>OX328109.1:0-5101078 GCA_946811185.2 Hippopus hippopus
GGCCGGCGGGGACGGGACGCAACTCGTGGCCAAGTTTCATGGGGATCCCGCCCTAAATATGCCGGCTCCAGAGCGTCCAGAAATTTTGACATTTGCAGGGCCGCCGTGACCTTGACCTTGGGGTCACGGAGCCCAAACTCGGCACGGGGCCGGCGGGGGACGGGACGCAACTCGTGGCCAAGTTTCATGGGGATCCGACTAAAAATGCGGCCTCCAGAGCGTCCAGAAATTTGTAGTTTGCAGGGCCACCGTGACCTTGACCTTGGGGTCACGGAGCCCCAAACTCGGCCACGGGCCGACGGGGGACGGGACGCAACTCGTGGCCAAGTTTCATGGGGATCCGACTTAAAATGCGGCCTCCAGAGCGTCCAGAAGTTTTGACCTTTGCAGGGCCGCCGTGACCTTGACCTTGGGGTCACGGAGCCCCAAATTTGGCCACGGGCCGGCGGGGGACGGGACGTAACTCGTGGCCAAGTTTCATGGGGATCCCGCCCTAAAATGCGGCCTCCAGAGCGTCCAGAAGTTTTGACCTTTGCAGGGCCGCCGTGACCTTGACCTTGGGGTCACGGAGCCCAATTCGGCCACGGGCCGGCGGGGGACGGGACGCAACTCGTGGCCAAGTTTCATGGGGATCCGACTAAAATGCGGCCTCCAGAGCGTCCAGAAGTTTTGACCTTTGCAGGGCCGCCGTGACCTTGACCTTGGGGTCACGGAGCCCAAACTCGGCCACGGCCGGCGGGGGACGGGACGCAACTCGTGGCCAAGTTTCAATGGGATCCGACTAAAATGCGGCCTCCAGAGCATCAAGAAGTTTTGACATTTGCAGGGCCGCCGTGACCTTGACCTTGGGGTCACGGAAGCCCAAACTCGGGCCACGGGCCGGCGGGGGACGGGACGCAACTCGTGGCCAAGTTTCATGGGGATCCGACTTAAATGCGGCCTCCAGAGCGTCCAGAATTTTTGACATTTGCAGGTTCGCGCCGTGACCTTGACCTTGGGGTCACGGAGCCCAAATTTGGCACGGGCCGGCGGGGGACGGGACGCAACTCGTGGCAAGTTTCATGGGGATCCGCCTAAATGCGGCCTCCAGAGCGTCCAGAAATTTTGACATTTGCAGGGCCGCGTGACCTTGACCTTGGGGTCACGGAGCCCAAACTCGGCCACGGGGCCGGCGGGGGGGGGGGACGGGACGCAACTCGTGGCCAAGTTTCATGGGGATCCGACTAAAAATGCGGCCTCCAGAGCGTCCAGAAATTTTGACGTTTGCAGGGCCACCGTGACCTTGACCTTGGGGTCACGGAGCCCAAACTCGGCCACGGGCCGACGGGGGACGGGACGCAACTCGTGGCCAAGTTTCATGGGGATCCGACTTAAAATGCGGCCTCCAGAGCGTCCAGAAGTTTTGACCTTTGCAGGGGCCGCCGTGACCTTGACCTTGGGGTCACGGAGCCCAAATTGGCCACGGGCCGGCGGGGACGGGACGTAACTCGTGGCCAAGTTTCATGGGGATCCGCCCTAAATGCGGCCTCCAGAGCGTCCAGAAGTTTTGACCTTTGCAGGGCCGCCGTGACCTTGACCTTGGGGTCACGGAGCCCAAATTCGGCCACGGGCCGGCGGGGGACCGGACGCAACTCGTGGCCAAGTTTCATGGGGATCCGACTTAAAATGCGGCCTCCAGAGCGTCCAGAAGTTTTGACCTTTGCAGGGCCGCCGTGACCTTGACCTTGGGGTCACGGAGCCAAACTCGGCCACGGGCCGGCGGGGACGGGACGCAACTCGTGGCCAAGTTTCATGGGGATCCGACTGAAAATGCGGCCTCCAGAGCATCAAGAAGTTTTGACATTTGCAGGGCCGCCGTGACTTGACCTTGGGGTCACGGAGCCCAAACTCGGCCACGGGCCGGCGGGGGACGGGACGCAACTCGTGGCCAAGTTTCATGGGGATCCGACTTAAAATGCGGCCTCCAGAGCGTCCAGAATTTTGACATTTGCAGGTTCGGCCGTGACCTTGACCTTGGGGTCACGGAGCCCAAATTTGGCCACGGGCCGGCGGGGGACGGGACGCAACTCGTGGCCAAGTTTCATGGGATCCGCCCTAAAATGCGGCCTCCAGAGCGTCCAGAATTTTGACATTTGCAGGGCCGCCGTGACCTTGACCTTGGGGTCACGGAGCCCAAACTCGGCCACGGGCCGGCGGGGGACGGGACGCAACTCGTGGCCAAGTTTCATGGGGATCCGACTAAAAATGCGGCCTCCAGAGCGTCCAGAAATTTTGACGTTTGCAGGGCCACCGTGACCTTGACCTTGGGGTCACGGAGCCCAAACTCGGCCACGGGCCGACGGGGGACGGGACGCAACTCGTGGCCAAGTTTCATGGGGATCCGACTTAAATGCGGCCTCCAGAGCGTCCAGAAGTTTTGACCTTTGCAGGGGCCGCCGTGACCTTGACCTTGGGGTCACGGGAGCCCAAATTTGGCCACGGGCCGGCGGGGGACGGGACGTAACTCGTGGCCAAGTTTCATGGGGATCCGCCCTAAAATGCGGCCTCCAGAGCGTCCAGAAGTTTTGACCTTTGCAGGGCCGCCGTGACCTTGACCTTGGGGTCACGGAGCCCAAATTCGGCCACGGGCCGGCGGGGGACGGGACGCAACTCGTGGCCAAGTTTCATGGGGATCCGACTTAAAATGCGGCCTCCAGAGCGTCCAGAGTTTTGACCTTTGCAGGGCCGCCGTGACCTTGACCTTGGGGTCACGGAGCCCAAACTCGGCCCACGGGCCGGCGGGGGACGGGACGCAACTCGTGGCCAAGTTTCATGGGGATCCGACTAAAATGCGGCCTCCAGAGCATCAAGAAGTTTTGACATTTGCAGGCCGCCGTGACCTTGACCTTGGGTCACGGAGCCCAAACTCGGCCACGGGCCGGCGGGGGACGGGACGCAACTCGTGGCCAAGTTTCATGGGGATCCGACTTAAAATGCGGCCTCCAGAGCGTCCAGAATTTTTGACATTTGCAGGTTCGCCGTGACCTTGACCTTGGGGTCACGGAGCCCCAAATTTGGCCACGGGCCGGCGGGGGACGGGACGCAACTCGTGGCCAAGTTTCATGGGGATCCGCCCTAAAATGCGGCCTCCAGAGCGTCCAGAATTTTTGACCTTTGCAGGGCCGCCGTGACCTTGACCTTGGGGTCACGGAGCCCAACTCGGCCACGGGCCGGCGGGGGACGGGACGCAACTCGTGGCCAAGTTTCATGGGGATCCGACTAAAAATGCGGCCTCCAGAGCGTCCAGAAATTTTGACGTTTGCAGGGCCACCGTGACCTTGACCTTGGGGTCACGGAGCCCCAAACTCGGCCACGGGCCGACGGGGGACGGGACGCAACTCGTGGCCAAGTTTCATGGGGATCCGACTTAAATGCGGCCTCCAGAGCGTCCAGAAGTTTTGACCTTTGCAGGGCCGCCGTGACCTTGACCTTGGGGTCACGGAGCCCAAATTTGGCCACGGGCCGGCGGGGGACGGGACGTAACTCGTGGCCAAGTTTCATGGGGATCCGCCCTAAAATGCGGCCTCCAGAGCGTCCAGAAGTTTTGACCTTTGCAGGGCCGCCGTGACCTTGACCTTGGGTCACGGAGCCCAAATTCGGCCACGGGCCGGCGGGGGACGGGACGCAACTCGTGGCCAAGTTTCATGGGGATCCGACTTAAAATGCGGCCTCCAGAGAGTCCAGAAGTTTTGACCTTTGCAGGGCCGCCGTGACCTTGACCTTGGGTCACGGAGCCCAAACTCGGCCACGGGCCGGCGGGGGACGGGACGCAACTCGTGGCCAAGTTTCATGGGGATCCGACTTAAAATGCGGCCTCCAGAGCGTCCAGAATTTTTGACCTTTGCAGGGCCGCCGTGACCTTGACCTTGGGGTCACGGAGCCCAAACTCGGCCACGG
Source organism: Hippopus hippopus (assembly GCA_946811185.2). Lineage (NCBI taxonomy): Eukaryota > Metazoa > Mollusca > Bivalvia > Cardiida > Cardiidae > Hippopus > Hippopus hippopus. The sequence continues at coordinate 3,937 of OX328109.1, forward strand.
GCCGGCGGGGGACGGACGCAACTCGTGGCCAAGTTTCATGGGGATCCGACTAAAAATGCGGCCTCCAGAGCATCCAGAAGTTTTGACATTGCAGGGCCGCCCGTGACCTTGACCTTGGGGTCACGGAGCCCAAACTCGGCCACGGGCCGGCGGGGGACGGACGCAACTCGTGGCCAAGTTTCATGGGGATCCGACTTAAAATGCGGCCTCCAGAGCGTCCAGAATTTTTGACATTTGCAGGGCCGCCGTGACCTTGACCTTGGGGTCACGGAGCCCAAATTTGGCCACGGGCCGGCGGGGGACGGGACGCAACTCGTGGCCAAGTTTCATGGGGATCCGCCCTAAAATGCGGCCTCCAGAGCGTCCAGAAATTTTGACCTTTGCAGGGCCGCCGTGACCTTGACCTTGGGGTCACGGAGCCCAAACTCGGCCACGGGCCGGCGGGGGACGGGACGCAACTCGTGGCCAAGTTTCATGGGGATCCGACTAAAAATGCGGCCTCCAGAGCGTCCAGAAATTTTGACGTTTGCAGGGCCACCGTGACCTTGACCTTGGGGTCACGGAGCCCAAACTCGGCCACGGGCCGACGGGGGACGGGACGCAACTCGTGTCCAAGTTTCATGGGGATCCGACTTAAAATGCGGCCTCCAGAGCGTCCAGAAGTTTTGACCTTTGCAGGGCCGCCGTGACCTTGACCTTGGGGTCACGGAGCCCAAATTTGGCCACGGGCCGGCGGGGGACGGGACGTAACTCGTGGCCAAGTTTCATGGGGATCCGCCCTAAAATGCGGCCTCCAGAGCGTCCAGAAGTTTTGACCTTTGCAGGGCCGCCGTGACCTTGACCTTGGGGTCACGGAGCCCAAATTCGGCCACGGGCCGGCGGGGGACGGGACGCAACTCGTGGCCAAGTTTCATGGGGATCCGACTTAAAATGCGGCCTCCAGAGCGTCCAGAAGTTTTGACCTTTGCAGGGCCGCCGTGACCTTGACCTTGGGGTCACGGAGCCCAAACTCGGCCACGGGCCGGCGGGGGACGGGACGCAACTCGTGGCCAAGTTTCATGGGGATCCGACTAAAAATGCGGCCTCCAGAGCATCAAGAAGTTTTGACATTTGCAGGGCCGCCGTGACCTTGACCTTGGGGTCACGGAGCCCAAACTCGGCCACGGGCCGGCGGGGGACGGGACGCAACTCGTGGCCAAGTTTCATGGGGATCCGACTTAAAATGCGGCCTCCAGAGCGTCCAGAATTTTTGACATTTGCAGGTTCGCCGTGACCTTGACCTTGGGGTCACGGAGCCCAAATTTGGCCACGGGCCGGCGGGGGACGGGACGCAACTCGTGGCCAAGTTTCATGGGGATCCGCCCTAAAATGCGGCCTCCAGAGCGTCCAGAAATTTTGACCTTTGCAGGGCCGCCGTGACCTTGACCTTGGGGTCACGGAGCCCAAACTCGGCCACGGGCCGGCGGGGGACGGGACGCAACTCGTGGCCAAGTTTCATGGGGATCCGACTAAAAATGCGGCCTCCAGAGCGTCCAGAAATTTTGACGTTTGCAGGGCCACCGTGACCTTGACCTTGGGGTCACGGAGCCCAAACTCGGCCACGGGCCGACGGGGGACGGGACGCAACTCGTGGCCAAGTTTCATGGGGATCCGACTTAAAATGCGGCCTCCAGAGCGTCCAGAAGTTTTGACCTTTGCAGGGCCGCCGTGACCTTGACCTTGGGGTCACGGAGCCCAAATTTGGCCACGGGCCGGCGGGGGACGGGACGTAACTCGTGGCCAAGTTTCATGGGGATCCGCCCTAAAATGCGGCCTCCAGAGCGTCCAGAAGTTTTGACCTTTGCAGGGCCGCCGTGACCTTGACCTTGGGGTCACGGAGCCCAAATTCGGCCACGGGCCGGCGGGGGACGGGACGCAACTCGTGGCCAAGTTTCATGGGGATCCGCCCTAAAATGCGGCCTCCAGAGCGTCCAGAAGTTTTGACATTTGCAGGGCCGCCGTGACCTTGACCTTGGGGTCACGGAGCCCAAACTCGGCCACGGGCCGGCGGGGGACGGGACGCAACTCGTGGCCAAGTTTCATGGGGATCCGACTTAAAATGCGGCCTCCAGAGCGTCCAGAAGTTTTGACATTTGCAGGGCCGCCGTGACCTTGACCTTGGGGTCACGGAGCCCAAACTCGGCCACGGGCCGGCGGGGGACGGGACGCAACTCGTGGCCAAGTTTCATGGGGATCCGACTTAAAATGCGGCCTCCAGAGCGTCCAGAAGTTTTGACCTTTGCAGGGCCGCCGTGACCTTGACCTTGGGGTCACGGAGCCCAAACTCGGCCACGGGCCGGCGGGGGACGGGACGCAAGTCGTGGCCAAGTTTCATGGGGATCCGACTTAAAATGCGGCCTCCAGAGCATCCAGAAGTTTTGACATTTGCAGGGCCGCCGTGACCTTGACCTTGGGGTCACGGAGCCCAAACTCGGCCACGGGCCGGCGGGGGACGGGACGCAACTCGTGGCCAAGTTTCATGGGGATCCGACTTAAAATGCGGCCTCCAGAGCGTCCAGAAGTTTTGACCTTTGCAGGGCCGCCGTGACCTTGACCTTGGGGTCACGGAGCCCAAACTCGGCCACGGGCCGGCGGGGGACGGGACGCAACTCGTGGCCAAGTTTCATGGGGATCCGACTTAAAATGCGGCCTCCAGAGCGTCCAGAAGTTTTGACCTTTGCAGGGCCGCCGTGACCTTGACCTTGGGGTCACGGAGCCCAAATTTGGCCACGGGGCGGCGGGGGACGGGACGCAACTCGTGGCCAAGTTTCATGGGGATCCGCCCTAAAATGCGGCCTCCAGAGCGTCCAGAAATTTTGACGTTTGCAGGGCCGCCGTGACCTTGACCTTGGGGTCACGGAGCCCAAACTCGGCCACGGGCCGGCGGGGGACGGGACGCAACTCGTGGCCAAGTTTCATGGGGATCCGACTAAAAATGCGGCCTCCAGAGCGTCCAGAAATTTTGACGTTTGCAGGGCCACCGTGACCTTGACCTTGGGGTCACGGAGCCCAAACTCGGCCACGGGCCGACGGGGGACGGGACGCAACTCGTGGCCAAGTTTCATGGGGATCCGACTTAAAATGCGGCCTCCAGAGCGTCCAGAATTTTTGACATTTGCAGGTTCGCCGTGACCTTGACCTTGGGGCACGGAGCCCAAATTTGGCCACGGGCCGGCGGGGGACGGGACGCAACTCGTGGCCAAGTTTCATGGGGATCCGACTTAAAATGCGGCCTCCAGAGCGTCCAGAAGTTTTGAACTTTGCAGGGCCGCCGTGACCTTGACCTTGGGGTCACGGAGCCCAAACTCGGCCACGGGCCGGCGGGGGACGGGACGCAACTCGTGGCCAAGTTTCATGGGGATCCGACTTAAAATGCGGCCTCCAGAGCGTCCAGAAGTTTTGACCTTTGCAGGGCCGCCGTGACCTTGACCTTGGGGTCACGGAGCCCAAATTTGGCCACGGGGCGGCGGGGGACGGGACGCAACTCGTGGCCAAGTTTCATGGGGATCCGCCCTAAAATGCGGCCTCCAGAGCGTCCAGAAGTTTTGAACTTTGCAGGGCCGCCGTGACCTTGACCTTGGGGTCACGGAGCCCAAACTCGGCCACGGGCCGGCGGGGGACGGGACGCAACTCGTGGCCAAGTTTCATGGGGATCCGCCCTAAAATGCGGCCTGCAGAGCGTCCAGAAGTTTTGACCTTTGCAGGGCCACCGTGACCTTGACCTTGGGGTGACTGAGCCCAAACTCGGCCACGGGCCGGCGGGGGACGGGACGCAACTCGTGGCCAAGTTTCATGGGGATCCGCCCTAAAATGCGGCCTCCAGAGCGTCCAGAAATTTTGACATTTGCAGGGCCGCCGTGACCTTGACCTTGGGGTCACGGAGCCCAAACTCGGCCACGGGCCGGCGGGGGACGGGACGCAACTCGTGGCCAAGTTTCATGGGGATCCGACTAAAAATGCGGCCTCCAGAGCGTCCAGAAATTTTGACGTTTGCAGGGCCACCGTGACCTTGACCTTGGGGTCACGGAGCCCAAACTCGGCCACGGGCCGACGGGGGACGGGACGCAACTCGTGGCCAAGTTTCATGGGGATCCGACTTAAAATGCGGCCTCCAGATCGTCCAGAAGTTTTGACCTTTGCAGGGCCGCCGTGACCTTGACCTTGGGGTCACGGAGCCCAAATTTGGCCACGGGCCGGCGGGGGACGGGACGTAACTCGTGGCCAAGTTTCATGGGGATCCGCCCTAAAATGCGGCCTCCAGAGCGTCCAGAAGTTTTGACCTTTGCAGGGCCGCCGTGACCTTGACCTTGGGGTCACGGAGCCCAAATTCGGCCACGGGCCGGCGGGGGACGGGACGCAACTCGTGGCCAAGTTTCATGGGGATCCGAATTAAAATGCGGCCTCCAGAGCGTCCAGAAGTTTTGACCTTTGCAGGGCCGCCGTGACCTTGACCTTGGGGTCACGGAGCCCAAACTCGGCCACGGGCCGGCGGGGGACGGGACGCAACTCGTGGCCAAGTTTCATGGGGATCCGACTGAAAATGCGGCCTCCAGAGCATCAAGAAGTTTTGACATTTGCAGGGCCGCCGTGACCTTGACCTTGGGGTCACGGAGCCCAAACTCGGCCACGGGCCGGCGGGGGACGGGACGCAACTCGTGGCCAAGTTTCATGGGGATCCGACTTAAAATGCGGCCTCCAGAGCGTCCAGAATTTTTGACATTTGCAGGTTCGCCGTGACCTTGACCTTGGGGTCACGGAGCCCAAATTTGGCCACGGGCCGGCGGGGGACGGGACGCAACTCGTGGCCAAGTTTCATGGGGATCCGCCCTAAAATGCGGCCTCCAGAGCGTCCAGAAATTTTGACATTTGCAGGGCCGCCGTGACCTTGACCTTGGGGTCACGGAGCCCAAACTCGGCCACGGGCCGGCGGGGGACGGGACGCAACTCGTGGCCAAGTTTCATGGGGATCCGACTAAAAATGCGGCCTCCAGAGCGTCCAGAAATTTTGACGTTTGCAGGGCCACCGTGACCTTGACCTTGGGGTCACGGAGCCCAAACTCGGCCACGGGCCGACGGGGGACGGGACGCAACTCGTGGCCAAGTTTCATGGGGATCCGACTTAAAATGCGGCCTCCAGAGCGTCCAGAAGTTTTGACCTTTGCAGGGCCGCCGTGACCTTGACCTTGGGGTCACGGAGCCCAAATTTGGCCACGGGCCGGCGGGGGACGGGACGTAACTCGTGGCCAAGTTTCATGGGGATCCGCCCTAAAATGCGGCCTCCAGAGCGTCCAGAAGTTTTGACCTTTGCAGGGCCGCCGTGACCTTGACCTTGGGGTCACGGAGCCCAAATTCGGCCACGGGCCGGCGGGGGACGGGACGCAACTCGTGGCCAAGTTTCATGGGGATCCGACTTAAAATGCGGCCTCCAGAGCGTCCAGAAGTTTTGACCTTTGCAGGGCCGCCGTGACCTTGACCTTGGGGTCACGGAGCCCAAATTAGGCCACGGGGCGGCGGGGGACGGGACGCAACTCGTGGCCAAGTTTCATGGGGATCCGCCCTAAAATGCGGCCTCCAGAGCGTCCAGAAGTTTTGACCTTTGCAGGGCCGCCGTGACCTTGACCTTGGGGTCACGGAGCCCAAACTCGGCCACGGGCCGGCGGGGGACGGGACGCAACTCGTGGCCAAGTTTCATGGGGATCCGCCCTAAAATGCGGCCTGCAGAGCGTCCAGAAGTTTTGACCTTTGCAGGGCCACCGTGACCTTGACCTTGGGGTCACTGAGCCCAAACTCGGCCACGGGCCGGCGGGGGACGGGACGCAACTCGTGGCCAAGTTTCATGGGGATCCGCCCTAAAATGCGGCCTCCAGAGCGTCCAGAAATTTTGACATTTGCAGGGCCGCCGTGACCTTGACCTTGGGGTCACGGAGCCCAAACTCGGCCACGGGCCGGCGGGGGACGGGACGCAACTCGTGGCCAAGTTTCATGGGGATCCGACTAAAAATGCGGCCTCCAGAGCGTCCAGAAATTTTGACGTTTGCAGGGCCACCGTGACCTTGACCTTGGGGTCACGGAGCCCAAACTCGGCCACGGGCCGACGGGGGACGGGACGCAACTCGTGGCCAAGTTTCATGGGGATCCGACTTAAAATGCGGCCTCCAGAGCGTCCAGAAGTTTTGACCTTTGCAGGGCCGCCGTGACCTTGACCTTGGGGTCACGGAGCCCAAATTTGGCCACGGGCCGGCGGGGGACGGGACGTAACTCGTGGCCAAGTTTCATGGGGATCCGCCCTAAAATGCGGCCTCCAGAGCGTCCAGAAGTTTTGACCTTTGCAGGGCCGCCGTGACCTTGACCTTGGGGTCACGGAGCCCAAATTCGGCCACGGGCCGGCGGGGGACGGGACGCAACTCGTGGCCAAGTTTCATGGGGATCCGACTTAAAATGCGGCCTCCAGAGCGTCCAGAAGTTTTGACCTTTGCAGGGCCGCCGTGACCTTGACCTTGGGGTCACGGAGCCCAAACTCGGCCACGGGCCGGCGGGGGACGGGACGCAACTCGTGGCCAAGTTTCATGGGGATCCGACTGAAAATGCGGCCTCCAGAGCATCAAGAAGTTTTGACATTTGCAGGGCCGCCGTGACCTTGACCTTGGGGTCACGGAGCCCAAACTCGGCCACGGGCCGGCGGGGGACGGGACGCAACTCGTGGCCAAGTTTCATGGGGATCCGACTTAAAATGCGGCCTCCAGAGCGTCCAGAATTTTTGACATTTGCAGGTTCGCCGTGACCTTGACCTTGGGGTCACGGAGCCCAAATTTGGCCACGGGCCGGCGGGGGACGGGACGCAACTCGTGGCCAAGTTTCATGGGGATCCGCCCTAAAATGCGGCCTCCAGAGCGTCCAGAATTTTGACATTTGCAGGGCCGCCGTGACCTTGACCTTGGGGTCACGGAGCCCAAACTCGGCCACGGGCCGGCGGGGGACGGGACGCAACTCGTGGCCAAGTTTCATGGGGATCCGACTAAAAATGCGGCCTCCATAGCGTCCAGAAATTTTGACGTTTGCAGGGCCACCGTGACCTTGACCTTGGGGTCACGGAGCCCAAACTCGGCCACGGGCCGACGGGGGACGGGACGCAACTCGTGGCCAAGTTTCATGGGGATCCGACTTAAAATGCGGCCTCCAGAGCGTCCAGAAGTTTTGACCTTTGCAGGGCCGCCGTGACCTTGACCTTGGGGTCACGGAGCCCAAATTTGGCCACGGGCCGGCGGGGGACGGGACGTAACTCGTGGCCAAGTTTCATGGGGATCCGCCCTAAAATGCGGCCTCCAGAGCGTCCAGAAGTTTTGACCTTTGCAGGGCCGCCGTGACCTTGACCTTGGGGTCACGGAGCCCAAATTCGGCCACGGGCCGGCGGGGGACGGGACGCAACTCGTGGCCAAGTTTCATGGGGATCCGACTTAAAATGCGGCCTCCAGAGCGTCCAGAAGTTTTGACCTTTGCAGGGCCGCCGTGACCTTGACCTTGGGGTCACGGAGCCCAAACTCGGCCACGGGCCGGCGGGGGACGGGACGCAACTCGTGGCCAAGTTTCATGGGGATCCGACTAAAAATGCGGCCTCCAGAGCATCAAGAAGTTTTGACATTTGCAGGGCCGCCGTGACCTTGACCTTGGGGTCACGGAGCCCAAACTCGGCCACGGGCCGGCGGGGGACGGGACGCAACTCGTGGCCAAGTTTCATGGGGATCCGACTTAAAATGCGGCCTCCAGAGCGTCCAGAATTTTTGACATTTGCAGGTTCGCCGTGACCTTGACCTTGGGGTCACGGAGCCCAAATTTGGCCACGGGCCGGCGGGGGACGGGACGCAACTCGTGGCCAAGTTTCATGGGGATCCGCCCTAAAATGCGGCCTCCAGAGCGTCCAGAAATTTTGACCTTTGCAGGGCCGCCGTGACCTTGACCTTGGGGTCACGGAGCCCAAACTCGGCCACGGGCCGGCGGGGGACGGGACGCAACTCGTGGCCAAGTTTCATGGGGATCCGACTAAAAATGCGGCCTCCAGAGCGTCCAGAAATTTTGACGTTTGCAGGGCCACCGTGACCTTGACCTTGGGGTCACGGAGCCCAAACTCGGCCACGGGCCGACGGGGGACGGGACGCAACTCGTGGCCAAGTTTCATGGGGATCCGACTTAAAATGCGGCCTCCAGAGCGTCCAGAAGTTTTGACCTTTGCAGGGCCGCCGTGACCTTGACCTTGGGGTCACGGAGCCCAAATTTGGCCACGGGCCGGCGGGGGACGGGACGTAACTCGTGGCCAAGTTTCATGGGGATCCGCCCTAAAATGCGGCCTCCAGAGCGTCCAGAAATTTTGACCTTTGCAGGGCCGCCGTGACCTTGACCTTGGGGTCACGGAGCCCAAATTCGGCCACGGGCCGGCGGGGGACGGGACGCAACTCGTGGCCAAGTTTCATGGGGATCCGACTTAAAATGCGGCCTCCAGAGAGTCCAGAAGTTTTGACCTTTGCAGGGCCGCCGTGACCTTGACCTTGGGGTCACGGAGCCCAAACTCGGCCACGGGCCGGCGGGGGACGGGACGCAACTCGTGGCCAAGTTTCATGGGGATCCGACTTAAAATGCGGCCTCCAGAGCGTCCAGAAGTTTTGACCTTTGCAGGGCCGCCGTGACCTTGACCTTGGGGTCACGGAGCCCAAACTCGGCCACGGGCCGGCGGGGGACGGGACGCAACTCGTGGCCAAGTTTCATGGGGATCCGACTAAAAATGCGGCCTCCAGAGCATCCAGAAGTTTTGACATTTGCAGGGCCGCCGTGACCTTGACCTTGGGGTCACGGAGCCCAAACTCGGCCACGGGCCGGCGGGGGACGGGACGCAACTCGTGGCCAAGTTTCATGGGGATCCGACTTAAAATGCGGCCTCCAGAGCGTCCAGAATTTTTGACATTTGCAGGGCCGCCGTGACCTTGACCTTGGGGTCACGGAGCCCAAATTTGGCCACGGGCCGGCGGGGGACGGGACGCAACTCGTGGCCAAGTTTCATGGGGATCCGCCCTAAAATGCGGCCTCCAGAGCGTCCAGAAGTTTTGACCTTTGCAGGGCCGCCGTGACCTTGACCTTGGGGTCACGGAGCCCAAACTCGGCCACGGGCCGGCGGGGGACGGGACGCAACTCGTGGCCAAGTTTCATGGGGATCCGACTTAAAATGCGGCCTCCAGAGCGTCCAGAAGTTTTGACATTTGCAGGGCCGCCGTGACCTTGACCTTGGGGTCACGGAGCCCAAACTCGGCCACGGGCCGGCGGGGGACGGGACGCAACTCGTGGCCAAGTTTCATGGGGATCCGACTTAAAATGCGGCCTCCAGAGCGTCCAGAAGTTTTGACCTTTGCAGGGCCGCCGTGACCTTGACCTTGGGGTCACGGAGCCCAAACTCGGCCACGGGCCGGCGGGGGACGGGACGCAACTCGTGGCCAAGTTTCATGGGGATCCGACTTAAAATGCGGCCTCCAGAGCATCCAGAAGTTTTGACATTTGCAGGGCCGCCGTGACCTTGACCTTGGGGTCACGGAGCCCAAACTCGGCCACGGGCCGGCGGGGGACGGGACGCAACTCGTGGCCAAGTTTCATGGGGATCCGACTTAAAATGCGGCCTCCAGAGCGTCCAGAAGTTTTGACCTTTGCAGGGCCGCCGTGACCTTGACCTTGGGGTCACGGAGCCCAAACTCGGCCACGGGCCGGCGGGGGACGGGACGCAACTCGTGGCCAAGTTTCATGGGGATCCGACTTAAAATGCGGCCTCCAGAGCGTCCAGAATTTTTGACATTTGCAGGTTCGCCGTGACCTTGACCTTGGGGTCACGGAGCCCAAATTTGGCCACGGGCCGGCGGGGGACGGGACGCAACTCGTGGCCAAGTTTCATGGGGATCCGCCCTAAAATGCGGCCTCCAGAGCGTCCAGAAATTTTGACGTTTGCAGGGCCGCCGTGACCTTGACCTTGGGGTCACGGAGCCCAAACTCGGCCACGGGCCGGCGGGGGACGGGACGCAACTCGTGGCCAAGTTTCATGGGGATCCGACTAAAAATGCGGCCTCCAAATTTTGACGTTTGCAGGGCCACCGTGACCTTGACCTTGGGGTCACGGAGCCCAAACTCGGCCACGGGCCGACGGGGGACGGGACGCAACTCGTGGCCAAGTTTCATGGGGATCCGACTTAAAATGCGGCCTCCAGAGCGTCCAGAATTTTTGACATTTGCAGGTTCGCCGTGACCTTGACCTTGGGGCACGGAGCCCAAATTTGGCCACGGGCCGGCGGGGGACGGGACGCAACTCGTGGCCAAGTTTCATGGGGATCCGACTTAAAATGCGGCCTCCAGAGCGTCCAGAAGTTTTGACCTTTGCAGGGCCGCCGTGACCTTGACCTTGGGGTCACGGAGCCCAAACTCGGCCACGGGCCGGCGGGGGACGGGACGCAACTCGTGGCCAAGTTTCATGGGGATCCGACTTAAAATGCGGCCTCCAGAGCGTCCAGAAGTTTTGACCTTTGCAGGGCCGCCGTGACCTTGACCTTGGGGTCACGGAGCCCAAATTTGGCCACGGGGCGGCGGGGGACGGGACGCAACTCGTGGCCAAGTTTCATGGGGATCCGCCCTAAAATGCGGCCTCCAGAGCGTCCAGAAGTTTTTGACCTTTGCAGGGCCGCCGTGACCTTGACCTTGGGGTCACGGAGCCCAAACTCGGCCACGGGCCGGCGGGGGACGGGACGCAACTCGTGGCCAAGTTTCATGGGGATCCGCCCTAAAATGCGGCCTGCAGAGCGTCCAGAAGTTTTGACCTTTGCAGGGCCACCGTGACCTTGACCTTGGGGTCACTGAGCCCAAACTCGGCCACGGGCCGGCGGGGGACGGGACGCAACTCGTGGGCCAAGTTTCATGGGGATCCGACTTAAAATGCGGCCTCCAGAGCGTCCAGAAGTTTTGACCTTTGCAAGGCCGCCGTGACCTTGACCTTGGGGGTCACGGAGCCCAAATTTGGCCACGGGCCGGCGGGGGACGGGACGCAACTCGTGGCCAAGTTTCATGGGGATCCGCCCTAAAATGCGGCCTCCAGAGCGTCCAGAAGTTTTGACCTTTGCAGGGCCTCCGTGACCTTGACCTTGGGGTCACGGAGCCCAAACTCGGCCACGGGCCGGCGGGGGACGGGACGCAACTCGTGGCCAAGTTTCATGGGGATCCGCCCTAAAATGCGGCCTGCAGAGCCTCCAGAAGTTTTGACCTTTGCAGGGCCTCCGTGACCTTGACCTTGGGGTCACGGAGCCCAAATTTTGGCCACGGGCCGGCGGGGGACGGGACGTAACTCGTGGCCAAGTTTCATGGGGATCCGCCCTAAAATGCGGCCTCCAGAGCGTCCAGAAGTTTTGACCTTTGCAGGGCCGCCGTGACCTTGACCTTGGGGGTCACGGAGCCCAAATTCGGCCACGGGCCGGCGGGGGACGGGACGCAACTCGTGGCCAAGTTTCATGGGGATCCGACTTAAAATGCGGCCTCCAGAGCGTCCAGAAGTTTTGACATTTGCAGGGCCGCCGTGACCTTGACCTTGGGGGTCACGGAGCCCAAACTCGGCCACGGGCCGGCGGGGGACGGGACGCAACTCGTGGCCAAGTTTCATGGGGATCCGACTTAAAATGCGGCCTCCAGAGCGTCCAGAATTTTTGACATTTGCAGGTTCGCCGTGACCTTGACCTTGGGGTCACGGAGCCCAAACTCGGCCACGGGCCGGCGGGGGACGGGACGCAACTCGTGGCCAAGTTTCATGGGGATCCGACTTAAAATGCGGCCTCCAGAGCGTCCAGAAATTTTGACGTTTGCAGGGCCACCGTGACCTTGACCTTGGGGTCACGGAGCCCAAACTCGGCCACGGGCCGACGGGGGGACGGGACGCAACTCGTGGGCCAAGTTTCATGGGGATCCGACTTAAAATGCGGCCTCCAGAGGCGTCCAGAAGTTTTGACCTTTGCAGGGCCGCCGTGACCTTGACCTTGGGGGTCACGGAGCCCAAATTTGGCCACGGGCCGGCGGGGGACGGGACGTAACTCGTGGCCAAGTTTCATGGGGATCCGCCCTAAAATGCGGCCTCCAGAGCGTCCAGAAGTTTTGACCTTTGCAGGGCCGCCGTGACCTTGACCTTGGGGTCACGGAGCCCAAACTCGGCCACGGGCCGACGGGGGGACGGGACGCAACTCGTGGCCAAGTTTCATGGGGATCCGACTTAAAATGCGGCCTCCAGAGCGTCCAGAAGTTTTGACATTTGCAGGGCCGCCGTGACCTTGACCTTGGGGTCACGGAGCCCAAACTCGGCCACGGGCCGGCGGGGGACGGGACGCAACTCGTGGCCAAGTTTCATGGGGATCCGACTAAAAATGCGGCCTCCAGAGCATCCAGAAGTTTTGACATTTGCAGGGCCGCCGTGACCTTGACCTTGGGGTCACGGAGCCCAAACTCGGCCACGGGCCGGCGGGGGACGGGACGCAACTCGTGGCCAAGTTTCATGGGGATCCGACTTAAAATGCGGCCTCCAGAGCGTCCAGAATTTTTGACATTTGCAGGGCCGCCGTGACCTTGACCTTGGGGTCACGGAGCCCAAATTTGGCCACGGGCCGGCGGGGGACGGGACGCAACTCGTGGCCAAGTTTCATGGGGATCCGCCCTAAAATGCGGCCTCCAGAGCATCAAGAAGTTTTGACATTTGCAGGGCCGCCGTGACCTTGACCTTGGGGTCACGGAGCCCAAACTCGGCCACGGGCCGGCGGGGGACGGGACGCAACTCGTGGCCAAGTTTCATGGGGATCCGACTTAAAATGCGGCCTCCAGAGCGTCAAGAGTTTTGACATTTGCAGGGCCGCCGTGACCTTGACCTTGGGGTCACGGAGCAAAATGTCGGCCACGGGCCGGCGGGGGACGGGACGCAACTCGTGGCCAAGTTTCATGGGGATCCGACTTAAAATGCGGCCTCCAGAGCGTCCAGAATTTTTGACATTTGCAGGTTCGCCGTGACCTTGACCTTGGGGTCACGGAGCCCAAATTTGGCCACGGGCCGGCGGGGGACGGGACGCAACTCGTGGCCAAGTTTCATGGGGATCCGCCCCTAAAATGCGGCCTCCAGAGCGTCCAGAAATTTTGACCTTTGCAAGGCCGCCGTGACCTTGACCTTGGGGTCACGGAGCCCAAACTCGGCCACGGGCCGGCGGGGGACGGGACGCAACTCGTGGCCAAGTTTCATGGGGATCCGACCCAAAATGCGGCCTCCAGAGCGCCCAGAAGTTTTGACATTTGCAGGGCCGCCGTGACCTTGACCTTAGGGTCACGGAGCCCAAACTCGGCCATGGGCCGGCGGGGGACGGGACGCAACTCGTGGCCAAGTTTCATGGGGATCCGACCCAAAATGCGGCCTCCAGAGCGTCCAGAAGTTTTGACTTTTGCAGGGCCGCCGTGACCTTGACCTTGGTGTCACGGAGCCCAAACTCGGCCACGGGCCGGCGGGGGAAGGGACGCAACTCGTGGCCAAGTTTCATGGGGATCCGACCTAAAATCCGGCCTCCAGAGCGTCCAGAAGTTTTGACTTTTGCAGGGCCGCCGTGACCTTGACCTTGGGGTCACGGAGCCCAAACTCGGCCACGGGCCGGCGGGGGACGGGACGCAACTCGTGGCCAAGTTTCATGGGGATCCGACTTAAAATGCGGCCTGCAGAGCGTCCAGAAGTTTTGACCTTTGCAGGGCCGCCGTGACCTTGACCTTGGGGTCACGGAGCCCAAACTCGGCCACGGGCCGGCGGGGGACGGGACGCAACTCGTGGCCAAGTTTCATGGGGATCCGACTTAAAATGCGGCCTCCAGAGCGTCCAGAAGTTTTGACCTTTGCAGGGCCGCCGTGACCTTGACCTTGGGGTCACGGAGCCCAAACTCGGTCACGGGCCGGCGGGGGACGGGACGCAACTCGTGGCCAAGTTTCATGGGGATCCGACTTAAAATGCGGCCTCCAGAGCGTCCAGAAATTTTGACGTTTGCAGGGCCGCCGTGACCTTGACCTTGGGGTCACGGAGCCCAAACTCGGCCACGGGCCGGCGGGGGACGGGACGCAACTCGTGGCCAAGTTTCATGGGGATCCGACCCAAAATGCGGCCTCCAGAGCGTCCAGAAGTTTTGACTTTTGCAGGGCCGCCGTGACCTTGACCTTGGGGTCACGGAGCCCAAACTCGGTCAAGGGCCGGCGGGGGACGGCACGCAACTCGTGGCCAAGTTTCATGGGGATCCGACCCAAAATGCGGCCTCCAGAGCGTCCAGAAGTTTTGACCTTTGCAGGGCCGCCGTGACCTTGACCTTGGGGTCACGGAGCCCAAACTCGGTCACGGGCCGGCGGGGGACGGGACGCAACTTGTGGCCAAGTTTCATGGGGATCCGACCCAAAATGCGGCCTCCAGAGCGTCCAGAAGTTTTGACATTTGCAGGGCCGCCGTGACCTTGACCTTGGGGTCACGGAGCCCAAACTCGGTGACGGGCCGGCGGGGGACGGGACGCAACTCGTGGCCAAGTTTCATGGGGATCCGACTTAAAATGCGGCCTCCAGAGCGTCCAGAAGTTTTGACCTTTGCAGGGCCGCCGTGACCTTGACCTTGGGGTCACGGAGCCCAAACTCGGCCACGGGCCGGCGGGGGACGGGACGCAACTCGTGGCCAAGTTTCATGGGGATCCGACTAAAAATGCGGCCTCCAGAGCGTCCAGAAATTTTGACGTTTGCAGGGCCACCGTGACCTTGACCTTGGGGTCACGGAGCCCAAACTCGGCCACGGGCCGACGGGGGACGGGACGCAACTCGTGGCCAAGTTTCATGGGGATCCGACTTAAAATGCGGCCTCCAGAGCGTCCAGAATTTTTGACATTTGCAGGTTCGCCGTGACCTTGACCTTGGGGCACGGAGCCCAAATTTGGCCACGGGCCGGCGGGGGACGGGACGCAACTCGTGGCCAAGTTTCATGGGGATCCGACTTAAAATGCGCCTCCAGAGCGTCCAGAAGTTTTGACCTTTGCAGGGCCGCCGTGACCTTGACCTTGGGGTCACGGAGCCCAAACTCGGCCACGGGCCGGCGGGGGGACGGGACGCAACTCGTGGCCAAGTTTCATGGGGATCCGACTTAAAATGCGGCCTCCAGAGCGTCCAGAAGTTTTGACCTTTGCAGGGCCGCCGTGACCTTGACCTTGGGGTCACGGAGCCCAAATTTGGCCACGGGGCGGCGGGGGACGGGACGCAACTCGTGGCCAAGTTTCATGGGGATCCGCCCTAAAATGCGGCCTCCAGAGCGTCCAGAAGTTTTGACCTTTGCAGGGCCGCCGTGACCTTGACCTTGGGGTCACGGAGCCCAAACTCGGCCACGGGCCGGCGGGGGACGGGACGCAACTCGTGGCCAAGTTTCATGGGGATCCGCCCTAAAATGCGGCCTGCAGAGCGTCCAGAAGTTTTGACCTTTGCAGGGCCACCGTGACCTTGACCTTGGGGTCACTGAGCCCAAACTCGGCCACGGGCCGGCGGGGGACGGGACGCAACTCGTGGCCAAGTTTCATGGGGATCCGACTTAAAATGCGGCCTCCAGAGCGTCCAGAAGTTTTGACCTTTGCAAGGCCGCCGTGACCTTGACCTTGGGGTCACGGAGCCCAAATTTGGCCACGGGCCGGCGGGGGACGGGACGCAACTCGTGGCCAAGTTTCATGGGGATCCGCCCTAAAATGCGGCCTCCAGAGCGTCCAGAAGTTTTGACCTTTGCAGGGCCTCCGTGACCTTGACCTTGGGGTCACGGAGCCCAAACTCGGCCACGGGCCGGCGGGGGACGGGACGCAACTCGTGGCCAAGTTTCATGGGGATCCGCCCTAAAATGCGGCCTGCAGAGCCTCCAGAAGTTTTGACCTTTGCAGGGCCTCCGTGACCTTGACCTTGGGGTCACGGAGCCCAAATTTGGCCACGGGCCGGCGGGGGACGGGACGTAACTCGTGGCCAAGTTTCATGGGGATCCGCCCTAAAATGCGGCCTCCAGAGCGTCCAGAAGTTTTGACCTTTGCAGGGCCGCCGTGACCTTGACCTTGGGGTCACGGAGCCCAAATTCGGCCACGGGCCGGCGGGGGACGGGACGCAACTCGTGGCCAAGTTTCATGGGGATCCGACTTAAAATGCGGCCTCCAGAGCGTCCAGAAGTTTTGACATTTGCAGGGCCGCCGTGACCTTGACCTTGGGGTCACGGAGCCCAAACTCGGCCACGGGCCGGCGGGGGACGGGACGCAACTCGTGGCCAAGTTTCATGGGGATCCGACTTAAAATGCGGCCTCCAGAGCGTCCAGAATTTTTGACATTTGCAGGTTCGCCGTGACCTTGACCTTGGGGTCACGGAGCCCAAACTCGGCCACGGGCCGGCGGGGGACGGGACGCAACTCGTGGCCAAGTTTCATGGGGATCCGACTTAAAATGCGGCCTCCAGAGCGTCCAGAAATTTTGACGTTTGCAGGGCCACCGTGACCTTGACCTTGGGGTCACGGAGCCCAAACTCGGCCACGGGCCGACGGGGGACGGGACGCAACTCGTGGCCAAGTTTCATGGGGATCCGACTTAAAATGCGGCCTCCAGAGCGTCCAGAAGTTTTGACCTTTGCAGGGCCGCCGTGACCTTGACCTTGGGGTCACGGAGCCCAAATTTGGCCACGGGCCGGCGGGGGACGGGACGTAACTCGTGGCCAAGTTTCATGGGGATCCGCCCTAAAATGCGGCCTCCAGAGCGTCCAGAAGTTTTGACCTTTGCAGGGCCGCCGTGACCTTGACCTTGGGGTCACGGAGCCCAAACTCGGCCACGGGCCGACGGGGGACGGGACGCAACTCGTGGCCAAGTTTCATGGGGATCCGACTTAAAATGCGGCCTCCAGAGCGTCCAGAAGTTTTGACATTTGCAGGGCCGCCGTGACCTTGACCTTGGGGTCACGGAGCCCAAACTCGGCCACGGGCCGGCGGGGGACGGGACGCAACTCGTGGCCAAGTTTCATGGGGATCCGACTAAAAATGCGGCCTCCAGAGCATCCAGAAGTTTTGACATTTGCAGGGCCGCCGTGACCTTGACCTTGGGGTCACGGAGCCCAAACTCGGCCACGGGCCGGCGGGGGACGGGACGCAACTCGTGGCCAAGTTTCATGGGGATCCGACTTAAAATGCGGCCTCCAGAGCGTCCAGAATTTTTGACATTTGCAGGGCCGCCGTGACCTTGACCTTGGGGTCACGGAGCCCAAATTTGGCCACGGGCCGGCGGGGGACGGGACGCAACTCGTGGCCAAGTTTCATGGGGATCCGCCCTAAAATGCGGCCTCCAGAGCATCAAGAAGTTTTGACATTTGCAGGGCCGCCGTGACCTTGACCTTGGGGTCACGGAGCCCAAACTCGGCCACGGGCCGGCGGGGGACGGGACGCAACTCGTGGCCAAGTTTCATGGGGATCCGACTTAAAATGCGGCCTCCAGAGCGTCAAGAGTTTTGACATTTGCAGGGCCGCCGTGACCTTGACCTTGGGGTCACGGAGCAAAATGTCGGCCACGGGCCGGCGGGGGACGGGACGCAACTCGTGGCCAAGTTTCATGGGGATCCGACTTAAAATGCGGCCTCCAGAGCGTCCAGAATTTTTGACATTTGCAGGTTCGCCGTGACCTTGACCTTGGGGTCACGGAGCCCAAATTTGGCCACGGGCCGGCGGGGGACGGGACGCAACTCGTGGCCAAGTTTCATGGGGATCCGCCCTAAAATGCGGCCTCCAGAGCGTCCAGAAATTTTGACCTTTGCAGGGCCGCCGTGACCTTGACCTTGGGGTCACGGAGCCCAAACTCGGCCACGGGCCGGCGGGGGACGGGACGCAACTCGTGGCCAAGTTTCATGGGGATCCGACCCAAAATGCGGCCTCCAGAGCGCCCAGAAGTTTTGACATTTGCAGGGCCGCCGTGACCTTGACCTTAGGGTCACGGAGCCCAAACTCGGCCATGGGCCGGCGGGGGACGGGACGCAACTCGTGGCCAAGTTTCATGGGGATCCGACCCAAAATGCGGCCTCCAGAGCGTCCAGAAGTTTTGACTTTTGCAGGGCCGCCGTGACCTTGACCTTGGTGTCACGGAGCCCAAACTCGGCCACGGGCCGGCGGGGGAAGGGACGCAACTCGTGGCCAAGTTTCATGGGGATCCGACCTAAAATCCGGCCTCCAGAGCGTCCAGAAGTTTTGACTTTTGCAGGGCCGCCGTGACCTTGACCTTGGGGTCACGGAGCCCAAACTCGGCCACGGGCCGGCGGGGGACGGGACGCAACTCGTGGCCAAGTTTCATGGGGATCCGACTTAAAATGCGGCCTGCAGAGCGTCCAGAAGTTTTGACCTTTGCAGGGCCGCCGTGACCTTGACCTTGGGGTCACGGAGCCCAAACTCGGCCACGGGCCGGCGGGGGACGGGACGCAACTCGTGGCCAAGTTTCATGGGGATCCGACTTAAAATGCGGCCTCCAGAGCGTCCAGAAGTTTTGACCTTTGCAGGGCCGCCGTGACCTTGACCTTGGGGTCACGGAGCCCAAACTCGGTCACGGGCCGGCGGGGGACGGGACGCAACTCGTGGCCAAGTTTCATGGGGATCCGACTTAAAATGCGGCCTCCAGAGCGTCCAGAAATTTTGACGTTTGCAGGGCCGCCGTGACCTTGACCTTGGGGTCACGGAGCCCAAACTCGGCCACGGGCCGGCGGGGGACGGGACGCAACTCGTGGCCAAGTTTCATGGGGATCCGACCCAAAATGCGGCCTCCAGAGCGTCCAGAAGTTTTGACTTTTGCAGGGCCGCCGTGACCTTGACCTTGGGGTCACGGAGCCCAAACTCGGTCAAGGGCCGGCGGGGGACGGCACGCAACTCGTGGCCAAGTTTCATGGGGATCCGACCCAAAATGCGGCCTCCAGAGCGTCCAGAAGTTTTGACCTTTGCAGGGCCGCCGTGACCTTGACCTTGGGGTCACGGAGCCCAAACTCGGTCACGGGCCGGCGGGGGACGGGACGCAACTTGTGGCCAAGTTTCATGGGGATCCGACCCAAAATGCGGCCTCCAGAGCGTCCAGAAGTTTTGACATTTGCAGGGCCGCCGTGACCTTGACCTTGGGGTCACGGAGCCCAAACTCGGTGACGGGCCGGCGGGGGACGGGACGCAACTCGTGGCCAAGTTTCATGGGGATCCGACTTAAAATGCGGCCTCCAGAGCGTCCAGAAGTTTTGACCTTTGCAGGGCCGCCGTGACCTTGACCTTGGGGTCACGGAGCCCAAACTCGGCCACGGGCCGGCGGGGGACGGGACGCAACTCGTGGCCAAGTTTCATGGGGATCCGACTTAAAATGCGGCCTCCAGAGCGTCCAGAAGTTTTGACCTTTGCAGGGCCGCCGTGACCTTGACCTTGGGGTCACGGAGCCCAAACTCGGCCACGGGCCGGCGGGGGACGGGACGCAACTCGTGGCCAAGTTTCATGGGGATCCGACTTAAAATGCGGCCTCCAGAGCGTCCAGAAGTTTTGACCTTTGCAGGGCCGCCGTGACCTTGACCTTGGGGTCACGGAGCCCAAACTCGGTCACGGGCCGGCGGGGGACGGGACGCAACTCGTGGCCAAGTTTCATGGGGATCCGACTTAAAATGCGGCCTCCAGAGCGTCCAGAAATTTTGACATTTGCAGGGCCGCCGTGACCTTGACCTTGGGGTCACGGAGCCCAAACTCGGTCACGGGCCGGCGGGGGACGGGACGCAACTCGTGGCCAAGTTTCATGGGGATCCGACCCAAAATGCGGCCTCCAGAGCGTCCAGAAGTTTTGACTTTTGCAGGGCCGCCGTGACCTTGACCTTGGGGTCACGGAGCCCAAACTCGGTCAAGGGCCGGCGGGGGACGGGACGCAACTCGTGGCCAAGTTTCATGGGGATCCGACTTAAAATGCGGCCTCCGGAGCGTCCAGAAATTTTGACGTTTGCAGGGCCGCCGTGACCTTGACCTTGGGGTCACGGAGCCCAAACTCGGTCACGGGCCGGCGGGGGACGGGACACAACTCGTGGCCAAGTTTCATGGGGATCCGACCCAAAATGCGGCCTCCAGAGCGCCCAGAAGTTTTGACCTTTGCAGGGCCGCCGTGACCTTGACCTTGGGGTCACGGAGCCCAAACTCGGCCATGGGCCGGCGGGGGACGGGACGCAACTCGTGGCCAAGTTTCATGGGGATCCGACCCAAAATGCGGCCTCCAGAGCGTCCAGAAGTTTTGACTTTTGCAGGGCCGCCGTGACCTTGACCTTGGTGTCACGGAGCCCAAACTCGGCCACGGGCCGGCGGGGGACGGGACGCAACTCGTGGCCAAGTTTCATGGGGATCCGACCTAAAATCCGGCCTCTAGAGCGTCCAGAAGTTTTGACTTTTGCAGGGCCGCCGTGACCTTGACCTTGGGGTCACGGAGCCCAAACTCGGCCACGGGCCGGCGGGGGACGGGACGCAACTCGTGGCCAAGTTTCATGGGGATCCGACTTAAAATGCGGCCTCCAGAGCGTCCAGAAGTTTTGACCTTTGCAGGGCCGCCGTGACCTTGACCTTGGGGTCACGGAGCCCAAACTCGGCCACGGGCCGGCGGGGGACGGGACGCAACTCGTGGCCAAGTTTCATGGGGATCCGACTTAAAATGCGGCCTCCAGAGCGTCCAGAAGTTTTGACCTTTGCAGGGCCGCCGTGACCTTGACCTTGGGGTCACGGAGCCCAAACTCGGTCACGGGCCGGCGGGGGACGGGACGCAACTCGTGGCCAAGTTTCATGGGGATCCGACTTAAAATGCGGCCTCCAGAGCGTCCAGAAATTTTGACGTTTGCAGGGCCGCCATGACCTTGACCTTGGGGTCACGGAGCCCAAACTCGGCCACGGGCCGGCGGGGGAAGGGACGCAACTCGTGGCCAAGTTTCATGGGGATCCGACCCAAAATGCGGCCTCCAGAGCGTCCAGAAGTTTTGACTTTTGCAGGGCCGCCGTGACCTTGACCTTGGGGTCACGGAGCCCAAACTCGGTCAAGGGCCGGCGGGGGACGGCACGCAACTCGTGGCCAAGTTTCATGGGGATCCGACTTAAAATGCGGCCTCCAGAGCGTCCAGAAGTTTTGACCTTTGCAGGGCCGCCGTGACCTTGACCTTGGGGTCACGGAGCCCAAACTCGGCCACGGGCCGGCGGGGGACGGGACGCAACTCGTGGCCAAGTTTCATGGGGATCCGAGTTAAAATGCGGCCTCAAGAGCGTCCAGAAGTTTTGACATTTGCAAGGCCGCCGTGACCTTGACCTTGGGGTCACGGAGCCCAAATTCGGCCACGGGCCGGCGGGGGACGGGACGCAACTCGTGGCCAAGTTTCATGGGGATCCGACTTAAAATGTGGCCTCCAGAGCGTCCAGAAGTTTTGACCTTTGCAGGGCCGCCGTGACCTTGACCTTGGGGTCACGGAGCCCAAACTCGGTCACGGGCCGGCGGGGGACGGGACGCAACTCGTGGCCAAATTTCATGGGGATCCGACCCAAAATGCGGCCTCCAGAGCGTCCAGAAGTTTTGACTTTTGCAGGGCCGCCGTGACCTTGACCTTGGGGTCACGGAGCCCAAACTCGGCCACAGGCCTGTGGGGGACGGGACGCAACTCGTGGCCAAGTTTCATGGGGATCCGACCCAAAATGCGGCCTCCAGAGCGTCCAGAAGTTTTGACCTTTGCAGGGCCGCCGTGACCTTGACCTTGGGGTCACGGAGCCCAAATTTGGCCACGGGCCGGCGGGGGACGGGACGCAACTCGTGGCCAAGTTTCATGGGGATCCGCCCTAAAATGCGGCCTCCAGAGCGTCCAGAAGTTTTGACCTTTGCAGGGCCGCCGTGACCTTGACCTTGGGGTCACGGAGCCCAAACTCGGCCACGGGCCGGCGGGGGACGGGACGCAACTCGTGGCCAAGTTTCATGGGGATCCGACTTAAAATGCGGCCTCCAGAGCGTCCAGAAGTTTTGACCTTTGCAGGGCCGCCGTGACCTTGACCTTGGGGTCACGGAGCCCAAACTCGGCCACGGGCCGGCGGGGGACGGGACGCAACTCGTGGCCAAGTTTCATGGGGATCCGACTAAAAATGCGGCCTCCAGAGCGTCCAGAAATTTTGACGTTTGCAGGGCCACCGTGACCTTGACCTTGGGGTCACGGAGCCCAAACTCGGCCACGGGCCGGCGGGGGACGGGACGCAACTCGTGGCCAAGTTTCATGGGGATCCGACCTAAAATGCGGCCTCCAGAGCGTCCAGAAGTTTTGACATTTGCAGGGCCGCCGTGACCTTGACCTTGGGGTCACGGAGCCCAAACTCGGTCAAGGGCCGGTGGGGGACGGCACGCAACTCGTGGCCAAGTTTCATGGGGATCCGACCCAAAATGCGGCCTCCAGAGCGTCCAGAAGTTTTGACCTTTGCAGGGCCGCCGTGACCTTGACCTTGGGGTCACGGAGCCCAAACTCGGCCACGGGCCGGCGGGGGACGGGACGCAACTCGTGGCCAAGTTTCATGGGGATCCGACTTAAAATGCGGCCTCCAGAGCGTCCAGAAGTTTTGACTTTTGCAGGGCCGCCGTGACCTTGACCTTGGGGTCACGGAGCCCAAACTCGGCCACGGGCCGGCAGGGGACGGGACGCAACTCGTGGCCAAGTTTCATGGGGATCCGACTTAAAATGCGGCCTCCAGAGCGTCCAGAAGTTTTGACCTTTGCAGGGCCGCCGTGACCTTGACCTTGGGGTCACGGAGCCCAAACTCGGCCACGGGCCGGCGGGGGACGGGACGCAACTCGTGGCCAAGTTTCATGGGGATCCGACTTAAAATGCGGCCTCCAGAGCGTCCAGAAGTTTTGACCTTTGCAGGGCCGCCGTGACCTTGACCTTGGGGTCACGGAGCCCAAACCCGGCCACGGGCCGGCGGGGGACGGGACGCAACTCGTGGCCAAGTTTCATGGGGATCCGACTTAAAATGCGGCCTCCAGAGCGTCCAGAAGTTTTGACATTTGCAGGGCCGCCGTGACCTTGACCTTGGGGTCACGGAGCCCAAACTCGGCCACGGGCCGGCGGGGGACGGGACGGAACTCGTGGCCAAGTTTCATGGGGTTCCGACTTAAAATGCGGCCTCCAGAGCGTCCAGAAGTTTTGACTTTTGCAGGGCCGCCGTGACCTTGACCTTGGGGTCACGGAGCCCAAACTCGGCCACGGGCCGGCGGGGGACGGGACGCAACTCGTGGCCAAGTTTCATGGGGATCCGACTTAAAATGCGGCCTCCAGAGCGTCCAGAAGTTTTGACTTTTGCAGGGCCACCGTGACCTTGACCTTGGGGTCACGGAGCCCAAACTCGGTCACGGGCCGGCGGGGCACGGGACGCAACTCGTGGCCAAGTTTCATGGGGATCCGACCTAAAATGCGGCCTCCAGAGCGTCCAGAAGTTTTGACTTTTGCAGGGCCGCCGTGACCTTGACCTTGGGGTCACGGAGCCCAAACTCGGTCACGGGCCGGCAGGGGACGGGACGCAACTCGTGGCCAAGTTTCATGGGGATCCGACCCAAAATGCGGCCTCCAGAGCGTCCAGAAGTTTTGACATTTGCAGGGCCGCCGTGACCTTGACCTTGGGGTCACGGAGCCCAAACTCGGTCACGGGCCGGCGGGGGACGGGACGCAACTCGTGGCCAAGTTTCATGGGGATCCGACCCAAAATGCGGCCTCCACAGCGTCCAGAAGTTTTGACCTTTGCAGGGCCGCCGTGACCTTGACCTTGGGGTCACGGAGCCCAAACTCGGCCACGGGCCGGCGGGGGACGGGACGCAACTCGTGGCCAAGTTTCATGGGGATCCGACTTAAAATGCGGCCTCCAGAGCGTCCAGAAGTTTTGACCTTTGCAGGGCCGCCGTGACCTTGACCTTGGGGTCACGGAGCCCAAACTCGGCCACGGGCCGGCGGGGGACGGGACGCAACTCGTGGCCAAATTTCATGGGGATCCGATTTAAATTGCAGCCTCCAGAGCGTCCAGAAGTTTTGACCTTTGCAGGGCCGCCGTGACCTTGACCTTGGGGTCACGGAGCCCAAACTCGGCCACGGGCCGGCGGGGGACGGGACGCAACTCGTGGCCAAGTTTCATGGGGATCCGACTTAAAATGCGGCCTCCAGAGCGTCCAGAAGTTTTGACCTTTGCAGGGCCGCCGTGACCTTGACCTTGGGGTCACGGAGCCCAAACTCGGTCACGGGCCGGCGGGGGACGGGACGCAACTCGTGGCCAAGTTTCATGGGGATCCGACCCAAAATGCGGCCTCCAGAGCGTCCAGAAGTTTTGACTTTTGCAGGGCCGCCGTGACCTTGACCTTGGGGTCACGGAGCCCAAATTCGGTCAAGGGCCGGCGGGGGACGGGACGCAACTCGTGGCCAAGTTTCATGGGGATCCGACTTAAAATGCGGCCTCCGGAGCGTCCAGAAGTTTTGACGTTTGCAGGGCCGCCGTGACCTTGACCTTGGGGTCACGGAGCCCAAACTCGGCCACGGGCCGGCGGGGGACGGGACGCATCTCGTGGCCAAGTTTCATGGGGATCCGACTTAAAATGTGGCCTCCAGAGCGTCCAGAAGTTTTGACCTTTGCAGGGCCGCCGTGACCTTGACCTTGGGGTCACGGAGCCCAAACTCGGTCACGGGCCGGCGGGGGACGGGACGCAACTCGTGGCCAAGTTTCATGGGGATCCGACCCAAAATGCGGCCTCCAGAGCGTCCAGAAGTTTTGACATTTGCAGGGCCGCCGTGACCTTGACCTTGGGGTCACGGAGCCCAAACTCGGCCACGGGCCGGCGGGGGACGGGACGCAACTCGTGGCAAAGTTTCATGGGGATCCGACTTAAAATGTGGCCTCCAGAGCGTCCAGAAGTTTTGACCTTTGCAGGGCCGCCGTGACCTTGACCTTGGGGTCACGGAGCCCAAACTCGGTCACGGGCCGGCGGGGGACGGGACGCAACTCGTGGCCAAGTTTCATGGGGATCCGACCCAAAATGCGGCCTCCAGAGCGTCCAGAAGTTTTGACTTTTGCAGGGCCGCCGTGACCTTGACCTTGGGGTCACGGAGCCCAAACTCGGTCAAGGGCCGGCAGGGGACGGCACGCAACTCGTGGCCAAGTTTCATGGGGATCCGACTTAAAATGCGGCCTCCAGAGCGTCCAGAAGTTTTGACTTTTGCAGGGCCGCCGTGACCTTGACCTTGGGGTCACGGAGCCCAAACTCGGCCACAGGCCGGCGGGGGACGGGACGCAACTCGTGGCCAAGTTTCATGGGGATCCGACCCAAAATGCGGCCTCCAGAGCGTCCAGAAGTTTTGACCTTTGCAGGGCCGCCGTGACCTTGACCTTGGGGTCACGGAGCCCAAACTCGGCCATGGGCCGGCGGGGGACGGGACGCAACTCGTGGCCAAGTTTCATGGGGATCCGACTTAAAATGCGGCCTCCAGAGCGTCCAGAAGTTTTGACCTTTGCAGGGCCGCCGTGACCTTGACCTTGGGGTCACGGAGCCCAAACTCGGCCACGGGCCGGCGGGGGACGGGACGCAACTCGTGGCCAAGTTTCATGGGGTTCCGACTTAAAATGCGGCCTCCAGAGCGTCCAGAAGTTTTGACATTTGCAGGGCCGCCGTGACCTTGACCTTGGGGTCACGGAGCCCAAACTCGGCCACGGGCCGGCGGGGGACGGGACGCAACTCGTGGCCAAGTTTCATGGGGATCCGACTTAAAATGCGGCCTCCAGAGCGTCCAGAAGTTTTGACTTTTGCAGGGCCGCCGCGACCTTGACCTTGGGGTCACGGAGCCCAAACTCGGCCACGGGCCGGCGGGGGACGGGACGCAACTCGTGGCCAAGTTTCATGGGGATCCGACCCAAAATGCGGCCTCCAGAGCGTCCAGAAGTTTTGACGTTTGCAGGGCCGCCGTGACCTTGACCTTGGGGTCACGGAGCCCAAACTCGGTCAAGGGCCGGCGGGGGACGGCACGCAACTCGTGGCCTAGTTTCATGGGGATCCGACCCAAAATGCGGCCTCCAGAGCGTCCAGAAGTTTTGACATTTGCAGGGCCGCCGTGACCTTGACCTTGGGGTCACGGAGCCCAAACTCGGCCACGGGCCGGCGGGGGACGGGACGCAACTCGTGGCAAAGTTTCATGGGGATCCGACTTAAAATGTGGCCTCCAGAGCGTCCAGAAGTTTTGACCTTTGCAGGGCCGCCGTGACCTTGACCTTGGGGTCACGGAGCCCAAACTCGGTCACGGGCCGGCGGGGGACGGGACGCAACTCGTGGCCAAGTTTCATGGGGATCCGACCCAAAATGCGGCCTCCAGAGCGTCCAGAAGTTTTGACTTTTGCAGGGCCGCCGTGACCTTGACCTTGGGGTCACGGAGCCCAAACTCGGTCAAGGGCCGGCAGGGGACGGCACGCAACTCGTGGCCAAGTTTCATGGGGATCCGACTTAAAATGCGGCCTCCAGAGCGTCCAGAAGTTTTGACCTTTGCAGGGCCGCCGTGACCTTGACCTTGGGGTCACGGAGCCCAAACTCGGCCACAGGCCGGCGGGGGACGGGACGCAACTCGTGGCCAAGTTTCATGGGGATCCGACCCAAAATGCGGCCTCCAGAGCGTCCAGAAGTTTTGACCTTTGCAGGGCCGCCGTGACCTTGACCTTGGGGTCACGGAGCCCAAACTCGGCCATGGGCCGGCGGGGGACGGGACGCAACTCGTGGCCAAGTTTCATGGGGATCCGACTTAAAATGCGGCCTCCAGAGCGTCCAGAAGTTTTGACATTTGCAGGGCCGCCGTGACCTTGACCTTGGGGTCACGGAGCCCAAACTCGGCCACGGGCCGGCGGGGGACGGGACGGAACTCGTGGCCAAGTTTCATGGGGTTCCGACTTAAAATGCGGCCTCCAGAGCGTCCAGAAGTTTTGACTTTTGCAGGGCCGCCGTGACCTTGACCTTGGGGTCACGGAGCCCAAACTCGGCCACGGGCCGGCGGGGGACGGGACGCAACTCGTGGCCAAGTTTCATGGGGATCCGACTTAAAATGCGGCCTCCAGAGCGTCCAGAAGTTTTGACTTTTGCAGGGCCACCGTGACCTTGACCTTGGGGTCACGGAGCCCAAACTCGGTCACGGGCCGGCGGGGCACGGGACGCAACTCGTGGCCAAGTTTCATGGGGATCCGACCTAAAATGCGGCCTCCAGAGCGTCCAGAAGTTTTGACTTTTGCAGGGCCGCCGTGACCTTGACCTTGGGGTCACGGAGCCCAAACTCGGTCACGGGCCGGCAGGGGACGGGACGCAACTCGTGGCCAAGTTTCATGGGGATCCGACCCAAAATGCGGCCTCCAGAGCGTCCAGAAGTTTTGACATTTGCAGGGCCGCCGTGACCTTGACCTTGGGGTCACGGAGCCCAAACTCGGTCACGGGCCGGCGGGGGACGGGACGCAACTCGTGGCCAAGTTTCATGGGGATCCGACCCAAAATGCGGCCTCCACAGCGTCCAGAAGTTTTGACCTTTGCAGGGCCGCCGTGACCTTGACCTTGGGGTCACGGAGCCCAAACTCGGCCACGGGCCGGCGGGGGACGGGACGCAACTCGTGGCCAAGTTTCATGGGGATCCGACTTAAAATGCGGCCTCCAGAGCGTCCAGAAGTTTTGACCTTTGCAGGGCCGCCGTGACCTTGACCTTGGGGTCACGGAGCCCAAACTCGGCCACGGGCCGGCGGGGGACGGGACGCAACTCGTGGCCAAATTTCATGGGGATCCGATTTAAATTGCAGCCTCCAGAGCGTCCAGAAGTTTTGACCTTTGCAGGGCCGCCGTGACCTTGACCTTGGGGTCACGGAGCCCAAACTCGGCCACGGGCCGGCGGGGGACGGGACGCAACTCGTGGCCAAGTTTCATGGGGATCCGACTTAAAATGCGGCCTCCAGAGCGTCCAGAAGTTTTGACCTTTGCAGGGCCGCCGTGACCTTGACCTTGGGGTCACGGAGCCCAAACTCGGTCACGGGCCGGCGGGGGACGGGACGCAACTCGTGGCCAAGTTTCATGGGGATCCGACCCAAAATGCGGCCTCCAGAGCGTCCAGAAGTTTTGACTTTTGCAGGGCCGCCGTGACCTTGACCTTGGGGTCACGGAGCCCAAATTCGGTCAAGGGCCGGCGGGGGACGGGACGCAACTCGTGGCCAAGTTTCATGGGGATCCGACTTAAAATGCGGCCTCCGGAGCGTCCAGAAGTTTTGACGTTTGCAGGGCCGCCGTGACCTTGACCTTGGGGTCACGGAGCCCAAACTCGGCCACGGGCCGGCGGGGGACGGGACGCATCTCGTGGCCAAGTTTCATGGGGATCCGACTTAAAATGTGGCCTCCAGAGCGTCCAGAAGTTTTGACCTTTGCAGGGCCGCCGTGACCTTGACCTTGGGGTCACGGAGCCCAAACTCGGTCACGGGCCGGCGGGGGACGGGACGCAACTCGTGGCCAAGTTTCATGGGGATCCGACCCAAAATGCGGCCTCCAGAGCGTCCAGAAGTTTTGACATTTGCAGGGCCGCCGTGACCTTGACCTTGGGGTCACGGAGCCCAAACTCGGCCACGGGCCGGCGGGGGACGGGACGCAACTCGTGGCAAAGTTTCATGGGGATCCGACTTAAAATGTGGCCTCCAGAGCGTCCAGAAGTTTTGACCTTTGCAGGGCCGCCGTGACCTTGACCTTGGGGTCACGGAGCCCAAACTCGGTCACGGGCCGGCGGGGGACGGGACGCAACTCGTGGCCAAGTTTCATGGGGATCCGACCCAAAATGCGGCCTCCAGAGCGTCCAGAAGTTTTGACTTTTGCAGGGCCGCCGTGACCTTGACCTTGGGGTCACGGAGCCCAAACTCGGTCAAGGGCCGGCAGGGGACGGCACGCAACTCGTGGCCAAGTTTCATGGGGATCCGACTTAAAATGCGGCCTCCAGAGCGTCCAGAAGTTTTGACTTTTGCAGGGCCGCCGTGACCTTGACCTTGGGGTCACGGAGCCCAAACTCGGCCACAGGCCGGCGGGGGACGGGACGCAACTCGTGGCCAAGTTTCATGGGGATCCGACCCAAAATGCGGCCTCCAGAGCGTCCAGAAGTTTTGACCTTTGCAGGGCCGCCGTGACCTTGACCTTGGGGTCACGGAGCCCAAACTCGGCCATGGGCCGGCGGGGGACGGGACGCAACTCGTGGCCAAGTTTCATGGGGATCCGACTTAAAATGCGGCCTCCAGAGCGTCCAGAAGTTTTGACCTTTGCAGGGCCGCCGTGACCTTGACCTTGGGGTCACGGAGCCCAAACTCGGCCACGGGCCGGCGGGGGACGGGACGCAACTCGTGGCCAAGTTTCATGGGGTTCCGACTTAAAATGCGGCCTCCAGAGCGTCCAGAAGTTTTGACATTTGCAGGGCCGCCGTGACCTTGACCTTGGGGTCACGGAGCCCAAACTCGGCCACGGGCCGGCGGGGGACGGGACGCAACTCGTGGCCAAGTTTCATGGGGATCCGACTTAAAATGCGGCCTCCAGAGCGTCCAGAAGTTTTGACTTTTGCAGGGCCGCCGCGACCTTGACCTTGGGGTCACGGAGCCCAAACTCGGCCACGGGCCGGCGGGGGACGGGACGCAACTCGTGGCCAAGTTTCATGGGGATCCGACCCAAAATGCGGCCTCCAGAGCGTCCAGAAGTTTTGACGTTTGCAGGGCCGCCGTGACCTTGACCTTGGGGTCACGGAGCCCAAACTCGGTCAAGGGCCGGCGGGGGACGGCACGCAACTCGTGGCCTAGTTTCATGGGGATCCGACCCAAAATGCGGCCTCCAGAGCGTCCAGAAGTTTTGACATTTGCAGGGCCGCCGTGACCTTGACCTTGGGGTCACGGAGCCCAAACTCGGCCACGGGCCGGCGGGGGACGGGACGCAACTCGTGGCAAAGTTTCATGGGGATCCGACTTAAAATGTGGCCTCCAGAGCGTCCAGAAGTTTTGACTTTTGCAGGGCCGCCGTGACCTTGACCTTGGGGTCACGGAGCCCAAACTCGGTCACGGGCCGGCGGGGGACGGGACGCAACTCGTGGCCAAGTTTCATGGGGATCCGACCCAAAATGCGGCCTCCAGAGCGTCCAGAAGTTTTGACTTTTGCAGGGCCGCCGTGACCTTGACCTTGGGGTCACGGAGCCCAAACTCGGTCAAGGGCCGGCAGGGGACGGCACGCAACTCGTGGCCAAGTTTCATGGGGATCCGACTTAAAATGCGGCCTCCAGAGCGTCCAGAAGTTTTGACTTTTGCAGGGCCGCCGTGACCTTGACCTTGGGGTCACGGAGCCCAAACTCGGCCACAGGCCGGCGGGGGACGGGACGCAACTCGTGGCCAAGTTTCATGGGGATCCGACCCAAAATGCGGCCTCCAGAGCGTCCAGAAGTTTTGACCTTTGCAGGGCCGCCGTGACCTTGACCTTGGGGTCACGGAGCCCAAACTCGGCCATGGGCCGGCGGGGGACGGGACGCAACTCGTGGCCAAGTTTCATGGGGATCCGACTTAAAATGCGGCCTCCAGAGCGTCCAGAAGTTTTGACCTTTGCAGGGCCGCCGTGACCTTGACCTTGGGGTCACGGAGCCCAAACTCGGCCACGGGCCGGCGGGGGACGGGACGCAACTCGTGGCCAAGTTTCATGGGGTTCCGACTTAAAATGCGGCCTCCAGAGCGTCCAGAAGTTTTGACATTTGCAGGGCCGCCGTGACCTTGACCTTGGGGTCACGGAGCCCAAACTCGGCCACGGGCCGGCGGGGGACGGGACGCAACTCGTGGCCAAGTTTCATGGGGATCCGACTTAAAATGCGGCCTCCAGAGCGTCCAGAAGTTTTGACTTTTGCAGGGCCGCCGCGACCTTGACCTTGGGGTCACGGAGCCCAAACTCGGCCACGGGCCGGCGGGGGACGGGACGCAACTCGTGGCCAAGTTTCATGGGGATCCGACCTAAAATGCGGCCTCCAGAGCGTCCAGAAGTTTTGACATTTGCAGGGCCGCCGTGACCTTGACCTTGGGGTCACGGAGCCCAAACTCGGTCAAGGGCCGGCCGGGGACGGCACGCAACTCGTGGCCAAGTTTCATGGGGATCCGACCAAAAATGCGGCCTCCAGAGCGTCCAGAAGTTTTGACCTTTGCAGGGCAGCCGTGACCTTGACCTTGGGGTCACGGAGCCCAAACTCGGCCACGGGCCGGCGGGGGACGGGACGCAACTCGTGGCCAAGTTTCATGGGGATCCGACCCAAAATGCGGCCTCCAGAGCGTCCAGAATTTTTGACCTTTGCAGGGCCGCCGTGACCTTGACCTTGGGGTCACGGAGCCCAAACTCGGCCACGGGCCGGCGGGGGACGGGACGCAACTCGTGGCCAAGTTTCATGGGGATCCGACTTAAAATGCGGCCTCCAGAGCGTCCAGAAGTTTTGACCTTTGCAGGGCCGCCGTGACCTTGACCTTGGGGTCACGGAGCCCAAACTCGGCCACGGGCCGGCGGGGGACGGGACGCAACTCGTGGCCAAGTTTCATGGGGATCCGACTTAAAATGCGGCCTCCAGAGCGTCCAGAAGTTTTGACCTTTGCAGGGCCGCCGTGACCTTGACCTTGGGGTCACGGAGCCCAAATTTGGCCACGGGCCGGCGGGGGACGGGACGCAACTCGTGGCCAAGTTTCATGGGGATCCGACCCAAAATGCGGCCTCCAGAGCGTCCAGAAGTTTTGACATTTGCAGGGCCGCCGTGACCTTGACCTTGGGGTCACGGAGCCCAAACTCGGTCACGGGCCGGCGGGGGACGGGACGCAACTCGTGGCCAAGTTTCATGGGGATCCGACTTAAAATGCGGCCTCCAGAGCGTCCAGAAGTTTTGACCTTTGCAGGGCCGCCGTGACCTTGACTTTGGGGTCACGGAGCCCAAACTCGGCCACGGGCCGGCGGGGGACGGGACGCAACTCGTGTTCAAGTTTCATGGGGATCCGACGAAAAATGCGGCCTCCAGAGCGTCCAGAAGTTTTGACCTTTGCAGGGCCGCCGTGACCTTGACCTTGGGGTCACGGAGCCCAAACTCGGCCACGGGTCGGCGGGGGACGGGACGCAACTCGTGGCCAAGTTTGATGGGGATCCGACTTAAAATGCGGCCTCCAGAGGGTCCAGAAGTTTTGACCTTTGCAGGGCCGCCGTGACCTTGACCTTGGGGTCACGGAGCCCAAACTCGGCCACGGGCCGGCGGGGGACGGGACGCAACTCGTGGCCAAGTTTCATGGGGATCCGACTAAAAATGCGGCCTCCAGAGCGTCCAGAAATTTTGACGTTTGCAGGGCCACCGTGACCTTGACCTTGGGGTCACGGAGCCCAAACTCGGCCACGGGCCGGCGGGGGACGGGACGCAACTCGTGGCCAAGTTTCATGGGGATCCGACTTAAAATGCGGCCTCCAGAGCGTGCAGAAGTTTTGACCTTTGCAGGGCCGCCGTGACCTTGACCTTGGGGTCACGGAGCCCAAACTCGGCCACGGGCCGGCGGGGGACGGGACGCAACTCGTGGCCAAGTGTCATGGGGATCCGACTTAAAATGCGGCCTCCAGAGCGTCCAGAAGTTTTGACCTTTGCAGGGCCGCCGTGACCTTGACCTTGGGGTCACGGAGCCCAAACTCGGCCACGGGCCGGCGGGGGACGGGACGCAACTCGTGGCCAAGTTTCATGGGGATCCGACTTAAAATGCGGCCTCCAGAGCGTCCAGAAGTTTTGACCTTTGCAGGGCCGCCGTGACCTTGACCTTGGGGTCACGGAGCCCAACCTCGGCCACGGGCCGGCGGGGGACGGGACGCAACTCGTGGCCAAGTTTCATGGGGATCCGACCCAAAATGCGGCCTCCAGAGCGTCCAGAAGTTTTGACTTTTGCAGGGCCGCCGTGACCTTGACCTTGGGGTCACGGAGCCCAAACTCGGTCAAGGGCCGGTGGGGGACGGCACGCAACTCGTGGCCAAGTTTCATGGGGATCCGACCCAAAATGCGGCCTCCAGAGCGTCCAGAAGTTTTGACCTTTGCAGGGCCGCCGTGACCTTGACCTTGGGGTCACGGAGCCCAAACTCGGCCACGGGCCGGCGGGGGACGGGACGCAACTCGTGGCCAAGTTTCATGGGGATCCGACTTAAAATGCGGCCTCCAGAGCGTCCAGAAGTTTTGACCTTTGCAGGGCCGCCGTGACCTTGACCTTGGGGTCACGGAGCCCAAACTCGGCCACGGGCCGGCGGGGGACGGGACGCAACTCGTGGCCAAGTTTCATGGGGATCCGACTTAAAATGCGGCCTCCAGAGCGTCCAGAAGTTTTGACCTTTGCAGGTCCGCCGTGACCTTGACCTTGGGGTCACGGAGCCCAAACTCGGCCACGGGCCGGCGGGGGACGGGACGCAACTCGTGGCCAAGTTTCATGGGGATCCGACTTAAAATGCGGCCTCCAGAGCGTCCAGAAGTTTTGACATTTGCAGGGCCGCCGTGACCTTGACCTTGGGGTCACGGAGCCCAAACTCGGCCACGGGCCGGCGGGGGACGGGACGCAACTCGTGGCCAAGTTTCATGGGGTTCCGACTTAAAATGCGGCCTCCAGAGCGTCCAGAAGTTTTGACATTTGCAGGGCCGCCGTGACCTTGACCTTGGGGTCACGGAGCCCAAACTCGGCCACGGGCCGGCGGGGGACGGGACGCAACTCGTGGCCAAGTTTCATGGGGATCCGACTTAAAATGCGGCCTCCAGAGCGTCCAGAAGTTTTGACTTTTGCAGGGCCGCCGTGACCTTGACCTTGGGGTCACGGAGCCCAAACTCGGTCACGGGCCGGCGGGGGACGGGACGCAACTCGTGGCCAAGTTTCATGGGGATCCGACCTAAAATGCGGCCTCCAGAGCGTCCAGAAGTTTTGACTTTTGCAGGGCCGCCGTGACCTTGACCTTGGGGTCACGGAGCCCAAATTCGGTCACGGGCCGGCGGGGGACGGGACGCAACTCGTGGCCAAGTTTCATGGGGATCCGACTTAAAATGCGGCCTCCAGAGCGTCCAGAAGTTTTGACTTTTGCAGGGCCGCCGTGACCTTGACCTTGGGGTCACGGAGCCCAAACTCGGTCACGGGCCGGCGGGGGACGGGACGCAACTCGTGGCCAAGTTTCATGGGGATCCGACCCAAAATGCGGCCTCCAGAGCGTCCAGAAGTTTTGACTTTTGCAGGGCCGCCGTGACCTTGACCTTGGGGTCACGGAGCCCAAACTCGGTCAAGGGCCGGCGGGGGACGGCACGCAACTCGTGGCCAAGTTTCATGGGGATCCGACCTAAAATGCGGCCTCCAGAGCGTCCAGAAGTTTTGACCTTTGCAGGGCCGCCGTGACCTTGACCTTGGGGTCACGGAGCCCAAACTCGGTCACGGGCCGGCGGGGGACGGGACGCAACTCGTGGCCAAGTTTCATGGGGATCCGACCCAAAATGCGGCCTCCAGAGCGTCCAGAAGTTTTGACCTTTGCAGGGCCGCCGTGACCTTGACCTTGGGGTCACGGAGCCCAAACTCGGTCACGGGCCGGCGGGGGACGGCACGCAACTCGTGGCCAAGTTTCATGGGGATCCGACCGAAAATGCGGCCTCCAGAGCGTCCAGAAGTTTTGACATTTGCAGGGCCGCCGTGACCTTGACCTTGGGGTCACGGAGCCCAAACTCGGTCACGGGCCGGCGGGGGACGGGACGCAACTCGTGGCCAAGTTTCATGGGGATCCGACCCAAAATGCGGCCTCCAGAGCGTCCAGAAGTTTTGACCTTTGCAGGGCCGCCGTGACCTTGACCTTGGGGTCACGGAGCCCAAACTCGGCCACGGGCCGGCGGGGGACGGGACGCAACTCGTGGCCAAGTTTCATGGGGATCCGACCCAAAATGCGGCCTCCAGAGCGTCCAGAAGTTTTGACCTTTGCAGGGCCGCCGTGACCTTGACCTTGGGGTCACGGAGCCCAAACTCGGCCACGGGCCGGCGGGGGACGGGACGCAACTCGTGGCCAAGTTTCATGGGGATCCGACTTAAAATGCGGCCTCCAGAGCGTCCAGAAGTTTTGACTTTTGCAGGGCCGCCGTGACCTTGACCTTGGGGTCACGGAGCCCAAACTCGGTCACGGGCCGGCGGGGGACGGGACGCAACTCGTGGCCAAGTTTCATGGGGATCCGACGTAAAATGCGGCCTCCAGAGCGTCCAGAAATTTTGACATTTGCAGGGCCACCGTGACCTTGACCTTGGGGTCACGGAGCCCAAACTCGGCCACGGGCCGGCGGGGGACGGGACGCAACTCGTGTTCAAGTTTCATGGGGATCCGACGAAAAATGCGGCCTCCAGAGCGTCCAGAAGTTTTGACCTTTGCAGGGCCGCCGTGACCTTGACCTTGGGGTCACGGAGCCCAAACTCGGCCACGGGTCGGCGGGGGACGGGACGCAACTCGTGGCCAAGTTTGATGGGGATCCGACTTAAAATGCGGCCTCCAGAGGGTCCAGAAGTTTTGACCTTTGCAGGGCCGCCGTGACCTTGACCTTGGGGTCACGGAGCCCAAACTCGGCCACGGGCCGGCGGGGGACGGGACGCAACTCGTGGCCAAGTTTCATGGGGATCCGACTAAAAATGCGGCCTCCAGAGCGTCCAGAAATTTTGACGTTTGCAGGGCCACCGTGACCTTGACCTTGGGGTCACGGAGCCCAAACTCGGCCACGGGCCGGCGGGGGACGGGACGCAACTCGTGGCCAAGTTTCATGGGGATCCGACTTAAAATGCGGCCTCCAGAGCGTGCAGAAGTTTTGACCTTTGCAGGGCCGCCGTGACCTTGACCTTGGGGTCACGGAGCCCAAACTCGGCCACGGGCCGGCGGGGGACGGGACGCAACTCGTGGCCAAGTGTCATGGGGATCCGACTTAAAATGCGGCCTCCAGAGCGTCCAGAAGTTTTGACCTTTGCAGGGCCGCCGTGACCTTGACCTTGGGGTCACGGAGCCCAAACTCGGCCACGGGCCGGCGGGGGACGGGACGCAACTCGTGGCCAAGTTTCATGGGGATCCGACTTAAAATGCGGCCTCCAGAGCGTCCAGAAGTTTTGACCTTTGCAGGGCCGCCGTGACCTTGACCTTGGGGTCACGGAGCCCAAACTCGGCCACGGGCCGGCGGGGGACGGGACGCAACTCGTGGCCAAGTTTCATGGGGATCCGACCCAAAATGCGGCCTCCAGAGCGTCCAGAAGTTTTGACTTTTGCAGGGCCGCCGTGACCTTGACCTTGGGGTCACGGAGCCCAAACTCGGTCAAGGGCCGGTGGGGGACGGCACGCAACTCGTGGCCAAGTTTCATGGGGATCCGACCCAAAATGCGGCCTCCAGAGCGTCCAGAAGTTTTGACCTTTGCAGGGCCGCCGTGACCTTGACCTTGGGGTCACGGAGCCCAAACTCGGCCACGGGCCGGCGGGGGACGGGACGCAACTCGTGGCCAAGTTTCATGGGGATCCGACTTAAAATGCGGCCTCCAGAGCGTCCAGAAGTTTTGACCTTTGCAGGGCCGCCGTGACCTTGACCTTGGGGTCACGGAGCCCAAACTCGGCCACGGGCCGGCGGGGGACGGGACGCAACTCGTGGCCAAGTTTCATGGGGATCCGACTTAAAATGCGGCCTCCAGAGCGTCCAGAAGTTTTGACCTTTGCAGGTCCGCCGTGACCTTGACCTTGGGGTCACGGAGCCCAAACTCGGCCACGGGCCGGCGGGGGACGGGACGCAACTCGTGGCCAAGTTTCATGGGGATCCGACTTAAAATGCGGCCTCCAGAGCGTCCAGAAGTTTTGACATTTGCAGGGCCGCCGTGACCTTGACCTTGGGGTCACGGAGCCCAAACTCGGCCACGGGCCGGCGGGGGACGGGACGCAACTCGTGGCCAAGTTTCATGGGGTTCCGACTTAAAATGCGGCCTCCAGAGCGTCCAGAAGTTTTGACATTTGCAGGGCCGCCGTGACCTTGACCTTGGGGTCACGGAGCCCAAACTCGGCCACGGGCCGGCGGGGGACGGGACGCAACTCGTGGCCAAGTTTCATGGGGATCCGACTTAAAATGCGGCCTCCAGAGCGTCCAGAAGTTTTGACTTTTGCAGGGCCGCCGTGACCTTGACCTTGGGGTCACGGAGCCCAAACTCGGTCACGGGCCGGCGGGGGACGGGACGCAACTCGTGGCCAAGTTTCATGGGGATCCGACCTAAAATGCGGCCTCCAGAGCGTCCAGAAGTTTTGACTTTTGCAGGGCCGCCGTGACCTTGACCTTGGGGTCACGGAGCCCAAATTCGGTCACGGGCCGGCGGGGGACGGGACGCAACTCGTGGCCAAGTTTCATGGGGATCCGACTTAAAATGCGGCCTCCAGAGCGTCCAGAAGTTTTGACTTTTGCAGGGCCGCCGTGACCTTGACCTTGGGGTCACGGAGCCCAAACTCGGTCACGGGCCGGCGGGGGACGGGACGCAACTCGTGGCCAAGTTTCATGGGGATCCGACCCAAAATGCGGCCTCCAGAGCGTCCAGAAGTTTTGACTTTTGCAGGGCCGCCGTGACCTTGACCTTGGGGTCACGGAGCCCAAACTCGGTCAAGGGCCGGCGGGGGACGGGACGCAACTCGTGGCCAAGTTTCATGGGGATCCGACCTAAAATGCGGCCTCCAGAGCGTCCAGAAGTTTTGACCTTTGCAGGGCCGCCGTGACCTTGACCTTGGGGTCACGGAGCCCAAACTCGGTCACGGGCCGGCGGGGGACGGGACGCAACTCGTGGCCAAGTTTCATGGGGATCCGACCCAAAATGCGGCCTCCAGAGCGTCCAGAAGTTTTGACCTTTGCAGGGCCGCCGTGACCTTGACCTTGGGGTCACGGAGCCCAAACTCGGTCACGGGCCGGCGGGGGACGGCACGCAACTCGTGGCCAAGTTTCATGGGGATCCGACCGAAAATGCGGCCTCCAGAGCGTCCAGAAGTTTTGACATTTGCAGGGCCGCCGTGACCTTGACCTTGGGGTCACGGAGCCCAAACTCGGTCACGGGCCGGCGGGGGACGGGACGCAACTCGTGGCCAAGTTTCATGGGGATCCGACCCAAAATGCGGCCTCCAGAGCGTCCAGAAGTTTTGACCTTTGCAGGGCCGCCGTGACCTTGACCTTGGGGTCACGGAGCCCAAACTCGGCCACGGGCCGGCGGGGGACGGGACGCAACTCGTGGCCAAGTTTCATGGGGATCCGACCCAAAATGCGGCCTCCAGAGCGTCCAGAAGTTTTGACCTTTGCAGGGCCGCCGTGACCTTGACCTTGGGGTCACGGAGCCCAAACTCGGCCACGGGCCGGCGGGGGACGGGACGCAACTCGTGGCCAAGTTTCATGGGGATCCGACTTAAAATGCGGCCTCCAGAGCGTCCAGAAGTTTTGACTTTTGCAGGGCCGCCGTGACCTTGACCTTGGGGTCACGGAGCCCAAACTCGGTCACGGGCCGGCGGGGGACGGGACGCAACTCGTGGCCAAGTTTCATGGGGATCCGACTTAAAATGCGGCCTCCAGAGCGTCCAGAAATTTTGACATTTGCAGGGCCACCGTGACCTTGACCTTGGGGTCACGGAGCCCAAACTCGGTCACGGGCCGGCGGGGGACGGGACGCAACTCGTGGCCAAGTTTCATGGGGATCCGACCCAAAATGCGGCCTCCAGAGCGTCCAGAAGTTTTGACTTTTGCAGGGCCGCCGTGACCTTGACCTTGGGGTCACGGAGCCCAAACTCGGTCAAGGGCCGGCGGGGGATGGGACGCAACTCGTGGCCAAGTTTCATGGGGATCCGACTTAAAATGCGGCCTCCAGAGCGTCCAGAAATTTTGACATTTGCAGGGCCGCCGTGACCTTGACCTTGGGGTCACGGAGCCCAAACTCGGTCACGGGCCGGCGGGGGACGGGACGCAACTCGTGGCCAAGTTTCATGGGGATCCGACCCAAAATGCGGCCTCCAGAGCGTCCAGAAGTTTTGACCTTTGCAGGGCCGCCGTGACCTTGACCTTGGGGTCACGGAGCCCAAACTCGGCCACGGGCCGGCGGGGGACGGGACGCAACTCGTGGCCAAGTTTCATGGGGATCCGACCCAAAATGCGGCCTCCAGAGCGTCCAGAAGTTTTGACCTTTGCAGGGCCGCCGTGACCTTGACCTTGGGGTCACGGAGCCCAAACTCGGCCACGGGCCGGCGGGGGACGGGACGCAACTCGTGGCCAAGTTTCATGGGGATCCGACTTAAAATGCGGCCTCCAGAGCGTCCAGAAGTTTTGACCTTTGCAGGGCCGCCGTGACCTTGACCTTGGGGTCACGGAGCCCAAACTCGGTCACGGGCCGGCGGGGGACGGGACGCAACTCGTGGCCAAGTTTCATGGGGATCCGACTTAAAATGCGGCCTCCAGAGCGTCCAGAAATTTTGACATTTGCAGGGCCACCGTGACCTTGACCTTGGGGTCACGGAGCCCAAACTCGGCCACGGGCCGGCGGGGGACGGGACGCAACTCGTGGCCAAGTTTCATGGGGATCCGACCCAAAATGCGGCCTCCAGAGCGTCCAGAAGTTTTGACTTTTGCAGGGCCGCCGTGACCTTGACCTTGGGGTCACGGAGCCCAAACTCGGTCAAGGGCCGGCGGGGGATGGGACGCAACTCGTGGCCAAGTTTCATGGGGATCCGACTTAAAATGCGGCCTCCAGAGCGTCCAGAAGTTTTGACCTTTGCAGGGCCGCCGTGACCTTGACCTTGGGGTCACGGAGCCCAAACTCGGCCACGGGCCGGCGGGGGACGGGACGCAACTCGTGGCCAAGTTTCATGGGGATCCGACCCAAAATGCGGCCTTCAGAGCGCCCAGAAGTTTTGACCTTTGCAGTGCCGCCGTGACCTTGACCTTGGGGTCACGGAGCCCAAACTCGGCCATGGGCCGGCGGGGGACGGGACGCAACTCGTGGCCAAGTTTCATGGGGATCCGACTTAAAA
This sequence comes from Hippopus hippopus, assembly GCA_946811185.2. Lineage (NCBI taxonomy): Eukaryota > Metazoa > Mollusca > Bivalvia > Cardiida > Cardiidae > Hippopus > Hippopus hippopus. The sequence continues at coordinate 44,137 of OX328109.1, forward strand.
TGCGGCCTCCAGAGCGTCCAGAAGTTTTGACCTTTGCAGGGCCGCCGTGACCTTGACCTTGGTGTCACGGAGCCCAAACTCGGCCACGGGCCGGCGGGGGACGGGACGCAACTCGTGGCCAAGTTTCATGGGGATCCGACCTAAAATGCGGCCTCCAGAGCGTCCAGAAGTTTTGACCTTTGCAGGGCCGCCGTGACCTTGACCTTGGGGTCACGGAGCCCAAACTCGGTCACGGGCCGGCGGGGGACGGGACGCAACTCGTGGCCAAGTTTCATGGGGATCCGACCCAAAATGCGGCCTCCAGAGCGTCCAGAAGTTTTGACTTTTGCAGGGCCGCCGTGACCTTGACCTTGGGGTCACGGAGCCCAAACTCGGTCAAGGGCCGGCGGGGGATGGGACGCAACTCGTGGCCAAGTTTCATGGGGATCCGACTTAAAATGCGGCCTCCAGAGCGTCCAGAAATTTTGACATTTGCAGGGCCGCCGTGACCTTGACCTTGGGGTCACGGAGCCCAAACTCGGTCACGGGCCGGCGGGGGACGGGACGCAACTCGTGGCCAAGTTTCATGGGGATCCGACCCAAAATGCGGCCTCCAGAGCGTCCAGAAGTTTTGACCTTTGCAGGGCCGCCGTGACCTTGACCTTGGGGTCACGGAGCCCAAACTCGGCCACGGGCCGGCGGGGGACGGGACGCAACTCGTGGCCAAGTTTCATGGGGATCCGACCCAAAATGCGGCCTCCAGAGCGTCCAGAAGTTTTGACCTTTGCAGGGCCGCCGTGACCTTGACCTTGGGGTCACGGAGCCCAAACTCGGCCACGGGCCGGCGGGGGACGGGACGCAACTCGTGGCCAAGTTTCATGGGGATCCGACTTAAAATGCGGCCTCCAGAGCGTCCAGAAGTTTTGACCTTTGCAGGGCCGCCGTGACCTTGACCTTGGGGTCACGGAGCCCAAACTCGGTCACGGGCCGGCGGGGGACGGGACGCAACTCGTGGCCAAGTTTCATGGGGATCCGACTTAAAATGCGGCCTCCAGAGCGTCCAGAAATTTTGACATTTGCAGGGCCACCGTGACCTTGACCTTGGGGTCACGGAGCCCAAACTCGGCCACGGGCCGGCGGGGGACGGGACGCAACTCGTGGCCAAGTTTCATGGGGATCCGACCCAAAATGCGGCCTCCAGAGCGTCCAGAAGTTTTGACTTTTGCAGGGCCGCCGTGACCTTGACCTTGGGGTCACGGAGCCCAAACTCGGTCAAGGGCCGGCGGGGGATGGGACGCAACTCGTGGCCAAGTTTCATGGGGATCCGACTTAAAATGCGGCCTCCAGAGCGTCCAGAAGTTTTGACCTTTGCAGGGCCGCCGTGACCTTGACCTTGGGGTCACGGAGCCCAAACTCGGCCACGGGCCGGCGGGGGACGGGACGCAACTCGTGGCCAAGTTTCATGGGGATCCGACCCAAAATGCGGCCTTCAGAGCGCCCAGAAGTTTTGACCTTTGCAGTGCCGCCGTGACCTTGACCTTGGGGTCACGGAGCCCAAACTCGGCCATGGGCCGGCGGGGGACGGGACGCAACTCGTGGCCAAGTTTCATGGGGATCCGACTTAAAATGCGGCCTCCAGAGCGTCCAGAAGTTTTGACCTTTGCAGGGCCGCCGTGACCTTGACCTTGGGGTCACGGAGCCCAAACTCGGCCACGGGCCGGCGGGGGACGGGACGCAACTCGTGGCCAAGTTTCATGGGGATCCGACTTAAAATGTGGCCTCCAGAGCGTCCAGAAGTTTTGACATTTGCAGGGCCGCCGTGACCTTGACCTTGGGGTCACGGAGCCCAAACTCGGTCACGGGCCGGCGGGGGACGGGACGCAACTCGTGGCCAAGTTTCATGGGGATCCGACTTAAAATGCGGCCTCCAGATCGTCGAGAAATTTTGACTTTTGCAGGGCCGCCGTGACCTTGACCTTGGGGTCACGGAGCCCAAACTCGGTCACGGGCCGGCGGGGGACGGGACGCAACTCGTGGCCAAGTTTCATGGGGATCCGACTTAAAATGCGGCCTCCAGAGCGTCCAGAAGTTTTGACTTTTGCAGGGCCGCCGTGACCTTGACCTTGGGGTCACGGAGCCCAAACTCGGCCACGGGCCGGCGGGGGACGGGACGCAACTCGTGGCCAAGTTTCATGGGGATCCGACCCAAAATGCGGCCTTCAGAGCGCCCAGAAGTTTTGACCTTTGCAGGGCCGCCGTGACCTTGACCTTGGGGTCACGGAGCCCAAACTCGGTCACGGGCCGGCGGGGGACGGGACGCAACTCGTGGCCAAGTTTCATGGGGATCCGACTTAAAATGCGGCCTCCAGAGCGTCCAGAAATTTTGACATTTGCAGGGCCACCGTGACCTTGACCTTGGGGTCACGGAGCCCAAACTCGGTCACGGGGCCGGCGGGGGACGGGACTTAACTCGTGGCCAAGTTTCATGGGGATCCGACCCAAAATGCGGCCTCCAGAGCGTCCAGAAGTTTTGACTTTTGCAGGGCCGCCGTGACCTTGACCTTGGGGTCACGGAGCCCAAACTCGGTCAAGGGCCGGCGGGGGATGGGACGCAACTCGTGGCCAAGTTTCATGGGGATCCGACTTAAAATGCGGCCTCCAGAGCGTCCAGAAGTTTTGACTTTTGCAGGGCCGCCGTGACCTTGACCTTGGGGTCACGGAGCCCAAACTCGGCCACGGGCCGGCGGGGGACGGGACGCAACTCGTGGCCAAGTTTCATGGGGATCCGACCCAAAATGCGGCCTTCAGAGCGCCCAGAAGTTTTGACCTTTGCAGGGCCGCCGTGACCTTGACCTTGGGGTCACGGAGCCCAAACTCGGCCATGGGCCGGCGGGGGACGGGACGCAACTCGTGGCCAAGTTTCATGGGGATCCGACTTAAAATGCGGCCTCCAGAGCGTCCAGAAGTTTTGACCTTTGCAGGGCCGCCGTGACCTTGACCTTGGTGTCACGGAGCCCAAACTCGGCCACGGGCCGGCGGGGGACGGGACGCAACTCGTGGCCAAGTTTCATGGGGATCCGACTTAAAATGCGGCCTCCAGAGCGTCCAGAAGTTTTGACCTTTGCAGGGCCGCCGTGACCTTGACCTTGGTGTCACGGAGCCCAAACTCGGCCACGGGCCGGCGGGGGACGGGACGCAACTCGTGGCCAAGTTTCATGGGGATCCGACCTAAAATGCGGCCTCCAGAGCGTCCAGAAGTTTTGACCTTTGCAGGGCCGCCGTGACCTTGACCTTGGGGTCACGGAGCCCAAACTCGGCCACGGGCCGGCGGGGGACGGGACGCAACTCGTGGCCAAGTTTCATGGGGATCCGACTTAAAATGTGGCCTCCAGAGCGTCCAGAAGTTTTGACCTTTGCAGGGCCGCCGTGACCTTGACCTTGGGGTCACGGAGCCCAAACTCGGTCACGGGCCGGCGGGGGACGGGACGCAACTCGTGGCCAAGTTTCATGGGGATCCGACTTAAAATGCGGCCTCCAGATCGTCCAGAAATTTTGACTTTTGCAGGGCCGCCGTGACCTTGACCTTGGGTCACGGAGCCCAAACTCGGCCACGGGCCGGCGGGGGACGGGACGCAACTCGTGGCCAAGTTTCATGGGGATCCGACCCAAAATGCGGCCTCCAGAGCGTCCAGAAGTTTTGACTTTTGCAGGGCCGCCGTGACCTTGACCTTGGGGTCACGGAGCCCAAACTCGGTCAAGGGCCGGCGGGGGACGGGACGCAACTCGTGGCCAAGTTTCATGGGGATCCGACCCAAAATGCGGCCTCCAGAGCGTCCAGAAGTTTTGACCTTTGCAGGGCCGCCGTGACCTTGACCTTGGGGTCACGGAGCCCAAACTCGGCCACGGGCCGGCGGGGGACGGGACGCAACTCGTGGCCAAGTTTCATGGGGATCCGAGTTAAAATGCGGCCTCCAGAGCGTCCAGAAGTTTTGACATTTGCAGGGCCGCCGTGACCTTGACCTTGGGGTCACGGAGCCCAAACTCGGTCACGGGCCGGCGGGGGACGGGACGCAACTCGTGGCCAAGTTTCATGGGGATCCGACTTAAAATGTGGCCTCCAGAGCGTCCAGAAGTTTTGACCTTTGCAGGGCCGCCGTGACCTTGACCTTTGGGTCACGGAGCCCAAAGTCAGTCATGGGCCGGCGGGGGACGGGACGCAACTCGTGGCCAAGTTTCATGGGGATCCGACCCAAAATGCGGCCTCCAGAGCGTCCAGAAGTTTTGACTTTTGCAGGGCCGCCGTGACCTTGACCTTGGGGTCACGGAGCCTAAACTCGGTCACGGGCCGGCGGGGGACGGGACGCAACTCGTGGACAAGTTTCATGGGGATCCGACCCAAAATGCGGCCTCCAGAGCGTCCAGAAGTTTTGACATTTGCAGGGCCGCCGTGACCTTGACCTTGGGGTCACGGAGCCCAAACTCGGTCAAGGGCCGGCGGGGGACGGCACGCAACTCGTGGCCAAGTTTCATGGGGATCCGACCCAAAATGCGGCCTCCAGAGCGCCCAGAAGTTTTGACCTTTGCAGGGCCGCCGTGACCTTGACCTTGGGGTCACGGAGCCCAAACTCGGCCATGGGCCGGCCGGGGACGGGACGCAACTCGTGGCCAAGTTTCATGGGGATCCGACTTAAAATGCGGCCTCCAGAGCGTCCAGAAGTTTTGACTTTTGCAGGGCCGCCGTGACCTTGACCTTGGTGTCACGGAGCCCAAACTCGGCCACGGGCCGGCGGGGGACGGCACGCAACTCGTGGCCAAGTTTCATGGGGATCCGACCTAAAATCCGGCCTCCAGAGCGTCCAGAAGTTTTGACTTTTGCAGGGCCGCCGTGACCTTGACCTTGGGGTCACGGAGCCCAAACTCGGCCACGGGCCGGCGGGGGACGGGACGCAACTCGTGGCCAAGTTTCATGGGGATCCGACTTAAAATGCGGCCTCCAGAGCGTCCAGAAGTTTTGACGTTTGCAGGGCCGCCGTGACCTTGACCTTGGGGTCACGGAGCCCAAACTCGGCCACGGGCCGGCGGGGGACGGGACGCAACTCGTGGCCAAGTTTCATGGGGATCCGACTTAAAATGTGGCCTCCAGAGCGTCCAGAAGTTTTGACCTTTGCAGGGCCGCCGTGACCTTGACCTTGGGGTCACGGAGCCCAAACTCGGTCACGGACCGGCGGGGGACGGGACGCAACTCGTGGCCAAGTTTCATGGGGATCCGACTTAAAATGCGGCCTCCAGAGCGTCCAGAAATTTTGACTTTTCCAGGGCCGCCGTGACCTTGACCTTGGGGTCACGGAGCCCAATCTCGGCCACGGGCCGGCGGGGGACGGGACGCAACTCGTGGCCAAGTTTCATGGGGATCCGACCTAAAATGCGGCCTCCAGAGCGTCCAGAAGTTTTGACTTTTGCAGGGCCGCCGTGACCTTGACCTTGGGGTCACGGAGCCCAAACTCGGTCAAGGGCCGGTGGGGGACGGCACGCAACTCGTGGCCAAGTTTCATGGGGATCCGACCCAAAATGCGGCCTCCAGAGCGTCCAGAAGTTTTGACCTTTGCAGGGCCGCCGTGACCTTGACCTTGGGGTCACGGAGCCCAAACTCGGCCACGGGCCGGCGGGGGACGGGACGCAACTCGTGGCCAAGTTTCATGGGGATCCGACTTAAAATGCGGCCTCCAGAGCGTCCAGAAGTTTTGACCTTTGCAGGGCCGCCGTGACCTTGACCTTGGGGTCACGGAGCCCAAACTCGGCCACGGGCCGGCAGGGGACGGGACGCAACTCGTGGCCAAGTTTCATGGGGATCCGACTAAAAATGCGGCCTCCAGAGCGTCCAGAAGTTTTGACCTTTGCAGGGCCGCCGTGACCTTGACCTTGGGGTCACGGAGCCCAAACTCGGCCACGGGCCGGCGGGGGACGGGACGCAACTCGTGGCCAAGTTTCATGGGGATCCGCCCTAAAATGCGGCCTCCAGAGCGTCCAGAAGTTTTGACTTTTGCAGGGCCGCCGTGACCTTGACCTTGGGGTCACGGAGCCCAAACTCGGTCACGGGCCGGCGGGGGACGGGACGCAACTCGTGGCCAAGTTTCATGGGGATCCGACTTAAAATGCGGCCTCCAGAGCGTCCAGAAGTTTTGACCTTTGCAGGGCCGCCGTGACCTTGACCTTGGGGTCACGGAGCCCAAACTCGGCCACGGGCCGGCGGGGGACGGGACGCAACTCGTGGCCAAGTTTCATGGGGATCCGACCCAAAATGCGGCCTCCAGAGCGTCCAGAAATTTTGACGTTTGCAGTGCCACCGTGACCTTGACCTTGGGGTCACGGAGCCCAAACTCGGTCAAGGGCCGGCGGGGGACGGCACGCAACTCGTGGCCAAGTTTCATGGGGATCCGACCCAAAATGCGGCCTCCAGAGCGTCCAGAAGTTTTGACCTTTGCAGGGCCGCCGTGACCTTGACCTTGGGGTCACGGAGCCCAAACTCGGTCAAGGGCCGGCGGGGGACGGCACGCAACTCGTGGCCAATTTTCATGGGGATCCGACTTAAAATGCGGCCTCCAGAGCGTCCAGAAGTTTTGACCTTTGCAGGGCCGCCGTGACCTTGACCTTGGGGTCACGGAGCCCAAACTCGGCCACAGGCCGGCAGGGGACGGGACGCAACTCGTGGCCAAGTTTCATGGGGATCCGACCCAAAATGCGGCCTCCAGAGCGTCCAGAAGTTTTGACCTTTGCAGGGCCGCCGTGACCTTGACCTTGGGGTCACGGAGCCCAAACTCGGCCATGGGCCGGCGGGGGACGGGACGCAACTCGTGGCCAAGTTTCATGGGGATCCGACTTAAAATGCGGCCTCCAGAGCGTCCAGAAGTTTTGACCTTTGCAGGGCCGCCGTGACCTTGACCTTGGGGTCACGGAGCCCAAACTCGGCCACGGGCCGGCGGGGGACGGGACGCAACTCGTGGCCAAGTTTCATGGGGTTCCGACTTAAAATGCGGCCTCCAGAGCGTCCAGAAGTTTTGACATTTGCAGGGCCGCCGTGACCTTGACCTTGGGGTCACGGAGCCCAAACTCGGCCACGGGCCGGCGGGGGACGGGACGCAACTCGTGGCCAAGTTTCATGGGGATCCGACCTAAAATGCGGCCTCCAGAGCGTCCAGAAGTTTTGAATTTTGCAGGGCCGCCGTGACCTTGACCTTGGGGTCACGGAGCCCAAACTCGGTCACGGGCCGGTGGGGGACGGCACGCAACTCGTGGCCAAGTTTCATGGGGATCCGACCCAAAATGCGGCCTCCAGAGCGTCCAGAAGTTTTGACCTTTGCAGGGCCGCCGTGACCTTGACCTTGGGGTCACGGAGCCCAAACTCGGCCACGGGCCGGCGGGGGACGGGACGCAACTCGTGGCCAAGTTTCATGGGGATCCGACTTAAAATGCGGCCTCCAGAGCGTCCAGAAGTTTTGACTTTTGCCGGGCCGCCGTGACCTTGACCTTGGGGTCACGGAGCCCAAACTCGGCCACGGGCCGGCGGGGGACGGGACGCAACTCGTGGCCAAGTTTCATGGGGATCCGACTTAAAATGCGGCCTCCAGAGCGTCCAGAAGTTTTGACATTTGCAGGGCCGCCGTGACCTTGACCTTGGAGTCACGGAGCCCAAACTCGGCCACGGGCCGGCGGGGGACGGGACGCAACTCGTGGCCAAGTTTCATGGGGTTCCGACTTAAAATGCGGCCTCCAGAGCGTCCAGAAGTTTTGACATTTGCAGGGCCGCCGTGACCTTGACCTTGGGGTCACGGAGCCCAAACTCGGCCACGGGCCGGCGGGGGACGGGACGCAACTCGTGGCCAAGTTTCATGGGGATCCGACTTAAAATGCGGCCTCCAGAGCGTCCAGAAGTTTTGACTTTTGCAGGGCCGCCGTGACCTTGACCTTGGGGTCACGGAGCCCAAACTCGGTCACGGGCCGGCGGGGGACGGGACGCAACTCGTGGCCAAGTTTCATGGGGATCCGACCTAAAATGCGGCCTCCAGAGCGTCCAGAAGTTTTGACTTTTGCAGGGCCGCCGTGACCTTGACCTTGGGGTCACGGAGCCCAAACTCGGTCACGGGCCGGCGGGGGACGGGACGCAACTCGTGGCCAAGTTTCATGGGGATCCGACCGAAAATGCGGCCTCCAGAGCGTCCAGAAGTTTTGACATTTGCAGGGCCGCCGTGACCTTGACCTTGGGGTCACGGAGCCCAAAATCGGTCACGGGCCGGCGGGGGACGGGACGCAACTCGTGGCCAAGTTTCATTGGGATCCGACCCAAAATGCGGCCTCCAGAGCGTCCAGAAGTTTTGACCTTTGCAGGGCCGCCGTGACCTTGACCTTGGGGTCACGGAGCCCAAACCCGGCCACGGGCCGGCGGGGGACGGGACGCAACTCGTGGCCAAGTTTCATGGGGATCCGACTTAAAATGCGGCCTCCAGAGCGTCCAGAAGTTTTGACATTTGCAGGGCCGCCGTGACCTTGACCTTGGGGTCACGGAGCCCAAACTCGGCCACGGGCCGGCGGGGGACGGGACGCAACTCGTGGCCAAGTTTCATGGGGTTCCGACTTAAAATGCGGCCTCCAGAGCGTCCAGAAGTTTTGACATTTGCAGGGCCGCCGTGACCTTGACCTTGGGGTCACGGAGCCCAAACTCGGCCACGGGCCGGCGGGGGACGGGACGCAACTCGTGGCCAAGTTTCATGGGGATCCGACTTAAAATGCGGCTTCCAGAGCGTCCAGAAGTTTTGACTTTTGCAGGGCCGCCGTGACCTTGACCTTGGGGTCACGGAGCCCAAACTCGGTCACGGGCCGGCGGGGGACGGGACGCAACTCGTGGCCAAGTTTCATGGGGATCCGACCTAAAATGCGGCCTCCAGAGCGTCCAGAAGTTTTGACTTTTGCAGGGCCGCCGTGACCTTGACCTTGGGGTCACGGAGCCCAAACTCGGCCACGGGCCGGCAGGGGACGGGACGCAACTCGTGGCCAAGTTTCATGGGGATCCGACTTAAAATGTGGCCTCCAGAGCGTCCAGAAGTTTTGACCTTTGCAGGGCCGCCGTGACCTTGACCTTGGGGTCACGGAGCCCAAACTCGGTCACGGGCCGGCGGGGGACGGCACGCAACTCGTGGCCAAGTTTCATGGGGATCCGACCGAAAATGCGGCCTCCAGAGCGTCCAGAAGTTTTGACATTTGCAGGGCCGCCGTGACCTTGACCTTGGGGTCACGGAGCCCAAACTCGGTCACGGGCCGGCGGGGGACGGGACGCAACTCGTGGCCAAGTTTCATGGGGATCCGACCCAAAATGCGGCCTCCAGAGCGTCCAGAAGTTTTGACCTTTGCAGGGCCGCCGTGACCTTGACCTTGGGGTCACGGAGCCCAAACTCGGCCACGGGCCGGCGGGGGACGGGACGCAACTCGTGGCCAAGTTTCATGGGGATCCGACCCAAAATGCGGCCTCCAGAGCGTCCAGAAGTTTTGACCTTTGCAGGGCCGCCGTGACCTTGACCTTGGGGTCACGGAGCCCAAACTCGGTCCAGGGCCGGCGGGGGATGGGACGCAACTCGTGGCCAAGTTTCATGGGGATCCGACTTAAAATGCGGCCTCCAGAGCGTCCAGAAGTTTTGACCTTTGCAGGGCCGCCGTGACCTTGACCTTGGGGTCACGGAGCCCAAACTCGGCCACGGGCCGGCGGGGGACGGGACGCAACTCGTGGCCAAGTTTCATGGGGATCCGACTTAAAATGCGGCCTCCAGAGCGTCCAGAAGTTTTGACTTTTGCAGGGCCGCCGTGACCTTGACCTTTGGGTCACGGAGCCCAAACTCGGCCACCGGCCGGCGGGGGACGGGACGCAACTCGTGGCCAAGTTTCATGGGGATCCGACTTAAAATGCGGCCTCCAGAGCGTCCAGAAGTTTTGACCTTTGCAGGGCCGCCGTGACCTTGACCTTGGGGTCACGGAGCCCAAACTCGGCCACGGGCCGGCGGGGGACGGGACGCAACTCGTGGCCAAGTTTCATGGGGATCCGACCCAAAATGCGGCCTCCAGAGCGTCCAGAAGTTTTGACATTTGCAGGGCCGCCGTGACCTTGACCTTGGGGTCACGGAGCCCAAACTCGGCCACGGGCCGGCGGGGGACGGGACGCAACTCGTGGCCAAGTTTCATGGGGTTCCGACTTAAAATGCGGCCTCCAGAGCGTCCAGAAGTTTTGACATTTGCAGGGCCGCCGTGACCTTGACCTTGGGGTCACGGAGCCCAAACTCGGCCACGGGCCGGCGGGGGACGGGACGCAACTCGTGGCCAAGTTTCATGGGGATCCGACTTAAAATGCGGCCTCCAGAGCGTCCAGAAGTTTTGACTTTTGCAGGGCCGCCGTGACCTTGACCTTGGGGTCACGGAGCCCAAACTCGGTCACGGGCCGGCGGGGGACGGGACGCAACTCGTGGCCAAGTTTCATGGGGATCCGACCTAAAATGCGGCCTCCAGAGCGTCCAGAAGTTTTGACTTTTGCAGGGCCGCCGTGACCTTGACCTTGGGGTCACGGAGCCCAAACTCGGTCACGGGCCGGCGGGGGACGGGACGCAACTCGTGGCCAAGTTTCATGGGGATCCGACCGAAAATGCGGCCTCCAGAGCGTCCAGAAGTTTTGACATTTGCAGGGCCGCCGTGACCTTGACCTTGGGGTCACGGAGCCCAAACTCGGTCACGGGCCGGCGGGGGACGGGACGCAACTCGTGGCCAAGATTCATTGGGATCCGACCCAAAATGCGGCCTCCAGAGCGTCCAGAAGTTTTGACCTTTGCAGGGCCGCCGTGACCTTGACCTTGGGGTCACGGAGCCCAAACCCGGCCACGGGCCGGCGGGGGACGGGACGCAACTCGTGGCCAAGTTTCATGGGGATCCGACTTAAAATGCGGCCTCCAGAGCGTCCAGAAGTTTTGACATTTGCAGGGCCGCCGTGACCTTGACCTTGGGGTCACGGAGCCCAAACTCGGCCACGGGCCGGCGGGGGACGGGACGCAACTCCTGGCCAAGTTTCATGGGGTTCCGACTTAAAATGCGGCCTCCAGAGCGTCCAGAAGTTTTGACATTTGCAGGGCCGCCGTGACCTTGACCTTGGGGTCACGGAGCCCAAACTCGGCCACGGGCCGGCGGGGGACGGGACGCAACTCGTGGCCAAGTTTCATGGGGATCCGACTTAAAATGCGGCCTCCAGAGCGTCCAGAAGTTTTGACTTTTGCAGGGCCGCCGTGACCTTGACCTTGGGGTCACGGAGCCCAAACTCGGTCACGGGCCGGCGGGGGACGGGACGCAACTCGTGGCCAAGTTTCATGGGGATCCGACCTAAAATGCGGCCTCCAGAGCGTCCAGAAGTTTTGACTTTTGCAGGGCCGCCGTGACCTTGACCTTGGGGTCACGGAGCCCAAACTCGGCCACGGGCCGGCGGGGGACGGGACGCAACTCGTGGCCAAGTTTCATGGGGATCCGACTTAAAATGTGGCCTCCAGAGCGTCCAGAAGTTTTGACCTTTGCAGGGCCGCCGTGACCTTGACCTTGGGGTCACGGAGCCCAAACTCGGTCACGGGCCGGCGGGGGACGGCACGCAACTCGTGGCCAAGTTTCATGGGGATCCGACCGAAAATGCGGCCTCCAGAGCGTCCAGAAGTTTTGACATTTGCAGGGCCGCCGTGACCTTGACCTTGGGGTCACGGAGCCCAAACTCGGTCACGGGCCGGCGGGGGACGGGACGCAACTCGTGGCCAAGTTTCATGGGGATCCGACCCAAAATGCGGCCTCCAGAGCGTCCAGAAGTTTTGACATTTGCAGGGCCGCCGTGACCTTGACCTTGGGGTCACGGAGCCCAAACTCGGCCACGGGCCGGCGGGGGACGGGACGCAACTCGTGGCCAAGTTTCATGGGGATCCGACCCAAAATGCGGCCTCCAGAGCGTCCAGAAGTTTTGACCTTTGCAGGGCCGCCGTGACCTTGACCTTGGGGTCACGGAGCCCAAACTCGGTCAAGGGCCGGCGGGGGATGGGACGCAACTCGTGGCCAAGTTTCATGGGGATCCGACTTAAAATGCGGCCTCCAGAGCGTCCAGAAGTTTTGACCTTTGCAGGGCCGCCGTGACCTTGACCTTGGGGTCACGGAGCCCAAACTCGGCCATGGGCCGGCGGGGGACGGGACGCAACTCGTGGCCAAGTTTCATGGGGATCCGACCCAAAATGCGGCCTTCAGAGCGCCCAGAAGTTTTGACTTTTGCAGGGCCGCCGTGACCTTGACCTTGGGGTCACGGAGCCCAAACTCGGCCATGGGCCGGCGGGGGACGGGACGCAACTCGTGGCCAAGTTTCATGGGGATCCGACTTAAAATGCGGCCTCCAGAGCGTCCAGAAGTTTTGACCTTTGCAGGGCCGCCGTGACCTTGACCTTGGGGTCACGGAGCCCAAACTCGGCCACGGGCCGGCGGGGGACGGGACGCAACTCGTGGCCAAGTTTCATGGGGATCCGACTTAAAATGCGGCCTCCAGAGCGTCCAGAAGTTTTGACCTTTGCAGGGCCGCCGTGACCTTGACCTTGGGGTCACGGAGCCCAAACTCGGCCACGGGCCGGCGGGGGACGGGACGCAACTCGTGGCCAAGTTTCATGGGGATCCGACTTAAAATGCGGCCTCCAGAGCGTCCAGAAATTTTGACCTTTGCAGGGCCGCCGTGACCTTGACCTTGGGGTCACGGAGCCCAAACTCGGTCACGGACCGGCGGGGGACGGGACGCAACTCGTGGCCAAGTTTCATGGGGATCCGACTTAAAATGCGGCCTCCAGAGCGTCCAGAAATTTTGACTTTTCCAGGGCCGCCGTGACCTTGACCTTGGGGTCACGGAGCCCAAACTCGGTCACGGGCCGGCGGGGGACGGGACGCAACTCGTGGCCAAGTTTCATGGGGATCCGACCCAAAATGCGGCCTCCAGAGCGTCCAGAAGTTTTGACTTTTGCAGGGCCGCCGTGACCTTGACCTTGGGGTCACGGAGCCCAAACTCGGTCAAGGGCCGGCGGGGGACGGCACGCAACTCGTGGCCAAGTTTCATGGGGATCCGACCCAAAATGCGGCCTCCAGAGCGTCCAGAAGTTTTGACATTTGCAGGGCCGCCGTGACCTTGACCTTGGGGTCACGGAGCCCAAACTCGGCCACGGGCAGGCGGGGGACGGGACGCAACTCCTGGCCAAGTTTCATGGGGTTCCGACTTAAAATGCGGCCTCCAGAGCGTCCAGAAGTTTTGACATTTGCAGGGCCGCCGTGACCTTGACCTTGGGGTCACGGAGCCCAAACTCGGCCACGGGCCGGCGGGGGACGGGACGCAACTCGTGGCCAAGTTTCATGGGGATCCGACTTAAAATGTGGCCTCCAGAGCGTCCAGAAGTTTTGACCTTTGCAGGGCCGCCGTGACCTTGACCTTGGGGTCACGGAGCCCAAACTCGGTCACGGGCCGGCGGGGGACGGGACGCAACTCGTGGCCAAGTTTCATGGGGATCCGACTTAAAATGCGGCCTCCAGAGCGTCCAGAAGTTTTGACTTTTGCAGGGCCGCCGTGACCTTGACCTTGGGGTCACGGAGCCCAAACTCGGTCACGGGCCGGCGGGGGACGGGACGCAACTCGTGGACAAGTTTCATGGGGATCCGACTTAAAATGCGGCCTCCAGAGCGTCCAGAAGTTTTGACATTTGCAGGGCCACCGTGACCTTGACCTTGGGGTCACGGAGCCCAAACTCGGCCACGGGCCTGCGGGGGACGGGACGCAACTCGTGGCCAAGTTTCATGGGGATCCGACCCAAAATGCGGCCTCCAGAGCATCCAGAAATTTTGACCTTTGCAGGGCCGCCGTGACCTTGACCTTGGGGTCACGGAGCCCAAACTCGGCCACGGGCCGGCGGGGGACGGGACGCAACTCGTGGCCAAGTTTCATGGGGATCCGACTTAAAATGCGGCCTCCAGAGCGTCCAGAAGTTTTGACCTTTGCAGGGCCGCCGTGACCTTGACCTTGGGGTCACGGAGCCCAAACTCGGCCACGGGCCGGCGGGGGACGGGACGCAACTCGTGGCCAAGTTTCATGGGGATCCGACTTAAAATGTGGCCTCCAGAGCGTCCAGAAGTTTTGACCTTTGCAGGGCCGCTGTGACCTTGACCTTGGGGTCACGGAGCCCAAACTCGGTCACGGGCCGGCGGGGGACGGGACGCAACTCGTGGCCAAGTTTCATGGGGATCCGACTTAAAATGCGGCCTCCAGAGCGTCCAGAAGTTTTGACTTTTGCAGGGCCGCCGTGACCTTGACCTTGGGGTCACGGAGCCCAAACTCGGTCACGGGCCGGCGGGGGACGGGACGCAACTCGTGGACAAGTTTCATGGCGATCCGACTTAAAATGCGGCCTCCAGAGCGTCCAGAAGTTTTGACATTTGCAGGGCCGCCGTGACCTTGACCTTGGGGTCACGGAGCCCAAACTCGGCCACGGGCCTGCGGGGGACGGGACGCAACTCGTGGCCAAGTTTCATGGGGATCCGACCCAAAATGCGGCCTCCAGAGCATCCAGAAATTTTGACCTTTGCAGGGCCGCCGTGACCTTGACCTTGGGGTCACGGAGCCCAAACTCGGCCACGGGCCGGCGGGGGACGGGACGCAACTCGTGGCCAAGTTTCATGGGGATCCGACTTAAAATGCGGCCTCCAGAGCGTCCAGAAGTTTTGACCTTTGCAGGGCCGCCGTGACCTTGACCTTGGGGTCACGGAGCCCAAACTCGGCCACGGGCCGGCGGGGGACGGGACGCAACTCGTGGCCAAGTTTCATGGGGATCCGACTTAAAATGCGGCCTCCAGAGCGTCCAGAAGTTTTGACATTTGCAGGGCCGCCGTGACCTTGACCTTGGGGTCACGGAGCCCAAACTCGGCCACGGGCCGGCGGGGGACGGGACGCAACTCGTGGCCAAGTTTCATGGGGATCCGACTTAAAATGCGGCCTCCAGAGCGTCCAGAAGTTTTGACCTTTGCAGGGCCGCCGTGACCTTGACCTTGGGGTCACGGAGCCCAAACTCGGTCACGGGCCGGCGGGGGACGGGACGCAACTCGTGGCCAAGTTTCATGGGGATCCGACTTAAAATGCGGCCTCCAGAGCGTCCAGAAATTTTGACCTTTGCAGGGCCGCCGTGACCTTGACCTTGGGGTCACGGAGCCCAAACTCGGTCACGGGCCGGCGGGGGACGGGACGCAACTCGTGGCCAAGTTTCATGGTGATCCGACCCAAAATGCGGCCTCCAGAGCGTCCAGAAATTTTGACTTTTGCAGGGCCGCCGTGACCTTGACCTTGGGGTCACGGAGCCCAAACTCGGTCAAGGGCCGGCGGGGGACGGGACGCAACTCGTGGCCAAGTTTCATGGGGATCCGACTTAAAATGCGGCCTCCAGAGCGTCCAGAAGTTTTGACCTTTGCAGGGCCGCCGTGACCTTGACCTTGGGGTCACGGAGCCCAAACTCGGCCACGGGCCGGCGGGGGACGGGACGCAACTCGTGGCCAAGTTTCATGGGGATCCGACCCAAAATGCGGCCTCCAGAGCGCCCAGAAGTTTTGACCTTTGCAGGGCCGCCGTGACCTTGACCTTGGGGTCACGGAGCCCAAACTCGGCCACGGGCCGGCGGGGGACGGGACGCAACTCGTGGCCAAGTTTCATGGGGATCCGACTTAAAATGCGGCCTCCAGAGCGTCCAGAAATTTTGACCTTTGCAGGGCCGCCGTGACCTTGACCTTGGGGTCACGGAGCCCAAACTCGGTCACGGACCGGCGGGGGACGGGACGCAACTCGTGGCCAAGTTTCATGGGGATCCGACTTAAAATGCGGCCTCCAGAGCGTCCAGAAATTTTGACTTTTCCAGGGCCGCCGTGACCTTGACCTTGGGGTCACGGAGCCCAAACTCGGTCACGGGCCGGCGGGGGACGGGACGCAACTCGTGGCCAAGTTTCATGGGGATCCGACCCAAAATGCGGCCTCCAGAGCGTCCAGAAGTTTTGACTTTTGCAGGGCCGCCGTGACCTTGACCTTGGGGTCACGGAGCCCAAACTCGGTCAAGGGCCGGCGGGGGACGGCACGCAACTCGTGGCCAAGTTTCATGGGGATCCGACCCAAAATGCGGCCTCCAGAGCGTCCAGAAGTTTTGACATTTGCAGGGCCGCCGTGACCTTGACCTTGGGGTCACGGAGCCCAAACTCGGCCACGGGCAGGCGGGGGACGGGACGCAACTCCTGGCCAAGTTTCATGGGGTTCCGACTTAAAATGCGGCCTCCAGAGCGTCCAGAAGTTTTGACATTTGCAGGGCCGCCGTGACCTTGACCTTGGGGTCACGGAGCCCAAACTCGGCCACGGGCCGGCGGGGGACGGGACGCAACTCGTGGCCAAGTTTCATGGGGATCCGACTTAAAATGTGGCCTCCAGAGCGTCCAGAAGTTTTGACCTTTGCAGGGCCGCCGTGACCTTGACCTTGGGGTCACGGAGCCCAAACTCGGTCACGGGCCGGCGGGAGACGGGACGCAACTCGTGGCCAAGTTTCATGGGGATCCGACTTAAAATGCGGCCTCCAGAGCGTCCAGAAGTTTTGACTTTTGCAGGGCCGCCGTGACCTTGACCTTGGGGTCACGGAGCCCAAACTCGGTCACGGGCCGGCGGGGGACGGGACGCAACTCGTGGACAAGTTTCATGGGGATCCGACTTAAAATGCGGCCTCCAGAGCGTCCAGAAGTTTTGACATTTGCAGGGCCGCCGTGACCTTGACCTTGGGGTCACGGAGCCCAAACTCGGCCACGGGCCTGCGGGGGACGGGACGCAACTCGTGGCCAAGTTTCATGGGGATCCGACCCAAAATGCGGCCTCCAGAGCATCCAGAAATTTTGACCTTTGCAGGGCCGCCGTGACCTTGACCTTGGGGTCACGGAGCCCAAACTCGGCCACGGGCCGGCGGGGGACGGGACGCAACTCGTGGCCAAGTTTCATGGGGATCCGACTTAAAATGCGGCCTCCAGAGCGTCCAGAAGTTTTGACCTTTGCAGGGCCGCCGTGACCTTGACCTTGGGGTCACGGAGCCCAAACTCGGCCACGGGCCGGCGGGGGACGGGACGCAACTCGTGGCCAAGTTTCATGGGGATCCGACTTAAAATGTGGCCTCCAGAGCGTCCAGAAGTTTTGACCTTTGCAGGGCCGCTGTGACCTTGACCTTGGGGTCACGGAGCCCAAACTCGGTCACGGGCCGGCGGGGGACGGGACGCAACTCGTGGCCAAGTTTCATGGGGATCCGACTTAAAATGCGGCCTCCAGAGCGTCCAGAAGTTTTGACTTTTGCAGGGCCGCCGTGACCTTGACCTTGGGGTCACGGAGCCCAAACTCGGTCACGGGCCGGCGGGGGACGGGACGCAACTCGTGGACAAGTTTCATGGGGATCCGACTTAAAATGCGGCCTCCAGAGCGTCCAGAAGTTTTGACATTTGCAGGGCCGCCGTGACCTTGACCTTGGGGTCACGGAGCCCAAACTCGGCCACGGGCCTGCGGGGGACGGGACGCAACTCGTGGCCAAGTTTCATGGGGATCCGACCCAAAATGCGGCCTCCAGAGCATCCAGAAATTTTGACCTTTGCAGGGCCGCCGTGACCTTGACCTTGGGGTCACGGAGCCCAAACTCGGCCACGGGCCGGCGGGGGACGGGACGCAACTCGTGGCCAAGTTTCATGGGGATCCGACTTAAAATGCGGCCTCCAGAGCGTCCAGAAGTTTTGACCTTTGCAGGGCCGCCGTGACCTTGACCTTGGGGTCACGGAGCCCAAACTCGGCCACGGGCCGGCGGGGGACGGGACGCAACTCGTGGCCAAGTTTCATGGGGATCCGACTTAAAATGTGGCCTCCAGAGCGTCCAGAAGTTTTGACCTTTGCAGGGCCGCTGTGACCTTGACCTTGGGGTCACGGAGCCCAAACTCGGTCACGGGCCGGCGGGGGACGGGACGCAACTCGTGGCCAAGTTTCATGGGGATCCGACTTAAAATGCGGCCTCCAGAGCGTCCAGAAGTTTTGACTTTTGCAGGGCCGCCGTGACCTTGACCTTGGGGTCACGGAGCCCAAACTCGGTCACGGGCCGGCGGGGGACGGGACGCAACTCGTGGACAAGTTTCATGGGGATCCGACTTAAAATGCGGCCTCCAGAGCGTCCAGAAGTTTTGACATTTGCAGGGCCGCCGTGACCTTGACCTTGGGGTCACGGAGCCCAAACTCGGCCACGGGCCTGCGGGGGACGGGACGCAACTCGTGGCCAAGTTTCATGGGGATCCGACCCAAAATGCGGCCTCCAGAGCATCCAGAAATTTTGACCTTTGCAGGGCCGCCGTGACCTTGACCTTGGGGTCACGGAGCCCAAACTCGGCCACGGGCCGGCGGGGGACGGGACGCAACTCGTGGCCAAGTTTCATGGGGATCCGACTTAAAATGCGGCCTCCAGAGCGTCCAGAAGTTTTGACCTTTGCAGGGCCGCCGTGACCTTGACCTTGGGGTCACGGAGCCCAAACTCGGCCACGGGCCGGCGGGGGACGGGACGCAACTCGTGGCCAAGTTTCATGGGGATCCGACTTAAAATGCGGCCTCCAGAGCGTCCAGAAGTTTTGACATTTGCAGGGCCGCCGTGACCTTGACCTTGGGGTCACGGAGCCCAAACTCGGCCACGGGCCGGCGGGGGACGGGACGCAACTCGTGGCCAAGTTTCATGGGGATCCGACTTAAAATGCGGCCTCCAGAGCGTCCAGAAGTTTTGACCTTTGCAGGGCCGCCGTGACCTTGACCTTGGGGTCACGGAGCCCAAACTCGGTCACGGGCCGGCGGGGGACGGGACGCAACTCGTGGCCAAGTTTCATGGGGATCCGACTTAAAATGCGGCCTCCAGAGCGTCCAGAAATTTTGACCTTTGCAGGGCCGCCGTGACCTTGACCTTGGGGTCACGGAGCCCAAACTCGGTCACGGGCCGGCGGGGGACGGGACGCAACTCGTGGCCAAGTTTCATGGTGATCCGACCCAAAATGCGGCCTCCAGAGCGTCCAGAAATTTTGACTTTTGCAGGGCCGCCGTGACCTTGACCTTGGGGTCACGGAGCCCAAACTCGGTCAAGGGCCGGCGGGGGACGGGACGCAACTCGTGGCCAAGTTTCATGGGGATCCGACTTAAAATGCGGCCTCCAGAGCGTCCAGAAGTTTTGACCTTTGCAGGGCCGCCGTGACCTTGACCTTGGGGTCACGGAGCCCAAACTCGGCCACGGGCCGGCGGGGGACGGGACGCAACTCGTGGCCAAGTTTCATGGGGATCCGACCCAAAATGCGGCCTCCAGAGCGCCCAGAAGTTTTGACCTTTGCAGGGCCGCCGTGACCTTGACCTTGGGGTCACGGAGCCCAAACTCGGCCATGGGCCGGCGGGGGACGGGACGCAACTCGTGGCCAAGTTTCATGGGGATCCGACTTAAAATGCGGCCTCCAGAGCGTCCAGAAGTTTTGACCTTTGCAGGGCCGCCGTGACCTTGACCTTGGGGTCACGGAGCCCAAACTCGGCCATGGGCCGGCGGGGGACGGGACGCAACTCGTGGCCAAGTTTCATGGGGATCCGACTTAAAATGCGGCCTCCAGAGCGTCCAGAAGTTTTGACCTTTGCAGGGCCGCCGTGACCTTGACCTTGGGGTCACGGAGCCCAAACTCGGCCACGGGCCGGCGGGGGACGGGACGCAACTCGTGGCCAAGTTTCATGGGGATCCGACCTAAAATCCGGCCTCCAGAGCGTCCAGAAGTTTTGACCTTTGCAGGGCCGCCGTGACCTTGACCTTGGGGTCACGGAGCCCAAACTCGGCCACGGGCCGGCGGGGGACGGGACGCAACTCGTGGCCAAGTTTCATGGGGATCCGACTTAAAATGCGGCCTCCAGAGCGTCCAGAAGTTTTGACCTTTGCAGGGCCGCCGTGACCTTGACCTTGGGGTCACGGAGCCCAAACTCGGCCACGGGCCGGCGGGGGACGGGACGCAACTCGTGGCCAAGTTTCATGGGGATCCGACTTAAAATGTGGCCTCCAGAGCGTCCAGAAGTTTTGACCTTTGCAGGGCCGCCGTGACCTTGACCTTGGGGTCACGGAGCCCAAACTCGGTCACGGGCCGGCGGGGGACGGGACGCAACTCGTGGCCAAGTTTCATGGGGATCCGACTTAAAATGCGGCCTCCAGAGCGTCCAGAAATTTTGACTTTTGCAGGGCCGCCGTGACCTTGACCTTGGGGTCACGGAGCCCAAACTCGGTCACGGGCCGGCGGGGGACGGGACGCAACTCGTGGCCAAGTTTTATTGGGATCCGACCCAAAATGCGGCCTCCAGAGCGTCCAGAAGTTTTGACTTTTGCAGGGCCGCCGTGACCTTGACCTTGGGGTCACGGAGCCCAAACTCGGTCAAGGGCCGGCGGGGGACGGCACGCAACTCGTGGCCAAGTTTCATGGGGATCTGACCCAAAATGCGGCCTCCAGAGCGTCCAGAAGTTTTGACCTTTGCAGGGCCGCCGTGACCTTGACCTTGGGGTCACGGAGCCCAAACTCGGCCACGGGCCGGCGGGGGACGGGACGCAACTCGTGGCCAAGTTTCATGGGGATCCGAGTTAAAATGCGGCCTCCAGAGCGTCCAGAAGTTTTGACATTTGCAGGGCCGCCGTGACCTTGACCTTGGGGTCACGGAGCCCAAACTCGGCCACGGGCCGGCGGGGGACGGGACGCAACTCGTGACCAAGTTTCATGGGGATCCGACTTAAAATGTGGCCTCCAGAGCGTCCAGAAGTTTTGACCTTTGCAGGGCCGCCGTGACCTTGACCTTGGGGTCACGGAGCCCAAACTCGGTCACGGGCCGGCGGGGGACGGGACGCAACTCGTGGCCAAGTTTCATGGGGATCCGACTTAAAATGCGGCCTCCAGAGCGTCCAGAAGTTTTGACTTTTGCAGGGCCGCCGTGACCTTGACCTTGGGGTCACGGAGCCCAAACTCGGCCATGGGCCGGCGGGGGACGGGACGCAACTCGTGGCCAAGTTTCATGGGGATCCGACCCAAATTGCGGCCTCCAGAGCGCCCAGAACTTTAGACCTTTGCAGGGCCGCCGTGACCTTGACCTTGGGGACACGGAGCCCAAACTCGGCCATGGGCCGGCGGGGGACGGGACGCAACTCGTGGCCAAGTTTCATGGGGATCCGACTTAAAATGCGGCCTCCAGAGCGTCCAGAAGTTTTGACTTTTGCAGGGCCGCCGTGACCTTGACCTTGGGGTCACGGAGCCCAAACTCGGCCACCGGCCGTCGGGGGACGGGACGCAACTCGTGGCCAAGTTTCATGGGGATCCGACTTAAAATGCGGCCTCCAGAGCGTCCAGAAGTTTTGACCTTTGCAGGGCCGCCGTGACCTTGACCTTGGGGTCACGGAGCCCAAACTCGGCCACGGGCCGGCGGGGGACGGGACGCAACTCGTGGCCAAGTTTCATGGGGATCCGACTTAAAATGTGGCCTCCAGAGCGTCCAGAAGTTTTGACCTTTGCAGGGCCGCCGTGACCTTGACCTTGGGGTCACGGAGCCCAAACTCGGTCACGGACCGGCGGGGGACGGGACGCAACTCGTGGCCAAGTTTCATGGGGATCCGACTTAAAATGCGGCCTCCAGAGCGTCCAGAAATTTTGACCTTTGCAGGGCGGCCGTGACCTTGACCTTGGGGTCACGGAGCCCAAACTCGGTCACGGGCCGGCGGGGGACGGGACGCAACTCGTGGCCAAGTTTCATGGGGATCCGACCCAAAATGCGGCCTCCAGAGCGTCCAGAAGTTTTGACTTTTGCAGGGCCGCCGTGACCTTGACCTTGGGGTCACGGAGCCCAAACTCGGTCAAGGGCCGGCGGGGGACGGCACGCAACTCGTGGCCAAGTTTCATGGGGATCCGACCCAAAATGCGGCCTCCAGAGCGTCCAGAAGTTTTGACCTTTGCAGGGCCGCCGTGACCTTGACCTTGGGGTCACGGAGCCCAAACTCGGCCACGGGCCGGCGGGGGACGGGACGCAACTCGTGGCCAAGTTTCATGGGGATCCGAGTTAAAATGCGGCCTCCAGAGCGTCCAGAAGTTTTGACATTTGCAGGGCCGCCGTGACCTTGACCTTGGGGTCACGGAGCCCAAACTCGGCCACCGGCCGGCGGGGGACGGGACGCAACTCGTGGCCAAGTTTCATGGGGATCCGACTTAAAATGCGGCCTCCAGAGCGTCCAGAAGTTTTGACCTTTGCAGGGCCGCCGTGACCTTGACCTTGGGGTCACGGAGCCCAAACTCGGTCACGGGCCGGTGGGGGACGGGACGCAACTCGTGGCCAAGTTTCATGGGGATCCGACTTAAAATGCGGCCTCCAGAGCGTCCAGAAGTTTTGACTTTTGCAGGGCCGCCGTGACCTTGACCTTGGGGTCACGGAGCCCAAACTCGGTCACGGGCCGGCGGGGGACGGGACGCAACTCGTGGACAAGTTTCATGGGGATCCGACCCAAAATGCGGCCTCCAGAGCGTCCAGAAGTTTTGACATTTGCAGGGCCGCCGTGACCTTGACCTTGGGGTCACGGAGCCCAAACTCGGTCAAGGGCCGGCGGGGGACGGCACGCAACTCGTGGCCAAGTTTCATGGGGATCCGACCCAAAATGCGGCCTCCAGAGCGTCCAGAAGTTTTGACCTTTGCAGGGCCGCCGTGACCTTGACCTTGGGGTCACGGTGCCCAAACTCGGCCACGGGCCGGCGGGGGACGGGACGCAACTCGTGGCCAAGTTTCATGGGGATCCGACCCAAAATGCGGCCTCCAGAGCGTCCAGAAGTTTTGACCTTTGCAAGGCCGCCGTGACCTTGACCTTGGTGTCACGGAGCCCAAACTCGGCCACGGGCCGGCGGGGGACGGGACGCAACTCGTGGCCAAGTTTCATGGGGATCCGACTTAAAATGCGGCCTCCAGAGCGTCCAGAAGTTTTGACCTTTGCAGGGCCGCCGTGACCTTGACCTTGGGGTCACGGAGCCCAAATTCGGCCACGGGCCGGCGGGGGACGGGACGCAACTCGTGGCCAAGTTTCATGGGGATCCGACCCAAAATGCGGCCTCCAGAGCGTCCAGAAGTTTTGACCTTTGCAGGGCCGCCGTGACCTTGACCTTGGGGTCACGGAGCCCAAACTCGGCCACGGGCCGGCGGGGGACGGGACGCAACTCGTGGCCAAGTTTCATGGGGATCCGACCTAAAATGCGGCCTCCAGAGCGTCCAGAAGTTTTGACCTTTGCAGGGCCGCCGTGACCTTGACCTTGGGATCACGGAGCCCAAACTCGGCCACGGGCCGGCGGGGGACGGGACGCAACTCGTGGCCAAGTTTCATGGGGATCCGACTTAAAATGCGGCCTCCAGAGCGTCCAGAAGTTTTGACCTTTGCAGGGCCGCCGTGACCTTGACCTTGGGGTCACGGAGCCCAAACTCGGCCACGGGCCGGCGGGGGACGGGACGCAACTCGTGGCCAAGTTTCATGGGGATCCGACCTAAAATGCGGCCTCCAGAGCGTCCAGAAGTTTTGACCTTTGCAGGGCCGCCGTGACCTTGACCTTGGGGTCACGGAGCCCAAACTCGGCCACGGGCCGGCGGGGGACGGGACGCAACTCGTGGCCAAGTTTCATGGGGATCCGACTTAAAATGCGGCCTCCAGAGCGTCCAGAAGTTTTGACCTTTGCAGGGCCGCCGTGACCTTGACCTTGGGGTCACGGAGCCCAAACTCGGTCACGGGCCGGCGGGGGACGGGACGCAACTCGTGGCCAAGTTTCATGGGGATCCGCCTTAAAATGCGGCCTCCAGAGCGTCCAGAAGTTTTGACCTTTGCAGGGCCGCCGTGACCTTGACCTTGGGGTCACGGAGCCCAAACTCGGCCACCGGCCGGCGGGGGACGGGACGCAACTCGTGGCCAAGTTTCATGGGGATCCGACCTAAAATGCGGCCTCCAGAGCGTCCAGAAGTTTTGACCTTTGCAGGGCCGCCGTGACCTTGACCTTGGGGTCACGGAGCCCAAACTCGGCCACGGGCCGGCGGGGGACGGGACGCAACTCGTGGCCAAGTTTCATGGGGATCCGACTTAAAATGCGGCCTCCAGAGCGTCCAGAAGTTTTGACCTTTGCAGGGCCGCCGTGACCTTGACCTTGGGGTCACGGAGCCCAAACTCGGTCACGGGCCGGCGGGGGACGGGACGCAACTCGTGGCCAAGTTTCATGGGGATCCGCCTTAAAATGCGGCCTCCAGAGCGTCCAGAAGTTTTGACCTTTGCAGGGCCGCCGTGACCTTGACCTTGGGGTCACGGAGCCCAAACTCGGCCACCGGCCGGCGGGGGACGGGACGCAACTCGTGGCCAAGTTTCATGGGGATCCGACCTAAAATGCGGCCTCCAGAGCGTCCAGAAGTTTTGACCTTTGCAGGGCCGCCGTGACCTTGACCTTGGGGTCACGGAGCCCAAACTCGGCCACGGGCCGGCGGGGGACGGGACGCAACTCGTGGCCAAGTTTCATGGGGATCCGACCCAAAATGCGGCCTCCAGAGCGTCCAGAAATTTTGACCTTTGCAGGGCCGCCGTGACCTTGACCTTGGGGTCACGGAGCCCAAATTCGGCCACGGGCCGGCGGGGGACGGGACGCAACTCGTGGCCAAGTTTCATGGGGATCCGACCCAAAATGCGGCCTCCAGAGCGTCCAGAATTTTTGACCTTTGCAGGGCCGCCGTGACCTTGACCTTGGGGTCACGGAGCCCAAACTCGGCCACCGGCCGGCGGGGGACGGGACGCAACTCGTGGCCAAGTTTCATGGGGATCCGACCTAAAATGCGGCCTCCAGAGCGTCCAGAAATTTTGACCTTTGCAGGGCCGCCGTGACCTTGACCTTGGGGTCACGGAGCCCAAACTCGGCCACGGGCCGGCGGGGGACGGGACGCAACTCGTGGCCAAGTTTCATGGGGATCCGACTTAAAATGCGGCCTCCAGAGCGTCCAGAATTTTTGACCTTTGCAGGGCCGCCGTGACCTTGACCTTGGGGTCACGGAGCCCAAACTCGGCCACGGGCCGGCGGGGGACGGGACGCAACTCGTGGCCAAGTTTCATGGGGATCCGACTTAAAATGCGGCCTCCAGAGCGTCCAGAAGTTTTGACCTTTGCAGGGCCGCCGTGACCTTGACCTTGGGGTCACGGAGCCCAAACTCGGCCACGGGCCGGCGGGGGACGGGACGCAACTCG
Organism: Hippopus hippopus; assembly: GCA_946811185.2. Classification (NCBI taxonomy): domain Eukaryota; kingdom Metazoa; phylum Mollusca; class Bivalvia; order Cardiida; family Cardiidae; genus Hippopus; species Hippopus hippopus. The sequence continues at coordinate 69,510 of OX328109.1, forward strand.
TGGCCAAGTTTCATGGGGATCCGACTTAAAATGCGGCCTCCAGAGCGTCCAAAATTTTCTCAGTATCTCAAAGTATACTAGTGGTGTCGTACTACTAACTTTTTGCAACATTGAAAATAGAAGGAAGTTTGCGATATTTGAGCGTATTGGCAAAGCCACAACTATACCGTTTATTTGTATCAAATGTATGTCTGAAAGCCTACAAGTGCAGCTAAAGAAATGGCAACTCAACCAGAGGGAATTTTTCACTATTCCAAATCAAACAAAACCACCATTGAAAATTCGCATTGGAAATAAGCACTACCGTATGGTAGACCACCTTTTGCAGCACAGGCACAAAATAGTTCCAGAAGAAATAACAAACTTATAGACAGTTTCCACAAAATACATTAAATGAACACGGAAGAAAACTTTACACCAGTCCCTCCATTTTTTTTCTCATAAAACAGTGCAGCAGAAGTGCTTGCTTTTAAATTTTCAATTTGAACTATTTTTGAATACTACGACCCGGAAGCAGTTCGCACTAGTGAGACCATGTGCGACCTTACATTAAAGTAACATTCAGCGTGAAAAATACATATTTCGCCTGTCTATTCTAAATCCTCACATGTTTCTATCTTGGTCCTAACTTGCAAACATGCGAGATTTTCACAAAACTCGTGTTGTTGTATTGTCGCCCGAAGCTAAAGTTACGCAGATGCCGGAGGAAAATGTCCCCAGTTGGCATACCACGTGCGATCCAATGAATGGAGTTACGGAATCGACCGAGTTGTTACTGTGATTTTTACGGGTACTGAATTTTTACGGTATCACCGTTAACTATGGCGGCAACAGAACGTGTGGCGAATTTCGAGGAAGGTAAAATTTAAATATTGTGCATTGTAGCGCAACTTCTTTTTTTATTGTTCACTTTAGTAATTTCATTTTAAGTGTTTGACCCGCGAATCATGTTTTCAAGATGTGGCTTTACTGATATCACGGCTTACCACGACCTTCAGTCTGAAGTGAAGGCTTGTTCATAGTTGCTCTGATGTAGCTAGGTCAGCACTTTTTATAACTTCCGCTTTCCTATCTGCCTATACAGCTAAACCTTTGTTTGTTTATAGCTGTGTGCAAACTATAATATGAAAATAGGCAAAGCCTAGAAACGGGCGAAAGAGACTTTTTTCCTCGGACATATGAAAACATAATCGGTACAATAACTGATCGGTGCAGATATATTCGTTGACCGTGTCCAACAAATTTTTGATGGCAGTAGATACATTGTATCTGCAGACAACAAATTCGAAAGTGATACAAATATAACAAAAGTCCTCAACAAGGTAGCATTTTCCTGGTATTTTATCCTTTTCCCACAGTGTTCTCAGAATCCTTCTCCTTCAAAGCCGTTTGAATTCGAGATTGTGTAATAAAGGGTTAACTTGCGAAGAAATTTAGCCCCAAATTATCCGGAGTCGCTAATCCCAGCTGGACTAGTTTTTTTCCAAGAATCAATGATGATCATTGCGACCTGTCATCGGGTAAATGTAAGTTGGGAAAGCAGCCACTTGGCTGGAAAGAAGTTAGTGTAATCCTGATTAAAGGCACACTAGGAAAGCAAGGATAGGTGCACTGGCTGCCACGATAAATAACTGAAGTAATCTTGAAAGTGGCCGAATAAACATACAAATACCCGTATTTTTTATGGCTCTGTGTACATTAAGGCGGCCCGACGAATCGCAGAAATACCGAAATATCACCGAAACACCCCTAATCTTTTATTACTGTGTTCTGATTTCTATTGAAGTACAACAGATTTGTCTTTTTTTTTTGCGTGTGTGTGTGTGTGTGTGTGTGTGTGTGTGTGTGTGTGGTGTTTGACCCAAATAATGTTTACAGAGATGAAGGGCTGTTGGTTTAAGTCATAATGACAAAATAACAACATAATATATCTTTGAGGTCCGCCGTAAACAATGTGCACCGGGATAGCCGTATTTAAGTCTACCGAAATACCTGCTCGACGTAGTAAATATTTATTGATTTAGGGATTCGACCTCTGCAAGAATTGTCTCTTTTTCATAGAAAACACGATTAATTATAGTAATGATCACTATTGAGAAGATTTATGTTCAAGAAAAATGTTGTTAATATACATTGATCATTGATTCACGTGAAGAACAATCACCGAAATACTCGCGTTTCTAGTCCTGACACACTGAAATACCCGATCTTTATTAAACAAAATAAAGACTTAAGAGTTATCAGTATGGCAGTGTCACCTATGTATTATTTCTATAAATTATAAGCACAAATATACTCCACAGATAATGCAAGTGCATTCCATTTGAGAACGAAGCACCTAAATTAAGCATTGCGTGATGTATCCATCGTAACACGCGTGTGGCCTATGACCAACATTTTCTGGTTTTTCCACTATGTTTACTGACCTATGAAGTGAAATGCAGTTATATATATATGTCTGTATTATGTAGATCTATATCAATATTTGATTTATCATCAGCAGATGTGGAATTTAGACAAGTCTACAAATTTAAGGCCGGTTAATATGTTTACCTGATTCAAAATGGCGGCCAGTTTTCTAGATACGTTAATTATTAATTTCATTATTCAAATATCACGAAAGAAAAGGATTTTTTCTGAGCATATTTATGGATATAGATTAGACACATCAACTATGTAAAACAGTTACTGTAAGAACGTAAACTCCCTGAATCGACATATTTTACTATGTCGTGTGGACAACGGGTATTTCGGTGAACATTCATTACGGCGGACGTCAATGGTATGTTGTTATTTTGTCATTTTTCTAACCACCTTTCATCAATATAAACACAAGTTGTGTTAAAAATACAAAAAAGACAGATTTTTCGTACTTATATTAGTAATTTTAGCTAATTATAGAAAAAAAGAACATGGGGTGTTTTGGTGGTATTTCGGTGATTCGTCGGACCCCATTAAGGAATATATTATTTCTGATCATTTTCATTTCGCTACATAGGGGTGTGGAAACCTATACGCAAAAAAGGGAACTTTGTTAGATCTAACATCTAGCTCTATACGTTGTACATAGATAAACAAGAAATAGCGTTAGCAAGTAATGTAGATGGCGTAATTTTCAGGCATTTGAATATGAATATTGTCAAAACTCTTTGGAGATTCAATATGAAGAGAAATAATGAAAAGTAAATTTGCAAGAAATTGTCTCTTTCTCCTGTTTTGCAACCTATGAAAAGCCATGAAAGATTCAAATCATAGATCTAGATATATTTTTCAAGATTAGATGTTAATCAAAACCATGTTTGGAAAAGGAGAAGTTCCTCCTAAAATTAGTGTGTCTGAAAATAAAGTCAGACAGGCATACAGTTCCTTGTGGGTTATAGGGGTCAAAACCAGGTCAATAGAAGGCCAGAAGCCATCACAATCAGCTCCTTGGAAAAAAAGTAAAAACTAAAAGGATGCTTACATGCTCACCAGGTACTACCAAAAAGTACCTTCATCTTCTCACCTCTGACCAGCTGATTGATTGAATTTGCATTTATCTTGCACCACCCCCACCCCAAAGGCTGTTTGTATTGGTACAGGGGGACAGTGCAGATACACAATGAACCCTTCCTAAGTTATACCCGGTTCTTTAACGTGCTTAGTGTATAGCATCATCACACGGTACCTCAGTTTAACGTCTCATCCAAAAGAACATCAGTAATTTTAGATGACCAGCTGTGGGAATCAAACAACACCCTCAATTGACCAAAAATATTACCTTTATGATTGCTACACTGTACCAGCTGAGCTTTGCGGGCTGGTCATCCTGACCAGCTCAGAGAGTGGGCCTATATGTGTAGGCTATGTACAGTACTCCTTCAAGCGAGGTCCAGGATGTACATTCAACATCAGCCCCCTTTGCACCTCTGATAGTGCAAGAATATGTGTATATGTGTATACATTTTTTTTCTCTAGCTCTGCTTACCAGTCGTAAGAGTGTATATAATGATTTTGCTTGTCTACCTCTGAATTACTTTAATACGGTAAACTCGGAGTGGATCTAGATCAACATAATCTTGACAACTTGGATTATTTCTTAGATTTAGAAAGCTGCATATATTGATACCAATACTTTTTAAAAACCTTCTTAGCCATCTATATATCTTTATACCCATCTATCTATCCCCTCTTCTTCACTCGGTAGCTCAGTCAGTAGCGTACAGGACTTGAGAACAGGGATGTGACAAATTTTTTCCCATGGATTGATGATATTCACTGCGACAGGATTCATTCCTCTCTCAATGCTAACCATTGTTTCAAAGCCAGTGGCTTGGAAAGAACATTATGAGTACTTGTAAAAGAAACTCCAGGAAAGCATAGATAGGTAATCTGACCGCCCCAATATAACTGAAATGATGTTTAAGACGGCCTTAAACACCATACAATTAATCTTTTCTCATATTAAAATCATACATCCACCCATCCATTAACCCAATAAACAGCCTTACCAATCCATAACAATGCCACAAGCACTTTTCCTATCTCTGTTGTCCCAAATCTGCTAAAATATCTTCATCCAATCCCCTACATCTATGTTGTACCCAAATATATAGATCTATCCGTAGTCTTGTCATCTTTCTCAAAATCAACAATATTTACAACACTCTTTTTCTTCATTAAATAACAATTTGAGAAGTAATTTTTTTATTAGTCTTGCGAACAAAGTGTTGAAAAACACAAGACATAGGTAAAGGTGTTGAAGAAACCAAAGCGAACACGAAATAGGGCGAACTGCAAAAGGACGAACAGGATCAAGGCCTACCCTACCTAGAAAATGCTGCCGACCCTTAACTTGTTTGACCATGACTGAAAAAAAAAAAAATTATCCGTCTGGTGTGATTTCACTATATGTTCCATGTAAAAAGTTTTTGGAAAAAAAAATCCCTACCAACCCTACAATATCTCAGACTGAAACCCTAAACACAGATATTTTTTTTTTTAGGCCCAATCATGAAGCAAAAACTGCAAAAAATATGCCCAAAACCATAGAGCTCAATGCTTGGCATTTAACATGATGGGAGTTACCTTGCCAAAGGTTTTTAAATTACAGACCATGGGTTAAAAGATTGCCATGCCGGCTGATCATATTATTTCTTTTTGTAAAACTTAGATAAGGAAGACTTTTAAAAAAGATCTTATAATATATGTGTTTTATTTGTATATTTTATGTAAAGTGTATTGGACCTTTTGGCCTCTTGTTGTTGTAGGTTGGACCCAAAGAGGTTGATATATTGGCCGGGGATGAATTTCATGCTGAAGCAACTCTGTAAAGAATTTTCAGTGTTGGCATTTTTTATTTTTTCACCGAGTCCCATGGACTCAGTGCCATAAATTCTAGGCAAAAATAATATTTCATGACAATACTGCTTTCCGATATCATTTTATTTTAACTATCATGGCTTAAATTCAGGCTCTTTCAACAAGCAATTTTGAAAAGAACGAGCATTGGTCAGCCAGGGTGGCCATATTGGACTACAACAGATGCGGCTGCTATGCAATGAAAATCGCAATAACTTGGATAAAAGGTTGCCACTCAAGTAACTGAAGCTATTATTAGAAGCGGGATTTCCAAAAAATAGTAATATTTATACCCCCAGCAAAACGAATGTTTTCGGGGGTATACTGGAATCAGCCTGTCTGTCTGTGTGTCCGTCTGTGTGTAAAATACTAGTAATTTTGTGTCACGAACTCCTCCTACAGTTTTGCTGCTGTTGTATTGAAAGTTTGTTGATACATTGATCGTATACTGAAGTTGTGCAAGACGCAGTTTTCAATCATCTACTCCGTATGATTCCAGGGTAATCTCCCTTTGAACTTAGAAAATTTTTTGTTAAACTGCCTGTTTCTGTCAAAGCAATGGCAGGGTTATTAAGTCACATTTAGTGATAGCTCTAGTTTGTTTTGTGAGGATCTAAAGCAAGTATGGAAATATTACTCGTTAAAAAAAACTTATTTATTTTTTTGGATGCAATGGCGATTTTTAGGTTTCGTCCCAAATCATTTCCACTGCGTAAAAAGACATGTTTACAGCGTAAACTCAAACCCTGAAAGATGTTCTGAAAGGTACTGTTTTAGATTGTTTCTCAGCAAGATTAAATTTTAATATTAAAATCATTGTGAACTAGCAGCATTTAAAATTTTGTTTGAATTACTGAAGCCGCCAATTTGGACTTGGAAAATGATTAAGAAATGATTTTGTATATTTCATCACTTACCAAATCTGCTGTGTATTTGAAATTCAGAATCGGAGAGAAGTAAAGACATGGAAAGAAATGGAGATATTCATTATCAGAGCAACTTTCTATTTGCGTGTTTTCCACTATTTTTACTGCACACATGTCAGAGTATGTCTGATAAACAGGGATGTAGTTTAGTATTTGTACAGTGCTACCTCTGGCCCAAGTAAAATAATGGCCAACAATTTTTTCTTGAAAAAAATAATAGACAAATTAAGCGCGCGAAGTTTGGTTTAAAAGAAAAGACATGCACATGTAGCATTAACTTTGTTTTTTACTCATAGTTTCAAACTTTCATTCACATAATCATTTCCATTACAATAATAATAATAAAAAATGGTCATATATATTTAATCTTACCTTGTAGAAAATATTGCGGGAAAGGAGAATTTGCTCTATACCATTTCCTGGGATAGTGCTCCCTCCCACAATAGTTACATAAAAGCATAAAGGCTTTTAGGTCCTAGTTTCTTTTGATGAATGGTTACTCCTTTACCAGAATACAAAATTTCATTTTGATCTTACATTGTAGGAAATATTGTAGGAAAAGGAAAATTTGTTCTACACCATTTCCTAAGGATAGTTCTCCTTTTCCCACATTATTTGCATAAAAGCATACAGACAATTAAGTCCTAGTTGCTTTTGATGAATGGTTACTTCTTTACCAAACAACTTTTTTTTTTCTTTTTTATTGTAATAAATGATGTGCACAAGTAAAGGAGAAAATTTTCTATTACATGATGAATTACCTCCCTTTATTATCTGTTGACCTTAATTATTTTCTAATAATGTCAATGAGGAGGATAAAATGTCTTAAATCATTCACTCGATAGTACCTAAACAGTGAAGTGGACGAGGTTATCAACCTAAGCCTTTAAATTTAATTTGAATTTTCATACTGCTATTCACTGGTACCACTGCTAAATCCAATACTGTAGATGCAGTTAAATTTTCCTTAGTTTATTATCTTTTTTAATTGGCGACCCATGTTGACGTATAAGTGAAGAATGATAAGATTTTAAGGGTTCAAGAACAAGGTTTCTTAGAATAATGTCAACATGTCAGTTAAATTCAATTATGAATTATTGTTTTCTTTTTGTTCGCCGACATTTAAACAGCGCCGGTTTACGTTAGCAATGTAAACGAATTTATCATCTCTAAATGGTTTCCTGTAGTCGCCATCGCTGTTTCTGGCGGTATTGAAATCCAAGGCATTCTATCACTGCGTCGAGTAAAATAGTCAATTAAAATTTAACGTGAAATAAACAAATAGGCCTAATCGCGTTCTCCAATTAACGGCTTAGAACAACAACCGATAACATGGCACGCGTTGTGGAATGTACAAGCCAACTGTGACCTGTCGATTACCATTTCATTTCATTTATTGGCATTATCGACACATCACATGTCTTTGGCCATTTACAAATAAACGAAATATAGCAAAGGCAAATGAAAATAACAATATCAGTTCAGTTATAAAATACAATGTGTGAGTAAAAACGATGTAGCTTATTGGAAGTATAAGAAGTACATATTCTGATACACAAAAAAATAATAAAAAGTAGGGGCTAAGGTTGCGTCCGCCGAGGTGTGAAACAAGCGATTACCACATTTCCGGTGCAATTTAGCGCGTGATCCAGGCGAGTAAAGGGAATTTTACTCGAATTTTTTTGGGAATAAATTAATCGACAAGTTTTGTCGACAATTGGAAGAATTAATCGACAGCTAAATAAACTAATCAACAATTGTCGATAATGTCGATTGGCAGCGCGAGCACTGTTTGTAGGAATCCTGTAATGGACCAACCCATCAGGTGTCAAATTCTGCATGGTCAACTCCATTTGTACATTTGTATGACTTACATGTTCCGTTTCCTGCAAAGGCTACTTAACAAGACTGCCGGTACATCTTATGTGTATCAACAAAAACCGGATTAGAAACTGTTGTTTTACTTGTTGCTCATTTTCTCACTTTGACAAATCTAAGACATGGTCGTCAGTAGATGTTGTTTTACTTTACCTTGTAGTCCATTTTATTTTTCTTCTTTAGCTTAAAGAAGAATATGAAACCGTAAAATTTACCTTTAAATGTTTTTTTCTTTCATCTTGTTTATAAATTTTGAAGCATAGCAAAGCCATTGGAGTCTCTTTACATTGATAGACCTGTATTAACCCTTTACCAAACGACAAATTTTAGACTCTTCCAAACTGAGAGCATCCTCAGACAATAAATTCACAATGGGTACAAATGGTAGAAAAGAAAAAATTGTAGGAAAAGGAGAAATGCTGGTTACCAGCATTTTCTCCTTTTCCCTCAATGTTTTCAAAAGCCTTCTCCCCCAGGGTCGTGAAAACCAGGGATTGTTTGGTAAAGGGTTAACTAAACAACAACATTTGGACCAGTACAAATTGAAATCATTCACAGACAACAAAACAATTTGACTCAAAAATTGAAATCTGTTTTGGGAAGGGTAGGAAGACACTGTGAGAAAAGGAGAAAATGCTGGTCACCAGCATTTTCTCCTTTTTCCCACAATGTCTTCTTCTGAAAGCATTCTCTTTCAGGGTTGTAAAAATTTGGGATTGTGTCGTACAGGGTTAACCTATAGACTATGGCTGCTTGATGATGAAATATTATCAGTCAGATACTTTAAGTCTTAAAATCTGTAGTCCTAGAGTGACAGATTATATTGAAAACTTTTTTGATGTGATGTTTATAAATGTGGCTTTATATCCCTTTTGACAATATCTTTATTTTATCAAAACAATGGCTCACTTATTTTTGTCTTTTCTAGGTTTCTTCTGTGCTAGGCGGGGCTCTGTATTTATTTTTTGTGGATATATTTTTAGATGGACAGCCTAGATCAAGATCAGACTGCAGCAAAGATCAGACGTTATGGAGGATTAAGTAGGTCTGCAAAGTCGGATTTTTTCTGAGAAATAAGAGTAAAAAACAGCTGAAAGTTGGTGAATATTCCCATTTTCACCTTTTCCCTACAAAGTTTTCTACCTATTCAAGGAAAAACTGTCATTTGAAACTATTTTAATATTTGTCTGTAATTTTTAGCTCCACTGGCCGAAGGCCAGAGAGCCATTGTCATGGCGTTGTGTCCGTCGTACGTCCGTCCGTGCGTCCGTCCGTGCGTCCGTAAACTTTTTCTTTAAAAAACTTCTCCTCAGGAACTATTGACTGGATTTTTACCAAATTTCACAGGAATGTTCCTTTGGTGGTCCTCTTTCAAATTCCTTCAAATAATTGTGTTCCATGAAGAAGTCTGGTTGCCATGGCAACCAAAGTAAAAAACCTTTAAAAATCTCCTCCCAAACTGCTATTTGGATAGCATTATTATTTTGCAGGAATGTTCCTTAGATACAGGTTTACAGAATTCCTTAAAAAAAAAAAGATCTGTCAAAAAACATGGCTTTTATGGGAGACTCATTTTCCTTTTATGGTATAAAGTAAAATCTTTGAAAAATTTCTTCTCTAAAACTATTCATTGGATTTCATTGTTGTTTTGCAGGTAAGTCCCTATGGTGGTTGTCTACCAAATTGTTTCTTCAGTGAGCTAAAATGCAGGATTGAATGATAATTGTTAAAAACTTCCTTTTGCCATTATAGAAATATCAGGCCTGTGGAGCGATACAGGCACTCAAGCGCCTCTAGTTTCCAATATGACCCAAGTCTTAAATTTTTCCATTTGGTACAGGGTTAAGACTTCAACCCTTTACAAAACAGTGGCAATCACAACCTTGGGGAAAAAAGGCTTTTGAAAAGTAGTATGGCAAAATGGAAAAGTAGCTAGGGCTGTTACCTTTTTCCACAATATGTCACATGCTTTCAAATTATATTCCATCGCTTGTGCAGCACCTGATGTATTAAGACACCTAGTAAGAATTCATATTTATTATTCAAGCACAGTTACTCCCAGTGCTCGCGCTGCCAATCGACATTATCGACAATTGTCGATTAATTAATTCAGCTGTCGATTAATTCTTCCAATTGTCGATAAAAATTGTCGATTAATTTATTCCCAAAAAAAGTCGGGTAAAATTCCCTTTACTTGCCTGGATCACGCGCTAATTTGCACCGGAAATGTGGTAATCGCTTGTTTCACACCTCGGCGGACGCAACCTTAGGTAATCGACAGGTCACAGTTGGCTTGTATATTCAACAACACGTGTCATGTTACCGGTTGTTATTCTAAGCCATTAATTGGAGAACAATTGGCGATTATTGTTTATTTCACGTTAAATTTTGATTGACTATTTTAATCGACGCAGTGATAGAATGCCTTGGATTTCAATACCGCCAGAAACAACGATGGCGACCATAGGAAACCAATTAGATATCATAAATTTGTTTACATTGCTAACGGAAACCGGCGCTGTTTAAATGTCGGCGAACAAAAAAAAAACAATAATTCATAATTGAATTAAATTGACATGTTGACATTATTCTAATAAATCTTGTTCTTGAACCCTCAAAGTCTTATCATTCTTCACTTATACGTCAACATGGGTCGTCCTATACGAAAACTATCGCCAATAAAAAAAGATAAACTAAGGAAAATTTAACTGCATTTACAGTATTGGATTTAGCAGTGGTACCAGTGAATAGCAATATGAAAAATAAATTTAAAGGCTTAGGTTGATAACCTTAGTCCACTTCATCGTTTAGGTACTATCGAGTGAATGACTTCATTTAAGACATTTTATCCTCCTCATTGACCTTATTAAAAAATAATTAAGGTCAACAGATGATAAAGGGAGGTAATTCATCATGTAATAGAAAATTTTCTCCTTTACTTGTGCACATCATTTATTACAACAAAAAAGATTGTTGTTTGGTAAAGAAGTAACCATTCATCAAAAGAAACTAGGACTTAATTGTCTGTATGCTTTTATGCAAATAATGTGGGAAAAGGAGCACTATCCTTAGGAAATGGTGTAGAACAAATTTTCCTTTTCCTACAATATTTTCTACAATGTAAGATTAAAATAAAATTTGTCGTTTGGTAAAGGAGTAACCATTGATCAAAAGAAACTATAACCTAAATGCCTTTATGCTTTTATGTAACTATTGTGGGAGGGAGCACCATCCCAGGAAATGGTATAGATCAAATTCTCCTTTCCCACAATATTTTCTACAAGGTATGATTAAATATAGATCTATATGACCATTTTTAGCTCCACTGGCCGAAGGCCAGCGGGCTTATGTCATGGCCTGTTGTCCGTCGTGCGTCCGTCCGTCCGTCCGTCCGTGCGTTAACTTTTTTTTAAAACGTCTTCTTCTCTGAAACTACCCATCCAATTTTGATGAAACTTCACAGAAATGATCCTGCCATGGTCCTCTTCAGAATTTCTTGAAAGAATTTAATTCCTTCAAAAACTCTGGTTGCCATGGCAACAAAACTGAAAAATTTTGAAAATCTTTGAAAATCTTCTTGTCTGAAACCGTAAGGCCAAGGGCTACCAAATTTGGCATGTAGCTTTATCTAGTAGACCTCTACCAAGTTTCTTCAATTTATAGCCCTGGGGTCAAAATTGGCCCCGCCCCGGGGGTTACAAGTTATACATGGGCTTATTTAGGGAGAACTTTAAAATTCCTCTTCTACCTAGCCATAGGGCCTAGAGCTACCAAATTTGGCATGTAGCTTTATCTAGTGGACCTCTGCCAAGATTGTTCAAATTATAGCCCTGGGGTCAAATTAGGCCCTGCCCGGGGGTAACAAGTTTTACATGGGCTTATATAACAAGTTTTACATGGGCTTATATAGGGAGAACTTTAAAATTCTTCTTTGACCTAGCCATGGGGCCTAGGGCGACCAAATTTGGCATGTAGCTTTATCTAGTGGACCTGTACCAAGGGTGTCCAAATTATAGCCGAGGGTCAAATTTGACTTCGCTCCGGGGGGTAACATGTTTTACATGGGCGGGCTTATATAGGAAAATCTTTCGCATCTAGCTATAAGGGCTAGGGCTATCAAATTTTGCATTTAGCTTTATCTAGGGGGTCTCTATCAAGGGTGCCCAAATTGAGAAAAATTTGAAAATCTTCTTGTTTATAACATTCAAGAACTGAATTATTTGGTATGGAGCTTTATATTGTGGACCTCCACCAGGATTCAAATAATTATAGCTTTGCGATCAAAATTGGCTTTGCCCATGGATCACAACTTTCTCGTAGGATTAGATAGAAAAATGTTTGCATGTCTTCATGTTTGAAATCAATTTGCTGAATATTGTAATGTTTGGCTTGTAGTGTTTTTACTTAATAGCCAGTGGAGCGATACAGGGCCATCATGGCCCTCTTGTTAGCTCCACTGGCCGAAGGCCAGCGGGCTTATGTCATGGCCTGTTGTCCGTCGTGCGTCCGTCCGTCCGTCCGTGCGTTAACTCTTTTTTAAAACGTCTTCTTCTCTGAAACTACCCATCCAATTTTGATGAAACTTCACAGAAATGATCCTGCCATGGTCCTCTTCAGAATTTCTTGAAAGAATTCAATTCCTTCAAAAACTCTGGTTGCCATGGCAACAAAACTGAAAAATTTTGAAAATCTTTGAAAATCTTCTTGTCTGAAACCGTAAGGCCAAGGGCTACCAAATTTGGCATGTAGCTTTATCTAGTGGACCTCTACCAAGTTTCTTCAATTTATAGCCCTGGGGTCAAAATTGGCCCCGCCCCGGGGGTTACAAGTTATACATGGGCTTATTTAGGGAGAACTTAAAAATTCCTCTTCTACCTAGCCATAGTATCTAGAGCTACCAAATTTGGCATGTAGCTTTATTTAGTGGACCTCTGCCAAGATTGTTCAAATTATAGCCCTGGGGTCAAATTAGGCCCTGCCCGGGGGTAACAAGTTTTACATGGGCTTATATAACAAGTTTTACATGGGCTTATATAGGGAGAACTTTAAAATTCTTCTTTGACCTAGCCATGGGGCCTAGGGCGACCAAATTTAGCATGTAGCTTTATCTAGTGGACCTGTACCAAGGGTGTCCAAATTATAGCCGAGGGTCAAATTTGACTTCGCTCCGGGGGGTAACATGTTTTACATGGGCGGGCTTATATAGGAAAATCTTTCGCATCTAGCTATAAGGGCTAGGGCTATCAAATTTTGCATTTAGCTTTATCTAGGGGGTCTCTATCAAGGGTGCCCAAATTATAGCCCAGGGGGTCAAATGTAGCCCCACCCCAGGGGGTCACAAGTTCTACATGGTCTTATATAAGGAAACTTTAATAATCTACTTGTACATAGCCATATTTAGGCCTAGGGCTACCAAATTTTGCATGTAACTTTATATAATGGGCCTCTACCAAGAGGGCCCAAATTTTAACTTTGGGGGTTAAGTTTGACTCCACACCAGGGGTCACAAGTTTTACATTGGCTTTTATAGTGAAAACTTGATAAACCTGTGTCATGGATCACATATTTTACAGGGCCTTTTATTTAGCAAACTTGTTTTACATGACTTTTTATTGGGCAAGATTAAAAAATCTTTTTGTTTATAACCACACATTCTAGTTTCATATTGTAGGTCTGGGGTCAAAATTGCCTTCATTCCAGGGATCGCAAGTTTAACATGGGCTTCAAAATATTGTCACTTCAATTTAAACATTTATCAAGGGAAATAACTCTTTTTATGAAAGATAAAGTTCGTTACTATTTACCTCCCTTGATTATCAAGCTGCAGTGATACATGATTGGTGCTAGACAAGTTATTTAGCTCCACTGGCCGAAGGCCAGCAGGCTTATGTTATGGCCCGTAGTCCGTTGTGCGTCCATCCGTATGTTAACTTTTTAGCTCACTTGAGCACAACGTGCTCAAGGGGAGCTTTTAGGATCACCTGGTGTCCGTCGTGCGTTGTGTGTCGTCAACAATTCTTTAAACATCAACTCCTCCTAAACCACTGGGCGGATTTGGACCAAACTTGGCTGGAATGTTCCTTGGAAGGTCCTCTTTAAAAACTGTTCACAGAATTTGATTCCATCAGAAACTCTGGTTGCCATTGCAACCAAATGGAATTTTTTAGGGAATTCTTTAAAAATCTTCTCCTCTGAAACCACGGGTCAGATTTTGAAATAATTTCACAGATATGCTCCTTCGGTGACCCTTTTTAAAAATTGTTCATAAAATTTTGATCCGTCAAAAAATGTGGCACTGGTGAATGGGGGCTTCTTGCACCATATAGAAATGAAGGAATTCTTCAAAATTCTTCTTCTCTGAAACCGCTGGTCAGATTTCGAAATAATTTCACAGGATTGTTCCTTGGGTGACCCTTTTCAAAAACTGTTCGTAAAATTTTGATCCGTCAAAAAACGTGGCTCTGGTGAATGGGGGCTTCTTGCACTATACAGAAATGAAGGAATTCTTTAAAAATCTTCTCCTCTGAAACAGCAGGTCAGATTTTGAAATAATTTCACAGGATTGTTGCTTGGGTGACCTTTTTCAAAAATTGTTCGTAAAATTTTGATCCGTCAAAAAATGTGGCTCTGGTGAATGGGGGCTACTTGCACTATATGGAAATTTAGAAATTCTTAAAAATTCTTCTTCTCTGAAACGACTGGTCAGAATTTTACTTAATAGCCAGTGGAGCGATACAGGGCCATCATGGCCCTCTTGTTTTTTTATTATCATTGTAATGGAAATGATTATGTGAATGAAAGTTTGAAACTATGAGTAAAAAATAAAGTTAATGCTACATGTGCATGTCTTTTCTTTTAAACCAAACTTCGCGCGCTTAATTTGTCTATTATTTTTTTCAATAAAAAGTTGTTGGCCATTATTTTACTTGGGCCAGAGCTAGCACTGACTCCCCTTGTATTGCTGGAAGAGGGGCGAGAAAGAGAGTGTTAAAGGAATTACATTATCTTTATAAATGCAATTCATGTATAACCTTTGCTGTTTCACCGAGACAAATTTAGATCTTGCTAGCGTTGAATTTTTAGCGGACACTTTCAGCAAACAATAATGTTGAGTCGAAGTCATCACATGATAATCGTTTTGTATGTTAATCCTTTGGCTGCTAAGCCCGACTAAAGGATCATTTGTGATGTAGATCCACTTAGAATGCACTAAAGTTGACCCACTTCCGTCATTTTATCTTTAAGTGTCAAGGCCTGATTTGTTGGTCAACATTATTTGTTACCAATTCTGGAATGGGGGTGTGGGGCAGCACCCCCCTGTAGAGGTACAATACACACATGTTCTGTATTAGTACATGTTTTATTTTTTTCAAATTTATGCGTCTGGTAAAGTGCAGTTGTCCAATTTAGAGGGACATTCTGAAAAGTTTGAGCCAAATTCAAAGAAACCCCCTGTCACCACACTGCACAGAATATGCAGTCTGATCTTGGATCCACACTAAGAAAAGAAAAATAAAAAAAAATGTAAAAAATAAAAAGAAATAAAGAAAGACGGATGATTCCAAACATGGAAATAAAACTTGCAGACAAGAAAAGTTTGACATTTTCCAAAGAGGTCTAGATTCATGGAATGTGTTTTTCGTGAATTTGCCTGCAGACATATCCCATAGATTTAGACGTTCAGGCACAAAAAAAAGGGCCAAGTCCCAGTAGCTCAGTCGGTAGCATGCAGGACCTGAGAACAGGGTGTCTTGGGTTTGATCCCTGGCTCGGCCAATATCTATCTGAGGAATGATGATGGTCATGCCATCAGAATTCATTCCTCTCCCAATGCTGACCATTGTTTTGATCATGGTCATGTGGGCAAGCAGCTGGTTTATTGGAAAGAAAATTGTGCGGAGTACTGCTAAAAGAGACACTAGGAAAGCATGGATAGGTGCACTGGCCGCCACAATATACCTGAAAAAATGTTGAAAACGGAGTAAACATGTAGCATTTCACAAATACAGTTCTCATGAGCAAAGCTTTCTGTAGTAGGGTCACGTTTTATGTGCCATGTCTACTTGATCAGTTTGCATTTACCTGTGTTCTGCTTGATTGATCATTTCCCTCCAATCAGTCTCATGACTTTTGAATTTTTCTCATTCCCACTTTAGTCTCTCTGTTGTACACTAGGAAAACTGTTGATGTGTTTCTAGAATTCAAATTAATGCGGAAAAAGGGAGGTATTTGATGCAAGTTTCATTTTTGGATGATTTTCTTATGATTCCCAAGTCTTACCTTTTTCATGAAGATTTTGGAAGCCTTTTAATGTTTTTATCAGTTTTCCCTTATCTGTTGTTTTCACCCTTCTTTGACCCAGAGTATTTCTTTTATTTAACTCTTTTCCAAACCACAAAATTTTGTACTCAAACAAATTGGAAGCATTTGCAGTAAAAATATTACAGGTAGCTCATATGATAATTTCTTTGTTTGATAGTTTTGCTGGTTTACAGCATTTTCTCCTTTACCCACAATGTTTTAAAAAATCTTCCTTTCCATGGTCATTAAAACTCGGGATTGTGTGGTAAAGGGTTAAGGCAATTCTCTTTTTAACCCTTTTACCACACAATGCCAATTTTTAGCTCCACTGGCCGAAGGCCAGAGAGCTATTGTCATGGCGTTGTGTCCGTCGTGCGTCCGTCCGTCTGTCGGTCCGTCCGTTCGTCCGTTCGTCCGTGCGTGCGTCTGTAAACTTTTTCTTTAAAAAACTTCTCAGAAACTATTGACTGGATTTTTACCAAATTTCACAGGAATGGCTTTGGTGGTCCTCTTTCAAGTTCCTTCAAATAATTGTGTTCCATGAAGAATTCTGGTTGACATGGCAACCAAAGTAAAAAACCTTTAAAAATCTTCTCCTCCCAAACCACTATTTGGATAGCATTATTATTTTGCAGGAATGTTCCTTAGATACAGGTTTACAGAATTCCTTAAAAAAAAAAAGATCTGTCAAAAAACATGGCTTTTATGGGAGACTCATTTTCCTTTTATGGTATAAAGTAAAATCTTTGAAAAATTTCTTCTCTAAAACTATTCATTGGATTTCATTGTTGTTAGCTCCACTGGCCGAAGGCCAGCGAGCTATTGTCATGGCGTTGTGTCCGTCCGTCCGTTCGTTCGTCCGTCCGTGCGTGCGTCTGTAAACTTTTTCTTTAAAAAACTTCTCCTCAGAAACTATTGACTGGATTTTTACCAAATTTCACAGGAATGTTCCTTTGGTGGTCCTCTTTCAAATTCCTTCAAATAATTGTGTTCCATGAAGAATTCTGGTTGCCATGGCAACCAAAGTAAAAAACCTTTAAAAATCTTCTCCTCCCAAACCACTATTTGGATAGCATTATTATTTTGCAGGAATGTTCCTTAGATACAGGTTTACAGAATTCCTTAAAAAAAAAAGATCTGTTAAAAAACATGGCTTTTATGGGAGACTCATTTTCCTTTTATGGTATAAAGTAAAATCTTTGAAAAATTTCTTCTCTAAAACTATTCATTGGATTTCATTGTTGTTTTGCAGGTAAGTTCCTATGGTGGTTGTCTACCAAATTGTTTCTTCAGTGAGCTAAAATGCAGGATTGAATGATAATTGTTAAAAACTTCCTTTCGCCATTATAGAAATATCAGGCCTGTGGAGCGATACAGGCGCTCAAGCGCCTCTAGTTAATGACCCTAAGGAAGAAGCCTTTTGAAAACATCAAGGGAAAAGAAGATAATACTGGTAATCAATACTTTCTCCTTTTTCCACAATTTTTTATACACTGTCAAAGAAAAAATGCATCAACTGAGCCACATTGAAATTGTCCTCTGCAAATACTTTCAATTTTGACATTCTCTATTTAACTCTCAACCACAAAATGAACCCTTTACCAAACAATCCCATGTTTTTATGTCCCAGAGGAAGAGGCCCTTTGAAAACATTGTAACCAGCATTTTCTCCTTTTCCCACAGTGTTTTCCTCCCTACCAAAGACAGAAATCATCATTTGGGTTACATTCAGTTTGTCGTCTGCACATGCTTTCAATTTGGTCCAGTCCAAATTTTGTCGTTTGGTAAAGGGTTAAAATAATAGACCTGTCCAAACTAAAGGCATTTGCAGACGACAACTCTAATGTAGTTCAAATGATGGAATTTGTCCTTTAATGGGGTTGAAATACATTGTGGGAAGCGGAGAAAATGCTGATTACCAGCATTTTCTTTTTTTCCAGCAATGTTTTCAAAAGGGTTTATTCTTTAGGGTCATTGAAACTCAGGATTATGTGGTAAAGAGTTAACCAGCTTCTTGACTTCCCCAAGCCTGCACATCTTTTATTAATATTTCCAGCACTAGCAGTCACTGTGACAGAGAGCCCTAGAGAGAAACTGTTTAAAACATCGTGGAGTGTGAACTCAGATAGTTCACCAAATTGGTAAGATCATATGTATTTGTTGATAATTAGAAATGAGAAGTGTTTAGATTTAATAGTAACATTTTTGTCAGATTGATCCTAGCCTAAGATAAAATTAGTTCACAGAGGAGCTTTGTGTACAATTTTGCATTTTTAAATTCAACGGCATGTTTTGAATTGTATTGCTTTGTATGCATGTTTGTTTATCTAAGGGTAATGGATCGTATATTGGTAAATGCCATATTCTAACATGACACGTGAATTCGACTCTATAAACACAGTGCAACGAAAGCGTGGTAAAATCTACGTCATTCTATGTAGAGTGACGTCATTCTGTATAGAGTGACGTCATTCTGTATAAAGTAAGTAAGTTATTCAATGGAATATAATCTGCATCCGCGTTTTTACTCTAAGTATGAACTTGTTTTCCTTTCATTAAGAGTTGGTCATGTTAGAATCGAAATAATCTTCTTTCTATCGTGGTTTATCGTTCAATAAACCACGTTGTGAGTTATGAGGTGCAATGAATAAACCACTCGGGCTATCTCCCTCGTGGATTATTTATTGTGCCTCATAACTCACAACTGTGGTTTATTGAACGATAAACCACGATAGAAAGAAGATTATTTCTTGAATAATCCTTTACAGTCTTAATCCACAATTGTGTACATGTGACTGAAATTTTTCAGTTATCATTCTTTTGTGATATTTTACTTTTGTTGCATTGTTTACTTGGTTTCCTTAACCCTTTACCACACAATGCCGACTTTTAATGACCATGAAGAAGAAGCCTTTTGAAAACATTGTGGGGAAAAGGAGAAAATACTGGTAACCAGCATTTTCTCCTTTTTCCACAATGTTTTCTACCCTATCAATCAAAAATCGCATTATCAAGCCAGAATGAAATTGTCATCTGCAAATGCTTTCAATTTGGACAAGTCTAAAATTTTGTCATGTGGTAAAGGGTTAATACACACCTGTACAGGGTGAAATCATCCAGTCTGAAGAATATACATTAGACTCTGATTAGGCGGAGTGATTAAACATGAACTAGTAAGTTTGTTTGTTTGTATTGGAGTTACTGCCGTTTTACCAGCTTAGGTTATATCACGGCGGTCAGTGCATATACATATATGTTTCCTGGCTTTTTCATCCAATACTGACACAACTTTCTTTCCAAGCCACTGACTCCATGACAGGAGGTGAGAGGCAATAAATCGTAGGAAAGGAAGTTTGCCTTAAACTGGTATTGAACCCACTACCATCAGGTCATGAGTGATATGCAAACTATTTAGCTATCTGGCAGGATGGTGAACTAGAAAGAAGTTTGCTTTTATGGAACCTAAAAATAATTCCCCCCCCCCCCCCTTGATTTCAACTCTTTACCAAATAATAAAGTTTTAGACTGGACTAAATTGAGAGCATTAGCAGATGACAAATTTAATGTTGCTTAAATCATGATTTATGTCATTGATAGGGTAGAAAACATTGTGGGAAAAAGGAGAAAAGGCTGGTTACTAACATTTTTTCTTTCTTCCATAATGTTTTCTTGAGCTTTCTTTTTCAGGTTGAATAAAACTACTAAAAGTCAGGATTATGTGGTGTACAGAAGGAAACGACCCTGTAACTTCTCTCAGATGTTAGTTTGATAGTGACCACCTCCACTTCAAATTGTTTTTACGATGTTCTCAATCCACTGGTGCTTATCAGGTAAGTGTGGGAGAAAAAAACTCCTCTGACATGTCAACTGATGACAACTTCTTTCCAGTCCAACAAGATCACTTCACAAAATTTAATGATTTAGTTGTTAAAATTTGAATAGAAAGTATAGGCACCAAGATTGCCCAGCATTAAAGGGCCTTTAAAATAAACCACTTTTGCTCATAGGTCTTCAGTTAACTCTTTACCAAACAACAAAAGTTTAGACATGTCCAAATTGAAAGCAGTTGCAGACGACAAAGTGATAAATACTGAAAAATTGAAATTTGTTTTTGGAAGGGTAGGAAACATTGTGGGAAAAGGAGAAAATGCTGGTTACCAGCATTTTCTCCTTTTCCTACAATGTTTTCACAAGGCTTCGTTCTTAGGGTCGTTTAAAGTCGGGATTATGTGGTAAAGGGTTAAAGATAATTCTGGTCATAGTTTAGCATGAGCTGGCAAACCTTGCAGATCCATGATCAGATTTTACAGTCTGTGCCAAGGAGAAATATTGTAAACACAGTTAAAAAAGCATAGACATTGTAGACGTAACAATGTGGGAATGAAAAAATAGTGACAGAACAATATCATGTGGAAAAATTACTTGAAGTTCATAATGTTAACAGACGTCTAGATTTCTATCTTTCAACTCTGCACTGTAGACCTCAGGATTGTCAGTTCTTTGATTTCTTGGATTGGAAGTTATTCTTGTGAATAGTTACCAAGTTTTTAGCTCATGTTAGGATGAAGTGCTCAAAGTGAGCTTTTGTGGTCATGCTGTGTCCGTCAAGCGTCGTCAACTTTTAGCTTGTGTACGCTCTAGAGGCCACATTTTCAGTCAGATACTCATGAAACTTGGTCAGAAGGTTTGTCTCAATGATATCTCGGAGGAGTTGGATAATGGGTCATGTCGGGTCAAAAACTAGGTCACTAGGTCAAATCTCAGAAAAACCTTGTGTACGCTCTGGAGTCCTCATTTTATGTCCAAAACTCTTGAAAATTTGTCAGAATGTTTGCCTTGATGATACCACAGAGGAGTTTAATAATGGATCATGTCAGGTAAAAAACTAGGTCACTAGGTCAAATCTTAGAAAAACCTTGTGCACACTCTTGAAGCCACATTTTCTTTCCAAAACTCTGGAAAGTTGGTCAGAATGTTTGTCTTGATGATACCAACAACGTTTTCAAAAGCCTTCCCTATTAAGGCTATTAAAAACTTGGGATTGTTTGGTTTAAGAAGTCAGGTGCTATCTTACTTCATGTCAAAAGTTGCTGTCTGAGGTCATTACTGAGGTACTTCATCTATTTCTTATTTTACCATTCATCATGGCTCATTCAGCTAAACTTCATGTCTGTGTACCATATCAGGCTGGCAGTTACAAAAGGTACTGAAATATAGAAATTAGATTTAAACAAGCATTCTGATAGTATTGCATAGCAATACTTGATAGTATTGCATAGCAATACTGAGTCCCCTACCGGCCGAATTTGGGTCATGTGGGGTTTTAAACTAGGTCACTAAGTCAAATTAAAGAAATACCTTGTGGGCACTCTGGAGACCACATTTATTGTTCAATTGATTGGAAAATTGGTTAAAATGTTTGTCTTGATGAAATCTAGGATGGGTTCAAAATTGGGTCCCCTGGGGTCATAATCTAGGTCACTAGGTCAAATTAAAGAAATACCTTGGGGGCACTCTAGAGGCTACATTTATTGCACAATTAACTTGAAAACTGTTCAGAATGTTTGTCTTGATAAATTTTTTGATGAGTTCAAAATTGGGTCACGTCGGATGATAAATTAGGTCACTAGGTCAACTTATGGAAGTTCCTTGTGGACACTCTAGAGGCCACATTTTAAGCTCAATTGACCTGACAATTTGTCAGAAATTGAATTACGCATGTGGAGTGAATTTGCCTATTGCCCCAGGTGAGCGATCCAGGGCCATCATGGCCCTCTTGTTTTTTAATAGAGATGAAAAGATTGTTGAAAAGGAGAAAATGTTGCTTGACAGTATTTTCTTCTTTCCCACTGTGTTTTCAAAAAATTAATTCCTCAGTGGTTGAAATTTGGCAGGGTCCAGAAATTTCCAGAAAAAGCTCTCGCCCTGTAGGACAAGTGACTTTGAAAAAACGTCTTGACCTGGTTTTATCCTCACTTGTCTGACAAGAAAAACCCTTCTAATATTATGGACTCTGACTTTTTTTTTTTTTTTTTTAGACGAAATGGAAACTCATACTGTCTTTCAAACGCAACAAATCTTACTAACCTTTACTAACTGGTACCATTTATTCGGTCAAGTTACAGAAACTAATAAAGCCAAAACAACACAGTTTTTCGGTAGTGTCATTCGTTTTGATAATAAGCAAAGTTGCTCGTATTGAATTAGATGTACCAGAAGCATATTAAAACATTTTTGTTTGCAATGAATGGTCTCCGGTTATATCATTAGGCTGACTTGTAAGTTGTCTTTATTTTGAGCAGGGACCAGCATGTTTTATGTCCTGTTTCAATATTTGATTTCCCAAATACACTTAATTCGCTCATTCTATAATGGAATGGCGGTTATGTTTCCTGTAAGTTAATATTCATATGAAAAACTTACTTGTCTACTATCTCCTATTCACCACTTGTCCTGCCGGACGACCATGACAGATTTTTCACTCGTCCTCATCCATTTCTTACTCGTAAATATGAGCGGACGAGTGGATTTTTTTAACCATGTTTGGGATTGTGTTGTAGATGGTGAAGCAGTACTTGTGAGGTTAGGGTTAAGTAAAAGTTTCCAAAGTTGGCCAAGCTCACCAGTGGATTCAAATCTGGAACCTCTGTTGTCAGAGTTTGATGCCTTACCTCTACAATGCTAATTTTCACTGCATATGTTACAGGCCCTTTAGCAGCCAAAAGTAAACATTGTGGGCAATAAAATGCTTTTAAATTCAAATCATACTTTTTATGCCCCCGCCATGAAATGGCGGAAGGGTATATAGAGTTACCTGTGTCCGTCTCTGTGCGTGTGTGTGTTAGTGCGTGTGTGCATTAGTGTGTGTGTCCCATTCTTGTCCAGAGCATAACTTCTACATTTATCAATGGATTTCAAAATAATTTTGCACACTTGTTCTTAACAAGTACTAGTGTCATGCGAAAAGTTTGTTTCGATACGCTCAAGGTCAAGGTCACAGTTGAAGGTCAAATGTTTAAATTGACCTTGTCTGGAGCATAACTTCTACATATATCAATGGATTTCAAAAAAACTTTGCACACTTGTTCTCTTTAACAGATACTAGTGTCATGCGAAAAGTTTGTTTCGATACACCCAAGGTCAAGGTCATAGTTGAAGGTCAAATGTTTAAATTGACCTTGTCTGGAGCATAACTTCTACATTTATCAATGGATTTCAAAAAAACTTCGCACACTTGTTCTCCTTAACAAGTACTAGTGTCAAGTGAAAAGTTTGTTTTGATACGCCCAAGGTCAAGGTCACAGTTGAAGGTAAGATGTTTAAATTGACTGTTCAACCCAGTTTTACATCCTGCTCAGCAGAATTGTGATACGAAGATACAGTTTTGGTTTTTAAAAAGACTCATCCAAAGAACTATGCCAGAGAATATTGAGGCTGCAACCTACCCTTCAACAATAGTCCAGTGTGATAATATTCGATCCAATTTGTTCCTGTCTCATAGAGGAAGTCCAACAAAGTAATTATTATTGCTATACTTCTCACTCTCATTCCTCAAGTTAAGATCTTCATAATCCTGAGTATAAGTAACCCTCAGTTGAAAGATTAAGGAAAACGCTGAATAAAAAGAAGTTGATGCTCAAAACCAGCATTTTCTTCTTTTTCTCACAAAGTTTTCTACCAATTGCAATACAAACCATATAATTTATTGTCTGCATATTGCTTTCAACTTGGACCAGTCCTCAATTTTGTTACCAGGTATAAATAATCTTTAATTTGCTTGGCTATATATATAACAAACCTTCTTAACCCTGTCTAAGCTGTTATCCAAAACAACAATTTTCTGTAATACCTACTGATTCTCTCATATGACATATCTGCGACCAATACCATTTAGCGGGGGCATCTGTGTCTCTGACACACCTATTTCTAGTAACTGCTAATTTCCGTTGTTTATTTTAATATATCTAGTTCTCATATTGTTGCTGGTCTCATACTTAATCTTATTACATTCTGTTACTAATATTAATAACATTGTCTACTGAAAATGGTGTAATATCAGTGTCATGCAAGGGCAGATATAGCAGGGCAACAGGCTGATATCTGATATCCTGCCTGTTGACAAGATATTTGCTCTAAATCTATAGCAACAGAACACTTGCTCGTGTTGTTCTCAAAACATGGTGTTTGAAAAAAAAAAGGCTCAATCAGTCCAACTATCACTAGCGGACAAATCTGCAAAACTACGGACAAGGATTGAATCGCAAAACCAGCAAAGATACGATGAATAGAGAATAGATTTTTGTTGTCTTGGATTGGGAAAGTTAATCGGGTAAGGTGTGGTGTCTATAGGCTAGTTCTATGAATTGTGTCCGTTGAGCTGAGGGAACCGAGCCTGATTAAGTTTCCCAATTCAAAGCATCAACTATCTACTAGTATTCTATTTATCCTGTTTCTCATTCTTAATCCGTATGATATTAAATTGAATATTTGGCTTGGAAAAACACAAATATTGACATGTCTTTAACTATGAATAAAGATGAGGACCTGTTTAAAATGTCCGTATACTGTATAAGCAGCTGCAATAGTCATGATGAATGATGCATAATTTCATCATGAACGTGACGTTTACCCGTGGAAAAAAAGTTGTGTCAAATGAAGACAAGAATTTCTCTGTTTTAAAGTGTTTAACATGTTGGAAAACAAAAAAAAAAAATAGCAAATAATCAATGAATGTAATAAACAGGTTATTACACGGCTGATGAGGGCCGCAGAGTGACATCAGCCCGCCACCTCAAAATCTGCCCTCGAGCTAAAGCCCTCAGGGCAGATATCAAGGTTGCAGGCTGATATCACCAGAGGGGGGGAAGGGGGAAGGTTGAATTTCTTTGGTTACCTCTCTAGGTCCAAAAGAATTTAATCGAGGGGGGATTTCATTGGTTACCTAAAGCCCTCGGGGCAGATATCAAGGTTGCGGGCCGATATCAGTCTCCGGCCCTCATCAGCTGTGTAATAACCTCTATTCATTCACTGCTAAAGACAGGTAAACACTGAAGCAAAGAAGGAGAAAAAATTCAGATAAGGGTTAGAAACACTGAATTAGTTATGGGCTGTATTTGCAAATTATTTGCCCTTGTAGCACATTCACTATTGTGCAGGACTTGAGACCAGGGGGTCCCTGGTTTGAATCCCCAGCATGGCAAATTTCCTTGCAAGGATTGATGATAGTCATTGTGACAGGATTCATTCTTATCTCTCCAATTATCATTGTTTTCATGATGGTTTTGTGAGGAAAAGCTGTAAGTAGCTTAGAAAGATTTTTGTATTATGTACTGGTAAACAGAAACTTCAGGAAAGCATGGATAAGTACACTTCCCGCCTTGTTTTAACTGAAATGATATTGAAAATGTCCATAAACTATATATAATCACCAAGCATTTGTTTTGTAAAAGTCGGGACACATAATTATGTTATTTGAAACATTAATTTTGTCCTCTAAAGGATAATAAACATTTTGGCCACAGAAGCAAATGGATACCAGCATTTTCTTCTTTATCCACAATGTTTTCAAAAGCTTCATTCTTCTGGGTTGTCAAAAGTTTGGATTTTGTGGTGAAGGGTTACAAGTTTGCTTTATTGTGTATTATAGGTCAGACAGATGAAGGTAGAAGACAGCATGTTATAAACAACTGAGAAAATGCTGGAACGATGAAGGTAGTTGCAGTTGCTTTTGTTCTTACTTAAATATAAAGTGTCCAATAATATCTGTTGTTGAACCCAGTACTCCAGTCAGTGACCTACAGGGCTAGTCATCTAGAGGTTATGATGTTAAATTTCAGATGAACTCATTTTTAGTTTGTCTGTTTTCTAAGAAGTCATCAAGGTTTTGTCATACCCCCTGTCCCAGTTTGCATCACTGTTGTACAAAAACTGTAACATTGTATGATATCTCTGTCATTAGTAAAGCTATTCATTTCAAACACTGACTAGTTGTGTCAACTATCAAAAGGGGAGCCCATACCAGTATACCAGTATGCCAGGTAACCATTAAAATGTTTTTGACACAGTCATACCCCTTTTTCAACTTATAATTTTCTCTGAAAATCAAAATATTTCTAAAAGCAACTGCAGCAGACTAACTGTTGGCACTCCCAAGTGCTACTGTTATTTAGATGTTTCAAGAAAGATATAGATGCATAATGAACTAGAAAAACTTCAAACTCAAATCTAGTTGATAATTCTTGAACAAGACTTAGTGGTATCAAAATGACCCTATTTCCTCTTCAACAATGTCAAGTAGTTTCCATGAATTTGATTCCCAATCTGGGACAAGGGGGTTTAATGTATCTCCTTGATACATTTTACCAAGCAAGTCCTCATATAATTTTGGATCCATAGAATCCATTTTGTCTATCACTCAACTGAACCTGGAGGTTGAATGGTTGTTTGACATGCAAAAAATTTAACAATAGCAAAAGAATTCAACTTGTGTTAGCCTACCCAGACTGCGCAGGCTGACATGGGTTGACACTTTTTGCAGGTGCATGAAACCAGCTTTCTACGGAGCACAATCTGTTCTATTTAAGCCCTATACCAAATCACTCAGATAATTTGGTGGCAGGATCCGGCAAAATATTCTGTCAATGATGGGCTGTGGTACTCTTCTACCATATTTTTTAACTCTCTAACAAAATGAGTTATATGAAACTTCCAAGCTGATAGTAGACCAAAATTTTGCTGTTTCAAATGTTGATTTTGGAAGAAAAATGTCCCCTTTTTAGACTGGATAAATCCAAGATCAGACTGCATGTTCTGTGCAGTCTGATCTTGATGTACAATATCTGTAAAAGGTTCTTGAGTAGTGCATAGCAGCCTAAGGGTTAAGACTCTTCACTGCACTGTAACAGTGTATGTAATGGCTGACAATATCTGTATATTGTAAAAATTCCTTTTTAAAATGTCCTTTTTTTTTTTTTCCCCAATCAAAATACATCCAGTACTATACTTTAACCTGTAAACACTTTTACTGTAAAGACAAAAAGTTAAGCTTGTCCAAGTCCAAAGCATTTGTAGAGCACAAAGTAAATGTGAAAAGTGAAATTTGTTTGTGGAGCAGTAGAAAACATCTTGTGAGAAGGAGAAAATGCTGGTTACCAGTAGTTTCTCTGTGTCTAACAAGGTTTTCAAAAAGCTATTTCCTCAGGATTGTTAAAATTTGGATTGTTTGGTTAAGGGTTTAATTATCACATGGTAGAACAGACAAAAACACTGAAACTGGTAGCTACATTAAATGCTACATGAAGCTTAACCCTTAGGCTGCTAAGTGCAGCTCACAGACCTTTTGCGGACAGCATAGATCAAGATCAGACTGCACAGAACGTGCAGTCTGATCTTGGCAGGGGTCAAATTTAACTTTTTTTTCAACTAGCAAAAATTTGCTAGTGACCATTTTTTCTACTAGCCAAAATCAATTTTGTACTAGCAATATTTTAACCCATTGCCACTCAGTCCCGTGTTTTAACGACTGAAATGAGAAACTTATGAAAACATTGTGGCAAAAGGAGAAATTGCTCATAATGAGCAATTTCTCCATTTCCCACAATGTTTTCTACATTTGTACCAAATGCAGACACTTTCAATTTGGGAGAGTCTAAATATTGTTGAGTGGGTCTCATCTGTTTGCTCATACAATATTATAGCTCAGGCTCTACACATTCTGCATGGCAAAGAAAAATCCTTTGTTTGGACAAACTGTTTGATCATTAATTTATATTAAATAAATATTCCGGCGATGTCACGGAATCCGGCCTATTGCCGAAAAAACTGGATATTTTCCGCTCCATACTCTCAGCGAGGCAATGCAGACGTATAAACAACGTCAGAATCGTCTACGTGCTTTAAATATCGGATAAATGTATTTACAATATCGCAACAAGCGTCTCTACGAATACCGGTCACGTGGTCGGTGATACTCTCAAAGGATAGTTCTACACCGCATACGGCAATTCAGTGTACACGAAAAACGATCGCATTTATGGATTAATTCAGATTTTTAAGTGGTAGGTTTGCCCATTTTCCGGCGCACTCGCAAATTATTTCGAGTGCTAGAATTTGGCACTCGCATTTTTTCATTTCAGCTCGCATTTTGCGAGTTTGCAACCGTTAAATTTGAACCTTGCTTGGATCTACACTGTCCGATAAGGAGATATCATTCCCCGAAAGGTACCTTTGAAATAACAATATTTGGGTTTTAACTATCAAACTGAAAATTTCATTTTAGTTATCTAGCAGGATAAGGGTTACTATGGAATCAACACAGATATTTGAGGAATTTTCTGATACATAATTTTGTATTTCAGGCCTGTTCAGTGTGCATAGTTCTCTAGTGAGCTTTTTAAGCTAGAAGGAGTCCTGTGTAGCTCAACAGTAAAGTGCAGGACTCCTGACCTGGAGGTCCCAGGTTTGAGGCTCACTGGAAGCGCTGGGTTTTACAAGGGAGTGTGCTTGGGCAAAACACTTCATAGCCCTAGCCCAGTACTGGTTGAACCCAGGAAGTACATTAATATGTATGCTATCAGTGATTTGAATGAAATAAACACCATTCAATCAATCATTAAAGCTAAGAAATTATTTGTAGAAGATCACACCTGTTCTGACAGGCCTAAGGTCTGTATTACCAAAGCAAACATGGCTCTTCATACAATTGTGGTTGGACATAATGTGTAATTGTTGGTAAAATAAATAATTGTACTGCTATACTTTAAAGTGTAATTACAATTACAAACCGAGTAACCAAAAATTTTATCTTATATTTACAGCCAGACTAACATAAAACCAGGTGGATGGCAGGTGGATGGTTGAATAACATATAAAAGACAGAACTTAAAGAAGACGAGACGCCTAAAGCTATCCCCCTCCTCCTCTCCACACCCTCTCCCCACCCCCGCATCCCTTTTTCCATTGCCGATTTATTCCCAATGTGTTACAGCCAAGACCAGCACAATACTAGATAGATATGATTATGGACTACATACAGAGAAAGAATATATGCTTAGAAGAAGAGTCTCCTCTCTCCCCCCCCCCTTTTCCTACTCTGCCTATGTACAAATAGAAGATGAGCTATGCTCTGGCAATAGAAGGTTAGATACATCTCCTTGATGCATCATACTAAGAAAGTCATCACATTATGGATCAATTAAATCTATTTTGTCCTACAGCGGACTGAACCACTAGGTAGAGCGGTCTGTAGACATGCAGAAAATTGACCAATAGCAGAAAGTTTCGACCCATGTCAACCTATGCGGACAGCACAGACTGATCTGGGTTGACACTTTTTGCATATGTATTTAACAACCTTTTCACAAAGCTTGGCTCATATCTCTTGGCCATTTATTACTTGTTTAGGTATTACTGTTAGATAAATCTCAGTTAATGATTAAGTTACTACTGATTTGATAGATCTTGATCACAATAAACATTCCCAGGATTTGTCTACAAACTTTTAAAATTATCAAATTAGTGGTACTGAACTAATGTGTACTGCAAGGCTCCATTTTTCCCAATTCATGACTGATTTGCAATGAAATACCTTTTTATGCAGAAGTAGCCATCAACCTAAAGACTATATAGTAATGGTTCAAGAAACATATCTTTATACAACACTGCCCCTAAAAACAGATTTGTATACAGTACTGTTTGATTTGTTTGTATTGGAGTTTAACGCCATTTCAACAGCTTAGGTCTTATCATGGTGGTCAGTGAAGCACCCATGTGTTTCCAGGCTTTCTCACACCAGTACTGACACAACTCCGTTCCAAAGTCACTGACTACTTTTCTCACATGCATCAGAGGTGAGAGGCGAAAAATCGCTGGAAAGAAAGTTCGCTGCAACCGAGTATTTAAACCGCAACTTCCAGGTCATGAGTTAGATACGCTAACCACTGAGCTACCTGATGAGGCAGTACTGGTTTAGGTGAACATGTTTGTGTATAGCACCAGGCCCATATTCACCAGCCATTCTTATATTCTTAACACACATTCATGAGTTTAACAACCTTTGGGAAGAAGGCTTTTGAAAAGATTGTGGGAAAAGGAGAAAATGCTGGTAACCAGCGTTTTCTCCTTTTCCCACTATCTTTTCTACTCTACGAGGAAGAAATTTCAATTTTTGAGTCATATTTATCATCTGCAAATCCTTTTAAATTGGATGGTTCTAAAATTTTGTCATGTGGTAAAGTTAATAACCTTTATAGTCTAATTCTTAAGAATCTTCCTAATTTTATAGTAACACAGTCTATGATTGGTTATACCCAACTGTTTAGCCAATCAGACATTGTGTTATTTTGTAAAGTTTGAATAGACCGAGAATGCATTATAGAATGGTTGGTGAACATTGTTCCTGCTTTAGTGAACATATTTAGGTGATAACAGTTATTGAACAGATTTTATATCTATTAACTCTTTACCAAACGACAAAATTTTAGACTGGTCCAAATTGAAAGCATTTGCAGACAACAAAATTAATGTGACTCAAAAATAGAAATTTGTTTCCAGCAGGGTAGAAAACATTGTGGGAAAAGGAGAAAATGCTGGCTACCAGCATTTTCTCCTTTTCCCACAATGTTTTCAAAAGGCTTCTATCTCAGGGTCGTAAAAACCAGGGATTGTTCGGGAAAGGGTTAAATATGATAGACTGTTTGGTTATCTAGTAATTCAAAATTTACCTGATGACAAAACTTTACACATGTATATTCAAAAACTGATATAAGTCTTTTGAAGGGGGAAAAGAGAGAATGCTGGTTATAAGCATTTTCTTCTTTTCCCACATTGTTTTCATAAGCCTTCTTCCTCTGCATCATCAAAAGTTGGACTGGTATCCAGCATTTTCTTCACAATGTTTGCTCACCCTTCTGAAACAATTGCAATCATTTAAGCAGCATTTAATTTGTCATCTGCAAAAACCTTCATTATTAGATCAGTCTAAAATATTATTTGATAAAGAGTTAAGCAATTTTTTCAACCTAGAAATTAATTAACTATTAGATTTAATACTGTTTGTAAATGGTGGATGCTTATTTTTTCTGTCACTTTTTTTGTGAAACATTAAGATGTTTTGCACTTTTTCATGCAAGGTTAGTTAAGTATAGAGAGAGACAAATATATACAATATTCTCAATGAAGCCAGCTTGTAAAATTGTTGAGTCTAAACAGGTCCTCTGTGGTTAACTCTTTACCTCATAATCCTGACTTAACGACCCTGAGAAAAAAGCCTTTTGAAAACATTGTGGGAAAAGGAGAAAATGCTGGAAACCAGCATTTTCTCCTTCTCCCACAATGTTTTCTGTGCTTCCAAAAACAAATTTCAGTATTTGAGTCACATATAGTTTGTTGTCTGCAAATGCTTTCAATTTGGAACAATCCGAAATTTTGTCGTTTGGTAAAGAGTTAAGGCCTTGAATTTTTAATCGAAGAAATCTGAGATTGATCGGTGCTGACTGCATACATGGACTGTCCTTGAGCAAGGCAGTGCAGAGACCTAGCCTTAAACTGGCAAAACTGGAGAAAGACATTTATAATTGAGCTGTTTCTGTGATGTGGCTAGTGTATTGTTGAAAGTGGCATAAAGCACCATTTAAAGCATGAATTTAGTTGTTTGATAGTATTCAGTCTTTTCCTCGATTTGGCTTTAACCCTGTACCAAACAAAATTTCAAACTTGTCCAAATTGAAAGCCCTTGCAGATGATGTTTGTCTTTGAGAGGGAAGAAAACATTGTGGGAAGAGGAGAAAGTGGTGGTTAGAAGCATTTCTTCCTCTTCAGATAATGTTTTCAGAAGCCTTTTTCCTCAGGATTGTTAAAACAGAAAAGGCATAACTGAAAGTTTGATAACAGGGGTATTGGCTGTATATCATTTTATGTATGTGAGCAAACATACATTAAGGCTTTGCAAGTTTCACTCATTTTCAATTGCAAG
The DNA here is from genome assembly GCA_946811185.2 of Hippopus hippopus. Taxonomy (NCBI): domain Eukaryota; kingdom Metazoa; phylum Mollusca; class Bivalvia; order Cardiida; family Cardiidae; genus Hippopus; species Hippopus hippopus. The sequence goes on from OX328109.1 coordinate 101,925, forward strand.
GTAAGCATCCACCGTGTTCTATGTTGCAGTTAAGAACTGGAATCAAAGAAAGCTGCAGTTTTCTTTCTGCCTTTCATCTGTAAAAGATTCATCAGTAGAGTTGACAGCTCTTCAAAATCAGTTTTGGATAGTGATATGATCACTCGTACTGTGAGCGTCCCTTCCCCAGTCTAATTTTTAAATTTCATACACAGAGTTTAAACCTATTTTGACCTATATCCAGTCTTCTTGGCAGTCACATTAGGATGCTTACATTTTTAACAGTTTACGCTCAGTTAAACTGGTCCTAGGTGAATGGTACCCTGCTAACAGGTCAATATGCTGAGAGGAGGTAGAAGTTGCCTGCTGCAGAATTGGACACACACGTTTAGGGCATTCTTGGCTGTAACCACATCATGAGGCACCAGAGTGCATCCCATGCAATGTGCCCTTTTCAGTTGAACACATCTTTTTGACTGTGTAGATCTTCATCCAATTCGTTCCAAACACTTCATTGTTGACAGTAATGATTGCCTTCCTTAAGGAGATTGGACTCTACAAAACTGTGATATTGTTTTAGTAATTTTTCTTCATATTCAGACTTTTTTCTTAGTGTCACTTTATATCAATTTTATTTTATTTCCATTACAGAATCTTTTATCATGTATCCATTACTAATATTTTTTCATTCTATTTATATCATTTTTTCTCTTTTATATTTTATCGTGCAGGATTATCTTGGATGTATGTAGATTAATAATTCTACAAATGCCACTTTAGTTTAGTTGCTGGAATTCAAGAATACAAAATCTTTCTGTTTGAAAATTTCATCTGGATACTGTATCAAATATTCATAACATAACATACATGTAAAGTTTATTTAGCATGAAATATGTACATATTTAGAGCCAACTAAATACAAGTTAGTAACAAAGTGAAAATTGTTTTCCGAGACAAATACAGTATCAAACATTCAAATGGATCAGTTTAAAAAATACGGATAAATTCCAGCTAAACTGTTGCCAATGACAGATCAAGACATTCCAGAAAGATTGTCAACCTGTTCAAGGACATTGCTTTTCTCAAGGAGATTGGACCTGATACAAAATTATGATATTGTTTTTGAACCTTTCATTCATATTCAGACTATTTTATTCTTATCACATCACTGTATATCAATTTTATTTTATTTCCATTGCAGTATTGCAGTTTTGTATTTTAACCTATATGAAACAGTATGCCCAAATTGAAAGCTTTAGCAGAGGACAAAATAAGTGTGAGTCAAAGATTGAAATTGTTTTGGAAGGGGTAGAAAACATAATGGGGAAAGGAGAAAATGCTGGTAACTGGCATTTTCTCCTTTTCCCACAATGTTTTCAAAAGTCTAATTTCCCTTTCTTGTTAAAACTGTGGACTGTGTGGTCATGAGCCATATCATTTTGTCTTTCTGGTCTTCTAGCTTTCAACTTTTCACCATATTGACCTGTAGATTATTGGAACAAGACTGTAGATATTTTCTACAATTTAAGAGCATTGTGATTTTGCTGAAAAGAAACTTACTTTAATCGGACAAGTTTTACGTCTGTGAAGATAAAACCATTTAATGAGCCCTAATTTTTCATTCACCTTTTCTTTTTGTTGAGAAAAGTAAAAGCTCTAAAACAGTTGAAACTCTACTTAACGTTATGATGTTATTTAAGTATGCTTATGCCTCCCTTTGATTCCAGTGTTAGATATTGAATATGTAAAAAGTGCCTGAATTATAACATGGGTTATTTTAAGGTTTGTTTACCATCCCATTTTACATTACATTATGTATTGTATTATACAGGTTATTGTGACAAGAAAGTGTTTGTACTGAGCAATGTCTCTGCCACAAGCTGTTTTACTATATGATCCTGACTAAAGAAGACTTTACAAAGCATGAGAGAAGAAGAAAGTGCTGGTAGCAAACATTTTCTGCTTTTCCCAGAATCTTTTCTATCCTTTTTAAAACAAAATGCGTAATTTCAGCCACATTGAATCCATTGTCTTCTAATGCTGTCAGATTACACAAGTCTAAGATTTTGTTGTGTGTTTATAAGAGTTAACTCTGTACTTACCCTGAGAACATGCCTTTTGAAAACATCGTGTAAAAAACAGACAATGCTGGTCACCAGCATTTTCTGCTTTTCCTATAATGTTTTCTTCCCTTCCATACACAAAGGTCATAATCTAACCACATTTAATTTTGCGTTTGCAAAAGCTTTCAATACAGATTAGTCTATAATTTTGTCATGTGGTAAAGGGTTTATCCACTCTTTCATAGATTATTTCTGTATTCAGTCTGCTGTAAATCTACGTCTACAGGTGTTCCATTAAAACACATTGTTGTATGCTAGTGACAATTTCAGGCACTTCTATGTTGAGATATTATATAGTTTGTCCAGGTATTTTTATTTAACCCTTTACCACACAATCCTGAGTTTTAACAACCTTGAGGCTGAAGGGTTTATAAATATTATTTGGAAAGGAGAAAATCCTGGTAATTAGCATTTTCTCCTTTGTTTTTCGCAATGTTTTCTACCCTTCTAAAGAAAAATCCACAGTTAACTCTTTACCACACAATGACACCTTTCAATGCCCCTGAAGAAGAGGCCTTTTGAAAACATTGTGGGAAAAGAAGAAAATGCTGGTAACCAGCATTTTCTCCTTTTCCCACAAAGTTTTCTGCCCTATCAAAGAAAAGTTGCGTCATTTGAGCCACTATGAAATTGTTGTCTGCAAATGCTTTCAATTTGGATAGGTCTTAAATTTTGCCGTGTGGTAAAGGGTTAAAACTCTATTTGATATTCTGTCTGCAAATGCTTTGGATTTGGACAGGTCCAAAATTGTCCTGTGTGGTAGAGAGATAAATCCTGTGAGGGATGATTTGTAATCAATAATTTGTGACAACGTGTACCTATTACACAAGTTTAATGTATGGCAAGAAGAGAAACTGCTTGTCATGAGCAGTGTCTCCTTTTACCACAGCCTTTTCAGATCCTTTTACAATTGGATAGTTTTTACAGACCAGATTTTCACAGTGACATTTCTATGCAGCAAAGCTGATTCTCTGCTTGCAAATCATTCCATGTTTTCCTGTATCCATGTTGTCTTGGAACATTCAAAAGGATTAACCCTTTACCAAACAATCCTGTGTTATAATGACCCTGGGGAAAAGGGCCTTTGATAACATTGTGGGAAAAGGAGAAAATGCTTATATCCAGCATTCTCTCTTTGCCCAAGAATTTTTTTTTTTTTTAAACTAATAGTTTGCACAACAATTTTGTTATTGGCTAATGCTTTCAATTTGAGGAAGTCTAAGATTTTATTGTGTAGTAAAGAGTTAAGACTTTATTTCTTGAATGTAAAACACAAACCATCTACCTCATTTAAAACTGAACTATGATAGAAAAAAACCCTTTCCTGTTATTGGATCATTTTGTGTATGCTGCCATCTAAAAAGCACTCTTTTTTAGGTCAAAATTTGTATTTCCCCCGGGCTTGACTATAGTCAGTATTGGGTAGCAGACAACGTAGACCTAAGATCAGACTGAATGTTCACTGCCTTCTTATCTAGATCTATACCATCCACTCAAGCTATGGAAGTATGAAAGATTTAAAATGGTAAACAGCAGTAAAATTAAAACTAGCTAAGCAGGATTGAGAGCTGATAATTGGGCTAGAAGTCTCAGGTGTACAATTCGTAGTTTATTTTTTCCCCCTTTTTTTTTGTAGTCTACTTGTAGAGACAACATGTATGTAAGGTAGAGGGGTTTAGTGTTATATCTGTACTGTGTATATATCATTGATTGATTGGGTTGTATGCTACTTTCGACATTATTTCAGTTATATTCATGAAGACAGCTCACTTATTTTATGTCATCAGTTCTATATGTAACATAAAATGAATTGCAATATTAAGTTCTGATTTGGCAGAGTTCGTGCATACAAAGAGTACCAGCTACAATTTAGCAAGTTATTGTTACTTAGTCACAGGAACTACATGCTAAATTGTAGCTGGTAAATGTTAAAAAGGAAAGAGATGTTGTTCATTGGAAAGAAAAGTGTGTTGCATTTGGCTTTAACTGTATGAGCCCTGCATTGTTAAAAGGGGGCTTAATGCATCTGTAAAAGTCTCCACAAATGTCAGCCTGTGCAGTCTACATAGGCTAACATGGGTCAAAAGTTTTTGCTTTTTTGTAAATTTTGTGCATGTCAAGGACCAGTCTATCTCTAGATCCAGTCAACTTTTAGACAAAATAAACTTCATGCTTCCATAATTACATAATGACTTACTTGGTATAATGCATCATTGGAGATGCATTTAGCCCCCTTTTCACAGAGCATGGCTCAATTATATACAACAGTGTATTTTCGTCAATTTTTTTCGTACACATGATTTATATCTCTAGATCTCTGTATTTAGGTATACTTGTTTATTGATTAATGTTCCTAGGTTTATTGTCATGTATTGAGATATGCATGTATTTTTGTGTGGTTGACCAAGTTTGCTGCTCTTTAAGGTCGCTTTTCACCAATCATGATCACTGTTTATCTTCCATTGGTTTTCAAAAAATCACACACTAAAAAGTAACAGTATGGCCAAGAAACAAAATATTATGGTAGAATACCACCTAGATGCTGCAGCAGTTTAGTGACTAGCCCCCATTCAGACCAGTATTTCTATTTTCTACCTTAAAATTGAACAGAATCTTGCCTTAAAAACAACCTGGTTTCTGTGAACATTTAATTATTGCTTTGTTGATTTTCAAGTTAAAACTTGAATGTTTGTTTTGGTTAGAAAAACCCAGAACCATGTAAAAGTAAGACTGGACCTTTGTAACATTTTTACTGCCAAATGATAGAATGATAGAAATAGGCATTCATACTTTGTGAGAAAAATGGAAGTTTATGCCCAAGTCCGTTTTTGTCAGTATCTCTCTAAATATTGGACAGCATAGGTCAAAGATCAGACTTCAAGTTCCTTGTAGTCTGATATTGGATCTACACTGTTTGCAAAACTACTTGGATAAGCTCTGATATTTGTAATAGAAAATCTTGGTTTGACTATGTTGGTGCTAGTTACATGGGCAGGTCACTGTGGATTCCCCACTCTAGTACTGGTGAAACCCAGGAAAGACAGGACAAAGCAGGCTGGTACAGTAATATGACTGAAATATTGTTTAAATTAAGAAATATTTGAGTACTGAAGTTTACATACAAAATTAGTCCAGACAAAAATGAGAGGTGAAAAGTGGCCCTGATTTTAGAAGTTTGAGATAATGGGACATGTCATATTCACTTGGAAATGATTATTATCAAAATTACAAAACTCTAAACATAGTGACAGTGGCAAAATTGCTCTATATGAGAACTGTGTAATCAAAATTTTGAAACAGCCTATTACTGTACAAGAATGATGTTTCATGCTCCTATAGTTGACAGCCTTCAACATGAAGTATACAATTGCTCCTTTACCCACAATGTTGTCCTCATTATCAAAGAAAGATATTTTCTTACAGTACATCTCTTTGTGTTACATGTACTATTTGTTTAGTCTAAATTTAAGGTGTACAGTAATAGTGTTGACAGAATAATCTTTAGGTAAAGGAGAAAATGTAAGCAACTAGCATTTTGTATTATCTACGACATTTTCTATAACTTTCTTCCTCAAGTTTGTTAAAGCACAGCATTGTTTGGTGTCAAAATATCTTGAGTTTAGAGAAGTCAGATTGTTGCTCATTTTGATTGCAAGTAAGATAGTAACTCAGACATGTTCTATTGCTCTAACTTCTAGAAGTATTGATATTCCACATTCAGTCCCAATTGTGAACTTCTTACAGGTTTTGGCTGCTAACCCTTCATCTAATGACAATTTTTTAATCTTTACAGCAGTGAAATACTTGCGTGGACTTGCTTATTTTATGAAAAAGGTCAAAATAATTCATTTTGGGGATTGTTTTGGGAAGAGTGTAATTCAAAGAAGGGGACTTGGTAGGTCTAAGATCAGACTACATGTTTTGTGCAGTCTGATCTTGACATACGCTACATGAGTACAAGTTATACTCGAAGCTCCAAGGGTTATAGCATTTGCAGATGATCAGTTTGGCTGTTATGACAGCATATGTTTATAAACTGGTAGACAATGTGGGAAAAGAAGAAAATAATGATAACCAGTATTTTCTCCATCTCTCTCATTGTTTCACTGCAGCTTTCTTCCTCTGTAGGGTAAAACTACTGACTTGTTTGGTTAAGGGTTAGTTAGGTGAAATAGCAACTTAAGTCATGGGAAATGGCCCATATATTGTGTTTTACAGTTTTTTGACTAGAAGAAAGCCAAAAGTTTACAGTGTAGACCAAGATCAGATTGCAGGTTATAAACAATCTTAACTGATCTATACTGTCTAGCAAAGTACTTCTTACAGCTCATAACATGCAAAGACAAAGTTGTTACCAAACTTTGGGAGAGCAAAGGTGCTTTTGTGTGCTGTGCAGATCAAGATTAGACCGCAAACACTGTGCAGTCCAGTCACTGATCTACACTGTCCAATATGTCATGCTATATTTAGGCCAAAGCGACCCAAACCTTGCTATGATTTGGGTTCTTTCCTATGAACTTTAAGTTGTTGGTTTCATTTATACAGCAGTCAAAATGTTAACACATTTCCTCCTGTAACAACATGGCAGTGACTATCAAATCATCAGGGTGAAATAAGGATAGCTATCGTGTGTAAAGGTTTTCATACAGGAATACACCTGAAAATATATTGGCAAAAGGAAAGAAACTGTTGTCAGCAATTTCTCCTTTTACGACATTGTATTTCAAAATTGGTCTGCAGCAATTCGTGCCATTTGTTTGCTGGAGTCATTGTGTTACAACAATGTTTCAAGAAGTTCAATGATTGGAAAAATAGCCAAGTTAACTTCTTTCTGATCTTTATGTCAAAGTTGACAAGATTGTAACAATACATATGAAAAAGTTGTGGTTCATGCTTAACCTTGTATCACACATTCCCAGTTTTATCAACCCCGACAGATAATGCTTCTGAAAACACTGTGGGAAATGAAAAATGTTGATAAACATTGTCTCCTTTTCTCACAACGTTTTGTAATTTTTCTGAGAAAAATCACATCATGTGAGCAACATGTTGTCATCTGCAAATGCTTTCAATTTGGACAAGTCTACAATTTTGTCATGTGGTTGAGCATTGAAGTATTAGCAACTTATACTTTTTCCACAGTGTTTTATTGACTGTAAATTACTATGTGAAAAGAATCTATTGCTCATGTCCTAGCATGAGAAATATCTTCTTTATACAGTATTTTGAGGTGTTGTCAACTTAGATGTAGAGTAAAAAAGAACGATGTTACCTTCTGTAGACAAATTGTTTCTTACAGCAGACAACAGTTGAAAATATTGTAGTGAATGGAGAAATTGTTCTTAACTCTTTACCAAACAACAAAATCGAGACTTCCAAATTGAAAGCATTTGCAGACGACAAATTAAATGTGACTCAGAGTAACACATTTGTCTATCATAGAGTAGAAAATTTTGTTGAAAACGGAGAAAATGCTTGTTGTCAGCATTTCTCCTTTTTCCTCAATGCTTTTAAAGTCTTCAAAAAATTGGACTGTCTGATGAAGAATTAGGAGCCTTTCTCCTTTTGCTGCAATGTTTTTACTTGTATTCATTTTAGTTTATGATGAATATGTTGTCTGCTGCAAGTTTGTCTCAGGAGGAAACAAGTTAACTTGGTTTTTTCTGAATGTGGGTATATCAATCAGCAAACTTGGTCAACCTTGTGGAGGGGATGGGCAGGTAAGTGGGAATCTAAAATAAAAACGCTACAGGAGATTACTCTGAATTCTTGATTTTATTCAAACAACTTTTTTTTTAATACAAAAAATACAAAGAGAATCAAAAGAGCCCCATGACCACTTGCCAGTGCCAAGGGAGGTAACTCAGTCCAGACAAGACTTTTGGTGAATTATTCCCCTTGAATGACTTCAACCAAGTTTGTGTATGAGCAGCTGATTCCCACTGGGATTGTAATGATGTGTTCTTACTGCACAATAACGACATGTATTTCAAGTGAACTCTTGTAAAGTTTCAAGTCCTTTAGTGATAATGAGGGAACACCAATGTTTCTAGAGAAAATGTATGTCTGTGGGTTTGAAAGTTATGAAACCCTCTAACCAAGAAACAACCATACACAGCGTTCTGAATTTAGATTCAAAATGTAATTATTTGCCCTAAAAACCAATGTTTACTTGTGCTACCATGCAAATACAAGTCAATTCGCAGACAAGGATATCTAAAACAGTGCTTATGATCTTTCATTTCAATGCCAAGTGTACCTAAAGTTTTACAACAATTACTTCTGTTAACTTTAGCCCTGATACATTTTTTTTTTTTTTGACAATCTAAAGACATAAGGGAGAAAAAAAAATAAAATTCTGCCAAAACACTACAACAAATGGAGCAAATAGTTTTAACAGTTTCTCCATTTGTCACAATGTTTCCCAAAACCTTCAATCACTGAAGTCCCTATATGTGGCAATGTTTTCAACAGTGGAATCTAAAGGGACTTGCATACTGGTAAGTATAAACATCACTAATGAAAATAAAGTACAAAATCCCCACGAGTTCTTGTCAACACTGTCCTCAATACATGTTTATATAACCTGTGGCAAACCTTTAACCTTGATGTATTTCATTTAGAGAATTAAGTTTTTAATATGAGAAAAATACTGAAATTATTGTTGAAACTGCACTTAAATATGATTCTCACTGTTTCATAAACCAGGAGTTTGACTGTTTAGAGCTATAAAAAGCATCAAATTATATGAGCAATTAAGCCTTTTGCCTACTAAACCCTAACCTAAGAAGACTAAGCAACAGTCCAGTCTGTAGAAGTTGTCAAACTATAAAAAATTAAGAGCAATTAAACCTTTTTCCTACGGGTATTTTATTTTTATGGTTAAGTTTTTATTAGATATCACAATAATTGTTGAAACTACACTAAAATATAATTCCTGGTATTTCATAAACCAGTAGTCTTCCTAACAGTCCAATCTATAACAAGCACAAAAATACATGGGCACTTAAACCTTTTGCCTACATGTATTTTATCTATGAAATTAGGTTTTTTGTTTAATACTGCATTAACTCTATACCACACAATCCCGACTTTTAATGACCCTGACAAAGAAAGCTTTTGAAAACATTGTGGGAAAAGGAGAAAATGCTGGTTTCTCCTTTTCCCACAATGTTTTCAACCCTATCAAAGACAAAATCCCCGATTTGAGCCACCTTTAAATTGTCGTCTGCAAATGCTTTCAATTTGGACAAGTCTAAAATTTTGTTGTATGGTAAAGAGTTAATTGTTGAAATCGCATTTAACTCTTTACCATACAACAAACTGGTTGACTTGTCCAAGTTGAAAGCTTTCTACAGACTACTATTTATACTTGGCTCAAATGATGGAATTTGTATTTGAATATGGTACATAACATTGTGGAAAAAGGAGAAAATGCTGGAACCTAGCACAATGTTTTCAAAAGGTTTCTTTCTCAGGGTCATTAAGTCAGGATCGTGTGATACAGGGTTAAGTATAATTTCTGGGGTTTCATTAACCTGAAGTTTTAACAACAGTTCTATCTGTAAAGGGCATCAAACTAAATGTGCCATTAAACATTTTACCTACATGTATTTTATCTTTAGAATTAGGTGTTCATATGATATTGCAATAATTGTTGAAACTATACCTAGGTACAATTGCTAATGAAGTTTTATAAACCAGTAGTCTTAACAACAGTTGATTCTTTCAAAGGCACAAACTAAACTTGCAATTTAACCATTTGCCTACATGTATGTTGTTCACTGAATTAAGTTCTATTTGATATTACAATTAATGTTGAAACTTATTTGATATTACAATTACTGTTGAAACCGAACGAAGTATGTTACCTTGTGGTTCATAAACCAGTAGTCCAAACAAGTTTAATCTATAAAACATACAGGCAATTTAACCTTTTATCTACATGCATTTTATTTATAAAGTTAGATTTTTATTCGATTTCGCAATAATTGTTGAAACTGCACTTAAGTATGATTCCTGATGTTTCGTATACCAGAAGTCTAAACAACAGTCAAATCTATAAAAGCCACAACATATACTGGCAATTTAACCTTTTACCTTTTATGTACTTGATTCCCCGGGTTGTTATTTGATATAGCAGAATTTGTTAAAACTGTACTTATGTATGTTTGCTAAACATCAGTCCTATCTTTAAAAGGAACCAGATATATCCTTTTACCTCAATTTTTTTTTTAAGTCCAGTTTCTATCTGATGTGAAAAAATGTTCATACTGCTCCTAAGTATATTTTCATACCTTAAAACTATTATTTATCTTTTTGCTGCAATGATTTGTTCAGTTTCTATCTGATGAGAAAAAATGCTGAATCTGCTCGTAAGTATTTTCCATTAATATCTTAAAACTAATATTTGTCCAACGACTTAAAGATAGACATTTCGGTCCTAACATATTGGAAATAAAGGAATAACTGTCTTGCAGAAAATGGGTTAAAAACATCATACAATCCTATTTCATGACCTTGCGGAAAAAAGCATTTGTCAAAATATTTCTCGCCATCAGAAAAAAAAAACATCTGGGGAAAAAAAAAACCCATCATTTGAACTAAAATAGTTGGTCATCTACAAATACTTTCACAATGAAGAGACAACCTGACTTTGTTTTTTTATGCAGGATGTACATTATTTAACTCTTTACCACACAGAAAATTTTCGGACAAGTCCCAAGTTAAAAGCATTTGCTAACAACAAATTATATGTGACTGAAAGAATGAATTTTTTTTCATGAGTACCAGCATTTTCTCCTTCCCCCACAATGGTTTTGAAAGGTCTCTTCCTTAGGGTCATAAAAACTCTTCATGGTTTGGTATACGGCTATAGGAGGAATGCAATGTAGACATGATGTAAACTACATTTAACAATAAAAAAGTTTTTCTTCCTAACTTGCTCACACAAGTTCTATACCACACAATTTTGATATTAAGTTGTCCCAATAATACTTCAGTTTAAATTTAATTTCAACCTTGTAAAACTAATTTTTCTTCAGAAGATTTGTGAAAATGTCATTGTAAAATACTGTCTATAACCCACATGAATCCAGGTTAACCCTTAGGCTGCTACGGGCAACTCACTGACCTTTTGCAGGCAGTGTAGATGCAAGATCAGACTGCACGTTCTGTGCAGTCTGATCTTGATCTACTCTGTCCAATATGGAGATATTTTTCCCCCAAAATATAAAATTGAAATAGCAACTCTTGGGTTTACACAACTTGAAAGTTTCATGTTAATTATTTAGTAGGACAAGGGTTAAATAACTATATTTGTGTTGGGTGTTTTGTTACTTATTATACTCTGTCCAGTATATGTTGTGCACGGGTGCTTATTGTTGTAGTATAACCCAGTAGCTCAGTCGGTAGCGTGCAGAACTTGAAAACAGGGGGTCGTGGGTTCGATCCCTGGCTCTCATTCCTCTCCCCCCCCGCTGATCCTTGTTTCGACGATGGTTATGTGGGAAAGAGCCAGTGGCTTGGAAGGAAAATTGTGCGGAGGGCTGGTGAAAGAGACTCCAGGAAAGCATGGATAGGTGCACTGGCCACCGCGATATAACTGAAATAATGTTGAAAACAGTTTTAAACACCACACAATCAATCAATCAAATCGTTGTAGTATACATAGACAGCATGGCTCTACTCTGGTCATTCAATGGCTAGACTACACACTATTCACGATTGCTTTATAACCCACCCACCAACCCATTTGTTCTCATTTCTGAGGGAATTACTTTACTATTGTATACAGTTCTGTATTGTTAGGCATGTCAAATATTATGTTCATGTTAACCTGATGATAATGATGATGATGAATAGTGTTTTAAGGCCCGTCGACAACTTAGGTCATATTGGGCGCACTTACTTAGTAAACAATAATGCGAGGTGAAAATAACATACATGTGCAACAACATAAGACAAACATGATAAATGAGGAATGGACGAAACACAAAATGATGCCTCTTTTGTCGCCTTTTACGACATGCATACTGTCACTTTTGTTCCGCCAGATAACCTGATGATAAGCAGACTGAATGATATGAGATTGGAATCTGTGAACTTATTCAAACACAATGTGTAGTCTATACTGCTACTCCTATTGCTGACTTCTGTTGTTTATTATTCCATAATAAGTCCATGCAGTAGAACATAAATGTTTTATATTTGTCTGAGTGGAACGAAAGAAAATATAAGTAAATACTGATTTAACTTGTCTGAGGATAGTTGCTGAAGAAGAAATAGCTCATTACAATTTTTCCTTTCCCTACAATGTTTTCAACAGTGATCATGCAAGAAGTCATCTGTAGGAGATAAGGAGCTAAACCCTGAACTCAAAAATAAATCCAACACTTCAGTCAAAATAAACATGTATGATCAAGACTGTTTACATTACAAGCTGCATACTGAAGACCTCCTGACCTTTGACCTTGGGTAGACTAGCAGACAAAATCTAACCTTTACAGACCAAAATGAATAACAACCTACTAAATAACAAAATGTTTCTATTCCTAGGTTGTTTTTTCCCAGAAAATATTATACAGAAGCAGGCAAAGGATTTAAGATCAAACTACTTTCTGTGCAGTCTGATCTTGATCTACTCTGAAAAATAATATGGTATTTGTGTTCAGGTTCAAACGCAAAAACCCAGACAGAACTATGTACACCATTAAGTTTTAATGCGAGAGATACAGTTTCAATGGATAAGGAAAATTGTACAGAAAGTTAGAAACAGTGTGACAAAAGCCAAGGTGGGCACATAAGCACACTAATTGCCGAACATACACACATCCATATTATTGCTAAAGCAATTCAATGCATGTCAATTCTTCTGTAAGATGCTCCAGCCTATATACAGTACAAAAAAAAAAAAAAAAACCATTGTGGCAAAAGTAAAGGTGGACATATACCCTCGACAACTGCACAATAAATGCCCAAGTCTTTCAATGGTACACAAGAAACAGTGTGACAAAAGCCAAGATAGACACATAACCACTATTTTTGCACTATCTACACTGTTAGCACAGGCCTTGCTATACTCTGAGATTATAAACACTCCGGCCTATCAATAGTATCAAAACACAATCATGAGAAACAGTGTGACAAAAGCCAAGGTGGACGCATACGTTCATCCTATAATTTTACAACTTAAATTTAGTACAGTTTTACTGTTGAAACATAAACGTACTGGTTAAAGTGTTCCAGCCTATCAATAGTATGGAAATGTATGAGAAACAGTGTGACAAAAGCCAAGGGGGATACATGGTGACTTTTATTGCACTATATTCAATTCTCATGGCACAAGACTAAATGTACACTTTGACTAAAAAAGCTCCAGCCTCTAAATAAAACATGAGAAACAGTGTGACGAAAGCCAAGGTGGACTCGCTGTAACCAACAGACATGCCCAGTGTATGTAATCTACAGTCTACATTGTCTTTATACACCTCACTTAGTGATTAAAAGTGGTGCAGCCTATCAAAAGAGCAAACAAATAATTATGACAAACAGTGTGACAAAAGCCAAAATTTACACCTGACCACCTTCAGCCAACTAATTACTAGGAAACTCGGACTTATATTTTGTTGAAAAATGCTTCAAATAAACACCTGCCTCCTTCAGGTCAACCAACCTGAAACTCAACCAGCAGTCTTCCCTGCCTTATAAACCTGCAGTTTTCCATACCTTCTAAAGATCAACCATCTAGACCATAATCAAGCCAGATTAAAACCTGTACCCTGTATTATCAGAATTAAAACCTCCACAAAGATGAGTTCAGGGAAACCATCACAAAAAACTCTTCTACATCATCATATAGCATTGCATTCCTTCATTTTGCCTTTTTTCCTTAGTTCAAGATTAAATTTAGAGTTAACACTTTTTCCTTTATCAGAAATAATTTCATGCAACAAAATCATTGCCCCCCCCCCCTTTTTTTTTTTAACATAATTATACCACATTGTCTTACTAAGGAGTTTTGATCAATTAATCATTTAAACTTTTATCCTATAAATTCATTTATCAATTCTGAGGCTATTCTTAGTATAATGTTTATTTAAAGAAAAATTTAGAGTGTGGTCCATATTTCGTATTTTATCATATTAAAAAAAAAAGTCTTCCTAACCTAATATGGTTTGCATCAGGTTTCAAACTTGCTGCATAGGCAAGTGTGCGTTTGAATTAACAGAAGTAATTACTGAAAAAGATACATATATAAATAGCATTAAAACATGGTCATAAGCACTGTTTGCAAATACATGTACATATAAACAGGGAAATAGCACAAGCAAACATTGATTCCTAAAGCAAATAATTACACCTTGAACCCCAATTCAGAACGCTGGATGCAGATGTTTCAGGGCCAGATTGAATCAAAGTCATTTCCAGTCAACACCACAGAGATACATAAACTCCACAGTACTACAACAAGTACAGAGGTTTTCCTCGTGAACTTCCGTTTTATACTGATGGTCCACATTGGGTCATAACATCATTATCACCAAAGGCCTTTACTTCCTCACAAGAACTCACTATAAAATACACATTGTTATTGTGCATTAAGAACACATCATTACAATCCCAGTGGGAACCAACTACCCATACACAAACTTGGTTAAAGAATCATTCAAGGGGAATAACTCACCAAAAGTCAAGTCTGGACTGAGTTGCCTCCCTTGACACTGGCAAGAGGTCATGGGGCCCTTTTGGTTCCAACAATTTTGACACAAACAAAAACCAAACACTACACATAGTTATTAACAGATGGCAACAGATGACCAGCACAATTAGAGATTTTTTTTCCCATGTAAGTTTACCAAAAAGTGTCCAAATTTACAAATATCACTTGAGTATTTCAGTCAAAACCTATGACAGACAGATTCGAGATTATATTCACTGGCAGTTAAATACTTGACTAATTAAGTCTTTACCAGACAACAAAATTTTGGATCGTTCCGAAGTTGGAGGATTTGCAGATGACAACTATAACTAAAATAATGGAAATAGTTTTTGAGAGGGTAGAAACTTTGTTGACAAAATACTGGTTTCCAGCATTTCCTCCTTTTCACACAAAGTTTTCCAAGCCCTTCTATCTTAGAGTCAATTATTCATGGAGTAGTTTGGTAAAGAATAAATCAAAAAAGAATCTTTCTCGTACTTGATATTAAACACAAATAATTTTCTCCATCAAATTGTTTTAGAGATAATTTGAAGCTCCTTTTGATCTTTCACTGAAGTACTGGCTAACACATTGCCATCTCTGTTATATACAAAACATATTTATATACAAGTTTAACTTGTTACCTTCTACAGCCAAGTTTTTGCCTACGCAACAGACTACTGAAGGAAACATTATGACAAAAAGAGAAACTGACTGTAATAGACAATTACTCCTGTCACGATGTTTTCATTCAAACCTTATTTAATGTCAATAATTCCTATTCTATAAGGATGTTTTTGATGTTGTCAATCACAAACTGACTGCAGAAGATAACAAATTTACAACATATTTTTAACCATTTATGTACAACTGTTATGATGAACCTCTCTTCCATACAAAGAGCAGTGTGTTACACCCTTTACCTCACAACAAGAGTTTAGACTCATTCATAGTAAGGGAATTTACAGAAGACAATTTATATGAGCTGTGCTATGACAAAAGGGGGCTAAATACATCTCCTTGATACATGATACCGGACAATTCAATAGATAATCATTAATATTATGATAGCCACTTTTTTAAACAACCGACTTGATTATGAGGTAGACTGGTCCTTGGAAATACAGAAAATTGACAAATAGCGAAAAGTTTCGGCCCAGGTCAGCCTGCGCGGACTGCGCAGGATGACTTGGGTCGATACTTTCCGCAGATGCATTTAGCCCCCTTTCCACAGAACATGGCTCATATGATTTTGGAATGATAGTATTTGTTTTTGAATAGGCAGATAACATTGTGGGAAAAGAAGAAAATGCCGATTACCAGCATTTTCTCCTTTTCCAACATTGTTTTCCAAAGACTTCCTTCTGTGGATTAATAAAAGTTGGGATTTTTTAGTTCAGAGTTACACTTTTTTCTGCAAGATACCAATTTTTTGTGAACAGACAAGATCTAGATTAGATGAACATAAATATGTGTCTGATCTTAGGCCTAAACTGTCTGATATAAAAGAGACACTGTAACCAGACCAGCCTCTATACTACAATATATATGTCCCTCCTCACTTACTCAATACAAATCACAGTGTCATTCACTGAATCTTATTAACAAAAAATAACCTGAAAAAAGTTGACATTGCTTCGTTGCATTTGTAGCTTTTTTTCCAAGATGTTTTTGTTATTTGAAATATATGTCTACTATCAAACTTTGAAAGCTGTACATACATGGTTTGACATTATTGCAACAGAAATCTACAAAACTCAGACAAAGGTCAAGTACACTGGTATAAAAGCTTTAACTCTCTGCAGCAAGATAAAGTTTTAGACTTGTCCAAATTATACAAAGTTTGCAGAGAACAAAATAGACATGAGTCAAAATTGACATTAATTTTTTGAGGAGTAGAAAATATTGTGGGAAAAAGGAGAAAATGCTGGTTACCTGCATTTTTTCTTTTATCCCACAGTATTTTCAAATAACATCATCCTCTGGGTTGTTAAATCTCAGAATTGTGTGAAGAATTAACCCATCACTCTGCAGCTTATTTCTAGATCAACATCACACTTTTAGATTGGAAGAGATTGAAAAATCTTGCTTTTTAACAGTAACACTATCAATGCCGGAAAAAGGAGAACTTGCTTGTGACAAACAACTGCTTCTTTTCCACCAGTAATTTTCAAACCTGTCAAATGAAGAGCTAGAAATTTTTTTTTTGTAGTCCTGCTGAGACATATCAGGACAAACTTTTTGTACCATTCAGGCAAACAGATGAATCAATCCAGATCTGGTCAAGTGATTCTGAAAACTGGGACAAATTATGATATTGTTCATTAGTAGCAATTTCTACATTTGCCACATTTTTTCTCGGCTATCTATGAACACAGTCTATACAGGATACTTGACCTTTTCTACCAACATGTTTATCAATTATGAATTTTACACCTATTACAATGTGTTATGAAACATTGTGTCAACTGGAGAACTACCTCATCATGTTGAGTAATTCTCCACCAGTCACAAGGTTTGCTTGGCTGTCTGTAAAGGTAAAATTTATAGAACCATTTATATCTTTATAGAACCATTTATATCTAAGTATTTCTAGGAACAATTGGTTTTGAAACTGTTGCTAGATTTCTCCATTTGCCATGGTATTTTGGAACTTATTTCAGTTTTTTACTTGTACATACTGCTTTGTTTTGAGTTAACAAATGCTAATGAGGTAACTACCAGTATTAACTTTTTACCAGACAACAAAATTATAGTCTTCTTTAATTGAAAGCATTTGTGAACAATAACTTTCAAATATGGCTGCACTTAATCAAATGTGGCACAAATATGGAAAATTTGTTTACAAAACGGTAGGAAACATTCTGAGAAAAGGAGAAAATGTTGGTAACCTGCATAGTATCCATTATTTTCTCCTTTTATAACGATAATTTCAAAAAGCCTTCTCTCTAAAGGTCCTAAAATCACATTTTTGTCTGGTAAAGTGTTATGTGACAAAAAATAAGCATGATACTGGGGCAAAAGGGGGTTTAATGCGTCTCAGTAATGCATAACAAGCAAGTCTTCATATAATTATGGATTCATAAAACCCATTTTCTCTTACAACAGACTGAACTGTGAGGTATAATGGCTCTTTGACAAGCAGAAAAGTGACCGATGGTAAAAAATTTCAACCCATGTCAGCCTGCATGGACTGCGCATACTGACAATAATTTTTGCAGATGCATTAACCCCTTTTCACAGAGCATATCTCAACTACAAGATACAGATAAAAGTAACCCATTACTTGTCACAAATCATTGGACTCCTTAATGCTGATGTACAAAGAAGTGTGAAAACTGACATGAACAGAATGTGTAATTATCACACCTCTTGTTTAACAAACAACCAAATCGTGAGATAGAATGGTCCTTTTACATGCAGAAAATTGAGAAACAGCAAAAAGTTTTGGTCCAGATCAGTCTGTGTGGGCTACGCAGGATAACATAGGTCAATACTTTCTGCTGATGCATTAAACCCCCTTTTCACAGGGCATGTTTCATTTGTATATACTTAATGGATTACGTATATCTAATCATACCCCAACAAACATTCAGAAATGTACAAATAGTCTAATAAGGGAATAGAAATCCATGAGAACTGAAGTCCAAAGACCAACAAATAAGAAATAGCAAAGTCTAAAATATAACCAATCAGGTAAATTTGTTCTAAGCTACTCCTGATTTCAACCTTTGCTTTCATCTTCTTTTTTCCACTCTCCATAAATTATTTTTGATTGAAAGATATCATATTTTTACAAAGAAACATTTATGTATGTTTTGAAAAATTAAGTATCTAAAATTTTCAATGGTGACAGCATCAGTTGGTTCTGACGTTTTGTAAATTTTTCACACACACTTTTTCTTATCAGAACATCAAACTTTTGGACAAAATTTTTTGCAGTACCTGTTTTCTATTTCCTTATTTACACAACATTTAACCCATTTAACATACAATCATGTTTTAACAACCCTGAGGATAAAGCCTTGTGCAAACATTATGGGAAAAGGAGAAAATGCTGGCAACCAGCATTTTCTCCTTTTCCCACAATTTTTTCAAACCTTTAAAAGACAAAAACTGCTGTTTGAGCCACATTTGTCTCCCAATATGGAAGAGTCTAAAATTTTGCTGTCTAGTAAAGGGTAAACAAAATACTTACTGCTAAGGACTTTTGGTCTTTCAATAGATCAGTTTTGGAAACGTTGTGACAAAAGGGTAAATTAACTGCAATGAGCAGTTGTCTCAATGTTTTAACACAAATAAAATCATGCTTTATAAAGATAATTCTACAAGGATCATCAAACCCTTTACGACACAATCCCAAGTTTTATTGTCCTAAAAGAAAAAGGCTATCCCTTTCAGAGAGAAATTTAATTATTTAAACATTCAGTTTGTTGTCTGCAAATGTTTTAAATTTTGACGAATCTAATTTTATTTTTCAAGTGATAACGGGTTAAAAGACATTCTCAACAAAGTTTCAGAAGGTATTGAGTTAACCCTCTTACACATACATGGTAAAAGATTAAGGGAACTTGCAACTTGCATGACTAACATGGAAAAGACAGTTACCAGACTGGAAAACTTAAATTTCTTTGTTCTACAATGCATGATCATTCCATTCACACAAGTAGAAACCAGGTAATGATTTTGATTTTTTTCTTCCCAAAAAGTTAACTATTCCAAAGAAGGTAAATATTCTTTGTGTAACAAAAAAAATGTGATACACTCTTAAATTTACCAGACGACAAAATTTTACATTGGTCCATACTGAAAGCATTTGCAGACTACCAATTAAATGTAACTCAAAAACTGAAATTTGTTTTTGTAATGGTAGAAAACATAGTGGGAAATTGTAAAAATGCTGGTTACCAGCATTTTCTCCTTTTCCCACAACTTTTCAAAAGCCTTGTTCCCCAGGGTTTTTAAAACTTGTGATGTGTGGTAAAAGGTAAATACATATTGAGAAAATTCCTTTCCTTTAGTTACATTATCTGTTATGAAAAGGTATAACTGAGCATGCTATTTCTTGATGATTTTGTTCAAGCTGCACATCCCTTCAATCCAATGTGTTGAAAAGTACAATAGTTACAAGTTAACACACACTAAACAACAACAGATATCTTTAACTCTTTACCAACCAAAAAAATTTTGGACTCGTCCATATTAAAGACATTTGCAGACAACAAAGTGTCACTCATTACTGTGGTAACTGTTTTTGAAAGGGTAGAAAACATAATTATGCTGGTTACGAGCATTTTCTGTGTTTTCCATGATGCTTTCAAAAGCCTTTCTCTTCAAGGTGGTTAAAACATGGGACTGTTGGTAACGGGATACCCCTTTATTGCTTACTTCATTTAACCTGACCCAGGTCAACATCATTTACATAAATTAAAGTTCTTTTTTACTATCGGCATCAAGACAGACTGCTTTCGGCATATGTCCCGAATGGTCACAGAAATATAGCGCAACGTGTGCATGAATTAAATTGCTTACCTGTACCTTCCGATGCATGTATAACTTCCCAAATAATAGTCGGGGTTCTATTTATATGCCTACTTATATATTCAGCATAAAGGTCTGGATCAGGTTAAATGAAGTAGGTAATACCACACAACATAATATTTTTCTGACTTAAAAACATTTGCATACAACAAATTAAAGTTGGCTAAAATGATGGATTTTGTCTTTTTATAGGGTAGAAAACATTGTAGGAAAAGGAGAAGTTGCTGGCTTCCAGTATTTCCTCCTTTTCTCACAATGATTTTAATAGCTTTCTTCTTCAGGGTTGTTAAAACATGGAATTATTCAGTAAAGGATTAACTGCCTTTACAGACAGTATAGATTCAGACCAGAATCTGTATTTATAAACCATTCTTTTCTCTTTACTACACAATAAAATTTCAGACTAGTCCAAAAATTTAACTTTTTGGGGGAAAAGATAGAAAACATTGTGGGAAAAGGAGAAAATGCTCATTACCAGCATTTTCTTTTTTTTTCCACAATGCTTTCAAAAGCTCCCTTGCTCAAGGCATTTTAAAAGTCAGGATTGTGGTAAAGGGTTAAGAACATTCTTAGCCTTATTCTCAAAAATTTGAAAGTAACAGAACTTCTGATTGGCTAAACCAAATGGTTTAGCCAATCAAAAGTGTTGTTACTTTCTGAATGTCAAACAAGACTATTAAAAAAACTGCCTTGAAATGCCACACAAATGTACTCGTCAAAAAACCAGTTCAAATGTCCTTTAACTGTTCTTCCAGCATCCCTTTGTCCTAAAAGTTTTCGTCTAGTGTCCCACTGTCCTACATATTTTATATGGTCCACACTGGAAGGAAAGTCTGTGCACTTTCTCTCTGTCTGTCTGTTTCTGTCTGTTCCTTTTTGTCTGTCTGTTGTGTCATCTTCCTGGAATGATATAATATTTAACCCTTCAGTGTACAAATCTCACTGAAGACATATAACTATGGAAGCACCATTTCAAATTATTTCAGTTATAGCTCAGCGGCCAGTGCACCTTTCATGCTTTCCTTTCACATAATTTCACGAATTTTTTCACTCAGCCACTGGTTGTTTTCCCCATGCCATTCTTATATTTGTGTTTAAGCTTTGTATTGACAATGAACATAGTTCTAGTCATTTAGAAATAAAGTTCTGTTCCTAATAGCGTTGTTTAAATAACGAACAACCGTGAGCAGAACGAATCCTGTCAAAATGACTATCGTTAATTCTCAGAAAGATGCAAGATTGTTTGGTAAATGTATATCTGTAATCATTTACATGATATGCAAAGATACAACAACCCACAAAAATATAACATTAGTTTTAGTTGGAGTTTACGTCCCAAATACCACTAAATAAACAAGAGCGGCAAATTGTCGCAAGATACGCCCGTCCCACCACCAGTTGTCGAGGGGGTATAATAATCGTAAAGGGCAGGTAATGCAACAAACATGTTTACCAAAGTCTCAAGTCAATCTGACTTAAGGTGACAAAGTTCCGTTCCGGACAAGCAAGAAATACTGTAAAAATGAAGATCAAAGTGGAATTACTCAAAATCCGTACTAGGCAGAATTATTGTTCTTGCGCACTGTACTCCGTAATATTGCAACAAACATGCATACCAAGTTTGAAGTCACTCTGACTTGAGATGACATAGTTATATTCCGGACAAGCACTAAATGCTGTAAAAATGACGATCAAAGGGAAATAACTCAAAATTCATGCTAGGAAGAGTTATGGTTCTTGTGCACTGCACTCCGTAAATTTTCAGCAATCATGCATACCAAATTTGAAGATGTTCAGACTAGAGATGACAAAGTTATATTCTGGACAAGCAGAAAATGCTGTAAAAATGATGATCAAAGGGAAATAACTCAAAGACAGCATGAGGTAGAGTTATGGTTCTTTTGCACTGCACTCCGTATTATTGCAACAAACACAAATACCAAGTTTCAAGTCAATCGGACTGGAGATGACAAAGTTATGCTCCGGACAAGCAGAAAATGCTGTAAAAATGATTATCAAAGGGAAATAACTCAAAGACAGCATGAGGTAGAGTTATGGTTCTTTTGCACTGCACTCCGTATTATTGCAACAAACACAAATGCCAAGTTTCAAGTCAATCGGACTGGAGATGACAGAGTTATGCACCGGACAAGCAGAAAATGCTGTAAAAATGACGATCAAAGGGAAATAACTCAGACAGCACTAGGTAGAGTTATGGTTCTTTTGCACTGCACTCTGTATTATTGCAACAAACACAAATGCCAAGTTTCAGGTCAATCAGACTGGAGATGACAAAGTTATGCTCCTGACAAAGAACTGGACGCCGCCCGCCCGCCCGCCCGGACAGACGCCCGCCCGCCCGTACGCCATGGGTGATCCCATAATACGTCCCGTCTTCGACGGGCGTATAAAAATGGAAGGTAAAAAGGAATCATTATAGAAAATTAAAAAACCTGAAGAACACAGCAGTGTTCTGCCAAGACCGCGTATTTGGTACTTGCGATTTTCTTGCTAAAAAATTCAAAATGACGCAGAAGAAATTGGTAAAAGGCGATTCATGTGGCATATCAAAAATTGCAGAATCAGCCGCGTAACTATTACAATTTAGTGTTTTTCATGGGCGCCGAAGGTGCCTATATGCAAAATAAAATTTGATTGGACGCAGACCGAAAACATCAACCAAGTATTGATCATGGTGACCAAGTTTTTGACCCATCATCACTCATTAACAAAGTCTAAAACATTTTCAAATGAGATACTGTCCAGACAAACATTTTCACCGACTTTCATGACTATTTGACAGCAAACATGGCCTCAACAGTACGGTCCAATGAATCACCGAAATACCACCGAAACACAGAAATAGCCCTTTTTTTATCATTGGGTTCAGATAACTGACTTAAGTATGCAGGATTTTTTTTTTCTTTCTTTTTTTTCCCCCAGAAAACACACTTTATCAACATATTAATAATTATTGAGAAGAATGATGTTGTTAATATGCATTGATCATTGATTTACGTGAAGAACAATCACCAAAACACTCGCATGTCTGACCTGTTAGAAACTGAAATACCCTATCTTGATTGCGACACTATACAGACTAAAGATTTATCAATATGACATTATCACTAATATTTCTTTGAACGCTAAACACGCACAAAAGAGAGTGCTATTCCACTTCATTTGTGAAAGAAGTAGACCGAAATCCGACTTTACATTATGTAGGTCTCTGATCCGTGCAAACAAACAAGTTTCTCGGCACGTTCTGTTCTCTTCTGTTATGTAAAAGTGAAGCGATCATATTTGAAGATGTTCGGCTGACATAATTAAATTTGATTGATGTGTAGTTTTGTCATTGTACATTTACAAGTGATAAGGTTTTTATTCATAATCTTATCTGCGGAATTGTACTTGTCTTATAAATTTACGCTGGGTACCGTGTTAACTACAGATTCAAAATGACTGCCAGTTTTCTAATTTGGCGATGTTTTAACTTCATATTCATTCCCCATATAAAAAAGGAAAACTATATATATTTTCTAGTATACTTATGGATAAAGATAAGACACACCAATCTTGTACAAGAGCTACTGAATTGAGATTGTGGAGGTATAATCCCTGAATTGACCAATTCTAATACGTGGAGCTGGTATTTCAGAGGACATTAATTATACGGTAGGCTATTGCGGTGCAAATTCTTCACGGCGGGCATCAATACCATGTTGCTATTTTGACGTTAGGTTTAACAGATCTACTAGCTCTCCTTCATCAATATAATTACAGTTTTTTGTGTCAAAAAAAACACAACTTCAGTTATCTAAACTTAATAATAATAATAAAGGTTAGTTCAGTGATTCAGTGGTATTTTGGTATTTCAGTGATTCGTCGGACTCCTACAGTGTACACAATGATATTCAAAGATTTGAGCTGTGGACTGAGTTTTTCACACAAAGTGACTTGTTTTCAAATCTTTCCAAGATTTCGTCATGACAAACATTCTTGCCAACTTCAATGAGTTTTGGACTGAAATTTTGCTTCTAGAGCATACACAGGGTAAAAGATGATGATGCATGATAGATAAAAGACAGAACGATCACAAAAACTCAACTTTAGCACTCATGCTCAGGTGAGCTAAAAAGCAAAAACATTCTGATTTTCATGTTAAAAAGTTTGACTGCTAGGATTATCTGTCAGTCAAGCAAATATTGCTACTTACTGGTCCACTGGTCTAGTTGTAAAAGAATGTAAGACTCATAAATAACACAGTACATACCCTGGTTAGCCTTAGATTGAAGCTCTGTCTCCCATGGTCCATTCCTTTGACAGTCATCTATCTGAAATATTGAAAAAGACTCTGACTCTTCACTCTTTACCACACAATCCTGAGCTTTAATGACCCTGAGAAAGAAGCCTTTAGAAAACATTATGGTAACCAGCATTTTCTCCTTTTCCCACAATGTTTTCTATAAATCCATAATTTGTGCCACTTTTATTTTGTTGTATGCAAATGCTTTCAAATTGGATAAGTCTACATTTTTGATGTGTGGTAAAGGGTTAAACCTTTCCTTCATATGATATCTTTTTTTAACTTAAACTTAACCCTTAACCAAACAATCTCAAGTTTTAATGACTCTGCTGAAGAAAGCTTTTGAAAACATTGTGAAAAAAACAAAATCCTTATTTTCTCCTTTTCCTGAAAGACAGTTCCCATAATTTGAGCACTATCATCTACAAAATCAATGCTTTGGATTGGGAGGAGTCCAAATTTTTTTCATTTGATAAAGATTTCTAAATAACTATGAGTATTTTGATAAATACTTCATGTGAAAACTTGATTGTCCTTAAATGTGACAAATTGGTTATGCTGGTTTATTTAAACAGTCACAGTTAGATCAGGAGTAGCAGATAGGAAAATACTTTTGGATTCAAAGAGTAAATGCTCTTCAACTTGTCCCTTAAACCTGTTTTGTAGGTATTCCTATAAACTTTCCAATTGAGATAATTTTTGTCAGCCTGCCTTGCCTTGTCGATGTAATTTTTCGGGATGGTGTCCTGGAGCTATTACTCAGAAAACATTAAAAAAGGAGACATCTTAAGTTTGTGTTACAGAGAGCAAGGTGTCCTAATTTTTTGCTGAATAACTGACCAAATAAAAAAACAGTTGCATACAACATAATTAATGCAGTATAGCTTAACTCTTTCCCAAACAACAAAATCTTACACTTGCCCAAATTGAAAGCATTTGCAGATGACAAAATAAATGACTCATAAGTTGAAATTCTTTTTTGGAAAGGTGGTATACTTTCTGGTAAACAACATTTTCTCCTTTTCCCACAAAATTTTCAAGAACCTTCTTTCTCAGGGTCATGAAAACCTTGGATTGTCTGGAAAAAGCTGATGTTGGTTAGCAGCATTTTCTTCTTTTTCCCACAATATTTTCAAAGCCTTCTATACTAGGATTGTTGAACACAAAATTACTTATTAAAGACTTAACACTTAACATAAATGTAAGAAATCAATCACAGCATCTTGAACACTGGCTGATTGGTTGATTCCATAATTCATCACCTACTGGGACAATTTAACAAAGTGCAACTTCGAAACCTTTCATGTAAATTTTTAAAAGAATAACCATAAATATTAAACTTGATACATGCGAAAACACTGTGACAAAGGAAGAAATTAGTCATTTCCAGTACCAGTCATTTTGTCCTCCTTCAACTCATATACTCAGTATGTCTTTCATGTCAAAGTTAAGACCATTGATAAAGTTCATCAATAACAACTAAATTTTGTCAGTGTCTTAACTCTTTACCAAACAACAAAAGTTTACCCCAGTCGAAATTGAAAGCCTGTGCAGAAGACAATTTAAAAGGTGGTATCTACAGCTGACAGAGCCTTAAATATTTTGGGAAAAGGAGAAAATGCTGCTTATGAGCACTTTCTCCTTTTCTCACAAAGTTTTCAAATGCCTTCCTTTTTCTAGGTCAGTAAAACTCAGGATTGTGTGGTAAAGTATTAAACCTACCTATAAATGATTGGCTCACGTATCTTTTTGAAAACTGTCCACTGCATCCTCCTGTCTTTTTCTTTGTACATGTACCATATTCTGCATCCATCTGCTAACTGCACTCCAACATTATTTCAGCCCAAGGTGTAGTCAGGTAAGGTTGTCTGCAAACTTGAAACATCACAACCAGATACAGTAGTTTACTCTTTACCATATGATAAACTATTTTTCTCGAACAAATTGAAAGCATTTGCAGACAACAAAGAAATGAGGCTAAAATAATTATTTCTGTCATTGATAGGGTAGAAAACATTGTGGGAAAAGGAGAAAATGCTGATAACCAGCATTTTCTCCTTTTCCCACAATGTTTTCAAAAGCCTCCTTTCTCGGGGTCCTTAAAACTCTGGGTTTTCAGGGGTTGGGTTGTGTGGTAAACGGTTAAAGCTTTTACATGGTATACAATACTAGGAGAAAAATGCAAGTAGATGTCAGAACAATAAGTGATCAAGCAATGTTTCTGCTTGAAGACAATGAGTAAAAAAACCTGTTAAAAACATCATGGGATAAGATAAAATGGCTGGTAACTAGCATTTTGTCCTTATCACAAAATACTTTTATCTCTTTCAAAGACATGTCCAGCCATTTGAGCAACACTTGCTAGTTATCTACAAATGCTTCCAATATGGACGAGCATAAATTTCTGCCACCTTACAAAGATTTGATGATTGAGCTAAAACTAGTCCAAGTGATAAAGGGTTAACTCGTTACCAAGCAACAAAACTAAATAGGTCTGTCCACGTTGAAAACAGCTTACCACAATTCAGTTGTTGCTCAAGTGACGGGATTTCCTTTAGAAAGGGCACAAAATATTGCTGTAAAAGGAGAAAATACTATTTACCAGTGTTTTCTCCTTTTCTAAAAGTATATTCAAAGTTTCTCCTCCTAAGGATCGTTAAAACTTAGATTGAGTTGTAAAGGGTTAACCAACCACTCATGAATCACTGACAAAAAAATCACTTCATTCCTTTGTAACCATATAACAGAATTTCTGACTTGTCCAACTTAAGCATTGCAGACTACAAATGATTGCATTTATATTTAAAAAGGAACATTCTGGGAAATGGAGAAAATGTTGGTAGTCAAAAGCATTCTTTCTGGGATTCAAAATGACAGCATTTTAAGCCAATAAATCTACCATGAGTTAAATGATGTGCTCTGTTTTTAACAGATGAAGAAATTTTGTAGTAAAAGGCTAAAATGTTGAATTTTCTCCTTTTCATATATGCTTTCATAAACTCTCCGTAGAACGACCGGTCCGAAACGACTTGGGGCCGAATAAATTTAGTAACCTTGGACAAGAAAAAAAACGGTATGAACTGTTCCTCAACTTATAGAACTGCTTTGTGAACATATGACATATGTCACTTAAAAAACGAGCTCTTGTGGTGGATAAACTTGGCATAATTTTGGGGGCTAGATTCTGGAACTTACTTAGGTTTGCCGGTTTTTCCAGGTTGCATTGTTGATGTAATAAATTGATCAATTACCTGGTACATATAACGGTATTCTGCGCTTGTTTGTAAAGAGTATAATGCCAGTTCATAATTGTCTCCTTCCATATCAAATACTGTAGCTAGACCAATATTTGATGATGACAACGAAACTTTTGCTTTCAGTCACGTGTTTTTCAACCATAAGCGCCATTTTCACTCCCATAATACCTTGCTTCTCGGTCGAAGGGAGAGAACCGCTATAGGCCAAATACCTTCAGTAGTTCTACGGGTTAGATCCCTTGCATTACACTGCAAAGGGGCCTTTTTTTTTGAGCGAGAGAGAGAGGGGGGGGGATTGCCTCCGTCTTCAACGCACTTATAATCGTCTTCTCCCTGAGCAAACACTGCAAAAAGTGTGATAAATTTTTGGCAATGACAAAGAATCTTTTACGTTCAGGCATTTGTCTTTCAACAGTCTGCGTCATTTTTCTTCCCACAAACTTTTTTTTCCCCTTTGGACGCAAGGGAGAGTACTGCTATAAGCTAAAAACTTTTCTGTGTCTATGAGTTACTTCCCTTGCATTGAGAAAAACAAAAAGGATAACCCAACTTTTTTGTGGTTTTTAACATGCCTAGAACCTGTGGATATCAGGATGGCAGCACATAAGATAGCAAACAAGGTGATATGATGAAAATTATATTAAAAACACAAAACAAGCATGTATTATACTGATTTTTTAGATGTATATGATATTTTATTCCACCATTCATAACATTTCAGGTGTATTATAGCAATGACTTGTTTGTGTCTGTCATAAATGGAAAGCTAAGGCTCTGTAGTGCCTTACCAAGGGATACTCCCGATTCGGGTCTAGCTCCGATATTATTTTTGTGATTGTTTCTCCGCTAGCGGAGAAACAATCACAAAAATAATATCGGAGCTAGACCCGAATCGGGAGTAACCAAGGGACATTCTGACATGTCAAGTGCCACCTGTGGGAATCGATAACAGATTACGGAGGACCCGTGGTTCACTGATAGATTGACAGAACAAAGCTGTAGGTGAACTAATCAGAAAGAGTTCCTTCCCTGATGAAATCTACTCAAATATCAAGACTGGAATGAACACATGATCTTTTTATCATGACACACTTCTAACAAAATCTGATCTTACATACTGAACCAAAAAAGAAACTTCCCCTGTGTTTAAGTGCAAATGCAATGTTATTAAAAAAAACTCAAAATATCAGATGACCTACATATATTCGGGCAAACGATTATGTATCCGATAAAACAAATTTTAACTCGATTGAAAGCATTTTGCAGAAGAAACCCGCTGAAAGTGATTTTCACGTGCATGCACGGACCAGTATAATTCGTGTATGTTTTTTGAAACCTTTCAGTCTAATTTTATAGACTTTCATGTCAGTAAGAAAATGACGTTGAAAAAAATTAAATTCTTTTTAGTTTTCTTTATTTTTGATATGCCTAGAATTCTGCAAAATTTACGCAAACGTGCCATTGGCATGCTTAATGCTGGTATGACGATGAATGCTGTTGCTATGAATATTGGATGTTCTACTCGTGCTATTCGACACCTTATGCAACGTTTTCAAGCAACAGGGCGTATGGAAGATCAACCACGTAATGGACGTCCTCGCGTCACGACGAGCGGCCAAGACCGCTATATTCGGAACACCCACCTGCACAATCGCTTCCGAACTGCCACAGCCACTCCTGCTAACACCCCTGGTACACATAACAACCGTATATCTGCCCAAACTGTGCGCAACTGCTTGCGCGAGGGTGGGCTACGTGCACGTCGTCCATACCTTGGTTGTGTTTTGACGAGACGTCACCGCGTAGATCGTGTTAATTGGGCACGTACACACCAACGCTGGCTTAGGCAACAATGGAATAGCGTTCTTTTCTCTGACGAGTCCAGGTTTTCCATTCATCGAGGTGATGGCAGGGTTCGAGTATACCGTAGGAGAAATGAATGTTATGCCGACTGTTGCGTACTTGAACGAGATCGTTTTGGGGGTGGGGGTTCTGTCTTGGTCTGGGCTGGCATTGCACATGGCTTTCGCACTAATCTCGTCGTTATCGAAGGGAATTTGAATGCCCAACGCTACCGAGATGAAATTCTTGCGAGGCACGTTATCCCACTGTTTCAAAATAATGCCAATATCACTCTTTTTCAGCACGATAATGCCACAAGCCATACAGCTAGGGACAATGTGAATTTCCTCAGGGCGAATAACATTGCATTTATTAATGACTGGCCTGCCAAAAGCCCTGATCTGAATCCCATTGAACACCTTTGGGATAATTTGGACCAGCGTGTTAGACGTCGCCCTTTTCCACCGTCAAACATCATTCAACTAAGACAAGCCTTAATTCAGGAATGGAACAACATTCCACAAGCCGAAATCAATACACTTATCCGTTCTATGCACCAACGATGCCAGGCAGTCCTTCATGCTGAAGGTGGTCATACCCGGTATTAATTTGTGATTTTGGTGAGCGACCCCTTCCGCATTTTAACTACCATTTCACTACTTTGGATAAACCCTCAGCAATAATTTTTTTCACACAAAGTCGCTATAAAATACTCTTTCAATGCATATAAATCTAGTTTAATCCTGATTTTCATATTTGTGTATATCTGCACTTAAACACGGAAAGTTTCTTTTTTGGTTCAGTATATATTGTCAAGCATGTTTAACAAAAAATGCATGGGTCAAAAAAGATGAAATACATGTAATTAATATCAACTGACTGGAGATAGGGTTGTGTGCTCTGATAATGATGGGGGCATTATATGGTGCTTTTGATGACCGTGTGGATAAAGATGAGACTGCATAGAAGTTGCAGCCTGATCATTGATCTTCACTAACCAATCTTTAGAAAAAGGTTGTAAGAAAAGCAGCCTTTAAATTATTAACCTTTAACTCTTTACCACAGAATCCAGACTTTGAACGACCCTGAGAAAAAAGCCTTTTGAAAACATCGTGGAAAAAGGAGAAAATGCTGGTGACCAGCATTTTCTTCTTTTCTCACAATGTATTCCACCATATAATATAAAAAGTCCACCATTTGAGCCATATTCAAATTATTGTCTGCAAATGCTTTCAATTTAAACAAGTCTAGACTTTTGTTGTTTGGAAAGGGTTAGCCACCTCTCATTTGGCATTTGTACGTAAATTTTGTCTAAAACAAATATGTGAGGCAAGCTGACAAACCAATGTGAAAGGGTCACTTTTTACATGCAACATCCACTTGGTCAGTTTGCATTTACCTGTGTTCTGCTTGATTGATCATTTCCCTCCAATCAGTCACATGACTTTTCAGTTTTTTCATTCCCGCTCCAGTCTTTCAGCTGTACACGTGGAAAACTATTGTTGTCTTCCTAGAATTCAAATTATTGTGGAAAAAGGAAGGAATTTGCTGTATCACTTTTGGATGATTTTTCTTATAATTTTCTGGTCTCACCTTGTTCATGGAGAGTATTGGAAGTCTTTTAATTCCTTAACCAGTTTACCCTAATCAGCTGTTTTCAGCCTCCTTTGATCCTGAGACAAAGAGAGAGAACCTGCTATAAACAATGTGGAGTGTGAACTCACCTAGTTCCACAAATTGGTTAGAACATAATTATGTATTTGTTGCAAGTCGGAAATGCAAAGTCCTTTGATTTAATAATTATCCTTTTTATAAGATTGATTGATTGATTTATTATATGGTGTTTAACGCCATTTTCAACATTATTTCAGTTATATCACTGCGGCCAGTGTACCTATCTATGCTTTCTTTGAGTCTATTTTACAAGTACTCTGCAGAATTTTCTGTCCAACCACTGGCTGCTTTCCCACGTAGCCATTGTCGAAACAATGGTCAGCGGTGTTGTAAGATTGAACTTGGCTTTAGGTAAGATAAATTTGTTTAGGAGGTTTGTTTATCATTTCTATAGTTTAAATTCATAAGTATAGTTTGAGATGTACTGATTTGTATGTTAAATTTGCTTAGCTAGCGGTAAAGGATTTGTAACTCAGCAACTGCCATAGTAATCCTTTACAGCCTTAAACTGCGATGGACAATGTGTGATCCGGTTTTTAATGTCCGAACCGGTCTTAGACGGTAAATTTGACAACCACAATCTTTATTGACAAGCATGGCTTGCGGAGGTAGACCAGAGCGACAAGCTCCGCCCGAAATTGTAAGCTTTTCTGTTTCAAATCTGTTGTTAGATACACATAAAGAAACAATATTTCTCAATCGAACTAATGACATATCTTAGAGTCCCAAACTTGATCTTCAGAAGGCGTGTTTACATGAAATGACCAAAATCCGGTTATAACCTAAATCCGGACACTTGCAAAATATTTACTGTTTATAATTCCTATTCGTTTTATTGAAAAGTTAATAATCCTATTCAATAATTCTGCACCTAAATTTATAGTGGTTCAGATCGTTTGATTGTTTGTATTGTAATATTGTCTGTAATTCAGCTGAAAATATAGATGGTTTGAAATGGAGATTGGACTGTCATTACAATTTTGGCCAATAACAATTTCCGCCCATACAAATTCAGCAGATTATCAGTGCATTGAAGTTATTGTGCTATCTGACCAATCTTTTTTGTATATTTTTTGCTTCTTTTACCACAATGTTTTACAACTGTCAATCAACCAATCAATAACTGAAAGCTGCAAGTGTGAGAAACATCTTAAAAGTATTCTTAACATGGCCAAGATTTTAGAAATAAGATGTTTACTCTTACCAAACATTACTGTATTTTAAAGTCTTTGAGAAAGGGCAGCTTTTGAAAACGTTTTAGAGAAAAGGAGAAAATGCTGGTTACCAGCATTTTCCCTTTATTCCACCAAGTTTTCGTTTGCTCTTTCAAAAGTATACACTCCTTTTCCCACTATGTTTTCTTCTGTTCTTTCAGAAACAAACACTATCATTTGAGCAACATTTATATTGTCGTCTGCAAATGTGTTCTATTTATACATGTCTAATGTTTTATTGTTTGGTAAAGAGGTAACACAATGGAAAGTAGCAGTACCTACACTGTAGTACCAAAATTATTCAAATAGCAGGCTAAACACCATGTCCATACTAAGTGTATGCTTTTCTTTCCAGTTTTACAATGAGGAGGAAGCAAGAAAATACACATCAAGGTAAGAAATCTGTCATTACAAACTTCAAATTTGTGATGTAGCTAAGAAAAGAAACCAAACCAAAATAAATAAATCACACAGTGCAGCACATATTCCTTTAAATCTCACTTGGTTGAATGTCCAGCACAGGGTGATGCAATACTCTAGGTGTTGATGCTGGAGCTGGAACATTTTATAATAAACAATTTTAAGCACGTACAGTTTTCAAATCATATGATTGATTTGGTTCACATTTGGTATGATGAAAGATATAGGTCCAAAGTTTCTTTCAGCAATAACCCTGCCCACAGCCATGATTTTATGGTCAAGAATGTGGATTTTGATATTTTACATCAAAGTTTTATGTTAAAATTTTTGAAGACCTCGAAGGGTTAATAAAAACCTTTTTTGGATACATAATTCTGTCATAGCTAGAAATGCTCAGGTTAAGGGATCCAGGGTCATCATGGTCCCCTTGTTTGTGGGAACTTTTTCTCTATAATTCTGTGTTTCCATCATAGCAGTTCACATTATAACAACAAAGTTCATTAAAGGACCAACCTGAAGAAAAGTACCAAACTCAAAGTAAAAAAAAAAACACTTTGAAATTCATCATAGCAACCTTTGCTTTTCTTTTTACTTTCAGTTCTCGAATGATAGAAATACAGAGTCAGTTAAGTGAGCGAGCCATAGAACTTCTAGCTTTGCCAGATGATACTCCTTGTTACCTTCTTGATGTTGGGTAAGTGTGGAAAGTTTTTTGTTTACATGAATCATTTAATTTTAGATTTTACGATACTAATACAAGAAGGCTTCCAGCATTTTCTCCATTTCTCACAATGTTTTCTACCCTTTCAAGGACAAATCTAAAAATTAATGCCAAATATAATTTGATGTCTGCAAAGGCAGTCAATTTGGAGAAGTCTACAATTTTTTCATCTGCTACAGAGTTAACTCTGACTGTGCAGACAATCGTGTGTTTAAGGCTTCTTCTTCAGTGTTGTTGAAACATGGGAATGTATGGTAAAGGGTTAAACAACCTTGAAGAAGAAGGCTTATACTTTTTATTAGCATTTTCTTCTTTTTCTACATTTTTTTCTACTATGAGAAATCAATTCCATCATGTTAGCCGTGCTTACTGTGTTATCTTCAAAAACTTTCAGTATGGAATATGTCTAAGACTTTATGAAATGACAGAATTTTAGACCTACCCAAATTGAAAGCATTTGTAGATGACAATTCAGATGTTACTCAAGAGGATGCATTTCGAAAGTTAGTCAAAGATGACATACATGTATTTGACAAGTTCAGAAATGGGTCACATGAGACTAAAATGTAGGTCACTGGGACAAATCTTGGAAAAGGCCTGTGTGCACGCTACATTTTCCGTCCAATACTCATGAAAGTTGGTTAGAATGTTTGTCTCAATGATATCTTCAATAAGTGTATATGGTATGCTCTGTGTTACAGGTGTGGTTCAGGGCTGAGTGGAGAGTGTGTCACAGACCAGGGACATTACTGGGTTGGAGTTGACATTAGTCAACATATGTTGGGTAAAAAGTCCCTGTAAACCATGCTTAATCTGATGAATAAATGAGTCTTGCTCTGTGAAAAGGGGGCTTAATGCATCTGCAAAAATTATTGACCCAGGTTAGCCTGCGCAGTATTAGTTGTACGGTCAGGTGGCAGGGGACTTAAAAACTTGTTCACTGCTGTGGTGAACCATGTCGCCCCAAGCCGAAGGCGAGGTGGCGAAATGATTCACCACAGCCGTGAACAAGTTCCCAAGTCCCCTGCCACCTGACCAGACAACAAATTTATTATACTGCAAAGTTTTACCATTCCAACGTTTGTTAAGCAAATTTTACCTGTTTTTTTGGTTTCAAAAATTGAGTACGCTGACAAAGTAGAATTTCCCTTCTAAGTGCCTCAATTCAATGAAAACTGACGTCACTGGGAGCTGACGTCACTGAAACCTTGGTAATACGTGCTTAAACGTGCAGATTGGCGCATAATCTTGATGTTAATCTTGATTGACGCGGCCATTTTGGATGTTGTGTTGATAGTGTAGTCATGTATACGGAGCTCTCGAAAGGGAAACTGCTTTCACGTTGGTTTTGCCAGTGTACATGATATATATGTTCAGGGCATATTATCCAATCAGATCACGTGAAATTTCTTTGCAGTATAATAATAGCGCAGGCTAACCTAGGTCGAAACTTTCTGCTATCAGTCAATTCTTTGCATGTCAAAGGACTGATTTAACTCATGATTTAGTCGAATATTAGATAGATTTTATGGATCCATAATTATATGGTGACTTGCTTGGTATAATGGATCATGGAGATACATTAAGTCCCCTTTTCACAGAGCATGGCTCAATTATGTAACACATACTAGGCTGAGCCCAGTGGCTCAGTTGGTAAGGTACAGGGCTAGAAATGAGGGTTTCTCTGGCTAGATTCCTCAGATCACCTTTTTCCAAGGATTGATAATAGTCAATGTGACCAGATTCATTCCTTTATCACTGCTGAACAGTAGTCATGGTGACAGGACTCATACAGGGTGATTCATAATACCCGATACAGTTTCAATCTGTAATATTTCTTTTCAGCCATCACATACCTTTGTATAATTCATGTCACAATACTCTACAATAATTACAGTTTTGTTTGATATACAATGGTAAGTATTAAAAATACTTACATGGTAAATAAAATAGGTAAAATTTTTCACTATATTTAAATGATATGCTAAATATGACATACATTCTGGGCTATTGCGACGTTGAAAGTTTGCTATCACAGATGCACACAGCGTTTGGTGTAGGTGCATATACATGTTCTTTCAAGTGTTCCCAGGAGAAAAAGTCCAAAATTCAAATACAATACAAAGTATTTTTGTGAAGGTTTTATTGAACCAGTATTCTAGCTTTGTTTGACTTCCTGTAGATGTAGCAGTGGAGAGAGAGACAGAGGGAGATCTGTTACTGGGTGATATGGGAGAAGGAATACCTTTTAGGGCGGGTGCATTCGATGGTGTCATCAGGTAGGTTTAACCTTTTACCACACAATCCCGAGTTTAAACAACCCTCTGAAGGAAACATTGTGGGAAAAGGAGAAAATGCTGGTAACCGGCATTTTCTCCTTTTCCCACAATGTTTTCTTCATTTTTAGAGACAAACCGCATCATTTGAACCTTAATTAATATGTCTTTTACAAATGCTTTCAGTCTGGACAGGTCGAAAACTTTCTATTCTGGTAAAAAGTTTTATGTTCTGCACGTGGAACTGACTTTACAAGGGGGGGTCTGCATGGCAAAGTGCTAAAGTGTTCAGCTTGTAATTAGGTAGCCTCTGGCAAAAGCCTCACTGGAGGCTTTTGCTTGCTTTCATGAGAGTGTTCTTGGACAAGAGGCTTCAGGGCCCTAGCCTAGAACTTGTGAAACACAGGATATACATGAATATGTGAGCTGTTGTGATTTGACCAAAAAAATGAGGAAGAAGGCTTGTGAAAACATTCAGAGAATTGAAGAATTGTTGGTAAATAGTATCTTCTCCTGTTTCCGCAATGTTTTTTACCCTTTCAAAGACAAACTTCATTTATTTTTTGTCTGCAAATGCTTCCAATATGGACCAGTCTTGAATTCTTGTGAAGAGGTAGGTCTGTACTTAGTGACAAAATATAAGACTTAGCCAAATTGAAGGCATTTGAAGAAGACAAAAAATGTAAATGATGGTGGTAATAATTTTCAATGTTTGAAGGGAAATTGAATTTATTTCTTTCAGTATTTCAGCTTTACAGTGGTTGTGTAATGCAGATAAAAAATATCACCATCCACCCAAAAGACTTCTGAAATTTTTCACAACTTTGTATTCATGCATGGTAAGATAGAGCTCTTCAATTTTGTAAATTAACTGGTGATTTATTGAAGTCTACCACTATGATGAAGTTTTTCCCCCCTCAAAAGTGACAAATTTGAAAGCTCAAGTAAAGAAAATGCTAAATGCTGTCTTTTTTTTTTGAGTAGAGGACAGAAAGGGGATACAGAGGTTGATTAAAAGTACCCAAACAGCTCAGTCTATTAGATTTTGTAATGAAATAAAATGTGATTAAGTTTCAAATTTCTCATTAGCCCTGTACTAAACAGGTCAGACTTTTAATGACAATAAAGAGATACAGGAAAAGGTGAAAATGCTGGTAATTACATAACAGTAAGTATGTAAGTAAAACCTACACAAGCAAGGGAAATAACTCCTCTTTGTGGTGTCCGTGGTTGTGAGGTAGAGCATCAGCCTCGTAACCATAAGGTCTCAAGTTCGAGACATGGGAGCGGGTGTCAACTTTGGAGATTTGTTCATTGGCCCACACATTCGTGAGTACTGGTGCAGTTTCCAGGAAGCAAATTCAAGAGAGATTAGTATAAGTTGTAAGAGTTGTTTCTCAATTGATGTAAAATAAATATGTTTAAACTAACTCCTCTTTACTCATTATAGATACATGTAGTATACTATTATCTGTATCCCTGATTATTAAACTGTACAATAGGGTAATTGATGTAATGTAATCAAGTTTTGGAGATAGAAAATATATATATTCTTGATTGATAAAGATTTATTTTGATGTTAATGGTTATGCTTAGATGGGTTGAAAATTTATCATGAAGGGAAGTTTGCATCATTCTTTTAAAGTTTGAACTTTACTATGCATGCCTTAAAAAAAATGATTTTCTACTGCTGAAGTTTTAGAAGTCATCTTGTCAAAGCAGTCTTTGTTAGAGTTTACTAACCCTTTTCCACACAATGCAGACTTTTAATGACCTTCAGAAAAAAGACTTTTTAAAACATTGTTGGAAAAAGAGAAAATGCTAGTAACCAGTACATGTATTTCCTACTTTTCCCACAGTGTTTTCTACCCTATCCAAGACAACTTCCACAGTTTTAGCCACATTTAATTTGGCATATGCATATGATTTAGTTTTGGACAGGTCTAAAATTTTGTAGTGTGGTAAAGGGTTTATATTTAGTACATATGGTACTTGATTAGACCTGCTTGTATTCACTGACATCAATTCAGTATGTGGAAAAGATGGGCCTTTTTTTTTTTTTTTGAGAACTAGGCTATTTTCTTTATGTAATTTTATTGGCATACAGACTTTAATGGTTCATTTCTCTGTGGGTGCCAATTCATAGTATGGCACATTAATTTAACCCCTTCACCACATAGAAGCAAGTTTTAAGGACCCTGAGGAGGCCTTTTCAAAATATTGTGCAAAAATAAGAAAATGCTGGTAAGCAGCATTTTCTCCTTTTCCCACAATGTTTACTACCCTATCAAAGACAGACATTGTCATTTAAGCTACATTTAATTTGTTGTCTGCAAATGCTTTCAATTTGGTCAAGTCCAAAATTTTGTCATGTGATAAAGAGTCAAAAGACAGTAGAGCACCACAGGGCCATCATGACCTTCACGTTTTTTTATCCAGGCACGTGGATCCAGGGCTGTTTTTCAGTTATATCCAGAAAGCAGTGATCAGGTAAATTAAAAGTTACACCCTGTACCAGATAATTCCTAGTTTGCATAACCCTAATGAAGAAGGCTTTTGAAAACATTATGTGATAAGAAGAAAATGCCGGTAAACAACATTTTCTCCTTTTCCTACAATGTTTTTTACCCTTTAGTTTTAGGTACACATATCCTAACTTTAATAGCCTAGTGCAATTATTGTAAACAGTATCCATATCCTAACTCTGTATCAAAACAATCAGGTGATAAAGGAGCCCTGAAAAAAAGGACTTTTGAAACATTGTGGGAAAAAGAGAAAGTGCTTGTGATCAGGAGACCAGCATTCTATCCCTGTCTTTATAATGTTTTCTATTCTTTCGAAGCAAAAATCCCATCAGTTGAGTCACTTTTAATATGTTATCTGCAATGAGCTTTCAGTTTCAAAGAAATAATTTTTAGGTTTTTGTTTTTTAAGTCACTGTCACACAATCCATAGTGTTAACAACTCTCAGGAAGAAGCTTTTTGAAAGCATTGTGGGAAAAGGAGAAAATGCTGTAACCAGCATTTTCTCCTTTTTCCACAGTGCTTTCACCCCTTAAAAAAAAAGTTTGCCTGTTTTAAGTCACACTCATCTTGTTGTCTGCAAATACTTACAGTTTGGACATGTTAAAAATTTTGTTGTTTGGTGAAGAGTTAACTGATTATTGTACAGACAATTTATAAACATTTACAACTGAGAGGAAAAGAACTGAAAGTCTTTGAAAACTGGGAGAAAAGGAGCCCTTGCCTGAGAAAAGTAATAACTGCTCATTTCCTTGCAGTGTTTCAATTCTGACTTCTGTAATCACATCAAGACATCTAGACTTGTGAAGCCCTTTATCATGATCCTTTTCTAGAGAATCTGGTGTTTAAACAACCCTGAAGGAGAAAGTGTTTGATGGAATCAGGGAAAATGCTGGTAACCATGAGTTTACCCATTACCACAATTTGTAGTAACCCAGTGCAAGAAGACTTTTGAAAACATCATGGGAAAAAGAGAAAATGCATAGACTGATAACCAGAATTTTCTCTTTTTCCCAGTACTGTATAAGTGGAAATTTTTGCGACATAGAAATTTTTGCGATTTCACGAATTTGAAAAATTTGCAAACTTTCCTGTTTGCGTATTTTACATTAATTTACAACAAGTACCCCAACAAGTAACGATTGTCTTGAATCTGCAAACATTTCCGAACGCAAAATGTCCGTAATTGGTAATTTGCATTTTTTTTCAACATGCATATATACTGAACCAAAAAAGAAACTTCCCCTGTGTTTAAGTGCAGATATACACAAACATGAAAATCAGGATTAAACTAGATTTATATGCATTGAAAGAGTATTTTATTGCGACTTTGTGTGAAAAAAATTATTGCTGAGGGTTTATCCAAAAGTAGTGAAATGGTAGTTAATATGCGGAAGGGGTCGCTCACCAAAATCACAAATTAATACCGGGGATGACCACCTTCAGCATGAAGGACTGCCTGGCATCGTTGGCGCATAGAACGGATAAGTGTTCTGATTTTGGCTTGTGGAATGTTGTTCCATTCCTGAATTAAGGCTTGTCTTAGCTGAATGACGTTTGACGGTGGAATAGGGCGACGTCTAACACGCTGTCCAAATTATCCCAAAGGTGTTCAATGGGATTCAGATCAGGGCTTTTGGCAGGCCAGTCATTAATAAATGCAATGTTATTCGCCCTGAGGAAATTCACATTGTCCCTAGCTGTATGGCTTGTGGCATTATCATGCTGAAAAAGAGTGATATTGGCATTATTTTGAAACAGTGGGATAACGTGCTTCGCAAGAATTTCATCTCGGTAGCGTTGGGCATTCAAATTCCCTTCGATAACGACAAGATTAGTGCGAAAGGCATGTGCAGTGCCCGCCCAGACCAAGACAGAACCCCCACCCCCAAAACGATCTCGTTCAGGTACGCAACAGTCGGCATAACGTTCATTTCTCCTACGCTATACTCGAACCCTGCCATCACCTCGATGAATGGAAAACCTCGACTCGTCAGAGAAAAGAACGCTATTCCATTGTTGTCTAAGCCAGCATTGGTGTGTACGTGCCCAATTAACACGATCTATGCGGTGACGTCACGTCAAAACACAACCAAGGTATGGATGACGTGCACGTAGCCCACCCTCGCACAAGCGATTGCGCACAGTTTGGGCAGATATACAGTTGTTATGTGTACCAGGGGTGTTAGTAGCAGTGGCTGTGGCAGTTTGGAAGCGATTGCGCAGGTGGGTGTTCCGAATATAGCGGTCTTGGCCGCGCGTCGTGACGCGAGGACGTCCACTACGTGGTCGATCTTCCGTACGCCCTGTTGCTTGAAAACGTTGCCTAAGGTGTCGAATAGCACGAGTAGAATATCCAATATTCATAGCAACAGCATTCATCGTCATACCAGCATTAAGCATGCCAATGGCACGTTCGCGTAAATTTTGCGGAATTCTAGGCATATCAAAAATAAAGAAAACTAAAAAATTTTTTTTTTTCAACATCTTTTTCTTATTGACATGAAAGTCTATAAAATTAGACTGAAATTTTTCAAAAAATATACACGAATTATACTGGTCCGTGCATGCACGTGAAAATCGCTTTCAGCGGTTTCTTCTGCAAAATGCTTTCAATCGAGTTAAAATTTGTTTTATCGGACACATAATCGTTCGCCCGAATATATATAGGTCATCTGACATTTTGATTTTTTTTAATAACATTGCATTTGCACTTAAACACAGGGAAAGTTTCTTTTTTGGTTCAGTATATATACATTTATACAGTATCGTGTCAGCTATTTCAGAGACAAATCCTATTAATTGAGCAACATTTAATTTGCTGTCAATATCTAGGAATGTGAATGCATAATGAAAAAAAAAAAAAAAAAAAATACACATAACTGTATTCATTCAATATGGAGGAGTCTAGAATTTTATAGTATCGTAAAGAGTTACAAGGTTAATTGGAATCCCTTTTTTCTTTCATATTTTCCACAGTTAGAGTTGATAACACAACAGTCTATGAGGGCAGGGTTCACAGGAGGACTTGTCGTAGATTATCCCAACAGTACAAAAGCAAAAAAGTAGGACTTGACTTTCTTTTATTCCCATTATTGCATAAAATGTGCCTTTCCAGGCCATTATAAGCATGTATTAATGGGTAAAAACCGGGCGTTAACGGGAGAAAACATGTATTAATCAGTAAATTCACGCGCCGTTAACGCCCGGCTTTGTACTATCAATATCCTCGATCTGGGCCTACCTTGTAAACAACGTTTGTCCTTGTCAGAACTCCCCTAGACTCCGACCAACAAACTGTGCGAATTCGTATCGTATTAGATCCTCTTTATAGCTTGTCTTTGATGATATTAGTACACACAAACAAAATTTTGCACAGAATCTCAGTCGAATCTGTACAAAAAATCACTCGTGAAATGCACTCTACACCAGCTACATCCCACCCACTTTTTAGCGTGATCGGCAATATTCTTTCGCTTGATATAGATCTATCCCTTGGACGTCTTTCGGTTACAGAAATTCATATCCACTCATTTATCCTAGTTAAAATCGATCCAGACCTGTGCAAGTTTATCCCACAAAAGTCCACTTTGTATTAAAAATCATTCGAAGTGAATTAACACCAAGAGAATCAAAACTGACATGTAGGACTAACGGCCCTTCCCTGTTTGTAACAAAAACTTTATTGCCGACTTCCGATTTTTACCCATTTATGTCCAGTACATTTGAAGTTTGCTTATTTGCATTTCTATGGAAATATTTTTGCTATTGTTGCAAATTATTGATAAAAGACTTTTCCTTTATGCAATAATAGCATTAATTCACGTTTTTTTCAGTCGTTAACATTCGCAGAGGCCCTCAATATACTTAAACACCCTCGTGCTTCGCACTCGGGCATTAAACCATTTTTCAGGCCTCTGCGAATGTTAACGACCTTAAAAACGTGAATTAACCCTATATTAACTCTTTACCAAATGACAAAATTAACTCTTTACCAAACAAAAAAAATTTAAGACAGTCCAGATTGAAAGCATTTGTAGATGACAAAATAAATGCGACTCAAATTTCAAAGATTGTTTTGGGAAGGGTAGAAAATATTGTGGGAAAAGGAGAAAGTTTTGGTTACCAGCATTTTCTCCTTTTCCCGCAGTGTTTTCAAAAGACTTCTTTTTCAGGGTGTTAAAAGTTGGGATTGTGTGGTAAAGGGTTAAGACCAGTCCAAATTGAAAGTATTTGCAGACGACAAAATGAATGTTACTTTAACATCAAAAATTTGTTTTGGGAAGGGTAGAAAACATTGAGGAAAAAGGAGAAAATCCTGGTTACCAGCATTTTCTCCTTTTCTCACAATGTTTTCGATAGCTTTTTTTCTCAGGGTTGTTAAAAGTTAAGATTGTGTGGTTAAGGGTTAAGCCTTGGTCTCCTTAAAAGTTCCATATGTGAAACACTAGTATAACTTTTCACCAGACAAAAAATTCACTTTCAGATATTGAAAGCATTTTCAGATGATAAATCATTTGGCTCAAATGATGACTTAAGAGGTAGAGAACGATCTGGAAAAAGGGAATAAAACTGTTTGCAAGTTTTATGTCCTTTAAGGCAAAGTTTTGTTTGTGTCCTAGAAACATTGGATTGTTTGGTAAGTGCTGAATTACAGATAATCATACCTGTATTAAAACATTGTGGATTAAAAAAGTGTTTAAAGATGGTATTTCAAATTTAGATTTGATTCTCTACGAAACAAACCCATGTTTTAACAACTGTAGAAAAAAGCTGTTGAAATCTTTGTGGGAAAAGGACAAATTTCTGGTACCCAACATTTTCTCCTTTTTCAACAAATTTTCCTATCATGCCAAGACAAATACTGTACTTTAGCCAGTGTTAACTTGTCCTCTGCAAAAATATACTCTTTTAATTTTGTCATTTTATCTGATTGCATTAAATTTTACTCCTTCTCTTGCAGGATGTTTTTATGTTTGTTTGCCGGTGGGGCCCCTCAACAGCTCCCCAAGGGTCTAGGAACAGAGGTTACACAGTCTTCTACAAACCAGATAGCATTTTCTAGTAAAAGGTAAGAAAAAGTACTTCTCACTTCTCTTGTTGATAGACTCTTCACTTTCAGGTGTCAACTCTTTACTGAACAACAAAATTTTGGAATTTTGGCCTAGTCCAAATTCAGAACATTTGTAGATTACAGATTAAATGTGGCTCATATGACAGATTTGGTCTTTGATAGGATAGAAATCAATGTGGGAAAAGGAGAAAATACTGGTTACCAGGTCACCAGCATTTTCTCCTTTTCCAATAATGTTTTCAATGGGCTTCTTCCTCAGGGTCGTTAAAACTCACGAGTGTGTAGTAAAGGATTAAGTGACATAAATGGTTAAATCTTTACCAAACAATCCTAAGTTTTCACTACTGTCAGGAAGAAGGCTTTTTTCCTTTTTTTTTTGTTTTCAGTTTCAATCAAGGTTACAGATTTGAAGTAGTTATATTAGCCTTTCTCTGGCAAAAAGGGGTTTAATGCATCTCTGTGATGCATGATACCAATTAAGTCATCATGATATTATGGAACCATAAAATCCATTTTGTATAACAACCTACTGAACTATGAGGCACACTGGCCTTATCAGCTGCAGAAAATTGACCAATAATGTGTAGGCCGACCTGGCTCGATACTTTTTTCAGATGCATGGAGCCCCCCTTTTCACAGAGCATGGCTCATATGCATGTGTTCATTGTGTGCGTTTTTTTTCTGTAGAGAAAGGATAAAAAATGCGAGAGGAAAACCATTAAAAAAGAGCAGAGACTGGATTTTAGCTAAAAAAGAGAGACACAGAAGACAGGGGAGGTAAGCACTGTTACTTATTTCATTTTGAAATTTGATGTCTTCTTACATTTTCTCTTGCTACAGATTTTCAGAAGTGTTTGTTTTGGAATTTTCGCCTTTTTACCAGCTTAGGTCAAATCATGGCAGTCAGTGCACCTATGCATGCTGTGCTCCGGTAGTGTAGTCGGTAGCATACAGGACTCAAGAACAAGTGATTGCGGATTCAATCCCTAGCTCGGCCAATTTCTTTCCAAGGATTGATGATAGTCATTGTAGGATTCAATCCTCTTTCACCGCTAATCATTTTTTCCTCTACGGTTATGTGGGAAAGAGGCCAGTGGCTTGGAGAGAAAATAGTGTGGAGTACTGGTGAAAGAAACTCTAGGCAAGCATGGATAGGTGCACTGGCCAGTGACATTACCGATATAATGTCGATATAATACCGATATAATGTTGAAAATGGTGTTAAACACCATACAA
Source organism: Hippopus hippopus (assembly GCA_946811185.2). NCBI lineage: Eukaryota > Metazoa > Mollusca > Bivalvia > Cardiida > Cardiidae > Hippopus > Hippopus hippopus. The sequence goes on from OX328109.1 coordinate 146,811, forward strand.
TCAATCAATCAATCTCAGTCATTGAGTCGAATGCTTAGTATAGTGAAATATGAGAGCTTATTAACTCTATACCACACAAGAAAAATGTACACATGAACAAATTGAAAGCATTTGCATATTATAACTTAATTGTGACTCGAATGAGGAAATTTGCCTTTGATAAGGTAGAAAATGTTGGAATTTTAATGTGGCTCAAAATAGAATATATCTTTGATGGGATAGAAAACATTGTGGGAAAAGGAGAAAATGCTGTTAACCAGCATTTCATTTTCCCACAATGTTTTCACAAAGCTTCTTGATTATGGTCCTTAAAAGTTGGGATTGTGTGGTAAAGGGTAAAACCCCATCTTTCACAGAGCTCAACTCAATATATTAGGTTATTTAACCCTTTACCACACAACAAAGTTTCAAACTTGTCAATATTGTATGCATTTTACAGAGCAAAAATAAAAAAAAGGCTCAAATGACGAGATATTTTTTTGAAAGGTTTAGAAAGCATTGTGGGAAAAGGAGAAAATGCTGGTATAGCATTTTCTCCTTTTCCCACAATGTTTTCAAAAAGGCTTCTTCATCATGGTTGTTGAAATACTGGGTTGTTAGGTAAAGGGTTAGGTCAATGGAAATATGTTTGTAAATTTCCATAGCTTCAAATTCTGTTCAAAAGCAGATCAGTCTGGTTTGACTATTTTAAGCCCTTACCAATGCTATAAAAGGTCTATTTTTAGAAATTACAAGGCTTATTTTGAATCGTATTTCAAGGCCTTTGAGTAATCACAAACTTTTTTTTTTTTAAATGATGCCACGCAAAAGTTAGGCGTTTCCACACAGGCCCGAGTTTAAACAACCCTTGGTGACAATGCTTTTGAAAACATTATGGGAAAAGAAGAAAAAGCTGGTTACCAACATTGTCTCCTTTTCCCACAATGTTTTCTACTGTGTCAAAAACAAATCTCATCATTCGGATCATGTTTAATTTCTTAACAACAAATGCCTTAAGTACAGATTTGTTGAAAAATTTTTCCTGTGGTTAATGGTCAATTCTTAACCTCACAATCTCGAGTTGTAACAACCCTTAATGAAAAGGCTTTGAAAACATTGTAGAAAAAGAAGAAAATGCTGGTTACCAACATTTTCTTCTTATCCAACAACGTTTTCCTTCCTTACACAGGCAATTTTCAACATTTAATTTAACATGTAATTTTTTTCATTGTATGGTAAAGGGTTATCTTTATCAGACGACAAATTTTATGGACTCTTCCAGAATGGAAGCATTTGCAGACAACATATTAAATTTTGCTAAAATCAAGGAATTTGTTTTTAAAAGGTCTAAAGATGAAATTTGTCTCTAAAGTGTAGAAAACCTTGTGGGAAAAGGAGAAAATGTTGGTAACCACACAAGGTAACCCTAACCCAGAAGGTTTTGAAAAGACTATTTCCTGTGGGTTGTTAAAACTCGGGATTGTGTAGTAAAGGGTTAATCAGGTAAAATGTTTTTCTCATTTATTTGAGGTTTTTTTCTCTTTCTTTCAGAGAAGTTCGGCCAGATACGAAATACACGGGAAGAAAAAGAAAATCTCATTTATTTTAGTTGTTTTTGTTGTTATAGTCCTGTATTAAAATAATATCTTTCACAATCTATTCCTTGCCATCATATTTTTGAGTTCTGCCTTAGTGGTAAGCAATACAGAGGTCCAGGGTTGTATTCTTAACTACCAGCCACTTAAGCCTTTGCCAAGCCTGGTAGCACAGCTGGTAGCATACGGGACTTGGAAGCATCACCACCATTTTCTTTCCAAGGATAGATGATGAAAGGGATTCAATCCTCCCTCACTGTTGTGGGAAAGCAGTCAATGACTTGGGAAAAATATTGCACCAAGTACTGGTGACCGAAAGGAAAGCATAAATAGGTTCACTGACAGCCACAGTATAATGAAGTAATGTTGAAAATGGCATTAAACACCATATCATCAATGGGCTTAATCCTTTAAAAGTTATTTTAAGTAGGCATTTTAAACACGGTGACAAGATCTGAAGTAAGATCTAATCTGAAAGAGGTTGAGAAGTTATTGTGGTATACTGAAATTGTTCTACATTTCAACATTTTTCTCATTTAATATTAACTTTACCTCACAATCCAGAGTTTAACAACCCTGAGAAAGATTGCTTGCTTTTGAAAACATTGTGGGAAAAGGAGGAATTGCTGGTTACAAGTATTTTGCACTTTTTCTAACATGTTTTCTAACTTATCAGATGGAATTTGTCATTTACAGCTACATTTGTCATCTGCAATTGCTTTCAATTTGGTCCAGTTTAAAATTTGTCATTTGGTAAAAAGTGAAGTCAGTCTGTGATCAGTTGTCCTACCCCATTCATTTTGTGTTCAGAAATCAAACCAATAGATACTCTTGCTATTTACAAGATGGTATAAATGAAAACGTTCTGTCTATAGGAGAAATTGCTACCAGCCATTTCTCTCCGTAACTCTTTATCAAACAACCCAACTTCTAACAGCCAACAGGAAAAAAACATTGTGGGAAAAGGAGAAAAATTTCTCCTTTCCAATGTTTTCTACCCATTAAAAGAAAAATTCCATCATTTGAGCCTCATTTAACTCTTTACCACACATTCCTGACTTTTTAACGACCCTGACAGAGAAAGCTTTTGAAAACATTCTAGCTAAAGTAGAAAATCATCGTTGTAGTAACATTAAATTTGACGTCTGCAAATGCTTTCAATTTAGTCCCGTCCAAAATTTTGTCATCTGGTAAAGAGTTGAATGGGGTCTGCAAATGCTCTTACATTTGGACAAGTCTACAATGTCATTTGGTAAAGAGTTAAAACTGTAAGTCATTCACTGAAGGACAGAGAAAAAAGAATCCTTTTGTAATGACTTGCTTTTATCACAGATTCTCAAAAAGGGAGACTACGCTTGGATTCTATCTCACTAACTGGTTCTGAAAAAATTATTTACCATTCAATGTGTTAGCAAGTATCCAAGAATTTCTCAAAATATGCTCACTACACAATTCACCACAAACTCTCAACTTTTAAAGACCCAGAGAAAGAACACCTTTGAAAACATTGTACGGAAAAGAGAAAATGCTGAGACTGCTTGTTCTGAGTAGTCTGACCTTGATCACTTAGAGGTTAATAATCGTATAAAAATATGCGACAATTACAGCAAAAACTGCTGAGGGATCTAAAAGTGACACAAAGACTGATGGATCTAAAACAAAGTGACACACACACTAAGGGATCTAAAACAAAGTGACACACAGACTGAGGGATCTACAACAAAGTGACACACAGACTGAGGGATCTAAAACAAAGTGACACACAGACTGAGGGATCTACAACAAAGTGACACAGACTTAGGGATCTAAAACAAAGTGACACACAGACTTAGGGATCTAAAACAAAGTGACACACAGAGGGATCTAAAACAGTGACACAAAGACTGAGGGATCTAAAACAAAGTGACACACAGACTGAGGGATATAAAACAAAGTGACATACAGACTTATTCTATAATTTACAGACCAAAATAGATCACTTTAATCCTTTACCACAGGACATAATTTCAGACTTCCAAAACTCAAAGCAGACACCAAATTAAATGTTGCTAAAATTGTGGAAGTTGTATTTCCTACAGTAGAAAACATTGTGGGAAAAGTAGAAAATGCTGGATACCAGCATTTTCTCCTTTTCACACAATGTTTTCAAAAGTCTTCTTTGTCAAGATTGTTAAAAGTCATGATTGTGTGGTAAAGGGTTAATAAAGCCTTTATAACAGTAAAAACAAATACCCAATTCACAATGTTATGTTTATTAATAACCAAAGCTCATCATGTCATTACAAAAAATATTCACAGAGTGTACACTAAATGAGCAACAATCTCAACATAGTTGATGTAAACACAAGTTTAGCAAGGCTCATATTCACCAACCATTCTTAACTTTCTTGGTCTATTTCTCAAGTTTTCAAAGGTTAAAAAGTAACACAAATTCTGATTGGCTTAACCAAATGATTTAGCCAATCAGAAATTGCATTACTTTCTAAATCAAGAATAAGACTGATTGCAATTTAGAATGGTTGTTGAATACTACCACTTGAATGGAGGAATTCCTAACTCTGAGTTTGCTTTGGCAACTTACAGTGATACAGCAGACAGGCTAGATCAAGATCTGACCGCACAGAATGTACAGCCTGATCACTGATTGAATATTTCTAGAGATATTCTAGTCAAAACTGCAGTAAAGTTGCTATAGGCCTATGTGACTTTGGTCTACTGGCACAAAATATATGCTTTATTTCTACGGCCGTCAGAGAATAAATCCACCCTTATGGCCTATATTTCCCCTTCAACTCTTTATCACACAAAAAAATACACTTGTCCAAATTAAAGGCATATGCAGAGCACAAAATGATGGAATTTGTCTTTGAAATCGAAAACATTATTGGAAAAGGAAAAAAATGCTGGTTACCAGCAGTTTTTCCTTTTCCCACAATGTTTTCAAAAGCTTTTTCTTCAGGGTCATTAAAACTCGGGATTGTATTGTTAAGTAAAACAGTCAGAAAAGATAACAGGTAAAGAATTTTCTTTTCAATTTGGTACAAAGACCAAACATCTAGCTAACCACTCCTATATGACCATTAATTTTGTGCCTCTAATATTATTTCAAACATATTCTCATATGAAATCCATGTCCAATGTGATAAAACATACCTTTTCACCAGTTTAAAAGGCAATGATTAATCATTCTTTTAACCTTTATCCAGCTAAATAAATTCAAATGAAACTTTCAAGCTGACAGTAAAGACCTAAGTTTTTTCTATTTCAAAAGGTTTTTTTTTTTTTGGAAAAATATTTTCTTATCGGCCAGTGTAGATCCATGATCAGACTGCACATTCTGTGCAGTCTGATCTTGATCTACTCTGTCTGCAAAAGGTCAGTGAGTCACACTTAGCAGCCTTAGGGTTAATGCACAGAGTAATAAAAAAATAAAGAGTTATTCCTAAACCACCATGGCAATGTCTACTGACAAATACACTGGCAACATGCCAATATAACTAAAATCTGTTAGTCGGAACCTGACCACAATTTTTTTTTTTTTAACTCAACACTTGACTAAATTCAAATAGAACAAATCCTGAGAAGTCTCAAGATACAGAATTATATTCTGAAAAGGGTTCAAAACAATGTGAGAAAAGAAAAATGATAGTCATCAACATTCTTTCCATGATGTTTCCGAAAGCCTTTTTCCTCATGAAGAAAAGGCTTTCAGAAACATCATGGAAAGAGACTGTTTGGTATTAGGTATACAAGGAATGAGATTCAGAGAAAAATAAGCTTAAATTCCTCGTCTAAAGAAGCCCTGGGTCTGTATTCACCAATCATTCTTAATGTTTTTAGTCTTATTAATTAGAACTTTGCATAGCTGAAAGTTGCACAGCTTCTGATTGGCTAAACCATTTGGTCTAGCCAATCAGAAGTAATGTTTCTTTCAAATTTAGAAAATGTTGAAGAATAAGACTAAGACAGTTCTAAAGAATGATTGGTGAATATTGACCCTGGTTTTTTGTCCATTCTTTTATAATTTTTTTTTCCTTTTTATCTGAAACAATTAACAATTTTCTATACATTCGATACTAATTGATTTGTATCAATTCTTTTATTAAATATCCTTTTTATCTCACTGAAATTATTTGACACAATTTTATACACAACTGAGACCTCCACTAAACTAACAAAATGATTGATATACATTTTCCCCTTTTTCTCTAGACCTACAATTGCATGAATAAAAGTTACAAAATGCTACAGTACCACAAACCAACCATGATGACATATTTATGTCATGTTGTCAAGTTTTTAAAACACACTATAAGATTTCAAAACTAAAAGTAACATATTCCATCAGAGCTCCAGATAAGTGATGGTATTCTAAATCCATTATTTTTCTTCCATACCCTATGTCCTGGGTACTAATAAGATAGGGTTTAGCGGAGAATAATAAATTTTTTCAATTTTGAAATCAAAATCACTCCCTCTGTCTGAAGCTCTGTTCCATTATTCCCATGGTGTAAACTCCAACACAAAAGTAAAAAAACTCTTACATGGTCAACAAAATTTTAGACTCTTCCATACTGAAAGCATATGCAGACAACAAATTAAATGTGACTCAAATAATTGAAGCTGACTATGATAGAAAAGAAAATATTGCGGGAGAAGGAGAAAATGCTGGTCACCAGCATTTTTTCCTTTTCGTACAATGTTTTCAGAAACTGCCCTTTTCAAGGTTGTTAAAACACACGATTATTTGATAAAGGGTTAATCAGTACTGATGATCAAATGATTGAAGTTGGGTGTGATAGTAAAGAAAATACTGTCGAAAAAGGAAAAAATGCTGGTTACCAGAATTTTCTCCTTTTCATACAATATTTTCAGAAATTGTCTTTTATAAGGTTGTTAAAACACAGGATAAAGGGTTAATCAGTAGTACACTACATCCCTATTTTCATTTTAAATAAATAAGATTGAATATCAACTGTCATGATAAAAGTGTTTAATTCCGTCGTGCATATGTGAATGTTCAAAATTTGTCCCGTCTAGTTTTCCAGTCATTCTACAGAATTCCCCCAAAAGGTAGTCAACAGCATCCCTTCTATTTATGGCGCACATGCAGAGTGGGTTCTTTATAAGTGCAGAAATTCATTTCAAGATTCCTACAATTGATCATCGTCGTCCTCTGGTAAAGCAACAGCAGAGGCAGCCTGCAATCAGAACACAGATCAGGTCAGCAATTTAATTCAGTAAGCACTTCTTATAATAAATCTTTCCAAAGCGACAAAATTTTAGACATGTCCAAACTGAAAGCATTTGCTGACAACATTTTGGGAAAAAGGGCTGGAAAAAAAAAAAAAAAAAAAAAAAAAAAAATGCTGACTTTTTTACCACAATATTTTCTGTCTTTTCAAAGACAAATGCTTCATTTGTGTTGCATCTAATTCTTGTTACAAATTCTCTCAGCGAATCATTCGCAGGCAAGAAAGTAAATGTGACAAATACTTAAACTTGATTTTGGAAGGATAGAAAATATTGTGGGAAAAGGGGAAAATGCTGCATACAAGCATTTCCCTTGAAACAACGCTTTCAAAAGCCTTCTTCTGGGTTGTTTAAGTTTGGGATCATGGAGTAAAGCATTCAGCAAGTAAATTATCCCTTGTTTTAAAAGCTGCCTGCTTAGCACCGTACCAAACAACACAGAATGTAGAGTTGTCCAAATTAAAAGTATTTGCAGATGATAAAATAACTGGGACTCAAAAATTGAAATTTGTCCTAGGATGAAAACATCGTGGAACAAGCATTCTGATAGTATTGCATAGCAATACCCAGTCCCCTATTGGCCGTATATATCGCTGGCACGTATAGTTTGTAAATTTCTGTAGAGGATTTGGTTGTATTGGTTGTATTGGGGTTTAACGCCACTTTAACAGCTAAGGTCATATCATGGCGGTCGGTGACGCACATGTGTTTCCTGGCTTTCTCACACCAGTACTAACACAACTTTCTTTCCAAAGCCACCGACTACTTTTCTCACATGCTTCAGCAGAGGTGAGAGGCGAAAATACGCCGGAAAGAAAGTTCGCCTCAACCGGGTATTCTGTAGAGGAGAAAGAACATATTTGACCCACTTTCAGAATTATAAGCATTGTGTCTGTCTTTGTATGCAATACTTTAATGAAAGCCAGATATAAAAACATTTTTCCTAATTAATGTAAGTTCATTGAAGAAGTTTTTTCAGTGAAATTTTCTAAGCCCAAGGCCTGTAATTTCATCAAAAATCTGTGGACCAGAACGAAACTCGACCTTGATCTGTAACTCATGGTGGTTGACTTGCACACCAAAAATCAGCTCAATATCTGCCAGCATTTAGAAAAAAAGTCCAGAAAACTGTTTTTTTCAGTGAAAATTTCTAAGTCCAAGGCCCATAATTTCGTCAAAAACCACTGGACAGGAACGAAACTCAAACTTCATCTGTAACTCATGGTGGTTGACTTACACACCAAAAATCCGCTAAATATCTGCCAGCGTTTAGAAAAAAAAGTCCAGAAAACTGGCGGACTGACAGACAGACGGACGGACGGAGTGCAAACCTAAAGTCCCTTTCAGCTTCGCCGGTAGGGGACTAAAAAGGAGAAAATGCAGATTGCCAGCATTTTTCTTTTTCCCACAAGGTGTTCTTTAAAACATGAGACTGTTTTAAAATGTTAGTTTGAGGTGGCATTATGTCAATTTTTGACCAGCAGACTTGTCCAAAAAATGGGGCTTGTCTTTCAATGAGTTAAAAAAAAAAAAAGAAAAAATGTGTAACAAGTAATTTTTTCTTCTTCTTTCACTACAATATTTCAGTTATTTTAAAACCAGACATGTTTGTGTCATGGAAATCTTTGCAACTTTCATGTTTTGATAAAAAATGCAAATATATCCACATAAATGTGAGCTACATTAAGGTATATTTCACCTAGACAACTGGTCATGCGCGAGATGTGGAATGGTACCCATTTCTAACATCAAAGTCTACCAGAATACCACTCTAAAAGGGGTTAATAATGCCAATTAAACCTGTTTCACTTTTCCCACAATGTTTTCTACCCATCAAATATGGAAATCATTATATGAGCTTCATTTGTGTTCTGTAACTGCTTTGAATTTGGTCAAGCCCAAAATGTTATTGTTTGATAGAGGGATAAACAAGGGATAAACCAGTTTACCTCAAGTTCTCTTTCATTTTCAAATGCTAGATTTGGATCCATCTGTACCTCCGGTGGTTGTAGCGCAGGCATGGCAACAAATTCCAAGTTTGGATCCCCAACAAGTTTTCTGGCCAACCATAGGAAAGGTTTCTCAAAGTTGTAATTACTCTTTGCACTCACATCGTAGTACTGTAGAAAACAGATTGATTGATTGCATGGTGTTTAATGCTATTTTCAACACTATGTCAGTTATATCATGGGGGCCATTATGTAACAATAGTTGCTAAAAGCAAACAAAGCAAGTGTTAAAATGCACTTAACACTTCACCACACAAGCCTGACATTTAACAACCAAGAAACCCTAACCCAAGAAAGAAAGCTTTTGAAAACATTACAGGGAAACGAGAAAATGCTGATAACCAGCATTTTTCTACTTTTTCCCTCATTGTTTTATACCATTTTGAAGTAAAATATCATAATTCAATCCACATTTAATTTGTTGCCCACAAATGCTTTCAATTGGGATGACTTCAAATTTATGTCATTTGGTAAAAACTTAAATTTGAAGATACATCTTTACTTATTTTCATCCAGTTTTTTAACCAATTTCATCTTTATTTTATGAAACTATAATCATTCTTATATCTTCATGCCAGTATTGCCCCCGACAGTTGCAAGGTTGAACAGAGTATGACAGATAGAAAATACATTTCATTCTCTGGAGGCTTTTTCCCACACACCTTATATTTATTTTTTATCTATGTTAACACAGCTGACTAGATTCTAAACAATGTCAAATTTTATCAGAGTTCAGTTACTTTCTGGCTGTAAAGATTTATCTTTCAGTTGTACCATCTGAAAGTATGGAAATTATTGTGAAGATGACAATCAGTTATTGTATAGTGGGTTCAAGTGTTAGTCGCTTGCTGAGAAATTAATTTCTAAATAAGGATTTCAAATTACCAGGTCACTTATATTTTGTTTACCTTTTTCCCTTGACTCTGAAATTCATTTTTCTGCCAGTGACTAACATTTAGACTGACCACACAATAACATGTTGTCATCTTCACAATATTTTACATGCTTTGGTATGATTTAAATCCAAATGCATAGTAACAACTGCAGTTTTTTTGGCCGCTATTGAGCCTTAAATCTTAAATAGCATAAAGCTCTAAAAAAACCCAATGGACTGTTTTGTCCTAGAATAAGACTTTTTGTCTGTGGTGTTCAAGCAAAGTAGACAGTGTAGATTAAATCCGCCATTATTGAAATGAGTATTGATAGGCCACTTAATGCAAGAAAGTCCTTTTCCCACAATGTTTTCAAAAGTTTTTGTTACCAGGGTTGTTAAAACTCAGGATTATGTTGTAAAGGGTTACAGATCTCTAGCCCAAGTATTCCCACCTGTAGATTCTTTTTTCTGTGGAAAACGATCGCTTTGGCTTTCACTTTTCTGTCTTTTATATCCACTTTATTTCCACACAGTACAATGGGGATGTTCTCACAGACACGGACCAAGTCTCTGTGCCAATTTGGGACATTTTTGTACGTAACTCTGGATGTGACATCAAACATGATAATGGCACATTGCCCTGTAAAATACAACACAATGAATCGTTAATTTTTTTTTTATTTTTAACTTCAGGCTACCAAATGAATCAATAAAAGACACTGAGAAGGGGTGGGTATTGCCTTTGGAAATCTTAATTGCGCTTTGTCTTAACATCGGTTTGTATGGTGATACTTATCACAATAAAGTACTTCTTTTATAGAGTTTCATATATATATATATAGAATAGGTACATAGTGTTGTAATATTACAAAAAATATCTGACAAATTTGGGAGTGTCGAGCCTAACAACCAAGTTAGATATTTCTGAAATAAGACAACACTGTGTACCTTTTCTATTTATCTTTTAACGCCTGATTCTTACACATAATGAAAAAGATGTGAAAAATATGTGAGTTATTTCAAGTGGATAGATGTATCAAATTTAGTCCAATATAGAGCAGCTGTAACTGTCCTCATGAATGATGTTGATTATGTCATAAAACATGACCTGTACCTGCAGAAAATTCATTCTTGTTCTATTAATACAGTGATGCATCCAGAAACTTCAAAATGTGGGGCACATGCCCCTTAATCCTAAAAAAAGGGGGCACTCTAATCCGAAAATAGGGCAATTGATTTTTTTGAGAAAATGAAAGGAATAATTAGTTAGATAAAGGAATGCAACAATAAATGTAAGATTTGCATCTTTTCTAATGCATCTTACAATGATTCAACTCATACAAGCAGCAGTGTTCCCACCAGCTTTTTATTTCAAGGGTACACTTAACCCCAGAGCTGTAAATCTGGGGTAACATTTTATATTAGAGGGTATGACAATATGGCTCCCAACTAGACGTAAAGCAATCCATACTGATGATTTGCAACAAAAAAGTCTGTTAAATTAAGATATGTGTGAAATTTCTGCTTAAAGTCATTTAAAAGCTGAAAAGGCAGTCTGAAGTGACTCTGATCAGACAATGTCAAAGAGACATTTAGTTGTGTCATGGGTTTCCGTGTTTTTTTTACCCGATCAATTTTTCATGTCTGTTAATTTCTAGGTAAGTATTTCCGTGTGATTTGACACAAATTTGTCAAAAAGGGTAACAAGTAACTTCAAAAACTGTCATTTTACATAAGATAAGCGTATAAAGGCCTTTTTTGTCCATGTATTCTCTTACCTGAGGTCTCGCGTGTAATTTGTGCCCAACCAAGGCTGACTGTTTTTCCAGCTTGGAATGAACGCATAATTCTTTTTCTAACAAACAGTTGATAAGTCATTTTCTTCTCAGACACAGACTGATCATTTTCAATCATATTTTCTATAAATATTGCACGGTTTCACGAAAAAAATCGAACAGTGTTATTTCTGTCGCCATTTCCGTCGATGACTCGCGGAAATTGATGACTAGAACTTTTATCCAATCGAATTCATGGGATTTTTAGCATCTTTCTAATTCATGATGTCATCCTATAACATCATTGGGACTTGGGAAATCCAGTGACCTCTTTCCAGGTAAGAGTTGTTTCCCTTACACTAGCAAAATCGTATTTTTTGGACGGAACAGTTTTCGAGGCCATGTTAGAATTTTCGGCACCGCGCAATGTGCTTTTAATAATGCGTACATTCCATAAAAAATGTGGCATTTTGCGTGCATAGTTTTTAGATTTTGGGGGCATTATCTGAAATAACAGGGCAATGCCGCACGCTGGATGCATCACTGTTAATATCTGTGTTATATAAAAGAATGTTCTATAAACATGTGTGGTATATCAAAAATAAATATTGCATAGGTGTTATTTCATGGATATTTGGTTAGTTGAGAGATAAATAATATTTCAGCTCACTTTAGCAACTTCACCAGGCACTTGTCTTCATCTTTTGTAGCTGAGTCATTACTGGCAATTCTTTTTAGGTAATAAAATGGACAGTTTTATTTTTATTTCTTCAAGTCAAAAGTCAATAGTTTTATGTTCTAACCACTTTTATCTTGTCATGTACTAAAGATACTAGCATCTGCCAACACCTGGGTGCTTTTCAGCCTTTCAACACTAGATATGTCTGAAGCCTTGGCTGATTGGACTGTTTTCTGTAAGAAATTAACCCTTTATCAAACAATCCAAGGTTTTAATGACTCTGGGAGAGGAGCCTTTTAACTCTTTCCCAAACAATCCCGACTTTTAACGACCCAAAGAAAGAGACTTTTGAAAACATTGTGGGAAAAGGAGAAAATGCTGGTTACCAGCATTTTCTCCTTTTTCCATAATGTTTTCAACCCTTCCCAAAACAAATTTCAATTTTTCTGTTGGGTTTGTCATCTGTAAATGCTTTCAATCTGGGATGGTCTAAAATTTTGTCGTTTGGTAATGAGTTAATCCAAGCAGGCTGACCTGGACAGAAACTTTTTCCCTTTCGGTCAATTTTTTCTACATGCCAAAGCACCAGCGTACCTCACAATTCAGTAAATTATTATAAACAAGAGGACCATGATGGCCCTGTATCCCTCCACTGGCTCATAAGTCAAAAAACACTACATGCCAAACATTACAATACTTGGCCAATTGGTTTCAAACTATAACACAAACAAAATTTTTTCTATAAAATCCTACAAGAAAGTTATGACCCCAGGGAAAAGCTATTTTTAACCACAAAGTTATAATTACTTGAATCCTGGTAGAGGTCCACAAGATAAAGCCCCACACCAAATAATACAAGTCTAGAATGTGTGGTTATAAACAAGAAGATTTTCAAAGTTTCCTCAATAAAAGGCCCTGAAAAACTTGAGACCCCAGCGACAGGACTAAATTAACTCTTTACCAAACGACAAAATTTTAGGCTGGTCCAAATTGAAAGCATTTGCAGACGACTAAACAAAAGTGAAAGAAGATTTGAAATTTGTTTTGTGAAGGGAAGAAAACATTGTGGGAAAAAGAGAAAATGCTGGTAACCAGCATTTTCTCCTTTTCCCACAATATTTTCAAAAGCTTTCTCTCTCTGGGTCGTTAAAAGTCGGGATTGTGTGGTAAAGAGTTAAGTAGCCCTATGTCTTATGGATAGTAACAAGAAGATTTATAAAGTTTTCACTGTGAAAGCCCATGTAAAACTTGTGACCCCTGGGGCAAGGCCAACTTGATCCCAAGGCTATAATTTTGGCTCTCTTGGTAGAGGCCAACTAGATAAAGCTACATGCAAAATTTGGTAGCCCTGGGCCTTATGGCTAGGTACGAGTAGATTTTTGAAGTTTTCACTACATAAGCCCATGTAAAACTTGTGACCCCCAGGGCGGAGCTAAATTTTATCCCAAGCCTATAATTTGGGCATCCTTGGCAGATACCCACTAGATAAAGCTACATGCCAAATTAGGTGGCCCTAGTCCTTCTGGCTAGGTACAAGAAGATTTTTAAAGTTTTCCAGTGTTCTGCTGAGGCCGCGTATTTGCGATTTTCTCGCTAAAAAATTCAAAATGTCGCACAAAAAATCTTTAAAAGGCGATTCCTGTCGCATATCAATAATCGTGGAATCAGCAGCGTAACTATTACAATGTAGTGTTTTTCATGGGCGCCGAAGGTGCGTACATGCAAAATGAAATTTGATTGGACGCAGACCGAAAACATCAACCAAGTATTGATGGTGTACTTTACTGTCATGACGTAGTATCTACTGCAATCTCAGTCGAAAAATGGTTTCGTCGCCACGGCGAAAAAGCCAGGTATTATCCTAAGCTTCTATGTCAGCCAAAGCAGACCAACAATCACAGCTCAAAGTCTGATAACGTTCTGATGCCCAGTAACCCTCCCCCTCAATCAACATCGTCGGAAGATGGTAAAAAATACCTGTACGACAGTTCTTAGTATTTAAAAGAATATTCTTCATTGGAATATGATCACGACCTCAACTTAATGGGTTGTAAAACATGTTTAAAAAAAAAAAAAAAAAAAAAAAGTATGCATTTAATGAAAAAAAAAAGTAACTTCAGAACTACTACTCTCATGTACGACGTGCACAGAACGTCTATCGTAGTTCAGCCGTCATGGCCGAGTGTTTTCAGGGGGATTTTCAGAAAACTGTACTGTGAAGAAAGTCTCAATGAGCAATAATCAGCCGTGTTAGTTGCATTTAAATCCACATTTTGGCTAGTGAAAGAGAACATAGCAATTAACAAGTATGGGTATTGGGGAACTAATTTCAATTTCTTATTTTTAAACCATTTTAATGCATTCTAAATTTTGTCCCCAAATTTTTAAAAATGTCTCAAACTTTTCTGGATGAGTGAGATATTTGTCTCTACTTTTCAAAATCCTTGGCAAAACACTGGTTTTCCCTATATAAGCCAATATAAAACTTGTGACCCCTGGAGCGGGGCCAAATTTGACCCCAGGGCTATAATTTGGGCACTTTTGGTAGACCCCCAATTGATAAAGCTACATGCCAAATTTCGTACCAGAAGAATTTTAGTTTTCCCTATATAAGCCCATATAAAACTTGTGACCCCCGGGTTGGGGCCAAATTTGACCCCAGGGCTTAATTTGAAGAAACTTGGTGGAGGTCTACTAGATAAAGCTACATGCCAAATTTGGTAGCCCTAGGCCTTATGGTTTCAGGCAAGAAGATTTTCAATATTTTTCAGTTTTGTTGCCATGGCAACCAGAGTTTTTGAAAGAATAAACTTCTTTCAAGAAATTCTGAAGAGGACCATGGCAGGATCATATTTGTGAAGTTTCATCAAAATTGGATGGGTAGTTTCAGAAAAGATGTTTGAAATAAAGTTAACGCACACACAGACGACGGACACCTGGCCATGACATAAGCCCACTGGTCTTTGGCTAGTGGGGCTAAAAATGGATTTTAGGGATGTATAATACTGTGGTAACTTGCTTTGTATCATGTATCACAGAGATGTATCGAGCCCCCTTTTGCCAGAGCATTGCTCATTACCACATTTTTGCCTCTTTGAATGATTTCAGCGACAAATAAGGGTCCACAGCATAAATTACCTTGAATGTAATAACCATCTCTAAGACCACCAAACTTTTCCTGACCGGCTGTATCCCAAACATTGAACATCAGTTCACCTCGTGATGTATGAAAGGCAAGAGGGTGCACTTCAACGCCAAGGGTGGCTGAACAGAAAGAGAAAAAAAAAAAAAAAAAATGCAATGCAGTATTAACAAGAGCCATGTTGACATGGCCATCCCCCACCAAATGCTTGCTATATAGATGTGTGTCTTCTTCTTTAAAGGCTGAAACAGCTAGATTTAAGAATTATTTTCTGGCGATGTTAAATACAAAGTACAATGAAAAACTTCAACAAGGTACTCTTTTCCTAAATAGCTGTCAAGTGTAAACACATATGAAATCAGTCAGAAAAAAATCTGAAAAACAATAAAGAGCAATAAATAAATTATGGACCACAAGTTATGATTCTTGTGCACTGCACTTCTCCTAAATGTGATCTATGCACCTGTGAAGTATCATATTTACACCTTTAATAATTTTTCACTCATGCTCCAGACAAAATTTAAGTATGAAAAATAACATGTGGCAATAACTCCCAAATTATAGCGCTGAAAGTTATGGTTCCTGTACACCAGTGCTAGCTCCGGCCCAAGTAAAATAATGGCCAACAACTTTTTCTTGAAAAAAAATAATAGATAAATTAAGCGTGTGAAGTTTGGTTTAAAAGAAAAGACATGCACATGTTGCATTAACTTTATTTTTTTACTCATAGTTTCAAACTTTCATTCACATAAGTCATTTCCACTACAATAATAAACAAAAGAAAAAAATTGTCATATATATTTAATCTTACCTTGTAGAAAATATTGTGGGAAAGGAGAATTTGCTCTATACCATTTCCTGGGATAGTGCGCCTTTTCCCACAATATTTACATAAAAGCATAAAGGCTTTAAGGTCCTAGTTTCTTTTGATGAATGGTTACTCCTTTACCAAAAGACAAAATTTTATTTTAATCTTACATTGTAGAACATATTGTAGGAAAAGGAAAATTTGTTCTACAACATTTCCTAAGGATAGTGCTTCTTTTCCCACATTATTTGCCTAAAAGCATACAGACAATTAAGTCCTAGTTTCTTTTGATGAATGGTTACTTCTTTACCAAACAACATTTTTTGTTTGTATTGTAATAAATGATGTGCACAAGTAAAGGAGAAAATTTTCTGTAACATAACAAATTACCTCCCTTTATTATCTGTTGACCTTAATTATTTTCAAATAAGGTCAATGAGGAGGGTAAGATGTCTTAAATAGTCATTCACTCGATAGTACCTAAACAGTGAAGTGGACGAAGGTTATCAACCTAAGCCTTTAAATTTCATTTGAATTTTCATAATGCTATCCACTGGTAACCACTGCTAAATCCAATACTGTAAATGCAGTTTAATTTTCCTTAGTTTGTTATCTTTTTTTATTGGCGATAGTTTTCATTTAGGACGACCCATGTTGATGTGTAAGTGAAGAATGACAAGATTTTTGGGGTACAAGAACGAGATTTATTAGAATAATGTCAACATGTCAATTAAATTATATTATGAATTATTGTTTTCTTTTTGTTCGCCGACATTTAAACAGCGCCAGTTTACGTTAGCAATGTAAACGAATTTATGATATCTAATTGGTTTCCATTAGTCGCCATCACCGTTTCTGGCGGTATCAAAATCGAAGACATTCTATCACTGCGTCGATTAAAATAGTCAATCAAAATTTAACGTGAAATAAACAATAATCGCCAACTGTTCTCCAATTAACAGATTAGAATAACAACCGGTAACATGACATGCGTTGTGGAATATACAAGCCAACTGTGACCTGTCGATTACCTAAGGTTGCGTCCGCCGAGATGTGAAACAAGTGATTACCACACATTTCCGGTGCAAATTAGCTCGTGATCAAGGCAAGTAAAGGGAATTTTACCCGACTTTTTTGGGAGTAAATTAATCGACAATTTTTATCGACAATTGGAAAAATTAATCGACAGCTGAATTAATTAATCGACAATTGTCGATAATGTCGATTGGCAGCGCGAGCACTGGTGTACACTGCACTTCTCCGCAATGTCATCTATCAACCTGTGAAGTTTCATGTTTACATCTTGTGTAGTTTTCAGGTTATGCTCTGGACAAATTTTGAGTAAGAAAAAATAGCCAAGGGCAATAACTAAGTTTCACAATCAAGAGTTATGGTTCTTGTGCACTTCACTTCTTGATGAGATCAATCCACCTGTATAGTATCCACCTTTTTGGCGGAGGATAATAATCATTCCACATATATACAAATAACCATGTTTGAACCTGTCAGGGTTTTCCCTTGGCAACAAAAATAAGGGGTCATTGTGACCCCTAGCCAAAAAAAATGGGGGTCATTTTGGAATTTGTTGGGTAACAACAAAACGTAATTTTCTTAGACAAAAGCTACTATTTATGAAAATATGGGGGTTTTTTTTGTGTGTGTTTCCTATTCAGTGTAAATCTTTGTTTACCCTATAATTATATGTATTATTACATGGTGATAGATACAATAACACCAGAGATCTCTACGTAGAGGGAGCTTACAGCTAAGGTGGCGACCTTTTTATAAAGAGTATCTGGAGTATGCTTTATTTAAGCCTGTTCTTAACAAGCAAATATGCTCTAGCTGCAGACAAGCTGTCATATCTCTGTGTAATTTTAATATTTCAAGGGTATCGTCATGACCACTACTGTTTTGATGATGCACAAGGGTTGAATTTCGAAGTATGTGCCACCTCTCTTTGTTTTATTTTTATCACGGGAATTGACCGTTTAATTGGTGAAAATAGCTTGTTGTCGGCAGGATTAAGAAGTCTCCATTATTTTTCTTGATAGAGAATATCCATTTCGGCCGAAAATAAACTATTTTCACCAATTAAACAGCCGATTCCTGTGTTTCGACACACGGGTCGCATTCATGCCGCTATTTTCAACGAATAACCAAGTGTTCCTCTTTAGCTAATTTACAGTAATCCCTCGAGACCTTCAAATGTGTTTCTGCGTTCTCTTACCAGGCATTGTATTGTTTAAGGGCTTATCTTCCTAGCAGACAGCAAAAATGACTTTGATTTTGACAGAGCCATATTGTTTTCAATAGAGATTGACTGGTTTAATTAGACCCGTTTAAAGACCAACGGTATTCTAGTAAAATCGATACACAGTCCAGTTTTTTGTCCCATTTTCTCTTCGTACTCCAGATTTTTATCTACGTGCAATGTAACAGTTTCGGTAGTATATATACGGTCGTTATTAACTCTTATCGTATTTGTGTGTCAACAATGACGCATTGTTGAAAAAACTGCGGTCATTTTCAATAAAAATGCGTCAAAACGCACAAAATCGTGCGTCAAGGAAAACCCTGACCTGTAACCACCTCCAGATAACTTAAAACTCTTTACCACACAATCTCAACTTTGAATGACCCGGAGGAAGAAACCTTTGGAAAACATTGTGGGAGAAGGACAAAATGCTGGTAACCAGCCTTCTTCCTGACAGTCGTGAAAAAAAAAAAAAAATCCCATTTTATTTGCACAACAATGATTTTTGGAGCTGTTCAATCCACGGATCTCTGCAATTTCAGAAAAATCTGAATATAGATCTAGGTAACTTTTTAGCTTTTTATTCACTTTGCAAAAATGGTCTTATTGAAATTTCAAGTAATTTTCTCGTGAAAATTGTAACTGGTTCACTGGCGTAATACAAAATTAAGAGCACTGCATAAGGCTACAATTGCTCTGCTACAGTTGCCTAATCCTATGTTGCAGTAAAAATTTTCAATTGAAAGAGGAAAAGAGATATTGGAAAGTGTCAGTTTTTGAAAATAAGCCCAACAAGGGGCATAACCGTTTCAAAAATACTTTTATGCTTACCTGCCCTTGTTGAATGGGTCCTCCTCTTGAATTACTTTTATCA
Organism: Hippopus hippopus; assembly: GCA_946811185.2. Taxonomy (NCBI): domain Eukaryota; kingdom Metazoa; phylum Mollusca; class Bivalvia; order Cardiida; family Cardiidae; genus Hippopus; species Hippopus hippopus. The sequence continues at coordinate 166,056 of OX328109.1, forward strand.
CATAACCTCCCTTGTTTTCAGTGTAATATACACATTACAAATTTTCTTATTTTATACATGTTTGATATCAAAATTGTACGACGTCATTGTCGATGTCATTTTGTACATATTTCATAGAGGCGAATGAGTTTAATTGATATTGACGCGGGTGCATTTATAGATGGTTCTGCATCTGCTGATCTATAATTTTTGAAACATCGTTACGTGATAAAAAGAATCAGACATTCGTTGACGTTTGAGATAGAATTTTATTAAACTCATTGAGAAAAAATGTTATTAAGCTCACAAAAGGCTCGCCTTATCACATTTTCCCTAGACTCATTTAATAAAATTTTATCTCAAATGCCAACTCATGTCAGACCCTACATGTCTAAGTGTGAATTAAAGATCTTCTGTAATAATAGATATTACAAATTGTCGAAGTATTTGCACGAGGACCTACACTTAAGCAGAGCTAAAAAATGATGATGTTAAACCCCGAATGTCTTGGTGATAGTTACGAATTAAACACTCACCAACATAGCGCTTCTCAAATTCTCCAGTTAAATGTCTCTTCACAAATGTGGTTTTTCCCACTCCACCATCACCAACCAAAACAAGCTGAAATTACATAAAACTCAAATTATTTTCAGTGACAGTCTTCAGTCAAAAAAGGGGCAAAACTGTCAAAAACACTTTGATGGTTATCTGCCCCTGTTGTACATGTTTTTTTTAATAGTTAACAACTAGATCAAGTTTGAAGTAAATATCTTCAGTAAGGCCTAACAAAAAAATATCCGTGTTTAGGGTTTCGGTCCAAGATGCTGTAGGTAGGGTAGGTAGGGATATATTATTTTTTTTTTCCAGAAACATTTTACATGGACCATGTACAGAAATCACACCGAACAGATATCTTTTCAATCGTAGCGTAAAAAGTTTAGGGTCAGCAGCGTTTTGTAGGTAGGGTAGGGAAACCCTGAACACTGATATTTATTTTATTAGGCCTAAATAGAGATATTATGAAATGAAAGTTTTTTAAGAACATGCTGGTAACCAGTATTTTCTCCCTTTTTCCACAATGTTTCCTTTCCTTTCCAAAACAAATTTTAATACTTGGTCTTATTTATTTCATTGTCTGCAAATCCTTTCAATTTCAATTGATCTAAAACTTTGTTGTTTGGTTTAGAGCTAAATATATATCTGTACCTGTTTTTCAGCCAGTTTTTAATCCATTTCATCCTTATTTGTGCAAAAGCTCACATATTCATTTAAGGGTTTTGTCTGTACTAGACCTGTACTAGGCTAGGGCTCTGAAGTGTCTTGCCCTAGAACACTCCAAAGACAGACCCAGGGAATCCAGTGGGGCTCCAACCCAGGGCCTTCAGGTCACAAATCCCACACTTTACCACAGAGTTGCCTCAGACAGACCTGATGGCTACAGTAAGTCTAAAATTGAAGAAGTTAGTATCAACTTAACATATAGAGTGCAAAGCACAACTCAAGGACCTTTTACAGAGAGCGTAGATCAAGACCTGACTGCACAGAAATGCAGTCTGATCTTGAATTTAAACGGTCTGACAAGGAAATGCTTTCCTTATAAAGAAGTTTTAAAAAGCAACATTCAAGTTCTTACTTTCTACTTGAAAGTTTGATGGAACCATTTACCACATAATCCTGTGTTTTAAAGACCCTGATACAGAAACTTTTTGAAAACATTTTTGGAACAGCTCCTTTTCCAACAATGTCAGTGGCGCCAAATGCGCAAACTAGGAAAAAATGGCTCTAAAATATAGCACTGGTGAATGTATTGGCAACAAGTAAATGCCTATAAATAATTCTTAAAATCTTAATCCTGACATAAACAATTTGTATCAAGTGTGAATGATGCCCGCATTACTGTTTATAACAACTAATCAAGCTGGCTTTCATTAACGGTTTCGTCTAATTACACACCATACTTGCATACACACCACACAATGCTAATCAATCAAATGTAGATTTCGCCACGCCCCATTGTGCACACTTAATTTTTACACAATATCTACTGTGAACCAATCAGAAATCAGATACAAGATTTAGTCACCGCCCATAATTTCTAAAGCCACGCCTTGATTCTGCCTTACCTGATAAGCATCCTCTCTGTGGCTAGCATTTTATTGTATATTTAGCAATGCCATTAATGGTAAACGTGATGATGGTATTGATCCACTTATCTAGCGTAAAATGACAAGATTTTGAAGTTAGCTGCCACCCTTTATGAAAATTTTTAATCAAATTGTGCCAAAATACAGCTGCCACCCTTTATGAAATTTTTTTTATCAAATCATGCCGAAATACTTTCAGAAAATTAACCGACATGAAAAATGGATCGTCGCAAAAAACATGAAAACCCATGACACAACAAAATGTCAGTTTGACGTTGTCTGATCAGAAGCACTTCAGACTGTCTTTCTAGCTTTGATAATGACTTCATACAGTAAATTTACCCAATTATATATGTATTAACCCTTTATATACTACACAAGTTATGTACACTAAGCACTGCCCAGTATTCACTGATAGGCAACGCAGGCTGATTGTCAGGTAGAATACTAGCCTCAAAATGGCTTCCAACAGGCTGCCAAAGTAAAAGTGACACAGCTTCACATTACACTGTTTTTCAAAGCTTTTTGATGATTTGACAAAGTAACTAAAGTTTAGTACTTACAGACTTTTATTCTTTTTTAATCCAAAGGTGTTTCCAGTCAAAAAAGCAGTGATTATGTACAAATATTATGTACAAATTCCTTCCGACATAGAGATCCACAGGTGGATTCTGTTTTTCACTATTGACACTCTGTAGCATGTTTTAAAGTATAATTGTTCCTGACACACATTCAATATTGTTTTTATTATTTTTTCATGCAAGGGAAATTTAAATAACTCTCCCACAAGCGCATGTATTTCTACCAGAGTTGTTGGGTGCTAAATATGGTCAGCCTTTTCAGAGTTCATTCTCACAGCGCAATTGTTGGTCTCTGGGACATTATATTGCATCAGATGATTTTGAAAGGATTGCAGAAAAAATTTGTCATTTATTCTCTTGTTCTCTGCTGTTTCGAGTTGAAAACCTTTGCATAAACGGTCACCAGAAAAGAATTACTTTCGCTTTGAACCTCCGATGGTTGAACTTGACACGGCCGCGTCGATCTCATTCTCCGACTCATCACTGTGATTTCTTTTGTCAAATATGGGCTAATATCAATATCAAAACAATATTTAGTTATTCAAAGATACTATCCATCGATAGAAAGTCGATCTCTGTGCAAAAACCCCTCAAATTCGCTGTAACTTCAACTATCATAACTCGCCATTGTTTTCGAAATTCTCTGAACACATGCCGTGTAATAAAGGTCGGAAAATACCTCGCATTCTTTTGATTTGAGCTAAAAATAGTAGCTTTACACACCAAAGAAATGAGAAACATTTGATTGGATAATGATTTCAGATTTGTTGCATTTTGGGTAGGTTTGAACCAATCGGCCTCTTTTTAACATCGGTCTTCTAGAACCTACCAAAATGCGTCACTGGGATTTCCTAGAGTGGAAAACACAGCACGGCATAGCGTCACTCGGATTACAAGCCAGGTAAATTACAACGCGTATTCGCTGCACTGGGATTTCGGGGGTAGTATTTTTCGACGCTCTCTCGCGTCTCTCGTATATAAAGGGTTAAACTGTAATTGGGTGATAAAATATATGCCTAATAATGAGGAAAGAACTTGGGTGATTTTATGACATGAAAATTTTGAATAATATGGGGGGGGGGGGGGGGGGGGTGGATTGGCACCTTGTAGGCCACTTTGTCTAACAGTGATAGCACTGAAACAAGTGTCAGAGAAGGCATTGGACACACAGATAGATAGCAAAGAACAGAATAAAAGGACCCTTTAACAAATTTAGTACTTTTTAAGATAAAAAGAAATGATATATTAACCCTTTATCACACAATCCCAAATTTCTTCTTTGATTTCATTAAAACTCAAGGAATTCTAACAGGTTTGCAATTTGAGAATTACAGCGCTGTACTACTGTTCAAATACAACTTGTATGTCCCTGCAGCTCACAGCCTTGAAAACCCTTGGGAAAAAAGGAACATAAGTAAGCATGTACCGAGCAATGGATTTAGTAGCTTTAACATGGGCCAATAAACTGAAGTGTCTATTGTACTATGTGGCTATCCCAGTTGGCTCCTACTGGCCCCAATTTTTATAAGCTGGCGCATTTGATGGCGTAAAAATTAAAACTTGCAGGGGAAGCCCTGAATGTTTTCTACCCTTTCAAATAAATATTGCATCATTTGACAGGCATTTAATTTTTGCCTGCAAATGCTTTTAATTTGGACAGGTCTAAAGTTTCCTTGTTCGGTAAAACCTCACTTATTCAGCAGGTGAACTCATTATCAAACAAAATTTTGGACTGGACAAAAATGAAAGCATTTTCAGACAACAAATAAAAGAAAGCTAACATGATGTCTTTCATAGGGTAGAAAAAATTATGGGAAAAAGAGAAATACTGGTAACCAGTATTTTCTCCTTTTCCCACCATGTTTTCAAATGCCTTTTCTTTCAGGGTTGTTAAAACTTGCACGTCTGGTAAAAGCCAAGCCCTAGTAGCACAGTCGGTAGTATACAGGTCTAAGGAATAAGGGTCAATGGTTTGATTAACGACTCAGCAAATTTCTTAACGAGGATTGATGATAGCCATTCCGAATTTCCTCTCCCAACTCTGATCATAGTTTCTACGATGGTTATGTGTGAAAGTAGTAGTGGCTTGGAAAGAATTTCGTGCAGAGTACTGGTAAGAGAAACTCCAGGAAAGCATGAATAGACGCACTGGCTGCCATGTTATCACTGTAATAATGTGGAAAACAGCATTAAACACCATACAAACAAGATGTCTGTTTGTAAAACAGTCATGACCCCCCTACTGCCACATTGATACAGGAAGTGGCACAGTTCATAAACTGATATCAAAAGAATTGATTGGGAAATATCGGTGTCATCTTTTTGATTTATAGCCCACTTCAATTGTTAAACGTGATAATCTGTCAACAGTTCGCATAATTATACACACTGCCGTGTGTATACATACAAGATTGTAAACAGACGCCAAAACACAGACTGGGTTATTGATTTTCTTTTCTGCACGCGCGTTTGACTTCCGCTTTTTCCCAGTCGACCTCGATGCCTACTACGTCCCCGATAATACTCGAATAAAATGTTGGAGCCACAAGTTGAGCCACATATGATGATTTTTGAGACACTTTAATTTTTTTTGAGTAAATGGCTCAAGTGGCGAATGGCAGCGTGGGCCCTGAATCATCTGGTGGTCACTGTGACCTTGACCTTTCACGGATTAACCTTAAAATCAATAGGGATCATTTACACTCCAAGATGAATATCTGTACAGAATTTGAAGGACCTAGGTCAATTCTGTGTGTAGTTATCATCTGGACAAGGTTAGGTCTATATATCATTAAGTTGAAGGTCACTGTGACCTTGACCGATTGACCTCAAAATCAATAAGGATCATCTACACTCCGAGACGCATGTCTGTGCCAAATTTGACGAACCTAGGTCAATTCTGTGTCTAGTTATCATCCGGACAAGGTTTGGTCTATATATCAACATGTTGACGGTCACCGTTACCTTGACCAATTGACCTCAAAATCAATAAGGATCATCTACACTCCGAGACGCATGTCTGTGCCAAATTTGACGAACCTAGGTCAATTCTGTGTCTAGTTATCATCCGGACAAGGTAAGGTCTACCGACCGACCGACATTAGCAAAGTAATATACCCCCACTTCATTGAAGGGGGGGCATAACAATCAACATACAACAATTGTATGGTTAAAGGTTAAGAGTTAATAAACAGCATACCATACCTTGAACTTGCACTTCTGTTCTTCTGATTGTTGTTGCTGACACTGCATGATCTGGTGAAAGAAAAAGGTTAACCATTTAACTGCTAAGCTTGACTAACTGACCTTTTGCAGACAGTGTCGATCAAGATCAGACTGCACAGAATGTGCATTCTGATCTTGAATCTACACTGTCCACTAAGGAGATATTTTTATTTAAAAAAAAAAAAAAAAAAGGAAATAACATTTTATCACATAACCAGGGATGTAAAATTCCACTCGCACTGGCGAGTACAAGAAACATCCGACTCGCCTGACCTGGCGAGTGCATTTTCTGACATATTACATACGCTTAAAGTCTGCAAAAATCGACAAAATTTCAGTCGGAGAACTGCTATCAAACGGAAATTTACATCAGTTATTTGAGGTTTTGTCTAGTTACAATCCATTACATGTATACACACAATACAATGCCAAATTCGCCACACCCAACCAGCATCAAATCTCAACAGTGAACCGATAAGGTATCACGTACAAAATTTAGTTGCCACCCCTAATTTCTAAAAGCCACACTTTGATTCTGCATTATATACTCGCTATTTTGCAACAACCTCCGAAAGACTCGAAGTAAATCTGGCAGTCTATGCTTTAGTATTTATTTCTTTTCTTACGGGAATAGCCGAGGGAATTCCAAACTGGTTCAGTGGTTTTCTAAAAATATTCTGAAGAAGTGGCATGACCTATTTTTCATAAATTGATTGAATCACTACAGATGCATTACAAAGAAGGTTATGTAAAAAGATAATTATGTAAACAAATTAGGTTGATTTTGCACTCCAACGCCAAGTCATTTGATCAGAAAATTTGATGGTGCAGATAACCTATTTTTAGTAGCGGTGTAGGGAACACCATCTGTTTGTTTCCATTACCTTTAGCAGGGTTCGAATTTCATTTTTTTATCCACTGGCAAAATTTAGCAAGTGGCTTTCTTTCCCACTCGCAAAATTAAAATTGGACTAGCATTTTTCTTTTTTTCTTTGAAGCCCAGCATGCCTATCAATGGTAAAGAACGAATGGCCAGTACAAACTGTTCAATTCTATTACGTAACCTGTTGACTAGAGACAACAACCAAACAAAAAAGGAACGTTAATTAATATCAAAACCTATCATTTAACTATCAATTCAATTCCAGCTGAATATCTGTTCTCAAACCATGTTAAATTTCTATAAAATTTACACATCCGAATATCTGCATGTCCGATAACTGGTTTAGCGAGTCCACCATGTCCAACTGGCTTCTAGTTGTTATTTGTGCATGATAATTATCTTTTAATAGATTTACAAATATTTCTGTTTATAATCAGAGATAGAATTCGTCTACCGTTTTTTCCGTATATAAAACACAAAATCGTAGTATTGGCAGCGAGTGCAGACGAATGCACTTGGCTCACGAAACTTGGATAACGAACGACAACTCGGAGGCTTCAATGGTGACATAAAATTATCAACAGCCGTCGAAGGGTATTCTCAGTGCGACATGACCGATGTTTATCCACAACGAAAAGAATTACCTTATTTGTATTCACATATGAAATTTAGTACATTTTGGTAATTGTTCTTCAATAATTTGCACTCGCATTTTTTATCGAGTGCTTGAAATTTCAACTCGCATTTTCCAATTCTGGCTCGCATTTTGCGAGTAAATATGTGGGAATTTGGAGCCCTGCTTAGAAAATTAATTCCTCTCTTTTTATGATGTTAATGAACAGGCAATTGAATAAAAAACTAGAAAACAGATGAAAACATTTCTTGACAGTTATTTTAAATCAAAATAACGTGTAAGTATAGATCTAATTAATCACATGACTTTCAATTCTATTAGACAAATATCTCACTGAAAAAACAGGCGAGTGAAAAACTCTGCAGGGCGAGTAACCTTCAACACCTACTCGCCATGTCAGTCAAGGAGATAAAAAAAAAAAAAAATTTTACATCCCTGATAATCTCCCTTGTTTTCGGAGTAATATACCTATTACGAATTCTTTTATCTTATACATGCTTGTAAGACACCACTTTTGACGTCTTTTTTTATTTTATAGAAGTAAATGGTTTTATGGATATTCCCACAGGTGCATCTTTACATGGTTTTGCATCTTCTGATCTATACTTTGTGAAATATCATGTGATAAAAAGAATCTCACATCAGTTGGCATTTGAGATAACATTTTATTACACTTGTTAAGAAAACAAGTAAAGCTCCCAAATGGTTTGCTTAATAACACTTTCCCTAGACTTGTTTGATAAAATTTTTGTACACAATCGTGTTTTATTCGAAAAAATTGCCGCAAAACGGAATAGGTCATTTTGCCTTAATTACCATGTTATTTATAAGGTTACAGTACATGAAATGATTTTAAATTAAGATTGAGTGCCAGTGCTACTAGGGCTCAGCAGAGCAGCAGAATGTTAATCAACTAGGCAGACGAAATCTTGTTCATTTTGAGGTCGTATACAGGTACTGCCTTTTTGATGTCAAATAAGATTTTATAGTCACGACATGTAGGCTCAAGGTACATAATGCTTCGAGGTAATCAGTATTTTACTGTCTCAACAAAAATTGGTGCCCTCTAGTTGCTTGTCTGGTCTCTATTTTGAGTGTAAATACCTTGACTTGGACATTTCTTTACTTCAGCCAACTTCAATTTCCAATATAAAAGTTTAGAATGGAAGATTGATTGATTGTATGGTGTTTAACGCCGTTTTCAACATTATTTCAGTTATATCGCGGTGGCCAGTGCACCTATCCATGCGTTCCTGGAGTCTCTTTTACCAGTACTTCACACAATTTTCTTTCCAAGCCACTGGCTGCTTTCCCACAATCATCGTCGAAATAATGGTCAGCGGTGGGGGAGGAATGAATCCTGTCGCAGTGACTATCATCCAGGGTTCCCACTGGGCTTTGCATTTGGCGCCATTTGCGATAGATTTTTAAATGTGGCGCAAGAAAATGCCGATTGGCGAAAATGACTGGCGCTGATATTTCCCATACAGAGATGCCGTACATTTTAATACTGGTCCCCTTCACCGCAATGCGTGGATGCATGACCGCTAATTCATCGATAAAGTTGAAGTTAATTAGCAGGAATAAACTACGGCATCGACGTAATCCAAATTACTTTACAGATCGGTAACATTCACACCTGACTATCCGAATATACATACACTTCCAATAACATAAACTTCCGGCTATATTGTCAGTTAATTTCGGAAAACTGTAATAAAGTGAAAGTAACAAAGACCAGAGTCCCATATAAATCGTGAATATTGGTTAAATGTCAAAATGAATTATAATCGCAGTTAAAATGGATAGATTCTGTATTAAATTAATATAGGCCTATGTACAGCAGTTTACGAGATGCAAACCGCGTCGGCACTGACTAAAACCCGGATGATTATGTTATCGTCGTCCTTGAAGTTTTCTAAGTTGTTTTTCCTGCATTCATCACCCACCTTTCGAAAAACGTGTTTGGTTTTTAACATTTTAACGTATGTATCAGGGTTCAATCTAGGCTGCGTTTTTGCGCCAATGGCGCGATTTTAAAGTCCTTGGCCCATTTTTGAAACTCCAGTGCGCCGGATCGGCGCAAAATCCAATGCATCGGCGCTTTTCCGATTCCGTTGTGCGCCGCCATTAACTTTTTTTTAGTATAGTTTTTAGCGAGTCAGTGTTAGAAGACGCTTTCCGCAGTATTGAAATTTCGCTGCAAAGCGTCGCAGCAACACGGAGAGCGTTACTGGTATTCGGATATTCACTTATTCACGGCACATGAACGAGTGCGATGGAAACCAGCTTTTGAAAACATGTCGGCAACGCAAACACAGAAACGAATCGCACTCGTCACAACTCGGCCGATTCCGTACCTACATCGGATTTGATGGCTCCCATTAACCGAGGTATGCCGAATGAAACGAATCGGTGATTTCTTTTCTGGCGGAAATTCTGCCAAACAAGCGAAAACGCAGCAATCGGGTGAAACTAATGGTGAAAAACAATCAGCTGATGCAAAAGCTGGGAAATCGTATGCAAAAAAATTTCAAACTGAGTGGCTACAAAAGCCTCAATTTCACTGGCTTCGTTACGACGATGCAAAAAAATTGTACAGAATAAGCATGTCTGATCTTGGATCTGCACCATTTGCCAGTTACTTGTATAATACAGCAATCATTTAAAACAAATGATTTTTAGTGTTGTTACATAATTTGACCTCTTAACAACTCAATCACTATCCCCATACACAATTAAGCAGTAAATTATCTGGATTTACTTCCTTTATATGGTAAGTCAGTAATAATTGAGCTTTTAAAATGCCAAGATCCTGGTTATTTGGTTGTTAAAAAGTGCTGGCCCATCTCAAAATACTGGTGGCCCCTTTTTAAAATATTGATGGGCCACTGGCCCATTCTGACAAAGTTCTAGATTGAACCCTGATGTATGTTTCGAAATGTAAATAGTCCCCTCATGAAAATTTTTTTCTAGATCTAGAAATTTCTCTAAATGAGCAATTTCTACTTTCGTAACAATTTTTCTCACATTGACTTTGTTGTTTGGTTTGTACCATTTAAACCTCTATCTGTTTCATAAAAGTCTCTCTTTAAAACTTTGTTACAACAGGAGAAATGGTTATCAATGACCTAGTTCTGCTTTTGTCACAGTGGTTTTACAAATATCAATGACAGATCTACTTAAACTTAATACATAATGATTTTTCATTGTTAACAAAACTAATTTTTGGAATTGTGGAATATATTCACACAATCAACATAGATACAAGTAATTAAATCAGATAAAAACAAATGTTTTCTTGTTTGTATCATTGCTCATGACACAACCATGCAATGATAACTTATTGACCAAATCTTGATTATGCCCGACCTACTGTACTTTCCTTTTAAAATTGGCACCAACTGGCTCCAATTATTTCAATTTGGCGCAAACTTTTCTCATTTGGTGAAAGTGATGGCGCAAGAAAAAAAGCAGCCAGAGGGAACCCTGATCATCAATCCTCGGAAAGAAACTGGCCGAGCCAGGGATCGAAACCTGGACCCCGTGTTCTCAAGTCCAGCACGCTACCGACTGAGCTACCGGGGCTCGGCTTAGAATGGAAGAAAAGTATACCGGAATTGAAAACGATGTCATCAGCATCAACATGCTTATCACCATTTACACCACCCGCTAAAATCCTTCATTACATGAAGCTTAACTAAAAAAAAACCATACATAATGATGAATTTATATCATCTGCTAGGTCATGTGGAAATATTTTCAAATCATGTGACTGCATATTGGCACCAAATATATCAAGTTGCAAGGATTTTTTTACAAAAACCATCGAAGTCACATGAATCTGTTTCAAAATAGCAGCCGGACAGTGGTGAAGGTCCATGATTGTGTATTAGTCTCGATAAAGAGACACTACGTTGATTTTTTTCATATTTGGACATTTATTGTGTACCGTGCCGTCTCAAGTCCATTGTAAATTTTCCGGTTGCAAAGATACAGCGCTATACTAACTTTCTGTTTCGTCGATTTAATTTGTATTGCAGTGAAATGCAATTAACTTTTAGTGACAAACACGACCAAAGACAAATTATCAAACCTTTCATCACCTTAAGAGCATGTAGAAGTCTTTAAAACATGTAAATCTCGGGGAGAAAACTGACGAAATCTATCGTGGATGGCGGCCATTTTGTGTTTTAGGGAATGTAAATTACAAAAGTAACATGAAATGAACTGTTTTTTCTTATGTTCAGCGTTTAAATTGAAAACATTTCGAACGAAGAATTATTGCTTAGGCAATCAACAGGTATGCTTAAACCCTACTTTTGTGCTCTATTTGTGAAATTATGAGAGTTCAAACAAAATCTGTGTGGAGATATCAACTGTTTTCGTCTTCATGGTCTCTGTACCCAGAGGCGACCAGTCAAAAAGTAACATCGCTTTTGGGGACAGTTACCATACCTGGTGGATTTTCTTTCAAATGTTTGGATGAAACTGAATTGTATTTTCCATGATGCTAAGAAAATGATGAAATTAGAAAATTATTTTGTGATTTACTCTATACTTTGTTCAAATTTTGACTTTTTCTTGACTGGATCGTACCTACAAGGAAACAATGAACCGCAAGGCTAAGTGGTGTATAGAATACGATTTTTTCATGGACAGACTTCGAATTTTTGTGTAGAAACTAAAAAGTTTCTAATTCTATAACATTTTGTAATTTCCTAAACATATTTGGACATACGAGGCAACAAACCGAACGCTAATAGTCTGTCCAGTACTTTCACGTAAGAAATATGAACAGATCTATTTGAATCGAACAATTTTCTAGGACGAGGAAACACTTTATTTTTTTAAGTTATAATCTTACTCAACAAATCCAAATATAAAGAAAGAAACACAATAAAATACAAAAGGTGCAAAAAACAAAACGTGCTACACTTACTTTCTTTCCGTTAAACGATGACGGCTGATATAACAGAGGTAGGTTTGAGGCGCAAAATTGCGAAACTACAAAGCTAGTTAGAATCGGATTGAACCGGAATTGGCGCGGAATTTTCCACGAATTTTCCGATCGAAACGGGAACCAGCATATTTTTAGGAAACGGAACCGGAATCTCTTGTCAAACTTACGCATGCGGATAAGCTAGCTAAGCTCAGGAATGGTGAAGATATTAAAATTGTATCGATTTTTTCTGTTTTAGCATAACTCATGGCAGTTTAGTACTTTGCAGGATTACGAGTGAGGTGAATTGGTAACTGGATTTATAAGTTTTGTGTTTTGCCTTCATTAAAGATGACGAAGGATCGCTTACCGGCCTTGAAAGCGGTAGGTGTTGTCTAAAACGGTGTTAAGTAAAAATTTCAAACATCCTGTGAAATGTCAAAACATCTCTTTATTTGAAACCAGTTCCTTATCGTTGTCCAGAATTTACAGGGAAGAAATTGGCAGAATGCTTCATTTTTCTCTCTCCAAATTTCGTGATACAGTATTTTGTTAGATACGCCTGATTGAAGTAGGGGAAATCCGGCAAAACTCGGACATCGGGGAAAAACGGGATATTACGGGCGTTTCACAGTTGGAAACTTCTCGAAGAGTAGTTTAGATGACTCCTACACCGTTTATTAAGCAAATCTCATAGCTGCAGAGTCTTAACTGAGCACCGGGTATGTTTATACATAAAGAAATGACGTAACACCCACTTTCTTTCTGACGCAAACAAAAACCTCCAAAGGCCGAGTCGTGCAAACCCGAAGTATATGCTGGACCTTAATGTGGTTGTTTGGGACAGTATACAAAAAAATCTAAACAAATAAAAAGCTACTTAGATATCTGAAAAAAACGTCATTAAAAGAAGAAATGACAGTCTTCCTTAGAAATATTAGGAAAAAATTGAAGTGTCCGAAGATCAAAGATCTTTTCGATAAGTCGTTAAAAGTCGGACAAGGAGAAAAATGTGAATTTAATAGAAAACTGACACCTTTAGAATGGATCTATCAATTTAAAAAGAAACAAAATGTGTATTTGGGTTTTTGAAACAATACATGCTAACTGTTCTCTTTCTATTTAGTAACAATATTTTCTACAGAGTGGGTAACGGGCGAGGCTTTAGAAGCTCAGAAGGGAAAAAGAGGGAGAGGAGGGGTGGAAGGGTATAGAGGAAAGAGAAAACTCCCCCTTTTAAAAGAGCTTAATTAACCTTTCTCTAATATTTGTTTTAACACATAAGAAGGAGGTATCTTTGGAAAACCTAATTGGAAAAGGTCATATTGCTCGTAACCATGGAAAAGTTCCTGTCCGAACTTATAGGATGGTTTGTCCGAAGTTTTACGATGCTGTCCAAGTTATGCTGTTTTGCTCAAGAGTGCATTTTCTCCTGTTTTTCGGAATAATTTTGACCTTATCTTTGTTTCAGTTATAAAATACGAAACTGTAATGAACAAATTATCAAGGGAGGTCACCCGACAATGAATCCCTTCAAGTTCAAGCTCTCAGCGACGTTTTATGTGAGCACCAATGATTTTTGTCCGACTTTTGCCGGACTTACCCTATGTCATTAGTCCTATTTATAATCCCAGACAACAATTGGCAATTTTTTATTTTAACATTCATCTTGTTCGGTCTTACTGGTTCTTTCATAGTTTCCTTTAGCAAACAGTGACAACGTCTTTTGTCACAGTTTGAGCAGCGAATTCTGATACTCTTAAGTGATTTGTTGAATACAACTATAGGATACACATCCAAAGATAGTTTGATAAATTCTTTCTTAATTGACAAACAATATTTGAACAAAACTTGCCAATTTATGAGCTAAGTTTGATTCATTACCAGGTATATAAAATTCTACTTGCCCAACCGCATTGGTGAGTGACAGGGCCTGCTCTGGCTTTTTGTTTTCTTTCGCCACTATTTTCGCCAATTTAAAAAACTTTTCGCCACTTTTTTTATTTATGAGCCATTTTTTTCGCCACTTTTCCTAATTAATTACCATTTCTTTCGCCACTTTTCTTAATTTATGAGCCATTTCTTTCTACTTTATCGCTACTTTCCTTTTTACCGCCATTTATCCCCCTTTATTCCGTTCAGGTATCAGACACAGAGAACAAGGTTTTTTTTTTTTCAATTTTAATTCATTTTGTACAAACATGGAAACATGAATGATGAAAATTACATGATGAGGATTTAATCCTTTAGCACATGACACAATTTTAGACACATCCAAACCCAAAGCATATACAGACATCAATTTTAAATGTTGCCAAAATAGTGGAAGATTGTCTGTGATAAGAAGCAGACTTGTGCTGCAAGTAGACAGTATTTCTTCCATGAACTTTACAGGAGAAATTATAGTATGTGATGAAAGAATTTCTGTATGCCTGTGTTGAGTGAAAAACAGTTGAATCTTACTATCACTTTTGGATATGATTTGCTTATCAAAGAAAAAAATGAGAAGGATTTTTATCTACTTGTTGACTCAAAAGAACATTATTTGACCATTGGGTTTTGATTGCCTTGTAATTTATGACCCCATCAGTGCACATTACACATTACTTCAAACCCTGGCATTTCTCAACAGATTACAAATAATGTCCAGAGTGATGAG
Organism: Hippopus hippopus; assembly: GCA_946811185.2. NCBI lineage: Eukaryota > Metazoa > Mollusca > Bivalvia > Cardiida > Cardiidae > Hippopus > Hippopus hippopus. The sequence continues at coordinate 181,103 of OX328109.1, forward strand.
AAAAGAAAAAGAAAAAACTTCTTCACGGCTGTAATGAGGACCAACCACAATCTTGATTCAAAAACATAACTAGGACTTGGTAAAATTTAAAAGAATTAAACTTAACAAGGTTTACAGAGATGTAATCTATATAGTCAATAAAACAGCTGATAGGAAGGAAAAGGTGTAGTGTATTCTAAAAATATAATGCTATAAATAGAACACTGCACTGCAGATTTTGCTTGAGCTGCCGATGTGAGGAAGGCAAATGATTGTTTTCAAGATTTTTTAATCCTTTGGTTTACCATCCATCATTGTAATTTATTGAAAAATATTTGTAAAGAATATCTCCAGCAGTAAGAAGAGGTAATTCTGCTTTATTTTACGACTATTCATGTATTGAGAATCAGTACTGATCGTCTGACGTCATTTAAACAAATAAGCATACGCTTTACCTGCGGAAAAAAAGACAGATTTTCGTGGGATAAAGGGGTGGATTTAGCGAGTTAGTAACAGATATGGATCATAACACTCTGCTGTCTTGTCTAAATTTACAAAGTTGATAAAGGATAACTGGCGTCACCCTTTGTCTTAGATAGCCAATATTTCATGAATATAGCCAGGTCGGGAATTTTTTAAGGCGAAGTTTTTTCGCCGAGCAAGGTTGACGAGGCAAAGTTGAGCCATTGAAGGTGACTTCTTCGCCCACGTCGCCCTGTAGCTTGTTCCCTGCTTCACCCTTTCTCCACATGTCTCGTGAGTTGAGACAAAAACTGAAGAATTGCCTATAAAAAAAAAACTTTCGCCACTTATTTTCGCCAGTTAAAGAAAAAATTCGCCACTTGTTCAGAATTTTCGCATTTGGCGAAAATGGCGAACGGCAGCGCGGGCCCTGAGTGATCTTCTCAGTGCTAGCTCTGGCCCAAGTAAAATAATGGCCAACAACTTTTCCTTGAAAAAAATAATAGACAAATTTTGCGCGCGAAGTTGGTTTAAAAAAAACACACACACATGCACATGTAACATTGAACAAACTTGACTTTTTACTCATAGTTTAGACTTTCATTCACATAATTATGTCCATTACAAAAAATAAAGAATATTTAATATTACTTTGCAGAAAATATTGTGAGAAAAGGAGAATTTGTCCTCTACCATTTCCTGGGATAGTGCTCTTTTTCCCACAATATTTGCATAAAAACAGAAAGAATTTTAAGTCCTAGTTTCTTTTGATGAATGGTTACTCTTTACCAAACAACAAAATTTCGTTTTAATCTTAAATTGTAGAAAATATTGTGGGAAAAGGAAAATTTGTTCTACACCATTTCCTGGGATAGTGCTCCTTTTCCCAAAATATTTGCATAAAAGCATACAGACCTCTAAGTCCTGGTTTCTTTTGATGAATGGTTACTTCTCTACCAAACAATATTTCTTTTTTATTATTGTAATAAATGATGTCCACAAGTAATTGGGGAAAATTTTCTATTACATGATGATTTACCTCCCTTTATGATCTGTTGACCTTAATTATTTTAAAATAAGGTCAGTCAGGTAAGTAGGTCACACTACTGTATATGTCAAAAACAACTTAAAAAGTGATTCACTCGATAGTGTCATAACAGTGAAGGAGGCGGAGATTATCTACCTTAGCTTTTAAGCAAACACATTTTTTTCGCTGGTATTTAAAGTACGGTGATTTAAGAAAGCAATGAAAACGAATTAATAATATCTAATATATTTCATTAACTCACTATAGCCGTTTTTAGCGGTATTGAAATCCGAGGCATTCTATTACTGCGTCGATTAAAATGGTCAATTAAAATGAAATGAACAATAATCGTCAATTGTTCTCCAATTAGCAGCTTAGAGTAACAACTAGGGGTGTAACGATACATCGGACTATCGATGGATTGCGATGGTGAGCGTGTCGATGCTACTGCATCGATTGTTACATTGAAAATCGATAACTATCGCCGATAGTTACCTCAAATATCGATAGTTTTGATAGTTTCACTGACAAGAAAGAGAGAGAAAATACTGCAATTCGCTAATGTATTCGGACGCCCTAAAAGTTCGGACACTTTTAATTATTTACAAAAATAATTTATTTTTTAATTCTTTCTCTGAAGACTTCCAAAAGCAAGTTTTCCTAAATATTCGGACATTCCGTAACGTTAATTTCCCAAAATAGTTGACGGGTAATTTTTTGGAATATGTTTTCAATAATGATCGGCTGCATAATATTCATTTCTGCATAGCAATGTTCATTGTTACGAAAACAAATCCTTTCGAGAGCTGATTAAGTCAGCGGTAATTTTAAGTCATGAAATTAGACCAAAATAATTGCAACACTAAGGGTGTTTTTGTTAAAAACTTCTCACCAAAGCGAAAAGTGTGGATTTAGATCAAAGATCAGACCAAACAGCCTGCCTACAGTCTAATCTTAATCTACACTGGCCGCCAAAACCATAACCATGCGTGTTGTCCTTCCATAAGCAATAAATAAATCTACTATGAAAAATGAATACTAAACCTCGTTCCTTCTTTTCTTTATTTATCAGTAATCCATTTCGAATACATTCCTTTCATTTTGGCTGCAAGGAATTAGATAAATTTTTAGAAAACAGCCGCACTTTTTTATGCTGACTACACAAAACGTGACACGACTAGTGTGTTCTTGAAACAGCTATATTACTAAATGCAAAAAGGCTTTATCAGCTGGTGTAAATCATGCATGAAATAGGCTTATTGCATGGTCACTTTGAATTGATTGGAGGTCGACCTGCAGCCAGATAGGAGTTTCTTCGAGCAGACCAGTTTAAGTGTGTAAATTAAACAGGCGCGTTACAACTCAGTCGCTTCGAATGATTTGCGTGTTACGTCATACCCCTTATCCAAATTTTACTGCAAACATTTGTGTACCCACGTACAGGCCGACAGGCATCTTGTAGACAGATGGCTTGTAATATAGATCTACATTATGGTCGTTCTGATTTACTCTGCTGATAGTAAGATGGCGATTTTCAAAGCGTTGGCGGATGGTGTAGATAGACATCAGACTAAACAGAACACGCTGTCTGATCTTGGATCTATACCATCCACCTCTGTACTATGACGTAACTCGTATTAGAAAGCTACTTCTTTCTCGGGCTAAAAAAGATAAGATAATGTTTAACAGTGTTCCCACTCGCGCAAATTATTGCGTAAATCACGTTTTAGAATCGAAATTCACGTAACAAATTCTGGTTACACCCGAGACTTCGCGTAAGAAAATGCATGGACAAAAAAGGCCATTATATGCTTTTCTTGTGAAAAATGACAGGTTTTGAAGTTACTTGTTACCCTCATTGACAATCTTTTTGTCAAATCATGTGGAAATACCTAGCCAGAAATTAACAGACATGAAAAACTGATCAGAGTAAAAAACACGGAAACCCATGACACAACAAAATGTCTCTTTGACATTATCCGACCAGAGTCACTTCGGATCGTCTTTTCAGCTTTTTAATGACTATAAGCAGTAAATTTATACAAATATCTTAATACAACACACTTTTTGGATACACATACAACAAGGTAAAACCTATTATTTCGGCCACCCCCTTTTTTTCAGAATGATAATTTCCTAAAGATTTGGAGACTAAACAAAAATAATTATTTTTTCTGTCAGAATATATTGGCCAATTATGGGTAAAATTAGATAAATTCTATCAACTCAAAAAAACCTTAAGGGCTCACATTTAAAAGGTGATTTCTTTAAAGGTTTAAAGTTGCTTTATAATTACTTTTTATTAGGTGTGTTTATGAACCATCAGCATTTGTCAGCATTTTGTGCTTTGCATGCTGTTGTATATCAATCAGACAAAAAAGTTGACTTCTTCAAAAGTTCAGAGTAATTAGGTATGTCAAGTTGTTTGTGAGCCATCTGCATTTAGAAAAAAATGTCACTGAAATTTATTGAGCATCTTGCATTTAACTCTATTTTCCCCTTTATTTGCTATTCAAAACTATACTCAAGTAGAATTTAAACTACTCGGAGAAAGTATTAGTCTAAAACATGGTTTCAAGATGTAATTTGATGAAAATTATCTCTTGCAATTCATCCAATAGTATTGCAATAGTATTGCAATAGTAACAGGCAATATCAATACTATTGCAATAGTATTTTTTCCAATGTCAATACTATCGCAATAGTAGATTTTGGCCTCAATAGTCAACCCTAGTAACAACTGGTAACATGACACACGTTACATTGAATATACATGTACCAGGTCATAATTTTCTCCTTTGTGACCTGTCGATTACCTAAGGTTGCATCCGCCGAGGTGTGAAACAAGCGATAACCACACATTTCCGGTGCAAATTAACGCGTGATCTAGGCAAGTAAAGAAAATTTTACCTGACTTTTTTGGGAATGAATTAATCAACAATTTTTATCGACAAATGGAACAATTAATCAACAGCTGAATTAGTTAATCGACGATTGTCGATAATGTCGATTGGTAGCGCGAGCACTGTCTTCTACTTCAGGCGAGTACAAAAAATACCTGACTCGCCTGATCAGGCAAGTGCATTTACTGACATATGATATGCGCTTAAAGCCCATTAAATTCAACAAAATTTCTTATAGAGAAATGCTAATCTAGCAAAAGTTTACATGTTATTGAGGTTTTGTCTAGTTACACTCCACTAAATGCATACACACCATACAATGCTGATCAATATTATCAATGTCAATCTCACCACTCTGTATCTGCATCTAATGGTGTGCACAGAGAATTTTCACGCAATCTCTATGGCATACCAATCAGGAATCACGAATGAAATTAAGTTGCAGCCCTTAACTTCTAAAGCCATGCTTTGATTTTGTGTTATGGTATGCATCCTGTCACTATGACAACCATTATATGGTATGTATTTAATGGTGACCTCGGGATGACTCGGAGTATCAGGGTTCCCACTGGGCTTTGCATTTGGCGCCATTTGCGATAAATTTTTAAATGTGGCGCAAGATAACGCTGATTGGCGAAAATGACTGGTGCCAGTATTTTTCACATCGAGCTGCCATGCATTTTGATACTGGTCCCATTTACTGCAATGCATGGTTGCATGACAGCCAATCCGTCTATTTAAATTGAAATAAACCAGTTGGAATAATCTACGGCGTCGACGTCAGGGTTTTCCCTCAGCTATAAAAATTGGGGGTCATTGTGAGCCCTTGCCTCATTAGTTGAGGGCCATTTCTTAAATTTAGGGGGGGTCAAAATAAATGGGTCTCTTCGTCGTCAAGCACAGATTAGAATGCGTTTCACCTTTAACTCCAAGAAAGTAAAAGTCTGTAAGTCATTTCTAACGGAAAGCTCGATTTCAATTTTTGACAGACGAAAAATTCTTGTCCAAATCGCTGCTTGACGTGGCTTGATCTGCAGCTGTAGGAAGCAGATGATAAAAAAAAGAATGCTGCAATTTACTTTGTGGTCTCATTATTTTTCGCGAACAGAAATGGCTGGTAAATTGTACTTTTATCTACCGGAAGTCGCACGAAATAAGCTTTGAAATACAGAGAACCCAACCAAGACTTTGACTGGGTCCGTATTTACGACACATGCCAGATGTACTTTACAGCAATATAATGCGTAAACTAATCTTATTCTGTAAAAAAAATTACCAGAAAACCACTTTTATCCAAAATAAACCCTGTAGTTAAAAAAAGAACGGTGTTCGTCTGATATTGAAGCAAGAACGGACTTGGATTAATGACGCTTTATTCCGTTTCCAAGATTATTCAGATTTTAGAAAGTTGCGTCACTGATGACGCACTGTTATTTATTTTGGGAGTCATTTGAGTTAAAATCGCGTCAATGACACAGAATTTGTGCGTCATGGAAAACTCTGGACGTAATCCAAATTATTTCACAAATTGATGTCATTTACACCTGACAATCCGAATATACATATGCTTCCGATAACATTACGAAATGTTGGCTTGACAAAATTTGTCAATTAATTTAGGAAAACTTTTGGAAAATGAAAGCATCGAAGACCAGTGTCCCATATAAATTGTGAATGATTCTAAATGTCCAAATGAACCATGAACGCAGTTAAAATTCATAAATTTCGTTTAATGCAGCGGATTTCCAAAATAATGAACTTATCGCAGGCAGCTCTGACTAAAACCTGGTTGGTAATGTTATCGTCATCCTTGGAATAGTCTGTGTCGCTTTTTTCTCCATTAATCGCCCACTTTTCAGAAAATTTGTTTGGTTTTTAACATTTTAACTTGTGTATGTTTCAAATTGTAAATAGTCCCCGCTGAAAAATAGTGTTACAGATGAAGAAACTGCTGTAAAGGAGTAATTTTTACTTTTGTAATAATGTTTTCACATATTGACTTTGTTGTTGTTTGGTTTGTACCATTTAACTTCTATTTGATTCCAAAAGGTCTCTTTTTAGAACTTTGTTAAAAAAGGAGAAATTGCTTTCAATGACCTATTTTTACTTTGTCACAGTGGTTTTACAGACATTGATGATAGATCTACTTAAACCTAATACATGTAAACTAGCCGGGTGAACCCTGAGTATATTCAGCTGTTGACGCTTTAGTATTCTTTTTTATCTTACCAGAATAGCAGAGGGGTTTTCCATCTGGTTCAATGGTTTTCTAAAAATTCTTAAGAAGTGACATGACTTATTTTTATTAAACTGATTGAATCTCTACTGATACATTACAAAGAAGGTTATGCATGTAAGAAGATACTTACATAAACACAGAGTTCTCGGAAATGCTAATACTGTCATCTGAGATGACAGCTTTTCCCGACGGACGACACAAAAATCCTAACAAAGGATTCCACCGGACGACACGAGGCACGCGTCCCTAATCAGCTGCTCAGCTGCTCATATATAACATGTAATTTACAATCCCTGGCTTCATTTGTTAATCAGGTGATTGTTTGGGAGGTGTGAAACAAGGCGAATAGTCCAATAGATAGGTAATCACTAAAGTCGGGTAGTCAAAGAGGTAGGCGTGGCCTTTTGGGAGACTAACAACCAATCGGAATGTGTCTTTCTTTATCTCTCGCTCAGTACCCAGATAATTGTGGATGACAAGTAGCTAATACCGCAATTGCCCATAATAATCATTTGACATTTGCAAATTATGCATTAATCAATGGATTACAGACTGTTGTACGTGGATAATTGATCTGTATAGATCTGTTCAATTTGAAAAAGGCGGTGAACATCTAATGATGCGATCGACAGAATGCAATGGTAATAGATAGTTGACATTCGGCATCACGGTTGCACCCATCACAACTCGGCCGATTCCGTACTTACACCAGATCACCCAAGGTATGCCAGTTGATCTGTTAGATGTAATTACGGAATCGGCTGAGTTGTGATGAGAGAGATAATTGAGTGTTGTCCTTGACCTTTTATCTTTCCAATGAATTTTTCAATCGATCTTTTGAGTAAAAACAGTTAATTAAGAACAATGTTCCCGTAAAATCATATCTCTTTTTTACCATTACTATATTATCTCTGGTACCTTGCACATATGCTTAATATTATTGGGTGAACAAATTTCAAAATGACGAAATTTCTTGGGATTGAAAGGAAAGCTCCAGATCAGCCTAGTGATCAGACTAGTGTGAAAGAAAAATTAGACTTTTTCTCTGCTCTAGAAATTGGATGCTCAGGGCCAAGTGAGAGCTATATGTACATATACATGGTGTAGGAATACAAATTAAAACTTGTAAATCTTTACAGTTTGTAGATGTTTATTACTTGTGTATGAAAATTCATCCTGACTGTATGGGAATCAAACTTCTGCAGGCTGAAATCCACCTTTCAAAATCATAGTGAGAACACTGAAAAACAAATTTGGTTGATTTTGTACTTGATTGGTAAATCATTTGAGTAGATCTACTTGCCAGAGAGTACATGTAGGTAAAAAGAAAATTTTACACCCCTGAAAACCACTCTTTTTTGTTACGAATTGCTGTGGAATAGATGCAATCATTTGAAATGAAACTATACAATTGCATCACACAGACTCGTGATGTTTTTTTTTTTATCAAAATTTCGTTTCGCGGGTCTGGTTTGATAATTGAAATAGATTTCTTTAATCGTTCCCAAACGACAATATTTCAGACTGGTCTAATTTGAAAGCACGTGCAGACAACAAAGCTTATATGACAGAACTTATGGGATTTGTATCAGATAGTCTGGAAAACACTGTGGGAAAAGGAGAAAATGCATTTTCTCCATTTCCCACAATGTTTTCAAAAGGCTTACTTCTCAGGGTCATTAAAACTGGGGATTGTGTTGTAAAGGGTTAAAAGATAGCTAGTCAGTCCTGGTTTATCATGCAACCGTCTGCATGAATGAAAAACACTGCTGCGGCTCCATCTGCTATCCGACATGATAGTATTTTGATTGAATTCTGAATGAATTGGGCCATTATTTATTAAAACAGCGAATGAACATTTTCTGAATAAGTTCATCCTAAAGGTAAAGTTGAACCTAAAGGTAAATGAAGTTTTTAAATAAGTTCTTTTGAGTGATAATACAGGTTTTAGAGGGATCAGAGGGTGGCCAGGTAGCTAAGTGGTTAGCTAACCTGACTTATGACCTGGTGGTTGCGAGTTCCATTCCTGGAGGTAAACTTTCATTCTGGCCATTTTTAGCCCCTCACTTCTAATGCATGTGAGAAAGGTAGTCAGTGGCTCGGAATGAAAGTTGTGGCAGCACTAATGTGAGAAAGCCAGGAAACACATGTAGGTGCACTGACCGCAGTGATATGACCTTAACTGTTAAAACAGCATTAAACTCCGATTAAAACATATGAGCATCTATGTTGGTAGTCTAAAATCTATAACAAAATTAATAAGAGTATTTCAGTGTTTTGGTTGTATTTCATTGATTCATAGAATGGCTACAGACATTGAATTTGGCAAGGAGTAGGCTAAAAAGATTATTTGACAGAAATAGGTCATAATTAGAAGTTGATATACATTTCAACTTAAATAGATTTCTTTTTCCCCATACAGCTGGTGTTATAGAAGAATAAATGAACACAGTGAAAAGCAAATAGCATTCAATTTACAAACCCTTTATTCAACAGAAACAGGTTTCTGCAAATGGTGATTCAATGAGGGAAGGATTGGCCCTTAAACATGCAAAAACAAGAGATATTTTAGCTGCCGCTGCAGCTAGTGTATATCAAGATCAGGCTGCACAAAACATGCAGCCTGATCCTTGATCTACACTGTGAAACAATCTAGACAAAAGATATTATGAAATTGTAATTATTTGGGTCATATTTCTAGGATGAGAATAACTCACAGGTTTATTCAGAACTCTAAGGGTTCAAAACAAAGTGAGAAAAGGAGAACATGCTGGTAACTAGCATCTCCTTTTTCCACTATGCTTTCTGTCCTTTCAAAGGCAAATTCTATAACAGCCTCATTTGATTACAACCTGCAAATAGACAAGTCTCAAATTTGACCAAACAACAAAATTTTAAGACTCGTCAGAATTCAAACCTGTTGCAGACAACAAATCAAATGTATCTTAGTCGATAAAAATTCATCTCTGAAAGGGTAGAAAACATTATGGGAAAAGGACAAAATGCTGGAGAAAACATGGCCAAAGGGGGAAAAATGCTTGTTACTAGCATTTTTCTACATCTCTGACAATATTTTTGTAAGCTTTTTCCATCATGATCCGTAAAACTGGTCATTATGTGGTAAAGGTTTAATCCTTTTAATTTTTACCACACAATCCTAACTTTTTGAAGAAAAAAGTTTTGAAAACATTGTGGGAATAGGCAAAAATGCTGGCAACCAGCATTTTCTCCTTTTCCCACAATGTTTTCAGAAGACTTCTTCCTCTGGGTCGTAAAAACTTGGGATTGTATGGTAAAGAGTTAAAACTTTAAATTTCGTATGCTGCAACCCAACCTTCACTCTTTACGACCGACAAAAAAGTAGACTTGTCCAAATTCAAAACATTTGCAAACAAAAATTTAAATGAGGCTCATACAATGCAATTCGTCCCTGATAGGATAGTAAACATGGAGGGAAAGAGGTGGGAAGAGGACAAAATGCTGGTTACCAGCATTTCCTCTATTTCCCCAATGTTTTCAAAAGCCTTCTTCCTCAGGGTCCTTAAAAGTCGGGATTGTGTGGTAAAGAGTTAACCCTTATCTGTGTGAGAGTGAAGGAGGGGTGAAAAGGGTGTGTGAGTGAGTGAGTTTTTTTCACCCCTTTTGCATGGCACAACTAACCCAACTTATGATATATGTCTGATCACTTTATGCCAGACCTTGGTAGAGGAAAGTTCTGTATCTTTGTCAGTTTACAACTTAAGTGCTGCGAGTAATTGATCCTGGTAGGTAATCTTTGCAATTGTATGTTTTAAATAATTGCTTAGATTTAAGTGTTTTCTTATATTTAGATCAGAAGTGTGTCTTTTTAACCCTGTATCAGACAACAGAATTTCAGCCTTGTCTAAGTTGAAAGCATTCGCAGAGGACAGTTCTATTATATAAATGTGGCTCAAATGGTGCAATCTTTCTTTGATAGGTAAGAAAATATTTTGGAAAAAAGGAGAAAATGCTGGTTACCAGCATTTTCTCCTTGTCCCACAATGTTTTCAAAAGGCTTCTTTCCTTGGGTAACATCAAAAGTTGGAATTGTGCAGCAAAATCTTAAACATTCATTTAAATTTTTTAGTTTCTTTTGTCACTGTATTTATCAATGCACAACCATTAAGTAAACTGAGAGGGAAACTGAATTTGGATTTTTTTGTCCTCGTTACAGTGTTAATTGTGATATGTAGCTATTTGTAGCCGAGCCCCGATAGCTCAGTCTGTAGAGTACATGACTTGAGAATGGGATTGCAGGTTTGATTCCGGGCTCGGCTAATTTCTTTCCGAGGATTGATGATAGTCATTGCAACAGGATTCATTCCTCCTTCACCGCTGACTATTGTCTCAATGATGGTTATGTGGGAAAGCAGCCAGTGGCTTGGAAAGATTATTGTGCAGAGTACTGGTAAAAGAAACTCCAGGAAAGCATGGATAGGCGCTCTGGCTGCCATGATATAACTGAAATAATGTTGAAAATGGCATTAAACACCATACAATCATTCAATCAAGCTAATTGTATGCCTTTGTATATATCAAATGTTAAAAACTTGAGATCCAGACACTTGGTACATTTATTTAGTTTATTGTCAGCTGTCTTGTGACACAGAATGTCTCAACAAAGTGGACAGTGTAGATCAAAGATCAGACTGCACGTGTTGTGCAGTCTGATTTTGATCTACACTGGCTGCAAAGGCAACGGTAGTTGTGAAAGGTGCTTTAACTCTGTACCACACAATCCAGGGTTTAAAGACCCTGATGAAATAATAATTTGAATCATTTACAGACTACACAAGTTATATGCAACTCGAATGATGGAATTTATCTTTGAAAGGGTAGGAAACATTGTGGAAAAAGGAAAAAAATGCTAGTTTCCATCATTTCCCCTTTTTTCCACAATACTATTCAAAAGCCTGTTATTACAGGGCATTAACTCTATACCACACAATAAAATTTTAGATTTGTCCAAATTCAAAGAATTTGAAAACAACAAGTTTAAGGTGACTCTAATGGTGAAATTTGTCCTTGATAGGAAAGAAAACATTTTGGAAAATGGAGAAAATGCTGTAAACCAGCATTTTCTCCTTTTACCAATGATTTCAAAAACCTTTTTCAGTGAAGGAATTGTGTGGTGAAGTAGGGATTGTGATAAATAGTTAAAACTCATAACAGAGAAAAATGGTTATTTAATTAACAATCCTGAGTTTTAATGACCCTTAGGAAGAAGGCTTTTGAAAACATTGTAGGAAAAGGAGAAAATGCTGTCAGCCAGCATTTTCTCCTTTTACTACAATGTTTTCAAAAGCCTTTTTTCAGGATAGGGATTTTGTGGTAAAGGGTTAAAACCAGTAGTGTAAAAAATGGTTAATTAATTAAGACTGATACAGCGTAAATGATCATATGACATGCTATCAGAGAGAAATCAATATACCTGTACCTACAGTGATATACCTGTACCTACAGTGATATACCAGTACCTACAGGGATATACAGGTACCTACAGTGATATACCGGTACCCATCATCTAAATGTTCAGTTTTTGGACTTTTTCATATTTAACCGTTTACAGTACAATCTTGAGTTTTTTACTGTCCCTGGGGTCCTGTGTGTCTCTGTGGTAAAGTGTGGGACTCATAACCTTGAGGCCTTGGGTTTGAGCCATGCTGGACCAACTGGGTTTTTCGTAGGATTATCCTTTGGCAAGACACCTTAGAGCCCTAGCCTAGTGCAGGTAAAACCCAGGAAATACATGAATTCTTGAGCTGTTGCTGTGAAATGACTGAAATAATGTTGAAAAAGGTGAAAAACACCATTCAATTAATCAACTTAAAGTCCCTAGATTATAGGCACTTGAAAACATGCTTGAAAAAGGAGAAAATGCTGGTGATCAGGGTCAGGATTCAGCAACCATTCTTAAGATCATTCTTAAACTTACTCTCAAAGATTTTATAAACTTGAAAGTAACACAACTTCTTATTGGCCAAACCATTTTCAATGATGGTTTCTATCCTACCAAAGACAATTCAAACAATCGGATTTGTCTTTTAACTCTTAACCAAATGAAAAAATTTTAGACTTGCCAAAATTGAAAGAATTTGCAGACAACTAAATAAATGTGACAAAAACTTTGGAAGTTAGGCTGGTTACCAGCATTTTCTCCTTTTCCCACAAAGTTTTAAAAAAGCTGTCTTTTTCAGAGTTGTTAAAAGTTGGGATTGTGTGGTAAAGGGTTAAAGGTTAAAAAAGATTATGGTTTTCAGTATTTTCTTCTTTTACCACAATGTTTTCCAAAGACTTTTTCTCAGGGTCATTAAACCACAGGGATTGTGTGGTAAAGGGTTAAAGCTTAGATATTATAACTTTATTATTTAGGCCCAATAACTTTTTTTTTACGAAATCCCAAGTTTTATCGACCCTGAGATAGAAAGCTTTTGAAAACATTTTGGGAAAAGGAGAAAATGCTGGAAACCAGCATTTTCTCCTTTTCCCAAAATGTTTTCTACCCTTCCTAAGATCAGTCATATCATTTGAGACATATTCAAGTTGTCGTCTGTACATGCTTACAATATGGACAAGTCCAAAATTTTGTTGTTTGGTAAAGACCAGTTACTTCACGGGGACTGTGTTTTAAAGGATTAAAGTGTTGATATTATAACTTTATTATTCAGGCCCAGAGCGATGACGATGACACGGACGACGTGCCAGTGGGTATGGACACAGGTGGCTACATGGATGAATTTTTTGCGCAGGTTAGTTGACACATTGCGTATTTGCTTCTTTGTAGCATGTCGATGCATGTTGGTAAAATCTGATAGTTATCTTACGTTAGGAATATAATGTTTATGTTTTTGTCCTTTTACACTTATACACTAGTTTCATTTAGCATCAGACCTCTAAGAAAACATCACTGCAAATGGAGAAATTGCTTTAACCCTTTGCCACACAGTCCAGAGTTTTGAAGACCCTGAGAAAGCAGCTTTTGAAACATATTGGGACAAGAAGAAAATGCTGGTAACCAGCATTTTCTCATTTTCCCACAATATTTCTATCATTTCAGAGACAAATCTTATTATTTAAGTTGCAATGAATATGTCGTCTGCAAATGCTTTCAATTTCGACAAGTGTAAAATTCTGGTAAAGAATTAAAGACTGCTTTTTGCTCTGATTTTGATCAACGTCATTGGCAAAAGAAACAAAGGTATTCTTATGCTTTTAAATGTTTAACTGTTTGAGAATATAGTTTTTGGAAAAGCAGCCAGTATCATGACAAGTGAAAGTCTGTGATAGATGTGGTGAACAAAGTGTTGTAGCTTAGATAAATAAATCAAAATCCCGATGTTAGAAGTCTTCATCCAGGAAAAGTACCATAAAGACAAAACTGGATAAGATGTATTCACGTTCAGAAGGCTTTATTACCCAGGTATGTTTAACCCTTTACCACATAATCCGGAGTTTTAAAGACACTGAAAAAGAAGCCTTTTGAAAACATTGTAGGAAAAGGAGAAAATGTTGGTAACCAGCATTTTCACCTTTTCCCACAATGTTTTCTACCCTATCAGAGATAGAATCTTCATTTTAACTACATATTTATTTTGTTGTCTGCAAATGCTTTAAATTTGGTTCAGTCTTAAATTTTGTAGTTTGGTAAAAAGTTAACTCTTTAAAAATCAACAACTGGTAGCTCAGTCGGTAGCGTACAGAGCTTGAGAACAGGAGGTAGCTGGTTCGATCCCTGGCTCGGCCAATTTCTTTCCAAGGATTTATGATAGTCATTGTGACAGGATTCATTGTTCCCTCACTGCTGACTGTTGTTTTGGCCTCGATATAACTGAAATAATGTTGAAAATAGCACTAAACACCATACAATCAATCAATCAATTATTAAGCATATTAATTTACTTGCGTGAGCGCTCAAGGCCCAATGGCCCTTGTGTTTGAGGTTTGGTAATATTGAAATCATAATTGCCTCCTTGCAACCCTTTGCCACACAAACCCAAGTTTTAATAACCCTGAGAAAGAGGCCTTTTGAAACATTATGGGAAAAGGAAAAAATGCTGGTTACCAGCATTTTCTCCTTTTCCCACAATGTTTTCTAACCTTTCAGAAATAAATTCATTCATTTGAACCACTTTCAATTTTTCATCTGCAAGTGCTTTCAATTTGGACCAGTCCAAAATTTCATCAGTAAAGAGTTAACGCTTTACCACACAATCCCGAGTTTTAACGTCCCTGAGGAAGAAGCCTTTTGAAAACATTGTGGGAAAAGGAAAGAATGCTGGTAACCAGCATTTTCTCCTTTTCCCACAATGTTTTCTACCCTATCATAGACAGAAATCATCATTTTAGCTACACTGAATATGTCGTCTGCTAATACTTTGAATTTGGTCCACTCCAGGATTTTGTCGTTTGGTAAAGAGTGACAGAAAGCACAGTGTACAGGTATTACGGACAGGAAACAGTTAAAAGGGTACCAGCAACTCAATATTCTTGTATCTGATTGGTGGGCTAATAACAAAATAGTATACTACAGGTATACAGACAGGAAACAGTGAAAAGGGTACCGACTACTCACTATACTTTTATATGATTGGTGGACTATGGACAAAATAATGACAGTCTAATGACTAACAGCAGAATCAATGAGACCTATCAATAATAGCAAGTGACAGCCCTGTGCCACAAATAAAGACCTGGTAGTTATGAATCAATGTTGAAGTAGTATCGATTTTCCCGTAAATAGTTTTAGTTTGGTCGGGAAAAAAAAGCTTTGATAGATTGCTATATGGTGAAATCTCAATTATTCTAACATTCAATTACCTAGCCCTTCCCAAAACAGCAAATGGTTGACTATTGCAAATTGAAAGTTACTGCAGAAAGGGTAGAAGTCATTGTGGGTAAAGAATGAAATGCTGGTTACTAGGATTTCTGCTTTTCTCACAATGATTTCAAATGCCTTTTTCCTACAGGTTGTTAAAACTTGGGATTGTGATTAAAAGGGTTCTATATATAATATGCTAACCTTAAACCTGCTGCAAACAGCCTTTTTTGTGCTTGCAGTAGACAATTCTTGACAATGATCTGGCAAAGAGACACAGTTCAAAATGATCAACTTCTCCATTTCCCACATTGTTTTTACATGTAGTAGAGACTAGGTTATATTAAACTTTACCTTCACAGTCCTTTTTAAATCGTTATTAGATGACAAAATTTTTCAGTTATTTTGAAACCATTTACAGACAAGGAGTTAACTGTAGCTAAATTTATAGGATATGACTTTGAATGGATAGAAAGTACTGTTGGAAAACAGAGCAAATACTAGTTAGCACCATTTTCTCCTTTTCCCAGAATACTTTCAAAAGCCTTCTCACTCATGCTGTTAGAAGTCAGGATTGTTTGGTCAAGGCTGAAGTGCCTGAACATGTAAATATTGAATTCAAATAATGGCAAAATCTTAAGGAAACAATGTACCAGTATTTCTGATTGTGTGTTCAGTGTGGCATCACTGTTTTTAGCTCCACTGGCCGAAGGCCAGCGGGCTTATGTCATGGCCTGTTGTCCGTCGTGCGTCCGTCCGTCCGTGCGTCCGTCCGTCCGTCCGTGCGTTAACTTTTTTTTAAAACGTCTTCTTCTCTGAAACTACCCATCCAATTTTGATGAAACTTCACAGAAATGATCCTGCCATGGTCCTCTTCAGAATTTCTTGAAAGAATTTAATTCCTTCAAAAACTCTGGTTGCCATGGCAACAAAACTGAAAAATTTTGAAAATCTTTGAAAATCTTCTTGTCTGAAACCGTAAGGCCAAGGGCTACCAAATTTGGCATGTAGCTTTATCTAGTGGACCTCTACCAAGTTTCTTCAATTTATAGCCCTGGGGTCAAAATTGGCCCCGCCCCGGGGGTTACAAGTTATACATGGGCTTATTTAGGGAGAACTTTAAAATTCCTCTTCTACCTAGCCATAGGGCCTAGAGCTACCAAATTTGGCATGTAGCTTTATCTAGTGGACCTCTGCCAAGATTGTTCAAATTATAGCCCTGGGGTCAAATTAGGCCCTGCCCGGGGGTAACAAGTTTTACATGGGCTTATATAACAAGTTTTACATGGGCTTATATAGGGAGAACTTTAAAATTCTTCTTTGACCTAGCCATGGGACCTAGGGCGACCAAATTTGGCATGTAGCTTTATCTAGTGGACCTGTACCAAGGGTGTCCAAATTATAGCCGAGGGTCAAATTTGACTTCGCTCCGGGGGGTAACATGTTTTACATGGGCGGGCTTATATAGGAAAATCTTTCGCATCTAGCTATAAGGGCTAGGGCTATCAAATTTTGCATTTAGCTTTATCTAGGGGGTCTCTATCAAGGGTGCCCAAATTATAGCCCAGGGGACCGTCAAATGTAGCCCCACCCCAGGGGGTCACAAGTTCTACATGGTCTTATATAAGGAAACTTTAATAATCTACTTGTACATAGCCATATTTAGGCCTAGGGCTACCAAATTTTGCATGTAACTTTATATAATGGGCCTCTACCAAGAGGGCCCAAATTTTAACTTTGGGGGTCAAGTTTGACTCCACACCAGGGGTCACAAGTTTTACATTGGCTTTTATAGTGAAAACTTGATAAACCTGTGTCATGGATCACATATTTTACAGGGCCTTTTATTCAGCAAACTTGTTTTACATGACTTTTTATTGGGCAAGATTAAAAAATCTTTTTGTTTATAACCACACATTCTAGTTTCATATTGTAGGTCTGGGGTCAAAATTGCCTTCATTCCAGGGATCGCAAGTTTAACATGGGCTTCAAAATATTGTCACTTCAATTTAAACATTAATCAAGGGAAATAACTCTTTTTATGAAAGATAAAGTTCGTTACTATTTACCTCCCTTGATTATCAAGCTGCAGTGATACATGATTGGTGCTAGACAAGTTTTTTAGCTCCACTGGCCGAAGGCCAGCAGGCTTATGTTATGGCCCGTTGTCCGTTGTGCGTCCATCCGTATGTTAACTTTTTAGCTCACTTGAGCACAACGTGCTCAAGGGGAGCTTTTAGGATCACCTGGTGTCCGTCGTGCGTCATGTGTCGTCAACAATTCTTTAAACATCAACTCCTCCTAAACCACTGGGCGGATTTGGACCAAACTTGGCTGGAATGTTCCTTGGAAGGTCCTCTTTAAAAACTGTTCACAGAATTTGATTCCATCAAAAACTCTGGTTGCCATTGCAACCAAATGGAATTTTTTAGGGAATTCTTTAAAAATCTTCTCCTCTGAAACCACAGGTCAGATTTTGAAATAATTTCACAGATATGCTCCTTGGGTGACCCTTTTTAAAAATTGTTCGTAAAATTTTGATCCGTCAAAAAATGTGGCTCTGGTGAATGGGGGCTTCTTGCACCATATAGAAATGAAGGAATTCTTCAAAATTCTTCTTCTCTGAAACCGCTGGTCAGATTTCGAAATAATTTCACAGGATTGTTCCTTGGGTGACCCTTTTCAAAATCTGTTCGTAAAATTTTGATCCGTCAAAAAACGTGGCTCTGGTGAATGGGGGCTTCTTGCACTATACAGAAATGAAGGAATTCTTTAAAAATCTTCTCCTCTGAAACAGCAGGTCAGATTTTGAAATAATTTCACAGGATTGTTGCTTGGGTGACCTTTTTCAAAAAATGTTCGTAAAATTTTGATCCGTCAAAAAATGTGGCTCTGGTGAATGGGGGCTACTTGCACTATATGGAAATTTAGAAATTCTTAAAAATTCTTCTTCTCTGAAACGACTGGTCAGAATTTTACTTAATAGCCAGTGGAGCGATACAGGGCCATCATGGCCCTCTTGTTATATAAATTTTAAGTACACAGATGGTTGTATATTGAACTGAAGCTAGTCAGATTATTCCTCCACAGTTAACCAGGTTTTAATGCTTTTTTAGGGTCAAGAGCGGACAACATGTGCTAATTGTCTCTCAAGTCTTTTGCATTTAACTCTTAACCTGCTTAATAAATAATAGCAAGTAAGGGTTAACCCTTTACCACACAGTTCCGAGTTTTAATGACCCTGAGGAAGAGGCCTTTTGAAAACATTGTGGGAAAAAGAGAAGGAGAAAATGCTGGTGACCAGCATTTTCTCCTTTTCCCACAATATTTTCTACCCTTCACATATCAAATTTCGCTTTTTGAGTCACATTTATTTTATAGTCTGCTAAGGCTTTCAATTTGGAAAAGTAAAAAAATTGCTGTTTGGGAAAGGGTTAAGTATACAGATGGCTGTACATGTTTATTGAACTGAGGATAGTCAGATAATTTCTTCAAAGTTAAGCAGGTTGTTATGCTTTTTTAGGGTCAAGAGCCAACCACATGTGCTAATTGTTTGTCAAGTCTTTTGCAATTAATCTTTAGCATGCTAAATAAATTACATGATGAAACTTTCTAGCATATAGTAAGAATCCAAATGTTGCTTTTTTAAATTTATTTGTTTGGGAGAAAATTCACCTAAGCACCTAGATTCAAGATCAGACTGCATGTTCTTGATCTACACTGTCCACAAAAGATCCTTAGCTGTCTTAGGATTAATTCTTTATAAAGCAACAAAACAGGAAAAGTTAACTCTTTACCAAATGACAAAATTTAAGACTGGTACAAATTGAGATCTTTTCCAGTGAATAAATCATGTATGTCTCTTATGATTAAAATGTGTCAGAAAGGGTAGGAAATATGGGAAAAGGAGAAAATGCTCATAACCAGCATTTTCTCCTTTTCCCACAATGTTTTCAAAAGCATTCTTGTTCAGGGTCGTTTAAACGTGGGATCATTTGGTAAACGGTTAATTTTTTGAAACCTCAAAATCAACTTCCGCTGATGTTTTTCGTGATAAAGGAAGCGAACTTTGATTTGATGGTACCATCAAGGAAACACTTTTTCATATGAATAATTAACAGACCTGCTGTTTATGGTTCTCCCATGTTGGGAGGACAGATAAAGTAGTCTCTCTGTTGTATGCAGAAATAGAAAATACAATCAATAGATTCCCTCACACCCATTAATAAGGTTTCTCACCCATTATCGCATTACCTGCACACAAACAGTTGCCTTCTTGCAGCAATAAGTGAGGGAAAAATTGTCCATGTCAAGCTATAGGCCCCAACCAAGTAGGTTAAGGGTAAGCATATCTGACTTGTGACCTGGTGTTTGCGGGTTCGATACCCGGTTCAGGCAAACTTTCTTTTTTTGGTGATTTTTTACTTCACACCTCTATTGCATATCAGTAAAGTAGTTGGTGATTTGGAAAGAAAGTTTTGTCAGTACTAGTGTGAGAAAGCCAGGAAACACATGGATACTGATTGTCAAGCTATTTTTCTTCAGACCACAATGTTTATTAATGTATTATTTCAAATTCATGTTTATAATCTATAATATTACAAGATTGTTTTTTACTATTGCCTGCTTCAAATTTCACACATGAAGCAATGAGTTTTGACAACAGTGTGAAACAGTGCACTCTATGAACCCAAATTTAAAAATGTGCAATTTTTTTAAACAATATTGCAAATAGTAGAATTTTGATGAACCTATGTATGGGATAATGTTTGAAGCATCCATGTATGGTGCTCTTTTTGAAGCACAGGTTGCATCACTTCCTTATTGGTTTCTACTGTGTTCCTTTTACATACAAGACAAGCTCATACTGTGTTAAACCAGCATTAAACTGATGTAGTGGGACTTGGTCAAGTGGTGTGACGTGAGTTTAATAAGCAATTGATCCTTTTCCCACAATGTTTTAGAAAAACTTTCTACTGTAGGGGCATAAAAGTCGCATTAAATTGTTCAGTAAGAGATTAACTCTTTTCCAAATGACATAATTCTGAATGTGTCCTAATTGAAAACATTTGCAAATGGCAAATTAAATATAAGTCAAGTAATGGTATCATTGTTTCAAAAAGGCTGGTTACCAGCATTTTCTCCATATCCCACAATGTTTTTAAAAGCCTTCTTGGTCAGGGTGGTTCGAGTTTGGGATTGTGTTGTAAAAGGTCTATTAACAGCAGCTTAACTGTGTCAAAAGACAAAATTTTTGACACTGCTAAATTGAAAGCTTTTGCAGGTGATAAAATAAATGTAGCTTAACTCTTTACCAAAAAACAAAATTTTAGACTGGTCCAAATTGAAAGCATTTGCAGACGATAATTTAAATGTGGCTCAAATGGCAGAATTTGTCCTTGATAGAGTACAAAACGTGAGAAAAAGAGAAAATGCTGGTTACCAGCATTTTCTCTTTTTCCCACAATGTTTTTAAAAGGCTTCTCCCCAAGGGTTACCCCCATTTTCTCCTTTTCCTTCAATGTTTTCAAAAACTTCTTCAGAGATTGTGTAGTAAAGGGTTAGCTACAGGAAAAGCTACAGGCTAGTTTATGGTATGGTATGGTATGGTATGTTATGGACCAAGTTTGAAATATGGCAGAGGCAAGGCAGATGAAAGCAGAGCCACAGATGTGTATTTCTCTAGATTTGTATTGTTATAATCCCTTTACCACACAATCCCTAGTTAGACAACCCTGTGGACAAAGGCTTTTTAAAACATTGGAAAAGGAGAAAATGCTTGTAACAAGCACTTTTTCTTTTTGCCTCAATGTTCCTACTCTTACAGACACCATTCCACCATTTGAGCCAAATTTGTTGTATTGAAATTCTTTGGATTTGGACAAGTCTAAAATTTAGTTGTTTGGTATTCCTCTCTCACTCCTGCGCATTGTTTTGACGATGACTTTGCTGAAAAGCAGCCAGTGGCTTTGGAAAAAATTGTGCCAAGTACTGGTAAAAGAAACTCCAGGAAAGCATTGCTAGGTGCACTGGCTACGGTGATACAACTGAAATAATGTTAAAAACAGTGTTACAAAGATCATACAAAACAAATTTTTGGGTAAAGGGTTAAAGTTTTGTTCATGCCGCTCTGGTTGTTGTTGTTATTGATGTTGTTCATGTTGTTGCAGTGTTGGTGGCTGTGGTATGTGTGTCTTTCTCTATTAGAGCTGAGCCCTGGTAACTCAGTTGGTAATTGGTAGCATGCAGGACTTGAGTACAGGGGGTCTTGGGTTGGATCCCTGGCTCAGCCAATTTCTTTCCAAGGATTGCAACAGGATTCATTCCTCTCCCACTGCTGACCATTGTTTTGACGATGGTTATGTGGGAAAGTAGTCAGTGGCTTGGAAAGAAAATTGTGCAGAGTACTGGTAAAAGAGACTCAAGGAAAGCATTGATAGGTGCACTGGCCACCACGATATAACTGAAATAATGATGAAAACAGCGTTAAACACCATATAATCAATAAATAAATAAATCAAAGTCTCTCTATTAGAATTGTCTTGATGAGGCAGTTCAAGTTATTACCCACAACATACTGAAGAAGTAAAGATTTTAGGATCAGACCTTGGAACCTCATGATCAAGGGTCACACATGTTTATAACCTCATTACAAACTGTACTTACTGATAGCATGTTATATAGATCTTCTATACATGGTCCAGCTGTTACACTGTTTGACAGATAAACATTCCTTTTCATCACACTCCACATGGTATTGTAATCTGTTTTAGATAATGGAGCCATGGTCTGGGAAATGGGGGCTTAACCCTTTACCAGATGACAAAATTTTAGCCTTGTCCAAATTGAAAGCATTTGCAGATTACAATTTCAGTGTGGCTCAAATGGTGAAATTTTTCTTTGATAGGGTAAAAAGCATTGTGGGAAAAGGAGAAATGCTGGTAACTAGCATTTTCTCCTTTTCCCACGATGTTTTCAAAAGGCTTCTTTCCTAGGGTTGTTAAAAGTCAGCATTTTATGGTAAAGGGTTAACTCTTTCACTACTAAATAAATAAGTCATGCTTTTTCTAAGGTCACTGATACATCTTTGCTGCAAGATGGAGAACCACTTTGGTCATAAACTAGAATATGGTAGTGGACAGTGTAGATAGGAGATCAGACTGCACAGAACGTGCAGTCTGATCTCTGATCTACACTATCCACAAAAGCTCTTTGTGTCGTCTATAGTAAAGAAAGAGTTAATCCATGTCCATATGGGTAATATCAAGCAAGACATCACATAATTATAGATCCATAAGATCCATTTTTGTTTAACAACTGGCTGTACCACTAAGAAGAATGGTCCTGTGACTAGCAGAAAGTTGACCACTAGCAAAAAGTTTCGAACCATGTCAGCCTGTGTGGACTGCGCAGGCTGACATGGGTTGATACTTTTTGCAGATGCATTAAGGTCCCTTTTCAGAGAGCACGGCCCATATACAATAGAGTTCAATGACAAAAAAAACCATGGACAAAGGAAAAGCAAGTATAATATTTTTATGTATATCGTGAAGGTCAATATTTATACTACATATTTTTTAGAGCATTTACACTTAAAGCACCTTTTACAACTATAGATGGCTTTGCAGCCGGTGTAGATCAAGATCAGATTGCACAAAAGTCATGCATTTTGATCTTTGATCTACAGCCATTCTGGCTAGTAGTAACTTTGAAACGGCAGTTATTTCCATGTTTTTCCAGACTGAAGATTGAGATCATGTTTATCGGTGCTTTAAAAGTTAATAACTTTGCCTCAAAAGAGTGATATACATTTAACAAAGGATCATATTCAAAGCTGACACAGACTTAAATCTTTACATTTTGTGTTCAATCTCAAGTCATTCATTCATTATGTTATGAATATAAACGAGTATCAAACATTTTACAATGAAACTGCAACACACATCCTCAAAGGCCCAGTGGCATCCAAAAGTAAACAATGCGCATGTTAAAATGCATTTGTAATTAATCATACCATTTAAAAGTATGGAAATAATGTGAAAATTACAATCTGTTATTGTATGGTCTGTCCATGTGTTACTGTATAAGTGAAAATTTTTGCAATGTGGAAATTTTTTGCGATTTTGAAAATTGGAAAATTTAGAAAACTTTTCTGTTCGCGTATTTTACCGCAAGTATACCAACAAATAATGAATGACTTGAAGTCGCAAACATTTCCGAATGCAAAATGTCAGTAATTGGTAATTCACACATTTTTTGACACGCGTATATATCCACGCATACAGTTTCTTTTAGACCACCTAGCTTGATATCTTAATGGTTAGTGTATCTGGCCCATGATCTAGGGATTGTGAGTTAGAAACCCAGTTGATGCAAGCTAAAAATACTTTCTGGCAATTTTTTGCCTCTCACCTGTGATGCATGTATGAAAAGTAGACTGTGGCTTGGAAAGAAAGTTGTCAGTACTGGTGTGAGAAAACCAGGAAACAAATATGTAGGTGCACTGACCGCCATGATATGACCAAAGCTGTTAAAACAGTGTTAGACTCTAATAAAAATAATAGTAACTGTAGACCATTTATGGTATACAGATATGGTACATAAAAACTGTTACCATCTTTGTGAAGTCAAGTGATAAAAATTTACCTTTTGTCAAACAATTCTGAGTCTCAAAGACCCAGAGGAAGAAGGCTTATAAAAACACTGTGAGAAAAGGAGAAAATGCTGGAAACCAGCATTTTCTCCTTTTCCCACAATGCTTTCTGTCCTTTCACTTTTCAGAGGAAAATTTCATTTCTTAGAAACAATGAATTTGTTGTCTGCAAATGCTTTCAGTTTGGACAACGCTAAATTTTTGTTGTCTGGTAAAGGGTTAAAGAGAGTGTCAGATGAATAAATATAGATAGTTTGATTCTGTTCATTATCTTTCTCTTAGACTGCCTGGCTGGGTAGCTCAGTGGAAAGCGTATCTGACTCGTGATCTGGTGATTGCAAGTTTGATACCATGTTGAGGCAAACTTTCTTGCCTGCGTTTTTTTTTTTTTCCTCTTACCTCTAATACATGTGAGAAAAGTATTCAGTGGCTTGGAAAGAAAGTTGTGTCAGTAATGGTTTAAGAAAGCTAGGAAACATCATGGCTGCCAGTGCACCTATCCATGCTTTCCTGGAGATTCTTTTACCAGTACTCTGCGCAATATTCTTTCCGAGCCACTGGCTGCTTTCCCACTTAACCATCGTTGAAACATAAAAACTGTTACCATCTTTGTGAAGTCAATAGATGATAATTGAGACATCATCTTTGAGATGCTGCCAGCTATAGAGGACAATATCTAAAAGCAGGGAATGTGGGTGGTTTATATAGCCAGATGAAAAATCTATACATGGAATATTTATTTTCAGAGACACTTATATTGCATGGCTAACTTCCTTTAACTATTTACTTCTTGACAAAACTTAGGACTTGTCCAGTTCCAAAGCATTTGCAAGGGTACAAATTAAATGTGGGCTCAAATTGTGGAAGATGTCTTTGATAGAGTAGAAAACATTGTGGGAAAAGGAGAAAATGTTGGTTACCAGCATTTTCTTCTTTTCCCACAATGTTTTCAAAAGGCTTCTTCCTCAGAGTCATTAAAACTAGGGATTGTGTGGTTGAGGGTTAACTCTGCCACATAATCTAAAATTTTAACAGCCTTGAGGAAAATGGCTTTCAAAACATCACAGAAAAGGATGAAATGCTGGTAACCAGAATTTTCTCCTGCTCCAAGAAACTGTTACTCCTTTTTCCACGATGATTTTAAAAGTTTTCATGTCGGACAAAATGAGCACATATTGATATACCTTAACCCTATGATCCTGACTTTTAACCCTTTACAACACAAAGCTGACTTTTAGCGACCTTGAAAAAAGATGGTTGTTGAAAACATCATGCTTTTCCCACAATGTTTTCTAGTCTTTCAGACACAAATTCATTCGTTTGAGCTACATTGAATTTGTCCTCTGCAAATGCTTTCAATTTGGACTAGTTTAAAATTTTGTCGTTTGGTGAGAAGTTAATGACTGTTAGGGAAAAGGCTTTTGAAAACATTGTAGGAAATGTTTTCTACCATTTGAAAGACAAATTCGTTGTTTTAAGTCACATTTAATTTGTCTTCAAATGCTTTCAATTTGGACAAGTCTGAAATTTTGTTGTGTGGTAAAGAGTTTATATACAAAAATATCTGAGCTGGCACTTGCAAAAGGGGTTTAACGCATCTCTCTGATACATCATACCAAGCAAGTCATCACATAAGTATGAATCCATAAAATCCATGTTGTCTATCATACGAACAAAGTCCGTAACAAAGAAACAAATGAACAAATGCATGGCAGAAATACAGGGACCCGGCAGGATTCGAACCTAGAACACCCGGACGAAAGGCCAATACCATAAACACTGAGCCAAAGAGAATTCTCCCTAACGCAGCTGTCAGGTATTGTATTGGCCTTTCGTCCAGGCGTTCTAGATTCGAATCCTGCCCGGTCCCTGTATTTCTGCCATGCATTTGTTCATTTGTTTCTTTGTTACTGACTTTGTTCATAAGATGGGGGCTCGTCCAGGATTGGCCATTGAGCCATTAATCCCATTTGATGTCCAAAAACGGACTTTCTGCCTAATAAGGCTTCGAGTCATCAATAAATGATGACTTTAAGAAGGGGAGTGTTACGGGAGACCACTCCTTCATGCATTGCTTCGTCTTGATTTAAATACAATACCTGATAGCTGCGTTAGGGAGATATCTCTTTAGCTCAGTGGTTATGGTATTGGTCTTTTAAACCTCGAAAAACGAGAATTTTGTCCGCACGGGTTCAAATCCCGGCAGATGCGGTTTGTATTTCAGCCATGCATTTATTCATTTGTTTCTTTGTTATGGACCTTGTTCGTAAGATCTAACAACAACTACATCATGAGGTAAAACAGTCCTGTGGTCATGCAGTATATTTACTCCATGTGCAGGCTGACATGGGTCAATACTTTTTGTAGATGTAATAAGGCTCCTTTTCACAGAGCTTAGCTCATTTGTGTAAGCACCATTGCCAAAGGAATGAAAATTGCCCTGTACCAGTTGCCCATGACATAATGATCTTTGTTCTATTTTTAGGTTGAAGAAATCCGTCAGATGATCGACAAGATCGCATCAAACGTAGAAGATGTGAAAATGAAACACAGTACAATCCTGTCCGCCCCACAGACAGATGATAGTAAGTGCTATTTTACCTTTTCTGTCTAATAATACCACACGATCCCATGTTTTGACAACCCTGAAGAAGAAGGCCTTTGAAAACATTGTGGGAAAAGGAGAAAATGCTGGTTACCAGCATTTTCTCCTTTTCCCACAATGTTTTCTACCCTATCAAAGACATAAATCATCATTTGAGTTCTATTTCATTTGTTGTCCGCAAATGCCTTTAATTTGGTTGAGTTTAAGATTTTGTTGTTTGGTAAAGAGTTTCAATGGCCCAGAGGAAGAAGCTTTTCACAAACATTGTGGAAAAATGAGAGAATACCGGTAACCAGCATGTTTTCTTTTTTCCACAATGTTTTTATCAAGACAAGTTTCACCAATTGAGCAACAATGAATTTGTTGTCTGCAAACACTATCAATTTGGACAACTCTAAATTTTGTCGTGTGATTAGTAAAAAACTTTTAAAGCATTTGCAGACGATAAATTAAACGTGGCTCAGACAAAGGGATTGGTCTTTATTCCTTTTTCCACAATGCCTTGAAGGACTTCCTCGCACAAATTGTTGTCTGGTAAAATATTTATGTTCAGTATTTGATACAGGAATATTTTCCCTTTTCTCACTGCTTATCCTTACATTAACATTTTGGGAAAGCAGCCACTGTCTGGGAAAGTACTTGTGAAGAAATGCTTTGATTGCATGAAAAACATGAAAATAAAAACATAATCCCTAATATGAAAGTGCTGAAAATGTGTGAATATGATAGTATAATGCCCCAGTTGTCAAGTATGACAGTTTTTGCAAATATTTGTTTAATGTTTGTAATTATTGCAGGCTGGCAATTCACTGTGTCAGAATTAATGGCTAAATTACATTTAACCCTATACCACACAATCCTGAGTTTTAACAACTGGGTAAGAGAGGGCTTTTGAAAACATTGAAGGATAAGGAGAAAATGCTGGTAACCAGCATTTTCTCCTATTTCCTCAATGTTTTCTACCCTATCAAAGACAGAAATCATCATTTAAGTCACATTTTATTTGTTGTCTGCAAAATCTTTCAGTTTTGCTGAGTCCAATATTTTGTCGTTTGGTAAAGAGTTAACTCTTTACTAAATGAATATATGATTTTAGGACCCTGAGGAAGAAAACTTTTGAAATTATTTTCTCGGTACATCTTACAGGATTCAGGAAAGTGTAGATCCAAGATTAAACTGCATGCTGTGTTCAGTCTGATCTTAAGCTGCACTATTTGAGCAAGAAATTTATATATTTATGCAGAGCCCCATTGCGCAGTTGATAGCATACAGGACTTGAGAACAGGGTGTTGCTGGTTTGATTCCCGGCTTGGCCAATTTCTTTCCAAAGATTAATGATAGTCATTATGACAGGATTCTTTCCTCTATCACCACTGACCATTTTATCAATAAAGGTTATTTGGGAAAGCAGCCAGTGGCTTAGAATATTGTGCGGAGTACTGGTAGACAAAACTCCAGGAAAGCATGGATAGGTGCAGTGGCCGTTGCGATATAACTGAAGCAATATTATAAACAGCGTTAATCACCGTACAATCAATCATTCAATCAATTTGATTTGTATTACAGGTTTACAATCAATTTTGCTATTATAATTACACTAAAGCAGCAGAATCTGCTGTGTTTTACGCTTATTGATCTCTTCCAACACTTGTAATACTGTGCTTTCATCTTTACCACACTATCCTGACTTTTAACGACCTTGAAGAAGAGAGCTTTTGAAAACATTGTTGGAAAAGGAGAAAATGGTAACCAGCATTTTCTCCTTTTCCACCAATGTTTTCTACCATATCAAAGGCAAATTTCAACATTTGAGCCAGCATTGATTTGTCAACTGCAAATGCTTTCACTTTGGATAAGTCCAAAATTTTGCCGTTTGGTAAAAAGTTAATTCCATGCCTGAATTGAATTCAGAATAAAATATGTAAATGATTGTATGGTGTTCTACACCATTCACAACTTTTTTTGAGTTATGTTGTGGCAGCCAGTGCACCTATCTATGCTTTCCTAAAATTCCTTTTATTAGCACTTTACGCAATAATTTTTCCAAAGGCATGAGCTGCTTTCTCACATCAGCATCAGCGAAACAATGTTCAGCACTGAAGGAAGAATGAATATTGTGACAATGACAATTGTCAAACCTTGAAATAGAATTGACCAAGGGGGGTATCAAACCAGCAACCTTGTGGTTTTAAACTAAATATGTTACCCATAATATGAAGAAATGTTGATAAGCTATGAGTTTCCACTACACAGGTTTTGTGGAAGAATTTAAGAATTCCGGACTTTTCTATTAGAATGTTTCATACAACCATTTTGAATATGAAACTATCAGAGCCTGATTTCCCCCAGGATCTCTAAATCATAAACCCATCACAAAAGTGGGCTTTCTGGTCCACTGCTAGGATGCATTTGCACTTAAACCCTGTGCTAAACATTCGCTGGTTTAATCCTTTGACACAGAATCCAAAGTTTTAACCCTTTAACACACAATCCCTACGTATAAGAACCCTGAGAAGAAGTAAATATTGTCCCAAAACAAATTTCAATTTTTCAGTCACTTATTGTGTCGTCTGCTAATGCTTTCAATTATGACTAGTGTAAAATTTTGTTGTCTGGTAAAGAGTTAACAACTTTGGAAAGAGGCTTTTGAAAACACTTTCTCCTTTTCCCACAATGTTTTCTACCATTTTAAAGACAGAAATTGTCTTTGGAGCATTAGATTTGTCATCTGCAAATGCTTACAATTTGGACGAGTCAAACTTTGTGTTGTGTTTGAAAGAGTAAAATTCTTTGGGAAATATTGTGGGAAAAGGAGAAAATGCTAGTTATCACACTGTTTTTTATTCTTTTTGAGATGAATTCCATGATATGAGGAACAAGGGTTCGCATTTACGCCATAAACATGTCTTTTTATGCAACGGAATTGATTTGGGACGAAACGTAAAAATCGCCATTGCATCCACGGGACGAAACGAAAAATCGGTACCGTTTAATCGCCGTTTAAAATACAAATTAGGGTTGATTTGACAAATAATGTTTCCATGCTTGCAAAAGATCGCCACGAAACAAAACATTACTAGTTTTCCACTTCTAAAAATAGCTTTAGTTACACAAATGGCAACCTTTTATCCAAGCTACTGTGACTTTCATCGCATAGCAGCCGCATCTGTTGAAGTCCAATATGGCTACCCTGGCGAAGAGAAATCAAGAAATCTGGCTAAAAGAGCCTGAATTTAAGCCATGACTGGTATAACAAAAGCAACATTGTTGTGAAATGTTTGTTTTGCCTAGATATCAGCGAAAAACTTGTTTACTGATGGATGAACCGACTTAAAGATTGATGCTAACTAGACATCACCGTGCAATTGAAATAAGAAAATAAAAAGGATCGTTTCTGAAATCCTTTCAATGGACAGAAGAATGGGACTCTATTAGATCTTGATGGGACTCAGGGTTCTGATAGGCACTGAGTCCATGGGACTCAGTGAAAAAATAGAAAAATGCCAACACTGAGGAACATTTAGCCCTTTACAACACAACCCCAGTTTAAAAGACCAGTAGAAAGAAAGTATTGAAAAACATTGTCGGAAAAGGAGAAAATGCTGGTTACTATCACTTTCTCGTTGTCTCTCAATTTTTTTTAACGTTTTAAAGATAAATGCCAGCATTAAATATTTTGAGCTACATTTTATTTGTCATTTGTATATAACCATAACCCTAAACCTGTTCATGTCTTTCCTGAGTTAAGGTTAGTTAAAACACATGTATTCATTTTACATTG
Source organism: Hippopus hippopus (assembly GCA_946811185.2). Taxonomy (NCBI): domain Eukaryota; kingdom Metazoa; phylum Mollusca; class Bivalvia; order Cardiida; family Cardiidae; genus Hippopus; species Hippopus hippopus. Next base: position 211,588 of record OX328109.1, read on the forward strand.
ATTGAGAAACAAGTTCTTGCAACTTATACTAAACTCTCTTGATTCTGCTTCCTGGAAACTACCCCAGTACTCATGCAGAATGTGTGGGTCAATGAACAGTCCCCCAAAAGTTGATACCTGTTCCTAGGTATTGAACTTGGGACCTAATGGTTACAAGGTAGACGCTCTACCTCACAACCACGGACACCACTAGTTTCACCTATACTGTAGACTTGAGCTAGGCAGAGGGGTCTTGCGTGGCCATAGTTTTGAGCCACACGGGATCCACTGGGTTTTTCATAGGAGACACTTAAGAGCCCTAGCCTAGTACTGGCATAACCCAGGAAGTACATGAATATGTGAGCTGTTGCCACAATATGACTGAAATAATGTTGAAAGCTGCGTAAAACACCATTCAACTGAATTAAACAACCCTGACATAGAGGACTTCTGAAAATAATGTAAAGAAAGGAGAAAATACTGGTTACCATAATATTTCTTTATCCTTTTGGAGATAAACCCAGAATGTCAGCAACATTTTGAAGTTCACCACACAATTTGAGTGAAAGAAAGTGTTAGAAAACATTGTTAAAAAAGGACAAAAAAGATATTTATGGCTAACCCTGCCACAATATTATTGAATCTTTTAAAGATAAAAGTTTGCATTTAGCCACAATTTTCATTTGCAAAAAAACCTCCTATTATTAACTGAAGATTCCTCATTATAGGGATTCATAATTCAGGATTTCTAGAACTGCCTTGCATGATACATCTGCTATAAAAGCTGTATGACTTTAGTCTGTCCAGAGAGAGAAATTTTATTCTGGTGCCTAAAAATAACTTGATTATATTTTTTCAGAGAAAAATTGTATGATTTTTTCCCCCCCTCAAGAAAAACGTTGTGTCAGGAAAATATTGATGAATGTGCAAAATTTCAGAGAATCAAGAATTTCTGCTTGTGGGAGGAAATAATGCTTGTCTTTTATGGACACTTAGACCTTTATATACAAAATGGTCGCTATAATTCTTTACCATATAAGAAAAATGTAGACTTGTCCAAATTGAAAGCATTTGCAGACGAAAATTTGAATGATGGAATTTGTCTTTGATAGTGTAAAAAACATTGTGGGAAAAAGAAAAAGCTAGTTACCAGCATTTTCTCCTTTTCTTACAATGTTTTCAAAAGGCTTCTTCCTAAGGGTCGTTTAATCTCAGGATTGTGTGGTAAAGGGTTAACCCAACAACAGAAAAGACTGTTAAATACAAAATGGTAGCCCGGCCGGGTGGCTCAGTGGTTAGCGTATCTGACTCGTGACCTGGAGCTTGCGGGTTCGATACCCGGTTGCGGCGAACTTTCTTTCTGGCGATTTTTCGCCTCTCACCTCTGATGCATGTGAGAAAAGTAGTCAGTGGCTTTGGAAAGAAAGTTGTGTTAGTACTGGTGTGAGAAAGCCAGGAAACACGTGGGTGCATCACTGACCGCCATGATATGACCTAAGCTATTAAAATGGCGTTAAACTCCAATACAAACCAAACCAAACAAAATGGTAACTATAATTCTTTACCAAATAACAGAATTACACACTTTGCAGAATATAAATTTAGTATGGCTCAAACAAAAGAATTAGATCTAGTTATTTACTTGGTTGAAAACATTGTGGGAAAAGGAGAAAGAGTTATGTTGTCCACTGGAAAGATGAGAGTATCTTTATGTCAGGGCAGTTACAGAAGGCACATCTTGAATTGTATTGACCATGTAAATCAAAGATTAGACAGCAGACTCTGTGCTGCCTGATCTTAATCTGCACTGTTTGCTTAACCCTTTAACAATCAATCCCTTGCTTTAACAGCTCTGGAGAAGGAAGCTTTTTTTTAAACATTTTGGGAAAGGAGAAATTGCGATTCAAAAGCATTTTCTCCAGCATCCACAATTTTTCAGAGACAAAGACAACCATATTTGATTTGTTGTCTGCAGAGCTTGCAATGTGGACAAATCTTAAATTTGGACATGTGGTAAAGAGTTGATTACCCAACATTCCCTCAGAGCATGCTAAAAATAAAGCAGACATGGATGAAAAATGGATAAATAAAAAATGATTGGTTTTGTGGTTGAAGTAATTTATGGAAGTACTTTATTGATCTAAGATTTATCTTCTGAATGTTTGGAGACCAGTCATTTTACTTGCTTTCATGAACGAGTCCAGTAGGTGTAGTTGGTAGCATACAGGACTTGAGAACAGGGGGTCACTGGTTCGAATCCCAACCTTTGCCAATTTTTTTCTAAGCAACGATGATACTTATTGTGACATGTTTCATTCCTCTCTCTCACCCCTGATCATTGTTTTGATGATAAATATGTCTGAAAGAAGAATTTTGTGCAAAGCAGATCCTGGTGACCAATTGTTTGATTGGTGTTTTACACCGCTTTCACCAATATTTCAGTCATAATCAAAGGGAGTAGTGGATCCAGTAAGGCTTAAACTTGGACCCTCCACTACACTTTACCACCGAGCCACATGGGACCCCTTCCCTGGTGACCAAAGAGATAAGTATGTTGTCATAAATTTTAGCTATCAACCAGATTTATGATGGCCTATCTAAATTGTATACCTTGTTCTAACCATAAAATCTATGTCTTCTTTGGTAATTTAGTAAGTCACAATGTCAAATCTTATTCCTTTACCACACAATCTGCAGTTTTGATGACCCTGAAAAAAAGGCTTTTGAAAAGTTCAACCCTTTACCACACAATCTTGACTTTTGATGACTCTGATGGTGAAAACTTCTGAAAACATTGTGGGAAAAGGAGAAAATGCTGGTAACCAGCATTTTCTTCTTTTCCCACAATGTTTTCTATCCATTCAAAGAAGAAGTCCAGCATATTAGCCACATTTAAATTGTCTGCAAATGTTTTCAATTTGGACAAGTCCAAGATTTTGTTGTGTGGTAAAGAGTCATATAACCCTTGTTTGCCTTATGAAACTTGGTCAGAAGGTTTTTATCAATGATATTCTGGAAGAGTGTTACAACAGGGCACATAGAGCCCAAAAGTAGGTCATTATATCAAATTTTACGACAATTTGTGTGCACTGTAGAGACCACAATTTTAGCCTAATTCTCATGTAGTGTAGTGAGAGTGTTTGTCTCTAGAATATCTTGAACAAGTGAAGTGCTCCACATGCGGACAAATTTTTGGTCACTGTGTCAAATCTTGGAAATACTTCGTATTCTAAAGCCGCAACTTCATTCTATGTTATATGGTGTGTTTCCTGTCACTAGCATATTGTGTGTCTTTAGCCAGGACCCTGACCTGTTCGGGTCAAATTCTGAAATGTTCTTTGACTTAATTTCAGTGTACCAAATACAAAAGATTGACTATTTGACCAGCGAAAGAAGTTTTTATTGAAAAATTCTTTATTTAACTGAAAAACCTGACATTTATCTCCCAACCAAATGGTTTGGAAAGGAGATAGTGTTTTTAGTGTTCTTCACCTGTCAGAAATTTTCACAGTTCAAGCCACATAGCCAAGATACATGAGCCACAAAATTTATTTGGTTGGGTGTTTTTCGGTCCAACAGATTTTGATACGGTCTGGGTAAACTTTCATGCCTGTCTGGTAAAATTTTCAAGTCATTCAGTAAGACTGAGTGAAATTGGGTGAAGTTGCTAATTATGACTAGATCTCCTTTTTCCTCAGTTTTCCCAATAGCCGTCTACTTCAAGATGAAAAATAAACAGTCATGACTAGCAGACAATAGTTAACATCTACTGGAAGGAAACATAAAATATATTGTGTCGCAGAACTCCCATTGTGTTGGTGTCATTGATTGTCTTCATTCTGTAACTTCAGTTTTCCCAGACAGAATCAATGAAACGATTGCCTCAACAACCTACGCTTACTCTATCCCTTTACCTTTGTTTGTTTTTTTGTTTTATTGGCGTTGGCGATTATTGGCTTTGAACACCGTTTAAACAGCTTAGGTCATGTCACGGCGGTCAGTGTACCCAAGCATGTTTCCTGGCTTTCTGACATCAATACTGACACAACTTTCTTTCCAAGTCACTGACTACTCTTCTCACATGCATCAGAGGTGAGAGCCGAAAAAATGCTGGAAAGAAAGTTTGCCTGAACTTGTACTGAACCTGCAATCAACAGATCACAAGTCAGATACTGAGCTACCCATTTGGGGATGCTGACCCTTTAGCCCTTTACCAAACAATCCCTGGTTCTAACGACCCTAGGAAAGACAGAAAATAAAACATTGTGGGAAAAGGAGAAAATGCAAGTCATGGGCATTTTCACTGTTTTTCTACCCTTTTAAAAACAAGTCCCATCAGTTTAGCCTCAATTAATGTGTTGTCTCTAAATAAACAAGACTAAACAATGATTGATTGAATGGTATTTTTTGCCACTATCAACATTATTTCAGTCTAATCCCTGGGACAGCTTGCTTATTCATGTATGTCCATGGTAAAATCACCAGATCTAAGCTAGAGCTCTGAAGTGTCTTGCAAAAGGACACTCTCAAGAAAGGCCCAGTGGTTCCAGTGAGGCTGTAACGGGGGGCCTCCAGGTTACAAGTTCTGCACTATACCACAGAGCCATGAAGAACCCCTAAGATGAAAAGCTGCTCACTGCAGAGTGGATGAACTCTTTTCCAAAGGACAACCTCTGTCTTTTATAGGTTAGAAAATATTGCAGGAAAAGGAGAAAATGCTGGTTACCAGCATTTTCTCCTTTTCCTACAATGTTTTCACAAGGCTCATTTTCTGGGGGTTGTTAAAAGTAGAGATTGTGTGGTAAAGGGTTATTCAGTGCTATTGGGTTAAGACTTGCAGAGAAAAATTTATGGAGATAGAAATTTGTTTTGTTTCATTCCCCAAATGACAATGCTTTCTGTGAAATTTAACCTGCTTAAAGGATATTTGTTATAGATTTTTTTCCACGCTGTCAGATGTGTTTTAGTAGTCGGAGCTGTCTTTGAAAATGGAGATCAAAAAAAGTATAATGGTTGTTTCATTGTGATTATTTTTGTTGCTTGCTTTTGTAAAAAAATTGCAAAATTTAAAACCCATTACCACACACTCCTGAATTTCAAAGTTTCTGTTCGGTAGCGCAGTCTGTAGCAAACAGTTGTCAGCAACAGGGGAGTCTTTGGTTCGATCCCTGATTTTGGTAAAATGAAAACACTGTGGGCAAAGGAGCTATGGCTTGAAACAAGTGGTTGCTCCTTTTCCCAGTATGTTTTCAAAAGTTGGGATGAATTGCTTCTTTTACCACAGTGCTCTTAAAAAATGGACTGACAAACTTGGCATTGTATTAGAATGAGCAGAGCCCTAGTAGCTCAGTCTGTAGCATGCAGGACTTGAGAACAGGGGGTCATGAATTTGATCCCTGGCTCAGCCAATTTCTTTCCAAGGATTGATGATCGTCATTGTGACAGGATTCATTCCTCTCCCACCGCTGACCATTGTTTTGACGATGGTTATTTGGAAAAGCAGTCAGTGGCTTGGAAAGAATATTGTTCAGTGTACAGGTAAAAGAGACTCCAGGAAGGTATGGAGAGGTGCACTGGCTGCCACGATATAACTGAAATAATGTTGGAAACTGTTAAACACCATACAATCAATCAATCGATTGTATTTGAATGAGCAAAGATCTTTTACACTTTACCAAGCAATCCCCAGTTTTAATGAATTGAATGGTGTGATCACTTGTGTGATCACCCGTGCTAAGCTGAAAAGGGAAATCACATGACCTGCTGCATTTAAATTTATGTACCATCCGACAGACTTAATCACTTGAATTGATTTGACTAATTATTTTGCAAGGAATACAAAAAAAAATCATTCAGGAGTATTGGAAAGTTTAATTTGCTATGTTATGCAGTTGTGTGAACTTATATACAATTACTTTGACAACTTAAGCCCACACATTCAACACGAGTACTGGTATAGTACCCAGGAAGCAGAACTGAGAGAGATTATTTATTATAAGTTGTAAGAACTTGTTTCTCAATTGATGTAAAATAAATATGTTTAAACTTAAACTTTGACCCTAGAACAAAAATGCTAAAAACCTGTCACACAGAACAACATAGACATTATGCACAAGCGAATAAAGATTTAAAGGTGGCCCTTCAGATTTTGGGACGAAAATTTTTCAAAAATCCAAAAAAGTCATCCTTATACTCCCAAAGCCTTTTAATTTTCATTCATAAAACCCCAGTAGCCAAAACCCATCCGACAACAAGAGAAATTAGAGATTTACTACGGCCCAGGTCGACACCGACGGGAAACACGGTCTGTTTTTAAATGAGCAACTCGCTCATTTACATACCGGAAATACACAGACGAAGCTTCAAACATAGCGTTCGAAGAAGACATTATGGAAAATAATTTCATGTTTGTTATGTTATATAATTTAAGCGTCATAAGTCACGTGCCAGTCACTTGATATTCCCACAATGCTTTTTTGATTTCTGGCGCGAAATCTAAAAATAACCTTAAGAGGCTACGTAGCCTTTTAAGGCAACACCATCAAAAAAAAATTTTTTTGTAATTTCATGATTCTTAATTATTGATGATTTGTATTGTTTTTTCGTATAAATTTCAGTGATATATGTTTTTTTAATTCGGTGAGATGTGAAAAATCTAAATACCCACCTTTAATGTCATTGCAGGAGTGGCTACTCAATATCATTAGGGGAAGGGTTTGAAATTATTGTAATAAACCTATCCTGCATGAAATTGGAAAGATCATAAATGGAGAGAGAGAGAGTTTTTCCATTCCAGCACACAATTTTAGTAGTTATGTCTTTCTCTACCAAGTAAATGATTTACACATTTTCATTAGCTATAAATATAGTTTCACTGCAAGATAAAGAGGCAGTTTGGCCTTAATCTAAAATTAACTAGTGGACAGTGTAGATCAGATCAGACTGTACGTTCTGTGCAGTCTGATCTTGATCTACACTGTCCACAAAAGCTTCTGGTGTTGTCAACAGTAAGGAAAGAGTTATTCCTGTGGGAAATGATCCCTCAATGAGAAAACTTTGAAGCAGGGAGACAGTGGTGTCAATAAGAATATTGAATCCAATGGATAAATGTGTTTCAGGATAATTGAATGAACTGATAAAGGAATCTGATTGGATGTTCAAAGATTCTTCCCTGACCTGTTACCATACAACAAACAACATAGATGTAACCTTTCTTGACCTGTTGCCATACAACATACAACACTGGTTGTCCAAGAGTAGACATAACCTTTCTTGACCTATTGCCATACAACATACAACACTGGTTGTTGTAGGATAGATGTAACCTTTCTTGACTTGTTACCATACAATATACAACACTGGTTGTACAAGGATTCTTCCCTGACCTGTTGCCATACAACATGCAACACTGGTTGTTCAAGAGTAGACGTAACCTTTCTTGACCTATTACCATACAACATACAACAGTGGTTGTTCAATGATAGATGTAACCTTTCTTGACCTGTCTTGACCATACAACACTGATTGTTAAGGGTAGATGTAACCTTTTCTTGACCTGTTATCATACAACATACAACACTGGTTGTTTAAGGATAGGTGTAACCTTGCCTGACCTGTTACCACACAACATACTCAAGGATAGATATAACCTTTCTTGTAGGGATGGCAATGGTTAGTATAATTGCTAACCAGTTAACCGTTCAATCTTTCGATCGGTTAACCGGTTAACCGAACGACCACTAGATGTCCATGTATCTGTCGTTAAGGACACAGAATCTGCGCTGTCCAATTCGGAAGTCAGGGATATTTTCTTGACGTCGTATCTTTTAACAATGCGGGATCTAATCGTATTTCTACATGGTACAGTATAATCAGGGGCAACAATCTCCATCAAATTTCGAAACCCCTTTCCTTCAACGATGCTGAATGGAATGTAATCTAGAACTACCATATCGGCTGTAGCTTGTGTAATCTTCTTCTTCTGTGCTGAAGTCGTTTTCTTTGGTGTATTGACAAAGAGTGTCATATAGGACTACTTTTCCTTTTCTCGCTGTCCAATTTCATTAGATGGGTGCTTCCTCTTCAAGTGGTTGTGCATGTTTGACGTACCACCTGTCTCTTGGCTGCTCAAAGTGCATTTTACAGTGTTCCCGTCGTTGTTTTGCTTGAAATACTTCCAAACGGTTGATGTAGGTGGAGGCATGTTGTTTGTTTTCAAGATTTGTGTTAAAGATTAACTTCTGATGGTATATTTCGATTTTCGAGGATACTTATCAGACTGATAATGAACGAAGAGTAATCCCTGTGGGTGCTTAACCAGAGATCGATTAACTTGTTAATTTCAATCTCTCTTACGCTGATTGGTCAATCCACGCATATATTTGATTGGGAGCGGATACTTAATGAAATAATCCAAACAAATCAATTGCAATAAACTGTAGAAGCGAGTGCCTTTGATTAGAAGAGGACACCTGTTTTTGATTGTTTATTATCGGAGACTGGGGACCAATTAGTGGATTAACAATGTTTATTGCACAGACATGTCACACTGTGTATCACGCCTTCACCGCGTCTTGGCGACATGGATGCGCGTATAATGCAGTTATGGTTGTCAGAACCCGCAAAGTTAATTTTGTAGACGTATTTTTTCACCATTTTGGTAAAATTTTGGTAATATATATATTTCTTTCTGGTTAACTGGTTTCCAATTTCCTAACTGGTTAGTCAGTCATTCGATCGGTTAACCATTGCCATCCTTACTTTCTTGACCTATTATCACACAACATACAACACTGGTTGTTCAAGGATAAATGTAACCTTTCTTGACCTGTTATCATACAATGGACAACACTGGTTGTTCAAGGGGAGATGTAACCATCCTTGGCCTTATCTGTTACCATACAACATGCTTTCATCACTCTTCCAGCATTGTTTAAATCTTTACCTCACAACCCTGGGTTTTCGTAAACGTAAGATATCAGGCTTTTGAAAATGTTGCTCGACAATGAGAAAATACTGGTAACAAGCATTTTCTCATTTTCCTACAATATTTTCTACTCTTTACCCTACAACATAGTTTAAGACTTGTCCAAATAGAAAGCACTTCCAGACGACAAAATATAGGTGACAAAAATGATAGGATTTGTTTCAAAAAGAGTAGAAAACATTGTGGGAAAAGGCCTTTTCGCAGATTCTTTTCAAAAGCCTGTCTCCTCAGAGTTGGTACAACTTGTGGTAAAGAGTTAATTGACCAGTTCCATCATCTGAGTTACATTTAGTTCTTAATCTGGAAATGCTTTCAATTTGAACAAGTTTAACATTTTGTCATCATTGTGGTAAAGAGTTAAGAGTGAGCTGTTACATAGTGCAACCAGTGGCTCCTTTAGTTAACCCTATACCAGAGGACAAACTTTTAGCCTTGTCCAGATTGAAAGCATTTTGTAGACGACAATTTCAGTGTGGCTCAAATGGTGCAATTTTATTTTGATAGGGTAGAAAACATTGTGGGAAAAGGAGAAAATGCTGGTAACCAGCATTTTCTCCTTTTCCCACAATGTTTTAAAAGTGTTTCCCAGGGTCGTTAAATCTCGGGATTGTGTGGTAAAGACTTAAGAGAGAGCTGATATATGTTACAGCCAGCTAAGAAGCTCATTTGGTAACATACAGAGCTTGACACCAGGGGGTCACAGGCTCTGCAAATTTCACCAATCACAACCACTATTTTTGTTAAAACTGTTTACTACTTAAGTTTTGCATACACAGGAAATTATTTAAATGAGTGAGGCCGAGCCCTGGTAGCTCAGTCGGTAGTGTACAGAACTTGAGAACAGGGGGTTGCTGGCTTTATCCCTGGCTCGGCCAATTTCTTTCCGAGGACTGATGATAGTCATTTGGACAGGATTTATTCCTCTCTGACGGCTGGCCATTGCTTCAGCAATAGTTATGTGGGATAGCCATTTGGACAGGATTCATTCCTCTCTGACAGCTGGCCATTGCTTCAGCAATAGTTATGTGGGAAAGCATCCAGTGGCTTGGAAAAAATATTGTGCGGAGTGCTGGTAAAAGAAACTCCAGGAAAGCATGGATAGGTGCACTGGCCTCAGCGTTATAACTGAAATAATGTTGAAATCGGCGTTAAACACCATACAATCAATCAACCATACAATTGGTAACTTACACAGCTTGACTCCAGGAGATGGCTGGCTCTGCAAAATTCGCCAATCACAATCACTACTTTTGTTACATCTGTTTTATTACTTTAGTTTTGCACGCTCAGGAAATTTTTGAAGTCAGTAGGAACAGACTAATTAATTCTTTACCACACAACAAAATTTTAGCCTTGTCCAAATTGAAAGTGTTTGCAGACTACATATTAAATGTTAATCAAGCCAGGAAATTTGTCTATCTGAAGGTAGAAAACATTGTGGGAAAAGGAGAAAATGCTGATTACCAGCATTTTCTCCTTTTCCCACAATGTTTTTAAAAGACTTCCTCGTTAGGGTCATTAAAAGTCTGTGTTGTGTAGAAAAGGGTTAAAGTTTTCATAGATACGTGTTTATCAGCTTTCAACTTAAAATATTATCATGTATTACAAAGGAGTCATGCTTTTAGAAAAGGTGGTTTAATGCATCTGTAAAAAGTAGTCCATGTCCAAATAGGCTGACATGGGTTGAAACTTTACTGTTGGTAAATTTGTTGTATATCAGAAGACCATTCTACCTGGAGTCCTGTTTGGCTCAGTGGTAAAGTGTAGGACTCGTGACCTTGAAGCCCTGGGTTCAAGCCTCACCGGATCCACTGGGCTTTTGGTGGGAGTGTACTTATGCAAGACACTTCAGAGCCCTTGCCTAGTACTGGTGAAATCCAGGAAATACATGAATATGTGAGTTGCTGCCATGGTATAACTGAAAAATTGTTGAAAGTGGCGTAAAACACCATTCAATCAATCGACCATTCTACCTCATGATTCAGCCAATGGATCAATAATATGCAACATTTTCCCTGATATTATGTATCATGAAGATTCATTAAACCCCATTTTCACCGAACACCATTCAGTTATGTACGTGACTCACAATGTAACTTGAGACTGCAAACAAACAATCCGAGATAGATAAAGCCTGTACAGTGTTGATTGACACCCATCTACTGTCCTTCCTTGTTATCATGGCTTAACTTTGCACCATGCAATGCCGATTTTAAATGACCCTGAGAAAGAAGCCTTTTGAAAACATTGTGGGAAAAGGAGAAAATGCTGGTAATCAGCATTTTCTCCTATTCCCACGTTTTCTACCCTATGAAAGAGAAATTTTATGTTTTGAGTAACATTTAATTTGTCATCTGCAAATGCTTTCAATTTGGACAGAGCTAAAATTTTGTTGTCTGGTAAAGGGTTAATTGTGTACCAAATGACAAACTTTTGGACCCTATCAAATTGAAAGCATTTGCAGATGATAAAATAAACGTAGCATAAATGATGATTTCTGTCTTTGATTGGATCGAAAACATGGGAAAATGAGAAAATGCTTGTTACCAGCATTTTCTTCCTGTCTAACAGTACTGTTACGGGAGACCACTTCTTCATGCATGCCTTTAAATACAATACCTAGCAGCTGCGTTAGGGAGATATCTCTTTAGCATAGTGATTAAGATATTGGTCTTTTAAACCTCGAAAAACGAGGATCTTGTCCGCCATGGGTTCGAATCCCTCCAGATGCGGTTTGTACTGCCATGCATTTGTTCATTTGTTTCTTTGTTACGGACTTTGTTCGTAAGATGGGGGCTTGTCCGGGATTGGCCATTGAGCCATTAATCCCATTTGTTGTCCAAAAACGGACATTTGTTGTCTAAATAATAGACTTACTGCCTAATAAGGCTTTGAGTCATCAATAAATGATGACTTTAAGAGGGGGTGTTTTACGGGAGACCACTCCTTCATGCATGGCTTCGTCCCGATTTAGATATAATACCTAGCAGCTGCATTTGGGAGATATCTCTTTAGCTCAGTGGTTAAGGTATTGGTCTTTTAAACGTCGAAAAACCAGGTTCTTGTCCGCCATGAGTTCAAATCAGACTTGCCCATATTGAAAATAGAAAACATTATGGGAAAAGGAGGAAATGCTGGTTGCCAGCATTTTCTCCTTTTCCCACAGTGTTTTCAAACAGCTTATTTCTCAGGGTTGTAAACTCAGGACTGTGTGTTAAACAGATGTTAAAATTTTTTCTATAATCTCCATTATCTCTTTACCAAACAATCCTAAGTTTCAAATGAATCTAGAGAAGAGAACTATTTGAAAATATTGTGGGCAACTGAGGAAATCCTAGTAACCAGTTATTCTCTGCTTTTTATCACATTTTCTACCCTTTCACTGGTAGATGTCACCATTTTTGTCATAACTAAGATCTGTAAATACGTTCTATTTTATAAGCCTGTAAAGCACATAATAAACTCTGACAAACATTTTGAATCAAAAATAAAAAACCCTAATACAAGGGCTGTTCGATATGTAATGTGTATTGTACCACAGCGCGATAATGCTTTGCACGATTTCGTGGATGATGATACACTTGAATAGCTCTATTCAATACCTTTCCAACGGTATAAACATGAGCCTTCAGCTCCACATAGTTTTAAACTTATAGTCATTTCAATAGAGCTAGTCTTTGACCACTGTTGTAAAAGTGGTTGGGAAACGAATTAAGAATATTAAAGAAATTAGAGCTTATATAAAAGTTCGCACAAAACTCGGTCATCAGTAATGCAGATTTTTACTGAATTGGGGGAAGTTTATGGGTCTGATAAGGTATCTTATGAGACAGTTCGTAGGTGAGAAAGAAATTTCTGACTGGCACAGAGTCCGTCAAAGATGCAGCAAAATCTGGTCGACCTGTGACTGTAACAGGCAAGGCAAATGTCTCAAAAGTCAGGGAAATAATTGAAAGTGATGGCAGATACACGATTCGTGATATTGCCAACGCTGTTGGCATATCGCTATCATGGGTGCATTTCATTTTGAAGTGTATTTTGAAAGTACGAAAGATTTCTGCCAGATGGATACCGCATATATTGACAGATGACCAAAAACGGGTACGAGTACAAACCGCTCAAATGTTTCCCAAATTCAATCAAAGACAATTTGCAAACATTGTTACTGGTGACGAAACATGGGTTCACTATTTCGAACCAGTAAGAAAATTTGGAAACAAAATATGGTTACTAAACACGGTAGAAGGCCTGTAGCTGCCAAAAGAAGCATAAGCACAAGAAGGTTCTTTATTGCATATTCATCTCATGTGATGGTATAGCCGTACAAATTCCAGTGCCGAAGGGCAAAAGTGTTACAGGTCGGTATTACCGAGATGTTATACTAAAAAAGGTCAAGAAATATTATCTTAAACGACGCCCTGTATCAGGATTTAGTCATGTTCGTCTACTTCATGATAATGCTCCATCACATACATCTGAGCTTGTGAAGCAATTTTTGAAGTCGGAGAAGGTTACCGTCTTGCCACACCCACCATACTCTCCAGATCTAGCCCCATGCGACTTTTTCCTTTTTCCAAAACTTAAAAAGTTCTTACCTGGTCGTCGTTACAAGTCCCGACAAGCCCTTGGCTCAGCCATCAGTCAGTGCCTCAGAGGTCTACCTAAATCAGCGTACCGTGACGCATTTCAGAAATGGATTCAGAGATTGAAATTATTTCAAACCGTGGAGAATACTTTGAAGGGATGTAATGTTTATTTCACTATTTGAGTCGAATGCTTTTGAGATATCATACAATACACATTACATATCGAACAACCCTCGTATATGCAATAATCATGGTTGCTTTTGTCCAGAGAGTCTCAGCAAAGTGGACAGTGTAGATCAAAGATCAGATTGCACTTTTTCTGCAGTCTGATCTATTCCCTACACTGACTGCAAAAGCAACAAAAGTAGTGAAAGGCACTTTACGGATAAAAAGCTGAGCAAAACTCCATCAATTTTATCGAGACAAAAAAGTTTGTGGTTTCAATCAAGGGAATTTTATGAGTGACTAATCCCAATTTGTGGCCAGACTGCCCCAACATCTAAATTGATTTGAGCCTTGCTCTGGCAAAAGGGGCGTTAATGCATCTCCATGATGCATTATACCAAGGAAGTCATCATATACATGTCATTAAGAATCAATAAAATCCATTTTGTCTCACAACTGACCAAATCCAGAGGTAGAATGGTCTTTGAACATGCAGAAAATTTACATAATTATGGCCAAAAAGTTTCAACCCATGTCAGCCTGCGCAGACAGCACAGCCAGTCTGACATGGGTTGACACTTTATGCAGATCCATTAAACCCCCTTTTCACAGAGCATGCCTCAAATATGGCCTGCCACATGCGAAAAGGGGCATTCAGACGTTTACATAAATTGTTGTCTCAGATCAGCCTGCACAGTCCGTTCGAGACTTTCCTCTTTTATGTAATTGTCTGTTTTTCGCAAATCTACTGTAGCACAAACTCCAATGTAGTCGTAAAGTGCCGTCTCGGATTAGCCTGCATGGACTGCGCAGGCTGATCTGAGGCGACACTTTATGCAAATGTCCGAATGCCCCTTTTCACATGTTGCAGGCCTTATGTGGCCCATTCTGTCCTTTAGTAATAATGATATGAACAAGTTTTCACAATCCCTTCCTTGTGTATGATGTTGTAGACTGGTACATTGCCTCAATGTATCTTGATGATTTTTCTTTCTCCTCAAAAAGACTTAATCCATAATAATTTATCAGATAGGCTTGTTCAATACTTTCCACAACTTAATACAAGGGAAACAAATGGGAATACCACATTTTCTCTATTTAACGCCCAGTGGTATCACATTTTCCAAGGGGGTAGAATGGGGGGAGGGGGTTGGAACAGGGGTGAGGGGGTTGGAACAGGGGTGAGGGGGGAGCGGGCTAAATATTTAGATAGAGGAAAGAATTTTCCACCAATGATGCCATTCGAATTTTAGTCCATGCCAATGGCATTGTAATTACCTTGTGTAAGATGTTGATAATGTAGTTTGGTAAAAAATTTGCAATTTTATTCACTCAACTCTTCACTTCGAAATAAATACATTACACTTTTTCAACAGCAACAAATATAGTACCACTACAAGATGACATTCTGTGCAGTCTGATCTTGATCTACACTGTCCAGAAAAGCTTTAGTAAGGAAAGAGTAACAAATGGAGCAGGTGATAGTAAAGATGGTTGAGACAGTCAGTTCTGTTATCACCTGATTATCCCATTATACTGTTACTTCATTTTGAGCCATGCTGTGGCAAAATGGGGCTAAATGCATCTCCATGATCCATTATACCAAACAATTCTTCATGTAATTATGGATCCTTAATACCAATTTTGTCCAGTGACCCCCTGAATCCTGAGGTAGAAAGATCCTTTGACATGCAGAAAATTGACCCATAGTGAAAAGTTTCGGCTCAGGTGAGCCTGTGCGAACTATGTGCTGATCTATGGTTTTATTCATGCTGTCTGTAAAGTCACTCGTTCAGGGTCAGCACTTGATATACCCTTTACCAAACATTATTGTGATTTAACAACACAGAGAAAAATGCCTTTTCAAAAATGTTGCGGAGGAGAAAGTGGGAAAATGCTTGTAACTAGCATTTTCTCCCTTTTTTCTGCTTTATATTTAACTGTATCAAATTCCAGTATCCGAGCCAAATTTAATTTGTCCTCTGCAAATGTTTTGAAATTGAACAAGTCTTAAATTTTACTGTCTGGTAAAGAGGAAAGATAATTTCATAAAAACAAAGATTGGAGTGTAAAAAATATATTGATAATAGTCACAAGAATCACAAGTCAAACAGGATCAATTATTTCTTCATTCCTCAAAATATTTTTGAAACTGTTGTAAGAATTTAATTTTGGTAAGGATGAAAAGGGAGTTAATCTAACAAGTCACCAATGATATCAATATGACCCACCAGATAATACTACTGGTGTGAGAAAACCAGGAAACGCATGCATGGGTGCACTGACCGCCCTGATATGATGTAAGCTGTAAAAACTGTGTTAAACTCCAATACAAACAAACAAATAAAAATTTAACTTTGGTAAAGACAGAAAAGTTCACTCTTTACTACACAATCCCTAGTTTTAACAACCCAATGCAAGAAGTTATTTGAAAACACTGTGGGAAAAGGAGAAAATGCTGGTAACCAGCATTTTCTCCTTTTCCCACAATGTTTTCCACCCTATCAGAGAAAAATCACATCATTTGAGCCACATTGAAATTGTCGTCTGCAAAATGCTTTCAATTTGGACAGGTCCAGAATTTTGTTGTTTGACAAAGAGTTAATCTAACAAGAAGTCACTAATGATATCAGTATGACCCACTAGATAATATTACATGATAAATGTGTAATAGTATATATCACCAGTTTTCTTTATCCTATTTCCTTCTTAAAGGGGGCTGCCAAGCCCTCAGGTAGCTCAGTCTGTAGCGTACAGGACTTGAGAATGGGAGGTTGCTGGTTCGATCCCCAGCTCGGCCAATTCCTTTCCCGGGATGATAGTCATTGCAACAGGATTCATTCTTCTATCACCACATGGTTATGTGGGCAAGCAGCCAGTGGCTTGGAAAGAAAATCTTGTGGAGTACTGGTAACAAAAACTCCACGAAAGCATGGATAGGTGCACTGGCCACCGAAATATAACTGATAACTGAAATGATGAGGAAAACGGCGTTAAACACCAATCAGTCAATCAGTTCCTGTCGTTTCCTAACAAAATTTCTGTTGTTTTCACATCTTTCCTTCATTTCCTGGATAGATTTCACAAAATAGCCTCTAATGGCAATAGAGTCGATGGATAGAGTATTGATCATACAGTGGTTCTATATCTGTATTTAATAGTACATAATAGCTGACTGATGCCAGTTTACCCTTTAGCACACAATCCCATGTTCTAATGACCTTGAGTACAGAGGCTTTTGAAAACATTGTGGGAAAAGAAGAAAATGCTGGTAACATGCATTTTCTTCTTTTCCCACAATGTTTTCTAGTTCACAAAGTAGCCTTAAATGGCACTTGAGTCTATGGAGAAAGTATAGATCATACAATGGTTCTATATCTGTATTTAATAGTTCTTAATAGCAGACTGATGCCGGTTTACCCTTTAGCACACAATCCCATGTTTTAATGACCTTGAGTACAGAGGCGTTTGAAAATATTGTGGGAAAAGAATCATATATCTGTATGTAATAGTACATTATAGCCAGATAGTGTCTAACTCTTTACCAATCAACAAACTTTTTGACTGGATCAAATTGAAAGCATATGCAGAAGACAAATTATGTGTGGCTAAAATGTTGATTTCTGTCTTTTGATAGTGTAGAAAACATTTCAGGAAATGGAGAAAATGCTGGAAACCAGCATTTTCTCCTTTTCCTTAATGTTTTCAAGTCTAATCTACCAGGGTTGTTAAAACTTTGGGATTATGTGATAATTGGTTAAATGACCATGAGGCTTTTGAAAATATCATGGGAAAAGAAGAAAATGCTGGTAACCAGCATTTTCTCCTTTTCCCACAATGCTTTTCTGCCTTTCAATGGCAAAAATTATCATGTTAGTCATATTTAGTTTGTCGTCTGCAAATTTGTTTCAGAAGTTAATGGGATAATCCTTTGCCATACAATACATGTTTTAATGATCCATACATGGATATATAGGTATGTCAAAAAATTTGCAAATTACCTATTATGGATATTTTGCATGCAGAATATTTTGCAAATTAAAGACACTCATTATTTGCTGGTACACTTGTGATAAAATGCACAAAGAGAAAAGTTTGCGAATTTTTCACATTTGCGAAATCACAAAAATGTCCACATCGCAAAAATTTCCATTCATACAATAACTAGCATTTTCTCCATTGAACCCAATGTTTTTCTGCTGGTTGGAAAAAAAATCTTATCAATTAATCCTGTACCACGCAATCCCAAGTTTTAATGACACTGCAGAAAAAGGTTTTTGAAAATAGGGTCGGAAAAGGGCAAAATGCTTGTACCCATTTTTCTTGCAATGTTTTTTAACCTTTAAACTCTTTACCAAACGACAAAATTTAAGACTGGTCCAAAATCAAAGCATTTGCAGATGACAAATTAAATGTGGCTCAAAAAATGAAATTTGTTTTGGGAAGGGTAGAAAACGGGGGGGGGGGGGGGGGGGGTTGAGGAGTGGGGTATTCAAAGGAACAAGGGATCAGAGAGTTCTTTCTCCACATCAGTGCCAGGCATCAAAACTTCAGATAAAAAAGTTCATATTGAAATCATTTGAATATGCAGGGACATTCCCATGAAAAATGTATTGCTTTGAGTTAGGTTTGAAGCATGGACCTCCAGGTTATGAGTCCTACACTATACTAGTGAACCATGCAGGACCCCTACAGGAATCAAACTTTTTTTAATTTGAGGTAGATAACTTTTTAACTTTAACTCTTTACCCAAGGACCAAATTTTAGATTTGATCAGTTTTAAAGTTTTGACAGTACTTAATCATGGCTGAAGTAATGAGATTTATCTTTCAGAAAAAAGAGAAAATGCTGGCTACTATGATTTCAAAATGCTTTCAAAAGGTCATCTTTCCTCGGGTTGTTAGTACTCCTGATTGTTTGTTAAAGGATTAAATAGTTGCACATTGCGGCATTCATCACCAATATAAATGAATTTATTTCTACTTTCAGAAACAAAGGAAGAATTAGAAGAACTAATGAACGACATTAAAAGGACAGCAAATAAAGTTAGAGCCAAATTAAAAGGTAAGTTTGTTGGTTAGATGCAAGAGATGTTTCAAATATGCCAGAATCTTTTGTAGATTTTCTTTTGTCCTTTTTTTATATAATTTTTAGTACATTTTTTTTATGTATGATCTACTTGGGGCTCTACTGTTTATTACATTGAGAGAGATCTGACTTTAATAAAGCTGTATGCTAATCTCCAAAGTAATATCCAAAGGGAAATAACCATATTTTATGACAGATAAGAAGTTATCTCCCTTGATTATTGCTCCCTAATCTTTCTTCCTCTCTCTCTCTCCCTCCCTCCCTCACTTCTCTCCCTCCCTCCCTCTCTTCCCAACCCATTTTGATGAGTCATGTAAAGTAGAGGTTAGAGAACTTTGGGGGAGAGACATTTATTATTGATGAAAACAATAATTATCTAGTTAAAAAAAAAATTCACTGCCACATTTTTGTTTTACATACTCATTGCTCTTTCAAGTTTTGTGCCTAAAAATTATCAGTTTTCAATCACAATTATTTATTTCAGTTCATAGATGTATGTAGCTGAATATTTAGCAAATCAATCTAGCACTTCATGACAGAGAAAACTTTTTTTTTTCAGTCATAGTCTTTATGTAGGACTTCAAAAAAATGTTCATCAGAACTCATAGATATTTGGCGTAAATAAACCTTAGACTTTTTTCATACTCCATAAGATAATCTTGGTATGTAAATAAAAATCATTGAGCAGTGCTCTGGCAAAGCAGGGTTAAGTGCATCACCTTGATACATTATACCAAACAGGTCATGGCATAATTATGGATCCATAAAATGCATTTCGTCTAACATCAGACTGAATCACGGGGTAGAATAGTCCTTGGGCATGCTAAAATTGACAAATAAGAGTTTTGACCCAGACCAGCCTGCACAGGCTGACCTTGGTTGATACTTTTTGCAAGCGCATTAGACCCCTTTTTCATAGAACTTGACTCAATTATGGGTGTGTTGTGGGCTTGGCTAAGTATCTCTATGAAATATTCCTTGAATTATGGACCTTTGAACTATAGATATCACTATCTATACCAAATAAAGCTAATTTGGATGTAAGCCAGTTTTGCAATACAGGGCCTTTATAAACCTCTTGTTTAGGTTTTCTGGCCAAACAGCTTTGACATTATAGCAATAGCTTGTTGTAATAATTGAGACTATCCATTCTGCACAGTTAAAAAGCTGAGGATACTGACTTGGTATGGCCTATTCAGTTGGCAGAATTCAGACTGGGTCACAAAATGTTCAGAATGGAATGGGAAAAATATGAACCAGTCTGGATGATGCAAAAAAAATGGAGTTGTAAAGTTATTGATTAGCTGGAGAATTCCAACACTAGTTCTACTAGAAATCAGTCTCTTGATAGCCTGGCTATCCTAGACCCTCCTATATTTGTGAGCTCTTTAGTAGAAAGTTTTTAGATTTGTCTAAATATAAAGTGCCAAGCCAAGGTAGCTCAGTGGGTAGTGTCCAAGACGTTACACCAGTACCAGTATTCACCAACTCGATGATGGTTATGTGGGAAAGCAGCCAGTGGCTTGGGAAGAATATTTTGCAAAGCACTGGTAAAAGGAACTCCAGGAAAGCATGGATAGGTGCACTGGCTGGGATAGGTGCACTGGCCACTGGCTGTTGTGATATAATTGAAATGATATTGAAAAGGGTGCTAAACACCATACAAAGAAATTAATAAAAACTATATAGAAAGTATCTGCAGATGACCAAAAAAAAAGTTGCCAGTTATACTTTTATCATTACTGTCATTATGTTTTTAACTCTTTACCACACAATCCCAAGGGTCATGCGTGGCTTAGCGGTAAAGTGTGGGACTCGTAACTTGGAGGCCCTGTGTTTGAGTCCCACCTGATCAGCTGGGTTTTTCGTGGGAGTGTCCTTGGCTAAGACACTTCAGACTCCTAGCTTAGTACTGGTGAAACCTATGAATACATGAATTTGTGAGCTGTCGCCGTGATATGACTGAAATAATGTTGATAGCAGAGTTAATACCATATAATCTATCAAATTTTATTTTTAACAAAATCAAAGTTGGTGTCGGAGATATTCCCTCAATACTGCCTATAATAAATAAAAAAAATCGGAATTTGCAGCATGTTCAATCATTGTTGAGGCCACTCCAACAACGGGCCTTCTGATTAGCTTAGACAAAACATCTAAGATGAACTCAGGGCCAGTATTGGAACTGAAGATCCCAGCAGTAATTTGACGTAATTAGTTAGTCCTGTTGGTTAACTCTTTGCCAAATGACAAAATTTTTGACTTGACCAAATTGAAAGCATTTACAGAAGACAAATTAAATGTAGCTCAAACATTCTTTGAAGGCTTTTGAAACTTTCTTTGAAGGCTTTTGAAAACATTGTGCAAAAAGGAGAAAATGCTGGTTACCAGCATTTTCTCCTTTTCCCGCAATGTTTTCTAACCTTCCAACAATAAATTTCAATTTTTGAGTCACATTCACTTTGTCATCTGCAAATGCTTTCAATTTGGAGGAATCTAAGATTTTGCCATTTGGTAAAGAGTTAACCCTATACTGCACATTGCCTACTGTTGACGACCCTTGATTAGAAGCCTTCAAAGACATTATGGGAAAAGGAGAAAATATGGGTTACCAGCATTTTCTCCTTTTCCCACAATGTTTTCAACCCAGATCCTATCATAGAACAATTGCATCATTTGAGCCACATTGAAATTGTTGTCTACAAATGCTTTCAATTTGGACAAGTCAAAAATTTTGTCATCTGGTAAAGAGTTAAAGTACAGTGGGGAGGGCTAAAGTCCCCCTAGTAAAGGATTTGTCAGACTTGTAATTATTCATAGTGTTTCATAATCTCCGAACGTGATGGCATCCAGAACTGTATACCATAATATCCCTTATTGATGCTCCCCCTGTAATGTACCCTCTCCCAACCCTTTATACAAGCCAAAAGGGATATGCATGGTCATTGTTTTTGACAGTGGTTATGTTGGAAAGCAGTCAGTGGCTTGGGAAGAGTATTGTGCAAAGTACTAGTTAAAGAAAGTCCAGGAAAGCATAGATAAGTGCACTGGTTGCCACAATAAGAATGAAATATTGTTGAAAATTGTGTTAAACACTATACAACAAACAAAACTTTTAACGTCTAATGATTCGACATAGTTACTTAAGTCATTAGCCGAGCACAGATAGCTCAGTCGCTAGTGTACAGGACTTGAGAACAGGAGGTCAAGGGTTCCATCTCTGGCTCGGCCATTTATTTTCCAAGGATTGATGATAGTCATTGCCACAGGTTTCATTTCTCTCCCACGGCTGATTGTTATGTGGGTAAGCAGCCAGTGGCTTGGAAAGAAAATTCTGTGGAGTGCTGGTAACAGAAATTCCAGGAAAGCATGGATAGGTGCTCTGGCCGCTGCAATATAACTGAAATAATGATGAAAACGGCATTAAACACCATACAATCAATCATTAAATCAAGCTTAAACAAGGCTCTTGGTAACTAATCCTTTGTGTTACAACTGAAATAATGTCAGAAAATGCTCAGAACCCCTAAGGACAAGTCAACTTCCTCATGTGAGAAAATTATCAAATGACCATAATTTACCGCCTGTTTTAGATGGTGTAGCCATTATAATATGACTATGACTCTTTTTTGCTTTGCAGTTAACCCTTTGCCATACAATCCCCAGTTTTCATGACCCCTGAACAAGAAGCCTGATGAAAGCATTGTGGAAAAGGAGAAAATGCTGGTAACCAGCATTTTCTCCTTTTCCACAATGTTTCCTACTCTAGGAAAGAGAAGCTCCATGATTTGATTCACATTTAAATCATTGTCTGCAAGACTTGCAATTTCGATAATTCTAGAATTTCATTGTTTGGTAAAGGGTTAACAATGTGTGGAAACACTGTGGGAAACGAAACTTTCCAACCACATTTAAAAAAAAAAAATCCTTCCTATATATAAAATCGGTATCCTTTTTGTCAGTGGTAGCAAGAACAAGCATGTTTAACCCTTTACCATACAATGACGACTTTTAACACCCCTGAAAAAGAAGGCTTTTGAAAACATTGTGGGAAAAGGGGAAAATGCTGGTTACCAGCATTTTCTCCTTTTCCAACAATGTTTTCTACCCTATCAAAGAAAAATCATTTGATACGAGCCACATTGAAACTGTCATCTGCAAATGCTTTCAATTCATACAGGTCTAAAATTTTGTTGTGCGGTAAAGGGTTAACCATTTGGTAAACAATCAGGTTTTAACCCTTATCCTGCTAAATAACTGAAATGAAACATTTAAGCTGATAGTTAAAACCCAATTTTTGCTATTTCAAAGGTATTGTTTTGGAAAAGATATCTCTTTATTGGACAACGTGGATCCATGATCAGACCACACATTCTGATCTACACTATCCGCAAAAGGTCAGTGAGTTAACAACCCTGAGGAAAAAAGGCTTTTGAGAACAAGGTGACAAATAGTGTCTGGTCTATAAAGGGCAAATCTCATCATTTGAGCAACATTCCACTCTTTACTAGATGACAAAATTTTACATTATATATCAGTTGAACACATTTGCAAACATCTTATTCAGTGCAACTAAATTTATGTGATTTGTCTCAGAAAGGGCAGAAAACATTGTGGGAAAATGAAAAAATGCTGGTTACCAGCATTTTCTCCTTTTCCCACAATTTTTTCAAAAGTCCATCTCAGGATCGTTAAAACTCTAAATTGTATGGTAAAAGGTTAATATGTGGTCTGCAAATGCTTTCAATTTAGACCAGTCCTAAACTTCCTTGTAAAGTTGTAAAGAGTTAAAAAAAAAAGAGCCCTATGATAAAGTGGGAACTTGTTCAGCCATAATTGATTGAACAAGGAGGAAAAAAGAGAGAGGAATGATAATTGGCAAACTTTGTCCCAATTCTTGGAATGTTATTTTTTTCAATTTTGACTTCTTGAAACATTTGAAAACATCCATGCAACATTATAGAGAATGAAACCAGAATTATGGCCTAATGTATGACTTGCTGTTACAAGTTAAGCGTTGATAAAGAAGAAATTGCTTGTGAAAGAGCAGTATCTGCCTCTTTGGAACGCTCTCAAATGTTGTCTGCTGTAACATGCATATGGAAGCTAATAAGAGGATTATGTGATGAAATCCTGAGCTTTAAGGGCTCTGATAAGGAAGGCTTTGGAAAACATTGTTGGAAAAGGAGAATATTTGGTAAACAGTTAAATCCTGTTATTATTATTATGCACTCAAATGACTGTCTGTCAGTAATTGTGTGGACCACTGCAGTGTTACCTGTAGAATTTGAAAAAAAAGGCAGGATTTGTTACTTATTATCAATTAATGAAAATGGGGGATCTGTAATGATGACAGGGACCATGGGCTTTGATGGAGAGGAGCTCAATATGTCATAGCATAGTTTCTGGTGTCCATCTGTAAGATATATGATATGAGTATGAGCTTGAATATGAATCTAAGTTACTACAAGAATCTGCAAGCTAACTTAATTCTTGATACAATGCTCCTGAAACTGTTGATCTTTAGTACAAAATAGAGCATCACAGATCCTCCTCAGAATACCCAGATTGCAACAGTATGCACTTTTGTTTTCAAAGTTTTCCAAGGGCATGCCCCTGGGTCCCCAGCACAACTCTGAATCAAGAGGGCTAGGAGTTGTCCTGGCACCTAATAAAGTTTTTAATATTAATATGTTTGGTGTTAAGCTTTTATAAATTTTGAAATGAAAGGGTGCTTTCGAAGGCCTGCAATTTCCACACAAACTTGGCTCAAAATTACAGACTAAAGCAGGTTAGATTTATGGATTACATGAAAGTGATTTGCACAGCTCTCTTTGACTCTTAGCTTGCTGAATGTAACTGATATTGCATTTGAAAAACATGTGGCTCTCTAACCCTTTACCACCCAATCCTGTGTTTTAACAACCTTTAAAGAGGTGCCTTTTGAAAATATTGTGGGAAAAGGAGAAAATGCTGGAGACCAACATTTTCTCTTTTCCCACAATGTCTTTTACCCTTTCGGAGACGAATTCCATCATTTGAGTCACAATCAATTTGCTGTCTGGAAAGGCCTTCAATGTGAACAATTCTTAAATGTTGTTGTTCGGTAAAGAGTTAATCATGGATCTATGCTGTCCAGTATTTTTAGGGCTTGGGAAGATAAACTGATCATGATGAGCTTGATTGATCATAAATTGTCTCATGTCTGCCAGGAGAAGTATTGTCAGTAGCAGAAGTGCTGGATTGATGTGGAAAGCTCAAAATTACCTGTTTCCATAATAATAATTCTTTGTTTGAATTGGGAAGAGAATAAAGAGTGTTCTGTTGTTTTACAATGTGAACAAGTCTGTTTGCTTTTTGCTTGTTTCAATATTCTCTATATATGGGAATAATGGCAGTCCACTTTCCAGGAAATTGGATACATAAAGACATTTCTGTAGCTTTTCCTCCTTAGGAGACCCTTTGTTGGAAAATAGCTGCACCTTTTCCAGGGGCGTAGCCAGAAATTTATAACTATTACGCACACCAAATGCGAGCACAAGCGCAGGAATCTAGAGAAACGTCATTGACACAAACAGACTACATCAACAAAACATGAGAAATTACAAATCTTGTCAGATTTGCATTTGAAGCAATTTCATGAGAGTAAAAACAGAAAATGTAACTTGAAAATTGCAACTTCAGGAAACTTCCACCTATTTGCAAGATTTACTTAACGCATGTGCTTATGGTGCGTAATAGGCACTATGCCCTCATTTTCTGTATGGAATGGACAATTTTCTTTTGTTTTTAGAACTTGTCTCCAACATATCTATTGTTTGCCTGGGTATGTCATAAGTGAGCCAGCTACAAATGTTTCAGAAGGCTTTCATTAATATGTAGCAAACCTGAGCATGAACACTCAGTCTACTTTACCATACAACAAAATGTTTGACATGTCCAAATCAAAAGCTTGTTAAAGACGGCGTAAAACACCATTCTGTCAAAACCAAATCAAAGACATATGCAGATAACAAATTTAGAGTAGCTCAAAAGATGTTTTCTGTCTTTGGAATGGTAAAAAACATTGTGGGAAAAGGAGAAAATGCTTGTTACAAGCATTTTCTCCTTTTTCAACATTGTAAGTAAAATTTGATTATAATGAAATACTAAATACTGATATACATTTATTGGTGTGGGCCTATTTTAGTCAAGGTCACTTGGGCTAAAATAATGTCAATATTTCTAGGTCTTGTTTTGTTAAAATATAGGTGCAAAAAGAAGTGAAGAAGTTCAAATACAAGCAAAGACTGGCGGAAAATAAACCTCTTTTTTGGGGGTTGGGGTGGGGTGGCAGAGTTAATCATTTGTAAGGAAAAATCAAAAGTAAAGAACTGTTGGGGAAAAATTTTAACCCTTTACCAATCAATACCTGGTTTTCATGACCCTGGGATGGAAGGCTTTTGAAAACATTGTGGGAAAAGGAGAAAATGCTGGTAACCAGCATTTCCTCCTTTTCCCACAATGTTTTCTACCCTATCAAAGACAGAAATCATCATTTGATCCACATTTAAATTGTTGACTGCAAATGTTTTCAATTTGGTGCGGTACAAAATTTTTGTCGTTTGGTAAAGAGTTTCAAACAACATTACTTCTGTCGTCTCTTGTGTGTGAATATGTCCTGCTTGATATAATTAGAGTTGTAGGGCAAAACTGGAAATGGAATCAACAACTGGATCCATGATCTGATTATGACGACCTTGACTTCTCTGGTTTGTGTAAAGTACTATGAATGAATATTTCTAGATCAGCATCTGGATTCGTTTTCACTAACCATTCTCGAGAATATTTTTAACTCTTTCGCTGCTAAGTACAACTCGCCTTTTCCAGACAGTGTAGATCAAGATCAGACTGCATAGCACAGAATGTGCAGTCTGATCTTTGTCTACACTGTCCAAAAAGGACATTATATTGTTCCCCCCCCCCCCCCCCCCCCAAAAAAAAAAAAAACCTTTGAAATAGCAAAATTTGGGTTTTTACTATGGGCTACAACATTAAATTTCAAATATTTAGCAGGATAAGGGTTGATCTAATTTAGAATTCAAAAAGTAACACAATTTCTTAGCCAATCAGATGTGTTATTTTCAAATTTAGAAAATTCTTCAGAATAAGATGAAGAATATTCTTAACAATGGTTGGTGAATATAGACCCAGGTCATGGGAAAGGACTTTAACCCTTAGGCTGCTAAGCGCCACTCACTGACCTTTTGCGGACAGCGTAGATCAAGATCAGACTGCACAGAATGTGCAGTCTGATCTTGGATCTACACTGTCTGATAAGGAGATATTATTCCCCAAAACATACCTTTGAAGTAGCAATATTTGGGTTTTTAGTATCAAATTGAAAATTTCATTTTAGTAATTTAGCAGGATAAGGCTTAATTAAGAAATAATCTTTTTTCTATCATTGTTTATCATTCAATAAACCACAGTTGTGAGTTATGAGGCACAATAAATCCACGAGGGCGATAGCGCGAGTGGTTTATTCATTGTCTTCATAACTCACAACGTGGTTTATTGAACGATAAACCAAGATAGAAAGAAGATTATTTCAATTCTAACATGACCAACTCTTAATGAAAGGAAAACAAGTTCATACTTAGAGTAAAAACGCGGATGAAGATTATACTCCATTGAATAACTGACTTACTTACTTTATACAGAAAGACGTCACTCTGTATAGAATGATGTCACTACATATAGAATGATGCAGATTTTACCATGCTTTCGTTGCACTGTGTTTATAGAGCCGAATTCACATGTCATGTTAGAATATTGTATTTGGTTTGCTGTATCGGTCCCCAAACTTAAGTAATTATTTACCGAATGACAGAATTTCAGAAGTCTTGTCAAAATCAAAGAAATCACAGACAACAGATGAAAATGTGGCTTTAATGATAGAATTTTGTTTTGAATGGAGTAGAAAACATTGTCAGAAAAGTAAAAATACTGGTTACTTCTATGTTATAGGCAAGCATTTGAATTATCTTTGACGAATATATTTCATAATGCACGCCCTGTCAAAACAATTTATACGAGTACCAACAGTATAGTCTTCAGCAGAGGAGTCCAACCAACATTCCGGACTTCCAAAAAAAGTGCTACAGTCTGATATAATTATGGGTCTTTGCTGAAGCCTGAACCCTTAGGCTGATAAGCGTGACTCAAGGACATTTGCAGACACAGTAGATCAAGATCTTGGATCCACACTGTCCACTAACGAGATATTTTTATACCCCCGAAATATCTTTGAAATTACAATATTTGGGTTTTTACTATTACCTTGAAAGATTAATTTATTTAGCAGAATAAGGGTGAAAAATGCAGAACCTGTTAGAGGAAATATGTCAGAAAATGTAATTAATGTGTCTGACAGGATCTATTATAGAGGTTACCAGACAAATTTAAGCCAATTATCATCCTTTATATTGTTTATATTATTTGACTTTTCAAATGTGAGACTTATGTAAACAAGAAATTTGAAAATTAAAGAGATATAACTATGAATGTAAAATATAGCTGGTGAATCAATAAATTAAATGAATGAATGTATATATAAATGATTGAATTTATTGAATTGAAAGAATTAATGGAATTGAATGAATGTATGATGAATAAATGAATCCATTAATTAATTTAATTGAATGAATTCAATGATGTTTTAACTCTGTACCAAAAGGCAAAATATTTGAGTTGTCCAAATCAAAGGCATTTGTAGATGACTTAAATGTGGCTCAAATGGTGGAACTTGTCTCTGATAGTGCAGAAAACATTGTTGGAAATTTACCGGGGGGGGGTAGACCTGCGACAGTTCTATTTATCACATATTTATCACATCTTTTTCTACTTTCAGTGATCGAACAAAATATAGAGCAAGAAGAACACTCCAGTAAATCCACTGCCGATCTCCGTATACGCAAAACACAGGTATCGTCCTCAAAATTCTTTGTCATTCTGTAACACTGAATTCTGCAGGGTTTCTCAATGCACAAGAGAGTCTGAGAAACTGTTATGGTGCATTTCAGGTCTAGACAGCTATATTTTGGATGCAGAAATTTCCAGTTGTGGTTGAAGACAAAAACTATACTATTCATCTCATCACTGAACAGGGCCAGTATCCATCAACCATTCTTAAGAATACTCCTAGGCTCACTCTTCAAGATTTTCTGAATTTGAAAGTAACACGACTTCTGATTTGTTAAACCATTTGGTTTAGCCAATCAGAAGTTGTTTTAGAAAATAATGATTAATGAGACTAAGAACATTCTTTAGATGGTCTGTGAATACTGATTGTTTTAGATGGTCATACTTAAAACTGTCAGAGGTGAATGTGAAACTGTTCCATCTGTGTTTATCAAATTTTTACAGGAGAGGGAAAAACATTATCATTTCTGTGTAAAGCATTAGTAAATCATCTTGTTTAGATATGTTGTGTTGAAATCAGGTTTTTCCTTCTCATTTAAGATTTTCCAAAATGCAGATGGGATAGTTTTGCATTCACCCCTTTTTTCAAAAATATGGAAAACATTGTTGGAAATGGAGTATTGCTTAAAATAAGAAATTGGTTTCCTTTTCCACAGTTTCTTTCTGAGGATCATTAAAACTTGAGATTGTGTGGTAAAGGATCGATCAACTGGGTGCAATAGCAACTACGGTAGTGCTTGGAAAGGGGAGTAAACATTGTTGGAAAAGGAGAAAATTCCAGGTACCAGTGGGCATTAAATTTTACTTTTTTCCCCACAATGTTTTTGAAAGCCACCTTCTTTATGATCAGAAAGAAAAGTGGTAGGACTTTTAAGCAAATTTACTGAGGTTCAAGCGATTGAATTTGTCTCTGAAAGGTTAGAAAACATTGTGGGATTAGGACTCTGGATGATGTGGTAAAGGGTTAACCATTTACCAAAAAATCTGGTGTTTTTATGACCCTGAGAAAAAGGCCTTTAGAAAAAATTGTGGAAAAAGGAGAAAATGCTGGTAACCAGCATTTTCTCCTTTTCCCACAATTCTTTCTACCCTGTCAAAGAATTTAAGTACCAGTTACGAATACAATGTATGTCGGCTGCAGACACCCTCATTTAGAAAGGTCTAAAATTTGTCGTTTGGGAAGGGGCAACCCTTAAAGTGCCTTTCACAACTATATTTGCTGTTATGGCCAGTGTGGATCAAGATCAGACAACACAGAACATGCAGTCTTTGAACAAACTTGTCCGCTTTTTTGAGACATTCTAGACAGAATCAACTTCGACCTTGCAGTTACGTCAATCTTATTTCTAGACTTAAAGTGTCTATCGGGTTTATTTGGCACTCTAAGGGTTAATTGTATTGCGGAGTTATAAATCATGTCAAGGGAGAATAGAAAGCTTGCTTTATGAACAATAATTGAGTGATTTCTCTCATCCTGGAGCTGCTGGAATCACAACAAAGGCTCTCATGAATCAACAGTCCTGTTTTGTGAGGATCAGTTTTACTTCGTTGTTAGATATAATGGCAAAAACAAGATATTTTAACTGTTTACCAAAGGAAAAAAATTTAGACTTGTCCAAATTGATACCATTTGCAGATGACAAATCAAATGTAGCTTAAATTGTATTATTTGTCTATGAAAGGTTTTAAAACATTGTGGGTAAAGGAGAATCTCCTTTCCCTGCAATCTTTCCGAAAGCCTTCCTCATTGGGGTTGTTAACCATTAAAGTGCTTAATGGACATTTGGGATCATGAAAAAGATCCAAATATTTTTATTTCAGGGTTGTTTTGGCCAGAATATGTAACAAAGTACCAGACAGTATAGATCCAAGATCAGATGGCAGGTTCTGTGCAGTCTGATCTTGATATACTCCTTCCGCAAAAACACCTTAAGCCTTTACCACACATTGCTGACTTTTAAGGACCTTCAGGAAGAGGCCTTTTGAAACATTATTGGAAAAGGAGAAAATGATGGTAACCAGCATTTTCTCCTTTTCCCACAATGTTTTCTATTCTATCAAAGACAAATCCCACCATATAAGCAATATTTAATTTGTCGTCTGCAACACTTCCAATTTGGACCAGTCTAAAATGTTGGGGTTGGGTACAGAGATAACCCTTTATTAGATTACAAAATTTTAGCCTTGTCCAAATTGGAAGCATTTGCAGACAACAATTATATTGTGGCTTATATGGTGGAATTTTTCTTTAATAGGGTAGAAAACGTTGTGGGAAGAGGAGAAAATGCTGGTTACCAGCATTTTCTCCTCTTCCCACTGGCACAATGTTTTCAAAGAGCTTCTTTCTCAGGTTCGTTAAAAGTCAGCATTGTGCGGTAAAGAGTTAAGACAGTGAAATGTTTAGTAAAGGACTAACATTACTATGATTCAATGAGTACAGTCTCTGTGGAACTATTTCTTAGTTGTTTATTTAGCCATTCATTCATTTTTATTAGCGCTTCTTCTATCATTAGTAAGGATTAACCCTTTACCAAACAATGCCGTTTTTAACAATCATGAAGAAAAAGGCTTTTGAAAACATTTTGGGAAAAGGAGAAAATGCTGGTAACCAGCATTTTTTCCTGTTCCCACAATGTTTTCAACTATTTAGAAGACAGCCATCATCTTTTGAACCACACTGAATTGATTGCCTGCAAATGCTTTTAATTTGTCTAATACATGTACTTTGTTGTTTCATAAAGAGTTAAGTGTTAATATGGTTCCGTAAATTTCCTCTGGTCACACTTTCAGCCTTAGATTTCTCAAGATGCAGGTTGTACTTTGTGCTTTAAAACTCTTCACCACAGATTAAATGTTGCTAAAATATTTGGCTTTTGTCTCTGTAAAAGTAGAAAACATTGCCTGAAAAGAAGAATATGCTTATTACCAGCATTTTCTTCTTGTCCCAAAATATTTTCAAAAGCTACCTTTGTTGCCCTTGGTTTTTACTCATGATTATTTTGTAAAGAGTAGAATTTCAATTGTTGAATTTTTCAATATTTACAGAAAAGAAAAACAATCTTTTTTTAATCTAATTCTAAAGTTTGCGCTCATGATATTTACCCTAGAGGAAATGTTTATTTAGAGATTAGTAAAATACTAATTATGTATACATGAATTTGAGTCATGCTCTGGCTAAAGGAGGTTTAATGCATGTCCATAATGCATTGTACCAAGCAAGTCATCATAATTATAGATCCATAAAACTGGCTTAATCCTAAGGTAGAATTATCCCTGGACATTGCATGAAATCGACAAAGAGCAAAAGGTTTTGACACAGGTCAGCTTGCATGGACTGTGCAGACTGACCTGTGTTGAAACTTTTTGCAGATGCATTAAACCCCCTTTTCACGGAGCAGGGCTCATATAAAACATATTTGCATTATGACATTGTAAAACTCATGGTATGGTACAGACGCAGAAACAGTATTATTTTAGTTGGATGACAGATGTGCTATTTTCAATTGTAGTACTCGACAATTTCACGTAAGTTTGTCGAGACCATGAACCAATACAACCAGGCGCAACTTGACTACCGAGATCGGTGTAAGGCGCGTATCCAGCGACAAATGGAGATCAGTAAGGAGTGACGATCGATCTGCTCCTAGCTAGAGTTGTTGTCTAGAAACGTTTATTATTTATCTTGTAACTCACATTTTACATTTGTACAGATCATCTAGTTGACAAGCGTATTCTGTTAGACGACTTTTGGCCATGATATTTTTGGTTCATATTCAAAAAATAAATCAGTGGCGCTGTTGGATAAGGGGGTTTAATGTCTCTGTGATAGATTATACCAAGCAATTCATCACATAATTATGGATTTATAAAATCAATTTTGTCTGAAAACAAAGTGAATCATAAGGTAGACTGGTCCTTTAACATGGAGAAAAAAAGTTTTGACCCAGGTCAACTTGCACAGAGTGCGCAGGCTGACCTGGGTGGATACTTTCTGTAGATACATTAAACCATTCCACTGAGCATGGACCAAATGTTTCATAGCCACTGAAGAGTATATTCTATAACATATCAAAACCATGGTCATGTAGCCGACCAATAATTAAGTTAATCAAATCATAGACTTTCAAAATAAAATTGGCTTTTCAACTAGATTTCTCGAAAAAATGAAAAATGTATTGTCCCTCAGAGAATGGTTCAGACAATCAAAATTTATGTTTTAACCAATCTAATTTGTATGAAACAGTTTAGAAAAAGTACCTTTTCTTGTTTACCTACAATGATTGCATATTTTTTCTTGAACTGTTTTTACGCAAACATGAGTGACCTATCTATAGGGGATTTCTATGAGTTACAAGTTAGTCACATGGACAACACAGCAAGCTAGTTTTTTCAACTTTTTTATTGTGTACTGCACATGGTTAGTTCAGGTTCCACTCTCAAAGATGTTTGTGGTATTTTCAATGGTTTATAACAGAAGTCTTCAATTACATTGTAGAAGGTTGAGGGATAAAAGAATTAATTGACTCTATCAAACAATCGTGTGTTTTAAGAGTCTAAAGGAAGAAGCCTTTTGAAATCATTGTCGGAAAATGGAGGAAATCCTGGTGACCATCATTTTAACAAATTTCATACAAAAGGAAACTAGCTGCCGTGTTACCATGCATTTTCTGTTCAAATTAGCAAATCAGGTTAAAATTTCTGATATTGTTATACATATGTTTATTTGTCTTAATCCTTTACCAGACATGCAAATTTTAGACTTGTCCAATTTGAAAGCATTTGCAGAAGATAAATGTGGTTCATATCATGACAGTTGTCTAAAAAAGTGTTGAAAACATTGTGCGGAAACGGAGAAAATGCTGGTTACCAGCATTTTCTCCGTTTCCGCACAATGTTTTCAAAAGCCCTTTCATAAGGGTCGTTTAACCTCAGGATTGTGTGGTAAAGGGTAAGTGAACTTTTCAGCGTTGATTTTGTGTATTTTTATCATTCACTGTTTTTATAACTTCTGTTATCTTTTTTCTTTTACTTTTTTTGTCATAGCACGCAACTTTATCACGTAAATTTGTCGAAGTTATGAATGATTACAATTCGTGTCAGATTGACTACCGAGAACGATGCAAGGGGAGAATACAACGTCAATTGGAAATAAGTAAGCGTCTTGAAGTTAACTCCCTTTCAGTAGAAACTTTGTTGCATTCCTTGTATAAAACTTAACACTTTTAAAAATAAACAGACAATCTCACAAAAACAATGCCTCAAGAAAAGGTGGTGAGTTTTCAACACAATTTCAGACAAATTTCTGAAACACTGCAACACACAAGTTTTGGACACGACACTTGTTGGATGCCAGTTAGACAAAAGAACAATTTTGGGTTTGTGTGCGAATGAAAGGTTTTTTCCGAGATTTTCTTGTAACATATTAGACAATGTAAATCCAAGATCACATTTGCATTCTGTGCAATCTGATCTTGAGTTACACTATTTGCTAGAGCACCCAATGTTGTCCATATTGCATGGCTGGGTAGCTCAGTGGTTAGCGTATCCGACTTGTGACCTGGTGGTTGTTAGTTCGATACCCGGTCGAGGAAAATTCCGGCGATTTTTCACCTCTCACCTCTGATGCATATGAGAAAAAGTAGTCAGTGGCTTTGAAAGAAAGTCGTGTCATTACTGGTGTAAGAAAGCCAGGAAACACATGCGTAGGTGCACTGATGGCCATGATATGGCCTAAGCTGTTAAAATGACATTAAAGCCCAATAAAGTTGTCCATATTGTTCAGAGTGTCTTTCTATAAAATATTTTAAATGAAAGGAGTTATCATTTGGTTATGACTTGCATTTTAATTATTTATGAGTTACAAGTTTCATTTAATTATTTTTCATTCAATACTTTGCCTTATTGCATCTGTTTGTTTTATATTTATAAGTATTATAGAAATTCGACTCATCTAAAGTTGATTTATAGTTAAATAATAGCATGCAGGTTTTTGCAAGATAGATTCAGTTTGCTAAATTATGGATGGTAGAAAAAATGTAGGAATATTTTTTTGCTTGTTGTTTATCAGTAATTGAACAACTTTCTTCAGAAAACAAGCTCCTAAACATAAATAGATTTTTGTTACTTATCCTTGAAACAAAAAACTTTAGCTTTTTTGACTTCCTGAAACTGTAATTCTGTTCTTCCATAAATCTGTCTCTAAGCTCATATGGAGGGAGGATACAATATGATACTGGGGAAAAGATACAAAAACAAGTGAGAATCTGAGAGAAACTTTGATAAAATAACTACCTATGCAAACATCACTCTCACAGACCCACAAAGAGCAAAGGGGAGTGGGTATCATACTTTTATGGTTTACACTAATTTTGTTGGGTTTTATCCTAGGAATTCGCAGGGACAATACTCTTATCGATTGTCTCTGGTTTCAGTCATGGCAAAATACCATCGGACATGACTGTTGAAGTAATAAAAAGACTGATTAAAATAGCCGTACAGTCAACCCAACTCTCCAGCGTTACCCGGAATGTTAAAAATCGCTGTCACACCGTTTTAAACAAAACATTTTTTTTTTTACAAAAACAAAAAAGAAGAATTTACACGCACTTGTGGCGCTTCGGTTCAGGTCAAATTCTGGAATGTTATTTGTCTTCAGTTCAATGTAAAACTGTAAATACATCTGGGAGATTGTTGCTTATTGCACACATTCAATTGATCAATCTTGACTTTGCTTTTTAACTCTTTTCCAAACAGCAAAATTTTAGACTTGTCCAATTAAAGCATTTGCTGATGACCAAATAAATGTAGCTGAAATGATGAAATTTGTTCTTGAAAGTGACGAAAATATTGTGGGAAAATGAGAAAATGCTGCTTATTGGCATTTTCTCCTTTTCCCATTGTGTTTTCCAAAGGCTTATCTTTGGAATCATTAAAACACTGGATTTTGTTGTTAATGGTTAAAGTTCAGAATATATCATTCACATAATATAATCACACAGATTAAAGTCACCTGTTAATGTAATATTTGCACATTTTATGCACACACCATTTATGTACAAAAGGTTGATTTTAACAGATTTTATAAAAATCATGAGAATTTAAAATCAGGTGAAATACAACATTTTTGTTAGAGTAAATTCATGACTGACAAAATGGCAAATCCATCCTGATTAGCATCAAGGCAAATTATGGTAACAATCTGAAATGGCAATTTAATTCTTTACTGAATAATTCAATGACCCCGAGATAGAAAGGCTTTTGAAAACATTGTTGGAAAAGGAGAAAAAGCTGGTAATCCTTTTCCCCAAATTTTTTCTATTTTTTTCTTGGTCAAAGAATTTTTTGTGGTTCATCATGCGAGCCACATATAATATGCTGTTTGCAACTGTTATGAGTTTGAACGAGTCTAAAGTTTTGTTAACTAGTAAAGAATTAGTGCCACATTAAATGTTATTATTATGGTGAAATGAGGCTTTAAAATATAATTATAGTTGGTTTTATGTGTAAGTGAAGTGAGGTTAATCAGAAAAATTCATTCAAGGGTCAATTAATGTTCTTTGCTATGAGTCAGTTGGTGTAAACTTAAACAGCAATTAAAAAAAAAAGTACAGCAAAACATTTAGGAGTCCCAGCTGAGTACAGGCAAAATTAAGGAAACACATGAATAAGTGTGCTTTAGCTATGATAAGACTAACAAATGTTGAAAGCAGGTAAAACACCATTCATTATATAGAGTTCTCATTGACCTGGAGGTATGGCTCAAACAAATTCTTATTTCAATGCATGTTATTGTACATTATGCATTATCCTCTTTGCAGCTGGTAAAACTACAACAAATGATGAACTAGAGGACATGTTAGAATCTGGGAATTTAGCAGTATTTACCCAAGATGTAAGTAGTATGCTGAATCTCTTGTTTGCCTTTCATTTGCCATTCATCAATCAACATAGAAATTCTACCACGTTGCTACAAAACCTAGCTCTATAGCAAGACACTATAAGTGTCCCCTTACACAAACACACTATACATTTACATGTATATCTATCGGTGGGATAGACCAGTATTCTACATAATTATGCTTTTTAGGGCCTGGTAGAGGAAGGCTTTTCAAAATATTATCCCTAATTTTTTTATGCCCTTTAACTCCGTACAAAACGACAAAAATTTAGACTTTTCAAAATTAAAAGCATATACAGATGTAAAAATCCAGTGTGATTCAAATAATCGGTTTTATCTTTAAGAGGTTAGGAAACATTGTGAGAAATGGAGCAAACACTGGTTACCAACATTTTCTCCCAAACTTTTTCCCAGAATTTAAAAAGTCTTCTTCTATAGGGTCATATATACTAAAGATTTCCTTGTAAAAGATTTCAAAAATATTTTTAAATTGTAAGCCATCTTTAGGTGAGAGAGTCAGCTGTCTGCAAATGCTATTGATGTGGACAGATCTAAAGTTTTATCATCTGGGGAAGCTAAGTCCACCACAAGGTGCTTTGCAGATTGCCAAAATTTAGATGCATGCATTGGCCTAGGATTCAATTACATGTAGTTTTCTTTCACTTTGGTTAGCTTTAAAAAAAATATCATAGCCATAAACATTTCTGTATTTTTCACTTTCTGTATTACAGATAATTATGGAAACTCAGCAAGCTAAACAAACACTAGCAGATATCGAAGCCAGACATGCTGACATAATGAAACTAGAAAAGAGTATACAGGAGCTACATGACATGTTTATGGACATGGCTATGTTAGTTGAACAGCAGGTAGGATATTCCAGTGTCAAATAACTTAGAGATCAGCTGTTGGCTAGCATCTCTATTTTCAGTTCAGCTGTTTTCAAAGACAACATCAGGGTATTGTCATAGCCCTGGCATCTGTGTTGTCGCCTGCGTCATCATGCAAAAACTGACATTTTTAAAAACTGTGACATTGTATAATATCTCTGTCATTACTGAAGACATTTACTTCAAACTTGGACTGGTTTTAATTGTCAAAAGGGAAACCCATACAACAGAGACAAGTAACCATCAAAGTATTTTTGACACATATATGCCCCTTTTTTGACCTACCTTTTTCATGGAAAGCCACTGCACCTCCATGTGGTGATCTTGTCTTGGATTGCTTTGTTCAGTGATCAACCATCTGGACCATTTAACCTGTACTATGATTAAAGTGCCTTTATGGACAAATGAAATCAAGATCAGAATAAAGAGAATATCCAAGGCCTAGTGCTGAGGTATTTTGCCTGTCAAATCTTTCATTGGCCATGTAAAGGGCCAATAGTGGCCAAAAGTAAACAATGTGGATGTTGAAGAGCATTTGAATTTAAAGCATACCTTTTAAAAGTATGGCAATTATTGTGCAGATGACAATCTTTTATTGTAAAGTCGGTCCAAGTGACAGTGTTAGTTGCTGGCAGAAAGATGAATTTTAAAAACCAGGCAAAAAGTAAACAAAAGATAGAGCAACCTGGCAACTTTTGTGCTGCTTTTGAAATTCATTATTCTGCCAGTAACTAACAATTAAATGGTCAGAGTTTTCAGAACATTGTTACATTTTTTTCAGTGAGAAATGATTGACAGAATTGATATTTTTTCAGAGATAAATGGTTGACAAATATTTTTTCAGAGAGAAATGATTGATAGAATTAATATTTTTCAGTGAGAAATGATTGATATGATAGATATTTTTGATAGAACTAATATTTTTCAGTGAGAAATGACTGATATGATAGATATTTTTCAGGGAGAAATGATTGACAGAATTGATATTTTTCAGGGAGAAATGATTGACAGAATCGAGTACAATGTTGAGCAAGCCGTAGATTATGTGGAAACTGCCAAAATGGACACAAAAAAAGCTGTAAAATACCAAAGCAAGGCCAGACGGGTGAGATATCTCTATCTTTCCTCTCACTTATTTTCTCTGCACTATCATTACTATCACTTGTAGTGACGTAAACAAGTACGTTTAACACAAGCACACTCCTGTACTTCCTTGCTGAAGCATTGTCCTTGCTCAGTATAAATTCTTAGCTTGGCTGATTTCTAAGAAGGCCTTGTTTTTGTCATAGCCCTGCCGTCATTGTCATGGTTGTAAAAAAAAATTTGATATTTTATAATATCCCTGTTGTTACTTAAGATATTTACTTCAAACTTAGATAAGATGTTAACTACGAAAAGGGGAACCCATACAACAGGGGCATGCAACCATCAAAATGTTTTTGACACAGTTATGTCCTTTCTTCAATGTGGAATTTTCAAAAACTTTGACATTTTATATCTGTTATTAGTGGAGATATTTACCTCAAAGTCTGACAACTTTCTAACTATTAAAAGGGGAACTTGTACAACAAAGGCAGATTACAATCAAAGTATTTATGCCCCTTTTTTAACTTGGAATTTTCATTGAAAATCAAGCAACTGCAGCCAAGCGTTGGCACCCGCATGCAGTGGTGCTCTTGTTAATTTGATTGTCAGAAAAAGTGAGATTTCGTTCCCAGTATTTCTTAGGTCTGTAAATAGATAATATCAGATATGATCAAAACACAATATTTTATACTTTTCTAACTGTCAAGCTTTTTTTTTTTTTCAAATACTTCTCAAAAGAAAATTGCTAAAACAGAAAAAATTATTTTGCGGACATAAGCTCTAATCAATTTGATTTGCATGATAGTTACCTTGCTTCATAGTCATAATTAATTTTAATGACTTTTTCCTGATTTACACAATGCATGCATTTGTACATAATTTCAACAGTGTTTCAGTTTTTTCAATATTGAAAGGGAACATTTTGAATACTCTTTTGAAAGTGTTCAAACTGAAAATTAAAAACATATGAACAAAGTGAACAAAAATAAAGATGTCTGGATTGTGACAAATGCCGGGATTACTCATTCTTAGCAGTTTCTTCATCAAGCTGTTGCTAAGAATTGTTTGCCAAAGCCTTAGTATAACTTGAAAATACCAACACCAGCACGAAAAAATATTAAATCAAGTTTTTATCCGCTGTTTGGCCATTCGTCTTCCTCTCTTTATATATTAAAAATTGAGTCCAGGATTACCTAACTCTTTGCCAAACAACAAAATTTTGGACTCGACCAAATTGAAAACATTTGCAGGCAACAAATGTTGCTCAAGTGATGATTTCTGTTTGTCATTTAGTAGAAAACATTTTGGGAAAGGAGAAAATGCTGGTTACCAGCACTGTTTCCTTTTCCCACAATATTTTCAAAAGCCTTTTTCACCAGAGTTGTTAATACTCAGGTTTGTGTGGTAAAGAGTTG
This sequence comes from Hippopus hippopus, assembly GCA_946811185.2. Lineage (NCBI taxonomy): Eukaryota > Metazoa > Mollusca > Bivalvia > Cardiida > Cardiidae > Hippopus > Hippopus hippopus. Next base: position 251,643 of record OX328109.1, read on the forward strand.
ATACGGTTTAGTGCAGGTGTGTATACTAACTGGATTGCCATGGTGTCAGGAATTTGCTGTGTGTTGTTGCCATGCCTAGCCTGCTATCTTTTGTATAGACAAAATACTGTACTAATACAACTTCCTACACCCTGCAATTAAAATATTCCAAAAGTATTGTTGGAGCTGATGCTTGTTACAAGCAACTTCTCATTTTTCTACAAAGTTTTAAAAAGAACTGACTGTTGCAGAGATATAAAAAATTCAATGATTCAAATTGTATATTATTATCCCTCTTCTTTGACATGACATATATATTTGTATGATCCATGCTCTAACAAAAGGGGATTTAATGTATCTCAGTGAGGCATCATACCAAGCAAGTCATCATATAATTATGGCTTTATAAAATACGTTTTGTCCAACAACTGACTTAATCCTGAGGCAGAAAGTTTACTAAGAGAAAAGAGTTTCCTCCCAGGTCAGCCTGTGAAGTCTACACAACCTGACTTGGGTTGCAACTTTTTGTAGATGTATTAAACCCCCCTGTCACAGAGCATGGCTCACATGTATATACTATAAAATATTATTATAAAAATAACACAGAACAACTTCTTTAATACTGGCTTCTTATCATGCTTCTAGGTTTTTCATCCTTTTACTCTCAAACTAACACTATTTGAAAACCTTTTGTAGTTTGAGATTCATATGGAAATATATATTTAATGACAAAATTTTAGACTAGTCCAAACTGAAAGCATTTGCAGACAACAAATAAAATATGGCTTTAATGGTGGAAATTGTCTTGAAAGGGGAGAATACATTGTGGGAAAAAGAGAAAATGCTGGTTACCAGCATTTTTTTTTCTTTTTTCCACAGTGTTTTCATAAAGCCTTAATTGGCAATAGAGCAATTCAGGCCCTCATTGGCCTCTATTTTCTATTACATTTGACCTAAAAACTGGATGGGGGGGAAACCTACACTATTAGCTTTGAGTACTAACATGTAGCTACCATTGCAGGATTCTGACCTTGACCTTGTAACCTTTGGATATCAATTTCTTATTTCATGTTGTTTTGTATTATTTGAAATCCTTTATTTAATCTCCCTGTATGAATATTAACTGTATACGTGGATATATACGTGTGTCGAAAAATTTGCAGATTACAGATTTAGAACTTTGTGCAGAAGGAAATGTTTGGGAATTCCAGACGCTTGTTATTGTTTGTATACATATGGTAAAATATGCGAACAAAGTTTGTGAATTTTTCAAAATCATGAAATCGCAAAAATTTCTACATTGCAAAAATTTCCACTTACATAGTATACTGTAGTTTTTATATTGGTTTGTTCTGTCATTAACCTTGTTGAAACTTTCTGATACTTTTTGGAACAAATACTTTTCAGTAACAGATAAAGGAAGTCATCGTTAAACTCAAAAGCTACATTAAATCTTTAAACCAAGAGTAATAAGATGAAATTTGTATTTCAACATGGAATTGAAATTAAGTAACAGTGAAATTTACCAAGGCATGTCAACTCTTAATGCTCAAAATAGAGCGAAATTTGTCTGTTTGCTGGGACTAAACTTTTGGGACTGATAATTGGTGATTGTTCTGACAGAGAAGCAGCCAATATTTATCATACTACATACTCAGTGTAGTATGATCTTTATTTACATTGTTAAAGCTACTAGTGACCTTTTTTGAATGAAAATATTAAAGATACATCCTTACAGCTAGATAGAAAAGACGCTGTTAAAACTTGAAAGTATGTAGAATGGCTTAGCTGTGTAAACATATATAAATTACCAATATATATGGTGTAAGGCATAGAAAAACATAAGGGATTTATCCTCATTTAAAAATGGAAACAACAACAGCGATTGCTTTGAAGGCTTCCAAAACATGAAATGCATTTTCTGTCCATCATAATCTGCAATCTTGCATCCATCAGGGGCAACATTTGGCATGAAGAAACACAAATGGTTATAGTTTCATAAAATAAGGATGAAATGGGTTAAAAACTGGCTGAAAACTGCCTAAAATAAGTATAGATGTATCTTTAATTCCCCAATTGCTTGAAATAGCCTATGCATGCTGCTTCTTGTTGCATAATAACAGACTTGCGTAAACTTAAGAAATACAAAGAAAAATACTTTTCTCCTTATGTCAACTGTCAACTGAGCTTTGGATAAAGATAGAAAATTTAAGTTCATATAGTCATTACAGATTCATTTTCACTGTTGTTATTCCTGTTATTCTCACCCATTGCCATATACATACAGGCTATGGCTCCAGCTAGGACATTTTATACAATGGAGAAACGTTTGAAAAAATGGACAATGACTGTAACAGTACTAACTGTTCACCACGCAGTGAAATTTTAGACTTGTCAAAATTGAAAGCATTTGCAGACAGCAAAATAGATTTGTCTCAAAAATGAAATTTGTTTTTGGAAGGGTAAAAAACACTGTGGGAGGAGGAGAAAATGCTGGTTACCAGGGGTTACCAGCATTTTCTCCTTTTCCCACACTGTTTTCAAAAGCCTTCCTCTTCATGGTTGTCAAACATGGTATTCTTAGGTAAAAGGTTAAAGGGGAGCTAGTAGTGCTATTTGTATTGCAACGGGTTTGTTTCTGTGAATTTTAGTTTAGATTTGTCACTTTTTCAGTGTTGTTTGCCCCAAATATTTTGTTAGCATTCTGAAATATGAAATAAAGATGATAGAATGATGAAATGCAAATGTAGTATTGTAAGGATGATAAAATGATGAAATGCCAAAAAAAGTTCTGAAAACAGAAAAGTACATCTTATCTATTCTGCAATCTACTGTTATTTCATAATTTAATTCTGCTAAAAAAGTTTCGAAAATTGAAAAGTACATCTTATTTATTCTGCAATCTGCTGTCATTTCATAATTCAATTCTGCATGCTGGAAGAAAAATACTGGGGCAGACAAGGATATTGTCAGATATTTAGCACTTTAGCAGACAACCGGATTTTGGAATTGCACAAATTGAAAGCTTTTGAAGACAACATACCTATATGTGGCTCACATGATGGAACTTATCTATGATAGGGTAAAAGTATTGTGAAAGAAGGTGAAAACTCTTGTTTCCAGCTTTTTCTCCTTTTCCCACAATTTTTTTTTTTAATTAATTTTCCTCAGGGTTGTTAAAACCCATGATTGTCTTGTAAAAGGTTAACCCTTTACCACACAATCCAGAACTGTTATGACCTAGAGGAAGAAACCTTTGAAAATATTGCGGGAATAGGAGAAAATGCTGGTAACCAGCATTTTCTCCTTTTCCCACATTATTGTCTGCCCTATCAAACACAATTTCCACCATTTGAAGTACATTGTTTTGTTATTGCTATGTTTCAACAGTGATTTTGTCGAGAATATTCCAACAGAAGATAGTGTAGATCCAAGATCAGACAGCACTGTTTGTCTCTTCTGATGTTGATCTACATGGTCAGTAGAGACAGTTATAGTCATAATTGGCTGTCCAAGGGTTAAATTGGTATTGTAAATTTATTGATTTGTTTTTTTCCATTCTTGAAAAGTTGTCCCATTAGCTCTTTTCAAGATTACAAAATTTTATAGTCTTACGAACAAAGTCCGTAACAAAGAAACAAATGAACAAATGCACAGCTTAAATACAAACATCATCTGGTGGGATTCGAACCCATGGCGGACAAGATCCTCGTTTTCCGAGGTTTAAAAGACCAATACCTTAACCTCTGAGCTAAAGAGATATCTCCCCAACGCAGCTGTTAGGTACTGTATTTAAATCGGGACGAAGCCATGCATGAAGGAGTGGTCTCCTGTAACAATACTTTATCCAATTGAAAGCATTTTGTAGAAATGTGACTCAAATGCCTGTGAAAGGTTAGAAAAAATTTTGGGAAAAGGAGAAAATGCTGGTTACCAGCATTTTCAGCTTTTCCCAAATATTTTCAAGTCTTTTCTCACGAGTTGCTAAAGCTCTGAAAAGTTTTGTAGAGAGTTAAAACTTTATCTTACTTGGTTTTTTTTTTGTAGTTTCACTTAAAAAGGAAAACAGACTCAACATTAACATATCACATGACTACTTTTTGTCTTGGAGCAGGCTTATTTTGGAAACATTGTAACAACCCATTTCTACTTGTGCCACAATGTTTTCACATACAATGTTTTGGCCTGAACAAAACAACAAAGTATCAGACAGTGTAAGATAAGGATCAGAGTGCATACACCATGCAGTCTGATCTCAATCCACACTGCCATTAGCTTTCTACAAGTTAACCCTTTACCACATATTTCCTAGTTATAACAGCCTTGAGGAAGAAGGTATTAATTTTGAAAACATAATGGGAAAAGGAGAAAATGCTGGTAACCAGCATTTTCTCAATTTCCCATTATGTTTTCTGCACCTTAAAGACAAATCCCAACTGTTGAATCACATTTATCATCTTCAAGTGCTTTCTCTTTGGGCAAGTCTCAGAGTTAACTCTTTACCACTTGACAAAATCTTAGACTAGTCCAATTTGAAAGCACTTGCAGACGACAACTAAAGTGTACATCATATGATAAAATTTGTCTTTAAAAGAGCAGAAAACAATGTTGGAAAAGAAGAAAATGATGGTAACCAGGTTTTTCTTCTTTTCTGATAATGTTTTCCAAAGCATTTTTCCTCAGGGTCGTGAAAACTTGGGATTGTGCGGTAGAGGGTTAATTAAAATCAAATTGGCATAGTTGATGGCACCTTTATTGTGAATAGAGTTAAATTTTTTGTATTATTGTTGTATTATTTTGTTTATTGTTTGTTTTATTGTGTTTATGTTGTAGTATTTATATTTTTGTTTTTCTTTTCCTTTTCTACAGAAATTGATATGCATCATTGGGACTGTAGTGACCATCCTAGTCATAGTGATTTTAATTATAGTCATAACGCAAGTGACATAGTGAAAACCTACTCGCCAAAAAGTAGTATAACAAAGGAATTTATTTTATTAAAGAAAGTAATCACAGCACAATATCCATCTCCATCACAAAAGTTGAAAAAAAAGAATCTAGGACAGATTCAAGTGACCTCTGGTGAAATGTTTCCATGGCAACAACCTCAGCAATGGCAACTGATGACCTTCCATGATTCCAGATAATCCAGAGCCTAGCATTGTGATTTTATTGTACTTTTGTGAGATATAATACAGCTTTTTAAACCCTTTACCTTCAATTATCAGAACTACTGCTACAATTTTTTCTCAAGGCCTGTCAGTTCAAGGAGACGGACATAGCTGATCCTGTAACCTTCCCACAAACAACAAACATTAGACTCTTCCAAATTCAAAACATCTGCAGACGACAAATATAAAATTTGCAAAAGTGAGCTTAAGCTCTCTTATAGGGTAGAAAACATTACAGGAAAAGGAGAAAATGCTGGTAACCAGTGTTTTCTCCATTTCTCACTATGTTTTCCACCGGCTTAAAGAACAGTTTCCTAATTTGTGCAATGTTTGTTGCTGCAAATGCTCTCAATTGTGATCAATCTAAAATTCTGTCTTTTGGTAAAGACTTGAAATCAAAGAAGATGGGGGCCCAAAAAACAAATTCATATTAGAAATTATGCCTGTCCATTTGAACACTTTTGATTCATGTAGACACTTGCCCAGCCCTTTTACCAAACAATCTCAAGTTTTACGGATCCCAAGGAAGACAGCCTTTGAAAAGATTGTGGGAAAAATGGACAACGCTAATGATGTTTTCTACCCTGTCAAAGACAAAGCTCATCATATGAGCTTGCTCAAAGAAAACTTTGATTGAAAAAGAAGTAAATGGCGGTTATTTCCTTTTTTCACAATGTTTTCCAAGGTCAACATTCTCATTGCCATAAGACTATGGGATCATTTGAAAAAGAGATATATAATGAAAATCATTGTTGGAAAAGGAGGGCTGAGAGACTGTTGCTTCTTTCTCTACTATTTTCAGAACCTGTATTATGTCTGCTTGTAAGGCTGTACATTTAGGGCAGAGGGTTTAAATATTACTTAACTCTTTACCAAACAACAAAATTTTAGACTTGTCCAAATTGAAAGCATATGCAGACAACAAAATAAACGTGATTGAAAATTTGAAACTTGACTTTAAAAGAGTTCAGAAGGCTTCTTCCTCTGTGTCATAAAAACCAGGGATTGTTTGGTAAAGGGTTAATCCTTTACCAAACAATCGCTTGTTTAACTGACCCTTAGCGAAAAAATTTTTTTGAAAATAATATGGAAAAAAGAGTAAAATATGCTGGTAGACAAGCATTTCCTCCTTTTCCCGTCACTTTTCTACTCTTTACAAGTCAAAAACTGAGGTTTTAGCCATATTTGAATTGTCATCTGCAACTACTTTTAATGTAGACGAGTCTAAAATTTTGTCACCTGTTAAAAAATAACTCCTATTAGAAATATTTTTATTCCTTTTCACCAGTTTGTAGTCCTTCTGTTTTCTTTATTTTCTTTTTAGCTCACCTGAACAAGTGCTCAGTGTGAGCAGCTGTGATTACTCACCATCCGTTGTTTGTCTATACATCAGATTCTGTCTGTACCTCAACAGTTACTTTTATGACATTTTCATGGATCTAAACAAATCAGATTTCGTACATCAAATTCTAAAGGATGAGGGAAAAGGGGCTTTCTCAAGTCATTTAGGTAATGTCACTGCCAGAGCTAAAAATAGCAAAAACCTGTGTACCTTCACAATTAGCAGTCAGACAGCATTGAAACTTGGTATGAATAATTAGTGGATAGGGATATTAGAAAGATGTTCAAACAATAGAGTAAGTTGACCTTTCCTCTGTTTTTGATAAGGTCAAAGTTCACTTCTACCAAGGTCCCTATTTCTAAAAACAAAAATAGATTTAATACAGAACTTGCAGTTACTTAACCTGTGAGCTATGTTTATGAAAGTTTAGCTTGTAGTCTGTCCTGATGTAGACATGATTCACACACCTTCATTTTATGGCTGAAGTAAATGTCAGGTCATGGTCTCTAGAAACAGAAATTATGGATTTGTCATTAACTGTATCATTTTATAAGCTATCCATATCAAATGTGCTAATTTGTTGAGATACTCAAATTGTGCATATACCATCAATTTTAGATAAATTCACTGTTACAGAATATTCAACTTCAAAGCTTCTTTTGTGATGCAAATTTCCTCAGATGAGTGATATAGGACCATCATGGTTCTCTTGTTATATAAGAAAGATTTGATTTAATTTTTGCTTTCTTTTTTCTTTTAAAATTTCAGAAAATGATCGCGATAATAATATGTGTAGTGGTATTAATTACTATAATAGTAATAATATTATTATCAACACTGACTTAGTAAGCGCTGTATCCGTGAGACTCAAGTGAAAATAAACTGTTCACATTCCTGCTGTCGTGGCAACAAGATCATGTGACAACTTTGAAATTTGAGTTTTTTCGCGTGAAGCCATCATGTGACTTTTCATATTGAAGACATCAACGACTACAAGAGAGACCAGTGTTGGATCCTAGATTGGGATATTTCAACAGAAGATGAATGTTTAATAAAATTGATAGTTGAGTTCTGACTATTTACCACAAGATAAAATTTTAGACTTGTCCAATTTGAAATTATTGGCAGACATCAAATTGAGTATGACTCAGTTGAAAAGATTTTTCATGGAAAAGGTAGAAAGCATTGTGTGAAAAGGAGGAATTGCTGGTTACCTTCTTTTACAGGGTCATTGAAACACAGGATGGTTAGGTAAAAGGTTAAAACTGATAGATAGTGTCATTCTTATGTGCTGTGGTATTTTTATTTAACCCTTCACCACACAATTCTGATTTTCAACAGCCCTGCAGAAGAAGGGTTTTTATAACATTTTCAGAAAAGGAGAAAATGCTGGTAGCTAGCATTTTCTACTTTTCCCACAATGTTTTCTGCCTTCCAGAAATAAATTTGAATTTTTAAATCACATTCATTTTGTCCTGTGCAAATGCTTTCAATTTGGACAAGTCTAATTTTTTTCTGTTTGGTAAATAATTAAGGTCCTAAAAATTTTGTTTTGGGGTACATGAAAGTTGTCTTGATGAGACAGTGAAGCTGAGCACCAGCAACACAGGATTTTATGAAAGGATTTCCCCCATTTGTCAGGACCAGTTGATGGATACACAGTTGTGTTTATGTATAGGCTTGTTGATATGGTGAGGAATGTAGTTGTTTTTTATTCTTAACCTTTTCTCTTAGTAAGAGATGAACTAGAACATTAGCTTATTAGCTTCATTGGAAGATATTTTTTACCTCTGTCTCTACCTTGATAAGGCAACTTTTTAGCTCGGCATGGTCTGCGTCGTCGTCTGGCAAAGTGTTTGACATTTCGTAATATCGCTATTATTACTGAAGACATTTACTTCAAACATTGAGAACTTATTAAATATCATAAGGAAACCTATACAGTAAGGGCAGGTAACTATCAGTGTATTTTTTTCACACAGTTATGCCCCTTTATTGACTCAGAATTTTCACTAAAAATCAAGCTCTTGCAACCAAGCATTGGCACCCGCATGTGGCACTCTTGTTTTGTCTTAGATTTAAAATTGGAAACAACCACAGTGATGTCCTTGATAACCTCAAGAGAATAAAATGCATTTACTATCTGTCGTAATCTGTGCACCTTGCAACTGTCTGGGGCAACATTTGGCATGAAGATACAAGAATGATTATAGTTTCATACAATAATGATGAAATTGGTTAAAAAGACTGGATGAAAGGAGTAAAGATGTATATTTCAATAAAGGAGTTTAAAGAAAATCATGTTGTAATATCCATCTTGTATGTGTTTTATAAAAGCGGGCTCAAGACCAACTTAGAACAGTGCTTGGCAGGTTTAGGGTTAGGATTCATGTTTTTAAGTTTTGTCTAAAATGGGTAAAAGACGTGTTGGCTATCTTAGAATTTTTTTTTTGGTAAGTTTTGACAAATTTCTCAAATTATAGGGGGAGGGGGGATGCCCCTAACTAGACCCCCTCTCCGCCTGTCCTACAGCCCTGTATGATACAGACATCAGGTCAATGAATGTGGTCTCTAATCATGTTTTCCTTTGTGGAAAAATACTCATAACTCATAACTGTTGTGTGTTGCTACGATAAAAACATAAAATTTTGAGTTTTGGTTAGCAGTAAAATGGTCGATAAGTTACTCTATGGTTTAGGCTGTAAGAATTGACCTGGCAAGGCATGGCTTACCTTTGACTTTAACCGACCAGTTTATTATGCTCCCCGAAGGGGGAGCATATAGTCGCCGCTTGATCCGTCCATCTGTCCGTCTGTCCGTCCGAAGCCATTTCTCCACAACCCCTGGACCAAATTGGATGAAACTTCATATATGAACTCTAGGATATTGCGCCGATGTGTTTTTCTCGGTTTTCCAATTTGACGCTGTGTCATGGAAAAAGGGGGTTTCTTGTAAAATTCCAATTTTTACTAATATCTCCTTCAGTTTTCGTCAAAATTTCATGAAACTTTACATTTATATTGTTTATTAAAAGTTTCACCATGTGTCCTTGTTTTTTTATCTATGCAAAACCATGTTACGGGAAAAGGGTGCTTAATGTCATAAGTTATTGCCCTTGGTAAATTTTAACTTTGGTTTTTTTTGTCCAGGGCATAACTTAGAAAGTAAAGAAGGTAGTAACTTCAAACTTTACACACAGATAGATCACATAATGGAGAAGTGCAGTGTACAAGAACCATAACTCTTTCCCATGTATTTTTGGGGTTATTGCCCTTTTTAAATTTTGACTTGAAATTTTCGTCCAGCGAAAATTTCCAAAGTAAAAAAGCTAGTAACTTTAAACTTCATATACAAACAGGCCACATCAAGGAGAGGTGCAGTGTATAAGAACCATAACTCTATTCCCACTTTTTTTAGAGTTATTGCCCTTTGTAAATTTTAACTTTGGATTTTTGTCTGGGACATAACTTCAAAAGTATAGAAGCTAGTAACTTCAAACTTCACACACAGATAGATCACATAATGGAGAAGTGCAGTGTACAAGAACCATAACTCTATCCCAACTATTTTTGGGGTTATTGCCCTTTGTAAATTTTAACTTTAAATTTTTGTCCAGGGCATAACTTCCAAAGTAAAAAAGCTAGTGACTTCAAACTTCATATACAGATAGACCACATTAAAGAGAAGTGCAATGTACAAGAAACATAACTCTATTCCCACTAGTTTTAGAGTTATTTCACTTTGTAAATTTTAAATTTTGTTTTTGGTCTGGAGCATAACAGTTACATATAAAATGACACCTGTTCTGTGACAATGCGCTTTGTGGGGGGGGTATGCGGCACTTTCGTGACACTTCTAGTTTCATTCTTTCCTATTTATACTAAAATGTGTTATAGAATGAGAGGGCCTAATGACAAACTCAAACACGAAGTTTATAAATGTTTAATCTGATTTTGACAATTTTGCCATTACTATAATAGTAATGTTTGATTTACAAATTGTTCACGTTGACAGGAAGTTTTACTCCACTGTTCCAAGAGTTATGTCCCTTCTTTATTTAATTATTTGAACATTGGCAAATGCAGTTTGGCAGACGGGACCAAACACAAGTAGCCAGTTTCACCCCCACCCTCCTCTCCCATGACCAACCATTTACCGACAGCCTTCACTTTCCTAAACAGAGACCTGTTCGGGGAGCATAATCCGTCTACGACAGCTCTTGTTTTTTATCTTTAGTGTGCTTTAGCGAGTTTGGAATTGTTTGTCGTAAACACATGTATTATAAGAGTACTCTAATATGAAAAAGGCAAAGCCTCAATACGAGCGACGTGAATGATTTGTGGAACAAATATCTATTAATTTGAATGACGAGCTAGATTCTAGATCTTGAAATCAAATGGTTTTGAGTTCGAATTCTGGCTTTGCCAAAACTAATTTTGAGTGTTGTCAAAAGTAGAAAGTATTTTTCTTTCGTAGATTTATACGAGTACATGTGAAATAGGGCGAACTGTCCCTGATTACCTTAACAAAATGAAGACATTTCCTTGACATTTTTGTTAATTTATGTCCAGAAAAAAATAACTTAGAATGATTATTCGTTCACATACTTTTAAAGACCATTTTACGGGAACATTTCCTCACTGCATGTAGATCTAGATCTACGAGGGGTGATCAGAAACAATGTGGACCAGTGCCGGTATCTGAATATAGTTATAAAAAACAACTTGGAGTGTTCACTATTTTTGAAAGTAACCTCCTTTGAGTTCTATGCATGTATTCATTCTTGATTTCGACGCGCGAAGCACGTGTGGGAGCGCGTCACGTGACGTTACCATGAAGGACCCAGTCGTAGCGAGGGATAGCTCCTCTCTGCTCTCATAGTGTATGCCACATAGAAAATCTTTCAAAACAGGAACTAGTCAGAGGTCACATGGAGTCAGGACTAAATTAAAAGGAGTGTTGGCAAGTGTTTCTTTGTTTAGTTTTTGCAAAGTTTCCAGTACAAGTGTGACTTTGTGAGCTAGGTCGTTATCTTGGTGTAAATTGACGTCTCTCCGCAGGACTTCTGGCTGCGTTTTTCGTATGGTGTTCGTGAAATTTATTTGAATAATGTGGCATAAAAGTCAGAATTGACTGTAGTATGTAAAGATACAACATGATTTAGAAGAAAAACAGGAGAACAGAAATACTTGATGAAGATAACTTTACCAAGTGACTTATAAAGGTTGGCTTTACTAGCAGAAGGCGATGTTGGATGTGTCAATACGCTGCTTTGTCGTTTAGATTCAGTGTCGGTAAAGTGTACCTATGTTTCATCGCATGTTACAATACGATCAGTAAAGTTTGACCCCTCTACCCTAATGTGTTCTGAAATTTCTTAACAGATTTCGACCCTAACCCCCATTTTCTCGGGCGTCAGTTGCCGAGGTACCCACATTGTGCAAACACGCGACATTCCAAGACTCTCAGTCAAAATCTCCTGAGTACTTATATATGAAGTGTCAAATGTGTCAGCTATTTTCCTGACAGCATCTCGGCGATCTTGTTTTACATGCTGCTCTACATCCGTTATGATTTTGTCTGTGACTGATGTTGATGGACAGCCAGATTTAGGGTCATCTTTAACAGTATTGCACCCTTGTCTAAACCGGTCTGATCCGGTTTTGATTTCCGATAAATACTTTCCGAGTTTGACGCAAAACTTTATGATTACTCTCGGCTCAAATAAAACGTCTTCCGATATTTTGGACCACTAATGCAGTATATGACGTCATTAAAATGACGTCATACTTTACCTACTTTAATATGACAACATTTGAAAGCATGAGTCAGTTACCAGATAATTCATGCTCATCTATGCAAATTTGTGTAATCTTAAGTTTAGTAGTTTTCAAAATAACGAGGTGGTCCATGATCTTTCTGATCACCCCACGTATATAAGAGAGACTTTGACTTTTACAATGAATCGACCAGTAGATTGAGAAGAATATGGAGCAGAGTACTGGTAAAAGGAACTGCAGAAACGCATGGTAGGTGCACTTGCAGCCGCAATGAATATACACACAAAAGGAAAACAAACAACAAAAACAGAATCTTTTTTTCGTTTCTTCGTTAGTGCACAGGTCTACCCATGTTTTACGTGGAGTTTCTTTAAAAGCAGAGTGCGTAGATCGCTAAAATCAGATTATATGTAGCTTTCCTTTTTCATCCCATCTGCTTTCCTACACGTCCATCATTGAAACAGTGATCAGTGTAGATAAAGGAATGAATTTTGTCGCAATGACTAGATCTAGATCTATCATCAATCCTAGGAATGAAACTTGCCGAGTTATCAGATAGATATCCAGCTTATGGCAAAAAAAAACGCATAAGTTTTAGATCTATCAACTAGCTTTAGTAACATTAAATAAATATATTTGGGCCATGTTGCGGTAAAAGAAGGTTTAATGCATCTCCATGATGTATGATACCAAGCAAGTCATCACATAATTACACATCCATATTGTATGATAACTGACTGAATCAAAAGGCATGCAAAGTGGTCCTTTGACATGTAGAACTTTGAAAAATAGATCTAGCAAAGAGTTTTGACCCAGGTTAGCTTGCGCAGACTGCACAGGCCGACCTGGGTCGATAGTTTTATGCAAATGCATTAAGCCCCCTTTTTACAGATCATAAATCTGGCTTTCTCTGTAAATGGCATTTTGAAAAAGCCAAAAAACTAGTTTAGTCATGATTTCTTCGACACAACGTTTTCCGCGAAAAACGGCTCGTGCATGACGTAAGAATAGTATGATTAATGACGTCATTATTTTCTAGCATATATCATTGCGTATGTTTATACACAGACGGTTAACACGCTGAAAGTAAGTAAGAAATTAGATAATCTGTACTCATTAAACTGATATTGATTTTTAAGTAATCATCTGATCGGTAGATAATTTTTGTCATTTTTGACCAATCAGGTACTTGTGCAAAAGATTGTCATACGTGTGACGCTGTGCGACTAACCGGAAGACACTCAATTTTTAAGTCATCCCTATTTAGATTTAGACTAAAACCCAGAACGAAGTCGGAATTTCATTTTTGAAAATCTAGAACGGTGTTACCGCAAAACGAGTTTTGCTCGTTACGGGCTTTGCCCGTAACTCGCTGTCGCTCGTTATCAATCCTTTGCTTTGTCCGAATTACCTATTTTACCTCTATGTAAAATGCATTGAGCTGTAGCATAGCTTTACCCTGCCAGGTCAGTTCTTACAGCCTATGTATTTATGGCTTGGTTTTGTTATTATATTTTTTATTATATTCTTGTCAGTAAATTACTGGATTTCACAGTGAATAACACCACTAGTGATGATAAATACGGTATTATCACTAGTGACGATATAGTTTTAGAATGTTTGCTGGAACTAATTTTTTCCTATATTGCTCATATTGTACCATTCTTGATAATTATTAGAATAAAAAAGGGTGAATTAGGAATATAACAAATAGGATAATTAACTGATTGTGTGTGATATTAAAAATATATAGCTCGAATGGGGTTTGATGCGGTTAAAAAACTCAGCCTTTGGACTCGTTTTTTCAACTGCATCACACCCCATTCTAGCGATATCTTTTTAATATCACACACAACCAGTTGATTATCCTCTATTTATCACCATTGCAGATTTCAAGGTTTATAGGTCAATTTTCAAGATAGTTTTTTTAGTTTGGCTGTTTTAGAAGAAAACATCAAGGTAATGTCATAGTCCTGCAGTCTGTGTCATCATGCTTTTCGCTCAAAAAGCACCAGCCGCCGAGCTTTGGCACCTCGATGTGGTTGCTGCTGTTTTCCTTGTACTAGGTTTCATGCTTATCTCTGAAAGAATTTTTGTGATTGTAAGAACGTGCAGCTAATTGTAAACACTGTGAGGGACCAATGTATCAGTTAACATTTCGTAACTCTGATACCACAGGTACATTCATGTTTTTGGCTTGGTACAGTGCATGGAAAAATGGTGGAATTTTCTCCAAAGGCAAACAGCTTTTTCTGTCTTTCATGCTTAATTTCCAGCGATCAATTAATTCATGACTTTCCAGCCAATCGACAGATACTGTTTAAACTTTTTAATTCAGTACTCATTGCTTAGAATTTCATTGGAGTTGAGTACAGAGGGTCACTGGTTCAATCCCCGACTCAGCCAATTTCTGTCCCAGGATTGATGATAGTCATTGTGACAGATTCATTCCTCTCTCACCATTGACCTCTACGATGTTTCTGTGGAAGAGCAGCAAATGGCTTAGAGAGAATACTGGTAAAAAGAAACTCCAGGAAAGCATGGATAGGTGCACTCGCCGCTGCGATATAACAGAAATAATGTTGAGAACAATGTTAAACACCATACAGCCATATGAATTTCATGACAAATTGTTTGCAAAGAGTATGACACTTTTATCGTATCATCTAGTTTGCTTTAATATGATGCATAGTTCAATGGATAAAATTAAGCATTAAAGGAAAAAAACATCATTTACCTTAACGTTTTGTCAAAATTCCACCATTTTTCTGTGCAGTGTATCAAACCAAAAACCATGTTACTGTACCCTGTATGATACCTCTAGTTAGCTGGTTTATATCGATAAAACTTACGCAGGAAGTTGTAGAATGTTTAAGTGTGACAATATTTAAGCAGTGAATGTTTGTAAATGTCCATATAATTTGTTGATGTATCAAGATGTTAAAGCTATGAATGTATAGTATGCCTCAATATCATTCTTTATACATATTTGACCCAATATGTGTCATACTATTCAGCCTTTTAACCCTTTACCACATGACAAAATTTTAGACCTGTCCAAATTGAAAGCATTTGTAGATGACAGTTTTAACGTGGCTCATATGAAATTATTTTTCTTTGATAGGGTAGAAAACATTGTGGGAAAAGGAGAAAATGCTGGTTACCAGCATTTTCTCCTTTTCCCACAATGTTTTCAAAAGCCTTCTCTTTCAGGGGCTTTAAAAGTCGTCATTGTGTGGTAAAGGGTTAAAAAACAATTCCATATTTTAACAACCCTGAAGAAGAAAGCATTTGAAAACATTGTGGGAAAGGTAGAAAGTGCCAGTGACCAGCATTTTCTGCCTTTCCCACAATGTTTTGTATTCTGTTAAACCCAATTCTATTGTTTTAGCCACATTTAACTTGTCATCGGATATTACCTTCAATGTGGACAAGTCTAACATTTTGTACTCTGGTTAAGAGTTCACCCTCTCCCAAACAATCCTGAGTTTTACCAACCCTTGTGAAAAAGGCTTTTGAATACATAGTGGGATAAAAGAGAAAATGCTGCTTACTAGAATTTTCTCCTTTTCCCACAATGTTTTTACCTATCTAAAAACAAATTCAATTTTTTAGCCACATTTATTTGTTCGTCTGCAAATGCTTTAAGTCTAAGATTTTGTCGTCTTGTTAAGAGGTAAATGGCCGCATTTGGTGGGGTTTAAAACAACAAGATAATAATAACTTGGTCATTTTTTATCAGTGCAGTCTGATCTTGACCTAAACTGTCTTTTAACCCATTACCAAACAACAGAATTTCAAATCTCTCAAGTTTCAAAGCATTGAAGACACCAAATTAACACATGATTCAAATGATGGAACCTATCATTAAAATTGTGGAAATCATCATGGGAAAAGGAGAAAATTCTGGAAATAGGCATTTTCTTCTTTTCCCACAATATTTTGCTTTCAATTAAAGCTTTCTTTCACAGGGTTGTTTCACTTCAGATTGTTTGGTAAAGGATTTAAAGAATTTTTGTTGACCTGTAAATATTTTGTAGCGACCAGTAGGTATCTAGATATCAGTAGTACTTTGATTATAGGCTTTGTGATAATTGTACAAAATTTGTATTTATTCAGCACATTACATTTCATAATGGATACAATAATTATGTTCAAATATGTGTCGTCCTTTTTTGATTGTCTTGTATCTTAAACTCTAAACCTAGAAATTTAGTGTATATTGTATAAAGATAAAGTGAGGAAAAAAGTATGTATATGTATAATTATGGGCCCTGCTATGGCAAAATGGGGATTAATGCTTCCTCCATTATGCATTATACCATGCAAGTTATCACATAATTATGGATCCATAAAATCTATTATGTCCAGCAGCAGACTCATTCATGAGGTAGAATGGTCCATTGACAGGCAGAAAATTAATGAATGGCAAAAAGTTTTGACGCCTGTGTAGACAGTGCAGATTGATATGGGTCAACCCTTTTTGCAGATCCATTAAACACCGTTTTTACTGAGCATGATTCATACATATTGTCTTTTTATACACCCGTCGAAGACGGGACGTATTATGGGATCACCCATGGCGTACGGGTGGGCGTCCATCCGGGCGGGTGGCGTCAAGTTCTTTGTCCGGAGCATAACTTTATCATCTCCAGTCCGATTGACTTGAAACTTGGCATGTGTGTTTGTTGCAATTACACGGAGTGCAGTGCAAAAGAACCATAACTCTACCTCGTGCTGTTCTTTCAGTTATTTCCCTTCGATCATCATTTTTACAGCATTTTCTGCTTGTCAGGAGCATAACTTTATCATCTCCAGTCCGATTGACTTGAAACTTGGCATGTGTGTTTGTTGCAATAATACGGAGTGCAGTGCAAAAGAACCATAACTCTACCTGATGCTATCTTTGAGTTATTTCCCTTTGATCGTCATTTTACAGCATTTTCTGCTTGTCCGGAGCATAACTTTGTCATCTCCAGTCCAATTGACTGGAAACTTGGCATTTGTGTTTGTTGCAATAATACGGAGTGCAGTGCAAAAGAACCATAACTCTACCTCGTGCTGTCTTTGAGTTATTTCCCTTCGATCATCATTTTTACAACATTTTCTGCTTGTCCGGAGCATAACTTTGTCATCTCCAGTCCGATTGACTTGAAACTTGGTATTTGTGTTTGTTGCAATAATACGGAGTGCAGTGCGAAAGAACCATTACTCTACCTCATGCTGTCTTAGAGTTATTTCCCTTTGATCGTCATTTCTACAGCATTTTCTGCTTGTCCGGAATATAACTTTGTCATCTCTAGTCTGAACATCTTCAAATTTGGTATGCATGATTGTTGAAAATTTACGGAGTGCAGTGCACAAGAACCATAACTCTTCCTAGCACGATTTTTGAGTTATTTCCCTTTGATCGTCATTTTTACAGCATTTAGTGCTTGTCCCGAATATAACTTTGTCATCTCAAGTCAGAGTGACTTCAAACTTGGTATGCATGTTTGTTGCAATATTACGGAGTACAGTGCACAAGAACAATAACTCTACCTAGTGTGGATTTTTAATAATTCCACTTTGATCTTCATTTTTACAGTATTTCTTGCTTGTCCGGAACGGAACTTTGTCACCTCAAGTCAAATTGACTTGAGACTTTGGTAAACATGTTTGTTGCATTACCTGCCCTTTACGATTATTATACCCCCTCGACAACTGGTGGTGGGACGGGCGTATCTTGCGACAATTTGCCGCTCTTGTTTCCACATGTAGACAGCCTTTCTAAACATTGCGGGAAAAGGAGGAACTACTTGCTACAATCAGTTTCACCTTTTAATCATTATGTATTTTTATATCGTTTAAAATAAGTCCTCTTACACTATTGGTATATTTCTTGGCTTACTCAATTGTATTGGTTAGTGATTTCTTATATTGACTACTTACCACACAACAAAATTTTAGACTAGTCCAAATTGAAAGCAACACTGCAGATTACAAAGTGAATTATTCTAAATGTTTGAATTCCTCTTTGAATGATCAAGAAAAAAAATGTGGAACATGGAGAAAATGCTGAGTCCCACATTTTTGCCGTTTCCCACAATGATTTCAAAAGCCCCCTTCCTCAGGGTTGTGTTGTGAAGGGTTAACTGAATGATAAAAGTGAAGATACAAATGGCAAAGTTAGTGAATACTGGAATGCCCTTGACTTATGTGATGTTGACCTTCAAAAAACATTATAAGGCTTATAAAGGGAGAAATGCTGTTACAGGCTAAGGAAAAGCTTTTTATTTTATTCCTATCAGTGAATTACTGGGATTTCTCAGTGTACTATTATATTCCACAGTGAATTACACCACTAGTGATGATAATTACGGTATTATCACTAGTGACGATATAGTTTTAGGATATTTTGCCGGAACAACTTTTTTCCTTGATTGCTCCCATTGTCCCATTCTTGATAATTGTAAGAAAACAAAGGATGGGTTAGGAATATGATGAATAGAATAATCAACTGGTTGTGTGTGATATTAAAGATCTGTCATTCGGATGGGTTTTCATGTAGTCAAAAAATGTGGTCCTTCGGACTTGTTTTTCAACCACATCACACCCCATTCCAGTGATAGATTTTCAATATCACATGCAACCAGTTGATTATCCTCTATATCTGCGGCTTTTTCTAGAGTGGAAAATTTGCAGCTCCCATTTCTCTGTCTGTGGAAGATCAAACAAAGGTATTTTCTACATCAGAGGGAAAGAAGCAAAGAAAAACAGTTCTCTTATTTTTGGAAGACAGTTTGATAATATTTTATTAAAAGTCATATGTAATTTTATTTTTTTCCATGTATTTGATACTTAGCTCCACTGGCTAAAGGGCAGTGAGCTTATGTCATAGCCGCATGTCAGCTGTGTATCTGTGTCAGTGAGTGTGTCCAAATGTTCATTTCAAACATCTTCTCTAAAGCTACAGGCCCAACCATGATCCTCTTTCAGATTTGAGATAACCTCCTTTCATGAAGAACTGTGGTTGCCATGGCATCAAAATTGAAAAATCTTCAAATATCTCTTCCAAATCTGCATAGCTGCTATGGGCTTGGCCATTTTTTCCTTCATAACAAGCTTATAATGATCCAAGAAAAATAGCTCCTTTTTCTTATGATAAAACTTGTCATCTCCTTTGATTATCATACTTCATTAAAACATTGTGGTATTGTGTATTTAAGTGATCTATTTATGTATAAGGTAGTAAAGCAGTACAGGGCTACTATAGCCCTCTTATTTCTACTGTCATCTGTTTCCTATTCTGCACTTTCTCAGTTTGGCACTATGACTAAAACATAGTGCTATTGTGTATTCAAATGACACATTTATGTTCAAGGTAGTGGATCATTTAAGGACTATTATAGCACTCTAATTTCCACAGTCATCTGTTTCCTGTTTTGCACTTTCACAATTTGCTATATAATGACTGTAATTCTAGTCTACCAGTTTTTCTCAGGGTAAATCAATCAAGAAACAATATTCAAGATCATCAGATACATCAATCCTTTGTTTTATACCAAGTCCAGGTCTTTTAACCCTTTACCACACGGCAAAATTTAAGACCTGTCCAAATTGCAGACGACAATTTCGTAGGAGCTCAAATGACGCAACTTTTCTTTGATAGGGTAGAAAACCTTGTGGGAAAAGGAGAAAATGCTGGTTACCAGCATTTTCTCCTTTTCCCACAATGTTTTCAAAAGGCCTCTTCTTCAGGGGCGTTAAAAGGCGTCACTGTGTGGTAAAGGGTTAAGAAGGCTTATAAAGTTTTCCCAAAATTATTTTTTTGTTGCCATGGCAACCAAAGTTCTAAAGGGAAATGATACCTTTGAACACCTTTGAAAGAGCGTAAGCTAAAGAACATTCCTTAAAGTTTTGATCCAATGGGCTTTGTGGTTTTTTGGGGAAAGATGTATCAAGAAAATTATTGACACCACATGCACAAGGATGGATAACAGACAATAACTGATCACAGTAGCTGACCTTGAGCACGTTGTGTTCCAATGAGCTGTAAAACTATTCTTGGCCTGTATTCACCAACCATTCTTAGGAATGTTCTTGGTCTTATTCTCCAGAACTTGTAAATTTGAAAGTAACACAACTTCTGATTGGCTAAACCAATTGGATGAGAGAAACACAACTTCTGATTGGCTAAACCAAATGGTTGAAAGTAACACAACTTCTGATTGGCTAAGCCAAATATCATTTGGTTAAGCCGATCAGAAGTTGTGTTACTTTCAATAGAAAAACTTTGAGAATAAGACTAAGAACAATCTTAAGAATGGCTGGTGAATACAGACCCATATTTGTATGCATTTAGAATTACATGTACATGTACAAGCAAATTGATTGTAAATTTTGTGTATCAGTCTAGAACTTGTTGGTCTAGAACTCTTTTTTTATTTTCAATTAAAGATGTATATTTGAGCCATGTTCTGACAAAAAGGGGTGTAATGTATCTTTGTGATGTATTGTACTAAGCAAGTCATCTTACAATTATGGATCCATAAATTCCATTTTGTATAACAGCCAACTAAATGAGGAGATACACTGGTCCTTTTAGCTGCAGAAGATTGACAATAGCAAAAAGTTTGGCCCAGGTCAGCCTGCGGGAACTGCACAGGCTGACCTGGGTCAATACTTTTTGCACATGTATTAAGCCCCCTTTTTTACAGAGCTTCACTCATTTCTTAATGTAGCATCCTTTTTGTGCAATAATTCATGTCTATATGTGTTGTGTGTGTACTGTTGTTTTTACTTGTACTAGAGCTTTATCAAACAGTGTAAACACAAGATGTGTAAACACAAGATGATTGTGTAAACACAATATGTGCAACATTATGCATATTAATGTCGGCCACATATTTGTTCTGTAGAGAATGTTGGCATTATTTTTGTCATATACATTTTTCCTTAAACCATAGGTATATACTCCTATGTTTTTATGACCAGTTGGCAGAAAGCTTTTGAAAATATTGTGGAAAATATTATTGTCTTTACCATTACCTTTTCCCTAAAAGTATTTTATTGTGAAATCACTTTAATTTGTCACTACTTTGTTTCCTTGACTGTACTCAGTTTTTCGATATCTGCCTCGTTCGAAACGAAGTTAATATATTTAATTGTCGCAGTGTCCATGGTGTAGTGGTAAAATACCAGGACACATGATCGCTTATTTAACGTCCTGTACAATCGCAAATTTATTGGAGATCTATAAATAGTTCTTGTAAAAAGGCGGAATATTTATCAAGTGACAATTTAAAGTGGTTTCACAATACACTTTCAAAGACAAATCCCATTATATTAATGACATTTGCTATGTTGTCTGCAAATGCTATCAATTTTGACATGTCTTACATTTTGTCTTATGGTATAAAGTTCCATTTTTCATCCCTTAGATGATTGTCAGTCAGTAGAAAAGCATTTGTTGTTACTGATTCAAGACCGTTTCCACAGGAATTCCTACAATGCCCTTTATCTATTTACCAAATGACAAAATGTTAGACTTGTCCAAAATAGAAGTATTTGCAGACGACAAATTGTATGTGGTTCAAATGATTGGATTTGTCTTTTAAAAGGTACAAAAAATTGTAGAAAAGGACAGAAAATGTAACATTTTCCAGCATTTGCTCCTTTTCCACAAGCCACACTGAATTTTCCATCTGCAAATGCTTTTAATTTTGACAACTCTTAAAATTTTGTTGTCTGGCAGAGAGTTAAGACACCTTTTTGGAATTTATAACATATTTTGAAACTTTGGCAACAGAGGCAGTGCTGGACTGAGAAAACATGATGGCAGTCGCAGTTCTCATGCAGCAATCATTGTGCACCACTCCTGTCTCTGTTTCTCTGTCAAAACATGCAACAAAGAAACAGTTGAACTTGTCCTTATGTAGTTGGTTTAGTTCGATTTGAACTATAGTAAAGTCTTGTGCTTTCCTAGCTGGTGAGTCCCTATCTATGTGTAGTTTATTAAAACACTTGTAGACCTCTTCCAATTTTTATTATGATTATTATACTTATTAGGTTATATTTGTTATGTTTCTAATAATTATGCATACATGTCCTGTTTTATTTAAAGTAAAGATGTTTAGAATCATACTAAGACTTGTTTTGTAATTCAAGAAATGACACCCTTTGCAATGTTTCCTTATTTTATTATGTCCTTGTCTTTTGAAATTCCATGACAAAATATATATTTCCCTTTTATGGGGGATCCCATCTTTGCTGCACAGATATAGAAGCAATCAGGCACCCTACATCCTTGTTCCCCATCCATGTAATCAGAGGAAAGATAAGTTTCAGTCGTACATGTTGCATCACAGCACAGTACGGTACACTACAAATAGCTTAATCCTCTTTAGCTCACCTGAGCAAAAAGTGCTTGAGGTGAGCTTCTGAGATCATGCTGTGTCTGTCGTCCAAAGTACAAGTGTCCGCAATTACCATAAGTTTGAAAATGGGGCACATAGGGGCTAAAAGTAGATCACAGACAAATCTACAAAAAATCTTGTGTGCACTCTAGATGCCTCTTTTTCAGTCTATTACATAGAAGTTGATCAGAATGTTTGCCTTGATATCTTCATTCAATACATAAACACTCATATACTCATATAAGATTCTATTTATCATGATATGGGGGACTATATTGTGTGAAATTCTCTCAGGGGTACACAGGCTGATGTGAGCTATTCAGGCCCATTATGGGCCTCATGTCTCATTTACTTCTGATGAGTAGAAAGATTATAGAAACTGAATAGGAAGAGCAGAAAATACTTGTAACAGCATTTTCTCTTTTTCCTAGCATGTTTCTGCCCTACCAAAGACACCTTTACATGGGCCTCTGCCATTGTTTTCAATATGAATGAATCTAAAAAACCATCATCTGGCGAAGAGTAAATTTAACTGCAACTTTTAATTCATGTGACACTGGGTAAGTGAGGTGTGGATTAGTGATCCAGAGGTCCTGGTTTCAATTGTACATATGGCACTGGGTTTTTCAATGGACTGTTCATGGGCAAAGCACTGTAGACTTTCAGCCTGGTGCTGATATATAAACAAGCAACTGCTGAAATGATGCTTGAAGCAGCGTAATGATACATGAGAGCTGTGCTCTTACAAATGAGGGTTTAATGCATCTCCGTGACTCATTATAACAAGCAAGTCGTAACATAATTATAGATCCATAAAATCCATTTTGTTTAACAACCTACTAAATCATGAGGCAGAATTTCCTTTGATACGCAGAAAAATGACCAAAAGCAAAGGTTTTCAAATTTGCACAGGCTGACCTAGGTCGATACCTTCAGCAGATCATTGAACCCCCTTTTTCATAGAGCATGATTCATGATCAATTATTTGAAAATCAAAGGCAAAACTTGCAAACTATTTTATAAAGACAGGCATCACATAGTCCATATAAAAGAGATACAATGTGATTTTATTTTGTTACATTGCATGCCTTATTTTCAATGCACTTCATATTTTGCTTTGTTATTACATGTTGATAGCAGGTTTAGCAAGTTTAAATTTCAGGAGGACAAAAAGCAAATTGTAGATTCATCCTCATTATATGACCTTCATACCTCAGAGATGAGAGTTCATCATAGCAACAGCTTTTGTCAGCATGGTTACACTGTATGATTTAGTTCCACAATCAACAGGTACGCACATTTCACCTTGACCTTCTTATTTTAAATAAAACCTCACTGCTTTGGTTTGTCATTGGTCTTATCCTTTATCCTGCTATATAGATAAAACTTTCAAGCCTGTATTAACCCATTACCACACAATCCCTACTTTTGACGCCCCTGAGAAAGAAGCCCTTGGAAAACATCGTGGGAAAAGGAGAAAATGCTGGTAACCAGCATTTTCTCCTTTTCCCACAGTGTTTTCTACTCTTCCCAAACCAAATTTTAATTTTTCAGTCACCTTTATTTTGTCATCTGCAAATGCTTTCAATTTGGACCAGTCTAGAATTTTCTCGTGTGGTAATGAGTTAAAAACCTGATTGATGCCATTTCAAAATTATTTTGGGGGGAAAAATCTCTCCTTATCAGACAGTGTAGATCTAAGATCAGACTGCATATTCTGTGCAGTCTGATCTTGATCTACACTGACCACAAAAGGTCAGATAGTTTCGCTTGGCAGCCAAAGGGTTAACTTTTCCTTTTTTATTACCACATACTAATTCTTATGGTGCAGTACAACTTAATTTTTCACCAGAAAACAAAATTTTACTTGTTCAAGTTGAAAGCATGTGCAGTCAACAATTGAAATGTGGCTCTAATGATATTTGTTCATTAAAGGGTAGAAAACATTTTTGTTACCATGTTTTCAAAAGGTTTTTAGCTCCACTGGCCGAAGGCCAGAGAGCTATTGTCATGGCGTTGTTTCCGTCGTCCGTCCGTTCGTCCGTCCGTTCATCCTTGCGTGCGTCCGTAAACTTTTTCTTTAAAAAACTTCTCCTCAGAAACTATTGACTGGATTTTTACCAAATTTCACAGGAATGTTCCTTTGGTGGTCCTCTTTCAAATTCCTTCAAATAATTGTGTTCCATGAAGAATTCTGGTTGCCATGGCAACCAAAGTAAAAAACCTTTAAAAATCTTCTCCTCCCAAACCGCTATTTGGATAGCATTATTATTTTGCAGGAATGTTCCTTAGATACAGGTTTACAGATTCCTTAAAAAAAAAAAGATCTGTCAAAAAACATGGCTTTTATGGGAGACTCATTTTCCTTTTATGGTATAAAGTAAAATCTTTGAAAAATTTCTTCTCTAAAACTATTCATTGGATTTCATTGTTGTTTTGCAGGTAAGTTCCTATGGTGGTTGTCTACCAAATTGTTTCTTCAGTGAGCTAAAATGCAGGATTGAATGATAATTGTTAAAAACTTCCTTTCGCCATTATAGAAATATCAGGCCTGTGGAGCGATACAGGCGCTCAAGCGCCTCTAGTTCTCTTAGCATCATCACAACCAAGATCTCAATTTTATCAATCCTATCACTTTAGTCCTATGAGGATTTTAGGGCCTATGGCCTTCTTGTTATTCCAAAGCCTAGCTTTAACAAGGAATATTCATTTAGAAAATGATTGGTCAAGGTTTTATTGTTAAATTATCATTTGTTTCTTTTATGATTTTATTACATTTTTATATGTAAAATATTATGCATGATATCTCTGCATGTCTCTCGCATTTCCTTTCTACAGCATGTACATTGTATAAAAAGAACTACTTTCAAACTGTTTCCTCTCAAAACCTACTTAACTCTTTTTCCATACGACAGTATTTAAAATGTTTTTAAAAGTCTAATTTCTTGGGGTCATTAAAACTCAGATTGTGTGGTAAAGGGTTAATAGTTTACCAAACAATAACATTTTGAGTCATCCAAATTGAAAGCATTTGCAGACAACAGTTTAAATGTGGCTTGAATTATGCATTTTGGTTGTGGAAGGGTAGAAAACAGTCTGGGAAAAAGGAGTGCTCTCCCTTCTCTTTAACTCTTCCAGACAAGAAACATTTTTACTCGTCTAAATTTATATCAGTTGCAGACAAACTTGTATGTGATTTAAATGATAAGATTTGTCCCAAATAGGGTAGGAATTGGAGGAAATGCTGGTCTGAAATATTGAGATTTGTCCCAGAAGGGTAGTAAATATTGTGGAAAAATGAAAAAAATTGCTGGTTACCAGCATTTTCTCCTTTTCCAACAATGTTTTCAGCCACTTTTTTCCTCAGGATCATTCAAACAAGATAACTGGTCAAAGGTTAACTCTGAACTTCATCTACATTTTTGATGCTTATCCAATATTTTGATCTTATACCAAAAAATTCCATGTAATTGTAGTTCCTGACCTATGTTTAATGGCTTATGAAATCATCATTGGAAATTACTGGTAACTGCTCTTTTTTTCTTTTTTTTCAACAATGTTTTCTTACTTCTCACAAACAAATAGAAGCGTGTGAGCTCCAGTTCTTATATTGTCTGATATGCTTTAGATATACTGGTATATAAGTCTGAATTTCTTCTGTTTTAGTAAAAAGTTTACTGGCCTGTAAGCTTTATATATTGTAATGTATCATATCAAGTTTCACTACAACATATTTCAATTATATTCATCTTTCTTCCAGCTACTGTCAAAGTCTCTGTTTCTTTCAACCTGCAACTTGACTGTTTCCTTCAGCATGCACTTTGACTGTCTTTTTTTTTTTTCAACCTGCATCTTGACCTAAAACTTGACTGACCATCTGTCAACCTGCAACTTGACTCTCTTTCTTTTCAACCTGCAACTTTTTTTTCCCCCTCAACCTGCAACTTGACTCTGCTTCTTTGAACATGTAACTTAACTATTTCAACCTGCAACTTGACTCTCTTTTAGCCTGCAAATTGAGTCTCTTTCAACCTGCAACTTGACTCTCTTTAAGCCTGCAACTTGACTCTCTTTTAGCCTACAAATTGAGTCTCTTTCAACCTGCAACTTGACTCTCTTTTAGCCTACAAATTGAGTCTCTTTCAACCTGCAACATGACTCTCTTTTAGCCTACAAATTGAGTCTCTTTCAACCTGCAACTTGACTCTCTTTTAGCCTACAAATTGAGTCTCTTTCAACCTGCAATTTGACTCTCTTTAAGCCTGCAACTTGACTCTCTTTTAGCCTACAAATTGAGTCTCTTTCAACCTGCAACTTGACTCTCTTTTAGCCTACAAATTGAGTCTCTTTCAACCTGCAACTTGACTCTCTTTAAGCCTGCAACTTGACTCTCTTTTAGCCTACAAATTGAGTCTCTTTCAACCTGCAACTTGACTCTCTTTTAGCCTGCAAATTGAGTCTCTTTCAACCTGCAACTTGACTCTCTTTAAGCCTGCAACTTGACTCTCTTTTAGCCTACAAATTGAGTCTCTTTCAACCTGCAACTTGACTCTCTTTAAGCCTGCAAATTGAGTCTCTTTCAACCTGCAACTTGACTCTCTTTAAGCCTGCAACTTGACTCTCTTTTAGCCTACAAATTGAGTCTCTTTCAACCTGCAACATGACTCTCTTTAAGCCTGCAAATTGAGTCTCTTTCAACCTGCAACTTGACTCTCTTTTAGCCTGCAAATTGAGTCTCTTTCAACCTGCAACTTGACTCTCTTTAAGCCTGCAACTTGACTCTCTTTTAGCCTACAGATTGAGTCTCTTTCAACCTGCAACTTGACTCTCTTTTAGCCTGCAAATTGAGTCTCTTTCAACCTGCAACTTGACTCTCTTTAAACCTGCAACTTGACTCTCTTTTAGCCTACAAATTGAGTCTCTTTCAACCTGCAACTTGACTCTCTTTTAGCCTACAAATTGAGTCTCTTTCAACCTGCAACTTGACTCTCTTTAAGCCTGCAAATTGAGTCTCTTTCAACCTGCAACTTGACTCTCTTTAAGCCTGCAACTTGACTCTCTTTTAGCCTACAAATTGAGTCTCTTTCAACCTGCAACTTGACTCTCTTTCAACCTGCAACTCGACTCTCTCTTTATTTCAACCTGAAACTTACTCTTTTCTTTCAAACTGCAATTTTACCATCTTTCTTTTGACCTGCAACTTGACTCTTGAAGCCCACAACTTAACACTTACTTTCAACCTGCAACTTGATCCTGTTTTACGAGGGTTGTTCGATATGTAATGTGTATTGTACAATATCTCAAAAGCATTCGACTCAAATAGTGAAATGAACATTACATCCCTTCATAGTATTCTCCGCGGTTTGAAATACATAGTTTTAATATCTGAATCCATTTCTGAAATGCGTCACGGTACGCTGATTTAGGTAGACCTCTGAGGCACTGACTGATGGCTGAGCCAAGGGCTTGTCAGGACTTGTAACGACTACCAGATAAGAACTTTTTAAGTTTTGGAAAAAGGAAAAAGTTGCATGGGGCTAGATCTGGAGAGTATGGTGGGTGTGGCAAGACGGTAACCTTCTCCGACTTCAAAAATTGCTTCACAAGCTCAGATGTATGTGATGGAGCATTATCATGAAGTAGACGAACATGCCTAAATCCTGACACAGGGCGTCGTTTAAGATAATATTTCTTGACCTTTTTTAGTATAACATCTCGGTAATACCGACCTGTAACACTTTTGCCCTTCGGCACCGGAATTTGTACGGCTATACCATCACATGAGAAGAATATGCAATAAAGAACCTTCTTTGTGCTTATGCTTCTTTTGGCAACTACAGGCCTTCTACCATGTTTAGTTAGCCATATTTTGTTTCCAATTTTTCTTACTGGTTTGAAATAGTGAACTCATGTTTCATCACCAGTAACAATGTTTGCAAATTGTCTTTGATTGAATTTGGGAAACATTTTGAGCAATTGCTTAGCGGTTTGTACTCGTACCTGTTTTTGGTCATCTGTCAATATATGCGGTATCCATCTGGCAGAAATCTTTCGTACTTTCAAAATACGCTTCAAAATGAAATGCACCCGCGATAGCGATATGCCAACGGCGTTGGCAATATCACAAACCGTGTATCTGCCATCACTTTCAATTATTTCCCTGACTTTTGAGACATTTGCCTTGCCTGTTACAGTCATAGGTCAGCCAGATTTTGCTGCATCTTTGACGGACTCTGTGCCAGTCAGAAATTTCTTTTTCCACCTACGAACTGTCTCATAAGATACCTTATCAGACCCATAAACTTCCCCCAATTCAGTAAAAATCTTCATTACCGAATGACCGAGTTTTGTGCGAACTTTTATATAAGCTCTAATTTCTTTAATATTCTTAATCCATTTCCCAACCATTTTTACAACAGTGGTCAACGACTAGCTCTATTGAAATGACTATAAGTTTAAAACTATGTGGAGCTGAAGGCTCGTGTTTACACCGTTGGAAAGGTATTGAATAGAGCTATTCAAGCGTATCATCATCCATGAAATCGTGCAAAGCGTTATCATGCTGTGGTACAATACACATTACATATCGAACAGCCCTTAGCCCTGCAACTTGACTCTCTTTCTTCTGTTTACCTGCATTTTTACTGTTTCTGTCAAACTGCAACTTGACTAGTTCTTTCAACGTGCAACTTGATTATTTCTTTCAACCTGCAAGTTGAATCTCTTTCTATCTTTATAAAATGTTGACTTCATTCTAGCCATGCTCTGTTAATTGGATGTTTTGTACATCTTTGTGATGGATTTTACCAAGCAAGTCATCACATAATCATGGATACATAAAAATCCAATTTGTCTTATTTTTGGCTGAATTGTCTGTGTTCATGCAGAAAATTTACCAAAAACAAAATGTTTTGACACTTGTCTGCCTGCATGGACTGTGCAGGCTGACCCGAATCAACACTTTTTGCAGATGCATTAACCCTTTACCACACAATCCCGAGTTTTAACGACCCTGTGGAAGAGGCCTTTTGAAAACATTGTAGGAAAAGGAGAAAATGCTGGAAACCAGCATTTTCTCCTTTTCCCACATTGTTTTCTACCCTACCTAAGACAGAAGGCATCAATTAAGCAACATTTGTCGTCTGCAAACACTTTCAATTCTGTCAGGTCCAAAATTTTGTCGTTTGGTAAAGAGTTAAACTCACTTTTTTCACAGAGCATGGCTGATCTATTTTGCTCGGTATGTGATATAATGTCTATATCATATTTAATTCTATTTTTGTTTATCTTTTACAGAAGAAAATCATGATGCTCATTTGTTTAGCTGTCCTGGTGGTGGTACTAATATCAACTGTTGGTGGATACTTTGGACTCTAGCTAACTACGTGCTACTTCTGTGAATGGTTTTTTCCCTGGACTTGCAGTGACATACAACCAGATTTTGCCTCACAAAGTACTGAGAAAATAGTAATAGAATCTTTTAGATTTCATTTGCCTGCAAGATGGCTTGTAAAACTAAAACTAAGATATCAACAGAAATACAGACAGAAATACATGTAAAAAATGCAGAATGTTCAGATTTTTAGCTCGGATTTTTGTACAAAACGTTGTGGTATTGTCATAGCCCTGGCATTTTTTTGACACAGTTATGCCCCTTTTTTTACTTAAAATTTTCAAAGACTTTGACAATTTGTAACGTCTCTGTCATAACTGTAGAAATTTACTTCAAACTTGGACTAGTCGTTACCTATCAAAAGAAGAAACCATACAAGAGGGGCAGGTAATCATCAAAATATTTTTGACACAGTTGTGAATTTTTCAATGAAAGCAACTGCTGCCGAGTGTAGGCATCTACATGCAGTGCTCTTATTGTCATTTCTGTTATACAAAATTTCAAATCTTGTTTGTCATAGAGCGGATGTTTTTGCCAAGAATGAAAAAAACTATTTTTAACGCAATATTTATTTGGATACTTCTTGGATACTTCGGACTCTAGCTGTCTACATGCTATGACTGTTACTACTGTGAATAGTTTTTAGCTCCACTGGCCAAAGGCCAGAGAGCTATTGTCATGGCATTGTGTCCGTCGTCCGTCCGTCCGTCCGTGCGTCCGTAAACTTTTTCTTTAAAAAACTTCTCCTCAGAAACTATTAACTGGATTTTTACCAAATTTCACAGGAATGTTCCTTTGGTGGTCCTCTTTCAAATTCCTTCAAATAATTGTGTTCCATGAAGAATTCTGGTTGCCATGGCAACCAAAGTAAAAAACCTTTAAAAATCTTCTCCTCCCAAACCGTTATTTGGATAGCATTATTATTTTGCAGGAATGTTCCTTAGATACAGGTTTACAGAATTCCATAAAAAAAAAAAGATCTGTCAAAAAACATGGCTTTTATGGGAGACTCATTTTCCTTTTATGGTATAAAGTAAAATCTTTGAAAAATTTCTTCTCTAAAACTATTCATTGGATTTCATTGTTGTTAGCTCCACTGGCCGAAGGCCAGCAAGCTATTGTCATGGCATTGTGTCTGTCGTGCGTCCGTCCGTCCTTCCGTTCGTTCGTCCGTTCGTCCGTGCGTGCGTCCGTAAACTTTTTCTTTAAAAAACTTCTCCTCAGAAACTATTAACTGGATTTTTACCAAATTTCACAGGAATGTTCCTTTGGTGGTCCTCTTTCAAATTCCTTCAAATAATTGTGTTCCATGAAGAATTCTGGTTGCCATGGCAACCAAAGTAAAAAACCTTTAAAAATCTTCTCCTCCCAAACCGCTATTTGGATAGCATTATTATTTTGCAGGAATGTTCCTTAGATACAGGTTTACAGAATTCCTTAAAAAAAAAAAGATCTGTCAAAAAACATGGCTTTTATGGGAGACTCATTTTCCTTTTATGGTATAAAGTAAAATCTTTGAAAAATTTCTTCTCTAAAACTATTCATTGGATTTCATTGTTGTTTTGCAGGTAAGTTCCTATGGTGGTTGTCTACCAAATTGTTTCTTCAGTGAGCTAAAATGCAGGATTGAATGATAATTGTTAAAAACTTCCTTTCGCCATTATAGAAATATCAGGCCTGTGGAGCGATACAGGCGCTCAAGCGCCTCTAGTTTCCTGGACTTACAGTGACATACATCCAGATTTTGCCTCACAAAGTTTTCAGAAAATAGTAATAGAAACTGTTAAATTTTATTTGCTTGCAAAGATGGCTTTAAAACTAAGATATTAA
Organism: Hippopus hippopus; assembly: GCA_946811185.2. Taxonomy (NCBI): domain Eukaryota; kingdom Metazoa; phylum Mollusca; class Bivalvia; order Cardiida; family Cardiidae; genus Hippopus; species Hippopus hippopus. The sequence continues at coordinate 283,535 of OX328109.1, forward strand.
CAGAAATACAGACAGAAATATGTGTGAAAAATGAGAAATGTTACCTGCTTGTATTTATTGGCATCACCTTTATATTTAAAAAAGACTTTTTTCAGGGGGGAGGGGGCGCTCAGCTTTTTTATATATGAAAGTTATTGCCATATAAACTTCTTATGATTCATGTCTCTGTCAATGCCAATTAACCCTTTACCACACAATGCCGACTTTTAACGACCCTGAGAAAGAAGCCTTTTGAAAACATTGAGGAAAAAGAAGAAAATGCTGGTAACCAGCATTTTCTCCTTTTCCCACAATGTTTTCTGCTCTTCCCAAAGCAAATTTCAATTTTTCTGCCACATTTATTTTGTCCTCTGCAGATGCTTTTAATTTCAACCTAACATTTTGCTGTTTGGTAAAGGGTTAAGCCCAAAATACATTTATTTAAAAGGCAGTGGAGCGGTACAGGGCCATTATGGCCCTCCTTTTTTTTTTATTTCTTTTCTACAAAATTTCATATTCCACTTATTTTGTACGCATGATTTTGTAAATCATGTGGATGACTTGGTTGGTAGAAATTGAACAGTAATAATTTTCCTCTTAAAAAATCAACTTTCTTCCTTAAAAAATAAAGTGTGAATGAAAATGCAGTTTCATGCAGCTGTAATATTTTATGTTGTGACTGTTTACTTAGTGATTTATTGTGTGGAGTTTAATGCCATTTTCAACATTATTTCAGTTATATCATGGCAGCCAATACACCTATTCATGCTTTCCTGGAGTTTCTTTGAGTACTTAGCACAGTATTCTTCTAAAGCCACATGGCTGCTTTCCCACATAACCATCATCTATACAATGATCAGCGGTGAGAGAGGAATGAATCCTGCCATAATGACTATCATTAATCCTTGGAAAGAAATTTACCAAGCTGGGGATTCGAACCAGCAACCCCCTGTTCTCAAGTCTTGTATGCTACCAACTCCACTACCAGGGCTGAGCAAGACTATGCTGCTTACCAGCATTTTCTTCTTTTCCTGCAATGTTTACCAACCCTTGAAACACAAATACATGTATCAACATTTGAGCTTCAATGTTGCCTACAAATGCTTTAAAAATAGACCGATTTAAATTTTTGTCGTCTGGTAACAAGTTAAATTCAGACAAGTCATGAACTTTGGACTATTATGGTCCTCTTGTTTATTTTTTTTCCATATGAATATCTATCATGTCTTATTGTTTGTTTTTGCTATTTTGTATTCTAATTACAAATTTGGTATTTCTGATGGATTTGTCAATAAAGATTTGATTATTGTTTGCCTTGGTGGAGAAGTGATTTTCACAATTCACAACGACCTTGTGGTACTAGGCTAGGGCTCTGAAGTATCTTGTCCAAGGACACTTCCATGAAAGACCCAGTGCTTCAAGTGAGGGTTGTCCCCAGGACCCCCAGGTTACAAGTCTTATGCTTTACCACTAAGTCATACACAACCCACACCGAACCCCCGAAAACTCCTTGAAAGTCAGATAATTTAGTTTAACTCTTTACCAAACTACAAAATTTTAGACTGGTCCAAATTGAAAGCACTTGCAGACAACAAAAAAAAAGTGACTGAAAATTTGAAATTTGTTTTGTGAAAGATAGAAAACATTGTGGGAAAAGGAGAAAATGCTGGTTACCAGCATTTTCTCCTTTTCCCACAATGTTTTCAAAAGGCTTCTTTCTCAGGGTCGTTAAAAATCGGGATTGTGTGGTAAAGAGTTAAACATAATTTACTCAATAAATGATTTGGGTCAAGCCACAAGTTCTTCCAATTTAGATTCGGTCCTCCCCCCTACAATCAAAGATGTACACTCAGTATAAAATGGTGCTTTCAAGAAATGTATTTATCACATAACTCCCCTTGTTTTCAATGTAATACAGCCATTACGAATTTTCTTGTTTCACACACGTGTGAGATAAGAAAATAGTGCTGTATTTGGTCAACACTCTGTAATTATATGCTTCATTTCTAAAACATTGCTGACCTAGGTTCCTGAAGGAATTAATGGTCAAAATTCTTAATCATGATAAAGTTGTTAGTTTAATCACTTTTAGATTCAAAACGAAATCAATATACGCAAGTTTCTTCGGAACTATTTTTCGTTCGTAATGTACCTGTCAAAGAAGCGCATAGGCTTCATGTAAATTTCACTACACATTGTACATGTATGCCTCTGTTTTAACACATTATGGACTATAATTCTTGTTATGCAGTTATGTCATAAAAAGAATCTGACACTCGTTCGCATTTGAGGTAAAAATTTATTAAACTCGTCCACAAAAACTGTTATTAAGTTCACCAAAGGCTCGATCGCTTAATAACATTTTTTTGTAGACTCGTTTAATAAAATTTTATCTCAAAAACCAACTCATGTCAGATCCTATATATACTGTAGATCTAGATCTACATAACTATGAGCCCATGCTCTGTGAAAAGGGGGTTTAATGCATGTGCAAAAAGTATCCACCCATATCAGCAACATGGGTAGAAACTTTTGCTATTGGTTAATTTTCTGCAAGTCCGAGGACCACTCTCCCTAATGATTTGTTAGACAAAATGGATTTTATGGATCCATCATTATGCACTTAGATCCACTAAGCCCCCTTTTCCAAGACTGCCATATCATGTATATCTTGCCTCAGGACTGCGACAAATTTGAAGCAGAAATCTTTAAACACAGCCATGTAATAACAAAGAAACATGGATGAGAACTAACTGTTTACCAAATAACAAAACTTTATACAGGTCCAAATTTAAAACATTTGCATACAGCGGAATAAATGTGACTCAAATATTGAAATTTCTGGAAAGGTAGAAAACATCATGGAAAAGGAGAAAGTGGCACACGATCCTTCGTGTTGTAGAGCTAAATACACAGCCATTTTGAGGCTGCTTTTGACTGTGATAGCTTAACAAAATGTGAAAGTGTAGATAAAAGATTGAAATGCACAATCAAAGATCAGACTGCACATTTTGAGAAGCCCAATCTTGATCAACACTGCCCTCAAACACAATCATAATTCTAATTTGCACTCTAAGCCAAAGGTCTTTTTTTACACCTGCATTTCACTTCATAGTACAGGCGATTGTTCTGTAACAAACCTTTTCATCCAACAATATAGTATATATCTTTTCTAGCTAAGGGTGACTATCAATAGTTACCCTATTCAAAATTAACTCTTTCACTACTGATTAAATAAACTACACATTTTCAGTGGTAGTCTAAGTATAGTTCCACAGCAAGATGAAGAAACAATTTGGTCATAATCTAGTATAGAATAGTGGACAATGTAGATCAAGATCAGACTGCGCGCAGTCTGATCTCTGATCTACACTGTCCACAAAAGGATCATGTGTCGTCTACAGTAAGAAAATGGTTAAGCAATCATTAACCTATGCTAGCGAAGATGTGACGTGGATTGAACAATACAACTCTTATAGTCTAAGGGAGAGTACTAAATATTCACAAAAATCGTATTTGCAAGTAGAGTTACCTCCCCTATAATCATTCAGGCTTTGAAAGTATGTTGGTTTTTGCAGTTGACGCTTGCAGTGATCGCAAGCTTAACTTTTGCTTTCTATTCTATTTGTGAAATATTTAAATCATTTTCTGGCAGCAGTTGGCAAGTTTCATGATTTGTTTGCATGGTTCCTGTTGCGAGAATTTTGGCATGAAAGGTGATTATCCTGTCGCGTAATTCCGTAACCTACAAGTTCAATCCTAGATGTAGTCATTTCAGGCGATCATTAATGACATATAAAACTAAACTGCAGCAAGTCTGAACACTTGACCAGCCCGCATAGCTCAGTTGGTAGAGCGTAAGACTCGTGATCATGAGGGTGTGCGTTCGATTCCCACGGCTGGCCATCTAAAATTACTAATTGTCTTTCGGATGAGACGTTAAACCGAGGTCCCGTGTGACGGTGCTATACACCGAGCACGTTAAAGAACCAGGCGAAACTTGGGATGGGTTTCGTCCTGTATCCGCACTATCCCCCGTAACAATACTAACAGCCTTCAGGGGGCGTCGCCCATATGGGAAACCGGTGGCGACGATAAATAAACGCAAATTCAATCAATCAAGTCTGAACAGACACAATGTGACATTCCGTCGAGTCAAAACATCGAAGCTGTAACAATTGTTTTGTGGTCACTGGAATGATCTGGCTAGGGTTCTCATCCACGAACTCCCGATCTTTTTAAAAACTGGTAGGCCTGGACATGGAATCGGAACTGGTGTTTTTATAATGAGATGACATTTTCTAAAGGGCCAGTTTAGACATCTTCGCATAATTAATTCCGGCTTTTTTTCTTTTCAGTACACTTGCATATGTACTAAGATTGACGAAGGGCAGCATCAGTTGTTGTTGTCTTAACCTTTTACCAATCAATCTCAAGTTTTAACGACCAAGAAAGAAGGCATTTGAATGTTTTCTACCCTTCCCGAAATAAAATCAATAATTTGAGTCACAATTCATTCATCGTCTGTCTACAAGTAAACGCCTTCAATTTGGCCAAGTCTAAAATTTTGCCGTCTGTTAACCATTGTTGGATTTGATTGACCTCGGGTTTATCAGACGTGTAAGCTCGGTTTATCTCCGTTTTCTATATTTACCCATGTTATCAGAATCTGAAGTTTAATTAAACGGACGATACAAAACAGTGTGTGGGATAAATTATTTCTAATGACCAAGACAGTTTTAAAGTCTCCAAGGATACTTCTCTTACCAGAGCAGGTAATAAATTATATACATGTAGTATAGTCTCAGTCTCATTCGCGTGGCCGGTGTAAAACGACGAGCGGTTGTTTTCGGGATAAAAAAAAAAATGTTAGAACGAGATGTTCGAATCCTGGGTGGACCTCTTGAACGCTGGTCGAATACTAAAACCGACCAATATGCACAATATTTAAATATCATAATCCAGTGTAAGATCTATGCCATAACAATTACAAATTATTCACAAGAAAGCATATTTTTCTTGTCTTGTCCGTGTTATCTTTAAATAGAAGACGCTGACTGAAAAGTTGAACCATGGGCCTATAGATAACAAGTTACACGGGCATTAATTTTTGAGGTTCGGAAATTATCAGATTTAGAGGGGAATCAAACCACACATGAAGTCAATATCTATGAGCATCACTGAAGAATACATCGTTTACACTGAAAAAGTGTGTAAATATTCAGCAGGGACGGCAACTGGTTCACATTTTCCTTTAACCCTTTCGGCGCCATAGGCGAAAACAGTGACTTTTGCGACGGCATAGATCAAGATCAGACTGCACAGAACGTGCAGTCTGATCTTTGATCTATACCGTCCGCTTGTGTAGTCAAGCCTATACAATCAAAATCTGTCAGTTTCAATAGATTGTATTTAGAGACGTCGAAAGAGGTCGAGTTTATTTATTTGGCGCTAAAATAGTTAAACACGGCTTGTTATAGTTTCCTGTAATATTTTTTTAACAAAATGAACTGAACAACACTAATATTAGCCATGCTCTGTAATGTTGTAGTTGACGTTGGGCGGACTCACTACTAGATGCCCGGCTAGCTCAGTTGGTACAGCTGCGTTACTAGTGTTCCGGGGGTCGGGGGTTGGAGTCCCGCGTCGGGCACACCTTTCTCCCTTGATTTACTTCATCGGCGACGAGGTCAGCTGGTGAGCGCGAGGACTGAAGGTGGAGTTGGTTACTTCCAAAAATAAAATCGTCGCAGAAGCGACCATCAATGCAAACGGAATCATTACAACAGTGTTTATTTCTGTGTGGTCGGATCAGGGCATGTTGCGCGTGTAAAAGGTGCGTATGGGACCCTTACCCTGAGGCACTGCTTAAAACGAAACCCCTATAGTAGGTCAGTCACGTGATTTTACCGGGTACTCATAAAATTGTGAACCATCTTAGACTCAACGTTTCGAGTCTGCCCACCATTTATTTGCCACTGCCCGTTTAGGGCCGAGAAATGCAGTATACCAATGAAATCATGATAAAAATGAAATAATAAGCTGAGTTTATTTGTCATCCAGACATTTTCCCCCACATTTTTACTCATGTGTGTAACGATCTATATTTCACACAGGCTACAGGCTACAAATATAAGAATAGTTACGACGTGCAAACGTACAATGTTTGCTTTTAAAATTTCTGGATATTATTTTGATAAGAGGCATTGTTTTACTTCAACTGTTATTCACTCTCTCTTTTTGTCAGTTTTATAAACCGTAATGATTTCCATTTACCACGCATTCACAAAGTTCCGCCCGCCCTTTCTCATTTCATCCATTTAAAAAAGAACAGCCTTAATATGATACTGCTGTATAAGTCAACTTTAGCTTTAAAACTGGCATTTTTAGCTTTTTAAGGAATTTAAGAAATTAATAAAACATCAAAATGATGTATGCTATAGCTTGGATACATGCTGTATAGAGTCCCTGTATCAGTATTTGAATTATCAAGTTCTTGCTTGGACCCGGAAAATAACCCATGTTCATTCAATAAAACCTCCATCCTTGAAGAGTTCTGAACGGAAGTAGATGGCGAAAATGTCTTTGACGTTTCTACTAACTAGTTAAAAATGTAGGAATATTTCATGGGAAAGAAGCAGTGAGCCGCAGTAATGACTGATTGTAACGATTTTGGACCTTTACAGTCTGCAGGTATATGAATATGCAGTGAATTGAAGCAGGTGTTTGTCTTAAATGCACTTACTCTGCTGTCACTGACAATCAAACTGATGACAGGTGCGATTACAAAGTCGTTTTTTTCAAGCGACAGAATTCCATATTCTTCAAACAACAAATCCATGTTTTAAGTAAAAAAATCGTTTAGATGTGCTGGAATCTATGCTATCTTCAAGTGACCTCTATCAAAGCCATTTTTTTTTTAAGGCTGGCCCCTTCCCTCCAAGGTTATGGGGCATGGTACCCCTGATTCGGGGGACTAGCTCTGATGTTATTTTTGTTATTTCTTTCTCCGCTAGCCCCTGCAGCAGCCGCTCTTATGACCCATCTGGAGTGAAAATTTAAAATACCGGCATCGTTTCAAATGGCTGTATGCGTCGATCTTTTCTTTGTCAGTGAACAATAAGGTCCTGAATCAATAGACTAATGATTAATCTCTTAAAAAACACCAAAATAATTAAAAAATGACATTGTTACCTCCTTGTAATTCCATTATTTCGGAATGTAAATATTCTTTGACCACTTTCCAGGAAGTCAAAACTAGGCTTGACATTTACTATGGACGATTCGGAAGTCACTTCCTGTACAGTAAAGTTCTTTTTTTTCACAATTTATCGGTTTCTGTGTTATCAGCTTGGGCATTTAAAGGAAAACTAAATGTACTGGATGTATTTCATTTACGAGGAGTTGTATTTATCACTTAAATTGCCGTTCAAACGATATCATTTTTTCAAATCAAATTGACCACGCATGCGCAGTTAACTGAATTTATAATGAGTGTTTGTTTACAAATTAGCCAGATGTGTTTATGTCAAATAAATGTCAAATTACCAAAGGATGAATGAAAACCTTGCACTTAACTTGGTGTCAACGTGAAGTTAAATCATTTATCTATCGATTCATGTCCATTTTCACAGCTGACAAGCAGATTAAAGACACATTAAGCCGACTGAAAAATGACTGGTAAGATTTTGAGATTTCCAGATACTTTTGAAGAAGGGCTGCAATGAAGGGTTGCGGAGACCCAATCACAAAAATAACATCGGAGCAATCCTTCAGACAGAAGGTAGGGGCAAGGCTGACCCTCCAGCCCATAAACTGAAACGACTGGTCAAATTCAAATGCATTTACAGATGACAAGTTATCGTTTAATGATTGATGATTTCTGTTTTTGATGGGGTAGAAAACATTGTGGGAAAAAGGATAAATTAGTGGTTACCAGCATTAAATCCTTTTCCTACCTTTTAAAAGCAGGTCCATGGAAAAACTGACAGAGTCGTGTTGAGTTAAATACAGTTCTAATCGAAAAAATACTGACAAATTACTTTTATAAAAAGATTTTTTCTTTTTAATTATAAGCATAAAATTATGCATTTCATAAATATATCATATTCTGGTCAAAAGTTTTCACTACAGCAATAGAATTTGTCATTTTGAGGTGAAATTCTGTCTGTTTACGGTGAAATTTGGTGAAATTCGGTCTTAGGTAAAATTGGGTTTTTCCATGGACTGTTTCATAGAGCTGGTTATAGAAATGTAAATGAAACAACAAAATTTTAGATTTGTCCAAATTGAAAGTATTTGTAGAAGACAAAATAATTGTGACTCAAGAACCGAAAATTGATTTTGTAAGGTTGAAGACACTGGGAAAGGGAGGAAATGCTGGTTAAAAGCTTTCTCTCCTTTTTAGCTCCACTGGCCGAAGGCCAGCGGGCTTATGTCATAGCCCAGTGTCTGTCGTGCGTCCGTCCGTGCGTCCGTCCGTCCGTGCGTTAACTTTTCTTTCAAACTTCTTCTCTGAAACTACTCATCCAGATTTGATGAAACTTCACAGAAATGATCCTGCCATGGTCCTCTTTAGAATTTCTTGAAAGAATTTGATTCCTTCAAAAACTCTGGTTGCCATGGCAACAAAACTGAAAAATAATGAACATCTTTGAAAATCTTCTAGTCTGAAACCGTAAGGCCCAGGGGCTACCAAATTTGGCATGTAGCTTTATCTAATGGACCTCTATCAAATTCCTTCATATTATAGCCCTGGGGTCAAAATTGGCTCTGCCCCGGAGATCACAAGTTTAACATGGGCTCATATAGTGACTGTAATTTAAAATAGTAATCAAGGGAAATAACTCCAGTTATACAAGATAAAGTTTGTTACTATTTACCTCCCTTGATTATCAAACTGCACTTATACACTATTGGAGTTTGGTATTCAAGTTTTTTTGAGAGGAAATGTTCTGTTTTAAGGGAGAGTGATTTATTTTGATGCTAATAGTTATGCTCACATGAATGGAATGTTTAATTTAGAGTAAGCTTTCTATCACTCAAATATTTTCAGAACTTTACCTTTCATGCTAATGAATAAACCTGCTTGTATTCACTGACATTATCTTTGCATTTAAAAAGATATGACTGTTTTTGTTTGGCAGGCAGGGTGGAGGTTATGTTTTCAAAGTAAGTTTATTATCATACAGACTTTTTATGCTGTATGTCTCTGTCAATGCCAGTTAAGCACATGATACGTTAATTTTACTCTTTAAGAAATGACAATTTTTTTTTTACTGTACCAAGTTTAAAGCCATAGCAAAAAGACAAATTGAATGTAGCTTAAATGACTATTTGTGTCTTTGATAGGTTAGGAAACATTGTGGGAAAAGGAGAAAACACTGGCTGACAACATGTTGTCCTTTTCTCACAATGTTTTTGAAAGCCTTCTCTTTCAGGGTCATTAACACTTCGATTTGTTAGGTAAAGGGTTAAAAAGCCATCATGGCCCTCTTGTTTCACATTGTTTTCAAAAGTCTTCTTCCTAATAAAAGGATTGTTAAAACTCAGGATTTTGGTAATTGGACAAAATTATAATTTTCAAAGGAAATATGAAAGTTTGCAGAAATATATTTCCTCTCTTTTTTTTCCTCAGATGAATCTGCAGTTCTGAAGTCTAGAGTGACGTACTTGGAAGCCAGGGAGAAAGAGCTGGTTGCAGAATTAAAGCAAAATGAAGCCGACTTTGGTCAGAAGCGAGCAAAGTTTATGGAGATCTTCAAGCAAAAAGAATGTATGAACAATTGATTTCATTACAAAAAGACTCAACACATTGCTTTTATTATTTATTCTTTACTTTTTTTTCTTTTCTGCAAAACTTCAAACCTTACCAGAGAAAAACATTTGCAGACAACAAATGATTGGATAATTGGATTTGTCTATGAAAGTGTAGAAAACATTCTGGGAAAAGGAGTATACATTGTTTAATCCTTTATCCTACAGTCTCGGATTTTAAGAACTCTGAGAAAGAAAAGTTTAGAAAACATCGCTGGAAAAGGAGAAAATGCTGATAACCGACAATTTTCTCCCTTTTCTACAATGTTTCCTACCCTTCCCCCCACAAAAAAAATTCAATTTTTGAATCACATTAATTTTATGTTGTCATCTGCAAATGCTTTCAATTTGGACAAATCTAAAATCTTGTCACTTGGTAAAAAGCTAACCTTTTACTGAAGTCATAGTTTTAGACAGGTTCACTTGCAAAGGGCTTTATTGATATTGTTCTCATTGATTAGCTTTTCCCAAGTCTGTTGTAAGTCACTCAGTGGACAAATATTGACAGAGAAGAAAAAATTCATTTTATCCAAAAATAAGAAAAGTGTTTTTGGAAAAGAAGCACTTCCTTGTCGCACCTGTTTCTCAAAGTGTCATCTACAGATATTAACCCTTTGCCAGACCACAAAATTTACACTTAACCCTTTACCGCACAATTCCGAGATATAATGACCTGTAGGAAGACTTTTGAAAACGTGGGAAAAGGAGAAAATGTTGGTAACCAGCATTTTCTCCTTTCCCCAAAATGTTTTCTATCTTATTAAAGACAAATTCCATTATTTGAGCTAATTTGAAATAGTTGTCTGTGGATGCTTTGACTTTGGTGAAGTCAATATTTTGCTTGTGCATGAAAGAGTTAAATGTTTGTACGTGAGAAGACGAACTGAGGCAGCACTTGTTAACCCTTTAAGCATACGACAAAATTTTATCCTTTCCCAGGGTTGTTGAACCTCTTACCACACAATCCCGAGTTTTAACCACCCTGAGGAAAAAGGCTTTTGAAAATATTGTGGGAAAAAGAGAAAATGCTGGTAACCAGCATTTTCTCCTATTCCCAGTGTTTTTTACCTTTCCAAAAGAAAATTTCAATTTTAAAGTCATGTTTATTTTGTTGTCTGCAAATGCTTTCAGTTTGGACAAATCTAAAAATTTGTTGTTTGGTAAAGAGCTTAAGTTAGCATTGTATTATAAACAGTTAAGTAGTTGGTGAGAGGGTCTTTCCTTAGAAAATGAATCATAAATCATGTTCATGAATGTGTTTTTCACTGTATGCTTGAAAGCAGTAATACCATGACTCTAGCTGAAGTTCAAAGTTCAGAATATGTGCTCTTAGTTTAAACATATTTATTTTACATCGATTGAGAAACAAGTTCTTACAACTTATACTAATCTCTCTTGATTCTGCTTCCTTGGAACTACACCAGTACTCCTGCCGAATGTGTTGGCCAATGAACAATTCCAAAGTTGAAACCTGCTTCTGGGTCTCAAACTTGGGACTTACAGCTACGAGCCAGACGCTGTACCTCACAACTATGGACACCATGTGCCCTTATGGTTGTTTAATTTCACCTTTTACAATATGACGGAAATTTAGACTTGTCTGTATAGAAAGAACTTGCAGACAACAGGTTAAATACGGCTTGAATGATGAGATTAGTCTTTGAAAGTAAAAGAAAACAGTATGGGAGAAGGAGAAAATGCTGGTGACCAGCATATTTTCTCTTTTTTCCACAATCTTTTCAAAAGCTTTTTCCATCAGGGTTGTAAACCCTTTACCCGAGTTTAAATAACCCTGAGAAAGAACGCTGGTTTCCAGCATTTTCTCCTTTTCCCACAATGTTTTCTGCCCTTCCCAAAACATATTTCAAATTTTTTTGTCACGTTTATTTTTTTGTCTTCAAATGCTTTCAGTTGGGACAAGTCTAGAATTTTTTTATTTGGTAAAGAGTTAAAACTTCAGGTTGTTTGGTAAAGGATTAAAGAAGGATTTAAATTGTCCTTTGATTTCAGCTGTCAAGTGATTACGTGCATTATACATGTCTAGGTAATACGGTAAACCTTTTACCAAACAATCCCGTGTTTTAACCATTCCTATAAAGGGGGCTTTTGAAAAATTTCACCCTTTTCTCCCAAAATGTTTTCTATCCTTTCAGAGACAAAGTCAATCATTTGAGCTATACTTAATTTTTTGTCTGCAAATGCTGTCTACATCAGATAAGTCTAAAATTTTGGCATTTGGTGAAGAGTTGAGATGCTCTCATCAGTGTAAAAAAAGTTAACTCTCCTTAATTTGAGTTTTGTTTTGAGTCTCTAACATCATCCTTTTTCTACAATGTTTTTAGAAGGCCTTTTCCTCACGGTCTTTAAAACTCTTGAGTGTGCGGTAAAGGTTAATAAGTCAGCTGATTCCATATACATGTACTGTATTTCTCCTAATAAAAGCTCCTGGAGCTGTGCAAAATATAGGTAGGGAGCCTTTTATTTTGTACCCAATTTGCAAAGCAAAAAGTGTGTCCAATTTTGTATTTCTTTGTGTTTTAGTGATTTTTAAGAGGAAATATTAATCAAATTAGAGGAAATTTCCTTCAAATATTGTCATTTTAATCAACTAATGTACATTAGGTTATCATAATTTAAAGGTTTTTGTAGGGGGGAGCTACTATTAGGGAGGGCGCTTTTATTAGGAGAAATACGGTATGGTATCAATTGTAAAAATCAGTTCACATATTTATATAAAATCTTCATCTTCTTAACTCTTTGCCAGATGATAAAATTTTAGACTTGTCCAAATTGAAAGCATTTGAAGATTACAATTTAACTCTTTAGCACACAATTCCTAGTTTAACAACCTGTAGAAAAAGAGGTTTTCAAAACATAGTGGGAAAAGGAGAAAATGCTAGTAACAAGCATTTTCTCCTTTTCCCATTATGTTTTCTACCCTATCGAAAACAAATTCCATCATTTTAGCCACATTAAATTGTCATCTGAAAATGCTTTGAATTTAGCTTGGTCTAAAATTTTAAAGTAAAGGTTAAAATATGGCTCAGTTTATGGAACTTGTCTTTGAAGGGGTTGAAAACATTGTGGGAAAAGGAGTAAATGCTGATAAGCGGCATTTTCTCCTTCAGTGTTTTCATAAGCCATCTTTCTCATGTTCATTGAAATCTTTTTTTTGACAAACTTGTGATAGAAATGCTGAAAGTAACAAACTTGTAAGGAAAGTACTTTTTGTGAAATGTGGGTATATCTATCTAACCTTATCTTTAACCCTAACCCTTTACCAAACAATACCATGTTTTTTAATAACCCTAAAGAAGATGGCTTTTCAAAATGTTGAAGAAAAAGGAGATAATGTTTTCTACCCTTTTTGATGACAAATCCCATAATGTGCAATACATTTGATGTGTTGTCTAGCAAATGCTTGTAACTTGGATGACTTTGGCATTTTGTCTTGTGGTAAGGAACTAAGCCATGAAACTGAAAACTGAGCAATTTTTCCTCTAGCCACTATATTTTCAAAAGTGATGTGGCACAAAACAAAGCTGTATGCAGGCAAACAATATAATTATAATCTGTTGACATATTTACAGTGGAACTAAAGACAGATCAAGAGAAAAGGAAAGAACTTGAAGAAAAACTTCAAGAAGCCCAGGGTGAGCTGAATGACATAAAGATGGCAGTGTCTGTGTCAGAAGCAAATAAAGAGGAAGAAATTGCCAAAATACGCCGACAGTGTCAGCAGGAAATTGAAACGATGCAAGCATTAATGCGAGGTAAGTATGGGAAGGGGGGATTAGGTAAATTTGGTTACTTGACCTTCTTCTCCTGGTAAAGCAAGATTTTGACAAGAATTTTATTTTGAGGAAATTTGGTATATAGGTCATCATCCAAAAGTCAGTGTTTACTTTTATTTGTAGAAATTTATTTGATTGATTGATTGATTGATTGATTGATTGATTTCAAAATTATTTCAGTCATATCATGGAAACAGCTTGCAGTTTCATGTATGTCCTGGCTTTCACCAGTTCAAGGTCAGCACTATGAAGTGTCTCACCCAAGGACACTATTAAAGTAATAAAACATCTTAATTTCCAACTTTTCTTCACAGGAACTCAAACTAAAGTGGTCTTACAACTGAGCAAGATGATCCATGACAAAATGTATCAGTCCAGTTTACTTAACCCTATACCAAACAATCCCATGTTCAAACAACCTTGTGGAAGAAAGCTTTTAAAAACATAGTGACCAGCATTTTCTCCTCATCTGAATATTTTCCTCACTCTTTCAGGGACAAATTCAATCATTTCAGCTGTGTTTGAAAATTTTTAGTCTGCAAATGCTTTCAGTATGAACAGGGCAAAGAAAATAGCATAACCAAACACATGGATAACAATGGTTTTAAACAATATACATGTACACTGTTGTAATTTTCTTCCTTCAAACTTTAATCAATATGCTAATTAGGGAAACCCATGAAGTAAATTATTTTGAGATAAGATCCTGAATATAACCTGTTACAATGAGGTGGGAGATAGTTTGCTTACAAACATGCATACAGGAACATTCTGCTCACATTGCTTAACTCTTTACCACACGACAAAATTTTAGACTTGTCCAAATTCATGCATTTGCAGATGACAAACTGAATATGAATCAAATGATGGGTTTTGTCTGTGAATGGGAAGAAAACATCGTTGGAAAAGGAAAAAATGCTGTTTACAGCTTTTTTCATTTTCTAATACTGTTTTCAAAAGCCTTCTTCCTCAATGTCGTTAAAACTCGGAATTGTGTGGTAATTGGTTATCACTTTATCAAATGACAAAATTTTAGACACATCCAAATTCATAGTATTTTTAGAAAGCAAACTGAATATGAATCAAATGATTGGCTTTGTCTGTGAACATGTAGCCAAATCTTGCAATTATCACTTTTGTTACTAGGGACACAACAAGCATGCATCTATAGTTCGGCTAGCAAGAAACCTTTTCATGGAGCATCTGAAGTGTAGAAAACATTGTAGGAAAAGAAAAAAAAAGCTGGTTACCAGCTTCAGCATTTTCTCATGTTCCCTCTATGTTTTCAAAAGCTTTCTACCTCAGGTTTATTCAAATGTTACTTGGTAAAAGTTTAATACGTATTTGTATTAACAGAGGCTGCCGAAGAAGCGTCAAGTTCTACGGCACTTCAGTACGAGTCGGAAAGAGCCAAGCTTCAGAAACTGAACGAAAATTATGAAGAAGAAATTCAGTCGATTCGCAGCAAATTATCACAAGAAAGACATACAGAGAAAGGGTAGGAGTTAGATGCGGTTAACCCTTTCTAATCAACAGATTTTAGACTTGTCTAAAGTGAGAAGATATACTGTAAAAGTGGATATTATTGTGGGTCTAAATTTATGAATTACCAAATACTGACCTTACGCATGTTATAAGTGCGAAAAACTTCAACAGACAGTCTTGCATATCTTTATATCTCCATTTTTATTTCCATGCTTAAGTGGCAGTATTAACCACATTTAGACTGGTATTCTTGTTGACTTGTCGATAAAAAAAAAGCACTCATTGATGTTGACAAATGGCCCAGTCAATTTTTCCCACAAGGCCCAGTTTTAGGTAAAATGTACCTTGTTGAAGCGTTAATTTACGCTGGTGGATATCTTCGCATTTTTTATCTATACCCAAAGATTGCGGAGATTTCCATGACCGGAACATTTCCGGTTTTATAGTATACAGGGGACAAATCTGAAAATGATACGAATGAACTGAAGTTCCTTTACAGGGTAGAAAACATTTTGGGAAAAGGAAAAAATGATGGTTACCTTGCTTGGACAACTTAATTTCCCTCTGGACTATGTTGAACCTTTTGTTGATAGTACCAAATGAAAATGTCTCATTGTGATATTTGTAATGAGTACCCTCAACACAGGACTTTTTAGCTCACCTGAGCACGAAGAGCTCAAAGTGAGCTTTTGTGATCGTGCTGTGTCCGTCGTGCATCGTCAACTTTTACCTTGTGTACACTCTAGAGGCCACATTTTCAGTCTGATACTTGTGAAACTTGGTCAGAATGTTTGTCTCAATAATATCTCGAACAAGTTCGATTATGGGTCATGTGGGGTCAAAAACTAGGTCACTAGGTCAAATCTTAGGAAAACCTTGTGCATGCTCTAGAGGCCACATTTTCAGTCCGATACTCGTGAAACTTGGTCAGAATGTTTGTCTTGATAATATTTCAGACGAGTTCGATAATGGGTCATGTGGAGTCAAAAACTAGGTCACTAGGTCAGATCTTAGAAAAACCTTGTGTACACTCTAGAGGCCACATTTTCAGTATGATACTTGTGAAACTTGGTCAGAATGTTTGTCTTGATGATATCTCAAACGAGTTTGATAATGGGTCATGTGGGTTCAAAAACTAGGTCAGAATGTTTGTCTCGATAATATCTCGGACAAGTTTGATTATGGGTCATGTGGGGTCAAAAACTAGGTCACTAGGTCAAATCTTAGAAAAACCTTATGTATGCTCTAGAGGCCGCATTTACAATCCAAAATCCTGAAACTTGGTCAGAATTTTTGTCTTGATGATCTCGAATGAGTTTGAAGATTGGGTCATGTTGGGTCAAAAACTAGGCCACTAGGTCAAATCTTAGAAAAACCTTGTGTACGCTCTGGAGGACACATTTTCAGTCCGATACTCATGAAACTTGTGTACACTCTAGAAACCACATTTTCTGTCAAAAACTCTTAAAACTTGGTCAGAATGTTTGTCTTGATCATACCTTGGACGAGTATGAAACTTGGTCAGAATGTTTGTCTTGATCATACTTGGACAAGTATGAAAATGGGTAATGTCGGGTCAAAAACTAGGTCACTAGGTCAAATCTTAGAAAAACCTTGTGTACGCTCTGGTGGCCACATTTTCAGTCGAAAACTCCTGAAAATTGGTCAGAATGTTTGTCTTGATGATATCTCAGACAAGTTCAATAATGGGTCATGTCGGGTCAAAAACTAGGTCACGCTGTGGAGGACACATTTTCAGTCTGATATTCCTGAAACTTGGTCAGAATGTTTGTCTTGATGATGCTTTGGATGAGTTAGAAAATGGCTCATGTTGGGTCAAAAACTAGGTCACTAGGTCAAAAATTAGAAAAACCTTGTGTACGCTCTAGAGGCCACATTTTCTGTCTCACACTCTTGAAACTTGGTCAAAATGTTTGTTTTGGTGATATCTCAAAAGATTGTGATAATGGGTAATGTCGGGTCAAAAACTAGGTCACTTGGTCAAATCTTAGAAAAACCTTGTGTACGCTCTAGAGGCCACATTTCCAGTCCGATACTCATGAAACTTGGTCAGAATGTTTGTCTTGGTGATATCTCAAAAGAGTTTGATAATGGGTAATGTCAGGTCAAAAACCAGGTCACTAGGTCAAATCTTCGAAAACCTTGTGTACTTTCTAGAGGCCTCATTTTTAATGCAATACTCATGAAACTTGGTCAGAATGTTGGTCTTGCACCAGTTTGCAAATGGGTCATTTCGGGTCAATAACTCATGAAAATCTTGGTAGAATGTTTGTCATAATATCTCAACAGAGATTGAAAATGGGTCATGTTTGGTCAAAAGACTCAGGTGAGCGACTTCAGGGCCATCATGGCCCTCTTGTTTTTATTAGGATTGTGTAATGATTACGATGCTGAAACCAAAATACTCCAAGGCATCTAGACCTGTAATAAGAGGGAGGAGGGGGAATAATTTTATCATGATATCCAAAACTTCCTGAACTCTCATAAAAATTCCAGAAATTAAGACATAGACGTTCAAAATTTCTAAAATTAGCCCTTAACTCTTTACCAAACGAGAAAATTTGGATTTGATCAAATTGAAACCATTTGCAGATGACAAACTAAAAGCGGCCCAAATGACAAAATTTGTCTTTGATGGGATAGAAACTTTGTGGAAAAATTTCCCACAGTATTTTCAAAAATATTCCACCTTACGGTTGTCAAAAGTCGGAATTGTGTGGTACAGCGTAAATGAAAGGGATCTTTGGCACAAACAGAAAAAATTGGATGTTGTCTGCAAGGATTGATAATTGATAAAAAAAGTATTTATTTTCTTTGTTAAAATTGTTTATTTCTTTCTGCAGAAAAAGTTTTTTGTCTTCAGTGGCAGACATTGTGACAAGAGGAACAGCTTCCCTTGGTGTGGGAAGTTCAGAGGCGGAAAATCTTGAAGAGGCTATGAAAAAGGTATGTTCCTTTTGCTTTACTGTTTACAACACGATCTCAAGTGTTAACAGTCCTGAAGAGGAAACCTTTCTAAAACATTGTGAGAAAAGAAGAATAAAGGTATAGTCCATTTACCACACAATTCCAAGCTGTAACAACCCTGGAAAAAAGGGTTTTGAAAACATTGTGCGAAAAGAAGCAAAGCATTTTCTTCTTTTTCCACAATATTTTCTACCCTATCAAAGACAGAAATTATTGTTTGAGCTGCATTCGGTTTGTCTTCTGCAAATGCTTTCAGTTTGGTTGAGGACAAAATTTTGTCGTTTGTGTAAAGATGTAACTGATCTCTTATGTTCACGGGCAATGGTCCTGCATGGCTCAGTGGTGAAGTGTAGCACTCATAATCTGGAGGCTGCGGGTTCGAATCTCTAGATTTTTGAATGGAGTGTCCTGGGGCAAGATATTTCAGAGCCTTAGCCTATTGCTGGTGAAATCCAGGAAATACATGAATTATGTGAGCTGTTGCTGTGATATGTCTGAAATAATGTTGAAATCGGCGTAAAACACCATTCTGTTATCAATTTTTACAGGCCCAGCACGATGCCGAAATATTGAAGTCGGTTGTTTTACCTCTGGAGAAAGAGATCAGTATGCTAAAGGAAAAGATAAAACACCAAGACAACATGATCAAAGATCTGGAAAAACAAAAGGGAGAGGTAAGTGTCTGTTTACTGTTTGTAGAAGCTTTCTCCTTGTTCTGTTATTCTTGTGTAATCAGTAATTGTTCAGCACTCTCAGGAAAAAAGGATAAACTACAATTTTGTAATGCATTATACAAAACAGGTTGTTGTATAACATAGATCCATTTTGTTGGAAAACAGACTGGATGATGGGGTACAATTATCCCCTGAGATGTAGACAATTAAAACTAGTAAATATTTTGAATCCAGGTCAGCCATTACAGACATGGCAGGCAGACATAGGTCATTACTTTTTCTGGATGCATTAACCCCTTCCCAAACAATAACGACTTTTAACGACCCTGAGAAAGAAGCCTTTTGAAAACATTGTGGGAAAAGACGAAAATGCTGGTAACCAGCATTTTCTCCTTTTCCCAAAATGTTTTCTACCCTATCATGAACTACTTTTGTTATTTAAGCCACATTTTGATTTGTCATCTACAAATGCTTTCAATTTGGACATGTCTAAATTTTTGTCGTTTGGTAAAGAGTTAAACTATCTTTTTACAGAATGTGGCTCATATATAGTGTGATATGTGATCTCATGAACTATAACCTTGGAAAATAAGTCGAAGCAGATAGCTTTAAACCCTGCTAGCGCCATAGGCAAAAGTGGGTGCTTTTGAACATGGCATAGATCTTGGATCTGTGTCCACTTGTTTAAAGAGTTCTAAAAGATAAAAATCTTTCTGAGGTTAAAAAACAGCCAGCTAAAATATAAAAGATTAAAACAAGAAATCTCTATACACTGAAAGGATTTTTAAGATGAAGCATGGAAACCGAAATCTTTTTTAGAAGAATAGATGAAAGACATGTAAATGGAGAAAATTGTTGAATTTGCCATTGTATTACTGTTTTTGTGAATTATTTGTTTCGGTGTCATATTCATTACGATACATCAGTGCAGGTGTAAAAGTAAAAACTGCACATGTTTCTTAAATGCTTTTCAGATGCAGAATCAGACGCCAAGTTGTCCGGTACCACAAGATTTAGCTCCAACTGCCAAAACCTCTCTGCCATCTCTCGATGATGTCAAAGACCCAGATGAAAAGGTAAGTAGTGGGGGAAAAACCGTTAGTAGAACAATTTTAGAAAAAGAGCTAGTTATTCAGATTAATACAATCTCACCAAACTTCAAAAATGAATAATCACTGAAGTAAGTAAGGCGATAGCTGGCAAATGTTTAAGAATGCAGAAAGACAAATGGTAGAAGATATTATTTCCAGTAGTATTTTCTTGATGGGCTATGTAGCCTTTTTTAGATTTCTATTTTTAGATTTCAAGCCAGAATATCCCAAAAGTTTGTAAGAATGTCACATGATGGAATTTGCCTTTGAAAGGGTAGAGAAGATAAGTTAGCAGTTTGTTCTTTTTCCACAAATATTTTCAGAAGCCTTTTTCCTCAGGTAGTTCAAACTTGGGATTCTCTGGAAAAGGATGAAATTTCCTCCTAGATGTAACATTTGGAAAATTTTGGCTGAATTATGGAGTGCATGATGTAGCAGGGGACATTGCATTTGAAATTTTCATTATTTCAGAGTTAAATTGAAATACTTTTGGTCTCAATTTAAGATCCAGCATTTAATGAATTACCTGAAGACAGAAAAAGCAGCCAGAATGGATCTGGAAATGTACGTTGGTGTACTGAACACACAGAAAAATGCTGCCCAGGATGAGGCCGATGGTATACGAACAGAGTTAAATGAAGGTAAACATAGACTTTACCTTTTGTGTTGCGGGGCCTGTATTCTCCAACTCAATTTTCTTAATTTGAAAGTATTGAAAATTTCTGATATCCTATACTAAATTAGAGCTCCAGATAAGCGGGAGTGATGGTACTCTTAATCCATTATTTCTATTTGAAACCCTATGTTGTGGGTTGTGGGTACTCATTAGAATCTAATGAGTACCCACAACATAGGGTTTAGTGGAGAATAATTCAAATTTCAATTTTGAAATCAAAGTCACTTCCTCTATCTTGAGCTCTGCCAAATGTTTAAGTCAATCAGATATTGCTTAACTTTCAAAATAAAGAGAAAGACTAAGAATGCAATTTAGAATATTTTGTGAACACAGGCCTGGATGCTATGTATTCCTGTTTTGTTCTGTTGTTGATGTTATAAACTGTTTACTGAATTAAAAAAAATTCACATCTGTCAAGTTCGAAAGCATTCGCAAGTGACAACTTAAATGTCGTTTAAATGATGGAATTTGTCTTTGAAATTGTGGAAAGCATTTTTGGAAAAGGAGAAAATGCTGGTTACCAATGGATTGTTTGGTTAAACGTTAAGGTGTTTTGAATCTTAACCCAGGTTCAACCAAAGTTCATTCTGACAATTGATGAAAGGTATTGCAACTTTTTCTTCTCTTCCAACTGCTCTATTCATGCAAGAAAATATGCCATTAGCCTGAAAGACTACCTTGCTTATTGTTAGTAAAAGAAATACCAGGGTCATAGCCATAATACAACTGAAATGGTTTTAACTCTTTACCAAACAACAAAATTTTAGACTTGTCCAAATAAAGTATTTGCAGATGACAACTCAGAGGTTGCTCAAATGACCACATTTTGTTTTTGATAGCGTAGGCAACATTGTGGGAAAAGGAGAAAATGCTGGTTACCAGCATTTTCTCCTTTTCCCACAAAGTTTTCAAAAACCTTATTTTCCAGGGTCATGAAAACCAGGGATTGCTTGGTAAAGTGTTAATTAGTAGATACAGATAGTATTACTGAATCTCTATAAATAAATTGATTTGTCTAAAAAGTGGGTTTTCAACAAAGTTTTGTTGATGAAAGTAATGAAAAAATTGAATTTGTGAGAGATGGACAGATGTATTGTATTTTCTCCATCTTAAGTCCAGGTTCTGCTCTCATGATTTGGTCCATGGTAGGGGCCAAATTAACACTACCAAACGACAAAATTTTTTACTCCTCTGACAAATTAGATATGACGCAAATGATGAGCTTTGTTTGTTAATGGGTAGAAAACATTTGTTGGAAAAGGCCTTCTGTTTCAGGTTGGTTAAACTGTTTATCAGCATTTTGTCCTTTCCCAAAATGTTTTCGAAAGCCCTCTGTTCAGAGTCATTAAAACTCGGGTAACTTATATGGTAAAGATCACAAATTACCTGCTTTTAATGTGTTCAGTTTGTAGTATACTAGAGGATGAAAAAAGGGCACATGATCAGTTAAAACAAACGTGGCAAATGGCAAACGATCAGTTTCTAGAATCTCAGAGACTTATGATGATGGATATGCGGCGAATGGAAAATTTGCTTTCTGCTGAACAACAAAGGATGCTTGCAGGTATGTGACAATACTTAGGTTTGTAAACATAAAGATACATCCTTACAGTCAGAGAGAAAAAAATGCTGTAAAAAATTTATAAACTGTAGAATGGTTCAGAATATAATCAGTTGTGTAGACAGAGATAAATTACCGATATTTATGGTGTAAGGGATAAATACATATATTGGAAATCCTTGATTTAAAACCGGAAATGTCAAACAATGATTTCTTTGACTGCCTGCAGAAAAAGTACTTTTTATTGATTGTCATCTTTGGAACCTTGCAACTATCTGTCAAGGGCAACATTTGGCAGGAAGATACAAGAATGATTATAGTTTGATAAAATAAGGATGAAATGGGTTAGAAAGGGGCTTAAAACAAGAGTATAGATGTATATTTAAAGGAATTCACAGACAACAAATAATCCTTTGCTCAAATTATGTAGTTTGTATTTGAAACAACCAGCATTTTCTCTTTTTCCATTAATGGGGTCCTGTGTGGCCCAGTGGTAAAATGTAGATACTGAAATCAAGATGGGTAAATTTTGTTTATGGAAAAAAGTGACCAGAATGTTCATAATACCTTATGATGTAGGTATGGGACAGAGTCCTTGTGTCAACAATGTCCTGCTCACATTCAGCAGAGTAATTAAGATGTAGAATTAAAGAATACCCTGCTGAGTGACAGATGGCAGTATTGTATTGTTATTTGAATGAAAACCTCTTCCTTTTTGGACAAATTATTGAGCAAATAAAGGCAAAAAAAAATTGGGCCAATGGGGGGTGGGGTCTGGACCCCCCCCCCCCCCCCCGAGAATTTTCAAAGTAACAGCTGTTCTGAATTTTGACCAAGTATGAATGTAGCAGTAGATTCTAGATCATTTCTTTGCATGGGTGTTCTAGTAATATTGTTTGCAGGTATACTATTATACCCGTATACACACTGACAGGAAATACAAAAATTTTATGCTGTAGCATAATTTGAATATGTAATGATCTATTTGATTTTCCTGACCTGCCCTGGAAAAAAAAATCTTAGATCTGCCCCTGGAATATGTAAATATGAATTTTGTTTTCAAATATTCAGGATTCTGTAGATATGGAGAAACTGCTCATAAAGAAAATTGAAATCAAGAAACAATGCCCCTAACCCCCCCCCCCCACCCCCCCACCCCCGGAAAAAAAAACCACCACTGTCATGATATACATGATATACATGTAAATTGGTTTAATATTTTGATGTTATATTTTTAATACAGAGCAACAGCAGAAAGATTTAGAAAGAGAGGCTCAAGAGAAAAAAGTGAAAGAATTAGAAGAAATGAGACAAAAGCAAGCACAAGAACAAGAAATGCAGAAAAGTATAGGTATGTTACAATCTGTAATGCTGACCTATCAGAATAAACATCTTTTAATTCTTTATCACACAATCCTGAGTGTTGATGATCTATAGAAGGAAGGCTTTTGAAAACATTGTGGGAAAAGAAGAAAATGCTGGTAACCAGCATTTTCTCCTTTTCCCACAATGCTTTCTCTATTCATAGACAGATCATTTCAGCCATATTTAAGCTGTTGTCTGCAAATAATTTCAAGTTGGGTTGAATTAATTTTGTGTACCACTTTACCAGACCAAAAAACTTTCATCTTGTCCAAATTAAAACATCAAGAGATGTGAGGTAAAGTTTACTCACTGAAATTCCCATTTACGTGTGTATGGTTTTGCATTATTCTAACCTATAAGTTGGCAATGCTGTTTATTTGGTAAACAAGAATCTGGCTTTCATGGTGGAGCTTTATTAAACTTCTCTTCTTTAAAAATGTTACTATGCTGGCTAGAAGCTAGCTTGATAATTATTTTTCTAGACTTGTTTTGTAAGATTATTAGCTTAATACCAGCTTATGTTAGATTTTTTTTTTTAACTATTTTCATCTTTCATTTCATGATCAAGGTTTATTTTTGCAGATGCTGTGAAAAAAGTTGAGGACAACTCAAAGGTATAACTTAGTATCAATTATCTCTTTTAGCTTGGCTGTTCTAAAATCATCGAGATATTTTTGTAGCCCTATTGTAATTTCCTTTGTTGTTTGTGAGAAAACAATGACATATTTAGAAAAAATCTCTGTTATCACAGAGGATATTTATATTATACTGGACTAGTTAATTACTATCAAAAGGGGATCCCATAGTAGAAGAGCAGGTAACTCACAGCACATTCTTGACACAATTATTCACTTTTTTTTAATT
The DNA here is from genome assembly GCA_946811185.2 of Hippopus hippopus. Taxonomy (NCBI): domain Eukaryota; kingdom Metazoa; phylum Mollusca; class Bivalvia; order Cardiida; family Cardiidae; genus Hippopus; species Hippopus hippopus. The sequence goes on from OX328109.1 coordinate 307,828, forward strand.
GGAATTTTCATGGTAAAAGCACAGGCAGCCAAGCTTTGGCAACTGCATGCATTGCTCTTGTTTGTTGTTGAATTTTCATTTTGTATTTATCTGTCATACAAGTGTTATTATTGGCAAATTACTGACTCTAAGCCTGTGGATTGAAAAAGTCTTGCAAGTACTCGAAAAATCTAGACACCTTAACAGCCCTTTGGCAAAAGGCTTCTGAAAAAGAATGCTAGTAACCAGAATTATCTCTTTTTCCCAGAAGGTTTTCTATCCTTTCATATACAAATACTATCATTCAAGCCATACTTACTTTGTTGCCTGCTAATGCTTTTAGTTTAGACAAGTCTAAAATTACATTGTTAGGTAAAAGGCCAACATTCCAAGGACAAGGTACGGTAATCTAGACAAAACTATCAGGAAAATTCAACATGTGTGTTATTCGAGCAGTCAGACTGCATTTTGACTCCGTAGTTTACATTTATGACTTTTTCCATTTCAAAATTAGATAGCTTTTTAAAACATTGAAGGAAAAAGAAAAATTGCTCAATACAGGTAACTGCTCCTTGTGTAAATATATCAAAGACATTCTCTACTTTGAGCATTTATCCTGTGTAGGTGTTTAACCCTCTACCATACAACGAACTTTGAGACTTGTTGAAGCTGAAAGCATTTGCAGACAATATATGATACATGGCTCAAAACAAGGGATTTGAATTTGAGGTGAAAAATGTTGTAGGAAAAGGGAAAAATGCCTGTTTCAAGCTTTTTCTCCTATTTCCACGATGTTTTAAAAAGCCTTTTGTCTCAGTGTCATCAGAACTCAGAATTGTTTGGGAAGCATATAACCCTGTTCCTAAAGTGTTTTCAAAACCCTTTTTCCAAGGTTTAGGTATTGTTAGAGTAAGGATTGAAAACAGTATTGCGAAGGATTATGGAAGAGTAAATTCACTGTTTCAGAAACTGAAGAAGAAAGATGCATCATTGCACGAGAAGTTATTACGAGACAAAAGTGAATCTAATACTTCCGTGAATTCCTGTGGCTCGACAGACTTTAGTTTCGATGACTCGTCGTTAGTAGAGACGGGACTTAAAAAATCTCACTCTGACTTAGAAATTTCCTCCATATCTGAGCAAGAGTTTTTAGACAGTGCTGTTCATGATCACGAGACTCGTTCTTTACACGATGTTGAAAGTGTGACAAGTGTTCGGATTAGTCCGGAAAAAGTGATAAATGTGCATTCATTGACGGAGGCACAAGTTAGGGCAATAACAGGTAGTTTTAATTGTAAGAACTGAAATATTGTTTTGATATTATTTTGATATTGTTTTCAATTTTTTCACGTCATCTTTTATACATTTTTAGGGCCTTAGGGAAAGTCACATGATTAAGCATATACCAGTTATGTGGGTCCAGTTTCTTTGTGCTTTACTATTTGAGTCATGCTCATTGAAAAAGGGGTTTAATGCTTCTGCAAAAAGTTTCAACTCATGTCAGCCTGTGCAGTCAGCATAGACTGACCTGGGTTGAAACTTTTTACTGTTTGTAAATTTTCTGCATGTCCAAGGACCATTCAACCTCATTATTCAGTCTTTAGTCAAGATGAATTTTATAATTATGTGATGACTTGGTTGTTGTAATGCATTTGACCAGCTGCACAAAATCTAATTATGTCGCAGGGCACCCTTTTACTAACAATTCGTAAGTTTTTATGTAAGAATTTTCGTAACTTTACGCCTGTGTTCAGATTTACGAAATTCGTTAATCCATTTTACTAAACTTTCGTAACTTTGTGAATTTGCGTAAGTAAGTATTTCCATAACTCTTCAATTGAAGGCAGAAACAGTAGTTCCTGCGCACTTGTTACCTAGGTAAACAGCGTGTGCCGTTCAACCAGAGGGAAATGTGACGTAATTTAAGCACATTTACCCTACATTTCATATGTCAGCCTCTTCTGTCATATATGGATATGGTACATGTGAAGAAAAAAAAAATTCTTCAGAAAACGAAATTTACGACTTCTTAGGATAGCTGTGAGGATAATGATAATGTTTTTTCTCAGATTTCTCCCTCTATAATGACGCAATACAAAAATGCCTCCAGATTTCGGCCTATGTTCTTACTTACAACCGATATTTTTGTATGTAGAGTTACGCAAAACTTACGTTTGTACTTAGCTATGAAAATTTGGGTAAAACGCAAAAAGCGGAGTTATGCAAAATGTCACAAAATTTCTTACTTATGTTTGCGTAAATAGTTTAGTAAAACGGTCCCTAGGAGAAAACACTGGTTACTAGCATTTTTACCTTTTCCAACATTTTTTTTTAAGAATCTCTTTCTATAGAGTTGTTAAAATTCATGGTTGTTTGATAAAAGTTTGATCATCTGTGATTGAATATTTTACAATGTTCATGCTACTATTTAGATCCAACACCAGAGAATGAGGCACGAAAAAGTCTGTTGGCACATGCCAAGTCCAAATCAGACAGTGTATCGTTAGAGGGTAGACGTCTAGTCAGTGATAAGGAATGGCTTCTACTCCGAGAGGAGGTTCGTAAAATGTTTTGTCTTTAACTCTTATCAGGACAACAAAATTTCAGATTCATCCATATTGAAAGCATTAATAGACAATTTCAGTGCAGTTCAAATGATGGACATTGTCTGTGAAAGAACAGAAAATATTGTGTGAAATGGAGAAAGTGCTGGTTACCAGCATTTTCTTATTATCTCAGAATGTCTTAAAATGCCATTAAATTTGTAATCAGTAAATCTTTGATGTCTGGTTTCACTCTTTAGCAAATGACAAAATTCTAGAACCGTTGAAATTGTAAGCACTAGTATACAATACATTAAAAGTAGCCCAAAGAATGACTTCTATCTTTGAAAGAGTAGGAAACATTGTGAGAAAAGGAGAGTCACCAGCATTTTCTCAGTTTCTCACAAATGTTTTCAAAAGGCTTTCTTTCCTGCAATTTTTTGCCTCTCATCTCTGATGCATGTGAGAAAAGTAGTCAGTGACTTGGAAAGAAAGTTGTATCAGTACTTGTGTGAGAAAGCCAGGAAACACATGCATAGGTGCACTGCAGTGGAGGTTGTGATATGACCTAAGCTGTTAAAACGATACAATCAATCAGCCCCCTTTTACCAGAGCATACCTCAATTCAGTTGTTATTTACGTTTAAATTATCTTACGGTTACATTTACAGTTAAAGACAGCCAGGGAGAAGTTAGGGAGGCCGTGTGACATGTGCAATAATTATGAAGCCCAGTTACAAGGGGTACAAGATGACCTGAAGGCAGAACAAGCTAAGTTAAGGTCACTAGACAGAGAGCTGAAGGCAGAGAAACAGACAATAGAAAGTCAGAAAAAATACATTCAAGATCTGGAGGAAAACCTGAAAGATGCTGCTGAAAATGCTGAATCTGAGGTATTTATTTTGGTACCACTTGTAGGTTGCTTTTGTATTATCTATTGCCTTATTCTTTTATCTACAACATTGGTTAATTACAACGTTCTGAGTGACAGTATATTTGTACTAAGAAACTGGATGGTATTTATTATAATTGACCTGTGCAAATTTGAATATGGTATGGTATTTGTCCAATTTTCCTTTGCAAGATATACATGTAACGAGATATGCTATTTATACGCTTGTACCATGCAAGATTTTATATGGCCTAGTATTTATACATTTCTTCTTTGCAAGAAATATTGTATGACATCATACTATTGTCTTGTTCAAGATATAACATGGAACAGTTTTTACCAATTTTCCTGTGCATGGCATAGGATATATGCAATTCTACTTTGCAAGGAATAATAAAGTATGGTATTCATATAATATTTCTATGCAAGGTATGATTAACTAGTGTATTCATACAACTGTACTTTTCAAGATATGATATTTTTCCGTAATCAAATAACAAAATTTAAGACTGTTCAATTTGAAAGCATTTGCAGACTATGAATTAGGGTTGAAATGACAGAATTTGTCTTTTAAAGACGGTAAACATTGTAGGTATAGGGGTAAACATTGTAGGTATAGGAGAACATATTGGTAACCTGCATTTTCTCCTATTCCTACAATGTTTTGAAAAGTCCTTCTCAAAAGTGGGAATTGTTTTTGAAAATGGGTTATTATAGTAATTGTACTACACAAGGAATAATATGGTATTATGATATATGATATTATGAGATTTCTATACATTAAATCATTGTGTGCAGAGTGAAAACATTATGTTTTCAGATTTCAAGTTTGGTAAACATGACCAAAGAATGTGAGAAGTACATGTCAGAACTAAGCCAACAGCAAAATTCATCCCAGTTGGAATTACAAGATCACCTGGTGAGACTTTTTGGTTAAACTATTTAACCCGTAGGCTGCTAAGAGAGACTCACTGACCTTTTGCGGACAGTGTAGATCCAAAATCAGACTCCACGGAACGCGCAGTTTGATCTTGGATCTACGATGTCTGATGAGTAGATATTTTTCCCTAAAAAAATGCACTTGAAATAAAGAATTTGGCTTAAAAGTTTCAAATCACTTAATCAGCAGGTTAAGGGTTAAACCCATTTTTACCATACAATCTGTGGTTTCAAGAATCCGATAGAGAATGCTTTAAAAAGCAGTGTTGGTAAGGGAGTTTTAGCAACCCTGAGAAAGACGGCTTTTAAAAACATTGTGGGAAAAGGAGATAATGCTGTTAACCAGCATTATCTCCTTTTCCAACAATGTTTTCTACCCTTCCCAAAACAAATTTCAATTATATTTAATTAAAAGATGAAAGTGCTGGCTACCATATACATGTATAGCTGTGTATAAAAGGAGTACATCTGTAATTTTTTTATTTGGTAGATACAGAGTTAGTGAACAATTTTTGGACAAATTAATCTTACATTGTTATTTTTTTTTTTCTCAGAAAAAGCTCATATCATCTCAAGAAGCAGCACAGAAGGAGGTATGGTATAAATTTATCCATGTTTTACCACACAAGAGTAACAAGAGTTAAGTTTTCTATATTACCTGACAATTATATTTGACCTTTCCTGAATGAAAAGAGGGTGTTGTTAAATAAAACAAAATAGCGACCAAAAGATGAACAAGTCTGCGTATAAAATACAGGTAAATTTCATTAATGAAGCAATTCAGGGGTCAAAGTGCAAGCAAATTCAATAATTCTAATTGAAAGACCAGATATAATTATTATGCGTCTGACAGTCTTTTAAAGCATGTTTGGTTAAAGTTTTAGTTGCTGACAGAAAAATGAACTGTAAAACTAGAACAAAAATTGGCAACTTTAATTCTAGTTTTTGGATTCATTTTTCTGCTGGTGACCTGAGCTCAGACCAACCATACTTTAGCAGATTGTCATGTATAGTTAAAAGACAACACAGAAAATGATATTGTTTTGTCTATTTTGTACTATAGTTAGAAAAACAAACAAGAATGAAAATGATTCTTTCCTTTCTATATAGTTAAAAAAAAAACACACACAATGAAAGTTATGTTTTCTATTTTGAAAATTAAAGCCCCAACATCAGCCAAAAGTAAACAGTGCAGGTGTTAAAGTGCATTTGAATTCAATCATATCATTCAAAAGTATGAAAATTATTGTGAAGATGACAATCTGTTAGTATACAGTCCAAGTCAGTCCAAGTGTGTAGTTGCTGGCAGAAAAATAAATTTCAAAAGTAGGTGAATAGTTGCTAAGTTGCTGTATCTTTTGTTTTCTTTTTACCTGGTTTTAAAATTCATTTCTTTGCCAGCAACTAATACTCGGACCGACCATATAAAAAAATTGTCATCTTCAAAATACATGTATATTCCATACTTTCAATTGTATAATTTAAGATTTAAATGCATTTGACACTCACATTGATTACTTTTGGCTGCTATTTGGGTATTAAAATGACAACAATAAAAATGATGCTTTTCAAGTCTATATGATTAAAAGACAACAATGAAAATGAAGCTTTTTCTATTTTGTACAGTTAACAAGACTACAAGAAGAAAATGATTCTTTACAAAGCAAACATTCCAAACATGCAGAACAACTACAGAATGAGGACATCAACTTACCCAATAACCTAGAGGTTAGTGTACTAGGACACATTTCTAAGTTAACACTTTTTTCTCTGTTAGAATTGTTTACTTTTAACACTTTAACCTAACTTATCCAGTAACTTAGAGGTTAGTGTACGACAATACATTTCTGAGTTAACACTTTTTCCTTTTACTACACATTCCCGACTTGTTACAACCCTGAGAAAGAGGCCTTTTGAAAACATTGTGGGAAAAGGAGAAAATGCTGGTAACCAGCATTTTCTCCTTTTCCACAGTGCTTTCTATTAATTTTTTCCTTTTCACACAATTCTTTCTACTCTTCCCAAAGCAAATTTCATTCTTTAAGTCAAATTTATTTTGTCGTCTTCAAATGCTTTCAGTTTGGGCTAGTTCAAAATTTTGTAAATTAAAGAGATAACACTTTTTCTCTGTGAAGGTTGTTCACTTTTAACTCTTTTACAAATGACAAATTAGTTCCCTTAACTGAACGTCCTTGACCTGTTTTAACTCTGCACCTCACAACAAATTTTAAACTTGACCATATTCAAGGAATTGGCAGTCAACATATAAAATGTATCTTAAATCATGATTTCTGTCCTATAAAGGGTAGAAAGCATTATGGGAACAGGAGAAAATGCTACAAGCATTTTCTTCTTTTCCCATGATATTTTCAAAAGCTTTTATCACTTAGATTTGGTGAAATACATTTTTGTTTGGTAGATCGTTTAAAATCATATTAAGAACTTATATTTTCTCATTTTTAGTTTGACTGTTTTCGAGATATTGTCATAGCCCTGTCATCATTGTCTTTGGCATGCAAAAACTTTGACATTTTCTTATATCTCTGTTGCTAGTGCAAATATCTACTGCTAGTTGTTAATAATTAAAAGGGGGACTTGTAGCAGAAGGGGGTTGACTCTTAACTCCTTACCAAACTACAAAATTTTAGACATGACCAAACTAAAAGCATTTGCAGATGGCAAATTAAATGTTACAGAATAAGATTTGTCCATCAAACAGTGGAAAACGTTGTGGGAAAGGGAGAAAATGCTGGTAACCAGCATTTTCTCCATTGCTCAGAATGTTTTCATAAGTAATTTTCCTGAGGGTCGTTAATAGTAGGGATTGTGTGGTAAATAGTTAACCCTTTCCCACACGATCCCGACTTTTAACGACCCTGAGACATAAGCCTTCTGAAAACATTGTGGGAAAAGGAGAAAATGCTGGTAACCAGCATTTTCTCCTTTTCCAACAATGTTTTCTACCCTTCCCAGAACATATTTTAATTTTTGAGTCACCTCTATTTTGCCATCTGCAAATGCTTTCAATTTGGACATGTCTAAATTTTTGTTGTGTGGTAAAGAGTTAAAACATTTTTTGACACAGTAACACCCGTTTTCTTACTAAAAATTTCCACTGAAAAATTACACGCAGCCAAGCATTGACACCCACATTCCATGCCCTTCTTGTTTATTACAGGAGATGCAACTTTTGTTACTGAAATATAGAGAGGAGATTATTGCAGCCAAGGTTGCTAAGGAACACACGGAGGAGAAACTGAAGAGTGAATTGATTTTCCTGAAGGATCAGGTGGTGTCTGAGCAGCAGGAGAGAAACAGTGCAGAAGAAGCCCTAACTCAGGAAATCAATTCATTGCAAGAGAGATTAGGTCTGTTGTAGATTTTGAAAAAAAATGATTTTGGCTTTTTGTTACCTTAGCTGTTATCGAAGAAAATTTTGAGTTATTGTCATAGCTCTGACATTGTTGTCGTATGCTTCATCATCGTATGCTTGATTGTCGTTTAAAAAACTTTGACATTTTGTAGTATCTCTGTCGTTACTGAAGATAATTACTTCAGTCTTGGACTATTTGTTGACTATCGAAAGGGGAACCTATACAACAGGGGCAGATAACTATCAAATTTTTTATTTGACACAGTTATGCCCTTTTTTTGATTTAGAATTTTTACTAATAGCAGCCCAAGCATTGGCATCCTCATGCAGTGCTCTAGATGTTTCCTGAAATAATTTGGTTCTTTGTTTTTCACAAGCTTTCAGAAGTTTTAAATGTCTTGAAATTTGACATATAATGTATAAAACATCATTTACTCTTTACCAAACAAAAAAATGATCGAAATTCAAGGTATTTTCAGAAGACAGATTAAATGAGAATTGTAAACACATACTTTGTGTATTTGTTTATACAAACATAATCATTTGAAACTAACTTTGTTTTCCATTTTCAGCAATTCAAGACAGCATAAAGTCAGAACTTGAGAGAGAAAGTGCTGTTCGAGCAGAATGTGAGGCAAAAATGAGAGAAATGGAACAAGCTTTGAAAGGCCAGCAAGCCAAATCTAAACAGCTCATCCATGGTTTACAAAAACAGTTGGAAGAACAGTCAACCATCAGGGTAAGACAGTGAAATAAACGATACGGGATTATTTACAACTATACACATCTTGCCCTTAAAATCTTCATTGTATAATGAGCCAGTGGCCTTGAATTAATGATCTATTATGTATAGAAAAAATAGGATCTGACATGAGTTGGTGTTTGAAATAAAATTTTATTAAATAGGTTTAATCAAGTTTACAAAAAAGTGTTATTAAGCAAGCCTTCGGCTAGCTTAATAACATTTTTTGTGGACGAGTTTAATGAATTTTTACCTCAAAAGCCAACAAATGTCAGATTCTTTTTATCACATATCAATGTTTCACAAATTATAGATCAGAAGGTGCAAAACCATCTATAGATGCACACACAGTAATATCCATAGAACCCGTTCACTATTATGAAATATGTACAAAATGATGTCTAAAATGATATCACACAACTGTGATATTAAATGCATATAAGATAGGAAATTTGTGATGGATATATTACATGGAAAACAAGGGAGGTTATGTGATAAATAGAGTATCTTACACAAGCTTGTGGTCTCCCTAAATGGAATAGAACTGTGTTAGATTACCACTTCATGAAATGGAAACACACGGTTTTTGATCTGGTTATATAGACACTACAAATCAAATGTGTCCTTCACTAACCATTTTAACCTGCCACCGAAGTGGAATAGAAATTGTTTTTGAGTACAAGGAGTCTTTTACAGTTATATTTTTAATTACACAGTATTTGTTTATCGTGTTTTTCATTATTTCCTTGCCATGTATTCCACAAACATAGAGTAATTTTGATCTTAAGGTTTGTTATGATTAGATATTTTGGTGACTACTTTGACCCACTTTCAACTTTTTCTTTCAGTCATAGAAATTGCTATTTGTCCATTAAAAAAAGTTTTTATCAGTAAAGCGTCTTTCTTGATACTCTCTCTACAATGGCATCATATTTGTTTAGTATCGAATATTATTAAAGAATAAATATTCAAAAAATGTAATTTTTGGCCTGTTTACCCTGCTTTCCTGAAAATTTCACTTTTCTATTAAGCAACAATTTTTTTTAGTGTCCATTGGGTGTTCGTTTAACCCTTTAACAAATGACAACATTTTACACACGTCCAAATTGGCAGATGACAACTTCATTGTGGCTCAAATGATGCAATTTTTCCTTGATCAGGTTGAAAATATAGTGGGAAAAGGAGAAAATGCTAGTTAGCAGCATTTTCTCCATTTCCTGCAATGTTTTCAAAAGGCTTATTCCTCAGGGTTGTTAGAAGTCAGGATATTGGGTAAAGGGTTAATATAAGATTGACAGTATTTATTTGCCAGCAACTGGAATTTTGACAAACACTGTCATTGTTTACTGTCGCTAGCAGGCATATAAACATTTTTTGGATTCCTTGTACTTTGCAGACCAAGTTGGAAGAAGAAGGGCATAAAATGCGACTGAAGGTTCAATCTCTACAAGCAGATCTGGATAACAGTGAGGCAGTGCAACGGGATTTTGTGAAACTGTCTCAGTCCCTACAGGTAATCTGCTGATGATATTTCTTGGTTTTTGGAAATGTTTTTGACACATGGCTAAAGGAGAAAATGCTAGTTAGGAGTTTACCATCTTTATGCCCCCCTTCAATGAAGTGAGGGTATATTGCTTTGCTAATGTCGGTCGGTAGACCTTACCTTGTCCGGATGATAACTAGACACAGAATTCACCTAGGTTCGTCAAATTTGGTACAGACATGCGTCTCGGAGTGTAGATGATCCCTATTGATTTTTGAGGTCAATCGTTCAAAGGTCAAGGTCACGGTGACCGTCAACATGTTGATATATAGACCAAACCTTGTCCGGATGATAACTAGACACAGAATTGACCTAGGTTCGTCAAATTTGGCACAGACATGCGTCTCGGAGTGTAGATGATCCCTATTGATTTTGAGGTCAATCGGTCAAAGGTCAAGGTCACAGTGACTGTCAACATGTTGATATATAGACCAAACCTTGTCCAGATGATAACTAGACACAGAATTGACCTAGGTTCGTCAAATTTGGCACAGACATGCGTCTCGGAGTGTAGATGATCCCTATTGATTTTGAGGTCAATCGGTCAAAGGTCAAGGTCACAGTGACCGTCAACATGTTGATACATAGACCAAACCTTGTCCGGATGATAACTAGACACATTGTTGAACTAGGTTCGTCAAGTTTGGCACAGACATGCGTCTCGGAGTGTAGATGATCCCTATTGATTTTGAGGTCAATCGGTCAAAGGTCAAGGTCACAGTGACCGTCAACTTATTGATATATAGACCAAACCTTGTCCGGATGATAACTAGACACAGAATTGACCTAGGTTCGTCAAATTTGGCACAGACATGCGTCTCGGAGTGTAGATGATCCCTATTGATTTTGAGGTCAGTCGGTCAAAGGTCAAGGTTACAGTGACCGTCAACATATTGATATATAGACCAAACCTTGTCCGGATGATAACTAGACACAGAATTGACCTAGGTTTGTCAAATTTGGTACAGACATGCGTCTCGGAGTGTAGATGATCCCTATTGATTTTGAGGTTAATCGGTCAAAGGTCAAGGTCACAGTGACCGTCAACATGTTGATACATAGACCAAACCTTGTCCGGATGATAACTAGACACATTGTTGAACTAGGTTCGTCAAATTTGGCACAGACATGCGTCTCGGAGTGTAGATGATCCCTATTGATTTTGAGGTCAATCGGTCAAAGGTCAAGGTCACAGTGACCGTCAACTTATTGATATATAGACCAAACCTTGTCCGGATGATAACTAGACACAGAATTGACCTAGGTTCGTCAAATTTGGCACAGACATGCGTCTCGGAGTGTAGATGATCCCTATTGATTTTGAGGTCAGTAGGTCAAAGGTCAAGGTTACAGTGACCGTCAACATATTGATATATAGACCAAACCTTGTCCGGATGATAACTAGACACAGAATTGACCTAGGTTTGTCAAATTTGGTACAGACATGCGTCTCGGAGTGTAGATGATCCCTATTGATTTTGAGGTTAATCGGTCAAAGGTCAAGGTCACAGTGACCGTCAACATGTTGATATATAGACCAAACCTTGTCCGGATGATAACTAGACACAGAATTGGCCTAGGTTCGTCAAATTTGGCACAGACATTCGTTTCGGAGTGCAGATGATCCCTATCGATTTTGAGATTAATCCATCAAAGGTCAAGGTCACAGTGGCCTTCAACTTAATGATATTTAGACCTAACCTTGTCCGGATGATAACTAGACACAGAATTGACCTAGGTCCTTCAAATTCTGTACAGATATTCATCTCGGAGTGTAAATGATCCCTATCGATTTTAAGGTTAATCCGTGAAAGGTCAAGGTCACAGTGACCACCAGATAATTCAGGGCCCGCGCTGCCGTTCCCCACTTGAGCCATTTGCTCAAAAAAAATTAAAGTGTCTCAAAAATCATCATATGTGGCTCAACTTGTGGCTCCAACATTTTATTCACGTATCATCAGGGACGTAGTAAGCATCGAAGTTGACTGGGAAAAAGCGGAAGTCGAACGCGCGTGCCGAAAAGAAAACAGATTACCCAGTCTGTGTATCAGCGACTGTTTACAATCTTGTATGTATACACACGGCGGTGTGTATAATTATGCGAACTGTTGACAGATTATCACGTTTAACAATTGAAGTGGGCTATAAATCAAAAAGATGACATCGATATTTCCCAATCAATTCTTTTGATATCAGTTTATGAACTGTGCCACTTCCTGTATCAATGTGTCAGTAGGGGGGCATGACTGTTTTACAAACAGACATCTTGTTAATTCATTGTGTTTATCAAGATGAAATTGCTCACATAATTGTTGTTTTAAGTATATACATGAGTCAGAAATAAAGAGGTTGTTTAACCGTTTAGCACATAGCAGTACTTTAGACTTGGCCTAATTGAAAGCATTTCAATCCCAATCAACGTTGGGATTGTGTGGTGAAGGTTAATTCATATGTGAATTATAACGAAATGCCTCACATAATAGTTGTTTAAGTCTAAGCAAATGTCTAAGTAAAAGTCTAAACTAAAGACATTGTTTAATGTGCTTGTTTACGATATTCAGTAGGATTTGTACACCGCAGAACCAGTCTGTATCTATTAAATGTACAGACTGGTACTGCAGTGTACTCCTCACAGAGAATTTAATATATTAAATTCAAGCCTGTTAAATAACTTGATAGTATACCTATATGCACAGGACCAGCCCGAGTTCCTCAAGTAGAGCCTGAGACTTGTAAACATCAAGTCTCAGGACAATTGAGGGTGTGGGTCTGAGCCTACAGCTGGCCATCTTAAGTCACTAATAGTCTTTTAGATCAGACATTAAACCAGGGTTCCATGTGACAGTGCCGTACACCAATTATATGAAAGAAGCAGACGTAACCGAGGATGAGTTTTGTCTTGTATTTTGCACTATTCTGCGTAACATAACTGACAGCCTTCTGGGTGCATTGCCCATATGGGCAACTGTTGGCGGTGATAAATAAACAGAAAATCATTCTATATGCACAGATACAATTAGAGCAGATTCGACAGGCTGAGACAGAGGTGAGATGGGAGAATGAAGAAGACGTGGATGATTGTCATGCATGTAAACAACCTTTCTCTGTGACTAAACGCAAGGTAAGTCTAAGGTACCAGTGTAAGGAAAATTTGGCTTGTGCTGTATGTAAATTATTATCAGCTGGTGGAAGGGACAATGCTAGTTTTTATGATATTTTAGCGAGAAATTTGACTTTGCAGCTATGGGCAGGGACATAGCAGATAAAAATAACAGAGAAAATAATGACAGGTTATTGTAAATTAACCTGACAGGGGAAAAGGGAAAAAATGATTCTAGTAATTTGACGTGACAGTTATTGACAGGAGTAAAGAGGAATAAATAGCAATTTTGACTTGACAGTCATGGTCAGGAGTATAGAAGAAACTATGGTTGTAGTAATATTACTTGAAAATTATCGAGAGGAGTTTAGAGGGAAAAAACTAGTTGACTTGATGGTTATGTGGATGGAAAAATAGGAAAAAATAATTATCTGTTAATCTGACTTGTTACTAATTGACAGGGTAAAATGAAAAAAACTTTATCCGGTTAGTTGACTTGATAGCTAAAGGCAGGGAAACAGAAAACAATAATTCTGGTAATTTGTCTTGTACAGACATCAAGAATTTTTTTTTTTTTCCTCACACAGCTTAGTCAGAAACATTGCCAATTTTCTTGATAATTTGTAGAGCTAATTGTCATTTAAATCTTTGACAAAATCCTAGGCTTGTCCAAATTAAAAGCATTTGCAGACAGCAAATTCACTGTGGCTCATATGATGGGATTTGTCTTTGAAGGGATAAAAAACACAGTGGGAAAGGACCAGCATTTTCTCTTTTTCCCCACAATGTTTTTGAAAAGTCTTCTCCTTGAAGGTTGTTAGAACTTGGAATTGTTTAATAAAGGATTAAGTATGCGCTTATGAATTAAAGAATGCTTTAAATGGTATGTATGTTATGCATGAAAGTGTCGAGAATGATTTTGATATGTTTATATGTTGCTTTTTATGTCTTTTTATAAGCCTTGACCCTTTACCAGGCATATCATATATCATATCTTATCTCTTTATCAAACAATCCTGTGTTTAAAAAACCTTAAGAAACATGCTTTTTAAAACAGTAAGGGGAAAGGAGAAAATGCTGATGAGTGGTATCCCCTGTATTTCCTTCATTTCCGACAATGTTTTCAAAAGGCTTCTTCCTCGGGTTTGTTAAAAGATCGAATCGTTTGGTAAAGGATTAAATACATGTACATGTAACTATGTTTATAATACCTCTTATATGTATGTTGATATATCTGTTTCACTGTTTTGACAAGTATTATAGACTATAAGAATTGACCTGGCAGGGCAGTTCTGTAGAACAGTTTACTGCATTTCAGATTAAGGTAAAATAGCTCACTTGGAAATCATTGTGAGTAGCCATTTTCAGCTATTAAGCAGGGAATTTGGACTCAAAGAAATGCAAAATAAAGATGAAGAACATGAGAATTGAACAACATGGATAAGAAGTGCCTTTACTTGCAATGTTTTCAGACAGTAAAAGAATATGCACTTTATGTGTCCAGAAAGCCAAGGATCAATAAAGTACTGTTATGATGCATGTATTTACATAGATTTACGATGAACAATTCTGAACGGGCTCGAGTCCAGTAAAATGAAAATAAACTGGTCGACTTACGTAAAAGGTTAGCCACACCCTGTCAGGTCAGTTCTTACAGTCTATACCAACTTGATACCTTACATAAATAGTTACATATACTTGTTCATGAAAATGATATTTTTTTTTACAGAGTGACAGAAAGAAAGCAAATAATGAGCATAATAGATCTGTAAAGGTGTTAATTTTACTCTACATAGTAAAAACTACTAACTAACCCAACATTATAGACCACATTTAAACACCCAATTATTAACACTTTTCCTCTTATCTCTTCCAACATGTTTCCAGTGTCATTATTCACCAGCTGCTATCAAAGCTTATTATAAGTTTCATTCTTCTAATTAGTAGAGGTACTGACCATTCCTTGTTAACAGAATTTTTATTTTTTCCATTTTCAAAACCTGCTTTTAGTACGGTTTGGATAAAACAGTCAAATGGAAGTTGAGTGACTTTTTTTGCTTTGAATAACTAGAAAACACATGTGTATCCATGCCATCTTGAAATAACCCTTAAAAATATGAATAAATCTTTCCTAAACTTACAAGGGGAGGTCAAATAGTTCGATGTACAAGGTATATATTGTAGTTCTAAGAACACCAGATATTGTTTTATTATTTTTCAGTTTAGTCCCCATTTACCTCAATGCTTTTATATGGTGGCATATTTCTGCCACGAGATACGAGATAGCTATCATGATAATTTTAGAAAAGTATCTTGATAAGTTAAAGTTTCCTGGAAATTTCATCAGATAGTGAAAAGTTTCCTGAAAAAAATATCACGATAAACTTAATATTTGAACGCAGAATTTCTCAATTGTGCATGAAACTGAGATAAAATTATCGTGATAGTCATATCTGTTTCTCAATATCTATAAATAGAAAATTTATCTTTTGGATAAACTCTGTAGTTTTTGACTTCACAAGATTGCAGTAAGTAAAAATTCAAATCATTAACAATTGTAGGTTAATTGTTAAATTTTGACAAAGGTCGAAATGAACAGAAGTCTGTAAAATCAAAAGGTGACTCGAAATGTCTCCTACAAACAATTTAAAAACCATTCAGGGAAAAGGAGAATTCATAAGGTTGTAGACGAAGATGTTCCGAAACCGTATCTAATTATAGATACCGTGAATGTCAGTTTAGGGCATGGAAGCAAAAAAAAAAATCATGATAACAGAAATATCGTGATATTTTTATCGTGAAAATTTTTGTTATCTAGATATTATTTCCAGGAAGCTTTGTTTTATCATAATAGTTATCTTAAATTATCGCAATAACTACCCTGTATCTTGTGGCAGAAATATGCCACCTTACTTATAGACCCATTTCTGTCAGACTGTCTAACCTTTGAAATAGATGTCTTTGGTTTGGTCCTTAAATCATACCTGCCTGGCTGGGTAGCCCAGTGGTTAGGGTATCTGATACATGACCTGGTGGTTGTGGGTTTGATACTCAGTTGAGGCAAATTTTCCTTCCAGCCTCTGATGCATGTGAGAAAAGTAGTCAGAGACTTGGAAAGAAAGTTGTGTCAGTACTGGTATGAGAAAGCCAGGAAACACATGCATAGGTGCAGTGACCACCATGATATGACCTAAGCTGTTAAAACGGTGTTAAACTCCCAACACAAACAAAACAGTATATCTCCCTTTTACCTCATTGTCCATTTCTTTCAGTGTGTCTTTGCCTCTGAAATAGAAGTCCTTTGTATGGTCCTACAAGCATGCCTGTGCCATATTTTAGTTTAATCCTTCCCCCATGACAAATTTTAGGCTCCTCCTAATTCAAAACATCTGCAGGCAACAAATTCAAAATTGGTACAAAAAAGCTTAAGTTCTATGATTTGGTTACAAGCATTTTCTCCTCTTCCCACATTGTTTTCAAAGCTATCCTGCTCATTAAAATTCGGGACTGTTTGGTAAAGGGTTAAACATAATCTGGCTCCCAACAAATGGGATTTTTGAATTTCTAAATAAGTAGTACTTACTGGGAACCAGAGGTACCTTTCACTAAACTGCATACACACAAAATTTGCGTACGCAGTTTTTGTAACCAAGGATTATGTCTGAAAACAAGTTTCCCTGAACTGCATAACTTTACGATTTGAGTAAGTATTTGCGTAACTTTACGCCACTTCATATCTTTGGGTAAAGCGAGATCGTATGTGTGTAGTCAATCTCAAAAAAATGCGTAAATCTACGCAGTTTAGTGAAAGGTACCCCAGATCTTGACTTTAGGCTGTTTGATTTAGATATTTAAACTTATATACCGGTATGCAAAAAGCAGCCTGTGCAGTCCTTGACTTGTGCACAGTATCACTGTCTTAACCCTTTACCACACAATCAGGACTTTTAATGACCTTGAAGAAAAAAAGCCTTTTGAAAAGATCATGGGAAAAGGAGAAAATGCTGGTAACCAGCATTTTCTCCTTTTCCCATGATGTTTTCTACTCTTGCCAAAACGAATTTGAATTCTTGAGTCACTTTTATGTTGTCGCCTGCAAATGCTTTCAATTTGGACCAGTCTAAAATTTTGTCATGTGGTAAAGAGTTAAAGAGGCATTACACCTTTGTTCATCTATCCCCTCCTGCTTCTTTAATAGCAACTCTTAGGTTCATTAGATCTACATACAGATAGTAAGCTCAAGTGGTAGAGATTTCAGCAGGTATAATTATAATTGATCAACAAAACACCCCTAGAACCCCTCACCACAGTGGCCATAACTTCACAGTATGCTAAGCAGTTTTACATGCAGTTAAATATCTATATGCTTGCTTTAGAATCGTTTTAAAGTAGGTATAAAGCCATCATTTATGACACAGCAGGATTAACATCTTGTGGTGTCCATGGTTGTGAGTTAAAATGTGGGCCTCGTAACCATAAGGTTCCAAGTTTAATTCCAGGGAGTTGGTGTCAACTTTCAGGCTTTTCATTAGCCCATACATTCAGTGCGAGTACTGGTGTAGTTTCCAGGAAGCAGAATCGAGAGATTAGTATAAGTTGAAAGAACTTGTCTCTCAGTTGAAGTAAGATAAATATCTTAAAACCAACATCTAGATATTAACAAAGGGGTATCAGCATTAACAAATAGGTTGCATCGGGATTTAAAAGTGAATGGAATAACTTTTATGTAGGATTACATATTTCAACAGATGGTATTTCTCTTTTGGTGTGAGAGTTGCCTAGATGATTTTTCATGGTGTGGGAAGTTTGAAATTAATCAGAACAAGGGCATTGTGAACAACAGGTGCTGTAAGGGAAGAAGATAAACAAAAATGCATAAAACTAGTCCTTCTTTGCTTGCCTCTTTCTGATATCAAGTTTTAACTCTTAAGTTGCTATGCTCGACTCAAGGACCTTTTGCGGACAGTGTAGATCAAGATCAGACTGCACAGAACGTGCAGTCTGTTATTGGATCTACACTGTCCTATAAGGAGGTATCCCCCAAAATTACCTTTAAAATAGCACTATTTGGGTTTCTACTATTTGCTTGAAAATTTCATTTCACTTATTAAGCAGAACAGGGGTTAATATCTAGCTCATAACAGAATCAACTCTTTTCCACACAATACAAAACTTCAGACTTTTCCAAATTGAAAGCATTTGCAGATGACAATCAAAGGTGTCTCGAATGATGCAATTTATCTTTGATAAGACAGAAAACAGTGGTAAAAAGAGAAAAATGCTGGTCATCAGCATTGTCTCTTTTTTCCACAATGATTTTGAAAGCTGTTTAGATTCCAGATTGTGTGATAAAGGGTTAATTTTCTACCTTCTAAAACAGATTAGCAGCAGGCCACTATGAGATATACTGTAGGAACTATCTCTCTGCAGACAACAAATCAGATATGGCTTTGAAAATGGGATTAGTCTAGGGAGGTTGTCAAGTCACTCTATCTTTTGTTTACTTTTTACCTGGTTTTAGATTTCATCTTTCTGCCAATGACTAACACTTTGACAGACCATATAATAACAGACTATTATCTTTATGATATGAGAAGATATTATTTACATTTTAATGCTTTTTAAGACCTGTATTGTTACCAGCATATTCTCCTTTTCCCACATTGATTTCAAAAGCCCTAAGGGTTAGGATCAGGACAACCTAACCCTTTTCCTTATATAATATATAAAGTTGGAATTGTGCAGAAAAGGTTTAAAGATAAATGTAGATCATATTGTGTGATTTATGTGTAACTTGTCGTCTTCAAAAGCTTTCAATTTGGACGAGTGTAAGACTTTATCATTTGGTAAAGAGTTAACAAACTTTCCTGTAAAAGTTGATATTATTGCAAAATACTGACCTTGTGAGTGATTTAATTTCCACAAAACCTGCAGCAGACAATCTTGCATAAAAGTCGTTTTTGTGCCGGCGTTCTGTGCTGAGGAACTACAACTCCTTTAACTCTTTTCCTACAATGTTTCCTAAAGGCTCTTTCTTCAAGTTTGTTAGAACTTGGATTATGTGGTAATGGGGTAATTGGCAGTATTAACCATCACTAGACTGGTATTCTGGTTCACTTTGATGAAAAAAGGCACTCATTGATGTCTACAAGCATCCCAGTCAATTGCTCCCACATGACTCAGTGTCTAACATAAGGTCAACCTTTTACCTCACATTCCCAAATTTTAACGACCATGAAGAAAAGGCTTTTTGAAAACATTGAGGGAAAATGAGAAAATACTGGTTACCAGCATTTTCTCCTTTTCCCACCATGTTTTCTACCCTTTCAAAAAAAAAAAATTGAGTAACATTTATTTTGTTGTATGAAAATGCTTAGACTTTTGACTAATCTAGAATTTTGTCATTTAGTAAAGACCTAATGTAGCTTAAATTTACACTGGTGGATATCTTTGTAATTTCTATCAATATGCGAAAATTGTGAAGATTTCTTAAATGCAAAACATTTCCGGTTTTACAGTATTTTACGTTTTCATTTCAGCATCACTGCCGACACTGTGGAAAGATTTTCTGTGCCGACTGTATAACAAAAACTGTCAATAGTGGACCAAATTTACGTCCCGCGAAAGTGTGTGATGTTTGTCATACCATATTAGTGAACGATGCCACGCCGTATTTTAGTACGGAACCACCCAGTACACCTGACTGATGCAAAAATAGTGCTTCTGTTTTTTTCTGACTTCAGCCTTCTTTCACATTTTTTTTTTGACTTAAGCTTTTTTCTTTCCCATTTTTTTATACTTAACTCTTTTCCAAACAATCACATGTCATACTCCTTTCACTATTTACCAAGCTACAAAATTGTAAACAGGTCCAAATTGAAAGCATTTGCAGACTACAAAATAAATGTGATTGAAAAACTGAAATTTGTTTTGGGAAGGGTAGAAAACATCATGGAAAAAGGAGACCAGCATTTTCTCCTTTTCCCACAATGTTTTTTAAGGGTCTTCCCCTGGGTAGTTAAAAGTCAGGATTGTGTGGTAAGTGTTAAGTAACAGTGCTGTGTTTAACTCTTTACATGCAATCCTGACTTTTAATGACCTTTAGGAAAACAGCTTTTAAAAAGCCTTGTGGGAAAAGGAGAAAATGCTGGTTACCTGCATTATCTCCTTTTCCACAATGCTCTCAAAAGTTGTCTTTCTTAGCATCGTTAAAAGTTACAATGTTTTCTAAAGTTTTCTTCCCTAGGGTTGTTAAAAGGTGGGTTTGTTGGGTAAAAGGTTCAGATGCTCACTATAGTGAGGTTTTAACTCATTACTTACAAGTGAGCTATGCTGTGACAAAAGTAGGTTTAACTCTTTACAAAACAAAAAAATTTTGGACTAGACCAAATTCAAAGCATTTGCAGACGACAAAATAAATGTGGCTTAAATGATGATTTTCGTCTTTGACATGGAAGAAAACATTGTGGGAAAAGGAGAAAATGCTGGTTACCAGCATTTTCTCCTTTTCCCACAATGTTTTCAAAAGGCTTCTTTCACAGGGTTGTTAAAAGTTGGGATTGTGTGGTAAAGGGTTAATGCATCTCTGTATTGCATTATATCAAGCTAGTCATCACATACTTAAGGTTCCATAAAATCTATTTTGTCGACTGGCTGAATCATGATGTAGAATGATCCTTGAATATACAGAAAATTCACCAAAATCAGTTTTGACTTAGGTCAGCTTGCGTGGACTGCGCAAACTGACCTGAGTTGATACTTTTTGCAGAGGCATTAAACCCCCTTTTCACAGAGTATGACTCAAATTTATGCCACCTTTCATGAACCTGCTGTATACTGCTTCTAAAAAATCTGTGCATAAAAGAGAAGTACCTTGTTACAAACAATTGCTTCTTTTCCTACAATGTTTGCTATAAAGAAACAATGTCTTCAAATCTTTGTCCATGAATGCTCTGTTATATTTTTGAGTGTGTCCACTGAGCCTGTACAATAATAGGTTAAGTAACCCTAACCCTTTACCACACAACAAAATTTTAGCTGAGTCCAAATTGAAAGCTTTTGTTGACGACATACTAAATGTGACTCAAGTAATGTAATTCATTTTTGAAAGGACAGAAAAATGGTAAAGGAGAAAAGTGCTGGTAACCAGCATTTTCTTTTTTTCCCCACGGTGTTTTCAAAAGGCCTTTTCCTCGGAGTCTATAAAACTTAGGATTGATGGTAAAGGGTTAAATAGACGTGAGTATTCCTGGGTTTTTAAATGGCTTTGTGAGATTTTATGTTTTCAGTACATGGTTCAGAAATTGTTTTGTTGGTCAATTCATTTAAAATCTGTGATATTTTTTTCTTTCTTCCTTTTTTTTTCCACATTTTTCTCACTTTGTTTAACCCATTACCACGTTTAACCCATTACCACACAATCCCGACTTTTAACGACCCTAAGAAAGAAGCCTTTTGAAAACACTGTGGGAAAAGAAGAAAATGCTGGTAACCAGCATTTTCTGCTTTTACCACAACGTTTTCTACCATTTCCAAACCAAATTTCAATTGTTCAGTCACATTTATTTTGTCGTCTGCAAATGCTTTCAATTTGGACCAGTCTAAAATTTTGTTGTGTGGTAAAGAGTTAATTAGGTAGATATGACATTTTCTGTTCAAGTTTTGTTGCCAAATTGTGTTAGTGTAGTCCTTTTCTAAACCAGCATTGTCTTCGTTTCGCAATGTTTTCTGATGTTTCTTACACAGACTAGATAAGATTTAATCATATTTTTTCTGTTCGTTTGTTTTTAACCCCTCACCACACAATTACAAATTTAATGACCCCAATAAAGAAAGCGTTTGAAAACATTGTTGGAAAAGGAGAAGATATTGCAAACCATCATTTTCACCTTTTCCACAATGTTTTCTACGTTTTCAAAGACAAATTTTATCATTTTTGTCTCACATTGTCATCTGCAAATTCTTTCAATTTGGAAACATTTTGTTCTCTGGTACAGAGTTATTATTATACTTTCTCAATGGGTGGTTGATAAACAAGGGGTAAAGTTTTCTCGCAAAATACTCTTGGTATTGGGTCAGAATGATTGTTGTGGTGATATCACAGACAATTTTTGAAAATGGGTCATGTTAGGGTAAAAAAAGGATGCCACTAGGTCAAATATTCAAAACAAGAAAGATTTGTGTGAACTCTAGAGGCCAGACTTTCAATCAAATGCTCATCTTGGTCATAATGATTATTTCAAAATCATTTTGGAGTTTGAATATTGGTTACCCAAAATCAAAATGTAGGTCACCAGGTCAAAAGTGTTACCATGGGTCAAAAAAGTAAGCCATTAGGTTAAAATCTTAGAAAGGTTTTTGTGCACTCTACAGGAAAGATTTTTTCAGCTCATTACTCATAAAATTGTTAAGAAATTTTGCCCTTGCTCTTTCATCATTAGGCACGCAAGTCAATAAAGATTTAAGTAACACAAAAATATACATGTACATGTATTTATTGTTAGAATTGTGTAGTGTTTGTACAATTGTTATTGTGTAAGATTTAAAATGTACATAGAAATATGCTATGTGAAAATGAGAATAAATAGCCTAAAAAATACTGTTCAGTATAATTATCTATTGGCGCCAGAATTTTAGCTCGGCTGTTTTGGAAGAAAATGCTGAGTTATTGTCATCGTCCTGGCATGGTCTGCATCATCGTCTTACAAAAACTTGGACATTTTATAATACATGTATCTCTGTTATTACTGGAGATATTTACTTCAAACTTGGACTATTGTTTACTATAAAAAAGGGGAACTAATGCAACAGGGGCATGTAACCATCAAAGTACTTTTGGCTCAGTTGTTTCCCTTTTAGGACTTACAATTTTCACGAAAGGCAGCTGCAGCCAAACGTTGGCACATGCATGTTGTGTTCTTATTTGAAATTTTGAACCCTGTGTACGAAACAACACCAAGTCTTGATGACCCTGAGGAGACTGTCAAAAAACATTGGGAGCAAAAGAGTTTAGCGAATCAGAAGTTATCTTGCTTTCAAATTTAGAAGATCTTAGAGAATAAATAGAGGATAATCAACTAGTTGTATGTGATATTAAAAGTCTGTTACTATAATGTTGTGTGTTGTGGTTGAAAAACGAGTCCGAAGGATGAGTTTTTTAACCCCATCAAACTCCATTCAAGTGACAGATTTTTAATATTGCACACAACTTGTTGATTATTCTATTTATTATATTCCTAATTCACCCTTTGTTTTGTAATAATTACCAACACCAGTACAATGTGAGTAACAAAAGAAAAGTAGTTCTGGCTAAACATTTAAAAACTATATTGTCACTAGTGATGATACCATAATTATCATCACTAGTGGAAAATAATAATACACTGAGAAATCCCAGTAACTCACTGATAGGAATATAATAAAACTAAGAGTGTTCTTAAGAATGGTTGGTGAATACATACACTGGTCCTCTGTCTAACCCTGAAAAACCTCCCTGTAATCTGACAGTTGTACTGTGGAGCAATCCTGACCTCAAACAGTCAACACATAGTTTGAAAAAGTATGTCAATAGCTAAAATCTTAGAACAACCCTGCATGTGCTCTTTAGGCCACATTTTCAGTCAGTTACTCATTAAAGTTAGACAGAAAATTTTGTCTTGGTAATACCCAGGACTAATTTGAAATCCGGTCACACCATGTCAAATAGTAGGTCACTGGGACATATCTAAGAAAATCTTTCTGCACTCTTGAGGCATTTTTTTCGGTCGAATTCTAATGAAAGTTTGGACTGCACTGATGTGAACTAATGTAACACATGTTTGTTAACTGTTTACCACACAATCCCGAGTTTTAACGACCCTGGAAGAGAAATCTTTTGAAAACATTGTGGGAAAACGAGAAAATGCTGGTACCAGCATTTTCTCCTTTTCCCACAATATTTTCTACCCATCCCATAACAAATTTCAACTTATAAGTCACATTTATTTTGTCATTTGCAAATGTTTTCAAATTTGACTACTATAAAATTTTGTTGTTTGGTAAAGAGTTAATACTGAACAAAAAAATTGTAATTCACATATACACTGATTACATTTGAGCCATGTGCTTACTAAAGGGGGTTAAAGTCATCTCTGTGATCCATCATACCAAGCATATTATCATACAATCATGGATCCTTAAAATCCATTTTTTCACAAAAACGACTAAATCACGAGCTAAAGTGATCCTTTGACATGCAGAAAATTGACCTATAGTAAAAAGTTTCGGCCCAAGTCAACCTGCACGGACTGCTTGGTCAATTCTTTTTGCAGATGCATTGAGCCCCCTTTTCAAAGAGCATGGCTCATTTTTATGTGCTTTGCAACATCACCACCAGGATCTCCCCAGATTTATGAATCCCAGATAACCTTACTCAGGTGAGCGCTGTAGGGCCAATGGCCCTCTTGTCTTGTATCTTATTTGAGTTACCAATGAGGATAAAACCATGCAAAACTATTTTTTCGTAACGTAAATAAACTTTCCGGTCCAGTCCGGTTATGAAGTCTGATACGGTCTTAACCGGTGAACGTACTCATGAATGCCTGTAACATTTGGGAGGCCTCAAGATCCATCCACTATTTTGATGGTTTTGTGATACATCTGTCAACATGGAGAAGAAAGTTGAACAGTTGGAGGCAATGGTACTGTATCGTATAGATATAGACGCATAGTTCACAATTCATCAATATTCTTTGTGTCAAATACAGATCAGAAAATATAGCAATTTTCAACGAAACATTTATTGTAGCTTAGTCAACGGTAGTCAAAACGTACCCAAACTAAATCGTACCCAATCGGAGTCAAAGATGTCCCCAATGCAAAGTCAAATTGCACCTATGACTTATTTTTTCTTTAACGGTGAACTTTGTAAATAAACAGTCATGCTGTGAAATATAAGTTCAAGTAGAACTATATGTCATTACCATTTTGAAGTTTGTGATATTTTAATGTTGCAGATATGTGTCATATTTTCAAATATGATTGAAACTTATGATAAACATGCCACTCGTGCCACTTACTGAAAGTTCAGCACATTTTTTTCCTTTGAGTGGTCAAATTGCATCTATGATCTAAATGCTAGTACATTTTACGTCTTTAATAGTCACAATAATGAGACGTTCCCATGCTTGTTTTCATATTTGGATGGTTATTGTACACTGTAATATCTCGAGTCCATTGTGAATTTAGGTAAGAAAAACTGTCAACTCTCTGTTTTGTTGTGATGGTATACATTGCAGTAAAATGCAATTAATTTTTAGTGACCCATATTACACACCTGACTGAAGACAAGCGTCTTAATAGTGATTTTGTAACATGTAAATCTTGAAAACATTAACAAGTTTTACGGTCCATGGAAAAAACAAAGTTTATATTTTGGGAAACATAAATACCCCAATAAAACAAATTATTTTTTATACTATATCTGTTGTAGACAGTCTTCATGATATTTCTATAAAAATGAAAGAAGCTTTATACATGTAGTATGAATTTCTGTCTAGTTTCAGAAAGCTGAGTCGGACATAAACAATTTGTCACAGAAACTGAAATGTGAATTTGATAATAATGAGGAAATGGAGGTTTGTACAATACTGTTCTTACTTTGAAAATGAATTATGTGTGCCTCTAGGCATTTCATTTACTTTAAAGTTGCCAAGTTACTGTATTTTTTGTTTACTTTTTACCTGGTTTTAAAATTCAATTTTCTACCAGTGACAAACACTTGGACCAACTGTACAATAACAGATTGTCATTTCCACAATTACTTCCATACTTTTAAATTGTATGATTTAAATTTGAATTTATTTTAACAACCAAATTGTTTACTCTTAGCCTCTACTGGGCATTAAAATGATTGAATTTGCCTGGGAAAGGGTAAACATTTTGTGGAAGTCAGCACAAAAGCATATGGGGTGGCAAACACACAATTTTTAGCTCCACTGGCCGAAGGCCAGCGGGCTTATGTCATGGCCCGTTGTGCATCCGTCCGTCCGTCCGTTAACTTTTTTTTCAAACTTCTTCTCTGAAACTACCCATCCAAATTTGATGAAACTTCACAGAAATGATCCTGCCATGGTCCTCTTTAAAATGTCTTGAAAGAATTTGATTCCTTCAAAAACTCTGGTTGCCATGGCAACAAAACTGAAAAATATTGAACATCTTTGAAAATCTTCTTGTCTGAAACCATAAGGCCCAGGGCTACCAAATTTGGCATGTAGCTTTATCTAATGGACCTCTATCAAGTTTCTTCATATTATAGCCCTTGGGTCAAAATTGGCTCTGCCCCAGGGATCACAAGTTTAACATGGGCTTATCTAGTGACTGTAATTTGAAATAGTAATCAAGGGAAGCAACTCCTGTTATACAGGATAAAGTTTGTTACTATTTACCTCCCTTGATTATCAAACTGCAGTTACACATTACTGGAGTTTGGTATTCAAGTTTTTTGAAGAGGAAATGTTTTGTTTTAAGGGAGAGTGATTTATTTTGATGCTAATAGTTATGCTCACATGAATGGAATGTTTAATTTAAAGTAAGGTTTCTATCACTCAAATTTTTTCAGAACTTTACCTTTCATGCTAATGAATAAACCTGCTTGTATTCACTGACATTATCTTTGCATTTAAAAAGATTTGACTCTTTTTGTGTGGCGGGTGGGGTGGAGGTTATGTTTTCAAAGTAAGTTTATTACCATACAGACTTTTTATGCTGTATATCTCTGTCAAAGCCAATTAAGCGCATGATACATTAATTTTACTCTTTAAGAAATGACAATTTTTTTTTACTGTACCAAGTTTAAAGCCATTGCAAAAAGACAAATTGAATGTAGCTTAAATGACTATTTCTGTCTTTGATAGGTTAGGAAACCTTGTGGGAAAAGGAGAAAATACTGGCTGACAACATGTTGTCCTTTTCTCACGATGTTTTTGAAAGCCTTCTCTTTCAGGGTCATTAACACTTCGATTTGTGTGGTAAAGGGTTAAAAAGCCAGTGGAGCGATACAGGGCCATCGTGGCCCTCTTGTTTAGTAAAGGGTTCACTTCAAATATCTTACCAATTCTTCACTGAAACCTGTGTTGTGGGTACTTATTTGAATTGACTTTTGGACTCCCTAGTCCAGAATACTTTTTTATGTACCCGGTATATAGAATTCTAAAACGTGGTATGAGGGTTTGCTGTTTAAACTTGAACAGATTAACATTTTTATAATTGCTTTTAGTGCAAAAAATTTAAGATTAATAGGTGAGTACTATGTTAGATTTCCAGGAGGCAATCATGGAGAGTCATTAATGAAAGCCATGAAAACTTGTTTCACAATCAGTGTAAAACAAAAATGTTTAATTCTTTACCACACATAGAAATCCTAGACTCATCTTCATCGAAAGCATTTATAGCAGCTCAAATGATGACCTCTGTCTTTGATGGGGTAGAAAATATTGTAGGAAAAAGAGAAAATGCTAGTTACCAACATTTTCTCATTTTCCCACAATGTTTTCAAAAGGCTTCTTCTTCAGGGCCGTTAAAAGTCGGCATTGTATGGTAAAGGGTTAAACGTTAAGTGTAAATGTAAGTAATTCACACACTGATGGGCCTTTTATTTCAGGTAAATCCAGTGAGAATGAAGGATAAAATAACAGACGTGAAGAGAGAATACTCGGCATTGGTGCAAGAGGCAGCTGCCATTCAGGAATTTCAAAAAGTAAATATTGATTGAATTTATATTCCTTATGAACACCACTCCTGTTTGACACATGCAAGAAGTAGATAACATATTTAGAAACATAGGTACAAAAGGAAAAAAAGGTCTTTACCAATGACCGAACAGTCCTGTATTTTAAGGGCCTTAACGAAGAAGGCTTTTGAAATCATTGTGGGAAAAGGAGAAAATGCTGGTAACCAGCATTTTCTCCTTTTCCCACAATCTTATCTCTTATTTTAACCAAAACTAGGTTCAAAGTTGCCAGGTAACCCTCTCTTTTGTTTACCTTTTACCTGATTTGAAAATTCATTTTTCTGCCAGCGACTAACACTTGAACCTACCATACAATAACAGATTGTCATCTTCACAATAATTTCCATACTTTTCATTGGTATGACTTAGATTTAAATGCATTGCAACACCAACATTGTTTAGTTTTGGCAGCTATAGGGCCTTATAAAAACCCTATTGTCAAGGAGAGAGGTTAGATTCATAAGCTCTTAAAACCTACCTTGCTGTAGAGCTAGCTTTTACAGCGATGCGGTTTGGTGCATTTCCCTCTGTGCAAGTTAAACAACATGGTTATAGTTAGTGCCTGGGTGGGTGAGGAGGCGGGTGCACTTTACATTTGGTGGCAGAGGTGGGATTCTGACAACTACCCGACTGGAATTGCCTTACCTTTGTATATTTCCCTGGTTTATTTGTATATAGGTCTCGGGGTCAAGACTTCTTGAAGGAGAGAGTAATGTCACAGAGAGAGGTTAGATACATAAGCACTTAAAACCTGCCTTGCCGTAGAGCTAGCTTTTACAGCGATGCAGTTTAGTGCATTTCTGTCTCTGGAAGTTAAGCAACATGCGTTAGATTACTGCCTAGATGGGTGACAAGGCCATTGCATGTTACACTATTTTTGTAGTAAGTTATAGTTTAAAAGGGGTAGGCTAAGCCCTAAATTTTGTATTTTGTAGGAGGCTGTCAGTGAGTTCAAAGAACAAATCACCAATGTGTGTATGTTACTTCAAAAATTACAGAATTCTGAAATAATGGGGGTAAGCAAAGTCTTATTTGTGTAATAACGTGAAACCAGTAATATTTGTTGGTCACTTATTTCATTCATTTCATGGTTAGAATAATCAAGGATCTGTATTCAACAATCATTCTTAAGAATATTCTTTCTCTAATTCTCAAGAATTTTCTAGGTTTGAAAGTAACTCAAGGTCTGACTGGCTAAACCAAATGGTTTAGCCAATCAGAGGTTGTGTTACTTTCAATTTGGAAAATTGTTTAACATAAGACTGAGAATATTCTGAAGAATAGTTGGTGAATAGGCACCCAGGAATTTAAGTTCTCAACAATAGATCGGTCCATGACCTTCTCCAACTTAGATATATTCAGCTTTCATCAATTATAAGATGTCATTGTTACATATACATGTATATACTCTTTGTTGAACAAAAACTTAGTAACACCCTGCAACAATTCTTCACAGATAGATTGTATGAATATTTGAATGTTACACATTATTATGTTTTGTCTTCTTTCTGCTACTGTTGTTCTGGTTACAACAGCATTGATACCCATGCTTGAAATGAATTTAACCATGTTATTATTCATTAGTTTGACAATCTTTTATAGCTTTTAATATGGACAAGTCTAAAATAACCTTGTGGCTCAATGGTTAAGTAAAGGACTTGTGATATGGAAGCCCCAGGTTTGAGCCTAACTGGATCCACTTAGTCTTCAATTGGAGTGTCTTTGGGCAAGACACCTCAGAGCCCTAGCCTAGTAGGCTAGTACTGGTGAAAACCCAGGAAATACATGAGTATGTGAGCTGTCCCTGTATATGGATGAAATAATGTTGAAAGTGGCATAAAACACCATTAAATCAATTAAACCTAAAAAAAGGTATTGTAAAGAGTTAAAGGTTTAAATTTTTGAATGGGAAACTTTGTGGTTTTTGTCTGTATGGCAAGTTTATAAGACTAATGGAGTCTGCATTAACATGACTCTACTGTGAAGGAATAACAATTTTTTGCAGACAGACCATTTATATTTTATCTTTAATAGATAGGAGAAAAGCCAGAGGAACTGAAAAAGCTGGAGGAATTGGTAGGGATGTCAGTCCCCTGGGACACAGCCCCGGTTGCCCCTGATGTAGATACATTATCAGTGACTCCACCAGCACCACCATCAGTTGATTCTGGTCTTGGTATGGAATTGAACCAAACAGACTGTTCCACATGTAAGTTTTAAATTGTTATCACTCAACGAGATATTAGACTTGTCCAAATTGAAAGCATTTGCAGAAAACAAAGTAGATGTGACTCAAAAGTAGATTGTTATGGGGGAAAGATAGAAAACTTTGTGGGAAAATTGATGATACTAAAATTGTCCAAATTGAAAGCATTTGCAAATGACAAATGTGACTCTAAAAATTGATTTTTATGGGGGAAAGGTAGAAAAAATTGTGGGAAACAGAGAAAATACTGGTTACCAGCCTGTTATCCTTGTCCCATTTTGTTCACAGCCGGCTTCTTTCTTGTGGTCCTTAAAACTGGGGATTGTTTAATAAAGGGTGAACTCTTTACCAGATGACAGAAGTTAGACTATTATATACCAATAGTACTTGCAGATGACAAATTAGATGTGGCTCAAATTTTTTTCTGCGAATGGGTAAAAAACATTGTGGGAAAAGGAGAAAATTAATACTGGTTAAAGAAAATGCTGATTACCAGTATTTTCTCCTTTTCCATCAATGTTTTCAAAATACCTTCTTTCCCATGGTTGTTAAAACTTGGGATTGTGCTGTACAGGGTTATCTGCTCACCACACATTCCCAAGTTTTCATGACCATTTTAGGAAAAAACTTTTCTTTAGGTGCAATAGAGGATTCACAGCTTTCCCCAGCCACAAGAAGAAAATCATCAGGCGAGTTTTTAGAAATTACGCAGGCAGAGTTTGAGTCTGTGTCAACATTGATACGAGGCCGGGTAAAATTGTCAGAGGTTAACAGTGTAAGTACATGTATATTTATTCAACCCTTTACAACACAATCACAAGTTTAAATGACCCTGATTGAGAAGACTTTTAATAACATTGTGGGAAAAGGAGAAAATGCTGGTTACCTTTGTTGCCATGGTAAATTTGTTATCTGTAAATGCTTTAAGTTTGGAATTGTCTGAAATTTTTGTTGTTTGGTAAAGAGTTAATGTAAGAAAATTTTCTGCTTCAAATACATGCACAGCATACAGATAAAATATCACACACAAGAGAAGAAAAATCTTTTCTTACAATGTTTTCTATCTTATCATAAACTTATCTTATCATAAAACATAAAGGTTTGTTTGCATAATTTTGAAATTGGCTTCTGTAAATTTTTTTAAATTTGGACAGTTCCGAAATTTGTTGCGTGGGAAGGGGTTAAGAGATGTTTGTGTAACCAATATTAAACAGGCTTATTTCTGACACAGTGACACAAAATGTGTCAAATATCTGCTCCACCTTCTTCTATAAAACTTCAATTTTGAACAAACTTCACAAAAAAAAATCTTGCCATGGTGCTCTTCGGGATTCCTTAACCCTTTACCACACAATCCTGACTTTAACGGCTGTGGGAGAGAAGCCTTTTGAAAACATTGTGGGAAAAGGAGAAAATGCTGGTAACCAGCATTTTTTCCTTTTCCCACAATGTTTTTTACGCAATCTCATACAACTTCCACAATTTTAGCCACAATTAATTTGGCATCTGCCTATGCTTTTGGGTTAGACAGGTCTAAAATTTTTTGTGTGGTAAAGGGTTGAAAGAATTTGATTTCCTTGAAAACATGACAACAAAACTGAAAAACAGAGAAAATCTTTAGAAAATTTCATCTGCTAAATGGCAGGGGTCCTGTTTTGCTCACTGGTAAAGTGAGGTACTTGTAATATGCAAGCCATGGGTTTGAGGTTCACTGGAAGCACTAGGTTTTTTGTGAGAGTGTCTTTGGGCAAGATACCTCAGAGCCCTAGCCAAGTACTGATAAAACCCAGTACATACATGAATATGTGAACTGTAGCAATGGTATGACTAAAATAGTGTTGAAAGTTGCATAAAACACCAATCAGTGTACTACATGGCAGGTATGAATTCTCTACAAAGTGGCAAAAATAATCCTTTAGTGAACTTCTTTAAGACTTCTTGATATGATTTTAATCTGGCATGGCTTCTGTGAGCCTTGCTTCGTTACAGTTCACAACAAGCTTTGATGGGGGTATTGATCAAGGGAAAGAACTCCTGTTTTACCTACTTCAGATACATTGTAGTTTGTTACCATTTATCTCCATTGATTTTCAAACTGCTCTGTAATATTATTGGTATTGTGTATTCAAGTTTTTTGCATAGAAAGTGTTCACTTGTGATAGAAAGTTAAAGATGAACTCTTACTCTCTATTTCAGACCTACAGATTACTATGGGAAAGTCACAAAGCAAAAAAAGACAGGTATATCTGTAGTTCTGTATTTTTATTTGAATATTGCATTTTTTGTATAAAGGAATAATTCAGTAGATATTTCTATATGACATTGTCTTTCTGACCAGTTTTGGGATACATTTACCCATTCAGTTCCTCTTTCCTTGCCCAGACCTTTTTTTCTGGATCAGCCAACAGACAAAACAAGACAAACGATAGATATTGATTATTGTAATTAACTATTATGTCACCATGTACTATTTTGTAAACTTGACTCTACAGAAAACTGTCAATTTTCCTCTGCAGATTTTCTTACTTTTGGGAGATAAGAGGGAAATATATATGGTGAAAAACACACTGAAAATTATGTATCTCTTGGTAACAATGTGAAATTATGAAAACCAAAAAATGGTTGTTACCAGCATTGGCTCCTTTTTTCACAATGTGTTCAGGAGGCTTCTTCCTCTGGGTTGTGTGGTAAAGGATCAAGGAGCTGATCTCAAGATTAACCCTTTACCACACAATCCCGAGTTTTAATGAACCTGAGGTATGGCCTTCTGAAAACATTGTGGGAAAAGGAGAAAATGCTGGTTACCAGCATTTTCTCCTTTTCCCACAATGTTTTCAAAAGGCTTCTTTTTCAGGGTCATTAAAAAACTTGGGATTGTATGGTAAAGAATTAAGGCTGTTTTACTACATTTTTTTTTTTTCAGTAAAGTGTATACAGCAGAAGACATGTACAAAATGGGACTAAAAGTCAGTGGTGTTACTGGTCAAGCCAAACTAAAAGCAAGTCCCTTTTTTTTTTGTCTGTAAAATTTTTATAAGAGTCTAGAAGAGTCTCTAATTAAGCAAGCCTTTGGCAAGCTTAATAGAATTTTTTCTGGATGAGTGTAATTTAGTTTTATCTTAAAAGCCAATGAATGTCAGTTTCTTTTTATCACATTTCGTATGTAATAATAAAACCTATGTGTGAAACCTACATATTCGTAAATGAGACTGACACACTTCTTTGACAGGGGTATATGTTTGGGATCAGAATAGTTCCAAAGAAGCTGACATATAACTACTTGATTTGAATCTTAAAGTAAAGGAGCGTTTAAATTTACCAAGATCATGACTATTGATAGTTGAAGTTATCATGAAGTTGTTTTGGTAATTACAGGCATGTATTCAATGTGTTTAAAAAGAAAAAAAGATGTCAAATGACGCTTCTAATAAAATCTTTCTCAAATATGTGTGAGATAAGAAAATTCTTAAATTGCTATTTTTCTTTGAAAACAAGGGAGGTCTCTTCTGCCCAGCTCTTTCCATCAAATTTTTAGCTCAACTGTTTTGGAAGAAAACTTTGAGGTGTTGTTGTACCCATGTTATTGTCTGTGTCTGCATTGTTGTCGCCGTTGTGCTAAAACGTTGGACATTTTATAATATCTCTGTTATTACTAAATATATTTACTTCAAACTTGGACAAGCTGTTGACTATCAAAAAGGATACAGCAAGGACAGTCAACTATAAGAGTATTGTTTATGTAGTTGTGCCCCTTATTTCTCAGAATTTTCACTGAAATCTATTTAGTACTAAAAGCAACTGCAGCTGAGTGTTGGCGCCCGCATGTGGTGCTCTTGTTCACAAGAATGTTTGTGGAAAATCTTAATTATAGAAACATAATTACTTTTTTTTTATATTTCAGGTGTTGAGAGCATTAAAGTTACTAAAATTAACATCAAAAGGGGATGTAGTTATGTTAGTGTGACCATACCTTCACTTGAAACACAGGAGAAAAATATAGTGCCAGAGAACTAGAGATAGGGGGCAACTTTTATTTTGCATAGTTACTGCAGGAAACTATAGTCTAACTGTTAGTGTAAGAGTTGTTATAAATGTTTTGACCCCACTGTAGCGCTGTGCGCATCTATAGGTACTTGCATGTAAAATGCAGGTCAAGATCGAACTGCAAAGAATCTGCAGTCAGATCTTGGATTTATATTGTCTGACATTATGTGAGATATTTTTAATGATGTCTTCGTTTTATTGTCAACTGTTTTAGGGAAAAAGCAGGGAAAGAGGGGTGTTCAGAAATATGTTGGCAATGATATTTAGTCCTTTCACAAACAATCCCAACTTTTAAAGACCCAGATGAAGGCTTTTGAAAACATTGTGGAAAAAGGAGAAAATGCTGGTTACCAGCATTTTCTTCTTTTCCTACAATGTTTTCAACATTTTAAAAGACAAATGAGTAGAACAGAGGAACACGCTTTACCTAACATTTAAATTTTGAGCAGGTGAGCGATGTGGGACCATTATGGCCCTCTTGTTTTTGTTTGATCAACAGTCAAATCTGTATTAGTTCCCACTTCTATTAGCTCTTTCAAAACCATAGATGACACCAGAAGCTTTTGTGGACAGTGTAGATAAAGACTAGACTGCACAGAATGTGCAGGCTGATCTCTGATCTGCACTGTCCACTGCTGCATTTTAGATTATGACCGAACTGTCTCTTGATCATGCAGAGGGAATGTATTTTTAGCCTTTGAGAAAATGAAATTTGTTTATTCAGTAGTGAAAGAGTTAAGCAAACATCTTGTATTAAGTGAGTATATATTGATTGATTGATTGATTGCATGGTGTTTAATGCTGTTTTCAACATTATTTCATTATTTCAGTTATATCGCGGTGGCCAGTGCATCTATCAATGCTTTCCTAAAAATCTCTTTTACCAGTACTTTGGACAGTTTTTTTTTCCCCTAGCCACTGGCTGCTTTCCCACATAACCGTCATCAAGACAATGGTCAGCGGTGGGAGAGGAATGAATCCTTTTGCAGTGACTATCATCAGTCCTCGGAAAGAAATTGACCGAGCCGGGGAATGAACCCACGAACCCCTGTTCTCAAGTCCTGTTACTGGGGCTCAGCAAGTATACAGTGAACTCCCAGGGAAGGCAAATATGTTGATAATCAATGTACTTGTATTAATTAAGCGAGCATTTGTCTTGTGCAAGTATATTTTTTGTATCTTTTAAGTGCTTGTGTAATTCATGTTAGACTGTACCGGTATATTAAACCTGTATAGTCATTGGCTAAAATGAAAGAATTAATTATAATAAACAAAATTATACAAAAGCAATACTGAAGATTTAATAGTCAAATCTGTACAATTTAAAGTCAAGCCCAGTTTCTCTAAAAAGTTCTGTATAATGGCCGCGCACGTATTCAAACTCTTCTGACAGAAGTCCAGCAACTCCACAAAATGTAACATGTAACAAATTCAGCTCTAGTAAAAAGAAAACAAAAAAGTAAATAAATAAATAAATGAGCCATGATCTGGGAAAAGGGGGATTAATGTATCTTCCTGATGCATTATACCAAGCAACCAACTGAATCATGAGGAAGACTGGTCCTTAGACATGCAAAAAATTTACTAATAACAAAACTTTTCAACCCGTGTCAGCATGTATAGACTGTAGACTACAAACTGACACGAGTTGATACATCCTGCAGATGCATTAACCCTTTTTACAAACTACAAAATATTAGCCTTGTCCAAATTGAAAGGATTTGCAGACGACAATTTCAATGTGGCTCAAATTGTGCAATTTTTCTTTGACACAGTAGAAAACATTGTGGAAGTAGAAAATGTTGTGGGAAAAGGAGAAAATGCTGGTAACCAGCATTTTCTCCTTTTCCCACAATGTTTTCAAAAGGTTTCTTTCCCAGGGTCGCTAAAAGGCGGGATTGTGTGATAAAGAGTTAGCTCATTTAGAACAGACAACAATATGTTGGACTCGCACAAATTGAATGTATTCGTAGCCAACAACAAATTGAATGTGACCCAAATTCTTTTTTTTTTCTTTATTTGCCTTTGAAAGGGTAAAAGACATTGTGGGAATAGAAGAAAATGCTGCTCACCAGCATTTTCTCCTTTTACCACAATATTTTCAAAAATCTTTTTTGCTAGGGTCACTAAAACTCAGGACTATATGGTAAAAGATTAAATGGTTCCCAATCTTAAATTTTGTAGTGCAGTAAAGAGTTACAGGTTACACCTTTAACCTACTAAATAAGTGAAATGAAACTTTTAAGCAGATAGTAAAAAGCCTATGTTTGCTATTTCAAAGGTATGGGGGGGATATGTCCTCAGCGGACAGTGTAGATCCAAGATCAGACTGCACATTCTGCGCAGTCTGATCATGGATCTACACTGTCCGCAGAAGGTCCTCGAGTTGTGTTTAGCAGCCTAGAGGTTAATAAACTTGCAGTATAAATCAAAGCAACTCACTGATTTTGCCTGCCCTTTGCAATTCGCACAGTTCCTCCACTGTAGATATGGACACAACTGCATTTAGGTTGATCTCTGTCAATTTTTTACACTGTTTTACAAGTGTGAGTATCTGTTCATCCACAACCTCTTGGGTATTATCAAGCTCAAGGGATAAGTACTCTGTAAGTAGAGAAAATGTTACGCGAGTCATGCGCCTGCCAGGGTAGCTCAGTGGTTAGCCTATCAGACTCATGACATGGTGGTTGTGAGTTTGATACCTGGTTTAGGCAAACTTTCTTTCCAGCGATTTTTCACCTCTGATTCATGTGAGAAAGTAGTTGGTGACTTGGAAAGAGAGTTGTGTCAGTACTGGTGTGAGAAAGCCAGGAAATACATGCGTCGGTGCACTGACCGCCATGATATGACATAAGCTATTAAAAACGGTGTTAAGCTCTGATTTAATCAATCAGTTAGAAAACATGAGTCATGCTCTGTGAAAAGAGCTAATAAGTATCTACAAAAAGTATTGACCCAGGTCAGCCTGCGCAGGCTGAGCTTGGTCGAAACTTTTTGCTATGGGACAATTTTCTGCATGTCAAAGGACCAGTTTACCTCATGATTCAGTTGGCTGATTCAGACAAACTGGATATGTGATGACTTGCTTGGTATCATGCATCTAAGATGCACTAAAATCCCTTTTCACAGAGCATGGCTCTGTTGTTTTTAATCCCGCATTTAAACAACTTCATGTTTGATGTAGAGGGAGAGGAAGGTGTTTGAGAACATTGTGGGAAAAGGAGGGTTTAAATGAAAAAGAGATCGTTTGCCTCGAAAGCAGGACGGGTTTATTCACAAAAGTGTGTGGTCGAATAGGTTTGCCTTATTTGACAGGCTCAGTTTTTGTACAGTGATTTCAGTGTTTTGATTTTGTTTATTCTTTACCAAGAGACTAACTTTTAGACACATCAATACTGAAAGCATTTGCAGACAAAATGCATTTTCTCCTTTTCCCACAATGTTTTTAAAAGCCTTTTTGAGGGCTGTTAAAAGTCGAGATTGTGCGGCAAAGGGTTAACTGTTTGCAAAATGTGCTTTTAGGGCTTCCATTTAATCCTACAATATTTTAGACTGCTGCAAATTGAAAGCATTTGCAGACGACAAATCAAATATAGATCTACTTGAAAAACTCATATTTGACTTTGGAATGATAGAAAACATTGTGGGGAAATGAGAAAATGATGATTATCAGTATTTTTATCTTTTCCTAAAATGTTTTAAAAAGCCTTCTTTTCAGGGTTGAGACTGTGTGGAAAAAGGTTAATTCTGCAAAAAGTACTTTCAGTTCTTCGATTTAAAGATAAATCCGTGCAGCCAGAGAGAAAAAAAAATCTGTTAAAACTTAATAGTTTGTAGAATGGTTCAGCATTTAGTCAGCTGTGTAAACGTAGATAAATTACCATATACATGTATATGGCGTAAGCTGTGAAGAGACTCAAGGGATTTGTCTTCGATTTCAAAACCGGAAACGATCACATTGATTTCTTTAAAGGCCTCCAGAAAATGAAATACATTTTTATCAATCGTAATCTGTGCAACCGCCAGGGGCAACATTGGGCATGAAGATACAAGTATTATGATAGTGTCATAAAATAAAGATGAATGGGTCAAAAACTGGTAGAAAAAGAATCTAGATGTATCTTAAAATTTACCTAGCGTGTTATGGTAGGAATTGGCGATGTGTGTAATGGTGCTGCCGAGTCGCCAATCCCTGTCCTCGTCATATCCGGTCCAGATGTGTACATCTTTCACG
Organism: Hippopus hippopus; assembly: GCA_946811185.2. Taxonomy (NCBI): domain Eukaryota; kingdom Metazoa; phylum Mollusca; class Bivalvia; order Cardiida; family Cardiidae; genus Hippopus; species Hippopus hippopus. The sequence continues at coordinate 346,189 of OX328109.1, forward strand.
GGGGCTTCCTTCACCAAAATGGGCGCTATATCTGTGTAAGAGCCCACGCTTTCGAACCAAAACGCCACCCTTAGTTTAGGGCAAGCGCGGGAAAATATTGTCCACGTATACCCAGAAATACGGTGGAAATGCGGATCATGGCGCATGATTTTGATATTCAAAAATTCCAACTTGTTTCTAAGTGCTTTTGCTAGCGTTTCAATCGTTTCCTCGGAAAAGCAGTTGTAATTCAGAGCCAGATATTTCAAATTTGTGTATTTTCCTAAAACCTTTTGATATTTTTTTATCGAAAAAATTGTCACTCGTGGATGAAAGAAATCTTCGATTAACATGTCCTGCATGACACTACCTGATTGATGCGCGATAGCATCTAAAATTCGAATACCGCCCGCGGCAGGAAATTGTGCAGACGACAAATCTATACATATAATCCGTTGTTGCGTCCTCAGAAATTTCGAAAACGTTGTAATCAGCTTTTCCTTTGGTGTTTCATATTTCCAGTATCTATCCAGTTCCAGTCGGCATAGCTCAAACTCTGTTAGCTGCGTTCCTCGCTCTTTAAGTTTCCCGAAAAACTCTTCAATGGATTTTTGAAACAATTTACACGTGTGATAAGATGGGTGACTACACGTGATAAATAAACGCTGGAGATGTTGTCCAAAACGATCGGCAAATTTACAAGCTTTATATCCATTTTTCAAGGCACGAAGTCCACCCATCTCAAAATGTCTACATCGCCATAAACATGGAGACTCGAAAATTCTGTTCCATTGCTCACTGACCAGGGCGGCCCTTGCGCGGTCTCGGTCTGACAGACATTTGAATATTTCAATCAAAGCGACATCAGGTAAACTAGTCCACATTAAACTATTCATACTGCTTTTTTTTCCCTGGTTTAGTATATTTTTACATCGGAAACCCTGTCATGGCGTCTATTAACGTTGATTCTGTGCACGGCATTGTCCTAGAAACGTTTTGACGTCATAAACAAGGCTGACGACAAACATCGTTCATTTTCTTCCCTCCTGTCAAAATTTATTTTTAGCCTATGTTCTTTCTTTGTATTATGGGCCGGTGGCCTGGGTACTGAATTAAAAATCTCTGTGTCTCGTATAAGTATTCTGTTTACTCACTGTTTACTCACTGTTTTCCGGACCCAGGGAAAGTCGTTGACTTCTTGTGGTCCATCTGTTTGTTATTGTTCTGTTTTGTGGTGTGCTGGTGTAGCATTTCGGGTCAAATTTATAAGAGTGATTTTTCCAGTGACTGTTAAGTTTGTTCTTGAAAGAATTCACACTGGTGGCGTTTACTATATCAAACGGTAGACTATTCCATGTGTAACTACCCTATTGCTAGAGCTGTTTTTTCTTAATTCTGTATTTTCTGATGGTTTGAGTAGCTTGAGATTATGCCCCCTTGTTCTATTGTGACTCGAAAGTTTCAGTAAATCTTCACTAGATCGTTTATCGATTTTGTTCAATATTCTGAATACTTGTAGCATGTCTGCACGAATACGTCTGTATTCCAAAGAGGGAAGGCCTAAATGCATATTCGAGCCATGTTCTGTGATAAGGGGACTTAATACATTTGCAAATAGAAACGACTCGGGTCAGCCTGCCCAGTCCGCACAGGCTGACCTGAGTCGAAACTTTTTGCTATTGGTCAATTTTCTGTATGTCAAAGGTCCAGTCTACCTCGAGGTACAATGAGGTAGACTGGATCTTACATTTGGTTGTAAGATTTTATGAATCCATAATTATGTGCTGACCAGCTTGGTGGCCTGCATCATGAGATACATTAAACCCCTTTTTTTTGCCAGATCGCAGTTCTTTTTTAATTGTACTCACTAGATAATGCAGTGGGAGGCATCAGGAAGAGTTCTACAGATTACTGAAACAATTACAGATTACTGAAATTGCTCTGGCAAAAGGGGGCTTAATGCATCGCCGTGATCCATCATACCAAACGAGTCATCACATAATTAGGGATCCATAAATTCCATTCAGTCTAATGAATTACTGAATCTGGAGGAAGAGTGGTCTTTGGACATACAAAAAATTGACCGATAGCGAAAAGTTTCGGCCCTGGTCAGCCTGCGCGGACTGCACAGGCTGACCTGGGTCGATACTTTTTGCAGTTGCATTAAGCCCCCTTTTCACAAAGTATTGCTCATATATACTTTTTGAAATCAGTACTTATCGAGAAATATTGACACCGTTGCGGGAATACTCCATTTAAAACTCTTTTCTAAGCAGCAACTATGCGACAAATGAAGAATGGCTCAATGAAGGACTTGGTCATCGAAAGGGTAGAAAACAATGTAGAGACCAGCATTTTCTTTTTTTTTTTTACATGTTTTCTACCCTTTCCAATACGAATAGCAACATTTCGGTCAGATTAAATTTTCAATTGTTTTTACTAGAAAAAGACCGACAAAACAGTTAAGCTAAAAAAAAAAACACACAGTGATTTCATTTCTAACACCGTATTTTAGGTAACATTTTTTTTTTTGGGGGGGGGGGGGGAAATACTGATCACGAAATCCTAGGGGTTTTAGAACCTATACAGGCCCACACTCTAATAATACATCTATGGATGAATATATGAAATAACTAATTTATTCATTATCGTAAATGATAACGTAAATCATATACAAATTTTACAAAAGAAAAAGGTTTTGCTATGAAAAAAATATTTTTTTTTTAAATGAGGTACGTGAAAAATGTGATCAACGTTAATTTTTTTCTTGAGACGATGGCGATATCGAATATGGCCTATATTCCAAATATCTCTTCACCGACACCGTGACTCATTTCCGGTTGGCGGCTCATTTGAAGTTGATGAGGTGTTAACTGCAGTTGATTTGGGTAATTAATCGCTTGATTAAGCATATTGGTCAATGAAAAGAACGTTATCGGTACTGATATGGCTTCACTAAAGAAAGTTTTGAGAAGTGCATGGCTTGGAAAAAGGTATGCAGTTGTTGATGGCAAAGAAAACGAAGGATATGCGGACACACCATCGACAAAACGTACAAAATCAAACGGTGGATTGTCAGAAAGAAAACCGAACAGTATGGAACGACCGCCAGCCTTACGTCGTAATACAAGTGTTACTCAGTCTGTAAGAGATGTTGTTGGTAGTTTTAGACAGGTAAGTACCCACTTTTTTTTCTCACCCATTTGCTGATATTTCATGACAATTTTTTCTGAGTATGAAACGATTCTGTTGAAAGGGTCCCTTATTGAAACGGTAACAGGTTTTTTGTCCCTGGGCTTGATTGGCCGGGCTCGTTCGTCCCTACTGATTTCTCGTTGGTCCCAGGGCTTGTTCGTACCAACTTATGTATCTGCTAACCAAACGTATTGATAGTGGATACTTCACTGAATTTGACAGGTTTGAAAAGGTGTAAACTGCACACAATCCCCAACACTTTTAGTAAACCTAAGAATATATAACTGTGCAAAAAATGGTTATCTCCATCATTACGATTAGAGAAGATAAAGTAAAAGAAAACTTTAAATGGGTATTGATATGGATTTTCAGTTTATCGTGTGTTGTAGGATGGTAAGCTGTAGGCAAGAGGGGGTGCAGTACTGGCTGCCGCGATATAACTGCAATAATGCTAAAAATGGCGTTGAATACAGCGTTGAAAAAGGACAATAAAGAAACAAACAAACTCATTGCTCTCTCCTTATCACAGTAGTTTTTACTATATAATCACGTGTAAACAACTTTATGTTAAATGATATTTTGCCAACAAAAGGCAAAAAAACTTGTCAGTGGATCTTGGAGAATGGACTATAGTTCAAAATATGACTAAGAAAAAGGCGAAAACAAAGCACTGATAAGTTTTATTTAAAGTACTTTAATGTGTAAAATAAACTTTCACACAGTATTGTACATTCCAACATGATCGATAAGGTAGTGTGGGACGAACAAGCCCGGGCAAACAAACCCAGGGATGTACTGGTTTTCGGACGAACAAGCCCAGAGCCAGTGAAACGACTAGTTTGTTTTCAGTTGACAAGTTGACCTTCCTGTAGTTAGTCTGTACCTGATTATTTATTACTAAACAAAGCTTCAAATGTGTGACTGTGTCAGAAAGAAGCCAGTTAGTAGTAATTTTGTGTTCTTTAATCCTTTTTTGTGCAGTACGGGCAGATATTTATTGGTCATAATTAACGAAGTCGGTTTCAGACACTGGGCCCCGTATCATCACCTCTCAATATAAATGATCATAGCGTACGTAATCTCTCTCTGCATATACGAACCTTATTATGCCCCTTAGTATTTCGGCTCGACATCATGGTGTGCATTATAAACTATTGATTTGATTGAATTGATATTTTTTGGTTGCGTCAGAAAAGATGCACACAACGAATTTTAGTGCGTCGGCAAAGAAATCATTGACTCAAAAACACAAGAAACATGCTCTGGGCAAAACTCTGCTTTCAGTGTGGGTAAGCCTAAAATCTTGTTGTTATCAGGTGAAAGGTAAAAGGTGATTTATTGGCTCATTTTAATTTTTATCAGAAACTAAAGAAAACTACAAAACAGAGGAAGCGTCTACAAGATTCTCCATGCACACCAGGTTTTAAGAAGAAAACTCAGAGCAATAAAAAGACTCCTACCAGACGAGGAGGTAACATTTTCATCTTTTAATCCTTCAACCCTTTACCACAAGACAAAAGTTTGAACTCGTCCAGTCCAAAAGCATTGGCAAATGACAAATTAAATGAAATTGATAGGGTAGAAAACATCATGGGAAAAGGAGAAAATGCTGGTTACCAGCATTTTATCGTTTTTCCACAATGTTTTGAAAGGAGTCTTTCTAAAGGTTAAAAGTTGGGATTGTGTGGTAAAGGGTTAACTCTTCACTAAACAATCCCGAATTTTAATGACCCTGAGAAAGAAAGCTTTTAAAAACACTGTGGGAAAAGGAGAAAATGCTGGTAACCAGGATTTTCTCCTTTTCCCACAATATTTTCTACCCTTCCCAAATCGAATTTATCTTTTTGATTCTAATTTATTTTGTTGTCTGCAAATGCTTTCAGTTTGGACCAGTCCAAAATTTTGTTGTCTGGTAAAGACTTAACATACAGTCTTGACCTTCGACAACTATGACAGAGAAGTTTTTGATAACAGCAGGAAAAGGTGAAAATGGAAACCCAACAATATGGTTTGTCCTTTGAAAGTAAAAAGGTGTCATGTGAGTAGTAGCACAGTGGGAAGTGTACAGGACTGGAATGGGTTTGCTGGTTGGAATCCTAAGCTTGGCCAGTTTCTTTCCGAGGATTAATGAAAGTCATTGCTACAGGATTCATTCCTCTCTCACCAGGAGGTAAAATTTTGTAGTTTTAATCGTTTTTTGATCCTTGGGTTTTTGCCATTCAGAAAAGTCAAGTGAGTTTCCATATTGGATATTTGTTGCCCAATCTGTAAACAGAATTGATGTTTTCCTTGCTTGATAAAGCCTTTACACAACATGATTTTACAAGTGGGTACAAGTGTAGTCTTATCCCTTTACCAGATGACAAAATTTCAGCCTAGTCTAAATTTAAAGCATTTACAAACAACAATTTCAGTCTTGCTCAAATATTGCAATTTTTCTTTGATAGGGTAAAATCATTGTGGGAAAAGGAGAGTCGTAAAAGTTGGCATTGTGCGGTAAAGGGTTAACAGGCTAATAACAAAATGCTGAAATTGCTGTTATTTTAAAGTTCATTTATAGTAAAACAACTAAAAGTACAAAGCAAAACAGTTGATAATTATTAGAGGATATTTTTTCAACTTGAATTAAATCATTCAATCATGTCACAAAACAAGAAAAAAGAAATCATTGATTTTTACAGTTTTACACATGTTCCTTTTAAAGCCTGATAATACAGTATTTGATTTTGTGTTTAATACTAGTCAATAGCAACTACCTAACATTTACTGACCATTTTTTTGCAAACCTACCCACTCTTGCAAATCTCCCACATTTTTTAACCCTTTATGACACAATCCTGAGTTTTAACAACTCTGAGAGAGAAGCGTTTTGAAAATATTGTTGGAAAAGAGGAAAATGCTGGTGACCAGCATTTTCTCCTTTGTCCACTATGTTTTCTACATCTTCCAAGACAAATCTAAACATTTGAGACACATTTAATTTTTTGCCTACAAATAAATACATTTAAATTTGGACAGGTTTAAAATTTTTGTCATTTTGGTTAGGGTTAGAGTTAGCCCTTAGAGTGCCTTTCACCCGTAAAGTTGCCTATGCAGTCAGTGTAGATCAAGATCAGACTGCACAAAACTGTGCAGTATGATCTTTGATCTACACTGTCTGTTTTGCTGAGGCACTCTGGACAAAAACAACCTTGACATTGCCCTTATTATTCTCTTTTTTCCCAATCGAGCCGAGCCCCGGTAGCTCAGTTGGTAGTGTACAGGACTTATGCACAGGGGGTCGCTAGTTTGATCCCCAGCTTTGCCAGTTTCTTCCAAGGATTGATCATAGTTGTTGTGACAGGATTCATTCCTGTCTCTTCGCTGATTATTGTTCCAACAATGTGGGAGAGCAGCCAGTGGCTTTGAAAGAATATTGTGCATAGTACTGGTAAAAGAAACTCCAGGAAAGCATGGATAGGTGCACTGGCTGATATAACTAAAATAATGTTGAAAGCGGCGTTAAACATGAGACAATCAATCTGTCAAATCCTCCTGTCAGTAGGGTTTAATTGCACTCTATGGGTTAAATGTATGAGGGCTAATCCCCCACTTTGATTGTTCAAGTCGTGAATAAAACTCTGTGTTCTACTTCAGGCTACAGAGAGGTGAAAATGTATTCTCCATTTTCATTTGAAACTCCGGACAGAAGACTCCATGCAGGGACAAGGAGAGAGCCCATCAAATGGTAGGTTTTTTTTCCCATTTTGATATCTAAAAACATCACATGAAGATTTATCCCTTTCAGAACAAGAAACTCTTTGGGTCTGTACTCAAACTTAAAATTCAACTGTACCTCAAGTTTAAATATATTTGAGTCATGCTCAGTGAAAAGGGGCTTAAAACGTCTGCTGAAATTATCGACTAAGGTCAGGCTGCGCAGTCCGCGCTGGCTGACCTGGGCCAAAACTTTGCACTATTTGTCAATTTTCTGTATGTCAAAGTACCACTGTACCGATTTCCATTAGTTGTTAGACAAATGAATTTTATGTGATGACTTGCTTGGTATAATGCATCACAGAGATGCATTAAACCCCCTTTTGTCAGAGCATGGATCATTTGTAATGATGTAACCATTACTATTATTGTGACATCACTGTTTCTTATGTATGTATCTCTTAGTTTAACCTGTTGTAGAATGCAGAGGAATTCAGGTCCTTTTTTGTTCTACCTGTAATTGTAACATTTTTCTTTTTCTGACAATGCTACTTCTGTAGAAGGAATTGCTTGATAAATGCATGAACTATTCTTTTTTGGCATAGCTAGGTCCGTATTTACTAACCATTCTTAAGAGCATTCTTTGTCTTATTCTTCAAGATTGTGAAATCTTGAAAGTTACACCTTCTGATTTGATTTAGCCAATCAGAAATTGTGTTACTTTCAAATTTAGAAAATTCTGGAGAACAAGACTGAGAACATTCTTAAGAATGGTTGGTGAATGCAGACCCTGAATGTGCTGGCTTTTGACCTATTTTTTGCACTGATAACAAATGAATAAATAAAAATTTGTGATTGGTCAAAAATGTAAGCTTGTTTATTATAAGGACCCCTGCCTATTTGCTGGCATATTTCTTGTTCCTCATGAGACTGTAACAACCATAAAAGTGTATGGCACTTTAGCAAATAACGAAATGTAAGACTTGTCCAAATTGGAGGAAAATTGTAGGCTAGGATAATGGATTTGTCCATGGCAGGATAGAAAACATTGTGGGAAAATGGGGAAATGCTGGTATTAACCACCATTTTTTATTTTTTTTTTTTGCACAATGTTTTTGAAAAGCCTTTATACTCAGGATAGTTAAGGATACATCCTTACAGCTAGGGAAAAAAACACTTAAAACTTGAAAGTGTATAGAATGGCTCAGCTATGTAAACATAGATAAATTATTAATATGTATGGTGTGAGGTGTGGAAAAACAAAAGGGATTTGTCTTTCTTTAAAACCGGAAACAACAACAGCAATTGCTTTGAAGGTCTTCAAAACATGAAATACATTTTCTATCAGTCATAATCTGTGCAGTTTTAGAGCCATCAGGGACAACATTTTGCATGAAGATACAAGAATGATTATAGTTTCATAAAATAAGATTAAAATGGTTAAAAAAAACTGGCTGAAAACTGTCTGAAAACAAGTATAGACATACCTTTAAAAGTAATTTGGTAAAGTGTTAAATCACCTGATCCTCTGATCAGTGCATGCACTATTTTTCTTTTTCATCTCTCCTTAACCCTTTACCAGACGACAAATTTTTAGCTTTTTCCAAAATTGAAAGCATTGCAGACGACAATTTTAGTGTGGCTCAAATGGTGCATTTTTTTTTTTTTTTTAGGGTAGAAAACATTGTGGGAAAAGGAGAAAATACTGGTTACCAGTATTTTCTCCTTTTCTCACAATGTTTTCCAAAGGAGTCTTTCCCAGGGTCGTTAAAAGTCGCCATTGTATAGTAAAGGGTTAAATTAAGTTCTTAGTCTCCTCTATGTATTGAAAACCTGTTACAGGTTTGATTATGAAACTCCGTCAAAACTGAGAAAAGAGGTTGAAGACCTGACTGCAAATATGCAAGCTTTGGTGGCATTGACTCCTCGTACACTACAGACAAGGGCATCAAGAAGGTAAACATTAACCAGAACAGTTTTAAACATAAGTCTTGACTTAAAGAAAGGTCTTTTTATACAATATTTTAACCCTTTACCACATAATCCTGAGTTTTAAGGACCCTGAGGAAGAAGGGTTTTGAAAACATTGTGGGAAACGGAGAAAATGCTGGTAACCAGCATTTTCTCCTTTTCCCACAGTTTTCTGCTCCATTGAAGAAATGTACTATTACTTCACCCACATTAAAATTTGTTGTCTTCAAATACTTTGAACAAGTCTGAAAATTGTTTATGTGTTGAAAAGGTGAATTGCCCTCAAAGTATAATGTGTATGAATTGTAGCCCATCATACCTATTTCTTTACAATGTATTTATATCTTGTGTGTAAACCTGTGTTATCGTGCTATAGGTATCTCTGCTTTATATATTTCTTATCAATATTTTTCTGCTTAATGATTTCATGGGGCATGCAGTAAAGCTGAATGGTAAAAACTTAGATGAAATAATGAAAACTTTTAATGCTTATGAAAGGCATGCAGGAACGCATACCACTTTACTATGTGCTATGTCATATTGCTGTTTTCCATATTTGATCTGTTTTATATCCCTGGAAATGCTTAACCCATAAGCTGCTAGGTGCAACTCAAAGACCTTTTGCAGACAGTGTGGTTCAAGATCAGGCTGCACAGAACATGCAGTCTGATCTTGGATCTACACTGTACGAAAAGGAGATATTTTTCCCCCAAAATATACCTTTGAAGTAGCAAAATTTGGGATTTTACATTTCGCTAATTTAGCAGGATAAGTGTTAATGGCAAAACCTTGGATGGAATAACAAAAACCTTCCTGAAGGACAAGCATATAATTTTCACCTCATCTGTCCATCTGTCACACTTTTGTTGGAAGCATATCTAGAAGTATAAAGGGGTACTGAATGAAACCTCACACATTAAAAGACGGAAATGACAAGAAGTGCAGAGCTTTAGAATCATATAAACCCTGTCATAAGTCATTCCAAAAATATTCTCATTTTTAGCTCACCCAGAGCACCAAGTGCTCAAGGTGAGCTTTTGTTATCTCGCTGTGTCAGTAATCTGTCATGCAGGTGTCTAAACAATTACTTTGTGTGCACAATAATGGCTACATTTTTAGTTCATTACTCATGGAATTTGGTCTGGATGTTTGTCTTGATAAAATCTCGGACAAGTAAGAAATTGTGTCACCTCAAGTCAAAAAGTAGGTCGCTTAGACAAATCTCATTAAAACCGTTCTACACTTCAGGGGCGTCATTTGCAGTCAGACCACTGACACTCAAGTTCGACACTTAAGAAAATTGATCAGAATGTTTGTCTTTGGACAAACATGATAATATCTCGGACAAGGATAAAATTGGATTATTGATTTACTAGAGGACAAATTATCAAACTCTTTCCACGTTGAATGCAATAGCAAACAAATTTGATGTGGCTCAAAATTTTGAGATTTGGTTCCGAATGGCGTTCTCAAAAGCCTTAATCCTCAGGGTTGTTAAAACACAGGATTTCGGCAAAATATTAAGTTTTCACAGAGTCAGCCCTTCATTTAAATACCACTTCCACTGCTGCAACCTCAGGGAGCAAGCATCCGTCTGTTTAACTGATTCTCTTTGTTTATTCCAGGTCACTGATGAGCTCTCCCGTAACAAATGGAAGTTTAAAATCTCCAAACAGTAACAAAAAGACACCACAGGCGAGGAAAAGAATACCTACAACAGTACTGTAAATACGGTTCAGTAAAATTTTGTGGATGGTGTTGCCAGTCTTTGTTACTGTTAATAACTTTTTCAACTTTGATTTGACATTATACTAAAGTAACACCACCATCTTGTGTTCTAAGAGACGAATAACCCTCAACAGTAGGGCTTTTTTTAAAACAAGGTGGGAAAAAGAAAAATGCTTGTAAGCAACATTTTTTCCTTTTCTCAGCATGTTTTCTATTCTTCAAAAGTCAAATCCTATCATTTGGATCACATCTAGGTTTTCGTCTATGAATTTTATGCTTTCAATTTAGACAAGTCTAAAATTTTGTTGTTTGGGAAGGAATAAACCCTTTACCACACAATCAATACTTTTAACAACTCTGAGAATGAAAGCTTTAGAAAACATTGTTAGGGAAAAGAAAAAATATGCTTGTAACCAGCGATTTCTCCATTTCCTACAATGTTCTCTACTGTTCCCAAAACAAATTTTGATTTTTGAGTCACATTTATTTTGTAGTCTGTAAATGCTTTTAAATTGGACTGGTCTAAAATTTTGTCGTTTGGTAAAGAGTTAAGGAATCAATATTTGAGAATAGAAAAAGATTTCTTTAAAACGTTGAAATTGTGAAAATAAAATTGCGCAAATATGAGCAAAAATTTGCTTGATGTTAATCCTTGGGCTGCTAAGCACGACTCACTGACTTTTAGCGGACAATGTAGATCAAGATCAGACTGCACAGAACGTGCAGTTTGATCTTGGATCTACACTGCCCGAGGAGATTTTATTCCCAAAAACATAACGTTGAAATAGCAACATTTGGGTTTTCACGATCGAATTTAAAATTTCATTTTAGTTATTTAGCAGGATAAGGGTTAATTGAGTGATTTACAGTATCTGGTTCCTGTCTATCTTGAAGAGATTGGTACAGCTTCTTTATTTTCCTGTACTTCTGTTCTTCATCTTTGTTTCAAACACAGTACATGTACTTATCTCTTTCCAAGATGACAAAAATTTAGATGCCTCCGTATTGAAAGCATTTGCAAGCTGACCTGGTTCGATACAGATGTATTAAACCCCTTTTGCACAGAGCATGGCTCACATATACTTTTATAAATACATGTGTGAGGATGTTTACTTCATAAAGCAAAATGTATACGGGTGTAAATTTTGTGTATGTAGATGGTGCTTTTCTACATTTTTAGAAACATTAGGTACATACCTACAGCCAGAAGAAAAAAATGCTTAAAATTTGATAGGCTTTAGAATGGTCCAAAATTTAATCATTGGTATAAACATGGATAAATTACCAATATATGTTGTATAGCGATGGATACATCAGTTGAAAAGCTTTGATTTAAAATCAGAAATGTCTTAACAGTGATTTCTGTGATAGCCCCAAGAAAATGAAATGCATTTTCTACCCGAATTAATCTATGCAACCTTGCAGTTGTCAGGGGCAACATTTGGTATGAAGATGCCAGAGTGATTATAGTTTGATAAAATAGGATGAAATAGGTTAAAAACTGGCTGAAAATGAGTATGGATGTATCTTTTAAACATATTGTATATAGAATTATAGCTTTGACTATTTCATTATATATGCATTGCCTTTTATCAGTGAAGTATATTGTTTGATTCTTAGTCTTTCAACAAGATACGAGATTTGTATTTCTCTTCATTTCACAGTTTTTTTAAAGCCACCATTTTTTGCTCTGTTAATACAATGTATTATGTAAGTCTTTGTTTTACATGTCAAATCTGATCTTTCTCTTTTATTTTGTGTTTCATGATTATTTCTCCACATTTATGTGATATCTTTAATCCTATGCCAAACAATACTTTGTTTTAAGACCAAAAGTAACCAATGCTGGTGTTATTTCCTTACCCAATGGCAAAATTTTGGATTTGTCCAAATTCAATGCATTTGCAGACAGCAAATTCATTGCTATTCAAATAATGTGATTTGCCTTTGGAGGGGTAGAAAACATTGTGGGAAAAGGAGAAAATGCTGGTAACCAGCATTTTCTCCTTTTTCCCGCAATGTTTTCAAAAGCTATCTCTCTGAGGGTCGTTAAAACTCGGCATTGTGTGGTAAATGGCTAAAATGCAGTTGAATTTAAATTATTCCATTGCTAAATAGTCTGGAAATTATTGTGAAGATGACAATCTGTTATTCTAGTGTTAGTCACTGGCAGAAATTAATTTTTAAAAGCCAGGTAGGAAATAAGTGATTATGTGAGCTTTTGCTGTTATTTGACTGAAATAATATTGAAAGTGGCATAAAACACCATTCAGTCAATCAAAAAGCCAGGTGAACAGTAAACAAAAGATAGAGCACCCTGGCAACTTTTGACCTACTTTTAGAATTCATTTTACTGCCAGTGACTAGCACTTGGACTGACCTAAAAATAAAACATTTTGTCATCTTAAAAGTTACTTCAATACTTTTAGATGGTATGATTTAAATCTAAATGAATAATAACACCTGCATTGTTTATTTTTGACCACCATAGGGGCTTTAACGACCCTGAAGTGAAGACTTGAAAACATTGCATTTCTCCTTTTCCTACAATGTTTTCTTCCCTTTCACAGATGAATCTCACCATTTCTTTTACTAAACTTTTCTCCTTTTCCCACAATGTCTTCAAAAGCCTTTTCCCCTCAGGATCATTAAAACACTAGATTGTTTGATGGAGAGTTCCAGCTTGATCTATGATACAGATCAACAGCTACATATCTGGATGAGCTTTAATCTTAAAAAATATGCCTAACCTTTTATCAGACAGTCTTTTTTAACTAACCTACAAAGAAGTTTTCAAAACATAGTAGAAACAAGAGAAAATGCTGGTAATCAGTATTTTCTCTTTTTTCCCTAAAATGTTGTCTCCACTTCCAAAGACATAGTCTTTACTGGATGAAAATTTTAGACTCTTCTATATTTGAAGTAATTGCATACATCAAAATTGTCATCCATTCAAGGGTAAATGCATTTGAAGGCCTGACATTTTTTAAATAATTTACAGGGTGTCATATTTTTTATACTTAGTTTGTGATCACTATGTTGTAAACGAAGACCTGATATTTTTTAAATGCTTTACAGGGTGTTTTTAGCTCAGCTGTTTTTTGAAGAAAACATCTAGCTTTTGTCAAAGTGCTGGCGTCATCTCTGTTACTGTCGTTGTGCAAAAACTTTGACATTTTACAATATCCCTGTCATTACTGAAGACATTTATTTCAAACTAGGACTAATTGTTAACTTTGAAAAGGGGAACCTATACAACAAGGGTGGATCGAAATATTTTTGGCACAGATATGCCACTTTTTCAACTCAGAATTTTTACTAAAAGCAACTGCAGCTGGGCAATCGCACCTGCATGTAGTGCTTTCATTTATATTTAGTTTGCCAGTACAATATTGTGAATTATCTTTTAACTAGTTCTGTGTGTATCCATGTTTCAGTGTGTATTTGTGGCAAAATGCTCAGCTCCTTACAACACAATCACAAGTTTTAACAACCGTGAGAAAGAAAGCTTTTAAAAACATAGTGGGAAAAGGAGAAAATGCTGGTAAACAGCATTTTGTCTTTTTTCCACAATCTTTTCTATTCTATCACAGACAAATCTTAACACTTGATCAATATTTAATTTGTTGCCTGCAGTTACACCACTGTAAAAATTTTGTTGTATGGTAAGGAATTAACCCTTTACCAAACAATCCCTGGTTTTTACGATCCTGAGGTAGAAGCCTTTTGAAAACATTGTGAGGAAAGGAGAAAATGCTGGTAACCAGCATTTTCTCCTTTTCCCACAATGTTTTCTGCCCTTCCAATTAGAAACTTCAATTTTTGAGTCACATTAATTTTGTTGTCTGCAAAGGCTGTCGGTTTGGACCAGTCCAAATTTTTGTTGTTTGGTAAAGAGTTAAGAGGACCATGTAAGACTTCTTTACTGCAAATATAATGTTAAATGCTACACACTGATGCTTACTGCAAAATTTGCTTTTCTCTTCAGATGCAAAGAAACACGCAGTATAAAGGTGCAAATTTAAAATTTGGCATTTGAATAAGGAAAAGAAGAATATACTGGTACTTTCCCTCAATGTTTCAAAAGCCTTCTGTCTGAGGGTTGTTAAAACATGGGATAGTTTGGTAATGAGTTAACTCTACCAAAATGACATTATTTTAGAAGCGTCCATTTTGGAAGCACTTGCAGACAACAAATTCTGTATGGCATAAATGATGGGATTCGTATCAGATAGCCTAGAAAACATTGTGGGAAAAGGAGAAAATGCTGGTTACCAGCATTTTCTCCTTTTCCCTCAATGTTTTCAAAAGGCTTCTTTCTCCAGGTCATTAGAATTTGGGATTGTGTGGTATATTCAGTAGAGTTAAAGCTTATTCTCAAGTTTCTACTATGTATGAAACAAAAACTTCAAAATTTTTTTTGCACTTGGTAGTTTGAATGCAAGGGTTGTACATTCTAGTCAGTATTATTGCGTATTACTTTTTATACGCCCGTCGAGACGGGACGTATTATGGGATCACCCGTGGCGGGCGGGCGGGCGGAATGGCGGGCGGCATCCCCATTCTTTGTCCGGAGCATATCTCCAAAATTTGATAGCTACGGTTATGAAATTTCATGGGTGGATAGATCTCATCAAGGGGGAGTGCAGTGCACAGGAATAATAATTCTCGCTTGCTTAATTTTTGAGTTATTGCCCTTTGTTGTTTTTCATACTTGAATTTTGTCCGGAGCATATCTCCAAAACTATACTAGCTACGGTTATGAAACTCCATGGGTGGATAGATCTCATCAAGGGGGAGTGCAGTGCACAGGAATCATAACTCTTGCTTCCTTAATTTTTGAGTTATTGCCCTTTGTTATTTTTCATACTTGAATTTTGTCCGGAGCATATCTCCAAGACTATACTAGCTAAGGTTATGAAACTTCATGGGTGGATAGATCTTATCAAGGGGGAGTGCAGTGCACAGGAATCATAACTCTTGCTTCCTTAATTTTTGAGTTATTTCCCTTTGTTTATATTCATACTTGAATTTTGTCCAAAGCATATCTCCAAAACTATGATAGCTACGGTTATGAAACTTCATGGGTGGATAGATCTCATTAAGGGGAGTGCAGTGCAAATGAATCATAACTCTTGCTTGCTTAATTTTTGAGTTATTGCCCTTTGTATTTTTTCATACTTTAATCCGGAGCATATCTCCAAAACTATACTAGCTACGGTTATCAAATTCCATTGGTTGATAGATCTCATCAAGGGGGATTGCAGTGCACATGAATAATAACTCTTGCTTGCTTAATTTTTGAGTTATTATACGCCTGTCGAAGACAGGACGTATTATGGGATCACCCATGGCGGGCGGGCGGCGTCCAGTTCTTTGTCCGGAGCATAACTTTGTCGTCTCCAGTCCGATTGACTTGAAACTTGGCATGTGTGTTTGTTGCAATAATACGGAGTGCAGTGTGAAAGAACCATAACTCAACCTCATGCTGTCTTTGAGTTATTTCCCTTTGATCGTCATTTTTACAGCATTTTCTCCTTGTCCGGAGCATAACTTTATCATCTCCAGTCCGATTGACTTGAAACTTGGCATTTGTGTTTGTTGCAATAATACAGAGTGCAGTGCGAAAGAACCATAACTCTACCTCGTGCTGTCCGAGTTATTTCCCTTTGTCATTTTTATAGCATTTTCTGCTTGTCCGGAGCATAACTTTGTCATCTCCAGTCCGATTGACTTGAAGCTTGGCATTTGTGTTTGTTGCAATAATACGGTGTGCAGTGTGAAAGAACCATAACACTACCTTGAGCTGTCTGAGTTATTTCCCTTTGATCGTCATTTTTACACTATTTTCTGCTTGTCCGGAGCATAACTTTGTCATCTCCAGTCCGATCGACTTGAAACTTGGCATGTGCGTTTGTTGCAATAATACGGAGTGCAGTGCGAAAGAAGCATAACTCTATCTCGTGCTGTCTTTGAGTTATTTCCCTTTGATCGTCATTTTTACAGCATTTTCTGCTTGTCCGGAGCATAACTTTGTTATCTCCAGTCCGATTGACTTGAAACTTTGCATGTGCATTTGTTGCAATAATATGGAGTGCAGTGCGAAAGAAGCATAACTCTACCTCGTGCTGTCTTTGAGTTATTTCCCTTTGATCGTCATTTTTACAGCATTTTCTGCTTGTCCGGAGCATAACTTTGTTATCTCCAGTCCAATTGACTTGAAACTTGGCATTTGTGTTTGTTGCAATAATATGGAGTGCAGTGCGAAAGAACCATAACTCTTCCTAGCATGAGTTTTGAGTTATTTCCCTTTGATCATTTTTTTTTACAGCATTTAGTGCTTGTCCGGAATATAACTTTGTCATCTCACGTCAGAGTGACTTCAAACTTGGTATGCATGTTTGTTGCAATATCACGGAGTACAGTGCGCAAGAACAATAACTCTACCTAGTACAGATTTTGAGTAATTCCACTTTGATCTTCATTTTTACAGTATTTCTTGGTTGTCCGGAACGGAACTTTGTCACCTCAAGATTGACTTGAGACTTGGTAAAGATGTTTCTTGCACTACCTGCCCTTTACGATTATTTTACCCCCTTGACAACTGGCGGTGGGACGGGCGTATCTTGCGACAATTTGCCACTCTTGTTTTATTTTCTCACTTAATGGTTCAAATATCTATCCTGTACTTTTAAGTACCCATCAGCAAATAAATTTGAGCCATGCTCTGTGAAAAGGCGACTTAATGCATCTGCGAAAAGTATCAACCCAGGTCAGCCTGCAAACTTTGCACAGGCTGACCTGGGCCAAAACTTTTCGTTACTGGTTAATTTTCGGTATGTCCAAAGACCAGTCTACCTCAGGATCAAGTAGGTTGTTGTAGAAGGTGGCTACTATTGATCCATAAATATGTGATCGCTTGCCTGGTACCATGGATCACAGAGATGCATTAGGCCCCTTTTCACAGAGCATTTTTTCACATGATCAATCACACCTGGGTTCATTGCTCTCTTACTGCTGATTATTGTCTTAGCAACGGTTATGTTGGAAAGCAGCCAGGATATGTACACTGGTTTCTGCAAAATAAATGAAAACAGTGTTTGACACAGATTTCAGCCAATTTATGCATGTTTAAGGCCCCTTTTCAACGAATTTCAGTCATGTTGCCGAGGCCATTGCACCGTTCCATGCTTTCCTGCATGTTTTTTAAAATCAAAACGAGTTTTTTCTACCAGATACTTGCACAACATTTTTCCTAAGCTACCGGCTGCTTTCCCTGTATAATCATTGCTGGTGCTTTTTCAACAAATTTCAGTCATATTGCCAAGGCCATTGCACCATGCTTTCCTGCAATTTTTTTTAAAAACCAAAACTAGTGAATTTTGTACAAGTAACTTGCACAATATTTTTCCTAAGCTACCAGCTGCTTTCCAACAAAACCATCCCTGGCTCCTTTTCAACAATTTTCAGTCATATTGTTGAGGCCATTGCATCATTCCATGCTTTCCTGCATTTTTGAAAAAAACCAAATTAGAGTTGTTTTTACTCGTAATTTCCACAGTATTTTTCCAAAGCTACAAGCTGCTTTCATACCTAACCATCGCTGGCCACTTTTCAACAAATTTCAGTCATATTGCGGAGGCCATTGCACCATTCCATGCTTTTTTTTTTTTTTTTTAACCAAAGCTAGGGGTTTTTTTTACTAGTTATTTGCACAATATTTTTCCTAAGCTACCGGCTGCTTTCCAACATAATCATTGCTGGCCCCTATTCAACAAATTTCAGTCATATTGCCCAGGTCATTTTACCATTCCATGCTTTCCTGCATCTTTTAAAACCAAAACTGAAGGTTTTTTACAAGTAATTTGCACAGTAATTTTGCCAAGCTACTGGCTGCTTTCCTGCTTTTTTTTACCAGTAATTGGCACAATATTTTTCCTAAGCTAATGGCTGCTTTCCTGCATTATCATAGCTATTCCCTTCTCAACAATTTTCAGTCATTGCAGAGGCCATTGCACCCTTCCATGCTTTCATGCATTTTTTTTTTTAAAACCAAAACTAAAGATTTTTTAACCAGTAATTTGGACAATATGTTTTCCAAAGCTACTGGCTGCTTTCCCACATAACCACTGCTGGCCACTTTTTAACAAATTTCAGTCATATTGTGAAAGTCACTGCTGTATTCAATGCTTTCCTGCATTTTTTAAACCAAAACGAGGTTTTGTTTTTTTTTACTAGTAATTGCACAATATTTTTCCCAAGCTACCAGCTGCTTTCCAACATTGTTGCATACTTTCCTACATTTTTTTGAAACCAAAACTAGAGTTTGTTCCCAGCAATTTGCACAATATTTTCCCAAGCTACCGGCTGCTTTTCCACATTACCATCGCTAGCACCTTTTCAACAAATTTCAGTCGTATTGCATAAGCCATTGCACCATTCCATGCTTTCCTGCATTTGTTTTTAAAACCAAAACTAGATTTCTTTTTACAAGCAACTAGCACATTTTTCCCAAAAGCTACCGGCTGCTTTCCAACATTGTTGCATGCTTTCCTGCATTTTTTTAAAACCAAAACTTGAGTTTTTTTCCAGCAATTTGGCCAATATTTTCCCAAGCTACCGGCTGCTTTCCAACATTGTCCGTGCTTTCCTGCATCTTTTTTTTTTGAACTAAAACTAGATATTTTTTACCTTTCCCACAAAACCATTGCTGGCCCCTTTTCAACAAATTTCAGTCATTTTGCAGAGGTCATTACACAGTTCCATGCTTTCCTGTTTTTTTGGGTTTTTTTCCCCTAGTATTTGCACAATATTTTTCCCAAGCTACCGGCTGCTTTCCACCATCGTTCCATGCTTTCCTGCATTTTTTTTTTTTTTTTTTTTTTTAAACCAAAACTAGAGCTTTTTTACCTGTAGTTTGCACAATATTTTTCCTAAGCTTCTTGCTGCTTTCCCACATAATCATAGTGGAAACAATGATCAACAGTGAGAAAAGTGAATCCTGTCACAATGACTATCATTATTCCTCCAAAAGAAATTATTTAAGCTCAGGTTTTGAATCAGAAATCCTCTAGTCCCAACTCCTGTATGCTATCGACCGCCACTATGGCACTCTGCATATTTCAGTCAAAAGAGATGTTTATACATTTGGCATTGAAAGGGATCAAAGTGTCCATGCTTTACTTTAGTTGCTACCAACATGTATCTTAGCCTTCATGTTTTATACCTTGATCTGATAGTCATAATATGCTTTAATTTTCTCTTTGGTATGTACAGAAATATACTTGTATGAAAAGGAAAGTGTGCATTTGATAGATTAAAAAGGAAAAGTTTCATACAGAAGCAAAATATAGGCCAATTTGGGATCTAAATGTGGAAAATTTTATTTTTGTGGCAACACATTTTTTCTTAACTCTTTACCAATAACAACATTTCAGAATAATACAAATTGGAAGCCACAAAATAAATGTAACTCAACTGATGATTTCTGGCTGACAGGAAGGAAAACATTGTTGGAAAAGGAGAAAATACTGCTTACCAGCTTCTCTCCTTTCCCAACAAAGTTTTCAAAAGGCTTCTTTCTCACATTCATTATAAGTAGGCTTTGTGTGGTAAAGGGTTAAATTGTCTGTTTCTGTAATAATAATTTCTGCTAATCAAGTTCACACTTTATTTTTCATACAAGTATAACTGAAGGCCCAGTAGTGGCCAGAAGTATACAATGCAGGTGTGAAAATGCATTTAAATTAAAATGTACCATTTAAAAGAAACGAAATCACTATAATGATGACAATCTGTAATTGTATGGTCAGCCAAAGCTTGCAGAAAAATTTATTTTAAAACTAGGTAAAAAGTAAACTAAAGACAGAGTAACTTTGCAACTTTATACCAAGTTTTAAAATTCATTTGTCCAGCAACACATAATTTGACCTACTGTACAATAACAGATTGTCCTCTTCACAATTATTTTCATTCTTTGAAATGGTATGATTTAAATTCAAGTGCATTGTAACACTAGCATTGTTTAGTGTTGGCCACTACTGAGCCTTAATTAATATGTGTAGCAATAGTTAGTGTAAAGCTCATGTCATAATGTATTTATTAGCATCACAATGTATACGAAATAAGAAGCGTAAAAAGATATTTGTCTTTTCTTCATTTCAGCAAACCTCTTTTCTGACATGCAATGTCATAAATTCTGTATATACATGTTTTATTATGCCTTTACCACACTATCCCAGTTTTAATGACCCAATAGATAGAACCTTTTTGTTACATTGCGGGAAAAGGAGTAAATGCTAGTAACAAACTTTTAACAACCCCAAGGATAAAAGCCTTTTGAAAACATTAAGGGAAAAGGAGAAAATGCTGGTGACCGCATTTTCTCCTTTTCTCTTAATGTTTTCTAACCTATCAAAATCAGAAATCATCAATTTAGCAACATTATAATTTGTCTTCTGCAAATGGTTTCAATTTGGTCCAGTCCAAAATTTTGTTGTTTGGTAAAAAAAGAGGTAACACTTTACAAACTTGAAGGCTCAACAAAATTGAAATCATTTGAAGATGACAAATTCAATCTAGCTCAAACTAGAGCTGTCACTGCATGCGACTTAATACCCCCGCCAGCGCTTTGACAGAAACGGGCAATTATTTGTACACAGACGGACACACGGACGGACAGACAGGCTGATTCCAGTATACCCCCGAAAACATTCGTTTTGCGGGGGTATAATGATTCTTTCTATCTTTGATGCGGTAGATAAGATTGTGGAATATGGAGAAAATGTTATCAGCATTTTATCCTTTTCCGACAATATTTTCCGCCGCGATATAACTGAAATAATGTTGAAAACGGCGTTAAACACCATACAATCAATGAATCAACCAACAATATTTTCAAAAGGCTTCTGTATCAGGGTCTTTAATACTCGGAATTGTGTAACCAGCAATTTCAGCTGGTTACCAGCATTTTCTCCTTTTTTAACAATGTTTCATAAGCTTTCTTTCTCACGGTTATTTCAAGTCTTGGTTGCGTGTTAAATATATGAAGTACAATAGGTCAAAATTCCAGTCACTTGCAGAACACTAAATATTACCTCTTTACCAGACAACAAAATTTTAGACTGGTCCAAATAGAAAGCATTTGCAGACGACAAAATTAAAGTGACTCGAAAATTCAAATTTGTTTTTGGGAAGGGTAGAAAACATTGTGAGAAAGATAAAATGCTGGTTACCAGCATTTTCTCCTTTTCCCACAATGTTTTCAAAAGGCTTCTTTCTCAGTCATGAAAACCCAGGATCGTTTGGTACAGGGTCAAAACAAGAGGGCAATCATGGTCCTGAGTCGCTCTACTTTCCTATAAACAAACGTACCAAACATTATTTCAATCGACATTGACATAGACATTTAACCATGAGTAGCCCAAGGGCAAAGCCATAAATTTGTAAGTATTATGCATACCAAAGGGGAGCACAAGCATCAAAAGGGATAGTTACCTCATCGCAATTCACAAACAGAGACCAACAGACTATCCATGACGTAATCAGTCATAGCACTGTATTTACAAAACGTAAGAAATTACAAATCTGGTCAGGTTTGCTTTTGAAGCAATTTCATCAGAACAAAAACAGAAAATAGTAGTTGAAAAAATACTGCTTAAAAAGACTCTAAACTACTTACGAGATTTTGCATTACCCATGGGTCAGAAAGAAAGAAAGTTTGAATGGTGTTTTATGCTGCTTTCATCATTATTTCAGTAATAGCATGACAACAGCTCACATATTCATGCATTTCCTGGGTTTCACCGGTACTATGCTAGGGCTCTGAAGTGTCTTGCCCAAGGACACTCCTACGAAAAACCCAGTGAGGCTCAAACCCCTGCCTCCAGGTCATGAGTCCTACACTTTACCACTGAGCCATGCAGGATCCCTCAAAGAAAGTAAGCCGTGCCCCAAAATAAGTTTTTTTACACATATTAAGATGTTGTCAGTGAATATTAGCATACTGTATAAGTGGAAATTTTTGCTGTGTGTGAATTTTTGCCATTTTGCGAATTTGAAAAATATGCATACTTTCTGTTTGCGTATTTTACCACAAGTACACCCACAATTAACGAGTGTCTTGAATTCGCAAACATTTTGGTTCGCAAAATGTCCGTAATCAGTAATTTGCAACTTTTTTGACACTCGTATACATCCACATATACAGTATCTAATCAAGTATTATTCAGGCCAAATATCTATTAACTGAGAGAAAGTATTTTGACAAGATTTTCAAACTTTAAAAGCTGAAAGAAATTTTTTCATGGCATCAATATAAACATGCAATATGACTGTTACCATACAATCCTGGGTTTTAACAACACTGTGAAAGAAGGCTATTCATGTTTTGTTTAACCCTGTTACAATCTGGTTTCTTTGTCTGCAGAGAAAAGTTTATTTTGAGGTAATTACCAGTCTTAAAAAATTTCAATTAGCACCAAAACATATTTGAGAGGGCCCCTTTAAGCTTTTCTATCTTTTAGATAAATAAAGTGAATTCTTTACATAACTATTACAGGCTTAAAAAAAGCAAAATGGAGATTTTTTTTTTTCATAAATATATGTACAAAATATTTACAATCATTTACAGCTGTTTAATACTTCAACTAGAAATGTGTATGAGCATATATTTGTTCCTCAACCTTCATTACCTAACACCAAACAATCCCATATACTAACAACTATGAGAGGAAGGCTTTTTGAAAACACTGGGGGAAAATTACAAAATGCAGCTTACCAGCACTTTCTCCTTTTTCCCAACAATGTTTTCTAGCCTTTCAAAGACAAATTCCAGCATTTAAGTAGCATTTTATTTTGTCATCTGCAATTGGACTAGATAAAATTTGTTGTTTGGGAAGCGTGTTTACTTACTTGTTACACTGAAGAAATTTTTCATTGTATAGCAGGACTTCTGAAAACGATAACCCTTTATCTGATTTTAGACTTGTCAAAATTGGAAAAAAATTATATATGACTAATACATGACCAATAAATGTCACTAAAATGAAGGGATTTGCCATGTAAAAAAGTACAAAAAAATTGTGGGAAATCTGCCTTCTAAAAGATCATTCAAACACATGACTGTCTGGTAAAGGGATAAGTCAGAGGCGAAATTGTGGGTGATGGCATTGGTCCACTTTGCCACAATGTTTTCATTGGTGTTAACATAAAAATACAACCTTAATTCATTGTGATAATTCCTATCTCACAAGGATGTTCTGAAGTGGTCTGCTCCAAATGTGTTTTTGGAGGCAGTAATAAACCCTTTATCACAAAATTCTGAGTCTTGACGACCATGACGAAGAGGTCTTTTGAAAACATTTTGGAAAAAGGAGAAAATGCTGGTTACCAGCCGTTTCTCCTTTTCCCAAAATGTTTTCTAACATTCCAAAGACAAGTATCATTATTTGAGTCACATTAAATACAAAGTCTGCTACTACTTTCAATGTGGACAAGTGTTTTTTTACTTTTATCATTTTGTCATTTTGTAACAAGAAAAACTTAATTTTGTTGGCAAATAGCTTTCAGCTAATGTTTATCTGCTTATCTAATCCTATGTTAAATAAAGCTTCTTGTATCTTGTATTTTTGTATCTAGGACCAAAATACAAGTGGAATGGTTGCCCATGTTAGCAACAGCTAACTCTCAATCATAAATACATTGTTGTTCAATGTCTGTAGAATGCTCTTATTTATCAGTATAAACATTTATAAACAACTTTTCAAACTTTCTGTTGAAACTGTACACAATCTTATGTATTTATAGTTATGAGAGCTAACACCGTCACATCATGCTAATTTTCGAGTTGGAATTTCAGCTAACTTCATTTCAAAACACTGACAAGCCACCACGTTTCCCTCATTTTTCATCAAACAAGGGGGTGGCATCTCCGGCTGGTGATTGCTGTGGGTGTCTGGGTGAAGGTCGAGGTGACGGGCGAGGTGAAGGTCGTACGGCTGGACTCTGACCTTCTCTGGGGGTACCTGGAGCGTATTTTCTCTGTTTTGCCCATAACTCTGCAGCTTTAGCCCAGTCTGTAACTGCACTGCTCGTTCCTGCTTTGGGGGCTAAAAAGATAAAATAAGAGTTTTTGAAAATAAAGACACAAACTTTATAGGCTTTTGTCATTCTCAACTGCAGTGATGAACTCTGTCAAATTTCAAAACTTATTTTTGATAATCATTCATATTTATAGCATTTTCAGACCACAAATGTGGCTCAAAGGATATGATTTGTCACTGCAAGACTACACAACAGTGTTATAAGGAGAAAATGCTGGTTGCTGGTTAGCAGCTTTTTCTGCTTTTCCCACTAGGTTTATAAAAGCCTTCTTCTTCATGGTGGTCAACTCTTTACCACACAACAAAAATATAAACTACGCCAAATTGAAAGCTCACGCACACACAAATGAAATGAAATACAATCCATTGAAACTCAGAAAGATCATTATCTGATAGATGTAACGAAACAGGCAGATGGTACAGATCCAAAATCAGACTGCACATTCGGTACAGTCTGATCTTGATCTATGCTGTCTTCAAAAGCACTGCTCTTCTTCTATGGCCCAGAAGGGATAAAAAGTTGCCATGATTTTTGCCAAGTGATGCTTACTAGGAACAGCAAAACTCCCACAAGAAGTTTTACAGACAGATGTACTGATTGTTAAAGTACATGTACTAACCTGATTGGCCACTACTTCTAGGGGTCTTGGGTGTAGCTCCAGGCCACTGAGAGTTTCTGGGTGTTGGCTGATAGGAGGGTGTTGCTGGTGTAATTAAAGGTGTAGACTGTGGCTGTAAACATTTCAAAAACATCTCATGAAGTTGTACACAAATAATACAACTATGATACTACATTTATGATTTAGACAAGTTAATCTGGATGACATCTTTAACCCTTAACCACAAAATATCTGTTTTACTGACCCTGAAGAAAAGAGCTTTTGAAAGCATTGTGGGAAAAGCAGCATTTTCTCCTTTTTCCATAATTTTTTCAACCATTCCATAAACAAATCCTACTAATTGTTATATGGTGCAACCGGTGCAGCTATCCATGCTTTCCCAGATTGTCTTTTACCAATACTTAGCATGGAAACAAAGATCAGAGGTGAGCGAGGAATGAATCCTGTTGCAATTAATACCATCATTCCTCAGAAAGAAAGTGGCCTATCTGTGGATTCTAACCAGACAACTCCTGTTCTCTGTTCTCAAGTCCTGTACATTACTACTGTGTTACCAGGGCTCAGCTACAAGTTTGACTTAACATTAGCCTATACAGAAAGAAGCTGTAAATAATTCAAGGCTTACCCTGTAATTGGATCCAAACCCAAAAGAACCTGCTGGGTTACTGCCGCCCACTTGAGGGGTGTGGGGTGTGAATCCTGTCCTTGGAGTATAACCTGGAGTAAATCCCGGAGTTACTCGTGGAGTAACACCTGGGGTCACACCAGAGTTCACACCTGCGACCTGTGCCAGAGTGTTGTAAATATTGCTAGGTAATCCTGCTGCCGCTCTTTGTATTGTAGCTGCATCAACACCTGTGGAAACAGAATAGACTTCGTTATGCAAGGGTTGACTGATAGACTGTACGGTGTTTAACGCCCTTTTCAACATTATTTCAGCCAATGCACCTATCCATGCTTTGAGTTTCTCATACCAGTACTTTGCACAATATTCTTCCCAAGCCACCAGCTGCTTTCCGACATAACCATCCTTGAAACAATGATCAGGGGTGAAATTATGCCATGAAAATGCTACTGACAATTTTAGATTGTTTTAGTAATTTCTTTACCAGACCACACAATTTTAAATTCATCCGAATTGTTAACATTTGAGCCATGCTCTGTGAAAAGGGGGCTTAATGCATCTGCGAAAAGTATCGACCAAGGTCAGCCTGCGCAGTCCGCGCAGGCTGACCTGGGCCGAAACTTCGCTATTGGTCAATTTTCTGTACGTCCAAGGACCAGTCTATCTCATGATAAGTTGGTTGTTATAGATAATGGATATAATGGATCCATATTTTGTGATGGCTTGCTTGGTACCATGGATCACGGAGATGCATTAAGCCCCCTTTTGCCAGAGCATAGCACATTTACAGAATAACATATTCAATTCCCGTATAAAGATATGAGCCATGCTCTGACAAAAGGGGCTTAAATGCATCTTCTTGATGCATGATACCAAGCTAGTCACGATATAATTATGGTTCCATAAAGGCAAGTTTGTACAACAACAAACTGAATCATGAAGCACACTGGTCCCTTTGACATGCAAAAAAATTACCAATATCAAAAAGTTTCCACCCAGGTCAGCCTAAGCAGACTGTCCATGCGGATCTGGGTCTGTTGCATGGCTCATATAATTTGTATTTGGAAGGATGGATTGAGAGAAAAGGGAAAGAATCCTGTTTATCAACATTTCTTCCTTTGTTCAGTTTTCAAAAGTACTCCTTTTTGCAAGGTTGAAAGTTGGATTTTTTTTCAAAAATCCTGATATCCACTAAATTTAGCAATTTTCATTCTGCAGAAAAAATGAAGAAAAAATGGCATTTTGATGTCCAAAAAATTCTGAAGTCGGGAATAATCCTGAAAACTTTCACCCATGTTTTCAGGGTTGTTCAAACACAAGATTGTAAGCAAAGTACCAGACTCTTAACTGTGTTCAACAAAGAACTATCGGTCAAAAATAAAGAATACCTTGAAAGTTAAAGCTTGGGGTTTGTCCCACAGCCGGGGTACGAGCTGGGGTCCTCCCAGGGGTTCTGCCAGGTGTGCCTGAAATAGGGTCTCTGAAATGTTCCTTAAAGTACCTCATCATTGAGTTTAACGAATGAAAGTTCTTGTTTCTGTATTTAAACCCATCCGGGTTCAGGGAGACATATTCGTGTCTTGGTTTTGTTCTTGGCATATAAGACAGTAGAAACTTCCCCGGATAGACTTTAGTCGCAGTAAGGTAGTAAGGTATTCTGAAAGTAGATATGTAGAAAATTGAGTCATATTCTGGCAAAAGGGGGTTTAATGTAATACCATGATGCATTTTATCAAGCAAGTCATCATATCATCATGGGTTCATAAAACTAATTTTATGTAACAACCAAATGGATTATAAGGTAGAATGGTCCTTGGATATGCAGAAAATTCATCAGAAAGTTTTAACATAGGTCAGCCTCCTGTAACTCTTTTCTACCCTTTCACTAACAAAAATGTTCACTTCAGTAACATTTAACTTGTTGTCTGCATATACTTCTGACATGTCTAAAATTTTACTGTGTGGTACAGAGTTAATTCCAAAACAGGTAAACAGGGATAATACAGCTATAAGGCTGTATGAAAATATCATCAAATTCAAGATAATTCTTTCATATTTTAGAATGCTACTAAACTTTTTCTACACTACAAACTGTTTGAATGAATGGTGTTTAATCCTGCTTTCAACATTATTTCAGTCATATCACAGCAACAGCTCATATATTCAAGAATGTCCTGGGTCTCACCAGTACTAGGCTAAGGCTCTGAAGTGTCTTGCCTAAGGACACTCCCACAAAAACCTAGAGTTAACTTGTTGCCGGGTTCTCCAGGTTACGAGTCCTACACTCTACCACAGAGCAACGTAGGACCCCTTCTATAATTTAAACTGAGATAAATAGTTATCAGAATATTTACCCATTTTCATTCACCTTGAAATAAAGACATAAACCTCATAAACAACAATGGTTTTACCTTGAAGGTGCTTTTTTTTTCTCCTCAAACAACATTTTTTCGATGATGTCTTTCTTCCCGCCATCACTTTCTCTATAATTCTTGAAGTTATAAATATCCCTGGCCAGAGAGGCCATTGGCTGAATATGTCGAGCTATGATCTCATCCAAATCCTCAAATTCCTGTGGGACAAACCATCCGAGTAATGATTACTTATATTAACTCTTTACCAAACGACAAAATTTTAGATTGGTCCAAATTGAAAGCAATAGCAGACAACATTAAATATGGCTAAAATGTGGTATTTGTGTTTAAAAGGGAAGAAAACATTTTGGGAAAAGGAGGAAATGCTGGTTACCAGCATTTCCTCCTTTTCCCAAAATGTTTTCAAAAGGCTTCTTTCACATGGTCATTAAAAGTCGAGATTGTGTGGTAAAGCGTTTTAACTCATACAGAATCTATCATGACTTAAACCTTTACCACACAATCTTGTGTTTTAACAACCCAGAGGAAGATTTTTAAAAACATTGTGGGCAAAGAAAAAAAAATGCTGGTTGCTAACATTTTCTCCTTTTCATACAATGTTTCCTTAAAGCCCCAGTGGCAGCCAAAAGTAAACAATATGGGTGTTAAAATGTTTTAAATTTTCATCTTTATGGGAAGTTGGTTTTATTTTACAGTCCTAAAAAGGCTGAAGTATGCCTGGTTTGGTTGTGATCACTGTGAAAAATCAGTAGTTAATTCCAATTTGAATGGCTTGTGTGGGTTACATTTTGTATAGTGCTAAACTCTTTTTTAACTAGAGGCGCTTGAGCGCCTGTATCGCTCCACAGGCCTGATATTTCTATAATGGCGAAAGGAAGTTTTTAACAATTATCATTCAATCCTGCATTTTAGCTCACTGAAGAAACAATTTGGTAGACAACCACCATAGGAACTTACCTGCAAAACAACAATGAAATCCAATGAATAGTTTTAGAGAAGAAATTTTTCAAAGATTTTACTTTATACCATAAAAGGAAAATGAGTCTCCCATAAAAGCCATGTTTTTTGACAGATCTTTTTTTTTTTTAAGGAATTCTGTAAACCTGTATCTAAGGAACATTCCTGCAAAATAATAATGCTATCCAAATAGCGGTTTGGGAGGAGAAGATTTTTAAAGGTTTTTTACTTTGGTTGCCATGGCAACCAGAATTCTTCATGGAACACAATTATTTGAAGGAATTTGAAAGAGGACCACCAAAGGAACATTCCTGTGAAATTTGGTAAAAATCCAGTCAATAGTTTCTGAGGAGAAGTTTTTTAAAGAAAAAGTTTACGGACGCACGCACGGACGAACGGACGAACGAACGAACGGACGGACGGACGCACGACGGACACAACGCCATGACAATAGCTCGCTGGCCTTTGGCCAGTGGAGCTAACAACAATGAAATCCAATGAATAGTTTTAGAGAAGAAATTTTTCAAAGATTTTACTTTATACCATAAAAGGAAAATGAGTCTCCCATAAAAGCCATGTTTTTTGACAGATCTTTTTTTTTTTAAGGAATTCTGTAAACCTGTATCTAAGGAACATTCCTGCAAAATAATAATGCTATCCAAATAGCGGTTTGGGAGGAGAAGATTTTTAAAGGTTTTTTACTTTGGTTGCCATGGCAACCAGAATTCTTCATGGAACACAATTATTTGAAGGAATTTGAAAGAGGACCACCAAAGGAACATTCCTGTGAAATTTGGTAAAAATCCAGTCAATAGTTTCTGAGGAGAAGTTTTTTAAAGAAAAAGTTTACGGACGCACTCACGCACGAACGGACGGACGGACGCACGACGGACACAACGCCATGACAATAGCTCTCTGGCCTTCGGCCAGTGGAGCTAAAAATCATTTCAGATATATTGCTGTGGCCAGTGCACCTATCCATGCTTTCCTGGGGTATCTTTTACCAGCACTTTGCACAATATTCTTCCCAAGCCACTGGCTGTTTCCTGCATAACCATCAATAAAAACAATGACCAGCACTGAGAGAGAAATGAATCCTGCTGCTATGACTATCATCAATCCTTCAAAAGAAATTGGCCAAGCTGTGGATTCGAATCAGCGACCCCCTGTACACTATGGACTTTACTACCTGGCTCTGCAGGTTAAACTTCAGATTTTTATTCAAATCAACTTTCCTAACTAAAAGGTCACACATCAACAAAGTCTTCAGAATCTTTTTCACTCACCTCTCCATTGATAAGAAGGGTCCTTCCTAGACTGAAATCATTCTCTTTTCCTTCTTCCTTGATATCTATATGTGACATGATTCCATCCGCCACTTTCCACGTCACTGTGAGGTGATCTGCTCCCTGAGTATATAATTACTTGGCTAATGAGTCAATATGCTGAGAGTCATTCTGTGAAAAGGTGGTTTAATGTGTCTGAACCATGTTCTGGCAAAAAGGGGCTTAATGCATCTCCGAGATGCATTGTAATTATGTATCTACAAAATCTATCTTATCTGACAACCAACTGGATTCAGAGGTAGTTTCGTCCTTGGACATGTAGAATATTTACAAACAGCAAAAAGATTCAACCCATGTCAGCCTGCATGGAGTGCACAGGCTGACATGGGTCATTACTTCTTTGAAAGCATTAAGCTCCCTTTTCACAGAGTATGGCTTGTCAACAAAAAGTATCGACTGTGCTTAGCCTGAAACAACCCACCTTGGGTTAAAACTTTTTGCTTTTGGTCAATTTTCTGCATGTCAAGGGATCATTCTACCTTTTAACTCTTCCAAAGACCACTACCTCTTGTAACTCTTCCTAGACTCTTCAAAACTGAGAGCATCAGCAACGAAAGTGAAAACTAGAGCTTTCACTGAATGTGACTTAATACCCCCGCCAGCGCTTTGACAGAAACAGGCAATTATTTGTACACAGACGGACACACGGACGGACACACGGACAGATGGTGATTCCAGTATACCCCCAAAAACATTCGTTTTGCGGGGGTATAACAAGTACAAATGAGCTTTAGTGCTTTGACATAGCAGAAAACATTGTGGGAAAAGGAGGAAATGCTGGTTTCAGCATTTTTTCCTTTTCAACCAACGTTTTCTAATCCAAAAGACAGATTTTTAAACCCTTCCAAATTAAAAGCATCAGCAGGAGACCAATTTGAAAGTGGCACAAATGAAATCAAGTGCTTTGACAGGGTAGAAAACATTGTGGGAAAAGGAGACAATGCTGGTTTACCAGCATTGTCTCCTTTTCTCACAATGTTTTCAAAAGGCCTCTTTCTCATTAAAACACAGAATTGTTTGATATAGATAGTGGGTCCAATTTTGACAGGAGGGGGGGGGTATAATTTGAACACAGTCTTACTTACCTTACTACTAGGCCTGATTATACAGTCTCCCTGATCCATCTTGTCTAATATCTTCTGACATTCTTTATAGTCAATATTGTGGAATGATGGATGAGCAATAACTCTCTTGATATAGGCTGTAATGATCAGAGAAAGATTAATAACATTTTTGTTGATGAGTTTACTGTTATATTATCTCAAATGCCAACTTATATCAGATTCACCAGATTCTTTTAATCGCAAGTTTAAAAATATCTCACGGGTTTTACGTCAAAATATGCTAAACCATCTATGCACGCATGTTAAGTTTTATGAGTAAAACCTGAATTACCAGTGTCAAAGAAGTATAAAATTAAGTCACAAATGATGTCACACTGCGCTTGTCTGAAACATGTGTAAGTAAGACAAGAAAATTTTTCATAGATATATTGCATTGACAACAAGAGCAGTGCATGCTGTTACTAACATTTGGCTGCCGTTGATTGATTTTCAGTGAAAATTTTAAGCTGAAAAATGGGCATAACTGTCAAAAATATTTTGATGGTTACCTGCCCCTCTTATATGGGTTCCCTATTTGATAGTGAACAACTTGTTCAAGTTTGAAGTAAAAATCTTCAGTTATGACAGAGATATAAAATTTCAGACTACGACACAAACAACTACAGGGCTATGACAATGCCTTGTCTTTTTCTTTGAAAACATCTGAGCTTACAAAGGTAGTTATGATATAAAAATTGAATTACTTTGTCTGGCTTGCATCTTCTTCTTTTCTTCTTCTTTTTCTGTCTCCCTGGATTCTTTATCATAGTCATAGTACATGTCCTTCTGAGGCCTAAAATATAAACAGTTAACCCTTTACCACACAATCCTGAGTTTTTAATGACCCAAAGGAAGAAGCTTTCAGAAAACATTGTGGGAAAAGGAGAAAATGCTGGTGACCAGCATTATCTCCTTTTCCTAGTTATCAAGTTTTTTTGATGTCAGGATTGTTAAAACTTTGGATTGTGTATTAAAGGGTGAAGTATGAAGAGTTATAAACCCTTCACCAAACAATCCTGTGTTTCAACCACCCTCAGGGAATGAGCTTTTCAAAAACATTGTGGGAAAAAGAGAAAATAGTGGTATGAGTGTTGTCTACCTGTACAAAGACAAATACCATCATTTGAGCTGCATATATTTGTTGTCTGCAAATTTCGAAAAATATAAATTTTGTTGTCTGGTTAAGAGTAGCTAGTCCAGTAGCAGTGTTGGTAGCATACAGGACTTGAGACCTTGGTGTTACTAATTAAAATCCTCAGCTCATCCAATTTCTTTCTGAGGACTGATGATAGCCATTGCAACAGGATTTATTCCTCTCCTACCAATGACAATATTTCTAACTATGGCTTTGTCAGAAAGTAGCCAGTGGGTTAGGTACATTATTGTGTGAATAACTTGTAAATGAAACTCCAAAAAAGCATGGGTTGTTGCACTGTGGGGAAAAGGTGAAAAAGCTGGTTAACAGCATTTTCACCTTTTCCTACACTGTTTTCAAAAGGCTTCTTTCTCTGGGTAGCTAAAACACTGGACTATCTGGTAATGGGCTTAACCTTTTACCAAACAATCTAAGCTTTTAACATCCCAGGTGAAGGGTCCTTCTATAAACATTGTGGGAAAAGAAGAAATGCTGGTTACCAGCATTTTCTCTTTTCCCCACAATCTTTTTCAGTCTATCAATGACAAATACCTTGATTCTAGGCACTTGTGATTTGTCATCTGCAAATGAACAGCCCTCAGACAAGATGGGGCTTAATGCATTTCTATAATACATTACACCAAGCAAGTCATCATAATTATGGATCCATAAAATCCATTTTGGCAAACAACCCACTGAATCATTAAGTAGACTGGTTCTTAGACATGCAAAAAATAAACAATTAGCAAAAAGCATCGACTCAGGTTAGCCTGCTTGGACTGCATGGCTGACATGGGTTGATACTTTTGCAGATGCATTAAGCCCCCTTCTTACAGAGCATGTCTCAAATGCTTTGAATTTGGACCCAAATTTGGATAATTTGGATAAAATTTTGTAAATAGGTAAAGGGTTAAACACAGTGCCAACAGAAAAGCAGATCCTAAATCCACTTACTTCCACTGATGATCACTATCCATCAAATCTGAGGACCTGGTGGTTAGATCCACTTGGAATCTATCAATGTCAATTTTCACTATTCTTGCATGAACTGTCATATTTATCTGAAAGTAATGAAAGAGTGTCCTCTCAAATGATTTTTCCCCCTGTATTCCTTTACCAAACAATGCCTTGCTCTAACAACCCTACAGAAAAAGGCTTTTGGCAACATTGTGGGGAAAAGACGAAATAGAGAATGAAGGTTACCAGCATTTTCAGCTCTTCTCCACAATGTTTTCAACCCTTTCAAATAAAACTTGTATTTCAAGCAACATTTTATTGTCATCTACAAATGCTTCCAATTTGTAAAAGTGCAAAGTTTTAATGTTTGATAAAGAGTTCATGATCAATAAGTTACACATGATGGAGAACATTGTCAAAGAAAACAAGAGCACCGCATGCTTGTGTCAATGCTCTACTGCAGTTGCCTGAGGACAATCCGTTTTGAAAGTTTATCATAACCTAAACTTTGAAGTACAGAGATATTAGAATCTATCAAAGTTTTCACAATGTGATGTCTGGGACTAAAAGACAACATAACTACCTCAATACCTTGATGTTTTCTTCAAAAACCTGAAAGTTGTAAATGCACATAATCATAAAATCTCCCTGAGGCATACAACTGCTGACAGCTCAAACCATTTCAGTGAAATGATTTGTTGACTCCCAATTCTTCAAATATGGTCCAAAATTTTGACGTCTGTTGAAGAGATGTTACCTTCAGCCCTGTAAATGCTGAATTATAAAACAAAGATGGACAATGAACATCTACCTTAACCCTCTCCATGGGGTCTGTGACTTTTTTATCACTGAGATTTTTGATGTGTATGAATCCTGTACATCCATTGTCCAACCGACATCTGACACCCACAGCTGATCCTGGACAGCTCCCAGCATCAAAATGGTTCCACACCTACAACAAAATTATGCAGTTTTATTTTTCTGTTTCAAAAACTTGTCAGGTAGACTCAGACTTGATGTTGTGTTGAAAAATAGAAGTCAGCAACAATGAATAGCTATGAATTATATGTATACATAGACTCATGATTTTGTGGTAAAGATATAACCCTTTACTAAGTGATACGGTCTGGCGGCTATTCTACTGAAGCGTTACTCGTATGGTGTTGACTCAAAACAAGCCAAAACTCGGGCATCATATTCATGAGCATAGTATTTTACTAGTATGCACTGCAGACTGAACACAAAATGTAAGTAAACTTATTTTACATTTATTTAACCCTTCATCAAACAACCCTGACTTTTTACAAATCTGAGGATAAAGGCATTTGAAAACAATGTAGAATAAAAACCAAGAAAATGCTTTACCACAATGTTTTTTACCCTTGCAGACACAAATCTCATCATTTGAGCCACATTTATCGTCTGCAAATCCTTTCAATTTGGACTGGTCTAAAATTTTGTTGTCTGGTAAAGAGTTAACAGTTGATACAAGAATATATTTGAAAACACTGTGCTAAAAGGAGAAACTGCATCTTACATACAATCATTCCTTTTGCAACAGTGCTCTCAAAGTGGTCTGCTACAAGACACAAACCTGTGTGCAGGATGTTATTATATAAGCAATGGTTACAAGAAGGAAGACTAACCTCACTGAGTTCAGGAAAGTCATTTTTGTTACAAAATGGACATTGCCAGAGTCCAGTTTCATCATTTCTGACTGGATCAGCCTGATCTAGCTGTTCTCCTCGGGGCTTTCTGTGTGCAACCCCACTTACACTGACTAGAAGGAGCTTACCTGGAATAAAAGAATATATTTGATTGTCTCTGTAACAAAAACAAAGTTTTAGCCTTGTCAAAATCTGAAGCATTTGCAAGTGATAAATGTTGTTCAAATGGTGAATATGGGCTTTAAAGGTTAGCAAACATTGCAGGAAAAGGAGAAAATCCTGGTTACCAGCATTTTCTCCTTATGCTCACAATGTTTTCAAAAGCCTTTTACCTCAAAGTCGTTAAAACTTGGGTCTGTGTGGTAAAGAGTCAGTGCCTACCTGTCGAAAAATCTAGATTTGTCTGAAATCCAAGCAGTTGCAGCTGACAAATTAAATAAAGTTAAAGTGTGAAGATTTGTCTCTGCAATAGTAGAAAACATTGTTAGAAAAGGAGAAAAAGCTGGTAATGTACATATTCTCCTTTTCCAACAATGTTTTCTAATCTTTAAGGAACAAATCCCATCACTTGAGCTATATATAACTTACTGTCTGCAAGTGATCTTAACTATGGACATGTCTTAAATTTTGTCTATACAAGAATTTATCACTATCACACAACCCCCCATCAGTACAATTGTAGCAAATATTGACCAAGTTCAACCAAGCACTATGACTTGATCTTTGAGCTGGCAACACGGTTAGACAAGAGTAACACTATATGCTGCCCCTCCTTTTTATTGCAGGGGCATAAAAAGACTAAACCTTAAATCTCTAAAAAATATGAAAAGAGAATCTATACATAGATAGGATTATTTTAGTGTTTCCTGTAATCTCATTATTATATTGATTGTATGGTGTTAAACAACATCTTCAATATTATTACAGTTAAATTGCTGCAGCAAGTGCTCATATCTATGCTTTCTTGTAGTTTTCTTTAACTGGTACTTCATTAATTTATTCTTCCCAAGCCACTGGCTGCTTTCTCAAATAACCACTGTAGAAACACTGATCAGGGGTGAGAGAGGAATGAACACTGTTGCAATATCATCAATCCTGGAAGAGTAATCAGCTAAGCTGGGGATGTGAACCAGCGACCCAGTGTATCTAACTGACTCGACTACTGGGCTTGTCCTTTCTATCCCAAAAAGACACAAAAACAGAAAATCTGCCACATGAAACAAAAGTTCCATTAAATCCTTTAAAACACAACAAAAATGTAGACTTATCGAAATTATCAGTATTTGCAGTTGACAATTTGAAAGTGGCTCAAATGATGAATTAATCATTAATAGGGTAGAAAACATTGTGGGGAAAAAGGAGAAAATGCTGGTAAACAGCATATTCTCCTTTTCCCACTATGTTTTCAAGACATGTCCCCTTCAGGGTTGTTTAACTCTTTACCAAACCACAAAATTTTGGACTAGTCCAAATTGAAAGCATTTGCAGACTACAAAATAAATGTGAATCAAAAATTGAAATTTGATTAGGAATGGGTAGAAAACATTGTGGAAAAAGGAGAAAATGCTGGTTACCAGCATTTTCTCCTTTTCCCACAATGTTTTCAAAAGCTCTCTTTCTCAGGGTCGTTAAAAGTCGGGATTGTGTGGTAAAGAGTTAAACTTGGATTGTTTGGAAAAGGGTTTAAGTAATACCAATATAAAAGGTGTCTGGTGTTTCCTTGGTAATCATGTTGAACCTCTCCTCGTTTGTTGGAGATCTGTATGGGGTCCGCAGATCTTTGTATCGGTGGTTTAACTCCGCCCTGATATCATACAGGGTGATGTGCTTGTCCCCATAGCCCTGTAATTCCACGGTATCTCTATTGACTTTTTACCAAACAAAAAGGCATTTTTAGATTTGCTTATATTCAAAGCATTTGCAGAAGACAAAAAATAACTGTGACTCACATGAACTAACTTGGAGAAAAGACTGTACGAAAATGAGAAAATGCTTGTCACTGCATTTTCTCGTTTTCCATCAATATTTTCAAAAGCCTTCTTCCTCCGAATTGTTAAAATATTTTTGCCAAAATGTTTCCAAAAGGCTTTTTCTTTACTTGTTTAAAGCACTGGATTGTTTGATACAGGGCTTAAGTACTAAGCCCAACTTCAGTTGTTTTAAAAGACAATAAAGATCAAGATCAGAAAGCAAGTTCAGTCTGAATTTGTGATGCACCCAGTTTGTTATAGGCCGAGTTGTCCTTGAATTATTCAAATTCTGATCATTGTTACCTGTCTTTCGAGTTCCTCAGCAAATGCATCCAGATCCAAATCTTTCAACCTTTCAGGACTTTCCAATATTTCCTCCAGGGCACCAGCTGGGTTAGCATCCTCTGCAGTGTCATCATATTCCAATGCATCAACAGCCATCTTTCTGGCCCATTCATAGGTTTCAGGGTGAACACGGGAACCATCCAATACTTCAACATAGGCCTCTGTGCTGTAAATTGATCGTGATTGATTGTACGGTGTTTAATTCTGTTTTCAATAATATTTCAGTTACACTGCTACCGCCAGCGCACCTATCCATACCTTCCTAGAGCTTCTGCCACCAGTACTTCGAACAATATTCTTTCCAATCCACTGGCTGCTTTCCCATATAACCATCCTAAGAGAGGAATGAATCCTGTCGCTATGACTATTATCAATCCTTGGAAAGAAAGAAAATGGCTGAGCTGGGGATTTGAACCAGTGACCCCCCTGTTCTCCAGTCCTGCACACTATTGACTGTGCTGGGCTCAGCCGTAACTTGATTAACAATTTTCATATTGAAATGCACATTACATTAACATTTTTTTGTCTTCTAATTACTCTCTTTCTAAAAAGCCTTTTTTCACAGGTCATAATACATGGAATCATGAGGTAAATGGTGAATAAACACTTTTGTTTTCATTCTATCCCATTTGAAAGACTGCTTGATTGATTACTTGTATGGGGTTAATGCTGTTTTCAACTCTATTTCAGTTATAGCTCAATTTCAGTTATGTGGCTGCAACCAGTGCACCTATTCTTTCATTCCTGGAGTTTTTTTTAACATAAATCCTTTGAAAGAAATTTGCCAAACTGTGGATTCGAACTAGCAACGCCCTGGTAACAAGTCCTGTACACTACCTACTGCTCTACCAGGCTTGGCCAAAAGCTGCTTCAAAGAGATACCTTCAGACCACAAACTCCCACAATTTACTACCTGTCTCCTAATGAGTTGGTACCTATCTTGATAAATCCAGCACAATTAATGAACACTTTGGGACCCATTCTACACAATTTGAAATGCTGCTTCAAACAGAGATCCCTTCGGATCACAACGACCTACACCCCCCTCTGCTCCACAATTCATTACCTGTCTCCTAACGAGTTTGTATCTATCTTGATAAATCCAGCACAGTTAATAAACACTTTGGGACTCATTCTACACAATGTGACTAGCTGGGTCCGGTTTTCTAATCTACTGCTGTTTTGTCTCAATACCTGCAAAATAAATATTTTTAGATTGATTGCAGGGTGTTTATGTTATTTTCAACATTCAGGTATATTGTGACAGGCAATGCACCTATCCATGTTTTCCTGGAGTTTCTATGACCAGTATTTCGCACAATATTCTTGCCAAGCCACTGGATGCTTTCCCAGATAACTATCTTCATAACAATGATCAGCTTTGAGAGAGGAATTAATCCTGTCACAATGACTCATCTTTGGAACGAAACTGGCCTAGCTGGGGATTCCAACTAGCGATCCCCTAGTCTCAAGTCCTGTATGATACCAACTGCGCTACCTGTGCTCAGCACAAAGAGGACAGAAATTGTTATTATCAGTAACTTAAATGGTGTTTTATGCTACATTTTACATTATTAACTTTAGTTTCGCCTTTTCCCACATTGTGGTCAAAAACGCATGTTCCTCTGGGTAGTTAAAACCAGGAAAGGTTTCATAAAGGCTTTATCCATGTAAATTTTCCAAATTTTACAAGCGCACTTATGTACAAGACTATTTACAAATGTATCTGCTGCAAATTAGTGTCAAATCTTAATGAATAAATTGACCCTTTACCACACAATCCAAACTTTTGAAGACCCTAAAGAAGGGTTTATGAAAACATTGTAGGAAAAGGAGAAAATGCTGGTGACCAGGATTTTCTCCTTTTCCAACAATGTTTTCATACCTTCCAAAAAAAATTTTTGATTTTGTCATCTGCAAATGCTTTCAGTTCGGACATGCCTAAAATTTTTTCATTTAGTAAAGAGTTTAAAAGAGAATAGAAAGAGATACATCTATCTATAAGACAGGTATCTTTCAATACATAAAGTGCTCAACTAATTATGATACAGATCACAAATGCCCTACCCTCAAAAGGGCTCCGCCCTTCCTGGGCCCCAGCCCACAAATAAATTGGACAAGGGATGATGTGTGGGGGTTAGTTATACATTTGTTTACATCCACTCCCACCTCGTTCACTCTGTTCACAAACTCTAGATAAAGGGCATTCAGTAAATCTTCTTTAGCCAATGAATCCTGAAAGATGTAGAATATCTAGTAATTTATCTGTGAAGATGGGAAAGAAGTAATCTTACATATATAATTAAGGTCAACTCTTTACCACACTATCCCAGATCAATGACTCTTAGAAAGTTTTTGAAAACATGGGAAAAGAATAATTACTGATTCATCTATAAAGATAGAAGTAAAGATAGACAGGAGTAACCTTATCTCTATAATTAAGGTTAACCCTTCACTGCACAATCCCAAATCAAAGATTTTTTTAAAACATTATGGGAAAAGAATTTATTCATCAAAGGAAATTATTTTGTCCTTTTTCAACTTTGATGATGATCTATAAACTGAATTATGGAAGAAAAATAAAGTCAAAGAGCTATGAATTAATAACAATTTTACAAATATGTGACACCATAAAATCAAGGAATCTACCAGATATCCACCTGAATATAAATAATTTATGTGAGGCACATTGGGACCTATCTACAAATTAGCACTATCCATCATACCTGCATTGGGTGAAATTTCAAACATAAGATGTCCTCATCCTGATTACAAAGTTGTGAGAATTCTGTCAGTGGATCATGCAATCTTCTAGCTATACACACAGCGTGCCGTAAAACTGTTGGATATTCTCTAAACTCCTCCTGAAAAAAAAAACAACAAAACTGTATGCAATATCCTTGATTAGATCATTTTGTGAAAACAATACAAAATCTCCAACATTCAAATAAAATGGGCCATGCTATATGAAGAAGGGGGTTTAATGCATCAGCAAGAAGTATTGACCCAGGTTGAAATTTTTTGCTATTGGTCAAATTTCTACTTGTCAAAGAACCAGTCTACCTCTGAATTCAGAGAGACTTGGCTGTAGAACCAGCATTTTCTTCTTTTCCAGCAATGATAACTACCCTATCAAAG
Source organism: Hippopus hippopus (assembly GCA_946811185.2). Classification (NCBI taxonomy): domain Eukaryota; kingdom Metazoa; phylum Mollusca; class Bivalvia; order Cardiida; family Cardiidae; genus Hippopus; species Hippopus hippopus. Next base: position 387,098 of record OX328109.1, read on the forward strand.
ACAAACTAAATCACTTGAGCCATATTTAAATTGTTGTCTATAAATACCTTTAAGCTGAAATTTTTTTCAAGTCTTAATTTTTGTCCTGTGGTGAAGAGTTACAACATTCCCTTAGGTGCATATCAGATATAATAAGAGCACAGCATGCAAGTGCCAACACTCGGCTGCAGTAACTTGATTTCCAGTGAAATTGTACATTGAAAAAGGGGCCTAATTTGTCAAAAATATTTTGATGGTTACCTGCCCCTGCTGTATTGGTTCCTCTTTGGATACTTAACAACCAGTCTAAGTTTGAGGTGATTATCTTCAAGAATGAGAGAGATATATTGAAAATGTCAAACTTCTTGCATAATGCAGATGATGACAAAGTTGATGACCCCAGGGCTATGACAATGACTCAACATTTTCTACACAAACAGCCAAGCTGAAATTTTGTTCTTCATAGACAACAAAATGCCCAACTTACATCTGCCTTAGAGCTGTTGGCCCAGACCATAGCAAGTTCATTGTCCACCAGTTCTATGTTGATGGGAGGCATCTGTTGCTCCTGTTCCAGTTCTGTGATCACCTTCTTAATATCTTCAATTATCATCAATGCATCTCTGAAATACGAAAAAACTTCTTAGCTCTTTACCACACAATCCCTTGTTCAAATGACCCAAAACTAAAGCTTTAGAAAACACTGTGGGAAAAGGAGAAAATGCCAGTGATGCTGGTTCTATGATCATCTTCTTGATATCCTAAATTATAACCATGCATCTCTGAAATAAAAACAACAGCACTGCATGCCCATGCCAACGCTTGCTGCAGTTGCCTTTGTGAAAGTTCAAAGTGAAAAACGGCTAAAACTTTGTCAAAAATATTTGGATGGTTATCTGCCCTAGTTGTACGGGTTCCCCTTTTGATAGATAACAACTTGTCCAAGTTTGAAGTACATATCTTCAGTGATGTCAGAGATATTATAAAATGTCCAACTTTTTAAAAATTCCCAGCCAAAAAAAAGGGCCATAAATGTGTCAAAAATATTTTGATGGTTACCTTCCCCTTTTTAAAAGTTTACAAATATTCTAAATTTGAAGTTGTGTATACTTACATGCTTTCCGCTGTAACAGCTATAACATGTGGCTTCTGAACTTCAATGAAATCTTTCAATTTTTCCATATCTTGCTCCTGTAGAGAAAAACACATTCCAGATATGTGATCCATGAAATATGAGGGGAGTTTACCCTTTACAGAACGACAAAATTTTACGCTGTCAAATTTGAGAGTAGTTTTAGACAACAAGTTAAATATGACATAAATGAGTGTAATTGTCTGTGAAAGTGTAGAAAACCTTGTGGGAAAAGGAGAAAATGCTGGTTACCATTTTCTCCTCTTCTCACAATGCTATCAAAGCCAGTCTCCATTAAAACATGAATGGTAACAGTTAATAGCTGACAAGAAATATGAAAACTATGCATTCATGGACCATATTCACCAACCATTCTTAAAAAACACTTCTAGTCTTATTCTCAAGAATTTTCTAAATTGAAAGTTACACAACTTCTGATTGGCTAAACCAGATGGTTAGGGTTTGGGTTAGGTTTAGCCAATCAGAAAGTGCATTACTTTCTAAATCCAGAATTAGACTACAAATGTTCGTAACCCTTATCCTGCTAAATAACTAACATGAAACTTTCAAGCCCATGGTAAAAACGCCATTTCAAAGATACTTTTGAGAGAAAGATATCTCCTTATCGGACAGTGTAGATCCAAGATCAGACTGCACGTTTCGTGCAGTCTGATCTTGATCTACATTGTCCACAAAAGGTCAGTCAGTCACACTTAGCAGCTTACGGGTTAACAATGATTGGTGAATATGGACCCTGGTCAAAATGTTATCTTCACTCACCTTTTCATGTCTCTCTCTATCATTTCTATATTCACTCACCTTTTCATGTCTCTCTCTCTGTCATTTCTATCTTCACTCACCTTTTCATGTCTCTCTCTATCATTTCTATCTTCACTCACCTTTTCATGTCTCTCTCTATCATTTCTATCTTCACTCACCTTTTCATGTCTCTCTCTATCATTTCTAGATCTTATTCTGCTGGTTAAATTCTGTAATCTGATAAAATCTTTAACTTCACCATCACTGTTCACCATACAGCCAAAACCTGTCATATCTCTGTGGAAATATGTAACAAGCATGAAACTCAAGACTATAAGTTTAAATCAACAAACTTGTAAGTCGACCAAGTTTAAAAACAATCTTATCCGTCCATTAAATTTTCTTTTTTTAACTCTTTACCTAACCAAAAACTTTTCAACTTGTCTGAATTTAAAGCATTTGCAGACAACAAAATAGTTACAGCTCAAAAGGTAACTGCTGTTTTTGACAAGGTAGAAGATATTGTGGGAAAAGAAGAAAATGCTGGTTACCAGCATTTTCTTCTTTTCCAACAATGTTTTTTACCAGCATTTTCTTCTTTTCCAACAATGTTTTTAGTATCCCTCTTCTTTAAGGTTGCCAAAACTCTGGACTGGGTGGTAGAAAGTTAAATGGGATTTTAGGCCACTTTCCACAGTCTTAGAGTTACTTCAATACACCATCGAACTTATTCACACCAGTCCTGGGTTCCGCCAGTACTAGGGGTTTTCGGGACACTTCCCCATGACTAGTGCAACCAGCACGGATTGAACCAGGCCTTTCTGATTACCAAGTCTACCATTTTACTGCTTACACTTCCATTATAATGGTTTTGACAAAATTAGTTATCATATTCATTGTTCAAAAATTCAACTAAAATTCTAAACTAGCCAACATTAGGTAATGTCTACTTTTAAAACTTACTACCAGACAATAACAAAATTCTATTCTTTTCCAAACTGTAAGCAATTGCACACGACATACCAATTCAATTCAAAATGTTAACTTTTCTTTCAAAGGCGAGAAAATGCATTTAAATCATAGCATATTAAAGTATGCAAACAATTGTGATGATGACAATCAGTTATTGTATGGCTGGTCCAAGTATTAGTCCCTGGCAGAAAAATGAATTCCTGTTTGTTTACTTTTGCCTGCTATTGGGGCTTTAAGGTTTAAAATATGCTATACAAATGATACAACGAAGTACCTTCTAGGAAGATAGGCAATACCCAGTACTCTGAGAGAATTCTCCTCACTTTCATCTAGATACTCATACAACTGCTGGTCTGTCTGATATGGGGCAACCTTCAACCAATTGTAGAGCTTTCTACAGCAAGCCTGAAATGGGTATTCAACCATCATCAACCCTTTACCAAACAATCTCTTATTTGTAGATCCCCAGGAACATTGATGGGAAAAAGGAATATAGACCAGAACCAGCATTTTTTTCCTTTTAATACCAACAATGTTTCAACCCTCTTATAGGAAAATCCTAGCATAAAGTTTTCAAAAGTCTTTTTTCTCAGGGTCATTTAAACTTAAGGTTGTTTGATTAAGGATTAAAATGGCTTGGATCATTTTTAACATTATTCAGCTTCCAAAATGAAAAGTCTTCAAAGATATCTAATAGACACAAATAAGATAATCATATTAATAAAGGTAAAAGCACAGCACATACAAAAGAATACACCTAATTATTGTTTGAATGGCAACTTTCAATATTATTTCTGTCACATTATGGCAACAGCACACATACTCATGTACTCATGTATGTCCACGGTTTCACAAGTATTCACAAGCCAGGGAGTTGAAGTGTCTTGCCCAGAGATACTCCCACAAAAAACCCAGTGCTTCTAGCAAGGCAAAAACCTGGGCCTCTAGCTTACCAGTTTTTAACTTTACCACTGAGTTTTTGCATAATGACAGACAATGGCAGGGCTCAGAGCTCCAGATAAAAGGGAGTGATGGGTTTCTAAATCCATTATTTCTCTTCAAAACCCTATGCTGTGGGTACTCATTAGATTCGTCTCGATGAGTTGATTCTAATGAGTACCCACAACATAGGGTTTAGTGGAAAATAATTAATATTTTCAATTTTGAAATCAAAATCACTCCCTCTATCTGGAGCCCTGGGGCTATGCTAATAACTTGATCTTCTTAGAAAACAGACATGCTAAAAATCTACAGTTTACTTTAACAATCCCTTCTTTTGCTTCTGTAATCAGTTTTATTCTCAGCTCCTTTTCCAACTGGGGGTACAATATTTTGCGTAGAGCCCATTCCAGTGCCTGACTTCTCTGAATGTTCCATTGCTGTACAAGGTGACTGAATTCATCCTGTTTAAAATACCAAAAATATGTTCAATAAAATCTTTACAATTCCAAAGAAAGCCAATTTCTTAATTTTAACATTGTATATGATTCACACCCTGTGAAAATGTGGGTTGGTTTAGGTATATTTATTTTACATGGATTGAGAAACAAGTACTTGCAACTCATACTAATCTCTCTCAATTCTGCTTCCTGGAAACTACACCAGAAATGGAATAGCATGAAATGTGTGGGCCGATGAACAGTCCCTAAGTTGACACCCTCTTCCAGGTATTCAACTCGGAGCCTTACAGTTACAAGGCCAAAGCTCTATGTGCATCTGCAAAAACTTTCAACCCAGGCAAGCCTGCGCAGTCCTTTCAAGAATATTACGCACATTACTCTGTCAAATTGACAATTTAACTGTGGCTCAAATAATGGAATTGGTCTGTGATAGTGGAAAAAGGAGAAAATGCTGGCAAAATAGGTGCCAGCATTTTCTCCTTTTCCTGCCATGTTTTCAAAATTCTTCTTCTTTAGGGTCATTAAAAGTAAGAATTGTGTCATAAAAAGTTTAGCTAAAGTAAACTATTCAATACCCTGTAATACAACTGTCTTATTTCCTCAAGGAAAGTTTGAATATTTGGATTGTCTGTTATTTCATCCATGGTAATTGTGATGGTCAGTAAATGTTCTTCTTCAGCTTCACTCAGCCTTAAAAACTGTTCATCTTTCAAATCCTTGACAGGTTTATTCATCAGATACTTCATGGAATAACACGGATGGGCCTCATCTATAACCTAAAATAATATCACATGAAAGTATAACATTGTAGAATGAAACATGTACTAAAGAAAACATTGAATGAATGAAAGTTGTTTTATGGCGCACTGACAGCTATGGTCATTTAGCCGCATATCTGAGTCAAAAGATGATTAAATTGGAATTTTTAAGCTAAAAAAGGTTTGAATACATTGATATAAACAAGAGGGCCATGATGGCCCTGTATCGCTCCACTGGCTATTAAGTAAAATTCTGACCAGTCGTTTCAGAGAAGAAGAATTTTTAAGAATTTCTAAATTTCCATATAGTGCAAGTAGCCCCCATTCACCAGAGCCACATTTTTTGACGGATCAAAATTTTACGAACAATTTTTGAAAAAGGTCACCCAAGCAACAATCCTGTGAAATTATTTCAAAATCTGACCTGCTGTTTCAGAGGAGAAGATTTTTAAAGAATTCCTTCATTTCTGTATAGTGCAAGAAGCCCCCATTCACCAGAGCCACGTTTTTTGATGGATCAAAATTTTACGAACAGATTTTGAAAAGGGTCACCCAAGGAACAATCCTGTGAAATTATTTCGAAATCTGACCAGCGGTTTCAGAGAAGAAGAATTTTGAAGAATTCCTTCATTTCTATATGGTGCAAGAAGCCCCCATTCACCAGAGCCACATTTTTTGATGGATCAAAATTTTACAAACAATTTTTAAAAAGGGTCACCCAAGGAGCATATCTGTGAAATTAATTCAAAATCTGACCTGTGGTTTCAGAGGGGAAGATTTTTAAAGAATTCCCTAAAAAATTCCATTTGGTTGCAATGGCAACCAGAGTTTTTGATGGAATCAAATTCTGTGAACAGTTTTTAAAGAGGACCTTCCAAGGAACATTCCAGCCAAGTTTGGTCCAAATCCGCCCAGTGGTTTAGGAGGAGTTGATGTTTAAAGAATTGTTGACGACACACGACGCACGACGGACACCAGGTGATCCTAAAAGCTCCCCTTGAGCACGTTGTGCTCAAGTGAGCTAAAAAGTTAACATACGGATGGACGCACAACGGACAACGGGCCATAACATAAGCCTGCTGGCCTTCGGCCAGTGGAGCTAAAAAACTTGTCTAGCACCAATCATGTATCACTGCAGCTTGATAATCAAGGGAGGTAAATAGTAACGAACTTTATCTTTCATAAAGAGTTATTTCCCTTGATTAATGTTTAAATTGAAGTGACAATATTTTGAAGCCCATGTTAAACTTGCGATCCCTGGAATGAAGGCAATTTTGACCCCAGACCTACAATATGAAACTAGAATGTGTGGTTATAAACAAAAAGATTTTTTAATCTTGCCCAATAAAAAGTCATGTAAAACAAGTTTGCTGAATAAAAGGCCCTGTAAAATATGTGATCCATGACACAGGTTTATCAAGTTTTCACTATAAAAGCCAATGTAAAACTTGTGAACCCTGGTGTGGAGTCAAACTTGACCCCCAAAGTTAAAATTTGGGCCCTCTTGGTAGAGGCCCATTATATAAAGTTACATGCAAAATTTGGTAGCCCTAGGCCTAAATATGGCTATGTACAAGTAGATTATTAAAGTTTCCTTATATAAGACCATGTAGAACTTGTGACCCCCTGGGGTGGGGCTACATTTGACCCCCCGGGCTATAATTTGGGCACCCTTGATAGAGACCCCCTAGATAAAGCTAATTGCAAAATTTGATAGCCCTAGCCCTTATAGCTAGATGCGAAAGATTTTCCTATATAAGCCCGCCCATGTAAAACATGTTACCCCCCGGAGCGAAGTCAAATTTGACCCTCGGCTATAATTTGGACACCCTTGGTACAGGTCCACTAGATAAAGCTACATGCCAAATTTGGTCGCCCTATTAGTTCTCCCTATATAAGCCCATGTAAAACTTGTTATATAAGCCCATGTAAAACTTGTTACCCCCGGGCAGGGCCTAATTTGACCCCAGGGCTATAATTTGAACAATCTTGGCAGAGGTCCACTAGATAAAGCTACATGCCAAATTTGGTAGCTCTAGGCCCTATGGCTAGGTAGAAGAGGAATTTTAAAGTTCTCCCTAAATAAGCCCATGTATAACTTGTAACCCCCGGGGCAGGGCCAATTTTGACCCCAGGGCTATAAATTGAAGAAACTTGGTAGAGGTCCACTAGATAAAGCTACATGCCAAATTTGGTAGCTCTAGGCCCTATGGCTAGGTAGAAGAGGAATTTTAAAGTTCTCCCTAACTAAGCCCATGTATAACTTGTAACCCCCGGGGCGCGGCCAATTTTGACCCCAGGGCTATAAATTGAAGAAACTTGGTAGAGGTCCACTAGATAAAGCTACATGCCAAATTTGGTAGCCCTTGGCCTTACGGTTTCAGACAAGAAGATTTTCAAAATTTTTCAGTTTTGTTGCCATGGCAACCAGAGTTTTTGAAGGAATTAAATTCTTTCAAGAAATTCTGAAGAGGACCATGGCAGGATCATTTCTGTGAAGTTTCATCAAAATTGGATGGGTAGTTTCAGAGAAGAAGACGTTTTAAAAAAAAGTTAACGCACGGACGGACGCACGGACGGACGGACGGACGGACGCACGACGGACAACAGGCCATGACATAAGCCCGCTGGCCTTCGGCCAGTGGAGCTAAAAACATTGTGGAGATAGGAACACGGATGAGCTTCATCTATTACCTAAAAACATCAAGAAAGTTGTCTATTTAAAATAATAAACTCTTCACTAACAGACAATATTTTAGATAAGTTTAAATTGAAAGCATAGGCAGGCACTTTATTAAATGTGGCTCAAATGACTGGATATGTTTTGAAAGGTTAGAAAACACTGTGGGAAAAAGAGAAAATGCTAGTTACCAGCATTTTCTCCTTTTCCCACAATGTTTTATACCTTTCCAATGATTGATTGATTGTTTGGTGTTTTACGCCGTTTTCAACATTTCAGTTATATCACGGCAGCCAGTGCACCTATCCATACTTTCCTGGTGTCTCTTTTACCAGTACTCTGCACAATTTTCTTTCCAAGCCACTGGCTGCTTTCCCACATAATCACTGTCTTAGCAATGGTCAGCGGTGGGAGAGGAATGAATCCTGTCGCAGTGACTATCATCAATCCTCAGAAAGAAATCGGCCGAGCCAGGGATCGAACCCACGACTCCCTGTTCTCAAGTCCTGTGCGCTACCGACTGAGCTACCAGGGCTCGGCTATACCTTTCCAAAGATGAATTCAATTGTTTTGAGCCACACTTGAATTGACATCTGCAAATGCTTCAAATATGGAACAGCGTAAAATTTTGTCATGTAGTTAAGTGTTAAAGGCTTCCTAGTAGCATTTTCTCTTTTTAGCCCCTTTTGCCCCGGTTGCAATGTTTCGGTAATTTATCTATGTTCACACAGCTGACTAAATTCTGAATCATTCTACAGTCCATCAAATTTTTACAGCGTTTTTTTTTTCTCTGGCTGTAGGGACGTATCTTTAGAGTATGAGCACAGAATCAGTTGAGTAAGGACTCAAGTTTTACATGCATGGGCACAAGTCACTCGACATAATATGGAAAATCATACCTTAAGCCCTTTCTTTGAAGGGGCCACATGAATTTTGGCCCGCTCAAAATAAGCCTGTCTCACGACCTGCTTCACTAAAGGATCATGGGCCAGTTGCATAGCAACCATGTGACGAGCACCAATCAGAACTTCATCCCCTGTCGGAAATTGGCTGTAAAAAAAAAACATGAGCACATTATCGGGTGCCAACGCTCAGCTGCAGTTGCTTTTCAGTGAAAACTTTAAGTTGAGAAAGGGGCATAACTGTGTCGAACATATTTTGATGGCTATCTGCCCCTGTTGTATGGGTTCCCCTTTTGATTCTTAATAACTTGTACAGGTTTGAAGTAAATATCTTCAGTAATAACAGATATAACAAAATGTCAGTTTTTGCACTACGATGCATATTACGAATACGCAGACAGCACCAGGACAATGACAATAAACTCTAGAGTTTCCTTCAAAAAAAAGGCAAGCTTAAATCATGCAAAACGATTTCACAAAATTTTCATTGTGTACAGAAATGGCCATACTCATTGATTAACACTTTACAACACAATCCCAAGTTTTAACGACCCTGGCAAAGAGGTTGTTTCTTAACAGTGTGGGAAAAGAAGAAAATACTGCTAACCAGCCTTTTGTCCTTTTCCCGTAAGGTTTTCTGTCCTTTTAAAACAAAATGCATCATTTGAACCACATTTAAATTGTTGTCTGCAAATGATTTCAAGATGGAGAAGTCTGTATTTTTGTTGTGAGGTAATGAGATAAAAGGACCATCAATTCCAAGAGAGCCGTCCCGCATGTTTGCCACATTAAACCACACAAGAAACATGTAGACTTGTGAGTCCCTTACCCAGCAATGTAATCCTTTGCCAGTTCTGCTGGCTCCATGGGACACTGATCCACATCATGCCTTTGATAGTTATCTCTGATATTTTCTCCAAACTGTTCTGGTGTCAGGCCAAAACGCATTGCAATTTCACCTAGATATGAAGAATTTGTTTCTTTCATTACCAAACAGTACCGTATTTTTACAACTCCAAGGGGGGAGGCTTTGGAAAACATTTAGGGAAAACGAGAAAATGCTGGTAACCAGCATTTTCTCCTTTTCCCTCCTCATACAAAGACAAGACGTGTCAACTGCTTAACATTTAAATTGTGAGACACTTTCAAATTGGAAAAGTGCAATTTTTTTTGGTGCGGTAAAGAGTTGGCATTTTTGCATGTTCTTTCCACCCCTTCTGTTAAAGGGACAGGTTTTTCATCAGCAAGGCATAAATTTACATTGTGTCCAAGAGACAAGACATTTATGATGAGAACATTCTAGAGATGTTAATAAATCTTCAACTATTTTTCCAGTCCCTATTATCAACATACTAAATTTGAGCCATGCTTTGGCAAAAGGTGGTTTAATGTATCTCTGTGATGCATTATATCAAGTAAGTCATCATATAATAATGGATCATTTAAATCCCTTTTGTCTAACAACCAGCTGAATAAGGAGGTAGAATGGTCCATGGACATGCAGAAAATATACCAAAAGCAAAAAGTTTCAACACAGGTCAGCCTGCACAAGCTGATCTGTCTCAATATTTTTTGCACATGCATTAAACCCATGTTCACAGAGCATGCCTCACTTATTATCATCATTATTTGAGCAGCACTGTCTGGAACATGTTTAAAAAAAAAGTTCTACATAGAAAACTTACCCAATTTATTTTTCACACACAGTGTATATCCAGACTTCCTGGAAGCCTGTTTAATTTTCATTTCTTTTTCATCCTCTCCCTCAGGTCTGTCTTCCTCCGCTCTTTCTTCATTCTTTTTGGCCTTCTCCATGTTTCTCATATTCACGATATCAGACCCATAGTAGAGCAAGAAATGGTTGTATACGTCTCTCAGTTCCTCTAGCGATTCAACTCTCCGGACCCTGTAACAGGCAGACATTGTAAACAAGGGCACCACATGCAGGTACCAATGCTCAGCTGCAATTGCTTAATTTTCAGTGAATATTCTCCAAGATGAAAAACAGGCATATTTGTGTCAAATATTCTTTGATGGTTATCTGCCCTTAGTTTATGGGTTCCCCTTTTGATAGCTAACAACTTGTTCCTGTTTGAAGTAAATATCTTTACTGATAATAGATACATATATATTTAACAACCCTGAAGAAGAAGGTTTTTGAAAACATTTCCTACAACGTTCTCTGTCCTGTAAAAGACAAAAATCATCATTTGAGCTGCATCTATTTTGTCATCTGCAAATTCTTTCAATTTGGTTCTAGTCCAAAATTTTGTCGTCTGGTAAACAGTTAAAGTTCACAAAACTAATTGTGAATAACCCCTGACCTGTCAATATCGTCCTCAGTGAGGGTCCTCACGTTGACTTCGAGAACTTTGTCAGGGTCAGAGTTCATCTCATACTGGTAATTCTGCATGCGTTCAAACAGTCGCACCAGATTCAGTTTTCTACTCCGCAGCTGGGTCCACTGGTAAATGAAACGGGAAATTTTACAATACATGACTTCCCAGGAGGCTTTGATTTTGACTTGAAATGAAAATATACGAGGGTTGTTTGGAAAGTTCGTAGAATTTTGTTATATCTCTAGAATTGTTCATCAAATACACATGAAATTTGATATGCATGAACCTTGACTTATCCTTAAGCAATTTTTAAAAAAATAATAGAAAACCGCATACAGAAACCAGATATATGGGTAAAATACCTATTTTTGGATTATGTCGTTGAAGAAATAAGCTTAATTTCCGCATGTTTGCTCAACGTCAAAAAAGCGCGGAAACGTCAAGCGATAATTCGACAACGTTACGTCATTTCCTGAAAATTTCAAAACAATTCGTAGTTCCGAAACAAAATTAGTGTTTTCGTAATCTATCTGCGGAAGCTGTTATGGAAAAATCATGACGTTGAACTGTGGCGTTGAGTTGCGGAGTGTGGTGAAATTCTGTGTTGCACGTAATAAATCGCCAACAGAAACACTGCGAATGATAAAATCAACAGGAGCATATGATAAATGCAGTCCAGCTTTTGTCTATAAATGGCATTCGCGTTTTAGCAGTGGAAGAGAATCTATTAATGACGATTCCAGGAGCGGTCGACCGGCAGTCATAACTTGTTCGATTAAGAAGTCGGTAAAGGATATGGTTCAGACCGACAGAAGAACCACCGTCAGAACTATTGCTAATGAACTCAGTGTTTCATGCTCAAAAGTACATGGTATACTAACTGAGGAACTTGGCATGTCGAAAGTGAGTGCTCGGTGGGTACCACGATTACTAAAGGAAAATGAAAAGGAGCGCCGTGTACACTGTTCACAGAATTTTCTTCACCGCTACGAATCTGACGGCAAGGATTTTCGTGATCGGATCATCATGACGGATGAGACCTGGTTACACCACTTTGATCCAGAGACCAAAGCTGTCTTCTATGGATTTCCGGGTTTTTCCTGAGTTGAAGGCGAGTTTACGTGGAAAGCGATTCGATTCAGCAGAGGAACTTACAAAACAGACTCAAATTGTTGTATCGTCACTAACTGAGAACTGGTACGTTGAAACTTACAACAAATGGATGACCAGACATAAGAAATGCATAGATATTGTTGGTGACTGTGTTGAGAAAGTGCAACGATCGCTTGATGTAAACTATGCTTGATGATTACGGGACGTCATATTGACTTCGGCGTGCTCCGGGTACCTCTAACATACTCATTTTAAATAGACATAATTTTCGTGTGATGTAGAGCATCGTTTTGGTTTTCATAGAATTTATAGAAGAGATGTTGAAGTTTAAGTAGGTATAAAATTCTTTGTAATACTGAGAATATTGTGTGATTTATAACAAAATTCTACGAACTTTCCGAACAACCCTCGTAATTAACCGACATACTGTTCTTATTTCTTTACCAGACAACAAAATTTTGACTTGTTCAGTTTATTTAAGCATTTGCAGACTAAAAATTTAACATGACTGAAGAGATTAAATTGGTCTTTGAAAGGTTAAAATACAGAGTGGTTACCAGCATTTTCTCCCTTTCATATCATGCTTTCAAAAGTCTTTTTCTCAAACAAATGAAACTGTCTTTTAAACCATTGTGAAAAAGGAGAACTCTAGGTTAAGTTAGTGCGCTGTTTCATTTTAAAAGCATATCAAAGTATCTTTAGGTCAAGTTTTACATGAATCTTGTGAGATCAAAAAGTTATGACACTTTTCCCAATACTTTTTGAACAGCCCTTGTTTTTTTTAAAAATATTGTGTCAAATGGTGAAACTGATAGTAATGGGCAATGTTTCTTTTTGCTACAATTTTCTATTGATTCTATATAATAAACAATAATACACAGATGTATTTAAAGCCTTATGCAGCAGATTTCTTTCAAAAGTTATTTGAGAACACAATCCGGATTATTCAACCATTTTTAGGAACATTCTTAGTCTTTACTCTCAATAATTTTCTAAATTTGACAGTAACACAACTTCTGATTGGCTGAACCAAATGATTTAGCCAATTAGAAGTTGTATTACTTTTTAAATCTTGAATAAGATGAGTGATGCTAAGAATAGTTGGTGAATATGTGCCCAGATGTCAATATACATTTACGCAATTTCTCTTTATAGCTGTTTACCTTTTCATCAAAATGCCAAACTTTCCACAAATCATTTATATTCAGCTCTGGCTCCACATATTCTTTCCTGTAAAATGCTATAAAGGGTACCTGGAAAGACAAAAACAAACCCAATTTTTTCCTTTTATTGCATGCTATAAAAAGTAAAAACAAAATATATTTTAGCCATGCTCTGGCAAAAGGGGGCTTAATGCATCTCTGTGAGGCATGATACCAAGCAAGTCATCATATAATTATGGATCTTTAAAAATCCATTTGTCTGACGTTCAGTTGAATTAAGAGGAAGACCAGTCCTTTGACATACAGAAAACTGACCAATAGCAGAAAGTTTCAATCCAGGTCAGCCTGTGTGGACTGTGCAGGCTGACCTGGGCTGATACCTTTCGCAAAGGCATTTAGCCCCATTTTCACAAAGCATGGCTCATATGTCTTCCTCCAACACAACGTTTTTTTCACCAGTAAACATCCCGTTCATGATGAACTATTATCAATTATGAATCATTTAACTTTCATGACTTCATTACTTAAGCTCTATAAATAGTTTCAGGACACTTTACACAGTTCTTCAGTTTTAATCATAGTAAAAATGATGTTATTTCGACCAATATATTCAATTTGGTACGATATTCATTGTAAATAAGAAACATGGTAAAAAGAATGGTTGTTGGTTGTTGAATGCTGGTTACCAGCATTTTCTCCTTTTCCCACAATGTTTTCAAAAGCCATTTTTCTCCGAGTCATTCAAACTCAGAATCTTGTGGTAAAGCGTTAAAGACTCTCTACCTACCTCATAATGTTTGTTTCTCATAAAGTTGATAGCTTGTCTGATCTTGTTCACCATACTTGGTCCTTTCTTACTGTATCCGTACTGTCCACCTTCTTGCTCTAAAAATGTCTGAAATTACAAAAAGTTTGATATTCCAGTAATTTGATCTACAAACCAGGTTGCACAAGTTTTTATTTATTTCCTTTTTCTGTACTTAGATCAGACTATGTTACAAAATGGGGCATTAACATATAATTGGAATCAGTTTCTCTATAGCAGGCAAACTCAGTACGGGGGAGAAATGAAAAAACTGGAAATGATGCATCATAACATACACAAATGATTGATTGATTTTCGTTATTTACTGTCACCCCCCAGAAGGCTGTAAATTATGTTACAAGGTATTGTGCAAGATACAGGATGAAACCCATCCTAAGTTACATTTGGTTCTTTACTGTGCTTGGTGTATAACAGGGTCAAACAAGACCAAGGTTTAAAGCTTACCACTACTTTTGATTTGAAGAAGTCTTAAAATTTCATAGTTTGGTAAAGACTTAAAATGGTTCTAACTTTGTCTTTAAAGAATCTTGTCAGACACAAATCTACAAACAGCTCTGGTGAAAGTAAGCACAAAATGAACCAACCTGCGTAGAAACTGTGGGTGTATTAAAGGCTTGTTTATAGATCCACTCGGCTTCTTCTTCCAACTCTCCCTCCTCTGTTTCTGTAACTGGCACTTGTCTCAGCTGAAATCTCTCTGGCATGTCAGTGTTCCTAATCAGATTATCTTTATCTGTCATGTATGCTCTCGACAGAGCTTCAGGTTCATACTAAAGAAAAAACATATTTTAGAAATAGAACAAGCTGTAAGCAGAATGTTGACGAAGACTTGTTGCAATAGCCTCATCACCCCACCACTCCCAAACAAGTTACTTTGTTACTGAATCAGGAAAGAAAATCAAAGGGGCACAACTCCTGCAATTGGTGACAAATAGTAATGAAAATTGCAAGTGCACAATGTGCATTTTTTCATTATATCCTGGGACAAACTGTTTGAAAACAATTGCATTCTCAATAGCATTCTCAGTCTATATTTAGTGAAAAAAAAAAAACAACACAATTTCTGATTGGCCTGAACAATTTGGTTTCGAAATTGCATTAGCTATAAATTTAGAAAATTCTTGAGTATTGGGCTATAAATGTTATCAATAATGGCTGTAGAATAAGGTCCCTGATACTGTATACAAATATACATGTACACACAGCAGCAAGGGGAGAAAGTGTTTATTTACAAGCAGTTTGCTTGTTAAAGCAATTTGTCCTTTTCCCAGAGCTTACAGCATTTCAAAAAAGATTCTAGCTTCAGGTAATGCACCAGCATATATAATAAGGAGATAACCATGGTTTAAAGTTCAATATTTTTCTTACAGTGGCTGATGCTTTCATTCCCCGTTTTGGCCTGGATTTTTTCGTCTTCTTCACTTCTCCATCCTCCCCTTCCACATCGTCCTCTTCAAGATACTACAAATGAAAACACATTCATGCTCTGACAAAAGGGGGTTTAATGCATTTCCTTGATGCACTATACCAAGCAACTCATCACATAAATATGGATCCATAAAATTCATTTTTTCAAACAATGGATTGAATTATTAAGTAGACAGGTCCTTTCACACGTGGAATACTTACAAAAAGCAAAAAGTTTGACCCATGCCAGCCTGCAGACTGCGCAGGCTGACATGGGTCGAAACTTTCTGCAAATGCATTAAGCTCCCTTCTCTTAGAGCATGACTCATTTAGTACCTATTGTAGAGCTTGGGTCCTACTTCTCCTTGTGTAGTAACAGGATTTATTCCTCTCTGATCATTGCTTTGACGCTGGTTATGTGGGAAAGGAGCATGTGGCTTGGAAAGAATATTGTGCAAAGTACTGATACAAGAAACTCAAGGGGAGCATGGATAGGTGCACTGGACACCACACTATAACTGACATCATGTTGAAGACTGTTATCAACACAATCCACACACAAAAAAAAAAAAATGATTGCACTTGATCATAGCCCAGATAAGCAATCCTTGCAGGGAAGCTTTTGAAAACATTGTGGGAAAAGGAGAGAATGCTGGTAACCAACTTTTTCTCCTTTTCCCACAGTGATCTTACCTCCCAAGACAATTCACATCATCTCAATAAAATTAGTCTTGATCAAATGCTTTCATTTTGGATTGATCTGAAATTTTGTCTTCTGGTAAAGAGTTAATGCATATCCCCAATCACATTTCATTTAAGTTTTCTCGAAACTTTTCTATGTTTGTAACTTTTCTATGTTTGTATTGGAGCCTAATGCTGTTTCAACAGCTTAGGTCGTATTACATTGGTTACTGCACCTAGGCATGCGTTTCCTGGCTTTCCCACACCAGTACTGACACAACTCTTTTTCCAAGCCACTGACTACTTTTCTCACATGCATCAGAGGCAAGAGGCAAAAAACTGCCAAATAGAAAGTTTGCCTCAACCGGGTATGAAACCTCCAACCACCAGGTCGCAAGTCAGATATGCTAACCACTGAGCTACCTGGCCGGGTGAAACTTTTCTGGCTTCTACAGAAAAACATAATTAACTAGTATAGTGAAACCTAACTATAGAAACTCAACAAAATATTGTGGCACATGGATAAATGCTTATTTCCCATACTTCATCCTCCTCCTCCTCTGATTCCTCCTGGCCATCATAATCTTTGAATTCGTCAAAATCAAAATCTACGCCAAATATGTCCTGGGCCTCTTGCAACAACCTGTAAAACAGAAGGGTCTATTTAACCCTTTACCATACAACCATGAGTTTTCACGGCCCTGACAAAGAGTCTTTTGAAAACATAAGAATAAAAGGAAAAAATGCTGGTTGCCAACATTTTCTCCTTTTCTCACAATGTTTTCTAACCCTTTACCATACAATCCTGAGTTTTCAATATCCCGAGAAAGAAGACTTTTGAAAACATTGTGGGAAAAGAAGAACATGCTGGTTGCCAGCATATTCTCCTTTTCTCGTGATTTTCTCCACCCTTTCATCTCTCCTTATTTAACTGTTTACCACATGATCCCGACTTTTAATGACCCTTATAAGAAGGCTTATGAAAACATGAGAAAATGAGAAAATAGCAAGCATTTTCTCCTTTTCTCACAATGTTCTATACCCTTTCAAAGACAAATCTCGTAAATTTGAGTTTCATATTCAATTCGTTGTCTGCTTTTGCTTTCAATTCGGATGTATGTATTTGCAAAGGAGTTATGAAATAAGAATCTAACATAAAGAGAGTGACCACTTTTATGCAGCAGACATTTTTTTTGTCTTGTTGTTTGACAAAAGTTTAAAAAATATTTATCTTACATCGATTGAGAAACAAGATTTTACAACTTCTACTAATCTCTCTTGATTCTGCGTCCTGGGAACTACACCAGTACTTGGCCAAATGTGTGGACCTCTGAACAATCCCAAAGTTGACACCCGCTCCCCGTTATCGAACTCCGGACCTTACAGTTACAAGGCCGACGCTCTACCTCACAACCACGGACACCACACTGAATGGTGTTTCAAGAAAATCCCACCATCTGACAACCCTGAGCAAAAACAGCTTTTGAAAACATTTTGGGAAAAGGAGAAAATAATGGTTTTCTGCCCTAAACCTTTTTCCTTTTCCCAGAATGTTTGCAACCCTTTCACGGACAATGTCACAGACTATTTGAGCTACATTAAATGTGTCATATCCAAATACTTTTGATACTGTGAAGTCCATTTTGCCCTTAAGCGAAGTGTTAACCAACCACCCAGTACCCCTTTTGTTTTTATAGCAAACCATTTTTGAAAACATTGTGGTGTAAGAAGCAACTGCTCCAGCTGTCCTTTCTTTTGTAAACAACTACACCTCCAAGTAACATGGTTACTTACGCATCTGAATGAATGATGTGTTTCTTCTTTTTCTTGCTCTTGATTGGTTGTCCATCATCTCCTACTATAAAGTCATCCAGCTCTGCAACAAGAAATTGTGTTAGCCATTTAACACACTATTCTGACTTTTAATCACCTGGAGGAAGAAGCCTTTTGAAAACAATGTGGGAAAAGGAGAAAATGCTGGTAACCAGCATTTTCTCCTTTCCCCACACTGTTTTCTACCCTATAAAAGTTCATCATCTGGACCACTGTTAATTTGTCTTCTGCACATGTTTTGAATTTGAACCTACTTAAAGTTGTCTATTTATAACACCTTTACCTTTAAAATCAACACTTTACCACACAACAATATTTTAGACTGGTCTGTAGTAAAGCATTTGTAGCCAACAAATTAAATGTGGCTGAGATGATTGGATTTGTTTCTGAAAGGTTAGAAAACAATGTGGGAAAAGGAGAAAATACTGGTTACCAGCGTTTTCTCCTTTTCTAACAATATTTTCAAATGTCTTTTTCCTCAAGGTCATCAACATTCTGGATTGTGTGGTACAGGGTTAAATCATAATGCTTGCACCACATGATCCTATGTTTATTATGGCCATAGTGGAGAGGCCTTTCAAAAACATTGTGAGAAAAGGAGAAAATGCGAGTCACCGGCATTATTTTTCTTTCTAAGATTATTTTTATCTGAAGACAAATCCTGTCTTCCAAAATGCTGTCTTTATACAATCAACCAGCTTTGCAACAAGAATTGTGTTCACTCCTTAAACTTGAACCATATGACCCTGTGTTTATATCTTTGACTATAGTGGAGAAGGCTTTCAAAAACATTATAGGAAAAAGAGAAAATGCTAGTAACCAGCATTTTTTTCTTCCTACAACGTTTTTTACCCTATCAAAGACAGAGGTCATCACTTGAGCCGCATCGAATTTGTTGTCTACAAATGCACTCAATTTTGATCAGTCTAAAGTTTTGTTGTTTGATAAAAGCTAAGGGAAAAAAAACCTACCATCTTCATCATCTGACCCTTCAACAGCCAAATCCTCTCCTTCCGTTTCTGCACGAGTCATTCTTGACCTGGCATCTTCGTTTTCATCATCCTCATCGTCGTCACCTTCGAACAGTTCGTTAGCAATCCTTTCCTGTTCGTTGGATTTATCACCTTCCTTGTCACTGTCTTCATCGTCAGACAGAACCCTTTTGATTCGCTTTAATTTCTTAGCCTATGGAATAAATAAAATAACAGCCCTTTACTACACAATCCCGAGTTTTAACCCATAAAGTGATGGAACAGACTTCAGTTGTTTATTGCCGACAGTGTAGATAAAGATCAGACTGCACAGATTGTGCAGTCTGATCTTTGATCTGCACTGTCCGCTACTTTGTTACATTTTCTTGCCCAAACAACCTTAAAAGACCATATTTCACATGTTTTCCCTCAATGAAAAGGCCCTTTTCTAATTAATTAAACACTCTAAGGGTTAAAGACCATAAAAAAGAAAGAAAACGGTAAGGGTAAGGGTAAGCTTACCTTTTTCCCCACAATGTTCTCTACCATTTCTGTGTCAAATCCCATAATTTGCAAAAAATTATTTTGCTGTCTGCCAATGCTTTCAAATTCAATTTGTCTAAACTTTTGTTGTCCGGTAAAGAGTTCAACTTTTTATCAAACAATAAAAATTTAAACATGTCCAAATTAAAGATTTTTGCAGTCTCAAATTAACCCTTTACCAAACAATCACTGGTTTTTATGACCTAGATGAAGAAGCCTTCTGAAAAAATTGTGGGAAAAGGAGAAAATGCTGGTAACCAGCATCTTCTCCTTTTCCCACAATGTTTTCTACTCTTCTAAAGTGAAGTTTCAATTTTTGAGTCGCGTTTATTTTGTCATCTGCATTTGCTTTCAATTTGGACAAGTCTAAAATTTGTCGTTTGGTAAAGAGTTAAGTGTGGCTTAAATGACAAAATTTATCACTGCAAGGTTAAAATGCGGTTGGAAAAAGGCCATAATCATTGGTATTTAAATTATATTCACACTTGACCCGTATTTATGATTATGTAAATATGAGCCATACCCCAGCAAAAGGGAGCTTAATACATCTCTGTGATGTATGGTACCAAGTCATCACATAATCACAGATCCATAAAACCCATGTTGTATAGCAGCCGACTGAATCATGAGGTACACTGCTCCTTTGACATGCAGAAATTTGACCAACGGCAAAAAGTATTGATTTTCAGGTAAGCCTTCGCAGTCAGCGCAAGCTGACATTGAGTCAAGACATTTTGCTTTTTGTATATTTGCATTTTGCATTTTGTATATTTTCTGCATGTCCAAAGATCAGTCTACCACATAATTCAGTCAGATGTTAGACAAATTGGATCCTATGGATACACAATTATGTCATGACTTGCTTGGCCCTAACATACTGATATGCACACACACCCTTTTCACTTTGATTCCAAGGTTTTCTTCAATAAGTTCATAATCTTCATCCTCTAGCTGGTCGTCCTCCTCTTCCGACTCGTGCTTCCTTTTCTCACTTCCTGTTTCCCTGTCATCTTCATTGTCATCTTCTGCCTCTTCCTCTTCTTCATCTTCATTGATAAAATCCTTCATCTCTTCTGCAATTGCAGCTTCATCTATTGGGATAAAAAAATTCATTGTTCAGGTCTAATCTAACAATACCTAGGCCTAAACCCTTTACCAAACATCAAAAGACCCGTCCAAATTGAAGGCCACATTACAGATGGCTCAAATGACAAAATTTATCTTTGATACGATAGAAAACTGTGGGAAAAGGAGAAAATGCTGCTTACCATCATTTTCTCCTTTCCCCACAATGTTTTCAATTACTCTCTGCAGCAAGCATAGATCAAGATCAGACTGCACAAAGTAGTTTTTAATTTGTAAACAGGAATATTAGTTTTTAAATTGGGCCTTCAGCCTGTTGTGCTGGTTTTAACTTTCTAAATAATTGTAAGAAATATGGGTTTTTAATTGGTGGTAGATAATTTAACTCTTTACCACGCAACAAATTTTTTGATTCGTCCAAATTGTAAGCATCTGCAGACGACAAACTGAAGGTAGCTATTAGGACGAAATTTGTACTTAACAGGGTAGAAAACGTGGGAAAAGGAGAAAATGCTGGTAACCAGCATTTTCTCCTTTTCCCACAATGTTTTCAAAAGCCAAATCCCTCAGGGTCGTTAAAAGTCGGGATTGTATGGTAAAGGGTTAATCAAATACAATCATACTTACAAAGCTGGATTTTCTGGCGTATTTTTCTCATGGTCCATTTGAAAATGATCCAGATTAACAAAAATACATAATCACTTTAGGTATTTAACATGTCCAGGAAATGCCCAATGCTTAATCTTGTAATTTGTGCGTAGAAATTTTACCCAATTGTGTACATGCGTCTAGCTACAATGATTCATAACGTCACAGAAAACGGAGTAATAGAAAAATGGCAGCTGAAATTGCAGCATAGGGGTAAGCTGAAAATAAATTTTTTGCTTCATGAATTTGGTTTGTTACTTTTAACACTATGTTTAGATAGAAAAATCAGTTTGAAATTGATACATTTTGCGATTGATGACTGGTTAAGCCTTTACAAGACAATCCTGAGTTTTAACGACTCTGAGAAGTAGGCCTTTTGAAATCATTGTGGGTTAAGGAGAAAATGCTGGTAACCAGCATTTTCTCCTTATCCCACAATGTTTTCTAGATTATCTGATACAAATCCCATCATTTGTGTCGTATAAATGTTGTAGTCTGCAAGTGCTTCCAAATTGGACCTGTCTAAAATATTGTCATTGGGGAATGAGTTAAGGAGAACAGAGATACAAGAGATATGGATATGTCACAAGAGAAATAAAACATTTTCATCATGTTCATCAACCTCACCCTATATGACCCCCTTACCTTCTTCCTCTTCTTCTTCTTCGTCGTCTGATATCATTTTCTTTTTCTTCTTTGTTTCTTTCTTTTTTGTCCTTATCTCACCATCTTCATCACCAGACGCATCAGAGCCTGGTCGGGACTCATCGTCACTTCCATCAGAAACATCAGCTTCTGCATCGACAAAGTCCATGTTACTTGATGTTCTGCGCCCTGCCAGAGAGATTTAGACCTATTGTTGATAAGTGCATTTATTAATTTAGATCTAACTTATTCAAACCGCTTTCTTGTCCTCATAAGTGCGCAGATACAGTTGCAGAAATTTTCAACAGGTTTATCGTGCATGTTGTGAAACGACTTCCGGTCAATTCTGAACAGTTTGGAATCCACAGATTTGGGCCACAGCCTAATTTACCAAGCCATTATAACGTCCTTTAAAGGAAAAGCGTCATTGGAATGGAGTAAAATGATTTTAGCAATTCTACTTATGAAATGTGTACATAAAATATTGTAGAAAGTAGAGAATCGCTTACCACTCGATCTATTTTCTATTTCACGTGTACGCAATGAAGAATTTTAAAACTTTGATTGGCTAAAAATATTGACGTTAATCCGAATGGCTAGAATAACGTCACCGGTACACTCGTCACAACTCGGCCGACTCCGTACCTACATCTAACCTCGTCCGTATAACGGTCGTTTCCATTTGAACTGCGAATCACGTGATCTTATGTACATTGGCGCGCCACTGTCAGTCGTTTAGCAACGACATAAACAACCTCGATGGAGTTATTCACATCTGTTTATCTGTCGGTGAAAACTTTAATCGGAATTGATAAATAATGAATGTACGAACTGTTTGCCAACTCAACTGAAACATAGTTAGAAAGATTTTGATAGAAAATTGAAACTCAAGTTTTCTTTTTTTAAGAGAAGCCTTACAATTTTCAGAACGGTAAACCGGCGTATTTCCGGATATGTATCGATCTGATGCATATTAATCCACCAGATACAGCCGAGGGATATGATGGCTCCCATCACCCGAGGTATGCCGAATGGTCACCGGTATATGGCATCAATTAAAAACCTGTCGTTTATTTTTGTCCTAAAAAATGCGTATAGTCCTTCATCACGCCAAAATATGAGTTTTGGATGAAAGGTTTGATTAGGTGTATCAGATAAAATGCTTGTTTGCTTTTCGTAATGGTTACAAACAGAGACTAGTCGTATTATAAAATTTGATAGCTACATGTATAGGTACAATTAATAAAAAAATACCCCTGTACATGCATGATCAATAACCGATTCACACTTTTTAAATTCAGCTTTCTCTGAATTATCGTTTTTAATTGAAAAATCAGTCCATTTTTATTTGAAATTGGTGAGTAATTCTACCCCACCCAATTTATATTGAAAGCTTAAAGGTGGGTATTTAGATTTTTCACATCTCACCAAATTAAAAAATATATATATCACTGAAATTTATATGAAAAAAACAATACAAATCATCAATAATTAAGAATCATAAAATTACAAAAAAAAAATTGTTTTGATGGTGTTCCCTTAAAAGGCTACGTAGCAATTAAATGGCACTAATTTAAGTACTAATGGTACTAATTTAAGTTGTTTGTTCAACCCTACCACATCAGATCTGATTTATAAAGGCAGTAATTTTACTATTTCATGAGCTCGATTTATGAGTAATTACTGGAAATAAATGGGTACATCTCTTAGCACATGAACGTTCTTGTCATTTTTTGGACAGTTGAAATAAAAAAAATCTGTTCGCGTGGTTATTGCCGAGAGGAATACAGCCGAAAAAAAGTGTTCCGTCGCCAAAAAAGCAATTTTAAGCCGTCGCAATAGCCAAGATTCACCGCGCATGCGCACTAATGACTTGCTGTCAAACTGGCCGTACGACTTTTTTATCCTCAGTAATGTCTACAAGCCATCCTTGTATAACACCCCCAAAAGTTGAATTTGAAACGCGGCTCTCTACTATCGACAGATTTTATTTCAGGAGGTAGTTTGAAACTGCTCTAACATTGGTATCAGATAGACAACATCGATATCTAAAGGCCCATAGCTGCCAAATATAAACAATGCAGGTTTTGAAATGCATTTGAATTTAAGTCATACTATTTAAAAGCATGGAATTTTTTTTTTTTCCCTTCCCAGCCACTAATATTTGGGCCGACCAGACAATCACAGATTGTCATCTTCACAATATTTTCCATACTTTTAAACGGCATGATTTAAATTTGACTGCATTTCAACACTTGCGATGATTTTTTTTTTTTTTTTTTTCCACTATTGAGCCTTTAAGTTTTCTATAAATTGTTTCTTTGACAGTTTGTTCCATTCACAATTTAAAACCTAAATTTTGCTATTTCAATGGTATTTTTCGAGGAAAGATATCCCTATTCGGACAGTGTGGATCCAAGATCAGACTGCACGTTCTGTCCAGTCTGATCTTCATCTACATTGTCCGCAAAAAGTCCATGAGTCGCGCTTTGTAGCCGAGGGGTTAACTTTACTTCTTTCACGACACTATATACGCAGGGACCGAGTTTAATTGGTCTATAACTGATGGTTCTGTTAGTTGGTAGAAGGGAGTTATTTCCTTTGCCTTCGCTTGCTTTAATCACTTATTTTTAGAAAACTGTTCAGCAAATCGAAGCAAAACACATCCATTTATTTACTTATTCATTTACTTATTTGCACTTCTGCTTTTGCTTCCTTCCGGCTCATTACCGATTTGAATTGGAATTAAACTCGAAAATGGTTGCGTGTTTCGTGATATATTGATGACTGGTGAAATTGCGACCTATTTATGGTCCAAGGGAGAAAACTCGTACTTACTTAAGTAGTAATATCAGAGTCACGTCCCTTATAGTTGTGAACAGCCTAAAACGAAAGTACACGTTTTTAAGTCTTTGGATACAATTAGTATTAAAAATTGCTATGGATTATCCATGTTTCTTGTGATAGTATTGTAAATATACATATAACCCTGAAGTTATCACTTACTCAAGCAAAATTAACAGAGCAGTTAAATTATACGAATGATATTTTGTAAGGGACAGGTAGTCTCCCTTGAATGTTTATAATCGCCTAATTTGTAAACATAAAAACCGCCAAATTTTAAAGTTGTAAGTAACGATTTGTTATCATGATATGGTTTAACGCAAACTGTAAAACTTAATTAAGATAATAAAACATTCAATCAATATAAATCGATTGGCGAAGTTCAATCAGACAGATTACTGGAAAGTAGCATACATGGAAAGTAGCTACACTTTGGAATCAGTTAAAAATATCCACATTATCTAGTCATGATTTCCTTTAGGCTCAAGGACATCGACAATATCGTCAAATAAGCGGAGTTATCCTTTCATTGGAATGTCAATAATGGACATTTGATTGGTAGAAAACGGAGAGTAATTAGTTCTCTATGTATTACAAGCTTGTTCTTTTAGATCTATATCAAATCTTTCTCTGTGATGTTCACCCTAGAGAAGGTATCATTGTAAGCCCCGTCACGACTGTAAGTACACGATTCATTTTAATCCAATTATTACCGAGATGGACTTAGCCTTAGGCAAAAACCCTTGCGAAATTCTGGTGAAAACTTTCAAGAATTTTTAGATAAAAAATCCATTTCTTAAAAAGCAAAATATATTGATTGTTGAACCATGCAGTACATTTTCTGTGCATCCAACATGTTTTCCGTGGTACGGAATAAGGGAGGTCACTCTTCTTATATTTGACTGGTTGTACCAGTTCTCTCCCTTAGACCATAATGTGAAGACAAGATCCCAATGGTTGATAAGTGAAATTCAATATTAATCAGTGCGTGAAAATTATTACTTCGCAAAACACTGAAGTCAACCACTCATGAAATTATTCATGTGACCAGGTAATAGGTTTTTCCTTTATGTGTGTACAGTACTGGTTGGCAAGGTCCGAGTGAGACTATAGAGTCCTTTACCTCACCTTTGGAAGAATTCCATGATAAGGCTGTGGAACTACGAGCCTTGAAGAGGAAGAACACTCAATTACTTAAACATGTTCTTCATAGAGGACTCAGGAAAGACTTGAAGCAAATGTCTGTGTACTACTGCGAGAAAGACATCAGTTACGATGAATTTAAAAGGACTTTGAGAAGATTAGAGGCTGACATGAAGGAAACAGACACTGAGAAGAAACCATGTAAGCCTATTGTTAATCCGGAGACAAAAGAGGATAGTGAGCTGAAGCAGCTCCTGAAACAGTTAAACGACCGGATAGAGAAACTTGAAAAGGCAAAACAAGATGAGCCAAGCCAGAGTACTACATATCGGAATAAAAAACAAGGACGGCGACAGAACTGGAATAGATCCAGCAATAGAAAGGACGGCAAACCAGCTGACCCAAAAGCAGAGGACACATTCTCACCAACATGTTACATTTGCAACCAACGTGGTCATATACAGGGAAGATGCCCAATCATCTTAGCTCAGTTTGTTTGCACAAAGTGTAAGGGTAAAGGGCACATGGCAAAGGACTGCCCAAACGAGTAAGTGCTCCTGTGACGGGATCAGACTCGAGCACTTACATGGACAATCATGATCCCAAATTATTACGATGTGTTAATGAAGAACATGGAATCAAAGTACAACCAGTACTGTACACACATAAAGGAAAAACCTATCACCTGGTCACAAGAATAATTTCATGAGTGGTTGACTTCAGTGTTTTGCGAAGTAATTATTTTCACGCACTGATTAATATTGAATTTCACTTATCAACCATTGGGATCTTGTCTTCACAAGCAATTTCTTCTTTTCTCCTATCACCTGGTCACATTCTGACAAAAGAAGAAATTGCTTGTAATATACAAATTATTGTAGTTGCTGCGAAGTTTTGTTCATAATTATTTTCATTGAGTACTTAGCTCAATAGAAACTGACCAAAATGAATCTCAAGTTGTTTACTAAAATTTCGTATCACTGAATATTAATAATCTACTTAACCCTTCACCAAACAAACTTGTGTCTTTATGACCCTGAGGCAGAGGGTTTCTGAAAACATTGTCAGAAAAGCAGAAAATCCAGGTAGCCAAGCATTCAATTTAAATTATAAGCATTTCATTCCTTTTCCAGTAATGTTTTTTTCATTTTTTTTAGAGACAAATGCTATCATCTCAGCCTTATTAAATCTGTTGAAAATGCTTTAAATAATGGTAAGTCAAGTATTGTGCTGCCATCAGAGATTAAACTTTTTACCAAACGACAAAATTTTAGACTTGTCCAAATTTAAAGCATTTGCAGACAACAATTTAAATGGGGCTCAAACGATAGAATTTGTCATTTATAGTGTAGAAATCACTTTCGGAAAAGGAGAAAATGCTGGTCACCAGCATTTTCTCCTTTTCCCACAATGTTTTCAGAAGGCTTCTTCCTCAGGGTTGTTAAAACTCGTGATTGTGTTTAAACTCCTTAAGTTTCAAGCTCAGATTTTGAACTGTCTCTGTAAAAAAAAAAGTTCATGACAGTATGCCTCAAGATCAGGCTGTACTGGAATTATCTGCTATTTCATGAAATATTCTGGAAAAAAGGAAGTGAAATGAAAATCTTGCAGTGTTTTGGCCTCTTTTTCTAATTTAGATAAGTGCCCACATATACAGTAAAAGCATGAACTCTTTACAAAAAGACAGAATTTTAGACCCATCCAAACTGAAAACCTTTGCAAACCACAAATAACAAGTGGCTAAAATTAAAGTATTTGCCTTCGATAGGGTGGAAAACATGGTAGGAAAAGGAGAAAATGCTGATTACCAGCATTTCCTCCCATACCCACAATGTTTTCAATAGCATTCTTCTGTTAGGTCATGAAAAGCCATGGTTGAGTGGTTATGGGTTATCTCTACCAAATGACAAATCTTTAGACTAGTACAAAATTGAAAGCATTTGCAGATAACGAAATAAATGTGACTGAAAAATTAGAATTTGTTTTAGGAAGGGTAGAAAATATTGTTTGAAAAGCAGAAAATACTGGTTATCAGCATTTTCTTTCTTTCCAACAATATTTTCAAAAAATATGGTAACCAGCATTTTCTTCTTTTCAAACAATATTTTCAGAATTTTTTCCTCAGTATCGTCAGGGATCCGTATATAGGATCCCTGGTATTGTTAAAAGTCTGGATTGTGTGGTAAAGGGTTAAGTATTGAAAAGAAACATAAAAAGTTCTTGGATCATACCAATATTATATTTCAAACAAAAGTAAGTATATGTTAACAATTGTAATGAAAACAGCACATACATATGAGCCATGCTCTGGCAAAAGGGGCATAATGCATCTCCGTGTTGCATTATACCAATCAAGCTATCACATAATTATGGATCCATAATAGTCACATTTTTGATCAGCCAACTAAATCATCAGGTAGATTGGTCCTTGAACATACAGAAAATTGACTACTAGTGAAAAGTTTCAGCTCGGGTCAGCCTGTGTGGACTGCGCAGGCTGACCTGGGTTGATACTTTTCACAGATGCATTAAGCCCCCTTTTGCCAGAGCATGGCTCATATATATACAATATTACATGTGTAGTGGTCTTTAGAAAATTGCAGTTCTGGAAAAAATTGTCTTCAGAAATTTGTCCTTTTCTAACCATGTTTTCAAAAGCCTTTTTTTTGTGTAGCTGAATGTGCTGGCTTTTAACCTACTTCTTGGTATTGATATTTGAATGATTAAATAGCAATTTGTGATTGGTCAAAAATGTGGACATGTTTATTAAAAAGACAAATTGTTAGAAAAAATAGATTTGATGGATCCATATAGTAATTACAAGGTGAATTGCTACAAACCACAAAATCACGAGTTCAAATGACCCTCAGCAAGAAGGCTTTTGAAAACCTCGTGGGAAAAGGAGAAAATGCAGCATTTTCTCCTTATCCCACAATGTCTCTATCCCATGGAGACAAACCTAGCCATATGAGCATTTTTTTTTTGTCGTCTGCAAATGCTTTGGAATTGAATAAGCCTAAATTGTTGACGTTTGGTAAAGAGTTAAATGAGAATGCCCCGCAGATTTGAGGAATATACCTTAAAAAGCTACGATGGCAGCAATACTGCGCCGTTTCGTTTTTAGGGGTGTCGTACAGCAGATTACCAAAGTGTAAGTTGGTAAAAAGTATTACCCTGAAACTGGAATAGACGAAAGTAAGTCTGCCCTTTAAAGTACATTTTATTTCATTAACTGGTATTTTGTTACACCTACCGTATTTTTCCGGTAACATTTAAAGAATATCTTTAAATATAACGCAGTTTTAGGATGATTCATGTAGCACCATACAAGTTGAATAATGAATGTCCAGATCTATCCGATTTTTCTCAGTTGCAGAAAGAAATTGACTTGGATGTTTTTTTTTCCCCGTGATGTTAGCGAAACAATGCAATGAAATAATGAAAGGAAGGCCCGAAAGGAATTGAATCACAGATACTAGAATTCTTTTCTAACGATTATTTATGTCGGACTTTGACATTAATCTTCAGTGTTTAGTCACTTTGTGGCATAAACTATAATCAAAGTATTGCAAGTAGTGTAAATAAGGCGAGGGACCAGGTTAAGTAAGATTTAAGCCCAGTCTGTATTGAAAGCATTTGCAGACAACAAATAAAATGTGGCACAGATGACTGAGTCTGTTTTTGGAAAGGCTGAAAACATTGTGGTTACCACCTTTTTCTTCTTTTCACATACTGTTTTCATAAGCCTTCTTCTTTAAAAGGACGGGATTGTGTGGTTATGGAGTAACTCTTTACCAGTTGAAAAAATTTTAGACTCTCATTTAGAAATGAAAGCATTTGCAGACAAAAAATCGAATATTGCTCAAAGGTGAGATTTGTTTGTGATAGAAAACATTAGGAAAAAGAGAAAAAACTGGTTTTCTTTTTTTCCCAGCAATGTTTTTAAAAGCTTTCTTCTTCAGGGTCGTTAAGACTTGGGGTGTGGGATAAAGGGTCAGTAGTGACAAAATAATTTTAGGTCACATTATTTTTGGAATCTTTTAATGTACCAAGCTGTCTTCTGTGGCTGAGTAATTAGCTGTTTTTTCTCCAGAGCTCATATTTGATGTGTTTTTTAATCCCTTTCACAAGGTGCAACAAAAATTTTTTCCTCCAACTAGAAAGTATCTGAAGAGTACTATTTGGATAATGGAACAAATGAGCTGTAGTTCTCTAATAGGGCAGAAACCATTGTGGGAAAAGAAAATGTTGTTCACTTGTTATGGTTATATCTGGACTATCCATGATTACATGCATTAAAATTAAGCAATCTAGTTTTGATAAAAAAAATCGGACTGCATGCTTTGTGCAAAGGCAACTATTGTTACAAAAGGAACAATAAAACGGTCTGGTATTTTAACAACCCTAAAGATGGATAAAGAGAAAATGCTGGTAACTAGCATTTTCTCCTTTTTCCCCACAATGTTTCCACCCTAGGATAAATTCTGTCATTTAAGTTACATTTAATTTTAGACTGCAGAGGCTTTTTATTTGGACAAGTCAATATTTTTCTTGTGTGGTAAAGACTTATGTCTAGAAAAAAGACACAAATAATGGTGATTTTAAGGTTGCTTTTGTCTGTATTGATTCAGGAAAGCAGACAGTGTAGATCATAGATCAGACTGCACATTTTGTGCAGGATCTACTCTGGCCACAAAGGCAACTTTAGTTGCAAAAGACACTGAAAGGGTTAATTCAGTTTGTCTACAGATTCAGCAAAGATCAGATGGTACATTTTAAATAGACTGATCTTGATCTACACTGACCACAAAGGCAACTTTAGTCGCAAAAGGAGCTTTAAAGGTTAATTCAGTTTGCCAGTTTGTCTTAAGTGATTCAGCAAAGCAGACAGGGTCAGACAGTATGTTTTGTGCAGACTGATCTTGATCTTCACTTAGCCACAAAGACAAACATAGCTGCCAAAGGCACTCAAAGGGTTTATGCCTGTTTGTAGTGTTTCAGCAAAGCGGACAGTGTAGATCAAAGATCAGACTGCACTTTTATGTGGTCTGATCTTGATCTACACTGGCCGCAAAGGCAACTATAGTTGAGGAAGGCGCTTTGAGAGTTAATTCAGTCTGGGAAGCTGGCATGATTTCAAGCAGCTGCATTCCTATGGTGTATTTACAACTTCATTGCTGTGTTGTTATGAGTCATCATGATCATGCTTATTTATAGCCTGTACAGTATACTCAAAGGCCCAATAGCAGCCAGAAGTACATAATGGAGTGTTAAAATGAATTTAAGATTAAATCATACCATGTAAAAGTATGGAAACTATTGTTACCAGCATTTTCTCCCTTTCCCACAATGTTCTCAAAAGCTTCTTTATCAGTGTCGTTAAAACTTGGGATTTTTTGGGGAAGAAAACATTGTGAGAGTAGGAGAAAATACCAGTGTTTTCTCCTTTTCTCACAATGTTTTCAAGGGCCTTTAAACCTAAAGTCTTAAAATCTCAGAATTGTGTGGTAAACGGTTCAGTTTTTCTTGAAACAGCATAATTATTCAATATTGATTGATTTAGAATAGGATAGTTCGTTGATTTTTCATATCCTCACTAATTTTGTCAACATTGAACAAGCCTTCATGAGTCATTAGTTTCTTATCAGGAATTGCTACCCTTTTTGCGTGTGTGATTCAAGTTTTTATTTATAAAATGTTGACCCTTTAATACACAATCCTGAATTTTATCAACCCTGAGCAAAAACCCTTTTGAAAACATTGTGAAAAAAGGAGAAAATGCTGGTTACCAGCATTTTCTCCTTTTTTCCACAGTGTTTCCTTCCCAACCAAACACACATCTCAATTTGAGTCAGTACTTAATTTGTTCTCTGCAAATGTTTTGAATTTGGACAAGTCAAAAATTTTGTTGTTTGGTAAAGAGTTAAGGTCACTGAGTTAAAATTTTGATTCTTGTCTGAGCTCTTTGGTCATAAAATATATATACAGAGCTACAGATAGAGGGAGTGATTTTGATTTCACAATTGAAAATATCTATAATTCTACACTAAACCCTATGTTATGGGTACTCATTAGAATTGTCTCATCAAGACGATTCTAATGAGTACCCACAACATAGGGTTTGGAAGAGAAATAATGGATTTAGAACACTATCACTCCCTCTTATCTGGAGCTCAGAATATATTCACAGTAAGTTGATGAAAAATAGCAGAATCTGGTTAACTCTTCCCTTTTTAACAATCTTCAACAAGGAGACTTTTGAAGACATTATGGGAAAAGGAGAAAATGCTGGTTACCAGAGGTTTCCTAAAATGTCTTCTATCCTTTCAAAGGCAGCTTCCACAATTTAACCCATGTTTAATTTGTCCTCTTTAAGTGCTTTGGGTTTGGACAAGTTTGGAAAATTTTGCTGTGACTTGTCCATGTTTAAAGTCTTTACAAAATGACAAAAATTTAGACTGGTCCAAATTGAAAGGATTTGCAGACGAAAAATTAAATCCAACTGAAATGATGATTTTTGTTTTTGATCGGGTAGAAAACATTGTGGGAAAAGGAGAAAATGCTGGTAACCAGCATTTTCTCCTTTTCCCACAATGTTTTCAAAAGGCTTTCTTCCTCAGAGTCGTTAAAACTTCGGATTGTGCGGAAAAGGGTTGAGCAGTCCCTGTTATTACTGGGTGTATGAATTTCACTCTTGGTTGTCATCTAAAGAGGTGTTGGCCAGACAATTGATAAATGTTAAACCATTGTACTACATTAATCAGTAGAACATTTTGTATAGGTACATGTAGCTTGAGGGCAGGAAAGTTTGATTTCATTGACTTGACTGGTTTAGTAAGAAGTGTTCACAACTAAGGTATAAAAAACATTACTTGAATAATTACATGTGTATGTTATAAAGTCTGGTCAGTTCACATTTGAATGTTAGCCACACAACATGAATTTTGACAACATGTTAAGGAATTTTGTATCACCCAAGGATACAAGTGGGTGTTTTAAGGAAAAATGCTGCTACTGCTACTACTGTTCATTAGTGTACAAAGGCAGGCTGAAAGTTACGTCAAACTTGGTAACCTGTTTACAAGTGAGTAGTGCCTTAACTGTTATCATATAGACGACACCAGAAGCTCTTGTGGACAGTGTAGATCAAGATCAGACTGCACAGAAAATGCAGTCTGATCTCTGATCTACACTGTCCACTGCTATTTTCTTGATTATGACCGAACTGTCTCCTGATCTTGCAGAGGAAATGTATTTTTAGCCTTTAAGAAAATACAATTGATTTATTCAGTAGTGAAAGAGTTAACTATTTTCTAGATGTTGGATTTTAAGCCTTGATGCACCTTTCATGACTTTAGTTGTCTCTGCAGCCAGTGTACATCAAGATCAGGCTGCACAGAACATGCAGTCCGATCTTTGATCTGATGTTTCTGCTTTGCTGAGACATTCTGTACAAAAACAACCTTGAATTACTGTAATTTTTGGTCCAGACTGAAAATGGCTGTTTGGTTTTTCAGTGCTTTAAGGGTAAAGACATGTTCGAATTCAAAACATTTGCAGACGATAACATGATTGTACCTCTAACAATCAAATTCATTTTTACAAAGGGTAGAAAACATCATGGGAAAAGAAGAAATTGCTGGTAACCAATGTTTTCAGAAGTTTTCTTTGTGTTAAAACTTAGTACAGTATTGTGTTGTAAAGAGTTATTTGCTAGACAATAGATTTGAAGATTTGTCCAAACTGAAACCCTTTGCAGATGACAAGATCAGTCAATACAGCTCTGAATGATGGAATTTATTTTGGAAAGCATAGAAAACATTGTGGGAAAAGGAGAAAATGCTGGTAACTAGCATTTTCTTCTCTCACCTTTATATCTTCAAAAGATTTCAGTTGAGTGGCTCTTCTCAGTAGCTTGGAAAAGTGTCCAGGCCTGAACAATGTTTGCTGACAGACAGTTACTTTGAAACATTAGCGTTTCTGAAATGCAAGAAGCACTTAAAAACAAATTACTGCATTTTAAAACTGTATCTGTGTCAAAGTGCCTGTTGAACACTTAACCATTTACCACACAATCCCTGGTTTTTAATGACCCTGAAGGAAAAGCCTCTGAAAACATTGTGGGAAAAGGAGAAAATACTGGTG
Organism: Hippopus hippopus; assembly: GCA_946811185.2. Classification (NCBI taxonomy): domain Eukaryota; kingdom Metazoa; phylum Mollusca; class Bivalvia; order Cardiida; family Cardiidae; genus Hippopus; species Hippopus hippopus. The sequence continues at coordinate 421,064 of OX328109.1, forward strand.
ACCAGCATTTTCTCCTTTTCCCACAATGTTTTCTACCCTATCAAAGACAGCAATCACTGTTTGAGCTATGTTTAATTTGTTTTCTGCAAATTCCCTTGATTTGATCTAGTCTAAAATTTTGTTGTTTTGTAAAAAGTTTACCCTTTACCTAACAATACTGGGTTTCAACAACTCTGAAGAAAAAACTCTATGAGAGGATTCTGGAAAAAGAAGAAAATGCTGGTAAGAGCATTTTATCCTTTTCCCATAATGTTTTCAAAAGGCTTTTCTTTTGGGATAGTTGAAACATGGAATTATTTGGTAAAGGTTTAAAATGTATATGAGCCATGCTGTGTGAAAAAGGGGTTTAATGCATCTGTAAAAAGTATCGACCCATGTCAGCCTGCGCAGTCTTTGCAGGCAGACCTAAGCCGAAACTTTTCTGTATTACCGGTAGTCAAATTTCTGTGAATCCAAGGGCAAGTCTACCCGATGATTTAGTTGGTTGTTAAAAAAAAAAAAATTGCCATAATGGATCCATAATCATGGGATAGCTTGTTTGGTATCGTGGTTTATGGAGTTTCATTAAGTCCCCTATTGCCAGAGCATGACTCATTATGTTGAATACAGTATCCTTATTTTACAAGAATGTAACAAAGCAATCTTCTGTGAGATTATATCAGGAAATGAGTAAATGCATATGCCAGGTGCTGCACCGCGACATTGATTTGTCTGTGGAACTATGTTAACTCTTTTACCAAATGACAAAATTTTGGACTTGTCCAAATTGAAAGCATTTGCAGATGACAAAATAAATGTGATTCAAAAATTGAAATTTGCATTTGGAAGGGTAGGAAACATTGTGGGAAAAGGTGAAAATGCTGGTTACCAGCATTTTCTCCTTTTTCCACAATGCTTTCAAAAGGCATCGTCCTCAGCATTGTTAAAAGTCGGAATCGTGTGGTAAGAGTCAGGATTGCGTTGTAAAGGGATAAAGGTTGCTAAAATGATGGAACTTGTCTTTGTTAGGGCATAAAACTGTGTGGATAAAGGAGAAAATGCTGGCTACCAGCATTTTCATCTTTTCCCAGTATGTTTTCAAAGGTTTTCTTTCCCTGGTTTATTAAAACTTAAGATTTTATGGGGAAGAGAATTTGTTTTAGAAAGCGTAGGAAATGTGGGAAAAGGAGAAAATGCTGGTAACCAGCATTTTCTTCTTTCCCAACAATGTTTTCAAATGAAAGTCTTTTCAATAGCTGGAAAAGTGTTCAGGCATTTGCTGACATATTATCAGGTATGACAAGCCAGGTGCTGCACTTGGACATTGATTTGTCTGTGGAACTTTGTTAACCTTTATCATACAGTCCAGACTTTTAACGACCCCGACAAATAAAGCTTTTGAAAACATTATAGTAAAGGCCAAAATGCTGGTAACCAGTATTTTCTCCTTTTTCCACACTGTTTTCTACTACTCAAAGGACAAATTTCATGTTTTTAGTAACAATTGTCTGTAGATGCATCTGATATGGACCAGTGTAAAATTTTGTTGATGGTAAGGAAGTAATAGACAAAAAACCAGGCTTTACCTATTATTTTTATGTTTTCAGTGATGTAGACGGTTGATTATTATAGTGCTTGAATGCATGATGCAATTCCAGAAATTCTTGATTTTCTGAGCTGGCATATTTATCATCTCTCATGCAAAGCAATTATGTCTTGACCCTTACCTTCTAGGGGTCCTGCTTTGCTGATTGATAAAGTTAAGGACTTGTAATCGGGGAACCCAGGGATCCAGTCTCACCGCTGGGTTTTTCATGGGAGTGTTCTTGGGCAAGACACGTAAGAGCCTTAGCCTGTGTTCTTTAGAGTGGTCCAGAATGAAAATATTTGCAGGTTCAAGTTATTTGCACATTACAAGTTAAAGGTGTTTCAAATGATTGAAGTTGTCTTTGAGAGGATGGAAAACAATATGGGAAAAGGAGAAAATGCTGGTAAACTGCATAAGTATTCTCCTTTTTGCACAAAGTTTTCATAACCTTTCGTCTTTAGGGTTGTTAAATCATAGGATTGTTTGGTAAAGGTCTAAGGGACAGGTTGGATTTTGATGGGTAAGGGCAATGTGCAAGTTTTTTTTTGATGGTGTAGAGGGCTAGCAACAGCTTATTGGGGAGAGCCCTGAATAGCATGCGGCTGAGCTCATAGAACAGTATGTAACATGCCTTGCTAGGGTTCCAGGGGGTCATGACAGCTCATCCCTAAGTCTTTACCATTGTCTTTTTTGGTATGGATGTCTTTGTAACAGCAGTGGAGATTGTTTCAATTAAGAATATGTGGAAAAGCAGCCAAGGCAAGGGAAGAGTTTTGTACAAAGTATGCTTTAAAAAAGCCCCACGAAAGCATCTAAGGACTAGTTTACCTCAGGATTTAGTCGGTTGTTTGATAAACTAGATTTTACAGATCCACAATTATGTGATGACTTGCTTAGAAAAATGCATTATGGAGATTAATTAAATCCCCTTTTCACAGAGCATGGCTTATATAGATTTAAGATCACAAGATCAGTCTACACTTTCTGTGCAGCCTCATCTAATCAGTACTGTTCACCAAAGCATCTAACCCTTTAACAAACTATCTTGAGATGTAACAACCCTGACACAGAAGGTTTTTGTACACATTGTGGAAAATGGAGAAAAATTATGCTGGGTAGAAATTAATTTATCTTGAGCCAAGATAGTTAAGAATCTGTATTCAGGAAGAAGCTTTTTAAGTTGACACAGTATAATGTGGTAGTTATCATAGAAACATGGATGAATTTTGTTAAGATAACCGAAATGAATACAATGCACGTTGAGAAACAGAAAAACCCCAAAACAGTTGTAACTTCAGTCTTGCTTTTGTCCAAGATATCTTAAAGTAGACAGTGTTGATTAGAGATCAGACTGCACTTTTTGTGCAGTCTGATCTTAATCTATACTGGACTCTTAGGTACCAGTAAGTATGGAACCTTGCTGATGGGCACTCTAAGGGTTTGAAAAAAAAAAACAACATCAAGGTGAGGTGAAAGGTAAAACATCTGCCAGTGATTACACTATGCAGCCATCTTGTTGATTAACTCTGCACCACACAATCCTTAGTTTTAGCAACCCAGGGGTAAACTTTCAAAGTAAAGACCCTTTGAAAACATTGTGGGAAAAGGAGAAAATGCTGGTAACCAACAATGTTTTCTGCCCTTCCAAAACTAAATTTTTATTTTTGAGTGCCAGTTATTTTTTTCTTCTGCAAATGCTTTCAATTTGGGCAAGTCTAGCATTATGTTGTTTGGTTAAGGGTTAACCTTTTACTAGAAGACAAAATTTTAGCCATGTCCAAATTGAAAGCATTTGCAGATGACAATCTCAGTGTGGCCCAAATGGTGCAAATGGTTCTTTGATAGGGTAGAAAACATTGTGGGAAAAGAAGAAAATGCTGGTTACCAGCATTTGCAGACAACAAAGTAAATGTGAATTAAAAAATGTCTTTGAAAGGACAGAAAACATTGTGAGAAAAGGAGAAAATGCTGGTAGCATTTTCTCCTTTTCCCACAATGTTTTCAAAGACCTTCTTCTCTAGGGTCACTAAAACTTTGGATTGTGTCATAAAGAGTTAAGATTAATGTTTTCAATTTGGACAAGTTAAAAATTTTGTAAAGGGTTGAACAGAAAGATGTATTTATGTGACAATGTTGTATGTTTTTCTTTTCCAGATGCAAAAGTTATAGGGAATGACCGAGATGACATGAAGATTTTACATGGTAACCTATGAACTAAAAAATGTTTATTGCCATAGCAACAGTCTGTGATAGATAAATCTGGTTGTTACAGTGAAGCTTACTTGAGTAAAGGTAAACAATAAAAGGAATTTGGTGAGAATGTTGTTGACTTTAAAGAGATAAAAAGTGATATGAGAGGGGATGCATCATCTATTCTTCATTTAACCCGGCCTCCCTCCACACTCGACAAGGATTTTAGTTCATCTGAGTATTAAGTTGTTCAGCTGAGTAGCTCAGTGGTTAGCTTTCTAACCTGGTGGTTGTGGGTTCGATACCTGGTTGAGGCAAAGATTCTCTCAGGCAATTTTTCGCCTCTCACTTCTGATGCATGTGAGAAAAGTAGTCAGAGGCTTGGAAAGAAAGTTGTATCAGTACTAGTGTGAGAAAGCCAGGAAACACAAACAACAAACAAAATTAGCATTGAGTTCAATGATTGATCAATTGAATGATTTTTAATGCCGCTTTCAACATTATTTCAGTTATATCTTGCCCCAGGACACTCCATTGAAAACCTAGTGCTTCAGTGAGGCTCGATTCTTGGGTCTCCAGGTTACAACTCCAACATTTTAGCACTGAGCCACACAGGAGCCCTGAGCATGAAGTGCTTTAGGTGAGTTACGTTTTCAATACGCATCAGTATGCTGCATGTTTCAACATTGTCTCAAGCCTTTACCATACAGTCCCAAGTTTTGATAACCCTGAGGAAGAAGCCCTCTGAAAATATTGTGGGAAAAGAAGAAAATGCTATTAAAAAGTTATGATGAGAAAGATATTAGAAAAGACTTTAGAAAAATTGATTGATTGAGTGTTTAGGGTAGAACACCAAAGTTCATATTTGTGTTTACGTATGTTCTCTTCTTGCTTGGACAAATTTGAACTTCTTACCTCATGCAGACCAATTTTGAAATCATTGCTGTTTGCAGAAAACAAAGTAAATGTGACTCAAAGTCTTGAAATTTCTCTTTTGAAGAGAAGAAAAGATTGCGTGAAAAGGAGAAAAATGCTGGTTACCATTTTCTCTTTTGTCACAATGTTTTCAGAAGTTTCATTCTTAGGTTGTTTAAAACTGGGGATAGTGACGTAAAGGATTAATATGGACCAGGGCAAAATTTTGGTAAAGAGTTAAACCGTGGTTTTAGAATTTAACAAGTCAGTTACTTCTTTATGATAATGTTTTAAAGTTGCTTGATGAGTCTGAAGCTACACATTACATTATCTTTCTTTTCAGATGAGTTTGCCACGCCCATCTGGTTTAAAGGCCCCAGCGGGCTCAAAATTAGGAAGACCCGCCTCTGGGGTTCCACAGAAGACGGGTTTGGTGCCACCGGGCTCAATATCAAGGACACAAAGTAAAGCACATTTGTCTTAACTCTTTCCATACCATAGGCGACTTCATAAGCCTTTTTTGTGGACAGTGTAGATCAGAGATCAGACTGCACAGAATGTGCAGTCTGATCTTGATCTACACTGTCCACTGCTTTATTCTAGGTTATGACTAAATTGTCTCTACATCTTGCAGTGGAACTGTATTTTGTTGTTGTTGGTATACAGTTGTTCGGTCGTGAAGGAGTAAATGCATGTAACTCTCAGAAACAAAGTAAAGCAGAGCTCCAGATGGAGGGAGTGATTTTGATTTCAAAATTGAAAGTATAAATTATTCTTCACTAAACCCTATATTATGGGTACTCATTAGTACCCACAACATAAAGTTTGGAAGTGAAATAATGGATTTAGGGGCCCGCCCGGGTGGCTCAGTGGTGAGCGTGTCGGACTCATGACCTGGTGGTTGTGAGTTCGATACCCGGTTGAGGCGAATTTTCTTTCCGGCGTATTTTCACCTCTCACCTCTGCTGAAGCATGTGAGAAAAGTAGTCGGTGGCTTTGGAAAGAAAGTTGTGTTAGTACTGGTGTGAGAAAGCCAGGAAACACATGTGCGTCACCGACCGCCATGATATGACCTTAGCTGTTAAAGTGGCGTTAAACCCCAATACAACCAACCAATGGATTTAGAATACCATCACTCTCTCTTATATGGAGCTCTGGTAAAGTACATAATTTATGAGCCATGCTCTGTTAAAAGTGGGTTCAGTGCATCTACAAAATGATTCGACCCATGTCAGCCCGTGCAGTCTGCATAGACATACCTGAGTCTAATTTGTCCACTGTTTGTATCTTATTGTTTAAAAGCATGTCTTGTGCTGAATGTTTTGTGTGTCATTAATAAGCATTAATGATTTACCTCTTAACCACGACTTTTAATGACGCTGCAGAAGAGGGCTTTTGAAAACATTGTGGGAAAAGGAGAAAATGCTGGTTACCGGCATTTTCTCCTTTTACCACAATGTTTTCTATCCTATCAAAGGCAGAAGTCATCTGTTGAGCTACCTTTAATCTGTTGTCTTCATACTTTTTCAATTTGGTCAAGTTCAAAATTTTGTCGTTTGGTAAAGAGTTAACTAATAACCAAATGGCAAAATTTCAGATTTTTCCAAATCCAAATAATTTGCAGATGAAAACATAGATGTAGCTTGAGTTTTGGGACTTTTCTTTGAAAGGGTATAAAACACCATGAGAAAGGGAGATAATACTGGTTACTAGCATTTTGTCCTTTTTCCACACTGTTTTCCAAAGGCTTCCTCCTGAAGGTGGTAAAAACTCAGTATTGTTCAGTAAAGGTTTTATACTTGTTTACCCCTGAAGAAGATATGAAAATTACTTTTGGAAAAGCAGCAAGTCCTCAGTACAAGCTATCTTTCCTAACAATGTCTTCAATATCCCTGAAGAATGGGGTTTTTTTGCCTTCAATCATTTCCTCTTCTTGTCACCCGCATGAGTGAGTTGTACTAATTGAATGTAGCCTGTACATTATTTGATACAACATCATCATTTCTTTGCAGTAAGTTCAGATATTTCTCTTAAAATTTTTCTCTATGATGTCTGTTATGTTTTTCTCCCTTCCCCGCTTCTTTCCCCCCCCCCGCCATTTATTTGGGATACTTTTTTTTTTCCATTAGATTTGTCACCTTGTCTGTCTGTCCATCTGTCATGATATTGTGTCAACTTCTGTATCTCTCTGTCTGATTTTTATAGTTTTATAGTAATTCACACACATTCACCTTGATGAGTGCCAAGGTCACTGTGAGGGTTTAGGGTCAGATGCACTTGATTTTGTATTTTTACAACGACAAAAAAGGCCCAAAGCTTTGGGGGTAGACATTCTGTATTTTACGAAAACAAACACCTACCTATTAATCAATTACTTTTTTTCTTGAATTTCCTGAATTGGAGGAAAGCTTTAATATGAGAAAAGTAGAAGTTGTAAAAAAAGTACTGCCAAAAATTTGTGTCAAATCAAGTACCGGTAGCTATTACATCAAGGTCAATGTCATTTCATGCAAGGTAACAAGGGTCACAGTGTCTGAGATAACTTGTTTTGATAATGTTGTAGCAAACATTACCAAAGAAGAAGGCATTTGAATACACTGGGGGAAAAGTAGAAAATGCTGATAGCTGGCATTTTCTTCTTTTCCCACAATATTTTTAAGTAGCTGTTACTCAAGGTCAATGTGAGGCAACAAGTGTCACAGCGGTGGAGATAACATGTGGTAACCTTCAAGTAAACATTGCAAAGATAGAAGGCTTTTGAAAACATTGTGGGAAAAGGAGAAAATGCTGGTAACCAGCATTTTCTCCTTTTCCCCCACAATGTTTTCAAGTAGCTATAACTCAAAGTCAATGTCATTTCATGTGAGGCTACAAGTGTCACAGCACAGAGATAGCTTGCTGCGCTTCCTTCCTGTTTTATCTATTATTGTTTTAACTCTTTACTGTACAATCTCGAGTTTTAACAACCCTTAAGGAGAAGGCTTTTGTAAACATTGTGGAAAATAGTGAAAATGCTTGTAACCAGCATGTTCTTCTTTTGCCACAATGCTTTCTATCCTATCAAGGACACGTTCAATCATTTTAGGTAAATTGTAGCATGCAAATGCTTTCAGTTTGGACAATATATTTTTGCTGGTGCAGTAAACAATTAACGTTTTACCAAACCATCCTGAGTTTAAATGACCCTAAAGAAAGGGGCTTTTCAAAACATTGTTGGAAAAGGAAAAAAATGCTGGTAACCGGCATTTTTTCCTTTTTTTTTTTACAATTTTTTCATCTCTTCTAATTTTATTATTCAATTTTATTGTCAAGTTTTTTTCTTGTCTGCAAAAGCTTTAAATTTGGTTGTTTCGTAAAGAGTTAACCCTTTACCTTACAATCCTGAATTTGAATGACCTTGGGGAGATAGACTTTAGAAAAGAATATGTCAAAAGGAAAAAATGCTGGTAACTAGCATTTTCTGCTTTTCTCAAAATGATTTCTACCCTTTCAAAGACAGAAATCATTATTTGAGCCACATTAAATTGTCTGCAAACACCTTTCAAATTTGATCTGTAGAAAATTTTGTTGTTTGGTACAGGGTAACACCAAACAAAGACTTGTCCATAGTAAAACATAGTGTGAAATACTCATTATGTATAAGGAAATAGATTAGATTTGACACATGTAAAAGTTCATGAGTGTTCAATTATATCAGAAATTTCTGAGAGGGATTAATAATGCACAAGATTCAGATGCTTGTGTGACTATTACGGACGTATAAGTCTTACATTGGAATATATATTGGTATGCTACATTGGAATACTTTTCATGAAACGCCAACATTTCAGACTTTTGATTGAATGTGGTTTAACTCTTTATAAGACAACAAAATTTAAGACTTACCGAAATTGTAGGCTTTTGCAGACGACAAATTAAATGTGACTCATAAGTAGAAATATGTTTCGGAAAGGGTGGAAAACTTTGTGGGAAAAGGAGAAAATGCTGGTAACCAGCATTTTCTCCTTTTTCCACAATGTTTTCAAAAGCTTTCCTTCACAGGCTCGTTAAAAGTTGGGATTTTGTGGTAAAAGGTTAACTCATTAACTGAACTAAAAGCTTTTTAAAACATTGTGGGAAAAGTAGAAAATGCTGGTAACTAACATTTTCTACATTTCCCACAATGTTTTCTACCATGTCAACAGTTGTACCACTGATTTCTTGTATGTAAATGCTTTCAATTCGGAAGGGGCAAAAATTTGTTGTTTTGGAAAGGGTTAAAGTTTTGGGATTTTCCTTTGAAAAACTAGAAAGCGTTGTGGGAAAAGGAGAAAATGCTGGTGTCCATCATTTTCTCCATTTCCTGCATTGTTTTCAAAAGGCTTTTTTTCTCAGCATTGTTAAAACTCTAGATTATGTGGTAAAAAGAGTTAATTGTGCTTCAGATATGTTAGAAAGTCACTTTTCTTTTTGGGAAATGACAAAACTGGACTTTCCCAAACCCTGAGCATTTACAGATGACAAATTATATGTGGTTCAAATTTTGGATTTGTCTCTGAAAGGCTAGAAGGCATTGTGGGAAAGTTTGAAAATGCTGGTAAACATTTCCTCCTTTTCTCACAATGTTTTCTTCCTGAGGGTTATTAAAACTCAGGAATCTGTGGTAAAGGGGGTAACATGGGTGAGGGTTGGCTAAAATTGTTTCATCAAACTCTGAAATCCCAATTACATAGACTTTTCAGTATGCAAGAAAATTAATTACATCATAATTATATCATGCAATGATAAGGAAATTTATACCGATAGAAAGCATTCTACTGCAATTATTTATAATAGATACTATTATTGGTCCACGTCTGACATTAAAGTTGTAGCACTCTGAAACCTTGTGGGGGAATTATGTCTTTAATCATTTACCACATGATAAAATTTTAGGCTTGTCCAAATTGAAAGCATTTGCAGACTTCAAATTTAATGTCACTCAAATGTTGAGTTTTGTCTTTGATAGGGCAGAAAATATTTTGGGGAAAGGATAAAATTTTTGTAACCAGCATTTTCTCCTTTTCCCACAATGTTTTCTTAAAGTTTCTTTCTGAGGGTCGTAAAATGTCAGGATTGTGTGGTAAAGAGTTAACTCTTTTACAAGATGGCAAAATTTAGCCGTATCTGAATCGAAAGCATTTGCAGACGACAAATTAAATGTTACTAAAAACACTAAATTTGTCATTCAAAGGGTAGAAAACATGATGGGAAAAGGAGAAAGTTCTGATTACCAGCATTTTCTCCTATTTCTCACGATGTTTTCATAAGTCTTCTATCTCAAGGTTGTTAAAAGTCAGGATTGTGTGCTGAAGGGTTAAATTCTTTCCATACAATCAAAGAAGTATAGAAAGCCTGAATTGGAATTGGATATATTTTCATGCCATACTGTCCTAACTCTTCACCATACAATTCCTAGTTTCAAGGACCCTGAGCAGGAAGGCTTTTGAAAACATTGTGGGAAAAGGAGAAAATGCTGGTAACCAGCATTTTCTCCTTTTGCCAACAATGTTTATACTTTCAATTTTGACGTCTAAAATTTTGTCCTTTGTTGATATGTTAAATTCCTTCCAGGCAGTCTAAATTAGATTGATTGAATGATTGTATGGTGTATAACACTGTTTTCAACATTATTTCAGTTACATTGCAGCGGCCAGTGCACCTATCCTTGCTTTCCTGGAGTTTCTCCCACTAGTACTCTGCATCATATTCTTTCCAAGTCACTGGCTGCTTTCCCACGTAAGGATCATTGAAACAATGATCAGTGGTGAGAGAGGAATGAATCTTGTTGCGATAACTAGACATCAATCCTGGGAAAGAAATTGGCCGAGCCGGGGATCGAACCAGCGATCCCCTGTTCTTTAGTCCTGTACGCTACCGACTGCGCTACCGGGGCTTGCCCTCTAAATTAGAATTTGATATATTTTTATGCCATATTGTCTTTTATGTCTTGAGATTGAGTTGTATGCTTTCATTTTGCTTTGTTTTGTGTTTGGATGGCATGATACTCCTAAAGTTTCTGTCACACCTTGCCAGACAAAGACAACTATACTCGTAAAAGGTGCTTTAGGAGTTAAAGGGGCATTAAACCAGATTTTTTTTGTACTTTCTTAGAAAATCCTAATTAAACTGCTAAATTTCGTTCGTGTGCAAAGAGGGCCTTGAAGTTAAAACAGACAGAAATACATATAGGAAATGCTTAGTACCAAATTTTTTGTATTTTTACATTGAAGTATCCTACCTTGTTAGTAATGGTATAGCTTTTGTTGCATAACAAAGGATAAATACATTTCTAACATGGTATATTGTCGTTTGGTTCAATAGCTCAGTTGGTAGAGCTGCCAACTTCGGTTTGAAAGTCATTCTAGTCCCACTCTAACATTTTTTATAGCATTTTTAGCTCGGCTGTTTCGAAGAAAAAGTCAAGTTATTGTCAAAGACATGTCGTTGTATGGGGTGTTGGCAAGCAAAATTTTTTACATTTTATAATATCTTTGTTGTAACTAAAGATATGTACATCAAACTTGGACAAGTTGATAACTATCAAAAGGGGAACCCATACAACAAGGACAGATAACTATCAAGGTATTTTTACAGAGTTATCGCCCTCTTTAACTGAGAATTTCCGTTGAAAAGCAAGCAACTGCAGCCGAGCCTTGGCAACAGCATGCCTTGCTTTTGATTTGTTATTCTCCAGCCAAGGATAAAAATAATAAACTATCGTCTTTCGCCAAAGAAGGATTTTGGGTCAAATCTGGTTTGACGTCCCATTAATGTTGTATGTTTCTTGCATGTTGTTTCTCTGTAGGTGCAATAGCTAGAAGTGCTCATGCAGCAGGACTTAGCTCAACTGCTGCTGAAAAATACCCTGCAGATTTTGTGCGTACACATCAAGGTATTTCTTTCATTTACTTGAATAAAATTAGTTATAGTTTTTTTGACCTTAGGAGTAATTCTGTTATCAACATCTTTATGAAACATCAAAATTCTTTACTTATCTATATTGAGAGTATTCCAGATGATACATTAAACCTTATCATGCTAAATAAGTTAATTGAAACTTTCAAGCCGATTGTAAAAACCCAATTGATGCTATTTCAAATTTTTTTCTTTGGAGAAAAGTATCTCCTCATTGGATAGTGTAGATCAAAGATCAGACTGCACGTTCTGTGCAGTCTGATCTTGATCTACACTGTCAGCAAAAGGTCAGCGAGTCGTGCTTAGCATCTGAAGTGTTAAACATGGCACAAGTAAAGGTATTTGTCTCACAGAAGGTTAGAAAACAATGAGGGAAAATGAGAAAATACTGCCTCCTTTTCCAACAATTCTTTTAACCCTTTACCAAACAATCCCTGGTTTTTATGACCCAGATGAAGAAGCCTTTTGAAAACATTGTGGGAAAAGCAGAAAATGCTGGTAACCAGCGTTTTCTCCTTTTCCCACAATGTTTTTTACTCTTCTAAAGTCAAGTTTCAATTTTTGTGTCATGTTTGTCATCTTCAAATGCTTTCAATTTGGACAAGTCTAAAATTTTGTCGTTTGGTAAAGAGTTAAGAACTTTTTCCCAAAGTGGTATCAAAACTCTGGATAACTTGGTAAAGATTTAAGGAGAAGAATTAACCCTTTACCACACAATAACGCCTTTTAACGCCCCTGAAGAAGAGGCCTTTTGAAAACATTGTGGGAAAAGGAGAAAATGCTGGTAACCAGCATTTTCTCCTTTTCCCACAATGTTTTCTACCCTATCAAAGAAAAGTTGTGTCATTTGAGCCACTATGAAATTGTCGTCTGCAAGTGCTTTCAATTTGGATAGGTCTTAAATTTTGCCGTGTGGTAACGGGTTAAATAACTAGGAGAAAGAAATGCATAATTTTTTGTGTTAATTGGTCATAATCTTTTACTCTTTCACTACTGAATAAATAAATTGCATTTTCTCAAAGGCTACAAATACAGTTTTGCTGCAAGATCAAGACTCAGTTCAGTCATAATCTGTAATAAAGCAGTGGACAGTGTAGATCAGAGGTTCTGTGCAGTCTGATCTTGATATACACTGTCCACAAAAGCTTCTGGTGTTGTCTTTGGTATGGAAAGAGTTAAGAGATGACTGTATAAACTGAATAGAAAATTGAAAACTTTTGCATGGCATAAGTAAGTTTCCTTTTTGTATACTACTTAGAGTTTATGACGATTTATCTATATGAGTGTCAGCAATGCATGACCTGTGGATCAGCTTGTTTATTTGATGTTGTGTGTTAACTTTTAACCTTTAGGCTGCTGAGTGTGACTCACTGACTTTTTGTGGAGTGTAGATCAACGTCAGACTGCACAGAGTGGCTGAGCCCTGGTAGCTCAGTCAGTATCATGCGGGACTTGAGAACAGTGGGTCATGGGTTCGATCCCTGGCTCAGCTAATTTCTTTCCAAGAATTGATGATAGTCATTGTGATAGGATTCATTCCTCTCCCACTGCTGACCATTGTTTCGATGATGGTTATGTGGAAAAGCAGCCAGTGGCTTGGAAAGAAAACTGTGTGGAGTACTGGAAAAGAGACTCCAGGAAAGCATGGATAGGTGCACTGACAGCCGTGATAGAACTGAAATAATGTTGAAAATGGCGATAAACACCATACAGTCAGTCAATCAGTGCACAGTGTGCAGTCTGATTTTAGATCGACACTATCCAATAAGGAGATATCTTTCCCCAAAAATACCTTTGTGTGTTAACTTAAAAAAGGCCTTTTGAAGTTATTGTGGGAAAAGGAGAAAATCCTGATAACAGTATTTTCTCCTTTTCCCACAATGTTTTATACCCATCATAGATTGAAACCATCACTTTGGCCACATTTAATTTGTCGTCAGTAAATGCTTTCAATTTGGACTAGTCTAGAATTTTGTCGTTTGGTAAAGAGTTAAATTACGGATCCAAGTGTGGCAAAACTTTATAGAATACTGATACTGCCTTGGTCTTCTTCAGAATTCTCCAGAGTTTAATTTCATTAAAAACTCTGGCTGCAATGCAAGAAAAACCTGAAACTGAAAAATAAGTAAAAAGATATTTAAAATTCTTCTACTAGAAAACCCAGTTTGGAGTTCTCTACAGTTTGGTGAGAATGATGCTTTGTTTGACTTCTTTTAGATTTCTTGGTATAATTTTGATTTGACAAAGAACATAACTGCTTTTGGTTTGGCTTAATTTTAGGTCATAACATGCTATAGTAGACCTTACAATGTTTAACTCTTTATCACGCAATCATGAGTTTTAACAACCCTGACGAAAAAGCCTTTTGAAAAATTTAATCAGCATTTTCACTGCATTTTCTCCCTTTCCTACAATGTTTTTAAAAAGCTTTTTCATTAGGGTCATTAAAACTCGGGATAGAGTGGTATAGGGTTAAAGGCAAGTTTAGATCAAATCTTATCTTCCAGCAGATTTTCACTTAGCAATGCTGTGCGAAAAGGGGGTTTAATGAATCTGCAAAAAGTATCGACCAAGGTCAGCCTGCGCAGACTGATTTGGGTAGAAACTTTTTGCATTTGGTAAATTTTCACCATGTCAATGGACTATTCTACCTCCAGATTCAATTGGTAGACAAAATGGACTTTACGGATTTATAATTATGTGATGACTTGCTTGGTATCATGGATCATGGAGATACATTAAGTCTCCTTTTGGCAGAGCATGGCTCCAATATACTGAGTGTGGTGGACCTGTACAATTGCTCTCCAGTAAATGCTACGGTAGGCCAAAAGCAAAGTTACGTAACCGTAAAATAACTTTTGATGATTTTATATTTAAGGTGAAGAAGAGTTATCTGCCCCTCCCCCGCCAGTTGATGACTTTATCATTGGAAACAGAGTGTTTGTGAGTGGTTCAAAACCCGGGTATATAGCCTTTCTGGGCGAAACCCAGTTTGCCCCAGGTGAATGGGCCGGGGTTGTGTTGGACGAGACGATTGGTAAAAATGACGGATCGGTCAATGGTGTAAGATATTTTCAGTGTGAACCTAAACGTGGTGTGTTTTGTAGAATATCAAAACTTTCTAGAACTCCGTCCATTTCGGCAGGAGCTAAATCAGAAGATGGGTTATCGGAAGTTTCTATACCAGTGAATACTAACAGTACAAATACTCCGGCCTTGAAACGACCTACAACCCCCAGTAGTGGAATACAGAGGCCAACTACACCCAGTCATGGGAGCATCCCTCGTCCCACGACACCCAGTTTACCAAGACCCGTAAATAAATCACTTAGTAGTTCAAGTACAAGTTTAAACAAAGGTGCAGCGCCGGCAAAAGTGAAATCAGAACCTCAGACTGGTATGGCTTCTACTTCTAGCGGTGTGAAACATAATTTACATGTGGGGGATAGGGTGCTTGTTAGCGGGTCCAAACCTGGGACCCTAAGGTACATAGGATCAGCTGACTTTGCCAAGGGTGAATGGGCGGGTGTTGAGCTGGATGACCCCTTGGGTAAAAATGATGGTGCTGTAGCGGGTAGAAGGTAAAACATTCTATTTTAAACTTATAGGTTTCAACAAGCGTTGGCCTTGTAATCATAAGGTCCTGAGTTTGATACCTGGGGGCAGGCGTCAACTTAATACTTTTTATGCCCACACATTTGGCACGAGTGCTGGTGTAGTTATAAGGAGGCAGGGCCAAAAGAGATTAGTATAAGTTGCAAGACCTTGTTTCTCAGTTAATGTAAAATGAGTATCGTAAACTCTTTACCAAACAACAAAAATTTAGACTGGTACAAATTGAAAGCATTTGCAGACAACAAAATAAATGTGAATCAAAAATTGAAATTTGTTTTTGGTAACCAGCATTTTCTCCTTTTCCCACAATGTTTTCAAAAGGCTTCTTTCTCGGGGTTGTTAAAAATCATGATTGTGTGGTAAGGTGTTAAGCAAAGTCTTAACTAAACTGCAACACTTTAGACTTGTCGAAATTGAAAGCATGTGCAGACAACAAAATAAATGTGACCTGTTTTTGGACAGTTAGAAAGCATGTGGTAAAAGGAGAAAATGCTGGTTTCCAGCATCTACTCCTTGTCCCATGATGTTTTCAAACAGCTTCTAAATTAGGGTTGTAAAAATGAATTGTAAAACTAGATAAAAAGTAAAAAGAGAAAGTGTCTTAGCAAATATTTATCTAGATTTAAAATTCATTTTTCTGCCGGCAACTAACACTTGGACTGACCGTACATTAACAGATTGTTGTCTTCACTTTTATTACCATACAAATGTTATGAATTCAATTGAAATGCATTTTAACATCTACATTGTTTACTTTTGGCAGCTGCTTGGCCTTTAAACCGATTGAGTTAGATGATAATGTCCTATACTTTCTTTAGCAAATACTATGAATGGCATGCTTTCTTGATTGCCTCTCACTGCTGATCATTGTTAAGACAATGACTACATGGGAAAGCAGCCATTGTTTTGGAAAAAATACTATGCAAAACACTGGTAGAAGACACTCCAGGAGGGCATGGATAGGTGCACTGGCTGCTGTGATATAACCAAAATAAGGTTGAAAAAAGTGTTAAACACCATACAATCAGTAAATCTACTTTTGATAGCATTTACATTGTATAACAATTGTTTCATTCTTGAATTCAGGTATTTTGAATGTCAGCCAAGATACGGGCTGTTTGCCCCAGTACACAAAGTGACGAAGATTCAAGGTGGAACTACGCCAAGTCCCATGACACGATCGCTCGGAAGCATGGGTATGAGACTGAGTCGGGAGAAGAGTGGTAGCCAGGAGTCTGTAAGCTCGATGAGTTCGGCAACGTCCAGCGCTTCAAGACCGAGGGTAAGACTCGGAGTGTCAGGCCTAGGCAGTAATCAGGTACATGCAGTTTTGCTGGTGCGGAGCCATTTGATTTTTTGGTCACAGTTTAGATTAATCCCAAGATATATTATCTAAGTTTGTTTTACTTTTGGTAAAATGTTGGTTCAAAAGTTTGTGATCAACACATTTAGTACAGAAGTCAAACACAGTAGTTCAGATATGTTCTACTTTCGTTACTGAATCGAAGATTTAGAACAACATATTAGGTACAGAAAATTAAATACATGTATAGTGACTGAGGCATTTAAATATAGAATTTATTAGAATGAACCAAAAAATAATAAAATATTAGAAATAGAAAATTGTGAAGCTATAACTTTTGAAAAATTGACATGTTGAGGTAATCTAAGAAATAAGGTTTTTTAAGTTAGTTAAATGCCTGGTGGTCAGGACAAGTACCGGTAGTCTGATCTTTGATACACCACTATTTTGTGATTTATTCTGAAGGAAAAAAGTGATCTGAAAGCAATGTTTTGGCCTTTTTCACCAACTGAAAATGCCTGTCTTATATACATGAGAGGCACTCTAGCAAAGGGGGGTTTCATGCCTTTCTGGGATGCATGATACCAAGCAAGTCTTGACATAATTATCAGAGCTCCAGATAGAAGGAGAGATTTTGATTTCAAAATTTAAAGTATTAATTATTCTCCACTAAACCCTATGTTGTGGGTACTCATTAGAATCGTCTCATCGAGAAGATTCTAATGAGTACCCACAACATAGGGTTTCGAAGAGAAATAATGACTTTAGAATACCATCACTCCCTCTTACCTGGAGTTCTGATTACGTATCCATAAAATCTATTTTTAGCTCCACTGGCCGAAGGCCAGAGAGCTATTGTCATGGCGTTGTGTCCGTCATGCGTCCGTCATGCGTCCGTTCGTCCGTGCGTGCGTCCGTAAACTTTTTCTTTAAAAAACTTCTCAGAAACTATTGACTGGATTTTTACCAAATTTCACAGGAATGTTCCTTTGGTGGTCCTCTTTCAAATTCCTTCAAATAATTGTGTTCCATGAAGAATTCTGGTTGCCATGGCAACCAAAGTAAAAAACCTTTAAAAATCTTCTCCTCCCAAACTGCTATTTGGATAGCATTATTATTTTGCAGGAATGTTCCTTAGATACAGGTTTACAGAATTCCTTAAAAAAAAAAAGATCTGTCAAAAAACATGGCTTTTATGGGAGACTCATTTTCCTTTTATGGTATAAAGTAAAATCTTTGAAAAATTTCTTCTCTAAAACTATTCATTGGATTTCATTGTTGTTTTGCAGGTAAGTTCCTATGGTGGTTGTCTACCAAATTGTTTCTTCAGTGAGCTAAAATGCAGGATTGAATGATAATTGTTAAAAACTTCCTTTCGCCATTATAGAAATATCAGGCCTGTGGAGCGATACAGGCGCTCAAGCGCCTCTAGTTTTCTAAGAAAGGACTGAATTATGAGGTAGAGTGGTCCTTGGACATTCAGAAAATTAGCCAGTCGCAAAAAGTTTTGACTTGGGTCGACACAAGCTGACCTGAATTGATACTGTTTGCAAGTGCATTAAACCCCCTTTTCACAGAACATAGCCTACATCTTTACAGGGTAAAGAAAAAAAATTCAATTAATATTTTTGGTGGAAAAATTCCTTTCTCTTACATTCCTTTATTGGGAAGGTTACCAATGTTAGGTTTGTTTTAGTTTTTCTAGCAACAGGTAAGGATATTTTGAGTGAACTTCATCATTTACATTTCAAACAAAGAAACCTGATTTCACTAATTATGACTAGAATTTGAAAATATGAAAAATTAAAAATAAAAAAGAAAAATTCTGTAAATATCCTGAAGAAAGCGTATTGCTGAACAAAACTGACCTGTCACTCATATACTTTTGTCAATACTCGGTGAATTTTGTGGGGTCATACTCATACTTTTGTACTGTACAGAGTATTGAGGAAAGTAAATGAGTAATAGGTCAATTTTGTTGAGTAATGCTAAAAGATATTTAAAGGAAATAATAATGAAATAATAACCCAAGCCAGAGTCAAGCCTATGACCCCAAAGTAGACAGCCATGTACCTTACCAGAGTAGGTAATCACCTGTACCATTCAAAGGTGTAATTTTTGTAAATTATCATTAATTTTGAAAACCTATATTTAGAAAGTTTGAACCCACCATTAATGACGGTTAAAAGAAATACTGTATTAATGAGCAACAAGTTAATTCTGTTGAGTAAGAAGCTGAAAAGTTGATAAAAAATTTTCAATGAAACTTAACATGTGTTCTTATAGATTTATTTTCATTCAGAAATGAGTGTGAAGTAAATAAAACTTGGGATTAATCAGTTCTAAATTTAGATGTTGTGAGAAATTAACCTTACCAGAATAACAGACAAGTTTAGTAAAATGGAGAGCTGCAGGGTCATTATGGTTAGAGATACAGGCCTGAAATAACACTTTGTTTACATGTAGAGCCATACTGGTACATGCTAGATTCTAACTGCAGTTGTAGAGATTCCACTTACAAAGATAAGTAATGTAGACCCATACTGGTAAATGCTAGATTCTAACTGCAGTTGTAGATTTTACTGACAAAGATAGGTAGAGTGTTTGTTATGTAGAGCAATTTAACATTTTTCATTGCAAGCTTTATTCAGACTTTTTGGCTCACAAGAGCATAAAGTGCTAAAGGCAAGCTATTGTGATTAGTCATTGTCTGTCTTCTGTATGGGTGTGTCTATGTGTCGCGTGTCAACAATTACTTCAAAGACCGTCTCCTAAACTTTGTGGCCAATTGCTACTAAACTTGACAGATATGTTTCTTGCATTAATTTCTTTCAAAGAGATTTAAAGAATTTAATTCCATGCAGAACTTCAGTTACCGCGCAACAAAAGAGGGGAAATTTGGCAAATCTTCAAAATTCTTCCTGTTGGTGACCACAAGGCCTAGGGCTACCGAACTTGGCATAATATTTTAGCTTCAATTATTGGACCTCTACCAATATTGTTCAAATTACAGCTCTGGGGTCAAAATTGGCCCTACCTCAGGGCCACAAGTTTCACTTGGACTCACAGAGTAAAAACTTTTAAAATCTTCTTGCCCCTTGACATAAGCCCATGGGCAATTAAATCTGACTTGTAGCTTCATCTACTGGGCTTCTACCAGGGTCTTTAACTTATAGTACTGGAGTCAAAATTGGCCCCTTCCTTTGGGGCCGCTAGTGTTACAATGGATGATATATAGAAATCTGTAAAAATTTTATTGTTCCTAGACATGAGAGCTAGAGGAATAACTTTACAAATCTTCTCATCCCAAAACAATTTTTGCTCTGCATAGTAATATTTAGTATAATAGCAAGGTAGTGGCAAAGAAGGTTTAAGTTATTTCTCTGGTGTTAAGATTTGTCCTGCCCGAGAGTCACATTGTTTTCAGGTGAGTGGTTGAAGACCATTCTGGCCCTTTTATTTAAATTGAAGCCAATCAGCAGATGACTGAAAACATTCATAAAACGCGGATATAAAGCATAAGTCAAGTTATATACAAGTATGTACATTGTAAAATCATGATAGAAAGAGAACTGAATATTTGAGTAATTTCTGCTGTTGCCATGATGTTTCCAAAATGAGAATGCAGCTATGTTAAAAATGCTGTCTGTAGGTTGTAATTTATAGACCTTTTACCAAACCTCCCTGAGGAAAAAGCCTTTAGAAAACATTGTTGGAATAGGAGAAAAATCCTGATAACAACTATTTTCTTCTTTCATTCCAATGTTTCTACTCTCTCAAAGACAAATCCCATTATTTGGGCCGCATTTATCATCTGCAAATGCTTTCTATTCGGGTTTTCCCAAAATTTTGTGATTTTATAGAGAGTTAAAGGCAGTGAATGAAATTTGCAATCAATTTGTAATGTTTAATCGCAGTCTGTGTTTTGCTTAATTAAAAAACCATGGCAATTTCTCCAATCAAGAAGTTTCAATCCATTCAATTTTGGTGACTTATCATCTTTATGAAAAGTTCTGCTTTTTTACAAGTTAATTATAACTAGTGTTTCCCATTTTATACGCTGTTTCACGTGAACAGGTAAGAGATTTGATATCTCTTCAGTGCTGCATGTCCTTGGCTTATCGTGCTGTACTATGCATTTGTCTGGCAGTTTTATATCTTAAACCCTTTACCAGACGACAAAATTTTAGCCTTGTCCAAATTGAAAGCATTTACAGACGACAATTTCAGTGTGGCTCAAATGGTGCAAATTTTCTTCGATAGGGTAGAAAATATTGTGGGAAAAGGAGAAAATGCTGGTTACCAGCATTTTTTCCTTTTCCCACAATGTTTTCAGAAGGCTTCTTTCCCACGGTTATTATTACTCTGCATTGTACTGTAAAGGGTTAAATATTTACCATGCAATCCTAAGTTGTAATGACCTTGAGGAAGAAGGCTTTGGAAAAACATTGTAGGAAAAGGAGAAAGTCCTGGTAACCATAATGTTTACCCCTTGAAGGCCAATTTCCATCATTTTAGC
This sequence comes from Hippopus hippopus, assembly GCA_946811185.2. NCBI lineage: Eukaryota > Metazoa > Mollusca > Bivalvia > Cardiida > Cardiidae > Hippopus > Hippopus hippopus. The sequence continues at coordinate 442,109 of OX328109.1, forward strand.
CACTCTTAATTTGTTGTCTGCAAATGCTTTCAGATTGGACAGGTTTAAAATTTTGTCATCTGGTAAAGAATTAATGATTCCCATATTACAAGAACTCCCCGCTTTATTCCATGTTTGGCTGCTTTTCACCCACAACTGTACCCAAATATTTGTCAACTTTAATTCAGTAATCATCTGCATATACTATACATCACAGCAGAGCCTAACAGTCCAGTGAGTAACAAATAGGGCTTGAAACCAGAGGTGACTGGTTCGAATACCCAGCTCAGCCAATTTCTTTCTGAAACTGATGGAAGTCATTTTGACAGGACTCATTCCTCTTTCACTAATGATGACTGTTTTAATGATAATTATGTGAAAAAGCAGTCACTGCTTTGAAAAGAATATTGCGCAAAGAACTGGTAAAAGAAACCCCAGGAAAGCACTGATAGGTGCACTAGTGTGTACGATATCAGTGAAGTTATGTTGAATACAGCGTCTAACACCTTATACACACAAACAACCTACTATTTCAAGGTGCACTGCTTACTAAAACCAAAGTGTAGTGAGGATATAAAATGAACCATGCTCTGTGAGAAGGGGCTTTAATGCATTTACAAAGTATAGACTTATGTCAGCTTGGGCAGACCATGCAGGCTGACATGGATCAAAACTTTTTGTTTGTTGTCAATTTGTCTGCATGTCAGTGTACCATACTTCATGATCAAGTTGGTTGTTACGACAAAATGGTTCTCATTGATCCATAACTATGTGATGACCTACTTGGTATAAAACATCACAATCACATGTAAGGTATATTGCTTGGAAAATTGGTGTTGACCTTCTTGGCTTAACTTATTTGCAAAACACTGTTTTAAGATGACTGAAATTTTTTCATGTCAAAATTTCATACTTATGCACTGGCTTACACAGACATGGTCAGGCATGGATGTTTTTACCATTTACCAAACAGTTTGGCATTTAAATGACCAAGGTTTTTGAAAACATTATTGGAAAAGGAGAAAATGCTGGTAACCAGCATTTTCTCCTTTTCCCATAATGTTTTCTACATCTTCAAAGACATAAATAATGCTTTGAGCTACATTGAATTTGATGTCGGCAAATGCATTCAATTTGGTTGAGTCTAACATTATGTTGTTTTGTAAAGAGTTAATGATAGTGCACTGATGCTGTAATCACACCACATGCTTCAACACCTAAATACATGCAAGTAAACCCTGTGCAACAAAGAACTGGAATAAACATTAAAAAAAACAACAACTTTTTTAGGGCTTTTTTGCATGAATATATCATAATTTTGAACGGTATTGGTCAAAGATCATTCATATTGTTCTTGCAGTCTGATCTTGATCTGTACATTTAACAAAAGCAATAATGTTGAGTAATATTGGAAGATAAGCATGTTTTCAAACTCAAATGTTTCCTTTATTGCATTTTTTTCCATGCTGAATACCCCCGTTACCTGTCATGTGCTCAAACCTACTTCAGCTGTCAGTGCTCCATAAAATAAAATTCATTGATTTATTCAATTTGTTTCAAAACAGGTGTTTTGAAATCAATACTTGCCATCAAAAATTGCCTTTTTGCCATTGTGCTAGGTTACAGCAGTGATTGATTACATGTAAACAGCAGTGAAGTGAAAAGCTATCCAGATTTTGAAAATCAAAGCACCTCAGCTTGTCAACGTCAAGATTTGTAAATTTACCGTTTTTTTTTTTTTTGACAAGGGCAGTCTTGTGGCTACAGTTAAATATCTACCAATATGTCCTAACAAATGGGATTTTTGTTGCCCCTGGTGGCAGACTTGGATTACTCTTGGATATTTTGACATTTCAAATACTGAACAACCCAGGTCTGGTAGCCTGTTCCAACCTGAATCATTGTGTTGTAAACATTTGTAGTGTCAGTATTCAGAAAAAAATTCTGTCTTTATTGAATGCAAGCTTGCAGCCTTAGAACCCATTGTTGCATGCCTGCCTTCTAGTCTGTGTACCAGCCCAAAACCTTGTGTATTCTGTTTAGAGGTAGAGAAAAGTGGGTAGTCATCATATTTCTTTCAACATTCACATAACAATCTCGAGTTTTAATGAACAACAAGGCTTTTAAAAGCATTGTGGGAAAAGGTGAAAATGCTGGTAACCAGCATTTTTTCCTTTTTCCATTATGTTTTCTAGCCTTTTGAAGACAAATCCCACCATTTGTGCAGCATTTCATTTGTCGTCTGCACATGCTTTTGAATTGGACAAGTTCAAAATTTTGTTGTGTAGTAAAGGGGTAAACATTGTCTCCTCATGAAAACCTTATTTGTGGCTACTCATTAGAAATATGTTGATGATACAGTTGTAATGTGTATCCACAACGTAGGTGTTGAGGTATAACTCTATGAAACCCAAAAATGACCTGCCTTTTCTTTACCTCTAGGTCCATACTCACCAACAATTCAAGAATTTTTTAAATTTGAAAGTAACACAACTCCTGACTGGCTAAACAAAAAATGGTTTAGCCAATCAGAAGTTGTGTTACTTTAAAAATTCATAATAAGACCAAGAATGTTCTTCAGAATGGTTGGTGAATACCTGACCAGGTATCATATAGTTACTCACACACCCATGACTCTGCAGCACTCTACGCCCATATTACCATGGAAATTTTTCTCTTATATAAAATCTTAAAAGTGAGATAAATTCTTCATTGATTGCCATGTAAAAAAACCAACAACTGTAAAAAGAATACAATTGACCTTGAAAATTTTCTTTTTCTATTCTAATTTCATTTCTGATTTCTAAACTTGCATTGGTAAAAACTGCATGCTTGTGGAGGCTGGACACTTTTTTTGTATTTTATATTTTAACCCTGTATAAAACAATCCGGTACTTTTACGACTCTTGAGGATGAATGCTGTTTTAAATATTGTGGAAAAAGGCAGAAATGCTGGTATCCAGGTTTCTAACCTTTTCTCAGAATGTTTCTTTGCTTTCCACAGCAAACCACATTTGATACATTTTATTTTGTCATCCTCAAAATATTTTCAGTTTGACAAGTCAAACATTTTGTTTTCTAGTAAAGAGTTAAGACATGTAGATTGGTATTGTCCTGGAACTGTATCTAAATACAGTGAAAAGAGTTCATTTTAAGCCATTATCCCTAGTTTTAACAACCCTTAGGTGCTTTTACAACCATCATTGGAATTCAAGAAAATGCTGATAACTAGCATTTTCTTCTTTCCCCACAAATTGGCCACAATGTCTACCAATTTTAAGCAAATCCCACAATTTCAGCCACATTGGGAATATCGTCTGTAAATGCTTTCAGTTTAGATGACATTGAAATTTTGTCATGTAGTGAAGGGTTGAATGATTTTTAAACAAATTTTGATTCATACACAATTCATGACATTTATTTTGGAAAGATAATGAAAGAGAATGTTGACAACAAAATTGTTTCTCTTCAGATTTAAAAGAAATTATTCAAAATTAGATACAGCTTCATGTATTGATTTCTTTTTCAGCAAGCTAAATTTTTAGCTCCACTGGCCAAAGGCCCCTGATCTTATGTCATGGCCCTGTGTCTGTCATGCTTGAATCTGTGCATGCATTCAATCTTATTTCAATCACACTTTTATCGCCTTGGTTGTTTTCGAAAAAAAGGTCCACTTATTGTCATAGCCCTGTCGTCATCTTTGTCATCATATGTGTCAAGCAGAAACTTTGACATTTTATAATATCTCTGTCATTACTGAAGATATGTACTTCAAACTTGGACAAGTTGCTGACTACCAAAGGGGAACTCCTACAACAAGGGCAAGTAACCACCATCATTTTTGACACAGTTTTAGCCCTTTTTAACTTAGAATGTTCAAAAAACTTTGACATTTTATAATATCTCTGTCATTACTGAAGATATTTACTTCAAACTTTGACAAGTTGTCATTTATCAAAAGGGGAACCAATACAACAGGGGCAGGTAACCATCAAAATATTCTCTATACATTTATGTCCCGTTTTGGACTCAAAATTTTCACTAAAAACAACTGCAGCCGAGAGTTTGCACCCACATGAGGTTCTCTTGTTCTCTGAAAGTATAGAACCAATTTTGACTAAGCTTTACAGTAATATCTCACCATGGTCTCTGTAGAATTCTTGAAAAAAAAAAGAAGGAGCTGTGGTGAAAAAACTTAAGTGTTTGGAAATTCAAACAAATGAGCCATGCTCTGTGGAGAGGGAGGTTAATGCATTTGCGATAACTATCGACTCATGTCAGCCTGCTCAGTTTGCGTAGGCTGACATTGGCCAAAACTGTTCGCTATTTTCAAATTTTCTGCATGTCCAAGGACAGTTTTTACCTTGTGATTCAATGGGTTGTGTGACAGAATGGATTTTATGGATCTGTAACCATGTGATGACCTGCTTTGCATAATGCATCATGGAAATGCATTAAGCCCCCTTTCGCCAGAGCATGGCTCAAATGTATTTGTTTACCCTGAATAAACAGTCATTTACTGTAGTTTTAATATCTTTTCATGTGTTTTGAGTTTTGCTGTTTGTTTACAGTACTTTCTCTCTATTTGTCAAAGTAAAAATGTACCTTTAGATAGCATGTAACCTTTAGAATTCTTAGCATGAAGTGTAGATTGCAAACTTCAATTTTTTAGAAAAAGTGGAATAAGAAGTGGAAAAACATGATATTGATTTATAATATTTGTACATGATAATTATGTAAACTTATCTTTCACAGATACATATTAATGTTTCTATTTTGACAATTGCCTGAACTCTTTACCACATGCTTAAATTTAGACTGGTTCAAATTAAAGGCATTTGCAGACGACTAATTACAGTAGGCTCAAATGATAGAATTTGTCCTTGATAGGGTAGAAAACATTGTGGGTAAAGCACAAAATGCTGGTTACCAGCATTTTGTCCTTTTCCCACAATGTTTTCAAAAGTTCTTTTCCTTTGGGTCGTTTAAACTCTGGATTTTGTGGTAAAGAGGTAAATCAAAATACATATTATTGTTTTCTATTGTAATGGTTGCCTATGCTTGCACTCAAAGTCTGTATTGGCAGCATAAGGGTTAACCCTTTACCAAACATTCACAAGTTTTAATGACCCTAAGAATAGAGCCTTTGAAAACATTGTTGGACAAGCAGAAAATGCTGGCAACTAGAATTTTTCCTTTACCACAATGTTTTCTGCCATTTTAAACACTAATACCATTTTTTGAATCATAATTATTTGTTGTCTGCAACTGCTCTCAATTTGGACAAGTCTAGGATTTTGTTGTTGGGTAAAGAGTCAAAACTGAAATGTATTCTAACATGATACCATTTCAATAGCAATCTTGGTATGAAGATACTAAAATGAAGTTTTAAGTTTGTCAGCAGTATTGATAATAATGTTCTCCGTTTTGTATTCGTAATCAATGTGTTGTTGGCACTGGTAATACCTATAAAGCTTTGTGGTATACTCTGTACACTTTGCATGCCAAGCCAATAAAACAGCTTATTTACACACACGAGGGAAGACCCAAAATACCTGTATTGTCTATTTGAAAATTTTTCTTCAAACAATATCTTAACTCTTTACCACACAGTCCCGAGTTTTCACGACCCTGAAGAAGAAGCCTTTTGAAAACATTGTGGAAAAAGGAGAAAATGCTGGTAGCTAGCATTTTCTCTTTTTCCCACAATGTTTTCTACCCTATCAAAGAAAAATTGCACTATTTGATCCACATTGAAATTGTCGTCTGAAAATGATTTCAATTTGGACAAGGCAAAACAACATTAGACTTCCAAATTAGTATTCTTTGCAGTCTGATCCTGGTCTACACTTTTTGCAAAGGTTCCTTATGTGTCTCATAGTGTTTACATTAAGAATTTCAAAGACATGATGCATGTCAGTGCTTATATTATTTTTATGCACAAAAGGCATTTAAAAAAAATGTTGGTCTGTGCTTACATACTAAATGGAAAATAAAACTCAGGGTAAACATCTTATACGCAAACATGAAAAGTGTCTTAACATTTAATTTAATATTTACAATATTGCTAGATGTAAAAGTTTTAGACAAATGTCCAAAATTTCATTACTTTATGATTCACATTTGTAGAGTTATCAAACAATTTCCAAAGTTACCCAAATGTTGTGGTTATTAATCAAGTTTTGACATAATCCCAGTGTTTCCAAGTAGATCTAGTGCACTGGTTCAGTAGTTTTCCAGTAAAATGTTTACCCTTTGTTTCTGTGTCAGTTTAGTATATTCTAATGCGCTGCAGGTTTCGAAAAAAAATTACAGGTCAGTGCTTATATTTTCATGCGCAACATGCATTAAAAATTGTTACTCATAAAATTAGCTTATACATGTGTCTGCACTTAACTAGTTATTCACGTTTTGTCCTAAAACCTTTTCCACTCAATCATGAATTCTAATAACCCAGGGGAAGAGAGATTTTAAAACTTTATGAAAGGAGAAAATGCTGGTAACCAGCATTTTCTGTTTTTTCTCACATTTATCGAAAACTAATCTTACTCTTTGAGCTTCTTCAATTTGGAGTCTGTAAATGCTTTCAAATTGGACTTACATTGTCATCTAGTCATACGAAATCTGTTTACCATGTGGCCAACATTTCACACAAGTCCACAAAAAAAGCAGTTGCATATGTCAAATGTGACCCAAAGATCGGAATTCTTGTAGAAACGGTGGAAAATAATTTTAGAAAAGGAGAAATTGCTGGTCATCATCATTTTCACCCTTTTCAAACAATTTTTTCACCTGAGCACAAAGCACTGGGCCAAATCTTGAGAAAACCTTTTGTGCACTCTAGAGGCCACATTTTCAGTCTGTTACTCATGAAACCTGGTCAGAATGTTTGTCTTGATGATATATTGGACAAAAAGTAGGTCACTAACACTCATGTGTTCTACATTATCACATTTAGAACAACCAGGATCTCTTAGGTTTATCAATCCTAGATGACTTTACTCAGGTGAGCACTTTGGGGCCAATGACCCTCTTCTGTCAAAAGTTTTCTTCCTGAGGGTTTGAAATACACTTGATTGTTGGATAAAGGAAAAAGCACTATCACAATAGCACACATTGTTTATATTGTTACACCTCTGCAATTTCTGTTGCCAAGTAATTACTGCTTTATTAGCTTTTAAAGGGGGCTATTCAGATTTTTATTATTTCACCTAACTTCAAAAATGATTCATCACTGAATCAACCCTTTACCAAACAATCCCTGGTTTTCACGACCCTGGGAAAGAAGACTTTTGAAAATAGTGTTGGAAAAGGAGAAAATGCTGGTAACCAGCATTTTCTCCTTTTCCAACCATGTTTTCTTCCCTATTAGAGAGCTTAAACTTTTTTTGTACCAATGTTGAATTTGTTTTCTCCAGATGTTTTGAATTTGAAATAGTCTTAAAATTTTTTGGTTTTGGAAAGGGTTAAGTGAGGCTAACTATCAGTTAAGAAGAGAGATAAATGAAAGAAAAAGATCTTTTTCAGTTGTATTGTCTTAATGAACTGGGTAGCCTTTTAAGTCTGTACCATACAACAAAATTTTGGACTCGACCAAATTGAAAGCATTTGCAGACGACAAAATAAATGTAGCTCAAATGATGATTTTTGTCTTTGAAAGGGTAGAAAACATTGTGGGAAAGGGAGAAAATGCTGGTTACCAGCATTTTCTCCATTTCCCTACGATGTTTTCAAAAGCTATCTCCTTCAGGGTCGTTAAAGTTGGGATTGTGTGGTAAAGGGTTAACATGTGTGTCAATTTTGTGGCTGAATTTCGCTAGGGTTTGCGGGAATGCCATGTTATCAACAACATGCATTAATTACATATATGGGATTGTAAAATTATTCAAACAAAAACAGAGATGTCATAGTTATTTGATCTCTTATAAATAGATGGAGCTACCGATTGCAAAGCAACTAACCTGTTATTGGAATGTTTTGCACCTTTTTACTGCATGTAGCCATCCAGTTTCTTGATGCTTGCAGGGAGAAGTAGATATTGTAATATTTATTTGTGTTTAACAAAAAAATTTAACCCTTAAAGCACCTTTCATGGCTATAGTTGCCTTTGCGGCCAGTGTAGATCAAGATCAGACTACACGTTTTGTGCAGTCTGATCTTGATCTACACTGTCCGCTTTGTTGAAACACTACAGACAAAAGCAACCATGATATTGCAATTGTCTTGGTCATATTCTAGACTGAAAATGTTCGCTGGGTTTTTTTGGGCTTTAAGGGATGATTTGTAGCCAAAAAAAAAAAATCTGAAATGGCCCCTTTAAGCACTCTGTAGAACCTCATTCACACAATTTTACTAACCATCTTGTTTATCAACTAACCCTTTAAGAAACAATCCAAGTTTTAACAACCATAATGTAGTAGGCTTCTGAAAACACTGTCGAAAATGGAGAAAATGCTGATGATAAGCATTTTCTTCTTTATTTATACTGATTTTAAATTTGTCATCTGAAGAAGCTTTTAGTTTGGAAGTCTAAATTTGTGGTTTTGGAAAGGCTTAGCCTTTTTGCATACTTATGGTCTATCCAAATAGATTTCTAAACTCATTGTATCATACATGTATACACAGCTGTTTGTAGTATATTCTTACCTCAGTGAACCCATCACTGTACAAGCTATTTTAAGACATATCTCTAGGGAAAGCAGCCAATGGTTTGGAAAGAAATTTAAACATAAGACTGGTTATGACAGATCAGGAACACGGATAGGTGCCCTGCAATGGCCAAACACCTATCAAACAAAGCTACTTACAGAGCTCCAGATAAGAGGGAGTGTTTGTATTCTAAATCCATAATTTCTCTTCCAAACCCTATGTTGTGGTACTCACTCTCGAAGAGACGATTCTAATGAGTACCCATAACATGGGGCTTAGTGGAGCATAATTAACATTTTGAATTTTGAAATCAAAATCACTTCCTGTGTCTAGAGCTCTGTGTAACTGGTACAATTGGCATGAATCCTTTACCAAAAACCTGGTGTTTTTACAACCCTGATGAAGAAAGCTTTTGGAAAGAATTGAGGGAAAAGGAGAAAATGCTAGTAAACAGCATGCTCTTCTTTTTCTACAATGTTTTGTACCATTTGAAAGACACATTATCATTTGTTCAACATTTGATTTTTTGTATGCAAATGCTTTCAATATGGACCAGTCTGAAATTTTCCGTTTGGTAAAAAATCTAGGACAATGAAAAAGTTGTGGTGTTTGTATATTAACCCTTTACCACACAATCCTGACTTGTAACAACCCTGAGAAAGAAAAGCCTATTGAAAACATTGTGGGAAAAGGAGAAAATGCTGGTAACCAGCATTTTCTCCTTTTCCCACAATGTTTTCTGCCCTTCCAAAAACAAATTTAAATTTTTCAGTCACTTCTATTTTGTCGTCTGCTAATGCTTTCATTTTCGACTAGTCTAAAATTTTGTCGTGTGATAAAGATTTAATGGGTTAGAGGTATTCTGATGATATTTCTTGCATTGGGTATTTTGATACAATAACAAACAACAGTGTATTACTCTCACTCGATAAACGTTTCATTATCAGTTTATATTATTGTTTGTGTTTGGAATAACCAGCCTAAAATCACATACCGTGACAAGATAATTTGAAACCGCAACACAATAATGTTTATATTATCTCATCACGGCTCTAGGTTTTAAACCTGTATTCGCAAAAACAAGCAATAATATGAAGTATTAATGAAGCGTTTATCGAGTTAGATTTATAACAGATGGACAATATATATACCCCTTGTTTCTGTCAGTATTTGTTCTGATATCATAATGATGTTGGCACTTCAAAATATCTCTAGCAAAAGTAGCTGTATTCTATCTATGTGTGTGTATGTATTGTGTATGTGTGGTTTTTATATCATGACTAACACGGTGGTTACTGATGGTGGACTTTGGTGTATTAACAGCCCACTCCAGGGAGAGGTGGTCAACGTCCCAGCACCCTTAATATCACCGCCACAACCTCGGCCTTACAGGTGAGTTATGTCCCTTGATACCTATGTTCTAACCCATCAACATTCAAATACAACTGCTGTCATTCCGAAGACTGTGATTTGTTTGTTTTGAATTGGTCATCTGCAGTTACTTTATGTTTGGAAAAGTCAATTTGTTGTTTGGGAATTAATTAAAGAAAGTTTTTTTTTAAAGGACATGAAAATCTTGATGGGAAAACTAGGAAATGCCAAACATTGATTGATTGATTGATTTTGTGTTTATTTATTATTTATCACTTCCACCTCAAAAACAAGCAAATGCGTATGATAAGATGATTGTTTTGTGTTTATTTAACATCACCACCGGTTGCCCACATGGGTTACACTCCAAGAAGGCTGACTGTTGTAACTTATTATGTTATGTGGGATAGTGCAATTCACAGGACGAAACTCATCCTAGGTTAGGCTTTGTTCTTTAATGTGCTTAGAGTATAGCGAGGTCACATCTCATCTGAAAGACTCTTAGTAATTTTTAGTTAAAGTATCTTTAGACTTGTGCCTGCACCACTAGTGAAAATATTACCGATGATGTTCACAAGATGAAATAAATTTTGATCTTTCACTGGAAATAAAAAAAAAATCTATTTATTTCATGCTTCTAACCCCTTTTTTATTGGGACTCTCATCAAAATCCAGTCCAGTTGTTTTCAAATATTCCCTTTGGTGTACCCCCTCCAGGTAACAACGCATTACAATATTATATAAAGCATGAGAACTGTAGGTTGAAAGCGCGTAATTACGTCATATTTCCATCTGGTTGAATGGCACGTAGTGTTTACCTAGGTTATTAGTGGGCCGGAACTGCTGTTTCTGCCTTCAATTGAAGAGTTAGAAAATATGAAATCAGTATTTTTCACTGGCAGTAACCATGAAATATCGAACCATAATCCGCTATTATTTCTGGATAAACTACCAAGAATTATGAAATGAATTTAGTTTATTTTTGCTTTTTGCCATCTATTTGCTTTGTGCCATCTGTTCCTCTTTGTTTATGTCTATGTTTTCTTTGGTAACTGTCATTTGTGTTTATCATTTGGTGCGGTAAATATTGTATAATGTGTAAACTTGTATTGTTTTTTCCTTATGTATACCTGAGGGCAGACCATTTGCTTAAAAAGTATTATATTTTGAGTACTATTGGAAACAAATGATTCAAGAATTTTTGTGTGGAGAGGAAGCTTTAACCATTTACCAAACATTTCCATGTTTTAAAGACCCTGAGGAAGAAGCCTTTTGAAAACATTGTTGATAAAAGCAGAAAATGTTGGTAACCAGCATTTTCTCCTTTTTCCACAATGTTATCTACCCTTTGAAAGATAGAAGTTGTTATTTTGGCTACTTGTAACTTTGTCATCTGCAAGTGCTTCCACTTTGGACAAGTCTAGAGTTTTGTCTCTAGTAAAGACTAAAGAGCTATAATGGCTTGCTTAATTCCCGTAATTGCTTAGCTTTTACATACCTATGCCATTAAGTATTTAATTTAATCAGTTATAAACTAACATCCGTGTTTTGGAGACAGAATAGACCATGATCAGACTGCATAGATCATGCACAGGTTGGGTTTTATCGAGAAATGTGGAAGGGCTTCAACTCTTTACCACGGGGTCCAGGGTTCGATCCCTGGCTATGACCCCTGGCTTGGCCAATTTCTTTCTGAGGATTGATGATAGTCACTGCGACAGGATTCATTCCTCTCCCACTGCTGACCATTGTTTCGACGATGATTATGTGGGAAAGCAGCCAGTGGCTTGGAAAGAAAATTGTGTGAAGTACTGGTAAAAGAGACTCCAGGAACGCATGGATAGGTGCACTGGCCGCCGCGATATAACTGAAATAATGTTGAAAACGGCGTTAAACACCATACAATCAATCAATCAATCAATTCAACTCTTTACCGAACGACAAAATTTTGGACTGGATCGAATTGAAAGCACTTGCAAACAACAGATCAAACTTTGGAAAAATGATGATTTCTGTCTTTGATAGGGTAGAAAACTTTATGGGAAAAGGAGAAATTTCACGTTTTCCCATCATGTTTTTAAAAGCCATGTCTTTCAGGGTTGTTAAAAGTCGGGACTGTGTGGTAAAGGGTTAAACTCTGTTAAGAAAATTCTGTTCTATCTCAAAACACAGCTTCTAGTTGGCATTGCTACTTCCCATTATTTCTTTCATATTGAACCTCATTAAACTTTCGCTATTCATATTGCTATCCTCTTACATTATTTATGTTTTTGAAAGATATTTTTTGTTTCCATTGCATAAAAAGTGTAAGCATTAATTATTTGGAAGTCTTACCGTAGAGCATTTTACAAGTTTTTTAATGCAAAGTTTTGCAGAAAAGGCTTTTACTAAGCTAATGCATTGAATTTTGTGTAACTTTCTTCTTCTCTCTTTTTCTCTCAGTGTATTGTATTTATTTACATTTTGTATTTATTTCTGCTTTTCTTTGCCACAGCTGGTACTCTATACAAAAATAAAATGAAACAAGCACAATTTTACACAGTTTTGGAAAATGGGGGTTACCATATTTGGAAAAAGAAAAAGTTATCTTCAAGTTCCTAGAATTTAAAATTATGAAAAAGAAAACAGCAGTAAAAGTAATTAATAAGTATTGAGTCGTATGATGTGTGTATCAAAATGATACTATCATTGCATGTCGTAGAAGGCGACTAAAATTAGAGACAAACGGCTGCTTTCCTCGTAATTCGTAGGATTGCAGCAGGCTGGGTAGTTCTTATTCCAAATCCTGTATTTTTTTCTCGATGTAAATAGGGTTTGGAATGAGAATCAATTGGCCTGTGGGACCCCGTGTGGTTTAATCGGGGGTATAAGAATAAACCACTGCAGTCCCGCGATCGTCACATCTGCCATTTCATCTGGCGGAACAAAAGTGACAGCATGCATGTCGTAAAAGGCGACAAAAGGGGCATCATTTTGTGTTTCGTCCATTCCTCATTTATCATGTTTGTCTTATGTTGTTGCACATGTATGTTATTTTCACCTCGCATTATTGTTTACTAAGTAAGTGCGCCCAATATGACCTAAGTTGTCGACGGGCCTTAAAACGCTATTCATCGATACTATCATTTTTGTTGCGTAGTGATGACCGTCATACTTTTCCTGCCTGTCTTTATTTCTTTTTCTCTTCCACATTATTGTCTGTATGTGCTTTCAAATTTGACAAGTCTAGAATTTTGTTGTTTGGTGAAGAGTGAATGAAAGACAAGAAATGGAGAAAGTAATACAACATTATTAAAATTTACTCTAAGTTAACTCTTTACCAAATGACAAAATTTTAGACTTTTCCAAATTGAAAACATTTGCAGATTACAAAATAAATGTGAGTAAAAGATTAAAAATTGTTTTTAGAAAGGTAGGAAACATTTTGGAAAAAGGAGAAAACGCTGTTTACCAGCATTATTTCCTTTTTAGGCAGTTTTCAAATTCTTGCTTAGGGTCGCTACAACAACTTGTTCCTCGGTAAAGCAATAATAACCAAAGAGGATAATATTATGGGCTGGAAAAAAAAATACAAGTCATCTTTGTTTGAAGCTCAGGGCTAGTATTCACCAACAATTCTGAAGAACGTTCTCAGTCTAAATCTCCGGAAATTTCTAAATTTGAACTTAACACAACTTCTGATTGGCTAAATTGATTGCTTTAGTCAATCAAAAGTTGTGTTACATTCAAATTATGAAAATCTTGGAGAAGAAGACTAAAAATGGGCATGGATTCCACTCAAAAGTCATGTTGATATACCATGTACAGTAATGGTTTCGAATTTGATCTCTATCTGCAGAAAGCTTTGAAGGAGAAAGAAGAACATATAGAACAGCTTCTGAGGGAAAGAGACCTGGAGAGGTCAGAGGTCGCTAGAGCTGCTGCACAAGTGGATGAGGTAAACTGGTCTTATTATCACTTAGTGACCTTCAAGATAGCACATTACTGCACTTAACTCTTTTCATTGTGCAGCAGACCACTTTGGAAAACATTATGCCACACTGTTTTCAGAGGCATTCTTTTATTATTCCATGACCACACAACCACAAGTTTTAATGGCCTTGAGAAGACAAATAGCTATGAAAGCATAGTGGGAGAAGAAGAAAATGCTGGTTACCAGCATTTTCTGCTTTTCTCACAATGTTTTCTACCCTTTTAAAGACAATCATTTGAGCCTTGTTTAATTTGGTGTCTGCAAAAGCTTTCAAATTCAATTTGGATAAGTCTAAAATTTTGTTTGAAGCATTTGAAGATGACAACAAATAAGATGTTGCATAAATGATCGGTAGGACTATCACTAAAAGTGACTAGACCCTTTTCCAAAAATTCCAGAGTTTTAATGATCCTAAAGAAAAAGACTTGAAAGCATTGTGAAAAAATGAGAAAATGCTGCTGATCAGCAGTAATTTTTCTTCTTTTCCAACAGTGATTTCTACCATTCCAAAAAAAAAGAAGAACAAATTCTGATGTATGATTTTACATTTATCATGTCATCAAGAGCCAGAATTTGTTGTCTTCAAATACTCTCACTTTGGACTAATCTAATGTTTTGCCATTTGGTCAAGGGTTATCAAGTAAGGATCAGGTCATGACTAATTTTGTTAATAACCAAAAATCCAATTTAACAGGGTTGTAATCCACTGTACTATTTATATGCATATCAAAATAGCTGTCATGTTACATTGTTACAAGAACAATTATCCAACCTGAAAGCAGAAGTGGATCCTTTACTGACAGTCTTACTAGAACTACAACATTTACATGTATATCAAAATGGCGGTAATGTAACATTTTCAGTTACAGGAGCAGTTATCTAACCTGAAAGCAGAAAAGGACACTTTGACTGACAGTCTATGGCATTTACGTGTATATCAAAATGGCCGTAATGTTGCATTTTCAGGTACAAGAACAATTATCCAACCTGAAAGCAGAAAAGGACAGATATCAGGAGGAGACACATGAGAATATTCAGCAGATTAGAGCTAGAGTTCATAAACTTCAAGAGGAGAAACATGACCTTGAACTTAAACTTGATGATGAGAGAAGGTATTGAAGTTACGTAAAGTTTTACTCTGCACCAGGGTCAGTATTCACCAAACCATTCCCAATTTCACTCTTAGTCTTACTCTGGATTTAGAAAGTAACGAATCTTTTGATTGGCACAAATGTAAAAGTAACATAAGTTTTAATTGGCTAAACAAAATGGTTTAAAACCATTTTGTTTAGCCAATTAAAACTTGTGTTACTTTCAAATTTTAGAAAATTCTTCAGAATGAGACTAAGAATGTTCTTAAGAATGGTTCATGAATAAGGACCCAGGCATCAAAATGTTAGACTGGTTGGAAAAGAAAGCATGGTAAACAGCGAAATAAATTGGATTTATCTTTCATGTATAGATCCATGGCAGTAAGATCAGGTCAACTTCTTTAGTTACTGTTTCCATGGCTCCCAAACAAGGTAGGATATGTATATTTTGAGTGGTGTATATACCTGTCATTGCCAGTTTTTAGCCCAGCTGTTTTTGAAGAAAATGCCAAGATATTGTCATAGCTCTGTTCTAGTCTGCGTGATTGTGCAAAAATCTTTGACATTTCGTAACATTTATGTCATTGCTGAAGATATTTACTGAACTAGTTGTTAATTATAAGTAAGGGAACCCATACAACAGGGGCAGGTAACCATCAAGATATTTTTAACACAGTTATGCCCCCTTTGTGACTTAATATCGAGGTACTGCCATAACCCTGTTGTCGTCTGGGTCATTTGACATTTTGTAATATCTCTGTCATTACTGAAGATATTTACTTCAAACTTGGACTAGTTCTTCACTGTACAAAGGAGAACCCATACAACAAGGACAGGTAACCATCAAAATATTTTTGACCCAGTTATGCCCCCTTTTCAACTTAGAACTTCCACTAAAGGCTACTGCAGCAGAGCTTATGCACCCGCATGCTATGGTCCTTTTTTATGGTTGGAACTTTGAGTGAGTTTTCAGACTTTGTAAGTAGAACATTGCTTATAGAACATTGCTTATGACTGGCAGTTGATATGTATTACAGGAAGGTTGAAGATCTACAGTTCCAGATAGAGGAAGAAGTCATTAGTAAAGATGATTTGGAAGTAAGTAAATGTTTTTTCTCTTCATGCATATTGCATTTATATTTGTATTGTCTTGTTTAACTCTGTTCCAAACAAGAGGTAGAAATCATTGGTAAAGATGACCTGGAAGTAAGTTACGTTTGTTGTCTTTATGCATATTGGATTTGCTTTTTGTATTGTATTGTTTAACCCTTTCCCAAACGACAAAGTTTTTACCCTTTTCCAAATTGAAAGCATTTGCAGACGACAAATTGAATGTTATTCAATACATAAACTTTGGCTTAGAAAGGATACAAAACATTTTGGGAAAAGGAGAAATGCTGGTTTCATTTTGGGAGTTTGAGTGGGATGAAACTGATTAAATATTGTGATGTATAAACTGTATGTGTGGCTATTGTACTATGTTTATTGTATTGTCTTGGTTATTTAATCCCCATAGGCAAACCTCTCTAAATCTTTACCATATGAAACATTTTTAGACTTGTCCAAATTGAAAGCGTTTGCAGACAACAATTTAAATATAGCTCTAATGAGATCAATTTTTGGCACGTCCAAGGACCATTCTACCTCATGGTTTCAGTTGAAGAGTTAGAAAATATATAATTGGTATTTCTCAATGGTCATAACCATGAAATATCAAACCGGAATCCACCATTATTTTTTTCGATAAATTACCGAAAAGCATGAAATAAAGCAGATCTGTTTAACCAGATCGTTTGGTAAAGGATAAAACATTTTGATTACCTAGGCCTCTTTGTTGTGGAATATAAGTGCTTCTATGTAGAATTACAGTGGTAAACATGTATACAATAGCTGGAAAGCAAAGCATGAAATATATGTTGTGTTTGACATGTCAAGATTCACCACAAAGATATAAGCAGTGCTCTGGCAAGTAGGGGTTTAGTGCAACTCTGTGATGCATTATACCAGGCAAGTCATCAAAAATTACAGAGCCATAACGTCCTTTTTTTCTAACAACCAACTGTATCTTAGGGTAGGATAGTCCTTTAACATACAAAAAGTTGACCAATAGCAAAAAGTTTTTACCTAGATAAGCTTGTGTGGACTGTGCAGGCTGACCTGGGTCAATACTTTTTGCAGATGCATAAAGCCCCTTTTCACAGAGCATAGTTCATACTGTTGTGGCTTTTTATCCCCTGCCGAAGGCGGAGGGATATAGTTTTAGCGTTGTCCTTCCGTCCGTCTGTCCTTCCTTCCGGGAGAATATCTCCAATACCATTGGACAGAATTTCGTGAAACTTTATACATGTGTACAATAACCCATTCCGCCGAGATACTTTCTTTTTTTTTTGATTCGATGAAAAATGGCCGACTGGGAGCGATTTTAAGTTACACGGTCAAGTAAATTTTTCGGCGGGGGATATCATTTCAACGAAATTGCTTGTTTTTTCTAATTTATTGAGCGTTTTTTTTATCAACAGAGTTCAAATGATGTAAGTATTATTCAAGTAGAGGTATCTCTTTACCAAATGACAGAATCTGAGACTTGTCCAAATTCACAGCATTTGCAGACGACATAATAAATGTGGCTTAAATCAGCATATTTTGCTTTGGAAACAGTTAAAAAAAAAAAAAAAACATTGTGGGAAAAGGAGAAAATGCTGGTTTCCAGCATTTTCTTCTTTTCTCACAATGTTTTCAGAAGCGTTCTTGATTATGGTTTTGTTACAACACGTGACCATGTGGTAAAGAGTTTTTGCATATAATTCAATACTTACGTAGCAGGGATGTATGAATGTTTTTTTTGTACACATTATGTAGATACTGGGTGTTTCACATTTTTTTCCATTTTTTTCTCCACACCGTGTGGTTTATGACTTTTTTCACACTGAGTGGAATTACAATACACATTTTTTAGCTTGGATGTTTTGAGGTACTGTCGTCTGTAATGTCGTTGTGCAAGATCTTTGTAATATCTCTGACATTTCTGAAAATATTTGTAATACAAAGGGAAACCTGTACTACAGGGGCAGGTAACCTTATAAGTATTTTTGACAGTTATTCCCCTTTTTCAAGTGAAAATTTTTACTGAAAATCAACTACCAGTATATTTCGAAAAGCAACTGCAGCAAAGTGTTGGCACCTGTATGCGGTGCTCTTGATTTCGATACACTTTGTGGTTTAAAGCCTGAAGGGCTGTGTATGTGATGTCAACTGAAGTGCCCCTTGAAAATCATAGTTCAAGAAAGAGAGATATTTTGATGCACAATGAAGTCCACATTACTGGTTTCAATTCTTGTAAACTTGTACGGATTGTTTGATACAAATGTACCAATGGATTTTGAAGCCCCACTGAATTTTCCTTAGTTTCAAGAAATAGATTTTGAGAAATAACATTTTTTTGTCATTTTCCTTTATCTATGTTAAACATAAATTATGCTGATTTACTCTGTCACCCTGCAGGCTATATGCCCAATCAATATTGAAATATACAAAAAAAATTTTTCCACTTATTTTACCCCCCCATCATAAATTTATTAAAGATGTAAGAAAATCAGTGAACTTTCTTTCTTTTATAAGTAAACAAATATTTGATTGATGCAGTTAAATATTCTCTGTATACATTATTATTATTTATTTTATTAAGGAATGAAGAGAATTTTTATTTTTTCATGGAGGTATGAAAAAAAAAAACCTAATCACACTAAAAAGTGATTAGGTTTTTTTTTCCATACCTCCATGAAAAAATAAAAATTCTCTTCATCATTCCTTATAATTTAATATTACAGACAACATACATCCACGGAAATAATTCAAACTGCATTCATTTTCTTTATTTTTAAATCTAACGTAGGAGTTTCTAAGCCCCTTCCACTCATATTTGTATGGTGCAACAATACAATAGGGAAGCAGTTTTCAGATCCCCAATACTGAAAATTAACCAATAAAACGAAAGTAAATGAACACGGCAGTGTGTAGGACCCGCACTGAGTAACCTTCAGCAAAAGTAGTTCCGGCATAACGTGTTTTTTTTTTCATGGAGCTATGAAAAAAATTTTTCTGCCAATCAGAACTTGCCAATGTTCATGAAAACAACTGATATTAAATTATTTTTTAATGAAATCATCATAGGATAAAATTACTACTGCATGCAAATTATGCTCTTCATAGACATAGGGGAACAACATTACTGTATTTTTCTTTCTTATATATTTTATGAATGCATTTGAATATCCTCTGTATATATTATTTTTATTATCTGTTCATTTATTTGTAATAAAATAATCATTGGATATATTTGCTATAGCATGCATATTATGCTCTTCATAGACATATATGTATATGGGAACAACATAATAAATGAAATATTATATTGTGAAGGGAAACAACCAGAGAATTAGACTATCATTCATGAACCTAGGCTTATACCATACAAAAGTGCTAAATGCTCTTCCGGTTATTATCTAACATGAAATACAGGAAAATAGAATTGTTTGACTGCTGAAAGTTAATTAAAGAGTCTGAAAGTTAATATAATGGTACATAGAAGATCATTGTTTGTGTAAAGTCTGATTTATCATTTTTGCTAATTATGTGTAGTGCTATTTAAAGGTTTTGCATAATTATTACATACACATAACATACATATTGGATTATTAAAGTATTTAATTTCATTTAATTATTAATTTATTAATTGTATAGTAGAACTAGTGTAGACTTTTTTCTTTATGGACTTGCTATGTAA
Organism: Hippopus hippopus; assembly: GCA_946811185.2. NCBI lineage: Eukaryota > Metazoa > Mollusca > Bivalvia > Cardiida > Cardiidae > Hippopus > Hippopus hippopus. Next base: position 461,955 of record OX328109.1, read on the forward strand.
TTTGTTTCATATTGTACAAAATTACAGACAATGAAGGTAAGATATCCACCTGTAGAGTGCTAATAGCACTTGTGTGCAACAACATAATGCTTACCATGAAATAACAACATTAATTTGGTAGTAATAGTCCAGTAAATTCTTGTCTATCGGCAACTATTTGAGCACAAGAACAAGATAAACATAAACTCTTTATAAATAAAGCTCATCTTTTATCTCTTTACCTGTATCTTGTTTCACTGTAGATGCTCTCTTCTTTGCTTTAATGTAGAATTGTAATGTGAAATTACAATAACAGATTACAAACCATAGATAAAAACACCATTAAAACAAAAAGGAAAAAAACAGATTACAAAAATGAGAGTTTTTCACTTCGTGTGCCAAAGGCCAGAAAGCTTAAGTCATTATTATGTGTTAATCACTTAGATTTTTATCAATCTTCTCCTCTTAAACTATGGAACCGAGTTTTACGTAACTTCACAGGATTGAGCTTGCCATGGACATTTTCAGAATTCCTTAAAGAATTTAATTCGATCAATTACCAATTGAAATAACAACAACACTAGGAAAAAATGACTTTTTTTTTTCTCTCTCCAAAACTCATGACTTAATTTCTGCAAGTTTTGCTTGATAGATCCTTTGACTGACCTGTTCAAGATATAAAAAATGAAAGTTTTATTTCTAAGAAATACAGCTTCTTTGGTGCTGCTTATTTTCTCTGTCAGAAAAAGAAAATGTATATGATGTCAAGAGCTAAGAGGGAAATAATTGTGATACTATCATGGTATTTAAAGATGAAACTGTTGTTTAATTGGCATGTTATTCTATGGATTAAAGACTTGGGACACATAAATGAGGTGTGATGTATCTTCATGATTGATTGTACCCCACAATTCATCACATGAAATTCATCCATAATGGATCCATTATATTCATTTTGTATGACAACTGACTGAATCATAAGGTAGTATGGTCCCTTGACATGCAGAAAAGTTACAAATAGCAAAAAGTTTTTACCTTTGTCAGCCTTTGTGGACTGCGCAGGCTGACATGGGTTGATACTTTTTGAAGGTGTATTAAATCCCCTTTACACTAAGCATGACTCAAATGTAAGTGTTATTGCCAATCAAGGCTCACATGCATATAAACCAGTTTAGCCACAAAGGGCTTTCATGGTCCTCTTATCCAAAAAACTAAAAGATTAACATGTCATAAGTCATCCTTATAAGGAAAAGTTGCTGTCTGTTTACACTTCTGTAGCACCACTATTCTAGTTTAATATTGTACTATAAGCCAGGTAATCAAAATAAAGGGCCACCATTGTCATCTTGTCTCAAAATCTGATAGATTGACAAGTAAAAAGAAAACCTTTGTAGCTAAAAAATGCTGATTGTATACCCTTCTCTTGCACAACTGTTCTGCTTTAATATTGTACTATATGCAAGGTGAGCAATACTGGGCCATCATGGTCCTCTTGGTTCAAATAGATTGATGAGTTATAAGGCATCCTTTGTAGTGAAAATTGCTGACTGTATACCCATTATCTAGCTCAGCTATTCTACTTGAATTTTGTATTACATGCCAGGTAAGCAATACAGGGCCATCATGGTCCTCTTAGTTAAGAAAAAAAAAAACTGATAGATTGAATGGTCATAAGGCATCCTTTGTAGGAAAAATTGCTGACTGTATACCCTTCTCTAGCACATCTATTCTTCTTCAATGTTGTACTTTATGATAGGTTAGCAATACAGGGCCAGCATGGTCCTCTTGGTTCAAAAACTGATAGATTGATGGGTCATAAGGCATTCTTTATATGAAAAGTTACTGACTGTATACTCTTATCTAGCACAAGTATTCCACCTATTCTTTTAACACTTAATTCTGAGTTATAATGGATCTGAGGGAGAAGCCTTTCAGAAACATAGTGGGAAAAGGAGAAAATGCTGGTAACCAGCATTTTCTCCTTTTCCAACAATGTTTTGTACCAATTCAAAGACAAATTTCTTGTTTCAGTCACATTTATTTTGTCCTTAGCAAATACTTCCTATTTGGACAAATCTTAGATTTTGTTACTCTGTAAAAACTTTAGGCTGACATGCGTATAAGCCAATTTAGCAATACAGGGCCATCATAGCCCTCTTGTCTTAACAACTGATACATTGATGGGTCATTAGACATCCTTATAAGGAAAAGTTGCTGACTGTATACCTTTCTTTAGCACAACTTTTCTACTTTAATATTCTACTATATAAATATTTCACTCTATTGCTGCTAACTAAAATAATAATTGATTGATCAATCTTTTCTTGAGGTCTAAAAGTAAACTTTCGTTGAAATTGAAGCTGATTTTGGTCAAAGATTAGCATCAGGTAGTGGATATTATAGATCCAGGTTCAGACTGTACATTTTGTGCAGTCTGATCTTGATCTATACCTTCCACTAAAGCTATCCATGGTGACATTGGCAATGGAAGAATTAACCACTAACAATATAATTGCACACTTCTTACAGTCAGAGAGAAAGCTTGAAAAAGATAATATTCACTGTTGAACCATTTACCAAACCATCCCATGTTTTAATAACCTCAAAAAAGAAGGCTTTAGTGTAGCTTAAACATATTTATTTTACATCGATTGAGAAGCACGTTCTTACAACTTAAACTAAACTCTCTCGATTCTGCTTCCTGGTAACTACACCAGTACTCGCGCTGAATGTGTGGGCCAATGAAAAATCCCAAAGTTGACACCCGCTTTGGAGACCTTATGGTTACTAGGCCGATGCTCTACCTCATAACTACAGACACCACGCTGAACTTTCAAAAACATGGTTAGAATGAAGGCTTTTGAAAACATGTTGAGAAAAGGATAAAATGCTGGTAACAGGCATTTACTCTTTTTCCATGATGTTTTCTACCCAATCAAAATAGAACTCTTTATATGAGCTACATTTGTTTTGTCTTCTGGAAATGCTTTCAATTTGATCAAGTCTAAAATTTTGTTGTTTGGTAAAGGGTCAATGAAGTGCTTATGAATGATATCTTATTGATGTATTTTTGGTTACTTATATTGTATAACAAATAGTTTTGAAAAAAAAAAGTCCATAAAATTGAAGACAAAACTATAACCAAATTACAATGTTTTACCTTCACAGATCATCTGCATGAGAAAAAAATTAGTATCAAATGTGATGGAGAAATAAAGTGAGTTTTAAAGATCCTGAAGAAGAAGGCTTTTGAAAACATTGTGGGAAAAGGAGAAAATGCTGGTAACCAGCTGGTAACCAGCATTTTGTCCTTTCCCCACAATGTTTTCTACCCTTTCAAAGACAGAAATCATTGTTTTAGCCACAGTTGATTTGTTGTCTGCAAATGCTTTCAATTTGGACAAGACTAGAATTTTGTTGTGTGGTAGAGAGTAAAATAAGATGGAGTAATAATGGTGAGATAAAGAGATAACTGAAACATTTTTAATAAAGTATGAAACAAAGCTTACATAAAATCAGAGTTTCTTTTAAGAATAGTTTAGGTTTGGAAGATATTTAAACAACTTACATCGATGATCTATGTACAAGGTTGACTTTACAATCATTGCAGAGTCGTACCGAGGAAGAAGAAGCTAAAATTAAGGAGCTGGAGAAGGCGTTTAAAAAGGAGAAAGACAGAGCTGATAGATATGAAAATGAAGTGGCTGTATTAAAGGTAGGTGGACTGTACAGGGGATACTGATTTGTCATTTGTATGCTGTTCAACCTTTTACCAAACTATCTCCAGTTTTAATGCATTTTTAGCTCGGCTGTTTTTGAAAGAAAACAAGTTATTGTCATAGCCCTGGCATGGTTGTCTGCGAAAATTTAGACATTTTGTAACTATCGAAAGGGGAACTCGTACAACAGGGGCAGGTAACCAAAATATTTTTGACATGGTTATGTCCCTTTTTTGTTTTAGAATATCTCTGTTAGCTCTTTACCAAAGGACAAAATTACAGACAGGTCCGAATTGAAAGCATTAGCAGACAACAAAATAAATTTGACTGAAAAATTGAAATTTGGTTTGGGAAGGGTAGAAAACATTGTGGGAAAAGGAGAAAATGCTGGTTACCAGCATTTTCTCCTTTTCCCACAATGTTTTCAAAAGACTTCTTTCTCAGGGTTGTTAAAAGTCAGTTGTGTGGTAAATAGTTAACTCTTTATCAAAAGATAAAATTTTAGACTTGTCCAAATTGAAAGGCTTAGCAGATGACAAATTAAATATAGCTGAAATGATGGTAATTATATGTGAAAGTGAAGAAAATCTTGTGGGAAAAAGAGTAAATGATATTTACCAGCATTTTCTCCTTTTCCCACTAGATTTTCCTAAGGCTATTTCTTTTGGGTCTTTAAAACTTGGGATTGTGTGGTAAAGGCTTGACTTTTTGCTATACAACCAAAATTTTAGACTGGTCCTAGTTGGAAGTATTTGCAGACATTTTAAATGTGGATCAAATGATTGGGTCTGTCCTTGATAAGGTAAAAATCATTGTTGGAAAAGGAGAAAATGCTGGTTATCAGCATTTTCTCCTTTTCCCACAATGTTTTCAAAAGCTTTCTTTCTAAGGATTGCTAAAAGAAGGGATTGTTGTAAATGGTTTAATATCCTTTCATTGATTATGCAGCAGCCAGTGTACCTATCATTGCTTTCCCGGAGTAACAGTACTTTCCATAATATCTTTTCCAAGCCAATGGCTGCTTTCCCACATAACCTCATGGCCAATTTCTTTCCAACGATTTTTGATAATCAGTGCAACAAGGTGTAGTCCTCCCTCACCGCTGATCATTATTTTGACAACAGTTTTGTAGGAAAGCAGCTAGTGGCTTTCAAAAAGTATTATGCAGAATTTTGGTAGACAAAACCCCAGGAAAGCACGAATAGGTGAACAGGCTGCTATGGTATTACTGAAATGATGTTTAAAATGCTTTCAATTTGGACAATGCTGAAATTTTGGCTTCTAGTAAAAGAGCAAATTCTTACTCGAACAGGCAAAAGTGGAACATTTTGAAGAGAAGCATAGATCTACAGAGGAGACGTTAACCACATATCTAGATCAGGTTGAAGAGCTTACGCATAAACTGTCACAGGCTGAAGCTAAAATACAAGCCCAGGATTCGTCAAGGCTGGAGGAAGGAGCAAAGGTGAATGTTACAGTAGATCATTTCTTTGTATTGTAATAAATTATTATAAATATAAGATCTGACATAAGTTGGCATTTGAGATATATAGGATCTGATATGAGCTGGCAATAGAGATAAAATTCGGTTAAATGAGTCTAAGAAAATATTGTTAAGCAAGCCTTTGACATAAAAAATCATAGGCTGAAGCCAAAATACAAGCCCAGGACTCCTCAAGGCTAGAGGAAGGAGCAAAGATGATTGTTATAGAAGATTATTTCTTAGTATTGCATTATATATAGGATATGACAAAATTTTGAATTAGAGATAAAATTCTTTTAAACAAGGCTAGAATAATGTTATTGAGCAAGCATATGGCAGCGTTGAATTCTTTGACCCTGAATATACTGCTGTCTTTGATTGTGGTTCCAAAATACATCAGTCTAGAGGGGTGCCAGTATATGATTATGAATATTGAATGCTTACACCATTTAGAATGCAGTTTATTAGAAAGAAAACGTTATTCTTTGTTTCTTTAACAATTTTCTCTATAGACATTATGTTGTATTCATCCTTTGCTTTTTTTTTTTGTCTGAATGTAATATATTGTAACAGCTAGATAGTGATAGTTTCAAGGGAGATCAATCTTGTTTCAGACGAGCCAAGTGGGACTAGAGTTATCAGAGAAAACGGCCAGAGTGAGTGAACTTGAAGACTTTCTGTCACTGAAGGAAAAAGAAGTGAAACAATTACAGGAAAAACTGAATGAAATGGTAAGTGTACTTACAATAGAATTCCAAGTTTTAACATTGCTTTCAAAGAAGCCTTTTGAAAACAAAGTGGTTAAAGGAGAAAATGCTGGATCTGTCAAAAGTTGGCATTTGAGATCAAGTTAAACAAGTCTAGAATAAAAGTTATTAAGAGAGTACTTGGTGTGCAGTCCACACAGGCTGACTAGGGTCAAAACTTTTTGCTATTGGACAATTTTCTGCATGTCAAAAGCTCATTGTATCTCCAATATCTGTCAGTTGTTTAACAAAATAGATTTGATGGATCTGTAATTGTATGATGACTTGCTTGATGTAATACATCACAGAGATGCATTTAACTCCCCTTGTAGCCAGAATGTGGCTCAATTATATTGTTCATTGCAAAAAAAGAGTTAGTTTTGGACATGTTACATGTTACAGAGAGATGACCTGGATTCAGGACACTCAAAGCAGGAGAGACTACAGCAACAGTTGAAAGAGCTGAATGATAAATTAAAAACCAGTGAAGTCAGCCAGAATGACTTGTCAACACAACTTCAAAATCTCAAACTAGAAAATGGAGGTGAGAATTCCGTTTTATTTCTTCCAGATGAGATTTTTTTTTTTTTTATCTATTTTTCTTCAGATGAGACATTTTAACCCTTTACCAAACAGTCCTAAGATTTTACAACCCCAGAAAAAAAGCTTGAAAACATTTTGGAAAACAAGAAAATGCTGATTATGATGTTATGCTTATCCCAAATGTGTTTAAGACAAGAGAATTTGTAATGGATATGCATGTATTGCACTTAATACTTTACCAAACAATCCCGGGCTTTTCACAACCCTGGGAAAGAAGGCTTTTGAAAACATTGTAGGTAACCAGCATTTTCTCCTTTTTCCACCCTATCAGAGAGCTTAACCTCATTTGCTCATTTTGAAGTTATCCTATGCAGGTGTTTTGAATTTGAAAGAGTCTAAAATTTGTCATTTGGGAAAGGGTTGAAGATGGGTAATTTTGTGATAAAACAGTATTTTTGTGCCATTTCATTTTGATCTTTTGTCTTTTGAGACTTGGGATGAAAAATAGTTCAACTTGACTTTGCATGTAATGATTTATAAATCTAGAGCTAAATCTGAGTTTTGACCTTTGACATCATGTTATGCTTATCTCAAATTTGATAAAGGTTAAAATATAGGTAATGGATATGCATGTATTTCACTTAAATACGGATAATTTAATTTTAAAACAGTACTTATTTGCCATGTAATTTTGATCTATTGTTCTCTTGAAGACTTAAAAAGACAACTAACTACCAGCCAAGAGAAAAATGCACAGATAACAGATGAAAAATCACAACTTGTAAGTATTTATAGAACTGTGTCCTGTGTAGTATACCCATCTTGTAAACAAGTAGCTGCTACTCATTGTAGGTTCCTTGGTAAGATAGGTAACGTAGTGGTATCATCAAAGGTCATAGTAGTATAAGCCATGGCCATGCTAATAAAAGAGACTGTTACAGGCACAATGATGTCCTAAAGTAAACAAATTGGGAGTCGAAATGCAGACAAATTTAATTGATACAGTTTAAGGCTCTAAGAACAGCCAGAAGTAAACAGTATGGGTCTTAAAATGCATCTGAATTTTAATCATAACTTGTAAAAGTATGGAAATTATTGTGAAGATAAGAATCTGTTAATGTGAAGGCTGTCCAAGTGTTAGACCGAACAGAAAAATGAATTTTTAAAGCAGGTGAAAAGTTAACAAAAGATTAAGTGACCAGGTAACTTTTGACCTACTTTTAAAATTCATTTTTCTGCCAGTGACTAACACATGGACCAACCATACAATAATAAACTGTTATCTTCCCAATAATTTCCATAAATATGAATGGTTGTAAAATTTAAATTAAATGCATTTTAACACCTGCTTTGTTTACTTTCAGCTGCTATCGGGACTTTAAAAGCATTGATTTTTATTACGAGTCTGACATTGTGTTAAGTACGGCATGTCAAAGTTCCAGTTGCTGGCAGAAAAATGTATAAGAATAAGAAATAAGCCTTGTGATATTACTCTCCAAAGACCTGACAAGAGGCTATCTGATGAATGCTGTTGAAATGACATTAAACTGCAATACAAACAAAAACAAATTGGCTAAAACGTTACAAAAAGCTTCATCATACAAAATCTTATGCTAATGGCTTGTCAGTCATGAAAGGGGGGGGGGGAGCCACACCCTTGTTGTCTTATGTACACAGAAGTAGACATGTTTCTGTTGTTATTGTAGATGATAATACATAGTATATTTCCTTTTTGTATGGGTGGATATTAACTTAAGTAGAAAATTGTATTCTCTCATACTTAGTGTTTAACCCATATGGCCTGCAACATATGAAAAGGGGCATTCAGACATTTGCATAAAGTGTCGTCTTGTGCAGGCTAATCCGAAACGACACTTTTTGTTTTTATGTTAAGTCTACTGTAGGACAAAATCTATTGTAAAGTGCTGTCTCCAATTAGCCTGCGCCGTCCACGCAGGCTGATCCGAGACGACACTTTACGCCAATGTCTAAATATCCCTTTTCGCATGTTGCAAGCCATATTGAAACAGACGGTAGATATACCAATAATTTTACAAATGATACAAATGAGAAATAAATGAAGAAAAATAACACCAGAAAATGAAACATTATAGACACCTCAACTCATGGTCAGATAAGTCTTTGAGCCCCAAAAGTGAAGTAATGCATCAAAGCCAGTTGTCTACTGCATGTTCTAACGTGACATATGAATTCGGCTCTATAAACACAGTGCAACGAAAGTGTGGTAAAAAGCTACATCATTCTACATAGAGTGACGTCATTTTGTATAAAGTAAACTTGTCGCCTGTGGCTGTTCCATGTTTTCGCCCTCCGATAAATTATCAAAGAAAGTCACTTGACGTACATAAATCATCACTTTCCGCTCGTTGACCAAGGAGGAAGTAAATACTCATAGATTTACCGATATTAACTGTTTTTGATAAAAACTGACAACAATGGAAGAATTTAAGATGTTACCAGTAAACATATGTAAATCAAGTGTCTTTTCAAGTTGAAGGTTAGTTTAAAATTGACAGGTGTTGCATTGGAAATGGAATTGGGTGGGGGTGGAGTAATATTCAGAGCATTGGAAGCAACTGCGACTTTAATGGTTGACAGTACATTCATTCTTCTTTGTCATTTGAAAGGGAGAGAAAAAAATGTCACTAAAACGGTGCTATTTTTTATGTTGTGTTTGATGCCTAAGGTTTTATTGAAATTTTGATTCTTTTCATATTTATCAACTGGGAAGTGGGGTTTTGTTTTGGTAAGAGGAACAACCGTGGTTTATTCAAGGGAATATGATCTGCATCTGCTTGTTTACACTAAGTATGAACTTGTTTTCTTTTGATTAAGAGTTGGTGATGTTAGAATTGAAATAGTCTTCTTTCTATTGTGGTTTATGGTTCAATAAACCATGTTGTGAGTTTTGAGGCGCAATGAATAAACCACTCGGGCTATCACCCTCATGGATTATTTATTCTGCCTCATAACTCACAACCATGGTTTATTGAACGATAAACCACTATAGAAAGGAGATTATTTCTTAAACAACACGCAGGCTAATGTCCCCATGTTCTGTGACTCATATTGCGTAATTACGGCCAAAAATACTGATTGTAAATGAATTAGCATAAAAGTGACTTTCAAGCCATTAGAATAGGGGCCTTAATTCACCAAACATTCTCAACTCAATAAACCCTTTACAAACAATTCCGAGTTTTAAAGACCTTGTATAACATGTAACATGGCTTTTGAAAACATTGAGGGAAAAGGAGAAAATGTTTTCTCTTTCTGAGGCAAATTGCAGTTTGTGGGTCAAATTTAAATTGTCGTCTGCATATTCTTTCAATTTGGATCGCCTGCCCGGGTGGTTCAGTGGTGAGCGTGTCGGACTCATGACCTGGTGGTTGTGAGTTCGATACCCTGTTGAGGCGAACTTTCTTTCTGGCGTATTTTCGCCTCTCACCTCTGCTGAGAAAAGTAGTCGGTGGCTTTGGAAAGAAAGTTGTGTTAGTACTGGTGTGAGAAAGCCAGGAAACACATGTGCGTCACCGACCGCCATGATATGACCTTAGCTGTTAAAGTGGCGTTAAACCCCAATACAACCAACCAAATCAATTTGGATCAGTCTAGATTTTTAAAGACAAATTTCTAGACTGAAAGCATATGTGGACATAAAAATACATGTGGCTCAAAAACTGAAACTTGTGTTTAGATGGGTAGAAAGTATTCTGGGAAAAGGAGAAGATGCTGGTCACCAGCATTTCCTCCTTTTCCTACAATGTTTATAATAGGCTCTTTCCACAGGGTCGTTAAAACGCAAGATTGTTTGGTAAAAAATTAAATCAAACATAAGACTGGTTCGTGGTAATGAGTCTTTAAGTCACATTAAGCTAGCAGTTTGAAGTTTCTGCCTTTATTAAGTATGTGTGGCCATTTTCATTTCTTATACTTTATCTTTATTACGCCATTTCATATTTCATTTGCATCACTGAACGCAGGGTTTTCCTTGAGCTAATGCTTTTGAATTTAGACCCCTGGATTTTCTAAATGAGCCCTAAAATTTATATGTGTGCTGTCTTTTATTCATTTGAAGGGGGGGTCAAATGACCCCATCACCAGAAACTCCAGGGAAAACCTTGCTGAATGTCATGTTGTGACTGTTAGTCGAAGTTCAGCGTACATGAGTGTCCAAATACGCTTTCAGTATTGTTGTTTCATGAATCTACTCACATTCAGTGATCATATACTCTGGAAAAGGCTTTCCCCACCCACAATGCATGTTCATATTAGTTATTCATTGAAACAGTATTGAAATTGTATTATGTATCATAATTTTAGCTCGGTTGTTTTGTTATAGCCCTGTCGTGGCCTGTGTCATTGTTGTTGTGCAAAAACTATGACATTTTACAATATCTCTGTCAATACTGGAAGTATTTACTTCAAACTTGGACTAGTTGTTAACTATCAAAAGGGGAACCCATGCAACAGGCACAGGTAACCATCAAAATATTTTTGACACAGTTATGCCCCATTTTTGACTTAAATTTACAAAAAACTTTGACACTTTATAATATCTATGTCATTACTGAAGATATTTACTTCCAGCTTGGACTAGTTGTTTACTATCAAAAGGGGAATACATACAACAAGGGCAGGTAACTATTCAAATATTTTTGACAGTTATGCTCCATTTTGACTTACAATTTTCAAAAGCTTTGACATTTTATAATATCTCTGTTATTACTGAAGATATTTACTTCAAACTTGGACTAGTTGTTTACTATCAAAAGGGACCCATATAACAAGGGCAGGTAACTATCAAATTTTGTGTGACAAAGTTATGCCCTGACACAGGTATGCCCCTTTTTCAATCAAGAATTTTTACTGAAAATCAATCTTTTTAAAAGCAACTGCAGCAGAGCGTTGGCACCCACATGTGGTGCTCTTGATGTTGTATTAGTTTACCAGTGTATTGGAAAAAAGTAGCACAAGCTGTTTGTGAAGTTTTGCAACACAACAACCCTGCACAGGTTGCACAACAACATTTAGCAAAAGGCTGCATAACCCAAAGAGGGTGAAATGAATAAAGTAGACTGTGCCAGTCAGTGTAAAGGCCTAAAATATTGCTACTGCAAAGCATTGAAATTTTGTAGCTCGTCTGGACATATGATAATTTTGTGTCAGTTTAGCAATGTAATGGTGAGAAAAATAAGTTACAGCTTTCTGTAAAGTTTTACAACACAGCGATCTTGCACATGTAGCACAACATTTGGCAGATGGCTTGACTCTTTACCGCACAACAAAATTTTAAATCAATGAAGTTAAAAGCATTTGCAGAAGGTAGAACAAAATGTTCCTCAAGTTTTTTGATGGAATAGGACTTTTAAAAGAGTAGAAAACATTGTGGGAAAAGGAGAAAATGGTAGGTGAATATGGACCCATGTTGCCTCTCATATTGTACTTGGAATAATATGGAACCAAGTGCTATATCCTTACAGATATTGTAATCTATTGTCTTGCTTTAAACATTGTGCCTCTTGTCATCTTTCATAAAAATACTTTTACAAAATGAACTACCTGTAATTAATAAGCAGCATCTATCTCAATGTTTTCCTTTGGCTGTGGTATGACTTCATGGTATTTGCTGCTGAACTGTTTTTGAAAATGATTGTCTTTTCCAGGGAAAAAAGATGATACCATAAAAATAACTCATAGGTTGAAAATTTTAAGACATTTTCAACATTATACCATTTAGCATTTTAACTGCAAAGGTTTGATTTAGCTGAACTAAATAGCAGCATCTTTCAAAAGGTTTTCTCTTGGCCTTATCATGACTCTGTGATATTTGCCACTGAACTGTTGTTAGAAATGATAGTGTTTTTTTTTAAAAAAGATAATAAAAGACTCATATTTACTCCAAATTTTAAGACATCTTCAACTGTGTAACTTTCAGCATTTTAATTGCTAAGATTTGTTTTAGATCCAAGAAATTTTATTTAGGATGGTACAGAATTTTCCACTTTATTTATTTTTTTTTCACTCAATTACCTCATGAGCAATTTTTGGATAATTTATTTGCTTTTTTGATATATGAATTATTAAAAAAAAATATTTTAACAATTGTAGCAACTTTGTTTTTCTTTATCAATACTAGAGGTTTTCATTAATACATTTCATCTATGATTATATTAGGGTTTTTTTTATTTATCCCGTTTATAGATTTTGGTTTACTAATTTCATCATGATAAATGTTTTTGCATGTCGAGGTAGAATTACAATTATGTCAGGTAATTCGATACTTGGGTCTTGAAAATGTTAAAATCATTAATTAACGTTACTAGCTTTTCAACCACATTGGCAAGTCTGAATTTGACTTGCCATTTAATTTACAAAAGAAAGCCAAAAGTTTGTACATGTAGAAAGCAATTGTGGTCTTGATGCGATAGATTATTAGGATAAACATAAAATAAAGATAGAAATATCATGTCTATCATAATAATTACATGCAGAAGATGATTATGACATTTTGTTTTCTGTACTGCAAAGACCCCAACTAGATTAACTAGATTTTTTTGTTGCCACACAACATAATTATGTACAAACAATTCTTGTATATCAATCAGTTTTTCATTCCTTGAAATATGATATAAGACAATGGCAAACTTCTTTCATTATCATGTTTTCATTGATATTTGCTTAATCTGTCTGGCATTGTGTCATAATGTCATGCATCATCTAATCATCAACCCAGATTTCTTTTTGTTGTAATTATCCTGTAGATGAAATTAGTTTCTCTCCTTTACAAATGATTTAAATTATGCGTTGGTGCATGTTCAATGACACAAATCATCTTCAGAAGTTACAGATATTAATGTTCTTTCAAATAATTTAACTGTCTATCAGACAACAAACTTTAGGACTCACGAATATTGAAAGCCTGTGAAGACAACAAATTAAATTTGGGTCAGATTATGACATTTGTTTAGAAAGGGTAGGTAAACATTGTGGGAGAAAAGAGAAAATAGTGGTAACCAGCATTTTCTTCTTTTCCCATATTTTTGCAAGCCTTCTTCATCGAAATGGTTAAAATTTGGGATATGTGGTGAAAGTTTAAATTTTTGCATAGAAATTATCAATATACATTTACTTACAGAAAGATTTAAGAATAGATTTATCTGAATTGCTAATATGTACACATATTATTTAAGAGTGAGACAAGAGTTATGATGTTTTTAACAAAAATGCATAATTACAAGCTTGATAATGATACACAATTCTTTTTTCTTTTTTTTTAAGAAACAGTATCAAGATTCATCTTTTTAAAGGCTTATGTTATAATAATAGTACAATGTCAAGTTTTTTTTTATACAAAACCTTGTCTTCAAAGTAGATGATAGTTAACCAAGGTATCAACTAATTTCTTGTGGAAACAAAAGTATTTAATCAGGCCCTATGCTTTGTTTTAAAAGGCCCAATAGTGGCCAAAAAACAGTGCAGGTGTTAAAATGCATTTAAATTTCAATCATACCTTTTAAAAGTATGGAAAATATTGTGAAGATGACAATCTGTTATTGTGTGGTTAGTCCAAGACTTTAGTGTTAGTTGCTGGCAGGAAAAAAAAATGAATTTTAAAATAAGGCTAAAAGTAAATAAAAGATAGAATGACCTGACAACTTTTAACCTAGTTTTGAAATTGATTTCTATGCCAGCGACTTGTACTTGGAGCGACCATACAATAACATATTGTTATCTTCACAATAATTTCCATACTTTTAAATGGTATGATTGAGATTTAAATACATTTTAACATCTGCTTTGTTTAGTTTTGGTAGGTATTGTTACTTTAAATGATATAAAAAGATAATTGGCACAGTGTTAATGTATTGTATTTTTTGTTTCGATCATCTCTGACCCGAAGGAGCAACAGGTTACAGAAATGGTGAAAAATTCTGGAGACAGCTCAAATCAGTTACAAATGCTTAATGAACAACTCAGCCAGAAAACTAGGTTAGTTATGCTTTATTTGTTTTACACAAACCTTTTTCTTCTGTCTACCTGTCTGATAATAATCCAAGTTGATATCTGTAGGAGAGAAGGATTATCTTCATTTGAATTTGAACTGCTCTAAATTGGAGACATCTGCAAAAACAGCAGAAAACATCACTAAATAAATTTTACATGTAGAACATGAAAAGAAACATGGTGGGAAAACTGCTTATTCTAATAATTATCACACAAGCTGTGTTAAGACAGACCATAAATAGATAGAGTTATGCTCTGTGAAAATTGGATTTAATGCATCTGCAAAAAGTATAGTTAAACTTGTATTGATCAAACCACAGTACCTTTTGTGTAAAATGACATTTATCATGTATCATACATCTTCCATGATCATTGTATTACACTGTAAATGAATTATTTAAACACTGGCTTCATACTGAGTGATGTCCAATTATATGTGAAGTATAGCTCATGTATCTGTAAAGCAGTAGAGCAATATATGGCCATCATGGCCCTCTTCTTTTTAGAGATATATAATATCCTTTACAATGGAACATCGAGTAGTACTGATAACTGTACCCAAAAACGACTTTAATTTTTGACTGGTTGCCTCTGGCTACAGCTGTAGGTAGTGAAAGGCTTAATAATTTGTCTTTGGTCATGTTTGTGACAGAAAATTATTTGCATTTCCCTGCAATACAAATTAAACAGACAAAACAGAAAGTCAGTACTGTGCTGTATTTTTGCTACCGGAAATTCACGATGGACTTGCTGTCGATGCACCATAAAATAACATTCATTCATTCATTGAGACAGAATGGTGCATAGTAAATGTCCAAAGATTAAAAGAAACACCGTAAACGTCTCATTATTGAGACTAGAACATCAAGGTACTTTATAACGATTTTATTCATTTGGAACCCTAAGAGTTATACCAAGTTGTAATATTTGAAATTCATGGAAATAGGGTTCTTTTCAGGGGTCTATCAGAGTAACAAAATACATGTATGTGAAAAGTTTGTACCAAAAATGTGAAAAAAAAAACTGGAAAAAAGTGAGCAGTTCAAAATCAGAAAGACAGAGGGATAAGGTGCAAACACTGTGCTTTTGGCATGCTGGTATTTTATGTGCTTTTGTATCTTTGCTTTTACTATATCTTTTGTTTCTGTGTGTATGTGTTTTTCTGTCAATACTTTCCTGATAAAATGAAATTTCTGATATTGAAATAATTCTATTCATTGGATAAAGACTGTATGTTGCAGTGTATGATTCATTAATGCTAAGTTTGAGCTCATATTTTATCTCTGTTCTAAAGATAAGGTAGATACTAGTTTAGTATGAGAGCTTTGTCTTGATTAGATAATACAGGGACCTTAGTTCAATATATGGTGTATATGTCCTTTCAATAGTTCCCATATATTACACAGAAAGTTTGAATTGGTAGCCAGATAATAACCATGTAATCAAAGTAGGAACTGTATAGGAACAAATTTATTGATCAGATATGTAGATAGTGTACACTGTACATACTAAAATCAAACTTGTCATTTAAATATATGATGAATATGAACTTTTTGTGCTAATTAGGATGCTACATATGTTTCTTTCTTGTAGTGTTAGTTTACAGCAGTAGCTGCTCATGTATAGCTCTCTCTGTGTTCCTCATGGGTTAGATATATATATGCTCACTATACAAAGTTTGATCATAATTACGTCTTTTTTTTAAAAAGACAAAAGATTGATAAAAATCCAGAAGGGCCCATTATGGCTTGGTTTTTGATGCTTTGGGTTTCTAATCAGAATATCTTGGCAAGTAAAAATCCATAGGCTCTGGTTTCAATATCTTTCCTTTCATATCCCACCATCTCATTTGGACCCTCATTTATTGAAAGGTACCACGATATCCCACTGTCTAATATTGGTTCTCTCTTATCAGAAGGTACCATGATGTCCCACTGTCTAATATTGGTTCTCTCATATTTAAAGGTACCAAGATATCCCACGGTCTAATATTGGTTCTCTCATTTTTAAAGGTACCAAGATATCCCACTGTCTAGTATTGGTTCTCTCATATTTAAATGTACCAAGATATCCCACTGTCTAATATTGGTTCTCTCATATTTAAAGGTACCAAGATATTGCACTAATATTGGTTCTTACATATTTAAAGGTACCAAGACATCCCATCATCTAATATTGGTTCTCTCTTATTTAAATGTACCAAGATATCCCACCATCTAATATGGGTCCTCTTTTATAATATGGTACCATGATATCCCAATGGCTCATTTGGGTCCTCTGTTATTGAAACTTGCCAATATGTTCCACCATCTCAGTCGGGCCCTCTCTTATTGAAAAATTCCAACATAACCCACCCACTCATTTGGGCCCTCTTTTATTGAAAGCCTGATTGGTACAATGATATCTCACTGTCTAATTTGGGTCCTCACATATTGAAAGGTTCCAACATATCCCATGATCCCTTTTGGATCCTCTCTTATTGAAAAGTTACTATATATCCCACTATCTCATTTGGTTCCTCAGTTATTGAAAGGTACTAAAACATCCCACCATCTCATTTGGATCCTCTGTTATTGAAAAGTTCCAACATATCCCACCATCTCGTTATTATTTTGGGTCCTCTCTTGTTGAAAGGTACCATGATATCCCCCCATCTAATTTGGCCCTCTCTTATTGAAAGTTCCAACATATCCCACCATCTCATTTAGGCCCTCTCTGATTGTAAGATTCCAAGATATCCCACTGTCTCATTTGGGCCCTTTCTATTATATGGTTCCAACATATCCCACCATCTCATTTAGGCCCTCTCTGATTGTAAGCTTTCAAACTATCCAACCATATCATTTGGGCCCATTCTGATTGCAAGGCTCTAACATATCCTGCCATCTAATTTGGGCCCTCACATATTGAGAGGTTTCAACTGAGAAAGAAATTCCATGTATACAAACAAGCTTTTGATGTACAGGCAATTAATTGTTTTGACTAATAAAGGAACAGCCTTTGTTAGAAATATCTTTGATGCAGTAGTTAAAATAACTTAATTGCTGGAGATGTTGTCACAGAGAGTAGATCAAGATAAGCATATTAGAAAAGAATAGAATGCCACTTCCTTAATATCTTTCTCTTCAGAGTTGTGGATTTTGTTCAAATTTACTATATGCATCTTTAATGTTTTTTTCCCTATCTTTTAGTATGATTTCTTCCAGATCGCATAGACAGGGGATGCTTATTCAGAGTTTTGTTTTTTGTTGGCTTTTTTTGAGTTGCTTTGATTGTTTGAGATTTACTTTGGCTTATCTTTATTTCTTTGATGGTATTGCAATGAGCTTTATTTTAATTACAGAACATGGTAGAGGAAAAATACATGTAAAGGCTTTGTTCCCATACATTTACCAAACAATCCTGACTTTAAACAACCCTAAAGAACAAGACTTTTGAAAACATTGTTGGAAAAGGAGAAAATGCTGGTTCCAACAATCATTTTTACCCTTTCAAAGACAGATTTTAATTTTTGGGTCACATTTATTTTGTCACATGTAAATGCTTCCTCTTTGGACAAGTGGAACATTTTTTCGTTTGGTAAAGAGCTAATAGAAAACGGGTAATTATATTGGTTTGCCAAATGATTAGGTTTCATTTATTGAACCTATGGATGAATTAGGGTGGTCTTGTAGGCTGTGTAAATGGAGGTCAGGGTGCACAGAGCCTGAAGTCTGCTCTTTGATCAACTTTCTTTTTTTTTTAGCTCCACCGGCTGAAGGCCCTGTGTCTGTCGTGCGTCCGTCTTTGTGCATTAAACTTTATTTCAGACATCTTCTCTGAAACTACCCTTTCAATTTTGACCAAACTTTACAGAAATGATCCAAAATTCAAATTTCAAAATCCATTGAAAGAATTTGATTCCTGTTAAAAGACTGGTTGCAATGGCAACAAAAATGAAAAATATTGACATCTTCTTGTCCGAAACCATAAGGCATAGGGCTACCAAATTTGGCATGTAGCTTAATTTGATGAACCTCTACCAAGATTCTTCAAATCATATCCTTGGGGTCAAAATTGGCTGAGCTGCGAGGGCCACAAGTTTTGCATTGGCTTAAGAAGTGAAAACTTTAAAAGATCCTCCTGTTCTAAACCATAAGGCCAAGGTCTCCCTGGCATGTACCTTCATCTTATTGGACCTGTACTACGATTCTTCCTACTGTCGTCCAAGGGCATGAATTGGCCCTGCCCGACAGGTTACATGTTCTACACAGGCTTATTTGAGTAAAAACTTTAAAAATCTTCTCATTCCTAACCATATGGCCTAGGGCTACCAAATTTTTTGTGTATATTTTTCTTGTGGACTTCTACCATGACTGTTCTAATTATAGCCCTGGGGTCAAAATTGGCCATGCCCGACACATCACAAGTTTTACATGGGCACATATATAGGCCTTTATAGAGAAAACTTTTCTCTTCTTGTTCTAAACCGTTTGGTCTGGAATTGTAATGTTTGGTATGAATGGTTTGTCCTAATTAGGTAGTGGAGAGATACAGGGCCATCATGGCCCTCATGTTCATTTGACACTTTAATCAAAGCAGACTCAAATTTGCAATACATGTATTTGAACCGTTTACATACTCTTTAAAATGTGGTTTTTCATACAGTAGTCAAGAGTAACGTACAGGTCCCACTATTTTTGTCCCATTTATTAAAGTCGTCTGCAAATACTTCTAGTTTGGAGAAGTCTAAAGTTTTTTGTGTGGTAAAGAATTAATGACAAAATTTTAGGCCTACCCAAATTGAAAGCGTTTGCAGAAGACAAATAAATAAAACTCAAAAATTGTTTTAGAAGGGTAGAAAGCATTGTTGGAAAAGGAGAAAATGATGGTTACCAACAATGTTTTCAAAAGGCTTCTTCCTTAGGGTCGTCTAAATTCAGGACTGTGTAGTAAAGAATTTAACCCTTTACCCCACAATCCCGACTTTTAACGACCCTGGGAAAGAAGCCTTTTGAAAACACTGTGGGAAAAGGGGAAAATGCTGGTTACCAGCATTTTCCCCTTTTCCCACAATGTTTTCTACCCTATCAAAAATAGATTACACCATTTGAGCCACAATGAAATTGTCGTCTGCAAACGCTTTCAATTTGGACAAGGCTAAAATTTTGTCATCTGGTAAAGGGTTAAGAGCAAGAGGAGTGACATGAAGTTAACTCTAAGCATAACAAACCTGTTACTACTAAAGAGCATTTATAGTGCTTTGGAAAATATTTGTGTAAAGAAAGAATTTACCGTCAAGGATTTAAAAAAAAGTTAACTGATAAACTTGCACAAGATATGGTTAATATTCAAATAGGAATTAAATGATATAATAATATTGTATAATTTAATGAAGAATACACCCAGTTTTTGTCATATTGACGTGACAAGAGTTGACCATTCTGGGGAAAGGTTTCCAATCAATAGTAATTTC
Organism: Hippopus hippopus; assembly: GCA_946811185.2. Taxonomy (NCBI): domain Eukaryota; kingdom Metazoa; phylum Mollusca; class Bivalvia; order Cardiida; family Cardiidae; genus Hippopus; species Hippopus hippopus. The sequence continues at coordinate 481,908 of OX328109.1, forward strand.
TTGGCAATAAGAGAAATTGTGGGAGTGCTAGAACATCAAACCCTTTGTGTTTAATGTTTGGTCATTTCCAATCTTAAGCTACTTTTCTATACATGTTTTTTAAATGGCCAATACTTTGGTTAATTGCTTACCAGCCAAGCCACTATAATTTTGAAGTGTAATCTTCAACTAATTCTAGATTGGTCTAAATTGAAAGCATTTGCAGATGACAAATGTGACTCAAAAGTAGAAATTTGCTCCGAGAAGGGCAGGAAAAATTGCGGGAAAAGGAGAAAATGCTGGTTATCAGAATTTCTCTTCCCACAATCTTTTCAAAAGGTTCCTTTCTCAGAGTCATTAAAAGTTGCAGATTGTGCAGTTAACACTCGTGTCAAAGGACAAAATTTTAGATCTGCCCAAATTGATAACATTTGCAGATGACAAATTGAATGTAACTCAAAAACTGAAATTTCTCTTTGAAAGTATAGAAACATTGTTGGAAATGAGAAAATGCTGGTAACCAGCATTTCTCATTTGTCAACAATGTTTTCAAAAGCCTTCTTTAGGGTCGTTAAAACTCGGGATTGTGTGGTAAAGGGGTTAAATGGATGTCTTCTTAACCCTTTACCAGACAAAAGAATTTTAGCGTTGTCCAAATTGAAAGCATTTGCAGATGACAATTTCAATGTGGCTCAAATGGTGCATGCTTTTATTAATAGGGTAGAAAACATTGTGGGAAAAGGAGAAAATGCTGGTTACCAGCATTTTCTCCTTTTCCCTCAATGTTTTCAAAAGGCTTCTTTCCTAGGGTCGTTAAAAGTCGGCATTGTGTGGTAAAGGGTTAATTAGTTCCTTGAAGGAGCATGACTTGGATAAAGGGTACACTTGCGTGGTAGTTTTTTTTTCCTGAGAAAGATGACAGCAAAAGGGGGGAAATGCGTCAGAATTAATGCCAAGTTGTTTTTGTAAGAAGATACATTGGATCAAATAAGTAATTGGAAATAGTAGAATGACATTATTTGTTAGATATGGATCTACTTGGGAGCATAAATGTGTCTTTTTGGGGTAATGATGATTCTATCTTACTGCCGGGATTTTTATCTGAAAACAAAAATTTGGTGGATGATGAGACGGTTTTCGTAGTATGTACAAAGCTTGTTTGGGAAAGTAGTCATTGCCATGCAGAAGGGCTGACTTAAAATTTTCAGAGTTCTTTGGGTTTAACCATCTATCAAGCAACAAAATTTTAGACTTATCCAAAGTGAACTTGTTTAGCCCAAGTTGAAAGCATTTGCAGATGGCAACATAAATGTGATTAAAAAATTAAAATTTGTTTTTTTGAGGGGTAGAAAACACTGTAGGAAAAGGAGAAAATGCTGGTTACCGCATTGTTTTCAAAAGGCTTCTTTCTCAAGGGATTGTGTGGCAAGGGATTTATATTTTAGTCCAAGCTTCTTTTCTTAGCAAGAAATTGAGATTTTTATTTTGCTATGGTTACAGAAAGCTCGAGGAAGTACAAGCAGACTTGTCGACTTCTACACAAAAATGGCACAACCTAAATAATACGTTAGAAACCAGTATGCGAGAGAAAGAGAGAGAAATTGACACTTTGAATAATAAACATAAAGAGGCAGAAAGCAAACTGAATGGTTTGTTGGAAGATTTGGTAAGTGATTCTTTTATTATCTCTTATCAGCTGTTTTTTGAAGAAAATGTAGAGGTATTGCCGTAGCCTTGGTTGTCGTCAGGTCAGTCATCGTCTTGCAAAAACTTCGACATTTTCAAAACTTTGACATTTTATAATATCTCTGTCATTACCTAAGATACTTACTTCAAACTTGGTCAAGTTGTTCACTATCAAAACAGGAACCCATAGAACAAGGGCAGGTAACCATCACAGTTACGCCCCTTTTTTGACTTAGAATTTTCACTGAAAATGCTGAAAATTTTCACTGCAGCTGAGAATTGGCACCCACATATGGTGCACTTGTTTTCTTCTGTCTTGATGTAATTTTGGAGGTGCAGATCAATGTTGGCGTTTGAATAAAAAAACAACAACATTATACTAAAAAGGTCCATTTGCTGCCAAAAGTAAACTGTGCTGGTGTAAAAATGCTTTCAAATAGAAATCATGCCATCTTAACTCTTTACCAAATGACAAAATTTTAGACTGGTCCAAATTCAAAGCACTTACAAAATAAACATAATTCAAAAATTGAAATTTGTTCCAGCAGGGTAGAAAACATTGTGGAAAAAGGAGAAAATGCTGGTTACCAGCATTTTCTCCTTTTTCCACAATGTTTTCAAAAGGCTTCTATCTCTGGGTCGTAAAAACCAGGGATTGTTTGGTAAAGGGTTAATGTTATCATTTATAGCTGACTTTTAGCTCTACTATTAAATGGCCAGAAGAGCTTATGTCATGGTCTTCTTTCCATCATCTGTCTGTTTGTCCTATAGTCTTTTTTCTTGTCTGTGTGATACTTTACACATTTGTGGTCATAATTTTCATGTAAGTTGCACAGATTCTTTCTGGTATTATTGGCTTGAATCCTTGAAAATTTGATGAAAATCAAGTATGAGTTAGTGAAAAATAGATATTTACAGTTGAGAATTAAAGAAAAACCCTTTTTTGCATAATATATGCAGCATATATTTTTCAAAGTCTTTGGGAACTTGCACACATCATTTGTATCATCAACGGTTTGAAGCCTATCTGAAATGAAAAAGTCCTTTCAACTGTGTTGGAAAAGGAGCCGTTTGGTTAGCTATTTTTGTTTATGGAACAAAGTCCCCATTATTTTTCCCATTTCTTTGAAACTAGCAGGGGTTGTTTAATACAGGAAGTACAAAAAGGCCTAATTTAGCTTGACTCCCAAAAATTGGTTTAGAAATTACTCTTTATTTTCCCTTTTATATACCATTCAATATGCATAGTTTATTTTTCTGATACTTCTTTTTGTTTTTATTGACAAAAACAGCAAAGAGAACTTGACAAAACTAAAAATAAAATGGTTACCATGGAAACTGACTTTGCCAGTGAAAAAGAGGCTTTACTAAGTAGAAAAGAGAGTGAGATTACAGATCTAAAGCAGCAGCTAGACTCAGTGCGGGAAGATCTCAGCAAACAGGAGATTCAAACCCAGGCCCACAAACAAGTCCTTGACAAAACCACCATGGAAAAAGAAGCAGTGCAGGTGAGATATATTTGAGCCATGCTCTGGCATAGGGGGCTGAATGCTTCTCCTAGATGCATCATACCAAGCAAGTCATGTATCCATTTTGTCTAATAACCGGCTGAATTCTGGGGTAGACTGGTCCTTTGACATGCAGAAAATTGACCAAGTATTTTCTTGTTTTCCCACAATGTTTTCAAAAGGTTTCTTGCTCAGGATTGTCAATACTCGGGATTATGCATTCAAGGAATAATTTTTTGATAGTTTGGGTTTTGTGTGGCTGAGGTTTAAGTGTCGGACACCTAGTTTTGAGGCCCAGGGTTCAAGCCTCACTGGAAGTAATGGGCTTTTCATGGGAGTTTCCTTAGGATAATCACTTCAGAGCCCCAGCGTGGTGCTGGTGAAATCCCGGACAAACATGAAAATGTGAGCTTGCCCTGTGATATTTCTGAAAAAATGTTGAATTTGGCTTACTTGTATACTTGGGTTTTACACTTTCACCTTTTACCAAACAGTCCCTAGTTTTAAGGACCCTGAGACAGAAGTCTTTTAAAAACACTGCGGGAAAAGGAGAAAATGCTGGTTACCAGCATTTTCTCCTTTTCCCACAATGTTTTCTATCCTTTCAAAGTAAGAAATACATATTTTGAGCTACATTTAAGTTGTCTTCTGCAAATGTTTTCACTTTTGTTGTCATATGTTAAAGCGTAAATTTTGTCAACGTCGAGTTTGTAGTTTTGTTTGTTAACTCTTTACCACACAGTTGTGACTTCTAATGACCCTGAGGAAAGGGTAACCAGCATTTTCTCCTTTTCCCACAATGTTTTCTGCTCTATCAAGGAAAAATTGAGTCATTTTTGCCACCTTTAATTTGTCGTCTGCAATTGCTTTCAATTTGAACAAGTCCAAAATTTTGTCGTTTGGTAACATGTTAAAGCATTAATTTTGTAGATGTCAAGTTAAATTTTTTGTCGTTTGTTGAAGCGATAATTTCGTTGACATCAAATTTAAAGTGTGTTGTATGTTAAAGGGTCAATTTTGTTGACAGTTTGAAAAAGAGAAGATGGAAAAACAGCTCAAACGATTGGAGAGTGAGCGGGACAGTTTAAACAATGAACTCATCCAGCTGAAGGTATCCATCACAAAATCACAGGGAGATATGGATCAGGCAGCCAAACAGAAACTAGAGGTAGAAGAGAAACTACAGGATCTGACGGAGGTGAAGGAGAAAATGGAGAAATCTATTGCAGAGGTAAAGGAGATCACTGAATCAACTATTCTGAGAAGAAAGACTTTTGAAAACATTATGGGAAAAGGAGGAAATGCTGGTCAGCAGCATTTCCTCCTTTTTCCCCTCAGTGTTTTTTACTCTTCCAAAAACAAATTTCCACGTTTGAGTCACAATCATTTTGTTGTTTTCAAGAGCTTTTAATTTGGACCAATGTAAATTTTGTTGTTTGGTAGCGAGTTATGACTTTGTCAGTGCCAATTAAGCGCATAGTACATTTATCTAAAAGGCAGCTTAGCCTTAGAAGCATAGTGGGTAGTGAATAGTTCTAGAGAACAGCGGGTCACTGGTTCGATCCTCGGCTTGGCAAATTTCTTTCTGAGGATTTATGATAGTTATTGCCACAGGATTCATTCCTCTCTCACCAGTTGATTATGTGGGAAAGAAGCCAAGGGGTTGGAAAGAAAATTGTGCAGAGTACTGGTAAAAGCAAATTCTGAAAAGCATGGATAGGTGCAATGTTTGCTACAATATAACTGAAATAATGTTGAAAACGGCATTAAGTCCCATATACACACCTGGCTAAATCATGAAGTGGAATGGTCCTAACTTTTACCATAACCCTTTTCCCAGTATGCACACATGAGCAAAACTCCTTGAGACAAGTGGAACAAAAGTTGTTCAAATCATGAAGGTCATCTTACCTGGACAGCCACCAGTGCTTAAAATAGCAAAGGCCTTGAACTCTTTACCAAATAATAAAATTTTGGACTTGACCATTTGAAAGCATTTGCAGATGACATTAAATGTTACCATGAAATTTGTCTTTCATAGGATGGAAAACATTGTGGGAAAAGGAGAACATGCTGGTTACCAGCATTTTCTTCCTTTCGCATAATGTTTTCAAAAGCTGCTTTTGACCAGCATTTTCTTCTTCTCCCACTTAGTTTTCAAAAGCTTTTTTCCTAGGGTTGTAAACAGTCAGGATTGTCTGGTAAAGTGTTTAAAAGAATTCTTTAAAAAAGTAGTATTTTTGTATATCTAATTACATATAAACATGACTTCAATGAAAAGTTAAATTTTTTATCTGTGCATCAATTGTCATAACTTTGGTATTGTTTATGAAGGTTCAAAAGCAGAAAGAAGATATACAGACAGAGAAAGAGAAAGTGTCCACACAGAGAGATCAGTACAAGAGAGAACTGATGGAAATCAGGGCATCATTACAGCAAAAAGACATGCAGGTAACTCACATCTTATATTAATCAATTTTAATGATCACTTTCTGGAGATCTGACTTACACCATGATGTGGATGGTTCCCAGGGTTGACCCCGCTCATGACACTCGAACCCAGAACCTTTGGAATGTGAGGCCAATGCTCTCACTGTCTCCCTGGCAGTATGTAGTACTCCTCCTAGTTCCAAAAGTCACCGACTTGTTCTTTGTGCTGTAGATCCTTTTTGACATTGTTATCTATGGATCTTTGCTACTCACTATTGTACCATAAACTAGGACCAAATTGTATGAATTTTGTTTATTGATACATTTGCAGTGATATTGTATTTTCACTGTTAACTGTTTACCAAACAACAAAATGTTGGACTGGACCAAATTGAAAGCATTTGTGGACGACAAATGCTGCTTAAATGGTTATTTCTGTAGGTTATGGGGTAAAAAATTGTGGAAAAGGAGAAAATGCTAGTTACCAGCATTTTATCCTTTTCCCACAATGTTTTCAAAAAGGCTTCTTCCCCAGTGCCCCTAAAACTTGGGATTGTGGTAAACTCTTAAAGTCACAGTAAAGTCCAACTGAATAAAAAACCTGTTTATAAAATAAAAGTAAATTTCATTTTTACCATGTAAAAATATGGCGATTATTATGACTTTCACGATATGTAAAGGTGCAGTTTGCAAAAGTTCCAGTCAATGGCAGACAAAAAAATTTTGAAACTAGAACAGATCCTACCATGCTGCATTATCTGTTTGTTTACATCAATGATCGCTGACGATTAGACGACTTTTCGTCGTAAATGTCCGCAGTGACGTGATAGTGACGTAAACACCAAGTGATCATTTAAGGCGTCGAAACAAACCCTTCATTCACTTGATCGTTTAGTCCCCACTCTAGGCTTGAAAAACGCAAGTTTATCAACATCGTAAACAGAAACGACAACACAGGCTGATCATTGCTTATTCATTTGTCATCAATACAGGAAGAGTTTACTACATCAAAATAAGAAACAGGTTCAGAATGAGCAATCTTACTCTCCAGTGACATAATATTAGAATTGTAAACATTAGTCCTGTCTACTACGTCATAGCACTAATGAGATGCAATGTTATCTGAAAGACCTAGTTTGAATATACACGAATGTTAATGAAGGTTGTCTCAATCAATGGCGTCCCTGAAATCGATGGGCTTCTCCATGCATTTTCGCACACATATATTATGGCAACCAATGCAGTAACTGACACGTTCGAGTTTTCTCCAATCTTATATATGTGTGTTGTGATGGGTTATCCGATATATTTTCGAGTTATAAAGGGTGAAAATTACCCGTTTTGGACTTTACTGGGACTTTAACCGAACTACAAAATTTTAGACTTGGTCGATCTGAAAGCATTTGCAGTCAACAAATTAAGTGTAACAACAAGAACCTTGTCTTTTTAAGGGTAGAAAACTCTGTAAAAAACTTAGGATAGTTTGGTGAAGATTTTACCCTTTATCAACGCTAAAATTTTACAGTTAGTCGATAGGGAAGCATTTGCAGACAATATATTGAACATTACTCAAAACATGAAACTTGTCTTTTAAAGGGTAGAAAACTATGTGGGAAAAGGAGAAAATGCTGGTCTCCAGCATTTTCTCCTTTTTCCGCATGGTTTTTGAAAGCCTTCCTCTTTCTCTACCAAACAAAAAAATTTTAGACTTCAGTCAATATAAGAGTATTTGCGGATAACAAAATGTTACTCATAACATGAATCTTGTCTGTTTGAGGGTAGAAAACAATTTGGGAAAAGAAGAAAATGCTGGTCTCCAGCATTTTTTGCTTGTTCCACATGGTTTCCAAGAGGCTTCTTTCTCAGGGTCATGAAAACTAAGTATTGTTTGGTAAAGGGTTATCAGAGATGGTGATGAAAAGATATTAAAAAAATAAATCTTATGAAATATAGGTAGAGGAATTCCAGAAAGATGTGGAGAGACTCAAGACTGAAAACAGCCAGCAACAAGAGGCCATCAACCAGCTGACACAGCAAGGCTCCGAGTCTTCAGTATTGCAGGAGCAGTTAAAGGAGCAAAGATCCCTTGTTGAGACCTTACAGAAACAGCTGTCAGCTTCAGAAGCTCAGGTCAAAGATGCGCAAGAAACATCGAAAAAGACGGACGAGGAAAATAGGTCTATCAAGATTGAGCTGTATGTGTTTGTTTATTTCAGCACATTTCATTATGAATTCTTTTAGAATGTATATGAGCCATATTTTGTTTGAAAAGGGGGCTTAATGCATCTAGAAAAAAGTTTCAACCTAGGTCTGCAGTCTGCACAGGTTGACCTGGGTCAAAACTTTTCAATGTTGGTTAATTTTCTGCATGTCATAGGACTAATTTATTGTCTGAATCAGCTGGTTTGAGATGAAAAAGAACTCACTCAAAACAGTTCATTCCCATACATACCCAATAAACTATAACTCAAAGTCAAGCCCTGGAAGCGCAGTCAGTAACATCAATGACTTAGAAATGGTGTGATGCTGGTTTAGATCTCAAGCTTGGCCAATTTCTTTCCTACGTTTGATGATAGTCATTGCAGCAGGATTCGTTTCTCTCTCACTACTACTAACCATTGTTTTGACATTGGTTGGAAAGCAGCCAGTGGCTTTGTAAGAATATTGTACGAGAAACTCAAGGAAGCGTTGATAGGTGCAATGGTAGCAGTGGAATGACTGAAATAATGTTGAAAACAGCATTAAACAACCAATCAATCAATCAATCAATCAATAACCAAAAATGAAATTTATAACCATTTCAGTGAGGAAGCACAAGAGACAGTCACCCTTCTGGAGGAAAATGTTAAAGACCTTGAAGTAGAGAGAGATGACCTCAAAATGAAGTTGAAGCAGAGTTCTGAAGCCACTGATCTTCTGAAAGAACTGGAAATAGAGAGAGACAGTCTAAAGTCACAGCTAGAAACCAGTCTGGAGGCTAGACAGGAACAGGGAAAAGTATGTCAAGATGATTTTGTTGGCAGTTGTAAATACAAGATTAAATCTTTAACTAAATGGATTGAAATAGTTATTAGTGTACCCCATATGACCTTTGATGTTGATTTAAAACTTCAATCACTAAAACTTCATTAATAAATTCATTCTTTAACTCCTTACCATTAACAAAATTTTAGGCGTGTCCTGATTGAAAGCATTTGCAAGCGAAAAATACACTATTGCTCAGTAGATGAGATTTTCTCTGATAAAGGTAGAAAACAATATGGAAAAGGTGAAAATACTAGGCAATGAAAATTCAATCTAGGTTTTCTAAGACCCAGGGAGGAACTTTATTGATTGTGAGTCACAAAGGTCAAAGGTGATTCTTATATATAAATTCTCTTCTATATCTGAAGTTGAAAAAAAAAAACAATTTTCGTAATTATTTATCAAGACTTTGGACTTGTCTTAGTCAAAAGCTTTTCCAGACAACAATTTAAATGGAAATAGTCTTCGAAAGATTTGAAAGCATTGTGGGAAAAGGAGAAAATGCTGGTTACTAATGTTTTCTTCTTTTCACACAGTGTTTTCAAGAGTATTCTTCCTCAGAGTTGTTAAAACTAGGGATTGTGTTGTAAAGAGTTACTATTCAGTCAGCTTTGTTTTTATGGTGTTTAACTCTTTACCAAACAATCCGGACTTTTAACAACCCTGAGAAAGAAGCCTTTTGAAAACATTGTGGGAAAAGGAGAAAATGCTGGTAACCAGCATTTTCTCCTTTTCCCACAATGTTTTCTACCCTTCCCAAACCAAATTTCAATTTTTCAGTCACATTTATTTTGTCATCTGCAAATGCTTTGAATTTGGACCGGTCTATAATTTTCTCGTGTGGTTAAGAGTTAATGCCATGTACAATCTTATTTCAGTTATATGGCAGCAACTACAGCACCTAACTGTGCTTTCCTAAAGTTTTTTTTACTGTTATTCAGCACAATATTCTTCTGAAGCCACTGGCTGCTTTGCCACACAACAGACAACATAACAATGATCGGAATATGGGAGGGGAATGAATCCTATTGAAATGACTTCTATCAGTCCTCGGAAAATAATTGGCTGAGCTGGGCATTTGAACCTGGTCTTAAGACCTGTATGCTACTAACTGTGCTACTGTACGTAGCTTCAGTCAGCTATTCATTTATCCAGCTGATCCAGAGACTCTGTTTTGTTTACAGGGGTCCCGCGTGGCTCAGTGGTAAAGTGTAGGACTGGTGATCTTGAGATTGGATTTTTCATGGGAGTGTCCTTGGGCAAGACACTTCAGAACCCTAGCCTAGTACTGGTGAAACCCAGAAAATGCACAAGTATGTGAGCTGTCGCTGTGATATGACTGAAATAATGTTGAAAGCTTTGTAAAACACCATTCAATCAATGAATCAATCAGTCTGTTTTGTTTACAAATCTCACACATGGGGGAGCATCTTTAAGCTTTACTGGTATTCATGGTTCTGGTTCCTACAATGGATCAACCCTTTACCAAACAACAAATTTTTGGAGTGGACCAAATTCAAAGCATCTGCAGACAACAAATTAAATCTTGTTAATATGATGATTTCTGACTTTGATAGGGTAGAAAATATCGTGGGAACAGGAGAAAATGCTGGTTACCAGCATTTTCTCCTTTTCCCACAATGTTTACTATAGGCTTCTTTCTCAGGGTCGTTAAAAGTCGGGATTGTGTGGTAAAGAGTTAAACAGAAAAATTGTGTTGAAAATACTAATGTCTTTCTCCAAACAATTGTTCTGTTTTGAATGGAACTTCATAGTGAATTAGGGATATTGTACAGTTAGTTATCTGCATTTTTGTGATTTCAGTTAATGGAGCTTAACAAGACACTCAACAGTGAAATAGAAGCTTTACATCAAAGGTGAGAAAGTCTGTCAGTCTATAGAGTGTTAAATGTTAACTCTTTACCATACAATATTTGAGACTGGTCCAAATTGAAAACATGTGCACACAATTTACTAATTGTGGCTCAAATGATTAAATCTGTTTCTGAATGGTTAGAAAACATTGTGGAAATAGGAGCAAATGCTGATAACCACCATTTTCACCTTTTCCCACCATGTTTTCAAAGGTATAATCTCCCAGGGTTGTTAAAATTCGGGATTGTGTGGGTATAGGTTAATCTGTTACCCATACACGGTATTTTCAGATATAGAAGTAACTAGCACAAAGTAATTTTTTACTTAACTTTAATGGTCTTGATGATGAAAGTTCGTGAAAACATTGTGGGAAAAAAAAGAAAATGGTGGTAACCAGCATGTTCTCTTTTTTCCCGATTTGCCTTCTACCTTTTCAAGGACAAAATGTTATAATGATATAACCTGTGTGCTGAATACCTTCAGATTGGTTTGCAGTTTGATTTAATACAATATTTGCTGCAATATACCTTCACAATTTGATTTGTCAAAAAGTTCAGCTATAATATTCAACTGTTATTTATAAAATGTAATTCTTGAAAATCGGCCAGATCATTTCTTTAATTCCATTTGCTTTATGTAAGATTTGGCACTTTTAAAAGTGAAGTTTTTGTGTTTCTGCCCGCCTGGGTAGCTCAGTGGTTAGTGTATCAGACCCATGACTTGGTGGCAGTGAGTTCAATACCCGGTTGAGGCAAACTTTCTTTTTGGCGATTTTTTGCCTCTCACCTCTGATGCATGTGAGGAAGTAGTCAGTGACTTGGAAAGAAAGTTGTATCAGTACTGGTGTGAGAAAGCCAGGAAACACATATGTAGGTGCAGTGACTGCTGTGATTTGACCTAAGCTGTTAAAACAGCATTAAACTCCAATTCAATAAATCAATTTTGTTTTTCTGTCACATTATTAGCTTGGCTGTTTTCAAAGACAGTGTCAAATTTTTGTCATAGCCCTGGCGTCATCGTTTGTGTCATTTTGTAATATCTCTGTTTTTTTACTGAAGATATTTTCTTCAAACTTGGACATATTGTTAACTATAAAAAGGGGAACTTGTGCAACAGGGCAAGCTAATCATCAAAATTATTCTGATACAGTTTTGCCCCTTTTTCAACTTAAAATTTTCACCCAAAATCATGTGGTTGCAGCTGAGTGTTGGCACCAGCATGCAGTGCTCTTGTTTAATGTGGAATGTTATGTTAATTGAACTTTATTGTTGTTTACAATTTTTCATGACACACCCTTGCATCTACCTTTGGTCCTGTTTATTTCAATTGGTAAGAATATATAGTGATCATGTATATACATATGAGCTGTGCTCTGTAAAATTGGGATTTAATGCATCTGCAAAAAATATTGACCCAGGTTAGCCTGCACAGGCTGACCTGGATTGAAACTTTTGTTATTAATTAATTTTCTGCATTTCATAGGACCAGTCTATATCATGACTCAGATGATTTTCAGAGATAATAGTTTTCTATGGATTCATAATTACATGATGACTGGCTTGGTATGATGCACCACAGAAATGCATTAAGCCCCTTTTTGCCAGAGCACAGCTCATATATAGTGCAAATTTTTGTAAGCTTTCTTGTGAAGTTTGGTCCTTGTAAACATAAATATTGTAAATAGTTACAATTTGATATTGGCATGTTTTCATTATTGAAGCTGTTTGATTGAGACACTTGAACACTTAGCTTATGATTTTGCCAGGTACTGTAATCTTCAGATTAATGGTGTCGTATGGTGCTTTACCTGTTTAGCTGACAAGAGATGTTTAGACAGGTCTAAAATTAAAGCATTTATAGGTAACAAAATAAATGTGACACCAAAAATGCAGTCAGTTTTTAGAACGGTGGAAAACATTGTGGAAAAGGGTTGGGGTATAGAGTTAATGCATCAGGGAGATGTGTTATACCCGATTTTCCCAGAGTACCACTAATTCGTATAGCGATAAAGTTACATTTATTTTCCTTGTTTTCTGAAACATACGCTACAGTTAGTTAGAACTTGTCATGTAGCTCTTGTATATTTATTGTAGAACCTTGTGTTTCTTTTGTTTTTCCTCTTGGACGCTGCATCTGTTACTCTCATTTGTGCAACATTGTATAGATCTTATCATTTCCTTGCTGTATCTGTTGTTTCAGTTTGACATGTCTGTGGAGTAAGATGTAACTTTATTACTTATAAATGATCAATATTTATGAGAAATTGATCTAAAAGTTTATCCTCCAATTAATTCTATGTTTCTGGCAGTAAAGTTTGTCGTATTACAGTAATATCTGGATATCTTTTATTTGGGTAAGATTATCATAGGCCAACTATCCCCTAAATATAAACAATTTGAGGGTGACGGGTGAAATTGCAGACAAACTTAAATCATACCATTTAAAAGTTTAGATAGATCTATGCATCTGATAATGTGTTGCAGTGCAATCTCTCAAAGTTCCAGTTGCTGGTAGAAAATCTATATTAATATTCGAACAGTAGTTGCCAAATTTGACAGATTGCACTGTAACACATTATCAGACTCATAATAATATTCATACCTTTGAATGGCATGAATAAAACTAGTCTTTCATTTACTCTTTTGCTATCCAAGGAATAAATGTCAGTTTTTCAATGGTTTCAAATACAGTTTTGTTGTAAGGGAAGACAGTTTTGTTACAGCGTACAATAGAGTGTTGGACATTGCAGATCAAAGATCAGACTGCACATGATGCACACTGTCCAAGAAAGCTTCTTGTGTTATCTAGGGTAAGGAATAATGAAATGTTCAAAATCACTTATGTTTATTAAAGGCACAGAAAAGAGGTTGAGACCCTGCAGACAGTGAGAGAAGGTCTTCAACAAGAACTGGACAACTCTGGGGCACTTCTTGAACAGCAAGAAAAGGAAATCAAAGCAAAGCATACACAGGTAAAACTGTCTTACTTCTATGTTCTCTTAGGTCTTTACCACACAAAGAAATTTAGACATGTCCAAATTGAAAGCGTTTGCAGACGACAACTTGAATTTGGCTTAAATGATGGAATTTATCACTGATATAGTAGAAAGCATTGTGGGAAAAGGAGACCAGCATTTTCACATAATGTTTTCTACAATTTTAGAAATAAATCTTATCATACAAAATACATTCAGTGTGTTGTCTGTAAATGCTTTTAATTCTGACTAGTCTAAAATTTTCTCATCTGGTAATGGTTTAAAATGGTTGTTTAGTTGTTTCAACCATGGTTTAAAACAGCAACAGAATGGTGAATAGGTGAATTTTCTCTTGTGACTGAATGGAAAAGAGTATATATATGGCTTAGATATGAAACAAATGAGCCGTACTCTGGCTTAATGCATCTCCGTTATACATGACACTAGCCCAAATCATCACATAATTATGGATCCAAAGGAGCCACTTTTTTCAATAACCGACTGAATCATGAGATAGATTGGTCCTTTGACAAACAGAAAATTGACCAAAAGCGAAAAGTCTCGGCCCAGGTCAGCCTGCGCGGTCAATACTTTTTATACGCCCGTCGAAGACGGGACGTATTATGGGATCACCCATGGCGGGCGGGCGGGCGGCGTCCCCATTCTTTGTCCAGAGCATATCTCCAAAACTATGCTAGCTACGGTTATGAAATTTCATGGGTGGATAGATCTCATCAAGGCGGAGTACAGTGCACAGGAATTATAACTCTCGCTTGCTTAATTTTTGAGTTATTGCCCTTTGTTATTTTTCATACTTAAATTTTGTCCGGAGCATATCTCCAAAACTATACTAGCTACGGTTATGAAATTTCATGGGTGGATAGATCTCATCAAGGGGGAGTGCAGTGCACAGGAATCATAACTCTTGCTTCCTTAATTTTTGAGTTATTGCCCTTTGTTGTTTTTCATACTTGAATTTTGTCCGGAGCATATCTCCAAGACTATACTAGCTACGGTTATGAAATTTCATGGGTGGATAGATCTCATCAAGGGGGAGTGCAGTGCATAGGAATCATAACTCTCGCTTGCTTAATTTTTGAGTTATTGCCCTTTGTTGTTTTTCATACTTGAATTTTGTCCCGAGCATATCTCCAAAACTATACTAGCTACGGTTATGAAACTTCATGGGTGGATAGATCTCATCAAGGGGGAGTGCAGTGCACAGGAATCATAACTCTTGCTTCCTTAATTTTTGAGTTATTGCCCTTTGTTGTTTTTCATACTTGAATTTTGTCCGGAGCATATCTCCAAGACTATACTAGCTACGGTTATGAAATTTCATGGGTGGATAGATCTTATCAAGGGGGAGTGCAGTGCACAGGAATCATAACTCTTGCTTACTTAATTTTTGAGTTATTTCCCTTTTTTTATATTCATACTTGAATTTTGTCCAAAGCATATCTCCAAAACTATGCTAGCTACGGTTATGAAACTTCATGGGTGGATAGATCTCATTAAGGGGGAGTGCAGTGCAAAAGAACCATAACTCTACCTCGTGCTGTCTTTGAGTTATTTCCCTTTGATCGTCATTTTTACAGCATTTTCTGCTTGTCCGGAGCATAACTTTGTCATCTCCAGTCCGATTGACTTGAAACTTGGCATGTGTGTTAGTTGCAATAATATGGATTGCAGTGCAAAAGAACCATAACTCTACCTCGTGCTGTCTTTGAGTTATTTCCCTTTGATCGTCATTTTTACAGCATTTTCTGCTTTTCTGGAGCATAATTTTGTCGTCTCCAGTCCGATTGACTTGAAACTTGGTATGCATGTTTGTTGCAATATTACGGAGTACAGTGCGCAAGAAAATAACTCTACCTAGTGCGGATTTCGAGTAATTCCACTTTGATCTTCATTTTTACAGTATTTCTTGCTTGTCTGGAACGGAACTTTGTCACCTCAAGTCGAATTTACTTGGTAAACATGTTTGTTGCATTACCTGCCCTTTACGATTATTATACCCCCTTGACAACTGGCAGTGGGACGGGCGTATCTTGCGACAATTTGCCGCTCTTGTTGCAAATGCATTAAGCCCCTTTTTCACAGAGCACGGCCCAAATATTACTGACTTTTATTTTGAGACACATTTGAGATAAGATTTTGCGACATCATCAGGGCCCATACTCTCCAAGCATTCCGTAATGCAACTTCTGCTTGGCTTAATCATTTGGTCTTGTCAGTCAGAACTTGTGTTACTTTCAAATTTAAATAATTTAATATCAGTTGTTTTCATGAACATTGGTTGAAAAAAAAATTTTCATAGCTCCATGGAAAAAAAAATCACATTGTGCCGGAACTACTTTTGCTGAAGGTTACTTTTGCAGGTCCTACACACTGCTGTGTTCATTTACTTTCGTTCTATTGGTTGATTTTCAGTATTGGGGATCTGAAAACTGCTTTCCTATTGTATTCTTGCGCCATACAAATATGAGTGGAAGGGGCTTTAGAAACTCCAACGTTAGATTTAAAAATAAAGAAAATGAATGCAGTTTGAATTATTTCCGTGGGTGTATGTTGTCTGTAATATTAAATTATAAGGAATGAAGAGAACTTTATTTTTTTCATGGAGGTATGAAAAAAAAAACCTAATCACACTTTTGTATGAAACCGCTTCGCAGTTTCATACAGTGTGATTAGGTTTTTTTTTTTTTCATACCTCCATGAAAAAAATAAAATTCTCTTCATTCCTTAAGAAAATTTGAGAATAAGATTAAGAACTCGCAACCACAAGGTCATGAGTCAGATATGCTAACACCCTGAGCTACCCAGCTGGGTGGGAAAAGAAGAAAATGCTGGTTACCAGTCTAAAATTTTGTCACTTGGTAAAGAGACAGATATTAAAAGAGTATGTTTTTTACTTTATAGATTGCTAATTTGGAGAATGAGAACTCCACACTCATGGCTTACAAGTCTGAAAAAGAAAGATTGGAGCGAGACACAACAGATCTCCAGGACAAGATTAAGAAACTACAGCTGAAACTGGCTGAGAGTGAAGCTAAATCCATCGTCATTAACAATATAGAAAGTACGAACAACAATACGGACGCTAACAGTGAACTTGTCCAAACACTCAAGGAGGAGAATGAGTCCACTAGACATCAGGTGAGTGCTGTTTTGATAACTTATCTTGTTGCCACGTAATCCGGAGTTTTTACAACCTTTGGAAGGAAAGCTTTTGAAAACATTGTGGGAAAAGGAGAAAATGCTGGTAACCAGCATTTTCTCCTTTTCCAACAATGTTTTCTTCCCTTTCATAGACAACAATCATCCTCTGAGATGCACATGAATTGGCAGCCTGTAAATGCTTTCAATTTGAGTCCATTTTTCGTCGTTTGGTTAAGAGTTAAGGTCCAAAACCTATAACTTCATGTCAAAATATTTGATAAAGACATACAAAAGCATTTTTCTTTTTAAAAAAAGTTTTCTCTTTTTCCCCTTGTATGGTGAAACCTAGAAAATGCATGAATGTGTGAGGTGTCACTGTGATATGACTGAAATAATGTTGTAAGCAATGTAAAACACCATTCAATCAATCAATCTCCTTTTCCCACAATGTTTGCTACTCTATCAAAGGCTAGCTCCATCATTTGAGCCACCTATCGGCTCGAAAGTTCCATTCAATTTCTTTAGCAGGTTAAGGGTTAAGCATAAAAAGTATGTAGAATATTTTGACCAACATCTGATGGTTACTTTGTTCATTTTGTTAATGTAGGAAGGTTATGCATATGCCAAGGTTAAGAAAATAGAGATAGATAAATTTGTAAGTGTCTTCATGTGGAGTGTGACAATCAATTGTGTTTAGGGTGTCTACACTGTTGATAAATTTGTAAGTGTCTAAATGTGGAGTGTTACAATAGGTTGTGTTGAGAGTGTCTACACTGTTCTTACTTCATACACTAATTGTTCTTAACCCTTTACCACACAATGACACCTTTTAACACCCCTGAAGAAGAGGCCTTTTGAAAACATTGTGGGAAAAGGAGAAAATGCTGGTAACCAGCATTTTCTCCTTTTCCCACAGTTTTCTACCCTATCAAAGAAAAGTTGCGTCATTTGAGCCACTATGAAATTGTCTTCTGCAAATGCTTTCAATTTGGATAGGTCTTAAATTTTGCCGTGTGGTAAAGGGTTAACTCTTTCCCAAACAGCAAAATTCTAGAATCTTTCAAAATTCAAAGCATCTGCAGACAACAAATTTGACTCATGAAACCTTTACCACAAAATCAACGACCATGAGGAAGATAGCTTTTGAAAAATTGTGGGAAAAGGAGAAAATGTTGATTACTAGTGTTTTCTTCTTTTCCTTTAATGCTTTCTACTATTCCAGAAACAAATTTCAATTTCTGAGCAACAATTATATTGTTGTGAACAAATTCTTACCATTTGGACAAGTGCAAAATTTTGTTGTTTGGTAAAGAGTTAACAGTATTTTCTCCTTTTACCATGATGTTTTCAAATGCTTTCACTCTGAAAGGTCCCTAAAACGCTGGATTGTTTGGTAAAGGGTTAAATTTTAACTATTTACCAAACAACATTTTGGATGGGTCCAGATTGAAAGCATTGGAGACTACAATATAAATTTGACTCTTAATACTGAAATTTGATTTAAGAAGTGTAGAAAACATTGTGCGAAAGGAAGGAAATGCTGCTTACAAGCATTTTCAAAAGCTTTCTTTCTTGGGGTCATTAAAACACTGGATTGTTTGGTAAAAGGTTAAATGTTAAAGACGTCTTTGCAATCACAGAAGGGAAAGATTCAAAATTATAATTGTCTTTTGTAGGGATTTAACTCTTCACTGGAAGCACTGGGTTTTTAGTGGGAGTGTTCTAGGGCAAGACACTTCAAGGACCAAGCTCAGTATTGATAAAATTCTGGACATACATGAAATAGCAAGCTGTTGCTGTGATATGACTGAAATAATGTTGAAAGGGGCTTTAAACACCGTTTAATCAATCAACTGTTGTCATGAGAAGTTTAACAACGTCCAAAAATATTGCATCAAGGGTAAAATGTTAACTCATTACCAAATGACAAAATTTTAGACTCGTCCAGATTGAAAGCATTTATTTGCAAATTATATATCAACTGTAGCTGAAATGATTGAAATCATCTGTGAAACGGTAGAAAAACCGGGAGGGAAAAGGAGAAAATACTGGTTACCAGCATTTTCTCCTTTTCCCACAAGATTTTGAAAAGCTTTTTTCCTTAGGGTCATTAAAACTTGTGATTGTGTGGTAAAGTGTTAATATATTTCTGCACAAATTCTACTTTCCATGCCTCTGCTGAAAAAAAATGTCTGTGATTTGTTCCTTGTGTCATTTTTAATAGTTTTTGATTGGTTGAAAATAGCCTGTGTTATAATAGGAAATAGGTTGCACTTTGTCTTGGTAAAGGGCAGGCAGTTAACCCCTAATTCTTTGCCAGAGAACCAAATTTTAGATTCGTCCTGATTGATAATATTTGCAGATGATAAATTAAATGTCACTCAGATATTAAGATTTGTCTTTGCATGGGTAGATGACATTGTGGAAAAATGAGAAAATGCTGGCTACCAGCATTTTCTCATTTTTCCACAATGTTTTCAAAAGCCATTGCCCTTTGGGTCATTAAAACATGGGCTTGTGTGGTAAAGGGTTAAGTGTTGATCACAACTGAAGCTGCTTTTTCTGACAATGTAGATCAAGATCAGACTGCAAGGAATATCCAGTCTGATCTTGGTTCTACACTGTTTGATTTCTTTTTATTTCTGTTAATCATTAATACACATGGAATCCATGATTATCTGTCTGAAAATGTGCCTTTTATCTATTCAGTATCTAAATATTGAGTGGTTATGTTTTATTGCCAATTCACTAATTGGCTCCAAGTGTGATTTTGGCAAGTTGAAGTAAGTGGCAACATCAAGAAATGCTGAGCTTTGTTGCTTAGTCGGTTGCACAAAGGACTTGAAATCACAGGGTGTCTGGTTTGAATACACAGCTCAGCAAATTTTTTTTTCCAAGAATTGATGATGGTCATTGTGACAGGATTTGATTCTCTCTCATCAAGAGAACAAGTCTAATTTTTTAGTCATCTGTATAGTTGAAAGTTTCAAACAGGATAAAGTTACATATTTATCAGTCCAAAAAATACTGGTTTGTTTTTGATGGATGTTTTTATTTGCTCGGCTGTTTTAAAAAAAATCATCAAGTTATCAAGTCATCGTGCAAAAACTTTGACGTTTTGCAACATCTCTGTTATTACTGAAGATGTTTACTTCAAAGTCAGACTAGTTGTTAACTGTCAAAAGGAGAACCCATGCAACAAGGGCAGATAACTATTTTTTTGACACAGTTATGCCCCTTTTTTTGGCTTAAAATTTTCACTGAAAATCAAGCAACTGTAGTTAATCATTGGCATCTAACAAGGGACCAGACAGGAGAGATCCTGAATTTGAATGTTTATTCTGATCTTAACCCTTTTCCACACACTTTGGAGTTTGGATAACCCTGAACAAGAAGCCTTTTGAAAACATTTAAAAAATTGTTGGGGGAAAAGGAGAAAATGCTGGTAACCAACATTTTCTCCTTTTCCTACATTTTTTTCAACCCTATCAAAGATAGAAGTCATCATTTAAACTACATCTGAACAATTGTCTGCAGCTGCTTTAAATTTAGACCAGTCTAAAATTATGCTGTCTGGTAAAGAGTTAAATTGTTGTCTGCAAAATGCTTTCAGTTTGGACAAGCTTAATTTTTTGTTGTTTGGTAAACAGTCAAGATAATGATAGAAAGTTGACATTTTTATTCTTCTCTATTTTCATCTGGGTTGATTTTCTCAATTCTGTGATTGTAGACTTGCAACATAAAAATGAAGAGTTAGGATAATGTCAGAAAGCTTACATTTTTGTTTTGCTCTATTTTCTTCCAGGTTGATTTTCTCAATTCTGTGATCGTAGACTTACAGCATAAGAACAAAGAGTTAAAAATGATGTTGTTGTTCTTTCTCTATTTTTTTCCAGGTTGATTTTCTCAATTCTGTGATTGTAGACTTACAATATAGGAACAAAGAGTTTAAATGATATTGTTGTTCTTTCTCTATTTTTGTTCAGGTTGATTTTCTCAATTCTGTGATTGTAGACTTACAATATAAGAACGAAGAGTTAGAATAATGTCAGAAAGCGTACATTTTTGTTTTTCTGTATTATTTTCCAGGTTGATTTTCTCAATTCCGTGATCGTAGACTTGCAACATAAGAACGAGGAGTTAAAGAGCAGACTTGAAGCCATGGAGGCGGGAGTACAAAATGGTGCTGATGATTCTCTGACAGACTTGTAAGTTATAGACATGAAATCTCTTTTACACTGTGTTCAAACATTGTTTCAAAGTGGACAGTGTAGATCAGACTGCACATTTTGTGAAAGGGGCTTGATGACTTCATTATGCCCTTGTCATGGAGGGCATATAGTGTTACACCTGCCTGTGTGTTTGTTTGTGTGTATGCACAGATGTTTGTGTATGTATGTGTGTTCGGTAAACAATGCTGTTCGTGTCTGGCCAATAGCTTCCAGGTACATGGTCTAATTCTTTAATGATATGGCACAAATGATCACCATAGATAGACAATGTGTTGCATCAGCAGCTCAAAGGTCAAGGTCGCAGTGTGGGGGCATCTGTGTTGGTGACACATTTCTAGGTTGTAAAACTTAAATGTGGGGAAACTAAGAGAACCTTGTTAAAAATTGTGAATTTGTTTATTTTGAGCAATACACCCATTGAACACGAAGTTTTAGATGCCTTGTTAAATAGATGCATTAAAAAGTAAACACTTTGAAATGGGACACAGTAAGTTGTCATAAAATTGTCATAAAATGGTTTTTGCCCAATGAATCCAACTATTTTCTTGTTGAGTCTTATTTTAAATTGAACTGTTGCCATGATGTAGTCTCATTTTAATTTCAACTATTCCATATGCAGTCTCATTTTAAAATCAACTATTGCCATATTTAGTCTTGTTTAAATTCAACTATTGTCATATTTAGTCTTATTTTAAATTCATCTTTTGCCATATTTAGTCTCATTTTAAACTCATCTTTTGCCCTATTGCCATATTTCACCACATTTTAAATTCAGGTATTGCCATATTTAGTCTGAATTTAACCTTTTACCACACAAACCTAGATTTAAAAGACCCTGAAGAAAACACTTATTGAAAATATTGTAGGAAAAAGAGAAAATGCTGGTAATCATTTGTTGTCTGCAAATGCTTTGAACTTGTGTAAAATTTTGTCGTTTTGGTAAAGATTCAAGAGATTTTGTTTGGAATTTTCAGGACACCAAAGAGGAGGCTTGCCCCACGCATATTCTGTGATATATGTGAGGTATTTGACCAGCATGATACAGAAGACTGCCCTCTACAGGAGATGTCTGACTCTCCACCACCGTCCCAGTATCATGGGGACAGGAAACAAGTGCGGCCATACTGTGATATTTGTGAAGGTAGGTTTCACCCTTTTACAAATGATCTGTTGTTTATGCAACCTTGATAAAAAAGGCGTTTGAGAACAATTCTCAAATTCTTTTTACTTTCATTATGATGATGTTATTCCCCTGCCATTTTCAACGGGGTTGCATAAAGTATTACCCCTACATACATCACATATTTCTGGTATGCTTGAAAGTTTTCCAGTTGTTTTCTAAATTTCACAAGGTTGTAGGCCCCCTGCCTTGTTTTTGTGAGTGATCTTTGTGAAAAGCTTTTTGTGCTCTAGACTAGTTTCTGTATATGGGATCTTGACTTACCAAAAAGGGCTTCTTGATTCCACAATTAAGAGATCTTGAGATGACAAATATGGGATCTTTACTTGACAAGTAAGGGGCCGTAACTTGACAAATATTGGATCTTGATGTGTCAATCAGGGGATCTTTACTTGACAAATAAGAGGCCTTAGCATGACAAATATTGGATCTTTACTTGACAAATAAGAGGCCTTAGCATGACAAATAAAGGGCCCAAACTTGACAAATATTGGATCTTGATGTGTCAATCAGGGGATCTTTACTTGACAAATAAGGGGCCTTTGCTTTACAAATATGGGGTCTTGATGTGACAATCAGGGAATCTTAACTTGAACTATATTGACTTGACCAATACGAAGCCTTGCCTTAACAAGTAGGGGGGCTTAGCTTGTTGAAAAGGAGGTCTTGACTTGACAAATAGGGGTCTTGACTTGACAAATAGGGGGTATTGACTTGACAAATAGGGGGTATTGACTTGACAAATAGGGAATCTTGACTTGACAAATAGGGGTCTTGACTTGACAAATAGGGGTCTTGACTTGACAAATAAGGGGTATTGATTTGACAAATAGGGGATCTTGACTTGACAAACAAGAGGTGTTGACTTGACAAATAGGGGGTATTGACTTGACAAAGAGGGGATCTTGACTTGATAGATAATGGTCTTTACTCGAGAAATAGGAGGTTTAAACTTTGTATAATTTTGACATTGGTTTGTTTTAGTAATGACATGATACATATACACTGTATTTGATATATAATGCATGATAATCTGCATGTGTATAGGCTATTAGGGAAGGTGTATGTTACATCATCAAACACAATGGTCTGACTTGAATTTTTACCAATCATTTGAAGTATGAGGATTTCTCTGTTTTGACCTTGTTTATGTGGGAAAGAAGTCAATAAAATGTCCAAGGACAGATTGTTATATGAAACACTTTAACTTTAATACCAAATGACAAAATTTTGGACTTGACCAAATTCAAAGCATTTGCAGACGACAAATTAAATGTAGTAACTGAAATGATGATTTCTGTCTTTGATAGGGTAAAAAACATTGTGGAAAAAGGAGAAATTTTCTTTTCCCACTATGTTTTCAAAAGTCTTCTCTGTCAGGGTCATTAAAACACTGGTTTGTGCGATATAGAGTTAAAAGAAAAGATATTTTTATTTAAGTCAGAATTTTTTTTTTTTCCTGTTGATCAAATTAAACAACAACAAAAAAGTCCCGCAGAAAAAATTCTACTCGTTTTAATTACTTATATGCATGTTTTATTTCTAATGTTGTTTTTTCTCTTTTTTCGCCCTCTGAGTTTATTTGAATGCTTACTCTCATAGGCTTATTGGTATTATTATGATTTATTTGCACATTTACTCTGGTATAGAAGAGGCGACAAAACTTCAGACTTCTACTAATTGAAAACATTTGCTGATGACACATTAAATGTGGCTTAAATGTTGGAATCTTTCTTAGAAAGGGTAGACAACATTGAAGAAAAAAGGAGAGAAGGCTTGTTTCCAGTATTTTCTCCTATACCCACAATGTATTTACAGCAATGGCTGTTTCTGTTGTGACAAAAGCACATTTAGGGAGCATCACCAATCCCAGATAGCTCTTATACACCCTAGCTTGGAAAGAAGATTGTGCAGAGTACTGGTAAAGGAGACTCCAGGAAAGCATGGATAGGTGCACTGGCCGCCACGATATAACTGAAATAATGTTGAAAATGGTGTTTAACACCATACAATCAATCAGTCAATCAATCTTATACACCCTTCTGCCATTAAGTGGGTGAAGTGCATATATTGTTTACCCTGTCAGTGTTTGAGTATGTGAGTGTTTGTGTGCATGTTTGTGTGTCTGCTACCAGAACCATTTAGCGAGAGGCTTTTATTGACTTGTTACAGTTTCTCTCGTTTCGTTTTATTCCGTACTAATCCTCTTGTTGTGTTGTTTTTCCATTTTCCTTTACTTACAGCATTTGGACATTCCACAGAAGAGTGTGATGATGAGCAAACATTTTGAACTTTGCAAAAAAAGTAAAAATACAATTATTTACCAAATATATACCTCTGTAATAGGATCCTGAGCCCAGTACTGTAAGAGCAAAAGTTTTACCTGTCAAGAACCTGTACAAGTGATACACAAGAGAAAAGGAGTGATTGGAAAGCAGGATGTTAGATTTTTATGGAAAACATTGTTGGGAAAAAGGAGCAATGATATGGTGCAAGCAATGGCTTCTTTTTTCCCAACAATGTTTTTAAATCTGTTGGTATTTGTGATCTGAAAAAGTCTTATTGGTTTGATATGGGTTAAATGAAGAAGAAATGAGTCAATCAGATAAAGGTTGAATTACTTGAACAAGCCTTGAATACAAGTATCTGAACAGACATGTGACGGTCCACTTTGATTGGATGATATAAACTGCCTAGTATAGCTGTTGGGCTGATGGTAAAATGATGATGGATGAGTCTTTATTGGACCAAAGTACAAATGAATAGGATGGCAAACCTCAGAAATATAGAATGAAAAACATGAACATTGATGTACAGTGAGATATATGAGCCATGCTCTGTGAAAAAAGGGGTTTAATGCATCTGCAAAAGTCGAGGTCAGTCTGTGTATGGGTCTGCCAAAAAAAACTGACCCATGTCAGACTGCACAGTCTGCATAGGCTGACATGTGCCGGAACTTTTTGCTATCTTTAAATTTTCTGCAAGGATGATTCTGCCTCATAATTCAGTTGGTTGTTTGACAGAATGGAATTTATGGATCCATAATCATGTGATGACTAGCTTGGTGTAATACATCTCAGAGATGCATTAACTCCTGTTGTTAGAGCATGGCTCAAATATAATAGTAAATCATCAAGTTTTACACTGTTTTTTTTTTCCATGACAGACAAAGCTGTAGAAAAGGCGCCAAAAGAATTTCTAAACATAGAATGAGTATCTCTACTCTAAAAAAATGCCTTTAGAAAGAAATATCAAATATTTTAACTCTTTACCAAACGACAAAATTTTAGACTGTTCCAAATTGAAAGCACTTGCAGACGACAAAATAAATGTGACTCAAAAATTGAAATTTGTTTCCAGTAGGGTAGAAAACATTGTAGGAAAAGGAGAAAATGCTGGTTACCAGCATTTTCTCCTTTTCCCACAATGTTTTCAAAAGGCTTTTATCTCAGGGTCATAAAAACCAGGGATTGTTTGGTAAAGGGTTAAAGGGGCATTAAACCATCTTTCAGTAAAAAAGTGGGCTATTGCCCTTATTAAGGCAGAAAAATGTCATTTCTTTATACTGCTTAGCTAATTGCTATTTGTGCCAAACCTTGAGATTAATCATTATTCTTTATGGTACATAGGAATGCATGCTACATATCATGTGTAACTAAGGAGCTTATATTCATTTTGGTTGGATTGCATACATTGTGTTGTTTAGATAAATATGAAATTGTCACCTGTATGTGTTAAGTAGCCTCTTTTGGAGACGTATATCATACATTTTCTCATGGAATATTGGTTGTATAAATGTTAATGATGTATAATTATGATATGACTGGGTGATACATATGTGGGTTAGTTTATTGTCTTGAAGGAATCTGACAGACCTGGGTACTGTTTTACTATCAATTCGCAAGTTTTTGCATAAGAATTTTTCGTAACTTCATGCTTATATACAGATTTACAAAATTTGTAAATCTGTTTTGCTAAACTTTCATAACTTTATGAATTTGCATAAGTAAATATTTCCATAACTGTTTAATTGAAGGCAGAAATGGTAGTTCCCACATAGTTGTTACCTAGGCAAACAGCATGTGTTGTTCAACCAGAGGGAAGTATGATGTAATTTATGCGCATTTATCCTACATTTCTCGCCCTTTATGCATCTCATAATTATGTCACCCGCTTCCGTTAAATGGATATTAAAATGTGTGAAGAAAATGATGATGTGTCAAAAAATGAAAATTATGATAACGGCGGATAACTTTGAGGGTAGTTATAATGTTTTTCTCCAATTTCTTCCTCTATGACGATGCAATACAAAAGTGCCTCCAGGCTTCGGCCCACGTTCTTATGACCAATATTTTTGTACGTAAAGTTACGCAAAAAAACTTACGTTTGTACTTGATTACGAAAACTTTGGTAAACCACAAACATGGACTTACATTAAAACTTATGAAAATTTTTACTTACATTTGCCTTAGTACTTAAGTAAAACTGTCCCCTATTTCAAAAGAAAAAAGTCCTCTTCTTTTTCCTCAGTATATGATACAGGAGTAATTTATGCTTGCTTTTTGTATTGCAGTTAAACAATTCCAAGTCTCTTTGCTTATCCTAAGAAAGCCTCCTTTTGTTATTTTTGTTAATTTTTAGCTCACCTGAGCACCAAGTGCTCATGGTGAGCTTTTATGATCATGCTGTGTCCATTGTCCGTCATCAACTCTTACCTTGTGTACACTCTAGAAGCCACATTTTTTGTCTGATACCTCTGAAACTTGGTCAGAATGTTTTTTGATGACATCTCATACGAGTGTGAAGCATGTTGGGTTAAAAACTAAGTCATGAGGTCAAATCTTAGAAAAACCTATTGTACACTCTAAAGGCCACATTTTGAGTCCAATACTTTTTGAAAACTGGTCTGAATTTTTGTCTTAATGACATCTTTGATGTGTTAGAAAATGGGTCATGTCTGGTCTAAAACTAGGTCACGTGATTAAATCTTTGAAAATACCAGTTGTACACTCTTGAGAGCACATTTTCAGTCCAGTACCCCTGGAAGTTGGTCAGAATCTCTGTATTGATGATATTTTGGAAGAGTTTGAAAATGGGTCATATTGGGTTAAAAACTAGGTCATTAGGTCAAATCTTTGTCTCATTTAAATCTCAATTAGGTCAAATGTTTGTCATAATATCTTGGAAAAGATTGGAAATGGGTCATGTATGGTCAAATCACTCAGGTGTGCGACTTTAGGGCTATCATGGCCCTCTTGTTGTTATTGTGATGTTGTTATTTTTGCTCATTTATATGTTGGATTGCAATTTGTTATGTTGCACGGAAGAGAATCTTTTTAGCTCTACTGGCCAGAAGCTTTATTTTTTTCAAATAGAATTGTCCATAATTACAATACTTTGTGTTCAGAAATTATGTAGTAGTGATTTACCTGTGGTTTGTATTTTTTTTTTTACTGCATAAGAAATTTTTTTACAACTCACTCGACCAACATTCTCATGTGATATCAAATTTTCTCACGCAGCTCAAAGCAAGCACAAGCTACGAAAGTTGCAAAAACATAATTTTCAATATGGGCCATGCTCTGTGAAAAAGGGGTTTTAATGCACTTGCAAAAAGTATCAACTCATGTCAGCCTGTGCAATCCACGCAGGCTGACATGAGTCGAAACTTTTTGCCGTATGTAAATTTTCAGCATGTTCAAGGGCCATTCTACCTCAAGATTCAGTTGGTTGTAAGACAAAATGGATTGTGTGGATCCATACTTATGTCATGATTTGCTTAGTATAATGGAGATACCCCCTTTTTGCCAAAGCACTGCTTACCCCTTACACTACATGTATTTGGACTATTGCATAATCCTTTCCTTTCATTCAAACTTGTATCTGCCAGTATCATACAGTGTTAGATATATTGTGACAAGAAAAGATACGATATGACCATGAGGAAAAAGCCTTTTGAAAACATGATGTAAAAAGGAGAAAATGCTGATATCCAGTATTTTCTCCTTTTCCAACAATGCCCAAACCTTTCAAAGAACAAGTCAATCACATGAGTCAAATTCACTTTGTCATCTATGTATGCTTTGAATTTTGATGTGTCTAAAATTTTATTGTTTGGCAATGGCCTGAAGGGTATCTTTGATTTTTTCATTAAAATGAAAGATCTAGTAGAGGTAATGTTAACCCAGGGTATGCTGAATAAACCCTGGGCACATTTTCAGTTTCAAATAAAACCCAGATAATTGTGATTTGACGGTTGCTTTAGTCTATCGTGTTTCAACGAAGCGGACAATGTAGATTTAAGATCAGACTGCGTATTTATGTGCATATTTTGTGCAGCCTGATCTTGATCTACTCTGGCCACAAAGGCAACTATATGTATGGTTGTGAAAGGTGCTTAGCAGCTTAACTCATTACCAAACGACAAAATTTTAGACTGGTCCAAATCGAAAGCATTTGCAGACGACAAAATTAATGTGACTTAAACATTGAAATTTGTTCTGGGAAGGATGGAAAACATTGTGGGAAAAGGAGAAAATGCTGGTTACCAGCATTTTCTCCTTTACCCACAATGTTTTCAAAAGGCTTCTTTCTCAGGGTCGTGAAAATTCAGGATTGTTTGGTAAAGAGTTGAAGGGTCAAAGACTGACAATTAGACCTAGATTTTATGACTAGTATAACTAATACAGCATATTGTGTTGACTTATTTTGAGTTTGAAGATTGTATATTTTGTACAGTATACTTACTGTATGTATATAAATTGTATAGTGTAGTTGTTGTATATGTGTAAATGTAAGGCATGAAGATTTTAGTCATGTTATTCAATTAAATGCTTAATTTATATTTTACATTTTCTTCCTTGTTATTTTCCCTGTCTTTTGTCAGCATATTTTAGCTCCCCTGACCGTAAATTGTTGTAGTAATTGTGTTCTATTGCAAAATAGGTCACAAAAGCTGAAAAACAAAATTAACAATTTCAAAATTCTCATAGCCAAGAACTATTGACCCATTGATACTTGATTCTCCTAATAAAAGCACCCTCCCCCTCGGAAAAACCCTTAAATCATGATGACCTAATGTTCATTAGTTGATTAAAATGACAATATTTGAAGAATTTGATGTATATTTCCTCTTAACAATCACTAAAACACAAAGAAATACTAAATTGGACAGACTTTTTGCTTTGCAAATTGGGTACAAAATAAAGGCTTCCTATCTATGTTTTGCATAGCTCCTGGGAGCTTTTATTAGGAGAAATACGGTAAGTTACCAAAATGCTGTGTTTATGTTTTCAAAAACATTGAACAAGCAAATACTGAAAGACAAAGATCACAGTTACTCTGATCACATAATATTGCACAGTAATGTTGTCCTGAACTCTTTACCAAACAACAAAGGGAGACAGACTATGTTCTAAAGAGATCTCATACAGGTAGATGGCTTTAAATGTTGTGTTTAGTCAAAAGAAACATTACAAAAGGTATGTTACTCTTTTAATCTATTTACCTTACTCTTTTTATTTTCTCATTTTTCACATTTTTAATACTCTGCTCAGACTTTTAAATAAACATGCATGCTGTAAATAATGCATGATGTAAGTTTGGGATTTTTATTCTATCAATGTTGTATGTTAGCATGTCATATGTGAGCCGGTGTTACCAAAGTCTAGCATAACCTTTACAAAACAGTTTCATGTTTTAATGTCTTGGAAGAAGATGGCCTTTGAAAATATTGTGGGAAAAGAAGGAAAGGTTCATCATTGTTGCCATGTTGAATCTGAAATCGGACTAAACATTCTATGCTGTCTGATGTTGGTGTTCTAGTCTAAACTGTATCTAGGAAGTTCATTCATTTAGCAACAAAATCCCTCTAAACACTTTCTTTTCTTTCAATTTTGAAAAAATTTCTTGTCTTTATTTACATTCAGCTTAGTAGGTCCAGCATCTCAATGCTAAATTTTGGGACTTGTAACCTGGAGGCCCCCAGTTGGAGCCTCACTGGAAGCACTGTGTGTGTTTTTTTTTGGTAGTATCCTTTGGCAAAACAGTTCAAAGCTCTAGCCCAGTACTGGTGAAAACCAGGACACACATGAATAGTGGGCTGCTGCAGTGATATTACTGAAATATTGTTCTGCATGGATAAACCCAAAGATGGCCTTGAGAGTGCCAAATAAACCCAACAGACATTTTCAGTATAGAAATAAGACCCAAATAATTACAATTTGATGATTGCTTTTGTCTATAGTGTTTAAGTGAAACTGACTGTGCTGATCAAAGATCAGACTACACATTTTGTACACTCTGATCTTGATCTACACTGGCAAAAAGAGCAATTATAGTTGTGAAAGGGCTTTAACTCTTTACCACACAATCCAAGATTAAACAACCTTGAAGAAAAAGGCTTTAAAAACGCTGTTGGAAAAGTAGAAAATGCTGGTTACTACTTTTCCAACAGCCTATCATTTGATTCATATTTAATTTCTCATCTGCAAAAGCTTTGAATTTGGAGGAGCCTACATTTTTGTCCTTTGGTAAAGAATTAAGTGATAACTTTCTGGTTTTTGATTGGTTGGTTTCAGAGTTCCATGAGCCATGTTCTGCTCTGTCTGTCAAGAAAGTAGAAGCAAGTGCTGCTGCTGAACCAATAGATCCGAAAGACCTCGTACAAAACTGGGTGAAAACTGTGGATACAGTTACCTCTGGTAAGTCTGAGCTGTGGCAAAGGGTCATCTGAGTGATGGTATTGAATTCCTTAAAACATTTGCTCATTATCTTAGGTTGCAAATACTTCTTTAAACTGTTTCAAACTACATATTAAAAGCATTTTGGATGACAAATTAGGTGTAACTCAATATTTTCCATCTTTAATTTAAATGACAAAAAACATTGGTAGAGGGAAAAATTCTGGTAACAAGCATTGTCTCCTTTAAAAACAATGTTTTCAAAAGCCTTCCTCTTCAGGGTCGTTAAAACACAGGATTGTTTGGAAAAAGGTTAAACATATTTACTTGAGGTCTACAGCCCCTAACTCTTATATAACAAGAAGGAAGCTGCCGAGATTGGCCGAATAGCCTTTTATGAAAATGTCGATGTTACACGATATTTACTGATGAGTTAGTGAGTCTACAGCCCCTAACTCTCATACTAAAAGACGGAAGCTGCCGAGATTAGCTGAATAGCCTTTACGAAAACATCGATGTTACACGATATTTACAGATGAGTTAGGGGTCGTAGACCTAAAATTTTGACACTGATAATTAGGTCAAGGTTTTCGTGCGCCAAAAGTGGGAGTTGTTTCACTTTTACCTGGCAGCCATGTTTTAACTCTTTAATAAACAACAAAATTTTAGACTGGTCCAAATTGAAAGCATTAATGCAGACAACAAATTAATTTTATTGCTTGTATGGTTAGATTTGTCTTTAAAAGGACAGAAAATATTGTGGGAAAAGGAAACAATGCCTTGAACCAGCATTTACTCCTTCTCCCACAATGTTTTCCAAAGCCTTCTTCCTTACTGACTGCCACGATATGACCTAAGCTGTTTAAACAGCGTTAAAACCCAATACAAACTAAAATAAGGGATTAAGGTGGAATGTATACTATAACATGGTCTTTTTTTTCTTTCAGAGCTTGAAAATGAATCCAAAATATTCGGAAACGACCAAGAGTTTTACCATGTACAAAGAGATCCCAGTGATGTTGCGGGTTTCCGTGACAGTGGATACTACGACGGCATTTTGGATTCAAAGCTGTCCCTAGATACAAAACCAGGCCTTACAGCTCTGGATGAGTCAATGAAAGTAAAATTGCAAGAGAAGGAAAGTATTCTGATAGAAATGAATGGGAAAAACTCCAGTGATATATCTAAAGATATTGATGTTACTAAACTTAAGTATACGGATATCCCAAACCAACCTGATAAGCATGAGACAATACCAGTCAAAACCAACAAAGAAAGACCTGCGCTTCTACCTGATGAAATTGCCAAAATAAAACCAGATTCAACAGATAAGGATGGAAATGTTGAAACTCCGTCTAGCATCGGACAGGAACATTCTACATCAGACAGTGAGTACCAGTCAGGACAGGAGGACTTGAGTTTGAATCTTGACTCGCCGGCAACACCCAACACCGACATCATGGAGTCGTCAGTCGATACAGGCGAGGTTTTCCGATCCGAAAGTCAAACAGACGACAAGAATGATGTAAACAAAGCTGCTGAGAATTGTAACATATCATAATTCTTCGTAGATAATTGTGGTTGGAAGTTTGCAAGAAACAGGGCCTGTATTTGCAAACCATTCTTAAATCTTTACTAAACGACAAAATTTTAGACTGGTCGAAATTGAAAGCATTTGCAAATGGCATACATTTATAAAGTTTAGTTAAAATGATGGTTGTTGTCTTTGAAAGTGTAGAAAACCTTGTGGTAAAAGGAGAAAATGCTGGTTACCAGCATTTTCTCCTTTTCCCCCCCACAATGTTTTCAAAAGTCCAATTCCTCATGGTCTTTAAAGCTTGGATTGTTTCGTAAAGGGTTAAAATTTCATTACCAAATTTCTTTACCAAACATCATAATTTTAGACTGGTCCAAATTGAAAGCATTTGCAGACGACATATAAAGTTTAGTTAAAATGATTGTAATTGTCTTTGAAAGCGTAGAAAACCTGGCTGGAAAAGGAAAAAATACTGGCTACCAGAGTTTTCTCCCTTTCCCACAAGATTTTCAACAGACTATTTTCTCATTGTCGTTAAAACTCTGGATTGTTTGGTAAAGGGTTAAATTTTCATCCCAAGGCTTATTCTAGATATAGAAAGTAACACTACTTCTGATTGGCTAAACCAATGTTGCTTTCAAATTTTGAAAATTTTTGAGAATCAGACAGGAATGTTCTTAGGAATGATTGGTGAATACGGACCCTAATTTTTTGATGTCATATATAAGATCCCTTATAGATTAGTCAAGTTGTATTCAACTTTTGATCACATGAAATCTTTACCAAACTCTTTACCTACCTAAAGTTTTCACAACCATGAGGAAAGTCTTTTGAAAACATTGTCGGAAAAGGAGAAAAATGCTGATAACCAGTATTTTCTTCTTTTTTCTCAATTTTTGCTACCCTTGTTACCTGAATTTCCTCCTTTTCCCAGGATGTTTTCAAGAGCCTTTCTTTCTGAGGGTTGTTAAAAGTTGGGATTGTTTGGTACAGGATAAAAGTCAAGAAACATTTCTTACTAATGCATAAACAGCTTTTGTACAGTTTATACATCTATTCACATTGTTTTTGTGGTGACCACCATGTTCTCCTTTTTCCAAAATGTTTTTTATCCTATCAAAGACAAAGCTCATTGGAACCACATTTAACTTTGCTGCAAATGTTTTCACTCAGACTAGTCCAAAATTTTTATGTTTGGTAAAGAGTTTTAAGACTTTAACTCTTTATCAACCAACAAAATTTTAGACTTGTCCAAAATTGAAAGCATTTGCAGGCGACAAATGTGGCTAAAATGATGGTTTTTTTCTTTGACAGGGAAGAAATCATTGCAGGAAAAGGAGAATATGTTGCCAGCTTTTTCTCCTTTTCCCACAATGTTTTCAAAATGTCTCTACTTAAGGGTCTTCAAAAGTCTGGGTTGTGTGGTAAAGGCTTAAATGTAAAGGGCTAATAAACGGAGTTTCAGAGTTTTTTTTATAGATCTTTATCTTTTTTTTGTGTAACTTTTGCTAGTTTTCATATGTATACATTTTTTATTATTTATTTTTTTGAAATCGGCTGTTTGGAGGAAAATGTCAGGGTACTGCCATAGCCCTCAGGTCGTCATCTTTGGTCATTGTGATGTGAAAAACTTTGACATTGTCTTTATTACTGAAGATATTAAGTTCAAAATTGGGCTGATTGTCGACTATCAAAAGGGCCACAATTGCCAGTAGAGCAGGTAACTTTATAAATACATTCTTGACACAGTTATGACCCTTTTTCAATTTAGAATATTCACCAAAACAGCACCCCAGCCAAGTGTTTTCACTAGTAAACACTGATTTTTTTTTTTTTAATTTTGTTTTGTTTTTATAATCATATATCAAATTATTATGTTAACCCTTTACCAAACAATCCCTGGTTTTTACGACCAAGAGGAAGAAGCCTTCTGAAACATTGTGGGAAGAGGAGAAAATGTTGGTAACCAGTATTTTCTCCTTTTCCCACAATGTTTTCTACTCTTTTAAAGTCCAGTTTCAATGTTTGAGTCATGTTTGTCGTCTGCAAATGCTTTCAATTTGTCCAAGTCTAAAATTTTGTTGTTTGGTAAAGAGTTAAAAGTTGAAGAAATGATTTTATTTGTACACTTTAGAAACACTGTAAAACAATGACTTTGTATAACTATGTAGCTAATTGATATCCCAAATTCACCACATATATTACACTGTATTATGTAAATGAATAGTGTAAGCTGATCTTACATTGTTAACTCATTACAAAAGGACAAAATTTTAAACTAGTCCTAATTGAAAGCATTTGCAGACAACAAATTAAAAGTGGCCCAAATAATGAAAGTTGTTCTTGATAAGGTATAAAACATTGTGGAAAAAGGAGAAAATGCTGCTAACCAGGATTTTCTCCCAATCCCACAATGTTTTCAAAAGCTCTCTTTCTCAGGGTCGTTAAAACTCGGGATTGTGTGGTGATGGGTTAAAGGAGCATCAGGAACTGTTTACTCAACAATCCCGTGTTTTCACCGCTCAAAGGGAAAAGGCTGTTGAAAACATTGTGGGAAAAAGAGAAAATGCTTGAAACCAGCTCTTTCTCCTTTTCCCATAATGTTTTCTACCCTGTCAAGGCCAAGTCATATAGGTTCAGTAGTTTAACCCTTTACCAAACCAGCATTTTCTCCTTTTTCCACAATGTTTTCTGCCATATCAAAGACAGAAATATCATTGGAGCTAAATTTAAAATGTTGACTTCAAATACATTCAGTTTGGTCCAGTCCAAGATTTTGTTGTTTGGTAAAGGGTTAATTTGTTGTCTGCAAATGCTTTCAATTGGGACCAGTCTTAATTTTGTTGGTTGGTGGAAAGTTAATGGCCTGTTCTGTGTAGGCTGATCTTGATCTATACTTTCTACAAAAGTCACTGGTGCTGCAGTGGTTAAAAAGGCAGGCAACTTTAAAAATATTTTTGACACAATTTTGCCCCCGTTTTCAATGTAAAGTCACACTGTTTCTTGGAATTGAACATGCCCTATCATGGCTATACATTTCTGAAAGCAACTGCAGTCAATCATGTGCACCTGCATGCAACACTCTTGTTATGCATATGTAACTTTTTTTTTTTGAAAAAATATATTACTGTAAACTGAACTTAAGTTGTATCCATACTTTTATTTGTAATCATTTGTTTGATAAATACATCTAAATTATATTGTATCAAGTTAAAGATATTTATTTCTTGTATTTATTCCTAACTTGCATGAAAGAAGTAAAGGAAAACTGACATCCAAATTAGATATGGGTCAAATGAATTTTTCATAGTTGATATTGTATAAATTTTTTGTATATAAATAATTTTTGTCAGTATTTTTTCATAACTTCTGTTATAACACTTTTCCAAACAACAAATTTTAGACTCTTTCAAGTTAAAGCAACTGCAACAATTTCAAAACTGTTGCAAAATGAGTGAAATATCACTGACAGGGTGGAAAGCATAGTGGAACATGGAGAAAATGGTGGTAAGCAGTATTTTCTCCATTTCCCACACCATTTTCAAAGGCTTCTTTTTCCAGGAACTTTAATACCCGGAATTGTGTGGTAAAGGACTATTACAAATCTCATTTGTTATTCTCGTTGTGGAGATAGAACTGTCAACACTGAGAAAGCCTAGCTCTTGAAGGTAAGAAAACATTGTGGGAAAAGGAGAAAATGCTGGTTACCAGCATTTTCTCCTTTCCCCACAATGTTTTAAAAAGGCTTTTTCCTTGGGGTTGTTAAACCACATGATAGTGTGGTAATAGGGCGAAATAATACTATGGACATGGTGCCTTAGAATCCAAGCAATAAGGCTTACAAGTACTATTTTCAGACAGTGTTGATTGTCCTGTATTTGGCTCTCTATGGGCCTAGTTCATTTTACATATCATTTTATAATATTTCAAATGCATGGAAAATAACAATGGTGTCCGTTTAACATAATCCGTACAGGAATTTTAAGTCGTATATTGTCAAGACTCTGACCCCTCGTTCACAATGTGAGTGCACTGCCAGTAGAGCTATCAGACAGTGTCTGGCCACCCAAAATCAGTTCAATCCTTCACCAAATGACAAAATTTTTCAATTTGTCCAAATTGAAAGCAGTTGATTATGAAAAATTATATGTGAGTCTAGTTGTAGATTTTTTTATAGGGTAAAAACAGTGTGGAAAAAGGAAAAAATGCTGTTTAACAGCATCTTCTCTTTTCCCCACTGTTTTCAAAAAGCCTTCTTCCTTCTTCCTCAAGGTCGTTAAAATTTGGAATTAGGTGGTGCAGGGTTAAATCTGATCACAGAACAGAGAACCAGTTTATGCTCCATGCATCTACCTCTGAAGGGTCAAATAGCCCTAATGGATATTTTCATTCTAGATACAGATAATTGCAAATTCATATCTTCCTTTTGTCTGAAGTGTTTTAGCAAAGGCGACAGTGTAGATCAAAGATCTTGATCTTCACTGGCTGCCTTGGCAACTGTAGTAGTGAAAGGTGGTTTAAAGCGGGTTGAGATTGTACAAACAAAAGAGATATAATTAAGGGTTATTTTTGTCTGACAGTGATTGCTTTATCAAATTAGTTGTCAGGTCATTGTTTAGCCCTGCAATGAATTTCAATCCACTTTGGAAAGGCCTTTTTTTTTCTAATGCTTTGTGTTTTTATCAAAATTTTTATCATGAAGTTGTGGGTTTGGGACCTTGAATATAGATGTGGTTTAAGATACTAAGGTCCACGAATGATGATATTTTTAATGGTTGGAACTTTGATTGAGCTGTCATACTTTGTAAACTGCTTTTTTATATGATAATCATATATTTGTCATGGTATTGTTATTAAATAGTGAAATACTTGTCCTGTGTCTCATGTTTACATATAATTATACCATCATATCACTTTTACTGAAGCATTAACCATTTACTACACAATACAGACTTTACAAGACCTTGAGGAAAAAGGTTTTTGAAAACACTGTTGAGAAAATGCTAGTAACCTGGATTTTTTTAACTCTTTCTAAGACATAATGCATCATTTGAGACACATAATTGTATCATCTGCAAATTCTTTCAATTCCGACATGTCTGAAATTTTGTCGGTTGAAAAGATTTATCTCTTTATTTTCTAATTTTCAAAAACTTTTTAAATCATTTCTTCAGTAATTGTAAGCTTAATTGAAATTCATGTGTAAGAGAAAGAACACTACTTTAAACATTTAACTATTTTTAATAGGCAACAAATAACAAAAGAATAATCAAAAATATATATTTAACTATATGTGCTTTCGTCCGCATCTTAAGCCTTAAATATTTGCATATTTTTAAGACTTGGAATTGAAAATTTGTCCCTAAGCATACCAATGGAAACAAAAGGGCCATGACAGCCCTAGATCCCTCATATCAGCCCTGTTTTAAAGACCCTGATGAAGGCTTCTGAAAACATTGTGGGAAAAGGAGAAAATGCTGGTAACCAGCATTTTCTCCTTTTCCCACAATGTTTTCTATCCTTTCCAAAACATCTCTCCTCACTTCAGCAACATATGAATTGTCATTTAAGGGAGTTCAAAATTTGTCATTAGGGACCATATTTTCTCCTTTTGCCACAATGTTTACAATGCTGTTTTCTTTCAGGGTCATTAAAATCCTTTCAGGGTCGTTTCAGGGATTGTGTGATGAGGGGTAAATCATTTACACTAGTTTATCCTAATATAATCTTTATTTCCATGTACTTTGTCAGCTGGGCTGATCATTATTGGTTTCATCAAAGTTTGGCTTCTCTAGAGTATCATTGGCACTGGAAGTTTTGAAATTCTGAAAGCAAAAATCAATTAATAACTCTGTTCCAAACAACAAAATTTTAGAATCAACAAAATTGAAAGCATTTGCAGATGACAAATGTGGCAAAAAAGATGGCCTCTGTCTCTGCTATAATAAAAAACAATGTGGGAAAAGGAGAAAATGCTCCTTTTCCCACTATGTTTTTCTAAGCAACCAATACCAAATCCAATCAATTAAGACACAACAAATTTGTGATCTGCAAATCTGTTTAATTTGTACAAGTTAAAAAATTTGTCGTTAAGTAAAGGGTGAAGTTACCTTGTCAAACCAGATATGTCACATTAAGCTTATTAGAATTATTATCCAGACAATTAAAATGACAACCTTTAAATGAACAATGGCTGAAAATTAGGCCCCCCAAAAGTGCACACAAGGTTTTTCTAAGATTTGACCTACATAACAACCTACTTCATGATTGAGGTGACCCACTGTTGAATTTATCCCAGCTTTTATTAAGATAGCCATTTTGACCAATTTTCATGACCATGGTCTCAAGGGTGCACATGGTACATTGATTGTTGATTTATTTCAGGGGGTTTAACGCTGTTTTCAACATTATTTCAGTTAGATTGCGATGGCCAGTGTACCTATCCAGGCTTCCCTGGAGTTTCTTTTACCAGTACTACACACAATATTTTCCCCAAGCCACTGGCAACCAGCATTAACTACTTTTCCCACAATGTTTTTTGTCCTTCCAACAACAAATTTCCACGTTTGAGTCGCACTGATTTTGTTGTCTACAAATGCTTTCAATTTGGATAAGTCTAAAATTCTGTTGTCTGGTAAAGAGTTAACCCTTTAATACACAACAAAATTTTAAATTTGTCCATACTGAATGTACAACAACTTGAATGTTTTTTCAAATAATTTTATTTGGTCTTGAATAGGTAGAAAAAACATTGCGGGAAAAAGAGAACAAGAAGGCCATGATGGCCCTGAAGTCGCTGACCTAAGTCTTTTGACCAAACATGACCAATTTTCAATCTCTTTTGAGATATTATGACACATTCTACCAAGATTTTCATGAGTATTTGACTGAAAAAGGTTTTTTGAAGATTTGACTCAGTGACCTAGTTATTGATCCGAAATGATCCACTTGCAAACTGGTCCAAGAAATCATCAAGACAAACATTCTGATCAAGTTTCATGATTATAGGATTGAAAATGTGGCCTCTAGAGCATATTCAAGTTTTTTCTAAGATTTGACCTAGTGACCTAGATTTGACCCGACATGACCCATTTTCAAACTCATCCAAGATCTAATCGAGACAAATATTCTGACCAACTTTGAAGAGTTTTGTACTGAAAATGTGGCCTCTAGAGTCTACACAAGGTTTTTCTAAGGCATAACCTAGTGACCTAGATTTTGACCTGACATGACCCATTTTTGAACTCGTCTGAGATATCATCAAGGCATTCTGACTAACTTTCAAGAATTTTGGACAGAAAATGTGGCCTCTAGAGTGTACACAAGGTTTCTCTAAGATTTGACCTAGTGACCTAGTTATTGACCGGACATGACCCA
The DNA here is from genome assembly GCA_946811185.2 of Hippopus hippopus. NCBI lineage: Eukaryota > Metazoa > Mollusca > Bivalvia > Cardiida > Cardiidae > Hippopus > Hippopus hippopus. Next base: position 521,553 of record OX328109.1, read on the forward strand.
TTTTCGAACTCGTTCGAGATACAATCAAGACAAACATTCTGACCAATTTTTCAGTAGTTTTGGACTGAAAATGTGGCCTCTAGAGCATACACAAGGTTTTTCTAAGATTTGACCTAGTGACCTAGTTTTTGACCCAATATGACCCATTTTCAAACTCGTCTGAGGTATCATCAAGACAAACATTCTGACCAACTTTCAAGAGTTTTGGACAGAAAATGTGGCTTCTAGAGTACACAAGGTTTTTCTAAGATTTGACCTAGTTTTTGACCCGACATGACCCATTTTCAAACTCGTTTGAGATATCATTAAGACAAACATTCTAATTAACTTTCAGGAGTTTTGGACTGAAAATGTAGCCTCTAGAGCGTACACAAGATTTTTCTAAGATTTGACCTAGTGACCTAGTTTTTGACTTGACATGACCCATTTTCAAACTCGTCTGAGGTAAAATCAAGACAAACATTCTGACTAACTTTCAAACGTTTTGGACAGAAAATGTAGCTTCTAGAGCATACACAAGGTTTTTCTAAGATCTGACCTAGTGACCTAGTTTTTGACCCGACATGACCCATTTTCAAACTCGTTTGAGATAAAATCAAGACAAACATTCTGACTAACTTTCAAACGTTTTGGACAGAAAATGTGGCTTCTAGAGCGTACACAAGGTTTTTCTAAGATCTGACCTAGTGACCTAGTTTTTGACCCGACATGACCCATTTTCAAACTCGTTTGAGATATCATCAAGACAAACATTCTGACTAACTTTCAGGAGTTTTGGACTGAAAATGTGGCCTCTAGTGCATACACAAGGTTTTTCTAAGATTTGACCCAGTGACCTAGTTTTTGACTTGACATGACCCATTTTCAAACTCGTCACAGCACGATCACAAAAGCTGGTTACCAGCATTTTCTCCTTTTCAATGTTTTCAAAAGGCTTCTCTCTCAGGGTCATTAAAACTCAGGACTGTGGTAAGAGGTTAAAGCATTGAACAATAACCAACCTGAATTTGAAGGTCAGCTGATTTCTCCAAACTTTCAATCATCATGCGAGATTCTAACAACAACTTTTGTAGTTTACTGGATGGGGAACAGTCTACCTGTAATATTGTTTAAACACTTTTAATGCACGTCTTGTTTTAACGACCCTTTTGAAAACATCGAGGGAAAAGGAGAAAATGCTGGTTACCAGCATTTTCTCCTTTTCCCACAATGTTTTCTACCCTTTTACAGACTATTTCTTCATTTCAGCTACATTTACTTTGTTGTCTGCATATGCGTTTAATTTGGACATATCTAAAATTTTGTTGTTTGATAAAGGGTAACAGCTTGGGTCAATATCACGTCCATCAGTGCACCTACACGTGTTTCCTAGCTTTCTCACACCAGTATTGACACAACTTTTTTTCGAAGCCACTGACTACTTTTCTTGCACGCATCAGAGGTAAGAAGCAAAATAATTGCCAGAAAGAAAGTTTGCCGCAACCAGGTATTGATCTCGCAACCACCAGGTCACGATTCAGATATGCTAACCACTAAGCCACCTGGCTGAGCCCCTTTTCTATAGGGTAATTAAGACTGCATTGTGTGTTAGAGGGTTGATTTGAAACTAGGTTGATGCTACTACAACACGAAGTGTCTACTTACCCCTGATATACTCTGTGTTCTGTCTGGTTTCTCTTCCCATATACTGTCATCACAATCCATGTCAAAATCTTCAAGAAAAGACCTCATCTTGTTCTCAAAGATGAATTCTTGCTCAAAATCCAAACTTGTTCCTACTTTAGTATCATCTTTATCCACACAGTTTGTTTCAAATTTCTGTTTTTCACCGGTAGTTTTGTCTACACAAACTTCAGTTTTTCTATCTGAAGTAGATTTTTCATTCAAACCAGGTTTATGATCATCTGAAGGGTTATCCGGATACATAGATATTGTTGTATGTTTGATAACCACTGTTTGTTTGGTTGAGGGAGATTCTGAGGGACTTTCATGTTTTCTATTTGGACTTGGAGGAGGGGTCATGTTTTTCCCTTTCATTTGGCCTCCTGGGTGCATAGGACTATGTACGTTCTCATCAAAACTAGTAGACTGGTTTTCTCTATTATTGGATTCGACAGATTTGTGCCATATGTATTCCTCATGGGCAGTTCCAAATGTCTGTTTATCGTCACTAGCCTTATACAGAAAATCACTTTCAGGTAAGTCTAGGTTTTTCTGATTCTCTGCAGAAGTGTCCCTATTTATCACATAATGTGGTTTTGTTTGAGAATGTTTATTGTCATTTATACTTCCTGTTACCTGATTTCCTGCATTTATGCCAGTCTGGTTCTCCGATAACTGTGACTGGTACCCTGAACTCTGAGTATAATGAGATGAGTCTGGTTCCCGCTTCTTTTGACTGTGAGAGATTCTACTATGTGGTGAGAAGGTTAGGCGCTGCCTGGCGCCAGATCTGTCATGTGTCTGGTCTGAACTCCTGTCACTCTGTGTTAAACTGGGTAGTAGACAAAAAAGGGCATACAGGAAAACTGAAGGTATATGATGTACATTTGATAGTGTAATGACTTAAAGATATACATGTGTATTATGTAAATTTGAAAGTGTAATGACTTAATCACAAACACTGCATATTCGGTTGATTGATTGATTGTATGATGTTTAACGACGTTTTTAACATTATTTCAGTCATATCATGGCAATACCTCACATATTAAAAAATATTTTGATGGTTACCTGCCCTGTTGTATGGGTTCCCCTTGTAATAGGTAACAACTAGTCTGAGTTTGAAGTAAACATCCTGAGTATGACAGAGATATTGTAAAATGTCATAAGTTTTCACATGACAAATTCCTAGCTGAAAAGGAGGGCATGACTGTGTCAAAAACATTTTGATTGTTACCTGCCCTTGTTTTACTGGTTCCCCTTTTGTTGTTAACAACTCGTCCGAGTTCAAATGCATTCAGTAATAACAGAGATATTACAAAATGTCAAAATTTTCACACTTCCATGAAGCAGATGACACAGACTCAGACAATGACTGCGCTATGACAATACGTTGACATTTTCTGCGAAAACAGCCGAGGCAAACGGTTATCAAAAGGTTGTATGTAAAAGACAAATCTCTGGAACTCACTGTAACTGATCCATACTAGTTTGTTGTTTTTGTATAATATCTCTGGATGTATCTAACTGCATCTGTAGTTGTGAAACCTCTTTTAACTGCCTTTCATACAACTGTAAACAAAGCATAATGTTTCACTGAATAACAGTTTCACACAAAACAAAAATGTAATTGTTTGATTGATTAATTGAATGGTGTTTTACACCGCTTTGACATTATTTCAGTCATATCATAGCAACAGTTCACATATTTATGTATGAGTATGTCCTAGATGAAAAACCCGTTGTGTCCAGGGTAAATCAGGTAAAAAGTAAACAAAAGATAGAGCGACCTGGCAACTTTTGACCTAGTTTTAAAATTCTTTTTTCTACCAGTGACTAACGCTTGGACTAATTGTACAATAACAGATTGTCATCTTCACAATTATTTCCCTACTTTTAAAAGATGTCATTCAAATTCAAAAGTATTTAACATCTGAATTTTTATTTTCTGCCAACTGAAACACATTTCTCACCTCTCTAAGATTTTTCAACTGTTTATCTGTCCTTTCTTGTTTTTCTCTCATTGATTCTATAACTTCATCTTTACACTTCTCTCTTTCATCTTTAATGAAAAAAAAAAGTCAACATTCAAAAATGGATGAGCCATGCTCTGGCAAAAAGGGACTTAATGCATCTTTCTTGATGCATTACTAGTATACGGAGCAAGTCATCACATAATTATGGATCCATAAAATCCATTTTGTCTAACAAAAAACTGCATCATGAGGTAGAATGGTCCTTTGACAGGCAGAAATTTGACGAAAGGCTGGCATGGGTCAGTGCTTTTGCAGATGCATTAAGCCCCCTTTTTGTAGAGCATGACCCAGGCAAATACAACTCTATCTCAAAATTCATCTCTACCACACAATCCCGAATTATAAAGACCCCAAAAAAAGAAGGCTTTTGAAAACATTTTGGAAGTAGGAGAAAATCTGGTTACCAGCATTTTCTCCTTTTCCAGTGATGTTTTCTACTCTATCAAAGACAACAATCATTATTTTGTAAGATGATTTTGAGTATTTTGTCATTTGCAAATGCTTTTAAAGTGGGCGAGTCCAAAATTTTATTGTATGGTAAAGTGTCCCTGGGACACTTGTCTACATCAATGAGTGTCTTTTTTTCATGAAAGTCAACCAGAATACCAGTCTAGTGGCACTTAATACTGCTAACAAACATGTTTCATCAAAGTAAAAATGGAAATTCATGAAAAAAAATTGTACTGTAAGTTAGATTTACAGTACACAGTTGGAGTAGAATTTTTGGAATTCTGTCTTTTACTCTTGCTGAAATTAAAACATACATAAGGTAATTATGTGATTATAAGCGAAATTTTAGATGCCAATAATATCCACTTTTACAGAATTGTGAGGTAAGCTTTTCGTGACACCCCTACTACATACCTGCTTCTTTCTGTACAAATGACAAACGATTCTTGGTAGATCTATTCTCATCTAACATTCTTGCATATTCAACCCTTTTTATGTTCAGTTCCTCTGAAAGTGAAAACAACATGGTTTTATGTTACAAAATTAATTATCTCCTTACCACACAACCAAATTTAATACTTGTCCAAATCTAAAACAATTACAGATGACAAATTAAAACTGGTGTAAGTAAATTAAGGAATGTATTTTTGAAATGGTAGAAAACATCATGGGTAAAGAAGAAAATGCTGGTTACCAGCATTTTCTCCTTTTCCCACAATGTTTTCAAAAGCCTTCTTTTTTCAGCGTTGTTAAATCTCAGGATTGTGTGGTTTAAGGGTTAAACAAGGAGCTGTTTGGCAAAAGTATAACCTCCCTTAGCAAGATTTCATACAGTATTTTCATTTAGGTCACAGCTGTTAGAATGAACTTAACCCTAAAAGAACTTCACAAAACCATTTTTTTCGAACTAATGGCTACTTTTTTCACGTTATGATAAACCTATTTCACACTATAATTGAGCCATGCTCTGTGAACAGGGTATTTAACAAAATTTTAGACAGGTCCAAAGTGGCAACATTCGCAGATACAAATTAAAGGTGGCCCGAATGACTTCTATAATTTAGTTTAAGGTATGTAGGATCTGACAAAATTTGGCTATTAAGATATAGAGGATATTTGTTTTTTATGGTGAAAGATCGAAATTTATTTCATCGAGTGAACATCGTCGGTAATATTTTCACGAGTGGCACAGCCATGAGTGAAAATAATACCGATTATGTTCATGAGATGAAATAAATTTCGATCTTTCACCGAAAAAAACAAATATTCTATTTATTTCATGCTGTTAACCCTTTCTGGGGGAACTTAATCAAAATCCAGTACAATTGTTTTCCGTAATTCCCCGTGGCGTACCCCCTCCGCATGGCAACGCATTACAATATTACGTCAAGCGCGAGAAATGTAAGGTAAATTACGTCATATTTCCATCTGGTTGTGAGGCACGCGCATTTTACCTAGGAAGTAGTGCGCTGGAACAACTGTTTCCGCCTTCAATTGAAGAGTAAGAAAATAAAAATCGGTATTTTCACTGGTTGTAACCATGAAATATCAAAAAATATTTCACCGATATTTCTCGATAACCTACCGGAAAGCATGAAATAAAATGTTTTATTTAACTGGTCCAGAAAAAAACTATTACTAAGCAAGCCTTGACAAGTTCACTAAAATTTTAAACCTTATTGTAAAATTATGTGGGGTGTTGCTTTTGGAAATAGAATATGGTATTTTAACACTTGACGTCACATAATGCTCATATACATGCATGACAACACAAAATCTTATCTCAAACGTGTGTAAGGTAAGAAAAGTCTTAATGCCTATGTTACATTGAAAACAAAGCAGGTTATGTGAGAAATATTTCTCTGGAAAAGTATCAAAAGTCTAGGTCCATGGGTGAAAGTTGAAAATCCTGAAAAGCCTGAACTTAATGCTGGGGGCCGCTAGGGCCCCCGGTGGGTCCAGGGCAACGCCCTGGCCAGGGGTCCAGGGGGGCCAGAGGCCCCCGGAAGCTCCCGAGTTTTAGTGTTTTTTATGGGGAATTAAAGCTTCTCCTAGAAGATAATGAGAACTGCCTTCTTTCCACTCGATCCATACTTAATCGTTTTATTGCAACACTCGCAAAATGCAATGCCGGAGACATCAGGTTTATGAAGTCTGTTACCCCACTTGCTACCACGGGTGTCAAGCTCTGATAGCCATTCCCATCGCCACTTGTTTTTCGATGACTTCTCAATTTCTTTTGTATTATATCCCGGTGGAAGAAACTTCATTTTAACGTATGTTAACTTCGTAATCAGTAGCGAAATAGACAGAATTTGTTGATTGAATTTGCGTTTATTTATCGTCGCCAACGGTTTCCCATATGGGCGACACCCCTGAAGGCTGTTAGTATTGTTATGGGGGATAGTGCGGATACAAGACGAAACCCATCCTAAGTTACGCCTGGTTCTTTAACGTGCTCGGTGTATAGCACCGTCACACGGGACCTCGGTTTAATGTCTCATCCGAAGGACTATTAGTAATTTTAAATGGCCAGCCGTGGGAATCGAACCCACACCCTCATGATCACGAGTCTTATGCTCTACCAACTGAGCTATGCGGGCTGGTCAGAATTTGTCTCAACCGTCGCCATTTTTAAAAAACTGCCTATGGCGTTATAAAAGGAACAATTTGATTGGGTGTTACGAATGCGCGGAAACCAATCGAATGCGACCTTACGAAAACACTGTTGGGTTATGGGAGCTGACCTCAGTCCGGGTCAAAACTTCACACCAATCGACATGTACACAATCGGCAGTCATCTGGATTACCATACATAATTAGCCAGAACGCGTGAAAGTAATGTGGTTTCAGGCTTTCTCGATCTGTGGAATTTATCATGTCGGCGAAACTTTGTTATGACCCCTTACCCCCCCTACCCCCTCTAAAATTTTCTCAACAAATTTTTGCGGTTCAGAAAAATGGTCCTTTCCGGCACTGAAAAGCCGGCATATGCCGGAAAACTTTCACCCATGTAGGTCTAACCCCGTACAATTGTACAAACACCTTTACATACCTGATAGTTTCCTGACCTCATCAAATAAACTGTCATGTTTCTGCTTCCAGACATCTTTCTCTCTTAAAGCCTCTTTCTCCCTGTCCTGGCATTCTTTGCATCGAAAATCCAATTGCTGTAGTCTAGTTGACAGTTCCTTCATTTGATTTGTAGCAAATGAAATATCTTTCTCCTTTATGGAACAAAAAAACCCCTTCATCAAAGTCAAAGATAAACTAGGCCTGATTTCACCATCTATCCTAAATTGCATTCTGAGTCTTAGTCTACATTTAGAAAATATCAAAATTTCTGATTGGCTCAACCATTTGGTTAAGCCAGTCAGATATTGTGTTACTTTAAAATATAGAAAATTCTTGAGAATTAGGCTAAGAATATTAGTAAGAATGCTTGGTGAATACAGGCCCTAAACTGTCACAAAAAGTGACTAAATACCCCTGCCATCCGCTTTGATAGAGAAAACTAATGTTCAAACCTAAACATACATTAGTGACAAAAATGTCAACGGTCAAGGAAAGATTATTCTTCATTGCTCATTTCACTTAGTACATGTATTGCAGTGAAATTCTAGGTCAAAAAGGGGAATAACTGTGTCAAAAAATATTTCAGGGTTACCAGCCCTTATTGTAGGGGTTCCTCCTATGACAGTAAATGACCAGCTTAAGTTTGAAGTAGATGTCTCTAGAAATAAACATAACTGAAAAAATGCAACACCAATGACCATAGGGCTATCACAAAACCACAGGTTTTTCTTTGGAAACAACTACACTAATAAAACTAAGGGTGGGATTTGCAGCACAAATACACCAGCCTGCATGCCAAGACAGATAGGCAAACAAAAAGAACAAATAAAGTACAGAATACCCTCAAAAACATCTGTTTTGTAGGGTGTAGCAAAAGGCTGTTCTAGTAAGAAGGACGTGTAAGCTGACAATAAAAAGGCAGTTACTGAACAACTAAGATAGGTTTTTTGAGACAGAATATGTAATGCAGGGTTAGTCAGTGTAGACTGAAGAATGAAAGCATATTTTACGTCTTGTAAAGACCATGATCAGCCTGCACATCCATGCAGTCTCATTTAAGACAACACTCTATTATACCCATTTGACTATTTAGGTATTACAAGTTTACTTAATTTCAAGACCTAACTGCTACAGGATGGTTCATCCGTTGAATTTTTTTTATCATCAAGATAAAGGTGAATTAGTGCTCAAGTCTCTATAAAGCTGTAAAGCATAAAATAAAAAAAAAAAGATCAACAGATGAAAACAGATGCCTTTTTAGCCATAACCCTAAGAACAGAAAGATCAACTTGTTTTATTTTTGTGGACAGTGTAGATCAGAATCAGACACGTAGAACATGAAGTCTGACAACAGATCTACAAAATCCACTGATCTGTTAAACTTTTTAGCCTACATGGCCAACATATCTGACATGGAAATGTTTAGGCCATTTTTCCAAACTTAACCTTTTACCACATAATCCCCAGTTTTAACGACCCTGAAAAAGAAGCCCTTTGAAAACATTCTGGGGAAAAGGAGAAAATAGTGGTACCCTGCATTTTCTCCTTTTTCTGCATTGTTTTCTACCCTAACAAAGACGAATTTGCTCAATTGTGTCACACTGAAATTGTTGCCTGCAAATGCTTTCAATCTGGACAAGTCTACTTTTTTTTCTCCTGTGGTAATTAAAAGGCCTATTCCAGTAATTAAGACCTCTAATGTGTTAATAGATCACAAGAAATGACAGAAAAAGCAAAAAGGATATCTCTATCTAACCTTAGCTTTAATGTTAGTAGTTAGCTCTGTTTCTCTTGCCTGTAAATGTGAAACTTTACTCGACATCTCATCCAACTGCTTTCGTAGATCAGCACTCTCTAGCTGCAAGTAGATCACAAAATGACTTCAGCTGAATCCTTTATCAAATGAGAAAATTTTAGACTTGCATAAATTGAAAGCTTTTACAGATGACAAAATAATTATGACTGAACATGGAAATTTGCCTTTGAAAGGGTAGGAAAATATTGTAGGAAAAGGAGAAAATGCTGGTCACCAGCATTTTCTTCTTTTCCCACAACATATTCTACTCTATTAAAGACAGATTCAATCATCTGAGCCACATTTAAATAGTAGTCTGCAAATGCTTTGAATTTGGACAAGTCTACGATTTTACTGTTTGGTATAGGGTTAACTCTTTACCAGGCCACAAAATTTCAGGCTTGTCTAAATTAACAATCACCCTTTACCAAACAACAACATTTTTTTTATGTCCAAATCAAACGTATTTGCATGTGACGAATTGAGTGTGGCTGAAATGGTGGGATTTGTCTTTGAAAGAGTAGATAACATTGTGAGAAAAGGAGAAAATGCTGGTTATCAGCATTTTCTCCATTTTTCCACAATTTTTTTCAAAAGCCTTCTTATTCAAGGTCGTGAAAACTCGGGACTGTGTGAGAAAGGGTTAAAGCACTAAATAAACCCAATTGGCATTTTCAGCCGAAAAGTAAATTCAAAATAATTTTATTTTAAATAGTTGCTTTAGTTCAGATTGTCTAAAGAATGCAGATCAGAATGCACATTTTGCACATGCATTATTATTATAATGGCATACATATTCTGCATATATCAAGTCATTATATAATTATCATAGATCTATAAAATCCCTTTTGTTTTACTTCTTACTGAATCAAGAGGTAAAATGGTCCACTGACATGTATACGATTGGTCAATAGCAGAAATTTTCAATCCAGTTCAGCCGGCCCATACAATGTTTTCAAAAGTACTTTTTCTTTGGGTCATTAAAACTCTGAATTGTTTGGCAAATAATAAAAATACCTTATACTTCTCCATTTCTTCTATGGCTTTAATTTTCTCCACACGAGCAGTTTCTATATGGCTTTTAAATTTCTCTAGTTCTGCTTTACTCTCTGATTCTCTTGTTTTTACCACCTTTAAAGTCTGAACAGCATTACGTAGCTGAGACAACTTTGCCTTTAAATCCTCTGAAAAAAGGAAAAAAACTAAATTTTAAAGAAAATGTCTGATTCAGGGGAAATAACTCTCATCTTTCAGCATATAATCCCGAGTTTTATAGGACCTGATGGAGCTTTTAAAAACATTGTGGGAAAAGGTGAAAATGCTGGTAACCAGCATTTTCTCTTTTTCCCACAATGTTCTCCATCCTTTCACAGACAAGTTCGATCATTTCAAGCTGTAATCAATTTGTCGACTGCAAATGCTATCAATTTGGACAACGCTACATTTTTGTTCTTTAATAAAGAGTTTTAAAACTCACCCTATCTTGTAGTATAGATAACAGACTTGTCCAAATTGAAAGTATGTGAAGATGACAAACCAAATGTGACACAAAATCTGAAATTTTTTCAATGTAGGTTACAAAAAGGAGAAAATGCTGGTTACAAGCATGCTGTCGCTACAAATAGTACCTTCAAGTTGACAGGACTTCTTTTCCAAAGCTGTAAGCCTAAGTCGATCATGTTCCCATGCTAATAGCTGTTGTTGATGGGATGACATCATCTCGCTGAGTTCTCGATCCCGATCCTTTAACTCAGTCACTAGTAGCTGTATTTCCTGTCGTTGTTTGGCAATGGTACTGTTTTCTAACTCTGTGAAACTAGAATTCTGAAAAAGAAAATACATGTATGCTTATTCACACACCTGAATTTGACAAAGTAAATTTCATATTTTCACAACCCTGAGGAAGAGAGCTTTTAGAAACAAAGTTGGAAAAGGATGAAATGCTGGCAACAAGTATTTTTAGTGGTGCCTTTTTTAAATTTTTTTTCCTGTTAATTAAATTCATTGTAAACCCTTTACCACACTCTTCCGACTATAAACAACCATGTTTAAGAGGCCTTATAAAAACATTGTTGGAATCTATGAGAAAATGCTGGTAACCAGCATTTTCTCCTTTTCCCAAAGTTTTATATCTTTTCAGAGTTAGGTTTCATCAATTGAGCCACATTTAGTTTGTCGTCTGCAACAGCTTTGAATTTGGATGAGTAAAATATTTTGTCATTTGGTAAAAGGTTTAACACTCACAACAACAAAATATGCTTTTCTCTGCAAATACATGTATGAAGAAACTGGACAAATTTGTATACTTGTCCATACTGAAAGCATTTTCAAACTAAAAATTAAATGTGCCTAAAATTCTGGTATACTAGTATGTCTTTGAAAGGATAGAAAATATTGTAGGCAAAGGAGAAAATGCTGGCTAGCAGCATTTTCTCCTTTTCCCACTATGTTTTCTAAAGCTTTCTTCCATAGGGTTGTAAAAACTTGCAATTGTTTGATGAAGGTTAAACATGAGATTTCATCATTACTTTAACTTTCGAGGAAGAAAAAAAAAACACACACACATAAATAAATTCAAACTACCTCCTTATCAAGTCGGCTGCGTAACTTTGGACTGTTGAATTTTTTTCTATCTGTCAATGTATCATCTCTGTTCACAGGACCACTTTTAGCATATGTGTGGAACTGAAACGTGTGTTTGTCTGGCGTTAAATCTAATTTTTCTGCGACAAAATTTCCTGCAATTTTTTGCGAAGATACCTGAACACTACATGACACTTTGTCTCCTTCCATAAAGGAGCTTTCACCATCCTTTTTCAACTTCATTTTGTAACTTGAAAATGCATTTTGATTAGTATCAGGCACTGGCAATATTGATTCTGAATAATTCACAGTGGATCTGGGTTCACTGTTGAAACTGTCTGAAGAATACGCAGTGTATGACTTTCTTGCTGACGATGACACTCCACTAGCCTTGTCTTTCTTTTGAGTTTTCGCTTTAATGCTATCGTATCCTGAATAATCACTGTAGCGTTGAATTTCTTGTGCTTTTGGACGGAGGTTGTCTTGACTAGAGATGTCTAATACTTTATCTGCTTGTGGATATTGTTGTTTGCAAAGACTTTTTGGACTATCGATGTACATAGGTTTATATCCATCTTTCTGTCGGTCTATTGTGTCAGCCTTATTTCCCGTAAACTCAGCCGAGCGGATGGTTTGGACAATCTCTGTGTCTGTTTCATTTAACCTTCTATGTGACCGTTGTTGTTGTAAAAACTTGGAAACATGTCTCGTTGACGGAAGAGGTACTTTTTCACCCTGTAAATAATATGATAAATAATGTCAGAGATTTAAATGAACTCTTTACCATTTAATCACTTGCGTACACAACCCTGATGAGACAGGCTTTTGAAAAGATTGTGGGAAAAGGTGGAAATGCTGGTAACCAGCATTTCCTCTGTTTTCTGCAATGTTTTCTACCTTTCAAAAGTTCCAAATACAAATACTATTATTAGAGCCATATTTAATTTGTTGTCTGCAAGCTCTTTTAATTTGGATGAGTGTAAAACTTTGTCGTTTGGTAACAATTTAATGTAAAAGACCATGTTACATGTGGCTAAAACACTAGGACTTGTTTTTGAAAGGATAGGAAACAATTTGAGAAAAGAAGTTGCAAAATAGAATTTGAAAATTTTACTGTCAAAATGAATCAAGTGACATAAAATGATGCCAGTTGTATTTCCAATGTTCTTCTGTAATTCTAGCCCTAAAAACATGATTTGAGAACTATCACGGTAAATTTGACAGTATAAGCAACTGAATTACTAGCTATGGTAATGATTACCGACACCTGTTTGAAATTGTGACAGATTTTCTGGGACACCCTGTTCATCAAATGCATCATGCTCTATAAGAAGTGGGTCTAATGCATCCGCGAAAAGTATCCACCAGGTAAGCTTGCGCAGTTGGCGTAGGCTGACCTGGGTCAAAACTCTTTGCTGTTGGTCGATTATCTGCCATTCAAAAGACCAGTCTTCCTCATGATTCAGTCAGCTGTTCGACAAAATGGATTTTATGGATCCATAATTATGTGATGACTTGCTTGTTATCATGCATCACAGAGATGCATGAAACCCCTTTTTGCCAGAGTGCCGCTAAAATACTTAAACTCTACCTACCTTGATTGGTGTACTGTGCACAGGAATATCCCCATTTTGAAGCACCGGGATACCTGAAATTTAGAATTCAGTCACTGTTAAGCTTTTATCAAATGATCCTGGGAAAGACTGCTTTTGAAAACATGATGGGAAAAAGAGAAAATGCTGGTAACCAGCATTTTCTCCTTTTCCCCTCATGTTTTCTACTCAAGTTCATTTGTACCAATTTTGAGTGTCTTCTGCAGATGTTTTGAACTTGAAAGAGTCTAAATTTTGTTGCTTGGGAAATGGTCAAATAGAAGAACAGATTATGGAGAGCATTTGCAGTTATCATTGGCAATATTTTCTTAGATCTTCTCCCAAACTTGTGATGTACATATCCAATAGTCATGTCATATTTTAACAAATTTAATGAAAACCCACATTTTATGAAAAATGAATAATGCTTAAGCTTTTGGGCCTTCAATTTCTCCCTTTTATCCAAATCTTTGATTCAAATACCCAAAACCCAGTAGTTCAGTTGGTATAGTGCTGGGGTTTGAAATCAGGGAGTCGCTGGTTCATATCCATAACTTGGACTATTTCTTTACGAGAATAAATGACAGCAATTGGGACAAGATTCATTCCTCTCTTACAGCTGATCATTGTTTCGATGACTGTTGTTTGCGAAAGGAGCCAGTGGCTTGAAAAGGCAGTTATGCCAAGTACTGGTACAAGAAACCCCAAGAATCTCTGGATAGGTACACTGGTCACCACGATATAACTGAAATAATGTTGAAAACAGCATTAAACGTCAAGCAAATCAACAAAATATAATTCATAAATTGGTATTATTTCTTTACCCAGGGTTCTCATTTGACCTGAGACCCTGGGTTTTGACGCTTGGAAATCCAAAATGACCCATTTTTGACGCTCAAAAGTATCTGTCTAAGCGTCAATCTGACGCATGGGAATATCGGCTAAAGCATCATATAAATTAGGTTGCATGCATCTGGCAGAAAGATAGGCTGCAAATAAGTGTAATAAACACAATCAGTATCAAATGTGAAAGATGCACGCAGCTCTGGTTATCACGGCTAATCAAGGTGGCAGGTCATTTTTGAATACGTGATAAAGGTGTTAATCCATTTATCTGGTGTAAAATGACGGGTTTTCAAGTTACCTGCTATCCTAATTAACAAATTCATGTCAAATCATGCAGTAATACTTCTAAAAATTCTAACTGACATGAAAAAAAGATCGCTGGGAAATTACCACATCATCCCTTGGGAAAAAATGCCTTAAAAAGCAATGTGTCCTCTTCCCACCATGTTTTCAGAAGTTTTTTCCTCAGGGTGGTTACAACTCGGCATTGTGTGGTTTAGGGTTGAGAGACAGACAGTTCCATAAAGCACATGAAATGGAATTTTATATTGGAAGTTTAATAAGCTAATTTTATCACCTGCGTCTTCTAATGTGTCATCCATTTTATACTTGTTTACATCATGAAAGTCTGCTAGAACTACCTGAAAGCAAAGAAATGAATTTTTTACAAAATTACTGCAACCAACACAATACAATGTCACAACAATTGTCATGATTCATGACAACTAGATAATTATCATTTTACTGGAACATCAAATTGGTTTACAATATATGTCCAATTTGGCGATAAGTCCAATTTACAGAACTTTTCTGTTACTAAAAAACATCTGTCACCTATTTGCCAAGTGTGCATCCCAACACATCAAAAATGTCCTTTTGAAATCAAGATCTGAAATCTTACTATTATACCTTGATGTCATTACAATTTGAAATTATAGGAAACTCATTACAGCATATCAGTCAATTTACAGCTGGTATTATTGCAAAGCTAGCCTTGGTCGTGCGCTCATTGTGTTGAGGCCCCATTAGTTAGGGACGATTGCTCCAGGGGACGATTTTTCCAGCATTCATTGAACAGTTTCTTTGTTGAATTCAATACCAAAAGGGACCTTGCAGTTACAATGTATATCTTTTTAATCTTCATAATTACAGAATTTAATTTTTTGAGCCCTTTAGGTAATGAAATCTATAGTTTGAGGGCCAAAATTTGATGTTCGTTTTCATGATAAGGGTCCGAACATACGGATTCGTTTTCGAACGCGAAGTAAAGCTCTTACATGAAAGACTCCAGGGACAGGGTGACGATAGATACTTCAACACATTTTTGTAAACGCTTAGAAACGCATACACTTGTAGAGCTAAGTTAAAGTTTTGCATCTCTTCTCGCAGTTCGGTAGCAACCTAAATTTGGGTGTCATGTTTGTGCGCGTCGATACAGTCACCAACTATGACCGGACCGGACTTGGTAACCGGATTCGACGTTTGATATGGAAATACCGGAATGAACTAAAAGGGACCGGAATGGATTTGAAGAGTAATTAAAATCTTCTCGTTTGTAACATTTAAGCATAGTGCAGTAATATTTGATTTGTAGCATTTCCTACTGAACTTCTACTATCTGACTATGATTGCTCAAATAAATGCACTGAGGTCAAACTTGGCCCCTCACACGGGATTACATCTTTTATTGGCTAGATAGACCAATGGAGGACGCTTTAAAAATCTACTTAGTTAGAACTATTTTGCTGATAGCTATCTTTGACATAATGTTTTATCTAGGGAACCTCTACCAAGAATGGTAAAATTATAGTTTTTATAGCCCTTGCAGGGGCTTAGCTATCTGTACTGAAAAAAGGGAGTTGTATATACTTTTCAAAAAAAAAAAAAGGATAAAGAATCGATTTATTTTAAAAGTCGAATTCTTTATCTCTTGAAATTTTAAGTCCTTTGACAAAATTTCGAAAAGAAAAAATCTTCACTACAGGCCACCAAATACTTAAGTAGCTTCTACAATTAAAAAGTTTTTCGAGGGAGTCCATCCTGGGAACCCCCTCCCGCATCTCACTCTCGACACTTTGCGTCATGGGTAATTACCTTCGGGTATACTTTTGCGTATACATGTACTTTAGTATGAAATAGGTACGCACCTTCCTTGAGTGACAATAAGCTCAACCGTAGGGGTCACAATATTTTTTTTACAAATTTTGCAGGAAGGCATAGTAGGTGGACTGGCCGCCACGATAAAACTGAAATAACGGCGTTAAACATCATACGATTAACAAGAAAATGAAATAAAAAAATCTGCTCCCCGACGGGGAATCGAACCCCGGTCTCCCGCGTGACAGGCGGGGATACTTACCACTATACTATCGAGGAGTTGCATATGGTAGTCGCAAATATAATATATAAATATAAATTTCTATAATATTGCAGACTGCCACAAATTGACCTTTTTTTCCATTACACAGTTCCCATTTATTTGAAACCCATGTTTTAAGAAGTGATTTTGTGAGGGAAAAATGAAGATATTAACTAAATTATTTCTTTTTCCGAGTTACTCTAAAAAGGTCGAGAGGAAAAGTCACGTGGTTTCTGAAAATAGAACGAGACATCGCTCGTCTGTCAAATATGCACGGGAAATCTTCGCATCAGTTATGTGTTGAGATAATTAAAAGAAAACTTCATCGAGGCACAAGTGCAAAATATTGAAACAGCCTTGGATTAAGATTTTACTCGAGTAATATCATGACTTAATCCATAACACGGAGATGGGAGAAAACATTTTGATAAAAGCAGCGCCAGTGCGGGTATGTGTCGCTTATTGATTTCCGCGGGCATAAGATGGACATCGAGGATTCTGCAGCGCTAGTTTTGGTCAGAGTATTGATCTGCACTAGATCTATTCTAACTTGTCTGCCATACTGAAACAAGGCGAATTTGCGTTGACATATGCCGCTGTAACTATTTAACTCTGTACCAAACGACAAAATTTTAGACTGGTCTAAATTCAAAGTATTTGCAGACGACACAATAGATCTAGACTCACTCAACTGATGGGGCTTTTTCTTTGAAAGAATAGGAAATAGATCTACTTGTGGAAAATTCTGGTTACAAGCATTTTCTCCTTTTCCCACGATGTTTCCAAAACCTTCATCAGGGTCTTTGAAACACAGGATTTGTTTTTAATTTTCATATAGACTGGTCCAAATTCAAAGTATTTGCAGAGACTAGTACATGTGATTCTACAAGAGGGATTTGTGTTTGAAAGCTTTTAGAATGTGGGAAATGGAGAAAATGCTGGTTTTCAGTTAAATCTAGATGTCTGTTCCTACTAGTTCAACAATGTTTTTATAGTTGTTATCACTACTGTAGGCCTACTTGTATGAACTCTAGCTATAGCAGATGGCAAAAATATAGACCAAGGCTTGACCAAACAATCCCAGGTTTTCACGACCCTAGGAAAGAATGCTTTTGAAAAAATTGTGGGTAAAGGAGAAAATGCTGGAAACCAGCATTTTCTCCTTTACCCACAATCTTTTCTATGCTATCACAGACAAATCTTTCCATTTGATCATTATTTTATATGTCGTCTGCAAATGCTTTCAGTTTGGACCAGTCCAAAATTTTGTCATGTGGTAAAGAGTTAATTAGGTTCAAATGATGGAATTTGTCTCTGAAACTAATAAACTTCATTTGAAATGAAGAAGATGCTGGTTACCAACATTTTCTCCTTTTACCTCTGTGTTATAAAAAAAATCTGTCTTTTTTCAGGGTTGGGGACTGTTTGTTATAGCGTTAAATTTGTCTTTAACAACCCTAATCATAGAGGCTGTACATTTGTGCAGTCTAACCTTAATCTGCCCTGGTTGCAATGGCAACTTAGTGGTGAAAGGCACTGTAGGTATTAATTCAATTCCTTGTCTAATTTTAGATTTAAGAAAGTAACATAACTCCTGATTGGCTAAACTGTTTAGCCAATCAGAACTTGTGTTACTTTCCAATGTATGTATTATTTTGTTGACCATTGGTTTAGCCTATCAAAGGTTGTGTTACTTTCCAGTTTAGAAAATTCTGGAGAAAAAGAAAACCTCTGTACTGTACTTTCATAAAATCATTGTGACTTAGTTCATTCCATATCATCTCTCCACAGATTATTGCAGAAGTGTTAGTGCTGACCGCAGCTGTCTGGATCTTTGTGTCCATTGTTGGACAGGAATGGGTCAAGGTCAAATTTAGTTACCATGGTGATAAGACTTGGACATGGGGCATTTGGAGAACATGTAACAAGATTGATGGTGATCAAACTATCTGTATAAACCCAGGTATTTGGTATTAATTTTTTACCAAAGTAACCTTCGGTTAGAGTGATGCTAAAGAAGACAGGAAAACATTGCGGACAAAGGAGAAAAGGTGGTAATCAGCATTCTCTCTTCTTCCCACCATGTTTTCAAAATCTTCTACTTTAGGCTTATGCAAATACAGGATTCTTTGGTAAGGGTTAATACTTAAAAACAAATTATTGTAAAATTAGGAATTTTATTTTGCGACAATGTACTCCAAATGATTATTTACTTGGCAAAGACAATGGTCTGCATGTGGAAATACATCTAAATTAACTCCTTATCAGGACAACAAAATTTTATACTTGTCGTCTAAATTGAAAACCTTTGCTGGAAACAAATTAAATGTGGCACAGATGATAAGGTTTGTTTTTTGAGTAGAAAAACATGGTGATAAAATGAGAAAATATCAAAGAAATAGCTGTAAACCAGCATTTTCTCCTTATCAACAGTACCACAATATTTTAAAAAGTCTTTTTTCCAAAGGTCTTTCGAAGGCCCAGGGTAGTTAAAAAAAAGGGCATTTTTGGTAAACTATTATCAGTAATAAAGGAAACAATTAACCCTTTATCACACAGTCCTGAGTTAGAATGACCCAGAGGAAGAAGCCTTTTGAAAACAGTGGTAAAAGGAGAAAATGCAGCATTTTCTCCTTTTACCACAAAGTTTCCACCCTTTCAAAGACAAATTCCATCATTTGAGCCATAAAGCTTTCAATATGGACATTGAACAAGTCTACATTTTTGCTGTGTGATAAGGTTAATTCATTACCAAACAACAGAATTTTCATTCTCTACCAAACTGAAAGTATTTTGCAGATGACAAATTTAGTTAAGCCTAAACCTATCTTTGATAAGGTAGAAAACATTTCCCTGCAGTTGATTCAAAAGCCATCTGTTTCAGGGTCCTTGAAACTCAGGATTTTGCAGAAAAGCTTAAATGTTGACATTGAAATTTTTGCTTTCATTACAGATTGGATTACAGTTTGTTTGGTGTTCAGTATAGTATCACTTATACTGGGTTTGACGGCATTGATTTGCGTATTCTTGGGCTGGATGTTTGAAACTTTCCATGAAAAACAAAAACTGCTCTGTAAAATCGGGGCCTGCTTTATGGCTGTTGTTGGTATGTATATATATGAGCCATGCTCTGTGAAATAGGGGGCTTGATGCATCTGCAAAAAAGTATCGACCGAGGTCAGACTGCCCAGTCTGCGCAGGCTGACCTGGGTTGAAACTTTTTGCTATTTGTCAATTTTCTGCATGTTAAAGGACCAGTGTACCTCATGATTCAGTTGTTTGTTATACAAAATGTGATGACTTGATTGGTATTTGGCATCACAGAGGTGCATTACACCCTCTTTTTCCCAGAGCATGCCTTGTAATGTTAGTTTTCTACCTTTTATTTTCTAGTGTAGAACATTACCTGACAAAGATATTTTAGACTTGTCCAAACTGAAATGTAACAGTTGTCACAAATAACCTCCCAGGGCGAGTATTGAACCCTGGACCTCCAGCTCCCAAGGTGAACGCTCTACCACATGGCTACTAAAGCTAGCTCTATAGCAAGGCAGCGTAAGTGTCCCCTTATACAAACACAAGCTATACATTTATATCTATCTGTGGGATAGACTAGTATACTACAGAAAGAATTTGCATACAACAAAATTAATTGAATGTCTTGATTTTTTTTCAAAAAGGTACAAAACTCACTGTGTGAAAGTTTTGTTAACCAACTTTTTTTTTCTTTTTTTTTACCCACAGTGTTTTGAAACATTTCTTTCTTAATTCAGGGTTGATAGAACTTAGTATCATAAATAATAGATGTAGTATTTTCTGAGTTTTAGCTTGATTGTTTTAACTCATTGCCAAACAACAAAATATTTGAAAAGTCCAAATTGAAAGCATTAAATTTTTGCAGATGACAAATTTAATGTAGCCCACATCACATCATGATTGCTGTCTTTGATAGGTTAGGAAACATTGTTGGAGTGGAAAAAATGCTGGTGTGGTTACCAGCATTTTCTTCTTTTCCACAATGTTTTCAAAAGCCTTCTTTTTCAAGGTTGGAACTGGCATTTTCTCTTTTTCCAACAATGTCTTTTAACATGTGAAAGGCACCTCCAATCATTTGAGCCACATTTACTCTTCACCAAACTACAAAACTTCACACTCTTCTAATTTCAAAGCTGCTGCAGATGACAAATGTGACTCAATTGATGAAAACTGACTCTAACAGGGTAGAAACATTGTGGGAAAAGGAGAAAATGCTGGTTTTGAGCAATATCTTTCTCAGCATTTTCTCCTTTTCCCACAATGTTTTCAAATGGCTTCTTCCCCAGGGTCGTTAAAAGTCAGGATTGTGTGGTAAAGGGTAAATTGGTTGTCTACAAAATTAAGATTTTCAAAGCTAAGAGTCTAAAATTATTTCATCCTGTTTAGAGATAATAGCAATCAACAAACAAACAAAATTTTTTATCTGTTTCAGCATTTCTTGAACTCTTGGTTGTAATAATCTTCCCAGTAAAGTTCGGAGAAGACATTTCTTTGTCGCATCTCGTGCGGCGCTGGGATTTTGATTGGACATATGGATTTGCATGGGGAGGAGTCATATTCAGTATTGGGGCGGTTGTATTTTTCCTTCTACCAATCAAATCAGAGACAGAAGTGACGACATTTTACAGCACGAGATACAAAGAGGCACGATCAGACAGCAGATAGTGTGACACCTTCTTCAGTGTGACCTCAACCATAATCTATTTTTATCGTATGAAACCTCCTCCAGCAGTGTATTTAACACATACTATTTATGATTCATTGTTTCATGCTTTTCGGTAGTTTATCAAGAAATACTGGTGGATTATGGTCTGACATTTCGTGGTTATGACCAGTGAAAAATATTAATTTCATATGTTTTAACTATTCAGTTGAAGGCGGAAACAGTAGTTCCAGCTCACTAGTCACCGAGGTTAACAGCACATGTCATTTAACCAGAGGGAAATATGATATAATTTACATGCATTTTCCCAACATTTCTTGCACTTTACATAATATTGTAAAATGTTCTTATGTGGAGGGGTATGCCAGGGGGAATTACCAAAAACAACTGGATTTTGACGAAAGTCCCAACAAAGAAGGGGTTAGAAGCATGAAATGAATCTAATGTCCTCTATTTATTTATGATTTATTTTTGACAATACACCAATCACAAAATGTACAGAATTTTGAACTACTTCACCATTTCACGGGCAAATGACATCTTTATGGGTGAGATGTATCCATATGGAAAGTTTTGTTACTTTCATGTTGAATAACAATAAGACATGCAGCAACAGTAACTGGTATTTTAAATCAACATAGTTACGGAAATATTTCTATTTATTCTCTCGAGAAACTGTTTCATTTTACTGTTGGTGTAAATGTCAGAGATCTATCTTCTTGTGCATGTGCATGCACATTTTAAACCAAACTACATCATGTGTACATTAATTGGTAAACAGTCTTTAACCAATAAGATAAAGAGTTATGATGTTGAACCTTTCCTACCTCAATGTTGTTGTTCTGTGGTATAACTGTACAGTCTCTTGTTTTTGCCAAACTTTCCCTGCTTTAATCCTTTACAAATCAATTCCGACTTTAAATGACCCTGTGTGAGAAAGCTTTTGAAAAATTGTGAGAAATTGCTGGTAACCAGCATTTTCTCCTTTTCTTACAATGTTTTCTACCCTATAATTAGAGATCTTAAGCTCATTTTTACCAAGTTTGAAAACGTGGTCTGCACAGGACTTGAATTCGGAAGAGTCTAGCCCTAGGGTTGTCGGCTGTGGAGGTGGTGTCTGTGTTGTTGTCATGTAAAAATTTTGACATTTTGTTTTATTATATACCTGAAAGTTTTTCGGAGAAAATACATGCATCGCACGCGGATAAAATATCACACAGGGCAGAAAATAAATCCGTATAGATCTACACACTGTGAAATACGGTTCCAAATATGGTATAACATTGACGTCATGATGACATAACTCACGAGCGATATAGGTATGTACTCATTTGCAATTTGATTAGTCAAAATTTTGCGTTGTAATATTCATCCGCCATTTATAAAAACGAAGTAACTGGCTACTACACCATTATTATACCCCCGCAAAATGAATCAGCCTGTCTGTCCGTGTGTCCGTCCATGTGTCAGTCCGTCAGTCAGTCGGTAGACCTTACCTTGTCCGGATGATAACTAGACACAGAATTGACCTAGGTTCGTCAAATTTGGCACAGACATGCGTCTCGGAGTGTAGATGATCCCTATTGATTTTGAGGTCAATCGGTCAAAGGTCAAGGTCACAGTGACCGTCAACATGTTGATATATAGACCAAACCTTGTCCGGATGATAACTAGACACAGAATTGACCTAGGTTCATCAAATTTGGCACAGACATGCGTCTTGGAGTGTAGATGATCACTATTGATTTTGAGGTCAATCGGTCAAAGGTCAAGGTCACAGTGACCGTCAACATGTTGATATATAGACCAAACCTTGTCCGGATGATAACTAGACACAGAATTGACCTAGGTTCGTCAAATTTGGCACAGACATGCGTCTTGGAGTGTAGATGATCACTATTGATTTTGAGGTCAATTGGTCAAAGGTCAAGGTCACAGTGACCATCAACATGTTGATATATAGACCAAACCTTGTCCGGATGATAACTAGACACAGAATTGACCTAGGTTTGTCAAATTTGGCACAGACATGCATCTTGGAGTGTAGATGATCCCTATTGATTTTGAGGTCAATCAGTCAAAGGTCAAGGTCACAGAGACTGTCAACATGTTGATATATAGACCAAACCTTGTCCGGATGATAACTAGACACAGAATTGACCTAGGTTCGTCAAATTTGGCACAGACATTCGTCTTGGAGTGCAGATGATCCCTATTGATTTTGAGATTAATCCATCAAAGGTCAAGGTCACAGTGGCCTTCAACTTCATGATATATAGACCAAACCTTGTCCGGATGATAACTAGACACAGAATTGACATAGGTTCTTCAAATTCTGTACAGATATTCATCTTGGAGTGTAAATGATCCCTATCAATTTTGAGATTAATCCATAAAAGGTCAAGGTCACAGTGGCCTTCAACTTAATGATATATAGACTAAACCTTGTCTAGATGATAACTACACATAGAATTGACCTAGGTCCTTCAAATTCTGTACAGATATTCATCTTGGAGTGTAAATGATCCCTATCGATTTTAAGGTTAATCTGTAAAAGGTCAAGGTCACAGTGACCACCAGATGATTCAGGGCCCGCGCTACCGTTCGCCACTTGAGCCATTTGCTCAAAAAAAATTAAAGTGTCTCAAAAATCATCATATGTGGCTCAACTTGTGGTTCCAACATTTTATTCCCGTGTTATCGGGGACGTAAGCATCGAAGTCGACTGGGAAAAAGCGGAAGTCGAACGCACGTGCCGAAAAGAAAATCGATAACCCAGTCTGTGTATCGGCGACTGTTTACAATCTTGTATGTATACACACGGCAGTGTGTATAATTATGCGAACTGTTGACAGATTATCACGTTTAACAATTGAAGTGGGCTATAAATCAAAAAGATGACATCGATATTTCCCAATCAATTCTTTTGATATCAGTTTATGAACTGTGCAACTTCCTGTATCAATGTGGCAGTAGGGGGGCATGAATGTTTTACAAACAGACATCTTGTTTTAGATTTAGATACATTACTTAAACAGTACTAGGTATAATGCAATATAAGGCACTTTGTAGGGATAAACCCTGTACCAAAAAATCAAAAGTTTTTATTCCCTTTAAAAAGAAAGGCTTTTGAAATAACTGTGGTAGAAGAAAACAATATTTCAAAACATCTTTTAGTTAAAGATATTAATCTTTGCAAGTTGATATATCCTGACATGTAGATCTTGTGAAAATGTCATTTCTTTGAGGTCAAGGTCATAGTTTCTATAAACAGAAAAATATGGAATTGACAATAATTTCAACTGCTATGAGCCCTAAAAGGAAACTTTTTAAATTTTGCCCCACCCCCCTCGTACTCTAAATAGTTGACATTTTTAGTCCCTGTTCTCTAGAACTGTGGTTATCTATATTTTGTACTTTTAACTCTATCACCACCAACTCATGAAATTCGACTTTCACAGTTGAAGATTGTTTTTGTTATAGTTAGGCATCAGGTAGCAGATGGTGTAGATCCAAGATCAGACTGAATGTTCTATGTGGTCTGATCTTAATCTACTCCATTTTCAAAAGCTACTTTTAAAAGTTGTCATTAGCCGTTAAAGAATTAATGCAGGTGAGTGATATAGAACCACCATGGTCCTCTTGTTGTACATTTTGAGGTATTTAGTTCTGACAGTATTATGTTTATTTTATTGTCCATATTGCTATTATTCTCTAATAAAATGCATTGTTGTCCAACAGGTGTTACAGTCTTATCCAAATTTACCACTGTATAATTATGGGGGGGTCCTGTGTGGCTCTGTGGTAAAGTATGGCACTTGTAACCTGGGGATCTGGGTTCAAGCCTCACTGGAAGCCTGGGTTTTATTGCTGGAGTGTCCTTGGGCAAGAAACTTCAGTGCCCTTGCCTTGCACTGGTGAATGCCAGGAAATACATGAACCTGTGAGCTGTCCCTTTGGTATGACTAAAATAATACGGTATTGAAAGTGTAAAACACTATTTAATCAATCAACAACTTTCTATGTAGCAGTATAATGAGCAGCCCAGCCTAGTTGCTAAGTCAGTAAAGTACAGAGCTGGTTACCAGCATTTTTTCCATTTCTCACAATGTTTTGGGCCAAAACTGATACAGGCTGAAATCTTGTGGAATCAAATGATCACAAGGGTTTTTGAGGTAGATTTTGTAATTTGTAAAAATATTGTGGAAAGGGACTGATTGTGCCTAATTGTGTTTACAAGGTTTGAAACATGAACTGACTAGAATTCTAGAGTCGTTCTTGGATAAAGTGGAAAATAGTAATCGGTTAAGATTTAACCCTTTACCATACAATCCTGAATTTTAATGACTCTAAGAAAGAGGCCTATTGAAAACATTGAGGGAAAGGAGAAAATGCTGGTAACCAGCATTTTCTCCTTTTCCCACAAGGTTTTCTACCCTTTCACAGGCAAATTTCAGTATTTGACCCATTTTTAATTTGTCTTCTGCAAATGCTGTCAATATGGACATGTCTAAAATTTTGTCGTTTGGTAAAGGGTTAATAATGCATCAGTCAGTTAGACAATTCCATGAAATATTGATTTTAATCGCTAAGTTCACACATCTCTGTCATTGACAAGAACATAGGGTTAACCCAGTTCCAAAGAAGAAATAAAAAGATTATAAAGCAAATTAAAACTGAAATTTCTTTTGGTATAGTTGTCATGTTTTTCCCCATTTCAATTTACTTTTGAAAAAAATATTTCTGAGTGGTTTTATACCTACACTTTAGGAACTAAACAAACATAATATTGTGGTAGTATTAGAAGTATGGGCATCAGATTAAACCGTTTAACGTCATAACTAAAGCTCTATGAGGCAGTTTGAAAGGAATCTGACCAGGACGGGACGATGTCAAAACTGACACTTGTGTTGTCACGGGACACTAATTAAACAGAGATTTTAGCTCCAACTCCATTCCTAATGCACTGTGTATGTATTTCAGCAGTTCAGTCATAACTAAGACAAAAATGCAGTTTGGTTGGACTTTGGTTGGATGATGTGTAACTGACAGTTGTTTTGTCATGGATTTTCACATTTCCATGTCAAACTACTTTTGAAAAAAAAAAATTCTGTGTTTTGACCCACATTTTAGGAATGAAAATCAACACAACATCGAGCTAGTATGAGAATTTTAAGCATATAGTAAAGAAAATGCACAGAGGAAACTACACACGGGATTTACTAACTTGTCATACCACATGATGTGTACAGGTAGATTATTTACGGGTGCAATCAGTTTCATATTCAAACAAATAAAAGTGAGGGTTGCTTATTATTGATTGATCTCTCTGGTATGGGAAGAGATTGTTATTAAAATTGCCCAATAGCAGGCGGTTGTTACAAGTTCAATTATAAAACTGTGTGCAACAGTTAGGCCCGTAACTTGGCAGGATGATTAATCGATTATCATATTTCATAATCAATATTCGGTTTTTGGATTGGAAGTATTTTTTATGTATGTAAAACATAAAAATAAGAGGAAAAAAATACAACAAATATATATTACTTATTTAAAAGGCCCAGAAGTGGCCAAAAGTAAACAATGTGGGAGTTAAAATGTATTTACAATTAAATCATACCATTTAGAATTATGGAAATTGTTCCAAAGATGACAATCTGTTATTTTACATTCAGTCTTAGAAGTGTTCTAGTAGTAGTTGCTGGCAATAAATTTAAACTAGGCTGGTTTTCTGTCATTTGTTTACTTTAAGTCTGTCTCGAAATTTGTCTTTTTGAGCGCATCCCAACTAGAAATACAGGTTTGTATTCTTTTGTAGGTGTCACACCAACGTCAAATTGTTAAATGCAACTAATTTGACCGGAAAGCCGTTCGCGGGGGTGTGACACCTTTAGCTGTATCAGGGGAGGTAACCGACATAACCTTCCGGTCCATGAGGGTTACGCATTAAGGTGAAAAATTTCTAAGATTAAAAGACAAAGAGACCGCTGAGTAAGAGTTTAGAATAGTTCGGTGTTTTCCTTTTCCTCTGGTTTAACACCTTTATGCCTACAGATTGAGGGAACAAAGTTTCTTTTATTTTCAATACAGATTAATAATTCCAAAACAAAATCGTGGTGTGCTTGCCATACGGAACAGAACGACTCGGCCCTAAGAAGATTCGGCCTATTGCAAAAAGCAGAGATTTTCTCTGTGTTTTAAAAGCGATCATCAGGGTCGTTAAAAGTTTTGATTATTTATTAAGGGTTAAAAGCGATTTTCTGTTTTTATTGCAGTTACCCAGGATGTCAAGATTTTTCCGTGGAGCAGGGTCGGATTCTGAAACAGAAAGTTCCTCAAGTGATGAGGAATTACAACAACAACGCCCAGCTGTACCTACAAGGTTCGCACTTCATTTCTTTTCGTACTTGAGTGAGAATTTCTGAGAACTAGCAGTCCGGTTACATATCTACATGCATCAAGTTATTAACTTCTTACCAAAGGACAAAATGTTAAAATTGTCTAAACTAAAAGCTTTTGCAGATGATGAATGTGGCTCAAAAACTGAAATTTGTTTTTGGAAGGGTAGAAAACATTGTGGGAAAATGAGAAAAATGCATTTGTGCCTTTTTCACAATGTTTTCAAAAGTAATTTTCTGAAAGGTAGTTGAGATTCAAGATTGTGCGGAAAGTGTTGACTTTAACAACAGTAAAATTTCAGACTTGTCCAAATTCGTAGCATTTGCAGACAGATGCAGTACCGCTGAAAAGATGAATTCTGTCTCAGAAATGGTAGAAAGCATTGTGAGAAAAGGAGAAAATGCTGGTTACCCAAAAGTAACCAGAAAATTATAAACTACATACATTCAGCAGTTAGATCATTTAGTAGATCATTATGGCAATTATAGCTCAGCTGATTTTGAAGACAATGTTTGATGATTCAGTTTTGAAGTTTAGTGAGATTATTATAGAAGTATGATTATTCCCCATTTAACTCTCTCCAACATGAAAGATTTTTAGGCTTATCCAAATTGAAAGCATTTACAGTTGACAAATGTAGCTCAAAAGATGATTTCGGTCTTTGAAATGGCAGAAAATGGTGTGAGTAAAAGAGAAAATGCTGGTTACCAGCATTTTCTACTTTTTCCACAATGTTTTCGAAAGCCTTCTTTTGGTAGGGTCGTTAAAACTCGGAATTGTGTGATAAAGGACTAAGACTTTTATTTAAATGTTTTCTCTGAGTCTCTTGTAAAGTGTTTGTGTTTTATTTTTCTAGGGTGTTCCAGTTCGATGATGATGAAGAAGAAACTCGCAGAGTTGTTCGAAGTGAGAAAGACAAAAGGTTAGAGATGAAAACGGTGTCATTTGTTTGATTTTAAACTTAATTATAGACTTGATCTATCAGTTTAGTTCTTTACGTCACATCAAAGTTTTAGGCTTGTCCAAATTAAAAGTATTTGTGGACAACAAATAAAATATGCATCAAATAAGGATTTTTGTGTATGATAGGGTAGAAAACATGGTGGGGAAAAGAGAAAATGCTGGTAATCAGCATTTTCTCCTTTTCACACGATGTTTTCAACGGCCTTTCTACTACTGGGTCGTTAAAACTCAGGATAGTATGTTAAACCATTAACTATAGCATACATTACTTTGCCATAATAAAAATAGAGATTTGTCAAAAGTAAAAATATTTGCAGACAACATACTAAATGTGGCTTGAATTATTGAACTTGGCATTGAAAGGGGAGAAATTATTTTCAGAAAAGGAGAAAATGCTGGTTACCAGCATTTTTACAGTTTCCCAAATTTTCAAAAGCCTTTTTCCTCAGTGCCGTTAGAACTTCGGATTGTTTGGTAAAGGGTTAAAATTGTGACTATATTGCGGCAAAATAAATTTTGCAGATGACACAGATCAAGATCATAGAGCAGTTTCTGTGCAGTTTTATTCTGAATCTGTAGCATCTGCTATTCTTTCTTAACACTGACCACAATATCTCATCTGTTGCCACGAAATCTTTGTAATAAGTCATCAAGTCTTAACCAAAAGACAAATTCAAGATTTGTTCAAATTGAAAGCACATGCAGATGACAAATTAGCTTATGCAGATGACAAATTAGCTTATGCAGATGACAAACTAGATATGTCTTGAATTATGAGTATGTCTGAGAAAGGGTAGAATGCAAGTCACCAGCATTTTCTCTTTTTCACACCCTGTTTTCAAAAGCCTTTTTTCCCAAGGTCATTGAAACTTGAAATATTGCTGTTTAGGGCTAAAAAAAAAAAAAAAAAGCATAGCCACCATAGCATGGTCAATTTATGAAATTAGAGTAAGAAAAATGAAAATAAGCATGGCTGTGTAAATGCCCATAAATTGAAATACTGTTTTAAATACTTTTACCAGTATCTCATGAATTTATAAATGAGCAATGCTCAGCAAAAAGAGGGTTTAATGCATCTGCAAAACGTTTTGACCCATATCAGCTTGCACAGTTTGGGCAGGCTGATGGCTCAAAACTCTATGCTTGGGGTAAACTTTCTGCACATCCAAGGACCATTTTAGCTCATGTCTCAGTCAGTTGTTAGACAAATGGATTTTAGTGATCCATAATTATGTGATGAGTTTCTTGGTGTACTGCATCACAAAGACACATTAAACCGGCTTTATACTATTGTGGTTTGCTTTCTACTATTGTGACTTAATTATTGGTGAAAAAATACTTTGACTTAATTACTGGAGAAAGCAATACAAAACACCATTCAAACATAATATTCATTGTATTTTTCCAGATATGAAGAGATTCAGAATATCATCAAAGCTTTGAAGAATAAGAAGAAAATCAAGGATATCAGTAATGTATTGTCAGGTATGATTTCAACTCTTTATCACACACACAAAAAAAATTTACCCGTTAGAATTGAAAGCAGTTGCAGACAACAATTTCAGTTTGGCTAAAATGATAAAATTTCTCTTTGAAAGAGTAGAAAACAATGAAAGAAAAAGTTGCTCATGATTCATCTGGTTGCTGGACAAAACAGGTTTTACGGATCCACAATTATGTGATTTCTTGCTTGGTATAATGTATCACAGAAACATTAAACCCCCTTTTGCCAGAACATGGCTCAAATGTATTTGGGGTTTTAATGCATTCCTGTTTTAACTCTTTACCAAACGACAAAATTTTAGGCTGGTCCAAATTGAAAGCACTTGCAGACGACAAAATAAACGTAACTCAAAAATTGAAATTTGTTTCCAGCAGGGTAAAAAACATTGTGGGAAAAGGAGAAAATGCTGGTTACCAGCATTTTCTCCTTTTCCCACAATGTTTTCAGAAGGCATCTTCCTCTGGGTTGTAAAAACCAGGGATTGTTTGGCAAAGGGTTAAATGCATCATACAAAGCATCACATAATTATGGATCCTTTTTGTCAAACAAAAAACTATGAATCCATTTTGTCTAACAATAGACTGCATCATGAGGTAGAATGGTCAGTGGACATGCAGAAAATTTACAAATAGCAAAAAGTATCAACCCATGTCAGCCTGCGCAAAATGTGCAGGCTGACATGGGTTGATACTTTTTGCAGATGCATTAAACCCCCTTTCCACAGAGCATGTCTAACTTACTCTTTTTCATCTTCTATTTCTAGAGTTTGAATCTCTGGGCCGAGCTTTTGAAAAAGCTAAAAAAGTGGTCGAGAAAGAAGGAGTTCCAAGGTTCTTTATCAGAACTCTCGCAGAACTGGAAACTTTCATAAATGAGGTACGTCTTCTGTTACTTCCTGGTTCTGGCTTGTGGTACTGGTTGGATAGGAGGGTTCCAATGAATCAAAGTAATGCCACCAAAAGACTCCAGTACCCTTACTTTAGATTGTTACTTTGGCATTGCTTCAGCTTGGTACAAATGAAATCCAGGAAATGTGAATAAGTGGACTTTCACGATAATGCAACTGAAATACTGTTGAACTAAAATAAGCCATGCTCTGGCAGAAGGGGGCTTAATGCATCTCTGTGATGCACTATACCAACTAAGTGAACATAATTATAACTATGGACCCATAAAATCCATTTTGTCCAACAACCGGCTGAATTCTGGGGTAGAATGGTCCTTTGACATACAGAATAAGGACCAACAGAAAAAAGTTTAGACCAAGGTCAGCCTACACAGGCTGACCTGGGTTGATACTTATAGCAAATGCATTAAGCCCCAATTTGCCCGAGCATGGCTCATACATACATATAAATGGTCAAGTGTGTTATATATCATAATAATTTAATATCAGTTCTTTTCATGAACATTGGCGAGTTCTGATTGGCTGAAAATTTTTTTTCATAGCTCCATGAAAAAAAAAATCATGTGCCGGAACTACTTTTGCTGAAGGTTACTTTTGTGGGTCCTGCACACTGCTGTGTTCATTTACTTTCGTTCTCTTGGTTAATTTTCAGTATTGGGGATCTGAAAACTGCTTCCCTATTGTATTCTTGCGCCATACAAATATGAGTGGAAGGGGCTTTAGAAACTCCAACGTTAGATTTAAAAATAAAAAAAATGAATGCAGTTTGAATTATTTCCGTGGGTGTATATTGTCTGTAATATTAAATTATAAGGAATGAAGAGAATTTTATTTTTTTCATGTAGGTATGAAAAAAAAAAACTTAATCACAGTGTGATAAGGTTTTTTTTTCATACCTCCATGAAAAAAATAAAATTCTCTTCATTCCTTAAATGGTACAGGTAATGATAAAATAAAGCTTCACAACCAAATTTTAGATTTGTCTAAATCAAAAGTATTCACATATTAACCCTTAAAGCACCTTTCAAGACTGAAGGTTCCTTTGCAGCCATTGTAGGTCAAGATCAGACTGCACAAAACGTGCAGTCTGATTTTTGATCTACCTTGTCTGCTTTGCTTAATCTTTATATACAAAAGCAACTATGAAATTGAAATCATTTGCAGCCAGTGTAGATCAAGATCAGACTGCACAAAATGTGCAATCTGATCTTTGATCTACACTGTCTGCTTTGGTTGATCTTTGTATATACAAAAGCAACCATGAAATTGAAATAATTTGGGTTTTATTTTTGGCCTGAAAATGTCTGTTGGATTTATTAAGTGCACAAAGTGTTAAATTGAGCTAAAACGATAGAATTTGTGAAAAAGTAGAAAAAATTGTGGGAAAAGGAGAAGACGCTGGTAACCAGCAAGTTTGAACCAGTCTAAAATTTTTTTTTTTCAATTTTAGAGCTATCCAAATTCAAAGCATTTGCAGACCATATATTAAATCTGGCTCAGCTATTTTTTTTTAAAGTGCAGAAAACATTGTGGAAAAAGAAGATAATGCTAGTTACCAGCATTTTCTTCTTTTCCCACAATGTTTTCAAAGAAATTCTTCCTCATGGTCCTTAAAACTCAGGATTATGTGGTACAGACTTAACTCTCTATGTAACTCTACCAAATTTATTTTCAGTGCTGGGAAGATAGAGAGGGAAGGAAAAAAATGAGCAAAATCCACGCAAAAAGTTTAACAACACTTAGACAGAAACTCAGGAAATACAATCGGGACTTTGAGCAAGATATTGAAAAGTACAGAGAAAACCCGGATGAAGGCGACATAGATGAAGATGGAGAGCTTGAAGAAGGTTCGATGTTTATGTAGTTTACTTGGCTTGATGAATTGGTCTGTGAATAATGGTGATGACAAGTATATATAGGTCAAATAGTTCATAGAACGAGGTTAATATTTGCAGCAGCAGACCATACATTGTATGATTATTAGCTTGGCTGTTTTTGAGGAAAATATCGAGGTATTGTCATGGCCCTGTCATTGTGGTGGTCGTGCAAAAACTTTGACATATAACACTATAATACTATAATAATTATAATTTCTCACTCATTACTGAAGATATTTACTTCAAGCTAAGTCTAGATGTTAAGTATCAAAATCTAAACCCTTACAACAAGGGCAGGTTTCCATTAAAATGTTTTTGACAAGGTAATAACCTTTCCTCGACTTCAATTCATGGTGCAAAAACTTTGAAATTTTAGAATATCTCTGTCATTACTGGGGATATTTACTTCAAGCTTGGAGTAGTTGTTTACTATCAAAGGGGGAACTTGTACAACAAAAAGATATTTTTTTATTTTTTAAAAGCTGATTACCAGGATTTTGTCTTTTTCCCCACAATGTTTAAGAGTCTTCTCTGTCAGAGTCACTAAAACTTAGGATTGTGCTGCAAAGGTTTAACTCTTTACCACACAATCCCGAGTTTTAACAACCCTGAAAGAGAAGGCCTTTGGAAACATTGTGGGAAAAGTTTTCTACCCTATCAAAGACAGATATCATCACTTAAGCCGCATTTAATTTGTCGTCTGCAAGTTCTTTCAATTTGGTCCGGTCTAGAACTTTTTAATTTGGTAAAGAGTTAATACAGATTCGGTTGTAATACAAAATGAAAAAATGACAACATCCTAGATGTAATGTTTGGAGTATAAATCTTCCAGATGAGGAAGAGTCAGAAGATGAAGAAGAGGAAGAAGATGAGGTGCCCATGTCGAATCAGCTATCAAAGACTAAAGTGGTAAGAAAAGCAGCCTTGGGTCTATGTTCACCAACCATTCTGTAGAACCTTCTTAGTCTTATTCTTCTGAATTTTCTTAATTTGAAAGTAACACAACATCAGATAGACTAAACCAAATGGTTTGGCCAATCAGCAGTTGTGTTACTTTCAATTCAGAAAATTCCAAAGAATAAGACCGAGAACGTTCCTAGTGAATACAGACCCTGCAGTTTAAAAGAAAAAAAAGGAAATTGAAAATATGAAAAAAAAAACCTTGATTCAGTTGCTTGAAAAATGGGATGAAGACGGAAAATGTGACATAGTTACCTGCTGTGCCTCGATAGGGCAGTCAGTAGTAAAGAAGACTTGAGGCCATGGGGTATTTGGTTGGAATCCCAAGGTCTGCTAATTTCTTTTCAAGTTGATGATAGTCACCGCAAAGGTATTCATTCCTCTCTCACAGCTGATCAGTGTTTCGATGATGGTTATATGAAAAAGCAGCCAGTGACTTTGTAAGAATATTTTGGTAAGCCCTGGTAAAAAGAAAGTCCTGGAAAGCATGGATAGGTACACTGGGCTCGGCAATATTACTGAAATAATGTTGAAAAATGGTGTTGTTCTTTACTGAACGACAAGGTTTTATACTAAAATTCAAAGCTATTGCAGACGACAAATTAAATGTAAATCAATTGAAGAAACCTGAATGTGAAAGGGAAAAAAACATTGTGGGAAAAGGTGAAATGCTGGTTACCACCATTTTCTCCTTTTCTCACCTTGGTCTCGAAAGGCTTCTTTACCAAGGTCGTTTAAACTCGGAATTATGTGGGAAAGGGGTAGCCCTTTGCCACACACAATCCCGACTTTTAACGACCCTCAGGGAGAAGCCTTTTGAAAACATTGTGGGAAAAGGAGAAAATGCTTGTAACCAGCATTTTCTCCTTTTTCCACAATGTTTTCTACCCTATCAAAGAAAAATTGCACCAATTGAGCCACACTAAAATTGTCGTCTGCAAATGCTTTCAATTTGGACAAGGCTAAAATTTTGTTGTCTGGTAAAGGGTTAATCACCATACAATCAATCAATACAGTGTGAAGTGGTTACTATATATGGAACATGGAAAGAATGAAACCTGTTACTAGACAACAAAATTTTATACTTGTCCATATTAGAAGCATTTTGACTCTTAACCCTTCACCAAAGAATCCCTGGTTTTCACGACCCTGAGGAAGAAGCCTTTTTAAAATTTGGGAAAAGGAGAAAATGCTGGTAACCAGCATTTTCTCCTTTTCCCACAATGTTTTTAACCCTTCCTAAAACAAACTTCAATTTTTTAGTCACATTAATTTTGTCTGCAAATGCCTTCAATTTGGACGAGTCTAAGATATTGTTGTGTGGTAAAGGGTTCAAGCACCTTTCATTACTATAGTTGTTTTTGTGGACTGAAAAGTTGAATTTCTGTGTTTAGAAGTGTTTTGTGTGACATGTTTACAGCCCTGCATGGCTGATTTTCAATATTTTTGTCTAATTTTTATAATTTCTCCGTTATAGATGGCATCAGATGAAGAGGATGTGGAAGCTGACAGCTGGGAAGATTCCGACAGTGACAGTGACTCGGACGAAGATATCCCAGTGGACTTTACAAACATGGCTGCTTATTTCTTGAAAGATACAGACATGTACGTTTCTCTGCATCAATAAATGAACAACACGTGAAGAAAAGGGGGTTTAATGCATCTTCATGCATCTTTGTGAGGCCTTATACAAAACAGGTTGTCACAAAATTTTGGATCAATAAAGTCAATTTTAGCCAACAACCAACTGAATCATAAGGTAGATTGGTCCTTTGAAATGCAGAAAATTTTATCAATAGCAAAAAGGACAGCCTGCATAGTTGGGCCTAAGCTGACCTTGGTTGATACTTTTCGAAGATAAATTAGACCCTTTTTTCACAGAGCATGGCTCAAATATGAGGATTATTAGCCAACCCATGGTAGCTAGTTGAAGATTTGCCGAGCCCCAGTAGTTCAGTCCATAGCGTACAGGACTCAAGAGCAGGGGGTTGCTGGTTTGATCCCTGGCTCAGCTAATTTCTTTCCGAGGATTGATGATAGTCATCGTGAAAGAATTCATTCCTATCTCACTGCTGATCATTGTTTTGACGATGATTATGTGGGGAAGCAGCCAGTGTCTTGGAAAGAATATTGTGCAGAGTACTGGTAAAAGAAACTCCAGGTAAGCATGGATAGGTGCACTGGCTGCTGCAATTTAACTGAAATAATTTTGAAAATGGCGTTAAACACCATTCAATCAATGGTTGAAGTTTAGAGTATAAATTTGAATTCATGACTCTAAACATGATTCGGGTCCTGCATTGCTTTGTGGTAAACTGAAGGACTTGTGTCCTGGAAGCCTCAGGTTCAAACCTCACTTGAAGCACTTGGTCTTTGTGGGAAATTTGCCATGACGGAAACTGTCTTGTTCTTATTTAAACATGATAAAAGTTAGCTTTTTCAGTAAGGAATATAGGCACTTGTATTAATACATTCAAATAAGCCTACTGCTTATCATATCAATGTATACAGAAACACATAAAGAGTATTTTCTTTTTTGATAAAATGTTTTTTGGGTGAACAAAATCCTTATGCTATCAAGCTTTAAATTTGCGTAGAATAAGTTTGAAAATTGAATATACTTAATGAACTGGCAATGAATTTTTGTGTTAGCATCCAATGCGGAAATCATGTATGTCATTTTGACCAATCAAGAAAATAAGTCAAAGATAGTGATACATATAAAGCTGCAACAACCAACCTGAGGTCGTAGTATTTTTATGACATTAATTGACCCTATACCACACAATCTTCAGTTTGAACCACCCCAAGGAAAAAGGCCTTTAAAAACATTGTGGGAAAAGGATAAAATGCTGGTAATCAGTATTTATCCTTTTCCCACAATGTTTTCTACCTTTCTAAGAGAAATTTTAGTTTTTGAATCATTTTTACTTTGTCGTCTGCAAATGCTTTCAATTTGGACAAGTCTAAAGTTTATTTACTTGGTAAGGGCTTAAGATTAAACATGGAACAAAGTTAGAATTTAGATTTCAAAAAATCCTTAGCTCTATGACCAACAGCTGAATTAGTTTTGTTCATTTAACTCTTTTCTACTTGACAAAAATTTAGACTTGCCCAAAATCAAAGCATTTGCAGATGACAATGTAAATGTGGCTGAAATGATGGAATTTATCTTTGATAGGATAGAAAACATTGTGGGAATAGGAGAAAATGCTGGTTTCCAGCATTTTCTCCTTTTTCCACGATGTTTTCAAAAGGCTTCTTCCACAGGGTCATTAAAACTCAGGATAGTTTGGTAAAGTGTCAACCCTTTACTACACAATTCAAAGTTTCAACAACCCTGAGGAAGATGGCTCTAAAAATATTTTGTAGG
Organism: Hippopus hippopus; assembly: GCA_946811185.2. Taxonomy (NCBI): domain Eukaryota; kingdom Metazoa; phylum Mollusca; class Bivalvia; order Cardiida; family Cardiidae; genus Hippopus; species Hippopus hippopus. Next base: position 558,633 of record OX328109.1, read on the forward strand.
AAAAGGAGAAAATGCTAGTAATCAGTATTTCCTCATGTTCACATTTTTTCTAACCAATCATTTTCTACCCGTAATTTGAGCAGCATTTGAGCTCTTGTCTGCAGATGCTTTGAATTTGGACAAGTCCACATTTGTGTCTTGAGGTAAAGAGTTAAAATCAGTGGACTCTCAATTTAGGAAAGACGACAAAAAGGATCAGAAGAGGAAGGAGAAGAAAAAGCGAGAAAAGATGGACAAAGATCGAGAGGGTGATGATGATGAAGGTGAATGGGAAGAAGTTACACGAGGGGGCGGGGCCCCATTGATCGTTGTAAGTATAGTCGTGGAGACAGTTGCTAGATTTTTAACCCTCTACCACACAATCTAGTGTTTTAACAACCCTGAGGAAAAAGCCTTTGGAAAACATTGTGGGAAAAGGAGAAAATGCTGGAAACCAGCATTTTCTCCTTTTCTCACATTGTTTTCTATCCTATCAAAGAGATATCTCACCATTTGAGTAGGAATTACATTGTCCTCTTCAAATCCTTTCAACTTTGACCAGTCTAGAATTTTGTTGTATGCAACAGGATCAAGTTCATCTGGAGGTAGTCTAGGAGAAGCTGTTGCACTTCCCAGGCGTTTGGCGTTAATGTTTTCATTGGCATTTTGGTCAGCATCATCATTAAGTTTTTCAAGAGCTCACATTTTCCAAATCATATAATGGATTTTGTTCATATTTGGTATAACATGTATGACATTTTGACACGTTTACAATAGTTTAGCCTTGACCAGTATTATTTGGTATGTAACTACATCTTGTAGACTTTGTAACAAGGTCACAAACTATTATCCAGTGAGCAATTACTTTACTATGCCAAGCATGGTAGCGTAGTTGGTAGCATATATAACTTGAGACCATTGGTTTGAATCTCAAGTTTTGTCAACAATGATTCTGTAGGAAAGCAGCCAGTGGCTTTGGAAGAATATTGTGCGGAGTACTAGTAAAAGAAAGCATGGGTGGCCACATTTGCTACCTGGCTGCCACCAATATAACTGAAATAATGTTAAAAAAGGTGTTAACCCTTTCCCAAACAATCTCGGGTTTTTATGACCCTGGGGAAGAGGCCTTTTGAAAACATATTGGGAAAAAGAGAAAATGCTGGTAACCAGCATTTTCTCCTTTTCCCACAATGTTTTTTACCCTATCGAAGACAGAAATCATCATTTTTGGTACATTTGTCGTCTGCAGACACTTTGAAGTTGGACTGGTTCAAAATTTTGTTGTTTGGGAAAGGGTTAAACACCATGCAAACAAAACATTTGCTTTATTTATTCAGGAAAAGCCAAAGATGTTTGCTAAAGATACAGAAGTAAATCACGAGGCAGTCAACAAGAAACTTTTAGAGATTGTGGCTGCACGAGGCAAGAAGGGAACGGACAGAAATGAGCAAATTGAATTGCTTAAAGAACTACATTCTATCTCTGAGGCCAATAACCTTGGAAATGCAATGTCTTTGAAAATCTGTTTCAATATCACAGCGGCCATCTTTGATTATAATCCTAACATTGCAACCTGTATGAGATCTGAAATGTGGGAACTGTAAGTATGCTGTGTTATCGAAGCAAAATTCTGATTATTAGCTTGGATGGTGAAAAAACCCAGAAGTATTTGCATGGCCCTGTTGTTGAATGTGTCTGCATCATCTTGCAAAAACTCTGAAATTTGTTGGTATCATTGTCTTAATCTTTATAGAAGATATTTACTTCAAACCTTGAAAACAATAACCCTATACCTCATAATCCAGAGTTTTAACAACCCTGAAAAAGAAGGCTTTTGAAAACATTATTTCATCCTTATTTTATGAAACTGTAATCGTTCTTGTATCTTCATGCCAAATGTTGCCCCTGATGGCTGGATGGTTGCACAGATTACGACAAAAAGCAAATGCATTTCATGCTTTGGAGGCCTTCCAAGCTGTCGCTGTTGTCATTTCCAGGGTTTAAATGAGGACCAATCCCTTGAGTTTCTTGGTCCCATACACCATGTTTATCTATTATTTAATACCCATGTTTACACAGCTGATTAATTATACACACTATAAAGTTTCAACTGTATTTTTTCTACCTGGCTGTAGAGTTGTGTTTTTAATGGTGTGGTATTTGTTTTTCCAGATGTATGGAGAATGTTGTCTCCCTTCTCACACAGCTCAAGGAAAATCCAGACATCATCATTGGGGCAAATATAGCTGAAGACTCCGAGAGCCTTGTGGTGAGTCGAGTTTTATTATACATTTCTCTATAGTCTGAGGGGTCCTGCATTGCCCAGTGGTTAGGTGTAGGACTCATGACTTGGAGACCTCAGGTTTGAGTCTCACTGGGTCCACTGGCTTTTCGTTGGAGTTTCTTTAGGCAAGACACTTTCAAAACCCTTGCCTAAACCCAGGAAATACATGAATATGTGAGCTGTCACCATGATAATGTCTGAAATAATGTTGAAAGTGGTGTAAAAAACCATTCAACCAATCATTTAATCTATAATCCAAAATGTATACCTTGTGTGAGAGAGTATTGTGACAACCCCCCCCCCCCATTGAGTATTGACCCCGGGGTCAAAATAGTACCACGGAAAGGTGATTTAACCCCCCCCCCCCCCCCCGAGTATTGACCCTGGGGTCAAAATAAAATCGTACAATAAATAGGTGACCTCCACCCCCCACCCCTTTCCATTATTGACAAACACTGCCCCTCCTTCGTTTTTACATGGCAATTTGGTGCATATGTATTTTGTTTTTGTGTTCATTATGGTGCAGCCAGGTAGCTCAGTGGTTAGTGTTTCTGACTTGCGACCTGGTGGTTGCAGATTTAATACCCAGTTGTGGCAAACTTTCTTTCTGGTGATATTTTGCCTCTTGCCTCTGATGTATGTGAGAAAAGTAGTCAGTGGCTTGGAAAAAGAGTTGTGTCAGTACTGGTGTGAGAAACCCAGGAAACCCATAAGTAGGTGCACTGGCTGCTCTGATATGACCTAAGCTGTTAAAACTCCAATACAAAATACAAAACAAAATAGAAAAGGTAAAGAATCAATTTTTCTTATTTTTTCCAGAATCCACCATTCAGAGTACGAGGTTGCATATTAACTGTTGTCGAGAGAATGTGTGAAGAGTTTACAAAGATGTTGCAGGCATGTGACGCCCACAGCACCGAGTATGTGGAGAGACTGCGTGATGAGGCTGCCGTGTCGAAAATCATAGATGATCTTCTTGTCTATATAGAAGGACGGTCTACAACGGAGGAAATTTGTAGAGTGTTTCTTCGTAAAATTGAAAGCTCTTATTACAAGGTATGTCTCTATATTCAGACAATCATGATGAACATTATTGCATGAATTTTTGTTTCATGTAGCACTGAACCTGAAATAAGTGGACATTGTTAATTAAGTGCAAATGCTTTTGATTTTTAGAAGCTTAACTTGTATTAGTTGTTAAAGGTACTGTGTTTTGGCTTTGGCACAAAGATGCCACAGACGACTTTGAAAACTTTCTGGTATGATATGGAAAAATCAGTCTGAATTATGGTTTACTACAAAGATACAAGTAAATATACTGTGGCAAAAGGGGAAAAAGAAATTTTTCCTTTTTATACGCCCGTCAAAGTCGGATCACCCGTGGCGGGCGGGCGGATGGGCGGGCGGCATCCCCATTCTTTGTCCGGAGCATATCTCCAAAACTATACTAGCTACGGTTATGAAATTTCATGGGTGGATAGATCTCATCAAGGCGGAGTGCAGTGCACAGGAATCATAACTCTCGCTTGCTTATTTTTTGAGTTATTGCCCTTTGTTGTTTTTCATACTTGAATTTTGTCCGGAGCATATCTCCAAAACTATACTACCTGCGGTTATGAAACTTCATGGGTGGATAGATCTCATCAAGGGGGAGTGCAGTGCACAGGAATCATAACTCTTGCTTCCTTAATTTTTGAGTTATTTCCCTTTGTTGTTTTTCATACTTGAATTTTGTCCGGAGCATATCTCCAAAACTATGCTAGCTACGGTTATGAAACTTCATGGGTGGATAGATCTCATCAAGTCGGAGTGCAGTTCACAGGAATCATAACTCTCGCTTGCTTAATTTTTGAGTTATTGCCCTTTGTTGTTTTTCATACTTGAATTTTGTCCGGAGCATATCTCCAAAACTATACTACCTGCGGTTATGAAACTTCATGGGTGGATAGATCTCATCAAGGGGGAGTGCAGTGCACAGGAATCATAACTCTTGCTTCCTTAATTTTTGAGTTATTTCCCTTTGTTGTTTTTCATACTTGAATTTTGTCCGGAGCATATCTCCAAAACTATGCTAGCTACGGTTATGAAACTTCATGGGTGGATAGATCTCATCAAGGCGGAGTGCAGTGTACAGGAATCATAACTCCCGCTTGCTTAATTTTTGAGTTATTGCCCTTTGTTGTTTTTCATACTTGAATTTTGTCCGGAGCATATCTCCAAGACTATACTAGCTAAGGTTATGAAACTTCATGGGTGGATAGATCTCATCAAGGGGGAGTGCAGTGCACAGGAATCATAACTCTTACTTCCTTAATTTTTGAGTTATTGCCCCTTGTTGTTTTTCATACTTGAATTTTGTCCGGAGCATATCTCCAAAACTATACTAGCTAAGGTTATGAAACTTCATGGGTGGATAGATCTTATCAAGGGGGAGTGCAGTGCACAGGAATCGTAACTCTTGCTTACTTAATTTTTGAGTTATTTCCCTTTGTTTATATTCATACTTGAATTTTGTCCAAAGCATATCTCCAAAACTATGCTAGCTACGGTTATGAAAGTTCATGGGTGGATAGATCTCATTAAGGGGGAGTGCAGTGTGAAAGAACCATAACTCTACCTTGTGCTGTCTTTGAGTTATTTCCCTTTGATCGTCATTTTTACAGCATTTTCTGCTTGTCCGGAGCATAACTGTCATCTCCAGTCCGATTGACTTGAAACTTGGCATGTGTGTTTGTTGCAATAATACGGAGTGCAGTGCGAAAGAACCATAACTCTACCTTGTGCTGTCTTTGAGTTATTTCCCTTTGATCGTCATTTTTACAGCATTTTCTGCTTGTCCGGAGCATAACTTTGTCATCTCCAGTCCGATTGACTTGAAACTTGGCATGTGTGTTTGTTGAAATAATACGGATTGCAGTGCAAAAGAACCGTAACTCTACCTTGTGCTGTCTTTGAGTTATTTCCCTTTGATCGTCATTTTTACAGCATTTTCTGCTTGTCCGGAGCATAATTTTGTCATCTCCAGTCCGATTGACTTGAAACTTGGTATGCATGTTTGTTGCAATATTACAGAGTACAGTGCGCAAGAACAATAACCCTACCTAGTGCGGATTTCGAGTAATTCCACTTTGATCTTCATTTTTACAGTATTTCTTGCTTGTCTGGAACGGAACTTTGTCACCTCAAGTCAAATTGACTTGAGACTTGGTAAACATGTTTGTTGCATTACCTGCCCTTTATGATTATTATACCCCCTTGACAACTGGCGGTGGGACGGGCGTATCTTGCGACAATTTGCCGCTCTTGTTTGCTCTTTGTTTTCAAAAGTGGACTACAGCAAGGCAAAGAAGTCAGTCTTTTGAGGGTTTTTGGGTTAACCCATACAGTCCTGAGTTTCAACCACCCAAAAATATTTTGGGAAAAGAAAAAAATGCTGTAAACCAGCATTTTCTCATTTTCTCACAAATTTTTGTACCCCTCCAAAAGCAGATTTCAATTTTTGAGCCATATTTATCTTTCCATCTGCAAATGCTTCAGTTTGAACAAGTCTAAATTTTTGTAGTTTGTTAACTCTTTACCAAACGACAGAATTTTAGACTGGTCCAAATTGAGAGCATTTGCAGACAACAAAATAAATTTGACTAAAAAATTGAAATATGTTTTAGGAAGGGAAGAAAATGTTGTGGGAAAAGGAGAAAATGCTGGTTACCAGCATTTTCTCCATTTCCTACAATGTTTTCAAAAGGCTTCTTTGTCAGGGTTGTTAAAATCGGGATTGTGTGGTAAAGAGTTAAAGAGTCTAATAAATTTTGATACAAATGTCCTATCTTTTATTGTAAATCTTACAGCTAAATGCCATTGATGAAGAAGTGATGGACAGACTGTGCAAGTTTGTTTACACAAAAGACGGCACTGATAGACTGAGAACCAGGTCTATTCTTTGTCACATATACCATCATGCATTGCATGACCGCTGGTTCCAGGCTCGTGACCTAATGTTGATGTCCCACTTGCAGGATACCATCCAGCATTCGGATGTGCCTACACAGGTAAATTAAGGGGGCTTTAACCCTTAACCATACAATTTTAGTGACCTTTGGAAAGAAAGCTTTTGAAAACATTGTGGGAAAAGAAGAAAATGCTGGTAACCAGCATTTTCTCCTTTTCCCACAATGTTTTCTACCCTTCTAAAAACAGAAACCATAATTAAAGCAAGATTTATTTTGTTGTCTGCACATGCTTTCAATTTGGTGGAGTCCAAAGTTTTTTCATCTGGTGAAGAGTCAAACCAGATTTATAAAAATAGCATTTAACAGAATGTTAATATTGTGTTAGAAAAACCATAGGGACATGACTGTTTACCCTTAGTTGGGGAAAACAAAAAAAAAAATGCTGAAAAAAATATTGTCTACAGGGGGACACGAACCCACGAGCTTCAAAATTGTAACTGGTAGCTCTCCTAAATGGGCTGAGGCAGCTCAAAATATTCCTGTGTTAAAAATGTATTTGTCTCTTATCATGCAGTTACAGGTACTGTTATCTATGAAATAGAAAATTTATGGAAAAAATACAGATAAATGCGTACTTTCTTGTATTTTCTACATGTATTTCTATATATAATATGATTTAATTCTATACCCAGCTTTGCATTCAAATGAAAATTAGCAGTTCCTTAATTTTCAGTGAAAATTTTATGTCAAAAAAGGGGCATAACTTGTTGTGAATACTTTGATTGTTATCTGCGCATGTTGTATAGGTTCCCCTTTTGATAGTGAACAACTTGTCCAAGTTTAAAGCAAATACCTTCAATAATAAACAAGTTATTATAAAATGTCTAAGTTTTCGCACAACGACACAAACATTGATGCCAGGGTGACGACAATACCTTGACATTTTCTTTGAAAACAGCCGAGTTTATAAAGATGAGCTGTGTTAAAAACTGGCTGAAAGCGAGTACAGATGTATCTTTAATGGGCTAATGATAACAGGGACTATGAGTCTTTTAGATCTTTTAAAATATGGGATTTTCTAGTAATTGGCTATTGTTTTTCAGATCTTGTACAACAGGACAATGGTCCAGCTAGGTTTGTGTGCGTTCAGACAAGGAATGACAAAAGATGCCCACAATGCACTGGTTGATATACAGAGTGGAGGGAGAGCAAAGGAGTTATTGGCACAGGTAAAGTCAAACCCTCAGAAAATCTTGTGGGAATAGAAGAAAATGCTGGCTACCAACATTTTCTCCATTTCCAACAACATTTTCAAAAGTCCTTTTCCACGGGAGTCATGAAAAATGTGATTGTTTAGTAAAGTGTTAATGGTACAAAGTTCATTTATGAAGACATCCACAACGATTCTTGGGTCCTCCATGGCTTAGTGGTTAAGTGAAGGACTAGAACCATGAGACTCTTGGTTTGAGCCTTTCTGAAAGCAGTATGTTTTTTTTTTTTTTTTTATGGGAATGTCTTTGGGCTAGATCTTTCAGAGCTCTAGCCTAGTACTGGTAAAACCCAGGACATACATGAATATGTGAACTGTTGCTCTGATATGACTGAAATATTATTGAAAAGGTTGTAAAACAACAGTTTATCAATAAATTGATCAATCGTGTGAGCCATATTTTATCTGCAATAACTTTGACATTGGATGTGTCTGAAATTTTGTCGTTCAGTAAAGGTTTAATGGTACAAAAGTTCAGTTACAAGGACAGTCTCAATGATCCTGTTTTCTTCCATAACAGGGTTTGTTACTGCAGAGACAACATGAAAGGACAGCCGAGCAGGAAAAAATCGAGAAAAGGCGGTTGTTACCATACCATATGCATATAAATCTTGAACTGCTCGAATGTGTGTACCTAGTGTCAGCCATGTTGATGGAAATACCATATATGGCAGGTTTGTAGACTCTGTTAGTAGTCATAAGGCTTAACATTTTCCCGCCCTAGCCTAGCACTGGTGAAACACAAGACATAGATGAATCTGTAAGCTGTTGTGGTAATATGACTGAAATAATGTTGAAAGCGGCATAAAACACCATTTAATCAGTCAATAGCACTCTCCCACAAGACAAAATTTTAGACTTGTCAAAATTGAAATCATCTGCAAAGTTTGCAAGAGTTTATGTCTTTATGTCCCACACTTTACCATTAGAGCTTTTTAGGCTGGTCTAAGGATATGAGAGTTTCTCAGAATTATATTTATAGATTTATTAGATAACCAAGTACTCATATTGCCATTGGTACATGTATGGAAAGAGTCAGTTAAGTTTAACTCTACCAAACTACAAGATTTTAGACTTGTCCAAATTTTCAGATGTCAAATACAGCAAAAAGAAAGACATTTGTCTTTGAAAAGGTATCAAAAATTAAGAAATTTCAATCATCTGTGAAGGAAAAGGAGCCATTTAATTACTTTGTCTTGTTTACACAACAAAAAACTGCATTATTGGCTCCATTATCATTTGAATATCCAAAATGACGTACTGGGGATATAGAGATATGGATGGAGAATACATATAGTTGAAATCTGTATTTTGCAGCTCATGAGATGGATGCTCGAAGACGCATGATCAGTAAAAACTTCCACCATGTTTTACGTATGAGTGAGAGGCAAACTCTGACAGGCCCACCAGAAAGCATGAGGGAACACATTGTAGCAGCGTCCAAAGCCATGAAGACTGGAGACTGGAAGGCCTGTAAAAACTTCATCATTAATGAGAAAATGAATGCCAAGGTATGAAGAAATGTTGCTGTTAAAGGGGCAATAACCAAGATTTTGTTTGGCAAGTTCTTGTAGAAAATCTTAACACTTAAAGTGCTGAATTAGTGATTCTGACCTTTTATTCGGAAAAGAAGACACAAAATATTGCTATTTCTCAAGGTAAGAATATGTAATATAGTAGTAGACAGTGGAGATCTAAGATCAGACTGCGTGTTCTCGATCTACATTTTCTGCACAAACAATTTTAAGTTGGTTACAAGGAATTTACAAGTTTTATTGCTTAACTCTTTACCACAAAATCCTGAGTTTGAACAATCCTAAAGAGGAAGGCTTTTGAAAACATTGTAGGAAAAGGAGAAAACGCTGGTAACCAACATTTTATCCCTTTCCCACAACGTTTTCAACCCTGTCAAAGACAAAAAACATCTTTAAAGCTACATTTAAGTTGTTGTCTGCAAATGCTTTCAATTTGGACCAGTGTACATTTTTGTCATTTGCTAAAGAAGTATGACCAGAATTTTATTTGGCAAGTTTCTTTAGATAATTTAAAAAAAAAAGACTGCTAATTTTCATGGGGGTGCAAAGATGACTTTAGAATTGAAAATTAGACAGAAATAACTGTACAGAACACAAGGAACTTGCAAGTTTTTTTGTGTTTTAACTGTAAAATTTCCTGCTTTATTAGGTAAATTTATAGCCATTATTGTATAATGGGATGAATAAATTTTTAACACAATAAGATGTTAGTTGTCTCAATAGCCCGGTTCGTAAAGTTACCAACTATGGTTCAAGGTTGTGGGTTTGAGTCCCTTTAGAGGCATTTGTCAGCATTTTCTTTCAATTTTGTCAGATCTACAATTTGTGTTGTTTGGTAAAGAAATAAACAACTTCATAAACCAGTGGAAAGTGTATGAAGTATGATTTCATATCTGTAGGTTTGGGATTTATTCCAAGACAAGGATCGTGTTCGAGAGATGATTGTCTCAAAGATTCAGGAGGAAAGTTTACGGACCTATCTGTTCACGTATAGCAGCGTCTACGACACCCTCAGTCTCGTCACGCTTGCAGAGATGTTTGAACTTGATACCTATAAAGTTCATTCAATCATCAGCAAGATGATTATTAATGAGGAATTGATGGTAAGTCTGATTTATATCAAAGAACTTTCATGAGTGTTTATGTACTTTTGTTTTTATTAAATAAATTGACTAAAAAACTGTTTCAAGATTTGGCTAGCATCTTGGTGCCCTGGCTTCTGTGATATAGCTGAAATGATTTGGAAAACGGAATCAAACACCATACAGACAAACAATCAAAATCTGTCTTGAACACAAAATTATATGAGCCGTGCTCTGTGAAAAGGGTATTTTATGCATTTGCAAAAAGTATAGAACCATGTCAGCCAGCGAAGTAAGCACAGGCTGTCATGGGTTGAAACTTTTTGTTTTTGGTAAATATTCTGCTTGTCCAAGGACCAGTCTTTATTGTGAATCAGTCGGTTGTTTGACAAAATGGAATTGATGGATCCATAATTATGTGATGACAGGCTTGTGATACTGTGTCAGGGAATGTATTGCCCATTACCACAGAATTGTCCAAATGAGAGTATTTGCAGACTACAAATCAAATGCAGCTCACATGGTGAGGTTTGTCTCTAAAAGTGAAGAAAACATGATGGGAAAAGGAGTAAATGCTTTTTACCAGCATTTTCTCATTTCCTCATGTTTTCAAAATCTGTCTTCATTGAGGTAGTTAAAACTCCGGATTGTGTGGTAAAGGGTTAAAGCCACTTCTGCCAGAGTATGGCTTTATTCGTTGTACGGTCAGGTGGCCGGGTTCTTGGAAACTTGTTCACGGCTGAGGCGAATCATGTCGCCACCTCGCCTTTGTTTCCAAGTCCCAGGCCACCTGACCGTACAACAAATTTATTATACTGCAAAGTTTTACCGTTCCAACATGTATTCAACGAAATTTCCCCGTTTATGTACTCACGAATTGAGTACGCTGACAACATAGAATTTCCCCTCAGTGTGCCTCAAATCAATGAAAACTGACGTCACTTAGAAATGACATCACTAAAATCTTGGTAAAACATGCATTCATTTATTTTCAAAAATAATCCGTTCTTTCCGCTTTAATGAAAACCATCAAGGGAAACTAGAAATAATACGGTGCAGGGCACTCATTATGTTTGTCTTGTGGGCGGCTTGTTTCGCTCGGCGCCACCATTTTGGCTGTTGTGTTAGTGTAGTCATGTTTACGGGGCCATCAAAAGGAAACTACTTTTACGTGGATTTTGCCAGTGTACATGACTTGCATGTACGGCGCATATTATCCAATCAGATCCCGAGAAATTTCTTTGCAGTATAATAAGTATGTCTGTTATTGTCACATTTCTGTATATTCTAGGCATCGCTTGATGAGCCCACTCAAACAGTGATCATGCATCGTACAGAACCGACGCGTCTACAGTCTCTTGCTCTACAACTCTCGGAAAAAGTTGGAACTTTGGTGGAAAACAATGAACGGATACTGGAAATTAAACAAGGAAACTTTTTCTTTAACAAATCAAGTAAGTAACTTTATAGCCGGACTGGGTAGTTAAGTAGTTAATGTATCTGACTCGTGACCTGGTGGTTACATGTTTGATACCCTGTTGAGGCAAACTTTCTTTCTAGTGATTTTTTGGCTCTCACTTCTGATGCACGTGAGAAAAGTAGTCAGTGATTTGGAAAAAAAGTTGTGTCAGTACTGATGTTAGAAAAACAGGAAACACATGCTTAGGTGCCTTGACCACCTTGATTATGATTTGAGCTGTTAAAACAATGTTGAAAGTCGAATACAGCCAACCAAGTAACTTTTTAAATGTTTAAGCCTTTACCACACAATCCTGAGCTTTAATGACCTTGAAGAAAAGGGCTTTTGAACCAGCATTTTCTCCATTTCCCACCTTAGCAACAGTTGATTTGTTTTAAATGTACAAATATACAATTAACCGTATCAAGGGAAGGTTACCAATCTAGACTGAAAGTAAATTCAATATGGCCACCATGACACAGACAACTTTGGGCCCGGCCGGGTAGCTCAGTGGTTAACTTTCTTTCCAGCGATTTTTCACCTCTCACCGACGATGCATGCGAGAAAAGTAGTCAGTGACTTGGAAAGAAAGTTGTGTCAGTACTGGTGTGAGAAAGCCAGGAAACACATGCGCAGGTGCACTGACAGCCATGATAATGACCTAAGCTGTTAAAACGGCATTAAATACAATCAGTACAATACAGACTAGGTTAGATGTAGTTACAGAATCAGCTGAGTTGTGATTAGTGTAATGTTATTGGTGCATATTCTCCATTTCCTACCTTGTTTTCTACCTAACCAAGTGAGTTTAATACTTGGATTTAATTTGTTGTATGCAAATGCTTTGGACAGGTCCAAAGATTTGTTATTTTATAAAGAGTTTAATGTTAAATTTAAGCAGTGCCTTATACCCTGCTCTTGAGCTTATTCATCTACTATAAATATAATTTGAAGAACATTGATTTAAACTATAGCACCTGTTTCCTGATTAATGCAATCAGTTTGGTACGGTAAGTGCTTTTTGTAGTAACCAATTTGTCCTTTCCAAACCTGATGTAAGGTGAAAGGTACTGAACCCTTGTGTAAGGCATAAAGGGCTGATCCTTCCTGTAAGGTGTAAGGGCCCAAGCCCTTGTATAAGGTGTAAGTGGCAGAGCCCTCATGTAAGGTATAAGAGGCTGAGCCCTTGTGTAAGGTATAAGGGGCTGAGCTTTTGTGTAAGGTATAAGAGGCTGAGCCATTGTGTAAGTTATAAGGTGCTGAGCCCTCATGTTAGGTGTAAGGGGTTGAACTCTTACGTAAGGTGTAAGGGGCTGAACTCTCATGTAAGGTGTAAGGGGCTGAGCCCTCAGGTAAGGTGTAAGGGGTTGGACTAAGGTAGGAATTGGTTGCTTTATGGGGTAAAATATGTGCTGCTTTCAGAAAACTGTTTAAAAGCTTTTACCAAATAATCCAGAGTTTTAACAGGCTCTTCCAATTTCTTTCTGAGGATTGCTGATAGAGTTACTAGAGGATTCATGCCTGAATCACTGCGGATCATTGTTTGACAATGGTTATGTGGGAAAGCAGCTAGTGGCTTGGAAAGAGTAGTGTTCGAAGTACTGGTAAAAGAAACTGTAGGAAAGCATGGATAGGTGCACTGGCCACTTTGATATATTTGAAATAATGTTGAAAATGGCTTACAATCAATCATTCAATGAACCCTTTTAAAAAAATCAATTTTTGAGTAAGATTTTTTTCGTTGCCTGCAAATACCTTCAATTTGGACACATCTAATATATTGTTGTGTTATAAAAAGTTAATAAAGTTTCTGCTTGCAAGTAAGGGGGTGGGGAGAGAATGAAAGATGAACAGAAGAGGTAGGTAAATATTGACTGAACAGAGACAGAGAAAATGAAAGAAGAAAAAAACAAATACAAATTCCTGTATGTAGAGTGTTTGGCAAAAGTTCTGATTCAATGTAATAAGGTGATTTGAGTTGCTGGTAATGGTGCTGGATTATGTTGGAAAGTGTTTTGTGTAAAAAATTTTTCTATATCATGAAATTTATCCGATCATGAAAACTTGAATTAAAGGATCAATTTCACTACATTGACAGAAAATCTGATTTTTTTAGCTTGGCTGTTTTCGAAGAAAACATTGAGGTATTGTCATAGCCCTGTCATCGTCTGTGTCATCATGTGAAAACTTTAACATTTTATAATACCTGTGTCATTGCTGATATATTTACCTGTATTAGTTGTAAACTATCAAAATGGAAACCCATGCAACAGAAGCAGGTAACCATCAGAATATTTTTGACACAGTTATGCCCCTTTTTCAGTCTAGAATATTCACTGACAATTTATTACTAAAAGCAGCTGAGCTGGCATGCGGTGCTCTTGATTTTGTTTGGGCAGGAATTACTGCTATTGACTTCAGCTGAAATGAAATTCTTTGAAACTTTTTACAAAGAGCTTGTGCAGGAATATAATTATGGGCCATGCTGTGTGAAAAGGCGGCTGAAAGTATCTGCAAAAAGTATTGACCATGTCAGCCTGACTGTGCAGGCTAACCCTGTTCAAAATTTTTTGCTATTGATTAATTTTCTGCATGTCCAAGGTCCTTTCTACATCATGATTAACCCGCTTGTTTATCAAATTGGATTTTATGGATGCATCATCATTTGATGACTCTTGGTAGTATGCACCACCTTTTTGCCAGAGCATGGCTCATACATTATTTGATTTTTACAGTACCAAGTCTGCTGTATTTTTTGTATTGATTGCCCATCAACAAATTGGCATGTCAGAGTTTTTTGATGAGTATAGGCTGAAAAAATTGACCTGGCAGGGCAGAGCTATGTTACAGTTCACTACATTTTAGATTGGGGTAAAATAGGTAATTCAGAAATCATTGTGAGTAGCTGTTTTTGGCTATTAATCAATGAATACAGTACTGAATATATACTATTATGATGCATGTTTTTATGTAGATTTATGACAGATAATTTTGAACGAGTTTGAAGCCACTAAAATGGAAAAAAAAAAACAGACTGGTTGATGTATGTCAAAGGTTAGCCAAGCCCTGCCAGGTTACTTCTTACAGATTATAGTACTTTGACAGGAAACTGTTTCCTGAAAGGAAACATTCTTTATGTATTACAGTTCAATTTAATGTAGCTCATCAGAAGTTGTGTTACTTTCAAAGTTAGAAAATACTTATTGGTCTTATTCTTGATTTAGAATGCATTTATTTATGTGTTTTGTGTTTTCAGATCAACAACAATCCAGTAACTATCAACAAAATCAACCAACATGGAGTAAGTATTATTCACAGACACAGGAAAAAGTAGTTCTTCTAACTTCGTCCTGTACTCATAACTGTAACAAACTCCACAAAGGAGAAATATGTGAAAGAAATACTAGTTTAGTTCATTAATGTACATTTTAATGAACAACAGATGGATGTCATAGCGTACCCTTTTGCCCAATCAAGTTACAGGAAGTATTACAGCGTATCATTTTGACAAGCAAATTGGGAACCAATCTGAAGACATTCTGTGCTCGAGTTACATCATCGTATCATATTTTGGACTGTATTTGCATTTGTATACATACAGATTTTTTTCCTGTCATGTCAAGATTTTATCCTCTTGCAATGCCTGTATTTGACTTGGTGATTTTATTGGTTTACATTATTTGTTCACCTGCTAAATAAGTTAAATGAAACTTTCAAGCCAAAAGTAAAGACCTTAATGTTGCTGTTTCACTGTTATTTTTTGTTGAAAAGTATCTAGTTTTAAGCCAAAAGACAAGACCTTAATGTTGCTATTTCAATGTTATTTTTTTATAAAAAATGTCTCCTTATAGGACAGTGTATTCTGTGCAGTCTGATCTTGATCTACACTGTCCTCAAAAGGTCCTTGAATCATGCTTAACAGCCTAGGGGTAAAAATTGATAATTTTGTTCATTATTTCAGATCGCATGCGTCAAAACAGGAACCAGGCACAGAGGACATACTAGTTACTTGAGGATCCACAGACATTTTGATGTTTTTCTTGATCGAAGTGTTTAAAGTGTGAGCTACAGACACTTCAGCTGAATTTTTTTGGAAAAAAAGTGTAAATTAATTATATTAAATGAAAGTTTTCAGACTTACTGAAATAAAGTATTCTTGAAGTGATAAAACTAGTGTTTACATGTTTTAGATAAAAACTAGTTTTTGCTGTTGCAGTTCAAAAGAGGGAAACTTGTAAATAATGATTTCATCCATAAACAAATATCATTGGATAAAATGTTCGCTATGACGTATTGTAAACTTTACAGACCAAACTTTTGTTTGTTTGTGGTTTTTTCTTGTTTGCTTGTATGGTTTTTGCCACCATTTTCAACATTACTTCAGTTATATCATGGCAGCCAGTGCACCCATCCAGTTGCTTTGAAAGGATATACTGCAAAGTACTGGTAAAAGAAACTCCAGCAAAGCATGGATAGGTGCACTGGCTGCCACAATATAACTGAAATTAATGTTGAAAACGTCTTATCCAATATTAAAATCATTGTCATATGTACATACATGTGGGTTTAACCCTTTCCCAAACGGGAAATTTTGGACCAGACCAAATTGAAAGCATTTTGCAGACGACAAATTAACAGTTGCTAAAAAAGATGATTTTTCTATATGATAGGGTAGAAAACATTGTGGGAAAAGGAGAAAATGCTGGTTACCAGCATTTTCTCTTTTTCCCACAATGTTTTCAAAAGGCTTCTATTCCTGACCCGTAAAAACCAGGGATTGTTTGGGAAAGGGTTAATGTAGTGCTATAGAACAACATCTATTTGAGTGGCACTCTGACCAAAGGGGGTATAATGTATCTCTGCGATGCATTATACAAAGCAAGACATCACATAATTATGGATCCATAATACCTATTTTGTCTAATAACTATCTGAATCATTGGGTACAATCTTTCTTGGACATGCAGAAAATTTACGAATAGCAAACACTTTCCATCCATGCTTGCCTGAGTGGTCTGCCCAGGCTGACATGGATCGATACTATTTGCTAATGCATCAAACCACCTTTTCAGTGAGCTTGAGTCACAAGTAAAATTTCAACTTTTTTTCTGCATGTTTTTGTGTATATATTCATGCTTTTATTGTTGGAACATAATGATCTAGTGCTAATTGTCTTTATTTACTGTCAAATTAGACGTGCATCACACCATGTAGTATCATCAAGCATACTTCAGTAATGTTCTATGTTTGGACGGCAGACAACAACATTCGAACAGAACATAGAAATAAAGTTGAATAAATACAAGGATGAAAGAGTAAAAAACATTTACTCTGACTGCTAAGAGGTACATAAATTGCCTTTGCAGACCATGTAGATCAAGATCAGATTGCACAGAACATGCAGTCTGATCTTGGATCTACACCGCCCACTGCCTGTTGCCAAATCATGAGCTTAAATTGCTCTCCCTTGAAACTCGGTGTTGTGTTAAGCTCGGTACACACAGTAAGAGTAAGATTTTTGTTACTGTCTGTACATCCCTAATACATGTATTATAAGATTTTCTGGAGTTTCATGAAACTGTATTGGGTTTAGAGCAAGGAGAGTTTTTCTCAAATTTGGAAAAATCTGTATAATAAGACCGAGAACGTTCTTAAGAATGGTTGACGAACACGGACCCTGGTCCAACATCTTCGCACCAGGACTGGTCCGTCCTAGTTTTCCAATGCAATAGCAATATTTATCATACATAATGCCATGGTCACTTCATCTTGCTCTGCAAGCACCATTTTGACACTAGATCTACACATTAACATAGCTATGACGAGGAAACCCGACAGGTAAGAAGGGTATCATAAGATTTGTATTGATGTGTGTGTACAGAAGTGTATTATGATACAAAAATCTCTGAGATTAATTTCATGAGACAAATCTTACTGTGTGTACTGGCCTTTTAACTGCACAAGGATTGAATTGCACTTAGCTTACCCAGAAGTTAAATGGGCTTGAGTTGATATTATTCATAGCAATGTTTTTAGATAAGATGATGTGAAGAGTCATGCACGAGGACCATAAATCTGTCGTTTTTTTTTTTTTAAATTCGATGACGTATGTATCTAAAAGGAAAGTGCATAGATAAGTTTTTACCGGCTTGAACAATTTACATGTACATCATATGAATTAAAATGAAACAAAACAGTCGTAAACTTTAAGAAATTTTACTCTTAATATTGACAAAAGTGGTTTTTTTTTTCTAAGAAATGAAAAATATGACATGCCACACATCACCACAAAAGTCTTTTGTTTGTTTGTTTCGGTGGAAAAAAAGGGTTTATGTTATAAGGAGACTACGTTATGCATAAAAAGTGAGGCAGAATTCCTATCAGGTTTGAAGTTGGATTCAATTCTTCACCAGACGACAAAGTTTAGACTGGTCCAAATTGAAAGCATTTGCAGACCACAAGATTGAATGTAGCACAAATGACGTGATTTTTCTTTAAAATGGGTAGAAAAACATTGTGTGAAAAGGAGAAAATGCTGTGAAAAGGGGGCTTTATGCATCTGCAAAAAGTATCGACCTATGTCAGCCTGCGCAGGCTGACATGGGTCAAAACTTTTTGGTTTTTGTGAATTTTCTGCTTGGCAAAGGACCATTCTACCTTCAGATCCAGTCTGTTGTTTGACTGTTTTTTATGTATCTATAATCATGAGATATGTTGCTTGGTATAATGCGTCATAGAAATGCATTAAACCCCATTTTTCCAGAGCTTGGCTCAATTATAAACTCGACCTCTTGACAACTCGAAATACGATCCACTGGCATTCTTACAGGCTTTTATCTCACATGCTTGACTAAACTAGCGGACGGAATAGATAAATGATTAGACTGCACGTTTTGTGCAGTCTGATCTTGATCTATGCCGTCCGCAAAAGCCTCTGGTCGTTTTTCCGAAGGGAAAGCAAGCAGTGGCTTTGGAAGAATATCATGTAAAGTAGTAGTAAAAGGAATTCTGAGAAAGCAGGGATAGGCGCACTGGCCGCCGCAGTATAACTGTACTAGTGTTTAAAACGGCGTGAAAACCGATAGAAATTACAACGATCAAAGTAAAAGAAAATTGACATGTATGTCAATGGGGTATAGAGAAGCTCGAGTAAATTATCCGCTGGCCACAATGTTTTCAAAAACTCATTAGGGGCACATTAACCGAAATACAATTATATAAAGTTAAAGGCCCAATAGCGCTCTTTACAAAACGACAAAATTTTGGTCTAAACCAAACCGAAAGCATTTGACATTTGACAAAATGAAGGTGGCTCAAATTATTTCTTTCTGGAAGAGTAGAAAACATCGTGGGAAAAAGAGAAAATGCTGGTTACCAGCATTTTCTCTTTTTCCCACAATGTTTTCAAAAACCTTCATCTTTAGGGTCGTTAAAACTCGGGATTGTGTGGAAAAGGGTTAGAAGTTCGGATATAATTATGTGTCCGGCAGAGTGTCAAAGTTCCAATTGTTGCTAGAAAAATGAATCTGTTCTGTTTATTTTTGCCCGCAACTTAGGTAGGCAACTTGAATTCTAGGTCAAACTTAAACATCTTATTTTTCTGCCATCGACTATTCAAAACTCTGACTGCACTGTACTATAACATTTGGTCAGACACATAGATGTAATATCCATACTTTCAAATGGTATGGATTGAAGGCCCACTGGTGGCCGAAAAACAATGCTGATGTTAAAATGTATTAATGGATTACGACCACTTAACTCATCGGTAAATATATCGTGTAACATCGACGTTTTCGTAAAGGCTATTCGGCCAATCTCGGCAGCTTCCGTCTTTTAATTAATTCCATCCAAGTGTTAGTCACCGGCAGAAAATGAATTTTAAAATCAGGCAAAAAGTAAACAAAAGATAGAGTGACTGGCAACTTTTAACCTATTTTTTTTTTAATTAATTTTTGTGCCAGCGACTAACACTTGAACCGACCGCTCAATAACACATTGTCATCTTCACAATAATTTCCATACTTTTAAATCGTATGATTTAGATTTAAATGCATTTTAACACCCGCTTTGTTTACTTTTGGCAGCTAATGTTACTCTTAAGTTTCACCTTTTTAGACTCCCGAATTGTTTACTTCTGGCAGTTAGTGGACCTTTAAATGTGATGCAAAACCATCGCGGCACAACTGCTTTGAATATCATTATGTGGATAAGCACGCTGGATAGTTAAATTACAATTCAACCTCAAAAAATTAAACCGCTCGGCCGTGAAAAACGCACGTAATAAAAGAAATACGATTTCGAATATTGATTTTTTAGCCAACAAATTGACATTTAATGATATTCTTCATTTTGAATTTTTTTCTTCCACTGACGCACATTTAACGCTGTCTTTTTTGCCGTTTACACATATTTGAATGTGAGTCCTACTCTGGCAACAGGGGGTTTAATGCATTGCTGATGCATTATACTAATCAAGTCATCATATTATTATAGTTTCATAAAATCCATTCAGTTTAACAATCGACTGAATTATGAGGTAAACTGGTTCTATGACATTCAGAAAATTTACCAAAATCAAAAAGTTTCGATCCAGGTCAGCCTGCGCGGATTGCGCAGGCTGACCTGGATCGATGCTTTTTGCAGATGCATTAAGCCCCCTTTTCACAGAGCATGGCTTATTTGTTTGATGTGTTTGCACCGGAGTTTGAATAGAAGATGCAAAAAAGTGTTTGTTTTCAAAACGTAGCGAGGCTTTAAATCCCAATATACGCCAGCGCCACCCAAGCTGCACAGTGCTGTCGTTTGCAGTTTACATTGCATCTATTCATTGCTTAATGAAACAAGAAATATCTTAAAAAAACAAAGACAGATGGCGTAAATTTGCCAGCAAATAGGCAGGGACCCTTTAAATAAACATGTCTGCATTTTTTTTTTCCACTACAAGGGCCCTTAGAATAAACATATCTACATTTTTTTTTTTAATCACAGGGGCCCTTAGAATAAACATGTCTGCATTTTTGACCAATCACAAATTTCTATTCATTCATTTGTTATCAGTACCAAAAGCAGGTCAAAAGCCAGCACATTCAGCAACGCCGAAAGAAAAAAAAATTGGAAGAATGGGGGTCCGCTGGATTGCGAAGGAATTGAGAGATACTCGGGGGAAAGGGGTTTCATATATCTTCGTGATGTCCCAAAAACATTAATCCATTTTGTCTGAATATCGTCTGAATCATATTGAGAAAGAATTATCCTTTGACATGCAGAAAATTCACCATTGGCAAAAACTCGACCCAGGTCGGACTACCCTGCCTAACATGAATCGATACTTTCTGCAGTTGATTGATTGATTGTATGGTGTTTAACGCCATATGGTTTATATGGCAGCGGCCAGTGCTCCTATCCATGCTTTCCTGGAATTTCTTTTACCGGTACTATGCACAATATTCTTTCCAACCCTCTGGCTGCTTTCCCACATAACCATCGCCGAAAACAGCCAGCGGTGAGAGAGGAATGAATCCTGTCGCAATGACTATCATCAATCCTTGGAAAGAAATTGGCCCATCCCGGGCGCGAATCAGCTGTCCTCTGTTGTCAAGTCCTGTACGCTACCAACTGAACTATTCTGCAGATGCATAAATCAATTTTTCACAGGGCACGACTCAATGATTTGATTTTTTTTATCTTGCCATGTGCAACCATGTACAAAATTTGCAGAGAGAGTAGAAGACAATCAGCATTCACATAACGACCATCTTGGTCACATGACCAGATTTTTAAGAACCCTTCAAGAACGTCAATTCTCGGGCTATTTAAGGGTGTGGGTTCGAGTCCCACGACTGGCCACCTAAAAGTACTAGTAGTCTTTCGGATGAGACGTTAAACCGAGGTCCCGTGTGACGGTGATATACACGTTAAAGAACCAGACGTTATTTAGAATGGGTTTCGTCCTGTATCTTGCACTATCCCTCGTAACATTACTGACAGCCTTCAGGGAGCGTCGCCCATATGAGCAACCGGTGGCGATGGTAAATAAACGCAAATTCAATCAATATTACTGCTCAGCAACATTCGTTGAAAAATACCCAGGTATCCAATATCAAAAAGAATAAATAGACCCAAATGAAGAAAAAGTATGCCTTTGTATTCCATGTTGAATTTTTATGGCATACTTATGCACATCTATTTATCTTCGATTGCAAAATAACCCCTTTCATACAGGCGTATTTTATGTTATAATACAAGTGACGTTACAGAAAAACATCGCTCTTTGACGATTGTTTAATAGATTTGAACCAGTTTGTCCAATATATCGTGCAGTGTATTGGCTATATTGTAAAAGTATTGCTGCGTCTATCATATATTTTAGCCATGCTCTATGAAAAGGGGGCTTAATGCAACTGCGTAAAGTATCGACCCAGGTCAGCCTGCGCAGTCCGCGCAGGCTGACCTGGGCCGAAACTTTTCGCCGTTGGTTAATTTTCTGTACGTCCAAGGACCAGTATATCTCATGATTCAGTTTTTTTTTTAAAAAAAGTGGATATTATAGATCCATAAGTATGTGATTGCTTGCTTGGTGCCATGGATCACGGAGATGCATTAAGCCATCTTTTGCCAGAGAACGGCTCATATATTTAAGCCAAGCTCCGGCAAAAAGGGGCTTAATGCATCTCCGTGATCCATTGTACCAAGCAAGGTATCAAATAATTATGGATCCATAATATCCAAGTGTTGTAACGACCAACTTAATCATGAGATGCACTGGTCCTTGGACATACAGGAAATTGACCAATAGCGAAAAGTTTCGGCCTAGGTCAGCCTGCGCGGACTGCGCAGGCTGACCTGAATCGATACTTTTCGCAGATGCATTAAAGGCCCAGTAAAGGCCAAAATATCAAAGTAGGTGTCAATGAATGATTAAATTGTATGATTTAGGTTTAAATGTATTATGACACCGTGTCATAATACATTTAAATCTAAATCATACAATTTAAAAGTATGGAAAATATTGTGAAGATGACAGTCTGTTATCGTGTGGTGGGGCCATATGTTAGTCGCTGGCAGAAAGAGAATTTTAAAATCGGGCAAAAAGTAAACAAAGACACTGCTACCTGGCAAGTTTTAACCTAGTTTTGAAATTAATTTCTCTGTCAGCGACTAATACTTGGACCGACCGTACAATGACAGATTGTCATCTTCACAATAATTCCCATACTTTTAAATGGTATGATGTAAATTCAAATGCATTTAAACACCTGCTTTGTTTACATTTGGCCTTTATTGTCACTTTAAGCCCCCTTTTCACAGAGCATAGCTCATTAAAAATTACGCAACAGTCGAAGAAAATTGTGGCGATTTTTCTCTCAAGTTGTTACGATAACATTCCAGCAGTAAAACCCTGTACACTGTTTACCAATCGTTTTGCAAACACCAACCACCAGCAAAAAAAGCAAACAAAAATGAACATGTCCAAACATCGTCAATCACTGTTTGGTGATATTTGCTTGTGTTACACTGTTTACTATGTTTTTCTTAATCTTCATCACACCCTCTGTCATTATTTCTTTATTTAAACCCAATATTTTCAAAAGTACGCAAAGGGGTCCTGCGTGGCCCAGTGACAGAGCTTGGGACTCGTGATCTAGAGGCCCTGGTTTCGCTTGATCCACCGGTTTTCTTGGTGGGAGTGTCCCTTGGCAAGATGCTTAACAGCCTTAGCCTAGTACAGATGGAACCCAGGAAATACATGAATATGTGAGCCGTCGCTTTGATATAACTGGTATAGTGTTGAAAGCGGCACAAAACGCCGGTCAATCAATCAATCAAAAGTACACAAAAGAAGGCCGGGTTGTGGTTGGGGTAGAGGTGGGAGCGAATTCCTTGTTACACCCTAGAAAACCTCAATGGTGTTGGATTTGAAATAACCACTAACAGTAATATGAGTTGTACAAGAATTGCCGAGCCCCGGTAGCTCAGTCTGTAGCGTACAGGACTTGAGAACAGGGGGTCGTTGGTTCGATTCCCGGCTCGACCAATTTCTTTCAGAGGATTGATGATAGTCATTGCGACAGGATTCATTCCTCTCTTACCGCTGACCGTTGTTTCGACCATGGTGATGTTGGGAAGCAGCCAGTGCCTTGAAAAGAATATTGTGCGGAGTACTGGTAAAAGAAACTCCAGGAAAGCATGGATAGGTGTACTTACCGCCGCGATATAACTGAAATAAGGTTGAAAATGGCGTTAAACACCATACAATCTACAATCAGTATACAAGAGTTAAGGGTCGGTTTATTTATTTGTCCACGGCTAGTTATATAATTTCAATTTCTTTCATTTAAACTTTGAAATGCAATGCTATTGTAACATCAAAGAAAACCGGAAAATATGAAGATGAATACATATAATCATGCGTTATTTTGCAATTTTCTTCCAAAAGATTGGCGTTGCCATGGTTTCTGCGAGATGTCATTCTCGACCTCTAGAATATTTTGCGTATTTCTCAACCCCCATGCTGCTAAGCGCGACCCAAGGAACTTTTTCGGACTGTATAGATCAAGATCAGACTGCACAGAACGTGCAGTCTGATCTTGAATCTACACTGTCCGATAAGGAGATTTTTTTTCTCCAAAAAAATTACTGTGACATAGCAACATTTTGGTTTTTACCCACGACTTGAAAGTTTCATTTTACTAATTTAGCAGGTTAAGACTTAAAGTACATCACGTTTTGAAACTTCATATACTGGACATGGAAAGAGTTTCTTACTTGTTAATTCTTCACCAAACGAAAAAATGGACATGTCCAAATCGACAGTATATGCAGACGACAAATTAAATTTGACTAAAAATTGAAATTGGCTCTTGAAAGGGTAGAAGATATTGTTGGAAAAAAGAGAAAATGCTGGTTACCAGCATTTTCTCCTTTTCCCACAATGTTTTCAAAGCCGTCTTTGTTGAGGTCGTAAAAACTCGAGATAGGGTTAACTTTACTCCAGACGAATAAAAATGGACTTGTCCGAATTGAAAGCTTTTGGAGACAAATTATAAAATACCTTTCGATAAATGGGATAGTTTTCTTTAAAGGATAGAATACGTTGTGGGAAAAGCAGGACACGCTTGTTGCCATTATTTTTACGGTACTTTTTCCAAATCGTTTTTACCCATTCATAGATAAATTACGTCATTTCAGCCACATTCAACTTGTCGTCTGCAAGTGCTATCAATTTGGACAAGTCATCTAGTAAGGGTTTAAACCTTTTCCACACAGTCCTTGTAACCAGCATTTCCTCCTTTTCCCACAATGTTTTCTACCTTATCAAAGACGATTTTAAACATTTGAGCCAAATTTAATTTGTCGTCTGCATATGGTATCAATTTGGACAAATCGAAAATTTTGTCGTCTGGTAAAGGGTTTTAATTAACACACAAACACAAAAATAACCCTGGATACCCACGAAGAAAACATTTCTAATTAGTTCGATGACGTAACTGACACCAGCGTTCGCGTATTGATTTCATGGTAAGTTGACGGTATCGCTTAGAACCGTGACATCCGGCAAATATCTGCTGACATGCGCAGTGAAAAGTAGTGACCAAAACATGACTGAGCCTTGCTCTGTTAAAAGAGGGCTTAATGCATCTGCAAAAAGTATCGACTCAGGTCAGCCTGCGCAGTTTGCGCAGGCTGACATGAGTCGAAACTTTTTGCTTTTTAAAGTTTTCTGCGTGATAAAGGACCATCCTACCTCCAGATCTAGTCGATTGTTAGACCAAATGGATGTTATGGATCTTTGATTATGTGATGACTTGCTTGGTATAATGCATCACATAGATTTAGGCCTACTAAGCCCTCTTTTGCCTGAGCATAGCTCATTTTTTATATAAAAAATCATTGGTTTACATCAATATCAGATTGCTAGACAAGTGTCTCTTGCCCCTGTTTACTGCTGAGTTATGGTTGATTAAAGGGAGTGGAATGCGACCATTTGATAACCCACGGCAGGAAACAGGCTGGGCCACACATGTATATCATGGATGATTATATGCTGTTTGTCTCGTGTACACAAAGTAGTACCAACTGTGAACCAATGCCGCATTTGTCAAATATCATGAAAACTCGTCACTGTACAAATACGACTGTTTGACGTCCCTGTCGCGGGCCATCATTGAAACAAATTGTCGGAATCGGATAAGTTTCTTTTGACAAACAATAGCAACTTTTTTTTTCCTAAAAGGGTTCTTAAATGCTTCCAGGGTATTTCAAAAGATATTTTGCTTTCCATCAAATGGTTTTCCTTCGGATCCCTGAACCATCTAACGAACAATTCCAAGTTTTAACGACTCTGAGAAACATGACATTTGAAAACATTGTAGGAAAAAGGAGAAAATGCTGTTAACCAGCATTTTCTCCTTTTGCCCTTAATATTTATACCCCTTCAAAAATATTTCGTTTCATTTGAGCCCCAATAAATCTGTTGTCTGCAAAACCTTCTAAGTTTGAGAAAATCTAAAATTTTGTAGTCTTGTAATGAGCCAAACAGTTTTGGGGCATATCAAAAAAAAGGCATGATCAGTTACGTACACAAGGTCACATAGTGGCGGTAAGTCCACAATCTTCTGCAACTTTAGAGCGTTAAAGATAGCCTTATTATCTTTACGTTGACAGTGGAGATCGGTCAAAATCAGACTGTACAGTAGGTGAGGTCTTGCTCTTGGCTTACCAAAAAATATTTCAGCAATCTCAAAAAAGACTTTAGGTGGCTGGTTTATAGATTATACAGCTAACTTACCAGAGGGCTTATATTCTTTCTTCTTTTTTTAACATGGGGTAATTCATAGTGTTATTATCTAATAAAACTTCAAAAATGATTAATCACCTAATTCAGAAGGCCCAAGGTGTGATAGCTATCGAACCATTAGTAAAGAAGACAGACAAATGTAAGTAAAAATCAAGTGCTATTTCCATAATGGGTTGCGAAGCCTGTTGAATGAATGACTGAATGAAGGAAGGAAGGAAGGAAGGAAGCAAGGAAGGAACGAATAGAGTGCCCATCGATAGCTAGGGTCATGTTAGGCGCAATTGAAACTGAGGCGAAACTATTATTCGTCACGAATAATGAATCGTGAGAAAACAGTAGTTCAACCGCGATTTTCCTGTGGACTTACTGTATCTAAATAAATCTAAAGCAGGTCAAAAATTTATGAGCATAACTGAAGCTTAGCTACAAATAAACGCGAACTTGTGCAGTTGCACAAGATGTATCGGCCACTACTTTACGTATTCATGACCGAGTATGTCCTTGGTTTCACATTTGATTTATCGTCTGCAAATGCTTTGGATTTTGACAAGTTCAAAATTTTGTCGTTTGGTGTTTAAAGAGTTTAATACTTAACTGTACTGATCGAATCGCCCACAGAGCTTGGTGTTGCTATCAGCGTTACGTTTATGAAGAGACGCGGCGCAGTGATATGTAAAGTAGTATTGTCAGAGTTGGTAAACCTTTTATGACAACGCGGCGCAGTGATATATAAAGTAGTTCTGTCAGAGTGGCTGAACCAACAAGGATCAAAGACATTTGTGCTACCGCTGTGACACAGTGAACAAATTCCGAAGTTTACAATCTTGTCCTATTTTGGATTAAAGGTTTGGCGTGTTACAGATACATGGACCAGGTATATTGTGATTTATTTGATTCTTAATGTATGATTGAAGTGTTAGTTCTTTTCTTTATATCACACGATAAAATTTAAATGTTGTTCAAGTTGAAAGCATTTGCCGACGATGAATGAAATGTAAATCAAATAACAGGATTTGTAGGAAAAGTTTTTTTATTGTATTGAAATGTATATTAGTATTATTATTATTAACAATCTTTACTATATAAATGCGTCTTTACACTCATGACTTATGTTCTGTAAAAAGATGGCTTAATTTATCTGCAAAAAAGTATCGATTCATGTCAGCCTGTACAGTCCTCGCAGGCTGACCTTGTTCGAAACTCTTTGCTATCGGTAAATTTTCTGCCTATCAAAGAACCATTCTACCTCATGTTTAAGCTTTTATTTAGATTGAATAAATCCCTATTATGCGACGAAATGCTTGGTATAATGCATTACAAAGACGCGTTTAAGCTCCTTTTCCTAAAACCCCGCTCATACATCGCAACCCTTTACTGTACAAGTACGGTTGCTCACACCCCGTTTACATGAAAGGCCATGGTGTATCTTAAAGCGTACATCTAGAAAGATCTTTTTTTTTTTTCACCAGAGTAACCGTCTAATATACGTAGGAGAGGAAATGTTTTGTAGGTTTAGATGAAGTAATGAACAAACATGTTTACATTAATCCGCCGATATGCACAAGTTAATCCCAGTGTGAAGAAACGATACGCTTTAAATGTCAGAGTACACATGTAACTGTTGCCCGAAAATGCTGTATTTTCAAACCTAGTATTGTGACAGACAAAACAGTCGTGATATTAACCCTAAACCTGCTAAATAAAAGAAATGAAATTTTCAAGCCGGTGATAAAAGCCCAAATTTTCCTATTTCAAAGGTAGTCTTGGAGGAAAAATATCCTCGTATCGAACAGTGTAGATCCAAGATCAGACTGCACGTTCTGTGCAGTCTGATCTTAATCTACACTGTCCGCAAAAGGTCAGTGAGTCGCGCTTAGCAGCCTAAGGGTTAAATGTTGAATTCAATTTTATGTTTTCTACTTTGCCAAACATAAATCCCATTATTTGAGCTATGCTTGTTTTCTCCTCTACAAATGCTTTCAATATGGATGAGTCTAACATTTTTTCGTGTGTTAAAGGGTTTAAGCTAAACAGTCATTCATCAGTTACTTTCAACTTTCTTCATAAAAATCTCCTTTAATATTCCAGGCAGCAATGGACAGCGCTGGAGAATTGAAAGACAGTGTTTCCTATTCTTCACACACTGTTAATGTGACACGCTCAGTCTATACTTTAGAAGATTACAACAATAAATATGGCACTGTGAAAAGCCCAGGCAAGTCAGTTTCCGAAAGGTTACAACAAGCCTGTACAGTCAAACGTGTTGGAAAAAGTTTGGCCTCACATTTTCCAGTCATAAAGGTGATAAGGAAATATAAAATAAAAGAGAACCTTTTGGGCGACGCCCTCGCAGGGCTGACCGTTACATTTATGCATCTTCCTCAGGGTATGGCGTTTGGACTTCTCGCATCTCTTCGGCCAATTTATGGTCTGTACTCCACGTTCTTTCCCGTGTTATTTTACATGATATTCGGCACATCTCCATATATTTCTTTCGGCACGAACGCTGTCATGGCGCTGTTGACACAAACTGTGGTTGAGAGAGAAGCTGAAGTTTTCGTTTCAGATTTTGCAGCCAATGTAAATTCATCGGAAAACAACACTGCATCAGGACCAAGTGAAGCCGAAATCCTCCAAGTTAAAGTTGGGACCGCAATGGCTTGCTCCTTGTTATCGGGTCTGCTACTTGCAGTCATGGGAATTCTTAAACTTGGTTTCCTCACATCGTACTTATCAACGTCTTTCATTGGTGGATTCACAACAGCAGCAGCGGTACATATCGCAACCAGTCAAATTCCCAAACTGTTCGGCATAGCTACAGAGTCTTACTCTGGTCCAGGGAAACTGATTTTGTCATACATAGATCTGTTTCGTAAAATAGGGCAAACAAATGTAGCAGATTTGGTGATTGCTATAATAAGTTTGGTTATATTGATTGTAGTGAAAGTAGGCATCAATGAACGATACAAAGAAAAAATGAAAATGCCGATACCCATTGACCTAATTATAGTCATTGTAGCAACAATAATTTCTCACTTTGCAAAGTTTCGAAATGAATTCAAAGTTAAAATTGTTGGAACCATTCCGAGCGGATTTCAAGCACCTACAGCACCGAGATTTAGTAACATTGGTAACATTATCGCGGACTCCATTATAATTGGAATACTGGCGTTGGCGCTCACCATAACGTTAGCCAAGCTTACAGCGAAAAAACATGGTGTCAAAATTGACGACAGTCAAGAAATATTTGCATATGGCTTCAGTAATGTATTTGCGTCATTTTTCGGCTGCTTTCCCTCGGGAACTGCACCGCCGAGAACAATGATCTTGAGCTCTCTTGGTGCCAAAACCACGTTACACGCAATTCCAACGACGATAGTGTTTGTTCTCATTATACTTGTAATTGGTCAGCTGTTTGAATCGTTGCCTATCGCTGTTCTGGCTGCAATGATCATAGTTTCGATTAAAGACCTCCTGCTTCAATACAGAAATCTACCGAACATTTGGAAAATCAACAAATATGACTTTGTTATATGGATAGTAACTAACTCTGCAGCAGTCTTGATAGATCTAGATTACGGCCTTCTTATAGGTGTCGGAGTTTCCATTTTGCTGGTCGTAGTACAAAACCAGAGAACATCTGGGTATCTGGTCGGTGTCGCAAAACAAGAGGACGTTCTGTACAGGCTAGATAAACTAAAACAGAAGGACCGGAAGTCAGACGTTGCTATTTTTAGATTCCCAACGAGTCTGTACTTTGCCACCGCGGAGCGATTTAGGGAGCAAATTTATAAAGAAGTTTTAAATCCTATAACGTACCTCAAGAATAAAAAGAAGTTGGAAAAGAGGACTAAGACTAAGATTGACGGCTGCGAAAACGAAGCTTTTGACAAGGTAGAAATGACTATCGAAAATGGAGGACAAATTTCAGAAAATAAAGACACTAACATAACGATTCTCGACAAGCCAAAAGCAGTCATAATAGACTGTTCCATGATGCAATATTTTGATATTGCGGGGACAAATATGCTGCAAGAAATTATAAACCAATATCAGCAGATTGAAATCAATGTGTATCTGACTGGAATTTCGAAATCTTCAGAAAGTATCTTTACTGAAGTTGGACTTTTCAAAGTCATTCCTAAAACGAACGTTTTTCTTGACGTCTTCGACGCAGTGGAAGTTTTGAGACAACAGCAACATTACATTTACCACTTATGAGTAGAATAAGTGTCGGTGGGTGTTAGTTTTGGGCCAATGGCAACATTATATTTACCACTTATGAGTAGAGTAAGTGTCGGTGTTAGTTTTGGGACAACATCAACATTACATTTATCACTTATGGGTAGAGTAAGTGTCGATGGGTGTTAGTTTTGGGCAAATGGCAACTTTACATTTACCACTAATGAGTGGATTTGGAGTTGGTGTAAGTTTTCAGACAGCGGTATTACATTTACCACTTATTAGTGGATTAAGTGTTGGTGTAAGTTTTCAGAAAACAGCAACATTACATTTACCTCTTATGAGTAATTCTAGTGTTGGTGTAAGTTTTGAGACAACGGCAACACCGCATTTACCACTTATAATTAGATTTCTTTGTTTGTATGGTGTTTAACGCCGTTTTCAACATTATTTCATTTATATCGCAGCGGCCAGTGCACATATCCATGCTTTCCTGGAGTTTTTTTATACCAGAACTTAGCACAATATTCTTCCCAAGCCACTGGCTGCTCTCTCATTTAACCATTGTTGAAACAAATGAGTAGATTTAATGTTAAAAATCTGTTGAAATGTTTAAAGTGTTTTTTGTTAAAAAAAAAAAAAAAAAAAAATGATGTAATTCTTTACAGACGACAAAGTTTTAGACTGGTCCAACTTGAAAGCATTTGCAGACGACAAATTAAATGATCAAATGGTTAGATTTGACTAGGATAGGATAGAAAACATCGACTGAAAAGAAGAAAATGTTGTACCAGCATTTTCTCCATTTCAAGCAATGTTTTAAAAAGCCTTCTTCCTCAAGGTCGTAATAGGACCACAAACTCCTAACTTTTGACGTCCGTGAAGACAGAGGTATGGCGAGGGTTGAGCCAAGATAGTTTTGTTAGCATTGCATAAAATTAAGTATAATTATGTAGAATTACCCTGATAAGATACATATATTTAATAAAAGATCTACTGAAATCCAAGACCAGCCTTCTATATTACATTTCCCCGTAGTCACCTCAGGCAGTTAGTTTCGATAGCGCTCATTGCACAAATTTTGAAAGCTCCTGCATTATCACAAAAGTTTCTCGGTCCGTATTCACCAACCATTCTTAAAAAAACATTCTTAGTCTAATTCACAAGAATTTTCTAAATTTGAAAGTAACACAACTTCTGATTCGCTTGAGAAAATGAACCACACCCTAGCAAAAGTGGGGTATAATGCATTTCCAAGATGCATTGTACCAAGCAAGTCATCACATATTCATAGTTCCATAGAATTAATTTTGTTTAACAGCCGGCTGAATCCAGAGGTAGAATGGTCCTATGAAATGTAGAATAGCAAAAAACTTTCGGCCCATGTCAGTTTGCGCGGAGTTAAGGTTGGGACTTCACAGGCTGACATTGGGGGACTTTTTGCAAACTCATTTAAACCCTCCTTACACAGAGCATAGCTTAAATGGTTTGGCCAATCAGAAGCTGTGTTACTTTCCAGATCTAAAATTACACTGAGAGTGCAATTAAGAATGGTTGGTCAATACAGATTCTTTTCCCTCACTTGCGGACTATGTACAGAAGCTTTCGGCATGGTCTGGTGTCAGCAGAACTTGTGTCATTGAAATTTCCGCCCGTAAAATTTTTCCTCTACACCTACGGAACCCAGTTTGGGGAAAAAAATCACGGCAAAGATTCTACCGTGGTCATCTTCATAATCCCTTCAGAGACATTTTAGATTTTCCGTTTTCGGGAAGAAGAAGAAATGGTGCTATATAATGCTTCAGACCCGTGTCATACTGTAATGGGACTTTCGTGCGCGGCTCAGTGATTAAGTGTAGGACTCGTAACCTGGAGGCCTAGGATTCGAGTCTCACCGTAAGCACTGGGTCTCTGTTAGAAGTGTCCAAGACACTAAGAGCCTTTGCCTTGTACTGGTGAAACGTCAGGTAGCGTTTGGCGGGGTAAACACACCCAAAAAAGGAGCATGTGGTGTTTGCAGAATCTTTCTACACATTTAGATCTTAGATTTTTTTCTCTAAATATTCTGCTATGTTTGATATACAAATCGTGACTTCCGCCCATAGATCTGCTTTCAAACTCATGCTTTGAATCATCCCATTGAATTGTGCATATCATTTACCTGATAACAATGTGCAATTTAATAACATCATCAGAAGTCGAAGCCGCGCACTTCATACTTTGTTTAGAATAGAGGAAGAAATGGAGCGACAGATAATGCGACTAGCCGGTATCACACTGTAATGACTTCCATACGCGGCTCAGTGATAAAGTGTAGGACTCGCAACCAGGAGTCACATGGTTCGAGCCTTACTTGAAGCATTGGGGCTCTCATGGGAGTGTCCAAGACAATCAGAGCCCTAGCCTTGTACTGGTGATACGTCAGGTAGCGCAGGGCGAGGTAAACACACCCAAGAAAGGACTATGTGGTGTTTGCCAGCCCTACACTGAGGAAGAATTGACGCAACAGATAATGTGTCAGGCCGTCATACTGTTGTGCGACTTTTCCTTTGATATCCTATTTTTTTGCGTAGCTGATTGTGCTGGCTTTTGACCTATTTCTTGGTACTCATAAAGAATGAATAGATAGTAATTTGCGATTGGTCTAAAAGGAGCACCTGTTTATTCGGCGGGCCCCTGCTGCCATATTTGCTTGCGTACTTATGAAACCATTATTAACAAACGTTGCAACCGCTAAATCGATACCTCGAGGCCTCAGTGATTCATACCATAGTAAACTAATTTAGTAGAAAAAGATTAATTTCTTGTTCTATTTGGAAATTTAATATTTTCATAAGCGTTACCCAATAACCCAATACTACTTTTCCACAAAATGAAAAAACTTACAGGAAAAAAGAGGCAACTGCTCACAAGTTTATTTTACTTAATATTGAACCACAAAAGAGTTTCAATATTCATATTCCAGTATCTCTTACGCCGCCTATCTTTTTTTTTTTTAAAGATTTCTCTTTTTTTACTACCTGCACCAAATCACGTTTCATATCATGATAATTTATCGTACCACACGATTTTTGCATTTTTGTTTGACAAGTGGGTCAATAGTTAGGCCATGCTTTGTCAAAAGGGGGTTAAGTGCATCTCCGCATGATGCATTATATCAAGTCATCAATACACTCTGCAAAACTTATAAACCACCACTTTTTTTTCTTCTGCAAATTTAGTCAAGTAATAGACAGGTAAATGGAAACAAATTGTGTCATGTATGAGCCATGCTCTGTGAAAAGGAGGCTTAATGCATCTGTGAAAAGTATCGACCCAGGTCAGCCTGCGCAGTCCGCGCAGGCTGACCTGGGCTGAAACTTTTCGCCATCGGTCAATTGTTGTATGTCCAAGGACCAGTTTACCTCATGGTTCAGTCGGTTGTCAGACAAAATAGATTTTATGGATCCATAATCATGTGATGGCCTGCTTGGTAAAATGCAATATGGAGATACATTAAGCCCCCTTTTGCCAGAGCAAGGCTCATATCTTAACGTTTATCATGGTATTGTAAAGAAAAGATTCTGGATTCTGCCAACAGAAGGCATGTCTTTTTCAAGAGGGAAAACATCGGCTGCGCATGCGTGGTGTCTACGTGACAAAACAGGTTAAAAAGAGAAGCTTAAATTACTGAAATTTTGTCAGCAATAAGAAAACACATGAAAATTATTTCCAGCACAAACATAATATAATCCGAGAAAAAGAGTATGAAGTTTTCAAGAATTTGATTTTTCAATTTTCAGTGTTGAGTGAATGGATGTTGAATAAGCTCCTTTGTCAAGAACAAGTCCATAAATTCTTTTCAGAGTTAGGCTGAGGCATGTTTTCACACTGAACAATCATTCTGAAAAAAAAAAAATCAGACCAAAACATCTCTTTTCTTGACAGTGGTGCAAACAAAAAAGTTTAATGTATCTCTGTATTGCCGTTTAAGTGGCCGTTTATAAGTTTTGCTGAGAGTAAACATCCATAAAATCCATTTAGCCAAAGAACCGGATGGTTCCTGAGGTAGAATGGTCCTTGAACATGCAGAAATTTGACCTATAGCAAAAGTTTTCGACCCAGGTCAGCCTGCACAGAGTGCGCAGGCTGACATGGGTTGATACTTGTTGCAGATGCATTAAACCCCCTTTTCATAGGGCATGACTCATTTATGAAACATATTGACTATGTCATCCCATACAAAAATTGCATGAAAAAAATGCACAAGTAGATCTATTAATAAAAAGTTGTGTGTCATATACATTTATGGCAGCTGTGATTAACAGTGTGAAGTTCTGCAGATACTAACTTGTCAGACATTTGTCATAGTTTTATTTATTATCAACTACCTAAAAAAAATAAAGCTCCTTCTATCAAGGATAAGTAACAGTCAAAATTGCTGGGGGGATAATTCAGTATTTACCATTAAAGTTCTGCCAGCTGCTTCATGGATACATGCACCCACTGTGCAAAAAAAAAACATAAAAGTGCCACTTAGAGTTTAAAGATAATCTTTTTGAAAGACGTGCGAGTGCTCTGTCACATATCAACAGGCTGACATGGGTTCAAATGCTTTGCTATCCATAAATTTTCTGCATGTCCAAGGACCATTCTACTCTAGACTTCAGCCAGTTATGAGAAAAAATGGGTTTTACAGATCTATAATTATGTGATGACTTGCTTTGTATAATGATTCATGGAGATGCATTAAGTCCCCTTTTGCCAGAACATGGCTAATTTCATTTATTTAGCACAAGGATTTACCCCTTACAATTTAAACAGGACTAAGTATGCTTTTAAAGTAAACAGTCTCTGACAGCATGGTGGGAAAAGGAGTAAATGATTATTTCAAGCAAATTTTCATTTCAAACTATGTTATCTATATCACTGAAAAACATGTTATTTTCCTACTTACTATTTAATCTATATATTTTAAGTATTATGTCTGAAATGAGCTTGCAGATCCCCAATAGCGTAGTTGGTAGCGTAGTTGGTAGCGTAGAGGACTTGAAGACAGGGGTCACTGGCCCAATTCTTCAGACAGGCCAATCTCTTTCTGAGCATTGATGACAGTCATTGCGACAGGATTCATTCCTCTCGCACTACTGATCATTGACTCGACAATAGTGGAAAAGCAGCTAGTGGCTTGGAAAAAATATTGTGTGAAGTACTGGCTTAAGAAACTCCAGGAAAGCATGGATAGGTGCACTAGCCGGCATATAAATGTACAATGTAGTAATATTGAAAAGGGCATGAAACACCATATAATCAATCAATCAATTAAATGCTCTTCGATAGTGATATAAAAGTGTCTAACAGATCCAAAAAAACAACCATTATACATGTACTTGAAATGCATTGTGGATATTTTTTTTATTATTTATTTGTCTGCACTTCCTGCCATTAAACTGTATAACCCATTACAACACAATCCAGAGTTTTAACAACCCTAAGGAAGAAGTCTTTTGAAAACATTGTGGGAAAAGGAGAAAATGCTGGTAACCAGCAATTTCTCCTTTTCCCACAATGTTTTCTTCTCACTTTAAGACAAGTTTCATCATTTTAGCCTCCTTAGATTCGTTGTCTGCAAATGCTTTGAACTTGCACAAGTCTAAAATTTTGTTGTTTGGCAAAGGGTTAAAACCTTTATTAGTTCTTGGGAACAACTTAAGTTGTAACAAATTTATGAATACACTTTTATGGTTAGGTTTATTCAGTACATACACACAGAAGATATTCGACTGGTTGTGTGTGATGTTGAAAATGTCACGAGAACGGAGGTGAGATGTGGTTGAGAAATAAGTCCAGTTGATGGACTAGTTTTTTTAACCACATCACACCCCATTTGAGTGACAGACAACAAAATTTAAGACTTTTACAATTTAAAAGCATTTGCAGATGACACATTAGGTGTGGCTAAAAACTTGGAATTTGTCATTGACAAGGTAGAAAACATAGTGGGAAAAGGAGAAAATGCTGGTAACCAGCATTTTCTCCTTTTCCCACAATGTTTTCCAATGGCCTCTTTAGTAGGGTCATAAAACCTTGGGACTGTCTGGTAAAAGGGTAATTTAAGTTGATTATCCGTGTTTTAACATAATTTCTTTCAAAACTGTCAGGGGCAGACTTATTTAATGGGGTAAAAGTTGATTGGATTATGCAGTAGTTGATATAACAATGTGACAGCTTGGAACACCCATCCAGGCACTTAACTATATACCAATTAATGGCAAAATTCTAGACCTGGTCATTATTCACCAACCATTCTACATTGATAGTCTTGTTCTCCAAGATTTTCTACATTTGAAAGTAACACAACTGCTAATTGGATAAACCCTTTGGTTCAGCCAGTCAGAAGTTGTGTTACTTTCAAATTCAGAAAACTTCGGAGAATAAGACTAACAATGTTCTTGAGAATGGTTTGTGGTTACGAACCCAGGCTGGTCAACTCTTTACCAAACATGAAAATTTTAGACTGTTCCAAATTCAAAGCATTCGCAGATGACGAATTTAATGTTGCACAAATTGGAGGCTCTTTGAAAATATTGTAGGCAAAGGAAAAATGATAATGTTACAAAAGCCCTGACTTCTCAAAATCAAAAGCATTTGCAGACAACAACTAAAAAATTGTGGCTTAAACATACAGTGTTTCATAATTTATGTTACACTTTCAAACATACCTTATTGTGGCTTAAATACAGGGTGTTTCATATATGTTACACTTTCAAATATACCTTAAGTATGTTGTATTAAAAAGTAACACAATAAGATTTATACCATTTATTTAGTTTTAAGAAGTAATTTTATAACATGTACAG
Source organism: Hippopus hippopus (assembly GCA_946811185.2). Classification (NCBI taxonomy): domain Eukaryota; kingdom Metazoa; phylum Mollusca; class Bivalvia; order Cardiida; family Cardiidae; genus Hippopus; species Hippopus hippopus. The sequence continues at coordinate 596,013 of OX328109.1, forward strand.
TGTGTAAAGTAAAATTAACTCTTTCCATTCCATAGATGACATCAGAAGCTTTTGTGTACAGTGTAGATCAAGATCAGACTGCACAGAATGTGCAGTCTGATCTCTGATCTACAATGTTCACTGCTTTATTCTAGATTATGAATGATCTATTGATGTTGCAGTGGAACTGTATTTGTACCTATTGAGAGAATGCAATTTATTTATTCGGTAATGAAAGAGTTAAACAGTGAAGGCAGCTTCTACTTTTTTTTAACACACTGTAGACCGTTCTATCTTATTTACAAATGACATGAGAAAGTCTGGGACTTTATCTAATCTTAGTACCAGTTTTTCTAGAGGGAAACAGTGTCATATTATAATAACCTGTCAAAATGTTTGAACCATGCTCTGGCAAAAAAGGGGGTCTCATGCATTTCCGTGATGCAATATACCAAGCAAGACGTAACATAATTATGTATTCATAAAAATAAATTTTTGTCTAAAAAATGACTAAAGCATGAGGTAGACTGGTCTGTTGACTTACAGAAAATTGACCAATGACAAAAAGTTTCAACCCATGTCAGCCTGTGCGGACTGCGTAAGCTGACATGGATCGATACTTTTTTGCAGATGCATTAGATCCCCTTTTCACAGAGCATGGCTCACTTGTTGAACTTAACTCATTACCAAATGAAAAAATTTTAGACCAGTCCAAATTGGAAGCATTTGCAGACAACAAAAGAAATGTGGCTGAAAAATCGAAATTTGTTTTGGGAAAGGTAGAAAACATTGTGGGAAAAGGAGAAACTGCTGGTAACTAGCATTTTCTCCTTTTCCCACGATGTTTTCAAAAGGCTTCTCTATCAAGGTCATTTAAAAGATGAGATTGTGAGGTAAAGAATTACCGGTAAACATTCTTTTGACTCATTGACACTGAAATTTTAAATTTTCGATCTCGTCTTTTTTCCATGTTACACAAATTTTACTATCAGTCTCTGTTGCCATATTGACTAGCAATCTCTGCCTATATTCAACAACCATTCTAATGCTAATTCTTAAAACTAGCCACCTGATTTTCTGAGAAGTCATGTCTGAATCAGCAAATCAGTGTAAAATAGTCTTGGTATTCTCCACTAACCATTTACCAACCTACCCTGAGTTGTAACTGCACTGAGAAAAAGGGCTTTAAAAACAATGTGGGAAAAAGAGAAAATGCTGGTTACCAGCATTTTTTCCTTTTCCCATGTTTTCCAAAGGCCTCTTTCTCAGGGTTGTAAAAACTTGGTATTGTGTGTAAAGTGTTAAAATTGTTGATTAACATGGTTATATAGATGCCTAACTTGAGGTCATTTCTTGCCTAACATGGTGATGGAGGTAAATTATTGCCAGATATGCTTAACTTGAGGACATTTCTTGCCTAACATAATGATGGAGGTAAATATGGCCAGATATGCTAACTTGAGAAAATTTCTTGCCTAACTTGATGACAGAGGTAAACATGGCCACAAGTGTCTAACGTATGGTCATTTCTTGCCTAACTCAGTGATGTAAGTAAACAGGCCAGAGATGCCTAACTTGAGGACATTTCTTGCCTAACTTGATGATGGACATAAACATGACCAGAAATGCCTAACTGGAGAATATTTCTTGCCTAACTTGATGATGGAGGTATGATTGAAGTTCCAGACAGTTCCATCCTCTTGATTTCATTGGTTATTAGTGTCAAGTCTTGAATAAACATCTGAATCTGAAATAGAAGAGGGCCGTCCACGACTTAATCTACAGTGTTATAGAGAACTACTTCCAGACATGTTGTTATGCAAAACTGGCTCAATGCTTATGAAACCTTTTTCATGCTCAAGTCAGTTTTCTACTCCATCACAGACAAATTTTGTCATTTGAGCCACCTTTAATTTGTTATCTGCAAATGTTTTCAATCTAGTTCGTATTCACCTACCATTCTTAAGAACAATCTCAGTCTCTTTCGCCAGAATTTTCTGAATTTGAAAGTAACACAACTTCTGATTGGCAAAACCAAATGGTTTAGCCAATTAGAAGTTGTGTTACTGTTAAGTTTTGAAAATTTCGGAGAATAAGACAAAGAACTTTATAAAGAATGGTTGGTGAATACAGACCCTTCATTTTGTGGTAAAGAATTTTAGAGTAGTCAAATGGAAACAGAGCCATGGACAATATGAAACATTCATTTGCAATTTGCTTCACATAAAACTTAATACAGAAAAATGCAACATAATATATCCAATGAATAAACAAACAAAAAATGTCAGTAACAGATAAGATTTGAGCTCCAAAGTTTGACTAGATTTGACTTGCGGTTAAACTAGCTGGAAGAGGGAACAAACGAAGTGGTGATTGTGTCCTGTTTCTTCAAATCTCTCACAATGTCACTTAGATCTTCCAGAAACATCTGAATCTGTATGAAAAAGAAAAGGAAACATTACATAAATATGTGATAACTCTTTTGAGGCTTAGTATGAAAAAAAAAATGAAATGGTTATGTGATAACTCTTTGTAAGCTTGATTACAAAAGACATGAAAACATGACATAAATTTGTGGCATTTTTTTTTTTTTAGGCTTAACTTAAAAACATGACATAGATAACAGTATGTCACAATTATTTTGAGTTAATAAATATATGACAACCCTTTTTGGACCTAACCCTTTACCACACAATCCTGACTCTTAATGACTCTGAGGAAGAGGTCTTTTGAAAACATTGTGGGAAAAGGAGAAAATGCTGGTTACCAGCATTTTCTCCTTTTCCCACAATGTTTTCTGCTCTATCAAAGATAAATTCCATCATTTGAGCCACATTTGAATTGTCGTCTGCAAATGCTTTCAATTTGGACATGTCTACATTTTTGTTGTGTGGTAAAGAGTTAAAGTACATTTGGTCAAATTGTCGGTCACTGGCAGAACATTGTATATCAAAACTAGAATTAATGTGCATACAGCATTAAGGAGAATGTTTTGAAAAAGTATAACATGTAACATGTAACTGTGAAAAACACAACATGGCTTATATAAAAGTAGATTCTGTGGATATGGTGCCCGAAAATTAGTATGATGAAAATTCTTTAAAGCTTTTGATGATAATTATCTTACCCACGTTACTCTCCGTAGACAATTTTTTTCGGAAAATTAAAGCAAAACTATATGAAAGGTTATATTGTTATATGTGGCTTTGTATACAGAAATTTAAGCATAATGATAAAATTATACAAAATAACACATAGTTTAATATAATTATACTGATATTACTCACCTATGCAACATTGCTGAATCTTCTCATCACTGGACAGGACATCAATCAACACACAAGTTTACAGGGAAAATGTTTATTTATTTATTTATTTATTTTTTATTTCAAATTTTATGTTTTCTTTTCTAAATACACTGTAGTCAAAATCATGCTTATTTCAGAATTACATGTGAAAAACTTTTTTCCCCTAAAAAGCCAATTTCTCCATTGAAGGCAACACATGCTTACTTTTAGAACTAACACATGTAAATTTTTTCCCCCTAAAAATCCAATCTTTTTCAGTTTGCTGAATGGATAAAATATGAATACCAGTAGATCTAATCTTCAAGTAGTTGTTGTTATATCAATTCATTATAGATACATTTCATAGAAATGCATTGCATTTAACTATTTGATTGCATTTAAACATTTTCCAGAAAAACTTGTAAAATATATGTATGAACAGTACTCTGGTAAAAGGGGGTTTGATGCAACTTCATGATGCATTATACCAAGCAAGTCATCACATAACTATGGATCCATAAAATACATTTTGTCTGGAAACCGATTGAGCTATGAGACCAACCAGTCCTTTGACAAGTAGAAAATTGACCAATAGCAAAAATGTTTGGCTCAGGTCAGCCTGCGCAGCGGATTGCGCAGGCTGACCTGGGTTGACACATTTTGCAGGTGCATTAAACCTCCTTTTCATAGAGCAGGGCTCATAACTTTTAGAGTTTAAAATATTGCAGGCTAATCAAAAAAGGCTGTGAAGTTAGACTAGCAAATCTATGTTTTGCTGGAAAACACGGAACACTATGAAATGGCCTAATTTTGACTTTTTTTTTTAAGTAGTAGTGCAATTCTACCCACTGTTTCAAAATTCAAGTTCTGTAGTTTTTTCTATGTTTCAACAAAATAGTTGAAAGATCACAAAAATATTCATCTTACAGAACACAGTCTTTTGGACTTTTACCGCCAAGCCCTGGGAGCACAGCCGGTGGCGTACAGGACTTGAGAACAGTCTGTCGCTTGTTCAAATCCCCAGCTCGGCAAATTTCTTTCCAAGGATTGTCATAGTCATTGTGACAGGATTCATTCCTCTCTCGCCGCTGATCATTGTTTCCATGATGGTTATGTGGGAAAGCAATCGGTGGGTTGGGAAGAAAACATGTATTGTACGAAATAGTAAGGACAAAAACTCCAGGAAAGTACAGATAGGTGCACTGGCTGCCATGATATGACTGAGATAATGTTGAAAATAGTGTTAAACATTAAACATTCAATCATAAAGACTTTGACCATATGATAAATTTGTTTTGGGCCAGTGAATATTGTTTTGTTCAGGCAACCTGTCATGTTTACACCATTTCATATTGTAAAATGTTTTCTATTTATGAAAGTGCTGGCAAAGGATACTGAATGAAAACTATTGAAAGAAAGATAATCCAAATATCATTTATGAAACTTTAAAATGCCTTTCACAACTGTTGTTGCCTCTGCAGCCAGTGCAGACAAAGATCAGACAGCACAAAGTGAGCATTCTAATCTTTGATATACTCTATCCACTTTGCTAAAACACTGTAGTCAAGAGCAACCTTGAAATTGCCATTACTTGGGTCTTTTTTCTAGATTGAAAATGTTGGTTGGGTTTTATTGGTGCTATAACACCTAGTCAGCCACTATCTAGAGACTGCATATAACTACTGTCTAATCATATGGTGTAATTCTATTTAAAGACAGCTATGTATGTGAAATAAAAATAAAAAAAAAGTAGTGTTGTTTTATCATATCTTTAGAATTATCAGTTGGTGAAATTTCATTCAGCTAAATCAGAGACTTAACCCTATGTGGTAAAAATACAGGTGTCTATTAAGAGTCAGAAGCTTGGAAAACAATGTTGGAAATAGAGCTAATAATAGCTGCTTTTCCCACGGTCTTTCCAATACTGATAAAAATTTATAATTTCCGTTATTTGAAAAACTGTAGTCTTCCCCCATGTAATTTGTATAGGTTTTATGTAGGTCTGAAAAGCCTGAACAATATGTCCATAAGCAATGATTTCTTGACCCAAAGCTTCTTCAAGTCTGTTCAAAACCTTTTTTCCTATACTAATGTAAACAGTGGTAGTGACAAAAATTACAGTGATAAGTATAAACAGTGATTCTCCTTCCAAAACAAATAAGTGAGTTATTCTTATTTGGAAATGTCATGTGAAAATGTTAGGATATCTGCCTGATCATGATTAAAAAAAACACATCTTCAAGAAATGTTCTTCTCCATTAAAACTTATTGCCATGTTTCAGAGGAAAACATGATAAAAACATTGCTCAAGAAACCTTAAAGGTAGTGTAAAATGTAAGGGTAACAGGTTTGTGACGGGGGGCATGTGGGGGGGGGGGGGTGGTGTCATGCTGGACATTCCTGTGCAGGGACTGAACAGAGGTTTTTTCTTGAAAAGGCATGCTTTTATCACTGTCATTCTGATTGTCAAATAATCTGGTAGTATGCTTCATCAATATACATGTTTATCATACTACAAAAAGCATATGAGCTATGATCCGTGAATTGGGGGATTAATGCATCTGCAACCTGCGCAATCCACGCAGGCTGACCTGGGTCAAAACTTTTTGCTTATGGTCAATTTTCTGAATGTCGAGGACCATTCTATCTTATGATTCAGTTGATTGTTAGACAAAATAGATTTTATGGATCCATAATTATGTGATGACTTTCTTGGTATAAGGCGTCACAGAGATGCATTAAGCCCCCTTTTGCCACAGCGTAGCTCATATAAATGATGCTATAATGGATATGTATTGCTAATGCTGCTAAACGAAAGCAAATCTTTAAAAATAACAAGCTTTAGAGAAATGCTAAGAAAATCGAAAATGCTACAAAAGCTGCCAAATTTTTAACCCTTTGCCAAACAATCCCAAATTTTTAAGATGCCATCAGAACAAGACTTTTGGAAACATTTTGTGAAAAGGAAAAAATGCTGGTAAGCAGCATTTTTTCCTTTTCCACAATGTTCTCTATCCTTCCAAAAACAATTTTCAATTTTTTAACTGCATTTATTTCGTTGTCTGCAAATGCTTTCAATTTGGACAAGTCTAACATTTTGTTGTTTAGTAAAGAGTTAAGCCAATTTGAATGTTTGCAGTAAAGCTATTTGTAGTAGACTTGCATGACGAAGACCACAATTCAGCTGCCATCAAATCATGACTAAAGTAAGAAAAGTAATACATCTTTCACTGCCTTATAAGAAATCTTTTGAAAACATTGTTGGAAAAGAAGAAAATGTTTGTAACCAGCATTTTCTCCTTTTCTAACAATGCTTTCAAATCCCATCATTTGAGTCACATTCAATAAATTCTGCTGTCTGCAAATGCTTTCAATTTTGCGGTCTAAAATTTTATCGTCTGGTAAAGAGCTTAATAAGATAATAGGAGAAGTTGTTCTTTAGAAGAAGAATATGTTTCAAGCTCTAAAAAATATAAAAATTAATAACTGTAAATGAGAAAAGTATCAAATCAATTCTAAAAGCAGTACTTTGTGCAATTCAGAAACTAAAAGCAAGCAAAATAGAATTGAAATATTCTACTAAGGTACATTAATCCTGCTCTGTGAAAAGGTGTGTGTTTTTAAAAATGCATCTGAAAAAAGTATCGACCCATGTCTGCCCACGAAGTTTGCACAGGCTGACCTTGGTCAGAACTTTTTGCTGTCATTAAATGCTCTGCATGTCCAAGGGAGGTTTTCATCATGATTCAGCCATTTTTTTTATATAAAACAGATCCACATTATGCAAGGACTAATTTGATATAATGCATTACAAAGACACATTAAACTCCCTTTTCCGGGAGCCCCACTCATATGAGCCATGGTCTGGCAAAAGGTGGCTTAATGCATCTCCGTAACTATGGCAATGTACTAAGCAAGACATCACACAATTAGGGATCCATAAAATCTATTTTGTCTAACACCCCGACTAAATTGTGAGGTAGAATGGTCCTTAGACATTCAGAAAATTTTCAAACAGCAAAAAGTTTCGACCCATGTCAGCCTGCGCGGACTGCGCAGGCTGATATGGGTCGATGTTTTTTGCAGATGCATTAAGTGCCCTTTTCACAGAGCATGACTCATATATTTAATCAGCTAGATTTCACTAAAGTATCTAAGGTATCATGATTAAATGTGCAGTAATATAAATACAAAAAGTTCAAGTCATCTTTGTGCATTATTAGTGAAAAAATTCTTCAAAACAAGTCTTGTTCTGAATCTTATGTTCTAATTCTAAATACCAGTCCATTTGCTCAGTTAGGAACATACAGGGTTGAAAGCCAGGGGTTTGCTGGTTTGAATCTCCAGCCTGGCCAATTCCTTTCTGAGGATTGATAATAGTCAGTGGGACAGGGTTCAGTGCACCTTTCTATACTTTTTCTTGGTCCGTATTCACCAACCATTCCTAGGAACATTCTTTGTCTAATTCTTCCTCAAGAAATTTTCTAAATTTGAAAGGAACACAACTTCTGATTGGCTAAACCACATGGTTTAGCCAATCAGAAGTTGTGTTACTTTCTACATCTAGAAAAATTAATGAACAGTTGGTAAATGCAGACCCTGGAGCTTCTCTCACCTATACTTTGCACAATATTCTTTCCAAGCTACTAGTTGCTTTCCCACAAATACATTGTGAAAACAACAATCAGTGGTGAGAGAGAAATGAATCATGTTGTAATGACTCTCATCAATGCTCCGAAATAAATTGGACGAGCTAGAGATTTAAACTAGTAACCCCATGGTTTAAAAGCCCTGTGTGTTACCAACTGAGCTCTGCTAAAAAATAGTTTGTAAAGAAAAAGGTCAATAACAGGTAGAAAAGACTAGAAAGGTCTTCGCACCTGAAAGAAAAATCTCATCAGTTATTATTCAGATATATTTCAAATCAAATACTGTTGGCATATCATAGTGTCCAATCTTAACCCTTTAACAGATGACCAAAATTAAGACTCATCCATTTTAAAAAAAATCTTTGCTCACATCAAGTTCTACCATTGGGTAAAGGGTTTATAACATTTTTTATGGACTCATTTTATAAAACTTTATCTCAAACATCAATTTATGTCAGGTTCTATATACATGTATTTCTTTTATGCTTTTCAGTGGTAGATAAAAATCTAACAGTGAATTATATCCTTATAATTCACTGGCAATTGTTATGGTTCACGGGTGAATATTATAACTTTTATTTTTGATCTACCATGGATATTTATAGAACATGAATGAATTTTTAACAGGTGAACATCATGTTCTATGGAGTAGTCAACATCATGCAGTATGTCATTATTACAGCTAGTCCATATCTGATTAGATTAAATAGATCTCTTTTGCTTGAAAAACGCACATATTTTTCATGATGAGCAAAAATTAGACATGAACAGAAAGGTTAAATTGAAGAGCATAAACGAAAAGAGATACCTGTTTGTTTCAGTGTATGATCGACAGTTATTTCCTCTCACGAAAAGGAAATGCTGTATTTTTCAGTTGTGGCTTTACCACTTGTGAAAATATAGCCTTTGCTTTTCACTCGATGAAAGAAATTTCGATCATACACCAAAAGAGACAATTATCCTCTATCTCCTTGATAGAATTTGAAGCCAATGACTTTGAAAAATCTTTGTAAAAATCAAAATAAATTAACGCTAAATACATCAATACAAGTGAAAACATTATGGCAAAAAGAGGACTAACTTGTTACGACCATTTTTGCATTCTGCTTTTTTAGGAGCAATCTAACCCTACTAAAATGTAACATTGTCCAATGGTGTTAATGTGTTGAGCTTAATAAACCAACTTTTCATTTACTTGTTACCACATGACAATATTTTGGACCAGTTTGAAATTTCATCTTTTGGTTAAGATTAAAAACATTCTTAGTGTAATTCTCAAAACTTTTCCAAATTCAAAAGTAACACAATTTCTGCTTGGCTAAACCAAATGGTTTAGCCCATCAGAAGTTATGTTACTTCCTCAATCCAGTATTAGACAAAGAATGTTCTTAAAAGTCATGGTTGGTGAATAAAGACTCTGGTAGTTGGTTGGTCTCAAAATAACCTGTACAGTAATAGGTTGATAATCAGGAGCGAAAGCAATATGCAAGAAGAGAGAGGGTGCAGGAGAGGGATTTCCTAGGGGGTTGGGAAGCCTCGCCCAGAAAATGTTTGAAATTCAGAAGCTATTTGCTGACCACTGATGGCGTTTTTTGGGCAAAAAATTTGCCAAACCTAGGACTTAGACTTTCAAGAAACATGGTGTTTGATAATTTTTTTTTTTTTTTTTTTTCTTTCTTTTCTCCTTTTTTTCTTTTTTGTTGCAATGTGTACACAACTGTGTTTTTGCGTACAGGCAGCTATGCCACTCATAATCATACAGTCTGCTTGTACAACAGAGAAGATCAGACAGAAGGTCAGAATACAAACATACCTGGTTTAGCTGATCTGATGTTTCCTCAGCCTGGGCTGCTTGTTTCTGATGTCTTTTGACCAACTGATACAGATTGTGTGTAGCCCTGAATGGAACAGGAAATATTTTTAACCCTTTATCATACAATTCAAGTTTTAGCGACCTTAAGAAAGAAGCCTTTTGAAAACATTGTGAGAAAAGGAGAAAATGCTAGTAACCAGCATTTTCTCCTTTTCCCGCAATGTTTTCTTTCCTAACAAAGACAAATTCAAACTTTTGAGCCATGTTTAAATTGTCAAATTCAAATGCTTTTGATGTGGACATGTCTAAATTTTTGTCATGTCAAAGGTTTTGAAAATCCTAAGTAAAAAAAAGGCATAACTCTGTCAAAAATATTTTGAGGGTTATCTACCCTTGTTGTATGCATTCTCCTTTTCATTGTTAACAACTACTCCAAGTTTGAAGTAAATGCCTTCAATTATGACAGAGACATTATAAAATGTCAAAGTTTTTGAAAATTCAAATTAAATAAAAAAAGGGGCATAACTGTGTCAAAAATATTCAGATGGTTATCTACCCTTGATGTATGGGTTCCCCTTTTGATAGTTGACAACTAGTCCAGGTTGGAAGTAAATATCTTCATTAATGACTGAGATGACAATGTAGATGATGCCAGGGCTATGACAATTTCTGGATGTTTTCTTCGAAAACAGCTGTGCTAAAAATAACTTACATTTTGATTCTGCCTAGTTCTAAAGTTTTCTTAGCTGCTGTGTTTTTGATGTGGGTCCATTGGGATTCCCATTTGACAGCCTCACTCTGAGCCTCATCAAGTCTTGTCTGTAGGGTGGATAACTGGTTGTTATAGGAAAGTATTTCATTGTCTTTGTCCTGTAAAGAGGGTAGTGGAAGAATCATATTTAACTTTCCTGGTCTGTATTTTCATCATTTTCATTTGTAATTGAGTAATTAATGAGTTATGCTCTGTGAACAGATGGTTTAGAGCATCTGCAAAAAGTATCGACCCATGTCTGCGCAGGCTGGCATGGGTAGAAACTCTTTACTATTGTTAAAACTTTCTGCTTGTCAAAGGACTATTCTACAAACTGCTTCAGTAATTAACTGTTGGTTGTTAGACAAAATGGATTTTATGGATCCATAATTATGTGATGACTTGCTTGATGTACTACATCATGGAGATGCCCTAACAGCAACCAAGTATACCTACCGTATACATGTGATCCTGATGTTTTTAAATGCCTAAAGTCCAAAATAAACTAAACACACATTTAAATCTAGAATAAAAATTCTGCATCATGCAACATCTAGGGAGCTTTTTACCTGAACAATTCTCAACAATTCTCAGGAAACTTGAGGGCATAGGTTCAATTGCTACGGCTAGCCTGCTGAAAAAGGATTCACTAATAGATGTTAAACCTACATGTATGTCTTGTGTGATTGTGCTATGTACCTAGCACGTTAAAAATGAGGTATAACTAAGGATGGGTTTAATCGTGTATCTTGCACTATCCCTCATAACATAGCTAACAGCCATCTGAGCATATCAGCTACCAGTGGCGATGATAACTAAACTTGAAATCAACTACTCAATGCTTCCAATACCCAAATCAACACACGATGGTAAACAACCATACCTCTATATATTTCATAAGTTGTTGTCTGTGCTTCTCAATCACTTCCTGGTTTTTCTGGTCATTCTTTAATAAATCCTGAAATTCAGAAAAATGTACATGTTACTTGAGTCATTCTTTGGCAAAAGGGGGTTTAATGCCCAATACTAATAAGCATGTCTTTATATGGTAATGGATCAAAAAAGTCCATTTGGTCTAAAGATCGACTGATTCATGATGTAAAATTATCCTTGGACCTGCAGAAAATTTACAAAAAGCAAAAAGTTTCAACCCATGTAAGCCTGTGTGGATTGCGCTGGCTGACATTACCCATGTCAGCCTGTGTTGACTGTGCCGGCTGACATGGGTCAATTCATTTTGCAGATGCATTATACCTCTTTTTCACACAGCATGGCTCATATATGGCCTGCAACATGCGAAAAAGGGCGTTCGGACATTTGCGTAAAGTGTCATCTCGGATCAGCCTGCGCAGTCCGCGCAGGCTAATCCGAGACAACACTTTCCGTTCTTACATAATTTTCTGTTTTTTGCAAGTCTGATGTAGGACAAAATCGAACGTAGTCGTAAAGTGCCGTCTTGGATTAGCCTGCGCGGACTGCACAGGCTGATCCGAGACGACACTTTACGCAAATGTCCGAATGCCCCTTTTCGCGTGTTGCAAGCCATATATTATTCATGAATAGAAAGTACATGTTCTTTGTGCTTTAATAGAGGCCACCTGCCTGTATTCAGTAATCCTTGAAAGTAGTAGAACAAGGGGGGTTTGTTTAATTGACAGTGGTTGAAAAGTCAAGATTCATGCTGATTTTAAGGTGGAAGAAGGGGAGGGAAGGTACAAATTTATGAAAGCAAAATTTGCACATACCTCGTGAGGGACAGTGAGTGTATTAAGTACATACCTCATAAGTGGCAGTGGGTGTATCATTTACATACCTCATGAGTGGCACAGTGTATCATGTACATACCTCATGAGTGGTAGTGAGTGTATCATGCACATATCTCATTATTGGCAGGGAGTGTATCATTTACATACCTCATGAGTGGCAGAGAGTGTATCATATACATACCCCCATGAGTGGCAGTAAATGTATCATGTACATACCTCATGAGTGACAGAGAGTGTATCATTTACATACCTCATGAGTGGCAGTAAGTGTAACATATCCAATGAGTGGCTGTAAGTGTATTATGTACATACCTCATGAGTGGCTGTAAATGTATCATGTACATACCTCAGGAGTGGCAGGAAGGGTATCATGTACTTACTTAATGAGTGGCAGTGACTTGTATCATGTACACACCTAATGAGTGGCAGTGAGTGTATCATGTGCATACCTAATGAGTTGCAGTGAGTGTATCATGTACATATCTCAGGAGTGGCAGTGAGTGTATTATGTATATACCTCATGAGTTGCAGTGAGTGTAACATGCACATACCTCAGGAGTGGCTTTGAATGTACCATGTACATATCTCAGGTGTGGCTGTGAGTGTATCATATACATACCTCATGAGTGGCAGGGAGCATATCATGTAAATACCTCATGAGTGTCAGGGAGCATATCATGTACTTACCTTATGAGTTGCAGTGAGTGTATCATGTACATACCTCATGAGTTGCAGTGAGTGTATCATGTACATATACCTCATGAGTGGCAGTGGATGTATCATGTACATATACCTCATGAGTGACAGTAAGTGTTATATGTTCATACATCATTAGTGGCAGTGAGTGTATCATATACATACCTCATGAGTGGCAGTGAGTGTATCGTATCTCGCAATTACATCTCTCATCTCATGAAATTCCTCTCCTCTTTCTAAGGCTTTTTCCATATATTTATGGAAAATAGAATAGTTCTCCAGTTTTCTTTGAAGTTTCTCTTTACCCTTCACGAGTCCATCTGTGTCTTCTTTCAATCTGAGATAAATCAACATATTTTGAAAATAAATTTTAGGTTAAACCCTTTTCCCACAATACCAAATGTTAATGACCCCTAGGAATAAAGCTTTTGAAAACAAATTCAATTACATTTATTTTGTCTGCTGCAAATGATTTCAATTTGGACAAGTTCAAATATTCTCTTTTCTACTTTCCCACATTTTCTTCCATTTCAAAGACAAATCATCCTTTGAGCCTCACTATATTAATTGTCTACATATGCTTTTGATTAGGACAAGTCTAAGTTTTCCTGTTTGGTAGATTTAAACTAGTGACAGAATATATTGAGAAATACACAGGGCAATGTAAAAAACCTTTCAAAATTTCAAATAGCTATTTCTTTTCTACTCTGTACCAAAATATCCCATGCTTTCAGGACTCGAACAGAACAGGCTTCATAAAACAATGTGAGAAAAGAAGAAAATGCTGGCATTTTTTTCTGTTTTAAAAAAAAAATTTCTACCTAATCACAGACAAATCATATATAGCTATTTATCAACTACCAAATACTTGACCAAACTGAAAGCATGTGCTGATAATTTTAAATATAAGTAGAGAATCTAAGAGTTTCCTTTTCCCGTATTAAGTGTTGACCACAGGTACATGTTAATTGCTGATATCTTAAACCATCGTTAGATTAGACTTGTATGAATTAATTATAAACTTAAAACTAAAGAAAGGATCTACTTTTTAAACCAGTATATCCATTAGAAAGAAATAACAAACTTACCTGATTGCCCTATTGTGAGGCTCCAGATAAGATCATTTTAAATCTAAGAGTTGTCTAGAATTTCTTTTTTTGTCATGTTATATTGTCATCTAAAACAAGATAGAAACTCAGCAAGTCTTGTTGTTATCTTACTTTTTAAAGCACATTATTATGGCACGGAGACTCAGATCAGATCTTGTATATCTACAAAACAAATTACCTGTCAATCTCTTTCTCTTTTTGTTTCTTCATTTCCCTTTCATCATTTGCTTTTTTAACAGCTCTTGCCTTTTTGGAGTCATTATCCTGGAAAGATTGATTGATTGAAAGGTGTTTTACATTGTTTTTTAGGTTTTAGATTATTTCAATTATATCAGCTCACATAGTCATGTATGTCCTGGGTTTCCCCAGTGGTAGACAGGGCTCTGAAGTGTCTTGCCCAATTACAACTCCCCCCAAAAAAACCTGCAGTGTTTCCAAGATGGATTGAACCCAAGGCTTCCAGGTCACAAGTCCTACACTCTATCACTGAGCTAGGGACCTCAATACTGGAAAGAAACAGTAGTCATTTACAATTTAAATGTGATAAAAAGCTACTGGATGTCTCTTTCACAATTTCCTGAATTCTACAGAAAAGATTTTGAGATAAGAAAGCTATGTTCACATCTGTAAAATTGATAAGACTAAAAAAGCTTGTCCCTGCTGCTGGCAGAAAAATGAACATACTTCTTCCAACTGTGTAACCTGGGTAAAAAAATATTCAAGTCTTTACCAAACAATCCTCAGTTCTAACGATACTTAGGAAGACTTTTTGAAAACTTCTGGAAAAAAAAAAATGTTGGTAACCAGGATTTTCTCCTTACCCCACACTTAATACAGCAAAGATCAAGATCAACCTTATCATTTGTCCACATTGTTTGATTTTTTTTCAAAGATATTCTGGTTATAACAGCCTTTGATTTGCTAAAGCATGTTTCATCTGCGGCAAAAAATGTATATAACTGCAAAAAGTAATCAAACATGTCAGCCTGCAAAGTCCACGCATGCTGACCTAGCTGGCTCAAAACTTTATGCTGTTGGTAGATTTTCTGCATGTCAAAGGAACATTCTCCCTCATAGTTCTGTCTGTTTTGTCAAAATAGATCCAAGCAACAACTTGCTTCCTATAATCCAATACAGAGATGCATTAAACCCCTTTTTCTATAGGACAGCTCAAATGTTTCTTTTACAAGGTGGTCTGTGACTCCGAGCCTCACATTTTTCACAAAAATATAAAAAGAAAATGTACCTTTAAAAATTTATCAAACTGCAGTAAAGATTTCTTTAACTGGTACTCCTTTCTCTCAAGTTCTTCTCTTCTCTGTTGTAAACTTTCCATCTTCATTTGGAACTCCTGTTTGTAAATTAATACAACATAATTATCTGTCTAAATATGTAAGGAACATCTTGTTTAATCTTTACCAAACAAGCTAAGGACAGGACCAAATTCAAGGCATTTGCAGACAACAAATTAAATGTTGCTAACATGATGATTTCTGTCCTTGGTAAAGAAAAAAAACATTGTAGGAAAATGAGAAAATGCTGGTTACCAGCATATTCTCCTTTTACCACAATGTTTTCAAAAGCATTCTTTTTCAGGGTTGTTAAAACTTGGGATTGTGTGGTGAAGGGTTAAGAAACAATGCAACAAGAGAGTGGAAAAAGATACAAAAATATCTTTTTCTATATAACAAATGATAAATGCAAAATGAAATAGATGTGCCTAAATTTATGAATAAAAAAGAAATGTTTTTTTTCATTCCACTCAGGTAAACATGTATTCAAAGATAGGGAAAAAGACAAAAAAAAATTTTTTTTTTCTATATTACAAATAATGAATGCAATATGAAATAGCTGAGACTTGACTTATGAATAAAACAGAAAGTTTTCTTTCTTTACACCCAGCTAAACACACTGTATCCATTAAACAAATAATCCTCTAGGTTATACCCCTTTACCAAACAATCCTGAGTTTTAACAACCTTGTGGAAGAAGGCTTTTGAAATCATTGTATGGTAACCAGCATTCTCTCCTTTTCCCACAATGCTTTCTACCTTATCAAAGAGAAATCCAATTATTGGAGCAATATTTAATTTGTCTGCAAATGCTTTAAATACCTATTATGCCTGTCTGACAGAGTTTCCTCTCCTTGCGCATTCTTCTGTATATTTGGTAAGAAATATACAGGTCTGGCAAGATAGCCCAATATCATAAGGTCAGATAGGGGGCCTGTTAAGGAGACACAACACTACTTAAGCCATAACGAGAATAACAAATGAGAACTAAAAACATGAATGTACTTATTGGACACTGCATTAAGATGTAATGTGCCTCATTTAGTATTGGTTGCATATGATTTTATTTTGTATATGTTGCCATTGATTTTTGTTTACACATCCCAGTAGTAGGTATAAAAGCTCCTTTAACTCGGCTTCCACTATTGGAAGTATCTGAATGGGCCTAGAAATTTGTCTTCTTGTACAGAGTTTACTCTTTAAGAGACCATAAAAATTAAGACCTATACTGTTGAAGGCAATCACATATGACAAATCTAATGTGGCTCACAAATTTTTTTATTTGTCTTTCAAAAATTCAAAAACATTTTTGGAAATGGAGAAAATGCTGTTGACCAGCATTTTCATCTTTTCCAACAATGTTTTTAAAAGTCACCCCTACTCAGAGTCATCAGAACTTGGTATTGTATGGTAAAGAGTTAAAGTATTTAACAACAAAAAGCCAACCTCCTTCTGAGCTGCAAGGGCTTGTTCCACTTCAGCCATTTCTCTTCTTTTCTCAAGAAGACGTGTTGCAGGAGTGAGATGGTCATCCTCACGTTCTGGCATTTTTCTGGAAAAAAAATCAATAAATACATAAAACATTCAAGTTGTTCATATACTGTAAAACATGCTGTAAAAACAAACAAACAAACAAAAAACAAAAAACTGCCCAATAGAGCAGATGTCTCAATTAAAACACTTCAACCTTTGTTGATCCCAGGGGTCTACTGCGGATACATAAATACAAAGATCATAAATACAAATAGATAAGAACTTGATTACTACCTGGAGGCTGTCGCCACCACCCCTGCTTATTTTCAGGTTAAAAGTCTCATGTCAAATCCAATCAGTAACTAATAATGTGCAGCAGTTATTGACAAAATAACAAAATGGCCTAAGTGTGTCTGCCAAAGTGCATTCTACCTAATCCCTGTGAATAATTGTGCAACAATGGCAGACATCAAAAGAAGGACAGGTAGAAAGACAGGCAGAAAGGCTGACAGACAGAAATAACTACAATAAAAGTAAACTTGTTTCTTTTTTGCATTTGTTGATGAGTATTGAAGTAGTCTATTTTCTTGGATTCAAGATATTTTCAACATGGGACAC
Organism: Hippopus hippopus; assembly: GCA_946811185.2. NCBI lineage: Eukaryota > Metazoa > Mollusca > Bivalvia > Cardiida > Cardiidae > Hippopus > Hippopus hippopus. Next base: position 613,446 of record OX328109.1, read on the forward strand.
CGTGGATTTTAGGAATAATGTCACCATTTCACCTTCTGTGGCTATACTTACACGAGGAGTTTATCCTCAAATGTTGTGCGAAAATAATCTTCCAAGCTGAGCGTCATCCTGGCTGTGTAAGGTTTCTGTAAGAAAACAAATTATTGAATATCTACTAAGTTCCCTTTCTGTATCCTTCAGTCGACTACTGCGTCCGCCATTTAAAAACGATATGGAGTAGTTGCTAGGAAACAGTCCAGATGAATAAAATACTTTAAAATACATAAGATAAATATCGTTTAAGTAAGTGTAAAATTACACTTTCTTATTTTAGAATTTTTAATTTAAATTTCATAACTTGAATATATTTATTTTTTTATTTGATATTTATGAAACTAGATCAATCAGTCCTAAAAGAGATTAAAGCAAAAAACATGGCAGCCTATTCCCGTTCAGTCAGTGGTGCATGCAATTCGTTGTTTAAATGTAACCAACTGCGTCAAACTTTACAAAGTTTGAGGTAAATTCCACAAATTTTAAAGAATACTTTTACGGAAAGTTTGCATATGTTTTGAGAAAAAGTTGTCTTTTTGGGGGTTTATTATCTGTCCTTTATTGTCCTCTACTGTTATTTCAGTTTGAGAACGGTGGGTGGGGATTGGTTTCACTTTGCAGGAATGCAGTGTCTCCGGGTACGGTACCTTACCTCTAGCCCCAAAAGCTAGGGGTATTGCTGTACTCGGAGACTCGTGGGATAGAGATACGATACCATGTATGTTGAGTCTCAAGACGCACCGCAGCTAGATCAATGCATTTTACTTGACACAGTTTTTTGTCAAAACATGACGTACATCATTAAATGAGCCATGCTCTGGCAGAAGGAGGCTTAATGCATCTCCGTGGTGCATTATACCAAGCAAATCATCATTTAATTATGGACCCCAGCGTTCGAGCCACACTGAGCAATGCATGTCCTTTGGCAAGACATTTCAGGGCCCTAGTCCAGTACTAGTAAAACGCAGAAAAACAGTCTTGAATGGGGAAGCTGTTAGCTTGATATAATTGATACATAATGTTGAAACTGGGGTTAAACATCATAAAAGCAAGCTAAAAATAAATTCTGTAGCCTGTACAGTGATAGGCTTAGAAAATGGAAGTAAATGTCTAGAATTTTTTACCTTTTTCACAATTGATACATAATGTTGAAACTGGGGTTAAACATCATAAAAGCAAGCTAAAAATAAATTCTGTAGCCTGTACAGTGATAGGCTTAGAAAATGGAAGTAAATGTCTAGAATTTTTTACCTTTTTCACTTGATAATCAAGACAAATATTCAGAATTTTGAATTGTTAGCTTGGCTGTTTTAAAGAAAAAGTCGAGTTTATTGTCATAGCCCTGTTCTTGTCTGTGTCATCGTTGTCATACAGAAACTTTGACATTTTATAATATCCCAGATAGTAGTAACTGGAAGTATTTATCCCAAACTTATACAAGTTTTTAGCTATCTGAAGGTGGAACACATACAAGGGCAGGTATCCATCAAAGTATTTTTCACACAGTTATGCCCCTTTTTTGACTCAAAATTTTCACTGAAAATCAAGCAACTGCAGCTGAGCATTAGCACCCAGATGCGACGCTCTTTTTTTTAAGTAGACCTCTCAGTACATCACAGAGTTTACTGTCCACGGATGATACAGCTACACCAGGATGGTTTTCCAAGTTGCTGAATGTGAGAACTATAGCTCCAAGCAAGGAATCTCATTCCAGGCAACTGTCTGACAAAGAGTTAGTGTATGAAATACAGTGTGAGTATTGCATTATAAAAATATGAAAATGTGAAGAACTCTTTTACCACACAATCCCAAGTTTTAACAATCTTGGGGAAGAAAACTTTTAAAAATATTGTGGGAAAGGGATAAAATGCTGGTAACCAGCATTTCCTCCTTTTCCTACAATGTTTTCTAACCTTTCATGGAAAAATCCATACATTTGAGCCACATTCAAATTGTTGTTTACAAAATTAATGCTTTCAATTTGGATGAATCTAAAATTTTGCTATTTTGTAAAGATTTAAAGCTGTATATCCCTTTTCTAAACTATCTTATGTTTTAATGACCTGGGGGAAAAAGCACTTTGAAAGGTAACAGCATTTCTCGTGATTCCATAATATTTTCTACTAGTTCAGAGAACGTTAGTTCACTTGTACCAAATTTGAATACAACGTCTGCAGATGCTTTCAATTGGGAGTTGTCGTAAATTTGTTATTTGGAAAGCAACACAACGTATCACGATAATTTATGACAGCCAGATTTTTTCGACAAAAATGTGCAAATCAGTTATCTACTATGGCAGTTACACCACAAAAATGATTATGATACCCTTGGTTATTTCCTATAAATTTATATTTGAAGAACATACATGTAATTGTATGCAGGTTTTGAGTATAGACGTATCTAGAAAGAGCCTTTTTTCACTTGTCAGTTGAACAAAAAGTTGGGAAATTTTATCAAATCTTTTGATAGAAATAGAAAATAGACTCTGAACAAGAAGGCTATTGAAAACAGGATGGAAAACATAATTATGAGGAATGGAGAAAATGCTGGTTACTAGCATTTTCTCCTTTTCCCACTATGTTTTCTACCCTATCGAAGATAGGTTCCATCATTTGAGTCGTGTTTGAATTATCGTCCAGACATCCACAAATGCCTTCAAATTGGACAAGTCTACATTTTTGTCATTTGGTAAAGAGTTAAATTGTTATCTGTATTGAGTGAACTAGTCTTTATATTTCATTTATTTCAGTTCACTCAGTCAAACCAGAATATATGGAGGAATATTTGAATCAATTGTAAGTAACATATACATGTATATAAGATGTTATACGAAATATAATGAGGAAAGCACATGATTCCTTGAACTCGTACCAGAGGAGTCATGACAAATATTTAGACGATTCAAATTGAAAACATTTGCAAATGGCAGCTGTAATTTGGCTCAGATCATAAATATTGTCTGTAAATGGGGAGAAAACATTGTGAGAAATATGATGCTTTCAAGACCTTCTTTCTTGGGTTGTTTGAAAACAGGATAGTGTGGTAAAGGTTGAAGTTAGATATGGCATGCTGTGTTGGCTATTGAGAACTTTTTTTATTAAACTCATATGAATAGAAGGCTTGCTTAGTAATACTTTTCTAGACAAGTTTAACTCTTTACTAATGACAAAATTGTAGACTTGTCCAAATTGAAAGCATTTGCAGGGCTGAAAAATAGTGATAAAAATAGCTGGGTCCAGGACCTTTTGGCCCTTATAACAGGAGGGTCCGAAGTATACTTGGGCAGGTCCATGTTTTTTTTTTTTTTTCATTGTACAGGGTAGTGGTATCTAAGTGGATGACCCCCCCAAAAAACCTTACCATTTCAATTTGCTTTTACTCTAGTAGCTTCAGTTGAAGACAGATGTTCAAACAAACAATTAGCATTATTATGTATATGTTGACAGTTGACCAACATGAAATTTGCAATTTGGAATATTTTTTTATTGTGTTGGTCTCAGTTGAACGATTGCATCGTGGAATGAAACCCATGACCAACTTTCATTTCAATGTTCAAGGTACCAACCCGATCTTTGTTCTCATACTTTATATCTTCCTCTAATTATGAAAGCTCTGTTCTATTTTCTTTTAGAGTTTCCCGTTTGATATTTAATATGAAAACCAAAGTTTGAATAAACATTTTTTTGTAAACTTTCAGCGAAAAGTGTAGACGATATGTAGATTTTAACCGGCTTCACCTCATGTAACTGTTATTGGTGGTAGACAAACTGGGAACCCGGGAAAACTGTTGATATTACAATAACTTAACCCATTACCACACAATCTCTACTTTTGACGACCCTGAGAAAGAAGCCTTTGGAAAACATTGTGGGAAAAGGAGAAAATGCTGGTAACCAGCATTTTCTCCTTTTCCCACAATGTTTTCTACCCTTCACAAAACAAATTTCAAGTTTTCAGTCACTTTTATTTTGTCGTCTGCAAATGCTTTCGAATTGGACAAACCTAAAATTTTGTCGTTTGGTAAAGAGTTAACCTTTTACCAAACAATCCCTGGTTTTTACGACCCTGAGATAGAAGTCTTTTGAAAACATTGTGGGAAAAGGAGAAAATGCTGGTTACCAGCATTTTCTCTTTTTCCCACAATGCTTTCTACCTTGCTGGAAACAAATTTCAATTTTTGAGTTATGTCTATTTTGTCGTCTGCAATTGCTTTCAATTTGGACCTGTCTAAAATTTTGTCGTTTGGTAAAGAGTTAAATAAGTTTATGTTATAGCATCTTTGGGCGGCCAGCGTACGGAAAAATTTAGAAGTAGTTCACTTTTACATGAAGATTGTCCTAATCAAACAGACCTGAATTATCATTAGAATGACTATTCTAAATTTAAGTCATTCTGAATTTATTTTCGTTCATCAGACTTTTTACTTTGAAGACTGAATAGGTCCGACCTCCATTTTGACAGGTCCGTCAGACCCTCACCTTGTTTTTTTTCGAGGGTCCGGTCTCCATTTCAGTAGGTCTTGGACCTCGGACCAGTGCTATTTTTCAGCCCTGATTTGCAGAAGACAATTTAAGTGTTACTCAAATAATGAAACTTGTCTTTGATAAGGTAGAAAACATTGTGGAAAAAGAACAAAATGCTGGTTCTCAGCATTTTCTACTTTTCCAATGTTTTCAAAAGGCTTCTTCCTTACTTTGGACTGGATCGCGAAGGGTTAATAAGATGTCAACTATATCAGATCGTATATTTCATGTTTGTTTCAGTCGACAGTTTCAACAGTTGATGCATGACAAGAAAACTGGTGCAAACCTAAAGGGCAGTTTTACAGTGGAAATTGGTGATCAAGATGAAGCTAGTAAGAAAATTATGATGTCACTTGAATTGATTGATAGATTGATTGATGGAATAGTGTTTTGCACTGCATTTAACATTCTTCAGTCATACTGTAGTGATACTTATTGATGATCAAGATGATGCTTTCAGAAAGAAAATTTATGGTGTTATTTGAATTGATGGATTGATTGAATGGTGTTTTATTCTGCTTTCAACAATATTTAAGTCATATTATGTTGACAGCTTATATATTCATGTATGTCCTGGTTATTACCAGGACTAGGTTAGGGCTCTGAAATGTCATACCTAAGGACACTTCCATGGAAAACTCGTTGCTTCCAATGAGGCTCCAACCTGGGGACACTAAGTTGAGAGTGCTATACTTTACCACTGGGCCATATGGGACCCGTGTTATTTGAAATCTCAAGGATCATTGGTAGGAATTGCTTATTGGTCAGTTGTAAACTCTTTAACAAACAGCAAAATTTTAGACTTGAACAAATCAAAGTACATGTATCTACAGATGATTAGTAAAATGTAGCTTAAATGGTGGGATTTGGCATTTAAAAAAGGGTAAACCCCTGTCTGAATTTGAAAATATTTTACATGTTTGCACTTTGAAGAGACAATTAAGAAGTTGCGGTTTTCTGATGTCAGGCTCCAATGTCAAGGTCACAGCCTGGGGGTTAATGCCTCAATGCTCTTTTACCCTTTACCGCACAATCCGGAGTTTTAACGAACCACAGGAAGAGGCCTTTTGAAAACATTGTGGGAAAAGGAGAAAATGCTGGTAACCAGCATTTTCTCCTTTTTTCACAATGTTTTCTACCCTGTCAAGGACAGAAATCACCATTTGAACTATATTTAATTTGTCGTTTGCAAAAACTTTCAGTTTTGTCGTGTACAAAATCTTGTCGTTTGGTAAAGAGTTAAATCATGCCTGCTCCATTTATTTTGAAACCTTTGTCCAATTTTGGTCACATGCTCGTCAAGCATGCCAGCTACATATCGCCTCATTCACCTGAACCGATGGTCCAACTTTTAAATTTTTTATTGGAAGTGTACACATTTAGAATGTAATCCTTTCTTGCCAAGGCTAGTAGTGCAGTAAGTAGTGTACAGGACTTGAGACTGGAGGGTCGCTGGTTTGAATCCCAGCTTGGCCAACTTTTTTCCAAGGATTGATGATAGTCATCGAGACAGGATTAATTTGTGTTAAATTGCTAATTATTGTTTTGACAATAGTTATTAGGGAAAGCAACCAGTGGTTGTGGAGGAATAGTGCGCAAAGTACTGGCAAAACAAAACTCAAGGAAGGCATTGACAGGTGCACTGGCCACTGCAATTTGACTGAAATGATGTTGAAGACGGCATTAAACACAACACAAACAAATAAATTCTGTCTTAGGTTTTAAAACACTTTGACCCTAAGAGTATTTAATGAAGCGAGACAAATTGTTTAGAAGCTCAGTTCATAAAAAAGCAGTAAATATAAAACAGTGTAGACCCTGTAATTTTTATTTTCAGTCCACATATGGGAGTATGCAGGTGGTTATCCAGTACTAAACAATGCTACACACATATATAGAACAGATAAGGTAGGTAGTGCTGGCTGCTTTATTAACTTGTAACCCTTAGAGTACAAAATACATGTAAACCCAAGATACATTTTCAGTGTAGAAATAAGGCCCAGTTAAGTACAATGTCAAGGTTGCTTTCATCTATAATGTTTCAGTAAAGCAGACAATGTAGATCAAACTGCATGTTTTGTGCAGTCTGATCTTAATCTACACTGGCTGCAAGGGCTTCTATAGCAAATCAACAAAGGCACTTGGAGAGTTAAATCTTTACTAAATGACATAATTTTAGAACTTGAAAGTTTGCAAACATCAAATTAATTGTGTCTCAAAGAAAGGAATTTGTCTGTTTCTTTATAGGACATGCTGTACTGAGTTGTGATAGGCTGATTAGACCTGTCAATCAAAGCTGGCAGAAAGGTCAATAAATATATAGAAATACAAATGAGCCATGCTTTATGAAAAGGGGCTTCATGCATCTGCTAAAAGTATTGACCCAGATCAGCCTGCGCAGTCCACGCAAGCTGACCTGGATTGAGACTTTCTGCTTTTAGTTAATTTTCTGCCCTTCAAAGGCCTATTTTACCACTGATTTAGTTGGCTGTGAGACAAAATGGATTTTATGGATCCATAACTATGTGATAACTTGCTTAGTATAATGAATCACTGAAATGCATTAACCCTTTACTGCATCATCTTGACTTTAAATGGCCCTGAAAAAGAGAGCTTTTGAAAACATTGTGGGAAAAGAAGAAAATGCTGGTAACCTTCGGTATTACTTTTGCTCGTTCTTTATTTTGGGCTAGCTACGCCCCTGAATCACATCACCTTTCACTTTGTATAGAGAATTTTTTTGTGATTTTTCTTTTCCTTCATTGATTTCAGGACTTTATAGAATATCGTATTGCCAGAAACAAGATGCTCAGAAGTAGACGTAATCAGATTATGCTGGCTTTCAGCTTTTGGCCGGAGCTAGCACCCCGAGACCCAAGTCATATTTATGAAATGAGAAGCTACACACTCAAGGTATGGATGATCATAGTTGCCAAGTCATTGTTAGTGTTTGTTTACTTTTTACCTGGTTTTAAAATTCATTTTTAGCTCCACTGGCCGAAGGCCAGAGAGCTATTGTCATGGCGTTGTGTCCGTCGTGCGTCCGTCCGTCCGTCCGTCCGTGCGTGCGTCCGTAAACTTTTTCTTTAAAAAACTTCTCCTCAGAAACTATTGACTGGATTTTTACCAAATTTCACAGGAATGTTCCTTTGGTGGTCCTCTTTCAAATTCCTTCAAATAATTGTGTTCCATGAAGAATTCTGGTTGCCATGGCAACCAAAGTAAAAAACCTTTAAAAATCTTCTCCTCCCAAACCGCTATTTGGATAGCATTATTATTTTGCAGGAATGTTCCTTAGATACAGGTTTACAGAATTCCTTAAAAAAAAAAAGATCTGTCAAAAAACATGGCTTTTATGGGAGACTCATTTTCCTTTTATGGTATAAAGTAAAATCTTTGAAAAATTTCTTCTCTAAAACTATTCATTGGATTTCATTGTTGTTAGCTCCACTGGCCGAAGGCCAGCGAGCTATTGTCATGGCGTTGTGTCCGTCGTGCGTCCGTGCGTGCGTCCGTGCGTGCGTGCGTGCATGCGTCCGTCCGTTCGTTCGTCCGTGCGTGCGTGCGTCCGTAAACTTTTTCTTTAAAAAACTTCTCCTCAGAAACTATTGACTGGATTTTTACCAAATTTCACAGGAATGTTCCTTTGGTGGTCCTCTTTCAAATTCCTTCAAATAATTGTGTTCCATGAAGAATTCTGGTTGCCATGGCAACCAAAGTAAAAAACCTTTAAAAATCTTCTCCTCCCAAACCGCTATTTGGATAGCATTATTATTTTGCAGGAATGTTCCTTAGATACAGGTTTACAGAATTCCTTAAAAAAAAAAAGATCTGTCAAAAAACATGGCTTTTATGGGAGACTCATTTTCCTTTTATGGTATAAAGTAAAATCTTTGAAAAAATTCTGCTCTAAAACTATTCATTGGATTTCATTGTTGTTTTGCAGGTAAGTTCCTATGGTGGTTGTCTACCAAATTGTTTCTTCAGTCAGCTAAAATGCAGGATTGAATGATAATTGTTAAAAACTTCCTTTCGCCATTATAGAAATATCAGGCCTGTGGAGCGATACAGGCGCTCAAGCGCCTCTAGTTCTTTCTGCGACTAGCACTTGGATTGAATGTATGATAATAGATTGTCATCTTCACAATAATTTCTAAACTTTTAAATGGTATGAATTGATTTTAAATGCATTTTAACCCCCACATTGTTTACTTGGCCTTTATAGAAATACCATGCATAATTATTTTCATCTTACTTAAGAATTTCTGTTGTTGTGTGAGATCATAATCCCACCCTTTCTATGAAGGAGGGTTATTGAAAACATTTTCAAAAAGGCTTTGGAAACATTGTTGGAAGGAAAAAAATGCTGGTAACTGGCATTTCCTATTGTTCATGCAATGTTCACTATCCTTTCAAATATAAATTACACAATTTGAACCACATTTAATTTGTCATCTGCAGATGTTTTGGATTTGGACAAGTCCAGATTTTGGTCATCTGGTAAACGTGTAAGCTTGGTTTCCTTACAGCTGTGATAAGATCTGTGTAAAGTTCATTTATCGGCATTTATCTTACTGAAGGCTTTTGACATTTATGCAGTCTTTGAAAACATAGAAATTGCTTATACCCTTTACCAAACAACAAAATGTTAGACTTGTCAAAATTGAAAGCATTTGCAGACGATATGGCCTGCAACACGCGAAAAGGGGCATTCAGACATTTGCGTAAAGTGTCGTCTCCGATTAGCCTGCGCAGTCCGTGCAGGCTTATCCGATACGGCACTTTACGACTACATTAGATTTTATGCTACAGTAGACTTGCGCAAAACAGAAAATTACACAAAAACGGAAAGTGTCGTTTTGGATTAGCCTGCGCGGACTGCGCAGACTGATCTGAGACGATACTTTACGCAAATGTCCGAATGCCCCTTTTCGCGTGTTGCAGGCCATATGGTAAAGGTAAAGAAATTGAAATGTTGCTTTTGAAGAGAAGACAAAATTGTAACAAAATGAGAAAATGCTGGTTGTCAGTTACTTGGTTACTTGTACAAGTTAATTGTTTTCATAAGCTTTCTTCTTCAGGGTGATTAAAACATGGGATTGTTTGTTAACAGGTTAAAGAAGTTTTGAACTCAAACTATGTAATGTTACATATTTTCAGGCTGGAACAATGATTGAGTGGGCAAATAACTGGTAAGTATTTGTGATGCAATTCTTAGAACACTGAGCAAAGATTTGAGGCACATTTGTATTGTTGTCTAAATGCTTTTAATTTGGACATGGGTAGATTTATTGTGTGTAGTAACTAGAGACTTGTCTGTTTTAGAGATGATCAAAATTTCTTCATCAAGAGAAACGCAAGGGCTATATTTTCATGAGTGGCAAGGCCAGTAGTGAAAACAGTCCTTTGCTTTTCACAAGATGAAAGGAATTTCGATCATACACTGAAACAAACTGTTATCCTGTTTCTTTTAAGCTCTTTGCTTAAACCTTTCTTTTCATGTCTATTTTTTGCTCATTATGAAAAATATGTGCATTTTTCAAGTGAAATAGATCCACTCAATCTAGTCTGATATGGACATCATCATTGATGGTGACTATGTCGTTAAACATGACATTCACCTGCTAAAAATTCATTCATATTCAATGAATATCTGTGGTATGTCAAAAATAAAAGTTCAAAAATTCACTGGTAAATTATGAAATTCACTGGTGAGTTATAGGGATATAATTCACTGTTAACTACTGAAAAGCATAAAGGAAAAAGTTAACTACTTCAGTAATGGAGATAATGGCCTAAACAAGAAATTTTTGGGGAGATATAATCTCAAAACTAAAAAAGCTAGGATTATAATTCTTTCACTCTGTCTTTTGGGCCCTTTATGAGCCTGTGTAATGATTATCTATGATCGCATAGGAGATTTGGCCCAGAAGAGCATTTGTTAAAACTGATGTAACCAAAAAAGTGACCTATATGGCTTGCACTGTTCTGTAAATGGTCAAGCTAAACAATGCATGTATATTTGTTTCCCTGTCAACTATGACTTTTCCCACGATGTTTGTATCAGTGCCATAAAAATTAAAGATACTTTTATCAACCCTTAACCCTTTACCTAACAATCTCATGTTTTGACAGCCCTGGAGAAAATTTATATTGAAAACAATGTTAGAAAAGGAGAAAATGCTGGTAACCAGCCCTAGCCTTGTTCTGGTGATACCTAGGATACACATATATGAGCTGCGCTCTGTGAAAAGGGGGCTTAATGCAACTGCGAAAAGTATCGACCCAGGTCAGCCTGCGCATTCTGCGCAGGCTGACCTGGGCCGAAACTTTTCGCTATTGGTCAATTTTCTGTATGTCAAAGGACCAGTCTACCTCTTGATTAAGTCGATTGTTTAAAAAAGTGGCCATTATGGATTCATAATTATGTGATGGCTTTCCTGGCATCATCTATCACGGAGATGCATTAAGCCCCCTTTTGCCAGAGCACGGCTCATATATATGTGAGCTGTGGCCATGATATAAATGAAATAATGTTGAAAGCTGCGTAAAGCCCCATTCAATCAATCATGTATTCTTTACCAGGTCAAGAGGGTTACAATATCGTAAAGACAGTCAGCCAGTGACAGGCATGTTTTCACAGATAGGACAGCTTTACCAGGTCCATCATATCTGGTGTAAGTGTTACAATTAAACTGGTACCTGTTGTATCTCCAGTAACTGTCTGATAGACTCAGTGTATCAGTGGTAGCTATTGGTTTGTCAATCTTGTCATATGCACCAATCAGAAAGCGAGTAACAGAATGCTTTTCTTTCTGTTTTAACCCTCAAACTGCTAAATAAATAGAATGGAGTTTCCAGCCAATAGTATATACAGAAACATTGCAATTACAAAGTGCTTGTTGCTGGAAAAAAACTTGCCGTATCGGATATTGTAGATCCAAGATCAGACTGCATGTTCTGTGCAGTCTGATCTTGATCTTAGCAGCCCGAAGGTTAAATTAACTACTGTTTTTATCTTAGGCTAAAATTTCCATGACAATGATCATTCTGACCAGGATCATTTTTATACTGCAAAGAAATTTCTCGTGATCTAATTGGATAATATGCTCCGAACTTACATATATCATGTACACTGGCAAAACCAACGTAAAAGCAATTTCCCTTTTGGGAACCCCATATACATGACTACACTATCAACACAACATCCAAAATGGCGGCGTCGATCAAGATTAACATCAAGATTATGCGCCAAGCTGCATGTTTTAGCATGTATTACCAAGGTTTTAGTGACGTCAGTTCCCAGTGACGTCAGTTTTCATTGAATATGGGCACTCGGAAGGGAAATTCTACTTAGTCAGCGTACTCAATTTTTTAAACCAAAACCAAAAAACGGGTAAAATTTGCTTAACAAACGTTGGAATGGTAAAGCTTTGCAGTATAATAAATTCGTTGTATGGTCAGGTGGCAGGGGACTTGGAAACTTGTTCATGGCTCGGGGCGACATGATTCACCACAGCCGTGAACAAGTTTCCAAGTCCCCTGCCACCTGACCGTACAATTAATAATGTATCAAACTTGCTAAGGTATTGTGGAACCCCGGTAGCTCAGTTGCTAGCGTACAGGACTTGAGGACAGGTGGTTGCTGGTTTGATCCCCAGCTCAGCCAATTTCTTCCAGGGAATTGATGATAATCATTGCGACAGTGTTCATTCCTCTTTCTCCCCTGACCACTGTTCAACAATGGTTATATGGAAAAGCAGACAATGCTTGGAAAGAATATTGTGCAGAGTACTGGTAAAAGAAATTCCAGGAAAGCATGGGTAGGTGCAGTGGCCACTGCGATATAACTGATATAATTTTAAAAATGGAGTTTAACACCATACACTCAATAACAGGCTGCCAGTTAATATTACAATTTATTATAAGACTGAGAAAATGTGCTTGGTCCAGAGCTACAGATAAATATTTTTGGAAATTATTTTTTACCATGACAAGTTTTTAGTAATTAGTTTTTCACTACTTAATTTCATGAGCAATAAGCTTTCTGTGATTTTAAAATAGTTTTCAGTTTTATTCCTTTATTAGATGAGAAAATGTTGGACCTGTCCAAATTAAAAGCATTTGCAGACGACAATTTGCATTTAGTTCTAATGATTAGATTTGTCTGTAAAACTGTAAAAATGTAGAAATATTGTGGGAAAAGGAAAAAATGCTGATAACCAGCATTTTCTCCTTTTCCCACAATGGTTTCTAAGGCTCTTTTCATTAGGGTCAGTAGGTCCAGATTGTGTGGTAAAGGGTTAAAGATATAATACATCATGGCCAACAGGATATAACTGAAGTAATGCTGTAAACAGTGTTAAACACCATAGAATCAATCACCATTTCATCAGTAAGTTTTTGTTTTCATTGTTATTTTTGAATCCGCAGGTTATAATGATTTACAAACACGCAAGAAAACTAGGGAAGAAGCCTGGAGCAGGCCAGGATGGGACAATGTTGTTGCATATACAGGTAAATCATACAGTGTAATGGCTAATCAATTAAACATCAAAACAGGCCCAACATGGTAATAGCCAGATCAACTATTAACCATTTACTACACAGTCATACAACTTCATTAGTAGTGTTTTTTAGCTCACCTGAGCACGAAGTGCTCTGGGTGAGCTATTGTGATCGGTCATCGTCCGTCCGTCCATCTGTCCGTCCGTCCGTCTGTTAACAATTTCTTTAAAAATCTTCTCCTCCAAAACCAGATGGCCAATCTTGATAAAACTTGGCAGGAATGTTCCTTGGATGAAGCTCTACAAAAATTGTTAAAAGAATTTAATTCCATCAAAAACTCTGGTTGCCATGGCAACAAAATGGCTGAAAATGGAAAAAATCTTTAAAAATCTTCTTGTGACAAACCATAAGGCCGAGAGCATTCATATTTTGTATGACGCATCATTGGGTGACCCTTTACCGAAATTGTTAAAATTATTCCCCTAGGGTCATATTTGGGCTTTGCCTGGGCGCACCCTATTTTACATGATAATAAAGAAGGAAATCTTTAAAAAATCTTCTTCTGACAAACCATAATGGCTAGAGCATTCATATTTGGTTTGTAGTATTATCTGATGATCCTCTACCAAAATTGTGAAAATTATATTTCTGTGGTCATATTTGGGCTCTGCCAGGGCGCACCCTATTTTACATGGAAACAAAGAAGGAAATCTGTTAAAATCTTCTTGTGACAAACCATAAGGGCTAGAGCATTCATATTTTGCATGTAGCATCATCTAGTGACCCTTTATAAAAATTGTTAAAATTATCCCCTTGGGGTCATATTTGGGCTCTGCCCGGGCGCACACTATTTTACATAGAATTAAAGAAGGAAATCTTTTAAAATCTTCTTGTGACAAACCATAAGGGCTAAAGCATTCATATTTTGCATGTAGCATCATCTGGTGACTCTTTATAAAAATTGTTAAAATTCTCTCTTTGGGGTCATATTTGGGCTCTGCTCGGGTGCACCCAATTTTACATAGAAACAAAGAAGGAAATCTTTTAAAACTCTCGTTCTGACAAATCATAAGGGCTAGAGCATTCTTAATCTGTATGTAACATCATCTTGAGACTTTCTACCAAAACTTTAAATCATTCTAATATTATCATTAAAAGATGGATATATACATGTACATCAATACAATAAAACAAGGTATCACACTAAATTCAAAATATAACAACTCCTTTGCACAATTATTAGTAATTGTGACATTCTCTATATGTTGAATTGAACTTTTTTCCTTACATTGTTTATTTGATACTTTTTCTTTCCATTGATGCTACAATCAGAAAAAAGCACCTGAATATTAAAAGAATAACATTGGTATAAACGCTGAAAATACATGTTTTTGATACCTAGCTAAAATTTCCAAAGAATGTGCTTTGTTCACCTTATTTCATAATATAACAATTACACAAAAATCAGTCTTAAAAACTTTAAATAAATAAAATTTGCAATTACTTTCTTCAAATTGATTCAAGTCTGAATAAATGAAAAATGAAATAAGGGTTATATATATTTTTACCTCTTCAAACAACCATTATTATTATTACCTGAATGGCCAATCAAAAAACAAAGATTTACATTTAGTCCTATTTAATTGCCATTTTGCATAGGGTTTGGCCAAAGCTATCTCAGCCAAAACTTTAAACCTCTGTCTTAATCATCATCCGATTTTTCAGCATTGAAATATCATAGATAAATGACTTAACAATCATGTTAAGCTTTGGTTACAGTTGGATACCTTGTCTTATAATTTTTTTGTAAATGGCAAAACTATCACATTATATACAACAACTGCCTGTGTTGCAAATGATAAAAGATGCCAATACACTGTTTACCAACTTACAACAATTAATAGTATTGCATTAGTTGTACTAATCCTTCAAGTTGGAAATTCACTTGGAAAAATAAAGCAAAGCCTATCATGAAGTCATGTTTTTTTATTAGTTAGGTTGTTTTCAAAGAAAATCTGAGGTATTGCTATAGCCTTGGCATCCACGTTGTTGGCGTTCTCGGCGTAGGCACCCGCATGCGGTGCTCTTGTGTCTCGTATGCCCCCACATTGATGGATTCAGAGCATTATGTCAGTCCCAATTATCCAAAACTTAAAATTATGTCTCCCCGCTGTTGTTTTTGGCAGCACAGCCTGTCTGTCTCTCTGTTCATCTGCTTTTCTGATTCCAGATGAAATTTCTGAATATGTTAGGATAATTTTGATATAATTTCATACATTTGTTCAGTATAACCTACCGGCAGTTGTGTAAAAAACCAAAAATTTCATCGGCTCAAAACCAGGGTATGCCTTATTTGAAAAGAATAGCCTGCCCTTGATAAACCATATAAGTTACAAATATACTCAGGTGAGCGATATAGGACCATCATGGTCCTCTTGTTTTTTATCCCCAGCCGAAGGCGGAGGGATATAGTTTTAGTGTTGTCTGTCTGTCCGTCCTTCTGTCCGTGTGTCCGTCCGGGACAATATCCAATACCATTGGATGGAATTTCGTGAAACTTTATATGCGTGTACAATAACTTATTCCGCCGATATATTTTTTCTTTTTTATTTTTTGATTTGATGCAAAATAGCCGACTGGGAGTGATTTTGAGTTACATGGTCGCATCAATTTTTGTAAAGCTCTTTTTGGGCGGGGATACCATTTCTATGAAATTGCTTGTTTTTTTGTGGTTGTTTCCCATTTGTGGGGTATATTGATTTGCAGACAATTTTGTTGCATATACATGTACAGAAAATGATGGTGAACAGCAGTTTCTCATTTTCTCACATTTTCTGTCCTAATCAAAGACAAATATCTTGATTTTAGCCACTTGTGATATGTCATCTGCAAGTACATTCAAGTTGGACCAGTTGTTGTTTGGTAAAGGGTTAAACATTTTTCACCATACTCTCTTAACTGTCAGACAGAATTCATTTATAATATTTTCTCTTTTCAGTTCCACTTATTCGCCATATGGAATCCAGAATTCTTGTACCCACGCCATTCTCTCCTCTTCAATAAAGAGCTCATGATATCTCCAGGGTTACTTCCCTTGTGTCATGTTGAAGCCAGTGTTTCCCCCTCTTATCACCCATACCAAGTTTCTCCCTCTAGCAGTTATGCAGGGAAGGAAGCCATTTACTATGGATCCCTTTTGCTGCAAAAAGTTTCATTTAACCCTTTATCAAGCAATCCCATATTTTATCGAACTTGAAGAGGAAGACTTTGATAACATTGTGGGAAATTGAGAAAATGCCGATAACCAGCATTTTCTCCTTTTCTGACAATCTTTTCTACCCATTCAAAGACAAATCTCATCATTTGAGTAACATGTCAGTTTGTTGTTTGCAAATGGTTTGAAAATGGATGGGTTTATCAGTTTGGGAAAGAGTTAACTCTTTGCCACAAAATCCCCAGTTTTAAGGACCTTGAAGAAGAAATGCTTTGGAAAATATTGAGAAACAAGAAAATGCTGGTAATGGGCATTTTCTGCTTTTCCCACAATGTTTTCAACCATTTCAAATGCAAATACTGTGATTTGAGCAACATTTGTATGTTTTTGTCTTCAAATGCTTTCAATTTTGACGGGTCTGAAATTTTCAGTTTGGTTTGGTAAAGGGTCATATTTATAAGACCTGATTTGTTTGTGAAGGCGTTAAAAGAGAATCATGATGAATAGGACATTTATGTATTTTTAAACAGTACAGTTATCACGTAGTTTCTATCAGAAAATTCATGCAATTTATTTGATGTAGCATGGGGGGAACAAACAATAGCCAATAGAACAATAGAAATATGAGTAAAGGTATAGTGCTGGTAAATTGTTTATTGGATATAGGTCTGCTGTTTGTTTTAACAGAAATGTCAAAAAAAAAAGGTTACACTGTTAGCATATGAATATTTGTATTTTTAACCCATTATATACTCAATTTCTAAATTAAATGCATAATTATGCATATAAGTGGGCTGTTGTCCCAGTTTGCTATTGTCCTAATGGGCTGTTGTCCAAATGGGCTATTGTTCTAATGGGCTATTGTGCTTATGGGTTGTTGTCCTAGTGAGCTATTGTCCTAGTGGGCTAATTGTTCTAATGGGCTATTGACCTAGCAGGCTATTGCCCTAGTGGGCTATTGTCCAACACTCGTAGCATGGACAGTCAATGAAATGTGCTAGGTTGTGGGTACATGTCATAATTGTCTCAGTGAAATTATTTTTATGATTACCCACAACAAAGGTTTCAGTAAAAATAACATATTTTATACTAGGTATACATGCTGCAATACATGTACTTCAAAATTTATCAAAGAATCCAATTTTTAGCTCCACTGGCCGAAGGCCAGCGGGCTTATGTCATGGCCTGTTGTCCGTCGTCCGTCCGTCTGTGCGTCCGTCCGTCCGTCCGTGCGTTAACTTTTTTTTAAAACGTCTTCTTCTATGAAACTACCCATCCAATTTTGATGAAACTTCACAGAAATGATCCTGCCATGGTCCTCTTCAGAATTTCTTGAAAGAATTTAATTCCTTCAAAAACTCTGGTTGCCATGGCAACAAAACTGAAAAATTTTGAAAATCTTTGAAAATCTTCTTGTCTGAAACCGTAAGGCCAAGGGCTACCAAATTTGGCATGTAGCTTTATCTAGTGGACCTCTACCAAGTTTCTTCAATTTATAGCCCTGGGGTCAAAATTGGCCCCGCCCCGGGGGTTACAAGTTATACATGGGCTTATTTAGGGAGAACTTTAAAATTCCTCTTCTACCTAGCCATAGGGCCTAGAGCTACCAAATTTGGCATGTAGCTTTATCTAGTGGACCTCTGCCAAGATTGTTCAAATTATAGCCCTGGGGTCAAATTAGGCCCTGCCCGGGGGTAACAAGTTTTACATGGGCTTATATAACAAGTTTTACATGGGCTTATATAGGGAGAACTTTAAAATTCTTCTTTGACCTAGCCATGGGGCCTAGGGCGACCAAATTTGGCATGTAGCTTTATCTAGTGGACCTGTACCAAGGGTGTCCAAATTATAGCCGAGGGTCAAATTTGACTTCGCTCTGGGGGGGTAACATGTTTTACATGGGCGGGCTTATATAGGAAAATCTTTCGCATCTAGCTATAAGGGCTAGGGCTATCAAATTTTGCATTTAGCTTTATCTAGGGGGTCTCTATCAAGGGTGCCCAAATTGAGAAAAATTTGAAAATCTTCTTGTTTATAACATTCAAGAACTGAATTATTTGGTATGGAGCTTTATATTGTGGACCTCCACCAGGATTCAAATAATTATAGCTTTGCGATCAAAATTGGCTTTGCCCATGGATCACAACTTTCTCGTAGGATTAGATAGAAAAATGTTTGCATGTCCTCGTGTTTGAAATCAATTTGCTGAATATTGTAATGTTTGGCTTGTAGTGTTTTTACTTAATAGCCAGTGGAGCGATACAGGGCCATCATGGCCCTCTTGTTTAACTACCGAGAGAAAGAAAGCTTATAGAAACATTGTTGGAAAAAGGGGAAAATGCTGGTAACCAGCATTTTCTCCATTTTTGCACAATATTTTCTATCCTGTCAAAGACACATCCGATCATTTAAGTCCCCTTCAAATATATCACCTGTCAATGTTTTCAATTTGTACAAGTCTAAAATTTTGCCATCTTGAAAAGGGTTAATGCCCCCCCCCCATGAGAAATAAGTGCTGTAAATCTATTTTATATAGTAAATGTGTCCTAATGTATGAGCCATGCTCTGGCAAAAGGAGGTTTAATGCATTTTTGTCATCCAATATAGCAAGCAAGTCATCAAATGATTGTGAATCTATATGATCCATTTTGTCCAACAGCCAGCTGAATCCTGAGGTAGATTGGTCCTTTGACATGCAGAAAATTGATCAGTAGCCAAAAAAAAATTCATTCTTGGTCAGTCTGAGCAGACTGCATAGGCTGACCTTGGTCAATACATTTTTTGCAAATGCATTAAACCCCCTTTTTACACAGCATGGTTCATTAATCATGTTATATTTTATAGTGCATAGGTAGTCTGTTGTTTGAAAATTGTTCACTCTTATGTCAGAGAATGATGGATGAAATTACATATATTTAACAAAAAAAAATATGCATTCCTATGGTTTTCTGTTAACACCCTTTCTTTGAACAGAGATTTACACCACTTGCAATAATTTTACAGTTACGTCCTGGCAACAGCACACATATTTGTGAGCCTCTTTTGTTTGTGAAAGTAACACATGTTCTGATTGGCTAAACCATATGGTTTAGCCAATCAGAAGTTGTGTTACTTTCAAATTTAGAAAATCATGGAGAATAAGGCAAAGAATATTCTTAAGAATAGATGATGAATACAAACCCTGGACTAGGCTTAGGCTATGCATTGCCTTGTCTAGGGACACTCCTAGGAAAAGCCCGCACCGCAACAAAAGATCGAACCAATGACCCCTGGCTTAGTACCAGGCCACACAGGAATCCATTTTTAGTTCCACTGGCCGAAGGCCAGAGAGCTATGGTCATGGCGTTGTGTCCGTCGTGCGTCCGTACGTGCGTCCGTTCGTCCGTGCGTGCGTCCGTAAACTTTTTCTTTAAAAAACTTCTCCTCAGAAACTATTGACTGGATTTTTACCAAATTTCACAGGAATGTTCCTTTGGTGGTCCTCTTTCAAATTCCTTCAAATAATTGTGTTCCATGAAGAATTCTGGTTGCCATGGCAACCAAAGTAAAAAAACCTTTAAAAATCTTCTCCTCCCAAACCGCTATTTGGATAGCATTATTATTTTGCAGGAATGTTCCTTAGATACAGGTTTACAGAATTCCTTAAAAAAAAAAAGATCTGTCAAAAAACATGGCTTTTATGGGAGACTCATTTTCCTTTTATGGTATAAAGTAAAATCTTTGAAAAATTTCTTCTCTAAAACTATTCATTGGATTTCATTGTTGTTTTGCAGATAAGTTCCTATGGTGGTTGTCTTCAGCCAGCGAGCTATTGTCATGGCGTTGTGTCCGTCGTGCGTGCGTCCGTCCGTCCGTCCGTGCGTGCGTCCGTAAACTTTTTCTTTAAAAAACTTCTCCTCAGAAACTATTGACTGGATTTTTACCAAATTTCACAGGAATGTTCCTTTGGTGGTCCTCTTTCAAATTCCTTCAAATAATTGTGTTCCATGAAGAATTCTGGTTGCCATGGCAACCAAAGTAAAAAACCTTTAAAAATCTTCTCCTCCCAAACCGCTATTTGGATAGCATTATTATTTTGCAGGAATGTTCCTTAGATACAGGTTTACAGAATTCCTTAAAAAAAAAAAGATTTGTCAAAAAACATGGCTTTTATGGGAGACTCATTTTCCTTTTATGGTATAAAGTAAAATCTTTGAAAAATTTCTTCTTTAAAACTATTCATTGGATTTCATTGTTGTTTTGCAGGTAAGTTCCTATGGTGGTTGTCTACCAAATTGTTTCTTCAGTGCGCTAAAATGCAGGATTGAATGATAATTGTTAAAAACTTCCTTTCGCCATTATAGAAATATCAGGCCTGTGGAGCGATACAGGCGCTCAAGCGCCTCTAGTTATACATTTAACCCTTTACCACACGATCCCGAGTTTTAATAACCCTGAGAAAAAGGTGCTTTAGAAGCATTGTGGGAAAAGAAGAATATGCTGGTAACCAGCATTTTCTTCTTTGCCCAACATGTTTTCTACCCTTTTGAAAGAGAAAGACATTCTTTAGAGCCATGTTTAATTTGTCCTCTGAGTATGCTTTTTACCTGTCAGTTGGTAAAGGATTAAACAATACATATATAATTACTGAAAAATTCTAGCATGAAGTGCTAATAAATCTAGATCTAGTTGACATGAAAAAAAAAATCTTGAATATATCGGACCTCAGTTCGACCCGGTCCGATTTTGTTTTAAAGTCTGTTCAATAACCAATAACCCTGTTTCCCGCACTGTACCAGTATCACTGGTAGTTATCCGTTCTCACCTTAAACAGCTCTGCATGTGCGCTGTTGCTTAACCCTTTACCACACAATCCTGACTTTTAGCAACCCTGAGAAAAGAGCCTTTTGAAAATATTGTGGGAAATGGAGAAAATGCTGAGAACCAGCATTTTCTCCATTTCCCACAATTTTTTCTTTCCTGTCAAAACACACAAGGTTATTTGTACCACTTTCAAATTTGTCGTCTTCATGCTTTCAGGTTGGAAGGATCTAAAATTTCTCGTTTGGGAAAGGTTTAAGGTATTCCTTATAAGCACGAAATCGTACGTGATTATAATTCGAAAATATGTTAGTGCGCAAAAGGCTAGGGCCGAATGCGTAGAAACAAGGGAGGTAACTGCATTAAAAAAAAAAAACAAATATGGCCGTAAATTAACGAAATTCCAGCCGTTTTCGAAGGTTTTTGAAGAAATACCAACAATTAACTGAGCGAATGAAGCGGATAATGAGTGGACGTGAGAGGAAAAGAGAAACCGGTGTTTCTTTTCTTGTCAGTGCGCTTCTTAAGCGAGGGATTAAGTTGGTTGCTGTTGATTTTGATCAAACTTTGATAACGATCCATTCTGGTGGGACATGGAAAGACAGTGTCGACAAACTGATAGACGAAATACGACCGTGTATCAAAAAATTAATGGAAACTTGTCTGGAAAGGCAGCTGAATGTTTGTATAGTTACCTACTTTAGACAGCCCTGGGTAATACGAGAAATGCTTCATAAATGCTTTAGGTAAGAACGGTTCATTTAATTTTTTAACTCTTTACCAAATGTTGTTGTTGACTTTGGGTAGACTCACGACCAGATGCCCTGCTAGCTCAGTCGGTAGAGCTGCGGTAGTAGTCATACTCTACGTTGCACAGTGTTTAACATTGCAGTCTTTAGACCTCTTCAGTAGATGCCCAACAAGGTGTTGAGGAGCACCACACTGAAGTTGAAGTAGTGTTCCTGGGGTTGTGGTTCGAGTCCATGTCAGGCACACTTTTCTCTCGTGATATATTTCACAAATGACAAATTTTAAACTTGTCTAAATTAAAAGCATTTGCAGACGACAAGTGTGACTCAAAAATTGAAATTTGTTTTTGGAAGTGTAGGAAACATTGTAGGAAAAGAAGACAATCTGGTTTCCTTTCTCACAACTGTGTGATTGTGTGGTAAAGGGTTAATTTTCAGTTTTGTTACCTAGCGACTGGTTTAGGATGACATGATGTCTTCACTTTCTATCACTGAAGTGATTCTTGTAGGACTCTCTGCTTGGCTGGTTCTTAGTCGGCCAAAATGTATGGATGTCATCAGGTTCTTAGACTTACAAGATGTTACCAACTTTACTTGATCTTTGATTGCAACAAATCTGCTGTTGTTAATCTTTCTCAAGTTAATATTGATGTTGATAAGATGAAAGAATTGTTCTTTAACTCTTTACCAAACGACAAAATTTTTGACTGGACCAAATTAAAAGCATTTGCAGGTGACAAATGGAATGTAGCTTAAATGATGATTTCTCTCTTTAGTAGGGTAGAAAACATTGTGGGAAAAGGAGAAAATGCTGGTCACCAGCATTTTCTCCTTTTCCCACAATATTTTCAAAGACCTTCTTCTCCAGGGTCGTTAAAACACGGGATTGTGTGGTAAAAGGTTAAGCTAGATCAGGATAAGAAGTGACAGTAATCAAACAACGTAAACAACTTGCAAGGACATCCACAGTGGAATTGAATGACCTGCTGAATAAAAGCACCATTTGCACTACTTGTATGGTAAGTGTGCTTTAAATGGGATCAAAATCTGGTTGAACCTTTTACCAAACAATCATGTGTAATAAAAACCCTGGGACAATAGGTTTTTGAAAACATCGTGGGAAAAGGAGAAAATACTGTTACCAGCATTTTCTTTTTTTCCCACTGCGTTTTCTGATCTATTCGACACAAATCCCATTATTTGAGCATTATTGACTCAATTGTCTGCAAATACTTTTTATTTGGACCAGTCTAAAATATTGCCATGTAGGAAAGAGTCAATGTCCCTTTAAAGATGCATCCTTATAGCCAGAGAGAAAAACAAAAGTTAAAACTTGAAAGTGCATGTGTAAAACTCGGAAATTAGTCAAATGTGTAAACATGGATAAATTACATGTACCATTATATATGATGTAAGGGATAGAGAGACTCAAGGGTTTTGCCATTAAAACCAGAAACAATACAGATTTCTTTGAAGGCCTCCAAAAAATGAAATGCATTTTCTATCTGTTGTAATCTGCGCAACTTTGCAGCTGTCAGGGGCAACATTTGGCATGAAGATACTAGAATGATAATAATTTCATAAAATATAGATAACAAGTATAGATGTATCTTTAACTCTTTACCAAATGACAAAATTTTACACTGGTCCAAATTGAAAGCATTTGCAGACAACAAATTAAATGTTGTTAAAATGGTGATTTCTTTTTTCGATGGGTAGAAAACGTGGTGGGAAAAGCATTTTCTCCTTTTTGCACAATGATTTCAAAAGGCCTCTTTCCCAGGGTCGTTAAAAGTCGGGATTGTGTGGTAAAGGGTTAAAGGGCATAATAAACTGAATATTTTGCTAAATGACATTTACTCAAAGCTATCGTAAAATATACATCTTATGCTTCTATGCAGCCATCCAGATAGGATATTTATACAGGCCAATACTTCTGCATTTCGAGAAAAACACAACTACGAATTCCTTGGAAAAGAAGCTCACATCACAGCAGTTCTGACAGAACTTTACAGCAAGCAGAGGTTGAAAATTCGTCCTGAAGAGATCATTTTGTTTGATGACGATAAAAACAATACAGACATTGCGCTCAGTTTTGGTCACATGGCATTTCTTGTTGACGATGACATTTCAGAACAAACCCTTGAGGATTTTGGGAGATCGATTCAACCTTCAGACTATCGGAAGTCATGGATGAGATAAAGATATTGAACTTGATCAGTCCTTTACCATACAACAAAATTTTAGATTTGTCCAAATTAAAAGCACTTGCAGATAACAAAATAAATGTGACTCAAAATGAGAAAAATGAAATTTATTCTTGGAAGGGTAGAAAACCTTGTAAGGAAAGGAGAAAATGCTGCTTACAAGCATTTTCTCCTTTTCTTACAATGTTTTCAAAAGCTGTTTTTCTCACGGTCGTTAAAAGTCTGGATTGTGTGGTAAAGGGTTATGTTTTGTTTTGAGATTAAATCAAAAGATCTGTTCCATTTGTATGGGTTTTTATTGAATGCTCTTTTTTTTTGAAGACAGAATGTTATGGTTTAAATCTTTACCAAGTAGCAAAATTTTAGACTTTTCTAAATTGAAAGCATTTGCAGATGACAAATGTGACATAGATGACAAAATTTGTCCCTGATAGAGTAGAAAACATTGTTGGAAAAGGAGAAAATGCTGGTAACCAGCATTTTCTCCTTTTCCCACAATGTTTTCAAAAGCCTTCTTCTTCAGGGTCGTTAAAAGTCTGTATTGTTAAGTAAAAGGTTTACTCTTCACCAGATGACAAAAGTTTAGACTTTGCTATTTTGAAAGCATTTGAAAATGGCAAATAAAATGTGGTTGAAATGATGATGGGGCTTGTCTTTGATGGGGTTGAAAACATTGTGGGAAAAGGAAAAAATGCCAGCATTTTATCCTGCTCCCATATTGTTTTCTACCCTGTGGAAGACAAATTTCATAAGTAACCTTAAATTTGTCATCTGCAGATACTTTCAAGTTGGACAAATTTACAATTTTGTCTTCTTGTATAGAGTTAACCCTTTACCACACAGTCCCGAGTTTTAATGACCTTGAGAAAGAGGGCTTTTAAAAACATTGTGGGGAAAGGAGAAAATGCTCGTAACCAGCATTTTCTTCTTTTCCCATGTTTTCTATCCTTTCCAATACAGCTTTTAATTTATGAGTCATATTCATTTTGTTGTGTGCAAATGCTTTCAATTTGGACATGTCTAAAATTTCTTCATTTGGTGAAAGGATTAATGCTCAGTCTACTGATATATGAATTATGGCTAATTTATCTATAGGGCAGTGAAGCAGTACAGGGCCATTATGGCTCTCTAGTTATTATGTTTTTATTAGGATCATTCTTTATCAGACTGCAAAAATTGAGACTTTTGTAAGCTTTTGCAGATTACAATTTGGATTTGACTCCCAGGATGGGATTTGCCCATGAAACTTGAAAGAAAACTTTGTGCAAAAAAAGAAGAATATTGTTCCCACAATTTCACCCTTTCCCACTAAGTTTTCAGTTGTCTTCTTCATTGAGGTCACTAGTACACAAGATTATTAAGTAAAACTAAAAGGTCAGCACTTTGCCAGAAATTCTGAGTTTTTACAGACCCTAAGGAAGAAGGCTTTCGAAAACATCTTTTGACGAGGCATTTTCTCCTATACCCACAGTGTTTTCTATCTTTTGAAGGAAAAATAGCATGTTTTTTAGTATCATTTGTTTTCTGCAAATGCTTTCAATTAGGACAAGAATGAAATTTTGTCATCTGGTTAAGAATTAAAGATGTATATGTCGTAGGCCAGATTGGAATCTAGGCAGATCCGGAATCTGCCGAGGCAGATCTGGAATCTGCCTAGACCAAATTCGAATTATAATTTTGTGTAGACCAAAAATATTGTTTTCCAAATTTTTTTAATCATATTAATCCACATATGTTTACAACTGAGAGGTATTTTCAATTAAAGCAATTTTTTTTTACCACAATTGCTCCGTTTTCCACATTGTGTGTATTTTTTTTCATTTTTTTTTTTCTAAAGTGCAAAACATTCAAAATTTATTCTTACTCTGAATTTCTGATTAAAACTTCTTTTATTATGGGGTTTAAGTTAAATAAGATGGTTTATATGTAGTCGCACTATATTAAACGAGTAAATACAGTGTATTCCAGTTTGGTTTAGGCAGATTGTGGAGCTACCTAGCCAAACTGGAACCCTAATTTGATCTAGACAGAATTCCAGTTTGGTCTTGGCAGATTCAGGATCTGCCTAGATTCCAGTTTGGACTACGACATATACATTTCATAACCTTAATATTGCTACAAATGCTAAAATTGCCCACCTGAGCAATTTCTACAGTGGTGATAATGATTTGAAGAGTGTTGTAATGTAGACAAGTAATGATACCTTGACATGAAGGAAGGTTCGTTTTGTAACTGTGAAAATCAGTGTCTTTCATGTTGTATTTACATTTTTAACCATTGTTAACCTTATAACGCCTTTCACAACTAACGTTGCAGCCAGTGTAGATCAAGATCAGACTGTACAAAGGTGCAGTCTGATCTTTGATCTATACGGTTTGCTTTGCTGAAACACTAAAGACAAATGCAACCTTGTGATAACAATTATTTAGGTCTTATTTCTAGACTGAAAAATACCTGTTGGGTTGATTTGGTGTTCTTAGGGTCTCGCCATATTTTTCTAATTGTATGAAGAGTGTTGTGTGATAATTTTCAATTTTCCTTTTGTTTGTTTAAAAACTTAGAAATGGGTTGAAGGGGTTATTATTTTTGTAGGTTTTTTTTTTTTTTAACGCTTTACCACACAATCCCAAGTTTTAACGACCTTAGGAAAGCTTCTGAAAACATGGTGGGAAAAGGAGAAAATGCTGGTAACCAGCATTTGCTCCTTTTCCCACATTGTTTTCTATCCTTCTGAAGGCAAACCACATCATTTGTAGTCGAGCCCCAGTAGCTCAGTCAGTAGCGTGCAGGACTTGAGAACAGGGGGTCGCAGGTTCGATTACTGGCTGGGCCAATTTCTTTCCGAGGATTGATGATAGTCATTGTAACAGGATTCATTCCTCTCCCACTGCTGACCATTGTTTGGATGATTGTTATGTGGGAAAGCAGCCAGTGGCTTGGAAAGAATATTGTGTGGAGTACTGGTAAAAGAGACTTCAGGAAAGCATGGATAGGTGCACTGGCTGCCGCGATATAACTGAAGTAATGTTGAAAACGGCATTAAACACCATACAATCAATAAATCAACATCATTTGTATAAGATTAATTTTGTAGTCTGCAAATGCTTTCAATTTGGACCAGTCTAAAATTTTGTCGTTTGGTAGAGAGTTAAATCTAAAAGTATATCAGTCAATTGTATTTCAATCAGCACGCTAGCTATTAAAAGATCCTTATGCTTGCACAAAAATATGCATAACACTGTAGATCCACTGCTTTACTAAAAAATCACGTATTTCAACGACCCTTAGGAAGAAGGCTTTTGCAAACATTGTGGGAAAATGAGAAAATTGGGTCATTACAAAGTAGGATTGTTTGATAGAGGGTTTACTCTATTCCACAGGACGAAATTCTAGACTTGTTTGAATGGAAAGCATTTTGAAGATCGAAAACACAAGGTGGCTCAAATGACAAAATTTGTTCTTGAGAGAATAGAAAAAATTGTGGGAAGAGGAGAAAATGCTGGTTACCAGCATTTTCTCCTTTTCCCACAATGTTTTATTAACCTTTCTTCCTGAAAGTCATTAAAACCGATGACTTGTTTCAATTGAAAGCATTTGCAGATGAAAGAATTAAAGGTGGCTCAAACAAAAAATTTTATCCTTGAGAGAACAGAAAACATTGTGGGAAAAGGAGAAAATGCCTTTCCCCACAATGTTTTCTAAAGCCTTCTTTCTCTGGGTCTTTCAAATGCAGATGGTTTGGTAGGGGATTTAAACATGCACTTCATATTTTTCTGTCTCAGTTGAACCTGTCTACAACAAATTTACAGATACATGTAATTTCAGATTTTTACCTGATTTCTGCTTTTGCAGAAAGCACTTTGATCTCTTGCCCATTTAGCCAGATTGTCGTATGAAGACAAAAATGATGTTTTTTCAATTGGTCTCAACTCTTTTCCATACAATCCAAAGTTTTAAAGACCCTGAGAAAGATGGCTTTTTGAAACCATTAGAAAAGGAAAATGTGCTGGTATCCAGCATTTTCTCCTCTTCCCTCAATGTTTTCTTCCACTTCAATGGCAGATTACATGATTTGAACCCCATTTAATTTGTCGACTGCAGATGCTTTGGATTTGAATAAGTCCAAAATTTTGTGGTTTAGTAAAGTTTTAAGGTACTTACTGTGCTTTAAATGGCTATATTTAAGACCGGTCAAAACTGAGAGCATTTGCAGACCACAAATTAAATGTACGTACAAAAGTAGGATTTATGTTCAAAC
This sequence comes from Hippopus hippopus, assembly GCA_946811185.2. Taxonomy (NCBI): domain Eukaryota; kingdom Metazoa; phylum Mollusca; class Bivalvia; order Cardiida; family Cardiidae; genus Hippopus; species Hippopus hippopus. The sequence continues at coordinate 641,738 of OX328109.1, forward strand.
AGGTAGGAAACAGTGTGGGAAAAGGAAAGAAAATGCTGGATACCAGTAGACTACCAGCATTTTCTTCTTTTCCCACATTGTGTTCAAAAGTCCTTTTCCTCTTGGTTGTTAAAACTTGTTTTTGTTTGATAATGGGTCAATAAACTTAGTGGGTTTTTCAGTCTGTAGGAAATTCAAATATTTAAAGGCATTTTTTGTTTTACTGGAAAATACTGGTCAAGGATCAGGCTGAGTGTTCTGTTTAGTCTGATCTTGAACCACCCTATCTCCGAAAACAAACTAGATTAATTTTCTAAGTATTGTTAGTGGCAAAAAAAAAGAAAGATCAATCCATTCAAAATTGTTTGTTTCAAACTGTATAGATGAAGATCAGGCTACACAGATACATGTTTGTAAAGTCTCATCTAAATTTACATACACAAAAAAAAACCAGCCTAAAATTGCAATATTCGGATTTTGCACAGCTGCTCTAGAAGAAAATGTCGAGGTATTGTCATGGTCCTGTCACCTTCTGCATCGTCGTGGTGCAAAAACTTTGACATTTTATTGTATATCTGTCATTACTGATAACATTTACCTCAAACCTGAACTAGGTGTGAATATCAAAAGGGGAACCCATACAACAGGGGCCAGTAACCATCAAACTATTTTTGGCACAGTTATGCCCCTTTTTCCACTTAAAATTTTCACTTAAAGTCAATCTTTGTATCTGAAAGCAGCTGCAGCTGAGTGTAGGCACCTCCACATTGCGCTCTTTTTTTTTTTTGTTTCTCTCCCACCTTACCATTCTTTTGATGATAATTATGTGGGAAAGCAACCAGTGGCTTGGAAAGAAAATTGTGCGGAGTACTGGAAAATGGCCTCCAGGAAAGCATGGATTGGTGCACTAACCACTGGGGATATAACTCAAATAATGTTCGAAACACCAAACAACCAAAGCAGCTTAGTGTTGGCACCCGCACATGGTGCTCTTTTTTTTTTATTAACTGACTGAACCTTGTACATTTTATTTATATGTCTGTCTGTTAGTATTTTATTATAAGTTCAATGTTGATGGTCATATTTATTAGTTCAGTGTTTATGGTCATATTTGCAGTGACATTGTTGTTTTTATTGGTTACAGGTTTTTTTTTTTGTGGTTGTTGTTGTTTCCTGATATTGATATTGGCAGATTGGCTTTAAATTTGACGATGTGCCTTTAATATTATCGAGATATATTTTATTTTATGAGTTTGTTAACCCCTTACCACACAATCCCGAGTTTTAATGACCTTGAGAAAGAAAAGGAAGCTTTTGAAAACATTGTGGAAAAAGGAGAAAATGCTGGTAACCAGTATTTTCTCCTTTTTCCCCACAATGTTTTCTACCCTTTTCAAGACAAACTCTACCATTTAAACCACATCTAATTTGTGGTCTGCAAGTGCTCTGAATTTGAACAAGTCTAAAATTTTGTCGTTTGTAAAAGGGTTAAAACAACATCATAGTTTTTAGGTCACCTAGACAAAGTCCAGTGAGAGCTGTTCCACTATTATTGGTGTTGTAGTCGACGTCCACATTTTCATTAAAGTTTCGTTAAAGAGCCCACATTTTCCAAACCATATGATGGATTTAGTTCATATTGGGTATGATGATAGATTTACTGCTTGACTGGGTAGCTCAGTGGTTAGCATATCAGACTTGTGACCTGGTCATTGTGACTTCGATGCCTGGTGGAAATTTTTCTGTATGGCAATTTTTCGCCTCTCACCTCTGTTGCATGTGAGCAAGTAGTCAGTGACTTTGAAAGAAAATTGTATCAGTACTGGTGTGAGAAAGCCAGGAAACTCATGCGTAGGTGCACTGTGAAAGGACCTAAGCTGTTAAAACAGTGTTAAACTCCAATTCAATCAATCAATGATAGATTTACATCCCAAAGTTTCATTGAGCAATACCCCTACCTATGCCCATGATCTAAAGGTCAAGGTCATAGAATTTGATATACATGCATTACATCAAAGTTTTATGTTAAAGATTTTTAAGAGCTCATATTTTCCTAACTAAATGATGGATTTGGTTCTCATTTGGCTTGATGACAGATGTAGGACCAAAGTTTCACTGAGCAATACCCTAGCCATGCCCATGATCTTAAGGTCAAGGTCAAAGAATTTTAATTTTACTATTAAAGTTTTTCTAGGGCTCCTATTTTCCAGACTATGATTGCCACCCCCAACAATTAACTCTTCCACGTGAGCTGTGCAGTCTGATGACAGATTGTGTTTGGAATGCAACTCCGTAACTTTTGCACAACAATAATTATTGCCAATAAAATTCAGGTCTGCATGAAAAGTAGAGTATTTGATCATTGACTCTGTTATGATACCAGGAAGGGGTCCTGTGTGGCTCAGAGGCCCTGGGTTTGAGCTTCACTGGTTCAACTGTGTTTTTCACAGGAGTGTTCTTGGGAAAGACACCTCAGAGCCCTAGCTTAGTTCTGGTAAAGCCCAGGAAATACTTGAATATTTTAGCTGTCGCCATGATATGACTGAAATAATGTCGTAAAACACTATTCAAATATGATGCCAGGGCATAGCTGCCTGTTCGCAAAAATACAGTTGCATACACTTTTTGCAAAAAAAAAAATGTAAGAATATCAAAAAAAAAAAAGGGAAAAAAATCAAAAATAAAGTTTGCACCGCGGGAAACACCTTTGATATTAGTTTTGCAAATACATGTACCTGTATTTTATTTTGGGCTAGCTGGCCCCTGGAATACAATTTGGGAAAAGGATCTACAAATTATTGAAAGGAAATTGTTTGAAGTGATATTTTACACCCGTGTTGATATTTATTTTGTTTGTTCCTGAATAAAATGAAATAATCCAGCTTTCTTGACGTTTTTCTATTGGGCTTATAATAAGCCTTTATCACACAATCTACTCAATCCCTGGCTCGACCAATTTCTATCCAAGGGTTGGTGATAGTCATTGCGACAGGATTCATTCTTCTTTCACCAAAGACCATCATTTTGACGATGATTATGTGGGAAAGCAGCCAGTAGCTTGAAAACAATTTTGTGTGGAGTACTGGTAAAAGTAACTCTAGAAAGGATAGGTGCACTGGCTGATATAACTGAGAGAGATAATGTTGAAAACAATGTTTAATACCATACAATTAATCAGTGAATTACCACACAATCCATACTTTTATCTACCTGAGGAAGAAGGCTTTTGAAAACACTAGGAAAAGAAGAAAATGCTTGTTACCAGCATTTTCTCCTTTTTCCATATTGTTTGTCAAGAGTCTTCTTCCTCAAGGTTCTAAAAACAGCTTTGTTTGGTAAAGGGTACATTAAATAGATTATTGGGGGGAATAGAAACAAGTTTTTGTGGTTTTGTTGTCAATGTTGCAAAATGAACAAATGGATGCATAATTACAAAGAAGTTCCTTACGAACATGAAAGTTTGTAACAAATGCATAGCTTAAATACAAACTTCATCTGGCAGGATTCAAACCCCTGTGGACAAATATCCTCGTTTTTAAAGGTTTAAAAGACCAACACCATAACCACTTAGCTAAACAGAATTCTCCCTAACGCAGTTCTCCAGTTCTCGGGTATTGATTTTATACAGGAAAGCTATAGTAAGGAAGGAGTGATCTCCCGTAACACACCCCCTCTTAAATGTCATCATTTTGATGACAGAAAGCCTGATAAGGCAGTTAGTCTATCAATTAGACAACAAACAGCTCAATGGCCAATCTGGGACGAGCCCCCATCTTACGAACATGAAAGTTCATAACAAATGCATAGCTCAAATACAAACCGCACCTGGCGGGATTCGAACTGTATGGACAAATATCCTTGTTTTTCGAGGTTTAAAAGACCAACACCATAACAACTGAGCTAAAGAGAATTCTCTCTGATGCAGTTGTCAGGTATTGATTTTATACAGGAAAGCTATGCAGTAAGAAAGGAGTGATCTCCCTTAACAAGTTGAAGGGCACTCTTGAGAAAGAGTGTTTTATGCACATATGTAATGCATTATACTAAGGAAGTGTACTGGTACTGGATTAATACGTTAAGCAGATGTATCACACCTTATTTTCACTGAGCTTAACTCATTTATAATATATCAAGCAAAACGGCTAGGTGTAATTCTATGGTGGTTTAAGGCTGACGGTTTCTTCACATATGACATCTTTTTTCTCACTGTATATCACACCATGTGACTTTCCACATCTTTTCATCCAAAAGACCGGAAGAAGTAAACCCGAACTAACGATGAGACAGGAACCAGCTACGAAAAAGGATGTGTTGTACTCTAGCGATAGGTCATACAGACAGCCTGTAAGGAAAACGAGGAGACATATAAATTAACATTTTATCTATCATACAGGGGTTACAAAGTTGTGTGTTACAAACATGTCTGCATTCTGTTTACCATTTAACTTTTTTTCCAAACGAAAAAAATGTATACACGTCCAAATTGACAGCATTTGCAGACGGTAAATTAAATGTGACTCAAATGATAGAACTTGTCTTTGATAGGGTAGAAAACATTGTTGGAAAAGGAGAAAATGCTGGTTACCAGCATTTTCTCCTTTTCCCACAATGTTTTCAAAAGGTTTCTTCCTGGGAGTCATTAAAACTCAGGGTTGTGTAGTAAAGGGTTAATACATTATTTGCATGTCTGTTTTCAAAGAAAATGTAAACAAATTGTCAAAGCCCTAGCATCATCATCCACAATGTCATGCAAAGACTTCGACATTTTGTAACACCTCTGTCATTACTTCAAACTCTTGATTAGTTTTTAACCACCATTTGGGGAACCTGTACAACAGGGGCAGGTAACCATCAGAATATTTTTGACACTGTTATGCACCTTTTCCAACTAAGTTTTCACTACAAGCGACTGCAGCCAAGCATTGGCAACCACATGTTGTGCTCTTGTTTCAATTATTGTGTTAGCCAGCTCTCTTATCCATGCTTTTCTTGAGTTTCATTAACCAGTATGTACTTCTCAAAAAAATCTTTCCAAACCACCAGCTGCTTTCCCACATAACCATAGTCAAAAACAATGAGCAGCAATGAGAGAGGAATGAATCTTGTCGCAATGACCATCATCAATCCTCAGAAAGAAATTGGCTGAGCTTTGGATTCAAACCAGGGACCTCCCTGGTCTCATGTCCTGTATGCTACCAACTGCCCTACCAAGATTGTGTGGTAAAGGGATTATAAAATAAATATTTCCATTACCTGCCATTGGCCCTGAAATCACGGCACCAACTGCACGAAAAACAAAGTTGATTCCGATTGCATCCGGAAAGTCTTTGCTGTTAATTAAATCCGAAATGGCTATCACAGAAATACCCGATATCACAGTAAAGCTAAAACCCATCACACCAGTACATATCAATAGTCCGACTAGAGTTTTAAATACTGGCAAGCAGAGTGTCATTACACCTCCAATACATATTGAGATTGTATATATGACTAAGGCATCAATTTTAAACGGAAAGGCGTACACCAATGAACCAACCCCATTACAAATCGCACAAACAGATAATGCTGCGGAAGCAGTTCCTTCCGAAAAAGATTTCATAAGAATTAAACTGGGTAAATACAAGAATATAATAGTCGTCATCAGACAAACTATCAAACTATTTAAACAGAAAATAAAATATGGTATTTTAAATAGCATAGAACACTTTAATACACGATTTTTCTTCCTTGGGTTAGTACTGACGGCATTCGGTATTAAAACGACTGCCAAAGCACACACATTGAAAGATATTCCTCCCTGCAGCAGAAGACAACCACGCCAACCGTATTCCACTATAAAGTGTGGCAAAAGTACGGAATAAACAGCCATTCCGATGGTAGTACCCACACCCATTAGAACTTGAGCCGTGGAGCGATATTTATAAAAGTAGTCATTGACGGCAGTAATGAAGCCTATGAAATAAACACCAGATCCAAAACCTGAAATTAACAAAAGAAAGTAAAAATAGTTTACAACACTTTTGCATCAACTCTTTACCAAACAACAAAATTTTGGACCGGACCAAATTGGGAGTGTTGAAGCCTAAATAAGTAAAGGGTAAACTGAGTAGTTTTTACCTGTGCTTTACCTATTGTTGTTTTCACAAGACACATACATGCAGGTTTAAAAAAAAAAAAACCTGTTTTAGTTCTTCCCTGGGCACTGTATGAGAAACATGTAAGAGAAACATGTTGAATGCTAAGAGAGAAAACTGCCGAAATATGTGGTATGTTAACTTTATTTTTTGTGAATTATTGCCATTGCATTGTCAAGGTACCAGGTAAGCAGCATCTATGGTGTGATTGCTTAACCCTTTATCACACAATCCAGAGTTTTCCTGACCTTGAAAGCCTAGCCCTGGTAGCTCAGTCAGTAACGTGCAGGACTTGAGAACACGGGGTCCAGGGTTCGATCCCTGGCTACGACCCCTGGCTTGGCCAATTTTCTTTCCGAGGATTGATGATAGTCACTGCGACAGGATTCATTCCTCTCCCACCACTGTCCATTGTTTCGATGATGATTGTGTGGGGAAGCAGCCAGTGGCTTGGAAAGAAAATTGTGCGAAGTACTGGTAAAAGACACTCCAGGAACGCATGGATAGGTGCACTGGCCGCCACGATATAACTGAAATAATGTTGAAAACGGCGTTAAACACCATACAATCAACCTGACCTTGAAGACAAAGGCTTTTGAAAACATTTTGGGAAAAGGATAAAATACTGGTAACCAGCATTTTCTCCTTATCCCACAGTGTTTTCTAACATTTCAAACACAGTTGCCACCATTTGAACTATAGTTTTTTTTTCATCTGCCAATGCTATGGATTTGGAGAAGTCCACAATTTTGTCTTCTGATTAAGAATTAACAGAGGTTGCCAACTACTGTCAAACATAAGAAAAATACTTATGACAGCTAAAACAGTATTGAATTTAAAACAGAATACTGAATAGATCATTGCTCACTTACATCCAAATATTCCATAAAAGAGAAACAACAGGTAAATGTTTGTTGCAAAGATACAAAGACAAAGCCCCACTCCTGAGAAAATGCCTCCCAACACTGCACACACCCTGTATCCAAATCTGTTGAGAACAATGCTTCCAAGTGAGCCTGCAATGAAAAAAAAAGGAGAATTTTACCCTTAAGCTGCAAAGCAAGATTTACTGACCTTTTGCAGACCGGGTAGATCAAGATCAGACTGCACAGAAAGTGCAGTCTGATCTTGGATCTACACTGTCTGCTAAGGAGACATTTTTCTCCAAAAAATAAGTTTGAAGTAACATTATTTGGGTTTTTACTACTGGCTTAGTTTTAATTCATTTATTCAGTAGGATCAGGTATCAAAATATCTGAGAAGGATTCCATTTAACTCATTATTTATTAATCTGTATATATTTCTCCTCTTTTTTTTTTCATACCATTTTGCTTCCCTTTCTGCTCATAACTAATTTTCATTAAAGTCAGACTCAAAATTATTCATGACATAAGAGACGGGCAAAACTGTAAACAATTAATGGTCCAAGGGAGAAAACCTAAACTTGCTTAAGTTTCTCTTAATATCAGAGTCGCGTCCCTTTTACTTGTGAACAGCCTAAAACCACAGACGAATAAAAAAAGACATGGTGCATGTTTAAAGTCTTGAGACGATCTATATAAAGAAATATTAAACAAAAAAAAAACTCTTTCGCTGAGTTGTAACTGATTACCTAATGCGTTTGTGATTGCATTGTAAATATTTACAGTCTTTAAGTTATCTTTACATCACATAGAATTGAAAGAGCAGGTTAGTAATATGAAAAATACTTTGTAACGAGCCGGTAATCTCCCTTGCATCTAATCACATTTGTAAACACAACAACCGCCAAAATTTTAAGTTTAACGATTCGTTTATCATGATAAGATTTAACACAGTTTGTGTTCTAGATAATCAATCATTAAATCAATATTTATAAATCGATACGCGAAATTTGATCAGATAAACTACTAACTGCACGTAGAGTTTAAAATAAAAAATATCCACATTATCTCGGTCATTCTTACCTTCAGTCAAAGTCGTTGTCAAAATAGCGGAATATCCTTTCATTTCAAATTCAACAATTCTCTCCATTTAAAAGTAAAAGTAACAGAATGAATAACTCATCATGTGTTGAAAGCTTACATGCGCCCTTTTTATAAAATCTGTCAAAGTCTGGATGTTTAGCCGAAGCACCATGTCAGTGGAAGTCTTCGTCACATCTATGGGCAGAATTCATTTCAATGGATAACCGGAAAGGACACTGCCAAAGGCAGAATTCCTTGTCACCGAAAATTTTATTAGATTTTTCAAAAACTTTAAGCTAGATCTGATAAAAAAATCATTTTTGACAACACAAAAAGGTATCGACTACTGATTCTCACATGTATTTCCGTTCGTCCGGCATTTTATCCATGGTGGACGTGGCGTGTGTGTGTTGGGGGGGGGGGGGGGTGTTCGTCATAACAAGGGAGGTAACTCCTCATCAATTTGACTTTATGGTTTTACGAGTTTTTTCCCTTGGACCATGAAATGCAGACAATCCCATCGCTCACTCTAGTTTTTACGACGGAGGAATCTTTTTAAAAACATTGTCGGAAAAAGGAGAAAATGCAGATGGTATGCATTTTTTCCTTTTCCGGTAATGTTTACTACCCTATCTAATAACTTCATTTGTACTAATTTGAATCTGTCATCTGTGGGTGTTTGAACTTATGAGAGTCGAAAATTAGACGATTAAACTCATCGGCTTTTGGGAAAACCAGAGAGCAGTAGGAAATGAAGGAGGCGGGGGTAGAGAGAGAAAACAGGAAAAGACAGAGAAAAGAGGAGAAGGGAAGAAGGTGTGCGGAAATTATAAGAGGTAGAAAATTTGGACAAAAAATTCTGAAGAAGGACTAGAGAGAAAGGCGAACAAGAATTATCAGTTTAAAATAAGGTAGACGGCGCGTGAATATGCCTGCATGTAGGCCAGCAGGGTCCTCCGAATAAACATGCCCTCATTTTTGATCAATCGCAAATATCTATTTCATTAACTCTTTACATACTGTAGACGACACCAGAACCTTTTGTGGACAGTGCAGATCAGAGATCAGACTGCACGTGCAGTCTGATCTTGATCTACACTGTCCACTGCTATATTCTAGGTTAAGACCCAACTGTGTCTCGATCTTGCAGAGGAAATTTATATTTAGCCTTGGAGAAAATGCAATTTATTTATTCAGTAGTGAATGAGTTAAATAAGGTAGACGGCGTAAATTTGCCCGCAAGTAGGCCAGCGGGGGTCCTCCGAATAAACATGCCCTCATTTTTGTCCAACCACAAGTTTCTTTGGAAGCCGCTAGAAAGCGCCTTCCAGTAGGAATGTACCTAAACTATTTACCATGTAGATGATCAGTAATTATTCGATCGGTTATTATTTTTGGAAATTTTCTAATAATGTCGTGTTAGTGTTACAAAATTACTCCACATGACGTTTTCTTAAATATTAAATCAGACCTACATGAACATCAAGTCTGGTTTTCTTGCAATATAAGTTCATTCCCAAATAACAACGAAAACAGAGAAAAATAAAATTCCTTTTATCGCCTAGTCCCCCGAACTTTTCCAACTTAAAGGATTCCTTCCTTGTTCCCAAACGAAATTATAATGCTTTCCGTGTATCATAGGCTCTCCCACCTCTAAACGGTTTTCGCATTGTCTACTTTTTTACAAGACAAAATAATGATAATTATGAGATGGAAAACATCTTAGAATCTGATAATCAGAAGCAGTTTTATGTACAAGTGTTTCGTCCAGTTTTAATCTGTAAAGATAATAGGGCGGTTAACCTTTGATCAAGTTATAGACTGGTTACCTCCCTACACAGTTAATCGTGCTTGTGAAAAGATAACCCTTTTTCTTCCCTTCGCCTACACTTTAGCCGAATGTAATTTTGTTACATGGACGATCTACCTTATGAGCCCTGTAAAATTTAGCATTTAATGTATTGTCTGTCGAAGCTGTTATGCTCAGACTGTAGGTTCTGTACAGTATGGTCCTGATCTATAGTACCCGTGAAAAATGTATGGATCGTGACGTGCGTTTGTCCACAAAAATTACCAAAGTGGTGCACAGTGCTCTCAGGGTTGAAACTGTTCGAAAATGACAGAAAAAGATCAAGATCAAAAAGTACATAGCCTGTGTAATAGTTTTTTTTTTTTATATTTTATAGGATATTGTAAACGTAAAAATTTCTTGTTTCTTTTTCCTTACTCAGTATATTAATTTCATTCGGTGTAGTTGAAAGGATAAAGTTATTACCGAACCTATTACTGTGCATATACAACTTTTTACGTCGCTGCTCGTCAAGGGTTTGGAATGGCTCTTGAAGTTTACATTAGAAGTTTTATAGGTTTGTACAAGGCCTATGCAGAAAGTGGTTCAAACTAATTTTTATTAAACGACATATATATAGTAATAGTTACTATGTTGTTGTTGAATAGATCTAGATCCTTAAAGACTTCAAAAGATAATGTTGTTTTTTTTAGCGGTTCGCGCCAATTGTGAAGGCTATGATCAGAAGAATTTTGGAGATACTATGCGAAAGTCTCTAATTCTGGAGTAGAAATGTATAGATTCACTTTGATACAAGCAGGCTAAGATACTTTTTGACAAGCAAAAAGATAATGTTTTAGAAGAAAGTTGTTGAATATTTTTTTCTTTTTGTAAAAAATGAAACACAAAGAAAATATCACAAAAATTTGTAAATACATGTAGATCTACATGAATAACGATCTAAATATCACTTTGAATAATTACTAACTTACATAATTCCGTAGTGTCGCCTTTGATGTCCCTACAGAAGTTTGCTTTTTAAAATCATTTAATAATTAAAAATGCTGTACTTGAATGCGCAATTTCTCCATTTTCAAACTTTGAGTGGAAATTTGAAAATTCCAATGCTTTTACATGTTTTCTCACATACGCATTATCACTTTAAATGATAATGATGATTATGATGATAATAATGGTACAAAATAATTTAAGATTCCTCTCTTAACTTCTGCCTTCCCCCCCCCCCCCCCCGCATTTTAGTATCATTTGTCACGATCTTCCGTTTTTCTTTTTTTTGGAGGGGGGGGGGAACAGATACAGAAATGTCATCACATTGTTTTCTAGAAAATCAATATTTCTGAAATTGTCCACCAAAAGATTGCGGCTCCTATGATGCCATGCATCACAAATTTGTCTTGTATTCACTCGAATATAACATCCCAAGAAGTACATGTATGTCAAAAGCCAGCGCATTCGGCCAAGCAAAAAAACAAAGGATGGGAGAAGTAAATTAAAAATAGCGTGGTCTGACATTAATTAGAAGAATGCTGACATCATAAAGGTCAAGGTTGAGGTCAAAACCAGCTAACATAAATAAAACTTCGACCTATTTTTCTCGAAATACCTGAGTTTGCATATATAATCATTATCAGTCTACCTTCCAGCAGGCTAGCCCTTTTACCAAACAATCAAGTTTTTTAACAGCTCATAGGAAAAACCTTTGAAAACATTGTGGAAAAAGGAGAAAATGCTGGTAACCAGCATTTTCTTCTTTTCCCACAATGTTTTCAATCGTACCATTGCCAAATTTCCTGTTTCGATCGACACTCATTTTGTCGTCTGCAAATGCTTACAGTTTGGACAAGGCTAAAACTTTGTCGTTCTGGTAAAGGTTTAGCTCTTTGTCAGATGACAAAATTTTAGACTGATCCAAATTGAAAGCGTTTGCAGACGACCATGTAAATATGACTCAAATTATGGAAATTGGATCAGAATGGATAGAAAACATCGTGGAAAAAGGAGAAAATGCTGGTTACTTGCATTTTCTCTTTTACCTACAATGCTTTTAGAAGGTTTTTTTTTCGTGGGGTACTTTAAACTCGCATGTACCTAGCCTTGTACCACACAATCCCGACTTTTAACTATCCTGAGAAAGAAACCTTTAGAAAACATTGTGAGAACAGGAGAAAATGGTGGTAACTAGCATTTTCTCCTTTTCCCACAATGTTTTCTATCCTACCCGAGCCCATGATTTGATCGACGCTTACTTTATCGTCTGCAAATACTTTCAGTTTGGACCAGGCTAAAACTCGGGATTGTGTAATGAAGGCTTTACGAGGAACCGAAAATGAAATAGTTATGTTTAAGATGTTTGTTTGTATTCTTTTCGAGTTTTAGTTATTCAAGTTCTTTTTTTTTTGCATATTTTTATTGAATATGTCAACGTAAGGGTAGAAAGTAATGTGCTGGTTATCAGCATTTTCCCTTTTCCCACAATGTTTTTATAAGAAGAGTTTTTCCACCAGGCCATTAATACACTGGACTGTGTCGTAAAGGTTTAACCCTTAGCCTGCTTATCGCAACTCGAGGACCTTTTGCAGACAGTATAGATCAAGATAAGACTGCACTGAACGTGCAGTCTGACTTTAGATAAACTCTGTCCGATCAGGAGATATTTTTCCTTAAAAAATACCTTTGAAATAGTAAAACTCGGGTTTTTAGCTCCACTGGCCGAAGGCCAGCGGGCTTATGTCATGGCCCGGTGTCCGTCGCACGTCCGTCCGTCCGTGCGTCCGTTTTTATTTCAAACATCTTCTTCTCTGAAACTACCCATCTAGTTTTTATGAAACTTCACAGAAATGATCCTGCCATGGTCCTCTTCAGAATTTCTTGAAAGAATTCGATTCCTTCAAAAACTCTGGTTGCAATGGCAACAAAACTGAAAAATATTGAAAATCTTTGAAAATCTTCTTGTCTGAAACCATAAGGCCTAGGGCTACCAAATTTCGCATGTAGCTTTATCAAGTGGATCTCTACCAAGTTCCTTCAAATAATAGCCCTGGGGTCAAATTTGGCCCTGCCTTGGGGGTCACAAATTTTATATGGGCTTATAGAGGGAAAACTTTAAAAATCTTCTCGTACCTAGCCATAAGGCCTAGGGCTACCAAATTTGGTATGTAGCTTTATCAAGTGGGCGTCTACCAAGAGTGCCCAAATTATAGCCCTAGGGTCAAATTTGGCCCCGCCCCGGGGGTCATAAGTTTTATCTGGGCTTATAAAGGGAAAACTTTAAAAATCTACTCGTACTTATACATAAGGCCTAGGGTTACCAAATTTCGCATGTAGCTTCATCTAGTGGGTGTCTATCAAGGGTGCTCAAATTATAGCCCTGGGGTCAAATTTGGCTCCGCCTCGGGGGTCAAAAGTTTTACTTGGGCATATATAGGGAAAACTTTAAAAATCTACTTGTACCTAGCCATAAGGCCTAGGGCTACCACATTTTGCGTGTAGCTTTATCTAGTGGGCCTCTACCAAGAGGGCTCAAATCGTAGCCTTTGGGTCAAGTTTGGCCCAACACCAGGGGTCACAAGTTTTACTTAGGCTTTTATACTGAAAACTTTATAAATCTTGTTACTAATCATAAGACCTAGGGCTACTAAATTTTGCCCTGTCTCAGGGGTCTCATGTTTTACAGGGCTTTTATTGGGGAAACTTAAAATCTTTTTGTTTATAACCACACATTCTAGACCTATATTAATTGGTATGGGGCTTTATCTTATGGACCTCCACCAGGATTCAAGTAATTATAGCTTTGTGGTCAAAAATGGCTTTGCCCTGGGGTCATAACTTTCTCGTTGGATTTTATAGCAAGAATTTTGTATGTCTTCTAGTTTGAAACCAATTGGCCAAGTATTGTACTAATGTTTGGCTTGTAGTGTTTTTACTTATTAGCCAGTGGAGGGATACAGGGCCATCATGGCCCTCTTGTTAATATTAGCTTGAAAGTTTCATGTGACTTATTAGAAAGGGTGATGGTTAAGTTGAGTATAAGGTTCAAGTATATATATATATACACAGGTCATATTACTTATTACTACAAAAAATACTATACTGTATCAAACCTTCAACCCGTTACCAAACAATCCTGAGTTTGAACGACTATAATACAGAATTCTTTTGAAAAAAAATGTGAGAAAAGGAGAAAATTTCCAAAAATGTTATCTAGCCTTTCCATGATCTGAGAAAAAGCTTTTGAAAACATTGTTGGAAAAGGAGAAAATGCTGGTTACCAGCATTTTCTCCTTTTCCAACAGTGTTTTCTAGCCTTTAAAGGACCTGAGAATAAAGCTTTTGAAAACATTGAGGGAAAAGGAGAAAAATGCTGGTTACCAGCATTTTCTCCTTTTCCCACAATGTTTTCTAACCTTTCAATTGCAAATTCAATAATTTGAGCCGCATTGAATTTGTCATCTGCAAATGCTTTCATTTCAGACGATTCTAAAATTTTGTTGTTTGGTAAATAACTGTTTTGCTAAATAACTGCACTCCATGGTATCGTGGATTTTGACCCGTAGCAACAATTTGAGCGATTTTGGTAGATTTGGTAGCATTTTCTTTTTTTCCTACAATGTTTTCTAGCCTTTCAAGGACTGAGAATAAAGCTTTTGAAAACATTGTGGGAAAAGGAGAAAATGCTTGTAATTTTGTTGTTTGGTAAATAACTGTTTCGGTAAATAACTGTTCTCCATGGTATCGTGGATTTTGACCCGTAGCAACAATTTGAAACATTTTTGTAGATGTCAGTTAACTCCTTACCAGATGACGAAATTTGAGACCTGTCCAATTCTAAAGCACCTGCAGACCAAAATATCAAGCCGGGCCCGGTAGCTCAGTCAGTAGCGTGCAGGACTTGAGAACAGGGGGTCGTGGGTTTGATCCCCGTCTCGGCCAATTTCTTTCCGAGGACTGATGATAGTCATTGCGACAAGATTCATTCTTCTCTCACCGCTGATCATTGTTTCGACGATGCTTGTGTGGGAAAGCAGCCAGTGGCTTGGAAAGAAAACTGTGCGGAGTACTGGTAAAAGAGACTCCAGGAAAGCATGGAAAGGTGCACTGGCCGCCGCGATATAACTGAAATTTTGTTGAAGACGGCCTAAAACACCATAAAATCATACAAACCAAACTATCAATGGGGCTCATGTTATGAAGTCATCTGGGGAAGGGCAGCAAACATTGTGGGAAAAGGAAGAAATGCTCTGAATTAGTAGAAATAATTTCGCTGAAACATTTACAAGAGAAACACTCACTTCCGAGTAGCCACCCCACGAAGGTCATAGAGCACAACCAGGACACTACTATGGGAGATGTGTGTTTGAATACTTCAATGAAACATGTGTAATAGATACCACTCGTATATACAAGCCCTCCAAGAATGATCTGAAATGAAAGAATACATAAAGTTATGCTTTTATCATACAATTCCGATTTTTGATGACTAAAAGGAAAAGTACTTTTGAAAACATTGCGGGAAAAGGAGAAAATGCTTGTAACCAGCATTTTCTCCGTTTCCCACAATGTTTTCTACCTTTTCAAAGAAAAAAAATTCTGATTTCTGCAACACTTATATTTGTCGTCTGGAAAAGCTGTCAATTTAGACCAGTCTAAAATTTTGTTGTTCGATAAAGAGTTAAGGTTTTTGTTCGATTGGTAATGAAAGTCTATTAAACTCTTTCTGTTACTCCTACAAGAGATACCACTTTATGGATACTTAAATCTGTTATTAGTGTGATAGCGTAAGGTTGACCTTCAATCTGTAAAACTCCCCGTACATCTCAGATTGTTATAACTTGAAGGTCAACACCCAAACGATCTCGAATCTGAAATGTATATGAAAATGTTATCGTTTGAAGGTCACCTCTCAAACGATCTCGGATCCGAGATGTACCTGGAATTGTTGTGGTTTAAAAGTCGGCCTTCAAACGATCTTCGATCCGAGTTGTACCGTATGTGGAATTGTTATCGTTTGAAGGTCGGCCTTCATTTGACCCCCAGATCTGAGATGCACGTAGAGTTGTTATCGTTTGAAGGTCAGCCTTCATAAGATCTCGGATCTGAGATGTATGTGGAATTGTTATCGTTCGGAGGTCCACCTTCATAAGATCTCGGATCTGAGATGTACGTGGGATTGTTATCGTTTGGAGGTCCACCTTCATAAGATCTCGGATCTGAGATGTATGTGGAATTGTTATCGTTCGGAGGTCCACCTTCATAAGATCTCGGATCTGAGATGTATGTGGAATTGTTATCGTTTGGAGGTCCGCCTTCATACGATCTCGGATCTGAGATGTACGTGGGATTGTTATCGTTTGAAGATCCGCCTTCATACGACTTTGGATCGGAAGTGTTCGTCAATTGATATCGTTTGAAGGCCGACCTCGGACCTAAGGTATAAGTGGAATTGTTTTTGTCAAATCGTCACTTCATATCTTCACAAAACGACAGATATTTTAAACTGGTCAAGAACAAATTGGAGGTAGCCAAAATGACAAAATTTGTCCCTGATAGGATAGAAAACATTGTGGGGAAAAGGAAAAAATGCTGGTTACCAGCATTTTCCCTTTTTCCCATAATGTTTTGAAAAGCCTTCTATTCCGGGATTATGTGGTCTTTTAAAATGTTTTGCTTTTATCCATACAGTATTTCAGTTTAAATCGGTCTGAAAATGAACCTAACCGACATACTTGAGATAAAAAAGCGGCCACACCAACCACTATTGACCAGTAGGTGTCCTTCTGACCGCACATAGTTTTCTTGGCTAGCTTCACGGCACCGGAACTAAATGTTTGTTCCTTCATTCTGTCCTGTTTGTACTGAGCCTGAAAATATAACAAAATGGTTCTTGCATGGGCATTAAACCAGAGTTTGATCGTTCTTCTTCTTCTTCTTATTATTATTATTATCATCTTCAACATTATTATTATAACCACTATTATTATTTAATAGTTTTATTGTATTTTTTTAGGAAAGAAAGAAAGAAATGTCTTGAGCAAATCTCGAACCCACCGCCTTCAAAATTATACCTGGCAACTATCCCAATCGTGCTGTGGGGCAGAAACTAAGTAAAGCGTGTCAAAAAACATATATCCCCTGTAATGCAATAACGTCTATACCGTATAAACTAATGGAATAGGAAAATAAAACAACAAAGAACTGCTAATTCCTCGTGTTTTATGCATGTATTTATATATACATTTTGTTTCTAACGCTATTTTGTACACGAATTATGGGTCATGATTGTGGAGGTCGTTGGTTCGAATCCCAGCGGTAGAAAATTATTTTTACAGTAATTTTTGTTTCCTACCGAAATAGGAGTAAACCTTATGTTTTTTTTTCCTTACCAAATATGAAATCCCTTTTGTAAAAAGAGAATTGGGTCTTGTTTAAGTAACTGAAAGTCTTTCGGAAAATAAAATGTTGCAAATTGCTATGCTGTTTAGGGCCAGATTATATTTTTCCACCGTCTACACTGTCCAAAAATGTTTAAGTATTGACCCTTTACCAGACAATCCAGAGTCTAAACGACCCTGAGGTAGAAAGCTTTTGAAAAAATTGTGAAAAAGGGAGAAAATGCTGGTTACCAGCATTTTCTCCGTTTTCCACAATGTTTTCCACTTTTCAAATGACAAAATCCCATAATCTAAATGCATTTTTCGATCGCCATGCTTTCAATTAAGACTAGTCTTTCAAACATTTGTTCTCTGGTAGAGAGTTAAATATTTCTGAGGACATTAGCCTCTGTAAGACATTGGTACCCAAAGCGAAGTTCAATGACCAACGGTCTGGGCACACGGTCACCCAAATAGGTTTTAGGTACCCGTAAGTGTGAACGCTCTAAAAGACATTTGAAACATTACGAAAGATTTCAGAAAATTAAACGTCGAATTTATTGAATAATGTTTCTGAGCAATATTTGCATTAGTCAAAATGTTACAAAGTGCATTCTTTCACCAGGACTAGGCAAGGGCTTTGAAGTGTCTCGCCCAGGGACACTCCTACGAAAAAAAAAACCAGTGCTACCAGTGAGGCTCGAGCCCTCAGTTTAATGCAGCTGCAAAAAGTATCGACCAATGTCAGCCTGCACAGCCCGCACAGGCTGACATTGACAAAAACCTTTTATTATTGTATATCTTCTGCACGTCCGAGGACCATTCTACCTCATCGTTCAGTCAGCTGTTGGACAAAATGGATTTTATAGATCCATAATCATGTGATGACTTGCTTGGTGCAATGCATCATGGAGATGCATTAAACCCCCTCTTACGAGAGCATGGCTCAAAATACAGATGTCGACACAACCACTATGTGTCGAAATGTCTGGTTACCGTTTATTTGGTGCCAGTAGCTGGCTTTTAATGATAGTTTTGAGCACATAATTGTCCTGCAATACGCTAAGAGGGGCATTCGGACATTTGCGTAAAGTGTCATTCCGGATCAGCCTGCGCAGTCCGCGCAGACTAATCCGAAACGACCCTTTGCGTTTTTATGTAATTTTCTGTTTTGCGAAAGTCTACTGTACGACAAAGTCTAATGTAGTCGTAAAGTGCCGTCTCGGATTAGCCTGCGCGGACTGCGCAGGCTAATCCGAGACGACACTTTACGCAAATGTCCGAATACCACTTTTCGCGCGTTGCAGGCCATGTAAAGTATGGGACAGTTACGTTCCTAGTCTGTATATTGTACCACAGGTCTTTGAAGCTCCATTTTCTATCACGGTGCACTGTGATTTTCATTGGTCGATCATTAAACATTGTTACTAAAAATAGCACATTGGCGCATCCCGATTACATACAATAACCTAACTTGTGTTACTATATACGAACGATATTGAGGCGATGCACAAATGTGCTATTTTTAGAAACGGTGTCCGATGATCGAGCAAACAAAATTTTGGTGTTTGGTAATAGACCAGTGAAGTTTCAGTGGCCTCTAATTTTAGGTAACAATATGGTACTGTCCTTTGGACTTCTTGAGACGGCTTGACAAGGCAGGATTAAGGGGTTTAACTCTTTACTAGACGAGAAAATTTTCAATGAAAGCATTTGCGGACGACAATTTAACATTATTTAAGGTCGACGGCCCCTAACTCTCATATCAAAAGACGGAAGCTGCCGAGATTGGCCGAATAGCTTTTACGAAAACGTTGATGTAACACGATATTACTCGATGAGTTAGGGGTCGTAATCCTCGAAGTTGGCAGCTAAGATATTTTTGTGCACATGTACGGGACAGTTACATTCGTAGTCTGTACATTGTACCCAACAATTTGTCACTGTCCTTTGAACTTTTTGAGATCGTTTGATAAAAGGGATGGGGGGGGGGGGGAGGTTTACAGGGATTAGGTCTGTTAGCCAGACAAGAAAATCTTAGACCTGTCCCAATCGAAAGCATTTAGAGACGACAAATTAATGTTGTTTAAATCATGCAGTTTAGAAAACGTTGCAGTGAAAGGATAAAATCCTGATGACAATCATTTTCTCCTTTTCCCACAAACGTTCTCAAGAAACCTCTAAAGCTCGCGATTGTTTGGTAAAGAGTTAACCCTTTCTCAAACAATAAAGTTTAACTCTGACACTGATACAAATGAATTGAAGTTGTCTGACAGGATAGAAAACATTGTGGGGAAAAGGAGAAAATGCTAGTTACCAGCATTTTCTCTTTTTCCCACAATGTTTTCAAAAGGCTTCTTCCCTCAGTGTCGTTCAAAGTCGTGACTGTGTGGTAAAGGGGTCGATGAACTTAATTATGCCCCTATCACATTTTGCTTTGCCAAAATCTCGCCGAGTCCCGGTAGCCCAGTCGGTAGTGTACAGGACTTTCAAGGCTCGGCCAATTTCTTTCCGAGGATTGATGAAAGTCATTGCGACAGAATTTATTCCTCTCTCACCGCTAACCATTGTTTCGGCGATGGCTATGTGGGAAAGCGGCCAGTGGCTCGATAAGAATATCGTGCGGAGTACTGGTAAAAGGAAACTCGAGGAAAGCATGGATAGGTGCACTGGTCGGTGCACTGGCCGCCGCGATATAACTGAAATAATGTTGAAAACGGCGTTAAAACACCACAAAATCAATCAATCTATAAATATGCCAAAATTCGCTCTTTTTTCTTCGCTTATTTTTCCCCTTAACATTTTCTTCAGCGAAAGAACTCGAAAACATGCATGTAAATATAGAAATCCGACATGAATAATTATCAAGGTAAACGACCCATATATTTAAGCCATGCCATGTGAAAAGGGGACCTAATGCATCTGCCAAAAGTATCGTCCCAGGTCAGCCTGCGCAGTCTGCGCATGCTGACCTGAGCGGAAACTTTTCGCTATTGGTTAATTTTCCGTATGTCCAAGGACCAGTCCACCTCATGATTACGTAGGTTTGCTATTATGGATCCGTAAATATGTGATAGCTTGCTTGGTACCATGGATCACGGAGATGCATTGAGCCCCCTTTTGCCGGAGTATAGATCATTTAGAAGGCAAAGAGAATGGATGTACATGTAGCCATTTGTACTATACAATGTACTCTCCATTTCCGTAAATGTTCATGGTGCTTTTATCTGGTGAGTTTAAATGTATTGACTGGTCGATAAATGTATAAAACAGTTCTAACTAAAAAGGCAACAGTGATCTAGGTATTGAGACCGAAAAGGTCTGTTATAATTCTAAATGTAGGGGTGGGGGGGGGGAGACAAGCATTGGAAATCTGTCGCCGTTTTACGGCTGAAACAACAGAGAAAGAGAGAGAGAGAGAGAGACAGATCATTTGCAGATGACAAGAGAAAAAAATATTGACTCAAAAATTGAAATTGATTTTGGGAAGGGTAGGAAACATTGTTTGAAAAGGAGAAAATGCTGGTTACCAGCATTTTCTCCTTTTCCCAAAATGTTTTCAAAAGCCTTCTTTATTTGGGGTCGTCAAAACTCGGAAATGTGTGGTAAAGAGTTCAATCATCCTTTAACGACGCATCTGCAGCAGGATATTATTAATTACCAGCAGCTGGCCGCGAGATATAAGTAGTAAAGGACGTTACCATAGGGACACACTCCGGCCTGAGTGTGTCCCTATGGTAACGTCCCGAGCGCCCTATATCACCGTCCCTGACAAAAAAATGTGTCCCTATATGCTGTCCCCGAAAGATTTTGTCCGTATGGTAACGTCCCTGAGAGGGATTTAGCATTCAAAATGGCGGCCGTGTGGATGGCACTCTGGGGACAAAAATGCCCCAGGCTCCCGTCCCTGAGCGGAATTTTTTGCAAAAAAGGGAAAAGGGGGGGAGTTTTTCCCAGGCTCTCTACCCTGAGAGGGATTTAGCATTCAAAGTGTAGATCTTATGACTGACAGGCTGGGTAAAAAATGGTCGGATCACTGAATTGGACTTAGTTTTTTCACCCTATGGATGATTTTTTTCTCTTTCTAATTGCCTGACCATTGAGTTGGACTTAGTCTTTTTTCTACACCTATGTATGATTCTTACTCTTTGCAGTATAACTCTCTGGAGTGTATCTCTTCTAAAAGAAAGATAGAACTTTCGTGGTAGATGGTTAGTCCTGAAAAGGACTGTTGGGGTTAGCTCTGAAAAGAGCTGTGACAATTTGAAGAAATGACAATTTGAAGATAGAACTTTCGTCTGACAGCTTGAAGATAGAACTTTCGTCTGACATCTTGAAGATAGATCATTCGTGGTAGATGGTTAGTCCTGAAAAGGACTGTTGGGGTTAGCTCTGAAAAGAGCTGTGACAATTTGAAGAAATGACAATTTGAAGATAGAACTTTCGTCTAACAGCTTGAAGATAGAACTTTCGTCTGACATCTTGAAGATAGATCTTTCGTGGTAGATGGTTAGTCCTGAAAAGGACTGTTGGGGTTAGCTCTGAAAAGAGCTGTGACAATTTGAAGAAATGACAATTTGAAGATAGAACTTTCGTCTAACAGCTTGAAGGTAGAACTTTCGTCTGACAATTTGAAGAAATGACAATTTGAAGAAAAGATAGAACTTACGTCTGACAATTTGAAGAAAGGTAGATCTTCCGTGGTAGATGGTTAGCCCTGAAAAGGGCTGTTTGGGGTGTCCCTAAAAGGGAGCTGGTTTTGGAGGTTGTGTTTTTAAGCACAACCTCCAACCTTCCTGCAGGCTGGACAGCTACTTGCTGCCCGCCTCTTAAGCCTCTTCAACTCCCGTTCATCCAGGTCAAAGTCCAAAGAGAACGAAGGCTCAGCGTCTTTGTTCCAATCTTCGCTCTGGGGCACGACGAACTCCTTCTTTTTACCGTCCATCTTCTTTTCCTTTGACGATAGCTGGGCAAGCCCGCTGAAACTCATGTCTCGAAGTGCACATTCCATTTTTGTTGTAAGCCGGAGAGATGAATGATGTGCGGGAAAATAACGCTGGGTTTTATAGCTTTACAGGAGGATTGAACTAGTTGACCCATGACGTCATTTTCTCCTATGTTTTTCCCGCGTCGGCGTTTCATGCTGTTTTGGCTCCAAATTAATGTTATCCAATCAGATTCACCGTTGTTTTTCTAATACTAATTGTTTTATTGTTGACCAACCCGTGGCTTTGTTACATTTTTTTGTTTGGGGATTTTTATTGTTGACCAATCCATGGGTTTGTTACATTTTCTTGTTCGGGTTAGAAAAAACTAGAGTTTGGCTAATCTATGACTTTTTTTTATTGTGAATCTTTGCAGTGTAACTCTTCTAAAAGAAAGAAGTTTGACAATTTTGAGTTTTTTGACAATTTGAGGAAAGATAGAACTTTCGTGGCAGATGGGTAGCCCTGAAAAGGGCTGTTTTGTTTTTTTTTTGGAGGCTGTGTTTTTTTTCCACTTTTAATGGCAACACCCGAAATTCGCTTGGCAAATGGAGCATGCTGTAATCTTCCTCCCGAACTCGATATCAACCAAGATGATATCCGGCGTTGTCTTTAATAATAGCTGAACTAATCTTTCGCCGAGATCTTTGTATGGCTGTGTTATACGTTGCAGTTGGTTTTGTTCCTCCTCTCCTACGAGACGAGTGGTTAGTTGCAATAACTGCTGCCCTGTATTTAGATACTCTTGGAGAGCCTTACGTAGTTGATGATTTACCTCCTCCATATTGATAATGTTTCCGAATATTGACACTGCTTTCGAAGTGATCGTTAGCTGAGAGTCAAAGAAATGGTGAATGTATGAAAAATAACGCAGGGGTTTATACGTTTACAGAGGATTGAAATTTTTTACAGAGCTTGGTCAGGGTAGAAAACACATACATTTTTCCATGCTACGTTTCATGCTGTTTTGGCTCCAAATTAATGTTATCCAATCAGATTCAGCGTTGTTTTTTCTAATACTAATTGTTTTATTGTTGACCAATCCGTGGCTTTGTTACATTTTTTTTTGTTTGGGGATTTTTTATTGTTGACCAATCCATGGGTTTGTTACATTTTCTTGTTCGGGTAAGAAAAAACTAGAGTTTAACTAACAGTTATGAGACGTTGTATGGAAAAATGTAACCAGAACAAGTCTTTTGGGGAAAAAACAGAATGAAGAACTCTATTGTTTTTTTGAACTTTTATTTATTGAACTTTTATTTACTGAACAGAACTAAACATTGAAACATTTTTTTGCAATGCATCATAAAAAATTTCTTGACAATGAAAAAAATTTCTTAACAACTAAAAAAAAAATCACAAGCAAACATTTTTTTGCAATGCATCATAAAAAAATTTCTTGACAATGAAAAAACATTTTCTTAACAATGAAAAAATCGCACTGAAATATTTTTTTCACAATGAATTATTCACAACGATTTGATCACGATGAAAAAAACACACTGAATTATTTTTTCGCAATGAATTATTCACAACGATTTGATAACGATGAAAAAAACACACTGAATTATTTTTTGCAATGAATTATTTTACAATGAATTAATCACAAAAACAGTATATAACAAATTTTTATAATGCAAATTCGCAAACACCACAAGTTTCATATTTTTTTCATATTCCTACCGTTTTGTTGTTTTTTCTTGGTTGTTTTCGTTCTGTCTTTGGTTTTTTCGGTATCTTGAAATCAACGTGATTGTCAATGTTTTTCCCGTATTTACCCTGTCCTGTCAATATTGGTATAGTTGGTTTTTGATCAATTCGCTGCTTCTTGTGGATATGGTTACCATCTTCCTCAGATTTCCGCTTTGTTGTTTTTCTTGGTTGTTTTTCCTTTGGCTGATTTTTCTTTGGTTGATTTTTCTTCACAACACTTACGATAGAGTCCACTAAGTTGTGAAGATTGGATTTATCAAACTCGAACTCCACAGGAATCTTCACAGGAGGTGTTGAAATGCACTGATCTTGTTGACGTAGTACCTCGATATTTCTACTGAGGTGATCAGTACTTACGGTTAAAGTTTTAATTTCCTCCAAATGCCTGTTTAAAGTCTCCAGCTGATCTATGATTCGGATCATCATGCTATCTTGTTTCAAATTTAGCTGCTTTACCTCTTCATAAATGTTGTCAAACACTGTCGCTGGAATGATGGTTGTCGAATTTAACTCCGGTGGTGGATTGATAATTGTTGAATTCATAACTGATGAAAGAACGTCTCCATTGTTTTCCACTGATGGAAAATCGTCCAAGCTGATTTCATCTAAGTTGTGCTTCATATTGTAACTGACTCTGAATATTGATACTGCTTCCAAAGTGATCGTTAGCTGAGAATCAAAGAAATGGTGAATGTATGAAAATAACACTGAGCTTTATACGTTTACAGAGGATTGAAATTTTTAAAGAGGGCGGACCTGGCGGAAAGCACCGGTATTGTACTGTGTGACACCGAATTAGGAGTGGCAAAAAAACACCGATATAACCATCGATTTGATTGCACAATGTTAATGAAACGCCGACGCGGGAAAAAACATAGGAGAAAATGACGTCATAGGTCAGTTAGTTCAATCCTCCTGTAAAGCTATAAAGCCCAGTGATATTTTACATAAAAATCATATTTGTTCCAGAATGGTTCGAATTCTTGTATGTCCTCACTGTGCAAACAGATGTCTGATAGAGTGTGGGAAATGTTTTTCCATACTCGAGTATCTTGGGCAGAAGCATAACTGTCCAGATACAGATGAAGGATTTTATGATGACGATGAAGCTTCGACGATTTGCTGCGAACACTGTGGATGTGAAATCATCCCAGTGGATCGGGCGGAAGAATCGTAGAGCTGAATGTCAATGTGAGATCCTTCAAAAAAGCCCTTTTCAGGGCTAACCATTTAGCACGAAAGATCTTTCTTCTCAAATTGTCAAAAGTAAAAAAAAGACTTAGTCATAACTAGAAAAAAGTCAAAAGTAAGAAGTAATTATTTTTATATTTTTTATTTCAAAAAGAACTTATGTACAATGAAAAAATCAAATCATGAACTGTAAAGACAAAAAATGAATGAACTGTAAAAGACAAAAATGAATGAAAAAATCAAGTCAGTCTTTTTTGTTTATAATCAATATTGTATTGAAATCTTTTTTTCACTCAGTATGTTTTTTTCTTTTTCTTTGAGATGTCAGATTCACATTTGGTTTTACGTTTTCTTTTCCTATCGTTGGTTTTTAATTCCACATCTGGACAGATTTTGTCCTCATGTTTTGTTGATTTGTAAAAGAAATAGTTCTTTGTTACTCGTTTTTTCTTCTTTTCGATGTTTTGCTGTTTTTCCTTTCCGTACGAACAACCCGGTTCTGCAGAAAATTCGTTTTTTAGATCCAAAGTTTGTTGTTTTCTTAGATTATCGTTTGTAGATATTTTTTTCTCTGTCTGTTCTGTTATTTTGCAGATTTCTGAATCACTGTTAGCCGCTGTATCGCTCTGCATGTCTACGATCTGAGTTTCATCCGATGAGGATGTAGCTTGTGGTGAACTTTTTTTCCATGTATTTTCACTGCAGAATGAATTTAGTGTCCCGACGAATTTTATATCTTTGAGACCATCAACGTTGTAAAATGATGGTGAAATCTCAATGTCGTGACTGTGTGGATTCACGTAGACAAAAACAAATGTTCCTAGCTGATTTTCTTTTTCTGGACATTCTTTGGCCCAATGTCCTGCTTCGTTGCATGTGAAACAAATATTTGTTCTCACACCATTCGCACCATATCGTTTGTCGAGCGTCGCTTGATCCAAAACTCTGTAGCTGGTAGTACGGTAAACATCTTTTTCTTCTAAATGTTGCTGGGAAAAAAATGATCCCACATAGTTTCCGATATGTTTAACATTATACTTTGATGGTATATTGCTGATCTCATAATCGTGGGTGTATGGATTAACATACAGATACACCCTCTTACTAAGTGGTGATGTATTTTGCAGCTTTAACTCACTCATATTTTTATCAGCTGTACTGTCTGAGATCGAGTAGGAGAATGAATAGATTTTCACAACTAACGGCTTATTTATACACTGTTATAACGGAGAGGGTATATAAATTGCTGGTTTTTTCTCACTTCTGCATTATTGTCTTTTCACTCAGAGCTAAAACGATGGTTAAAAGAAAAAGAATAATAACCTATTCAGACAGCGAAAGTGACGATGAGGTGTTTCCACCAATAAAAAAGAAAAAAACTAGACCTTTGAAAGAAGAAAGTGACGATGAGATGTTTCCACCAATAAAAAAGAAAAAAACTAAACCTTTGAAAGAAGAAAGTGACGATGAGGTGTTTCCACCAACAAAAAAGAAAAAAACTAAACCGTTGAAAGAAGAAAATGATAGCGACGATGAAAGTACCAACTCTAACTTAGACATGAAAAGTCTATATGATTTAACAGAAAAGGGTAATAAGAGGTCAAGAAAATTTAAAACAGAATCACATGTGCTGATGCTGAGTTTTAAGAAATTTGAAGAATTAACACCTCAGAGACTCTTTGGATTATTTGACGATATTACCCGTGAAATCATTCGAAAGTTAAATGCCAGCCCGACGGACATGATTAGAATTACCATCAATCATCCTTCGTTGGAAATGGGAATCCATATTCCTTTTTTAGCTGCAGACCAGTTACAAGGTGAAACTATGCTGAATGAAATTGAACGAGTTTTACAATCGAATACAGATTTCGTCTTGAACGATGGATTCATGACATTTGACATCACACATACAATACCACCAAGTGGTAGCGGAAAAAAAAATAGATCGTCAGAATTAGATTCAAAGTTTTTCACCCAGAAGAAGCGATCTATTATTCAAATTAACAATCATGACCAACTATGTTTTGCAAGAGCCGTTGTTGTGGGAATTTGCTACAGTGAACGTGAAAACACCGAAGTATGGAATAGAAAATGGGATCGTATTCGTCGTTCATACCGTCCTCTTCAAAAGACTGAAGCTGAGAAATTGTTACATGAAGCTGGAGTTTCACCAACACAACCTATAGGAATTGATGAATACAAAAAAATTCAAGCAATCTTGTATGAAAAAGGCTATGTCATTAAAGTTCATCAACAGCATTCAAAAGTGGAAAAAATATTTAAACATCCAGAAGTGAAAGCCAATAGTAAGATCATACATTTGTACTTTCATCAAAACCATTATGACTACATCAAATCTATCAAAGGTTTTCTTAGTTGTGGATATTATTGTGAGTTCTGTGATACGGGTTACTCTCACCGGGAAAGTCATGCTTGTTCAAATATCTGCAAAGGTTGTTACCGCAAAGGAAAATGCCCATCAGAATCAAAAGAATATGTTTGCAGTGTTTGCAGTAGACGATTTTTTAGTGCTGAATGCTTTGAAAATCACAGAAATGTTCAAGGTAAAGAAAAGAAATCCATTTGTGAATTAGTGAAACTCTGTTCGAAATGCGGTGCACAATATCATTTCAGAAAGAAAAATCATGTTTGCAATGGAAAGAAAAAATGTCATATCTGTAAGAAAATTGTTAACTTTTCTCATCAATGCTATATTCAACCTTACCAAAGTAAGTTGAACCATGACAGCGATGACGAGACGAGTTCTTCTGTAGTCAAAAAACCACAGTTTATTTTCTTTGATTTTGAATGCAAACAAGACACAGGTGTACATATCCCAAATTATTGTATCGCACACAGAGCGTGTGATGAATGTATCGATAAATCACTTGATTTTCATTGTTCTACATGCAGTGAATTTGAAGAGGGTAGGGAAGTTATTTTTCAAGGTGAAGAAACTTTGAGTCAATTTTGCAACTGGCTCTTTTCAAAACATCATAATGGAGTCACGGGTATTGCCCATAATTTCAAAGGCTATGACGGTCAGTTCATTCTTGACTATATTGTCAAAGTTGGGTTAAAACTTCCAAAATTGATCATGAATGGAAACAATATTATGAAGTTAGAACTGAATGGTGTACGTCTGATCGATTCTTTCAATTTCATGAGTTTTGGTTTGGCAAAAGTTCCATCCACCTTTGGCCTTCAAGAAATGAAAAAAGGTTACTTTCCTCACTGGGCGAATACAGATGAATTTTGGAGTTACATCGGACCCTACTTGGATATGACTTATTACAAGCCCGACTCAATGTCTGAAGAGGCTAGGTCAAAATTCATAGTTTGGTATAATGACAAAGTTCGAAATGGTGAGGAATTCAATTTTCAGAAGATGGAAATGTACTGTAGGTCAGACGTTGATATCCTCAGACGAGGGTGTGCTGAATTCAGAAAGCTGTTTATCGAACAGGGTGGTATTTGTCCATTTTTAGAAGCGATTACCATCGCAGATGCCTGTAACAAGGTGTGGCGAAGCAAATATTTACCAGAAAATCAAATAGCTATCATTTCAAGTAAAGACTCATCCAGACGTCGCTTTTCTATGAAAGCGATACGATGGGTTCAAAGCGTTGCTCAGGAAAAAGGTATTAATATTCAGCATGCAAAAAATGGTGGTGAAGTTCAAATCGGGAAATATAGTGTAGATGGTTTTCACTATCAATCAAACACTGTTTATGAATTTCTTGGGGATTTGTATCATGGTTGCCCTGTATGCTATACAGATCGAAATCAGATCAATCCTATTAATGGAAAACCCATGTCTGAATTGTGCGAACGTACTTTTGAACGTATAGCAGATATCGAAGACATGGGATATAATGTAGTTTACATTTGGGAACACGAATTTGATGCTAAGATGAAGGATAAAGAGTACAAAAAACTCATTGAAAAGTTATATCCACATTGGGACCCTATCGATCCGAGGGATGGTTTGTCCGGGGGAAGATGTAATGCAATAAAAATTGGATATGATGTTGATGAAAAAACCAAAAAGGAAATCAAGTACATCGATATCTGTTCTCTATACCCTTATGTTTGTAAACACAAATCCTACCCTGTAGGTCATCCAGAAATTTTGACTACTGAGAATATTGATATGAACAATATTCGCCAATATGAGGGATTAATCAAATGCAAAGTTTTGCCTCCATCTGATTTGTTTCACCCCGTTCTTCCAGTTCACTGTAACAAAAAAATGATGTTTCCACTCTGTATGAAGTGTGCAGAAGAAAGTTCAAACATTTGTAGACATGGTAAAGAAGAGAGGGCTTTGGTCGGAACTTGGGTTACCTTTGAATTATTCAAGGCTCTTGACTGCGGTTATCGATTGTTGCAAGTGTATGAAATTTGGCATTTTAATTCTGTGTCAGATCAGTTCTTTAAACATTATGTGGACAATTTCTTGAAAATTAAGCAAGAAGCCAGTGGTTATCCAGATAGCTGTCAATTAGACTCAGAAAAAGATCAGTTCGTTTGTGAATATGAGAAGGCAGAAGGTGTTCGTCTTGATCCAAGTTGTATTCAAAGAAATCCTGGGAGAAGATCATTTGCTAAGATTATGTTGAACTGCCTTTGGGGAAAATTAGCTCAGCGTGAAAAAATGACCCAGACGGAATACATCAGTGATCCGTCTAAATATTTCGAATTAGTCACCAACCCCAATTTCATTGTAAAGCATGTAGAAATCTTTGACGAGGACAGTTCATTCATCTTGGTTAACTATGAATCAAAGTTGGAGCATATTGACACCCATGCTACAGCCAATGTGATAGTAGGATCTTACGTAACAGCTTATGCAAGATTGGAATTGTACAGCGTTCTTGAAAAGTTAAAAGATAGAGTTCTGTATTTCGATACAGATAGTTGTATGTACATTCACGACCCTGAATTATGGAATCCCCCTATTATTAACAGCCGGTTAGGAAAATGGACTGATGAAGAGCCTGCTTGTAAAATTACTCAATTCAGAGGACTTGGACCTAAGAATTATGCTTACAAAATGAAAACAAAAGATGGAAAAGAGATAAGCAAATGTAAAGTAAAGGGGATTACTCTGGATTACAATACAAAACAGATGGTAAATTTCGATACATATTCGAAATGTGCTTTGGATCGCACAATAGAAATCAAAATTCAGTATGATTGTAGAATTAAAAGACATAGAGATAGAACGGTTACCAGTGAACCACAAACAAAAACGTTTCGTTCTGTATACACAAAGAGAGTTATTGTAAATGGTACTGATACTGTACCCTATGGTTATAAAAGCTTGAGAAAATAATTTCATATCACATTGTTGTGTACCAATCACTCAAAGTAAGTCGGGGAAAAATATTAGCAGTTGATCGAAAAAATAACAATTATGTTGCCGTTACCAATAGAACTACGTGAAAAAATTTATGGGGAATTTGTTCGACAGCATACGCTTGATGAACAAACACAGCTTAACATTAAATTTTTCTGTGTGAAAATTTGGATCAAAAAAATGTTTAAATGGGTTGCAAAAGGAGAAAAGTCCTACAAAGTGTATGCTATATTCAACTTTATGGCGATGATGGTGGACGATTCGGGGCTGGATCTCGTTCTCAAGACTTATTTAGCAGATAGCTGTATGAAAGACAATGTTATTAGTAAACTGTTTCGATCCACAAGTCGATGGACATTTTTTATCATAGGCCCAACAGAAGAAAGTTTTCTTAACGTTGTGAAAATGAAATCAGTTCTATTTAACTTTTACTTACGCTACAAAAAAGGATCTGTTCATGATTCCTACGGAGAAACAGTGGAAACTATGTCAGGATATATTCTATTTGATAGAGATGTTACAGAAGAAGTAGTGAATTCAACTCTTTCAACAAAAGACGCTTATAGACATGTTGCTCCATTCATAGGACTACGAGATTTCGACGATATGGACAGTGAGTATACAATGTTTTTTGGGTATGAGCAATTGCATAAAGACATTACGGAATATGAAAACAAATGTGAAACTCGTGGTGTTTGCGAATTTGCATTGTAAAAAATTTGTTATATACTGTTTTTTGTGATTAATTCATTGTAAAATAATTCATTGCAAAAAATAATTCAGTGTGTTTTTTTCATCGTTATCAAATCGTTGTGAATAATTCATTGCGAAAAAATAATTCAGTGTGTTTTTTTTCATCGTTATCAAATTCGTTGTGAATAATTCATTGTGAAAAAAATATTTCAGTGCGATTTTTTCATTGTTAAGAAAATGTTTTTTCATTGTCAAGAAATTTTTTTATGATGCATTGCAAAAAAATGTTTGCTTGTGATTTTTTTTTAGTTGTTAAGAAATTTTTTTCATTGTCAAGAAATTTTTTATGATGCATTGCAAAAAAAATGTTTCAATGTTTAGTTCTGTTCAGTAAATAAAAGTTCAATAAATAAAAGTTCAAAAAACAATAGAGTTCTTCATTCTGTTTTTTCCCCAAAAGACTTGTTCTGGTTACATTTTTCCATACAACGTCTCATAACTGTTAGTTAAACTCTAGTTTTTTCTTACCCGAACAAGAAAATGTAACAAACCCATGGATTGGGCAACAATAAAATCCCCAGAACAAGAAAAAATGTAACAAACCCCCGGGTTGGTCAAAAAATAAAACAATTAGTATTAGAAAAACAACGGTGAATCTGATTGGATAACATTAATTTGGAGCCAAAACAGTATGAAACGTAGCATGGAAAAATGTATGTGCTTTCTGCCAGGTTCGAGCTCTTTAAAAAATTTCAATCCTCTGTAAACGTATAAAGCCTGCGTTATTTTTTCATACATTCACCATTTCTTTGACTCTCAGCTAACGATCACTTCGAAAGTAGTGTCAATATTCGGGAACAGTAT
This sequence comes from Hippopus hippopus, assembly GCA_946811185.2. Taxonomy (NCBI): domain Eukaryota; kingdom Metazoa; phylum Mollusca; class Bivalvia; order Cardiida; family Cardiidae; genus Hippopus; species Hippopus hippopus. The sequence continues at coordinate 673,785 of OX328109.1, forward strand.
CAATATGGAAGAGGTAAATCATCAACTACGTGAGGCTCTCCAAGAGTATCTAAATGCAGGGCAACAGTTATTGCAACTAACCACTCGTCTCGTAGGAGAGGAGGAACAAAACCAACTGCAACGTATAACACAGCCATACAAAGATCTCGGCGAAAGATTAGTTCAGCTATTATTAAAGACAACGCCGGATATCATCTTGGTTGATATCGAGTTCGGGAGGAAGATTACAGCATGCTCCATTTGCCAAGCGAATTTCGGGTGTTGCCATTAAAAGTGGAAAAAAACACAGCCTCCAAAAAAACAAAACAGCACTTTTCAGGGCTACCCATCTGCCACGAAAGTTCTATCTTTCCTCAAATTGTCAAAAAACTCAAAATTGTCAAACTTCTTTCTTTTAGAAGAGTTACACTGCAAAGATTCACAATAAAAAAAGTCATAGATTAGCCAAACTCTAGTTTTTTCTAACCCGAACAAGAAAATGTAACAAACCCATGGATTGGTCAACAATAAAAATCCCCAAACAAAAAAATGTAACAAAGCCACGGATTGGTCAACAATAAAACAATTAGTATTAGAAAAACAACGGTGAATCTGATTGGATAACATTAATTTGGAGCCAAAACAGCATGAAACGCCGACGCGGGAAAAACATAGGAGAAAATGACGTCATGGGTCAACTAGTTCAATCCGTCTGAAAAGCTATAAATCTCGGCGATTTATTTTCCATGCATTTCATTTTTCACAATGGCTTCAAGACAATCACCAGTCGTCACTTGGATGGATACTGAGCGAAAGTTAATAAGAGCAAGGAGACAAATCGTCTTACTTAAACAACGCCTAGCTGGAGTGAGAAGACGATACGAGAGGGCTGAGCTTGCTAATAACAGGCTGTTCTGTTATAACCTTCGGATGAAGGAACTCATTATTGAGGGCATGCTTGAGATGTATTTTCAGTATGTTATTTTAAAAACTGAGCAGGTGACCCGTCTTTTCCGTGCGCAAATCGCCACTGAAAGGAGTGAGTCAGACAGCGAATCGACTGATGCTGATACTGAATAAACATTTTCATAAAATCAGCTCTTCTCAAAACAGCCCTTTTCAGGGCTAACCATCTACCACGAAAGTTCTATCTTTCTTCAAATTGTCATTTCTTCAAATTGTCAAACTTCTTTCTTTTAGAAGAGTTACACTGCAAAGATTCACAATAAAAAAAGTCATAGATTAGCCAAACTCTAGTTTTTTCTAACCCGAACAAGAAAATGTAACAAACCCATGGATTGGTCAACAATAAAAATCCCCAAACAAAAAAATGTAACAAAGCCACGGATTGGTCAACAATAAAACAATTAGTATTAGAAAAAACAACGCTGAATCTGATTGGATAACATTAATTTGGAGCCAAAACAGCATGAAACGTAGCATGGAAAAATGTATGTGTTTTCTACCCTGACCAAGCTCTGTAAAAAATTTCAATCCTCTGTAAACGTATAAACCCCTGCGTTATTTTTCATACATTCACCATTTCTTTGACTCTCAGCTAACGATCACTTCGAAAGCAGTGTCAATATTCGGAAACATTATCAATATGGAGGAGGTAAATCATCAACTACGTAAGGCTCTCCAAGAGTATCTAAATACAGGGCAGCAGTTATTGCAACTAACCACTCGTCTCGTAGGAGAGGAGGAACAAAACCAACTGCAACGTATAACACAGCCATACAAAGATCTCGGCGAAAGATTAGTTCAGCTATTATTAAAGACAACGCCGGATATCATCTTGGTTGATATCGAGTTCGGGAGGAAGATTACAGCATGCTCCATTTGCCAAGCGAATTTCGGGTGTTGCCATTAAAAGTGGAAAAAAAACACAGCCTCCAAAAAAAAAACAAAACAGCCCTTTTCAGGGCTACCCATCTGCCACGAAAGTTCTATCTTTCCTCAAATTGTCAAAAAACTCAAAATTGTCAAACTTCTTTCTTTTAGAAGAGTTACACTGCAAAGATTCACAATAAAAAAAAGTCATAGATTAGCCAAACTCTAGTTTTTTCTAACCCGAACAAGAAAATGTAACAAACCCATGGATTGGTCAACAATAAAAATCCCCAAACAAAAAAATGTAACAAAGCCACGGGTTGGTCAACAATAAAACAATTAGTATTAGAAAAACAACGGTGAATCTGATTGGATAACATTAATTTGGAGCCAAAACAGCATGAAACGCCGACGCGGGAAAAACATAGGAGAAAATGACGTCATGGGTCAACTAGTTCAATCCTCCTGTAAAGCTATAAAACCCAGCGTTATTTTCCCGCACATCATTCATCTCTCCGGCTTACAACAAAAATGGAATGTGCACTTCGAGACATGAGTTTCAGCGGGCTTGCCCAGCTATCGTCAAAGGAAAAGAAGATGGACGGTAAAAAGAAGGAGTTCGTCGTGCCCCAGAGCGAAGATTGGAACAAAGACGCTGAGCCTTCGTTCTCTTTGGACTTTGACCTGGATGAACGGGAGTTGAAGAGGCTAAAGAGGCGGGCAGCAAGTAGCTGTCCAGCCTGCAGGAAGGTTGGAGGTTGTGCTTAAAAACACAACCTCCAAAACCAGCTCCCTTTTAGGGACACCCCAAACAGCCCTTTTCAGGGCTAACCATCTACCACGGAAGATCTACCTTTCTTCAAATTGTCAGACGTAAGTTCTATCTTTTCTTCAAATTGTCATTTCTTCAAATTGTCAGACGAAAGTTCTACCTTCAAGCTGTTAGACGAAAGTTCTATCTTCAAATTGTCATTTCTTCAAATTGTCACAGCTCTTTTCAGAGCTAACCCCAACAGTCCTTTTCAGGACTAACCATCTACCACGAAAGATCTATCTTCAAGATGTCAGACGAAAGTTCTATCTTCAAGCTGTTAGACGAAAGTTCTATCTTCAAATTGTCATTTCTTCAAATTGTCACAGCTCTTTTCAGAGCTAACCCCAACAGTCCTTTTCAGGACTAACCATCTACCACGAATGATCTATCTTCAAGATGTCAGACGAAAGTTCTATCTTCAAGCTGTCAGACGAAAGTTCTATCTTCAAATTGTCATTTCTTCAAATTGTCACAGCTCTTTTCAGAGCTAACCCCAACAGTCCTTTTCAGGACTAACCATCTACCACGAAAGTTCTATCTTTCTTTTAGAAGAGATACACTCCAGAGAGTTATACTGCAAAGAGTAAGAATCATACATAGGTGTAGAAAAAAGACTAAGTCCAACTCAATGGTCAGGCAATTAGAAAGAGAAAAAAATCATCCATAGGGTGAAAAAACTAAGTCCAATTCAGTGATCCGACCATTTTTTACCCAGCCTGTCAGTCATAAGATCTACACTTTGAATGCTAAATCCCTCTCAGGGTAGAGAGCCTGGGAAAAACTCCCCCCCTTTTCCCTTTTTTGCAAAAAATTCCGCTCAGGGACGGGAGCCTGGGGCATTTTTGTCCCCAGAGTGCCATCCACACGGCCGCCATTTTGAATGCTAAATCCCTCTCAGGGACGTTACCATACGGACAAAATCTTTCGGGGACAGCATATAGGGACACATTTTTTTGTCAGGGACGGTGATATAGGGCGCTCGGGACGTTACCATAGGGACACACTCAGGCCGGAGTGTGTCCCTATGGTAACGTCCTTTACTACTGATATATACAGCTCTAGAGAGTGCGGTCAAAGTGACATGGCTGTAATATATGACCGCGTTCTTTCTTGTATACTGACCGTTGGTACAAATAGCTGATGCATGTAATCTGTTAGAGAATGCGGAATTGACTTCTTCAGAGAGAGGGAGGAAGAGAGAGAAGGAGACAGACAGACAGACAGAAAGAGAGGGGGAGAGAAAGAGAGGGGGAGAGAGAGAGAGAAGGACAGAGACAGAGCCAGACAGACAGAAACAGAGAGTGAGACAGACAGAAAGACAGACAGACAAAGAAAGGGAGAGAGACAGACAGAAAGAGAGTGGGAGAGAAAGACAGACAGACAGAAAGAGAGGGAGGGAGGGAGGGAGAGAGAGAGAGAGAGAGAGAGAGAGAGAGATACATACAGACAGACAGACAGACAGAGAGAATGAGCAACAGAGAGAGAGAGAGAGATGGAGAGAGAGAGAGGTCAAAGTGACATGGCAATAACTTATGACCGCTTGTTTTCTCGTATATTGACTATTGATACAAGTGACGGATGCATGTAATCTGTTACCTTTAACGTGAAGTAGGCACATTCAGAGAGGAAAAGAAAAGAGAATTGGTATACAGTGTATTTAAAGGAGAGAGAGAGAAAAGAGAATTGGCATATATATTTAAAGAGATATTCAACCTGAGAGAGGGAGAGAGTGAGAGAGAGACACACACACACACACACACACACACACACACACACACAGAAACAGAGAAAGAAAGAGATCCGGACTAAGACAGTCAGAAAGACATAGAGATGAAGCCGAATAAAAAGACGAACCTAGTCCGAAAGAGACCGGCAGAGCCCATGTAGCTCAGTCGGTAGCGTACAGGTATTTAGACCAGAGATTTAGTTCCTCGAATACCCAACTCGACATATTTCTTTCCGGGGATTAATGATATTCATTGCGACAGGATTCATTCCTCTCTCACCGCTGATCACTGTTTTCACGATAGTTATGTCGGAAAGCAGCCAGTGGCTTTGGAAGAGTATCGTGCAAGTTACTGGTCGATCTAAAGAGAAACTCAAGGAAAGCATAGATAGGTGCACTGGCCGCCGCAAAATCACTTAATAATGTTGAAAACGGCGTTAAACAGCATACAATCATTTAATCGACCGAGAGAGACCTAGAGCAAAGCAGAAATATACAGGATTCAGATCTATGTAAAATAAGCGTATCCAGAGTAGGTAAAGATCAGCCAGTTTTGTGGGTGCTATACCACCTCATGGATCAATATGAGCCATGCCATGAAAAAAGGGGGCTTAATACATCTCCATGATGCATTATACTAAGCAAACCATCACATAATTATGAATCCATCATATCTATTTTGGTCTTAACAACCGGCTGAATGTTGAGGTAGACCAGTCCTTCGACATGCAGAGAATTCACCAAAAGCAAAAAGTATCGACTCATGTCAGCCTGCGCGGACTGCGCAGGCTGACCTGTGTCGATACATTTTGCAGATGTCTTCAGCCCCCTTTTTACAGAGAATGACATATATGATCGATAGAAGCAGATTAATGTCATACTGCACTGACATACAGAAACGTATTGCATATAGATCTATTTGATCCCAACAATAATCAAACCGGAGGTCACGATATGTACATTGTACAACATGTATCTTCTTCCTCTGAAACGTTTAAATCTTTACCACACAATCCCTAATTCTGTCGACCCTGAGAAAAAAAACTTTTGCAAACATCGGGCGAAAAGGAGAAATTGCTGGTAACGAGCATTTATTTTCTCCTTTTCCCAGAATGTTTTCAAAAGCCATCTCTCTCACTGTCAGGGTCGTTATTAAAACTCGGTATTGTTCGAGAAAGAGTTAATACAGTGTACACTGAAACGTTAGAAAAACACTGTGACAGACGGATAGATTAGATCGCTCGCTGCTTGAAGCAAACAACTCCTTTTTCCAAATGGATTTTTTTTTTTTGTTAGTCTACAGCTGTAAATCAAATCTTGGAAATAAATGTTAAAAAACAATACTTACAGTGTTCGATGTCTAGTATTCCAAACTTGCAAAAAGATCCATGCAACTATGTGCAACGCAAAATATGAAATGCAGCAGGTCGACTCCGATTTAAGTATTATATTGTTTACATGCTGGTTATACGGTCAAACATGCTGTTATTGTATGTAGTATCAATGTGCGAATTCTATAAATAGCATTTGTTGACCTACTTTACTGACTGACCCAATTCCAATGAATACTGCACTATACTGCTCAAAATTGTTAAAGCGCGTATATCAGGACCTTCTAATTATATTAAAGATACTTCTTTACTCTTTTTTCAGCCGGTTTTGAGTCAGTTTTTAACCCATTTCATCTCTTTTCTATAAATATATAAACATTCTTCTGTCTTCATGCCAAATGTTGCCCCAGGCGGCTGCAAGGTTGCTCAGATTATAACGGATAGAAAATGCATTTCGTGTTTTGAAGGTCTTGAAAGCAGTCGCTGATGTCTTTTCCGATTTTAAATGAGGACAAATCCTTTGAGTTTTCTCTATCCCTTACACCATATATATTGGTAATTTATCTATGTTTACATAACCGAGCCATTCTACACACTTTCAAGTGTTAACAGTTTTTTTTTTTCCTCTGGCTGCAAGGATATGTATCTTTAATTCTTCTGATGAAGGTTCCGCTTTAAACAGATCTGTCCAGTCACATCTGTGTAACATGCCCAACTCGTTTAAAGCTCAGTTTGCACCCTACAAGGTTTTACACCACGGGGTCGCCGTTTTACCAAAAAAATTAAATCAGAAGCAAAAATATGCACGAATGTTTCCTTAAGGTGACTGAGTGCAGAGGGCATTTATGACATAACTTGCTGAACAACCTATCATGGCGTCGAAATATTGTGTTGGGTGGTGATGCGCTTGACACTTCCGGTTGAACAACTTTACAATGACAGGCTAAAGCCAGGGTACAAGCCTAAGCAATAATCCAATAGTTTTCCATATGGTTCATGCGTTCATTTCGTGATCATGAAGTAATTTGTAAACAAAGTTCGTGTATGAAAAAGGTGATAATGAATTATTTTGTAAACAAGGTACGAGAATAAGCCCTGCAAAGTGCATATCACGTCCAAAACAACTTTGCAAAACAACTTTGGTGGGTATAAACCGAACGTGGTAAATTCGACATCCAGTTAGATCAATCGATATTCTAAGAGGGGTTATGCAGATGAATTATGGGATAATTATTGATTAGTTCTGTACGGTTTCGAATCATAATTAAATAAAACCGCATTTGACAAAATTCTAGACTTGTTGAAATTGAAAGCATTTGCAGACGAAATATTGAATTCGGCTCAAATTATTGTATTTGTCTTTGAAAGTTTAGAAAAAAAATTGTGGGAAAAGAAGAAAATGCTGGTAACCAGCATTTTCTTCTTTTCCCACAATGTTTTCAAAAGCTTTTTTTTTTTATCAGGGTCGTTAAAACTCAAGATTGTGTGATAAAGCGTGTTAAAGTGTTGTGTTTATGTTTTCAATAGAATGGAATGAGTCATTATAGGTAAACACGTACCACATTTATCACGTTCGTTTTATACTTTATCTTGAATCAAAATAAGGTAAAAAAAAACAACGGACGCATGCAACGCAGAACTGTGGAAGCACTGATAGAATTATATCCTCTCGCAGGCGAGTATTTTCTACACGCAGTTTTCTCATTAAAACATTGTGGCAAAAGGATAAATCTGCAAATCTGTTTTATTAGAATGAGTGGAGTTTTAGTTTGTAAAATATGAGTCATTATGTCTGTGAAAAAGGGGTTCAATGTATCTGAAAAAAGTATCTCAAGTTCAGCCAGCGCAGTGTCCGCAGGCTGACCTGTGTCGTTGGTAAATTTTCTGCATGTCCAAGGACCATTCTACCCATGAGTCATTCGTTTGTAAGACAAAATGTATTTAATGGCTTTCATAATTATGTGATGACTAGCTTGGTATTATACATCATGGAGATGCATTAAACCCCCTTTTCACAGTGCATGGTTCATTTATTTGTGGGAAAGGTTACGTAGGATCGACACGCGAGCCAAGTCTGGGACGCATATTAAATCTCTGGTCTCCGTTGTCTGCACGTGTCACATGATATTTTTCGACGATTCGACCTGTCTGCTATGACAGGTAGGGGCTGTTTTAATGAACGGCCGGTGCATAGGTTACATGCTAGCTGATCATAGCTGAATGAATCGCACCAGGTAACGTTTCATTGAGTAAACGTTTATTTTATATTGAAATTCAAGGTAACGGTTGACGTTTTGAATAGTACCCAGAATGCCCAAATCAGATAGATGTGTAGGCTATTTGAAGGATGCCATCTAGCGGAAAATAATGCTCTGGTCTCTGTCTTGCTGCAGTGTATTTTATTGATGGCGAATGCACCCCATACTTCCGGTCCAGCACCTTAGCACTGGCTGACTATATAGCCAGGCATAACCCTGTTAAGGGCCGAAATGTAAACTCGACCTCCCTCCGACAGCTTGAAAAAAAAAGCCATGGGCATAGCTAGCGCAAGATAAAGTAAACGCAATTAAAGTAATACCGAAAGTATTTCACGAGGCGTAACGCGCCGAGTTGGGGTTGGGGTCTATGGGCCTCCCCTAGGAAAATTTCTTAAATTGTAGAAGCTACTTGGTGGCCTCTGGTGACGTTTGGTGGTCTCTGGTGACGTTTGGTGGTCTCTGGTGACGTTTTTTGGGGAGTTGGGGGCAGGCGGGGGGGGGGGGGGAATTGTCTTCCTTTTCTGTTTTTTTTTGCAAAGTGTACGCAACTACGTTTTTTAATTACAGGCAGCTACGCCCTTGTAGACCTACGATTCTTTGAAACTAAGAAAGAATTTTGTCTAATAAGCTGGACTACACAAGCGGGCTGTATAGATCCAAGATCAGACTGCACTTTCTGTGCAGTCTGATCTTGATCTATGCCGTTTTCACCCGTGACTCTGAAAGGTCTAAAGCACAAGTATTATCTACGATGTTCAGCCAGCCATTTCGTGATAGATCTACTTTTTTAACCAAACCGACGATACTTGATAAACGCTGACAAGTGCATCAGAAGCCAGTTTGTAAATAAACACTCTGGTGTAGTATAATGCTAACGTGATAACATTGTAGACACATTTTTTATTTACCGATACTGGTTCATTCCATTGAAAACATAAACAAAGTAGTTTAAATGCAGTGCTATTTAAATATGAGCCGTTCTCTGGCAAAAGGGGGTTTAATGGACCTTCATGTGTTATGCCGAGTAAGACATCCCATAATTATGGATCAATAATATGAATTTTGTCTTGTAACCCAGAGAATCATGAAGAGCGAGTATGGATGGTCCTTGGACATACAGAAAATTTATAAAGAGCAAAAAGCTTCGACTCATGGCAGCCTGCGGGGATTGCGTAGGCTGAAATAAATCGATACTTTTTGCCTCTACATTAAACCCCCTTTTCACAGAGCATGGCCCATATGATTCGAAACCGTTAAGAGCTAATCGAAAATTATTCACCCATTCACCTGTACAACCCCGTCTTTGAATATCGATTGATCCTTATTTATGTCGAGTTATTGCGTTCAGTTCATACTGTTTATTATCTTTTTACATCAACTGGGTAAACTTCTAAACAAAACACTTTCATAAGTCCGAAATTCATAATACCCGTCTCGTATTGCCATGGATTTTTTATTTTTATAAGTGACACGATATCAACTTAGAATTATACTGTGCGTTTACGTGCTAAGTCGGTGCAAATGATGATGCACTTTTTGCACTTATTAAGGCTGATAAAGATTTCAGCGGCTCGAATGTGCGGTAATTAGAATGTATCGCTTACCTCTTTACTAGTGGACAAAATCTTAGACTTAACCACATTGAAGGCATTTACACGCGACAAATCAAATATGGTTCAAATTATCTCTAGATATTTTTCTTTTTTAGTTTCTACAATATTTCAACTAGTCTCCTTCTTCAGCGTTATTAAAAGAAGAAATCGTATGTCCAAGAAACTTTTAGACGTGATCTTGATAGAACAGGTTTGCTATTGGAAAAAAAAATGCAATCAAATCTGACGCAGACGACCAAACAAAAAAATTTTAGACTAGTCCAAATTCAAAGCTTTTGCAGACGAAAAGTCAAGGGTGGCTGAAATGATGGGATTTGTTTTAGATATGGTAAAAAACATTGTGAGAAAATGAGAAAATGTTGGTGACCAGCATTTTCTCCTTTTCCCACAATGTTTTCAAAAGGTTTCTTACTCAGGGTCATTAAAACGCAAGTATTGTTTGGTAAAGGTTAAACTCCTTCACACTTGACAAATTTTAGACTTGTCTAAAACTGAAAGCCTTTTCAGACGTAAATTGAAATTGACTGAAAATATGGATATAAATGAGGCGTATCGATTTAGGGTAGATACAAGGGAGTTAAGTGCAAATGAAACTTAGACTCAACGCTTTCTTGTGAGTTATTTCCCTTTGACTGTTTTAGTCTTCATCATGTCCGAGTTGAAGCTAGAAGGGCCAAACTTTTTTTTAACTCTTTCATTACTGAATAAATAAATTGCATTTTCTCAAAGGCTACAAATACAGTTCGGCTGCTAGATCAACAGACATTTCAGTCATAATCTATAATAAAGAAATGGACAGTGTCGATCAGAAATCAGACTGCACTTTCTGTGCAGTCTGATCTTGATCTACACTGTCCACAAATGCTTCTAGTGTCGTCGATGGTATGGAAAGAGTTAACGGACATAAACGTATATCTTCTTTACGGTCGCAAAGAAAAATATATTTCAGCCATGATCTGGCAAAAGGGGGTTTGATACTTCTGCATGATGCATAATACCAAAAGTCATCACATGATTATGAATTCATAAAATCCATTTTGTTTAACAACCTTCTTAATCATTAGGTACACGGGTACTTTAATACGTAGAAAATTGACCAGTAGCAAAATGTTTCGATTCAGGTCAGCCTGTGCGGACTGCGCAGGCTGAGCCTGGTCGATACTTTATGCAGACACATTAAACACCCTTTTCACCGAGCATGACTCATATTTAATTGGATTGTTTTACGAGAAATTTTTAATTCTCTTTAAATCAATCAATATGTAACAGTCTCAGTTTTCACAGAAATTTCAGCACTTTGATTTAGTAACAACTATTTTTTAAAACAGCACTTTCAGTACTTTGATTGTTGAAGTTGAGCACATTCCTTTTGATTTCCATGTGGGCTTAGTGATTAGTACTCACCTTGCTTTCCTTCGCCTGACAACCAATTTCAGTCATGTCACGCACGAGCGACAAAGTGATCTAAAGCTATGTTTAACTTAAAAGTGTAGGATTCAAATCTGGTTCTTCAGTCAGGTCTGAAGATTTAGTATGTAAACGTGCATGAGGACGAGGAATTGTAGAAATTGTAAGTTGTATTTTACTTACTAGTTAAAACTTGTACTTTTGCTATTTTTGAATACTTCTTTCTGTAAAGATTTATTTGTATTTTGCGTACTAGGTTAAGATATGTATTTTTGCTTTTCCGAACACATTTTTCTGTATAGACTGACACAAGTAGAGTTTGCTTATTCTTAATTTATTTTGTAACGCCAAAGCAAGACAAGGACGGTAATTTCATAGCAAGGAAAGGGCTATTTTTAGATGCTTACCCGTTTGACATGAATACATCAATTGTATAATAGAATGTTCATCTCCGCTCAACCTTCCCTGCATCTACTTACCTTTGTTTCCCTTTTTTCTCTGATACTTTCCTTCCTGTCTTGATTAATGAACTCTTTCCTAACCTTTGACTAGTTTGCACTAATAATATTTCAGTGGTCGAGAGAGAAGACTGCATGTGTTTGTGTACGGACCTGGCTTACCCTAGTCCGATCAGTTTGATAAATTGGTAAGGAACTTGTATGTATTGTTTTTTTTTATCATTGATAGATGATTAAACTTACTTAGTATGGTTCGCATCTTCTGAGACCAGTCGGTAAGCTCAGTGGTTAGCGTATCTGATTCGTGACCTGGAGGTCACAGGTTCGATACCTGATTACGGTAAACTTTTCTTTGCGAGGGTCTCATCTCTTATTCATGTGAGAAAAGCAGTCAGTAGCTTTGAAAGAATGCTGTTTCAAGGTTCGAGTGAGAAACCCAGGAAACACATGTATAGGTGCACCGGTTGCCTTGGGAATGACTTAAGCTGTAAAATCGACGTTAAACTCTCATGCAAAGCAGATAAATGTTATTATTTGATACTTACCGTGCTTTTAATTATTGTGTCAATAGATGATTATGTTAATAGCCTTACTACGATATTTTATTCATTTGTTACAATGTTTTGCTGTATTTAGATAAACTGTCAATTTTCGGTTTCGTTCAATGTCTGTATTAAGTTGCTGACTGTATTTAAAATGACTGATATTTCAGTAATTGAAATATTTGTCTTTGGTTGTACCGTCTGCAACTTCATATTGTTTTCAGTCAGATTGCGCTTTACGTGTAAGACTTAAAGGCTGGAATCTCAAGGTGCTTTATCTTTCTTTTAGGGGACGAGATTCAGACAGTAAGACATTTAGAGATTCAAGAGATTTATAGATTTAAATAGATAGACTTTGTATAGAACACCCATTTTATTGGACTTATCAAAACTTTATGTAGCACTGCACAGATCGACTTCTCTTTTGCTCCTGCCGCAACAACCCGTAACATTTGGCGCCCAACGTGGGGCCAGGAGTAAAGTGCAGTGACTACAGTTACCAGCTGTGACTCTAAGTTCTTTTCGATCGTGGTGTTCGTGAGAAATTGGTTCTCAAAGACAGTTGCAAGTACCACAGAGATCGGACCGTCTCATCTTATCGTACCTATGGATGTTCAGTGAACATTCTGCTGTTTTCTCGTGTGAACGAACTTTTCTACAGTGGGTGCCATACAGATCAGACAGCCTGATCTTGTAATACTTTCGGAACCGAGTTGAAGAGTTTATTGCTACAACGTACACTTAGCACTATAGTGTTTTAACAGTCTGATCTTATCGTCACAGTATAAAGTTTTGAACTTTTACACTTTTAAGTTGATCTGTGTTCAGTGGAAACCTATTACGTACTCCGATTTCGTTTGGTAGACGTCAACGCAACCCTTGGTGGACTGGAACTGACCCATACATTTGATGACAGACTTTCACTGGTGGATACAAACGACTTAATCTTCTTCGGTGGATACTTCAAGAGACACTCACTCAACACTTCAGCGTACGACCGTGCTGGACACTCGAAATACAAGAAACTACCTTTTTAGAAACTGTAAGCTCTAAAAGTTTGTCATACAGTGTACTGTTATAAACCATCCAGTGTGCTATTGTAAGTGTGAGAGCTGATCTCATTGAATACTAACATTGGAGTGAAGGGTGTATTTTATTCTTTCTTTATATCATCTACCCTTTACTCTCTCGAGCAGTATTTCATGAACCTTCTATTATACACCAGTTAAAAACAGCCGTTACATTTGAGTATTGCAAAAAGAAAACATTTTCAGTAGACTTAGTATTTTGAAGAAGTTTTTCGAATGGCATAGATAAAGACTGGACAGAATGTGTGGTCGTGATAAATCGACGCCGTCAACTGCAGCGGAAATATTTTTTTAGGCTTCGAAAAAAGGCGAGTCCATTCACTTGTTGGCGAAAAAATATAGACTCCTTTTCAAACGACAGATACCTTATTCATAATCATCACATTCCAACAATGAACTCAGAAATGCAAGTCAGAATTATCATATTGTAAATAGATACACAAGAATTCGCAACTGCTTAACTCTTACAAGTACTCTTTTCCAAACGACAAAATTCTAGACTTCTCCAAATTGAAAGCATTTGCAGACGACAAATTAAATATGGCTCAAATGGTGAGATATGTCTCTAATAGGGTAGAAATTTTGTGGGAAAAGAAGAAAATGCTGGTTCCCAGCATTTTCTTCTTTTCCCACAATGTTTTCAAAAGTTTTTTTCCGAAAGGGTCATTAAAACATGGAATTATGTGGTAAAGGGTTAACTCTCTACCAACCGCCAAAATTTTACACATATCCAAATTGAAATAGTTATCCAAATACATATCCGATTTGAAAGCATTTGCAGACGACAAATTCAATATGACCCCAATGACGGTATTTGTCTTGTATTTAAGTAGCTAAGGGGTTATCATACAGCATTCCATCATCGTTTGGGTTTCTGGGTACATGCTAGATCTATATTTCAAGGTTAGATGTGTCCGTAACAATGCCGGATAAACATTTAACAATTATTTATTTACTTTTATGCGTTTTTTCGAGGACAAACGCAACTTTAGGGGATGTCTTTAAATGGGGAGTGGCTACGGCGGCGTACCGGACCGAGGGCGCCTGGAATGTAGACGGTAAGTTTCAGTCCGTTTTATTTTGACAATTTTATGTAAAATTTTTAGGTGTTTGGCAGTTTCGATTTCTGTCATCTCACGGCGAACAATATTTCTTGAATTTTTTCTACCAGTAACTTCGTCCAGCAACCTTTCAAACTCAAAAAGCCGCCATTTGCTTTCCCTCATAAGCATCGTCGGGGCGAGTACAAATGAATGTCTCCGAATGCCAGTTAAACTTGAACTTTTGATTAGTCGCATCCGGCACAGTGCACAATAAGTTATTATAACTGTCCAAATATTCATGAAAAGGAGCATCGTAAACGTCTCATTTTTGAGACTACGTCGGCGCCATCTTCAAGAAGCCAAGGGTAACGATCAATACGTGACTCTATTCAGAGCCACGCGGCGATCGTCACCCTTGGCTAGCAAAAGATACGTCGGAGTATCCTCGATTCGGAGGGTAACTCCAGTGTTCCAGTCTTTGTTTTTTTTGTGGTTATGTCTCCGCTATGGCCTGCACAAAAACAATCACAAAATAAACATCGGACCTACTCTTCGAATCGAACATAGCGTCAGGGTAACGCCTTCCCTACCTTCAGTCTGAAGGGTTGCTCTGATGTTATTTTTGTGATTGGTACGCCTTCCCCCGACTCGGTGACTAGCTCCGATTTTTTTTTTTGTGATTGTGTCTCTTGGCCGGAGACACAATCACAGAAACAACATCGGAGCAGGCCTTCAGACTAAAGATAGGCAACGCCCAACCGTTGGAAAGGAATGACTGACATCACTCCTGAAAAAGAAGACGGCCGAATATACGAGGTAAAATTTACAGTCATGGAATGAGAAATTTGAAGTCGTCAGTGCAACTATCTATATATGAGCCATGCTCTGGCAAAGAGGGTTCCAGGCATCTCCATGATGCATTACACCAAGCAAGCCATCACAGATATAATTAGTGATAACTCTATGGCCTAGGGCCTCCAAATTTGGCTTGCAGCTTCATATAGTAAACCTCTACTAAGATTATCCCACATATAGCCCTGGGATCAAAATTGGCCCCCCACCCTGGGGTCTTAAGTATACATGGGCTAATTGAAAACTAAAAGAATCAGCTGGTTTCAAAATGTAGGGTCAATGTTTACTAAATTTTGCATATGGCTTCATCTAGTGGATCTGTAGCAAGGTTTTTAAAAGTAAATCCCTGAGGATAACACATTTTACAAAGGTTTGAATATGTGAAAACTTTAATAATCTTCTTTTAGAACATAAAATCAATATGACTCAAGTTTTATACTGGTCAAGGGAAATAACTCCAGTAATAGTAGATATACAGCTTGTTACCATTTACTGCCCTTGATTTTCAAACTGCAGTTTTAGATGATTGGTATTGGGTATTTAAGTTTTTTGGAATGATAATTTTCAATTTTCAGTGAGGGTTGATTTATTTTGATGTAAATAATTTTGCTCAGATAAGTGGAATATTCAAAATAAAATAAAATTTCTACCATTTACTTACATGTATTTGTTCCAGAACTTTACCATTCAGGCCATTGGAAAAAAAATCTGCTTCTAAGTTTTGGAAATCTTCCTGTCAAAGCAAGAGGTCATTGGTATTTAGCATAAATGATACTTGATTAGACCTGCTCGTATTCATGGACATAATATTTGCATTTGAAAAAGGTGACAAAATTTCAGACTGGAACAAACTGAAATTAATTGAAGATGGAATATGAAATGTGTCTTAAATAATTAAATTTGTCCTAGAAAAGGTGGAAAACATTGTGGGAAAAGAAGAAAAAGGTGGTTACCAGCATTTTCTTCTTTTCCCACAATGTTTTTCAAGGGCATTCCTTTTCAGGTTCGTTAAAACCCTTTTCCACGCAATCCCTACTTTTAACAACCCCGAGAAAGAAACCTTTTGAAAACGTTTTGAAAAAGGAGAAAATGCTGGTAGCCACCATTTTCCACTTTTCCAACAATCTTTTCTACCCTGCTGAAAATATTTTTTTTCAGATTTATATTGTCTTCTGAAAATGCATGCATTCAATTTGTACCAGTCTTAAAATTTTGTCATTTGGTAAAGAGTTTAGAGTTTCACGCTAAATGACCAAAGCTGTTGATGCACCATAAACATTCCAAAACATCATAAAACAACATACATTAAGAGTTACTTTCTTAGAAGTGGTTTATACCTTACATTATTTTGATTTGTAATGTTCAGATCGAGGCCCCAGTATATGGGACACTTTTACACAGACGAGAGGAGGGGATAATGGGAATGATGCGGTAGATGGATATTACAGGAACAAAGATGACATACAACTTCTCAAAGGCTTCTCGGTAAGGTGTTTAACTCTTTTGAGTCATTTATTTTGTCGTCTGCAAAATGCTTTTAATTTGGATGAGTCTAAAATTTTTGTCGTTTGGTAAAGAGTAAAACAAAAAATCTTGGCAATAGTAAAAAACCATTTGAAAATATTGTGGGGTGAGGAGAAATTTTTTAATACAAGAATTTTTCCTTTTTTCCAGCATGTTTCTTATATGTGAAAATAATCGGCTTATTTGTATCAATTTCGAATTTAAAGTCCGCAGATGCTTCTACATTTTCAAACAGCCTGAATTTTGTTGCTTGAGAAAGAGATACAATTCACTTCAATATGATAAAAAGAAAATTTTTAGATAAGATTGATATGAAAAATTTTGTCATTTTAGCCACCTTTAATTTGTCGTCGGCAAATGCTTTCAATTTGGACCAATCTAAACTTTTGTCTTATGGTAAAGAGTTAACACCATAATGATTTGTTATTCTTTGTTTTATCTTACAAATTATTCCAGGTTGGTTACTACAAATTTTCGATCTCCTGGTCACGTGTTTTTCCTGACGGTACCCTTTCCAGCCTGAATCGAAAAGGCATAGATTACTACCAGAACCTCGTAAATGAACTATTAAAGAACAGAATTGAGCCAATCATAGCTCTGTATCATTACGATTTACCACAAGCTTTACAAGACAATGGAGGGTGGCTAAATGAAACGACGATAACACATTTCGAGAACCATGCAAGATTCATTTTTCGGCAATTGGGACCCAAGGTACGAATTGTAAAACTTGTCATGCTGAATTAATTTTTGCATGGTGTTTTATGCTGCTTTCAACGTTATTTAAGTTGTATCATGGTGACAGCTCACATATAGATGTACGTCCAAGGTTTCAACAGTACTTGGCTAGGGTACTGAAGGGTCTTGCCCAAGGACACTATCTGGAAAAAAACCTGGTGCTTCGAGTGAGGTTTGAACCTGGAGCCTCAGGGTTACAAACCCCACACTTCACCGAGCAGTGCTGAACTCAAATTATACTGAATAACAACAACTTCAACTACTACTACTACAGCAACAAAAATAGTAATAGTAATGATAATAATTACAGTAGTAAAGATAACAGGGATAATCATTATCACTGTAGAGACAATCATCATCATTCACAAAAAAACTTACGGCAGTATTTTTTCCTTTTCCTACAATGTTTCAAAACCTTTCTTTCTCCTGATAGTTAAAAATGTCCAGATTGTACTGTAAAGCGTTAAGCACTGTTATGAGTTGGTTACCAACATTTTCTCCTTTTCCCACAATGTTACAAATATGCTTTACTTCTGGGTGGTTACAAGTTGGGATTGTGAGATAAGGGTTTAGCACTAGTACATAACTGATGACATCATCATCTTAATTACAGGTCAAACAGTGGATCACCATCTACAACCCTCTGTCAGTTGCCGTTCATGGCTATGGGGACGGATCTTATGCTCCCGGCATCAAAAACAATCCCGGAACCGATCCGTATGTTGTGGGACAAAATTTGCTGAAAGCTCACACCAACGTTTACCACATCTATCAAACAGAGTTCAAAGCAACGCAGAAAGGTATGACCTGGTAACTAACATTTTCTCCTTATCCCACAATGTTTTTCAAAAGTCCTTTAACTCGGGGTTGTAAAAATTTGAAATTATGTGGAAAAGGATCAACTACTTTATGAAAATGGGAAGAAAATTTCTACCTTCTTGCAGTCTTACTTTCGTAACATGCAACGACCTGGTCACCCATCCAGGGACTGACCTAATGCATGTTGCTTAACTATCATGCAGAGAATAACCCAAACCGCTTCACTGTAAAAGGTAACAATACAGCAAGGCAGGTTTGAAGTGCTTATATATCTAATGTCTCTCAGTGACGTTATCCTCCCCTATGAGAAGTCTCGACCCTGAGACTTACAAAAAACCAGGGGAACATACAAAGGTAAGACAACTCCAGCTGGGCAGTTGTCATAATCCCACTGCTGCCACCAAATGTAACGTGCAACAACCTGGTTACCCATTCAGGCCCTAAACTAATTCATGTTTCTTAAGTAGTCTCAATAATGAGACACTATGGTGATTTTTTCATATTTCAGTCAAAAAGTAACATTGCCTTTTGGGACAGTTATCTGTACTACTTACTGAACTATCATGGAGAGAAATACACCAAACCGCAATGCTGTAAAAGCTAGCTCAGCAGCAAGGCAGCTTTTGAAGTACTTATGCATCTAACCTCTCTCCATGACACTTAAGTCTAAAATTTTTGGTCTTTAGGTAAAGACTGATAGATCAGTAATTTTCTGGTTACTAAACCCCTGACTAAACAATCCCCTGGTTTCACAATCCTGGGGAAAAAGGCTTTTAAAAACAGCATTTTCTCCTTTTCCCACAATGTTTTCTACCCTTTCAATAATAAATTCAAACATTATAGAAAGATTTTATTTTTCATCTGCAAATACTTTCAGTTTGGACAAGCACTAATTTTTGTCATTTGGTAAAGAGTTAAAGTCAAATGAAAGCTCTTATTTTCCTCAAGTTAAACATTTTAACCTTGAACTTCAATGATTTATTTTTACATTCTTATTTTCTGTAGGTCTCGTTGGCATTGTTTTGAAAGTTGACTCCTTTGTCCCGGCTTCCACAAGCACAGAAGACAATTTGGCCTCTATTCGTGCTCTTCAATTCAGTCTCGGCTGGTTTGCCGAACCAATTTTTGGACATGGCGATTACCCGGATTCTATGAAGACGACTGTTGGTACTAATAGTCCAGTGGGCTCGAGGCTTCCAACTTTAACGCAGGGTGACATACAGAAAAATATAAGTAGGTGATTCAGATACTTTTAAAAGGGTCCCTCGAAAAACTAGTAGGTTGTGGTAATATGGAAACCATACAGATGTACCATCATTTTTGTCATTTCCTGTAAATCTTTACCACTTCACCATAAGATAAAATTTTGGACTGATCAAATTGAAAGCATTTGTAGACGACAAAAAGAATGTAGCTCAAATGGTGATAATTGACTTTGATAGGGTAAAAAACATTGTGGGAAAAGAAGAAAAATGCTGGTTACCAGCATTTTCTTCTTTTTCCGCAATGTTTTCAAAAGGCCTCTTCCTTAGAGTCATTAGGGCCCCCGCCACTCGGGGCCTTAGAAATTGGTGGCTGCCTTCGCCTCTGTGGCATATGGGTGGTAAAAGTCCCCAGAAACAGAGGAGACCGATAATAATAAAACTAAAATTAATAAAACAGGTCCAAAATAATTCAATTCAAAGTAAATACTAGAAAAAATATGACAATAACAAAATCAACCTAAATATGAAAATAAAAATACTAAAGTCAATTCGATTAAATATTTCCAGAAAAAAATTAACAAACCCAAAATTAAAACATAAAAGTGGCTGAAGAACAAGACAAATTAAGATCAAATGATTTCCAAAACAAATTTTTCATTCCAAAAGTGATTTTTTATTTTTTCATTTTTTGAAGTCATATCTTTCCTATACACTTTCCTGTCTCATATACTAACATGCTCATTTGTGTGTGTATCATCTGTGCCAGTGGGTAGCACACTGGACGAAGAGTATAACAACATCTGTGTATAACATCTATGTTTTGTTCTTGTATTTCGTCAACACCTTTTCTAATCTCTAGCACTATATGTTTGAAATATTTGAAACATTTGGCATACTTGTATTTAGAACCTTACCTACAAGTAGAGATCTACAATGGGAACTCTAGTAAGCTCTAAATTATCAGCTCTAATCATTAAAGTTATCATGCTAACACTCTATATCTAAACCTTTCTTGATTGAAAATATTTCATTGAGCAAACTTCCTTCTGATAAAAGATTTCTGTCTTTGATTCAGAAGCCACTTGTTTGCCGTGGGTGGCATCTCGTATGCCGGAAAAGGGGATCCTGGTAGTTGAGAGTGCCCAGGGATCTCCAGCACTCAACACACTGCTTTGGCCCTGGCCTCGGATAGACGAGAGGGATGGGTTAGGCCCGACCCGTCTCAATCGGCTCGGTCGTGTCTAGCTTTTAGGATTACATACTTTTATCTATATTTCTTTCTTTGTATCTTATGATACCAACCGGGTTAGATTTTTTCTTTTTTCTTATCTTTTACATTGTTTTCCTTTATAAAGCGGCGGCTGATGGGCTAATTAATAGACCTATAGTTTCTCTTCGCTTAAGGTTTGTTAAGTATAATAGCTATGTAGCTCTGGCGTCGGAAATAGGAAATCCATTTCCATTAGACGTCCCCTTGTAGGGCTCCGAGGAGGGTGGAGCGCATAGCTATTGAAATTACACTATCAAAATCATGGCTTCCCAAAACAAAAGACCCCGACCGAATAACGAAAACGAAACGTCTTACTTAAACAATACAAAGTTCTTGGTTATTAAAAGTGAGGAGGCAAAGCCCATCACATCTCTGTCTCCCTTCATAATAGAAAAACAGATAGAAAGTTTGATAGGCACTCCAAAATCAGTTAAAAAATTAAAAAACGAACTACTACTCGTTGAAACATCAAGAGCAAGTCAAGTTGAATCTCTATTAAAAGTGAAAAAGTTTTACAACTTGAAAGTCTCAGTCTCAGAACACAACTCACTAAACAAATCCAGAGGAATTGTGAAAGACAGGGTACTGAAAGGAGAAACAGAGGAAAAAATTGTTGAATATCTTGCACCGCAAGGAGTTGTTGCGTGCAAGAGATTCAAAATAAAAAAAGATAATGTTCAACTTGAAACCAATACACTACTCCTCACTTTTAACACCACCACTTTGCCTCAGAGTATTAGAATCTTTTATCGTACAGTACCAGTGGAACAGTTCATCCCAAATCCTTTGCGCTGTTTTAATTGTCAAAAATTTGGACACCACGAAGACAACTGCAAGCTCACAGATGCAGTAATCTGTGATAGATGTGGTGAATCCAAACACACATCTAGCATCTGCCAAAGACCTTTCAAATGTGTAAATTGTGGTAAAGATCACAGTGCAAGATCAACCAACTGTGAAGTCTGGAAAAGAGAAAAAGAAATTATGAGAATTAAAACAATAAGAAAGATTTCGTACTTTGAGGCAAAAAAACAATATGAGACAGCTTTTGAACCTAGGTACTCTAAGATAGTTCAATCAGCAACAGCAAAACCTCAGACGAGAACTTGTGGAACACAGTATGATCCCGTGGATTTTGAGCAAGGCGCTAAACCTTCCTCAAAATCTACGTCTCCATCTGTCCAACCACCTCGAACATCTGAAACAGGTTCAAAATCTAACCAAACAAAAGACTCTAGTAGATCAAGATCAGCTTCTAGAGCTAATTCATGCCCTACATCACCAAATAAAAGCCAGAAAAATAAACCAGATAAAAAAGAAAAAGATAAACAACAATCAAATAGACAGAAGAAAGGGTCACAGGATCCTATTAAGCTGGCAAATAAATTTGAAAGTTTAGAAGATATGGAATTGGAAATTGACTCCTCAGTCAAATAACTTTTAAGTAAATTCAAACTCCCAATATACAAGTATAATGGGTCAAAACTCAATTTTACAATGGAATTGTAGAGGTCTAAAAGCCAACTTTAATGAACTACTAATTCTTTTATCTTTATTAAATCCACAAATTTGTTGTCTTCAAGAAACTTTTATAACCCCCAATGATAACTTGGAAGTTCGCAATTATTCTTCCTATCACTACATACATAATGATTGCCAAAGAGCATCTGGTGGTTCTTCTATCATAATACATTCTACGGTACCTCATCGTAAGATAGACTTAAACACAAATCTACAAGCAATAGCAATAAAAGCATCTTTAAATAAAACTATAACAATATGCTCTATCTATATCCCACCAAATAAAAGAATAGATCAAAATGATTTAGAAAATCTTTTACTACAACTACCTCAACCTTACATCATATGTGGTGATTTTAATGGACATAGCCAATTATGGGGTTGTTCAGATACCAATGATAGAGGTAAAATAATTGAAGATTTCATTGCAGAGAATAATTTATGTCTATTTAATTCCAATCAACATACATACCTGCATCCTGGATCAGGTTCTTTCACAGCAATAGATCTTTCACTCTGCCATCCTTCCTTGTACCTTGATTATGAATGGAAAGTATGTGAAGATTCTCATGGAAGTGATCATTTTCCTATCATTATACAAGAAACTGAGAAAACAGAAGATGAGAAAATTCCAAAATGGAATTTTAAAAAAGCTAACTGGGAAAAATTCAATATTCTTTGCCATGAAAAATTACTGATTGACAATTTTGAAAATTCAGAAGATCCAATGCTTTCTTTTACTGAAACTTTAATTGACATATCAAATCAGTGCATCCCGAAGATTTCAACAAATACTTTTAAGAAGAAAAAGCCATGGTTTAATGATGATTGTAAAGAAGCTATTAAAAAACGTAAAGACAGTTTAAAACGTTTCAAACAATATCCAACAAAAACAAACTTAAATGTTTGTAAAATTATGAGAGCTAAGGCTCGACGTACTATTAAACAAGCAAAAAGATCATCTTGGAAAGATTTCATTTCTAAACTTAATGCTAGAACTCCCATGACAACCATTTGGAATATGTTAAGGAAAATAAATGGAAAGAATCAAACCATGAAACACTCGCATATCAAGGTAGATGACAAAATCTACGAAAGTAAAGAAGAAATCGCTAATATCCTGGGTAAAACTTTCAAAACAAACTCTTCTTCTGCAAATTATCAACCACAATTTAAAAAACATAAGCAAGAAGCAGAAATGGAAGAACTTAATTTTGAAACGGATACAAATGAAAACTACAACTTACCTTTCACACTATCAGAACTTGAAGATTCTCTAAAAAATGCTCACGATTCTGCTGCAGGTGCAGACGAAGTACACTATCAACTTTTAAAACATTTACCTCGTATTTCATTACAAACTCTGTTAAACATTTTTAACATTATATGGGAACAAGGTATCTTCCCGAAAAGTTGGTCCAAAGCTACAATCATTCCAATTCCTAAGCCAAATAAAGATCATACAAATCCAACAAATTATAGACCCATAGCTTTAACTAGTTGTATATGTAAGACCATGGAGAGAATGATAAACAATAGACTTAATTTTTACCTCGAATCCAATAATATTATATCGGAACATCAATCAGGGTTCCGAAAAAACAGAAGCACGACAGATCAATTAGTACGATTAGAATCTTTTATCAGAAATGCTTTTGTAAAGAAACAACATGTAGTTGCCATATTTTTTGATCTAGAAAAAGCTTATGACACCACGTGGAAACATGGCATTTTAAAAGACATTCATAAAATTGGATTAAGGGGAAATCTACCCAAGTTTATTTCAAATTTTTTATCAAATAGATCTTTCAAAGTTAAAATAGGCACATCTTTTTCTGATGACTATGAACAAGAACAGGGAGTTCCTCAAGGAAGTATCCTCTCACCTACTCTGTTCAATATCAAGATTAACAATATTGTAAAATGTTTAGATGACGATGTGAACTGTTCCTTATATGTGGATGATTTTTTAATATGTTACAGGTCCAAAGATATGAAAACAATTGAAACTAAGCTTCAAAATAATTTAGACAAAATTGAGAAATGGACTATAGAAAATGGTTTTAAATTTTCCAAGACAAAGACAAACTGTGTACACTTCTGCCAAGAGCACAGGTTGCACTTGGATCCATCATTGAAAATATATAATAGTCCAATTCCAATAATAGATCAAGCAAAATTTTTAGGAGTTATCTTTGACAAAAAACTTTCTTTCATACCACATATTAATGCTTTGAAACTGAAATGTCAAAAAGCTTTAAATGTTTTAAAAATACTTTCCCACTCTGACTGGGGAGGAGATAAGAAAACTCTTTTAAATCTATACAGATCTTTAATACGGTCAAAACTGGATTATGGATGTATTATATATGGCTCTGCACGAAAAAGCTACCTAAAAAAGTTGGACACTATTCATCATCAGGGTCTTCGGTTAGCTTTGGGAGCTTTCCGTACGTCACCTGTCACAAGTTTGTATTCAGAGGCCCAGGAGCCATCCTTATATGATAGAAGGAAAAAACTGTCCTTACAATACGTAACTAAACTGGCTTCAAATACAAAAAATCCGGTTTACAAGGACATTTTTAATCCACCCAACAAAATACTCTTTCAAAATAAACCTAATTTTATCAAACCACTTGGTCTACGAGTTGAACCTCTTCTTAATGAGTCAAACATAAATGTAAAGAATATTAAACCCTTTAAACTTCCTGTAAAAGAGCCGTGGACCATAGATCCACCAAATATTATTTTTGATCTCAACGTAAATAAGAAATCAGTTACAAATCCATTATTTTATCAAAATAAATTTTTAGAAATCAAATCACAGTATAAAGATTACATTTCAATTTATACTGATGGTTCGAAACAAGACAATAAAGTTGGTTGCGCTTCAGTACACAAGCAAGAAACTGCCAAAATAAGACTACCAGATCATAGCTCTATTTTTTCAGCAGAAGCTGTAGCTTTAAACATTGCTCTCTGTTCAATACAAAACAATAATAACAAGAAATTCATAGTTTTTTCTGATTCAATGTCAGTTTTACAATCTTTAAAACATCCTGATAACCCAAATCCACTGATTCAACAATTTTTCAGAAAATGTTTATTTATGTAGATCAAAGACAATAATATTCTGCTGGATACCCAGCCACATTAATATAAAAGGTAATGAAATAGCTGATCAAGAAGCAAGGGATGCTGTAAATATGAACATAGCCAACATAAAAATTCCTTATACTGACAAAAAACAACAAATAAATGAATTTATCAAGTCTGAATGTCAAATTAAATGGCAACAATGTTTTAACAACAAGCTTTTAGCAATCAAGCCAAATTTTAATGATAAATATGAATTTTATTGTAACAGAAAAAGTCAAGTAATTTTAACAAGATGTCGTGTGGGACACTCAAGGTTTTCACATGTGCATCTTTTAAATAATGAGAGAGCACCACAATGTATAAACTGTAATGAACCTTTAACTATAAAACATATTTTATTAAACTGTAAAAATTTCGACCGTATACGGTCAAAACATTTTAGTGTTGATAGCATACAAAATTTATTTTTACATGTACAACAGAATAACATTTTAGAATACCTAAAAGAGATAGATTTTTATAATAAAATATAGACTCTAATATAGATTTTAAGTATCAAATTAACATTTTATTATTCCATTTCTAAATATTACCTTCATGCGCGCTAAATGACCACAGCTGTCGATGCGCCTTAAAACACCAAATAATAAATAAATAAATAAATTAGAGTCATTAAATCTTTGGATTGTGTGGTAAAAGGTAAATATTCTTTGAAAGAAAAGTGACAAGCAAAAGATACATCATTATGCTCCTAGATTCCGAAAGACATTTTAACATATTTTTCAGTGTTCAAAGATGATTTCTAATGTGTTTTAGTTTAAATGCATCTAGAACATGTTTTCATATCATTACCATTTCTCTTTTTTCACACAATCAGGACTGTTTTCATGAGAAAAAAGCCTTTTTAAAACATTGCATGAAAAGGAGAAAATGCTGGTAAGCAGCATTTCTCCTTTTCCCACACAGTTTTTTTTTTACCTTATTGTAGGCAATTTCCATCATTTGAGGCACATTTAAATTGTCGTCTGCAAATGCTTTCAGTTTGGACAAGTCTGTTTTTTTTGTTGTGTGGTTAAGAGTCAATGCCAGTCTGTATTTTTCATCAACTGATCTTCCAAGACATGATTAGTAATGAAGGGGTGGGGTGCTTCTGGACGGAGATGTCAGTCTGAGGTTTTTGTGCTTTACAGGATGCCCTCCCAGGTCAAAAGTTTAGCTTTGGTACCCACTTCTAATAAAATATGTGAATCACATTTTTTAATCGAAATCATATTTCAATATACATGTATTTACTTTGACAAAAAGTTTGTTATTTCATTTGTTTAATGTTATTTATCAAATTCAGTGCAAGCTTGGCTGAAAAAGAGATAAATGTAAATGTGAATAACTTTACTGTAGTTGTTGGTGTTGATAAGAAGAATTTCAAGGGCGCCACCATAATTAAGATATCATACAATTGAGATTAGATATCCATTGGGGAATTCCTTGATACAGACAAGGTAAGATGTAGTTAGAGAATCAGCCAAGTTGTCACAAGTGCACTGTCACCCAAAGTCCTTTCCCTCCATTACTAGTCTATGACTGTTTATTGCCATCTTGACAGGTCTTCTTCTTCTTTTAAATCAGACTCAAGTGATTTCTTTGGGTTTACGTTTGGTTCATCATATGTGGTATCGGCAAGCCTAGCACAGCTTTCAGGGAATACTGCTTCCTCGTTCAAGAACGACATTGGAATATCTAAAATGATTTCAAATAGGTTAGTATTGTCAAGAACATTGGAATATCCAAAAGAACTTCAAATACGTAAGTATTAAGGAACTCTGTGGTAGGTTTCATGTTATCTTTGTATACTAACTGAAACATAATATTGTGCCTTATATTAGTCAGCCTGACATTCGGCAAACCTCTGGTGTTTTTTTTATCAGATCCCTTGGTTTTATTACAATATATACTTACACCTAATGTTTCTTTTCCATTTTCCAGTGCGAATAATCATAAGACTCCTCTGAAAAACATACAAATCATATCACATTTTTCAGTTGAAATCCTTGTTTAACATACTTCAAAAGACATCTAGTTTATTTCTTTTGTTTAGTTCTTTCACAACAGAAAATAGCTGAGATTTGTACATGAGCCATGCTCTGGCAAAAGGGGGCTTAATGCATCTTAAAAATGTTTGATACCAAGCATGTTATCACATTGTTATGAATCAATAAAGTCCAGTATGTCTAAAAACTGACTGATCTTTTGACAATCAGAAAATTCATCAAAATCAGAAGGTTAGTGTACAAATGCTTTGAATTTGGACAAGTCTAAAATTTTGTCATTTAGTAAAGAGTTAAAGATTACAAAACAAAAATGGTTTGTCTGTGGAACTGATTGCTTCAGATCTCTAGAAAATTTGTTTCTTTTAAAGTTTCTGTGCAGGGTTTCACAAAAAAACTTAAGTCTCTTATTTTGGGGTTGCTCAAATCTGCTAACAGACTCATTTTCTGACTTTAGTTGAGTTTGTTATTTGGGACAAATTTCACTAACATTAACAGATTTAAGGATAGGGCACCCTAATTGGATTCTAGTAACATCGCTTTTCATCGCCAAAATCATACGGATTCGGCTAAGACTCTGCTTCCCCGCATCGATTAAGGATTACCAGAGTCTTAGCCGAATCGGCATATTTTTGGCAATGAAAGGTGATGTTACACGAATCCCATTAGGGTGCCCTATCCTTAAGTAATGTTTTCAAATTCTGAGCTGACACTGAGCTCAGCAAAATAAATGGACTTATATCAATTAACCCTTTAGCACACAAATTCAACTTTTAACGAGCCTGAGAAAGAAAGGTTTTAGAAACATTGTGGAAAAAGGAGAAAATGCTGGTAACCAGCATTTTCTCCTTTTCTCAGTGTTTTATACCCTTTTCAAAACAAATTTCACATTAATTTTTTAAGTCACATTTATTTTGTCTGTTATGCTTTTGCTTTGAATTTGGGCGGTCTGAAACACGATCAAACTAAAGACAAGGTACAATGTATCATTTGAGCTACATTTACTTAGACATCTGCAATTACTTTTAATTTGGTCTAGTCAAAAATTTTGTATTTTGAGTTAACTCAATTAACAAACTTGAGTCATTTATTTTGCTGAGTTGATTCTATGACGTGTCAACTCAGGATCTTAGACCTTTACTTAAGTCTGTTAATGTAAGTGATATGAGTTTGAAATAACAAACTCAAGTCGGTACATGAGTAAGTTAGGGGATTTGAGCAAACTAACAGATTTAAGTTTTTTCGTGAAACTGGACCCTGGTCTTTTCAGCGACTTTACCGAAGGTCTCCAACAAATGTTGAAATACGTAAAGGTGACCTACAATAATCCTGAAGTAATCCTATTCGACAACGGTTACGGTGACTGTGGCACAATTTATGACCAGGCTCGTATAGACCATATACAAAACTACATTGACACAGTCCAGCTGTGTAAGTCTTCAATCTCTTTTCATCTTTACTTTTTACTTCTGACCATGAAAACATCCTAACCTTATGCCAGACAACAGAATTCTAGTGTTACGGGAGATCACTCCTTCCTTACTGCATAGCTTTCCCATATAAAATCAATACCCGACAACTGCGTCAGAGAGAATTCTCTTTGGCTCAGTGGTTATGGTATTGGTCTTTTAAACCTCGAAAAACGAGGATATTTGTCCGCACGGGTTCGAATCCCGCCAGGTGCGGTTTGTATTTGAGGTTTGCATTTGTTGCGAACTTTCATGTTCGTAAGATGGGGGCTCGTCTGGGATTGGCCATTGAGCCATTTGTTGTCGAATTAATAAACTTACTGCTTAATTAGGCTTTCTGTCATCAGACTGATGACATTTAAGAGGTGGTGTGTTACGGGAGATCACTCCTTCCTTACTGCATAGCTTTCCTGTATAAAATCAGTACCTGACAACTGCGTCAGAGAGAATTCTCTTTGGCTCAGTGGTTATGGTATTGGTCTTTTAAACCTCGAAAAACGAGGAAATTTGTCCACACAGGTTCGAATCCTGCCAGGTGCGGTTTGTATTTGAGCTATGCATTTGTTGCGAACTTTCATGTTCTTAAGATGGGGGCTCGTCCCGGATAAGGGGGTGTGTTACGGGAGACCACTCCTCCACTCCTTCATGCATGGTTTCATCCCGATTTAAATACAATACCTGACAACTGCATTAGAGAGAATTCTCTTTAGCTCAGTGGTTATGGTACTGGCCTTTCGTCCGGGCGTTCTAGGTTCAAATTCTGCCCGGTCCCTGTATTTCTGCCATGCATTTGTTCATTTGTTTCTTTGTTACAGACTTTGTTCGAAAGACTAGACTAGTCCAAAATGAAAGCATTTGCAGACAACATAATAAATGTAGGTCAAATGATTTCTGTCTCTGATGGAGTAGGAAATAATGTGGTTACCGGTATTTTCTCCTTTCCCAACAATTTTTTTAAAAACCTTCTTTTTTCAGAGTGATTAAAACTGAATCGTGTGGTAATAGGTTAAACCTTAACCAGATGACAAAATTTTAAACTGATTCAAATTGAAAGCATTATTTTGCAGATGACAAAATAAATGTGAGTCAAAAACTGAAATTTTTGTTTGCTTGGGTAGAAAACATTGTGGGAAAAGGAGAAAATGCTGGTTACCAGCATTTTCTCCTTTTTTCACAATGTTTTCAAAAAATTTTTTTTCTCAAGCCTTTTTTTCTCTGGGTTGTCAAAACTTCAGATGGCGTGGTAAAGGGTTAATTTATCTTGATCTGATCTATTTGAAGAAGGGCACGTAAAAAAAAAATGCAGCTATCATACTCATTTCCATTTTCTCCCCTCAGCTGTCTCAAATGATGTAGTTCGGATCAGTGGTTACTTTGCTAACTTCTTCCTGGATGATTTTGACTGGACCACGGGGTACAAAGTCAAGTATGGGCTTTACCACATTAAACGGGACAATAAAGAGAGGCGAGAGAAAGCTTCAGCCAGATTTTATAAAACTTTAATACAGCATAATGGAGAGAAGTTCGAGTATCCGCCCTATTTTGTTCCTGAAAGTGAGTAGAAATGGAAAAAAGTGTATTGTTAAGTTTCCCACATTTTGGTATCTTCCCTTTAACCCATTTAGCAAATGGCAAAATTTTAGACTGGTCCATACTGAAAGTATATGCAGACAACAAATTTGATCGTACTCAAATAATGGAATATGTCATTGAAAGGGTAGAAAACATTGCGAGAAAAGTGGAAAATGCTGGTAACCAGCATTTTCTCCTTTTCCCACAATGTTTTCAAAAGGCCTATCTCCTCAAAATCATTGAAACTCAGGATTGCGTGAAATGAATTGTTTATGATTCATATAAATCTTGTCCAGGTTTTAGATTCATTATATAATTTTAAAAGCAACTGAAGACATTACCTAACTGTAACTGAAGAATGAATGTTTCTACAGTGCCAGCATTTTCTTATTTTCCCAAAAAATTTTTCAAATACCATTTTCTAATCCAGGATTGATTGATAAAGGATTAAGCTTGATCTAGTTTGTCGTCTGCTTTTACTTTCAATTTTTACAAGTATTCTGGTAAAGAAAATGACAGTGGCTTTTCTTTTTTTAACAGTTATTCGAGAAAAGGATGACTTTTTGGTCGACAATTTTCCGGATGATTTTGTATGGGGTGTGGCAACAGCCGCTTATCAAATTGAAGGAGGTTGGAACGCAGACGGTAAGATTTAATCCTTTACCACACAGTCCGAAGTTTTAACGAATCTGAGCAGAGGGGCTTATGAAAACAATGTGTAGTAACCAGCATTTTCTCTGTTTCTGACAAACTGAATGTGCACAAATTATGAAAGCTGTCTTTGAAAGGGTAGAAAACATTGTAGGAAAAGGAGAAAATGCTGGTAATCAGTATTCTATCCTTTTCCCACAATGCTTTCAAAAGTCCTTTTCAGTGAGGTCTTTAAAACTCAGGATTGTTTGGTAAAGGGTTAAAGTTTGTTAATTAAATGACAATATTTTGGACCAGTCCAAATTCAAAGCATTTGCAGAAGACAATTTAAATATATGTATATGGCTCAAGTAATTGAATTAGTTTTTGATAGGGTAGAAAACATAGTGAGAATAGGAGAAAATGCTCTAAACCAGCACTTTTCCCATAATGTTTTTAGAAGCCTTCTTTGTTAGGGTTGTTAAAACTCAAGATATTTGGTAAAGGGTTAAATGATTTGAGATTTACATGTATTACAAAGCATGAACTTAATATGCAGAAGAGATGTAAGATTGAAAAAATGCAGCTATCATTGTTTTGGTGATTGTAGAAAAAGAGTCTCAGTTCAGAGTAGAAAATATTGTTGAGCATTTTAATTGTTTTTTTTTTTTGAGACAGTATTTAGCTTTGTATTTAATGTCACTAATTCTGATTAGATCTTTTTTTTTCCTACAGGCAAAGGACCAAGTATTTGGGACACATTTGCACATGACAACCGTTTGGCTAATGGCGATACAGGTGATGTGGCATGTGACAGTTACCATAGATACAAGAAAGATGTTCAGATGCTTAAACAGCTTGGGGTATGGACTTATTTGTCAGTCAAGCCTGTTCAAAAGCTCACCTGTACACGGTTCTGTATTCTTTATCTTTGGCAAGAAAGCTTATGAAATTATTATACGAGAAGTCTGGTACTGTAACAAGCATTTCTTCTTTTTCGTCAATATCTCAACTTTTTCAAAGACAGAGCCTATTGGCCATATTTAGTTTGTTGTCTGTAAATGCCTGCAATACTGTTTGCCTGAGAAATGAGTCATGCTCTGTGAAAAGCGTCTGCATCTGAAAAGAATATAGATCCAGATAAACCTGCAAAGGTTGATACGGGTCAAAACTTTTTACTTTTGGTAAATTTCTTTTGTGTCCAAGGACAATTCTATGTGATGATGCATTCAGTTGTTATACAAAATGGATTTTAGTGATTCATGATTACTTACATTGTATAATGCATCACAAAGATGCAGTAAAGCCCAATTTGCCAGAGTATTGCTCAAATGTTTGTGCAGGTGATATACACTCTTCAAAAATGCATTTATAGTAAGGACAAAATGATAATAAATTTCCTTTTGACTTACATAACCTCGATGCTTTGATACTGACAGTCATCCAGTGCTTAGAGTCAACCTGTACATGCTGGAACTGTGGAACAAGGGCAGGGCTCTAGCCTATTTCAATAATTCATTTCTTTAAACCATTACCACAAAATCCTGAGTTTAAAAAGCCCTGATGAAAAGGGCTTTTGAAAACATTGTGGGAAAAGGAAAAAATGCTGGTAATCAGCATTTTCTCCTTTTCCCACTATATTTTCTACCCTCCTCAACACAAATTTCAATTTTTGAGTCAAATTTATTTTGTTGTCTGTAGATGTTTCAATTTGGACAAGTTTAAAATTTTGTCATTTGGAAAAAAACAAAATGACATGACTGACATAACCTCGGTAGTATTGTTATTTCTCGCACTATCGACTTTCCATTGCTTGGAGTTGACTTCTATCCCATGTAAAATCGATAGTGCGAAAAGAAATGTCGCTTAATCTAGGGTTTTGTGGCCTATTACAATAAATTTTGTTTTAAAATGATCAGAAAGCAAAATGACCTTGGTAGTATTGACATTCCCACAGGTCTCACACTATCGATTTTCCATCGCTTGGAGTCGACTTTTACCCGATGGGACAGGGACATCACTTAATCCAGGAGGTGTGGCCTATTACAATAACCTGATCAACGAACTGTTAGCCAATAACATTAAGCCTATGGTGACATTGTATCATTGGGACCTTCCCCAGGCATTGCAGAACATAGGGGGCTGGGAGAATGACAAAATTGTTGACCTATTTAATGACTATGCACAGATTTGTTTTGAACAGTTTGGAGACCGCGTATGTATACCTTGACTTGTATAGTCATGTTGCCCTAATCGTTCGAAGAGCACATTACAAATAATGGCTTGTTAGGTGTGAAACATATATAGCATCAGACAGAGTCATTGAGTGGAGATGTTTGATACTTACATTACCACACAAACCTGTGTTTTAACTAACTCGAGAAAAATAGCTTTTGAAAACATTGTGGAAAAAGGAGAAAATGCTGATAACCAGCATTTTCTCCTTTTCCCAAATTTTTTTCAAACCTTTCAAAAAACAATTGCAATCCAATCATTGAGCCAAATGTGCCTTCTGCAAATGATATGCATCTATAGGAGCACTTCTAGTGTATTTTACACCATTTTGTGAAACAAATTAACATTTTAGTATTAGCTTTATTTTAAAAATTCATATGGCCAATTCATATTCTGCAAAAAGTAGCAGATCATGGCCCAACTGTTGAGGATGGCCTTAGAGTGTATTGAGAAGACTTATTTCGATAATTGCAGGTCCCTTTTTGGATAACATTTAACGAAGCGTTTGTGGTATCGTGGCTGGGATACGGTATTGGTGTATTTGCCCCGGGTATCTATAGTCCTGGACAAGGGGCGTATAGAGTAGCCCATAACATCATACGATCACATGTGAAGGCATATAATACATATGATGATCATTATAGACGTTTATATCACGGTATGTTGACAAAATAACACTTTATCAAACAATTGTGTGTGTTTTAGCAACCCTGAGAGAGAAGCCTTTTACAAAACATTGTGGGAAAAGAAGAAAATACTTGCATCCTCGCAATATTTTTCACCCTTTCAAGCACTTATCTCATTGCTTAACTCTTTACCACACAATCCCGACTTTTAACGACCCTGAGAAAGAAAGCTTTTGTAAACATTTTGCGAAAAGAAAAAAATGCTTGTTAACCTTCTTTTCAAACAAATATTGATTGAAATGGACAACACGAGCCATCAATCATCAACAAAATTTATTTACTAACTGGCTTATCGTAGAAAACCCTCTGTGGCTTGTGAAGATGAGGATCAGATAGAACTAAACATGCAATCTAATCTTTAATCTACACTGTCCGCTTTACTTAAACATATATTAGACAAAAGTAGCTGGAAATCATGTTGAATTAATCTTATTTTCTGACTGAAAATGTTCATTGGTTTATTCTGCCCTCAAAAGGGTAAATCATTTACCAAACAAACGTGAGGAAGAAGCCTTTTGGAAATATTGTGGGGAAAAAGGGAAGAAGCCGATAATTACCATTTTCTCCTTTTCCTCCTATGTTTTCTATCCAATCAAAGAAAAATCTCACAATCTGAGTGAGAATTACTGTATACGTGGATATATACGTGTCGAAAAGTTTGCGAATTATCAATTACAGATATTTTGCAAACAGATACGTTTGCAAATCCAAGACACTCAGAACAGAAAAGTTTGTGAGTTTTTGAAATTCACAAAATCGCAAAAATTTCCATGTCGCAAAAATTTCCGCTTATACAGTAATTTGTCGTATGCAAATCGTAATAATTTGGACCAGTCAAAAATTTGTTGTTTGGTTAAGGATCAAAAAACTGGAAAAAAGGTAAAAGCAATGCATTGGTAATTTGAATCAATAATTTCGGTATATTAAACAGATTCATTGTAGAATAAAGAATTATGTGAGCCAAGCTCTGTGAAGGGGAGGGAGGTTTTACATGCATCTGCAAAAAGTATTGACTTAAGTAAGGCTGGACAGTCTGCACCAACTAACCTGGGTCAAAACTTTCTGCTTTTAGTAAATTTTCTGCATCTCAAAGGACCAGTCTACCTCATGATTCAGTCGGTTGTTCAACAAAATTGATTTTATGGATCCATAATCATATGATGACTTTCTTGGTTTCTTGGCATCACAGGGATGCATTTAAGCCCTTTTGCCAGAGATTTGCTCATATTTATACATGAGTCATGTTCTGGCAAAAGGGGGCTTAATGCATCTCCGTGATTCATTATATCAAGCAAGTCATCATATAATTATGGATCCCGTAATTTACTTGTTGTCAATCAAACGACCAAATCATGAATAAGACTTGTCCTTTGACCTGCAGAAAATTTAAAGATAGAAAAAAGTTTTGGCCCATGTCAGCCTGCGCTAATTGCGCAGGCTGACATGTGTTGAAACCTTTTGCAGATGCATTAAGCCCCCTTTTTACAGAGTATGGCTTATGTGTTTCTCACATCAGGTCAAGTTGGAATCACACTAGACTGTGACTGGAAAGAGCCCGTATCTACTGCGGCCCTGGACAGATATGCTGCCGAGCGTGCACTGCAGTTCAAACTGGGCTGGTTTGCCAATTCGATTTTTGGAAATGGGGATTATCCGAGTGTCATGAAACAGGCTGTGGCGAAGAAAAGCAAGGAACAAAATTTCACCATGTCCCGTCTGCCTGAATTTACAGATGAGGAGAAAATCGCCAATAAAGGTTTGCATAAAAATCTGAATCCGAACAAAATACATGTACAACATTTCACCATTGGTTGTTGATCCTTTACCACACAATTTTGAGTTTTTAATGACCCTGAGGAAGAAACTTTTTGGAACCCGAGGAAAAAACCTTTTGAAAACATTGAGGGAAAAGGAGAAAATGCTGGTAACCAGCATTTTCTCCTTTTCCCACCATGTTTTCTACCCTATTAAAGACAAATTTCATCATTTGAGCCATGTTGAAATTGTGGTCTGCAAATGCTTTCATAATGGACCGGTCTAAGATTTTGTCATGTGGTCGAGTTATTTGGCACAATAGACTTAGCCTTTTTGTAATACTTATGATATTTAAGTAACCTTTGCACTATCATCGAAAACTTTGAATTATGGTATCTTAGCCGAGGAGTAACTGTATTTGGACCAAAATTGTATTCTTTGATACCCTTGGCTAAATCTTTTAGTAAAGTCAGTTAAATGAAATAATATGACGTCATACTTTAAACTCTTTCATAGACGTGTATATTTTAGACTGGTCCAAATTTAAAGCATTTGCAGACAACAAATTAAATGTGGTTCGAATGATTAATTTTTTTCTGAAAGGTTGGAAAACATTGTGGGAAAAGGAGAAAATGCTGGTATCCTACATCTTTTCCTTTTCCCACATTGGTTTTCAAAAGGCTTCTTTCTCAGGGTTGTTAAAACTCGTGATTGTGTGGTAGCGGGTTAAGCCAAATTACATTGAAAACAAGGATAAGAGCCATGCTCTGTGAAAAGGGGGTTTAATGCCTCTGTATAGGCTGACACAGGTCGAAACTTTTTGCCATAATTGATCAATTTTCTGCATGTCAAAGGACAAGTCTACCTCACAAGTCAGTTGATTGTTAGACTAACTGGATTTTATCCACAGTCAATTGTTAGACTAACTGGATTTTATGAATACATAATTATGTGCTATCTTGCTAGGTATAATGCATAAAGGAGGTTCACTAAAAACCTCCCCCCCTCCTTTTGCCAGAGCATGGCTCACTACGTATGTGATAAATGGTATAAGATTGACTGTTCACATTCTGGCTCGTAGGTGCCTTTGACTTTCTGGGACTAAACCACTACACCACACAGTATGTTGGGTATGCTGTTAACGGATGGACTGATAGTTATGAGGGTGATCAAGATATCTATACAATCACTGATGATTGCTGGGGAGAGTAAGTACAATGCTGCTTTTAATAATTTTTTTTATAGTTTTGGTGGTAGGTGACATTCACTAAAAATGACTGCTTTCCTGCACAACCATCATCAAAACAATGATTAGCTATAAGACAGGACTGAACCCTGTTACACTTACTATCATTAATTTTCAAAAAGAAACTTTCCAAGCTTAGTTGGGATTC
The DNA here is from genome assembly GCA_946811185.2 of Hippopus hippopus. NCBI lineage: Eukaryota > Metazoa > Mollusca > Bivalvia > Cardiida > Cardiidae > Hippopus > Hippopus hippopus. The sequence goes on from OX328109.1 coordinate 710,691, forward strand.
AAAACAGCGACCCCCTTATTCAAGTTCTGTACATAACACTGTGTGACTGGACTTGGCAAGACATAAGTAAGTGAGCTAGACTAGACTGTAAAAATGTCCTTTTTTGTTCTAACATACAGGGTAATGGGAGTGTTTTGAGCTTTGATAGTACAAACAACTTTGATGAAGAAGGCTTTTGAGAACATTTGTGAGAAAAGTTCCTTCTCCAACAATGCCTTCTACAATTTTAAACAAGAGGGCCACGATGGCCCTGTATCGCTCCACTGGCTTTTTAACCCTTTACCACACAAATCGAAGTGTGAATGACCCTGAAAGAGAAAGCTTTCAAAAACATCGTGAGAAAAGGACAACATGTTGTCAGCTAGTATTTTCTCCCTTTCCCACAATGTTTCGTAACCTATCAAAGACAGAAATAGTCATTTAAGCTCCATTCAATTTGTCTTTTTGCAATGGCTTTAAACTTGGTACAGTAGAAAAAAAAAATTGTCATTTCTTAAAGAGTAAAATTAATGTATCAACCGCTTAATTGGCATTGACAGAGACATACAGCATAAAAAGTTTGTATGGTAATAAACTTACTTTGAAAACATAACCTCCACCCCGCTCGCCAAACAAAAACAGTCATATCTTTTTAAATGCAAAGATAATGTCAGTGAATACAAGCAGGTTTATTCATTAGCATTAAAGGTAAAGTTCAGAAAAAATTTGAGTGATAGAAACCTTACTTTAAATTAAACATTCCATTCATGTGAGCATAACTATTAGCATCAAAATAAATCACTCTCCCTTAAAACAGAACATTTTCTCTCCAAAAAACTTGAATACCAAACTTCAACAATGTATAACTGCAGTTTGATAATCAAGGGAGGTAAATAGTAACAAACTTTATCTTGTATAACAGGAGTTACTTCCCTTGATTACTATTTTTAAATTAGTCACTATATAAGCCCATGTTAAACTTGTGATCCCCGGGGCAGAGCCAATTTTGACCCCAGGGCTATAATATGAAGAAACTTGATAGAGGTCCATTAGATAAAGCTACATGCCAAATTTGGTAGCCCTGGGCCTTATGGTTTCAGACAAAAAGATTTTCAAAGATGTTCAATATTTTTCAGTTTTGTTGCCATGGCAACCAGAGTTTTTGAAGGAATCAAATTCTTTCCAGAAATTCTAAAGAGGACCATGGCAGGATCATTTCTGAAGTTTCATCAAATTTGGACGGGTAGTTTAGAGAAGAAGTTTGAAAAAAAAAAGTTAACGCACGCACGGACGGATGCACGACGGACACCAGGCCATGACATAAGCCCGCTGGCCTTTGGCCAGTGGAGCTAAAAAACAATTTCAATTTGAGTCCCATTTTTTTTTAATCTGCAAATACTTTCAATTTGGACAAGTCTAAAAGTCTGTTGTTTGGTAAAGATTTAATTTGTTGTCTGTAAAGTTAATGCTGTCAGTCTAAACTTTTTTCGTCTGGTTAACTTTTTACCATATAATCCCAAGTTTTGACAACAAAGAAAGAAGCCTTTTAAAAACATTGTGGGAAAAGGAGAAAATGCTGATAACCAGCATTTTCTCCCTTTCCCATGATGTTTTTTACCCATTCAAGGACAAATAGTAATATCTGAGAAACATTTGAATTGTCTGTAATTTCCTTCAATATGGACCAGTCTAAACTTTTGCCGTTTGGTAGAGTTAAAAGTGAAGCCAATTATATGCACCCAAAGATTGTAGTGTGGATTGTTTTCAGTAAAAATGCATGAGCCATGCTCAGTGAAAAGGGGGTTTATTATATTCCTATCAGTGAATAACTGGGATTTCTCAGTGTATTATTTTTTCAGTTTTTCAGAGTGAATAACATCACTAGTGACGATATGTTATCATCACTAGTGATGATATAGTTTTAGAACGTTTGCCGAAACTACTTTTTTCCTGTCTCTCACACTCTAATGTTTCTGTCTCTGCTTCAAACATCTTTAGTAAACAATAGTACAGTGAAAAAAATTTCGGTATGTACAGTCTTTCCAAACAACCCTGAGTTAACGACTTTGTGGGAGAAATCTTTTGAAAACATTTCAAGAAAAGAAGATACCTTTTTGTGGGAGAGAGCTCTTGGAAAATATTGTAGAAAAACGAGAAAATACTACCAACCAGTATTTTCTCCTTTTTCCATGTTTTCTATCCTATCAGAAAACCGAAGATCTTTTGTACTAATTTCTTATTTGTCATTTGGAGATGTTTTTAATTTGGGAAAGTCTTAAACTTGTCATGTGGGAAACGGTTAACTGTTTCTTTAATTTCATATGGTTGGTTTTAAATTGAAAAGGTGCAAAACAATGCATGCCTTCAAATGGAGAGAGATAGATGACGTAATATACCCGCGAGCGTTACGTCATCTGTTGCGTCGGCTGCTTCTGCCAAAAATATTCATATGTTTGTAAAGAAAAGTAACTATACATGTATAGGTCTACCTACTGTTCTTGATAATAATTAGCAAACAGAGGGAGAATTAGGAATATAATAAATAGAATAATCAACTGGTGGTGTGTGATATTAAAAATCTGTCACTCGAACGGGGTTGATACGGTTAAAAAACTCGTCCTTCAGACTCGTTTTTCAACTGCATCACACCTCATTCTAGTGACAGATTTTTAATATCACACACAACCAGTTGATTATCCTCTATTTAATGCATCTCTGTGATACATTATACCAAGTAAGTCATCAAATAATTATGGATCTATCAAATCCATTTGGTATAAAATCCATTTTGTACAAAAAGCAAAAAGTTTCAACTTTCGAAGGCTGACTTGTGTTGACACTTGTGGTATATGTGTGAAACCCCATTTTCAGAGTATTGCTCGTATTGAATTTATTTCAGTTCAACGTCGAGTTGGCTTAAAGTGAATCCCTGGGGTATAAGAGGGCTTCTTAAATGGATACGAGACCGTTACAGGAACCCTCCGGTGTATATCACAGAAAATGGAATCTCTGACCCCGGTACCATGAATGATACCAACAGGATTGAGTTTTACAGGGACTACGTCAATGAAGTGTTGAAAGGTGGGTTCTGTTTAAAAATTAGACCTTTATCACATGATCATAAGTTTTAGAGACCCTCAAGGAGAAGGCTCTTGAAAACATTGTAGGAAAAGGAGAAAATGCTGGTAACCAGCATTTTTTCCTTTTCCCACAATGTTTTCTATCCTGTCAGTGCATTTGTAGCACTCTCAAAATTTGTCATCTACATCTGCTTTTGCTTTTAATTTGGAAGTCTAGAACTTGCTTTTTTTTGGTAAAGAGTTGCTTGAAAAAGAGAAAATGTTTGTAATCAGCATTTTCCCTTTTCTACATTAGTTTTCAAAAGCCTTTTTCTCACAGTCATTAAAACTCAGGATTTTTTGACAAAGGGATAGACTGGTAAAATAAAAGGATCTTAAACTAATAGTTAATATAAAAAAAAAATTCAAAATTAATTTCGCCAGAAAAATCCCGTCTGCAAATGCTTTCAGTTTCGACAAGTCTAAAATTCTGTTGTTTGGTAAAGGTTTAACTGCTGACCAAACAACAAAATTTTGGACTCAACCAATTTCAAAGCATTTGCAAACAACGAATTAAATCAGCCCACATGATGATTTCTGCCTTTGATAGGGTAGAAAACATTGAGGGAAAAGGAGGAAGTGCAGATTACAAGCATTTTCTCTTTGTCCCACAATGTTTTCAAAAGCCCAGGGTCCGTATTCACCAACCATTCTTAAGAACGTTCTTAGCCTCATTCTTTAAGATTTTGTAAATTTGAAAGTAACACAACTTCTGATTGGCTAAACCAAATGGTTTAGCCATTCAGAAGTTGTGTTACTTTCTAAATCCAGAATATCAGAGAGAATGTTCTTGAGAATCGTTAGTGAATACCGGCCCAGTTTCTAGAGGTAATTAAAAGTAAGGATTGTGTGGAAAAGGGTTAGGTGGAGTCTACAGTGTTTGCCCATATCTACTTTTACCAATAACACACAGTATAAGGTAGCTTGGGTCCAGGCGGTAATAATTTCTTAATTACTCCGTATCACGCTCTCCTAATCACAGTCTGCCATTGATCTTTGGCAGCTATCTGTTTATTGCTTCCATCATTATTACAAAGAAATAACAAATGATACCCAACAGACTGGAACCCAGGCTAAGTTATAAGTGCATGGTTAAATCTATTCTAGGCAATACAGCGGACACACACAAAAAGTTATGGTTTAAATCTATTTTAGCCATTTACAGCTGACACACAATGTTATTACCTACTTCATTTAACCTGATCCTGACCTTTGTGCTGAATATGTAAGTAGGCATATAAATAGAACTCCTACTATTATTAGGGAAGATATATATACACGGGCAGGTACTTATACACACAGGTAAGCAATTTATTCATACCGTATGAAATATTTCCGTGACCATTCGGGACATATACTGAAGGCAGCCCTGTGCAATGCCGAGGGTAAAAAATAGAATTTTAATTTATGTAAATGATGTTGACCTGGGTCAGGTTAAATGAAACAGGCAATAAGAACATGGTTTAAATCTTTTCTAGCCATGAAGAAAGATAACTGCAATGTGAAAGGCTACGTGGCTTGGTCCCTAATGGATAACCTAGAATGGACTAGCGGCTACACGCAGAAATTTGGAATCTACCATGTGGACTTTAACGACCCTAACAGGACACGGACCCCTAAATCATCTGCTGCATTTTACAAAGACCTTGTTCAACACAATGGATTTATTGGGCTGTGAAGGTTGAATTAGGATATGCTTATAAGGTACATATTGTTATTGAAAATACGGGTTGTTTTAACCCTATGGCTGCTGAGCGTGACTCAAGGACCTTTTGCGGACAGTGTAGATCAAAGATCAGACTGCACAGAACGTGCAGTCTGATCTTTGATCTATACTGTCCGATAAGAACATATTTACCTCTCAAAACTGCCTTTGAAACAACAAAATTTGGGGTTTTACGATCGGCTTAAAAGTTTCATTTCACTTATTCAGCAGGATATTTAGACTTTTTAGACTTGCCCAAATTGAAAGCTTTTGCAGATGACAAACTAAATGTCACTCAAAAGCTGATTTGCCTTTTGAAGGATAAAAAACATTATGGGAAAAGGAGAAAATGCTGGTTACCAGCATTTTCTCCTTTTCCCACACTGTTTTCAATAGGCTTGTACCTAAGGGTCAATAAAACTCAGGATTGTGTGGGAAAAGATCAAATGAAACATGTAACATTTCTTTACTGATACGTCTATTTTCAATACAATTTTAATTTCTATCAAATACAATTTAAAAATGGAATTTAGACAAGTTGTTGTTGTTACAAAGGTTTTGTAAATATTTTCTTTCCATCATGGATCCTTGATCATCTCTTGCTTGGACACCTGTCAATTTATAGGACTGGATGTACTGTATGTATTTCAATTTGAAATATCTTAAGACACTTTAATTTCTTACCAAGGGGCAACATTCTAGATGTATTCAAAGTGAAGGCATTTGGAGACAAGAAATTAAATGAGAGTCAAGTAATGTATCATTTTTTTCAAAAGGGTAACAAGCTGTGGAAAAATGAGAATTCTGGTTTTGCAATGTTTTCAAAAGCCCTCTCAGTCAGGGTCATATAATTTTTTTTTTGTAAAGAGTAAAAAACAATTGCATGAAACAAATTGATATCGTTAAGCTATTTGATACACCATTTAAGTGCATTTAAGTTTTAAAATATACCTGGGACAATACTATGGAAGCCCAGTTGTAACAGACCTTTTTGGATGCTTCTCTTCCTTATGATTTTTTATCAAAAGATTTTCAAAGCAACTGCAAAATATTTTCTTTTCAGAGTATTCTCTGTCTTCTTTTAACGGTAGAAAGTAACACAACTTCTGATTGGCTAAACCATTTCCAATCAGAAGTTGTGTTACTTTCAATTTTTAAAAAAAAAATTTTCTACCCCATCATAGAAAAATCTCATAATTTCAGCTGCAGATGACTTTTGAAAACATTGTGGGAAAAAAAGGAGAAAATGCTGGTAACCAGCATTTTCTCCTTCTCCCACATTTTTTCTTCCCTATCACAGACAAATCTCATAATTTTAGCTGCATTTGATTTGTCCTCTGCAAATGCTTTCAATGCAGACCAGTCTAGACTTTCTTCATGTGGTTAAGGGTTAAATCTGTACCAAACAACAAAATTTTACACTTGTCCAAATTGAAAGCATTTGCAGACAACAAAAATAGCTCACTCAAAAACTAAAATTTGTCTTTAGAGAGTAAAAAACATGGTGGGAAAGGGAGCAACATGCTGTTTACAAGCATTTCTCTTTTTTCCATAATGTTTTCAAAATTATTCTTCTTTAGGGTCGCTAAAGGTTTGGATTCCGTGTTTTTTTTTTAATAGCAGTTTAATGCCATTTTAACAGCTACGCATGTGTTTCCTGGCTTTCTCACACCAGTACTGACACAACTTTCTTTCCAAGTCACTCACTACTTTCTCACATGCATCAGAGGTGAGAGGTGAAGAACTGCCGAAAAGATAGTTTGCCTAAACCGGGTATTGAGCTTACAACCACCAAGTCACGAGTCCGATACGCTAGAATTGTGTGGTAAGGGGTTAAAACATTGATTGACAAAACACTTTTAAATCACATAAAGCCTTCACTATTGCTTTTCAACCATAACATGGAAGACTGCAATAATTATTTCATGTCAAAAGACTTGATCCAATAAAACCAAACAAATTTTAACTCTTTACCAAACGAAAATTTTCCACTTGTCCAAATTCAATGCTTCTGCAGACGACAAAATAAATTCGACTCAAAAATTGAAATTTGTTTTGAAAAGGGAAGAAAACGTTGTTGGAAAAGGAGAAAATGCTGGTTACCAGCATTTTCTCCTTTTCCCACAATGTTTTCAAACGGCTTCTTTCTCAAGGTTGTTAAATTTCTGGATTTTTTGGAAAAGGCTTAACAGAAAGGTGGTGATTGATTGATAAATCGATTGATTGAATCGTATTTTACAATGCTTTCATTATTCCAGTCATATCAAGGTGACAGCTTACATAATATGGTTTTCAACACGCAAAAAGGGACATTCGGACATTTGCGTAAAGTGTCGTCTCGGATCAGCCTGCGCAGTACGTGCAGGCTAATCCAAGACGGCACTTCACGTCAACATTAGATTTTTTTTCCTACAGTAGATATGCATGAAACAGAAAATCACACACGGTCGGAAAGTGTTGTCTCGGATCAGCCTGCACGGAGTGTGCAGGCTGATCCAGGACGACACTTTACGCAAATGTCCGAATGTCTCTTTTCGCGTGTTGCAAGCCATATATGAGTCAAGCTCTGTAAAAAGGGGGCTTAATACATCTCAGCTATGCACTGTACCAAGCAAGTCATCACACAATTATGGATCCATAATATCCATTTAGTCTAACAACAGACTGAATCTGGGGATAGAGTGGTCCTTTGACAAGCAGAAAATTAACTAATAACAAAAAGTTTCGACCCATGTCAGCCTGTGCAGACTGCACAGGCTGACATGAGTTGATAGTTTTTGCGGATGCATTAAACCCCCTTTGCACGTAGCATGGCTCCTATGTATGTCCTGGGTTTCACCAGTACAAGGCTGAGGCTCTGAAGGGTCTTGTCCATGGACACTTCCACAAAAAACTTATCTCTCCCATCAAGACTCAAACCTGGGACCTCCAGGTTACAATACATACATTTAACCCTTTACCACACAATCCCAAGTTTTAAAGACCCTATAGGAAAAGACTTTTAAAAACATTGTGAGAAAAGGAGAAAATACTGGTAACCAGCATTTTCTCCTTTTCCCACAATGTTTTTCTACTCTATCCAAGATTTTAAGTTCACTGGAACGAATTATAAATTTATTATCTGCAGATGTTTTGAATCCGGATGAGTCTAAAATTTTTTGTTTGGGAAAGAGTTAACCACTGAGCTTTTCAATTTGGATAAGCCTAAAATTATGTTGATTTGTAAAATACGAGCCTGAAAATCATAGAAAAGTTAAGTGGGAGGCATTCACAAGTCCAAGGAATAGTTTCTAAGAAACTACAGTTTAACCCAGGGCACCCATGCCCCATTATGATATTTGGGGTTTCCATTTGGGTCAACAGGGGTGTTAAGAGGGGGCACCATTTTTACTGAATACTGTAACAAACGCACTAACATCTCGTCCACAATGTCTTTGTTCAATGCAGCGATGTTGTTGTACTCGCAAGGGTCGGATGGAATGTGAAATAAGCATGGTGACACACGAGGGTCACAATTTGTGGAGGCGTTGACAGGTTTAGTTCCACAATCCACTTTAACAGGTTGGTTATTGTGAAAGTAAGAATGCTTGTGTTTCTGAAGATCGTTTGTGTCATGACCCATTTCCGTCTCGGATACTGAACTATCAAAGTTTTGATAAAGTTTTGGCAATTTGTGCAGGACTTTGGTCATGTTAACATGAAGATCTACGTGGTCATTGGGATTCTGCCAAGGCGGATACCAGCCATCCCAGGCCATTCCAACATCGCCAACCAGTACTTTGTAATCTCCCACCCTTAACCCAGCAAAGCCAACTCCAACAGGAGCTATATTATGCAGTATTTCCTTTCTCGTTACATTCTTATTAAGGGATAAATCGTTCCATATATCGAAACCATCCAGTTTTTTCATGATGTGGGGGTCTCCACCTGCTGCTCTGTACAACGTCGGAAGCCAATCACAAACGTGAATCATCTGATTAGAGACGTAACCCTTCGTCTTGAGGAGAGGACTGTGGACGAATCCAACACCACGTACACCTCCCTCCCACAGCGTTGCCTTTACTCCTCTAATAAAAACGAGCACCGTATACAGCTGATAATTATTTGAAAGTTAATATAGGCTATAAGAAATGACCTGGTAGGGTGGAGCAATGGTAAAGCTCACTGCATTTTAGACTGAGAGAAGAATGGTAATTCGAAAATTATCGTGAGTAGCTGTATTCCATAAAGCAAATGATCAATAAAGTACTGTGGTTACATAGATTTAAGACGAACAATTCTGAACCAGCTTGAGGCCACTAAAACAAAAAATAAACTGGTTGACTTACGTCAAAGGTCAGCCACGCCCTGACACGTCAATTCTTACAGCCTATAAATAGTCTTGAGTTTGAAGTAAATACCTTCAGTAATGAGAGATATAATTAAATGTCAAAATTTTTGCCTTTTTAGAAGGATGGAATAGCAGGATATAGATCGAAATTTTTCATCTCATGAACACCATTGGTAATATTTTCAGCCACTCGTACAAATTTTACTGATGATGTCCACGAGATGAAATAAATTTTGATCTTTCACCTAGAAAAAAAATCTATTTCAGGCTTCTGAACCCTTTTTTTGTAGGACTTTTGTCAAAATCTATTGTTTTCAATAATTCACTGTGGCGTACCCCCCCTTTTAAAAGTGTCTTTCCAAAAGATCGCTAAAACTCGGTATTGTTTGGTAAAGGGTTAATTTCATACAAATGATTGATTGTATGGTGTTTAACACCGTTTTCGACATTATTTCAGTTATATTGCAGTGGCCAGTGCTTTCCTGGAATTTCTTTTTACCAGTACTCTGCACAATATTCTTTCCAAGCCAGTTGCTGCTTTCCCACATAACCATCGTCAAAACAATGGTCAGCAGTGAAAGAGGAATGAATCCTGTTGCAATGACTATCATCAATCCTCAGTAAAAAATTGGTTGAGCCAGTGATCGAACCAGCGACCCGCTGTTCTCAAGCCCTGTACTCTATTGACTGAGCTACCAGGGCTTGGCAACTTCATACAAATCAACATCTCATATACCTAAGTGGGAAGTTGTTCGCTGCATTAGCATCAAAGCCATTTGCCGGACCGCCGTTGTCGGTGGTAAACACTATAACTGTATTATTGTACATGCCCCTTGCTTTCAGTCTGGCCACGACTGCACCCACCGAGTCATCTAATGCCGCTAACATTCCTACAAAAAAAAGATGTGAAACGTTAAACTGTGTTAACCCTTAAAGCGCCTTTCACAACTATAGTTGCCTTTGCGGCCAATGTAGATCAAGATCAGACTGCACTAAATGTGCAGTCTGATCTTTGATCTACACTGTCCACAAAAAGCAGTCACAAATTGCAACAACTTGTGTTTGTAAAACAGTCATGCCCCCCTACTGCCACACTGATACAAGAAGTGGCACAGTTCATAAACTGATATCAAAAGAATTGATTGGGAAATATCGATGTCATCTTTTTGATTTATAGCCCACTTCAATTGTTAACTGTGATAATCTGTCAACAGTTTGCATAATTATACACACCGCCATGTGTATACATACAAGATTGTAAACAGTCGCCGATACACAGACTGGGTTATCGATTTTCTTCTCGGCACACACGTTCTACTTCCACTTTTTCCCAGTCGACTTCGATGCTTACTACGACCCAGATATACTCGAATAAAATGTTGGAGCCACAAGTTGAGCCACATATGATGATTTTTGAGACTTTAATTTTTTTTGAGCAAATGGCTCAAGTGGCGAACGGCAGCGTGGGCCTTGAATCATCTGGTGGTCACTGTGACCTTGACCTTTCACAGATTAACCTTAAAATCCATAGGGATCATTTACACTCCAAGATGAATATCTGTACAGAATTTGAAGAACCTATGTCAATTCTGTGTCTAGTTATCATCTGGACAAGGTTTGGTCTATATATCATTAAGTTGAAGGCCACTGTGACCTTGACATTTGACCGATTGACCTCAAAATCAATGGGGATCATCTACACTCCGAGATGCATGTCTGCGCCAAATTTGACAAACCTAGGTCAATTCTGTGTCTTGTTATTATCCGGACAAGGTAAGGTCTACCGACCGACCGACATGTGCAAAGCAATATACCCCCACTTCGTTGAAGGGGGCATAATTATCTGGGTCTCATTCTAGACTGGAAATGTCAGTTGGATTAATTCTGCACTTTACAGGTTTCCATGTTACCAAAGAACAAATTCTAGATGCTTCTAAATTGAAACATTGTGGGCAAAGAGAAAATGCTGGTAACCAGCATTATTATATTTCCTTTTCCTACAATCATTTCAAAAGCCTTTCCCTTCTGGGTCATCAAAATTCTGAATTGTTAGGTAAAGATTTATAAATGGAATTTATGGTATTTCTCCTTTGCTTACTCATTTCAAGTTGTCTTTCCATTGACCACTATTTTTTCCGAAGCATTCTGTATCAAATCTGAAAACAAGAGGCCCACTTGATTTTATCACTTTACTCTCTTAAAATTTTGACTAATTTAATGATTTATTTGTTTCTATGCTCTTTAATGCCATTTTCAACATTATTTCATTTATATCGCGTCTGCCACTGCACCTATCTACACTTTCCTGAAATTTCTTTTTACCAGTACTTTGCACAATATTCTTCCTAAGTCACTGACTGCTTTCCAACGTAACCGCCCCGCTCGGGTGGCTCAGTAGTGAGCGTGTCGGACTCATGACCTGGTGGTTGTGAGTTCGATACCCGGTTGAGGCGAACTTTCTTTCCGGCGTATTTTCGCCTCTCACCTCTGCTGAAGCATGTGAGAAAAGTAGTCGGTGGCTTTGGAAAGAAAGTTGTGTTAGTACTGGTGTGAGAAAGCCAGGAAACACATGTGCGTCACCGACCGCCATGATATGACCTTAGCTGTTAAAGTGGCGTTAAACCCCAATACAACCAACCAACAATCCAACGTAACCATCATCAAAACAACAATCAGCAGTGACAGAGAAAAGAATTGTATCTTGATGACCATCATCATCCTCGGAGAGAAATTTGCCAAGCAGGGAATTCAAACCAGGGACTCCCTTGTTTCATTTGTATTTTTGTATTGGAGATTAACTCCATTTTTACAGCCTAGGTCATATCATGGCAGTCAGTGCACCTACGCATGTTTCCTTGATTTCTCACATCAGTTCAGACACAACTTTCTTTCCAAGCCACTGTGTACTTTTCTCACATGCATTAGAGGTGAGAGTTGAAAAATCACCAGAAATAAAGTTTGCCTCAACCGGGTATCAAACTCACACCTACCAGGTCATGAGTCAGATACTTTAACCACTGAGCTACCTGCCCCAGCCCCTGGTTTCAAGTCCTGTACATCATTGACTGAGCTACGGGGCTTGACAATTGCTTTTAGTATGAATGGCTCTTAATTTTTTTGTCTGGTAAAGAAATAGAGGATTTCTTTTTTTTTTTTTTGGTGAAAGATCAAAATTAAGTTCGAGTGAACATCATCAGAAACATTTTCACAAGTGGCTGCACCTAATGTGAAAATATTACCAATGATGTTCACAAGATGAAATAAATTTCAACCTTTCACCAAAAAAAACAAATATTCAATTTATTTCATTCTTCTAAACCCCCCCCCCTTTTTTTGGGGGGGGGGGGAGGGGGACTTCAATCAAAATCCAGAGCAGTTGTTTTCAGTAATTCCCTGTGGTGTACCCCCTCCGCATAACAATGTATTACAATATTACATAAAGGGCAAGAAATGTAAGGCAAATTACGTCGTATTTCCCTCTGGTTGAATGGCATGCACTGTTTACCTTGGTAACTAGTGTGTGGGAATTACTGTTTCAACCTTCAATTAGTTAGAAAATAAAATCAGTATTTTTCACTGGTCCCAACCATGAAATATCAAACAATATTCCACCGTTAAGTCTCCATAAACTACCGAAAAGCATGAAATAATTTATAGCTCTTATAAAAAAGGTTTGTGATATTTTACCTGCAAACAGTCTCCTTTTGTAATTTTTGATATGGAGAAACCTCTGTACATATCTTTCAGGGGCTTGTAAAGGGTCACCATTAACATTGCCACTGTGGACTGCTTGATGCGGCAGATACAGGAATAATGGCTGAAAAATATACGTAACTCTCTCTTTCCGTACCACAGACGATATCAGAAGCTGTTGTGGACAGTGTAGATCAAGATCAGACTGCACAGAAAGTACAGTCTGATCTCTGACCTACACTGTCCACTGCTTTATTCCGTATTATGACTGAACTATCTCTTGATCTTGCACTGAAACTGTATTTGTAGCCTTTGAGAAAATGTACTTTATTTATTCAGTAATGAAAAAGTTAACAAAAAATCCTGAATTTTAACCCTTAATCTAAATAACTTCTATTTCAAAATTTATTTTTTTGGGGGGGAAATATCTCCCTATCAGACAGTGTAGACCCAAGATTCCAAGCAGACCATGTAGATCTCAGATACACATTCTGTGTAGTCTGATCTTGATCTACACGGTCTGCTTAAGGTCATTCAGTCGCGCTTAGCAGCCGAAGTGTTAACCACCAAGAGGAATAAGGCTTTTGAAAACATTAAGGGAAATGGAAAAAATCCTCGTATGACCATGTAGAAAAAGGTTTGTTGAATACAAAAAAGTTACCAGCTGGTTACCAGCATTTTCTCCTTTTTCCATGGTGTTTTCTAGCCTTTCAAAGACACATCCTATCATTTGAATCATATTTATTGGCCCAGTGGAAGCCAAAACTAAGCAAAATACAGGTGTTAAAACACATCTAACGCTTTCCCAAACAACACATTTAAGACTTTCAAATTCAAAACATCCGCAGACAACAGATTCAAAATTGGTACACGTGAGTTTAAGGTCTCTGATAGGGTAGAAAACATTGTGGAAAATGGAGAAAATGCTGGTTATCAGCATTTTTTTCCCTTTCCCACAATGTTTTAAAGAGCCTTCTTTCTAAGGGTCTTAAAAACCCAGGATTGTTTGATGAAGGGTTAAATCTAAATTAAACCAAAGTATGGAAATATCAGTGAGGATGACAATCTGTGACTGTACAGTCAGTCAAAGTGCTAGTCGCTGGCAGAAAATTAATTTTAAAACTTGGTAAAAAGTTGCCAGGTCACTAACTCTATCTTATGTTTACTTTTCACTTCATTTTAAGATTCATTTTTCTAAATTTTCATTGGTATTATTGGCCGTAAAAATTGACCTGGCAGGGCGGAGCTATGTAATAGTTTACTGCATTTTAGATTGAGGTAAAATAGGTAATTCGGAAATCATCGTGAGTAGCCATATTCTGCAATTAGTTGCTAAATACTGTATTGGAAAATATGAACATAATATATACTGATAGGAGTCATATGATGCATGTGTTTACGTAGATTTACAACAAATAATTACAAACTGGTTCGAGGCCACTAAAAATAAAAAATAAACTGGTCAACTTATGCCAATGGCTAGTCATGCCCTGCTAGGTCAGTAAAATGAAAAAAAACAAGAGCGGCAAATTGTCGCAAGATACGCCCGTCCCACCACCAGTTGTCGAGGGGGTATAATAATCGTAAAGGGCAGGTAATGCAACAAACATGTTTACCAAAGTCTCAAGTCAATTTGACTTGAGGTGATAAAGTTCCGTTCAGGACAAGTAAGAAATACTGTAAAAATGAAGATCAAAGTGGAATTACTTAAAATCCGCACTAGGTAGAGTTATGGTTCTTGTGCACTGCACTCCGTAAATTTTCAACAATCATGCATACCAAATTTGAAGATGTTCAGACTACAGATGACAAAGTTATATTCCGGACAAGCAGAAAATGCTGTAAAAATGACGATCAAAGGGAAATAACCCAAAGACAGCATGAGGTACAGTTATGGTTCTTTCGCACTGCACTCCGTATTATTGCAACAAACACAAATACCAAGTTTCAAGTGAATCGGACTGGAGATGACAAAGTTATGCTCAGGACAAGCAGAAAATGCTGTAAAAATGATGATCAAATGGAAATAACTCAAAGACAGCACGAGGCAGAGTTATGGTTCTTTTGCACTGCACTCCGTATTATTGCAACAAACACAAATGCCAAGTTTAAAGTCAATCAGACTGGAGATGACAGAGTTATGCTCCGGACAAGCAGAAAATGCTGTAAAAATGACGATCAAAGGGAAATAACTCAAAAACAGCACCAGGTAGAGTTATGGTTCTTTCGCACTGCACTCCGTATTATTGCAAAAAACACAAATGCCAAGTTTCAAGTAAATCGGACTGGAGATGACAAAGTCATGCTCCGGACAAGCAGAAAATGCTGTAAAAATGACGATCAAAGGGAAATAACTCAAAGACAGCACCAGGTAGAGTTATGGTTCTTTTGCACTGCACTCTGTATTATTGCAACAAACACACATACCAAGTTTCAAGTCAATCAGATTGGAGATGACAAAGTTATGCTCCAGACACTCCGTATTATTGCAACAAACACAAATACCAAGTTTCAAGTGAATCGGACTGGAGATGACAAAGTTATGCTCAGGACAAGCAGAAAATGCTGTAAAAATGATGATCAAACGGAAATAACTCAAAGACAGCACGAGGTAGAGTTATGGTTCTTTCACACTGCACTTCGTATAATTGCAACAAACACACATGCTGAGTTTCAAGTCAATCGGACTGGAGATGACAAAGTTATGCTCTGGACAAAGAACTGGACGCCGCCCGCTGGGACAGACGGATGCCCGCCCGCCCGTACGCCATGGGTGATCCCATAATACGTCCCGTCTTCAACAGGCGTATAAAAATTAGTCAACTTTTGTCAAAGGTTAGCCTTGCCCTGCCAGGTCAATTCTTACAGCCAATAAATCCTTTAGCAAACAACTCAAAGTTTCTAATGATGCTGTGAAAATAACGCTTTTGAAAACATTGTGGTAAAAGGAGAAAATGCTGGTTACCAGCATTTTCTCCTTTTCTCATCATGTTTTCTATCCTTCCAGAGACAAATTTCATCACTTCAGCCACATTCAATTTGTTGTCTGCAACAGCTCGGAATTTTGGCCAGTCCAAAACTTCATTGTACGGTAATGAGTTGAGTTAATTTTATAAGCAATTTGTACGCAAATAATAAATATCTCACCTCCGATTTGTTATGACTGTCTATAATGCTGAGGGTTTCTGCGGTGAATAGGTCTGTTGAGTACTGGTTAGTTTCGTTCCATATCAGATCCAAATTTCTTCTCCAGTCCAAACCCCAATAATCCTATAAAGAACATAGAACGTTTTCTTTGTGTAATCATGTTCTGCAATAAATTTGCAGCAGACGAATTTTAGAACATAAAGGAACATATTAACTCTTTACCAGATGACAATATTTTAGACGGGTCCAATTTGAAAGCACTTGTAGACGACAAAATTTATAGGGCACAAATGACGGGATTTGTATCAGATAGTCTAGAAAACATTGTGGGAAAAGGAGAAAATGCTGGTTACCAGCATTTACTCCTTTTCCTACAATGTTTTTAAAAGGCCTACTTCTCAGGGTCGATAAAAGTCGGGATTGTGTGGTAAAGGGTAAATTCTTTACCAAATGACAAAATTTTGGACTTGTCAAAATTGAAAGCATTTGTAGACGACAACATAAATGTGATTCAACAATCGAAATTTGTATGTGAAAGGGTGAAAAACATTGTGGGAAAAGGAGAAAATGCTGTTGGTTACCAGCATTTTCTCCTTTTCCCATACTGTTTTCAAATGCCTTCTTTCTCTAGGATCTTAAAACTCAAGATTAAGTGGTAAAGAGTTAAAGAATTCATGACATTTTTCCATAAAAATTTTGGACATCCTTTATAAGCCCTGATATATAGTAGTTTTCATCATTCAATTTACTGTGTTCAATTCCAGAGAAATCTAAAACTTTGAGCATAAAATGAGTCGAATTGTATTTTTTTAGATAGATAAAAATTCTACTAATCTTTTCCCAAACAATCCCGATTTCTATGTGAAAAAGGCTTTTGAAAATGTTGTGGAGAAAAAACAAAAATTAAAAACAGAACGTGCAGTCTGATCTTTGATCTACACTGTCCATTCTTTAATTCTAGATTATAAGTGAACTATCTCTTCATCTTGCAGCAGAAATGTATTTGCAGCCATTAACAAAGTAAAGGTTATTTTTTGAGTAGCGAAAGAGTTAAACTGTGCCTTTATTTCTGTTGAGTATACCTTCTATTGGATTTTTTTCGCGGGAAGGAAATTTTCGCTGTTTTCGCAAGTGGATCATTCCCGTTAAAATTGTATTCATGAAATATTCCATACTATCTGAAAATCCTTCTTTTGATACAAAACGGAGTCCATCAAAGTGGATCCTACTCTCTCCAGACTTAAACCTCTAGATGCAAAGTGGCTGACAGATCCTTACACAAAGGAAAAGCCCGATATTGTAAAAAAAAGAAAAGAAAGTATGAAAATACTGGTATCTTGAAAATATGAAAAAAATAGAAACATACCAATGAATTCGTGAAAATAAGAAATGTGAAAAATTGATTTTGACCAAACTCGCCAAAATTTTGGGATGCGAAAAAAACCCAATATACAGTATATTACATATAGTCAAAAATATCAGGTAGATGTATTCAGCGCATCACAAATATCAACTGAAACAAAGCATTAATATCCTTTCAACCTACAAACATGCAGTAATATAACAGAATACATGTACAACCCATGACCACATTGTACCTGGTACAATGCATAACAGGCCGAGTCCCAGTAGCTCAGTTGGTAGCTTACAGGACTTAAGAACATGGGGTTGTCTCATAATTATGGGCCCTAAAATCCATTTAGTCTTACAACTGAAAGAATCTGGAGGTATAATGATCCTTTGACGTGCAGAAAATTTACTGACAGCAAAAAGTTTCGGCCCAGGGGGTTGTGGGTTTGATCCCTGGCTCGGCCAATTTCTTTCCAAGGATTGATGATAGTCATCGCCACAAGATTTATTCCTCTCCCGCTGCTGACCATTGTTTTGACTTTAGTTATGTGGGAAAGCGGCCAGTGGCTTGGAAAGAAAATTGTGCTAAGTACTGGTAAAACAGACTTCATGAAAGCATGGATAGGTGCACTGGCCGCCACGATATAACTGAAATAATGTTGAAAATGGTGTTAAACACCACACAATACAATAACAATGCATCACAGAGACCCATTACACCCCCTTTCTACAAAGGATGGCTCAAATGTTTTTTTTTGGGTGTGTGTGTGTTGGGGGGGGGGCAGTGTGAGCCAGCCTAGTCTTTGCTCAGTCAAAAACATTCTGTGAGGTTTTTATAAATACTCATCCATGAAAGAAGTGACAGAAAAAACTACGACAAGACATGCAGAAGGTGGGGCCAAAAGCAAGTGGTTACACATACTGGCACGGCCTCATAAGTGTGATCAAAATAATCTTCACAGCCCTGGTAATAGCCGTAATGCGACTCAAATCCACGCAAAGTCGGCAAATATTCCTCCGCAAACATGCCCAAATGCCACTGTAAATATAACAAGCAAACCTACAGGTGTTTAACCTGCTACTGCACAATGCCGACTTTTCAGGACCCTAGGAAAGAAGCCTTTTGAAAACATTGTGGAAAAAGGAGAAAATGCTGGTAACCAGCATTTTCTCCATTTTCCACAATGTTTTCAAACATATCGTAGGAAAATTGCGCCATTTGAGCCACATCAAAATTGTCATCTGCAAATGCTTTCAATTCGGACAAGGCTAAATTTTTTGTCTTCTGGTAAAGAATTAAACCCTTTACCACACAATCCTGTGTTTTAACAACCATGAGAAGGAAAGCTTTTGAAAATATTGAGGGAAAAGGAGAAAATGCTGGTAACCAGCATTTTCTCCTTTTCCCACAATGTTTTTTTTTACCTTTAAAAAGACACATTTCACCAATTGAGCTACATTATATTTATCATCTACAAACACTTTCAATGTGGACAAGTCTAGTGCCATAGTTTGGAAAAGAGTTTAAAACTCTAAACTAGATGACAAAATTTTAGACTTGGCCAAAATGAAAGCAGTTGCACATGACAATTTGAGTTTTTGACCAAAATGGCATAACCTGTCTTCATAAATGGGAAAAAAAAAAAACATTACCTGCATTTTCTCCTTTTCCCACAATTTTCTCAAAAGCCTTCTTCCCAGTTTTTGGGGTCATTAAAACACTGAACTAAATTGAGAGCATTTACAGTCGACAAATTAAGTGTTGCAAAAATCATTTCTGTTTTTGATAGGGTAGAAAACATTGAGGGAAAAGGAGAAAATGCTGGTTACCAGCATTTTCTTCTTTTCTCACAATGTTTTCAAAAGGGTTTGCCCTTAGGCTCATTAAAACTCGGGATTGTGTGGTAGAGAGTTAAAAGCATGCAACTAAACAGTTACAGTAACTATGCACATTTACTCTTCAGCTCCTGTTACATACCTACAGCAGAAAACTGTTTGTACGGTGTTACCACCTGGTAATCAGCAAAGTTTCTCCTTTTCCTACAATGTTTTCAAAAGCTTTCTTTCCAAGGGTCCTTAAACCTCATGATTATGATTTTGCCCCTTTCACCTATGATTATCTCGTTATCTAGGATCTGACATGAATTAGCTTTGAGATAAAATTTTATTACACAAGTATGGGGGAAATGTTATTAAACGAGCGAGCTTAATAAGGTTTTTCTTGACGAGTTAAATAAAATTTTATCTCAAACACCAACTCATATCAGATTCTTTTTATCAAATAATGATATTTCAAAAATTATAGATCAGAAGATGCAAAACCATCGATAGATGCACCTGTGGTATTATCCATAAAACCCATTCACTTCCATGAAATACATACAAAATGACGTCATAAATCATGTCACACAATTGTGATATCAAATGTGTATAAGATACAAAAATTTTTGATGGCTATATTACACTGAAAACAAGAGAGGTTATGTGATAATAAGTAATCTGCTGCATTTTTGTATCAAGAGGTAGAGCGTTTATAAGGGGTTTATGAGATAAGCAATGGAAATGGTTTATGGGATAAATAACAGAACTGATTAATGAGATAAACAACATAAATGGTTTATGTGATAAGCAACAGAAACTGCTCTAACTGTACGAGTCTACATTTTCTTACAGGTGAGCACACAGTCACATGATCGAAATAATCTCCATGGCCCATAAGATACCCGTAGTGGGATTCAAACCCACGAAAAGTGGGCGTAAACTGATTTGCATAAAATCCTAGGTGCCACTGAAAATGAAAAATATTGTCGTAAACATTAATCGTAAGTTTAAAACCCTGTAATCTGGTAAAGAGTTAACTTTTTCTCAAACGACAATTGTTTAGACTGGTCCAAACTGAATGCATTTGCAGATGACAAAATAAATTTGGCTCAAAAATTGAAATTTGTTCGTAAAAGGGTAGAAAACATTGTGGGAAAAATAGAACATGGTGGTAACCAGCATTTAACAAGACAACAACATTTTGAGAAAAGGAGAAAATGCTCGAAAATGCTGGTTACCAGCATTTTCTCCTTTTCCAACAATGTTTTCAAAAGCTGTAAGGGTTGTTAAAACTCGGGATTGTGTCTTACAGGGTTACCTCTTTACCAAACGACAATTTTTCAAACTTGTCCAAATTGAGAACATTTGCAGATGACAAACAAATTTTTGCTCAAAAAATATTTCTGTCTTTGAAATAGAAGAAAACATTGTGGGAAAAGGAGAAAATGCTGGTTACAAGCATTTTCTCCTTTTCCAACCATGTATTCACAAGCCTTCATCATCAAGGTAGCTAAAACTTGGAACTGTACAGTATAGGGTTAATCTCGAATAAACATAGATAAACGTACATACCTTTCCAACAATATGGGTTCGATACCCAAGATCCTGAAACCATTGTGGCATGATTTTCTCCGACAACGGGAGACCATAATCTTGCGAGGAGAAAATAACACCCTCCTGCAAACCTAGCATTTGACAAAAGCAAAAAAAGCAAGTTATCTTTGAAATAAATTTTAATCAACGTACCTTCCCCACCATATGAGTCCTATAACCAAGTTCTTGGAACCATTGGGGCATGATTTTTTCCGACAATGGCAGACCATATCGTTCTGAGGAGAAAATTACGCTTTCCTGCAAACCTGGTGTTAGATAGAAGCAAGATATAGAGGATAATTGTCTGTTTCGGTGTATGATAGAAATTCCTTTCATCGAGTTAAAAGCAACTACTATAGCCCTCACTTTTCACTTGATGAAAGAAATCTTGATTTTGAAATTTTGAAACAAGCAATTATCCTATTTCTTTTAAAATGCTCATCACCTTACCTTTTCTTTTCACCCCTAATTTTTGCTCATCATGAGAAAAATATGTGCGTTTTTCAAGCGAGATCTATTCATTGTAGATCTAGTCGGATATGGACTAACTCTAATGATAATGTCATGATGATGATGTCATGAGTGATGTTGACTACATCATAAAACTGTTCATGTTCACCTGCTAAAAAATTCATTCATGTTCCATAAATATCTGTGGTATGTCAAAAATAAAAGTTGTAAAATTCACCGATGAATTATAAGGACAGAATTCACTGTTAGATTTCTATAAACTACTCAAAAGCATACAAAAAAAAAAAAAGAGCCACGCTCTGACAAAGGGGGTTTAATGCATTTCTGTGATACATTATACCAAGCAAGTCATTACATAACTATGGATCCATGAAATTCCTTTTGTCTAATAACCAAATGGATGGATGGATGGATGGATGGGTCGGTGGGTGGATGGATGGAAAAATGGGTGGGTGGGTGGATGGATGGATGGATGAGTGAATGGATGGGTAAATGGGTAGGTGGGTAGATGGATGGAGAGATGGATTTGCGGATAGATGAAGTGTTTATTTGTCTTGTCAAAGGTAAACCCTATCACTTGGACCCCATTCAATTTGTCATCTGCAAATGCTTTCAATTTGGAAAAGTCAAACATCTTAGTTGTTTGGTAAAAAAAATATCTTTTACCACGTAATTCCAAGTTTTATCACCCTGACTGAGGTGGATTCTGAAAACATTGTAGAAAAAATGAGAAAATGCTGGTAACCAGCATTTTCTCCTTTTCCCACAATTTTTTCTATCCTATCAAAGAAAACGATTATCATTTGACCTACATTTATTTTGTCGTCTGCAAATGTTTTCAATTTGGACAGGTCTAGAATCTTTGTCAGTTTGGGGGGTCTGATACAGTAAAATGCTTTACAGTAAATAAAGAAAACTAAACACAGCTATTTTGGAGGTCTGATACAGTTAAATGTTCTATAGTAAATAAAGTCTACCTGTATGTATTGGATGTTTGCCAGACATCAGCGCACCTCTGGTTGGCGTACATATCGGAGAAACGTAGTAGTTGTTGAGTATTATTCCCTCGTACGCTAACTTGTCAATGTTTGGGGTTGGAATCTGATTAGATCCATGGAAACTAATGTCATTCCAGCCCTGTATAAATAAACACATGAGACATCTTGCCAAAACCTTTACTTTATACAGACAAACTTGTTTTCATTGGCTAGATTACTTTTTAAAACCTTTTGAAAACCAAGGCAAGAGGGCAACGAGGGCCTTGTACTGCTCCACTGCCTTATAAACAAATGTGCCATATTCACAGTGGGAGACAAAAGACAGTTACTTCCCTTTTATAGCTTCCCATAACTAACTAGGTCCTGCATAAGGTATTAATTGGTTCTTATCCTTGATATTCTTTGCACTACTTAGGAATATTCAGGTTTAAATATCTCCTTCAAAATTCATCAAACTACAAAATTGATCTATTTGTTGCATTTCAATGGTAATAGTGTGTGAAATTCGATTTGCAAAATTTAATGTTATGAAGACCTTATATACATCAAAAGTCAAATTATAATAATCGCAACATCTCTTGGTAAAGCAAGGATAAAAACAAAGAAAATCAAATAAAAGGACATAGTTGCAATTTTATTACCTTGGTTTTTATCTAACAAGGGAGATAATTTTAATTTCATTTTTTCTCCCATTGGCATCAAAAGGGGTGTTAAACTGTAAGTAGTCTGTCTGTATTGAAATACTCCTTTTTCTCAGAATGTTTTCTGACCTTACAAACACAAAATCAAGCCTTTGAACCACATTTCATTTGTCATTAACAACTACCTTTAAATTGGGCTTATCTAAAATTTTATTTTCTGGTAAAGAGTTAACACTCTACCACACAATTCCGAATTTTAACGACCCTGACGGAGAGGAATTTTGAAAACATTGTCAGAGAAGTAGAAAATGCTGGTGACCAGCACTTTCTTTTTCTCCTTTTCCAATAATGTTTTTTGCATTTCCATCAACGTATTTGACAAAATTTTTTAGAATTCTTTTCCACTGACTTCCGAACACATCTGAAACTTTTCAAACTGTGACAATTTGGCATAAGAAGTGAAAGGCACCATCTGGTTAACCAATCAAATTACGATGCATAATGAGCATCACAAGTTGCCTAGTCAACCCACGACCAGTGCGCGAGATTCATATCTAACGGTATGCTACCCTAGGTACCCTAAAAGCCAATTAAATATTTTTCTTTGTGAATAAAAATCTTCCACAAATTTCAATTCTTGAGTCACATTTACTTTGCCATCTGCAAATGCCTTCAATTTTGACAAGTCTGAAGTTTTGCCATTTGGTAGAGTTAAGCTATTTTCCTGTTATGGCCAATTAGTTTGTACACTATCATTTAGCAGTTAACTCATTACCAAACGACAAAATTTTAAGTCTAGTCCAAATTGAAAGCATTTGCAGATGACACATATAGGGAGGCTGAAATTATGGAATTTGTCTCTAACAGAGAATAAAATATTGTTGGAAAAGGAGAAAATGCTGGCTACCAGCATTTTCTCCTTTTTCCACAATGTTTTCAAAAGGCTTTTTTCCTAGGATAGTGTGGTAAAAGGTCAAAGGACAAACTCAAACTAAAGCACACAGTTACCAGATCATCGGCCACAATGACGAGAATGTTGGGTCTGTCAGCACCAGATACATGTCCACACCATGCCAGAGCAACAATTATTATGCATAAATCTCGGATCATATTTAATCGACTGTGATTTCAAATCATCTTACGTACAACTGCAATCGAAATAAGACATACTGCATGTCACTATAGGCTGTCAGAATTGACCTGGCAGGGCTTGGCTAACCTTTTACATAAGTCAGCCAGTTTATTTTTCATTTTAGTGGCCTTGAGCCATTCGAAGTTGATTGTTGTAAACCTACGTAACCACATGCATCACAACGTATGTACTTTATTGATTCTTTGCTTCATGGGAAACAGTTTTTCACAATGATTTCGGAATTTATCTGTTTTACCACAATCTAAAGTACAGTGAGCTGTAACATAGCTCTACTGTGCCAGGTCAATTCTTACAGCCTATACAGCAGAGCTCCAGATATGAGAGTGATGATATTCTTAATCCATTATTTTCTTTTCAAAACCGTAAGTTGTGAGTACTCATTAGAATCGTCTAGATAAGATGATTTTAATCAGTACCCACAGCATAGAGTTTAGTGGAGAATAATTAATATTTTCAATTTTGAAGTCAAAATACTCCCTCTGTCAGGAGCTCTATATAATACATATAGACAATATGAGGGACGTTCTGAGAAAACAGGGTACATGTATTACCATTTACCAAATGACAACATTTTAGATCAAGCCAGTTGGAAGTATTTACTGATGACAACAAAACTGATGTGAATCAAACGTTGAAATGTGTTTCGGAAGGATAGAAAACCTTTGTTGGAAAAGGAGAAAATGCTCCTTACCAGTATTTTCTCCTTTTCCCACAATATTTTCAAAAGTCTTTGTACCAGGGGACTGTTTTACTCGAGCACTTATGCGAACATAAGTAAAAAATTTCCTAAGTTTGTACGTAAGTCAAAGTTCCGCATTTTACTAAAGTTTCCATAGCTAAGTGTGAATGTAAGTTTTTGTGTTACTTTACGTATAATAACATCGGTCGTAAGAACATAGGCTGAAATCTGGGGGCATTTTTTGCACTGCGTTGTTATAGAGAAGAAATTTGAGAAAAAAAAATATCATTATAATTATCCTCACAGCTATCTGCTGCAGTTATAAATTTTATGACCTCGCCCTCATAGACTATTTATTGTACCTCATAACTCACAATCGTTGTTCATATAAGAATAAACCACAACAGAAAGAAGAACTATTTCTCAAGTTAAGTATGCATGGTTTTATACAGTACCTGCTGTACCTAAAATCCAAATGCATTAACCTACAGAAGCTCACATAATTATGATAAACCCTTTACAACTCAATGCTGCCTTTTAACGACCCTGAGAAGAAAAGGCTTTTGAAAACATTGTGGGAAAAGGTAAAATTGCTGGTAACCAGCATTTTCTCCTTTTTCCACAATGTTTTCTTCAGTATGATAGACAGATTACATATTTTGAGTTACCTCTAAGTCTAATTTGTTGTCTGCAAATCCTTTCAATTTGGACAAGTCTTAAATTTTGTGGTCTGGTGTACCTGCTCCTATTCCTAAGCAACTTCCTCATTAGTTTCAAAGTCAGTTTGAAGTCAACTAAAAAGTATACCACAAGCTTACTCACCATAGATTTAGTCAGTCTATTTAGCTACATATGTCTTGTATCTTTGTGAGTAATCTAATCATGTAACAGTGCCTGGGGAATCAAACAATAGATCTTTTAACATCATATGACCAGTGCGGCAGCTTGCAAGTAGCAGCCATGAATAAATAGTTTCGAGCTGGTTACCAGAGTTAACTCCACTGTCTCTGTTGATCGAAAATGGATACAAAGTGATTTACGCTTGGACCCCTGACCATTTAGACCTTTTAATTTTTTCCATGACATTTTGGTCCCTATGTGACACATACAGACATTTTTTTCCCTTGAGACAAACCCCTGGTTCTATTTTTAGATGCTGATTTAAATGTTTAATGAGCATTATGATGATTGATATGGAGTATATGCATGTATACACTCGTTACAACTCGGCCTATTCCGTAATTAATGGAGTTGACGGGCTGGGCCTACCATCCCGAGGTTCGAGGAATGGGGGTATAGATCTACAGTTATATATTTGTATTTGCCCTACTCTTTTGAAAATTTTTGTTTCGGTACATTAAAGTTTCCATTCTGTCGTGGCGCTTACATGATATGTGTTTTGCCGACAATAATTTGATTACATTGGAGCCATGCTCTGTGAAACGGGGGCTCAATGCATCTCTGTGATACATTATACCAAGTAAGTCATCATCTAACTATGGATCCCTAAAAATTCATTTTGTCCTACATCCAACTGAATCAGGAGGTATAATGGTCCTTTGACATGCAGAAAAAATTACCAAAAGCATTTCCACCCATTTCATGAGCCAATACTTTTTGCAGAAGCATTAAGCCACCCTTTCACAAAGCATGGCTCATTTATAACTTGAAGTAAAGCGGCAATGAGAATTGAGGAGCTAGATGTTGCAAACTTGATGTATACATGTACATGTATATGTATGTAATTGCTCTGACGTCTTTTGAAGATATAGTAGTGTAACACCAACAGGTTCTGCACTGTTTACCCACGGGAGAAATACTTTTAATAGAGATCTACTGATAAAGAAACGTAAATTAAAAAAAAAAACGATGGCGGTACGACAGTCTAGCAGAGGTCTCTGATTCTCTACAAGATGACAAAATTTTAGTCTCCTTTATATTGAAAGCATTTCTAGGCGACAACAATAAGGTGGCTTAAGTGATGGGAGTGTCTCAAACAAGGAGAGAAAACATTGTTAAAACAGGAGAAAATACTGGTAACCAGCAGTATCTCCTTTCCAGTAATACTTTCCAAAACCTTCTCCCACCAGGGTCTTTGAAGCTCGGGATGGTGTGGTTTAACGGAATGAAAAATACAATTTTGAGTTAATCTCGGAAACTTATGAACTGAAATTGTTGATAGTTTGAGTTGTAGGCTATCGAGCTTTGTGTTGGAGAGAGAGTCTATCAAGTAATGCTGCATCGGGCATTGCCTTGGTCCAGGCGGTAATATTTTTTATCACTCCTTATCATGGTGTCGGTACATGATTTCTACAGATCTTTGGCAAAACTCTTAATCGCTTATTTCGTTTTTGACAAAGTTGCGTCCTGATATGTAAAAGGAAAAAGCGATCGAACAGCAACCCAGAAAAGCTATTTAAAGTATCTACGAAGATTAATTTTCACTGATAAACTTGTTTATCTGCATATTTTTAAGTGTCAGAGAATGTACTATATAAAAAGTTTGCGGGGGGGGGGGGGGGAGAGTTAAAAACTTTTGCAGTTATCTCTAGTTATCGATGTTAGAAAATAAACCTTAAACTTTATTTTTCATGGATTTTATCATATAACCTCCCTTGTCTTCAGCGTAATATATCCGTCACAAATTTTCTTATCCTACTCACGTTTGAGATCTATAAGAACTGGGCACTTGACTTCATATGAGAGGTCATAAATACTTTTTTTTTTAATATAAGTTAATCGGGTCTTATCCAATGAAATTTCCACGTGTGCATGTATCATTTTGAACGTAATGACTGATAGTTCGCTGTTTTATTACGTGTTAAAAAGAATCTGATTTTCGTTGCCTTTTCAGATAAAAGTTTATCACCAGATAAGCCAGAGGCCTCGCTCAATAAATTTTTTTTAGGTTCGTTAAATAAAAATTTAGCTCAAATACCAACTTAAGTCAGATTCTATACTCGTATACATGCCCAGCCCCGGTAGCTCAGTCAGTAGCATACAGGACTTGAGAACAGAGGGTCGCTGGTTTGATTCCCGGTACGGCCAATTTCTTTCCGAAGATTGATAATAGTCATTACGACAGGATTCATTCATCCGTCGCCGCTGACCATTGTTTCATTGATACTTATGTGGGAAAGCAGCCAGTGGCGTGGAAAGAATATTGTGCGGAGTACTGGTAAGAGAAACTCCGGGAAAGCATGAATAGATGCACCGGCCGCCGCGAAATAACTGAAATAATGGTGAAAACACCATACAATTCCAAACAACCAATCAATCAAAACGGCGTTAAACTCCAATACAATCAAACAATTCCCGCACGCACAAGTAAAAATGTAAGACAATGAGCGCATGTTTCTTTAATTTCGTTAAAGCTTTAATTCATTCTTTGGGCACACTTATCGGGGGATTCTGCATGCATCATTTCATGCAAGTCCTCTCGCATGCGCGACGGGTTGGAAAGTTGTTCCTGTTTCCTTGACAACCTCCATAGACGAATCTCCTGCATCTCTGACGTGTCAGATCGTAGTAGTACTTCGGAACATAATTCTTGCATGGACCTGGATCTTTTAGCTTTATGCAAACTGAAAAAGAGTCTTTACTTTCAGGCTGCTTAGCGCGAATAACGGACCGTAAGAACTCTGACGGACAGTGTATATCAAGATCAGTCTGATCTTGGATCTACACTGTCCGTTAAGGAAATATTTTTTCGCAAAAGATACCTTTGAAATAGCAAAATTTGGATTCGTACAATCGGCTTAAAAGCTTAATTTCACTTATTGAAGCAGGTTAAGGGCTAACTCTTTACCAACGGGAAAAAAAAAAGAATCTTCCAAATTCAAAGTACATGTTGTAGTACCTCGGAACATCGGCCTAGTACGGACTTGGGTGCTTATACATTAGGCCTATGCATACTAACAGTGGAATTAAGCATAAATTTGGATGCCAAGCTCGACTCAAGGACCTTTTTCGGACAGTGTAGATCACGATCAGACTGCACAAAACGTGCAGTCTGATCTAAGATCTACACTGTCCGATAACGGTTTGATATAATGGTTTGGGTTTTTTACCCGGGCTTAAAAGCTTAATTTCACTAAGCAGGTTAAGGGTTGACTCTTTACCAAACGAAAAAAAAAAGATACATAAATATCTCCCAAATTAAAAGTATATGTAGTGGTGCCTCGGAACATGGCATGGCACGGACTTGGGTGCTTATATACAATATGCAAACTGAAAATATGTTTTACAGAGGAATTAATGATTGATTGAATGGTGTTTTACGTCGCTTTCAATATTAGCCTATTTCAGTCATATCACAGCGACAGCTCACACATTCATGTATTTCCTAGGTTTCATCAGTACTACGCTAGGGCTCTGCAGTGTCTGCCCAAGGACACTCCCACGAAAAGCCGAGTGGATCCATCGAGTCTCGAACCCGAGGCCTCTAGGTAACGAGGCCTACACTTTATTACTAAGCTACGTAGACCTCGGAGGAAATAGAGGAGACACAAAGACAAACAGACAGACGGCTATATCTCCTATTGCCAATATTTTGGGAAGAACAAAAAAAATGTTAAAAAATGAGCTATGCTCTGGCAAAACGGGGCTTAATGCATCTCCGTGATACATTATACCAATCAAGTCTGCAACCGACACCGAGCGATTAAACAGTGAAGAAAGAAAGAAAGAAAGAAAGAAGAAGAAGAGAGAGAGAATATTAACAAACAAAGAGAAAATATACTCACAAAGTGGTGGATGCTGATCACGTCCCCCAGCCTCGACAGATAAAATTGCGGTAGCAAAAAGCATGGCAAAGATAGTCATATTCATTTTCCGCGGAGTTATCTACGCTCTCTATATTTAAATCTGAAAATGGAGTTTGACGACTGCACAATTCCTGTACTTATGCTTGAGCCATGTCCTGGCAAAAGGGGGCTTAATGCATCTCTGTGATGCATTATACCAAGCAAGTCATCACATAATTATGGATCCATAAAATCCATTTTGTCTAACAACCAACTGAATAATGACGTACACAAGTCCTTTGACATGCAGAAAAATTGACCAATAGCAAAAAGTTTCGACCAATGTCAGTCTGCCCAGTCTGCGCAGGCTGACATGGGTCGTTACTTTTTGCAAATGCATTAAGCCCCTTATTCACAGAGCATAGCTCACTTATATACAGTGATTAATCATTTAAAAACATAGTTGATAGTTGAACTCATCCTGGCACATCTGGTCTAGCTTGTTATGAAAGTTCGGCAACATGACCATACACACCACCTCCACTGATTGTCATCAAATCCTATTTTTCATAATATATGAATCACGCTCTGTGAAATGGGGGCTTAATGCATCTGCGAAAGGTATCGACCGAGGTCAGCTCGCACAGGTTGACCTGGACCGGAACTTTTCGCTATTGGTCAATTTTCTGTATGTCAAAGGACCAGTCTACATCATCATGAGGTAGGTTGTTTAAAAACGTTGCTATTTATCCATAATGATGTGATGACTTGTCTGGTATCATGTATCACGGAGATGCATTAAGCCCCCTTTTGCCAGAGCATGGCTCATATGTATATGCATATTAATTTAACGTCCTCGGCCTCCACTGTTTTACTTGCCATGTGCAATATGGCAGCCGAGATCAAATATTTAAGAGTTAAAAGGGTAAACGTTCAAAGGATCAAACCTCGTGGTTCAATAAAAAAAAAACATCTAGCTTTGACTACAATTTTTGGGGGATTTTGAAACTAAAATCCAACCGCGGAAATCCGGTCGTACAAGCGATTTGTAACGTGTCACTTGGTTGGTCCAAGGTTCCGCATAGTGCCATTGCGGAACCTATAAAATGCTTCATTATTAATTCATGAGAATTATATATTTTTTTGGTCCAATGGATTTTATGAATCCATAATTATGAGATGACTTGCTTGGTATGATACATCACGGAAATGCGTTAAGTCTACTCTTGCCAGAGGTCATTATATTGTAGTAATTGCAGATTTCAAATTCGGAACGAGAGATTTGCTTTTCACAGCTGCAGAACATGTTGTTGACGGTAATGCGGCCCGCAGTTCCAGTTAAGATACGGTAACATCATTTGATTGGCTAAAAATGAGAGCCGTGTGCACAAAATTTATACTTTTGGACAACATCTCATAGTGCAACAGCAGCTTGAACACTGACTCATTACTAAAGTAACTCTTTACCAGACGAAAAAAACAAAATGGACTCATGCAAATTCAAAACAGTGGCAGACGACATATCAACTGTGGCTCAAACAATTGGATTCGTACCTATAAGAACAGGAAACATTGTGTGAAAAGGAGAAATGCTGGTTACCAGCATTTTCTCCTTTTCTAATAATTTCAAGAAAAAATCGTTTTTAGGGTGCATAAAACACAGGATTGTGTGGTCCAGGGTTAAGTTGACCTCTAGAATAAACATATTGACAGGTAAATAAATCCTATGAGACAGCTGAATGCACCAGCTGTATCACTACGCGTACATATGGTAACTAATGCAATGATGACATTTTTAGCTCACCGTAAAGTTCATCATCTAATATTTTAATCACTCCTTATCACAATCTTCTTTCACAATTTATACTCGTACATCGTATCTATGGGAATTAACTGATAATCTATTCCTCATTATTAATTTTTGACAAAGTAACATCCGAATATATAGAAGAAAACCGCATGCAGCCTACGATCGCCTGCAGTTCCTTGATTTTCAGTGAAAATTGTACGTCAAAACGGGAGTATAACTGTACAAATACTTTGGTGGTTACCTGCCCGTGTTGTATGGGTTCCCTTTTTGATAGTTAACAACTAGTCCGAGTTTAATGATTGATTGAATGTATGGTGTTTAACGCCGTTTTTAACATTATTTCAGTTATATCGCGGCGGCCAGTGCACCTATCCATGCTTTTGTTTTTGTTTTTTTTTTTAAACCATTACTCCGCACAATATTGTTTCC
The DNA here is from genome assembly GCA_946811185.2 of Hippopus hippopus. NCBI lineage: Eukaryota > Metazoa > Mollusca > Bivalvia > Cardiida > Cardiidae > Hippopus > Hippopus hippopus. The sequence continues at coordinate 742,354 of OX328109.1, forward strand.
AAGCCACTGACTGCTTTCAGTCATAACCATCGTCGAAACAATGGTCAGCGGTGAAAGAGGAATGAATCCTGTCGCAATGACTATCATCAATCCTCGGAAAGAAATTGGCCGAGACGGGGATTGAACCAGCGACCTCCTCTTCTCAAGTCCTGCACGCTACCGACTGAGCTACCGGGACTCGGCTAGTCAGAGTAAATATCTTCAGTAATAAAAGGGATATTATAAAATGTCAAAATTTTTGCACGATGACGGAGAAGATGACAGCCAAGCGAACAAGGAAAAAAAAATGGCCAAGTTCATGGTAAGGTTAGTTTTAGGCAATTTTCAATAGTGCTGTTATTCGGCCTTATACTTAAGGTGACCATGCTGCCTTGCGTCAATATTTTCTTGCTCTCACTGTAGATCAAACACTGTATATAGATCTGAGTCACAGTCTGTGAAAAGGTGGTATAATACATCTGCAAAAAGTATCGACTCAGGTCAGTCTGCGCAATCCGCGCAGACTGACCTGAGTCGCCACTTTTTGATATTGGTCAATATTCTGCATGTGAATGGGGCAGTCTACTTTGTGAGACAGTTGGCTGTAAGACAAAATGGATTTTTATGGATCCATAACTATGTAATGATTTCCTTGGTATATTCAGGGATCGTTTATATAGATAGATGCAAGATCCTTGGTATATTGCCTCACAGAGATGCATTAAACCCCATTTTCACACAGCATGACTTACACGTGTACATATTTTAAAGAAAGAAACACACAATCTACAAAACATAAATCCTTTATTTTATATTCGGAGAAGACATCAGAATTCTTTGTTATTCAAACCAACACAAAAAAAGCAAAATTAAAGATCACAACCATGGAATGCGTAGGAAGTTGTCTCCAGAATGCTGATTGATTGATTGGCGTTGTAAGCCACTTTCAACATTATTCCTGTCATATCACTGCAACAGCTCTATAATTCATGTATGTCCTGGATTTCACCAGTACTAGGCTAGGGCCCTGAAGTGTATTGCCCAAGGACACTCCCACAAAAAACCCAGTGCTTCCAGTGAGGCTCGAAACCTGGAACCTCCAGCTTACGAGTCCTACACTTAACCACTGAGCCACGCATGTCCCCAGTAACTCACCCATAACTGTACAGGCTACTTTTTAGATATATAAAAATAGACTTGGATGCTGAAACCTACAGTTCAACGAAGGAGAAAAAATTTAAGGAGATGAAAATATATCTGGGAAAAATATGGAAAACATTGCGATAAAAAGGAACAAATGCTTGTTACTTTTCTCCTATTGTTTTCAAAGAGGGATCTATGTGAGAAGTTGACATGTTCAGTTAAATCTTCACCACACCATCTTGAGTTTTAGCCACGCTGTGAAAGAAAGTCTTTGAAGACACTGTGGTAAAAGTAGAAAATTCTGGTAACCAGGAGGCAGTAGAAAACATTGTGGAAAAAGGAGAAAAATGCTGGTAACCAGCATTTTTCTCCTTTTCCCACAATGTTTTTAAAAACCCCTTTCCCCAGGGTTGTTATAACTTGGGAATTTGTAGTGAGAGATTTTTAATCAAAAGCAACACAAATCTATTTAATATAAAAAAAAAAAAAAAAATACTAGCAAGCATTTCATCAATTCTAAAAGTTTGAAAACGAATATTCTTGAAACAAAGCAGTTATAAAAAAAAAAATCTACATCTAAACATGGATAAAAATTGAAGTAAATACAAGAGTTGAAACCCCTATCAAAAGCTAGAATTATCCAACATAGCCTGGGTCCAGGCAGTAATAATTTTTTAATCACTGCTTGTTGTGGTCTCCTTTGATGGTCTACACAGATTTATGGCAAAACTGTTAATGGGTTCTGTAATCATTTTTAACAACAAAACGTCTGAATACATAAAAGGAAAAAAAAAAAAAAAGATCAGACTGGAACCCAAGCTATATCCAACATTGAACCTCGTAGCAGCTAAACGTTTTACAATGTTGAACTAGATAACTCAAAAAGACAATTATAACAAAAATATCTATAAAGAATTTTAGACTGTTCAAAGCAAAGACTTGAATGTCTAAAAAAGCAGCTAAAATCAGCTTTGGCTCTGAAAGGGCGAATCATTTATCAAACAACAAATTTTGAAAATGCTGGTTACTAGCATTTTCTTCTATTCCTAAGATGTTTTCAAATACTGACTTCCTCAGGGTTGTTAAAACATTGGACTATTTTGTAGCATGTTAATTAGGGCAGTAGTGTTCATTAGTTGTTAATAAAGAAGTTGGGAGGGGGGGGGGCTTTCGATGCAAATAAATGAAAGATGGTTAAACATTAATGTAACATTATTAACAATTTTAAGGATGAAAATATAATAAGTTATCAAAATATAGCATTTAAAAATCTGTACAAAAATTGGAGCTATGCTCTTTGAAAAGGGGGATTAATGCATCTGCAAAAAGTATCAACCAAGGTCAGCCTGCGCAATCTTTGCAGGCTGACCTGAGTTGAAACGTTTTGCTATTGGTCGATTTTCTGCATGTCAAAGGACCAGTCTATCTTATGATTTAGTCAGTTAAAATGGATGTTATAGATCCATAATTATGTATAATTTACTATCATTGTAAGATAGGAATATTAAACATGAATTGAGGTTTAATACATGTATATAAATATGAGATAAAACAATGTAGAAAAGGTAGGAACAGTACCTAACAGGCAATTTGTCCTTTGCAACGATGTTTTTAAATGGGGTCTCTTGCATGACAAAAGATTTTCTACAAGATGTATGGTGTTAACAGTGCAAAGTTGACTACAGACAATACAACCTAGCCAACACTAATCCATGCACCAAAATAACTGAGCCATGCTCTGAGAAAAGGGGGCTTAATGCATCTGCAAAAAGTATCAACTCAAGTCAGCACAGCACAGCACAGCACATTCCGCGCAGGCTAACCTGAGCTGAAACTTTTTCCTATTTGGCAATTTTCTGCATGTCAAAGGACCCGTGTACCTCATGATTCAATCGGTTGTTACACAAAATGGATTCTATAGATCCTTAATTACATGATAACTTGTTTGGTATCATGCATCACGGAGATGCATTAAATTCCATTTTCTTCAGAGCATAGCCCATAGATATATGACTATAGTTTGTTATAATATATACATGTATATACCCAGACAAAACATTTAACTCACCACTATTCAGACTAATTTTAGAATTACCAAATCAAAAAGATAATGGAATGAAAGGATCATTTCAAGAAAAAAAGCAGTTGCAGGTTAGAAGCAAACTGCTCTTTTTCTAATACTGCTTTCAAATTTGTCAGCTGGGGAAGTTGAATTCCTAAAGTAATGGATTAAATACAACAAACATAGTACAAAAAGAAACAAGTTATTCTCTGTGAAAAGGAGGCTTAATGCATCTGAAAAAAGTATTGACCCATGTCAGCCTGCGCAGTCCACACAGGCTGACATGGGTCAAAACTTTTTGCTATTGTTAAATATTCTGCATGTCAAAGGACTATTCTACCTCATGAAGCAAGTGGTTTGTGGACAAAATAGATCTATATTATGCAATGACATGCTTTGTATAATGCATTACAAAGATCCATTAAACCCCTTTTTCCTAAAGTAATACTCAAAATGTTTAACAGCAGTAAAGAACAAAAACACCTGATGCAGGTGCAACGCTAGGCCACCAGTGCTTTTTTTTTTCCCAGGAAAATTTTATGTTAACTTGTTACCAAGTGTTCGAAATTTAGACTGGTACAAATTGAACACATTAATCATTGTGTCAAAGATGGTGTTTGTCTAGAGTAGAAAACATTGTAGGAAAAGGAGGAAATGGTGGTTACCAGCATTTTCCCCTTTTCCCACAATCTTTTCCAATCCACCAAAGACAGAAATCATCATTTGAGCTACATTTGTCATCTGCAAAATCATTTCATGTTTACAATTTGGTCCAGTCCAAAATTGCCACAAGATTTTCAAGAAGCCTTTTTCCTCAGGGTTATTAAAACACAGGATTGTTAGGTAGACGGTTTAAAAAAAAAAAAAAAAAAAGAGACATAACCATCAAACACATTTTTAGGGTTGCCTGCCCTTATGAAATGGATTTTTACAACTAGCCCAAGTTTGACATAAATATCTTCAGTCATGACGGACATATTAAAAATGTCAAGAGTTTTTGCACAACGAGACATAATTACAACGACAGGGCTATAACAAAACCTGGCCATTTTCTTCAGAGACAGCCATGCTAAAAAATGCACTTTAAGTAAACTATGTACATATCTAAATAAACTTGGATGAGAGTTAACTCTTTCCCTACTGTAGACGATACCAGAAGCTGTTGTGGACAGTGTAGATCAGAGATCAGACTGCACAGAACGTGCAGTTTGATGTCTGATCTACACTGTCCACTACTTTATTTTAGATAAAGGCCAAACTGTCTCCTCATCTTGCTGTGGAACTACATTTATAGCCAATCAAAAAGTGTAGATTACTTACTTCGTAGAGAAAGAGTTAACAAATTGCATTTGAATGATAAAAACATTGAATATGTTTAGATATATGAGCCATGCTCTGTGAAAAGGAGTTTTAATGTATCTGAAAAGTATCAACCTTGGCTGATATCGTATAAGTGGAAATTTTTGCCATGTGGAAATTTTTGTGAATTCGCGAATTTGAAAAATGCACAAACTTTTCTGTTAGTGTATATTGCCACAGGTATACCAACAAATAACATATGCCTTGAATTCACAAACATTTCCATATGCAAAATATCCTTTAAGGGTAATTCGCTAATTTTTTGACACACATATAAAAAATTATATCCACATATACAGTACAAATGCATCAAAGCCCCTATTCATAGAGTATTGCTCAAATATAACTGACATTTGGATTGTTGTATGGATATTATGATACAAATACATGTACAGGTCTGTATAAAAGTTCAAACCATGAAGGAGTACAGGTATTGTAGAATTCCATTGCAATAATTGATGAATGCATTTATCCCAGTCAAAATTATGTTTTTTTAATTGTATCCCTGCAGAATACAGCTTTAGAAAGCATTCAGCAAAAAGAAGCAATGCCCTTTTGCTTCTTTTCCCAGAAGGGTTTCCATATTCTTTAACTCTTTACCACACAATCCCGACTTTTAACGACCCTGAGAAAGAAGCCTATAGAAAACATTGTGGGAAAAGGAGAAAATGCTGGTAACCAGCATTTTCTCCTTTTCCCACAATATTTTCTACACTATCAAAGTCAGAAATCATCATATCAACAAGATTTCACTTGTTGTCTGCAGATGCTTTGAACTTGGTCCAGTCCAAAAATTTGTCGTTTGGTAAAGAGTTAAACAAAACACCCCATTAAAGGTTGCATAGCCTATGATATACAGCAAATTGCTTTCCAAAACCAAAGAAGTTTTTAGCCCTTTACGACACAGAAAAACTTCAGATTCCACCATATTGGAGGAATTCACATGAGCCATACTCTGTGAAAAGGGGGCTTAATGCATTTGCAAAAAATATCGATTCATGTCAGCCTGCGCAGTCCGCGCAGGCTGACATGGGCAGGAACTTTTTGCTATCAATAAATTTTCTGCATGTCAAAAGATCAGTCTACCTCATGATTTAGTTGGTTGATAAGCAAACTGGATTTTATGGATCCAAAGCTATGTGATGACCATCTTGGTGTCATGGATCACGAAGATGCATTAAGCCCCCTTTTGCCAGAGCAAGGCTCATATGTTTTTCAAACGATAGCATTTGCCCTTGTATAGGGAAAAAACATTGTTGGAAAAGGAGAAAGTGTTGGTAACCAGCTTTTTCTCCTTTTCCAACAATGTTTTAAAAAGCCTTCCTTCTTAAGGTCCTTAAAACTCAGAAGTGTGGTAAATGGTTAAAAAAAAAGTTCAAAATGGTTGTTTTCTTTCGACTGAAGGTTACATAGCCTATAATATACAGCGAATTGCTTTCTCAAAGTTGAAAAAGGGGCATAACTGTGTCAAAACTACTTTGATGGTCACCTGTCCTGCATATGGGTTCCCCTTTTCATAATGAACAAGCAATCCAAGTTTGATTTAACTATCTTCAGTAATAACAGAGATATTATAAATTGTCAAAATTTTTGAAAATGTCAAAGTTTTTGCACGACGACAATGCCAGGACTACGACAAAACCTCGACATTTTCTTCGAAAACAGCTGATCTAAAAATATAAAAACTTCTGGGTTGTCAGCAGTTATTCACTTTCATCATAGTTATTGTACATATCTGCAAGCTTGGCAAATTTTGGTCCCCATTCATTGAGATAATCATAGTCCTGGCTCCCGGAACTTGATGTGTTCAGTGAACTGAGGGAACCAGCCTCACTTCCTCCTCCTTCCGCTTGGAATATGTGTGGGGTATCCAGCGGGGGTGCGTTCGGATCGTTGTCCGCATCTTGTAACCTGTCACTGATGAAGTCTCCCACATCTGGTCGGCCGTGGGCAGAGCCTAGAGGATTTGTGTTTACTTTACGTATGTCAGGTGCATCCCACATGCCAGGTCCTTCACTATCATCAGGTTTACGCAGTCGACTTAAGTCGTACGTTGTTTGGTCTTCCTCTCCTGCAGACAAGGAAGAAAGTCATCTTAATATCTTTAGCAATAGTAAGATTTTATGCAGTTTTACTCTTTCAACAAAAAACAAATTTTTTGGACTAGACCAATTTCAAAACATCTGTAGACAAGTATTTAAATAATTATGACTCAAATGATGGAATTTGTTGATGAAAAGGTAGAAAACATTGTGAGAAAAGGAGAAAATGCTGGCAACCAGCATTTTCTCCTTTTCCCACAATTTTTTCTAAAGTCTCCTTCTTGCTGTTTAAAGCTGTAATTGTGTGGTAAAGTGTAAAACCTTTACCATGAAACTATTTTTTTTTTGTACAAAGTATATGTAGTATCAATGACAGATGACACAAAAGAGAAACATTTGAAAGAAATTTTTTTTATTATACCAATTGGTACTGGTCAACACCATATAACTAATGTTGAAAACAGTATTTAACACCATATGATCAATCAATCCTTCTCTCACATAGTCCATAGGGTACAGGACCTAAGAACAGGGGGTCCCTGGTTCAAATCCACAGCTCTGTTAATTTCCTTCCAAGGATTGATGATAGTCACTGCGACAGGCTTCATTCCTCTCTCACTGCTGATTATTGTTTTGACGATGGTTATGTGGGAAAGCAGCCAGTGGCTCTGGAGGAATATTGTGTGAAGCACTGGACAAAGAATCTCCAGGAAAGCATAGACAGGTACACTGGCTGCTACAATATTAGAGAAATAATGTTGAAAAAGGGGTTAAACACCATACAATCAATCAATCCTACTCACATTGTGTTCAAAATTTTCTTTAAAACACAGGATCGTATGTTGAAGAGTAAAGAAACAGACTAACCTGCCCCCTCTTCATCATAAAACATGATATTTTCTCGTATATCGTCATCGTAATCAATGTCCTTCTCGTCCGGGATAAGTTTGGACTGGCTACCTGACCTTCCACATTTTTTCCATACAAAGTAACCCAGTAGAAGTATAAGCACTGAAAAAAAAAAAGAACAAGAATTAAGTAGATTTATCTTTTTATTGACAAACAAAAGTTTAGAGCCAAGCACCAGTAGCTCAGCTGGTAGTGTACAGGACTTGAGAACAGGAGGTCACCAGTTCTATCCCAGGCTCGGCCAATTTCTTTCCGAAGATTGATGACTGTCATTGCGACAGGATTCATTACTCTCTCACGACTGATTATTGTTTCGACGATGGTTATGTGGGAAAGCAGCCAGTGGCTTGGAAAGAATATTGTGTGGAGTACTGGTAAAAGAAAATTCAGGAAAGCATGGATCGGTGCACTGGCCGCCGCAATATAACTGAAGTAATGTTGAAAATGGCGTTAAACACCATACTAATAATCAGTCAACAAAATTTTAGAATCTGCTATACTGACAACAACTGCAGATAGATATAAAATCAGGTTCAAATGATTAACTCTTTACCAAACGACAAAATTTTAGACTGGTCCAAATTTAAAGCATTTGCAGTCAACAAATTAATTGTGGTGCTTATGATAGGGGTCATATCTGGAAGGGTAGAAAACATTGTGGGAAAAAGGAGAAAATGCTGGGTTCCAGCATTTTCTCCTTTTTTCCACAAATGTTTTCAAAACCCCTCTTCATCAGGGTCATTAAAACTTGGATTAGTGTGGTAAAGGAATAATTATTTTTATCTTTTTACGGTCGGATATACAAAATTTTAGACTCCACTATACTAACATCAATTGTAGACAAATATTAAATCAGGTTCAATTGATCAACTCTTTACCAAATGAAAAAATTATGGACTAGTCCAAACTGAAAGCATTTGTAGACAACAAATTAATTGTGGTCCAAATGATAGGAGTCATATCTGGGTGGGTAGAAAACATTGTCGGAAAAAGGAGAAAATACTGGTTACCAGCATTTTCTCCTTTTCCAACAGTGCTTTTAAAAGCCCTCTTCATCAGGGTTATGAAAACTTGGGATTAGTGTGATAAAGGGATAAGAAGTGTAATCCTTTTAACAATGTACAAAATTTTAGACTTGGCAAAACTGACAGTGATTATAGATAAATTTTAACCACTTACCACACAATCCTAAGTTTAAATTACCCTGGGGGATAAAGCTTTAAAAAACATTAGGGAAAAAGGAGACAATGCAGGTATAACTAGCATTTCCTCTTTTTCCCAAAATGTTTTCCATCCTATCAGAAAACTTACCAATTTCAAATCTGTCACCCATTACCACACAATCCCAAGTTTTAACGACCCTGGGAAAAAAAAAACCTTTAAGAAAACATTGTGGGAAAAGGAGAAAATGCTGGTAACCAGCAGTTTTCTCCTTTTCCCCACCACGTTTTCTATCCTATCACAGACAAATCTTACCATTTTATCCGAATTCAATTTGTTGTCTACAACAGCTGTTAATTTTGACCAGCAGAAAATATTGTCATTTGGATTCTCTGTGACTTTAAAGATACATCTCTACTTGTTTTCAGACAGTCTTTAGACACTTTTTAACACATTTTATCCTTATTTTATGAAACTATTCTTCTATCTTCATGCTAAATGTTGCCCCTGATGGCTGCAAGATTGCACAGATTACGACGGATAGAAAGCGCATTTCATGATTAGGAGGCCTTCCCCTGTGTTTTTCTATCCCTTACACCATACGTAATTGTAATTTATCTATGTTTACACAGCTGAACCTTCTGCACACTTTCAAGTTTTAACTGTGTATTTCTCTCTAGTTTACTTTAAACATATTTATCTTACATCGATTGGGAAACAAGTTCTTACAACTTATACTACTCTCTCTTGATTCTGCTTCCAGGGAACTACACCAGTACTTACCCTGAATCTGTAGGCCAATGAAAAATTCCAGAGTTGACACCTGCTCCCAGGTATCAAACTCGGGACCTTATGGTTATGAGGCCTACACTCCACCTCACAACCACGGGCACCACAGCTAGCTGTAAGGATGTATCTTTAAACCAAGAATTCAAAGACTCACCTATAAAAAACAACACTCCCAGTATAATTCCTATAAGAGCGCTTGACGCTAGACCAGTCTGCTCTTTCTCTTCTCCTTCCCGCTGACATTCAACACCACCGGGATTTAAACTTGGATGACACTGACATATAGGACCATACCACTCCCCTGTGCAGGTACACGTAAATGCCTTCTCGCCCTCCCCTGGGGGAACATTATTGTTACACGTGGAAGGTCCAAAACATGGATTGGATGCACAGTAATCTATCGGCACACATGTGTCAGCACTCCGTACGTAATATTCAGGGCAACTAAAACAGAACAAGTGCAAAACATGACAAAAACATTGCATGCGGCTGCTGTTGCTTTTAGTGGAAATTCATAGTGGAAAATTGATTGATTGAATGATTGGTGTTTTGCACCACTTTCAACATTATTTCAGTCATATCACTGCGACAGCTGACATATTCATGTACTCCCTGCGTTTCACCAGTACTAGGCTGGAGCTCTGAAGTGTTTTACCTACAGACACTCCAATAAAAAACCCGGTGGATCCAGTGCGGCTTGAACCTGGGGCCTCCAGTTCACCAGTCCTACACCTTACCACTGAGCCGTGCAGGACCCCTTTAGTGGAAAAAGGGGTATAACTGTGTCAAATTATTTTTACTGTTACCTGCCCCTGTTGTATGGGCTTCTCTTTTCATAGTCAACAGCAAGCTTAAATTTGAAGTAATTATCTTCAGTAATGACAGATATTATAAAAATGTCAAAGTTTTTGAAAATCCCACGATGAAAAAGGGGGGCACAACTGTGTCAAAATATTTGATGGTTACCTGCTCCTGTTGTATGAGTTCCCCTTTTGACAGTTAAGAACTAGCTGGAGTTTGAAGTATATACGTCTATCTTCAGTAATGACAGATATTATAAAATGTCAAAGTTTTTACAAAATGACACGCAGGGCTATGACATTACCTCAATGATGTCTTCGAAAACAGCCAAGCTAAAAATGAGTCGCGCTCTGACAAAGGGGATTTAACTCTTTACCAAACGCCAAAATTTTAGACTTGTCCAAATTGAAAGCATTTGCAGACGATAATTTAAATGTGGCTCAAACGGTGCAATTTTTCTTTGATAGGGTAGAAAACATTGTGGGAATAGTTTTTGTAAGATTTGTCCTAGTGACCTACTTTCTGACTGGATGCAACCAAATTTTTAACATGTCTGATATATCATCCAGAAAAACATTCTGGCCAAGTTTCATAAGTATCAGACTGCAAATGTGGCCTCTAGAGTCCACACAAGGTTTTTCTAAGATCTGCCCAAGTGACCTACTTCTTGACCTGACATGACCCGATTTCAAACATGTCCAAGATTTTATCAAGACAAACATTCTGGCTAAGTTTCATGTGTATTGGGCTGAAAATGTAACCTCTAGAGTGCACACAAGGCAATTGTTGATGCCAGGACAACAGACGTCAGACACAGAGCCATCACAAAAGCTCATCTTGAGCACTTTGTGCTCAGGTGAGCTAAAAAGATTGTGGGAAAAGTAGAAAATGCTGGTAACAAGCATTTTCTCCTTTTCCTACAATGTTTTCAAAAGCATTCTTTCTCAGGGTTGTTAAAACTCAGGATTGTATGGGAAGGTTTTAGTACTTACACACAATCAAAATTTTCCCAGAGTGCAACACATATGAACGGTAGTCTACATCTATTATCTGGACAATCATTTCTCGTACAGCCCACCTGCGTGTTGGCCTGCGTGTAGAAAGTGGCCGCCTCGCTTAGACCACTCTCATCCAAGGTCATTGGAAACCATTTGTACTCCATACGTATGTCATTGATACAAGCTTTATGAAGGAAAAAACAGAGCTCTTTGTTAGTCTGCTGCACATATAACTCTTTACTATACAATCCCCAGTTTTAATGACCCTACGGAAAAAGGGCTTTTGAAAACATTGTTGGAAAAGAAGAAAATGCTGGTTACCAGCATTTTCTTCTTTTTCCACAATGTTTTCTTCCCATTCATAGACAAATCCATTCATTTGAGTCAGAAAATGCTTCAAATCTGGATGAATCCAAATTTTCTTTTACAGAGTTCAAAGCCAATATCTATTTTGTACAACTAAAATGAATAAAATTTACAACAATCCAGCAATTTCATATAACCATAGAAATGCCTATTTAAAAAACAAGAGGGCCCTGTATCGCTCCACTGGCTAATAAGTACAAACACTACATGCAAAACATTACAATACTTGGCAAATTGGTTTTGAACATGAGATCCCTGAGACAGGACTAAAATTGGTAGCCCTGGTAAAGGTTAGTAACAAGAAGATTTCTAAAGTTTTCACTATATAAGCCCATGTAAAACTTCTGACCCCTTAGGGTAAGATCAAATTCGACCCTAGGGCTGTAATTTGGGCACTCTTGGTAAAGGCCCACTAGATAAAGCTACATGCAAAATTTGGTAGCCCTAGGCTATGACCAAGTACAGGGAGATTTCTACAGTTTTCACTATATAAGCCCATGTAAATTTGTGACCCCCGGGGTGGGGCCAATTTTGACCCCAGGGCTATAATTTGAAGAAACTTGATAGAGGTCTTCTAGATAAAGCTACATGCCAAATTTGGTAGCCCTATAGGCCTTATGGTTTCAGGCAAGAAGGTTTTCAAAGATTTCCATTATTTTTAAGTTTTGTTGCCATGGCAACCAGAGTTTTTGAAGGAATCACATTCTTTCAAGAAATTCTGAAGAAGACCATGGCAGGATCATTTTTGTGAAGTTTCATCAAAATTAGATAGGTAGTTTCAGAGAAGAAGATGTTTGAAATAAAAGTTAACGCACGCATGGACGGACGGACGGATGGACGCACGCACGACGGACACCAGGCCATAACATAAGCCCGCTGGCCTTTGGCCAGTGGAGCTAAAAAGCATTTATGATCTTCTGTAATGACCAAATGGATGTTTAAGAAATAATCTTCTTTCTATCTTGTTTATCGTTCAATAAACCACAGTTGTGAGTTATGAGGTAGGATAAATAATCCACGAGGGCGATAGCCCAAGTGGTTTATTCATTGCGCCTCATAACTCACAACATGGTTTATTGAACGATAAACCACGATAGAAAGAAGATAATTTCGATTCTAACATGAACAACTCTTAATGAAAGGAAAACAAGTTCATACTTAGAGTAAAAATGCGGATGCAGATTATATTCCATTGGATAACTTACTTACTTACTTTATACAGAATGACGTCATTCTATATAGAATGACGTAGATTTTACCACGCTTTCGTTGCACTGTGTTTATAGAGCTGAATTCATGTGTCATGTTAGAATACAAAATAGGTAACACCTGTTTTTAATAGACTAATAAAACTATGTGTCATGCTCTATGAAAAAGGGGTTTACATTTGCAAAAAGTATCCACCCAGGTCAACCTATGCAGTGTTAGCAGGCCAACTCGTGTGGAAACTGTTTGCTTTTTGGTAAATTTTCTGCATCCCCCAAGGACCATTCTTCTTCAGGATTCAGCCGGTTATTAGACAAAATGAATTTCGTGGATCCATAATTACATGATGTCTTGCTTAATACAGTATAATACACCACAGAGGTGCATTAAGTCCATTTTTGCCAGAGGATGGCTCGTATACCAATTTCTTTACCAGACCTGATTTCTGGAGGGGCATGTAAAATTTCCATCTGTTTTTATATACCACATAAATCCTGATTTTGGATGTGAACTTGCTGTTTCAAATTTATAACACATCAGTCTCTTCGACGGCATTAACCCTTCACTAAACAATCAAGAGTTAACTCTTTACCAAACGACAAAATATTGCACTTGGCCATGTTGAAAGTATTTGCAGACGAGAATTTGAATGTGGCTCAATTGATGGAATTTGTCTTTGACAGGGTAGAAAACATTGTGGGAAAAGGAGAAAATGCTGGTTACCAGCATTTTCTCCTTTTTGCTCAATGTTTTCAAAAGGCTTCTTCCTTAGAGTCGTTAAAACTTGGAATTGTATGTTAAACAGTTGAAGAACCCAAGAAAAAAAGTTTTTGAAACCATTGTTGGAAAATAAAAAATGTTGGTAACCAGCATTTTCTCCTTTTTCTACAATGTTTTCTGTACATACAAGGACAAATCTTATCATTTTAACCATATTTCATTTGACAATTTGATAATTATGCTTTCAACATGAACCACAAACTTTGTTCAAAGGTCAGTAGTGTAGTCAGTAGCATACAGGACTTGAGACAAAGAGACTAGGGGGTCACTTGTTCAAGTCTCTAGCTTGGCTAATTTCTTTCTGAGAACTCCTGATAGTCATTGTGACAGGATTTATTCCTCTCTCACACCTGATAATTGTTTTGACGATGGTTATGTGGGAAAGCAGCCAGTAGCTTTGGAGAATTACTTGCCAAGTACTCATAGAAGGAACTCAAGGAAAGCATGGATAGGAGCACTGGTCGCTGTGATATATCTGAAGTAATGTTATAAATGGCGTAATCATGAACCACAAATTTTGGTTGATTTTGATGACAAGTAAACTAGACTCGGTCTCTCTCTCCTCTCTCTGTCACTCTCCTCTCCTTCTACTCTCTCTCTCCCCTCTCTCTTCCCCCCTCTCTCTTTCTCTCTCTCCCCCTCTCTCTCTCTCACTCTCTCTCTTTCTCACTCTCTCTCTTAATGTCACATTATGACTGCATCAATGGGTCTAAATCAGCAAGGAATTGAGAAAATACCTAACTTAACCTTTTACCAAATAATCCCCCTTTTTAATGACCCTGAGTAAAAGCGTTTGAGAGAAAATTGTGGGAAAAGAAAAAAATGGTGGTGACCTCTTATTTTCTCACTATCTTTTCTACCTTTTTAACTCTTCACCGCATGAGTAATATGTAGACTTATCCAATTTCTAAGTATTTGCAAATAGAAATTTAAATGCAGCTCAAATGATGAAATCTGTCTTTGATACGTTAGCAAATACTGTGAGAAACGGAGTTAGTATTTACAAATAACAATTTAAATGCAGCTCAAATGATGAAATCTGTCTTTGATACAGTAGAAAATATCGTGAGAAAAGGAGAAAATGCTGGTGACCAGCATTTTCTCCTTTTCCCACAATGTTTTCAAAAGCCGTCTTCCTCAGGGTCGTTAAAAGTCAGGATCATGGAGTAAAGGATTAACTTTTATCCTGCTAAATAAATGAGACAAAACTTTCAAGCCGACAGTAAATACCTAAATTCTGCTATATCAATGGTAATTTTTTGGGGGAAAGATATCTCTTTATTGGACAGAGTAGATCCAAGATCAGACTGCACGTTCTGTGCAGTCTGATCTTGATCTACACTGTCCACAAAAGGTCCTTGGGTCGCGCCTAGCAGCCTAAGGGTTAAAGTTGAAAACAGAATGAAGAAATCTTACAACTGTTCAAGTCATCCATATTGTCGATAACAACAGATCCAGTCCCCGAGGAGTAATCCACTGCCGCACCCGAGTAAATCTGGTCTTCATTGACAGCGAAGTCAATGTTTCCGACGGCTGGACCGGGGGTATCAACATAATATCGTCCTTCTCCACTGTCCATCATCAAAATAAACTCCTTTCCTGACCTCTCCAATACGACCTTGTGCCACTGTCCATTAGCTGCCGTCACATCGGACAACTGAATGCGATTCGGATTGTCCCCTAAATTGTAGGCAACCTGGAGACGACCCCCTGTCATCTGAAAAGGTCAAGGTCAGACAAGGGTCAAGTCTAAAACAAACAAAGGCATGGCACGTGGGTGCTAATGCCTGACTGCAGTTACTTGATTTCCAGAGAATAAACATGTGCACATTTTTCACCAATCGCAAATTACCATCTATTCATTCTTTATCGGTACCTAGAAGAAGGTCAAAAGCCAGTGCATTCAGCTGTGCCAAAAAAATTAAAACTATCAAAATCAATCAAAACCATTATCACATAAGTATGATGTTATGATAGTCAGCAGTTTTTGAAAACATTGTCCCAAAAGAAACAGAAAATATTGCTCCATTTCATTCAATGTTTTCTTCGCAGTTCATCACAATTACTCTCTTATGTGTTCATTGAACTAGTTTAACCTTGTACCACAGATTCCCGAATTTTCTTTTTAACCCTGAGAAAGAAGGTTTTTGAAAACATTGTTGGAAAAGGAGAAAAAATCTGGTAAAGATTTAATCCTCTACTACACAGTCCTGAGTTTTAATGACCCAGAGGGAAACAAGCTTGAAACATTGTGGGAAAAGGAGAAAATGCTGGTTACCAGCATTTTCTCCTTTTCCTACAATGTTTTCAAAAGTAATGTTTTCTACCCTATCAAAAACAGAAATCATCATTTGAGAAACATTTAATTTCTTGTCTGTAAATGCTTTAGATTTGGACCTGTCCAAAACTTGATCATCTGGCAGAGTTAAACTATATTTTCAAAAGCCTTCCACTCAGTAAAAAACAGGTTTTTCCTTACCCTAACTGTGATATATTTATTGTTATCTGACTGGTCATTGATACCAAACATAATTCCGTCCTGGTCTCTGGTTCTGAAGTGAAAGCTGAGGCGATTTGTTCTAGAGTTTAACAAGGCTAGGAGAGCAGCTTTGAGGTTCCAGTCCATGAAGCTATATGAATCCAGGTCACGTATAGTTGTTGCTGAAAAAAATAAGATTGAGTGATCAAGTTATTCTAAGCCCTTTACCATTGAAATCACTCTTTTCTTATGACCTTGGAGAAGAAAATCTTTCAAAAACATTGTAAGAAATCAAAAACACTGTAAGAAAAGGAGAAAATGCCTGTAATGCGGTTGTGAGAATTGATAATAGTCATGCCAAGGCTCGACAATTAACAAGTCTCCCAGTCTCATTAGATATTTTTGATATATGACAACACTGTGTATGTATTCTATTTATCCTTTAACGTCTCTATTGATTCAACAGGCAGAAACAAAGAAAAGCTCTAAAGTTCTGAAAGTTATTCCAGAAAGTTTATCAAATCAAATTGATACAACTTTGAAATTTCATACTGGGCTGAGTTGAGCACAAAAAAAATTTCTTAGGATGGACCCTGATTCTAGATGATTGGTGAATACAGATTAGAAACCATCATATCACAGGTTTATTCTCAAAATCTTACACAGCAGAAATTTTCTACAAACCTTGGTCACACTTTCCTGGGGATGACTCTCTAAATCCTGCATTACATATGCACATTCCTTCTGCCACGTTGTTTGTATTGCTCGTTATCAAACACTGACCATTCTCACATTTCGGGTCACAAACATTGTCCTCCCCAGGACAACCGTCTGACGCACCCGGGAAAACTCCACCTGTGCTGAGATCATATATCTGTAGAAATATAAAATTTGATAATAATGAATAATTGTGGTAAATCTGATAATGGATAACTCTTTAGCTTTAAGCCTCTACCACACAATTTTTAGTTTTAAAGATACTGGAGAGGAAGGCTCTTGAAAACATTGTAGGAAATAGAGAAAATGCTGGTAACCAGTATTCTCTACTTTTCCAACAATGTTTTCTACCCTATAAATCAGAAATCATCAAGTGAGCTACCTTTAGCTGACCACTGTTTTGACAACCGTTATGTGGGAAAGCAGCCAGTCCTTGGGAAGAATATTGTGCAAAGAACTGGTAAAAGGAACTCCAGAAAAGCATGGATAGGTGTATGGCCACAAGGATATAACTGAAATAATGTTAAAAACGGTGTGAAACACCAGTCGGTCGGTCGGTCGGTTGGTCAGTCAGTCAGTCAGTTAGTCAATCAGTCAATCAATCAAAGGAACAGTCTTTCAATTTGGACTGGTCTAGAATTTCTTGTCAAGTACAGAGTCACCCTTCACCATATCACAAAATTTTAGAGTCATCCAAATCTAAACCATGCAGTTGTAGACAATTTAGATATGTCTCAAAAGCTGGGATTTGTCTTTGACAAGATAGAAAACATTGTGGGAAAAGGAGAAAATGCTGGTTACCAGCATTTTCTTCTTTTCCTACAATGTTTCAGAAAGGCCTTCTTGCTTAGGGTCGTTAAAACTGTGAATCATTTGGTACAGACTTAACTCTTTACCAGACGACAAAATTTTAGACTGGTCCAAATTGAAAGCATTTGCAGATGACAAATTAAAGAAGGCTCAAAAATTGAAACTTGACTTCGGAAGAGTAGAAAACATTGTGGAAAAAGGAGAAAATGCTGGTTACTTTTCCCACAGTGTTTTCAGAAGGTTTCTTCCTCTGGGTCGTAAAAACCAGGGATTGTTTGGTAAAGGGTTAAGTGTCTACTAAAGATGGTTGCAAACAGATGAACAGTCATTACCTCCGCATTATGAATAAGATTTTTCATGCATCCATCAAATCTCTCCGTAGTCACGCCAGTTGGGTAGGATGGGTTTGTCGACCGACCACCCAGCTGTAATAGATCGTCCACATTCAGGAAAATGTTCTCTCCTTTGGTTATTCCCGACGCTTCACAATTAGAACGGTTCTCTACTCCATTAATGAAAATACTGTTATCACAATTGTCAACGACCAGTCTTACTTTCTGTAAAAGAAACAATAGATTGATTTGATTAAACCCTGTATGAACCTGCTTTTCACATTATTTCAGACATATCACAGCAAAAGCTCACTAATTCATGTGCATTGTTTCATCAGTACTTGGCAAGGACTCTGATTGAACAGTTTTTTTATGCCACTTTCAACATTATTTCATATCACGGCAACAGCTCACATATTCACGTATTTCCTGGGTTTTACCAGTACTAGGCTAGGGCTCTGAAGTATCTCTCACAAGGACACTCCTACGAAAAACCCCAGTGGATCCAGCAAGGCTTGAACCTGGGGCCTTCAGGTCACGGGTCCTACACTTTATCATTGAGCCATGCAGGACCCTGGCAAGGGCTCTGAAGTGTCTTGCCAAAGGACACTCCATCAAAAGAACTCAGTGTTTTGAGAGATGATTGAACCCAGGGCCTTCACCATGCATTTTCTCCTTTTCCTGAAATGATTTCAAATGCCCTCTTTCTCTGGGTAATAAATACATGAAATCATCTTCTGAAGGGTTAAACTTTTACCAAATGATCCTGTGTTTTACCAACCCTGCAGTGAAAGGCTATTGAAAACATTGTGGGAGAGGCAGAAAAAGGCGGTAAAGAGCATTTTCTCCTTTTTCCACGATGCTTTCTACTATTTCTGAGCCGAACCCTGGTAGGGACAAAACATGGAACCAAGTAGTTCCTTGTTTGAATCCACGGCTCTGCCAATTTCTTCCAAGGATTGATGATAGTCTGCAAAAAGTATCGACCAAAGTCAGCTTGCGCAGTCTGCACAGTCTGCTGACCAGGGTTGAAATGTTTTGCTTTTGGTAAATTTTCTGCATGCAAATGGACCATTCTTTCTCATGATTCGAACAGTTGTTAGACAAAATGGATTTTGTGGAACTATAGTTTTTTGATGACTTGCTTGGTATATTGCATCACTAGGATGCCTTAAACCGCTTTTTGCCAGAGCATGGCCTATACATATATACCCATTATTATATGCCATTAGAATTCGTTAAGTGTAAAAATAACCTGGACAGAAACCAGTAAACCTTTTACCAAACGATTTCAAGTTTCAATAAATTGACCCCCAAAGTAGAAGACTTAAAATTTTGAAAGCATGATGGGAAAGGGAGAAAATGCTGGTAACCAGCATTTTCTCCTTTTCCCACCATGTTTCTACACTTTCAAAGACAAATCTCATCATTTGAGCCACGTTGAACTTGTTGTCTAGACATGCATTCAATTTAGACCAGTGTAAAGTTTTGATTTGTGGTAGAGACAATTCCACTGAAATTATCCATCCGAGAAATCTTTCTAACCGAATATCCATGCAATAACACCTATGCTATAATTATTTTTGATATACCACGGATATTTATAGAACAGGAATGAATTTTCTGCCAGTAAATATCACGTTTGATGAAGTATTCAACATTGTTCATGACGTCATTATTACAGCTAATGCATATCCGACTAAATTGAATAGATCTATTTCACTTGAAATAAGACGAATATTTTTCACATCTTTTTCACGATGAGTCAAAATTAGACGTTAAAAGATAATAAAATACATACATAATCTTGTCGTATATCAAAAATATCTAACTCAGTTGTGAGGACTGATAATTGTCGAGCCTTGTCAAATACTTTTGATATACAACAACACCATGTACGTATTCTTTATATATTACCTTCTGATCTCTGTAAATATCTATTCTATGCCACACCCCGTCATTCAGACGCTTTCTGTTATTTCCAGTTATCTGGATGGTTATCTCCCCTGTTCCCTGATCGACTCTGAGTTTAGGATACCCGTCATTAAGTTCCAGGAGTATAAAGTCTTGGGGCTCCGTCTGCCCGAGCTCGTTTATCGGGCCATTGTATAGGATCAGTGGATTTGCTTTTGACGTAAGGATCTCGATGCTAGTTCTACTCTGCTCGCACTGCTCAAACTGTTTGTACATGGCATATCCTGTTCCGTCAAAATTCTGACGTAACATCTGGCATCTTGGTCCGTCAAATTTGGCTGGACAGTTACAGCTGATGAATAAAATAAAAAAAAAAATTTAGCTATGCTCTGTGAAAAAGGGGATAAATGCATCTGCAAAAAGTATCGATTCAAGTCAGCCTGCTAAGTGCGCGCAGGCTGACCTAGGTGAAAACTTTTCGCTATTGGTCAATTTTCTGCATGTCAAAGGCCCAGTGTACCTTGTGATTCAGTCGGTTGTTAGACAAAATGGATATTATGGATCCATAATTTGATGATGACTTGCTTGGTATCATACCTTACAGACATGCATTAAGACCCTTTTGTCAGAGCACAGGTAATTTGTTTATCAGTTTACCTTTTGCTAAACAATCTTCTGTTGTTAGACTTATCTATATTTATGCTGTCTGCTATTTCAAAGTCTTTTCACATTGCACCAAACAGCTTCATCACTTACATTTCACCAAACAGCAAAAGTTTCAATTCCCAATATTGGAAACATTAAACCAGCATTTTCCCCTTTTCCCACAATGTTTTCTACCCTATCAGAGAGCTTAAGCTCATTAGTACCAAATTTGAATTTGTTGTCTACAGAAGTTTAAATTTGAAACAGCCTAAACTTTGTCGTTTGGGAGAGGGTTCGTTAGCCCTTTACTGCACAATGCCGACTTTTTCAGGACCCTGAGAAAGAAGGCTTTTGAATACATTGTGGTAAAAGGAGAAAATGCTGGTTCCTACAATGTTTTGTACCCTATGAACAACAAATTTTATGTTTTTGTGAACATTTGTCATTGGCAAGTGCTCTTAATTTGGACAAGCTTAAAATTTCATTGTGTGGTAGAGTTAAAGCATGGGATCATTTGTAATCATTGATTCTTTACCAAAAGCACTTGTAGACGACAAAACAAATGCAGCACAAATTCGGAAACTTTTCTTTGAAAGGGTAGAAAACATTGTTGAAAAAGGAGAAAATGCTGGTTACCTTTGCCCATAATGTTTTCATGGGATTGTGGAGTAAACGGTTAAAATACAAACCTTACAACTCCCCAGTCATCTTTCACACACTCTCCGCCATGGTAACAGTATCCTGGTTCGCACTCCACGTCTCCGGAGAAATCTTTGGCCGCACATCCACAGGTTCCGTTGACACGAGCATCAACTCCAACAAACGAAGAACCACGGGTGTCGACAAGAACTGGGTTATTGGTAACAAGTAGCTGATTAAAGCATCCTCCTTCGCAAGTTTCAAACTGACACATGTCGATGGGAACCATGTCTATTTGACCAGTCACTTGACGCATGTCCTTTTGTATTGTTAGAGCCTGGTTGAACTGAAATGGTCATCAAAAGGGAAAGGGTTAAAAAAAATCACTTTATTTCATGCTTTCAGGTTATCAAGAAATATCGGTAAAATATTTTTCAATATTTCATGGTTACGACCAGCGAAAATACCGATTTTTATATTCCAACTCTTCAATTGAAGGAGGAAACAGTTGTTCCCACGCACTAGTTACCTAGGTAAAATGCGCGTGCCTCACAACCAGATGGAAATATGACGTAATTTACCTTACATTTCTCGCGCTTGATGTAATATTGTAATGCGTTGCTATGCGGAGGGGATATGCCACGGAGAATAACCGAAAAGAACTACTGGATTTTGATTGAGTTCCCCCAAGAAACAGTTAAAAGCATGAAATAAATAGAATATTTGTTTCTTTTTTGGTGAAAGATTGAAATTTATTTCATTTCGTGAACATCATCGGTAATATTTTCACTCGTGGCTGCAACACTCATGAAAATATTACCAATGATGTTCACGAAATGAAATAAATTTCAATCTTTCACCGTAAAAAACAACTATCCTCTATATGTCCGTCTTAGTTTAACTGAAGCATCACATGTATCAAGTTAAGTCTTTACTACTCAACTATATGTTAGACTAGTTCAGGCTGAAAGTATTTGCAGATGTCAAATAAAAAAAATTAATGTTGCTCAAATGATAAACTTTGTCTGTTGAAAGGGTACAAAAAAATTGTGATTAACAGCATTTTCACCTTTTCCCACAATGTTTTCAAAGCCTTATTCCGCAGGATCATTAAAACTTGTGATTCTTTGGAAAAGGGTTAAAAAAGTTTTCAGCACACAACTAAAAAAACATCCTCCATGTATAACAAATGCGATTTTAGGTTTGATCCTTTGCCAAACAATCACGAGTACGAAGAATTATAATCCCAGAAACTCCCCACCATGGATGTTGCTTGGCATATTTTTGGGGTATAACGCAAGATGAACAAGACGTCTGTTTGTAAAACAGTCATGCCCCCCTACTGCCACATTGATACAGGAAGTGGAACAGTTCATAAACTGATATCAAAAGAATTGATTGGGAAATATCAATGTCATCTTTTTGATTTATAGCCCACTTCAATTGTTAACCGTGATAATCTGTCAACAGTTTGCATAATTATACACACCGCCGTGTGTATACATACAAGATTGTAAACAGTCGCCGATACACAGACTGGGTTATTGATTTTCTTTTCGGCATGCGCATTCGACTTCCGCTTTTTCCCAGTCGACTTCGATGCTTACTACGTCCCCGATAATACGCGAATAAAATGTTGGAGCCACAAGTTGAGCCACATATGATGATGTTTGAGACACTTTAATTTTTTTTGAGCAAATGGCTCAAGTGGCAAACGGTAGTACGGGCCCTGAATCATCTGGTGGTCACTGTGACCTTGACCTTTCAGGGATTAATCTTAAAATCGATAGGGATCATTTACACTCCAAGATGAATATCTGTACAGAATTTGAAGGACCTAGGTCAATTCTGTGTGTAGTTATCATCTGGACAAGGTTTGGTCTATATATCATTAAGTTGAAGGCCACTGTGACTTTGACCTTTGATGGATTAATCTCAAAATCGATAGGGATCATTTACACTCCAAGATGAATATCTGTACAGAATTTGAAGAACCTATGTCAATTCTATGTCTAGTTACCATCTGGACAAGGTTTGGTCTAAATATCATTAAGTTGAAGGCCACTGTGACCTTGACCTTTGATGGATTAATCTCAAAATCGATAGGGATCATCTGCACTCCGAGACGAATGTCTGTGCCAAATTTGACGAACCTAGGTCAATTCTGTGTCTAGCTATCATCCGGACAACGTTTGGTCTATATATCAACATGTTGACAATCACTGTGACCTTGCCCTTTGACTGATTGACCTCAAAATCAATAGGAATCATCTGCACTCCGAGACGCATGTCTG
Source organism: Hippopus hippopus (assembly GCA_946811185.2). NCBI lineage: Eukaryota > Metazoa > Mollusca > Bivalvia > Cardiida > Cardiidae > Hippopus > Hippopus hippopus. Next base: position 765,779 of record OX328109.1, read on the forward strand.
TGTTAAATTTTACGAACCTAGGTCAATTCTGTGTCTAGTTATCATCCGGACAAGGTTTGGTCTATATATCAACATGTTGACGGTCACTGTGACCTTGACCTTTGACTGATTGACCTCAAAATCAATAGGGATCATCTACCCTCCGAGACACATGTCTGTGCCAAATTTGACGAACCTAGGTCAATTCTGTGTCTAGTTATCATCTGGACAAGGTTTGGTCTATATATCAACATATTGACAGTCACTGTGACCTTGACCTTTGACCTCAAAATTAATAGGGATCATCTGCACTCCAAGACGCATGTCTGTGCCAAATTTGACGAACCTAGATCAATTCTGTGTCTAGTTATCATCCGGACAAGGTTTGGTCTACAATCAACATGTTGATGGTCACTGTGACCTTGACCTTTGACCGATTGACCTCAAAATCAATAGGGATCATCTACACTCCGAGACGCATGTCTGTGCCAAATTTGACGAACCTAGATCAATTCTGTGTCTAGTTACCATCCGGACAAGGTTTGGTCTATATATCAACATGTTGACGGTCACTGTGGCCTTGACCTTTGACCGATTGACCTCAAAATCAATAGGGATCATCTAAACTCCGAGACGCATGTCTGTGCCAAATTTGATGAACCTAAGTCAATTCTGTGTCTAGTTATTATCCGGACAAGGTAAGGTCTACCGACCGACCGACGGACCGACTGACCGACCTACCGACATTAGCAAAGCAATATACCCCCACTTCGTTGAAGGGGGGCATAATGAATGTTGAAATCGTAAATGCACAAATTATGCCGAAAGTTGGCAGAACTAGTCCAGCCTACTTTAGGCAAAGCCTGAAATTGTAGATGGTGTCCCCTTTAAATGCAAGAATTGTGACCTAAATTAGTAAAATCCAAATTTGTCAATTAAAGTATTATAAACTTGAATTTTGTTTTTTTTTTTATTCATCTGTATTGTGTTTTATCTAGTTCATTTTACTTTGACTATGACCATTTTATTTAACCCAGGATCGACAGTAAATTTTAAGAACATGTTACCCCACTTTCTTATTCAGCCTTTAAAATGCCTATTGGTTTTATGAAACTGACTTTATGTGGTGTATTTCTAGTGTTTACATTCCTGAGTCGATACACATGGTTTTCATCGAGTTTAAACCATTAGAATTTCGATGCAACAACTTTTTTGGATTACTGTGCAGGATTAGCCAACAAAAGATAGAGTTGCTATGGCATGTAGGGCTCTGTGATTGAGACAGTTTTGTGCGATCATGCGAAATTGGGGATTTTACTTGAATGTCATAAATAGAATGGTGAGTGTTGGATATTATACTCATACATTATATGTTTGTTTACATGCGTTGTGTGTACGCAAAATTTCTGAATTAATGCTTAAGTGCGCAGGATTAGCCAATAACCACTATATGGCAAAAGTTGACCATTCTAACCTTGCCTTACTCACCTCGTCCCTATTAGATGTAACCAATCCATTAAGCCTACTGTCCTGATAGTACGGAGAACCATGAGCAGCAAATCTTACATCGATTGCTGAACCATTATCAGCCGGCAGTACGGTTAAAATTTGTACATTTTCTCGCAATGTTGGTGTACTCTGTCCGAATAATTTTCTTGTCAGCGTGTCTCTAAACTTGTTGTACATACTGTCCTGCAAGATGTTGTTCTCGAGAGGTTTGTAGAGGAAATCTTCTGGAGTTATACCTGTTTTGGCAAACAAACAGAAACCTGAAAACTCTAGGAAAGATTCAATTCAGAGAAAAAAAGAAATGAGCTGTGCTCTGTGAAAAGGGGGTTTAATGCATTTTAAAAAAGTATTGACTCAGGTCAGCCTGCACACTCCGCACCCGCTGACCTGTGTTGAAATCTTTTGCTATTGGTCAATTTTTGGCAGGTCAAAAGACCAGTCTACTGTATGATTTAGTAGGTTGTCAGACAAAATGGATTTTATGGATTGATAAATATCTGATGACTCGCTTGGTATAATGTATTACAGAGATGCGTTAAGCCCCTTTTTGCCAGACCATGTCTCAGATGTAATGCTTATTTAAAAAGTAACCTTTAACTCTTTACCAAACGACAAAATTTTAGACTGGTCCAAATTGAATGCAGTTGCAGATGACAAAATAAATGTCACTGAAAAATTGAAATTCATTTTGGGAAGGGTAGAAACATTGTGGGAAAAGGAGAAAATGCTGGTTACCAGCATTTTCTCCTTTTCCTACAGTGTTTTTGTAAGGCTTCTTTCTTTCGTTTAACTCGGGATTGTGTGGGAAAAGGTTAAAGAGTTAACCTGTCATATTTCAATGATTGAAACAATTTCAAAAGGGCCATAACTCAGTGAGAAACCATTGCCGACAATGTGGGCATGTCCTTCTTATAGAAAAGCTTCCCATGAAGTTTTGTTGAATTCCATCCAATTACTGCTGAGAAATAGAGCGGAAACAAAAGCTGTAAACGCACAGGTGGTTGGATGGATGGATGGATGGATGGTTGGATGGGTTGATGAACAATATGGCAAACATAATTATGCTCCACAGAATCTTTTTCCCAAGAGCATAAAAATTATATTTGAGCCATGCTCTGTGATATGGGAATTTAATGGATCTGCAAAAATTCTCAACCAACGTCAGCCTGTGCAGTTCGTGCAGGCTGACCTGGGTCGAAACTTTTTGCTATGGTCAATTTTCTGAAGCTCAAAGGACCAGTTTACCTCATGACTTGGTTGTTACATAAAATGGATTTTATGGATCCAAAATTATGTGACGACTTGCTCGGTATTATACATCATGGAGATACATTAAAGCCCCTTTTCCTAGAGCTTGGCTTTTTTATACGATTAAGGGTTTGATATAGACCTTTGATTCGGATAGATCCGGAATTGTATACAGCATCATCTGGAATGTACACCACTTGGATGCGGACAGTAGTGGTCCTAGCAAGTCCGGCCTGGTCTGTCACTCTAACTTGTATTTCAAAACTGATTTCCGGCACATTCTCTTTCAGAGTTATCTTTCCTGTACTTGCCTCTATCCTGAAATGATATAGTTTGTTTGTTTGTTAAATTGTATTGCAGTTTAATGCTGTTTTAACAGCTTAGGTCATATCACGGCAGCCAGTGTACCTACATATGTGTTTCCTGGCTTTCTCACACCAATACTGACATAACTTTCTTTCCAAGCCACTGACTACTTTATGATATACATCAAAGGTGAAAGGCGAAATATCGCCAGAAAGAAAGTTTGCCGCAACTGGGTATCAAACCCGCAACCCACAGGTCACGAATCAGATACGCTAACCACTGAGCTACTCTGCTGGGCAAATATAGTTAGACTGCTTTAGATGGACACATATAACACCTGAAAATTCAGTTAACCCTTTACCATACAATCTCTACTTTTAACAACATTAAGGAAGAATGATTGATTGATTGAATGGTGTTTTACACCGCTTTCAAAATTATTTTAGTTATATCACGGCGACAGCTCACATTTTTATGTATTTCCTGGGGTTCACCTGTGCCAGGCTGGGACTCTGACATGTTTTGCTTAAGGACATTCCAATGAAAAACCCAGTGGATCAGTGGGGCTCCAACCCGAGACCTCCTCATCACAAGTCCCACATTTTACCACTGAGCCACGAAGGACCCCGCATTATCCACATAAACTAAGTAAAATGTTAATACATGGGAAAGATTGTGACAAAAGGGGTCATTGCTTGTGTAAATGCATTTCTCCTTTTACTACAATGCCTTCAAACGCTGCCTGCTGCATTGCAAGAGAGAAAAGTTCTCATGACAAAAAAAAAAAAAAACTAAATTATTATTTCTTACGCAACTTTGTAACACATCAAATTTTCCTGTCTGTAATCAAATCTATAAACTTTCTAAATCACTGGTTACTTTCCTACTTTCGAATATACCAAGCCCCCAGTGGCACAGACGATGGCATATAGGACTTAAGAACAGGGGCATTGCTGGTTCAAATTCCCAGCTCAGCCAATTTCTTTTTGAGAATTGATGATTGTCATTGTGACAGAATTCTTTCCATTCTCAATGCTGATCATTACTTTGATGATGGTTATGTGGGAAAGCAGCCAGTGGTTTAGGAAACACATTATATGAAGAATTGGTTAAAAGAAACTCCAGATAAGCAAGGACAGGTGCACTGGCTGTCTCAATATAACTGAAATAATGTTGAAAACAGCATTAAACACACGCAATCAATCAATCCACCTACTTTTAGGTACAGGTTTACTATACAACATTCAATCACTCATTCAATTAATCAAAGTATATATTACGTGACAAACTCTCCCGCTATTTCTGCATTCAACAACTGGAAGACCTTGTCTGTTTCCACACCATCGTCAGGGTCGTTCTCGTTGACAGTACCTATCACGATGTTTCCATAAAGGCCTGTAAAACGTAGAAAAATACAATTAACCTTTTACCTAACAAGCCTAAGTTTTAAAGACCCTCAGCAATAAAGCTGTCGAAAACATGGTGGGAAAAGGAGAAAATGCTGGTATCCAGCATTTTCTCCTTTTTCCACCATGTTTTCTATCCTTCCAAAGACAAATCCCTTCACTTAACTCTTTACAACACAACAAAAATGTGGACTTGTCCAAATTTAAAGCATTTGCTGGCAACAATTTAAATGTGGCTCAAATTACTGAATTTTTCTTTGACAGGTTTGGAAACATTGTTGGAAAAGGAGAAAATGCTGATTACCAGCATTTTCTCCTTTTCCCACAATGTTTTCAAAAGGCTTTTTCCCTAAGACCATTAAAATTTGGGATTGTGTGTTAAAGGGTTAAGCAGCAATTAACTTGTCAAACGTTTTCAATTTGGAAGGCCAAGCCCCAGCAGCGCAGTAGGTAGCATACAGAACTCAAGAACAGGAGGTCATTGGTTCGATCCCCAGCTTGGCCAATTTCTTTCCCAGGACTGATAATAGTCATTGAGACAAGATCATTCCTCTGCAAATACTTTGAATTTGGACAAGTCTAAAATTTTGTCATTTTGTAGAGAGTTAATGACTGTATGGTATTTAACACGGTTTTCAACATTATTTCAGTTATATCGCTACAGCCAGTGCACCTATCCATGCTTTCCTGGAGTCTCTTTTGCCAGTACTCCGCACAATTTTCTTTCCAAGCCACTGGCTGCTTTTCCAGATTACCATCATCGAAACAATGATCGGGGGTGAGAGAGGAATGAATCCTGTCGCGATGACTATCATCAATTCTTGGAAAGAAATTGGCCTAGCCAGGGATCAAACCAGTGATCTCCTGTTCTCAGTTCTGTACGCTACCGACTGAACTACCTGGGCTCGGCACATAACATTGTGGGAACAGGAGAAAATGCTGGTTATTAGCTGGTTACCAGCATTTTGTCCTTATCCCACAATGTCTATAACAGCCCTTTCACTAGGGGTCGTTAACACAAGGGATTGTCTAGTAAAGGCTAAAGGTAGGTGAGAGGGGTTAACCAAATCAAACATACCTTTATAATTATACACAATGATATCCTGCTGACCATCACTATGTGTATTGTCATTTATGTCCAAAATGGTAACGTCCAGGAACCGGTAACCACACTGTTGGTCATTTCGGTTTGAACCTACCACATCACACAGTTCAAACGGCAGCAACACCATTTTCTCAACCTCTCTGTCAAACCGGCCATTTACAAACAGTGTAGCTGAAAGAAAAAGTCAATGAGAACATAATGACTTGGATATGCACTGTCTCTTTGTAAAATTGATATGACCTTTATACATCCCGTAACTGTCTTAGAAAAGGATCCGACCCGGGTAGCTGAGTAATATGCATATCTGACTTGTGACCTGGTGGTTGCAAGTTTGATACCCGGTTGAGGCAAACTTTCTTTCTGGTAATTTTTCTGATACATGTGAGGAAAGTATTCAGTGGCTTGGAAAGAAAGTTGTGTCTGTACTTGTGTGAGAATGCCAAGAAACACATGTGCAGGGGCACTGATTGCCGTGATATGACTTAAGCTGTCGAAACAGCTGTAAACCACAATACAAACAAAACTTTGACAAAGGAAAAATAACATTTAGGGAAAGTGTATAATTGTGACTTTATTCATTAGCTCGACTCTAATGGTAAAAAAAACATTCAAATACTGTTCTTCACTTCATGCTTTTAATAACCCCAAAGAAGAGAGCTTTTAAAAACATTGTTGGAAACAGAGAAAGTGCTGCTGAGCAGCATTTTCTCCTTTTCCCACAATGCTTTTTCCCCTTCCACAGACAATCCCATTGATTAATTTGTCATCTGCAAAAACTTTGAATATGGATGTGAATAAAATTTTGTTGTTTGGTAAAGAGTTACCTCTTTACAATGTTACCTCTTTACAATGTTACCAAATACTGAAACTCATCAATGTTGAAATCATAGGTAGACGACAATTGATTGATTGATTGTATAGCATATAAAGCCCTTTTTAACATTATTTCAGTTCTATCGCGGCGGCTAGAGCACCAATCCATGCTTTCCTTGAGTTTCTTTAACCAGTACTCCGTATATTCTTTTCAAGCCACTGGCTGCTTTCCAACATAACCATTGTCAAAACAATGACCAGTGGTGAAAAAGGACTGAATCCTATTGCAATGACTATCATCAATCCTCCGACAGAAACTGGCCAAACCAGGGATCGAACCAGGGATTTCCTGTTCTCAATTCCTGTACAGGCAGACAAGTCCTAGTTTCCAAAAGTACTAGGCTAGAACCCAACAAAATGGACACGAGACCAAAAGACTAACAACAACTAGAACTGTCACAAAGCCAACAAATACCCCCCCACCAGCACCTTGTCACCAAAGCAGCTAAATCAGAGAACAGAAATGATTTTCAAAACAAAGATCACCTGTGACCTTAACCTTTGACCCATGTGACCAAAATACAATAGGGCACCTCATTGGGTCATGAGTAACACTTGTATAAAGTTTCAGGGTCCTAGGTCAAACAGCTTTTCAGTTAGAGCACAGAAACAAAAAAGTCTACACACAGATGGATTAATGGATGGTAGAATAGACATGGTGAAACCACTATACCCCCTGCTACTTGGTAGGTGGGGATATAACAACGAATGGTTACCTGTATTTTGGAGTGAAAACTTGTCACATTGAGATGAGGCATTGCCATAATCACAGTCCAGTCTGATACTAAATGGTGGACCATTTTCTGGCAGGTCGTCATCAACGATGGACAGGGTGATGATTTCTTCATTTATGAAATTCTGTTCCTCCTGCAAGGTGATTCGGTAATCTTCTTTGAATCTTGGATAATTGTCGTTGATATCTGTCACTGTAACTGTCAGTGTGGCTGACCCAGTGTTCTGTGGAAAACCTGCAAAAAAACAACGAAATAGCAAATAAGAAAGCAATCATAGTGCATGATGATATCTGTGTAAATTAAATCTGAATAACACTCTGGCAAAAGGAGGTTTAATGCATTGCAGTGATGCATTTTATGCAAGTAATTCATCACATAATAATTATGGATAAATAAAATCTGCTTTGTCTGACAGGCGGCTGAATTACGAGCTATAGAGGTCCCTGGGTATTCAGAAAATTTACTACAGGCAAAAAGTTTTGACACAGATCAGCTTGCACAGACTGCATGCACAGGCTGACCTGGGTCGATACTTTTTTTTAAAGGATGCATTTCCTTTTCATAGAGCATGGCTCATATGTTTAACTCTTTATCAGACAAAAAAAAAATCATAGACTTGTCTTAATTCAAAGCATTTGCATAGGACAAATTAAAAGTGGCTCAAATGGCAAAATCTGTCCTATATAGAGTAGAAAACAATGTGAGAAAAGGAGAAAATGCTGGTCACCAGCATTTTCTCCTTTTCCCACAATGTTTTCAAAAAGGCTTCTTTCCCAGGGTTGTTAAAACGTGGGATTGTTTGGTAATGGGTTAAACTTAACCAAAATAGCTTTTGCTTACCTCCATACCAAATGACAAAATTTTAGATTTGGCCAAACTGAAAGCATCTGCAGTCGACAAAAATCAAATATGGCTGAAACTATGGGATTCATCTTTGAAGGGTTGAAAATATTGTGGGAAAAAGAAAATCTTGATTACCTGCTTTTTCTCCTTTTTCGCCCCACTGTTTTCATAAAACTTCATACGGAGGACTGTTTGGATTGTACTGTATTTCACTTGTCATCTGCAAATGCTTTCAATTTTGACAAGTCTAAAATTTCTGTATTGTGTGACATCATAGCATGGCGATCCAGAAAATGTGGAAATTTTTTAAAATTTATGTGATCGTGGTCAATGTTTGGTTGCAAGAATCCTTTGGAACAAAAGTGAAATCATTTTGGAATTCACCTACACCAATGAAAACATTGTTTTTTCTTTAATTTTGGTAAAGAATTTTCTTTCAAATGTGACAAGTAGTCCCATTTTCTCAGATTTTCTGGTACATAATGTTTTACTATGTACAATATAGAGCTGATGTAGTAACACTGTTTGATGATCAACCAATGAAAATTTCAGTATTGCGTGATTGACCAATGAAGCTTCAAAGACCTGTGGGTATACCTACCATCAGCACCGTCTGGGTTATCAATTGCTAGTATAACAACTTGATGCTCTGCGATCTGTTCTCTATCAAGGGAATTTTTCACCGTCACTCGTCCCTGAGCATCAATAGCAAACTGATTGTACTGGTCTGACTTCTGCTGGATGAAATACCTGAAGAACACAAAGGTCAAAGTTCATAGGATATACTCTGTCATCCATCATCCCCTGCAGCCAACTTTTTTCATCCGGCAGTTAGACCATTCTTCAAAATCATTTTGGCAAGAGAAGAAATTGCTTTTACAAACAGTTCCTCAATTTACTATTATGTCATTGCATGCTGAATGATTGACTGTACCGTGTTTAACTCCATTTTCAACATCATTTCAGTTATATCACCGCAGCCAGTGCATCTATCCATGCTTTCCTGGAGTTTCTTTTATGAGTACTCAGCATAATATTCTTTCCAAGCCACTGGCTGCCTTCCCACAAAACCATCGAAACAATGGTCAGTGGTAAGAGAGAAATGGACCCTCTTGTGATGACTATTGTCAATCCTCGGAAAGAAATTGGCCAAGCCAGGGATCAAACCAGTGACCTGTTCTCAAGTCTATGGACTGAGTTACATGGGCTCAGCGTCATTGCATGCATTTGTGTATTTACTTTAACACAAATTCACATTGATTTCAAATGAAGTTCTAGTAAGCAACCCATAGTTTGTGCAAGAATCAAAAGCATGTTTCAATGACAGAAATGTAAACGATATAAAAAAGGTTAATTTCATTAGAGCAAATAAGCCCGTATTCACCACCATTCTTAAGAATGTTCTTTGTCTTATTCTCCAGAATTTTCTATATTTGAAAGTAACACAACTTCTGATTGGCTAAACCACATGGTTTAGCCAATCAGAAGTTGTTACTTTCAAACTTTGAATATCTTAGAGAATAAGACTAAGAATATTCTTAAGAATGGTTGGTGAATACAGACCCAGGCAGGGTTTCTGATAACATTACAAGCTTTTAGTTCTAACCACCCTGAGGAAAAAGTCCTTGGGAAACATTGTGGGAAAAGGAGAAAATGCTGGTTACCAGCATTTTCTTCTTTTCCCACAGTGTTTTCTACCCTTTCAGGATCATATCTCAACATTTGAGCCATATTTGTCACATACAAATACTTTGAAATTTGACCTGTCGAGAATTTTGTTGGTTTGGTACAGAGTAAAACTTACTCAAATCTACTGTATTCTGGATTAACGTCTCTATCTGTCGCAGTAAACTGTGCCAGCTCGTAGCCTATGGCAATATTTTCTGGAACAGAAGTGTTCTTCTTGTCTGGATCAAAAACCGGCGTTTCATCGTTATAGTCCGTGATGACGACTTCAATATATGTGACAGCCCTGTTCTCATTGTTCGGTCCTGGATTGTTGTCTTCAGCATACGCTGTCAAATTGAAGTTCCTCAGGCCGCCGTCAAAATCAATTGACTGCAATTAAAAATATGTACAATGGTTATTGAATTGTCATTCTTAGGAACATGAAAGTTTGCAGCAAGAGCACAGATCATATACAAACTGCACCTGGTGGGATTGGAACATGTGCGGAAGAGATTCTTGTTTACTGAGGTTCAAAAGACCAACACCTCAACCACTGAGCTAAAGAGAATTCTCCCAAACCCAGTTGTTATGTATTGATTTCATAAGGGATGAAGCTATGCAGTAAGGATGGAGTGATCTCCCATAATATCATGAAAACTGATTTGCAAATAATGACATTATGAATTTCTCAGGGTATGAAAGAAACTCTGCTGGATTCTTTCCCTTTTTTGTGATATCCTTGGTGCTGATGTGCCTGATGTGATTCAGTGCATATCCATCCTATTTAACTTATCTGAATATGTTGTATGCTATTGTTAAAACTATATTATGTGCATTCCGTGCAAAAATGATAAAATAACAATAAAATTCAAGTTAAAGGAAGACTATTTTCAAGAAAATATCAAATGATCTGTTCCCTTTGTAAAGACAAAGTTTTGTGCAAGACACTTCAGATTGATGATTGATTGTATAGTGTTCAACATCTTTTTCAGCATTATTTCATATATATCGTGGTGGCCAGCACACCTATCCATGTTTTTCTGTAGTCTCTTTTACCAGTACGCCTAACAATTTTCTTATTAAACCACTGGCTCCTTTCCCACATAACCATCGTTGAAACAATAGTCAGTGGTAGAGGAAGAATGAATCCTGTTGCACTGACTACTATCAATCCATGGAAAGAAATTGGCAAAGCCAGGATCAAACCCATGACCCCTTGTTTTCAAGTCCTGCATGCTACTGACTGACCTTCCGGGACGCGGCAAGACACTTCAGAGCCCTGGCCAGGTACTGTTGAAAACCAGAACATACACAAAAACGTTAGCTGTTGCCATGTTTATACTGCATTAATGCCGCATAAAACAACCATTTAATCATTTCATTCAGTTCAGGAGCTGCTTGATTTAAAATTATGTTGAAAGCAGCATAAAATGCCATTCAAATAAATAAATCCTTTATCTTACAATCCCAACTTTTAACTACTCTGAACAAAAAGGCTTTTGAAAACATTGTGGGAAAAGGAGAAATTGCTGGTTACCATCTCTCCAGAACAAATCCCACCATTTCCACAACATTTAATTTGTTCTCTGTACATGCTTTTAATATGGGCAAGTCAACAGGATGAGAAATGGACATACCTGGAAAATGACCAACACTCCTTCACTCCGTTCCGAGTCCTGGTTCATGGCAAAGTAAATCACATCCTCTGTGTCCAAGGAATAAGTTATTTCTGCATTCACTCCAATATCATTGTCCAGTGCCTTAATTCTACCAACTTCTCCACCTGAAAATAAAAAGGCATTTTTTTTAAGCTGAAAGGGCTCCATTCGAAATGATAGAAAATAGGTTTTAATCCTAACTCTCCAACAATCCTGAGAAAGAAGCCTTCCAGCATTTGGACAAGTCAAACATTTTCTTGTGTGGTAAAAGGTGAATAGTCTAACATTTTCTTGCGCAGTAGAAGGTGGACATTGAGGTAAATGATGAAAATTTAGTAAAGGGTAGACAAATTTAATATTTTTTTGTGATGAAGGGTTGGTAATTTTCTGGGGTTGGAAATGGCGGACAAATCTAACATTTTCTTGTGTGGTAAAAGATGGTCTAAGCTAACATTTTCTTGAGTAGTGAAGGATGGAAATGTCTAACATTTTCTTGTGTGGTAAAAGATGGACAAGTATGACATTTTCATGTGGTAAAGGATAGACAAGTCTAATATTTACTCGTGTGGTAAAGGTTGGACAGGTCTCAAATTTTCTTGTGTGGTAAAAGGTGGTCTGGTCTAACATTTTCTTGTGTGGTAAAGGATGGAAAAGTCTTACTTTTTTGTGTAGTAAACTAGGATGGGCAAGTCTAAAATTATCTTGTGTGATAAAGGGTGAACCAGTCAACATTTTCTTGTGTGGTATACAGTTGACAAGTCTAACATTTCCTCATGTGGTAAAGAGTGGACAGGTGGAACATATTCTTGTGTGCCAAAGGGTGAACCAGTCCAGCATTTTTTTTGTGTGGTAAAGGTAGTAAACAAGTCTAACATATTCTTACCTGGCAGAGGCTTTACCCTAAAAGTGCCACCTTTGTGGCCAGTTTTACTCATTAACTCTTTACCAAACAACAAATTTTTGGACTGGACCAAATTCGAAGCATCTGCAGACAACAAATTTAATCTTGGTAATATGATGATTTCTGACTTTGATAGGGTAGAAAACATTGTGGGTAAAGGAGAAAATGCTGGTTACCAGCATTTCTCCTTTTCCCACAATTTTCTCTATAGGCTCCTTTCTCAAGGTCATTAAAAGTTGGGACTGTGCGGTAAAGATTTAAACACTCTGAGGTGGTAAAGGTTTGATTGATAAGATTTTCCTCAACTATCAACTTACGTTAAATCCAACAAGTATTACCTTCAATAAGAGACTCTGAGGTGACAAACGTATACTGATCTTGAAGAAAGTATGGAGCATTGTCGTTCTTATCCTGGACACTGACAGTCAATGTTACTGTTCCAGTCTGGGCAGGTGTGCCTCTGTCAATTGCCTGGATCACGACAAAGTAAGTATCGATGGATTCTCTATCCAATGAGGTTGTTGTTGTCAGATCCAAAGTGTTGGAATTCAGGGAGAACACTGAATTTGGGGACTGTGAAATGATGGTTGCTGTGAATTCACTATTAACTCCTGCATCGTAATCTAACAACTGTACTTTGTCCACAAGTGTGCCTGAAGTAAAACAGATTCATATACATACTACAACAAACTCCTTATCAAAAAAACCCCTAAAATTTTAGACTTACCTGAACTGCAAGCACTTGCACAGGATCAGTTAACACTTTACCAAGTAACAACATTTTTGACTTGTCTGAACTGAAAGCATTTGCAGATGACAATTTAAATAATTGATTGACTAAATTGATTGGATTCATTTTTAAACGGGTGGAAAACATCATTGGAAAAGGATAAAATGCTGGTAACAAGCACATTTTCTCCTTTCCCCCAATGTTTTCAAAAGCCTTCTTTTTAAGGGTCGTTAAAATCTAAATATATTTCAGTCATGCTCTGACAAGAGGGGGTTAAGGCATCTCTTTGACGCATCACAGTAAGGAAGTCATCATATAACAATAGATCCATAAAATCCATTCTGGCTAACAATCGACTGTGTCTGCAGATAGAATGGTCCTTTGACATGCACAGGCTGACATGGGTCAATAGTTTTTGCAGATCCATTATCATTTTATGCCCCCTTTTCACAGAGCATGGCTCATTCATCTGAAGTTTTAACCCAAGGGCTATAATTCAAATATTCTTGGTAGAGTTCCCAGTCAGTAAAATGTGTGACCCCACTACCCCAGGGTCAGGGTTCAATTTTGACCCCAACTTAGAAATTTGAATACACTCGGTAGAGGTCTACTAGAAGGAGATACATGCAAAATTTAGTAGCCCTTGGCTTTAGAGAAATGAACAAAAAGATTTTAAGGTTCAAACTATATAGGCCTATGTAAAACTTGAGACACCCTGGGAGAGGAATTTTATGACATGATGCAAGTTTTTGAAATCATTGTAGGAAAAGGAAGAAAGTGTTGGTTACCAGTATTTCCCATTTTCTTTAACCCTTTAGCACACAATCCCAAGTTTTGACAACACTGAGAAAGAAACCTTTTGAAAACAATATGGGAAAAGAAGATAATGCTGGTAACCAGCATTTTCTCCTTTTTCCAAAAAATGTTTTCCACCTTATCAAAGACAAAAATCTATCATTTGAGCCACACTTAAATTATCGTCTGCAAATACCTTCAATTTGAACATGTCGACATTTCTGTCGTTTGGTAAAGAGTTAATATTTTCTAGCTCACCAATGGACAGATCCAATCTTCTCAGTCTTATGTGATTTTTCACATGTAAAAATTAATGCTTTAAACCTCAAAGCGCCTTTCAAAACTATAGTTGCCTTTGCAGCCAGTGTAGATCAAGATCAGGCTGCACATAACGTGCAGCCTGATCTTTGATCTACACTGTCTGCTTTAGGGTTGTAATTCTAGGATGAAAATGTCTGAAAGGTTTGTTGGACGCTCTAAGGGTCTAAGGTGGACAAATTCAAATCTTGTAATGCTAAATAAATAAAATTTGCGCTACCAATGAGTCCAAAATATGCCTTTTTTTGCATTTAAAAAAAATTCCTTTTTTATTGACTGTCTGGCAAATTTGCAGAGTGTAGATTAAAGATCAGACTGAACATTCAGTGCAGTTTGATCCTGATCTACACTGTCTGCATGAGTGATTTTATCAGGATTCAGCGTAACAAGGCTTAAAGATACATCTCTAGAGCCACAGAGTAAACAAACGCTGTTAGAATTTGATAGTGTGTAGAATCTAGTTAGCCGTGTAAACATAGATAAAAAAATCAATATTAGGTGTATGGGATAGAGAAACTCAAGGGACATGTCCTCGATTTAAAACTGGAAACTATGGGTGTGATGTCTTTGGATAGCTTCCAGGGAATGAAATCCATTTCCTATAACATTTGTAATGAAGATACAAGAATGATTATAGTTTCATAAAGTAAAGCTGAAATTGGTTAAAGAACTGGATGAAAACGAGTACAGATGTATCTTTAAGATTTAGTTATCTGGCAAACAGTTTACGTACCCGGTGGCTCATTCTCCGCAACTGTCAACAGGCTCACGACCAAATGTGGTGCATTATCATTTATGTCAATAGGTTTTACAGATACAGTGCCATAACCATAGAGTTCATTAGTGCCAGGCAACCCATCTGCTACCTCTATGGTAAATAGGAATTCGCTTTTCCCATTCGGTAGATCTCTGTCTAATGGCTGGGTGATCCGGAGCTGGGCAGTCTCACCACTGTTGTCAATGCTAAAGTATTGAGCATCGTTGTCATCCGTAAACAACAGTTTGTAGTAGAAAGAGTTGCTACCATTATTGTCTATATCTGTTGGTTGAATCTGTCAATACAGAGGTTATGTGTTGATGTGCCGAGCCCCAGTAGCTCAGTCAGTAGCATACAGGACTTGAGAACAGGGGGTCTAGGTTCGATTCCTGGCTCAGCCAATTTCTTTCCCAGGATTGGTCATAGTCAGTAGTACAGGATTCATTCCTCTCTCACCGCAGACCATTATTTCATGGATGGTTATGTGGGAAAGCAGCCAGTGGCTTGGAAAGAATATTGTGCTGACTACTGATAAAAGAAACTCCATAAAAGCATGGATAGGTGCAGTGGCTGCCGCGATATAACTAAAATAATTTTGAAAACAGCGTCAAACCCCATACAATCAATATGTTTTGATGCGTGGATATTTTTTTCATGCAAAAAAAAAAAAAAAGTGTTTTTGACATTAGAGAGGTGCTATGGCAAAAGAGGTTTAATACATCTTTGTAATGTATTTTACCAAACAAGTAATCAAATAATGTGGATCCAGTTTGTCTAAAACCTCACTGAATTCTGAGTTAAAGTGATCCTTTACATGCAGAAATCTTAACAAAAGCAAAAAAGTTTTGACCAAGGTCAGCCTGTGCGGATTGCTGAAGTTGACCTTAGTTGATACTTTTGCAGATGCATTAAACCCCCTTTTCACTTAGTTTTTCCCTTATATATTTAAGAAATAATCTTCTTTCTATCGTGGTTTATCGTTCAATAAACCACAGTTGTGAGTTATGAGGCACAATAAATAATCCACGAGGGCGATAGCCCAAGTGGTTTATTTATTGCGCCTCATAACTCACAATGTGATTTACTGAACAATAAACCACGATAGAAAGAAGATTATTTCGATTCTAACATGACCAACTCTTAATGAAAGGAAAACAAGTTCATACTTAAGAGTAAAAACGCAGATGCAGATTATATTCCATTGAATAACTTACTTACTTTATACAGAATGACGTCACTCTATATAGAATGACGCAGATTTTACCACCTTTTCGTTGCACTGTGTTTATAGAGCCAAATTCATGTGTCATGTTAGAATTTATTATACAAGTTTGCCTTTATGAACCAAGATGTCCTGAGCTCTTAACCAAACGCAAAATTCAAAACTTGTCCAAGTTCAAAGCATTTGCAAACGATAAATGAAATGTTACAGAAATGATAGAAATTGTCTTTAACACTTCAACAAATGACAACATTTTAGAAAGCATTTGCGTACAACAAATTAAATTTAGCTAAAATGGTGGTAATTGTCTGTGAAAGTGTACAAAACCTTGTAGGAAAAGGAGAAAATGCTGGTTACCAGCATTTTCTTCTTTTCGTACAAGGCTTTCAAAAGGCTATTTCCTTTGGGGTCGTTAAAACTCTGGTTTGTGTGATAGAGAGTTAAAATAATAGAAATACTGTGCAAAAAGGAGAAAATGCTGGTTACCAGCATTCTCTCCTTTACCTACAACATTTTAAAAATCCCTATTTTTTAGGGTTGGTACCTGGATCAAGTGATACAGGGTAAAAAGGGCCATTACACTAACCAAGATACCATCTTACTCAGGCTTTAGGTCGTGGCATCTACTTCACATTGGCGCAGTTTAAATCCCACAATGCTTCCAAAAATTTTCTTCTGAAGGGTTTTCAAAACTCGAGATCATGTGATAAGGGTTAACCCTTTTCCAAATGACAAAATTTTAGACTTATTCAAATTGAAAGCACTCACAGAAGACAGGGCCCTTGCAGAAGACGAGATAAATGTGACTCAAAAATTGAAATATGTGTTCGGTAGGATGGAAAATATTATGGGAAAAAGAGACATAGGCATCCCATGCAGGTGCCAACACTCGGCTGTAAGTGCTTGATTTTCAGCAAAATTTCCATGTCAAGAAAGGGGCATAACTGTGTCAAAAAACTTTGTTGGTTACCTACCCCTGTTGTGTAAGTTCCCCTTTTCATTGTGAACAAATTGCCCAAGTTTGAAGTAATAACCGAGATATTACAAAATGTTAAAGTTTTCTTACAACAACAATGCTATGACAGAAACTTGTTGTCTTCAAAAACAGCTGAGCTAAAAATGCTGGTAAAAACATTTTCTCCTTTTCCCAAAAGGTTGGGTGTTTAAAACTCGCAATTGTGAGGTAAAACGTTGAGAGTAAATAGGTAACTTACCAGCTGAATATTTCCGATCACCGATGTATCATTCTCACGAAATTGTTCAAACGTGAAGTCAGGCACCTGGGGTGGGTTGTCATTAACATCCGTTATCGTCATGATGACTCTAGCATTACTTGAGAAAATGGAATCAAACACCCGTACTTCAAATTCATATCTCTGAAATAAACAAAATGGGTACATCAGACACAAACTATCTATTTCTTTTATGTTTTTCAGTAGTTTATAGAAATCTAACAGTGAGTTATATCCTAGTAATTAATCTGTGAATTTTATAATTCACCAGTGATGCTCATAACTGTTATTTCTGACAAACCACAGATATTTATAGAACACCTATCCATGCTTTCCTGGAGTTTCTTTTCATCAGTACTCCGCACAATATTCTTTCCAAGCCACTGGCTGCTTTACCACATAACCATCACTGAAACAATGGTCAGAGGTGAGAGACGAACAAATCCTGTTGCGATGACTATCACAAACCCTGAAAAGAAATTGGCCAAGGCGGGGATCGAACCAGCAACCTCCTGTTCTCAAGTCCTGTACAGGTCCGAATTGAAAGCATAAGAAGACATATACAGTTTGGTAAACAGTTAGGGAGGTAATTATAACATACTAAATAGCCTTACCTTCTGTCCCAAGTCATAGTCCAGTGCACCGGACACGATGATCTGACCAGTTCGGGACTGAACTTGGAATGGTGGTGCAGGAATAGTTGTGATGGAGTAAATCAAAACAGCGTCTTCAAAAGAAAATAATCGAATAAAAATTAATTACTCATCTACAGCCAGGCCTAGACAGTATGTTGTACCTGCCATAAGCCCCTGTCACACCAAACTAGATTTTAGAATGTTTTACCCTGTCTTAACAAAACCGTAAAACAGATTTCAGTTGGAGTAGAATGTGTAATTTCGTAATGCCGACTGCACCACATGATAACACATCCCTTATGGGATCAAAGTACAGCAGTTCCGTTTGTAGTACGTCCATCCAGTTTTAAGTATTTTGTCACTCCGTCTAATAACAGGACAGGATGGACAGCAAATTTTTTGCGCAGGTTCAAAGTTCTAAAGAACCCTTCCTGTCCTAGCCCGACCATGTAGTTTGTAAACAGATCATAAAACGTTGCCACTACGTCTGCTCAGTTCGAACACAATTTGAGTCCATTTGGCAACAACATAGTGAGGATGAGTCCGGTGTGACGGGGGTATTAAGTGATTGGAAGGTAAATACACCTCACTGTAACAAAAAACAACAAGCACTGCATGTTGATGCAAATGCTCCACTTGAGGGTTCTTTTCAGTGACAGTTCTACATTGAAACTAGAAGATTGCCCAGGGACAACATGTTGAGTCCGTCACAGGTTAATTAGTAACAAGAGGGCCATGATGGCCCTGAAGTCGCTCACCTGAGCCTTTTGATCAAACATGACCCATTTCCAATCTCTGCAGAGATATTAAGACAAACACTCTGACAAACACTCATTAGTATTGGGCTTACAAATATGGCCTCTAAAGTGCACACAACCTTTTCCTGGAATTTGTCTCAGCAGCCTACTCGACATGTAGAAATTATCAAGACATACATTCCGACAAACTTTCATGAGTATTTGAGTGAAAGTGTGGCCTGTAGGGTGTACAAAAGGTTTTCCTGAGATTTGACCTAGTGATCTAGTTTTTCATCCAACATGACCCATATTCATACTAGTCTAAGATATTAACAAGACAAACATTCAAGCAAATTTCAAGATTATTAGACGGAAAATGTGGCCTCTAGAGCGTACACACGGTTTTTCAAGGATGAAACTTGGTGACCTCGTTTTTATTCCGTGTGATCCATTTTCAAACTCATGCAAGATATCATCAAAACAAAAGTTTAAAGAATATTGGACTGTAATTATAGTACAAAACGTTTTTCCGAAATTTGACCTTGTGACCTAGTTTTTTATCCAACATGACCCATTTTCATACTAGTCTAAGAAATTATCAAGACAAACATTCTGACCGAATTTCAAGATTATTGGACTGAAAATGTGGCCTCTACAGCTTACATAAGGTTTTTCTAAGATTTGACCTGGTGACCTAGTTTTTGACCTGACATGACCCATTTTCATTCTCATCCAAGCTATCATCATGACAAACATTCTGACCAACTTTACAGAGCATTGGACTGAAAATGTGGCTTCTGGAGCATACATAAGGTTTTTTTAAGATTTGACCTAGTGACCTAGTTTTTGACCCAACATGGCCTGTTTTCCAGTTTATCAGAGATATCATCAAGACAAACATTCTGACTAACTTTCAAGAGTATTGGACTGAAAATGTGGTCTCTAGAGCGTACACAAGGTTTTTTTAAGATCTGACCTGATGACCTAGTTTTTGACCCGACATGGCCCACTTTCAAACTTGTTTGAGATATCATCAAGGCAAACATGCTGACCAACTTTCAAGAGTTTTGGACAGAAAATGTGGCCTCTAGAGCATACACAAGGTTTTTCTAAGATTTGACTTGGTGACGTAGTTTTTGACCCGACATAGCCCATTTTCGAACTTGTCCAGGATATCATCAAGACAAACATTCTGACCAATTTTCAACAGTATTGGACTGAAAATGTGGCCTCTAGAGTGTACACAAGGTTTTTCTAAGATTTGACCTGGTGTCCTAGTTTTTGACCCGACATGGCCTGTTTTCAAACTCGTCCAAGATATCATCAATGCAAACATTCTGACCAATTTTCAGGAGTATTG
This sequence comes from Hippopus hippopus, assembly GCA_946811185.2. Taxonomy (NCBI): domain Eukaryota; kingdom Metazoa; phylum Mollusca; class Bivalvia; order Cardiida; family Cardiidae; genus Hippopus; species Hippopus hippopus. The sequence continues at coordinate 785,795 of OX328109.1, forward strand.
GACTGAAAATATGGCCTCTAGAGCGTACACAAGGTTTTTCTAAGATTTGACCTGGTGACCTAGTTTTTGACCCGACAAGGCCCATTTTCAAACTCGTCCGAGATATCATCAAGACAAACATTCTGATCAATTTTCAGGAGTATTGGACAGAAAATGTGGCCTCTAGAGCGTAAACAAGGTTTTTCTAATATTTGACCTAGTGACCTAGTTTTTGACCCGACATGACCCATTTTCAGAATTATCCGAGATATCATCAATGCAAACATTCTGACCAAGTTTCATGAGTATTGGACTGAAAATGTGGCCTCTAGAACGTACACAAGGTTTTTCTAAGATTTGACCTAGTGACCTAGTTTTTGACCCGACATGACCCATTTTCAAAATTGTCTGAGATATCATCAATGCAAACATTCTGACCAAGTTTCATGAGTATTGGACTGAAAATGTGGCCTCTAGAGTGTACACAAGGTTTTTCTAAGATTTGACCTAGTGACCTAGTTTTTGACCCGACATGACCCATTTTCAAACTCATCCGAGATTTCATCAAGGCAAACATTCTGACCAAGTTTCATGAGTATCGGACTGAAAATGTGGCCTCTAGAGCGTACACAAGGTAAAAAGTTGATGATGGACTACGAACGATGCATGACGGACGCCAGACACAGCACGATCACAATAGGTCACCATGAGTACTTCGTGCTCAGGTGAGCTAAAAATGCTCCATTTATGAAAATTTTATCATTTGACCTTCAAGTGTGACCACGATCTTGGACCTACCTGAATAAATGTTTCAACTGGCACTGCTACTTATCAAGGAGAACAATTGTGCCAAATTATTTTGAAGTCCATTCATAAATGTAGAGGTTCTGGTCCAGACAAATCCAGACGGACACACAGACAGGCGCACATGCGACGGAGCGACATTGTGACAACTATCTCTCGCTCACCACAAGTGGTCTCAACGAAAAGGGTCATAATCCAGTCAAAATTATGTCGAGCGACTGTTGTTTTTATTTTAACCCTCAGGCTGTTATGCGCGACTCACTGACCTTTTGTGGATCTTGGATCTACACTGTCCGATAAGATGATATCTTTCTCCCAAAGAAGTACCTCAGAAATAGCAAAATTTGGGTTTATTACTATAGGCTTGGAAGTTTCATGTTAGTTACTTAGCAGGATAAGGTTGAAAGGTGCTAAAGATTGAGACAATAATTGTGAATCTTCTCTATCTAACTGGAATTTAACTCTTTACCAGATAACCCTGAGTTTTCACCCTTTACCAGATGACAAAATTTAAGCCAAATTGAAAGCATTTGCAGACAACAATTATGATGTGGCCCAAAAGATGGAGTTGTTCTTTGATAGGGTAGAAAACATTGTGGGAAAAGGAGAAAATGCTGGTTATCAGCATTTTCTCCTTTTCCCACAATGTTTTCAAAAGGCTTCTTTCCCAGGGTTGTCAAAAGTGGGCATTGTGCGGTAAAGAGTTAACGGACCTGATGGAGTAGTCCATTGAAAACATTGAGGAAAATGGAGAAAATGCTGGTAACAGCATTTTCTCCTTTTCCATCACAATATATACCCTATCAAAGACAGAAATCATCATCTAACCTACATGATTTATCGTCTGGAAATGCTTTCAGTTTGGTTAGCTCAAAAATTCTGTGGTTTGGTAATGAGTTAATAAAGCAAGATTATTACCTGAATCAGGATCAACAGCCAAGACTTTTGCTCCGTCTACATTTACACCAGCTCCCAAGTCTTCTGGTGCCGTGAATGTATAAACTGGCTGCGTAAACTCTGGCGCATTGTCATTGACATCCGTAATGGTGATTCTAACCGTCACTTGACCTGCATATTTATATACATACACATGAGTTGCACTCTGGGAAAAAAAGGGTTTAATGTATCTCCAAAACCCGTCCATCATACTAAGCAAGTAATCGCATAATTATCGATCCATAAAATCAATTTTGTCTGACAACCAACTAAGTCATGAGGTAGACTGATCCTTTGACATGTAAAACACTGACCAATAGCAAGAAATTTTGACCAAGGTCTGCCTGCGCGGAAGGCGAAGGCTGACCTGGATCGTTTCTTATTTTGAATGCATTAAATGGCTCAACTATTTGTATGCTTGACATGTACTCTATATTACAAAGGTCCAGGGCCCGGTTTCACGAAAAAACTTAAGTCTCTTATTTTACTCAAATCTGCAAACAGACTTATTTTCCGACTTAAGTTGAGTTTGTTATTCCAGACGCATTTCACTTACGTTAACAGACTTGTGGAACATTTCCAAATCCAAAGTTCACACACAACTCAGCAAAGGAATGGACTTCAGTCTGTTAAAATAACTTAAGTCAATTATTTTGCTGAGCTGAGTCTGAAACATTGTGACAACTTAGTATTTGAGAATGTTTCCGAAGTCTTTTTATATTAATGAAATGCATCTGAAATAATGAACTCAACATAAGTGGGAAACGAGTCTGTCAGCCAAGAGTCTGTTAGCCAACTTGTGCAAAATAAGACTTAAATTTTTTCGTGAAACCAGGCCCAGATATGTATGTGTATTCAAATACAACATACAAACACCCATTATTTTTTCCCTTAAACCTATTGTGAGTGTTCTTATTCACCCTTTGTGAAACAATCACAAGTTTTAATGACATTGAAGAAGAAAGCTTTTGAAAACATTGTGGGAAAAGAAGAAAATGCTGGTAACCAGCATTTTCTCCATTTCCCACAATTTTTTTTATTCATCAAAAGATAAATGAGTCACATTGAATTTGTCATCTGCAAATGCTTTCAGTTCAGACCAACCCAAAATTTTCGTCCATTAAAGAGTTAAATACGTAGTCTCATTCAAACAATTTTAATGAGTTTCGACAATCACGGTTTTCGTGCAGAACAACGATTAAATTTTGAAATGATTCCACAGGGAATTGAAGTAAAATATATCACATAAAGTAAAACACTCTTTTTTCAAAATTCTGCCCTTTGGCCTTCATTAAAAAAGAAAAACGTAATCTATTGAAACTATAGGTTTACGTGACATCAATTACTTATACTTTACATTACAACTCCAAATTTTAATGACCCTGGGGAAACAGCCTTTTGAAATCATTGTGAAAAAAGGAGAGGGGTTGGATGAGAGATACATGCCTGTGTTTGGAGATCCATCTTTGAATATTGACGATGGGGCTGCATCCACTGCCCTCACAGACACAAGGATCAGAAAGCCTGCTGGGTCTTCTCTATCAAACACGCCTCTTGTATATAAACGCCCTGTTGTACTGTCTATTGTAAATTCACCAGCGTTAAATAAGGAATATGAATCAATCTGAAACAGAGAAAATGCTATGGTTAATTCATTTTCATGCATAAACATATTCTAATACACTCTCAACTATCATTTATCTGTATTACTTGAGCAAATTGACCTGAAATTGACCTTTATGCAAAGAATAATTAGAGAGTGAATACTTTTATCATCAGGTATAATCGGCCGGTACAGAAGTTATGTTAACAATAAATGTCGGGTTTGACCCTTCTAGCGCCACAGTAAAATTAAGAAGCTTTTCTGAAAGACATGGATCAAGATCAGACTGCACAGAAAGTGCATCTTGGATCAATGTCATCCTTCACCTACTTAAGCAATTTAAAGCAACAAAATTGTGTTTTTAGGTATATTTTTAGTACTGTTTAAAGCCACAATAAATCTATTAGCTGCATAAAGAGTTAAAAATCATTCACACAGTTCCGCACTCAGACGACAATAGCCGAAGCTAAGTTAGGACAGTAATTCAAGCGTGTAATTTATGGTAAGAGAGGTCATTTATTTCATGACAATTTGTTTGAGTAATACACATTAGGAATTACAGTGGTGAATTGTAATAATCAATAAAGGAATTCATTTTGTCATGTAAAAATGCAATTTTTTAGAAGACAATCTAATGCCTTTGACAGGCTTTTTGGCAGTCTCAATATATCTGGCACACTTATCATTGCTACGGTTTGACACCTCTACAATGTGATTGGGAGATTCCAATTATCACTATATGGATTGAATTTGACAACTCAGGACCAGAAATTGCGTAATATTGGTACTATTGGAACAAACAATATCATTAAAACCAATATTAACTACAATGAAACATAGAGGAACTTGGCAGAGACCATCAAATAAACTTCTTTTAACTCTTTACCACACAACAAAAAAAATTGACTTGTCCAAACTGAAAGCATTTGCAGGCAATAATTTAAATCTTGTTTAAATGATGGAATTTTACTTTGAGAGGGTAGAAAACATTGTGGGAAAAGGAGAAAATGCTGGTCACCAGCATTTTCTCCTTTTCCCACAATATTTTCAAAAGGACTTTCCTTCAGGGTCGCTAAAACTTGTGAATGTGTGGTAAAGAGTTAAAGCAGAATATCACTAAATCCAACATGTTTACTGTTACATCCGATATAGTTATAAGAGGAGTTTACTATAACTAGCGACTACAAAGTTGCCAAAAGCTGTCCATTGAAGGGACCCTAAAGCTCATATCTCTGCAGTAAAAATAAAACAACTTTCTGTCAAAATCAAACCTAATATACCTGATTGTTGGGAGACGTCCCATCAGCGTCCGTAGCGACAATCTGTCCAACTTCCTTACCCGGAAGGGGCTCGGTGGAGTAATTTCCCTCTAGGAGTTGTAGATCTAAGAAGTTACTCTCTGGGTCCACACCAGGAAATGTTGGTATGTTGTCATTGGTGTCCGTGATAGCTATTGTAATCCGCTGCTCTGCAGCCAGCTGGGTAACTGCATCCTGACAATCAAATAAAATACACATTCTAAGTCTTTATATATAGGATCTGACATGAGTTGGCGTTTGAGATAAAATGTTATTAAACGAGTCTAGGGAAAATCTTACTAAGCAAGCCTTTGGTGAGCTTGAAAACATTTTTTCTTGACGAGTTTAATAAAATTTTATCTCAAACGCCAATGAATGTCAGATTCCTTTCATCACATAACAATATTTCACAAATTAGAAGATCAGAAGATGCAGAACCATCTGTAGATGCACCCACTGTAATTCCCATCAAACCCATTCACTTCTGTGAAATACATAAAAAATGACTTAAAAAATGACATCACACAATTATAATCCCAAATATCAAACATGTATAAGATAAGAAAATTTGTAATGGGTATATTACACTGAAAACAAGGGAGGTTATGTGATAAAAGATTGTTACAAATATTTAGACTGGTGCATACTGCAAGCTTTTGCATACATCAACTTATTTCTTTACCACATAATCCCAAGTTGTAACAATCCTTAGAAAGAAAAATTATGAAAACATTATGGGGTAAAATGCTAGTAACCAGCATTTTCTCCTTCTCCCATGTTTCCTACCTTTTCAAAAACAAATTTCAAATGTTGTATCAAATTTCTTTTGTCATTGGCAAATGCTATCAATTTGAACAAGTCTAAAATTTTCTCTTTTAGTTAAGAGTTAAATGAGACTCAAGTAACTTGTTTGTGTATGTCCTGCATCTCGCCAATGCTAGGCTAGGGCTCTGAAGAGTGTAGCCCAAGGACACTCCCAAGACATATCAAATGCTTCCAGAGAGCGGTAGGACGATTTACTGAAATCACTGCAATCACTGGAATCACCACAAAAATTACTGAAATCACCATTTCATTGACTCTGATAACTGGTATCTAACTATGTTTTATTCCACACTTTCTTTCTTTGCAGTAAAACTTTCTTCAGTACTTGAAAAAAGTCATATTTATTCATTTGAAAATGCTCCCTGAGCCCAGGAGTGCAGTCAGTAGCTAGCAAAGACAAGCAGTCTTCGGTTTGAATCCCCAGATTGGGCAATTTCTTTCCAAGCATAGATGAAAGTCATTGTGAAAGAACTCATTTCTCTCACAATACTGATCATTGTTTTGAGGATGGTTATGTGGGAAGGAAGCTAGTGCTTTGGAAAGAATATTGCACGGAGTACTGGTATAAAAAATTCCAGGAAAGCATGGACAGGAGCACTTGCCGCCACCATGTAACTGAGATACTGTTGAAAACAGTGTTAAACACAGTATAAACTAACAAAAGTGACAAACTTACACCCTTTACTACATGATCTCGAGTTTTGATGATCCTGAGAAAAAAAGGCTTTCAAAAACATTGCAGGAAAACGGAAAATGCTGTTAATAAGCAATTTCTCCTTTTCCCACTATGTTTTGTACCCTATCAAAGACAGAAATTATCATTAGAGCTACATTTCAAGTGTCCACAGATGCTTTCGATTTGGTCTAGTCCACAATTTTTGTCGCTTCATAAAGAGTTCAAGCAGAGAGCAATACATGATGATACTTACCGAAGCACGGACGGTTAGTGTATATGATCGTGTCGTTTCATAATCCAGAACTGCTAATAACCTCAGTCGAGCCATCTGAGTCACATCAATTTGGGAGTCCTGGGGTGGGTCATCGATCTGTACCACTTTATCTGCAGAGAATATTGTACTTAAGGGTACCAGCACGAACTCTAGAACATTTTCCGAAACTGCCATTATTGTCGTGATTGTTTCTCCAATGCTCAATGATTCATTTACGGACACGGAATAGTTACCGGGCAGGAATGTAGGAGGAGGCCGAGTCGCAGAGTCGATTGTTAATGTTACAGTCACATTTGAATTCAAAGGAGTGGAACCTTGATCCTGTGCCATTACAACCAGGTTGAAAGTTTCGCCCTGAAAAACAAAAGATAAGACTTTTGATATTTTATCAACCCTTAAAGTTACATCCTTACAGGCACAGAAAAAATGCTGTTAAAATTTGATAGACTGTAGAGTGGTTCTGAAATTATTTGTGCTAATATAGATATATATGGTGTACGGGATAAGTAAGTGTATCAGAAATCTTTGATTTAAAACCAGAAACAACAGAACAGTGATTTCTTTGATGACCTCCTGAAAATGAAATGCATTTTCTATTGGTTGTAATCTATACAACATTGCAACCGTCAGGAGTAACACTTGGCATGAAGATACAAGAATGATTTTAGTTTGATAAAACAAAGATGAAATGGATTAAAACTGGCTTCAAATGACTAAAGACATACCTTTAAAGTGCCTTTCACTACCTCAGTTATTTTGTGGCTAGTGTAGATTAAGATCAGACTGCACAAAACATGCAGTCTGATCTTTGATCTACACTGTCTGCTTTGCAGAGACATGTTCAAACATGGGAGAGAGAGGGGGATGGGGGGGAGAGAGAAAGGGGGAGAGAGAAGGAGAGAGAGAGAGAGAGAGAGAGACAGAGAGAGACAGAGACAGACAGACAAACAGGCAGGCAGACAGACAGACAGACAGACACTGGCTACCAGCATTTTCCCTTACCCACAATGCTTTCAAAACCATTCTTTCTCAGGGTCATTAAAACTTTAAAAACATTAAAAATTTTGTGGTAATGGATTGTAAATGCCACAATCACAGGGCCAGAGCAAAAATATTTCGACTAAAAAATATATTTACCTCCCTGTTTACCAGAGACTGGTTCACTCTGATGTCTCCCGTAAGTCTATCTGTGTCATCCATCCGAAAAATATTTTCAGGATTTTCTATCAGAAAGTATTCGATGTTTGCATTCTGGCTTATATCTGCATCAGTGGCTTCCACCCTAGCAGCAACGCTTCCAATGCTCAAAGTTTTAACGATATTAGCCATATACACAGTCTGACTAAATATTGGACGGTTATCGTTGATGTCTGTGATCAGTACGAGCAAAGCACAGGAACTTTGTAAGTTACCCCCATCTGTTGCGATGACGTTGACTGGTATGTTTGTGGTTCCGACAAGTGCTTCACGGTCAATAGCTATGTCTGTGTAAATTTGACCGGTCATATTATCAATTCGGAATGGCGAGTTCGGTTCTCGGATAGAGTATGTGACATTTCCAAATCGCCCATAGTCTTGGTCAGTGGCAGTCACCTATCGGGAAAACAAAAGAAGGACACATGACATTGACCCCTACAGTCAAAAACACGGTTTAATGCATCTGCGTGATGCATTATACCAAGCAAGTAATAATGTGATTATGGATCCATAAAATATGTTTTTTCTAATAACCGACTGAATTATGAGAAAGACTGGTTCTTTGACAAGAAGAAAATTAGCCTGTTGCAAATAGTTTTAACCCAGGTCAGCCTGCACCGATAGTGCAGGCTGACCTGGGTCAATACTTTTTGCAGATGCATTAAGCCCCATTTTCACAGAGCATAGCTCAATTATAAAAGACAGCATGCCCATTACAAATACGGCCTATTTAGGTCTTTACGCAACCATAAAATACTAAACATGTTCAAATTAGTAGCATTAACAGATAACAATTCAATCCAAATATTGGATTCTGCTTTAATAAAGTAAAAAACAATGCTAGTTACCAGTGTTTTCTCTTTTTCCCAACAATATTTTCAAAAGCCTTCTTCTATGGGGTTTTGAAAACATTGTTGGGGGAAAAAAAAGCCTTCTTCTAAGGGGGGTCTGGCCAGGTGGCTCAATGATCAGCGTATCTGACTCATGATCTGGAGGTTGCGGGTTCGATCCCTGGTTGCGGCGAATTTTCTTTCCGGCGATTTTTCACCTTTCACCTCTGATGCATGTGAGAAAAGTAGTCAGTGGCTTTGGAAAGAAAGTTGTGTCAGTACTGGTATGAAAAAACCAGGAAACACATGGGTGTGTCAATGACTGCCATGATATGACCTAAGCTGTTAAAATGGCATTAAACTCCAATACAATACAATACAATCTTCTAAGGGGTCATTACATGATTAATTGAATGGTATTTTATGCTGCTTCTAACATAATTTCAGTCATATCACAGCCACAGCTCAAATATTCATGTATTTCCTGGGTTTCACAAGTACTAGGCTATGGCTCTGAAGTGTCTTTCCGAAGCACACTCCCACATAAAAAACATTGGATCTAGTGAGGCTTGAACCCATAGCCTCCTGTTCAAGAGTCCTACACTATACCACTTTACACTTCACCACTGAGCCTTGCAGGACCCCTTAGGGGTCATTAAAACTCTAGACTGTGTAATGAAGGGATAAATAAATCTAAAAAATATGGTGGCATACAGATCTATCACTCTCATACCCCAGTACTTTCAAATGCATTCAACTAAATAAACCCTTTACTAAATGATGAAATTTAAGACGGGTCAAACTGAAAGACAAAAAATTAATTCTTGCTTAAATGGTGAGATCTGTCTTAGAAATGATAGAAATTATTGCGGGAAAAGGAGAAAATCCTTTTCCAACAATGTTTTCAAAGGCCTTCTTCCTTAGGGTAGTTAAAAGTCAGGACTGTATTATACCGGCTTATCCCTTCACCAAACAACAAAATCACAGGTTGGTCCAATTTGAAAGCATTTGCAGACGAAAAATTATTTCTTACTAAAATGGTGGGATTTGTCTTAGATAGGATAAAAAACATTGAGGGAAAAGGAGAAAATGCTGGTAACAAGCTTTTTCTCCTTTTCCTAAAATGTTTTCAAAATGCTTTCTACCTCAAGGTAGTTTGGAAAAGGGTTAATATGAAAAAGTTGCCGGCTGCTAGCAACGATCTGTGTGATTGTAACAACTCTTACTTGAATAACAGGCTCATTCTCCCTCTCTTCTACAACACTAGGTCGGTATGTTGCGCAATCTGGAAAAGTGGGCGGATTCAGATTATCTGTTAGAATATTAATCGTAACAGTCCCCGTGCTTGTGAGCCTGTTCGTTCTTCCGCAACATCCTCCATCGTCAGTAGCAACAACGATCAATTCGTAAACAAATTTCGTGATGAACTCTTGATTTGTTGCTATGGTTTGACTCACAGTTATTCTTCCGGAGCTACTGTCCATCGCAAACTTTCCGTCAGCTGCAAAGGTGAAGCAAGGGTTAACCCTTTACCAAACGACAAAATTTTGGACATGTCTATTTTAAAAGATTGTTTGCAGAGTACAAATAAAATGTGGTTGAAATAGTAGAAGGGTAGAAAACATTGTTGTAAGGTGTAAACTCATTACTACACAACAAAGTTTTAGCCTGGTCCAAATCGAAATCATTTGCAGACAACAACTTAAATATTTCTCCAAAAAAAAAATTCTCCTTTTCCAACAACGTTTTCAACAACCTTTTTTCTCCAGGTGGTTAACTTTTTACCATACGACAAAAAATTTAGAATGGTCCAAATTGAAAGCATTTGCAGATGACAAATTAAAGATGGCTAAAATGCTGGAATTTGTCCTTGATGGAATAGAAAACATTGGGGGAAAAGGAGAAAATGCTGGTTACCAGCATTTTCTCCTTTTTCCAAAATGTTTTCAAAAGGCTTCTTTCCAAGGGTCGTTAAAACCCGGGATTGTTTGGTAAAGGGTTAATTTCAAGGGAGTACTCACCTGATTGGCTGAAACAAAACTTCTTAACCAATCCGCGAGCTAGTCTATGGAATTTAAGATTACCATACAACAAGAGCACCACATGCAGGTGCCAACGCTCGGCTGCAATTACTTTCAGAGATAAATTGTTTTTCAGTGAAAATTTTAGTCCAAAAAGGGGCTTAACTATGCCAAAAATATTTCGATGGTTACCTGTTGTTCTTATATAGATTCCCTTTTGATAGTAAGCAACTGGTCCAAGTTTGAAAATATCTTCAGTAATGACAGATATTAAAAAAAGTCAAAGTTAAAGCACGATGACAACCCAGTCGTGAACCAGTCGACAACAGGGCTATGATAATAACTTGATGTTTTCTTCAAAAACAGCTATGCTAATAATATTTTTATGAAAACAGTCCAAAGGTTCTTACCTCCACCCACAATAGAATATGACAGTACATCGCCTTCATCTTTATCCGTACCCTGGACACGGAACACTTCATCTCCAACAGTTTCGTCATATCTCACGTCAGTGCTCATTACTTCTGGAAACTCAGGGAATTCGTCATTCAGATTTTCCATGAAGACTCGGACAGTTGCTTGTCCTGTCTTTTTGCTAGCTGGATCATCATCCATTGCAGACACTGTGAAGTCATACAACTTTGGACTGATGCTGTCATAGTCTAGATGTCTGAAAAAGAACAAGCAATTAACCCTTTATCCCTGTACCACACAATCCAAAGTTTTAATGATCCTGAGTAAGAAAGCTTTGCCCCACCAGGGTAGCTCAATAGTTAGTATATCTGACATGTGATCTGCTGGATTCGGGTCCAATACCTGGTTGTGGCAAACTTCTTTCCCATGATTTTTTGTCTCTGACCTCTGATGCATGTGAGAAAGCAGTCAGTGGCATGGATAGAAAGTTGTGTCAGTACTGGTGTGAGAAAGCCAGGAAACACATGCGTAGGTACACTGGATGCCGTGATATGACCTTAGCTGTTAAAACGGAATTTAACTCCAATACAAAACCAAAAGACCAAACCAAAGGAAACTTTTGAAACCATCACAGGAAACACCAGCATTTTCTCCTTTTCTAACAATGTTTTCTACCCTATCAAAGAAAAGTTCTATCATTTGAGCAACCTTCAATTTGTCATCTGCAATTTTTTTTCAAATATGGATAAGTCTAAGATTTTGTCCTTTGGTAAAGAGTTAGCCCAAAACAAAAATTTCAGACCTGTACTTTCCAAAAAAGATTAAACTCTTTTCTAGACAACAAAATTTTACACTCTCCAAAATGCAAAGGCATTTACAGATGAAATAGTAAATGTGGACCAAATGATAGGATTTGTCTGTGAATGGGTAGAAAACATGGGAAAAGAAGAAAATGCTGAGAACCAGCATTTTCTTCTTTTCCCACAATGTTTTCAAGTTTTTTTTTTAAGGGACATTAAAACTAGAAATTGTGTGGTAAACAGTTAAAAGACTTTACTTGAGAGTCCTTTACTCTTTACCACATGACAAAATTTTAGACTTTCTCTTTCACCTGCAATGTTTTCCAAAGGATGGTTTGCTTGAAGGCCCCATTGCGACCAAAAGTATACAGTGCAGGTGTTAAAATGCAATTAGATTTATGCATACTATCTAATAAATTTCAAACCTAGGTTGAAAGTTGCAAGGTCACCCTATCTTTTTTTTTTAACCCAGTTTTAAATTTCATGTGCCTACCAGCAACTAACACTTGGACTGACTCCATGTCAATACATTTTCATCTTCAGAATCCGTTCCATGCTATTCAAAGGTAAGATTGAAATCTAAATCCATTTTAATACCTGCATTGTATACTTTTGGGCCCTACAAAAAAAAAAAGAGTTGCTTACTTTTTAACCCTGATTTCTGCTGTGTGTGGATTTGTGGTACTGTCGGGGTTCAGACTGATGACCTCAAAGCTATCATTGTCCACAGTAAACGAAAGCTTAGTATTGGAGTCGTCATCAGTAGCAGTCACTGAAATGATAAGCAATAATATTAACCCTTTTCTATTTCCCACAATGTTTTTAAAAGGCTTCTTTCTCAGGATCATTAAATCTTGGGGTTGTTTGGTATTGCAGCATTCTTTGTTGAGACTAAAGATGTTAATGAAACAAACATTCCATGTGTATACATCATAAGTAAAAAATATCTTCATTTTCCTACGAAGTGACAAAGTAATATGACACACGGCACATGCAATGGTTGGTTCCTCCAAATTCACACATTCATAACTAAGAAATCAACAAGACCCCGGATCCAACGATAACACACAAACGTATTACAAAAACAAGAGCATTGCATGCGGGTGTTCCATACCCGGGAGTGGGTGTCAACTTTGGAATTGTTCATTGGCCCATACATTCAGCATGAGTACTGGTATAATTCCAGGAAGCAAAGCGAGATTAGTATAAGTTGCAAGAACTTGTTTCTCAATCAGTGTAAAATAAATGTATATACATGTAAACTTAAACTCAGCTGTGACTCCTTTTAGAAATAAATTGAGTTTCAGAGAAAATTCTAAGTCCAAAAAGGGGCATAACTGTGTCAAAAATATTTTGATGGTTACCTGCCCCTGTTGTAAGGTTCCACTTTAAACAGTTAACAACTAGTCCAACTTTGAAGTACACATCTCAAAAATGACTGAGATATTACAAAATGTACAAACTTTTTACACAACCACACAGATGTTTACGAAAACCATGACACAGATGACAACAATGCTGACGATGACAGAGCTGACAATAGCTCTACGTTTTCTTTGAAACAGCCAAATTTACTACTAATGGATTTCAAGATATCCATTTACTCGTTTTAGCCAAATGTAGAAATGTGTTTAAATCAATAAATAAGAAATATCTGTGACCCCAACGTATGAAGAGGAGTTTCAGATTTGTTATTTAAAGTGAATCTTGGTCGGGAGAAAATTATGTCAGGTCAAAATTGTAAACAATGGGGGAGTGTATCACTAAATTCATTTACATTTCCCCATCTAAAAATAGAAAGCTACACTTCTTGCTGTTTCAACACGGGAAATGGCGCACTTGTCTATTTGTAGGATCATGTCTTTTCCCTTTCTTTCGGGCAATCCAAAAACACTAAATATTAATGTGCATATACAAAATTTACATTTCTACTTTCTTTAAAATCATTCAACTGCACTCTCGATATAAAATTCCTACATCCTCGAGTAAATTGCTGTTGGGTTCTTGTGACATAGATTGTTGTGACAGTAGACCTGTGTAGAGTACCTTGGCTCCACTTTCTTGCCAGCTACATGAATTTGCAAGGCAAAGGTCGTACACAGTCTCATGACAAGCATCATGTGGTATCCTCGATTGAACTAGTGGATAGGTCCAAAATTACATGTTCTATGTCCTAATCTATGCAATCTGGCAATCCAGGTGTAATATTTGCCATGAAGTCACAAGATTGACTATAGTTTGATAAAAAATTGACAAAATTGGTAATTTTTAGCTTAAAATGAGTACTAAAATGGGGATTTTTAATGAACTGCTGGGGGAGGTTTCATGTGATAACGAAAGATAATTCACTGTTATGAGGGAAAACCCACTGACCTGTAATGAGAGAGCTTCCAATAGTTATGTTTTCATAGACATTTTCTAATTTGTAAGTTGATCTGCTAAATCTTGGTGGGAATTCATTCTGGTCGGTTACTTGAATTGTAGCCTGCAAAAAAAACATGTATATCTTCATTCATTTCAAAACAACAAAAATTAACCCTTAACTCTTTACCACATGACAAAATTCTAGACCCGTTCAAATGGAAAGCATGTGCAGGCGAAAATTTTCTAAGTGGCTCAAATGATGTGATTTATCTTTGATAGAATAGAAAACATTGTGGGAAAAGGAGAAAATGCTGGTTACCAGCATTTTCTCCTTTTCCTACAATGTTTTCAAATGGCTTCTTTCTCTGGGTTGTTAAAAGTTGGGATTGTGTGGTAAACCATTAATGCGCCTTTGTTTACATAGAGATCAAAATGTTTGTCATTTTCTATTACACTTTACTGAACAATCCTGTGTTTTAACAAATCTACAGGGGGAAATTTTCTTGAAAATATTGTTAGAAAAGGAAAAAATGCAACCTGTATTAACCTTTTACCACACAATCCCCTGTTTTACCAACCCTGGAGAAAAACCCTTTTAAAGACATTGTGGAAAAAGGAGATAAATTTAAATTTTATCCACTTGTAAATATCTACCTGAACTTCACTGCTCAATCCTGTCGTATCTTCCGTCGCTCGCACGGTCACTTGGTACTGTTGCTGATCGTTCTCATAATCAAAAATCCTCCCGACTCTAATATTACAGCGATGAAGCTCGTTGTTATTACTGCTAACAGCTTGCGCCGTGAACACTGACGACACCTGAGAGCCAGTGGTATACACTGCACATGAAACTTGGTTTTGTTGAAAACTTTTCACTTCTATAGATTGGCTGATCCTGTTTATAAAAGAGAGGAAGATTTTACAGTGAAATATTTATATAACCCTTACTCCATAATCCCCAGTTTTAGCCCTTTCCCAAACGACAAAATTTTTACACTCGTCCAAATTCAAAGCTATTGCAGATGACAAATGATGAAACCAGACTCTAAAAGGGCAGAAATCATTTTGGGAAAAGGAGAAAATGCTGGAAACCAGCATTTTCTCCTTTTCCCTCAATGTTTTCTACTATATCACAGACAAATTCCATCATTTGAGTGACATTTAATTTGTTGTCTGCAAATGCTTTCAATTTGGAAAAGTCTAAAATTTTACCGTTTGGTAAAGTGTTAACTCTTTGCAAAAGGACAAAAAATTTTGCCTCATCTGAATTGAAAGCATTTTCAGAAGACAAATTAAATGTGGATTGAAATGATAGAATATGTCTGAAAAGGAAGAAAAAAATGTGGGAAAAGGAGAAAATGCTGCTTACCAGCACTTTCTCCTGCTACCACAATACTTTCAAAAGGCTTCTTTCTCAGAGTCTATAAAACACTTGCTTGTGTGATACAAGATTAAAACTGATCACTAGGACATTGTAGAGTGGGAAACCATCACACATAATATATATACTTTTCTGTTTTCCCCTGGTCTTGTGACAAACCTACCTCTAAACCAGGCACTAGAACCACAAATAAAGGTGGTAAAGTGTGGGACTTGTAACCTGGAGGCCCCGCGTTTGAGCCGCACTGGATCCACTAGGTTTTTGGTGGGAGTGTTCTTGGGCAAGACACTTTAGGGTCCTAGCCTAGTATTGGTAAAACCCAGGAAACATGAATATGTGAGCTGTTGCTGTGATATGACTGAAATAATGTTGAAAGTGGCATAAAACACCATTCAATCAATCAACCTATCAAAGACAGAAATTATAGTTTTAGTAACATTTAATTTGTCGTCTGCAGACGCTTTCAATTTGGTCCTGTCAAAACTTTTGTCGTTTGGTTAAGAGTTACAGTTTGTTAGATAACCACCCAACATAGAAGAAAGATTTAAAAAACATTGTGAGAAATAGAGAAACCTCCTGGTAATCAACTCACGAGTACATAAAATAATGACTTTGTAAGACTAAGTTATAAATACTGACTGAACAACAAAATTTTTAGACTTGTCCAAATTGAAAGCATTTGCTGACAATAAATTAATTTTATTGTTACTGAAATGTTGAGTTTTGTCTTAAGATTGGTAGAAAACGTTGTGGGTAAAGGAGAAAATGCTGGTCACCAGCATTTTCTCCTTTTCCCACGTTTTCAAAAGCCTTCAACCTTAGGGTTGTTAAAACACAGGACTATGTGGAAAGGATTAAAAAGGATAAAAGCTCTACTTCCTGCTGTTTGTCATGTTTACCAGTTACAAGATTGATAACTTGATTCACTGTACAGGTATGTTGAACAATTGTGAACAAACTTCAATGGAGCCTACTTAGATTTTTATTCAGTACTTTTAATGATTGATTGATTGTATGGTGTTTAATGCTTTTTTCAACATTTTTCAGTTATATCCTAGTGCCAGTGCACCTATCCATGCTTTCCTGGATTTTCTTTTACCAGTACTCTGCACAATTTTCTTTCCATGCCACTAGCTGCTTTCCCACATAACCACTGTCAAAACAATGGTCAGTGGTGGGAGAGGAATGAATCTTGTCGCACTGATTGTCATCAATCCTCGGAAAGAAATTGGCTGAGCCAGGGATCGAACCCACGACCCTCTTTTCTCAAGTCCTGTACACTACCAACTGAGCTACTAGGGCTCCACTCAGTATCTTTAAATGAAATGTTATTTACAGAAAAAATTTAAATAAGCTGGTTTCAAAAAGATCAGTACACAAGTTTTTATTATGGAAAAATATGCCAGGGATTTCAGCTTAGATACTGACACATACATGGCAAAATGGTGGAAAAAATGGGACCTTATTCATTTTTGCTCTTATAGAGACTTTTCTTAACCCCCTATCAAACAATCCAAGCTTTGAACAATTCTGAGGAAGAAGGCAATTGAAAACCAATGCAGGAAAAGGAGAAAATGATGGTAACCATTATTTTCTCCATTTTCCCATAATGTTTTCTGCCTTTTCTGAAGCAAATCCCATAATATGAAACATGTTTATTGTCTGCAAAATTTTGTATGACATATATGAAATACGGCTTTAATGTTAAAAGCTGCATTTGATAGGGTAGCAAACATTATGGGAAAAGGAGAAAATGCTGGTAACCAAGACAGTTCGGTAAAAGGTTAACTGTAGTTTAAACCCAACTTACAACTGATTAACAGCATTGTTTTCTTGAAACTCGATTGTGTAGGATGACTGGTAAAACTGTGGTGGTCTTGTTCCCGCCCTGATAAGAACCTCAGCTGTAGTTCTCTGCAATGTGGGTGCGGCTGTATCCGTAGCTACCACTACCACACGGACTTCTTGATTGGCCGTAATTTGCTGGTTCCCTGACAAAGCTCTCTTGGAAATATCGGCCTTGTTTCCATTGATAGATATGGTAAAGAGGTCATTGTCAGATTGGACTCCTGTAGCAGCGGCTGTAAGATTATGATGTTTACACTGTTTTCAGTATAGGGTTAATTCACATTTTTGAGGTCGTTCACATTCGCAGAGGCCCGAAAAATGGTTTAATGCCCGTGTTCGAAGCACAAGAGTGTCAAACCATTTTGAGGGCCTCTGTGAATGTTAACAACCAAAAAAAATGTGAATTAATGCTATTATTGCATAAAGTAAATGTTCAACAAAAGCACAAAATATTTCCACAGAAACGCAAATAAGCGAACTTGAAATGTACTGGACCTATGCTGGTCAAAACCGGAATTGTTACGAGTAGTGAAGGGCCATTAGTCCTATGCCACTGTTTTCGTCGATTACTACTAGGATAAATGAGTGGATATTAATTTCTGTCACCGTGAAAGACGTCAAAGGGATATATCAAGCAAAGGAATTGCTGACCATGTTAAAGGGATGGGTAGGATATAGCTGGTATAAAGTACATGTCACAATTGATTTTTAGTTCAGATCTTGATAAGACTGAGATTCTGGGCAAAATTTTGTTTGTGGTGTACTAAAATCAGCAAAGACAAGGCATAAAAAATATCTAATATGGTACAAGTTCCCAAGGCTTTGTAGGTCTGAGTTTGGGGATATCATGACCAGAACAAACGTTCAGCGTACATAGTTTACAAGGTAGGCCCAGACTGAGGATATTTAAAGTACAATGCCGGGCGTTAACGGTGTGTGAATTTACTTATTAATACATGTTTTCTCCCATTAACGCCCGATTTTTATCCATTAAAACATGCTTATAACAGCCTGGAAATGCACGTTTCATACAATAATATAATATTAGTTATTAGTATATTACAGCTGCCAGTGAACCTATCTATGCTTTCCTGGAGTTTCTTTTACCAGGGTCAACATTCTGGAACCATTCTTAAGAACCTTCTCAGTCCTCTTCTCCAGAATTTTCTACATTTGAAAGTAACAAAACTTCTGACTGGCTAAACCAAATCTTGATCTACACTGGCTGCACAGACATGCAACTATGGTTTTGAAATGCGCTTTAAATGTATCATTTTCTCCTTTACCAACGTTTTCTGCCCTTTCGAAGGAAAATTTCATCTTTCAGGTGACATTTACTTTTGTTGTGTGCAAGTGCTTTCAATTTGGATTGTTCTGTAATTTTGTTGTCTAGAAAAGGGTTCAACATTCTTGGGCAGAAAGGCTTTTGAAAACATTGAGAGGAGGAGGAAATGCTGGCAATTGGCACTTTCTCTTTTTCCAGCTTTTTAAACAGTATTCGATCTTCCTACAGTTCATTCAAACACAGGATTTTTTAACAAAGGTTTAAGCCCTAACCAAACAACAAAATTTTAAACTCTTCTGACTTCAAAGCATCTGCAGATGACAAGTCAAAAAGTGGTACAAATGACTTTAATTTATTTGACAAGGTAGAAAACATTGAGGGAAAAGGAGAAAAGGCTGGTAAATTTCTTTGACAAGGTAGAAAACATTGGAGGAAAAGGAGAAAATGCTGTTCAGGTTACCAGCATTTTCTCCTTTTCCCTTAATGTTTTTGAAAGGCCTCTTGGTCAGGGTCATTCAAGCATGGGGTTGTTTAGTAAAGGGTTTATTGGTCAATGCTGCTTACCCAGGGTGAGCTGGGCCCCTGCATCTGGATCCTGTGCAGTCAGTGTGTAGATAAGGGTACCATCTGGATCCTCCAGTGACATTGTGGCCAAAAATGGCCTTGGTGTGTTGGTAAAAACTGGGTTCTCATCGTTTACATCCAGAATTTGCATTGTCTGGGCTAACTCTTTCACCACTGAAATATATCAAAACACAGAAAAATGTTGATCAGTGAGGGTTTGAAAACTGCTCAAGGTGATTTCTCAATTTGTCATATTATTTTTCAAACTTTCATTTTTATACAGTGCTTCAGTTAACCCATAGTATTAGGTAAGGTTGTAATAAATCTGTAGATGAGATGGTGTGTTTATGTCAGCTCATACTACTTTCACCCGTTTTTCAGAGTCGTTTTACGGTGATACTCAAGTCAAAATTTGACCCGAAATCTGTTGCATTCCTTGTGTATTTTTTTAAGAGAGAGTGTCCATTTCGGCCACCAACAAGCTATTTTTACCAGCTAAGCGTCCAATACCTGTGGACAAACTGGTGGTCCAAATTGAGAACCTTTGCAGACAACAAATGTAATGTGGCTCAAATGATGAACTTCTCTTTGAAAGCGTACAAACATTATTTGAAAAGGAGAAAATGCTGGTTACCAGCATATTCTCCTTAACCAACAATGATTCCAAAAACATTTTTTTTTAAAGAGTCATTAAAATTTAGGATTGTGTGGTAAAGGGTTAAGACTGCTTCCAGTTTTCTCTTTTAAGAATGTACAGGGTCCAAAAAATCCACTCGTCCGCTCGTATTTACGAGTAAGAAATGGATGAGGACGAGTGAAATATCACTCATACTCGTCCAGCAGGACGAGTGGTGAATAGGAGATAGTAAAACAAGTTTTTCAGATGAATATTTAACTTACACAAGACAAAACGGCCATTCAATTATTGAATAAGCGAATTAGGGTATTCAGGAAATCAAATTTTGAAACAGAACATAAAATGTGCTGGTCCCCGCCCCAAATAAAGACCGGTTTCAAGTCAGCCTAATGATATAACCCGGGACCTTTCATTGCAAACAAAAATCTCATAATATGCTTCGGGTGTACCTAATTCAATCTGACCGACTTTGCTAATTAAAACGAACGATATTAACATTAACGCAAATACTTTCCCGAAACCAGTTCGAAAAACTGTGTTGTTTTGGCTTTATTAATTTCTGTAAATTGACCGGATAACTGGTACCGGTTTTTAAAACCCGGTATTTAAGGTTCGTTGTAACGTTTCCGTTTTGTCTGAAAAAAAACCAAACCGTCAGAGTCCAATATTAGAAGGGTTTTTCTCGGTGGACGAGTAAGGATCAAAGCAGGGCAAGTGTTTTTTCAAAGTCACTTGTCCTACAGGACAAGTGCCTTTCCTGGAAATTTTTGGACCCTGGTGTATGTCAAATTTTCCCCCCCCCAGCCCATCCAGGCTTGCTATAAACAACACATTCTGAGAAGAATAAGGAAGACTCTTAATCCTTTTCAAGATGACAAAACTTTAGCCTTGTCCAAATTGAAAGCATTTGCAGATGACAATTTCAATGTGGCTCAAATGGTGCAATTGTTCTTCGATAGGGTTGAAAACCTTGTGGGAAAAGGAGAAAATGCTGGTTACCAATGTTTTCAAAAGGCTTCTTTCCAAGGGTAGTCAAAAGTCGGCACTGTGCAGTAAAGGGTTAAGAATCAAGAATCAAACAAGACCGCAAATATAGAAGCGTAAGCAAATTTCGCTAGTAATCGAATTTCGCCAACTATGTTTTCGGGCAATATTTTCGTATCTGTGACACCATCCATTCACGGAAATGATTGATATATTAGCAGCAAAGGTGTTTTGAACTGTCATTTGAATCTAATGACAGAAAAATACCTATCAATAGGAAAAAAGTTCATAAGCGACCTCTCACATGCTTTTCCCCGCCATTTTATTATCACTTTTCAGGTGTCTCCTTTATATGCATATTTTAAAAGATACTTTTAGCTTAAAACTTTTTTGTGTCGTCAATTTTCGGTTTGACAGGTTATCTTTTGAACTTTAATAGCCGAAGTTTCGTATGGGGCACCTAAAGGGAAATATATCCATATGAATGACAGAGGGGTCCTTATTCATTTTTTTTCCTATGGAAATAGACTGAATCAGGTACAAAATCACTACAAAGACAAGAAAATAGCTTTTTCTGTGAGCTACAAAAGGTTATCTTTTTAAGATTTACAGCCTCTTTATCCCCAACACTGTCATCCTGAGTTAGATTGTAATATTTCAGTGCCGCAGCAAGAAATAATTACACGAAAAATCACATAACTGTCAATTTTGTTTTCTGAGAGCTGCGTTTTGTTTTACGTCCTTCAGGTTTTCTCATAGGAAGTAAATGTAGAGTTAATACCCAAGGGAGGCAATGAATATTGCTGAAATGATGCTGTGAATTTTTTATTTCATTTTACCCTCTCTGGGGCCTCTAATTTTGGAAAACCAGAGTTGTCGAAATTTGCTTACTCTTTTTATAGATGGCGACTTTGCACTGTCTCACTTCTAACGATATTTTGACAGATAAATTTAGATGTTTAAGTGGTAAAAATTATTTTTACAAAAGTATTTAAATACAAGTGCATAGATATTTAACCATAAAGAAAATTACTATTGTTTTGTGCAATCCGCAAGAGCAGTTTCCCTTGCGTTGGCGAAATTTGATTACACCAGTATAGTTTTGTTACAAGGCGAGTGTGGAATCTAGCCGACGAAAGTTTTGATCTCTTTTTTTCGTACCACATGCTACATATTTAGATCTATATGAAAAGAAAATACTTGAAACTATGTTGATAAATGAGCAAATCTATAGCATTTTCATTGTTGTTGTTTTTCCTGATTGGACCCTAAAAAACCGGAATTGCTATCATTTGTGATTTGCAGACGTATAAACTTATTTCTATCTCCTTTTGGAAGAGTTGTAGTTGTTGTTGTTGTAGTAAATGGCTTCCGCGGTCTTTTCATCACAGTTTATTTTGTGTACTTGTTTGTTTCAGATATAGAATCTAGGTTGTTTCATAAATATTCTCGTATATTCTTATTGCATATACATTGTTTGCCGAACGACACTGATAAAGACGGCTTTTGAAAACACTGTTTGAAAAAGAACCTGACTAGCATTTTCTCTTTTTCCACTCAATATTTTCCACCATTTCATAGACAAATCCCATCTTTTGCCCCACAATGAAATTGTCGTCTGCAAATGCTTTCAATTTGGACTTGTCTAATATCTTGTCCGGTAAAATGTTTTAAAAGCGAGACGATATTTTCATACCGATATCCTGTTGTTAACGTTTCGAGTACTAGATTAGCTCATCCGTTGCTTTACCTTGTGCATTGGAGCATTTCTGCTAACTCTCTACTACACGACAAAATTTTAGACTTGTCCAAATTGAAAGCATTTGCAGACGACAAGTTCGAAACATATGGTAGAATTTGTCTCTAAAAGGATTAAAAAAAAAAACACTGTGGGAAAAGGAGAAAATTCCCACAATGATTTCAAAAGGTATTTTCCCAAGGGTCATTAAAACTACGGATTGTGTGGTATAGGGTTAACCCTTTACCACACAATCCCAAGTTTTATCGACCTCAAGGAAGACACCTTTTGAAAACACTGTAGGAAAAGGAGAAAATGCTGGTAACCAACATTTTCTCCTTTTCCCACAATATTTTCTACACTGCTATAAAGAAATTTCAGTTTATTTGTCGTGTGCAAATGCTTTTAATTTGAGCAATCCTAAAATGTTGTCGTTTTGTAATGAGTTAAAAGCAATCATTGGAAAATACCAAAATAGACATCGATGACGCATCAAAGTGAAAAAAGAGTGCACTTTTAAGTTCGTGATTTTGAACAAATATGAACAATCTTACTCAAAATACCGAAAATTACGAAATTCATCCAGATCGTGATCCTTTTTTTTTTGCCGTGAAGAAAATGTGGCTCAAATAGATCTAATAGGAATTTAGAAAACATTCTGTGAAATATTTTCTGATGAAAACATTCTGTGAAATATTTTCTAGTACAATTTTCTTTCCAAGCCACTGGCTGCTTTCCCACATAACCATCATCGAAACAATGGTCAGTGGTGAGAGAGGAATGAATCCTGTCGTAAAGACTTTCATCAATCCTCGGAAAGAAATTGGCCGAGCCAGGGATCGAACCCACGACCCCCTGTCCTCAGGTCCTGTACGCTACCCACTGAGCTACCAGGGCTCGACTTTTTGAAAAAATAATTGCGTTTTAATATGACCAAGCCAAGCATTTTGTTGCCTTCGCGATGAATCACACAGGAAGTTAACTAAAACAATATCAAAACTGAAAGACTATTGTGCATGTACGAAATATGAGAACAGTGTGAGTCATGCTGTCGCAAAAGGGGGTTTAATGCATCTTCGTGATGCATTATACCTTGAGCAAGTCAACATATTATAATTATTGGTCTATAAACTCCATTTTGTCTAACAACCGGCGAAATTCTGACGTAGAATAGTCCTTGAACATGCGGAAGATTTATCAGCAAAAAAGTTTTGACCCTGGTCAGCCTGCGCGGACTGCGCAGGCTGACCTGAGTCGATACTTTTTGCAAATGCATTAAACTCCCTTTTCATTCAGCGTGACTCAAATATTTTTCCCCTGGTATTTGCACTTATTAAAAGTATTTATCATATTCTTACCAGTGAATTACTGGTATTTCACAATGAATAACACCACTAGTGATGATAATTATGGTATCATCACTAGTGACGATATAGTTTTATATTGTTTACCTGAACTACTTTTTTCCCATATTGCTCATATTGTACCATTCTTGATGATTATTAGAATAAAAACGGGTGAATTAAGAATATTATAGATAGGATAATCAACTGGTTGTGTGTGATATTAAAAATCTGTCACTCGAATAGGGTGAGATGCGTTTAAAAAACTCGTCCTTCGGACTCGTTTTTTTTTTTAAACCACATCACACCCCATTCTAGCGACATGTTTTTAATATCACACACAACCAGTTGATTATCCTCTATTTCTCATTTTTCGATGATGCTTTTTCTCTTGTCAAAGACAAATTATATGTTTTTCAAAATCACTTTCAATTTTTCCTTGGAAAATGCTTTTTAATTTTAACAAGTCGTACATGTTGTCGTCCTCTTAGTGATTCAGACCGGAAGTAAACGAAACAATGTCACAAATGAAAGACCACTGTGCCTGTACGAAATTTGAGAACAATATATGTTTCATCTTAAACAAAAGTCTCATAGTACGTAGGTTTTAAAATGGTCATTAACACGGAGATGTGAAATGTAAAACTAGACTTGTTCTTTGTCCCTCGAAAATTAACACCCCTGTATCAGGAAGTGTCGATTTTCAGCAAGAAAAATAACAGAATTAAGAATTATATATTTTAAAAAATGCAGAATAACACCAAAAACAGAATTATTAACAGAATTATTATCTTTACTAAACAATCTGGAGTTTTAACGTCCCCGAAGAAGAATGCTTAAATTGAAAACAAAGTGGAAAAAGGAGAAAAATGGGAAAAAATAGACTGGTCCAAATTGAAAGCATCTGCAGACGACAAATAAAATTTGAACGAGGCTCAAATGATTGGATTCTTTGAAGAGGTAGAAAACATTGTGAGAAAAGGAGAAAATGCTGGTTACCAGGCTTTGTGTCTTGAAAGAAGAGTTTTTTTTTTGTTTGGGGTCGTTTAAACACGAGTTTGGTTGCTAAAGGATAACTCTTTCCCAGAGTTTAAAATTCAGACGAGTCCAAATTCAAAGCATTTGCAGACGACAAATCAGAACGAGTAAAAACATTGTGGGAAGAGAAGAGCATGCTGGTATTCAGCATTTTCTCCCTTTCAAATAAAGTTTTCCAAGGCTAGATCATGTGCTAAAGGGTTTTAAACAAATATCCGCCATAGCTGAAATATTTACACTATGATTACATTGTTCTATCTATAGCCACTTGGCGGCGTTTTACTCCCCGCCCATCTGTCAATAATACACCAAAATATAATCCCGATTAATGAGCTTAAAAACAAAACTTTTATATGAGCCTTCCTCTGAAAAGAAAAGGGTTTTAATTCATCCGCAATAAGTGTCGACCAGGTCACCTGACCTGTGTCGAAACTTTTTGCTTTTGATAAATTTTCTGCATGTCAAAGGACTATTCTACCTTAGGATTAAGTCGGCTGCATTGGAGTTCAACGCCGTTTTATCAGCGTCGGTCATATCACAGCGGTTAGCACACCTTCGCATGTGTTTCCTTGCTTTCTACTGACACAACTGTCTTTTCAGGTCACTGACTACCCTTCTCACATGCATCGGAGGTGAGGGGGCGAAAAAGCGCCGGAAAGAAAGTGCCTTAAACGGGTATCGAACTCAACCACCAGGTCACGAATCGGATATGCTAACCACTCAGCTACCCGAGCGGGCTTGGCTGTTAGACAAAATGGATTGTATGGACCAATAACTATGTGATGCCTTGTTTGGTAAAATGCATCACGGATATGCATTAAACCCCCGTTTGTCAGAGCGTGGTTCATAAGTATTTTCTGTTTATAACATAGCCTATGAGCAGCTCCCTGGGAAAATGGAAATTTAATGCAAGTGCTTGATGCATCATTTTGATTCAGTGTGTCTAACAAGGACCTGGATAATGAGGTAAAATGATCCTCGGACGTGCATACAATTTATCAACAGCAAAAAGTTTCGACCAAGGTCAGCCTGCGCGGACTAACACAGATCGATACTTCTTGCAGAGCACGACTCACTTATTGTGGTAATGTAGGCCTTGGTCGAGTTTTAACGACCCTGGAAAAGAAGGCTTTAGAAAACATTGTGAGAAATGGAGGAAACGCTGGTAACCAGAATGTGTTCTACCTTTCCAAAAACAGATTTTCAATTTTTGAGTCACATTTATTTTGTCGTCTGCAATTGCTTTCACTTGAGACATGTCTTAAAACTGTTGTCCTTTGGTTAATGCTTACTAATCGACAAAACTTTAGACTTTTCCAAATTCAAAGCATTAGCAGACGAACAAGTAAATGTGGCTTAAATAATGCTGGTTACGAGCATTTTCTCCTTTTCCCACAATGTTTTCTAAAGCTTTCTTTCCCAGGGCTGTGAAATCCAGGGATTGTTTGGTAAAGGGTGAAAGAGTCAATTACAATTGTAAGGGTCAACCCTTAGACTGCTAAGCGCGACTCACAGACCTTTTTGCGGACAGTGTAGATCAAGATCAGACTGCACAGAACGTGCAGTCTGATCTTTGATCTACTCTGTCCGATAACATGTCCCCCCCCCTCAAAAAAAAAACCTTTGAAATAGCAAAATTTAGGTTTTTACTATTGGCTTAAAAGATTGATTTCACTTATTTAGAACAGAATAGAACAGGATATTTATTGTTCGACTTGTACAAAGTACATCGTCATTACAAAGAACATTTATACATAGGTATTATATACAACAACAGGAATCAACTCATAAGTTAATTTTTTTATAATTACAATTAAAATTATGTATTAATTTTTAAGTCATTTACACGGGGATAAATTTACGTTAGCAATATAAGGCGCCGCAGAATACCCTAGAGAAATTTGACCAATCAGGATAAGGATTCACGAAGAGGTGGGAGATTATTGAAAAGCAATTTAGATCGATTTATGAATAGGTCTGTAAACACGAGGAATGTTAAAACTTTGAATGACGAGCTTTTGTAGATCTCTCTCCCTGTGCAAAATATTTGAAACTGGCAGCCATGCTCTAAAAAAAGGGGGTTTAGTACTTCTCCGCGATGCAGTAACTTATAATAAGCAAGCCACCACATACATGTTTATTGATTGAATGGTGTTTTACGTCGCTTTCAACATTATTTCAGTCATTTCATGAGCGACAGCTCACATATTCATGTATGTCCTGGGTTTCACTAGTACTAGGCTGGGGCCCTGAAGTGTCAAAAGGCTTGCCAAAGGTTCCTCCTGTGAAAAACCGGGCGGATCAGGTGCTCAAACCAGGGGCCTCCAGGTCACGAGTCCCACACCTAACCACTGAGCCACAGGACCCCCATCACATACATGTGTGCCATGCCTTGGCAAAAGGGGGCTCCATGCGTCTCAGTGACACATCACACGTAGTAGGTCCAGGGATCTAATATACACAGGGATCCCTGGTAGGTCATCATATAATAATGGATCCATAAAAATCCATTTTGTATAACAACCGACTGAATCATGATGTACATTGGTCCTTTGACATGTAGAAAATTGACCAATAGCAAAATGTTTCGGCCCAGGTCAGCCTGCGCGGACTGCGCAGGCTGACCTGGGCCGAAACATTTTGCAGATGCATTTAGTCCCCTTTTCACAGAGCATGGCTCATGTAATTATGGATCAATAGAATCCTTTTTGTCTAACACGACCAACTGAATCACGAGATAGAATTGTCCTTGGACATGCAGAAAAATTACCCATTGCAAAAAGTTTCGACCCAGGTCAGCCTACGCGGACATAACCATCTCAAAAACAATGATCAGCGGTGAGAGAGAGAAATGAATCCTGTCACAATCATCAATCCTCGGAAAGAAATTTAGCAGAGCTCTTCATTGAAACCTGGGACACGATTGGTTGAATTTGCGTTTATTAATCGTCGCCACCGGTTGCCCATATGGGCGACGCAACCCTGAAGGCTGTTAGTTTTGTTACTGGGGATAGTGCAGATACAGGACGAACCTAAGTTAAGTTCGGCCTAGTTCTTTAACGTGCTCGGTGTATAGCACCGTCACACTCCGCATGAGGGTAGCTTGTGTGTGGTATTAAAAATCTGTCATAAGAATGGGTTGTGATGCGGTTGAAAAAACGAGTCCGATGGACGAGTTTTAAACCACATCACACCCCATTCGAGTGACAGATTTTTAATATCACACACAAACAGTTGATTATCCTATTTATTATATTCCTAATTCACCTTTTTATTTATTCTTATAATTACGAAGAATGGTACAATATGAGCAATATAGGCAAAAAGTAGTTCCGGCAAATATCCTAAAACTATTTTGTCCCAGTAATTCACTGATAAGAATATAATAAAACGGTTTAATGTCTCATCCGAAAGACTTAGTAATTATAGCTGGCCAGCCGATGGAATCAAACCCACACCCTCAACTGACCCGAAACTCGACGTTTACGAGTCCTACGCTCTACCATTTGAGTTATGCGGGCTGGCTAACCTGGGATTACTCTGGTCTAAGGTAATGTACGCTAACGACTGCGCTACCAGGGGTCGAAATAAACTTATGAAATATCATTTGAGTTGTTCAATTCGGGACGATATCTCTGATCATAAAACTCAATGAGTCGTGTAGTTTATTGTCCAAATTTATCTGAATCTAATCTTTAAGTATCGTGACCCGACATTATATGAGTAGGTTATATTCCTTCTTTTCATTGCTGTTTGGTGCAAAACGCTATTTAGGTAAACTCGTTAAAACATAGTCCAGTATGTTAGCGACAATAAAGAAGAAAGCTATTTTGAAAATATTGTCGGAAAATGAGAAAATGCTGGTAACCATCATTTTCTCCTTTACACACAACATTTTCTATCATTTCAGTTTTCTAATTCACATTGAACCAGCGACCTCCTGTTCTAAAGTCCTGTACGCTACCGACTGAGCTAGCAGGGCCCTGCGATATCCTGCTAAAAAGGTAGAATTTGTCTTCAAAAAGTGCGGAAGAATAGGACCAGACATTTCTTGTAAAACATATGTCTCTGTCAATGAGCCGTGTAAGACTATGGCTTGTTTGAATTATTTATAGGGTCACACGAAACGAAATGCTAATCCGTTTATAGGATTTCGTTATAACAAATTTGTGTCTACAAAATGCTTATACGTTAATACGAAATAAAAGTTTGTTATATCCATATCTTATTCAAATTCATTTTTTCGCAATGGGATTTCGATTAAACGAATTCATTTAAAGAAATACTAATTCCATAAAACGACTTTTTTTTATACGAAATCTTATTTCAAGAAAATGATGTAATAATTTGTGTTAACGAAAATACCAATTTGAAAAAATTTTGAATTTTTTTTAACAAAAACTTTTTCTGTGAAAATGATATAAAGATTTCGTTGTAACGAAATGATAATTGTACCTTTTTTTTTTTCGAAAGAGGTTTTCGCTATAACGAATTGATATTTCATTTTATTGAATTATATTTCGTTGAAATGAAATAGAAAATGTGTTTTACACATGACACATATTGGGCTGCATGGCCCTTATCCATCATAATGCATGCCGAAGGATTCGATTAACGGACTACCCGAGGTTTTTGCCGAATGTCATTAATGTGTAACAAAATGTGTAAATAAATACGATATGAATACGACGATGATGATATTAACCTAAGGCAAGTAGCCTAAACCTTTATCACACGTTCCCGAGTTTTAACGACCCATAGGAAGAAGCCTTTCGAAAACATTATGGGAAAGGAGAAAATGCTGATAACCAGCGTTTTCTCCTTTTCCCACAATGTTTTCTTTTCTATCAAAGACAAGTTCGACTATTTCAGCCACATGTAAACTGTCTGCAAATGCTTTCAATTTGGAAATGTATACATTATTGTCGTCTGGTGAAGAGTTAAAAAACTCATAGGCTACTTGCCTCGTTAACTACTTGCCCAAGGGCAATACGGAAAACAAAGGGAGTTTCAAATGGATAGGCAAAAAATACAGATCGCCAATTATGATAATAAGCAGTAAACACTGATATAACCCGTTCACTGATATAAGCACCGTTTACGAAACAATCGTGTGTTGTAACGACCCTGAGGAAAAAGGCTTTTGAAAACATTGTGGGAAGAGGAGGAATTGTTTTCCCTTAAAGTTTTCTACCCTTTTATCCTCAATTCCTGTAATTAGCACCACATGGAATTTTTTTGTCTGTAAAAGCTTTCAGTCGAGAATATAAAGTGAAATTTTGGCGTCAAGGAAAGAGTTAACACTTTACCACAGTGTCACAATCCCGACTTTTGACGACCCAAGAAAATAAGACTTTTGAAAACATTGAGGAAAAAGGAGAAAAAATAGTAACCAGCATTTTGTCTTTTCCCTTGTTTTCTACCCTTTTCAAAACAAATTTTAGTTTTTGAGTCACATTTTGAATTGTCTCAGACTGAAACGCTTTCAAGTTGGACATGTCTAAATTTTTGTGGTTTGGTTGAGAGTTTAAACCGGAGGCCGAAAAATTGAGCCATGCTCCGTGAAAAGGGGGCATAATGCATCTGTAAAAAGTATTGACCCATGTCAGCTTGCGCATTCCGCACTGGCTGGCCTTGGCCTAAACTTTTTTGCTTTTGGTCAAGTTTCTGCATCTCAAAGGACCAGTGTACCTCATAATTCATTCGGTTGTTATACAAAATGGATTTTATGGATCCATAATACTGTGATGACTTGGTTTGTATCATGCGCCCTGGTGATGCACTAAGCCCCCCGTTGCCACAGCATGGCTCAATTTACATGTATTTTTTGTCAGTGATATTTTTCGACTGAGGTGTGTTTGGGTTAACTCTACGAGCGCCGAATAAAGAATACACATTTTCAGCTCTAGAAAAAAGACCTAAATAACTGCATTTCCTAGGTTGCTGTTAACTATACCGTTTCAGCAAAGCGGACAGTGTAGATCAAGGATCAGACTGCACATTTTGTGCAGTCTGATCTTGATCTACACTGGCCGCAAAGGCAATGATAGTTGTGAAAGGCACTGAAACGGGTTAAGCTGGCATTTGTTTAACTATCAAAGGCCACAGTTGAAAACAGGAAAATAAAGCCTAATCCAATCTTTCACCGGATGTTGCGATTTAAATGCAATACAATACAGTATAAGGTGTTCATTGCATAAAAAATCCATCGTTACACTGTGTATAACAAAATGAGTGAATGAATGGATGATTGAAGGAAGGAAGGAAGGAAGGAATGAGGGAGGGAGGGAAGGAAGGAAGGAATGTTGTTTTATGGCTCATTGACAGCTCTGGTCATTTAGCTTGCATATCTGTATTGAAAGGTGATACGTGCAATTTTTGTTCTTAGAAAGATTTGAGAATAGAGAATGAATGTTGTTTTTTTGGCGCATCGACAGCTCTGGTCATTTAGCACACATGTAGATCTATTTATTACAGTGTGATAAAGTGCAATTTTGTGCTTATATCAAAAGAAAAAAAAAACATACATGTATACTAAAAAAACAGAAAAGAGTATTTTTTGCAGTCTGATCTTGGTCTACACTGACCGCAAAGGCAACAATAGTTGTGAAAGACGCCATATCCCTTTGTCAAAAAATCCCGAGTTCTTACGACTTTCGGCAAGAAAGCTTTACAAGACATTGTCGGAAAAGGAGAAAATACTAGTAAACAACATTCTCTCCTGTTTCCATAGTGTTTTCTATCCAATCAAAGACAAACTGTGGCCAATCATTTCAGCAATTTTCAATATGTCGTCTGCAAATGCTTTCAATTTGGACCAGTTAAGAATTTTGTCGTTTGGTAAAGGGTTAAACGTTAGCCCTTTACCACATAATCCCAACTTTTATTG
This sequence comes from Hippopus hippopus, assembly GCA_946811185.2. Lineage (NCBI taxonomy): Eukaryota > Metazoa > Mollusca > Bivalvia > Cardiida > Cardiidae > Hippopus > Hippopus hippopus. The sequence goes on from OX328109.1 coordinate 817,523, forward strand.
ACCGTAAGAAAGAAAGCCTTTTGAAAACATTGTGGGAAAAGGAGAAATTGCTACTGAGAAAATGCTGGTCAGCAGCAATTTCTGCTTTTTCCACAATGATTTCTACCTTTCTATAGACAAACTTCAATTTTTGTGTCTCATTTATTTTGTCGTCTGCAAATGCTTTCAATTTGGACCAGTCTAAAATTTTGTGGTTTGGTAAAGAGTTTTTACGTTAAGCCAAACTTCCGGTTGAGTCATTTTCATCTGTGGGGAAAAATTAAGCCTTTATCAAGCTAAATAACTAATATGAAACTTTCAAGTCAATAGTAAAAACCCAACTTTCGCTCTTTCAAAATTATTTTTTGGGGAAAAAATTACCTTATCGGACAGTGTAGATTCAACATCAGACTGCACGTATCTACACTGTCCGCAAAAGGCCAGTGTGTCGCGCTTAGCAGACTATGGGTTAATTCGTGTTTTATTGCATTGTAAACGGTAAGACCAATTTATACTCCGTGACTTGCGATCGATATATTTGAGCCAAGCTCTGTGAAAAGGGGGCTTGATACATCTGCAAAAAGTATCGCCTCATGTCAGCCTGCGCAGTCCGCGCAGGCTGACATGAGTCGATACTTTTTGCTATCAGTAATTGTTCTGCATATCCAAGGACCATGCTTTCTCACGATTCAGTCAGTTATTAGACGATTGGATTTTGGGGACTATAATCAATTCAAATGATGACTTGCTTAGGATAATTTATCGCGAAGATGCATTAAACCCCCTTTTGCCAGCGCATGGCTCATTTAAGCTGAACAATCCATTACTAGACGACCGCGATTTCCAAATTCCTCGTGAGCCCTGTGCTGCAGTCGGTAGCGCACAGGAATTGTGAACAGGGGGTCGTCGGTTCGAATTCCCAGCCCGGCCAATTTCTTTCCTATGATTGATGATTGTCATTGCGACAAGGTTCATTTCTCTCTCACCACTAATCGCTGTTTCGCCGAAAGTTATGTTGGAAAGCAGCTAGTGTTTTGGAAAAAATATTGTGCGAAGGAAAAGTAAAAGGAACTCCTGGAAAGCATGGATAGGTGCACTGGCCGCCTCCATATAACTGAAATCATGTTGGAAACAGCATACAAACCAAAAGTCCCCGCAATGGCCAGCTTTTGAAAATCTAAGCAAAGAACAATTGCTTGTAGCAAAGAATTCCCCCCTTTTTATAATGGATATACGTTTGACACACAGGAGGAAAAAAGTTTCTTTTCGTTCGCGCATAAATTTCTCCTTTCAATGATCTGTCACTTGTTCTGGCACGGGCTACGTCTAAGAAAACCCTTTACCAAACAATTACTTAACCACCCTGTGGAAGCTGCCTTAAGAAACATCGTAGGAAAAAGAGAAATTGCCTGGTATCATTTCTCCCTTTCCCACAATGTTTTACATCCCATCATGGTCAGATCCTATTATGTAAATCGCAAGTGATTAGTTGTCTGCAAATGCGCTTCATTCGAACAACTCTATACTTAGACTCTAACTTTCGATTTTTACGACCGGTTATATAGATTTATGATACACTCTCGAATATGTTCGTGACTTTTTATTGCCAATTTTGAAGTATTTTCTTCTTTTCCTTTGTGCTTTGTCATGAAAGTGATGGAATCATCAGAGCCAATCGGACTTCATGAAGATAACCGTGATGTAAAATGCCGTGAAATAAGATGAAATATTGATGTTGATTTATAAATTTTAAGTCAGCTTTCAAATGCCAGAGAATATAATGACAACAGATGAAGGCAGTGTCATACCAGATTCAGCAATAATAAGAGAGAGAGGGGGGAGGGGAAGAATCCTTGCAAGGGACGGCTCTTTCAAATGCAAGGAAAAGAACAATTCCTTGTTACGGAGAATTGCCCCCCCCCCACCTTACCGACATTGTTTTCCGTTGGATACAAGAACTAGAGGCGCTTGAGCGCCTGTATCGCTCCACAGGCCTGATATTTCTATAATGGCGAAAGGAAGTTTTTAACAATTATCATTCAATCCTGCATTTTAGCTCACTGAAGAAACAATTTGGTAGACAACCACAATAGGAACTTACCTGCAAAACAACAATGAAATCCAATGAATAGTTTTAGAGAAGAAATTTTTCAAAGATTTTACTTTATACCATAAAAGGAAAATGAGTCTCCCATAAAAGCCATGTTTTTTGACAGATCTTTTTTTTTTTTTAAGGAATTCTGTAAACCTGTATCTAAGGAACATTCCTGCAAAATAATAATGCTATCCAAATAGCGGTTTGGGAGGAGAAGATTTTTAAAGGTTTTTTACTTTGGTTGCCATGGCAACCAGAATTCTTCATGGAACACAATTATTTGAAGGAATTTGAAAGAGGCCCACCAAAGGAACATTCCTGTGAAATTTGGTAAAAATCCAGTCAATAGTTTCTGAGGAGAAGTTTTTTAAAGAAAAAGTTTACGGACGCACGCACGGACGAACGGACGAACGAACGGACGGACGCACGACGGACACAACGCCATGACAATAGCTCGCTAGCTCACTGAAGAAACAATTTGGTAGACAACCACCATAGGAACTTACCAGCAAAACAACAATGAAATCCAATGAATAGTTTTAGAGAAGAAATTTTTCAAAGATTTTACTTTATACCATAAAAGGAAAATGAGTCTCCCATAAAAGCCATGTTTTTTGACAGATCTTTTTTTTTTTTTTAAGGAATTCTGTAAACCTGTATCTAAGGAACATTCCTGCAAAATAATAATGCTATCCAAATAGCGGTTTGGGAGGAGAAGATTTTTAAAGGTTTTTTACTTTGGTTGCCATGGCAACCAGAATTCTCTATGGAACACAATTATTTGAAGGAATTTGAAAGAGGACCACCAAAGGAACATTCCTGTGAAATTTGGTAAAAATCCAATCAATAGTTTCTGAGGAGAAGTTTTTTAAAGAAAACGTTTACGGACGCACGCACGGACGAACGGACGGACGGACGCACGACGGACACAACGCCATGACAATAGCTCTCTGGCCTTCGGCCAGTGGAGCTAAAAACGGTGTTTTTTTTTTTCCCCTTCGTTCGAGAGAGAGAGACATTTTCAAAGTTCTTTCAATATTCTGTAAACAAGGCAACCGGCCCATAGTACAGAGCATACTTTGCATGGATCTACGATATTGTTTTTTTCCCAGCTATTTTCTCCTAATGCTTCATCAAATTCAGAGAGAGAGAGAGAGAGAGAGAGAGAGAGAGAGAGATTTCATTCACTTTTATTACTTCACATTCGTTTAGCACACAATCCCGAGTTGAAACGACCCTGAGAAAGAGCTTACAGGGTTTTCAGAAAACATTGTGGAAAAAGGAGAAAATACTGATAACCAGCATTTGCTTCCTTTTCCACAATGTTTTTCACAATGTTTTCTACTCTTCCAAAATCAAATTTCAATTCTTTAGTCACATTTATTTTGTCGTCTGCATATGCTTTCAACTTGGACAGGTCTAAAATTTTGTCGTTTGGTTAAGAATTATTTGCCCAGCAGGGACATGGTTATATAGTTATATACGAGCATTGACATCCGTAATTATTACTACCTTATATGTTCTGCATGTGTTGATTGTATGGTTTTTAATGCCGTTTTCATAATTATTTCAGTTACATCGCGGCAGCCAGTGCACCTATCCATGCTTCCCTAGAATTTCTTTTACCAGTACTCCGCACAATATTCTTTTCAAGCCTCTGGCTGCTTTCCCACATAACCATCATCGAAACAATGGTCAACAGTGAAAGAGGACTGAATCCTGTCGCAATGACTATCATCAATCCTCATAAAAGAAATTGGCCGAGCCGGGGATTGAACCAGCGACCCCCGCATGTGTTTGATAACACTTGCAAATAAATCATCATTTTACAAATTCACTGATTTTACTACAATACATTTAACTTTCATCCTGTTAAACAAGTGAAATAAAACTTTCCTTTCAAGCTGATAGTAAAAGGTTGAAAACCCAAATTTCGCCATTACAAAGGTGAAAGATACCTTTTTACCGGACAGTGTAGATCCAAGATCAGACTGCACGTTCTGTGCAGTCTGATCTTGGTGTACACTGCCCGCAAAAGGTCCTTTAACCGCGCTTAGTAGCCTTAAGGTTAAGATTTAACGATGTTCGACTCTCGGCAGGTCCGTATCGAATACCTTTTAACACACAACCTACAATTTTAACCATCATGACAAAGGCTTTTTGAAACATTTTGAGAAAAGGAGAAAATGCTAGTAACCAGCATTTTCTCTTTTTCTGACAATGATTTGGGTTTTTCGCTCTTATACTGTCGTATGTGAATGCTTTCAAATTAGGCAAGTCGTTTACGTCACTGCAGTATAGACTGATTGATTGAATGGTGTTTTACGCCGCTTTCAACATTATTTCAGTCATATCACGGTGATAGCTCACATATTCATGTATTTCATGGGTTTTACCGGTACTAGGCTTTGGCTTCCCCAAAGACACTCCCACGAAGGACCCAGTGGATCCAGTGCGGCTCGAGCCCAGGGCCCCCAGGTTGCAGGTCCCACACTTTACCACTGAGCCACGCAGGACCCCTAGAATTAACCGCCCTGACGAAAAGTTTAACGGGCAAAAATAGAATGCTCTTCACTGAAAGGGAGTCTGTTACCAGTTTTTTCTACAGCATTTTCTTCTGTTCTTATAATTTTTCGGCGTAGCTGAATATGTCTGACTTTTGACCTACTTTTTTTGTACTGATAACAAATGAATGAATGCAAATTTGTGATTGGTCAAAAATGTAGACATGTTTATCTAAGAGCCCCTGCCTATGTGCTTGCAGGTTTTTATGTTGTCTATCTTTTTTTAAAAAGATATTTCTTGTTTCTCAGGCCTTTGTCTGCACAGGGATCGTATGTAATTTATGATCCCTGGTCTGCAGAACCATAAATGGTAAAAGGTCAACAAAAAGATGACAAACCTACCTTCTCCTCCATTTCGCCGTACCTCGACAGTAATCTTCACAAAAGCTTGGCTACCATCAGCAGTCAAAGCCTCATAGTCGAGTTTGTAACCAGGGGCAACAGACACGACACCAGCTGTAGTCACATTGAAGGCATTTTCAAGAGAAGATCCAAGCAAATGGTACGTCCATATTTCGCCAGCAGGCGGTGTCTGCGTTGCCGATATGTCGAATAAGAAGCCGGTCTGTGTTTCATTTATAGAACGGTCAGCTAAGTCTTCGATTGTCTGTCGTCGTCTACGAATGTGTGGATGCTTCTCAAAATGTAGGGTGTCGTAGTCTGGCACAATCAAGTCGGTCCGTGAAGGTTTTACCTTAATCTGGACGGATGTATGTCCAGTTTGACCCCTGGAATTTTCAGCTATGATAACGAGATTATGAACCTGCTTTTTGGAATCCCTAAGAGAATCCTTGGATAGAATCTGAAGGGTCACGTGATGGTCGACTAAGACAGTCTGCAAATAAAAATCACTTTTTCCGTGGATCCTGTAGTCAAGATTATTCCTACACTCGGTGTAGGAGCAAGCATAAAGGTCCCTGATACCTGTCACTAAAGTGCCCCTCGGAGAGTCTCCCTTTATAAAACCGGTGTATGACTCATGAACGAATCTTAAAGATTTATCGGAATGAACGATTTCAACATGGATTTGTTTTGGATTTGAGTCTGTGGAATGTCGTCTGCTTGATTCAGAGCATGATGTGGATGGATTTTGTTGAACTATGAAACTATCACCAATGTTGTTGTAAAGGTTTGTATTGATGACTAGGGTCCCATCACGGTCTATCGAGACAGGGTTTGATTGAGTCATTTGTGACATATGAACTTGTTTTGTTTCTGTACAATTTTGTATAAAATCTGTGTTTTTAAGGACAACGTGTCCAGCTTCCGCGTTGTGAGGAACTGTCAGGTAAATTTTCTCAATTTGAATTGTTAAAGTAGCACAAAAAGGCACGAAAGAGAACATCAAAACACTTAACACACCATAAGTGGAAATACCTTTATTTTTACCCATACCTGTCGCCATCTTGAATTTCGAAACTTCACATCCAATCAAAACAAAGTGATCAATTGCCGCACCTTACAGGTGCTAACTCAGAACATTTTTCTATCCGGTAGATATTCACCGATTTACATCCAAAACGATTCGAAACACACGTACATTAAATATTTTTCTATATACAACAAATCTATTTAGTTTAAATTTCCGAAACCCTACGGTAAATTCCTGTATAATCGACTGTACACAACGAATGACTACACCAATACAAGTCCTGTCATAGTTAGACGCTTACACACCTGGATGACTTATCCAATCTACACATGTCCCAATAAATCTATTTATAGCACACAAACGTCAAAAACAACTTTTCTAAGCCTTACCATAAACGCCAAAGAAGAAAATATATACCTTTGTATTTCTCACACGTCCATTAAGTACAGAATGTTTTTTTAGGATTTTTTTTTACGTACAGTATTTAGAAAGTCTGGTGTTTGTTTACCAGGTAATAAGGAACATGGGGTTAAAATACAGGAAATAAAACACAGGTAATATAACCTGGCAAAAGGCAGACTCTTTATGCAACTTTACTAAGAAAAGACGGCCCTTAAAACAACCGTTTTAATTGATCAATGCGAATGAATGCGTAGGAAAACGTTTGGAATATCGAAGATTTCACAGGGGCCAAGATCAGAAAGATTTAAGCCTAAGCAGTTAAACTGACAAAGAATGTTAAGGGCTGCGGCATTTATATACAACGTTACAATCGGTTTATAGAATTTCTCTGGTATAAAGGGTGAAAAATACACCGAATACTAGTATGTGAGCACTGTGCGATGCTTCATGAATACCTAATGAATATTCATAAGTATGTGCTATATAACCGGAAGAGTCTGCGCATAAAAAAAAAAGTTTTTTTTTTAAGAAAGCGATGTTACGCCGCTTTCTGCATAATTTCAGTCATATCACTGTTAAGTTTATTCGTACTAACCCTTTACTACAAAATCCCGAGTTTTAATAATCATAAGAAAGAAAGCTTTGGAAAACATTGTAGGAAAAGGAGAAAATGCTGGTCGCCAGCATTTTCTGCTTTTCCTACACTGTTTTCTACGCTTTCAAAGAAAAAAAATATCAATTTGTAATGAAATTTAACGCCTCAGGTCATATCACGGCGGTTAGTGCACCTACGCGTGTGTTTCTTGGCTTTCTCACACCAGTACTGACACAACTTTCTTTCCAAGTCAGTGACTACTTTTCACACATGCATCAGAGGTGAGAAGCGAAAAATCGCCGAGGAAAAAAATAATTGAGCTAGATTTAATTTGTAGTTTGAAATTTCTTTCAATTTAGACAAGTCAAAAATTTAGAGTCCTAAAGTTGAGGGCAGAAATGTTTAAAAAAAAAATTATACAGTTTTTAAAAGCGAATCTGCTTTATTTTGAAATTTATCCGCGCATGACAAAGTTTCTATTTTTAGACTTCCGCGGAATGTTTTATTTACCAATGATAAGGGAGTGTGTATACGAATATTTAACATGACACATATGCTATATGTTTATAATAAATGCCTTTCGGGTTTCTTTTGAACATGGAGATCAATGTGTTGATAACATTTTCCTTTTGGCGTAAAATATGTAAGAATTATTTGAGCCATGTTTTGTGAAAAGGGGGTTTAATGCATCTGCAAAAAGTATCGACCCAGGTCATTCTGCGGAGTCCGCGCAGGCTGACCTGGCTCGATACTTTTTGCTTTTGGTCAATTTTCGGCATATCTTAGGATCATTCTACCTCAGGATTAAGCAGGTTGTAAGACAAAATGGATTTTATGGATCAAATTTTTTTCATAATTATGTGATAGCTTTCTTGGTATAACGCATCACGGATCCATATGCATTAAAACCTACTTATACCAGAGCATGTCTTATTTGTATTTTTGTTTAACTCTTTACAAAACTTCAAATTTTTTGACTTATGGACCCATATCGAAAGCATTTGCAGACAAAGTAAACTGATTGATTGATTGGTTGGTTTTAAACGCCGCTTCAAAAATTATTTCAGTCAAATCACAGCGACAGGTCACATATTCATGTATGCTCTGGTTTCACCGGCATACATATACTTGACCAGGGCTCTGAAGTGTCATGCCCAAGGACACTTCCCCGTAAAAGCTCCAGTGCGTCAAGTGAGGCTTGAACTTGGATCCTCCAGGTAACAAGTCCTACACTTTACCACTGAGCCATGCAGGACCCCCGAACAGTTTGAATGTGGCTGATATATTTGGATTTGTCTTGGAAAGAGTAGGAAATATTGTGGAAAATGGAGAAAGCAATGGTTACCAGCATTTTCTACTTTTCTCACAAGGTTTTCAAAAGCCTTCTTGCTTAACGTCTTGAAAACTCGGGATTTTGTGGTAAAGATAGGTTTAACGACCCAAAAGTAGGAGACTTGAAAACATTGTGGATTGATTGATTGAATGGTGTTTTACGCCGCTTTCAACATTATTTCAGTCATATCACGGCGACAGCTCACATATTCATGCATTTCCTGGGTTTCACCAGTACAAGGCTTGGGCTCTGAAGTGTCTTGCCCAAGGACACTCCCACGAAAAACCCAGTGAATCCAGTGCGGTCCGAACCTGGGGCCTCCAGGTTACGAGTCCCACTTTACCGCTGAGCCACGCAGGACCCCGAAAACATTGTGGAAAAAGGAGAAAATGCTGGTAAGCATATACAAGCAATTACTGAATGCCTAGTGACTAAGCCTGTGTTTTATTGCACTATAGCACCTGTGTTTACTTTTTCCTGTCAACAAAGACATTATGTTTACTTTGTTAACATTTTTGTTGAAGTCAATAAAACACTTGAATATAAATATCTCAATACGAATGCATATTGAAAATGAATACGAGTCATCATGCACGGCTGTATGAAAAGGGTCAGGGCTCAATACATCTGCAAAAAGTATCGACCCATGTCAGCCTGCGCAGGCTGACATGGGTCGAAACTTTTTGCTTATGATGACTATTGTAACGTGCAACAGCCTTGTCACCCATCTAGGCATAAGATATAGCCACGTTGTTTAACTATCACGAGGAGAAACACGCCAAACCGTATCTCTGTAAAAGCTAGCTTAACAGAAAGGCAGGTTTCAAGTGGTTATATATATCTAACCTCTCTCCGTGACAAATTTTGCATGTCTAAGGGCCCTTTTTACCCCATGATTCAACCGGTTGTTAGACAAAGTGGATTTTATGCATCCATAATTATTATGTGATGGCTGGCTTGCTATCATACATAAACAGAGATGCCGTAAACCCCCTTTCCCCTGTGCATGGCTCAAATTTATATGAATACACATAAGACCTAGGGTCAAATACCATGAAAAGTAATAAAATGACAGATGTTTTTCTTTCTGTCTTTTGTCTGTCTGTCTGTTTGTTTGTTTGTCTGTCTGTCTTCTTTGATTGATTGTATGGGGTTTTACGCCGTTTTCAACATTATTTCAGTTACATCTCGGCGGCCAGTGCACCTATCTGCTTTCCTGGAGTTATTTTTACCAGTACTCTGCTCAGTATTGTTTCCAAACAACTGGCTGCTTTCCCACATAACCATCGTCGAAACAATGATCAGCGGTGAGAGAGGAATGAATCCTGTCGCAATGAGTATCATCAATCCTCGGAAAGAAATTGGCCGAGCCGGGGATCAAACCAGCGGACCCCCCCCCCCCCCCCCCGTTCTTGAGTCCCAGTCTGTCTTCTATCTATCTATCCACCCATCCATCCGTACAGATTTTTATTTAAAAAAAAAAAACGACTAAGTTGAATATTCAGCCACAAAAATGGAAAACGAAACGGCGAATCTGTGAAACTTTTCATGGTGTAAGGGAGAAAACTCGTATTTACCTGTGTCCGTAAGTTATATCAGAGTTGCGTCCCGTGCAATTTTTGCGCAGCCTAAAACCAAAGACGAATAAAATATAGTTCAGTACACTTTATGTAGACGACCGCCCAGCTGTTATGAATAACTATATATTTCTATGATAGTTTTATAAATATATGCAGTTCCAAAGAAAGCATGACATCAAACCACAGAAAAATGGAGTTAAATTACATGAACGATAATTGTTACCAGAAGTAGTCTCCCTTGCAATTCGTTAAAGTTGTAAACACAACACCCGCCAAAATTCAAAGTGGGGGAATAGCAGTTTGATTATCGAAATTAGATCCCACACAATAAATAAAGTTAATTAAAGCAATAAAACATTTGAAAATCAATCAGTCAATGGACTCTATGTGATCACTAGCACACTTAACGAACCCTTTGAATTAATATGTATATAATATATGTACCTAGGTTGTGGTTCCTTCATAAAAGTTATCGTCAACTGCTGTGAGTTAAATAGATCTACCTTTTAACTAAAATAATCATGGAATAACGGGAAGCCCAATGTTTGATTTCAATCTTGAGCTTTTTATCAAATCTTTGTCGGCGATTATGTATATCCGAAATAAGGTGTAAATAAATTTCTCGTTAGGCCCGACCGCATGATTCATTTCATGTACATATATTTGCAACCGACATGGATACAGCTAGAGGTGGAAATCATAGAGAAGTCTTGTCATACTTCACTAACGTCCGATAACAGAATTTCTTCCTGTTTGAAGAAAGAATTGATTGCGGATTCTCACATGCAAGTCAGTTGTGCGTTTTATCCGTGCGATGCGGAAATCGTCACAGTAAGGGAGATCACTCTTCATAATTTTTACTTCAAAGATTGTAGTTTTCTCCCTTAGACAATAAATTGAAGAAATTATCCCATTGTTGTCTTGCTTGTATCGTTTTACACGAGTTAAATTGCATAATTTATCATTTAATACGTGATAACGATTTTTACACAAAACATTCAAGACAACAGGCGACTTATTATTGCGACAAAAGAAGATATTGCTTGTAATAAGTAATTTACTGTTTTTTTTGAGTCAAAAGTTTTAACAAAATTTCCCAGTTACCTACCTCAATCTATGAGCCTTGTTCTGTAAAAAAGGGGTATAATGCATCTGCAGACAGTATCAATCACACGCAGGCTGACATGGTTTGAAACTTTTAGCTATTGCTCAATTTTTAGCATGTTAACCCGTTACCACACAATTCTGACTTTTAACGACCCTGAGAAAGAAGCCTTTTGAAAACATTATGGGAAAAGGAGAAAATGCTGGAAACCAGCATTTTCTCCTTTTCCCACAATGTTTTCTATGCTTCCCAAAACAAATTTCAGTATTTAAGTCACATTTATTTTGTCGTCTGCAAATGCTTTCAATTTGGAACAGTCCAAAATTTTGTCGTTTGGTAAAGAGTTAAGGGACCATTCTGCCTCATGATTCAGTTGGTTGTAAAACAAGATGGATTCTATAGATCCAACATTTTATGATGACTTTGGTTGGTATAATGCATTAATTAGATGCATTAAGTCCTGTTTTACCAGAGCATTGTTTCGAATTGTCCAATGTGAATGTAAAGCTGAAAAAAAAAAAAAAAAAAAATACCCGGCCAGGTAGCTCAGTGGTCAGCGTATCTGACTCGTGACCCGAAGGTTGTGGGTTCGATACCCCGTTGCGGCGAACTTTCTTTCCTGCGATTTTTCGCCTCTCACCTCTGATGCATTTGACAAAAGGAGTCAGTGGCTTTGGAAAGAAAGTTGTGTCAGTGCTGGTGTGAGAAAGCCAGGAAACACATGGGTGCATCACTGACCACCATGATATGACCTAAGCTGTTACAATGGCGTTAAACTCCAATACAAACCAGAGCTGAAAAATTTGTTTTATGGCGTTATCATGTAGCCTGTACCAAACAAACTTGTGTTTCTATGAGAAAGGTTTCTGAAAACATAGCATTACAAGAAGAATATGAAGATGACAGGCATTGAAAAGCATTTTTTTTCCTTTTCTCTCAATATATTTTGCATTAGATCAAAAACATATCCTATCATTTAAGCCATATCAAATTTGTTGTCGGCAAGTGATTTCACTTTGGGCATTTCTAAAATTGTGCTGTCTAAAGTTGATTTATAGATACATCTTTACTCATTTTCATACAGTTTATTAACTAATTTTATCTTTATTTCATGAAACTATAATCATTCTTGTATCTTCGTGCCAAACGTTGCCCCCTTTTTCACAGGGTATGGCTCATGTATATGTGGCGCTGAAAAAATTAATGGAAAAAGGTGTTGGTGATGGAGTAATAAAAAGGCATACCTATGTGATTTTTAGTCCTTTTTTACTGCATAAAAATAGTTAAAGGCCCAATAGTGACCAAATCACAATGCAGGTGTTAAATGCAATTACATTTAAATCATGCCATTGAAATATTGTGAAGATGACTATCTGATATTGTATGGTCAGTCCAAGCGTTAATCGCTAGCAGAAAAAATCAATCTTAAAATCAGGCAAGTAGTAAACAAAAGATAAAGTAACCTGGTAGGTTTTAACCTGGTTCTGAAACTAATTTTTCTGCCAACGACTTACATTTGGACCAACCGTACAATAACAGACTGTATAATAATTTCCATACTTTAAATGGTATAATTTTAATCTGAATACATTCAAGACCCGCTTTGTTTACTTTTTGGAGCTATTGTTACTTTAACTACTACAAAATGCAACTATTTATAAATAATATATAAAAAAGACAACAAAACACTTTATAAGAAACAGTATGATAAAAATTTCCATGTTGAACTTTAGCAGACAGTGTAGATCTAATCCAGAATGCACATTCTATGCAGTCTGATCTGTGATCCATGCCGTTCAATAACAAACATGAGTGTAAATTATAATTTGAGCCATGCTCTATGAAAACGGTGCTTAATGCATCTGCGAAAAGTATCGACCCAGATCAGCCTGTGCAGTCTGCGTAGGCTGACCTGGGCCAAAACTTTTCGCTAGTAGTCAATTTTCTATATATGTCCAAGGACCACACTATACCTCATTATTAGGTTGCTTGCTAAAAAAAACCGTTATTATGGATCTGTAAGTATCTCATGGCTTGCTTAGTACCATGGATCACGAAGATGCATTAAGTCCCCTTTTGGCGGAGCATGGCTCATTTATAAATAACTCTTCATCAGATGACAAAATTTTAACCCTTTACAAGACAACAAAAATTTAGCCTTGTCCATATTCCAAGCAATTTCAGGATCACAAATAAAATGTGGCTCAAGTAATGTGATATGTCTGATAGGTTTGTATACACTGTTACGTAAAACCTGCACCTTCTCCTTTTCCCTCAATATTTGGTCAGCTTACACTTTATCCCGTCTAGCAAAGGCTACCACGGTTCAGTATATCATCTTTAGGAATTAGAGATATACGATTTTGTGTAACTGATTAAGTTACCGGAATCCTTGGATTAATCAACATTCAGTCAGGTACAAATCAAACACTTAACCCTGTACCACATGACAAAACTGAAAACTTATCTAAATTGAAAGCCTTTTCAGAAGACAAAATAAACATGGCTCAAAAACTGAAACCTGTCCTTTAACTCTTTACCAAACGACAATATATTAGACTTGTCCAAATTAAAAGCATTAGCAGACCCAAAATTAAATGCTACTCAAAACATAAAATTTGTCTTTAAAGGGTAGAAAACGTTGTTGGAAAAGGAGAAAATGCTGGTTACCAGCATTTTTTTCTTTTCCCACAATGTTTTCTAAAGCATTCTTTCTCAGGATTATGCGGTAAAGGGTTAAAGGGAAGAAAATGTAGAAAATGGAGAAATTGCTGGTGACCAGCATTTTCTCCATTTCTGACAATGTTTTCGAAAGTTGTCTTCCTTGAGATCATTAAAAACTCCTGAATGAGAGGTAAAGGTTCAAACCTTTCAAACAATGCATGATTATCACAGTTCAGTATAACATCGCTAGGAATTCGAGATGTACAACTTGATTAAATGTTCTGTTCTGGCCGGATAGTTTGTGACTGGACACTTTTTGTACTCCTTCACGAAGTCATATATACATGGGTAACAAAACACATATCTGAAACAGAAAAGATAGTCTGTAACCATGCATAATGTTCTTTCCAAGCCACTGGCTGCTTTCCCCATATTACCCTCATCGAAACAATAGTCAGCAGTGACAGAGGAATGAATCCTGTCCTAATGACTATCATCAATCCCCAGAAAAAAATTGGCCAAGCCAGGAATCGAATAAGCAACCCCCTGATGTCAAGTCCTGTATGCTACCAACTGTGCTACCGGGACTTGGCAATGACCTTTAGTAAGAAGGCTTTCAAAAAAATTGTGAGAAAAGGAGAAAAAATGCTGGTAACCAGCATTTTTTCCATTTCCAACAATGTTTGCTACCCTTTTAACCCTTTACCAAACAATCCCTGGTTTTTACGACCCTGTGATAGAAGCCTTTTGAAAACATTGTGGGAAAAGGAGAAAATGCTGGTAACCAGCATTTTCTCCTTTTCCCACAATGTTTTCTACCCTGCTGGAAACAATCTTCCATTTCTGAGTTACGTTTATTTTGTCGTCTGCAGGTGCTTTCAAATTGGACCAGTCTAAAACTTTGTCATTTGGTAAAGGGTTAAACAAAATTTATCCATTTTATCTACATTTACCTTGTCTTCTGCAAATGCTTTGGATTTGGACAATTCCAAAATTATGCAGTTTGGTAAAGAGTTAAATAGTAAACTTGGATAAAAACAAAAACCCTTACCCGGAAACAGATAAAGCTGTGTCATTTGACCTAGTTCTGTGACATATTGGACAAACACCATAATGCTGAACCTCTGTGTTGCCGTCCTCCTAGACAATTGAAATATCACATATCAAACCAACGTTAGCTAACACTTAATGATACTACTACATACATGGAAATTTTTGCGCCGTTGAAATTTTTGTGATTTCACCAATTTGAACAATTCGTAAACATTTCTGTTCGCATATTTTACCTCAAGTATACCAACAAATAGCGAGTGTTTTGAATTAGCAAACAATTCCGTACGCAAAATCTCCGTAATGGAGAATTTGCAAATTTTCCAACACATGTATATATCCATGTATACAGTATAGCATTCATTCTCTGTTACAACCCAATTTACAGAGTTTGGTTTTCTGTGTTTAAGCCTTTACCAAACAATCCCAAGTTTTTACGACCCTTTAGAAGAATGCTTTTGGAAACATTGTAGAAATAGGAGAAAATGCTGGTAACCAGCATTTTCTCTTTTTCCAACAATGTTTTCAACCCTTCTCAAAACAAAGTTAAATTTTTGAGTCAAATTCATTTTGTTGTCTGTAAATGCTTCCAATTTGGACTAGTCTAAAATTCTGTCGTGTGGTAGAGTTAAACCAATAAATTAGCAATATCTACGGCCCCAAAGAATGAAAAGAAGTTTCAGATTTGTTGTTGGAAATAAATCCAAGTTAGGAGAAAATTGGTTAGGTCAAAATGGTTAAACATTGGGGAAAGTCATGATAGTTTATCGTAAGAGTGATTTGCATACCCCCCCCATCTAAAAATAGACAGCTATTTGTGGTTTCAACATGGGAAAATGGCATACTCATCTTTTCCCCTTCTTTCAAAAATCCTTTACATTTAAGCTCTAAATGGTAATGAACATATACATAAAATTTTAACAATTCTAAAGTCTGTGAAATCATTCCACTGCACTCTCAATATAAAAATCTTGACATTGTCAAGTGATTTAGTATTGGGTTCATGCAACCAAGAGTAGAACTGTGAAGAGTATATGGACTCCACTTTCTTGCTTGCCCCATGAAAATGGAAAGCAAAGGTCGTAGACAGTCATGTGACAAGCATCATGCTATAACCTCAGTTAAACAAGTGGATTGCTGCAAAATGCCAAATAGCATCCTTTATACTAAGCAATCTTGCAACCACCAGGGGTAATATTTGTCATAAAGCCACAAGAAATGACAATAGTTTGATGAAGTAGCAACGAAATGATTTAGCAGCAACTTAACAATTTTAACTTTCAGCAGCACCTGCATTAATCAGTTACAAGATGACGAATTTTTAGACTTGTCCATTTAGAAAAAACAATGGCTCTGTAAATTTCCCTGGGAATGAATAAAATACAAGAAATAAATCACTCTGTTGTTCAATATGTCGGCTATTGCCCTTTTCAGGAGTTTTAAAAGTGAGGAGGGAATAAAGAATTTCAAATTTACAACTTATCTACTTCAACTATTGAGCTATGCAGGACCCCTGGGTAGCCAAAAGTTAAATATTCATATCCAGTTTACCGTATGATGCCGACTTTTAATGACCCTGGGAAAAGGAGACAAGAGGGCCATGATGGCCCTGAAGTCACTCACCTGAGCCTTTTGATCAAACATGACCCATTTCCAATCTCTTCAGAGATATTAAGACAAACACTCTGACAAACACTCATTAGTATTGGCCTCTAGAGTGCACACAAGCTTTTTCTAGAATTTGTCTCAGCCACCTACTTGACATGTAGAAATTATCCAGACATACATTCCGACAAACTTTCATGAGTATTTGAGAGAAAATGTGGCCTGTAGGGTGTATAAAAGGTTTTTCCGAGATTTGACCTAGTGACCAAGTTTTTTATCCAACATGACCCATATTCATACTAGTCTAAGATATTATCAAGATAAACATGCAAAGCAAATTTCAAGATTATTGGACTGAAAATGTGACCTCTAGAGCGTACACACGGTTTTTTAAGGAACAAACTTTGTGTCAGGTGACCTAGTTTTTATTCCACGTGACCCATTTTCAAACTCATGCAAGATATCATCAAGACAAACATTCTAATAAAAGTTTAAAGAATATTGGACTGTAATTATAGTACAAAAGGTTTTTCCAAGATTTGACCTTGTGACCTAGTTTTTTATCCAACATGACCCATTTTCACACTAGTCTAAGAAATTATCAAGACAAACATTCTGACTGAATTTCAAGATTATTGAACTGAAAATGTGGCCTCTAGAGCTTAAATAAGGTTTTTCAAAGATTTGACCTGGTGACCTAGTTTTTGACCTGACATGACCCATTTTCAAATTCATCCAAGCTATCATCATCACATTCTGACCAACTTTAAGAGCATTGGTCTGAAAATATAGCTTCTGGAGCGTACACATGGTTTTTCCAAGATCTGACCTAGTGACCTAGTTTTTGACCCCACATTGCCCACTTTCAAACTCATCTGCGATATTATCAAGACAAACATTCTGACCAAATTTCAAGAGTATTGGACAGAAAATGTGGCTTCTGGAGCATACACAATGTTTCTTTACGATTTGACCTAGTGACCTAGTTTTTGACCCAACATGGCCTGTTTTCAAATTTGTCAGAGATATCATCAAGACAAACATTCTGACCAACTTTCGAGAGTTTTAGCCTGAAAATGTGGCCTCTAGAGTGTACATAAGGTTTTTCTAAGATTTGACCTGGTGACCTAGTTTTTGACCCAACATGGCCCATTTTCAAAGTCATCTGAGATATCATCAAGACAAACAATCTGACCAAATTTCAGGAGTACTGTACAGAAAATATGGCCTGTAGAGCATACACAAGGTTTTTCTAAGATTTGACCAGGTGACCTAATTTTTTACCCGACATGGCCCATTTTCGAACTGGTCTGAGATATCATCAAGATAAACATTCTGACCAACTTTCAAAAGTATTGGATAGAAAATGTGGCCTCTAGAGCGTACACAAGGTTTTTCTAAGATCTGACCTAGTGACCTAGTTTTTGACCCGACATGACCCATTTTCGAACTCGTCCGAGATATCATCAAGGCAAACATTCTGACCAAGTTCAATGAGTATTGGACTGAAAATGTGGCCTTGAGAGCGTACACAAGGTTTTTCTAAGATTTGACCTAGTGACCTAGTTTTTGACCCGACATGACCCACTTTTTAACTCGTCCGAGATATCATCAAGACAAACATTCTGACCATGTTTCACAAGTATCGGACAGAAAATGTGGCCTCTGGAGTGTACACAAGGTAAAAGTTGACGATGCACGCCAGACGCAGAACACAGCAAAATCACAGTAGCTCACCATAAGCACTTCGTGCTCAGGTGAGCTAAAAATGCTGGAAACCAGCATTTTCTCCTTTTCCTACAATGTTTTCTACCCAACCAAAGAAAGACTGCCCCATTTGTGCCACACTGAAATTGTCATCTGCAAATGCTCTCAATTTGGACAAGGCTAAAATTTTGTCGTCTGGTAAAGGGTTAAATGTATGGTGTCTGTAGTTGTGAGATAGAGTGTCTGTGTCATATTCAAAAGGCCACTAGTTTGATTCCCACGAGCAGGTGTCAACTTTGGGACTATTCATTGGCCTACACATTTGGCGCCAGTAATGGGTCTATATTCACCAACCATTCTTAAGAATAGTCTATGTCTGATTCCAGATTACGAAAGTAACGCAACTTCTAATAGGCTTAACCACTTGATTTAGCCAATCAAAAGTTGTGTTACATTCAAATTCAGAAAAAAATTGAGAACAAGACAAAGAATGTTCTTAAAAGGGGTTAGTGATTACAGACCCTGGTGTAGTTTCCAGGAAGCAGAATCCAGAGAGATTACTATGAGTTGCAAAAACTTGTTTCTCAATCAATTAAAATAAATATGTTTAAATCAAATATCCAGCTAAAAATGGGGATGACTTTGTCAATCTATACTGTTTATTTCTAGAAAATCAGTTTCTTTTGTTTAAAAAACTGGAACTCTTAGAAATGCAAATATAGACCTACACAAACTGCCTTGGGTGGATCTGGGACAGGAGGTGACTTCAGAGATGTGGAGGCGGAGTCATTTGCATACCACCAATCAAGAAACTGTATGAGGTAAATTCAACCTGACAGACTTTGTCAATCTACACTGTTTAAACTATTTCTAGAAATAAGTTTGTTTTAAAAATAACAAATAGATATTCAAATATAGACCTACACAAACTGCCTTGGGTGGATCTGGGACAGGAAGTGACATCAGAGATGTGGAGGCAGAGTCATTTGCATACCACCAATCAAGAAACTGTAAAAAGAACATTCCTACTGACAAACTTGTGGACAAGGTCACGGCCGTTATGTTGAACAATTTTGCCATAATGAATGTGAGTTTTCCACGCAAACTGAAAATAGACAAGATTTCTTTGTTTTCCACACTTAAGCTCACTATAAGTGTTCATCACTTTTATCTTACACTACAGCAACAGCCTAAAGTTATGTATACAGTTGCCAATGCTCAACTGCAAGTGCTGTTTGTTTATTTGCATGGTGTTTTATGCTGTATTCAACATTATTTCAGTTATATCACAGTCCGAGTGCAAATAGCCATGCTTTTCTGAAGTTTCTTTTATCTGTACTTTGCAAAATGTTCTTGGAAAGCCACCGGCTGCTTTCACACATAACCCTCTTTGAAACTTTACAATGTAAAATCTTCCAAAGCCCTTTACCACACAATCCCGCTTTTTAACAAGCTTAAAGTAGTGGGCTCTAAGAACATTGTGTGAAAAGGAGAAAATGCTCGTAATCAGCATTTTCTCATTGTCTCTTTTATCCACAATGTTTTTTACCCTATGTACTACAGCTCAATTGCAACAATTTTGACATTGTGATCTACAGTCAGTTTTAACTGGGACAAGTAAAAAATTTGTTATTGAGGAAAAGGTTAACTCTTTTCCACGCAAGTCCCAATTAAAAGCATTTCTAAAAAGGTAAATACCGAGACTGGTTCCTCCACAATGTGGTTGTCTGGTTTACATCAGACTGGTCATCTAACTCTGTGCACAGTCTCACTCCTGACAAATGTAGAAAAGGTGAGTGCCAGTCTGATTTGTTGAACATGTATGCTGTCTGATAAGCCAAGATGGCTCCCTCCCACGCTGTATGGACATATGGATACATGGTCACAAATGCCACTGACAGCTTGGACATTCCCTGAAATTGTGATGTCATCTATGGGTGGGGACTGATAAAAAAATAGGGGCTATAATATTTGACCATGCTCTGGCAAAAAGTGATTACATGCATCTCTGAACGCTTTTCATGTAATCACTCACAATTCAACGGTTTTGTGTACATTTTCAATAATCCGCCACTGTTTTCTTTAGCCTTTTTGCCCTACACGAGTGTGCATGCGCAATTTTCTAGTTTAGTTACCAGGAAGTAGTCAGTGACTAAAAGGATCTATACTAAGCAAGTCATCACATTACTATTTGCCTCGCAACCGATTAAATCCTGAGAGAGAACGGTCCATGGATATGCATGAAATTAGCAAACAGCAAAAAGTTTAGACCCATGTCAGCCTGTACCCACTGTGCAGGCTGACATGGGTCAATGCTTTTTGCAGGCGCATTAAGCATGGTTCATTTGTTTATATTGTTCAAATATATTTGAAAATTGTTTCTTTAGAATTCTGGTTTAGTGTCCCAAATTCAAATGTCTGAATACTGGTATACTTCTAGCCATGGGTTGATTTTAAAGACCTAATTGTGGCCAAAAATGCACAATCCAGGTGTTTAAATGCATTTTGATTTAAATCGTACCATTTAAAAGTATGGAAAATATTGTGACGATGACAGTCTGTTATTGTGTTGTCAGTCCAAGTATTAGTTGGTGGCAGAAAAAAATGAATTTCAAAATCAGGCTAAAAGTAAATTAGAGTGACCTGGCAGGTTTAATCCTAGCTTTGAAATTAATTTCTCTGCCACTGACTAACACTTAGACCCACCGTACAATAACAGATTGTCATCTTTACAATATTTTCCATACTATTATATGGCCTGCAACACGCGAAAAGGGGCATTCGGACATTTGCGTAAAGTGTCGTCTCGGATCAGCCTGCGCAGTCCACGCAGGCTAATCCGAGACGGCACTTTACGACTACATTAGATTTTGTGCTACAGTAGACTTGCGCAAAACAGAAAATTACATAAAAACGGAAAGTGTCGTCTCGGATTAGCCTGCGCAGATTGCGCAGGCTGATCCGAGACGACACTTTACGCAAATGTCCGAATGCCCCTTTTCGCGTGTTGCTGGCCATATGGTATGAGTTAAATTTACATGTATTTCAACACCTGCTTAGTTTACTTTTGACAGTTATTGTTACTTTCATGCTATTATATAAAACATAACTTTCTGACCAATTTTCCTGTATAGTTCTCTAACTGTGGCAAAGAAAAGGATCCTCAGTGAAAATTTTTCCAGTCAAATGTCCCTGTATAATTTACTTTCCTTCTGACTAAGATTTTTCCCTCTGCCAAAAAAAAGCATGATCAAAGTACTCTGACAAATCAAAGAGCATGGAAATGTAAAAACGACATTTGCAGACCACATATGAAATGTTGCTTAAATGCTGGCATTTGTTTCTGAAACAGTGGAAAACATTGTGTGAAAAGGAAAAAAAAGTTTCCTTAACCATTTTTCTTCAGGGGTGTTTAACTCTTAACCACACCGCAAGTTTTCAGACCCATCTAAATTGAAGGCATATGCAGATGACAATTTAAATGTGGTTCAAATGATCAAATTTGTCATTGATTAAGTAGAAAACCTCGTGGAAAAAGGAGAAAATTCTGGTAACCAGCATATTCTCCTTTTCCCAAAAGGTTTTGAAAAGGCTTCTCCCTGAGGGTCATTAAAACCTGGGACTGCATGCTGAAGGGTTCAACTCGAGACTGTTTCCTAAAAAGTGGACATCTCACTTTCTGGGATTTTCATCAAAGGGAAGCAACTTACTCTGTTACCGGTATATGTGTTGTAGACATGCCGCAGTTCTTCAAACTTTTCGTCCAGTTTCTGTTTTACATAAGGCAGTATTACCTGGTCAAAGAAATACTGATAAATAACTCTTTACCACACAATCCTTACTTTCAACAAACCTGAGTAAAATGCTTTTTGAAAACACTGCAGGAAAAGGAGAAAATGCTGGTAATCAGCATTTTCTTCTTTTCCCACAATGTTTCCTAACCTTGCAAATATAGTTTCACTTTTTTTTTGAGTCACTTTAATTTTGTCGTCTGCTAAAGCTTTCAATTTGGACAAGTCTGAAATTTTGCAGTTTGGCAAAAAGTTACGACAACAAAATTTTAGACTAGTTCAAACTGAAAGTATTTGCAGACAAAAAATCAAACATGACTCAAAAAAAGGGATTTGTCTATGATAAGGTAGAAAACATTGTGGGAAATGGAGAAAATGCTTTTCCCACAATGTAATCAAAAGGCTTCTTACAAAGAACTGTTTGGAAAAGGATTAAAGGGGGTTATTAGGTCTTGTAATAATAACCAACTCACAAAATGTTTAAATGTGCAAACAGTTGGCAAATCATTAACAAATAAGATAGGGAAATGTAGGGGAAAAAAGTTTTCTACTTTTAAAAAGACAAATCTTATTATTTAAACAACATTTAATGTGTTGTCTGCATATGCTTTAAATTACATTAGGTCAACTTTTTGTGGTCTGGTAAAGAGTTAAAGGCATTCTAAATACATGATGCATGGCAATTTCTGCTTTTGCCACAATGTTTTAGCATGTGTGTGCCAACACTTGGCTCTACTTGCTTGATTGTCAGTGAAAAATGATGTACATCAAAAAAGGGGTATAACTATGTGTTGTACAGGTTCCCCTTTTGATATTTAACAACTTGTCCAAGTTTGAAGTAAATATCTTCAGTAATAACAGAGATATTATAAAATGTCAAACTTTTTGCATGACGACAATGCAAATGACAACAGGACTACAGCAATAACACCAGTAACTTGAGGTTTTCTTCGAAAACAGCCAAGCTAAAAATGGTTGTCAGCAAGGCTCAAAATGCTAATATAAAGCAGAACTTACAATACAAATAAGAGACCTCCAGAATGTTGACCTTGACAATCTGTGACCTTCAACATTACTCTTGACCTTGGTAACTCTCCTGAGACTGTAAAAATTCTCCGCAAAGGAAGCATCTACAAATACAGCATGATGATGAGAGAAGCAACCAGTAGAATTGTTTGTTTCTTTAGTGTCTAGAGCAGTTTTCAACATTATTTCAGACATATCACAGTGACCTGTGAAATTATCTGTTCTTTACAGAAGTTTTTCCTTACTAGTACTTCACATAACACCCAAAGTCACTGGCTGCTTTCCCACATACACATTGTCACTAGTAATCAGTATTTTCTCCTTTCCCCACTCCAAAGACATACCCCACTGTTCAAGCCACAGTTATCATTTGCAAATGCTTTCAATATTGATGATGTCCAAAATTTTGTCATTAAGTAAATACTTTAAGACACATCTATAATGTTTTCAGCCAGTTTTTAACCCATTTCATCTTTATTCTATGAAACTATAATTATTCTTGTATCTTCATGCCAAATGTTGCCCCGACGGTTGCAAGATTGCACTGATGACAAGTGGTAGAAAATGAATTAATTTTCTGGTGGCCATCAAAGAAATCATCCTTGCTGTTTCCTCATCCCTTACAATATATACAGTATATCGGTAATTTATCTATGTTTACACAGCTGACTAAATTCTGAACCATTCTACATACTGTCAGGCTTAACAGCATTTTTTCTCCCTGGCTGTAAGGATGTATCTTTAAATCACATTTATGAAGTTTGAAGTTCTAAAAAAATGCAATAAAGCCTTTCGATATAAGATGACTTACTATATTTTTTGAGGTAGTAATACTCTAGAAGAAAATCAAGGCTGGTATATATTTCATCGTAGTACTTGAGTAACCAGCTGTATCTGTCTGGCCTGTGTTCAGCTAAAACCTAAAAAATAGTGAGCCATGCTCTGTGAAAAGGGGGTTTAAGGCATCTGCAACAAGTATCGACTCAGGTCAGCCATGCTCTGTGAAAGGGGGTTTGATAGAACTGCAAAAAGTATCGACCCAGGTCTGCCTGTGAAGTCTGTGCAGGCTGACCTGGGCCGAAACTTTTTTGCTACCAGTAAATTTTCTGTATGTCCACAGACCATTCTACTGTACCTCATGCTTCACTCAATCGTTTGACAAAAAGGCTTTATGGATCCATAATCATACTATGACTTGGTTGGTATAATGCATGACAGAGATGTATTAAACCCTCCTTTTGTCAGAGCATGGCTCATATGCATATAAGCCATTAACCCTTTACTAAACAATCCAAACTTTTCGACGGCCCTGGTAAAAAAAGATTTTGAAAACATTGTAGGAAAAGGAGAAAATGCTGGTGACCAGCATTTTCTCCTTTTCCAACAATGTTTTCTATCCTATCACAGAGAAATCTTGCCATCTGATCAATATTTTAATTGACATCTCGGTGCTTTCATTAGGGAATGATTTCAGAATTTTGAAAATACATGTCTGAATTTTAGGAATTTTTCATAATAATTCAGGAAGAATGAAACATTTTAAAAACATGACAAACCTCCCCCCCCCCCATTTTATGAGTGGTCCAGATAACAGCGAGTAGTTTGGGTTCAGCATTTGAATAATTCCACAATCCTCCTAAAAACCAGGCTGTGTTGTGGGTACTCATTAGAAATAACATAAAGAGACAATTTCATCAAGTATGAAAAAACAGGTTAACCTTACCCTTGCTCCGATGTTGGTTTTTTTTTTTTCTAAATTGTGTCTCAGCATTGGAGCTCCCTTTAGGATCGAAGGTAGGTTACCCTCAGTCCTGAGGGAAATTTAGTTGTAAGCAAGTAAATTCTTCTCTGAAATCTGAATACTCAAGGTGAAATAAATCGAGAAAAGTTGTACAATCATGTTTAAGACTTGACTCTTTCACAAGCAATAAATGATCGTGAGTCACTATTTCATAGAGAAAGTACCTAAGTTCCTTCCATTCCAGCCTTTTTTTTTTTTCAGTCTTTGTGTTTTATCTCACTCATTTGCAGACGACAAGTTAAATGAAGCTCAAAAGATAACCTGTCTTTGAACAGAATACAATGTGAAAATGGGTAAATGCTAGTTACCAGCATTTTCTCCCTTTCCCACAAAGTTTTTCATAGACATCTTCTTCAGATTCGTTCAAAGTCGGGATTTTGTGTTCAAAGGTTAAACCAGTCCCTGGCCTGTATGCGAGTACGAGCATTATCGGTGACGAATCTTAGACGGTATAGTGGAACCTTAGTAAGGGGCTTACCCGAACAGCATGTTTAATTGCGGGTCTGATTGTAGAATTAAGACCTTCTTGGGCCAAAACTTCAAATATGGATGGATTCACGTCCGAAATTGCAGAAGTCAGATGTGCTGCATCAGCCATCCCAAATTTTACCCTAAGAAAATCGGGTGGAAAAAATCACAGGGAAGCATTCAATAACCGGATTTGATCATAGTCACCATTTTTTAGCAGAGTAAAAATGGATTTTACTAATTGATTTCAATTTCTTGACATTGTTGATTCAAAACGGATTAATGTACATGCATGTTTTGAAATAAAGGTTTGAACACACCGATAATTGGCAAGGTACAAAGAAATGTGGGGAAATTCCAGAACGCTGTATATTTATCCGGTTATTTAATCTGATTCGGTCTTACTCTGTGATTATCAATATACTAAAATATCGAGAAGGAGACAATTCGCCGAAGTACGATTCTACCACCATTCATGCGTTCCATAGCAGGCTTCCTATTATCTTTATAGTGATTAGACATATCCAATTTAAAGAGTTTTTTTTTTGTTAATTATATAAAATCCACTCTAAAATATTCAGTAACATTCAGCACTGATTTATCGGTTGATATTTCTTAGACAAAGTGGTCGTTTACAAAATCCTCCAAAACCCTATTTCCTACATCTCAGCGCTGAGAAAGCTGTATTTTAAGTTTCTTACATGTTCTTCTGTGGAACCAGACAACAAAACTTTAGGCCAATCCAAATTGAAAGTATTTGCAGACGATAAATGCTTGTTTCTTTCATCTTGGTAAAATATTGTCAGAAAATGTTTTAATTACCATTCTTTTGGACCGCGTATCACAAGGCATTCTAATTACGGTCATGCATTTCACCACGTAAGCATAAAGAGGAGTTAATCGTACTGAAAAGCATTTGATACACTGAGTTCAACTTTTTCCCTTGGATCAAAGTTAAGGTTGCCGCTAAATTTTTAATACTGTTTAGTACTGATAAAAAGATATTTTTCTCTAATGCGTGTCCTGCGCGAAGACTTAGACTCTGCAAAGAGCCCCAATCGATTTGAGTGATTTTAACTATATCGGCCAACTGGCGAAAAAATCTAAAAATAAATTATAGAAATTTAAAAAGAGAAAAAGAATAGCGAATTCGAAGTTATCAGAAGGAAAAAAAAACTAAATTAGGAGCAAGACACGTTGATGTCCGAAAGCCTTGAATATCAAAATATATAAAAATGAAAATGGCATTGATAACCCCCCCCCCAACACACACACACACACACACGCACACACACACCCACACACACAGAGTCACAAACATAAAAAGCATCGTTTATTAAATACAAAATTTTGTATTTTCTTGTTTTGACAGACAATTTTTTATTAAATTTAAAAGGGCATCTTTATCGAGAATCGAAATGGCTAACAAAGCATTTGACAAGAGAAACGAACAAATTTTGTTGAAATCATTGGATATCGAAATGACTACTTCTGTTGTCGAATACTCGCCGAATTGTCATCGGGCGAAATGTCCCCCATTGTTGTACTTTTTCGAACACATATTCTAATAATACTCTATCTTCCTGAAAATCTAATGATCGGTTTTATCAATCTGTGGTTGAAGACGATGGTAAACAAGCAGAACTTCGAAAGCTACCTCGGTTTGAAAACTACCGAGAAACCTGTCCTTTAATATTTTGACCCAGAAAACCTCGGCGATCTCGAGTTTGGTAAATGACAAGATCGAAAATGTTGGCTGCTAAATTCTGAATTATCTGACAGCCAACAATCTGACGGTATCTTGACTTTTGAATCGGGTACGGGCTTATATTCCTCTTATATCAAATGTTTTGTTTACCATCGAATCCTGTGATATATGATGAGGAGATATACGTTTTTTCTTGAAATGAAAGATATGTTTATTTTTTATATTTGCTGTACGCTGCACTCACAATAATGCATTACAGAAACCGGAAATAGGAATATCTTACGTCAACTGTCAAAAGGTCCGCTGTCAAAATGTATCATACGTTGATATAGTTTATCAAGAAGCGGCTTTGGAACATTGAACCTTTAAGTGAAAACTGTACCATTACTTTTGTGTAAAAACTGTACATAGATCACGATTTTGGGAATGAATCCCAAGAAATAAAATGCTAAATGAAACCTGCAATTTTCACAGTAACGCCCCTCTCAAACCAGGTATCAAATAATTTATCAGTTTTCTCATTTTTTTTTTTTTTTTATTGTAGGAGTGTCAGTAACTGAAAATGACAGACTCAAAGTATTTCACCACCACCAAGAAAGGTAAGTTTCCAGAACTTGTGTCTGGAATGGATTTTTCATTAGTTCAAGTCTTCTGCTTGAGGCAGGGTTTGACACTAACTTAATTTTCTAACAGGGATGCAGGACCACTTTATTCCATTTTTACGGGTCATCACTTAAACTTCTTGCTCTTCTTATCAGGTCCATTTTTCATGACATGTAAATACAACAAACAAAACTGTAAAAGCAGTCATTAACCTGAATAGAAATAATGATACATTTATATTGAAATTGAAAGTAGCTTCATGTTTATAGGAAGAAAGTAGAGTCTTCCAGCAATAAACTTAAACCAAGGCGTATTTCAAGTACCTGAAATGTTGGCTGCCTTGTGTCTGAATCATAAATATTTTGTACTTGTTGTCTTTCTTCCCTTGTTCTAGGTTGTTTACGTGGTGGACGTTCGTGTACCGACACATGACCATGTAATAAGGTCAAATTGATGGAGTTGTTTAAAATACTCAAGGACAGGAAAATACTGTTCGCTTTGTAATGTTTTAACACTACCACATGATTCTGAATGTTAACAACCATGAATGAGAAAGCTTTGAAAGACATTGTTGGAAAAGGAGAAAATGCTGGTAACCAGCATTTTCTCCTATTCCCACAAAGTTTTCTGCCCTTTCACTCACAAATTCATCATTGGAGTCACATTTAATTAGTCGTAAATGCTTTAAATATAAATTGGTGTAAAGTTTTGTTGTTCGGTATAGAGTTAATGTTTTGAACCCAACCTTTTTATTTTACAGGTGAGATTTTTGAGCTGAAAGCTGAACTGAACAGTGACAAGAAGGAGAAGAAAAAAGAAGCTGTGAAGAAGGTGATTGCGAGTATGACAGTGGGAAAAGATGTTAGGTTAGTTTGTTTGATTGCTGTTTAACAACGTTTTCAACATTATTAGGTCGGCTGTTAAAGAAAACAGTGAGGTATTGTCACAGCCCTGTTGTCCGTCCGTCTGTCCTTACCCTCCTCCTCCCCCTTCCCCCCCCCCCAAAAAAAAAAAAAAAAATAGGCGGGGAAAAAAAGAAATTGTCAAAATCTGGTTCAGTGCCTCTGGAAAAAAATTTTGTGTCAAAATCTGATTCAATGCCTCTTTAACAAGAAAAGGCTTACTTTCTGATTTGAATTTGATGAAAGGTTTAATCTATGAAAACCTAACCTATAATTCTAAATTTTTCTGCACAGTGCACTGTTTCCTGATGTTGTAAACTGTATGCAGACAGACAACTTAGAGCTGAAAAAACTGGTGTATCTGTACCTGATGAACTATGCCAAGAGCCAGCCAGACATGGCCATTATGGCTGTGAACACATTTGTCAAGGTAAGCAGTGTTTCATCCAGGATTTGAAAAAAGTGGGGAATTGTCCACACACTTTTAAAAAATGTAGGTTTTTTTCCAAAAATGTGGGGGCCAATTGGCCAAGAATTGTAATGTTTGGCATGTAGGGTTTTTGCTTATGAGCCAGTGGAATGATACAAGACCATTATGACCCTCTTGCTAAATTTTCTCTTTTCAATTATCAATTTTCTATATGCCTGTATATAGATTTCCATTGTTTGGAAACTTTCTTGTGAAAAAAATCCTTCTCCTTTATAAACTTTAACCTACATACAGATATTCTCCTTCAGGACTGTGAAGACTCAAACCCACTGATCAGAGCTCTGGCTGTGAGAACCATGGGATGTATTCGTGTGGATAAGATAACAGAATATCTCTGTGAACCTCTGCGTAAATGTTTGAAAGACGAGGATCCCTATGTGAGAAAAACAGCTGCTGTCTGCGTGGCCAAACTTCACGACATCAACGCCCAACTGGTTGAGGATCAGGGATTTCTGGACTTGTTAAGGGATTTATTATCAGATTCCAATCCAATGGTAGGTTTAGCATCATTCTGCATGAGACTTTAAACTCTTTACAATAGGACAAATCTTTACTTTAGACTTTGAAAGCCTTTGAAGACAAGTATATAGTTGCTAAAACCAGGCCAAATATTTTTTTGGCTATTGGCGGAATTCCAGCTTTTCACTTGCCCCAGATCGATCCAGAGATTATGCCAAATCGGAGAAAAAAAATCAGGGGGTGGGGGACAAGTTTGTTGCCCACAATCAACGGAGTTCCTGGAAATGAAAACATAAGTGGCATAAGTTTGTTTGCAACAGTTATAAAGGGAGACAACAGCTGCAACCCATGTCAAAAGACACTTGATACATTGTGTGTAGAAAATCGGCACACTAATTTGCTAACCTGTTCATCAAAAGTATTTAAAACTATACCATACAACCCAAACTTTTAAATACCCTGAGGCTTTTGAAACATAGTGGGAACAAGAGAAAATGCTGGTAACCAGCATTTTCTCCTTCTCACACAATGTTTTCTACCCTTCCGAAAACAAATTTGATATTTGAGTCACACTCACTTTGTCATCTGCAAATGCTTTCAATTTGGACAAGCTTGATATTTTGTCATTTGGTTAAGAGTTAAAACTTTCAGGATACTATGTTTTACCAATCAATGTTCTATACTGGCATCTTGATGAATTATAAAAGGTTCCTATATTTTTTCTTTGCAGGTTGTAGCAAATGCGGTGGCAGCTATTTCAGAAATTTTGGATACCTCACCTAATGCTTCCCAAGTGTTAGAGCTGAATTCAGGAACTATTAACAAACTGCTAACAGCTTTAAATGAATGCACAGAGTAAGTGTGGCTCTTAACCCTTTACCGCACAATGCCAACTTTTGAAAGGCTTTTGAAAACATTGTGGGAAAAGGAGAAAATGCTGGTAACCAGCATTTTCTTCATTTCCCACAATGTTTTCTTCCGTTTGACAGACAGATTTTGCATTTTGAGTAATGTTTGATTTGTTGTCTGCAAATGCTTTCAATTTGGACAAAGCTAAAATTTTGTCGTACAGTAAAGTGTTAATTTAGCAAGTCTTGAAAATGTAGATAACTCAAATAAACAAACAAGAATGCAAAGTATTTTGACATCTCACAAATGTTCTTAAGCCTATGACAGGGTTTTCCCTGGACTCTTTTATGCATGGTCATTTGACCCCTTTCAAATGAAAAAAAAGAAGGCACACTTATAAATTTTAGGGGTCATTTTGGAATTAATGGGGGGTGGGTTCCAAATCTAATGAAACAGGGGTCAAGAAAAATCCTGCTGTTAGAATATTACATCTGCATGTAATTCTATAATCATTTGACTAGTAATGTCAAATTAATAGAATGTAAACCTTAATATTTTATCAAACCACCCATGTAGTTTAACAACCCTGAAGTAGAAGGCCTTTAAAAACACTGTGGGTGAAGGAGAAAATGCTAGTAGCCAAATAACAGACATTTTCAGGCTAAGGGTATGGCCTAAATAATTACAATTTCAAGGTTGGGCTTGTTGGCAAAATTGACAGTGTAGATAAAAGAACAGGTTGCATGTTACATGCAGTCTGATCTTTGGTCTGTGATTGTGCAATTAAAGTTGTGAAATACACTTAAAAAGTAAATAACTTTTGTTTCTGAGCTGTTTTTTAAATTTCTTTTGGTGGATTTAGACACAAGGAAAAGTTACGGAAAGTTTTATGCTTGTTTGTTTTTTCCGAGGATTGACGATAATCATTGCGACAGGATTCATTCTTCTCTCACCATTGATCATTGCTTCAGCATTGGTTAGGTGGGAAAGCAGCCAGTGACCTCTGGAAAGAATACTGTCAAGAAGAGTACTGGTAACTGACATTCTAGGAAAGCATGGATAGGTACACTGGCCACTGTGATATAACTGATATAATTTTGAAAAAAGGCGTTAAACACCATTTAGTCTGTCAATTAATCACCAGTCAATCAATCAATCAATCAGTCAGTCAATCAATTCTGTATTATTTCAGATGGGGACAGGTGTTTATTCTAGATTCTATATCCAATTACACCCCGAAAGATGAACGTGAGGCCCAGAGTATCAGTGAGAGAGTGACCCCAAGGCTGGCTCATGCCAATGCAGCAGTTGTACTGTCTGCTGTTAAGGTAGGGTTTTCTAATGTTGATTTTTTTTTTATCCCCTTCTGTGCTATAAGCAAGAGCAGGAGCTTTAGGAGATGGTAAAGATCAAGATCAGACTGCTCATTCTGTGCAGTCTGATCTTTGATCTACACTGTCAACTTGTTTAATCAAGCCTAACAGATAAAAATCATACTGAATTTCATGGTATTTTCAGCAGTCCAAATAGTAAAGAGTTCAAACTCTGGATTGTGTGTTAAAGTGTTTAACCTGTAGATTGTGTGGTAAAGAGTGTTTAACCTGTAGATTGTGTGGTAAAGAGTTTAAACTCAATGCTGTGTGGTAAGAATTAAAACTGTGCTGTGTTGTAAAGAGTTAAAACTCCATACCATGTGGTAAAGAGTTAAAACTCCGGACTGTGTGGTAAAAGATTTTCCATGTTTTCCACAGGTTGTTATGAAGCTTATGGAGATGTTGGACATATCCAGTGATTATGTCACAAACTTGGTGAAAAAACTTGCCCCTCCTCTTGTCACACTACTCTCAGCAGAACCTGAGATACAGTATGTTGCCCTCCGTAACATCAACTTAATTGTACAAAAAAGGTATGTATGTCTTCCTCATAGTATTTACTTGTTTATCCATCTTTTTCTCTCTATACTTGCCGAGCTCGGTAGAGCAGTTGGAACAAACGGGACTTGAGACAGGACTTGAGACAGAGGAGTAGGGTATGTCATTGGTTTGAATCCCCAGTTCATCCCATTTCTTTATGCTAACATTGGGCCCTGTATGGCTCAGTGGGAAAGTGTAGGACTTGTAGCCTAGAAGCTCTGGGTTTGAGCCTCACTGGAAGCACTGCAAACAATGTATATTTAATATAGATATTTTCAAAATCAACTGTCACAATGGATGGTTTGGTAACTTTACCACGCAAGCTCAAGTTTTTGAAAACAGAAAAAACATGTGATTGTTTGGCAAAGGGTGAATGCTCTGTTTTTGACCTTCTACTTGTAAAACATTATTAGTGTTGGAGTAATACATGCATGAAAATATTCTAGAAGGATAAAATATGTCAACTCTTGAAAAGGGCAACAGCTGGTGTTTCAAAACTTGAAAAAGGCAATAGCCAAAATATTGAACAATAGAGTGTGTTTTTTCCTAGTGTTTCATTCATTCCCTGAGAAATATATGGATTTTGTGTCTTTTTTAGGCCAGAGATCTTGAAGAGTGAGATGAAGGTATTCTTTGTGAAGTACAACGATCCCATCTATGTGAAACTTGAGAAATTGGACATTATGATTAGGCTGACCTCACAGGCGAATATTGCACAGGTCCTCGCTGAACTGAAAGAGTAAGTTATTGTATGCACAATTAAGTTAGCTTTTAAAGCGGATTATTCAGATTTCTATAATCTCATAGACGTCAAAAATGATTCATCACTGAATTAGATTAGGTGAGTTTTAGCTGGGCTGTATTTGAAGAAAACATCCTGGTATTGCCGTTGCCCTGTTGTTGTCGTCTGCTTGTCTGCTTTGTCATCTGCATCGCCATGTGGACTACAACAAGGGCAATGTGGTGTCTGTGGTAGTTAGGTAGAGGTTTTAGGTGCAAAACTTTGACATTTTGTTAAATCTCTATCATATCTCTATACTGAAGGTACTTATTATACCCCCCGCAAAACAAATGTTTTCGGGGGTATACTGGAATCAGCCTGTCTGTCCGTCCGTCAGTGCGTCCGTCCGTGTGTCCGTCTGTGTACAAAATACTAGTAATTTTGTGTCGCGAACTCCTACAGTTTTCCTTCAGTTGTATTGAAACTTTGCACATATACTGATAATATATTGAAAATTTGCAAGACGCAATTTTCAAGTGTCAACTCTTCCTGGTTGAGGAATTATCTTCCCTTGAACTTGACACTCTTTTCTATCAAAGCGCTGACGGGGGTATACACATTCAGTGACAGCTCTAGTTTCAAACTTGAACTATCTGTTAACTATCAAAGAGGGAAATCATGTAACAAGGGCAATGTGGTGTCTGTGGTTATGAGGTAGAGTGTCTGCCTTGTAACCATAAGGTACTGAGTTTGATACACGGGAGGGGATGTCAACTTTGGGACCGTAAGTTAAAGTAGATGAAAGACAGAGTGACTTTGCATAAATCAAGTTACCACACAAAATATAGTTGAAAAAAAAAGAATGCTGCTGACCAGCATTTTCTCCTTTTCATTCCGTTTTTTCTACCCTTTTAAAACCATTCAATGTATTTGTGTCACAGTTGTCTTGAAGTCTGCAAATGCTTTCAAAATGGATAAGTATTTGTTATGAAAGGGTTAAGTAAAAGTGGACAGTCTGCTATACATTAAAATGATTTGTGTATTTTTAGATATGCTACAGAAGTAGATGTGGATTTTGTACGTAAGTCTGTGAGAGCAATTGGAAGATGTGCTATCAAAGTAGAACAGGCTGCTGAGCGCTGCGTCAGTACTTTGTTAGATTTAATTCAGACCAAGGTCAACTATGTCGTACAAGAAGCTATAGTTGTGATCAAGGTAAGTGGATCAATGTTTTGAAATTCAACTGACATAACTTTTTATCCAATGGCTTTAACTCTTTGCCGCTCTACGAAATTTTAAACTTGTCCGATTCTGAAGCATTTGCAGATGACAAATATGTCTGAAATTTTGAAAGTTGACTTTCATAGAGTACAAAACATTGTGAGAAAAGGAGAAAATGCTGGTTACCAGCATTTTCTCCTTCTCACACAATGTTTTCAAAAGCATTCTGTCTCAAGGTTGTTGAAAGTCAGGATTATGTGGTGAAGGGTTAATCCATAACCACGCAATCCCAACTTTTAATGACTCTGAGAAAAAAAGCCTTTGAAAGCAATGTGGGAGAGAAAATGCTGGTTACCAGCTGGTTAAGTTAGCTGGAATATGATGCATAGATCAGTTGACAAGATTAGGCAGTGAAGGCAAGAAGAGCGATTTACCTTTTTGCATTTCATCAAAATTCCCCTATTTTCAATACAGTTTATGAAACAAAATACCATGCAAATGCTCCGCTTTATGTATACATGTATGTCTTCATGTATTAACCATTTACCACATGACACTTTCAAAGAGAGCATCCGAAAACATTGTGGGAAAAGGAGAAAATG
Organism: Hippopus hippopus; assembly: GCA_946811185.2. Taxonomy (NCBI): domain Eukaryota; kingdom Metazoa; phylum Mollusca; class Bivalvia; order Cardiida; family Cardiidae; genus Hippopus; species Hippopus hippopus. Next base: position 852,128 of record OX328109.1, read on the forward strand.
CTGGTGCTAAAGGAGGAATTGCTTGTTATTTGCAATTTGTTTTCATTGCCGCAATGATTTTAAAAGCAGCAGCTGCAGCTGTACAGAAAAGGTCATTTGCAAGACGAGACATGCCAATACATGTTTTTCTTCATGAATATTTCAGGACATCTTCCGTAAATACCCCAACAAGTATGAGAGTATCATCGCCACACTCTGTGAGAACCTTGACACTCTGGATGAACCAGAAGCTAGGGCCTCGATGATCTGGATCATTGGAGAGTATGCTGAGAGGATAGATAATGCTGACGAGCTGTTAGAAAGCTTCTTGGAAGGATTCCAGGATGAAAATTCTCAAGTACAACTACAGCTCCTGACTGCTATTGTAAAACTGTTCTTAAAGAGACCCACTGACACACAGGAATTGGTACAGCAGGTGTTGAGTTTGTCCACTCAGGTACGACGTGAAAAAGCTCCACTTTTTGTAGCTGATTACTAGTGCTTATTGAGAAATGTGTGATATAACACTTAAACCTGCCAAGAAATACGAGTCGTATATTATGTCTGCAAGAAATGGACAGGTTATCCTGTTACTACACAATCCCAAGTTTTAATGACCCTGAGGAAAATGGATCTTGAAAACATTGTAGGAAAAGGAGAAAATGCTGGTGATAGCATTTTCTCCTTTTCCCACAAAGCTATCTACCCTTTCAAATCAAATCATGGGAGCAGTCAATATAGATTTTTCTAAAATTTTGTCTTTGGTATAGAGTTAACCCTTTACCACTCAATCCTCAGTTTTAACAAATCTAAGGAAGAAGGATTTTGATAACATTGTGGAAAAAGGAGAAAATGCTGGTAACCAGCATTTTCTCCTTTTCCCACAATGATTTTTACCCTATTAAAAATATAAATTTCATTATTTAGGTCTAGCCGGGCCCCGGTAGCTCAGTCAGTAGCCTGCGGGACTTGACAACAGGGGGTCATGGGTTCGATCCCTGGCTCAGCCAATTTCTTTCTGAGGATTGATGATAGTCAGTGCGACAGGATTCATTCCTCTCCCACCGCTGACCATTGTTTCGATGATGGTTATGTGGGAAAGCAGCCAGTGGCTTGGAAAGAAAATTGTGTGGATTACTGGTAAAAGAAACTCCAGGAAAGCATGGATAGGTGCACTGGCCACCTTGATATAACTGAAATAATGTTGAAAACGGCATTAAACACTATACAATCAATCAATCATTTTGGCCTAGAGCTTTTCATTAGTTGTCTGCAAATGCTTTGGATCAAGTCTTGTCATTTGGTAAAAGAGTTAATTAGGTTGCCATGGTTTCTACCTACAGGACAGTGACAACCCAGATTTGAGAGATAGAGGATACATCTACTGGCGACTTCTCTCCACTGATCCGGCTGCAGCCAAGGAGGTTGTTCTGGCGGAAAAACCACTTATATCAGAGGAAACAGACTTGATTGAACCTACACTCCTGGATGAACTGATCTGCCATATTTCAAGCTTAGCATCTGTGTATCATAAACCTCCGAATGCTTTTGTTGAAGGCAGGAGTGGATTAAGACGAGCCTTGCCGAGTAAATCACAGGCGTAAGTATGAAGGAGTAATGGTGACGTTTGTAGGCTTACTTATGAAGTCTTTACCAAAATTTTAGACTCAATCAAGTTGAAAGCTTTTGAAGTAGACAAATTAACGCAGCTCAAAAGATGAATTCTGTCTTTGAAATGGTAGAAAACATTGTGGGTAAAGGGGAAAATGCTGGTTACCAGCATTTTCTCATTTCCCTCAATGTTTTCAAATGGCTTTCTTTCTAGGGATCTTTCAAAGTTGGGATTAAGTGGTAAACGGTTAACACTTTACCAAACGAGAAAAATTTAAACTTGTCCATATTGACAGCACTTTCGAACAACAAATTAAATGGGGCACAATTGAAAAAAATCTGAAAATATAGAAAACATTGTGGGAAATGGAGAAAATGCTGGTTACCAGTTACCAATGTTTTCAAAGGCTTCTTCCTGCTGCTCTGTTTCTCTAGAACAAGATAAAATTTACTCTTGTTCTGTATTTTGTTCTAAATATGTAACTTGTATGGATGAAATTCAAGGACAGTATCCACATGACCAGTGCTTTTGGAAAAGGCAGTTTTAATGCATCTTCTTTACGTATTATACCAAACACGTTTTCCCATGATATGGATCCATATTGTCAAAAAAACAGACTAAATCTTGAGGTAGAATGGTCATTTGTTATGCAGAAAATAGCATCTGGTAGCGTACAAGACTTGAGAACAGGGGGTTGCAGGTTCAAATCCCCAGCTTGGCCAAATTTCTTTCTGAGTTTTGATGATAGTCATTGTGACAGGATTCATTCCTTTGTCACATCTGAACATTGTTTCTAAGATGGTTACATGAGAAAGCAGCCAGTGGCTTGGGAAGAATATTATGCAAAGTACTGGTTAAAAAAATTCCAGCAAAGCATGGACAGGTGCACTGGCCACTGTAAAACTGAAATAATGTTGAAAATCTACCAATCAATGGATCAATCAAGAGTAAAATGTTTCAACTGTTTTAGTGAGGGAACAGTAGAAGAAGGCACAACCACGACAGAGGTGGCCCCACAACCACAGCAACCTACAGTCATTCCTGGGGCAGACTCTCTAATTGGAGATTTACTAGACATGGACCTCGGGGGACCTACCATGGTACAACAACAGATGTATCCGCCCCAACAACCCATTCCACAACAACCCAGCGGGGGCCTCGATATCTTAGGAGAGGGCTTGGATAACTTGGTGAGTACTGTATTATTGCGGATTTAAAATTTCGCGAATTATGAAACACCGATTAACCTGTCTATACCATCCCTCACTGGGACTGAGAAAAAAGGTCGGTTTGTATAGGGGATCAGATTATCAAGGGGTGAAGAATGGCTAAAGAAATTCCACTTACTGAACCTTGTTTCTCTGTGAACAGATAGACTAGTCCATGGTTTCATTCATTTAATCCTTGTGTATGTCAATTCACAATTATAAACAACAGAAATCACGTTAGTTTCAATAAAAATGAAATGTGCATACCGATCTACTCTGTATTTACAAAACTAGGAAATTTTAAAATACAGTAATATCATCGTAAAAAAGAACTGATTTTCATTTGCTTGCCCTCGGCTTTTTGTCTTAAAATTGTCTGTTCAGTCATTTTTTTGAGCTCCTCTACTCCTTGTAGATACAGATCATGGTTTGTTAGGGCGAAATTCCGGATTTCCAAAAGCATATTATGCACTTGCTGATACGTGTATTCCGACCCCGGAAGTGGATTATTAGAACAAAGGTCACTGTCAATGTCAGTCTCATTTTCACTTTCGCTTTCGTCAGTACCATCTTGTTCTTTCTGCTTTAAATGTCTGAAATTGTTGCAAATGAAAATACATCGTCTCCTTTTCTCAAAAAGTTTCACAGAAAATAACTGCAGACGACGATAAATGAGAAAAGAAGGGGTCTACATTCAAAATTTCCCCTTATCGAGCCTCAACAACTAAGCAAATCATGCGTAACAGTATATTGATTTATAGACAGTTTTTGACAAACAATAAACCGTTTCACACATCGATGATTGATGACAGATATACGATCGGATTATCTAGGGGAATTTATGCAATAAATTTTGGTTGGGCCTTGCGATTGGGGTCGGTATTCGATGTAGACAGGGATCGGATTACCTGGGTATTAGTATAATGAAATAAAGAAGGAACTTGCTGGGACCGCGACCGCAGACCGGACAGGATAGGGGATCGGATTATCTAGGGGTCGGTTTGGACAGGTTATACTGTACTTGCACATGTTTTAACGTCCAGGAGCGCTAAAGACAGAATTCCAAAATTTCTAATCTATCTTTGTACTAAAAAACTAACTTATTACTTAATTTATCTCAATTTTTACTTTGATGAAACATGATTAACTGGCAGTATTAACCTCCACTAGACTGGTATTCTGGTCGATTTTTTGGGAAAAAGGCATTGATGTTGACAAGGGTCCAAATCTGTGGCTCTCATATGACCTGGTGTCTAGGTAAAATACACCTAACTGTAGCTTAATTTACACAGGTAGATATCTTCACGATTTTTGTCAATACACGAAAGTTGGGAATATCTCCACAGCGCAAACATTTCCTGTTTTACAGTACATAAATTGTTTTGGGGGAAATTTAGAAAACGTGGAAAAAGGAGAAAATGCTGGTGTACATGGGTGGGTGGGTTCGTTAATGGATGGGTTTGAGTTTTCTTTACCCTTCCATACTATTTTTTACCCTTTCCAACGGCAATGTCAACATATGCGTCACATTTAATTAGTCATTTGAAAATGCTTTCAGTGTGGACAAGTATCAAATTTGTCATCTAAAGCAGCTGTGAAATTTCTGAAAGTAAATTAAGCTCATTGACTGAAAGTCATCTTGTATTTAATTTGCAATATAAGTGTCAGAAAATTTACCATTTTATTAATTGATTGCCTATTCTACATGTGTTTTCTTTCAGCTTGGAGGTGGTCCTATGGGAGGAGATGCCCTTGGAGGGTTGGGAGATATTTTTGGGATCCAGACCACACCGTCATATGTCCCTCCACAGGAAGTATGGTTGCCGGCACAAAAAGGAAAAGGTTTAGAAATAACGGGAACCTTTGCACGTAAAAATAACCAGATCAACATGGAGTTAACATTTACAAACAAAGCTATGCAGGCAATGACAGGTTTTGCAGTCCAGTTTAATAAAAATAGGTATTCATTTTTCTTAACTCTTACCATTTTAAGGACCACATTTATAGGAGTTTTTTTTTGTGAACCGAATAGACCAAGATCAGACTACAAAGAATATGCTATCAGGGTCTGTAATTACCAACCATTTTCAAGAACATTCTAAGTCTTATTCTCCAGAATTTTCCGTCTGTTAAAAAAAGACAAGTTTATTTCTTGTATATACACCAAAAGAGGTATGTGCATAATTTTATAATAATTTATTGTAAAACAGTAGTGACCTCAGTAAGGAAAGAACCAAGGAATTAGTTTGAACGATGAATTTAGAGTTGATTATCTTTTGTATTTCAGCTTTGGTCTTATGCCAGCCAATCCGTTGAATATTCCAAATCCACTTTTACCCAACCAGAGTAAGAGTGTTTCTTTACCACTGAACACAATGGGACCTGTGCAGAAAATGACACCTTTAACTTTATTACAGGTAGATATTAAGATTTTTTATATGCATATTTTTAGCTCAGCTGTTTCCAGAGAAAACAACGAGGTTTTGTCATAGCCCTGGTGTCATCGTCGTCTGTGTCGTCCTTGCTGTTGTGGAAAAACTTTGACATTTTACAATATCTCTATAAATACTTAGGATATTTAATTCAAACTTGGAGTAGTTGTTGACTGTCAAAAGGGCAGGTAAGACTATACAACAAGGGCAGATAACTATCAAAATTTTTTTAGTCAGTTATGCCCCTTTTTCAACTTAATTGTCCATAAAACAAGGGCAAGTATTTTTGACACAGTTTTGTCCCTTTTTCCACTTGGAATTTTCACTTAAAACAAAGCAACCACAGAGAAGTGTTGGCACCAGTATTTTGCTCTTGTTTTTCATTTCTGATTAAATACCAGTGCAAAATGAGTCATAGGAGATAAGGAGAAAATGCAGGTTACAAGTATTTTCTCCTTTTTCCAGTTTGTTTTCTACCCTTTCGAAGACAAATCCTATCATTTGAACCAAAATAATTTGTGATCTGCAGATGCTTTCAATTCGGTAGATTTGATGAAGATTTATCTTTCCCATGGAAAAATTAGGAAACTGAGAAAAGCTTTTTTTTGTTTGAGATAAAAAAACTAAACCAACAGGCAAGAGGATTATAAATTTATACAGGATTAGACTGCACTCATAGAATATTTTGCACTTGGCTTAGATATGCAGAAATTGATACAGGGTTAATTTACACCCATAGATATTTTTTATGACTATGGCATATATCCAAACAGGCATGGAATTTACTCTGTATTTTCCAATTTCAGATTGCTATCAAAAATAACATAGATGTATTTTACATGTCCACAAATGTTCCGCTACATGTACTATTCACGGAAGATGGGGAGATGGATAAAAGGATATTTTTAGCAACCTGGAAAGATATTCCCTCAGCTAATGAGAAGCAATATACCATAAATAATGTGCAACACAATGCAGGTCAGTTATAAGCCTTTTTTATTAGCTCACCTGAGCACGAAGTGCTCATGGTGAGCTTTTGTGATCGTGCTGTGTCCGTCGTGCGTCGTCCGTCGTCAACTTTACCTTGTGTACGCTCTAAAGGCCACATTTTCAGTCCGATACTCATGAAACTTGGTCAGAACGTTTGCCTTGATGATGTCTAGGACGAGTTTGAAAATGGGTCATGTCAGGTCAAAAACTAGGTCACTAGGTCAAATCCTAGAAAAACCTTGTTTACGCTCTAGAGGCCACATTTTCAGTCCGATACTCATGAAACTTGGTCAGAATGTTTGTCTCGGTGATATCTCGGACAAGTTCGAAAATGGGTCATGTCGGGTCAAAAACTAGGTCACTAGGTCAAATTTTAGAAAAACCTTGTGTACGCTCTAGAGGCCACATTTTCAGTCAGATACTCATATAACTTGGTCAGAATGTTTGTCTTGATGATATCTCAGACGAGTTTGAAAATGGGTCATGTCGGGTCAAAAACTAGGTCACTAGGTCAAATCTTAGAAAAACCTTGTGTACGCCCTAGAGGCAACATTTTCAGTCCGATACGCATGAAAGTTGGTCAGAATGTTTGCCTCTATGATATTTTGGACGAGTTCGAAAATGGTTCATGTTGGGTCAAAAACTAGGTCACTAGGTCAAATCTTAGAAAAACCTTGTGTACGCTCTAGAGGCCACATTTTCAGTCCAATACTCATGAAACTTGGTCAGAATGTTTGCCTCAGTGATATCTCGGATGAGTTTGAAAATGGGTCATGTCGGGTCAAAAACTAGGTCACTAGGTCAAATCTTAGAAAAACCTTGTTTATGCTCTAGAGGCCACATTTTCAGTCCGATACTCATGAAAGTTGGTCAGAATGTTTGTCTTGATGATATCTCGGATGAGTTCAAAAATTGATCATGCTGGGCCAAAACTAGGTCACTAGGTCAAATCTTAGAAAAACCTTGTGTACGCCCTAGAGGCCACATTTTCAGTCCGATACGCATGAAAGTTGGTCAGAATGTTTGCCTCTATGATATTTTGGACGAGTTCGAAAATGGTTCATGTTGGGTCAAAAACTAGGTCACTAGGTCAAATCTTAGAAAAACCTTGTGTACGCTCTAGAGGCCACATTTTCAGTCCAATACTCATGAAACTTGGTCAGAATGTTTGCCTCAATGATATCTCGGATGAGTTTGAAAATCGGTCATGTCGGGTCAAAAACTAGGTCACTAGGTCAAATCTTAGAAAAACCTTGTTTATGCTCTAGAGGCCACATTTTCAGTCCGATACTCATGAAAGTTGGTCAGAATGTTTGTCTTTATGATATCTTGGATGAGTTCTAAAATGGGTCATGTCTGGTCAAAAAGTAGGTCAAAAGGTCATATCTTAGAAAAACCTTGTGTACACTCTAGAGGCCACATTTTTGGTCCAAAACTCTTGAAATTTGGTCAGAATGTTTGTCTTGATGATATCTTGGACAATTTGAAAATGGGTCATGTCAGGCAAAAAACTAGGTCATTGGGTCAAATCTTAAAAAAAACCTTGTGTATGCTCTAGAGGTCACAGTTTCAGTCCAAATTTCTTGAAAGTTGGTCAGAATGTTTTACTTGATGACATCTCACATGACTTTGAAAATTGGTCATGTTGGGTCAGAAACTAGGTCAGTAGTTCAAATCTTAGAAAAAAAACTGTGTATGCTCTATAGGCCACATTTTCTGTCCAATACGTATGAAAGGTGGACAAGATCTTTGTTTTGATAATATCTACAATGGGAAAATTGGCTATGGTTGGATAAAAAGTAGGTCACTGAGAAAAATTCTAGAAAAAGCTTGTGTACATGCTAGAGGCCAAATTTTCATTCCAATAATTATGAAAGCTTAGTAAATTGTTTGTCATGGTATCTCAAAAGAGATTGAAAATGGGTCATGTTTGGTCAAAAGACTCAGGTGAGCGACTTTAGGACCATCATGGCCCTCTTGTACAATCTTGTGTGTGTATCTTGTGTCTTACTGTATGTTTTTCTGCCAACAGCTGGATCTTTGCCAAAAAGCATTGTAACACATTATCAAACTCGTATAATATCCATACTGTATGAAGAAGATTCCTTTGCAATTTGAACCCCAAACTGTTAAGATTTGGCAGCTAGTGGGCTTTTAAATCTGAGCATTTGTTGTCTTGTATGAAACAAAATATGAAAATTTTCCTTTTTTTTTTCCCTGTATGTTTGTGATTGTTACATTTCATTCTTGAATTTTCTTGGTCACTACAGACACAGTATCCAGCAAACTAAAGAACAACAATGTGTTTACAATAGCCAAAAGAAATGTGGAAGGCCAGGATATGCTTTACCAGTCTTTAAAACTGACCAATGGAATCTGGGTCCTGGCGGAACTGAAAATACAGCCAGCTAATACATCATTTGTGGTGAGTACATGTGAGATCATCTGACATAAGTTGGCTATTGAGCTATATAGGATCTGACATAACTTGGTATTTAAGATATATATAGGATCTGAGAAGTTTGCATTTGAGATTAATTTTATTTACTCTTTCCAAAACAAGAAAATTTTGTATATATCAGTATTGAAATCATATGCAGACAAATTCACCTTTGAAAGAGCACAAAACATTTTTGGAGACACATGTGTAGGTGCACTGACCTCAGAAATTTGACCTAAGCTGTTTAATCCGTATTAAACTCCAATACAAATAAAAGCTTTTGCCATATAACGCTTTACCAAGCAATTCCATGTTTTATGAACCTGTAAAAAGAAAGCTTTTGAAAAAAATTGAGTGAAGGAAAATGCTGAAAACCAATATTTCACAATATTTTGCCCACTTTCCATGACAAATACCACTGTTAAAGCTACTTTTGAGTCTGCAAAAGTTTTTTATATTGACAAGTCTAATATTCTGTGCTCAGAAAAGGGCAGACAAAAGAAACTGAACTTACTGTGTAGGTATTTTCTTTTAACTATCACAAAACTGTAACCTGATGAATAAAGAAATTCTGTCAAGTAAAAACCACATATATGATTGTGAACTTTGTCTACTTTCAGTTGTCACTGAAGTCCAGAGCTGTGGATGTATATGAAGATGTCAGTCAGACAATAGAGACTATCCTTCACAATTAGACATTCCTTTGTAAATTAATGAAAACATGAACTCAATACTCTTCCATCAAACTGATAGAAAATGTCAGACTGATAGAAAACTACAAGTGGACAATCCCTGTCAGATGTTCATTACTCCAAAAAGTTCAGTTGCACTAGGAAGTTCATCAGGAACTAAAAAGCTTCATTGTGTTTAGATGTAGATGCTTCTACTAAGAGATTGTGAAAGATACAACAAAATGTAAAACTGGTCAGCTCTGTTACCTTTTCTCACGTTTTATATCATGAAATATGTCATAATTGTGTACAAATTTATTTGAGGAAAACCCAGGCTTTTATTGTAGGTATGAATATTCATTAAATTGACAGTTTCATACACCTTCCAAACCTACTACCAGTAGCTTTGATGGTAGTGTTTTTTCATTGGTAGAGTTACATTTTGATCCTCACTAGAGATTTCTTAAGTCTTTATTGAATTTTGTTTGTCAGTATGCCGAATTACCAAAATGTTTAAAATTGCTACAGTCTATATCTCGGCTAACCTACCAAATAGTCCAATGAGTTAACAGCTTTGAGGAAAAAACGCATTTGAAAAAAATTGTTGAAAGAGGAGAAAATGCTGGTAACCAGCATGTTGTCCTCTTCCAACATTATTTTCTACCCTATCATAGAGAAATCTAAAAAATCCACATTTATCACCTGCAAAAGCTTTCATATTATAGATAAGTCTAAAATTTTGTTATCTGGTAAGGATTAAGATTTTGAAAATTCAAACTGGGGTATATTTGCAATGTGTATTGTTTGCAATGTGTTGCAATGTATTTCTTTTTGTGTGAAGTGTAGGCCAACAAAGGGATTTTATTTTTCTTGGTCAACAAGTGGACAAAATGTTTAGTTCAGTAATTTCACAATTGACCTTACATAATGTAAACGTGTCCAGTGTTGTTGCTTATAAATTGCTATATTACTAAGACAAGTTTTGCTGAGGGGAAGGAAAGATTTTGCAGAATGTTTAGATGGATTATTAAATTAGACTGTTGAGTTCCGTGAGAGATATTCGGATCAAATTGACCTAGAAATGTTGCAAGTAGATTTTTGTGTCTGAACTGAAAATATGTTTGTAGTTTAAGTATTGATGTTGTGAAAAAAATTTATGTGCAATAACTTGATTAACAGCATTTCTCTTTTCTCGTAATGTTTTCAGAAAGCTGTCTTCTATTGTTGTAATAGTGTGGAATGCTTTTGGTGTAAGGTTAAATTGCAATTACTAGAATACATGTACACATGTATCTACTATTGTTATAGATTTTATCATTATGTCATTTGTATGAATAAAATGTTGAAAATTTTTCATGTTTTCTTTTTTAGAAGTGCCCAAATCTTAGCCCTTAGCTGAGCCCGGTAGCTCAGTCGACAGCAAACAGGACTCAAGAACATGGGGTCGCTGGTTTGATTCCTGGCTTGGCAAGGTTTGATGATAGTCATTGCAACAGGATTCATTCCTCTCTCACTGATAGTCATTGCAACAGGATTCATTCCTCTCTCACTGCTGACCATTGTAACGATGATGGTTATGTGGGAAAGCAGCCAGTGGCTTTGAAAGAATGTTGTGCAGATTACTTGTTAAAGAAACTCCAGGAAAGCATGGATAGGTGCACTGGCCATTGAGATATAACTGAAATAATGTTAAAAATGTGTAACACCATACCATCAATCAATCCTTGCCCTTAGAGAGCCGAATAAACCTATTTGACATTTTCATCTGAGAAATTCAACCTAAATGATGACAATTTCATGGTTGCATTTGTCTGCAGTGTTTCAGCAAAGCAGACATTGTAGATCAAAGATCAGGCTGCACATTTTGTGCAGCCTGATCTTTATCTACACTGGCCGCAAAGGCACTATAAGGGTTAAGGACAAAACAGAAATTGTGATTTTGGTGAAACAATTTTCCTGAAATATTTTTGACATCGTTATACTCTCATGGGCTTCTTGTTAATCATAAAATGGTATATTAAAATTAACATAATGTATAGAGAGTACAGACCAAATCAGACTGGACAAATGTGCAGACTGATCTTGGTCTATGCATGTACTTGTTCATGGCTGTTTTTACTCTAAAACTATCAGCTAAACATTTTTCTAAGCCTATGGCTAGTCTTCCCATGTAAAAATTCACCACTTTAGGTAACTGAATACGGTACATAAGTAGTAGAATGTAAATAATATACCCCTGAAGCAAGAGAGAACTTGCCACTTTTTCAAAATCTTCATTAGGTTGACACTGATGTTGATGTACATACACACCGTGCCTTAATAATGGATAAAGATACATTTAAATGCTTTGTTCTTGGCTTGATATGTTTTTCTCAAAATTGTTTGCTTTTGTGTTAAAGAACCAGTCTGTTGCAACATGTATGAAACCACCGTAGTGGTGAACAGAACTATTTCCAATCAACCACAACCTAAAATGGGCTCCGCCCCTCAGCTTTTGCAGAGCAGGTTGCCCAAGATCGTTGCTTGAAATTGTGAATTTTTCCAGGACTTCGTATTGTTAACCCTTTACCACACTGCTGAGTTTAAAAGACTCAGAGAAAGAAAGCTTTTGAAAACGTTGTGAGAAAAGGAGAAAATGCTGGTGACCAGCATTTTCTCCTTTTACCACGATGTTCTCTACCCTTGCAAAAACAAATTTCAATTTTTGAGACTATATATTTTGTAGTCTGCAAATGCTGGCAATTAGTCAAGTCTAAAACTTTTGTTGTTTGTTCAAAACTTAAACAGGTTACTGGAACACAACTAAAATTGTACTGCCTTGTTTGTCTAAATCTTTTTTCGGGTTTTTACAATATATCAGTAGTAAGCCCTAGAAAATATCTAATTAGCATTAATCAATACACAAAAGGATTGAAAATTCCCAGAGGAGAAACCACTCGGACGAAGCGTCCAGGCGGCGATAGTGTCTAGTAGCGGATCCTCCCCGTGCGAACATTTTTGATGGAAACGCTCCGTAAAGCGACTGTATTAAGCATTTTAACGTCAACACTTTTCTGCTGCGGTGCGATTCGGAAAAATGTTCTCAAATATCTCTACATAAACACTTTTATATATAATTTATTGACGTATTCTTAAACACCAAAACTCATATGTGGGTATTGCAAAATTATTCATTGAAAGAAATTCAAAAAAATAGCCATTAGACCTATTTTTTCTAGCGGTGCACTTCCTACCACAAAGGTGTTGTAGGGCACTTCCGGTTGATGAAATTCACGTTGCGATTTCTTTGTCTTTGGGGGTCGACCGTCCACGTTCAGATTGTCACGTTGTTTTTGTATTAAATATGAACAGTATCGGAGAGGAGTGTCAAGAACTGAAAGTTGCTTATGACGAATGCTTTAATCGATGGATCAGAGACTCATTTCTGCAGGGGAAGAATGACAATTCGTGCGACAAGCTGTTCGAGACATACCAAGCGTGTGTGAAGGTAACAATATGTTCAGCAAATACTGAATAGATTTGCGTGTTAACTCTTTCCATACCATAGACGACACCAGAACTTTTCTGGACAGTGTAGATCAAGATCAGACTGCTATATTCTGGATCATAAAAGAACTGTCTCTTGATCTTGCCGAGGAAATGTATTTTTAGCCTTTGAGAAAATGCAATTTATTTATTCAGTAGCGAAAGAGTTAAAATGTAGCTGTATATCCAAGATCTGAATTAAATTCATGAGCATGCAGATTGAGATAGGCTATGAGTCTTCTAAACCCTTTCTTAGGTCTTTACTGATTAATCCTTTATCATAAAGTTCTTTGAGGGTTTTTTCAATCATTGCAGGAAAAGGTGGATCCATAAAAAAAGTGGTAAAAATCATGTGTCTTACCCCAAACATATACTACATATACCTTCTTGAAGAAATATTCGGGGGTCAGGTCTTGTGTGATGAATGTGTAGGATTTGACACCTCTAGGCTCCGTTTGGGATCTTCACTGGAGGCACTTGTTTTTTGTTTTTTTTTGTTAGAATGTCCTTGGGCAAGACACTACATAGTAGTGCGCATATAGTGAAGAATCCTAAGACATACATGAACAAGTTAACCATTGTGATATGAATGAAATAACGTTAAAAATGGAGTGAAGCAAAATCAATCGGTCAAGAAATACCCCATCAAATAGACTACTATCAGCAGTTTCTCCTTTGCCCTCAATGTTTTCTATAGTTTTCTTCCCCATGATCTTTAAAACAAGGGATTATTTGGTAAGTGCTCAATATTTGTATCTTAACTATTCTTTTCTTTCTTGTCTTTCAGAAAGTCATAAAAGAAAAGGGAATAGAGCCTTTAGAATTGGAACGAGATGTCTTAGGGACAGAAGACGAAAAAGTGCCTCCAGATTCAGGGAAGAAATGATAACAAAAAAGAAATAATAACCAAAAAAAACAAGATTTCTCGAAAGAATGGTTCCAAACCAAAAGTATCTGTGATAACAAAAAGGAATGGATGGTGATTAGAAGTAGACACAGTGCAGAAATTATAATAGCACTCTTTATAGAATTGGGCAGTGTTAGTCTATTCATGTTTTTTGATAGATTTCATAAGTCTGTACTACTCTACAGTGGTCTATATATACAGTGTCGTTTGGCTAGCTGCTTAAGAATTTAGGATATGTGATTTGTTTAAAAACATTCAAGATAAGGGATAGGAAGAAATCCGAGTTGTGGCAGGACTGGTTGAGATTATGATAAACAAATTTTTATATTCAGTTCGAAATATATACTTTTTTTTTTGCTTTTGATTTTTTATTTTATGTTGTATAACATATAAAAATTAAGTAGATTTCCTCCCCCAAGTTTACAAATTTTTCTTCTGGAAAGGCTCCTTTGTACCATAATTCATTGTATAAAGCAAGTCATTGCGTTATCATGGATCCATAAAGTCCATTCCATATAACAATTGACCGAATCACAGCGTTACACAGGTACTTTGACATGCAGAAAATTTGCTAAAGGCAAAATGTATCAACCCCAGGTAAGCCTGCTTGGATTGCGCAGACTGACATGTACCTTCTTGCAGATGCATTACGCCTTCTTTTACAGAGCATGGACCAAATGTAATGTATGCAACCAATTGTTCGACAATGAAATGAAGACGTTGAAATTCAAAACATTCTGACAGTGTCTGCGCCTGAAATTATTCTAAAGAGTTATTTCTTGCATGTACATAATCCACCTATACTGATGCATCAACTCAATTTCAATTCCTGCTTCCTTGTTATTGCTCCATTTTTTGTAAGCAATAAAAGATGGCAGTGATGATCATCAGTACAATGTTTTTTTTTGTGTGTATTTTTTTCATTAAGCACCATTTCCACTGCATGGCTCAAATATAATATCCTTCTGTATTTTTGAAACTGTATCCGACAGTGTAGGTTCAACACCAGACTGCCACTTAGTGCCATTTGATCTTGATCATTTGCCGACAACAAATAAAATGTAGCATATATCATAAAAATTTGTCCTTGAAAGGATACAAAAGATAGTTGGTGGAATTGATAAAAAATGCTGGTTACCAGCACTTTCTTCTTTTCCCACAATGTTTTCTAAAACTGTCTTCTTCAGGGTCATTAAAGTAACAATAAATCCAAATGTAAACAAAGCAGGTAGTTTAATGCATTTTAATTTACATGTATATCATACCATTTAAAAATATGGAAATTATTGTGAAGATGACAATCTGTTATTGTACGGTATGTCCAAGTGTTAGTCGCTGACAGAGAAATTAATTTCAAAACAAGGTTAAAACCTGCCAGGTAGCTGTGTCTTTTGTTTACTTTTTGCCTGATTTTAAAATTCTTTTTTCTGTCAGCGACTAACATTTGGCCCAACCACACGATAACAGACTGTCATCTCCAAAATATTTTCCATACTTTCAAATGGTATGATTAAAATTTAAATGTATTATGACTCCTGATTTGCTATTTTGGCCTTTACTGGACCTTTAAAAGTCTGGATTGTGTAGTAAATGATTGAGGCAACTACATGCTGCCATATGTGAATCAGGGTTTGTATTCAAGAATAATTTTTAGAGCATTTTTAGTCTTCTTCTCGAGAGATTTTTGAATTTGAAAGTAACACAATTTCTCATTGACTAAAGCAAGTTGTGATACTTTCTAAATATACAAATGGACTTAGAATAAGATGATAATTATATTGTTGGTGAATATGGACACAGATTCATTTCATTTGAGCAATTTCTCAACATCTGAATTAACTCTACCACATAATCACGAGTTTTAAAGAAACTGAAGAAATAGCCTTTTGAAAACCTTGTGGGAAAAGGAGAAAATGCTGGTTACCAGACATAACCATCATTTCAACTAATAATTTGTGATCTACAAATGCTAAAAAGTTGGATAAGTCTAAAATTTATCATCTGGTAACTTGATATGTACATGTAATCTATTTTTCAAAATTAAGCATCGATGGAAAAGGTCAAACACCTAACAAGAAATATCTTTAAAAAAGATAGATGGCGTAAATTTGCCAGCAAATAGGCAGGGGCCCTTAAGTCTTTACCAAACATGACTCTGAGAAAGAAGCCTTTTGAAAACCTTGTAGGAAAAGGAGAAAATGCTGGTAACCAGCATTTTCTCCTTTTCCCACAATGTTTTCTTCCCTCCTAGAACAAGTTTCAATTTTTGAGTCATGTTAATATTGTCGTCTGCAAATGCTTTCAGTTTGAACCAGTCTAAAATTTTGTCGTTTTTAAAAATAAACATGTCTATATTTTTGACCGATCACAAATTTCTATTTATTCATTTGTTACCAGTACCAAAATTAGGTCAAAAGCCATCACATTCAGTTACACCAAAAAAAAAACAAGAAGATTATGCCATATTCTTCTGCTATTTATTTGTTACAGAGAAACATAAATAAATGTTAACATATTCACAATAAAGGATCACACAAACCGAGAATAAAAATAATTGCAACATGATAAACAAGAGGGCCATGATGGCCCTGTATCGCTCCACTGGCTATTAAGTCAATCATGTATCACTGCAGCTTGATAATCAAGGGAGGTAAATAGTAACGAACTTTATCTTTCATAAAAAGAGTTATTTCCCTTGATTAATGTTTAAATTGAAGTGACAATATTTTGAAGCCCATGTTAAACTTGCGATCCCTGGAATGAAGGCAATTTTGACCCCAGACCTACAATATGAAACTAGAATGTGTGGTTATAAACAAAAAGATTTTTTAATCTTGCCCAATAAAAAGTCATGTAAAACAAGTTTGCTGAATAAAAGGCCCTGTAAAATATGTGATCCATGACACAGGTTTATCAAGTTTTCACTATAAAAGCCAATGTAAAACTTGTGACCCCTGGTGTGGAGTCAAACTTGACCCCCAAAGTTAAAATTTGGGCCCTCTTGGTAGAGGCCCATTATATAAAGTTACATGCAAAATTTGGTAGCCCTAGGCCTAAATATGGCTATGTACAAGTAGATTATTAAAGTTTCCTTATATAAGACCATGTAGAACTTGTGACCCCCTGGGGTGGGGCTACATTTGACCCCCTGGGCTATAATTTGGGCACCCTTGATAGAGACCCCCTAGATAAAGCTAAATGCAAAATTTGATAGCCCTAGCCCTTATAGCTAGATGCGAAAGATTTTCCTATATAAGCCCGCCCATGTAAAACATGTTACCCCCCGGAGCGAAGTCAAATTTGACCCTCGGCTATAATTTGGACACCCTTGGTACAGGTCCACTAGATAAAGCTACATGCCAAATTTGGTCGCCCTAGGCCCCATGGCTAGGTCAAAGAAGAATTTTAAAGTTCTCCCTATATAAGCCCATGTAAAACTTGTTATATAAGCCCATGTAAAACTTGTTACCCCCGGGCAGGGCCTAATTTGACCCCAGGGCTATAATTTGAACAATCTTGGCAGAGGTCCACTAGATAAAGCTACATGCCAAATTTGGTAGCTCTAGGCCCTATGGCTAGGTAGAAGAGGAATTTCAAAGTTCTCCCTAAATAAGCCCATGTATAACTTGTGACCCCCGGGGCGGGGCCAATTTTGACCCCAGGGCTATAAATTGAAGAAACTTGGTAGAGGTCCACTAGATAAAGCTACATGCCAAATTTGGTAGCCCTTGGCCTTACGGTTTCAGACAAGAAGATTTTCAAAATTTTTCAGTTTTGTTGCCATGGCAACCAGAGTTTTTGAAGG
Organism: Hippopus hippopus; assembly: GCA_946811185.2. Taxonomy (NCBI): domain Eukaryota; kingdom Metazoa; phylum Mollusca; class Bivalvia; order Cardiida; family Cardiidae; genus Hippopus; species Hippopus hippopus. Next base: position 869,697 of record OX328109.1, read on the forward strand.
AATTAAATTCTTTCAAGAAATTCTGAAGAGGACCATGGCAGGATCATTTCTGTGAAGTTTCATCAAAATTGGATGGGTAGTTTCAGAGAAGAAGACGTTTTAAAAAAAAGTTAACGCACGGACGGACGGACGCACGACGGACAACAGGCCATGACATAAGCCCGCTGGCCTTCGGCCAGTGGAGCTAAAAACAACATAACACATGAATTTCTTTCCTATCGACACAATTTATACTTTCTCCCGCCATACCTTATCTTGATCTCTGCCGTCCGCAAAAGTCCTTGTTTTCGCCTATTGGACTAAAAGGGTTAATTCGTATTAGTTTTCCTTATTTCACAAGACTGGGGTTTCAACCCCCAATTCCTTTTAACCCATATCCTGCTAATTAAGTGAAATGAAATTCTTAAGCCGATAGTAAAACTTGAATTTTGCTATTTTAATGGCATCTTTTGGGCGGATAATATGCCTTTCTTGGACAGTAGCAGTCTGATCTTGATCTACACTGTCCGCAATAGGTCAGGAGTTGCACTTAGCAGCCTGAAGGTTAAAACATAGTAGTACAGATAATTTATCTCTGCATAGTATACAGATAATTTATTAGTACAGATAATTTATCTCTGCAAATTGCTAAAAAAAATGAACATTCTGATCTGTTTCTTGATTAATGTTGTGGCACAAGTATCAAATGTAATAAGCACCTTAAAATTAGAATTATATTAATATGGCAGAAATAATAATACACTGAAGCTTTTTACCCTTTACCATATACTCCTGTGTTTTAACCATCCTAGGCAAGAATGAAAGGAGAAATACTGGTAACCAGTAATTTTACACTTTTTCCACAGTATTTTGTACCCTTTCAAAGACAAATCCTATCATAGTGGCAACTAGTAATATTTCTTGTGCAAATGCTTTCAATTCAGACAGGTCTAGAATTTCCTCCTTTGGTGACATAAAGATTTACAGAGAACGGACGGTCACATGAAAAGCCAAAGATCTTGCAGTTTAAAAGTTTTGAGCTATGCTCTTGCAAAAGAGAGTTCAATGCATCTCCATGATGCATTACACCAAGCAAGTCATCACATAATTATGGCTCCATAATTTTGTTGTTTGGTAAAGTGTTAATTTACTGTCTCAAAAGTGTTTAAACTTTTTTTCCTCCGGTAAAGCGTTAGGTGTACTGACAGTGAAAGACAAAACTTAAGATTTCAGTTATCAGGATCGAACTTTCTTCCTTGCTTTATGACGCTGTCTCGAGCCACTCGTACTCGATGCACCAATCACAACCTGACTGTCCTCGATTTCTGCTTGTGAAACTCCCTCAGCCCCCTGTAGTTTTTGTTGGGCCTCCATGTGAAACATCAAGTCTTGAATTTGGTCTCTTAAATCACTTATCTCCTGATACAAAAGATCAAATTGATGTGCATAAATCATCAACATAAAGAGGGTCTCAAGTGGTAAGAGCACTGCATGCTCGTGCAAATGCTTGGCTGCAGTTACTTATAGAAATAGACTGATTTTCAGTCAAAATTCTAAATTGAAAAAGGGGCATAACTGTACAGAAAGTAAAGGCTTTAGTTTGCTTTAGTTCGTTATTTCAGTTTTGGTGAAATGTCATAGGCACTTTGTTTTCTGAGTCTGTTCAATGTGTCCTGCCATGTGACTGAAAATTTTGACTTCGTTTTTTGGGGGGAGGGTTTAAAACATTGTGGAAAAAGAAGAAAAAGCTGGTTACCAGTATTTTCTCCATTTTCCCACAATGTTTTCTACCATTTCAAAAAACAATTGCACCATTTGAGCCACACTGAAATTGTCGTCTGCAAATACTTTCAGTTTGGACAAGGCTAAAATTTTGTTGTCTGGTAAAGGGTTAAACAAGCAGGTGCTGATCACATTGTTTACATTTACTTAGTATTTCATGAAGAGTGATTTCTAAGTGCAGGTATTTACACGAAAAATACAGACCAGACAAGCCTCCAGATGGCGCCGATGTTAATGACGTAGGAATACCAATTACCGCGAAGCAAAATGTAATGAGAACTTAGTGAACATTACTATACAAACCTTTTCTTTTGTGAGTTTATATCCATTCAAGGACTCTTCAAGAACTGATACTCTTTTCTGCCATCCACTTTGATTCTCTGACAGGGCTTTATTTAGAGCCCTCTCTTCTATAAGATCATTGTATGACTTCTTTAGTTTACTCTCAAGCTGCAGGAGGTAGAAAAGAACAAGTATAATCTAACTAGAGCTGTCACTGAATCTGACTTAATACCCCCGCCAGCGCCTTGACAGAAACAGGCAATTTAACAAAAAATTTTCCAAGTTCAAGGGGAGATTGCCCTTGAATCATAGGGAGTAGATGATTGAAAACTGCATCTTGCACAACTTCAGTATACGATCAATTTATCAACAAACTTTCAATACAATAGCAGCAAAACTGTAGGAGGAGTTTGCGACACAAAATTACTAGTATTTTGTACACAGACGGACACACAGACGGACACACAGACAGGCTGATTCCAGTATACCCCCGAAAACCTTCGTTTTGCGGGGGTATAAAAATAACATCTGCTAATCAGCATCTTCTCCTTTTCCCACTGTTTTCTACCCTGTCAAAGACAAATTTTATAACTTGTGAAACACTTGCCATCTGCAAATGCTTTCAATTTGGGCCAGTCAAAAATCTTGTCTGGTATAGAGTTAAACAGGATAATGTCAAATAACTTGAAGGTGAGGCTTAAGTCACCATATCACAAATCCTCTTTAACTCTTTACCACACAATCCCGACTTTTAACGACCCTGAGAAAGAAGCATTTTGAGAATATTGTTGGAAAAGGAGAAAATGCTGATAACCAGCATCTTCTCCTTTTCCCACAATGTTTTCTACCTTTCCCAAACCAAATTTCAATTTTTCAGTCACATTAATTTTGCCGTCTGCAAATGCTTTCAATTTGGACCCGTCTATAATTTTGTCGTTTGGTAAAGAGTTAACCATTTTCCACACAATTCTGTATTTCAACAACCCTTGGGGAAAAAGCCCCTTGAAAACATTGTGCAAACAGGACAAAATGCTGAAAACTAGCATTTTCTCCTTTTCACACAATGTTTCTACCCATTGCCAGCCAAATCTCAACATGCAAATAATACTTAATTTGCTGTCTACAAATACCTAACAAGTCTAAAATTTTCTTGTCTACTTAAATAAGTTTTTCCATACCATAGACGACACCAGAAGCTTTTGTGGACAGTGTAGATCAAGATCAGACTGCACAAAATGTTCAGTCTGATCTCTGATCTACACTGTCCACTGCTATATTCTACATAATGACAAACCCGTCTCTTGATCTTGCAGAAGAAATGTATTTTTAGCTTTTGAGAAAATGCAGTTGATTTATTCAGTAATAAAACCTTTACCACAAAATTCTGAGTTTGACTTTTTACAACACAATCCTGGGTTTTTATGAACCCAATGAAACTTTTTGAAAGTATCGTGGGAAAAGGAGAAAATGCTAGCAGGGTTTTCCTTGACGCACGATTTTGTGCGTTTTGACGCATTTTTAAGGAAAATGACCCGCATTTTTTTCAGTAATGCGTCATGGTTGACGCACAAATACGATAAGAGGTAATAATGATCGTATATACTTCGACACTGTTACATCGCGAGTAGATGAAAAATCTGGAGTACGAAGAGAAAACGGGACGAAACACTGGACTGTGTATCGATTTTACTAAAATACCGTCGGTCTTTAAACGGGTCTAAACTAAACCAGTCGATCTCTAATGAAAACAATATGGCTCTGTCAAAATCGACGTCATTCTTGCTGTCTGCAAGGAAGAAGAGCCCTTAAACAAAGATCAGACGATACAACGCCTGGTAAGAGCACCAAGAATCACATTTCAAGGTCTCGAGGGTTTACTGTGAATTAGCTAAAGAGATACACTTTGTTATTCGTTGAAAACAGCGGCATGAACGCGATCCGCGTGTCGAAACACAGGAATCGGCCATTTAATTGGTAAAAATAGTTTATTTTCGGCCGAAATGGATAATCTCTATCAAGAAAAATAACAGAGACTTCCCCATCCGGCCGACAACAAGCTTTCTTCGCCAACTAAACGGTCGATTCCTGTAATAAAAACAAAATAACCCTTAACCATAGAGAGAGGCTACACATAATTAAAAAATAAACCCTTGTGCATCATCAAAACACTAGCGGTCATGACGATACCCTTGAAACATTAAAATTACATAGAGATATGACAGCTTGTCTGCAGCTAGAGCATATTTGCTCGTTAAGAACAAGCTTAATAAAGCATACTCCAGATAGTCTTTATGAAAAAGGTGCCATCTAGGCTGTAAGCTCCCTCTATACAGAGAATCTCTGGTGTTATTATGTATCTATCACCGTGAAATAATTCATATATAGGGTAAGTGAAGATTTACAGTGAATAGAAAACACGAAAAAAAAACACATACTTTAACAAATAGTAGCTTTTGTTTAAGCGAATTACATTTTGTTGTGACCCCCACAAATTCCAAAATGACCCCCATTATTTTTGACTAGGGGGTCACAATGACCCCCTATTTTTGTGGCCGAGGGAAAACCCTGTGCTAGTAATCAGTATTTTCTCATTTTCCCACAATTTTTTCTACCCTATCAAGGACAAATTCAATCATTTGAATCAAATATAAATTGTCATCTGCAAATGCTTTCAAATTGGATGAGTCTACATTTTTGTCTTGTAGTAAATGGTAAAAAGACCTGGGAAAGAAGAATTTTGAAAAAATTTTGAGAAAAGCAGAAAATGCTGGTAGCTAGAACATTTTTCTTTACCGACAATGTTTTCGTCCCTTTTAGATACAAACCTTATCATATGGGCCACATTTCAATTGCTGTTTGCAACTGCTTTCAATTATGACAAGTCTAAAATTTTGTCCACTGATAAAAAGTTAAATAAGATCACGTCCAATAATACGTAAAATTGAAGGCCTGGTTTTATTTATACACAAGTCAAAAATTTTGTAATCTGGTAAAGAGTTTAAGATAACAGAGTAAACTGTTGAACAAAACTGACATTTTGACACAACCTGATCCAACATCTGAAAATTTCACAATTTTTATCAGTGCTGAAAAAAAACTATCTTTCTATAAAATTTTACCCCAATACATCTTTTTTCCACTTGTTTCTTCTCTTTGTTCAGGTCATCCAGGGAGGATTGCAGTTTATGGCAGTTTTCTTTTAATATTTTATTTTCTTCTTCCACATCGTAAACCTGTTTAAAAGGTAAATATATAGTTAAACCTGCCCCCACAATATACGACCACATGAAATTCCCCCTGACTAAACTTCCTAGGTGAATGACCTGTAATATGAGACCCTCTGGTGTCTCGAACCAACGTCCTTGCAAATTATGACTTTGGACCATTATAACCCTATAAGTGAATTTCAAATTTCATACAAACCTTAAAAAACAATGTCAGGCTGTTCAAATGTTTGTGCCAGCAACTACGTAGTATACTGTAAAGGTGGACATCAATGCCGGTCTAACATTTCACAAACTACCACGAGAGTTTAAGACAGAATTCCAAAATTATACTCCAACTGTGTATTGTAAAACTAACTCATTATTCAATTTAATTAATTTCCATTTTTACTTCAATGAAACATGTTAAAATGGCAGTATTAACCGCCACTAGACTGGTACTCTGGTAAACTTTGATGGAAAAAGGCCCTCATTTTCAAGGGAAACGAACTCTTCAAGGGAATTCTGAGGATCGCCATCGCAGGATCATTTATGTGAAGTTTGGTCAAAATTGGACAAGTAATTTCAGAGATGTTCAAAGTAAAAGTTAACATATGAACAGATGCACATGCAGACAACAGACACAAGGCCTTGAATTAAGTTCGCTGACCTTCAGCTAATGGGGCTAATAAAAAAAAAATAACACCACACAAGAATAGATACCTTTTTCAACACACTCTTTTCAATACTTTCCATTTTCTCCTCAAAAAACAGCCTCTGGGATTCCAGCTGATTTGTGAGCAAGTATGTGTACTACAAAATATAAACAGCACATGTATTAATAGGTATACCCGACAAATTACATCAGGGTTCGACATTGTCTAGCAAAAGATCGGTTCGGGCTAGTAGGGACTGCGTCCAGCTAGCCCAAATGGTCTAGTGCAAAAGTTGAGACAATTACTTTAAGTGTCAATTTCATGCTTCGCGTAAGTGACGAAAACCGACCTTACATGCCGTTCGCCGAAAAAGATCGTTTATCAAACTTGCGATTTTTTTCAACCAGTGATAAATCATTGACAACTTTTTAATTGTTATAACAGGAAGACGGTCGCGCATGCGCGGTAGCCCATAACTTCACTGGAAAAACCCAAACTGAACTGAAAAAAGAGGGGTGAGACTAAAACGCGGACGCGTTAAGCGGACCATGTAGACAAAGAGGAACAAGAGCGGCAAATTGTCGCAAGATACGCCCGTCCCACCGCCAGTTGTCAAGGGGGTATAATAATCGTAAAGGGCAGGTAATGCAACAAACATGTTTACCAAGTCTCAAGTCAATTTGACTTGAGGTAACAAAGTTCCATTCCAGACAAGCAAGAAATACTGTAAAAATGAAGATCAAAGTGGAATTACTCGAAATCCGCATTAGGTAGAGTTATTGTTCTTGCGCACTGTACTCTGTAATATTGCAACAAACATGTATACCAAGTTTCAAGTCACGCTGACTTGAGATGACAAAGTTATATTCTGGACAAGGAGAAAATGCTATAAAATGACGATCAAAGGGAAATAATTCAAAGACAGCATGAGACAGAGTTATGGTTCTTTCACACTGCACTCCGTATTATTGCAAAAAACACACATGTCAAGTTTCAAGTCAATCGGACTGGAGATTACAAAGTTATGCTCCGGACAAGCAGAAAATGCTGTAAAAAATATGACTATCAAAGGGAAATAACTCAAGACAGCACGAGATAGAGTTATAGTTCTTTCGCACTGCACTCCATATTATTGCAACAAACACAAATACCAAGTTTCAAGTCAATCGGACTGGAGATGACAAAGTAATATTCCAGACAAGCAGAAAATGCTTAAAAATGACGATCAAAGGGAAATAACTCAAAGACAGCACGAGGTAGAGTTATGGTTCTTTCGCAATGCACTCCGTATTATTGCAACAAACACACATGCCAAGTTCCAAGTCGATCAGACTGGAGATGACAAAGTTATGCTCCGGACAAGCAGAAAATGCTGTAAAAATGACAAAGGGAAATACCTCAAAGACAACATGAGGTAGAGTTATGGTTCTTTCGCACTGCACTCTGTATTATTGCAACAAACACATATACCAAGTTTCAAGTCAATCGGACTGGAGATTACAAAGTTATATTCCGGACAAGCAGAAAATGCTGTAAAAATTACGATCAAAGGGAAATAACTCAAAGACAGCACAAGGTAGAGTTATGGTTCTTTCGCACTGCACTCCGTATTATTGCAACAAACACATATGCCAAGTTTCAAGTCAATCGGACTGGAGATGACAAAGTTATGTTCCGGACAAGCAGAAAATGCTGTAAATAATATGACTATCAAAGGGAAATAACTCAAAGTCAGCATGAGGTAGAGTAATGGTTCTTTCGCACTGCACTCCGTATTATTGCAACTAACACACATGCCAAGTTTCAAGTCAATCGGACTGGAGATGACAAAATTATGCTCCAGACAAGCAGAAAATGCTGTAAAAATGACGATCAAAGGGAAATAACTCAAAGACAGCACGAGGTAGAGTTATGGTTCTTTTGCACTGCAATCCATATTATTGCAACTAACACACATGCCAAGTTTCAAGTCAATCAGACTGGAGATGACAAAGTTATCCTCCGGACAAGCAGAAAATGCTGTAAAAATGACAATCAAAGGGAAATAACTCAAAGACAGTACGAGGTAGAGTTATGGTTCTTTTGCATTGCACTCCGTATTATTGCAACTAACACACATGCCAAGTTTCAAGTCAGTTGGACTGGAGATGACAAAGTTATGCTCCGGACAAGCAGAAAATGCTGTAAAAATGACAATCAAAGGGAAATAACTCAAAGACAGCACGAGGTAGAGTTATGGTTCTTTCACACTGCACTCCCCCTTAATGAGATCTATCCACCCATGAAGTTTCATAACCGTAGCTAGCATAGTTTTGGAGATATGCTTTGGACAAAATTCAAGTATGAATATAAACAAAGGGAAATAACTCAAAAATTAAGTAAGCAAGAGTTATGATTCCTGTGCACTGCACTCTCCCTTGATAAGATCTATCCACCCATAAAGTTTCATAACCTTAGCTAGTATAGTCTTGGAGATATGCTCCGGACAAAATTCAAGTATGAAAAACAACAAAGGGCAATAACTCAAAAATTAAGGAAGCAAGAGTTATGATTCCTGTGCACTGCACTCCCCCTTGATGAGATCTATCCACCCATGAAGTTTCATAACCGTAGCTAGTATAGTTTTGGAGATATGCTCCAGACAAAATTCAAGTATGAAAAACAACAAAGGGCAATAACTCAACTAGAGGCGCTTGAGCGCCTGTATCGCTCCACAGGCCTGATATTTCTATAATGGCGAAAGGAAGTTTTTAACAATTATCATTCAATCCTGCATTTTAGCTCACTGAAGAAACAATTTGGTAGACAACCACCATAGGAACTTACCTGCAAAACAACAATGAAATCCAATGAATAGTTTTAGAGAAGAAATTTTTCAAAGATTTTACTTTATACCATAAAAGGAAAATGAGTCTCCCATAAAAGCCATGTTTTTTGACAGATCTTTTTTTTTTTAAGGAATTCTGTAAACCTGTATCTAAGGAACATTCCTGCAAAATAATAATGCTATCCAAATAGTGGTTTGGGAGGAGAAGATTTTTAAAGGTTTTTTACTTTGGTTGCCATGGCAACCAGAATTCTTCATGGAACACAATTATTTGAAGGAATTTGAAAGAGGACCACCAAAGGAACATTCCTGTGAAATTTGGTAAAAATCCAGTCAATAGTTTCTGAGGAGAAGTTTTTTAAAGAAAAAGTTTACGGACGCACGCACGGACGAACGAACGGACGGACGGACGGACGCACGACGGACACAACGCCATGACAATAGCTCTCTGGCCTTCGGCCAGTGGAGCTAAAAATTAAGCAAGTGAGAGTTATGATTCCTGTGCACTGCACTCCGCCTTGATGAGATCTATCCACCCATGAAATTTCATAACCGTAGCTAGCATAGTTTTGGAGATATGCTCCGGACAAAGAATGGGGATGCCACCTGCCCGCCCGCCACTGGTGATCCCATAATACGTCCTGTCTTCGACAGGCGTATAAAAAAGTGGACCATATGAAATATAGAGGGAAAAAGCGGACGCGGTCTTATACTTAATTTGGTGTCTTATATTAGTTTTTTGAAAAAGTTAAGCATTTTTTTTTAAGTTTGCTGTACTTGACACATTGGTAATGAATGAGAGATTTATATTTCAAGGTTTTTGAATCAGATGAACAAAAATTATTTTACATTGTAAAAGTAGGACGATATGAAACATAAAGAGGGAAAACGCAGACGTTGCCTCACACTGAATTAGACGTGTATTTTTTTTAGCAAGATATTTTCTGTGCTGTGCTATTAGATCTACTATATATATATATATGTGTGTGTGTGTGTGTGTGTGTGTGTGTGTGTGTGTGTGTGTGTGTGTGTGTGTGTGTATATATAGACACACACACACACACACACATTTAACTTTAAGGCTTTTAAGATAGATGAAACAAAATCTTTGTATATATTATTTCACTTTCCTATAAACTTTGATCATTAATACATAATATATACCAAAATCGATGTCTGTCATTGATATCAGAAGGTAAGATATTTGAAATGTAGAGTTTTAATTCAATAAAATTAAACTAGAGGACGCCCACGTTATTTGATGTTTATACCCGTGGGGACAAAAACGCGTATGCCGTACGTAGCAAGGGGGAAAACGCGGATGATATGAAACAAAGAGGGAAAACGCGGACAATATGAAACATAGAGGGAAAACGCGGACGCCGTCTTACGCAACAGTCATTATCTGGTATTAGCGTATTAAATAACATTTTTGAATTATTATAACACGTCCAATTGAATGTAAATCTGGCTCAACTGATTGGGTTTGATTATGATAGGTTATTAAACAAGAGGGCCAAGATGGCCCTGGATCGCTCACCTGAATTTTTAAGAGGACCATAACCAACTTTTTTTAAAGTATTGAAATTTTGGAAACAAAATCAGTATTTTGCCAAGCAATTATAAAAAGGTCACCTGTAAAAATCATTTCAAAATCTGTCACCACCCCTACAATCATCACCACAGCCATGTTTTTGACGAATCAGAATTCTGCAAATAAATTTTAGGATAGGTCACCCAAAGACCTTATCTTGAACAAGAGCACATGCCCGATAGTGGCTAAAAATATTAAGTTGAACATGAGCACCTCATGAGAGTGCCAATGATTGGCTGTTGGAACCTTGCTGGATAGTAAAATAAAATTCCAAATCGCAAAAGGGGCATAATTTGGACAAAACAATTTTAGAGTTAACTGCCCTCGTATGGGTTGCTTTTTACTAGTGAACAATTATTCCGAGTTTTAAGTACATGTGTTGAGTGGAAGCCGAGATATAACAAAATGTCAAAGTTTTTGCACAACAACAACAACGCAGATGACGCCAACAGGGCTATGTCAATACCTCGATGTTTTCTTTGAAAACAGCTAAGCTAAATAAGGGGTATAATATAAGGATCATTTCTGTGAAATAACTTCAAAATCTGAATAGTGGTTTCAGAGAAGACAAAATTTTTATGAATTTCTTCATGTCCTCAGAGAGCAAATAGCTTCCACCCATCACAGCCATGTTTCTTGACAGATCAAAATTTCGCGAATAAATTTTCAAAAGGGGCACCTAAGGAACATTTCTGTGAAATTATTTCAAAATCTGACAAGTGGTTTAGGAGAAGAAGAATTTCAAAGAATTTCTTTAAGTCCATACAGTGCAAAGATGCCCATCCCCACCCAGGCCATGTTTTTCGACGGATCAAAATTACACAAACAAACTTTAAAAAGGGTTACCCAAGGAACATATCCATGAAATTATTTCAAAATCTGACCAGCAGTTTCAGAGGAGAAGATTATCAAAGAATTTCTTGGAAAATTCCATTTGGTTGCCATGGCAACCAGAGTTTTTGATGAATCAAATTCTGTGAACAATTTTCAAAGGGGACGTCCCAAGGAACATTCCAGCCAAGTTTGGTCCAAATCGGCCAAGCGATTTAGGAGGAGAAGATGTTTAAAGAATTGTTGACACTGCTGGACGCCAAGAGCCCCACCCCCTCCACAACGGCCATGTTTTTTAACGGATCAAAATTTCACGAACAATTTTTAAAAAGGGTCACCTGTAAAAATTATTTCAAAATCTGTCACCACCCCTACAATCATCACCACAGCCATGTTTTTGACGAATCAGAATTCTGCAAATAAATTTTAGGATAGGCCAAGAGCCTCCCCCCCCCCCTCCCACCACGGCCATGTTTTTCGACGGATCAAAATTTTGTGAACAAGTTTTGAAAAGGGTCACCCAAAGAACATTTCTGTGAAATTATTTCAAAATCTGACCACCAGTTTCAGAGGAGAAGATTTGTATAGAACTGTTGACACCGCTGGACGCTAAGAGCCCCCCCTTCTACCACGGCCATGTTTTTCGACAAATCAAAATTTTGGGAACAATTTTTAAAAAAAGGGTCACCCAAGGAACATATCTGTGAAATTATTTTAAAATCTGACAGCAGTTTCAGAGGAAAAGATTTTTAAAGAATTTCTTGGAAAATTCCATTTGGTTGCCATGGTAACCAGAGTTTTTGATAAAATCAAATTCTGTGAACAATTTTTAAAGAGGACCTCCCAAGGAACATTCCAGCCAAGTTTGGTCCAAATTGGCCAAGCGGTGTAGGAGGAGAAGATGTTTAAAGAATTGATGACACCACTGGACGCCAAGAGCCCCCCCCCCTCCACCACGGCCATGTTTTTCAACGGATCAAAATTTCGCGAACAGTTTTTGAAAAGGGTCACCCAAGGAACATATCTGTGAAATTATTTCAAAATCTGACCACCAGTTTCAGAGGAGAAGATTTTTATAGAATTGTTGACACCGATGGACGTCAAGAGTCCCCCCCTTTCCACCACTGCTATGTTTTTCGACGGATCAAAATTTCGCAAACAGCTTTTGAAAAGGGTCACCCAAGGAACATATCTGTGAAATTATTTCAAAATCTGACCAGCGGTTTCAGAGGAGAAGATTTTTAAAGAATTTCTTGAAAAATTCCATTTGGTTGCCATGGCAACCAGAGTTTTTGATGAAATCAAATTCTGTGAGCATTTTTTAAACAGGACCTCCCAAGGAACATTCCAGCCAAGTTTGGTCCAAATCGGCCAAGCGGTTTAGGAGGAGAAGATGTTTAAAGAATTGTTGATGCCGCACGACAGACACAGCGTGCCCCTAAAACCTCCCCTTAAGCACGTTGTGCTCAGGTGAGCTAAAAAGTATTTGAATCAAGCCAAATAATTATATGCAAGGCAAGAATACGAAATTACGCTTTCAAAAGATCAGAATGAAAGTCGAAGTGAATCACCTAACTATGTCACCTAACAACGGGAATATGGACACAGATGCTACTACTAGCGCTCTGTCTGGCAGACATATTGTCGAGCTAAAACATCTTTTCAGATGCAGATGCTGTCAGTTTGGTCTAGTCCAAAATTATGTCACTTGGTAAAGACTTGAAGAAAACGAGGAGCTGTACATAACTCTTTCTCCTTTACCAGGTTATCCCTTACCTTGATGAGTCTGCAGTAGACAACATTAGAAAACATTGATGTCAAAAGGACAAATTGCTGCCATGATTGATTTCTCCTTTTCACGCAATGATTTCTGACCCATCAAAGAACTGTGATACATACATACCAGGTTTTGGTTTAGCGTCTGCAAACGCATCAAATTAAGAAGAGTCCAAAATTAGTCATTTGGTAATGGGTTAAATGGTAACATCAGGATTACATTTATATGCTATGGATTGGTTTATTATGAGCAACAAACTTGATTCTTATAAGCATTGTTGTATTGTTGAAAAACTGAGATAATTTACTTCATATAATGTCTATGTCTTTGACAAACCCTACATTTACTCATTAGTTTGTGCTCCACCCACAAACTTAAAATGTATTTTCTTAAAAAATAAGGCTGTTGACCTATTTGTTTTAAGCCTGATTCTTTTAGTTTAGTACCTGAATATTATTCATAGAAAAAATACGAAAAATCTGAATATTAGAACATTAAAAAAAATTACTGTAAACGATACTTTTTGTATTTTTTGGTTTTTTATCCAAAATAAAGGTGTTTAGCCATAATTTAAGAGTTTTTTTTAAGATTGATACTCAGTATACTCTAAATTATTTTTTTCATTAAATTTGATGTTTCACCAATACAATGACATAAAATTTAGATATAATTGTTGTCATTTAAAAAAATATACATCGACTTAGTTTTCATAGGTGAAATTTCATCCTGAACAGCCGCAATGCAGGGTGTACTAAAAGAAATATTCATAGAATTTCCCCAAAGCTGGTGACTCCCTTTTTTTATCTCCTATTTTTGTAGATCTGATAATAAACTATCACCAAACAAAGTTTCATGAAATTCTGAATGTTTTCATAAAATGGTGAAACTGTAGCGATCATCTTTAAACACAATTGCAAATCGCATGCCTAACTTTAAAAAAAAAAAAATGTGCACAACGGAGGTAGTCTCCCTTGTAAGTGGGTACCTGGCCATGTTCTCAAGTTTAAAGCCGGTTACTACATATTTTCACTGTATATATTTTGCAACTCCCTTGCCTGTTTGAAATATTTCGCTACAATCTTTCTTTAAGGATTAGGTGCCAAAATCTGCCAAGTGTACAGAAAATTTAGTTATTAATTTCTTTTGAAAATTATGATGCACAGTAATTGGTAAAAACACCTTTTTTGACATATAAAAGCTGAAAAATCAAGTCACAAATTGAACATGTAATTTTCGTTTTGCGTACATATGTATGGCATCTACTGCAGAAAAATGTCATCACAACAAAAGCTGTAAAAATGTTTTACAGCATCAAGATGTGAGATACCGGTAGGTAGGTTGACATAAGTGATTCATTCATATTTTGTTCTATTTTCCTCTAACATGGCATGGCCTTTATCTGACAGAGTTTAAGCTTACAATGAGCTGATCAACCTGCCCTCCTGTGAAATTGAAATAGCTAAATCTATGTGCATCGTCTTCGACAATGAGTTTCAATCTGTCTATGCTTCCTTTCTAAAGCAGTACTAATGTACTTCAGACTTTGAGAAAGGAAAGCCAAAAATCCTTTAGCAAAGGCCATCGACTATCAAAAAACGTGGCCCTGTTCTGTTTTTTAATCTTGACTGACACTGCCATTATGCCTAAGTCTGACCATGCCCCGGAGACATGATACATCCATATAATATTCCGAGCTATAGTAATATTATTTTTAATGATTCAACAATAAAATATCCATGACTTTGTGACACAAAAAAGCCTTTAACTCTTTACCAAACAACAATATTTTGTATTTGTCCAAATTTAGAGCTATTTGCAGACGACGAACTACAGGTCACTCAAATTACAAGCGTTGTCTGTAATAGGGTAGAAAACGTTGTGGGAAAAGGAGAAAATCAGCATTTTCTACTTTTCCCACGTTTTCAAAAGGCTGTTTATTCAGGGTCGTGAAAACACAGGATTGTGTGATACAGGGTTAATATGGCAGTTCAAATCGCCTGCAACCTACAGTCCAACATTACATTTAGCACCTAATTTTTCTTTGTACCCCCAATTCAAAACCTAGGGGGTACACTGTACCCCTAAATATTTCTTAACCCCCAATTCAAAACCTAGGGACTACACTGTACCCCCAAATCTTTCTTTGTACCTCCAATTCAAAACCAAGGGGGTACACTGTACCCCCAAATTTTTCTTTGTACCTCCAATTCAAAACCTGGTGGGTGCGCACATGTACCCCCAAATAAAACACCCAGTGGGAATGCTGTTCTATTCAATAATATTCAACTCTTTACCACACCACAGAAATGTGAAATTGTCCTAATTGAAAGTATTTGCAGACCACTAAAATGAGGCTTAAATAGTGGAGTTTGTTTTTGGAAATGGATAGAAAACATTGTGAGAAAAGGATAAAATACTGGTTACCAGCATTTTCTCCTTTTCCCACAACATTTTTAAAAGCTTTGTTTCTAAGGGTCGTTAAACCTCGGCATTGTCTGCTACAGGGTCAAAATTGCTAAAATTATGATTTTTGTCTTCAAAAAGGTAGAAAACGTGGGAAAAGGAGAAATTGCTGCTTACCAGCATTTTCACATTTTTTCAAAAAGTTTTCCAGGTTCCCAAGTTTTAACAGTTTATTTGAACCTTGAGAAGATTCCTTTAAAATCATTGTTGATAAATGCTAGTAACCAGCAATTTGTCCTGTTCCCGTATGTTTCCTACCCAAAAATAAGTTTCAATTTTTGATTTACATTTACTGTATTGTCTGCAAACACAATTCAATTTGGACAGATCTAAAATTTCGTTACGTGGTAAAGAGATAAAAAAAAAAAAAAAAATGAACAAAACAGGAAGTTGTTAAGTATTATTCTTAGAATGGTAACTCTATCCTTTTCTAATAAAAGAATTTAAGCTGTCCTTCTATTCATTAGCGTTTAACTCTTTACCGAACTATCCTGACTTTTTACAACCCTGAGAAAAAAAGCCTTTGAAAACATTGCGGGAAAAGGAGAAAATGCTGGTAACCAGCATTTTCTCCTTTTTCCACAATGTTTTCTACCTTTCTAGAAAAAAAAATAATTAATTTTCAAGTCACTTTTATTTTGTCGTCTACAAATGCTTTCAATTTGGACATGTCTAAATTTTGTCATTTGGTAAAGAGTTAACTGTTTACCACTCCACACAAATGTAGAATCTCCAAACTGATAGTATTTGCAGACGACAAATCAAACAGTTGTCAGTTGTCAAGGACGTATAATAATCACAAAGGGCAGGTAGTGCAACAAACATGTTTACCAAGTCTCAAGTCAATTTGACTTGAGACTTCAAAGTTCTGTTTGGGACAAGCAAGAAATACTGTAAAAATGAAGATCAAAGTGGAATTACTCAAAGTCTGCGCTAGGCAGAGTTATTGTTCTTGCGCACTGTACTCGGTAATATTGCAACAAACATGCATACCAAGTTTGAAGTCGTTCTGACTTGAGATGACAAAGTTATATTCCAGACAAGCACTAAATGCTGTAAAAATGACGATCAAAGGGAAATAACTCAAAGACAGCACAAGGTCGAGTTACAATTCTTGTGCACTGCACTTTCACATATTGCAACAAATAAGCATACCATATTTTATGTCATTCCAACTTTAGATGACAAAGTTTTGCTCCAGACAAGCAAGAAATGCTATAAAAATGAAGGTCAAAGGGGAATAACTCAAAATTCGTGCTAGGAAGAGTTGTGGTTCTTGTGCACTGCACTCCGTAATTTTTCAACAATCATGCATACCAAATTTGAAGATGTTCAGGCTTGAGATGACGAAGTTATATTCCAGACAAGCAGAAAATGCCGTATAAATGACAATCAAAGGGAAATAACTCGAAGACAGTACGAGGCAGAGTTATGGTTCTTTCACACTGCATTCCGTATTATTGCAACAACTACAAATGCCAAGTTTCAAGTCAATCGGATTGGAGATGACAAAGTTATGCTCAAGACAAAGAACTATTCTACAGAACTTTCTAAATCAAGGGCAAATAACTCAAGTCGTTCTGGTCCGATTAGATCCATAATTGAACTAATCTGAGATCTTATGGTCATAAGTATTTTGACAAAGTTTGATGCTGATTGGTTAAAAATTGTAGATGCTAGAGTGTAAACAAAGTCAAATATAGCAATTTTTCTAATTCAAGGGCAAATAACTCCAGTTGTTATAGTCCGATTAGACCCGTAATCGAACTCATACAAGATCTTATGGTCATATATATTTTGACCAAGTTTGGTGCTGATTGGTTGATATTTGTAGATGCTAGAGTGTAAACAAAGTCAAATATAGCAATTTTTCTAATTCAAGGGCAAATAACTCCAGTTGTTCAGGTCCGATTATACCCATAATCGAGCTCATCCGAGATCTTATGGTCATATATATTTTGACCAAGTTTGGTGCTGATTGATTAATATTTGAAGATGCTAGAGTGTAAACAAAGAAATGTGAACGGACGGACGAACGGACGACGGCAGACAGTGAGTGATCACAATAGCTCATCCTGAGCACTTTGTGCTCAGGTGAGCTAAAAAAAGTGGGGGAAAAGGAGAAAATGCTGGTATCCAGCATTTTCTCTTTGTCTCAATGTGTTTTCAAAAGCCTCTTTTTAGGGTCGTTAAAGCTCTGGATTTTGTGGATTGCATACAGGATAAAGGCTTACCGGAAAAAGAAGGAAATAACGGTACAAAATAGAAACAGTATGGCAGAAGGAAACACTAGCTGACACGAGAGAGAGAGAGAGAGAGAGAGAGAGAGAGAGAGAGAGAGAGAGAGAGAGAGAGAGAGAGAGAGAGAGAGAGTGTTTAAATTAAGATGGACAACACCAACGCAGACGATATGAAAAAAAAAAAAGAGGGGAAATGCGGCTGCTGTGTCACTGAAATCTGTGTCGCATTTTAGCATTTTGAACATGTTGAAGATCACTCCTATATTGTAAGGAAAAATAGGAAAATGCAGACACGTTCTAATATGTCCTGGACATCTTCTATGCTTTAAGCAGCAATATCAACAAAGAGGGAAAACACAGACGATATAGCACATAAAGGGAAAATGCGGACGACATTGTACATGGTAGGAAAAACGCTATGAAAAAACGTGGAAGCCGTGTTAAGCCGTGTTGGTTAAAAACAAAAGTTGAGGGTTTGAAAAATCCGACTGTCCTATTAGTGTAACTCACTATTCTATGAAAGTAATTTGAACTTTTTAAAAAATTGTTTTTCCAAGCAAATTTAAGTACCTCTAATGGCAAATAAACTACTTCAAATAACAGACTTCCCTGCACACAAGTCACGCACAGAATAAAGAATTTTTTTTTCACGCCTAATTATTGTTTGATTACATGTAACAAATTAGACAACTACGGTCCAGGGACAACAAATTGGATTATAATGTAATTATACACGGACAGACAACTAGCTGATTTAACAATCAAGTTATGATCGTTTTTCACACTTTTACATACTGATTAAATTAGCGTTACCTGGCGACTTGAAAAACTCTCGTTGGGATTCATAAATGAAGAGGTGCATCCCCTCTCTCTCTCTCTCTCTCTCTCTCTCTCGGAAAATATGTGAAAATTCATGGCTACATTATACTGCTTTTCTACTTTTATCGTTTTGTACACATCTCTAATCAAGATGGTACTTTATAGATCAAGTACCAACCCGAATATTATAAAGCTAAAGCTGAATACATTTTTGTGTAGGAGGTGCGTTTCTTGAGTGAGTGAGTACAAATGCAGAGGTGAAAGAAAAGATTGAAACAAGACATCCATTTTTCCCCCATACAAGTGCATCAGCGTTTTGCCTCTATTTTCCATACCGTCCCCATCTTCCCTCCACTCTTTGTTTCATATTGTCCGATTTTCCCCTTAATGTGAATATCGTCAGCATTTTTCCTCTTCATTATCTCCCGCCGAATGCTGAACACAATACCTCTTATATGTTTGTCTCAAAAAAGGTCTTTTTTGGCGGGGGATATAATTTCAAAACAATATTTTGTTCATGTTGCCTGCTACGGCATACGCGTTCTTATCCCCTGAAATTCAAATGTGGGCGTCCACGTTTTCCCGCTATGTTTCATATCGTCCACGTTTTCCCTCTTTGTTTCAAATATTGTCCGCGTTTTCCCTCTTGCTACGGCATACGCGTTTTTGTTCCCCGGATAAACATCAAATAATGTGGGCGTCCTCTAGTTTAATTTTATTAAATTAAAACTCTACATTTCAAATATCTTCCACTTTGATATCAATGATAGACACTGGTTTTGGTATATCTATATATGGATTCATGATCACAGTATGGCTAGAAAAGTGAAATAAAGTATACACTGATTTTGTTTCATCCATCTCAAAAACCTTAAAATGTATGTACAAATATATCATTAGTAATCAAATGATTTGTTACTAAACCTAAAAAAATCCTAATATTAAGTACTCTAATAAGTGTTAGAAGGCGTCCGCGTTTTCCATCTATATTTCATATCGTCCGTGTTTTCCTTCTATATTTCATATCGTCCGTGTTTTCCATCTGTATTTCATATCGTCCGTGTTTTCCTTCTATATTTCATATCGTCCGCGTTTTCCTTCTTTGTTTCGTATTGTCCGCGTTTTTCTCCTTTATTTATTTTACCTCCTACGGTGTACACAGTTTGACCCCTGAAAATCAAATAATGTGGACATCCGCTTGTTTAATTTAGTAAATAACAGCTCTTATTTTTTAAAAATCTTTCCCTCTGATATCAATGACAGACAATGACTTTGGAAACCATGAATACATATGTAAAAGTAACTAGGACAGTGAAATAAAATATACAATAATTTTTGTAAATTAATAAATTATATATATCGTTAATTTTCAAAACATAAGGTTGAGCAAAATGAAAAAGAAAACATTTGTTTATCTTTCTAAAAAAAAAAATATTAGACCGCAAATTAAGTGTTTGACGGCGTATGCATTTTCTCTCTAGATATGTTTCATATCATCCTCCTTTTACAATGTAAAATAATTTTTGTTCATCTGATTCAAAAACCTTGAAATATAAATCTCTCATTCATTACCAATGTGTGAAGTACAGCAAACTTAAAAAAAAAAAAATTCTTAACTTTTTCAAAAAACTAATATAAGACACCCAATTAAATATAAGATTGTGTCCGCTTTTTCCCTCTATATTTCATATGGTCTGCTTTTTTCCTCTTTGTCTATATGGTCTGCTTAACGCGTCCGCGTTTTAGTCACACCCAAAATAGAGTAAGGCTAGTAGACCGGAGTCCATGGTATGTCGCTATTTCGTCAGCCGGGATAAAAGTCATAAATTTTATCGTGACTGTTACCATTTTGTCAGAGTATTTGATCGTTTAACAAGAATTTCTTATGTCTACCTCTATTCTGGAATACCGTAGTTTCATTTTGAAGACAACCGAGAATGCGTCGTCCAGACGTTTACCTAGACAATTGAGCAGACGACCGGAGAATATGCAAAGCTTGCATAACTTCAAAACAACATCTGATTGGGGAGGAGCGAAGTCATAAAATGAAGCTAAAAACAGAAATGAATCGAAACAAAAGTAGATCTAGATAAATTGAATTAGATGTAGTTCACAGAAAAAAGATCATTTTAGACCTTGAATGGAAAGCTAATTCGCGCCGTTGGTTTGTTTGATTCAGAGGAAAATGCCATGTTTTCTTTGCGGACAGTTTAATAAATGGAAGATTTGATCCAGGATCTGATAACATTATACCAAAATGTTTTTCTCCTTTTTACTCAAATTCTGTTATTTGAGCATTAGTTAGACTAATATATTGTCCGTGATTGCTTTCAAAATGGATGTCTAAATTGTTGTCCTCTAGTAAGAAATCGTAATTGAAATAATTAACGGGGAAACATTCATTGATCATGACTTAACATGACATTGTCAATTTTTTTTTTTTATACAACTTGGTATAATTACAAGGGAAAAAACAGAGCTTTTGATCTATTTTATACTTTTCTTCATTTTGCAAAACTGGTCTAGTAGAAATCTGAAGTGGTCTAGTAAAAATTGCAAATTACTAGTCCACTGGTCTAGTTGGAAAAAATGTTAATGTCGAACCCTATACATGTATCCAATAAATACTGTATTTTTTCAACTTACAGTCTTGAGAAACAGGATGGAGATTGAATGATGCTTTACGCCACTTTCAACATTATTTTAGTCATATCACGGCGGCCAGTGCACCTGTCCATGCTTTCCTGGAGTTTCTTTTAGCAGTACTCCACACGATATTCTTTCCAAGCCACTGGCTGCTTTCCAACATAACCATCATTGAAACAATAATCAGCAGTGAGAGAGGAATGAATCCTGTCACAATGACCATCATCAATCCTCGGAAAGAAATTGGCAAAGCCAGGGATGAACCATTACCCAAAAAAAATATTTACTTCAGCACTCACTGTAAAGAATTAATTTAATGAGTTTTAGGATACATTCCAAAGACTGTAAAAATACATGTGTGGATTATGCTGAAAGTGTTATGTTATGCAACATTTGATTGGTTTTCAATGATGTTATTCTAGGGCTGATAATTGGGATTACAAATAACAAAGTGTGCAATTTTCTAAAGGAAAGATTGGATTTAAGGTTGCACACAGTTTCTCCTTTTCCCACAATGTTTTCTAAAGCTTTCTCCCTCAGGTGGTTTAAACTCAGGATTGTGTGGTAAAGGATTAATGTCGTAGCAGAATGGAATACACAGCATACCTCCAGATTGAGAGACTCCAGTTTATTGTCTTGGACTGGGTTCCCTCTTTCATCCACTTTGACTAGTTTTCCGTCAGATTTATTTTGTACCAGTCTATGTACATAATTATCCCCAACATAATCCCAAACTTCGTTCTTGCCCAGCTCCATTGTATAGGTGTGATGGGTCTCTTGAAAATGTCTGAAAGTAAATAAGCATGAGCTGTGCTCTGTGAAGAGGGGGTTTAATGCATCTGCAAAAAAAATATCAACCCAGGTCAGCTGTGCAGGCTGACCTGGGTCAATACATTTTACTATTGGTGAATGTTCTGCATGTCAAAGGACCATTCTAACTCAGGATTCAGTTGGTTGTTAGACAAGATGGATTTTATGTTTCCATAATTATGTGATGATTTGCTTGGTAAAGTGCATCAAGAAGATGCAATAACTCTTTCCCAAACGACAAAATATTAGACGGGTCCAATTTGAAAGCACTTGCAGACAACAATATTTATATGGCAGATATTATGAGATTTCAATCAGATAGTCTAGAAAACACTGTGGGAAAAGGAGAAAATGCTGGTTACCAGCATTTTCTCCTTTTTCCACAGTATTTTCAAAAGGCCTACTTCTTGTGGTCGTTAAAGCTCGGGATTGTGTGGTAAAGGGTTAAACATCCTTTTGCCAGAGCATGACTCAAGCATATACTGGTACTACAGTGGTGAAAAGGCATGACTTTACACTCAAGCCAAGTGTGCTGATATGGAAGACAGATGTATAAATCTACTGTGCATTATCCTTCATCAAACTTAATTCTCTTGTTCTTTCAAACTGAGAGCATCTGCAGTTCATAAATTCAAAACTGGTATAAATTAAGTGATGGTCTCTGTAACAGGTTTAAGTCCTAAGCTGTCAGATGGTTTCAGGAGGTAATATGATACAACATACAGACCTGTATGCATGCAAACCCACATATCCTCTGGGTCCTTCAAACTAAAAAATATGCAATAGAGGGGTTAAATACAGAATCATTTGCTTAAAGGTTTAAGATGGTTTCAGGAAGGGATATGGTACAGAATACAGACCTGTATGCATGCTAACGCACACTTCCTCTGGGTCCTCTGAGAATTGTGTGATAAAGGGTTAAATACAGAATTATTTGGTAACAGGTTTAAGTTTGTGATTTATTGTATGGTGTTTAACACGGTTTTCAACATCATTTCAGTTATATTGCGGTGGCCAGTGCACCTATCCATGCTTTCCTGGAGTCGCTTTTACCACTACTCCACACAATTTTCTTTCCAAGGCACTGGCTGCTTTTCCACATAACCATCACTGAAACAATGGTCAGCAGTGGGAGAGGAATGAATCCTGTTGCAATGACTACCATCAATCCTTGGAAAGAAATTGGCCGAGCCAGGGATCCAACCCACGACCCCCTGTGCACTACTGACGGAGCTACCAGGGCTCGGCAAGAGATTTAAGATGGTTTTAGGAAGACATATGGTACCAAATACAGACCTGTATGCATGCAAACCCACATATCTCCCACACCCAACATGTCCACAAATCAAGCAGATCCACAAACTCTGAAATATAATTTAAATCAAATAAATGAAAGAAATTAAATATAAGCCTTGCTACATGAAAAGGAGGTTTAATACATCTGCAAAAAGTATTGACTCAGGTCAGGCTCACGGTGCACAGGCTGACCTGAGTCAATACTTCTTGCTTATGGTACATTTTGGCATGTCCAAGGACCATTCTACCCCAGCATTCAGTTGATAGTTTGACAAAATGGATTTTATAGATCCATAATTACATGATGACATGTTTAGTATAATGCATCATGGAGATGCATTAAACCCCCTTTTGCCAGAGCACTGCTCAAATAAATGGTGAAAATTAAAATGTTATCAACTTATATATATTTTAATCGAAACAGCTACACTTGTATGGCTGGGTTTCCAACACTGGTTAGTCTACTTCTGAAATTTATACACAGAAAGCTGGTTACCTTGCAATAGAAAAAAAAAAAAATCTAGGGCACCAAATGTTTTCTTAGAAATACTCCGCTCATCTACATACAACATTGTTATAGAAATTCTTCCTTCGCCATTGAATTTTTAGAAATTCTCCATTCATCTTTATACAAAATTGATTCTTTTAGAAATGCTCACAAAATCTTTATACATGTACAACAATGAATTTTTAGAAATTCTCCCAACATCTTTATGTAACACTGATAGTTTTAGAAATTCTCCAAACATGTTTATGGTGTATTGATATCTTTAGAAATTCTCTAAACATCTTTATGTAACATTGAGAGTTTTAGAAATTCTCCCAACATCTTCAAGTAACAACGGTTACTTTAGAAAATCTCCCATCATCTTCAAACAATATTGATATTTTTAGAAATTCTTCCAACATATTTCTGACACCTTGATATTTTTAGTAATTCTCCCAACATCTTTATGTACAATGGTACTTTTCAGAAAATCTCCCAACATCTCTACATTACACTGACATTTTTGAAGTTCTCAAAACACCTTTATGTAACATGGATATTTTTAGAAATTCTCATGTGTTCATACAACATTGAATTTTTTAATATTCTCAAAGCATCTTTATGTTTAATTGATATTTTTAGAAATTCTCCCAACATTGTCATAATACATTGATATTTTCAAAATTATCCTTTATCTTTGATAACAATAAATTTTTAGAAATTCTCCTAACATCATTATATAACATTGACATTTATAGAAACTAACATAATGAAGCTGGTACCAGTTTAGCCATCCAAAAGGATCAATTAGCATACCTCTTGCGATCCACACACTATACATCTATTGTCTGCCACTTCTTCTGGAGTTTGACAGTACCGACACACTGGACAGCTGAATAAGGACATAGGAAAGTTTTAAGATAGTATTTACATAACTACCCGCAGACAGTCTTTTATGTTTTGAAACAAAGCACTTTTGAAAACAAAGTAGTTAAGGAGAGTTTACCTATAATAAGAAATTTATCCATGTGCAACAAGCTTTCGCAGTTCATTTAAATGTGAACCCTTTACCACACAATTATGAGTCTTAGTGACCCCTGAGTTGCAGGTTCTTCAAAAGATTGTAGGAAAAGGATTGATTGATTGAACGGTGTTTTATGCTATTTTCATAATTTTGTTAGTTATATCAGTGCAACAACACACATATTCATGTATGTCCTTGATTTCACCAGTATCAAGCTACAACCAGTCAATGCATCTATCAATGCTCTCTTAATGTTGCTTTTTTCAGTACTTCCCACAATATTCCTTCCAAGCCACTGGCCGCTTTCCCACATAACCATCATCAAAAAATGATAAGCAATGGGAGAAGAATGAATTCTGTCACAATGACTATCTTAAATCCTCAGAAATAAATAGTCAAGCTTGTAATGTGAACTAGCTACCATCTGGTCTAAAGTACTGTATTCTACCAACAGTGCTATTAGGGCTCGGCTGATACATTTTAATCATCAATATTCTACAGATCTGCTTTCAAAGTCTTCTGTCCCAAAGTTGTTTTCAACCATGTGTTACCCCTTTACCACACAATCCCGAGTTTAAACAACCCTGAGCCGAGTGACGAGGCTTTTGAAAATGTTGTAGGAAATGGAGAAGATGCTGGTAACTTAGTCTGTCATCTGCAACTGTTTTGAATTTGGATGATTCTAAATATTTGTCCTTTGTAAGAAGATTTATGGTGCACTAGGATTTGTTTTGCACGTCTTTTTAGAAAATTTTATCAAAGATGGCTGATCTTTTCCAAATTGCAAACATTTGCAAAGCAACAAATTAAAAGTTTTACTCAAAACTTTACCACACAATCCCAAGTTTTAACAACTTTCTTTATTAAGGGAAGACATTGTGGGAAAAGGAGAAAATGCTGGTTACCAGCATTTTCTCCTTTTCCCACAATGTTTTCAAAAGCCTTCTCTTTCAGGGTCACTAAAGCTTGGGATTGTGTGGTAAAGAGTTAACAAAGAATGTAAGAGGGAACAATAAATAGAGAGTCTAACCTGGTATCTCCCCATTTGTCCAGACATTCCATGTGGAAAGCATGATTACAGAGAATTGTTAGTATTCCGTCCACCGACTCATCCTGTAATAAAGAAACACATGGTGCTATATTAGCAAAGTCTATCATTATTAACATGCATCCATGTTATCCGTCATAAGATTTATTTTTAGAAAATCAACATTATATGAATTTGTCATAATTTTGACCATTAGAATTTATCAGGGGGTTGATTTGGGAGTCTGCCCCATATAACATAATTTAAACGATATGAATAAGTTGAAGTACTTGAAATTGAACTAGATGATATTATTTATGAAATCATTTTAGACTAATTTAACCCTTTTCCAAACAACAAATTCTACATTCTCCTTTTCTCACATTGTTTTCCTCCCTTTCAGAGACAATTCCACAATTTGAGGCACGTGAAATTTGTCATCTGTAAAAGTTTTCAAAATTGTCCCTTGGAAAAGAATAAATCCTTATACTGATTAAAAAATCAAATGAAAAAATGAATTTAAAAATTCTCTTTGCCAGAAAAAAAATCTCACTGTATCTGAGAGAGTATATCCAAGATCAAACTGCAAGTTCAGCACAGTCTGATCTTGATCGACTTTGTCCACATAGCCAATTGTGTTGTGCCAAGTAGCGAAATGGCTAACAACTAAAACACAAAAAAAGCATTTTTGTTTATGACTGTTTTTATCAAAGAATAGTTCATATTAACAATTCTTACCGTCCTGATAAAATATCTTTAAACTTGACTCATTATAATGTTCCTGCAAATTTGGGGATAGATTGATAGGTTACAACATCATTCATCGAGATTATAATGAAAGATAACTAGAACTTGTTTTTCTTCAAAAAAGCAGATGTCTCCCCCCTTTTTGGTGTCAGAAGGATTGATATGTCACCAAGGCAATTTATAACTGAAATAATGGTCATTTTCCTCTGCCGGTTTTTTGAGTTATAGAGCGGACACGAAATTGTACGTAAAATGAGTAAGGAAAATAATCAAAGGGAAATAACTCGAAAAATATAGAAGCCAGAGTTATGGTTCTTGTGCATGACACTTCATCTCACGATTTGTGAAGGAAAATAATCAAAGGGAAATACTCGAAAAATATACAAGCTAGAGTTATGATTCTTGTGCATGACACTTGGTCTCATGGTGCTTTACAAATGTGTTAAGTTTTATCAAAATATCTTAAAAGGTTTTCGAGTTATAGAGTGGACACGATTTGTGGAGGAAGCTAATCAAAGGGAAATAACTGAAAATATACAAGCCAGAGTTATGGTTCTTGTGCATGACACTTTGTCTCATGGTGCTTTACAAATGTGTGAAGTTTTATCAAAATATCTTAAAAGGTTTTCGAGTTATAGAGTGGACACGATTTGTGAAGGAAAAAAAATCAAAGGGAAATAACTCGAAAAATATACAAGCCAGAGTTATAGTTCTTGTGCATGACACTTCGTCTCATAGTGCTTTACAAATGTGTTAAGTTTTATCAAAATATCTTAAAAAGGTTTTTTTGAGTTTTTGAGCAGCCACGATTTGTGAAGGAAAAAAAATCAAAGGGAAATAACTCGAAAAATATACAAGCCAGAGTTATGGTTCTTATGCATGACACTTCATCTCATGATGCTTTACAAATGTGTGAAGTTTTATCAAAATACCTTAAAAGGTTTTTGAGTTATAGAGCAGACACGATTTGTGATGGACAGACAAACGGACGGACAGACGGACGGACAAACGCACGGGGAAAAACAATATGTCTCCCGACCCTGACGGGAGGGAGACATAATTATAACCTTCACTGTCTTCAGTAAAAAAAGCTCTGATTTCAAATTATAACCTTCACTGTCTTCCGTAAAAAAAGCTCTGATTTCAACTTCACTCATGATACTTTTATTGTGATCCAAATAAAAGCAGCATGCACTGAAAAATACATCATATTTCAAAGGCTGAATTGAAAAAGAGACATTTGATAAAATCACAGTCTGCTGTTTTTCTCCCGATTTTGCCTACTTACTTAATCCATAAAGTTTTTAGTGAAGATATACTCCGCTGGTATATAATTCAGACACTCATGTTCGTCATCAGTTTTTATGATATTCTGATGTTTAAAAAAATAGACACTAACCATTCTCTCTAGACAAACTGGACAATTTGGTAACTCTGTCATACCTGGCACAGGGAAAAATGCATTCTGAAATGAAAAAAAAAAAAAAAAAAAAAAAAAAAAAGCCAGGTTAGATCAGTAAAACTGAGTTAACAAGAGAGCAAGAATAGCCCTTAATCATTCACTGGAGAACAACTTATGGCTGACAGTGTTGGATGAATTTTGACCGCAGGATATTAATTTGATCATTGTTTCTTTGGCTTTCCTCTTATCTGATGGGGAAACTGATTTTATTAAAAAAAAAAGAGTGTGCTATTTTTTTTTCAACATTATGATCAATGTTTGTTTTATGAGCAGTTGGTAAGTGATTACATGTATCTTGGTTTATAACATGCTCTGTATTCATTTGATCCGAACAGAGAACCAGTTCACATTTTTCTTTCTTGGATTCCCCACAAAATCTTAAATAAATCTAGCTGCAGCAGGATTTTCCAGTGCAACATGACGATTGTTTAGAACAAAACTTGAAAAAGTATTAGCTTGTAAGTGTTCACAATGACATGTACAATTCAATTTAATCTGCATAATTGACTTTTGAAAATTTTTACTTACATTTTATGTTTAAAAATTCAGCTCACATTAACAGTTTGAGTCACATTTTGCAAGCAATCATACAAGAATTTCAATCCAAGCAGGACAGAAAAAGTAGAAATAACTGTAAGAAAAGGAGACAATGCTCGTTACCAGTACTTCCTCCTTTTCCAAGAATGTTTTAAATTTCCTTTTCCCACACTGTTTTTTTTAAAAAGCCTTCTACTTTTGGGGCTGAGCCGCGGTAGCTCAGTCGATAGTATACAGGACTTGAGAACAGGGAGTTGCTGGTTCAATCCCCAATTCAGATTGATGATAGTCATTGCAACAGGATCCATTCCTCTCTCACCGCTGACCATTGTTTCAACTGTGGTTATGTGGGAAAGCAGCCAGTGGATTGGAAAGAATATTGTGTAGAGTACTGGTAAAAGCAAATCCAGGAAAAGTGCACTGGCTGCCACAATATAACTGAAATGATGCTGAAAACCATGTTAAACACCATACAATCAATCAATCAATTCTACCTCTGGGTCCTGTAAACACAAGACTGTTAAGTACATGGCTTATCATCAAGATTCATGGAAGGTTTCAAGTGAAGCTACTTTTCCTTACCTCAGATTCCTTCAACATTTCCACCCTTCCAACATAGACTAGATGACACACGTCAGATTCAATACTGTTATACGTTGTGTTGTTGTACGAACTGTAGTATTCATCTGCAAGTTTCTATAAAATAATACAAATGAACACAGAAAATCAGCCTCTTAAGTCTTTACCATACGACAAAATTTGGACAGAATCAAATTGAAAGCATTTGCAGACAACAAACGAAATGTTGCTTAAATGGTGCTTCCTGTATTGGCTAGGGTAGAAAACATTGTGGGAAAAGGAGAAAATGCTGGTTACCAGCATTTTCTCCATTTCCAACAATGTTCTCAAAAGCCTTTTCTTTCAAGGTCCTTTTCAAGATTTAACCATTTACTGTACAATCCCAAGTCTTAACGACCCTGTAGAAGAGGACTTTAGAAAACAATGTAGGAAAAGGATAAAATACAGGAAACCAGCATTTTCTCCTTTTCCCACAATATTTACTCTATCAAAGCCAATCTCCATAATTTGAGGCACCTTTAATTCATTGTCTGTAAAAGCTTTGGGATTGTACAAGACTAAAATATTGCTTTGTGGGAAAGGGTTTACCCCCACTAAATGACAAAATTTTTCACTTGGCTCATTTGACAGCATTTGCATTATACTATGCATTTGAAAGAGCAGTAATTATCATGGGAAAAGGAGAAAGTACTGATTACCAACACTTTCTCCTTTTCCCATACTATTTTTGAGAGCCTCCTTCCCCTGGTAAAAAGAGATACCAGGAAAGCATTAATAAGTACGCTGGAATCCACAATATAACAGAAAAAATTCTGAAACAGCATTAAAAACCATACAGTATAATGGAAAAAATTCTGAAAACCGCATTGAATAACATTACAGTCAGTCAATCAACAAACATAAACAAAAGTCTATAAACCTGGTAGGATTATGTAAATGGTAACATAGAGAATTACTTAAACCATTCAATAATTTATTCATTTAAATTCAAATGCTGTTGCTCCACGGACAAAAAACAGAACAAAGAAATGAGCCATGCTCTGTGAAAAGGGGGTGTAATGCATCTACAAAAAGTATCAGGCTGGTCTGGTTCAAAACTTTTGGCTATTGGTCAATTTTCTGCATGTCAGCAGACAGTGTACCTCATGATTCAGTTGCATTAACTCTATCACACAATCCCGACTTTTAACAACCCTGAGAAAGAGGCCTTTGGAAAACATTGTGGGAAAAGGAGAAAATGCTGGTAACCAGCATTTTCTCCTTTTCCCACAATGTTTTCTACCCTTCCCAAACCAAATTTCAGTTTTTCAGTCACATTTATTTTGTCGTCTGCAAATGCTTTTAGTTTGGACCAGTCTATAATTTTGTCATTTGGTAAAGAGTTAAACCCCTTTGCCAAAGCATGGCTAAAAAAGAAAAGAAAAATTTTTTTTCAAAAGAACAGAATAAAGAGTAAGAATGATAAAAAGATTTAACAAACCTGTGTTCTAAATTTAACCAATACCATATATTGATTGGGTGAACCGTCTCTAACGATCCTCATGTATTGTATACCTCGTCTGAAAGATAAATGAATCATGCTCTGTGAAAAGGGGGTTTAAACCTTTATAGAATGGCATAAAGGAATTTACAGACAACAATTCAAATGTTTTTCAAATGATAGTATTTGTCCTTGTAAAGATAGAAAACATTGTAGGAAACGGAAAAAATGCTGGTTAAAAGCAATTTCTTTTTTTCTCACGATGATTTTTAAGTGCCTGCTTTCTCAGGGTTATTAAAACTTGGGATTGTGTGGTACAGGGTTAAAGCATCTGTAAAAAGTATTGACCCACGTCAGCCTGGGCAATCCATGCAGGCTGACCTGAGTCAAAACTTTTTGCTATTGCTTAGTTTTTTATTTGTCATTTGAAATGCAATGTGGCTCTAGTCACCAACATTTTCTCCTTTTCCCACAATGTTTTCAAAAGGCTTCTTTCTCTCAGGATTATGTGTTAAAGGGTTAATCTGTGGTTTTACTTACAAGCACGGTCCATTAAATTTGAGTAGATCATGGATTGTGTATTTCGCTGGAACCGAGAGCATGCAGATCAACTCACTTCGGGCGGAGTCATCGGACAGATTTATCTGATGGCTGAAACATAACAGATAAAAAAATCAAGACAGAACAATATTTTCCGCTAATACAGGTACACAGCATGACAAAACATAAAAGATAAAAGATACATCCTTACAGCTAGTCAGAAAAAACACTGTTTAAATTTGATAGACTGTAGAATGGTTCAGAATCCAGTCAGCTGCATAAACATAGATAAATTACCAATATAAATAGTCTAAGGGACAAATTTATATAAATCAAAATCCTCAATGTAAAACCAGAAACATCACAACAGTGATTTCTTTGATGGCCTTCAGAAAATGAAATGCATTTTCTATCTGCCATAACCCATGCAACCTTGCAACCATCAGGGACATTTGGCATAAAGATACAAGAATGAAAATAGTTTGATAAAATAAAGATGAAATGTGTAAAAAAAACTAGCTGAAAATGACTATAGATGTATCGTTAAAATTTCAGACACTGCAATTTTTTTTTGCTGATATACACTGGGCATGATAGAATTTTTTTGGCAAGCAGACAATTTGGCTTGGACAATTTAGCCAGTCAAAAATATATGTATTACGTAGGACAATTTGGCCAGACAAATATGATGGTTTGATAAAATGGAAATTGAACGCTTTTGGATTTAGTTGTGAACAATCTTCACATGACTGATAAACTTTTAACTCTTTATCACACAATCCTGAGTTTAAACAGCCCCGAGGAAACAGCCTTTTGAAAATAAATCTTAAAACTAGGTAAAAATTTGCCAAGTACCTCTATCTTTTTACTTTTTACCTGTTTTTAAGGTTAATTTTTCTGTCAGCTCCTAACTCTTAGACCTACTGTACAGTAAAAGATTGTCATCTTCACCATAATTCCCATACTTTTAAATGGTATGATTTGAACTTGAATGCATTTTAACAGTCGCACTGTTTACTTTTGGCTGCTACTGGGCCTTTACAAAAATATCATCGAATCATTTCTTTTTCGTCCTCTTCTCACTGCTTATTTATTGATTTTTAGCCACCAAATGCATTGCCAAATGCAGAGAAAAAAAAAGCCTGCAGTTTTGTTTGATTAAGTATTAACCCCTAGGCTGCTAAGCGTGAATCACTGACCTTTTGCGGACATTGTAGATCAAGATCAGACTGCACAGAAAGTGCAGTCTGATCTTGGTTTTACAATGTCCGATACAGAGATATTTTTCCCTAAAACATATATATTTGAAATAGTAACAATTGGGGTTTTACTATCGGCTTAAAAGTTTCATTTCACTTATTTAGCCGGATAAGGGTTAACACAGGATAAGGGTTAACACAGTATTCTAAATAGCTCTCTTTAATTAAGTCTTCAAGAAACTTACCTGTCTTTGTAAATATGTAAAATTCCTTTCACTTTCTCTACACAAGGATTTCCGGAATAAAAATGCAGGGTCTCTGCAGAGAATTTAGGTGGTGGACTTTGGGATTTTGGTCGAACGATTGCATCAGAGTCTGTTGTTTGGTTCCCTTGATTTGTTCGTATCCCTCTCAGGGATATAAAGGTCTCTTCCAAACTGGAGGGTTCTGCATTTACACTTTCTGTGTCTACAGCTGACATTGGACTTGGTCCTTTTTGTCCTTTTGTGTCAGCCTGGAGAAATTCGTCTATCTTCTCAAAGGAAAAATCTTGCAAGAAAAAGATGGAAAAAAACCCAACAGGTTATTCATGGTATTAATTTTTTTTCTCATCTACAAATTATTTATTGACCCTTTCACACAGTCCCCAGTTTTAACGACTTCCACAGAAAAAGACATTTGAAAACATTGTGGGAAAAGGAGAAAATGCTGGTAATCAGCATTTTCTCCTTTTCCCACAATTTTTTCTACCCTTCCAAAGACAAGTTTCATAATTTGTGCAACATTTATTATGTTCCCTGCAAATGCTGTCAATATCGACCAATCTAAAATTTTCTTCTGGTAAAGATATAAGCTTATGACACGTTCTTTATATGAACCTGAAGAAGCATGCTTTTGAAGGCAATGTGGGGAAGGGAGTAAATGCAAGTCACAAGCACTTTTCTCCTTATTCTGAAGGGGTTTACTCACACTAACAGGGCCATAAATATCCATGAATCAGTTTTACAAATGGACTGGGCAACCATAACACAAATTATCAAGCAGATAGTAAATCATGCCAATATTTCAATTTTTAAAATGTATATTTATGTATCAAACTACATTAATAATTTGAAGGAGTCCTAAATTTTGATATCTGGTAAAGAGTTATTCCCTTACCACACAATCTTGAGATTTCAAAACCCTGAAGAAGAAAGCTTTTGAAAACATATGGAAAAAGCGGAAAATGTGGGTTACCAGCATTTTTCCTTTTTCCACAATGTTTTCTATCTTGTCACTTGAGCTCATATATTTTGTTGTCTGCAAATGCTTTCCATTTGGGTGAGTTCACAATTTTGTTGTGTGGTAAGGCAGCGCTCCAGATAGAGGGAGTGATTTGATTTCAAAATTGAAAATATTAATTATTCTCCACAAAACCCTATGGTGTGTGTACTCATTAGAATTGTCTCATCGAGACGATTCTTATGAGTACCCACAACATACGGTTTCAAAGAGAAATAATGACTTTAGAATACCATGACTCACTCTTATCTGGAGCTCTGTAAGAGTTACCATTAATCACTGTCTACCAATGCATTCATAATGGACAAGTCTACAACTTTGTCATGTGGTGAAGAGTTAACTGCTATGATTGATAGTACCTTCACTGTTGTATGTCTCTATCTGTATTTCCTGCAGCTTTCTCCAGCCTCTGTAATCTTCGATTGTTAATTCTTTAGATTCATCCGGAGTGGGAGGAACTCTTTTCTCTTCCTCTACATAACTTGCTTTTGCTTTCAACGGTTCTTCTAGTATAAAGCCTTCGGCTAAAACAATAATTGAAAATTAAGAAAAAGTAAGAAAAACAAGAGCAATGCATGCAGGTGCCAACACTCAGCTGATGTTGCTTTTAGTAAAAATTCTAAGTTGAAAAAGAGACATAACTGTGTCAGAAATATTTTGATTATTACCTGCCCCTGTTGTATGGGTTCCCTTTTAGATGGTTAAAAGCTAGTCAAGGTTTGATGTAAATATCTTCAGTAATAACAGAGACATTATAAAATGTCAAAGGTTTTTGAATGACAACACAGACGACACTAATGATGCCAGGGCTGTTTTCTTCAAAAACAGCAGCCCTAAAAATGTGACACAAACAAACTGAAAACCATCAATAGTAAATTAATATACCATAAAACATACAGATCTATCTTGGAGGCTGAAATCTGTTTTCTATAATCAGGGCTCTAGCCATGAAATGGTGTCTTATTTAGCTGGTTGATTACTTGGTTATCTATCCTTTCTAGAGCTGAATTCAGGGGATATCTAAAGAAAAACTAAAATAACATGTTTTTGGCACGTCTTCCTGTTTTGTATACAAGTATCTCTTCTTTCAATCTTTGACTTTCAAGCTTCTAAAAGGCAAGATAATTTTACCTGCTGGTAAAGAAAAAGAGTTTGAATTAACTCTTCACCCAACGATAAAATTTTAGACTAGTCCAATTGAAAGCTAGCCTGATATTGCAGACGACAAGTGCAATGTGTCTCAAATTGAGGTATTTTTTCTGAAAGGGTAGAAAACATTGTGGGAAAATTCTGATTTCCAGCATTTTCTCCTTTTTCCTTCATTGTTTTCAAAAGCCTTTTTTCTAGGGTCGTTTGAACTCTTCACTGTGAACTGAGTGGCGGCTCACTCACTTTCAGATTCAAGATACAAAACAGAAAAACTATCTACCTATGTAGTTTATGTATGGAATTTTCTTGCACTCTTCCGATATTTCGAAGCGAATGTTCAAAAGGTTGACTTTCATCTGGAAAACTAAGCGAAATCTGTTTTTAATGTCCGTCTGTATTTCCTGTCTACAAAATAAAGGACCCAAAAATAAACCCGTAGTTTTGCTTTCTGAGAAAATCGCAATTTCTCGATACCTTTTCGACCTTCCTGTCTCTCTTACCCGAGTGAATATAACAGACAATGGATTTGCTTCAGATCATCTAAAAGACGTTTCTTATAAGAAATATCGCAATACATGTTAAATTTCTTTCAGATTTAAGGTATACATCTGATATCAACAGCGAAATAATGGCGGTTTGTGGAGTCACTCTCATGAGTATTTTTGATGGCAAAATTGGTCGAAAATGCAAATACTGAGTTCGATAAAATAATAGCATTTTTGTAAACAAATATTTCAATTCTTAATATACAAATTTACAAAATATTCGTGAAATTATATAAATTTGTATTGACTGAATAAATAAAATAATAATTTATATCATGATTAGATCATATAACTACATGATTAAATCTGTTTAATATTTTACTAATTCGTAAAAGTTTCGTTTAATTTATCTGTTGTCCTTCTTATTCTCCATCCTCCAGCCCTCATGTACACAAATTGTTTGACAGGTAAACAAACAGGTCGCTGTCTTACAAAGTTATTGTTACATAAAAGATGACAACTCGAAAGGATGATTTGATTCTAAAGAATATTCATAATCCAAATATCAGCAACGTTTTGCATCCAGTATCTCTGCGCCATTTGGCACGTGAGTGGCTGAAAGAGGATACACCTAACTTTGATTATGGAGGATTTGTGGTCGGTGAGAAAGAAGAGACTGCAGTTCTACTCATTAAAAGTCCCGGTGTGCTCGCAGGACAACCTTTTTTCAACGCTGTTTTTAAAGAACTTGAATGTACAGTGCAATGGGAAAATGTGAAAGAAGGTTCATTTCATGAGCCCATTAAACAACTTGCCACCGTGTCAGGAAAAGTTAGACAAATTTTACTTGGAGAAAGGGTAGCGCTGAACGTAATTGCACGTGCTAGTGGCATTGCAACAGCAGCTCAGCGTCTACAAAAATTGGTAGATAAAGTTGGGTGGCATGGGGAGGTAGCAGGTACAAGAAAAACTACTCCAGGTTTTCGCATGGTGGAGAAATATGCCTTACTTGTTGGAGGGATATCAACTCATAGATATGATTTGTCGTCAATGATTATGTTAAAAGATAACCACATCTGGACTGCAGGGAGTATAACACAGGTAATGGTCTTATATTAACCCTTAGAGCACCAAATATAGCTTACGAATGTTTTCAGTCTAGAAATACAACTGAAATAATTGCAATTTCATAGTTGCTTTGGTCTAAAGTGTTTCAGCTTGACAGGCTGTGCAGATCAAAGATCAGACAGCATGTTTTGTGCAGTCTGATCTTGATCTACACTGGCCACAAAGGCTAGTATAACAATAATTGTTAAAAGCGCTTTAAGAGTTAATATGACAAAAGTTGCGTTTACAAGCTTACTCAGGAAACATCTTTGCATGAGAAAACTTTTAAAACATTCATTCTGGTAAAATAGGGATAATCTTTCAAAAATGAGGAAGTTCCCTTTTGCAACAACAGTCTGATTTCCAAACTTTTTGTACATGCCATCTCTTATGACTTATGCAGATGACTTAAAACATCTTTGTAGCATGAGGTAACAGGCTGTAACTATTTTCCACGCAAATCAGAGTTTTAAAAACCCTGAAGGAGCATTGTTTTCTTCCCTGACATAGAACTTCAGATCGACATGAAGAATTTTGCACATATTCAATGAAAGGGTAGAAAACATTGTGGGAAAAGGAGAAAATGCTGGTTACAGGCATTTTCTCCTTTTACCACAATGTTTTCAGAAAGCAGAAAAGAGTGGATAGGTGCACTGGCCACTGTATTATGTAACTGAAGTTATGATGAAAATGGAATGTAACAGCAAAGACAACAACAAATCGTTTTTTACACTTCTACCAAATTTTACTGTCTTCACAGTTTTTGCCTGATGTTTTTTGAATAAAGTGTTGAGGTATTTTCATAGCCCTATTGTTTGCATCATTGTCTTACAAAAAACTTGGACATTTTGTAATATCTGTGTCATTGCTGAAGATATATACTTCAAACTGGACTAGTTGTTAACTATCAAAACGGAAACACATACAACAGGGGCAGGTAACCATCAAAATTATCTTTTACACAGTTATACCCCTTTTTCAACTTAGAATTTATATAAGTAACTGCAGCTGAGAGTTGGCACCCAATGTTGTGCTCTTATTTTTACAGGCAGTGAAAGATGCACGAGTGGTAGGTGGGTTTTCTACAAAGATTGAGGTAGAATGTAGAAATTTGGATGAGGCGATGGAAGCAGCTGAGGCAGGTTGTGATGTTGTGATGCTGGACAACCATTCTCCCCAGGTACATCACTTACATGGTCATAGTGTCGTTGATTGATTTTATGGTTGTTAACACTACATGTATTTTCAACATTATTTCAGTTAAAACTTTGGGTGGCGTGATAAAGGGTTTAAAAGATGTTACTATGCAAGAAAAGTGACCAAATCGAAAGCATATGTAGAAAACAAATGTAGCTCAAAAGATGACTTTCTGTCTTCTAAATTTTGGAAAACATTGTGGAAAAAAGGAGAAAATGCTGGTTACTATGTTTTCTACCATATCACGGACAAATTCCGTCATTTGAGTCACATTTAATTTGTTGTCTGCAAATACTTTCACTTTTGACAAGTCTAAGATTTGGTCATTTGGTAAAAAGTTAACTCTTTATGGTTTACCAAACAATAAAATTTCAGAAGTGTCCAAATTGAAAGAATTTGTAGACAACAAATTGAATGCTCAGGCTGAAATAATGGAACTTGGCATTGAAAGGGTAGAAAATATTGTGAGAAAAGGAGAAAATGCTAGTTACCAGTATTTTCTCCTTTTCCGACAATGTTTTCAAAATGCTCCCCCCTTCCCCCCTCAGGGTCACGTAAAGTCGGGATTGTGTGGTAAGGGGTGAAACCTTTCATTCGTTCATTTCGTAAAAGTAATTGTGTAATTCTGTCTTTGCCCAATCTTGATCTTTGTGATGAAGGTCAAACCAAAACTGTGTGTGTAATCATAAGATAAGTAAAATGACTTAAGATTTCTGCTTAGCTTTATTGTTCATAGTAGCATGATGGTAAAAGGTTGCTTTGTCTTGGTTTTTTCCTGTTCATTTAGTAGCTGAAAATGTCTTTTTTGCTGAGAATGTTTGTTTGGTAGCTGCCAAGCCATAGTTGTTTGGTAGCAAACTGGATTTGGGAACAAGGTTGTTGGTTCTCTCCCTTGCTCAGCCAATTTCTTTTCAAGGATTGATGAGTCATTGTGACAGGATTCATTCCTGTCTCACCACTGACCATTGTTTCAATGATGGTTAAATGGGAAAGCAGCCAGTGGTTTGGAAAGAATATTGTGTGGAGTAATGGTGAAAGAAATTCCCGGAAAGCATTGATAGGTACACTGGCTGCTGCGGTATTACTAAAATAATAACGGCAAAAAACACCATACAATCAGTCAATCATTCTTTGGTAGCTGTGTAACAACTTTTTCAACAGTTTTTCAGTTACATGTCAATGCTGTCAGTGCACTTATCAATGTGATCCAGGAGTTTTTTTAAGCTTTTACCAAGAGCAAGGTTACTTATAAAAATTGTGAGGAAGGGAGAAAATGCTGACCACTGTTTCGATGATAGTTATGTGGGAAAGCTGCCAGTGGCTTTGGAAGAATATTTTGCAGAGTACTGGTAAAAAAACTCTAGGAAAGCGAGGACAGGTGCTCTAGCAGCTGCAACAAAATGAAATAAATGTTGTAAATGACATTCAACATCATTAAGATAAAGATAATTAACCTTAACTCTCGACCACGCAAGAAAATTGCAGACTTGTCAAAATTGAAAGCAATAAGAGACTACAATCTTAATGTGACTCAAATGATGGAATATCTCTTCTATAGGGTAGAAAACATTATGGAAAAAAGGAGAAAATGCTGGGTACCAGCATTTTCTCCTTTTTCCACAATGTTTTCAAAAGGCTTCTACCACAGGGTAGGTCGAATATGAGACTGTTTGGTAAAAGGTTAACTTAAGGGTCTGTGAATTAGAAATAAATTACCGACACTTATAACTTGACATAAGGTAGATATTAGAGCTAGGTGCCCTGTGAGTGGACTTGCATAGTAATTGGGCAAGGTGATTGTATAATACAGCTGATTTGTATTCAGTACATCATTTTGAAATTTAATTTTGTCAGTGTCATGACAAAAAGGTTCAAATTTAAACCTGTACCACACAATCTGAAATTTTAAAAGGGCTTTTAGCCAGATTTTGTTAGTAAATTTTTTAGAAAATCTTAAATATTACTGCTAATATTTCATTTGCTATAAAGGGTAGAAAACATTATGGGAAAAGGAGATAATGCTGGTTACCAGCATTTTCTCCTTTTCTCATAATATTTTCAAAAAGCTTGTTCTTTAGGGTCATTAAAAGATGGAATTGGTTGGTAAAGGGTTTAAAGGATCACAGTTTCTAATTGGCTCAACTCTTTTCCATGTAACAAATATTTCAAATATTTTAGAATTATCCAAATTGAAAGAATCTGAGGATGACAAATTAACTCTTTATCATTATGACAGTGTTTTAGACTTGTCCAAATTGAAAGCATTTGCAGAAAACAAAGTAAATGTGACTCAAAAACTGAAACTGCTCTTTTGTATGGTAGAAAATATTGTTAGAACAGGCTTCTGTCTTAGGTTTGTTAAAACACAGGATTCTGTGGCAAAGGGTTAAAAGAGTATTACCTCGATCTTGTTTGGCAAAATTTCTAGACAATCTCAACAAAGGCTGCTAATTTTCATTCACATGCAAAAATGGCTTTAAAATTAAAACCTGTTTACCAACTGATATCAGCATATTCTTTTTCATAATACTTTCAAAAGCTTCCTTTCTCTGTGTCTTAAACAGTCCGCATTATATGGTAAAGGTCATGTCATGTCAACCAATATATCAACGCATTTTGTTTACCTTTTTCAGGCATTATCCAGCGCAGCAGCAGTTCTGAAGGAGAATTATCCAAAGATATTGATCGAGGCCAGTGGTGGAATTACGGAGGCCAGTCTTACGCAATACTGTGATAAAAATGTAGATATTATATCATTAAGTCGACTTACACAAGGTTACGACGTCGTAGATTTTTCACTCAAAGTACGCAAGGAAGGAGTTGATCCTAGAAACTTAACGGTTAAGCTTTAACTCATTTATCATGTAATTCCTACTTTCAAAGGCCCAGTAGCAGCCAAAAGTAATCAGTGAAGGTGTTAAAAGAACATTTGAATTTAAACCATTCCATTTAAAAGTAAGGAAACTGTTGTAAGGATGACAGTCAGATTTTTTAAGGTCGGTATAAATGTTGGACTCCGGCAGAAAAATGAATCCTAATGTCAGGTAAGTAGTGGACAAAAGATAAGAGTGGCTTGGCAACTGCTGACATATTTGAAAAAAAAATTACTATGCCCGTGACATACAGTACACATACTTGGACCAACCATACAATATCAGATTGTAATGTTCACAATAGTTTCCCTACTTTTAATAGAATGATTTCGAAATTAAAATGCATTTTAAAACCCATGTTGTTTATTTTTGGCTGCCGTTAACTTTCAGCCGTTAACAACCCTGAGAAAGGAAGCTTTCGAAATATTGTGGGATAAAGAGATAATGCTGGTAACGAGCATTTTCGCCTTTTCCCGCAATGTTTTCTAGCGTTTCGAAGAAAACTTTCATCCTCTGAGCCACATTTAATTTGTCGTCTGCAAATGCTTTCAAGTTGGACAATTTCAAGAATTTTGTCTCTTAGTACAGAGTTAGCCCTGTAAAAACAGGAATTTTTGTGCACAAAATACACAGTCTGATCTTGGATGTATGCTACTTTAATCAATTCAGAGATTAAGAAGATTGTATTTTCAGCCATAGAAAGAGGTTGAGTTCATATACTGTAAAACTGGAAATAGAATCTTTTCATGTCTTGGTAATCTTGGCGAGTTTTGCATAGTGATGAAAATTGCAAAGCTATCCGCTAGTGTAAATATAAGCTACATTAAGATATAATTTTACCTAAACATCGG
Organism: Hippopus hippopus; assembly: GCA_946811185.2. NCBI lineage: Eukaryota > Metazoa > Mollusca > Bivalvia > Cardiida > Cardiidae > Hippopus > Hippopus hippopus. The sequence goes on from OX328109.1 coordinate 910,927, forward strand.
GTCATGTGGGACTGATGGACTGGAACCATTGTCGACATCAATGAGTACCACTCTAGTGGCGGTTAATACTGCTAATTAAACATGTTTCATCAAAGTAAAAATGGAGGTTTATTCAATTGGATACTAAGTTAGGTTAGTAATTTGCAGTTTTCACAGAAATTAAGACAGACATAAGGTCAGTATTTGGTAATTTGCAAAATTTGAGACCTGCAATAATATTGACTTTTTACAGTATTTGGTGCTGAAAGAGTAAATATGATTTCAGTTTGCTATAAAAAAGAAAAACTGTTCATAAAGGACAGAGGTCATCACAATGAGATAATAAACTCAACACACATTTCTCATGAAATATTTCTGCAAATTTTTTGTTAATATCTTGTGAAAATGTTTATATCATGATTAAATTGGTAATGGCATCTGATTCAACTTGTTTTACCAGATTTTTACGTTTGAGCCGTTCCCTGGCAAAAGGGGATTAAATGCATCTGCATAATGCATTGTACCAAGCAAGACATCATATGATTATGGATCTATAAAATCCATTTTGTCTAACAATCGTGTGAAAATGAGAAAATGCTGGTAACCAGCATTTTGTCTTTTTCACACACTGTTTTCTTCCCTTTCTCAGCCAAATTACATGAGTTGAGCCACATTTAACTTGTCTGCAGATACTTTCAACTTGGACATGTCAAATGTTCTGCCTTTTGGTAAAGAGTTACACTTAATGTCACCTTTTAACATTCCTTGTTATCCAACTGTTAATGCTCAGGTGCTTATATTGTTTTTGAATGCAATTTTAAACAGGGTTTTTGATTTTATGTTTTCTGTCTCTTATAAAATACTTTTTAAAAAAAAAAAAGACACTATGAAACTGCTACATTCTTTATGTTGCAGAGACTTGATTTCATTGCACAAGGGCAGGTAACCCTAAAATTTTTTGACACAGTAATGTCCCTTTTTCAACTTAAAGTTATGTCCCTTTGTCTACTAAAAGTTATGTCCCTTTTTCTACTTAGAATTTTCACAAAGAAAAAGAAAGCCTGCAGCTAAGCCTTGGAACCTGTATGTGGAGCTTTTTTTTTTTCTTTAAATATGTAATTGGTTTGAACTTAGCATGTACAGTAATGGATTAAACTGTCCAATACATTTTATCTTTGCTATATTCCAGCAGAATTAAACAGATTTTATTTTTCACCCTTATCCCTAATTTGAGGTTGGCATTTATTTCACTTACCATTGCATTTTATTGCAGAAAGTATCAAAACTGCTGTATCCCTTTAGCAGATGACAAAATTTGGGCAGGTATAAATTGAAAGCATTTGCAGACAAAAAAAAAAAAAATTAAATATGGATCAAATGATGCAACTTGTTAACACGTAGGCTGCTAAGTGCAACTCACTGACATTTTACGGACAGTGTAGATCAAGAGATATTACTCCCCCAAAAATAACTTTGAAATAGCTGTATTTGGGTTTTTACCTTTGAATTGAAAATTTAATTTTAGTTTTTGGCAAGTTAAGGGTTAAGAAAGGTCTGAAGGTATTGTTGGAAAAGGACAAAATCATTTGTTCCTTTACTAGCAGTGTTTTTCAAAAGCCTTCTTGTATGCGCCATTTAAATTTTTACCATACTGTCTTGTGTTTCAGTGACAGTGAAGAAAAAAAAAGCTGTTGGAAATATTTCAAGAAAAGGAGAATAATGATGGTGACCAGAATTTTCTTCTTTTCCCACAATGTTTTCAAAAGGTCTCTTTCCTCAGGGTGGTTAAAACTCTGGATTGTATGGTAAAGGGTTAATATACCATAATCAATATTTTCTAAGGGCAATGGCTTATCAGTACTTGCATGAGTCTATGGTTGATATTCGAAAATCTCTATTTCATTAATTTATTTGTCTTAAGATTACAAAAATTAGATATGTCTCATCTTTGCATAGAATTGTTACTGTGGTGCTTAAATATGTTATTTTGAAATTGTTTGTGTTTTAATCTATATTTTACATATTCTACAGCAATGTCATTTGTGATGTTAATTGAAATTCATCAAATGTTTTTAGCTATGCTGTTTTTGAAGAAAACGTTTATTTAATGCCGTAGCCTTTTTGCCATCTGTGTCGTCTTCATTGTCATGGTGTAAAAGCTTTGACCTTTTTTTCACTGAAAATATTTACTTCAAACTTAAAAAATTTCTTATTTATCAAAAGGGGAACCCAACAACAAGGGCAGGTAACTAAACATCAACATGAACCATTGGAAACAATATCATTATTTTTTCAGGTAAAGCATGAATTTAACCCTTTACCAAACAATCCCTGGTTTTTACGACCCTGAGATAGAAACCTTTTGAAAACATTGTGGGAAAAGGAGAAAATGCTGGTAACCAGCATTTGTTCCTTTTCCCACAATGTTTTCTGTCTTGCTGGAAGCAAATTTCAATTTTTGAGTTACGTTTATTTTGTTGTCTGCAAGTGCTTTCAAGTTGGACCAGTCTAAAATTTTGTCGTTTGGTAAAGGGTTAAATACAAGTAAAATGCTCAAACAATCGGACAAATTTAAATCTTTGAATGAACTATTAACAACATATTTTTGACATACACGAATCTGCTTACTTCAGTTCTTTGGTTTTCAGCACACAATTTTATACTTTGTTACTGAACATTGTTAATTCTTTACCAGAGGACAAAATTTGAGACTTGTCCATATTAAATGCTGCTGGAGTATTGGAGAAAGCTTTTGAAAATATAGAAAACATTGTTAGTAAAGGAGAAAATGCTGGTTGCCAGCATTTTCTGCTTTTTCCACAATGTTTTCAAAAGGCCTCTTTCTCAGGGTCATTAAAACTTAGGGATTGTGTGGTAAAGGGTTTAATTTAGCAATCACTACAGTTAATGATGTCTCCAAGTGATTGAAGACTGATAAACTCTTTACTACAATAGTACATTTTTTCTCAGTTGTAAAACAGCATTTGAAAATTTTACATTGTTGGAAAACGGTAGTTGCTTTTACAAAGCAATTGATTTTTTTTCTACCATGTTTTTCGGGATATTCCAAAAGGTATTTTTCCTTTTCCCCATATGGTATTTTTCTTTAGGTTACATGTACAAATTAGTGTAAGTTTTAGTATAAGGCAGATTGTCTTAAGTAATGAGTTGGCTTTGTGAGAAAATGTTTTATATGAAAACAATGGCAATGCAGAAAAATGGTAATAGAATATTATTTTATTTGTTCTATCAGTAATGAATTTTCAGAATATTAACTCTCTTTTCCTCACCATCCAGAGTTTTAATGACCCACAGGAAATAGCCTTTTGAACACCTTGTGGGAAAAGGAGAAAAATTAAGATGGCAACCAGCAATTCTCCTTTTCCCACAAGGTTTTCTATCCTTTCACAGATGATTACTATCATTTTAGCTGTATTTAATTCGTCATCTGCAAATGCTTTCAATTTAGACAAGTCTAAAATTTCATCATTTGGTAAAGAGTTTTAAAAAAATGTTATATAAAATACTAATACAAAAAACTGGCAATAGAATGATATTTTGTTGATTTTACAAGTTAACAAATTTTTAGAATATTTAGAATGTGATTTCATTTGAACTGTTTTTGTAAAGGTTATTCATTTATTGTTTCATGAAAAATCAAGGACAACAGGGGCATAGCTACATAGTTTGAATATGGTACAGCCCACAGCCAGGGGTCTAGGGGCCACTTAGGTCCCCAGAGCTTTTAAGCATAATTCAAAGAGTACAAATCAACAAAATACAGCAGAGATGAAGATATTGGAAATTTTCAGCACCTCTGATAACAAGTTTTCTTTACGTTTGGTCAGTGATTACCAGTATCTGTTAATTGGCAAATTATTGGTGCGGCCAACAATGCCGTACCAGCCTCACTGGTATCTACACCCCTGGACAATGTTTAGAATGACTCACTCTTCATTCCAGTAAAAGATCAGAACAATTATTTTATCATCAGAAAGATTTACCTCTTACCAAACAATCTTGTGTTTTAACGGCCCAGAGAAAAGAGACATTTGGAAACATTTGGCAAATGAAGAAAATGGAGGCTTCTTTTCTACCGCTTCAAAGATACCACATCATCTTGGTCACATTTCATTTATTTGTTGTTTATAAAAGCTTTCAAAATCGACACCATGTCTAAAGTTTTGGTGTGTGATAAAGAGTTAACTCTAAAATCTTAGACTTGTCAAAATTGAAAGCATTTACAATTAAAATGTGGCTCAAATAATGAGAATTATCCCCAAAGAGGTAGACAACATTGTGGCAAAAGGAGAAAATGCTGGTTACCAGCATTGTTCCAACAATGTTTTCAGAGGCCTTCTTTTTCAGAGTCATTAAAACTCTGGATTGTTTGTTAAAGTGTAAAAAGCTTTTTGCCATCCAAAATTATGTTTGCAGCTCTAAGTGACCTGGGTCAAGCCAAACAGTCTTGGTTTGAATATTTTGATAAAGATCATTTGATTGGTTGAAACATCTTTCAATTTTGATTTCAGATCTCCATAATTAGATGACAAGATTTAATTATAATGGCAACTATTCTCAAATTCATTCATAGTCTAATTCTCAGAATTGAAAGTAGCACAAATCTGATTGGTTAAACCATTCTATTTAGCCAATCAGAACTTGTGTTACTTTGATCAATGGAAGTTGTATTTTTACAATGTTATGAAAAACCTCTAGGTAATCGGAGTTCAGGAGAAATTACAAAAATCAGTATTGTTATTGTATATTCAGGTTATACTGCTTTGTTAAGTTTTGTTTCAATTTTTCTTGGTTATCATACAATGTAAGTGAAGTAAGGCAAGCAAAACATGAATAAAACTACGCTAACACAAATTTGTCTTTTGTTTTACCATTTCAGATAATCACTAACCCTTTACCAGACAACAAAGTTTTAGCCTTGTCTGAATTGGAAGCAGTTGCAGACGACAATTTCAATGTCTTCAAAAGGCTTCTTTCCCTGAGTCGTTAAAAGTTGGCATTGTGCAGTAAAGGGTTAACCCTTTACCACACAACCCTGAGTTTTAATGACCCCTAGGAGAAAGGTTTTTGAAAACATTATGGGAAAAAGACAAAATGCAGGTAACCAGCATTTTCACTTGACTCTGCAATGTTTTCTACCCTTCCCAAAACCCATTTCTGTGTTTGATTTGTGTTGTTTTTGTTGTCTGCAAATGCTTTAGATTTGGACTTGCCTAGCATTTTGTGGTTTGGTAAAGAGTTAATGATACAGAGAGATAAAATTTAAGCCTTCCATTAACCCTTTACCTTAAAATCCTGACTTTTTATGACCCTGATAGAGAAGGCTTTTGAAAACATTGAGGGAAAAGGCAAAAATACTAGTAACCAGCATTTTCTCCTTTTCCTACAGGTTTTTCTACTTTACCAAAGATAGAAATCATCAATTTAGCAACATTTAATTAGCCGCCTGCAAATGCTTCAAATTTGGTAAAGTCCAAAATTTTGTTTTTTGCAAAAGAGCTGTATAATGGCTCCCTTTCAGTTTTTACCTCTAGCCAGATGATAAACGTATAGACTTGTCCGGTACTTGCAGGCATTTTAGATGTTAGTGAGATTCTGAAATTAATTTTAAAAGTTTAGAAAACAAACTGGAAAAAGAGCAAATTGCTAAATACGATCCCTGTCCACAATGTTTTCAAGGCATTAATTTATTCTTGAGGCATATTTACCACATAAAGGATTCATTTGATTCTGAAAAAAAAAAGCTGTAACATATTTAATCTTTTTAATACTTTTTTCAAGAATCGATTTTCAGTGCAAAATGAAACATTTCAGATCATTCCTACAGTGCATCAATTTAGATTTAGATCTCCAAGATTCAGAAATTTCTGGGGAGGGGAATGCCTCTTGATTAATGCCCCCATCCACATGAAGACAGAGCTGACTATGCACCTGGCCATCCTTGGGAGTGTGAAAACATGGGATTATATAGAAAAGGGTTATAACTTAAAAGGTCTTAGCCCCATGACAAAATTTTAGACTTGTTCATTTTGAAACCATTTGCTGCCAACAAATTAAATTTGAACAAAATTATGGAATCTGTTTTTGAAAGAGTAGAATAAAACATTGATGGAAAAGGAAATATATATGTAGCAGTATAACAGTGTGTTACCAGAAATTTTGATTTATGGTTTAAAAAAATAATCTAGCGTCAGCGTTTTAGTCACATCCGGAAATCAAATGAGATAAAAGGGGGTACCAGTTTCAACTAGAGGTACCAGAAATGGCGCGAGACTCTTTTATCTATTTATAGATTTGGAATTCCCCTCCAAATTTTTGCGGCCGAAATCTGCTAGCTAGAGGTTTTTTCTTCTCTTTGAATAATATGACAACAGTCCTATTTCATTTATACCTTTCTTAATTTAAGAGGTTGTAGACTTATAGCGATTTCAGAGCATGGTTCACTGTGGTAAAATCATCATAATTACAAACTTGTTTCAACTTGAAGTGATGTCTATAAATAGGCCATTCATGTGACGTATTCTATCTAAAAATAGCTAACTGCGGTATTTACCATGAAAACGACATTTTATGTTCATTTTGTCTGCAACTGCTAAGACCAGTGAACGCGGACTGACACTGAAAAGTGAACGAGAGAAGAAAAAGAATATTCCATAGTAGAGTAGTGATCGGCCAGAGAACTGTTCATATGTTGTGAGTACTAAGATCTATATTACATTTCTGATTGAGTGTTAGTCCACATTTCTATTCTGTGGAACACTGACTGAAAGTGAAATTTTTGTTTTAAAGAGGACCTAGGTTACTTCAATGACAAATTCATATATAAAGTTCGATTATGAAATGACATAAGTTTGAACTACAAACTGTCAAAATGAGAAGTTGCAATACTGTGCTCTTAACCACACGAAAATTTTCTGAACTTGTCCAGATCCATTCAACATTTGCAGACAACAAATATAAATGTGCCATTATGTGACTTAAATAGTGAAAATTGTCTTTGAGAGGATAGAAAACATTTTCGACTTTTCCACAATGTTTTCAAAAGCCTTCTCCTCCAGGCCAGGTCATTAAAACTTAGGACTGTGTAGTAAAGGGCGAAAATCTAAAGGCCAAAGGGAAAGCATTTCTCATTTGGTATTTAGCTCTGTAAAACGTGACAAAACTTCAGAGTTTTCAAATCCGCAACATTTGCAGACAACAAATCTAATATGGCTATAATGCTGGAAATTTTCTTTGCAAGGATAGAAAGTGTTGTGGGAAAAGGAGGAAATGCTGACACGCATTTTTTTCCTTTTCCCACAATGTCTATTATAGTCATGGTTGTGAAAACTTGGGTTTGTTTGATTAAGGTTTAACCCATTACCAAACGAGAAAATTTTGGACCTTTCTAAATCCAAAGCATTTGCAGACTACAAATCAAATGTCACTCAAATTGTGAAAATTGTCTTTGAAAGGGTAGGAAATATTTTGGGAAAAAGAGAAATGCTGGTTACCAGCATTTTCTCCCTTTCCCACAATGTTTTCAAGAAATGTCTTTCTTAGTTATGGTTGTGGAAACTTGGAATTGTTTCAGAAAGGGTTAGAGCCAAACATCCAAAGTTCAAGGTCTTTTCTATGATCAGAAAATGCCAAAAATCATTACACATTATAGATCTAGATCCAGGTTCATATTAGACTCTAAGTCTTCTACTCTGATCTTGACCTGCACTGATTTTAATCTGCACTTGATCAGCACTGCTGGTGAAGCCAGTGCCAACCCATTGCCTCACAATCCTGACTTTTAATGACCCTGAGGAAGAAGGCTTTTGAAAACATTATGAGAAAAGGAGAAAATGCTGGTAACCAGCATTTTCTCCTTTTCCCAAAATGTTTTCTACCCTTCTATGAACAAATTTCAATGCTTGAGTTGGGTTTATTTTGTCATTTGCTAATGCTTTGAATTTGGACAAATCTAAAATTTTGTCATCTGGTAAAGAGTTAAACAGATAAAAAAGAATAGATCTAGTCTAAAAATAATAAAACATGAGATTTTTTTGTAGGTAGGAAAATTCATTAAGATTGACTCTTAAAGGCTTCTTACTGATAGAATATCTCAAAACTTGTAGGTTTCAGATCAGACTGCTCATTCTGATCTGCAATTGTTTATATTAAAAAGGGTAGAAAAAATTTTTTATTAAAGGAGAAAATGCAAGTTACTAGCATTTTCTCCTTTTCCCCACTAGGTTTTCAGAAGGCTTTTTTCTCAGGGTTGTTAAAACTTGTGATTGTGTGGTAAAGGGTTAAACTCGAGACTATTTGGTGAAGGGTTAAATCTATTTCAGGATTAGATACCCGGATACATTCTCTCCCTTCATCTCAATTTTGTCCTGAAAAAACTGCAAATAACTCAGTCTGAACTACAATGTATTCTAATGTCACACAGGTGTTTGTTTTGTGACAAGTTTTGCCATACATTTAATGTTACATGTCATATATATTACCCATTAACTACACAGTTCCAAGTTTTAATGAACCTGAAAAAGAAAGCTTTTGAAAACATTGTGAGAAAGGAGAAAATGCTGGTAACCAGCATTTTCTCCTTTTCCTACAATGTTTCCTACCCTTCAAACTCCAAATTTCAATTTTTTAGCCATGTTAATTTTGTCTCGCTATTGAGCCGGTTACTGTGCTTTTTTTTCATATTTGGACATTTACTGTGCACTGCACTAGAGGCGACCAGTCAATAAGTAACATCACCTTTGGGGACAGTTATCTGTACCAATTTTGTCATCTGAACATACATTCAGTTTGGACAAGTCTAAAATTTTGTTGTTTTGTAAAGAGTTACACAATAGATGTTGAACTTTATCACAAAACGAGATGTTTGTCACAAAGCGAAAACCTATTTCAGGTCATCATGCTTTATTCCCATTGGGTGCTAACTGTTATCAGAGGAAAAAAATTCTTGCCTGATGGGGTCTCAAACCTTTGACCTCGCTCACTGCATGAGTGCTGTTGCTGTACCTGTTGAGCTATCAGGTCATATTTAGAAGTGCTTCTTGTTTAACTTTTTACTTAACAATAAAATGTTTACATGGTCAAATATGAAAGCATTTGCAGACAAAAAAGTAAATGTTACACAAAGCAGAATTTGTCTTGAGACGAAAGAAAACATTATTTCCCACAGCGTTTTCAAAGGCCTTTTTCTTTTGGATTAAGCCCATCTGGGTAGCTCAGTGGTAAGCTTATCTGACTCATGACCCAGTGGTTGCAAGTTCTATACCAGGTAAAGTGGTTGAGGCAAACTTTCTTTCCAGTGATTTTTCGCCTCTCATCTCTGGTGCTCGTGAGTGGCTTGGAAAGAAAGTTGTGTCAGAAATGGTGTGAGAAAGCAAGGAAACACATGCCTAGGTGCGCTTGCTGCTGTGATATGACTTAAGGTGTTAAAACAGCATTAACTTATATACAAGCAAATCTTTTGGTTGGTTAAAAGTCGAGATTGTATTGGAAAGGGTTAAAGCTGAGATCACATCACCACAGAAAATTATTTCGCTTTGAAGGGTTAGAACTGAAAGTGAAAGTGAAATACATATAATAGGATCCTTGGGTAGAAAAATGATGAAATATGTTGTCAAGTTGTTTAACCTTTTACCACACAAACCACATTTTAATGACCCTGTAAAAGAAGGCTTTGGAAAACATTGTGGGAAAAGGAGAAAATGCTGCTAACCAGCATTTTCTCCTTTTCCCATAATGTTTGCTATCCCTTCAATGACAGATCCCTTTATTAGAGCACACTGAATTTGTCATCTGCAAATGCTTTCAATTTGAACAAGTCTAAAACGTAGTTTGGTAAAGAGATAATGCATTGTCAATCAAGTGGCTTTTCCTCACAGATTTACAGGTGGTGTGGCTTTTCCTCTCAGATTTACATGTGGTATTCTTATGCATTGTCAATCAAGTGGCTTTTCCTCTCAGATTTACATGTGGTATTCTTATTAACTCTACACCAAACGACAAAATTTTGGCCTTGCCCAAACTTAAAGCCTATGCAGATGACAAATTTAAGATGGCTGAAATGGTGAAATTTGCTTTTGAAAGAACAGAAAACATTGTGAGATAAGGAAAAAATGCTGGATACCAGCATTTTTCTCCTTTTCCTAAAATGTTTCCAAAGCATCTTCCCAAGGAGTGGTTTAAAGTCGGAATTGTGTGGTAAAGAGTTAATTTTTAAATTCATGGCCAAACAATAAAATCCTAGACTGGTCCAAATTGATAGCATTTGAAGACAACACATCAAATATGGCTCAAAAGATAAGATTTGCCCTTGTAAGGGAAGAAAACATTGTGGAAAAAGAAGAAAATGTTAGTTACCAGCATTTCCTCTTTTTCCTGTGCTGTTTTCGTAAGTCTTCCTCACTTGGGTCATTAAAACTTGTTTATGTTTGAGAAAGAATGAATGTATTAAAAGGTAGACAGATTTGTTTGTTTGTTTGCATGGTGTTTAATGCCCTTTCCAACACTATTTCAGTTATATTGCTGCAGCCAGTGCACCGATCTAATGTTTTCTTGGAATTTCTTTTACCAATAATTTGTAGAGTTGTATTCTTCTCAAGCCACGAACATTACTATAGTAGAAACAATGATAAGAGGTGAGAGAAATATGAATCCTCTTGTAATGACTAAATTATCAATCCTTGGAATGGAAATGGCCAAGCTGGGGATTCGAACTAGCCACCCCTTAGTTTCAAGTCTTGTATGTTTAGAACTGAGCTACAATATTTCCAGATTGTTTGGTAAAGGGATAAAAATTTCTAATTTTAGTGTATGTCTGCTGCACTTTTCACATTTAGATGCCTAAGTTTTAAAAAAAGCTCCAATTACCGGTATCGGTACTTGTGTTTCGTTTTCTGCGCATGTCATATTCTTCGAAGATTAGTGTTTGTGGAATGCTATCTAGCGGAAGATAACACTTGTGTTTTCTGTTTGAAATTTTCACGTGGAGAGGCCCAAGTTACACAATAGCTATTTACGCAATAGCTATTTATTGTCTGGTTAATTAAAGAAAAGAAACGATTGTAATCATTTATTGGTTAGAAAAATTATCCTTTTGAAGATAATTGTCCTTTTGAAGACAATCATTGATCGAGACACTGACAGAGGCATGTAATTCCTTTACTGCTGTTTGTCAAATAGTTCTCTTTAACAGCTAACTGCTTTCTTCTTTGGTTACACTGCATTCATGTGTTTGTTTGTATGGTATTTTTCCTGTACCAGTCAACAAAATTTTAGGCTAGTCCAAATTTAAAGCATCTGTGGATGACAAGAGTGATTTGGCTTTGAAAGGGTAGAAAACACTGTGGAAAAAGGAGATACCAGCATTTTCTCTTTTTCCCGCAATGTTTTCAAAAGCCTTCCTGTTCAAGCTCGTTAAAACATGGGATTTTGTGACAGAGGGTTAACACCATTTTCAACATTATTTCTGTTATGTTGCGGCAGCCACTGCACCTATCCATGCTTTCGTGGACTTTCTTTTACCAGTTCTTTGCATAGTATTCTTTTCAAGCCACTGGCTGCTTTCCCTCATAACCATGATGGAAACAATGTTTAGCTGTGAGAGAGGAATGAATCCTTTCTCAATCACTATCAACAAATCTCATAAAGAAAATTTCTGCTGAGATGGAGATTCGAACCAGCCACCCCCTGGTCTTAAGTCCTGCATGCCTCCAACTGTGCTACCAAGCTTGGCAGCTAACCATTGTACTTTTATCAAGTTTGTTACCTTTACTTATGTTTAGTATCTATGAGCCATGCTCTGGCAAAAGGGAGCTTAATGCATCTCCATTATAGTATATAACTTATAAACAACACTAGCCCAAGTCATCACATAATTATAGATCCATGGGAGCCACTTTATTCAATAACCAACTTAATCATGAGGTAGATTGGTCCATTGATAAACAGAAAATTGACCAATAGCAAAAAGTTTCGACCAAGGTCAACCTGCGCGGACTGCGCAGGCTGACCTGGGTCGATACTTTTCGCAGATGCTTTAAGCCCCCTTTTCACAGAGCACGGCTCATATATTTATATTGTAAGAGGTGTGAGTTTAACCCTGTACCGCAAAATCCTGAGGTTTAACCGCCCTGAGAAAGAAGGCCTCTGAAAATATGGGAAAAAGAAAAAAATTGCTGGTAACCAGCATTTCTTTTTTTTCTAACAATGTTTTCTGCCTTTTTAGAGACAATTCTCTTTATGTTACATTTTTTTGCCAGCAAGTGCTTTCAATTAGGGAAGGTAAAAAAATTATTGTCCTCTGGTAAAGGGGTTGAAATGTCAAATTCCATTCAACAACTAACAAATGTCTAAATACCATGTGGGGTCTTGGTTGCTCAGTGGTAAAGCGTAGGACTCTTGACCTGGAAGTCCCAGGTTTGAGCTTCACTGGAGACACTGGGTTTTTCGAGAGAGCGTTCTTGGGTAAGACACTTCCTAGCCTCGTCCGATTAAACCGAGGACATACATGAATACAATGAAACTATGAGTAATAGAATGGTTCTTTTTTTTTCCTCAAAGCAAACATGAATATATCAGATGTTTCCATGATATAACTGATATATTATTGGAAGCGGCATAAAACACCATTAAACAACCTAAAAACCATGAATAAGGGAATTGATAATCATTAATGATTCTGATTGATTGTGAAGCAGAGTAAATATAGCTTGTTAACCCTTTACCACACAATCCTGAGATTTTACCACTCTGAGGAAGAAGCCTTTTGAAAACATTGTAGGAAAAGGAGAAAATGCTGATAACCAGCATTTTCTACTTTCCCCACAATGTTTTCTACCCTATTTTAGACAAATTCCATCATTTGAGCCTTAATTAAATTGTCATCTGTAAATGCTTTCAATTTAGACAAGTCTAAAAATTTTCATCGTCTGGGTAAAGAGTTAAGGGAACCAGTACTCTATCATATGAGCCACATTTGTTTAATCAAATTTTCACATTTCATTTGTAACCAACTTTTTCTCCTTTTCCCACAATGTTTTCTACCCATTCAAAGACAAATTTTGTCATTTGAACAATATAATTTGTCTTCTGCAAATGCTTTCAATTTGGACAAGTCTACAATTTTTATAGTCTAGGTGAAGAATTACCCCATCATTTGAGTCACATTTTGTTGTCTGCAAAATTTGTAAATCCCTTCAATTTGGACAAGTCTAAATTTTGTTGTTGGTAAACAGTAAAGGATTCTGATTGATTGTGAAGCATTGATTGATTGTGAAGCAGAGTAAATAGCTTGTCAAATTGCTTATAAACTTACAGGACAAAGGCTATTGATCTATTTCAGGAGCCTGACCCTTTCTGCTTAAAGATACATCCTTACTGCCTGAGAGAAAAAATGGTGTTAAAACTTGAGAGTGTGTAGAATGGTTCAGAATTTAGTCACCTTTGTAACATAGATAAATACATGTAATTGATATATGTGGTGTAAGAAATAAACAACTCAAGGAATCTGGTTTGAGTCAAAACTGGAAACGACAATACTGATTTCTTTGAAGTCCTCAAGAAAATGACGTGCATTTTCTATCCTTCATAATCTGTCAGGGGCAACATTTGGCATGAAGAAACAAGAATGATTATACTTTCATGAAAGTAAAAAAACTTTAGACTGGTCTGAATTGAATCATTTGCAGCAACATAAGGAATGTGTCAGAAATAATGGGATTTGTCTGTGAAAGTTCAGAAAACATTGTGAGAAAAGGAGAAAATGCTGCCTACCAGGGTTGTTAAAACATGGGATTGTGTGGTGAAGGGTTAAGCCTTTACCAAATAATTCCATAATTTAAGGACCCTGATAGAGATGGCTTTCTAAAACATTATGGGAAATGGTGAAAATGCTGATAACCACTTTTTTCCCTATAATGTTACAACAAAATTTTTATCCATATTGAAAGCATTTTTAGACAAATTAAATTAGATCAAATTCAGAAGATGGAATTTGACTTCCACAGGGTAGAAATCATTTTGGGAAAAGGAAAAAATGCTGGTGACCAGCATTTTCTCCTTTTCCCACAATGTTTCTACCCAGTCATAGACAGAAATCAGCATTTTAGCTACCTTAAATTTGTCGTCTGCAAATGTTTTCAATTTGGCCCATTTACAATGTTGTCATTTGGTTAAGAGATAAGTCATAGCTGTTATTTTTTTCAGAGACACCTTGAAGAGTAAGTAAAAAACATTACCATGAAGATCAAACTAGACGAACTACTTTCTCAACTCGGAGATCCTGGAAGATATCAGGTTTTCATATTCATCCTCCTGTGCCTGAACTACTTTCCGCTGGTATTTAACCATGTCATCATGGCATTTTTAGGCGCTAGACCAAAACACCAATGCCATTCGATGTCATTCTTCAATGCCTTGACAGTTTCAAACAGTGTTGAAGATTTTGCAGAAATACATGATTATTACCATGGAAACGGGACCTTGGGAGAATTCGGAAGCTGTCAGTCAACTTACACAGTGCCAGGCATGAGGAATGTTACAGTGACTTGTCCAGAGAGTGAGGGCAGTGTTGTTATATACAAGAAAGCTGAACGAGAGTCTACCATCGTCACCGAGGTAACTGTATAGATTTACTTCATTCATTACAAATGAGTTACACTTGGCAGAGTGGCGTTTAACCCTTTACTGACTTTTTTCTTTTTTTTGAAAACATTGTGGATAAAGGAGAAAATGCTGTTAACCAGCATTTTCTCCTTTTCCCATAATGTTTTCTATCTAATGAAAGACAAATTTTATGTTTTGAGAAGCATTTAATCTGTCATCTGCAAATGCTTTCAATTTGGACAAGGCTAAAATTTTGTAATCTGGTAAAGAGTTAATGCATCTGGATGTTGCATTATAGTAAGCAAGTCATCACATAATTCTGGATCCATAAAATTGATTTTGTCTAACAACCAAGTGAATTATAATGAGGTAGACTGGTCCTCTGACATGCAGAAAATTGACCAATAGGACTTGTAACTTGGAGGTTCTAAGTTCAAGCTTCACTTGAAGCACTGGATTTTTCATTTAATTGTCCAGATATGACTGAAATAATGTTGAAAGCAGAGCTGAACATCATTAAATGACTCAAATAATAACAAAATCCCATTGAGAAATATTAGGGGAAAAGGAATGGCTGCCTTTTACATGCAACAACTCCTGTTTGCAACGTAGAACTTCACAAATATTCAGTGTTTTTCAGATTATTTCCTTTATACTTTTTCAGTGGGACTTAGTATGTGACCAGAAGTACTTGTCATCCCTGGCAACCACGATCTATTTCTGTGGAGTGATGGTTGGTGGGGTGCTGTTTGGTCATCTTGCAGACAAATTTGGACGGAAGCCAATTATGCTGATATGTATCTATATGCCAGTTATTGTCGGTGTCACAACAGCCTTTTCACCTTGGTATTCAATATTTGTTGGATTGCGATTCATCCAAGGCATTTTGATGCAGGTAAGATAGCTTAAATCGAGTTGTAAGGACAGTGAGGAAAAAGCTGTTTGAAAGCATGTGGGAAAAGAAGAAAATGTTGGTAACCAGCATTTTCTCCTTTTCCAGCTATGTTTTCTTCCCCTTCAAAAAAAAAAAAATCGCATCTCTTCAGCCACATTCAATCTGTCATCTGCAAATGCTTTCAATTTGAACTAGTCCAAGAATTTGTCGTTTGGACAAAATTAAAGGCAGGTGTAAATTGAAAAGAGTCGCAGACAACAAATTAAATGTGCTTCAAATAATGAGATTTGTCTTTGAAAGGATAGAAGTTATTGAAAAGCATGGTGGGGAAGTGAGATAATGCTGGTGGGAAGAAAATGTTGGTTACCTGCATTTCCTCCTTTTCCCAGAATATTTTTAAAAGCCTTTTTCCAGAGGGTTGTTAAAACACAGAACATTTATTGAAGGATTAAGATGAAATGTTTACTCAGAGATAATGTCAAAATTGTTATTCCTATAGATGAAGTCGACTTAGTAACCTTTTATCAGCTCGGTTGTTACGAGCATTTTCTCCTTTTCCCACTATATTTTCAAAAGGCCTACTTCTCAGGGTTTGGTAAAACTTGGGATTGTGTGGTAACAAGCATTTTCTCCTTTTCCTACAACCTTTTCTACACTATTAAGACGTTTTCTAGACTATCTGATACAAATCTCATCATTAATTTTGTGCCATATAAATTTTGTTGTCTGCAAGTGCTTACAAATTGGACTGTCTAAAATATTGTTGTTTGGGAAAGAGTTAAAAGGTTTGCACCCACATCTGATGATTTTGCTATACAGGGCCTACAGATCATGACATATACACTCGCCATGGGACA
This sequence comes from Hippopus hippopus, assembly GCA_946811185.2. Lineage (NCBI taxonomy): Eukaryota > Metazoa > Mollusca > Bivalvia > Cardiida > Cardiidae > Hippopus > Hippopus hippopus. Next base: position 927,277 of record OX328109.1, read on the forward strand.
TTGTCGTCTGCAAATGCTTTGATTTTGGACCATTTCAAAATTTTGTCATTTGGTAAAAAGTTAGAAGGTTTGCACCCACATGTAATGATCTTATTATACAGGGCCTACAGATCACAACATATACCCTTGCCATGGAACTGTTTTTGCCCAAGTACAGAAGTTATGCCGGGGCCATACTGGAGTGTTTTTGGGGCCTGACTGTGATGATTTTGCCCCTGTTGGCCTACTTGGTCCGAGACTGGAGATACCTGCAGTTGGCCGTGGCTCTACCTAGTGTTTTTGCTGTCTTCTATATCTGGTAAGTAGAAATAAGCCGAGTCTGGTAGCGCAGTTGATAGGGTACATGAATTGAGATCAAGCTCTGTATTTACAAACCATACTTGAGAACATTCTTAGACTTAATTTCAATTTTTTTTTTTAAATTTGAAAGAAACACAACCTCTGACTGGCTGACTTGCAAGATTACAATTTTTGCTAATAGCAGACTTTAATAAGATATTTAGCAGAAATACATGTGTAAATAACCAAAAATTTAGGGTAAAATAAATGCAAACAATTTAAACTCATTTAGTATGTAATAGCTGTTACATGTTAAGGAATACAACTCTGACAAATAGGATTAATAACTTGGTACAGATTATCTCCCTTGATATGGAAAAAAAGGCTGAGAGATATAGTAATACATGTATCTTATTCTGTATTAACTCTTTAGCAAACAACAAAATTTTAGACTCGTCCAAAGTGAAAGTTTTTGTAGATGACAGTATAAATGTGACTAAAACTTGAAACTCACTTTTAAAAGCTTTTTAGTTTTTGAAGCCTTTGTCAAGCTATGTAATATTTTTGTAGACAAGTTTGATAAAGTTTTATCTCAAACGCTATGAAATGTCCAATTCTTTTTATTACATAAATAACAATATTTCTCAAATTTTAGGTCAGAATATGTGAAACCACAAGTTCACGTTTGGAAATTTCCATGAGTATAACCTGATTCACTTCCTAGACAAAGTACAAATGTATTAAACGATCTCATGTGATGTTACACAATGCATATCTCAAACGTGTGTGAGATTTGCAATTGGAATATAACACTTAAAACGAGGAAGTTTATGTGATAAAATGATGTTATTTATTACAGTGTGATACCAGAATCTATCAGATGGCTCATCATGAAGAGGAAGATAGATCAGGCCGAGTCCCTGGTTACCAAGGTCGCTAACTTCAACAGAGTTACCTTTCCCGAGAGACAATGGGAGGACGTTAAGTTACAACTTGGCTTGGACGGACAAAATGACAAACAGTTTTCCTTCATCGACACCCTTCGTACCCCGGTCCTGAGGAAGAGAAGTCTGATCTTGTTCTATTTGTGGTAGGTAGACATTTGGTATTTATTACATACCTATAAATTTTTTAGCTCAAAAGTGTGCATCAAAAGGAGATGAAATCACACACAATAGAAAACCACCGGTGTCTGCACAATGTCAAAAACAGCTCTAGATTATTATGGTATGATGATGTATATGGGGCATGGAATATGTTCATATTGGTTTGCTATTTGATTGTTATGTGAGAAGTTTATGCTAGAACTCTGCAGTACTTTCTACTGAAACTACAAGAACCCATTACTTGAAGTTACATTTTGGGTCCCAAGGTAGGAAAGAAAGCAAAAAAAAAATTACCTGATGCAAATGGAAAAGTAAAGGATTGGAATAATTTTGATTTGGATGAAAAAGAAGTCCCTTTTTGCTAAGTGGTTCAGTACCAGCCAGTTGCACAAATCACATGGGAGTGTCCTTGGGCAAGTAACATTAGAGCTCTAAGGTATCACTGGTGAACCCTAGGCAATGACTGAAATAATGTTGAAAGCTGCATAAAACACTGTGTAAAGAAATGTTTTGTTTTAGGTTTGCAATTTCTGTTGGTTACTACGGACTAACATGGACACTGACCAGGTTGCCAGGCAACAAATATCTGAACTTTTTCCTCGCTGCAGCTGTGGAGTTCTTGGCCTATACTTTGGTTATATATATCACGAACAGGTAATTTGATAATAGCTGTATATGCATACTATATTGCAAGTTTGAATTACATATTTGTTTGCTCTTAATAAATTATTGCTATTAGACAGTATGCTGTCTTGCAGAAAGCCGCCTTTAAAATTATTTTGACAAATAGAGAAATTAGTTTTTATTTTTAGATGAATACTTCATAAAATTGTCTTCAATTAACCCTTTAACCCTTTACCAAACAACATAATCTTAGACCCGTCCAAATTGAAAGCATTTGCAGACGTTAACTTCAATGTGGCTCAAAAGATGCAATTCTTCTTGAAAGGGTAGAAAACATTGTGGGAAAAGGAGAAAATGCTACCAGCATTTTCTCCTTTTCCCCCAATGTTTTCAAAAGACTTCTTCTTAAGGGTTGTTAAAAGAATTGGGGCATTGTAAACAATTGGGGTAAACAATGTGGGAAAACAAGAAAAGGCTTTTAACCAGTCCTATTTGTCTTCTTCAATTGATTTCAAGTTTGCCAAGCCTAAAATTTTGCTGTGTGGTGAAGAGTGTTCATTTTTCATGTGGTAATGGCGTAAATTGTAGGGTTAGTTAACTGTTTACCAAACAACATAATTTTGGACTAGTCCAAATTGGGAGCATTTGCAGATGACAAAATTAATGTGACTCAAAAATTGAAATTTGTTTTGGGGAGGGAAGAAAACATTGTGGGAAAGGAGAAAATGCTGGTTACCAGCATTTTCTCCTTTTCCCACAATGTTTTCAGAAGGCTTCTTTCTCAGGGTCGTGAAAACCAGGGATTATTTGGGAAAGGGTTAAATACATGTACTTTTACTCTAAAGTTTGATGTATTAATGAAGAAACTTAACAGTATGCAAATTTTAACTCTTTACCACACAATCTCAGATCTTAATGACCTAGGAAATGAGACTTTTAAACACATTGTGGGAAAAGGAGAAAATGCTTGTTACCAGCATTTTCTCCTTTTCCCACAATGTTTTCTAACCCTTTAGAAACAAATCCAATTATTTGGGCCACCTTTAATTCGTCATCTGAAAATGTCTTGAATTTGAACGGGTCTAAAATTTTGTTGTGTAGTACAGGTTTAAAAGCTGATAAAATTTTATTTTTCAGGTTTGGCAGAAAGAAGCCATTGTTGATTTATTTCATGTTGGCCTCCCTATTCAACATCCTGGCAGGTGGGGTTATGTTGATCAAGCCAGAAATGAAGTATCTCATGAGTGGGTTAGCCATAGCTGGAAAGTTTGCCATGGGTGGTCTGTTTAGCGTGATCTTCTTGTACACATCAGAGCTGTATCCAACCATGATCAGGTATGGAATATGACAGAATGTGATGTTAACTCTTTACCACACAATCTTGAGTTTTAACTATCCGAAAAGGAGGCTTTTGAAAACATTGTGGGAAAAGGAGAAAATGCTGGTAACCATCACTTTCTCATTTTCCTACAATTTTTTCTAACCTTCCACAGGAAAATGTTATAATTTCGGCCACTTTTGATTTGTCATCTGCAAGTGCTTTCAATATGAATCAGTCCAAATTTTTTTCATTTAGTAAAGAATAAACCCTTTGCCAAACAATCTCCTTATTTCTTAAGCAGAAGGATCTTTATAACATTTTGGGAAAAGGGGAAAGCGGCTTTTGACTTTCATCGTTTGCAAAACAAACACTATTACGAGCAAGAAGGATCTTTATCTCTTTGCCAGATTACAAAACTATAGACTGGTCCATATTGAAAGTATTTGCAGAGCACAAAAAATTAAATGTGGCTCAAATGATGAAATTTGTCTTTGAATGGGTTGAAAATATTGTGGGAAAAGGGGAAAATGCTGGTTACCAGCATTTTCCACTCTCCAGGTTATAGACATTTTCTCCTTTTTCCTGAAGGATTTCTACACTTTCACAGACAATTACCATCATTTCAGCTGCACCTCCTTTTTCATCTGCTAATGCTTTCGATTTGGACAAGTTGGATTCATTCCTCTCTAGCTGCTGATCATTATTTTAATGATGGTTATTTGAGAAAGGAGCCAGTGGCTTGGGAAGAATATTCTGCAAAGTACATGTAAAAGAAACTCTAGGAAAGCATGGATAGGTGCACTGGCTGCAACAATATAACTTTAACAATGTTGAAAATGGCATGAAAGATCATACAAATAAATCAAGCTTTTATGCTTTGATAAAGTGTTTAAAGATTACAGCCTGTTCAGAGTTTTTCATTAATTTCTCTTTTTTCTATCTTCAGGAACATTGGAATGGGTAGCTGTACATTTTGGACCCGGGTTGGAGGTGTTCTAGCCCCTCAGATTGTTGGACTCGTAAGTTCTACTTCCATTTTATTCATGACATAACATTTTACATGGAAAGGGGTCCTGCATGGCTCAGTGGTAAAGGGTAGGACTCATAACCTGGAGGCCAGGGTTTGAGCCTTGCTCGAAGCGCTGTTTTTTTTTTTTTGCAGGATTGTCTTTGAGCAAGATACAACAGAGCCCTAGTCTGGTTCTGGCTACCAGCATTTTCTCCTTTTCCAACAATAGTTTTAAAAGCCTTACTCTTCAGGGTTGTAAAAACTCAGGGTTGTGTGGTAAAGGCTTAACTCTTTACCAAACGACATAATTTTAGACTAGTCCGAATTGGAAGCATTTGCAGACAACAAAATTAATGTGACTCAAAAATCGAAATTAGTTTTAGGAAAGGTAGAAAACATTGTGGGAAAAGGAGAAAATGCTGGTTACCAGCATTTTCTCTTTTTCCCACAATGTTTTCGGAAGGCTTTGTTCTCAGGGTCGTGAAAACCTGGGATTGTTTGGTAAATGGTTAAACCATATCCCTGTGTGCTTGCGACTCACTAAAAAATGTGAAAAAAAAATGAAAAATTACAGAAAGAAGGAGAAGTTTGTTTCTTTATTGTCTGCATAAACAGCCTGTACAGCTACTTCTTCTTCTTATCCATGACTTAAAGATGGAGGGAAAATGTTTTTGTGTTGTCTGTCCATGTGTCTATCTCATCGTCTATCTGTTTATCAGTCCCAATCAGTCTGTATGTTTTTCTTTTTCATCTGCATAAAAAGGAAAAAAACAAAAACTCTTTAAAGAAAACAAAAAAAATAAAATAACAAAAAATAATATTTATGAACATGTGTGATATCTATTTACTACCTATCAGTATTTTTAAAAACACATATGTGCTAGGCAAGAAATAAAGGCGTCAACTTTGCTATTACATGTATAGTGTATTCTGTTCACAACATTGGTTTGTATTCTGCTTAAAATATGGATTGATCAAACTGCTGATTATTTGAACAAGTTATGAATTCCCCTGGCTGTTAAATCAAACCAAAGATTGACTGTAATTTTGTGTTTCTCATATATTTTAAGAATAAGTTTGGAGTCCCTATGGTCATATTTGGTACAGTGACTCTGATTGGTGGATTTCTGACCATCATGCTCCCAGAGACGCTTGGTTGCAAGCTTCCAGACACCATTGATGAAGTGGAAGATGGTGTTTCCCATGACAACAATGTTGAGGAAAACATGGAAGAGCTAAAAACACTAAATGACAAAACAGAAGTTTAAGAACATTTTTTTAAAAGTCTCTTGTAACAAAAAACTATTTTTATCTCTTTATTACACAACAAAGTTTTAAACGTGTCCAAATTGAAAGCATTTGCAGATGAATAATTTAACGCAACTCAAAATTTGAAATTTGTGCATCATTTAGTGAAAAAAGCATTGTGGGAATAGGAGAAAATGCAGGTTACCAGCATTTTCTCCTTTTCCCACAATGTTTTCAAAAGCCTTCTTCTTCTGGGTCGGTAGAACTTTGAAATTGTGTGGTAAAGGTTTTTGTGTAAATGATGGTATGAATGTTATTGAAACTTAGCTTTAGCTTTGATGTTTTCTATCCATGTATGATTTTTTTTTTTTTTGACAACAACTATTTACACTATATCTATTCACCTTTTAAGGATGGTATGTTTTGTATAATTTATTAAAGGCCCAATAATTACTAAAAGTAAACATTTGGGTGTCAAACTGCAAGCAAGTTTAATTTATACCATGTAGAGGTACGAATATTATTATAGGTCTGACAAGATTCAGGTCGCTGGCAGGAAACTGTATTTTAAAACTAGAATGAAAGTTGCCATTTTAACTGAAAAACAAAAATGAAAGCAAAATGGTAATTATCTTCTATAGTTTGATAACTAGTTGAAGTGTTCCATCTCTGTGCCACAGAGCTATCTTCTTGTGTATGTACACAGTTCAAACCAAACGACATAGGTTAACTTGGACCCATGAATAGGCTAAAGATGATAATGCAGAAAACTTGTTTGTCGCTCTTTTTAAGTTATAAATAGAATCTCACATTTATATTTGTGTATTTTCAAAATTATTGTATTTGAAATATTGTATTATGGGCCATAGGCCAGAGAGATATAAAAATCTTTGTACTTGTTTTGAAAAAAAAATTATCAGACTCGTTGACTAAAATGTATATGACACTTGTCAGGGCTTGATTATAAAATTTTAGTCAACTCTTTTGATAAAAATGATGATAAATAAAAATATGTGTAAGATCCTCTATATGAACAGACAAGGCTTTAATAGAGAATGTTTTAGTGACAAGTAATAAGTTAGTTTTTACTATAATGTATACTATTTCATCTTTTTCTTTATGCATGTTTATAAGAACGCTGTTCTAGGACTCTGTTTAACTCTTTTTCTATCAAATAGAATCAAACAGAGTTTTGTGAAAAATAAAAAAAATAATAAATGAAAAATAAAAATAAATGAATCAAAAGGATTCTAAAGAATGCTGGGGGAATGCATCTACTGAAAGTCTAATGTTATATATATTTTTTTTTTTTAAAAAAGAAAAAAAAAAGCAAACAAATTTGTAAGATTTTTTTCTAAGAAATAGAATTGAAGAACATTAACTCCTTCCCAAAAGACGAAATTTTAGACAAGTAAAAATTGAAAGCATTTGCAGAGGACAAAATAAATGTGACTCAAAAATTAAAAACTTGTTTTGGGAAGGATAAAAAACATTCTTGGGAAAGGCAAAAATGCTGGTGATTAGCATTTTCTCCTTTTTCCATAATGTTTTCAAAAGCTTTCTATCTCAGGGTTGTTAAAAGTCGGGATTGTATTGTAAAGGGTTAACTTTTCATCAAAAGACGAAATTTTGGACAATTTCAAATTGAAAGCATTTGCAAACGACAAAATAAATGTGACACGTATGATGGAACTTGTCTTTGATAGGGTAGGAAACATTATAGGCAAAGAACTACTTGAGGATTGTTGAGTAAAAAAGGTAATTGTAATAAAATTATGTTGCCAGAAAATTTTTGGCGGCAATTTGGTAAAAAAGACATGTTTTGTAGTAATGTGAAATATTTACTCATTTTTCTTTTTAAAAACATACAACAAAATTTTAGACTAGTTCAAATTGAAAGCATTTGCAAATGCCAAATTAAATGCGGTTCAAATGACAAAATTTGTCTTTGATAGGATAGAAAACAATGTGGGAAAAGGAGAAAATGCTGGTTACCAGCATTTTCTCCGTTTCCCACAATGTTTTCAAAAGTCTTCTCCCTCAAGGTCATTAAACCTCGGGATTGTGTGGTAAAGACTTAAGTAAATGATTCTACATTAATACTTGTACATGTCAAAAACAAGATGCAATCCCAGCAATGAACATAATTCTACTAGAACAGTGTTGATGCATAACTGTGATGTGAGAAAGGGTTTTTGTTTTTTCATTTTACAATAGATTTAATACATCTTTGTTGAGCACTTAAATTTTATTTTAGCACTAATATTATTGCTAGTTGTTAAGACTCTCTGTATACTGTTATGAAGCTTTCTATATATCCATGAGCCATGCTCTGGCAAACGGGGGTTAAATGGACCTACTTGATGCATTATACGTAGCAAGCCATCGCATAATTACAGATATAAAAAGTCTATTTTGACTTACAACCTACTGAGTCATGAGATTGAATGGGACTTTGACAGGCAGAAAATTACAAACAGCAGAAAGTTTCAACCTGTGTCAGCTTGTGTGGACTGCACAGGCTGACATGGTTTGATACTTTTTGCAAATGCATTAAGCCCCCTTTTCACAGAGTATGGCTCAAAATCTTTGTTTTTGTTAGCTATGACTTTTCTGATAACCTTTATGACATCATTTCTTTGTGTTAAAAAATTCAGACTGATCCAAATTGAAAGCATTTGCAGATGACAAATGAAATTTGGCTCCAATTTTAAGATTTTTTTTTTTGAAAAGATAGGAAACATGGTGGGAAAAAGAAAAATTGCTGGTTTCCTTTTTTTTCAAAAGGCTTCATTTCTGGGTTTGTTAAAACGCATGATTGTGAGGCAAAGGTTCAATTTGATATGCAGATTGTTTTCATGACAGGTTTCTATATCTCTTATTAACTCTTTACGAAACGAAAAAATTTTACACTGGTCCAAATTGAAAGCATTTCAAATGTGACTAAAATGGAAATTTGTCTTGGATAGGGTAGAAAATGATGGAATTTGTCTAAAACAGAGTAGGAAACATTGTGGGTAAAGGAGAAAATTCTGGTCACCAGCATTTTCACCTTTTCACACAATATTGTCAAGAAGTTCCTTCTCAGGATTGTTAAAAGTAGTGATTCTTTTTGAAAGGGTTAATTAATGTGAAATACAGATTGCTTCGATGATAACTATCTACATCTTTGTTACAGATTATTTAATTTGACATACAGATAATTTTCATGACAGCCTTTTTATATTTGTCAATCTTTGTCTTTTGTTCATAACGTTGAATACAAAAGAGAGCAAATCCACTTCCCTCAGACTAATCCATTAAACTTTGATTGTAGTAGTAGTAGTTGTTGTTGTTGCATTGTTGTTGTTGTTTTGGTAATGTGCACATTCATAATTATCTCCCTTTTTCTTTATGTCATAGGGCCAGAAGAAACTGTTATAAAACCATGTATCTTTTATCATATACCATTTGTTACTGAACCAAAAGACTAAGTGAGTGAGTTGGTCTAATAAAAACACACGAGAGGGAGACAGAGAGAGACAAAAGGAGGGTGGAAGAGACAGAAAGACACACACAACACAGACAGACATACATTTGGATGGACAAATGGAGAGAGGAACAAATGAGCGCAGATGTAACCTGGCGGGTGGTCAGTATTGGAAGAATGAAAGACAAGGTTCACAAAATACTACTCACTAACGCACTCAGTCCGTAAATTTTGTGGGCAAGGCCGTGACAAAGCGCACATATAACCTGGCGGGCAGTTAGTATCGGCACAGTGTCTGTCGACGTACTCGTTGGTTGGCTTGAACAAACAGAAAGAATACAGAACTTTGGATTTAATCTTTGTCAGACGAAAGAAATTTGTAGACTTGTCCAAACTGAGAGCGCCGAGCTACGATAGCGCAGTCGGTAGCGTGCAGGACTAAGAACAAGAGGTTACTTGTTCGAATCTCCAGCTCGACAAATTTTCGAGGATTGCTGGTAGTCATTGTTACAGGGATCACTCCTGTCTCACAACTGATCATTGTTTCGTTGATGGTTATGTGGTAAAGCATTCAGTGGGTTAAAATATTGTGCGAAGCACCAGTAACAGAAACTTCAGGATTGCATGGACAGGTGCACTGGCTGCCGAGATTAAACTGAAATAATGTTGAAAACGGCGTTAAACACCATACAATCAACTAATCAATCAATCCATTTTAAAAACTTTAGAGATAACATTAAAACAAAAATTCTGACCAAATTTCATGAGTTTTGGACGGAAAAAATTGGCCTCAAGAGTGTATATTAGTTTATTCGAAGATGTGACCTGGTTTCTGACCCTACGTGACCCATTTTCAAACACGTCCGAGATAAAATCAAGACAAACATTCTGACCAACTTCTGTGAGTATTGGACAGATATCTTTGCCTCTAGAGTGCAAACAAACCTTTTCTTGATCTGGTGACCTACTTTTTGACCCGACGTGACCCACGAAGGTAATCTAAAAGTTGACAACGGACACATCACGCCCACAAAAGCACTTCGTGCTCAGGTGAGCTAAAAGTAGTACAATTTTAAGCAACTTACATTGCACAACAATTCGTTATCCCGACAGTTCTCATAAGTGCACTCAACAAAATTCATTGGGTGTTTTGTGGTGATGACGGTCTCATCCGGTCGGTTTGAACCCATTAAGGACCCTTTCTTGCGTTGTAACTGTAGACCTTGGTGGTGTAGCATTACTGAAACAAACAGCAGATTAGCCAAAGAACCTAATTGAATGGCACACCATTTTGTCTCACAACCAGCTGAACTCTAGGGTAGAATGGTCCTTGGTCACGCATCTCCGTGTTGCATTCCTTGTATCTCTCTCTCTCTTTCTCCCTCTCAAGTCAGTTAACAAGGCTTCAGCCAATCATTTTGCTGAGATGAGTCTGAAAAGTTGTGTCAGCTAAGGGTTTGAGAGCGATACTTAAGTCTATAAATGCTAGTGAAAAGCGTCTCAGATAACGCAGTCAGCTTAAGTTTGAAAATGAGCCCATTAGAGGATTTAAGCAATTGTTTTTTTTTTCCTGGTACCGGGTCTTTGAACCTTTATGTGGTCGCAGGCACAAAGTATTTCCCCAAGAAATTATCAACTTGACACAGTCATTTTCTACAACAATCATCAAATCAACACCAGAATTATTTCATAGACATATTCTTCTATTTTCTCTGATAAAACAGTGCAGCAGAAGCGCTCTTTATCAACTTTTCAAATGGGACCACTGTTAATTACGATTCGGAAGCATTTCCGTATGGTGCGCATTGTCTGCGCATGTCATATTCTTCGGAGACTCGAAGTATTTGAAAAATGCGACCTAGCGGAAGATGATGGTATGGCGCGACAACAATACGCTAAACTAGTACCTGATTTATCCCTAGCAACCGTTGATACGCAGATCGAAAACAAGCTACCAATTTAGCTCTATACGACAAAATCTTAGACCGGTCAAAACTGAAAGCATTTGCAGATCACAAATTGAAAGTTGACCAAACGGTGAATTCTGTCTTTGATAGGACTGAAAACAGTTTGCGAAAAGGAGAAAATGCTTGTTACCAGCATTTTCTCCTTTTCCCATATTGTTTTCAAAAGGCCTTACCCTTGGGTCGTTAAAAATCGGAATTATGTGGTAAAGGGTTAACAATACGGCTGCTGATATAATACTGCAATATAATGTTGATAAATGTCGTCTGATTCTCCTAATGAACAAGAATAAAGTTGACATTAATAAACTGCAGATTAATTGAATGTCAAACGCGAGCTTTGTTAACTAGAACTTAAGGTTTTGCATAATGAATATGAATTGTCGTAAACCGGAAGTTCCATGTTGGTGAAACACGGAAGCTGTGCAGTTGTGTTATTCAAGAGAGATTTTTTTACTTCACCTTGTACAAAACGACAAAACTGGTCATTATTGGAAATCCTAGTAGACGTGAATAGAATAAGTGATTGCATTCGTTTTTGTAAAAGGGACAAAAATAGGGCGAGAAGAAAATGCTGGTTCTTTTTCCCACACGGTTTTCAAAAGCTTGCTTCCATAGGGTCATAGAAATGGGATTCTATGGTAAAAGGTTACATTGTTTCACCCTTTTACACAGACTTAAACAACATTATTTCTAAACCAACTAAGTCATGACATTTAATAAGCCTAGGCTACCATTTTAAATATGACAAGCTCAGCGATGTATAAGCTGGTATTAGTGGACCTTTTTTTTTTAACAAACATAAAAAGCAGGTATTTTTTATGGAATTCGGTTATTTTTATTCCGTATTTGATACAGGGAACAGGTTTTGCTAGTTTGAAAAGGAGCGTCTATGGCAATCGGGCCTTGCCAAGCGATATCTTATTATCGCCAGTCTGATAGAGTTTTCCCTGTTTGAGCACTCTTGTGCAGTTACGGTAAGAAAATGAACAAGTCTCGCGAGACAGCACGATATTATTGGGACGTACATGCACGGTGCCCGTAACGTAGCCAAATCGTTGATTAATCCATAACGGCAACAGAAAAATTATGAATGAAAGCCTTAGTTTGCTTATTAGCTAAGTCTCGCGAGACAGCACGATATTATTGGGACGTACATACACGGTGCCCATTACGTAGCTAAATCGTTGATTAATCCATAACAGGAACAGAAAAATGATGAATGAAAGCCTTAGTATGCTTATTAGCCACAGCATTGCATTGAAATATGCCTCCGTTAGTACAGATCACCCATCCCCGAATACTTGGGAAAAGTAGGGCTTATACCGAAGCTATTAGCCTATTACCCAAGCATGTAGGGGCTGTTTTAATAAATGGCCGATGCATAGGTTACATGCTAGCCGATCATAGCTGAATGAATCGCACCAGGTAGCGTTTTATTGAGTAAACGTTTATTTCATTTTGAAATTCAAAGTAACGGTTGTTGTTTTGAAAAGTAGTCCGATTCTGTACCCAGAATGCCCAAATCAGATAGATGTGTATTAGTAGAATGCCATCTAGCGGGAGATAACATTTGGTGTTATTGTACTTCAGATATGATGTCACTAATTTTTGCATTATCTCCCGTTTACTCAAAAAAAAAAAACGCTACCTGGCGCGATTCATTCAGCTATGGTCGGCTAGCATATAACCTATGCACCGGCCATTTATTAAAACAGCCCCTACATGCTTCGGTATAAGCCCTACTTTTCCCTAATATTCGGGGGTGGGTGATGCGTCATAGCAGACAGGTCGAATCTTCGAAGAATATGGCATACGCAGACAACGCTGATTTTTGTTTACGTATAGTCCCGGTAGTAGGACTAAATGCGCCTTTTACACGAAGAGTTCCACTGACGGACAGAAGAAGTGTTCTGTATAGTGCTCATATAAAGCACAATATTATATCGATAAATAATGAGAAATGAACGAATTCATTACCAGATGATAAAATAATAGAGTTGCCCAATGTGAAAGCATTCGCAGAAAGCAAATTATACACAGTGACTCAAATGATGGGATTTGCCTTCGAAAGGCTAGAAAAAACATTGTGACCAGCATTTTCTCCTTTTCCCACGTTTTCTAGCCTCCATCAGCACAAATATCACCATTTCGGCAACATTTTATACGTCGTCTACACATGCTTTGGATTTGACCCAGTCCAAAATTGTGTCGTGTGCGAAAGAGTTAACCCTTTACCACACAATCTAAATTTTTATCGACACTGAATAAGAAGACTTTTGAAAACATTGTGGCAAAAAAAATTGCCGGTAATGTATTTTCTCCTTTCCCTACAGAGCTCTCTACCCTATCAAAGACGAATTCCGTCGTTAAAGCCACCTTTGATTTATCGTCTGCAAATGCTTTGAATTTGGACCAAAATTTAGTCGCATGGTAAAGAGTTATAAAAGAGAAAAATTACTTATTGCCGAATTTCTGGGACCCCAGCCTTCATCACAATAGCAGATGTACGAATTGACCTGATCAAGACAGACCTTCGTAAAGCACGTGTTACTGGCAACATGATCGAACTCTGAACCTGAAATAGGGAGATATGCAGGATCTGGCATGAGTTGGTGTTTGAGATAAAATTTTATTAAACACGTCCGGAAAAAAAAATGTTATTAAGCTCGCTTTGAGCTTAATAACTTTTTTTTTTTGTAGACGAGTTTAATAAAATTTTTACCTCAAAAGTTAACGAATGTCAGATTCTAAATGATCACATAAATGTATCTCAAGAATTATAGTTCGTAATGGATGTATTACATTGAAAACAAGGGGAGTTATGTGATAAATAAAAAAAATCGGCCGAATGGATCAAAATTATGTGCAGAATATTCGAAATAATGAACATTTTTCCTCTCTTTTGAGTTTAGTTTTCATGTGTTCTGCTGGGCACGGATAACCTGTTTCTGTCTGTTTGTTTCTGCTGGTTACCAGCATTTTTCCCTTTTCCCCACATTGTTTTCTAAAGCTTTTTTTCTTCAGGGTGGTTAAAATTAAGGTTTGTTTGGTACAGGGTTAATCCTAAACGATGTCCCCCCCCCCACCCCTCGAACACATACACAAGCATACTCTCATAGAATAACTTTTTCAACCAGAGGTAACTACAAAAATTTCAACACGGAGTAGGTACCACATTACGTTATCTTACCGTTTAGAGGTTTATGCATGAGTTCCACCGATGACAGAAAACAATCAAACTTCTTATCACAACTTTGATCGCAGTCTAGTTGGGTTTGTCGAGTCGTGGGCTACAAGTCGAGATAGAAAATAAATCACAATAAACTCTTTCTATCTTGCAATATATATATATATGGCTTACAACACGCGAAAAGGAGCATTCGGACATTTGCGTAAAGTGTCGTCTCGGATCAGACTGCACAGTCTGCACAGGCTGATCCGAGACGGCACTTTACGTCAACATTAGATTTTGTCCTACAGTAGACTTGCGTGAAACAGAAAATCACACTCGATCGGAAAGTGTCGTCTCGGATCGGACTGCGCAGGCTGATCCGAGACGACACTTTACGCAAATGTCCGAATGTCCCTTTTCGCGTGTTGCAGGCCATATATGAACCATGTTCTGGCAAAAGGGAGTCTCCGTGATGCCTCATCCTGAACAAGTCATCATATAATTATGGATACATAAAATCCGTTTTGTCTAACAATCGACTGAACAGTGAGGTAGACTGGTCCTTTGACAAGCAGAAAATTGACTAACAGTAAAAAGCTTCGACCAAGGTCAGCCTACACGGACTGGGCAGGCTGACATGGGTCGATACTTTTTGCAGATGTATTGAGCCCCCTTTCAGGGAGCATGGCGCGTATGAATACATTCTGACCCCATCAGACCGACACATTAACACCGGAACATTTAGTTACCGGCAGATTGTATCTGGAATGAAACTACTTCGAATCCTTCACGTCCAAAGGCTTCGGCTACCTATGGGTTTTTTTTTATAACTACATGTATTTTGAAAAAAAGTTTTAATTTCTAAACTTGAGCGATATCTTCACAATATTTCCTGTTTCAGGTTTCAGTGAACGACCGAGCATACCCTGGGACAAAAAGTGTGTGTTACTAACAAGGTCTAGGTCTCTCTCTCTCTCTCTCTCTCTCTCTCTCTCTCTCTCTCTCTCTCTCTCTCTCTCTCTCTCTCTCTCTATTATCTTAAAGAGGGTAAAAACAATCAAGATTAAGTAAAAGAAAATCGAAGAAACAGGTAATAGCATACTTAATTTCTTTGTCTATTTTTCATCAAAGCCGAAATATCTCGACACTTACATCGCAAATTTCTGACGTCTCGTAGAGTTCCCCTAGTATTGCATTGAAAACTTCTTGTCTTCGTTGACGATTATAGTTCAGTAAAAACTGTGAAGCTCTCCTCTTTGACAGAAATAATGTTTGGTGGCTAACACTGGTGCCAACTGAAATATAACCTAAATTAATAATATTAGAGAGAGAGAGAGAGAGAGAGAGATTCACTGGCCTCCGTGTTAAAAACGGCATTAAAACTTAATCACACAATCCCGAATATTGACGATCCTGAGATAAAAAAGCTTTTTAAAAAAGGAAGGTTCTATTTGCCAGTCACATGATCTTAAACATGGCGGCGCCCATGTAAATCTATTAAAAACGACATCAACAATCACGGTGAAGTAATTCATGTCTATCAATCTGTCGGTGAAAACGGAATTAATAGACCATGTTAAGAACTGAATGTACTTACTGTTTGTCAACGGAAATGTATTAAAAACGATATCGATAAAAAATTATGCCTCGAGTTTTCTTTTTTTTTTAAAGTGAAGCCGTGCAATTTTTAGATCGGTAAAGCGGTGTGTTTCCGGCGAATAATTCGACCGTGTAGGTGCATATTACCCATCATAATGCAGACGAGGGATTTGACCAACTTAACACCCGAGGTTTGTAGTTTTATGAAGACAATGGTCACCCGCACACTATATTGGAATTATCGACCATCTTGTCTGTACCAGAGGGCAGTTCGTACGAAAAATAGCAAATATTGTTGAGCTCTTGGCTCGAACAAATAAAATGACAAAAACGAGTGCGATAAACCCTTTACCAGACGACAAAAAAATCTTAACTGATCCTAATAGAAAGTTATTGAAAACCACAAATAAATGTGGGTCAAATGATTGATTTTATCTAAGAAAAAATAGGAAATATTGTTGGAAAAAGGAGAAAATGCTGGTCACCAACATTGTGTCCTTTTCAAACAGTGTTTTTAAATATACGTCTTCTTCAGGGCTTGTTTGGCAAAGGGTTAACCCTTTAGAAAAGGACAAAATGTTGGTTTCGTCTAATTTCAAAGCATTTGCACAAATTAAATTTGGCACAAATGATGGAATATCTGAATGAAAGGCCAGAAAACATTGTTGGAAAAGGAAAAAATACTGGTTACCAGTATTTTCTTCTTTTCCCACCATGTTTTTCAAGGCCTCTGCCATAAGGTTCTTTAAAACCTGGGACTGTGTGGTAAAAAGTTAAACAAACATCTACAAATGGAGCGAAAACAAACCTGACGAAAAAGATAACGATATTAATAAAATACTCCTCAACACTCCCATTTCAAAGTACTCTAGTTACTCATTTTACGATTATCTCGTGAGCGTAAATCGATCTATATTGACCAACATTACAAAAACACAATGGGGCGAAAAGTGAAAACAAAAAGGCAGTTCCGGTTTCAAAAGAATGGGTTTGTAATTCGATCTTTCTATAACCTTTGAAGCATATTTACACAAATACGGCCTTTCTTGCCGCCGCAATGGACGGCCTTTTAAAAGGGACGGACGATAGATCGACCCCTTACAGAACAGAAGTGCTTGCTCTCAAATTTTCAATCGGGGCTGAATTTAACTACTAAACTACGACCCGGAAGGAGTTCATGGTGGTTCGACACCTTATTCCCTTCTTTGAAAAATGTGTACATCATGGACGAAAAATAGTCCCAAAGAAGGTATTGTATTATGCTTTTGTTTTGAATCTAAAATGATAACATTTGCAATTGTTTCAAGATGGTTCTGATAGTTGATTTCAAAGAGAAATTAGGGTCAGCAATGTTTTAGAAATGATACGTGTGATTACAGAGCTTTGACCAAATACGAAACTATTTTCTTATCTCAAACGTGTGTAAGATAAGAAAATTCGTAATGGCTGTATTACACTAAAAATAAAAGTGGTTATGTGACAAAATTGTATAACTGTGTACAAGGTTTCTGTTACTTTACAAATAATGGCAACTTGTCTACGGGCAAAAGTGTTCTCCATGTCAATTTATTGTTGATTGTATGGTGTTTAACGCCGTTTTTCAACATTATCTCAGATATATCGCGCCGGCTAGCGCACATATCCATGCTTTTCTTGGGTCTCTTTTACCAGTATTCCGCACAATTTTTCTTTCCAAGCCACTGGCTGCTTTCCCACAATACCATCGTCGAAACAACGGTCAGCGGTGAGAGAGGAATGAATCCTGTCGCAATGACTATCATCAATCCTCGGAAGGAAATTGGCCGAGCCAGGGATCGAGCCCACGACCCCTTGTTCTCAAGTCCTGCACGCTACCGACTGAGCTACCGGGGCTCGGCCCAATTTATTGTGCTACATCGTCAAAACTTGTATCTACAACGTAATGGACAAAGTTTATGCAAGTGAAAAAAAAAAATGTTCTCCTTATAGGCTTGGCTCCATCGGTAATTAAAATGAAGTTGAATAATTCATAGCAGGGTATAAATCGTTGTTAACCTTTTACATCACAAACCCGACTTTCAACAACGCTGAGAACGAAGGCTTTTGAAAACATTGTGGGGAAAAAAGAGAAAATGTTGGTAAACCAGCATTTTCTCCTTTTTCCCACAATGTTTTCAACCCTATCAAAATACAAGTATCGTCATGTGGGTCAAATTTAATTTGTCGTCTGCAAATGCTTTCAATTTGGAACCAGTCTGAAATTTTGTCGTCTGATAATAAGATTTAATGGTGTTAAAGATAAGCCAAACTCGGGTAGTGAGGCGTTATCGAACATGCGTTTTCCATTACTTGTTTTTGTATCTCACATAACCAAACTTTGACGTCCAAATGTAAAGACATGAGTGTATTCAAAGGAAATAAGAAATTCTCTCGCCGGCCCCGTCTTTTACAGCACTCTCTAGTTTCAGATGTGTTAAAGTTGGCGACAAGCTTAGCTCAGTATATATTATATAAGAGCCATGCTCTGTGAAAAGGGGTTTAATGCATCTTCATGATGTGCCATACCAAGCAAGTCATTACATAATTGTGGATCCAAAAAATTATTTTTGTCAAAAAACCAAATGAATCATGAGATAGAATGGTCCTTCGACATGCATAAAATTGACCAATAGCAAAAAGTTTCGATCCAGGTCAGTCTGCGTGGACTGCGCATGCTGACCTGGATCGATAGTTTTTGTAGATGCATTATTTAAAGGCCCAGTAAAGACCAAAATATCAAAGCAGATGTCATAATACATTTGAATTTAAATCATACCATTTAAAAGTATGGAAAATATCGTGGAGATGACAGTCTGTTATCGTGTGGTCGGGCCATATGTTAGTCAATGGCAGAAAAAAGAATTTTCAAATCAGGCAAAAAGTAAACAAAAGACATAGCTACCTGGCAGGTTTTGACCGAGTTTTGAAATTAATTTCTCTGTCAAGGACTAACACTTGGACCGACCGTACAATGACATTGTCAGCTTCTCAAAAATTTCCATACTTTTAAATGGTATGATATAAATTCAAATGCATTTAAACACCTGCTTTGTTTACTTTTGATCTTTATTGTCACTTTAACCCCGCTTTCACAGAGCATGGCTGAAATGCATTTTTCGGCGTAGCTAAATGTGCTGGCTTTTGACCTACTGCTTGATATTGATATATTCGATTGAATAAATTGCAATTTGCGATTGGTGAAAAAAATGTGGATATGTTTATTCTGCGGGCCTCTGAAGGGCTATTTGTATAGATATTGCTGGTTTTACGGAACCTGCAATCTTATCTTATCTTAGATCTACACTATCCGCTTCTTTGTCAAACATTCTGATTAAAATAAAAAAACCTGACCCTGAAATTAAAGAAACCTGTATCTTTTTGTACTGAGTGAGATTGTCCGTTTTATTTAGCACCAGGAAGATTAAACACTTTGCAGCTCCAGACCCTTATGCGTCATTCAGCAGATCTCTCTGGGAAACACTCTCGCAAAAGCAGAAATGACTCGATATGGCCGGTTTATCTATTTGTCACGATGTTACCACTCTATTAAGCTAAATTAGAATTGATTATTCATATTTTAAGAAGAGAGAGAGAGAGAGAGAAGAAGAAGAAGTAGAGGGACAGAGAGAGTGAGAGAGACAGAGAGAGAGAGAGAGAGAGAGAGAGAAAACCACCACAGTTCTGAAAAAAATCTGGAACCCGTCTTTGGTCCGGGAGTTAACGAGAAACAGAGATTCTCTGTAGTAATGAATTCTGTTATACAATACTTTGAGACGCGCAGTGTCTAGCACGCAACAATCTTCGATTCATTTTACATCACTTCCGGTATTAGCCGGAAGTGGAAACACTTTCAACGATCAAGATAATAAAAACACACTCATTCGACCCTGTACCCGTGCACGCAATCCCGACTTTTAACGATCCTGAGGAAGAGGGCTTTTGAAAACGTTGTGGGAAAAGGAAAAAATGCTGGTAACCAGCATTTTCTCCTTTTCCCTCATTGTTTTTTACCCTATCAACAACAAATTTCGTCACTAGGTTCACTTTTAATTTGTCGTCCGCAAATGCTTCTAATTTGGACCAGTCTAAAATTTTGTCGTTAGGTAAAGAGTGACGATCATTCTTTTATTCAATGAGTTTTGTTAGAACTGACGCCGGATTATGAAATGGGCTATTGTTGAATGAGAAAAACCAGGGGTTGGGGATGTTATCTCCTGTCGTGAGGGAGTGTGGGTCACCCCCGTTTCATTCATATCAGAGCAGCTTAAAGGAAAAAATCGAGCAACGCGAAAATACATTTTTATAAAAAGAAAATGCCAATTTTACAGCTCAAGATATGTGATAAACTGCTTCTACCGTGAAATTAAAATAAATCTCGATTTTCTGCAGTCGTGATTTTGCAGACATTTCAATGCGTTAGATTAAAGAATGCTCGTCACTAGAATTTTAATTTTAAAAAATTGCGCTCGAATTTCGCAAAGGTTGTTTGAATGTCATCTAATAATATGCGTTTCTTATGCTGGATCGTGTTCAAATACGCACAATGACATCATACACGTATCTGATCTCATAAAAATAGATGGACTTACCGATTGCATAGCGACCAACCCGTTATTTGAAACTTTTTCGCCGCATGTAACCATTCGGTGTCTTTACGTTTGCTGAGAACTTACATCTTTTGGTATTTATCAGTGTTCGAGAAAAAAAAAATCGCTCGCAGCAAAAATTTAAACTGAAGGGGACATTCAAAGACATTTTGACTGATTTTTATGTACAAGTTCATTTATTCGTTCTATCTTATAATCATTTTGGTGTTTTGTTAAATATCTCTATAAATTCACGGTGCCAATATTCACTACGGAAAGCACTGGAATCTTATTGTAACCAGTGCAAAATCATAAAATGGAAAACATTGCCTAGGATCGTAATAGGTGCCAATACACCATGGAAAACATTGGGTTCTTAAAGATGCCCGTCTACAGCCGGTGAGCAAAAACGCTGTTAATTTCAAACAATTTAGAATGGTACAGAAATCAGCCCTTTGTGTAAACATGGATAAATTACTGACATATATAGAGTAATTGAAAAAAAGAAACGCGGACACTGGTCAGAAGAAAACTGGCTGACGATCGAAGCCGTAAACAATGGCGGTGCGTCACGGAAATTTATCGTTGGTTTCCGCCTAGAGTCGGATACGGTGTAATTTGCATATAGGCCGCGACCTCCGTCTGAAAATCGAGGCTGCAACAGAGAAGCCTCCATTTTCCTTTGTTTACCTCGTTAGACGAAGGGCGAAGGTCAAATATAGTCACGTGACAGAATGCATGATCGTCATACGAATCTACCCGAGTGTATAACGGATATATCGAAAATCTTCGATTTAAAAACCGGAAACGACGAGTCTGTTTACACGGAAGGCCGCAACTCAGCGAAATGCATTGTCTATCGACCGTAATCTAAGCAACCTTGCAGGCGCAATATTTGGCATGAAGATATAAGAATGACTATAGTTTGATAAAATAAAGACAAAATGAGTTAAAACTGGCTGAAAATGAGTAGACCTATAAGGGCCTCTTTAATGTAACCAGTGTCATAATGGAAAACACTAGGATCATATTGCAACTGGTGCCAATATATACCAAAGGAAAAATTTGGATCTGATTGTAACCTGTGCCAATATACACAATGGAAAAAAAATGGGATCTGATTGTAACCTGTGCCAATACACACAATGGAAAAAATGGGATCTTACTGTAACCTGTGCCAATATATACACAAAAGAAAACAGTGGGATCTTATTGTAACCGATGCCAATATATTACATGGAAAACATTGGGATCTTATTGTAACCGGTGCCAATATAAACAATAGAAAATACCGGGGTCTTATTGCAACCGGTGTCAATATAAACAATAGTAAACACCGGGGTCTTATTGTCAATATAGACAATAGAAAACACCGGGGTCTTATTGTAACCGGTGCCAATATAAACAATAGAAAATACCGGGGTCTTATTGCAACTGGTGTCAATATAAACAATAGTAAACACCGGGGTCTTATTGTCAATATAGACAATAGAAAACACCGGGGTCTTATTGTAACCGGTGCCAATATAAACAATAGAAAATACCGGGGTCTTATTGCAACTGGTGTCAATATAAACAATAGTAAACACCGGGGTCTTATTGTCAATATAGACAATAGAAAACACCGGGGTCTTATTGTAACCGGTGTCAATATAAACAATAGAAAACATATGAATCTGATCGTAACCGGTGCCAATATACACAATGGAAAACACTGGAATCTTATTACATAGGATTCTTTTTCTAGTCGGTTCCAACATATACCATAGAAATGTTGGGATCTTATAGTAACCCATCTCTTTTTATTCTCAAAGGAGAGTGACTTTCATATAAGATTTTATATGTATTTGGTTAAATTTTTCTTTTATTTGAATCCAATCATATATCGATGCAGAAGGGAAGAATGTAGACTGATATGAGATTGCACGTAGGTCACGTTTCGTGTTTTTTTTTTTTCCAGACAATTTCTCTGTCCATATCTGTTTTCCTGAAAATGCAGGCCGTATCTAAAATTCCGGGGTAAAAGAAAGTCGGTCAGAGGTAGAATAACCCTTCCCACTCCGTTCCGTGTTTTATCGACCCCAAGGAAAGCCGCTTTTGAAAACACTGTGAGAAAAGGACAAAATACTGGTTATCAGCATATTCTTTCATTTCCACAATGTTTTCTACCCTTCCACCAACAAAATCTTTGCATCTGAATAACATTTAATTTGTCGTCTGCAAATGCTTTTAAGTTTAGACGAGTCTTTAATTTTACCGTCCGGAACAGAATTAATCAGGGTCAGTTTGATCTTGAAATCTGTCGAATATTAGTCACGCTATGTGAAAAGGAAGTTAAATGCATCTACAAAAAGTATCGACCCAGGTCAGCCTGCGCAGTTCGCGCAGGCTGACCTTGGGTCGATACTTTTTGCTATCGGTCCATTTTCTACATGTCAAAGGACCAGTCTACCTCATGATTCAGTCGGTTGTTAGACAAAGTGGATTTTATGGATCTATAATTATATGATGACTTACTCGGTACATTAAACCCCCTTTTGCCGGTGCGGGGTTCATATTATTTATTCACATATACTTTACTGATTGAAAGTTAAGAATTTAAATAAATATCCCGCCTTCAATCATTGCATCCGAGTGAAAGTACATTTGAAAATAAAACAAAAAAAACCAACAATATTTTACCCTTTACAACAAAATTCCGAGTTTCAACAATCCTGAGGAAAGCGACTTTTAAAAACATTGTGGAAAAAGGAGAAAAAACTGGTAACCAGCATTTTCTCCTTTTTCCACTATGTTTTCTACCCATCCATCGACAAATTTTAACATGTGAATCACGGTTAATTTGTCGTCTGCAAATGCTTTTAATTTGGACGAGTCTAAAATTTTGTCGTCTGTTACAGAATAAATAAGGGTTAGTTTTGGCCTTGACATCTGTTTAATATGACCCATGCTATGTGAAACCGTGGTTTAATGCATCTGCAAAAGTATCGACCCTGGTCAGCCTGCGCAGTTTTTGCTATCGGTCCATTTTTTACATTTCAAAGGACCAGTCTACCTCATGATTCAGTGGATTGTTAGACAAAGTAGATTTTATGGATCCATAATTATTATGACATGCTTGATACGTTTGCACCAAGGAGATGTATTAAC
The DNA here is from genome assembly GCA_946811185.2 of Hippopus hippopus. Lineage (NCBI taxonomy): Eukaryota > Metazoa > Mollusca > Bivalvia > Cardiida > Cardiidae > Hippopus > Hippopus hippopus. Next base: position 950,825 of record OX328109.1, read on the forward strand.
AGCCCTTATGCCAGATCATGGCACAATTATTTGTTTACATGTACGCTACTATGTGAAAGTTAAGATTTTAAACAAATATCCCCACTTCAACAATTTTGACCGATTAAAAGTACATTTGAAAAAGAAAAAAAGAAGAACAATATTTAAAATATCAATATTAAAATCCTTTACCACACAATCCCAGGGTTTTACAACCCTGACAGAAAAGGCTTTTGAAAACATTGTGGGAAAAGGAGAAAATGCTTGTAACCAGCATTTTCTCTTTTCCCCACAATGTTTTCTCCCCTTTCAAAGACAGAAATCATCTTTCGAGCAACATGGAATTTGTTTCCTCCAAATTCTTTTTTAATCCTTTACCACACAGTCCCGAAATTTAACAACCCTGATAAAAAAAAAACTTTTGAAAACATTGTGAGAAAAGGAGAAAATGCTGGTAACCAGCATTTTCTCCTTTCCCCACAATGTTTTCTTCCATTTCAAGGACGGAAATCATCTTTTGAGTCACATTGAATTGGTCGTCTTCAAATGCTTTTAAATTAGATTTTTTTTTTTAATTTTAAAGAACCTGGCAGAAAGAACTGTTGAAAACATTGTGGGAAGAAAATGCTTGTACTCCTTTTCCTACAAAGTTTTCTACCCCTCCAAAGGCACATTTCAATTTTTGATACACATTTTTTTTGTCGTCTGCAATTGCTTTTGTTTTTGAAAAGTTTAAAATTTTATCGAGTTTTAACGATCCTGACAGAAAAAACTTTTGAAAATCAGCATTTTCTCCTTTTCCAACAATGTTTACCACCCCTCCAAAGACAAACTTAAACTTTTGATACACATTTATTTTGTCGTCTGCAAATGCCTTCAATTTGAACCAGTCTAAAATTTTGTCGTCTGGTAAAGACTTAATGGACAAGTCTAAAACTTTTTCTTCTGGTAAAGAGTAGAATATCAGCGTTGTCGTCCCACACAAAACTAATATATTCCGTTGGAATTAGCCTAGGATCTATTCTACCGTAAAGTAAATGGCATTTCTATCCTTTGTTTTCGAGATTGGGACAATCTTTGAGTGATCTTTTATTGAAATTCTGTCTGACGACGCATCTTCCCCGTTCTATCTTTTCCCCCATTTGTGTCTGCTTTTGGTGGCTGTTCAGACTAAACTTGGTTTTACAACAGAGATATGCCCAGCCCAAGTAAATGTAGGTCAGTCTGTATTTATCAACCATTCTTAAGAACATATTTTGTCTTTATATCAGAGATTTTCTAAATATGAAAGTAACACAACTTCTTCAGAATTTGTGTTACTTTCAAATCTAGAAAATTCTGAAGAATAATAGTAAGAATGAGCATGGCTGAAATGATACAAGTACTTAAAGCCACTTTTGCCGGAAAACCAAAGAATAAATTGCTAGCTTTTGCAAAAAGCTCGCCGAATAAGAAAAAAAAAATCTGCTTGCGAACAAACCTGCCCATTCCACGAATAACTTTAACCCTTTACCTAACAACCCCGAGCTTTTTAAGACTCTAAAGAAAAAGACTGGTAGCCAGCATTTTCTCCTTTTTCCACAATGTTTTCAAGCCTTCCAAAAACAAACTTTAGTTTTTGAGTCACATTTGCATTGTTGTCTACAAATGCTTTTAATTTGGCAAGTCTAGAACTTTGTCGTATATAACTGTGTTAAGGAACTACTTTTCTCTGGCATATATCCTGATGACGGTAAATGGGCCCTACACTTCCGGTAATAATAACAGCCTAAAACAAAAGAGATAGTATTTAAAACATGACTGTCAAGCCCAGCTGAAGAAAATATGTAATTATTTCTTCTATTCTCCCATTTTTAATCGAAAACATGTTATTTCTATCCAAGATTCTGAAGCTGTCCTTTTGAATGGCCGAGACGTGCTGTATAAGCCAATCAGATGGCAAAATTTGGAATTAAGAATAGAAATAGAACTGAGATTTGTCGGTGAAAGTAGTCCCTGGATAAAAGGACAGGAGAAATATCGATGGAATTATTGTGCAAATCAGTGATTGTGTTTACCGTCGAGATCGACGAAGCAATAAGTACGCCATACATATTCATTGAGCACCATTTAAACCCTTTACTGCCGAGCCCCGGTAGCTCAGTCGGTAGCGTGCAGGACTTGAGAACACGAGGTCCAGGGTTCGATCCCTGGCTACGACCCCTGGCTCGGCCAATCTCTTTCCGAGGATGGATGATAGTCACTGTAACAGGATTCATTCCTCCCCCACCGCTGACCATTGTTTCGACAATGATTATGTGGGAAAGCAGCCAGTGGCTTGGAAAGAAAATTGTGCAGAGTACTGGTAAAAAAGACTCCAGGAAAGCATTGATAGGTGCACTGGCCGCGATATAACTGAAATAATGTTGAAAACGGCGTTAAACACCATACAATCAATCAATCAATTAATTAAACCCTTTACGACACAATGACGAGTTTTAAATACCATGAAGAAAATGGCTTTTGAAAATATTGTTGGAAAAGAAGAAAATGCTGGTAACCAGCATTTTCTTCTTTTCCCACAATGTTTTCTATCCTGTGCAAGACAAATTACAATGCTTGAGTCACATTTAATCTGTCATCTGCAAATGCTCTTAATTTGGACAATGGGGTCCTGCGTGGCTAATTGGTAAAATATAGGACTCGTAACCCGGACGCCTTGGGATCGAGCCTGACCGAAAGCACTGGATATTTCGAGGGTGGGTCTTTGGGAAAGACACTTCAGAGCCCTAGCCATGTTTTGGCAAAAGCCAGGATATACACGAATAAGTGAGCTGTCGCCGTGTTATGACTGACATAATGCTGAAAGAGGCGTTAAACACCATTCAATCAATCGATCGATGGATCGATCAATCAATCAATTTGGACGAGTCTAAATCTTTTGACACTGGGACAGAGGCAAATACGAAACAATCTAAACTTTTTTGCATCTTGTATTTAGCAACGTCGTTAACTTAATAGATTACACTTAAGATTTCCAGCCAATTTTAAAACCCAATAGTTTACGATTTAAAATATTTGCACTTCGGAAAAAGCTCACACTATCGGACAGTGTAGATCCAAGATCAGACTGCACGTTCTGTGCAGTCTGGTCTTGATCTACACTGTCCGTAAAAGGCCCACAATGTCGTGCTAAGCAGCCTAAGTGTTAAAAGATGCATGAGTGCTTTGGGATATTGGTGACCTTACGATAACAAATCTCTGTGAGCTTGCTGACGTCTCTGTAAAGCCCTTTGTAAAGAACTTCGATCTTTTATTTATTTATTCCAATATTGTACAAAATCACGTGGTCACAGATAAGTCGCAGGCACAGTTGATTGAGACTATTGTCTCTCTACGAGATAGTTGGCGACGTACCTTTGACGTCAGAATTTAATACGAATAAATCTGTGAACGATGAATAAAATGGACGTATAAATGTAAAGTACAAGACAAGTATAGCCATTTTTATTTTCCTGTACAGAACTCTATCGGAATTTTTAACAGGTAATTGGTTCTTTAATCGCATTTTATTTGTTTTATCTATTTATTAATTTATTCATTTATTTTTATCCATTCATTATTTTTTCTTTTCATTTATCATTTATTGATTTTTTTTACTTAATTATTTATTCATATATTACATACAAGAGAAAGATATATTTCATTCTTGCTAGACCTTATTTCATTTTATTATATTCCTATCAGTGAATCACTGGGATTTCACAGTGAATAATACCATTAGTGATGAAAAATATGGTATCATCAATGGTGACGATATAGTTTTGAAATGTTTACAGGAACTACTTTTTTCATATATTTCTCATATTGTACCATTTTTGATGATTATTAGATTAAAAAAGGGTGAATTAGGAATATAATAAAGAGGATAATCAACTGGTTGTGTGTGATATCAAAAATCTGTCACTCAAATGGGGTTTGATGCGGTTAAAAAACTCGTCGGATTCGATTTTTCAACCGCATCACACACCATTCTCGTGACAGATTTTTAATATCACACAAAACCAGTTGATTATCCTCTATTGAATGTATTTTCTGGAGGGAAGGAATCGGATCAAAATGAAGGTAAAAGGGTTGTAATTGACGTCTGCTTCTCAAGTCCCCTTCATGTCACCAGCATACTGACATACGACAAATTGATTGTAAATAATCACGTGCTTGAAAAGAACTTTGAAACTCGAGTGGTTTCGCGTTTCTTTTCCAGGAAATTAGTTAATCCTAAACTCTTCACCAAACGACAAAAATTTTAGTTCTTCTACATTTCAGTTACTTATGCCACGGCGGCCATTTCACCCGAAACTCTTTCATTTGTAGTTCAATATGAGGAGAAACAATGAAAATTAACCTTGCCATTAATTGCCTCTTTGTTTCCTCAATGTATTGTATATTGTTGAAAAGTGAAACTTTCAATTATATAATATAATAAAAAAAATATAAAATAAATTATCATAAAATGAATTATCCGTATAAATCAATAAAAAATAAATAAATAAATAAATAAAATAAAATAAAATAAAATATATAAAGCAGTTGCTTCTAAAACTTATATGGTGTAATAAATGTGCCCGCATTAGGCCGACAGGAGCCCGCCGAATACACATGTCCACATTTTTAACCAATCGCGAAATACTTTTAATTCATTCAGGTATAACAATACCAAGAAGCAGGTCAAAAGCCAGCGTAAAAAAAAATCTGTAAATTGCAAGGTTGAATATTTAGTAAGATTCGTTTACTTTGTGGTTTATTTACTAGTCTTTGAGAAAAAATACATGTATGTCAACACTTATCAAAATTTGTCATTTTCTGGAGAGTAGTGGCATGCTTTTAACTATTTAAAAATGATATAAGTATAGAATTTTATTTTGACACATAAGCATACAAGCTCAATGGTCATAACAATGAATTACAAAGCGTGCAATATGTATGACATATTTCAATATACAAATATTGAAATAAATAAATTATTTCAGTGAATAGATGGACATTACTTCCAAGTATTTTAAAATGTGAGAGTGCTTTAAAAACTATGAATATATTATATATACCTGCCCAAATTCAAAGTATTTTCAAAAGACACGTTAAATATGACACAAATGAAGGACTTTGCCGCTGAAAGGGTTGGAAACATTTCTTTCAAGGTCAATGATTATGGCGCTGTTTGGAAAAGATGTGATTTAAGTCAACTCGTGTTTGAATGAAAATATTTATTTTGCACCATTAAATGTAAAAACAATTCCCACAGTTTAAATCAATTGTTAGTAATGATTTATATCGAGAAGTTAGAGTACACGTACTTCAACTTACTTTATTTCAAATCGACTTTAATTCTTTACCAAACTAGAAAATTCTAGTCTTTTCCAAATTGAACGATTTTGCAGACGAGAAATTAAAGGTGTTTCAAATGATGCAAATTGTCTTGGAAAGGATAGAAAACATTGTAGGGAAAAAAAAGAAGATATTGCTGGTTACCAGCATTTTCTTCTTTTTTCCCCACAATGTTTTCGAAAGGCTTTCGAGAACACGATAAAAAAAGCTTTCCCACAATTTTTTTTAAACCCTTTCTTGAATATGTTTTTAAAAGCCTTCCTCTCCAGAGTCGTTAAAGCAAAGGTTTGAAAGCGTTCTATGCAGACTGATCTCGACCTTATGCTGTCCGCAAAAGCCTGTTTTCGCCTATGGCAGAGGCAAGTAAAGAAAACTTCTGCCATTTATTCACCAACCACTCTTAAAAATATTCTGTCTATTCGAAAATTTAGAAATTAACTTAAACAAGTTCTAATTGGCAAACCATTTGCTTTAGCCAATCAGGGTTCATATTTCACCAACCATTCTTAAGAATGTTCTTAGACTTATTCTCGAAGAATTTCTAAATTTGGGAGAGGCATGACTTTTTATTGGCGACTCCAAATGGTGTAGCCAATCAAAAGGTGGGCTACTTTCAAATTTAGAAAATTCTGGAGAACAAGACTAAGAATGTTCTTAAGAATGGTTGGTGATTACGGACCCAGAAGTTGTGTTACTTTCAAATTTAGAAAATCTTGGAGAATAAGATTAAGAACGTTCTTTAGATTGGTTTGTAAATTCGGAGCCTTGTGCTTTTAATATTTCTCTGATTTCTGGTGTTTTTTTTTCCAGGCCGACATTTAGTTTTTCGAAATTCCAAGATGGATTCCTGTTTCTGCTCCATTCCAATATTACTTGCTGAACTTATATTTTTCCTCTACAAGACTGGCGAGTCAATGTTGGACGCCACGACACGGCCCTACATTATCAAGGTTGTATGCCACAATCGTTTTCCAAACAATGCTACAGTCTGTAAAAACCTTCACCGGCATCCAGAACTCGAAGACGATATTCAAGGTGAGGCCGGAAGTTACCTCATGTATTACCGACTCCTCGTTAATTTTCCCGCCATTTTTCTGGGTCTATTCTGCGGCGCCTGGAGTGACAAATACGGTCGAAAATTACCAATGATGCTTCCAAGTTTAGGTAGTGTTTTATCGGTATTGTTATATATGTTGAGTTTAGCTTCTCCAGATTTTGCCATCGGTTGGATATTATTTGGAGCGCTTTGTCAAGGAGCCTTCGGGAAAAGTTCCGTCATTACAATGGCTGTCAACAGTTATGCGTCTGATATCACTGACAAGGAGGACAGAACCCAAAAACTTGGAAAACTTTTGGCCATGAATTTCTTTGGTCTGTTTGCAGGAGCACTCTTATCCGGGATATTTCAGGATATTGCGGACCTGCCGACAACATTCTGTGTTGTTGTATTCATACACGCCTCTTCGTTACTGATCACCGTCTGTTGTATGCCGGAAACGGTGGTCCCGGATGAAGATAAAGAGAAGGAGACAGATCTGTCCGAGAGCTGCTGTAAAACATGTCTTTTTGATAACCTCAAAGAGTCGGTGTCCGTTTTGTGTAAGAAACGAGGAAACAATGGTAGAAAGATGATTCTTGTATTATTTTTAATTTCGTTTTGTAATCAAACGTGCAAAGTTGGTGAAACTGACATCACTCTACTGTTTGTTACAAGAAGTCCCCTAAGTTGGCCTAAATCTTGGTATGGATATTTACTGTCTCTAGACTATGCTGTTATGGGACTCTGTTTGTTAGTTATACTCCCGATACTATCCAACCTGTTAAAAATACCGGATGCTGCTATAGTTATAATGGGCGTGTCCTGTAAGATAGTCCGCCTCTTTTGGGCGGGGTTTATTACGGAATCGTGGATGGTGTATGTTTCTGTTGTTATAGGTTCGTTCGCAGGACTTATAACATCTTCCATACGATCGCTAATGAGTAAAACAGTGGAAGAAACGGAGCTTGGTAAAATATTCTCCTTATTGGCAAGTGCCGAGACTGCATCTAAACTGTTTGGTACAGTGATATTTGTAAGTCTATATGGGGCGACAGCCTATTTCTTCCCTGGCTTCTCCTATCTTGTTGAAGGGCTTATTTATGTATTGATGCTTGTTGTTGTAGTAGTAATATACAAAGATTTAAAGTTAGTGGGAACGTTTGACTTGCTGAAAGCGTTCAGTGAACAGAAGGATTATGGGACTGAAAGCTACAGCGGCAAACGACAGCTTGAGATTGTAGACGAGCTCGAGGAGGAAACATCAATCCCACAACCACTTCCGGCCACGACTCCTTAGCTTTTTACTAGACCAAAATATTTTAGACTGATCCAAATTGAAAGCTTTTGCAGACGACAAATAAAATGAGGAACAGATGTTATCATTTGTATCAGATATGGTAGAAAACATTGGTTACCCGCATTTTCTCCTTTTCCCACAATGTTTTCAAAAGCCTATAAACTTGTAGTGATATTTCACTTGTTAACGCCGTTTTCAACCTCTTACTGATGGGTCGTTAAGTCAGAAGTAACTCTGCTTGGTCTACATTGAATGGTGAGAATTGTGATATGGTGAATAAAGTTATTGCATTTAAAGAAAAAAGTTTTAAAATGTTTCTTTACATTTTAACTCAAATGGATTTTCGTGGGTAACAAGATGCAGTGGGATCGTGATTACATAGAACTGAAGTACATCTCGGTTAGTATTCACCAACCATTCTTAAAAGAACATTCTTAATCTTATCCTCAAGAATGTTAAAGTTAAAAGTAACACCAAACGGTTTAGCCAGTCAGAAGTTGCGTTACTTTCTAAATCTAGAATAAGACTAGGAATATTTTTAAGGAAGTTTCGTGAACACGATCCTGATCTCTTTTGCCAAGTCATTGCATCATGTTCTCTGGTGAAACTGGAGGGACTTACAGCTAAACTGGGAAAAATTTGCTGCCCCGACTTGAAATGAACAAACTGTAAATAAACTTGGAAAACTCTCATAAAGACCAGTGTGTACACCATACATGCAACCAGTGCAGATATTTCCCCCCCCCCCCCACACACACGAACAGGGAGCAGACTTCTCTCTCGTGACAAGTGCGGGCATCTCCGACACGTAAAGTGCGGACACCTTCGCACGAACAGTGCAGACATTCCCACACAATCATTGCGGACATTCCCACACCAACAGTGCGGACATTCCCACACGATCAGTACAGACATTCGCACACGAAAAGTCCGGGCACATCCCATATGACCGGTGCAAACACCTCCAATAGGTCGTGTGTGGACACTACCAAACGACCAGTGCGGGCACCTTCCACTGCGGACAACCCAACACGATCAGTGCAGGGTAGAAATACCTACAAACATAGAACTGTTGCATGCATACGTCTATAATTATCTCTGTCTTTCTGTCTGTCTGTCTCTCTCTCTCTCTCCAAACCTTATTCTTCTTTTTGCTTTATGCGTTTTCATCCTCTCATTCTCTCACTATGTTCATTAGATTAATAATTTCTTACAAATTAATAATTGTTTTTTATCATTGACCGTTATTGTAAAGGGTACCTATGGTGTCATATTTCTGCTACGAGATACGAGAAAATCTTTTATTATGTAGATAATAATTCCAGCAAAGTTTCTTTCATCGCGATAGTTCTCGTAAACTATCGCAATAGTTATCTCGTATCTCGTGGCAGAAATATACCACAATACGTATCTCGTGGCAGAAATATGCCACCATAGGTACCTAACGTCTGCACACCATTTTCATTATCGATACCAAAATTAGCAACACCAAAACGGTGTTCACGATTGTTTTCACTCGTAAAAATAATATTATGAGGGTCGGTCAATAATTTCCATTAACACGTTTCCTCCTTAACATTTTACCAAACGACAAAATTTAGGATTTGTCCATATTGAAAGCATTTGCAGAAGACAAATTTCTTAACTCTTTACTAAACAAACGCGTGTTTTAACGATCCAGAGGAAGGAGCCTTCTGTAAACATTGTTGGAAAAGGAGAAAATGCTGGTTAAAAGCATTTTCTCCTTTTTCCCCACAATGTTTTCTATCTTTTCAGAGAGGAAAAAAAAAAAAAAGATATTTGATTAATCTTCTGCAAATATCACTTTAATGTAAGTTTTACGATTCTCGGGAAAGGATAACCAGGGTAGAAACGTACTCAGACAGGCTTTAGTATATTATAGGAAATCATTAGCAAGCACTCTCGATCGAATTCCTTTTAACACAGTAAACTGAGGCTTGTATGTACGTTTGAGTGGTCTACCGCTGTTTTCAACATTAATCCAGTTATATCACGACGGCAAGTGCACATATAAATGCTTTCCTGGTGTTACTAACGGAATAAGAAAGCTTACGGTAAAAAAAAAACCAACAACAACAAGAACAACAACGATAATTCCTTGTTTTTTTCTACATGTTTTTACATCTATATTTCAATTTAAAGGCCATCTTTATACGGGGATGAAAATTGACAATCTTTATTAAGATTTTCTGTCTAAAAAAAAAAGACTGAGGAACAAAATCAAGTTTAATGCCTCTTTAACTCTTGACCAGCATTACCAATTCTGATTTTTAACAGCCCTGAGGGGAAAAAAAAAACATTTGAAAACATTGTGGGAAAAGGAGAAAATGCTGTAGTCCTTTACCAACACAATTCCGAGTTTTAACGACCCTAAAAAAAAAAACAAAAACAAAAAAAAAAAAACTGTTGAAAATATTGTGGGGAAGAAAGGAGAAAATGCTAGTAACAATATTTTTACCCTACCAAAAGGAAATTTCAATTTTTGAGCCTACATTATTTTGTTGACTGCAAATGCTTTCAATTTGGACAAGTCTAAAATTTTGTCATTTTGTGAAGAGTTAATTAGTCAGAGTAAAAACTTCTCAAAGCCCCAGAAAAAAAAGTGATTTTTTTAAACCAGGCAAAAAATAAATAAAAGCTAGAACCACTTGGCAACTTATGACCTACTTTTACGATTTATTTTTCTGCTAGCGACTAACACTTGGACAGACCGTTCAATTACAAATTATCATTTTCACAATAATTTCCATATCTTTAAATGGTGTGATTTAAATCTGAATGCATTTTAACATGTCCCACAGTTTACTGTTGGTCGCTTGAATGGCAAGGATTCACTGTTATCTAAATCAACAATTCCAAGTGCATATAGATACCAGTAATCACTCGTAACAATGCTATAATGAACAACAGCCAATATTTTCCATTAACCTAACCATTTATTACCGTCTGGTCGAACTTTCTAGCGTATGTGTGGTAAAAATCGAGAGAATAAACACCGCCGTAATGCAATATAATGACGGGTTCCCTGCTTTACGTGTCATGTAATTTCGCGAATTTATCCGCACTTTATTGTTGGGTTTACGGTACCCGGCATTGTATAATGAAGATGAAGTGGATCTGTGGCCGGCGATCGTTTTATTGAGGAAATCGTTTGGAACCAGGGTTATGAAGTTTTGTAGCCTACTCCACGAAAATGCTTTTAGATTGTTGCTGTTTTCTTTGGAAGGCCAAAGTCTTTCATGATGCCAGTATTTTTCAAAATCTGATAAAGGCTACTTGGCAAAATCGGCCAAAGGTTACTTTTGATAAACTTCGCATACCAAAAAAGCTGGTATGTTAAGAAGATCAATAGAATTTCATTGAAAAAAAAATCGTCACAATGACAGAACTTGCACACAAAAGAATTATTAAACCTTAGGCAGCTATGCGCGACTCACTGACCTTTTGCGGACAGTGTAGTTCAAGATCAGACTGCACAGAACGTGCAGTCTGATCTTGGATCTACACTGTCCGATAAGGAGATATTATTCCCCAAAACATAACTTTGAAATAGCAATATTTTGGTTTTGCTATCGAATTGAAAATTTCATTTTAGTTATTTAGTAGGATAAGAGATAAAAAATACAAACAGTTTTTCGGCATAGCTGAATGTGCTGGCTTCTGACATATTTTTTGGTACTGATAGAAATGAATAATTAGAAATTTATAATTGGTAAAAAATGTAGACAATGTTTATTTTTATGGCCCCTGCCTATTTAAGGGCAAATTTACTCCCTCTATCATTTTTAAAGATATTTATTGTTCCTGTTCTAGTACGGTCGGTCCAAATGTTAGTCACTTGCAGGAAACCCCTCCCCCCCCAAAAAAAAGGTCGTTAAAACTCGGGATTACAACCCACGTTTATAATTAGTAACAGTGGATTGTAAATTTACATCATCTTGCATTATAAATATTTGTACAGAGAATGGGACAAATATTACAATGTATTTTCTGTATTGACCTTACAAACTCTTCAATATTGACTCTCGTGTTATTAACTCTTTACCAAACGACAAAATTTTCTACTAGTCCAAACTGAAAGCATTTGCAGACATCAAATTAAATACTAGTATTGATCGGAGGTAATATTTGTCTGTGATAGGACAGAAAACATTGTGGGAAGAAAGAAAAAAATCTTGGTCACCAGCATTTTCTCCTTTTACTACAATATTTTCAAATGGCTTCTTCCTCAGGGTCGTTAAAACTCAGGATTGTGTGGTAAAGGATAAACTCTGGTCGGCCTTGTTGGGCATATGTTACGATCCTTTCGTGGACAATAGGCTTATAGATCTAGATCGGACCACATGGTGCGTGCAGTCTGATCCTGGGCCCTAACCATATAACAGAAATATGGTGGGAGGTTTGTCCTTGACAGGATAGAAAACATTGTGAGAAAAGGAGAAAATGCTGGTTACCAGCATCTTCTCCTTTTCCCACATTGTTTTCGTAAACCCCCTTCGTCGGGTCGCTAAAACAGTACTTGGCCGGGTAGCTCACTGGTTAGCGTATCTGACTTGTGACCAGGTGGTTGCAGGTTTGACACCCGGTTGCGGCAGACTTTGTTTTCGGCGATTTTTTGCCTCGTCACCTCTGATGTATGTGAGAAAGTAGTCAGTGGCTTGGAAAGAAAGTTATGTCAGTACTGGTGTGAGAAAGCCAGGATACACATGCGTAGGTGCAGTGATCCCTGTGATATTGCTAAACGGCGTAAAAACCCCATACAAATAAACAAAACTAAAACATGAGATTCTTAAAGAGACATCTTTACAGCCAAAAAGTAAACAAACGCTGTTAACTTGATGGTGTTGTAATCTAGTCAGCTGTGTAAACGTAGATAAGAAATCAATATAAGGCGTATGTGGTAGAGAAACTGTAGGGATCTGTTTGTCTTCGATTTAAACCGGAAACTGTGGTTGTTATGTCTATGGCTAGCCGCAACAGAATGAAATGCATTTTCTAACTGCCGTAATCTATGCAACCTTGCAACCATCAGGGGCAATATTTGGCATGAAGATACAAGAGTGATTTTAGTTTCATAAAATAAAGGGAAAACGAGTCAGGATGTGTGTTTAAAGAAAGGGTGAACAATTCTGGAACAAAGAACAAAATGTCATTTCACTTTTTCCCCCAAAAAAGCAGTCCCATAATCAATCTCCCCAAAGCCTGGACCCGTTGTCTGTTCTAATATATATGCTAATGTATACAAGTGTGCCGTGCTCTGGCAGACAGGGGTTTAAAGCATTTCTTTGATGCATTACTACCGAGCAAGTCGCTATATAATTATGGGCCTGGACGGGTAGCTCAGAGGTTAGCGTATCTGACCGTGACCCGGTGGTTACAGTCTACAGATACCCGAATGAGCGAACTTTCTTTTCGGTTATTTTTTCTCCTCTCAACTCTTTTAGCTTCCTTGATTGATTGATTGTATGGTTTTTAACGCCGTTTTCAACATTAGATCAGTTATATCGCGGCGGCCAGTGCACCTATTCATGCTTTCCTAGAGTTTCTTTTATCAGTACTCCGCACAATTTTTTTTCCAAGCCACTGGCTGCTTTCCCATAGGTCACCCCTGATGCATGTGAGAAAAGTAGTCAGTGACTTGGAAAGAAAGTTGTGTCAATGCTGGTGTGAAAAAGCCAGGAAACACATGCGTAGGTGTACTGACCGCCGTGATATGACCTTAGCTGTTAAAATGGCTTTAAACTCCAATAGAAATACAAATACGTTATAATGGATCCATAAAATTCCATTTTGTTTAACAACCGACTGAATCATGAGGTAGACTGGTCCTCGGTTTGTCAGTTTGTTTGTTTGTTTGTTTTGGAGTTTAACGCCATTTTAACATCTTTGGTCATATCGCGGCGGCCAGTGAACCTACGCACGCATGTTTTTCCTGGCCTTCTCACACCAGTACTGATACAACTTTCTTTCCAAGTCACTGGCCACTTTTTTTCACATGGATCAGAGGTGAGAGGCGAAAAATTGCTGGAAAGAAAGTTTGTCTCAACCGGGTATCCAACCCACAACCACCAGGTTGCGAGTCAGATACGCTAACCACTGAGCTACTCGGCCAGGCAAAATGGTCCTTGGACATGCAGAAAATTTACAAATAGCAAAACACTTCGACCAATATCAGCCTGCGTTAAACTCCATTACAAATACATAATTACGGATCCATACAAATCCATTTTGCCTAAAAACGGACTGAATCACGAGGTAAAAATGGTCCTTGGACATGCAGAAAATTAACAAAGAGCAAAAAGTTTCGACCTGTCAGCCTGCGCGGACTGCGCAGGCTGACATGGATTGAAACTTTTTGCAGATGCATTAAGCCCCCATTTCACACAGCATGGCTAATATGCTAATATATACAAATATAAGGATAATAGCGACGTTCCAGCGGATTACAGTCGTAATGCTGCAGTATTGAATAGAATATCAGAGAAAAAGGACATTGCATTCTTTGACCAATTTTCTCTCTATTGTTTTACCTTTCTATCTAAATCTAAGTCACAGTTGAAACATAGAGCAAATGTTCTGGGGAGAGAACAATTTTCATTTTAAAGCAGTTTGGAAAAGATTGTGGTAAAAGCAATTATTACTCGTTGCAAGTAATTGCGCCCCCTCCCCCCCCCCCCCCCCCCGAAAAAAAATCTTTTAAAAGCAGGGGCGTGAAATTTCGCAGAGCCGTGCTCTGTGAAAAGGGGTTTAATTCATCTGCAAAAAGTGTCGACTCATGTACGCCTGCACAGTCCGTGCAGGCTGATCTGAGTCGAACCTTTTCGGCCCTATATTATTCACAGGTAAAACAATATTTTCATAATCATCTAATTTCAACTAAAGGTAAAACATCTTGAAGTCAAAAATGTTTTCATGTTTTACATCAAATTTGCTTACATTTTGCTTCTATAAGTACAAAAAATTTTCCTTCGAATCAAGTGCACACTTTTTTTTTGTGAGCATAGCATGAGTGGTGAATACTGCTTGATACTTAGATATTAAAATGTGAGTTAATACTTCGGGAATATGTTTGATTGATTGATTGATTGATTGATTGATTGATTGATTGATTGACTGATTGATTGATTATATGTTGTTTTCAACTTTATTTCAGTTATATTACGTCGGCTATTGCATCTATCCATGCTTTCCTGGAGTTTCTTTTCAACAGGACTTCGCACAAGCCACTGGCTGCCTTCCCGCATAACCATCATCGAAACAATGATCAGCGGAGAGAGAGGAATGAGAATCCTGTCGCAATGACTATCATCAATCGTCAATCCTCTAATAGAATTTGGCTGAGCTGAGGATTCGAACCAGCGACCCATTGTTCTCAGGTCCACTGTATTGTACGCTACCGACTGCGCTACCGAGACCCGGCGGAAATTTTGATAACTATTTGAATAATAATTGAAAACAACGATAACAATAGATCCAAGACTAATACTTAAAGAAAACAGAATATTTTGTATCAAAGACTCTGTCTTATGTTAAAGATGTTGCTGGAATAGAGGTTCTCCTCTCCATGAAATTGTTTCTGCTCACAATCCGAGGCAGCTATCACTAGTATAATGGTCACCAGCATTTTTCTCCTTTTCCTACAATGTTTTCAAAATGCTTCTTTCTCAGGGTCGCTAAAACTCGGGATTGTGTGGTAAAAGGTTCACAACAACAGAATATTCTGTATCAAAGACTCTGTGTCATGTTAAAGATATTACTGGAATAGACGTTCTCCTTTGCATGAATCTATTTCTGCTTATAATCTGAGGCAACTATTAAACAAATGATAAAAGATGAAAACACAATAAAATGCAGAACAATCGTCACGATAAATGACAGTCTGTCTACAGCACAACTCACTGTCTTCCAAGTCACAATGTTTCCATCCGTTGAGACATTGGCAGTTATTCCTTTCCGGAATTTTGTCTTTTCCTTTTCCATCGCCATAACATCTGTTTCAACGTAAAGATCGTTGTTCAGCACTGACAAAGCGTCATTTTTGGTTGATTGTGACTTAATTTTATTACTTTTGACCATGCCTTCTTTTGACATCAGTCGAACCAAAATAAGATAAAACCTGGGCTTTTCTTGTTCGTTTTCATCTTTGTTGTAAATCATCAGGTTGAACACAACGATAACGATGGTACCAAGGCTCATACTTAACGCCAATCCAAGAAGTACCACAAGGAGTGGCAATGGATCCGATGTTTTCGGTATATTATCACCTACCACCAGCATGAACACAGTCACCGATAGCAAAATTGTTGTTGAGTAACTCAGCCGATCTCCCGTTTCTTGTGGAAGTAAGAAAACGAGTGGACTCAAGGCCTCAATGCCAAGAAGAGGTAATATTATCAGTAAAACTAACAATGCTGATTGCCGCTTCAACTTCAATCTAAAAACTGCCTCTTTATACCTATTGTGCTGGATAACGAAAGCTTCAGTCCCTTCAATGGTCCATTCACCGTTTCCTTGGTAAAGTTTTGTATTTAATCCTGCCCATCCAATGTTTAAATCTAACTTGTCGGAATCGTAATTCAGAGAAAGAAATGAGATATCACACACCTGTTTGTCGAATGGCCAAAACTGTACGTTAAACTTACATGCAACCTTTAAAACATTTCCAGGTCTCCAGAGGGCTAGCCCGTTGCTATAGTAGTCTATGTACATCCATGAGTAACCCAGCTGAGTAAATTCAATGGGTGTAGCAAGTATTATTTGGGGTGTCCATACATCGTTCTGTGCAAGTTTGATTTCCTTGGTACCGTTGTAATCTGCCGGGTCCCATGCTAGCTTCTCGTCGTACCAGTTACAAAGGATTTGTATAAGAACGGTAAGAGAGCCCCGAACAACATCGACTTCTTGTATGTTGTAAAGAATGGCGGATATATTTAGGGGGACGATAGCTGACTGGTCGAAAACTGGTCTTACATCTGTTCTGTAACCAGTTAAAATCGCACTTCTCAGACGGATGACGTCATCATACGTCTCACATGTGATATATCCGGTGATCAAAATTAGTACGAGATAACGTGTGACAGCAGGACACGCCATATTGGTATGACGTAGACACTCTTTGTACACTTATTGCCGTCCTCACTCATTGCAGTCAACAATTAGCTGGACAGCCTTTGAAATGCCTCTTGCTTGTGTTGCTGCATGTATAAATCATACAAATAATTCGTGACGATGATAACAATGAAATAACTCCGAAACAACTTAAAATCAACCGAAACTAAATCTAATGCTCACTGACATCAACCTTACTTGGTGATGCCTTTAGCTTTTCAAATGATCTCCCAGCTATGTCTGCAGAAGGTTTCGGCTTAGTCTTCCAGATAACGAATGTTTCATTTTAGCCAGTCGGATTTTGCCCAGCAAACTCTGTCTGACGGTGATTTCAGCTTGGCCTTTCGGGTGTACGGTGATTTCAGCTTGGCCTTTCGGGTGTTCTTCCAGCCAGATCTATGTCTGATGAAGATTTCAGCTTGGTATTTCGGGTTCCCTTCAACATAGATCTATAGATCCGGATGTTCTCTCAACTAATCTGTGTCTTAAGAAGGTTTAAGCTTAGCCTGTTGGATGTTTCTCCGAGCCAGATCTTTGTCTAAATTTATGTGTGTAGAAGGTTACAGCTTAGCCTGTTGGATGTTCTCCCAGCTAGATCTACGCCTAACGAAGCTTTTATCTATCACCGGTGCTTCGTATTTCTTTGGAATTTTCAATAATTGCTCGACTTACTGTAATTTTATTTACTTTAGCAATATAGATCTCCAGTATATCTTATTAATTATATTTACATTTGGCCAATTAGGGACCACGATTAACGTTTTCATATCAATTAACATTTAACCTGCTAAACAGGTGAAATGAATTTTTCAAGCCGATAACAAAACGTGTAAATTTGCAATTTCAAAATTATTTCGGGGAGGGAGGAATTCCTTTTGATCGGACATTGTAGATCCACGATCAGACTGCACGTTCTGTGCAGTCTGATCTTGACCTACACTGTTCGCAAAAGGTCCTTGAGACGCACTTAGGAAGCTAAGGGTTAAATCGAATACTGGACATGTTTACAACTGTTGACCAATTATTTCTATGAATATAAGATCATTCATAAGAGAATTATGTTTTCTACTTTTTTTCAAGACTTGTCTCTCGATTTTGATTATCGAGTCCCCTGTCAATTCATCTATCTATTTGTCCTTTTTCTAAGTTTCAAGGCATAGTAATTACAGATCACTATACAAATAAAGAATTGTAGACTCTTGCTATCTATAACTGAAAACATGAAAATCGATTCGAATTTAGTTCTAATCCTTGGACTAAAATTGAAGATTAATTTGCAAAATTGATACATTCACCTAGAAATGTTAACTCATCCCAATCCCCAAACAATCTGATCGTTAACTATAGCTCGGAGCAGACGTCTAAAATGTTCAAACTGTCTTGCATCCCTTCGCAACATGGAATTGCGATTGAGTAGAGTTCGCGAAATGGTTATTAGTAAATTTTCTATTTGAGGAGCTAAGATACTTTCGAAAGCAAGTTTTCTATCACAAGCGGATGCTATTCTCAAGAATATTCGTGTAATGATTATATTTTCGTAACGATGTGAGCCATGCCCTGGCAAAAAAAGGGGGGGGGTGGGTTTCATGCATCTCTGTGATCCATAATACCAAGCAAACCATTACCTAAGTATGGATCCATAAAATGCATTTTATCTAACAACTGTCTGAATCATGTGGTACTCTGGTCCTTTGACAAGCAAAATATAACTGACCAAAAGCAAAAAGTATCGATCTTAGGATTAGGGATAACCCTGGAGTGGATACTTTTTGCCGATGCATTAAGCCCCGTTTTGCCAGAGTATGGCTTAAATATAAAAATTGGGGATAATGAAAATCGATTCATTTTACCCCTCAAATATGACTGGTAAAAACTGCAAAATTTATAAATTGGCGGGAATTGCATTTTTGCAAATTCTCGAAAGCTTGTGTTTGGTTAAGTTTAAAACGCACCTGCTTTGTTCCGACTGGATTTTTTATGCGACTCGTTTTTTCGTATATTAATGACTCACATGTGTGCCCATTTCATTGATAAACAAGAGCTCCAGATAAGAGGGAGTGATGGTATTCTAAATCTATCATTTCTTTTTGAAACCCTATGATGTGGGTACTTATTAGAATCGTCTTCATAAGACGATTCTAATGAGTACCCACAACAGAGGGTTTCGTGGAGAATAATGAATATTTTCAATTTTGAAATCAAATTCTTTCCTTCTGTCTGTAGCTCTGTGTAACACCAACGCTGTACATAGCGTCTTTGTATTTCCAGCATACTGATCAATACGCACTCATTATCAAACCATTTCTTATCCCCGTCGCCACACCTTCAAACCCACGTGATACGCGCGATACTTTTGAAAATAATGCGTCCGCTACCACAATAATTCTACTGAGAAAATGTGGTAACTACCGTGTAATACAGCCCGATAGCGCAGTCGGTAGCGTGCAGGACTCAACAACAGAGGGTCGCTGGTTCGATCCCCGGCTCGGCCAATTTCTTTCCGAGGATTGACGATAGTCATTGCGATAGGATTCGCCCCTCTCTCACCACTGATCATTATTTCGGCGATGGGTATGTGGGAAACCAGCCAGTGGCTTGGAAAGAATATTGCGCGGTGTACTGGTAAAAACAAACTCCGAGAAAGCATGGATAGATGCACTGGCCGTCTCGATATAACTGAAATAATGTTGAAAACGGCGTTAAACACCATCAATCTATCAACCAATCAATCAATTATTATTTTCATGCAATATACCATTGAAATGCGATAAATTGGCGATCTATTCCATAATATTGGCCCATATTAATTAAACCTTTACCACACGACAAAATTTTGGACTCGACTAAATTCAATTCATTTACCAAAGACAAATTAATTGTGGCTCAAATAATGATACCTGCCTTTGATAGGATAGACTAGAAAACGTTTGGGAAAAGGAGAAAATGCTGGCTACAAGCATTTTCTCTTTGTCCCACAATGTTTTCAAAATGCTTCTTTTTCAGGGTCGTTAAAACTCGGTATTGTGTCGTAAAGGGTTAAAATTATATCGCAGTCAGGTTTTGGATACTAACTGGTTCAGCCTTGCAGAATGGTGTGAAAAAAAACTATTCAAGGGAAGCAACAAATGTAGCCAATTCAAATGCGGTAATAAGAGTTTTTTCCCTTGTAATGGAAAAGACCCGAAAAAGGGGGGGTGTTCATGTTCATTTGAAAATGTGATATTAAGATTTTGGTGCCTTTCACCTTAATTGCTTTTTTTTTTAAAAACTCAGATATATTATAGTCACTATTACAGATGAAGGGGAACTTACCTTTTTTTCACGTGGAAGAAAATTGCTCAAAGAAGTTTTTCCCAGTTTGTCGAAGTCTGATCTTCCGAAAAACGACAACAACAACTCTGTTTACTTCCGTGATGGAAAGATGATACAGGTTGAGGAAGGTAAATTTTAAATTAAACATATCATTTCCTTGTTATAAAAACATTAAATCTATTCAATATCGTAAGAATATAGAGTTTAGAGAACTGTTGCACTGACTTTACAGTGTGCATGTACACAAAAAACGTGTACAGGGTGAGAGAGAATGCGGGCGAAATCGGCCCTCTGGAGAAATCGTCCCAAAACTGAATGAGGACAATTTACAGGGGAACAAGCAATCCAGTGTTTTATCGACTCTTCAGTAGAAGCCTTTTAAAAACATTGTAGGAATAGGCATGCTTGTAACCATCATTTTCTGCTTTTCCCACAATCTTATCAAAGACAACAGCTTAAGGTTTGATTTGACATCTGCATACTGCTTTCAAGCTTAACAGATAAGAAGTTTTGTCTGTGATTAAAAACTCAATCAGCTTAATCAGTTCAATGAAATACCCAATATACTGCAATTTGTAAGTTCTTTTTTTTGTCAGAAAAAGTCTTGCCATATTTGATAGTACTTACAGATTTAAGGTCAGACTGCACATTTGTATAGTCTGATCTTGATTTACCTATCCACAAAGCGCATTAGGTTGCTTGTAACAGATCTTGGGTTAACTTGACCATATGTTTAAATGTTAGACATGTCAAAAATTGAAAGCATTTGCAGACGACAAATAGAATGTGGCCCATGGGATGATTCCCATCTTTGAAAAGGTACAAAACATAATGGGAAAAGGAGAAAATGCTGGATACCAGTATTTTCTTCTTTTTCTATGATGTTTTGAAAAGGCTTTTTCCTCAGTCGTTAAAACACCAGATTGTTTTCTCTTTTTTCCACAATGGTTTTTACAGGGGTTATTAAAGCAGGGGATTGTTAGGTAATGGTCTTTCCTATTAAACACTGTTTTCATAAGAGTTGTCAACCCTTTGCAAAAAAATCCAGAATTTTAATAACTGCTATGTAAAGGGTTTTTGAAAACATTGTGAGAAAAGGTGAAAATGTTGGTAATCAGTATTATAACCTTTTGCCACAATACTTTTTACCCTGTCAAAGACAGAGCTCATGATTTGTGTAACATTTAAGGTCTTTGGCCCCTAAGTCTCTTATTAAAATTCAGAAGCTGCTGAGATTGGCGGAATAGCCTTTATGCAAACATCGATGTTTACAAATGAGTTAGGGGCGGTAGACCTTAATTTTTCATCTGCAAAAATTAATGCTCTCAATTTGGACCAGTCTAGAATTTTGTCATTTGGTAAAGAATTAAAATTCAGGGTAGTTTGGTAAAGCTTTAACCCTTTATTAACTCTTTCCATAATCATAGACGACACCAGAAGCTTTTTTGGACAGTGTAGATTAAGATCAGACTGCACAGAATGTGCAGTCTGATCTCTGATCTACACTGTCCACTGCTATATTTTAGATTATGACAGAACTGTCTCTTGATCTTGCCGAGGAAATGTAGTTGTATTTTGTAGCCTTTTTGAAAATGCAGTTTATTTATTTGGTAGTGAAAGAGTTAGACAACCTAGGGTTATGATGACAGCTTTTTAACCCTTTACCACACAATCCAGACTTTTAACGACCCTGAGAAAGATAATTTTTAAAAACATTGTTACCAACATTTTCTCCTTTTCCCACTATGTTTTCTACCCTTTCCAAATCAAATTTCAGTTTTTGTTTCACATTGATTTTGTCTTCTGCAAATGCTTTCAATTTGGACTAGTCCAAAATTTTGTTGTTTGGTAAAGAGTTAAAGAATTGTTGGAAAAGTAAGAAATCTAAGTGCTGTTTACAAGCATTTACAAATGTTTTCAATTTGGTAAAGTCATTACAACAGTCAGATTACATCAAGGTTTGAATTTTTCTTCTGATATTGAAAAGTAATTTTACCCATGGAAATTTTAACCCTTGTTAACACAATCCTGACTTTTTGAAAAGCCTGAGAAAGACAACCGTTCTGAAAACATTGTGGGAAAAGTTTCTCCCACAATGTTTTCTACCCTTCCACAATCAAATGTCAACTTTTGAGTCTCATTTATTGTGTCGTCTGCAAACATTTTCAGTTTGGACTAGTCTAAAATTTCGTCATCTGGTGAAGAGTTAAGGGTTGTGATAAGCGAATGGATAATGCAAAAAGGTTTAACTCTTTACCAAACGACAAAATCTTAGACTAGTCCAAATTGAAAACATTTGCAGACGACAAAATAAATGTGACTCAAAATCGAAATTTGTTATGGGAAGGTAGAAAACATTGAGGGAAAAAGGAGAAATTGCTGGTTACCAGCATTTTCTCCTTTTCCCACAATGATTTCAAAAGGCTTCTTTTTCAGGATCGTCAAAAGTCTGGAATATGTGGTAAGGGGTTAACTCTTTACCAGATGACAATATTTTAGACTTTATTAAATTGAAAGTATTTTCAGACAACAAATCAAATGTAACTCAAATGATGTGATTTGTCTTTGAATGGCCAGAAAACATGGTAGGAAATGGAGAAAATGCTGGCTACCAGCATTTTCTCCATTTCTTACAATGTTTTCTAAAGGCTTTTTCTCTTGGTTAGTTAAAAATTAAGATTGTTTTGTAAAGGGGTAAATATTTCATGCATTACATACATAACAAGTTATGCACCTCACAGTGTGTATCTACAAATACCAGGAAATTCATGGATATGAAGTTTCAGTGTGGTTTAACAGTTTACCACATGACAAAAATGTAGACGCTTTCAAATTTAAAGCATTTGGAGATGATAACTTAAATGTCGATCAAATGATTGAATTAGTCTTTTATGGGTAGGAAACATTGTAGGAAAAGGAGAAGATGCAATTTCTCCTTTTCCAACAATGTTTCCAATCTGCTTTTTGCTCAGGGTCGTTAAAACTTGGGATTGTGTGGTAAAAGGTTAACTCTTTACCAAATGACAAAATTCCCGAGTCAACCAAATTAAAAACATTTGCAGACGAAAAAATAAATATAGCTCAAATGATGATTGTTTGTCTTTGATAGGGTAGAAAATATTGTTGGAAATTGAGAAAATACTGGTTACCAGCATTTGGATTGCTTGGAAAATATTTTTGTGTAAACCCATACCACATAAAGCTTGAGTTTTTAAGACCTTGAGGGAGAAGGGTTTTGAAAACATTGTGGGAAACAGAGAAAATGATGGTAACCATTAACCAGCAGTTTCTCCTTTGCCCACAATGTTTTTTTCTCAAGTTAAGTATAGCTGAAGCATAAACAGTCATATTAGTATGTTTATGGCTAAATGGATCGCCTGTTTTAGTTTTTCTTATTGATTAATTATACCTGTGGAGAAAAAACAAACCCAAAATTATGTGTTTTTCGATGTTAAATTTAATCCATTATTAAACAATCCCAACATCTAACGACCCTGGAAAAAAAGGCTTTTTGAAAAGATAATGGGAAAAGGAGAAAATGCTGGTAACCAGCATTTTCTCCTTTTTCTAAAATGTTTTCTATCCTATCAAAGACAAATCCCACCAGTGGAGCAACCTTTAATTTGTCGTCTGCAAATGCTTTCAATTTGGACTAGTTTAACATTTTGTTGTTTGGTAAAGAGTTATATTTTTACCAGAAGGGGTCCTGTGTGACTCAGTGGTAAAGTGTAGGACTCGTAACTTGGAGGTCCCTGGTTTGAGCCTCACTGGGTTTTTTCGTGGGAGTGTCCTTGGGCAAGACACTTCAGAGCCACAGCCTTGCACAGGTGAAACACAGAAAGTGTATGAATATGTGAGCTGCTGCCGTGATATGACTGAAATAATGTTGAAAGTGGTATAAAACACCATTCAATCATCAATCAATCAATCAATCACAGTCAATAAACTAGACGATGAAATTATAGAATTTCCCAAATTCAAAGTATTTGCAGACAACACATTACATGTGGCTCATATAATAGATTTAGGCTTTAAAAGGGAAGAAAACATTGTGGAAAACAGAAACTACTCTTTAAAAGCATTTTCTCCCGTTTCCCACAATGTTTTCAATAACCTTGTCTTTCAGAGTCATTCAAAGTCAAGATAGTGTGGTAAAGGCTGTAGGAGAGGAGGTCCTCCATACACTTGTAAGCAGGGCAGGGTCACCTCAGTTTTTTACTAAATTGAAAATTTTGATTCAATCGATCAACCAGACGACAGAATCGTAGACTTCTCCAAATTCAAAGCATTAGGAGACAATACATTAAATGTGGCTGAAATAATAGATTTAGTCTTTAAAAGGACAGAAAACATTATGGAAAACACAAACTGCTCGTTACAAGCATTTTCTCCTGTTCCCCACAATGTTTTCAATAACCTTCTCTTCCCGGGTCATTCAAAGTTGGGATTGTATGGGAAAGAGTGTGGGGGAGAAGTCCTCCATACGCTTGTAAGCAGGGCAGGGTAACCTCAGTTGTTTACAAAATTGAAAATTTTGATGTTGGTTTTATGGTTTCAAATTTTACATGTCATTAGTTTCTTAATTGCCTTGCAAAATCCTGTTACTTGTTTTGGCCTTTTAAACCCTTTATCCCACAATCCAGAGTTTAAACGACTCGAAGAAAGAAGCCTTTTGAAAACATTGTGGGAAAAGGAGAAAATGCTTGTAACCAGTATTTTCTCCTTTTTCCACAATGCTTTCTACCCTTTCAAAGGCAAATTCCATCATATGAGCCAAATTTAAATTGTCGTCTGCAAATGCTTTCAATTTAGACAAGTATAAATTTTTCTCGTGTGGTAAAGGGTTAAACCCGTTACCCCACAATCCAGAGTTTAAACGACCCGAAGAAAAAGGCCTTTTGAAATATGTTGTGGAAAAAGAAAAAAATGCTGGAAACCAGCATTTTCTTCTTTTTTCCACAATGTGACCTGCTCTTCAAAAGGTGAATTTTCATTCTTGAGTCACAGTAATTTTGTTGTTAGCAGAATCTTTCAATTTGGGTGAGTCTAAAGTTTTGTTGTTTGGTAATATTGCTTAAACCTGCGACAAGAGAAAAACAGTGAAGACCACAATTTATTTTAACCCGTTACCAAACCGCCCTGAGTTTTGAAGAACCCAGGGCTTTTAAAAAACATTGGGAAAAGAAGGAAAAAGAAGAGTACTCAGAACCAGTATTTTCTTCTTTTCTCACAATGTTTTTTACCCTTCCACAGACAAATCTGTGATTTGAACCACATTAGATTTGTCGTCTGTAAATGCTTTGAATTTGGACTAGTCAAAAATTTTGTTGTTTGGTAAAGCGGCCCCCGCCACTCGGGGCCTTAGAAATTGGTGGCTGCCTTCGCCTCTGTGGCATATGGGTGGTAAAAGTCCCCAGAAACAGAGAAGACCGATAATAATAAAACTAAAATTAATAAAACAAGTCCAAAATAATTCAATTCAAAGTAAATATTAGAAAAAAAAAAACAATAACAAAATCAACCTAAATATGAAAATAAAAACACAAAAGTCAAATATTTCCAGAAAAAAATTAACAAACCCAAGATTAAAACATAAAAGTGGCTGAAAATTTATTTTTACATGTACAACAGAATAACATTTTAGAATACCTAAAAGAGATAGATTTTTATAATAAAATATAGACTTTCAAATTAATATTTTTTGTTCCATTTTTAATTATTACCCTCATGCGCACTAAATGACCACAGTTGTCGATGCGCCTTAAAACACCAATTAATAATAATAATGTTTGGTAAAGCGTTAACAATGATCGATAAATATTGGTATGTGAATTCAACATTTTTTAGTTCTGAAAAGTTTACTGTTTCAATAAAAGCTGTTTTTCAGTGTATTAACTTTTTTTTGTCATGGGATAAATATTCTAAAAATGTTTTTCTGTAGTGCTATTATACTTTTTATATGATAAAATAGAGTTTACATTTTAATCTACAGGGGCGGAAATTTTTTTTTCAGAGGATTGGTTGTAGTTATTACCATTGAATTCATTCCTATGTTTCTAGGGTGTAAACCCATACCATAAAGAAAAATTTTAGACTCTTCCAAATCCGAGACATCTGCAGTTGAAATTGGTACAGTTGAGTTTAAGTTTGGTGATAGGATAGAAAACATTAAGGGAAATTTAAGGAGAAAATGCTGGTTACCAGTATTTTCTCCTTTTCCAACAATGTTTTGAAAAGCTTTCTCCCCCAGAGCTGTTAAAACACAGCATTGATTTGTAAAGAGCTATAGATGTTGAAAAGCAGTCACTTGTTTAGAATATATTTTGTGCAAAGTACAAAAAAAAAACTCCAGGGAAACATTGATCGATGAACTGGCCACCACAATATTACTAAAATAATGTTGAAATCAGTTTACCATCCAATCAGGAGTTTTAACGACCCTGAGGAAAAGGCCCTTTGAAAACATCGTGAGAAAAGGAGAAAATGCTGGTAACCAGCATTTTCTCCTTTTTCCACAATGTTTTCTACACTTTCATAGACAAATTTTTTTCTTTTGAGTCTTCTCGTCTACAAATGCTTTCAATTTAGGCAAGTCTAAATTTTTGTTCTTTGGTAAAGATTTACTTGTTAACACCAAATAAACACTCATTTTTTTTTTCAAATTTATTCATACATGTTACAAATATTATTTATGACATGGAATTTCCATTTGTTGTCTGCTGCAAATTTGTTTAATGAGTAATAAACTCTGAAATCCTGAGTTTTAATGACCCTGCTGGGAACAATGTGTAAAAAAAGGAGGAAATGCTGAGAAACAGCACTTTCTCCCTTTTTCACTGTCAGTTAAATGCTTACGTGAATGAACTGTACAATAGTTAACCAATGTCATGCTGATAATAAGGTTGAATCATAAAAGTGATGGATAGTAAATGAGTAAATATAAATCGTAGCGTTACACAAATGAACTGTTGAATGGGGGAAACAGTGTGACAGGATATAATAGTTTATAGATTTATTCTGAGATTTAGTTGTGGATATAACATTTTATATCGTAGAATGACTTGTACATCGATAATGATGGATAATTATGTGATGAGTAGTAAATGAGTAAATGTATATTGTAGTGTTTGACGAAAGGGAAACAGTGTAACAACAGGATCCAGTAGTTATAGATTTATTCAGAGATTTAATTGTGGGATAACATTTTATATATTAGAATGATTTATACGTCGATAATGACAATTTCACTCGGTAAGTTATTTCTACACCTTTCTTACCCTTTAACACACAATCCTGGGTTTTAACAGTCCTGATAGAGCTTTTTAAAACATTGTGGGAAAAGAAAAAATGCTTGTAACCACAATTTTTTCAGTTTTCAACCCTTCAAAAGAGGTATTTCAGTTTCAATAGCCACATTTAATCTGTCGTCTGCAGATCCTGTCAATCAGGAACAGTCTAAAACTTTTTTGTTTGTTAAAGGGTTAATCCTTTATCAAATAGTCCCTGGTTTTTACAGCCCTGAGATAGAAGCCTTTTGAAAACATTGTGGGAAAAGGAGAAAATGCTGGTAACCAGCATTTTCTCCTTTTCCTACAATGTTTTCTACCCTGCTGGAAAAAAATTTCAGTTTTTTAGTTACGTTTATTTTGTCGTCTGCAAGTGCTTTCAATTTGGACCAGCCTAAAATTTTGTTGTTTGGTAAAGAGTTAAGCACCTTACAAATGAGCCATTCTCTGGCAAAAGGGGCCTTATTGCATCTCCGTGATCTGTTGTACCAAGAAATTACATACTTATGGATCCATGCTATCCACTTTCTTCTTACAACTGACTTAATCATGAGGTAGACTGGTACTTGGAAATAAACAATGATTAGCCTGCGCGGACTTTTCGCAGATGCTTTAAGCCTCCTTTTCACAGAGCTTAGCTCAAATAATTTATATAACTTTGTATACAACTTTAGGGAAGTCCGTTTTGTGTGCAGGCTGTTGTGTTACCCTTGATAGAGTTGAGGCTCTGCTACAAGACTCATCTAAAATTTAGAAAGAAAGTGCTGGCCTGAATTAATGATACTGAAGGCGGAGGCTGTTGAAAACACTGTGGGAAAAGGAGAAAATGCTGGTAACCAGCATTTTCTCCTTTTCCCACAATGTTTTCTATCCAATGAAAGACAAGTTTCATCTTTTGAGATTCATTGAAATTGTCATCTGCAAATACTTTCCATTTAGACAAGGCTGTAAGTTTGTCCTTTGGTAATTTTAGAGTTCACAGAAAATTTTTGGGTAATTTCAGAGAAACAGAGTATTTAGACCAGGCAAAAATTTTATTGTTTTGTAACTTTTAGAGTGCACAGAATTCTTTTGACTAATTTCAGAGAAGCCCAGTCTGTGTGCGGGCTGTGGCGTTGCCCTGGACAAAGATGAGGCTTACATCGAGGCCCTGGGGCGGGACTGGCACCAGAAGTGTTTCAAGTAAGTCGGAGCATTTCTTGTACTATCTACCCCTCAATCACAACTTTCACTGACTCTGAAAAAAAAGGCTTTCGAAAACATTGTTGGAAAAGGAGTAAATGCTTGTTACCAGCATCTTCTCCTTTTCCCACTATGTTTTAAAGTCTCCCAAAAGAAAAGGCAATCATTTGAGCCACAAATGAATAAAATTGTCGGCTGCAAATGCTTTGAATTTCGACACGATAAAAACATTTTGCCGTGTCGAAAAGAGTTAGTTCATTCACAGACATGTATCAGTATTAAATATAAACCCTTTCCCAAATAACAAATTTTAGACTTTTCCAAATTGAAAGCTTTTGCAGACAACAAATTCAGTTTTATTTAGATATTTGATTTACCTCTAGAAGGGTAGAAAACATTGTAAGAAGTAGACAAAACGCTGGTAACCTGCTTTGAATTTAAATTTTTGTCTGCAAATGCTTTCAATTTTTAGCTCCACTGGCCGAAGGCCAGCGGGCTTATGTCATGGCCTGTTGTCCGTCGTGCGTCCGTCCGTCCGTCCGTCCGTCCGTCCGTCAGTCCGTCCGTCCGTCCGTCCGTCCGTGCGTTAACTTTTTTTTAAAACGTCTTCTTCTCTGAAACTACCCATCCAATTTTGATGAAACTTCACAGAAATGATCCTGCCATGGTCCTCTTCAGAATTTCTTGAAAGAATTTAATTCCTTCAAAAACTCTGGTTGCCATGGCAACAAAACTGAAAAATTTTGAAAATCTTTGAAAATCTTCTTGTCTGAAACCGTAAGGCCAAGGGCTACCAAATTTGGCATGTAGCTTTATCTAGTGGACCTCTACCAAGTTTCTTCAATTTATAGCCCTGGGGTCAAAATTAGCCCCGCCCCGGGGGTTACAAGTTATACATGGGCTTATTTAGGGAGAACTTTAAAATTCCTCTTCTACCTAGCCATAGGGCCTAGAGCTGCCAAATTTGGCATGTAGCTTTATCTAGTGGACCTCTGCCAAGATTGTTCAAATTATAGCCCTGGGGTCAAATTAGGCCCTGCCCGGGGGTAACAAGTTTTACATGGGCTTATATAACAAGTTTTACATGGGCTTATATAGGGAGAACTTTAAAATTCTTCTTTGACCTAGCCATGGGGCCTAGGGCGACCAAATTTGGCATGTAGCTTTATCTAGTGGACCTGTACCAAGGGTGTCCAAATTATAGCCGAGGGTCAAATTTGACTTCGCTCCGGAGGGTAACATGTTTTACATGGGCGGGCTTATATAGGAAAATCTTTCGCATCTAGCTATAAGGGCTAGGGCTATCAAATTTTGCATTTAGCTTTATCTAGGGGGTCTCTATCAAGGGTGCCCAAATTATAGCCCGGGGGGTCAAATGTAACCCCACCCCAGGGGGTCACAAGTTCTACATGGTCTTATATAAGGAAACTTTAATAATCTACTTGTACATAGCCATATTTAGGCCTAGGGCTACCAAATTTTGCATGTAACTTTATATAATGGGCCTCTACCAAGAGGGCCCAAATTTTAACTTTGGGGGTCAAGTTTGACTCCACACCAGGGGTCACAAGTTTTACATTGGCTTTTATAGTGAAAACTTGATAAACCTGTGTCATGGATCACATATTTTACGGGGCCTTTTATTCAGCAAACTTGTTTTACATGACTTTTTATTGGGCAAGATTAAAAAATCTTTTTGTTTATAACCACACATTCTAGTTTCATATTGTAGGTCTGGGGTCAAAATTGCCTTCATTCCAGGGATCGCAAGTTTAACATGGGCTTCAAAATATTGTCACTTCAATTTAAACATTAATCAAGGGAAATGACTCTTTTTATGAAAGATAAAGTTCGTTACTATTTACCTCCCTTGATTATCAAGCTGCAGTGATACATGATTGGTGCTAGACAAGTTTTTTAGCTCCACTGGCCGAAGGCCAGCAGGCTTATGTTATGGCCCGTTGTCTGTTGTGCGTCCATCCGTATGTTAACTTTTTAGCTCATTTGAGCACAACGTGCTCAAGGGGAGCTTTTAGCATTTGTTTCAACTCAATAAAAGAATTTTCAATCATACACCAAAACAAAAAATTATCCTCCACATATCTGACTGTGTTTACAAACTATGAAGTGTTCATATTAATACACCATGTCTACTGTTTGATGATGACTAGCTTAGAAAAAGTATTAATAAAATAAGTTTGAAAAAAAATCTTAGTGATTTATTATGACAATTGTTAGCACACATGTAACTCATTACCAAACGATAATATTTTAGGCTTGTCTAAATCGAAAGCACTTGCAGACGACAAAATAAAAGTGATTGAAAATTTGAAATTTGTTTTGTGAACAGTAGAAAACATTGTAAGAAAAGGAGAAAATGCTTTTCTAAAGCCTTCTTTCTCAGGGTCATCAAAAGTAGGGATTGTCTGGTAATAGGTTAAAAAGATATATTTCAAACTGAGATTGATGTATATACTTGTTTTTTTACTGGCACTGAAGGTCCGTCCGTCAATCTGTCCGTGCGTGCATTAACTTTTATTTCAAACATCTCTGAAACTACTTATCCAATTTTGATGAAACTTCAAAGAAATGATCCTGCCATGGTCTTCTTCAGAATCCCATGACAGAATTTTATTCCTTCAAAAACTCTGGTTGCCATGGCAACAAAACTGAAAAATATAGAAAATTTTCAAAAATCTTCTTCTCTGAAACTGTAAGGCCTAGGGCTACCAAATTTGGCATGTAGCTGTATCTAGTGGGCCTCTACCAAGTTCCTTCAAATAATAGCCATGGGGTCTACCAAATTTTGCATGTAGCTTTATCTAGTGGGCCTCTACAAGGAGGGCCCAAATTATAGTCCTTGACCCAAGTTTGTCCCCACACCACGGAACACAAGGTCACCAGTTTTACATGGGCTTTTGTAATGAAAACTATCTTAAGTCATCATGTTACTAACCATTATAAAGACTAGGGCTATTAGATTTAGCCCTGTCTCATGGGTTTCATGTTTTACAGGGCTTTTCATTGAGAAAAATTTGAAAATCTTCTTGTTTATAACATTCAAGAACTGAATTATTTGGTATGGAGCTTTATATTGTGGACCTCCACCAGGATTCAAATAATTATAGCTTTGCAATTAAAATTGGCTTTGCCCATGGATCACAACTTTCTCGTAGGATAAGATAGAAAAATGTTTGCATGTCCTCGTGTTTGAAATCAATTTGCTGAATATTGTAATGTTTGGCTTGTAGTGTTTTTACTTAATAGCCAGTGGAGCGATACAGGGCCATCATGGCCCTCTTGTTACAGATCTTAGATTCTGTCGTCTGTTAAAGGGTTAAGTCTACTTCTTGATTCCAGCACAAGTCATCTATGTGATTGGCTGTGACAGGAGATCCCAGCCAATTGGATTGCTCTTCTTGAACTTAAGAAAAAGCTGCTGAATATGAACTGGCAAGCGTATCAGACTCGTGACTGGTGGTTGTTTTCTGACTGTTTTTCGCCTCTCATCTCTAATGCATGTGAGAAAAGTAGTCAATGACTTGGAAAGAAAGATGTGTCAGTACTGGTGTGAGAAAGCAAAGAAAAACATTTATAGGTGTACTGACTGCCGCAATATGACCTAAGCTATTAAATTTCATTAAACTCAATTCAATCAATCAAAAACACATCCCAAGCTTCTTTTTGTTTAGAATGTTTCAGCAAAATGGGAAGTGTAGATCAAAGATCAGACTGCAGATTCTGTGCAGTCTGATCTTGATCTACACTGGCCACAAAGGGAACTTCAGTCATGAAAGGCACATTTATTCAGGGTTAACCCTTTACCAAACAACAAAATTGTAAACTTAACCAAATTCAAAGTGTTTCATATTGAAAATAAATGTAGTTCCAGTGATGATTTCCGTCTTTTACATGGTGGAAAACATTGTGGGAAAAGGAAAAAAATGCTGGTTACCAGTATTTTCTCCTTTTCCCATAATGTTTTCAAAGGCCTTCTTCTTTAGGGTGGTTAAAACTCAGGATTGTGAGGTAATGGGTTAAGACAGAGCTGCCGAATAATACGAACTTTGGTGTTCATTTATAGCATGACGAAAAGTGAATGTCAACAGGGTGTTTTTGTTTACAGTAGGGTGTTGGGACTGACTATGTCAATAGATCATAAATTGCTATATACAAATTTTTCTTTTTACGTGACCTCTTTGACCCATTCAACTTGGATATGAGGTATGATTTGTGAAAAGGGGGTTTAATGCATCTGCAAAAAGTATCGACTCGGGTCAGCCTGCACAGTTTGCTTAGGCTTACCTGAGTCAAGTTTTTGCTGTTGGTAAATTTTCTGCATATCAAAGGTATGGGTCTACCTCAGGATTTCGTTGGTAGTAGGACAAAATGGATTTTATGAATCTGTAATAATGATGACTTGTTTGGCATAATGCATCACAGAGTTGTGTTAAACCCCCTTTTCTCAGAGCATGGATCACATTTAGTGATTTAGCCATGGAATTGAGCCATGCTCTGTGAAAAGGGGGCTTAATGCATCTCCGAAAAGT
Source organism: Hippopus hippopus (assembly GCA_946811185.2). Classification (NCBI taxonomy): domain Eukaryota; kingdom Metazoa; phylum Mollusca; class Bivalvia; order Cardiida; family Cardiidae; genus Hippopus; species Hippopus hippopus. Next base: position 983,963 of record OX328109.1, read on the forward strand.
ATCGACCCAAGTCAGCCTGACGCAGGCTGACCTGGGCCGAAACTTTTCGCTATTGGTCAATTTTCTGTTTGTCAAAGGACCAATCTACCTCATGATTAAGTCGGTTATTGAAAAAGGTGGCTCCTATGGATCCATTATTATGTGACAACTTGGGCTAGTATCGTGTATAACGGAGATGCATTAAGCCCCCTTTTGCCAGAGCATGGCCCAATTATTTTTTGTTATCCATTCAGTTTTAACTCTTTACTAGGGGACCAAATTTTATTAGAATTGTCCAAATTAAAAGGATTTAGTTTTTCTGCTAGCAACTAACACTTGGACCATACATACAATAGCAAATTTTCATCCCCACAATAATTTACATACTAATGAATGGTATGATTTAAATTCAAGTGCATTGTAACACCCTCATTGTTTACATTTGACAACTATAGGGCCTTTAAATTACGGTAAAAAGGTTAATATAAGTGAGCTGTTACAGTAATATGATTAGAATAATGTTGAAAGTGAAGTAAAACACCATAGAGTCATTAGACCATGAAATCCTGAATTGTTGAAAGACAGAAAGAAAAAGAGAACAAATGAAAACCACAAAGATTCAATGATTCATAGTAACAATTTTTGTAATATCAAGTAGTAAACATATAAAAGGATATCAACCATTTACCACACAATCCAGAATTTTAACAACTCTGAAGAAGAAGCCTTCTGAAAACACAGTGGGAAAAAGAGAAAATGCTGGTAACCAGCATTTTCTCCTTTTCCCACAGTGTTTTCTATTCCTTTAGAGTCAGGTTTCATCAGTTTAGGCACATTTTATTTGTCGTCTGCAAAAGCTTTAAATTTGGAGGAGTCAGAAATTTTGTCGTTTGCTAAAGAGTTAATGATGTCATGACATTCTTTGATAGCTGTCTCAACGAGAAAGCTGGAATGGCATTTAGCAAACAACCCTGCGTTAAGAGTTTTTTTTTATAGAAGGCATTTGAAAACAATGTGCCAAGTGGCAGCCACATTATCTCCTGCATTAATCTAAAAGAATACAGGAGAAGGTTCATTTATTTTTGTTGGTAAAAATACGTAATGGGTTTCTATTAATAACAGCCATGTGTCATGCTGTCATTTTAAAATGAACATGTACATAAAGTAATTAACATTCATTTTTGCTCATCTGCATTAGCTCTTGTATTTTAACCCTTTACCACAAAATCCTGAATTTTAACAACCCTGAGAAAGAGGCCTTTTGAAAACATTGTGGGTGAAGGAGAAAATGCTGATTCCTAACCCACAATGTTTTGTATTTTTCTAACTCTTTACCAAACAACAAAATTTTAAACTGGTCCAAATTGGAAGCATCTGCAAAAGACAAATTAAACATTGCTCAGATGGAGAGATTTATTTTTGATAGTATAGAAAACATTGTGGGAAAAGGAGAAAATGCTGGTTACCAGCATTTTCTCCTTTTCCAACAATGTTTTCAAAAGCCTTCTTCCTTACGGTCGTTAGAACTCTGAATTGTATGGTAATGAGTTAAAAGCTTTATTGGCCATTTAAGCAGTATTTAATTTGTTGCCTGCATATGCTTTCAGTTCAGACGATTCTAAAATTTTGTTGTGTAGTAAAAAGTTGAATTGTTACCTCTTCAAACAAATTCAAGATGGATGAATTACAAACCTCCTTGTGAAATCTTTAGAGTAACAATAAAGCCCAAAAGTAAACAAAGCGGGTGTTTAAATGCATTTAAATTTATATCATACCATTTAAAAGTACGGAAATTATTGTGAAGATGACAATCTGTCTTTGTACAGTCGGTCCAAGTGTTAGTTGCTGACAGAGAAATTAATTTCAAAACTAGGTTAGAACCTGCTAGGTAGCTATGTCATTTGTTTACTTTTTGCCTGATTTTAAAATTCTTTTTTTCTGCCAGCAACTAACGTATGCCCGACAACACACTAACAGACTGTCATCTCCAAAATATTTTTCATACCTTTAAATGGTATGATTTAAATTTAAATGTATCATGACACCTGTTTTGATATTTTGGCCTTTACTGGGCCTTTAATATGCAACATGAATCAATCATTTAAAAACAACCAAGAGATTTAACAATACTCAACGTTCATCTTTGCTCATCTGCAACAGCTCGTATATTTCAAATTCTTTCCTCTTTGAACAGATTCGCTGTGGATGACGTATCAATATCCTTGTGAAATATTTGATAAGCGACATGAATCAATCCTTTACAAAACAACCCAGAGATTTAGACAAGTAACACATAATTCCAAGTTTTCATGACCCAGACCCTTGAAAACATTGTAGGAAAAGGAGAAAATGCTGGTAACCAGCATTTTCTCCTCTTCCCACAATGTTTTCTACCCTTCCCAAAACAAACTTCAATTTTTGAGTCACATTAATTTTGTCGTCTGCAAATGCTTTCAGTTTGGACTTGTCTAAAATTTTGTCGTTTGGTAAAGAGTAAACCAAGTACCATACAATTCCAAGTTTTAATGACTCTGAGGGAAAAGGCCTTTGAAAAAGGATTGTGTTGGTAAACAGCATTTTATCCTTTTTCTTCTACTCTTTCTCAAACAAACGCTATCATTAAGCCACATTTTTTTTTTTCGTCTGCAAATGCTTTCAATTTGGACAAGTCTGAAATTTTGTCATTTGGTAAAGAGTTAAGACTTTACCACACAATCAGTGTTTTAAGGACCTGTACAAAAAAACTGTTGAAAAAAACATTGTAGGATTGGGAGGGAATGGTAGTTACCAACATTTTCTCCTTTTAACACAAATTTTAAACTCTTTCTCAAACAAACTGCATCATTTGAGTCCCAATTTTTTTTTTTCGTCTGCAAATGCTCTCAATTTGGACCAGTCTAAAATTGTCATTTGGTAAAGAGTCAAGGGTCCCAATCCGGATGTAATGAAGGGCTTCTTATCAAGTGAAATACCGTATGTCAGAATGGATGACTTCTGTGGAACCTTTAACATATTTTAACGACCCTTGCGAAAAAGCTATTTGAAAACATTGTAGGAAAAGGAGAAAATGCTGGCAACCTGCATTTTCTCCTTTTTCCCACAATGCTTTCTACCCATTTTCTGTGACAAATCACAACATTGATTTTTTAATCATGTTTAATTTGCATTCAGCGCATGTTTCGATTTTGAACCAGTGTAAAATTTTGTCGTCTGGAAGAGATTTACCAGACAACATAGTTTTAGACCTGTCCAAATTCAAAGGAATAGCAGATGAAAAAATGAGGTATACTTCAAATGCATTTCCTCCTTTCTCCATAATATTTTCTAAAGCCTTCTTATTCAGGGCCATTATGTGGGTTGGTTTGACTTAACACATATCATCTGACATCCACCCTTTTGTTTTATATATTAATCAAAAAACAATACATGTACCTGTATTTCAAAATTGTCCAAATTGAAAGCACTTGCAGACGACAAACTGAGTGTAGCTCAAATGATGAATTCATCTCTTCCTTTTTTCTACAGTGCTTTGACAAGCTTATTTTTTCAGAGTCATTAAAAAAATGACTGTTTTTCTTTCAAATTTGGGATTTTCTAACTGCGGACATAAAAGTACAACTGTACTACTGTGTAATGCAATTTTTGCATGTTGTAAGTACCATACTGAAAGATGACTCAGAAATATTATATAAAGATAATTATGTAATTATTAAAAACATTAACTTAGACCTTATCTTTTACCACACAATCTAAAGTTTTAACGACCCCAAGGAAAAGGACTTTTGTAAACATTGTGGGAAAAGGAGAAAATGCTGGTAACCAGCATTTTCTCCCGTTTCCACAATGTTTTCTACCCTATCAAAGATATGTTTTGTCATTTTAACTGTTTTTACTTTGTTGTCTGCACATAATTTCTATTTGGGCAAATGTAAAACTTCGCTGTTTTGAAAAAGTCAGTCCTTCTCCAGGCAGCAATAGAAGTCTGTGAATTGCAGATTACAAATTAAATGTCTTGGGTGTTAGACTTTTTTTCTTTAGTAGTGAAGAAAACATTGCAGAAAAACTAGAAAATGCTGGTTACTAGCATTTTCTTTTCCAATAATGTTTTCAAAAGCGTCTTTTCCTAGGGCCATTAGGACACAAAGTCATTTTGTAGAGGGATAGTTTAGATATTTGACATTTGTTACGGTTTATACATAAGTAGATATAACTGACCTTTATGTTTGGTAATGACATTTTCTTGCTATCATAATAATTACATTTATGAATAATACTTCTTATTTCCGTTTATTATTTAGTGGAATTCTTAAAGTTAAGGATAGGGCACCCTAATTGGATTCCTGTAACATGACCCTTCATCGCCAAAATATCGTAAGGATTTGGCTGAGACTCGGGTAATCCGTAATCGATGCAGGGAAGCAGCGTCTATTGGCCGATAAATTATTGATTACCGGAGTCTTTGCTGAATCAATAAATTTTTTTGGCAATGAAAGGCGATGTTACAGGAATCCCATTAGGGTGCCCTATCCTTAAAGGTGTAATTAGATCTACTACTGAGATAGGGCATGACCAAAAATCAATGGCAACATATACGAAATACAATCAAATGCAACAATCTATCAAGTCGGTAGTGTTTAGAATTTGAGAACAGGTGGTCACCTGCAACTTGCTGCTTTCCCACATAACTATCATTAAAACAACAATGGATGTTGAGAGAGTAATGAATTCTGTCGCAATGACTAAAACCAATCCTTAGAAAGAAATTGCCTGAGCTTGGGATTCAAACCAGGGACCCCCTGCTCTCAAGTCCTGTACGCTACTGACTGGGCTACCAGGGATCGGCACAAAGGTAAGGAGAATTAGGAAAGAAATAATATAGCAGAGGGAAAACACTCCGTTTGGGAAACATTTAACCATGCCAACTGCTAAGGCTAGTTGAACATTCAGCCACAAGGAAACCATTATGGAAAAAATTTAGCCACTTGGAAAACTTATGGAAGTTTGTTAGAGTTAAAAGTTTTAAACAGACAAAATGATTAACAGTTACCAGTTTCATGAAATATTTTGGAAGCAAATGTTACTGTTTCTGAGTGAAAAAAAAAATCTGTGATAGATCTGAATTATTTTAAAAAAATATTTAACTCTTTACCACACAATCCTGAGTTTTTACAACTTTGAAGAAGAGGGCTTTTGAAAACATTGTGGGAAAGGAGACAATGCTGGTAACCAGCATTTTCTCCTTTTCCCACAATGCTTTCTATCCTATCAAAGACAAAAACAATCATTTGAGCTGCATTTATTTTGTTGTCTCCAAATACTTTCAATTTGATCTAGTCCAAAATTTTGTCATTTGGTAAAAGGGTTGAATGATTTGAAATTACAAAGAACCATTAACCTGTAACAATTAGGAGAGTTCCTGTGTATGAGTTCTCTCCCTTGGATTTTTTTCCCCTTTGTCAGGCATGTTGGTCTCTACTTTGGAAGGAATTAGCATGCAAAGGCTGGCTAACGGACTTTTAGCCACACAAACTGAATGTCTTCTTAACCCACAAAGTGCCAAATAAACGGAATAGACATTTTCAGTTTTGGAAAAACCCCAGATAATTGCAATACCGTAGTTACTTTTTGTCTTTCAGGCGTTTCAGCAAAGTGGACAGTGGAGATCAAAGATCAGACTGTACATTTTGATCATTCTGAACTTGATTTACACTTGCCGCAAAGGCATCTATAGTCATGAAAGGAGCTTTAACAAAATTTTTGACTAGTCCAAATACAAAGCATTTGCAGACGGTTAATTACACATAGCTCACATCGTCTTTGATGGAAAACATTTTTGGGAAAACTTTTGAAAGGAGAGAAAACATTTTGGAGAAATGTTCCAAGCATTTTCTTCTTTCCAAAATGTTTGCAAAAGCCTTTTCCCCAGGGTCATTAGAACTCAGGATCGTTTGACAAAGGGTTAAGGGGGCCAAATATGGAGAAGTGTTTCAATCTCCTGGTATTGATCCCAGTCCGCCTGTGTCACTGCTGTATTGGTAAAAGACAATATAAAAAACTCACATACTTCGGAATGTTGAGTCATTTCTCGAGCAACACAAAATGGCTGCTGCTGGTGCCTTATGTTTGTGTTTGAATGGTTTTTAACAGTTTTTTGACATTAATTTGAAATTTGCAGTTAGTGAAACTGCTCATCAACACTGTATGTGAAATAAGATGTGAAGTTAATAAGATTTTAATCACATTTGTATATGCTTTATCATTCATAATTCAGTATTACAACTGTGCTTGTGTTCATTTTTGGTGGATGATTGATTACCCTAATTTTAAATCCTTAATTGAATTTTGAAATTGGAAAAAGAAGCCCGTGAATGAGTGGCTTGATCCTTTTTTAATTGATGATTCTTCTGATCACTGAAGATGGTTATGTGGGAAAGCAGGCATTGGCTTTGAGAAGGGGGCTTGATACATCTGCAAAAAGAATAAACCCATGTCAGCCTGTGCAGGCTGATATGGGTTGACTTTTTTGCTATTGTTAAACTTTTTGCATGTCCTGGGACCATTTACCCTATGAATTAGCTAGTTAGATCTATTTGACAAAATTTATTTTATGGATTCATTATTATGTGATGACTTGATTGGTATACGAAGATGCATTACACCCCTTTTTCCCAGAGGGGTGTTCATAATGTATGTAGATCCACAAAATTACTTGTTTAACCCTTTACCAAACAATCCCTGGTTTTAACGACCCCAAGGAAGAACCCTTTTGAAAACACTGTGGGAAAAGGAGAAAATGCTGGTAACCACATGTTGGTTGCGCTTTTGGACCATGTTTTCAAAAGGCTTCTTTCTCAGGGTCGTGAAACTTGGGATTGTGTGGTAAGGGGTTACAGTTTCCAAATAATGTTTGACTTTTTGTAAGTTAGTGTAAAGAGACCTAAATAGTTCCTCTTTTAATAGTTGAAGAACTGGAATAGGGCATTGTGGTACTCTGCTACATTGTTTATTGTTGTGATTCTGGATGGTTACCATGGATTATTACATGTTCTCTTTTGTTAAAATTCTGTCAAAAATGTAAGTATATGCAAGGTTATCAGTGTGTCCATAAGTTTGTTTGGATTAGTTTAGAGTGTCGTAGCCCCTCGGATGGCTTGTCCTTGAATTAAGAATTAGAAAAATACAGGACCATACTCTGTGAAAAAATGGTTTAACTGATTATTAAACAATAAAATTTTGGCCTCAACCAAATTGAAAGCATTGGCAGACACCAAATTAGATGTTGATTGATTTCTGTCTTTGTTAGGGTAGAAAACATTGGGTGAAAAGGAGAAAATGCTGTTTACCAGCATTTTCTCCTTTTCCCACAATGTTTTCAAAAGCTTATCTTTCTAGGGTCGTTAAAATACAGGCAATGAGTTAATGCATCGGAAAACAGTGTGGACTCGTGTCAGCCTGCACAGTCAGTGCAGGCTTACCAAAGTCACATTTTTTACTATTTATGAATTTTCAGCTTATCAAAGGACTTTTTGCTATTGGTATATTTTTTGCTTGTCAAAGGACCATTCTACCCCATGAGTCAGCCAGTGTTTAGACAAAACTATGGTCGAAAAAACAGAGAGGGTGAAGGAGACAATGCTGATTACCAGCATTTCCTCCTTTTCTTAATCATGTTTCCAATTCCTCAGGATCGTTAAAACATTTGATTTTTGTGAGAAAGGGTTATATGTGGAGCCCGAAATTCAAAAAATAAGCACATGTAGGAAAGAATGGGTTTTTCACAATTTCGCATTTTTCTTTCTTTTAGTATGACTTTGTCCTCTACTTCATACATTTCTTTGGTTTTTCGAGAATTCTAAAGATAGTGCATTGTGATAATGACTTTAACCCTTTACCATACAATCCCAAGTTATAGCATCCAGGAAGGACTGAAGCCTTTTGAAAACATTATGGGAAAAGGAGAAAATGCTGGTTACCAGCATTTTCTCCTTTTCCCACAATGTTTTCTACCCTATCAAAAAAATTTTGGTTTATTTTTATTGATTGTGAATTTAAGGTTTGAGGATGTTTTCATTTTGAAAGAGTATAGAATTTGTCGCTTGGTGAAGAATTAATGGTAAAGTGTTAATTGCGTTTTTCCATCATAATGGGAGTAGACTTTCGTCGCTATTTGCTGATTGAAATTGCGTTCCTATTTGTTGATTAAAATTGCGTGATGTTTGTGTGAATAGCTGGAAAATTAGCGGAAGTAATCTACTTATAGTCATAAGTATCCTTCGAGATCTTTACTCTTTTCCGTACGACAAAATTTTAGACCTGTCCACATTGAAAGCATTTTGCGAAAAATTATTTATATATAGCTCAAATGATGATATTTTTTTTTCCTGAAAGAGCAGAAAACATTGTTGGATGAGGAGAAAATGCTGGTTACTAGCATTTTCTCCTTTTCCCACAATTGTCTCAAATGCCTTCCTTTCTCAGTGTCGCCAAAACTCAGGGTTAAGTGTGAAAAGACTTGACCATTCTTGAGTCGAGGAAAAGAAGTGACATTGAAACAATCAGTTTGTAAAAAAGACCTACTTTACCAAAATTATTTGTCTGAATTTCCTGGCTGTTTTTCCACAAAATTGTATTTTCTCTAAAGTGTCATCCAAATCTTAACTGTCCTAGAAAGCCATGCTTAATTTGTCGTTTCGAAAACTTTTCAACTTGTACAAGTCTAAAACATTGTTGTCTTGTGGACAGATGGAGAGATAGTAGCCCTATGTAGCTGATGTGTGGGGTTCTATGATCAATATTACATAATTTGCAATTCAGATATTTACAGACCAGGATCCATATTCACCAACCAATCTTAAGAGCATTCTAAGTATTATTCTCCAAGATTTTGTAAATTTGAAAGTAACACATCTTCTGATTGGCTAAACCAACTGGTTTAGCCAATCAGAAGTTATGTTACTTTCAAATTTAGAAAATTGTGGAGAATAAGACTGAGAATGTTCTTAAGAATGATTGGTGAATATGGATCCTGGTCTGAAAGGCCCTGGAGATGTACATGCAAAGACTATTTTTAGTTTTTACTGTTTTTACTATTTTATCGTTTTTGATTTGTCGTCTGCAGAGGCTTACAATTTAGATAACTCTAAATCACTGTCATCTGGTAGAGAGATAAGAGGCGTCTGTTACGGATGTATGGGTTACTATGATCATTATTACATCATTTGCACCCTTTTCAAAGACAACTCCGTATGTTTACTTAATTTTTCGTCAGCTGAAGCTAACAATTTGGTCAAGTATAAAACATGTTTGTCTGGTACAGGGAGTTAGGAGACATCTGCAACTGATTTACAGTTTACCATGATCAGTGTTACATAATTTGCTACCCTTTCAAAGACAGATTCCTTACGTTTGAGCCATACTGAGTTTTTCATCTGCATAAGCAAATCAATTTGAACATGTCTAAAACGTTGTCTGGTAGAGAGATAGGAGGAATCTGAAACTGATTGATGGGTTTTTATGATCAATATTACATAATTTGCTACCCTTTCAAAGACAAATCCTTATCATGCTTGAGCCATACTTCATTTTGTCGTCTGCAAAAGCTTTCAATTTGGACAAGTCTGAAATTTTGTTCGTTTGGAAAAGAGCTAGGAGGCGTCTGAAACTGATGTATGGGTTACTATGATCAGTATTACATAATTTTCTGCCCTTTCAAAGACAAAATTTTTTATTAACTCTTTCCCAAACGACAAAATTTCGGACTAGTCCAAATTGAAAGCATTTGCAGATGACAAAATTAATTTGAATCAAAAATTGAAATTCAATTTTGGGAGGGTAGAAAACATTGTGGGAAAAGGAGAAAATGCTGGTTACCAGCATTTTCTCCTTTTCCCACAATGTTTTCAAAAGTTTTCTTTCTCAGGGTCGTTAAAAGTCAGGATTGTGTGGTAAAGAGTTAATCCTTATGTTTTCGCCTTACTTAATTTGTCGTATGCAAAGGCTTTCAATTTTGACAAGTCTTAAACATTGTCATCTGGTATACAGAGCTAGGAGGCTTTGTAACTGATGTATTGGTTATACTATGATCAATATTTCTAAATTTTCTACCCTTTCAAAGACAAATCCTTATCATGTTTGAGCCATCCTTCATTTGTCGTCTGCTAAAGCTTTCAATTTGGACAAGTGTGAAATTTTATCATTTGGTAAAGAGCAAGGAGCTGAGCTTGGATAGCTCAGTGGGTAGTGTATAAGACTTGAGAACAGGAGATCACCAGTTCAATCCTAGGCGCTGCCAATTTCTTTCCAAGGATTAATGATAGTCATGCGACAGGATTCATTCCTGTCTCACCACTGTCCATTTTTTTAACAATGGTTATGTGGGAAAGCAGCCAGTGGCTTGGGAAAAATATTTTGTGGAGTACTGGTAACAGAAATTCCAGGAAAGCATGGATAGGTGCACTGGCCGCCACAATATAACTGAAATAATGTTGAAACACCATACAATCATAGAGCAAGGAGCGTCTGTAACTGATGTATGGGTGACTATGATCAATATTACATAATTTGCCATTCAAATATTTACAGACCTGTTCTGACAGACCCATGAGAGGTACATACACAGACTAATTTTATTGTTTTTATCGTTTTTTGATTAAATTTTGTCGTCTGCAAAGGTTTTACAATTTGAAAAAGTCAGAAACAGAAGTGACAGATAGTAGGCGTCTGCAACTGATGTATGGATTTCTGTGATCAATATTACATAATTTGCCATTCAAATATTTACAGACCTGTTCTAACAAACCTCTACAGAGGTTTAGTGTAGAATGACATGATGAATTGGTGCTGAATTGATTTTTCTTTATTCTGTACCAAACAACAAAGTTTTAGACTGGTCCAAATTGAAAGCATTTGCAGACGACAGATTAAAGATGGCTCAAGTGACAAAATTTGGCCTTCATAGGGTAGAAAACATTGTGGGAAAAAGAGAAAATGCTGGTTACCAGCATTTTCCCCTTTTCACACGTTTTCAAAAGCCTTTTTCCCAAGGGTTGTTAAAAGTCTGGGTCCTGAGTTTCCACGGCCCTGATAAAGAAAGCTTTTGAAAACATTGTGGGAAAAGGAGGAAATGCTGGTGACCAACATTTTCTCTGTTTCCTACAATGTTTACCCTTTCAGCTGAAAAGCTTAATTTCAGCCACATCTAGTGTTGGTACTGATTGAGTTTTCTTTCTTTTCCAAATTGAAAGCAATTGCTGATGACAGATTTAAAAGTTGTACAAATAAGCAATATTAATTTTCTCTGAGAGGGTAAAAACACTATTGGGATAGAATAGAAATGCTGCTTACTAGCATTTTATCCTTTTCAAGGCTATTTTTTCAAAAGCATTCTTGCCGAGCCCCGGTAGCTCAGTCAGTAGCGTGCAGGACTTGAGAACGGGGGATCGTGTGTTCAATCCCTGGTTACGACCTCTGGCTTGGCAAATTTCTTTCCGAGGATTGATGATAGTCACTGCGACAGGATTCGTTCCTCTCCCACTGCTGACCATTGTTTCGACGATGATTGAGTGGGAAAGCAGCAAGTGGCTTGGAAAGAAGATTGTGCGGAGTACTGGTAAAAGAGACTCCAGGAAAGCATGGATAGGTGCACTGGCCGCCGCGATATAACTGAAATAATGTTGAAAACGGGGTTAAACACCATACAATCGATCAATCAATCAAAAGCATTCTTCTTTAGGGTGCAACTCAGTTGTAAAAACACAGAATTGGGTGGCACAGGATTAAAGTATCAAATAGATGACTGCACCATGCTCTGACAAAAGGGGTTCAATGTATCTCTGTGAAGCATTATACCAAGCAAGTCATCAAATAATTATGGATCCATAAATTCCATTTTGTTAAACAACTAGATCATGAGGTAGACTGGTTCAACTCATCACATAATCATGGATCCATAAAAATCCATTTTATGTAACAACCAACTAAATCATGAGAAAATTTTACAAAAGCAAAAAGTTTTGGCCCAGGTCGCGCAGGCTGACCTGGGTCGATACTTTTTGCAGATGCATTAAACCCCCTTTTTACAAAGCATTACTCACATTATTCTTTCTCTCTTTTTCAGATGTTCCAAATGCGGACAGTGTCTGTCAAACTGGTACTTTGAGAAGAATGGTCAGTTATTCTGTAAACAGGACTATTGGTCAACATTTGGAGAGGCCTGCAATGGCTGTGCGGAAATTATCACAGGACCAGTCATGGTGGGTATGATAGCTTGATACATGCACTTAGATTAGATTGCGTGATTTAATTGCGTTTTATGCCGCTTTCAACATTATTTCAGTCATATTAGTTAACCTGTTAGATATACCTGGCAATTGACATGCCTGGCAGTATACCCCTTTGGACCTTGAGTTGTCAAGGTTGTATTACCAGTATATATTTTTAGACATAATCTGGTAAATCTACAAATGACAATGTTTATGAAACCTAAGACAGACTGCATTGGTAGATCTTATCATCTACTTGTAGACATAAAAAAAAAATCTTTTCTAAGACAGATGGCATTCATATTTAGCAGTTTCTCCATACATTGCAATATTTTCAAAAGGGGTGTGCAAGAGGAACAGGATTGAGTTTGTGTATTTGTGATAATCCCATATTTGTGAATTTGTGATAATCTCATGAAAAAATTAGAGTAGAGAAGACATTGTCAGACATTGGAAGATTAGAACATTATTGTAAGATTACCCAATATTATGTCTGTACAATCTTTACCACACAATTGCAAGTTTAAGCAACTGTGAAGAATAGAACTAAAAAATAAAAACAGTGTGGGGGAAAAAGAAAAGACTTTAAGAATTTAGAGTGGTTAAGACATTGTCTATAAGATTTGAACATTATAATAAGATTACCCAATATATCAGGTCCAGGTAGTCTTATACCCTTTACCACACAAACCTGAGTTAACTCTTTACCAGACGACAAAATTTTAGCCTTGTCCAAATTGAAAGCACTTGCAGAAGACAATTTTAATGTGGCTCAAATGGTACTATCTGTCTTTGATAGGGTAGAAAACATTGTGGCAAAGGAGAAAATGCTGGTTACCAGCATTTTCTCCTTTCCCTATAATGTTTTCAGAAGGCTTCTTTCTCAGGGCCGTGAAAACCCGGGATTGTTTGGTAAAGGGTTAAAGCAACCCTGAAGAAACAAACTTTTAAAAAACAATGTGGGTAAAAGGAGAGAAAACAGAGAAGAATAAGAAAGGCTTTGTCGGTAAGATTCATTGGAATAGTATGATAAGATTACCCAATGGCATGTCCAGACAATCTTAACCTGTCTACCTAACAATCCAGAAGTTTAGCAACCCTGAAGAGGAAAGTTTTTAAAACAGTGTTGGAAAAGGAGAAAATATAGAGAATATAGAGAGGGTAAGACATTGTAATTAAGATTTGAACATCTTTACCACAGTATCATAAGCTTTGACCATCCCGAAGAAGAAAACTTTTGAAAACATTGTGGGTAAAGGAGAAAATGCTGGCAACTAGCATTTTGTCCATTTCCCCCAATGTTTTCTAAGGACTGCAATCACCATTTGAGGTACATTTATTTTTTTGTCTGCAAATGCTGTCAATTTGTTCAAGTTCAAAATTTTGTCCTTTGGTCAAGAGTGAATCCCATTGCTTCATGGGAAGGGAGGTTTTGAACATGGGGGGGCTAGAAGCTACCTGTATTGCAGGTATCCTTAGACCGTTATTTATGAAATTTCTTTACATCTCACTCTTCTATGTCCCTTCTTAAGTTTGGATATCTTTGGGCTTTTAGAACAGTTAGTCAGTATGAACCCCTGAACACAGTACAACGGGTCCTGCTTGGCTCAGTAGTAAAGTGTAGAACTTGTAGCCTGGAGGCCCCAAGTTTGAGCCTCACTGGAAGCACAGGGTATTGTATGGGAGTGTCCTTGGGCAACACACTTCAAAGCCCTAGCCTTGTATTGTTGACACCAAAAGCTTTTTTCTCAGGATCATTAAAAGTCATGATTATGTGGTAAAGGGTTAAGAAGTCCAGAACTTCTGTCACATGGTAAAGGGTGATTTATAAATATTTATAAAGATATGTTAGAGAAACTATAGAATTAACCCTTTACTGTGCAATCCTCTATATTAGAACAAGTCTTCTGAAAACATGGTGGGAAAAGGAGAAAATGCTGGTAACCAGCATTTTCTCCTTTTCCCACCATGTTTTCAACCAGTTGAAAGACAAGTTCCGTCATGTGAGCCACATTTAATTTGTTGTCTGCAGCTGCCTTGAAATTGAATAAGTCTTAACTCTATACCAAACGACAAAATTTTGGACTAGTTCAAATTGAAAGCATTTGCAGACAACAAAATAAATGTGAATCAAAAATTGAAATTTGATTTGGAAAGGGTAGAAAACATGGTGGCAAAAGGAGAAAATGCTGGTAACCAGCATTTTCTCCTTTTCCCACAATGTTTTCAAAAGCTTTCTTTCTCAGGGTCGTTAAAAGTTGGGATTGTGTGGTAAAGAGTTAAATATTGTTGTCTGGTAATTTATTTGTTTGTATTGAGTTGAACACCATTTTAACAGCTAAGGTCATGTCAGAGCAGTCAGTGCACCTACATATGTTTCCTAGATTTCTCACACCAGTACTATTACAACTTTCTTTCCAAGCCACTGACAGCATTCTTACATGCATCAGAGATGAGAGGCTAAAAATAGCTTGAAAAGAGTTGATAATGAAAATGTGACAATTACATCATAATTATGGTCTTATTAATGTAATTACTTGATCTTTTCCCTCATGTAAAACTTCTTTGGAAATTTCTGCCTCTGAGAGCTTTGATTGATTGATTAATTGATTGATTGATTGATTGATTGATTGATTGATTGATTGATTGATTGGTTGGTTGGATGGTTGGTTGGTTGGTTGGTTGGTTGATGTTTATTATCATTTTCAACATTATTTAAGTTATATTGCAGTGGCCAGTACACCTTTTCATGCTTCATTAGGGTTTCCTTTACCAGTACTTGGCACAGTATTCTTCCCAAGCATCTAGCTGCTTTCCCATATTGCTGTTGTGGAGACAATGATTAGCAGTGAGAGATGATTGCTTGGATGATGATTTAAACTATTAGAGAAATCGAGCCACTGGCAACTTTTGTCATATGGGAGTGTTCATGGACAAGTCACTACAGAGCCCAAAGCTAAGTGTTGTTTAGACACAGGAAGTACATTGATTGATTGTAAGGTGTTTAACATCATTTTTAACATTATTTCAGTTATATTGCGGCAGCCAGTGCATCTATCCATGCGTTCCCAGAGTTTTTCTGTACCAGTACTCTGTACAATATTATTTCCAAGCCACTGACTGCTTTCCCACATAACCATTGTGGAAACAATGGTCAGGGGTGGGAGAGGAATGAATCCTGTTGCAATGACTATCATCAATCCTTGGACAGAAATCGGCTGAGCTGGGGATTGAACCAGCGACCCCCTATTCTCAAGTCCTGTATGCTACATACTGACTGACTGAGCTTGGGCTTGGCAACTGGAAGTACATGAGATAGTCAGTCGTTGCTGTAATATGACTGAAGTATTGTTGAAAGCAGAGGAAAGCACTGGCCTTTAAAGTGGAAGGTTGTGTGTTAATCATTAACTCTTTACCAGGTATCATAATTTTAAACTTGTCTGATTTAAAATTTCTTATGGATGACAAATACATCATGACTCAAGTGATATCATTTGTCTTTGAGAGGATAGCAAACATTTTGGGAAGAAAGAGAAAGTTCTTGTTATCAGCATTTTCTCCTTTTTCTACATCTCGTCATGCTCTTCTTGCATGTATGGTTTTAGTCATAGAACCACATGTTACAAGAATGTAGCTGTGTACCCACTTGCTGTATATAGCCAAGACGGCAATGTTGATCATTGAAAAGTGATGGTTGCAGTTCTGTCCAATGGAAGTCATCGCAAGAGCATTCATTCCTCCTTTACCGCTGGTTAGTGTTTCCATGATTGTAAGGTTGGAAAGTAGCCAGTGGTATGGAAAGAATATTGTGCAAAGTAATGGTAAAAAGGTACTCTAGGAAAGCATGGATAAGTGCACTGTCTGCTATGATATAACTGAAATAATGTTTAAAACAGCTTTAAACACCATACAAACAATTGTTAAAATCTATCTTTTATTTTTTTTTTCCATTTACAAATTGACAGAAGGATGCCATATTATACTGGTACATTGGTGGTATAAGAGAAAATAAGATGTGATAATTACTATTACGCAATTATTCTTTTTATGTCTTTTTTTTCCTCCATATATATTATGAATATTTCTGGATAAATCTTAAGTACCGGTAAATCATTTTTGAAAAACCTATTGAAAGCACAAGAACATACATATACATACAAAATACTTATTTATTTGTGTCATCTTAAGGAACTCTTTGATTGGGGTTTATTTAGTTTCTTTGTTGACCATTATTGATGCTTATGTTTTTGTTTGATGAAATAATGTATACATGAAGTGCGGGTCAAAACATGAGTGAAAGTATGTTATGTAATTATTGGTGGAAAAATATTGTTTTGTAAACATTTGTTATTTTGCTTTCAATTTCATATGGATTATAATACTAACCCTTTACCAGACAACAAAATTTTGGACTAGACCAAATTCAAAGCATTTGCAAATGGCAAATTTAATGTGGCTCAAATGATGAATGCTGTCTTTGATAGGGTCAAAAACATTGTGGGGAAAGGAAAAAAATTGCTGGTTACCAGCATTTTCTCCTTTTCCCATAATGTTTTTAAAAGCATTTTCTTTTAGGGTTGTTAAAACTGGGGATTTTGTGGTAAAGAGTTAACCCTATACCAGATGACAAAATTTATTACATGTCCATATTAAAAGCATTTGCAGACAATAAATTAATTCTGGTTTAAATAATGAGTTACTAGTATCATTTTCAAAAGGATAGATAACATTATGGGAAAAGGATGAAATGCTGGTTACCAGCATTTTCTCCTTTTCCCACAATGTTTTCAAAAGACTTCCCTCTTAGGGTCATTAAAACTTGGGATTGTGTGGTAAAGGGTTGAGGGTATTTGTCATGTGCATCTAACAAGACTGGGAATTTCTTTACAGATTGTGTTATAGATGGAGATTAGTCATTTTCAAATGTGATAATATTTCAGAAAGTGTATTGAATTGATTTTCAAAAAAAGAAGGATTTTTGATAAGGATTCTGTTGTACTTACACATATTTAGTTTTATCATATACTGTATACTTGTAAGTGGAAATTTTTGCGATAAGGAAATTTTTGTGATTTCTTGAATTTGAAAAATTCGCAAACATTCCTGTTCCTGTATTTTACTACAAGTATATCAACAAATACAGAGTGTCTTGTATTCACAAACATTTCAGTACGTATAATGTCCGTAATTGGTAATTCACAAATTTTTCGACACACATATATATCCACATATACAGTACCTATGATTTTTTCCAGCTAAAAAAACATGCATCACACACAGATAAAATGACACAAACAATAGAAAAAAATCTGTAGCTACACTGCGTCAAAGACTGTTCCAAATACAGTATATTCACTAATCTTGCATGTGGAATTCATACATATTGATAAATTGCTATTTGATTGGTGAAAATGTTTCGCTCTAATATTCATCTGCCATTCATAAAAATGAAGTTACTTCCGATTAATCTTTTATTTGTTATATTTTGTTTACTATTATGGAATAAATAGAGGATAATTTTTTTTCAACGAAAGATCGGAATTTATTTCATTGAGGGAACATCATCAATAAATGTAATATAAGCAATCAGAATATCCTGCCAATATTTGGCACTGTAGATCCAAAATGGGACAGCATGTTCTGTGCCGCATGTTTTTCTTGAATCAATAGATCGATTGTATCGTGTTTAATGCTGGTTTCAACATTATTTCATTATTGTATTGTGCCATCCAGTACACATATCCATGCTTTCATAGAGTTTCTCTCACCAGTACTTTGCACAGTTTTCTCCCCAAGCCACCAGCTGCTATGCTGCATAACCATTTTCAAAACAGTGATCAGTGGTGAGAAAGAAATTTGCCAGGCTGGGCATTCAAACCAGCAACCCCTTGTTCTCAAGTCTTGTACACTACTGACTAGAACTGCTTTTGATTCAGACAATTCTACAATTTTGTCGTTTGATAAGAAGTTAAACCACTTTTTCACAGAGCATGACATATTTATATATTACAGGTTGCGGGGGAACATAAGTACCATCCCGAATGTTTCCAATGTACAAACTGTCAGACTTACATAGGCGATGGTGAGAACTATGCATTGGTCGAGAGATCTAAGCTGTTCTGGTATGTAAGATACTTGCAGTATTACATGTTGGTCAAGAGATCAGTTAGATACTGGCATCATTAAACTTTGGTTGAGAGATCTGAGCTCTTCTGGTAGTGTAATTATTGCAGTTTCTCTCATTAAGCCATATTTAATTTGTCCTCGGCAAAAGCAGCGTCTGGTAAAGAGTTAAAAATCATTTGTTTCGGGTGGTAATTAGCATTTTACCTTTTCCCACAAAGTTTTCTACCCTATCACAGACAATTTCCATCATTTGAGCCATGTTCAAATCGTTGTCTACTTATTCTTTAATGTTTGACAAGTCTATATTTTTATGGTGTGATTAAGAATTAATTAGAACAACAATGTTGACAATGCATAATTTTCTCTTCAACCCCCACCCCCCTGGCAAGAAAATGGAATCGAAGTTATAGAATGATGTACGTAAAAAGCATGACACTGTTTCAGTAGACACCAGCATGCACTGCAGCACATTGTTTGGCACATGTATCTTCAATGTATCAAAATAAAATCCATTTTGTTTGTCAGGACAACCATGTGGTGTCACATGTGTCTGAATCTATAAATAGAATATTCTGGCACCAAGTTTCTTCTTGAATAGTATTAGTAGGTTTTATTGGCTCCTGAATTGAAAGCGAAATTTTTGCTGTGGATCGCGATTTCAAGACTTTTGGGGCACAATATCACAGAATTATGGATTGCAGATCGAGATCAGACTGCATGCTATCAATTCTGACACATCTTAACTTTTGTTGTAAGATAAAGAGTTAATAAGAGCAATAATGTTGACAGTGCTTTGAGCCCGCCCCCTCTCCAGGAAAATGGAATTGAAAATGAAAAGTAATGTGCATAGAAAGCATATTACTGTTAAGGACAGAACCTGCACAGCAACACATTTTCTGACACATGCATCGTCAAACTATATATAAGAAAAAAAATTATTCCACAGGACAACCCACATGTGTCACAATGTGTCTGAATCTATAAATAGAAAATTCTGGCACAAGGTTTCTTCTTAAATAGTATTAGTATGGTTTATGGGCTTCTTAACCCTTTACCACACGGCAAAATTTAAGACCTATCCAAATTGAAAGCATTTGCAGACGACAATTTCATAGTGGCTCAAATGACGCAACTTTTCTTTGATAGGGTAGAAAACTTTGTGGGAAAAGGAGAAAATGCTGGTTACCAGCATTTTCTCCTTTTCCCACAATGTTTTCAAAAGGCCTCTTTTTTAGGGGCGTCAAAAGGCGTCATTGTGTGGTAAAGGGTTAAATAGTCTAAAGGGAAATATGTGCAGTATAAAGAATTAAAGATATTTTTCTTTCAGGCTTGATTGTCTATACAGCAGACTTGTGCAAGAAAATGTGTTTTCTTGAAAAAAAAAATAAAAAAGGGAACTACCTATTCAAATTAAGTAACCCTTTACGTTCCATAAGAATCCTTTGTAGAAAGTGTAGATGAAGATCGGAAAGCATGGAGTGAGACTGATTATGTATTAACGCTTTACAACACAATCCCAAATTTTAACAACCTTGAGGAAGAAGGCTTTAGAAAATACTGTGGGAAAAGGAGAAAATGTTGGTAACCAACATTTTCTCATTTCCTTCAATGTTTCTTTCCTTTCATAAACAAACCCCTCCATTCGAGCCACATTTAATTTGTCCTGTTCAATTTAATTATTAGTGTTCTACTGTAGATTTGTTTAAGAGATAGTTAATTACTGACAATTGCATTCATAGCAATCTGAGATAATTTGAACCTCAAATTAGTTTTCTGATTGCTTTGTTGTTGACGTTACCAACACTTTCTCCTTTTCCCACTTTGCTTTCTAGTCTGTCATAGAAAAATCCAGTCATTTGAGTCACATCTATATTGTCGTCTGCAGATGCTTTGAATTTGAACAAGTCTAAAACTTTTTTATGAGTTGAAAAGTTAACTCTTTGCCACACATTCCCGAATTTTAATCACCCTGATGATTAAGGCTTCTGAAAACATTGTCGGAAAAGAAGAAAATGCTGCCGGTAACCAATATTTTTTACTTGTCCCACATTGTTCTCTAACATAACAAGGACAGAGATCATCACTTGAACTACAGTTGTTTTGTCATCTGCAAATATTTTCAATTTGGAAAAGTCTAAACTTTTTCATACATTGTTTTCTACCCTATCAAAGACAAAAATCATCTCTTGAGCTACATTTATTTTGTCATCTGCAAATGCTTCCAGTTAGAACAAGTCCAAAATTTTGTTGTTTGGTAGAGAATTAACTCTTTACCATGTGACAGAAAACATAGACTTGTCTGGATTAAAACCATTTGCAGACGACAATTCAAATATGGATCAAATGATGGAGTTTGTCTTTGATAGAGAAGAAAACATTGTGGGAAAAGGAGAAAATGCTGGTTGCCAGCATTTTCTCCTTTTCCAACAATGTTTTCAAAAGGCTTCATTCTTAGGGTTGTTAAAAGTGCGGATTATGTGGTAAAGAGTTAAAAAGCAGGATTTTGTACATTTATTTGCAGTGGACAGTGCTACAGTATACAGATGAAACCACTTTTAAAAGAGACGACACCCAGACGAAGAAGAAAACCTCACTCTATACAAATGATTGATGTACCGCCTACACCTGATAAGCGACGTGGGCTTCAGTTCAGCCTAGAAAATAAGATCTATGACAAACAAAACAAAAATATGCTTAACAGCTCAACTGCACCGCAGCTCAAAATATCCGGGTAAGAATATTGAATAATGGGGTCTATGATTTGATTGGCTTATTGATTGACAGGATTTGATTGGCTGGTTGATTGAAAAAAGATTTGATTGGTTGGTTCATTGACAAGGATTGATTGGTTGACCAGCATGTATAGCTCAGGTGGTAGAGTGTAGGACTTGTTAACATCAAGTCTTGGGCCACTAGAGGGTGTAGGTTCCAGCCCCGTGGCTAGCCATCTAAATAAATAATCTCTTGGAAAAGATGTTATACTGAGGTTTCATGTAACAGTGCTATACACTGAGCACATTAAATCGGTTATATCACAGCGACAACTCACATATTCATGTATTCCCTGGGTTCCACCAGTGCTAGGCTAGGGCTCTGAAGTGTCTGGCCCAAGGATACTCCCAGGAAAAACCCAACGGATCAAACAAGGTTGGAAGCCAGAGCTTCTAGGTCACGAGTCCTACGCTTTACCACTGAGCCACACAGGACCCGGCAAGAAGAAAGGTTAACCCTAAGAGAGCTGAATAAACAAAACAGACATTTTAAATCTAGAAATAAGAAATAATAATTGTGATGTTGAGGTCAGTTTTGTCTATGCAAAGCATGTTTCTTGCAAACCGGACAGTGTAGATAAAGATCAGACTGCACGTTTTGTGCAGTCTGATTTTGATCTACACTGACCGCCAAAGCAACTATAGCTGTGAAAGGTGCTTTAAGTTACAACTGTTTTCCACACAATCCCAGATTTTAATGACGCTAAAGAAGAAGGCTGGTTAAAAAATTCTTTGCAAGGATTGATAATAGTCATTGCAACAGGATTCATTCCTCTCTCACTGCTGATCATTGTTTTCATGATATGGGAAAGCAGCCTATGGCTTGGGAAGGATATTGTACAAAGTACTGGAAAAAGAAACTCCAGCAAAGCCTGGATAAGTGCACTGGCTGCCCCAATATAACTGAAATAATGTTGAAAGTGGCTTTAAACACCATACAATCAATCAACAAGTTTGTTTGAAAAGCTTTCTCCTTAACTCCTTACCACACAGTCCCATGTTTTCAGGACTCTGAAGAAACAGCCTTTTGAAAACCTTGAAGGGAAAGGAGAAAATGCTGGTAAGCAGCATTTTCTCCTTTTCCCACAATGTTTTCTACCCCTCCAAAATCATACGTCATCATATCAGCCACGTCTTATTTGTCGTCTGCAAATGCTTTCAATTTGGACCAGTATCGTTAATTTTTCGTTTGGTAAAGAATTAAAGTCACTAAAGATTGGAAAAGATTAAAACACTTAACCAAACAACCTCGTGTGTCCAAATTGAAAGCATTTGCAGACGACTTTAAATGTGGCCCAAATAATGGAATTTGTCTTTTACAAAGTTGAAACATTGTGGGAAAAGGGGAAAATGTTGTTTACTAGCATTTTCTCCTTTTCCAACAATGTTTTCTAAAGAATTCTCCCTGAAAGTCGTTAAAACTTGGGGTTGTGTGGTAATAACCCATTATCTCCCGCTAAATGGCATTCTTCAAATACGAATCTTCGAAGAATATGACATGCGCAGACAATGGGTAATAAACAGAGATATAGATCTATAAATAGATATACCATGGTAAAATGAGAAAATACTCTATTTCCAAAAGTGTTTAGATCTAGCGTATTTCGATTTACAAAAAAAATAAATGTTTGGATCTAGAATGTCAGATCAGGGATCGAATACAGGGATCGAATATTGTGTATAAATAATTTCTGATTAGATCCATATCTAACGTTTCAAAGACAAATTCAATAGTTCAGCGCTTGTCCCAGGAATACCACGTCTGGCTGTATTAGCATTTTTGAATTACCTCCCTTTATTGAAAATATATCTTATGTCTGTTTCACTCAATACATGTACCATTTTTTGTAAAGAGGACAAATTCAGTCATTAATATAAGATATATGGTTACATTTTTCCGCACATTTTGGTATTTTTACGCGTATTTATATTTTAAGAGACCTATTCCAAGGTGATACAGTTTTATTTTATAAACACACATTTCCAACATTAAAGTAACCTTTACCAAAAACAATCCGCAAACTACGGCGGGCGAAATATAACTCATCGCCTTACCCCATTGCGAAACTTGTGAAAAGTCTGGTTCGCCCGGACTGAAACCGAATACACATAATAAACAACAATATGCATTTACGCACATGTACACGAATAGAAATGACACGAAGTATGAAGCCGATAGAAAACATAGTGGAAAAAGGAGGAAATTCCTCAAATAAAAGGAAAATCTCATCATTTGAGCCACATTAAAATGGTTGTTTGCAAATGCTTTCAATTTGGATGGGTCTGAAATTTTGTCTTGTGGTACGGGGTTAAGGGAATACAGAGTAACATCTCTCGTAGGATTAGGGGGATGTGAATTACACAAAAATAGTGTGGGGGGAGTAAGAAAATACTATAGACCATCTTCATAGTACTCTTCTCTCGTAGTCTTTTCTATTTTGAGACAGGGTCCTGTGTGGCTCAGTGGTAAATTGTAGGACTCGGGACGTGGAGGCCCCCTGTTCGAGCTTCACTTGAATCACTGGTTTTTTTTATGGGAGTGTCTTTGGGCAACACTTCAGAGCCTTGGCCTAGTACTGATGGAACCCAGGAAATACATGAATATTTGAGCTGTTGCCGTGGTATGACTGAAATTATGTTGAAAGCGGTGTAAACATAAGACAATCAATCAATCAATTTTGAGTTAAATCTTGGTCAGCAAGAATTTTTTTGTCTGTAAATACAAGTTTCAGCCTCAGACGAGACTGAAATTTCGGCCTGTGATCAAGATTTGACTCTATACCAACCAGTCCAAGTCTGAACAACCTTAAGATAGAAGTCATTTGAAAACATCATAGGAAAGAGGAGAAAATACCGATTACCATCATTTTCTCCTTTTTCCATGATGTTTTCTTGTCTCATGTTTTGAGTAAAAGTTAATTTGTTGCCTGTAAATGCTTTCAGTTTGGATCTATTCTATGATAGACAAATTTCATGCTTTGAGTCACAATTAATTTATTGTCCGCAAATGCTTTCAGTTTGAACAAGGCTAAGATTTTGTGGTCACCTGCATTTTCTTTTGTTCCCACAATGTTTTCTAAAGTTGTTAAAACTTGGGATTTTGCGGTAAAGGGTTAACCCTTTACCAGACGACAAACTTTTAGACTTGCCCAAATTGAAAGCACTTGCAGATATCAAATAAGATGCGGCATAAATCATAAGATTTATCTCTATCTTTCTTTTAAATGATAGAAAACTTTGTGGGGAAAGGAGAAAATGCTGGTTACCAGCATTTTCTTCTTTTCCCACACTGTTTTCAAAAGCTTTTGTCTTTAGGGACATTTACACTGAGGATTACTTGGTAAAGGAGTAATCAAGTAAAAACACTTTTTACAGAATCGAGAATAACTCAGATCTTGACGAACTCAGTATCGGAGATAAGATCCTTGAAGTGAACGGAGTAACAGTAACAGACAAACATATCGACAATATTACCTCCCTTTTGGAGAATTCGAGCGAGGCTTTGAAGCTCATGGTGGAACGAGATCCGTCTCCATTACCAGCCAAAAGACATTCCCAATCGTGTAAAACTGACACAGACACTGACTCGGAATCATCGTCATCGTTGACTTCACCAGAGGCGGTGGACATTGAAGGTTCCAAAGTCTTGCTTCGTCCGAAAAGTGTGGTTAATACAGACAGGTGGGTTGTATTTAAAATCAAATCCAAACTTACTTCTGAGATCGTATTGCAAATGTTACATCAGATTTCTTACTGCTTGCAAAAAAATTGAGTCATGCTCTGGAAAAAGGAGAAAATGCTGGTTACCAGCATTTTCTCCTTTTCTCACATTGTTTTCAAATGCCTTCTCTTTTACGGTCGTTGAGACTAGGGATTGTGTGGTAAAGGAGTAATGAATCTGCAGAACATACTGACCCAGGTCAGCCTGTGCATGCTGACCTAGGTCTGAACTTGCTGCTGTTAGTCAATTTTCTGTATGTCAAAGGACCATTCTTGATGTACATGAGCCGAGCTCCGTTAGTGCATTCGGTAGCATACAGGACATGAGAACAAGGGGTCGCTGGTTGAAATCCCTAGCTTGGCCAATTTCTTTCAGGGAATTGATGATAGTCATTATGACAGGATTCATTCTTCTCTCACTGCTGATCATTGGTTTGATGGTTATATTAGAAAGCACCCAGTGGCTTGGGAAGAGTGTTGTGTGAAGTATTGGCAAAAAGAAACTTGAGGAAAGCGTGGATGAGTGAAAGGCCGTCACAATATAACTTAAATGATGTTGAAAATGGCATTAACCTGCATACAATCAATCTGGATGTACACAGGAAGGCAAGAAAAGACTTTCTTTGAATAAAAAATGAAATCACCAATATTTCAGAAAAAGTCATGTCCGTAGACGAAGTAAATCCCCGTCACCACTTCCGCAGTCTAGACAGAAAAGCGTGGATCTTAGTCGAGCTCAGTCATTCCGATCAATGCCACAGACTCACAGAATATTCCGAACAAGTGACCTTGTTCCAGAAAGTGTCCTTGGGCAAGGGTTTTTCGGACAAGCAGTGAAGGTCACTCACAGGCTGACTGGAGAAGTTATGGTTTTGAAAGAGTTGTATAGATTTGATGAGGATGCACAAAAAAGCTTTCTAAAAGAGGTAAAAGTTGCTTTGTCTTCAGTTAATCTCTCACCAAACAATCTCAAGTTTTAATGACCCCGAGAAAGAAGGCTTTTTGAAAATATTGTGGGAAGAAGAGAAAATGCTTGGAACCATTTTTCAAAATTTCTAGCAGAATATCAATTTTTTTATTTCTAAATATATCATTTAATGAACCATAAACATGGTTTTGAAAATCTGCTTGGGCTTCTCTTTCCACCTATGTGTAGGAATACACAACTGCTAGCTAAAGCTAAGTTTATCAGATCACCCCTTTATTAGGTCTGTTTAAAATAATGAAAAATAGAATACCGATAATGAAAATAAGATAAAAAAAAACAGTAGTCAATGGTTTATTTCACAGGTGTCTGTGTTACGCAGTTTGGACCACCCGAATGTTTTGAAGCTGCTTGGCGTAATGTACAAAGAGAAGAAGCTTAATTTAGTAACAGAATTTATTGAAGGGGGAACTCTGAAAGATCTGCTTTTGGAAAAAACGCGAGAGCTGTCATGGATACAGAAAGTCAACATGGTGAAGGATATTTCTTCAGGAATGGTTAGTATACTTCTTATTTCTATTAGTAAAACTTTTCATGTTAACCCTTTACCACATAATCCCGACTTTTAACAACCCTGAGAAAGAAAGCTTTTGAAAACATTGTAGGAAAAGGAGAAAATGCTGATAACCAGCATTTTCTCCTTTTCCCACAATGTTTTCTACCCTTCCCAAATCAAATTTCAATTCTTGAGTCACATTTATTTTGTCATCTGCAAATGCTTTCAATTTGGACTATTCCAAAATTTTGTTGTTTGGTAAAGAGTTAAAGACATGTTTAGGCCTATTTCCAGGACCACTCGCAAACAAAACTCAATTGCAACAAATACAAAATACAATTAAATTCAACTATCTTTACTTATGGAGGCAAATTCCACTGCAATGCAGTGTCTAATCAGTTTAGTCAGGCTTTTATTCTTGGTTGTTATTATCATTATGGGTTGGTTAGTGTTTTGTCTATGGTACAGGCACTGTCCTGTAAGAATCATTAATTTTCAGACCAAACATGCAGAAGAGTGCTCAAAGAGACAGAACTCTGTAAAACTGGTGATAATAAGTATTGAAACATGCTGTCTCTCGTCTCTCAAACCCAATTGGCTAGAGTGTCTCAGACCTTTCTCTGTGGCCATGCTGCTCATAATGCTGTCAAAAGTATAGCTTTTCGGTGACTGAAACATTCGTATGATACATGCAAGCTAAGCAGCCCCAGCAAGATGAATTGGCCTCTACCTGCTGCCTGTGTGGGCAGAGCCATACACCCATTTAATACATGTGAGCCATGCTCTGGCAAAAGGGGGCAAATGCGTCACCATGATGCATTATATCAAGCAAGTCATCACATACTAGTCTTATCAGTCCATAAAATACATTTTTAGTCTATCAATTTATTAGATTTGGACGTAAACTAGTCCTTTAATATGCAGAAGAATTACAAACATTTTCTCCTTTTCCAATAATGCTTTCTACTAGGGATGGGAACGAATACTAAAATAGATATTCGAATATTCATTTTTGATATTCGAATATATTGAAATATTCGTTTTTTTTCAAGTTTATAAAGTTGGTAACCATGTATCCGAATATAGGGTATGTCTGTGTACCGGTACCTTATTCACTTACTTGATTTTACTCGCTTCGTCCGAAATTTCATGTTTTGTTAGACTGTTTTCGTAACCTCAATTTATTTCTATCTGCAGAGAAAGAAAGAAAAAATAAACATTACTGTTCACTTTTCTTTTGTGATGAAGATTACCTTGTTTGATGATGATGGACTTCACTGGAACGGGTGAAGTAATTCCTAACGCGTAGGCATAGCGATTCTTTTTTTATTTTGCTTTTGACGATGTTCGGTTGGATAGCTCAAGAACGAACTGAAGGATATAAACTCAACAAAGTGTGTTTTCCGATCAATCAAAATGTGATTGGCTAACATAACATGAAATTTTAATTAATGATTGGTCAATAAAAGAGTAATCGTTAATGACAGTTTGGAGCGTCATTTTAACACGTGCGGTATGAAAACCTTGTTTAATCTTACAGGTGCTACAATTAACGGATTAATATTGGTTAGTTTGCAAACTGTGAGACAAATCGGCAGCAATTATTATAAAATGCTGAATTGAAAACTGTCAAACAGTTATTGTCCTGCACTGCCTTGACAGGTGTTATCAATTAGCGTAAGGATTACACATTGAAAGTTAATATGTGCCTTTCGGTATACGAAAGTATGCAACCTTTCCTCACATTCTTTAAAAGTCTTTTTTTTTTCCAAATTTAAGATTACTGATTTTCCCTCATAAAAAAAAGAATATTCGAATGCCGATTTCAAATTCGAATATTCGCGGAAAAACCGAATATTCGAATATTCGTTCCCATCCCTACTTTCTACCCTCTTAAAAAACAAATTCTAATTTTTGAGTCATTTATTTTGTCATCTGCAAATGCTTTCAATTTGAGCAGGTCTAAAATTTTGTTGTTTGGTAAGGAGTTACACTGTATTTTTTCAGGCCTACCTACATTCCATGGACATAATACATAGAGATCTCAACTCTCAAAACTGCCTCTGTAAATTGGTAAGTCCCTTTTTATTCCATAACCTGCTTAGTTCAACTTCTCATGAGGGGACCTTTGTGTCTCAGTGGTAAAGTGTTAGACTGGCAAGCTGGAGGCCCAAATTTCAACCTCACTTGAAGCACTGGGTGTTCATGGGAGTGTCCTTGGGCTAGACACTTCAGAACCCTAGTCTAGTACTGGTGAAACCACAGACATAAGTACATGAATAAGTGAACTGTCACCATGATATGCCTGAAATAATGTTGAATATGGTGTAAAACACCATTTTAATCAATCAAAGTTTCTTGACAGTGTAGCAGAAAATTTTTGAAAGTATTATGGAAAAAGTAGGAATTGTTTGTAACAGAAAACTGCTTCTTTTCCTACGGTGTTTTCAAATCACTAAAAATTTGATAAAAAAGTATCTAAAATTTACTTCAGTATGTTGTTTATTTTCTAGGATGGAACAATCATAGTGGCAGATTTTGGACTTGCTCGGGTGATATCAGACAGAGAAATTTTCCGTCAACCATCTAAATCACAGAACAATTCACCTGGAAAAAGTCAAGTTCGCCGGCGCACACAGAGAAAAAAGCGCTACACGGTGGTTGGCAGTCCATTTTGGATGGCCCCTGAAATGATGAACGGTCACAAATATGACGAGAAGGTGGATGTTTTCTCGTTCGGGATTGTGGTTTGCGAGGTTTGTTTTTCTTTATGGAGAACAGTGTATGAGTCATGCTCTGTAAAAAGGGCGGTTAATGCATCTGCAAAAAGTATCGACCCATGTCAGCCCGTGCAGGCTGACCTGGGCCGAAACCTTCTGCTTTTGGTAAAGTTTCTGGAGGTCAAAGGACCAGTCTAGTCTACCTCATGAGTCAGGAGGTTTTTATACAAAATGAATTTTATGAATCTATAATGCTGTGATGACTTCCTTGGTATAATGCATTACGGAGATGCATTAAGCCCCCTTTTGTCAGAGAATGGCTCATATGTTTTGAAAGATGCTTTCCGCCTTCATTGTTCAATGTTACCTAACAGACTGTGGATGCCATAAAAAACTGTACTCTTAACCTTTTACCACACAATCCCCAGTTTTAACAACCCTGAAAGAGAAGGCTTTTGAAAATATTGTGGGAAAAGGAGAAAATGCTGGTAACCAGCATTTTCTCCTGTTTTCACAATGTTTTCCACTTTATCAAGGACAGAAATCATCATTTAAACTGCATTTAATTTGTCATCCTCTAATGCTTTAGGTTTAGTTCAGTCTGAAATTTTGTCGTGTGGTGATGAGATAAATGATATAACTTTTGTTGTATTATCGCTACAAATAATATTCCATTGGCATATGTGAAAGTGTAACATACATTATGAAACACCCTGTATATCTAAGTTAGTATCTTTTTTCACAGATAATTGGGCGAGTGTTCGCTGACCCCGATGTCTTACCGAGGAGTTACGACTTTGGGTTGAATGTTCAAGCTTTCAAGGAGCAGTTTTGTGAGGGTTGTCCCAACTGTTTTCTCAAATTGGCGGTAATTTGTGCTCAACTAGTTCCTGAAAACAGGTATCTACTCATTTTTTGCTTGACTGTATTCATAGAAAAAGGCATGGTATTTTCATATCCTTGTCTGAGTCTGCATCCTCAAGGTGTAAAAACTTTTACATAATACCCCTGTCATTATTGAAGAAATTTAATTCAAACTGAGACTAGTTGTTAACAATCAAAAAGGGGAACCCATACAACAAGGGCAGGTAACTGTTAAAATATTTTGACACAATTATGCCCTTTTTTTTTGACATTAGAATTTTCACTGAAAATCAATGTATTTCTAAAAGCAATTGCAGCCGAGAGTTGCCCTGTGCATGTGGTGCTTTTATTAGCTTTACTGTCTTCAAAGAAAAGCCTGGGTAATAACCTAAGCCCTGTCCTAGTGTGCACAATCAGCGTAATGTGAAAACACTGACAGTTTCTCATATCTCTAATTACTATGGATTTTTACTTCAAACATTGGCTAGTTGTCAATTATCAAAGGGAGAACCTATTCCAGAAGGGGAAGCAACCCTCAAAATATTTTTGACACATCAATATAAAAGTGTGTGTTTGATATCCCCTTGTCTGTAGGAGAATCTTTTGTTTGCTGTCGTGGGTGACTATTAAACCTACAAGATAACAGAATGTTAAACTCATCCAAATAAGAGCAATTTCAGAAATTGGTTTAAATGTATCTCAAATAATGGGATTTATCTTTATATTGTCTGAAATTTTGTCATCAGGTAAAGAGTTAAATACTGTTGAAAACGGCATTTGAAACCATTCAAACAAGCAATTTTTTTTTACTTTAAATTTCGCATTAAACTTTTACCATACAATCTGGACTTTTAGCAACCCTTAAGAAGCCTTATGAAAACATTGTAGGAAAAGGAGAAAATGCTGGTAATCAGCATTTTCTCCTTTTCCCACAATGTTTTCTACCCTGTCAAAGAAAAATTTTATAATTGAGCCGCAGTTAGATTGTTGTCTGCAAATGCCTTCAGTTTGGACAAATCAACCTTTTTTTTGGTGTGGTAAAGAGTTAAAGCCATTCACACAAACAAATTTATTTATTCTTAATATTGTATTTACATTTTTTCTTTGTTCTTTTACCCAGACCGTCATTCGAGAAGGTTCACTTGTGGACGGAAAATCTGTTGTTTCACCTTGAACACGGAATGGCTTTACCACATGAACTTCAAGGCGATCCTGTACAATTCTACCAGGATCTTAAATCTAAAGTCCTCTCAAAATCTTCCAAATGTAATAAATCTGACTCTGAATCGTCGCCGGAAAACCAGTCCAAATCAGGAGATGAATCTCCGAAAGTGGAGAGAAAAGGTTCGAAAAAGGGACATGCAAGAAAATCCAGTTTGTCAACAATAACAGAGAATACAAAGATTTCTGGTCCGGAAAATTTGGCGGAAAAAAGTGTTGGTTCTGTGATAGATGTGGTTGATCCTTTAATTCATTTAAATACGCTAGATATGAAAGAACAATGTACGAATGAACTCGAAGATATGCAAACAGAAATGTGTGATACAGGCGATCTCACTGTGACAGGTGAGACGTCGGACGAACATGACAAGAGTTCTCCGGAAAGGAGCATTATAGATATTCTTCCACAAACTCAGGGTGAAGATCGAGAAATACAATCCTACACAAATGGCAACTTATTTATGTCAAATGATTTGACTCTGTGTTCAGATATTTACACAATGCATTCCACCTAGAAATGTATTTGAATTTATTATTAACCCTCAAAAGAAATTTGCAGCAGTTGAATTTGAAAATGAGTCATTCTCTGGCAAAATGGGGCTTAATGCATTTCTGTAATGCAATACTCCGAGCAAGTCATCACATAATTATGGATCCATAAGATCCATTTTGTCTAACTACCGACTGAATCAGGAGGTAGAATAGTCCTTGGACATGCAGAAAATTGACCAGTAGCAAAAAGTTTTGACCCAGGTCAGCCTGCTCAGACTGCGCAGGCTGACTTGGGTCGATACCTTTTGCAGATTTATTAAACCCCCTTTTGCTAGACCATGGCTCATTTGTGGGAAATATGACTTTGGAGCCTGATGGGTTCTATTTGATACTTAGGTATGTCACAAAGCCTTCATATGAAATTCCCTTTTGGTCCCTACAAAAGTTTATGTATAAAGGAAAGAAATATATGGAATGTGACATCAGTTGGCATTTTAGATAAAGTTTTATTAAACAGGTCGGGAAAAAAATTATTAAGTGAGCCTCATGGAAGCTTAACCTTTTACAGAACAAAACAGAGTTTTATGGACCCTCAAGTAGAAGGTTTTTGAAAACATTTTTGGAAAAAGAGAAAATGTTGGTAACCAGTATCTTCTCCTTCTCCGTTAATGTTGTAGGCTTGTCCCAATTGAAAGCATTTGCAAACAACAAATTTAATTTTATTAAAATAATGTGATTTCCCTTTTCAAGGGTAGAAAACATTGTGAGGGAAAAAAAGATTGATGTTTACCCACATTTTCATCCTCTCTCTCAATGTTTTCAAAAGCTTTCATTCTAAGGGGGGTCGTTAAAATTCAGGATCATGTGGTAAAGGGCTAACTCTTTACCACACTGTGAAATTATGGACTAAACCAAATTAAAAGCATTTGCAGATGACAAATAAAAGGTGGCTCAAATAGCAATATTTGTCCTTGATAGAGTAGAAAGCATTGTGGGAAAAGGAGAAAATGCTGGTTACCAGCATTTTCTCCTTTTCCCATAATGTTTTCAAAAGCCTTCCCTTTCAGGGTCGTTAAAAGTCGGGATTGTGTGGTAAAGGGTAAAAAGACATAAATAATCTTTTGAGCTTTATTAAAGTTGTCATTTGCAATTGCTTTCACTTTAGTTGAGGTTAAAATCTTCTTGTCTGGTAACGAGGAAATAACATTTTTGTAGACAAGTTTAACAAAATTTCGTCTCATAAGCCATCAGTTGTCAGACTTTTTTTTTTTCACGAAGCAATATTTCATAAATGATAGGTCAGAATACACACGCCAGGCCAGGTAGCTCAGTGGTTAGCGTATCTGACTCGTTTCATGGTAGTTGTAGGTTCAATACCTGGTTGAGGCAAACTTCCTTTTTGGTGATGTTTGGCCTCTCTCCTTTCATGCATGTGAGAAAGCAGTCAGTGGCTTGGAAAGAAGGTTGTGCCAGTACTGGTGTGGGAAAGCCAGGAAACATGCTCATGTGTGCTGACCCCTGTGATATAACTCTAGTACAAACAAAAGAATATGCAAACCATACAGAGCAATATGTTCCATGCACACATGATAATTTCCTTCAATAATACCTGATTCATTTCTCTGATAAAATGAAATATAGTATAAAATGATGTCACATATATCACACAGTGCTTATCTCAATGAGTATAAGATAAGAAAAGATATTACACTGAAAAGAAGGCTATGTGATAAAAAGGAATCATATGTAGAGGTATTTTTGCCAAAACTTTGTTTGTTTAGAAATTATTACGGTCTTGATGATTATTATATATACAGATGTTGGTGCTCATATTTAAGAATGTTCACAGAATTCCATGTAAGTTATAGAATGTAAATAGATGATGTTTTATGAATTTAGAGATGAATTTAGATGATATATTAATTTTTTAGGGTCATCAATACTTCACCCTTTACAACACAATCCTGTGTTTTAACGACCCCTGAGAAAGGAGAATTGTGAAAACATTATGAGAAAATGAGAAATTGCTGGTATCCAGCTTTTGCTCCATTTCCCACAATATTTTCTACCCTGTAATAGAAAAATCCCATGATTTGAGCCATATTGTATTTTTTGTCTGCAAATGCTTTTAACTTGGACCAGTCTCACCTTTTTGTCGCCGAGCCCTGGTAGCTCAGTCGGTAGCATGCAGGACTTGAGAACAGGGGGTCGTGGGTTCAATCCCTGGTTACGACCCCTGGCTTGGCAAATTTCTTTCCGAGGATTGATGATAGTCACTGCGACAGGATTCATTCCTCTCCCACCGCTGACCATTGTTTCAACGACGATTATGTGGGAAAGCAGCCAGTTGCTTGGAAAGAAGATTGTGTGGAGTACTGGTAAAAGAGACTCCAGGAAAGCATGGATAGGTGCACCAGCCATCGTGATATAACTGAGATAATGTTGAAAACGGTGTTAAACACCATACAATCAATCAATCAGATTTTTGTCATTTGTTAAAGAGTTTAGCATTTCATGTTATTGGTTCAATATTTATGTGCCTATCATGAAACAGTCAAAGAAAAAGAAAATTTCTACAGTTTGAGCCATGCTTTATTTGTCGTCTGCAAATGCTTTCAATTTGGACCAGTCTCAAATTTTGTTATTAGGAAAAGAGTTAAAAAACTGAATTCAAGGTTTGCCTGAAGGACCAAAATCCACAAGTGGGTGAAATGATGTATTGTCTGTGGGGTACATATGCACCAGACAACAAATATCAGACTTCTCCATATTAACTCCGTACCAAATGATAGAATTTTCAACTGATCCAAATTGAAAGCATATGCAGACTACAAACTAAACGAGACTCAAATGGTGGAATTTTAATCAGAAAGGGTAGATCTAGTAAACATTGTGGGAAATGGAGAAAATGCTGGTTCTCAGCATTTTCTCCTTTTCTCACAATGTTTTTAAGAACTTTTTTTTCTCAGGGTTGTGAAAAGTTGGGATTGTGTGGTAGAGGGTTAAAAGCATTCTCAGACATAAAGAAAGATGTGGCTCAAGTAATGCCTAAACTTGCATTTTTTGTTATAGTTAACTTTTATATTCTTGATTTTTTTTTTGGTGAAGATTACTTTTTATATTCCTGGTCTTCGATCAATGAGAGTTTGATGTTAGTTTTGCCAATATTTTATTTTAGTCATTCCAGATAGTTCTATATCACTTTTACAATACTTGGGACCAGTCATTTTTATTGTGTGCAAGTGGAGGTAGGGGACTGGAAGGGGGGTGGGGTGGGGGGCGGGGGAGTTGTTAACGTCTTGGCCACTTGCAAGGAAGCTTTTCTCTTCCAAAATTGAAAGTTTTGGCAGACAACAACTCAAACGGTATGATTTGTCTTTAAAAGAACAGAAAACACAAAGATCATGTCTGCTAATGCTGTCAGTTTTGACAAGGCTAAAATTTTGTCATTTGGTAAGAGTTAACCTTTTACTAAATAATCCTTTGTTTGAAAGAAGGCATTTGAAAACATTGTGGGAAAAGGAGAAATTTCCCACAAGGTTTTCTACTTTTTGCGGACAGACTCATCTTTTGAGCTATGTGGAATTTGTCGTCTGCAAATGCTTTCAGTTTGGACAAGTCTAAAATTTTGTTGTGTGGAAAAGAATTGAATATGCATCAAACAGAACATCGTCTACTATGAAGCTGGGACCAAGTGTCAAATTTGAGAGCCATTTTATACAAAGTTATCTGAGGTTTTATTTACAAATGTTTTACTGTACTCCTAACAAAGCATTTGATTAAGAAAGCTTTACAGCATTTAACAGATTTTGTATCTATTTATCTTTGTATTTTATTAGATATTTATTGTGTTCACTATTTTAAACATGGAATCTAGAATAGATCTTTAAGTTTTTTTTTTTTTTTCCTTTAACCTTTTACTGAACAGTCCCATATTTTAACAGCCCCTGTGGAAAAGGGCTTTTAAAAATATTTGGGGAAAAGAAGAAAATGTTGGTAACTAGCATTTTCTCCTTTTCCAACAATGTTTTCAACCCTTTTGTGGATATTTGATACTATTTGAGCCACATTGAATATGTTGTCTGCATGTGTTTTAGTTTTTTTGTTAGGTCCAAAATTTTGTCATTAATTTTGGTAAAGAGTAAAAGAACACTTATCCTGGACCAAGTAATCACATGTTTTTATTAGTCTGAGGGAAGTGATGTTTGATTCATTGTTAGAAAAGCAGCAAATACTGTTGACCAGCATTTTCTTTCCACAATGTTTCTAACCTTCTAAAGAACAGATCTCATCTTTTGAGCCACAGTTGCTGCAAATGCTTTCAATATGGATGAGTTTAAAATATTGTCATCTAATGAAGAGATAACCCTTTACTGCACAGTCAAGAATTTTCAATGACCCAGAGAAAGAAGGTTTTTGAAA
Source organism: Hippopus hippopus (assembly GCA_946811185.2). Lineage (NCBI taxonomy): Eukaryota > Metazoa > Mollusca > Bivalvia > Cardiida > Cardiidae > Hippopus > Hippopus hippopus. The sequence goes on from OX328109.1 coordinate 1,020,019, forward strand.
ACATTGTTGGAAAAGTAGAAATTGCTGGTTACTAGCATTTTCTCCTTTTTCCACCTTCACTGGAAGCACTAGGTTTTTCATCGGAATGTCCTTGGGCAAGACACTTCAGAGCCCTAGCATAGTACTGGTGGAACCCAGGACACATAGATATGTGAGCTGTTGCCGTGATATGACTAAAATGTTGAAAATGGTGTAAAACACCATTCAATCAATCAACCTGTTCCCAAAATGATTTCAGAAGCCTTATTTCTCAGACTGATGACAGTCATCGCAACAGGATTCGTTCCTCTCTCACCGCTGACCATTGTTTTGATGATGGTTACGTGGGGAAAGCAGCCAGTAGCTTGGAAAGAATATTGTGCAGAGTACTGGTAAAAGAAATTCCAGGAAAGCTTGGATAAGTGCACTGGCCACCATGATATTACTGAAATAATGTTGCAAATGGCGTTAAACGTCATACAATCAATCAATTTTTCTCAGAGTCATCAAAACATGGGATGGAGGCTAAAAAAAAGAAAAAAGGATGGTTTACTTGTACAGCATTCACTTCTTATTGCCACTCTGTGTTATGTAAATAAAGTGATGAAGATTTATTGTTAGCTTATAATTTATCACTTAATCCCTAACTCTTTACCAAACAACAAAATTTTACACCAGTCCGAATTGAAAGCCCTTGCAGACTACAAATTAGATTAGATGTGTCTCAACTGATGGGATTTTTTTTTTTTTGACAGGGTAGAAAACATTGTGGGACAAGGAGAAAATGCTGGTTACCAGCATTTTCCCCTTTTCCCACAATGTTTTCAATAGCCTTTTATGTCAGGGCCATTAGTACTTGGAACTGGAATAGTTGGTAAAGAGTTAAACTATTTCCCACATCAAGTGTCATATTCATCACCAATCAACTCATTGCAAGCCTAGCTTGTGTTTATACTCAGGTAGCCTGATCAATCAGACCAATGCCAGGCTAGCCTGATGCTCAAGCAGACTGATCAATCAGACCAATGCCAGCTGAGCCTAATGCTCAAGCAGACAATCAATCAGACCAATGCCAGCCTAGCCTGATTCTTAAACAATGATCAATCACACCAATGCCAGCCTAGCCAGATGCTTAAACATTTTGATCAATAAAACCAATGCCAGCCTAGTCTAATGCTTGAGCAGTCTGATCAATCATGCCAATGCCAGCCCAGCCTGATGCTTGAGCAGTCTGACCATCTATCAGACCAATGCCAGCCTAGCCTGATGCTTGTGCAGTCTGATCAATTAGACCAATGCAAGCCTAGCCTGATGCTGGAGCAGTCTGTTTAATCATACCAATACTAGCCTAGCCTGATGCTTGAGCAGTCTGTTCAATCGGACAAATGTCGGCCTTGATTGATGCTTGATCAGTCTGTTCAATCATACCAATGCTAGCCTAGCCGAATACTCGAACAGTCTGATCAATCGGTCCTATTTTAGCCTAGCAAAATACTCAAGCAGTCTGGTCAATTGTACCCATACTAGCCTAGTCTGATGCTCAAGCATTTCATTCAATGAGACCTGTGCCACCTTAGCCTAGCACTCTGATCAATTTGGCCTGATGCTTGAACAGTCGGACCAATATCACTTTAGTCTGATGCTTGTGCAGTCTGTTTAGTTGGGTCTAAAATGCTTAAATAACATAACCTGATCAATCCAACTTCTATTACAAAATTTCAGCTGTTACTCGTTACAACCAGATGTAGCAAGTTATGAGGAAGTTTATGAAATTATCCTCAAAATACATATTTTGATCACTATTACAAAATTTATACAATGGAAGAGGCAGTTCGTGTGATTCAAGTACAAAAACGTATGAATTAAAATTTACAGGGAAGAACGAGGTTGAAATATCTAAATTTTGCAAAAAAAAAAGAAGAAAAAAAAAGGGGTCGAAACGGTCAAAAAATGTGGATTTGTGACTCCTCTCGATGACCTGACATTCGGAGAGACGACGTTGGACGGAATCGTAGAGTTGTAGCGGTTTTAGTCCTGACCTGTCAAAAATGGCGTCTGGTGGAAGACTGAAAACATTTGGAGAAAAACCTAAGCCGTTTACATTAGAAGAAAATGGGGATTCATTTTATATTGGTTCTGAGGTAATTCAATCTTTTTTAAATTTTTTGTAAGACTTATTTGATCAACAGGTCAGACTCTGGCATTATTCAGCTTGCTAATATTTGCCGGTCCACGATCGATGCTTCCATTGTTTACCCTCTCCAGACTCCATTGTCAAGTCCTTACCACACTACAAAATTAAAGACCAGTCCTTATAGAAAGAATTGTAGCCGACAAAGTCATTGTACTCCCAAAGATGATATATGTCTTTGAAGTTATGGAAAACGTTGTGGGAAAAGGAGAATATAATAGTTACCATTATATCCTCCATTTTCCACAATGTTTCCATATGTCTTTCTTCTAAAGTGTGCCGAGTTAGTTTGGGGCGATACCTGTCCTTTAGTGGCTGTTAATACTTGTGAAGGTGCTAACTTCTGTATTCTATATCTTCTGACTTCGTGTACGTCCACACAGTAGATGGTCAGGTGAGAGAGTGAACACACAGAAAATACTGGTTCCCTATATCAATTTTACGCGCCACTTTGGTTTCGCGGCAACGCTTGTACCCAGCGTCACTACACTCTCCCGACTTTCTCCAAAAAGGCTTCAGCGGTAGCCGACGGATGTCTAATTTGGGGGGTTACTCCCAAAGTGGGGTGGGAACCATTCCCTGGATCACAACTCAAAAACCCGGGGCTAGAAGCCACTAAAAATTGTCCCTGAAGTGTAGACCAAATTTATAACTGACATGTGAAACCCCCTCGGCTAAAAGCCAATGTAGGTATCACAAGAAGACTGGGACCAAACAAGTAGAACTCGCTTTAGTCTCAAAGTCAAAAGTTGTATTGAATGAATAAAACTCAATTCAGTACCCTTAATCCACGACTCAAAAACCCGGGGCTAGAAGCCACTAAAAATTACCCCTGAAGTGTAGACCAAATTTATAACTGACATGTGAAACCCCCTCGGCTAAAAGCCAATGTAGGTATCACAAGAAGACTGGGACCAAACAAGTAGAACTCGCTTTAGTCTCAAAGTCAAAAGTTGTATTGAATGAATAAAACTCAATTCAATACCCTTAATCCACGACAGGTGCCTTATTTTCAAACTGTTTTCAAACTAGAATGGGTCTTTCTGGACTTTATAGAAGGCTCGCGAAAACACAATACCAACAACCAAAAAGACCGAAAACAATTGAAAATTTTCTTGTTTTTAATCCTCGTCGCCAATAAAGTGTGCCGAGTTAGTTTGGGGCGATTCCTGTCCTTTAGTGGCTGTTAATACTTGTGAAGGTGCTAACTTCTGTATCTTCTGACTTCGTGTACATCCACACAATAGATGGTCAGGTGAGAGAGTGAACATAGAGAAAATACTGGTTCCCTATATCAATTTTACCCGCCACTTTGGTTTCGCGGCGACGCTGGTACCCAGCGTCACTACACTTCCTCAGGGTCGGTAAGATGCAAGATTAGTTTGTAAAGGGTTAAGGCAATGTCTCTGGCTTGTGGATCAAAAACTTGGAGGAGCGGATAATAAAATTGCATTCCTTAACTCTTTACCAAACAGCAAAATTTTAGAACAGTTCAAAATCAAAAGCATTACAGATAAGCAGTATATCTTGGCTTCTATGATTGCATTTATATTTAAGGGAGTGTAAGATGTTATGGAGAAATAAACTGCTGGTAACCAGCATTTTCTCCTTTACCCACAATGGTAACCAGCATTTTCTCCTTTACCCACAATGTTTCTAAAGTTTCATATCCAGGCAAATCCCATTGCTAAAGCCACTTTTTAGGTGTTGTCTGCAAATGCTTTCAGTTTGGACATAATGTATCTTAGGCTTTGAAAACGCTTTGTGAAAAGGAGAAAAAATTTGGTACTCATCATTTCCTCTGTCCAACAACATTTTCTCCCCATTAAAGATAATTCTTTCATTTGAGTTACGTTTAATTTGTTGTCTGCATGTGCTTTGAATTTAGATAAATTGAAAATTTTACTGTCTGATGAAGGGTTTTGCAGATGGCATAGATCAAGATCAGACTGCACATTCTGTGCAGTCTGATCTTTGATCTATACCGTCCACTTGTGTAGTCAAGCCTGTACAATCAAAATCTATGTAAGTTTCAATGGATTGTACTTAGAGCCGTCGAAGGACGTCAAGTTTATTTATTTGGCGCTGAAAGAGTTAAAGATTCTTAATCATATATATGTGTTATAGGTGGGGACTTATCTTCGGATGTTTAGAGGATCTCTGTACAAGAGATACCCGTCTATGTGGAGAAGATTAATTACTGTGGAAGAGAGAAAGAAATTGGCACAAATAAGTAAGTACTAAGTAGGTCAGGGTCAGCATTCACCAGCTTTTCAAAGTCTTATTCTTAGTCTTATTCTCCAAGATTTTCTTAAGTTGAAAATAACACAACTTGTAATTGGCTAGACCGAATGGTTTGGGCAGTCAGAAGTTGTGCGACTTTCAAATTAAGAAAATTTTTGAGAATAAGAATAAGAACTTTCTTAAGAATGGGTGGTGAATATGGACCCAGAAATAATTTGACAAAGGATGTAATGACAAGGCCAGTGCGGAAAGAGAAATTTGATAATGTAACAATGCAAACTTTTACTAGTTTACTGAACAATCCCTGAAGAAGAAGGCTTTAAAAAACATTGTTGGAAAAGAAGAAAATGCTGGTAACCGGCATTTTATCCTTTTCCAACAATGTTTTCTACCTTTTCAAAGATAATTTCCACTATTTGAGCTACATTTTGTTGTCTGCAAAGGGCTTGGATTCGGACAAGTCAAAAATTTTAGTGTTTAGCAGTTAATCTATTCTCTGTGACAAAAGTATAGACATGTTCAAATTGAAAGCGTTTGTAGAACTGACTGTTTAAATGTGCCTTAAATGATCATGAAATTCGTCATTAATAGGGTAGAAAAAATTGTGGAAAAAGGAGAAACCCTTTTCCCACAGTGTTTTCAGAAGCCTGGGTCATTAAAAGTCGGGATTGTGTGTCAAAGAGTTAACCATGCTTGTTTACTTTTACAGCTGGGTTTGGACAACATTCACTAGCTACAAATATTACTCTACTAAAGGCTAGTGAAGTCGATGACATCATTGAGGGAAATGGTGACAAGTACAAGGAACTGGCAACAGCCTCAGAGCCTCTCTTTAGGAGGTAGGACTATTTGTGTAGTAAATTGATTATTTGTTAGGCCAGTGTTTATATGAGACAAGAGCTTGGTTGGGTAGCTCAGTGGTTAGTGTATCTGACTCCCTCTGATACATGTGAGAAAGTAGTCAGTGACTTGGAAAGAAAGTTGTGTCAGTACCAGTGTGAGAAAGGCAGGAAACACATGTGTACCTGTACTGACTGCCATGATATGACCCAGGCTGTAATAATGGTGTTAAGCTCGAATACAATCAATCAAGGAATCTAGACAGGGACAATTGTGCGATTTGTGGTAAAATCTCATTGATTGTCCTGCCAGCGTCCAGGTCATATAATTTTTGTCAACTTGTTTGATTAAAATGATAATACATAGACACTCATGTAAGATCCTCTTTTTGGAATTTAACCCGAAATAGTTGACCATGTCTATGAAGTTGGGATGTTCTATTTACATTGTAAATTCTAATCTAAGAGACCACCTGTAAGATTTTACCAACAACAAAATTTTAGGCTTGCCCAATTTCAAAGCTTTAGGAGATGACTAAATAATTGTGACTCAAGAATAGAAACTGGCTTTTGGAAGGATAGAAAATATTGTGGAAAAGGAGCCGGGTTACCAGCATTTTCTCCTTATCCAGTTTACCAGTATTTTCTCCTTTTCCCGCAATGTTTTCAAAAGGTCTCTTCCGTTGGGTTGTTCAAACTCAGGATTGTGTGATAAAGGGTTAAAAAACATCCCTATGAAATATTGGAAATCAGCGAAAAATAAATGCAGTATATGAATATGTGTGAGACCATCATGGCAAAAAGGAGAAAGTATTGTAGGAGAGACTCCTCCATTTGCTGCAATGTTGTAGAAGGTGGTGAATTTTGTGTAAAGGGGTTTTGTCTACCTAAAGAACAAATGTAAGACTCTTTAAAATTGAAATCATTTGCAGACAAGAACTTAGACATTTCTCAAATAATTGGATCTCAAAAAATTAGATATTGCTCAGATAATGAACATTGTTGTTGGCGGGGTAAGAGCATTTAAGCCATGCTCTAGGAAAAGGGGGTTTAAGAAAACTCTGTTATGTATTATACGAAGCAAGTCATCATATGATATGGGCATGAAATCCATTATGTATACAGCCTGAATCATAAGGTACACTGGTTCTTTGACATACAGAATATTTACCCATATCAAATAGGTTTGACCCAGGTCAGCCTGCTCGGACTGGGAAGGCTGACATTGGTTGATACTTTTATGATTTAATGTATTATTTCCAGAGGTGATAGCAAGGCCAAGAGATCCAATTGGGTACCTACTGTACCAAGTTCTTCACACCATCTTGATGCTGTACCATGTTCTACACCTATAAATAGAAACAGACTGGGAAAACCCAAAATTAGGACATTTCCTCTGTGGTAAGGCTCATCATTGTATAAGTGACATATATAAATTGAATATGACACAAAAACGTAATTTCATGTGTGAGAGGGTAGAAAACATTGTGGAAATAGGAGAAAATGTCAAGGTATTGTCATAGCCCTGTAGTCATTTGACCTGTCGTCATGCAAAAACTTTTGACATTTTATAGTATCTCTACTATTACTGAATATATTTACTTCAGACTGTTCACTATCACAAAGAAGATCCTAAAAACAAGGGTAGCATAACCTTCAAAGTACTTTTTAAAACAGTTATGCCCCTTTTTTCGACTTAGAATTTTCATGGAAAACGAGAAAATGCAGCCAGGCATTGGCATGTGGAGCATTTGTTCCACAATGGTTTTAAAAGGTTTCTTCTTCCAGGTTGTTAACTCTTTGGATTGTGTGGTAAAGGGTTAACTCTTCTACTAAATGAACTTTTTCCAGAGCACAGCTCAAGTATAATGGCTATTTTTTGCTGAGAAAAAGACCAAGATATTTCATTGCTGCTGCTCTGGCAAAAGGGAATTTAATGCATCTTGGTCATGTATAATACCAAGGAAGTCATCACATAGTTATGGATCAATAAAATATGTGTCCTTCGAATTGCAGAAAATGGACCAATGGCAAAAAGTTTGACCCATGTCAGTCTTCGTGGACTGCACAGGCTGACATGAGTCAATATTTTTGCAGATACTTTAAGCCCCTTTCCATAGAGCATGATAACCATGTAAGGACTATACTTTATTATGAAGACCACTTACACTACTTTTACGAATTTTTCTCACAGTTTTGATGACTCAGACCCAGCCATCTTGCATGAAAATGCTAGCCAACCAGAGAACCTGGTTCCTATCCGACTGGATATGGAATATGAAGGACAAAAACTTAGAGACTGTTTTACATGGAATAAGAATGGTAATGATTTGTATATTTACTGCTCTTGTTTTGATATCTTTGTTGATTTAGGGGTCCTCTTAGTTGAGTTTGATTAAGGTCAAATTCCAAGTTTTTTTTCAAGAGTTTTTAGCTTGGCTTTTTTCGAAGAAAAACATCAAGTTGTTGTCAAAGCCCTTGTGCAATCTGCGTCATAGTCGTGCAAAAGCTTTGAAATTTTATAATATCTCTATCATTCCTGAAGAAATTCACTTCACACTTTGACTAGTTTTTAACTATATAAAGGGGAATGCATATAACACTGGCAGGTAACCACTGAAATATTTTTTGACACAATTATGCCCTTTTGTGTGGTTACCAGCATTTTCTCCTTTTTTTCTGCAATGTTTTCAAAAGGTATCTTACTCAGGGCTGTTAAAACTTAGGATTCTGACCTCAGTCAGGTAGCTCAGTGGTTAACATATCTGACTCATGATCTGGTGGTTGTAGGATATAATTCACTGTTAGATTTCTATAAACTACTGATATGCATAAAAGAAATCGCTATAACTTCATCTTACAGAGACACTGATTACGCCAGAAATGTTTGCTGAGGTACTGTGTGATGATTTAGACCTGAACCCTGTGAACTTTGTTCAGGCCATTTCCCAGGTCATCCGATCTCAGCTAGAAGCACACTCAGCTGAGGCAGCGGAAATGAGTGAAGAGCAGACCTCAGATCAGAGAGTTATCATTAAGGTATGGATCTACATAAAGTTCTTTGGTGAACCTGTTACCAGACAATGTTCTGTTAAAGAACCCTACACCAAATGACATATTTTGACTGGTCCAAATTGAAAGCATTTGCAGACAAGAAATTAAGTGTGTTTGAAAAATGGAATTTGTATTTGATAGGGTATATTCCCACAGTGTTTTGAGAAACTTTTTTTTCTCAGGGTTGCTTAAATATGGCATTGTTTGGTGAAGGGTTTAAAAGAAGACATTTAGAAACATTATAGAAAAAGGAGAAAATGGAGGTAACCAACATTTTCTCCTCTTCCGACGTCTTCCACCCCTTCAAAACAATATCACTTTTTGAGTCACATATAATTTGGCATCTGCAAATACTCTCAATTTGGACTAGTCTAAAATTTTGTTGCTTGGTGAAAAGTTGATACAGAAACCATTTTAAATTCTGTCTGATTAGTTTAGCCAGTTAGCAAGTTAGTCTTGGATAGTACAGGAAAAATAGAGGCAAGCTTTTTGTATGAAAAAAAAAGATAAATACAAATTAGTTTCTTAATTGTCATCTGTACATGTAAAAGAATGACCTTCTAAGCTCAGCTGTTTTCAAGGTATTGTTGTAGCCCTGACCACGTTGTCTATGTCATCTGTGTCGTTCTCTACGTTGTCATCTTGCGAAAACTTTTGACATTTCGTAATATCATACTCGAGATAGTTACTTCAAACTTGGACAAGCTGTAACCATCAAAGTTTTTTTTTACACAGTTATGCTCCTTTTTCAACTTGAAATTTTCACTAGAAATTAACTGCAGCTGAGCATTGGCAATAACATACAGTACTTTTTTTAAGAACGTGCTTTTGCATTTGGCTAGTGTAGAATTTTGTTGTTTGTGAAAGAGTTAAAGAAAAATAAATAAGATTTTCACTTTATATCAACTGTATAGATTGTCATTTCCATTTCAGTTAAACATTCATGTTGGTAATATATCTTTAGTCGATCAGTTTGAGTGGGACATTGCAGAAATAGAAAACAGTCCAGAGGAATTTGCTGTTAGATTATGCGGGGAATTAGGTGAGGCTTTACAGTATCTGATCCATGAGATATGCTCTGAGAGAAAGGGGGGGGGGGGGGTTTTCTAACTTTTTGCCACACAATTGTGATCTTTAACTACCTTGAGGAAGAAGGCTTTTGAAAACATTGTGGGAAAAGGAGAAAATGCTGGCACCAGCATTTTCTCCTTTTCCCAAAATGTTTTCTACAATTTCAAAGAAAAATACCATTGATTGAGCCACATTTAAATTGTGGCCTGTAAATGCTTTCAATTTGGACCAGTCAAAAATTTTGTCATTTTGGAAAGAGTTAATGGATCTCCCTGATGCATTATACCAAGCAAGACATCATACAATTATGTACCCATAAAATTCATGTAATAATTCATCTTACAACTGATGGAATCATGAGGTAGATTCTAAGAAGGTCCCTGGAAGTGCAGAAAATTTATGAATAGCAGAAAGTTTTTACCCTTGTCAGCCTGCATGGATTTTGCAGTCTTACATGAGTTGATACTTTTTGCAGATCATCCCAACATTAGGTGTGAAGATAAATCAAGGATGAGAAAGACTGTCTTCGAATTAGAAAATCACTGATATGAAGATATATGACCACAGGGACCTGGGACAAGTGCTTGGTAACCAAACTGTGGCTACTCAGCCATGTGCAACTTTTCTACATGTTAATTCTGCACCAAACAATCCTGAGTTAGAATGACCACAGGTTGAAAACAATGTTGGAAGGAGAAAATGTTGATAACCAGCATTAATTTTCTCAATCGTTTCTCCTTTTCCCAGTGTTTATCCAAATCATATTTATTGTGCCATATTTGATACATCATTTGCAAATGCTTTTAGTTCGGACATATCAAAGATTTTGGTGTATCATGAAGACTTCAGGAAACTTGTTTGTCATTGGGGTTTGTTTAACCCTTTACCAAATTGAAAACATTTGCAACAAAAAATTGTAGCTGAAATGATAGTATTTATCTATGAAATAGTAGAAAACATCGTGGAAAAAGGAGAAAATGCTGGCTACCAGCATTTTCTCCTTTTCCCACAAGGTTTCAAAAGGCTTCTTCCTCAAAATCATTAAAACTCAGGATTGTGTGGTAAATGGTTAAGTTTTGGTTCATACTGTATATTTCAGGTCTGGGAGGAGAATTTGTAACAGCTATAGCTTACAGTATAAGAGGACAGATCAGTTGGCATCAAAAGACCTATGCTTTTAGGTATTTCTGCTCTTACTTTATTAAGTTTTTGATGGTCTGTACTATTGCCTACTTCATTTAACTTGACCCAGGTCAGCATCATTTACATAAATCAAAATTCTATTTTTACCCTCAGCATCACGCAAGGCTGTGTTCGGCAAATGTCCTGAATGGTCACGGAAATATTTCGTACAATAGGCGCAATTTGAATTGCTTACCTGTACCTTTTCATGCATATATAACTTCCCAAATAATGGTTGGAGTTCTATTTATATGCCTACTTAGATATCAGCATAAAGGTCAGGATCAGGTCAATTTAAGTAGGCAATACCCAATCATTCCCATACGTCATAGTCATCCATCCATGCCCATTTGCATGAACTGAACCCCTCACCCAATATTGGAATATTCGAAAAAAAAAATTACAGACCTGTCCACCTTGATGAGAGGATGCGAAGAGCTGAGAATTCACATACTAATCCTTAAGGTCAAGGTCACATAGTATTTCATGTCAGTTCGTAATCTCTGGAACTCTTGGTATGTTTTTGAAATATTTCACATGTGAGCATATTGATCAGAAAACATGCAAATTGGAGGTTTCAGTAGCCAGGCTCAAAGGTCAAGGTTTCAAAGGTCACATACTCTTAAATGGAGACCACTACATGTGTTGTCAATTTGTTAATTTTTTTGCACAAAGTATAAAACTCAAAATACAAAATGAATAATTCAGATTGACTATGACAGTTTTTGGACTTTTCAAAACTCAAAGCAATGCAGAAATGGTTCCTAAAAGTTGTTTGCTGCAAGGGTAAGAAAAAGAGTTACAAGTCTGTATCTAGATCTTAACTATTTACCAGGCATCACAGTTTTAGACTGGTTAAAGTTAAAAGCATTTGCAGATGAAAAATTTGATTTTGCACAACTTATGATATTTGTCATTAAAAGGATTGAAACGTTGTGGGAAAAGGAGAAAGTCCCTTTTCTTTAGGGTCGTTCAAACTGGGGATTGTGTGGTAAAGGAGGGATTGTGTGGTACAGGACTAACAGTTTACCACACAATCCAAACTTATAGCCACTGTAAGGAAAAGGCCATTGAAGATATTGTGGGAAAAGGAGAAAATGCTGTTAGCCAGTATTTTCTCCTTTTCTTACAGTTTTCTATTGTATCAAAGAGAGAATTCATCATGTTAGCAACATTTTTTATCTGTAAATGCTTTCAGTTTGGTCTAGTCCAAACTTTTGTTGTTTAGTAACAAGTAAATTACATAGTCTCATTTTTCATATTTCTACTCCCTTTTCTTCGAAAATTAAAACAGTATAGCGCCTGGATAATTTTTTCAATTGCATGCATGTTTTTTTTTTTTATCCACTTGCAGTGAAACTCCCTTACCTGTGGTTGAGATTGCAATAAGAAACCAAAATGAGGCTGACAGCTGGAGTCCGTTCCTGGAGATTCTAACAGATCAAGAAATGGAGAAGAAAATCAGGGATCAGGACAGAAACACAAGGTATAAATTGAACTATTCATTTCACATTTGCTGTACTATCCTTTGTCTCAATTTGTTTATTAATTTCTCTCACCGGCTAAACTTCAAAACCAGCCATGCTCTGTGAAAATGTTTAACCCCTTTACCACACAATCACAACTTTTAACGACCCTGAGAAAGAAGCCTTTTGAAAACATGGTGGGAAAAGGAGAAAATGCTGGTAACCAGCATTTTCTCCTTTTCCCACAATGTTTTCTACCCTTCTCAAACCAAATTTCAATTTTTCAGTCACATTTATTTTGTCGTCTACAATTGCTTTCAATTTAGACCAGTCTATAATTTTGTCATTTGGTAAAGAGTTAATGCATCTGCAGAAAGTATTGATCCATGTCAGCCTGCCTAGTCCACCCAGGCTGAACTGGATCATAAACTTTTGGTATGGGTAAATTTTTTGCATTTCAAAGAACCCATATGCTGATAATGCATCACAAAGATTCATTAAAACCTCATTTCCCAGAGAAGCCCTCAAGTTGTGTCTTGTGATAATGCATTCAGATAATAATATTTAGATAAACTTTGTATGTTTGCTTTAAAGGCGCATGAGACGATTGGCAAATACCGCCCCAACATGGTGAGATACTTAATGTGGGTCATCCTGTTTACTATCACTACAAAACGGAGTGAAATTTTGTAACTGGGGCTTGATGCTGTGTGGAAAAAGGACATGATTTGATAGCAGTGAAATGAAATTTTGTAAGTGTGGAATGATACTTTGTGGAAAAAGACCATGATCTGATAGAAGTGCTGGAAGAAAACAGCAGACATTGAGTAGAAAGATAAGAATTACAGAACATATCCAATTGTGTTCACAGAGACGTGTGCGTTTTTAGCTCAACCCTTTACCAGATGACAAGATTTTAGCCTTGTCAAATCTGAAAGCATTTGCAGGCAAAAAATGAAATGTCAATTGAAAATGAAATTTGTCATTCAAAGGGTAGAAAACATTGTGGGGAAAGGAGAAAATGCTGGTAACCAGCATTTTCTCTTTTTCCTACAATGTTTTCAATAGCCTTCTTCCTCAGGGTTGTTAAAACTTAGGATTAAGTGGTAAAGGGTTAAGGACAAAAAGGTGGCTGCCATAACTCTTTACCAAATAACAAATTCTGGACTCTTCCAAATTGAAAGTATCTACAGACGACAAATTTAAAAGTGATACAACTGAAGTTTTTTAACTCATTACCAAATGACAATATTTTAGGCTTGTCCGAATCGAAAGCATTTGCAGACGACAAAATAAAAGCGAGTGAAAATTTGAAATTTGTTTTGTGAAGGGTAGAAAACATTGTGGGAAAAGGAGAAAATGCTGGTTACCAGCATTTTCTCCTTTTCCCACTATGTTTTCTAAAGGCTTCTTTCTCAGGGTCATCAAAAGTAGGGATTGTGTGGTAATGGGTTAAAAAACAGGGTAGAAAACATGGTTGGATTTCTCCTTTGTCTCACCATGTTTACAAACAGCTTCTCTGTCAGGGTTGTTAAAGCTTCGGGATTGTATATCGAAAGAAAAAATTTCAGACTTGTCCAAATCCAAAGCAAATGCAGACTACAAATTAAATGTGGGTCAAATGATGTAATTGTGTCAGAAAGGGTAGAAAACTCTGTTGGAAAAGGATACCACATTCAATTTGTCATCTGTAAATGCTTTGAATTTGGACAAGTCTGAAATTTTGTCATTTTTTAGCTCCACTGGCCGAAGACCAGCGGGCTTATGTCATGGCCCGTTGTCCGTCGTGCGTCTGTCCGTCTGTGCATTATCTTTTATTTTAAACATCTTCTCTGAAACTACCCAGCCAATTTTGATGAAACTTCACAGAAATGATCATGCCATGGTCCTCTTCAGAATTTCTTGAAAGAATTTAATTCCTTCAAAAATTCTGGTTGCCATGGCAACAAAACTTAAATATTGGAAATCTTTGAAAATCTTCTTGTCTGAAACCATAAGGCCTAGGGCTACCCAATTTGGCATGTAGCTTTATCTAGTAGACCTCTATCAAGTTTCTTCAAATTATAGCGCTGGGGTCAAATTTGACCCCGCCCCGGGGGTCACAAGTTTTACATAGGCTTATATAGAGAAAACTTTAGAAATCTTCCTGTACCTAGCCATAAGGCCTAGGGTTACTAAATTTTGCATGTGGCTTTATCTAGTGGGCCTCTACCAACAGTGCCCAACTTATAGCCCCGGGGTCAAATATGACCCCACCCCGGGGGGTCACAAGTTTTACATAGGCTTATATAGAGGAAATTTTAGAAATCTCCCTGCACCTAGCCATAAGGCCTAGTGCTACCAAATTCTGCATGTGGCTTTATCTAGTGGGCCTCTACCAAGAGTGCCCAACTTATAGCCCTGGGGTCAAAATTGGCCCAGCCCCAGGGGTCACAATTTTTATATGGGTTTATATAGACAAAACTTTAGAAATCTCCCTGTACTCAGTCATAAGGCCTAGGGTTACCAAACTTTACGTGTGGCTTTATCTAGTGGGCCTGTACCAAAAGCACCCAAATTATAGCCCTAGGGTCGAATTTGACCCCACCCCAGGGGTCAGAAGTTTTACATGGGCTTATGTAGTGAAATCTTTAGAAATTTTCTTGTTACTTACCATAAGAACTTGGGCTACCAATTTTAGTCCTGTCTCAGGGGTCTTATGTTCAAAACCATTTGGCCAAGTATTGTAATGTTTGTCATGTAGGGATTATATGTATCAGCCAGTGGAGCCATACAGGGCCATCATGGCCCTCTTGTGTGAAGAGTTAAACGGACTGTATGTACTAGGTAAAAACACAGGGACTCGATCCAGTAATTTGTTTGGTATCTTGTAAGTAAATAAAGACAAGGGGTCGAACTTGGCCGAAGGGCAGATATTACCAGGTTCGAATTAAGGTCCAATTACAAAGTCAATTTTGATTCAATTTTGTCATGAAATGTACTAAATCTCAGCTAAATGAATACGTTCTTCGATGATGCTACAGATTATAACCATAATCAATCCATTTACCGAACACAGTTCGAGATATCGAGCAAATTAGGGTCAATTTCGCAGGTCGGACACAACCGTGCAACTGGGACACCACTCTTCTTTCAGGGTTAAATGCCACATCATCTCATTCCTACCACGCATCGATTAAAAACATGTTAATGAATAACTCACAGGCAATAAATTTCTGTTTCCTCCGAAGTCAACAGCATTTTCAGGTTTATAATCTTTCAAATCGAAACTGATGTCATTTTGACAAGCTTTCATCTGTATGCTTGGGATGATTTCATTGGTCAGCGTTGCTGGTTCTCTGCCCACCACTAATTATCAATTACAAAGCCGGTACTCTTACAGTATAGCAACTGGTTGAAAGTGAAACTGAAAGTAGATTTCTCTGTAGGAATTGGGTTTCTTTTACTTTACTGAGGGTAGATTTCCAATAAAAGTTTTAGTTAAGTGAAGAAAATTATCTAAAGAGCCAGTTAACAAGCATTCCGGATTTCTACGATTAAAAGTCAAAACTCACGGTAAATGACATTATAACATGAACCCCGCTTCGTAGCTGTAGTAAGACTGAGCTGGGTCCAGTATCAACAAATCAAATTTCGTTTTACAAAAGCGTCGTTTCGGTCTAGTATGCCGTTAATTGGAAATTCGTTGCGATAAGGTAATGAATAATTGGTTTTGTTCCCTGGTTGATCAATGTGGAAAGAAATAGTCGTCTGTAAGTTACTTGTTAACATGTTTTTAATCGATGTGTGGTAGGAAAACTGATTGTCAATGCCTGAGATGTGGCATTTAGCCCTGAAAGTAGAGTGGTGTCCCAGTTGCACGGTCCTGTCCGACGTGCGAAATTGACCCTAATTTGCTCGATATCTCGATCTGTGTTCGGTAAACGGATTGATTATGGTTATAATCTGTAGCATCATCGAAGAACGTATTCATTTAGCTGTGATTTGGTACATTTCATGACAAAATTGAATCAAAATTGACTTGGTAATTGGGCCTAAATTCGAACCTGGTAATATCTGCCCTTCGGCCAAGTTCGACCCCTGGTCTTTATTTACTTACAACATACCAAAAAAATTACTGGATCGAGTCCCTCTGGGTAAAAAAAGATTTGAGTCAATGGTTTTGTTACAAATTTCTTAATTGTATATTGTCTAATAAATCTAAAAAAAAAAGTGTATAGAAGAAAACTCATATTTCTGTTATTTTTTGCTTGTCGGAACATGTAGTGCTCAAGATGAGCTAGTGTAATATAAAATAAAGTCATGAATACACAAAGTGTGCAGAAATGACCCGTTACAAAGAAAATATTAGACTAGGTCAAATTTAAAGCATTCGCAGACAACATATTAAATGTTTCTCAAAACATGAATTTCGTCTATCAAAGGGTTTGAAGTATTGTGGGAAAAGAAGAAAATGCTGGTTATCAGCATTTTCTTCTTTCCCCACAATGTTTTCAAAAGCCTTTTTCCTCAAGGTCATTAGAAGTTTGGATTGTTTTGTGAAGGGTTTATAACTTGATCTTTAATATTTTCATTTAATTAAGCATAAAAAAAGTATAATTCAGTAACTACAGGGTACTTGGTTTGAAAAATAGAACTTACTTGTAACTAAGCACAATAATATATGTAGTGTACGTCAATCTGTGTAACAGAGTAACAGATTTAACTTCAACTTCATAGTTTTGGCATTAAGGACTGACTGATTAATTATATGGTATTTCACGTCATTTTCACCATTATTTCCGTCATATTGCTGTGCCCAGTTTACCTATCCATGCTTTCCAGGAGTTTCTTTAACCAGTACTATGTGCAATATTCTTACCAATCCACTGGCTGCTTTCCTACATTACAATCGTCAAAACAATAATAAGCAAAGATGGGAAGAGTGAATCCTGTCGCAATGACTACCAACAATCCTTGGAATGAGATTTGCCGAGCTTGGAATGTCTGTTCTCAAGTCCTTTACGCTACTGGGTGCTCTACTGGGGCTCTGCTCAATGTAACTGAAGAATACCTGACACAAATCAGCCTAAATACATGGCCACAGACAGACATATATACAGGCTAATTCATATATTCCTTCACAGACACATGTTTGGTGGTGTTTTATTGATACATCCTAATTCATCTTTCTTACAAGTCTGTAGAAATTCAACACTGTAATATATCAAAAACTTCTGATATATCTCAAATATATCTGAACAGACATTGTATGAACTTTTCCCCACATAAAAACCTAATATGAACTTAGTGGAATATATATATACCTATGGGAAAAAGTTAAGCATATTTTATATTCCTTGAAAAAGAGGTAAACAAAGACCAAAATAACATGGCAAATTACTTTATTTTGTCTGGTGCATTTCATCCATTCACTTAAATATAATAAAATGCTAAACAGAGATATTAAAGAAAATGATACATTTGGGAAAAAAAGAATTGTTTTAACTGTATGAGATGGAATATGCTTAACTTTTTCCCATAGGTATATTTAAGTTTATCACACTAAATTCAACATTTATACCTAATCCTTTTACCACAACATAAAAGTTTTGGCTAATCCAAACTGAAAGCATTTGCAGACGACATATAGAATGCAGCTTAAATGATGGTTTTCTTTTTCATTAAAAAAAAGAAAAACATTGTGGGAAATGAGGAATTGCTGGTAGCATTTTCTCCTTTTCCCACAATGTTTACAAAAGCCTTCTAATCCAAACTGAAAGCATTTGCAAATAACAAATAAAATACGGTTTAAATGACAGTTTTCTTTTTTTAAAAAAATAAATAAATAATAATATTTGGAGAAATTGCTGGTAGCATTTCTTTTTCTGGTAACCAGCATTTTCTCCGTTTCCCGCAATATTTTCAAAAGCCTTCTATCCATGATTCATTAAACTCATTATTTTTTGGTAAAGGGTTAATCTTTTATCACACAATCCAGAGATTTAACAACCCAAAGGATGAAGTTTTGTAAACACTGTGGGTAAAGGAGAAAATGCTGGTAACCAGCATTTTCTCCTTTTCCCACAATGTTTCCTGTCCTTCCAACAACAAATTTCAATTATTGAGTCACAATTATTTTGTTGTCTGGAAATGTTTTCAAATTTGACAAGTCTAAAAATTTGTCTTTTGGTAAAGAGTTATTGATCCACGTACTACTGTACTGACTCCAGATCTAGTGCACAAGCAGTAACCTCCATGTCGTTCCCTATGACCAGGATCAAGGTACTCCCAAGTCCACTCCATAAACACTATCCTTGACAAGTTCATCAATACAGATCTTACTGAAGTTCCATAGCTGCTCCTTCTGGTATTCTAACTGTAATACATGAAAATGGGACTAAGTTTTCAAGCCGAAATGGCTGGAAACAGCAATAACACAATATTTTTCTCAAAGGGGCATAAAGCCAGATTTTGACTCAGTAATGAAAAAGAATGTGACTGTTTACCCTCGGCCTGGCGAAAACAAACAATTCTAACATGACACGTGACTTCGGTTCTATAAACACATTGCAATGACAGCGTGGTAAAATCTATGTCATTCTATATACAGTGACATCATCTGTATAAAGTAAGTCGCCTGTGGCTGTTCCATGTCTCCGCTCTTGGTTATTTTATCAATTAAAGTCACTTGACATAAACAAATTGTCATTTTCTGCTCATTGGCCATGGAGGAAGGAAAATCCTCATGGATTTACCGAAACTAACTGTTTTTGATAAAAATTTACAACAATGGAACTATTTCAAATGTTACCAGTAAACGTGTAAATCAAGTGTCTTTTCAAGTTGAAGGTTAGTTCAAAATTGCCGGTGTTGCATTGGAAATGGGACTGGGAGTGGGTGGAGTAATGTTCAGAGCATTTGAAGCAGCTGCTACTCTAATTCTTAACAAAATGCATTCATTTTCCTTTGTAATTTGAACAGAAGAAAATGTAACAGTAAAACGGTGCTTTTTTTTAATGTTGTATTTGATGTGTTAGGTTTTATTGAATCTTTTATTCTTTTCATATAAATTTACCGACTGGGCAGTGAGATTTTGTTTTGAAAGTAAGTGGAACAGCCGTGGTGTATTCAAGTGTATTCATAATCCGCTTGGATCAGCGTTTTTTACACTAAGTATGTTTTCTTTGATTAAGAGTGGCTCATGTTAGAATCGAAATCATCTGCTTTCTATCATGGTTTATCATTCAAAAAACCATGTCGTGAGTTATGAGACACAATGAATAAACCACTCGGGCTATTGTCCTCGTGGATTATTTATTGTGCCTCATAACTCACAACCATGGTTTATTGAACCAAAAACCACAATAAAAAAAAGATTATTTCTTAAAAGAAAAAAGAATTCTAGAATAAATGCCTTTGTTGGGTTTTGGACCCATAACCATTTAAACAACAGGCAGTGACTGTAAACAGAGCTATTGTGCCAATCAGTGAACTATCCTGTAAAAAGTGAAGTTTTCCCTTGTTATGCACGAACATCTACTCCACAAATACTGGAATAGAAAATTTTACAGTAAAACTACACAAACCCTATTTAATTTTTCATGTTTTCTACATGTACATATTTCTATCTATATTTCAATTTTTAAGCCATCTTTGCATGCAAATAAAAATCAGCAGTCTCTGTTAAGATTTTATATAAGAGAATAAAAAACTTACGAAATAAACTGGTTAAATGCCAATTAAAGACTGATTGATTGTATGGTGTTTAAGGGAACAAGACAGTTTCCCGACACAAGTTTTCGAGACAGTTCCCCAACAGATTTGGAGACAGTTCCCCAACACTTTTGAAGACAGTTCCCCTACATTTTTGTTCAATGTCAAACGATAATTATCACGATACAAGAGGGCCATGATGGCCCTGTATCGCTCCACTGGCTATTAAGTAAAATTCTGACCAGTCGTTTCAGAGAAGAAGAATTTTTAAGAATTTCTAAATTTCCATATAGTGCAAGTAGCCCCCATTCACCAGAGCCACATTTTTTGATGAATCAAAATTTTACGAACAATTTTTGAAAAAGGTCACCCAAGCAACAATCCTGTGAAATTATTTCATAATCTGACCTGCTGTTTCAGAGGAGAAGATTTTTAAAGAATTCCTTCATTTCTGTATAGTGCAAGAAGCCCCCATTCACCAGAGCCACGTTTTTTGATGGATCAAAATTTTACGAACAGTTTTTGAAAAGGGTCACCCAAGGAACAATCCTGTGAAATTATTTCGAAATCTGACCAGCAGTTTCAGAGAAGAAGAATTTTGAAGAATTCCTTCATTTCTATATGGTGCAAGAAGCCCCCATTCACCAGAGCCACATTTTTTGACGGATCAAAATTTTACGAACAATTTTTAAAAAGGGTCACCCAAGGAGCATATCTGTGAAATTATTTCAAAATCTGACCCGTGGTTTCAGAGGAGAAGATTTTTAAAGAATTCCCTAAAAAATTCCATTTGGTTGCAATGGCAACCAGAGTTTTTGATGGAATCAAATTCTGTGAACAGTTTTTAAAGAGGACCTTCCAAGGAACATTCCAGCCAAGTTTGGTCCAAATCCGCCCAGTGGTTTAGGAGGAGTTGATGTTTAAAGAATTGTTGACGACACACGACGCACGACGGACACCAGGTGATCCTAAAAGCTCCCCTTGAGCACGTTGTGCTCAAGTGAGCTAAAAAGTTAACATACGGATGGACGCACAACGGACAACGGGCCATAACATAAGCCTACTGGCCTTCGGCCAGTGGAGCTAAAAAACTTGTCTAGCACCAATCATGTATCACTGCAGCTTGATAATCAAGGGAGGTAAATAGTAACGAACTTTATCTTTCATAAAAAGAGTTATTTCCCTTGATTAATGTTTAAATTGAAGTGACAATATTTTGAAGCCCATGTTAAACTTGCGATCCCTGGAATGAAGGCAATTTTGACCCCAGACCTACAATATGAAACTAGAATGTGTGGTTATAAACAAAAAGATTTTTTAATCTTGCCCAATAAAAAGTCATGTAAAACAAGTTTGCTGAATAAAAGGCCCTGTAAAATGTGATCCATGACACAGGTTTATCAAGTTTTCACTATAAAAGCCAATGTAAAACTTGTGACCCCTGGTGTGGAGTCAAACTTTACCCCCAAAGTTAAAATTTGGGCCCTCTTGGTAGAGGCCCATTATATAAAGTTACATGCAAAATTTGGTAGCCCTAGGCCTAAATATGGCTATGTACAAGTAGATTATTAAAGTTTCCTTATATAAGACCATGTAGAACTTGTGACCCCCTGGGGTGGGGCTACATTTGACCCCCTGGGCTATAATTTGGGCACCCTTGATAGAGACCCCCTAGATAAAGCTAAATGCAAAATTTGATAGCCCTAGCCCTTATAGCTAGATGCGAAAGATTTTCCTATATAAGCCCGCCCATGTAAAACATGTTACCCCCCGGAGCGAAGTCAAATTTGACCCTCGGCTATAATTTGGACACCCTTGGTACAGGTCCACTAGATAAAGCTACATGCCAAATTTGGTCGCCCTAGGCCCCATGGCTAGGTCAAAGAAGAATTTTAAAGTTCTCCCTATATAAGCCCATGTAAAACTTGTTATATAAGCCCATGTAAAACTTGTTACCCCCGGGCAGGGCCTAATTTGACCCCAGGGCTATAATTTGAACAATCTTGGCAGAGGTCCACTAGATAAAGCTACATGCCAAATTTGGTAGCTCTAGGCCCTATGGCTAGGTAGAAGAGGAATTTTAAAGTTCTCCCTAAATAAGCCCATGTATAACTTGTAACCCCCGGGGTGGGGCCAATTTTGACCCCAGGGCTATAAATTGAAGAAACTTGGTAGAGGTCCACTAGATAAAGCTACATGCCAAATTTGGTAGCCCTTGGCCTTACGGTTTCAGACAAGAAGATTTTCAAAATTTTTCAGTTTTGTTGCCATGGCAACCAGAGTTTTTGAAGGAATTAAATTCTTTCAAGAAATTCTGAAGAGGACCATGGCAGGATCATTTCTGTGAAGTTTCATCAAAATTGGATGGGTAGTTTCAGAGAAGAAGACGTTTTAAAAAAAAGTTAACGCACGGACGGACGCACGACGGACAACAGGCCATGACATAAGCCCGCTGGCCTTCGGCCAGTGGAGCTAAAAATGGTTGATGAGGAATTTCACGAATAAAATATCTTTTGTGACTGATTGAAGTGTTTGTATCTGTGATTGCCAAGTACATTTAGTCACCCTGAGATTGTATGTAATTTTCTTTGGTGGCCTCATGAAATGTCCATGATTTTCTATCACTCAGCATTTTTTTAGTAACAGTTTGACGAACTTTCATCGCAAAATACCACACAATATCGAAAGACACTACATTTTCCCAAATGGTTCATACAATATACATGTATTTGAAATATATAGGATTATGGACCGAGTGTACAAGGTAAACAGAAAAGGTATTTCACTCAGGTAACCCTCCCCCACTCTCGCTCCCTCTAATGTATTTCCATAAAATGTAAAGGAATACACCTACATAAAATACAAATTATCAAAAGGAGTTAAAAGAATTAACTCCAAATAATCTCGAAACATGTCCTTTTATCAACTTTCACACTGGCTAGCAGTCTTCTTAAAATTCTCTTATTTTAATGACAATCGTGAATCATTGCGAATACACTTATGAAAGAATAAATACCCGCCAATGTGCATATAGAATTCGTCTCCACAAGTTACAAATAATCCGATCACAACATCAATAATCCACAAATACTTCTAATATCTCATGATTTTCAATTATAATTGTCAGCAAAAAGGTTATCTGACATAAAGAAAAGTGTCGGGGAACTGTCTTCAAAAGTGTCGGGGAACTGTCTTCAAAAGTGTCGGGGAACTGTCTTCAAATCTGTCGGGGAACTGTCTTGAAAAGCTGTGTCGGGGAACTGTCTTGCCGAGGAACTGTCTTGATACCATGTTTAATGCCGTTTTCAACATTAATTCAGTTCTATTGCGGCGGCCAGTGCACCTATCCATGCTTTCTTGGAGTCTCTTTACCAGTACTCTGCACAATTTTCTTTCCAAGCCACTGGCTGCTTTCCCACATAACCATCTTCGAAACAATGGTTAGCAGTGGGAGAGAAATGATTCCTGTGGCAATGACTATCATCAATCCTCAGAAAGAATTTGGTCCGAGTCAGGGATCGAAACCACGATCCCCTGATCTCAAGTCCTGCACTAAAGGGTTCAAGACTTGAAAATTAATTCAAATAACACTCTTGGGACAGATAAGATTAAGCAATCTAGAAAATGGATAAGCCATTACATATTGTGTATTTTGAACTAAAATACAAGTACAATGTAGGAGTTACAGACTCATAATTAATGATAGATTTGAGGTAAAAGACAAAGTGAGGCAGTTAAGATATATGAGCCATACCCTGGCAATAGACGGTAACAGTTGGTTACAGGAGATACAATGGCTACAAGTTTATCTACCAACCTAGGAAACTAGACTGTATCACAAAACATTTGACAGAATCTATCAATATAGTAACTGGACTGTATCACAAAATATTTGACTCAATCCATCAATCTAGGAAAGTAGACTGCATCACAAAACATTTTACTAAATCTATCAACCTAGGAAAGTAGACTGCATCACAAAACATTTTACTAAATCTATCAACCTAGGAAAGTAGACTGCATCACAAAACATTTTACTAAATCTACCAACCCAGGAAACTAGACTGTATCACAAAACATTTTACTAAATCTATCAACCTAGGACACTAGACGGTATCACAAAACATTTGACTAAATCTACCAACCTAGGACAGTAGACTGCATCACAAAACTGACAGTTTATCAACTGGCATGAAACCTGCTTCCCCCATGGTTCTGATACCAACTCGTCCATTTGGTCTGATGTATATCCAGGTAATACTGGCGTGATTTAGAGATATTCTCAGCCAGGCTTCCGGGGGAAACTGTAGTGCTCTGAAATATCAAAAAAAAGATTTGGAAAAACTTGTATCAAATGTCTAGCACTGGAATTTAACTCTTTACCAAATGAGAAAACTTTAGACTTGTCCAAATTGAAAGCATTTGCAGATGACAATTTAAAGAGGCTAAAATAATGGAATTTATCTTTGATAGAGTAGAAAACATTGTGGGTAAAGGAGAAAATGCTGGTTACTGGTAACCAGCATTTTCTCCTTTACCCACAATGTATTCAAAAGGCTTCTTCCATACGTTCGTTAAAAGTCCGGATTGTGTGATAAAGGATTAAAACATGAGCACCACATGGGGGTGCCAATGCTAGGCTGCAATTGCTTGATTTCAGTGAAAACTTTAAGTCGAATAAGGGGCATAACCGTGTCAAAAATATTTTGATTCTTACCTGCCCTGTAATATGGATTCCCCTTTTAATAGTTAAGTACCTGTCAAAGTTTGAAGGAAATACATTCAGTAATAACAGAGATATTATAAAATGTCAAAGTCTTTGCATGACAATACTCCACATTTTCTTTAAAAACAGCCGAGCTAATAAATTTGGAAAAACTTGACATCAATTGCCCAGCGTTATGGGCAAGATGCTTCAGAGCCCTAGCCTAGTGCTGGTAAAACCCAGGACGTACATGAAAACATATACATATGGTACAATCAATCAACCAATCAATCCATCAATCATTCACATATACTTTTGGTAAAACTTACACTTTCTGAGGCATGAAAAAATTGTATACGGAAAACAATAATTTTTACCTGCATACAAAATAGCGTATCACATTAGCATGACAGACAACAACTTCGTAACTATCTTTTTCTTGGTCAACGTCTGCTCTGTGAAAATATTTCCTAAAAGCCGCCTCTATTCTAGGTCCATCTTGGTAAAACTGCTGGCATTTGACGAGAAAGAAAACAAGAATTCATTATTGTGGTAATGAATGAATGAATGTTGTTTAATGGTGCATTGACAGCTCTGGTCATTTAGTGTGCATGTATGTATTAAAAGATGACAAAGTGCAATTTTTATGCTTAAAAAGATTTGAACATAGTGATAATAGTAAAAAGTGTAAAATTAAGATGGATTATCATTTTTGTGGTTATTTGTAAAAGCAGCCAAATTTTCAAAGAAGTCTTATACAGAGTCATTGTGACCCTTTACCACACAATCCTGAAATTTAACAACTTTGAGGAAAAGGCCATTTGAAAACATTGTGGGAAAAGGAGAAAGTGCTGGTAACCAGCATTTTCTCCTTTTTCCACAATGTTTTCTCTCATATCACAGACACATTCCATCATTTGAGTCACATTTGATTTGTTGTCTGCAAAATGCTTTCAATGTAAACCAGTCTAAAATATTGTAGTGTGGTAAAGCAGAGCTCCAGATAGAGGGAGTGATTTTGCTTTCAAAATTGAAAATGTTAATTATTCTCCGCTAAACCCTATGTTATGGGTACTCATTAGAATCATCACATTGAGATGATTCTAATGAGTACCCACAACATACGGTTTGGAAGAGAAATAATGGATTTAGAATACCATCTCTCCCTCTTATCTGGAGCTCTGGTAAAGACTAATATTGCATAATAGCAGGCAACTGAGTGGTACATATTTTCATAACAGTTATGGTCCAGTCAAGAAAAAACAACATACATCAATAAAGAATATGAACAAGATGAAAACTTTTCCTATGCTAAATACAGGTATTGAAGTAAGTGTCACAAAAAAATATTGTTGCTTTTCATCCAAGCATTTGACAAAAATTCAACCTTGATCTTAATCACTATCCCACAACCATTTTAAAATTAGGTCATGTGACCTTGCAGATAAAAAATTAAATGTAGCACAAATGATGAAACTGGTATAAAAAAGGTAGAAAACAATGTGGCAAAAATGAGAAAATGCTGGTTACCAGCATTTTCTAATCCCCATAATGTTTACAAAAGCATTGTCTTTGGTTTGTTAATACACAGAATTGTATGATTAAGAGTCATTTCATGTTAATCATCATGCAAGGATAATTGCAAATTAACTCTTTACCACACAATCCCGAGTTTTAACGACCCTGAAGAAGAAAGCCTTATGAAAACATTGTGGGAAAAGGAGAAAATGCTGGTAACCAGCATTTTCTCCTTTTCCCACAATGTTTTCTACCCTGTCTGATACAATTTTCTACATTTAAGCCGCATTAAAATTGTCATCTGCAACTGCTTTCAATTTGGATCAGTCTAACATTTTGTCGTTTGGGAAAGAGTTAATCACTCATTTCTTGAGGTATTGAGTAAAATTAAAGAGACATCTTTACAGACAGTAAGTAAACAAACGCTGTTAAAATTTGACGGTGTTATAATCTATTCAGCTGTGTAAAAGTAGAAAAAAAATCAATATAAGGTGTATGGGGTAAAGAAACTGTCGGGATTTGTCTTCACTTTAAACCGGAAACTGTTGTTGTTATATCTATGGCTAACCGCAATAGAATGAAATGCATTTTCTATCGCCGTAATTTGTGCAACCTTGCAACTATCACGGGCAATATTTGGCATTAAGATACAAGAGTGATTACAGTTTCATAAAAAAAAAAAAACGGTTAGAAAACTAGAGGAAAACAAGTGAAGATGTATGTTTAACTGTTGTCTTACATGAACCTCGGGCCTCCAATCTCCTGCAGCAGGTTCAGGTGGTATTGGGGCTCCTTCCCTCAGTATGTCCGTCTCCTCCCTGGGAAGCTCGGGTAAATATTTATGGATGATGTTTGCCGTTTCTTTTGCACGGGTCATTGTGGACGAAATCAGTTTTGTGTACGGATAGCTCATGTCTGCAAGTCTTTGACCTGTCAGGGCTGCTTGTTCTCGACCTAAAATCACACTATACATGCTTGACCGTGTCACAGACAATGCAACTCTTTGTTTCACTTTTCGTTAGTTTGCACATGACAAAAAATATACACATAAATTGCAAGCATTTGCAGATGACAATTTAAATATGGCTCCTACAATGCAATTTATCAGTGTTTTCTGCCTATTAATCAGGCCACATTTAATTTGTAATCTGCAAAAGCTTTCAATTTGGACAAGTCTAAAATTATTCAGTCTGGTAGAGTTACTAAGTCATTTGTGTTTATTTTCCATATATGTTCACAAGAGTATTTTGAAAGTTGTCTACTGCAAGTTAGCATTGAAGGTACATGTAATAATATCAGAGCTCCAGATAGAGGTAGTGATTTTGATTTTAGAATTAAAAATAATAATTATTCTCCACCAAACTCTCTGTTATGGGTACTCATTAGAATCCTCTCAATGAGATTATTCTAATGAGTACCCACAACGTAAGGTTTGAAAGAGAAATAATGGATTTAGAAAACCATCATTCCGCCTTATCTGGAACTCTGCAGCTATGATTGTATGGTGTCCAAGTTTCTTTGTACGTTGTTTAACATTCTTTCAGTTTTATCGTGGCTGCCAGTGCATCTATCCATACTTTCCTGGAGTTCCTTTTACCAGTGCTTTGTACAATATTTTTCCTAGGCCGCTGGCTGCTTTCCCACATCAAGATTGTCAAAAAATTTATCAGCAGTGAGAGAGGACAGAATCCCATCTCAATGATTATCAAATCCTTGCTAAGAAATTGGATGAGCTTGAGATTTGAACCAGCGACCAAATATTCTCAAGTCCTGTACCTACCAACTGCGCTATTGGGACTAGGCCCTTTGATTGAATTGATTGATTGAATTGTGTTTTATGCTTTTTTCAACATTATTTCAGTCATATCACTGTGACAGCTCATATATTCATGTATTTCCTGGTTTCCACCAGTACTAGGCTAGGGCTCTGATTTGTCTTGCCCAAGGACATGAACACGAAAAACCCCCTGGATCCAGTGCGGCTCACACCTAGGCCCTCCAGGTCATGAGTCCTACACTTTACCACTGAGCCATGCAGGAACCTTTAGGCTGCTTTAAGGTAATGAGTCAATATAAATACCCACCAAGCTCTGTTAACTTTCTGTGTATATCTTCTTTCCCATCTGTATAATATTGCCCATGTCGGATAAGAATGAGGTGTCGTGTGACCCGGGGGACCTTGCCTTCGATGGCTTCCTGGTATCTTTTCTTTTCGTCATCTGTCGCAGATTCTTTCAGTGGCTCTCTCAGAGATGCTGGGTCTCTCCTGAAGATATTAAACAAAAAAATAATAAAAGTCAAGTTCATGCACTAAAGTAGTACAGAACTATACCTGTCCCCAAAGGCAATGTTACTTGTTGACTGGTACAGTGCACAATAAATGTCCAAATATGAAAAAAAGTCACCATAGTGTCTCATTATTGAGACTAGTTCATGCACAAACATGATTTTTTTTTTTAAACTTTTGAACACGACATCCATTGAAATTATTTTGCTTTTCCAGGTAAGATGATGTACGACGACGTTTTTCCGAGATTTATAGAGAGCCTAAGAATTACTGCCATCTTATCATTTGATCCTTTACCAAACAATCCCCTGTTATAGCGACCCTAAAGAAGATGACAGTTGAAAACTTTGTGGGAAAAGGAGAAAATGCTGGTAACCAGTAGTTTATCCTTTGCCAACAATACTTTCTCTTCTTTCTAACGCAAATTTCATAATTTGAGCCACATTCAATTTTTCATTTGTATGTATTTTAATTTTGGAAGTGTCTTAAATGTGATGAAAATTTAAAACACGTGTTGGGAAGTGAAAAAACAAGTCGGGAAGTGAAATCCGAAGTTCACCTGTCCCAGTTCCGATCCCACTTCACACTGGGTTCGAAGTTTGTGGTCCATGACGCTTGAAAACCTTTTCTGAGATATCTGTCATAAAGAAATACGGTTACTACAGACAGCGAACCGAATGAAACCTCTTTCCAGTATTTTTTGGTGAATTTATACACGCGGCTCATGGTTGTCGAAAGAAAAATTGCTTGCGGTATGTGAGGAAAAAAGCCGAGTGTTTCGACTCTGTCCAAGATGGCCGCGCCCTGTCAACGAGTTCTTCGTTTGGGTTTCAAGATAAAATGCTCAAATATAACGCAGGTGATTCTCATTTTCATTGCCATTATGTTGATTCATGGTATATTTTTCCCTGTTGTAAAACAAACAGTTTGAAATGTAACTCGATTCTGTGAAAATTCTGCCCATTTAGTTGAAAGTTGTCTACTGTAGAGTTTTGGTGGGTGGGGTAAACCTGAACTGTGGCTGTTGCCCTTGACAAATCTTGAAACACGAAGCCTCTTTCTAACCTCCATGCTGAGATTAAATGTAACATTACAAAACTTTAAAAAGTGAGGGCCTTTAGTCGAGACAGCATGTTTAGCAGTCCTTATTTCAACCAGGTGATTAAGTCTTTACCAAATCGCAAATGACAAAATTTTTAGACCGGTCCAAATTGAAAGCAGACAACATTAAATATTGCTCATTAGGTGAGGTTTGTCGTCTTTGATGGGATAGTAGAAATTGTGGAAAATGCTGGTTACCAACTTTTTCTCATTTTCCCTTTTTCCAGGGTTGTTAAACATTGGGACTGTTTGGTAAAGGGTTAAACTACAGCTCAGCTACTATGGTTGACTGACCAGTTATCAATCACCTTAAATACAGTCACACTGAAATACGCCACAGTAGTAAGCTAAGCCGTAGATATATCTTGAGAGAAAATGATATGCTACAGAACATTTTATGGGATGGAAAAAATAGGTGCTGGCTGATACTAAGTGAGTTACAGGCCACAAATTGCGGCATGTTGGATAGACAATCAGCGTAAGAGGTGATGTCAACAAGATTGTTTTGTCAGATTTATTCCTTTACCCCACACTTTCATGTTGTAATGATCTGAAGGAAGAAGCACTTTCAAAACTTTGTGGGAAAAGAAGAAAATGTATGTCACATGCATTTTCTCCATTTCGTACAATGTTTTTTACCCTTTCTTGGAAAAATTCCATTTGTAGTCTGCAAATTCTCTCAATATACACAAAAGTAAAAATTTGTTGTCGAATAAAGAGTTATGTGTTGCTTAACTCTTTACCAGACATCAAAACTTTTGACATGTTCAATTTGAAACCATATGCAGACAATAAAATAAGATGATCAAATGATCAGATTTCTCTCAGAAAGGGTAGAAAACATTATAGGACAAGAAGAAAATGCTAGTTACCACCATTTTCTCCTTTTCCCACATCTTTAAAGACTTCACAGTCATTTAATCTCAGAATTGCGTGGTAAAGGATCAAAAGTCAATTACAGCAGCTTGTCATTCAAATGATATATTAAAAAACAACTACAATTTACCATGCCTTATTCAGTTGGCTACTAGTATTTTGAAAAGTTTTTTTCATATAATTAAAAACATGCATAATTTATCCTGGCATTTGAGAGATAATTAGTGTTCAGAAATGCTCTCTCCTTAATTCAAGGGAGTCCTGTGTAGCTTACTGTTAAAGCATAGGACTAAATGAATAAAACAATCCTTATTTGTAGATAAGTCAAAGAAATATGGGGTTCATTAATGATCTAAGAACAAGAGTATTTGGTGGTTCAAAAGCTGAAGTAGCCCAAGTTATTGAAGTGAAAGAACCTGAACCTGAGAAAGAAGAAGAATTTACATTGAAAAGAAAGTAAGTACATCATACTGTTACACTGAAAGTCGTTATCAAAATAAAAAAGTTTAGACTGTTCCAAATCAAAAGCCTTTGCAAGTTCCAAATTCATTGTTACTTAAAATATAAAATTTGTCATTTATGGTTCTCCTTTTCCTACAATGTTTTAAAAAGCCTTCTACTTCAGGGTCCTTATAACTCAGGATTGTGTGGTTTTTTTAAAAAATTTGCGATGAACTGATAAACTGATATACAGAATTTTCTCCATTTCCCACCATGTTTTCTATCCAATGAAAACAAATTCCATCATTTAAAC
Source organism: Hippopus hippopus (assembly GCA_946811185.2). Taxonomy (NCBI): domain Eukaryota; kingdom Metazoa; phylum Mollusca; class Bivalvia; order Cardiida; family Cardiidae; genus Hippopus; species Hippopus hippopus. Next base: position 1,050,981 of record OX328109.1, read on the forward strand.
CACATTTAACTCTTTACCAAACGACAGAATTTTAGACTTGTCCAAATTGAAAGCATTTGCAGACGACAAAATAAACATGACTCAAAAATTGAAACTTTACTTTAGAAGAGTAGAAAACATTGTGGGAAAAGGAGAAAATGCTGGTTACCAGCATTTTCTCCTTTTCCCACAATGTTTTCAGAAGGCTTCTTCCTCTGGGTCATAAAAACCAGGGATTGTTTGGTAAAGGGTTAAATTGTGATCTGCATATGCTTTGAAATTTGATTACGCCAAAGTTGTTAGATGACTGTGTGTAAGCCAAGAGGTATTTTTTAATGTAACGACTTCATTTAACCATTTACAACACAATCCCAAGTTTCAACGACCTTGACAAGGAAGGCTTTGGAAATCCTTCTTAATAGTGGTGAAAACTCAGAATTGGTTGGTAAAGGGTTAATCAGCATTGTGTATGTTGTATTGTAATTCCTCTATTATTTCTAACATATTACTAGGACTATTGAACTGCTGAGACCATACAGTCCACCAACAGATGTCGAAGACAGAATACAGAAAAACATGGATCTGATTATTGGTCCGGTGGAGCAATGGAAAAACTTTGAATTTAAATCTCGATTTCAAAAATATGAGGTGAGCTAGTTTGAGAAATGTTGCATGCTAATGCTTCCTTTTAAACAGTGTTATAGGGGTCCTGGCTCTGTGGTGAAGTTGTAGGATTCTGGTTTGATGCTCAGTCAAGGTGCTGGGTTTTTGAGGGAGTCTTCTTGGGCTAGATACTTCAGAACCCTTACTGAGTACGTGTGAAACCCAAGTTACACAGTAATAAGTTAGCTGTGGATGTGATTTAATTGAAATAATGTTGAAAGGGGCATAAAATAGCATTCAGACAATCAATCTAACAGTGTTTTTCAGAGTTTTCAGCTGCAGGGGTGTTGAATTTCTTTCGTTTGTTTGTATAGTGTTTAACACCATTTCAACATAATTTCTGTTATATTGCAGTGGCCAGTACACCTATTCATGCTTTCCTGGAGTTTCTTTTAAAAGTGCTTTGCACAACATTCCTCCCATGCCTCTCGCTCATTTCCCACAAAACAATTATGGAAACAATGATCAGCATTGAGACAGGGATGAATCCTATGAAGGAGAAGGCTTTTGAAAACATTGTTGGAAAAGGAGAAAATGCTGGTAACCGGTATTTTTGGAGAAAATGCTGGTAACCGGCATTTTCTCCTTTTCCCACAATGTTCTCTGCCCTTTCACAAACAAATTCCATCATTTAAGCCACATTTGCAATAGGGATAAGTCTAAAATTTTGTCATGTTGTAAAGATTTAACCCTTTACCAGACGACAAAATTTTAGCCTTGTCGAAATTGAAAGCAATTGCAGACGACAATTTCAATGTGGCTCAAATGGTGCTATTTTTCTTTGATAGGGTAGAAAACATGGTGGGAAAAGGAGAAAATGCTGGTTACCAGCATTTTCTCCTTTTCCCACAATGTTTTCAAAAGGCTTCTTTTCTAGGGTCGTTAAAAGTTGGCATTTTGCGGTAAAGGGTAAAACTCCCTTTTCCCAGAATGCCGCTCAAATATTTGCTACAAAAGTAAAATTTTGAATTGAATATCCTCTGTTTTTTTCCTTTTCAGTTGCTTACTGCATTTATAGAGGAATTTGACCATGATATCCCAAATGTGACTCTGCATGAAATGTCTAATATCCAAGATGTTATAGATTTTTATAAAACAGAAGTTAGGGATACCTCAGCATATGTGGACATGGCAAAACTGGATCTGCCCAAAAATGTACATATTAATTTGGAACCTGTTCGATTTGATAAGGATAATGACTCTACTTATGGTGGTAAAACGGCATTTCCGGAGACAAAGACAATTGTCAGCAGTGTGAAATATCGACGGAAGTATAAGGGGGATGATGATATGACACATCCAGTCAGGGACCGCCCAGTTGGACTGGCCAGGTGGAAAAATTAAGATTCTAATAATTTGAAAAAAGTGTCTTCTGAATTGGAAAGCTACACATCCAGTTAAAAGAATGTCACCTTGACAAACCAAGTGGAGAAATTATGATTTGAATGGTTTGTCATTAGTGTGTTCAATATTTGAAATAAGGACCACCACCTGGACAAGCCAAGTGGAGAAATTATGATTTGAATGGTTTGTCATTAGTGTGTTTCAGATTTGAAATAAGGACCACCCAGCTGGACAAGACAAGTGTGAAAAATAATGGCTTTAATGGTTGGTCATCGGTGTTTCCCAGATATTTGAAACAAGGATCACCTACCTGGACAAGTCTAGTGTAGAAACTTTGATTTAAATGGTTTGGAAACAGTGTGTTTCACATTTAAAATAAAGGCTGATCCCTTAGGCGCCAACCAAAGGGAGAAATCAGTTTTATTGGTTTGTCATTGGTATGTTCTAGATTTGAATACTTCGTGCCTGAGGCCTGTCTTTACTATCAAAGTGGAGAAATAACTCATCATGAATTGTTCCCGTGTTTTAAGTTTAAAGAAGTTCATTTTCCCACACTGTTTTGTACCAGTTAATATGAGAGACTTATCCTATCATGTGACCCTAATTCACTTTGTCATCTGCAAATAGACCAACTGGAATTGTTTTTGTCAAGGGAAAGGACTGGTCTGTTTTAGGGTTAAAGCTGATTAATCCTTTACCAAACAATCAAGAGTTTTGAAAGCACTTGAAAATATTGTGGGAAAAGGAAAAAGTGCTGGTAACCATCATTTTCTCCTTTTCTCACAATGTTTTCTATCCTATCACTGTCACATTCTACCAATTAAGCCACTTTTGATTTGCTTTATGCAAATGCTTTCAAGTTGGACCAGTGTAAAATTTTGTCATTTATTAACCCTTTACCACACAATCACGACTTTTAATGACCCTAAGAAAGACGGCTTTTGAAAACATTGTGGGAAGAGGAGAAAATGCTGGCAACCAGCATTTTCTCCTTTTCCCACTATGTTTTCCTGTCTTTCCCAAACCAAATTTCAATTTTTGTGTCATGTTTATATTACCTTCTGCAACCAGTCTGATATTTTATCGTTTGGTAACGAGTTAAAGAGTTAAAGTTGGTCTTAATATCCCATACAATAATAACTGACAATGTAGATCCTAGATCAGGCTGTATTTTATATGCAATCTGGTCCCAAGCTACTGTATGCTAACTACATTTTCTCCTTTTCTCATAATCTATTTTTATTTAGGTACTCTCATCCTCAAGGTCCCTAAAAATTGGGTTTGTGTGGAAAAAGGTGAAGCTTTTACCTCACAATTCCAAGTTTTAACAACTCTGAGGATGAAGCCTTTTGAAATCATTGCTGGAAAAGGAGAAAATACTGCTTGCCACTATTTTCTCCTTTTCTAACAATTTTTTCTGTCCTATCAAATACAGAAACACCATTTTAACTACATTTGTCTTTTGCAGTCTAAAATTTTGTTATTTGGCAAAGAGATAACTTGTTTTTACACATGTTGTATGGTTTTGCATATCAAGAATAGGGTCAATAAACTGATCAGTTAAATCTATGTGTTAGTTTTATATCAAGGTCCAGATTACTCCTTACTGCCCAAAGAAAGATATTTTACATCTTGCATAGGTCCATGTTTGAAACACAGTTGAAAAAGTAGAAATTACTCCTAACTAACAATACATGTATATCCTATTGCTACAAGGTTTTATCACAAAATCCTTTCCAGATAAGAAAGTTTTAGACTAACAAGTTGAGATTTTGGTGAATGATTGAGTTACAGGTTGGAGGTCAGTGGTATGCTGGTAACCAGCCTTTCCTCATTTTCCTACTATTTTTTTTCTATCCTATCACAGACAAATCTCACCATTTGAGCATTACTTAATTCGAAAGTAGCCAGTGGCTTTGGAAGAATATTTTGTCAAGTACTGGTAAAAGAAACTCCAGGAAGGCTTGGATAGGTGCACTTGCTGCTGCGATGTAACTGAAATGGTATTAGAAAATGGTGTTAAACCCCATACAATCAATGAAGGAAAGAAGCCAGTGATTTGTGCCATGTACTGGTAAAAGAAACTTAAGTAAAGCACAGATGGGTGAACTGGCGGCCATAATATGACTGAAGTAAAGTTGTAAATGGCGTGAAACACCATTCAATCATAATGTAAAGAAACAAATTACATGTATTACATCCCTTTACTGATTATACTAGATAATACATGAGATCAACTTTATCTATGGCTTAGATTCTAACTTTACAAATTGTTATGATATTATAACACTATAATCTTAACTCTTTACCAAGGAATTCAGTGTTTCAACGACCCTGAGGAAGGTTAATCGATTGATTGTATCGTGTTTAATGCCATTTTCAACATTATTTCAGTTCAATTGCAGCAGCCAGTGCACCTATCCATGCTTTCCTGGAATTTCTCTTACCAGTACTCCACACTATTATTCTTTCCAAACCACTGGCTGCCACATAACCATCGTCGAAAGAATGGACAGGGGTGAGAGAGCAATGAATCCTGTCACAATGACTGTCATCAATCCCCGGAAAGAAATTTGCCAAGCCAGGGATCAAACAGCGACCCCCTGTTCTCAAGTCTCCTAAGCTACCGACTGAGCTACCAGGGCATAGCAGGAATTTGTTGACTGATAAGTATTTCAAGGTCAAGTTGAGATATGATAATCTGTTTCTCAAATCTGTTTCTCAACTCTAAATAGAAATTTTGCTCTGCTGTAGTTTCAGTCACTTAACTCTACCAAACGACAAAATTTTAGACTGGTCCAAATTGAAAGCATTAGCAGACGACAAAATTAATGTGACTCAAAAATTGAAACTTGTTCTGGGATGGTAGAAAACATTGTGGGAAAAGGAGAAAATGCTGGTTACCAGCATTTTCTTCTTTCCCACAATGTTTTCAAAAGGCTTCTTTCTCAGAGTTGTGAAAACCCGGGATTGTTTGGTAAAGAGTTAACATTGTTTTTACATCAGGGTCCTTATTCACCAAACATTCTTAAAGGCATTTCAGTGAGTTATTTCTAGCGCAGAGAATTTCGTGAAATTTGACACAGAAACACTTCAAAGTATGTTCTTTCAATATGCGAAGAGATAATCAGACGTTGCCTGATGAACCAAAAAGTTCTGAGCACAAGAAGAACATAACCCTTTTTTCAAATTACACAGAAACCCAATTATTGCAGCATACGTCAGAATTTTGTGATTAAAATCTGTAATTTCAGTCAAATCATGTTCTCTGTGTTTTAAATTCATAGTGAAACAATGGATCCTCTGACTTTGATGAGAAATTAACAGATATTTCAAATTAATGATATGCTACCTATGTTTCAATAAAACCCTTATCCCACAAAATTGCTTATTTTATCACAGAAAATCAGGACATTATTTGACCCTCAAAAAAATCTAGTGCAAAGATTTTTCTCATTTTTCTCAGAAAGATACATGATCACATCCTTTATCAAAAAATGCAAAAAAAAAAGATAGGTTGCCAGGCTACTTTTCCCAATATTCGAACTCAATTACCTCCCTTGGAACAAAGAAAGTGACACAAAACACCCAAGATTTCAAATTACTTAGCAAGATGTATTATTTCTAGCACTAAATCATGTTTTTTTCACAATAAAGATTGTACTCTGTCAACCCTTTCCTTGATATTGTCTCGATTTAACATTGGTATGGGACAGCTTTGGAAAACATTTTGGTAAAAGGGGTAACTGTTCATTACAAGCAATTGTTCCTTTCCCCACAACCTTTTCTGCACAAAAGGTTCTTTTAATCTCATTTAAACCTTGTTTAATTTGTCATCTGCAGCTTCTTTCAATTTTGAAGTTCCAATTTAATTCATTTAGGAAAGGGTTACCGGTAATACCGAATACATGTGGTATATTTAAATAGATGGGAGAATGGAAGAATAATACAAGTAGAACTGTCCAGAATTACTCAAAGGCATAGATTACTTATGAACCTTATAGCAAAATGAATCAAACGATCCCGATTTCTATCAGTACCCAGGAAAGAGGGTTAGAAAACGTTGAAAAGGAGAAAATACTTGTAATTTTCTCTTTTTACTGCACTAAACTTACTATCCGGATAAGTAATGTCCGACAAATGTACATGTTCTGTTTTCGCTGTTTAGGAATGATTTACACCTTCATAAACTGATCTTTAAAAAAAAAATGTATCTACCACTACTTTCTTCATGTCTTGCAGCAAAAATCAGTCGTCCAATAATAGTGCTACAATCAGACAAAGTTACGTGCTAGAAAACAGAGAAGCGAAGAGACATGCGCAAAAATGTTGCGCACTGAAACGTCGTTAAGAAAATTCTTAGTCTCATTCTCAAGAATTTTCTTAATGTGTATGTAAATTGGCTTAACCATAGGAGCTGTGCTGTGCCAAAAGGGGGTTTAATGCATCTCCATGCTGCATTATAGCAAGCAATTAATCACATAATTATGGATCCATAAAAATCCACTTTGTGTAACAAGCAGCTGAATTGTGAGGTAGAATGGCCCTTTGACATGCAGAAAATTGAACAAAAGCAAGAAGTGTTGACTCATGTCTGCTCGCACAGTCTGATGTCAGTCAAAACTTTTTGCAGCTGCATTAAACCCCCTCATCACAGAGCTTGGCTTATTTGCATCTTTGAATCAGAACTTGTGTTACTTTCTAAAGCTAAAAAATACTTAAAATGAAATAAAGATTGATTGGTGAATTTAGACCCAGGATGATAAAAACACAAGATAATTTAGTACAGGTTGATAGAATGAATTACTACTTTCCAGAAGTAGATTTGGATAATGGCAGATGAACAGGAAAAATACTTGATCATAACAGCAGATGATTTTGGATACAGTGAAGAGAGGGATGATGGGATTGTAGACTGTTACATGAAGGGAGCAATCAGTAATGTCTCCCTCATGGTAAATGGGTGTTCAGTAGAGACTGCTGTAAAGAAAGCGAAGACAGTTAGACTACCAATGGGTATGTGTACTCTGCACCTTGGATTATAGTTTATACATTACGTACTTTGATTACAATTGATACTCTTCGTGTTTTGATTATAGTCAATACCTTACATACTTTGATAATAGTTGATACTTTACGCACTTTGATTACAGTTGGTACTTTACATACTTTAAATAAAGTTGATACTTTACGTACTTTGATTATAGTTGATACCTTAGGTACTTTGATAATAGTTGAAACTTTACGTACTTTGATTATAGTGATACTTTTAGTACTTTGAGTACAGTTGATACTTTATGTACTTTGATTATAGTGATACTTTCAGTACTTTGATTACAGTTGATACTTTACGTACTTTGATTATAGTGATACTTTCAGTACTTTGATTATAGATGATACTTTATGTACTTTGAATATAGTTCATACCTTAGGCTGCAGCACACGGTTTCCGTGTAAAATGTTGTAGGTACTCACGACGTCACACCAAACTTTTCCAGTAAACAGTCAATATAATCAACCTGAAATTATAAAAAGCACTTAAATGCAACAGCACAGTCCTATTTCTTAAGATTTTATCAATAAATCATGTTCAATTTGTGAAATGGTAAAATTACTGATCAATACAGGCAAGTCGGATGGTCGGAAAAAAACTAACAAAATATGCCATTTTAACCTATATTCCAAAATTCACAAAATGCAAACCCAGGAAGCTAGCCTGAAAATGCCAAGCTAAATTGAAACTCAAAACAACACATAATCTGGGGTTAAAGTCAAAAATAACACGTTTCCATGCCGTTTTTTTGCAATCTTTCATGCCCTTACCCCACCCTTATTTTTGCCGCTAAAAATAGCAGCTAGCTCCATGACCCCTCAGATTCGCATTTGGGGTCAAACCTATAGAACAAAGAATGAAAGGTCATGACCTGTTTCATAGACAAACTAAATGCTTCTTTTCCTTAATCTAACACAATTCATGGGTGTAATAACTCTTCTTCTTATCAAAATTGCACTAAAAACCTACCTTTCTCAGTTATTTCTAAATTTGACCATGGCCAATTCAAAACAAACTGTTTACAGGTGCCTTAAGGCAAAAATGAGATTTTTCAAATATGCCAAAAAACACTTTAAACACTTTAAACAAGTACCTAGCCCTGTTACTGACTGATCTTAACCAGCAGAATGAGGCTCAGTTGCACAGAACTCATTTCACATGGATTCTTAACCCTTATGCAAATAAGCATATTTTACCCCATTTTCCTGACAATTTGAGCAGAAAGACAAGTCTAGGGAGAATCACTTGAACTTCACCTTTTACATCCGCAGGCTAGTTTCTTTTCTCTTTCTGGACATAAATCTTACCTCAGGTACTTGTTCAGTTGCAAAAGCACTGGTTTTCCCTGTCTTGGGTCCTGTTTCTGTTAAAATTGTCACTTTTTTTAACGTACTAAGCCAAATTGCCTGTCTGTTATATAGAACATTCTAATAATTAGAATTTTTAGAAACTGCTCCAACAATTTTAAGATATAAGCAACTTGCAAAACTTATAAGAAACAAATAGAACACAAAAACTGAACCCTTTCCCAATGTCTTTCACAGAAATTTACCTGAGCAGTTAAATTCTATCCAATCAAAGGGAGGTAATCCAAATGGTCATAGTCAGAATTGAAGGCTTTTAATATAATGAGGGATCTGCCAATACTCCAATAGTTTGGTGAAGTAAATGTGTTTGTGAAATCTGGTAGTCTTTCTGATAAATCCACATTTTTGAGAGCCTAATTGGTCAGTTTATCTCTTGTCCTATCAAGAAGACCAAGAAATATGCACAATCTCCCACTTTCTGAGTTGACTTTGTCAAGAAAGGAAGGGTTCTTTTCACAAGTTAGAGTGAAATCTCAGTGTTAAATAAGAAAATGCCTAGAAATTACAGGAAATGTTGGATTAGTCGCAACAAATCCATCAAAAAGATAATTTGTTGTGACACAAATGCGACACATGCTTGTCACTACAAAGCTGAATTGGACTTTTCTCGATAAAGTATGCAAGTCGATGAACCAGTAGTTTCAACCGTTTAGCATCAACCGAGACTCGGTATACATCATAGCCATATATATCGGTTGGACAGGTCCAAACTACACGTTCATCATGAGCCAGCGACTGGTCGCATAAAGCATTTCGGAACATGACGACTCTTTCCGGACACAATGGAGTCTTGAAGAATGCACTGGCCATAATAGGTATGTGGATTTGTTGCTGTAATATCAGAAATGGTCTATATTTACCAGAACTGCCTAAATTAAACTGCTTTCAAGGAAAACGTCTCCGGAAAAGTCCAAAAATAGCAAAATAAGGCGACATGATGTCGAGCGCCAAATTTGCATTTTTCCGCATTTTGAGTTTCCTCCCTTTTTAAATAGATATCAGTCAAAATTCACAGTCCTAGAATCATTTCAAGTACTATTTCCAGACTAGAAATTGATAGAATTACTAGAATAAATGCAATCTGGGGTCAAAATACAAACTTCATAAAATTCAAAATTACCTTAAGGCTGCAGCACACGGTTTCCGTGTAAAATGTAGGTACTCACGACATCACACCAAACTTTTCCAGTAAACAGTCAATATAATCAACCTGAAATTATAAAAAGCACTTAAATGCAACAGCACAGCCCTATTTCTTTAGATTTTATCAATAAATCATGTTCAATTTGTGAAATGGTAAAATTACTGATCAATACACGAAAGTCGGATGGTCGGAAAAAAACTGACAAAATATGCCATTTTAGCCTATATTCCAAAATTCACAAAATGCAAACCCAGGAAGCTAGCCTGAAAATGCCAAGCTAAATTGAAATTCAAAACAACACATAATCTGGGGTTAAAGTCAAAAATAGCACGTTTCCATGCCGTTTTTTCGCAATCTTTCATGCCCTTACCCCACCCTTATTTTTGCCGCTAAAAATAGCTGCTAGCTCCATGACCCCTCAGATTCGCATTTGGGGTCAAACCTATAGAACAAAGAAGGAAAGGTCATGACCTCCTGTTTCATAGACAAACTAAATGCTTCTTTTCCTTAATCTAACACAGTTCATGGGTGTAATAACTCTTCTTCTTATCTTCTTATCAAAATTGCACTGAAAACCTACCTTTCTCAGTTATTTCTAAATTTGACCATGGCCAATTCAAAACAAACTGTTTACTGGTGCCTTAGGTACTTTGATAATTGTTGATACTTTACGTACTTTGATTATAGTGGTACTTTTAGTACTTTGACTACAGTTGATACTTTACGTACTTTGATTATAGTGATACTTTCAGTACTTTGATTATAGTTGATACTTTACGTACTTTGATAATAGTGATACTTTTAGTACTTTGATTATAGTGATACTTTTAGTACTTTTATTATAGTTGATACTTTACGTACTTTGATTATAGTGATACTTTTAGTACTTTGATTATAGTTGATACTTTTAGTACTTTGATCATAGTTGTACAAGAGAGCCGAGATCTCCCTATTTCGCTCCACTTGGTGATGAATTTTATGCAAGAGGGCTGTAAGTAGTACTGACATTGACCTTTTTCAATCTGGAATATGTTACTCATACAATATCTCATTGAGATAACAGGCCCTGCTCAAAACTAAGTGGTAAAGAGAATAAATTCAAATTAGCGAAGATTTGTGTTCTTTGCATTTCGTTGAAAAAACTTGAGAATGCAAGTTAATCCTTTACCTCAAGACGAAATTTTGGACCTGCTACATTGAAAGCATCAATTTTGTAGAGGACAAATCAGATGTCGATTGAATTCCACAGCGTCTTCTTCCCTTCCAAAAGCAAATTCCAATTTCTGAGTCGTTTTTTTTGGTGTCTGAAAATGCTTTCAATTTGGACAAGTCTGAAATTTTGTAATTTTTTAAAGATTTTAATGCATTTTTTGGCATCAGTTTTTTTTTATTATTATTATTCATTGTTATCTAAATTAATTCTCTTTTCATGATTTTAACAGGATTGCACCTAAATCTAACTGAAGGCTCCCCTGTAAGTACACCTGTACCAAAGACTCTCCTGGGATCAGATGGGTTTATGTTGGGGAAGTTTGGATGTAGACATGCTTTCAGTCAAGGGCAGATTAGTTCTTCTGAGGTGAGTTTGCTTAGCCCTCTATCAACAATCCCTTGTTTAAAAGACCATGACAGGGAAGGCTTTTGAAAAAATTGTGGGAAAAGGAGAAAATGCTGGTTACCAGCATTTTCTCCTTTTCCCACAATGTTTCAGCTCTTTCACTGACAAATTAAGTACATTGTAATTCAAGACATTCAATTTGTGCTTCTGCAAGTGTTTCAAAACAAACAAGTCTATAGTTTGTATCGCTTGTCGAAGGCAAAGGGATATAGTTTTCGCATTGTTTGTCCATCAATTTATATGTCCATCTGCTTGTCCGTCCATCCTTGATGAAAATTGATGAAACTTCATACATGTGTTCCATATGATAGTTTGCTGATATGCATTTTTGTTTTTCTGAATCAGTGCTGTGTCATGGAAAAAGGGGCCTTTTTCAGTGGGGCATATTGCAACAAAATAACTTGTTTTTTAGGGTGCAGGGTTAAAAGAAATGGCATGGAAGTTGTATACAGAATTGTACAAAATATACTGGTACATGTATATGGAAATTGAACGCTTTACCCGACAACAAAATTTTAGGTTTACTCAAATTGAAAGATTTACAGATGAAAAATTGAATATGGTTCAAATGATTGGATTTGTCTTGCTAATTAACACCAAATTAAGGAAAATAATTTTCAGATAAGAAAAAGCCAATGTCTCCCCTTAGAGATACTGTACTGATATAAACCAAATGTCCTTATACATTTAGATTTTAGAACAGCACACTCCTCTATTTTCAGGTTGCTTTAGAAATCCAGACGCAAATAGACAAGTTTGAACAATTGACTGGAAGCAAACCTGTCAGTGTGGATGGACATCAGCATATACACTGTTTTCCTGGTATTTAAACTTATATTAGCTTTACTGGTATTTGATCTTGTGTTAGCTTTACTCGTATCTAAACTTGTGTTATTCCTAGATTTACTGGTATCTAACCTGTTGTTATTACTAGCATTCCTTGTATCTGTACTGATGTTATAACTACCTTTTCTGGTATCTAATCTTTTATTATCACTAGCTTTACTGTTATCTAAACTTGTGTTATTACCTTCCTTTTATTTACACTGATGTTATTTACTAGATTTCCTTTTATTTACACTGATGTTATTACTCGCTTTCCTTGAAGTTACACAGATGTTATTACTAGCTATTCTTCAATCTAAAAGTGTGTTATCCCTAGCTTGACTGGTGTCTAAACTTTTTTTTATTCCTTGCTTTACTGGTATCTAAACTTGTGTTACTCCTAGTTTTACTAGTATCTAAACTTCAGTTATTACTAACTTTACTGTTATCTAAATTTGTGTTATCACTAGTTTTACTGAGCATAATAGGCTGTGATGAACATCTTTGGTTGGCCAAATTCTGTTCTCCAACGTCATCATATTGTCACTAAATAAAACCTTCAAAGGACATCACCTCATAGATAACTGAAATGCTTCCTTTAACCTTTTACTATACAGTCATAACCCTGAAACAGAAGGCTTTTGAAAACATTGTTGGAAAAGGAGAAATGCTGGTAACCAGCATTTTCTTCTTTTCCAACAATTTTTTCTACCCTATGAAAGACAGAAATAATCTTTTAAGCAACATTTAATTTGTTGCCTGCAAATGCTTTCAGTTTGGTTCACACCACTGTTTCTCATTACATATTCAAAATTCTAAATTCATCCATATTGAAAGCATTTGCAGATCGAAAATAAAATGTGGCTGAAATAATGGAAATGGTCTTACACAGGATAAAAAACACTGGGGGAAATGGAGAAAACCCTCTTTCTCAGGTTCATTAACCCTTAGGCTGCTAAGCACCACTCGAGGACCTTTTGTGGACAGTGTACATCAAGATCAGAATGCACAAAACGTGTAGCCTGATCTTTGATCTACACTGTCCAATACGGTTATGTTTTTTATCCAGTGAAATCAGCTTTAAAATGGCAATATTTGGGTTTTCACTATTGAATGAAAATTTTCGATTCATTTATTTAGCAGTTTAAAGCATGGATCTGGAAAAGGAATAAGTAGTTTTCTTGTTTGTGGGTATTTGTGAAATATTTGCTAGTATGCGTCAAAACATTGGATACCAGCATTTTCTTATTTCCAATGTTTTCAAAAGCCCTCTGAGGTTCTTTAGAACACAAATCTTGAAAAAGCTAAAATAGTTTCTTTGTTTGTAGGGATCTGTGAAATATTTGCTGGTATACTTCAAAACAACAGAATCAAGCTGACCAGATTGCCCATAGAGAATGACCTTGATGAGTCAAAGGAGTTTTTAAGGGAAGTCGTTCAACAGGCCAAAAACGCAGAAGATATTCTGACATCGTCTAGAATATGGTGGAATATGATTTATCTCTTTACCACAAAACAAATCATAGACTTCTCCAAACTGAAAACATTTGCAGATGACAATTTAAAATGATCAATATTCAAATGATGGAATTTTTCTTTTATAGGGTAGAAAACATTGTGGAAAAAAGAGAAAATGCTTTCTCCTTTTCCCACTATGTTTTCAATAGTCTTCTTCCTCAGGGTCATTAAAACTCTTTTGTGTGGTAAAGGGTCAAACTCCTAGAATGTTACTTACAGTTTCACCCTGTCCCTGACAACAAATTGTAGACTGTTCCAAATCGAAAGCATTTGTAGACGACAAATCCTGAATTTGTTCAAATAAGCTGAAGCTTAATGATGGGGTTGAAAACATAGTGGGAGAAAGAGAAATTACTTCTTACAAGCATTATCCCCTTTTCCCTTACCCCTTCAATAAACCACCAAATTACAGACTTGTCCAAATTGAAAGCACTGATAGACAAGAAATTCAAAGTAGCTCAGAAGATAATTTCTGTCTTTAAAATGGTACAATATTTTCGAAAGCTTTATTCCTTGGGGTCGTTAAAACGCAGGCTTCTGTGATTAAGGTTTATTGACTTATTTTTCAACGGAGAATACCTTATCAATATGAAGTAAGGTATTTTGTCCAAGATTTTGTTCTTTTGGTTACTTTTAACTCTTTACCAAACAACAAAAATGGAGAAATGTCCAAACTGAGAGCTTTTGCAGACAAAAATTTAAATGTGGCTCAAATGATGGAATTTGTCTTTGATAGGGTGGAAAACATTGTGGGAAAAGAAGGAAATGCTGGTTACCAGCATTCTCTCCTTTTCCCACTATGTTTTTAAAAGCCTTCTCCCACAGGGTCATTAAAAGTTGGGATAGTGTGGTAAAGGGTTAAGCAGTATTTTTGTGAAGCAGAGTGACTGTTGAAGATTCTCTGCAATCCTACCTACCAGTGTAAATTCATACAATTGCACTAAGATACAGGCTTGCTCTATGAAAAGGGATTTTATTGCATCTGTAGAAAGTATCAACCCAGGTCAGCCTGCACAGTCCACCCAGGCTGGCCTGTGTCAACATATTTTTTTTTTTTTTGGTAAATTTTCCAAGAACTATTTCATTTTACCTCATGATTCAGCTGGTTGTTTGATAAAATAGATTTTTATGGATCCATAATTATTGACGATTTGCTGGTATATTGGATCACAGAGATGCATTAAACCCCCTTTTCCCAGAGCATTGCTCATAAACATGTATTTAGAAAGTGATCAATTAATTCATACGAGTTGTTACATGTACACAGAGTACATTTAAAAACACACACCTTGGTGTTAAATTTGTTTTTAAAACTGTGTGAATTTCAATTTCTGACCACACAAATTCAGGCCTTTGATTTGAGATAGATAGGATCTGACATGAGTTGGCTTTTGAGATAGAATTTTATTAAACGAGTCTAGGGAAATGTTATTAAGTGAGCTTTTGGCAAGCTTAATAATATTTTCCTTGACAAGTTTAATAAATTTTTTTTTTCTCAAACGCCAACGAATGTCAGATTCTTTTTATCACATAACAATATTTCACAAAATACAGATCAGATGATGCAAAACCATCTGTAGATCTATGCACCCGCAGTAATATCCATAAAACCCATTCACTTCTATGAAATACGTACAAAATGATGTCACACAAATATAATATCAAATGTGTATAAGATAAGAAAATTTGTAATGGGTATATTACACTGAAAACAAGGGAGGTTATGTGATAAAAACTATCCATCTGATTTTTATGAAATTTTTGGCACTGAGCCATTAAATATGACTGTTTGACATGGTGAATATTTGTTGTGGATTCTTTTTGTCCGAGATATTAATTTAAAACCAAGGTGTGTGTTTTTAAATGTACTCAGTATATAAACCACAGCTAATGTTTTTTGTGGTTTACTTTACAAAATGATGTGTAAAGGTGTCTGACTTTAAATATTCTGCAATAGGTGATGAGATGAAATAGTATAGTTTTGGGTGACAACAATGCTGGAAAAAACTATCACTAGCAATCATTCTATTTAGGTTTTCAACTACAAGTACATGACCATTCCATACCCTGAGACCCTTTTTGTTATATTCACAGTGCCCCAGGATTTACTGGACTTAAAACTATGTCCAAAGACATGAACATAGAGCGCTTACAGAAATGTATAGTAGACAGCTTTGATACAAAGTATTCTACACAACATTATATCAATAATGGCCAACCTACATGTGAACTGATGGTGCATCCTGGGAAACAGACAGGGAATTATGGCGGATGTGGAAATGGACCAGATGATTTCTCCAGGTCTACAGACCGAGTGCATGAAATGGAAATACTTGTATCTGAGGACATGAAACATTTCTATCGACAGTCAAATATTAAACTTGTGTCTTTTAACTTTTAGTAAGATTTAATACAATAAATTCAATACAATTTGATAATTAATATACTCCTATCTGAGGACGTGAAACATATCTATCAACAGTCAAATATTAAACTTGTGTCTTTTAACTTTTAGTTTGGTATGGACATGAGAAACTTTGCAGTCTGTATCTATAGATCAAGGTTTAGTTTTACTCTTTACCACACAATCCCGACTTTTAACGACCCTGAGAAAGAAGCCTTTTGAAAACATTGTAGGAAAAGGAGAAAATGCTGGTACCAGCATTTTCTCCTTTTCCCACAATATTTTCTACCCTTCCCGAACCAAATTTCAATTTTTCAGTCACCTTTATTTGGTCTTCTGCAAATGCTTTCAATTTGGACCAATCTAAAATTTTGTTGTGTGGTAAAGAGTTAACCTATTTGTTTTACATTGATTGTGAAACAAGTTCTCAACTATTTTATTATACAGCAATCTGGATGATTACTTGTTTGAAACCTTAGCCAGCATTTACACAATTGACCTAATGACAGAAAACAGATTGCTCCTCCTACTTATATCACATGGTCTGCAAATCAGAATCCTACGACACATGATATACCATGTACGGCTTAGCTGGAGCAACTGTGCAAGTTAACGGAAGATGTTTTTACAATGAAACAATCATTTTCTATAAAATTAGCTCAGCCTCAGAGAACAGATGAGATTTGGGTATCAATAGTTTCAGAAATGAGACAGATTACAACCCAGACATGCAGATGAAAACAAATCTTTAGAAGATACAAAATTGCCAGAAACATAAATAGTGACATCATTTTGCACATTTGATGTAAATCTGTGTATGTTTTGAAAGGCACCAGCTGTCTTTATTATTTATTGTTAATTCAGATACTGTGCCTGTCATAAAACTATTCTTGATGTTATTTAACAGTATGATTTTACTGTACTATCGTCTTAAACAATGTGTGTTACTAAAGAACTTGTAAAGAACTTCCTGTATAGCTGTACAACCCTGCCTAGTAGTTCTGTCTGATCTTGAAACTTTTGAATTGAAAGCTGTTTGTGTCACTAAAGAGGCCAAGAACAACTGCCTTCTGTATAACCCTGCCTTGTAGCTCCATCTGATCTTGTAACTCTAGAATTGAAAGCTGTTTATGTTACTAAAGAGGCCGTGAACAACTGCCTTCTGTATAACCCTGCCTTGTAGCTCTGTCTCATCTTGTAACTCTAGAATTGAAAGCTTTTTGTGTTACTAAAGAGGCCATGAACAACTGCCTTCTGTATAATCCTGCCTTGTAGCTCCGTCTCATCTTGTTACTCTAGAATTGAAAGCTGTTTGTGTCACTAAAGAGGCCGTGAACAACTGCCTTCTGTATAAACCTGCCTTGTAGCTCTGTCTGATCTCCCAACTTTAAAATTGAAAGTTGTTTGTGTTAATAAAGAGTATGTAAAGAACTACCTTCTGTGTAGCCCTGTATGATAGCTGTCTTATCTTGTAACTCTGGAATTGAAAGGTCGTTGTGGTACTTGAGAACTTGTGAAGAACTGCATGCACTTTGTCACATCAGGTCAAAAATTAAGTCACTTGGAATCTTAGAAATTGAATTGAAAGCTGTTTGTGTCACTAAAGAGGCCAAGAACAACTGCCTTCTGTATAACCCTGCCTTGTAGCTCCATCTGATCTTGTAACTCTAGAATTGAAAGCTGTTTATGTTACTAAAGAGGCCGTGAACAACTGCCTTCTGTATAACCCTGCCTTGTAGCTCTGTCTCATCTTGTAACTCTAGAATTGAAAGCTTTTTGTGTTACTAAAGAGGCCATGAACAACTGCCTTCTGTATAATCCTGCCTTGTAGCTCCGTCTCATCTTGTTACTCTAGAATTGAAAGCTGTTTGTGTCACTAAAGAGGCCGTGAACAACTGCCTTCTGTATAAACCTGCCTTGTAGCTCTGTCTGATCTCCCAACTTTAAAATTGAAAGTTGTTTGTGTTAATAAAGAGTATGTAAAGAACTACCTTCTGTGTAGCCCTGTATGATAGCTGTCTTATCTTGTAACTCTGGAATTGAAAGGTCGTTGTGGTACTTGAGAACTTGTGAAGAACTGCATGCACTTTGTCACATCAGGTCAAAAATTAAGTCACTTGGAATCTTAGAACTCTCGGGGGCACATTTTTAATCCAATATGCTTGAAGCTTGAGCATTAGGATCTGCCTTCTGTATAGCCCTGCATGCTGCAGTCTGTTATGTACAAGGCTTGTTATTCCAGGGACATAGGCTGAAATTCTTAATCAGCCAACCTTTATTTTGAGATTTGAAAATTATCATTGCTACAGAATTCATTTCTCTTACATAGCTGAATTTTTTCATGAGACATTGGAAAGTAACCAGTTATTAACAGAAAGTGTTTTCCAAAGAACTGGTAAAAGACATTCCAGAAAACACTGGATAGGTGCACCAACTGCTGTGATATGACCATTAATAATCAGATCCTGAGATTATACTAGATAAAACATGAGGGAAACTTTATCTGTGGCCCATATTCTAATTTTAGACTGTAAGTTTAACCCTGTTAAATACATTCAGAGTTTTAGCAGTCTGGAAGAAGAAAACTCTAGTAAACATTGTGGAAAGAGAAAATGCTAAAAACCAGCATTTTCTCCTTTTCACAGTGTTTCTACCCTTTCAAAGACAAATGGCCACCTTTAAATTAATGTCTGCAAATACATGTACTTACAATATGTAAATAGACTTAAATCTTGTTGTCTGATAAAGAGTCAATGACCTGCGATAGCCTTGAGTTTTATCATTATGGCATGTTCCTGACAGGTAGATAGAGTCTTCCCTTAAGTTTTTTACATACAATCCCCAGTTTTAACCACCTTTAGGTATTAAGCTCCAGAAAATATTGTGGGAAAAGGAAAAAAGAAAAATGCTGGTTACCAGCATTCTCTTCTTTTCCCCACAATGTTTTCAAGAGCCTTTTTCTTCAGGATCTTTAAAACCAGAAATTGTGTGGTACAGGGTTAAGAAGTAAAGTGTTTATTTATGAATGTCTACCATCTGAGATATGAGATTTCTTAACGAGAACCATAAATAATTATTTGTTGTGCTCAACAGTGTTGTTACTAAAGTCAACTTATCCTCAAGGATGTTTCCACAGTGTTTGTGACAGATATTTGGAAATAAATTGAGGAATTGTGCTAGGTATTATCATTGGGTAATTATTGTGCTCAACAGTATTGTTACATCAATCAACTTGCTCTCAAGGATGTTTCCATAGTGTTTTGACTGATATTCGGAAATAAATTATCAAATCGTGCTAGATATCACCTTCGGGTATTTAGCCAAGCATTCTATGAGTGAAAGGTTGAACCATTAATTCCGAGAAAGTAGATTTTAATTATGGCAGATGGACAAAAGAAGTACCTGATCATAACAGCAGATGACTTTGGATACAGCGAAGAGAGGGATGATGGGATTATAGACTGTTTCATGAAGGGAGCAATCAGTAATGTTTCCCTTATGGTAAATGGGTATTCAGTAGAGACAGCTGTAAAGAAAGCAAAGGCAGTTGGACTACCCATGGGTATGTTTACTTGACACTTTTAGTTCTTTGATTATAGTTGTATGCAAAGGGGCAAAGATGTCCCTGCTTCATGAAGGGAGCAATCAGTAATGTCTCCCTCATGGTAAACTGGTATTCAGTAGAGACAGCTGTAAAGAAAGCAATGACAGTTGGCCTTCCAATGGGTATGTTTACTTTACGCCTGTAGTACTTTGATTTTAGTAATATGCAACAGGATAAAGATATCCCTGTTTCAAATGATATTCAGTAGAGACTGCTGTAAAGAAAGCAAAAACAGTTTGACTACCAATGAGTATGTTTACCAGAAGAATTTGATTCTTTGCAAACATTTAGTTTCAAAAATCCCTCCAAAATCCCTCTATATAGATCTAATGATATGAAATCATAATTAACCCCATGCTTTAAGGACCTGGAGAAAAAAACCTTTTGAAAAGAATGTGACATGCTAGTGTGTGGTCTGTCAGCCAAAATACTGAAGAAATTTCAGCCTTACGAAAATTTGGGTTCTTTGTAAACACTGTTTATTGCAAAGAATTAAAGTTGGGTTTTTTTTGTGGGGGGGCGGGCCCTACTTTACTATGCATTTAGACTTAAAATTCATTGTATCTCTGTTCTCATAGTTTCTACATGGTTTCTACAGGACTGCACTTAAATCTAACTGAAGGGTCTCCTGTAAGTTCACCTGTACCAAAGACTCTGCTGGGATCAGATGGGTTTATGCATGGAATGTTTGGATGTAGACAGGCTTTCAGTCAAGGACTTGTCAGCACATCTGAGGTAATTGTTGGATTTAATGTACCAAACAGTCTGGGTCCGTATTCACCTACCATTCTTAAGAGCGTTCTTAGTCTCATTCTATAGAAGTTTCTAAATTTGAAAGTAACACAACTTCTGATTGGCTATACCATTTGGTTTAGCCAATCAGAAGTTGTGTTACTTTTAAATTTAGACAATCTTGAAGAATAAAACTAAAAATGTTCTTTAGGATGGTTGGTGAATGTGAACCCTTGTGTTTTTTATAAGGGAGAAATCTTTTAAATCGTTTTGGAAAATTAAAAATAGTTGTGCACAATGTGCACCTGACTGTAAAACATTCATTTTTCACAATATTTTAAAACAGCCACTCTTAAAAGCAATGCCTCTAGATCTATATCAGAAATAGGGTTAAAGGTACCAAAAAAAGAAAGAGTTTTATTCAATCATTAATTTTGAGAGATCTAATTTGTTGTCTGCATACCCCTTCAGTTTGGACATGTCTACAATTTTGTTGTTTGGTAAAGAGTTAAATTTATTTCATGCTTTGTGGTAGTTAATCAAGAAATAATGGTGGATTATGGTTTGATATTTCATGGTTACGACCAGTAAAAAAAACTCATTTCATACATTCTAATTCTTCATTTGAAGGCGGAAACTACTTTTTCCACGCATAAGTTACCTAGTTAAACAGGATGTGCCATTCAACCAGAGGGAAATATGAAGCATGTGCATTTACCCTATATTTCTCCCTCTTTAATATTGTAATTCGTTGTTACGTGAGGGGAAGGTACACCACAGGGAATGACCAAAAACAACTATACTGGATTTTGACAAAAGTCCCAACAAAACACGGATTAGAAATTTCAAATAAATAGATTTTTTTTTTTCAGTGAAAGATCGAAATTTATTTCATCTCATGAACATCATGGGTAATACTTTCACACATAGCTGTGCCACTCATGAAAATATTACTGATGATGTTCACTCAACTGAATTTCGATCTTTCACTGAAAAAAAAAAAAAACAAATATCCTCTATACATTCATGACCAAGAGAATCATCTGTTTTCAGGTTGCTGCGGAGATTCAGGCTCAAATAGACAAATTTGAACGGCTGACTGGAAATAAACCTGTCAATGTAGATGGGCACCAGCATATCCACTGTTTTCCTGGTATCTTGGCTTTCATTTGGTTAACCCTTTACTACAAAATCCAGTTTTAACAACCCTAAAAACGGTCTTTTTATATGCAGAAAATGCAGAAACCAGCATGCTCCTTCTCCAACAATGTTTTCTACTCCTTCACAGAAAAATTCCGTTTTTTTTTGGCCACTCTAAATTTGTCAATTTGTCATTTGCAAAGTCTTTTGAAAGCATAGTGGAAAAAGGAGAAAAATGCTGGTAATGCCGCCACACAGTCGGATCAAATGATTACCTATAGTTGACATTTTAAACCACCTTCGACCAAAATTTTGTCAACTGTTTCCTCTTAAGTGGTATATGAAAATTTTTCCTGATCCTATTGTCTGAAAACTTTTTACTTACCGGTAACCCTTTATCACACAGTCCTAAATTTTAACGACCTTGAGAAGGAGGCCTTTTGAAAACATTGTGGGTAAAGGAGAAAAATGCTGGTAATGCCTCCACAAAGTCAGATCAAATGATCACCTATAGTTGACATTTTAACTCTTTACCACACAATCCTGACTTTTAACGACCCTGAGAAAGAAGCCTTTTGAAAACATTGTGGGAAATGGAGAAAATGCTGGTAACCAGCAATTTCTCCTTTTCCCACAATGTTTTCTACCCTTCCCAAACCAAATTTCAATTTTTCAGTCACATTTATTTTGTTGTCCGCAAATGTTTTCAATTTGGACCAGTCTATAATTTTGTCACCTGGTAAAGAGTTAAACCACCTCTGACCAGAATTTTGTCAACTGTTTCCTCTTAAGTTGTATATGAAATTTTTTTCTGATCCTATTGTCTGAAAACTTTTTACTTAACCCTTTATCACACAATCCTGAATTTTAACGACCTTGAGAAGGAGTCCTTTTCAAAACATTGTGGGTAAAGGAGAAAATGATGATTACTAGCATTTTCTCCTTTTCCTACAATGTTTTCTACACTAACAAGAGAAATTTTACTATTTGAGGGATTTTTATATTCATATCTGCAAATGCTTTTAATTTGAACAAGTCTACTTTCTTGTTATTTGGTAAAGAGTTAAAGTTTATGAAATATATTTTTGCCATAAACAATTAGTCCAGTATCAAAGATGCACAAATTTTAGTTTCAATTGCTGAAAAATGGTCCCACCCTCTAGGTTCATTTGTGTAGCTTACACAATGAAAATAAATCATAAAACTGGGTAAAAAGTTGCCGAGTATAGCTCTATCTTTTGGTGACTTTTTATCTGATTTTAAAAATTCATTTTTCTGCCTGTGACTAAAGATTTGGACTGACTCAACTATAACAATATGGTGATACATTATGTAACATGCTTATGTACAAAACCCATAAGAATTCTTTTTTTCTTCTAGGTATTTGTGAGATACTTGCTGGTGTACTTCAAAACAACAGAATCAAGCTGACCAGACTGCCCATAGAGACTGACCTGGATAGCTCCAATTATAGAGAGTTTTTTGAGGAAGTGGTAGATCAGGCAAAAAGTGCAGAAAATATTCTGATGGCATCTGGAGTGAGGTATACAGCTATTTTTAAACCATTTACTGCACAATCTCAAGTTTTAACTAAGGTACCCAGAGAAAGCAGACTTTTGAAAACATTGCTGGAAGGGGAGAAAATGGGGGGGTAACCAGCATTGTATTTGTAAATTCGTAAAAAAAAAAAGCAAGAAAGTTGTACAATAGGCCAAAACTGCAGAAGGTTCTCTGATGGAGTGAGGTATATAGTTGACCCTTATCTTACCCTTATCCACACCATCCCAAATTTTATCTACCATGAGAAAGAAGAGTTTTGGAAACATTGTGGGAAAGGAAGAAAATACTGGTAACCAGCATCGTATTTGTAAATGTTAATTATGTGAAAAATACAAGGAAGTTGTAAAACAGGCTAAAACTGCAGAAAATATTCTGATGGTATCTGGAGTGAGGTATAAAGTTAGCCCTTAACTCTTTACCAAATAATTCTGAGTTTTAACGACCCTGAGAAAGAGTACTTGGGAAACATTGCTGGAAAGGAAGAAAATCCTGGTAATTATCATGGCATCTGGAGTGAGGTATAAAGTTATCCCTTAATGAACCCTGTACAGCACAATCTTAAGTTTTAGCAACCCTGAGAAAGAAGACTTTTGAAAACATGGGAAAAGGAGAAAATGCTGGTAAACAGCAATGTATTTTTTAATTTTGTTAAAAAAAAAAGAAAGTTGTACAACAGGGCAAAACTGCAGAAAATATCCTCATGGTATCTGGAGTCAGGCTT
Organism: Hippopus hippopus; assembly: GCA_946811185.2. NCBI lineage: Eukaryota > Metazoa > Mollusca > Bivalvia > Cardiida > Cardiidae > Hippopus > Hippopus hippopus. Next base: position 1,074,653 of record OX328109.1, read on the forward strand.
AAAATTAGCCAATAATCAACCCTTTTCCACACTATTTCGAGTTTTATCTTCCCAGAGAAAGACTTTTGAAAATATTGTTGGAAAAGAAGAAAATGCTGGTAGCTAGCATTTTCTCCTTTTCCAAAAATGTTTTCTACCCCTTTTTTGAAAAATTTCATTGTTTGAGCCATACTGAATTTGTCGTCTGCAAATGCTTTCAATTTGGATTTCATTAGAATAGTAAAGGACATTTTAATCCTTTCAGCGTCATAGACTAAAGTAGAGGCTTTTGTAGACGGTATAGATTAGGATCAGACTGCAGAGAACATGAAGTTTTCAGAGAAAAGTGTATTATAATCTATTTATCAGTGTTAAATAAAAGAAGAGGACTGCATGTGGATGTCAATTTCCGACTACATTTGCTTTTAGAAATAAAACTCAATGTCAAAAAAGGGGTATAACTGAGTCTAAGATATTTTGACGGTTACCTGCCCTTGTTGTATGGGTTCCCCTTTTGGTAGTGAACAACTGGTCCAAGTTTGAAAGAAAGATCTTCAGTAATGACAGAAATATTACAAAGTGTCAAAGTTTTTGTGAAAATTCTAAGTCGAAAAAGGGGCGTAATTGAGTTAAAAATATCTTAATGGTTACCTGCCCTTGTTGTATAGGTTCCCTTTTTGCTAGTTAACAACTAGTCTGAGTTTGAAGTAAATATCTTCAGTTAACGACAGAGATATTATAAAATGGCATTTTTTTGTGAAAATTCTAAATCACAAAAGGGGCATAACTGTGCCAAAGATATTTTGGTGGGTACATGCCCTTGTTGTATGGGTTCCCATTTTGATAGGTAACAACTAGACCGAGTTTGAAGTAAACATCTTTAGTAATGAGAGATATTATAAAATGTTAAGTTTTAGCACAACACAGGGCTATGACAATACCTTGCTGTTTTCTTTGAAAAAAGTTGAGCTATATTAAATTGCAGCACATTGATCTAAAAAGAACCCATAAAATTTCTACAAATGATATTGTTCAGTTATGTTTTAAGACTTGTCTACTTGAAATACAGAACAGTTCTGGAGCCTGAGACCCTTTTTGTTATATTTACAGTGCCCCGGGATTTACTGGACTTAAAACTATGTCCAAAGACATGAATATACAGCGCTTACAGAAATGTGTAACTGATGGCTTTAAAACAAAGTATTCTACACAACATTACATCAGTAATGGTCGACCTACTTGTGAACTAATGGTGCATCCTGGGAAACAGACAGGGAATTATGGGGGATGTGGAAATGGACCAGATGATTTCTCCAAGTCTGCAGATCGAGTGCATGAAATGGAAATACTTCTATCTGAGGATATGAAACATTTCTATCAACAGTCAAATATTAAACTTGTGTCTTTTGATTTTTTATAATCGCCGACCTACATGTGAACTGATGGTGCATCCTGGGAAACAGGGAATTATGGGGGATGTAGAAATGGACAAGACCATTTCTCCAAGTCTGCAGATCGAGTGCATGAAATGAAAGTACTCCTGTCTACGGATACGAAACATTTCTATCAACAGTCAAACATTTAACTTGTGTCTTTTAACTTTTAGTGTTCTGTGGGCATGCATTTACAGGTCAGATTATATGGCAGATCTATCTGAGGACATGTTACTTTTCTATCGACAGTCAAACATTAGATTTGTGTCTTTAAATTTTTATACCCCCGCAAAACAAATGTTTTCAGGGGTATACTGGAATCAGCCTGTCTGTCCGTTCGTCCGTCCGTGTGTCAGTCTGTGTGTCCGTCTGTGTACAAATAATTGCCTGTTTCTGTCAAATCACATTAATTTTAAATAAAAGTTGAAAAAGGGACATAATTGTGTCAAAAATATTTTGGTGGTTACCTGCCCCTGCTGTATGGATTCCCCTAGTTATTAAGTCTGTGTAAGTATAGTAAATACATCTAGTAGATATATGCATCTTCATTAATGACAGAGATTTATGAAATGTCAAAAGTTTTGCATAACAACTCGGACAACAACAGGATTATGATTAAGAGTACCTTGGTGTTATCTTCAACAACATCCTAGGTAATTTTCTGAAAGAAGGTGACAATGTATCTATGGACAGCCAGACAGAAGACAGAACTGAACCAAAGTAACACCATTCTGTCTGTGGGTTGAAGATAAGATCACCGCATGAGGGCGCCAATGTTCAGCTGCAAGTGCTTGGTTTTCAGTGAAAATTCAAAGTTGAAAAAGGGGCATAACTGTGTCAAAAGTATGTTCATGGTTATCTGCCCCAGTTGTATGAGTTCTACTTTTGATAGTTAACAACTTTTCCAAGTTTGAAGTAAGTATCTTCAACATTAATCCTTTACCGCACAATGCCGACTTTTAACAACCCTTGGAAAGAAGCCTTATGAAAACATTGTGGGAAAAGGAGAAAATGCTGGTAACCAGCATTTTCTCCTTTTCCCACAATGTTTTCTACCCTATCAAAGAAAAACTGCATCGTTTGAGCCACTATGAAATTGTCGACTGCAAATGCTTTCAATTTGGACAAGGCTAAAATTTTGTTGTCCGGTAAAGGGTTAACAGAGATATATTATAAAATGTCCGAAATATTGCAGGATCCAGACAAAGACGATGCCAGGGCTAAGACTATAACACATCATTTTCTCTGAAAATAGCCGAGCTAAAAATACAGCACAATCCCTTGAGCTCAAAATAAGAAGCATGTACTTAGTGATAGTAAACTACCATTAACAGACTGAATTTGAAAATCTCGAAGTCCTGAATAAATCAATGATCTGACTGCACATACTGTGCAGCCTGATCTTGAACTCAAGGTGTCAGGATTTCTGGTAAAAAACGCAACAAGTGGGCTAAAATTTCAACAATGATTAGAGCTAATGGAAATTTGGCAAACATAAAAACAAAATTTTATTCATTCCTTATTCATGCTGTACCAGTATGACAATATTCATGACAAAGAGTTGGTTTCTGTGTTTCAAAAATAACAAGAGGGCCCTGATGGCCCTGGAGTCGCTCACCTGAGCCTTTGACCAAACATGACCCATTTTCAATCTCTTTTGAGATATTGTGACAAAAAATCTACCAAGCTTTCATATTTATTGAACACAAAATTTGGCCTCTAGCTTGTACACAAGCTTTTCCTAGAATTTCTCTCAGTGACCTGCTTTTTAGCCTAACACAGCCTATTCTCCCTTTATAGATATTATCAAAACAAAGATACTGACCACCTTTCATAAGTATTGGACAGAAAATGTGGCCTCCAGAGTGTACACAAGGTTTTTCCAAGACTTGACATGGTGACCTAGTTTTTTTACCTAATGTGACCCATTTTCAATTTCATCATATTAATCATCAGGAAAAACATTCTGACTAATTTTCATAAGTATTGGACAGAAAATACTGACTCTAGAGCTACACAAGCTATTTTAAAGATTTGACCTGGTGACCTAGTTTTTGATCCTATGTGACCAATTTTCAAACTCATCAAAGATATCATTATGACAAACATTCTGACCAATTTTGATGAGTATTTGATTGAAAATGTGGCCTCTAGAGGGTACACAAGGTTTTTCTAAGAGTTGACCTAGTTTAAGATCTGACATGACCCATTTTCAAACTTGTGCAAGTTATCATCAAGACAAACATTTTGACTAAATTTCAAAGAGTTTTGGACTGAAAATGTGGCCTCTAGAGCATACACAAGGCTTTTCTAAGATTTGACCTAGTGACCTAGTTTTTGACCCAACATGACCCATTTTTAAACTCGTCTGAGGTATCATCAAGACAAATATTCTGACCAACTTTCAAGAGTTTTGGACAGAAAATGTGGCCTCTAGAGCGTACACAAGGTTTTTCTAAGATTTGAACTAGTAACCTAGTTTCTGACCTGACATGACTCATTTTTTAATTCATCTGCAATATCATCAAGACAAACATTCTGACCAACTTTCAATAGTTTTGGACTGAAAATGTGGCCTCTAAAGCGTACACAAGGTTTTTCTAAGATTTGACCTTGTGACCTAGTTTTTGACTGGACATGACCCATTTTCAAACCCATCCAAGATATTATCAAGACAAACATTCTGACCAAGTTTCATGAGTATCTGACTGAAAATGTGGCCTCTAGAGCGTACACAAGGCAACAGTTGAAGACGCATGACGGACAACGCACTGTGCACGACAGACGCCTGACACAGCACGATCACAAAAGCTCACCTTAAGCACTTCGTGCTCAGGTGAGCTAAAAACTGAAAATGAATATTAGTACTTGATAAATCGATTCATTCAAGGGTATTTACACCGCTCTCAACATTTTTCCTGTCATATCATAGGGCCCCCCAAGGTAGGTCAGTGTATTGGACCTGTGACCTGATGGTTGTGAGTTTGATATCTGTTTGAGGCAAAAATTTTTCATCTCTCATCTCTAATGCATGTGAGAAAGTAGTCAGTGACTTGGAAAACAAGTTGTTTCAGTACTGGTGTGAGAAAGCCAGGAAACACATGCATAGGTGCACTGACCATCATGATATGACCTAAGCTGTTAAAGCAGCATTAAACTCCAATCAATCAATCATTCTGTCATATGGCAACAGCTGGCTTATTCATGTATGTATTATCTACTTCATTTCACCTGACCCAATTCAGTATCATTTACATAAATTAAAATTCTATTTTCACTCTCGGCACCCCACAGGGCTGCCTTTGGCATATGTCACAAATGATCATAGAAATATTTCTTACAGAATGCGCTAATTAAATTACTTACCTGTACCTTTCCGTGTATCTGTAACTTCCAGAACTATTGTCAGAGTTCTATTTATATGCCTACTAATGTATTCAGCATAAAGGTCAGGATCAGGTTAATTGAAAACAACTTGGTCTCTGAGGTTGTTGTTTTCCCGCACTTGCGGACAAGTCTAAATTTTGTCATCTGGTTAAGCGTGAAGAATTGATGCTGTTTATCTATTGTTAACCCTTCACTGCAAAGTGACGACCCTGAACATGAAGGCTTTCAAAAACATTGTGGGGAAAAAAGCATTTTCTCCTTTTCCCACAAAGTTTTCTACCCCATCACAGTACCTAAGCCCAATTGGATGAATTCTTAATTTGTCCTTTGCAGATTTTTCCAATTTGGAGGAGTCTCAAATCATTTAGTTTGGGAAAGGGTTAACTCTTTACAAAATGACATAATTTTAAACTTGACAGCATTTGCAGACGACAAAATGAATCTGACTAAAGAACTGAAATTTGATTATCAAAAGGTAGAAAACTTTGTGGGAAAGGAGAAAATGCTGGTTACCAGCATTTTCTCCTCTTCCACCTGTGTTTTCAAAAGCCTTCTTTCTCAGGGTCATTCAAACTTGTGATTGTAAATCACAACTGTCTTTTTTGTGACATGTTTCATTAGAAACAAAGTTTTATCACATAACCTCCCTTGTTGTCAGTGTAATATACCCATCACCATTTTTTTTCATTTTATACACTTTTGTTATCACAATTGTGCACATCATTTTTGACATTACTTTGTAGGTATTTCATAGAAGTGAATGGGTATTATGGATATGACTGCGCATGGATGGTTTTGCATCTTCTGACCTATAATTTGTAAATCATTATCTGATCAAACAAATCTGACATTCATTGGCGTTTGAGATAATATTTTATAAAACTTGTCAAGAAAAAATGTTATTAAGCTCGCCACAGGCTCGCCTAATAACATTTTCCCTAGATTTGTTCAGTAAAATTTTATCTCAAACACCAACTCATGTCAGATTCTCTATATATATATCTTCTCCATATGTTTCTATGACATCCAGAAATTAGCCTGCAAATAACCTTCAGGTTCCGGAATTTGACCTTGATTTCTCAAACTGTTTTCCAACAACAATTTCAATCTTGAAAGAAATCCACTTCCTGCAGCGGATGACACCTTCTCCAATTTTGGCACTGTCTCTTTAGCAAGTATATGTAGAAGTTTCAAAAACTGTCTGGTGTACTTGATATATAGAGAATGACCAACTACTTGTAAAAAGTCGTAGATCATTGTCGCTGTGATGTCTGGTTCCGGGTCCAGGTTTAACACTTGTGAAAACCAGCTCCAAGCATACTCCAGGCCATGGGGGTGTGTCCCTCGCGGTGGAAATGAAACAAGGATTGAAAAATATAGTCTCATAATTCCTGACATTCTTTTTAAGAATTTTTCCTGTTTTTCAACGGCACCTTCTCTGTCGTAGAGGTATCCTCTTGACCTGGAAAACACAAAGAGACGAGTCATAAACTTTCAAAAGAGGGTTTAACTCTTTACCCCACAAAAAAAATTTTGTACCGAACAAACTTGAAAGCATTTACAAACAACCAAATCATATGTTGCTAAAATGATGATTTCTGTCATTGATAGTGCAGAAAACATTGTGGAAAAAGGAGAAAATGCTGGTTACCAGCATTTTCTCCTTTTCCCACAGTGTTTTCAAAAGGTTCTCTATCAGGGTCGTTGAAAGTCGGGATTGTGTGGTATAGAGTTAATGCATCTCCATTATGCATTGTTCCAAGGAAGTTATCGAATAATTATAGATCTTTGTATTCCATTTTGTCTCATAACCCGACAAATATATTACATTTGAGTAATTTAGTGTGCATCTTAGAAGAAATACATCTCATTTACATGGTAATTTAGTTGTAACAGTGTTTTATGAAAGTAGGATAATTCTTAAAGCCTTGAAGACATCCAAGAAATGTGTCAAGTAAATCTACACTTTAAAGTTAGTAGTAGGCCTAATAAAGTTTCAAAACAATTATAGCTTTCTTAATGTCTTCAGATAGACAGATTGACAAAGACATAGAGACAAATACAGACAGAAAGACAAGACTGACACATAGACAGAAAGAAAGACAGATTCCAGTACATCCCAATTGTTACCCATGGATCATAGTTAAAGGTGTTTTTCATTAAAAACCTGCTGAGCCCAGTAGCGCATTTTGTAATGTACAGAACTTAAGACTATCAGGTCGCTGGTTTGAATCCCCATCTCAGGCAATTTATTAAGATTGATGATAGTCATAGCAACAGGATTCACTCCTCTCTCACCGTTGATCAGTGTTTGGACATGGCTATGTTGGAAAGCAGCCAGTGGTTAGGGAAGAATAATGTGGAAATTACTGGTAACAGAAACTCCAGGCAACCATGAATAGGTGCACTGGCTGCTGTGATATAACTGAAATAATATTGAAAGCCTCCTTAACTCTTTCCATGACACAGACAACACCAGAAGCTTTTGTGGACAGTGTTGATCTCTGATCTGCACTGTCCACTTCTATATTGTAGATTTGGACGGAACAGTTTCTTGATCTTGCAGAGGAAATATATTTTTAGCCTTTGAGAAAATGCATTTGATTTATTCAGTAGTAAAAGAGTTAAACAAATGGTTAAAACCTACTTGAGGTATTCTTCAGTACTCTGATCCTCCTGTTTGGGTATATAGTATGGTACCAAATACGGACATGCTTGGTAAAACTGGGCCAGTAGCAAATCTCCTAGATCAGGCTGCTCTCTCCAGAGGCCCACAACCACCATGGCAATGGCAAAAGCAGATTCATGCTTAGATGATACTTGTTCTTGTCCCTTTTTCTGGAAGAAAATATAAACAGACCTTTGGCATGAAAGTTGAATGTAGAAATACATAAGCTGTGCTCTGTGAAAAGGGGGTTTAATGCATCTTCGAAAAGTAATGACCCATGTCAGCCTGTGCAGTTTGCGCCAGCTGACCTGGGTCGACACTTTTTGTTAGTGGTAAAATTTTTGCCTATCAAAGGACCATTCTACCTGATGATCTAGCTGATTAGACAAAACCTGCATGGTATTGCATTTCAAAGACACATTAAACCCTTTACCAGTTGTCCAAATTGAAAGCAGTTGCAGACAACAAATTAAAAGTGGCCCAAATGACCAAAAATTGTCCTTGACAGGAAAGAAAACTTTGTGGGAAAAGGAGAAAATGCCGGTTTCCAGCATTTTCTCCTTTTCTCACAATGTCTTCAAAGCCTTCTTCATGTGAGGCAAAGGGTTTAACACCCTTTTGCCAGAGTGCCATTAACATGTATTTGACTCATTACCTCCAAGATTGAATTTGCCAAAAAGGAATTTCAAAAAAAATCCTTGAACATGAAGTGACAGGGCAATCTCCATTACATGATCAGATTTTCTTTATGAATTTTCCTTGTTATAACAGAAGAATTATTTCTGTAAAGTTTCCTTGAAATTGGCCAATTAGTTAAACAGAAATGCCTGGACATTTTTTTTTTCAATTCTGTCTATAGTTATAACTCCATGACACATGACTGTGATCCCTTGGGTAAGGCCATCTTTCACCCAAGGGACACAATCTGAATTCTTCTGATATAGGACCACAAGATAATGCCAAATACAACATATACTCATGTGAGATCTCAGTTTTAGACATGATTTTTTGTTTTGTAATTTTTCTATAATCTTCATACAGTAATCTGTATTTGTGTTGAATTGTGCTGGTGAATTTTCATTCGTATTACCTGATGTTTATTTCTGCAAAGCTTCCTTGAAACTGCCATGCAGGTTACAGAGAAATCACTGTTTGATGTAGCATAAGGCACATCTTACCCACCGTCGTGCTCGGTGAGCTAACAAGAGCATCACATACAGGTGCCAATGATCTGCTGCAGGTGCTTTCAGAAATAGATTGATTTTCAGTGAAAATTCTAAGCCAAAAAGGGGCATAACTATGTCAAAATGTTTTGATAATTACCTGCCCCTGTTGTATTTGTTTCCCTTTCACTGGTAAACAACCAGTCAGAGTTTGAAGTAATTATCTTCAGTAATAAGAAAGATATTACTAGAACTTGTTTTTCTACAAAAAAAACAGATGTCTCCCCACTTTTTGGTGTCAGAAGGATTGATATGTCACCAAGGCAATTTCTAATTGAAATAATGGTCATTTTTCTCTAAGGGTTTTCGAGTTATAGAGCAGACACAAAATTGTACGTAAAATGAGTAAGGAAAGTAATCAAAGGGAAATAACTTGAAAAATATACAAGCCAGAGTTATGGTTCTTGTGCATGACACTTGGTCTCATGGTGCTTTACAAATGTGTTAAGTTTTATCAAAATATCTTAAAAGGTTTTCGAGTTATAGAGCCGACACAATCTGTGAAGGAAAATAATCAAAAGGAAATAACTCGAAAAACATACAAGCCAGAGTTATGGTTCTTGTGCATGACACTTCGTCTCATGGTGCTTTACAAATGTGTGAAGTTTTATCAAAATATCTTAAAAGGTTTTCGAGTTATAGAGCGGACACAATTTGTGAGGAAGCTAATCAAAGGGAAATAACTGAAAATATACAAGCCAGAGTTATGGTTCTTGTGCATGACACTTTGTCTCATGGTGCTTTACAAATGTGTTAAGTTTTATCAAAATATCTTAAAAGGTTTTGGAGTTACAGAGTGGACACAATTTGTGACAGACAGACTGACAGACAGACAGACGCACGGGAAAAACAATATTTCTCCTGACCCTGATGGGGGGAGACATAATTAAATGTCAAAGTTTTTGAAAATTCTAAATGACAAAAGGGGCATAACTGTGTCAAAAAGGTTTTGATGGTTACCTGCCCCTGTTGTATGTGTTCCCCTTTTGATGGTTGACAACTAGTCCGAGAATGATGTAACTATCTTCAATAATGACAGATATCATGTAAAAGACGACAACAAGGCTATGATGCTACCTTGGTGTTTTCTTCAAAAACAGCCAAGCTAAAAATCCCAATTTAATGTTGCATGATACACACATTGCCCACCCATCAAAATTCTTATAAAAAGGTGAGCTTAAAGTTGTAGCAGAAGGAGAAAATGCCCATAATTCCTGCATCACCAACAAGATAAATAACAAGTACATACCACTATCATCTTTGCAATCAAATGTTTACAGAAGTCGGGGGCTTTTGGGTGCTGTTTTAGGGAGACATGTTTGGAGCCCACTTCCACAGCCTGTCCAGACAACAGAGCCAATAACCTCTTCAACTTGTCACGTAGATGGTCCCCGCTGACTGGCGATATGGCATTGACTGGTGTGTTGACAGCTTTCTGAATGTCAAACTTTAGCTTCTTCAGCTGGATTTCAAAATTATGAAAGTTAAGAAATGTGTTAAAGTGCATTTAGATTCAAATCATACCATGTAAAAATATGGAAATGATTGTGAAGGTGACAATCTGTTATTTCACAGTCGTTCCAAGTGTTTGTTGTTGACAGAAAAATGAATGTTAAAACTAGGTTATAAAGTTGCCAGGTTGCTCTATCTTTTGTTTACTTTTTAGTTGTATTAAATTTCATTTTTCTGCCAGCAAGGGAAGAGGACATAACATTGCAACTGCAGACAGTCAGACAGAGAGAAAACAATCTGATTGCGGTAACATGCCCCTCTTCATTGTTTGTGTATATAGACAGAAGGATCTATAGGATCTGGAATGAGTTGGTGTTTGAGAAAAAGTCTACAAAAAATTTTATTAAGGGAGCCTTTGGCTTTAACATTTTTTGTGAACGAGTTTAATACAATTTTACCTCAAAAGCCACCAAATGTCAGATTCTTATCACATCACTGTACCACAAGAATTACAGTTCATGATATGTTAAAACATAGGCCTGCATGTGTATTGCAATTTACATCAAGCCTGTTTTTTTCTTTGACAGGTTTGTACATCACAGACAAAAATAGTTCCAAAGAAACTTGTAAATCACAGTTTTGTTTTACATCTAAAGACACTAAAATGTGCAGCTTTGTCACGATCATCAGTTTTGCAAGTTAATTTCACAAAATAATCTTGGTCAGCAATGTTTAAGAAATAAAGCATATAATTACAATGCGTTGACCAAATACGGCACTATTTTCTTATCTCACACTTGTATAAGACAAAAAAATTTGTAATGGCTGTATTACATTGAAAACAAGGGAGGTTATGTGATAAATTTCTTTCCAAAATAGAAGGATTGTAGGGTATGAATTAAATTTTCTCAATAACAAAATAAAAAAATGTTTTTCTTCTTGCAAAAATCTGTTCTCTATGCGATACATTCTAGTATTTTGACAAATCTTAATGTAGGGTATACAGTTACAGATTCGCTTGGGGTGTCACATGAACTACCTTCAATACAAAGATTTGAGCCAAGCTTTAGCAAAAAGGGAATTAGCGCATCTCAGGGCTGCATTATACTTAGCAAGTCATCACAAAATTAGGGATCCACAAAATCAATTTTGTATAACAACCGAGTCTAGACATAGAATGGTCCTTTCGCATGCAGAAAATTTAACAATAGCAAAAAGTTTCGACCCAGTTCAGCCTCCGCCGACTGCCCAGGCTGACCTGGGTGGATACTTTTTGCCGATGCACTAAGCCCACTTTTCACAGAGTATGACTCACTTTTACTTGCACCATATATACAGCAAGTACTTACATCAGAAGTAGAGGAAAAAATTGTTATGGCTTCTTCAACCTTTTGCAACTGGTTCATCAGTTCTGTATACCTGGTAAATGTCTTCGGATATATGCACAGACTAGCCCCCTCTGTATACAGAAATGAACAGAGGTCTGAGAAAATGGGGTTTGATTGATTGAATGGTGTTTTATGCTGCTTTCAACATTATTTCAGTCATGTCACAGGGATAGCTTACATATTCATGTATTTCCTGGGTTTCACTAATACTAACCTGGGGCTCTGAAGTGTCTTTGCTACGGGCACTCCAAAAAAAATCCAGTGGATCCAGTGAGGCTCGAACCCTGGGCCTCCAAGTCACGAGTCCTACACTTTACCACTGAGCCATGCAGAACTCCCGAAAAGGGGGTTTACTGCATCTCCAAGACGCACTATACCAAGAAAGTCATCATATACTTATGGATCCATAAATATCCATTTTGTCTAACAGCTGTCTAATTCATAAGGTAAACTGGTATTTTGACATAAAGAAGGTTGACCAGTAGCAAAGCATTTTGACCCAGGTCAGCCTGGGTTGACTGCGCAGGCTAACCTTGGTCAATACTTTTTTTCCCAGATGCATTAAACCCCCTTTTCACAGATCATGACTCAAATAGATCAACCTGTACATCAGCATATCACATTTTTTTAAAACAAACCTTCTAACATTTAGGATATTTGTAATTCTGACTTTTTTCTACTATGTTGCTATGTTTATGAAAGTACTGAAGCCTGTGAAGTGGCCTACCACTAGTCACAACTCTGCCAAATCTGCAAATACATTTACCCTCGTCTGTGTCAAGGAGACTTCGAATATTGAAATGCTTTCAGTCACATGATTAAAATGGCAGGACCGACGAAAATCAATTAGTAAAGACAACAACAAGTACAGAGAAGTTTTTCAATATGTTGTTAACCTATAACACTCTTTCAACGATTTTAAAACAAGCTGTCAATATGGAATATTATGTTGTTGTAAATTTCCTGGTGCTGGTATTTGATTTGAGCAGCGTGAGAAAATTTGATATCCCAGGATACCTTCAGACTAGTGTGATGTCAAAATTTTCTTGCACAGCAAGAGGTAAATACAAGCAACAGGAAAGTTACTATAACAATAAATTCCTTTTATTATATACCTACAACTATTAAAGACAAAATTCTTCAACTATTGAAATTTTATTCCAAAACGGTAAATAGCATGTAACAAAAAATCATGTAGTAGCAAGTAACTTCGTTTTTAATGAATAGTGGATGAAAAAATTTAGACCAATCAAATCACAAACAAACACATACATATTGATTAATTGTATTGGAGATTAACACCCTTTTAACAGCTGAGGTCATATCAAGGTAGTCAATGCATCTAGGTATGTGTTTCCAGGCTTTCTCACACCAGTACTGACACAACTTTCTTTCAAAGTCACTGACTGTTTTTCTCACATGCATTGAAGATGAGAGACGAAAAATGGCCAGAAAGAAAGTTTACCTCATCCGCGTATCAAACTCACAAGCACCAGGTCACTGGTCAGATACATCATATTTTACAATGTGTAGATACAGATTTTTTGTGTCATGTGTAATACATATCCGCATGCAACACATGTATCTGAGCTAGAAAGTTTTCAGGTATATAACAAAAGTAGATATCACATGACTTCAAATATACATCACATCTACCTATTTCAACTAGCTCTGACAAAGTGGTACTTGATACATTGAATGGTACTTCAATTAAAGCTTCGGATGAAGCTATAGAGGGTGCTGGTGTTGATGTGGCAAGGGGTTGACCTATACCTGCCTGAAAAAACATGGAAGAAAAAATCTTCAGTATATTAACCCAATGTTTAACAACCCTAATCGAGAAGACTTGAAAACATTGTTGGAAAAGGAGAAAATGCTGATAACCAGCATTTTCTCCTTTTCTAACAATGTTTTCTTACCTATCAAAGACTGATTTGACCTACATTTATTTTGTTTACAAATGCAAATGCTTCCAATTTGGACAAATCTAAAATTTTGTCCATTGGTAAAGAATAAAATCTTATTTAAATATTTAATTATACAACAAAAGGAAAACTGTTACCTGATTCTGATTCCTTAACTCTTTATCAAACAACAAAATTTTAGACTGGTCCAAATTGAAAGCATCTGCAGATGACAAAATAAAATTAATGTGACTCATAAAATAAAAGTTCCGTTGTACGAGCCTAAAGAAATATTTAATGCTAAAATCCTCTGTATTGAAATATGCAACAAACGGAAAATGGAAAAATTCTTCCTAAACTCTTCACCACAATAAAATTTTAGACTGGTCCAAATTGAAAGCATTAGCAATGGATGGTAAAATCTTCTATGTTCAAATATGCAACCAAGGCAAAAACTGACAGATGATTCCTTAACTCTCTACCAAACAACAAAATTTCAGAGTGGTCCAAAGTGAAGCATATACAGATTTTGTTTTCTGCAAATGCCCTGAATTTGGACAAGTCGAAAATTTTGTCTTTTCGTAAGAGGTAAATGTTCAGTATTTATATACACAATACAGGGAAAATTGAAAGTTTCTTCCTTAACCCTTTACCACATGGCAAAATTTTAGACCTATCCAAATTGAAAGCATTTGCAGACAACAATTTCATACTGGCTCAAATGAAGCAATTTTTCTTTGATTGCGTAGAAAACTGGTTACCAGCATTTTCTCCTTTTCCAACAATGTTTTCAAAGGACATCCTCCTCGGGGTCGTTAAAAGTCGTCACTGTGTGGTAAAGGGTTAACCCTTTACCCAATGAAAAAATTTTAGACTAGTATACAATTCAAAGCATTTCTCCCTTTTCCATGATGTTTTCTACCTTTTTTTGGACAAATTCATTATTTGATCCACTTTTATCATCTGCAAGTGCTTTCAATTTATACCAATCTAAAATAATGTCATTTGGTCAAGAGTAAGGCTATAAGGTTAAGCTTTTAACAGCATTTTGTCCTTTTCAAACAATGTTTTAAACTTTTCTGAAAGCAAATCCTATTTGAACCATATATTATTCACACTGACGACTATAATATCCTTTCATTTTGGAAGAATTTAAAAAATCATCATCTTTTAACTCTTTACCAAACAATCCAAAGTTTAACAACTCTGTTGGAGAAGCCTTTTAAAAACATCGCAGGAAAAGCAGAAAATGCTGGTGATCAGCATTTTCTCCTTTTCCCACTATGTTTTCTAACCTTTTAAAGATTGAAATCATCATTCTAGCCAAATTTTATTTGATGTCTCAAATGCCTTTTATTTGGATGAGTCTAAATTTTTCTCATAAGCTAAAGATTTAAAGATATATCTATACTCATTTTCAGCCAGTTTTTAACCCATTTCTTCCTTATTTTATCAAATCATAATCATTCTTGTGTCTTCATGCCAAATGTTGCCCATGATGGCTGCAAGGTTGCACAGATTGTGATGAATAGAAAATGCATTTCATGCTTTAGAGGCCTTCCAAGCTATCGCTGTTGTCGTTTCTGGTTTTAAATGAGGACAAGTCCCTTCAGTTTCTTATCCCGTACACCATAGTTTTCTTTCATTTACCCATGTTTACGCAGCTGACCAATATCTGAACAGTTATACATACTATAAAGTTTTAACTGGTTTTTCTCCCTGGCTATAGATTAGAGATGTATCTTTAAAGAGTTAACAAACCTGTTGTTGTTGTTGTTGTTGTTGTTGTTGTAGCTGTTCCTGCTCTCTTTCTTTCTGTAGTCTGGCTTGTCTCTCTGCCTCTTCCTGTTCCTTCTTACCTTCTTTTTCTGCATTATCTGGGTGGATGTGAACACAAAAGGCATAAACATATAACCAGACTCCTGTCATGGCACAAGGTAGTGATTCTCTGACCTTGTCATTTGTTTTATGTTTTTTACAATCAACAGAACTTTAGACTGGTCAAAAAGAATTGATCTAAAGCCTCTTGGAACTTTGCAGACAGTTTAGACCCTATTCAGACTGCACAGAACAATGTTCTTATTGTGTTTAGCGCTGATTTCAACATTACTTCAGTTATATTGTAGTAGACAGTGCTTCATGGTTGAATGGCATGCACTGTTTACCAGTACTCATTATTCTTCCCAAGCCAGTAGCTGCTTTCCCACATAACCATTGTGGAAACCATGATCAGCCATGAGAGAAACGAATCCAGTCATACTATCATCAATGCTTGGAAAGAAATTTGCCAAGCTGGGGATTCGAACCAACCACTCCCATGTCTCAAGTCCTGTACATTTTCAACTGTGCAACTGGGCTTGGCTGTAGAGAACATACAGTCTGAACTGGATCTACACTTACTGAATTGATGTCCTTAATATTCTTGTTAAAAGTCCTTGAAAATTGCCATGCTTCATTACCATACAATCTCATTCATTAGCGACCCTGAGGTAGAAAGCTTTTGAAAACATCGTAGGAAAAGGAGAAAATGCTGGTAACCAGCATTTTCTCCTTTTCCCACAATGTTTTCAAAAGTCCCTTTCCACAAAGTCGGGATTATGTGGTAAAGAGTGAGATGATTGTTTCTCAAAATCAAACAAACATAGAAACAAACAAACAATTACCTATCTCCTTGTAAACAAATTCATATGCATTTCCTGCCTGTTCCAGAAGACTTTTGCATTTTTCAAACAATTTCGGGGAAGGTTCACCACTCTGCTTGAAGTCTGCTTCAATTTTCTCTGCGTCAGCAACCCTAGACTGTATCAAACTTAACGACTTTTTTGCCGCCTCCGATATGTAACTTTGGTACTGACAAGCACCGTATTTTGATTGAAGCTTGACATTCAGCGTGTTTAAGTCAGAAATACACTTGCTGATTTTTCCTAACAGTTCCTTTCTTCTGAGTTCTCTACAATAAAATACCACAATATCCTTATAAACAATATTCTTAAACTCTTTACCAAACAACAAAAATTTAGATTTGTCCAAATCCAAAACATCTGCAGATGACAAATTAAATGTGGCTCCAATACTTGAAATGGTCTTTGAAAATATAGAAAACATTGTGGGAAGAAGAGAAAATGTTGGTTACCAACATTTTCTCCTTTTTCCACAATGTTTTCAAAGGCCTTCTGCATTCAAATGGTTAAAACTTGGGAGCCAAGCTCCGGTAGCACAATTGGTAGCGTACAGGACTTGAGAACAGAAAGTCACTGGTTCAAATCTCCAGCTTGACCAATTTCTTACCGAGGACTGATGATACTCATTGTGACAAGATTCATTCTTCTCTCACCGCTGATCATTGGTAAGATGATGTTTATGTGTGAAAGCAGCCAGTGGCTTGGGAAGAATATTCTGCAAATGCTTTGAATTTGGACCAGTCAAAAATTTTGTCATTTGATAAAGAATTCCTTCTAATATTTGTACTTTGTGTACTAAGAAATAGTGTCTGATTAGTCAATGAATAATCTGTGTCCTAACCAATAGTTGGATATTCCTAAATTTAACACAGTTCAAGCTACTGATGATTCAAGTGTACAAGTTCCATGAAAATCCTGACTCAAACTAGAGCTGTCACTGAATGTGACTTAATACCCCCACCAGCGCTTTGACAGAAACAGGCAATTTAACAAAATATTTTCTGTTAAAGGGGAGATTACCCTTGAATCATAGGGAGTAGATGATTGAAAACTGCGTCTTGCACAACTTCAGTATACGATCAATGTATCAACAAACTTTCAATAGCAGCAAAACTGTAGGAGGAGTTCACGACACAAAATTACTAGTATTTTGTACACAGACGGACACACGGACGAACGGACAGACAGGCTGATTCCAGTATACCCCCGAAAACATTCGTTTTGCGGGGGTATAATGAAGACTTTATCACATGAACATATAAAAAGACTAAAATATCGGCAGACAGACTATGGAGACAACACCATGACATAAGCTCTTGCCTTTGGTCAGTAGAGCTAAAGAATCAGTATACCTCATGTTTTCTACATGATTTTTTCAGTCCATGTTTACATTTTAAGACCATTTTTGCACATAAATGAAAATTAGCAGTATTTGTTAAGAATTCCTTAACCCTTTACCGCACAATGCCGACTTTTTACGACCCTGGAAGAGAAGCCTTTTGAAAACATTGTGGGAAAAGGGGAAAATGCTGGTAACCAGCATTTTCTCCTTTTCCCACAATGTTTTCATCCCTATCAAAGAACTAGAGGCGCTTGAGCGCCTGTATCGCTCCACAGGCCTGATATTTCTATAATGGCGAAAGGAAGTTTTTAACAATTATCATTCAATCCTGCATTTTAGCTCACTGAAGAAACAATTTGGTAGACAACCACCATAGGAACTTACCTGCAAAACAACAATGAAATCCAATGAATAGTTTTAGAGAAGAAATTTTTCAAAGATTTTACTTTATACCATAAAAGGAAAATGAGTCTCCCATAAAAGCCATGTTTTTTGACAGATCTTTTTTTTTTTAAGGAATTCTGTAAACCTGTATCTAAGGAACATTCCTGCAAAATAATAATGCTATCCAAATAGCGGTTTGGGAGGAGAAGATTTTTAAAAGTTTTTTACTTTGGTTGCCATGGCAACCAGAATTCTTCATGGAACACAATTATTTGAAGGAATTTGAAAGAGGACCACCAAAGGAACATTCCTGTGAAATTTGGTAAAAATCCAGTCAATAGTTTCTGAGGAGAAGTTTTTTAAAGAAAAAGTTTACGGACGCACGCACGGACGAACGGTTGAACGAACGGACGGACGGACGGACGCACAGACGCACGACCAACACAACGCCATGACAATAGCTCGCTGGCCTTCGGCTAGTGGAGCTAACAACAATGAAATCCAATGAATAGTTTTAGAGAAGAAATTTTTCAAAGATTTTACTTTATACCATAAAAGGAAAATGAGTCTCCCATAAAAGCCATGTTTTTTGACAGATCTTTTTTTTTTTAAGGAATTCTGTAAACCTGTATCTAAGGAACATTCCTGCAAAATAATAATGCTATCCAAATAGCGGTTTGGGAGGAGAAGATTTTTAAAGGTTTTTTACTTTGGTTGCCATGGCAACCAGAATTCTTCATGGAACACAATTATTTGAAGGAATTTGAAAGAGGACCACCAAAGGAACATTCCTGTGAAATTTGGTAAAAATCCAGTCAATAGTTTCTGAGGAGAAGTTTTTTAAAGAAAAAGTTTACGGACGCACGCACGCACGAACGGACGGACGGACAGACGGACGGACGGACGCACGGACGCACGACGGACACAATGCCATGACAATAGCTCTCTGGCCTTCGGCCAGTGGAGCTAAAAATTGCACCATTTGAGCCACACTGAAATTGTTGTCTGCAAATGCTGTCAATTTGGACAAGGCTAAGATTTTCTCGTTTGGTAAAGGGTTAGAAAACATGTAAAACTAAATTCAGAAACAACCCATCCACTCTAGCATGTAAAAGACTTACTTTCTTTTCTGCTCTTCTATTCTAAGTCTCTCTCTTGTTTCCTCTGCTTCCTGCATTCTGGCAGTCTGGGCCTGAAATAAGTTACCAAAACATTACAATCCTTCCAATATGGTCTCATCTGAAACGCACCTCTTTACACACGCAACGCAACATGATTCGACCACGTAGAAATGCAGACTGTTGTAATATTACAACAGTCTGTATTTCTGCGTGGTTAGATCATGTCAAGTTGCGTGTGTAAAGAGGTGTGTATCAGATGAGACCAAAGGATTCTTTGTGTGAAATTCATGCTATTTATCAAATTTTCTTTGCTCATATGTTTCCATTGGTTTTTGGCGTAAAAGTAAGTTTTAGTGGGAATTTGTAAGGCTGAGTTATACTATATTGATAACATTATCGATAACATTTCTCTTTGAAAGGGTAAAAAACTTTTTGGTAACCAGCATTGTCTCCTTTTCCAACAATTTTTTCAAAAGCTTATTTCATCAAGTTCAATAAAACAGCAACTTGTGTTGAATTCATACTAACCATTTTCCGTTGCTCATGTGTTTCTTTCAGTTTTCTCAGTTGTTTGTCAATTTCTGCAGCCCTTAAAAGAGAACACAAACATTCTGCTCTCAAAACTGTTTTTTGCAAGAGTATCTCATTCCTTGATTAACAAGAGTGAAAAATTTAAGTTGAAAAAAGGGGCATAACTGTGTCAAAAATATTTTGATGGTTACCTGCCATTGTTGTATGGGTCTCCTGTTGATAGTGAACAACTAGTCTGAAGTAATATCCTCAGTTATGACAGAGATATCATAAAATGTCAAACTTTTTGCATGACAATGCAGACAACAATGCAGACAATTACAGCTCTTACAATACCTGAACGTTTTTTGGTTTTTTTTTTTTTTCAAAAATTGCAGAGTTTAACTCTTTACCACACAATAAAAATGTAGACTTGTCCAAACTGAAAGCTTTTGCAGACAAAAATTTAAATGTGGCTCAAGTGATATAGAGAATAATAGGTTAGTGTCTGAAATGGGTCAAGTTTTTCGGGCTCGGCTTCGGAATTTATTAGGTTCGCCTGCGGCTCACCTAATAAATTCCTACGCCTTGCCCGAAAAACTTGACCCATTTCAGACACGAACCTATTATTCTATTTATCCTGTTACAATGCGAGAGAGAAAGAGAAGAAGAGGGGAAAAAAAAAAACAACGGGAAAAAAAAAAGGCATTTTGAATTTCGCGGTTGATCGAAGTTTGAGGGGGGGTTTAATATGCACGAAAACTCTTCCGCTGATAAAGGTTACAAAAATAGTCCTTGATATTTTCTTACGATTTCTTTAGATCTGATTTTCATCAGGAAATTTCAATTTTACAAATTATTTTCTTAGACTACACCTATAAACGCTATCTTACTTTCTAGAACAACAACTGTTCAGTTTCGCCCTCGCTTCGATTTACACATTTGTGTAAACTACTAGATCTACGTGTTGACCTTGCCGTATGTAAACAGTGTTTTCGCCTGTGTGCTAAACTATCAGAATTCATGTGAAATACTTGTCGACGGAAGGAGGAAGGCAACTGAATCAACATAGAGTCAACACATTTTCTACTGTATAATTCAACGAATCAGGCATAGGATGATGTAAACCGTAAGTTTATATTCAAAGCTTAATCAAATCTTGACACTTCTATCAATAGTGAATTTCTCAAGCAACAGTTAGCCTACAAACCATGTGTGTAATAACATAAATAGTCTGTCATGAATACAGTTGTGTACATACATGTCTCCTGCATGAATACCAAGCCCAAGTTCAAAATTTTACATTAGGAATCATAGTTTAGTTTCTATTGGTGTAGCTCATTAACAGTTTCATTGTTTGGAAAAAAGAGCAATTTTGCAAACTGTATTTTTTAAGATCACAATTTCATAGAACCAAATTGAAAGCATTAACTGATGACAAATGTTACCTTAAACATGAAATTTGTTAAAAGAAGATTCTCCTTTTCCCACAATGTTTTCAAAAGCTTTCTGTGTCAGGGGTCGTTAAAACTTTTGATTGTTTGGTAATGGGTTAATTCACCCAACTTCACTTGAATTAGATAATGTGTTTAGATAAGGTTTGTAAAAGATTTCCTTCTCTGGAGCAGTTAAAATTTGGATTTTTTTTTGGGTATTTACTTCAATTATCAATAAGTTATACAAACTCAACTTGAAAATATTGGTATACTAAATTCAACTGGAACAGGTCATGGAGGTCATAACGGCCCAATTCCAGAACGGCCTTGCACCAAAATGACCCCTCTTTCTCTGTAACTGTTGAAAAATTATTACCTGCCTACAGCCTTTTAGATAACAAAATGGCCACAGTAGTTTTTCTATACTTTAAAATAACATATTCGAAATACACCAACCTTCATGAGAAAAGAAAGTAAGGGGTGAGGAGCTCTTATCACATTTAACAGCGGTGAAGAATGCTGAACACAAGTATTGGGGAAATCAAAAGCTCTTGAAAAAAAATTCATTTTTCAAAAATAAATAAGAATTTGAAAGTTATTAAATATAAATTATGCTGATAAAATTGATTTAAATAACAGTAGGTCTAAAGTTGACCTTTTCGGTGCCCATGACAGTGGGCTGTTATGGACCAGGCTGTTTTGAAAGTGGGCCATTTTGACCCTCTCCAAGCTAGAACTGGTCATTACAGTTATTCACTAAATGACAAATTAACTCATTTGTGAAATGCCAAATTTGTATGAATTTGAATATTTGAAAACAATAAAACTCTGTTCTAGAATTCTGAATCGGTCTAAAAGATGAAAATTGATATTTAAGTTGTATGCTCAAAACCCTTGTATTTTAAAAGTAAAATACCTGGGAAACCAGGAGATCTGAGTTCAAGTCTCAGCGGGGGTCTGAGCTATTTTTACTGCTGGAGTATCATTTTTCTGATGCATATTGATTCAGATAATAATGTAAAAGGAAGAGTAAAACCAGTTACCTGCCAATTGAAATTAATAGGCAATTGTGCAGACCTAACAAATACAACTTTTTCACAGGATTTACAATATTTGTGGCTTAGAGAACTTGTGTAAGCCTGCCACAGTTGCACATAGTTTCTTATATTCATTTTGACTATTCATGTAATGTTCTGAAGGACTGTTTTAGGTATAACATTTGAAAAACCTACCTAAAGTCATACCAAACATAGGGCAATTGTTGAGCCATAAAAAATTTATAAACAAGCTTCTTATACTATGGACACCCTTTTCATACAGATGGTTGATCTCATCGTTTGTAAAAGGACATGCTCTGTTGGGTTCATTTTCTTTCCTTTGTTTCTTCAGAGATTTTAGTTTGGCTAACAAGATAGCCTTGCTTATTTGGAATTCTTGTGTTGAGCTAAATATTCATGATTGGATGAGGTTATTTTTTGCCTTTTGGTCCTTTACCACATAATCCCGAGTTTTAACAACCTCAAGAACAAAGCCTTTTGAAAATATTGTGGGAAAAGAAGAAAATGGCGAATAACAGTCTCTTTTTTCCACAATGTCTTCTACCTTTTCAAAAACAAATCTTATCACTTGAGCCATGTTTAGTTTTTCCTCTATAAATGCTCTTTTTATTGACAAGTCAAAAATTGTGTCGTGTCTTACAGGCCAAAGGATAAGTTTAAGCTTTCTGCATAAGTTTGACACAATAATTTCAGTGTCGATGGTTCATACTCATGCCCGACAGTTTTCCTCATGCACGTAACGAAGTTTGCTAGATATTGATCTTAGCTTTTCCAGCTCAAGTTTTGACATTTCACTTTGTTCATTCTTGGATTTTAAAAAAAAATTTAGTCAGGTTCATGTACACCAAGGAAGGAAGAAGGGATGTAGAGTGTTGGTAATCATGTACCAAACTATGTGTGTTTTGTGCGCTAGGGAGTCAATTTCATATTGATTTTTTTTTTAATTTTCTGCATTTTCAATTTTCTGATATAAAACCGTCGAGAAAAGGAAAGGAAATACTAGGTCAAAAGTAGTTCCGGCTGTTATGCAAATGAGCAAGGTCACAAAGCAAGTGACCGTGAAACACAAAGTTTTCACGGCACCCCTTTTCACGGTCGATATTTCACCATGTAACAGGATAAAGAATCTGTCTTTGATAGGAGAGTAAACATTGTGCGAAAAGAAGAAAATGCTGGTTACCAGCATTTTCTCATTTTCCCACTATGTATTTGATAGGCTTCTTTGTCAGGGTTGTTAAAACTCAGGACTGTGTAGTAAAGGATTAAAAGTTTGTTTTTAAAAGATAATTTCAAAAAACATGACAGTGAAGAATTATGAACAGACTGCACATTCAGTACAGTCTGATTTTGTTCTACATGACCATTCTAACAAAACCACTGGAATGCTGTGATACCACCAGAAAACCTGTAATTTCAAATTTGAAAGTGTTTATCATGTTTTCATTATCCAAAACTGGGTTTAGTTTTCAGTGTTTATGTATCAAAAATACTCTGATGGTTATCTGCCCCTGTTGTATGAGTGCCAGTTTTGATATTTAACAACTTGTCCAACTTTGAGGTAAATACCTTCAGTAATAACAGAGTTATTATAAAATGTCCTAGTTTTTGCACAACACAGACGCAGACGATGAAATGGCTATGACAATAACTTGTGGCTCTCTTCGAAAACAGCCAAGCTAAAAATAGAATAACAAAGACTTACTGTGATTCCTGCCTCAGTTCAATGGTCTGTATTTTCATAAGGCAATCAAAGTTAGCTTTTTGTTCATGTTTTTGAAGAAGAATCTCAGCTTCTTTATCTAATCTCCATTTTGTATCAGTAAACAGTTTCTTTTTCTCTTGCACAGCTTTCTGAAATTTTTCGGTAGAAACAACTTATAGGTCTTGATGTGTGTTGACATTTGAGATAATTATATAGAATATAACAACAGTCTGAATTTCTGCGTGATCAGATCATAACCAGTAACCTGTGTAAAGAGGTATCTCATGTGTACCTCTTTATACATGCAACAAGCCATGATCCTACCGCGCAGAAATGCAGACGGTTGTAATATTCCTTTTACTATATACCTCACCACAATAATTGAAAAGAAACATTACAACGTCAATACAACACACATAAATTCAGGGAACTACATTTTATTGTACATATATGTACAATATTTATGAATGGCAGATTAATATGTAAACAAAAAAATTTTAGCCTTGTCCAAATTGAATTCATTCACAGACAGCATTTACAATATGGCTAAAATGATGGGATTTGTTTGTGAAGGGGTAGAAAACATTGTGGGAAAATGAGAAAATGTTAGTTATCAGCATTTTCTTATTTTCCCCACATTGTTTTCAAAAGCTTTCCTTTTCAGGGTAGTAAAAACTCATAATTGTCTGGTAAAGGGTTAAACAAGTCTAAAAAAATGTTATGAAGTGAGCCTTTCTCCACTCTCCATTCTGTATCCTCAAACATTTTCTTGTTCTCTTGCACAGCTATCTGTAAATTTTCATTTGGGAAAAAAAAAAAAAAAAAATGGATTGAACTGGATCTGTACCTACTGATAAGCTAAATGTTCTGGAAAAAAGTAGATGAAAATTGCTTTTAAGTTTAACTGAAGTTTAATGCTGTTAAAACAGTGTGGTTATTCAGTGTTGACCAATTACAGTGCTGACAGCGCTTTGATTATATTAGATTTTTAGAAAGATTTTCGTAGAAACAGCCAAGCTAAAAATTTCTTTCTAGTTCTTCCATCATGGATAAAAATTGGAAGGGTCATAGCACAGCAGTAAAAGCACCTATACATGTTTTTTCTGGCTAACCCACACCAGTACTAACACAACTTTCTTTCAAAGCCAATGACTACTTTTCTCAGATGCATCAGAGGTGAGAGACAAAAAATGAAAATTGCAATGTTTTTGCATTTTTCTTGACTAACAGTGTGTGCCTTATATTTACTTTTCTTTCTTTGGCAAAAAGTAATTGAAAATTGGAATGTTTCTGCTTTTGTTCTTCAATAAAACTGTGCATTTTATTTACTTTGCACTTACCACACAATCACAATTCTAACAATCCTCAGGTAAGAAGCTTTTAAAAACATTGTGGGAAAAGGAGAAAAATGCTGGTGACCAGCATTTCCTCCTTTTCTCACAACTTTTCATCAACATTCCACTTTAGTGAAGATAAAACTCTGGACTGTTTGGATAAGGATAAAACTGCAAGAAAGGAGACTTTCCAACATGTATACTCACTTTAACTTGCAACTTAGCTTCTCTTTCATAATTCTGTATTGCCAGGTTTGATTTACTGAAATCTCTCGAGATGAAAGGTTGATTAACATTTTTCTCTGATAAATCATCCGATTTGCTGAAAGAAATAATATAAGCTCTCATATAAGTAGGCATTTAAGATAAAATTTCATTAAGCCTGTCTAGAAAAATGTAAATAAGCAAGCCTCTTGGCAGCTGTGTAAGTTTAACCCTTTACCAAACGATAGAATGTTGGAACTGACCAAATGGAAAACATTTGCAGTCAACAATTCAAATGTAGCGCATATGATGATTTCTGTCTTTGATAGGGTAGAAAACATTGTGGGAAAAGGAGAAAATGCTGGTTACCAGCATTTTCTCCTTTTCCCACTATGTTTTCAAAAGCCTTCCTTCCGACGGCCGTGAAAACCAGGGATTGTTTGGTAAAGGGTTAATAAAATATATCTCAAGTTCCAATGTCAGATTCTTTTTATTAGATATATAGGATCTGACATGAGTTGGCGTTGAGATAAAATTTTATTAAACGAGTCTAGGGAAAATGTTACTAAGCCAGCCTTTGGCGAGCTTAATAACATTTTTTCTTGACGAGTTTAATAATATTTTTATCTCATACACCAACGAATGTCAGATTCTTTTTATCACATAACAATATTTTAAAAATCATAGATAACAAGTTGCAAAACCATCTATAGATGCACACGCAGTAATATCCATAAACCCATTCACTTCAATGAAATTTATGTACAAAATGACGTCAAAAATGACGTCATACAATAGTGATATTAAACGTGTATGAGATGAGAAAATTCGTAATGGGTATATTACACTGAAAACAAGGGAGGTTATGTGATAAAACAGTATCTCACAAATTAACTGAAACAGGTAAAACTATAGGGTCCAAAGAATCCTCTCGTCCGCTGGTATTTACAAGTAAGAAATAGATGAGGACAAGTGAATTATCTGTCACAGCTGTTCAGCTGCGCCACTCGTGAAAATATGACCGATGATGTTCACTCGATGAAATAAATTTCGATCTTTTACCGTAAAAAAACAAATATTCTATTTATTTTATACTTTTAACCCTTTCTGGGGGTAACTTAATAAAAATCCAGTATAGTTCTTTTCGGTTATTCCCCGTAGTGTACCCTCTCCGCATAGCAACGCATTACAATATTACGTCAAGCGCAAGAAATGTAAGGTAAATTACGTCATATTTCCATCTGGTTGTGAGGCACGCGCATTTTACCTAGGTAACTAGTGCGTGGGAACAACTGTTTCCACCTTCAATTGAAGAGTTAGAATATAAAAATCGGTATTTTCACTGGTCGTAACCATGAAATATCGAAAAATATTTCACCGATATTTCCCGATAACCTACCAGAAAGCATGAAATAAAAGGTAGTAAACAATTAGGTTTTCAGATGAATACAAAACTTACAAGCTGTAAAATGGCCATCCATTACTGAATAAGCAAATTACAAGTAATCAGAAAATCAAATTTTGAAAACCAGATATACATGCTGGTCTCTGCTCTAAATAAAGACCAGTTTCAAGTCATTCTTACAAAGTAACTCGGTATCTTTCACTGTATATAAAGTATTTTAATACACTTCAAGTAATTGAATACAAGCCACTTTTCTCATTATCAAATCAAACAATATTAATGCAAACACTTTCCCAAACCAATTAGAGCAACTCTCATTTTGGATTTTATATTTTTTACAACTTGACTGGATGAATGTGCAGCCTGATCTTAATTGTCCACAAATTGCAGTCTGATCTTGAATTACACTGTCTAAACTAGAGGCGCTTGAGCGCCTGTATCGCTCCACAGGCCTGATTATTTCTATAATGGCGAAAGGAAGTTTTTAACAATTATCATTCAATCCTGCATTTTAGCTCACTGAAGAAACAATTTGGTAGACAACCACCATAGGAACTTACCTGCAAAACAACAATGAAATCCAATGAATAGTTTTAGAGAAGAAATTTTTCAAAGATTTTACTTTATACCATAAAAGGAAAATGAGTCTCCCATAAAAGCCATGTTTTTTGACAGATCATTTTTTTTTTTTAAAGAATTCTGTAAACCTGTATCTAAGGAACATTCCTGCAAAATAATAATGCTATCCAAATAGCGGTTTGGGAGGAGAAGATTTTTAAAGGTTTTTTACTTTGGTTGCCATGGCAACCAGAATTCTTCATGGAACACAATTATTTGAAGGAATTTGAAAGAGGACCAAAGGAACATTCCTGTGAAATTTGGTAAAAATCCAGTCAATAGTTTCTGAGGAGATTTTTTTTAAAGAAAAAGTTTACGGACGCACGCACGGACGAACGAATGGACGGACGGACGGACGCACGACAGACACAACGCCATGACAATAGCTCGCTGGCCTTCGGCCAGTGGAGCTAAAAATGGGCAAAGTTGTGCTTTGCTCTTTATGGCGCTAACATCTATTTTGCTAGCAGAAAAATGATGAAGAAAGAAGGAAAACCATCCATACACTTACCCTGATTCGGACACAATGACAGATGTATCAGTGGTGGATGACTGTCTAGGTCTACGTGATTTGTCGGCATACCTAGCTTCATTATCAGGCTGTTCCGTCTCATTTCTGTGATTCCGTATATAGTTTGGGGATACATGGACCAATGGTGGTGATGTGCAGGAGTTCAGAAAATCCTGCAATACAGATAGGATCCTCTTTAACTCTTTAGTCAAGCCCTGATAGCGCAGTCTGTAGCGTACAGGACTTGAGAACAGAGGGTCATGGGTTCGATCCCTGGCTCGGCCATTTCATTTCTGAGGATTGATGATAGTCATTGCGATTGATTCATTTCTCTCTCACTGCTGATCATTGTTTCAACCATGGTTATGTGGGAAAGCAGTCAGTGGCTTGGAAAGAATACTTTGCAGAGTACTGATAAAAGAAACTCCAGGAAAGCATGGATAGGCGCACTGGCCGCCGTGAGATAACTGAAATAATGTTGAAAACAGCTTTAAACACCATACACTCAATCAATATTTAACCCTTTACCAAACAATAATAATTTAGACTTTTTTTTTTTTTTAAATTCAAAGCAATTGCTGATGACAGAAGAGATGCAGCTTAAATAGTGGAAACTGTTTTTGAAAGGGTAGAAAAATATTGTGGGAAAAGGAGAAAATGCTGGTAACCAGCATTTTCTCCTTTTCCCACAATTTTTTCCGAAGTCGTCTTTCTCAGTGTCGTTAAAACTCAGGATTGTGTTGTAAAGGATTAAAGGGAAATTGATCCACTATATAAGTCCAATTTTCTGAAATTGTTTGTTACAGAATCATTTGTTGCTAGCCAAATTTGTTCCTCTGTCTGGAGTAAACTGCATAAGTTTGATAATTTATCTTTTGGTTGGTTGGTTGTATTGGGGTTTAACGCCACTTTAACAGCTAAGGTCATATCATGGCGGTCGGTGACGCACATGTGTTTCCTGGCTTTCTCACACCAGTACTAACACAACTTTCTTTCCAAAGCCACCGACTACTTTTCTCACATGCTTCCCCTGGAGAAATCGTCCCCTGGAGAAATCGTCCCCAAACTGCTTGGAGACGATTTCTCCGGAGAAATCGTCCCCTGGGAACGATTTCTCTGGAGAAATCATCCCCAAATACAGTTTTGGAGAAATCGTCCCCAACTTCAAATTTCATATCGTTGTTCAAGTTGTCATAGAAAAATATTTTTGAAGTTTTGTTTATGTAATGGTATGTTGATTGTTTAACTTTGTGATTTATATCTTATTGTTAAAGCAAAAGGTGTTATATATATTTTTTTCCTGTAATAGTATATTTATTTACACTTTGTAACTTATGATGTAGATCTATATTACATTGCTTAAAAAAAAAAAAACGATTAATTTTACATTTTTGATGTACATTTTATAAAAAAAAAAAAAATGTTTGATTTTACAATTTTAACCCCCCACCTTACATAAAATTGCTATACAGATGTATTTATTTTCATTAGAATTCTTGAATTATTGTCTGGTCTTACATCCATATTGCTTGTTTTGATACATATATTTGATGGTATTGAAATTTTCTCGGGTCGATTAGTGTTGTCAATTATCTTTGTGTTTGTATTTAATTGAATTCAAAATATTTATACTTTGTTTTGACATGTAGCAAGCAAGGAAGATGAAATACGCTGACTTACAATAAGCAAAATCGATATAATGACTAATAAAGCTGAATAATAAAACTTACGTTAGACAAAGAATCATACCTGTTAGTGAAAATAAAGTCCTCAGAAAGCAAGTTTTCTATTAAAAGTAGCATACTTTTCCCCAAAATTTATCCTAATCAAACACATGTTGAGTTGATTAATCACAAGTTTCTTTATTGTCAATTACGTAGCACAGTCGATTGACGATCGTAATAAAAGATGTTTTATCACCATTTGAATTGTCAATCAACTACCTCTATTTAATTCCCATTGATGACCTGCGTGTTTATCATGAAATTAGTTTTCACTTTATGAGAGATTATTGGACCAATATATACATAATTACAATTGAAAATTGAGATAAGAAACTGTTACAATGATTTATTAAAAGGCTTCAACCAAAGCAAAAATTAACATGATGTTAGCTGAGAAAGCCTCTAAAAACATTGTGGTTTTGCTTCAAGAACAGGATGCTCTGTGGACAACATGCTAAATCAATGTAAGTGGTGTTGCGTAATTTTGAAAGAGAGAGAAAATTGGCTGCTTGAAAGATTTTTGTAGAATCAAGTCGCTACGATGTAACGTGCACTGGTCAATATGCCTCAAATCCCCAGATTTTCAGAATTATCCACATTGAAAGCATTTGCACACAACTTAAGAGTCATTAAAATGATGGTTTTGTCAGTGGAAGAGTAGAAAACAATTTGGGGGAGGGTAAGGGTTAAGCTGTTGGAAGGGGAGTGTTTGAAGTAAGGAAATTTTAAAGAATCAACTTTACAACAATACAGATTCACCCCCCCCACACAAGTTCGTACAACGAAATATGGTTCAGTTGGTAGCGAAGAAGAATTGAGATCAGGGGATCACCAGCTCGGTCAATTTCTTTCTGAGGGTTGATGATAGTTATTGCGATAGGATTCATTCCTCTCTCATCGCTGACCAGACATACCTATGAAATCCAAGTTGTTCGATTCTCTGCAAATAAGTGTTTTCCAAAAATGTTCCTTTACCAAAGGACATTCTGGAAAAAATTGAAAGCATTTGCAGAATACAAATCAAATGTTAATAAAAACATTACATTCGTCTTTCAAAGGGTAGAAAATACTGTGGGAAAAGGAGGTAATGCTTGTGTGATAAAGGGTTTCAATATACAATATTCAGTAATCTGAGTCAATGAAACACTCTCAATGGGATCGAACCAGTGACAACAGTCAGGTTCGACCGCCGGAATTGAACCTCATATTAGGCAATGGAAAACATACAAGTAGAAAAGGGCAGGAAAATGTACGAGAGAGAGAGGAGAGAGAGCAAGAATGAGAAAAAGAGATCTTCGGATGATAAATCAAAACATTTGGCATATAAAAGTACATGTATAAAAATACATTAAATGACAAGCGAACGATTACACACATATTTTATAAGTACATGTATATATTTTGGTTTCAAATCAAGTTCAATCAAAGACATATTTTTAAAAATCAAACAGGTGTAACTTACCTGTGATAGGTGTTAAAGGTGTGAAATATATCCTATCAGTGTGAAATTGGCAGTATAAACAATGGCAAAACTACCAAATAACTCTTGGATTTGGGTAACAAATACACAATATACGTACTGAAGACAAGGAACATTCAAAAATATTCTTTTATAGACAACTTGAATAACAATATAGATGAAATTTGACATTGGGGACGATTTCTCCAAAATTTTATTTGGGGACGATTCCTCCAGAGAAATCGTCCCCAAGCAGTTTGGGGACGATTTCTCCAGCATTCAGTTCAAGCTATCAGCGACGTGTTATGTTAGTACCAATGATTTTTGTCCGACTTTTGCCGGATTTACCCTACTTTGTCGTCTGCAAATGCTTTCAATTTGGAAAATTCCAAAATTCTGCCTTCTGATAGAGAGTTCAAACTCAAAGAGCTTTCGCTTTCAGACTCCTTGTCGCGAAAACCAATTGTTACAAAATCACAAAGTGGATATCAGTACCTTTAATTGTTTTGGTGATTCATCTCTACCGTAAAATAACTGTCCCTTTTCAGTTCTTTGAAGCTGTTCTGTTACTTTCATTGCGTATCTTTGCTCTATGCTTAAATAAAGACCGTTAACTCATATCTCGGTTTTCCATAAAGCGCGGATTTTTACCACGGAAAAACCGATTTCCGCCAATGACCGAATTTCACCATGTTGAAGTAGGGTCAATCCGGGTAAATACGGACGATTTTTACACAGCTCACCTTCGTTAGTCAATACTCTTACAGTTTAAAAGCCATGACCCCTAAAACCTATTTGTTAACATTTCACGACTTTCCTCTTTGATATTTTCGCCATACTGTACAGTTAACTTCGCCCAAGATAAGTTGCGAAAATGCAGTTGAAGTTACCTAGTCAAATCCGGGTAAATACGGACATGTGGGGAGAAGTACGGACACGGACTGGAAAATTACGGACACCTTACTTTTAGTGGGAAAAATACGGCATCGCTCGGTACAAGCTATTTCTTCTTTCCCTTTAATGTTTTAAAAAGAATAATACTGCCATAACCTAATAAAATAATGGATTGGAAGTGGCCTAAATGGATAATAATAGTAATAGATTTAACACGACCTACACAAACACAGGATAATAGTTACAAAATGCAGTGAAATGGAAGATCATTTCGCTCCATGTGTTTATTTTCGGAATAGTATCGCATTCTGCTTTATTATCCGAATCGCCCTACTCTAGATCGTGTCCGACTCGAGCTATCAATTTACCCTATAGATATCCTCCTTTTCAAATATTTGATAAAGAAGAATTCTGTAGCACAGAAGAAATGTTTTTTTGTAAGTGTCCGTAATTTTACAGTGTGTTCAAACGACTGGTTTAATACGGACACTTGTCTTTTTCTTCTTTATTTCTGCCAATGTGTATTTTTCCGTTATTTTGATGATTTATTACGTTTCTTCAATCACTTGTCTTAGTTTTTAACATTACTAGGGCTTAGTGTAAAATTTCTATAATTTGTGAAAGCGTTGAAGTACCTGTCAGAGTTGAAGCACAAATCTTTGAATTCAAGCACGACTGAGAAAGGGCGAGTCACGTGTGACGTTAAATGTGCTTGCTTCATCACGTAAACTTAATCGTCATCAAAAATAGCACACTGACACAGAAATAAGATGAGGGTTCTTTAAATAGACAGTAGCAAGGATATTTGGGGTTAAAAATAGGCTCGGGGATTTTCCGAAATGTAGCTTGTGTCCGTAATTATACCTCTGTCCGTATTTACCCGGATTGACCCTAAGGGAAATAAGGGAGAAATTCAAAATTTACACATCGAACTTCACTTGAGAATTTTCCATTTTTTCTCCCTTATTTCAATATGTTTTTTTCTTTTTTTTTTTATAAGATGAAATTACATGATAAATATTGTGTGAAATAAGGGTAACTCTAAACTGTTTAGCACAATTTATGGTCTAAGGGAAAATACTCGCACATGTAATTTTCATATTTATCGTGCAGGGGTTACCTCTCATTATAGTCGTGGAATAGGTAAAACAACAGACGAATAAAAAGTAGAGTCTGGAGGGACGATCGATATTTATTGAAAAAAAAAAAGGTTTTCTTTCCGTATAAAAGTAATGAGTTCTAATACGAATATGCTTTCACGATAGAATAATTGGTACATGTATTTATAGATTTGAATATATCGGACAGAAGAAAGAGCAATCAAGATAAAGATAGTATTTCGTAAACTGGGGGTAGTCTCCCTTGCATTTCATCATAGTTGTTGCTAACATAATAGCCGCCAAAATTTAAAGTGGTAAACAGCACTTAGTTTCATGAAGGTAAGACTGAACATTATTGACCAATTTTTCAAAAAAAAGTTTGATCGTTCAAGTAAAGGGTCCCCTTAGGTCACTAGACTTGTGTTGTAAAATGGTGTTATGTTGGTAAATAAAAAATATGTCAAATTTGCCGAGTAAATCTAACTCCGAAAGTTATCCGATGTAAATTAAGCTAAATTAGTATACTAGAACTTTGTTAGATAAAGTAAAGAGGTTAAACAGATCTAAAGTGCCGTGCAGTTAAAATCAAACTTTTCTTAGTAAAGATATAGATCTTTAGACGAGCCGAAATACAAATTTACGTCCGTTATAAGTCTCAAGCTGCGAGTTTAGACGAAGCAGTACTCACTTCAGTTAATATATCAAATATATTGATCTTGTGTTGAAAATTCTTACGAAATTCTTGTCAATTTACACGAACTTTCTTTGTAAATATCATCATCTATCGTTTCGAGAGTAATGATAATGGGGAGGTCTATAAAGGGAGGTCACTCTTTAAGTAAACGTTCAGCCTGTATGAGTTTTCTCCCTTGGACCATAAAATGATTGGAAGATAGCTAGTCGACTTGTGAGAGATATCAACCGTTATCCCACTAAATAAATGAAATGGAACTTTTAAGGCGATAGTTAAAACACACATTTTGCTATTTCAAAGGCAATTTTTTTAGGGAAAATATGTCCTTATTGGACAATGTAGATCTAAGATCTTCCGTTGATCTTGATCCACGCTGTCTGCTAAACGTTAGTTAGTTTGGCTTAGCCCATCAAAGGTTAACAATAACTTACTAAATTTATGTATATTGCCTGACAAACATCAAGAGTGATTATTGTCAAAAGCATAAATTCTAGTCAGGAAATGTAACCATTTTTAGCATAATATTTTTATTTGTAATAACTGTATTGTGTAATATAATTTCAGCACATTTTATAGTTTTTACCAGTGGACAAATTGGAGGTTAATTTGGTTGGTATAGAAACTGGCGTTGTAATCAAAAAGGGGTTTAACACACTTCTGTGATGAATTATGCCAGGGATCGTATGTATAGCTGTGCATTATGGCCTGCAATATTCGGACATTTGCGTAAAGTGTCGTCCTGGATCAGACCGCACAGTCTGCGCAGGATAATCCGAAAGGAGACTTTCCGTTTTTATGTAATTTTCTGTTTTGCACAAGTCTACTGTAGCACAAAATTTAGTGTAGTCATAAAGTGCTGTCTCGGATTAGCCTGCGCGGACTGCCCAGGCTGATCCGAGACGACACTTTACGCAAATGTCCGAATGCTCCTTTTCGTGTGTTGCAAGCCATATATGATTCTTGAGTATGCCAAGAAAATCAGCACATATTTATGGACACATAAAATCCATTTTGTACAACAACAGACTGTATCTTGAGGAAGAATGGTCCTTGGACATGCAGAAAATATACCAAAAGCAAAAAGGATCAACCCAGGTTAGTCTGTGTGTGCTGCACAGGCTGATCTGGGTACATACTTTTTACTGATGCATGAAACACCCTTTCTTAGAGCATTGCTCACTTAGATGCAATAGTTTTCATCTTTTGGAATGACTTTAGACATCAGCATAGGCTTAGACCTTTGCTGATTATACCCCCGCAAAACGAATGTTTTGGGTGTATACTGGAATCAGCCTGTCTGTCCGTGTGTCCGTCCGTCTGTCCGTCTGTGTACGAAATACTAGTAATTTTGTGTCGCGAACTCCTCCTACAGTTTTCCTTCAATTGTATTGAAACTTTGCACATATATTGATCATATATTGAAGATTTGCAAGACGCAATTTTCAAGTGTCAACTCTTCCTGGTTGAGGAATTATCTCCCCTTGAACTTGACACTTTTTTCCGTCAAGGCGCTGGCGGGGGTATTTACTCACATTCAGTGACAGCTCTAGTTTATTTTCGGATTTAAGAGAAAAAGGGACTTGCTGCTGGCTTTATCTCAGGATCTCTGTATTGGTAAACATCCATCTTGTCAATTCGACCGTTTTGAAAGTGCATATAAAACCATTAATACTTTACCAAACAGTCCCGAGTTTTAACGATCCTGTGCAAAAAGGCTTTTGAAAACATTGTGGGAAAAGGAGAAAATGCAGGTAACCAGCATTTTCTCCATTTTCCACAATGTTTTCTAATCTTTCAAAAATAAATTTCATTTTTTGGGTCACATTTATTTTGTCATATGCAAAAGCTTTCACCCTATCAAAGACAGAAATCATTATCTGAGTTACATGTAACTTGTTGTCTGCAGATGCTTACGATTTGGTCCAGTCCAAATTCATGGATAGTTTAGTATTACATTGTTAAGTATTGACTAACTCTAGACCGAAATGTCTGTATTTTTGTGAAGTTGACAGGATTAGTCAGGGCCTAGTGAGGTCTAAACCACTTTTGAAAAAAGTTTATTAGGTGTTTTGATTTATCTTGAGAAGTCTACAGCAATATTGGTTAAGAATGTCTTACATGAGACAGGAGTATGAATGGTGTATGAACTTGGTAGAACATGTAAATATAGATTGAATGAAAGGACAGATCGGCCGCCGCATAATTTAACCGCGATTCCTCATTTTTAATAGGGTCCTGGTAATAAACGGATAACATCCTGTAGTATCCGGCTTTAGCCTTTAACAAGATTGGTTTCCGAGTGCGAAAGTAGTTCTAAGGGAAAAAAAACCATGAAATTCGTACGCTAGTTTCATAATGTATACAGAATTTATACCATAAGAAATCAATAGTTAATACACTATTTATACAATATAAATATCCAATTTCTTTTAAGCAACGCAAGCAAATGGATAATTATTTGTACTAATTTTAAAGAATTTGGAACTATTTAACATCACATGATTTCCTCGCCTTAATTGGATGCAAACTGGTTTGATTAAAAACAAATAGGAAAACTGTATTGAAATGCAAACAGAAACACCTCACTAGATGAGTTCACGCAGGAGTGCATCCGACGAAGTGATTGCATACAACTGATTGATACAGAATGTTTCTATGAACAACAATATTAACGCTGGTAAGCTCCTTATTTTTCCTTTTATTGCAGACAAAGAAAGTGACCTCATTCTTTTTCCAAGTGTCGAATTAAAAACCCGTATAGTCAACACACAACAGCTCCATGAACAATCAACACACAACGGTTTTTTTTTTTTTTCAGTGCACCATAGCATTTAAGGGAAAAGCAAATAGTGTTATTCATTTCTATACGATGTTCACTTCTGTACATATTTGCGCACATTTCCCCCTTTGTTCTTCTCTCATTCATAAATGAATGGTCAACCTTCCTCAACTCTTCACCAAACGATAAGATTTTGGACTGTTTCAAATTCAAAGTATTTGCAGACGACAAATTAAATTTTCTCCTTTTCCTAGGCCTAATATGTTTTCTTCCCTACCCAAAACAAATTTCAATTCTTAAGTCACCTTTATTTTGTCGTCTGGAAGCGCTTTCAATTTGGACTAGTCTAAAATTTTGTCATTTGGTAAAGAATTAACTTTTTTTGAGACAATGACATAGTGGACTTGTCCATATCAAAAGCATTTGTAGGCGACGAATTAAATATGGCTTAAATGACAGAATTTGTCTTAAAAAGGTTAGAAAATGTTATGAGAAAATGCTGTTTACCAGTATTTTCTCCTTTTTCCAAGATGTTTTCAAAAGCCTACAATATTAGGGTTCTAAAATCTTTGGATTGTGTGGTAAAGGATTAACTCGCTACCTATCCGACTCAGAAAAATTTTAGAACCACTTGCCTATTAAAAGCATCAACAGACAACAACTTTAAATGTGGCTCAGACAATTATAATCTTTGAGGGGATAGAAAACATGGAAAAAGACGAAAATGCTGGTTACCAGCATCAACTCCTTTTCCTACAAATTTTTTCAGAACTCATTTTTCTCACGATCAGGTGGCTCTTAGGTTAACATGTCTGACTCCTGACTTGGTGGTTGCAGGTTCAATACATGGTTGAGACAAACTTTCTTTCCAGCGATTCTTGGCCTGTCACCTCCGATACATGTGAAAAAGAAGTCAGTAGCTTGAAAAGAAAGTTGTGTGAGTACTGGTGTACATGCAAAGGTGCACTGGCCGCTATGGTATAACCCAAGCTGTTAAAACGGCGTTAAACTCCAATACAAGCAAACAAACAAGAAGTTTGGATGATTTTGTAAAGACTTTGCAGAGCTTAACTCTTTACAAAATAACAAATTTTATTTTTAGATTCTTCCAGGTTGAAAGCTTTTGCAGACTAATAAATTGAAAGTGATACAAATGAACCAAAGTTCTTTGACAGGATAGAAAACATAGTGGGAAAGGGAGAAAATGCTGGTTACCAGCATTTTCTCTTTTTCCCACTATGTTTTCAAAAGTCTTCTTTTTCAGAGGCGTTAAAACCAGACGACAAAATTTTAGCTTTATCCAGATTGAAAGCATTTGCAGACGACAATTTCAATGTGGCTCAAATGGGACAATTTTTCTTTAATAGGGTATAAAACATTGTGAGAAAAGGAGAAAATGCTGGTAACCAGCATTTCTCCTTTTCCCACAATGTTTTCAAAAGGTTTCTTCACCAGGGTCGTTAAAAGTCGGCATTGTGTGGTGAAAGGTTAGGCAAAATAGGGGTAATATGATGAATGACTCACATGATGTGTTTGAAAAATCAATATAATTATACAGAGTCAGAGCTGGAATAGCATGTCAGAAGCATGTGGACATGACAAAACACGATAAACAGCTGCTGTTGCTATACTTTGATTTTTTGCTTGGCTGTTTTCAAAGAAAATGTCAAGTTACTGTCATAGTGTCGTTGGCTGTATCGTTGACTGCATTGTCGTGGTGCAAAAATTGACATTTTGTAATATCTCTGTTAATACTGAAGATATTTACTTCACACTTGGACAAGTTGTAAACTGTCAAAGGAGGACCCATACAACAGGGACAGATAACCACCAAAGTATTTTTGACATGGTTATGCCCCTTGTTCGACTTAAAATTTTCACTGAAAATCAAGCACTTGCAGCCGAGCGTTGGCACCTGCATGTTGTGCTTGTGTTCTTTGACAGGGTAGAAAACGTTGATCGAAGAAGAAAAAAATGCTAGTTACCAGCATTTTCCCTTTTGTCCCACAATGATTTCAAAAGCCTGCTTCTTCAGGGTCATTATAATGTGATTATTTGTTAAAGGACTAGTTCCTTAATCATACAAAACAATTTTTGACTTGTACTGAGAAGAAGCATTCACTTTCAGTTTAGAAAAGTCCAAATTTTGTTGTTTGCAAAAGGGTTAGTGTGATTTTATTTTTCACTACATAACAAAACTTTGGACTCAACCAAATTAAATGCATTTGCAGATGACAAATGTGGCTCAGGAGATGACTTCAGTTTTTAATGGCTTTAGGGTAGAAAACATTGTGGGAAAAGCAGAAAATGCTTGTTACCGGCATTTTCTGCTTTTTCCACAATGTTTTTAAAACCTCGTTTAGGGTCATTTAAACTTAGGATTGTGTGGTAAAGGGTTAAAACGAGGTTTTCCACAGGTTCGTTAGAACTCTTGATTGTTCTGTAAAAGGTTAAAGAACTTAGTCCCTGAAAATAGCAGACATTGTCCATAAATTGAAAATGATGGAAATCTTGGTTCGGAAGAGAGAGCTATGGTATCCAGCATCAACAGACAATTATAAATTGATGAGACATCATAATGATAAGAAATGTGTCACATGTGGGGATGTCCACAGATGTTGGCTTTATGATTGATCCTCTGCCTTCTTAAACCCTTTCCCACACAATTCTGAATTCTAACGACCTTGAGGAAGAAGAATATTGAAAACATTGCAGGAATAGTATCAGGCTTTAAATTAAGTAACATTTATAAATCATTAAGATGAGAAATATGTCACAGCTGTGGGTCTGTTCACAAATGTTTGCTTTATGATTGCTTGTCTGCCATCTTTAACCTTCAACTACACAATCCTGACTTTAATAACTCTTTACCACACAATTCTGAGATTTAACGACCATGAGAAAGATGGTTTTTAAAAACATTGAGGGAATAGGATCAGGCTTTAATAAACATTTATGATTCATAATAGTGAGGAATACACATATGTCACAGATGTAGCGAGGTCAACAGATGTTTGCTTTATGATTGCTTGTCTGCCTGTCTGCCTTTCTTTAACCCTTATTACACAATCCAAGTTACAAGACCCTAAAGAAGATGAATTTTGACAACATTGTGAGAATATGATCTGGCTTTAACAAATACACTGTACATATAATTATGAATCATATTGATGAGAAATATGTCACAGATGTAGCGAGGTCAACAGATGTTTGCAAAAACGATTGCTTGTCTGCCTTTCTTTAACCCTTTACCACACAATCCCGACTTTTAACCCACATTTAGGAAGACAGCTTTTGAAAACTTTGGTGGAAAAGGAGAAAATGCTGGTAACCAGCATTTTCCCCTTTTCCTACAATGTTTTCTACTCTTCCCAAATTAGTTGTCAATATTTGAGTCATGTTTGTCATCTGCAAATGCGTTCAATTTGGACAAGTCTAAAATTTTGTCGTTTGGTAAAGAGTTAAGTAGACTTCGTTATTTGAGGGGCATTTCACTAACATTAACAGCCTTTAGAAAAATTCTCTACACAAAATTCTCTATACAAAATTTTAGACTTGTCCAAATTGAAAGCATTTGCAGACGACAAAATAATCGTGACTCAAAAATTGAAACTTGACTTTGGAAGAGGAGAAAACT
Source organism: Hippopus hippopus (assembly GCA_946811185.2). Classification (NCBI taxonomy): domain Eukaryota; kingdom Metazoa; phylum Mollusca; class Bivalvia; order Cardiida; family Cardiidae; genus Hippopus; species Hippopus hippopus. The sequence goes on from OX328109.1 coordinate 1,114,680, forward strand.
CTGTGGGAAAAGGAGAAAATGCTGTTTCCCAGCATTTTCTCCTTTTCCCACAGTGTTTTCAGAAGGCTTCTTCCTTGGGGGGTCGTTAAAACCAGGGATTGTTTGGTAAAGGGTTAAGTCAGAATATGAGTCTGTAAATGGACTTGAGTAAAATAAGAGACGTAAGTTTTTTCGTGAAACCGGGCCCAGCATTGTCTTGTCCCTTAATGTTTTCTACCCTTTTAACTCTATACCATACAATCCTGATTTTTGATCACCCAAGGATGAAGCCTTTTGAAAACATTGTAGAAAAAAGGAGAAAATTCTAGTAACTAGTATTTTCTCCTTTTCCCACAATGTTTTGTACTCTTCCCAAAACGAATTTCAGATTTTGAGTCATTGATTACGTCATCTGCAAATGCTTTCAGTTTGGACAAGTCTAAAATTCTGTCGTGTGGTTAACTCTTTACAACACGACAAATTTCAGACCTGTCCGAATTGAAAGCATTTGCAGATGACAGTTTCAATGTGGATCATATGAAATGATTTTTCTTTGATAGGGTAGAAAACATTGTGGGAAAAGGAGAAAATGCTGGTAACCAGCATTTTCTCCTTTTCCCACAATGTTTTCAAAAGCCTTCTCTATCAGGGGTGTTAAAAGTCGTCATTGTGTGGTAAAGGGTTAAGAGACAAAATCCATCATTTGAGTCACATCTATTTTGTCGTCTGTAAATGCTTTGAATTTGGATAAGAGTCTAAAGTTCTGTTGTTTGGTGAAGAGCTACGTCATGGGTATGAAATTTATAAACTAAAATTGACTAAGCTAAGTTTGCCAAAACATTTGACACCTTGAGGTATTGACTAATACTGTTGCACTTTGTAGAGAAATGTACACCTTGGCTTAGAGTTATGTTTTAATGTACTTTGACCCTTTATCACATAATCACAAACTAAGCTTTAACAAGCTTCATTAAACAAGCTTTTGAAAAAAAAAAAATGGAAAAAGAGAAAATACTTGTCACAAGCATTTTCTGCTTTTTCCCTAAATGTTTTCTATACTATAAAAGACAAATTAATTTTCATCATTCAAGTCACATTTGAATTGCTGTCTGCAAATGCTTTCAAGTTGGACAAGTCTACTTTTTTCTCCTTTGATAAAGAGTTAATTCTGTCCTAAACGAGTGTTTTGACTGGTCTAAAGTGAAAGCACTTGCAGACAACAAAATTTATATGGCGCAAATGATGGGACTTGTATCAGATAGTCTAAAAACATTGTGGGAAAAGGAGAAAATGATGGTTACCAGCATTTTCTCCTTTTCTCACAATGTTTTTAATAGGCCTACTTCTCAGGTTCGTTAAAAATCGGGATTGTTCGGAAATGGTCAATAGAAAGATCAAAGATTGAGAAAAAAATTAGCCTGTAAAAGGAGAGCAAACCCTTTACCCCACAACCGTAACTTTTAGCGACCCTGAGGAAAAAAGCTTATTGAAAGCACTGTGGGAAAAGGAGAAAATGCTGGTAACCAGCATTTTCTCCTTTTCCAGCAATGTTTTCAAAACTACCAGAGACAAATTCTATCGTTATACCCCCCCACCTACGAAGTAGTCAGGGATATACTGGTTTCGCCATGTTTGTCCGTCTGTCTCATCTGTCAATCCATTCGTGCTTTCACTTCCGTGCTGTAACTCAAAAGCCACTTGACCTAGGACCCTGAAACTTTATCCAAGTGTTTTTCATCATCCAATGAGGTGCCCTGTTGTTTTTGGGTCAAGGTCACAGGTGATCTTTGTTTTTAAAATCATTTCCGTTCTCTGATTGTGCTGCTTCAGTTGCAAGTTGCTGTTGGGGGATATTTGTCCACTTTTCAACAGTTTTTTAATTGTGGTTAGCAAATGCTTTCAATCTGGAGGAGGCTACAATTTTGTTGTGTGATAATAAATCAATTGAAAATGTTGCAAGGACAAGTGGTTTCTAAAACCTTTTGTCCGAATGACCCAATGACCAGAATCTGGGCTAGCTTGATCCCTGCAGATGGATAAAAAAGTTAATATTGAGCCCAATTTCAAGGGTCGCTTTAAGTCAATTGTGGTAGCTTGCTCAGTATACATGAAATATAGTTCACAAAAGAAAATAGCCAGCCAAAATAGCTCTAGTGGTAGAGTGTAGGACTTGCAAGCATCAAGTCTTGTGGCACTTTAGGGTGTGGGTTCTAGTTCCATGGCTGGCCATCTAAAATTACTAATAGTCTTTGGGATGAGATATTAAACTGAGGTCCCATGTGATGGTGCTATACACCAAACATGTTAAAGAACCAGACATAACTTAGGAAGGTTTTCATCTTGTACTTTCCTCCGTAACAGAAGTACATGTAACAGCCTCCAGGGGACATTGCCCATATAAAGGATAAGCTGACAATAAATAAACAGAAAAATCAAATTAGGTTCTAAACAGTAACATACTACAGACTGGTCCTTTGTTGTCTCCAGCCTGGTGCAAGCCTCTCAACCCTTTACTACACAAACCTGAGTTTTAACAACCCTGACAGAAAAAGACTTTTGAAAACATTGTGGGAAAAAGAGAAAAATGCTGGCTACCAGCATTTTCTCTTTTTCCCACAATGTTTCCTAGCGTTTCAGAAACAAATTCAATCGTTTGAACCACATGTAATAATATGTTGTTGTCTGCAAATGCTTTGAATTTTGACCCGTCTAAAATATTGTTGTTTGTAGAAGAGTTAACTCTTTACCAAACGACAAAATTTTAGACTGGTCCAAATTGAAAGCATTTACAGACGACAAAATAAACATGACTCAAAAATTGAAATTTGCTCTGGGAGGGTAGAAAACATTGTGGGAAAAGGAGAAAATGCTGGTTACCAGCATTTTCTCCATTTCCCATAATGTTTTCAAAAGGCTTCTTTCCCAGGGTCGTTAAAAGTCGGGATTATGTGGCAAAGGGTTAGACCCTTCTAACAGTTGTTTTAAAACATTGTGGCAAGTAAAGCAGTTGCCTTTGTCTGCAATTATTTCTTTCTTTGGTTGATTGATGGATTGATTGTATGGTGTTTAATGCTGTTTTCAACTTTATTTCGGTTATATCGCGGTGGCCAGTGCACCTGTCCATGCGTTCCTGGAAATTCTTTTTTTACCAGTATTCCGCACAATATTCTTTCCAAGCCACTGGCTGCTTTCCCACATAACCATTGCCGAAGCAATGGCCAGCAGTGAGAGATAAATGGATCCTGTTGCAATGACTATCATCAATCCTCGGAAAAAAATTGGCTGAGCCAGGGATCGAAGCAGTGACCTCCTGTTCTCAAGTCCTGTACACTAATGACTGAGCTACTGTGACTCAGCCATTTCTTTCTTTGGCACAGTGTTGCTCAGTGGCTGGTTCATAAATTAAATTTAAAAGGATTCCAGAGAAGTTTTAGGGGCCTTGCACCATAATGAAGACAACAAAGGATTCCAGAGAGGTTTTAGGGGCCTTGCACCATATTGAAGACAACAAAAGATTACTACTATGTTTCTATTTTTCTACTCTTTATCAACAAACCCCTTGTTGACACACAGAGGAGGACAGCTTCAGAAAACATTGTGGGATAAGGACAAAATAATGGTTACAAGGGCTGAGCCCCGGTAGCTTAGTTGTTAGCATACAGGACTTGAGAACAGGAGGTCGCTGGTTCGGGTCCCAGCTCGGCCAATTTCTTTCAGAGGATCGATAATAGTCATTGCAACAGGATTCGCTCCTCTCTCACCACTGAGCATTGTATTGATGATAATTATGTGGGAAATCAGCCAATGGCTTGGAAAGAATTTTGTACATGGTTCTGGTAAAAGAAACACCAGGAGAGCATGGATAGGTGCACTGGCCGCTGTGATACAACTGAAATAATGTTGAAAACAGCATTAAACACCATTTAATCAATCAACTGGTTACCAGTATTTGTTCTTTTCTCACAACATTTTTACTCTTTGAAAGACAAACCCTTCAAACTATATCAAATATGTGGCCTGCCGTGCTTTCAGTGTGAAGGAATCTAAGGTTTTGTGCATATAGAGACAATTTGCAAACGTTTGCAGATGACATATCTGCTTTTCATACAATGTTTCCTAGCATTTCAGAAACAAATTAGTCTAAACATTTTTCATTTGGTATAAGGCTAGTACAGCTTTCTAAAGATAACCAATTCATCTTTTTGTGGGAGAGGATGACTGAAGAATGGATCAATATTACAATGCAAAACTTGGGGGAAAAACATACACAAGCAAGAATTTCCGACATCTTGTGTGAAGTAACAGTAATCTAATAATGCGTCACCTTTGAAACGGGAAGCTGTCACAAGGGTATATAGTCAATGTCTGGAGTAACAATGTGCTTAGTTGTTTCTATAGGTGCATTGTATGGAAAATATTGTGACAGAAAAAAGTTTTTGTTTTGTGTTTGTATTGGAGTTTAACACCATTTGAATAGCTTAGGTAATATCATGGCAGCCAGTGCACCTACACATGTGATTCCCTGGTTTTTTGACACCAGTACTGATACAACATTTTTTCAAAGCCACTGACCACTTTTCTTACATGCATCAGAGTTGACAGGTGAAAAATTGTCAGAAAGAAATATAGATCAAGATCACATATAATCCTTAATTGAACTCTAATTATTTCTATCATCCGGTTCAAATCTTTTTTAGCTCAAAAAATACACTTTTATCATCATTTAATATAGACATTGGCGCTAAATGAACAAAGCTGTCAATGTGCCATAAAACAACCTTAATTCACTCATTCATTCATTCATCTGAAAGAAAGTATGTCGCAACCAGGTATCAGACCTGCAACCACAAGCTTACATGTCAGATATGATAACTACTGAGCTACCTGGCCAGGCAGAAAAAAGGGGTCTCTGCATGAATTACAAGATTCATAAGCTGTATGTGTTTGATTAAATTCTTTCTGAATTTCTGGTTTTTAGCTCCACTGGCCGAAGGCCAGAGAGCTATTGTCATGGCGTTGTGTCCGTCGTGCGTCCGTCCGTCCGTTCGTGCGTGCGTCCGTAAACTTTTTCTTTAAAAAACTTCTCCTCAGAAACTATTGACTGGATTTTTACCAAATTTCACAGGAATGTTCCTTTGGTGGTCCTCTTTCAAATTCCTTCAAATAATTGTGTTCCATGAAGAATTCTGGTTTCCATGGCAACCAAAGTAAAAAACCTTTAAAAATCTTCTCCTCCCAAACCGCTATTTGGATAGCATTGTTATTTTGCAGGAATGTTCCTTAGATACAGGTTTACAGAATTCCATAAAAAAAAAAAGATCTGTCAAAAAACATGGCTTTTATGGGAGACTCATTTTCCTTTTATGGTATAAAGTAAAATCTTTGAAAAATTTCTTCTCTAAAACTATTCATTGGATTTCATTGTTGTTAGCTCCACTGGCCGAAGGCCAGCGAGCTATTGTCATGGCGTTGTGTCCGTCGTGCGTCCGTCCGTTCGTTCGTCCGTTCGTCCGTGCGTGCATTCGTAAACTTTTTCTTTAAAAAACTTCTCCTCAGAAACTATTGACTGGATTTTTACCAAATTTCACAGGAATGTTCCTTTGGTGGTCCTCTTTCAAATTCCTTCAAATAATTGTGTTCCATGAAGAATTCTGGTTGCCATGGCAACCAAAGTAAAAAACCTTTAAAAACCTTCTCCTCCGAAACCGCTATTTGGATAGCATTATTATTTTGCAGGAATGTTCCTTAGATACAGGTTTACAGAATTCCTTAAAAAAAAAAAGATCTGTCAAAAAACATGGCTTTTATGGGAGACTCATTTTCCTTTTATGGTATAAAGTAAAATCTTTGAAAAATTTCTTCTCTAAAACTATTCATTGGATTTCATTGTTGTTTTGCAGGTAAGTTCCTATGGTGGTTGTCTACCAAATTGTTTCTTCAGTGAGCTAAAATGCAGGATTGAATGATAATTGTTAAAAACTTCCTTTCGCCATTATAGAAATATCAGGCCTGTGGAGCGATACAGGCGCTCAAGCGCCTCTAGTTGTGGAGTTTCCATTGGTAAGGCCTGGCAAACCCAAGCCTAGTAGTGCTGAAACATAGAAACATGAATTAAGTGAACAGTCACTATGATATAACCGAAGTATAGTTGACATCAGCATAAAACACTACTTAAAACTATCTACCAAATGACAACATTTTAGACTAAAAATTTCAAGCCGTTGCAGAGGACAAATTAAATGTGACTCAAATGAGGAAAGTGGTGACTGAAAGGGTAGAAAACATTGTGGGAGAAAGAGAAAATGCTCCTTTTTATACGCCACTGGAGGTGATGTATATTGGCGTCACTCGTCCATCTGTATGTACGTCCATGTCTTGTGAATGCAACTCCTCCCACATTTCTAGACGGATTTGCACAAAATTTTCACAGAATGTTTCTCATTATGTGACCTAGCGCATATTGTCAGGGTTTTGCGATTTATAGCTGCGTCATGGAAAAAGGGGTCTTCATGTTTCACCAATATCTCTTTAATTACTGGACATTTCTCAACGGATTTTGATATTTTCAGAGATCATGTGACCTAGTGCATACTGTCAGGGTTTTGGAATTATTGCTGTGTCATGGAAAAAGGGGGCTTCATGTCAAATTTAAATTTTCATCGACGTATCTCCAACTAATGGACATAATTTCATGAAACTTCATATTTTTATTGGTTAATCAAAGCCAATGACCAATGAGTCCGTTATGCGTCCGTCTGTCCATCCATCAGTCCGTGCATAAACCTTTTAGATCACAAGTATCCATTGAGCTACCCAGGCAGGTGCTAGAAATTCCAACACTTTGGTCTCTATAGCTAGCTGCTTGAAATAGCAGCCATGTGGTGGCGTATATTGTGACGACCGCACTCTTGTTCCACAATGTTTTCAAAAGCTCTTTCCCTCAGGGTGATTAAAACTTGGGATTGTTTGTTAAATGGTTAAACATGGCTGAATTTAAAGGAGTCCAAAATTTTTTTTTCGTTCGGCAAAGAGTTAAGGTCTACGGCCCCTAACTCATTGGTAAACATAGACGTTTTCGTAAAGGCTATTCGGCCAGTCTCGGCAGCTTCCGTCTTTTATTATGAGAGCTTGACTCATTAACTCATCGCTAAATATCATGTAACATCGACATTTTCGTAAAGGCTATTCGGCAAATCTCCGCAGCTTCCGTCTTGTAGTATGAGAGTTAGGGGCCGTAGATTTAATCATCGGACTTAAAAGGTTGTTAAAACTTTTGATTGCTTTGTAAGGGGTTGTTTCATGCAAATTAAAGCTTGCTTTCAACCCTTTACTGCACAGTCCTGCCTTTGAGCAACTCTGGTTACCAGCATTTTCTCCTTTTCCCACAATGTTTTCTATCCTATCAAGGACAAATTCCATCATTTCAGGAAACTGGAATTGTCTGCAAATTCTATCCATTTTGGACAAATCCACATTTTTCTCATGTGGTAGAGGGTTAATTATTTTCATAGACAAAATTTTATAGACTGGTCTAAATTGAAAGGATTTGCAGGTGACAAATTATTTTTTTGCCAAAATGGTTAGATTTGTCTTTGATAGGATAGAAACCATTGTGAAAAAAGGAGAAAATGTTGGTTACCAGGAATTTCTGTTTATCTCACAATGTGTTTGAAAGTTTTTTTTCTCAAGTTCATTAGAAGTTAGGATTGTGCTAAAAAAGGGTTTAAAAAGGTGTTTTTAAAGTTATTTTTGTTGCAAATTTAATACTTTGTCATGAGGTAATCATTTTAAACTTACTTTGTTTACTCACATAGATCTGATAAAAGATTGTATGTATACAATGAAACATTTTCTATTTTGAGTTTTTGTAATGTATGTTTCATACATATTGTGATCCTAATAAACTTTCAACTCTTACCAAATAGTTTCTGTTTTCCAGGCTGATCATTGTTTTAACTCTATCCCAAAAGACAAAATTTTAGACAGATCCAGTTTGAAAGCACTTGCAAATGACAACATTTATATGGCACAAACAATTGAATTTATTTCAGATAGTCTTGTAAACATTGTGGGAAAAGGAGAAAATGCTGTTTACCAGCATTTTCTCCTTTTCCCACAATATTTTTCAAAAAGCCTACTTCTCAGGAGGTCGTTAAAACTCGGTATTGTGTGGTAAAAGGTTTACAATGGTTATGTGGGAAAGCAGTCAGTTGTTTTGGAAGAATATTGCGAAAGTACTGGTAACAAGAAACTGCAGGAAAGCATGGATAGGTTGAATCACTCAAACGGTCAACCGCTTTTTCCTGTCTTTGAAGCAGATGGCTTTTAAAATCATAGCCACAGTTGTCTTTCTCCTCTTTCAGGCAGAAATCTAATCATCTTAGTCACATTTAATTTGTTATCTGCAAATGCTTACACATTTGGATTAGCTAAGAATAATGTCTTAGCCCATTACCACACAATCCCGGGTTTTAACGACCCTGAGGAATAAGCCTTTTGAAAACATTGTGGAAAAAGGAGAAAATGCTGGTAACCAGCATTTCTCTTTTTCCTGCAGTGTTTTCTATCCTGTCAAGACAAATGTCATCATTTGAACTACATATAAAATGTCATCTGCAAATGCTTTCAATTTGGACCAGTCTATGTTTTTTACGTGTGGTAGAGAGTTAAGTCTTAACCAAACAACAAAATTTTAGACTGGTCCAAATTGAAAGCATTTGCAGATGACAAACAAGATATTACATCAAGTATGATCTTGTCTTTGACAGGTCAGAAAACATTGTGGGAAAAGGAGAAAATGCTGGTAACCAGCATTTTCTCCTTTTCCCACAATGTTTTCAAAACCAACCTTCCTTACAGTCGTTTGAACTCGGGATTGTGTGGTAAAGGGTTAAGAAGTGTACCAGACGACAAAATTCTAGACTGGTCCAAATTGAAAGCATTTTTTGCAGACGACAAACTTAAATGGTGAAACTAACAATATGATTTGTTCTTGAAAGGATAGAAAACATTGTTGGAAAATTCTCCTTTTCCAACTAAATTTTATGTAGCCTTTTTCCTCAGGGTTGATAAAACTTGAGATGGTGTGCTAAACTTCAGCCTAAAGAATTTGAAATTGTTGAAGGGTACTGTGTGGCTCAGTGGTAAAGTATGGTTCTTGTAACCTGGAGGCCCCAGGTTCTAGCCGCACTGGATCCACTGGGTTTTTCATGGAGTGTCCATGTGCATGAAACTTCAAAGCCATTGCCTAGTACTGGTAAAACTTAAGAAAACATGAATAATATTATGTGAGGTGTCGCCGTGATATGAGTGACATAATGTTGAAAGAGGCGTAAAACACCATTCACTCAATTGAAATTGTTGAAGCTATAAATAAGTGAAATTGTTAGACAAAATATACAGCTTACAGTAAAATCACAAATATTTTTGCTTACTTCTGCTTTTGCTTACTTTTGCTTACTTCTGCTATATTTTACAGGTGTTTGACGGTCCTCATTGAGCTGAAGGAAATCTCATACACAATCAGGGTCAGAGAAAAAATAGTGCTGGAGCTATTTAGCGGAACAGATCTAGAACTATAGTGTGATTATTGCCAAAAAAGACATGCATATATTGGCGGAAAGTGCACTGTACTAGGTATCGGATTGCATGTTGCAGCTCAAGGATTTGAAACCTTATAAAAAATATCACAGTGACTTGATTTGTCTGCGTTATGTAACATATTGGCTCTTGATCAACTTACGAAAAAGTACACAAAGATCTCAATAGACTCTATAAAAATTACAAAGAGATCTTGATAACCTGTGTTAAAATTGCACAGTGATCTTGATAACCTGTGTTAAAATTACAGAGTTCTTGATAAACTGTTAAAATTGCAGTGATCTTGACAACCTGTGTTAAAATTGCACAGAGATCTTGTTAACCTGTGTTAAAATTACACAGAGATCTTGATAATCTGTGTAAAAATATACACAGAGATTTTGATAATCTCTGTTAAAATTGCACAGTGATCTTGATAACCTGTGTTAAAATTGCACAACATCTTGATAACCTGTGTTAAAATTGCACAGTGAACTTGATAACCTGTCTCAAAATTGCACAGTGATCTTTGATGACAGGTGTAAAAATTAAACAGTGAGTCTTGATAATCTATGTAAATGTTACACAGAGATCTTGATAAACTCTGTTGAAGTTACACTGTGACATTTGATGTTTGTGTCTGCTATTATTATCCAATGTTCTATGAGGATCAACAAGTGTTCTGTAAATATTGTGTGCAAAGTGACTAACAAGTCAGGATTTATCAGTAGACAGACCTCATAGAGATTGGTCACTATGGCTACGGAGGAGCAGCTGGCAGAGGCTGCAAGTCTCTCGTAAGTAGTGTTATTATTGTAGACTTGATATTTTGAAGATGTGCAAAATAGTCCCATATTTAGGACAGATAACTGACCTCAAATGTGATTTTAGCTCCACTGGCAAGCTTATGTCATGGCCTAGTGTCTGTCATGCACTTGTGTGTCTGTCTGTACATGCATGTGTGCATGCGTTAACTTTTATTTCCAATATGTTCTTCTCTGAAACTAACCATCAAATTTCAGTGAAACTTAACAGGAATGATCCTGCCATGGCCCTCTTCAAAATTTCTTCAAAGTATTTTCATTCCTATAGAAACTTTGGTTGTCATAGCAACAAAACTAGTGAAAAAACTTCAGAAATCTTAACAATCAGGAATTAGTTAGAGAAAGAACTTGTGGAGATCAGTCACTATGGCTACAAAGCAGCTGGCAAAGGCTGCAAGTCTCTCGTAAGTAGTATTACCATATTGTTTTGGACCTAAGTTGGGAATAAAACACCAAAGAAATTGGCATAAAAACCTACCTTGACCTATGAAAGACACTAGTTTTGGGAAAGGTGAAAAAAACAGTGGAAAATGGAGAAAATACAGGATACCAGCATTTTCTCCTTTACCAGCAATGTTTTCAGATGATTTTTTTTCTCAGGGTTGTTTAACCCTTTACCAAACAATCCCTGGTTTTTACGACCCTGAGATAGAAGCCTCTTGAAAACATTGTGGGAAAAGGAGAAAATGCTGGTAACCAGCATTTTCTCCTTTTCCCACAATGTTTTCTACCCTGCTGGAAACAAATTTCAATTTTTGAGTTACGTTTATTTTGTCGTCTGCAAGTTCTTTCAATTTGGACCAGCATTTTCTCCATTTTCTCAAGGTTGTGAAAAGTTGGGATTGTGTCTTTTATCATTCAATCCCGACTTTTAACAACCCTGAGAAAGAAACCTTTTGAAAACATTGTGGGAAAAGGGGAAAATGCTGGCAACCAGCATTTTCTCCTTTTCCCACAATGTTTTCTACCCTTCACAAAACAAATTTCAAATTTTCAGTCATTTTTATTTTGTCATCTGCAAATGCTTTCAATTTGGACCAGTCTAAAATTTTGTCGTTTGGTAAAGAGTTAAACTCAGGATAGTGTGGTAAAGGGCAAGGCAAAGATGGTTAGAGGGTGAAGGGATCTGCATTTTTGAAAGATTTAATCAGCATTTCAGGGTTTCAGTGACCCTTCTCTAGTCCCAAGTTTAACTCTTTACCAAACGACAAAATTTTAGACTGGTCCAAATTGAAAGCACTTGCAGATGACAAAATAAACGTAACTCAAAAATTGAAATTTGTAGAAAACATTGTGGGAAAAGGAGAAAATGCTGGTTACCAGCATTTTCTCCTTTTCCCACAATGTTTTCAAAAGGCTTCTATCTCAGGGTCGTAGAAACCAGGGATTGTTTGGGAAAGGGTTAAAACAGCTCTGAGGAAGAAAGCTTTCGAGTACACTTAGGGGAAAGAAGAAAATGCTGGTATCCAGTACTTTCTTCTTTTCTCACAGCAATGTCTACCCTTATAAAGACAGATCCCATATTTGTGTCATATTTTCAAATTTTCCTCTGCAAATGCTTTGAATTTAGGCAAGTCTCGAATTTTTTTGCTCGGTAAACAGTTAACTCTGTACCAAACAACACAGTTTTAGACTTGTCCATATTGAAAGCATTTGCAGATAACAAAAATCAAAGTGACCCAAAATATTGAAAGTTGTTACGGGAAAGGTAGAAAAACCTTGTGGGAAAAGGAGAAAATGCTGGTTACCAGCATTTTCTCCTTTTACCAACAATGTACTCAAAAGGTTTCTTTCTCAGGGTTGTGAAAAGTTGGGATTGTGTCTTTTATCACTCAATCCCGACTTTTAACAACCCTGAGATAGAAACCTTTTGAAAACATTGTGGGAAAAAGGGGAAAATGCTGGCAACCAGCATTTTCTCCTTTTCCCACAATGTTTTCTACCCTTCACAAAACAAATTTCAAATTTTCAGCCATTTTTATTTTGTCATCTGCAAATGCTTTCAATTTGGACCAGTTTAAAATTTTGTCGTTTGGTAAAGAGTTAAAGGGCCAGTGTGGCAGACTGTATGAAATCCAAACATGTAATCTTTGTAATCAGCTTACCTGGTGTTTATGTAATAGTGAAGATACAATCAGCCTAAACCCTATAAACCCTTTATCACACAATCTAGAGTTTTGACAACATTGACAAAGGATTTTTGAAAACACTGTGCAACAAGGAGAAAATGCTGGTAAGCATATGATGGACAATATCTTTTAGCGTATATATTTTAGTAAAAGTAAAAATCCATGTTTGAAAATAAAATTCATATTGGAACATTTGGCTGTTTTAAGAATATTCCAATATTTGGTCCCATCCCTAATCAAGACCACCTGTCCTGTAAGACTGATGATTGAGAATCTTAACTTGTCTTTCATTTGATGTGCGACAAAAAACGGATTTTTGATGTCAAAAAATGATGAAATTTTACTAACTGTATGGAAAGCACATATTTTATTATTGGAAAGCTACCGAAAGCTACCATCTTTCATTTGTCACACTATTGTCTTTATTTCAGGGCCCTATCTGTGATGGACTCGTCTCGAGTGTCAACATTTGTGATCTCAATTCTGTTGATTGTGTATGGAAGTTTTAGGTAAGGGAAATTTCGATATATGTTGACTTATATGTAGTAGAATGATACCATTTACTTTATAGATGCAAACTAGAAGACTTGTACTTAGCATCTTTCACTTTTTTTCCCACAATATTTTCAAAAGACATTTATTAAAGACACATTAAAAGAACATTTGGCCAAAGCGTCCTACATTGTACTTTCAGTAGGCCAAATTTTCCTAGCCAAAATTTCCATGGCCAAAATAACCCTGAGAAAAGGAGCCTTTTGAAAACTTTTGGGAAACAGAGAAAATGCTGGTAATCAGCATTTCCTCCCTTTTTCCACAATTTTTTCTACCCTATCAAGGACATATTTTGTCCTTCCAGTCATCTTTAACTTATGGTTGGCAAATTCTCTTAATTTGTACAAGACTAAAATTTTGTGGTCGCTAGTATTTTCTCCTTTTCCAACAAAGTTTTCTATCCTTTCAGAATCATTTTCCACCTTTTGAGCCACACTTAGTTTTGATCTGCAAAATGCGTCAGACTTGGACAGGTCCATAATTTTGTCGTTATGTAATTAGTTAGTCTTGAAATATGAATTTTTTTCTAATGTATAGCATTCTTGTTTTCCCCACATAACAAGAGTTTGGAATGGGCAAAAATGAAATCATTTTCAGACAATGAATTAAATATATCTTCAATGGAGATTTCTGTATTTGATAGGATGGAAAACATTGTGGGAAAAGGAGAAAATGCTGGTTACCAGCATTTTCTCCTTTTCCCACAATGTTTTCAAAAGTCAAAAAGGAGTAGAAGGTCGGGATTGTGAAGTAAAGGGCTGATTTTTTCTTGTAGATCCCTTTGAAGATCATTTGCAGACAACGAATTATTAAATGTATCTTTAATGGAGATATTTGTGTATTGGATAGGATAGAAAACAATGTGGGAAATGCTACCAGCATTTTCTCCTTTTTCCCACAGTGTTTTCCAATGTCAAAAAGGCATTAAAAGTCAGGATTGTGAAGTAAAGGGCTGATTTTCTCTTGTAGATCCCTCATGATAGAACAAGAAAATAAAGAAAAAGAGAAGGAGAAAAGTTACAGTGGCAACGATCCAGAAAATAGTAAGTATTGTTGGTCAATTTTTGCTTGGCCTTTTTTAACTCGACTGTTTTCAAAGAAAACTTTGAGGTATTGTCATATTCCTGGCATCATTGTGCAAAAACTTCTACATTTCATAGTATCTCTGTTATTATTCTGTATCTCTGTTATTACTGAAGGTATTTACTTCAAACTGGTTGTTAACTATTGAAAGGGGAACCCATGCATCAGGGGCAGATAACCATCAAAATATTTTTGACACAGTTACACACCTTTTTTGACATAGAAATTTTTCAGAAAGCAACTTCAGCCAAGCATTGGCACCCTGTGATTCTCTTGTTTCCTCTATGATGCATGACACAACTAAATCTCTACATGATTTCGATTTATTAGAGGGGTATAAAAGATCGGAGCAAGATCAAATTCGGAAAATTAAACAAAATGAAAAGCAGTTTGGAAAGAGAGAAGTATCTCTCTTTCCAAACTGCTCTTCATTTTGTTTAATTTTCAGAAGTTTTTCAGAAGCTTGGTCGATATCTAACAACATAAATAAAATGGAGAAGACATGTCAAATTTTAGCTGGAACCTGTCTAATGATGATAATTATGTTAGGTCTGCCAGCTGCTACATTGCCAAGCCCGGTAGCACAGTCGGTAGAGTACAGGACTTGAGACCAGGGGGGGGGGGGGTTGCTGGTCCAAATCTCCAGCTCAGCCAATTTTTTTCAGAGAATTGATGATAGTCATTTCGACAGTCATCGTGACAGGATTCATTCCCTTCTCACTGCTGATCATTATTTCCTTGATGGTTATGCTGGGAAGTGGCATAAGGGCTGGAGAGAAAATTGTGCAAAGTGCTGGTAAAAGAAACTCCAGGAAAGCATGGATAGATGTACAGGCTGTCACAGTATAATTGAAATTATGTTGAAAATGGCATTAAACCACATGAAAACAAATTAGCAATTTCATACTGCTAATTGGACTTCCTTCTTCATTTTGTCATTTCATTGTTACTTTGCATGCAACACACTGATACAATTCTTGTGCTGCTAAACAAATGTTGTTCAAATCACTCATACGAAATATGAAATACACAAAAATTTTTCCTGATTTTATCCACAGATGTACAGACCATAGACACGTGTCAGGCGGCTTTTCTGCCTATCGGAGCTTCCATCTCATTGTTAGTTATGTTTCTTTTCTTCGACTCTCTACAGATGGTGTTTGCAATCTGTACTGCAGGTAAGTTTTCAGATCTTGAGTTTTGTTTGATTGCTGTTTAACCTATTACCACACAATCCCGAGTTTTAATGACCCTGAAAGAGAAGGCTTTTGTAAACATTATGGGAAAAGGAGAAAATATGGGTGACTATAGCTACATTGTAGCCAAAAGTATCATAATTTTAATCCTTGAATGTTAAGCCTCAGTTTGATAGTCAATGGTAACATTTCATACAATATACTTGCGTAATAAAAATTTACCTTATATCTGCTAGGCCAGGTAGCTCAGTGGTAAGCATAATCGACTTGTGACCTAGTGCTTGTGAGTTCAACACCTGGTTGAGGCAAACTTTCTTTCCGATGATTTTTTGCCTCTCACTTCTGTTGCATGTGAGAAAAGTAATGACTTTAAAAGAAAGTTGTGTCAGTACTGGTGTGAGAAAGCCAGGAAACACATGCATAGGTGCACTGACTGCCGTGATATGACCTAAGCTGTTAAAACGGCGTTAAACTCCAATACAATCAAAACAATATCCTGTATCTATAAAATTATCTGACTAAAATATGGAAATGTTTTAGACACATATACAACAGACCAGAATTCTACATTTTTCTGGCATTGAACTTTTAGGGTTTGACAGTCAGCTCTTTCTCTTTTTCCTGAAATTATGTGGCTGTCTAATTTGCTTTTTTTGTTTTTTAGTTTATTTTTTAACAGTAATAAACAGAATGTAATATCATAAAAGGAACATGACAACAGTCTGCATTTCTGTTTGGTAGGAATAGGTCTCGTTGGTAGTGGAGTCCTGCGAGGCTCAGTGGTAAAGTGTTGGACTCATGACCTGGAGGCCCTTGGTTCAAGCCTCTCTGGATCCACTGGGTTGTGGATTCATAGAAGTGTCTTTTGGGCTAGACACTTCATAGCCCTAGCCTAGTACTGGTGAAACCCAGAGAATACATGAATATGTGAGTTGTAGCCGTGATATGACTAAAATAATATTGAAAACAGCATTTAACACTTTTGGTCTGATCCAAAATGATCACCTTTAACACACGCAAGTTGACCTGATGTGACCTCAAAGAAACGCAGACTGTTGTAATATTCCATTTGCCCTACCATAATCTGGTCAATGAACATGGCTAAAGAGGGATTAGATGTTACCTACTTGGCATGTTTGTCCTGGATTAGGCTGTCAGTGTCCTCTCTTGATCCTGTATTGAACAATGATATATTTTTTTACCCTTTACAACACAATCTGGTTGTTTAACTCCTTACAAAAAGACAAAATTGTAGACTTTTCTAAATTGAAAGCATTTGCAGATGACAAAGGTTGCTTATATGGTAATTTCTGTATTTGATAGGGAAGAAAACATTGTGGGAAAAGGAGAAAATGCTGGTTACCAGCATTTTCTCCTTTTCCCACAATGTTTTCAAAAGGCCTCTCTTTCAGGGTTGTTAAAACTCGGGTTTGTTTGGTAAAGAGTTAAAGACCCTGAGAAAAGGGAATTTTAAAAACATTGTGAGAAAAAGAAGAACATTCAGCAAATCAGCATTTTCTCCTTTTTTTTAAATCATTTAAGCGGTATTGAATTTTTTGTCTGCAAGTGCCTTCAATTTGGACAAGTCTAATATTTTGTTGTCTTGTAAAGGGTTTGAAAATATTTTGGTCAAAAGATAAAATGCTAGTAAGTTTTTTTTACCCTATCAAAATCGTACCAAGGCCTTTCAGCCATAATTGTTTTGTCATCTGCAATTGCTGTCTAAATGGACCAGTGTTTAAATTTGCCAGAGCATGGCTCATATATAGAGGTAAAAACATTGAGAAAACAGGAGAAATTATTTATCATGATCAGTTTCTACTTTTGCTACAATGTTTTCAAATGTGTTTTATTTTTCAAGATGGAGAAACAACCATTGTAATATTTGAGTGCCATGTTTGTAGAATTTACTGGTCCTCTATTTGCAGTTTTAGCCACAGTAGCATTTGCATTTCTCCTCCTTCCCATGTGCCAGTATCTTATGCGACCATGTTCCACAGGCCAAAAGTGAGTAAAATTTTGTGGTATAACATACTCATCCTTTAACTATCACTGACTTAAGTAGCTTTTGTTGATGGCATTGATCAAGATCAGACTGCACAGAACGTGCAGTCTTATCTTGAATCTGCACCAGTGTTGGGCAAATAGTTTAAAATCACAACCGATTATCGCTTTATAATTGGAAGAGCAAACCAACTAACTATCGATTGTACAATAGGTTTCTCCATTTAACTGAGATTGCCTTTTCGCTTTATATACTGTGACAATTTGTCTAAACAGGGATCGTATATATATACGATCCTTGGTCTAAATGATATTAAGTTTATCTAATGGACCACTTCCAGGCCTAGAGTCAAAACTAGCATTCCCCCCCTCCCCCCCCGTCTCAATTTACACATAAGCTTATAGTCTGTAGTGAAAACGTTAAAGATCTAGTTGTTCCTGACATTGTTTATAACCACACGGCCTGTTTTGTTTCATTTGGCATGTGGCTTTATCTTGTGGACATCAACCACGATTAAGTAATTTTAGCTCTCTGGTCAAAAATGGCTTTGCCCTGGGGTCACAACTTTCACATGGGCTTTTGTAGAGAAAACTTTAGAAGTCTTTTTGTTCGAAACCATCTGGCCTAGAACTGTAATGTTTTGTGCCCATGGGTTGTACTTATTAGCCAGTGGAGTGATACAGGGCCATCATGACCCTCTTGTTCTCAACAGCATTAAAAAGGAGGAACTACTTGTCTTACTAGCAACTGCTTTGTTTTCCGCATTTTTTTCAAAATGCTGTCTTCACTAGCGGGTGTAAATCATTTGGAATAAAACTAAGACTGGTAAAGAATAATTTTACTGACCTGAATAATTTCACTGACCTTCAACTAGCTGCATTTTGCATGGACGGCTGTCCACAAGTTGTTACCTTGTTAAACTACGTATCACAAAACAAAATTTAAGACAGGTCCCAATTGATAGCATTAGCAGATGACAAACTGAATGTGGCAAAAATGAGGGTTGGTTTTTATCAGAATGGGTAGGAAATATTGTGGGAAAAGGAGAAAATGCTGGTAACCAGCATTTTCTCCTTTTCCCACAATGTTTTCAAAAGGGTCATTGAAACTCAGAATTGTGTGGTTAAGGGTAAAATACCAGCTGTTCACAAAGTTTTTTGCCTAGTTTTAACTTTTGACCAAAGATCAAAATTATAGCCTGTTCCAAATTGAAAGCATTTGCAGACGACAATGGTCAACCAAACCATGCAATCTGTCTTTCAAAGAATAGAAAACATTTTTGGGAAAAGGAGAAAACGATGGTTATGCTGGTTTACCAGCATTTTCTCCTTTTCACAGGTTTTCAGAATTCTTCTTACCAAGGGTTGATAAAAGTCAGAATTATTTTGTAAAAGGGTTAGATACCATTTTCTTATCATAATGGCTGTAATCAGTGGTACAAGCTGTTTCCCTGCCTAAGAAATGAGTGTGTTGCCATCAGTTACATTGTTTTGATTTGAATGAGGGCAGGGAATCTTGAATAAGCTGAATTTACATTTATGAATATTGCCCATAATTATGTGATGACTTTCTTGGTATAATGTATCGTAGTGACTGATGCATTAACTCTTTACCAAATGACAAATTTTTGGACTGGACCAAATTCAAAGCATCTGCAGACAACGAATTAAATCTTGTTAATATGGTGATTTCTGACTTTGATAAGGTAGAAAATATTGTGGGAAAAGGAGAAAATGCTGGTTACCAGCATTTTCTCCTTTTCCCACAATGTTTTCTATAGGCTTCTTTCTCAGGATCGTTAAAAGTCAGGATTGTGAGGTAAAGAGTTAAACACTCTCCTTTTGTCAGAGCATGGCTTATATGTAGATGACAATGTACAATGTGCTGTTATGGTGGAATTTGACATAGAAAGGGTAGCAAACAAGGCAGGAAAAGGAAAATGACGAGTAATTATCACGGCCCTGGGGTTGTCTTCATTGTTGTCGCCTTTGTCATCGTCGTACAAAAACCTTTACATTGTGTAATATCTCTGTTATTACTGAAAATAGTTTTTAAAACTTGAACAAGTTGTTAACTATTCAAAAGGGGAAACATAACAACAAGGGCAGATAACCTTCAAAGTATTTTTACACAGTTATGCCCCTTTTTCAACTTAGAATTTTCACTGAAAAACCAGCACTTTCAGCTGAGTGTTGGCAACCGCATGTAGTGCTCTTGTTTCCTTTTATATAGACTGGACCAGATTGAAAGCAATTGCTGATGACAAACTAAATTTAACTTCAATAATGATTTCTGACTTTGATGGGGTAGAATACATAGTTGGAAAAGGAGAAAATTCTGGTTCCCAACTCAGTGGAACCTTTAAAATATTCATTTCAGTGAACTGTTGAAATGATGTTACTGAAATTCGATTGAAAGCAGCGTAAAACATGGTTTAACAAAAAAGAAAAAAAAACAACTAAACCAGTCTTACATTTTTAACCTTTTACTCATTTTCTTGTTCGAACCGATAGAGGAAGACACATGCCCTCCAGCATCACATAACTGGTATTGATTTCGTCGTATGGTACAGGGTTAAAAAAGACCTTAAACCAGACAGACATTTTCATCCTTTTACGCATTTTCATGTTTGTTCAGATAGAGACACATTCCCTCTACCATCACATAAACTGTGGTATTGATTTTCAAGGCTGCTTTAATGTTCTCCAATATCGTGCATTGATTTTTCAATGTGACATTTGACAAAAAAGTCATCAAAGTCGGTGATGCAGATTACCATCACAAGCTGGTGTCAAATCTTGTGATTAAAGCCCTTTGTCACACAATCATGAGTTGTAATGACCCTGGGAAAAAAAGCTTTTGAAAACATTGTGGGAAAAGGAGAAAATGTTGGAAAACCAGCATTTTCTCCTTTTCTCACAATGTTTTCTGTCAAAAAACAAATTTCAGTTTTTGAGTTACCGATACATTAATTTTGTTATCTGGAAATGCTTTCATTTTGGACTGGTCTAAAATTTTGTCACTTAGTAAAGGATTAAAAGAAAAAAAAAAACTCTGTCACTCTTTATAGCTCAAATGATGATATCTGTCTTTGATAGGGGAGGAAAAACTGTTGGAAAAGGAGAAAAGACCTGTTACCTGCATTTTGCCTTCTCCCACAATATTTGCAAAAAGCCTTGTCTATCAGGGTCGTTAAAAATTGGGATTGTTTTGTAAAGGATTAAAAGAAAACCCATTTACCCTTTACCACACAATGATGACTTTTAATGACCCTGAGGAAGAAGCCTTTTGAAAACATTGTGGGAAAACGAGAAATTGCTGGTAACCAGCATTTTCTCCTTTTCCCACAATGTTTTCTACCCTACGAAAGACAGCTTCATTTTAGCTATGTTTATTTTGTCATCTGCAAATGCTTTCAATTTGGACAAGTCTACAGTTTTGTCGTGTGGTAAAGAGTTAAGCCTTAAAGCACCAAGTAAACCCAACAGACATATTGAATTTAGAAATACGACTGAAATAATTGCAATTCGATGGTTTTGTCTACATTATTCAAGATAGGTAGACAGTGTAGATCAAAGGTGGGACTACATGTTTTTTGCAGTCTGATCTTGATCTACTCTGGCCACAAAAGCAATTACAGTTGTGAAAGGCACTTTAACCCTTTACCACACGACAAAATTTTAGACTAGTTCAAATTAAAACACATTTGTAGACCACTAAAGAAATATGGATGAAATACTAAATTTTGCCTTGGAATGGGTAGAAAACATTGTGGGAAAAGGAGAAAATGCTGGTTACCAGCATTTTCTCCTTTTCCCACAATGTTTTCAAAAGCCCTCTTCTTCAGGGTCGTTAAAAGGTGGAATTGTGTGGTAAAGGGTTAATGGTTAACTTCTTACCAAACAACAATTTTTAGACCCTTTCATATTGAAAGCATTTGAAGACGACAGATATTAAAGTGGCATAAATGAATTGAAGGTTTTTTGACAGGGTGGAAAACATTGTGGGAAAAAGGAGAAAATGCTGGTTACGTAGTGCTCAAGGTGAGCTTATGTGATCATTCTGTGTCCGTTGTCCATCATGTCTTGTGCGTCATTCAACGCATGTTGTCAACTTTTACTTTGTGTACATTCTAGAGGCCACATGTTGTGTCCAATACTCTTGCAACTTAGTCAGAATGTTTGTCTTGATGATATCTCGATGAGACAAAAAATTGGTCATGTGGAGTCAAAGATTAGGTCAAATCTTCCAAAAACCTTGTGTATGCTCTAGAGGCTGCATTTTCAGTCCAATAATCTTGAAACTCGGTCGGAACATTTTTGTTTACAATATTTTGGACAAGTTCAAAAATGGGTCATGTTGGGTCAAAAACAAGGTCACTAGGCCAAGTGGGGTCAAATTTTTTTGGTATAGTACACATGTACAATGTACATT
Organism: Hippopus hippopus; assembly: GCA_946811185.2. NCBI lineage: Eukaryota > Metazoa > Mollusca > Bivalvia > Cardiida > Cardiidae > Hippopus > Hippopus hippopus. The sequence goes on from OX328109.1 coordinate 1,136,461, forward strand.
AAAAACGCAAAAAAAAACACGCTCGAGAAAACAATTGTCATTGAAAACTTTGTCGTCTGGTAAAGACCTGACAATGATTTCAACTGGATGATTTGATTCATCTTCGAAAGGGTAGAACATCCTTTCCTGGTGTGTATTGAAAAGCTTTATCCCTCAAGGCCATGTAAGACTTTAACACACAATCCAGATTTTGAGGCAATAATCGTTGGAAAACGTTGTGGGAAAGGAGAAGATGCTGGTAACCAGCATTTTCTCCTTTTCCCACAAGCTTTTCTACACTTTCACAGACAGTTACCATCATTTCAGCTAAATTTCAAATGTTGTCTGCAAATGCTTTCAATTTGAACCAGTCTAAAATTTTGTCGTTTTATAAAGAGTTACGGCCATTTATCACTTTACCACACAATTCTTTTTTTTAACAAACCTGGGGAAACAGCCTTTCAAAAACCTTGTGAGAAAAGGAGAAAATGCTGGTAACCAGCATTTTCTCCTTTTCTCATAAGCTTTTCTACACTTTCACAGGCAATTACCATCATTTCAGTTAAATTTCATACGTCGTCTGCAAATGCTTTAATCTAGACCAGTCTAAAATTTAGTTGCTTAGTAAAGAATGAAACGCAGAGTTGGTTGAATACTCCTTATCAGACAATAAAATTTTGGATCCAGTTAAGAAGAACATTACATATATGACTGTTTACCACAAGACAAAATTTTATCCAATCTCAAGACATTGCATAGTTGATTTTATACCAACAAAATTTTATCCAATTTCAAGACATTACGTAGTTGACTTTATACCGACAAAATTTTATCCAAATTTCAGACATTATTTGTTTGACATTTTTACCATATGACAAAATTTTATCCAATTACATTACGTAATTGACTTTAATACCAACAAAATTTTATCCAGTTTCAAGACATTACACAGTTGACTTTATACTGACAACATATTTTTATCCAAATTTCAGACATTATTTGTTTGACTTTTTACCACATGACAAAATTTTATCCCATTTCAAGACATTACGTAATTGACTTAATACCGACAAAATTTTATCCAATTTCAAGACATTACCTAGTTGACTTAATACCGAGAAAATATTTTATCCAAATTTCAGACATTATTTGTTTGACTTTTTACCACATGACAAAATTTTATCCAATTTTCAGACATTACATAGTTGAGTTTTCACCACACAAAAAATTTTATCCAATTTCCAAACATTACATACTAGTACTTGACTATTTACCACATGACAGAATTTTAGATTTGTCCAGTTCGAAAGCATTTGCAGATGACAAAATTAACCTTGTAACACAACAATGAGACTTTAGTGAATTTAATCCTCTACCACACAGTCCTGAGTTTTAATGATGTTTAGAAAGAAACCTTTAAAACATTGGGGAAAAGGAAGAAAATGTTGTTAACCAGTGTTACCTCCTTTTTCCAGTAGAATGTTTTCCATCCTACTGGCAACAAATTCTAATTTTAAGATGGCAAATTTTTAGACTTGTCCAAATGGAAAAAATTTGCAGACGACAAATTGGATATAACTCAAACGTTGCAACTTGTCTGTAAGAGAATAGAAAACATTGTGGGAAAAGTAGAAAATGCTGGTTACCAGCATTTTCTCCTTTTCCCACAATGTTTTCAAAAAGCTTCTTCTTAAGGGTTTTTAAAACTAAGGATTGTTTGATAAAGGGCATTAAGTCTAATTTTTCAGACAAATAAAACTGGTAACGAATTGTCATTTCAGAATGTCATTTGGCCTGTGTGGAAGATTTACAGCTGCAGAGTTAATGTCATTTTTCCTTTCTTTCCTTTTGGTTTGTGTGTGGGTGCTAACAGGCCATTGGCTTCTAATGGATGGTAAGTAATTTTTTCCTTTTTTTTCCTTTTTGTTTATATGTGGATGCTTACAGGCAATTGGCTCCTGATAGATGGTATGTCAATTTTCCTTTCTTTCCTTTTGGTTTGTGTATGGGTGTTTACAGACCATTTGCTCCTGATGGATGGTAAGTGCTTTTCTTGTACCATTTTTAGCTAGGCTGTTCTTGAAGAAAGCGCCAAGGTATTGTCATAGCCCTGGCAGTGTCTGCGTCGACTCGCAAAAATTTCAACATTTTATAATATCTGTCTTATTACCGAAGATATTTAAACTTGGACAAACTGTTAACGTTCAAAAGGGGCACCCATAAATCGGGGGCAGGTAACAATCAAAGTATTTTTGAAACAGTTATGCCCATTTCTCAATGTAGAATTTTCATTGAAAGTATCTGCAGCCTAGTGTGGCAGCAACATGCAGTGCTATTTGGGTTTTTTTTTTTTCTGCTTAAAATTTCCATTTCGTCCTTTTTGCACATAAAGTGTAAAATATTTTGGAAAGAATGTTGTGAAAGAAATGCTTTTGTTGCTTTTCCTTCATGTTTGATATTTCAGATCACATTTCTTGAAATGTTTGTAACATGTAAAAAGTTAAATTCTGTTGATGCCAAAAATGTAATCATACTTTTTCTTCATTTTAATCTTTTTATTGTGTTTACAGCTTTAGGTATGGGTCTGTGTGTGGCGTTTATAGCTTTAGTGAGACTCCCCAGTCTAAAAGTTTCCACTCTACTTCTTGTTGGCTTGTTGATATACGATGTGTTTTGGGTAAGTAGGTTTGTGTACATGTGAGAGCAAGGGCATATTTCCTTTTATCTCATTACCAAATGACAAATTGTTAGCCATGGTCAAAATTGAACACATTTGCAGACGACAATTTGAAGTAGGTTAAATGATAGGTTTTGTCTTGAAAATGGTAGAAAACATTATGGGAGACAATGCTGGACAAACCTGTAGACTTCAGACTTGGAGCTGGTACATGTTGGATGGTTTTCACTTTCATACTATCATCCTTTTTTACATTTGATTGTTTTTGCCAAAAACGAAAACATAATCAATTTTCACAGATTTATTGTCATAATCGAGGACTAGTGTATTTTAGAATGTTTTGATAGGGACAGAGAAGTTGACAGGATTTACTGTGGCTATTTGTGCCCAACAATCTTTGTAATATTTTGGACTGATATTTGTAATATTGGAGAATTTATGGTAACCATTCATCAAACAATCCTATATGTTAACTCTTTACTAGACGATCAAATTTCAGACTGGTCCGAATTCAACGGAATTGCATATGACAAGGCACACGTAATTTGAATGATGAAATACATGTGTGAAAGTGTCGAAAACATTGAGGGAAAAGGGGTTAATGCTTGTTACCAGCATTTTCTCTTTCTCCCAAAAATTTCCAAAATCTTTCTTTGTCAGGGTCGTTAAAATTTGGGATTGTGTTGTAAAAGGTTAACAACCCTGAGGGAACAGCCTTTTTAGAAAAACATTGTCGGAAAAGGAAAAAATGTTGGTAATCAGCATTTTCTCCTTTTCCATATTTTCAACCCTTTCGAAGATAGAAGTGATCATTAGGGCTACTTTGTGGTCTGAATTGCTTTAAATTTGGACAGGTGTAGAATTTTGTCAATCAGTAAAGAGTTGTTCCAGATTTAAAAGTACCATGACGTAAATTTCACCATTTCACCTTACTTTGTAAAAACCATGTGCTTTCAAAAAAAAAAAGATTGTATTTTAATACTATATATTCTGTTTCCTTGTAGGTATTTTTCTCCTCCTACATTTTTAGTGCTAATGTGATGGTAAAAGTTGCAACACGACCAGCAGACAATCCTGTAAGTTTTAGTTGTTTTTCTATTCTTAAAATATGTATCATTGTGATGTCAGGTCTCAGCCAATCAGATTGCTAGTCTTAGAATTAAGCGTTACACCAATTTTTGAAATGGTTTGTGAACATTGCCTCGGGCAAAGAAGTTGCAATGGCTTTGATGGAATAACATAACCCTTTATCTCACAATCCCAAGTTTAAACGACTCTGAAAAAGAGATCTGCTGAAAACATTGTAGGAAAGGAGGAGATGCAGATAACTAACATTTTTCTTCTTTTCTAACAATGTTTTCTGCCCTTTTAAAGACAAATATCAATTTGCAAATGCTTTCAATTTGGACACGCCTAAACTTTTGTTGTTTGGTAAAGAGTTATAAAGCCAAATCCCATCATTTTAGCCACATTTTATTTGTCATCTGCAAATGCTTTCAGTTTGGTCTAGTCTAAAGTTTTGTTGTCTGTAAAGAGTTAATGTTGATACTTTATGATTGAAGTACTCATCATTCTGATTTTATATTGATGTATAGCCAACTTTTCTTGATACCAAAATTCATTCTCTTTCTTTCTAGGTTGGGATGCTTGCAAAGAAATTCCATTTTACAGGTTTAGTACGAGAAGCCCCAAAACTTTCATTACCTGGCAAGCTGGTGTTTCCCAGGTAAGCTGAGAAAACTTCAGACAGACAATATTTAGGATCTGACGTAAGCTGGTATTCGAGATAAACATGTCTGTAGGATTTGACATAAGTTGGCATTTTAGATAACCATGTATATAGGCTCTGAGATAGGTTGGCATTCCAAATAGAACTTATCAAGTTAGTCTAAAATAATGTTGACAAGGCAGCCTTTGGCTTGCTTAACCCTTTACCAAACAATAGCTCTTTTTATTGACCCATATGCATAAAGAGGCAAATGACAAAAGTATCCGAGAGTGATTTTGACAATTAGCTCTGGTCCTTCACAGACACTGATATTTTTTGTGTCTAATCATATCTGTACACTGAAGAAACTTTCAAATTTCATGCCTTAAGGTACACATAGTTCATTCATCATTTGCAGTTGCTTGCAATTTGGACAATTCCAATATTTTATTGTTTGGTATAGAGTTAAGGAAAAAGAAAATTATTTCTAGTTATTAATGGTTAATTTGTTTTATATTGTAGCATGCAGAATTCTAGTCACTTTTCAATGCTTGGTCTTGGAGACATTGTAAGTATTGTTGCCTACTATTATACTGATTACCTCTCAATCTTCAAAATTAATGAAATTGGCAACACCTGTTATTCTAAAAGAAACACAAAGGTGCTTCATGTACCAGTTTTTATTTGGCAAGAATGTCTCATAAAGTTTCAGACATTGCAAAGGGTTTCCACCTACGAAGTAAAAGTATCTATATACACATGGAAATCAGTTTGGATACAAAATATCAAAGCTGATCACGTCCCTTGGACACAGACAAAAATGAGTCAGTGATTGAATTTAACTACATCAATAATAAAAACTATGAAAATACGAAGATTTAAACTCTTCCTGCACAAACTGGCCATCAGAATTCTAAAGTGTCTATGGAATAGATTTTGGTATGCCAAGATGTAACGGAAACACGCTAAAAATAGATCTCTGTCTCTTTGACTTTGGTTACCCAGTTGCATTATGGCAATACTGTCACTTCTGGCAAACTGATAGCAGAAAAACAGCTGCATTTCTATTCCAAAACAGGAGATGGCTTCCGCATCTAAATAGAAAAAGCTTATGCAGTCTTTACAAATCAAAAGGAAATTGTCTAATACTCTTCGGATAGCAGGTTTCTTTTTTAACAAAATAACCATGTAGCATTCTAGAAACAAAGAGGTTTGAATTTTTTGTTCCAGGTAATGCCAGGCCTGTTATTATGTTTTGTGTTACGTTACGATGCTTACAAGCGATTACAGCTGACTCCTGTAGATCAGGGAATTCCCCCTCCACCTAACTATATACAGAGAATTACCTACTTCCATTGTTCGCTGATAGGCTACTTTCTTGGTAAGTACATACAGAGAATTACCTACTTCCATTGTTCACTGACACGCTACTTTCTTGGTAAGTATATACAGAGAATTACCTACTTCCATTGTTCACTGACAGGCTACTTTTTTGATAAGTACCTTAACCAATTAGCTGCTAAGCAAAAATTATGGACGTTTTGCAGACACAAAACATGCAGACTGTTCTTGGATCTACGTTATCGGATAAGGAGATATCTTTTCCCAAAATTACCTTTGAAATAACCACAATTACCTTTGAAGTTTTACTAATGGCTTGAAAGTTACATTTCACTTATTTAGCAGGATATGGGTTAATCCTTTACCACACAATCCTGAGCTCTAATGACCCTGAAGTCTCGTTTGAAAACATTATGGGTAAAGGAGAAAATGCTGGTAACTAGCATTTTCTCCTTTCCTCACAATGTTTTCTACCCTGTCATAGACTTTACCTTTATTTGTACAAATTTTGAATTAGTTGTCTACAGATGTTTCGAATTTGGATGTCTAAAACTTGTCATTTGGGTAAGAGTTAAGGTGTCCTTGGTGTTACCTCCCTTTTATTTAATATGTTAATGAACTTAACAGTTCTTTGGGTCAAAATAGATGGATATGTACATAAGTGAGAGTTCAACACATTACTTAATGCAACATTGTTAGACTTGTTCAAATTTGTAGCGCTTACAGGCTCAAAAATTGAAATTTGTCTTTAGAAGGGTAGAATATATTGTTGGAAAAGAAGGAAATGCTGGATAATAGCATTTTCTCCTTTTCCACAGTGTTTTCAAAAGTCTTCTTTAAGCCTTGTTCAAACTCCGTGTATATTTGGTAAAGAATTTAAGCAGTTCTAAAGAAATGTGGACTAATTCAGTCTGTTGTTTTGTTTTCTTCCTCTGGGTGCTGAGTCCCGGTAGGGCAGTTAGTAATGTACAGAACTTGAGAATAAAGGAATGAACCAAATCAAAAAAGGACTTATGCTTGCATAGTGGGAAACAGACAAAATGCTGGTAGCTAGCATTTTCTGTTTATCCCTTAATGTCTTCTTTTGAAGACGGTTCTTGATTTTTGAGTCACATTTAAATGAGCCATGCCTTGTGTAAAGGGGGCATCTGCAAAAAGTATTGACCCAGGTCAGCCTGCGCAGTCAAAACTTTCCCTATTGGTCAATTTTCTGTATGTGGAAGAACCGGTGTACCTTATGATTAAGTTGGTTGTTAAAAAAGTGTCTATCATGGATCCATACTTATGTGATGGCTTGCTTGATATCACGGAGATGCATTAAGCTGCCTTTTGCCAGAGCTCGGCTCAAATGTATTGTCTAAAAATGTTTTCAATTTTGACAAGTAGATTTTTCAAAGTAGTCAGCTGTAAATGATTTTTAAGAAATATTTAAGGACCGTGGTGTCTGGTTGTGAGGTAGAGCCATGGCCTCGCAACAATAAGGTCCAGAGTTTGGTTCTCAGGAGCAGCTGTTGACTTTGGGACAGCTTAATGGCCCACACATTTTGGGGCGAGTACTGGTATAGTTTCCAGAAGCAGGATCGAGAGAGATTAGCATAGGTTGCAAGAACTTGTTTCTCAATCAGTGTAAGATGAATATGTTTAAAAGAAATGATATTGTTTCGAATTTCAGGTTTGTTGACGGCCACCATTTCATCGGAGGTGTTCAAGGCTGCCCAGCCTGCTTTGTTGTATCTTGTACCCTTCACTTTATTGCCACTTTTAACAATGGCATATCTTAAAGTAAGTGCAGATAAACTGTTGTAGTCTGACCCTTCACCACATAATCCAGTACAAACTGTTGTAGTTTAACCTTTTACCACTCAATCCGAGTGTTAATGACCCTGAGAAAGAATCTTTTTGAAAGCATTGTGGGAAATAGAGAAAATGCTGGCAACCAGCATTTTCTTCTTTTCCCACAGTGCTTTCTACTCTTCCCAAGATAGATTTCAATTATTGAGCCACATTTTTTTATTGTCTGCAAATACTTTTAATATGGACAAGTCTTAGATTTTGACGTTTGGTAAATATTTAAGAATGACCGCAAGTACTTGGCTTCATTACTGAATCAAGTGGTTTACCAAATGACAAAATCTCAGACCTGTCCAAATTGAAAGCATTTGCAGACGACAAAAAAGGTGTAATCCGAAAATTGAAATTTGTTTCAGGAACGGTAGAAATCATTATGTTAAAATGATGGTTACATAGTTGGAAAAGGCTAAAATTTTGTTGTTTGGTAAAGAGTTAATACAGTTCTTAGGATAAAGAGAATCATTATCTTCTGTTCTAAATGGTCCCAGCCTGTCTGCCAAAGTTCTTCAAATTTCCCCTGAGCTTCTTTGAGCCTCTGTACTACATTTTATTTTCATATCAAGACATTTGAGCCATGTTCTGTGAAAACGGGACTTAATGCATCTGTAAAAATTATTGGCCCACGTCAGCCTGTGCAGTACGTGGTCATTTTTATACATGTCCAAAGACCAGTTTTTCTCATGATTTGGTTTGTTGTTGGACAAAACAAACTTTATGGATCCGTAAGTATGTGATGACCTGCATGGTATCAAGCACCACAGAGATGCATTAACCCCCCTTTTGCCAGAGCATGGCTCAATTTTTTTTTCCTTGTATTTCTTACAGGGTGACCTGCGAAGAATGTGGCATGAACCCTTTATTGCAAATCAGCAGTCAAAGAACCTGGATGTTTAGTTATATTTAAGGTTTTTGGTGTATAGCTCTATCAGATATTTTTATCAGCAGATGTACATTGTCGGAGCTATTTGTACGGGTTGAAAAGAACATTTTTTAATAAAAACTCTTCATGAGGATGGAAATGGAATTATCATTTGAAAAGAAATAAAGATTGATAGTACTTAGTAAAGGACTGGAGAAAGACAAACGAAATAAAGAAATGTCAAAAAAAAAAAACCTTACTGTGGATAGTTTTTTTTGAAAGGAAAGTTACACAGAAAATAGACTGTGTCAAAAGTGAAATTCTAAGTGCAAGTGAAAAGAGAAGTATGGGTTGGAAACACACACACACGCAAACTATCATTCCATTATCATCTGTGAATTATAAACAGTCTCTGTATATTTACAATATTCATGAATTACGACTATATGTGTACAATATTCATGAATTATGACTGTGTGTACAATATTATGACCATGTGTACAATATTCATGAAATATAAGTCAGTCTGTGCTGAATTCATGAAGTATGATTTTGTGTGTACGATAGTCATTAAGTATGAGTCAGTGTTCACAATATTCATTAATTATGACTGTGTACAGTGTTCATGAAGTATGAGTCTGTGTACAACAGTCATGAAGTATGAGTCTGTATGTATAATTTTCATGAAGTATGCGTCCATGTGTACAATTTTCAGTATATGAGTTAGTGTTCACAATATTCATGAAGTATGAGTGTACAGTATTCATTGAGTAAGAATCTCTCTACAATTTTCATGAAGTATGTATCCATGTATACAATATTCATGAAGTATGAGTGTGTACAATATTCATGAAGTATGAATCTGTGTGTACAGTATTCACGAAGTATGAGGTTGTGTGTACAGTTTAATAAAGTTTTAGTGTGTGTAAAATATTCATGAGGTTTGAGTCTGTGTGTACAATTTTCACTAAGTATATATTGATGTGTATTCATGAAGTATGACTCTGGTAGTACAATATTCATGAACTATGTGTTTGTTCAACTTTATGTTGTTGTGATGAGTAAATGCAGAATTCTTCAAATGTAGCTTCAAATCCCATCTCCCAACCCCCATTATTGTATGCAGGATTCAAGTTCGTATGTCAAGACCAATATGAGAAAATGATCTTAGCCCATTTCTTTGCAGATGTGACTTTACGCCTGTGGTAGAATAGTTCTTGAAAACATCGTCTGAGAAGTAGTAAATTGTTTGTAATAAGTAATTATTCCTTCTCTTGTAATTTTCTATAAATGATTAATTCTTTACCACACCACAAATACAGACTTGTCCAAATTGAAAGCATTTGCAGACGACAATTTAAATGTAGTCCAAAAGATGGAATTTGTCTTTGATAAGGTAGAAAACATTGGTTACCAGCATTTCTCCTTTTCCCACAATTTTTTCAAAAGGCTTCTTTCTTAGGGTCGTTAAAACTTGTGATTGTGCAGTAAAGGCTTAAAAGATATATTTTCATTTTTTTTTTTCCAAAAATATCAAAAACAGTGGCAAGCAGTGACAGAGGAATGAATCCTGTTGTAATGGCTGTCACCAGTCCTTGGAAAGAAACTGGGTGAGCTGGGGATTGGAACCAGAGACCCACCATTCTCAAGTCCTGTATGTTAACCACTGTGCTACTGGGACCCGGCTCGGTGACTTGGAAGACAATTAAACTCTTCACCAAAGAACAAAATTTTAGACTGGTCCGAATCAGAGCCTTTGCAGACGACAAAATAAAATGGCCTGCAACACGCGAATAGGGGCATTCGGATATTTGCGTAAAGTGTTGTCTCGGATCAGCCTGTGCAATCCACGCAGGCTAATCTGAAACGATACTTTCTGTTCTTATGTAATGTTCTGTGTTGCGCAAGTCTACTGTAGCACAAAATCTAATGTAGTCATAAAGTGCCGTCTCGGATTAGCCTGCGCGGACTGCGCAGGCTGATCCGATACGACACTACACAAATGTCCGAATGCCCCTTTTCGTGTGTTGTAGGCCAAATGTGACTAAATTAAAAGCTGTCTTTGCAAGTGTAGGAAAGGAGAAAATGCTGGTAACCAGCACCATCTCTCTTTGCCGCAATGTTTTCTACCCTTCCGAAAACAATTTCTATGTTTTGAGTCACATTTATTTTTTCATCAGCATTTTCCTTTTTTTTCAATTTTGACATGTCATAAATTTTTTCATTTGTTGAAGAGTTAAGTGGATTGTTTTAAATTCTGTCATACATATTGCCTATTTCATTTAACCTGACCCAGGTCAACATCATTTATATAAATTAAAATTCTATTTTTACACTCGGCATTGCATGGGGCTGCTTTTGGCATATGTCTCGAATGGTCACAGAAATATTTGCACAGTATGCATGAATTAAATTGGTTACGTGTGTATAAGTACCTTCCCCTAAGTATATAATTTCCCAAATATCATCGCCACTGGTTGCCCATATGGGCGACACCTCCTGACGGCCGTTAGTATTGTTACAGGGGATAGTGCAGATACAGGATGAAACCCATCCCAAGTTACGCCTGGTTCTTTAACATGCTCGATAAATATAGCACCGTCACACAGGACCTTGGTTTAACATCCCATCCGAAAGACCATTAGTAATTTTAGACGGCCAGCCGTGGGAATCGAACCCACACCTTCAAGTGACCCAAAACATTGCGTTCACGAGTCCTACGCTCTTCTACTATATGCCTACTTATATATTTAGCATAAAGGTCAGGATCAGGTTGAATGAAGCAGGCAATAATTATGCTGTTGTATTTCCTCTGTGATTTCTTTTCTTTTCATGTTTGTATGTATGCTATAAGAACTGAGCTAAAATATAATTCGAAGGTGCTTCCTTTATTTCATGCTTTTCAGTAGTTAATCGAGAAATAACAGTGGAATATTGTTCAATATTTCATGGTTATGACCAGTGAAAAATACAGATTTTATTTTCTAACTCTTCAATTGAAGGCAGAAACAGTAGTTCCTGCGTATTAGTTACCTAGGTAAATAGAGAGTGCCACTCAACCTGATGCAAATATGACATAATTTACCCTGCACTTCTCACACTTTATTGTAATGCATTGTTATGCAGAAGGGGTAAACCACAGGGAATTACCAAAAAGGACTGTACTGGATTTTGATATAAGTTCCCCCCCAAAAGAGAGATAGAAGCATGAAATAAATAGAATGTTTGTTTTTTTTTTTTGTTTTTTTTTTTTTTCGGTGAAAATTCAAAATTTATTTCATCTTGTGAACATCATTGGTAATACTTTCATGAGTGGCACAGCCACTCGGGAAAATATTACTGATGATGTTCACTGGATGAAATAAATTTCGATCTTTCACTCCCCAAAAAAAGAATATCCTCTATATAGTCTATTGGATATTAGGTTGGTAACAAAGGTACGTGGTTATTAGCTCCAGTGGCTAAAGGCTAGGAGGTAAACACTTTACCATGCAATCCTGACTTTCCACGACCCTGAAGAAAAAAGCTTTTAAAAAAAATTGTGGGAAAAGGAGAAAATGCCGGCGACCAGCATTTTCTTCTTTTCTTTCAATGTTTTCTACCCGATTAAAGACCAATTTCATGGTTTGAATAACAGTTAATTTGCAGGCGGATTCAATGTACACGGCCTATATTCACCAATCACTCTTAACTTTATTCTAGATTTAGAAAGTAGCAGAACTTCTGATTGGCTAAACCATACTTTTAAAGTTAAAAAAAATTGAGAATGTGACAAAGAATGTCCTTAAGAATGGTTGGTGAATACGGACCCAAGTGGGCATGGCCTTTTTGTTTTAAGTTGTCAGTAGTTTTAGCTTGGCTGTTTTCTGAGAAAACATCAAGATATTGTCGTAGATATCGTCGCGGCTTTCTGGGTCATTGTCTGTCTTCGTGCAAAAACTAGGACATTTCTTAATATCTTTGTTATTATTGAAGATATTTACTTCAAACTTTGACTAGTTTGTAACTTAGTACTGAAGAAATTTACTTCAAACTTGGACTAGTTGTTAACTATCAAAAGAGGAACCCATACATCAAGGGCAGGTTACTATCAAAATATTTTTTGACAAAGTTATGCCCCTTTTTCAACTTGGAATTTTCACTGAAAATTAAGCAACTGCAGCTGAGTGTCGGCACCCACATGCGGTGCTGTTGTTTCCACAATGTTTACATGAAAGACGGTATGATATTTACATAATGTTTACATGAAAGATGGTACAATAGAATTGGTTTAGGGCTTGGTAGAAAGTGTCAAAACTTTATTTTCTTTGCGTTGTATTCAATCATGTTTTTTCTATATCGTTCGATTTTTTATTATGGTAGATAGTGTAATAAATAATTGTACATGAGGTAAAATAAAGTCAGAAAACAAGTGAAAGTCTTGAAATTCTGTTTTGTTAATTGTTACCATCTGCATGGGGGCCAAGCCTCAGTAGCTCAGTCGGTAGTGTGCAGGACTTGAGAACATTGGGCCATGGGTTTGATCCCTGGCTCTGCAAATTTCTTTCCAAGGATTGATGATAGTCATTGCAACAGGATCCATTCTTCTCCCAGGGCTGACCATGGTCTGGATGATGGTTATGTGGCAAAGCAGCCAGTGGCTTGGAAAAAAAAATGTGCGGAGCACTAGTAAAAGAGACTCCAGAAAAGCATGGATAGGTGCACCGGTCGCTGCGATATAACTGAAATAATGTTGAAAATGGCATTAAACACCAAAACAATCAATCTGCATCGGGTTCGCATGATTCAAAGTACTTGTAGAGGCCCTGGGTTTGAGTCTGACTGGACGCACTAAGCGTCCAGTCAGCCTGGGGGTGTCCTCGGGTAAGACACTTTAGAGTCCTAGCCTAGCACTGGTGAAACCCAGCAAATACATGATAATGTCAGCTAAAGTAGTGATATGACTTAACCCTTTACCATACAATTCCCAATTTTAACGACCCTGAGGAAGAAGGCTTTTGAAAACATTGAAGGAAAAGGAGAAAATGCTGGTAGCCAACATTTTCTCCTTTTCCCACAATGTTTTCCACTGTATGAAAGACAAATTTTATGTTTTGAGTAACATTGTCATCAGTAAATGCTTTCACTTTAGACAAGGCTGAAATTTTGTTGTCTAGTAAAGAGTTAAATAATTAAAGTGGCATAAAACACCATTGATTCAGCCAATCAACCTTCTGCAGATGAGTCTTTTCATTGTGCAACAAACACCTTTTCAGAACAATGTGGCAAAAGATGAAAATAGGCACATGGAGGAATTTCTCCTTTTGCAACATTTTTTTTTTTTTGTGCTTTGAGTTTTTAGCTCCACTGGCCGAAGGCCAGAGAGCTATTGTCATGGCGTTGTGTCTGTCGTGCGTCCGTCCGTCCGTTCGTCCGTCTGTCCGTCTGTTCGTCCGTGCGTGCGTCCGTAAACTTTTTCTTTAAAAAACTTCTCCTCAGAAACTATTGACTGGATTTTTACCAAATTTCACAGGAATGTTCCTTTGGTGGTCCTCTTTCAAATTCCTTCAAATAATTGTGTTCCATGAAGAATTCTGGTTGCCATGGCAACCAAAGTAAAAAACCTTTAAAAATCTTCTCCTCCCAAACCGCTATTTGGATAGCATTATTATTTTGCAGGAATGTTCCTTAGATACAGGTTTACAGAATTCCTTAAAAAAAAAAAGATCTGTCAAAAAACATGGCTTTTATGGGAGACTCATTTTCCTTTTATGGTATAAAGTAAAATCTTTGAAAAATTTCTTCTCTAAAACTATTCATTGGATTTCATTGTTGTTTTGCAGGTAAGTTCCTATGGTGGTTGTCTACCAAATTGTTTCTTCAGTGAGCTAAAATGCAGGATTGAATGATAATTGTTAAAAACTTCCTTTCGCCATTATAGAAATATCAGGCCTGTGGAGCGATACAGGCGCTCAAGCGCCTCTAGTTACCCTTTAACACACAATCCTGAGTTTTACTGACCCTGAGGAAGACTTTGGAAAACATTGTGGGAAAAGGAGAATTGGCAGATAAAACATTGTGGGTATAGGGGAAAATGCTAGTAATTAGATCAACCCATTACACTGCTAAGCGCGACTTACTGACTTTTTGCGTACAGTGTAGATCAAGATCAGACTGCACATTCTGTGCAGTCTGATCTTGGATCTATGCTGTCCGATAGGGAGATATTACTCCCAAAAACATACCTTTGAAATAGCAATATTTGGATATTTACGAGGGTTGTTTGATATGTAATGTGTATTGTACGATATCTCAAAAGCATTCGACTCAAATAGTGAAATGAACATTACATCCCTTCAAAATATTCTCCGTGGTTTGAAATACATAATTTCAGTCTCTGAATCCATTTCTGAAATGCGTCACGGTACGCTGATTTAGGTAGACCTCTGAGGCACTGACTGATGGCTGAGCCAAGGGCTTGTCGGGACTTGTAACGACGACCAGATAAGAACTTTTTAAGTTTTGGAAAAAGGAAAAAGTCGCATGGGGCTAGATCTGGAGAGTATGGTGGGTGTGGCAAGACAGTAACCTTCTCCGACTTCAAAAATTGCTTCACAAGCTCAGATGTATGTGATGGAGCATTATCATGAAGTAGACGAACATGCCTAAATCCTGACACAGGGCGTCTTTTAAGATAATATTTCTTGACCTTTTTTAGTTTAACATCTCGGTAATACCAACCTGTAACAATTTTGCCCTTCAGCACCGGAATTTGTACGGCTATACCATCACATGAGAAGAATATGCAATAAAGAACCTTCTTTGTGCTTATGCTTCTTTTGGCAAATACAGGCCTTCTACCGTGTTTAGTTAGCCATATTTTGTTTCCAATTTTTCTTACTGGTTCGAAATAGTGAATCCATGTTTCGTCACCAGTAACAATGTTTGCAAATTGTCTTTGATTGAATTTGGAAAACATTTTGAGCAATTGCTTAGCGGTTTGTACTTGTACCCGTTTTTGGTCATCTGTCAATATATGCAGTATCCATCTGGCAGAAATCTTTTGTACTTTCAAAATTCGCTTCAAAATGAAATGCACCCGCGATAGTGATATGCCAACAGCGTTGGCAATATCACAAATCGTGTATCTGCCATCACTTTCAATTACTTCCCTGACTTTTGAGACATTTGCCTTGCCTGTTACAGTCACAGGTTGGCCAGATTTTGCTGTATCTTTGACGGACTCTGTGCCAGTCAGAAATTTCTTTCTCCACCTACAAACTGTCTCATAAGATACCTTATCAGACCCATAAACTTCCCCCAATTCAGTAAAAATCTGCATTACTGAATGACCGAGTTTTGTGCAAACTTTTATATAAGCTCTAATTTCTTCAATATTCTTAATCTGTTTCCCAACCATTTTTACAACAGTGGTCAACGACTAGCTCTAATGAAATGACTCTAATTTTAAAACTATGTGGAGCTAAAGGCTCGTGTTTATACCGTTGGAAAGGTATTGAATAGAGCTATTCAAGTGTATCATCATCCACGAAATCGTTGAAAGCGTTATTGCGCTGTGGTACAATACACATTACATATCGAACAGCCCTCGTACTATTGAACTGAAAATTTCATTGTAGTTATTTAGCAGTATAATGGTGAACTCTTATTCTACTGAATAAATAAAATGAAACTTTTCAAGCCGATAAGAAAAATCCAAATGATGCAATGTCTAATGAATTTTTTTGAAGAAAAATATCTCATTATCAGACAGTGTAGATCCAAGATCAGACTGCACGTTTTGTGCAGTCTGATCTTGATCTACACTGTCTGCAAAAGGTCAGCGAGTCGCGATTAGCAGTCTAAGGGTTAATAGAGTGTTGTGATCCGGGATTCATAAAGTTGAAGGGATCCTGGTGGTGATGATGTAAAACAAATACAAGATATATGGTCTGTACTCTTGCAAAAAGGGGATTTAATGCATTTCTGTAATGTATTGTACCAAGTATCACATGATTATGGCTCCATAAAATCCTTTTTCTCAAGCAACATACTGAATCATGAGGTAGAATGGTCCTTTGACAAGCAGGAAATTCAAAGATATCAAAAGGTTTCAGCCCATGTAAGCTTGCTCGGACTCTGCAGACTAACATGGGTCAATAATTTTTGCAGATGCATTAAACCCATTTTCAAAGCGAGGCTCAAATTCATTGTGCTTAATGGGAATCAAGATTTTATATCAATACAACACTTGTATGTGATACTGTATAAATGGAAATTTTTGTGAATTTGAAATTTTTGCGATTTTGAAAAATTCGCAAACTTTTCCGTTCGCATATTATAGCACAAGTATACCAACAAATAACGAGTGTCTTGAATTCGCAAACATTTCTGTATGCAAAATGTCTGTAATCGGTAATTTGCAAATTTTTCAACACACGAATATATCAACATATTCGGTACATTGATTGATGAGCTCTTTACCAAACAAAACAAATTTAAACTGGTCAATATTTAAAAGCATTTGCCAACAACAATTAAAATGTTGCACAAATTATGCAATTTTTATTTGACGAGGTGGAAAACAATGTTGGAATAGGAGAAAATGCTGGTTACCAGCATTTTCTTCTTTTCCCACAATGTTTTTAATGAGCATTCTTCCTCAGGGACATTAAAACTCGGGATTGTGTGGTAACGGGTTAATTGTATGGTGTTTAACACCGTTTTTCAACATTATTTCAGTTATATCAAGGTGGCCAATCCACCTACCCATGCTTTCCTGGAGTTTCTTTGACCATTACTCCCCACAATTTTCTTTCCTACATAACCATCGTCGAAACAATTGTCAGTAGCGGGAAAGGAATGTATCCTGTTACAATGACTATCAACAATCCTCAGAAAAAAATTGGCCGAGCCAGGGTTCGAATCAATGACCCCCTGTTCTCAAGTCCTGCTACAACTGAACAACTGGGGCTTGGCGTGTGGTACATTAGTTGACATGAGTACAGCTCCAATTTTCATGACAATTGATTAAAGATTAGGCCTCAAGAGTGCACACAAGGTTTTTGTGTAGCCAACTTGCTGTGTACAAGACATAGTTGTCACAATGTTGCTTTGGTGTGTGTGTGTCTGTACGCGGGTGCGTCTGTGCTTGTGTCTGTCTGAATTTGTCCCGATCAGAACTTCTACATTTCTGGATGGATTTCAAAATAATATGGCACAAGTGTTCTCCTTTATAAGTAGAAGTGCCATTTGAAACATTTGTTCATGTAGGTCCAAGGTCAAGGTCACACTTAAAGGTCAAATGATAAAATTGTCATAAATAGTGCTTGTCGAAGCTACAACTTCTACATTTATTCTCCTTTACCAATAGAAAAGCCATCTGAATCTTTGTACAGGTAGGTCAAAGGTCAAGGTCACACTTAAAGGTCAAGTAAAAATAAAATCGTCTTAAATAGAGCTTGTCCGAGACACAACTTCTACATTTATTGATGGATTCAAAAATAATTTTAGACAAGTGTTCTGCTTTACTAGTAGAACTGCCATTTTAATTACTTGTTCATTTGGGTCCAAGGTCAAGGTCTCACTAAAAGGTCAAATGATAAAATTGTTATTAATAGAGCATGTTCCAGCTGCCAATTCTATGTTTGAGATGGATTTCAAAACATGTTTGCCCCTTGGCAGTCTTCTAGTTTTCAAGATTAGTCCCAGTGACCTACATTTTGATCCTATGTGACCCATTTCCATACCCATCCAAGATATTAAGACAAACATTCTGACCAATGATCATGAGAATTGAAGAGAAAATGTGGCCGTGAGAGAGTGCATACAAGGTTTATGTCAGATATGTCCCAATGACCCATTTCTTTCAAACAAACTTGACCTACTTTTCAGCTCATTTAAAACATCATCACGATAAATGTTCTACGTTTCATAAGTATTGGGATAGAACTGTGGCCTCTAGAGTGCATACAAGGTTTGACTCCGATTTGTCCCAGTGACCTCTTTTTTGACACTATGTGACCCTATATCCAATTCATCTGAGATATCACTGAGACAAATATTCAATGTTTTCAAAAGCCTTCCATCTTAGGGCTGTCAAAATTAAGGATTTTTTGATAAGGTTAGGATCATGACCTACATATAAACAGGTTTCAAAAATCTTACAAAAGACAGAGTATTTGTACAACAAGACATATATATTTATTGAACAGTCTAGATAAAAAAAAGATAATAAAAACATGATAAAATGTCACAAATGTAACGTAATTCTCTAAGAATGTAAACAGATACAAAGAGAAAACTATCATACAGAGATGATGTTAGAACAGGTTTTCAATCGCCTGTAACTACCATATTTCCATGAAACATGATAATGAAGTGTACATGTAGTAAGGTTTAAGAAAAATATGTTAAAATGTCATAAATGTAATATAATTCTCTAAGAATATGAACAAATACAAAGAGAAAACTGACATTCAGAGACGATGTTATAACAGGTTGTCAACCCTTGAAGTACCTTTGACTACTACAGTTGCCTTTGTGGCAAGTGTAGATCAATATCAGACTGCACAAAACGTGCAGTCTGATCTTTGATCTACACTGTCTGCTTTGCTAAATCTTTATAGGCAAAAGCAACCATGAAAATGCAATTATTTGGGTCTTATTTTTTGACTGAAAATGTCTGTTGGGTTTATTTGGCACTCTAGGAATTTATTTCCTGTATATGCCATATTACCATGAAACATGATAACGAAATGAGAAATATGATAAAATGTCATAAATGTAACATAATTCTCTCAGAATAACAAAAACAAAGACAAAACTGTCATACAAAGATGACAATGTTGTTAATGACCAGTCCATAATTATGCCAAATTTCCATGAAGCATTGTAATGAAATGTATGTGAAGTAATGTTTAAGAAAACATGACAAAATGTCACTAATGTAACATAATTGTCTAAGAATATGAACAAATACAAAGAGGAAACAGACATACAGAGACTACTAACAGCTTGTCAATGGTCTGTATAAAATTATGACATATTTCCATGAAATGTTATAATGTAATGTACACAGTAGTGTTTCAGAAAACCATGTTACAATGTTACAAATCTAACAATTCTTTGAGAATGTAAAGCAACATCAGACATCTTACCGAAGACAAATCCAATTATTCTGCCACATTTATTTTGCTATCTGCAAATGCATTCAATTTTGACAAGTCTAAAATTTTGTCATCTGTTAAAGGATCAAACATTAAAAGTATCAAACATAAAACTGGCAAATATCAAAATGACTTATAAATCGAGTCTTTGGTGTTTGTATTACATGCTGTGTCAGAGATGTTCCAGGACTGGTGTCACAAAAAATTGAGTCATGCTCTGTGAAAGGGACGTTTTTTGCATCTGTAAAAAGTATTGATCCTTCAAAATAATCAATGGGAGTCTAACGTAATTCCCCATCCTTCTCTGCCATGTTTGCACACATTCCAGAAAGGATTCTTTCAGGATCCTCTGCATTAACTTGCACTTTATTTTTGTAGATATGCTGGTTGATAGTCTGGCCCTTTGACGATCAACCAGCATGTCTACAAAGAGATACTGCAGTGTTTACCTGGTTTAATGAGCAAAAAGAAGCCGGAGTTGTGGTAAAACAACTTGTGGCTGCTTTGCCATGACAATGTGCCTACTCACAATGTCCAAAGTATCCGACAGTTCCAGGCCAAATAGAACATCACCAACAGCAAAAAGTTTTGACTCATGTCAGCCTGCTGGGACTGAGCAGACTGACCTGGATCAATACTTTTTGCAGATGTATCAACAGATATGAACTTTTTTCTCTTCCCCAAGCTACAGGGGGACATCAAGGGAACCCTTTTAGAAGATGTCTATGACATCAAAATGGCCATGATGACGGAGCTGTGGAGGATCACGGAAGAATCCTTCTTTGATCGCATGCAAACGTGGAAGAGAAGGATGAGAAAGTGTGTTAGACTCCAAAATTATTGCTTTGAAAGGGAAAACTTGTAGTTAGTAGTTTGGATTCAAAATAAATCTTTTGAGACAGCAGTCATGAAAATTCTCTAGCACACAACATTCAATATTATTGAAGAAATAAGCGATCATACAAAAACTGTATTACACAGCTTTCTAGATCTTTTTTCATTAAATGTATGACAAACTATTAAAAATAACAAGAGCACCACATGCAGGTGCCAACGCTTGGCTGCAAGTGCTTGATTTTCAGTCAAAATTCTAAGTCCAAAAAGGGGCATAACTGTTTCAAAAATAGTTTTACAATTACCTTCCCTTGTTGTAAGGGTTCCCCTTTAGATAGTTAAAAACTTGTCCAAGTTTGAAGTAAATATCTTCAGTGATAAGAAAGATATTACAAATGTTTAAAGTTACTGCACACCAATGACAATGCCAGGACTATAACCACAACTTGTCGTTTTCTCCGAAAACAGCCGAGCTAAAACTTATAAGTTACAGAATAAAAGTTAAGAGAAATTTGCCGCAAAAAAAAGCCACACACAAGTCAGTAAAACAGCCTGACCAAAACAGCTTTGTTCATGTGTGATACATTGAGGTATTGATATCTGTATTTTTTAACAATAATATTTACAATTACATACATAATTATGCTCTTCCTATGTGGTACAGTCATGCTCTCTGAAAAGGTGGTATAATGCATCTGCACAAAATATCGACTCCGGTCAGTCTGCACAGTCTGTGCAGACTGATCTGGGTTAAAATATTTTGCTTACGGTAAATTTCCTGCTTGTCAAAGGATAATTCTACCTCATGATTCAGCCGGTTTTAGACAAAGTGAATCCGTGTAATACAATGGCTTACTTGGTATAGTGCATCATCAAATTGCATTAACTCTTTACCACACAATCCCAACTTCTAACGACCCTGACAAAGAAGCCTTCTGAAAACATTGTGGGAAAAGGAGAAAATGCTGGTAACCAGCATTTTCTCCTTTTCCCACAATGTTTTCTACCCTTCCCAAAACAAATTTCAGAATTTGAGTCGCATTAATTTTGTCGTCTGCAAATGCTTTCAATTTGGACTTGTCCAAAATTTTGTAGTCTGGTAAAGAGTAAAACCACCATTTTCCAGAGTGCCACTCATATATAATATCATGATTTGAACTTTAAAGACTAGATTTCCACATGGCACATTACATGTATATGGGTCTACTTTAACCCTTTCCTCCATATATACTCGTTTTAAAACAATGAAGAAAAAAGTTTTAGGAAAACATTGTGAGAAAAGGTAAAATTGCTCAAAATGAGCAATTTCACCTTTTCTCACAATGTTTTCTATGCAATCTGTATCTTAAAACCCACTAGTAGCCACATTTCAGTTGTCGTCTGCAGCTTCTTTGAATTTGGGACGGTCTCAAAATGGTGTATTAGGTAATGGGTTAACCCTTTAGCAAAGAAATTCATGTTTAACCCTTTACCAGACGACATTTTTTACCCTTGTCCAAATTGAAAGCATTTGCAGACGAAAATTTTAATGTGACTCAAATGTTGCAAATTTTCTTTGATAGGGTAGAAAACATTGTGGGAAAAGGAGAAAATGCTGGTTACCAGCATTTTCTCCATTTCCAACAATTTTTTTAAAAAAAGGCGTCTTTTCCAACGTCGTTAAAAGTCGGCATTGTGTGATAAAGGGTTAATGACCTTGAACAATGCTACAAAAGCATTGCTAGAACAGGAGAAAATGCTTGAAACATTTTTTCCTTTTCCAATAAAATTGACTGCCTTTTCCATCATTTGAGCTATATTCAATTTGTTGTCTTCACATTATGGACAAGTCCAAAATTTCGCACTCTGGTAAAGAGTTAACCCTTCACCACACAATCCAAAGTTCTAATAACCCTGAAATAGAAGGCTGTTGAAAACATTGTGTAAAAAGGAGACAATGCTGGTAACCAGCATTTTCTCCTTTTTACACAATGTTTTCTACTCTTCAGACAACATATTTATTTTTGTGTGTCACATTCATTTTGAGTCACATTTAATTTGTAGAACGAATCTAAAATTTTGTCATTTGGTGAGGAGTTAAGGTAAACATGTTACAAAGCAAATTATAACAAACACAATAATAACTTCTTGTAGATTTTTAGAACTTCTAAATGGGTCAATATATGAGAAAAGAAACCATTTGGTTGAGCCAATCAGAAGTTGTGTTACATTCAAATTCCTACAATCTTGGAGAATAAGACTGAGAATGTTCTTAAGAATGGTTGGTGTATATGGACCTTGTCTATATAAAGGAAAAGCCCTTATCTGACTCATCATCTGGGTGGGTCAAAGGTCATCTTTGGCCGTGGTGAGGTACCTCTTGCTCGCACAGCTGATCCAAAACTGGGTTGGACTGGTTGTAGCGTAGTGTTTCCCTGATCATTCACACTGATCAACAGTTGCGGGTTTGCACTCTCCTGACGCATGAAACCAGTCACCTCGAGATTCGAAACAGTGCTAGATACCGGTCGTTTTGAGGACCGTTTGTCCATTGACGGAAGACCAAAGCAGCTCTTACGTAACAGAAATATTCCATTTCCGCTGGCTGGTCTAGATGCTCCGGGTTGCATGAGATCCTCCAGGTGGGATGCGTAGCCTGAACTAATGAACTGGAAAAAAAACATAATTAAACATTAACCATTTACCTCACAATCTTGAGTTTTAATGACTCTGTAAAAGAAAGCTTTTGCAAAAAGTAACCAGCATTTTCTCATTTTCCCACAATGTTTTCTACCTTTTCAAGGACAAATACTATCACTTCAAACACATTTGAACTATTGTCTGTAAATTCTTTCTATATGGACCAGTCTGAAGATTTGCTCTGTGATAAAGGGTCCCCATGCAATTCAGAGTTTGAACAACTCCACGGAAGAAGCCTTTTGAAAACTATGTGGGTAACCAACATTTTTTCCTTTTCTCACAATGTTTTCTACCCTTCCAGAAACCAATTTCTATTTTTGACTTACAATTATTTTGTTGAAGGCAAAAGCTTTTAATTTGGCCAAGTCTAAAATTTAGCTGTGTAATAATATGTTATGAAAATTCGCAGTTAAAGACTGATCGTTCTATTACCTGTGGATGGAGAAGCAGATCACAAGTTACATGTAACTCTTTACCAAACAGCATGATTTGGACATGTCAAAATTCCAAAATTGAAAGTATCTGCATGTGACAAATCAAATGTGCCTCAAATGATGAAATTTGTCTCTGAAAGGATAGAAAACATTGTGGGAAAAGGAGAAAATGCTGGAAGCATTTTCTCCTTTTCCCACAATGTTTTAAAAAGCTGTCTTCCCCAGCATCTTTATTTTCACAAAGGAGAAATTCAAACGGATTACATTCAAAGATGTGTAACTTTTGTATAAATTAAGTCTGCCGTTTGAAATCTTCTGGGATACTGATGTAATGATGTAACTTTTACCCTTTACCACACAATCCTGACTGTTAAAAGACTGTTAAAACAGGAAGAAAAGCTTTTGGAAACATTGTGGAAAACAGATAAAATGCTGGTAACCAGCATTTTATCCCTTTCCCACAATGTTTTCTACCCTATCAAAGACAGAAATCATCATTTGAGCTATAATTTATTTTGTTGTCTACAAATGCTGTCAATTTGAACAAGTCCAAAATGTTATCTGGTAATGAGTTCCATAAGCACTGAATAGTCTACACACCACATATGGAATGGAGAGCTCAATTACCTGTGAGGGGAACACTAGAAACTAAACTTGTATGAAACAGTAAAGAGCACTTACTGTTGCCATGTTCAGTTGTTTTTTGTTGGATTTTCCAACGATGAATATCTGATCTTTCTTCAATCCTAAATCTTTATATCCGTTAATATCTTTGTTAGACCCATAGCCTGCTCGGAAGGAAAGCTCAGCCTGCAAGAGAATTAATGTAAGATTAATTGATTGATTATATGGTGTTTAAAGCTGTTTTCAACATTATTTCAGTTATATCGCGACTGCAAGTTCACCTAGCCATGCCTTCTCAGAGTTTCTTTTTACCAGTACTTTACTTAATATTCTTTCCGAGCCACTCGTTAATTTCCCACAAATTCATCGTCAAAAACAATGGTCAGCGGTGAGAGAGGATCCTGTCACAATGAGTATCATCAATCCTTGGAAAGAAATTGGCCGAGCCATGGATTGAACCAGGGACCTCCTGTTCTCAAGTCCTGTATGCTACCACTGCTAGGCAGAATTAATATAAGTAATGTTGATCATCATCTTATCACTAGTTAAATAAATATTTACCACACTTTCCCGAGTTCAAAGGTCCCTTAGGTAGAAGGCTTTGAAAACATTGCGGTAAAAGGAGAAAATGCTGGTAACCAGCATTTTCTCCTTTTCCCACAATGTTTTCAAAAGCTTTTCTTCTTGGGGTCGTTCAAAGGAGGGATTGTGTGGTACAGGCTTAATTGTGAAAAAATATTAAGTATAGTTTATTCCAATTACTATTCCAATATTTTTGTGAATTTATGTCTACTAAAGATATTTTGTTGCACAGTCTATTTTGTGCCTCCACTTAACATTTCTGAGAGGCTTTCCAAGTCAGAAAAATGCTCTCAATTTGGAAAAGTCTAAAACTTCTTCATTTGGTAAATTAATTAATTGTATGGTGTTTAATGCCATTTTCAACACTATTTCAATTTTATAAAAAACGGCCGTAGCACTTACCCATTTTTTTTCCTAGAGTTTCTGTTACCTGCACTATGCACAATATTCTTCCCAAGCCACCTAGTGCTTTCCAACATATTGATTAGCCTTTAGAGAGGAATGAATCCTATCCCAAATACTATGGTCAATTTTTTGAAAGAAATCTGCCGAGCTGGGATGGTTTGATAAAGAGTTACAGGGTAAAAAGCTTTTTTACTGCAGGAGAGTAAAATGTGGAATAACGCCTTCAATGATAAACCTTACCTCTGTTTGTAAACTTTTTAAGTAAGAAAATTTCTGTCGGAGGGGATCTTTGGAGAAACCATCCATGAAGGCGAGCATGCCATGTGGAAAATTGTGTTGGGCCAACCAGGCTTGTACTTTATTATGCTGCATATCTGGTCTTGCTGTTACATACAGTATTAGATAGCCAAGTTCCTGCCAATGTCTGAAACAATCAAACAACAGGTTACAATCCCAAGTTCTAACGACCCTTAAGAAGAAGTCATTTGAAAACATCGTTGGAAATGGAGAAATGCTGGTAAACCATAGCCCAAGTCCTGACAATGTCTACAATAATTGAACATTGGATTATAATTCAGAGTTTTAATGACCCTTACGAAGAAGGCATTTGAAAACATAGTAGGAAAAGGAGAAAATGCTGGTGACCAGCATTTTCTCCTTTCCCTGCAATGTCTTCTACCCTTTCCAAGTCAATCCCGAGTTTTAACAACCCTTATAAAGGAGGCTATTAAAAACATTGTGGGAAAAGGAGAAAATGCTGGTAACAAGCATTTGCTCCTTTTCCCACAATATTTTCTACCCTTTCTAAGTCAAATTCCACCATTTGAGCCACAATTAATTTGTCGTCTGCAAGTGCTTTCAATTTTGACAAGTTGTGTTGTAAAGAGCTATGTAGCAATTAGGCCCTATTAATATGCACAAAATTTCCACCAATATATGAGCCATGCTTTGGCAAAAGGGGGTTTAATGCATCTCTGTGACACATTATCTATGTACTTAGCAAGTCATCAAATGATTATGGATTCCTAAAATCCATTTTGCATTACAACTGACTGAATCATGAGGTACAATAATTCTCTGGTGTGCAGAAAATTGACCCAGAGTGAAACGTTTCAACCCAAGTCAGCCTGCTTGGACTTCACAGGCTGACCTTGGTTGATACTTTTTTGCAGATACATTAAAGCCCCTTTTCACATAGCATGGCTCTCATATTTTGCTAATGAAGTATATTATTCACATACAAGTTAGTGTTCCTCTGGAGAAAAAGGGTTGTTAACTCAGGATTACGTAGTAAAGACTTCACTAATTACCTGACTACGTCCACAGCACCAGGTTTAACCTTTGGGTCCTTTCCCATAATAGAAACACTTGCAGTAAAAGAGCCGTCAATACTAAACACCACTGTCTCTGTTTTAGCTGGTAGTACTGCCAAAAACAAATCTGCTGTTGTGTGGTCCACCCTGTATAGAGAAAATTTTGTTTAAACCCTTTGCCAAACAATCCTGAGTTTATGGACCTTGAGCAAAGAGGCCTTTAGAAAACAGTGTGGGAAAAGGAGAAAATGCTGGTTAAACCAGCATTTTCTCCTTTCCCCACGTTTTCTACCCTTCCAAAGGCAAATTTTAGTTTTTTTAGTAACATTTAATCTGTCATTTCCAAATGCTTTCAGTATGGACCAGTCTGAAATTCTGTCGTTTGGCAAAGAGATAAACAGTCACATGTGTAAGAGGTTGGTTTTGTTTGTTCTCTGGGTTGCTGCTCAGTAAACAGGATCTGACACAAGTTGGCATCTGAGACAAAATTTTATTAAACGAGTCCAGAAAAACTGTTATTAAGTAAACCTTTTGCCAGCTTACTAACATTTTTTGTTGACAAGTTTGATAAAATTTTACCTCAAATGCCAAGTCAAGTCAGATTCTTTTATGATGTAACTGTATAACAAGAATTACAGTTCATGATGTTTTAAACACAGGCCTACATGTACATGTGCATCAAAATCTACATGATGCCTATTCGCTTCTTTGACAGGTACATTACAGGCCAAAAATAGTTCCAAAGAAACCTGCATGTAACATTTCTGTTTTGAATCTAAACACTATAAGATTGCAGTTTTGCCGTAATCACCTATTCTGACAATTAACTGCGCAAAGAACTCTGGTTCAGCACTATCTTAAAAATGAGGCGTATGAATGCAGGTTGCAGACCAAGTACTGCACCATTTGCTTGTTTCAAACATGCGTAAGATAAGAAAACTGGTAAGTACACTGAAAACAAGGGTTAAAGCATGTCTGTGTTGTAAACAGACATGGGCATGGAGCTGATACAGTGCTGCATACAGGATCTAACAGTAAATAAAATCTACCTGACCACCATTTTAACTGGGTGTACACCCTGACTAAGACGTTTTTCTTTCGGAATTTCAAACGTAAGACGTCCATGACTATCTGTGACTTCTGTCCCCATTAGGGTCCATTCTCCGGTTGATGACATCACATGTATGTCTGTCTGAAATGACAAAGACACAAGGTCTAAGGAATGGTTTGTATGTGTGGTTTGTTTGTATTGTGCTTAACACTGTTTTCAACATTATTTCAGATACATTGCGGCAACCAGTGCACCTTTCCATGCTTTTCTGGAGTTTCTTTTACAAATACTTTGCACAATATTCTTCCATAGCTATTGCCAGCCTTCCCACATGACTTTAATTAAAACAATGATTATGGGTGAAAGAAGAATGAGTCCTGTTGCATTGATTATTACTAATTCTCCAAAAGAAATAGGCCGAGCTGGGGATGCAAACCAGTGAGCCCCCTGGTCTCAAGTCCTGTATGCTACCAAATGCACCACTGGGGCCTTAGAAATGGTAATACACTACACATTCTAATTCTTGCAATGCAGAGCATCCTTCTAATCTGTAGATCAACATCAGCCTGTACAGAATGCAGTCTGTTCTTGGGTCTACAATGTCTCCTATCTTGAAAGTTAAAAGTTTCAGCCCAGGTCAGTCAGCGTGAACTACGCAGGAAGACCCGAGTCAATACTTTTTACAGATGCATTAAACCCCCTTTTCACAGAGCACGGCTAAATTAAACTTATTGTCTGCAAATCCTTTCATTTTGAACAAGTCTTACATTTTGTCATCTGGTAAAAGTTTACAATGAAGGAAACAAAGCTACCTTTTCTCCTGACAGAGATGTCATATCTAACGGTCCATACATAAATTTGGCAGTGAGAATCTGTGGCTTGTCTTCCAATACAATGACATCATTTCCACGGTGATTTGGCTGTAAGTTCTAAAAATAGAAATAAAAGAAATGACTGTCAGAGAATGTGAATGAATACCCTTGCCAAGCACTTTACTTGAGAAGAGCAGATGTTTTAAACAAATGAGAATGAAATACTGTTCAAAATCAAGAGGATATATTGAGTGATACCTGGATCTGTGCAACACAATAAACCCACTTCCTTGGTTACTGTTGCTACCCGCTCCCACAGTATATACATAAACAGTATAGTAAATACTGCTGTCATGAGAGGTTACTGAACTAATTTACACAAGGATAAGTACATAAAATACTTATTTTGGAAGTTAAGGACAATGAATGCTTGGTTCAGAAATAATATAATGAGAAAGAATGAAACTTAGTTACAGTTTCAACCTTGTTTTTTCCTGTAAAACACCTTATACCTCCTTCTGGTAACCAGCATTTTCTCCTTTTTCAACAATCTTATCTACAATATTTAAGACAAAAATCCTAATTTGAGCTACATTTAATTTGTTGTTTGCAAATGCTTTCACTTTTGACAATTCAAAATTTTGTTGTTTGGTATAGAGTTAAATAAATAGATGTAATCACTTTGATAATTACAAGTATTTAAACATAAAAATTCCTCATCTTTTTGCCAACACACTGATTGTTCATATCTCTCACCTTAACCTTGTACATGGTTCTTCTTTTGAGCCATTTCTCCTTGGGCACTTGACCTTCGTCAAGACTTGTACCTGGAGACATGGGCGTGGCCATTGTGTCAGAGTCTGTGAAGTCACCAAATACCAGATCTTGATGTAATATCTGAAAAAATGACAAGTTTCTATGAATACTTTTAACACTTTACCACACAATCCTGAGTATTAACGATCAGCTTTAGAAAACTTTGCAGAAAAAGTAGAAAATGCTGTTAATCAGCATTTTCTCCTTTGCCCACAATGTTTTCTACCCTTTCATGGACAAACTTCATCATTTGAGTAACATAACAATTTGTCGTCTGCACATACTTTCAATCTGGACCAACATTTTTGTGATGCATTATACCAAGCACGTAATCACATAACTATAGATCCATAAAAATCTATTTCTTCCTACAACCGACTGAATCATGACGTAGATGGGTCCTTTGTTAAGCAGTTACATTTGGCAAAATGTTTCAACTGATTTCAGCCTGCATGGACTGCAGAGTCTGATCTTGATTTACACTGTCTGCAAAAGCACACTACATCACACTTAGCATCCTAAAGGTGCAATAACACTCTGGATTCAGACTGCATGATTCTGAACCCCTGATTAGGCCCATGAACATGTTCAGTGATGACAAATCTGTCATGATACGAAAGCTGCCACATCTGTCTTAGCAGCCTCAGAGTGAAATGGCACTCTCCATTCTCAGCCTCTGGTTACGCTTCTGAACATTTGAATCCATGACAAACCTGTCGTAATACAAAGGCTACCACATCCGTAGATTCCCAGAAACTGGCATGAAACAAGGGAGGTAATGCTTTCACCGGAAACGAGTGTAACACTTCGGGACAGTAAAGCATGTAGTCAAGTCGCTTGTTACCCCACCACTTACTGCTTACTGTAATAAAACAAGAAATATTCTTTGAAATAAAGATAAATGGCGTAGGAAGTACTGGAACATGTGTATACGAACATTGAAACTCTTTTGTGGTTAACTCTTTACCAAACGACAAAATTTTACACCCAACCAAATTGAAAGGACTAGCAGACGACAATTCAAATATAGCTCAAACAATGGAATTTATCTTTGAAAGGGTACAAAACCTTGTGGGAAAAGGAGAAAATGCTAATTATCAGCATTTTCTCCTTTTTCCACAATGTTTTCAAAAGCTTCTTCTTCAGGGAGGTAATGCTTTCACAAGAAATGAGTGTAAAACTTCGGGACAGTAGTGTAGTCAAGTCGTTTGTTACCCCAAACACTTACTGCTAACTATAATAAAACAAGAGATATCTTTGAAATAAAGATATATGGCGTTTGGGGTACAGGAATATGAACTTTGAAACTCTTCTGTGGTTTAATATGAATGAAAAAAATAATGAAAAATAATCTGGAGTTTAGACAACCCTGAAAAACACCTTTGAAAACATCATGGGAAAAGGGAAAACATGCTGGAAATCAGCACCTTCTCCTTTTTCCACCATGTTTTCTACCTTTTCAAAGACAGTTTCCACCATTTGAGCCAAGTTTGACTTGCTGTCTGCAAATGCCATGGATTTGAAAATTTTGTCCTTTGGTTACGAGGAAACCATGATATACTATATTGTGAGTGCCATACAAAGAAATATGTCTATAAATAAATAGGTCTATGATTTAAAGGTACTGATAATTAATCTTCAACCACACAATCGAGTTTTATCGACAGTTTCTGCCAATTGAGCCACATTGTATTCTTGTCTGCAAATGCCACAGATTTAGACTAGTCTAAAATTTTGTCAATTGGTTAAGAGTTAACCCTTTATTATATAATTCCAAGCTTTAAGGACCCTGAGAAAGGCTTCTGAAAACACTATAGGAAAAAGAGAAAATGCTGATTACCACATTCAGCAAAAATTTGGGATAGTAGGTGAACAAAAATTCAATGCAACGATTGCAAAGCTAGTGTAATTCGAGACATAAATAACGCTCATGCAAGGACATAGCCAGACCAATTAATGGAAAGCCCAATTCCTTTAGTTCCTAGAAAACTTCTATGATCATATTAACTTTTTTCAAAAGGCCAGCTAGCTAATTTTTGTGAAAAAGACTATTGACACATTTAATTCGTTGTCTACAAAGGCTTTCAATTCAGACGTGTAAAATTTGTCATTTAGTTCAGAGTTAACCCTTTACCACACAACAAAATAGTAGACTTGTCCAAAGTCAAAGCTTTTGCAGACATCAAATCATGTGTTGCTCAACTGCTTAGATTTGTTTCTGATAGTGTAGAAAACATTGTGGGAAAAGGAGAAAATGCTGGTTACCAGCATTTTCTCCTTTTCCCATAATGTTTTCAAAAGGCTTATTTCTCAAGGTCATTAAAACTCGGGATTGTGTGGTAAAGGGTTAAACCTTTACCACACAATCCTGACTTTTCACAACCCTGAAAGAGAAAGCACTTTTGAAAACATTATGGGAAAAAGAGAAAGTGGTAGTTAGTTGGTAACCAGCATTTTCTCCTTTCCCACTGTGTTTTCTACTCTATCAAAGACACAAATCATCAATTTAGCAACATTTAATTTGTCATCTGCAAAGGCCTTCAATTTGGTCAAGTCCAAAATTTTGTTGTTTGGTCAATAGTTAAATAGTTTGCAATTAATATACAAGACACAATTGAAGCTGGCTGTTAGAGGACCGCAGAAAAAGATACATCAATGCTTAGAAAAAGCAACAAAATGCTGATCTCAATCAATCATCATGCATAAGCTTACGTATATCTTATTCACCAATTCTTCTGTCTAAACATATAAATATGACAGTGAAAAACCTATTACAATTACTTTTCTCCAAGTTTTGGTGAATGTATTATTTTCTCAAGTCTAAATTTTATAAAAACCTATAATTTACTTTAAGTCTCAATTAATGTCAATTATGTACTGACAAAAAAGATTGAATGTATGTGTTAATCCAAGTCTGAAATTTGTATATATTAACTCTTTAGCAGACAACAAAATTTTAGACTTGTCTAAATTTAAAGCATTTGCAGACGACAAAGTAAATATGACTTAAAAACTGAAATGTGTCTTTAATGTGTCTATAAAAGAGCAGAAAACATTGTGGGAAAAGGAGAAAACACTGGTTACTAGCATTTTCTCCTTTTCTCAAAATCTTTTCAAAAGCCTTTTTTCTCAAGGGCATAAAAACTCAAGATAGTGTGGAAAAGAGTTAATTCTGAATAATTATGAGATACAAGCAGGATGCAAAACAAATAAAACATTGTAACATGTGATTAAATGTTCATGAAATGCAAGCAGGGTCCATAACTAATAAAACATTGAAACATGTGGCTGGAAAGTGTTTCTTTTTAACCACAGACCACAATGTAATACAACAACACAATATTACAGAGTAGAAAACATTATGAGGTTGGGAGAAAATCTAGCACTTTCTCCTTCTCTGACAGCCGAGCCCCGGTAGCTCAGTCGGTAGCGTACAGGACTTGAGAACAGGGGGTCATGAGTTCGATCCCTGGCTCGGCCAATTTCTTTCCGAGGATTGATGATAGTCATTGCGACAGGATTCATTCCTCTCTCACCGCTGATCGTTGTTTCAATGATGGTTATGTGGGAAAGCAGCCAGTGGCTTGGAAAGAATATTGTGCAGAGTACTGGTAACAGGAACTCCAGGAAAGCATGGATAGGTGCACTGGCCGCTGCGATATAACTGAAATAATGTTGAAAACAACGTTAAATACCATACAATCAATCAATCAATCAATCCTTCTCTGACAATGTGTTCAAAAGCCTTCTTCCTGTGGCTTGTGAAAGAAATACACAAGTTTGTTTTGTAAATGGTTAAGTCTTCACCATATATTCCCCATTTCAAACAATCCTGACAAAAAAGGCTTTGGAAAACGTTGTGGGAAAAAGAAAAAAAATGTTGGTAACCAGCATTTTCTCATTTTTCTACACTGCTTTCTACCCTATCAAAGACAGAAATCATCATTTCAGCTACACTTAATCTTTCTTCTGCAAATGCCTTCAATTTAAAAATTTTAAGATTTTGTCATGTGATAAAGAGTTAACCCTTTACCATACAACAAATTTTTGGACTGGACCAAATTCAAAACATCTGCAGACAACAAATTAAATCTTGTTAATATGATGATTTCTGACTTTGATAGGGTAGAAAATATTGTGGGAAAAGGAGAAAATGCTGGTTACCAGCATTTTCTCCTTTTCCCACAATATTTTCGAAAGTTTTCTTTCTCTGGGTCGTTAAAACTCGGGATTGTGTGGTAAAAAGTTAACTCTTTATCACATGGTAAAATTTTACCATGCAGACCATATATTAAATATAGTCCAAATGATTACTTCTGTCTTTGATATAGTAGAAAACATTGTGGGAAAAGGAGAAAATGCATTTTCTCCTTTTCCCACAATGTATTCAAAAGTCTTCTTCTTCAGGGTCGTGAAAACTCAGGATTGTGAGATAAAGGGTCTATACATGCTGGTTATTTAGTTACATGCCTTCCTTTTGTAGGTCTGAAACAGAAGATAGAACTCGTAGGCTAGATCTAAGAAAACAGAAATATCTAATGCACAAAATGACATAAAAACTCAAGACTACAAAAAAGTCTGATCCCATTACCACACAATCCGGAGTTTTAACGACCCTTACAAAGAAGCCATTCAACAACATTATTGGGAAAAGAAGAAATTGCTGGAAAATAGCATTTTCTTTCTTTCCCACAATGTTTTCTACCTTTTCCAAGACAAATTTCATAATTCCGGCCACAACTGATTTGTCGTCTGCAAATGCTTTCAATTTGAACCAGTCTACAATTCCATCATTTGGTAAGGAGTTTACTGTTTTTTCCAGATGAGAAAATTTCAGACTTGTCCAATTAGAAAGTATTTGCAGACAACAAATAAAACGTTGTTCAAATGATGAAATTTGTCTCTTAAGAATGTAGAAAACATTGTGGGAAAAGGAGAAAACCAGTATTTTTTCCTTTTCCCACAAAGTTTTCAAAAGCCTTTCTCATCAGGATTGTTAACTCTCTGGATTGTGTGGTGAATTGTTAATACTCCAATGGAATTCTAAATTGAAACAAACATTTCTAACCAGTACATAACACTTCTACAGAACAGAAAATTGTCAACTGTTTAACCCCAAGATTATAATACAGAACAAAACATTGTTAACTGTTTCACCCCAAAATTGCTAAACAAATGGGATGAACAAAGTGCATCAATGACATATAATTCAAATATTGAAATTTCAAGTCAATTTTTGCCAAAATACCGGACATTATGAATGACAAATTAAATTGTGGTTTTTATACCATATGACCTTGGTCTAAGCAAGTTCCATGAAGTCCCCCTCAACATTCTTCACATTCACATATCACCTTTTTCTGTCTTGCAGCTGTCAATTGCCCATATCAAGAAATTTTCTCCTTTTGCCTCAGTGTTACACTTTAATTTATTTTTTTTTACTTAAATTCAACAAATATATTTTCATAGCAATGTGTATCGAAATTGTTCTAGGCAGTAGTGAGTACCCATAAATGATTCTATGAAACAGCTGATAAAACCAGATTACACCACACCACATAAAACATATTATTTCATGCTTTCCGGTAGGTTATCGAGAAATATCGGTGAAACATTTTTCAATATTTCATGGTTACAACCAGTGAAAATACCGATTTTTATATTCTAACTCTTCAATTGAGGGCAGAAACAGTTGTTCCTGCGCACTAATTACCTAGGTAAAATGCACGTGCCTCACAACCAGATGGAAATATGATGTAATTTACCTTACATTTCTCGCGCTTGACGTAATATTGTAATGCTTTGCTATGCGGAGAAGGTACGCCATGGGGAATAACTGAAAAGAACTGTACTGGATTTTGATTAAGTTCTCCCCAGAAAGGCTTAAAAGCATGAAATGAACAGAATGTTTGGTTTTTTTTGGTGAAAGATCGAAATTTATTTCGTCTCGTGAACATCATCGGAAATATTACCGATGATGTTCACTCGATGAAATAAATTTCGATCTTTCACCTTATAAAACAAATATTCTCTATTTCACCATTCTTAATTGCATTCTTAGTCTAAATCTAGATTTAGAAAGTAACACAAATTGTGATTGGCTACACCATTCAAAATTTGAACTTTATTGTCAAACTTAGAAAATTCTTAAAAATTTGACTAAAAATCTTATCAAGAATGGGCGGTGACTAAAGGCCCTGGGCCCCGTTTTACTAAGGTTGTTACAAACAAAATTTGCATAAGTTTTATGTAACTATAGTACAGTGGCATATTTCTGCCACAAGATCAAAGTTTCCGGAAAATTTTATCTAGATAAAATGGTTAATGGATATTGCTCAGTAACATTTTTAGAGTGTTTTTTTTTCTTTTGCTTCATTCTTTGATATTCAGAGCAACCATGAACCACAAAGGAAAAGAACTACATCTTGGAAAATGGACTCAAACAAACAAATAAACAAATAAACAAACAAACATACAAATGGGATATGAACATACGCAGGCTCTTCTCATGCAAAATATAGACATGTACCATTGACTACGCTAGAAAAATTATTTCCAGACGACGAGAAAGCTGACAGTTGACTGCAGGTACTTGTCACGCTGGCCTGTCGCTGCAGCGACAAGAGAAGGTTTGACGGAGAACCAGTCTGCATTTGGTCGCAGAAAAGGTGAACGTAGTGACACATTGTCTCAACTAAAAACATGGAAAAACGGTGGTTAGTTTGATAAATCAAAACATAAAAAGCCATCTTCTGTATTAAAGTCACAACAGTGGCCAAAAGTAAACAATGTATGTGTTTGTTAAAATGCTTCTTAATTCAATTCATACCACTTAAAAGTATGGAAATTATTGTGAAGATGACAATCTGTTATTGTATGGTTGGTCTAGGTGTTAATCACCAGCAGGAAAATGAATTTCAAAACCAGATAAAAAGTAAACAAAAGATAAAGCAACCTGGCAACTTTTGACCTAGTTTTGAAATTCATTTTTCTGCCAGTGACAAACACTTGGACTGACCGTACAATAACAGATTGTCATCTTCACAATAACTTTCATACTTTTAAATGGTATGATTTAAATTTAAATGCATTTTAACACTGCTTACATTTGGCCACTACTGGGTCTTTAAAGCATTATTTAGCCATAATGATCTGTAAGTAATCATTCTTACATTCAATTTATATAAAGTATCGATGATGCAATCGCATTGTTGTATGATATATAATGCTATATTACATGATGTGGGTTAATGTAATCTAAATCTAATAAAATCAAACAAAAAGAAAAATATTTGTGCCGTGCCCTGTGAAAAGCAGATTAAATGCAAGTGCAGAAAGTATCAACCCATACAGGCTGACATGGGTCGAAACTCTTTGCTTTTTGTACATTTTCAGCATGTCTGATGACCATTTTGTCTCATTATTCAGCTGATTGTCAGACCAAAATGGATTTTATGGATCAGTGATTATGTGATGACTTGCTTGGTATAGTGCATCATGGAGAATGCATTAACCCATTACCACACAATCCGAAGTTGTAACAACCCTGAGGTAGAAGCCTTTCGAAAACATTGTGGAAAAAGGAGAAAATGATAGTTACCAGCATGTTTCTCCTTTTCCCACAATGTTTTCAAAAGCCGCCTTCTTCAGTGTTGTTAGAACTCAGGATTGTGTGGTAAAGGGTTAACCGTTAGTTTATGACATAGAGTTAACTCTTTACCAAACAACAAAACTTTAGGCTGGTCCAAATTGAAAGTATTTGCAGCCGACAAAATAAATGTGACTGAAAAATTAAAATTAGATTTGGGAAGGGTAGAAAACATTGTGGGAAAAGGAGAAAATGCTGGTTACCAGCATTTTCTCATTTTCCCACAATGTTTTCAAAAGGCTTCTTTCTCAGGGTTGTTAAAAGTGGGGATTGTGTGGTAAAGAGTTAACTTGTTGTTCTATCTTATAAAGGTAGTTAGTGAAAATTAAATATATATTTATTTATATCATATTATGCCAGCGCTGCTAGACTCTTTACCACAAAACTCCCAACTTTTAACATCCCTGACAAAAGGCTTGAAAACATTGTGGGAAAAGGAGAAAAAAATCAATTAACCAGACTCCTAATGTTGAGTTTTTACTTATCTGCAAAAGACAAATTTTGAAAACATCGTAGCAAATGATAAAATCCATTGTAAGGTTGATTAATTTACATCGCTTATATCAGTACCTGAGATATGATTTCTCTGTAGCTCAAAATCAAAGATGTTGGATTAAAAAAAAAATAATAATTATCGAGAGAAAATCTAACCACTCTGTATGAATGTACAACTAGTCCAAGTTTGAAGGAAATGTCTCAAGTAATGACAGAGATATTATAAATGTCAAAATTTTTGCACAAGAACGACAACTCAGATGACAATGCAGGCAATGACGCCAGGGCTATGACAATACCGTGATGTTTCCTTTGAAAAAAGCAAAGGTAAAAGTTAGTGTTTAAACCTAGGTCTGAAAAAGTTGTTGATGAAAGCACACAAAACAAACACACACAAAAGATTAATAAAAAGAAAAATTACCTATTTGGATTGATTCTCCATCACCCATTGGGTATTTGTTGAACCTTGCAATCTTGATTGGAGGGATGTGTTTAAAGGCATAATTAACAAGTGGCTCCAGGCGAAAAGCAGCCGGGTCGCTGGCATGAAACAAGTTGTAGATTTGACCACAGTCAGGTCTTAACGGTGATGCTGAAGATGAGCAAAAGAAAAAAATTTAGTCAAGTTTTCTGCAACACAGCTTTAAATTTTTTTCAAGATTTAACATGAAAAGCAGCTGGCATGAAACTAGTTGTAAATCTATCCACAGTCCGATCTTCATAGTGATGCTAAAGACCAGAAAAGGAAAATATTTCGTCAGTTGTTTTCCAGCCCAGTTTTAATCTTTAACCCTTTACTACACAGTCCCGAGTATAAACCACCCTCAAAGACAGCTTTTGAAAACGTTGTGGGCAGAAGGAGAAAATGCTGGTAACCAACCTTTTCTCCTTTTCCCACCATGTTCCAAACCCAATTATTTGAGCCATATTTTATTTATTGTCTGCAAATGCTTTCAATTTAAACACACTGAAAATTTTGTCATATGGTAAAGCCATTAGCTTTATTGAGAAGTTTTTTCATTTAGCTTGTATTTGAAATAAAATCTTACTTATTATGCAAACAGAAGTGCCTGTGGCTTATTGTTTTTAGGACAGAGCAAGAAAAACCTAAAGGGACTGCATTCAGGGGCCAAAGCTTGGCTGCATTTTTTTTTCAGTGAAAATACTGAGCATTTTCTCCCTTTCCCTCAATGTTTTTAAAGGCCTTTTTACTCAAGATCGTTAAAACTCTTGATCATGTGGAAAAGGGTCAACCCCTTGCCACACACTACCAAATTTTAACGACCCTGACAGAAAAAGCATTCAAAAACATTTTGAGCAGCATGAGAAAATTTGATATTGCAGGAGACCGAAAGTCGAGCCAGATGTTAAAATTTTCTTATGCAGTGAGAAGCAAATACAAGCACCAGGAAAGTTACATAACATAATACATCTCTATATATATATTCCTTTTATTATATACCTAGAACTTTCAATGACAACATGCTGCAATTATTGACATTTCATTAAAATGGACTTCATTTTCATGAATGGCTGATGAATATTAATGCATAACGTTTTGACCAATCAAATCACAAATCAGCATGTATGTATACCCCATTCCAGATACATCATCACACCATATTTGGAACCATATTTGACACGGTGTAGATACAGATTTGTGTGTTATTTTATCGGTGTGTGAAACATGTATTGAGCTTGAAAATTTACTGGCACATATTAATAGAAGTCAACACTACTTACGTCCTTTCAGATCTGATGAGTATAGCCTTCTATATGATAGCACTAATCCCAGAGGTGAACCCAACATGAAAAAGTCACCCACTTCGAATGAAAATTTTAAATATTCACACTGACTACTACTACTAATTCTCCGATCTACCCCCGAACTGTCCACAGACTGTGTCACATGTACACGCACAGAATTCTGTCGACTGGCACTCTGTTTTATTTCAGTTCTACCCTCGCTTCCTTTGCTGGCACTTAGTCTTTTATCAGTTTCAGGAATTTTCCCAGCTTCGGAAACCATTTTACCACTTTCACTCAAAGCACTTTTATCAGGATTTGACAGAGTTTCATCTGCGAATTCACTATCATTTTGCACCAGTGTATGCGTACTCCCAGCCACTGATCTATTTTTGTCCTCCTCGTTTAAGTCACTGGAATTACTTCCATAATGGCTACTATTACGACTCAATGGCATTCTTGTTCGACATAAGGCATCGTAGGTCAATATGGCTCCTGTGGCATCGGACAATAAACACACCTTGAAAAAAAATTGACGGAATTTGATGATGGCTCCTAGATATACACAAAAAAATTCAGCTATGCTCTGGCAAAATAGGCTTTTAATACATCTCTGCAATGTATTGTACCAAGTAAGTCATTAATTAACCCTTTACCACACAATCCCGAGTTTTAACGACCCCGAGGGAAAAGACTTTTGAAAACATTGTGGGAAAAGGAGAAAATGCTGGTACCAGCATTTTCCCCTTTTCCAACAATGTTTTCTACCCTTCCTAAAACAGTTTTCAATTTTTGAGTCACATACATTTTACCCTCTGCAAATGCTTTGAATTTGGACAAGTTTAAAATTTTGTCATTTGGTAAAGAGTTAATCCTGGATCTGTAAAAAACATTTTGTCTACCAAAGGACTGGATCTGGAGATGGACTGGTCCTTTGACATACAGAAAATTGGACGTAGCAAAAAGTTTCAACCCAGGTAAGCATGTGGGGACTGCACATGCTGACCAAGGTCCATGCTCTTTCCATACACATTAAACACCCTTTTTACAGACTATGGGGCAATTGTGTGATAAAAAACATGCAATTAACTCGTCACTAGTTTAAAAAAAATTTTGACTTGACCATATTGCAGAAGACAATTGTGTCTCAATTTGCTGGATCTGTCTTTGATAGGGTAGAAAAAATATTGTGGGAATAGGAAAAAATGCTGGAACCAGCTTTTTTTTCTTTTCCCACAATATTTTCAAAAGCCTTCCTCATCAGGATCGTTAAAACTCGGTATTGTGTGTTAAAGGGTTTATAAAACAACAGATGTAGATGTCCTTGACACCATCTTGGCTTCTACTTATTAACAAGTTCTAAATACTGTTCTGATTAGAAGTTCTACCTGGCTATCTGTCTGACCCAATTAGCCAAGCCCCGGTAGAATAGTCAGTAGCATTCAGGACTTGAGAACAGCGACGGTTACTGGTTCAAATCCCCTGCCTGTGTGGTAAACAGTTTAAACAGAGCCTACCTGCCCACAAAATCCGTTCCCCTCGTCTGATTTGATAAAATCATCATAAACAAGGTTGGACTTAGCGATCACTGCATTCACATGGTCCTGGTATTCTGGATTGCAAGAGGAAAACAGGGCAACAGCCCCCAAGGGAACAAACTCTTGACTCCATGGGAGATTACCATCAGCTGTGTTTGGTGTCATGGCATCAAAACCAAAGGGAGATATACTGGTGGAAAAAGAAGAGAAAAAAGAACAAACAAATACAAAATGAAATTGCAAAATGTTTGGTTTGTGCTTTGCACAGGGTAAAATCTACTCAATGTTGACGTTTGCATAGGGTAGAATTGAATCAATGTTAACATTAAAATGTATGACATTTGTACTAATTTTATGGTCAAAATCACTCAATCCTGAGGGATTTGATTAAAATAAAATATGGTATGTTATTGTAGTATACTGGTCTATCCCACAGATAGATATAAATGTATAGCTTGTGTTTGTATGAGGGGACACTTATACTGCCTTGCTATACAGCTAACTTTTGTAGCAATGTAGTAGAGTGTTTGCCTTGGGACCTAGAGGTCCTGGTCTCAAGCCTTGCCATGGAAGTTTAATCGATCAGAATTGTTACATTGGTGCCAACCAGGGGAAATGCAATTAAACTCCCAAGGCAAGGATTTGGGGTCCTTAAAACTCTTTCTCATTAACTCTTTACCAAACAACAAAATTTTAGACCTGTCCAAATTGAAAGCATTTGCAGACGACAAGTAAATGTGACTTGAAAATTGAAATTTGTATTGGGAAGGGTTACCAGCATTTTCTCCTTTTCCAACAATGTTTTCAAAAGGCCTCTTTCTCAGGGTTGTTAAAAGTCGGGATTGTGTGGTAAAGAGTTAAACCCTAGCACTTTGCTGAAACATGGATTTCATCTGTGTTGCCTCCAAAATTTCCTGGCATAGAAAATTCTTTCCAAGACAATTACATTGGTAGGAAAATACGGTCTGCAACATGCGTAAAGGATCTGCACAGACTAATCTGAAACCACACTTGCCGTTTTTATGCGATTTTCAGGTTTATGCAAGTCTACTGTAGGACAAAATGTAATGTAGTCGTAAAGTGCCTTCCAGGATTAGCCTATGTGGACTGCGCAGGCTGATTAGAGACGACACCTTCCCAAATGTCCATATGCCCCTTTTCGCATGTTGCAAGCCATATATGATGAGAGAAAGAAAAATCTTAAGTTTATCAAGAGATTCTAACCTGACAGCACAATTTTACTGGTCTATCTACTATACTGGACATGTATGTAACACGGGAGTGTATTACCATAGTAACAGTAACCAAGACAGCTGGTTTATCTTATTGCTACGGATCAATGTATACATGTATAAGTAAGGATAAAAATGCTGGTATCCAGCATTTTTTCCTAATTCCACAATGTTTCCTGATTCTTCAGGGTGATTAAAAGCCCATGATAATAATTAGGGAAAAAATTAAAAGACTGGTTACCTGGACAGAACATTAAGGGCTTCAGCACTGATCTGTGGACATGGAACCAGCCTCACAGCAATATGACCTTTGGCAGCAGGATAATGTGATTTAATGACGGAATCAAATGTGGATTTCAAAGTGGCGTAGTCGCTCCTTTTTGATGTGTGAAAATGGTCATAAGCAGAGTCCAGTAAACTCCCTGAAAAAAAAAAGTAAGGAAAATTTGACAAAAAAAGTGTGAAGATATGCTTGAGATCTGAGGTGTCTTGCCAGTGTGTCCAGTAAGGCTCAAACCCAGGGCCTCCAGGTTGCAAGTACTACAATTTACAACTAAGCCATGCAGGACCCCAAATAAACCAACTAAATGTTTTAACCTTTTACCACACAATTCCAAGTTTTAACGACTCCAAGGAAAAGGATTTTGAAAACATTGTAAGTAAAGGTAACCAGCAATTTCTCCTTTTCCAACAGTTTCCTACCCATTCAAAGAAAAGTTTCCTGATTTATGCAACATTTAGTTTGTCGTTTGCAAATGCTTTCAATTTGGACTGGTCTACATTTCTGTCATTTGCTAAAGAGTTAAATCATCTACGTGATGCATTATGCCAAACAAGTCATCACATAATTATGGATCAAGAAAATTCATTTTGTCTTGCAACTGACTGAATCTGGAAGTAGATTGGTTGTAGTCGTATGGTTTAGAAAGCCATTTTCATCATTATTTCAGTTATATCACAGTGGCCAAAGCACCTATCCATTCTTTTCTGGATTTTCTGTTATGAGTACTTCGCACAATATTCCCAAACCAATGGCTGGTTTTCCACATAACCATCATCGAAACAATGATCATCAGTGAGAGAGGAATGAATCCTGCCGCAATGACTATCAACCTTCCTCGGAAAGAAATTGGCCAAGCCCGGGATTCAAACTAGCAACCTCCTGTTCTCAAGTCCTGTACGATACCCACTGTCCTACCAGGGCTCGACCGTTAAAACTCAAAACTGGGTGGTTAAGGGTTCAGAATGGTTTGTGAACACCACCATAGATACTTACCTCCATGAATGACTAGTATTAATGTGCCGACTTTACATGATGGGGGAACTGGTGCATGTCTTTCATAGGCTCCTGTCTCCAAGCTAAGGCGTTGACAAAGTTTCTCAAGTCTCCGCCCACTTTGTGCCTCTGCAATGAAGATTTCTTGTTTCAGCTACACATATATAAACCTATTCACCTCTAGAATTTAATTTTACGATAGTTAGGAAATCTTCTGTATCTGTCTTAATTCTTTACTAAAGGACAAAATTTTGGACGAGTCCAAATTGACAGTGGTGTCTGTGGTTGTGAGGTAGAGCATTAGCCTCATAAACATAAGGTCCTGAGTTTGATACCGGACTGTTCATTGGCCCACACATTCGGTGCTGGTACTAGTGTAGTTCCCAGGAACCAGCATTGAAAGATTAGTATAAGTTGCAAGGATTGTTTCTCAATCAGTGTAAAATAAATATGTTTAAACTAAACTCAATTGACAGCATTTGCAAAAAAAAAATTAGACAGGATCAAATCATGGAATTTGTCTGTTAACCCTTTACCATACAGCAAAATTTAAGACCTATCCAAATTGAAAGCATTTGCAGACGACAATTTCATAGTGGCTCAAATGATGCAACTTTTCTTTGATAGGGTAGAAAACTTTGTGGGAAAAGGAGAAAATGCTGGTTACCAGCATTTTCTCCTTTTCCCACAATGTTTTCAAAAGGCCTCTTCTTCAGGGGCGTTAAAAGGCATCATTGTGTGGTAAAGGGTTAAAGGGTAGAAAAACATAGTGGGAAAAGGAGAAAATACTGGTTTATCAGCAGTTTCACCTTTTCCCAGAATCTGTCCAAAAGACTTTTTGCAGGGGTCATTAATTCTGGATTCTGCATTGTGTGGTAAAAGGTTACAACAGAGGTCAGATTTGTGTTGCCAAATCCAACCTTATGTAATTATGTTTCTGTTTTTCTGTTTCTCCACAAGTTATTGAACAATTTACAAAAAAGAAAATTTGAATGAAAGAAATCAAAGAGACTGGAAACCATGTGACAAATCTGATGTTGTAATCACTGACCTGCTTCAAAAGACAACTGTGATCTTGCATCAGCGAATTCATCGTTAGACACAGATAACGTTTCCATGGAACTG
This sequence comes from Hippopus hippopus, assembly GCA_946811185.2. Taxonomy (NCBI): domain Eukaryota; kingdom Metazoa; phylum Mollusca; class Bivalvia; order Cardiida; family Cardiidae; genus Hippopus; species Hippopus hippopus. Next base: position 1,180,633 of record OX328109.1, read on the forward strand.
GATCGAGGCATGGCATTTTCCCCTGTAACATGGAAAAGCAAATACTTGTAATTGTGAGTAAATTTTCATTATTTCCACCCATACCAATCCTTAATCCTTAACTCTAACGCACAATTCCAACTTTTAACGGCCCTGAAAAAAAGGCATTCTAAACCATGTGGGAAAGGGAGAAAATACTTGTTACAAGCGTTTTCTCCTTTTCCAACAGTGTTTTCTTCCCTTTCAAAGACAAATCCCACCATTTAAGCTACAGTAAATTTGTCGTCTGCTAATGCTTTCAATTTGGACTAGTCTAAAATTTGGTCGTGTGGGAAAGAATTAATCATACAAGAGGGCCAGTAACCTTACATATATCCCAAGTATGTTCCTCTGATCAGTTCTGTAAGAAAACGATTTAATTTTTTACATTAAATACAACTGCTCTAAGTTTTGTGGTTTGATAGGGGAAGTTAACTTTGAAAGAAAAAGCAAAGACTCAATAAAATAAAGTACAATAATTACCATATTTTGCTTAAATTTTGGGACACCCAGAGTATTGGGACACCGTCAAAAAACACGAAAATAATTATTTTTCGTGACCCAAAGATTTGGGCAATACTAAAAATTGCAAAGCAAGATCGGTATTTTTTTGTTCCAAAGAATTTGGACAGTGAACATCTATTAAAAAAAATCTTTCAATACGTTTGATACCCTTTGTTTACAAGCATTCATTTCACACAATTACATTTCTACGCACCTGAGCATGCTTCCCAACCCTCCCGATTTTTTGCTTAAATTTTGGGACAGTAAAAAATAGTTATTTTTTACATGTCCCAATACTTAGGTCAACAAAAAATAATTTTTTTGTCAGCTGTCCCAAAACTTATGGTCACATATGACAAGCTTTAACCGCTAACCAGTCAAATATTGCTAAGGTTAAAATATTGTTTCACTGGGAAACTTTCAATCAAAAGTAGAAAGAAAACCACTGTGACTTTTTTTTCTATATCTGCATTAAAGCTGCTTCACCTAATAGGGAAATAAGCATCTTCCTGAAAAAATAACTGTACACAAAATTGAGCTGTGCTCTGTGAAATGGGGGCATCTCGGTGATGCATTGTAACAATCATGCCATCACATAAATGAATCCATAAAAGCCACTTGTTTAACCCTTTACCACACAATCCCTCTATTAACAACCCTGAGAAAGAAGCCTTTTGAAAACATTGTGGGAAAAGGAGAAAATGCTGGTTACCAGCATTTTCTCCTTTTCCTATAATGTTTTCTACCCTATAAAAGAAAAATTGTTCCATCTGAGCCACATTGAAATTGTTGTGCTCAAATGCTTTCAATTTGGACAAGATTAAAATTTTGTTATTTGGTAAAGGGTTAAACAACTAACTTAATCATGAGGAAGACTGATCCTTGTACCCACAGAAATTTGACCAATAGTGAAAAGTTTTGGCCCTGGTCAGCCTATGCAGACTGTGCAGGCTGACCAGGGACGATACTTTTCGCAGATGCATTAAGCCCTGCTTTTTCACAAAGCATGGTTCAATTATTAGAGTTTTCTGTCAATGGTGGCCAACCCACCAGTCAGTTGTCATTGTTTTACCTGTGTTGGCCAACCCACTAACAATACAGGCCTTATAACTCTAACTTGACTCTTAACTCTTCTACAAATGCTTTCAACTTTGACAAATCTAAAGTATACAGTTCAAAGAAATTCACATCAGATGACACAAAATATGCTGATAATCAACACAAACTAGGGTTAGTATGGTGACATACAGTAGAAATTGCTTGTAGTTTGACTATAAGTTAAACTTTTTTAATGTTAATTTCTGAAGATATAGCCTCATGCACTATAAAACTAGTGAAATAAGAGCATCGCATGCAGGTGCCAATGCTTGGCTGCTGTTGCCTGATTTTCAGTGAAAATTCTAAGCCAAAAAAGGGCATAACTGTGTCAAATTTACTTTGTTGGTTATCTGCTCTTGTTATGATTCCCACTTTTAACAACTAGTCCAATTTGAAGTAAATATCTTCAGTAATGACAGAGATATATAAAAAAAGTACGAAAGTTTTTTAAGAATTCTATGTCCAAAAAGGGGAATAACTGAGTCAAAAATATGTTGATCGTTACCTGCCCCTGTTGTATGGGTTCCCCTTTGTGTAGATAATGACAAATCCAATTCTGAATTAAATATCTTCAGTAATGACAGAGTTATTAGAAAAATATCAATTGCACAGTGACAATGCAGACAAAACAGACAATGCCAAGGCTATGACAGTACCATGAAGTTTTCTTCGAATACAGCTGCGCTAAAAATCAATCTCTCTCTCTCTCTCTCTCTCTCTCTCTCTCTCTCTCTCGTGACAATTTAAACAGCATGAAAACGACATAAAAAATGAACCTAGTATCACAGTTGAAGGAAATTCAACAACAGTATATCTATTGTTTCTTACTAAGAAGCTATTCAGTCTATATCTGCATTTTCTAAAGCTAAACACCTAACTTATTACCTTAACTCTTTCCAAAATGACAATACTTTAACTGGGTCCAATTTGAAAGCACTCACAGACAAGAATATTTATATGGCATATATTATGAGATTTGAATCAGATAGTCTAGAAAACATTGTGGGAAAAGAAGAAAATGCTGGTTACCAGCATTTTCTCCTTTTCCCACAGTGTTTTCAAAAGGCCTACTTTTCAGGGTCATTAAAACTCGGGATTGTGTGGTAAAGGGTTAAGAAAAAAGTTTAGGCTTGACCAAATTCAAAGCTTTTGAGGAGTACTGCAGTTGCTTTTAAAAATAGATTGATTTTCAGTGAAAAATTCTAAGTCAAAAAAGGGGCATAACTGTGTCAAAAATATTTTGATGGCTACCTGCTCCTGTTGTTTGGGTTCGCTTTTGATAGTGAACAACTAGTCTGAGTTTAAAGTAAATATCTTTGGTAATGACAGAGATATCATACATTATCAAAGTTTTTACATCACACAGACAACAACAATGACACCAGGGCTATGACAAAACCTCTTTGAAAACAGCCAAGCTAAAAAAGGAGGAACTGCTCTTACATAAATGTTATTAAAAAATATTAGTTGACATGCAGAGAAAAATAATCTCAGAAATCAAATATAATATTATAATAAAATATTAGTATTCAAGTGCTATAACTTGTATCGTGCTATTGCTAGAACAAATCTAAAAGCTATACTTTGTAAAACAAAACACAAGTTTTAGCCTGTCAGTTTCTGTCACTACTCAGTAGATTTATTGCATTACCCCGCCTAAACTGCCAAGCCAAATCCATGATGGGGAGATCTATGGATTATGCAAATGTTTTTGAAAACCTTGAGGGAAAAGGAGAAAATGCTGGTAAACAGCATTTTCTCCTTTTCCCGCAATGTTTTCTACACTATGAAAGATAAATTTCATATTTTGAGCAACATTCAATTTGTCGTCTGCAAATGCTTTGAATTTGGACCAGTCTAACATTTTCTTGTCTGCAAATGCATTCAAATAGGACCAGTCTAAAATTTTGTCATTTGGTAATAATTCAATATTACTATTTTTCATGAACATTGGCGAGTTCTGATTGGCTGAAAATTTTTTTTCATAGCTCCATGAAAAAAAAAAATCAGCAGTGCCGGAACTACTTTTGCAGTAAAACTAATGTAAACAAACATGTATACGAGATTTCATAATGTTTTTCATTCTGATTTTATATCGAGTCTGAAGTTCAAATTGCTAGCTGAATTTATTTTTTCTGAATACTGAAAAAAAAAAATCTAACAGTAAATTCAAAGAGAAAGCTGAAAACTCATTGTAACTCTGCTGGGTTTAAACAATCATACTTTCAACTTGATTCTAGCGTATTGAACTTCTAATAATAAATCCACTCAAACTGCAAGTGTTCAATACTATAATGATGTCATGAATTACATCATTTTTACGTCATGAAGGAGCAGTTTTACCGCGTTATGAAACATCAATGAAAAGGATAGTAAATAAATATGCAATGTTGGATTTACAAAAACAGAACAGTTAGAATTATTTAAGTGCATATTTGTTGTCTGTGATATTGAATTATAATGAATGAAGAGAATTTTTTTTGTTTTCATAGAGGTATGAAAAAAAAAACCTAATCACAGTTTTGTATGAAACTGTTTCACTGTTTCATACAGTGTGATTAGGTTTTTTTTTTTTCATACCTCCATGAAAACAAAAAGAATTCTCTTCATTCCTTAAAAGAGTTAATAATGTACACACTACAAGCTTATACAAAAGCACTACATGTTTACAACACTACATAAACTTGAGCAACGATCTGTAAAAAGGGGGCTTAATGCATCTGCAAAAAGTAGCAACCCATATCAGCGTGCGTGGAAGGCCGATACTTTTGCTACTAGTAAATTTCATGCATGTCAAAGGACCAGTCTACCACCAGATTTAGTCCACTGTCAGACTAAATGTATTTCATGGACACATAATTATTTGAAGGCTTGCTTGGTGTAGTGGATCACAGAGATGCATTAACCCTCTACCATACAACGAAAATTTAGACAGCAATTGAAAGCATTTGCAGACAACATATTAGATTCAGCTGAAATGGTGGTAATTGTCTGTGAAAGTGTAGAAAACCTTGTGGGAGAAGGAGAAAATGCTGGTTACCAGCGTTTTCTCCTTTTCCCACATGGTTTTCAAATGGCTTTTTTTTTTCAGGGTCGTTGAAAGTCGGGATTGTGTGGTATAGAGTTAAATCCCCTTTTGCCAGAACATAGCTCACTTACGTACAAATTCTATATGAAACACTACATGCTCACGGCACTACATATACTTACATGCAAACTCTACGTCGGAGTCAATTTCAGTGTCAGAGTCGGAGAGTTCAAAATCAGAACCAAACAAACTGCTGGTTTCACAACGACCTATACATACACAATATACAAATACAAACACATAGACATACAGGCAAATATAAATATAAATAAATAAAAAGGCATAGTAAAAGCAACACAACGACGATCTACATACAAGAAGTCAAATATCAATAAGACTGGATATCATAGGGTACCAAACTTGTATTCACCAAAGCTTCTAAATATCATTCATTATTTCATACTTTTCGGTAGTTTATCAAGAAATAATAGTAGATTATGGTTTGATATTTAATGGTTACGATTAATAAAAAATACCGATTTTATATTTTCTAACTCTTAAGCTGAAGGCGGAAACAGTAGTTCCCCCACACTAGTTACCTAGGTAAACAGGGCTTCCCATTCAAACAGAGGGAAATATGACTTAATTTAAGGTCATTTACCTTACACATCTCGTCATATTTCCCTCTGGTTGAACTACGGAAAAGCATAAAATAAGACTCGATATCACAGGGTACCAAACTAGTATTGTATCACCAAACCTTCTAAATATTATTCAATAGCAAATTTAGATTCTTATGGCTTGCATTATTTCACAGAATAATATAGGTTATTGCACTTGTATGCGAATAAATTGTTTTGAGCGAGTTCTTTTGGTAGAGTTGCCCGAGCTTACGAGAGTTATGAACAATCTCATAAGCCATCTAGGGTTTGGTGAATACAGGCAAAGCTCTGATTGTAATACATGAAAAGTTTGATCATTAATCCAGTTTCCAAATAAACTTCCATGCAAATGCTATATTCCATCTGTCATGGCACAATACACAGGGGCATAACCGGGGTTCAGAATCATTACGTACTCCATTTCAAAAGTGTTACTTTACCCTTTAGCTGTTAATTAGGACACAGTATGCCAGCTGGGTCTGTACTTACCAACCATTTTTAAGAATGTTCTTCTCTCTTATTCTTATTCTCCAGAATTTTCTAAATTTTAAAGTAACAGAACATCTGATTGGCTAAACCATTAGGTTTAGCCAATCAGATTTGGTTTAGCCAATCAGAAGTTGTGTTACTTTCAACTTTAGAAAAACTTACATAATAAGACTAAGAATATTCTTAAGAATAGTTGGGGAATACAGCACCTGATCTTGGTCTAAACTCTCAGATACAGTCAGATTTCCCAATGAAATGCAAATAGGATGAAATTGTAATATTTGGCTTTTCACTTTTGGTTGGAAATTTGGTTGCTTCAACAAATTTATGCAACCAGAGGTCGTATTCATCAACCATTCTTAGGAACATTCTTAGTTTTATTCTCAAGAATGTTTCTAAATTTGAAAGTAACACAAATGGTTTAGCCAATCAGAAGTTCTGTTACTTTCTATATCTAGAATTAGGCTCAGAATAAAATTCTGGTTGCTGAATATGGACCTAGATCTTTTATGAAGAGAGCTTGATATATGCCAAGGTTAACTCTTTACCAAACGACAAGACTTTAGACTGGTCCAAATTGGAAGCATTTGAATACGAAAAATTCAATGTTTTACAAATAATGAAATTTGTCTTTGAAAGGGTAGAAAACATTGTGGGAAAAGGAGAAAATGCTGGTTACCAGCATTTTCTCCTTTTCCCACAATGTTTTCAAAAGGCCTCTTCCTCGGGGTCGTTAAAACTCAGGACTGTGTGGTAAAGGGTTAATGTGTTGAAAAAACAATGTTTACGTTAAACTGTCCCTTGCATTCTAATCATCGCTTAGATAATTTACTTAAAGAAACATCTTTACTATATTTCATAAGGGTTTTTTTTTTTACCAATTTCATCTTTATTTTATGAAACTATAATCATTCTCGTATCTTCATGCCAAATGTTGCCACAAATTATGATGGACAGAAAATGCATTTTATTCTCTGGAAGCTATCAAAGACATCACTATGGTTGTTTTTGGTCTTAAATCGAAGACAAATCCCTTGAGTTTCTTTATCCCATACACTTTATATAAATTTTTTTATCTATGTTTATACAGCTGACCAGATTATACACACTTCAATTCTAAACAGCCTTTGTTTAGTCTCTGGCTGTAAAGATGTATCTTTAACACTTGATGCAGCTCAGCATTGACCCACCACAGAATCTGTCTTGTGATCATGGCATTTAAAGCTCAAAATTGAGAGTATTGTAAATTATGACTGAATTTTTCCCATGACCTTAAAACTACAAAACAAAGGCATACTATGCATGCATCATAAAGATGTACCATGAATCTAAGGACAGAAAAGCTCCAAAAGCCTATAAAGAAGCGTTTGTCAATAGGATTGATAAAATTTATGTCAGAAAAAAAAAAGCCCAGGGTTTTCCCGGACCCCCTATTTCTTTCAATTTGGACCATCAAATTTTCTAAACAACCCCAAAATTTTTATGTGTGCCTAATTGTTTTCACCATTTCAAGGGGGTTAAATGACCCCCACGTCAGAAAGTCCAGGGAAAACCCTGAAAGCCTTATAAATTCTGATGAGGGGGTGGTTTCAATCACAGCAGACTATCTCTTGTGGAAAAGCAGAAGATAAAAAATGAAAACATAAAAAAAATACAATACAAAATAAACAGTCACATGCTGAACAAAAATATAAGCAAGGCAAAAAATTCAAGAAAAAACTTAATAATTTAAACCCTTTACCGAACAACTCCAAGTTTTAACAACTCTAAGGAACAGGCTTTTGAAAACATTGTGGGAAAGGAAGAAAATGCTGGTAACCAGCATTTTCTCCTTTTCCCACAATGTTTTCTACCATTTTAATGACATAAACCATGTTTTGAGCTACATTTATTTTGTTGTCTGCAACTGCTTTCATCTTGGTCATGTCTAATATTTTGTCATTTGGTAATGGGAAAATATTCAAGAAGAGCATCTGATAAGGTTTTCAAGAAATTGGTATCTTTTATGACTGCATAACAAAAGGTTGTTTATTTCTATATTGTATGCATATAATACTTGTCAATCTTCCATGAAAAATTTCTATTTCTGCTAACATTTCCTCTCTGTACTCCAACAGTCAAAAATACCCTAAACCCCTTTTCCATAGGACCCTGAGGAAGAGGGCTTTTGAAAACATTGTGGGAAAAAGATAAAATGCTGGTAACCAGCAATTTCTCCTTTTTCCACCATGCTTTCTACCCTTTCAATGACAATTTCCACCATTTCTGTCATGTTTGATTTGTCACCTGTACATGCAAGTGCTTAGGATTTGAAAAAGTCCCGAATTTTATTTTTTGGTAATGGGTTAACTCTTTGTAAGAAAAAAAAAAAGACCACAAGTAACAAACAAGAAAACACATTTAACCTGTGACCTTACAATCCTGTTTTAACAACTCTGAGAAAGAAGGCTTTTGAAAATATGCTAGGAAAAGGAGAAAATGCTGGAAAGCAGCATTTTTTTCTTTTCCTCAAAATGATTTCTATACTTCAAAAGCCAAATCCTATCATGTAAATCACATAATTATAATATGTCATCTGCAAATTCTTTCAATTTCGACAAGTCTAGAATTTCATTGCTTTGTAAAGCGTTAATCTTTAACCTAACAATCCCAAGTTCTAATGACTACAAGTAAAAAGGCTTTTGAAAATATTTCTGGAAAGAAGAAAGTACTGGCTACCAGCATTTTCTCGAATTTCTACATTAGTTTCCACCCTTTCAAGTGCAAAAACAAAAATTTTAAGTTTAGTCTCATGACTCAAATCTAGGAAAGAAACTTAGTCATGCCCATTGATCAAGCCTTCAACTTCTTTTTTAAAGCCAAAATCAAAATGGTATCAAGCAAAATGGATTCATTAATACTCCAAAATGTTGGTTTAACCCTTTACCAAACTATCTTATGTTTTAACAACCCTAATGAAACAGACATGAAAATATTGTGGGAAAAAGAGAAAATGCTAATAACCAGCATTTTCTCCATTTTAAGACTTGTCCAAATTCACAGCATTTGCAGATAACAAACTAAATCTATCTGATACGAATCCTATCATTTGAAAAAGATTTAATTCCTGTCTGCAAATGCTTTGAATTTTGACAAGTCTGAAATTTTGACACTTGATAAAGAGAAATGGGGGAGATGAGACAAAGACGAGTCCTATCACATGACTTTTAATCATATCTAGGAAAGAAATTCGGTCATGCTCATTGATCAAACTTTAAACTCCTATTTCAAAGCCCAAAACAACAAAAGCACCACATGTCAGTGCCAATGCTCGGCTGCAGTTGCATTTAGAAATAGATTGATTTTCGATGAAAATTCTAAGTAAAAAAAAAAAAAGGGGAGGCATAAAAGTGTCAAAAATGTTTCAAGGGCTACTTGCCCTTGTTGTATGGGTTCCCTTTTTTATTGTTAACAACTAGTCCAAGATTGAAGTAAATATCTTCAGTAATGACAAAGAAAAAATTATAATGTCAAAGCTTTTGTATGACGACAAGCCAGATGAGGATACAGACCACAATGACAGACAAGGACAGGGCTACGACAATACCTCAACATTTTTTTCAAGAACAGTGAAGATTAAAAGGAAACAAGCACTTTGGGTCATTAATACCCGAAAAGTTAGTATGGGGGGACAATCCTGTTAGTTCTAGCAATCTTCTGGGGCAAGCAACACAATCAGCATACACATCAACCAGCGAATGCAAAACTAAATCCAGTTTGTATTCCTTTCTTTTAGATTTGATGGAAACAAAAAAACTGATTTAATACTGGATCCTAGTAAATAATCATTCTGAACACAAAGTTGCCAAGGTCTCCTGAATTCGAAACTTACAATTTAGACTGGTCTGATAGTATTTTTGTGGACTAGATAATAAATTAGACTGGTTTGATAAAACTTTGGTGGACTTGATAATGAATAAGACTGGTTTGATAATACTTTAGTGGACTTGGTGATGAATTAAACTGGTTTGATAATACTTTGGTGGACTTGATAATGAATTACACTGGTTTGACAATACTTTGGTGGACTTGGTAATGGATTAAACTGGTTTGATAATACTTTGGTGGACTTGATAATGAATAAGAGTGGTTTGGTAAGACAAACTAGTCTGCTTTGATAATACTTTGTGGACTTGATAATGATAAATATAAAACTACTTGAGTCCAGATAGGTTTACAAAATGTACCTGTCCATAAAATATTATCATGGATCAAGCACTACCTATATATGTTTATAAAAAAAGATGATGTGAAAAGCTTATCTATGAAGTGCCTTAGCTATCTTGCTTTGTTTTGGTTTTTTTTTTCCAAATGCCATACTCTATTTTGTCAAAATGCTGTTCTTCTATTCCAAAAGCATTGTCTACACTTTCAATGACAAATTAGATCACTTGAGCCAAGCTTGACTTGTCATCTGCAAATGCTTTCAATATTGGGATAGTTTACTATACCCTTAACTACATAATCCCGAGTTTGAACGACTCCGCTAAAGAAAGCTTTTAAAAACATTGTGGGAAAAGGAGAAAATGCTGGTTACCAGCCTTTCTAAACAAAAATATATCATTTGAGCCTCATTTAAGTTGTCCTCTAATATGCTTTCAATATTGATGAGTCCAAAATTTTGTTGTTTGGTAAAGACATAACATTTTCAGACTTGTCCAAATTGAAAGCATTTGTAGACAATGAATTAAAAGTGGCTCTTATGACAAAATTTGTCCCTGACAAAATCAAAACCTGTAGGAAAAGGAGAAAAAGCTGGTTACCAACATTTTGTCTTTTTCCCAAATTTTTTTTGAAAGCCTTCTCTTCTTCAGGGTCTTTAAAAGTCGGGATTGTGTGGTAAATGCTGAACAGGGCTATAGGGCTACAGAATTGTATACTTCGTATTCTATTGTCTACTAATTCCGTATATAGTTTTGCATTCACGTTGTGTCACCTACCCTCGGAGAGACCGGTAGAATGCGGTTTAAAGTCACTTTCACTCTCAGAGAGTGCCTTCTCCAAACGAGGCAACTCTTTCTTATCCTCTATCACTTCTGTTATCATTTCTTTAAAAAAAAGTTTTAACTTTAGAAATATTCACAATTTTCATTCTAGAAGAAGGCTTTTTTGAAAAACATCATAAGGAACAGGAGAAAATGCTGGTAATCAGCATTTTCTCCTTTTCCAGAGATGTTTTCTACATTTTAAAGGAAAAATTTCATAATTTGTGGGACATTTAATTTTTGTCTGCAAATTCTTTTAATCTGGACAGATCTGGAATTTTGTCTTTTGGTACAGAGTTAGCATTAAAAATGTTAACCATTTTCACTCTATTGCCTACATGCATGACTATTCAGTCACTGCATGAAATTGGCTGTAAAAAGTTCACCACTCATTTCCAAGTTTCCTGACCCTAAGATAAGAGGCTTTTAAACAAACTGTGAGTAAAGAAGAAATTTTTGGCCAAAATCTCTCAGAAAAATTTGAATCCAGGTTCAATTATCACTGATACTAGCCTGATCTTCATCTAATTTGTCTACAAATTCATCAAAATTTGCTTTTCTTGTAGTTAGTGTTGATCAACCCTAGCTACAAAAGCATGTGAATTTGTTCTGGCATGACACGGTTTACCATTTACTACAATCCTAATATTTAATGACCCAGAGGGAGGCTTTTGAAAAAATTGTGGGAAAAAGAAGAACATGCTGGTTAACAGCATTTTCTCCCCTTCCCACAATGTCTTCTGCCCTTTCACAGGCAAATCCTTTCATTTCAGCCATATTTAATTTGTCATCTGCAAATACTTTCAATCTAGATGTGTCTAAGAAGTTGGTGAAGAGTTAAATCTGTATAAAAGATTAGCCCCCCCCCCCCAAACTATTTACCTAGGTCAAGATTATATGAGCCATGCTCTGTGAAAAGGGGGCTTAATGCATCTGCAAAAAGTATCGACCCAGGTCAGCCTGCGCAATCCGCACAGGCTGACCTGGGCCAAAACTTTTCGCTATTGGTCAATTTTCTGTTGGTCCAAGGCCCAGTCTACCTTATGATTAAGTCAGTTATCAAAACAAGTGGCTACTGTGGATGCATAAGTATGTGATGGCTTGCTTAGTACCATGTATCACGGAGATGCATTAAGCCCCCTTTTGCCATAGCACGGTTCATATGACTGGGGCTCTGGCAAATGAGGTTTTAATGCATCTCCATGATGCATTATACCAAACAAGCCATCGCATAATTACGGATCCATAAAATCCCATTTGTCTAAAAACCAAGGTACAATCGTCCTTTGACGGGCAGAAAATTTAATGAACAGCAAAAACTTTCGACCCAATGTCAGCCTGCATGAACTGCGCAAGCTGACATGGGCCGATAATTTTTGCAGATGCATTAAGCCCCCTTTTTACAGAACATGACTTATATGTTTAGTTTTTTTTTCTACCTTGTGCATCGTAAAATTCATCTTCATCTGAACTGGATTCTTGTAACTGTTCTAAACTTTGAAATCTCCAATCTGAAATCTGACTGGAATCTGTGAAATGAAAATAACAAGTTATTTCATTGAAATGATATCGCCTGCCAAAAAAGACCTTTTTTGATAGAAACATATAAGATGACTTCTGTTTGCATGTACACTAGCCTTTTTGTTATTGGTCCATCATGAAATTATGTCCAGACGGAGGGAGGGACAGACAGACGGATAGACAAATGAACAACACAAAAACTACATGTATATCACTCCGCCTTCAGCAGGGCATAATAATATTTGCAACTTATAGAAAATCATATAACCCTTAACCCTTTAACACATAATTCCTGGTTTTAACCACCCTGAGGCAGTCAGTTTGGAAAACATTGTGGAAAAGGGAAAAAATGCTGATAACCAGCATTTTCTCCTTTTCCCAGCATGTTCCTACCCTTTTACAGCCAAAAAGCATAATTCATGCCACATCAAAGTTGTTCTCTGCAAATGCTTTAAATCTAGATGACTCCAAATTTTTGTTGTTTGGTAAAGATTTAAATGCAATGGTTCCAAGCTTTCTTACTTTACTTTTTTTGTGTTTTAACTGCTTGCAAAACTTTTTTTCATTTCAACCTAACTTTTTAAAACTTGAATATATAGGTACATGTAAAAAAGAATACAAAGATAGGTAAACACATTACTAATAAAATATTCTGATATACTGACCGAGAGAAGACTTGGATTTCGCTGAAGGAAGTGATGACTGCTTCGGTCTTGATCGAGAGGAATGCCGTGATGACGTTGAAGGTGACAGACTTCTCTCCACTTTATTTCTCTCAGAGGTAATCACATGATCAAGAGACTTAGATATGGGAATTTTTGGACTGCTGTTTCCTTGGTCCAGTTCCGTCTTCGAATCTTGTGAAGCAGTGTCTTTCGTTGTCGTATTCACTTTGTTAAGGTTGACTATTTCAGCGTTTTCATTTGCATTAGCCATTGTTTCTTGTAAAGCGAGTTGAGTTTCTCGCTCAAGACGTCGAATATCTGATAACTGTAGACCATGGTACTCGTCCTGCCAACACCAGGCTTGTCTGTGAGCTCGTAACATTGTTTTGCGTAATCCTAGAATAGAACAAAGAAATTTGTGACTTTTCTAAAATAAAATACATGTTTCCAAAAACTTTTAGCCTAAACAGATAAGCCATGCCCTGTGAAAAGAGGGTATATTATTATGCTGCAAAGAAATTTCTCGCGATCTGATTGGATAATATGCCCCAAACATATATATCATGTACACTGGCAAAAACCAACATAAAAACAGTTTCCCTTTCGGGAGCCCCGTATACATGACTACACTATCAACACAACAGCCAAAATGGCGGCGTCGATCAAGATTAACATCAAGATTATGCACCAAGCTGCACGTTTTAGCACGTATTTCCAAGGTTTCAGTGACATCAGTTTTCATTGAATTGGGGCACTCAGAAGGGAAATTCTACTTCGTCAGCCTACTCAATTTTTCAAACCAAAAAACAGGTAAAATTCACTTAACAAACGTTGGAATGGTAAAACTTTGCAGTATAATAAATTCATTGTATGGTAAGGTGGCAGGGGACTTGGAAACTTGTTCATGGCTGTGGTGAATCATGTTGCCACCTCGCCCTGGCTCGGGGCTACATGATTCACTACAGCCATGAATAAGTTTCCAAGTCCCGTGCCACCTGACCCTACAACTAATAATGCATCTGCAAAAAGTATCAGCCCAGGTAAGCCTGTGCAGTCCATGCAGGCTGACCCGCATCAAAGCATTTAGCTTTTGGTCGATATTCTGCATGTCAAGACCATTTTACCTCAAGGTTCATCTGGTTGTTAGACAAAACGGATTTTATGGATCCACAATAATATGATGACTTGCTTGGTATAATGCATCACAGAGATGCATTCAGCCCCCTTTTGCCAGAGCTTGGCTCAAGTTATTCTGTTTAACCCTTTACCAGACAACAAAATTTTAGCCTTGTCCAAATTGAGAGCATTTGCAGACGACAATTTCAATGTGGCTCAAATGGTGCAAATTTTTCTTTGATACGGTACAAAACGTAGGAAAAGGAGAAAATGCTGGTTACAAGCATTTTCTGATTTTTCCACATTGTTTTCAAAAGGCTTCTTTCCCAGGGTCATTTAAGGTCAGCATTGTGCGGTAAAGGGTTTATGCATCCCCATGATGCATTATACCAAGAAAGTCATCACACGTTTATGGATCCATTAAAATCCATTTTGTGTGGCAACTGACTAAAGCATGTGGAAGAATCCGTCTTGAACATGTAGAAAATTTACAAATAGTAAAAGGCTTCAATGCAGGCTGACATGGATTGACACTTGTTGCTGATGCATTAAACTATCTTTTCACATAACATGACTGAAATGGTTCTGTTCGGTTGGACTGAGACAAGAAGTGCATCCATTATGTGTTCCCAGTGTTTCTTTTAACTCTTTACTGAACAACATAATTTAGACTAGTCCAAATTAAAAACAAAGACAAAACAAACATGACCAAGAAATTGAAATTAGTTTCTGAAGGTTAGAAAATATCGTTACCAGCATTTTCTCCTTTTCCCGCAATGTTTTTACAGGCTTTCTTTCTCAGTGTTGTTAAAACTCAGGATCGTGTGTGAAAAGATTATCTTGTTAAAAGATTAACTCTTCTGAAACCACTGGCTACTTCCCAGCATAACCAGAGCCAGAACGATGCTAAGCTGTCATACAACTTGTTCTTAATGCAAGATTGTCTGGTTGATTGATTGATTGTATGGCCTTTAATGTTGTTTTCAACAATATTCAGTAACATCGCGGCCACCACTGTACTTATCCATGCTTTCCTGGAGTTTCATAAACCAATACTTTACACAGTATTCTTCTAAAGCCACTTGCTGTTTTCAAACATAACCATCTTGGAAACAATAATCAAACTGACCTAACAAGTCCTAAATTACAAGCCTTGTGTGTAAGCCCTAAAATATTTTTGTCTTACCTCTATTTCTGCTTACCTATTTCATGTATAAATCTCTCGATCTTATTCTGCATTCCCCAATACTTGAATTCCACTCTGCACAGTTTATATGAGGTCATAATTGCCTTATTTTTGGTACCAGGATCCTTACAGGCTCTTTTATATTCACTCCTCCAGTTATCATTTAAGGGGCCTCTAAGGGTCTTCTTTGACTGGTATAATTTAGGGTCTTCTTCCTTCTTGTAGTCGCTACTTTGTATTGGGTCCGACACAATGTCAATATAATCTAAAATAGAAAAAAAACAGCACCGCTGTGGGTGCCAAAGCTCAGCTGCAAGTGCTTGATTTTCATTGAAAATTCTAAGTCAAAAAAGGGGCATAACTGTGTCAAAAATACCTTTATGGTTACCTGCCCTTGTTGTATAGGTTTTCCTTTTGATAGTTAACTAGTCTGAGCTTGAAGTAAATATCTAATGTAAATAATGACACAGATATAAAATTCCAAAGTTTTGCATCACGACGATGTAGACAACAACAGGGCTATGACAATACCTCGACTTTTTCTCTAAGAACAGCCGAGCCAAAAATAAAAACGGAAAATGGAATAGTATTAAATTTTCTTCTTTAGAAAAATACATACTAGTATTTTTCCACCTACATAAGTAAAATTTTAGTACTTTAAAGGTCGCTGTGACCTTGACCTTTGAACAATCTATTTCTAACTCTATTAGGTTCAAACTCACTTCATAAAGAATATCTGTATCTAGTTCAGATTTTAAAGAACCTATCTACTGTTCAAGGTTTGTTCTACAAACTGAGCAACAGACTAGCTGGCCAATGTGTGCAGAGCAATATAACCTTAAGAAAGCTTAAGTCAATATAAGGTACTTCTTAAGAGACCTTTGACCAAAATCAGACGGCACAGAACATTAAGTCTGATCACTGATCTATACTGTCAGATATGTGGGGATAATTATATCCCGGATGCATATTCACCCATCATTCTTATGGAAATTCTTACCTTTATTCTCCAGAATTATTTAAATTTGAAAGTTACACAACTTCTGATTGGCTAAACCAAATGGTTTAGCCAATCAGAAGGTGTGTTACTTTCTAAATCTAAAATAAGACTTGAATCAAATCAAGAGTACTTGGTGAATACAAATCCTGGTCAAAACACAGTACCTGTACAAAATATTGAATTTCAGTCTGATTACTGATCTATACCGTCGTATATTTGGAAATGTATCCTGGTCATAACATGTTACCTATGGTGCGCTCCTTTAATTCAGATGAGGTCATGTTGAAGACATTCTCCCTGTCTCCTCCATCATTAAGGTACTTAGTCTCGATTTCGATGAAAAATTTCTCAATGAACGGACAGCGATATCTTGTTTTTGTGTATGGATAAGCGTTCCACGCTTCTTCCTCCACCCGTAATGCAGACTTTGGTAAAATGGCACGAAACCAGCCTGTTATACAAATCAAGGAGAAATTCAAAGAACATGAAACAATAAACCCTCTACTAAATAACCCTAAAGAAGAAAGATTTTGAAAACATTGCAGGAAAAAGAGAAAATGCTTGTTTTCTACAAGAGACAAATAACACCACTTGAGCAACATTTACTTGCTCAACTGTAGTATTCAACATTGACAAATCTGCTAAGGAGTTAAATCATCGTCATAAATGACAAATCAAATTGAGAGCATTTGCAGACGACATATCAAATGAGGCTCATTTAAAGGGGTTCCTCTTTATCAGATAAGAAAAAACTGTAGGCAAAGTAGAAAATGCTGATTACCACAATGTTTTCAAAAGCCTTTTTCTCAGGGCTGTTAAAAATCTGGCCTGTGTGGTAAGGGATTAAATACAATGTCCATCCTTCTAAAGTTTCAGTAACTTCATCTGCCTCTGGGATAAATGCAAATCAAGCTTAAACAGCAGAAAGTATACAGACTGATCTGGGATAAACATTGATATTTTGTCATTCATTCTGACCTGATCAGATCTGAAATTGCAAAGGTTTGCAGCTGTGTTTTCAGTAAATTGATTGATTGATTGATTGATTGATTCATTCATTCATTGATTCATTTATTCATTGAACAAATGTGCTGGGTTTTACGTGGCTTTCTACATTATTTCAGTCATAATCACACTGATAATTCACATATTTATGTATGTCCTGGGTACTAGTACTAGACGAAGGCTCTGTTGTGTCTTGCCTCTGCTCCCAGACACTCCCATGAAAAGTCTTGTGCTTCCAGTAAGGCTTGAACCCAGAGCCTCCTGGTTATGAGTCCTACAATTTACCACTGAGCTAGGCAGGACCCCCTTTTCAATATGAACCCAGAGCCTCCTGGTTATGAGACCTACAATTTACCACTGTGCTAGGCAGGACCCCCTATTCAATAAAGGTCAGCTTAAAGACACAAACAGTTATGTACAGATGTTACTTTACACAGCATCAGAAATAATATTCAACCCATTACCATACGATGAAATTTTAGACATGTCCACATTGAAAGCATTGGCTGACAACAAATTAAGGAGGCTAAAATGATGAAATTTGCCCTTGATAAGATAGAAAGCATTGTGGGGGAAAAGGAGAAAATGCTGGTTACCAGCATTTTCTCCTTTTCCCCCCACAATTTTTTCAAACAGCTTCTTCCTCGGGGTTCTTTAAACATGGGATTGTATTGTAAAGATCTTACTCTGCATAAGACATTGAAAAGACCAACACAATATACAAATATACAAACAAAAATTAATGAGGTATCATAATAGCCTTAGGGCCTTGAAAATCTCAATTAACTCTTTACCAAACGACAAAATTTCAGACTTGACCAAATTGAAAGCATTTGCAGATGACAAATTAAATTGTAGCTCAATTAATAATTTCTTTCTTTGATTATGTAGAAAACATTGTCGGAAAAGGAGATGTTTAAAAATGTTCTTTCCCTCAGCATTGTTATAAGTCAGGATTGTGCAGCAAAGGTTTGACTCTTCACCACACAACAAAATTTTAGACCTTTCCAAATTGAAAGGTTTGTGCAGACAACAAATGAAATGTGGCTTAAATGCTGGAAATTATCCTTGAAAAAGTAGAGAAAACATTTTGGGTATAGGAGAAAATGCTGGTTACCAGCATTTTATGTTTCTAATATCGTTTTCTAAAGGCTTCTTTCTCAGGGTTGCTAAAAGTTTGGGTTGCATGCTAAAGGGTTCACTTTTATCTACACAATCCCAAGATTTAACGACCCTGGAGAAAGAAAGCTTTGGAAACCATTGTGGGGAAAGAAGAAAATGCTGATGAGCAGCATTTTCTCCTTTTCCCACAAAGTTTTCCTCCCTTTCAAAGACAAAGCCTTCCAACCTAGACATATGTATTTTTTTCGTCTGCAAATGCTTTGAATTTGGACAAGTCAAAAATTTTGTCATTTGGTAAAGAGTTAACCCTTTACCACATAATCCCCTATTTTAACAATCTTCAGGAGAAAAGCCTTTCGAAAACATCCTGGGAAAAACATAAAATGCTGGTAACCAGTATTTTCTCCTTTTCCCACAATGTTTTCTACCCTATCAAAGACATATTCAATCATTTGACCAACATTTCAATTGTCGTCTGCAAAATTTGCTTTCAATTTGGACAGGTCTAAAATTTTGCTGTTTGGAAAAGAGTTAACCCTTTACCACACAATCCTAAGTTTTAACAATCCTAAGGAAGACAGCTAATGAAAACATTGTTGGAAAAGGAGAAAATGCAGGTAACCAACATTTTCTCTTTGTCCCACAATGTTTTCTACCCTTTCAAAAAAAAATTTCAATTTTTGATCCACATTCATTTTGTCATCTGAATGTGCTTTGAATTTGTACCAGTCCAAAATTTTTCCGTTTGGTAAAGAATACTAAAGTTATTTCTCCATTCCCCTCCCCGCAAATGAAATCTAGCTATTTTTAGCTCTAATGAGAAGTATAATTCCCAAGGTGAATGATCATCATAAAACAGTGAAAGGTCTAATCTAAAATCTGTAAAACCCATTACTGCGTATCTCCACGCCAATGCCGTTTTTTTTTTCTAAAATTAGCTTGTTCAGCCTTCAGTCTGCTGTATAAATGGAATGGATATATATACTTTCAGTGAATGCTTCATCAGACCACGAAATTTAGGTAGTCAATACCAAAACTCTTTACCATATGACAAAATTTTGGACATGACCGAATTTGAAAGCACTTGCAGATGACAAGATAAATGTATCTCAAAAGATGATCTCTGTCTTTGATAAGGTAGGAAACATTGTGGGAAAAGAAGAAAATGCTGGTAACAAGGTCTAATCTGAAATCTGTAAAACCCATCACTGTGTACCTCCACGCCAATGCAGTGTTTTTTTCTAAAATTAGCTTGTTCAGGCTTCAGTCTGCTGTATATATGGAATTGATGTATTTTCAGTTAAGGTTTCATTGGACCACAAAATTTAGGTAGTCAATAATTCAACTCTTTGCCAAGTGACAAAATTTTGGACTTGACCAGCATTTACAGACAAAAAAAAAAAATGCAGCTTTCTGTCTTAGATAGGGTAGAAAACATAGTGGGAAACGGAGAAAATGCTGGTTACACCAAAAGCCTCTAATGTTTTTGCAAAAATTAGCTTGTTCAGGCTTCAGCTTGCTGTATAAATGGAATGAATATATTCAGTGAACCCATCGTCAGACCACAAAACTTTATCCTTAGGGCACCAAATAAACCCAAAAGACAATTTCAATTAAGAATTATCTCCTTACCAAACAACAAAATTTTAGACTGGTCCATATTGAAAGAACTTGCAGATGACAAAATAAAGGTTACTGAAAAAGTTAAATTTGTTTTGAGAAGGGTAGTAAACATTGTGGGAAAAGGAGAAAATGCTGGTTACCAGCATTTTCTCCTTTTTCCACGTTTCCACAATTTTTTCAAATGGCTTCTTTCTCCGGGTCGTTAAAAGTCGGAATTGTATGGTAAAGGGTTAACTCTTTACCACAAGAGCAAAACATACACTAGTCCAAACTGAAAGCATTTGCAGAAGACAAACAAAAAGTTAAGTGTAGAATTGAAAGTTGATTTTTATTTGTTAAAAAAAATATTGTGGAAAAGGAGAAACTGCTGGTTACCCGCATTTTCTTAATTTTCCACAATATTTTCACAATATTTAGTGATCTTTATCAGACAACAAAACTTGACCCTTAGGGCACCAAATATACTCACCAGACATTTGTAATTAACCCTTTACCAGACGACAAAATTTTAGCATTGTCCAAATTGAAAACACTTGCAGACAATTTCAGAACGTGCAGTCTGATCTCTGATCTGCACTGTCCACCGCTATATTCTAGATTATCACCGAACTGTCTCTTGATCTCGCAGAGGAAATGTATCTAGCATGTAAGAAAATGCAATATATTTATTCAGTAGTGAAAGAGTTAATAATTGTCAGTGTAAAATTGATATATTGGTTTGGTACAAAACATTGTGGAACTAGAGGCGCTTGAGCGCCTGTATCGCTCCACAGGCCTGATATTTCTATAATGGCGAAAGGAAGTTTTTAACAATTATCATTCAATCCTGCATTTTAGCTCACTGAAGAAACAATTTGGTAGACAACCACCATAGGAACTTACCTGCAAAACAACAATGAAATCCAATGAATAGTTTTAGAGAAGAAATTTTTCAAAGATTTTACTTTATACCATAAAAGGAAAATGAGTCTCCCATAAAAGCTATGTTTTTTGACAGATCATTTTTTTTTTAAGGAATTCTGTAAACCTGTATCTAAGGAACATTCCTGCAAAATAATAATGCTATCCAAATAGCGGTTTGGGAGGAGAAGATTTTTAAAGGTTTTTTACTTTGGTTGCCATGGCAACCAGAATTCTTCATGGAACACAATTATTTGAAGGAATTTGAAAGAGGACCACCAAAGGAACATTCCTGTGAAATTTGGTAAAAATCCAGTCAATAGTTTCTGAGGAGAAGTTTTTTAAAGAAAAAGTTTACGGACGGACGCACGCACGGACGAATGGACGAACGAACGGACGGACGGACGACGGACACAACGCCATGACAATAGCTCGCTGGCCTTCGGCCAGTGGAGCTAAAAAGGAGAAACTGCTGGTTACCAGCATTTTCTCAATTTTCCACAAAGTTTTCTAAGGCCTTCTAAGGGTCAATAAAACTCCTGATTGTGTGGTAAAGGGTTAAGGCCCGAATAATTGCAATCTCATGGTGGCCTTTGTTGATAGAGTGTCACCAAAGCGGACAGAGTAAATCAAAGTTCAGACTGCACATTTTTATGCAGTCTGATCTTGATCTACGCAGGTCACAAAGGCAGTTATTGTTGTGAAAGGAGCTCTATGGGTAAAAAGTAGTCAATATTTTAACTGATTTCCAACAGGAAAAAAGTTCAGACTGGTCCAAATTCAAAACATTAACTCTTTACCACACAATCCCGACTTTTAACGACCCTGAGAAAGAAGCCTTTTGAAAACATTGTGGGAAAAGGAGAAAATGCTGGTAACCAGCATTTTCTCCTTTTACCACAATGTTTTCTACCCTTCCCAAACCAAATTTCAATTTTTCAGTCACATTTATTTTGTTGTCTGCAAATGCTTTCAATTTGGACCAGTCTATAATTTTGTCGTTTGGTAAAGAGTTAAATGAAGAATTAAATACTGCTCAATTGGTGAGATTTGTCTGTGATAGGATAAAAAAATGTTGTGGGAAAAGAAAAAGCTGATTACAAGCATTTTTTTCTTTTCCAAAACACTTTTTTTCTAGTACTTACTACAATATTAAATCTAGCCCACTGACTACTTTCCCACATAAACATGGCCTAAACTATAAGTAGCAATGAGAGAGGAAGGAATCCTGTCGCAATGACTATAATCAATCCCGGGAAAGAAATAGGCCAAGCTTGGGGTTCGAACCAGAAACTCCCTGGTCTCAAGTCCTGTATGCTACAGATTGTGCCACAGGGACTCGGCTGCCAGAATATGTGTAGGCAAGAATTACATACCAGGTAAATGGCTGCCAATATGATATATTTTATATGTATACTGTCCATCGCCCCCAGGGCCCTCCGTGTAAGGATGATTTTCTAGGATTTCGACACCACTCCCTGCACCATGACTCTCCTCACGACTTTTTTTCTGAAAAATACCGACAGAAAAGAAAATAAACTGCTGTGACACTTTCTTGTCCAGCACTCAATACCAAGATGACAACATTTTAGACCTGAAATTAAATTGAAAGAAATATAGCCTGCTCTATGAAAAGGGGTATAACTCACACAATAGAATTTTGTCAAATATCTGGTCGAAATTGAAAGTTAATTAAATAGAGGATATTCGTATTTTTTCGGTGAAAGATCAGAATTTATTTCATCGAGTGTACATCATCAGTAATATTTTCATAAGTGGCGCAGCCACGAGTGAAAATATTACTGATGATGTTCACGAGATGAAATAAATTTCGATCTTTCATTGAAAAAAACAAATATTCTATTCATTTCATGCTTTTAACCCTTTCTAGGGGGAACTTAATCAAAATCCAGTAAGTTCTTTTCAGTTATTCCCCCTGGCGTACCCCCTCCACATAGCAAGGCATAAGAATATTACATCAAGCACGAGAAATGTAAGGTAAATTACATCATATTTCCATCTGGTTGTGAGGCACGTGCATTTTACCTAGGTAACTAGTGCGCGGAAACAACTGTTTCTGTCTTCAATTGAAGAGTTAGAATATAAATATCAGTATTTTTACTGGTTGTAACCATGAAATATCGAAAAATATTTCACCGACATTTCTCGATAACCTACCGGAAAGCATGAAATAAGATGACATATTTAAAGTAGCCTCAACCATAGGATAACCAGCCTTTTTTTCCCTTTTCCCACAATGTTTTCTACCTCTCAAAGACAAATTTCCTAATTCTAGCAATATTAAATTTTTCTTCTGCAAATTCTTTTCATAATTATGGACAAGTCTAAAATTGTGTTGTCTGGTAAAGGGTGAAAGGTAATGGAAACACAGCATTTTCTCCTTTTCCCACAATATTTTCAAAAGGCTTCTTTCTCAGGGTCGTTCAAAGTCGGGATTGTGTGGTAAAGGGTTAAGTGAAAGATTAATTCTTTACCAAACAACAAAAATCCGGAATCATCCAAATTGAAAGCATTTGCAGACGACAATACAAATGTGGCTTACGTTATGCTATATGGATGTAAACGGGTAGAAAACAAAAGGTCTCTTCCTAGGGGTCATCAAAACGCAGAAGTGTCTGTAAAAGGGTTATTATTTGAATAATACAACTACCATATTGTCTCTTTCTTACACCTTTAGGGGTGTTATATTTTAAAAAAAGGTAGCGGTTAGAGCTTAAATGACACAGAATTTTCAAAGAACAATAAAGATATTGCCATCCAGGTTTCAGTCAGTGTCAACAGCAATGTGAGAAAATGGCTGCATTTAATGCAGACTATCGATTTTACCTCCATTCATGATTCATTGGGACATTAGATAGCATTCACTATTAATTAATAGAAGGAACTAATCTTTGATACTTTCTCTTTCGTAAAGTTAATCAAAGTTGGTTGACATACCTTTTGTTATCAAAAGTTTATTGTGTAAATTATACAAAGTGTAAATGTATTCAGATAATCATGTGTAAATGACATTTTTTATTAGTACTTCATTGTATTTAGGATTATGTCCATGCTGTTAGTTCATTCCAGTTGATTTATATCAACTTTACAGATGGCTTTGCCATCTTGTAAGTCCATTTTCAGTTAGAAAATAAAAATTTTTTTTTTTTTTTTTTTTTTTTTTTTTTTTTTTTTGGGGGGGGGGGGGGGGGGGGGGTAATTAGAGGGGGGTGTCAATAAGGGACACTTTGGTAGGTTTTTTTTTCCCTCCAAAGAATGATTAATATGTAATCCCAGTCTATAACACTGGGTCTGTTGCCTCACCAAACAGATAAGCCCATTTTCAGTTTGAAAAAAGCTTCGACAGAGTTAACAGAGCTCCGGACAAGAGGGAGTGATGGTATTCTAAATATATTATTTCTCTTCCAAACCCTATGTTGTGGGTACTCATTAGAATCGTCTCGAGACGATTCTAATGAGTACCCATAACATAGGGTTTAACTCTTTACCAAACGACAAAATTTTAGATTGGTCCAAACTGAAAGCATTTGCAGATGACAAAATTAACTCAAAAAATTGAAATTTGTTCTGGGAGGGTAGAAAACAGTGTGGGAAAAGGAGAAAATGCTGGTTACCAGCATTTTCTCCTTTTCCCACAATGTTTTTAAAAGGCTTCTTTTTCAGGGTCGTTAAAACCAGGGATTGTCTGGGAAAGGGTTAAAAGAGAATAATTGTTATTTTCAATTTTGAAATAAAAATCACTCCCTCTCTCTCGAGCTATGGTTAATTAGAGGGGGTGTGTCAAAAAGGGATATTACGGTAATTTTTTTCTCTCCATAGAATGATCAACATGTGATTCCAGTCTATAAAGACTGGATCTTTGGCTTCACCAAACAAATAAGCCAATTTTCAGTTTAAAAAAAGCTGGGGCTTTAGGGCTTAATAGAGGGGGTGCGTGAAAAAGGGATATTATGGTAGCGATTTTTTTTCTCTCCATAGAATGATCAATATGTAATTCCAGTCTATAAACACTGGGTCTGTTGCTTCACCAAACAGATATTGATGTTCTACGCAGCCTCCGAGATGTTCTTGTAATCATCAGCGGATATAAAATTGATTGGCTCTCAGAGACTTTATCCAGCACAATATAAATCTGATAGCTTCATTTGAATGTAAAACATTACACAGTCAGCCTGATTTATCCCCTCTTTCTTTATATGGACACAAGCTTTGTCTACAAATCTAGTTTACAATAAACATATTTATTTTTTCATTGTTTGAGAAACAAGTTCTTGCAACTTATACTAATCTCGCTTGATTCTGCTTCCTAGGAACTACACCAGTACTTGCACCGAACATGTGGGCCAATGCAGTCTCAAAGTTGATACCCGCTCCCGGGTATCAAACTCGAAACCTTATGATTACCAGGCCGACGCTCTACCTCACAACCACAGACACCACATCTAAACACCCAGACACTTGGTTACATCTAAAGGCCCAAATAGCAGTCAAAAGTAAACAATGAGGGTGTTAAAATGCATTTAAATTTCATCATACTATTAACTCTTTACCACAAAATCCCGAGTTTTAACGACCCTGAGGAAATAGCCTTTTGAAAACCTTGAGGGAAAAGGAGAAAATGCTGGTAACCAGCATTTTCTCCTTTTCCCTCAAGGTTTTCTACACTTTCACAGACAATTACCACTGTTTCAACTAAGTTTAATATCTCGTCTGCAAATGCTTTCAATTTGGACTAGTCTCAAAATTTGTCGTTTGGTAAAGAGTTAATTAATTATGAGATGACCTGCATGGTAAAATGCATCAAGGAGATGGCGTTGCATTAAACCCCCTTTTGACAGTGCACTGCTCATTTGTATATTTGGGTATGTAATTTGTCTTTTTACAAGATTTAATCAAGTTTTATTTTTACATCTTTTCTACCAAAGAAACCGATTTGCTTTAACCCTTTACAACACAATCTCAAGTTTTTACGACCTTGAGAAAAAGGCCTTTTGAAAACATTGTGGGAAATGGAGAAAATGCTGGTAACCAGCATTTTCTCCTTTTCCCACAATGTTTTCTACCCTGTCAAAAAACTTCTGTCTATTTTTATCGCATTAAGATTTGAAGAATGCAGATACTCTCAATTTGAAAGAGTCCGGAGTTTGTGGTTTGGTAAAGAGTTATCCTTTTACCTCACGACAAAATTTTAGACACATCCAAATCGAAAGTATTTACGGATGACAATTTCAGTGTGGCTCAAATGATGCAATTTTTCTTTGATAGGGTAGAAAACATTGTGGAACAAGAGCGGCAAATTGTCGCAAGATGCGCCCGTCCCACTGCCAGTTGTCAAGGGGGTATAATAATCGTAAAGGGCAGGTTATGCAACAAACATGTTTACCAAGTCTCAAGTCAATTTGACTTGAGGTGACAAAGTTCCGTTCCAGACAAGCAAGAAATACTGTAAAAATGAAGATCAAAGTGGAATTACTCGAAATCCGCACTAG
Organism: Hippopus hippopus; assembly: GCA_946811185.2. NCBI lineage: Eukaryota > Metazoa > Mollusca > Bivalvia > Cardiida > Cardiidae > Hippopus > Hippopus hippopus. The sequence goes on from OX328109.1 coordinate 1,207,104, forward strand.
GCAGAGTTATTGTTCTTGTGCACTGTACTCCGTAATATTGCAACAAACATGCATACCAAGTTTCAAGTCAGTCGGACTGGAGATGACAAAATTATGCTCCAGACAAGCAGAAAATGCTGTAAAAATGACGATCAAAAGGGAATTAAGTCAAAGACAGCATGAGGTAGAGTTATGGTTCTTTTGCACTGCAATCCGTCTTATTGCAACTAACACACATGCCAAGTTTCAAGTCAATCGGACTGGAGATGACAAAGTTATGCTCCGGACAAGCAGAAAATGCTGTAAAAATGATGATCAAAGGGAAATAACTCAAAGACAGCACGAGGTAGAGTTATGGTTCTTTTGCACTGCACTCCATATTATTGCAACAAACACACATGCCAAGTTTCAAGTCAATCGGACTGGAGATGACAAAGTTATGCTCCGGACAAGCAGAAAATGCTGTAAAAATAACGATCAAAGGGAAATAACTCAAAGACAGCACGAGGTAGAGTTATGGTTCTTTTGCACAGCACTCCGTATTATTGCAACAAACACACATGCCAAGTTTCAAGTCAATCGGACTGGAGATGACAAAGTTATGGTCCAGACAAAAACTGGACACCGCCTGCCGACCCACCCAACCGCCCGCCCGCCATGGGTGATCCCATAATACGTCCCGTCTTCGACGAGCGTATAATAACTAAAAAATTAAGCCAGCAAGAGTTATGATTCATTTGCACTGCACTCCCCCTTAATGAGATCTATCCACCCATGAAGTTTCATAACCGTAGCTAGCATAGTTTTTGAGATATGCTATGGACAAAATTCAAGTATGAATATAAACAAAGGGAAATAACTCAAAAATTAAGTAAGCAAGAGTTATGATTCCTGTGCACTGCACTCCCCCTTGATAAGATCTATCCACCCATGAAGTTTCATAACCTTAGCTAGTATAGTCTTGGAGATATGCTCTGGACAAAATTCAAGCATGAAAAACAACAAAGGGCAATAACTCAAAAATTAAGCAAGCGAGAGTTAAGATTCATTTGCACTGCACTCCCCCTTGATAAGATCTATCCACCCATGAAGTTTCATAAACGTAGCTAGTATAGTTTTGGAGATATGCTCCGGACAAAATTTAAGTATGAAAAACAACAAAGGGCAATAACTCAAAAATTAAGCAAACGAGAGTTATGATTCCTGTGCACTGCATTCCGCCTTGATGAGATCTATCCACCCATGAAATTTCATAAGCGTAGCTAGCATATTTTGGAGATATGCTCCGGACAAAGAATGGGGACGCCGCCCGCCCGTCCGCCCACCCCTCCGCCACGGGTGATCCCATAATACGTCCCGTCTTCAACAGGCGTATAAAAAGGAGAAAATGCTGGTTACCAGGATTATCTCCTTTTCCCACAATGTTTTCAAAAGGCTTTTTCTACATGGTCCTTACAAGTAGGTATTGTGTGGTAAAGGGTTAACTCTATGCAAGTGACACTGTATCCCCAGTTCTACTATACAATATATCTTCCTAAAAAATGTATACTTTTTAAACAATGAGTAATTAGCAATAAGACCATAAAACCTATTATTATATACCTGTAAATTTTCCGCCTCAAATATATGAGTCGCAAGACAGAAAAAAATCTTTATCCACTGTCAAATACGGTTCCAGATATGGTACAATGACATAATGATTATGTTACTCATGCGCGGAATATGTATGTATCCATTTGCAATTTGATTAGTCAAAATTTTACGCTGTAATATTCATCCCCCTTTCATAAATTTGACAACAAAGTATTGCAAATTAATAACATTTTAATCGAAAACGGTAAACAAAATAAAACAAATCATGGTGCAGTAGCCAGTAACTTCTTTTATACGAAGTGAGCTACCTGGCCAGGCAAATCATTAAATCTTGCAGAGAAAATATTGTGGCATAAGGTGAAAATGCTAGTTACAAGCATTTTTTTCCTTTTCCCACAATTTTGTCAAAAGATTTCTTCCTCAGGGTCATTAAAACACAGGACTGTTTTGTACAGGGTTAAAGCACCATCTTTCCAGATCAAATAACTTCAACAGAAACCTATCTTCATCATAATTCACAGGAAAGACAGTTCAAACTATCCAAGTTTATGGTTAGCAAACATTTTGGCATGATAGTCTAGAGTTATTAAACTTTTAGGACTTAACTAGTTTTAACAGTTTTAATCTTTACAGCCGAGCCCCGGTAGCTTAGTCAGTAGTGTACAGGACTTGAGAACAGGGGGTCCATGGTTCAATCCACAGCTTGCCCAATACCTTTCTAACGACTGATGATAGTCATTGCAACATGATTCATTCCTCCCTCACTGCTGACCACTGGGAGAGCAGCCAGTGGCTTGGCAAAAATATTGTGCAGAATATTAGTAAAAGAAATTCCAGTAAAGCATGGACAGGTGCACTGGCCACCATAATATAACTGAAATATTGTTGAAAATGTCGTTAAAAACCAAACAATTAATCAATCATTCTTCTTGAGGGTCGTTAAAAGTCCCGATTACACAGTAAAGGGTTATATGACCTTTACAGATGGCGAATTCAAGGTCTGGTCAATGATCTACACTGTCCAATAACTATTTTAATAAATTTCTGTTTCAATAACAGCCTTGAACCATCATCTGATAAAATCTATCAAACTTCTGATTTATAATTGAAGCACTTTGCTAAATTTACTCCTTCTAGATCAACAAAACTTTAGACTTGATTAAAATCGAACCATTTGCGGACAAAAAATCAACCCTTCAGCTGCTGAGCGCGACCCAGTGACCTTTTGCGGACAGTGCAGATCCAAGATCAGACTGCACAGAACGTGCAGTCTGATCTTGGATCTACTCTGTCCGTTATAAAGATATTTATCTCCAAAAAGTAAGATTGAAATAACATTATTCAGGTTTTCATTATCGGCTTTAATGTTCCGTTTGACTTATTTAGGAGGATAAGCGTTAAAAGTGGCTGAAATGATAAAATCTGTTCATGGACTGGTAGAAAACAATACTAGGAAAAGGAGAAAATGTTGCTTACCAACATTTTGGCCTCTTTCAATCCTGTTTTCATATGTCTTCTTACTCAGGATTTGATTGTTTGTTTGTATTGTATTTAATGCCATTTTCAACATTATTTCAGTTATGTTGTGGGTGCTAGTGCACCTATCGCTGCTTCCCAAGCTTATTTTGCCAGTACTTAGCACAATATTCTTCCCAAGGCACTGGCTGCTTTTCCACATGACCATTGTCGAAACAATGATCAGCAGTAATAGAGGAATGAATCCTTTCACAAAGACTCTCATCAATCCTAGGAAAGAATTGGGCCAAGCTGGGGATTCAAACGAGTGACCCTCGGTCTGAAGTCCTGCATGCTACTGACTGCGCTACCAAGCTCAGCCTGGCATAGACTAGTGTAGGATAAGATGCATAAGAGTATTAGCTTTTTTCACTCATCACCTCCGGAAATCATGACCATCATCAATCCTCGGAAAGAAACTGACCAAGCTGGGGATTTGAACCAGTGACCCCCCTGGTCTCAAGTACTGTTCACTAACAACTGGGCTATGAGGCTCAGTGCCACAGGGTTTGAAATAAGAGTAGACCCACCTGTATCATATAGAGCTGGGCTATTCTGTATTCCTCCACACTCATGGGCAGGGAGATCCTGTACTCTTTGATCAACATCCTGTTGGGCTCTCAACTCTGTCAATAGTAAAACAAAAATTTGTTTTAACCCATAAATTACCAAATAGACATATAAAGTCCAAAATTTAAACGACCCTGAGGAAATAGCCGTTTGAAAACCTTGTGGGATAAGGAGAAAATGCTGGTAACCAGCATTTTCTCCTTTTCGCACAAGGTTTTCTACCCTTTCACTGACAATTACCAACATTTAAGCTAAAGTTAGTATGGTGTCTGCAAATGCTTGCAATTTGGACCAGTCTAAAAATTTCTGGTTTGGTAAACCATTAAACCGCCAAATAAACAGAATAGAAAAATTCTCCGAAATAAAACTCTATTTCAAGGCTGCTTATTGTCCTTTCTGTAAAAGATCCTGCAAAAAACATTTGTGTAAAGCTTATGGATCAAAAAATAGTTTGTCTAAGAGTAACAATTTTTATGTACAGTAAGACTTTCAAGTAATACAAAAAAAATTTACCTTTTTAGAAGATTTGCCCGCAGATTTTCACATTATGACCATGTGCCACAAGATTTATGTTCTTCAGTTATGTCCATGACAGTAACAATATGAATGAGTCTGTATCCCACTATTTATCAGATAGGTTACTTCACATCATTTCAATATTAACACTTTGCTGTGACAGACCATCTCAGATCAAATCTCCATTAACACTTTTCTCTTTGGGGAAACAAGACATCCATCAAGAGACTACAAAGTCAAACTGTCACATTGTATCAGGTTCTACAGAAAGTTGCTAAGCAACAATTTCTGTGTAATCTACATCCTTATTTATTACTCAAAGCCAATTTTGAACTGGAGACATCAATATCTCAAGCGTCTTTTGCCATTGTTGATCTTCTCCAACATTAATATCTCCAGGTTACTTGTCAAATCAGCTTCAAAACCTGAAAGTTACAGAATCAAGTGTTTAATCTTTTGCAACTTAATACCGAGTTTTAAGCCTGAGGTTGAGGCCTTCTGAAAACACTGGATGAAAAAAAGAAAATACTTTATACCCTGTCAAGGAACTTCACTTGTATCACTTTCAAATTTCTTGTCTGCAAATGCTTTTTATTTCGGAGAGTCTAACCTGTGCCATTTGGAAAAGAATTATCAACTCACTACCCCATGCAGATGGATATTTCTGGCTTTCAGTAGACTACTTTTGAAACCAAGTCAAAACTCTAATCAACAATGAAAGAGGAATAAATCATGTCACAATGACTATCATTGATCCCAGAAAGAAATGTGTTGAGCTTGGGACTCGAACCAGCAACCCCTTGGCCTAAAGTCCTTTATGGTACTGACTGCACTACCAGCTCAGTTATTCAATCTTTTCCCACACAGTCCCATGTTTTAACGACCCCAAAGAAGAAAGCCTTTTGAAAACATTGTAGGAAAAGGAGAAAATGCTGGTAACCAGCATTTTCTCCTTTTCCCACATTGTTTTCTACCCTTTCTAAGTCAATTTTCTCTATTTGAACCACATTAAAATTGTTGTCTACAACTGTTTTCAATTTGGACCAGTCTAACATTTTCTCCTTTGATAAAGAGTTAATCTTTATCATTATGGCATTCACAGACAACAAATAAGTTGTGTTCTCAAATGGTGACGTTTGTCCTTGAAAAGGCAGTAAAGTTTTTTTTTGACAAAAAATAGAGAAAACACTAGTTCTCCTTAACCCTTTACCACATGATCCTGACTTTTAACGATCCCTGAACAGGAAGGCTTTTGAAAACATTGTGGGGAAAGATGAAAATACTTGTGACCAGCATTTTCTCCTTTATGCACAATGTTTTCTACCCTATCAATGAGAGGAATTATCATTTTAGCAACATGTAATTTTTCATCTGCAAATGCCTTGAATTCGGTCAAGTCCAAAATATTTTCGTTGTGTAAAGAGTTAAACCCAAATGTTTTTCAAGAGCCATCTTCCACAGCGTTGCAAAATCCACGAATTGTTGTATACATGTAAAGGGTGGAAAAAATTATATACTGGTAACTCTTTATCAGACTACAAAATTTTAGACTGGTCCACATTGAAGCAATAGCAGTCAACCTACTCCATGTTTCTTAATCCTTTTCAAAATTTTAGACTGGTCCACATTGAAGCAATAGCAGTCAACCTACTCCATGTTTCTCAACCCTTTTCAAAATTTTAGACTGGTCCACATTGAAGCAATAGCAGTCAACCTACTCCATGTTTCTTAACCCTTTTCAAAATTTTAGACTGGTCCAAAATGAAGCAATAGCAGTCAACCTACTCCATGTTTCTTAATCCTTTTCAAAATTTTAGACTAGTCCACAATGAAGTAATAGCAGTCGACCTACTCCATGTTTCTTACCTCTTTACCATACAACAAATTTTTGGACTGGATCATACTCAAAGCATCTGCAGACAAAAAATTAAATCTTGTTAATATGATATCTGACTTTGATAGAGTAGAAAAAATTGTGGGAAAAGGAGAAAATGCTGGTTACCAGCATTTGCTCCTTTTCCCACAATGTAACCTATAGGCTTCTTTCTCAGGGTCATTAAAAGTCGGGATAGTGTGGTAAAGAGTTAACCCTTTTCCTGCTAAATAACTAAAATGAAATCTACAAGTCAATTGTAAAAAACCAAATATTGTTAATGTTAAATAAAGTTATGGTTTGGGGAATAACATCTCCGTAATGGACAGTTTAGATCCAAGATCAGACTGCACGTTCTGTGCAGTCTGATCTTGATCTACACTGTCCGCAAAAGGTGAGTGAGTCGCGCTTAGCAGCCTAAGGGTTAAACGATCATGGGATGTGTCTGTGACAAGGAAGAAAAGATTTTGTTTTCAAAAACCTTTTACTTCAGGGTCACCATTCCGTCACTCTTTACCACACAATCCCGACTTTTAACGACCCTGAAAAAGAAAGCTTTTTAAAACGTTGTGGGAAAAGGAGAAAATGCTGGTAACCAGCATTTTCTCCTTTTCCCACAATGTTTCTATTCTATCAAAGACAAAAATCATCATTTGAGCTACATTTTTTTTGTTGTTGTATGCAAATGCTTTCAATTTGAAGGAGTCCAAAACATTGTCGTTTGGTAAAGAGTTAACCCTTTACCACACAGTCCTGACTTCTAACGACCCTGAGGAAGAAGCCTTCTGAAAACATTGTGAGAAAAGGAGAAAATGCTGGTAACCAGCATTTTCTCCTTTTCCCACAATGTTTTCTGTTCTATCAAGGAAAAATTGTGTCATTTTTGCCACCTTTAATTTGTCGCCTGCAATTGCTTTCAATTTGGACAAGTCCAAAATTTTGTTGTTTGGTAAAGAGTTAAAGCACTGAATAAACCCATTGGACATTTTCAGTCTAGACTAAGACCCAGATAATTTGAGTTTCGTGGCTGCCATCTGTCTGCAGTGCTTCAGCAAGGCAGGATCACAGTGTACTTGATAGGAATGTAACCATTGTAGGAAAAGGAATAAGTACCAGTTACAAGCCAGTTTTCTTCTAGCACTCACACCTAAGGATCTTCTTCATGGGAAAATCACTTGACTGTCTTCTAACAGAAGATTTCTACCCCTGAAATGAAAGAAAGAAATAACAAAGTGTAAGTTTTGTCTGTATGCTGTTCAATGACATTTCAAACATTATTTCAGTTATATTGCAGCTGCCAGTACACCTATCAATGCTTTTGTATAGGTTCTTTTATCAGGACTTCCCACAATATTCTTAAAATCTTGCACTCTACCTAATGCACAACTTACTGTGTACAGGGTAGAAAACACTGAAGGAATAGGAGAAATCAAAGCGTTGAGAACGCTGATGTGGCATTTGTCAAGGAAGCCACTGTGTAGAATTAATAATTTGAAAACAGGAGGGCCATGATGGCCCTGGATCGCTCACCTGAGTCAATAGGTGAAATTCACTCCACGTGTGTAATACAATTTCTGACTAATTGTCTAGTCAATTGAGCTTAAAATGTGGCCTCTGGAGCGTCCACAAGGAATTTCCTTAAGTTGACCTAGTGACCTAATTTATCACCCGATGTGACCCAATTTAAAACTCGTCAAAACATTTATCAAGACAAACATTCTGAACAGTTTTCAAGTTAATTCAGCAATAAATGTGGCCTCTAGAGTGCCCACAAGGTATTTCTTAAATTTGACCAAGTGACCTAGTTCATGACCCCAGGTGACCCAATTCCAAACTCACCCAATATTTCATCAAGACAAACATTCTGACCAATTTTCAAGTCAGTTGAGCAAAAAATATGGCCTCTAGAGTGCCCACAAAGTATTAGTTTAATTTAACCTTGAGACCTAGTTTATGACCCCAGGTGACCCAATTTTGAACTGACTGAACACGTTGTGCTCAGGTGGGCTAACAAACTTAGAACAGGTTCACTACATACCAAATATCAAAGCTCTATGCTTTCCAGTTTTAGAAAAGAAGAATTTTAAAGTTTTCCTTCTTTGTTCCTTTGTTCGAACTTGTGACCCCCGGGGCAGGGCCAGTTTTGACCCCAGCAGCATCATTGAACAAACTTGGTAGAGGTCCACTAGGAATTGCTACATACCAAATATCAAAGATCCACACCTTCCAGTTTTAGGGAAGAAGAATTTTAGTTTTCCTTCTTTGTTCCTATGTTCGAAATTGTGACCCCTAGGGCGGGGCCAGTTTTGACCCCAGGGGCATCATATGAACAAAATTGGTAGAGGTCCACTAGGAGATGCTAGATGCCAAATATCACAGCTCCATGCCTTCCAGTTTTAGAGAAGAAGAATTTTAAAGTTTTCTTTCTTTGTTCCTATGTTCGAACTTGTGACCCCCGGGGCGGGGCCAGTTTTAACCCCAGGGGCATCATATGAACAAACTTGGTAGAGGTCCACTAGGAGATGCTACATACCAAATATCAAAGCTCTACACCTTCTAATGTCAGAGAAGAAGATTTTCAAAGATTTTGCTATTTTTTTCCTTTCTGTTGCCATAGCAACCAGAGTTAAGGGTGGAATTCAATCTCTTGAACAACTTTGGTAGAGCTTCACCCAAGGAACATCCCTGCCAAATTTCACCAAGATTGGCCCAGCGGTTTAGGAGGAGAAGATGTTTAAAGGAATTGTGGACAGACGGACAGATGGATGCCGGACAATGACTGATCACAATACCTCACCTTAGCACTTTGTGCTCAGGTGAGCTAAAAAAAAAAAGAGAAATATTATTTAAATATTAACTTGAAAATCAACCTCCTAAGCAAATTAATACGTCTCTTTGGTTAAAGGGAGATTACTGGTGCCTAAGTTTGCGTTATTTGTGTATTGGTGGTCTCCCTTTGATCTTTCAAGAGGAGTCAGGAGTAACGTCCCTTGACGGAAGGATGCACGATGGGTAGAGAGAGAAGCCATGTAAATATATTGCATTCAATTAAGTTTATACCTGAATACTATGATTTTGAGATATCTTTGGCCGTCAGGACCTAATTCCCAACATTACAATAAAGTTTTCTTCCTGTAAATATTCATGCACAATCAAATGAGTAGCGTGCAATCATGGGACGAACAAGCCCAGGGACGAACTGGTTTTGGAACGAACAACCCCGAAAGCAAAGCAGTCAGAAGACAAATTTTGTGCATATCATTGCGCCAATAGAAGGCTATGAAGAGGTGAAGCTATTTTTACTCAAATAGAAGTATTTCCACGATCGACAGCCTTTTGCAGTTTATTTCAATACGCCATTTCCAATTATATATCTGAGTGCTATTGAAAAACTCATTTGTCTTGAAAAATTGAGTTTAATTGGGTTTACTTCCTTCGGTTTTGGACAAAATACCATGCATGGTCTTCAAAATTCAATATTGAACATTTATTATTGATCTCATAGTGGCATTGTCTTCGACAAATGCCACAAAAACTGATAACCAGCATTTTTTTTCCTTTCAACACACTGTCTTCAAAGCTTTCGTCCCTATGGTCTTTAAAACTTGTGAATATAATTTAAAGGTTAACCCTGTAACACACAATCCCGAGTTTTAATGACTCTGAGGAAGAAGCCTTTTGACAACATTTGTGGGAAAAGGAGCAATTCTAGTAACAAGCATTTTGTCCTTTTCCCACAATGTTTTCTATTCTATCAAAGACAGAAATCATCACATGAGCTACATTTATTTGTTTTTTATTCAGACAAGCACAAAGTTTTGTAGCTTGGTTAAATCACATTTTATTTGTCGTCTGCTAATGCTAAATCACATTTTAGTTGTCTGCTGATGCTTTCAAAATGGAAAAGCCTGAAGTTTTGTTGTATGGTAGAGTTCACTCAGTCTTCATTCTCACAAACAAGTCTTCACTCTTCACAAGAGACAAAAAATGTACACTTGTCCAAATTGCAATCATTTGCAGACGACAAATTTACTCTATACCAAAATAAGATATTTTTTCAACCAGACCAAAATTGAGAGCAAACAGTAAATTAAATGTAGATCACATTATCATTTCTGTCTTCGATAGGGTAGAAATCATTGTGGAAAAAGGAGAAAACCTTGGAATACACAATGTTTTCAAAGCTTTCCTTCTCAGGGTTGTTAAAACTTGGGTTTGTGTGGTAAGGGTTAAATGTTTTTAAAAACATCAAAATTGTCTTTCCTAATGTAGAAAACATTGTGGGAAAAGGAGAAAATGCTGGTTACCAGCATTTTCTCCTTTTCCCACAATGTTTTTTAAAAAGACTTCTTTCTCAGGAAGATTAAAACTTGGGATCATGTACCATACAGTTAAAGTGCCTGATATTTGAAATGTCAAGAGAAATATGTAAACCCTTCAAGTGCAAAAGACAAAGTAAGTGGAGATTTTCCTTCCGTCTGCCCACAAGTATTTTTCAGCATAGCTACATGTACTGGCTTTTGGCCTACTTTTTGGTACTGATAACAAATGAATAGATGGGCATTTTTGATCGGGCAAAAAAGTAGACATGTTTATTCTAAGGGCCCCTGCCTATTTGCATCAAATTTACGCCGTCTATCTTTTTTAAAGATATTTCTTGTTCTGTGTCTAAATTTAGCTCTTTACCGAATGACGCAATTTTTAACTCGTCCAAATTGATAGCATTTGCAGACGACATATCAAATATGGCTCAAAAAGTAGGATTTGCTGATATAAGGGTATAAAACAGTAGGAAAAGGAGAAAATTCTAGTTGCCAGCATTTTCTCCTTTTTCCACAGTTTTCAAAACCTTTCTTCCTTTTGGGTCGTTAAAACTCAAGAGTTGTTTGGTAAATGATTAACCCTTTACCAGACGACAAAATTTTAGCCTTGTCCAAACTGAAAGCATTTGCAGACGACAATTTCAATGTGGCTTAAATGGTGCAATCTTTCTTTGCTAGGATAGAAAACATTGTGGAAAAAGGAGAAAATGCTGGTTACCAGCATTTCCTCCTTTTCCCACAATGTTTTCAAAAGGCTTCTTTCCCAGGGTCGTTAAAACTTGGGATTGTTTGGTAACAGTTTAAAGGTCATCTTTGCAGCTGAGTACAGATTTATTCTTAGTTTTGTCAAGATGGTACCCAGCATTTTCTTTTTCCACATTTTTTTCAAAAGCATTCTTCTACAGGGTGGTTTTTAGTTAAGACTGTGTGGTAAAGGATTAAAGCCTTTTTGCAAGAGTGCAGCTGATATAATTGGGCCATCCTCTGTGAAAAGGGGGCTTGATACATCTGCGAAAAGTATTGACCCAGGTCAGCCTGTGCAGTGCAAGCTGACCTGGGCAGAAACTTTTCGCTATTGGTCAGTTTTCTGTATGTCCAAATACCAGTTTACCTCGAGATAAAGTCAGTTTAAAAAAAAAAAAAGTGGCTATTGTATATCCATAATTATGTTATGGCTTGATTGGTAACATGCATCATGGAGATACATTAAGCCCCCTTTTGCCAGAGCATAGCTCAATTATTTTGCACTGAAAGAGTAGAATTGAAATATGAAGAGCTGTACATGACTTTATATTGTAACAAGAAGTTTTCATTACAGCCAACAGCTATTTAAATTTGATGCTTTAACATTTTTCCAAACCACAAAATTTTGGACTAGGTCAAACTAAAAGCGTTTGCAAGCAACAAAATAAATGAAACTCAAGAAATGAAATTTGCTTTTGACAGGGTAGAAAACGTTGTGGGAATGGGAGAAAATATTATTTCAATTTGATATTTTAACTCTTCACCAAACTACAAAATTTTGGACAAGCCCAAATTGAAAGCATTTGCAGACAAAAAAATAAATGTGATTGTAAAAAAAAAATTGTTCTTGGAAAGGTAGAAAACATCGTTGGAAAAGGAGAAAATACGATTTACCAGATGACAAATTTTTGAGCTAACCCAAATTGAAAGCAGCTGCAGACAAAAAAGTAATGAAACTCAAGAATTGAATTTTGCTTTTGAAAGGGTAGAAAACATTGTAGGAAAAGGAGAAATGCCATTTCAATTTGATTTTTTTAGGTCTTCACCAAACAACAAAATTTTGGACTAGTTAGCCTAAATTCAAAGCATTTGCAGAAAACTCAACAAATGTATCTCAAAAACAGAATCTTATTTTTGGAATGGTAGAAAACATTGTGGGAAAAGGAGAAAATGCTGGTTACCAGCATTTTCTCCTTTTCCCACAATGTTTTCAAAAGGCTTTTACCTCAGGGCCATTAAAATTCAGGACAGTGTGGTAAAGGTTTAACTCTTTACCAAACAACAAATTTATAGACTGGTCCAGATTGAAAGCATTTGCAGACGACAAAATAAATGTGACTGAAAAATCGAAATTAGATTTGGGAAGGGTAGAAAACATTGTGGAAAAAGGAGAAAATGCTGGTTACCAGCATTTTCTCCTTTTCCCACAATGTTTTCAAAAGGCTTCTACCTCAGGGTCATCAAAAGTAGTCATTGTGTGGTAAAGGGTTAAGTCTTAACCAAAGGCTAAAAATTCAGATTTATCCATGCTGAAGACCTTTGCTTTATTAGTTTGCATGGTGTGTAACACTTTTTTCAACATAATTTAACTTATATCACGGTGGTCAGTGCACCTATGCATCCTTTCCTTATGTTTCTGTAACAAGTACTTTTCACAATATTCTTCTCAAGCCACTGGCTGCTTTCCCACATAACCATCATCAAAACGAGTGGTAAGAGAGAAATGAATCTATCCCAATGACCAGTAACTACATCAATCCTCGGAAAGAAACCTGTACACTACCAACTGTGCTATAGGGCATGGCTAAGAGCCTTTGCAGGCGGCAACTCTTGCTTGGCTCAAAAGACAGGATGTGTCTATTAACTCTTTACCACACAATCCCGACTTTCAACAACCCTGAGGAAGAAGCCTTTAGAAAACATTGTGAGAAAAGGAGAAAATGCTGGTAACCAGCATTTTCTCCTATTCCCACAATGTTTTCTACCCTACTGAAAACAAATTTCAATTTTTGAATCATGTTTATTTTGTCGTCTGCAAGCACTTTCAATTTGGACCAGTCTAAATTTTTTTCGTTTGGTAAAGAGTTAACTCTATACCAGACGACAAAATTTTGGACTCTACCAAACTAAAAGCATTTGCAGACGACAAATTAAATGTTGCATATATTAGAAAAAAATTTGTTTGAGTGAGCAGAAAATAATGTGAGGAAAGGAGAAAAGGCTGGTTACCAGCATTTTCTCTTCCCACAATGTTTTCAAAAGCCTTTTTTTTCATCAGGGTTGTGTGGTAAATGACTGAGTGAAAGAAAATATTATTGGAAAGAAAGAAAGTGCTTTTTACCAACAATTTTTTTCCTTTTCCCACAATGTTTTCAAATATCTAATTTCCTTAGGATAGCAAAAAAATCAGTATCACCCATTAAAGAGTTGACCCTGCCTTTTTCAATTAAACTTTCTAACTCATTTCTATAAATAATATTATTATATTCTGAGGAAAAATACATAAAATTACATCCCGACCGACCTTACTTGTATGAATGTTTTGAAAGTAAACTGTCACAAAAATTGTCAATTTCTTGAATTGTTTTGGTATTGTGACACAATTCAACACTAAACAATTTTTTAACATTCCATTTGTCATATGATTCAAAGGTTGAGAAACAGGACTAATTTCAAACTGTTTTAAACCCTTCAGCAAACAGTCCCAGGTTTTAACAACCCTGAGAAAGAAGCCTTTGGAAAACATTGTGGGAAAAGGAGAAAATGCTGGAAACCAGCATTTTCTCCTTTTCCCACAATGTTTTCTACCCTTTCAAAGACAAATCCCATCATCTGAGTCACATTTTACATTTCCGTCTGCAAATGCTTTCAGTTTGGACAGGTGTATGATTTACTTGTATGGTAAAGAGTTCAGCAAACAATCCTGAATCTTAACAACCCTGTGGAGGAAGGCTTCTGAAAACAATGTGGGAAAAGGAGAAAATGCTGGTAACCAGCATTTTCTCCTTTTCCCACAATGCCTTCTACCCTATCAGAGATAATTTCTTTCATTTGAACCACATTGTATTTGTCGTCTGCAAATTTTTTCCATTTGGACAGGTATACAATTTTGTCATTTGGTAAAGAGTTTACTTCTTGTGCACATTCCAATGAAACAGTAGTTTTTGCAACAGAATAACCATAGGAGATAAAACACTGTTACAAAAATGCAGTTACATCAGTTTTCACTCAGCCAACAGTTACCGGTCCCTGAATTTTATGGTTTAAATTCTTCACTTCACAATCCTGAGTTACAACAACACTGCAAGAAAAGTCTTTTGAAAACATTGTGGGAAATGAAGAAAATGCTGGTTACCAGCATTTTCTCCTTTTCTCACAACGTTTTTTTCTTACCGCTCATGAAAAAATTCATTCATTTGAGCCACATTCAAAATGTCATCTGCAAATGCTTTGAATTTGGACAAGTCTAAAATTTTGTTGTTTGCCAAAGAGTTTATGAATCGGCTATCAAGCCAACTGATCAAAATACATGTAACCGTTTTCTTTAAATCTTTACCAAATTACGAAATTTTAGACTCGTTCAAATTGAAAGCATTTGCTGGCAACAAAAAGGATGATTTCTGTCTTTGAAAGGTAGAAAAAGGAAAAAAAAAAAGTTACCAGCATTTTCTCCTTTGTCGGAATTATTTTCAAAAGGCCTCTTCCTCAGTGACGTTGAAAAATAGAAAAGGATTACAAGGCCATGGTACTTTCAGAGAACTGGGTTACCTGTTAGGCTTTTTCCACTCAATCCCTTCTTTTAACGATTGTAAAGAAAAAGACTTGAAAATGTTGTGGGGAAAAAGAGAAAAATGCTGGTAATCAGCATTTTCTACTTGTACCACAATATTTTCTACCCTTTCAAAAAATAAATTTCAATATTTGAGCCACATTTATTTTGTCGTCTGCCAATGTTTTCAATTTAGACAAGTACGTAGTTAAAGGATAGACAACTATTGAAGATCAATACTTCAGAGTTGCTATTTTTTCAAGACTTAATGGTTCAAAATGGCATTATTGATTGAGGTTATGACGACAGGTAATTTACGAGAAATCACAACTAAATGTTGCATAAATCACTGTCATAATTACGTTCTTAGACCTCTCATCTCCCTACCCACCTATACTGTAGCCATAAGAAGCATTCAGGTACATGTAAAATATTACATATCAGAAAATATTACATATCAGGGGAAAATGAGACAATTTTGATATTGGTTGATTTATCTCTTTACCTTACGACAAAATTTTAAACCTGTCCAAATTGAAAGCATCTGCAGACAACAAATTTAATGTGACTCAAAAATTGACATTGGTTTTGATGGGGTTGGCGCATTCTTCAGTTATTTCCCTTGATTCCAACCCAGTACTACGCTGGTCCATTCAGTAAACCTTGGGTGATCCATTGTCATGTACATGCAGCCTGATATGCACCTACACAGTACATTTTCTTGCCAACAATACACTGCTTTACCATTCTTAAAACAGTAACACTACACTTAGAAAAAGAAAACACTAGTCACAATTTTATGGTGGAATCATTCTAAATACTGTTTAAGTGGAAATTTATGCGAAGTGGAAATTTTTGTGATTTCACGAATTTGAAAAATTCACAAACTTCTCTGTTCACGTATTTTACTACAGGTATACCAACAAATAATGTGTGTCTTGAATTCGCAAACATTTCAAAACGCAAAATGTCCATAATCGGTATATCACAAATGTTCTGTCACGCATATATATCCACGTATACAGTACTTTTCAGATGACAACAGCTTTTAACATCTATTTTCTAACTTGGTCTCAATTCTGTTGGCATTTTTCAGCGACAGGTTGCTTATCACTGTGGCTGTTGTTGCCATTGCTTATTGATTTACATGGGCACCGCCATGTTTAAGATCATGTGACTGGCAGAACATCAAAATGGAAAACTCCTTGATACAGTTGAAGTTAGATGTTGTTACGGAATCTGCCATATATCAGTCCTGGTAAGGGGATTACTTGGTTTTTATCCTTGATTTTCTTGCAGTACACAGATATTTTCTTGAGATTATATCTCAACTAAATCTGATTAGATCATTTTACAAATAGATATTTATAATAAATACCTTTTTCTCTGCTGATTGAGGACAGAATTTGCTTTACAATAACATGAGGACCCGAAACATATATCATAAAATCAAACCACATTTATCACAGCATCCCAAAAGGGAATCAAGGATATAAACAAAGCAATGCAGGTAAAAGGACCAATCTGTTATTTGGTTACATTTGGTCTTTTTTTATCTGGCAAGGGAGATAATTTGACTTACAGGATGGCCCTCATACCTGTTAACCCTTTACGACACAACACCGACTTTAAACGTCCTAGAAAAAGAAGACTTATGAAAACATTGTTGTAAAAGGAGAAAATGCTGGTAACCAGCATTTTCTCCTTTTCCCACAATGTTTTCCACTCTACTCTATCAAGACAACTTCCGTAATTTGATTTCCATTTAATTTGCGGTCTGCAAATGTGTTAGGTTATGACCAGCCTAAAAAAATTTTCATATGCTAAAGAGTTAACAGAAGGTATGATAACAAACACCAGGCAATTACCAGGTACAAACACTGTCTCTATAATCCATTAGCACCTGCTATGCTTTTAACCCATTGCACTAAAAGGAACAATTTTTACGTAAATTTGCGTATTTTTAGGACAAATACAAAATTTTTTGTATATCCAAACTGAAAGCCTAGATGCAGATGCAAAACTAAACATTGTCAAGATGATAGGCTTCAAAGGCAATCATTGCTTGTTCTCACAATATTTTTGATCTAATAAAAAAAAGAACATAATGGTTAGAAATAAAGAGATGATAATGACACATCAACACTTAGGCTGCTAAGCACAACTCAAGGACCTTTTGCGGACAGTGTAGATTAAGATCAGACTGTACAGAATGTGCAGTCTGATCTTAGATCTACACTGTCCGACAGGGAGATATCTAAAACCCAAAATACCTTTGAAATAGCAAAACTTGGGTTTTTACCGTTGGCTTGAAAGTTTCATTTCACTTATTTCGCAGAATACAGGTTAAATGAAACAAGGTACCAGTAAATTTTACACATCAAAAGATATTTCTAAAAATGTCACAATTTTATAATGCTATCCCCTACTGGACAGTGTAAATTTGTGATATCAAACATACCTGATCCGGTCTAATTCTTAGCCAAAAGATCTAGTGGACCTCAAAGAAAAAGAATTTCAAAAACATTGCACAGGTGAAGGAGAAAATTGCCAAAATGTTTTCTACCTGGTTGAGGAAAAAATTCCATTGTGTAAGCCATATTTTATTTGTTGCTGCAAGCCCTTCCTAAAATCAAATTAATTACTGTCCTCTAATTTGATTAAACCTTAGATTAACCTTTCAACTGCAGAATAAACCCTACGGACATTTTGAGTCAAGAAATAAGGCCAAAATAGTTGCAATGGTTGTTTAAATCAAGATTCTCTTAGCTAAGCAGACAGTGTGGATCAAAGATCTGACTGCATGTTCTGTGCAGTCTGATCTTGATATGCACTGGCAATAAAAGGCAACTACAGTTGTGAAAGGTGCTTGAACGCGTGATTAATAGATCTAATTGTTCTAACATGACACACTATCAATTTAATTAACCCTTTATCACACAATCTGGAGTTTTAACAGCCCTAAGGAAGAAGCCTTTCGAAAACATTGTGGGAAAAGGAGAAAACTCTGGTAAGCAGTATTTTCTCCTTTGCCAACAATGTTTCGTACCCTCTCAACAACAAATATTTAAATTGTCATAGATCTGGAAATGCTTTCAGTTTTAACATGTGAAAGAATTTGCCGTGTGGTAAAGAGTTAACTCTTTACCACGCAATCCCGTGTTTTAACAACCCTGAGAAAGAAACCTTTTTCAAAACATTGTGGGAAAAGAAGAAAATGCTGGTAACCAGCATTTTCTCCTTTTTCCACAATGTTTTCTACCCTTCTAATGACAGAAATCATCATTTGAGTTATGTTTAATTTATCGTCTGCAAATGGTTGCAATTAGGTTGAGTCTAAAATTTTGTCATGTGGTGAAGGGTTAAAGCGTTTCTTTATCAAATCAGAATAAAGTATAGGGTTCCACATTGGCCTTAATTATAAGTGTATTTAAGGGGACTGGGTTTGTAACATACCTGCAGGTGTCCAGGGTTTGGTCCCTGCTTGAAGTGGCCATTGTTTAAAACATACTAAAGTGTATACCCAGTCACATTGCTTGTAGCAATCACTAGATTTTTTTCACCATGGTGGTCTTTTCTTTTTCTAAACACAATCTACTACATATATATGTGTTTACGTCATCAAAATTCGGAAAATTGTACCTTTTTCAAACTCTCTTTGGCCTTGTCCAACTTGAAAGAATTTGAAGACAACAAAACTAACTGTAAACCAAACTTTAAAATCTTTCTATCATGAGGTAGAAAACAGAGTCAGAGAATGAGAAAGTGCTGGTAACACCCATTTTTTCCTCTTTCCTCAATATCTTCAAAAGCCTTCATCCTCAGGGTTGCTTAAAGTCTGGATCCTAATTTAATGCAAAATACCTCTAAATCCAAACAAATCAGCACAATGAACAAACTTTTACAGATCCATTAGTTCCAGTATAAACGCAAGTTTTTTAATCTAGATCATGCCCTGTGAAAAGGGGATTGAATGCATCTGCAAAAAGTTTGGACCCAGGTCAGCCTGCACAATCTGTGCAGGCTGATCTATGTCCAAACTTTTTGCTTTGTGTCTATTTTCTACATGTCAATAGACCATTCTACCTGAAGATTCAGCCGCTTGTTAAACAAAATAGATTTCATTGATCCATAACTATAATGATAACTTGCCTGGTATAATGCATCAGAGATGCATTAAACCCTCTTTTGCCAGAGCATGGCTAAGAATGCAAGAATATAAATCTCCATTTTGCATTCAGCTAATTGCTAAATTTCATACGATAAGACTGCTCTTACCGTTCTAAATATAACATCCATGCAAATCACTCACGATTTTCTCGACACTTTCACAAGGCATGGAATTATCATAGGCTGACATTTAAAAAAAATCAATATCTACACAAAATAGCAGCTTCTGTGGGGAGGGAAAAAAAAAGGCTGGGATACAGTCCAATAAAATATTTTGACTGGTTCCTCTTTCTTAGAACAGAGGTGCAGATAAAAGGAATTTTGGGGGCGTTTAACTCCTTACCACACAATCCCAAGTTTTAACGACCCTGAGAAAATAGCCTTTTGAAAACCTAATGGGAAAGGGAGAAAATGCTGATAACCAGCATTTTCTTCCTTTTCCACAAGGTTTTCTACACTTTTAAGACAAATTTGATTAATTCAGCCACATTTTAAATGTTGTCGTCTGCAAATGCTTTCAATTTGGACAAGTCTAAAATTTTGTTGTTTGGTAGAGAGTTTAGACTCCACCCTTTACCACACAATCCCGAGATTCAAAGACCCTCAGAAAGAGGCCATTCGCAAACATGATGGGTTGAAAAGGAGGAGGTGCTGGTAACCAGCATTTTGCTCTTTTTCTGTGGCTTTTCCTTCAATGTTTTCTCCCTTTTAAATATCAAATTTTACCATTTGAGTAACATCTAATTTATTGTCTGCAAATGCTTTGTCTTTTTGACAGGTCTAAAATTATGTCGTCTGGTAAAGAGTTAACCCTTTCCCACACAACACATTTCAGACTCTTTCAAATTCAAATCATCTGCAGACGACAAATTCAGAATTGGTGCAAATGAGCTTAAGCTGTCTGATGGGTAGGAAGCATGGTGGGAACAGGAGAAAATGCTGGTTTTCAGTATTTTCTCCTTTTCCCATAATGTTTTCAAAAGTCTTCTTTCCCAGGGTCATGAAAACCTGAGATTAGTTAGAAAAGGGTTATATCACTTGTTTTTACCAAAAAAAACCTATGTAAAACCTATGTTGTGGGTATTAATATAAGTAATAAGTATCCATTTTAGAGGTTTTGAAGAAATCTTGCATATGGGATTTGAACACCCCATGATATATCTGAATATAGCCAGATCTTGCTAAACAGTTTTCTCTTGCATACAAATTTCTAGTATTGTCTAACTAATGATAATAAATTTTGCTAGCTTGATTGATTGAATGATTGATTGATTAATTGGTGTTTAAAGCCATTTTCAATATTATTTCAGTAATATCGTGGGGGGCAGTGCACTAATCCATGCTTTCCTGGAGTTTCTTTTAACCAGTACTCTACACAGTTTTCTTTCCAAGCCACTGGCTGCTTTTCCACATACTCAATGTCAATGTAATGGTCAGCACTTAAAGAGGAATGAATCCTATTGCAATGACTATCATCGATCCTTGAAAGGAAATTGGCCAAGCTGGGAATCAAACCACCAAACAACCACCCACCCCTGTTCTCAAGTCCTATCCGCTACCAGGGAGCTACCAGGGTTCCCCAGCTTGACTCTTGAGCTATCTATATTTTATTTGCTTTGGTGTACAGTGAATACTGAGGTTAAACTTTACAAAAAAAGCTGTCTAATCTTGGATTTACATTGTTTGCTATATTGAGATATTCTGGGAAAAAAAAATCTTGCAATTATTGCAATATCCAGAGCTATGAATTTTTTTCACATGACTTTTATGTCTATTACAACAGTACAGTGTTTCTCCCAACTGTTTACTTTTTACCAAACAATGATGCAATACTACAGCTGAAAGGCTATTGAAAACATTGTGAGAAAAGGAGAAAATACTCGTTATCAGCATTTCTCCCATTCCTACAATGTTTTCAAAAGCAGTTGTCAATAGCGTTGTTAAAAATCAAGATTGTGTTGTGAAGGGTTATTGGAACACAAAAGTATAACCGCATTCAACAAGCCTCGAACAATACTATTCATAATTGATGTAATATTTTCTTCCTCACTATACTTTAAGAATTTAATAATCGCCCATATTTCAGTTTCAGAAGAAACCTTTCATTTTCTGCTTGCCATTTTGCAGTGCAACAGACATTGAACAAGAAGTAAACAAAATGGTATTTTAAAGTGTGTGCAGACAATACCGAAGTATTCCAAATATGTCATGTATGTTAAATATACGGCACCTGCGTATATTCGAGGCAATTTCACTCGTCCGTAATAGGTGATAATGTGTTATTTCCACTCCTGTGCGTCTTTTCACGCACTGGGATAAATTTTAACGCGTTTTTCTTCTATTTTAATGCATAATCACGCTTTCACGCGCCTTATCTGGAGCTCTGTGACCCTCTCATAACAGTAGAAATTTAGGCATTTTTGTACCTTTTACAAACTTTTATGCCTTGATGCATGCCGAGAAAGTATCAAATATCTATTGAAAACCTGTAATTCATAGTGGTAGTTTTGAAAAACAAATGTTCAGTGAGTGAATGAAATAGATGATAAAATTCTTTGATATACAACTGTAGACTGCAATCTTTTTACAGTATTCAAGTATAATGACATGTCTTTATTGCACCAAAACTGATCATGTCACATGAAACTTTTTATGATTGAAAGATTTTCATGATGGCAAGTGTCAGTCAAAATAAGTATTATGAAATTTCAGTATGAACCAACTTTTCTTTGAAAATGAAATCATGTGTATCATCTCGTTAATTAACTCTTTACTAAATAGCCCTGATATTAAACAACAACGAGGGTTTAGGTTTATTGGAACATTGTTGGAAAAAGTAAAATACTTGTAAACAGCATTTTCTCCTGTTCCCATTCTTATACCTTTCACAAACAAATTCCATTATTTAAGCCACATTAAATTTGTCATCTGCAAATACTTTAAATTTGAATATGTCCTCCTTTTCAGAGTCATTATAACTTGGCATTGTGTGGTAAAGAGTTACAGAAATAATAAAGGCCAAATGTAAACAAAGCAGGTGTTTAAATGCATTTGCATTTATATCATACCATATAAAAGTATGGAAATTATTGTGAAGATGACAATATGTCTATGTACAGTCAGTCCGAGTGTTAGTCACTGACAGGGAAATTCATTTCAAAACCAGGTTAAAACCTGCCAGGTAGCTGTGTCCTTTGTTTACTTTTTGCCTGATTTTAAAATTCTTTTTTTCTGCCAGCGACTAACATATGGCTAGACCATATGATAACAGACTGTCATCTCTACAATATTTGCCATACTTTAAAATGGTATGATTTAAATTTATTATAACATCTGCTTTGATATTTTGGCCTTTACTGGGCCTTTAAGAGCAGCTCGTATCATTGTTTACATTCAGGTAATCCATTCACAAGAAAACTTTATATCTTTTTGGGTTAAAAAACAGGTACCTCTTGAAAACATGCAAGGCAACTAAATATTCCTGTAAAGGCATCCTTGAAATTGAAGCAAACTTTTGTAGCCAAATAGAAATATTGGACTTGAATTTCAATATTTGCTGCAAATAGCTACAAATGCTTAACCCTTTACCAAATAATCCCGTTCTTAACGACCCTTGGAAAGAGGCCTTTTAAAAACATTGTGGAAAAAAAAAGGAAATGCTGATAACCAGCATTTTCTCCTTTTCCCACAATGTTTTCTTTTCTATGAAGGACAAATTCAAGCATTTGAGGCATCTTTAATTTGTCGTCTGCAAATGCTTTCAATTCGGATCAGTCTAAAATTTTATCGTATGGTAAAGAGTTAAGATAAAACAAGTCCTATCACTTCCCTACATCATTTTAATCTTATACCTTACAATCCCAGGATCTAACTACCCTGAAGAAGAAGCCTATTGAAAATTTTGTAGGGAAAAAGGATAATCTACTGTGTCACATTTAATATGTCGAATGCACTAGATTTGAATTAAAAAAATTTGGTGTTTGTTAAAAAGTTAAAGATTAATAAACCATCAATAAAGTTGAAGATCAACAAATTTTCAACCTTTTACAATAAAGTCCTAACTTTTAATGACCTAGAGAAAGAAACCTTTAGAAAACGATGTCGGAAAAGAAAAGCAGTGCTTGTAACCAGCGTTTTCTCCATTTCCCACACTGTTTTCTATCCTACCAAATACCTGTTCCATTGTTTAGTTAATATAGTCGTCTGCAAATGCTTTCAATTTGGCCAAGTCAAAAAAAATTATCGTTTGGCAAAGAGGTGGCATAAAATTCCCAGTAACAAACCAGGAAAAAAAACATTGCGGTCGAAAAGTTGATGAAGCTGACAGGTCTATTAACATATTTACAGAAGGGAAATTTTACTTACTTGCTATTTTTCTTCCAATATAATCCAAGACGATCCCCTACGTGTTAAGTGTAATTTCATACTTGTATGGGAAAAAAAAACTTCCTTCAATATCTGCACAAATAAACGCCTACAAATTCTGTGATAAAAGAGAAAATAAACTAAAATGACAGAAGTTTGTGCCGCTTATATCCACGAAGAATTTAACACCCAGAGGAGAATCCTTATGACCCCAATCTAAAATGAAGAACGAAAAGGAAGACCCGTTTCAATGCAGACGACGGATTCCTGTTAATGCTCACTAAGGCGTGTATTTTGTCAATAAACATTTCTTTTATTTGTTATGATTAACAAATTAACAAAATGTCTAAGAAAATATGCTAGACTTGTTTTAGATGTTTACATAAATCTAGTGCACGCTAGGTCTGTGAATGATTAACTCTTTACTGAACGGAAAATTTTTCGATTTGTCCTTATCGAAAGCATTTGCAGACGACAATTTAAATGTGGTTCAAATAATGGAATTGGTCTTTGATTAGAAGAAAACATTGTGGGGAAAAGGAGGAAAATGCTGGTACCAGCATTTTCTCCTTTTTCCTACAATATTTTCAAAAGCCGTCTTCCTCCCAGTTCTCAAAACTCGGAATTGTGTGGTAAAGGGTTAAGCTTTATTATAACCTGGAATATTTGTTGGTAACTACATCAACACTATACACCTTTACTTAATTCTTTACCAAACGGCAAAATTTTGGACTGGACCAAATTGAAAGCACTTGCAGACGACAACTTAAATGATGCTAAATTGATGATTTTTGTGTTTGTTCGGGAAGAACATCGTGAGAAAAGGAAAAAGTGCTGGTTATCAGCATTTTCTCCTTTTCCCACAATGTTTTCAAAAGGCTTTTTTCTCAAGGTTATTAAAACGCAAAATTGCATAGTAAAGGGTTTTAAGCTTTCTTATGACCTAGATCTAGTTGATCTATGGGGTCTATTTTGGTATTTACACTCTACATTAATTATTCTATCATTTTGGACCAATCCTAACAACAAAATTCACAGCCCTGTTTTCTTTACAGGATTTTCGAAATGGGTAAACTTTTGCAAATGACATGTCAGTTTTGATGATTTCTGTGTACAATAGGGAAGAAAACATAGTGGGTAAAGGAGAAAATGCTGGTTACCAGCATTTTCTCCTTTTCCCACAATGTTTTCAAAGGTCTTCTCTTTCAGGGTCTTTATTGATTGTATTGTTTTGTGCCATTTTCAATATCATTCCACTGCACCTATCCATGCTTTCCTGGAGTCTCTTTTACCAGTACTACGCACAATTTACTTTCCAAGCCACTGGCTGCTTTCCCACATAACCATGGTCGAAACAATGGTCAGTGGTGAGAGAGGAATGAATCCTGTCGCAATGACTATCATCAATCCTCGGAAAGAAATTGGCCGAGCCAGGGATCGAACCCATGACCCTCTGTTTTCAAGTCCTGCACGCTACCGACTGAGCTACTGGGGCTCAGCAATAGGATCTTTAAAATTTGGTATTGTGTGTCTTACGAACAAAGTCCGTAACAAAGACATAAATGAACAAATGCATAGCAGAAATACAGGGACCAGGCAGGATTCAAACCTAGAATGCCCGGACGAAAGGCCAACACCATAACCACTGAGCTAAAGAGAATTCTCCCGAACTCAGTTGTTAGGTATTGTATTTAAACCGGGATGAAGCCATGCATGAAGGAGTGGTCTCCCGTAACATGTGGAAAAGGCTTAATCAAAGTATGAACAGCCTTTCAGCAGAAACTGTAGATGTGACAGTAGATGTGTCGGTAGATGTGTCAGTAGGAGGCAGTGGTAGAGCTTTGGTCTCTCACACCAAAGGTTTTGGGTTTGAATCCCTTGATAAGCGGGATCAACCTTTGGAACGACTGACATTACCGGGCGTGAGTACTGATTAACCTTTTACCACACAAAAGAATTCTGGACTGGTCAAATTTGAAAGCATTTGCAGCCAACGAATTAAAGATGGCTCAAATGACAAGATATGTCTTTGAAAGAGTAGAAAACATTGCAGGAAAAGAAGAAAATGCTGGTTACCAGCATTTTCTTCTTTTCCCACAATGTTTTCAAAAGCCTTTTCCTTCAGGATCATGTGTAGTATAGGATTAAGGTTTGCAGGAAGCTGCCGTCAAGAGTGATTTATATAGGTTGTGAGAACTTGTTTCGCAATTCATGTAAAAATGAGTAAGTCTGAACTAAACTGTAGATATGAGAGACACAATTTCTGGACATCTGCTTCCAAGCCTTGAAGATCACACACCCCCCCTTGAATATAGAGTATCGTCTGTAATGCATGTTAGCTACGAACATGTTAGCTAAGATTTGTTTGTTTGTATGGTGTTTAACCCTTTACCAAACGACAAAATTTCGGACTAGACCAAATTGAAAGCATTTACAGAAGATAAATATAAGTCTGATATAAACAATTATTTCTGTCATGGATAGGGTAGAAAACATTGTGGGAAAAGGAGAAAATGCTGGTTACCAGTGTTTTCTCCTTTTCTCACAATGTTTTCAAAAGCCTTCTTTTTTAGTGTTGTTAAAACTCGGGATTGTGTGGTAGAGAGTTAAAGCTGCTCTCAAGATTATTTCAGTTGCATCACAGCAGCCAGTGCACCTAGTGCAGTCTACAGATAACTGTCCCTGAATGTGATTTTAGTTTTTGATGGGTTGCATCTTATGTGCAATGAATTTCCAAATATGAAAAGAAGCATTGTAAACATCTTATTTGTGAGACAACAAGTGCACCTATTCATGCTTTCCTGGAGTTTATTTACCAGAACATTATCACTGATATATGGAGAACTCTGACAGTAGTCAAGAATCAGCTGCTCTCACTTAACCCTACACTAAACAATCCAAAGACCTGCATGAAAGCATTTGAAAACATTGTGGAAACAGGAGAAAATACTAGTAAAAAGCATATTCTCATTTTCTCACAGTGTTAGTACATGTATCTTGTCAAAGACACATCCCATCATTTGAGCCACATTCAGTCAATTTGTTGCCCTCAAATGATTTCAATTTCCAGAAGTCTAAAATTCCGTCAGTTGGTACAGACGCAAAGGTATGTGATCAGTTATATAGATTGTAAAAAAAGAAAAGAATTAACAGAAAATGATTTTTCAGCTTTATTGTATTTTGATTTTATTCAAACAAGATTTTGCACAAGATCCTTTTTGTCAACAAATAACAAATGATTTTAGAAGTGTTAACCCTTTGCCACACAATCCTGACTGTTATCAACCCATGAAGAAGGCTTTCGAAACGTTGTAGGAAAAGAGAAAATGCCTACTTCTTCAGGGCGTTGGAACTCTGCATTATGTGGTGAAGGGTAAACCCTTTACAAAACAAGTCTGTGTTTTAGCCGCCCTTAGGAAAATAGCTTTTTAAAACATTGAAGGAAATGGAGAAAATGCTGGTAACCACAGTGTTTTCTGCTCTATCAAAGAAACATTTCTTATGTTGAGCCACAACTGATTTGTCGCCTGCAAATGCTTTCAATTTGGGCACAACTAAAACTTTGTTGTTTGGGAAAGAGTGGTTATTATACTGCAAAGAAACTTCTCGAGATCTGATTGGATAATATGCCCCGAACATATATATCATGTACACGGGCAAAACCAAAGTAAAAGCAGTTTCCCTTTCGGAAGCCCCGTATACATGACTACACTTTCAACACAACATCCAAAACGGCAGCGGTGATCAAGATTAACATCAAGATTATGCACCAAACTGCACGTTTTACCAAGGTTTCAGTGACGTCAGTTGCCAGTGACATCAGTTTTCATTGAAATGGGGCACTCAGAAGGGAAATTCTACTTTGTCAGTGTACTCAATTTTTGAAACCAAAAATCAGGTAAATTTCGCTTAACACATTTTGGAATGGTAAAACTTTGCAGCATAATAAATTCATTGTACGGTCAGGTGGCAGGGGCCTTGGAAACTTGTTCACGGGGGGACCATTATTTTGTTGCATGTGTAAAGAGATTTGCATCTGGTTTGACCTTTGGTCTCATCTGATACAAACCTCTTTACACACACAATTCAACCTGATCCAAGCACACAGAACTGCAGACTGTTGTAATATTTGATTTTTCCAAGCTGTCGTGATCAGAATATCTCAAACTGTTGGGCTTGGTGCTCTAAGGGTCAAGGTCAAATTACAACCTGCGTCATATAAATTGAGCCACATGCTACAAAAACAGGGCAAGTGAGTCATCACATAATCAGTGATAGATAAAATTCATTTTATCTAAAAACCAACTGAATCTGGAGGAAGAGTGGTCCTTGGACAATGCAGAAAATTTACAAAAAACAAAAAGTTTTGACTCATGCCAGCGTGCGCAGAATGCGCAGCCTGACAGGAGTCGATACTTTTTGCAGATGCATTAAGCCCCCTTTTCATAGAGCATGGCTATAATACTAGTATATTGTATAAAAATATAAGCATAACATTGTATACATACAAAATATCAATATCAGTTTAGTTGTGGAATGAAATTAAGATCAAGATATGAATAAAATTCAATGGTGAACTCAAAATAAAAAGACAGTCAGAAACTCTTGTTTATCTGTAGATGGAATATAGCTTAGGCCAAAACAAAAAAATGTGGTTCCTATTGCATACTTTTGAAAATTAGGGTGGGTGGGTTGGTGGGTAGGTAGGTAGAAAAATTATTTTATTTTATCAACATATTTCTTCCCTAAGCATTGTATTCTATTTTCAAATGTTCTGAAAGTTCTTTTTATCAAACTGTCCTGTATAAACAGTTGATAACTAAGTTTTCCTTTTTTAACTTTTGCTTGGCTTACTGCTTTTTATTTATATTTCTTAGATCTAGATCTACTATGTCAAGGTAACTGTTATTCAGGTGATCTCTTGTCTTCAGGTGTTGCGCCAGGAAACACTTCTGATTCTTAAAAAAATGTGTGAAATATTAAATGATCAACTGGTGAAAAAATTTTCAGATGCGGTCGGGTGACCGGAACCACATGAATATTTTGTTATGGCCTTAACCTTATACATGAGATGCATGGAAGCTGCAGTTATCAAAACTCACACTGACATTCTCATACATCCTTTACTAAACATTTCAGAGTTTTTTGTAAGGCTTCTGAAAACATTGTGAGAAAAGGAGAAAATGCTGGTTACCAGCATTTTCTCCTCTTCCCACAATGTCTTCTATCTTTTCATTTTTAAATCATATCACTTAAGTCATATTTATTTTGTCGTCTGCAAATACTTTCAAATTGGACGAGTCTAAAACTTTGGTGGTAAAAAGCAGAAAATGTTATTCACTAGCATTTTCTTCTGTGAATTCGATGGTTTTAAAAGCCTTCTACATCAGTGTACACATAACAATAGCCAAGTTTCACCAGTTGTTCAACAAAACTTTTTCGGCATAGCTCAATGTGCTGGCTTTTGACCTACTTTTTGGTACTGGTAACAATAAATAAACATAAATTTGTGATTGGTAAAAAATATAGTCGTGTTTATTTAACAGGCCTACATATTTGCAGGCAAATTTATGCTGTCTATCTTTTTTAAAGGTATTTATTTATTTTTTTTTTTTTGACAGTCAGAAGAAAAAAATATATTATGATTTTCTTTTGAAATTATACATTTGTAAATAGAAAATTATGCATCAAAAAAGATGAAAGCAATATCATTCAACATTATGGCACTGAATTACTTTTTATTAAAATACTTGTGAACAATATTCCCATGAGGCGTTCGCTGAAAATTGCCGTCAAATTTGATTGGATCAAATTTGAATATGTCTGGGTGTCCGAAATGGGGGCATGCATACGCAAAGTCAGCTTTACTCCATTGGAATGGTGGTAAATCATCAAATGTAGGTCCGCTAATAGCTATAAACTCTAGATTCTTCATCATGTCCCTGTTTGTAAGCTGAAAAATATAATGACGACCGCATGCAGGTGTCAACGCTCGGCTGCAGTTACTTTAGTGAAACTTTAAGTCAAAAAATGGGTATTTCTGTGTCAAAAATATTTTGATAGTTATCTGCCTGTTGTGTATGGGACCCTTTAGATATTTAAAATCTAGTCAAAAGTTGAAGTAAATATCTTCAGTAATGACAGAGATATTATAAATTATCGAAGTTTTTGTATGCCGACACACAAGACAACTCAGACGATGCCCAGGCTATGCAATAACTTGACATTTTCTTTGAAAACAGCCAAGCTAAAACGTACAGAACAAAATGGTTAGCATATTTTGCATTCAGATTTTTCTTGGAGACCAAACGAACCGCTAGATTTTATTATTTTTTAGGAGAAATTACCAGGTCCCAACCCTGCTATCATTTTTCCTTGTACATGTGAAATTGTCAAAAGAAAAAGAATAATGGACTAAAATCAGAGTTATCTCAAAACCTGATAAAATCTGAAAATTGTGTGGTAAAGAGTTAACCCTTTACGAAGCAAATCCTTGTTTTAACCCAAAATTTTAAAAGGCTTTCGAAAAAATGTCTGGAAAACAGCATTTTCTCCTTTTTCCACAATATTTTCTACCCTGTTAAACAAAAATTGAGTCATTTTAGCCACACTTAATTCGTCATCTGCAATTGCTCTCAATTCGAACCAGTCTGAAATTTTGTGGTATGGCATAGTTATATTGTTAACACTTACTTTGTTGGGGTTGAATACTGATACAAAATCTTAGGGTGAACTCATTACCCAAACAATACCCAGTTTTAACAACCCTAAAAGAGACAGCTTTTGAAAACATTGAAAACATTGTTGGAAAAGAAAAATTACTAGTTACAAGCAATTTCTCCATTTCCAACAATGCTTTTTACCCTATCAAAGACCAGAAATTATCATTTTAGCTGCATTTAATTTTCGTCTGCTAATGCTACCAATTTGGTCCAGTCCAAAATTTTGTTGCTCGGTAAAAAGTTATAAAGCCATCTATAGATTATGAATACATAAAAAGCAATACATCAACATAAACTCTGTTTACACAATGATATCCAAACCAAATCTCAGTGTGGAAATTACCATGGCAACATGCAAATTACCTTCATGTCCGTACCACCATGTGACCTATGACCAAGTACTTCAAACGGATATGTTCCGTTTTTAGGGTTCAAGTCACATCGAGCAGATATTCCATTCTCTCCACTATAGGGAGGCGTGCAATTACACTGAGCAAGAGGATCGTGCTGAAAATTGTTGTACCTAGAAGAAAAAGTAGTCCCTGCCCTCAAGTCAAATTTCTTGTGATCTTTCAATAGCTGATAAGGATTAATAATATGTGAGTCTTGCTCTGTTAAAAGTAGGTTTATATGCATCAGCAAAAAGTACCGACCCCGGTCAGCCTGTGCAGTCTGTGCAGGCTGACCTGGGTCGAAACTTTTTCGCTACTGGTCAATTTTCTGCATGACAAAGGACTAGACTAGTGTAGCTCATGATTCAGTCTAGATCATAATTCAGTCAGTTTTTAGACAAAATGGATTTTATGGATCCACACTTATGTGATGACTTTACCAAACAATCATGCCTTTTTACGGCCCTGAAAAAGAAGGCTTTAAAGCACTGTGGGAAAAGAAGAAAATGCTGATTACCAGCATTTTCTCCTTTCCCCATAATATTTCAAAAGGTTTCTTGCTCAAGGTCATTTAACCCTTTACCACACAATGCCAACTATTAACAACCCCGGGAAAGAAGCCTTCTGAAAACGTTGTGGGAAAAGGAGAAAATGCTGGTAACCAGCATTTTCTCCTTTCCCCATTATATTTTCTACCCTATCAAAGACAAATTGCACCATTTGAGCTACACTGAAACTGTGGTCTGCATATGCTTTCAATTAGGATAAGGCTAAAATTTTGTTGTCTGGTAAAGAGTTAAACACAGGATTGTGTGGTAAAGGGTTAAGGTTCGGATGCTAAACATTACCTTCATATCTGTCCCACCATGTGACCTATGCCCTAATGCCCCAAAAGGGTATGTTCCACTTTCAGGATTAAGATCAGACCTTGCTGATATCCCATTTTCACCACTGTAGGGTGGGGTACATTGACATCTTGCTAATGGGTCATGTTGAAAGTCATTGTACCTGATTGAAAAGAACACTATTGTATGGCATGTATTGTAATGAAATGAATGATTGTTTGGTGTGCAATGTGTGATGAAATGAGCACTTAATTGCATGCTGTGTATTATTTGAGAAAGTGAACACTTGATTGTATGGTGTGATTTTTTTTTTTTTTTTTTTTTAATTAAATGAACACTTTATTATATGACATGTATTGTGTTGAAATGAACACTTGATCAGTGTTTAATGTGTGATGAAATTAGCACTTGATTGTATGCTGTGTATTGTTTGAGAAACTGAACACTTGATTGTATGGTATGTATTGTGGTATGAAATGAACACTTGATTGTATGGTGTGAATTTTTTTTTTTTTATGAAATGAAGACTTTGTTGTATGACATTTATTGTGATGAGATGGACACTTGATCGTATGGCAGGCATTGTGTAATGAAATGAAGATTTGATTGTATGGCATGTAATGAATAATGAAATGAGCACTTGATTGCATGGTGTGTATTGTTTGAGAAAATGAACACTTGATAGTATTGGATGTATTGTAATGATATGAACACTTGACTGTATGGTGTGTAATAAATAATGAAATGAGCAATTGATTTAATGGTGTGTATTGTTTGATGAAATGAACACTTGATTGTATGGCATGCATAGAGCAGAGTATTGGTCAAGAGGGAATCATGTGGATTGGGAAGGTGAAATTCAAGTACAATGGCCCAAGAAAAAGAGCAGAGTAAGCATGAAAGGTGGTAAATAAGGATTTAGAT
Organism: Hippopus hippopus; assembly: GCA_946811185.2. Taxonomy (NCBI): domain Eukaryota; kingdom Metazoa; phylum Mollusca; class Bivalvia; order Cardiida; family Cardiidae; genus Hippopus; species Hippopus hippopus. The sequence continues at coordinate 1,239,403 of OX328109.1, forward strand.
TGCAAAGGGCAGGAAAAGGTCAATTTTGGGGAGGATAAAGGCCAACATTGGTGGGGGAAAAGGGCAATGGAACTGAGGAAAAGGTCTACTCTTGAGGGAAAAGGGGCAACACTGGAGGGAGAATGTCAATGTTGGAGGGAGAAAAGGACATCATTTCAGGTGAAAAGGGCAACATTTGAGGGGAAAAGGTCAAAAGTTGAAGGGGAAAAGGGCAAAGGTCACAATCACCATGGAAAGCAGAATACTTTTTCATGGAAAACATGAAAACAATGACATGTTCTGTTACCTTTTACCACACAAAGAAATTTAAGATTTGTCCATTTTGAAAGTATTAGCTGAAGATAGTTTAAGTGTGGTTCAGATGTTAAAATCTGCCTGAATGGGTAAAAAACAGTTTGGGAAAAGGAGAAAATACTGGTTACCAGCATTTTCTCCTTCTCCCAAAATATTTTCAAAAGCCTACTTTCTAAGCTTAATTAAAACTTGGAATTGTGTGGTTAAAGGTTAGGATTTAAAAACAATAAAACTGTAATTAAAACAAAGCTAATACATTAGGCCAAAAATCATTGTAAAATTTTTATTACGAGTATCCCTTGAGATAAAACTTAAGCAGACAGCTTTAAAAACAGTAAAATTGGGATAACCAAAATGGAATTAAGTTGTAAAATTTGACAGATGACTGAATGTTATATTATTGCAACAAAAGCAGAAATTACTTGTTTCTTGCCCAAAATCTTTGCAAAAGGAGCCTGCTTCAAAACTTAAAAGGTAATACACAGAGAGAAATGAGTTAAAGAATATCGAGAAAAATTCAGCTTGAAGAAAGTATAAAAGTACAATTCTAGCAGAAATTCGGGTCATTCCGGCAAGTCAAATTATCTCCCATGCCAGACAACAGGTTGGTCCTTTTCTGTATTCCTTTACATTTATCCTTGACTCCCTTTGGGATGTTGCAATAAATATAATTTGATTTCATGATATATACATAAGGTCCCCATATAATTTTAGAGCAAAATCTGTGTAATACCTCATTAGTTTCTGCATAGAGATCAAATCCACCACTTTACCCTGGTCACGTTTAAAGATCTGTGCCCTCGGAGCTTTATCGTATGTAAACCAGTCACCATACTTCCGTACATTGTTCCAACAGCCACTTTTATTGAAGATCTCTGGAAAGTACCTGTAACATTATTGTAGAGATTTAACCCGTTATCGCACGATCCTGAATGTAAACGACCCTCGAAAAGAAAGCTTTTGAAATCATTGTAGAAAAGGAGAAAATGCTGAAAACCAGCATTTTCTCCTTTTCCCACAATGTTTTCTACCCTTTCATAGCCAAATCCAATCATTTGAGCTATACTAAATTTGTCGTCTGCTAATGCTTTCATTTTGGAGAAGACTGAAATTTTGTTGTTTGGTAAAGAGTTAACTGTAGTAAATAAATTTGGAACCTTTGACTATGACATCACCATTTTAAAGTATGAACTTCTGCAGAACATGCAGTTTCATCTTGGATCTATGCTGCCAGTCTTTTAAGTCAAAGTTGCAAAACAGAAATACATTCCAGTATTTTCTCCTTTTCCCACAATGCTATCTACCCTATCAAAGACAAATTCTGTCATTTGAGCCACATTTAAATTGTCATCTGCAGATGCTTTCAATTTGGTCCAGTACAAAATTTTTTTGTTTGGTAATGAGTTAACCCTTTACCAGACGACAAAATTTTAGCCATGTCCAAATTTAAAGCATTTGCAGACGACTATTTCAATGTGACTCAAATTGTGCAATTTTTCTTTCATAGGGTAGAAAACATTGTGGAAAAAGGAGAAAATGCTGGTTACCAGTCTCCTTTTCTCACAATGTTTTCAGAAGGCTTCTTTCACAGAGTCGTTAAAAGTTGGGATTGTGCGGTAAAGGGTTAACCTGACAGCTCTAGGATCTAGAACAGATAGACTTCAATTTCAGGATGGAAGAAGTAGTGTACTGATACAGAAATCTTTTAAAGGGGACTACTTACGCAATATTATAACTCGGCCAGTACGACTGTGACTTGAGTACATCAGTTTTGTCTGCATAGAGAACTGTACCTCTGTAAGACAAAAAAGCTGTAACAGTGAAATTGAAATAGAAAAACAATTCAAAGGGCCATATAGTATAGTGTTTAACCCCATTATGAACAGTATTTCAGTTACATGGCATGGGCCATGGCACCTACACATGCTTTCGTGAAGTTTTCTTCTATTCACTAAACAACAAAATTTTAGACTTGTCCAAACTGAAAGCATTTGCAGACGACCACTGTTCCACACAAACAGTTTTCTTCTGTTTCCTATAGAGTGACCCCTTGTTTCAAAGGACTAAGAACTCTTGTTTGTGTGTTATGGAGTTTTGCACACATGTATGTTAACAGAGCTCCAGATAAAAGGGAGTGATGGTATTCTAAATCCATTATTTCTCCTTGAAACCCTATGTTATGGGTACTCATTAGAATCGTCTCGATGAGACTATTCTAATGAGTACCCACACCATAGGGTTTATTGGAGAATGATTCATATTTTCAATTTTGAAATCAAAATAATTCCCTCTATCTGGAGCTCTGTATGTACTTTGGTCTTTAACAGTGAGTAAAGCAGTTCAGCAGTCACGTATGGAATTAGTTTGAAACTTACTGAATTTTTTCTAGAATAGCAAGAAAAGATACTAAGCAGACACTTACGGAATCTGTTCTAAAACAGTTAGAAGGCCAGCAAGAGGTTCAAATCCAGGGTTGAACCGTTCAAAGTCTACCACCATCCACTGGTTATTGTACCTACAATTAGGATGAAAAAAACTGTACAAGTGAAAGTCTGCTCAACAAAGGGTAAAAATTTTTGCAAATGCATGAAAAATATTTTTGGAAAAAAAAATATGTGTAAAAAAAATTTGGGTTTGCCCACGTACTTGGTGTGTCACAGAACATGGTTGGAAAAATGTGGCAACACTACCTGATGCATGTAAACCAGAAGCTCTTAGATGGTACATGTATTTTCAACATAGTTAAATGAAACCAGGTTTTTGTTTTCAATACATCTGATAACTATTTCAGCCATTCTCAGACTCCAAAAACCATGAAAAACAACTTTCAGACAGTCACTGGCATTAGACCATCTACAAAAACAGTACCTAATCATTCTCCTGATGCTGGTATATATACCTGAAGAGTGGGCTTCATATTCACCAACCATTCTTAAGAACATTATCAGTCTTATTCTCCAAAATTTTCTAAATTTGAAAGCAACACAGCTTCTTCCAAAGTTGTGTTACTTTCAATTTTTAAAAGTCTTGGAGAATAAGACAAAGAATGTTCTCAAGAATGGTTGGTAAATACGGACGCAGGGCCCGAATTCACAGAAAAGAAAACTTAAGTCTCTTATTTTGTTCATTCCACTCAAGGACTCATTTTCTAACTTAAGTTGAGTTTGCTTTTTGAGACACATTTTTCAAACATTAACAGGCTTAAGTAATGTTCTGTTATCCTATTTCAGACTAAACTCAGCATATAAATCGACCTTAGTCTGAATGAATTAGGTCCTTTACATTGCCGAGTTGATTCTGAAATATTAACACCCGTCTGTATAAGTATTACATTTGCATGTAACAAAATTATATGACTCAAATTATGGGATATGTCTTCGAAAGGGCAAAAATATATTATTGTCATGTCTTACGTGCCACTGTTGTGTTTCTGAAATATTTGTGCCCACATGTCACCTGACTTTGCCATCCTGTTAGCCACCATCGTTCTCACGCCCTCAAGCACAGTGTCAAAGGTTACATACTTATACAGGGATGGGTTACTGTTACCTATTGTGGTTTCCTGTGATGCCTAGAATGTAAGATAAAAAACAAGCAACTTCTAAACTGCTCACATCATCTTCCCCAGCCAAGGGTGACATTCACTATGTTGTTCTTTTCACCCTTGGCTAATTGACTCGAAATTCTTAATTCTTGAGATATGTTTATTTATTGGTTACCTATCATGGTTTCTTGAGAGGCCTGAAATGTGAGACAAGAAAAAAAAGCTGCTCCTATACTGCTCACATCATCATTACAAGCCAAGCTGAAGGGTGATAATCAGTACATTGCTCTTTTCACCCTTGGCTAATTTGTAAAATTTGTAATTTGAAATTTGTAATGCCTGAGATACACTTAGTCATTGGTTTCTATGTATTCATGTTTCGCTCTTTCTGTCAAATCCCAAAAGTCTATGGCTCTCTGATTCTTTTAGTTATGTAACTTATTTTGTTATACAGGGAGTGTATATAATACAAGAGGACCATGATGGTCCTATATTGCTCACCTGAGTATATTTGTAACTTATATGGAATACCACATACAAATAATAGTATATCAAAGCCAGAAGCCATTCTTTTTTGATAAGGCATACCCGGGGGAGGGGAGGAAAGCCATAATGTGACCCCAATAAGAATTACTCTAACAACTTTTGGCAGAGGGTCACCAGAACTTTGCTACAAACAAAACATGAAAGTTTTAGTCTCTCACTTGTCACATGTAATTTTCTTCCTTTTCAATGTTAAATAGGGTGCGCCCGGGCAGAGCCCAAACTCCACCCAAGGGGTCAATTTTTAAAGTTTTGGTAGAAAGTCTCAAGATGATGTTACATACAAATTAAGAATGCTCTAGCCCTTATGATTTGTCAGAACAAGAGTTTTAAAAGATTTCCTTCTTTGTTTCTATGTAAAATTGGGTGCACCCGAGCAGAGCCCAAATATGACCCCAAAGAGATAATTTTAACAATCTTTATAAAGAGTCACCAGATGATGCTACATGCAAAATATGAATGCTTTGGCCCTTATGGTTTGTCACAAGAAGATTTTAAAAGATTTCCTTCTTTAATTCTATGTAAAATAGTGTGCGCCCGGGCAGAGCCCAAATATGACCCCAAGGGGATAATTTTAACAATTGTTTATAAAGGGTCACTAGATGATGCTACATGCAAAATATGAATGCTTTAGCCCTTATGGTTTGTCACAAGAATATTTTAAAAGATTTCCTTCTTTGTTTCCATGTAAAATAGGGTGCGCCCTGGCAGAGCCCAAATATGACCACAGAAATATAATTTTCACAATTTTGGTAGAGGATCATCAGATAATGCTACAAACCAAATATGAATGCTCTAGCCATTATGGTTTGTCAGAAGAAGATTTTTTAAAGATTTCCTTCTTTGTTATTATGTAAAATAGGGTGCACCCGAGCAAAGCCCAAATATGACCCTAGGGGAATAATTTTAACAATTTTGGTAAAGGGTCACCCAATGATGCTTCATACAAAATATGAATGCTCTCGGCCTTATGGTTTGTCACAAGAAGATTTTTAAAGATTTTTTCCATTTTCAGCCATTTTGTTGCCATGGCAACCAGAGTTTTTGATGGAATTAAATTCTTGTAACACCTTTTGTAGAGTTTCATCCAAGGAACATTCCTGCCAAGTTTTATCAAGATTGGCCATCTGGTTTTGGAGGAGAAGATTTTTAAAGAAATTGTTAACGGACGGACGGACAGATGGACGGACGGACGGACGACTGACGATGACTGATCACAATAGCTCACCCAGAGCACTTCGTGCTCAGGTGAGCTAAAAAAGGCACATTTCAAGAGTTAGCATTTCTGTGTGGTCGAAGAAGGTCTTGTTGCTTGTATTAAGAGCTTTGCATCTGATTTAACTTTTCATTTTTCTTCCCATACACCTCTTTACACATGCAACTCAGCCTGATCTGACCACAGAGAAATGCAGACTGTTGAAATAAAACCATCTTACCAGTCCTGATGATATGAGATAAAAATCGTCACCAGATAACAACACTCCGGGATAGGAAGACATGGTTATCACTTTACCGGGCACCAAGTCTGATATAAAACAACAATCTTGGTAAAATATTGTGGAACTAAAAACCAATCAGTGTTTCAATAATGTAACCAACAGTCATCCATTCAGACCAGAAAAAACAGGCTAGACTTGCTTGTTTTTATGTTCAATGCTGTTTTCAACACTATTTTAGTACAAATATGGCTTAATACTATACCAAATGACAAAATTCTAGACTGGTCCAACTTAAAGACATTTAAAGACAACATAATGGAAGGTCGCTAATTTGACAAAACTTATCTTTGATTGGTTAGAAAAGATTGAGGGAAAAGGAGAAAATGCTGGATACCAGCCTTTTCTCCTTTTCCCACAATGTTTTGAAAAGCTTTCTTCCAGTAGTTTGTCAGAAGTTGTGATTGTGTGGTAAAGATTTAATGATAAAAACCCTATTAAAAAGGATTTAGAAAGAAAAAGCAAGCATTACCAGAGCTGTTGTCATTCATGTGAAATCCAAAATCATACTTCTTGAGGACACGCAACATGCTTTGGTATGAATCCCAAGTGTCATGGGCCACATACAGATCCTTGTTGCCTGGCAACAGCTTAATCAAAGCAGAGCATGATCCAGATCCAACAGGTTTGGGTTTCAAACTGCTTGGCCTGAGAGCATTAGGTATGTCTTCCATATCACCACTCAATGACAAAACACTGAAATACAAAGATGCACAATTTTATCACATAAACTTTCTTGTTTTCACTGTAATATGGGTAAACTCATTAAGAATTTTCTGCTCTTAAACATTTTTGAGATGAGCATAGTGTGACATCATTTATGATGTCATTTTTTACTTCTCTCAGAGAAGTGAATCAGCTTTTATGCATGGAAATTACTGTATGTGCATATATGGTTTTGCAAATTCTGACTGATAATATGTGAAAAAACATTATGTGATAAAAAGAATCTGACATTTGCTGCCTCTTGAGATAAAATTTTATTACCTTTTTTAACAAAAAATGTTATGAAACTTGCCAAAGATTTGCTTAATAAAATTTTTCTAGACTTGTTAAACTCTTTACCAAACAACAAAATTACAGCTTTTTCCAAACTGAAAGCATTTGCAGACACCAAATTAATTGTTATTCAAAACTCAAAATTTCTATTTCAAAGGGTAGAAAACTTTGTGGGAAAAGGTGAAAATGCTGGTAACCAGCATTTTTACCTTTTCCCACAATGTTTTCCAAAAGTCTTCTCTTTCAGGGACATTAATAGTCAGGAATGTGTGGTAAAGAGTTAATAAAACTTTATCTAAAATGCAAACTTAAAGTCACCTCCTGTATATCTATACATATTACCTTGCGCAGATAATAATTTTTCAGCTTGCATAAGACAATCAATGAGAATATTGTGGCAAAAGGAGATATTGATTTTATTCTTAAAATGTCGTCCAAAACTCTTTACCACATGGTAAAATTTTAGACAAGTCCAAATGGAAAGCATTTGCAGATGATTATTTAAATGAGATTTGTCTTCAAAAATGTAGAAAACATTCTTGTCCCATGATGTTTTCAAAGACCATTTTCTTAAGGGTAGTTAGTCAGCTATTAGTAAATTGTCAAAGTTCTTTTTCTTAACAATCAGAAAATAACTGCCAGTATATACTTATGGAACACCTAACAGGTAAATACATGTATCTACACATGGTTGTTTTGGATTGTGAAAATACTCATCTGTCAGCCTAGTTCAGAGTTTGTTTATTGACCTGGAGGCTGTGGATTCGCCCCTGTGCAGTTATTCACCAGCATTATTGTTACATTCTTCAAAGGATCAAAAAACAGCTGCCATTATATACTTACAGCAAACAAAATGGGTCAATATCTACTGTTTGTGGGTCTCCCCTGTTAAAGTAAATCACTGGTCTTTCATATTTTTTGAAGAATCAGAAAGAAACCCACTACTATATACTTACAGCAAACCAAACGGGTCAATATCTACAGATGGTCCCTTTGGATTGTTGAAATATCCATCTGTCAGACCGTCCACTTGAACCATGAAGAGTTTTACCTAGAACGAAGACAAAATACAGTGTCTGTATTCAGCAACCATTCGTAGGAACATGCTCTATCTTATTCTAGATTTGAAAGTAACACAACTTACATATTTGAAAGTAACACAATTTCTATTTGCTAAATCATTTGGTTTAGCCAATAAGAACATGTGTTACTTTCAAGTTATAACATATTCTTGAGAATAAGTCAAGGTACAAAGACAAAATACAGGGTTTGTATCCATCAACCATTCTTAGAAATATTCTATGTCTTATTCTAGAGTTAGAAAGTAACATAAGTTCTGACTGGCTAAACCAAATGCTTTAGAACTTGTGTTACTTTCAAATTTAGACCAAATACTTGAGAATACGTCAAGGAACCAACACAAAACACAGTGTCTATTCACCAACCATTCTTAAAATATATTCTCTGCCTTACTCTAGAATTAGAAAGTAACACAAACCATTTGGTTTAGCCAATCGGAACTTATGTTACTGTCTTATTTAGAAAATTCTTGTGAATGAGAAAAAGAATGTTCTTAGGAACGACTGGTGAATACGGACCCTGATGTATATAGAACAGCCTGAATAGGGATATAAACTTTACTAACCAGTTATATATCGAATACAGATGATGTTGAGCACACCCTTGTAAAATATGGATTATTGACCATTTACCTTACAATCCCATGTTTGACTATGAGGAAAAAGGCTTTTGAAAACGTTGCCGGAAGAGGACTACATGCTGGTTACCAGGTTACTAATCCTGTTATAAAACATTGTGAATAAGGAGACAATACCTCTTTTTAGAAACAGGAGAAAATGATGGTAACCAACATTGTCTCCTTTTCTCACAATGTTTTCTACCCTTTCAATTCCAAACATTTTCAAAATTTGAATCATATTTATTTTGTTGTCTTCAAATGCTTTCAATTTGGACACTTCTTAAATTGCCTTTCTGTAAACAGTTAACCCTTTACTGCATGAAGAAATTTTAGGCTCATCCAAACTGAAGGCATTTGTAGACAACCAATTCTTTGTGGCTAAAATAGTAGGACCCATCCCTGGAAAGGTAGAAAAACATTGTGGGAAAAGGAGAAAAAGCTGGTGACAGCATTTTCTCCTTTTCCCACAATGTTTTTCAGAGCCCTCTTCTTCAGGGTCATTAAAACTAGGTATTGTTTGGTAAAGCGCTCAAGATACCCCAGACAGAGGGCTTTTGAAAACATTGTGGGAACAGCAGAAAATGCTGGAGACCAGGAATTTCTCCTTTTCTAACAAATATTTTCACCTTTTCAAAAAATTCAATATTTGAGTCATATTTATTTTGCCATCTTTCACTTAAGAGACTTCTTGAATTGCCTTTTGGTGAACACAACATAACAAATTTTAGACTTGTCCAAATTGAAAGCATTTGTACAAGCAGACAAGGAATTGAATGCAGCTCAAATGATGGAACTTATCTTTGGAAAGGTAGAAAATATTGTGAGAAAAGGAGAAAATGCTGGTAACCAGCATTTTCTCCTTTTCCCACAATATTTTCAAGAGCCTTTTTTTTTCAAGGTCATTAAAACTTGGGATTGTTTGGTAAAGGGCTCACGACCCCCCCCCCAAACAGATAGCTTTTGAAAACATTGTGGCAAAAAGAACAATGCTGGAGACAAGCAATTTCTCATTTTCTAACAAGTATTTTCTACTCTTTCAAAACTAAAATTCAATTTTTGAATCACTTGCATTTTGTCATCTGTAAATGATTTCAGTTTGGACCTTTCTAGAATTTTTCTAACACTGGCCTGGAGTACGACTATTCTATCCCAGTGCTCTTACCAAGTGCCAGTAAGGGTCTGTGTTAGATTGTGCCTGCTTTTTCATCCAGCTGATGTTATCTTGGAGAAAGTTTCTCAATGCCACACATTCTGGGGTCATAGGCTCATCACAAAACTGACCTAGTTTGTAAAGAACTTCATAGTGCATACTGATTTATTCAGTGTCAACATATTTCTTCTTTAATCTCATATATAGTAAATAGTGTGACACCATCCATGTATGCAAACTGGCAATCAGATTGATTGTATGGTGTTTAACACCATTTTCAACATTATTTTAGTTATATCAAGGCAACCAGTGCACCTATCTATGCTTTCCTGGAGTTTTTCTTATTAGTACTGTGCATAATATTCTCTCCAAGCCAGTGGGTGCTTTCACACATAACCATTTTCGAGATAATGATCAATATCATATGGAGATACTTGATGGCGAGACACCATCCATGTTTCAGCCATGCTCAGGCAAAAGGGGTTTTAATGCATCTCTGACATTCAATTTATCAACCAAGTTACATACATGTAAGTATCCATGAAATCCATTTTGTCTCACAACTAAATCATGAGGTAAACTGGTCCTTTGACATGCTTAAAATTGACCAATAGTAAAAAGTAATGACCCAGGTTAGCCTGAGTGGACTGCACAGGCTGACATGGGTCAATACTTTTGCAGATGCATTAAGCCCCCTTTTCACAGAGAATGGATCATTTAGAACCTGGCATTTAGAACTACTGATATACTCAACCATTTCACCCTTTACCCAATAATCCAGAGTTTTCATGACCCTGAGGAAGACTTTTGAGAACAATGTGAGAAAAGGAGAAAATGCTGGCATTTTCTCCTTTTCTCACAATGTTTTCTAACCTTTCCAGAACAAATTTCACATTTCTGAGCCACAGTTAATTTGTTGTTTGCACTTGCTTTCAGTTCTAAAATTTTGTTATCTGGTAAAGGAATAAAACAAAAATCTGCTTCCAGAGAAATAATAATAGAAACTGGCATAAGTAGGCAATGGAGATAAAATGTTATTGAAAAAGTTTATAAAAATGATATTAAGTGCACCTTTGATGCAAAGACTTATGCGAATGTCACATGATCAATTCAGTATAATGATATCACATCTGATATGATAAAACTACTTGGAGTTACCGATTGCAAATGTCATCCCTTTATTTAAAAGCCAAAAATTGCACCTTTTCATAGAATGTAATCATACAATTAATACTATTGCAAAGAAATATGAAATTCATTGCATTTGTCGTATTTTGCAAGTAATTTTAATCACAAGCATAAAAGCATAAGTAGGCCACTTCAAATGGTTACTGTTCCCTATAATATCTTCAGATTTTCTTACAAAACAATAGGGTTCAAGCTCTCAGAAATACAGTCAAACTGTGCAAGTTTCACAAAAACCCAACAAAAAAATGCAGACTTAATCTCACAAACTAGACAAAGATTCTAGTGGTTTACCATTAACTGTATTGTCCCAGTGCATCTTTATCAGAGATTTGGTTAAATATCCCTCCACAAGCCCAGCTGCATAGGCTTGATCATCGTCAGCATATTGTGGGTTTGTGGAAACACTCAGTGTAGCCCATCTAAAAGAAGATACAGCTAAAGATTTTACCAACAGGTAGACTCGTTGATTGATTGATTGATTGACTGTTTGGTGTTTAACGCCGTTTTCAACATTATTTCAGTTATATCGCAGTGGCCAGTGCACCTATCCATGCTTTCCTGGAGTCTCTTTTACCAGTACTCCGCACAATTTTCTTTCCAAGCCACCGGCTGCTTTCCCACATAAACATTGTCGTAACAATGGTCAGCGGTGGGAGAGGAATGAATCCTGTCACAATGACTATCATCAGGTAGACTCGTAAGTCCCTTTCTAAGCTTTTGGATCCTTTCATACCAAATAAACCATTTACTACACAATGCTGAGTTTTAACCATCCTGAAGAACAAAGCCTTTGAAAACATTGTAGGAAAAGGAGAAAATGCTGGTAGACAGCATTTTCTCCTTTTCCCACATTGTTTTCTACCCTTTCAAAGACAAATCCAAGCATTTTAGCCCAGCTGAATTTCTCCTTTGCAAATGGTTTCGATTTGGATATGTCTAAGACATTGTCGTTTGGTAAAGAGCTAAACAGACAACAAATTAAAACTTTCCATACTAAACGCATTGAACTCCTTACCAAACAACAAAATTTGAAATTGTCCTAATCCAAAACATTAGCAGACAACAAATGTAATATGGCTCAAGTAAATTGTCTGGTGGAAATTGTCTATGAAAGAGCAGAAAACATTTTGGGAAAAGGAGAAAATGCTGGTTACCAGCATTATTGCTTTTTGAAAAGTTTCTGACTATAACCTCTAGTTTTGAGTATAGATCTGGTTATGAAGTAAAAAGGTCAATAATAATATTATTATTATTACATTAATTATCTTATTAGTTTTTGTGATTAACCCTTTGCCACAAAATCCCAAGTTTTAACGACCATAAGGAAGAAGGCTTTTGAAAACATTGTGGGAAAAGGAGAAAAGGCTAGTAACCCATATTTTTCATTTTTTTCCTAAATGTTTTCTACCCTTCCTTCACAAATTTCACTTTCTGAGTCGTTTGGTTAACCCCTTAGCTGCTAAACACGACTAACTGACCTATTGCCGACAGTGTAGATCAAGATTAGACTGCACAGAACGTGCAGTCTGACCATTGATCCACGCTGTCCGATAAGGTGATTCTTTTCTCCATTAAAATAAGTTTGAAATATAATCAAGCGGGTCTTAATTATGGGCATGAAAGTCTCATTTAATTCATTTTTCTGGATACGGGTAAATCAGAGAAGGAGAAATGACAACCTTACCCAGTTTCATTTACGCTGTTCGCAAACTCAGCCCTTGCCACCCAGTTGTCTGCCTGGCTTTCCAATATTTTGAAGTTGCCAGATTCATCCTTGACAACAAAAGCATCTTCAACTTTCGCGGACCATGTAAGGGTGCAGATTTGAAGGAATACAAACAGACAAATTTTTAGATAAGTTCTCGCCATTTTGCAACATCATATGACTTGAATCACGTGACAGATCGTGGACAATTTTCAGCCCGGTGTCGTTTCGGCTACTACTGATATATTGACGGGCTTGTTTCAGCTAAATTTCGGCGAAGGCTATCAAATCGGTCTCGATAAATGAGCCATATCTTTCAGAGAATTGTAATATAGTCGGTAGATCTATTATTACCACCCGACAGAAACCGACTTCAGCAGGCTGAGATAACCCAGGGAAGATTTCATACAGCCTTTTCGGTCTAAAGCGTGCATACTGTTCTTAATGTTGTATCTCAGGTCAAGTTAAATATCTGATTGTGTCTTCTTATCAACTACAGATTTCTCACTAGGAAAAAGTTAACTATATATGTATAAAGGCATATAACCACAGCCCAAGACTTACTGTTTCACACTGAAATTAACAAACATAATGGAAAATTAACTACGAGATTGACTCGAGTCTAAAGAGACGATTTGATCGAAAATACTTGAATTGCTTTCAATACTCTTCACTTGGAAGTCGCAAGACTGTCCTCTCGCCGTATGAAATCTTGCTGCGGACCTTGACCTGTTCACTGCAGTTAAACTTTCCCTGCATGGCGGATTATTCATTGATGAAGCGGTAAATTTTTAACAGAATTATTTTTATACCGATGAATTCGATGCTTGAATCTGCCTGTATTTTTGCAGTGCAAAGATTAAGCTCCTTAGGGTTGATTAAACACTGGAATGTTTGGAAGGGAAAGGGTTTGACTCTTTACCAAAGGACAAAAGTTTTGACGAGTTTATAATGAAAACATTTGCAGACGATAAAAAGAATCTAGGTCAAATGAAAATATTTGTCTTTGATAGGGTAGAAAACGTTGAGGTTACCAACATTTTCTCCTTTTCCGTCAGTGTTTTCAAAACCCTTCTTCAGGGTTATTTAACCGTGGGATAGTGTGGTAAAGGATTAATTCTTTCACTGCTTAGGATGACATAGTGTAAGAATTTTGTATATCAAGATCAGACAGAACTTAATATTCAGTCTGATCTTTGGTCATACACCACTCTTTTTGGCTTAAGCTATTACTATGAAGTCTAGATCTATATCTTTAGCCAATTTCTTTTTGTTTGGCCACAAGAAAAGTCAAATTAATTGATGATGTAGCCAGAATTACTTCTTTACCAAACTACAAAAATGTAAACTTGTTCAAATTAAAAGTATTGCAGACAACAATTTAAGTGTCACTTAAATGATGGAACTTGTCTTTAACCCTTTACCATACAATCTCGTTTTTTTAATGCCTTTGAGGAAGAGGCCATTTGGAAACATTGTAGGGAAAGGAGAAAATGCTGGTAACCAGCATTTTCTCCTTTCCCCACAATGTTTTCAAAAGCTCTTTTCTTCAAGGTTGTTACAACTCAGGATTGTGTGTTAAAGGGTTAAAATGCTCAGACTTTATTAGAAACCTGAAGAAATTCATAGAAGTCTTGTCATAATATGCAACTGGATATATGAACAACAAAAGTTCACCACATTTTTACCTCTTTTTCAGTAAAGTTCACTCTATAAAGATTTGAAATGTACAGATGAGAATTGTCCTGATAAGCCATGAAGATCAATGAGAAAAGTTTGTCCAAATATGCCAATTCTGGTGCCCCTCCAGACAAAGAAGGGTATTTACATAAAAGGGGAGATTTCAACAGAGGCTTTCAGAAGAGATGGTTTGTCTTGAAGGGCAATTTGTTCTTTTACTATGACAAGAGAGGAGACAGGGATCCAATTGGTGAGAATACCTCTTATTTCCATTTACCTTTTACCAAACAATCCAGCAACTTCTTGACCTTAGGAAGAGGCCGTTTCATAACACTTCTGGAAAAGGAGAAAATGCTGGTAACCAGGATTTTCCCCTTTACCCACTATGTTTTCTACCCTTTCAAAGAACTTAAGTTTATTTGTACCACTTTCGAATTTGTTGTTTGCAGACGCTTTCATTTGGGAAGCCCACCTGGTTAGCTCGGGGATAAGCGTATTTGACTGGTGACCTGGTGGTTGCGAGTTGGATACCCAATTTAGGCAACCTTTCTTTGCGGTGTTTTTTCGCATCTGACCTATGATGCATGTGAGAAAAGTAGTCACTGACTTGGAAAGAAAGTTGTGAAACTGGTGTGAGACAGCCAGGAAACACAATGCAAGGTGCACTGACAGCCGTGATATGACCTAAGCTATTCAAATGGCGTTTAACTCCAACACAATCAATCAGTCATTTCAATTTAGAAGGGTCCGGAAAGGTCTAAAATTTGTTGTTGTGAAATGATTTATGGTACTCTTCAAGTTGGAGGTGCAATAAGACTTACTACTGGGACTACTTTTAAACAAAAATAAATGGCAACATTTACGAACTAAATTCAAAAGGAAACTATACTAACAAAGGCACATTTCATTGTGATGCAATGTTTAATTCAGGTTTTTATTTCTCTTTCATTATACTGGTAATGAGTTAGTTAATGTTAAGTCTACTTTATTGGCATGGTATCTAACCTAAAAAATATCGCGCTCTCTTGCAAGCCTGGTTCATTTTCTTACTAAATATGCAGAAGAGTAGCTAAAAATGAGATAACCGTCAGACTGGCTATTATAAGCATTCAGAACTTCTTGTTTGACTCATTTCTTCCCTGAAAACAGAAATTTGAAGTAGAGGACTTTGACATCAATCATGCCATTATTGTGCAACATGAATTTACCCTTTATTACACAGTCCCAACTTTTAACGACCCTGAGAAAGAAAGCTTTTGAAAACATCATGGGAAAAGGAGAAAATGCTAGTAGCCAGCATTTTCTCCTTTTCCCACCATGTTTTCTATCCTTCCCTAATCAAATTTCTATTTTTTAGTTATATTTCTTCTTTCATCTGTAAGTGCTTTCAGTTTGGCCTTGGCCTAAATTTTGTCATTTGGTAAAGAGTAAGAATTTTCTTTTAAAAGCATTTGCAGAATACAAATTGAAAAATACTGATGAAATGGTGAGTTTGTCTGTGATAGGAAAGAAAACAGTGAGAAAAGGAGAAATTGCTTTCGAAGGCCTTTTTTTCTAAGCGTCGTTAAAAGCCAGGATTTTTTTGAAAAAGGGTTAACTCTTTACAAAACAACAAAATTTTGGACTTGTTCAAACTGGAAGCAATTGCAGATGACAAAATAAATGTTGTTCAAATGATGGGAGCTCTCTGTTAAAAGGGTTTAAAACATTGTGAGAAAATGTCACCTGCATTTTCTCCTTTAACCACAATGTTTTCAAGGGCCTTCCTCCTCATTTAAAGTCATAAATATGTGATAAACGGTTAACAGGGATTTTCCTTGCAACCCGCATTTCTTCACTTCCCACATTGTTTTCTACTCTTTCAAAAGACAATTAGGCCACATTTACTTTCTTGTCTGCAAAATGCTTTCAGCTTGTTTTCTACCATTCCAAGACAAAGTCCAACATTTTGGCCACAATTAATTTGTCGTCTGCAAATGCTTTCAGTTTGGAAAAGTCTAAGTATTAGTCGCTGAGCCCCGTTAGCTAAGTTGGTAGTGTGCAGGACTTGAGAACAGGGGGTCATAGGTTCGATTCCTGGCTCAGCCAATTTCTTTCCAAGGATTGATGATAGTGATTGCAACAGGATTCATTCCTCTCCCACCACTGACCATTGTTTCGATGATGGTTATGTGGGAAAGCAGCCAGTGGCTTGGAAAGAAAACTGTGCAGAGTACTGGTAAGAGATTCCAGGAAAGCATTGATAGGTGCACTGGCCTCCACGATATAACTGAAATAATGTTGAAAACGGCGTTAAACACCATACAATCAAGCAATCAATCTAAGTAGTAGTCATGTTGTAGAAGGATAATCGACAAAAGAAAAACTAGCTTATAGGAAAATAAAAAGGGGGCAAAGAAAAGCAAAGAGGATGTGACTAATGACTGACATGCAGTCCAATTTTTTGTTTTGACTTGCATAACTCTTTACCAAACATCAGTATTGAAGATTTGTCCAAATCCAAAGGATAAATTAAATGTGACTCAGACGGTGGAAAGGGTGTTTGAAAAGGAAGAATAGGGTGGAAATGGTAGCAAAGGGTGTGTTGGAAAAGGTAGAAAATATTGTTGGAAAAGGAGAAAATGCTGGTCACCAGCATCGTCTCCTTTTTCCACAGTGTTTTGAAAACATCCTTCCTTTATGGCGTGAAAACAAGGGATTGTGTGGTAAATGGTTAAGAATAATGCACTTGGTAACATGAGCAAATTTTCAACTATTGAAGAATTTGATGATGAAAAGAAATAACTGAACATGTCTGTTGTATACCAACCTCTTACTAAACAATTTCGAGTTTTAATAACCCTGAAGAAGAAGGCTTTTAAAAAACCTTGTTGGAAAATGAGAAAAATGCTTGTTTTCTTCCCTTCCAAAACTCACTTTTGCTTATACAGTCACATTTGTTTCATCGTCTGCAAATACTTTCAGTTTCAACAAGACTAAAATTTTGTCGTCTGGTAAAAATTGAATCAAAGTACAACAGGGTAAAAGAAAGGACAAAAGTGGCCAGGAACTAACTAACAAGTGATTGTTCTATCATTCGTCAATCCTGTCCTGCATTAACCCCTAGAAAACATGGTGATAAAAGGATAAAGCCTTTGCAAACAACAAATTAACTGTGGCTGTAATGATGTAATAAGTTTTTGAAAGAGTAGAAACCAAACTTGCAAGCTCACAAACTTGAAAAACCTGAGGGAGGGGAAGGAAAAAGGTTTCAATTTGATTACTGAGCTAATACATCTAATTTTGATGCTACTATATGGCTCCTCCTGTTGGCTCCTACCGGCCCTAATTTTTTTGAGTTGGCGAATTTGATGGTCCACAAATAAAAATATGCAGGGGAAGCCTGATTTTGGGAAAAAGGAGAAAATGCAGGTTACGAGCAGGTTTTCAGAAACCTTCTTTCTCAATGTTGTTAAATGTGGGGATAGTTTGGTAAAGGGTTGAAGTGGTTGTTGTATCATTCATCTATATTGTCCTGCATTAACTCTTTACCAGACAACAAAACTTTGGACTTATTCCAATTGAAAGCAGTGGCAGACAGCATTATTAAGTGTGGCTTTTATAATGAGATTTACTCTTCCGAATTCAAGGAAGTGACAGATGACATAATATGTGGCTATTATGATGAGATTTGTCTAAAATAAGGCCAGAAAACATTGTTGGAAAAGGAGAAAATGCTACCATTTCTCCTTTTCCAACAATGTTTTCTTTTATTCCGAAATCCAATTTCACTTTTTGTGTCCCATATCTTTCAGTTTTGTTGGTTGGAAAAGAGAAAATCAAAGTACAATAGGGTAAGAGAAAGGGCAAAAGTGACAAGAAACTAACTTACAAGTTATTGTTGTATTATTTGTCTATCCTGTCCTGCATATACCCTTTACCATACGACCCTGAAGAAGGCCTTTGAAAACATTGTTGGAAAAGGAGTAAATGCTAGTAAACATTTTTCTACCCGATCCAGGACAAATTTCATCATTTGAGCCACCTGTAATTTGTTGTCTGTAAATGCTGTCAATGGGGATCAGTTTGAAATTTTGTCAGACGGAAAAGCTTTAGGTTTGTCTAAATTCAAAGCAGTTGCAGACGACATGTTACATGTGTCTAGAATGATGAAATTTATCTCAACAAGGGCAGAAAACATTGTTAGAAATGGTGAAAAAGCTGGTTTCCAGCATTTGCTTCTTTTCCTGCATTGTTTTCAAAAGCTTTCTTTTTCAGGGTCATTAATCCAAAAACATGGGATTGTTTGGTAACGGGTTTAAGTGGCTATTGTATCATTCATCAATCTTGTCTTGCATTAAATCTTTACCAGACAACAAAATTTTGGACTTGTTCCAATTCAAAGCAGTGGCAGACAACATTGTTAAGTGTGGCTATTATAATGCCATTTGTTGAAACTAAGTGCTGAAAACATTGTGGGAAAAGGAGAAAATGCTGGTAACCAGCATTTTCACCTTTTCCCACAATGTTTTCAAAAGGCTTCTTTTTCAGGGTCATGAAAAGTCAGGATTGTTAGGTAAAGGGCTAAGTGGTTATTGTATCATTTGTTGATCTTGTCCCTTGTTAACTCCTTCACTACAAAATAACTATTGATAAATCATATTTTTTAAGGCCTACATAATTATGCGTTTCTGCTGCAAGATGAAGAGACAGTTTGGTCAGAATCTAGTATAAAGTATTCGACACTGTAGAAGAGAAATCAGACTGCACATTCTGTGCAGTCTGATCCTGATATACACTGTCTGCAAAAGTTTCTTGTGTTGTCAATGGCAAGGAAAGATTTAAAAGTATTGCATCAACCTCTATAGGTCATTTGACTCACTGTTTGGGGATTGCATGGTGAAGGGTTAAATGTAACAAAAGTAATGATATTTGTGTTGGGCTGTACAATTTGCAAGCATTAAAGTAACAAAAGCTGCCAAAAGTAAACAAAGTAGGTGTTAAAATGCATTTAAATCTTAATCATATAATTGATCAAAAGCATGGAAATTATTTTCAAGATGACAATCTGTTATTGAAGTGTCAGTCCAAGTGTTAGTCTCTGGCAGAGAAATTAGTTTCAAAACTAGTTTAAAAGTTGCCAGGTCACTCTATCTTTTGTTTACTTTTTGCCTGATTTTGAAATTAATTTTTCTACCAGCAACTACTAGTATTACTTGGACTGACCTCACAATAAAAGCTTGACATCTTCACAAGATTTTCTACAATTTTAAATGGTATGATTTAAATTTAAATGCATTTTAATATCTGTAGTTTGTTTTTGTTTGTTTGTTTGTTTTGTTTTGTTTTGTTTTTTTGCAGCTGTTGGGCCTTTAAGCTTGTCCAACTTGCAAGTATTTGCAGTGGGCAAAAGTGACTCAAGTGGTTTAAGTAGGTAATGAAATTTGTCTATGAAAGGGGAGAAATCATGTAGGAAGCATTTTATTTTTTCCCCACAATGTTTTCGAAAGCTGTGTATCTCAGTGTCCTTTTAACTTGGGATTGTTTGATGAAGGTACAAAATTTTAGACTGGTCTAAACTGGAAGCATAAATTTTGCAGAAGACATACTTAATGTGACTCAAATGATTGGATTTGTTTCTGAAAAATAAAAAAAAAACATTGAGGGAAAAGGAGAAAATGCTAGTAGCCAGCATTTTCTCCTTTTCCGACAATGTTTTCTACTCTTACCAAAACAAGATTCAATTTTTGAGTCACATTTTATTGTCTGCAAATGCTTTCAATTTGGACAAGTCTATAATTTTGTCGTTTGGTAAAGAGTTAACCCTTTACCACACAGTCCCAACTTTTAAGTTTTTAACGACCCTTAGAAAGAAGGCTTTTAAAAATGTACATGGGAAAAGGAGAAAATGCTGGTAACCAGTATTTTTCATGCCTTTTGTCACAATGTTTTCTAACCTATCAATAACAAATCTTGTCATTTTGGCCATATTTAATTTGTTGTCTGCAAATGCTTTCAATTTGGACAAGTCTAAAATTTTTTCGTCTGGTAAAGAGTTAATGCAATTGACATTATGAGGAAATACTTGAAGGATATGATCATTGTGGAAAAAGAATACTTTTTTAGCTACTATTTGTGCTACTATTAAAGTAGTGTACTTACTCTACTATATGATGGCATGTAAGTTTCACAAAATTGGCTTTGAAATAAGAGAGCCCTGTCCGTGTTTTAAATGGCACCCTGGTATGTTAAGTATGTGAAATACGAGGGTTGTTCGATATGTAATGTGTATTGTACGATATCTCAAAAGCATTTGACTCAAATAGTGAAATGAACATTACATCCCTTCAAAATATTCTCCGCGGTTTGAAATACATAATTTCAATCTCTGAATCCATTTCTGAAATGTGTCACGGTACGCTGATTTAGGTAAACCTCTGAGGCACTGACTGATGGCTGAGCCAAGGGCTTGTCTGGACTTGTAACGACGACCAGATAAGAACTTTTTAAGTTTTGGAAAAAGGAAAAAGTCGCATGGGGCTAGATCTGGAGAGTATGGTGGGTTTGGCAAGATGGTAACCTTCTCCGACTTCAAAAATTGCTTCACAAGCTCAGATGTATGTGATGGAGCATTATCATGAAGTAGACGAACATGCCTAAATACTGACACAGGGCGTCGTTTAAGATAATATTTCTTGAGCTTTCTCTCAGTAATTCCGACCTGTAACAATTTTGCCCTTCGGCACCGGAATTTGTACAGCTATACTATCACATGAGAAGAATATGCAATAAAGAACCTTCTTTGTGCTAATGCTTCTTTTAGCAAATACAGGCCTTCTACCCTGTTTAGTTAGCCATATTTTGTTTCCAATTTTTCTTACTGGTTCGAAATAGTGAACCCATGTTTCGTCACCAGTAACAATGTTTGCAAATTGTCTTTGATTGAATTTGGGAAACATTTTGAGCAATTGCTTAGCGGTTTGTACTCGTACCCGTTTTTGGTCATCTGTCAATATATGCAGTATCCATCTGGCAGAAATCTTTCGTAGTTTCAAAATACGCTTCAAAATGAAATGCACCCATGATAGCGATATGCCAACAGCGTTGGCAGTATCACGAATCGTGTATCTACTTTTGAGACATTTGCCTTGCCTGTTACAGTCACAGGTTGGCCAGATTTTGCTGCATCTTTGACGTACTCTGTGCCAGTCAGAAATTTCTTTCTCCACGTACGAACTATCTCATAAGATACCTTATCAGACCCATAAACTTCCCCTAATTCAGTAAAAATCTGCATTACCGAATGACCGAGTTTTGTGCGAACTTTTATATAAGCTCTAATTTCTTTAATATTCTTAATCTGTTTCCCAACCATTTTTACAACAGTGGTCAACGACCAGCTCTAATGAAATGACTATAGGTTTAAAACTATGTGGAGCTAAAGGCTCGTGTTTATACCGTTGGAAAGGTATTGAATAGAGCTATTCAAGCGTATCATCATCCACGAAATCGTTGAAAGCGTTATCGCGCTGTGGTACAATACACATTACATACAGCCCATACGAACAGCCCTCATACAGTAGCTGCTTTTAACTCGTCAGCACACAATCCCAAGTTTTACTGAGTCTGAGAAAAAAGGCTCTTGAAAACATGAAAAAAGGAGAAAATGCAGGTTACCAGCGTTTTCTTCTTTTCCCATACTGTTTTCTACACTTTTGAAGAGAAATCTATCTTTTTAGCCATATTTAATTTGTCATCTGCTCATGCTTTCAATTTGGACTTGTGTAAAAATTTGTCATTTGATAAAAGGTTAACTCTTTACCAGATGACAAGTTTTGGACTTGTCCAAATTGAAAGAATTTGAATGTGACAAAATATATGTTGCTGTAGCCATTGGAATTGCCTTTCAAAGGGTAGAGAAAGTTGTGGAAAAAGGATTAAATACTGGTCATGAGCATGGTTTTTTTTTTTTACAACAATGTTTTCAAGTTTTCTTGCTCAGGATGGTAAAAAAAAGGGCGATTGTTTTGTGAAGGATATTGCATCCTTTTCAAAAGTGGTATACTGCTAAAGCGTCATTGCTGTCCTAATGTTACAATTACATGTAGGTTTGATATTACACAAAGATTTAAAATGACATTACAATTGATTGTCTGTTTGTAGCCCAGCCGGATAGCTCAGTGGTTAGGGTATCTTAATCATGACCTGGTGATTGCGCATTCATTACTCAGTTGATTCAAACTTTCTTTCCAGCTATTTTATGTCTCTCACCACTGATGCATGTGAGAGAAGTAGTCAGAGGCTTGGAAAGAAAATTGATTCAGCGCTGGTGTGAGAAAGCCAGAAAACACACATGTAGGTGCACTGGCCACCTTGATATGACCTTAGCTGTCGAAACAAAAACAAAATTGTGTACAAACAAACAAAATTGTGTGTTTGTATGGTGTTTAACGCCCTTTTCAACATTATTTCAGTAATTCCTCTGCAGCCAGTTAACCCATCCATGCCCTTATAGAGTTTCTTTTACCAGAAATTTGCCAAGCTGGGGATTCAAACCACTGACCCCCGATTTTAAGTCCTGTAAGCTACCTAGTGTTCTACCAGGCTTGATGAACGGCATTACGAAAATGACAAAAAGCATTTCCCTTTTTTTCCCCTAACCATGCACTTTAAGACGCATCCAAATGCAAAATATTTGCAGACCGAAAATTCAGAATTGGTACAAATGCACTCAATTTCTCAGAAAACATTGTGAGAAAAGGAAAATGTACTGGTTACTAGCATTTTCTCCTTTTCCCACAATGTTTTCAAAAAGCCCTCTTCCTGTTGGTGGTTAAAACTCAAGAATGTGTAGTAAAGGGGCTAGGATGTAAAGCAGTGGTATGTTACAGCAAAGTTCATAATAATGGAAACTTGCATAATCTAAAGTAACTCATTTCTATTTTCAGGAGTGATAATTTTAGAAGGTTGTACTACAGAGTTGTCTGATCATGAGGACAATTTCACATGCATCTAATTTCATTGCTGTATTTCAGGGGTGATAATTTTAGAAGGTTGTACTATAGAGTTGTCTGATCATGAGGATGGTTTCACGTTCATGATACATTATCCAGGGTCGGGAACCAGGACCTATATCTTGTTAGCAGATACTCAGGAAGAAATGGAGGGATGGATGAAGGTCAGTAAATCAAACATTAAATCTTTCTTAAACGACAAAATGTTAGACTTTTTCAAAATGAAAGCATTTGCAGACGACAAAAGAAATTTTGCTCATAATTTGCAATTTACTTTTAGTAAGGTAGAAAACTGGTTACCAGCATTTTCTCCTATTTCCATAGTGTTTTTGAAAGCTTTTTTTCCCCAGTGTCGTTAAAACTTGGACTGTATGGTAATAGGCTAACTCGTTCCCAAACATCGAAATTTTTTACTTTTCAAAATTGAAAGCATTATGCCGACGACTTGTTAAATGTCGCGCAAATGATGATTTCAGTCTTTGCAAGGAAAGGAAACATTGTGGGAAAAGAAGAAAATGCTGGTTACCAGCATTTTCTCCTTTTCCCAAGATTTTTTTTAAAGGCCTTTTCCTCTGGGTTGTTTGGTAAGGGTAAAGACTTGAAGTGACTCCCACAACTCTTTTTGCTTCTGCATAGATCAAGATCAGACTGCAGAGAACATGCTTGTAGATCTGAACTGTCTGCTTTACTCAACACTGTAGACAAAAGCAACCATGATACTGCAAATATTGCAAAAAATGGTGGTCCTATTTCTAGACTGAAAACTGAGCCTGGTATTGGTAGTGAAGTTAGTAACATACAGGGCTTGAAATCTGAGGGTTGTAGGATCGAATCTCAGTTTGGCCAATTTCTTTCTGTGGATTGATGATAGTAATTGCAACAGGACTCATTTTTCTCTCACTTCTGACCATTGTTTCAATGATAGTGATGTGGGAAAGCAACCAGTAGTATATTGTGGGAAGTACTGGTTAAAAGAACTCAAGAAAGGAATGCAACCGCATGGATAGGTGCACTGCCCTGATATAAGAGAAATGATGTTGAAAACGGTGTTAAACACCATAAATACAAAGAAGCAAAAAAGTATACTGAAAAATGTCTGGTTAAACTGGTGCTCAATGGAGTAAAATGTGTTTATTTCTGTCCATACCATAGATGACACTAGAGGCTTTTGTGGATAGTGTAGATCAAGATCAGACTGCACAGAACATGCAGTATGATCTCTGATCTACACTGACCACTGTTATATTCTAGATTAAGGCCAAATTGTCTCTTGATCTTGCAGAGAAAATGAGCCATGCTGTGAAAAGGGGGCCGAAACTTTTCGCTATTGGTCAATTTTCTGTTTGTTCAAGGACTAGTCTACCTCATGATAAAGTTTGTTGTTAAAAAATTGTGGATATTATGGATCAATAATTATGTGATGGCTTGCTTGGTACCATGGATCACGGAGATGCATTAAGCCCCCTTTTGCCAGGGCATGGCTCAAGCATATTTTTTTGCCTTTGAGAAAAGGCAGTTCATTTATTCAGTAGCATAAGAATTAATGACCCTGAGGAAGAAAACATTCAAAAATTCAAAGATGGACCTTGAAGCTTGAAAGCAGGAGCCCTAGGACTGGTAGAATTTATCTCTTTACCACACAATATGGAGTGTTGATGATCCTAAGCAAAAAACCTTTTGAAAACATTGTGGAAAAAGGAGAAAATGCTGGCAACCAGCATTTTCTCCTTTTTTCACAATGTTTTCAAATACAACCAAAACACAAATTTCAATTTTTGAGTCATATTTATTTTGTCGTCTGCAAATGCTTTCAATTTAGACTAGTCTAAAATTTTGTCATTTGGTAAAGAGTTCATTGTTGTTCAACAAGGAGGAAAATAATGATTACAGATGATAAAATCAAGCATTTTGATATCAGCATGTCAGTTAACTTTATAGCAGACTACGAAATTTTGGACTTGTCAAAACTGAAAACATTTGCAGATGACAAAATAAATGTGACTCAAATTGAAATTTGTTTTTGTGATGGCAGCAAATAGTATTTTCTCCTTTTCCCACAATGTGTTCAAAAGCCTTCTCTGTCACCAGATTGTGTTTTAAAGGCTTAACTTTGTGATCTGTCAAAAATGAAAACATTTGCAGACAACAAATTAAATGTGGCTCAAATCATGTGTTTGTTAGTAAAAGGGTAGAAAACAATGTTGGAAAAGGAGAAAATGCAGATTTACAGCATTTTTTCCGTGGTACACAATGTTTTCAAAAGGCATCTCCATTGAGGATCGTTAGAATTCGAGATTGTGTGGTAAAGTGTTCATGCATTTATTGCCTAATTCATTCAACCTGATCCTGACCTTTATGCTGAATATATAGGTAGGTTTATAAATAGTACTCCGACTTTCATTCAGGAAGTGATATATACACGGGGAGGTACAGGTGAGCAGTTCAATTTGTGCATACCATATGGAATATTTCTATGACCATTTGGAACAAAACCAAGACAGCCCCGTGTGGTGCCGAGTTTAAAAATAGAATTTTAATCTATGTAAATGATGTTGACTTGGATCAGGTAAAATAAAGTAAGTTATACACATGAAACAAATTTGCAACAGACAATATTGAAAACATACCTATGTAGTAGAGATAGTCAACATAAATTTTGATACATGAATACACAAGTAAACATTTTGGCTAAATGACAAATGGTCTGTAACAATGTTTTCAAGTGTGGCTAGCTAAAAAATAATAAATTGTGTGCTGGTGGTAATAAGTCAAAAACTTACAAAAAAGAAAATACAGAATACTGCTACCTGTGGTTTTTTGAGAGTTTTGTTTTGGGAAAATTGTAATTTCTCCTTTGTCATGTCTCCTTTTCCTACATTGTCTTCTACCCTATCAAGTACAAATTCCATCATTTGAGCCACATTTAAATTGTCGTCTGCAAAATTAATGCCTTCAATTTGGTCCAGGCGAAAATTTTGTCCAGTGGTAAAGAGTTAACCCTTTACCAAACAACCCACTTATAGACTTGTCCAAATTGAAAACATTTGCAGACGACAAAATAAATGTGACTGAAAAATAGAAATTTGCTTCTGGAAGGATAGAAAACATTGTGGTAAAAGGAGAAAATGCTGGTTACCAGCATTTTCTCCATTTCCCACAATGTTTTCAAAAGGTTTCTTTCTTAGGGTCGTTAAAAGTCGGGATTGTTTGGTAAAGAGTTAAAGATTGTTTTTCTGTTACAGGTTCTGTCTTGTGCCAGTTATGACTACATGAAACTCTGTGTCAATGAATTGAAAAGTCAGTTATCAGATATAGAGGCCAAAAACAACAAAAATCTTCTACAGAACGTGTTGGAGGAAAGTGATCAGATTCATAGGTCAACGAAACATTTCGAAAGCATACGAAACGGACTCGAGACATCGGGGATGGCAACGTCAATGTCATCTAGTTCATCGAGTGGAAGTGGGTCAGGTAAACGGTACAATCCGTTTAACTCTGATGGTTTGTTGGAACTTGATGAGGATGACAGTAGGAGGTCGAGAAATTCTGTGATGGAAAAAAACGCTCGAACTTTTCAAGAAATGCATGAAGAATTCGGGCGTCAGATCAAAGAGATAATGGCAGAGTGGAAGAAGAAAAATAAACATAAACATTTGTTTGAAGATTTAGAATAATGCAACCATGACATTCATTTTTTTTCAACCCCCTTTACCAAACAATCCGAGTTTCGACCCTGAGCATGAGGCAATTTGGAAATTTAAACATATGGTGGGGAAAGGAGAAAAACCAGAATTTACTTCTATTCCCACAGTGTTTTCTACTCTATCACAGACAAAATTCCATCATTTGAGTAACATTTATTTTTCATCTACAAATGCTTACAATTTGGATAACTCTAAAATTTTTGTTGCTTAGTAAGAGAGGAAAAATTTCCAGACATGTCATAATTGAAAGCAATTGCAGAGGACAAACCAAATGTGGCTCAAATGGTGACATGGTTATCTTCCTTGAAATTACTTAGAGTTCTTTAATACTCTAAACAAGACTAAAATTTGGGATTTGTCCAACTTCATGGCAATTGCAGACAAACTTTAATGTGGGTCTAATGATGGAACTTGTGAGTGAAAGGACAGAAAACATCGTGGGAAATGGAGAAAATGCTGGTTACCAATATTTTTCCTCTTCCCACATTGTATTCCAAAGCTTTCTCTCTAAGAGTTGTTGGAACTCGGAATTGTGTGACAAAGGATTAAACAGGCATTTATATGTAAGAATTTTTACAATGGAAACCACGGCTCACAGGTCACATGCACAGATAGCCTTATACAAAAAAAATCCTGACTTTAAATAACCTTGAGGAAGAAGGCCTTTCAAAACATCATGGGAAAAGGAAAAAATGCTGATAATCAGCATTTTCTCCTTTTCCTGCAATGTTTTGATACTCTTTACAACACAGTCATTAAGTTTTAACAACCTTGAGGAAGAAGGATTTTGAAAACATTGTGGAAAAAGGAGGAAACGCTGGTAACCAGAGTTTTCTCCTAATCCTGCAATGTTTTATAACCTTTAAAAGACAATTTCCAGCAATTAGGCAACATTTAAGTTGTGTTCTTTAAATGCTTGGGATTTGGACAAGATTAAAACTGTGTGGTTTAGTAAAGGAACAGAAGTATAGAGTATTTGTTTCAAACCTGGAGTGTCATAATAGTCATTTGATATGGATTACCTTATTACCACACAGTATGAAGTTTTAGCAACCCTGAACAAAAAAGCTTCTGAAAACATTGTTGGAAAAGGAGAAAATGCTGGTTACCAGCATTTTCTTCTTTTCCCACGATGTTTTCAAAAGGCTTCTACGTCAGAGTCGTTAAAACTGGGGACTGGTTTTACCAGAGCCCCACTCACATACAGTTTACGTAAGAAATGTCCCGTGTGTTGATTTATCAGCCATGTACACATTGAGTGTGTATACGTTGTAATTTTTACACAGTATATAATTGTGTACAAGTTGTATTCACTTACACATTGTATGTGTACAACTTGAAAACACTTATATTTGTAGTGTATGTGTACAAGTTGTATTAACTTACACGTTGCATATGAACAAGTTGATATCATTTATAAAGTGCATGTGTTAAAGTTGTTACCACTAACACAATGTATGTGTACAAGTTGTTATCCCTTAACAGCGTGCATGTGTTCAAATTTAATTACTTACACCATGTATGTGTACAAGCTGTTGTCACTTTCGTATTGTATATGTACAAGTTGTATTCATTTACACATTGTATGTGTTATCAAGTTATTATCACTTTCGCAGTGCATTTGTTGAAGTTGGCACCACTTACACAGTTTATGTGTACAAGTTGTTATCTTTACACATTGTATGTGTCCAAAGGTATAACTTTGAAATCATACCAGTTTGTTGCCAAGGAAATACGATCCCAGAATTCCGCTTTACGCGAATGCGCACTGTTTGTAGGGCAAAAAGTCCAGTATCATACTGTTGAAAGTCTTACATTGGGAATTGTCAAAAGATTTAATCTCTGAAGAATAACTGTGTCGCAGGATGGTGTCTTCGTGCTGTGCACTTTGATGAATAAACAGATAAACGTCCCACAATCAAAATACTCCACTTTTGATTTAAACGTCACAAATGTCCATTCCAAATCGGTTGCACTTCCCCCTGAAACGTCCCCGCATATTTTTTTACAAATTATTTTTTTGATATTGTATAGTCCTTTTTTAAGGAGATTCTTCAGAGTTCTTGTTTAATATTTTAGTCCTATTCTTATCATTTTATAGGTTATTGATTTATAAACCATATCCTGCCGAATTAATTTTTTTGACCAGCTCGAAAGGAATTTGCGTTGAAGTTCGCGCCATTTACCTTAATTAGTATCACTCAAACCATCATTAGAACTTGTGACGATGAATTTCAAGATCAGACTTCCCCTATGTGTGAACTTTCTCTTATTACGCTTTTCGCTAAGTCGATTTAAGATCACGTACTGCGGGCTTAGGGTTAAGGTCCATATTGTCTCCCTATGTGATTGTATATTCGACACGCTCAAATGCATCCCGTGTACAATGATCTCATCAATTACTGTTAAAACTCTTAAAACTTCCATCAAACCCTTTACCAAACAATCACAAGTCTTGACGACTAATAGGAAAAAAAATTGTGAGAAAAGGAGAAAAATGCTTTTAGCCATTATTTCAACCTTACAACAATGTTTCCCAACAGTTTTTCTGTGGAAGCCGGGAACATAATTTACATGTTATATACGATCTCTGGAGAAAAACAATTATGGAAAAGAGCAACCATACACGACAACAGGACTTGTTCTTTGTTCTAAAAGTTCTATGATAAAACTAACAAGTATGTGATATATTAAGTGGCTACCCTTTATAAACCCTTTACCTAATTCTCCCTCGTCTTAATTAACGACCCTACACGAATTGGCTTGTGGAAATACTATGGGTAAAGGTAAAAATGCTGGCAACAAGCACTTTTCTTTTTCCCGCAGTGTACCAGCCCATGCTTTGTGGTGTTTGTCAGTTACTGCCTGGGATTGGTTAACCGTTTCTTTGATGAGGTTGTAGCCAGCATAGATCTGACGTTTGCATGTACCGGTAACATGTTCATGTATGGACTCAACCATTAACAATAAAGGATTTGTAGGCATGCATATTATTTCTACGAAATTGTCCTGATCCGTCGGTTTACTAGATAAAGGTATAATGACCGAAATTACACCCTTGGCCACTTAGAATTATTGTCAATCCACAACGGCGATGCCTTTTCTTGTTTTTTCTTTGATGTCTTTGTCTTACTGTCACTTAAATACAGATCATTTTCTTCAACGTGGTTCAACCCTAAGCAAATAAGTTTGTCTATATATCGTTTCTGTGCCTCTGGACAGAACGTTTTTCATGTAATCACTCATAATTTAACGATTTTGTGTACATTTTCAATAATCGGCCACTGCTTTCTGTAGCCTTTTTGCCCTACACGAGTGCACATGCGCAAATTTCCAGTTTCGTTACCAGGGGGTAGTCGGAGACTAAAAAGGTCTATAACTTGTTACCACTAAAACATCGTATGTGAACAAGTTGTCACTTACAAATTGTATGTATACAAGTTATCACTTACACAGTGTATGTGTTCACGTTGTTACCACATACACAGTGTATGATTATAAGTTGTAATTTGTTATTGTACTTTATATCATATCTATTTCATATTTTAGGATTTATTAACAGTTGAATTACTTTTACAACTATTTTGTGCTTTTCCTTTTCTTGTTCGTGTTTTCTACCCCTGAAGGCTCAGTAGCTGCCAAAAGTAAACAATTTGGGTATTAAAATACAATACAATTAAATTAAAACCATTCAAAGGACCAAAATTATTGTGAAGATGACAATCTGCAATGGTACGGTAGGTCAAAATTGTATCATGGTCTTATTCTGGAATGAAAATATCCATATGGCTTGCAACAGGCAAAAAGAGGCATTTGGACATTTGTGTAAGTGTTGTCTCGGATCAGCCTGCGCAGTCCGTGCAGACTAATCCGAGATGGCACTTTACGATTACATTAGGTTTTGAGCTATAGTAGACTTGCACAAAACAGAAAATGACAAAAAAAACTGAAAGTGTTGTTTCGGATTAGCTTGCAAGAATTGCGCAGGCCAATCCTAGACGACACTTTACACAATTGTCCGAACACCCCTTTTCGTGTGATGCATGCCATATGGTTTTTCGGAGGTTTGAGGGTTCACATATTTGTACTTCTTTTTTTTTAAATCCTGATATCCCTATTGGCCAATAACACTGATAATACTGAGTACATCATAGCTCTATACCCCACAATAAAAGTTGTCTTTTTCCATATGAAAGCATGTGTAGACAACATAATAAGTCTTACCCATATAAATATGGCATTTGTCTATGAAGCGCTGGGTATTTTCTCACTATGTTTTCAAACGCCTTCTCTCTCAGGCGTGTTAACTCATTAAGAAACAACAAAATTTTAGACTCCTCAAATTTGGGACCAATTGCAGACGACAAATTGAAAGTAGCCTAAATAATAGGATTTGTTTTAGAAAATACATGTATTGAAAACATTATGGGGAAAGGAAAAAGGCTGGTTACGAGCATTTCCTTTTTTTCCCACAGGGTTTTCCAACAGCTTCTTTCTTAGGGTTGTAGTAAGTCTGGATTGTGTGGTAAAGGTTTAAAACATAGTCCGATCTCGGATCATCGCCCTAGGTTTTCTATGACTCAAACTAGCGACTCCACAGTCTGAAGTTCTGTATCCTGCTGGGCTTGGTAAATGACAAAATGAAAGTGGCAAAAAGCATTTCCCATTTGTTTTCACTATGCCAATTGCATATTGTGCAATTTAACTCTTTACTAAACAATCCAAACATTTAGCTCTTTATCATACTGTCTTGACTTTGATTGACATTGAGGGAGAAACCTTTTGAAAACATTATGGGAAAAAGGAGAAAATGCTGGTAACCAGCATTTTCTCCTTTACCCACGATGTTTTCTAACCTCTGAATGGCAAATGTCATGTTTTAACTCTTTACCACATGATCCCGACTTTTAACGACCCTGAGAAAGAAAGCTTTTGAAAACATTGTAGGACTAGAGGCGCTTGAGCGCCTGTATCGCTCCAGTCCTGATATTTCTATAATGGCGAAAGGAATTTTTTAACAATTATCATTCAATCCTGCATTTTAGCTCACTGAAGAAACAATTTGGTAGACAACCACCATAGGAACTTACCTGCAAAACAACAATGAAATCCAATGAATAGTTTTAGAGAAGAAATTTTTCAAAGATTTTACTTTATACCATAAAAGGAAAATGAGTCTCCCATAAAAGCCATGTTTTTTGACAGATCATTTTTTTAGCTCCACTGGCCGAAGGCCAGCGGGCTTATGTCATGGCCTGTTGTCCGTCGTGCGTCCGTCCGTCCGTCTGTCCGTCCGTGCGTTAACTTTTTTTTAAAACGTCTTCTTCTCTGAAACTACCCATCCAATTTTGATGAAACTTCACAGAAATGATCCTGCCATGGTCCTCTTCAGAATTTCTTGAAAGAATTTAATTCCTTCGAAAACTCTGGTTGCCATGGCAACAAAACTGAAAAATTTTGAAAATCTTTGAAAATCTTCTTGTCTGAAACTGTAAGGCCAAGGGCTACCAAATTTGGCATGTAGCTTTATCTAGTGGACCTCTACCAAGTTTCTTCAATTTATAGCCCTGGGGTCAAAATTGGCCCCGCCCTGGGGGTTACAAGTTATACATGGGCTTATTTAGGGAGAACTTTAAAATTCCTCTTCTACCTAGCCATAGGGCCTTGAGCTACCAAATTTGGCATGTAGCTTTATCTAGTGGACCTCTGCCAAGATTGTTCAAATTATAGCCCTGGGGTCAAATTAGGCCCTGCCCGGGGGTAACAAGTTTTACATGGGCTTATATAACAAGTTTTACATGGGCTTATATAGGGAGAACTTTAATATTCTTCTTTGACCTAGCCATGGGGCCTAGGGCGACCAAATTTGGCATGTAGCTTTATCTAGTGGACCTGTACCAAGGGTGTCCAAATTATAGCCGAGGGTCAAATTTGACTTGGCTCCGGGGGGTAACATGTTTTACATGGGCGGGCTTATATAGGAAAATCTTTCGCATCTAGCTATAAGGGCTAGGGCTATCAAATTTTGCATTTAGCTTTATCTAGGGGGTCTCTATCAAGGGTGCCCAAATTATAGCCCAGGGGGTCAAATGTAGCCCCACCCCAGGGGGTCACAAGTTCTACATGGTCTTATATAAGGAAACTTTAATAATCTACTTGTACATAGCCATATTTAGGCCTAGGGCTACCAAATTTTGCATGTAACTTTATATAATGGGCCTCTACCAAGAGGGCCCAAATTTTAACTTTGGGGGTCAAGTTTGACTCCACACCAGGGGTCACAAGTTTTACATTGGCTTTTATAGTGAAAACTTGATAAACCTGTGTCATGGATCACATATTTTACAGGGCCTTTTATTCAGCAAACTTGTTTTACATGACTTTTTATTGGGCAAGATTAAAAAATCTTTTTGTTTATAACCACACATTCTAGTTTCATATTGTAGGTCTGGGGTCAAAATTGCCTTCATTCCAGGGATCGCAAGTTTAACATGGGCTTCAAAATATTGTCACTTCAATTTAAACATTAATCAAGGGAAATAACTCTTTTTATGAAAGATAAAGTTCGTTACTATTTACCTCCCTTGATTATCAAGCTGTAGTGATACATGATTGGTGCTAGACAAGTTTTTTAGCTCCACTGGCCGAAGGCCAGCAGGCTTATGTTATGGCCCGTCGTGTGTCATCAACAATTCTTTAAACATCACCTCCTCCTAAACCACTGGGCGGATTTGGACCAAACTTGGCTGGAATGTTCCTTGGAAGGTCCTCTTTAAAAACTGTTCACAGAATTTGATTCCATCAAAAACTCTGGTTGCCATTGCAACCAAATGGAATTTTTTAGGGAATTCTTTAAAAATCTTCTCCTCTGAAACCACGGGTCAGATTTTGAAATAATTTCACAGATATGCTCCTTGGGTGACCCTTTTTAAAAATTGTTCGTAAAATTTTGATCCGTCAAAAAATGTGGCTCTGGTGAATGGAGGCTTCTTGCACCATATAGAAATGAAGGAATTCTTCAAAATTCGTCTTCTCTGAAACCGCTGGTCAGATTTCGAAATAATTTCACAGGATTGTTCCTTGGGTGACCCTTTTCAAAAACTGTTCGTAAAATTTTGATCCGTCAAAAAACGTCGCTCTGGTGAATGGGGGCTTCTTGCACTATACAGAAATGAAGGAATTCTTTAAAAATCTTCTCCTCTGAAACAGCAGGTCAGATTTTGAAATAATTTCACAGGATTGTTGCTTGGGTGACCTTTTTCAAAAATTGTTCGTAAAATTTTGATCCGTCAAAAAATGTGGCTCTGGTGAATGGGGGCTACTTGCACTATATGGAAATTTAGAAATTCTTAAAAATTCTTCTACTCTGAAACGACTGGTCAGAATTTTACTTAATAGCCAGTGGAGCGATACAGGGCCATCATGGCCCTCTTGTTTTAAGGAATTCTGTAAACCTGTATCTAAGGAACATTCCTGCAAAATAATAATGCTATCCAAATAGCGGTTTGGGAGGAGGAGATTTTTAAAGGTTTTCTACTTTGGTTGCCATGGCAACCAGAATTCTTCATGGAACACAATTATTTGAAGGAATTTGAAAGAGGACCACCAAAGGAACATTCCTGTGAAATTTGGTAAAAATCCAGTCAATAGTTTCTGAGGAGAAGTTTTTTAAAGAAAAAGTTTACGGACGGACGGACGCACGACGGACACAACGCCATGACAATAGCTCACTGGCCTTCGGCCAGTGGAGCTAAAAAGGAGAAAATGCTGGTAACCAGCATTTTCTCCTTTTCCCACAATGTTTTCTACCCATCCCAAATCAAATTTCAATTTTTGAGTCGCATATATTTTGTCGTCTGCAAATGCTTTCAATTTGGACCAATCTTGTCGTTTGGTAACGAGTTAAGCAACTTCTGTCACCTTCAAATGCTTTCAGTTTGAACAAGGCTTAGTATTTGTCATCTGGTAAAGAGTTAAATGACCCTGGAGAAGTCTACTGACTGTGCTACAGGGCTTGGCCTATGAAGTACAGAAACTTCTGCAGGAGGTAACAAAGTAATTGTAAGTTAGTACGCAATATGCAGGGTTTACCCAGAACCTTCTATTGGGAGGTGTGTGGGGAGGGAAAGTGTCTTAAGTCATTACCGAACAACAATATATAAGATTGGTCCTATTTGAAAGCATAAATTTTGGCAGATGACAAAATTAAATATCTCTCAAATGATGGGAATTGTCTTTGAATGGATAGAAAATATTGTGGGAAAAGAAGAAAATCTTGGTTACCATGTTTTCAAAAGGGTTCTTCCCCTTGGGTCGTTTCCACTCTGGATTGTTTGGATAAGGTTTGAAGAAGGCAAACATTTAAGGTCTACAATCCCAAACTTGTTGGTAAATATCGTGTAACATTGACGTTTTCATAAAGGCTATTAAGCCAATCTCGGCAGCTTCCGTCATTTAATGTGAGAGTTAGGGGCTGTAGACTCTCTTTCATTTAATGTGAGAGTTAGGGGCTGTAGACTCACTAAGTCATCTGTAAATAGCGTGTAACATTGACGTTTTTGTAAAGGCTATTCGGCAGAGCTTGGCAGCTTCCGTCTTTTAATATGAGAGTTAGGGTCATAAACCTTAAATATTTTGGGAATGCTTGGAAAATTTTAGGGAAAAAATTTCAAAGGAATGGGGGGGGGGGGGGACCTTAAATCTACATGTGTATGGCCAATCAATACTAATTATCTCCAGTCCATTAGAGTTATCCCTCTTGAACACTCTTCCACATATTTGGTAAGAAAATGAACAAGTCTCGCTAGACAGTGTGATATTATTAGGTCAGATACAATGCCAGTAAAGTAGACAAACATTTACCAATCTTTAATGGGAATAACTAATGAGAAATAACAGCCTTAGTGTACTTATTAGACAGTAGATTGCAATGTGTCTCATTTTGTAAAAGATGCTGCATTTGATTGTATTTTGTATAGGGTGCCACTAGTTTTTGCTTATGTGTAGTCCTGGTAATAGGTCTCAATGCACCTTTGAGAGTTTGACTTATGAAAATAGGAAGTATTAAACAAACCAAGAGTACCTTTCAGCCACATACATATTTATTTACACATCACAGGTAAATATGAGAGAAACAACATGCAGAAAAATTAATCTAACTCCTTAGCAGACGACAAAATTTTGGACTAGTTGAAACTGAACGCATAAGTAGATGACATTAGTGTTGCTCAAATGATCGGCCAAAAACCTTGTGAGAACAGGAGAAATGCTGGTTACCAGTATTTTCCCCTTTTCTCATAACTTTTGCTACCCTTTCAAAGATAGGAATCATCATTTGTGCAACTTAAAATTTGTCATCTGCAAATGCTTTCAGTGCATATGGTACCATTTCTCCCCTGGCCACAATCTTTTTGAAAGCAGTCTGCTGCCACAGGTAAAGAGTTGATGGCAGATAGTGTTAACTTTTCTGCTATAGATGAAATGAAATACATTATTATATATAACAAGCTATATCAAGTCCGGAAAAAGCTCAGTGAAGGATTCCTCCCAGCCTGATTCCTGAAGCAGAGTACCATCATCTACCAAAGGGGAACTGGCAGTTTGTGTACCATAAGGAGATGGGACATCACTAGAGTACCCAGAATCGCCGACACTAAGCACCGATTTCGTTGGCGAGGGGGGGAAATCTGCTGTAAGGTCGTCCATTATGGCTTCTATTTCCAAGCTTGGTGCTTTTCTTTTCTGTCCTTTTGCCACATTGTCTATACATTTTGTCAGTTCTTCCTCCACATTTACCTGTGACAGTTCATTAGTATTGTCAGGGTAAGTCAACCCATCACAGTCCTGGGATAGGATGCTCTCGAGGTCATTGAGGAGGTCAAAGTTCAAGTCAGTGAGGTCACTACTGTCTTCATTTATCTGAATAGGTTGAACACGGTTCTCCTGACTTGAAAGTTCAGGAGCAGCCTGTGAACTTAATTTACTTTTTTCAAACATTTTAGTGTCCAGAATCACATTTGGGATTTGCACTATTTTGTTAACAGTGTCATTCTTCTTATCAGAATCTCTAGTTATAATAATTTTTACATTTTTCAGGCCATTTTCAGTCACTTTCTGAACACATTTGGGGCTTAATGCAGCAGATGGTTTGGGTTTTATCTGTAATACGGTTGGACTGTGACTTGACAACTTGCCCTCTGGCTGGGTCTTGTAATATACATGATCAAAATGGATTAATTCTTGGAGGGATTCCAGCTCTGTTGCTGAGGGCCCCACCACTGTGGTTCCTGCACTGTTTGCGGGTTTTGAGACTGTGTATCCTGGCAGGGACTGGAGCTGTACTGTGGAAGTTGATTTTGGGTTACTTTCCTCCTTGTTCTGTTTGAGGATGCTAACAAGAGCGTCAGACTGAAAGAGATATATATAAAACAGTGAGTGGAAATATCTTTTCTTGTTGATCTGTTATCTGTTCAGCAAAGGCAGGGATTGGCTGCTCATTTCTATGGTCCTGCCTACTTGTCAATTTGATTCAGACAGACATCCGTGTAGCTAAACATTGTATTTCATGAGACATGAGCCCCCAACAGTTTCAACAGTTTTCAATAACTACTATGTGGCTGTGCGATTTATGAAAGTATATGTTTGATGATTTGTTTCTAAGGTGCTTGACACAATTTTCAACAAATTCCAAGTTATATTTCCAAGTTATATTGTTATAGCGAGAGCACCTATTCATGCTTTCTTACAATTTCTTTCACTAGCACTTCCAACAATATTCTCAACCAATCCACTAGCTGCTTTCGCACATAGCTATTGTTGAAACAAAATCATTTATAAGAGATGCATAAACTTGTTGCAATAACTATCATCAATCCTTGGAAAAGAATTGGCCGAGCTGAGGATTTGAACTACCAAACCCCCGGGCCCATCTTCACCAACCATTCTGATGATTATTCTTTTTTCTTCTAGATTAATAAGGTAACACAACTTCTGATTGGCTGAACCATTTGGTTCTGCCAATCAAAAGTTGTGTTTCTTTCAATAGTAGAGAATTGGTTTAGCCAATCAGAAGTTGTGTTTCTTTCAATGGTAGAGAATTCTGGAGAATTATACCTAGAATGGTTGGGGAATACCACTTGGTTTCAAGTCCTGTATGCTACCAGACTGTGCTGAAAAACTAAGTATATGTTCCGGGCATATTATCCAATCAGATCACAAGAAATTTCTTTCCAGTATAATAAAAATATTTAGTAGTTACCTGAAAGTCAGCATTGAAGCTGCATAGGTCTTCCCTGAGCAAGACACAGGCAGGGTCTGTCCTTTCTGCAGAAGGTCAGTGGATACTGCTGATCCTGGCCCCGTCTCTGTCTTGACCATCGAACACCCGATGTTGCTCAATCTTTCCTTCAGAACCTCGTTCTCCTGTTGCAACGAACCAGACTCTGCTTTCAGGGAGTTGTTCTCCGCTGCCAGCTTCTGGTTCTCCCTTTCCAGTTCGGCAACTTTCATCTCCAGGTCTGCCATTTGGTTCTTCTTTCTGTCACGAGCTGTCTGAGCTGCTACTCGATTCTTTAGCTTTCTGCAAATGGCAACAACAACAACAACTTAAAAACAGTTTTGTCAAATCATCTCTTTACTAAACAACAAAAATCTTAGACTACTGCAGACAACAAAGATGAGTCAGGCAATCAAGTTAGTGTTTGAAAGGGTACAAAACATCGTGGGAAAAGGAGAAAATGCCAGTAACCAGCATTTCCTTCTTTTTCCACAATGTTAACAATGTGGCTAAAGCTACAGGATTTGTCTTTAAAAAGGTAGAAAGTATGTTGACAGAAGAATATTTTAATTACTTGATAATATAGCATGGTAAGGGATCGTATATATAGATGTGTGTATATATAGTATACGATCCCTGAGCATGGTCTAACATACTTTTGCAGTAGTTACACTTACAGTGTGATCAGCAAGAAAAATGTATCAAAATGTGGACAATACGGCTTAATTACGCAAGTTGAATATGCCATATGGAATACATTGAAAACGTTGAAAGATTTAAAAATTTAACCACTGAAACCGAATAAAATTGTGTAAATTAATGTTACCGTCGAAGCAGCTTTTCTTCTGGTGAGAGATGCGTCAGGCGTCTTCGTTTCCTCGGACAGCCGTCCCCGTCTCCATACAAATCGTCTAACATGGCGTTTTCAAATGGAGTTGATACCGTGATCGTCGTCGGCGTTTTGGTCGGCACCGACCGAATTACAATCGTTTGTGGTTGTACCGTTTCCATTTTTTGCAGTGTCCGTTTATCAGTTTGGTAAAATATTCATAAACAATACTTCAATGTGGCCGCTTGAAGCGGGTATATTCGCAATAATTCTTGTCAAGTTTTCATGTCGTCGTGCATCTTTCTGGTTTGTTTTCAATCTGCTGATGTGTCGTTTACTTATTGGATTGACGTCATGGAATAAAGGATTTTCATTGGTCAGATTTTCCATCGGTTTCTATTTTTGGATATGATATCACGGGTTTTTCTCTTTTTTTCTGACGCAAGGTGCTGGTTTCCTGCGTGGTTTCGGCATTATAATTCGCTACCATTCTTTTTGTGTGTCAAAGATTTCGCTACTTAAATGCAATTTGAGATAACAATATCTCATCTTTACCAAACTAAAAACAAGAAATATGCATTTGATAGACCTACTTGTTTCTTTATATTTTCTACAGCGATAGTAAACACTTTTTCCATTGATAGCTGAAACGAGAAATATCTAAAAACAAAATATTGTGTGGATCTACAGTAGGTGGCGTAAGAGGTCGCAGGAAAATGAAATTCTTACGTGGTTTAATACAATAAGAAATTACGAAAAGTAACCTCGCCAGCAATTGCCTCATTTTGCTCATTGTTTTGCATAATGTGGAGTAGCAAAATTTTCAATCAAATACATTATTCAAGATTAGATCTTAACTACTCCAAATCCGAAAAGGTGCAGTTGCTGCTAAATTACTGTGATGTGTCTAAAATTACAAGTAGACATAGGGCTAGCTACGCCCCTGTAATGTGTCAAAAACAAAGATAAGGTGTTTTTGCAGTACTAATTTAATATTTATAAAATTGCATATCATGTAGCCAGGGATCGTATATGTAGCTGAAGCCAGATTTTGAAAATTGCAGATCGCTTTAGCATTACATTACATCATGAACTTTAACCCTTTACCAAACGAGAAAATGAGAGACTGGTCCAATTTGAAAGCAGTTGCAAATGACTATTTCAGTGATGCTCAAATGTAGAAAATTATCCTGGAAAGGGTAGAAAACATTGTGGGAAAAGGAGCTCCTTTTCCCACAATGTTTTCAAAAGGCTTTCTACTTCAGGGTCTTAAAACTCGGAATTGTGTAGTACAGTAAACCTCTAATTAATGCAGGTTCTTTTGTGGAAGCTGCATGGTCATCAGGATCTAAATGGCAGAACATGTTGTCTGATCTTCGATCTGCACTGAACTTTTATTTGCGAGATGCACTGACTAAAACAACAATTAATAGTTGTTCTATTTAACCCTCGTGGATTATTTATTGTGCCTCATAACTCACAACTGTGGTTTATTGAACGATAAACCACGATAGAAAGAAGATTATTTCTTAATTAAATCCGTTATATTTAGCATCTTAGTCACTAGAGCGCAGAATAAACCAATGCTATGTAAAAAGGGAGTTTAAAGCATTTGCGAAAATTTTCCGCCCAAGTCAGGCTGCGAAGGCTGCGCAGACTGACCCAGGCTGAAACTTTTTGCCATTGGTATTTTTTTTTTTTTTTTTTTCTTTTATTGCCTGTCAAAGGACCAGCTAATCTAATGACACAGAACCAACCCGACAGAACCGTCCTAATCCTGTTGAATAACCTGAATGTAACTTTCAAGCGAGTAGTAAAATGTCCAACAACTTCTATTTAAAACTAATTTTTCGGAGAAAAATACCTCGTATTTCGAAGATGTAGATCCAAGATCAGACTGCATGTTCTATAGAGTCGCGCCTAGTGGCCTAAGAATTAAGACCCCAATAACGGCAATATCACATTGGTTTTTTATCTTTGTTGCAGTCTGATCTTGATCTACACTGGCCACAAAGGCCTTGTAGTTACGAAAGGTGCTTTAAGAGTTACTACACCTGCAGACCACCTTTAAATTCGTTGTCCAGAATTCTT
Source organism: Hippopus hippopus (assembly GCA_946811185.2). Taxonomy (NCBI): domain Eukaryota; kingdom Metazoa; phylum Mollusca; class Bivalvia; order Cardiida; family Cardiidae; genus Hippopus; species Hippopus hippopus. The sequence continues at coordinate 1,280,593 of OX328109.1, forward strand.
TTCTTTTAAAAACAAAGACCCAAACACTCATGACGAGCAAATTCTCCATTTTCCAAAATGTTCATAGTGATTACTGGAAGCCCCCTTGTTATTATTCCTTGAATGATAAATAACAAGAGATGTATATTCTAAGATGTGATGTTCAGAAAGACAACTTGAAGGATAATATAAGCTATAAGAGAAAAGAACGTTACGTAGATAATACAGGGATTAAGAAAAGTAACTCTATCATGCAATATTTACAAGCTGTCATGGCTTATTTCCCTTACTCTAACTCATACACTATTGAACGCGTGAATGAGCTAAAAATAAAGATTGAGGTATCAGTAGTACATGCGTATGTTTTGACGGGTGTGAAAATGGTATCAAATAAATGATTAATGCTCCGTGAAAAGGGAGTTTAATGCATCTGCAAAAAGTGTCAATTCATGTCGGTCTGCACAGACTGCGCAGGCGGACAATTGGTCAATACTTTTTGCTATCTTTAAATTTTCTGCATGTTCAAGGGCCATTCTCCTATATGATTTAGTCTGCTATTCTACAAAGTGGAGTTTATGGATTCATATTATAGTTATGAGATGACTTGCTTGGTATAATGCATCACAGAAATGTGTAAAACCCGCTTTTGTTGGAGAGCAGCCTGGCCGGGTAGCGTATCTTACTCGTCACCTGGTGATCGCGAGTTCGCCAGGCTCCAATAATATTTGTTGAGTGGATGTCTCTTTGTCTTCCCGACCTTTATCTCAAACTCTTACCACATAATCCTGACTTTAACCTTTCATAACACAGTGCCGACTATTAACGACCCTGGGAAAGAAGCCTTTTGAAAACATTGAGGGAAAAAGAGAAAGTACTGGAAACCAGCACTTTCTCCTTTTCCCATGTTTTCTACTCTAATAAAGGATAATTACACCATTTGAGCCACATTGAAATGATCGTCTGCAAATAGTTTCAGATTTTGTCGTCTGGTAAAGGGTAGAACGACCCCTTGGAAGAAGGTCTTTGACACAAACATGTGGGAAAAGAAGAAAATCCTGGTAACTATTTGTTTTTTTAACTGTTATAAAGCAAATATACATCATTTCAGACACATTTAATTTGTCGTCTGCACACGCTTCCAGTTTCGTTGATTAGAAAATTTTGTCGTTTGGTATAGAGTCAAAGGGTAGACTGTAACATGGAAAGAGCATTCAATGGGAGGTAACCCGCTCACGACTGTCAATATTGTAATATACGAGTTGTTTCCCTTAGACGCACAACAACAATCGCATACCGTCAACCGATAAAGTTCAGTCCCACAGGTACAGTAATTGCTTCTGTCGCGAACATTGAGCGAAGTGTCGCTAATGCGCGTGTATTATCTGTTGATAAAACCTCACAGTGGGATAGCCACAAACTGGACAGTGGCTCTTTTGAACTGGACAGAATAATTACAGCGTAAGTGTGACAGGAATTATGTGACTTTTAGTGTTTTTAATTAAATACACCTGGATTTTACCTGTGGACAGATTTAATTTAATTCGATGCGGAGTATTTCTGTTTCAAAATGGCCGTCGAAACAGACGGCGTGAACATGTAAACAAAGTATGTTTTTAGGTTTTGTGATTTTGATTAGAAAATGGAAATAAGGTGACAAAATATTGGATTTAAATGGAAAGTGATTGAAGATGGAATTGCAACCGAAAAAGCGACAGGTAAGGGTATGTTTTTTGTAATCGACATTTAAATTCTAAACTTCTGAGCCAAAAGGAGGGTAAAAAAGTTACGCTATGTTACATGTCAGTGAGTAAATCTCCAAGACTGATAATGGTAAGAAATAATGTGGAAAACGGATAAATATTAGGGGGATGGGGTAGAGGGGGGAAAGGAACAATGATCTGTTTTCTAGTGTTTCTCGAGATGGCAGGAAATTGTCGTCTGCTATTTTGTTTTCTTGCTGTGGGCAAAATATTCTCAGTGATAGACATTCGTAACCCTTTGCTGCAAGGGGTCCTGTGTGGTTCAGTGGTAAAGTGTTGGACTCGTGACCTGGATGCCCTTGGTTTGAGCTGCACAAGATCCAATGGATTTTTCGATGAGTGACCTTGGACAAGACACCTCAAAGCCCCAGCCTGGTACTGTTGAAACCCTGGAAATAATATATGAATATGCGAGCTGTCACCATGAAATGACTGAATTGTTGTTAAAAGTGGCGTATATGAATATGGGAGCTGTCACCATGAAACGACTGAATTGTTGTTGAAAGTGGCGTGAAACACCATTCAATCAACCAATCAATCTGTCCTGCAAGTCCCATTTTACCCTGCCTCCTAACCTCTTAACCCCTTTGCACACAATGCTTTTATCGACCTTGAGCAGAAGCCTTCTGAAAACATCGTTGGAAAAGGAGAAAATGCTAGTAACCAGGAATTTCTCCTTTTCCCAAAATATTTTCTACCCTAACAGACATATTTTATCATTTGAGCCAAATTTGAATTGTCGTCTGTAAATGCTTTCCATTTGGACTAGTCTAAAATTTTGTCATGTGGTAAAGACTTAACCCTTTTCCCTTCAAAGCTAATTTTAGGCTATTCCATTTTAAAAGCATTTGCAGACTACAGATGCAGTGCTAGCTCTGGCCCAAGTAAAATAATGGCCAACAACTTTTTCTTGAAAAAAATAATAGACAAATTAAGCGCGCGAAGTTTGGTTTAAAAGAAAAGACATGCACATGTAGCATTAACTTTATTTTTTACTCATAGTTTCAAACTTTCATTCACATAATCATTTCCATTACAATGATAATAAAAAAAAAATGGTCATATAGATCTATATTTAATCTTACCTTGTAGAAAATATTGTGGGAAAGGAGAATTTGCTCTATACCATTTCCTGGGATGGTGCTCCCTCCCACAATAGTTACATGAAAGCATAAAGGCTTTTAGGTCCTAGTTTCTTTTGATGAATGGTTACTCCTTTAACAAAAGACAAATTTTATTTTAATCTTACATTGTAGAAAATATTGTAGGAAAAGGAAAATTTGTTCTACACCATTTCCTAAGGATAGTGCTCCTTTTCCCACATTATTTGCATAAAAGCATACAGACAATTAAGTCCTAGTTTCTTTTGATGAATGGTTACTTCTTTACCAAACAACAATTTTTTTTATTGTAATAAATGATGTGCACAAGTAAAGGAGAAAATTTTCTATTACATGATGAATTACCTCCCTTTATCATCTGTTGACCTTAATTATTTTTTAATAAGGTCAATGAGGAGGATAAAATGTCTAATGAAGTCATTCACTCGATAGTACCTAAACGATGAAGTGGACTAAGGTTATCAACCTAAGCCTTTAAATTTAATTTTCATATTGCTATTCACTGGTACCACTGCTAAATACAATACTGTAAATGCAGTTAAATTTTCCTTAGTTTGTTATCTTTTTTTATTGGTGATAGTTTTCGTATAGGACGACCCATGTTGACCTATAAGTGAAGAATGATAAGACTTTGAGGGTTCAAGAACAAGATTTATTAGAATAATGTCAACATGTCAATTTAATTCAATTATGAATTATTGTTTTCTTTTTGTTCGCCGACATTTAAACAGCGCCGGTTTCCGTTAGCAATGTAAACGAATTTATGATATCTAATTGGTTTCCTATGGTCGCCATCGTCGTTTCTGGCGGTATTGAAATCCAAGGCATTCTATCACTGCGTCGATTAAAATAGTCAATCAAAATTTAATATGAAATAAACAATAATCGCCAATTGTTCTCCAATTAACGGCTTAGAATAATAACCGATAACATGACATGCGTTGTTGAATATACAAGCCAACTGTGACCTGTCGATTACCTAAGGTTGCGTCCGCCGAGGTGTGAAACAAGCGATTACCACATTTCCGGTGCAAATTAGCGCGTGATCCAGGCAAGAAAAGGGAATTTTACCCGACTTTTTTTGGGAATAAATTAATCGACAATTTTTATCGACAATTGGAAGAATTAATCGACAGCTGAATTAATTAATCGACAATTGTCGATAATGTCGATTGGCAGCGCGAGCACTGCAGATGCATTCTGTTATAATAAAAAATGTCCTTGAAAGCATTGAAAACATTGTGGGAAATGGAGAAAATGCTGGTTACCAGCATTTTCTCCTTTCCCACAGTGTTTTCATAAGTCTTCTTTATCAGGGTCTTTAAAATACAGGACTATTTTGGTAAGGGGTTAATCTTTTACCAGACAACAAAATTTGGGAACCCAAAATTTCAGACTCAACCAAACTAAAAGCACTTGCAGACAACAATGTAAATCTAGCTCAAATGGTGATTTCTGTCTTTGATAGGGTAGTAAACATTGTGGGAAAAGAAGAAAATGCTGGTTGAAAGGATTTTCTTTTAAACTACATTTAATTTCTCGTATGCAAACCCTTTCAATTTGTTGTAGTCCCATATAATGTTGTTTGGTATAGAGTTGAACTAGACATGTTAAAAACTTGCATAGGACAATTAGATGATTCTTTTAAACTAGTAGCTGAGCCTGGTTGCTCAGTTGGTAGAGTATAGGACTTGAAACCAGGAGGTTGCTGGTTCAAATCCCAAGCTTGGCCAATTTTCTTTCAAAGGATGAATGATAGTCTTTGCCACAGAATTCATTCCTGCCTCACAGCTGAGCATTGTTTCCACGATGGTTATTTGGGAAAGCAGCCAGTGGGTTGAAAAGAATATTATGTTATTATGGCAACGGAAGCTGCAGGAAAACATGGATAGGTGCACTGGCTGAACACTGCAATATAACTGAAATAATGATGAAAGCTTTTCTTTTAACTATTTAGCACAAAATCCGGTATTTAACGATGCAAAAGTAAAGGACTTTTGGAAACAATGCATGAAAGGGAGAAAATGCTGGTAATTGGCATTTCCTCCTTTTTTCCCCACAATGTTTGTACCTTTTCAAAGCTAGATTTCATAAGTGGTGCAAACATTGAACTTGTTGTCTGCAAGTGCTTTCAGTTTTGACCAGTATAAAATTTTGTCATTTGGTAAAGAGTTGATGTTCTCAAAAGCTTTCTAGTGTAGGTATAAAAGCTCATATTTGCAGCCGCAGTATAACTGAAACAATGTTGAAAATGGCACTTATTACTATACAGTCAATAAAGGTTCATACTCCTAATTGTCGTGATAAACACCATACAATCAATACAAACTCATACTCACATTTGTATATCTATGAGACGTGATCAAGGAAGAGAAGAATTTATAAGCGTCTACATGCATACAGGTGTGTGTATGAGAAATGCAGCGGTTTTGTTGCGCAGTCATAAATATGCAAGTTTATGATAAATCTGAGAGATTTAAAGTCGAGAAAACGGAGGTTATGACATCTGTAAAAATAACATGTGTCACTGTAAAGCAATTGTTGTAAAGACCATTAATCATTATCTGAGAAATGCATAAATGCCTATCCGTCACTTTTTATAAATTTCTTTGTTAAATTCTCAGCATTAATTTCTTCTGTTTATAGTAAACCTGTACCATAAGACAAAATCTTAGACTTGCAAAAATTAAAAGCATATTAAAAGTAAATGTAGCTTAAAACTGGAAACTGTTATTTGGATGTATAGAAAACATGTGGAAAAAGGAGAAAATGCTGGTTACCAGCATTTTCTCCCTTTTCCTACAATGTTTAAATTTCAAAAGCCTTCTTTCCTAGGGTTGTTGGCAGAAGACTCTTGAAAACCTTGTGGGAAATGGAGAAAATGCTTGCAACCAGCATTTTTTCCTTTTCCTACAATGTTTTCTGCCCTGGTAGAGACGAAGTTTGTAGTCTCAGCCACACATAACATGTCATCTGCAACTATTTTGAATTTAAACAAGTCTAAAATTTTATTGTTTGGTAACTCTATGAATGCTTGTCACAACTTTGGTTGCATTTGGAATTAGTGTATATTAAAATAAGACTGTACCAAACCCAATAATTGTGTAAAGCTACAAGAGATAGATGATGAAATTTATAGATCTGCTTGAAGTTTGAATCCCCAGCTTGGACTATTTCTTTCCAAGGACTGACAATATTCATTGGACAAAGATTCAGTCAGAAAGCGAGTTGGGAAAAATATACAGGGACTGTAGCAGAGCTCCAGATAGAGGAATCGATTTTGGTTTCAAAATTGAAAATATTAATTATTCCCCACTAAAACCTGTGTTATGGGTACTCATTAGATTCGTCTGATCTAGACGATTCTAATGAGTACCCACAACATGGGGTTTGGATGAAAAATAATGGATTTAGAATACCATCGCTCCCTCTTATCTGGAGCTCTGCTGTAGAAAGGCATTGGTAGGTGCACTGGCCTCTGTAGTACTGCTGAAATAATGTTTAAAATTGTGTATGACACCAATCATTCATTCAAATGATTAACCAACCAACCAACCAATCAATCAACCAACTTAATTCATTTTTACCTTGGCAGACCACAAGCTCGCAGTGCAACATAACACACTTTTGAGTTTACTGAGGTGCACCAACACTGTAAATGAGAAAACTTTAACCCTTTACTCCACAGATACTCATTTTGACGCATCAAGAACAGACAGCTTTTGAAAACATAGTGGGAAAAGGAGAAACTGCTCGTAACGAGCAGTTTCTCTGTTTCCCACAATGTTTTCTACTCTATCAGATATCTGTATCTCCATTTGTCCACATTTTTGACATCATATCTTTATTTGCTGTTGAACTGGAAGAGTCTAAAATTGGCATATCAGGTAAAGGGTTAAACATACCGAAGCCATGTACTGTGAAAACAGGGCTGAGTGCATCTGCAAAAAGTATCAACCCATGTCAGCCTATGCAGTCCACGCAGGCTGACAAGGGTCAGAACTTTTTCCTATTGGTCAGTTTTCTGCATGTTAGGGGACAAGTGTACCTCATGATTCAGTTGTTATACAAAATGGATTTTAAGGGTCCATAACCAATGTGATGATTATCTTAATATCATGAATTGAATACCCTTTTGTCAGAGCCTGGCTCATTAGTTGAACTGAAAGGATACTCTGAATGTATAATGTTATATTAAATCATCTTACAAAGGGTCAGATAGTGTTAAAATGGCCATATTTATTGCTTATCATGATATTATACACTTATAGAAATACAGGTAAACAATCATAAATGACAAGGGCCACCTCTACTGTGATAAAGCAATCTGTTCTTACCTTTCTCAATTGTCCATCTTTTTCTTCTCTTTGATAAACCCATTATTGTGGGTTTGAATCCATTTTTTTTGCGACCAAACCATTATCCTGCTAAATAATGAAAATGAAATTTTCAATTCGATAGAAAAATATTAAATATTGCTTTTTCAAATTTATATTTTTGGGAGTAATATCTCCTTATCGGACAATGTAGATCAAAGATCAGACTGCATGGAACATGCAGTCTGATCTTGATCTACACTGTCCACAAAAGGTCAGTCAAGCTTAGCAGCCTAAGGGTTAAGTTTTCATTCGTAAATCAAAATTTCTTTTATAGAACCAATCAATACAACTAGGCGTATTTTTCATCATTATCTTCCGCTAGATGGCATTCTACAAATACACATCTATCTAATATGGGCATGCTGGGTACAGAAGCGGACTAATTTTTCAAAACGACCACCAAAATAAAGTAAACGTTAACTCAATAAAATGCTACCTGGTGCAATTTATTCAGTTACGATCAGCTAGCAGGTAACCTATGCACCGGCCATTTATTAAAACGGTTCCTACAGGCTTGGGTATAGCTTCGTTGTAAGCCCTACTTTTCCCAAGTATCGGGGGATGGGTGATGCGTCATATAGCAGACAGATCGAATCTTCGAAGAATATGACATGCGCAGACAACGTATTTTTCTTTGCAATAGTATGAAATGTACGGTTACATTCAATAAAAAGTTGCAATTTTAGGCATTTTAGTAACGGTATTGTCGTTTCGCAGTCAGTAATTCCATCTATTTTTGTTGCATCAGATATGACATCATCATACTGATCTGAAGACAAATCCCCATAATCGATACATGTTATTGATCATGTGACATTCCTAAAAGTCGTAGCAAAACTCTGGCATAAAATCTAAAAATATCTTGAGAAACTACATAGCCCATTAAGGAAATACTTTTGAAAAATATTTTTTTGTTACTTTTGTTCTTCTTTACTTATGATAAGGCCATAGGCTTACACTATTCAGTGATAAATCATTATTCAAGTTTGTTTAGATTATAAAAATCTGACTACTGGTAGCTCCCTTTAACCACATACCGCACAATTCCAAGTTATAACTCTTTACCAAACAACAAAATTTAAGACTGGTCTAAGTTGAAAGCACTTGCAGATGACAACATGAATGTGACTCAAAAATTGAAATTTGTTTTGGGGACGGTAGAAAAAATTGTGGGAAAAGGAGAAAATGCTGGTTACCAGCATTTTCTCCTTTTCCAACAATGTTTTCAAGAACCTTTTTTACCCGGGGTTGTTAAAATTCTAGACTGGATTAACCACCCTCAGAAAGAGGGCTTTTGAAAACAGCATGGGAAAACCAGAAAATGCTGGTAACCAGCATTTTGTGCTTTTTCCACTATTTGTCCTGCTCTTTCACATCCAAATCTTGTAATTGCAGCTACATTTAAATTTGTCGTCTGCAGATGCTTTTAATTTGGAATAGTCTTGAATATTGTCGTCTGGCAAAGAGTTAGAAATCTGAAAATAAGGGATAAGAATTTTGACTCTTTACCAGACCACAAAATTTAAGACTCATCCAAATTAAAAGCATTTGCAGACAACAAATTATATTTTGCTGAAATGGTAGTTGTTACCAAATGGGAAGATAATATTGTGGGAAAAGGAGAAAATGCTGGTTACCAGCATTTTCTCCTTTTCCCACAGTGTTTTCAAAGACCTTCTATATCAGGGTCGTTTAAATGAGGGATTGTGTTGTAAAGACTTAATCCAAATCCAGTTGCCGAAAAAATAGTCCAGTCATGCCCTTCGTCTTTGTGGGAAAATCAGTCCTTTGTATTTATAGAAATTTTAATCCTTCTGCGCTAAAGGCAAAAGCAGGGGCTTTTGTTTTGCATAGATCAAGATGAGACTGCACAGAATAATCAGTTTGATTTTAGATTTATATCGTCAGCTTGTTTAGTTGATTCTATCAGAAAAAGTTCTGAGTTTTAATAGATGTTTTTTTAGCCCTAGAAATAGGCCAAGTTCATATTTGGTGCTGAAAGAATTTACAGTGGCCTATATAGTTTTTATGCCATAGATTAAAGTTTCTGGTAAAATACTGATAAATGGTTATGTGGGAAAGCAGCCAGTGGCTTGGGAAGTATATTGTGCAAAGTAGCTGTTAAAGAAACTCCAGGAAAGCATGAAAACATGCAATAGCTGCCACAGTATATCCGATATATCACTGAAAATGATCGTGAATACCATACAAAGAAATCTCATGTTGTATTGAACCAGCAAGGATATACATGTATATGAGTTTACCATTTACCAAACAATCCTGGAAATAATGCTGGTAAATATGATTTTCACCTTTTCCCATGATATTTTTTGCCCTTTCAGGCTTATTTTGATGTGTACAAATGCTTTCAATGTAGACAAGTCTTACATTTTTATTGTATGTTAAATAGTTCCCCTTTACAACACAATCTCAATTCAAAATGATCTCGGTTTTCCCTGACCCCCTGTTACTTTGAATTTAGACCTTCAAATTTTCCAAATGTCTCCTAAAATTTAGATGTTTGCCTTCCTTTGTTCTTGTGCACATTTTGTGCAGTCTGATCTTTATCTACACTGGCCACAAAGGCAACTAAAGTTGTGACAGGTGCTTTAAGGGTTAAGTTAACCCATTACCACACAATCCCTACTTTTGACGACCCTGAGAAAGAAGCCTTTGGAAAACATTGTGGGAAAAGGAGAAAATGCTGGTAACCAGCATTTTCTCCTTTTCCCACCATGTTTTCTACCCTTCACAAAACAAATTTCAAATTTTCAGTCACTTTTATTTTGTCGTCTGCAAATGCTTTCGAATTGGACAAACCTAAAATTTTGTCGTTTGGTAATGAGTTAAGCCTCTTTGAATAAAGGAGAAGTAAGGTGTTGATCTTGTTATTTCCATCTACCTAAACATGAACTGTTTACCAGATAATAAAATTTTGGTTTTACCAAATGACAGAAATTTGGACTTGTTCAGATCAAAAGCATTTGCTAAAGACAAATTAAATGTGGTTTAAATTTTAAGAGCTGCCTTAGTACAAGTTGAAAAAATTGTGGGAAAAGGAGAAAATGTTAATTACCAGCATGTCCTCCTTTTCCCACAAAGCTATCAAAAATTTGATTATGTTGTGAAGGGTTAATACATGTACAGTTAACCCTTGGCACATTATTAGCAAGAAAAGATGCATGATACTTATTTTGAGTCAACAGTGTAGATCGAGATCAAACTATACAAAACCAAAACCTTCAGTCATTGATGTTTTAAGTAAATATGCTGATCTTTAGTAAGAAAGCTTGGCTAATGTAATATTTTAGCGGTTTTTGATAATCAAAAACTTCCCTTTTTCATTTATACAGGTGTGAAAGGTTTCATGATGAAATAATCATAGTACAATGACATTCTTTGTGACTAAACCCTTAACTGTTAGGCTGCTAGGGGCAACTCACTGACCTTTTGCGGACAGTGTAGATCAAGATCAGACTGCACAGAACGTGCAGTCTGATCTTGGATCTACACTGTCCGATAAGGAGATATCATTCCCCAAAACATAGCTTTAAAACAGCAATATTTGGGTTTGTACTATCTAATACAATGACATTCTTTGTGACTTAACCCTTAACCTGCTAAATAACTAAAATGAAATTTTCAAGTCAATAGTAAAAACCTATTCAATATTGCTATTCCAAAGTTATTTCTGGGAAAAATATCTCAGTACTGGACAGTGTAGATCAAAGATCAGAATGCACATTCTGTGCAGTCTGATATTGATCTACACTGCAAAAGGTCCTCAAATCGAGCTTGGGACCCCAAGGGTTAACATAGGTCACTTTTTGCTGAACCATAAAATTCCACATTTGTTATCCATTTCTTGCCATTCCCACTTCTTTTGTTCGAAATCAATTTGCTGTTCAACTGCAATGAACAGCACTCTGGCAAAAGGGGCTTTAATGAATCTTATTAATGAATTGTATTAGGCAAGTCATCATGTAATTATGGATTCATGAAATCCATTGTCTGGCAACATACTGGGTTATGAGGTAGAATGTCGCTTTGACATGCAGAAAAGTTATGATTAACAAAAAGTTTCGATTCATGTCAGCATGGGTTAATACTTTTTGCAGATACATTAAACCCCCTTTTCACAGAGCATGACTTAAATAATATTTGTGTGTTAACCTAATATTGCTTTTTCTTGCATTGTGTGTTATATTTAAAACAAACATAGTAATTAATCCATATAGGATGATGTTCATTTTTCAAAGTTACTCTTACTACCAGGGTTACAGGTTCAAATCCAAATCTTAAGTATGCCAAACTTCTATCCACTGTTTCACACAGTTAATTGAAACGGTAATGCCCTGGTAGCTCAGTTGGTAGCATACAGAATTTGATGACGGGAGGTTGCTGGTTTGATCCCAAGCTGGGCCTATTTCATCTTGAGGACTGATGATAGTCATTGCCACAGGATTCATTCCTCTCTCATCGCTGACCATTGTTTCGACAATGGTTGCGTAGGAAAGAAGCCAGTAGTTTGGAAAGAATATTGTGCGGAGCACTGGTAACAGAAACTTCAGGAAAGCATAGATAGGTGCATTGGTCGCCACTATATAACTGAAATAATGCAGATGCACTGGTGGTGCTGACTTAAATAATAGTGAACTTTAGGTTGAATCAGAAAGGACGTCCATGGTCATGTGGTAGAGCACTGGCCTCAGAACCATAAGGTCCCGAGTTAGATTCCAAGGGGTGGTGTCAACTTTTGGACTGTTCATTGGCTCACGCATTTGGTGTGAGTACTCGTGTGCGAGAGAGATTAGCATTAGTTGCTAGAACTTGTTTTTCAATCGATATAAAATATGTTTAAAAAAATCAAAACAAAAAGGGACCCCATTCAGTAGACAGTGGGTAGTGAATCAGCAAACCAACAAACAAATTATGTACAAACAGAAAACAACTGCCATTGATCAGTATTTACATTTCTTCTTATCACTTACACATACTTCGTTTCAAATTGTTCAAACGACTTTGTGAGATTCCTTAAGTACATGGACAACTGTGGCACGAAGACAAAATATTGAAAGTAAACAGTGGGAAAGACGAATTTTCATTACTGTGTCACCCAAGATTTTCAGCAGTTTGTTTAAGCCTTTACCTCACAGTCACGACTTTTCATGCTCCTGAGAAAGAAGCTTTTTGAAAACATTGTGGAAAAAGGAGAAAATGCTGGTAACCAGCATTTTCTCCTGTTCCCACAATGTTTTCAACCCTATCAGAGACCTGAAGCGCATTTGTGCTATTTTTCATTTCCTTTTCTGCAAATGTTGTAAATTTGAAAAAAAAAAATCTAAAATGAGTCGTTAGAGAAAGCGTTAACTCTTTACCAGATGACAAAATTTTAGACTGGTCTAGATTGAAAGCATTTGTAGTTGACATTTTGAATGTAGCTCAGATGATGATTTCTGTTTTTGATAGGGTAGAAAACACTGTGGGAAAAGAACAAAATGCTGGTTACCAGCATTTTCTCCTTTTCCCACAATGTTTTCAAAAGGCGTGGTTTTCAGGGTTGTTAAAAAATGGGATTGTTTGGTATAGGGTTAACCCTGTACCCCACTATCCAGAGTTCAAACAACCCTGAGAAAGAAGCGTTTTGAAAACATTGTGGGGAAAAAGGAGAAAATGCTGGTAACCAGCATTTTCTCCTTTTTCCCACAGTGTTTTCTACCCTTCCCAAAACAAATTTTTGAGTTACATCTATTTGGTCATCTGCAAATGCTTTCAATTTGGACAAGACTCTAAGATTTTGTCATTTGGTCAAGAGTTAAGTCTTTCACAACCAAACAAATAAAATAAACATATTGCAACAGCAACAAATACAGTTCTGCAGCAATATCAAGAGACAGTGCAGTTAAAATCTATAATAAAGTAGTAGACAGTGTAGATCAGAGATCAGACTGCACAATCTGAGCTTGCTCATCTTGATCTAAACTGTCTGCTAAAACTTTTTGTATTGTCCATTATAAGAAAAGAGTTGAGGGTGTCTTCCTTGCTGATAAGGTAAGTTATTGATATTGCTTATTTTTATAACCTCATAAATCTGAGCATTTGTGGCTCTTTTGTCCCAAAGAATGCCAAACACAGTCAACTACCAAAGTGTCCCTTATTGACACCCCCTACTCTAATTAATCCTCCAGCTTTTTTGTAAACTGAAAATAGACTAACCAAACGGCCAATTCATTTATGATGAAATGATTCAGTTTGAATACACTAACAGATTTGACATAATCTATTACATGTACTTCACAAATGCCGAGCTCCTGCAGCTCAGTCAGAGGCATACAGGACTTGAGAACAGGCGGTTGATGGTTATATCTCTGGCTTGGGCAATTTTTTCTTTATAAGAAATGATAGTCATTGCAACAGGATTCATTCCTTTCTCACTGCTGACCATTATATTGACGATGGTTATGTGGGAAAGCAGCCAGTGGCTTGGAAAGAATATTATGCAGAGCACTGGTAAAAGAAAATCCAGGAAAGCATGGATAGGTGCACTAGCCACCGTGATATAACTGAAATAATCTTGAAAAAGGCGTTAAACACCATGCAATCAATCAATCAATACTTCACAAATCAGTGTCATTAACCCTTGACTATTTTAAGAAAGAGAAAGTATCAAAGATTAGTATCTCCCATTTATTATTTAATGTCCACATGAAACATGATTGGAGGTAAAATTGATAGTCTGTATTAAATACAGCGGGTTTTTCATGCGGCAGTCGCTTGCTGTTGGCACCGACTAAAACCCAGACGGCAATATTATTAATATCCCAGACAATTCTGTGTTGTTTTGCATCTATTAATCCCCCCTCTTTGGAAAATATAATGCCCACAGGGGAGAGGGGGGTTTAAAATAGACAGTATGGTATTTGCTTTAGCAATTATTGTTGGTCAATATTAGAATACACACCTACATGCTTACGAATTCAAACTGGAATGCGAATCATTTGAATACAAAATTAATGTATATGTAAAATTTGTATGTATGATGATGACACTACCTGATTGTATGTAATTGTGTGTAATTTTGCTGCTGTCACAAAAAATGCATTGCACATTCCTTTAAGTTTTGAATGTGCATAAAACATGCATGTTACAGTCGGAGAATGAATTAAACACAAAACGCTTAACAAACAGAGTTTAGTTTGTGTCTGACATCAAAATAAATGAGAATTTGCCTTTATAAAGACATACTTGTGACTTTTATCTATTTTTTTTTCAGTCTAGCAAAAATAAAAAGCTTAACCTTTTACCACACGATACGAAGTTTTATTGACCCTTAGGAAAGGCCTTTTTAAAATATTAGGGGAAATGGTAACCAGGATTTTCTTCTTTTCCCCCACAATGTTTTCTACCCTATTACAGAGAAATTTCATCATTTCAGCCACATTTGATTTGTCATCTGCATATGCTTTGAATTTGGACATGTGTAAAATTTTGTCATATGATAAAAAGCTTACCCTTGTAGTCTTTCACAACTATAGTTACTTTTGCAGCCAGTGTAGATCAAGATTAGACTGTACAAAACTGATGTTTAATCTACAGTCCAATCTTTCATCTACAGTGTCCGCTAAATTGCTGAAACATTCAAGACAAAATCGATCTTGACATTGCATCTATTTAGGTCTTATTTTGACATTTAAAATGTCTTTTGTGTTTATTTGACACTCTACAGTTAACTCTTTGCCAAATGACAAAATTTTGGACTGGACCAAATTGAAAGCATAATTATGCAGACAACTAATTAAATGTTGCTAGAATGATGATTTCTCTCATTCATAGGGTAGAAAACATTGTGGGAAAAGGAGAAAATGCTGGTTACAAGCATTTTCTCCTTTTCCCACAAAGTTTTCAAAAGTCTTTTCTGTCAGGGTTGTTAGCCCTTAGGCTGCTAAGCACTACTCAGAGTGCCTTTGCGGACAATGTAGATCAAGGTCAGACTGCACAAAAGGTGCAGTTTGATCTTTGATCTACACTCTCCGATGTGGTATTTTCTTTCCAGTGATATCAACTTTGAAACCGCAATATTTCAGTTTTTGTAATTCAGTAGAGATTTTCGTTTCAGTCATTTAGCAGTTTAAGGATAGGGCACCCTAATGGGATTCGTGTTACGTCACCTTTCATCCCCAAAATATCCTACAAATTCGGCTAAGACTCGGTTAATCCGGAATCAATGCAGGGAACCGGTGTCTATCGGCCAATCGATTACGGATTACCCGAGCCTTAGCCAAATCCGTACTTTTTTTCGATGATGAAAGGTGATGTTACACGAATCCTATTAGGGTGCCCTATAATCCTTAAGGGTTAAAACACAGTATTGTGTGATAAAGGGTTAACTTATGAATGGCATCCTTATAGTTAAAGATGGGTGAACTCAAAAGCCCTCGTTAGATCGTTAATCATGCTATGTCATTCTTTACAACTATGACAAAAGTGGAAGCATGTCCTATCCACAAGTGCATTGGGTAAAATCATTTTCCCACATTCTGAATTTGTGTTTCAACTCTTTACCACACAGTCCCCACTTTTAACAACCCAGAGGAAGAAGCCTTTTGAAAACATTGTGGGGAAAAAAGGAGAAAATGCTGGTAAGCAGTATTTTATCCTTTTCCCACAATGTTTTCTATCCTATCAAAGATAGAAACTATCATTTGAGCTATATTTAAATATAATTTGTTACCTGCAAATGTTTTCAATTTGGACTAGTTTGAAATTTTGTCGTTTGGTAAAAAGTTTTAAAAATTGTGGGAAAGGCAGAAAATACTGGTTACCAGCATTTTCTGCTTTTCCCACAATGTTTTCTATCCTGTCTATCCTATCAAAGACAGAAAACTTCATTTGAGCTATATTTAATTTGTCATCTGCAAATGCTTTCAATTTGGACTAGTTTAAAATTTTGTTGTTTGGTAAAGAGCTTAAAGGTGGGTATTTAGATTTTTCACATCCCACCAAATTAAAAAAATATATATATCACTGAAATTTATATGAAAAAACAATACAAATCATCAATAATTAAGAATCATAAAATTACAAAAAATAAAATTTTTTGATGGTGTTCCCTTAAAAGGCTACGTAGCCTCTTAAGGTATTTTTAGATTTCACGCCAGAAAGAAAAAAAAGCATTGTGGGAATGTCAGGTGACTGGCACGTGACTAATGACGCTTAAATTCCGTAACATAACAAACATGTAATTATTTTCCATAATGTCTTCTTTGGACGCTCTGTTTGAAGCTTCGTCTGTGTATTTCCGGTATGTAAATGAGCGAGTTGCTCATGTAAAAATAGACCGTGTTTCCCGTCGGTGTCGACCTGGGCCGCAGTAAATTTCTAATTTCTCTTGTTGTCGGATGGTTTTCGACTACTGGGGTTTTATGAATGAAAATTAAAAGGCTTTGGGAGTATAAGGATGATTTTTTTGTATTTTTGTAAAATTTTCGTCCCAAAATCTGAAGGGCCACCTTTAAAACATTGTGGGGAAAGCTTTTCGACAATGTTTTCTATCCTTTCAAAGACAGAAACCCTCATTTGAGCTACATTTAATTAGTCATCTCCAAATTCTTTGAATTTGGACGAGTCTGAAGTTTCGTTGTTTGATAAAGAGTTAACGAAACACCTGCAGATAAATGGTATGCATGCAACTGACTTCAAATTGCTTCTTTTTTTTGTGAGCTGTTTGATGCCCCTCATTGTGATTTGCATGTGATGCAGTCAGTTTCTTTTTTATTGAAGATAGACTTTGAAATGGTACTTAACCCTTTACCGAACAATCCCTGGTTTTTACAACCCTGAGATAGAAGACTTTTGAAAACATTGTGGGAAAAAGAGAAAATGCTGGTAACCAGCATTTTCTCCTTTTCCCACAATGTTTTCTACTCTGCTGGAAACAAATTTCAATTTTTGAGTTATGTTTATTCTATCGTCTGCAAGTGCTTTCAATTTGGACCAGCCTAAAATTTTGTCGTTTGGTAAAGAGTTAAATCATAATTATGATCACTTGTTTTCCTGTGCTGAGTTTAATGGATCTGAAAATGTATCCGTAGTCTGCACAGGCTGACCTGGGTCAAAACTTTTTGCTTTCAATTTTCTGCATCTCAAAGGACATTCTACCTCATGATTAATTTGGTTGTTGGATAAAGTGGATTTTAGTGATCCATAGTTATATGGTGGCTTCCGTGGTATGATGCATCACAGAGATGCATTAAACCCCATTTTGCTACAGTGTGATCCCAATATAGGGCCACCACATCTACGGTAACACAATAATTGATTTTACGTGCTAAATTGTCAGGCATAGATTTTCATGTGTTGTAAGTAAATTAAATATCTGTGTGGTCCATTTCTCAAGATTTGCTAACTCTTTACCAAATGACAATTTTTTAGACAAAATTGAAAGCATTTGTAAACAACAAAAAAATGTGGCTGAAAAGTTTGTTTGAAAAGGGTAGAAAACATTGTGGGAAAAGAAGAAAATGCTGGTCACCAGCATTTTCTCCTTTTTCCACAATGTTTTCAAAAGACTTTTTTCTTGGGGTTGCTAAAACTCTGGATTGTGTGGTAAAGGGTTAAAGGTGCTATTTGATACATGGTCTTCCAATGTCATATTATCTAATATAAACATCATACCAAATGTTGGAGATAATTTGTATGGCTTTCAATGAAATAGATACGATTTACAATTTAGGAAAAGCTTCAGTTTGAGGTTAAATAGAGGATCATACATGAGTGTTTATGTATTATCATTTTTATCAAACAAGTTGACTAAAATTGTATGACGCGAGCCTTGGCGAGCATCAAATACATTTTAGTCAACGAGTTTGATAAAAATGATAATACATAAACACGAATGTGAGATTCTATTTATCACATAAAACGAATGACAGAAAGAAAAATATCCTGCATCATCACCTTCAGCTTCTATGCCGTTCACGGGTCCATGTTTATGTTGTAGTTTGGTTTCAAATGTGTACATACGCAACTAGATAGTTCTGTGACATTTACACCAAAAGAAGAGTGAAATAGTTTATAGAGGGGTTAAGTCCACCTATTTCCGCAATAATATTGATTTTAAGAGACTTTCGCTGCATTTCTTGGTTTTTATCAAACATGAAAATCAAAAACTTATCACGCGTATACGTCTTAGCAACAGTGACGTCATTTTTTCCCCGAAACGGCGCAACAGTACAAATTCCCGCACAAACTGTGATTGGTTTCTCTCGCTTCACGCGCTCGTGACTAAAAAATGGTCAAAACCGGGACCCAAAAAACGATAATACACTAGTGTATTATCAAAAATAAGTCATGGGTTTAATACACTGCCGGAGGAGGTTTTAAGTGATACATTAAGTTAGTTCTGTTGCTTAGGTTTATCTTAATTGGGTTCTATCTACCATTTTCTATGAAATATTTTGATTAAATCTGTAACCATTTTCTTCCAAGATCTAGTATGAAGACAAAAAGCGCAGAAAAAGCATGCATCTTGGGTCTGTATTCATCAACCACTCTTATAACATTCTTAGTCTTATTCTCCAAGATTTTATAAATTTGAAAGTAACACAGCTTCTGGGCAATCAATAATTATGTTAATTTCAAATTTAGAAAATTCTTGAGAATGAGGCAAAGAATGTCCTAAAGAATGGTTGATGAATAAGGGCCCTGATGTTGAGATAGGCAACAAAAAATTAAGATAATCAGTCAAGGGTGAATAGATAAGCCAAGGGTGAACATATCGGCCTGGGATGAAAATATCAGCCAGGGGTGAAAATATCAGCAAACGGTGAATATATCAGCCAAGGGTGAATAGATCATCCATTGGCCAATAGAACAAAGTAGTGATCATCACCCTTGGCTAACACAAGATAGCGTTCTTATCAGATAGCCTACAAGAAAGTGTTTATAATTTTTGAAATGGTGTGTATTAACTTTTTACCAAACAACAAAATTTTGGATGAGACCGAATTGAAAGTATTTGCAGATGACAATATAAATGTTGCTCAAATGATTATTTCTGTCTTTTATTGGGTAGAAAACATTGTGGGAAAAGGAGAAAACCAGCATTTTCTCCTTTTTCCACAATGTTTTCAAAAGCTTTCTTCTTCAAGGTTGTTAAAACTCAGGATTGAGTGATACAGGGTTAATAAAGATATGAAAGGGGGTTGGGGGTTAGGATCTTATCAGATACAGGATATAATTTTGGAAAGTGTTTATAATTTGTGAAATGGTGTATATTAACTTGACAACAGTACTGAAATCTCGACTATGAGAAGATAAAGATAATCTCTATGCTACAAATACCATGTAAAGGACTGAAAATTTATGGAGTAGTTATTTTAAATCTGACACATGAAATGTTCCCAGGCTTTATGCTGCTTTTTAAGTCTCAACTTTTGAGCTATTCAGTAATGAAAATTATCAAAAAAAAAAACTTGTAAAAACTTGAAAATACCATGGGAAAAGGAGAAAATGCTGAGTTACCAGCATTTTCTCTTATTCTTACAATGTTTTCTATTCTTTCATAGACTGTCTCCATCGTTTTATTCACATTTGAATTATTGCGTGCCAATGCTTTTAAAATCTCCATGTCTAAAATTTTGTTGTGTGGTAGAGAGTTAACCCTTTACCACACAATCCCGGCTTTTAACGACCCTAAAGGAGAAGCCTTTTGAAAACATTGTGGGAAAAGGAGAAAATGCTGGTAACCAGCATTTTCTCCTTTTCCCACAATGTTTTTCTTCCATTTCAATGACAGCAATCATCTTTTTTGCCACATGTAAAGTGTCCCCTTCAAATGCTTTCAATTTGGACAAGTCTAAAATGTTCTTGTGTGGTAAAGGGTTAAACTGTTTTTGAGTACTGAGAACAAGAAATATCTTGATGAAAATAGATGATGTAAATTTGCCGGCAGATAGGCAGGGACCCTTAAAATAAACACTTCTACATTTTTTACGAAACATAAATTTCTATTTATTCATTTGTTATCAGTACCAAAAAAATGGTCGAAAGCCAGCTGCACCAAAAAAAAAGGATGTCAAGTTAATTTCAGTCCCAGGAAAAATAAAACCTGTACAACCCTATAAAATATCTAAACCCTTGACCACACAATCCAGAGTTTTAATGACCCTAAGGAATAAGCCATTTGAAAACATTGTGGGAAAAAGGAGAAAATGCTGGTAACCAGCATTTTCTCCTTTTTCCACTATGTTTTCTAAACTTTCATAAACAATTACCACCATTTCAGCTACATTTAACTCTTTACCAAACGACAAAATTGTAGCTTGTCCAAATTGAAAGCATTTGCAGATGACAAAATAAATGTGTCTCAAAAATTGAAATTTGTTTTGGAAAGGGTAGAAAAGATTGTGGGAAAAGGAGAAAATGCTGGTTACCAGTATTTTCTCTTTTTCCTACAATGTTTTCAAAAGGCTTCTTTCTCAGGGTCGTTAAAACTCTGGATTGTGTGGTAAAGAGTTAAATTGCAGCCTGCAAATGCTTTTCATTTCGCCAAGTCTAAAATTTTATTGTTTGCTAAAGAGTCAACATTTAGTACTTGATATGCAGGTGTAAATTATGAACATCTATAATATATCACCATGATGACTTTTTCATAATGTTTATGACTTCATGCTCTTTGATTTCTCTTGACAGGTACTTTACTTTACACTTGTTATATGACAGTTTAGCTGATTTCGTCCATGTATATTAAGCCATGCTCTGTGAGGAGGAGTCTTAATGTATCTTTGTGATACATCATACTAAGCAAGTCAATCATCATCTGATAATGGATCCCTAAAATGCAGTTAGTCGGACAATAGGTTGAATCATGAGATAGAATGGATCTTTGACAAGGAGAATATTGACCAGTAGCAAAAAGTTTTGACCCAGGTCAGCCTGTGCAGATTGCACAAGCTGACCTGGGTTGATACTTTTTGCAGATGAGATGATACTTTTTGCATATGTTCGTAATGCTACCATCTATTTTACTCTGTCTGTCAATACCAAATAAATAAGATATGACGAATAAAACAACAAATACAGCTTTGCTGCAGAATGAGGAAAAAGCTTTGTCATAATCTGGAATCAAGTAGTGGACAGTGTAGATCACATATCAGACTGCATGTTCTCTGCAATCTGATCTATTATCTACACTGGCCACAAAAGCTTTGTCTGTGATATATGGTAAGGAAAAGGTTGATTGATTGATTGATTGATTGATTGATTGATTGATCGCTCAGTTGATTGTAGGGTGTTTATGCCATTTTCAACATTATTTCAGTTAGATCTTTAACCACTACCCTGCACAATTCTCCTCCCAAGACACTTGCTGCTTTCCCATAAAACCACCATTGAAACAATGATCAGCTATTAGAGATAAATGAATCCTGTCAGAATGACTAACATCAATCCTCGAGAAGAAATATGTGGAGCTTTGGATTTGAACCAGGGTCCCCCTATTCTTAAGTCCTACACGCTACCAGCCATGCTATCAAGGCTTGGTAGGAATAGGTTAATAAATGGGTTTGATAATGTATTCCAACTTTATACAAATAACTTGTTTTTATTTTTCAGCCTGAGTATACTCGGCAGCCATCTTCAAGCTCCCTGTCCAGTCTCACACATGTCCCAGCCAATACTGGAGTCTCGGCCCACAGCCAGGCCCTGTTCATGCAAAAAGTGAGGGAAAGCAGCGAAGCTGTGAATCGTCGAGATTTCAGGGCCGCTATCCAGTCCTACACGGAGGCCATTACACTAGACCCGACCAATCACATACTGTACACCAATAGGTCGGCGGCCTTCGCAAAACTTCAGCAATATGAGAAAAGTTTGTTGGATGCAAGGAAAGCCAGGGAACTCAATCCAAAATGGGCAAAGGTAAGACTTAGGTCCTTTTTACTACCTTAACTCTTTACCAAGCGATAGCAGTTTAGACTCGTCCAAATTCAGACCACTTGCAGACGACAAAAAAAATGTGACTCAGAAATTAGAATTTGTTTTTGGAAGGATAGAAGACAGGGTGGGAAAATGAGAAAATGTTGGTTTGCCAGCATTTTCTCCTTTTCCCACAATGTTTTCAAAAGCTTTCTTTTTCAGGGTTTTTAAAACTTGGCATTGTGTGGTAAAAGATTTAACCCTGTACCACACAATCCTGACTTTTGATGACCTTGAAAGAGAAGGCCTTTGAAAACATTGTGGAAATAGGTAACCAGTATTTGCTCTTTTTCCCCACAATGTTTAAAAGGCCTCCTTCCTCAGGGTCATGAAATCATTGGGTTGTATTGTAACAGACTAAAGGAATGAAAAATCTTTGTTCAGTTATATTAATTGAATCGGGCACTTAAATAGTTGTATTTGTTGGAAATTACTTCGATAACTTTTTTGCACAGGACAAAAATTTTAGACTTGTCCAAATTGAAAGCAATTGCAGATAACACATTAAATGTGACTAAAAAAATGAAATTTTGTTTTTGGCAGGGAAGAACACATTGGTTACCAGCATTTTCTTCTTTTTTCTCCCACAAAGTTTTTAAAATAGGTTCTTCCTCAGGGTTGTTAAAATTTGGGATTGTGTGGTAAAGCGTTAATGGCTGCCAAAAATTAGAACTCTTCCATATTTAAACTATCTGAAGATGACAAAGGAAGTGTGACTAAAATGTAATTTGTTTTTGAAAGGAAATAAAAGCATTGTAGGAGAAGGAGAAAACACTCTTACAGGTGATACAAACTTAGATTTACAGGCATGAAAAATCTTCATTCAGTTATAATTGAGAATGAGCATACAAATAGTTGTGTTTTGAAATCAGTTAACCTTTTACCACATGACAAAATTCTAGACTCAACGGAACTGAATATTTTATAGATCATAAATTAATTGCGACTCAAATGATGGAATTCAAATGTGAAAGGGTGGAAAAGGGTAGAAAGTGTAGAAAATATTGTGGCAAAAGGAGAAAATGCTGGTTACCAGCATTATCTCCTTTTCCCACAATGTTTTCAGAAGAGTTCTGTCTCAGTTTCTAAAACTTGTGATTGTGTGGTAAAGGGTTAAACATTATTTCGATAATCAGATAAGAACGTAAATCTATTATTAATGGGGTCACAGTCAATAACTGATGGAAAACTATTCCAATTATGATATTTATGATTATGGTGTTATGGCTGATTAATCACAGATATTTCCTTGTCATGTAAAAATGTCTGTATTTGTATGTGTGATTATCTTTGGACATGTAGGATCTGACATAAGTTGGTATCTGAGATAGAGTGTATATAGAATAAGACAGGTTGACATTTTGAGATTAAAAAAAAAAAAACATATACATGGTCTGACATAAATTGGCATTTGATATAAAGATTTGTGTATGATCTGACACGAAATTGCATTTGGGTGAATTTGAGATACATGGGATCTGACATAAGTCAGCATTTGAGATGGAATTTTATTTAACAAGTCTAAAAAGATGTTTTTAATTCTTTACCAAAAGAAGAAATTTTAGACTGATTCAAATTGAAAGCTCCAATTATGATATTCATGATTATGATGTTATGGCTGTTTAATCACAGAAATTTCCTCATCATGAAAAAATGTCTGTATTTGTATGTTATTATCTTTGGACATAGAAGATCTGACATAAGTTGGCATGTAAGATAAACAATATGTATATAAGATCTGACATAAGTCAGAGTTTGAGATAGACTTGATTAAAGACTTCTATAAAAGTGTTAATAAGTCCGGCCAGTAGCTCAATGGTTAGCATATCTGGCTTGTGACCTGGAGGTTGCGGGTTCAATACCCAGTTGCAGTGAACTTTTTTTCTGGCTAATTTTTGCCTCTCACCTCTAATGCATGTGAGAAAAGTAGTTAGTGGCTTTGGAAAGAAAGTTGTGTCAGTACTGGTGTGAGAAAGCCAGGAAACACATGGGTGCGTCACTGACTGCCATGATATGACCTAAGCTGTTAAAATGGCGTTAAACTCCAATACAGTCCAATACAAAAGTGTTATTAACTCTTTACCGCATGACAAAATTTTAGACTGGCAGAAATTGAAAACGTTATTTTTATTGACGGCAAACTGAAGTTGACCTGAGTAACAAACTTTGTCCTTGATAGGGCAGAAAACATTGTGGGAAAAGGAGAAATTCTGGTTACCAGCATTTTCTACTTTTCCCACTATGTTTTCAAAAGCCTTCTCTTTCATGTTAAAACATGAAATTGTGTGGAAAAGGGTTAAGCCAGCCTCTGGTGAGCTTAATAACATTTTAGTTGATAAGCCTGTGAATGTTAGATTCTTTTTATTACACGATGAAATTTTGCAAATTATCAGTCAAAATATGCAAAACTATACATGTTCACGAGTCTCTTTCCATGACAAAAAAATCTGATTTACTTCTCTGTAATAAAGACCAACGGATGTCATGATGATGTCACTCAATGCTTACCTCAAACCTGTGTAAGATAAGAAAATTTGTATTTTGGACTGATAATGTGAGTCGGGTTTATTATCCACTCAGAGGGATAATTTTCATTGGAGATAGACAGGGTAACATATCTATCACTTGGACAGAGCCCGAGAGCGCATTTGATAGTGCACAGGACTGAATAACAGGGCGTCGCTGGTTTGAATCTCCAAAGGATTGATGATAGTCATTGCAACTGGATCCATTCCTCTCACCGCTGATCATTGTTTCGACCATAGTTATATGGGAAAACAGCCAATGTCCTGGGAAGAATATTGTCTGAAGCACTGGTAACAGAAACTGCAGAAAAGCATGGATAGCTGCACTGGCCACATCTGAAATAATGTTGAAAATGGTGTTAGTTAACCCATTACCACACAATCCCTACTTTTGACGACCCTGAGGAAGAAGCCTTTAGAAAGCATTGTGAGAAAAGGAGAAAATGCTGGTAACCAGCATTTTCTCCTTTTCCCACAATGTTTTCTACCCTTCACAAAACAAATTTCAAATTTTCAGTCACTTTTATTTTGTCGTCTGCAAATGCTTTCGAATTGGACAAACCTAAAATTTTGTCGTTTGGTAATGAGTTAAACACCATACAATCAGTCAATAATATCTATCAGTAAGAGCAAAAAAAGCCGTCATCATTTTGAACTTAACGACAAAATTTGTAGACTTACTCAAATCAAAAGAATTTGCAGCTGAGGAATTAAGTATGGCTCAAAAAAATAGGAATTTTCTTTGAGAGGCTTAAAAACACTGTGGGAGAAGCAGAAAATGATAGTTTGTAAAAGTTTAAACTTTGTCGTCTAGTCAAGAGTTAACATTGTCTTTGCTATGGACTAACAAAATTATTGTTTGTCCTGATGCCACACAATGAGTTAAAACTATATTACTCAAAATTTGCTAGGGATCACTGTCTTAGATTTAGCCAATATATATGTGTGGCATGCATTGGGTATGGTTTTTCAATATGTAACATCACCACACTGATGGAATAAACCATCTGAGGAAATGAATATTTTGTATGCAAAACTGTATTTTTGTGACATATACCAGTATTGAAATATATAAATGATCCCTATGTGAGTAGTATATATTCAGACAGGAAAATGTTAAAATTTCTCTATGGTGTCATATGAAATTAAATTTTCATTATCTATGCAATCTTTGTACATCCCTGAATATGATGGCTTTTGAAAATATTGTGGGAAAAGGAGAAAATGCTGGTAACCAGCATTTTCTTCTTTTCCCACAATGTTTTCTACCCTTTCAAAAGACAAATTTAATAATTTGTGCAACATTTAGTTTGTCGTCTTGAAATGCTTTCAAGTTGGACTAGTCTAAAACTTTGTCATTTGGTAAAGAGTTAACGCATTTCTGTGATGCATAATAGATCTACCAAGCAAGTCATCACATAATTATGTAGCCATAAAATCCATTTCGTATAACAACCAACTGAATCATTAAATAGAATGGTTTTTGAACGTGCAGAAAATTGGCTAAAAAGCAAACAGTTTCGGTGCAGGCCAGCCTGTGGACTGCGCAGGCTGAGATGAGTTGATACTGTTGCCAGATAAATTAAACGTCCTTTTTTACAGTACATGGCTCATCACAATCACCTGAGAAAAAGTTGAAATTTTCCTATTATATCACGTTGACGCTTTACCAACCGACAAAATGGTGAACTAGACCAAAGTGAAAGCATTTGCAGACATATCAGTTATAGCTTAAATCATGATGTCACTCTGTCTTTGATAGGGTAAAAAACATTACAGGAAAAGAAAAAAAATGCTAGTTACCAGAACCTTCTTCTTTTCCCATGATTTTTTCAAAAACCCTCTTTGTCAGGGTAGTTGAAACACGGGATTGTGTGATAAAGGGTTATACGACTTTATCTATGCAATCTTAAGTACTTCACAGTTTTCAGTCTCTTGCGATGGAATGCATAATTAATGAACTGTATGTGAAATGGAATGTTTTCAACTCGACGGGTACACAGCCATTAACCAATGGGTGGCTACGCGGTACCCAGACACCTTTTGCAGACAATGTAGATAGAGATCAGACTGCACAGAAGGTGCAGTCTGATATTCTCCCCCCCTTTAAAAAAAAAAGTTTGAAACCGCAAAATTTGACTTCTTACTATAGGCTTGAAAGTTTCATTTCACTTATTTAGCAGATTAAAAGTTACCTTTTTCCGTACTATAGACGACTCAAGAAACTGTTGTGGACAATGTAGATTAAGATCAGACAGCACAGAATGTGCAGTCTGATCTCTGATCTACAATGTCCACTACTTTATTCTAGATAATGATTACAATGTCTTTACTTTTCAGGGGAACTGCATTTTCAGCCATTGAAAAAAAAAAGAATTGGGGGGGGGGTTAGGGTAGTGAAAGTTTTTACTCTGTACAAAATGACAAATTTTAGACTTGCCCAAATTAAAAGCATTACCAGACAACAACGGGCAAAATATAAATAAAAAATTTGTTTGTGGACATGTAGAAAAACATCGGCAAAAAAGGAGAAAATGCTGGTGATCAGCATTTTCTCCTTTTCACACAAAGTTTTCAAAAGCCTTCTTTCATGGGGGTTGTGAAAATCTGGGATTGTTTGTTAAAGAGTTCAATCCCTACCATATGACATTTTTCATCTTGGAGCAGACAGCTTTAGAAAACTTCGAAAACATCATGGCAACAGGAATAATTTGTCTGGTTCGTGTACCAAACAATCCCATGGTATTATGACCCTGTGGAAAACCTCAGAAAGCTTTATCAGAAAAGAAGAAAATGCTGGTAACCAGGGTTTTTGTCCGTTTTCCCTGTTTTTGTACAGCCTGTTCAAAGAATCCTCTACAGATAAATGCCATATTTTTTGCCATATTCAATGTGACATCAGCAAATACTTTGATAAGTCGAAAAATTTTGGTGTCTGGTAAAGAGTAATGAAAAATTTATCCTTTAGACGGAATGTTTTCCTCTGTATTCCTTGATTATAAACCCAATTCCTAGTTTACATATAGCCTCCAATGAGCTTATGGTGCCTGTGTGGTGCCCATATCCCCTTTTCAGTATGACCTCCATACAGCTCACATACAATTATTGTATGTATTCATAGGCGGCATAGTCTGTACAATTTTTTTTCAGTCTGAACAATGACAAATTTTAATAATCTCTATACCCTGGCCCAAAGACATGTTGCCAGGGCTCCACTCACATGTATTTTATTCAAGGATATACATAAAAAGGTAAGTAAAAATGCGGAAAAAATAAACCCTTGGAAAAATAAAGAATATCAAGATACCGTGTCTGATACATGTATAGAGGTAGAAAAATTGTAACAATTAAAATATTTTGGCCCATGCCCAAGCTTTGGGACATTTCAGGTAGAAATTGCCACAATTTGATTTGATTTGAAATGGAGATAACATTCAAAGATGGCCTAAATGGAGTTAGGTCTAGCATTCTTCTGTCACCTGTGTCGTGTGGCGGAACAATAATTAACGGAGTATGGCACAAATACAACAGCATTTGAAGCCTTTTGAAATTGTTGAGGGAAAAGGAGTATTATTGTCACTTGAAATAAATGACTGATCCTTTTCCTACAATATTTCCCTAACTGTTTGAAATGGTTCTTTTTTGTGTCTTCAGAATATTTCTTCTTTGTAACAATGTTTTTGAAACTTTTTTGCGAAAGTAAAGTTTTCAAGTATGTAGAAAATTAGTGAGGTGTGGTAAGGAGTTAGATTGTTATATTTACCGATTTGCTACAGTTTTGTAGAAAAAAATGTTCTTGAATTTAAATAGTTTAATCTTTACTATATATTCCACTGCAACTATACCTGGAAAATGTTTACGTTTGGCAGCTAGTGGGCCTTTACCACACAATTCAGACTCTCAACAACTCTGAAGAAAAAGGCTTTTGAAATCACTGTGGGAAAAAATAAACAAGGTGTTGTAAAGGGTTAGATTGTTATATTTACAGGTTTGCTACAATTTTGTTGAAAAAACAACAACAAAATTCGAATTTTTAACCTGATACCAGATATTCCACAGCAATTTATGCCCTGAAATTGTTTTCCTTTGGCCACTCCTGGGCCTTGAACTCTTTACCACACAATCTTGACTTTCAAAAACCCTGAGAAGTGAGGCTTTTGAAAACACTGTGAGAAAAGGAGAAAATGCTGATTACCAGCATTTTCTCCTTTTCCCACAATGTTTTGTACTCTTCAAAATAACAATTTTTCAGAGTAACAATTATTATATGGTCTGCAAATGCTTTCTTTTCGGACAGGTTTACAATTTTGTTGTGTGGTAAAAAGTGAAACTACAAAATTCCATTCAAAAAGATATACTGGTATTATCAATTTATTCATTCATTTTAAAGGTACATTCTTGAGCTAGAGAGAAAAAACAATGTCGAAAAATGAAAGTGTGTAGAATGGATCAGCTGTTTAAACACGGATAAAGTACCAATAAATATAGTACATTTATACAAATATAAGGTAAGAAAAAGGGGTTTGTCCTCATTCAAAACCGGAAACAACAACAGCGATTGCTTTTAAGGCCTTCCAAACATAAAATGTATTTTCTTGTCATAATCTGTGCAATCTTGCAGCCATCAGGGGCAACATTTGGCATGAATATACATGAATATAATAATTATAGTTTCATAAAATAGGGAAGAAATGGGTTAAAAATTGGCTGAAAACGAGTATAGATGTATCTTTAACTAAACTGCATAACAAAAAGTAAATGAAAAATACTGTATTGCCTTTGTCAGAGCTCCAGGTAAGGGGGAGTGATGGTTTTCTACATCCATTATTTTGCTTTCAAACCTTATGTTGTGGGTACTCATTAGAATTGTCTCATTGAGACGATTCTAATGAGTACCCATAACATAGGTCTAGGTCGAGAATGATTAATATTTTTGATTTTAAAATCAAAATCACTCCCTCTATCTGGAGCTCTGTTTGTACAGATCAAAACATTGCAGGGGAGAAAGTTGTGAGAGGTACAAGGCTTTGTTTATCAAGAAAAGGATAGTGTAATTAAGTAGACCCAAAGAGCCTCGTGAATTATTTATTAAACTCTTTACCCAATGACAAAATTTTAGACTTGTCCAAATTCAAGGCATTGCAGACTACATTTTGAATATGACACAAGTGATGGGGTTTGTCTTTGAAAGGGTAGAAAACGTGGGAAAAGGAGAAAATGATGGTAACCAGCAATTTCTCCGTTTCCCACAATGGTTTCAAAAGTTTTCTTCCTGAAATTTATTAAAACTTGGAGATTAAGGGGTAAACATAAATGAAAACAGAATGTGAAAAATTTAGGAAGAGGCTGGTTGTCTCCAACGGAGATGAAGACAAAGCCGAAGCATGCACAATGTTGCGTCACATAGTTGATTTTAAGACAAAACCAAATTTAAAATTTTTTTTCTTCACTCTTCCCCAACTACAGACGACACCAGAAGCTGTTGTGGACAGTGTAGATCAAGATACACTGTCCACTTCTCTATTTTAGATTAAGGCCAAACTGTCTCTTCATCTTGAAGTGGAACCAGATTGATAGCCAATGAAAAAATGTAATTTATAAACCTGGTAGTGAAAGAGTTAATTTCATTATGTTCTCAATAGTTTCTGTTGTAAGTTTCTTTATTTCTCTACTATTTACCTTCCAGTAAAGTTCTTGATCAAACATGCATGCAACACATTCTTTGCGTTTTAACTGCATTTTTTCTACACCTTCACAGATCACACCACAATTCAGCATTTTCTCATTTTCCCACGATGTTTTCAAAACAATCCTTCCCCAGTATTGTTAAAAGTCGAAAGTGAGGCAAAGCATTAACTCTCATCT
The DNA here is from genome assembly GCA_946811185.2 of Hippopus hippopus. Taxonomy (NCBI): domain Eukaryota; kingdom Metazoa; phylum Mollusca; class Bivalvia; order Cardiida; family Cardiidae; genus Hippopus; species Hippopus hippopus. The sequence goes on from OX328109.1 coordinate 1,311,195, forward strand.
GAAAGAGGCGACAATTTTATGTACGGTAAAGGGTTTATAAAATCGATATGGGGGACATTTTGTCTGCAGTAATTTACTGTTTTTCTTTGTGATCTTCGGGTCATTTCTTTTTTACTTTTTGCCTGGCAAAAAAATACATAATTATGTTATTATGGAGAATTTTTTAAAATTTTGATCTGTTTCAACTCTTAAATCGCAAAGTAAATGATTGAGATTTTCAATTAGTTGACAAAACTAGCTAGTATAATTTCAAGACTTGTTTGCTCACCTGAGCATAAAGTGCTTAAGGTGAGCTTTTTTATCATGCTGTATCAGATACCCGTTGTTAACTTAGCCCAGCCGGGAAGCTCTGTGGTTTGTGTATCTGACTCTTGACCTGGTGTTCGCAACTTAGATACCCGGTCGAGGCAAACTTTCTTTCCAGGGATATTTTGTCTCTTACGTTTGATGCATGTAAGAAAGTAGTTAGCAGCTTGGAAAGAAAGTTGTGTCAGTACTGGTGCCAGAAAGCCAGGAAACGCATGCATAGGTGCAATGGCAGATGTGATATGACCAAAGCTGGTCAGACGATGCAAGCAAATAACTTTGACTGTATGTACATTCTAGGGGCTATACTTTCATGAAACTTGCTCAGAATGTTTGTCTTCACAATATCTTGGAAGTGTGAAAATGGGTCTTGTTGGTTAAAAAAAAAACTAGGTCACTAGGTCAAATCTTTGAAAAACCTTGTGTACTGTATGCTTCGAAGGCCACAACTTCCTCCCAATATTTGAAAGTTGGTCAGAAAGTTTGTCTTGATGGTTTCGTGGACATGCTTGAAAGTGGTTCAGGTCAGGTCAAAAACTAGGTCACTGGGTCAAATCTTTGAAATACTTTGTGTACACTGAATACTTTGTGTACACTCCAAGAGGCCACATTTTCAGACCAACACACATGAAAGCTGGTCAGAATGTTTTGTCCAGATGATATCTGGGATGAGTGTGAAAACAGGTCACAAAATTAATAGAGCTAAAGATATCTGTTCTATGTCAATCATGTTGTCAAGGACCAGCATGATTTTCCATTATAGATAAATAAAAACTGACAATATCAACATAACCTTTGAAATTTCTTAACCCTTTACCAAACGACAAAATTTTGGACTGGACCAAACTTAGAGCATTTGCAGATGACAAATGACATGTTGCTTAACTCTTTACCAAACGACAAAATTTTAGACCTGTCCAAATTGAAGGCATCTGCAGACGACAAATTCAAAAGTTGTACAAATGCACTTAAGTCTTTTGACAGGGTAGAAAACATTGTGGGAAATGGAGAAAATGCTGGTTACCAGCATTTTCTCCTTTTCCCACAAGGTTTTCAAAAGGCCTCCTCCTTAGGGTCGTGAAAACAAGAGATTGTTTGTTAAAGGGTTAATTCATTATTTCTGTCATTGATAGGATAGAAAACATTGTGGGAAAAGGAGAAAATGCTGGTTACCAGCATTTTCCCCTTTTCCCATAACGTTTTCAAAATCCTTGCTTTCAGGGTCATTAAAAGTCGAGATTGTGTGGTAAAGGGTTGAAACATAATTATATGTTATTGTGGTACATGCACTGCACATGATTCTAATGAAAGCATTCTCTAGTGTAAGTAAACATTAACCTTGTTGAATGTTCTTTGATCTTTTATGTTGAAGCTTCTCAGTCATAGTCTGAGGTAAGAATGCAGGTTTCAACTTTTGAAAGCTTGTCCAAATTCAAAACATTTGCAGATGACAAATTGAATTAGACTCAAAAATCACATTTTGTTTATGGAAAGATAGAAAACTTTTTGGGAAAAGGAAAACTTCTGGTTACCAGCATTTTCTCCTTTTCCCAGAATGTTTTCTTAAGGCCTCTTTCTCAGGGTCGGTAAAAGTCAGAATGGTGTTGAAAAGTGTCAAAGGTATTTCCATTATGTTTCCATTATGATAAGCCGACAGGCAGAACGGAGGCTTCACATACCAGTTGCAAGGTCAAGGTTACATTTGAAGGGTTTCGGGTCACATGCACATTATCTTTTATTGTTAAATTGACAGAAGAGTCTCAAAGCATGGTGGGAGAAACTTTTTGATGAAAATCAAACATGTAATTTCTCTGATGGTCTGTTACTTCCTAACCAACATTGGTGCCATGATACCATGGGCAGTGCCAAAACCTGGCTTGCTCTTTGTCAGGATCAAACCAGAACCTTTGTCTATGATATGCTGATGTTCTACCACACTGCTGCCAAGGTATATGATAGGGACTGGGACAACGGTACTAGCAGTGCCAAAACTTGGCTTGATTTTTGTAAGATTCAAACCAGAACCCACTTCTATGACATGCTGGCATTCTACCTTATTGCAGCCCATATCTATGATAGGGTCCAAGCCCTGGTAGTACAGTGGGTAGCCTGCAGGACCCGAGTCCAGGTGGATTGCTGGTTCGAATCCCAAGGCAATTTCTTTCCTACGATAGATGATAGTCATAAGGACAGGATTCATTCCTCTCTCTAACTTGATCATTGTTTTGATGATGGTGTGGAGAAGCAGCCAGTGGATCGGGATGAATATTGTGCAAAGCCCTAGAAACAAACTCCAGGAAAGCATGGATAGATGCACTGGCCACCCTGATATAACTGACATAATGTTGAAAATGGCATTAACCACCATACAATCAATCACGGCTTTCTCTGGACCTCATCACCTGGGCTTCATTTGACCCCCTTCTGATGTATCCAAGAAGGCAAACATCAAAGTTTTGGAGGACATTCAGAAAATCTGGGAGTCAAAATTAAAAAGAAAACGGGAGGTCAGGGAAAACCAGGAATCAATCATACTATTAGTCTATGAGAGTGACTGGGATAAGGGTATTTTAGAATGGAAAACCGTGGATAGACTGTATAGTGCACTGACTTACCTTCAGAATGAAAAAAGACTGAGATGGCTATGAGGGAAAGGAGCCAGTGGCTTGGGAAGAACATTGTGCAAAGTACTGGTAACAGAAACTCCAAGAAATTATGGATAGGTTCCCATGTCTATGACAAGGGCTGGGATAAGGGTATTTTGGAATGGAAAACCATGGTTAGACTGTATAGTGTACTGACTTACCTTCAGAATGAAAGCAGGCTGAGACACATTGATTAATTACTTCTTAAATTTTACCTTGTTTGGTGTTTATAGGGGATTTCTTCAGCATAACCCTCTAATAAACAGTCTAGCCCTTTCCAAAACAGATAAATTTTAGACTCTTCCAAATCAAGAGCATATACAGGCTAGGAATCTTAAAATTGTACATATAAACTTAACTTCTTTTACTGCGTAGAAAACATTGTGGGAAAATGAGAAAATGCTGGTTACCAGCATTTTCTCATTTTCCCACAATGTTTTCAAAAGGCCTCTCCCTCAAGGTTGTGAAAACACTGGATATTTGGGAAAAGGTTAAATGTTCCTGAGGGACATGGCTTTTGAAAACATTATGGGAAAAGGAGAAGATGCTAGCAACCAGCATTTTCTCCTTTTTGGCCATAATGTTTTCTACCCTATCATAGACAAATTCCATCATTTTGGCAATATTTTATTTCTTGTCTGCAATTTCTTTCAATTTGGACACTTTCAATTTGGACAAGTCTTAAGATTTTGTTGTTTGGTAAAGAGTTCTGTCAAGGATAAAACAGAACTAATACCTAAGTGGATTTAATTTTTTTTTTCATTTGCTCTCTACAAAAGAACTCTGGTTGATCAAGATGAAGTGCACAATGTCAGGTCTTGTAACTTTTTACCAGACCACAAAAATTCAGACTTGTCAAAATTGCAAGCATTTGCAGATAACAAATAAAATGTATCCAGCATTTTTGTCTTTTCCAACAATGTTTTCTACCTTTTTAGAGGCAAATCTCATCATTTGAGAGACTTAAACATGTTGAACATATTAAAGTGAAAGTGTGCAACTGTTTTGAATTTGGATGAGTCTTAATGATTTGGGAAAAAAAATGAACATCAGGAAATGATCTGGCACAAACTAAATGTTACAAAATGATCTGGCACAAACTGAACATAAGGAAATAGTTTTGTGCAAACTGAACAGAAGGAAATGATCTGGCACAAACTGACCATAAAGAGATTATCTGGCAGAAACTGAACAGCAGGAAATAATCTGGCAAAAGCTAAACATAAAAAATCAATCTGGCAGAAATTGAACTTAAATAATCTGGCACAGTACTGAACAGAAGGAAATGTTCTGGCAGAAACTGAACATGAGGAAATGATCTGGTAAAAAACTGAACATAAAGAAATAATTTGGCACAATACGGAACATAAGAAGATGTTCTGGCAGAAACTGAACACAAGGCAATGATCTGGCAGAAAGTGAACATAAGGGAATGATCTGGCACAAATTGAACATATGGAAACGATCTGGCACAAACTGAACATGATGAACTGATCTGGCACAAGCTGAACAGAAGGGCATAATATTTGCACAAACTGACCATAAGGAAATGATATGGCTGAAACTGAATTGAAGGAAAAGATCTAGCAGAAACTGAATAGAAGTAAATGATCTGGCACAAACTGAACATAAGAAAATGATTTGGCATAAATGAATTTTGTTAAATGAATTTGCATTGATCCAGGTTTAAATGACCCAAACTTCTGATAAAGCTGCAGGGAAGATCGAAATGCACATTTATGCATAGGCTAATCTTGCATTACACTCAGTACAAAATACATCTTTGGTTGCTAACAGCTTGATAAGAAAGAGTTAAACTGTAGATTACACAAAAAATATTTCTACACAGCATAACCACTTGAAAATGTTTTTCGAATACAAAATGAGTGAAAGTTTGAAGACAGTTTTTAATCTTATTCACTGTATTGTATATCTTACAATGAAGTACTTTTCATGGGGAATTATGTCAATATTTGAAGATTGTAAATACCTGAAAAATTTGTGTTGAAGTTTGAATTTGATCTCTTTATATTTTTATTTATAGAAATTCTAATTCAAATTAGTTCTTCACAAAAATTATTTTGAAAATACAAAATTTTTGTAAAAAGTTATTTAACTTGGCTGACAATACAAAATAAGGAAAATTATATGCAGCATTAATGGACCTGTACACAGCATTAATTTTTCTCCTTTTCCCATGATACTTTGAAATGGATTCTTTCAAAGGTTTGTTAAAACAGTATTGTTGAGTAAAGGGTTAATACCTGGTGAATTTTTGGATGACAAAGAACCAGAGTTTCCTGTGCCTCGTGGTCTTATACATACACTGCCGGCAAAATCAAGTTAAAAAACGAAGTAAAGCTGATTTGATTCAATAAATACCATTTTCTTCAAGAGAAATAGTATTGTTTGGTTAGATAATTGCCACCTGGAAGCCTTCCAGACATATTTTGTGATATTATCCAATCATATTTTTTGAAATATTTACTTTCTTAAAACCAAAAGATTCTTCTATGTATCATGGTCTTTTTTTTATTCACACCAAAAAATCAAGTAAAGCCATTTTGATTTGTCAAATACGATTCTCTTACTGGAAAATAATATTGTTTGGTTACATTATTGCAGCTGGCTATTTTATCTAGTAGGAGAAGGAAGCCTTCCAGACATGTTCGTGATATTATCCAATCAAATTCTGTTAAATATTTACATCCTCAACCCTTTACCAAACAACAAAATTTTAGACTATTTCAAATTCAAAGCATTTGCATACAACAAATCAGATGTACACCAAAACTGAAATTTGTGTTCGGAAGGGTAGTGCACATTGTGGGAAAAGGAGAAAATGCTAGCTACCAGAATCTTCTCCTTTTCCTACAATGTTTTTAAAAGCCTTCTTTTTTCAGGAACATTAAAACATGTGATCATGTAGTACAAGATTAACCCCTAACCTGCTAAATAAATCAAATGAAACTTTCAAGCTGATATTAACCCTATACCACACAATGCTGACTTTTGACGACCCTTGGAAAGAATCCTTTTGAAAACATTGTGGGAAAAGGAGAAAATGCTGGTAACCAGCATTTTCTCCTTTTCCCACAATGTTTTCTACCCTATCAATGAAGAATTGCACCATTTGAGTCATATTGAAATTGTCGTCTGCAAATGCTTCCAATTTGGACAAGGATAAAATTTTGTCATCTGGTAAAGGGTTAAAACTCAAATATTGCTATGTCAACATTATTTTTTTGGGGGGAAAATATCACCTTATCAGACAGTGTAGATCCAAGATTAGACTGCATGATCTGTTCAGACTTAATTATTATGATTGTCACTGTCTGCAAAAAGTCATTGATTTGTGCTGAGCAGCCAAAGGGTTTAAATGGAAATGAGACGTGCTCTGGCAAAAGGGGGCTTAATGCATCTCCGCGATACATGATACCAAGCAAGTCATCACATAACTATTGATCCATGATTGCAACTATTTTTAACAAACCACTTAATCATGAGGTAGACTGGTTCTTGGACATACAGAAAATTGACAAATGGCGAAAAGTTTCATCCCAGGTCAGCCTGCGCGGACCTGGGTTGATACTTTTCGCAGATGCATTAAACCCCCTTTTTACAGAGCATGACTCAAGTGTTAGTGTCACCAGCAATAGAGGATTTAGATACTTGAGAATAATTTGCTTGTTTGTGCAAACTTCCAGGGTATCTTGCTGGTCAAATATTGACATGGAGATTACCTTTCAACACCCACCGGCTGCTGATGTAATCTGTAAAACTTTTCCTGATAACCTTAGATCTCACTTACCATGTCTGAAGTTGCTTCGGCAGATGGTGTAGTACACAGGCCTTTGAAGCTCCATTGCTTTATAATGGAAAAATGAAATTTTCATAGGTCGACCATTGAACATTTTTACTAAAAATAGCACATTGGTGCAATGAATTCAGAGAAAATTTGACCTCTTGTCGCTTTTGAAAGCAAATATGTAACAAATATGTGTTATTATATATAATACAGAGGCTATGGCCCGCCCAGGTGGCTCATTGGTGAGCGTGTCGGACTCATGACCTGGTGGTTGTGAGTTCGATACCTGGATGAGGCGAACTTTCTTTCCGGCGTATTTTCGCCTCTCACCTCTGCTGAAGCATGTGAGAAAAAGTAGTCGGTGGCTTTGGAAAGAAAGTTGTGTTAGTGCTGGTGTGAGAAAGCCAGGAAACATATGTGCGTCATCGACCGCCATGATATGACCTTAGCTGTTAAAGTGGCGTTAAACCTCAGTACAACCAACCAACCAACAGAGGCTATGTGGCAATGTGCTATTTTCAGTGACAGTGTCCCATGATTGGCTTTGAAGTGTCATGCCCAAAGACACTTGAAAAACCAAGTGCTTCCAGTGGGGCTTGAACCTTGGGCCTCCAGGTTGCCAGTCCTATACATTACCACTGAAACACATAGGAACTCTTGAAAATAAGAAAAAAAACAGGACAAAAACCTTACAGTATATTAGTTAACTGGAATTATCAGATGCAGCTGAAATGATGGAATTCATGGAGAAATGGAAAACATTTTGGGAAAAGGAGAAAATGCTGGTAATTTCCACATTGTTTTCAAAAGCTTTTTTTCTAATGGTCATAAACTCTTTCCATACCATAGATGACACCAGAAGCTTTTGTGGACAGTGCAGATCAAGATCAGACTGCACAGAGCATGCACTATTTATTATATATTATGACCATACTGTCTCTTGATCTTGTAGGGTAACTGTACATGTAGCCTTTGAGAAAATGCAATTTAAAAGTAGGGGCTGTTTGGGAAAGGATCAAGCTGGATTTTCTATCCAGAGTTAGTCAAGCTTAGATTCATGGAGCAAGCGTATTTTTCCTGTTCAATAAGCGTAAATATTCGTAAAATCATAAGGCTAAATAAAGGAGAATTTGATGTAAATAATCTTCATAAATATGAATGGTGTGAAAAAAAATTGTATTGAGCTCCTTGCACTGTATTTATATACCATCCTTCCTAAATATTGCGGAGCCTTAAGTGGCAAAGTCAGTATGCTATAGGAGTTGAGACCAGGGTGTTGCTGGTTTGAATCCCCAGGTTGGCCAAATTTCTTTCTTAGGATTAATGATAGTCATTGGGAATGATTTATTCTTTTTTCCCCCCTGATCATTGTTTCGACAATGGTTGGAAAGCAGCCACTAGCTTTAGAAGAATTTTATGCAAAGTACATGTACTTGTAAAACAAACTTCAGGAAAGCAAGGATAGTTGCACTGTCTGCCATGATATAACTGAAATAATCTAGAAAATGGCATGAAACACCATACAAACGAAGCTTCCTAAATCTTATTGCCTGCACCTGAGTCAGTTTGTTTCAGTAACATAGCAGCAGCCAGCACACCTATCCATGCTTTCGTAGAGATTATTTTACCAGTTCTTTGCACAATATTCTTCCAAAGCTACTGGCTGCTTTCTCACATAATCATTGTTGAAACAATATTCAGCTTTATGAGATGCTTTATCAGTTTTGATTTATCCAAATTATCCAAAGTGTTTGAAGACAACAAATTGAATGTGCCAAAAATGACTGGATCAGTATTTTTAAAAGATAGAAAACATTGCAGGAAAAGGAGAAAACATTGTGGGAAAAGGAGGAAATGACGAGCCGCAATTTTCTCCTTTTCCCCCTATAATGTTTTCAAAAAGCTTCTCTTCCACTTTTTCCAGAGTATTTTCCTACTGTTTTAGATCAAATCTTATTCAGTCCTGTTACAGTTGTCGTCTGCAAATGCTTTCAAATTGGACCTATCTGGAAAAGTGGGCTTTCATTTTACATTGAATTCTTTACCAAACTACAAGCATTCCTTTCTCCAAATTGAAAGCATTTACAAATGACAAGTTCAAGGTGGCTCAACTTTTCTCTGAGACAATAAAAACATTGTGGAAAATAGAGAAAATGCTGGTGACTGACTCCTTTTGCAGATGACAATTTATAGGTGGCTCAAATGGCTGAATTTATCTTTAACAGAGCACAAAACATTGTGGGAAAAGGAGAAAATGCTGTATACCAGCATTTTCTCTTTTTTCCACTGTGTTTTCAAAAGTCCTCTCCCACTGAGCCGTTAAAACTCGAAATCGTGTGATAAAGACTTAAACTGCAGAAAATTAAAGTTTGTGTTGTACGCAGCATGATAGACAGGAGTGGTCCTTGACCAAAAAACGAGTTTCTTTTGACTTCCATTCAAGCAAATAGAATAGTTTTTAACCCTAAATCTTCTTAACTCTTCACCACACGACAAAATTTTGGACTGGTCCAAATTGAAAGCATTTGCAGATGACAATTTAATGTGAATCAAATGGTGCAATTTTTCTCTGATATGGTAGAAAGAATTGTGGGAAAAGAAGACAGTGCTGATCACAAGCATTTTCTCCTTTTTCCACCATGTTTTCAAAAGGCCTCTTTCCCAGGGTCATTACAAATTGGCATTGTGCATTAAAAGATAAACCCTCTATCATAGAATTAAGAATCTTAATCACCAGAAGAAAGACGGCATTTGAAATCACTGTGAGAAAAGAAGAAAATTCTGGTAACCTGCATTTTTATTCCTTTTTCCCCACAAGGTTTTCTACACTTTCACAGACAATTACCATCAATTCAGTATTATTTAAAATGTCTTCTGAAAAGTGCTTTCAATTTTGGCCAGTTTAAAATTTTGTTCTTTTTTCAAGGAGTTACCCCGTTACCACATGAAAACATTTTTGGACCAGTTCATGTTGAAAACTTTAGCAGACAACAAATTATAACTAACTCAAATGATTGAATTTGCATCTGAAAGGGGAGAAAACATTGTAGAAAAAGGAAGATAATGCTGGTGATCAGCATTTTCTCCTTTTCTCATAATGTTTTCTATGGCCTTAATCCTCCGGGTCTTTAAAACAAGGAATTGTGTGGTAAAGGGTTAATCCCTTACTACACATTACCCGAAGGAAGAAGGCAGTGGAAAACATTATGGGAAAAGGAGAAAATGCTGGTAACCATCATTTTCACCTGTTCCCACAATGTTTTGTACTCTTTCCGAGACAAATATTGACACTTGAGACACTATTTGTCGTCTGCAAATACTTCCAAAGGTGACATGAAATTGTCTGGTACAGAGTTAAAAGTAGATCTAAAATGATGAATCCTCAATCCCTCAAAAAAAAAAAGAGAGAAAATTTATTCATTATCACTTAAATGACACATCAGGTAAAAATGCATGATAATAACTCCTAATCCAATTCAAAATTTTAGACTTGTCCAAATTAAAAGCATTTGCAGATGACAATTGAAGTGTTGATTAAATGATTGGATGAAAAAATATGTTGTGGGAAATGGAAAATTTCCTTTTCCCACAATGTTTTCAAAAGCCTTCTTCAACAGAGTTCTTAAAAACTTGGAAAACTTGGTATTGTTTGGTAAATGGTCAAATAATATCATAGAAAGAATGGCTTTCACATTACAATCCGAGTTTTATCGACCTCGAGGAAGAAACCTGTTACCAATGTTACAAAATGCTGGTAATTCAGCATTTTGTCCTTTTTCCCCAGTGTTTTCTACCATTTCAAAGATAGAAATCAGAAATCATCATTTGGGCCACATTAAACTTGCCATCTGCAAATGCTTTCCAATTTGAGAAGTCTAGAATTTTGTCGTATGGTAAAGAGGTAATTTAATTATGCTACCTGCAATACCCTCGATCAGTAAAAATGTTACCTGTATTTATTAAATCCTTTACCAAACCACAAAATTTTATACTCGATTGACTGATTGATTGTATGGTATTTGACAACGCTTTCAACATTAGATCAGTTATATCATGGTGGCCAGTGCGCCTATCCATGCTTTCCTATAGTTTCTTTTACCAGCACTCAGCACAATATTCTTAACAAGCCTCTGGTTGCTTTCCCACATAACCATTGTCAAAACAGTGGTAAGCAGTGAAAGAGGAATGAATCCTGTCACAATGACTACCATCAAACCTCGAAGAGAAATTGGCAGAGGATTGGGTATCGAACTAGTGACTTCCTGTTCTCAAGTACCGTATGTTACCAACTGAGCTACTGGGGCTCTGCATTTTTTTAACTTGATAAATTTAGAAGCATTTTCAGGTGACAACTTGATTTAAACTCAAATACTGATTTCTGTCTGTAATAGAGTAGAAAACATCATGGGAAAAGGAGAAAATGCTGGTTACCAGCATTTTCTCCTTTTCCCACAATGTTTTCAAAAGATTTCTTCCTCAAGTTCATTTAAAGTTGAGATTTTGTGGTAAAGGGCTAACTATGCTACCTGTAGTAATTATATAATAAATGAATGTTTTTGGGGGTATACTGGAATCAGCCTGTCTGTCCGTGTGTCCGTCAGTGTGTCCGTCTGTGTACAAAATCAAAGCACTGGCGGGGGTATTAAGTCACATTCAGTGACAGCTCTAGTTTAATTATGCTACCTGCAGTATCGTTTGTCTATCAATATAAATGTTGCCGGTAGCTTGCTTAGTGCTAAGGTGTTTTGACAGCCAAAAAACTTCAGTGTAACAATTCTTTTCAAATATTTTATCAAGGGGAAAAATCTGAAATCACAATACCATATCAGAAAATCAATCTAGGTTTTTTTCTTACCAAGGAAAAGGTAATACAGATTTACTCCTTACTTCAATTCAGTAAGCTCTAGTGAGTTACTTCCCTTTATCTTCAGTAATGAATAGTGCATGTAGTTTGATTGACAGTAAAACTTATGTATTTTTCAGCACTGCCCTCCCCTGTTTATCAAATTTCTTTAACAGGCAGTCTAAGGGCAGCATTTTGTGGCTTTCATTGTAAGGTGCTGCATTGCTGAAAAACTTGTAAAAGCTCATTTTATTACAGTAACAAATTTTCAGAATAACATACGGGTGGAGCGGTTGTTCGGTGGTAAAATACTGGACTATCAATCTTGAGGTTCAAGGTTCGATACCTGGCCTGGCCAAGACCTTTCTGAGACACTTCCTGTTTCCCACCCAACTAGAGGTGAACTGGTTTGAAACTCAGAGGTAGCCTCACGTGTATCAGTGCTTTACACAGGGCATGTAAAAGAACCAAGGAGGTTTATTCAAATAAGAGCTAGGGGCTTGTACCTTGATCTCCTTGAATCTGATTCTTTCTCTCTAATGGTCCATACCATAAACACCTGGAACACGGAGGGACCTTAATCCTACAAAGTCATCATCATCATCATCATAATCAGAATAACATGACATTGAAAAATTATCAGAAACTTGAAAATATACAGTTACTGGAGGTAACAGGAGTCATAGAGTTTTGAGAGTCTTTGTTAAACTAGTTGAAAAGTTCTGATTTTACTTCCCATTTATGCTCTGATTTTGACAAAGCCAGGAAGCAGAGTCAGTAGCATACAGGACTTGAAACCAGGGGGACACTGGTTTGAGTCCCCAGCTGGCCAAATTCTTTCTTAATTGATGACAGTCATTGCTACAGGACTTACTCCACTCACACTGAGGGTTATTGTTTCTATGATGGTTTTGCAGACAAGCAGTCTATGGCTTGGGAAGAATATTGTGGGACGTATAAGTTCAGGAAAGTCCAGGAAAGCATGAATAGGTGCATTTGCCACCAAGGATGCAGTCTTATCTGTGATCTACACTTTCCACTACTCTACCCTAGATCATGACAGAACTGAACTGTTTCTTCATTTTGCTGTGGAACTGTATTTGTAGCCGTTAAAAAAGTGTTATTCATTTAATTGGTATACATTGAGTTTTCTGTGTACTCTCACTTCTGGAAGGGAGATAACTCTTAGAGCATTAAGTACAACATTAAAGGGACATAACCCATTCTTTCAACATGGCTTGCTCAGTAATACTACCCTGTAAAAAAGAACCTGAATAAGGCAATCAAATTGGTGTTTTGTTTTCTGGGACCATCTACATCTTTGTAGCCTTGAACCCCAATTTTGTTTACTTATGCGAATAGATGTGTGTAATATTCCATGTTTATGAGCCATGCTGTAGTGAAACAGGGCTTAATGTATCTCCACCATTTATGATATCAAGTAAGTCATCACCATATCATGGATCCACAAAATCCATTGTGTATAACAACCAACTGAATTATGAGGTACACTGGTCCTTTGAGCTGCAGAACATTGAACATTAAGAAAGAGTTTTGGTCAAAGACTCTGCACAGGCTGACCTGGGTCTATACTTTTTGTAGATGCATTAAGCTGCCTTTTCACACAGCATGGTTCACAGACAGTTGGTTCCCCTGTCTGTACTTTAAGCCTGAATAAACTTGGTCACTTCCAGGCAAGAAATTAGATCCAAATGATTACAATCATAAGGTTACGTTTTCTTCATAATGTTTCAGCAAAGCGGACAGTGTAGATCAAGATCAGACTGCACATTTTGTGCAGTCTGATCTTGATCTGCACTGGCTGCAAAGACAACTATAGTAGTGAAAGGCGCCTGAAGGGTTGAGACAATGTTGTTTTCCTATTTGGAATCAACATTGTAGGGATTTGCAAACAGATCGGAAAAAATAATGGCTATGTAATCACACTGTCTGGGTCTTTATCCCCCTATAAAACCCTTGTAACCCATTGCCCCTCTGGTCCAATTCCAATTTGGGTTCTATCAGAGTCATTTCCTTCTGAAGCAAACAATATAGGTCAAGATCAGACTATTCAGAGCTGCCTGATCTGTATGTACAATGTGCAGTTTTTGGTGAAATATTTTGATTCTTTACCGGACAACCATTATGTAGACTTGTGAAAGTGAAAAGCATTAAATCTGCAGAATGACAATTTAAATGTGGCTCAAGTCATGGAATTTGTCTTTGAGAGGGTTAAAGAAATATTGGGAAAAGGAGAATGTGCTGGTAACCAGCATTTTCTCCTTTTCCCACAATGTTTTCAAAAGGCTTCTTTCAAAGTGTTGGTAAATCTCAGGATTGTATGGTAAAGGCTTAAACAGCTCGGTTGAGAATCAGCAATCTTTTTTTTCTTGCTGCCAAAATTGAGTTCTGTATTGTTAATTTGAGTGGATTCTCTTACTTTTTACAAAAAAAAAGTTCTGAAAAATTGAAAACATTTTCAGACAACATATTGAAAGTGTAGAAAACATTGTGGGAAAAGTTACCCGCATTTTCTGTATATCCTACGCCTGTAGGGCACAGGACTTGAGAGCATTGGGTCACCTGTTTTGACAGTGATTATAATTATGGCAAAACAGCCAGTGGCTTGGCAACAATATTGTACAAGGTACTGGTTAAATTGTTGGTTGTATTGGGGTTTAACGCCACTTTAACAGCTAAGGTCATATCATGGCGGTCGGTGACGCACATGTGTTTCCTGGCTTTTTCACACCAGTACTAACACAACTTTCTTTCCAAAGCCACCGACTACTTTGTACTGGTTAAAGAAACTCCAGGAAAGTATGGATAGATACACTGGCCGCTGCGATATAAATGAAATTATGTTGAAAATGACTTTAATCACCGTACCATACAATCAGTAGATTTTCCCACTGTGTTTTCAAAAGCCTTCTTCTACAGAACCATTAACCCTTTACCAAACAACAAATTTTAGACTCTTCCAAACTAAAAAAGTTTGCAGACGACAATGTTAAATTTGATTAAAATGGAAGAAAGTTCTCCAATAGGGTAAAAAACATTGCGGGAAAAGGAGAAATTGCTCGTTATGAGCAATTTCTCCTTTTCCCACAATGTTTTCAAAAGACTTGTACTGCAGACACGTAAAAACATGGGTTTGTTAGGGAAAGGGTTAACCTTTGGGCTGCAAAGCGTGACTCGATGACCTTTTGCGGACAGTGTAAATCAAGATCTGACTGCACACAATGTGCAGTCTGATCCTCATCCACACTGTCCAATAAGGAGATATTATTCCCCAAAGCATAACTTTGAAAAAGCAACATTTGGGTTTTTTCTTATTTACAAAGTTTCAGGTTTATAAACATTGTGGGAAAAGGAGAAAATGCTAGTTACCAGCATTTTCTCCATTTCCCATAATTTTTACAAAAGTCAGCTTCCTCAGGGTCATTTAAACTCGGGAGAACCAGGCCGCATAGCTTAGTGGTTAGCATATCTAACTGGTGGGTTGTGGGTTCTATTCCTGATTGAGGCAAATTTTCTTTTTGCCTCTCACCTCTGATGCATATGAGAAAAGCAGTCAGTGACTTGGAAAGAAAGTTGTATCAGTACTGGTGTGAGAAAGCCAGGAGACATATGAGTAGGTACACTGACTGCTGTGATATGATCTTAGCTATTAAAATGCATTAAACTCCAATACAATCAATACAACCAAACAGTGGTTTGGACTAAATGGGCACTATTAACTAACAAACATTTGCAGACAATTATGGTGGCATATTTCTGCCACGAGATACGAGATAGTTATCATGATAATTTTAGAAAACTATCACGATAAATTAAAGTTTCCTGGAAACTTTATCGAGATAGTGAAAAGTTTCCTGAAAAAAATATCACGATAAACTTAATATTTTATCGCAAAATTTCTCAATCGTGCACGGAACTGACATTCGAGATAAAATTATCGTGATAGTTCTATCTGTTTCTCGATATCTATAAATAGAAAATTTTATCATTTGGATGAACTCGGTAGTTTTTGACTTCACAAGATTGCAGTAAGTAAAAATTCAAATCATTAACAATTATACCTTAACTGGTAAATTTTGACAAGACTGGAAATGAACAGAAGTCTGTAAAAAAAAACTCGAAATGCCTCCTACGAACAACTTTAAAACCATTTAGGGAAAAGCAGAATTCATGAGGTTGAAGATGAAGATGTTCCGAAACAGTATCTAATTATAGATACTGTGAATGTCAGTTATGGCCACGAAGGCAAAAATAATCATGATAACTGTTAGAATTATCGCGATATTTTTATCGTGAAAATTTTTGTTATCTAGATAATATTTCCAGGAAAATTTTTTATCACGATAATTCTCTTAAATTATCGCAATAGCTATCTCTTATCTCATGGCAGAAATATGCCACCACAGACAATAGATTGATTGTGGCTCAAATGGTTTGATTTGCTTTTGAAAGGGTCTAAAACATTGTAGGAAAAAGGAGAAAATGCTGGCTACCAGTATTTTCTCTGTTTCCCACAATGTTTTCAAAAATCATCTTCTTCAGGATCATTTAAACTCAGGAGAACCAGGCCAGGTAGCTCAGTGGTTAGCATATCTGACTGGTGACCTGTTGGTTATAGGTTCTATACCCTGTTGAGGTAAATTTTCTTCCCGCAGATTTTTTTCCTCTCACCTCTGATGCATGTGAGAAAAGCTGTCAGTGCCTTGGAAAGAAAGTTCTGTCAGTACTGGTGCGAGAAGTCAGGAAACACATGGTTTAGTGCACAGACCACCATATTATGACCTTAGCTATTAAAACGATTTTAAACTCCAATACAAACAAACAGTCTCAGGATGGTTGGGAAATGGGTATAGAGAGAGTCCCAATTGAGTCGAATTGTCTATACCATTAAAACCATGTAGGCTATTTGAAGTTAATTAGACCCTCTGTTTCTCCCCCAAAATCTCCCAAAATCCGACATAAAAGTTGGAAATGGATGTTAAATTACAAGATAATACCAGGCATGTCATTGGAAAATTGATCCGACTTTAGTAATTTAGACAGATTTACTTATGCAAAGGCCTGAAAGCTTGCTTTCCTGGTATTTTCCTTGAATCTAAATTTTTTAACCCTTTACAAAACAATCCCAAGTTTTAACGACCCGGAAAAAAAAGGCTTTTAAAAACATTGTGGGGAAAAAGGAGAAAATGCTGGTAACCAGCATTTTCTCCCTTTTCCCACAATGTTTTCTTTCCTGTCAAGGACAGGCCGGGAAAGCTTGCTTTGCTGGTATTTTTTCCTTGAATCTCAATTTTTTTAACCTGTTACAAAACAATCCCAAGTTTTAACTACCCTGAAGAAAAAGGCTTTTGAAAACATTGAGGGAAAAAGGAGAAAATGCTGGTAACCAGCATTTTCTCCTTTTTTCCACAATGTCTTCTACCCAGTCACAGACAGAAATCATCATTTGAGTTATGTTTAATTTGTCGTCTGCGAAATGCTTTCAATTTGTTTGAGTCCAAAATTTTGTAGTTTGGTAAAGATAGAAGGGACAAACAAGAACTGAAGTTATTCCAATTTCAAAAGAAAGAACAGTATAACATGGCTGGTACCATGCCAGCTTGTAAATTCATTTGCGATTTCTTATTTCTAATCTTGTAAGCTTACATTTTGGTCCTTTGGGAAATCAAACCATTATCACGCTAATACAGGTTTTGATGCCTCTGTTGTGAATAGCAGCTGACAAATTTTGTGCAAGATATCGTGCAATTGCATAACCAGACAATAAAATTTTGGACTTGTCCACAATGAAAGCATTTGCAGACAACAGTATAAAGTTAAATCCAAAAATTGAAATTAAAAATCTGTTTTAACTCCATACCAAATGATAAAATTTTAGACTTGTCCAAATTGAAAGCAGTTGCAGATGACAAATAAAATGTAGCTCAAAAGATGGAATTTGTCTTTAATAGAATAGAAAACATAGAGGGAAAAGGAGAAAAATGCTGGTAACCAGCATTTTCTCTTTTTCCATCAATGTTTTCCAGAGCCTTTTTTCTCAGGGTCATTAAAAATCAAGATTGTTTGGTAAATAGGTAATTTCCCAACGGACAACAATGTAAACTTACAAGATTAGAAATAAGAAATCACAAATGAATTTACCAGCTCCTACTTGCCATGTTATACTGTTCTTTGTTTTGAAATTTGAAATAACTTCACTTTCTGTTTGTCCCATCTGTATTATCTCAATATATCATTCTTGTACTTATCTTGCATCATACTCTGTTAGACAAGAAAAAATTTCCTATTCTGAGTAACTTCTCCTTTTGCTGGAATGTTTTGCCTTGTACCAATATGGTAACTCTTTACCCAATGACAAAATGTTAGACTAGTCCAAATTGAAAGTATTTGCAGATGATAAATAAAAAGTGGCTGGAATGATGAAATTTGTTTGTAAAAGAGTAGAAAACATTGTGTGAAAAAGAGAAATGCTGGTTACCAGCATTTTCTCCTTTTTAGCTGCACTGGCCGAAGGCCAGAGAGCTATTGTCATGGCGTTGTGTCCGTCGTGCGTCCGTGCGTCCGTCCGTTCGTCCGTGTGTGCGTCCGTAAACTTTTTCTTTAAAAAACTTCTCCTCAGAAACTATGGACTGGATTTTTACCAAATTTCACAGGAATGTTCCTTTGGTGGTCCTCTTTCAAATTCCTTCAAATAATTGTGTTCCATGAAGAATTCTGGTTGCCATGGCAACCAAAGTAAAAAACCTTTAAAAATCTTCTCCTCCCAAACCGCTATTTGGATAGCATTATTTTTTTGCAGGAATGTTCCTTAGATACAGGTTTACAGAATTCCTTAAAAAAAAAAAAGATCTGTCAAAAAACATGGCTTTTATGGGAGACTCATTTTCCTTTTATGGTATAAAGTAAAATCTTTGAAAAATTTCTTCTCTAAAACTATTCATTGGATTTCATTGTTGTTTTGCAGGTAAGTCCTATGGTGGTTGTCTACCAAATTGTTTCTTCAGTGAGCTAAAATGCAGGATTGAATGATAATTGTTAAAAACTTCCTTTCGCCATTATAGAAATATCAGGCCTGTGGAGCGATACAGGCGCTCAAGCGCCTCTAGTTCCTCAATGTTTTCCAAAGCCTTCTCTCTCGGGTTTTTTAAAATTTGGGCTTGTTTGGTATAGGGTTAACTCATTATCTCATTCAGCATCTTTCATAAAACATTGCGATACAAGAAGAAATTTCTAATAGTAAGCAACTTCTCCTTTTGCCGTAATGTTTTCTGTGATATATATATTTGTGTTAAATCTTTACCAATGTATTTTAATAACCCTGGGATAAATTGATCTTGGTTACCAGCAATTTCTCCTTTATGCCAACAATGACTCTTTCTATTCTATCAAAGACAAACTCACCATATTAGTAATATTTAATTTGTTGTCTGCAAATGCTTTTGATTTGGACCAGTCTAAAATTTTGTTTGGTAAAGAGTTAACTTGCATGTTATGCACTTTTGCCTAACCAGACTGTTTCATTTTCCGGGTCACAGAGACAACAGGGCAGGAAAGAACTAGCGAATTCAAAATCAAACCAATTATGTAAAAGTTTCTTGTAGAACACACCAGGGATTTACAATTGTGGTTCTTTGCTAGTTTTGTCAGGAAAAATCTATTAATTCCCATTAATGAAACTAACATATTTTCAGTGTAGCTGAATGTGCTGGCTTTGACCTACTTCCTGGTATTGATATCTTCGGCTGAATATATAACAGTTTGTGATTGGTAAAAAATGTGGGTGTTGTTGTTCTGAGGGCCCTGCATATTTCATTTGTATTTTATGATTCTAATTGTTTGCCAAAGTTTAAAAACCTGGTCTGTGTTTTAGTCCCGTACAGAAACAACAAGTTTAACAACAACAATCTTGGGCACAAACCCTGCTTTAGACAATGGTTGAAAGACAAACAGCTAATATATTAGAATTAATATATTTTAATGGGTTTCAAAAAAATTTAAAACTGAAAATGTCCACTTGCAAAAAGAAAAATGCCAGTGGTTGAACAAGTCACATGCAAACTTCATTTTCAACTCAAACTTTGCAGGTACTGTGATGTTCACCATTTACCACACAATCACGACTGTTGATGACCCTGAGGACAGAGGCTTTTGACATTGTTGGAAAAAAGAGAAAATGCTGATAACCAGCACTGCCTACTTCTCCTACAATGTTTTCTACTCTATTTGAGCCAACTCTGATTAGTCTTATAGAATGCTTTGACACTGGATGACTCCTAAATTTTGTTGTGTGGTAAAGCGTTAATTTTGAGTTCTGGGAAACAAAAAAGAAAAGATAGATGGAGTATCCTTTAGGGAAGCAATACAATGTGCATACAGGCCAATATTTTAAGCTCATGAAAGCTTGATATCAGGAAAGAAAGGACTAGGGGACCTATCTTCCCAGACAAATTAATCTTTCTCTGGAAGATTTATTCTTTGGCTTCTAATTCTTTTACACAGTGGTGAAATGACTTTGTGAATTACATAATGCAGTATCCTTATAAAGTTAGGACAGGAACATGGTATATCCATAAGATGCAATAGATACTTAGTTGCTTTTGCTGTCAGCTTTTGTGTTAGAAACCATAGGAAACCATGTTTCTAAGAAGGAGCCACTTTATTTTGCTTGTGGAAGCAGTTGTAAGAAGAATACTGCATCATTTTTCTGATAAATTAATGGTGACAGTTTAGTAAAGAATGGCAAGCATCCTCCAGTTAACGCTTTACCATACGACAAAATTTTAGACCAGTCCAAAGTGAAGCATTTGCAGATGATAATATTGATGTGACTCATAAATTTAAATTTGTTTAGGGAAGGGTGGAAACATTCTGGGAAAAGGAGAAAATGCTGGTTACCAGCATTTTCTCCTTTTCCCAAATTGTTTTCAAAGGCTTTCTTTCTCAAGGTCGTTAAACCTCGGAATTGTGTGGTGACAGTTCAGTAAAGAATGGCAAGCATCCTCCAAATAATTAGTGGGATTTAGGAGACAGAAGCTGGGCTCTTGTGACCTTGCCAGCAGAACAGAAAAGGTCAAAACTGTAGTCTCCCTGAGTCCCCTTTACCAGATAGTCTCAAGAATTTGAGAGAAGGCCTTTGATAAATGATTGATGACAGTTAAGTAAAGAATGGCAAGCATCCTCCAAGTAATTAGTGGGATTTAGTAGACAGAAGCTAGACTGTTATGACCTTGCCAGCAGCACAGAAAAGGTCAAAGCTGTAGTCTCCCTGGAGTTGTCACCCTTTATCAAATAGTTCCATGATTTTACTACCATGAGAAAGAAAGCTTTTGGAAACATTGTGGGGAGAGGAGAAAATCTTTCTGTCCTTTTAAAGACAAATTCCAGCATATCAGACACATTTAATTTGTCACCCACAAATGCTTTCAATATGGACGGTTCAAAGATTTTGTTATCTGGTAAAATTGATTTATCTCCCTTGGTTATTGCATGCATGGCTAGAAAAAACAGACTTTTTAAAACAGTGTCACAGTAGGTCCAAATGGTCACACTAACAATCATAATGCTGTTGCATTCCATCTAGTAAAGATTTCCCTGACCCCCTTTTCTTGGAATTTGGAGCTGAAAATGTTCTTACATGATCCCAAAATTTACTCATGCATTCCTATATTCAATTTTAGGGGCTCAAATGACCCCCACACTAGAATGTCCAGGAAAAACCCTGTGTTGGGCTTGTCCAGATTCAAAGCATATGCAGAGGACAGTTTAAATGTGGCACAAGTGCTGGGATTTGTTTTTGTTTTCGAAAGGGTAGAAATCATTGTGGGAAAAGGAGAAAATGCTGGTAACCAGCATTTTCTCCTTTTCCCACAATGTTTTCAAAAGGCTTCATCCTCAAGGCTGCTAAAACTCAGGATTGTTAGGGAAAGGGTAAAAGCATGTCGCGAATCTGAGCAGGCATATAAGTCTGTATTTTTACCTATGTAACATGCTGGACAAAAGCTTCAAAAGACATATGTTGTCTGTCAGTAATTAAAACAAATGAAATCTAATGTATAACACTCTAAAACAGGTAACAAAAAACAATCTATAGTGTTGCAGGTTGTTTGTTTTATCACAAAACATGTTGCTTCTGTAGATTTAAGATTTTTTAGCTTGGCTGTTTTTCGAAGAAAATGTTGAGGTATTGTCATTGCCCTGGGTCTGTATTTACCAACTATTCTCAAGAACTTTCTCAGTCTTATTCTCCAGAATTTTCTAAACTTAAAAGTAACACAACTTCTGCATGGCTAAACCATTTAGTGTAGCCAATCAAAAGTTGTGTTACTTTCAAAGTTTGAAAATTTTGGAGAATAAGACAAAGAATGTACTTTAGAATGGTTGGTGAATATGGACCCACAGGTGTCTGCGTCGTCTGTGTAGTTTTTGTGCAAAATCTTTGATATTTTATATCTCTGTCTTTAATGAAGATATTTACTTCAAACTACCAAAAGAGGAATCCATACAACAGGGCACCTGGTAACTATCAAAATATTATTAACATAGTTATGCCCCTTTTTCAACTTAGAGTTAAAAAAAACCCACAACATTTTATAATATCTCTCTCATTAGTGAAGATAATAACTTCAAACTTGCACTGGCTGTTACCTATGAAATGGGGAACCCACACCACAGGGGCAGGTAACTATCAAAATATTTTTGACATAGTTATGCCTTTTTTTCAACTTAGAGTTTAAAAAAGAAATACACAACTTTTATAATATCTCTGTCATTACTAAAGATAGTTACTTCAAATTGGGATTAGTTACTCTCAAAAAGATAACCCACACAACAGGGGCAGGTAAATATCAAAATATTTTTTATATATTTATGCCCCTTTTTTGACTGACTTTAGAAAAAATATAACTTGACATTTTATAACATCTCTGTCTTTACTGAAGATGTTGGCTTCAAACTGGGAATAGTTGTTAACTGTCGAAAGGGAAACACATACAACAGGGGCAGGTTAAAATATTTTTGACATAGGTATGCACCTTTTTTGATGTAGAATATTCACTAAAAACAACTGCAGTAGATGGTGCTCTTGTTGAGAACTTGAGCCATGTTGGCTACCAGAAAGTCAACTTTTAGTGATTCTGATGCTATATTCACACGGAAAGGATGGCAAAAGTATAAAGGATACATTCAAAAAAAGATCATTCAGATAAAATGTCTTTCGTTGTAATCATTTAAAAACAATGACATTGTCTAATCTATACCCTTTGCCATTGAATTTCAAGTACTACGATTATGTATCAGAATAATTTATGCAAGACTGAATTTTGGTTTCGGCGTGGCTCAGTGATAAAGTGTTGGGCTTGTAACCTGGAGGCCCCTGGTTTGAAAACAGCACAGTGTTAATCAGTCAATCAATCAGTCAATCAATCAATCAATCTAAAGCTGTTTACCCCCAGAGAATGTAAAAGTGTTGTATTTGTTAAATTAAGGGTTAACTCGTAGACAAAACTTTATACATGTACTCGTCCAAATACAGTAATTGAAAGCATTTGCAGATGACAAAATTTAATGTCCAGTTGATGAGTCTTGTGTTTCAAAGAATAGGAAACATTGTTAGAATAGGAGGAAATGCTGGCTACCAGCATTTTATCCTTATCACACAATGTCTTCAAAGCCATTTTTCCGGGGTAGTTTAAAGTCAGGATTGTTTTGCAAAGTGTTAACCCTTTACCACAAAATCCAGACTTTTAATGACCCGGAGGAAAAAGGCTTACGAAAACATGGTGTGAAAAGGAGAAAATGCTGGTAACCAGCATTTTCTCCCATTCCCACAATGTTTTCTACCCTATCAAAAAGCCTCAATTCATCTGAATCACTATTAGATTTGTTGCCTGCAGATGCTTTGGAAGAGTTCGAAGTCCAACATTTTAATAAATGTGAAAGGGTTTAGGCCATTATCTGTAAGATCCTGGGAAAATATTTCATTTATGAGGATATTTAGAGATAGTAAGATAGTATAGAGTGATTGTATTCATTCATCTGAAGAGCATTTTGTCTTCATTTTATTTACCCGTTGCCCCACAAATACAAGCAAGTCATTCTCTGTGAAATTTGGTTTTAATGCATCTGCAAAAAGTATAGACCCAGATCAGCCTGTCCAGTCCACGCAGGCTGACATGAGTCAAGTAAGTTTGATACACGGAAGAGGCAAACTTGCTTTCAGTCAATTTTTCCCTCTTACCTCTGATTTAAGTGAGGAAAGCAGTTAGTGGCTTGGAAGGAAAAACGTGCCAGTACTGGTGTGAGAAAGCCAGGAAACACACGAGTAGGTGCACTGACCATCATGATATGACCTAAGTTGTTTAAATAGCATTGAACTCCAAAACAAACAAGACAGGAGACAGTACTCTTTGCAGATGCATTTAACCATCTTGTCACAGAGCATGGCCCACGTGTAAAATAAAGACTGAAATACCTTTGAATAGATGGTTTCATATTGAATAATCTTACGAACTAAGTCCGTAACCAAGAAACAAATTAACAAATGCATAGCAGAAATACAGGGACCAGGCAGGATTCAAACCTAGGACGCCCAGACGAAAGGCCAATACCATAACCACTGAGCTAAAGAGAATTCTCTCCAACGCAGTTGTTAGGTATTGTATTTAAATCAGGATGAAACCATGCATGAAGAAGTGGTCTCCCGTAACAATAACGGAGGACAATTAATTGAGCCCTGCTCTGGCAAAAGGAGGCTTAACGCATCACTGCGAATCATCTTACCAGCAAGTCATCACATAATGCATCCATTAAATGAATTCTGTATAAAAAGTGACTGAAAAATGAGGTGGAATGGTCCTTTGACATACTGAAAATTAACCAATAGCAAAAAGTTTTGACCCAGGTCAGACTGCACAGATTGCGCAGGCTGACCTGGGTCAATACTTTTCGCAGATGCATTAAACCATCTTGTCACAGAGCATGGCCCCCATGTAAAATAAGACTAAAATACCTTTGAATAAATGGTTTCATATTGAATAACAGGGGGACAATTTAGTTTTTATTTTGGTGTTGTATTTAACAGCTCTTTATAAAAGATACTTTGTCTTTAGTGTGAGGTATTTTGAGATTGATCAGCCTGTTTGTCATGTAAATATAAACCAGACAACAAATTTTAACCCTTTACCACACAAACAAAATATAGGCTTTACCAAATTCAAAGCATTTGAAGACAACTATTTAATTGTGGTCCAAATGATGAAATTTCTCTTTGATAGGGTTGAAAACTTTATGGGAAAAGGATAAAATGCTGGTTACCAGCATTTTCTCCTTTTCCTACAATGTTTTCAAAAGGTTCCTTTCTCAGGAGCTTTAAAAGTCAGGATTCTCTGGTAAAGGGTTAATTGAACATTTTCTTCTTTTCCCACAGTGTTTCATACCTTGTCAAAGACAAATCCCATCATTATGAGCTACAATTAATTTGTGATCTGCAGATGCTTTCAATTTGTACAAGTCGTTCGTTCTGTTGTTAGTTTAACCCTTTACTAGATGACAAAATTTTAGACTAGTCCAAATTAAAGGCTTTGAAGACGACAAAATAATTGTGACTCAGAAATAGATTTTTGTTCTGGGAAGGGTAGAAAACATTGTGGGAAAAGGAGAAAATGCTGGTAACCAGCATTTTCTCCTTTTCCCTCAATGTTTTCAAAAGGCTTCTTCCTCAGGGTCGTTAAAAGTCGGGATTGTGAGGTAGAGGGTTAACGGTAAGCTCTGTTGGTACAGGAACACAAAACAGAATCTTGATGAGGTCATCTGCGCATTAATTAAAATAAGGAAAAAACCCCTCAGGCATATACCTTCAAAAGAATTAATTTCTTGTCATAGAAACAAGCATTCTTATCTTAGATCATCAATATTTTGTATCATATTTTCAAGACAAAACATCTGTCCATTTGTCATACTGGCTCAAACTTTTGTGCCATAAGCTGACCAAAATAGCTGTTAAATAGAACTCGGCAAACCTTGGGTGATCCGTTGATCAGATCCCTCAGCTGTATCACGATGGACGATATGCTTCTACACAGTAGATTTCTTTGCAGGAAATACACGCTTTACCTTTCTTAAAATCGTGAGGCTCCACCTAAAAAAAGAAAACATGAGTCACAAATTTGTATCAAAATCTTTCTAAATACATTTCCGTTGACAAACAGTTTGTAGATTCAATTTTTTACATGGTTTATCAATTCCATAGGCAGTTTTCACCGACAGATTGATAGATGTGACTAACTTCACAGAGGTTGATGATGTTGTTTCCAATTGATTAACATGGTCGCCGCCATGTTAAGATTGTGTGACTGACAGTAATTCGAAATGGAAACCTTCTTGATAGGGATGAGGTTAGATGTAGTTACGGAATCAGCCGACTTTGACAAGTGGCTTTAAAACTAATCGAATTGTAAACATACTGTATACATGGATGTATAAGGGTGTCGAAAAATATGAAAATAACCGATTACAGACATTTTGTGAACAGAAATGTTTGAGAATTCAAGACACATGTTATTTGTTGAAATACTTGTGGTAAAATACACAAACAGAAAAGTTTTCAAATTCACAAAATTGCAAAATTATTGCCAAGTCGCACAAACTTCCACTTATACAGTTGTCATGTTACAGCAACAGATTGCAGCTGCCTGTCTGTCACATGACTCAAAAGGTTTTCAAAAAACAGGAAGTGTTGGGCTTTTAGCTGTTTGATATGAACACCAAATTGAAAAAAAAAATCTAATTTTTATCTAGTCTACCGAAAAATAGATGTATAACAAAGGAAATCATATTTCATAAAAAGTTACGATGTCACAAAATTATATCCTCACTTCTGCATTCTTTGTGTCAGCTTACGCTTCGTTTTTTATTAACCCTTTACCAGATGACAAAATAAGTCCAAATTGAGGGCATTTACGGATGATATATTAAACGTGGCTTAAATGATTCATTTTGTTTTGGAAAGGGTAGAAATCATTTGTGCAAAAAGGAGAAAATGCACAATGATTTCAAATGCTTTCTTTCTCGGCAATGGTAACACTGTTTTCATACTGTTGGAAAACCAGTACAAATCATGCATTTGTCTTCATCCAATGTTATCCCCGGCTCGGCCAATTTCTTTCTGAGGATTGATGATAGTCATTGCGACAGGATTCATTCCTCTTTCACCGCTGCTCATTCTTTCGACGATGGTTATGTGGGAAAGCAGCCATTGGCTTAGAAAGAACATTGTGCGGAGTACTGGTAAAAAGAAACTCCAGGAAAGCATGGATAAGTGCACTGAAATAATGTGATATAACTGAAATAATGTTGAAAATGGCGTTAAACACCGTACAATCAATCAATCATCCAATGTTTGGCTTTTATGTAATCAGTAGGTTTACCCCAAGCAGGCTAAATAAAAAAAAACAGTAAATTTTCAGGAAAAAGCACCAAAATAATTGTTGTTTCAAGGCTGATAATGATCAGAATATCTCTACCTTGTTGGCAGTGTAGATTCAGGATCAGACTGCACATTTGATCAGACTGCAACCAGAGGAATTATACTTGTAACAGGTGCTCTGAGGATTAGAAAGATTAGAAAGATGAGGGGAGGTCAGTTGTTCTGAAATCTTCTGTTGTATGTTTTTGGTTGCTAAATGCTTTCAGAATTCTTTAACCCTTCCAGCACCTTCCACAACTATATTTGCCTTTGCGGCCAGAGTAAATCAAGATCAGACTGCACAAAAGGTGCAGTCTGATCTTTGATCTGCACTGTCCACTTTGTGAAATCTTCATAAACAAAACCTTTCATGAAATTTGCAATTATTTAGGTTTTATTTTTCGGCTAAAAATGTCTGTTGGGTTTATTTGGTGCTCTAAGGATTAACCGTTTGACTGCTAAGCGCGACTCACTGACGTTTTGCAGATAGTGTAGATCAAGATCAGACTGCACAGAACGTGCAGTCTGATCTTGATCTACACTGTCTGATAAGGAGTTATTATTCCCCAAATCATAACTTTGAAATAACAATATTTTGGTTTTTACTGTTGAATTGAAAATTTCATTTTAGTTATTTAGCATGATAAGGGTTAAGATAAGTGCTGATGTACTTAACCCTTATCCTGCCAGATATTGCAATTACTTAACCCTTATCCTGCCAGATATTGCAATTACTTAACCCTTATCCTGCCAGATATTGCAATTACTTAACCCTTATCCTGCCAGATATTGCAATTACTTAACCCTTATCCTGCCAGATATTGCAATTACTTAACCCTTATCCTGCCAGATATTGCAATTACTTAACCCTTATCCTGCTGAATAACTGAAATGAAACTTTTAAGCCGATGGTAAAAACCAGAATGTTGCTATCTCAAAGGTATTTTTGAGGAATAAATATCTCCTTATTGGACAGCGTTGATCCAAGATCAGACTGCACGCTCTGTGCAGTCTGATCTTGATCTTCACTGTCTGCAAAAGGTCATTTAGTCATGCTTACCAGCGTAAGGGTTAACACTGTCTGGATGAGATTTATTTTATTTACTAATCAATGCCAGACATAGCTATTGCTTCACACTCTTACAGACATGAAAGTTCGCAATAAACGCATAGCTGAAATACAGACATTCCCAACTGGGATTCGAACCCGTATAGTGCAGATAACTGTCCCCAAAAGGCGATGTTATTTTTTGACTGGTCCTCTTTGGGTACAGAGACGATCAAGACAAAACCAGTTGAAATCTCCGCACAGATTTTGTGTGCAAGTTTGAACTCTCATAATTTCACAAACAGCACTAAACTAGGATTTGTATGTACCTGTTGCTTGCATATTCAATAATCCTTTGTTTGAAATACAAATATTTTCAATTTAAATGCTGAACATAAGAAAAAACAGTTCATTTCATCTGTTACACTAGTAATTTACCTTCCCAAAAACACACAAAATGGCCGCCACACACAAAAGATTTCGTCAGTTTTTTTCTAAGAATTACATGTTATAAACGACTTCTACAAGCTCTTAAGGTAATGAAAGGTTTAATAATATGTCATTGGTCAAGTTTGTTACTAAAGGTAATTGTATTTTACTGCAATAAAGATTAAACCAACAAAACAAAAAGTCAGCGTAGCGCTCTATCCACTTTGCTACTGGAAAATTTACAATGGACTTGAGACGGTACGGTGCACAATAAATGTCCAATTATGAAAAAAATCACCATATCGTCTCATTATTAAGACTATGAACCCATGCTGCAAAGATCCTTGTTTCTTGAGGCTGAAAAGACCAATGCACTAACCACTGAGCTAAAGAGAATTCTCTTTGGCTCAGTGGTTAGGTCATTGGTCTTTTGAATTTCATCAATAAGGATCTTTGCTGCACAGGTTCGAATCCCAGCTGGGATGGTTTGTATTTCAGCTATGTATTTGTTGTGAACTTTCATGTTTGCAAGAACATTGTCTTGATGGGGTCGAGCCCTAGTAGTGCGGTCAGTAGCAAACAGGACTTGAGAACAGGGGGTCACTGGCTCAAATCCCCAGCTTGGCTAATTTCTTCCTGAGGATTGATGATAGTGATTGTGACAAGATACATTATTCTTTCACTGCTGATCAATTAGTTCAATGATGGTTATGTGGGAAAGCAGCCAGTGGCTTGGATAGAATATCGTGCAGAGTACTGGTAAAAGAAACTCCAGGAAAGCATGGATAGGTGCTCTGGCCACCACAGTATAAATGAAATAATGTTGAAAATGGCATTAAACACCATACAATCAATCAATCTGATATTCTGTCTAGATTTGCTATAATGTTTTCACCATTCTGCAAGATAAGTGCTGTCTTATTGCTGATGAAAACAATACATTGAAGTAGATCTATCGGACTTTGCTATTACTTCACACTGTCTTGATGAGATTTATTTTATTTGCCAAAGTAATAACTGCCTGAAACAGTTCCAAGCAGACACCTTTTAATCCATAACCCCTTGCCACACAATGCCAAGTTGTAATGACTCTGAAAGAGAAGCCTTCTGAAAACTTTGCGGGAAAAGTAGAAAATGCTGGTCCCCAGCATTTTCTCCTTTTTCCACAAAGTTTTCTACTCGATTAAAGATGGAAATCATCATTATAGCTTAATTTACATTTCATTTGTTGTCTGCAAATGCTTTCAATTTGGTTAAGTCCAAAAGTTTGTTGTTTGGTAAAGAGTTAAATGCATTGGGCATTTTCCCACAATGTTTTCAGTTCCTTCAAAGATGAGCCCCAGTATTAGTGTCACATTTACATGTATGTTGGTATCTCCAAATACTTTCAATATGGACAGAACCAGAACTCAGTCACCGGATAAAGCGTACAAGAATTTGCATCTCCAAGAAATTCCTGTATTGACTTTTTTTGGAGCAAATATTCTGTTTTTATGAAATACTTATTAAACACTAGGGAAACATTTATCCCCACGTAAAAATCTCCGAAATGAGTTTTTTTTCCCCGTCAGTCTTTCTTGGTAATAAATGCATTTTGGCTGTAAATGAGTTTTAGAACTATCTGTTATGTAACTGATAAATTTGCACAAGAGCTGAGTAAACATTTGAGGGCCTTATTTGGTTTAATTGTTTTCTTCATCAGCATCGTTTTTTTTTTTCAAAAACTGAAATAGGAATCATTTGTTGAGTCTGTTTTGGAACAAACGATATAATTATATACATTTTATTGGCAGCTGCATGAAGTCTTTCCAAAAGTTTTTTAATATAAACTGTCCAACCATTTTCATTTGTTATGCTTCTCAAAAAAGTTAAGGGGGGGAGCATATTTGCACAGCATTAATTTTTCCTTCAATCTATCTGACCATCATTGCATCAGCAATTTCAATTCTGTGCAATTTCTCAGCATCTCAGTATTGACTCATGTCAGGTTGTGTAATCTACACAGGCTGACCTGGGTTGAAACCTTATTATTATGTATATTTTCTGCATGTCCAAGGACCATTCTGCCACATGATTCATCCATTTGTCAGACAAAACAGATTTTATGGATCCATAAATATGTGATGACTTCCTTGGTGTAATGCATCACAGAAATTCATCAAATCCTCTTTGCCAGAGCACCACTCAGTTGAAGTTGCAGTACTAGGGTTCGATACCCAGTTGCGGCAAACTTTCTTTTCCGACGATTTTTCGCCTCTCACCTCTGATGCATATGAGAAAAGTAGTCAGTGGCTTTG
Organism: Hippopus hippopus; assembly: GCA_946811185.2. Taxonomy (NCBI): domain Eukaryota; kingdom Metazoa; phylum Mollusca; class Bivalvia; order Cardiida; family Cardiidae; genus Hippopus; species Hippopus hippopus. Next base: position 1,342,052 of record OX328109.1, read on the forward strand.
GAAAGAAAGTTATGTCAGTACTGGTGTGAGAAAGCCAGGAAACACATGGGTGCATCACTGACCGCCATGATATGACCTAAGCTGTTAAAATGGCGTTAAACTCCAATACAAACAAACAAAAGCAGTACTAGGGGTCCTGTACAATTGGCAGTCTCTTGCAATGGTTTTTTTTTTTTCATTTTTCCTGTCTACAAAATCAATATTGATTTTATGATTTATTGACGGGATTAGGTTTATCCATCATTCTAATGACTTTATGAATGAACATGGTTACTAGCCATATTTCCAATAGGTGAGCCATGCTCTGGCAAAAGGGGGCTTGATGCATCTCCATGATGCATCATAATAAGCAAGTCATCACAGTATTATAGATCTATAATAGCAATTTTATTTTTTTCAAACAACCAACTTAATCATAAGGTAGACTTGTCCTTGGACATACAGAAAATTGACCAATAGCGAAAAAGTTTCGGCCCAGGTCAGCCTGCACAGTTTGTGCAGGCTGACCTGGGTCGATACTTTTTGCAGATGCATTAAGACCCCTTTTTACAGAGTATGGCTTGTATATAATTTCACAGATATGTGATTTTATTTTCTGGTTCCCTGATTCCATAATTATCATGGGAGCAGGTAATCGGAGCAGATTAACTCTTTCACTTCTGAATAAATAAGTTGCATTTTCTCAATGGCTACTAATACAGTTCCGCTACAAGATCAAGAGACAGTTGATTCATAATCTAGAATAAAGCAGTGGACAGTGTAGATTGGAGATCAGACTGCACAGAAAGTGCAGTCTGATCTTGATATACACTGTCCACAAAAGATTCGGTTTTGTCTATGGTATGGAAAGAGTTAAGACTGGTTCATTTAATCATAATGGAAAATACTGTTGATTTGTTGAATCTAAGGATAAAAGAATTACATAATGAACCAGTCTGGCAATTTAATTAACTCTTGATTCACTGTGTTTGTCCTACTGGTCAAATAACTGTGAAGTAGTAAGCTGTTAGACGTTCCAGCAAATTGTGGTTCAGATCCCCACAGCTAGCCAACTGAAATTACTAATAGAGCGAGACTGGATAATTCCGAACAGTTACACAATAATAATTTATTGTTCGGTAATACCCACAGACAGACATATCTTTGACACGTCATCTTATACATTGAAATGTGCTTTTTCTTTTATGACTATTAACCATATATAAACTGCACTGATTAGCTAGTAACAATGTCTTGAAGTTTCTTAGAAAGAATCAGACCATTACAGAACATGTTGGCACTTTCGAACACACGCATCAGGGCCTGGTTTCTTGAAAAAAATTAAGTTTCTTATTTTACTTAAATCCATTTTCCGAGACAATTATGTGGTAGAGGATTAATATGTTAGGTTCTTTGAGGCACAGTGTTTTGTATGTACATGTATTTGATTTGTATTCCTGAAATCTGCTTTTGGTCACTGATGATGGCATTGTGTGTCCTTGGGCAAGACAACATCAGAGCCCCAGGCTTTTTACTTGTTACATCCGAGCTCATTTGGTAGCATAGAGTACTTCAGAACAGGGGGTCGCTGCTGATCATAGTTTCGAGGATGGTTATGTGAAAAGCAGCCAGTGGCTTGGAAAGAATATTGTGCTGGGTAAAAGGAACTCCAGGAGAGCATGGAAAAGTGCACTAGCTGGCCTCTGCGATATAACCAAAATAATGTTGAAAACGGCATTAAACACCAAACAATCAATCAGTTTACTGGTTATACTCAAGAAACACATGAATAAGCAATTATTTGCTGTGATACGGCTTATGAATTTTGGAAAGCGGGCCTACATGTCATTCAAACAAGGAAAATAAGATTACATCACTGCATTATTGTTGGATGATCAATAAAAGCAATTATGTCAGGAAATGATCAGTTTCACATTTGGAATGAAAATATTGCTCTTTATTTATTGGTATAGGGTGTCTCAGAAGTCGCACACCATCCTGGTTACCATAAAAAGCCACTTTCTGTTTAAAAAATACCTTTATTAATCATAACCCTAATGAAAACCCAATTACATGTATGTCTTTCATGTTGTTAGTTTATTAGCCCTATTTAAATCTGAAAGAGAAAAAAAAATTAAATTCAGTTTAAACCCTTTACCACACAATTCCGGACCCTGAGGAAGAAGGCTTCTTAAAAAAAAAAAACATTGTGGAAAAAGAAAATGCTGGTAACCAGTATTTTCATCCTTTTCCCACAATGTTTTCTACTATTCGAAAGAAAGAAATCATTTTTTGAGCTTTAATGAATTTGTCATCTACAAATGCTTTGGATTTGGAAAAGTCTAAATTTTGCTATGTGGTAAAGAGTTAAATGTGAAACATAGAAACAAAAAATGAAAATCAGGATGGTGCACAACTTGTTGGATACCCTGTACTATGGGATGTTTCATACTTTTAGCTAAGTGCAGACAGGCCCCCCCCCCCCCCCTTTTTGAGGCCTCTTCCACACAGAGGTTTTGAAATCATTGTGAGAAATGGTGATGAAGGTCAACTTTCCATCCATTGTACAGGCTACAGTATTTTGAATTTTTTCTATCAACTGATATTAATCCATTTTGTTTATTTCATGCTGTTAGGGTCAAGATATGACCAAACAGGAAGGAGGCTAGGGAGTGAGTGATCAAAGTGACAGTTTGTGGGAAACTGTCAATCATCACAGGAGCACCTGTCAATTGCTAATTGACATCTCCCATTGATTTTGTTGACAGGTGACCAAAATGTGTATTGTATGACTGTCTGCAGCTTATTATACCAATGTGACTAAATTTGAATTGTTGCATATAAATAGAAAATGATTCACCTTAAGCAGAACTGGCCTGCTGACCATCAGTTTCATATATTATGCACTGAACTTGGAACACAAGAGTTTTGTTTCTTGGAATCTTGTTTCAGAAAGTGTTAAGTTTCAGGAGAATCTAGTACATAATTGAGAGTTTGTATTTTAAACATATTTATTTTACTTCAATTAAGAAACTAGTTCTTATAACCTATTTTAATCTCTCTCGATTTTGCTTGCTGGGAACTATACCAGTACTTGGGCAGAACATGTTGGCCAATCATCAGTCCCTAAGTTGACACTCTCACCCAGGCATCATACTCGGAACCTTATGGTTACAAGCCTGATAATCTTCCTCACAACCATGGACACCACACAGAAATTGAGAGCATGTAATACAAGGGCATGCAAATTTGAACCCTGTATCTCCATTTGATTTTTGGGATGGGTTTTCCGAGCTTTATTTTTCACGAATCTGCGTTTCCTTGCAAGTATCATTCAATATGATAAAATGTGATAGATTCTGGCAAAATTACGCAAAGGCACAATATGCAGTTCTCTGTTGAAACGAGAATAGGTCAAAGATGCCCTTTCGTTGCTCAGAAGTATATGAAATTTTTATACATGTGTATTGGTCAGATTCCACTGAATAAACATGTGCATATTTTTTACCAGTCACAAATTACCATCTCTTCATTCTTTATCAGTACATGTACCAAGAAGTAAGTCAAAAGCCAGCACATTCAGCTACGCTGAAAAAATTAGAGCAAAAAAAAGGGTAGAAGCCATTCAGTCTTATTTAATCATACCCTAGTACTGTTGTAGTTAAAGATTATTTGTTGTACAAAAACAAATTTTTATTTTCAAATACAGTATCTAAAATTCTATGCATATATAGCATGGGTATGTGAAATTTCTCATATCTTTTAGCTCTGTTCTATATTTGGCTGGTTGATCACTCAGTTGCTATGAGCAACAGAAATACAGAAACCATATTTTTTGCTTAGACATTAAAGGGATCCTTACGTAACAAACCCGCAGGTTTCAAATATGATGTAAGAGGCAGGTTTCAAAGACACAGGTTTCAAAATTGGTTTAAGACGTTACAATGAGTAAATTTATTGATCGAAAAGCGGGAGCTAAACTTGGACTTTCCGTGGGGATTAATCAATTGTAAACGTCTGTGTTTGTTTAATGGGGGTATAAAGAACAATTATTGAGAAACTGTTTACATTATTATGATGTCAGGCTTTTAGATCAAATTATTGATCCCCTGATCAAAACTTTTCCTTGTTAGGTTTAGTAGTGGCATAGTGCCGATAGCACACAATGTACAAGTCCGAAATGTAGAAAAAGGGGAACATGAGGCGTTTTGTCATTGTTGCTCTTTACCACACGACAAATGTTTACACTTGTCCAAATTCAAAGCATTTGCAGACAACAAAATAGATGCTAATAACATGATGATATTTTCTTCCGAAAACCAAGAAAACATTGTGGAAAAAGAAGAAAATGCTGGTTACCAGCTTTTGATAGAGGCCCTGGGATCGAGCCTTACTGGATCCTCTGGGTTTTTCATGGGAGTGTCCTTAGGCAAGGCACCTCAGAGCCCTAGCTTAGTACTAGTGAAACTCAGAAAATACATGAATATGTGAGTTGTCGCCATGATATGACTGAAATATTGTTTAAAGCAGCGTAAAACACCATTCAATTAATCCAATCCAATTGATAATTCAATATAACCAACAATTTCGTTTTTTAATGACCTTGGGCAAGAGGACCTTTGAAAACACAGGTTGAAAAGGAGAAAATACTGGTATCCTTTTAAATTTCTCCCTGTCCCACAGTTTTTTCTACCATTTCAAAGAAACATGTCGTCATGTGCACCACACTGAATTTGCTGTCTGCAATTTCTTTCAATTTGGACAAGTCTAGAAATATGTTGTTTGGTAAAGGGTTAACCATTAGGCTGCTAAGCATGACTCACTGACCTTTTGCGGACAGTGTAGATCAAAGATCAGACTGCACATTCTGTGCAGTCTGATCTTGATCTACACTGTCCCCAAAAGGAGATACTATTCCACAAAAACATAACTTTGAAATAGCACTATTTGGGTTTTTACTTTCGAGTTGAAAATTTAATTTTAGTTATTTAGCGGGATAAGGGTTAATAGAAATAGGACCTCTGAAAACACTTTTGGAAAAGGAGAAAAGCCGAGCCCCGGTAGCTCAGTCGGTAGCGTACAGGACTTGAGAACAGGGGGTCGTGGGTTCGATTCCTGGCTCGGCCAATTTCTTTCCGAGGATTGATGATTGTCACTGCGACAGGATTCATTCCTCTCTCACCGCTGACCATTGTTTCGATGATGATTATGTGGGAAAGCAGCCAGTGGCTTGGAAAGAATATTGTGTGGAGTACTGGTAAAAGAGACTCCAGGAAAGCATGGATAGGTGCGCTGGCTGCCGCGATGTAACTGAAATAATGTTGAAAACGGCGTTAAACACCATACAATCAATCAATCAAAAAGGAGAAAATGCTGGCATCCTTCTAAATTTCCCACAAAGTTTTCTACAGTTTCAAAGTAAAGTGTCATCTACATGCCTCATTAAATTTGTTATCTGGAAATGCTTTCAAGTTGGACAAGTATAAAATTTTGCTCTTTGGTTGTTTGGTAAAATTTTAACAGAAAAAAAAACTGTTAATAGAAAGCATTGGTGAGTGCTATCAATGAGTACCTTAGTTGTCGGACAGAAGGTTGTGGGGAATCAATGAAAAGTTTCAATTGACTGGTTACTGGCCAACCAGACAAATATTTCTATAGGGGTTGTGCTCATGGAATATGAAACTTGTAGCTATGTCAGTCATTTTCTTTTTGATTGATTGATTGGTTGGTTGGTTGGTTGGTTTGTTGATTGATTGATTTGATGATTTATTGATTTATTTGTTGATTATTAATTGATTGGTTGTTTGATTGGTTGGTTTATTGATTGTTGATTGATTGGTTGACTGACCAACCAATGGTGGCCAGTGCACCTTTCTATGCTTTGCTTTACCTTTCTATGCTTTACCTTCTGTTACCTGAGTACTTAGGACAGTATTCTTCCCAAGCCACTGGCTGCTTTCTTACATGACCATTGTTGAAAGAACAAACAGTGGTGAGAGAGGAATGAATCCTGTTCCATCGACTGTCATCAGTCCTCAGAAAGAAATTGGCCTAGCTGGGTATTAGAACCAGCAATCCTTTGTCCAGTGTGCTACTGACTGAGCTACCAGGGCTCAGCTCTTTGTGGGTTGTTATTATAGCATAACTTATTATCTCAAAAAGGACTGTATGCCAGGGCTTTTGTTTGCAAGCATAACTCACAAAATCTCAGAGGGTGTGAACAGAAGATCAGTCAGTAACTTCTGTGAAGTCTAATCTTTAAAAGCAATACTGTGCACTCATAGAAGGATTAGGAATGAGTGTTCCTACTTGGAATTTGTACATATTTTGCTATCATCACAGATTGATTCAATAGATACAGGGATGTTCAAATACTTTGATGCACAAAACCGTCAGTGTAAAGTGAAGTATTTTTGCTAAAACAAATCTAATATGGCAGATATAATAAACCATAATTATATACTCGACTATAAGAAACATTTTTTCCCTAGAATTTTAAGCTTGAAGTAGGGGAAGCGTCTTACACTGGCGCATCATCAAAGGACTTTGATACTATGGTACAGATATCTTCAATTTTGTTTCCCTTAAAATTTTAACTTGATCTGCACCATATGACAAAATTTTTAGATAGGTGCAAGTTGCAGATGACAAATTAAATGTCGCAGAAATGGTGGAATTTGTTTTTGAAAGGGTAGAAAACATTGTGAGAAAAGAAGAAAATGCAGGTTACTAGCATTTTCTCCTTTACCCACAATGTTTTCCAAAGTCCTTTTCCTTTGGGTCATTATACCTCAGGACTGTGTGGTTAAGTGGAGGTTATCAAGGGTTGCAGGGTGTAAATTGGAGCTACTTAAAAGAGTATCAAATAAAGATTTAACCTTTTGAGAGTCAACTGAATGAAATTAAACTATAACTCTTAACCACACAATCCCGAGTTCTAACGACCCTGAAAGAGAAGGCTTTTGAAAACATTGTGGGAAAAGGAGAAAATGCTGGTAACCAGCATTTTCTCCTTTATCCACAATGTTTTCTACCCTATCAAAGACAGAGATCATCATTTTAGTAACATTTAATTTTTCGTCTGTAAATGCTTTCAATTTGGTTAAGTCCAAAATTTTGTCGTTTGGTAAAGAGTTAAAGTGTTTGAAAAAAAATCAGTAGAGCATTTTTTTAAGCTCTTTCAGCTAAGGAATGCTGGTTACAACAGTTTATCTTTTTCCCACAATGTTTCTTCAATCTTTCAATGTCAATGCTTGTGACATGGGCAGGTTTTACTTTTTGTCATCTTGTTAAGTGTTAACTCTTTACCAATAAAAAAACTTTTAGATGGGTCAAAACTGAAAGCCTTTGCTGATGACAAATGACAAACTTTTTTTATATACAAAGGTTTTTTTTTTTTTCTTTGGAAATGTAGACAACATTGTGGGAAAAGGAGAAAATGCCAGCATTTTCTCCTTTTCCCACAATGTTTTCAAAAGCTTGCTGTCTTATGGTCGTTGAAAAAATTGGATTGTTTGGTAAAGGGTCAAATGTCAGGATGGTCTATTTGAAGGGTTGCTGTTTGGTTGCATTGAAATACCTTCAATGGTAATTGACGGGTTACCAGTCTACTTTCTCTCTCAATTTCTGAATCACATTTCTGAATCCCATTTCAGAGAACGATGTTGACTGTGTGACTGTGAAAATTGTTATGTTTTTACTGGATCTTTGTGGTGAATGGGAATTTTTTAGTATTCGCTCTGAATGTGTTGGCTTTTTCCCTACTTTTTGGTACTGATAACAAATGAATATATAGAAATTTGTGATTGGTAAAAAATGTAGACATACTTATTCTAAGAGCCACAGCCTATTTGCTGGCAAATTTAATATACCATCTGTCTTTTTTGAAGATATTTCTTGTTTAAGTTTTTACTGGATTTTTGATAAATACAGTGGAGTTTTTGCAGGTAAATCTTTACCAAGCAACAAAACTTTAGACTCGTCCAAATTGAGAGCATTTGCAGACGACAAATTAAATGTTGCTTAACTCTTTATCAAACAAAAAAATTTTGTGCCAGTCAAAATCCAAAGCATTTGCAGACAACAAAATAAACGTAACTCAAAACTTTAAATTCATTTTGGGAAGAGTAAAAAACATTGTGGGAAAAGGAGAAAATGCTGGTTACCAGCATTTTCTCCTTTTCCCATAATGTTTTAAAAAGCTTTCTTTCTCAGGGTCATTACACGTCGGTAGAGGACTACAAGATGGAATTTGCCTCTGAACAAGTAGAAAATATTGTGGGAAAAGGCACAGGCACAGACCCAGATCAGAGAGATAGAACACCTTGGATACGAAAACAATTACTCGTGAATTAGATATGTAAAAGGGTTTAGGATTTGACAAAAAAGGTGGAGCTCAAATGCAGATTTCTGTCTTTGATAGAGCAGAAAAAATTTTTGGAAAAGGAGAAAATGCTGGTCACCAGCATTTTCTCCTTTTCCCACAATATTTTCAAAAGCCTTCTAATTCAGGGTTGTTTGGCAAAGAGTTAATAATTTGACAAAAAATTCTTTTCCTTTTAGGACTGGTAATGTCAATGGAAAAATTATCACTTCATAAAAAGTTTATGGTCACATAACGATGGCTGACAATACAATGTGAATTATTTTACTACAAGACTGGCTCCTGTTTTTTTACCCTTTACCACGCAATCCTGAGTTTTAACAACCCTGACAAAGAAAGCTTTTGAAAACATTGTGGGAAAAGGAGAAAATGCGGGGAACCTCCTTTTCCCATAATGTTTTCAAAAGGCTTCTTTCTCAGTGTCATTAAAAGTCCGGATTATGTGGTAAAGGGTTAAGGGTTATATGGTCTACTGAGTTGAGACATGCACAAGCCAGGAACTTGTAATTACAGAACAGAATAAATAACAAACAGAGAAGACAGTAATCCTAATGTAAAATTAAAGACTTCTGCTGTCTTGTGTCTCTGATTCTATTTTGAAAAGGCTGTTGTCTAACCCATAAAGCACTGGAACTGAGTTAAGTTGTTTATGCGGACAGTGTAGATCAAGATCAGACTGCACAGAATGTGCAGTCTGATCTTGGATCTACACTGTCCGCTACTTTGTTACATATTCTGGCCATAACAACAATGAAAATTCGGTACTGCAGATTCTTTTCATAATTGAAGCGGTCCATTATATTAATTCAGTACTTTAAGTGTTAACATTGTTGGCTTTTGCAAAAGAGATCAACCCTCTTGTTCTGTTGATTATCTTAGTGCTTTTGCTTACTTGATTACTGATATAAATGGGTTCAGTTCTGTTCCTCCATTGATTACTTCATTGCAAGTGTTTAGCTCTGATATGTGGTTGTTACAGAATAGAATAAATGATAAACAGAAAAAGACAGTAATCCTAATGTAAAATTTAAGACCTTTGCTGCCTTTATCCTGTGATTTTTTTTTTTGCAAAGGCCATTGTAATACACTTCTAACATTGTTGGCTTCTGCAAGAGAGATTAGCACTACTGGTTCAGTTGATTACCTACAGAGCTATTAATCAGCTAGGTTGATTACTTATTCTGCTAGTGATCAGCCCTGTCACTAAGTTGATTACCGTCTCTGCTAGTGATCAGCCATGTCAATAAGTTGATTACCTATCTGCTAGTGATCAGCCCTGTTACTCAGTTGATTACCTACTCTGCTAGTGATCAGCCCTGTCACTCAGTTTATTACCTACTCTGCTAGTGATCAGCCCTGTCACTCAGTTGATTACCTACTTCGCTAGTGATCATCACTGTTACTCTGTTGATTACCTACTCTGCTAGTGATCAGCCCTGTTACTCAATTGATTTCCTACTCTGCTAGTGATCAGTCCTGTTACTCAGTTGATTACCTACTCTTCTAGTGATCAGACCTGTCACTCAGTTGGTTACTACTCTGCTAGTGATCAGTCCTGTTACTCAGTTGGTTACCTACTCTGCTAGTGATCAGCCCTGTTACTCAGTTGATTACCAACTCTGCTAGTGATCAGCACTGTTACTCAGTTGGTTACCTACTCTGCTAGTGATCAGCCCTGTTACTCAATTGATTTCCTACTCTGCTAGTGATCAGCCCTGTTACTCAATTGATTTCCTACTCTGCTAGTGATCAGCCCTGTTACTCAGTTGATTTCCTACTCTGCTAGAGATCAGCCCTGTTACTCTGTTGATTACCTACTCTGCTAGTGATCAGCACTGTTACTCAGTTGGTTACCTACTCTGCTAGTGATCAGCCCTGTTACTCTGTTGATTACCTACTCTGCTAGTGATCAGCACTGTTACTCAGTTGGTTACCTACTCTGCTAGTGATCAGCACTGTTAATCAGTTGGTTACCTACTCTGCTAGTGATCAGCCCTTTTACTCAATTGATTACGTACTCTGCTAGTGATCAGCCCTGTTACTCAGTTGGTTACATACTCTGCTAGTGATCAGCACTGTTACTCAGTTGGTTACCTACTCTGCTAGTGATCAGCCCTGTCACTCAGTTGGTTACCTACTCTGCTAGTGATCAGTCCTATTACTCAGTTGATGACCTACTCTGCTAGTGATCAGCACTGTTACTCAGTTGGTTACCTACTCTGCTAGTGATCAGCCCTGTTACTCAGGTGGTTACCTACTCTGCTAGTGATCAGCCCTGTTACTCAGTTGATTACCTACTCTGCTAGTGATCAGCACTGTTACTCAGTTGGTTACCTACTCTGCTAGTGATCAGCCCTTTACTCAGTTGATTACCTACTCTGCCAGTGATCAGTCCTGTTCCTCAGTTGGTTACATACTCTGCTAGTGATCAGCACTGTTACTCAGTTGGTTACCTACTCTGCTAGTGATCAGCCCTGTTACTCAGTTGGTTACCTACTCTGCTAGTGATCAGCCCTGTTACTCAGTTGATTACCTACTCTGCTAGGGATCAGTCCTATTACTCAGTTGATGACCTACTCTGCTAGTGATCAGTCCTGTTACTCAGTTGGTTACCAACTCTGCTAGTGATCAGCCCTGTTACTCAGTTGGTTACCTACTCTGCTAGTGATCAGCCCTGTTACTCAGTTGGTTACCTACTCTGCTAGTGATCAGCCCTGTCACTCAGTTGATTACCTACTCTGCTAGTGATCAGCCCTGTCACTCAGTTGATGACCTACTCTGCTAGTGATAAGTCCTGTTACTCAGTTGGTTACCAACTCTGCTAGTGATCAGCCCTGTTACTCAGTTGGTTACCTACTCTGCTAGTGATCAGCCCTGTCACTCAGTTGATTACCTACTCTGCTAGTGATCAGCCCTGTTACTCAGTTGGTTACCTACTCTGCTAGTGATCAGCCCTGTTACTCAGTTGATTACCTACTCTGCTAGTGATCAGTCCTATTACTCAGTTGATGACCTACTCTGCTAGTGATCAGTCATGTTACTCAGTTGGTTACCAACTCTGCTAGTGATCAGCCCTGTTACTCAGTTGGTTACCTACTCTGCTAGTGATCAGCCCTGTTACTCAGTTGGTTACCTACTCTGCTAGTGATCAGCCCTGTCACTCAGTTGATTACCTACTCTGCTAGTGATCAGCCCTGTCACTCAGTTGATGACCTACTCTGCTAGTGATAAGTCCTGTTACTCAGTTGGTTACCAACTCTGCTAGTGATCAGCCCTGTTACTCAGTTGGTTACCTACTCTGCTAGTGATCAGCCCTGTTACTCAGTTGGTTACCTACTCTGCTAGTGATCAGCCCTGTCACTCAGTTGATTACCTACTCTGCTAGTGATCAGCCCTGTCACTCAGTTGATGACCTACTCTGCTAGTGATAAGTCCTGTTACTCAGTTGGTTACCAACTCTGCTAGTGATCAGCACTGTTACTCAGTTGGTTACCTACTCTGCTAGTGATCAGCCCTGTTACTCAGTTGGTTACCTACTCTGCTAGTGATCAGCCCTGTCACTCAGTTGATTACCTACTCTGCTAGTGATCAGTACTGTTACTCAGTTGGTTACCTACTCTGCTAGTGATCAGCCCTGTTACTCAGTTGATTACCTACTCTGCTAGTGATCAGTCCTATTACTCAGTTGGTTACCTACTCTGCTAGTGATCAGCCCTGTTACTCAGTTGATTACATACTTTTCTAGTGATCAGCCCTGTTACTCAGTTGATTACGTACTCTGCTAGTGATCAGCCCTGTTACTAAGTTGATTACATACACTGCTAGTGATCAGTCCTGTTACTCAGTTTATTACTTACATTGCTGGTGATCAGACCTGTTGCATAGTTGATTACCTACATGGCTAGTGATTAGCTCTGTAATTTGGCTGATTACATACACTGCTAGTAATCAGTCCAGTAGTTCAATTACCTACATTGCTAGTGATCAGTCCTGTTGTTCAAGTATCCACATTGCTACTGATCAGTCCTGTTATATGGCTTATTATAAACATTGCTGGTTATCAGTCTTGTTATTTGGTCGATTTTCCTACATGGCTAGTGATCAGTCCTGTAATTTTGTTGACTACTTACGTGGCAAGTGATCAGACATGTTACTAAATTTATTGAATTTGAAGATGTTTAAAATCTTTACCACACAATCCTAATTTTTTTACGAGCCTGAAGAAGAAGGCTTTGAAAACATTGTGTGAAAAGGAGAAAATGCTGCTTACCAGCATTTTCTCCTTTTCCCACAATGTTTTCTACCCTATGATGGACAAATTTCATGTTTTGAGTTACATTTGATTTGTCGTCTGCAATTGCTTTGAATTTGATAAAGGCTAAAAATTTATTATTTTGTAAAAGAGTTAAAAGACAAACAAGTGTCTGCTGCAGATAGAAGAGCTGTTTTAGATGATAAATATCTTTGACCTAACTGAACAATGATAAATTTTGGTTGGGAAAAATACAAAAAAAACTGTATTGAAGAGACAGCATATGACAGCTTCATTGAGTTTCATACCTAACTGTTCATTAGCTTATATTACAGGGAATATACACTCGGCCAGTCATGTAATTCTCAGGTATTGCAGCCCTGACTGTCAGATCCCAGTTATTGTGAATAGTGACCCTCATTGGGTAAAGTAGTGTATTGGAGAGAGTTGGATTCGTATATTTAATGAAATTATTTATCACAGTCAAAATTTTAGACAATGATAAAATTTGGTTGAGAAAAACAGAGAAAAAATTAAATAGGGGAATGAAGCAACAGCATGTGACAGCCTCTTCATTCAGTTGTGTACCTGAGTGTCCATGCAGTCCATTAGCCAATATTACAAGCAGTATACACTGGGCCGGTCCTAGTTCACAGGTATCCCTGTCTGATTGTCAGATCATAGTTAATGTGAATAGTGACCCTCATAGGGTAAAGAAGTGTATTGGAGAGAGTTGGATTTGTATTTATAGGAAGTTTTAACTCTTTACCAAAGTGTCTGTGTCTGTCTGTCTGTCTGACAAAATTTCAGCAATGTGACAGTTTCATTAAAGTAACAGTAAAGGCCAAAAGTAAATGAAGCAGTTGTCATAATACATTTAAATTTATATCATACCATTTAAAAGTATGGAAAATATTGTGGAGATGACAGTTTGTTGTGGGTCGGGCCATATGTTAGTCGCTGGCAGAAGAAAGAATTTTAAAATCAGTCAAAAAGTAAATAGAAGACACAGCTACCTGGCAGGTTTTAACCTAGTTTTGAAATTAGTTTCTCTGTCAGCGACTAACACTTGGACCAACCATACAATGACAGATTGTCATCTTCACAATAATTTCTATACTTTTAAATGACATGATATAAATTCAAATGCATTTAAACAACCGCTTTGTTTACATTTGGCCTTTATTGTTACTTTTAGTTGTGCTCCGTGTACCTATAAGTGAAAGGTCTGTTAGCCAGTATTATAGGCAGTTATTGCATTCCTTGTTCTCAGGTATCCTCATTCTGACTGTCAGATCCCAGTTATTGTGAATAGTGACCCTCATTGGGTAGAGTAATGTATTGGAGAAGGCTAGATTCATTGTATTTGTGGGATGTTTAGTTCTTTACCAAAGGACAAAACATCAGCATGTGACAGTTTCATTCAGTTATTTACCCGAATGTCAGTTCGGCAGTATTATTAGGAGTATACGCTGGGCCAGTAGTAGTTCTCAGGTATTCTGTCAGCTCTCAGTTACTGTGGATAAGTGACCCTCATTGGGTAAAGTAGTAAAGTGGTATTGGAGAAGGCTTGAATCATTGTATTTGTAAGAAGTTTTACTCTATATCAAACAATAAATTGTTGACTGGACTAAAATTATGGCACCAGCAGAAGGCAATTTAAATTTTTGCCCAAATAATAGAATTCGTCTCTGAAAATATTATGGCAAAAGGAGAAAATGCTGGTTACCAGCATTTTCTCCTTTTTCCCCCAATCTTTTCCAAAGGGCTTCTACATCAGGATTGTTAATTAAAACTTGTGATTGTGTGGGATGTTTAAATGGTATTTCTAAATTGTAGGAATACTGCAAGTTTGGAGAAATAACTTTAGATTAAAATGGAATGTTCTTACTAAGGATTTATTTTGTGAAAATGAGTAAGCGAAATTTTTGTAGAGGTATTGTTATTTTATCTCAAATGCTTTTAAGTAATGAATATCTAGTAAATAATGAATTCGTCTTCTCAGGTCTCAAGAATGGGGACCAAGGGAGACCAGTGCACCTATCCATGCTTTCCTGGAGTTTTTTTGTACCATTACTCGGCAGTTTTCTTTCCAAGCCACTGGCTGCTTTCCCACATAATCATCATTAAAACAATGGAAGGAATGAATCCTGTCTCAATGACTATCATCAATCCACGGAAAGAAATTGGCTGAGCTGGGGATCAAACCAGCGACCTCCTGTTCTCAAGTCCTGTACGCTATCGACTGAGGTACCCGGGCTTGGCTTGTAAAAAGATGTGGATATTTGCAATGTTTTGAGGGAAATATTCAGTTTAGTCTGATATTGATTATAAATGAAAAACAGGATAAATAGAAAAGATGGTTGGTGTCTTGGATTGGGAAAATTCATTTGGCTCTGTTCCTAAATTCTATCTGATTTGCCTTTAGCTCACTAGATGAAATTCCTGCACCTTGCCCGATAAACTTCCGCAATCCAAGTCAAAGGCATAGCTAGCCCAAAATAAATTATATGCAAAAATAATACCGAACTTCCAAAGGTATTATCAAAGGCGCGAAGTGCAAAGAAGGGAAAGCGTATGCAACTGCATTTTTGCGTACAGGCAGCTATGCCCCTGCAAGTCACCAACCATTTATTTACTATTTCCCAGGGTCAGAAAGTTAAGGTGTGAACACGTAGGAGCTGGGTTTCGTACCGACTTGTCCAGTTGTAAATTGCTGTGATATCTGTCAGAAGATCAATAATCTATCACTCTTCATTCTTATTATATTTATGTTCTTTCTCACATTTTGGGAACAACTTTCCACAGATAACATATTTAACCCTTTACCACACACTGCCGACTTTTAATGACCCTGGGAAAGAAGACTTTTGAAAGCATTGTGAGAAAAGGAGAAAATGCTGGTAACCAGCATTTTCTCCCTTTCCTACAATGTTTTCTACCATATCAAAGAAAAATTGCCCCATTTGAGCCGAACTGAAATTTTTGCATGTAAATGCTATCAATTTGGACAAAACTAAAATTTTGTCACTTGGTATAGGGGTTAACTCTTTACCACAAATTCTAACGACCCCGAGAAAGAAAGCTTTTGAAAACATTGTGGGGAAAAAGGGAAAATGCTGGTAACCAGCATTTTCTCCTTTTCCCACAATGTTTTCAAACCTTCCCAAATAAAATTTTAATTTTTTATTCACATTTTATTTTGTCGTCTGCAAATGCTTTGAATTTGGACTGGTCCAAAATTTTATCATTTGGTAAAGAGTTAATGTATTGTCAACAAGGATCAAAGGATGACTAAATCTTGATAATGCTTTATGAATGAAAGTGGTATTCTTATTCATTGAATAAACTTTAACCCTTTTGCACACAATCCTAAATTTTGATATTTCTGAGGAAAAAAAAAGGGTCTTTTAACCCTTTACCACACAATCCCGAGTTTTAACAACCCTGAGAAAGAAAACTTTTGAAAACATTGTGGGAAAAGGAGAAAATGCTGGTAACCAGCATTTTCTCTTTTACCCACCATGTTTTCTACCCTTCCCAAAGCAAATTTTCCCATTTTTGAGCCAAAGTAAAATAGTCGTCTGCAAATGCTTTCAATTTGGACTGGCCTAAAATTTTGTCGTGTGGTAAAGAGTTAAAGCATAATGAGGAAAAGGAGCAAATGCAAATTTAGTTTTGGGTACCATTTAATTTGTTGTCAGCATATTGCTTTCCTGGAGTTCCCTTTACCAGTTTCTCTTGCTGCTTTATAGTCATTGTTTTGACCATGGCTATGTGGTAGAGCAGCCAGTAGCATGGAAAGAATATTGTTAGAAGTACTGGTGAAAGAAACTCTAGGAAAACATGGATAGGTGCACTGGCCGCCGCAAAATAACTGAAATCATGATGAAAACGTCATTAAACACCACGCAAACAATCCTTTTACCAGTACTTTGCACAAATTTCTTCCCAAGCCACTGACTGCTTTCCCAAATAACTGTTGAAACAATGATCAGCGGTGAGAGAGGAATGAATCATGCCTCAATGACTGATATGATTATCATCAACCCTCGGACAGAAACTGGCCAAGCTGGGGATTCAAACCAGTGACCACCTGGTCTCAAGTCCTTTATACTACAAACTGCACCACTGCCTTGGCAGGAAAAGGAGAAAATACCGCATTTAATTTGTTATCTGTGATTGCTTTCGATTTGGACAAGTCCAAAATTTTGTCGTTTGGTAAAGATTTAAAAAAAGGTCTGGAGCAAAGTTTTATCAATAAGTAATGAGCTATATCATTGTAGGGTACTTATGTTGTATTTACATTGGTTATCAATGTCCCATAAGCTGACAAGATTAGAGATTCTTATTAAGGGCCCTTCTGCAGACTGTTAACTTTTCACCAAACAATCCCGAGTTTTATTGACCCTAAAGAAGAATAGCTTTTGAAAACATTGTGGGAAAAGGAGAAAATGCTGGTAACCAGCATTTTCTCCTTTTCCCATAATGTTTTCTTGCTTTCCCAAGAACAAATTTTAAATTTTTGAGTCACATTAAATTTTATATTGTTGCCTTCAAACGCTTTCAAATTGGGAAGTTTAAATTTTTGTTGTTTAGTGAAGAGTTAACACTTCACAAAAAGTAATAAAATCAGTCATCCAAATTGAAAGCATTGGGAGATGTCCCTTAATTGATGTGATTCATTGTGACAGTGTAGAAAACATTGTGGGGAAAGGAAGAAAATGCTGGTTACCAGCATTTTCTCCTGTTCCTGCATTGTTTTCAAGGGGTTCCTTTTCGAGGGTTGTTTAATGTTGGAATTTAGTGGTCAAGGGTTGACTCCATTCTTTTGTCAGTTTATTGATTTTATATCAAAATTTTTTTGCATGAATTTTCATAGTGTTAAAGGAAAATAAAATGTTTGAAGTCATTTTTGTAGAGTATCTGAAGTGTTCTGTGATGAGAGTCGATGATTTTACCTCATTTCTCTGAAAACACGCTCCACAACATTGCTGTTACTAGGAGATTTAAAATCCTTTGTATGATAGGGATCTATTTCTGCTTCTGCCACAGTGTTGACGAAAAGTGGTTACCTGGAAGACTGAATGTTTTAACTCTTTCACTACCAACTCAAGAAATCCAATTTTTAGCTCGGCTGTTTTTGGAAAAACCAATTATTGTCATAGCCCTGTCGTCTATCCTCTGCTTTGTCGTCATTAGCGTCGTGGTTGTGGTGCAAAACTTTGACATTTTGCAATACCTCTGTTATTACTGAAGATATTTATTTCAAATTTGGAAAAGTTGTTAACCATCAAAAGGTGAAGCTAAACAACAAGGGCAGATAACAAAGTATTTTTGACACAGTTATGCCCCTTTTTTGACTTGGAATTTTCATTGAAAATCAAGCACTTGCAGATGAGTGGTGGGGTGCTCTTAATATTTTGCCAAGGTATAGAATTATAGATTTCCACTTTCATTAGAATAAACTAGGTCATAGTTTAGTATCAGGTAGCGGATGATGTAGATCTATGATCAGACTGCACTTTCTGTACAGTCTGATCTTAATCTGTACCTCTAGCAAAATATCATTGGTAGTGAAAGAGTCAAGGGGTTTAAACGTAACAAACATTTTCGGTCTAGAGGTAAAACCAAAACTTAACAATTTCCAGGTTCGCAATTGTTTAGAATGACTTTGCAAATGGGACAGTGTAGATCAAAGATCAGACTGCATATTTTGTGCAGTCTGATCTTAATCTACCCTGACTGTAGAGGCAAATATCCTAGTGAAAGATGCTTTTAGGATCAGCTATTAAATATTCAGGTTGTTTGAACTTTATTAACTCTTTACCAAACGACAAATTTTTGGATTGGACCAAATTCAAAGCATCTGAAGACAACATATTAAATCTGGGTAATATGATGATTTCTGACTTTGATAGGGTAGAAAATATTGTGGGAAAAGGAGAAAATGCTGGTTACCAGCATTTTCTCCTTTTCCCACAATGTTTTCTATAGGCTTCTTTCGCAGGGTCGTTAAAAGTCGGGATTGTGTGGTAAAGAGTTAAACCTTCACTACACAATCCCTTATTAAAATTTCACAGCCCTGAAAGAAAAAACTTTTGAAAACATTGTGGGAAAAGGAGAAAATGCTGGTAACCAGCATTTTCTCCTTTTCCCACAATGTTTTCCATCCTATCAAAGACAGAAATCATCGGTTGAGCTACATTTAATTTGTTGTCTGCAAATGCTATCAATTTGGTCCTGTCCAAATTTTTGTCGTTTGGTAAAGAGTTAATATGGTTCAGGTTATACAAGTCAATAAAGACTCTTAAACAAAAAAAAAATCTTTGAAACTGTCGAAAAAAGCATATTTGTAACCCCTTTGTTGTCTTCCACAGTAGTAATTATTTTTTGCACTTTGTTATTTGTTTAACTTATCGTAAAATAGTGGCGGACTGGAGTCGTTAATCTAAGAGTCTTGCCTCGCTTGATTGGTCAACCTATAACATGGGCGACTGACACAATAACTTAATTCTCCACCACATTGTTTGCCGATATGTTTTTGTCTGAGTACAGTAGTACAGCGAGTCAGTTGGTTAAATAATGGTTGGTAAATCTTGTATGTTCTTGCAGATTCTTAATTCCTTTGTACCCTCGGTGGAGCATAGTTATGTTATGCCTTAATAAAACAGCGAGGGATTATTGTCGTAAAACTGTTTGTTCACGGTGAAAAAAGTGGCGGAATTTTATATATGGGGATTAAATGTTGTTTTAACAGTGAATGTATAATCTTATTTATCTATGGAAATTTAAAACCTAATCTATTGGTAATATTATTTATGAGTTTTATATTGTAATTAACTTTTTACCATAAAATCACCAGTTTTAAAATGACCCTGAAAGAGAAGGCTTTTGAAAACATTGTGGTAAAAGGAGAAAATGCTGGTCATCATTTTAGCTGTATCTAATTTGTTGTCTTCAGATGCCTAGAATTTGGACAACTCAAAATCATCATCTGAGCTGCATTAATTTGTCGTCTGCATATGCCTTCAATTTGGTTCAGTCCCATATTTTGTCGTTTGGTAAAGTGTTAAAACATTAGTCTGGTTATCATCCACATAGTGCTTTGGAAGACAGAAACATTGGGTACAGTCTGTGTTTACACTGTACAAAGCAACAATATATCTGTTTACCAAAATTTGACAAAATTTTAGACTTGTCCAAATTGAAAGCTTTTGCAGACAACAAATTAAAGATTTCTGAAATTATGGTAATTCTTTCTTAAAGTGTTGAAGACCTTGTGAGAGAAGGAGAAAATGTTGGTCAACAGCATTTTCTCTTCTTCCCACAATGTTTTCAAAAGGCTATTTCCACAGGGTCTTTAAAACTCTGGATTTTGTAGTGCAGGGTTAAATTACAAGTCTGGTTATCAGACTTCAGATCCTCACAGTGCTTTGGAAGACAGAAACATTGGGTACAGTCTATTTGCATTACTCTTGAGCAGATGACAACCAATTCTACCAGATGACAGAATTCTAGACATGTCCAAATTGACTTGTTTTTTGAAGGGGGGAAAATATTGTGGGAATAGGAGAAAACACTGCTTACCAGCATTTTCTTCTTTTCCTACAAAGTTTTCAAGGCCTTCAAGGGCTCTTCTTGACTGTCGTCACTCAATAAAACTCAGGAATGTGTGGTAAAAGAATAAAAGAATATACATGTACATGAATTTGTAATCAAAGGAGGAATGTTGAGTCATAATTCCTTGTGCCACAATGTTTCCAAAAGTGGCCTGTGGCAGCAAGATGAAAAAACATTCTGGTGGGTGGGGGGGGCAGGCATGTTCATAGTTTAGAAATCCCATGGAATTTGGAAATCTCTTTGCTCTGATATATATATACTCTCTCTGGCTTCAGCCATTTCCCCTCCTTGTTCTAGGATAATCTAGTTAGGGTTTACAGGAGATTTCTTGGTAAGTCTTCATAATTATATGAGAAAAGATATATGGACCTTTCTTTAGCTCTTTACCAAACAACAAAATTTTTGGACTGGTCGAAATGGAAATGGACTGTGTGAACTCTTTACCAAATGAAAAAATTTTTTAGGCTTGTTGAAATTTAAAGCATTTGCAGACAAGAAATTCAACTTGGCTGCAATAATGCATTTGTCTTTGGATGGATAGAAAACATTTTGGAAAAAGGAGAAAATGTTGGTGACCAGCATTTTCTCTTTTTCCTGCAATGTTTTGAAAAGGCTTTTTCTTCAGCACAGTTATAACTTGGAATTGTGTGTTAAAGAGTTAATGGGTTCCAACATTCCAGTACTCAAAGCAGTACCAAAACAGATTTATTGAAGCAATGTTTCGCTAATATTTCTTATAGATGTCGCAAACTGCATAATCTGTGTTGACAAATTGTGAACTGCATTTAGGTGTGTGGTACAGAGATGAGCTGTCTAAAGAAACAAACCATTTTAGTAACTGTCAAATTGCAAACTTAATGAAAGTGGCGTTGTGTGAAAGTTCTGAAAAGTGTCAGCTGTTTGAAACAAAAATGACTGGATTCACACTGATTAATCAGGCTCATGGGAATGTGTATGTTTGAAATTACAATGCAGATTTTTTTTGAGAAAGATATCTTTTTAACAAAAACTACAACCATGTTGTAAAGATACCTCTTTGATAGGATATCTAAAGTGGATTAAAGCAGTGGTTGGATTATCTCCCCCTTGTGTAAATGTCGGTACTATGATGAAATGGTCCTATAGACACAAAGATTGTAAAGATGGGAAAAAGGTAAGTTTAGGTTTTATTTTGTCGTATTTGTTTTCTTCTGTAATATCTTGTTGTCAAATACGTATTCTACTAATTTTCCTAAAATAAGTTTTCAGGACCACCATCAGTAATCGCTCACTACTATTTTCAGTACTATCATCAGTACTCACTCAGTACTATTTTCAGTACAACCATTAGAATACTCGTTCAGTACTATTTTCAGTACTACCATCAGCACTCATTCATTACTGTTTTCAATACTATCATCAGTACTCATTCAGATATATTTTATGTACTATCATCAGTACTCATTCAGTACTATTTCCAGTAAGTACTCATTCAGTACTGTTTTCAGTACTAATATCAGTACTCCATCTTGTTGCTTGTGTGAAGAGGTATGTATCGAATTCAACCTTTGGTCTCATCTGATTCGCAAATCAACATGATCCAGGTACACAAAAAACACAGACTGTTGTTATATTCTGTATTAATTCCTTACACCATTTAATCAAGCTGACCATAGTAGATGATTGATTAGGTTGGTGTTCCACAATGTTTTCAAATTTAGTATTTGTATCTCAGAAGCCAATACACCTATCCATGTATTCCTGGAGTTTCTGTTATTAGTACTTTGTACCATATTCTTCTCAAGCCACTGACTGCTTTTCCACATAACCATCCTCAAAACAATGATCAGGGGAGAGAGAGGAGTGAAGCCTGTCTCAATTACTGTCATCAATACCAGGAAAGAAAGTGGCAAAGCTGGAGATTTGAACCAGCAACTCTTATTCTCATGTCCTTGAGAACACAGAGTCGCGGGTTCGATCCCTGGCTCGGCCAATTTCTTTCCGAGGGTTGATGATAGTCATTGCGACAGGATTCATTCCTCTCCCACCACTGACCATTGTTACGATGATAGTTATGTGGGAAAGCAGCCAGTGGCTTGGAAAGAAAATTGTGCGGAGTCTTAGTAACAGAAACTACAAGAAAGCATGGATAGGTGCACTGGCTGCATATAATTGACATAATGTTGTAAACGGCATTAAACAACAAACAATCAATAAATGAACAATCAGTCAACCTCTTCTCATGTCTTGTACCCTACTGACTGTGCTAGTCCTTGGCTAGGCTGATCATGGTAGATAAACACAGTAGACAGTGCAGATCCAAGATCAAACTGCACTTTCCACGGCCCGCCAGGGTTAAGCTCAGTTGTTAGCGGATCGGACTCATGACCTAGTGATTGTGAGTCCAATACCTGATTGAGGCAAACTTTACTTGCGGTGATTTTTCGCTTCTTACCTCTGATGCATGTGAGAAAGTAGTCAGTGTCCTGGTAGGGAAGATGTGTCAGTACTGGTGTGAGAAAGCCAGGAAACACATGTGTAGGTCCACTGACCGCCCTTATATGACCAAAGCTGTTAAAAACAGCGTTAAACTCCAATTCAATCAATCAATCAAGCACTTTCCACACACTTTGATCTTGTGCTAGACATTTTTGTTAAGACTTCAGATGATGGGGTGAAGGATTTCCAGTTAACAGGATCTTCTCATGACAATACTTTAAGATAATGATCATGCCATGATAGCAGGCTTTTAAGCCTTCATCACATATTCTCCATATTTCAACAGCTCTGAGAAAGGACCCTCATGAAAACATTGTGGGAAAAGGAGAAAATGCTGGTAACCAGCATTTTCTCCTTTTCCCACAAAGTTTTCTACCCTTCGAAAAACAAATTTCAGTTTTTTGAGTCAAGTTTATGTTATGGTCTGCATATGGACTTCAATTTGGACTGGTCTAAAAATGTTCCATGTAGTTAAGAGTTAAAGAGCTTTCCCTACAAATAATTAAAGCTTTCACTGAACTTTCATTAAAAATCCATTAACTCCTACTGTTCAGAGCTAATAGAAACATTCCTTTTATACAGCCTTAATTTAACAGAGCTTCAGACAGAGGGAGAGATTTTCATTTCAAAATTAAAAATATTAATTATTCTCCACTAAACCCTATCTTATGGGTACTCATTAGAATCTATTATCAAGACGATTCTAATGAGTACCCACAACATAGGGTTTGGAAGAGAAATAATGGATTTAGAATACTATCATTCTCTCTTATCTGGACCTCTGGGCCTTAAAGATACTTCTTGCAGCCAGAGAATGAATGCTGTAAAAATTTGATAGATTGTAGAATGGTTCAGAATTTAGTCAGCTGTGTAAGCGTAGATTAATTACCCATGTAACTATACTGGTAACCCATGAAGCAGTGCCGAGTAGACTCATAAGACATTTTGCAGTCTAGAAATCAGACCTAAATGATAATTTCATGTTCAAGGTTGCTCTGAGCAAAGTGGACTGTGTAGATCAAAGATCAGAGTGCATGTTTTGTGCAGTCTGATCTTGATCTACACTGGCTGCAAAGACACGTCCTATTTCCAGACTGTAAATGTACATTTTGTTTTTTGGCATTATTCGGGTTCTGGGGTTCCATATTCCATATTATATCAATATATAAGGGTGAACCTATTCTGAAAGTGTGTTGGTAATTAGTGGAAGTTGAGCAGTCTGTTATTATAGCTTTTCGATAGCTCCATCTGCAGACAATAAACATCTTGACATATTTAGGATTCTTTAAGACAGAAACCTAAAACTGAAAGCAGCCCAAACAGAGCAGAAAACATTGTGTTAAAAGCAGAAGTTGCATGTTTACAGCTGCCACAGTATTTCAGGCTTGGAATCAAACTTATGTAATTAGTTGAGTATTTAGGAGCCTTTCATGGATGGATGGATGGATGGATGGATGGATACTAAAAACATGAAATTTGTTTGTAAAAGGGTGGAAAACATGAAATTTGTTTGTAAAAGGGTGGAAAAACATTTTGGGAAAAAGGAAAGAATGCTGGTTACCAGCATTTTCTCTTTTTCCAACAAAGTTTTCAAAAGCATTCTTACCAAGGGTCATTAAAACTCGGGATTGTTTGTTAAAGGATTAAACCACATTCATTCATTCCTATTGGTCTTTTGTTTCTCGGGAGGTTTTTTTAATCCATCTGCTTATCTGTATGTCAGATCAGAAGGTTTGAGTTTACAGTAGAGCAGCTACCGTATCACATGATATTCAATTATTCGATCTCATGTCGGGACAATTGACTCGATAATCGCTGGTTTTAGACATAAATTGTTAACGTATCCCATTACCTTTGTTGCCATTAGCCATATATAGTTTTTAACACGATACCACAGGATGGAATTTAACTCTTTCCATACCATAGACAACATCAGAAGCTTTTGTGGACAATGTAGATCAGGATCAGACTGCACAGAATGTGCAGTCTGATCTCTGATCTGCACTGTCCACTGCTATGTTCTGCCATAAATTGTTAACATAACCCATAACCTTTGTTGCCATTAGCCATATATAGTTTTAGCGCGATACCACAGGATGGAATTTATCTCTTCCCATACCATAGATAACACCAGAAGCTTTTGCGGACCATGTAGATCAAGATCAGACTGCACTGAATGTCCAGTCTGTTCTCTGATCTGCACTGTCCACTGCTATATTCTTGAGTATGACCAAACTGTCTCTTGATTTTGCAGAGGAAATGTATTTTCTGAAATTACTTTCAGAAAATACAATGTATTTATTCAGTAGTGAAAGAGTTAAGAAATGCCAAAATGGAAAGCATTTGCATATGACAATTTTAAATATAGCTTGAAAGATTATTATCCCCAGCCAAAGGCGGAGGGATATAGTTTTAGTGTTGTCCGTCCGTCCGTGTGTCTGTCCAGGACAATATCTCCAATACTATTGGATGGAATTTTGTGAAACTTTATACATGTGTACAATAACCTATTTAGCCAATACACTTTTTTTCTTTTTTTTTTGATTCAATGCAAAATGGCCGACTGGGAGCGATTTTGCTTTACGCAGTCGCGTTAGTTTTTGAAAAGGTCTTTTTCGGCTGGGGATATCATTTCAACGAAATTGCTTGTTTCCTTTGAAGAATAGAAAACATTGTGGGAAAAGGAGAAAATGCTGGTTACCTGACAGTAATGTTTTCAAATTCCAATCAGCTAAAGTCATTTCATAGTTAAAGTGGTGTACGTAGAAAATATTTGAAAAGAATTATGAAATTTTTCTTGATTTGTATGCAAAACGTGGTGAAAAAAAAACACATTTTTGTGGTATTTGTCGAAGACAATACCACAATGAGTTCAATATTGAATTTTGAAGACCATGTATCGTATTTTGTGCAAAGCCGAAGGAAATAAACCCAATTAAACACAATTTTTCTCAGGCAAATGAGTTTTTCAGTAGCACTCAGATATGTAATTGGAAATGGCATGTTAAAATACACTGGGTGAGGCCATCGGTCATGGAAATACTAATTTTTTATTGAAAATAGCTTCACTCGCTCTTAGCCTTCTATTGGCGCAATGATACAAAATTTGTCTACCGATCACTTGGACCTGGGCTTTTTCGTTCCAAAACCAGTTCATCCCATGGCATTTTCATCCAATGATTGCGTGCTACTCCATTTGATTGGGCATGAATATTTATAGATCGAAATAATTGATTGTAATGTTGGGAATTAAATGTTAACGGCCAAAGATATTTCAATATCATAGTTTTCAGGTACAAACTTAATTTTATTCGATATATTCACATGGTTTCTCTCTCTATCCATCATGCATCCTACTGTCAAGGGACGTTACTCCTGACTCCTAATGATCAAAGGGAGACCACCAATACACAAATAATCCTAACTTTGTCATGAGTACTCTTCCTTCAACCAAAAAAGGTATTCATTTGCTTAGTAGGTTGACTTTCAAGCCAATATTTGAATAATATTTTTCTTTTTCTTTTAAATTATTAATTCCACACAATGACTTCCTTGACAAATACCACTTCAGGGTTCTCAACGCTTTGATTTTTCAATTAGTTGTTATATAGTCTCTATGATACTTTCAAAATCTCTACATAGCATATTTGTACACGGTCTCTGAGCTAAATGTGAGCTTCTTGTTAAAAAAATTATAAGAAAAGAAAAAAAAGAATGGTAACATGGTTGAGTGAGGAAAAAGTAAGAGTTAAAATTAACAAATTGGCTCCATGTTTTGGCAGCCTTTATGGGCCGAACTTGGCCCACTTTTGCCTTACCCTTTTTTTTTTTTGACCTTTAACCCTTTTGAAAACATACATGTTTATGTGCAGGCAATTGATTAGAGATAAATGTATATTTATGACATTTCTTCCATTTTCTGATAATTCTTCCATCCTCTACATTTTGATCATAAAAAATAATTAAACCTGTAGGTGCTATATATTTTCAGGCAGGTATCAAGATAAAGATGTGCAATTCGATTATGGTATCTGCAAAATTGTTCATTATACCCCCGCAAAACGAATGTTTTCGGGGCATACTGGAATCAGCCTGTCTGTCCGTGTGTCTATCCGTCTGTGTACAAAATACTGTCAAAGCGCTGGCGGGGGTATAAAGTCACATTCCGTGACAGCTCTAGTTTTTGTTTGTTTAGATCAAGATCAGACTCCATGCTCTCTTTTATCAGATCTTAATCTACCTTTTCTATAAAACAACCTAAACATTTTCCATTAGTTTTGGTTTTGAAGGTAGCTTAAATATGGAAGAAGGAGAAAAGAATTTTATTTACTACAGGTAATTGACAAAATGCCTACTTAAGTACTTATGGGCTTAATTTCTTTAACCTTTGCCAAATATTTTACACTGTTCTGAGAAAGACGGTTTTTGCAAACATTGTAGAAAAAGGAGAAAAGGCTGGTCAGTATGGTCTTTTCTTACAATGTTTTGTAACCCTTTTAAAAATAAATTTCATGATTTGCTCAACATTTATTAAGTTTTTCATTGAACCTTGATTTCATAATTGTCCATATAGGAAGAAGACCCCAAATAAAAAGTGGTCCAAAATAATGGAATTTGTCTGAAAGAGTTGAAAACATAGTGGGAAAATATTTCTCCATTTCCCATGATGTTTTCAAAAGCTTTCTCCATAAGGGTCATAAAATGCGGGATAGTGTGTTTAAGTGTAGAAGGGTAGAAAATAGTATGGGAAAAGGAGAATTTTTTTTTTTTCTCCAAATGCTATCTCCAGTGACATGAGAACACAGGATCGGGGTTGTCAGGTACACTGAGCAGAGAACGGTAAGCCTTAACCCTTTACCACACAATGACGCCTTTTGACGCCCCTAAAAAAGAGGCCTTTTGAAAACATTGTGGGAAAAGGAGAAAATGCTGGTAACCAGCATTTTCTCCTTTTCCCACAAAGTTTTCTACCCTATCAAAGAAAAGTTGCGTCATTTGAGCCACTATGAAATTGTCGTCTGCAAATGCTTTCAATTTGGATAGGTATAAAATTTTGCCGTGTGGTAAAGGGTTAAAGTGCCGAAAAAATTCATAATACATCTCAAATTCATTTTAAATTCAGAAAACACATCCAAATAATTGAAATTTAAGGTTATTTATGTCTACAGTGTTTCAGCACAGCGGACAGTGTGGATCAAAGATCAGGCTGCACATTCTGTGCAGTCTGATCTTGATCTACATTGGCCGCAAAGCTAGCTACAGTCCTGAATGGTGCTTATAGGGGTTAAGAGTCCACTAACAAAGAAGCCAATTTATGAACAATCAAAATAGAAATTATATTGGTCAACCAAGGTCTACTTTCTGTATTGCCTCTTGCCCCATATCCAATACTTTTAACTCAGCTGACCTTATCCATAGGCCTTTATCACACAATCCCGAGTCTAAAGTACTGTAAGAAGAAGACTTTTGAAAACATGGTGGGAAATGGAGAAAATGCTGGTAACACTTTCCCACAATATTTTCTATTGTCCAAATTGAAAGTATCTGCAGACGACAAGTTGAATGTCAATCAAATGATGAAATTTATCTAATGGGAGAGAAAAAAACTGTTTTTTTCTTACCATCTAAAGACAAATGTAATAATTCAAGATGTATCTGTTTTGTCGTCAGTAAATGCTTTTAATTTGGAAAAAACTAAAATTTTTCTTCAGGAAAAGGGTTTCCAAAAGTATTGTAAAAATTTCAAAATGAGCCTAAATTACATTCTCACGTACACGCCCAAAAAAAAGCATTATCATAATGCACTGTTTGTAAAATGAAACGAGCAATGCTTGGGCAAAAGTGGTTTAATTCTTTACTGCACAAAGCCAACTTTTAACAACCCTGGGAAAGAAGGCTTTTGGAAACATTGTGGGAAAAGGAGAAAATGCTGGTAACCAGCATTTTCTCCTTTTTCCCACAATGTTTTCTACCTTATCAAAGAAAAATTGTACCATTTGAGCCACATTGAAATTGTCCTTTGCAAATGCTTTCAATTTGGACAAGGCTAAAATTTAATCGTTTGGTAAAGGGTTAACTCTTTACCCAGTGATAAAATTTTTAGACTTGTCCAAATTGAAAGCATTTGCAGACGACAAAATAAACGTGACTCAAAAATTGAAACTTGACTTTAGAAGAGTAGAAAACATTGTGAGAAAAGGAGAAAATGCTGGTTACCAGCATTTTCTCCTTTTCCCACAATGTTTTCAGAAGGCATCTTCATCTGGGTCGTAAAAACCAGGGATTGTTTGGTAAAGGTAACAGCCAGAATACAGTTAACCAAGCAAGTTATCAATGATTTCAGCTTTGAAAGTTCTAAAATTTTGTTGTTTGGAAAGAGATTAACACAAGCATTTTTTAAAAGCAAATTACAAAAATGAATTTAAAATAAATTCATACTTACGCAGAGAGAAAAAAAAAGGTATTTTCCATTATGGATTGTTTGTAAAATATGTTTGCAAAAATGTGCCATGTTCTGGCAAAAGGGGGTCTAATGCATCTCCGTGATGCATTGTACCAAGCAAGTCTTCATACATATTATCGATCTTTATTTCATGCTTTCCGGTAGGTTATTGAGAAATATCGGTAACATATTATTCAATATTTCATGGTTACGACCAGTGAAAATACTGATTTTTATATTCTAACTCTTCAATTGAAGGCAGAAACAGTTGTTCCCGCGCACTAGTTACCTAGGTAAAATGCGCGTGCCTCACAACCAGATAGAAATATGACGTAATTTACCTTACATTTCTCGCGCTTGACATAATATTGTAATACGTTGCTATGCGGAGGGGTACGCCACGGGGAATAAACGAAAGGAAATGTACTGGATTTTGATTAAGTTCCCCCCAGAAAGGGTTAAAAGTATGAAATAAATAGAATATTTGGGGTGTTTTTTTTTCGGTGAAAGATCAAAATTTATTTCATCTCTTGAACATCATCGGTAATATTTTCACTTGTGGCTGTGCCACTTGTGAAAATATTACCGATGATGTTCACTTGATGAAATAAATTTCGCTCTTTCACCATAAAAAACAAATATCCTCTATGTAATATCAAGTTTGTTAAATAATCAACTGAGTCATGAGATAGAGTGTTCCTTGGACATGCAGAAAAGTTACTAAAGGCAAAAAGTTTCGGGGACTGCGCAGGCTGACCTGTGTTGATACTTTCTGCAGATTCATGAAACCCGGCGTTCACAGAGCATGCCTCAAATATGGTGAATTATTTACTAGGCCATCATAGGCAATAATTACTCAATTAGAACACTTTGTATGTGCAGGGAAGCATTTGAAGGCCATTGAAATTTGAGTCATGCTCTGTGAAAAGGGGGCTTAATGCATCTGCAAAAAGTATCGACCCAGGTCAGCCTGCGCGGATTGCGCAGGCTGACCTGGGTCAATACTTTTTGCTGTTGGTCTATTTTCTTCATGTCAAAGGACCAGTCTACATTATGATTCAGTGGGTTGTTGAGCAAAATGGATTTTATGGATCCATAATTATATGATGACTTGCTTGGTATAATGCATCATGGATGCATTAAGCCCCCTTTTCACAGAGCATAGCTCATTTGTTTCATTACCAGTTGAAACATTCACAAAAATAATGAAGGCAATTTTTACATACAAGTTTTTTGTCGCAGAAATCATTAACTCTTTCACTACTGAATAAGTAAATGGCATTTTCTCAAAGGCTAAAAATACATTTCCTTTACAACATCATGAGACAGTTCGGTCATAGTCTAGAATATAGAAGTGGACAGTGTATATCAGAGATCAGACTGCACATTCTATGCAGTCTGATCTTGATCTACATTGTCCACAAAAGCTTCTGGTGTCGTCTATGGTATGGAAAGAGTTAATGTATGATAATTACAGATCAATGTGGATAACCAGTATGTAAAAAAGGTTTGTTGCATGATTACAGGTAAAATGTTGTGGCAAAAGGTTTGGTATATGAACACTAGTTAAAAGATAGTGGCAAAATGAGAAATTGCTGATTATAACCAGTAATTGGCACATTTTTTCCTTAAACCTTTAGCAAAGAGTCCAGAATTTAAAGAACCCTGAGAAAAAAGGCTTTTGAAAACATAGTAGGAAAAGAAAATGCTGGACAAAAATTTTGACTAGTGCATATTGAAAGCATTTGCAGATGACAAAATAAATGTGAAGCAAAAATTAAAAATTGTTTTTGAAGGATAAGAAACATTGTGTGAAGAGGAGAAAATGTCAGTTACCAGCATTTCCTCCTTTACTGCAGTATTTTTAAATGCTTTCTTGCTAAGTATGGCTGAGAGTTTTGATTGTTTGGCAGAGGATTAATGCATCTACAAGAAGTTACCATTGACCCATGTCTAGCTGTGCAGTCCACTTAAGCAGACATGGGCCCAAACTTTCTGTCATATCTTTATATTTTCTGAATGTCAAAGGACGATTCTACCCTGTGATTCAGTCCTACGATTCAGTCAGTTGTGAAGACGAAATGGATTTTAGGGATCCAGTAATGCATCACAGAAATGCTTTAACCATTCACCACAGAATCCTGAGTTTAAAACGACCCTGTGATACACTGACAGCTTTTGAAAACATTTTGGGAAAAGAAGAAAATGCTTGTGACTAGCATTTTCTTCTTTTCCCAAAATGTTTTCTAGCCTATGAATTACAGATATTTTGATTTTAGCTCCTTATGATTTGTGAGCTGAAAAAGCTTTCAACTTGCATGAGTCTAAAATTTTGTCATTTGGTAAAGAGTGCCAAGGCCCAGTTACGCTCAGTCGGTAGCGTGCAGGAATTGAGGACGGGGGTAGTGGGTTCGATCCTTGGCTCAGCCAATTTCTTTCTGAGGATTGATGGTAGTCATTGCCACAGGATTCATTCCTCTTCCACGGCTGTCCATTGTTTCAACGAGGGTTACATGGGAAAGCAGCCAGTGACTTGGAAAGAAAATTGTGCAGAGTACTGGTAAAAGAGACTCCAGGAAAGCATGGATAGGTGCACTGGCCAACACAATATAACTGAAATAATGTTGAAAATGGTGTTAAACACCAAACAAGCAATCAGTCAGTCATTCATAAAGGGTTAAACCTGCTTTTTACCGGAGCATGGGTCACACATACAGAGCTGAAGGAAAAACAGAAAATTTCAAGTTTAGCTTTGAAATCAGATGACTAATACGGCTATGTACACAGGTGTAAAAACTATTGTTAATTGTCGTAAAAGTCATTTTTAGCAAAGTTAATGATAACAAAAAGAGAAAAAACATGGAGAGAACATGACAATTAGAGACACCAAAGATCTAAACGAACAAGACGAAACATGACAGATGTGGTGTGTAAACCTTAATCAAACAATCCCGACTTTTAACTCTTTCACTAAATCAATTGCATTTCTTCTCAAAGGCTAAAAATACATTTCCTGTGCAAGATCAAGAGACATTTTGGTCGTAATCTAGAATATAGCATTGGACAGTGCAGATCAGAGATCAGACTGCACGTTCTGTGCAGTCTGATCTTGATCTACACTGTCCACAAAAGCTTCTGGTGTCGTCTATGTTATGGAAAGAGTTAATGACTGAAAAATAAAGCTATTGAAAACATTGTGGGAAAAGGAGAAAATGCTGGCAACCAGCATTTTCTCCTTTTCCCACAATGTTTTCTACCCGTTCAAAGAAATATATCATGATTCTAGACACATTAAAATTGTTGTCTGCAAATGCTTTCAATTTAGAAGGGTCCAAATTTTGTCTTATTTGAAAGGGTTCACACTTAAACAAATGATGAATTTTAGACTCG
Organism: Hippopus hippopus; assembly: GCA_946811185.2. Classification (NCBI taxonomy): domain Eukaryota; kingdom Metazoa; phylum Mollusca; class Bivalvia; order Cardiida; family Cardiidae; genus Hippopus; species Hippopus hippopus. Next base: position 1,374,599 of record OX328109.1, read on the forward strand.
GTCAAACAAAACTTCTAAATACGTAGCTAGCAAACCATGAATACTTAAGAATGATTAGTATAGGAAAACAAATGTTTTTCCCGAAAGTAACAATAAAGGCCAAATGTAAACAAAGCGGGTGTTTAAATGCATTTGAATTTATACCATACCATTTAAGAGTATGGAAATTACTGTGAAGGTGACAATCTGTCATTGTACAGTCAGTCCAAGTGTTAGTCCCTGACAGAGAAATTAATTTCAAAACTAGGTTAAAACCTGCCAGGTAGCTGTGTCTTTTGTTTACTTTTTGCCTGATTATAAAATTTTTTTTTTCTGCCAGCGACTAACATATGGCCTGACCACACGATAAAAGACGGTCATCTCCACAATATTTTCCATACTTTTAAATCGTATGATTTAAATTTAAATGTATTAAAACACCTGCCTTGATATTTTGGCCTTTACTGGGCCTTTAATGGACTATGTAGCCTCTTAAAGGGGCTATTCAGGTTTTTGTAATTTTTAAAATGTGAAAACTTCAAACATTATTCATCACTCAGTTAAGTAAGGCAAAAGCTGCCAAAACAAATGTAAAGAAGAAAACCAAAATTAATGTAAGAAAAAAAAATACGCAAGAAAATTAAATGCAAGAAAAAAATATTTTTCACTTGTATTTCCTTTATGGGCCACATGTTATTGTTATTACGGTAGTTGTTTTCAAAAGCGATTAAATTTGTAAAATATGCATTTAACAAAATAAGACTTGTGGATTTGATGAAAGGATTTCCCAAATGGGACCAAAAAGCTAGTTTTTTAACTCTTATCCTGCTAGATAAATCAAATGAAACTTTCAAGCCGATATTAAAAACCTGGTTGATGCTATTTCAACTTTATTTTATGAGGAAAAAAATCTCCTTATCGGACAGTGTAGATCCAAGATCAGACTGCACATTCTCTGCAGTCTGATCTTGATCTACACTGTCTGCAAAAGGCCAGTGAGTCACGCTTAGCAGCCAAAGGGTTAACATATTTGATACAGAATTACCACAAAGGTTGTTGAAAAGTGTTTATTGTGGTTTATAAAAAGCTCTTAAAATTAACTGTTTCAAATATAGCTACTTTTTAATCCTCTCCACTTCAATTTTGCTTCAGTTTTAGGTGCAGTGTCACAGAAGGATAAAATATTTGTTTTTTTTTCCATGACAAATGATGAATTTGTGAAGTCTAAAATTTGTACATATGGTAGAGAGTTTATAAAATAAAAAAATATTGTGACAAAACAACATTGTTTTCCAAAGCTTCCTTCTATAGGATTGTAGCCAAGCTGTGGTAGCTCAGTCTGTAGCGTACAGAATTCGGGAAGAGTCACTGGTTCGATCCCGAGCTCAGCCAATTTCTTTTCATGGATTGATGATAGTGATTGCAACAAGATTCATTCCTCTCTCACTGCAGACCATTGTTTTGACAGTAGTTATGTGGAAAGCAGCCAGTGGCGTGGGAAGAATATTGTGTGTAGTACTGGTAAAAGAAATTCCAGGAAGGCATGGATTGGTGCACTGGCCACTGCAGTATAACTGAAATAATGTTTAAAACACCATACAATCAATCAACCAATAAATCAACCTACAAGGTTGTAAAAAAAAGAGATCATTTGCAAAGAATAACGAGTCCTTATTCTCCCTTGACCTGACGACAAAATTGTAGACTGGTCCGAATTAAAAGCACTTGCTGACAAAAAATTGACTTTATCTGTTAAAGGCTAGAAAACATTGTGGGAAAAGGAGAAAATGCTGGTTACCAGCATTTTCTCCTTTTCACACAATGTTTTCAAAAGCCTTCTCTGTTGGCATTATTAAACTCTGGATTGTGTATAAAGGATTAACCTTGCACTGACAGATGTTCAAATCTCCTCTAAATAATCTATTGGTGTTAAAAGTTAATTCTACTTGTATAAAACAGATCCAATAGATCAAAGTAAATTTAATAATGTCGCTATTGAATTATCAAATTTAGACCCTTTCCCTTAAATTCGAGTCAGGTAGTCCAGCTGGTAGTGTACAGGCCAATTTATTTCCAAGGATTGATGGTTGTTTGAGACAGCAGCCAGTGGCTTGGAAAGACTTGTGTGCACTGTAGTGGTAAAGAAAACTCTGTGTAGCCATGGATAGATGCACATCACTGGTAGCTGCAATATAACTGAAATAATGTTAAAAATGGCGCTAAACACCATACAAAACTCTCCCTTGAAATTATAGTCGTTACTCGCTGGACCTCTGACACAAAGCCCTTCAGAGCGGGCCAGACAGGTACAGGTGAAACCAGGAAAAACATAATTTAGTGAGCTGTTACTGTGATATAGCTGAAATAATGTTGAAAGGGACATAAAACACCATACAGTAGTTATAATGCTGAGCATTGGAGGACACCCAACTGGTTAAGGCTTTACCACCAAACAATCTGAGTTTTTAATGACCCCAAGGAAAAAAGCTTGTAAAATCATTGTGGAAAAAGGAGAAAATGCTGGTTACCAGCATTTTCTCCTTGTCTTACAATGTTTTCAAACCTTTTAGAAACAAATCCAATTGGAGCCACATTTAACAGGTCGTTTACAAATGCTTTCAGTTTGGACCAATCTAAGATTTTGTTGTTTGCTTATAAGTTAAATTAAGTAAGGTGGAAAACAAAACAATGTTGATGTTGGACATGGACCATGGTATTGCCATAGTGAAATGAAAAAAGGATTATTTTCTATAATACAAGATAAGAACAAATAAGATTTTTTGGTTATAAAAACCCTTCAAAGCTGTATATCAGATATGATTGAAGATGAAAGAAGAACTAATGGGTAGAATGGAATGGCAGGCTCATCCTAAGAGTAAAGGAAACAGGTGGAACCAATTAAATTAAGCTTTCATATGATATGTTTCTCTGGATAGACTTCCAACTTATGGAGGTAAACTGCACCACAAAAATCCAGACTTACTGATGGGAGAAAAACACCGGATAAAGGATAAGATGCAGATAACTAGCATTTTCTCCCTTTTCTACAGTGTTTGATACCCAATCAAAGACTAATCCAATCATTTTAGCAATATTTATTTGTTGTCTTCAAAATTAAATGAACTTGGATGAGTCTTAAATTTTGTCATTTGGTAGAAAATTAATGCCATTATTTCACTTAGAGTAGTACAGGAGTCACTTTTACCAGCACTGTAGAACCAAGCCAGTGGCTGCTTTCCCAGACAACTATCATGGAAACAATGATCAGCAGTGGTGAGAGAGGATTGAATCCTGTTTTAATGACTATCATTAATCCTTGCAAAGAAATTTTTCTAAGCTTTGGATTTGAACCGGTGAACCCCTGTACTTAATTAATGGTCAAGTCCTGTACTTTACCAACTGCGATAGCAGGCTTGGCAAGTCACAGAAATTTATTTTGATTTGTTCCATCCAGCAATATCATGGTTCATATCCAACAATAACAATAATCTGTTTTTTCAATTCACTAATACTGGTTCCATGTTGTATTTAACCCTTAGGCTGCTAAGCTCAACTTAATGACCTTTTGCAGACAGTGTAGAGCAAGATCAGACTGCACAGAACATGCAGTCTGATCTTTGATCTACACTGTCCAAAAAAGGAGATATTTTTCCCCTAAAAATATACCTAAAAGAAATAACAGAATTTGGGTTTTTGCTATTGGCTTGAAAGTTTTATTTCACTTATTTAGCAGGATTAGGGTTAAATGTCCAACAGACAACAAAAATGCAGATTGTACATGTTGAAAGCATTTGCATGTACACATCTAATTCATTATGAATACCAGCATTTTCTTCTATGTTTTCAGTAGCCACTTTCCATATGTATCATAAAGATGATGATTTTTCAGCCAGATGTTAATTATTTCGAGTTCAGAGAATTTGACTCCTTCATAAGTTCACTGTGGCAATATCATGGTGCATGTCCAACAATAACAATATGGTGTTTTCCATCTTACTTTTAATTTTTACCAAACATCCTTTAGACCTGTCCAAATTGAAAAACAATTGCAGATGGCAAAATAGATGTGTCAAGAAAATCAAAATTTGTTTTTTGAAGGGTAGAAAACATTGTTGGAAGAGGAGAAAATGCTGGTTACCAGCATTTTCTCCATTTCCCACAATGTTTTCTGTAGGTTTCTTTCTCTAGCTTGTTAAAAGTTGGGATTGTGTGGTAAAGAATGAAAAATGTTGATTCCATGTTACATTTTAGACTTGACCAAATCGAGAACACTTGCAGTGGACAAATAAAATCTAGCTCAAAGGATATTTTACGTCGTTAAGAGAGTAAAAAACATTGCTAGAAAAGGAGAAAATGCTGATTACCAGCTTTTACTCCTTTTCCCATAATGTTTTTTAGGGCCTTTTTCATCAGGGTCATTAACACTTGGGATCATTTGGCAAAGGGGTTAACTCTTTACCACACAATCCAGACTTTTAACGACCCTGATGAAAAAAGCTTTTGAAAATATTGTGGAAAAAGGAGAAAATGCTGGTTACCAGCATTTTCTTCTTTTCTCACAATGTTTTCTACCCTATCAAAGACAGTAATCATCATTTTAGCATCATTTAATTTGTGGTACTTAAATACTTCTGATTAGCTGAGCCCCGGTAGCTCAGTTGGTAGCATGCAGGACTTGAGAACGGGGTCGTGGGTTCGATCCCTGGCTAGGCCAATTTCTTTCTGAGGATTGATGATAGTCATTGCGACAGGATTCATTCCTCTTCCACCGCTGACCATTGTCTCAACGATGGTTATGTGGGAAAGCAGCCAGTGGCTTAGAAAGAAAATTGTGCTGAGTACTGGTTAAAGAGACTCCAGGAAAGCATGGATAGGTGCACTGGCCACCACGATATAACTGAAATAATGTTGAAAACGGCGTTAAACACCATACAATCAATCAATCTAGACCGAAATTTTGTTGTTTGGTAAAGTTAAGTATTTTCCATTTCCATGAACAAAATAATATAATTCTAAGCGCTGGTTTGATATTTGAATTATTGATGAAGGTGCACTATTATACTGTCTCAATACTTTGTTCTCTCCAAATTTGTCAATGATCTTATTTGAATGCACAGCAAGAAAATAATTGTTAACTCTTTACCACACAATCCTGAGTTTTAACGAACCTCAAATAGAAGGCTTTTGAAAACAATGTTGGGAAAAAGAAGAAAATGCTGGTAACCAGCATTTTCTCCTTTTTCCCCACATTGTTTTTTACCCTATCATATACAGAAATCACCGTTTAAGCTGTGTTTAAATTGTCGTCTGCAACTGCTTTCAATTTGATCTGAATTATGCAGTATAGAAAAGAGTAACAGGCCAGGTGGGGTATGAACGCAATTGACCCATCAAGGAGGCATGTTTTTTTAGCTGGGCTATTTTCTGAGAAAACTTTGAGGTATTGTCATAGCCCTGGGCTCATTGCTGTCTGTGCAAATGTTGTGCAGAAACTTTGACATTTTATAAAGGAAGAAAACACTGTGGGAAAAAGGAGAAAATGTCTTTGGATGATACGGTGAAGGGTTGAATAGAACAAAATGCAAGAAAATCTTCAATGCAACAAATGGCCATTTCGTAGACAACAAATTCCTCAGAGAAACCATAGGTACCTGTCAGACTGATTTCTTGTGACATTGTCCAGAAAATGCGCAATACTGGTGACATTGTCTGGAAAATGCCCAATACTTGGCTATCTGTAATTGGTTCCTGCAAGCTGCTGTTCTCAATAGAAAGCGTTATGAATTCCATCTGTATATTTATGGTCACTTGATACAAATGTATATTAGTTTTTCTGATTAGATCGGATGTTTTTTCTGGCAGGCAGCTAAATTGGTAGAGCAGTGAAGCTCAACTGATTCCTTTGAAAGATGTTTGATTTGGACTCCAGAAGTAAAATGTTAACCTTCTACATAAATCACTGACCTTTTTACTGGCATGGCAGATTGTTTGATAGATTGTATGGGACTTAATGCCATTTTCAACATTATTTCTCTTATATCACGGCAGCCAGTGCACCTATCCATGCTTTTCTGGTGTTTCTTTTCACCAGTACTTAGCACAATATTCTTTCCAAACCACTGGCTGCTTGCCCACATAAACATTGTCCAAACAATGATCAGCATTGAGATAGGAATGAATCCTGTTGTCATGACTATCATCAATCCTTGAAAAGAAATTCGTCGTGCTGGGGACTTGAACCAGTGACTCCCTGTTTTCAAGTCCTGTACGCTACAAGCTGTGCTTGGGGTCCTGCGTGGCTCAGTGGTACAGTGTGGGGCTCTTAACTTGGAGACCCAGGTTTGAGCCCCACCTGATCTGCTGGGTTTTTCGTGGGAGTGCCTTGGGCAAGACACTTCAGAACCATAGCCTAGTACTGGTGAAACCCAGGAAGTACATGAATATGTGAGCTGTCGCCTTGACATAACTGAAATAATGTTAAAAGCGGCATGAAACACCATTCAGTTAATACAGTCATTGCTACTGGCGTTTGGTATGGCTGATGGCAACCTGTTGACCTTTTTGACTCATCATCTCCTAATTGATTGTATGGTATGTAACACCGTTTTCAACATTATTTCAGTTATATCACGGCTGCCAGTGCACCTATCCATGCTTTCCTGGAGTCTCTTTTACCAGTACTTTGCACAATTTTCCACTGGCTGCTTTCCCACATAATCAACGTCGAGACAACATCATCTCCTGATACACCAAAGCCTGTAGCGCAGTGGGTAAAGTGCAGGATTTGAAATCAGGGGCTCACTAATTTGAATCCCCAGCTCAGTCAAGTTCTTTCAGAGGATTGATGATAGTCATTGTGTTAGGGTTCATTCCTCTCTGTCTCAGTCTCTCTGTCTCTTTGTCTCCGTCTCTGTCTCTCTCCCCATCCTCTCTCCTCTCTCTCTGTGTCCCTCTCTTTCTCTCTCTCCCACCCCTAGGTCCTTGAATTAAGCTTGACAACCTAAGGTTTAAAACTCAGGATTGTGTGGTAAAGAGTGAAGTCATAAAAGACAGCTCTGCTGAAAAGTAGGGATAGAATGTTGCTTAGGAAGAAGGGCTATCAGTTACAATAACTGGTTCATTTTGCCATGAAAATACAGACTAAATTGTTTAGCTTGGGGCAGGTTTTTTTCCTCTATATCAGACTTCACAGAAATTAACCCCTTATTCTATTACCAAACACTTCAGAGTTTTATATATCCCATGAAAGGAGCCCTTTTGAAAACATTGTGGGAAAAGGAGAAAATGCTGGTAACCAGTATTTTCTTCTTTTCTGGTAATGTTTTCTATCCCATTAAAGATAATTTTCATCATTTCAGTCAGCTTTAATTTTACCTCTGCAGGTGCTTTCAATTTGGACAAGTCTAAAATTTTGTTGTGTGGTAAAGAGTTATAATGAATATAGATAGGGTACTTTTTTTTTTCAGTGAACAATAAAGAGTCAATTATTGCATAATCAAGCCAAGTTATGCAGTAAATAGCCCACAAGATACAGGGTAGGGTACATCCAAGATCAGACTACACATTTTCTGCAGTCTGATTTTGAACTGAGAGTCTGCTAAAGTACTATTTTTCATGCTAAGCAGCAGAGGATTTATCCATTCCAAAACAACAAATTTTAGACTCACAAATGGACAGCATCTACAGGCAGCAAATCTGTAAGTGGTACGAAGGAACTTAACTTCTTTGACAGGGGAGAAAACATTGTGGGAAAAGGGAAAATGCTGGTTACCAGCGTTTTCTCCTTTTCCCATAATGTTTTCATAAGGCGGCTTTCATAAGGTCGTGACAACACTTGATTGTTTGGTAAAGGGGTTAGTCTGTACGAAAGTAACCGGACTGGAAGAAAATAATTGGGTTTCTTATTTCCTGTTCGATTTTCAGCACTTTGCCTATGAAACTTGTTATCATGGAATATTTTTATACCCTCATGATGCAAGGTCTTGGGGCATAATTATTATTTTTGGTCCATCTGTTATCAAGTTTACGAGCAATTCCTCCTTAGGTTTTAAAAATATGTGCTGGAGGATGGAAACAGTCACCACTAGGAGGCACTGAGTCTATTCTGAATATGTAAGTCCTCAGAGTGCATTATCTATGTTAGAACCATACTCTTTCAAAACGGTCAAATACATCTGCTGAAAGCATTGACTCATGTCAGCCTGTGCAGTCCATGCAGGTTGACATGAATTTCTTGCTATTTATAAATTTTTGGTGTGTCTAAGGACCATTCTACCTCATTATTCAGTCCGTTGTTATACAAACCTTACTTTATGGCAAAAGTAGCAGAACGTTTCAACCCATGTCAGCCAGCGCATAAGTCATAACATATGACATAAGTAAAGAAATTTTGCTATATTTGAATTTTTTTGTGTGTCCAAGGACCATTCTACCTCATGATTCAGTTGTTAGATAAAATGGATTTTATGGATCTATAATTATGTGATGACGTGCTTGGTATAATGCATCTCAGAGATACATTAACCCTTTACCACACAATCCCAAACCCTGAAAAAGAAGGCTTTTGGAAACATTGTGGGAAAAGGAGAAAATGCTTGTAACAAGCATTTTCTCCTTTTCTCACAATGTTTTCGACCCTTTCACAGAGCCAAAGATCACTTGTATCAATTTCAAATTTGTCCTCAGTAGTTACTTTTAATTTGGGAGAGTCAAAAATGTTTTATTAGGGAAAGTTTTAAACCCCTTTTTCCCAGAACACCATCCATTTACATTTCATCTTGTCTCCACTTTGGTGACTCTGTCGTTAATCCCGGAGGATTTCAAACGTCAGATTGTACAGCGACAGAGGGATTTGTTCTAAGCGTCACTTAGCCTTAACAGTGATATGCTATATGATAAATTGCCACACTTCATTATGAATGTATTGACTTACTTGGTGTGAGCACTGGAGAATATGGTGAAATACAAGGTCAGTCTTAACCCATGGCCAAACAGGCTACATGTATTTTTATACCTTTACCACACAATTCCAAGTCTTAATGACCCGAAGGAAATTACGACCTTTTGAAAACATTGTGGGAAAAGGAGAAAATGTTTTGTACCCTTCTGAAGGTGAATTTGGTAATGGGGTAAATTTTTTACCAAATGACAAAATTTTGGACAAGTCCAAATTGAAAACATTAATTTTGCAGATACCAAATTAAATGTGGCTCAAACGTTAGAAATTGTGTAAGAAAAGATAGAAAATATTGTGGGATAAGAAAAAAGTGCTGATTACCTCCATTTTCTCCTTTTCCCACAATGCTTTCATAAGGCCTTCTTCCTCAGTGTTGTTAAAACTTGGGATTGCGTGGTAAACGGTTAATCTCCATAATGCATTTGTACCAAAGCAAGGCATCATTATAGATATGGATGCTTAACTCTTTACTAAACGACAAATTTTTGGACTGGACCAAATTGAAAGCATTTGTAGACGACAAAATAAATGTAACTGAACAAATGAAATTTGTTTTGGAAAGAGTAGAAAACATTGTGGTAAAAGGAGAAAATGCTGGTTACCAGCATTTTCTCCTTTTCCCACAATGTTTTCAAAAGCCTTCTTTCTCAGGGTCGTTAAAAGCCGGGATTGTGGGGTAAAGAGTTAAGATACATTTTGTCCAACAACAGATTGAATCTGGAGGTACACTGGTCCTTTGACATGCAGAAAATTGACCAATAGCAAAAGGCTTAGACCTAGGTCAGCCAGAGCCGACTGCACAGGTTAAATTGGGTTGATACTTTTTATAGTTGCATTAAAGTCCCTTTTCACAGAGCATGGCTCATGTTTTTAGCCCACCTGAGCACAAAGTGCTCAAGGTGAGCTTTTGTGATCGTGCTGCGTCCGGCGCTCGTCATGCGTCGTTCGTTGTCTGTCGTCAACTTTTACCTTGTGTACACACTAGAGACCACATTTTCTGTCAAATACTCATGAAACTTGGTCAGAATGTTTGTCTTGATACCTCGGACGAGACAAAAAATAGGTCATATCTGGTCAAAAACTAGGTCACTAGGTCAAATCTTAGAATAACCTTGTGTATACTCTAGAGGCCACATTTTCAGTCCAATACTCATGAAACTTGGTCAGGATGTTTAGCTTGATGATACCTTGGATGAGTTTGAAAATGGGTCATGTCCGGTCAAAAACTAGGTCACTAGGTAAAATCTTAGAAAAACCTTGTGTACCCTCTAGAGGCCACATTTTCAGTCCAATACTCTTAAAAGTTGGTCAGATTATTTGTCTTGATGATAGCTTTGACAGGTTGGAAAGTAGGTCACATTGGGTTTAAAACTAGGTCACTAGGTCAAAGCATTAAAAAACCTTGTGTACACTCTAGATGCTGCATTTCCTGTCTGATAATCTTGAAACTTGGTCAGAATGTTTGTCTTAATGATATCTTGGATGAGTTTGAAAATGGGTCACATTGGGTCAAAAACTAGGTCACTGGATAAAATCTTAGATAAACCTTATGTATACCATAGAGACCATATTTTAAGTCCCGTACTAATGAAAGTTTGTCAGAATGTGTGTATCCTGGAAGAAATTAGAAAATGGGTCATATATGGTCAAAAGGCACAGATGAGTGACTTAGGGCCATTATGGCCCTCTTGTGTCATATTTCTAGATGTAGTGGAACAATAACATTCCACAGTTATTGCTATATTTTTCCTGCATGTTGGATGCTCTTTGATCTGGATCTGCACCATCCTCAAAAATACCAACACATGTCATGATATAAGAACTGTCTTGTCAATATTCAAGCACTGCACATACACTATGCATTAAAGTGAGGGACATCAATTGTGAAGCATATCAAAGAAGTATTTCTCAAGTACTTGGGGGCTTGTCGATAGAGTCAACTTTTGTAAGACAGAATCGACTTTTGTACACAGGGGCTTTTCTCACAATTACCACAACTTATTGTTTGAACGGAGCAGTGTGATATTTCACACTCGTATGAATACTAAAATATCGAGTAGCTAGGGAAGAGTGACAATGCTATTATGTTGTGCATGTCCTTGAATGTGTGCCTTCCAATAAAGACGGTTTTGTAGTATTCTTTGATGCCCGAGCCACAATCTTAGCTCTTTGTAGATTGGTAAGATCATAATCAGACTGCACATAGACTGCGTACAAATTGTTCCTCAGATACCCATTTGTAAATGTATAAATCTATCTTTGACTGGTATACAAATTATTTTTCAAAGATGACTGGTGTACAAATTATGCTCAGATTATATCAGATCTCTGTCAAAAAAAGTATAAATTTATCTTTGACAGGTATACAAAATATCCTTTAGGGCCCATATTTACCAACCATTCTTAATACCATGCTTGGTCTTTTTCTAGATTTAGAAAGTAAAGCAACTTCTGATTGGCTTAACCATTTGGTTTAGCCAATCAAAAGTAGTGTTACTTTTGAATTAAAAAATTCTTGAAAGTAAGACTTAGAATGTTTTTTTTGCATAGCTGGTGAATCTGGACCCAGATCCCAGTTGTAGAAGTGTAAATCTATCTTTGACTGGTGTACAACTTTTTCTTCAGATTCCTGTTGTAAAAGTATGCCGTATAATTTTATCTCTTTTCTTTCTCTCACAGAAAATCCAAATTGCCCTATTATTTTGTCAATCTCAAAAATTGACCATGCTGTGGGAAATAGAGGAAAAAACGGAAATTGTTATTGAACTTTTACAGTCTATACATTTATAGAAAGTGACACTTTTGGAAGATTTCCTTTTCATGATAATGCCATTAACCCTTTGCCACACAAGCCCAAGTTTTAATGACTCTGGGGTAAGAGGGTTTTGAAAACAGGGTGGGACAAGGAGAAAATGCCAGCATTTTCTTCTTTTCTCACAATGTTTTCTATACTTCCAAAGACATAAAAATCATTTAAGACACATTTTATTTGTCGCCTGCTAATTCCTTCAATTTGGTCTTGTATAAAATTTTGTCCTGTGTTAGAGGCTTATCCCCATACCACAGAATCCCGAGTTTTAACAACTTTTGAAAACATCGTGGGGAAATATTCCTTCAAGGATTTCTACACTTGCACAGACAATTACCATCATTTCAGCTAAATTAGATCTGTTGTCTGCTTTTGCTTTCAATTAGGACATGTCTAACAATTTGTTGTTTGGTAAATAGTTAAACAGTATCCTGTAGAATGTAAATTGTCAACTTCTTACCAAATTATCCTATGTTTTGGATAACCTTGGGAAGGACACTTTAGAAATTACTGTTGGAAAAGGGAAAAAATGCTAGATACTAGCAATTTCTTCTCTTCCAATAAATGCACGATCATTGTTCATAGAAATGTTCTATGATGCTACGACTGGGATCCTGTGCTGCTCGGTAGTAAGGTGTTCAGGACTTATAACCTGGAGGCCCCGAGCCTCAGTGCAAGCACTGGGTTTTTCTTGGGTATCTCCATTTACAAAAGTCAGTACTCAATGTAACCTTTGGCAGTGAAGTATATTGCATAAAAACCTAGTGTTCATAACTCTTTACCAAACGACAAAATTTTAGCCTTGCCAAAATTGAAAGTATTTGCAGATGACAAATTAAATGTAACTCAAAACAAGAACTTTGTCTTTCAAAGAGTAGAAAACATGGTAGGAAAAGGAGAAAATGCTGGTTACCAGCATTTTCTCCTTTTCCCCACAATGTTTTCAAAAGGCTCTCTCCTTCAGGGTCGTTGAAAAGTGGGATTGCGTGGTAAAAGGTTACGAGGAAAGATTGAAGACGCAAGTGAAGTTTTTAGGAGCTGTCCAGAGAACTTTGAAGAGGGTCATCAAAGAAGGTCATCAACTGTCACAGAAAGACAGGATTTTACGAGAGGTGACCGGTACAGACAGGACAATTAGTATGCAGATTGAGTTATTATTCGATCGTAAATGTCAGTACCAAATGAAGCCCTGATCGTATAAAAGTCAAACTTTATATATTTAATTCTTTACTAAACAACAAAATTTTCAGACTTTTGCAGACAACAAATTAAATGTCACAAATCATGAAATTCATGTTTGAAAGGGTTGAAAACATTGTGGTAAAGAGGAGAAAATGCTGGTTACAAGCATTTTCTCCTTTTCCCACAATGTTTCAAAAGCCTTCCTTTTCAACTTCATTAAAATTCGGAATTGCATGGTAAAGGGATGAGAGTTCAACAGAAGTATTGTCAAGATAGTTGTGACGTCTTTTTGTTTCGTCTTTTTGTTTTGTAAGATTCTTTTATGACTTCGAAAGGCAGACATAAGTGAGTTTATACAATTGTTGTGCAGTGCTCTAGCAAAAAGGGGGCTTAATACATCTTCATAATGCATTATACCAAGCAAGTCTTTTCATTATATTGATTCATGTTATCTAAAAACCGACTGAATGATGAAGTAGAAATGTTCTAGGATATGCAGAAAATGTACCAATAGTAAAAAGTTTTGATTTACGTCATGAACTGCGCAGGTTGACACAGATCATTTCTGTTTACAGATGCATTTAACAATCTTTTCAAAGAGCATTTCTCAAATATTTTGGCTCTTCAATGACTCTTGAATGACATTATCCTTGTCTCAGTGCTGGTAAAAATGGAAAAACACATGAAAAAAAGGCTGTATAACTGAATTGTTAAAAACTAGGGCTGACTATCGACCCCCAAAAAAAGAATGGCTTGATACTATTTTTTACCAGAGCAACCACTATCACGATTCTGTTACTATCGAGAGTTTAATATCGTGATGTATCATGATACTTTCAGATAGTAGGGGATCCATTGTTATCTTCTCTGTACTCGGTATAAGCACTTTGTTTTAATATTATATGGTATGTCTAACCTCCACAGTCTTCTTATCAACATTCTCTTAAGAGAATCTGAAATGTGCCAAAATGCTTGCCTTTCCAGCTTCAGTTTTAATTATATTGAATTCAACTGCCATAACAACCAAGACCTGCTCAAATACTGCATACTGAAAGTACAATATATCAACAATTAATCTGTTACCACACCTTTCTGAGTTTCAACAATCCCGAAAGAAGGAGGCTTTTGAAAACATTGTTGGAAAAAGAATAAATGCTGGTAACCAGAATTTTCTCCATTTCCATCAGTGTTTTCTATCCTATCAAAGACAGAAGTCATCTTTTGAGCAGCGTGTATTTTGTCATCTACAGAATGCTTTCAATTAGGTCCAAAATTTTGTCGCTTGGTAAATACTGAATGACTAAGCCTATTGTTAGCCTGGTATTATACATACCCATATTTCCATTTTCTTTCTGGGGGGTCATGTATCTCCTTTCCTGTTGGACCCAGATCAGAGCCAAGATTATGTTTGGCATTATTCAGTGGTCAGGCTGTCGTCTGTTTTCACTTTCTCCTTATCACACAATCTCGACTTTCAATGATCTTGAAAAAGAAGGCTTTTGAAAGGAAACATTGTCTTTTTAACTCTTTACCAAATACCCAAATTTCAGACTTGTCCAAATTGAAAGCATCACCAGACAACAAATTAAATGTGGCTGCAGTGATGAAATTTATCTTTGAGAGTGTAGAAAACAATTTGCCTGTAACCAGCATTTCCTCCTTTTTCCCCACTATATTTTCCAACCTTCCCAAAACAAATTTCATTTTTCCCGTTACATTTATTTTGTCGTCTGCAGATGCTTTGAGTTTGGACCAGCGTTAAAGTTTGTTTCTTGATAAAAAGTTAAAAAACTTACACATTTACCTGTTGAAAAGCCCATCATTAGTTTGTCTGAGAATTTTTTTATTTCTCTTTATCCGTTTTTAATGAAACAATCCATAAAAAAGGTCATAAAAGTGCAGTAAAAAACCAAGTATGGCTTCAATTCTAAGAGGTATCACATTACTGTCCTTAACCCTTAACCAAACAATCCCGAGTTATAACGACCCACATGTAGAAGGCTATTGAAAACATTGTGGGAAAAGGAGAAAATGCTGGTAACCAGCATTTTCTCCTATTCCCACAATGTTTTCTACCCTTTTAAAGAAAATTCAAATCATTTGAGTCACTTTTGATCTGTCATCTGTAAATGCTGTCATTTTGGACAAGTCTGAAATTTTGTTTTTGGGTAAAGGGTTAAGACATGAAGTAAAGAAATCTGTCTACAAAAAAACCTCTGATCAGCCTCTGACTCAACCTTATGAGCAAATAGTGATCCAGTTCTACCCTTCCAAAGGCAAATTTCAGTGTTTGAGTCACATTTAATTTGTTGTGTGCAAATGCTTTAAATTTGGACCAGTCTAAAATTTTA
The DNA here is from genome assembly GCA_946811185.2 of Hippopus hippopus. Classification (NCBI taxonomy): domain Eukaryota; kingdom Metazoa; phylum Mollusca; class Bivalvia; order Cardiida; family Cardiidae; genus Hippopus; species Hippopus hippopus. Next base: position 1,389,876 of record OX328109.1, read on the forward strand.
TCATTGGACAGAGAGTTAACCCAACAGACACTTCTAGCCTTGAGAGAAAATCTTGGTTGCCAGTATTTTCTGCTTTTCACATATTGTTTTCAAAAATCTTCTTGTTCAGGGTTGTTAAAACTTAAAACCTGAGATTGTGTGGTAAAGAGTTAAAAGGAAAAGTTAAGTTTTTGAGTGACCTTTGACTTAGTCATGCAAATGCTTTCAATTTGGAATCAGAATTTGGAATGAATTTTACAACCAGGTAAAAATTAAACAAAAGAAAAACCAACCTGGCAACTTTTGATCTAGTTTTAGAATTAATTTGTCTGCCAGCAACTCGGGCTTGGACTGAACATACTTGAAGTTGTATCAGTTAATTTTAAATGTATTTCATCACTCTCATTGTTTACTTCTGGCCACTTCTGGGACTTTATATTTTGTCAATTGTGAAGAGTAAGTCTGAGATGATTTAGAAAGTTTACTTCAATTTTTATTGAAAATACTTTAAAATTGGATTTTTAAACAATTAGTTTTTGGTAAATAGGTGTAAATGGATGTGATTCAACTTGTAAGGTCACGCCCTTCTTGAATGTCAATAAATTCTTAAATGATTTCTTCATCCATTCAACTAGAGGGCATCTCAAACATAGTCAAATGTCATAGCCCTTCTCCTGATAGAGCCTGTTTTTTTCTTTGGGGGGGGGGGGGGGGGGGGGTAAAATAGGAAGAAAATATTGTGGAAAAAGGAGAAAATGCTGGTTATTGGCATTTCTCCTTTTTCTGCTATATTTTCAATAACATTCTTCCCTCGAGTTTGTTTGGTAAAGGACCAAGGGGCTTAGTCTTCTGTATCATTAAAGGCCCAGTGCCAGCCAAATTTAAATGATGCGGGTCTTGAAAATGCATTAAAATTAGAATCATACCATGTTAAAAGTATAGAAGTTATTATGAAGATGACAATCTGTTATTGTACACTCTGTCCATGTATTAGTCGCTGGCCATAAAAATGAATTTTAAACCAGGTAAAAAGTATACTAATTCACTACTACTTGGCCTTTTGCCAGAAAATTAATTTCAAAACAAGGTAAAAAGTATACTTTTTGACTGCTATTCGGCCTTTAAGGGTCAAAGTCTTGTTTAGTGTCCAATAGATAAGGAAAAAAAAATCAATGAAACTTGATAAGTAATTGGAATTCAATAGTTATTCATTCAAACATTTAGGCTATGCATCGATTGTTACCCTGTCCTAGGTTGAAAACCACATGTAGAGAAAATAGATAAATTAAACCTTCTACCACACTATCCTGACTTTTAAAGACCCTTAAAAAGCAGGCTTTCAAAAACAATGGGAGAAAAGGATAAAATGCTGGTAATCGATTGTTACCCTGCCCTAGATTTAAAGCCACAGGCAGAGAAAATAGATAAACTAAACTCTCTACCACATTATCCCAACTTTTAACAACCCTAAGAAAGAAAGCTTTTGAAAACATTGTGAGAAAAGGAGAAAATGCTGGTTACCAGCATTTTCTCCTTTTCTCTCACTGTTTTATACCTTTTCCAAGACAAATTTCAATTTGTGGGTCATATTTATTTTGCCATCTGCAAATGCTTTCAGTTTGGACTAGTTTGAAAATCTTTGTTTTATAAAGAGATAATTTTGATTGTTACTTTCTGTAAGGTTATCTTTTGCAATTATCTATTTGGGGAAGCGCCTCAAACCTCTTGCTAAATTTAGAATACTTGGATTTTACATACATGGAACTATTTCAGACTAGCTGTATTGCATAAGAATAATGTAAGTCTTTGCATATGACATTATTTATTGAGGATCAATCTATAATGAAACTTAATTTTAGCAGGCAAAAACATTGAGGAAATACATAAAAAGCTGGTTACCAGCATTTTCACCTTTTCTTACAATATTATCAAAAGCCTTCATGCTTTGGGTTTTAAATACATAATTGTATTAGTAGAAGTCATTTAGTCTACGTGTAACAAAAATGAAAACAGTTCTATCTTTGAAAGAAATTGACGGCAGAAGAAGTAAAGTCAACAACATAGACCTAGAAACTTTCAACCTTAGCTTGAACATGCCAGTGTGGCCAGGCACCTTAACCTTTTATCACACAATCTGAAGTTTTAATGACTTTCGTTAAGAAGCTATCTGCAAGATTATGAGAAAAGGAGAAAATGCTGTTAACTAGCATTTTCTCCTTTTCCCAAAATGTTTTCTGCCCTTCCAAAGGCAAATTTCTATGCCTGAGTCACAACTGATTTACCGTATGCAAAAGCTTTCAATTTGGACTTTTTTTAAAATTTTGTTGTTTGGGAAAGGATTAAACAAATTGTTAATGACATCAGCAGGACATGAAATACCCATTATGAATTGATTACGCCTAATTAATCCTTTTATCATCCTTAGTCTTAACAATCCCAGAGAAAAGGCTTTTGAAAACATTGTGGGAAGTGGAGAAAATGCTGGTAACAAGCATTTTCTCCATTTCCCACAATATTTTCAACCCTTTGACAGACAAATTTCATGCTTTGAGTAACATATGATTTGTTGGTTGCAAATGCTTTCAATTTGGACAAATATCTAACTTTGTTGCCTGGTAAGTTTACCAGTTCCTGTAGTTCTTTGTATTTCTTTGGTATGTAAGGAATGTGTAATTGGTACTTTCTCTTCTTTGATTCCAATTCTTTACAAGCCTTTTTCAAGCCTTTACCAAACAATCCCATGTTCGAAGAACCCTGAAGAAGATGACTTTTGAAAACATAGTTGGAAAATTAGAAAATGCTCATAACCAGTATTTTCTCATTTTCTGAGTATGTTTCCATCCATTTCAAATACAGAAATCATCTTTTGAACTACACTGACATTGTCATTTTCAAATGCTTTTAATTTATTTGCGTCTACAATTGAGTTGTTTGGTAGAGTCATATAGCCAGCTAGGGGTCCTGTGTAACTCCATGGTAAAGTGTAGAACTTGTAACTTGGTGGCCCCCAGTTTCGAACCTCAATTGGTTTTTGGTGGGTATGTCCTTGGGCAAGGCACATCAGAGCCCTAGCCCCTGACTGGTTAAACCCAGGATGTACATGCCGATGTGATATGACTGAAATAATCTTGAAAGTGGCGAAAACGCCAGTGAATTAATCAATCAACCATATAGCCAGATGCATATGCAAGGAAATTTTGTGCATTTGAATTTGATTTTAGAAAGTTATTTAATATGATTTATAGGAACTTCTTTGTAACCAGTCTTTTTGATGGATGGTGTAATTTAGTGGAAAAAAATGTTCCGACTGTGAAAGATAATAGAGATTGAACAATCATAACATGTGATGCAATACTTTGCATGTCAAAATATGACAGATGCTGAGATAATTATACCATATTTATAACTATCTGCTGTAATGTGTCAAAAATTTATTCAAACAGTTAACCGTTTACCATAGAATCCTGAGTTTTAACGACCTGGAGGAATTTACCGTTGAAAACATTGGGGGAATAGGAAAAAGTGCTGGTTACCAGCATTTTCTCCTTTTCCCCCTATGTTTTCTATCCTATCAAAAACAAATCTCATCATTTTAGGCCCATTTAAGGATAGGACACCCTAATGGGATTCTTGTAACATCGCCTTTAATCGCTGAAAAAACGTAAGGATTCGGCTAAGACTAGTGTAATCTGTAATCGATCGGCCGATACATGCTGGTTACCCATATTGATAACGGATTACCCGAGTCATAGCCGAATCCATACGACTTTGGCAATAAATGGCGATGTTGCACAAATCCCATTAGGGTACCCTATCCTTAACTCTGTAGTAACAGTCCCAAGTTTTAACAACCCTGAGTAAAAAGCCTTTTGAAAACATTATTTAAAAAGGGGAAACTGCTAGACAGTAGCACTTTCTCCTTTTCTTGCAATGTTTTCTACCCTTTGAAAGGCAAATTCAATCATTTTGAGCCACATTTAAATTGTCATCTGCTAATGTTTTGGCTTTGGACAAGTTACATTTTTGTTATGTGGTAAAGAGTAACTTTGTTGTCTGGAAACACTTTTGAAAATTTGTATTCTGACAAAGAGGTGAACTGTCTCTGTTAAAGTCTTTGTTTATAGTGTTAAAAAATTTTCATGTTCACTGTCCATTAATGCCTCTTAAACTGGCGGCAAGTCATTAGCTTTTACCTGTAATTGGATAAAAGGCCATAAATCAATGGTTTACTAATTAATAAGAAGTCCAATTAGTGAAGGCCCAATAGACTTGAAAACTTTCACTCTTTGTTGAAAACTAGTTTGAAGTACAGAGCCAGAATGGTTCTCCAATTTCACTTTTTGATCATATCAGGTGATATGGCGACAGTCCAGACCACAGTCTGCCCGATGCTTGCTTGGGTTTCCTCAGGAAAAAAAGTGACATTTTATGTTAGTCCTGGGTCCTTTTTCACCAACTATTCTTAAGAACACTCTTAGTCTTATCATCAATAATTTTCTAAATTTGAAAGTAACGCAACTTCTGATAAGATAAACCAAATGGTTTTAGACCAGACCGAATTAAAAGCATTTGCAGACAACAATATAAATGTGACTCAGAAACTGAAATTTGATACGTAAAGTGTACGAAAAATTTTGAGAAAAGGAGATATTGCTGGTTACTAGCATTTTCTCCTATTCCTACGATGTTTTCTAAAGCTCGCCTTCCAAGGGTCGTTGAAATTTCGGACTGTGTGGTGAAAAGTTAATTTAGCAGACCTACATGTAACAAACTGATAGCTATAAATCCTCAAAACTGTGTGATAAAATGAAACAAGGTAGTTTTTACAAAGATGTCGGCCAATTGCATGGATAAACACAAAAACCAATGACAAAACAAGCGTTAGATTGACATCATCTGATCAGAGGACCATTCAAACTGTGTTGTTTAGCCGTGATAACAACTTCAACATTTTACCACACAATTCCAACTTTTACGACCTTGAGAAAGAATCCTTTTGAAAACATTGTGGGAAAAGGAGAAATTGCTGGTAACCAGCATTTTCTCCTTTTCCCATAATGTTTTCTACTCTATCAAAGTCAACTTCCAAATTTTCAGAAACATTGAATTTGTCCTCTGCAAATGATTTAGAATTGGACAAGCCATAAAATTTTGTTGTGGGCAAAGAGTTAAAGAGCTGGCATGCATACACAAAACATAAAACATAACGTTAGTCATGAAACTTAAACTGAATTACTTGAATTGTCTTTGGAAGGGTAGATAACATTGTAGGAAAAGGAGTAAATGCTGGTTACCCACATTTCTCCTTTGTGACATTGTTTTTTTTAAAAAAACACTTTTCGTCATGGTTGTAGAAACATGGCATTGACTGGAAGAGGGTTAAGGCCCAATTTGCTACAACACATACCTTATATGGAACAAATGTGAACAACTCATAGCAATGCAATATGAAAACTGTCACAATGAATAAACTGTCATGTTTTCTGTATTTTCAGGCTTACATTCGTGAAGGTTCAGCGTTGCAGCAACTAGGTCAGCATGCGGATGCCTTGGCAGCGTTTGCGTCAGGACTTTCCAATGATGCAGGCAACAACCAGCTGTTATCTGGCCTCACTGAAGCCGCCATAAAATGTCCACTAAAAGGTAAGTGTGAAAATGATACTGTTTCCGATTAACAAAACAGCTTACAGTAGTTCACATTTTCCATAGTTTTCTGTTGGAAAATATCTTTAAGTATACATCCTTGGAGTTAAAGAGAATAACCACTGTTAAAACTTGATAGTGTGTAGAATGGTTCAAAATTTATTCAGCTGTGTAAACATAGTGTGTAGAATGGTTCAAACTTTATTCAGCTGTGTAAACATAGATAAATTACCTGTATATATGGTATGAGGGTTAAAGAACTCAAAGGGTATGTCTTCGATTTGAAACTGGAAACGACAATATTGATTTGTTTGTATGCCTCCAGAAAATGAAATGCATTTCTATTGGTCATAATCTGTGCAACCTTGCAACCGTCAGGAGCAACATTTGGCAGGAAAATAAAAGAATGATTATAGTTTCATAAATATACTGTAAATGAAATGGGTTAAAAACTGGCTGAAAACGAGTATAGATGTATGTATCTTTGTGATTTTTTTGAAGAAATATGCATAAAAACTTTAAGACTATCCAAAAAAGCTCTCGAGAAATCCATAGATTTCCATGAATTTGTACATGACATGATATCCTCTGCTTGAGAAATATTTAATTTTAATTATTATAATGTACACAAGCTTTCGGCGGTAGAACCGCCTTCCTCAAGTGTAATCCTGTGATACAATTGTATCACAGGATTACACTTGAGGAAGGCTGTCGTACTACCGAAAGCTCGTGTACATTGTAATAATTAAAATTTGTACATGCACAAATTTTGCCATAGAAAATTTCAATGTTCAATTGGATTTACATGTTTCTTATGTGGAAATTCATGGAAAATATGGAGAGAAGAGCTACCTTAAACCTTTTGTACACAATTCAAACTTTAAATGACCTTAAAGAAGAGGGCATTTGAAAACATTGTTGGTTACCAGCATTTTCTCCTTTTCCCAAAATGTTTTTTACCCTATAAAAGACAACATACACAATTTGAGCCACATTAAATTTGTCGTCTGCACATGCTTTCAGTTTGGACTTGTGTAAAATTTTGTGATCACGACTTTGATGACCCTGAGACAGACGGATTTTAAATATATTGTGGGAAAAGGAGAAAATGGTAGTAACCAGCATTTTCTCCTTTTCCCAAAACGTTTTCTACCCCATCTATGATAGAAATTATGGTTTGGGCAATATTTAATTTTTCATTCGCAAATGCTTTTCAATTTAGTCAAGTCCAAAATTTTGACGTCTGGTAAAGAGTTGATTTAATTTTGATATAATCCTGTGATTATTTTCATTTCAGAAAAATTAGAACCAATATTCCAGCAGCTTCAGAAACTGAAGTTGGACAAAAGTCCCTTTGTGATAATCTCTGTGATTGGTCAAGAGCTGCTACAGGCTGGCCACTACCATGCCTCGGTACAAATGCTGGAAGCTGCGCTAAAAATAGGATCATGCAGCTTGAAACTGAGAGGTTCTGTGTTTTCTGCCCTGAGCAGTGCATTCTGGGGGCTGGGCAACATAGACAAGGCAATACTATATATGCAGAAGGACCTGCAAGTAGCTAAAAGCCTTGGTAAGTCGTGTATCTTTTTTTTTTGATAAACGTAAGACTTTTCAAACTTTAAAGCATTTGTAGACAAAAAAATAAATCTGACTGAAAAAATGAAATTGATTTTTTGGAGGGTATAAAACATTGTGGGAACAGGAGAAAATACTGGTTACCAATACTGAATATCAATTGTTTGCATTTTTGCATCCTAAACTAACTGCTCTGAGCAAGTGAATTTTCAGTCCTTCTTATCCATAGACAAGAAGCAATTTACAAATTTTAAGAACAAAGCATTTTAAACAGAGAAGAGCTGAAAGTTCATAGGAAAGTTTTCGGGCACACTATGGTAAATTGATCTTAACTTCTAGTAAAGCAAATCAGGCCCATGAGGAACTCTTGTTTTTGTAAGGTTTTGCCAGCCCTATCAGGAGTGTAGCTGGGCCTTCTGTGAACTTATGCAAATGTAGAAGGGCAAAGCCATTGGGACAAAAACAAATTTAGGCAAAATCAGCTTTTAATTATCACCAAAAAAAAATCTGCATATTTTTTAATATTTGGTGTTAATGGGTTTGACATTTTGAAAATTCATTTTTTTTTTCATTGAAAAGCATGCAAGGGAATTTCCATGTTATGCATTTGTGTATGCCTGGCTACGCCACTGTCTGTGTTTTGTGATCTGGTAAAGAGTTAAGATCACTCTTTCATTTCATTTTCAGGGGACACAGAGGGAGAATGTAGGGCTTATGGAAACTTGGGGTCAGCATATTTCTCCAAAGGTCATTACAAAGAGGCACTTTCCCACGATAGATTTCAGCTGGTCCTTGCAATGAGACTAAAGGACCGTCAGACAGCGACGGTGGCTTTGGGAAGACTTGGTCATGTGTACACAGCTATCGGGGACTATCCCAATGCCTTACAAAGTCACAAACAGTGTGTACTTCTCTTAAAACAAAGTAACGAGAAACTTCTGGAGGCTCGAGAAATCGGGAATGTTGGAGCAGTGTATTTAGCTATGGGAAACTTTGAAAGTGCTGTGGAATGCCACACGGAACATTTAAAAATTGCCAAAAATTTGAAAAATAGTGTGGAGGAAGCCAGAGCTCACAGTAATCTTGGAAGTGCATATCATTACAAGAGAAATTACGAGAAAGCAATTGTGTATCATAAACATGTGCTAAAAATAGCTGAACAAAAGGGAGATAAATCTTTAGAGGCCCGTGCTTACGCAGGCTTGGGTCATGCCGCGAGGTGTATGCAAGATTATGGAAATGCCAAAACATATCATGAAAAACAGTTAGATAATGCCCTGCAAACCCGAGATAAAGTCGCCGAGGGCAGAGCTTGCGCTAACCTTGGTATTATATTTCATCAGTTAAGTGAATTCGATGCAGCTCTGAAGCTTCATGAAGTTCATTTAACCATTGCTAAGGATCTTGGAGACAGGGCAAGTCAAGGTCGTGCCCTTGGAAACATAGGTAATGCTCACTGTGCATTACAGCAATATGAAAAAGCAATAAAATTTCATAAACAAGAACTAGCAGTATCTACAGAGGTCAATGATAGACATTCTGAAGGTTCAACACACGGGAATCTAGCTGTTGCTTACCAGGCATTGAAAATGATGGACAGTGCCCATCAACATTACGTAGCTCATTTAAATATTTCCCGGGAATTAAAGGACTCTCAGAGTGAGGCAAGGGCAGTGTGCAATTTGGGTAATTTCCATAGTTCTAGAGGAGAATACACGAACTCTATACCTTACTATGAACAGTACTTAATGTTGTCTCAGGAACTTCATGACTCTGACGGTGAAGCCAAGGCTTGCTTCTGTCTGGGTTATGCGCATTTTGCCCTTGGAAATTACAATGAATCTGTCAGATATTACAAGCAAGACTTATCGATCGCTCAGGAGCTGAAGGATCAGTTAGGTATTGCCCGGGCCGTGTGTAATTTGGGTCTCGCTCACAAAGCCCTTGATAACTTCACAGAGGCTTTGGAATGTCAGAAAAAATGTTTGCAGATGATGACCAACCTGAAGAATCTGAAAGGTCGTTTTAGATCATTAGGGAATATTGGTGACATTTACTTGAAAACCGGTGATACAAACGAAGCAATAAAGTACTACAATCAACAGTTACAATGGGCCAAACAGTGCAACAATCGGGACATGACAGCCACAGCCAATGGTTCTCTTGGTAGCGCACACAGGTTGCTAGGGCAACATGATAAAGCCCTAGCGTTCCATACACAGGAACTAAGTATAAGACAAGACATGAATGATTTACGAGGAGAGTGTAGAGCCCATGGTAACATTGGAAGTGTACACATGTGTCTCGGCAAATACATGAATGCTTATAAGTGTTATGAAGAACAGTTGGAAAAAAGCAGAGAGTTATCTGATAGTGCAATGGAAGCAAATGCTTGTGGTAACTTAGCAATAACGAAAATGAATATGGGAAATTTTGAAGAAGCTATAGGCTTGTTTGAGCAACAGTTAGCAATGCTTGAACAAGTACATGGAGCAAACTCAATGTTTGATCGTGGGCGTGCATTTGGAAATCTCGGAGACTGTTACGAAGCCCTGGGTGATTTTGACGAATCCATCAAATGTCATGAGCAGTATTTAGCCATTGCCCAAAATTCTGGAAATCTGTCTGACCAAGATAGAGCATACAGAGGTCTTGGGAATGCACACAGATCAGTTGGAAACCTGCAACAAGCTTTGGTCTGTTTCGAAAAAAGGCTCGTTGTAGCACATGAACTGAATAGCGCTGCAGCCAAGGCCTCTGCATACGGAGAACTTGGCTGTCTGCATAGTTTGCTGGGGAACTTTGAACAAGCTATATCCTGTTTACAACATCAGTTAACAATTGCTCAAGAGATGGAGGACAGTTTGTGTGAGGGTGATGCAGCATGTGGACTGGGTGGGGTATACCAACAGATGGGAGAATACGAAAAGGCCCTGGAATATCACCAGATGGACCTAAGGATTGCTGAAAAGACAAAAAATACTGCATGTCAATGTAAGTATTAAAAAAAAATTTTTTTTTCAACAGTAAAGTAAAATCAAGAAGAGAAAAGAGCATTTGCAGCATTTCCTACATTTACCAAATCTTACGTTTTAACGACCATGAAAAATAAAGCTTTTGAAAACATTGTGAGAAAAGGAGAAAATGCTGGTGACCAGCATCTTCTCCTTTTCCCTTGATGTTTTATACTGTTTCCAAGAAAAATTTCCTAATCTGTGCAATGTTTAGTTGTCATCTGCAACTGCTTTCAATTTGGACAAGTCTAAGATTTTATGATGTAGTAAAGTTTTAACCCTTTACCAAACAATCCCTGGTTTTTACGACCCAGAGGAAGAAGCCTTCTGAAAACATTGTGGGAAAAGGAGAAAATGCTGGTAACCAGCATTTTCTCCTTTTCCCACAATGTTTTCTGCTCTTCTAAAGTCAAGTTTCAATTTTTGAGTCACATTTATTTTGTCATCTGCAAATGCTTTCAATTTGGACAAGTCTTAAATTTTGTCGTTTGGTAAAGAGAAAACCCTTTACCAAACGACAAAGTTTTGGACTTGTCCAAATTGAAAGGTTTTGCAGACCAGAATGTAAATGTGACTCAAAAAATATAAAAAAAAAAAGGTTTATGGAAGGAAAGAAAACATTGTGGTAAAAGGAGAAAATGCTGGTTTACCAGCATTTTCTCCTTTTCCCACAATGTTTTTAAAAGCCTTCTTCGTCAAGGTCATTTAAACTTGGGATTGTGTGGTAAAGGGTGTAGGCATTGGATAAAAGGAGAAAATCCGGATCAATCTTTTCACAGAAATTGTTAATGGAAATGTCTGATGCTTTCTGAAGCCTGCACCACATAATTCAGAGTTTTAACAACCTGGATAAAGGAAGCTTATGAAAACATTGTCGGAAAATGAGAAATTGCTGGTTACCAGCATTTTCTCCTTTTCCCATAATGTTTTTTTTAACCTTTCAATGATTAATTCCAATATTAGAGCAAGATTTAATTTGTCGTCTGCAAATGCTTCCAAATTAGAGAAGGCTAAAATTTTGTCGCCTGGTATAGAGTTAAGCCAATCTTGATGGATTGAGAAATGAGCTTGAACTGACTCAAGTTGTAAAAATTGAACAAACTGTCACTAAAATCGGAAACCATGCACTTTAAAATGTTTATTGCTTCCCAGATAAATCCCTTATAAATTGAAGACATGATCGTTAAAATCTTTTCCTTCATATTGGAACATGAATTCGTTAAGCGCCTTTCACAACTATAGTTGCTTTTGCAGCCAGTGTAGATCAAGACGAGAGGGCACAAAACATGCAGTGTGGGTCCGTAATCACCAACCATTATTAAGAACGTTCTTTGTCCTATTCTGCAGATTTTTACAAAAGTTGAAAGTAACACAACTTCTGATTGACTAAACGAAACGGTTTAGCCAATCAGAAGTTGTGTTACTTTCAAATTTGGAAAATCTTGGAAGATACTGTATAAGTGGAAATTTTGGCAATGTGGAAATTTTTGCGATTTCACAAATTTAAAATATTTGAAAACTTTTCTGTTCGCGTATTTTACCACAAGCATACCAACAAATAAGGAGTGTCTTTGATTCGCAGACATTTCCGTAAGCAAAATGTCCATAATCGGTAATTCGCAAATTTTTCAACATGCGTATACATCTACATATACAGTAAGACGAAGAATGTTCTGAAGAATGGTTGGTGAATAAGGACCCAATCTGTAATCTACAATGTTTTCTACCCTTTTAGAGTCAGGTTTTATCATTTGAGCCACATTTGTCATTCTGTAAATGCTTTAAATTTAGACAAGTCTATAGTTTTGTTGTTTGGTTTAATTTAGTTTGGTTTTGTTTGGTAAAGAGTTAAATCCGGTTCATTTTTTTATCCCCTGCCAAAGCGGAGGGATATAGTTTTAGCGTTGTCCGTCCGTCCTTCCATCTGTCCGTGTGTCTGTCTGGGACAATATCTCCGATACCATTGGACGGAATTTCGTGAAACTTTATATACGTGTACAATAACCTATTCCGCCAATATACTTTTTTTCTATTCGATGCAAAATGGCGGACTGGAAGCGATTTTGAGTTACATGGTCGCGTAAATTTTTGACAAGGTCTTTTTTGGCGGGGGATATCATTTCAACGGAATTACTTGTTTTTCTTGAAATACATGTTTTTCTTGAAACGTGTTCATTTTGAAAGAGTTTTAAAATTCTGATGTTCAAAATTTTAATGTTTGATAATGGATTACTCTAGCATCTTTTTAAGATGATTGAGGGAATCTTGACATAAATAATGGCTGTTAGAAAGATTTCCATTAGTAGCTAAAATAAAATTTAGAATTTTATAACAGATGATTATTTTGTTTGTCAGTCTTCTCTCAAAAGAAATTTTAAGTAGGTGACTGTAAAAACATCACGGAAAAGAAATGAACAAGATCAGCTAACTCTTCACTAGACAATTTAATTTTAGACTCTTCCAAATTGATGGCATTTGCAGACGAAAACTTAAATACTGTTCAAATGATCAGATTTATTTTTGAAAGAGTGGAAAACATTGTGGGAAGAATTACTTTTCAAATGATAGGATTTATTTTTTAAAGGGTGGAATACATTGTGGGAAAAGGATAAAATGTTGGTTAGCACTTTTTCTCCTTTTCCCACAATATTTCAAAAGCCTTTTTCCTAAGGATCTTTTAAACATGGAATGGTTTTGTAAAGGGTTTATGTTTGATACATGAATTAATGTAGAAACATTTTGACAAAAGGTGATAATGTTTGCATCAAATCCTCCTTTTATCACATAGTTTCCATAAAATTAATCTACTACAAAATTAGAAATACAGCTGAAAATGGTTGCTAAATGGTAGAAAAGGTTGGCATTTTCTTGGAGAAAAAAGTTTTGTTCCCCTTAATAGTAGTGTATTGAAATGCAATTTGCTCTCTGTTTTTGCAGGCAACGCTTTTGGGAATTTGGGATTGTCATACGATTTTCTCTCTGTTTTTGCAGGCAGGGCATATGGGAATTTAGGATTGTCATACGAATCTCTTGGGGAGTACCAGAAGGCCATTCAGTTCCAAGAACAACATCTCAGCATTGCAGCACAGATGAATGACAGAGTGGCAAAGACTTTGGCATATAGCAGCCTAGGTAACTGATTGATTGATTGTATGGTGTTTAACTCTTTACTACACAATCCTGACTTTTAATGACCTGAACAAAGAAGGTTTTGGTAACATTATGGGAAAAGAAGAAAATGCTGGTATCCAGCATTTTCTTCTTTTCCCATAATTTTGTCTAAACCATCAAAATAAATTCCATCATTATACACCCGCAAAACGAATGTTTTCGGGGGTATACTGGAATCAGCCCGTCTGTCCGTTTGTCCGTCCGTGTGTCCGTCTGTGTACAAATAATTGCCTGTTTCTGTCAAAGCACTGGCGGGGGTATTAAGTCGCATTCAGTGACAGCTCTAGTTTGAACCATATTTAAATGTTCGTCTGGTTATCTAGCCTAGTACTTGTGAAACACTTGACACAGGACACTCGCGTTTATGTAAACTTATCACTGTGATACGACTGATTGATTGATTGATTGTATGGTGTTTAACGCCGTTTTCAACATTATTTCAGTTACATCGCGGCAGCCAGTGCACCTATCCATGCGTTCCTGGGAGTCTCTTTACCAGTACTTCTCACAATTTTCTTTCCAAGCCACTGGCTGCTTTCCCACATAATCATCGTCGAAACAATGGTCAGCGGTGGGAGAGGAATGAATCCTGTGGCAGTGACTATCATCAATCCTCTGAAAGAAATTGGCAGAGCCAGGGGTCGTAGCCGGGGATCGAACCCTGGACCCGTGTTCTCAAGTCCTGCACGCTACCGACTGAGCTACTGGGGCTCGGCTGTGATATGACTGAAATAGTTTGTAAAATATCAATCAATCAATCAATCAATCAATCAATACTGAGCAAATAGTATTTTCTTCAAAGCTGGCTGTTTTTTGAGTACTTTGATATTTATATGGGAGGATTATCATTATTATGAGTAATGCATTGTGAAAAGAGGCCTTGCTGTTTGTAAATTTTCTGCATGTCAAAGGACCATTCTACCTCATCATTCAACAAAATGTTTTTTATGGATCCAAAAATATGCAATGAAATGCTTAGTATACTGCATTATACATTATGCCTTATACTAGTTAACGCTTTACCAAACGACAAAATTGTAGACCAGTCCAAATTGAAAGCATTTGTAGACAACAACGTAAGTATGGCTCAAAAATTTAAATTTGTCTTGGGAAGGGTAGAAAACATTGTGGTAAAAGGAGAAAATGCTGGTTACCAGCATTTTCTCCTTTTCTTACAATGTTTTCAAAAGGCTTCTTTCTCAGGGTCGTTAAAAGTCGGGATTGTGTGGTAAAAAGTTAACCCCCTTTTCCCAGAGAGCACTCATTCTATTGCTTTGTATTGTCAGGTCGTGTACATCATGCATTGAACAACCATTCAAAAGCTGTTGATTATTTGAGACAAGGTCTTCAAATTGCCGAACAATTGGGTCGAATGGAAGACGAGGCAAAGATTCGGCACAGACTCGGACTTGCACTCTGGGGGAACAACAATCAGGAAGAATGTCAGCACCAGTTGTACAAGGCATCAGAACTGTTTGAGAGTATCAGGCGTGATGCCCAGTTTAACAGTGAATACAAACTCTCCTTGTTTGACCTTCAGACTGCATGCTATCAGGCCTTACAGGTAAGCTTGTGTTTTGATAAAATGAGAATATGAATTTTTAGCTCAGCTGTTTTTGAAGAAAACGCCAAGGTATGCTGTAGCCAAGCCCTGGTAGCTCAGTTGGTAGCACACAGGACTTGAGAACAGGGGGTCGCTGGTTCAATCCTTGGTCCGTCAATTTCTTTCAGAGAATTGATTATAGTCATGTGGACAGGATTCATTCCTCTCTCACCGCTGACCATTGTTTCAATGATGGTTACATGGGAAAGCAGCCAGTGGCTTTGAAAGAAAATTGTGTGGAGTACTGTAAAAGAAACTCCAGGAAAGCATGGGCTGGCCGCCATAATATAACTGAAATACTGACCATTGTTTCATTGATGGTTATAAGGGAAAGCAGCCAGTGGCTTTAAAAGAATATTGTGCAGAGTACTGGTAAAAGAAACTCCAGGAAGGCATGGGCTGGCCGCCCTGATATAACTGAAATAATGTTGAGAACAGCATTAAACACCATACAATCAATCAATCTGCATCATAGTTGTCTGTGTCATTGTGCAAAAACTTAAACATTTTATTAAATCTCTGTTATTACTGATGATATGTACTTCAAACTTGGATTAGTTGTTAACTGTCAAAAGGGGAACCCATAAATCAAGGGCAGGTAACCATCACAGTATTCTTGACACAGTCAAGTTATAGTTTTCACTAAAAGTACCTGCAGCTGAGCGTTGGCACATGCATGAGGGGCTCTTGTTATGACCCCCGCAAAGGAAGACCAGGGGCAAACCATTATTTGTCTCTCTCTTTGTCAGTCTCTGTTATATCTTTACCACACAACATAAATGTAGGCTTGTCTAAAAATGTTGAAAGCATTTACAGAGGATAAATTAAATGTAGCTCCAATGGTTGGATATGTCTTTGATAGGGTAGAAAACATTGTGGGAAAAGGAGAAAATGCTGGTTACCAGCATTTTCTCCTTTTCCCACAATGTTTTCAGAAGGCCTCTCTTTCAAAGTCATTAAAACTGTAGACTGTGTAGTAAAGGGTTAAAATCATACCTTAATTTCAGAGGGTCCTGGTCACCCTGAAGCGCCACAGCGAAGCCCTGGTTGTGGCTGAGAGGGCTTGCACAAGGGCATTCATTGACCTTCTGATGGAAAGGCAGGCAGGAAGTGAAGGTTTCTATGGTAACCATGTCAGTGATCCTCCACCAATCACAACAGACCAGATCACCACCATTGTCAGCAAACAGAAAAGTGTTGTGCTGTATTTTTCTGTGGCTGCTGGTTTCTTGTATAGCTGGCTGCTAACGCCAAAGGATGGTAAGAAATGTTGATTATTCGTCATTCCATAGTCTTGGATACTTGAACATTCTTCTTTAGTTCTCAGTCCAGCCGAGCACGAGAGCACAGACAAAATTCACCAACCATTCTAAGAACTATTCTTAGTACAGTTCTAAAGAGTTTTCTGAATTTGAAGGTAACATAAATTCTGATTGGCTATACCATTTGGTTTAGCCAATCAGAAGTTGTGTTACTTAGAAATTTAGGAAAATTTTGAAAATAAGACTAAGAATGTTCCTAAGAATAGATGGTGAATACGGACCAATGACTCAATATAAGTGGTTTGATGGCTTGAATCCCCAGCTTGGCTAATTTCTTTCTGAACTGAATTTTGTTTTAATTTTAGAATACTTACATGGGTACCCAGAGCTAAGGTTTTACACAGGGTCTATTACTCTTTAACCCTTTACCAAATAATCTGCAGAGCCCCCATAGCTCAGTGGGTAGCGTGCAGGACTTGAGAACAGGGGTAGATGGTTTGATTCCCGGCTCGGCCAATTTCTTTCAGAGTATTGATGGTAGTCATTGTGACGGGATTCATTCCTCTCTCACCACTGACCATTGTTTCGATGATGGTTATGTGGGAAAGCAGCCAGTGACTTGGGAAGAATATTGTGCGGAGTATTGGTAAAAGAATCTCCAGGAGGGCATGGATAGGTGCACTGGTTGCTGAAATAATGTTGAAATAATGTTGAAAACACCGTTACACACCGTACAATCAATCGGCCATACAACAAAAGAATCCGGACTTTGAACAACCGTGTGATAAAAAAGCTGTTGAAGAAAGTGCTTGTAACCAGCATTTCCTCCTTTTCCAACAATGTTTTCTATTCTAAAAGAGGCAATTTTGACCATCAGGGCAATATTTAATTTGTCTTCCGCAAATGCTTTGAATTTGGACCAGTCTAAAATTTTGTTGTCTGGTAAAGAGTTAAACCCAAATCAAATCACCTTACCTTCAGCTCCATTAAGCCTTTCTTAAATGACAAATTCTAGACACTCTCAAATTCAAAAACATCTGCAGACAACAAATTTAACATTGGTACAAATAAGCTTTTAACTCTCTGATAGGGCAGAAAATATTGTGAGAAAAGGAGAAAATGCTGGTAACCAGCATTTTCTCATTTTCCCACAATGTTTTCAAAAGTCTTCTCTGACAGGTTTGAGAATTGTTGGTTGCCAGCAGAAGCTCGCGAATTGGAAGGGGCTAAAAGTTTGTCGTCTGGTAAAGGTTCAATTTTCACTATATTGTATTGTTGCAGGTATTGTAAAGTTCCAGGAAACCAGTATGTCAGATGTAGAAAATGAAGTGGATGGCGGAGACAACATCAGTATGAAGTCTAGTATCAGTTTCTCCACATGTTCATTGTTGGACAATTTTGTGGGCCAGATCAGGGAGAGTATGGGTGTGGAAAGTCATGCCCCAAGTAGTTTATATAGGTAGGGCACTCTAGTTTATATAGGAGGGAAGGAGAGAAAGAGGGGCAGATCAGAGAGAGTATGGGTGTGAAAAGTCATGCCCCAAGTAGTTTATATAGGTAGGAAACTGTTGTTGATTATATGAGAGAGAGAGAGGGAGGGGGAGAGAGAGAGAGTATGGATGTGGAAATTCATGCTCTAAGTTGTTTATATAGGTAGGGCACTGTTGGTGATTATATGTGAGGGAGAGGGAGGGAGAGTATGGATGTTGAAAGTCATGCTCTAAGTAGTTTATATAGGTAGGACACTGTTGGTGATTATATGTGACAGAGAGAGAGGGAGAGGGAGCGAGAGTATGGTGTGGAAAGTCCCAAGTAGTTTTTATAGGTAGGACACTGTTGGTGATTATATGTGATAGAGAGAGAATGAGTGTGAGTGTGCGAGCGAGCAAGTGAGTGACTAGCTGGGTGGGTAGATAGATGGTGAAAGTCATGCCCCTAGTAGTTTATATAGGTAGGTAACTTGTGTTTATTTATTTCTTTGATACCCACTGTGTTTGCCAAGATTATTAATAATTATTGATTTTTACTGTAAATTGTCACAAATTTATTTTGTAGGAAATGTATCTGTCTTTTTTTCAGGTCGAGTAGATCTCTAAGTATGGACAATGAGAGCACGAGTGACGTTGAGGATCAATGGGAACAGCATTTAGAGGAGCTAGGAGACAAGTTAAACGCAGAAAATGATCGTACAGGATTTTTACGAATTGTAAACAGGAACCATTTATTTAACAGCAGTAACTACAGTCTCGGGAGTTTACTTAGTGTCAGTGCTAGTTTAAATGGATGTAATTCATCTTTTCCTGGAGCCACAATTAGTCGAAAGAATAGTGTTAAAAATAGATTTGGGAATAAATCGGCAATATCCTCACTATATCAGTTATTAATAGAACCATACGAGGAAGCCTTGAAAGACGTTGCAGATGAATTTGGGTCAGGTACCCCTGATTTAATCCTTGTTTTGCAAGGAGAGTTATATTTGATACCTTTCTCTGTGTTGCGAAAAGATCAAACAATGGAATACTTATTTGAAAGATATAACTTGATAGTTGTACCGTCATTGACATCGTTACATAATCGGAGTAAACATGACAAACATGGCCGACCTGTGATAGACTCATCTGGAGCAGTGATTGTCGGCAACCCAAAACTTACACCTTCAATCTGTCAACATTGGCATTTACATGACATTCCAGCATCGGAGTATGAAGCAAGAATTGTTGGAGAAATATTAACAGCAAGGCCTCTGATTGGCCAGGAAGCAACAAAAGGGGCGGTGCTTAATCAAATAGAACAAGTTGAAGTGATTCATTTTTCGACTCATGTTTCATGGAAATTGTCGTCTGTGATTTTAACTCCTAGTGAAGTGTCTACTCACCCATCTCGATTTCCGACAATAGACTCAGATGATAGCTCAAGTGATATTAGTACTTTCGATGGACCATCTCTTTCGGAGTACTTACTGACAGCGGCAGACATTCTGAATCTCAAACTTCATGCCAAGTTGGTTGTACTCAGTGCAGGCTATACAGACGACAGAGCAGGAAGAATTAACGCAGATGGAGTGGTCGGTCTGACAAGGGCACTACTCTCAGCTGGAGCAAAAAGTGTTTTGTTCTGTCTTTGGCCCGTCCCTGACCAAGCATCAAAATTATTAATGAGAACATTATATGAGAGTTTATCAGAGGGAAAGACAGTCTCACAAGCGCTGTCTGCTGCCATCAAAGTTGTCCAAGCTACCCGACAATTTTCACATCCATCGAATTGGGGTGGTTGGGTTTTGATGGGTCAGGATGTGAAATTAAGCAGTAAGGTGGCACAGATGGGACATGCTATCTGTGAACTTCTGTCTCAACCAGCACAATGTAGAGAGGCCATGAGAGTGTTGCTACACTTAGTAAGTTTACCTTTACTCTTTGTGTATACTAGTTATTGCTTGTCCAATAGAATTATATCTCTTTGAGCACTATTGTACATATATGATAAGAAACTGAACAAGTTGCTCAAGACAGAGCCATATTAACCCTTTCCCAAACAACAAAATTTTAGACTTGTCCAAATTGAAAGTAATTGTGGACAACAAAATTAATGTAACTGAAAAAATGAAACTTGTTTTTGGAAGGATAGAAAGCATTGTAAGAAAAGGAGAAAATGCTGGTTACCAGCATTTTGTCCTTTTCCCACAATGTTTTCAAAAGGCTTCTTTCTCAGAGTCGTGAAAACGCTGGATTGTTTGGGAAAGGGTCATGGGAACCTACATGGTACCCCTAGCATAGCAAAATCATTAACGCTCCACCAAACAATCCTGGGTTTTTATGAACCTGTGATAGAAGGCTTTTGAAAACATTTTGGGAAAAGGAGAAAATGCTAATAACAAGTATTTTCTCCTTTTTCCCACAATGTTTTCAACTCTATCAGAGAGCTTAAGATCATTTGTACCAATTTTGAATTTGTCGTCAGCAGAAGTTTTAAATTTGAGTCCCTAAGGAAGCAGCCTTTTGAAAACCTTGTGGGAAAACAAGATGCTGCTGGTCATTGACAGTGTTTTCAAAGGCCTTCTTCCACAAGGTCATTAAAACTGGGGATTGTGTGGTAAAGAGTTACTAGTAATCGTTACCACACAATCCTGAGTTTTAATGACCCTGAAAGAGAAGCCTTTTGAAAACATTGTGGAAAAAGAATGCCACAATGTTTTATAACCTATCAAAGACAGGAATCAGCTACATGTAATTTGTCATCTGCAAATGCTTTTAATTTGGTCGAGTCCAAAATGTTGTCGTGTGGTAAAGGGTTAAACTCCATACAAATAAATGGATTTTCTATTACACAGATTGAGAAGTCCCTACAACGAATTCACCAAGGTTCTAAAAACTCTATGTACACAACGGCACAGTCAATTGAGAACAAAGTTGGAGGTTTGAGTGGCTGGAAGGACCTACTGCAGGCAGTAGGTTTTAGGTTCGAGCCTTCGCTGAACAGTCTTCCTCCAGCAGTATTTTTTCCACAGACAGATCCTGGGAGTAGATTAACACAGGCCAGTGCAAGTCTTCAGGCTTTGTTGGGTATGTTGCATATCTTTTTCTTAAATCAATAATAATAATGATAATAATTTTTTATGATAATGTATATAATAATAATGATGATAAGGAGGAGGAGGATTGATGATGATGATGACTGATGACAACAACAATAAAAACAATGATAATAGTAATGGTATTGAATTAATACTTTGTCTCTAGCCCTTCACCACACAAATCAATCTTGTAACATCCCTAACTATGAAGATTTTTTTTCCTCACCTCTGACCATTGTTTTGATGATGGTTATGTGGGAAAGCAGCAAGTGTCTTGGAAGGAATGTTGTGTGATGTACTGTTAACAGAATTTCCAGGAAAGCATGGATAGGTGCACTGGCTGCTGCAATATAACTTATATAATGTTTTATTTTGTTATCTACAAAGCATTTGAAAGCATTTGCACATGACAAAAAATGTTGCACATACTATGAAATTTTCTTTGGAAGGATAGAAAATATTGTGGTGAAGGGGAAAATGCCTGATACCATTTTCTCTGTTTTCTACCCTTTCAAAAAAGTTATGGTCCTACATTTAAGCCCGATATAACTTGTGGTCTGCATAACGTTTTAACTCTTATTCTTCTGAATAACTAAAATGAAATTTTCAATTCGACAGTAAAAACCCAAATATTACAATTTCAAAAGTATGTTTTGGGGAATAATATCTCCTTATCGGACAGTGTAGATTCAAGATCAGACTGCACGTTCTGTGCAGTCTGATCTTGATCTATGCTGTCTGCAAAAGGTCAGTGAGTTGTGCTTAGCAGCCTAAGGGTTAAATATTGATTAGTCTAAAATTTTGCCTTCTGGTAAAAAGTTAGTATGGCAAGAATGTTTTACCAAGGAAGGTTTTTTTCCCTTCAGGTCTCCCACAAGGTTCACTGCAGGCTCTTTCCAAGTTCTTGTCAAACTACGAGGCTGGGGAAACATTTATAAGAGTGGTAAGCATTGACCCTTAACCAAGCAGTGCGCTCAGTAGCTTACAGGACTTGAGAACAGGGGTCAACATTTGAATCCCCAGCTCTTTCCAAGGATTGATGATATTCATCATGACAATATATTTCTCTCTCACCTCTGATCATTGTTTTGACGATGGTTAATTGGGAAGCAGCCAGAGGCTTGGGAAGGTAATTGTGCAAAGTACTGATAACAGAAACTCGAAAGCATGGGTAGGTGCCATGACGGCCACAATAGAACTGAAATATTGTTGATCATAGCGTTAAACACCATGCAATCATCAATCAGTTGACCCATAGTTTGTTAAGGACAACATAAGGTGTTTTTGTAGACAGTGTAGATTAACTCTTTTCCACACAATCCTGAGTTTTAGGGACATTGAGGAAGAAGGCTGTGGTAAACATTATGGGAAAAGGAGAATATGCTAGTTTTTGTAAACCTTGAAGAAAAGATAGGAAATGCTGGAAACAAGACTTTTCTAGGTTTTCCAAAATGTTTTCTGCTATTTGTGAAACAAATTCCATGTTTTAAGTAACATTTGTGGCCTCCAATTTTTTCAGTTTGGATTTCGGTAAAAAGATCAATCCTTTATCATATAAGAAAGTTTAGACTTGTAAAAATTGGTGGCATTAACAGACAAAAGTTCTGTATATTCCAAAAGATGATTTCTGTCTTTTCCCACAATGTTTTAAAAGGCTTTTTCCACAGGATCATTGAAACAGGGGATCGTTTGGTAAAGAGTTAACCCTTTACCACACGAGATAAATTTCGACTCGTCTAACTTGAAAGCATTTGCACATGACAATATAAATGTGGCCTAAATAATGGAATTTGTCTTTGATAGGATAGAAGACATTGTGGGAAAAGGAGAAAATGCTGGTTACCAGCATTTTCTCCTTTTCCCACAATGTTTTCAAAAGGCCTCTTTCTCAGGGTCGTTAAAAGTCGGGATTGTGTGGTAAAGTGTTAAGTAAATATGTTGAGAACCAGGTAATCATCATTTACATGTATCTTCTACTTTTTTTCCCCAGATGAGGGATGTGTTAAGCAGAATGGCTGCTAAAGATGTAAACATGGATGTGAAAGTTCATGTTAAACTGTGGAGAGTAACTGGCTGCCATGAGTTTCTCGCATCTCTAGGTATGTAACACTGTCGTGTAATCTTTCTGTCTTGATAGTTATCATATGCTTGACAAACATAAATTACTATAGCAATATTCATTTGAGCCATGCTGTGGCAAAAAGGGGCTTTATGCATCTCTATGATGCATTATATTAACCCTTTACCAAACAATCCCGAGTTTTCACGGCCCTGGGAAAGAAAGCTTTTGAAAACATTGTGGGAAAAGGAGAAAATGCTGGTAACCAGCATTTTCTCCTTTTCCCACAATGTTTTCCACCCTGTAAGAGAGCTTTAAGCTCATTTGTACCAATTTTGAATTTGTCGTCTGCAAATGTTTTGAACATGAAAGTCTAAAATTTGGCATTTGGGAAAGGGTTAAACAAGTTATCACATAGTTATGGTTCCGTAAAATCAATCAGGTCCAACAACAAACTAAATCATGAGGTAGAAAATGCAGAAAATGTACCTGTAGCAAAAAATTTTGACCAAGATCAGCCTACGCAGACTGCATAGGTTCACCGGGGTCGATACTTTTTGCAGATGCAT
The DNA here is from genome assembly GCA_946811185.2 of Hippopus hippopus. Lineage (NCBI taxonomy): Eukaryota > Metazoa > Mollusca > Bivalvia > Cardiida > Cardiidae > Hippopus > Hippopus hippopus. The sequence goes on from OX328109.1 coordinate 1,413,321, forward strand.
TAAGCCCTCCTTTCACAGAGCATGGCTCATTTACATGGTAACTTGTTCTACTCATTGTATATGTTTGTATGTTTACTAAACTTGATATTGTGCCTATAACTTGTTTGAAATTGTTTATAAATGTAAATTGACTATCTTCTAATCACCATGTTTAACTCTTTACCAAATAACAGGGGTCCTGTGGCTCAGTGTTAAAGTGTAGGACTTGTTACAGGAGGGCCCAGGTTGGAGCCTCACTTGATCCACTGGGTTTTTTCACAGGAGTGTCCTTGGGAAAGACACTTTAGAGCCCTAGCCATGTACTGGTGCAACCCAGTGCAACCTAGTGCAACCCAGGAAATACATGAATATGTGAGCTTTCGCCATGATATGACTGAAATAATGTTGTAAACGGGGCAAACACCATTCAAACAAAAATTGAAAGAATTTGTATAAAACATTAAATGTGGTTCAGAATGTTGTGAGTTTGTTTTTGACAGGGAAAGAAAACAGTTTGGGAAAAGGAGAAAATGCTGGTTTCCAGCATTTTCTCCTTTTCCCAAAATGTTTTCAAAAGCTGTTTTCCACAGACTCGTTTAAAGTTGGGATTGTGTGGTAAAGGGTTTAGTATATGCTTTGTATCGTATTATGGGCCAGAGGCCTAATATACTAAATACTGTATAACTGGAAATTTTTTTGAAGTGGAATTTTTTTTGTGATTTTGCGAATTTGAAAAATTAGCAACTTTTTCTGTTTGCATATTTCACCAAAAGTATACCAACAAATAAAGAGTGTCTGGAATTTGCAAACATTTTCGTATGCAAAATGTCCGTAATCAGTAATTGGCAAATTTATCCATATATACAGTAACCAATGTAAACTTGAATATGTGCTACATTCAGGAATGGACCTTGTGGAGGTGGGGAATGATGAGATTATATTGAGGCTCGGTAAACAGGCAAACAAGCGACATCTACAGTTTGCTTTACAGTCCTTAGTGTCTGTGTTTGGTAAGTATACATGAAAATAGGCTAAATCCATATAAGAAGAACGCAGGGTAAACTTTTTATCATGCTGAAATGAAAAGTGTGATATTTTTTGATTCTGTAATTTATTTATTACTAGACATAATAATATTTTTTGATAAATGGGAAAAATTTCATTATATTTTGATTAGTATTTGTACATTTATTAATTTCTGAACCCCCCCCCCCCCCCCCCATGTATTATCTAGAGCATACAATGTTAAACTTGCGTTTCTTTCTCTGTTTATTATACCCCCGCAAAACGAATGTTTTCGGGGGTATACTGGAATCAGCCTGTGTGTCCGTCCGTGTGTCCGTCTGTGTACAAAATACTAGTAATTTTGTGTCGTAAACTCCTCCTACAGTTTTGCTGCTATTGTAGTGAAAGTTTGTTGATACATTGATCGTATACTGAAGTTGTGCAAGACGCAGTTTTCAATCATCTACTCCCTATGATTCAAGGGTAATCTCCTCTTGAACTTTGAAAATTTTTTGTTAAATTGCCTGTTTCTGTCAAAGCACTGGTGGGGGTATTAAGTCACATTCAGTGACAGCTCTAGTTATACATGTGTGTCATTTTTCTACATAGATTTACCTTAAAAATGTACCTTCGTACTTTGCTGCACACATTTTAGTTAAACGCAGAACTCTGGACTAACGCAAAAACTTTTGAAATTTTACTTATTTTTGCGTAAGTGCTATAGAAAAACAGTCTGTTGTTGTACGGTGTATGTCAGTCCAGGTGCTAGATCCTGGCATAAAACGTAATTTTAAAACTTGGTCAAAGTTTGCCAGGTCACTCGATCTTTTGTTTACTTTTTTTACCTGTCTTAATTTTCATTTTTCTGCCAGAGACTAACATTTGTAACAACAGTATAATTACAGATCAGCATCTTCACAATAATTTCCGCTTTATAAAATGGTATGATTTAAATTTAGGTGCATTTGAGTACCTGCACTGTTTTCACTTTGGCCGCTATTGGGCATTTTAAGGAGATCAAACCACATAGAAACATGTTTTTTAACCCTTTATAGACACTCAAGAGGCACCTAGATCTTTGAACCTGGACAGTTCTAGCAGTTTGGAATCTCTGTCATCCTCCCAGAGTGGGTCTACATCGACTTCCAACTTTTCTAAAGGAAGTACCCCACCAATATCACCTCGAAGTAAGAAGAAGTCTTTATTCAACCCAGCAGAAATGGAGAAAATGAGAATCAGAAACAGCAGAATGAGTCAGGTAATTTGATTGGCTATTCCTTGTAGCCTCATCTTCACTGGCCAATGGTGGCAATCGATACATTTGCTCTATTACCAGAATATCAAATTTTAAGTCTGGTCCAAAACTGAAAGCATTGGCAGACCACAAATGAAATATGGCTCAAATGATGGTATTTGTCTCTTAACTCCTTACCAAACGACAAAATTTTAGACTTGTCCAAATTGAAAGCATGTAGCAGACGACAAATTATATCTGGTTTAAATGTGGGAAAAGTTGTCAATGAAAGAGTGGAAAACATTATGGAAAAAGGAGAAAATGCTGGTTACCAGCATTTTCTCCCTTTCCCAAAATGTTTTCTAAAGGCTTTATCCTTCAGGGTCATTAACCCTTAGGCTGCTAAGTGTGACTCATGGACCTTTTCGGGACAGTGTAGAATGTGCAGTCTGATCTGGGATCTACACTTTCCGAAAAGGAGATAATTTTCCTCAAAAGATACTTTTGAAATAGCAAAATTATGGGTTTTACTATCTGCTTGAAAGTTTCATTTCACAGGTTAAGGGTTAAAAACCAGAACTGTTTGGTAAAGGATCGAAATTATACCATACTTTCAAAAATTTGCATTTACTTGCAGGGTGGGTTGACTGGTCGAAAAGTTTCCAATGGAAAAACACAAAGCAGGGGGATAAATGACCCCTCAGTCTGTCTACAGTATCAAAACCAGATAAAAACCATGTACAGAATGGGAACCAATAGTCCACAAGAGGGAGCCGGCTCTGATGTGTGTGTGACAGCTCTTAGTGACAGCGACACCCCTGCCCAGAGCCCTGTCAGTTTGGGCAGCAGTTCAGCCAGCGAGAGGCTTCAAAAACTGATCGATGCAGAATCATACGAGTTAAGTTTAGATGGCAGTGTTGAAAAGCATGAGAATAGATTAAGCAGTCTCGAACCTCATCCAGGACTTTTTGTTGTTGCCGAAGAAAGCACAGAGAATAGTCGTACTGTGGAAAGAGTGACGGAACTGAGAACAGGGGATCAGAATTTTACCAGAAATAGTGAAACTCGAAACTCGGATATGTCTAATGACAGTAGCATCAGTCAAGGCATACAGGCAGATCATGAATGTGGAAAACAAGACTCTGATATGTCAGACTTTAGTGTTAATGGTGAAGGAAAACCACCTCCAAAACATCACACAGACCTGGAAACATTGCTTCATACAACTGACGAATCAGGAATTGTTTCAGAAGCCACATCATCCAATCACAGTGGTAGTTCACATCTAGAGGACCAATCAAGTTTCACCTTTGATCCAGCAGAAATTGCACAGAAAATCATTCTTGATGTATCAGAGCAGAAAACTGCCTTAGATTCCATGCAGACATTCAGTATGATGCAGTCCCATCAACAATCTATGATGCTAAGGAATGATTTTCTTGATCAGGTTGAAAAAACTAAAGATTTCTCATCAAATCAATCAACTAGTGTATCAGACCAGTCCACAACCAGTCCACCAAGTATGGTCCAGGCCAAAGCTGCATTTTTTACCAATAACCAGTCTGCATTTACCAGTCCTTCACACAGAAGCAGAGTTCCACCTCCAGTTGCGACGAAGCCAACATTCCAGAGCAATGCTGCAAACTTTCGAAATCTCTCGGCGAATGTTACAAATTTGTCAACTATAAATGACACAGTGACATCAGAAAATCCAAAACCCTCTGCATTTACATCACAAGTTCAAGTCAGTACACCAGTCAGTGTATATACAACACAGGCTATAGTGGTCAGTAAAAAGGACAGCTTCTCATCCACAAACAGTGCAGGAACAACAATGTCTTTCAGTTCATTCCGACCTGCTGGTAAACCGGGTTCTGTAGACACTATGACACATCTATCAGCCTATAGACCAGACAGCACAACAAGTACCAGTAGTTATTGTTCCACACCTTCATCAGTGAAGTCAGTGATCTATAAACCTTACGCAGATCAGCAAGGAAGTGACTCTCCTTGTGTTGTGTCATATGATTCCTCGTGTGAACCTGTGTCAGAATCTCCATCATTAAAAACTGCTTCTCCCACTGTAATTGTGAGGGATAACCCGTCAGACAGTTCTAAAAATAAACGTGATTCATCACCAGCCTTAAGCATAAGTTCGTCTGCTTCCAGTAAAGGAGGAAAGCAGAAAAAGAAAGTTAGTTTTTCTGATTCAGAGCCGTCAGACACGCCCTCGCCAGTGAACACTAGTTTAAGTTCAAATCAAATGTCGTATTTTGACATGAAGCAGGTTGATACTACTAAAAGTCCAATGAGACTGAACAGTCTGAATAGTAGTCTTTCATCACAAGTTTCTCAACAAAGCTCGTCAAATAATTCTATTGATAGTTTTGGAACAAATTTGGGTCCAGGAAGTGGACAAAGACCCCCACCACCAAGTTACCAATATGCTTTAAAAAACTCCTCCATTCTTGGTAAATCTCTAGATAGAGGAAATCAGCTCATGAGTCAAAATTCAAGGCATTCATCGAACTCCTCTTTGAACTGCTCTTTAGATGAATCAAATTTTGTAGCAGCAAAAGCTGGTGTCCCACCATCACCAACCAGACCAACAACCCAGCATAATGTAACAATCAGTCCCCGGGGTCAAAATGTCCCAGGTTTGCCCCCACAGAACCCTTCATTCCATACTGGTCAGTCTGTCCATTTCCAAAACATGCCTCAAATAAAACCACTGACACTCACCTCTGTTCAGCAACCAGACAACTCTACTCCAAGTCCCAGTCGAGGTCAACCTCCTCTTTATCCAAGGTCAACAGGTCTTCCACAGTCACTCAGTAAAATGACCGTGTTGCCAAGAAGACAGCCACCTCCGGTCCCAGGTAGTTCTAGGCAGGATCCTAGTATACAACCTGGGTTTGGACCTGTGTCCCCTTCAAGATCTGCAGTTCAAAGACAACCTCTGTCTTCAGATTTGTCCCCTGAAGAGTACATCCCTCCATCCCCAGTCCACTCTAGTTCCTTGCCATCCCCACGGTCCCCAGTCCACTCTGGCTCCCTGCCATCCCAGCAGTCCCCAGTCCATTATCCACTGCCCAGAGACTTTCCCAGAAATCTAGGTCAAACAGGTAATCAAAATGTAGGTCAAGGTCAAAGATTGCCAAGTGAAGGTCACTCAAATTCTGCTATTAACACCTTACAGTATTTGCCGTCAGCCAGTTCACAAATGACTTCATCACAGAAAACTGGCCTGCAGGATTTTTCAAGACCTGTAAGTTCAGATTTATCTCAAAGATATCCGCTCAATAACTTGAATCAAAGCCACCATAACTATGGAGGCAGTTTTGGAAAACAAGCATCACCATCTCACAGAAGCTCCCAGTCTACTTTGTTCAGCAACCAGTCAAGAACATCAAGCCTGTCAAACATTGCCAATAACTCTAGTACCAGCTACCCTACCATGCCAAAGAACCCGCCTGTCCCCCCTGCTCGTATTGACAGCTGGTCAACAATGGACAAACAAACACCTAGTGTCCAAAATGGACCAGGTCAGTTAAATGGTCAAGGGAATCAAGATTATTCATCAAACAATTTTCCAAGTAGAAATGTGATTGGTACACAGTATGCAACCAAAAGTCTTCCTTTCCCCCAAGATAAAGTCGCGTATCAAGGTCAGATGATTGGTCCTTCTTGTCAAAATGATCGAAGCAGTTATGGTCCAGCATTGCAGTCACATGCTAATGGAAGTATTCCGAATTTTCAACAGTATCCTAGCAACCCAGTGATGAATAATCATATTTCAGGTGGCCCATTAAGGAGGGTGGATTTGGGGTCTGAGAAACGAAGCTTTTCCAAGAGTAATGTGTTACATGCTTCCAAATGTTAAGTCTTTAGATCTACCACACAATCCTGACTTATAATGACCTTGAGGAAGAAGGCTTTTGAAAACATAGTGGGGAAAGGAGAAACGCTGGTAACCAGCATTTTCTCCTTTTCCCACTATGTTTTGTACACTGGAATTAAAATTCCATAACTTAAGCCATCTTTAATTTTTCTTCTTCATGTGGTTTGAAATTAGACAAGTCTAAAAAATTTCAGACTAGTCCAAATTGGAAGCATTTGCAGACAACAAAATTAATCTGACTCAAAAATTGAAATTTGTTTTGGGAAGGGTGGAAAACATTGTGGGAAAAGAAGAAAATGCTGGTAACCAGCATTTTCTTCTTTTCCCACAATGTTTTCAGAAGGCTTCTTTCTCAGGGTTGTGAAAACCCAGGATTGTTTGGTAAAGGGTTAAAGTCATAGGGCTCGACTGAAAAAAACACAAGTCACTGTTTTTAATCTATATTGCTACAAATACATAAAATTTACATTTATTAACAATTTGTTTTTCATTTTTCGATGTGATTAAAACAATATAGATTGAAGTTTTAGCAGAGAGAAAATAATGAACAATAGGGTGGGATTTTTTGTTTCATAGGTTTTTCTTCATTCCATGAGGAATTTATGATGTTATTTGTAGAAAAAACATATTGTTTTTTGAGAGTATGGAAATACTCATAGGTATAGGGAGAGATGCTTATAGTAAGTAATTACTCCTTTTACCACAATGTTTTCCAAAGCTATGAATTATTGAGGGGATACATAAAGTTATGCTTGAACTTTACAATTAAGTATGTGGTACACCCTGTACCACACAATCAGGACTTTAAATGACCCCGAGGAAGAAGGCTTTTGAAAACATTGTAGGAAAAGGAGAAAATGCTGGTAACCATGTTTTCTACTCTATGATAGACAGATTTCATATTTTGAGCCACATTTAATTTGTTGCCTGCAAACGCTTTCAATTTGGACAAGTCTAAAATTTTGTTGTGTGTTGAAGGTTTAACCTTTAAACTGCTAACCAAATACAATGAAGATTTCCAGCCAATATTATATACCGAAACATTGCTATTACAAAATCTTGTTGCTGTTTGAAAAAACTCACTGTATCGGACAGTGTAGATCCAAAATCAGACTGCACGTTCAGTGCAGTCTGATCTTGGATCTACACTGTCCGCAAAAGAGCATTGAGTCACACTTAGCTGCCAAAGGGGTTATATTTTTGCTTATCAGTAGGAAAGACTTGTAAATATAATTGTTAATAGTTTATTTATGTACAGTGTAGAACAAAATAAACATTTTATTTGAATCTTTTGAACAAACTATGTGCTCTAACTTTTTTAGATTTTTAGATTCAAGATCTATTTATGTTGAAACTCTTTTTGTTGATACATTTTTTTTTTGTAATAATTTTTATATATTTAACATTTTTCCCCATTATTAGGAAATAATAAAAATACTTAAATATAACAAGTCTGTGTTCTGTAGTTTTGATTTTGCCCTTATTTACTGAATTCATTCCCCTTGCGTACATTGTTTTTTATTTCTTACGAACAAGAAAGTTCGCAACAAATGCCTAGCTGGAATACTAACCGCCCTGGCTGGGATTCAATGTGGTAAAGATCCTCGTTTATTGAGGCTCAAAGACTAATACTCTAACACTGAGCTAATGAGAATTCTCCCTAACGCAGTTGCTAGGAATTATTATCTATACGGGAAGAAGCTATGCTGTAAGGAAGGAGTGATCTTCCGTAACACTAATCTTGCAGCGAAATACTTTTAAAAACATTTTGGATGGTTTTCTAACAGGTCATATCAGCTAAAAGCAGAATACACTAAACAAATCTTCTAAACGGCCACTGTTAAGCTGGAATTCCCTGTAGACCCTTTTTGACATCCGCTATCCAGAAAACGGACTGTTCATTTGGTTTGATTTTTTGGAGAATATTTGACCAGAGTAAAAGCATACCTCACTCTAAGTCTGAAAAGGATTTTTTGGCTTGTACTTTTGAAAGGAACTTATTTAACATACATTCACTGAACATTGAAAATTGAAAAATCATTTTTTTGAAAACTTCAAGCTCCTTCTCTCACTTTATATTTTTGTGCAGAAAATAATTTTCATATTTTTTTCTTATTTCTGACGAAATTTCAATAATAACTTATGATTTTCTTTTTAACCTGTTTTGGCTGATAGACACCACACATGTGCAAACATGTGATTTCCATTTTATGAAAAAGAGATGCCTTCTGTTGGTAAAATCGAGAATCTTTTCATTACAATACCATTTCTAACATCCAGATATATGTTGCAATTTGTATTTATCAACCTGTCTATTACTTGGTCAAATTTACATGAGAAACAAAAGTGGCCGGTTAGAAGTTTTGCTGAATGTACAGGGTGATATCTTTGAAAAACCTTGTGTGCAATAGGTCAAATCTCTGATATTGATTGGTGTCCCGCGTGATGGGGAGGCCCTGAGTTCAAGCCGCACCAGATCCATTGGGTTTTTTCGTGGGAGTGTCCTTGGGTAAAACACTTTAGAGCCCTAGCCTAGTACTGTTGAAACCCAGGAAATACATGGATTAAGTGAGCTGTCGCGATATGAATGAAATAATGTTGAAAGCGGCGTAAAATACCATACAACCAATTAATCTGATATTGATTATGCCATAAAATGAAGTGTACCAGCTGTAAATGGTGTGCCAAGGAAATTATATTTTCTTATTGTCTATCATTTGGTCATGTGATTGTAGAAGTGTGCATCTGCCAGCTGGAACTGCATGTGCTTTTAACTTTTTCCATACCATTGACGACACTAGATGCTTTTGTGGACAATATAGATCAAGATCAGACTGCACAGAATGTGCAGTCTGATCTCTGATCTAAACTGTCCACTTCCCATTCTGGATTATGATCAATCTGTCTTGGTCTCGCAGAGAAAATGTATTTTTAGCCGTTGAGAAAATGAAATTTATCTATATTCGGTAGTGAAAGAGTTACCGGTAACTCTTTGCCAAACAAGAAAATCATGGTCCAAGTTAAAAACGTTTGCAGATGATAATTTCAATGTGGCTAAAATAATGGAATTTTTCTGTGATATGGTAGAAAAAATTGCGGTAAAAGGAGAAACGCTGGTAACCAGCATTTTCTCATTTTTCCACAATGTTTTCAGAAAAACCTTCTTCTTCAGGGTTGTCAAAACTCGGGATTGTGTGGTCAAGGGTTACGTAGGAATCGTTATGGTTGATCTCGGCATAAAATTGTCACAGAGTGTGAAATATCCACAAATAAGTTCAATATGTAAACCTACTTTTTTTGTTTTCTTAAATGTTCAAAGTTTAAAACACTAAGAACAAAAATATTTTTTCCCTTGACACACTGATTGTTGCTGATCTATCTACCCGTCTGTCTGTCTGTCTATCTATCTACCTATCTATCTATCTATCTATCTCATGAAATGAAAAAAAACATGGCGAAACTGAAGAATTTAATGGTCTAAGGGAGAAAACTCGTATTTACTTCTGTCTTAATTCATATCAGAGTCACGTCCCCTGTAGCTAGTCTAAGACCACAAGCGAACAAAAATTCTCCAGAGACGACCGATATAAAAACGATTTCTTCTGCTGAGTTTTTTATGATTGTTACATTAATTTTATGTAATCTAATGATAATCCTATAAACATCTATGTTCATTTCGGAAGAAATCGTGACGTCAGACAAAAAGTAATTAAATAAAATGAATGATATATTTTTTTAAACCAGACAGTGGTCTCCCTTGCGTAGCGTCAAATTTTGTAAACGCAACATCTGTCAAAATTCAAAGTTGGAAAGTAATGGTTTGTTTATGGATATCAGATTCCACACAGTCTATAGACTTAATTTAGGTCATTTAACGTTTGGAAATCTTTCAACAAGTGGGATGTATGTGTTCACTTAGATCACTACACGAACTGTAAATTATATGGATCCATAAAATCCATTTTGTATGAAAACCGACCATAAACACCGGTCATTTGAACTGCAGAAAATTGACCAACAGCAAAACGTTTTCGGCCCAGGTCAGCCTGCGCAAACTGACCTGGGTCGATAAGTTTTGCAGTTTTGCAGATGCATTAAACCCCCTTATCACAGAGAACTGCTCATTTTAAAACAGTCGTGGATTAGCTGAAAGGTGGAAATCATTCAGAAATCTCGCAGTAATTCACTAGAATTGAGAACCTCAGGTAACGGATTTTTTTCTCATTTCTAAAAAGAAATAATCGTTGATTTTTATACGTAATTCGAACATGGTGAGAAGAGAAGTAAAGAAATTATCATTATGAAGGGAGATCACTCTCCATACATTCTGACTTTAAGATTGTAGGAGTTTTCTCCCTTAGACCATAAAATGATATAGGAATCCCATCATTCACTCGTATTTGCTTGATAAAAAAGAAATGAAATTATATGTAATATATTGATTGATTGTATTGTGTTTTACGCCATTATTTCAGTTATATCGCGGCGGCCAGTGCACCTATCCATGCTTCCTGGAGTTTCTTTTACCAGTGCTCCACACAATATTCTTTCCAAGCCACTAGCTGCTTACCTACATAATCATCGTCGAATCAATGGTCGGCGGTTAGAGAGGAATGAATCCTGTCGCACTGCCTATCATCAGTTTTTGGAAAAAAATTGGTCGAGCCAGGAATTGAACCAGCGACCCCCTGTTCTCAAGTTGTTTATGCTACCGACTGCGCTACCGGGGCTCAGCACATGTAATACATGATAACTGTTACTATACAAAACACTCAAGACAACAGACTATAGTTATGACATTATAATGGCAAAAGAAGACAGCGCTTGTAATAAGTATTTATTGTTAGTAAAGCAAAGTTTTCACAAATTTTCCCAGTTACACAAATTTAAAGATTTTTGAAAAAAAAAAAAAAACTTGCTTCATGAGCTTATCATTTTATATTTTACCAAACAAACTTGTGTTTCAAAGACTCTGAGGTCTTTATGATTTTTACTCACAAAATATCAACTTTCTCTTCCAACCCCGCCCTCACCCCCACCCTCACCCCAAAAATGGCACGAAATCTGGTCTGATGCCCCTTTAAATTCCATAAATGTTTTACCAGACTACAAAATTTTGAACCGGTCCAGATTTGAAGCATTTTCAAATGACAAATTATGTGTGGATAACAGCGAATTTTGTCTTTGAAAGGACAGAAAGCATGAAGATAAAAGGAGAAAATGCTGGCTACCAGCATTTTCACCTTTTTCCACGATGTTTTCAAAAGCCATCTTCCTGAAGATCGTTAAAATTTTGGATTGTTTGGTAGAGAGTTAAAAAAGATTTTTTTTCTGTCAAGTATTTATCACCCATCCAAGACTTATTCCATCATTTTAGCCCTATTTCTATGTGTTGTCTGCAAATGCTGTAAATTTTGGCATGTCTAAAATTGTGTTGTCTAGAATGGATGTGACTCTTAAGTGCTAAGCTCATCTTTGTCTTTGTGGAATATTTCGATCAAGATCAGACCGCCATTTACATACATCCATCAAGATACCGGTAAGTCCAATCTTCGAAGAATATGACATTCGCAGACAACGACGGATCACCGGGATTTACCGAATAATTAGTTACGGAATCCACCGAGTTGTGACGAAGGAAGGTCCCACGTGACATACGTTCGGCGAACGAACGCCGCCATTGTTGACATCGCCGTACATCAACAAAATTGTTTCATAATTTCTGTTGAAAATACTTGATTCCGGTGCAAAGGTAAATGATACACTTTGTTTTAAGTGAATAGACATAAGGTAATGGATAACAAAACTCAATGTTATCATTCCTTTTAGATCTTCAATCGATTACAGTCAAAACGTCCCCATGTCATATCGTCCCACAGTCAAAACGTCCCCTTCTTCTTTTGGTCAAGTCGTCCCGCTTTTGAAAATGTATGATCAAAAAATTCCCTTTAGTAGTTCATCCGTCTTAATCACTTTTGTTAGCAAATTTTATGAAGAAGAAGAGCTTACGGTGCTATTTGGTAACATTGTTGGAAAAGGAAACGATGCAAGTAACCAGCATTTTCTCCTTTTTCCACAATGTTTTTTACTCTTCCTAAAACAATTTTCAATATTTTGAGCAACTTATCTTTTTTTTTGTCTGCAAATGCTTTCAATTTGGACAAGTTTAAAATGTGCTTGTGGTAAAGGATCAGTTTCTAATGAAAATGTATGGGGATGTTTGTCTTGATATCTATTTCCTCAGTCTCAATAATGAGACACTACATGTCTTTTTTCATATTTGAGCATTTGTTGTGCACCGTACCATCTCAAATCCATGATACCATCGTAAATTTTCCGGTAGAAAAGATAGAGCGCTATGCTGACTGTTTAGTCTGTTTAATCTGTATTGCAGCAAAAATGCAATTAACTTTAATAACAAACATGACCAAAGACAAATTATGAAACCTTTCATTACTTAAAGAGCTTGTAGAAGTGTTTTGTAATTTGTAAATCTTGGGAAAAAAACCAACGAAATTTTTCGTGTGTGGCGGCAGTTTTGTATGCTTTTGGGAACGTAAAAAACTCGAGTAACAGATGTAATGAACTGTTTTTTCTTATGTTCAGCGTTTAAGTTGAAAATATTTGTATTTCAAACGAAAGGTTATCGAATACGCAAACAATGATTATGTTCAAATCCTAGTTTTGTGCTCTATTTGTGAAATTATGAGAGTTCAAACTTGGGCACAGAATCTGTGCTGAGATTTCAACTGTTATTTTATTGATTGTCTCTGTACTCAGGGGCCACCAGTCAAAAATTAATATCGCCTTTGGGGACAGTTATCTGTACTACTATTTCCTGTATTGTATCTAAGCGATTTTGAAATTTCTACTGACAGCAAATACCAAAAACTATTTTAAAGTCTAATGGTTAAGTCCCCATTCTTCATTTTTAGGATAAATAAACAGGCGGTTGCTGACTAGAGTGAGCCAGAATGGCTTACAACTATGTGATAGGCCCTGGGGGGCAGCCAATGATTCTGGGGCAAGTCCAGATGATGCCTATAATGCAAGTAGCTGGAGCTCCACAGCAGCTTCAACAGATGGGACCACCAATGATGCCACCCCAGCAACCCCCACAACCACCCCACATGCCACAAGCTAAACTACCAGATTACATGTCAGAAGAAAAGCTTCAAGAGAAAGGTACATTGTTTTACAGTATCTGAAATACAAGGCATATTACTGCTTAATATTTAGGGTCCTGCATAGCTCAGTGGTAAAGTGTAGGACTCGTAACTGAGAGGCCCGGATTTGAGCCTCAATGGATCCACTGGGCTTTTCGTGGGAGTGTCCTTAGGCAAGACACTTCAGAACCCTAGCCTAGTACTGGTAAAAGCCCTGGATATACATGGACAATTGAGCTGTCACAGTGATGTGACTGAAGTAATGTGGAAAACGGCGTAAAACACCACTCAATGATTTAATCAAACTACTTATTATTGCCAGTCTGATAGAGTTGTCTCTCCTTGAGCTCTCTTGTGCATACAGTGTTCTGCCAAGGCCGCATATTTGCGATTTCCTCACTAAAAAATTCAAAATGTCGCAGAAAAAAAAGGTAAAAGGCGATTCCTGTCGCATATAAAAAAATCGTGGAATCAGTCGTGTAACTATTACAATTTATTGTTTTTCATGGGTGCCCAAGGTGCGTATATGCAAAATGAAAATTTGATTGGACGCAGACCGAAAACATCAACCAAGTATTGATTGCGTACTTTACTGTCATGACATAGCATCTTCTGCAATATCAGTCAGAAAATGGTTTTGGCGCCACTGCGAAAAAGCCAGGTATGATCCTAAGCTTCTGTGGTCAGCCAAAGCATACTAACAATCAGAGCTCAAAGTCAGATAATGTTCTGATGCCCAGTACCCCTCCCACTCAATCAACTTTGTCGGAAGATGGTAAAAAATACCTGTATGACAGTTCTTAGTATTTAAAAGAATATTCTGCATTTGAATATGTTTGTGACCGCAACTTTATGGGTTGTAAAATGTGCTTTAAAAAAAACCCGAAAAGTACGCATTTACTAAAAAAAAAGAAAAAAGTAACTTCAGAACTACTACTCTTATGTACGACTTGCAGAGAACGTCTATCGTAGATCAGCTGTCATGGCCGAGTCTTTTCAGGGGGATTTTAAGAAAACTGTACGGTAGGGAAAGTCTGGATAAGAAATAATCAGCCGTGTTAGTTGCATTTAAATCCACATTTTGGCTATTGAAAGAGAACATAGCAATTAACAAGTATGGGTATTGGGGGACTAATTTCAATTTCTTATTTTTAAACCATTTTAAAAATGCAGACTAAATTTTGTCCTGGAATTTTTAAAAATGTCTCAAACCTTTCTGGATGAGTGAAACATTTGTCTCTACTTTTTAAAATCCTTGGCAGAACACTGTGCATATATAAGAAAATGAACAAGTTCTGCGAGACAGCGGTATTGTTGAAATCTATATGGTACTAGTAATGCAGCCAAATCATTGATAGCCCATAACAAGAGGAGAAAAATGAAAGGCTTAATTCTTTTCCAAACAATAACATTTTAGACCGGTTGAACATGAAAGCATTTGCAGATGACATACTAAATTGGACTATAAGGATAGATGTTGTTTTTCAGATGACATACTAAATTGGACTAATAGGATAGATGTTGTTCTTATAAAAAGTAGAAAACTTTATAGGACAAGAAAATGCTAGGTTACCAGCATTTTCTCTTTTTTCCACAATGTTTTCAAAAGGCTTTTTTCCAGGATCGTTAAAACCTTTGAATGTTTAACCCATTACCACATAATGCCGACTTTTAACGACCCTGGGAAAGAAGCCTTTTGAAAACATTGTGGGAAAAGGAGAAAATGCTGGTAACCAGCATTTTCTCCTTTTCCCACAATGTTTTCTACCCTATCATAGCAAAATTGCATCATTTGAGCAACATTGAAATTGTCGTCTGCAAATGCTTTCAATTTGGACAAGGCTAAAATTTTGTTGTCTGGTAAAGGGTTAAAGTACTTGTTAGTTACTGCATCGCAATTACCATTGGTCCTTCGATATGTAGAAAATTGACCAATAGCAAGAAATTTCAACCCAGGAGCAGGCTGACCTTGGTTGATACTTTCTGCAATTCTGCAAATGCATTAAACCCCCTTTCCACTGAGCATGGTTCATAGCTACTTGTCATTGTAGCAAGAAAATGGCAGCAGCTGCAATCCAAGCGGTACAGCGAGAAGAGAAAGTTCGGGTTCGTTGATGCACAGAAGGAAGATATGCCTCCAGAACATGTAAGGAAAATCATCCGAGACCATGGGGATATGACCAACAGGAAATTTAGACATGACAAGAGAGTGTATTTAGGGTGGGTTTTTGTTGTCTTAAAGAGAGTTTTTTGCTGTTTCAAAGTGACAAAGCTAGATCTACTTACTTTTTCAAAAGAAATGGAGCTTTAGCTTACCACTTCATCAAAGTCTTATGCAAGTCTTAATGTGTAGTAGCAAAATGAACAAAGAGCTACTGGAAAAAGAAGTAATGATTTGGGCAGCTCTTATACATCTAAATCATACCATTTCAAAGTAGGGAAATTATGGAGATGACAACCTGTTATAGTATGATCTGTGAAAGTCTTAATTGCTGGCAGAAAAATGAATTTCAGAATCAGCGAAAAAGCGCATAAAAAGAAAAAGCTCATTTTGGCAACATTTTACCTAGTTTTAAGTTTCATTTTTCTGCCAGCGACTAACACTTGGCTTGACTGTACAATAACAGATTGTAATCTGCACAATAATTTCCCTACTTTTAAGTGGTGTAAATCTAAAGGTATTGTAGCTCTCACATTGTTTACTTTTGGTCTGTACTTGGCCTTTAAGAAATCAACACCAACATTGACAGTAATGAAAAAAAACAACAACAGCATTTAATCAAACTTTTTGCGTCTTTAATTCAGTGGCACCTCCCCTGACCACAGATATAGCAGGAAAAAGGTCCCTGCAGAAACAAGTGTTTATATGTTGTATACATAAAGTTTATTTATTTTTGTAGAGCCTTGAAGTACATGCCTCATGCAGTACTAAAGTTGTTGGAGAACATGCCAATGCCATGGGAGAAAATTCGAGATGTGAGAGTTCTGTACCATATCACTGGAGCTATCACGTTTGTTAATGAAATACCCTGGGTGATTGAACCTGTTTATATAGCACAGTGGGGGTAAGTTCAATAAGTCATATGTGTCCTTCTTCATCTGTTATCCATTGCCTCACAATCCAGACTTTTGCTGACCTTGGGGACGATGGGTTTTGAAAGCATTGTGGGAAAAGGATAATATGGTGGTACAAGCATTTTCCTTTCTTGTACTATTAAATGACAGACAAGAAGATTGTGAATTCCTCGTTACTGACAATAATGGCTAATTTGATGTCCGAGCAAAAGACTGTGTCATTTAAAAAGCAGTATATTTTAGAATGTTCTCTTAGACTATGTTGTCATTACTCTTTGAAATTGTGAAAACAATAAGGTCCCAAGTTTGATTCCTGGGAGTGGGTGTCAACTTTGGGACTGTTCATTGGCTCACACATTTGGCGCTAGCACTGTTGTGGTTTCCAGGAAGCAGAATTGAGAGAGATTAGTATAATTTGCAAAAACTTGTAGCTCAAGTGATGTAAAGTAAATGTATTTAAACAGACATCATTTTCAAACTTAATGAAAGTCCTTGATGGAAAGCATATATTTAGATATATAAGGATTCATATTTTTTCAAAATTTACAGAACAATGTGGATAATGATGAGAAGAGAGAAGCGTGATCGTCGGCATTTCAAGAGGATGAGATTTCCTCCATTTGATGATGAGGAACCTCCGCTAGATTACGCCGACAACATTCTGGATGTTGAGCCCCTGGAGTCTATACAGATAGATCTGGATCCAGAGGAAGACAAGTGTGTTGCTGACTGGTTCTATGACCATAAACCATTGGTGGACACTGGGTAAGTTATTTGTTCTGTTATCTGTAAGGCTATACAATTTATAGGTACTTTTGTTAGGGAATTTTCAGCTCTTTGAATTGAGCATCTATAAAAAGTATTGAGCCATGTCAGTCTGCGCAGTTGGCGCAGGCTGATCTGGGTCAAAACTTCTTGCTCTTTGTAGATTTTCTGCAGTTGTGGAGCATTCTTCATCATGATTCAGCGGCTTGTAAGACATAAAAATTATATGATTCCATAATAATGTGACTACTTGCAACTTGTTTGCATCACAGAACCCCCTGTCATCAGGGTGCTGCTCAGATCTATTAAAGTTATACACAATTTGGACTTTGTCTGTGATAATAAATGGGCAATACAATGGAGTGATAAAGCATTTGGAATGACATATTTAAATTCTATGAAAGGGTTTCTACATTTAAAGAACCACTAGCTATTGAAATTTCTAGACCTTTATGTTCGTACATATTGCAGATAGAGAAATTTAAAACTATGATGAAGATGTGACTGACAGATCATAAAATATTAGATTAAACCTAACCCTTTATTGCACAATTCTGAGTTTTCACAACCCCGGAGAAGAAAGCATTTGAAAATGTTGTGTGTGGGATATAGAGAAAATGCTGGAAACCAGCATTTTCTCAATTTCCCACAATGTTTTCTACCCTTTCATGAGCAAATTCCATGAAGAAAAGCCACATCAATTGTGTAGTCTGCTGATGCTTTTATTTTGGACATGTCTGAAATTAATTTTGTTGTTTGGTAAATGGTTAACCCTTTACCACACAATACCAAGTTAAGAGGCAGGTAAGAGGCATTCAGAAACATTGTAGGAAAAGGAGAAAATGCTGGTAACCATTACCCACAATGTTTTCTACCCTTTCATGGATAAATAACATCATTCAGGGATCATATTCTTTGTATTTTGCTATTATTCTTTCAGTTTGGACCAGTGTTAAATTTTGTTATTTGTTAAAGAATTCATAATATATGTACTTTGTCACATTGAAAGCAAGTTGCATATTCTTGCATTCAAATTACAGGTTTGTGAATGGATCAACCTACAGAAAATGGAATCTGACACTGCCCATGATGTCAGTTTTGTATCGTCTTGGTAACCAGTTGCTGACAGATCTGGTTGATGATAACTACTTCTATCTGTTTGACTTGAAGTCATTCTTCACAGCAAAGGCCCTAAACATGGCCATCCCAGGTGGACCAAAGTTTGAACCCCTGGTCAAAGATAAAGAAATGCAGTGAGTGTTTTATTTGTAACTTTTTTTTTTGTGTGTGTGTTTTTGGTTTGATATGATTTTTCTTTTAATACCCAGAGATACTGAAAAATGGTTTTATTAAGCCATGCTCTGTGAAAAGGTGGTTTAATACATAAGCAAAAAGTATCGACCCAGGTCAGCATGTGCAGTTTGCACAGGCTGACATGGGTCAAAAGTTTTTGCTATTGGTTTATTTTCAGCATGTCCAAGAACTGTTCTACCTCATGATTTAGTTGGTTGTTAAACTAAATGGATATAATGGATCTATAATTACATGTATGTGATAACTTGCTTGGTATAATGCATCAAGATGTATTGAACCCTCTTTTGCCAAAGAGTGGCTCATACAATGGTTTGTTTGATTTTACAGGGATGAAGACTGGAATGAGTTCAATGATATCAACAAGATTATTATCCGACAGCCAGTGAGGACAGAGTACAGGATAGCCTTCCCTTATCTCTACAACAATATCCCATTCCAGGTCCACTTGTCATGGTATGTTTCTGACTTGGCATGTGTATTTCTGAAAAATTAATCCAAGCCATAAAGTGGGGGGTATGTGTCATGGAACGGCCTTTGTCTGTCAGACTTTCTCTGAGCCTGTCCATCTGCCTATCTGTAACACTTTCTCGTCACTTTATACCTCCCAAACCCATTGTCTGATTTTAAATTTATTTCACAGGATTATCACCTTTATGAGACAAATTCCAGAGCTGAAGTTCGAACCAGTGATCCCCTTTTCTCAAGTCCTATACACTACCAGCTGTCCTACCGGGGTTTGGCCATTCTGAAATAAAGCAATAGTTATCTTTATGGTGATATTTTTTCCAGGTACCACTGGCCAAATATAGTGTTCATCAAGACTGAGGATCCAGATCTACCCGCCTTCTACTTTGATCCTCTGATCAATCCTATTTCACACAGACATGGCAACAAGGTATTCTTGAAATGTCAGAGTTGATTTCTTGCTCTTTACCAAATGACAAAATGTTATGCTTGTCCAACTTGTAAGCACTTATTAACCCTTTACCAAACAACCTATTGGGGAAGAAGCCTTTTTCAAAAATTTGTTGGTCTACTTTTTCCACATTGTTTCTACGCTATAAAAAAAAATAAAAAAAAATTCAGTCAGTTGACTCACACTCAATTCATTATCTGCAAATGCTTTGAATTTAGGCTTGTCCAAAATGTTTTTGGCTTGGTGAAGAGTTGCATGTCAAAATCGATTTAAAAAATGTTAGACTTGTCCAACTTGAAAACATTTACAAACCTCTCAAATTCTATTAAACTTGTCTTTTAGAATAATAATATGCTTGCCAAGGGGTTGTTCAATAATATTCTTTAGACTTGAATTATAAAATTTTATCTCAAATGCCAACTTATGTCAGATCCTATATTTACCTTGCTGCCAATCTCTTTTTAAATATTGGCTAGAAATTAGAATTGCTTTTAAAGAGCGTTTTCTCCTTTTGCTGCAAAATTTCTTTATGTAACATTGGTTTTTACTGATTACTGTTAAAGTGGATATTATTGTGGGTCTAAAATTTCACTAATTGCCAAATACTGACGTCACAAGTTTTATAATTTCTGCGAAAACTGCAACATACGATCTTGCATAAAAGTCATCTTTGTGACAGAGCCCTGTAATGATGAACTGTAACCGCTTCAGTTGATATTAACCTCCACTTGACTTGTATTTTTGTCAACTTTGATGACTAAAGGCGTTCATTGAGGTTGACAAAGGTTCTAGTCAATTTTTTCCTCATTCTCTCGGTAAAATATCCCTTAACCCTTTACCACACAATCCCGACTTTTAACGACCCTATTAAAGAAGCCTTTTGAAAACATTGTGGGAAAAGGAGAAAATGCTGGTAACCAGCATTTTCTTCTTTTCCCACAATTTTTTCTACCCTTCCCAAATCAAATTTTAGTTTTTCAGTCACATTTGAATTGTCATCTGCAAATGCTTTCAATTTGGTTAAGTCTAAAATTTTGTAATTTGGTAAAGTGTTAATGTGGCTTGAATTTATGCTGGCTAATATCTTTGCTATTTTTATCAATATGCGAAAATCATGAAGATTCCCACGACGCAAACATTTCCGGTTTTACAGTACCTGTAGTTTACAGGAATGTTTCAAAGTTGTCTGCTGCATACTAGCCCATGAGGTTATGACATGTTCCATCTTTTTCAAATTTTAGAATGTTGAACCTCTACCAGACGATGATGAAGAATTTGAGCTGCCAGAATATGTTCAGCCCTTCATGCATGACACGCCCCTATACACAGACAATACTGCGAATGGTATAGCTCTTCTTTGGGCTCCCAGACCATTTAACTGCAGATCAGGGCGCACAAGGAGAGCCATTGATGTGCCGTTGGTGAAGACATGGTATAGAGAGCACCCGCCCTCAGGCATGCCCGTGAAAGTTCGGGTGTCATACCAAAAGCTTCTCAAGTACTATGTGCTGAATGCCCTAAAGCACAGACCTCCAAAGTCTCAAAAGAAAAGGTAAGGTCTAGTTTTTCTGTTTTGTACGAAATTGCTGATACCTTTATGAATTTTTTACCAAAAGACGAAGGTTTAAACTTGTCCAAATTGAAAGCGTTTACTGACCTCATCGTAAATGTAAGTCAAAAAAATGAAATTTGTCTTAGAAAGGGTAGAAAACTTGCTGGGATAAAGAGAAAGTCCTGTTTACCAGCATTTAGAAAGGGTAAAAAAAAAATTGTAGTAAAGGACAA
The DNA here is from genome assembly GCA_946811185.2 of Hippopus hippopus. Classification (NCBI taxonomy): domain Eukaryota; kingdom Metazoa; phylum Mollusca; class Bivalvia; order Cardiida; family Cardiidae; genus Hippopus; species Hippopus hippopus. The sequence goes on from OX328109.1 coordinate 1,434,461, forward strand.
AATGCTGGTGACCAGCATTTTCTTCTTTTCCCTCAATGTTTTCTATCCTTCCTAAATCAAATTTCATTTTTTGAGTCACATTTCTTTTTCTCGTCTGCAAATACTTACAGTTTGGACAAGTTTAATAGTTTGTCGTATGTTAAAGAGTTGAAAGGAGTAGATTTCCAACTTGACAGGTGATGGTTGTTGTTGTCAGAAGCCTGTCAAGCTATTAGCATAGATGCAAGGTCACAGGGCTTGTTCTATGCAGTGTGGTCTTGATCTGCACTGTTTCATGAAGCAACTTTAATTAACGGAGACTCAATAAGTAACATGAAAATTTGAATGAGTTGTGCTCTGTGTAAAGGGGTGTAATGCATCTAAAAAGTATTAACGTTAGACAAAATTTATCCATATTACATGTATGTGCTTACTTGCTTTGTTTTATTGCATTGCAAGGATGCATTAAAACTCCTTTTCTTATATCATGGCTCAAATGAACTTCTTTCAACAGGTATTTGTTCCGGTCCTTCAAGGCAACCAAGTTTTTCCAGACTACCCAGCTAGATTGGGTAGAGGTCGGGTTACAGGTCTGTCGACAGGGCTACAACATGTTGAATCTTCTGATCCATAGAAAGAATCTTAACTATCTACATTTAGACTACAACTTTAACTTGAAGCCTGTCAAAACTCTGACGACAAAGGAAAGAAAGAAATCCAGATTTGGAAATGCCTTCCATTTATGTAGAGAGGTGTTGAGGCTGACAAAGTTAGTAGTGGACAGTTTTGTGCAGTACAGACTTGGCAATGTTGATGCTTTTCAGGTATGATGGAAATCTACAGCTTATTCTACATTTGGGGCTTCAGTCGTCCCACCCAAGTCAACGTTTTTAATATGACTCAGGGAGAGGAGGGGGTAGTAAAAACATTGTACTATACATAGGAAAAGGAAAAAATACTGCTAACACACATTTTCTTCTTTCCCTACCATGGTTTTTTCCCAAAGAGATATTGTAGTCGTTAACATACAGGACTTGAGAATTAGATAGCTTGTTCGAATTCGCAGCAATTTCTTTCAATGGATTGATGATAGTTATTATGACAGGATACAATCCTCTCTTAAGGCTGATCATTGTTTCAACAGTGATTATGTGAGAAAGCAGCCACTGGCATAGAAGAATATATTGCGTAGTTCTAGTAAAAGAAAATCCAGGAAAGCATGAACATGTGCAATGACTGCCATGGTATAACTGAATTAATGTTGAAAAAGACATTAAACAACATATAATTAATCAATCAATCAATTCTGTTTTCAGTTGGCTGATGGTCTACAGTATGTATTTGCCCATGTGGGTCAGTTGACTGGAATGTACAGATACAAATACAAATTGATGAGACAAATACGAATGTGTAAGGACTTGAAGCACGTTATCTACTACAGATTTAATACAGTAAGTGTTGAACTTTTAACCTTTTTGGCCCCATGGGGGGGGGGGGGGGGGGGGGGGGGAAGGGGGCTTTTGCGGACTGCATAGATCAAGATCAGACTGCACAGAATGTGCAGTCTGATCTTGGATCTGTGCAGTCCACTTGTCTAGTTGACCATATAAGATCAAAGTAGGTGGTCTTTCAGTTGTTGAAAGAGGTCAAGTTTATATATTTGGTGCTGAAAGAGTTAAAGTAATTGCATGAGATCTGCCAGACCGTAGTAGCTCAGTGAGAAACAAGTGAACAGCGCCCTGGGAAAAGGAAGTTTGATGCATCTCTGTAATCCGTTATAGCAGGTAAATCATCACATAATTATGGATTCATAAACCAATTTTGTGTAACAGCTAATGAAATCATAAGGTAATTTGGTCCTTTGACATGCAGAAAGTTGACCAATAGCGAAAATTTTTGACTGAGGTCAGCCTGCGCTGACTGCAATTCTGAAGATTCTGCACTGACTGCTTTTTGCAGATGGATTAAATCCTCTTCACAGAGTATGGCTCAACTCTTTTTTGTTATACAGGAGTTAGATGCTCAAATTACAGCTGAAAAGGCATTCTATTGGTCATCTAATGGAAGATATGACAAACTATTCCTCTCACACTTCTGAATACTAAATTGACTTGGCCCAGCCTGGTAGTGCAGCTGTTAGGATACAGATTTTCAGACCATGTGATGGCTAATTCAGATCCCCAGCTGGGAGAATTTTTTTCAGAGGATTGATGAAAGTCATTCCAAAAAGATTCATTCCTCTCACCACTGATCATTGTTTCAACAATGGTTATATAGGAAAGCAGCCAGTGGCTTGGGGAGAATATTGTGCAAAATACTGGTTAAAAGAAACTCCAGGAAAGCATGGATAGATGCACTGGCCACTACGACATAAAAGGTAATGTTGAAAACAGCATAAAATACCATACAACCAATTATTGTGTAACTTAACAAGTAAATACTAGATCAGCTTCATTGCAGAAGTATTTTGTTAGCATCCCCATTGGCAAAGATGACATAACCTAAGTCCCATCAGACTCAAGTTATCAAGGTCTTATGTAGGTAACTTTCATACTTTTCAGGGTCCTGTAGGGAAAGGCCCAGGATGTGGGTTTTGGGCCCCAGGCTGGAGGGTGTGGCTTTTCTTTATGAGGGGTATCACTCCATTACTAGAGAGGTGGCTGGGTAATTTACTGTCGAGACAGTTCGAAGGTCGTCACTCTAAGGGTGTGGCTAAAACAGTGACCAAACAGAGGGTGGAGAGTCATTACGATCTGGAGTTGAGGGCTGCTGTAAGTATTAACACTTTGATGAATAATCCCAAGTTTTTAAGACTCTAAAAAATAAGGCTTTTGAAAACATTGTGGGAAAAGGAGAAAATGCTGGCAACCAGCATTTTCTCCTTTTCCCACAATTTTTTCTATCCTATCATAGAGATACAGATCGCTTGTATCAATTAGAATTTGTCATCTGCAGTTGCTATTTATTTGAAAAAGTAGAAAAAATGTTATCAGGGTTCTAGGTTTGAGAACAATAGGTTGGAACTTGACATTTTTGTACATAGTTTACTTTCTCCCAGTGCAGCTTCACAAACTATTTCACAAGTGTAGTAGTTTTCTTGACAACTTTCCTTAATTAACTTATTTTTAAAATTTTACTTGTTAATTTTTAATGTTATTAGCTCCACTGGCTGAAGGCAGGCAAGCTAATGTCATTGCCCTGTGCCCGACATTTGTGCATCTGTTATTGCATGTATCCTTGCATGTGGTAAATTTTATTTCAAACATCTCTGAAACAAAAGCTCCAATTTGGATTAGATTTGACAAATGATTCTTCCATGGTCATTTTCAGTATTCCTTCCAAGAACTTGGTTCCATCCAGAAAATCTCTTTTTTTTTCCTCACTGCTATATGATATCATGGGGTTTTAAAAAAAAAGCCTGAGAAAGCTGATGAAATTATTGAGTCACATTTCGGGGATTGGACTACAAAAAAAATGCATGTAAGGGTAGTTTGAAATTTTAAAAGAAAGAGCTTACTTTTGTCCTGTTGAAATAGAGATTATATCAGGCCAGTGATGTTAGGCGTGTTTAAGGATTTTATTACATTCTCAAATGTAAAAGGTGTTGAGAGGTGTTTTACGACTGACTTAAAGATAAACCAGCTTCCCAGCCTTTATTTCAGTTTTTAGGTCTATAACTTCAAAATACCTAACCCTAGAGATATAACTGTCTTTGCTCAATTTGTTTTTTTCGCTTGCTTCATGTAGAAACATTATTTTATTGCTCAAACATAGTCCCAATTTCTGCCAGTAACTTTCACAGGTACACTAAGCCAAAATTTCATTTTTTGTATGAGGCTTTTGATTTGCAAGCCACATGACATCAGAAGATAGAGCATTCTATAGACTGTGTATGGTCAATTATGGTCATGTTTGGTCAAAAAGTAGGTAACTAGGTTTATATAACCCTTAACCACACAATCATTAGTTTTAAAAACCCTGAGAAAGAAAGCTTTTGAAAACATTGTGGGACATAGTATAAATGCTGTTAAATGGCATTTTCTTCTTTTCCCACAATGTTTTCGACCATAATCAAAGGCAAATTCGATCAGTTCTACCACATTTAGTTTGTCGTCCTCAAATGCTTTGAACTTTGACATGTATAAAATTTTGTCATATGTTAAAGAGTTAATGAAAAAACTCATATCATTTTTCTTTCACTATTTCCAGGTGATGCATGACATCTTGGACATGATGCCAGAAGGAATCAAACAGAATAAAGCCAGAACTATACTGCAGCATCTCAGTGAAGCTTGGCGCTGTTGGAAGGCTAATATTCCATGGAAGGTAAAGTCAAAAATGCAGAAACCATGTCTAGTTTATTTACTATATACAGTCGAGCCGCGTTAATCCGGGCTCCAAACTTCCGGAAGTTTCAAGATCCGGAAAAAAACATCAGGGAACGAATATTTTCTGTACAAATTTTACTTTTTATTCCGGAAATCCGCGTTCCGGAACCGGAACGGAAAAATCGGGAACGAAGGGTTAAAAAACAATGTAACTCTTTATCAGATAAACCGGACGTGGCCTGACTGTGTATCAAACAATTTCCCCGGTACGTGATTTTGAACTGGTCCATAGTATGCATTTGTAACACGAGTATCAGTCTAGTATCAATTTATTTCAGATGGTTTTCACACATTTGAAAACAAACGTCTTAATTAGATGTTGTTTGGGAAAAGTGTTAATAGACATACACGTGCCATCGTTAAGTGTCAGTTTGACAGATTATCAATACCTTTTCAGATCAAAGATCAGACCAAATATTCTGTCTACAGACTGATCTTGATCTACACAGGCCGCATATAAGCAACTTATGTTTTGAAAGGTTCTTGAAGGGCTTAATCTTTTCTGGCTCTTTGATGCTATACAAGCAATTTCTCCCTTTTTTCGTAATGTTTTCAAAGGTCACCTTCTGCAGAAGTGTGAAACTGTGAGGGAAATGGCTTAAGTCGTAACTGTGTTCTCCCTCTTAGAAAAATAGATCTAAAATAAAAATAAAAAAATACGCAACCTCGTATTCCTTTTCTTTATTTATCAGTAATTCATTTATATTTAACACCAAAGCATTAATTATCGTATGCATTTTTTTTTTGTTTTGGCTACGAGCGATTTTTATATGAAAACAGCCGAACTTTTTTTTCTGCCGACTACACAAAACACGTGACATGATAGCTCAGGTGTTCAAGTAACAACCTTTACTAGATGCAAAAAAGCATTAGCAGCTAATGTAAAGCAGGCATGATATTAGCTTATTGTGTGGTCTTTTGTATTGACTGGCAGTCTGCTTGTAGCAGGGTGTAATTTTCTTGGAGCAAAACAGTTGTAAATATGTACAACAAACGCTTGCACTACAACCCTCTCGCTTCGAATAATTTGCACATTACATCAGACCCATTATGTTAATTTTAACTCTTTACCACAAGACAAAAAGAGAAATGACTGGTCTAAATGTAAAGTATTTTCAGAAGACAATTTAAATGTAGTTAAAATGACATAATTTGTCTTTAACTGCGTAGAAAACATTATTGGAAAAGGAGAAAATGCTGGTTACCATCACTTTCTCCTTTTCCAACAATGTTTTTGAAAGGCCTTTTCCTCAGGGTCTTTAAAACTCGACATTGTGTGGTAAAGGGTTAACACTTGTGTACCCGCAACAGGCTTGAAATCGTTGACAGATGGCTTGTTTTACATTTTTTGTTATTAAAAATTACTCTGCCGATTGCAAAATGGCGGAAGGTGTGGATAGACATCAGACTAAACAGAACGCGCTGTCTGATCTTGGATCTACACCATCCACAGCTCTAACTATGACTTAACTCGTATCGGAAAGCAACTTCTTGTGGGCCAAAAGTGGTAAGAAAATACTTAAAACGTGTAGATTATTTCAAAACTGAAAACACGCCGAATCTGTTGATCAGCTACAGTTAATGATCCCGTCACCGGTTGTAAAAATAGAACAAACTTTTGTCAGATGTTACCCTTATTATTTCGGACACACATTCCATACAAGTCTCTCGAAATTGAAAAATCAACAGTAATACTGTAATAAAAAAAAAACAATTGTACTTGTGTTTCGCCCCCCTTTTTCGTGGCGTTTTTAAAAGTCATAATGTGCCGAGCTTTACAAGCTCAGCCGTTTGTACAAAGTTGTACATGTGTATGCAATAAGGTATAAAGGGAAATTCGTGTACAAAAACACATTAAAAAAAATAGCAAAATGCTCATTTATGACATTTTATTCTATTATATATCTGAACAATCGTAGGAAAAATACAGAGAAGTGCTTGTGTAAATCATACGCTATTGTAATTCCTACGATGCACAGTGTCCCTTATCAACATGGAAGTTGTGGGATCCCAGTTCACTGGTCCGGAAATACGGCTTATCCGGAAACATCCGTAGGCAACAGGTGCGTCCGGATAAACGAGGTTCGACTGTATTTGATTGGTGTTCTGGAAAAGGTGGTTTAACACCATGATCTCCGTGATCCATGATACCAAGCAAGTCATCACATAATTATTGACCTGTAAAAATCAGTCAGAATCTTTGTAAAAAATTTGTACCAAAGAGCAGTTGCTTGTGATAGATTAATTGCTGCTTTCCCGTCAATGATTCTCATAATGTTGAAAAAAGAGAATCATCCCTTCACAATGTGTTTCCTATGTTTATTTATAGACAAGGAATTAGTAGGTCTAAAAATTGCCTGCAAAGTATTTGGTCAAATACAAATACATGGCATTAACACAAGTACCTTCACAAATACATGCTTTTTGTTACAAAATACATATATATATATTAGTATAAGTCATTTCATGTGAGCCATACTCTGTGAAAAGGAGGCTTAATTTATTTGCAAAAAGTATCGACCCAGCACTGACCTGGGTCTAAACTTTTTGCTATTGGTCAATTTTCTGCATATCAAAGGACAGTCTATTTCCTGTTTCATTGGTTGTTAGACAAAATTGATTTTAGAGATCCATAATTATATGATGACTTGCTTGGTATCATGCATCACAGAGATACATTAAACCCCCCTTTGCCAGAGCATGTATTTAACATAGGCACATGTGTTGTATTTTGAGCTGAGTTTAACTGACCAAACAAACATGTTTTCAGTTTTGATCCAAAGTTGGCTTTTGACTTAACCCTTTCCCACACAATCCCAAGTTTTAACGACCCTGAAAAAGAAGACTTTTGCAACATTGTGGGAAAAGGGGAAAATACTGGTAACCAGCATTTTCTCCTTCTCCCACAATGTTTTCTACTCTTCCCAAAATAAATTTCAATTCTTGATTCACTTGTTTTTTGTCATCTGCAAATGTTTTCATTTTGGACTAGTCATTTGGTAAACAGTTAATATCTTTGAGATAACTGGGTAGATTTTTCTAGCATTTGGAACAACAACGGCCAGTGATCTGTTTGAAAAGTTTGTTCGTTGCCTAGAGATGTATCATTTTCAAGTAGGTACAAACAGTTCCCACAGATGCTGGAGCTGTGCCATTGATGACACAGAAGACAGTAAATATGGTCTGGAACATGATTCTGGCTTTTTCTGGAAGCCAGTATAACTATTTAAGAAGTGTTTTTTTGTTGTTAACAGATTTTTTTGATAATTTATTAGGTGCCTGGATTACCAATTCCAATTGAGAACATGATACTGAGATATGTGAAGGCTAAAGCTGATTGGTGGACCAATACTGCTCATTACAACAGAGAGAGAATTAGGAGAGGTGCAACTGTAAGTTTGTTTAACTGTGTCTTTTATTTTGCCCTACTTTAGTTGCTGTTGAAAAATGGTTGAGAAGCAATAATTGCTTGTTTCAATGTCTTCCACAACGTTTTCAGCATCATTGAAAATAAATTTATCATTTCCCTCAAATTAAATCTATGTGTCATTTTTTTTGTAAAGAATAATCTTATGTTCACAGAAAGACTGAATGGAAACGCAATAAAAACTCTAGCTAGACAGAAAAGATTGGGTTGTTGTTGCCAGGACTAGAAACAGTAACATGAAAACAATTGGGACAGTTGGGTGCCTGTGAGGCTCAATGGTAAAGTGTAGGGTTCATAACCTGGAGACCCTGGGTTTGAGTCTCACTGGAAGCACTGAGCTTTTCATGGGATTGTCCTGCGGTAAGATACTTCAGAGCCCTAGGATATACATGAATATGTAAACTGTGGTAGAGATATGACTGAAGTAATATTGAAAGCAGTGTAAAACACCAACCAGCGAACCAACCAATCAGTCGATCAATCAATCAATCAATTAATCTTATTGACAGTGTTGTGTAAACAACAAAATTATGACTGATTAATGATGAATTAGTAAAAGGACTGATGTTGGCCAAGCAATCAGTATGATCTAACCCATTTTATCTGTAACATTGTTCTTATCTCAATAATGGTAACATAGATTTTGTTACACATTGTTTGTACGTATAGGGAGTACAGATGGACAGTAAATGGATTCACTATATTTTCTTGTCAATTTTAAGATATAAGCTGACAGGTTTCTGTAAGTCCGACAGGGTTTTTTCTTACGAGATTGCTTAGCCAGCAGATCATGATCAAAACTTTATCCTGAAATCAGTCAATCTGTCATTGATTCTGATGAATCAAAACACTGAGTTTACCAATTACTTTAACCCTTTATCGTACAACGCTGACTTTTAACACCCTTGGAAAGAAGCCTTTTGAAAACCTTGTGAGGAATGGAGAAAATTTTATCCTCTTCCTACAAGATTTTCTATCCCATCAAAGTAAAGTTGCACCATTTAAGCCACAGTGAAATTGTCGTCTGCAAATGCCTTGGATTTGGATAAAGCTACAATTTTGTCTTCTGGTAAAGGGTTAACTGATCCATATATTAACCCTGTACTACACAACCCAGAGTTTTAACAACCCAGCGAAAGATTCTTATTAATTGTCATATACTCTTTACAACACATTAACATTTAAAGCAGGTTCATTTTGAAAGCATCATGCTCACATGTTTGAATTTGTCTTTGAAATATTAGAAAACATTGTTGGAAAAGGAGAAAATGCTGGTTACCAGCATTTTCTCCTTTTCCTACAATGTTTTCATAAGGCTTTATCTTCAGGGTTGTTAAAACATAGGATTGTTTGGAAAAGGGTTGAGGTTTTGATGCATGCAAGCTGTAATTGCTTCCATTGACTTGCTATTTTTTCAACCTATAGAAATGTAGTCAGTTGAATTAATTTTATTTTATGAAAGATATTTGCTTGCACATTCAGGTTGACAAGACTGTTTGTAAGAAAAACCTTGGCAGGTTGACTAGATTGTACTTGAAGGCAGAGCAGGAGAGGCAGCACAACTATCTGAAGGTATCTTTGTCAGTTTGGATTTTTAGCTCGGCTGTTTTTGAAGAAAAAGCCAAGGTATTGTCATAGCCATCGTCATCTGTGTCGTTGTTAAAAAACTGACATTTGTCATTACATAAGATATTTACTTCAAACTCAAACTAGTGTAATGTGCAACGGCCTGGTCACCCATCCAGGCACTAACCTAACACATGTTGTTTAACTATCACGGAGAGAAATACACCAAACATTGCTGTAAAAGCTAGCAAGGCAGGTTTGAAGTGCCTGTATATCTAACCTCTCTCTGTGACACTAGTTCTTAGAGGTGGGTATTTAGATTTTTCACATCTCACCAAATTAAAAAATACAGATATCACTGAAATTTATATGAAAAAACAATACAAGTCATCAATAATTAAGAATCATAAAATTACAAAAAAAACTTTTTTTTTATGGTGTTCCCTTAAAAGGCTACATAGCTTCTTAAGGTATTTTTAGATTTCGCGCCAGAAATCAAGAAAGCATTGTGGGAATGTCAAGTGACTGGCACGTGACTAATGATGCTTAAATTCCATAACATAACAAACATGTAATTATTTTCCACAATGTCTTCTTCGGACGCTATGTTTGAAGCTTTGTCTCTGTATTTCCAGTATGTAAATGAGCGAGTTGCTCATGTAAAAATAGAATGTGTTTCCCGTCGGTGTCGACCTGGGCCGTAGTAAATCTCTAATTTCTCTTGTTGTCAGATGGTTTTCGACTACTGGGGTTTTATGAATGAAAATTAAAAGGCTTTGGGAGTATAAGGATGATTTTTTTGTATATTTGTAAAATTTTCGACCCAAAATCTGAAGGACCACCTTTAACTATCAGAAGGGAAACCCATACAACAGGGGCAGGTAACCATCAGAATATTTTTGACACATTTATGCCCCTTTTCCCGACTAAGAATTTTCATGAAAATCAATTTGTTTTAAATTCACTTGCAGCCAAACATTGGCAACCACATGTGGTGCTCCTGTTAGTTAAATGTGACCCGTCACGCAAAAAGGGACCATCTTGGAATTCCGTACATCAATTAGATGAAAACAGATCAACGATAGTTCAGGTCAATTTAAGTTGATAGTTCGAAAAAAATTGTATAACAAGGTAGAATGACCAGTTTTTATACAGAAAATATCATAAATGCGAAAAGTGTCGACCCTGGTCAGCCTGCGCAATTTGCGCAGTCTGACCAGGGTTGACACTTTTTGCAGTTCCCAGATGGTCCCTTTTTGCATGACGGGTCACAAATATTTGAGTCATGTTCTGTGAAAAGGGGATTCGATGCATCTGCAATAAGTATGGTTACGAGGATTTTCTCTTTTTCTCCATGATGTTTTCGAAAGGCTTCCTCAGGGTGGTTTAAACTAGGGATTTTTTTTTTTTTTTGTGTGTGTGTGTGTGTGTGTGTGTGTGTGTGTGTGTGTGTGTGTGATAAAGGTTTAAAAAGAAATTTTTTTGTATTTTAGGATGGTCCGTACATCACACCAGAAGAAGGTGTGGCTATTTACACCACTACAGTGCATTGGCTGGAGAGCAGAAGATTCTCTCCAATACCGTTTCCTCCTCTCTCTTACAAACACGACACTAAATTGCTCATCCTTGCCTTGGAGCGATTGAAAGAGGCTTACAGTGTGAAGAGTCGACTAAATCAGTCCCAGAGGGAAGAGTTGGGTCTTATAGAACAGGCGTATGATAACCCTCACGAAGCTTTGTCTAGAATCAAGCGTCATTTGTTAACACAGAGAGCATTTAAAGAGGTAGGTGTAGTGATTGATGATTTTAGTAGAGTAGAAAAAGCAATGAGCTATACTTTCTGAAAAAGGGGTACTATTCATCTGCAAAGAGTATTGACCAATGTCAGCCTGTGCAGGCTGACATTGGTTGAAACTTTTTGCTGTTTTTGTAAATTTTCTGCTTGTCAAAGGACTGTTCTACCACAAGGTTGAGTTTGTTGTTAGACAAAAAGGGTTTTATGGATCCATAAGTATGTGATGACTTGCTTGGTATATATAGGATCTGACATGAGTTGACTCTTGAGATAAAATTTTATTAAACGAGTTTAGGGAAATGTTATTTAGCGAGCCTTTGGCGAGCTTAATAACATTTTTCCTTGACGAGTTTAATAAAATTTTATCTCAAACACCAATGAATGTCAGATTCTTTTTATCACATGACGATATTTCACGAAATATAGATCAGATGACGCAAAACCATTTATAGATGAACCCGCGGTAATATCCATAAAACCCATTCACTTCAATCTATGCAATACGTACAAAATGACGTCAAAAATGATGTCACACAAACATGATATCAAACGTGTATAAGATAAGAAAATTCATAATGGGTATATTACACTAAAAACAAGGGAGGTTATGTGATAAAATGCATTATGCATAATGCAACCATTTGCCAGAGGATTGCTTGAATCTATCTTGTGTTGTACGCAAGTTGAGTGAATGGCAAATCCTACATTCCAGGTTGGGCCTGGCAAGGTAGCTCACTGTTAAGGCATATCTGACCTTGTGGTTGTGGGTTTCAGTACCCAGTTGTGGCAAACTTTCGTTCTTTTGTGATTTTCGCCTCTCACCTCTGATGCATGTGAGGACATAGTGGCTTGGAAAGAAAGTTGTATTAGTACCAGTGTCAGAAAGCCAGAAAACATGTGTAGGTGCATGGGCTGCCGTGATACAACCTCAGCTGTTAAAATGGCGTTAAACTCCAATACAAACAAAAGCATTAGTTCCCGTTTCACAGAGCATGTTGAGCAAATGGCAAATCCTACATTTCAGGTTGGGATAGAGTTTATGGACCTATACAGCCATCTGATACCTGTGTATGATGTTGAGCCCCTAGAAAAGATCACAGATGCCTATCTAGATCAGTACCTCTGGTATGAAGCTGATAAACGAAGACTCTTCCCGCCCTGGATCAAACCAGCTGATCTGGAACCTCCACCCACCCTGGTATACAAATGGTGTCAAGGTGTGTTTTTAAGCTATTGCTAAACAGTTCTTTGTTTTAACAACTCTTGAGAAAGAGGGCTTTTGAAATTATTGTTGGAAAATCATGGCGATTTCCCAGACGGGAACATTCCTTGTTTGGAACTCGACGGTTCCAATGAACTGCACATTTATCATTGTCTGGCCCTCTGAGAAAAGAGGGTTAAATGCATCTCCTTGATGCATTAAACTCGGCAAGTCATTTCATAATTATGGATCCATAAAATCCATTTTGTCTTACAACGGAATGAATCATTAGGTAGGATGGTCCCTGGGCACGCAAAAAGTTTAGAAAAGCAAAAGTTATAAACTAATGTCAACCTGTGCACGCTGACATTAACCAATAATTTTCAGCTTGGCTGTTTTCAAAGAAAAAGTCAAAAGGCAGGTATCCATCAAAATATTTGACAGTTATGCCCCTTTTTCAACTTTGAAATTTTTCTGAAAATGGGGCACCTGCAGCTGAGTGTTGGCACCGGCTTTGGGCGCTCTTGTTCTAGATGCATTAAACCCCCCTTTTTGTAGAGCATGACTGATCTTTTTCTTACAGGTATAAATAATCTCCAGGATGTATGGGAAACAGCAGAAGGGGAGTGTAACGTGATGATGGAAACCAGATTTGAGAAAATGTACGAGAAGATTGATTTGACGCTTCTCAACAGACTGTTGCGTCTGATTGTGGATCACAACATAGCTGATTATATGACAGCCAAAAACAATGTTGTCATTAACTACAAGGTGAATATAAAACACTCTTGTATCCTACCATTTATGTGATTAACTTTTCTGTAATACTAAATACTTGTGAAAATAGTGTGGCAAAAAGGAGTAATTGCTGATTTTCATCAGTTTTACCTTTTGCTGTTTTCAAAGTGGTCGCTGCAAACTAGTAGAGCATGAAAATTAGTATTCTGCAAGACTGTTTAATGAAACACATTTTCAGTGTTGCATTGGGAGTGGCCCTATTCATCTTCTAATTTAAATTAAAAGCTATTTTTTTTTTTAGAGCTATTATTTCAAAGAACATTTTTAAGGTAGATACATGTAAAGAATATTCATGTATCATGCTGTGTGATACTAGGGTTTAATGCATCTGCAAAGATTATCAACCAGTGACATGTGTCAATACTATTTGTGACTTGAAAATTTTCTGCATGTCCAAGACACTTCAGAGCCCCACCCTAGTACTGGTGAAACCCAGGCTATATATCCATATTTGAGCGTTTGCCATGATATGACTGAAGCACTGGTGAAAGCAGGTTAAATCAGGAAGTGACCAATTGAAAATTTGATTTTTTATTCCATTCCAGGACATGAATCATACAAACTCCTATGGTATTATAAGAGGTCTGCAGTTCGCATCCTTTATTGTTCAGTACTACGGTCTCGTACTGGATCTACTGGTTCTCGGTTTGATGAGAGCATCAGAGATGGCTGGTCCTCCACAGATGCCCAATGCCTTCCTGCAATTCCAAGATGTTCAAACAGAAACAGCACATCCCATCAGGCTGTATTCTAGATATGTAGATAGAATACATATCTTCTTTAGGTAGGTTTTGTTGGTATTTGGTATTGGCTAGTTTTATTATATCTCCAGGAGAACATGTGAACTGTGCTCTGTGAATATGGGGTTGAGTACATCTGCAAAAAGGCTGACATGAGTCGAAACTCTTTGCTATTTGTCATCTGAAGAATTTTATTGAATTTTTTGTCAAATGTTACGCATAGTAAGATGATAAGCTGAAGCCATTCTTCAACATGGTGGCTCAAGCTGAAGGTCACAACTGTAGACCCTTTATTTCATTTTCACTCAGTATGTCTTCTTCTATGTAAGGAAAATTTCCACCTCAGCAAGGCTTCACTTAAGTTGCAACCATGCATACTCAAGGTTGAAGTCAAAGTTGAAAGTTATCAGTTTAAGCCTTTAATTTCATAATACTCATCCACTTCCACTGTATTTCTGCTGTGCGGTATTTAGCTTTTTTCAGACTGATTTGTAATGTATTGTATCTTTGTACTTCTATGTACAAGTAACTATAGATGGGGGATAACCAAACAATTTCTTTTTTTTCCCACAATGTTTTAAAATGCATTAAATCTTTAATGAGCATAAGACTTAACTTTAAGACCTAACAACACAATGTGGCCAAAACTAAACTTCTGAAAGCATTTTTGGAAAAGGAGAATAAACTTGTAAGCAGTGTTTCCTCCTTTTCCAGCAATGTTTTCTAACCATTCGGAAACAAAACCCAATCATTTGAGCCACATATAATTTGTTGTCTGCAAATTTTTTCAATTTGGACCTGTCTTAAATATTCAGCCAAATTTAAATTGTTGTTTGCAAATGGGTTCAATTTTAACAAGTCAAAATTTTTCTTAAAATATGGTTTTTTGGTGAAAGGGTTTTTTATGTGAGAAACAGCAGGATAAGAAATTAATTACTTTATTTCAGATTTTCTGCTGAAGAGGCTAGAGATCTGATACAGAGATATTTAACAGAACATCCGGATCCAAACAATGAGAATATTGTGGGGTATAACAACAAGAAGTGTTGGCCTAGAGACTCCAGAATGAGGCTTATGAAACATGATGTTAACTTGTAAGTTGATAATATCAGTTCCATAAACATGACAAAAATTAGCTCAGCTGTTATTGAAGGAAGCGCTGAGGTATTGTTATAGCCCTGGCGTTGTTGTCCTTGTCGTGGTGCAAAAACTTTGACATTTTGTAATATCTTTGTTATTACTGAGGGTATTTACTTCAAATGTTGGCGAGTTGTAAAGTATCAAAAGCGAAACTCATAAAAGAGGCAGGTAACCATCAAAATATAATGGACACAGTTATGCCTCTTTTTAAGCTTGGAATTTTCACTGAAAATCAAGCACTTGTAGTTGGAGTTAGCTCACACATGTGGTGTGCTTGTTTTCAAAAAAGATAGAGATATATGTGATGTTGTTTTGAAGATGCATTTATTTCATTATAGAACCTTGGATGTTTTTTTTTTTGTTTTTTTTTGCAAAGACTTGAATAATTTTTTTAAGAAGTTTTGTTTTCTTAAATGGTGTAGCCTGGAATAATAGAAAAAAGTTCTTGAAAAAGTCTAGAATTTAACTTGTGAAAAATTTGTTGGAACCCATTTAACTCTTTTCCAAATCACAAAGTTTAGACTTCCAAATTAAAAGCCTCTACAGACAACAAAGTTGAAAGTGATACAAATAAACCAAAGTTTTTTGACAGGATAGAAAACATTGTGGGAAAAGGAGAAAATGCTGTTTAACAGCATTTTCTCCTTTTCACACTTTGTTTTCAAAAGCCTTCTTCAGGGTCATTAAATCTCGGAATTGTATGGTAAAAGGTTAATATGAAATTAAAAGAACTGTTCTATTTTAGGGGAAGAGCAGTATTCTGGGATATCAAGAATCGGCTGCCAAGATCAGTCACTACCATTGAGTGGGAAAGCAGCTTTGTGTCTGTGTACAGTAAAGATAATCCTAACTTGCTGTTCAACATGGGTGGCTTTGAGTGCCGTATCTTACCAAAATGTAGGACAACACATGAAGAATTTACCCACAGAGATGGTGTGTGGAATCTGCAGAATGAGGTTTGTATGAATTACACTAATCTGTCACCTCCTGTAGATAATTTGAGCTTGGCTGCTTTCAAAGAAACTGTAGAGGTATTGTCAGACCTGGCGTCATCTTCTTTGTTCAAACTCTTTTACATTTTACAATATCTCTGTTATCACTGAAGGTATTCACTTCAAACTCAGACTAGTTGTTTACTATCAAAAGTTGAACCCATACAACAGGGGCAGATAACCAAAATATTTTTGACATAGATTTGCCCCTTTTTTGAAAAAGCAACTGCAATCGAGTGTTGGAATGGCACAGGAGGCTCTTGTTTTGTGGTCTCGCAGCAGACAACTTTCAAAAAAATCATGGGTAAAAGAGAAATTAACTGCAACTGCAATCGAGCTTTGGAATGGCACGGGAGGCTCTTGTTTTGTGGTCTTGCAGCAGACAACTTTCGTAAAAATCGTGGGTAAAAGAGAAATTACTAGTAACAAGGATGTGTATTTTCTACTTTGGAAAATCAAGTGCTTAAGTCGTTAAAGGGAGCATTTTGGGATTTGAAAAAATATGTTTGATGTATGATAAATCTATTTACAATCTATTTCAACTTTTCTAAAGGTAACAAAAGAGAGGACAGCACAGTGTTTCCTGCGTGTTGATGATGAGTCCATGAACAAGTTTCATAATCGCGTCAGACAGATTTTGATGGCTTCAGGATCAACCACTTTCACTAAGGTATTGTGAGAAATTTAACCCTTTACCAGGCGATCTCTGATTTTATCAAGAAAGAAAGCTTTTGAAAACATTGTGAAAAAAAGGAAAAAAATGCTGGTAACCAGCAATTGCTCCTTTTCCCACAATGTTATCTACCCATCTGGAAACAATTGGTTGATTGTATGGCGTGTAATGGCGATTCAACATTATTCGTTATATCACAGTAGCAGCCTATCCATGCTATCCTGGAATTTCTTTTACCAGTACTTCACACAGTATTCTTCCAAAGTCACAGGCTGCTTTCCTACATGACCGTCATCGTATCTTGAAACAAATTTTAATTTTTGAATCACTTTTATTTTGTCATCTGCAAATGCTTTTACAAGCAAGTTGGACAAGTCTAGATCTTTTTATATGAGGTAAAGGGTTTACTGTACTTTTTGATATTAAAAAGAATGCAAGGTACTGTATTCTTTCCTTGTCTCCAGCACTTTTGTATCTCGGTTTCATGTGCAGTCAACTCTGCCATTTTGTCCATGCCATTATGTATTGCTTGGGTATATATTTTTTCGCAGTTTTACATTCTGACACCCTACATAGTATGTGTCATATTATCATACTTGATCTATACACAGTTAGTAGTTTGCAAAATACTTTATTTTAAAACTAGGTCAAAAGTTGCCATGTAGCCCTATCTTTTGTTTACTCTGTACCTGATTTTCATGTTCATTTTCTACCAGTGACTATCACTTGGATCAACCTCACAATAACATATGGTCATTCTCAAAAGAATTTCCTTACTATTAAATGGTTATGATTTAAATCTAAATGCATTTTAAAACTGGTATTGTTTACTTTTGGCTGAGGCTGGACCTTCAATGTAAGATTGGAGATAATCACACTAACATATGTTTTCAGATCGTGAATAAATGGAACACCGCTCTGATTGGCTTGATGACCTACTTCAGAGAAGCTGTGGTAAACACACAGGAATTATTGGACCTGTTAGTCAAGTGTGAAAACAAGATACAGACCCGTATCAAGATTGGTCTCAACTCTAAAATGCCCAGCAGATTCCCTCCTGTTGTGTTTTATACACCAAAAGAACTCGGAGGTATGTTTAGCTGTGTATGTGCTAATTAAACTTGAGTCCATGCTGAAGTGAGTTTGTGCTCAAATTTCAGTCTCATTTATGTATAGGACAGTATGTAAATTTAAAATGAAGACTGATTCAATAGGCAGAAACAAAGAAAAGCTCCTAAGTTCAGAAGCTACTCTATAACATCTGTCAAGTTTAATTTATACAACTTTGAAATTCATGCTTGGCTGAGTTGAGCACGAAAAAAAAATATAAGCATTGACCCTGACTTAAATTACATAAAGTGGTAAACTTCAAATTACAAAAATAAAAGGCTTTTCACTTATCTAACCTTTTCTCCATGTAATTTTGAGTTTTAACCCCTTTACCAAACAATCCCGAGTTTTAATGACTTTGAGAAACAAAGCATAATAAAACATCATGAGAAAAGGAGAAAATACTGGCAACCAACATTTTCTCTTTTTCCACAATGTTTTCTATCCTTTCAAGGACAACCTACCTTTTGAAACAGATTTATTTTGCCTCTTTCCAGATTGTGTTTACCATGCATTTCACCATAGGGGTTTAAAAAGAAATGGATCGTTTGGTTAGGTGTTACAGACAAGTTATATATAATCCATGATGTTGAATGTACTTACAGGGCTTGGAATGTTGAGTATGGGCCATGTATTGATACCCCAGTCAGATTTACGCTGGTCCAAACAGACCGACGTTGGTATCACACATTTCAGATCCGGAATGTCCCATGATGAGGATCAGCTGATTCCAAACTTGTACAGGTAGTTGATAATAGTCAGAATGTTTGTCTTGATGATATCTTGGATGAGTTTGAAATTAGATCATTTTGTATTGTAAAGAAGGTCACTGGAACAAATTTTAGAAAAAACATTGTATGCACTCTACAGGCCACATTTTCAGTCCTTATTCATGAAACATGATTAGAATCTTTGTCTTGATGGTGTCTCGGACAGCTTTTTTTACTCTCTGCCATATGAGAAAATTATGGATTTGCCCGTATTGAAAAGATTTGCAGATGACAGATAGAAGGTGGCTCAAATGACAGAAACAGCCTTTCATAGAATTAGTGTGAGAAAAGGAGGAAATGCTTGTTACCAGCAATGTGGTTACTAGCATTTTCAGTTAACAGCATTTGGGTAAATGGTTAAAAATGGGTCATGCCAGGCCCTCATGGCACTCTGGTATTGCTGGTTTGAAAACCTTTTTTATTATGGGAGGTTGAAAACTCACAGCATTTTTATTTAATTTCACCAGTGCCAAATTTTATATTTTTGTGTGTAGATCTGTTGAAGAGAACTGAAAAAAGAAAAAAAAATCTTACATTATTTATATGTCACTTTCAGGTACATTATGCCATGGGAGAGTGAATTCATCGATTCTCAGAGAGTATGGGCTGAGTATGCATTGAAGAGACAGGAAGCAAATGCTCAAAACAGGTAAGTGAGATCACTATCATGTGGAATATGTCATAGAGTAAAAATTTATTGTCTTTTTTTAAGTTGGACAACAAAATTTTAGACTTTTCATTATTGAAAGTATTTGCAGACAACAAATTAAAGGTGGCTCAAATAATGGGATTTGTTTTTTACAGTGTAGAAAATATCGTGGGAAAAGGAGGAAAGGCTGGTTACCAGCATTTTCTCCATTTCCCCACAATGTTTCCAAAAGCCTTCTTCTCCAGGGTTGTTAAAACCCAGGATTGCATTGTAAGGGCTCAAACAGATCTTTTCTTTATTGATGTTATTAACATTTAAATATAGCCATATGTAAAAGACTACTTAATTGTCCATTGTAAGGAAAATACAGAATAATTTTCAATCTCAGATGCCTGAGGCTATTGAAACAACTTGCCTGATAGCGCAGTCAGACGCGTACAGGACTTGGGTACAGAGGGTTGCTGGTTTGAATCTCTAGCTCAGCCATTTTCTTTCCAAGGATTGACCATAGTCTTTGCCACAGGATTCATTGCTGAAGAGACACTGTTTGATGTGACCTTTCTTAACTTTTTATCAGACATCAAAATAGTAGACTTGCCCAAATTCAAAGTACTTGCAGACTACAACGTTAATGTTTGTCAAATGATGACTTTGTGTATGATAGGGTAGAAAACATGGTGGGACCAGGAGAAAATGCTGGTTTCCAGCATGTTTTTAAAAGCCTTTTTTCTAAGGGCCATTAATCAGAAACACATCAGAATTATGTGGTACAGGGTCAATTTTTACCTGTTATTCATTCTTACTATTCTGTTTTTCTCACAGACCTTTGATCCTTGAGGATCAGAAAGATAGCTGGAATAGGGGTATTTTCTCCTTTTCCCACCATGTTTTCAAAAAAGCCTTTTATCTCAGGTTTGTTTTAATTTATGATTTTGTGGTAAAGTGTCAATGGTTACCTTTCATTCATTAATATCATGCTGTTTTTCTCACAGACGTTTGATCCTCGAGGACTTGGAAGATAGCTGGGACAGAGGCATTCCTAGAATCAACACACTGTTTCAGAAAGACAGGCATACATTGGCTTATGATAAAGGCTGGAGAGTCAGGACCGAGTTCAAGGCTTATCAGGTATGTCATATAGATAATACTAGAATTTCATTTGATTAAGGTCTACGGTGCCTAACTCTCATATTTAAAGACGGAAGATGCTGAGATTGCCCAAATAGCCTTTACGAAAACGTTGATGTTACACGACTTTTAATGATAAGTTAGTAAGTCTACGGCCCATAACTCTCATAGTAAAAGATGGAAGCTGCTTAGACTGGCCGAATAGCCTTTACGAAAACATCAATGTTTACCGATGAGTTAGGGGCCGTAGACCTTAAGTCATGCTTGTGAAAAGGGGGCGTTATGCATCTGCAAAAAGTATCAACCCATGACAGCCAGCGCAGCCCGCGCAGGCTGACATGAGTCAATACTTTTTGCTATATGTAGATTTTCAGTATATGCAAAGGACCATTGTACCTCTAGATTCAGTCGATTGTTAGACAAAATAGATTTTATGGATTCATAATTAGTAGATGACTTGCATAGTGTAATGCAGCAAGGAGATGCATTAAGCCCCTTTTTTCCAGAGCATGGTTCATATGTTTTACTGAAATCTCAATTGATTATTAGCATGGCTGTTTTTGAAGAGTTATTGTCATAGCCCTTTCATCGTCTGCATTGTCGGCGGCAGGATCATTGTCATGCAAAAGTATTCACATTTTGTAATATCTCTTGTTATTACTGAAGATATTCACTTCAGACTTGGACAACTTGTTTACTATCAAAAGGGGAACTCTCACAATAAGGGCAGGTAACTATCAAAGTATTTTGACACAGTTATACCCCTTTTCCAACTTAAAATTTTCACTGAAAGTCAAGCAACAACAGCCAAGCGTTGGCATCTGCATGTAGTGCTCTTGTTATTTTTGAACACACAAGTCAGGTATTAAAGTCAATAGCATAAAGGTTTTGAGACCAGGGGGTTGCTGGATTTAATCCCCAGCTCAGTTAATTTCTTACTGAAAATTGATGATAGTCATTGCCACAGGATTTCACCTGTCTTTCACCCCTGATCAGTATTTGGAAGATGGCTATGTAGGAAAGCAGCCATTAGCTTAGGAAGAACATTTTGCAGATTACTGATGAAAGAAACTGCAGAAAAGCATGGATATGTGCACTTGCTGCTGTAATATCACTGATATAATGATGAAAATGACATTTTAGAAGGGGAAAAGGATAGATAAGTTTATAACAACAGCACCAAATAGTTTCTAATATCTACTATCCTTACAGGTCCTGAAACAAAATCCGTTCTGGTGGACTCATCAGAGACATGACGGTAAACTGTGGAACTTGAACAATTACAGAACAGATATGATACAAGCTCTAGGAGGTGTGGAGGGTATTCTGGAGCATACACTGTTCAAAGGAACCTACTTCCCTACATGGGAAGGTCTCTTCTGGTAAGTTTTGCCCTTTACCAAGCCCTGGTAGCGCAGTCAGTAACAGACAAGATTGAGAACAGGGGGGGTCAGTGGTTTGAATCCCCAGTTTGGCTAACTTCTATCAGAGGATTGATGAAGGTCATTGTGATAGGACACTTTCGTCTCTCACAGCTGATTATTTTTTCGATGATGATTGTGGGAGAGAGGCCAGTAGCTTGGGAAGAATACTGTGCTGGGCACTGGCACCAGACACTTTGGGTAACCATTTATAGGTGATCTGAAGTGATGTTAAAAAGTAGCCAATATCTTGGAATGAAAGTTGTGTCAGTACTGGCGTGAGAAAGCCAGGCAGTGCAAGGTGAACTGACTGTCACGGTATGACCAAAGATGTTGAAATGGTGTTAAAACTCCAATACAAAGTAAATTTGTTTGTTTCTATCTGCAGGGAGAAAGCCAGTGGTTTTGAGGAGTCCATGAAATACAAGAAGCTGACCAATGCCCAGAGGTCAGGGTTGAATCAGATTCCAAACAGACGTTTCACACTCTGGTGGTCACCGACTATCAACAGAGCTAATGTAAGCTTTTCTGATCTTTAAATAAGGACTTAAAGGGCACCAGATTTTGACCTGAAATATTTTTGGCACAGTTGTTTTCAAAGAGATGACAAATTATTGTCATAGCCCTGGCGTTGGCGTCATCGTGTTGCAAACCTCTTACATTTCGTAATATCTTTGTTACTACTGCAGATATATACTTCAAACTTGGGCAAGTTGTTAACTATTAAAAGGTGAACTTGTACATCAGGAGCAGGTAAACATCAAAGTAGGGTTGGGTCAGGGTCAGGGTTGAATCAGATTCCAAACAGACGTTTCACACTCTGGTGGTCACCGACTATCAACAGAGCTAATGTAAGCTTTTCTGATCTTTAAATAAGGACTTAAAGGGCACCAGATTTTGACCTGAGATATTTTTGGCACAGTTGTTTTCAAAGAGATGACAAATTATTGTCATAGCCCTGGCGTTGGCATCATCATGTTGCAAACCTTTTACATTTCGTAATATCTCTGTTACTACTGCAGATATATACTTCAAACTTGGGCAAGTTGTTAACTATTAATTAAAAGGTGAACTCATACATCAGGAGCAGGTAAACATCAAAGTATTTTTAAGACAGTTATCCCCTTTCTTGAACTTACGATTTTCGCTGAAAAATCAAGCACTTGCAGCAGAGCTTTGGCATCTGCATGTGGTGCTCTTGTTTGGACAGAAAGTAGATATTTTGTATGGAAAAATTATAAGGACATGACCGTTTACCCATACTTGGGGAGAAACAGAAAGAAACTGCTAAAAAAATATTGCCTCTGGTGTGACTCAAACTTGTGACATTGCCATTGTTTTAGACATATTTAACCCTTTACCAAACAATCCCTGGTTTTTACGACCCATAGGAAGAAGCCTTCTGAAAACATTGTGGGAATAGGAGAAAATGCTGGTAACCAGCATTTTCTCCTTTTCCCACAATGTTTTCTACTCTTCTAAAGTCAAGTTTCAATTTTTGAGTCACATTTATTTTGTTGTCTGCAAATGCTTTCAATTTGGACAAGTCTAAAATCTGTCGTTTGGTAAAGAGTTAGTGTTGTTTGCAAATGCTTTGGAGTTGAACAAGTTCAAAATTCTTTTGTGTGGTAAAGAGTTAAGTCATTATACCCCCGCAAAACGAATGTTTTTGGGGGTATACTGGAATCAGCCTGTCTGTCCGTCCGTCCGTGTGTCCGTCTGTGTACAGAATACTAGTAATTTTGTGTCGTGAACTCCTCCTACAGTTTTGCTGCTATTGTATTGAAAGTTTGTTGATACATTGTATACAGAAGTTGTGCAAGACGCAGTTTTCAATCATCTACTCCCTATGATTCAAGGGTAATCTCCCCTTGAACTTAGAAAATTTTTTGTTAAATTGCCTGTTTCTGTCAAAGCGCTGGCGGGGGTATTAAGTCAAATTCACTGACAGCTCTAGTTATCACAGATATGACAAATTTTCACTGCTGCAGTAAGAAGTATTTGATAACATTTCTGAAAAAGCAGCTGTAGCTTATGATGACTTTTCCACACTATTAAAATATTTGATTGATTAGTCATTGCAACAAGATTCATTCCTCTGTCACTGCTGATCATTGTTTTGATGATGGTTTTGTGGGAAAGCAGCCAGTGGCTTTGGAAGAATATTGTGCAAAGTACTGATAACAAAAACTCCAGAAAAAGCATGAATAGGTGCATGTGCTGTGTGATATAACTGAAATAATGTTGAAAATTGTGTTAAACAATCAATCAATCTTATCATGCTATTTCTTTTATAGGTGTATGTAGGTTTCCAAGTGCAGCTTGACTTGACAGGAATATTCATGCATGGTAAAATTCCAACACTAAAGATTTCATTGATCCAGATTTTCAGAGCTCACTTGTGGCAGAAAATACATGAGAGTGTGGTGATGGACTTATGTCAGGTATAAAGAAGAAAAGTATAGACTTGCAAAAATATAAAAGCCACGTTCTGTGAAAAGGGGGCCGAATGCATTTGCAAAAAATTTCAACCCAGGGTAAGCCTGTGCAGGCTGACTTGGGTCGAAATTGTTTACTTTGGTTAATTTTCTGCTTGCCAAAGGACCAGTGTACCTCACTCAGTTGTTATCCAAATTAGATTTTATGGATCCATAGTTATGTGATGACTTGCTTAGTATCATGCATTGCAGAGATGCATTAAACCCCTATTGCCAGAGCATGGCTCAATTATTTATTTCCTTACCAAATGACAAAGTCTTTTAATCATCCAGTCTATATTGCGATATGGGACTTCATTTCACACTTAAAATCTAACTCCAATTGAACTCCAAATGAAATTATTTAAAAACAACCATGTGAGTACAACGTATCTGAATTCATAATGGACTCTGCATTTTTCAGAACAAAGCAAGAGTTCAGGAATATAGATTTTATCAGAAGGAGGCTAGAGTCCCTAATATCATTATATGCTCATAAGAGT
Source organism: Hippopus hippopus (assembly GCA_946811185.2). NCBI lineage: Eukaryota > Metazoa > Mollusca > Bivalvia > Cardiida > Cardiidae > Hippopus > Hippopus hippopus. Next base: position 1,459,218 of record OX328109.1, read on the forward strand.
AGTCTCCAGAAATCCTTTGTCATAATTCACCACTATTTGCTTCAAGACCCTTCTCGAACACCTCAGAACCAGTCTATATTTTGGGCCTCGTCTATGATATAGTCTGGTTCTGCATTGTATTTATCCAATAGAACTCAGTATTATACCCAAGCATGTTGAATATCCATATATTATTTCTTTTTGAAGGTATTTGATCAAGAACTGGATGCACTCGAGATAGAGACAGTCCAGAAGGAGACAATACATCCCAGAAAGTCCTACAAGATGAACAGTTCCTGTGCAGACATTCTGCTGTTTGCTGCGTATAAATGGAATGTTTCTAAACCCTCCCTGCTGGCAGACTCTAAGTAAGTGCTTGTTAACTCCTTTACCAAGAGACAAAAATGTAGACTTGTCAAAACTGAAAGTATTTGAAGATGAGAATATTTATTATCTGCATTTATACCTATGACTGGGACTACTCTTAATTCTTTACCAAACGGCAAAATTTTTAACTGGTCCAAATTGAAAGCATTTGCAGACATATTAGATTGAGCTGATATAATGGTGATTGTCTGTGAAAATGTAGAAAATCTTGTGGGAAAAGGAGAAAATGCTGGTTACCAGCATTTTCTCCTTTGCCACAAGGTTTTCAAAAGGCTGTTTCTTCAGGGTTGTTAAAACTCGGTATTGTTTGATAAAAAGAGTCAAACAAAAATCAGTGGCAGCATATACGAAATACAATTAAATGCAACTATCTGTACAAACAGAGGCACATTTCATTGCCATTTTGTGTCTAATATGTATATTCAAGCTGTTTAGTTAATGTTTTGTCTATGTTAAAAGAAACCCATCTGACCTAATGATTTCTCTCTGTTGCGAGACTTGTTTATTTTCCTACCAGATATGCAGAAGAGTGCTCAGAGAGAGGTAACTCTCTCAGACTGGTAATAATAAGTATTTATGTGTGGCTCAAGTGATAAAGTTTGTCTTTGAAAGAGTGGAAAATGTTGGAAAATGAGAAAAATGCTGGTTTCCATCATTTTCTCCAATTCTCATAATGTTTTTAAAAGGCTCCTTTTTCAGGGTTGTTAAAAGGTGAGATTGTGTGGTAAAGGGTTAAAAAGCAGTTGTATAGGTTTACACACATCACCAGCCGTAACAAAAAGTTTCTCATTGCAGAGATGTGATGGATAATGCTACGACACAGAAATATTGGTTAGACATCCAGTTGCGATGGGGAGATTATGACTCCCATGATATAGAACGTTATACCCGAGCCAAGTTTTTGGACTACACGACAGATAACATGAGTATTTATCCATCTCCCACAGGCGTGCTTATTGGTATTGATCTGGCGTATAACTTACACAGGTAAGCTTCTTGGTTGATTTATTGATTGATTGATTATTTATTTATTTATTTATGTAAACTTTTTGTAGATTGATTGATTTTTTGATTTATCTATTTCTTTATTTATTTATGCCACATTCACCATTATTTTAGTTATTTTACAATGACAGTTCACATATTCATGTATGTCCTGGGTTTCATCATCACTATGCTAGAGCTCTGAAGTGTCTTGCCCAAGGCCATTTCTTAGAAAAATCCAGTGCTCCCAGTGAGGTTTGAATCTGGCGCCTCCAGGTTGCAAGTACTACACTTTACCACTGAGCCAGGCAGGACCCCAAGCTTCTTATAAACAAGAAACCCTGTAACTTTTTACCAAACAACAAATTTTTAGTTTTTAGTCTCTACCAAATCTAAAGCATTTGCAGAAGACAAATTAAATGTGGCTGAAATGATGAGAATCATCTCTGACAGGATAGAAAACATTGTGGGAAAAGGAGAAAATGCTGGTTTTCGGCATTTTCTGCTTCTCCCCAATTGTTTTCTAAAACCTTTTTTTTTTGGCAGGATCATCAAAGACACGGGATAAAGTTTTACTGGAAGTGTGTATTTTCCCTGAACACACGACACAATCTGAGTAAATCATGCAGGTCCAATTAACGTCCTTTTCTCACACTATGATGTCACATCATGGTCTGAAGATGTTGAGCATGATGTGTCAAGCTGGTTACAAGAATTTTCTCCTTTCACCACAATCTTTTCAAAAGTCATTTTCTCCTAGTTAGTTAACACATGGAATTGTTTGGTGAAGAGATGCTGTCTTAATTTCAGTGCTTATGGTAACTGGTTCCCTGGAGCTAAACCACTGATCCAACAAGCTATGGCCAAGATCATGAAGGCAAATCCAGCTTTGTATGTGTTAAGGGAGAGAATCCGGAAGGGTCTGCAGCTCTACTCCTCAGAACCCACTGAACCTTATTTAAGTTCCCAAAACTATGGGGAACTATTCTCTAATCAGATCATTTGGTTTGTGGATGACACAAACGTGTATCGTGTGACCATTCATAAGGTAAGTTACAAATGTTTCGAACAGAATTAATTTTTTGTTTTATTGTTTGGTAAGAGGGATTTTTGAGACAAAGAAGTCACCTACAGGACTGAATCCCCAGCTGGCCCAATTTCTTTCTGAGGAGTGATGATAGTCATTGCCACCAGATTAATTCCTCCATTACTGCTAATCATTGTTTTGATGATGGTTATTTGGGAAACCAGCCAGTGGCTTGACAGGATTCATTCCTCTCTAACCACTAATCATTGTTTCGACGATGGTTTTGTGGGAAAGCAGCTAGTGGCTTGGGAAGAATACTGTGCAGAGTACTGATGACAAAAATTAAAAGAAAGCATTATAGGTGCATTGGCCGCTGTGATATAACTGAAATAATGTTGAAAACCTGCGCGAAACAATATAAAATCACTCAACAATTAGTGAGGTGAGACTGATCGCAACCAAGGAATACAAACCAATGAATGTGTATTTCAAGAAGAAATGAAATGCTCTGCATTTTAAGAATAGATGTCAAACTGAACATTTTATGTATATCAGTTTTTTGTATTGCTGCTGTTAAACCAGGTATGTTCTTCAATTAATTGTAAAATTTTGTTCCAACTTCAGAACTGTCATTATGAAACTGTGTAGGTTTGTGTACTCTATAACTTATAGTAAAGATGGTCACAGACTATGTATGAAGATATCTCATTTTGTATATTACAGACATTTGAAGGTAACTTAACTACAAAGCCTATCAATGGAGCTATCTTCATTTTCAATCCAAGAACTGGACAACTCTTTTTGAAGATTATTCACACTTCAGTCTGGGCTGGGCAGAAACGTCTTGGACAGGTGAGCAAATAAAGGATGTTTAAAGGGCATCAATATCACTTGCACAGTAGCAGTCAGTAGTGTACAGGACTTGAAGCCAAAGGGTTGCTGGTTTGAATCCCCAGCTCCTTTAGTTTCTTTCGAAGGTGACAGGACTCATTCTTCTCCATTTGCTAATCATTGTCTTGACAATGTTTATATGAGAAAAATATTGTGCAAAGTAGTGGTAAAAGAAACTGCAGGAAAGCATGGATAGGTTCTCTGGCTGCTGTGATATTACTGATGTTAAAAATGACATTGAAACATGTACAAACAAATAATCCATACCATCTTTTTGTTGATCTATACTGTCTATGAAATTTCTGAATCATGATTTAGGACCCAGGTTCAAGCCTCTATGGAAGCACTGGGCATTTCATGGGATTGTCCTTTGGAAAGACACATCAGAGCCTCAACCTAGTACTAGTGAAACCCAGGACATACATGAATATGTGAGCTCTCACTGCGAAATGACTGAAATAATGGTGAAAGCAGACTAAACCAATCAATCAATAAATCAATCAAACGAACAAACAAACAATCAAGTTGTGTTTTCCATCTTCCTTTTAACAGTTAGCCAAGTGGAAGACTGCAGAAGAAGTAGCTGCCCTGATCAGATCCTTGCCAGTAGAGGAACAGCCCAAACAGATCATTGTGACCAGAAAGGGCATGTTGGATCCTCTGGAAGTACATTTGTTGGATTTCCCCAACATTGTGATCAAAGGCAGTGAGCTTCAGCTACCTTTCCAGGCTTGCTTGAAGGTAAGAATAAATGAGTCATGCTCTGGCAAAAGGGGATTTCATGCACCTCTCTGATGCATTATACCAAGCAAATCATCGTATAATTATTGATCCCTTAAATTTTTTTTGTCTAACTAGTGAATCATGTGAAAAAATTTACAAAGAGCAGCAAGTTTCAACCCAGGTCAGCTTGTGTGGACTGCACAGGCTGACCTGGGTCAATACTTTTTGCAGATATAATAAACCCCTTTTCACAGAGAATGACTCACAGAAATAATCACATAAAATCAAACTGCATTGTAAAGCCTGAGACTGGTAGGGAAAGATTGCTGGATATGAAATAGGTATTTTTAATTAATTCTCTACCAGACATCATACTTCTAGACCTGTCCAAATAGAAAGCATTTGCAGATGACAAATTTAATTGTACTAAATTGATGTGATTTGCCTTTGGAAGGGTAGAAAACATTGTGTGAAAAGGAGAAAATGCTGGTTACCAGCATTTCCTCTTTTTCCCACAATTTTTTCTATCGTATTAGAGAAACTCGTTCATATTAATTTTGAATTTGTTGTCTGCAGATGTTTGGAGTTTTTGGAGAGTCTTGTGTGGGAAAGGGTTAACTATTACCAGATATAGAAATTTAAGCTTTGTCCAGATTGAAAGAATTTGCAGGAGACAAAATAAATGTAACTCAAAAAGCAAAACCTGCTTTTGGAAGGATAGAATATATTGCGAGAAAAGGAGAAAATGCTGGTTACCAGCATTTTCTACTTTTCTCACAATGTTTTCCAAAGCCCTCTCTTTAAAAAACTTGTGATTTTGTGGTAAAGGGTTAAATATGTCAAGACAGTGATTACTTATGTTTTAATTGCTAATACTAGTTTCATACTTTACCCAGGTGGAGAAGTTTGGAGATCTGATCCTGAAGGCCACAGAGCCACAGATGGTTTTGTTCAACTTGTATGATGACTGGTTGAAGACTATTTCATCCTACACTGTAAGTAGTTTTGCCTTCTGACTTCTAAATGGATGTTGAAGTGTTGCTTATGACTGAAGGAAGATATCTTTCGTTTAAGGGTCACAAACGCAAAAGCTGCGTGTTTATAAGCTCCACAGCCTAATGGCTAGCAAGCTTTTGTCATGTCCATGTGTCCCCTTTGTGTCTGTATGTCCGTTTGTGTATTAACTTTTATTGCTGACATCTTCTTCGAAACTTATGCAGTTTTGACTAAACTTCACAGAAAGGAACCTGCCATGGTGCTTTTTAAAATTCCTTGAAAGAATTTGATTCCTTTGGAAACTGTTGGTGATATGGCAACAAAACCGGGAAAAAAAACACTAGAAAATCTTTAAAAACCTCTATATCCTCAAATGGCAGGTTGAAATTATCTTCAAATGGGCTTGAATGGTCCTTTATTTTGATTCAGTATCAATCTTGGCTCAGATCTGGCAGACCACAAAGGAGTTTATGGTGCTCATTGTACAAATAGTGCAATTTTAGCTTTTAAAAAGAATAGAAGATTTTGGGTTTCACCCTAGAACGAGATCTTGTGGCATATCTGTAAACCTTTCACAATGGAATACTAGTTATAAATCACAAAAGATGCCATGAGATTGGTTGCTCTTGGAACACAGAATTCGAGTTCACTTTAGACACGAGAGGTGCTCTGGCAAATGGGGCTTTAATGCATCTTTGCAGTGCATTATAATGAGTAAGTCATCACATTATGAATCCATAAATTCCAGTTTGTCTAACAACACACTGAATTACAAGATAGAATGGTCCTTGGTCATGAAAAAAATTTACAAATAGCAACTGGTTCTGACGTCAAACTCAGTTAGTCGATATAGGATAAAGAAAATATACACAAACAGACTCGGCAAGCTGACATGGGTTGATACTTTTTGCAGATGCATTAAACCCCCTTGTCACATAGCATGACCTCAATTGCACCTCAATTTATGGGAATATTGTATTACATTACAGGCATTTTCAAGACTGATCCTCATTTTGAGAGCCCTGCATGTGAATAATGATAGAACCAAGATAATATTGAAGCCAGACAAAACAACAATCACAGAGGCTCATCATATCTGGCCAACGTTGTCTGACGAAGAATGGATGAAAATTGAAGTACAACTAAAGGATCTCATTCTTGCAGATTACGGCAAGAAAAACAAGTAATAGACATTTTCTTTCAGACATGTTTTTGTCGCCCCATATTTGTTGCCAACATTACATCTGATAATTACGAAAATCATTGTTTGTTTATATGTCAGTGAACACTGATCAAATATATATGGAATATTATGCTGTAGTGACTTTCCTGGTGCTTGTATTTACTTTGAGCAGCGTGAGAAATTTTGGTATCGCTCGAGACCGAAGGTCGAACGTGATGCCAAAATTTTCTTACGCGGCGAGAAGTAAATACAAGCACCAGGAAAGTCACTAAAGCATAATATTCCTTTTATTATATACCTACACCTTTTTAACGACAAAATGTTGCAAATTATTGACATTTTATTTGAAAACGGTAAGAAAAATAAAACAATTAATGTTGTAGTAGCCAGTTACTTCGTTTTTATGAATGGCGGATAAATATTACAGCGTAAAATTTTGACTAATGAACTTGCAAATGAATACATACGTATACCGTGCATGATTTATGTCATTATGATGTCTCATACCATATTTGGAACCGTATTCGACTGAGTGTAGATACAGATTTTTTTTTTCTGTCGTGTGTGATTTTATCCGCGTGCAACGCATGTATTTAACCCGGAAAACTTACAGGTATATAATAAATTAAGAAGCAGCGCTGTTGCAAAATGGGTTTTAATGCCTCTGTTAGAAGCATTATACCAAGTAAGTTATCAGGACTATGGATCCATAAAATCCATTGTTTTATCCAAATTTTATTTTATCCAAATTTTATTTTAAAATAAATTATAATTGAGCCACGCTCTGTGAAAAGGGGGCTTAATGCATCTGCGAAAAGTTTCGACCCAGGTCAGCCTGCGCAGGCTGACCTGGGCTGAAACTTTTCGCTATTGATCGATTTTCTGCATGTCAAAGGATCAGTCTACCTCATGATTGAGTCGATTGTTAAAAAAAGTGGCTATTATGGATCCATAAGTATGTGATGGTTTTCTTGGTATGATGGATTACAGAGATGCATTAAGCCCCCTTTTGCCAGAGCATGGCTCATATAAATTTTGAGAAAGTCATAGAAGACATAATTTATCAAGAAAAAGAAAAAGGTTAAAAGAAAACACTCTTTAAAGGTTTGTTTTGTCTCATTCTTGGCTAAGGGGTCAGAGCTTTTTTTTGTGTGTGTGTTCCTGGCATAGCCCAGAATTTTCCATTTACTGATTTTCCTAATTTGAACCAAAATGCTGATAAAATTCTCAATCTCAGTACAATGTGCTTTATTCCTGAAATAGAGGAAAAAGAAAAACAAACCTGAAACCTTAATTAATCTTGATTACCAATAATAGACTAGGAATGTTTTCTGCTGCATATTTGGGGGTATTGCGTGGTTCATTGGTTAAGTGTAAGACTCTAATCTTGAGGCCCCTGGTTTAAGCGACACTGGTGTCACTGGGTTTTCTGTGGGAGTGTCCTTAGGCAACTCTTCAGAGCCATAGCCTGGTACTGGTGAAACCCAGGACATACATGAATATGTAAGCTGTTGCAATATGACAAAAATAATGTTGAAAGCGGCGTAAAACACCATTCAATCAATCAACCAGTCAAAGCCACATATGTGTTTCAGCAAGTACATGAGTAGATGCTAGATGCTCGTTTCGTTTATTTCAGTGTAAATGTTGCATCACTCACACAATCAGAAATCAGAGATATCATTCTGGGTATGGAGATATCTGCGCCATCTGCCCAGAGACAACAGATTGCAGAAATTGAGAAACAGACAAAGGAACAGTCACAGCTGACAGCAACAACAACAAAGACTGTAAATAAACATGGTGATGAAATCATAACATCCACTACGAGTAACTATGAAACTCAGACATACGCATCCAGGACAGAATGGCGTGTCCGAGCTATTTCTGCTACAAACCTACATCTGCGAACCAATCATATCTATGTGTCATCAGATGATATCAAAGAGACGGGGTACACATACATTTTGCCGAAGAATGTTCTGAAAAAGTTTATAATTATATCGGACTTGCGTGCCCAGATTGCAGGATATATGTATGGTGTAAGCCCGCCTGATAATCCGCAGGTGAAAGAGATTCGCTGTATTGTGATGCCACCCCAGTGGGGAACACACCAAACTGTTCACCTCCCCAATATTTTACCAGAACATGAATATTTGAAGGTAGGTATCTTTGTTCCTTAACTTGTGACCTTTTGCAGAAGACTTTTCAATGGCAGAAAAAACAAAAAAGCATTGCTCAGGGAAAAGGAAGTTTAGTGCGTCTCCTTAATGCAAACTTTCCGTCCAGCAATTTTTCGCTTCTCACCTCTGATGCATGTGAGAAGGTAGTTATTGACTTGGAAAGAAAGTTGTGTCACTACCGGTGTCAGAAAGCCAGGATACACATGTGTAGGTGCACAGATCGCCGTGATATAACCTAAGCTGTTAAAACGCTGTTAAACTCCCAGTTCAATCAATCAACCGATGTGATGTGCTGCAAAAGTGTTCCAAAAGGTGATGAGCTAATGTTACTTTTGATGATGTTACAAGAAATTAGGGAAAGTATTTGGAAAGAGGTTTGGCTATATACCAAGAGCTTACTTATTTTTAAATCTTTGCCAAACAACTAATTTGAAAGCATTATCAAGGAACATATTTAAGTGGCTGCAATTATGAGATTTGTCTCTAAAAATGTAGAAGACTAATCAATTAAGACCCATTTCATTTGTCATGTCCATATGCTTTAAGTTTGGATAGGGCTAAAACTTCTTTATTTGGTTCAGAGATAATATGTGTAAAATTAACTGAAATCATGTCTGCTTGTAGGAAATGGAACCTTTGGGCTGGATTCACACACAGCCAAATGAATTACCCCAGCTCTCACCTCAAGATATCACTACACACGCTAAAGTCATGCAGGATAATACATCATGGGATGGTGAAAAAACAGTGGTCATCACTTGCAGGTATAAATCTGCTTTTATCTTCAATCAATCTGTTTCTTGTGTGAATAAAGGGTTAAAGGTAAACACTAAGTTTTCTTTTGAATGAACCAAAATAAAAAGTGCTTACTCACAAAATGTTGAGTCTTAACAAGCCTGACAGAAAATGCTTTATAAACCAATGTGGGAAAAGGAGGAAATGTTGGTAACCAGCATTTTCTTCTTTTTTCCACAATGTTTTCTACCCTTTCAAATACAAATATCACCATTTCATTTGTTGCCTGCAATTGCTTTCAAGTTGGTTGAGTTCTGAATGGGTAACAAATTGAGCTATTAACTCTTTACCACACAATCCACGATTTTAACAACCCTATGGAAAAGGGCTTTTGAAAACATCATGAAAAAAAGTAGGAAGTGCAGGAAACCAGCATTTTCTCCTTTTCCCCACAATGTTTTGTTTAACCTTTTACCACACAATCCCGACTTTTAACGACCCTGAGAAAGAAAGCGTTTGAAAACAATGTGGAAAAAGGAGAAAATGCTGGTAACCAGCATTTTCTCCTTTTACCACAATGTTTTCTACCTTTTCCAAAACAAATTTTAAGTTTTGAGTCACATCTATTTTGTCGTCTGCAAATGCTTTCAATTTGGACCAGTCTCAGATTTTGTTGTTTGGTAAACAGTTAAGTTAACATTTAGTTTGTCATCTGCAAATGCTCCGAATTCGGACAAGTCTAATATTCTGTCGTTTAGTGAAGACTTAAGGGCCATTCTGGCCCTCTAGTTTGACAGGATCAGGAGGTAGAATGGTTCTTTGACATGCAGAAAATTTACCAAAGGCAAAAGGTTTCGTCGACTTAGGGTCCTCACAGGCTGACCTGGGTTGATAGTTTTCGCAAATGGCTTAAGCCTCCTTTTCACAGAGCACGTCTCAGACGTTATTATCAGGTAATTGCCAAACAAATGAAGAAATACCTTGGGTTGATTCTAGTCTTATTTTGTATTGTACAGCTTTACGCCCGGATCATGTTCCCTGACGGCATACAAACTGACTCCGAGTGGTTATGACTGGGGAAGACAGAACACAGACACGGGTAACAATCCAAAAGGTTATCTCCCGTCTCATTATGAACGAGTACAAATGTTACTCTCAGATAGATTTCTGGGATTCTTCATGGTACCCGCACAGACTTCATGGAACTATAACTTTATGGGTGAGTTCACTTTCTATGCTTTAACACACAATCTCATGTTTTAATGACCTTGCTGAACAAGGCATTTGAAAACATTGTGGAGAAAATGCTTCTAACTCTTTGCATTTAATCCCTTTTTCACACGTTATGACTGAGATATAGGAACTCTTTAGGGGCTTTTTGTGTTTCTGGGATCCCCAGAATGTTACATTCACTGATTTTCACAATTTGAAGCAAAAGGCTGGAAAAATTCCCAATCTCAAAGCCATCGGCTACCTTTCCAAAACAGAAAAAACTCCAGGGCTGTTGTCCAACAAACATTCATAGGAACATTTTTTGTCGTAGTCTCAAGGATTTAGTTGAAAGTAACACAATTTCTGATTGGCTAAACCAAATGGTAACCATTTGGTTTGGCCAATCAGAATTTGCATTGCTTTCTAAATCTATAAGACTAAGAATGAAATTAAGAATGAGTGGTGGTAAATATGGGCTTTGAACCATTATCATTGTCTTAATTCTAGGTGTACGACACGACCCCAATATGAAGTACGAGCTGGTTTTGTCCAACCCAAAAGAGTTCTACCACGAAATTCACAGACCTTCGCATTTCCTCAACTTTAGTCAAATGGAGGAGGGTGAACAGATAGGGGCAGACAGAGAAGATCTGTTCTCATAGAGAGGATGAGTGAATGAAATAAACTGTTTGATTTTGTAATTACACTTACAGTTGTAACATTTTTTAACAGTGAAAAGTTTGTACAGCTTATTTTTGCAGAAGAAGGGGGATAATTTGAAGATGAATTATGAACAGTTTCAAAGATTAACACTTTACGACACAATCACAAGTTTAATGACCCTTAGCATACAGGCTTTTGAAACCATTATGGGGAAAAGGAGAAAATGCTGGTAATCAGCATTTTCTCCTTTTCCCACAATGGTTTCTACCTTTTTATTTAGTTATTTTGTCTGGTAACCAGCATTTTCTCCTTTTCCCACCATGGTTTCTTTTCCAAAAACAAATTTGTATTTACTGTTACATATATTTTGTCATCTGCAAATGTTTTCGATGTGCACAAGTCCAAAATTTCGTCATTTGATAAAGAGTTAAGGTGTTACTTTTTAGAGCAGTGAAAAGTTTGCACAGCTTATTGTTTGCAGGAAGAGCATAATTACAAGATGAATCATGAACTTTTCAACGAATTAAGGGAATAGTATAACTGTATCATTTTTGACAAAACATATGTGTACAGTGTTGGTGAAACTTTTTTTATCACATTATTCAGTGTAATATACCCATTACAAACTTTCTTATCTTGTACATGTTTGATATCATGTTTGATATCACAGTTGTGTGATGTTAATTTTGATGTCATTTTGTAAGAATTTCGTTGAAGTGAATGGGTTTCATGGATGTTACCGCAGGTGCATCTATAGATAGTTTTGCATCTTCAGATCTATAATTAGTGAAATATCGTTATGTTATAAAATGAATCTGACTTTCGTTGGCGTTTGAGAAAAAATGTTCTTAAGCTCACCAAAGGCTCGCTTAATAACATTTTGCGTAGATTTGTTTTATAAAGTTTCATCTCAAACACCAACTCATGTCTGATACTATATATCTGAGAGCCTATCCCTGTATTATACATGTGGGTGCTGTCCTCTTTGTTGGCTTGGCTGAGCATGAAGTGCTTCAAGGGAGCTTATGTGTTGGGTATGGTGTTTGATAGGTGACATGTTTAGTCAGTCATACAATGTCAACACTGGTTTCTTCGTAACCAATGGACTAATTTCAAAGAAATTTTATGGAAAGTATCCTGTGGTAATACCAATGAAAATTCACAAAAAAATAAAGCAAAAATTTTTTTAAATGTCATGTGACCAGGATGGCCATATTTCTGTATTTTCCAAAGACCTTTCTCTAAAAATAATTATCTTGAAGTGATTGTAAGGAAGAAAAACCTTCACGCCCCGATGAAAATAGTATAAAGCTGTCTTTACAGTGTTGTTTGTAAAGATGGTGAATTGTGTCTAAATATAAATACTAGTATTTGCCATTCTTTTGTTTTTCATTGATGAATTAAATCTTCTTTTCCTAAGATTCCTCTGTTTTTCATTGATAAATTTAGTCATGTGATCACTTGATTTCCCAGACTTAGTTAAAAATAAAGAAATCACTTGACATGCTGCATTTGTAATCATGTACCAATCGGACAGACCTGTTCACTCCAGTCAGATAGACTGGTATTAATTTGCACTGATACCTAAAAACTGATTGGTCAGGAATGCTACACACTTTGACTAGATCAAGCAATATTTTACCTGTAGTTGTGTGAACTTTCGTTTAACCATTTACCACACGATATCGAGTTTTAAGATCCTGAAAAAAGGGCTTTTGAAAATGTGAGAAATGGAGGAAATGCTGGTTACCAGCATTTTCTCCTTTTCCCACATTTTTTTTCTAACCTATCAAAGACAGAAATGGTCATTTGAGCTACATTTATTTTGTCGTCTGGAAATGCTTTCAATTTGGTAGAGTCCAAAATTTAGTCATTTGGTAAGGTTAAATATTTTGACCCTAAAACAAAAATGATAGACAACTGTCATCCAAAAACACATAGACATAATTCCTCGGTGAATAAGAATATCGAGCTGCGGCTGCTCCTGATCCACATGCGCCGCTGTCATGTGGAGCTATAAATAGCAAGTACAAAAAAAGGGTCATGTTTTGTCTAAAAATACAAAAAAGGTTGTGTACTCGTCTGCTGTCCAAAACACATGAAAATTGGTAAAAGTATTTTTGTTGATGATGTCTCAAACTAATTGGTAAATGGGTCAAGTCAGATCAAAAAATAGGTCACTTGCACCAATCTGAGAAAAAGCTTGTATACACTCTAGTGGTCGGGTTTTCAGACAGTACACATGACAGTTGATCAGAGTATCTGTCTTAATGAAATCTGGATCGATTTTAAAGTAGGTTGTGTCGGAACACTCTAAGAGGCCACATCTTTAGACCAATTTTCATACTGTTACGGGAGACCACTCCTTCATGCATGGCTTCATCCCGATTTAAATACAATATCTAACCACTGCGTTAGGGAGAATTCTCTTTAGCTCAGTGGTTATGGTATTGGCCTTTCGTCCGGGCGTTCTTGGTTCGAATCCTGCCCGGTCCCTGTATTTCTGTCATGCATTTGTTCATTTGTTTCTTTGTTACGGACATTGTTCGGAAGATGGGGGCTCGTCCGGGATTGGCCATTGAGCCATTAATCCCATTTGTTGTCCTAATAAGGCTTTAAGTCATCAATAAATGATGACTTTAAGAAGGGATGTGTTACGGGAGACCACTCCTTCATGCATGGCTTCATCCCGATTTAAATACAATACCTAACAACTGCGTTAGGGAGAATTCTATTTAGCTCAGTGGTTATGGTGTTGGCCTTTCGTCCTGGCGTTCTAGGTTCGAATCCTGCCCGGTCCCTGTATTTCTGTCATTCATTTGTTTCTTTGTTACGGACTTTGTTCGTAAGAATACCATTACTCATGAAAGCTGGTCAAAAGATTTGTCCTGGTAATATCTCGTATGTGTGTGAAAAAAGGCCACATTGGATCAAAAAGTAGGTCACTAGGAAAAATCTTTCGTACTCTCCAGAGGTCACTTTTTTTGGTCCAATTTGTACTCGTAAAAATATTTCAGAATGTTTGGCCCTCTGATATTTTGGACAAGATTGAAATTGGGTTGTTTCAGATCACAAAGTAGGTCTCTACAACCAAATTTAGTAAAACCATGTATTCGCTCTAGAGGCCATGTTTTTAGTCAATACATATTGAATGTTGGTCATTATGTTTATATCGATAAAAAAAAGTTTACAACAAGTTCGAAAATGAGTCATGTTGTGTCTAAAAGTAGGTCACTGGGACAAATTCTTTAAATTCTTGTGAGTATTGAAGAGACCGCATTTTCACTTTGATGCTCATCAAACTGAGACAGATTGCTTGTTTTGACAATATCCTGAAAATGCCTCGACCAGTTGAAAAAAAAACTAGGTCTATATGTTGTATCACAGATAAACGTTTTTTATAGGCTTCCTTGTCTTATGTTCTCAAAGGTACACAGGCTGAGGTGAGTGATTCAGGACCATCATGGTGCTCTTGCTATAGATCTGTAGACTTGTCCTCTACACTTGATAAAGGTACATAGGCTCAGGTAAGCGATTCAGGGCCATTATGGCTCTCTTGTTACAGATCTGTAGACGTGTTCTCTAAACTTTTTATAAAGGTGCCCAGGTGAGAAGTTTAAGGCCATCTTAGTCATCTTGTTATAGATCTGTACATAGGGGTCCGTAGTTTGACTCCTGTCACCCATAGACTAAAACAAGGGATTTAACTGTATGCAGCCCGTTACTCGCCCCCGGTTACAAAAAAACAACGTATCTTTTCTCCCCCATCAGTTATTCTCCTAATTTTTTCTACAGCTGAGAGCTAAAACATTTTTCTACCAGAAAAACACAACTGTTTGTCAGTGGCTAATGCAGTCTGGCTGATACATTCGCTCGAACTTGTAAACTCGCTCAAAAATCTTCGCCATTGACACGGGTTCGTACATTCGATACTGACGTTCGCGCATATAAACCAATGAAATTTCTCGTTCCAAACAGTGTCACAGTACTGTCACGTGACAAAAAGGTGTGAGCAGCTCTACGAAATTTCATTGGTTGAATTCACGACTGTTAGTACATATCAACCGATGAAATTTCTCGTTCCAAACAATGTCACATGACAGAAGATGGCTGCAGCTGTTCGAAATAAGAACGTGGATCACAAATTCAACGAATTCTGAGGCGTTTCGTCGTTATTGAAGATAAAGACTATAGGTCAGTAGTATTTTCAAACATGTTTAAAGGGTGGGTGCCGCTAATGCTGCGTTTCATTGGATCTAAAGTGCGTTTTATATCTTGAAAACGGATGTACGAACCCGTGTCAATGGCGCAGATTTTTGAGCGAGTTTACAAGTTCGAGCGAATGTATCAGCCAGGCTGCATTAGCCACTGACAAACAGTTGTGTTTTTCTGGTAGGAAAATGTTTTAGCTCTCAGCTGTAGAAAAAAATAGGAGAATAACTGATGGGGTAGAAAAACGTTGTTTTTTGTAACCGGGGGCGAGTAACGGACTGCATACAGTTAAATCCCTTGTTTATAATATATAGTCAGTGGGTGCCAGGAATCAAACTACGGACCCCTATGGATCTGTAGACATGTTCTCTAACCCTTTGATAGGTACACAGGCTCATGTGAGCGATTCACGGCAATCATGTCCCTCTTGTTTAAGATTTGTAGACGTTCTTATGATAAAGATACTCAGGCTCAGTTGAGAGATTCTTGTCCATCATGTACCCTTTATTGTAGATCGCTAGACGTGCTTTCTAAAATTTTGATAAAGTTACACATGCTTAGGTGAGCGATTAAGGGCCATCGTGGCCCTCTTGCTATAGATCTGTAGATCTATGTGTTCTCTTAACTTTTGATAGAGGTGCTTAGGTGAGCGATTCAGGGCCATCGCGCACCCCTTGTCATAGTTAAAAGGTTTGGTAAATGAGATAACAAAATTCTGCTTGCATGACAAATTTCGTCGTATCGGAGAGTGTGGATCAACGATCAGACTGAACGCCCTACATATTCCGATCTTGATTTGATGTACTATCTAAAGCATATTGCGTCTCGCGTTGTGCCCATTCAGTCTCTCGTTACCATTTTCACTGCCAACTACATTACCGTAAAGTGATTCAACTTTTTCCCGAGTGCCAAGTTTCGTTGCCTTCGAGATTAGCATGTGGGGGCGGAGAGTGTAGATTCAAGATCAGACTTCACATTTTGTGCATTCTGATTTTGATCTTCGCCGTCCGCAAAAAGCTGTTCGAGACGACATTGGCAGTGAAAATGTTTTCTGTCCGATAGAAAATGATGAAAAGATCAAAAACATCCGTCAGTTTAGATAAGAGAGAGAGAGGGGGGGGAGATCAAAATGCTAGACGATACTGAAATACGCACGAATTAACCAATAATTTTGCTCGGTTTTATCCAATCAGAGCTAGCTTTTATGTATCTCTCCCTGGCATCATCAGCATCTGTTACTGCATCCCACATTCATTGAGTAGCGTAAAATTACCGAAAGGAGGACATTCGCGACTTACACAGTAGATCACAGAATAACCAACAGGTACGTCAATCTTTTTATTGGTACGAGCTATGAATAAATCTTCTATATCTTGTCTGAGAAAATCTGGAAGCTTGTCAGACAAACAACCGTCTTGTACTCCTGCAGCGATCTGGCGAGCACGTGAATCTTTTGCCTTGTTGATTTCACTCAGAAAATTTCAGTTTCAAATGCTTTGAGCTAAGTAAGACTAAAGTGAAAGCAAGTAATGACATTCGAGGTCTTATCTGAAAATAAGACTAAAGGCCCAATGGCGGCCTAAAGTAAACACTGCGGGCGTTAAAATGCATACATAAATCTTATTATCATTTAAAAGTATGGTATGGAAATTATAAGGGTGACAATTTGTCATTGAACGGTCTGTCAAAATGTAATTTTAGTGCAACAGAAAGAATTGAGGAAGAAAAATGGAGAGCCTGAGGATCAATTTTAGCTCACCTGAGCATAAAGTGACCAAGGTGAGCTTTTGTGATGGTTTTGCGCAATGTCGTTGCTTATTGGCATTTAGCCAAACTATTTAACTCGGAGCAACCAGCAATGCCACATACAAGGTTGACCAAGATAATGTAAAGTTCAGTCATAAACCATTGCAGCTTTTTTAAAGGCCCAGTGGCAGCCAAAAGTAAATAATGCAGGTATCTATCATGGGTATCATAATGCATTTAAATCATTCCGTCTAGAATACAGAAATTATTGTAAAGATTACAATCTGTTATTGTATACTCTAGCGTTTCTGTGAAGGAACTGTAGTCTGTATCCCATGCCTTGGAAGCTATGATCAATACCAGAGACACTACCATAACAGTTTCCTTGTGTGCACTCTAGAGATCTCATTTTCTGTCTGATACTCTTGAAAGTTGGCCAGAATAACATCTCGAACAAGTTCTTGGTATAGGTCATGTGGGGTCAAGTCTGAAAAAAATGCTTGCACTCTAGAGGCAGAGTTTTCAGGCTGATACCTATGAAAGTAGGTTAAAATATTTGCCTTGATGTAATCTTGGACAAGTTCAAAATGGGTTGGGTCCAGTGACAAAGTAGGTCACAGTGGCAACTGTGAACTCTAGAGACCACATTTTCAGTCCAACAGATCTGAAACTTGGTTAGAATGATTGTCTTGATGATGTCTTGACAATTAATAAATGGGTCATGTTAAGTGAAAAAAGTAGGTCAGACACAGGTCAGAGGGTGAATCCTGAACTTGGACATGGTTATCAAAACCCTCTGTCTAATCTGATCTTGATCTTCAAAGTCCACAAAAACTGACAAGACTGGTCTCGTAGGATGGAGAAAAACGTGAAAATGTTGCTGCTTTTTATTAAACTTTTACAGCACAATCCCATGTTTTAACGACCTGGAAGAAGAAGGCCTTCAAAAACATTGTTGGACAATGTTTATACCCTATGAAAGACAGAAATCATCACTTGAGCTACAACTTTTTGTCATCTGAAAATATATGTAATTTGGTCGAGTCCAAAATTTTGTTGTTTGGTGAAGAGTTAAATAAAATGTGATTTTATTTTGCAGGAATCA
Organism: Hippopus hippopus; assembly: GCA_946811185.2. NCBI lineage: Eukaryota > Metazoa > Mollusca > Bivalvia > Cardiida > Cardiidae > Hippopus > Hippopus hippopus. The sequence goes on from OX328109.1 coordinate 1,477,244, forward strand.
TGACTGAAAGAAAAGCAGTGATAAAAAATGCCGACATGTCGGAAGAGATGCAGCAGGATGCTGTAGACTGTGCAACAACGGCTCTGGAAAAGTACAACATAGAGAAGGATATTGCAGCCTACATAAAGAAAGAGTTTGACAAAAAGTACAACCCAACCTGGCATTGCATCGTAGGAAGAAACTTTGGAAGTTATGTGACCCATGAAACAAAGCATTTCATATACTTCTATCTGGGACAGGTTGCCATACTTCTCTTTAAATCTGGTTGAAACAGTGTGTTGATACATTTAACTGTTTTGGCTTCGTTAAAAGGCCAAAGGAGGTATTTTACAAATTGTGGTCAAAAGATGGGTTCACTTCAAGATGTTTTGTGTTCAGTTGAACTTTGTACCTGTCAAAAGTGGTACCTTTCTATTATTTTTCAAACCAGCAGGAAACCACCTTAGTCATCAACGTTTATGGTTTTATGTTTACTCTAACTTTCAAAGAAAAAGCGTTTTTCTTTAATGAGTGTGTTCAGTTTTTATCTTTCTATTTTTGCAAACAGTATTTGTTATAGTATTTCATAGTATTATGTGCTTTGACTCGAAGAAATCGGAATATTGATATTTTACAAGGCATTTTTTTCTTTGTTTTCTAATTCCATAAAGACGGAAAATTGCTATTTCAGCAGAGTTTTTGTCGTTTCATACATCACATAGTTACTAGTATTTTCTCATCCAAAGATTACAAATAAGGATACCCTTTCTGTTTATGATAATTACTGTCATTAGTCCTTAAATGGCATAGAGCTGGTTACTCACCACTTTTTGGTAAGGAAATTTCCCAACTCATCAAGAGAGAGAAAGGGTTATATCATTATCTGGTGTTGAAGGCATGGAAATTATAGTTTTAGCATTGTCTGGTGCAATATCTGCAAAACCCCTTGACCAGGGTATCACAGGAGTAGCTACCCTTTTCATAAATACCCCAAAGGATACCAAATGTTAGTCATGTCAGTTTTACCGGAAAGCAATGGATTGATGCCAATTCTGGCATCCAACGACAATTATTTAATTCTACTCAATCATCGCATAATCTGACACTGATCGTTTTCTTGTAAAATTTTGTCTTGAGTTTTTGGTAGATGTTATTGTGTACCGCGCCATAGCCCTTTACCAAATAATCCTGGGTTTTAACGAACTTGAGGTAAAGTCCTTTTGAAAACATTGTAGGAAAAGGAGAAAATGCTGGTAACCAGCATTTTCTACTTTTCCCACAATGTTTTCTACCCTGTGAAAGAACTTGATTTTATTAGTACCACTTTTAGATTTGTTTGTTGCAGATGCTATCAGTATAGAAGAGTCTAAACTTAGTTGTTAGGTAAAAAGTTAAATGCATTTAATCCTTTACCACAGAACTACTTGTTTTAAGGACTTGGAGAAAAAGGGCTTTGGAAAACATTGTGATAAAAGTGAAAAAATACAGGTAACCAGCATTTTTTTCCTCATTACCAACGACGTTTTCTGTCCTATGTAGAGATATCTGGTCATTTCAGCCATACCTCTATGCCATAAATATGACAGAAATAATTTCCTTTCCAAGCTTGGTAGCTACTGTAGCAATGAACCCACAGAGCTTGAAACCAGCTTGTTGGAATCCTCAGCTTGGCTGATTTCCTAAATCTATTTTGGGAAACACCAATGGGACTAGAAGAAAATTGTGCATAGTCATACAGAAAGAAACCACGGAAAAACCTTGATAGGAGCTCTGGCCATTGTGATATAATTGAAAAAAAGTGAGTGTGTTAAACACAATACACATTTGAGTATTTCTCACTTGTACCACTTGTATACGAAATACATGTAAGGCAGACACAACATCCGGACTTGGCTTATATTATAGATATAAAATTCAACATACTCATAGGCTTCTGAACCAGTGCCATTTTAATACAAATTATACCTCATTTATCTCTAATAAAATGCAGCGATACGGGGCCATCGTGGCCCTCTTGTTGAGCTGTGATTCCAACCCTTTCAAAGATTGCATCCAATCACTTGAGTGACATAGTTAAGAATGTCGTCTACTAATGCTTTATTCTTTACGAGATCACAACTTGCTTAAAATGCAAGCATTTTGCAAACGACAGCTTGAATGTAGCTCTTGAACAGAGATAAATTATTGTGGAAAAAGGATAAAATCCTGGTAACCAGCGTTTTATTCCTTTCCCAATATGTTTTTGAAAGGCTCTGTCTTCAGGGTCATTAAGACATTGAATTGTTTTGTAAAGGGTTAACTTGATAGAGAACGACCTTGTGGAAAAGACTTTTGAAAACATTGTGGGAAAAGGAGAAAATGTTGGTAATCAGCGTATTCCACGATGTTTTCTTCCCTTTCAAAAACGAATTTCAATTTTTGAGTTGCCTTCATTTTGTCATCTGCAAATGCTTTGAATTTGGACAAGTCTAAAATATTGAGGGCCATTCTTCAGTTATTTCCCTTGATTCCTCTCCAGTACTACATTGGTCCTGATAAGGTGTTTCCTTGGATTTTATCCTTGATTTTCTTGCACTAGACAGATATGTTCTTGAGATAATATCCCAGCTAAATCTGGTAAGATTGTTTTACAAATCAATATTTACACATTTCTCTAATGATTGTGAACAGAATTTACTTTAAAATTACATGGGGACCTTGCATGTAATCATAAATCAAATTATATTGATCGCAACATCCCCAAAGGAATCAAGGATAAAAACAAAGGAATACAGATAAAAGGACCAATTTGCAATTTGGTTACCTTTAGTTTGTATCTAGCAAGGGAGATAATTTTAATTACAGGAATGGCCCTCATTGTGTTGTTTTGAAAAGAGTTATTGCCCTTTAAAGACTCTTTATTCCTCTAGAACAGTCTGAGGTCGTAGGTTAATCGATCAAACATCCTGTGAAGTATGCTCCAGATCTGAAACAGAGAGAACGTCTTATTATAGCCGTATGCTAGACGCCATAGTCTTCTCAACTGAAAGCATCTGAAGACGACGATGTCGACATTGATCCAAGATAAGGTAAAAAAAAAACATTGAGAAAGGAGAACTCGGCTTTCTAAACAAGAACATTTCTTGAAGTATTATAAAAGAAAACCTTACACCTTTTTTTTTGGTTTGGCATAAATGGTAATGGTCATGCACTATGCTTATTTTGCAACACATCTGAGCAAAACCTTAAATGTCAATTACAGAATTATCATGACTAAAAACTGAACATTTTCTAGAGTACTTGATACCGACCATGCAAGTTTGATAACCAAGGGAGATAATGTAAGGAAGAAATCTAAAACGAAAAAAAGAGTTATTTCCCTTCGACTTTTTTTTTTTACGGCTTTGGCTGATGGAATGACCCTTTACCACAAAATCTCGTCTTTTAACGAACCTGAGACAGAAGCCTTTTTAAAAACGTGAGCAAAGGAGACGATGTTTGTAACAGGCATTTCCTTTTCCCAGCAATGGTTTACACCTTTTGAATGGCAAATGTCATGTATAAAGTAACATTTAATTTGTCGCGTGCAAATGCTTTGAGTTTGGACAAGGCTGAAATTGTGTTGTCTGGTAAAGGGGTAAGAATAATCCAAGCCATGAGCGCCCATATTCTTCAACAGATCGAAGTTGTATTAAATCTAAAAGAATTTACCCGAGGACTATTTATGCCAACTTGCAAAGAATACAAGGTCATTATTGCCCTTTTGTCTTATAATTTGTTTGTGTGTTTGAATTGGAGTTTTATGCCGATTTATCAGCTTCGGTCATATCTCGGCTGCAAGTGTACCTACACATGTGTTTCCTGGCTTTCTCACACCACTGCTGACACAACTTTCTCTCCAAGCCACGGACTACTTTCCTCACATGCATCAGAGATAGGAGGCAAAAAATCGCCGGAAAGAAAGTTTGCCGAACCGGCTTCTTGTTTTATAAAAAGCCAAGTTTTTAGTAACTTACTCTTACTCTCAAACTTACAGTTACGGGTTTGCATGTATCGTCATGTAACCAGCCATGAATATCTTCGTAAAACCTATGTTGGACGTTTTGGTGGAGGGCATCACAAAGCTTACACCAGCCATTTCGGTATGCTATGCTATATGAATACATCCAATCAAAATAACTGTTATAAAGTGTGTCATTTCTATCCACTTCCGCAATGTGTCTTCCGGCTTCATCCAAGTTCCTGAAGTCGAAAACGTTAATGTAACTTCCGGGTATCACAACACCTTCCATGTTATTTTTCCAAGCAACAATTGGTATTTGGTGTCTCTCCAACGAGCGCCAGTATTTTTCACTTACATAGTATTCACAGTCGCTGTTCTCGAATGCTAGATAAAATTTATAGTCGTATAAAACTCTGTTCCTTGACTGAGGGTCCATGTTTGTATCATCACCACATTTACCTATTACTTTTATGTTGATATATTTCTTAAGTATTTCTATGATCTTATATCTTCTTGCGTCGTCTATGCAGTTACTAATCATCGTTATACCTCCGTGGTAGAGGTGTTCTTTGTAGTACTGTAATCGAGTATGATCTATATCTTTTTTGTTAACGCGATTTTCCTCGCGGAGTAATTTTCTAAACTCTCCATAAGGCACGGGTACGTCAGAATTAAGTCTGTAAGTCATCGTCCAGTTGAAAATTCCATTCCAACTGTGGCTATCAAACCAAATAGATGGCAGAGGCTCAAGATTGTAGAGAACCCAAACTTGTTTTGATTTATGATATTCCGGAAAATGAACACCATTTCGAGTAACCACGCTGCCATACCACCTTATGTCATTTAAATGGAACACAACGGCATCAGCCTTTATGATATCTGATTTGTTATTGGTTAACATACATTGACGTGAGCACTTGCTGAACACATCTTTGCTCTCCGTAAACCATTTCATTCCGCCAAAAAAAGTAGTCCACAAAAGAATGACCGGATGCTTACTTCGTGTCAGCTTCTGGGGTAAGAAAGTCCGATAGCTGGATTTCTTCTTTCGATACATGCTGGTCTTTGAAGAGTTTAAACAGATGTAGATCATAAAAACGACACAGACCATAAAATTTAGACAGAAGAATTTCTTTTTTGTCTGCCATTGTGTCGGGAAATGCACACACAACATTGCCTTGTCAGCAAAACCTGTAAGAAAATCAAAGCTACATCCGATCATTTGATCAAGATTGGATTTGTTATCTGTAAAACTGTAAAATGCTGTCCATATGAACAACAGTCTAAATGTTGTCTGTTAAACCGTTTAACGTATACACTGATTATACTTACTAGATTTAATGGAATAAACAAAAAATATCTTAAAAAAAAATAGAAGACGTAAATTTCCCAACAAAGAGGCAGGAGCCCTTGGAATAAACATATCTACGTTTTTGACCAATCACAAATTTCTATTTATTCATTTGTTATTTGTGCCAAAAAGTAGGTCAAAAGCCAGTACATTCAGCTACGCCGAAAAAAAAAAATCCCACACTGAATTTTTTACATCTAGAAATCTATCCTTCATTTATAAATCATGCATAGATTTTGAATAGAAGGAACTCAAATATATAAAATATTCATTGTTAACGCTTAGAGCGCTGAAATAATAAAATGGACTTTTTCCAAAAAAGATTATTTCAATGTTGTTTTAGCCAGAATAGGCAACGAAAAAGCGGACAGTGTTGATTCAAGATCAGACTGCACGTTCTGTGCAGTCTGATCTTGATCTACACTGTCCGCAAAAGCAATTGAAGTCGGTTCCAGCACTTTTTGAGTGACAACAACTTTGAGATCGGCGAATACCTTGCTCCCTCAAAGCTGTTCCAACAATTGTCACAATATTCTGGGATGGAACCTTAAATGCATGCGAATACATGTATACTCACTTACCTCAATATGGTAGAAAGTTAGCTTATCCTGTCGGTGTTGCTGTTGTAGACAAGGTAGTTCAGATCAGACTTCACTGGGCGTGCAGACAGATCTTTTTATCCACGATTGCCCGATATTCGCCAGATACTTATGGAAGAAAGTCTTGAAATTGATCATACCTGGGTCGTTCCAATCGACAGAACAAATTCGATTCCCTTTACAACTTATTTCCGCTCAACCCTTTGTCTGGCTACATAATTTTAGATTTGACAGCATTTGCAGACAACAAATTAGATCTAAGTTTATGTTATTCCGATTATTGCCTCTGTATGTTAAGAGGTTGAAAACAATGTGGGAAAGGGAGAAAATGCCAGTTAGATGTAACTACATTTCCTCCTTTTCTCGCGGTGTTTTCAAATACGAGATTGTCTGGTAAAGAGTTATTGGGTACCCGATACTTAAATTCTATATAGCACACAGCTATTTCTGTCAATATTGTCATAAAACCAATAAATGACAAACAGTATACATGTATTCAAATGTGTTTTTGGTTGACTGAGTATGGTAAAAAAGCATGTGAGTCATGCTCTGTGAAAAGGGGGTTTAATGCATCTGCAAAAAGTATCGACATAGGTCAGTCTGCGCGTACCGCGCAGGCTGACCTGGGTCGATACTTTTTGCTTTGGGTAAGTTTTCTGCATGTCTAAGGAACACTCCATCTCCGGATTCGGCCAGTTGTTAGATGTAGATACAATGGATTTTTATGGATTCATAGCTACGAAATGACTTGCATATTATTACAGATATATAGCATTTTGAAGGTGCATTAAACCCCCTTTTGTCGGAGCACGGCTCATATAACTACGTCTTATTTTATGTATGGCCTGCCTACAAATGCACCTTTTGATGCATTTTCCATATTCCTCGTACGTCATATTTATCATAGACTGCCATCCATTTTGGACAGTTTTAACCGCTTTTCTTAAATTGTAAATGGATTTAAGAAGCGGCGTTTTTTCTATTATGTCGTAAATTAAAATTTCTTTTAAAATACCGATTTATTTATTTAATTTTGTTTTCGCTGCTTTCAATATTATTTCAGTCATATCAGGGCGACAGCTCACATATTCCTGTATGTCCTGGCCCGGGTTTCGCCAATACTAGGCTGGGGCTCTGAAGTGTCTTTCCCAAGGACACTCCCACGAAAACACCATTACTACCAGTGAGGCATATTTCTTTGCAAGTTTATAAATTCTACGGTTTCATGTTGAATGAAAAGATGCGATTTAGAGCATTTATTATATTCCTATCAGTGAATTACTGGGATTCACAGTGATGACACAACTAGTGGTGGTAACTATGGTGTCATCACTAGTGACGATATAGATCTAGTTAGAATGTTTGCTGGAACTACCTTTTTTTTTCTATTGTTCATATTGTACCATTCTTGATTATTATTAGAATAAAATAGGGTGAATTATACGGTGGCACAAAAGTGACACGGAAGATATATTTTATACTACGTGCGCACGCAGTAGCTAATACGTGCGCACGTAATAAGTAATACGTGCGCACGTATTAGCTACTGCGTGCGCACGTAGTATAAAATATATCTTCCATGTCACTTTTGTGCCACCGTAGAATTAGGAATATAATAATTAGGATAATCAACTGGTTGTGTGTAATATTAAAAATCTGTCACTCGATTGGGGTTTGATGCGGTTAAAAAACTCGTCCTTGAAACTCGTTTTTTCAATTGCATCACACCTTATTGTAGTGACAGATTTTTAATATCACACACAACCAGATGATTATCCTCTATTTATACTACTGAGCCAAGCAAGACTCCTATTTGAATACCGATAAACACAACAAAATAGATCTGTATATTTATCTTTGCAAGCCTTATAAATTTTACGGTTTCACATTGAATAAAAAGATGCAATTTACAGCATGGTCGTTTCGCAATCGATAACAGTTACACCATCCATGTACATTTACTTCTATTGCATCAGATATTCACGACGTCATCTTCCTCATTTGAATACGAATACTCATAAATGACCTGTTTTAATAAATATTGATCACGTGACATTCTCAAAAGTCTTTGGGAGATTCTCTAGCGAAATCTTATGATACCCAGAGGCTACGTAGCTTTTTAAAGGAAAAAAGATCTAGATCTACCGTTGAAAAAAAAATTTTTTTTTTATTCTCACCTTTGTCATTTTCTTTACAGATGATTTGCCTGTTATTAGCTTACATAATTCAGTGATAGCCAAAATCATTCCTTTAAGCTTGGTGAGATTATGAATATATGAGTCCAGATTTGGATGGGTGAATAGATCTAGATCCAGCTCTCTTTAAGTTGCCTTATAGATCTATTAAAATACGCTTGGCAATCAAAATGGTCCTGCATCTAGTATTAAAAATGTTAGTAGATCTATATATTCTAAAATAGATATGAATCATGCTCTGTGAAAAGGGGGCTTAATACATCTGCGAAAAGTATCGACCCAGGTCAGCCTACACAGTCCGCGCAGGCTGTCCTGGGCCGAAACTTTTCGCCACTTATCAATTTTTTGTATGTCAAAGGACCAGTCTACCTAATGATTCAATTGCTTGTTAGACAAAATTGATTTTTATGGATCCATAATCCTGTGATGACTTGCATGGTATAATGCGTTAAGGAGATGCATTAAGCTCCTTTTTTGTCAGAGCATGGCTCATATAGATTTATACCTAGATCTAGATCTACTTAGTATGGTGGCATATTTCTGCCACAAGATACGAGATAGCTATCATGATAATTTTAGAAAACTTGCGCGATAAGTTAAAGTTTCCTATGGTGATATTTTTCTGCCACGAGATACGAGATAGCTATCATGATAATTTTAGAAAATTATCTCGATAACTTTAATTTTCCTGGAAATTTTATCGAGATAGTGAAAAGTTTCCTGAAAAAAAAAATCACGATAAGCCTAACATTTTAACTCAAAATTTCTCTTTGGTGCACGAAGCTGACATTCGAGATAAAATTATCGTGATAGTTTTATCTGTTTCTCGATATCTATAAATAGAAAATTTACCATTTGGATGAGCACGGTAGTTTTTGACTTCACAAGATTGCAATAAGTAGAAATTCGAATTATTATCAGTTGTAGATTAGCTGGTAAATTTTGACAAGACCCAATATAAACAGAAGTCTGTATAATCACAAAGACGACTCGAAATGCCTCCTACGAACAACTTTAAAACCATTCAGGGAAAGGCAAGTTCATAACGTGGTAGACGAAGATGTTCCGAAACCGTATCTAACTATAGATACCCTGAATGTCAGTTGTGGACACGAAAGCAAAAGAAATCATGATAACAGTTAGAATTATCGCGATATTTTTATCGTGAAAATTTTTATTATCTAGATAATATTTCCAGGAAACTTTGTTTTATCACGATATAGTTCTCCTAAATTATCGCAATGGCTATCTCGTATCTCGCGGCAGAAATATGCCACCATAGTTTCCTGAAAATTTTATCGAGATAGTGAAAAGTTTCCTGAAAAAAAAAAATCACGATAAACTTAATATTTTAACTCAAAATTTCTCAATGGTGCACGAAGCTGACATTCGAGATAAAATTATCGTGATAGTTATATCCGTTTCTCGATATCTATAAATAGAAAATTCACCATTTGGATGAGCTCGGTAGTTTTTGACTTCACAAGATTGCAGTAAGTAGAAATTCGAATTGTAATCAGTTGTAGCTTAATTGGTAAATTTTGAGAAGACCCGAAATAAACAGAAGTCTGTGAAATCGCAAAGACGACTCGAAACGCCTCCTACGAACAACTTTAAAACCATTCAGGGAAAAGGCAAATTCATAACATTGTAGACGAAGATGTTCCGAAACCGTATCTAATTATAGATACCGTGAATGTCAGTTGTGGGCACGAAAGCAAAAAAAAATCATGAAAACAGTTAGAATTATCGCGATATTTTTATCGTGAAATTTTTCATTATCTAGATAATATTTCCAGGAAACTTTGTTTTATCACGATAGTTCTCTTAAATTATCGCAACAGCTATCTCGTATCTCGCGGCAGAAATATGCCACCATAACTTATACATACACGGATCCCTGGTTCTAATGATCAGATAGGTACTGAAGGTTTCCAAGAAGGGAGCATTTTAACATGCGTAAAAAGAGCATTTATAAGAAAATCTAGAGATAGAGTAGATCTAGACTAGTTCACTCTTATATGTTTTCGAACAGGATTTGATTGCAGAGATCTGCTTTCAATAAAAACATATGACTAACACATGTGTAGAGCACTCTGGACATGTTGCAAGGCCTTTAACTCTTTGCCTGCTAAAATAGTGAAATGAAAATTTCAAGCCGATGGTAAAAACCCGAATTCTGCCATTTCAAAGTTATTTTTTACGGGAAAGATATCTCCTTAGAGGACAGTGTAGATCCAAGATTAGACCGCACGTTCTATGCACAGCCTAATCTTGATTTACACTGTATCCGCAAAAGGTCAGAGAGTCGCGCTAAAGCTTAAGGGTTGATTTTTCAAATCTACTCAAAATCAACAACCCATTTTCCAAGACTCGTGGCCGAAAACCGCTATGCGCATGTAAATAAAGTCACGTGAGCAAGGAACGATTGAATCTAAAAATAGACTTGGAACCTCCGAAGTCGCATAACACGTGTGTGCGTTCAGCTGACGACATGGCTGGAATTGCAGGTTGTGAGTCGGACGACGGCAAGGACAAAAGTGCAGAGAAAAAACCAATAGAAAATGGATGCTTAGAAAATAATAATAACGTTCAAATTCCTGAGGATAATAGTAAGTTGAAAATTTTTATTTTTGACCTTGTCAGTTTGTTTTCATTTGTGATCAGCTGGTTCATGTTTACAACGGTTTACCGAGATCATTTTCTCTCTTTACGATGTTTTTCCCCGCATGAAATTAATATTCTCGACATTCTATAACACTCAAAATTAAAACAGTAGATGAAATGGAAGATGACATCTTCGTTGTGCGTAAAAATTTACCAAAAACTGTACATTGTTACACAAGGTCAAATTATTTTAGCCTGGTTTCTCGTAGACTGAACGAACTGGGCACTCCAGACGACAATTATTCGAAACTAAAATGAAATCAATTATCGTCTGTGTATAGTGCATGGAGAATCGTAAGTAACAGTGCTGTAGAAAGAAACAGGATGCTGATATCTTTGGTAGATTTACAAATGAATTGACGCTCTTTGATAAAATTCACATGTGTCTATCCATTCAAGGTCGAAGAGGTCAGAATTTAGGCTGGCTGTATTACAAACCATGTTTATGAATTTCTTAAAAGAAAGTTATGAATTGCCTTTGCAACAAATGCAATGATAGCTGTATGTGAACCGTTAAAGATGTGGTCAGTCAGTTGGATAGCTGTTATGTAAGTCGCAATGTAAGGAAATGGTAGGTCTTCGATTTGCGTTTTGTAAACAAAGGGACACAACTCTAATAGTTTAGCATTACGTAACCAATGTCTGCACTTGCATTGGATAAGTTACATTGGCTAATATATGGAACAAACATATTTTGTCAGTTGATGAGACCCAGAGATTGAAACTCTAAGCCTTGTTTTGTACCACTGGCTGAAATCTTGCTGAATCCTGTGAAGAGAGGATCCAAAGTCGGACTGCACTGTCTAAACCTTGTCTAAACTCTCAACAGTTGCATGGCAAATTTCTTATAAAGGACTGAAAACATTGTGGGAAAAGGAGAAAGTGCTGGTTACCTGTATTATCTCTGTTGCCCAAATATGTTTTCAAAAGCTTTCTTTCTAAGGCTCATTAGAACTTGGGATTGTTTAGTAAGGGTTAAAAAATTGCTGACTCTTCTAAACTCTACTCTTCCAAGGAAAGCATTTGAGTTGCAGAGCCCTGATTGCTCATTCCGTAGCGTTTACGACTTGAGAACAGGGGGGCCCAGGTTTGATTTCAGGCCCAGCCAACTTCTTTCCGAGGTTTGATGATATTCATGGCCACAGGATTCATGCCTCTCTCACCGCTGGCCATTACTTTGGCAATGATTATGTAGGAAAGCAGCCAGTGGCTTGGAAAGAATATTGTGTAGAGTATTGGTATAAGAAATTCCAGGAAAGCATGGTTTGGTGCACTAGCCGCCATGATATAACTGAAATAATGTTGAAAATGGCGGTGAACACCATACAATCAATCAGGCATTCAAAGTCTGTGTTTTATTTGTTGTCTGCAAATGTTTTCAATTTGGACAAGTCTACAATTATGTTGTTTTTGCTAAGAATTAAAGTTACTGCAGATGAAAAATTTGAAGTAGGCAAAACTTAGCTGTAGTTTTCTGATAGAGTAGAAAACATTGTGGTAAAAGAAAAAAATGCTAGTTACAAGCATTTTCTCCTTGTCCCATATTGTATTCAAAGTCTCCTATTTCAGGCCAGGTTGTTAAAACTTGGGATTGTGTGGTAAAGGGTTGAACTGAATACAATGTGTAAGATCAGCTGTATCCATGGGATTGAATCAGTTAGGACAAACCTTGACATGTAAAAGAAAGAGGAAGATCAAAATACACACAAGTGGTCCTTTTCCCATAAAGTTTTCAGTCTTTTTTTCTGCAGAGGTTTTCAGTCTTTTTTGTATTGTGATGGTTCAATACTTTACCACACAATCCCCAGTTCCGACCCAGATGAAAAACCCTTTTTGAGACATTTTTTATAAAGAGAAAACACTTTAACCACCATTGGTAACTAGCATTTTCTGCTTTTCTCACAATGTTTTCTACCCTTTCAGAGACAAGTCCTACAACCAGTGCCACATTTAATTTGTCATCTGCAAATGCGTTCAACTTTGACAGGCCTAAGATTTTGTCATCTGGTAATGAGTTATCTCCTTTTACCTCAGGGCTATTAAAACTTAGGGTTCATGTTTTAAAGGGTTAACTTTTTACCAAACAATCCCGGGTTTTCACGACTCTGAGAAAGAAGCCTTTTGAAAACATTGTGAGAAAAGGAAAAAATGCTGGTAGCCAGCATTTTCTCCTTTTCCCACAATGTTTCCTACCCTTCCCAAAACACTTTCAATTTTTGAGTCATACTGATTTTGTTGTCTGCAAATGCTTTCAATTTGGACTAGTCTTAAATTTTGTTGTTTGGTAAAGGGTTAACTCTTTACCACACGAAGAAAATGTAGACTTGTCCAAATTGAAAGCATTTGCAGACGACATTTTTAATGTGGTTCAAACAATGAAATTTCCCTTTGATTGGGTAGAAAACATTGTGGGAAATGGAGAAAATGCTGGTTACCAGCATTTTCTCCTTTTCCCACAATGTTTTCAAAAGGCTTCTTTCTCAGGGTCGTTAAAAACTCGTGTTGTAAAGGGTAAAGTTTTTTAGACTCGAGACTCATTGCCTACGTGATCACTATCATGCATCAACAATCTTTTTTTGCTCACTGCACTGGTGTTATCTTGTTAATTTTGACTCCTTTAGCTCAAACTACAAATAATGTTTGTTTATGATAGCATGTTTGGATCACCAGGAAGTAGGTTTGGACATGACTGGAAAAAAAATAAAATGTGCAGAGACCAATATTACAAAAGGGCTGACATGAGGACCAATGTGACCATCTGGAAATTTTTTGGCAGGCTGTTTAATCCGCCATGCATCGATGAAATTCTCAAGATAGTTGTTGAAACTTCACAGGACTGTTTAGGAAGTAATAAATTTATAGTCTTTCATGCAGCCTATTACAGTGACATTGCTTATTTATCCAATCATATAACCTTTGGCAATACTGACTTTTCCCTAATCCTGTGATGCTCCTAATGAAAGTTTTAAATAAAATTTCAACCCTGTGTAATTGGAAATAGTTCAATTTTGTATTAGACATTTATATCTCAAAGAAGCATTTCAGTGCTTCAGCTAGCGGGGAATAGAAAGGCTGCGGCGCCTTGGCACTTCTTCTTGACTCCCTGCCCTCTTTCTGGCTGCCCTGCCCTGCCCTTTTTTTGGACACCTTGCTATATATGAGCGTGCGGGAGTTACCAGCATTTTCTCCTTTGCCCACAATATTTTCAAAACAATTTCTCCCTCAAGTTTGTTGGAACTCGGGTGTGGTAAAGGGTGAAATATCAGATACCGCATCTTTTCTGCCACAAAATTTTTCTGCTTCACAAGTTGGTAATGTTTTGTAAGTTTATTGCTACCAATTTTTATGAAAAAAATACTCTTTCAATATTTTCTAGTTTCTGTCAGGGTTTGTCATGTTCAAATGTTCAAAATATGTACTACTCCGATGTTAACTCGGGAAGAAACAATAAAATTTTTGACTGGTTCAGATTGAGAGCATTTGCAGATGACAAATGAGGTAAGGCACATGTGATGAAACTTGTCTTTGAAAGGATTGAAAACATTGTGGGAAAAGAAGAAAATGCTGGTGACCAGCATTTTCTTCTTTTCCCACAATGTTTTCTTAAGCCCTCTTTCTTAGGGTTAATAGATATATGATTGTCTGGTAAAGGGTTAACGATTGAAGTGTAAAGCTTTTGCTTCACATCTGCCAAGGAAAAAGTATAATCTTCTTAACTCTTCAGAGGTCACAATATTTTAGAGTTGTCCATATTGAAAATTGTTTGAAGATTTTTGAATGAAATCCGTTTCAAATGAAGAGGTTTGTCTTTGAAAGGATAGAAAACATTTTGGGAAAAAAAGGGTTTATTCACAATTTTTTCTGAAGCCTTCTGCCTTAAAGTCCTATAAGAATACTATATTTGGTAAATAATAAGCAAAGATTCGCCAGCGGGTGATAAGCTCCTGTTCAATTCTAACCTTTGTAACTTTCTCAGCAAGCTTTAGAAGATTGATTCGGAATATAGTGTCAGAAATTGATTCTACTGTAAACACTTTCTTAAATCGATTCTTCTGGAAAAAGTTCCTGAAGACACAAGCAAGCAAGGGGAAATTGTTGACTGAACTGTGTCTTCAGAAATTCTATTTCAGTTCAGGATTTAGATATATTGATGAGTAAGATTAATGTTAAACAGTGTGAACAGTAAACAAGCTTTTAATATTTAGGATTTCGTGCATTTCCACATTATTTTCATAGGCTTTGGAACATACATCAAATCTCATTTTAACTCAAATGACAAATTTTAGGCTCTTCCAAACTGAAAGCATCTGCCGATGACACCTGTAAGTGGTACAAAGTGACTCAAGTTATTTGATACAGTAAAAACATTGTGGGAAAATGAGAAAATGCTGGTATCCAGCATTTTCTCCTTTTCTCACAATGTTTTCAAAAACCTGCTCCATACTGATAGTTAATATGAGATTGAATGGTAAAGGGTTAAAAAAAAGGGTGAGGACGATATTCAGGTCAAAAGTGCAGACATTGTAAGTCTTATTTTTACCCCTTGATCAGGTGAAACCTGTCCTTTACTTCGTTTGATTAGTAAAGGCAAAATTTTAGACTGGTCCAAATTGAAAGCATTTGCAGACAACATATTGAATGTGACTCAATGGATGTAATTCGCTTTTGAAAGGATAGTAAAGAAGAAAATGCAGTTACCAGCATTTTCTTCTTTTCTCAAAATGTTTTCAAAAGGCGTTTTTCTCAAGGTTGTTAAAACTCGGGATTTTTTGTATCAAGGGTTAATTCTAAATATAATCATTTTAGTGATTTTTGTTACACTTCAGAGTGCCAAATAAATAAGACCTCTTTACTTAGACTAACAGTAGCAATTTGGATCAAGATATTCCAGTTTCAAGCAGTATTTAGGACACAATATCTCAAAAAACATGGGACATCATAGATCAAGATCAGAAATGCAGATTTGTTGTAGTCTGAACTGTCTGATCTTCAACTACACTGTCTGGACATAGTAAGTTCAGTCAACAACTATGCCAAAGATTTTTAACCCTTTACCACACAATTCAGACTTTTAACGACCCTGTTTTTGACATGTCCTAATTGTAAGCATTTTCAGACAACAAATTCAGTTCTGCTCAAATGTTGGAATTTATCTGTGAAACCCTTAACCCTATACCAAACAATCCCTGGTTTTTACAACCCTGAGATAGAAGCCTTTTGAAAACACTGTGGGGAAGAGGAGAAAATGCTGGTAACCAGCATTTTCTCCTTTTCCCACAATGTTTTCTACCCTGCTGGAAACAAATTTCAATTTTTGAGTTACGTTTATTTTGTCGTCTGCAAATGCTTTCAATTTAGACAAGTCTAAAATTTCGTCGTTTGGTAAAGAGTTAATCTAATGAATAACTTAAATGAAATGAAACTTTCAATCGCATGATAATTTCTCAAATATTGCTATTTCAAAGTTGTTTTGGGTGAGAAATATCTCCTTATCAGATATTGTAGATCGAAAATCAGACTGCTTATTCTGTGCAGTCTGATCTTGATCTTCACTGTCCTCAAAGTCTCCATGACTCATGTCTAGCAATAGAAAGGTTAACAATAAACTGTAGGTTATATGAAGTGTGTGAAGAGGAAATTACATGTAATTGAAAAGCTTACATGTAAGTAAGCAGACCAAAAAATGTATTGAGGAAACAAAAGTTCTCACAATTTTTTCTTTTCCTTTCAGTTGAAGTGGTCAGGATGGATGAAAAAGAAGAGGCCGGTCAGACAGAAGTGAAAGACAAGGAAGAGAAAGAAGATACAGAGAAAGATGGAGAGAAGAAGGAAGAGGACAAAGAGCAAGAAGTGGTTCTGATACAGGATACAGGGTTCAATGTCACAGTGGTTGTACCTGGGGTTGAGGAATTTGAACTGGCAGTAAGATGGTCGTTTTGTAATTCTTTGTCTGTTAAACATAATTTTCAAAATCACTGTAGCACATGGATAGGTGCACTGGCTACCACAATTTAGCTGGAATAATGTTGAAAACAGCATTTGCCCAACTTGTTAGCTCAGTGGTTAGGGTATCTGACTCATGACCTTGTGGTTGCGTGTTTGATAGCTGATTGAGACCGAAACATTTTTTTCTGGTTATTTTTCACCTCTCACGTCTGATGTATATGATAAAAGTAGTAGGTGACTTGGAAAGACAGTTGTGTCAGTAGTGAGTCCTGGTGTTAGAAAGCCTGGAAACACATGCAAAGGTGCACTGACTGCCTTGATATGACCTTAGCTGTTAAAATGGCGTTAAATTCTAATACAAACAAACGAAAACAGCATTAATTTTACTGTACAAACAAAGAAGTCAAAATACCGTTTCCATTTTTATCCATCAGGAAGAAGAAGAAAGACATTTTTAGCTTTTTAACTTTGATAACTCGTCTCATTCATCATTGAAGATATTCTCTTCAAACTTTAACTAGTTGGTAACTATCAAAAGGGGAATCAAATACAACAAGGGCAGGTAACTGAAAAATATTTAACACAGTTATTCCCCTTTTTCAACTTAAGACTTTCACTGAAAATGCAACTGGAATAAAGTCTTGGCAGCTGCATGCAACATTCTGTCTTTCTGTAGGTGAGTTCAATGGAGCTTGTACAGGAAATTCATCAAGTGTTGATGGACAGAGAGGAAACGTGTCACAGAACTTGTTTTTCTCTACAACTGGATGGGGTCACTCTGGATAACTTTGCTGAACTCAAAAGTATTGAAGGTCTCAAGGAGGGATCTGTGATTAAAGTTGTAGAAGGTATGAATTCTTTAACTCTTTACCAAATGACAAAATTTTAGACCAGTCAAAATTGATAGCATTAGCAGACGACAAAATAAAAGTGACTGAGAAAAACTGAAATTTGTTTTGGGAACAGTAGAAAACATTGTGGAAAAAGGAGAAAATGCTGCTTACCAGCATTTTCTCCTTTTCCTGCAATGTTTTCAAAAGGCTTCTTCCTCGGGGTCGTGTACATTTTTGTCTTCATAACCCTTTACCACCGAGCCCCGATAGCCGAGTCTGTAACATACAGGACTGGAGAACAGGGGGTCGCTGGTTCAAATTCCCAGCTCGGCCAATTTCTTTCCGATGATTGATGATAGTTATTGCAACAGGATTTATTCCTGTCTCAACACTGATCATTGTTTAAAAAAAAAAACTGAAGGAATGTATGGATAGGTGCATTGGCCTCTAGGATTTGTCTGAAATGATGTTCAAAACAGCGCTAAACATCATAGAATCAAACCTTAACCCCTGAATCAAACATTCCCTGGTTCTAATGACCCTGGGAAAAAAGCCTTATGAAAATATTGTGACCATCATTTTCTCCTTTTCCCACAACATTTTCCATCCTTTCAAATGCAAGTCCAATCATTTTAGTTACATTTAAATTTGATGTCTGAAAATGCTTTCAGTTTGGACCAGTCTGAAATTTTTTTGTTTGGAAGGAAAAATTGAAGAAAAAGACGAAATACTGTTAACCAGCACTTTCTCTTTTTCCCTCAATGTTTCATGAGCCACCTTTCTCCGGGTTTTCAACACTCAGGACTATCTTTTAAAAGAGAAACATGTATGGAAGAGTAGGTTAAAAACATGTGTATAAGTGTGTTCTAATGACAAATCTTCTAAAGGTCATTATGCAATTTTCTTTGATGATTAAGGATTTATGGTGTTGATTTACAAAGATAATTCATTCACTGTCAGACAGTTGTATACATTAAGCCTTTATCTCACCATCCTTTGTTTAAACCAGCCTGATCAGTGATGATATAGACTTTTGGAAACAATAATGTGGGAAAAGGAGAAATGCTGGTAAACAGATCTTTTGCCCTTTGCCACTATGTTTTCCACGCTATCGTAGACAAATACCTTGCCTCATTTGAACCTTTACCACAACAAAATTTCTGACTTGTCCCAAGTTGAAAGCATTTGTAGACAACAAATTAAATGTACTGGTAACACAAATGGTGTGATTTATCTTTCAGTGTTAAAACGTGGTCAAAACGATGAGAGTCATCATTGAAAGAGCAGAAAACATTGTGGGAAAAGGAGAAAATACTGGCTACCAGCATTTTCTCCTTTTCCCACCATGTTTTCAAAAGCCTTTGTCTTATAGGTCATTAAAATTCAGGATTGTTTAGTAAAAGGATAATAATTATGTTGTCTGCAACTGCCTTCAATTATGAGATATCTAACATTGTGTCACCAGGTAAAGAATTAATTTTTAATGCATCTATCTTCATTTCCACTTAGAACTTGGGCATGACTCATGCAAATGCACCAAACATTTTGCTCATGTAGTATTTGTTTAAATAAATCAAAATGTGCAGTCTGATCTTAGAGCTATGAAATCAGACTGTTTAGTAACCAGCATTTTCTCCTTTTCCCACAATGTTTTTACCCTTTCAAAATGTATTTCATCTATCTGAACTGCAATTGATATGTTGTCTGCAAATGCTTTAATTTGGACAATTCTGAAAATTTGTAGTCTGGTAAAGATTTCAACTCTTTGCCACAGTCCTGAGTTTTAATGACCTTAAGGTAGAAAGCTTTTGAAAACACTGTGGGAAAAAGAGAAAATGCTGGTAACCATCATTGTCTTCATTTCCCACAATCTTTTCTATCCTTTCAAAGACAAATATTTTGATTTGAACCACATTTGTCATCTGCAGATGCTTTGAATTTGTACATGTCTAAAATTTTGTCATCTGGTTAAATATTATGATAGAGATGGTTCCTAAGACAGGTTTTACTGTCTAGGAATAGTCACATATCAGGTAATAAGTGAAATGCTTTCATTACAGAGCCTTACACAATAAGAGAGGCAAGGATTCATGTCCGCCATATCCGAGATTTATTGAAGTCTGTCGACTCTGCTGATGCGTATGCTGGGGTAGACTGTAACTCAGTTTCTTTTCTAAATATCATCACAGCTGGAGATATATTAGGTAATTTTTAGCTTGACTGTTTTCTAAAAAAATGTAAAGGTATTGTCTTAGCCTTGGCATTATCGTCATGGTCTGAATCTACATGAAGGTGCAAAAACTTAGACATTTTCTAATATCTGTATTTATATTACACAAGAAATTTACTTCCAACTGGGATAAGTTGTTGAATATCAAAATGGAAACCTATACAACAAGGGCTGGTAACAAGCACAGTTCTGAATCAGTTATGCCTTTTTCTTGACTTAGAATTTTCGCTGAAAATCAAGCACTTGCATCCAGCGTTTTTGCCTGCATGCAGTGCTCTTAGGCCGAAGGCATGGTTTTCAGTGTCCACCTGTCCAAATATCTCTCTACTTGTCTGTCCGTCCATCTGTTAGTCTTTTACATGTTTGCACAAGCATTTCCCCGTTTTCCATAACTGTTTTCCATCAAATCAAATAAAAACTGCAATTATTTAAACCAGAAATAAGTTGTCTGCAAACACTTCCAATTTGGACCAGTCTGAAATTTCGTCCTCTAGTAAAGCTTTAAAATAGCAATGTCTTCCATGGACTGGAGTGTCCTTGGAGAAAACACTTCATGGCCCTAAAAGTGGTAAAACTTCAGACATACTTAAATTTGGGAGCTGTTGCTTTGATAAAATTGAAATAATACTGAAAGCAGGATAAACATCATTCCATCAATTAATTAATTTCACAAGAAGAGACAAGGTTACTGTTTGGAAAGCAAATAATTTTCTGTTTGAATGCCAAATTTGCATGTTTCTCTGTATGTTTCTCTGTATGTAACAGCTGAGTTTCTCTACAAAGACTGATTGATTTACTGAATGATGTTTTACACCATTTTCAACATTATTACAGTCATATCAAGGCAACAGCTCAAATACTCATGTATGTCTAGGATTTCACCAGAACTAGACTAGGGCACTGATGTGTCTTGCCCAAAGGTACCCCTGTGCTTCAAGTGAGGCTTGAATGCAGGACCTCCAAGTTACTGAACCTACACTTTACCATTGAGCTACCAAGGACCCCTTGTTTGGGAATAGAGAATATGTTTGTAGTATTTATCTGAGTTAAATGAAAAATTTTAATATGCAGCAAAAAAAAAAATAAAAAGGTCGTTTCCAATTCAAGACTCTCAAGAGTTGCTGATTTGAATCAATCTTATTACCTACTTCATTTAACCTGATCCTGACCTTTATGCTAAATATACAATATATAAGTGGGTATATAAATAAAACTCTGACTATTATTCAGGAAGTTATATACTCACAGGAAGATGCAGGTAAGCAATTCAGTTCGTTCATACCATATGGAATATTAGCGTGACAAAACCGAAGGCAGCCTCGTATGATGCCGAGGGTAAAAATAGAATTTTATGTAAATGATATTGACTTGGGTCAGGTTAAATGAAGTAAGTAATACATTATCTTTTGTATATTTTATTACAGACAAAAAGCGCCACAAACCAGATTCTCTAGATTGTACACCTCCAGACTTCATCATGCCAGGAAGTAAAGAGAGGCCCCTACTTCCACTTCATCCAAGTGTGAAGGACTTGAGAGTAAGTTGCCAGGTCTTTTGTTTACTTTTTACCTGGTTTTAAAATTTATTTTTCTGCCAGCAAATAATACCATACCATAACAGATTGTCATCTGCACAATATTTTCCATACTTTTAAATGGTATGATTAAAATCTAAATGCATTTTAACTCCTGCTTTAATTACTTTAGGCCTCTACTGGGCCTTTTGACAACCTCGCAATAGTAGTAATGTTTCCAAGGGTATGCAACAAAAGAGGAAAAAAGGAAATGCTATATATTTTTGTTTACAAAGTAGATAAATCTTAGGTTTAATTTTTTTTACTTTCAGTCACAGCCATGTTTGAAAGTACTTACTTATAGTGGCTGGAACCCACCCCCAGGAAACAGAAAACTACATGGTAAGTTCTCTTTGTGACCTGTTACCAAAGGACAAAACTTCAGACTTGCACAAAATGAAAGCTTTTGCAGAAAACAAATAATTCTGACTCAGAAAAAGAAATTCACTTTTGGAAGTGTAGATACATTGTGAGAAAAAGAGAAAATGCTGTTACCATTCAAATTTGTCACATGCTCATGCCCTTAATGTAAAAAGATCTAAAATTTATCGTTGGGTAAAGGGTTTAATAATTTCTATATTTTGATATATTACAGGAGATTTGCTATATCTATATGTGGTGACACTTGAAGATAAGAAGTATCATATCACAGCCTCTACAAGGGGATTCTTTGTCAATCAGTAAGTGTTAATCCCTGTCCCACACTGTAAGCATTAGACTCTTCCAAATTCAAAACATCTGCAGACGACAAATTTAAAATCAATACAAATGAGTTTGAACTCTCTGTCAAGGTAGAAAACATTGTAGGAAAGGAGAAAACACTAATTAATTTGTTAACAGTAAGTTTTATCCCTTTCCCACACAGCAACTTTTAGTCTCTTCCAAATTCAAAACATATGCAGACGACAAATTTAAAATCAGAGCTCTTTGACAAGGTAGAAAACATTGTAGGAAAAGGAGAAAATGCTGCTTACCAGCATTTTTTCCTTTTTCTATGACGTTTTCAATAGGCTTCTTTCTTTGGATCATTAAAACTGGGGATTGTGTGGGAAAGTGTTATAGACTAGTCACAATATCTGCTTTTGTCATGGTGTTGTCACATGCATTGAATAACTTGACTCTGTACCAGGCAACAAAATTTTAGACATGTCTTCATTGAAAGCTGCTGCAGATGACAAAAGTTGCTCAAAGCGTGAGATTTGTCTGTGAAATGGTGATAAAAACATTTTTGAAAGGGAGAAAATGCAGCAAACTAGGGGGTCACACGTTTTACAAGGACTTTATAATGTGGAAAGTTTTAATATCTTTTTGATTTTCAACCATGTAGCTTACACCTGTATTATTTGATACGTAGCTTTATCTAGTGGACATCCACAAATATTTAACTATTTAAAGTCCCTGGGTCAAAAATGGCCCCATCTTTTTGTATAGGCTTTTGTAGTGGGAACTTATATAATTTTTCTTGTTCCAAACCAAATGGCCTAGAATTGTAATGTTTGGTTTGTAACAAGATTATGCAAAATATTTCCATTGGGTCAAAAATTGATCCCACTGGGAAGAGAAGGGGTGTCACAAATTGTTTCTGGTGCGATTAGGGGCCATTCTTGCCTTTTTGTAGGAAATCTTCATGTAGAAATATCCTTTTCAGAGTTTACTGGATTAGAATTGCCTGTATTCATTAAAATCATCTTGGTTGCAAGCAAAAAAAAAAGACCTTACTTTTTCGGGCTATTGCAATACAGATATCTGTCCCTTTGATAATTGGTATTGCCACTTACATGTATGGTATAAACATTTCTTAGGCAGTGGAGAAATGCACGGCAATTATTGCCCCTTGTTCCTCATAATATTTAAGAGCTATCTTTCTAAGGGTTATTCCAGCTGGAGAATTTTTTTCAGATCAATGATGTTAGTTATTGGTACAGGATTTATTCCTCTCTCACAGTGTTTCAGTGTGGGAAAGCAGCCAGTAGTGTTTAAAGAATATTGTGTGGAGTACAGGTAAATAGAAACTCCAGGAAAGCATGGATAGGTGCACTGGCTGCCATCATATGACTGAGATTACGTTGAAAAATAGTAGAAAAACACCATACAAACAAATGAATCCTCAGACTGGCTAAAATATGGGATTGTTTGGTATCAGGTTACATTGTGAAATGAATTAAAAACTGTTCTTATTTTGTGAAACAAATTCAGAACTATTGATGTACCTTTTTTCAGATGCACAGAAGATGAATTCAACCCAAAGCCTGCTCAACAGAAATACCTTTCACACACTCTTATAGAACTTCTAAATCAGGTAAGAGAACTTGATAACTTTTATGATTTGCAAAAAATGCTAAACATGTATATAAACTTGTATTTAAGGAATGAAGAGAACTTTTTTTGTTTTCATGGAGGTATGAAAACAAAAACCTAATCACACTGAAGTGTGATTAGGTTTTTTTTTTTTCATACCTCCATGAAAACAAAAAAAGTTCTCTTCATTCCTTATAATTCAATATCACAGACAACAAATATGCACTTAAATAATCCTAACTGCTTTTTTTTGTAAATCCAACATTGTGTAATTATTTAATGTCCATTTCATTCATATTTCATAGCGCGGTAAAACTGCTCGTTCATGACGTAACAATGACGTAAATTTGTGACGTAATTATAGTATTGAACATTTGCAGATTTAGTTGATTTATTATTAGAAGTTCAATACGCTGGAATTAATAAACTTTAAAACAAGTTTGTTAGAACCCAGCAAAGTGACAATGAGTTTTCAGCTCTCTCTTTGATTTAACTGTTGGATTTCTTTTTCAATATTCAGAGAAAATAGATTCAGCTAGCAATCTGAACTTCGGACTCGATATAGATCTAAAATCAGACAGAAAAACGTTATGAAATCTCGTATACATGTTTGTTTACATTAGTTTGACTGCAAAGTAGTTCCGGCACTGCTTAATTTTTTTTTCATGGACCTATGAAAAATTTTTTTCAGCCAATCAGAACTCGCCAATGTTCATGAAAAAAACTAATATTGAATTATATAAACTTGTTACCAAATAACAAAATTTTAGACTTTGATAATAACAGAAGCATTTGCAGAGGATAATTATTTTTTTATTAGTTAGGCTGATTTCAAAGAAAACGTCAAGGTATTTTTGCAGCTGCAGTGTTGTCTGTGTCATAGTCTGCATCATCGTACAAAATCTTTGACATTTTGTAATATTTCTGTCATTACTCAAGATATTTACTGCAGACTCCGATTAGCTGTTTACTATCAAAAGGGGGAACCATACAACAGGGACAGGTAACCATCAAAATATTTTTGACACAGTTATGCCCCTTTCTCACCTTAGAATTTCCACGCAAAGCAAATGAAGCCGAGCATTGGCACATATGGTGCTCTTACTTATTCAGTCTTATTAATTTTTGTTTCAGTTAAGTACCTCATTTAAAAAGAACTTTTCTGCACTCCTGAAAAGAAGAGTATCAAAACACCCTTTTGAACGGGTACCAACTCCATATCAAGTGTATACTTGGATGGTTCCCGAAGTAGATCATACAGTAGACTACATCAGAGCAGAGGATGGTAAGTTTCGACAAATTAATTGAGCCATGCCATATGAGATGGAGACTTAATGCATCTGCAAAAATTATCGACCATTGTCAGGCTATGCAGTCGCGCAGGTTTACATGGGTCAAAACATTTTGCTGTTTATAAATTGTCTGCGTAGCAAAGGACTATTTCAGATTCATTTGATTGTTAGACTAAATGGATTTTATGGATCCATGATTATGTGAAGACTTGCTAGGTATAATGGCATCATGGAGGAAATAGAGGAGTATATTGGAAACAAGTTGTCCATCTGTCTGTGTGTATTTTCTCCTCATCTACAGTTTTCAACCAATTTTGCTGAAATTTTAATGGAAGCCTTACTATGGAGGCTTGTGCACCCCCAATTTTTACCATGATTGGTCAACCTTTAGAAGAGTTATGGATCTTTGATATCTAACTCCACAGGCCAAAAGCCAGCCAGTGTATGTTCATTATGTTTGTTTGCGTGCATCCTTGGGTGTGTTTACTTTTATTTAAAAAATGTTCTATAAGACTACTGACCTAATTTTGACCAAACTCACTGAAAGGATCCTGCCATAGTTCAGAATTTCCTAAAAAAATTTATTCCGTTGATCACTGTGGGTGTAATGGCAACAAAACTGATAAACAAAGAAAATCTTTAAAAAAATCTTCTTCTCCAAAAAATTAGTTTTTTAATGGGATTAATCACTCTCTTGTTTTATACATAATCATAACTGTGAGTCATCCATGTTTTTGATGCTGTATATTTGACAGACAAAATAGGACATAACAATCTAAGTGTTTAATTTCTGAGGCCTTGAGTTGCTTTGCAGACTTAATGGGAATGAAATACCGGCAGAAAAAAAAAAACACTTATTTGGTATGATTACTTACTTTTCACAGCATTTTCCACAAGATTAGGCTATGAGGAACATATCCCAGGTCAAACCAGGGACTGGAATGAAGAAATACAGACTACTCGGGAATTACCTCGCAAAACATTGCCAGAAAGGCTTATAAGGGAGAGAGCAATATTTAAGGTAACTATTTAACCAAGTAGAAACCCGTTTCCAAACAATCCCTACTTTCAACAACACTCAGAAACAAGTTTTTGAAAACAATATAGGATAAGGAGAAAATGCTTGTAACCAGCAATTTCTTCATTTCCCAGAATGTTTTCTACACTTCCAAAAACAAATTTTAATGTTTGAGTCACATTTATTTCATGTCTGAAAATGCTTTTAATTTTGGCCAGTTTAAAATTTTGTTGTGTGGCAAAGAATGACCATGTTTTAGCAGCCTCAGGAAGGAGGGCTTTGAAGATGTTTAAGAGGAGGACAAAATGCTGGTCACTAGAATTTTCTCCCTTTTGCCCAATGTTCAGAGCCAGATCCCATCATTTTAGTCACCACTTTTGGCCTGTCTGAAATTTTGTTGTCAGATGAAGTGTTAATTATTTTGGCATCCAAGTCAATTCTAGTTGCTTTTGAAGACTTTGCAGACGCAATGTGCAAATTAATCTCTGATCTTTGTAGTCCGACGTTTTGTTAGAAATTTTTATCACAGGAGCCCCGAAATGGGAATATCAAGGATACATTTTGCAGATGCAATAAGTTCTGACCTTTAACGACCCTGAGAAAGAAGCCTTTACCACACAATCCCGACCTTTAACAACTCTGAGATAGAAGCCTTTTGAAAACATTGTTGGAAAAGGAGAAAATGCTTGTAACCAGCACTTTCTTCTTATTTCCACAATGTTTCACCCAATCAAAGACAGAAATCATCATTTTAGCAACATTTTATTTGTTGTCTGCAAATACATGTACTTTGAATTTGGTCCAATCTAAAGTTTTGTCGTGTGGTAAGGAATTAATTCTATAATAGATGACCAAATTTTAGGGTTGCCCAAATTCAAAGCATTTGCAGACAAAAAATTCACCGTTACTTGAGTGAGGAGTTACAGCTCTGATAGGGTAGAAAACATAGTGGAAAAAGGAGAAAATGCTGGTTACCAGAATTTTCCCCTTTTTCCAGAATGTTTTCAAAAGCTTTGTTCCTCAAAATGTGTTACACATTTAAGTCACCTTTTCACATGACTCGTATACACAGGTTCACAGTGATTTCGTGGCTGCAGCTACTAGAGGTGCTCAAGCTGTGATAGATGGTAACGTAATGGCAATCAACCCAGGGGATGAAGCAAAGTAAGTCAGACTTTTCCTTACTTCTATCCTGGCTGTATTTAACACACAGAGTCTGTTTTTGACAACCTTTCTTACAAACATTTTTTGTCTAATTCTAGATGTAGAAAGTAACACAACTTCTGATTGGCTAAACTTTTTAGTTCAGCCAATCAGTGTCTGTATTAACCAACCGTTCTTAACTATGCAATACAACCATTCTTAAGAATGTTTTTAGTCTTATTTTCTCCAGAATTGTGTAAATTTGAAGGTAGCAAAACTTCTGATTGTTTTATCATATGGTTTAGTCAGTCAGAAGTTTTGTTACTTTAAAATTTAGAAAATTCTTGAGAATAAGACTAAGACTAGGAATGTTGTTAAAAATGGTTTGTAAATACAGACCCTGAGTTTGTTGGAATGACTCAGAAATAGGGGATGTGCACCAGTGGCTTGAAAAATCTAATTCGCCCTGAAATTTAAAATAACAAGAACCTTAAAACTTACATATGACTTAATCAAAGTTGACTGTTTTCATTCCTGATTTATTTAAATTGAAGTACGTGACACAAAAAGTCAAGGGGTCCAGTGTTGCTGAGTGGTAAACTGTAGGACTTGTGACCTGGAGGTCCCGGGTTCGAGCCTCGCTGGCTCCACTGGGTTTTTCACAGGAGTGTACTTGGGCAAGACACTTCAGAGTCCCAGCCTAGTACTGGTGAAACCCAGGGAAACATGAATATGTGAGCTGTCACTGCGATATGACTGAAATAATGTTGAAAGCGGCATTAAACACCATTCAAACAAAC
Organism: Hippopus hippopus; assembly: GCA_946811185.2. NCBI lineage: Eukaryota > Metazoa > Mollusca > Bivalvia > Cardiida > Cardiidae > Hippopus > Hippopus hippopus. Next base: position 1,505,150 of record OX328109.1, read on the forward strand.
AAACAAACAAAAAGTCAAATGTAGTCTCAATAAGAGCGAAAGGAAACCCCACCATTTATGTCACATTTTATTTGTCATCTGTAAATGATTTGGACTTGGACAAGTCTAAAATTTTATTGTCAAGGAAACGCATTTATTATTGTACAATTTTGGACTTGCTAATTAGAAAAAATGAGAGGGTGCTGTCATAAGGGGGTTGAATGCATCTCTGCGATGCATTATACCGAACAATTATCATATAATTCTGTATCCATAAAATCAATTTGGTCTTGCAAGTGACTGAATCATAAGGTAGAATGGCCCTTTCACATGCAGAAAACTGATCAACAGCAAAATGTTTTGTTAGCCTGGGTGGACTGGGTCAATACTTTTAGCAAATGCGTTTAAACCCCTTTTCACGGAGCATGGCTCAATTATTTATGCAAGACTCAGTTTAACACTCTACCAAACAATAATGAGTTTTTACTGGCCCGAGAAAGAAGCCTTTTGAAAACATTGTGGAAAAAGGAGAAAATGCTGGTAACCAGCATTTTCTCCTTTTTCCACAATGTTTTCTACTCTTCCCACTGGAAATTTCAAGTTTTTGATTCACATTAATTTTGTTGTCTGCAAAAGCTTTCAATTTGGACCATTCCAAAATTTTGTCGTGTGGTAAAGAGGTAAGCCGATGAAATGTGACCAAAACCAAACCAAACCCTGTTTTCTTTTCTTTTCAGAATGCAGATGTTCATCTGGAATAACATATTCTTCAGTCTTGGTTTTGACGTGAGAGATCATTATAAAGATTTTGGTGGCGATGCTGCTGCTTACGCTGCACCTGTAAGTCGATCAAAACTGTATGCACCATTCTCTATGGAAAGGGGGTGTGATGCATCTGCAAAAAGTATCGACCCAGGTCAGCCAGCGCAGTCCACGCAGGCTGACCTGGGCCGAAACTTTTTGCTTTTGGTCAATTTTCTGCTTGTCAAAGGACCAGTTTACCACATGATTTAGTCAGTTACGAGACCAAAATCAATTTTGCATATCCATGATTATATGATGATTTGCTTTGATTAAGGCATCAGAGAGAAGCACTAAACCCCCTTTTGCCAGAGCACGACTTATTTGTTGATATCATTTCTTGGAACGTCGGACTTTGCATTTACAAGAAGTTAATGTCGTCAGAGACAGTGGTGTAGTGGTAGAGCGTCCACCTCTCACACCAAATGTACCCAACTTAGGTCAGACAATTAGTCTGTTAAGTGGTTTGAGCAAAATAAGAGATGTAAGTTTTTTTGTGAGACAGGGTCCTTGTAGAGATTTAAAAGTCTTAATTTATCTTAATTTCTCTCTCATTTTAGATTGAAGTCATTGATTTCAGGGGTACAAGTAGGGGTTTTATGTTCAGATAAGAAATGGTTAATGTTTGTAAATTTCGTTACTAAAACCTAAGCTTATGTAGGAAAGCAGCTAGTGGCTTGGAAAAAATACTTTGCAAATTATTTATACAAAAAAACTCCAGAAAAGCATGGATAGGTGGACTGGCTACTGTGATAGAACTGAAATAATGTAAAAAAAAACCTGTTTCAACACAATACAAACAATTTTTACTCTATTATTGAAATATGTTTACAGGGGAATGACTTACAAGGCGTTAAGGCCTACTTCAATGCAGATATAGACAGAATGTACACACTTGGAACTGTTGTTGTAGATTACAGAGGCTACAGAATAACTGCACAATCTATTATACCAGGTAAAATTCATGCTTTTGAATTTGTGGCTTTTGAAAACATTGTGAAAAAAAGAGAAAATGCTGACATAGGATGTACACTCTTGGAACTGTTGTGGTAGATTACAGAGGCTACAGAATAACTGCACAGTCTATTATACCAGGTAAATTTATGTTAACACTATATGAATAATCAGGTGTTTCAATGACATTAAGAAAAAAGGCTTTTGAAAAAGTTATGGGAAAAGGAGAAAATGATGATATAGATGGAATGTACATTCTTGGAACAGTTGTTTAGTTTAGTTTAAAACACATTTATTTTACATCAACTGAGAAACAAGTTCTTACAACCTATATAAATTTCTCTCGATTCCACTTCCTGGAAACTACTTCTGGGTCTGTATTCACCAACCATTCTAAAGTATGTTCTCAGTCTAATTCTCTATGATTTTCCAAATTTGAAGGTAACACAACTTCTGATTGGCTAAACCAAATGGTTTAGCCAATCAGAAGTTGTGTTACTTTCAAATTTGGAAAATTACAGAGAATAAGACAAAGAACGTTTTAAAGAATGGTTGGTGAATACAGGCCCAGTACTTGCGCTGAATGTGTGGGCCAATGAAAGATCCCCAAAGTTAACACCAGCTCACGGGTATTGAACTCGGGACCTTACGGTTACGAGGCCAACTGTCCACAAAAGCTTCTGATGTCATTAATGGTAAAAAAAAAGTTAATTGTGGTTTTCACCCCACTATTTATGTTATTAGGTATTTTAGAGAGAGAGCAAGAACAGTCTGTTGTATATGGAAGTATTGACTTTGGGAAAACTGTGGTCACTAGTGACAAGTACAGAGAACTGGTAAGAATTTTTTTGAGTACAGCTGTTATATATCATAATGCCAGTTTATTTTCAGCCAGGTATTGTCATAGCTCTTGCTTCATCTGTGTATGCGTCGTGGTGGTGGTGCAAAAACTTTGACATTTTTATGAAAACTCTGTTAATACTGAAGCTATTTTCTTCAAACTTAGATCTTTCAAAAGTGGAACTTTCATAGAACAAGAGCTGGTTACCATCAAAATAATAGAGTTATGCCCCTTTTTTGACAAAATTTTAGTAAAAATAAGTGCAGCGGAAGGTTGGTACCTGCATTTTCTTCCTTTTCCCACAACCTTTTTAAAAGGCTTCTTCTTCAAGGCTGTTAAAACTCTGGGTTGTAGCTTTGTTAAAGTTGAAATCATTTGCATATTATTCACTGAATGTGATGCAAATGATTTCTTTCTGAAAGGGTTAAAAACATTGTGGCAAAAGGAGAAAATGTGATATCTTCTTTTTCCAACACTTTTTCTAAAAGACACCTTTGGTAGAGTTGTTAAAGCACAGGATTGTTTGGTAAACGGTTAACTGGCAAAGTTGGACTTGAGTTGGCAATATATACGGAGATTTCAAGAGAAATTTTGAAGATATGTGTAAGAAGGGTTTAGAATAAGATGAAATTTTGAAGGTGGTACCTTCACCTTTTTCCCAACTTTGTTTCTATGTTCACCTGCAATCCCCCTGGTTTTCCTAAAACATCCTTAGTGTTTTGTATTGTTTATTCATGAAAATCCTTCCTCTTTTCAGCTTCAAAAGTCTGCTAGTCAGCTGAAGATAAGACCTCACAAGTATGTATTTTTGCTGGAATTTCTTTTTTCATTTCCCTTTACCAAATGACAAAATTTAAGACTTATGCAAGTTGAAAGCATTTACTGATGACAATTAAAATGTGGCTTAACTCTTTACCAAACAACAAAATTTTGGATTTGTCAAAATTGACAGCTTTTGCAGACGACAAAAAAACCTGACTGAAAAATTAGATTGGTTTTGGGAAGAGTAGAAAACATTGTGGAAAAAGGAGAAAATGCTGGTTACCAGCATTTTCTCCTTTTCCCACGATGTTTTCGAAAGGCTTCTTTCTTGGGGTCGTTAAAAGTTGGGATTGTGTGGTAAGGGGTTAATTGACTGAATTTTTCTATGCAAGGTTAAAAAAACATTGTGGGAAAGGAGAAAATGCTGGTTACCAGGATTTTCTTCTTTTTCAACAATGTTTTCTACTGTTTTCAGTGTTGGTTGTTAGCCTTTTCCAACAAGAATTTCGTTAAGTTTTGAATATATATCAGCACTTATTTCATCAAAATAGCGACTGTTTTAATATGACATTTTGGTAATTTCTTTTTTAAAGAAACAAGGTTCTCACTTCTCTTTTTTCTTTTACTAGGGTCATTAACTCAAGTGATGAAGAAATCGAGTTATTGTCATCTATAGAATGCAAGGTACAGTATAATCCCTCTTAACCCTTTACCAGACAAGGCCTTACTGTGTGTCCTTGGGCAAGACACTTCAGACTGGTGAAGCACAGTAATTACATGAGTTGGTGAGCTGTCACCACTATATGATTAAAATAATGCTGAAAGTGGCGTGAAACACCATTCAGTCAATCAGACATTTAATGTCGAAAGTTGCATTAACCCCTCAGCAGACAACAAAAGTGTAGACCAGTCCTAACTCAAAGCACATGCAGACGACAACATAAATGTTACTCAAAAATTCAAATTTGTTATTGGAAGAGTAGCAATCATCATGGACAAAGATGAAAATGCTCTTTACCAAAATAAAATTTTAGACTAGTCTAAATATAAAGCAATTGCATACAACAAATGTGACTAAAAATTGAAATTTGTTTTGGGAAGGGTAGAAGACACTGGGGAGAAAGAAGAAAATGCTGGTTCCCTGCATATTCTCCTTTTCCCACAAAGTTGTCAAAAGGCTCATTAAGAATCAGGATTGTCTAGTAAAGGGTTAAACTTGGGCTAGTTTTGAACTCTTAGGCTGCTAAGTGCGACTCAATGACCTTTTGCAAACAGTGTAGATCAAGATCAGACTGCACAGAATGTGCAGTCTGATATTGGATCTACACTGTCCGATAAGGAGAAGATATTTTTCTCGAAAAAGTAAATTAAGTAACATTATTTGTGTTACTACTATCATGCTGTTTGATCTTGAATTTACACTGTCGAGTAAGGAGATATTTTTCTTGAAAAAGTAAGTTTTAAGTAATATTTTTTGGGTTATTTCTGTTGGCTTGAAAGTTTTATTTAACTTACTTAGCAGGAGAAGGATTAACTATAAAAGGGGACTATATTCTGAAAAGGCAGGTATATTTTGTTCGTGGTGTCCTTTATACATCGTTATAGAAAATGAAAAGAACATGGGCTGAAAATACTAAATGAAGTTTTCATCCAGTGTTATCAGCTGCCTCATGGATATAAACCAAAACAAATATGGAAAACCAAGTAAATCGTGGAATTTTCACTAAAATACAATCACAGCCAAGTGTTTGCACCAGTGCAGGGTGCTCTTTTCTGTCTTTTTTTGTCTTTCCAGTTTTTTTCTTTCACAAACAGCGAGAATAATGTTCTCAGTTTTTACATTGTAGGGGATTGTGGGTAATGACCAGAGACACTATGTTTTAGACCTGTTAAGGACATTTCCCCCAGATGTGAATTACTCAGATGGTAAGTTGTTCATTCTTCTCACGTGTTTATTGTGGCATAGATACAATTTCTTAGCCCTTTATCAAACAATTACCCTGAAGAGGGTGATAATCTCCTTTCCCCCACAATGTTTTGTGACCTATCAAACATAACATGGACATATGTTAAACTTTGTTGTTTGGTAAAGAGTGAGGAAAGAAGTCAAGAAGTTGGAAAAGATCATTGTGCATTTCAAGTATTAACACTTTACCAAACGACAAAATTTTGGACTAGTCCAAATTGAAAGCATTTGCAGACGACAACATAAATGTAAATAAAAAATTGAAGTTTGATTTGGGAAGGGTAGAAAACATGGTGGAAAAAGGAGAAAATGCTGGTTACCAGCATTTTCTCCTTTTCCCACAAAGTTTTCAAAAGCTTTCTTTCTTTCAAAAGTAGGGATTGTGTGGTAAAGGGTTAACTCTTAACCAGACAACAAAACTTAAGACCTGTCCAAGTTGAAAGCTAGGTTTTTGTCTATGATAGGATAGAAAACATTGTGGAAAAAGAAGAAAATGCTGTCTTTTTTTCAGCATTTTGTCATGTTCTGACCATGTTTTCAAAAGCCTCTTTATCATAGATTAGATTTCAGGGTTGTGTGGTAAAGGATAAACATGTGGTAGCCAGCATTGTCTCCTTTTCCCACAATGTTTTGTACCTTTTGAAAAACAGATTTCATTTTTTTAATCACATCTATTTTGTCTTCTGCAAATACTTGCAATTTAGACAAGTCTAAAATTTTGTCATCTTGTAAAGAGTCAAATGATGTTCACAACTTACCATTTTCAAAATGTTTCAGTAGATATGGCTGAGTTCTGTAGTGCAGTCGGCAGCATACAAGAATTGAGACAAGGGTGTCACTGGCTTGAATCCCCAGCTTGGTGAATTTCTCTCTGAGGATTGATGATAGTCATTGTGACAGGATTTATTCCTCTCTCACTGCTGATCATTGTTTCAATGATGAATATGTTTGAAAGCAGCCAGTGGCTTGGGAAGACTATTGTGCGAAGTACTGGTAAAGAAACTCCTGGAAAGCATGGATAGGTGCACTTGCTGCCATGACATTACTGAATTGATGTTGAAAACAGAGTTAAACACAATAGAAAGAAAAAAACAATTTAATAGATAAAGTGTTTTAGGGAGATGTATGATTTCAATTTTTTGACATCATGTATTTTCAAATGTATTTTACAACACAGTGGATCCAGAGGAGTTGAGTAAAGACATGAGAAATAATGGTTTTCCGATGAAACATAGACACAAGTTATCCTGTCTACGACAAGAGTTGGTCGAGGCTTTTGTTGAGTAAGTTTTTTATTATTTTGGTATGACAAACAATTTTAGCACCAGTCTGGCAAGAGGGGGTTTAATAATTATACAAGCAAGTCATCACAAAATTATGGATCCAGAAAATCCAGTTTGGTTAACAATGACTGAATCATAAGATCTGGTCCTTTGACATGATGCTATGACCCATTGCAAAAGACTTCGACCCTTCTCACAGAGCATGTCTCATTTGTAATCTCTCTCTTCTCTCTCACCATTTTAGGCTCATTTAAATTGTTGTCTGCTAATGCTTTGTGTTAGGACCAGTCTAAAATTTTGTCGTTAGGTAAGGCGTTAATTCTTGCCACACAACACGGAGTTTTAACAACCCTGAAGAGTAAAACTCTTGAACACATTTTGGGAAAAGGAGAGAGTGCTAGTAACCAGCATTTTTTCATTTACTCTAAATGTTTTCTAGTCCTTCAGACAAAAATTGAGCAACACTTAATTTGTCATCTGCAAATTCTTTCAATTTGAACTAGTAACAATTTTGTCGTATGGTAAAGGGTTGAAGAAGAATCCCATCATTTGAGTAATAATCTGTACATCATCTTCAAATGTTTTCAATATGAACAAATCTGAAATTTTGCCATTTGGTAAAACATTCAATGGACTAGAAAAATAGAATCGGTCATATTCTGCATAAAATGGGGGGGGGGGGGGGTCAACGTATCTTTCTGATGCATCAAACCAAGAAAGTCATTGCATAATTCTTGATCAATGATATCAATTGTGTCTAACAACTCTATGAATCCTGAGGTAGAATAGTCCTCAGACACACAGAAAATTTACCAAACAGCAAAAAGTATTGACCCAGGTCAGCCTGCGCAATCTGCAATTCTTTTTGCAGATGCCATAAACCTCCATTTCACAGAGCATGGCTTGAATGTTTTTTTCAGGAACAGGTATGTAGCCTTTGTCAGATACGCTGCCTACCACTTTCAACAACTTCAGTTACAGAAGAAATCAAACAAAGAACAAGATACAACCCCCAAAGAATCATCAGTTAGAGTGAGTCAGTTTTTCAGTGATAACAAAGGGAAGATATATTAGAATATGATGTTGCAGTAACTTTTCTAGTGCTTGGATATGATCAAGCAGTTTGGTATCGGGCGAGACCAGAGGTCGAAGGAGATGTCAAATACAAGCAAATACAAGCTCCAGGAAAGTTACTACAACATAATATTCCCTTCATTATTTAACTATGAATTTCGAAGACAAAATATTGCAAGTATTGACATTTAATTCGAAACTGGTAGACAAAATAAAACAAATAATTGTTAAGTGAATGGTAACTTTATTTTTATGAATGGCCAATGAATATTACAGCATAACACTTTGACCAGTCAAATCACAAATCAGTATATAGGTATTCTGTGTGTGAGATATATTCCATATTTGGAACTGTATTTGACACAGTGTAAATTGCATTTTATTTTCTGGCGTATGTGATATTTTATCCCTGTGCTATGCTTGTATTTAAGACAGAAAATTTACAGGTATATAATAAAGTTAGATGTGCGATAATACTAACAGTATACCAAGCAAGTCCTCACATAATATGGATCCATAAAATCCATTTTGTGAAACAACCTACTGAATCATGAGTCATCATGAATTATCAAAAATTGCTTTACTGTGAAAGTGTCATTCATGTGTACATGTACATGTACTGTGAAAGCATCACATTTTCTGATTGGGCCAATATTGGTCAACATTTGGTCAACATTTTGGTCATTATAACTATGAAATTTGTATTATAGCTTCCGATTCAAGATGGCACAGTGTCTAAAACAGTGACCCCTGGTGAGGAAAAGAATGCAGAGGAGAAGGAGACGGCAGATATGGAAACAAAAGAGGCTAAAAAGATTGTAGAAGCTTTAACAGGAGCAGATAATCAAACTTGTAAGTTCACTTTTTACCAAAGGTTAAAATTTCAGACTTGTACAAATTGAAAGCATCAGCAGTCAATAAAAATGAATGTGTCTTAAGGATTTGATTCTGTTTTTGTTGGAAGGTTAGCATACATATTTGAAAGAAGAGACCCTGAGAATGAGAGCTTTTGAAAAGATTGTGGGAAAGGAGATAATGCTGGTAATATTTTTATTCCTTCCGACAACAAGTTTCAATTTTTCAGTCATGTTTAATTTGTTGTATGAAAATGCTTTGAATTGGGGCTAGTCTAAAAGTTTCATCCTTGGTTAACCCTTTACCACACAATCCCGACTTTTAAGGACCCCAAGAAAGAAGGCTTTTGAAAATATTGTGGGAAAGAAGAAAATGCCGGTAACCAGCATACCTTGTCAAAGACAATTTCCATCATATAAGCTAAATTCAAAGTGGCATTTGCAAGTACTTTCAATTTGGACAAGTCTTAATTTTTGGTAAAGGGTTAAGAGGTAGAGGTTAATGTAGCATGGCCAAGTAGCTCAGTGGTTAGCAAATCTGACTAACCACCTGGTGGTTGCGGGTTCCATACCTACTTAAGGCAAACTTTCTTTCTGGTGATTTTTAACTTCTCACCTCTAATGCATGTGAGTTAGTGTATTCAGTGGCTTGGAAAGAAAGTTGTGTCAGTACTGGTGTGAGAAAGCCAGAAAACACATGGGTGCATCACTGGCTGCCATGATACAACCTAAGCTGTTAAAATAGCATTAAACTCCAATTAATCAATTAAACAAATTTATAGGACTTGCAAGATAAAAATTAAATGTAGTTTTGATGATGGAACTTGTGTAACTTAGGGTAGGGAACTTTGTAGTGCCTGCTGTCTGTAAAAGGAAGGAGAATTTTATTTACAATGTACTATAAATAGAAATACTGAATTTTCTTGTAGTTGAACCAAAGCAGTAAGGAGATCATAAAGTGTGCTATAAATAGAAACTGCTTAACCCTTCACCTGCTAAATAAGTTAATGAAACATACAAGTCAATAATAAAAACCTAAAAGTTGCTATTTTAAAGTCATATGTTGGAGAAGGATATCTCCTTATTGGACAGTGTAGATCGAAGTTCAGGCTGCACAGAACATGCAATAGTAAAACAATAATGTTACTATTTCAAACTTATATTTTGGAGAACAAGATTTCCTTGTTGGACAGTGAAGATTCAAAATCAGACTGCACGTTCTGTGCAGTCTGATCTTGATCTACACTGTCTGCAAAAAGTCAGCAAGTCAAGCTCAGCAACCTAGGGATTAATATTTTGCAGTTGAACAAAGCAGTAAGGAGATTGTAAAGAAAGCGGCTCAAGCTGTGGGGTCCCTCAGTGACAACGAGTTCAATATCACATTTAATCCGGATGTCTTTCAGCAACACGTGAGGCACATGGACCCAGATGTAAGTAGTCGGATTAGCCAGGATTAACTTTCGATTGTCAGCTTATCTCTTTAGACTCACAAAATTGTAGATTTGCCCAAAATGAAAGCATTTGATTTTTGTTTAATAAGGTACACAACATTGTGAGAAAAAAGGTTAATAAGGAGAAAATGCTGCTTACCAGCACTTTCTCCTTTTCCCACAATGTTTTCAAAAGCTTTCTTTCTAAGGGTCCTAAAACTTGGGATTGTATGATAAAGAGTTAACCCTTTACCACATAATTCTGACTTTTAACAACCTTGAGAAAGAAGACTTTTGAAAACATAGTGGGAAAAGGAGAAAATGCTGCTAACCAGCATTTTCTTCTTTTTCCACCTTATTTTATACTATTTGAAAGACAATTTCTATCACTTGTGTTACATGAAATTTATCGTCGGCAAATGCTTCCTATTTGGACATGTCTGAATTTTTGTTGTTTGATAAAGGGTGTACCCTTGCAGCCAAGAGACTTTTAAACATTGTGACCTTGCTTTACAAGGCCTGTATGTTACTGACTAAAATACCAGGTTTAACTTTGTGTCAGGACCTACACATTAAAGAATTAAATGTATAAATAAGAAAGGAGCCATGCTGTGGCAAAAGGGGGTTTACCTGCATCTTCCCGATGTATTATACTAAGCAAGTTATCACATAAATTTATGAATCCATAAAATCCATCTTGTCTATAGACCGAGTGAATCATGAGGTAAACCGGTCCTTTGAGGGGCAGAAAATCGACCTATAGCAAAAAGATTTGGCCCAGGTAAGCCTGTGCAAACTTTGCAGGCTGACCTGGCTTTATACGGGTTGCAGATGCATTAAACCCCCTTTTCACAGATACTTTTTTTTTGGGGGGGGGGGTGTTTCCTGTGCGGCTCAGTAATAAAGTCGTGCCTCACTGGATGACCTGAGGTTTTTGTTGGAGTGTCTTTGGGCAAACAAATAAATAAATGAATAAATAAGTAAATGGACAAATGTTTTTATTTTTTTCTTCGGTTTTATAGAGTCAAACACATCAAAGAGAGAAACGAGTTGTTAAAGATGCTGCTGAGTTCCTTGTACTTCATCAAATACCTACCTTGGTAAGTATAAAACATTGACCATGTAGATTTGTGGACAGACATGATAGAAGAATGAACTTAGAGAAGGGACTTTATTTCATGGTTTCCGGTACGTTATAAAGAAATACCGGTGAAATATTTTTCGATATTTCATGGTTACGACCAGTGAAAATACTGATTTTTATATTCTAACTCTTCAATTGAAGGCGGAAACAGTTGTTCCCGCGCACTAGTTACCTAGGTAAAATGCGCGTGTCTCACAACCAGATGGAAATATGACGTAATTTACCTTATATTTCTCGCGCTCGACGTAATATTGTAATGCATTGCTATGCGGAGGGGGTACACCATGGGGAATAACCGAAAAGAACTGTACTGGATTTTGATTAAGTTCCCCCTAGAAAGGGTTAAAAGCATGAAATAAATAGTATATTTGTTTTTTTCGGTGAAAGATCGAAATTTATTTCATCTCGTGAACATCATGGATAATATTTTCACGAGTGGCACAGTGAACATCATCGGTAATATTTTCACGAGTGGCACAGCCACTCGTGAAAATAATACTGATGATGTTCACGATATGAAATAAATTTCGATCTTTCACCAGAAAAGTGCCACTCATGAAAATATTACCGATGATGTTCACGAGATGAAATAAATTCCGATCTTTCACAGTAAAAAGCAAATATCCTCTATGTATTTCATCTTTTACCAAAGACAAAAGTTTAATACTAGTCTAAATTCAAAGCATTTGCAGAGGACAATCTGAAGGAGAATAAAATAACAGAATTTGTTAGAAAACAGTTAGAAAACATTGTGGGAAAAGGAGAAAATGCTGGTAATCATCATTCTCCTTTTTTCCACAGTGTTTTCAAAACCCTTCATCTATATTGTAAGAACACAGGATTGTTTGGTAAAGGGTTTCTCTCCGCTGATCATTGTTTCAATGAAGGTTATGTCGGAAAGCAGCCAATGGCTTGTAAAGAATATTGTGTGAAGAAATGGGAAAAGAAAACACGAAGAAAGTATGGATAGGTGCACTGGCTGAAGTGATATAACTTAAATAATGTTGAAAATGACGTAGTAAATCATACGATCACGCATTTCATTGCAGTGAAGTAACCTGTTATATAAGTGTTTGGGTACTGCAGGTAAATGATTGTTGAAAATGGCATGAATCTCTAATAACTACCAAAACAAATCATTTAAGTGAAATAGGTGTTTTCTTTTATGCTTTTCAGTAGTTGATATTATATCCTTAAAATTCACAGGTGAATGTGATAACTTTTATTTTTGACATGCTATATTTATAGAACATGAATGAATTTTTAGCAAGTGAACATCATTTTTTATGACATATTCAACATCACTCATAATGCATTATTACAGCTAGTCCATATCCGACTAGATTGAATAGATCTATTTCGCATGAAAAACACACATGTTTTTCACGATGAGCAAAAATTAGATGGGAAAAGAAAGATTAAAGTGAAGGGCATAAAAGAAATAGGATAATTGTTTGTTTCAGTGTATGATCAAAATTTCTTTCATCTCGTGAAAAGCAAGGCCATATTTTCACTTGTTGCTTCACCACTCATGAAAGTATAACCGTTGCTTTTCACATGATGAAAGAAATTTTGATCATACACCGAAACAGACAATTATCCTCTATATATTTATGTTTTGTTATTGCAGGTGAACGATTGTTTAGACCATTCCTCATCCCCTATAGACGGACTAACTTTGACCGAGGCTATGCACACACGAGGCATCAACATGAGGTATCTTGGAAAAGTTGCCGAAATTTTCTCCAAATACAAGTCTGTGTCGTATGTCTATGTGAGTAAATTATGGTCTCCATCTTTTGTGCATTTTTTTTCCAGTGTCATTCCTGAGTTCATGTTCACCATCCTTTCTTGAGAACATTCTTGGTCCTATTCTCAAGAATTTTCTAAATTTGAAAGTAACAACATTTCTGATTGGCTAAGCCAAATGGTTTAGCCAATCAGAAGTTGTGTTACTTTCATTCCATATTCGCTGCTTTCTAGAAATGTTCTTGTCTATAACAGCCTGAAAATTGTAATATTATTTTTAGCTAGGCTGTTTTCGAAGAAAACATAAAGATATTGTCATAGCCTTGGCATTGTCGTCTGTGTCATACAATAAAAGTGACACTTTACAATATCTCTTTTATTACTGAAGATATTTACTTTAAACATAGACTAGTTGTTAACTACTAAAAAGGGAACCCATACAAGAGGGGCCAGTAACCATCAAAATATTTTTGTCACTGTAAAGTCCCTTTTTTGACCTAGAATTTTTCACTAAAGGCATCAGCCAAGCCTTGCACCGGCAAATGGTTTAGCCAATCAGAAGTTGTGTTACTTTCATTCCATATTCGCTGCTTTCTAGAAATGTTCTTGTCTATAACAGCCTGAAAATTGTAATATTATTTTTAGCTAGGCTGTTTTCGAAGAAAACATAAAGATATTGTCATAGCCTTGGCATTGTCGTCTGTGTCATACAATAAAAGTGACACTTTACAATATCTCTTTAAAGTCCCTTTTTTGACCTAGAATTTTTCACTAAAGGCATCAGCCAAGCCTTGCACCGGCATGCAGCGCTCTTGCTACATTCTTTTTCTTGACATGCTCATAATGTCTAACCTGGCACTAAACCCTTTACCCAGTAAAGCATTTGTCTCCTTTTCCCACAACGTTTGCTACCCTCTAACCCTTTGGAAACAGTCTTTAGTTTTTATGAGCCTAAGTAAGAATGCTTTTTAAAATATTTTGGGAAAAAGAAAAAAATACTGGTAACCAGCAATTTCTCCTTTCCCCGTAATGTTTTCACCAGATACCATCATTTTAGTAACATTTCATTTGCCATCTGCAAATGCTTTGACTTCGATCCGTCAAAGACTGATAGGTAAAGAGTTACTAGATGAATACAAGGAAAAACATTGTGGCAGTTGGATAAAGTACTTTTACCAGCAATTTCTCCATTTGCCACAGTGTTTCCGAAACTGATCAGCTACAAGAAAAGAAAGTCATTTACAGGTTGTAATAGGGTAAACCGTATGTCATAAAAACCCTTTCCCACATGACAAATTTTATACTCTCTCAAATTCAAAACATCTGCAAATAACAAATATAAGTGAGCCATGCTCTGGCAAAAAGGGGGTTCAAACGCATCTCTATAATGCATTATATCAAACAAGTCCTCGCATAATTATGGATCCATAAAATCCATTTTGTCTAACAACTGACTGAATCATGAGGCAGACTGGTCTTTGAACATGCAGAAAATTGACCAACTGCAAAAAGTTTCAACACAGGTCAGCCTGCGCAGACTGCACTGTCTGACCTGAGTCAATACTTTTTGCAGAGGCATTAAGCCCCCCTTTTCACAGAGCATGGCCCAAAGTAATACAGTTTAGCTTAAGTTGTCTGAGAGAATAGAAAACATTGTGGGAAAGAGAGAAAATGCTGGTAACCAGCATTTTCTCCTTTTCCCCCAATGTTGTTAAAAGGCCTTTTATTTAGGGTATGTAAAAACAGGGGATTATGTGGTAAAGAATTAAGTTTTTATTTTTCCACTTGCAGACTATCTGTATCTCGGAGCTGATTACCCGAGCAGCCAAACATTTATATAAATCCCACATGCAAGGAGTAGATATGATGTGTCTTGCGGCAGCCATTAGTCATTTCCTGAACTGCCTTGTTGGCTCACACCAGTCTCCCCATGCTCCAGTAGCCAGCGACGAGGTAATTATTGATTGATTGTATGGTGTTTAACACTGATTTCAACATTGTTTCAGTTATATCGCAGTGGATAGTACAACTGTTCATGCTTTTCAGGAGTTTCTGTTACCAGTACTTGTCACAATACTTCCCAAGCCAATGGCGGCTTTGCCAGATAAACATTATCAAACATTAAAACAATGAACAGCAGTGAGAGAGGAATGAATCCTGTCACAATGACTATCATACATTCATAAATCCACAGAAATAAATTAGTGGAGCTGGGAATTTGAACAGCAATTGGGTACAATATTAAGTACACAAATACACTCTGAATTTTTTTTTTTAACCAGAAAATCACAAAAGTAGAAATTCATGCTCTGTGAAAAAGGGGGTTAAGACTTTCCATTTTACTTTTTGAAACCAGTCCTAAATTTTTACCAGACGACAAAATTTTAGACTCAACCTAATTGAAAGCATTGCAAAAGACAAATGAAGCTAAAATAACGAGATCTGTCTGAAAGACTAGAATACATTTTGATAAGAGGGCAAAATGTTGGTTACCAGCATTTTCTCCTTTTCCAACAATGTTTTCAAGAGATTTCTTTTATTAAGGGTCCTTAGAATACATGGTTTTTTTGGGGGGGTCAAGATGAAAGCTGTGAAAACATTGGAGCAGCGCTCTTGGAAAAGAGGTTTGATGCATCGCCATGTTGCATTGTACCAAGCAAGTTATCAGATAGTTATAGATCCACAAAATCCATTCTGTCTAACAATCAACTGAATCCAGAGGTAACATGGTCTTTTGACACGTAGAAAATAAGTAACCAATAGCAAAAAGTTTCGACCCATGTCAGCCTGCGCTGACTGCGCAGGCTGATATGGGTCGATACTTTTTGCGGATGCATTTAGTCCCCTTTTCACAGAGTAAGTTGCATTTGTTTGTATTTTCAGTTTAACAAAAAAGGCTCAAGAAAGAAGAACAAAAGAAAGAAAGGAATTGCAGTCAGTGTTGGTAAGTTTTCTCATCATTACATTTTATAATGGATTGTACAATCAACTTAATCCTTTTCCACACAATTTAGAGTTTTTAGGACCCGGAAAGCCTTTTCAATTTGTCAGCTGCAGATGTATTGAATTTGGAAGTGTTTAAATTTTGATCTGTTTAAAAAGGTTAACTGCAATACTTCACACCAGGTACTTTGAATTGTTCTGTATGACAGTATCTTCATTAATGAGATCCTTGCACATATAATATCCTACAGGGGTTCTCCATGGCTCAGTTGTAAAGGGTAGGACTTCGAGCCTCACTGGAAAGAAGTGAGACATACATGAAAAAGCAAGCTGTTGCAGTAATCCGACTGAAATAATGTTGAAAGCAGCATAAGACATCAGTGAATGAATCGATGAATGAATCTATCATAATTTCTTACAGATAATACAGAGTGGGTGAACGAAACACCAAAATCTCTTTGGAAGAAAATCATAGATGAGGTGGATGATTACTATCACTATACGCTGGAATGGTGAGTACTGAACTCTTTACTCACATTTTCAGGAACATTGGCACACAGTATTGTTTGGTAAAGGGATAAACTGTCACAGGTTTTTTAGTTCCACTGGCTGAAGGCCAGCAGCTTATGTCATGACACCTAATGACCATCTTGTGTCTGTCCTTGCGTGCATGCATTTGTCTGCGTGCATTTACTTTTATTTCTAACATCTTCTCTGAAAATACCTATCCAATTATGATGAAACTTCACAGAAATGATCCTGCCATGGTCTTGTTCAGAACTTCTTGAAAGAATTTGACTCCTTCAAAAACTCTGATTGCCATGGCAACGAAACTAAAAAAGAAAAGAAAATCTTTCAAAAATCCTCTTGTCTGAAACCATAAGACCCAGGGCTACCAATTTTGGCATGTAACTTTATCATAAAGACCTCTACCAAGTTTCTTCAAATTATAGCCCTGGGGTCAAAATTGGCCCTGCCCCTGGGTTCACAAGTTTTACATGGGCTTGTAAAGTGAAAACTTTAGAAATCTTCCTGTAGCTAGCCATAAGTCCTTAGAAGCTACCAAATTTTGCATGTAGCTTTTTCTAGGGGGCCTTTACCAAGTATCTTTAAATTACAGCCCTGGTGTCAAAATTGGCCCCACACCACGTCACTAGTTCTACATAAATTTATATATGGAAAACTTTAAAATCTTTTCATACTTAGCCATAAGGCCTAGGGCTAATAAATTTTGCATGTAGGTGTATCTAGTGGGCCTGTACCAAGAGGGCCCAAATTATGGCCCCGGGGCAAAACTGGCCCTGCCACAGAAGTCACAAGTTCTACATGGGCTTACATAGTGAAAACTTCAAAAATCTTCTTGTTACTAACCATTAGACAAAGAGCTACCAAATTTAGCCCTGCCTTAGAGATCTCATGTTTTACAGGGCTTTCTATTGAGGAAACTTTGAAAATCTTCTTGTTTATAACTATACATTCTAGACCTGTATTATTTGGTATGGGGCTTTACCTTGTAGACCTGTAGTAGGATTCAAGTAATTATAGCTCTGTGGTCAAAAGTGGCTTTGCCCTGGGGTCATAACTTTCTTGTTGGATTTTGTAGACATTTTGTATGTCTTTATTTATCAGGCAGTGGAGCGGTACAGGGCCATCATGGCCCTCTTGTTTTTGTTATTATCCATGCGTTTACCTCCATCTAGTATTAGTATTGTGGTCTCTACTGGGCCTTTATCAATATTTCAAAAAGTATGCTCTTATCAATGCTTTCAGT
The DNA here is from genome assembly GCA_946811185.2 of Hippopus hippopus. Classification (NCBI taxonomy): domain Eukaryota; kingdom Metazoa; phylum Mollusca; class Bivalvia; order Cardiida; family Cardiidae; genus Hippopus; species Hippopus hippopus. Next base: position 1,522,701 of record OX328109.1, read on the forward strand.
GATTCCATTGACTCTGCCATGGAGAAGTACGGTGTGCAGAGGGCCTCGCTAGTGAGAGCATTTTGTCAGCGTGTGGGAATACAAATATTACTACGAGAGTATAACTTGGAGTGCAAGAACAAACAGATCTTTACGGAAGATGACATTGTCAATACCTTTCCCATTGTTAAACATATTCATCCTAGGGTAAGGCTTGTAGATTTTTGTTCATCAATTAATTTGAGATAAGTTTTCTGAAGTAAATGTATAATTCTAACATGACACGTGAATTCGGCTCTATAAACACAGTGGAACGAAAGCGTGGTAAAATCTACGTCATTCTATGTAGAGTGACATTCTATATATGAGAATATACGAGTCACTCGTAGAGTGACGTCATTCTGTATAAAGTAAGTAAGTTATTCATTGGAATATAATCTGCATCCGCGTTTTTACTCTTAGTCTGAACTTGTTTTCCTTTGATTAAGAGTTGGTCATGTTAGAATTAAAATAATCTTCTTTCTATCACCCTCGTGGATTATTCGTTGCGCCTCATAACTCAAAACGTGGTTTATTGAACGATAAACCACAATAGAAAGAAGATTATTTCTGAATTAGGAGATAACTAAAGTCTTAATAAGGAAACTAAAAATTTATAAGCTACACTCTGGCAAAATGGAGTTTCATGTTTCCTTCATAATGTGCCGAGCCCTGGTAACTCATTCTGTAGTGTGCAGGACGTGAGAACACGGGGTCCAGGGTTCGATCCCTGGCTACGACCCCTGGCTCGGCCAATTTCTTTCCGAGGATTGATGATAGTCACTGCGACAGGATTCATTCCTCTCCCACCGCTGACCATTGATTCGACGACGATTATGTGGGAAAGCAGCCAGTGGCTTGGAAAGAAAATTGTGCAAAGTACTGGTAAAAGAGACTCCAGGAACGCACGGATAGGTGCACTGGCCGCCGCGATATAACTGAAATAATGATGAAAACCACGTTAAACACCATACAATCAATCAATCATTCCTTCATAATGTGTTGTACCAAGCAAGACATCACATAATTATAGATTCATAAAAACAATTTTGTCTAGCAACCAAACAAATTATGAGGAAGACAACAGTAGTGCTTTAATATGCAAAAAGAATTACCAGACCCCAAAAGTAACGACCCAGGTCAGTCTGTGCTGACTGTGCAGGCTGACCTGGATCAATACTTTTTACAGATGCATTAAACTCAAACCCCCCCCCCCCCCTTTTCACAGAGCATGACTCACTTGTAAGCAATATTATGTTGTAGCAGCTTTTCAGGTGCTTGTATTTTTGAGCTGAGAGAGAATATTTGATTGCATATGAGATTTCAAAATTATCTTTCACAGCAAGAAGCAAATATGTGTACAAGCACCAGGAAAAATCACTGCAAGAAAATATTTATTTTATTGTATACCTACAAATTTTAACAACAAAATACTGCATTTGTTGACAGTGCTATTCAGATTGGGCAAGAAATAAAGCACAATGGTTTATCTTGGTTTAGATTACTGAATAGCACATCAACAACAAAATATTTGTGAGAGTCAATCATTTTTAGAATGGTTATAGGAAGCAGACAGATCTTTTAGTTTAAACGTATTTATTTCACATCGATTGAGAAACAAATTCTTACAACTTATAATAATCTCTCTCAATTCTGCTTCCTGGGAACTACACCAGTACTCACACAGAATGTGTGGGCCAATGCAATCCCAAAGTTGACACCCGCTCCCTGGTATCAAACTCAGGACCTCATGGTTATGAGGCCGATGCTCTACCTCACAATCACGGACACCAGACTTATCTTTTCAAAGGGAACTAATCATATTTACATCAGTCAGGGAGATACGCATTGGGGAAAGATGTAGTTTATGTCAAAGGACCACTGTACCCTCTAAACAAAAATGGATTTTAAGGATTTCTAATTATTTGCTGACTTGCTTGGTATAATGCATCACAAAGATGCCCCCTTTTGCCAGACCAGGGCTCATGTATTTGAGCCAGAAAATTTGTAGGTATATAATCAAATCTTGTACATTGCAGGCTTCAGATGCATATCATTTCTTCACAAGTGGCCAGTCTAAGATACAGCAGGGGCTGTTGAAAGAGGGGTATGATCTCATAGGGGAGGCCCTGAACCTTCTAAATAATGTCTATGGGGCCATGCACCCAGAGGTGGCTGCCTGTCTCAGACTGTTAGCCAGGCTGAATTATATCATGGGCGACTATGGGGAGGTAAGTTGTTTTTGCAAGGTTTTTTAGCTTGGCTGTTTTCAAAGAAAGCGTTAAGGTATTGTCATAGCATTGTCGCCGTCTAGGTTGTTGTCCAGAAACTTTGACGGTTTATGATATCTGTTTCATTACTGAAGATATTTTTTTCAGACTCCGACTAGTTGTTAACTATCAAAAGGGGAAACCATATGACAAGGGCTGGTAACCATCAAGGTAGTTTTAATACAGTTATGCCCCTTTTTCAAAATAGAATTTTTACTGTATATCAAGCAACTGCAGCTGACCCTTGGTAAACATATGTGTTGCTCTTGTTGTTTCAAGTATGCATGGTTTTGTTTGGAAGGTGGAGTTTGCAGCATAGTCATAGTGTTGTTTCTATCACACAATGTGTGGCCAGATTCCACGACCGAGGACAGCTATTATTGCAGAAGTTGCTTTGGAATATCTTGGATTTTGCAAAAGTCATTTCAGCGTGATGAGATTATTGTGGCACAGGTTATGAAATCTGCTGTACTTAACTGTTTACCACATGACAAAATTTTAGACCAGCCGACATTCAAACATTTACAGACGACAAGATAAACATGACTCTAAAATTGAAATTGATTTTGGGAAGGGTAGAAAACCTGGGAAAAGGAGAAAATGCTGGTTACCAAAAGATTCTTTTTTCAAGGTCGTCAAAAGGCATGATTGTGTGATAAAGGATTAACACATTGGTCGTGTCTCCCAGCTAGCATAGGCAAGAAATTTACAATATAGATTACACATACAATACCATTATGTTTCAATTTGTGTGAAAAGAAATATTTTTTTTTAACATACACATGTACATGAAGATCTTTTATGCAATCAGAACTACAATCTCATACTGCAAGGAAGCTCATCATTTATAACAATGCCATTTTAGACTGTATGGGAAATATATTGTACTGAACACAAAAAAAAGAAAACAGAAGAACTTAACCCTTTACCATACAATCCCTAGTTTTTAAGACCCTGATAAAGAAGCCTATTGAAAACATTGTGGGAAATGAAGAAAATGGATTTTTATTTGACACTTTAGTTGTAGGAGTAAAGTATTTTCCTTGTTTTACAGGCAATGAGCCATCAGCAGAGAGCAGTCTTGATGAGTGAGAGAGTTCTTGGTATTGATCATCCCAACACAATCACAGAATATGTAAGTTTTTTATCTCTTAGCCACACAATACTGAGTTTTAACAACTTTGAGGAAAAGGGCAATTTCCTGTGTGAAACTGACTGTCAAAACTGAAGATTGTGACAAAGCTGCACATTTTAGTATCTTTAGGTGTAAAACAAAACTGTCATGTGCAAGATTCTTTAGAACATTTTTAGTCTGTGATGTAGCAACCTGTCAAAGAAACGAATAGGCCTTATGTAGATTTTAATTCACATACACATGTTTTAACACACTATGGACTGTAATTCTTGAGATACAGTTATGTGATAAAAATATCTGACATTTGTTGGCTTTGGAGGTAGAATTTTATTAAACTTTTCCACAGAAAAAAATTATTAAGCTTGCCAAAGCCTCACTTAATAACATTTTTTGTTGACTTGATATGATTTTATCTTAAACACCAACTCATGCCAGATCCTTTATGTCATGGAGAGAATCATCCAGAGATAGGTCTAATTAAGCAATCCTGAAAAGTTGATATAATTGTTAGTGTTATTTCAAGTTTTTGTTCAACAGGCTCATTTAGCATTGTTACTGTTTTGCCAACAATCAAGTATCTAGTGCCCTCAGGCTGATGTATAGAACAAGATATTTTAAGATTACTTTGTCATTAAACACTGTTGGAAAAGGAGAATATGTTAGTAACTAGAATAATTATAATTATTATTATCATTTATCTTTTGTTCAACAGGCACATTTAGCGTTGTACTGTTTTGCAAACAATCAAGTATCCAGTGCCCTCAGATTGATGTATAGAACAAGATATTTAGGGTTACTTTGTCACGGGGAGAGTCATCCAGAGATAGGTCTGATTGATGTAAGTGTTATCTCTGAAATGATTTTAATTTTAAACTTTGTTAAAGCTGAACCTGGTCTGTATCCACCAACCATCCTTAATTTCTTTGTAAGTCCGATTCTGGATTTTGAAAAATATGCAACTAAATGGTTTAGCCAACCAGAAGTTTTTTTTTTCAGATTTAGAAATTTTGGAAGTAAGACTTGAAATTTTCATCAGAATGATTGGTGTATAAGTATCCTGATTTACCTGCCTCTTGATCTAATGCAATAAATGGAACAATTTGATTTATTGAGAGCGTTCTGGAGGTCAAACCTTTGACGGAAATTTTAGCACTAACAAATGAGATTGATTAAACCTTTACCATAGTGAGTTTTAACGGCCCTGAGGAACAAGGCCTTTTGAAAACAATGTGGGAAAAGGAGAAAATGCTGATAACCAATCAGTATTTTGTCGTTTTTCCCACAATATTTCTACCCTTTCAAGCCAAATTTCAAATTTCATTACTTGACCCACATTTATATTGTCATCTGAAAATGCTTTCCAATTGGGATAAGTCTACATTTTTTCCGGTGTGGTAAGGATTAAACCTTTTAATGCTGAACCTGGTTCTGTACTCACCACATGTTCTCTTTTATATTCTAAGTTCAATTCTAGATTTAGAAAGTAAGGCAACTTCTCACTGGCTGAGCCGTTTGGCTAGCCAATCAGAAGTTGTGTTACTTTCAAATTTAGAAATTTTTGGGAACAAGACTTGTAATGTTGGAATGGTTGGTGAATACGGATCCTGATTTAATTGAGCCATGCTCTGTGAAAAGGGGGCTTAATGCATCTGCGAAAAGTATCGACCCAGGCCGCGCAGGCTGACCTGGACCGAAACTTTTTGCTTATGGTCAATTTTTTTGTATGTCCAAGGACCCGTGTACCTCTTGAAAAAGTCAGGTTGTTTAAAAAAAGTGGATATCGTGGATCCATAATCATGTGATGGCTTGCTTGGTACCGTGGATCGCGGAGATGCATTAAGCCCCCTTTTGCCAGAGCATGGCTCATTTCTGCTTGATCTAGTACAATAAACAGATGTGTTAGAGAGTTATAATGGTCAAACCTTTGATGGCAATTTTAGTACCAACAAATTAGATCGGTCAATGAAATTTAGTGATAGACTTTTTTAACTTTTTACCAAAGGACAAAATTGTAGGCTGGTCCAAAGTGGAAGCATTTGCAGACGTCAATATAAATGTGGCTCATAATGGAATTTGTCTGTGAAAGGGTAGTAAACATTGTGGGTAGAGAAGAAAGTGCAGGTTAAATGTGTAAATAGTTAAATTAAGTGTGTCGTGAAAATTTAAATTTGTTTTGTGAAGGGTGAAAAACATCTTGGGGAAAGAAAAAGATGCTGGTTACCAGTATTTTTTTTTTCTTTTCCCAGAATGTTTTCAAAGCGTCTTTCCACAGGGTCTTTAAAACTCAGGATTCTGTAGTAAAGGGATAAATATAAATCATTGATCCTATAGCATTATGGATGTATTTTAAAATTTCAGAGTAACATTGGTTTGATTCTGCATGCTGTTGAAGAGTACGAGCTTTCTCTGAGATTCTTAGAAAATGCTCTACAGCTGTATCAGAAGTAAGTCCAAATGTTGAAAACTTTCGTCAGAGGTTCATGTTAGAGGCGTATTTATTTGTTTGATGGAGTGTAGCTTGTTTTGTTCGACACAAAAGTCTGTGTTGTGGGTGTAAAAATTGTAAAGCATTGAGACAATTTTAACAAGTATCCCAAACACTGGTCCTTGTAAAAGAAGCTGTTCATTAAAGAATTTATATAATTTCTTACCCAGACTATGTTTTTTTATCAACTCGGATGTTTTGAAAAAAAAGTCAAGTAAATGTCAAATGTCTCTGTTATCGTCGTGCAAAAACTTTGACATTTTATGATATCTCTGTAATTACTCAAGATATTTTCTTCAAACTTGGACAAAGTGTTAACTACCAAAAGAGGGAACCAATACAACAAAGGCAGGTAACCAAAGTATTTTTGACACAGTTATGCTCCTTTCTTGGCTTAGAATTTTCACTGAAAATCAAGCAGCTGCAGCCGAGCGTTGACACCCGCATTTGGTGCTCTTGTTTTATCATACTACTTGTTAACTCCTTGATGGGCAATCAATGCAGCAGACATTCTCAGACTAGACAGAAAACCTGAAATAATTACAGTTTTAATTCTTTGCTGAACGACTAAATGTGGACTTGTCTGAATGGAAAGCATTTGCAGATGACATGGAATATATGTCTGAAAGGATAGAAAATATTGTGGAAAAAGGAGAAAATGCTGGTTACCAGCATTTTCTTCTTTTCCCACAATGTTTTCAAAATTCTTCTCATTTGGGGTCATTAAAACTTGGGATTGTGTGGTAAAGGGTTAAGTTATAACATTTTTCTTATCATAAGTTTTACAAGGGCTTAATATGGTGAAAACTTAAAAAATCTTCTGGTTCTTTAGCATAAGGCATAGGGCTACCAAATTTGGATTACAGCTTCTTCTAGAAGACTTTTAGCAAGAATGCTCACATTACAGCCCTGGGAGTCGAAATTAGCCCCGCCTCAGGGGTCACAAGTTTTCCACAGGCTTGCGTAGTGAAAAGTTTAAAAATCTTTTTGTTCATACCCTTGTAAAGAAAAATCCTATCATTTGATTCATAATTGATTAGATTTTTGCAAATAATTTGAATTTGGATGAGACTAATATATACATGCATATAGTTTGGTAAAGAGTAGAGATTTTGTTTATGTTTACAGATACTATGGTGGTAAAAGCCTCAAAGTAGCTATGAGTCATCACCTTGTGGCCAGAACATACTCTTGTAGGGGAGATTTCCGTGCTGCTCTTGCCAGTGAAAAAGAGGCATATACTATATATAGACAATTGGTAAGTCTACTTGTACCTACCTAGTACTCTCGTTGCCTTTGTTGTTACCGGTATATATTTTGTGGCCGGTGCTGCTCTTGCTAGCGAAAAAGAGGCATATACTATATATAGACAATTGGTAAGTCTACTTGTACCTACTTAGTGCTCTCAGATTGCCTTTGCAGTTACCGGTATATATTTTGTGGCCGGTGCTGCTCTGGCCAGTGAAAAAGAGGCATATACTGTTTATAGACAGTCAGTTAGTCTACACGTACCTACCTAGCACTCTCAGATTGCCTTTACAGTTATATTTTGTGGCCGAAGTGAATCAGGGTTTGACTGTACTAAATATGCAGGATTATTTTTATCTCACCCTGTCTGCCATGATTCTCTGACCACAGTAATTTTCCATTTGTTTTTCGTAAAAGTAGCATAAGTTACTTGAAGCAATAAAATTCAGTCCTGCTCTGTTATGTTCTGTATTTCTGACCCAGACATGGTCTTGGGCAAGACACTTTAGTGTTGTAGCTTAGTACTGGTGAAGCCCAGGACATACATGATTGTGTGAGCTGTTGCTGTGATATGACTTAAATAATGTTGAAAGCAGGGCAAAACACCATTCAACCAACCAAGTGAACGAGACAGCTGAGCTTGGTTGCGTAGTCTGTAACTTGTAGAGCGTGAAACCATCGAGTCACTGGTTGGAATACCCATGCTTAGGGTCTAACAGTGTAGCTTAGTTGTTAGCGTACCTGATTTTCAACCTGGTGGTTGCCAGTGTGATACCCAGTTGAGGCAATCTTTCATTCCACAATTTTTTGCCTCTCACCTCAGATGCATGTGAGAAAAGCAATCACAGGCTTGGAAAGAAGTTGTATCAGTACAGATGTGAGAAAGCCAGGAAACACATGTGTAGGTGCACTGACCGCTGTGATATAAACCAAGTTATGAAAATGGCGTTGAACTCCAATACAAACAAACAAAATCCATGCTTGGATGTTTACATTTTTGTGAAAGACGTGCATACTATCTGCTTGTAAGAGCCTTTGGTATTGAAGAGACATCAAACCCATGCTGAAGGTACCAACAGGGTTAGAGTGTGAGCCTTGTTTGGCTGGGGAGGTAGGCAACCCTTGCTAGGCTATGTTTCTGATCCATACAAACTGCAGATGCAGAGTAAAACTTACAAGGACTTTATTCAGAAGACTTTTATATTTCATCATATTTTTCTTTCATAGCTGGGTGAAGAACACGACAGGACCAAAGAGAGCAGTGAATGTCTGAAACATCTCACACAGCAAGCCGTCACTTTCCAGAAAAAGATGAATGAAATAGTGAAAGGGGAGAAAAATATATCATGGTCCCCAATACATGTAAGTATCGTTCCACTTTATCTTCTTTTAATGGCCTGGCCAGGTAGCTCAGTGGTTAGTGTATCTGACTCGTGACCTGATGGTTATGATGGGTTCGATACCTGGTTTCGGCAAACTTCCATTCCAGCAATTTTACACCTCTCATCTCTGATGCATGTGAGAAAAGTACCAGTAGTCGGTGACTTGGAAAGAAAGTTGAGTCAGTACTGGTGTGAGAAAGCCAGGAAAAACATGTTGGCACACTTATATGACTAAAGCTGTTAAAACTGTGTTAACTCTTTACCACACAATCCCGAGTTTTAAACACCATAACAAAGAAGGCTTTTGAAAACATAGCGGGAAAAGGAGAAAATGCTGGTAACCAGCATTTTCTCCTTTTCCCACAAAGTTTTCTAACCTACCAGAAACGGTTCCTGCCAATTGAGATGCATCTACTTAGTTGTCTACAGTGTTACACCGGATTAAAATTTTGTTGTTTGGTTAAGAGATTATTCTTTACCAAACGACAAAATTTAAGACGTGTCAAAAGTGAAATCTTTTTGCAGGAAACAAAATATATTTGACTGAAAATGGTAATTTGATTTTTAAAAGACTAGAAAACAGTGTGGGAAAAGGAGAAAATGCTTGTTACTCTTTTTTTTCCCCCTCAATGTTTTTAAAAGCCTTCTTCCAAGGGTAAGTCGAAAGTCTGAATTATGTGGTAAAGGGTTAACACAAATTTGACCAAAGCTGTCATTGTGCCATAGAACAAGATTGAGTCATTCATTTTTAGTATCTTTCACATGGGGCTATACTCAGTAGACATTCTAAAATTAATTCTGTTTTTCATTCCAGCTATGTGACTGGCTGAGATATTTTGTCAGATCCTGTCATAAAATTAAGTCTTCTGAGTTTCACTTCTAATTCCAATACTGGTTCTTTTTTTTTTTTCTCCAAAAGTCCTTTTCCTTGGGAGAGGGGGAGTGGGTCATTAAAACTCAGGATTGCGTGGTCAAGGGTTAACTCTTTACCAAATGTCAAAATTTTGAATTTGCCTGATTGCAAAGCATTTGCGGACGACAAATTAATTATGGCTCAAATGATGGAATTCGCGAGTGAAAGGACAGAAAACATTCCTCCTTTTCCCACAATGTTTTCAAAAATCCTTTTCCTACAGAGTAGACAAAAATCAGGATTGTGTAGTAAGGGGTTAACCTTAAGTGCTTAATAAACCAAAACAGACCTAATTATTTGGACCAGGAATAAGACCCTAATAATTGTAATTTGATAGTTGCTTTTAGTTGCTCTTGTCAGTAGTGTTTAAGCTAAACAGACTGTGTATATCAAAGATAAGACTGCACATTTTGTGCAGTCTGATCTTGATCTACACTGGCTGCAAAAGCAACTGTAGTTCTGAGAGGCTGTTTAAGGTGTTAAAATGTAAAGCACTGCAGGGGATTTAGGACAAATGTAGTAAACAAATTTGTAGCTAAAAATGTCTTAAATTAGATTTCATTATCAATAGGGGAACCCATACAACAAGGGCAGATAACCACCAGAGTATTTTTGGCAGTTATACCCCTTTTTCAACTTAGCTTTTATAAGACAAGTCTAGAAAAATGTTTTTCTAGTAAAAGAGTTCAAATGTAAAGCACTGCAGGGATTGAGTAACTAGCAGTTTGTGGTAAAGAGTGTCCCAAGTTAGCTTTAATTCTATGTTTCAGATACAAACACCATCATTAAACAGTGTTTTAGAGATGCTGAATGTGATCAATGGAATAGTGTTTGTTCAAATCAGGTAAGTCTATTGTCAATATATTCATAGAGATATAGATATATAGGATTTGACATAAGTTGTCATTTGAGATATATAGGATCTGACATTAAGTTGGCATTTGAGATAAACTGTTATTAAAAGAATCTAGAAAAATGTTATTTACTCTACCAAATGACAAAGTGTCCATATTGCAAAAATTTGCAGACAGCAAATTGAATGCGGTGCAGATGATGAAAGGAAAACCCATACCGTTATATCATCAACATAATTTTGACATAGTTTAAAATCAATTTGTTATCCTCCGCCGAAGGTGGAAGGATAAAGTTTTAGCTTTCTCCGTCCGTCTGTCCATGTGTCTGTCCAGGACAATATCTCCAATACCATTGGAAGGAATTTCGTGAAACTTTATACGTGTGTACAATAACCTATTCCGCCGATGTACTTTTTTTTTTTATTCAATGCAAAATGGCCGACTGGCAGCGATTTCGATTTATGCGGTTGTGTAAATTTTTTAAAAAAGCTTTTTTTGGTGGGGGATATCATTTCAACGAAATTGCTTGTTTCGAATAGCAACTGCAACCGAGCATTGGCATGTGCATGTGGTCCTCTTGTTTGGTAATCGTTGGTTTTTTTTTTTCCTTCAGTCCAAGTGAAATAGAGAAACTAAGGAAAGAGATTGGAAAGAAAGCTGATGTTACAGATAAAAAAAGTGTGGAAACAAAAGACAGTGACAGTGGCAACGAATCAGCTGAGAGCGCTGGTTCCCCAGAAAAGGAGGCTGCAAGTGGAACAGATCTAAAGGAGAAATCAGTAAACCTGGACCGACAACCAGAGGAAATTGCTGTGGATTAAGGGTACCAGCTGGGAGAAATCATTATTTAATCCTTTACAAATCACAAGTTAAAATGATACCGAAGAAAAAGCCTTTTGAAAACATTTCGAGAAAAGGAGAAAATGCTGGTAACCAGCATTTTCTCCTTTTTCCCGCAATGTTTTCTACCTTTTCAAAATTAAATTTAAATATTTGAGACATATTTATTTTTGTCGTCTGCAAAAGCTTTGAATTTGAACCAGTCTAAAAGTTTTGTCGACTGGTAGAGTGTTAATAGAAATAGGGGATTGTTTGGTACGGACTAAATTACTACCTGCCTGCAGTTGATTTAGTTTTTAAATCTTGCTGGGCAGAAGAACTCTTTGAAATTTCTAAAGAAGAAATTGCATGTATTAATTTTACTCTGTTTTATATGTATTTAAAGAAAATAGAAACCAAACATACAAACAGATGCAGAAAGGACGGTACATAATTTGAAGGTGTGATGTTTTTCTCTCCACAAGCCTCAATCAGACTTGATTCTAGCATGGTGCATGTTTTTATCTATCAAAACCAGACTGAAAATGACCAAAAGAACAAAGTGGCTTATAAGTAAAGTGTTTATTGTACATGTGGTGATATACAGGGATTTGTTATCCTCTTCTAAACAAATCCATGTGAGCCATGCTCTGGCAAAAGGGGGTTTAAAACATTTCTGTGATGCATCATACCAAGCAAGTCATGATACAATTCTGGATCCATAAGATCCATTTTGTCTGAGAATCAACTGAATCATGAGGTAAACTGGTCAGGTGAGCTTCAGAAAATCGACCAAAACCAAAAAGTTTTGACCCAGGACAGCCTTCACAGACCAAAAGCAAAAAAGTTCGATCAAGGACAGCCTGCGCGGACTGTGCAGGCTGACCTTGGTTGATATTTTAGCATATGCATTGGACCTCCTTTTTGCAGAGCATATATTCTGATGACCTGGAAGGTGTCAGAAAATGAAGAAAATGCTGGTAACCAGTATTTTCACCTTTTCTTCAGGATTTTCTACCATTTAAAAAATGATAATAATCATTTGAGCTCCATTTTTTACTCTGTCTTCTGGGGTTTTATTCCAATATAGACTGGAGTTAATTTTTTTCAATAAAGAGTTAACCCTTTACCAAACAATCCCTGGTTTTCACGACCCTGAGGAAGATGCCTTTTGAAAACATTGAGGGAAAAGGAGAAAATGCTGGTAACCAGCATTTTCTCCTTTTCCCACAATGTTTTCTACCTGTCCCAAAACAAATGTCAATTTGTGAGTCACTTTAATTTTTCGTCTGCAAATGCTCTCAATTTTGACTAGTCTAAAATTTTGCAGTTTGGTAAAGAGTTAGATTAATATTTTCTTATCTTTCTAACATTTGAGCCGCATTAAATTTGTCGTCTGCAACATCTTTCAAATTTGACAAGTCTATAATTTTATTGTCTGGTAAGGGGTTAAAACTTAACTTTCAAATTGGTTGAAGTCTTATCATTTTGTTTTTTTGGTAAGGGGTTAAAACTTTTAACTAGAATAAGATGAAGTTTTTTTTTGAGCTATTGCATCTTTATAATTCATCTATCAATAAATAAAAGTATGGAAAGTAGATTGCATTGTATCAAATATTCATATATTGTGATGAGAATAGCGAGACAGAGTGTGTTGAACTAAATTGTAAATAGTATTATCTCAGAATATTTGAGCCATGCTCTAGAGGAAGAGGGCCTAATGCATCTCTGTGTTGCATGACCTACCAAAGCAAGGTATCATATTACTGTGGATCCATAAAAACCCATTATCTATAACAGTTGACTGAATGTGGAGGCTGGATGGTCCTTTGACATGCAGAAAATTGACCAAAAGCAAAAAAGTTTCGACACAGGTCAGCCTGCATGACTGTGCAGGCTGACCTGGGTCGATACTTTTTGCAAATGCATTAAGCCCCCTTTTTTACAGAGCATAACTCAAATAGTATTATCTCAAAATATTTGTATATGAGTTCTTGTAAATACATGCAATTGGTGTGCATTTCTCTTATATGTAGATAAACATGGAAAATTACTGGTTCAAATGGCAGATAAGAGTAGTAGATGATTATTATACATGTGTGAAAGACCTTTTCGTAAATGGGTGGTAAATGAGGGACATTTTAAAAATTATATCGACAACTATTACTTACATTACTAAGCTGTTTTCATGATTCTGTTCTACAGTGTAGTCTCATCACTGTTTATTACAGTGTATAACAACCGTAACAAACATCTTCTCTGAAACTACTTACCCAAATTTACCAGACTTCAAAGAAATGATCCTGCTATGGAGCTCTTCAGAACTGTGTTGCCTTTGTAATCCAAGTTGCTTTGGCAACAGAACTGAAAAATACTGAGAGTCTTTGGAAATCTTTTTCCTCAAAATGGCAGAATGGAATTCTCTACAAATGGCATTTAACCCTTTCCCAAACGACAAAATTTAGACCCTTCCAAGTCGAAAGCATCTGCAGACAACAAACCAAAATGTGGTACAAATGAAATAAAGTTTCTAAATAGGGTAGAAAACATTATGAGAAAAGTAGAAAATGCTAGTTACCAGCATTTTCTACTTTTCCCACAATGTTTTCAAAAGGCCTTTACCTTAGGGTCGTTAAAACCAGGGATTGTTTGGTAAAGGGTTAAGATGCATTGGTGGATCTCTTTCAGATTTCTTGATTTAATTTAGATCTGGCAAAGGGTGTGGCTGTTGAAAGCATGGCATTGTTATAGTTCATAATGGGCTGTATGAGACGAGCTTTTTATAATACTGATCAAGGGAAATCAGTGTGTAACTCATTACAGATACATTGTAGTTTATTACCATTTATCTCCCTTTATTATTGTGCTACACTGTAAGGTGACTGGTATTGTGTATTCAAGTTTTTTTTAGATAGAAAGTGTTTGATTTTCAATGATAAATGTCTGTTCTGTTAATGGTTATGCTGAGATGAGTTATACATCTAACCCTTTTCCACGCAATCCCGAATTTTAACAACCCTAGGAAAGAAAGGTTTTGAAAACATTGTGGGAAAAGGAGAAAATGCTGGTAACCACAATGTTTTACAACCTTTTACAGACAAATTCCATTACATTTGCCACATTTATAATGTCATGTGCCAACCCTATTGTTTTCGACCAATCTAAAATCTTGTTGTGTGGTAAAAGGGTTAACATGAAGTAAGTTTTGTATCAAGCATGAAGGATTTTTTGTCCCAGAATTTTAGCTTTCATACTATAGACATAATGTTTTTCTTCTGAGTTATTGGAAATCTACTTCTCAAAGTACTCTTTTTCAGTTTATTGATATTTGGTGTGAATGATACTTGATTCCAACTCATTGTATTTAATCTCAGCATTTGAAAAAGATACATTTTTTTTTTTCTTTTCTTTTTTTCCTTGCAGTAGGGGTGGGAGGGAATTGGGTAGGCTGTTTTCTGTATGAAAGTTTATCGCCATACAGACTTCTTATGATGTATGTCTATGTCAGTGCCAATCAAGTGCATGATACATTTATTTAAAAAGGCAGTGGAGTGATACAGGGCCATCATGGCCCTCTTGTTGAAATCTTCTTTTCAAAGCACTCATTGTCAGAGTTCTCTTGGTGAAGAGTTTATGGGTATTTGGTTCGAATAACATCTGCTTCTCTTCACCGACATCATAATTGTTAGCCTATGAGAAGGATACAACTTCTTTGGGCAAGGCTTATTTTCTCTATTAAATTTTATTGTCATGCAGACATCTTATGGCTTAATGTCCCTGTCTATACCAATTACATGTATGGCACATTTATGTAAAGACAGTGGAGCGATACAGGGCCATTCTGGCTCTCCTGTTCCTAGTTTTGAAAAGGTCCTACTCATTTCTTAAGTGCTGTATGCACTCTACACAACCAGTCCATAGACCCTGTACCTCACAATATCGATTAACTCTTTCATTACTGAATAAATAAATTGCATTTTCTCAGAGGCTACAAATACAGTTCTGCTGCAAGATCAAGAGACAGTTCTGTCATAGTCTAGAATAAAGCAATTGACTGTGTAGATCAGAGATCACACTGCACATTCTGTTCAGTCTGATCTTGATCTACACTGTCCACAAAAGTTCTGGTGTTGTCAATCTACACTGTCCACAAAAGCTTCTGGTGTCGTCAATGGTATGGAAAGAGTTAAAAAACCTGAGAAAGTTTTTGAAAACATTGTGGGAAAAGGTAGCCAGCAGTTTATCCTTTTCCCACAATGTTATTCTACCCTTCCCAAAACTAATTTCAAACTTTGAGTCGCATTTATTTTGTGGTCTGCAAATGCTTTTAAATTGGACAAGTCTAAGATCTGGCCGTGATGCAATGAGTTTATTATTATCAGGGACCTATCTTAGCCTTCATCCTGTTAAATAAGTTAAAGATACATCTTTACTTGTTTTCATCCAGTTTTTTTTTTTTTTACCAATTTCATCTTTATTTTATGAAACTATAATCATTCTTGTATCTTCATGCCAAATGTTGCCTCTGATGGTTGCAAGGCTGCACAGATTACTATGGATAGAAAAAGCATTTCATTTTCTGGAGGCTATCCAAGACATCACTTTGGTTGTTTCCGGTTTTAAATCAAGACAAATCCCTTGAATTTTCTTTATCTGCTACACCTTATATATTGATTATTTACCTATGTTTACACGGCTGACTAGATTCTATACACTATCAGGTTTTAATAGCGTTTTTTCTCTCTAGCTGTAAAGATGTATCTCTAAATAAAAATTTCAAGCCGATAGTTAAAACCTGAATAATCTTATTTTAAAATTATTTCTTGGAGAAAATTATCTCTATCGGACAGAGTAGATCCAAGATTAGACTGCATGTTCTGTGCACTGTCTGCAAAAGGTCAGTGAGTTGTGCTTAGCAGCTTACGGGTTAATGAATTATCTATCACATGTTAATGTAGCACTGAAGTTTATTTACTAGTAATATATATCTTTCTGAGCTCAATGCAAAATAATTGTGATTTAGGATGGGATCCTTTGATTACTTATGCTTTCAGGTGGTCTATCCTTTTAATTAATCTATCACATGTTAATGAAGCAGAGTTATATATATATTTATCACATAACCCCCCTTTTCTTCAATGTAAGACAGCCATTATGAACTTTCTTGTCTTACATACGTTTGAGATAAGAAAATAGTGTTGTATTTGGTCCGTGCGTTGTAATTATACGCTTTATTTCTAAAACATTTCTGTGTGAAATTGACTGTCAAAACTGATGATCATGGCAAAGCTGCACATTTTAGTATCTTTAGATGTAAAACAGAATCGTTATATGCAAATTTCTTTGGAACTATTTTTTGTTTGTAATGTACAAACCTGTCAAAGAAACAAACAGGCTTCATGTAAATTGCAATACAAAATGCACATGTAGGCCTATGTTTTAACGTGTCATGAACTAATATTCTTTAGAAACAGTTATGTGATAAAAAGAATCTGATATTTGTTAGCGTTTGAGGTAAAATTTTATTAAACTTGTTCACAAAAATGTTATTAAGCTTACCAAAGGTTTGCTTAATAACAGTTTTTGTAAACTTGTTTAATAAAATTTTTATCTCAAACACCAACTCATGCCAAATCCTATATATCTGAGCTATTAGGCTCAATACAGAATTATTGTGAATTTTGTGTACTCTTTACCAAACAATCCTCTGTTCTAAGGACCCTAATGAACAAGGCTTTTGAAACATAGTAGGAAAAGGAGAAACTGCTTGTAGCCAACACTTTTTCCTTTTCTACAATGTTTTGTATTTTTTAGAGAGCATTCCACTTGAACCACATGGAAATTGATTCAGTGTCGACAAGACCAAATATTTTGTTGCTAAGTAAAGTGTCAAAAAAATAATCTATCACATATTAATATTTATCACATAACCTCCCTTGTTTTCAATGTAATATACCCATTACGAATTTTCTTATCTTATACACCTTTGATATCACATTTGTGTGACGTCATTTTTGATGTCATTTTGTACGTGTTTCATAGAAGTGAGTGGGTTTTATTGATATTACTGAGTGTGCATCCTAAGATGGGTTTGCATCATGTGATCTATAATGTGTGAAATATTGTTATGTGATAAAAAGAATCTGACATTCGTTGGCATTTGAGACAAAATTTTATTAAACTGGCCAAGAAAAAATGTTATTAAGCTCGCCAGAGGCTTGCTTAATAACATTTTCCCTTGACTCTTTTAATAAAATTTTATCTCAAATGCCAACTCATGTCAGATCCTATATATCACAGAAGTTTATGTAATAATTATACATATATATAACTGTTTATCAAAGTGCAAAATTTTGGACTTAACTAAATGGAAAGCATTTACAGATGACAGTCAAATGGAGCTCATATGATGATTTCTCTTTGATAGGAGGCTTTTAAAAATATTGTGGCAAAAGGGTAAAATGCTCACCTCTTTCCACAATGTTTTCTAACCTTTTAAACGTCAGTCTAATCATTTGATCTTGGTTTAATTTGTCGCTCACAGATGCTTTCAATTTGGACTAGTGTAAAATTTTGATGTCTTTTAAAGATTTGACGAAAATATTAATATAATTGGTACTAGAGAACGTGTAAATGGATATAAAAGTGTAACCCTTTACCACACCATCCTGAGCTTTAAGTGACTTCGAGGAGGAAGGCTTTTGAAAACATTGTGGGAAAAGGAGAAAATGCTGGTAACCAGCATTTTCTGCTTTTCACACAATGTTTTCAAACCTTTCAGTGACATTTTTCACCATTCAACCAATGTTTAATTTGTCGTCTGCAAATGGTTTGGATTCAGAAAAGCATAAAACTTTGACGTCTGGTAAAAAAAATTAGTGTTTTCCAAACAACAAAAATGTAGACTTGTCCAGATTGAAAGCGTCTGCAGACGACAATTTACATTATGACTCAAATGATGGAATTTGTCTTTGATAGGGTAGAAAACATTGTGGGAAAAGAAGAAAATGCTTGTTTCCAGCATTTTCCTCTTTTCCTACAATATTTTTTTTAAAAAAAAGCTTTTTTCTTACGGTCGTTAAAACCAGGGATTGTGAGGTAAACGGTTAATAAAAAATGTGAAATATATGTTTCAGAGTTTTTATAAGAGAGTTGTGAGTAACTGTAGACAATATTCGTACAACGTTTTGATATATTAGCATAGCTGGAGTGATTTTCGTTAGAGTGATGTTTCAAAATAAAATCAAATGGAAATAAACCCACTCTTTCTTGTTTCTTTACCCTATATCACACAGTCTCAAGTTTCAGCCTGATCCTAAAGGGAAGGGCTCCAGAAAACATTGTGGGAAAAGGAGAAAATGCTGTTAACCAGCATTTTTTCCTTTTTTCCCACAATGTTTTCTGCCATTTAAAAGACAATTTTGCCCATCTGAGCCTAATTTGAATTGTCTTCTGCAGTTACACTTGATTTGGTCTTGTCTAAAGTTTTGTTGTATGTTAAAGTTGAATTTTCACCCAAAGACAAAATTTTTTACTTGTCCTGTGTGAAAGCACTTGCAGACAACAAATTTAAGACGGCTTAAATAATGGAACTCTTCTTTTATAGGGTACAAAATATTGTCAAAAAATAAGAAAATGCTGGTTACTTTATCAGCATATTCTCATTGTCCAGTATTTTTTTTCAAAAAGCTTTGTATCTCAAGGCCATTAAAACTTAGGATTGTGTTGTAAAGGATAAAATCTTTACTGGAGAAAAAAATATTTTACACTCGCCCAAACTGAAAGCTTTTACAAATGAAAAATGAAACATGGCTTAACCCTTTACCACACAATGATGACTTTTAACACCCCTGATGGAGAAGGCTTTTGAAAACATTGTGGGAAAAGGAGAAAATGCTGGTTATCAGCATTTTCTCCTTTTCCCACAATGTTTTCTACCCTATCAAAGAAAAATCATTTCATATGAGCCACATTGAAACTGTCATCTGCAAATGCTTTCAATTCGGACAGGTCTAAAATTTGTCGTGTGGTAAAGGGTTAAATGATGAAACCTTTGAAACGGTAGGAAACACTGTGGGAAAAGTAGAAAATGCTGGTTATTATCATTTTCTTCATCATCTTCAATGTTTTCAAATGCAACTTCTTCAGGGTTGTTAAAATGGTTTTTTGGTAAGGAGGTAATCTTTCACATAGCCAACCCTGGTAGCTTAGTGGGTATTTTGCAGAGCTAGTATATGCCGAGCTCCAATAGCGCTGTTGGTACCATACAGGATGCGAGAACAGGGGATCACTAATTTGAATCCCTAGCTCTGTAAATTTCTTTCTGAGGATTGATGATAGTCATTGCAACAGGATTCAATCCTCTCTCAAAGCTTATCATTATTTTAATGATTGTTATGTGGGGACGCTACCAGTGGCTTGAGAAGAACTTTGTGCAAAGCACTTGTTATAGAAACTTTAGGAAAGCAAGAATAGGTGCACTGGCTGCAGTGATATAACTGAACTAATGTTGAAATAGCAAGAAACACCATAGTATTTCAATGAATCAACTAACTGATATCTATAGTGGACCCTGCTAGGTCAGTGGGTATGAGTAGAGCTGGTAATCTCTATAGAGTTTCCAAGGTCAAATCCCATCTTGGCCAAACTCCTCTGAAGGATGGATGGTTTCCATGGCAACAATCATTTGCTTCTCACTGCTAAACATTAGCTCTGTCTATGTGGGAAAGCAGAATGAGGCTTGAAAAGATTTTTTCTGCTTAGCACTAGTTAAAATGGAACATTACAACAGTCTGCATTTCTGTGTGGCCGGATCAGGTCTCATTGCATGTAAGTATAGGTGTGTATCTAACCTCTTTGCATACACACCAAGAGATCTCTGATTCGACAACACAGAAATGTGGACTGTTGTTAAAATCCGTTTAAAGGCCCAGTAAAGGCCAAAATATCAAAGCAGTTGTCATAATTATGCCCCCCCTTCAACGAAGAGGGGGTATATTGCTTTGCTAATGTCGGTCGGTCGGTCGGTCGGTAGACCTTACCTTGTCCGGATGATAACTAGACACAGAATTGACCTAGGTCCTTCAAATTCTTACAGATATTCATCTTGGAGTGTAAATGATCCCTATCGATTTTAAGGTTAATCCGTGCCGAAAAGAAAATCGATAACCCAGTCTGTGTATCGGCAACTGTTTACAATCTTGTATGTATACACATGGCGGTGTGTATAATTATGCGAACTATTGTCAGATTATCACGTTTAACAATTGAAGTGGGCTATAAATCAAAAAGATGACGTCAGTATTTCCCAATCAATTCTTTTGATATCAGTTTATGAACTGTGCCACTTCCTGTATCAATGTGGCAGTAGGGGGGCATGACTGTTTTACAAACAGATATCTTGTTACATTTAAATTTAAATCATACCATTTAAAAGTATTGAAATTATTGTGGAAATGACAGTCTGTTATAGTGTAGTGGGCCATATGTTAGTCGCTGGCAGAAAAAAGAATTTTGAAATCAGGCAAAAAGTAAACAAAAGAGCCAGCTATCTGGCAGGTTTTAACCAAGTTTTGAAATCAATTTCTCTGTCAGCAACTAACACTTGGACTGACCATACGATGACAGATTGTCATCTTCACAATAATCGTCATACTTTTAAGTGGTATGATATAAATTCAAATGCATTTAAACACCCGCTTTGTTTACATTTGGCCTTTATTGTCACTTTAATAAATGCTAAATATTACTGCTAAATATTACTGAATGAATTAAAATCAAATTACATAAAGTACTGACAGACTAGCTAACGTGGAAGAAACTACCTTGGTAAAGACAAAACTTTGTTGATCTATACAAGATTAAAGAAAAATTGTACAATCCAGTTATAAAGTCCATTGGGCCGGATTCGTTTTTAAGTCAGATCTAGTTTGGCTGGGTCCAATCCAATTATTATGTCTGATCCAGTTTGATCTGGTGACCCACGGCTCAAAGCCATTTACTTACCAGAATAAGATATACCATGAAAAAATACTGTTTGTTGGTCTTTAATTGAAAAAGCAAAATAAAGAATAGATCAATATCAATTTCATGGTTAAGCATTTTAATACTTTCTAGAGTTCTCTTTGGGGTGAACTTTACGTGCTTTTTCACTTACTTGGACAAACTCATATAGGTTGATAAGACCTACAACACCACCGAAAAACATGTGGATGAAAAAGGTTGCCTGGGGATTAGTAAAGATGAACCTGATTTGCATAGATCAAGGACATAATTCGCATATGAGTATATAAACATCTTATCAATGAAATCATGTTCAGTGTTTGACTTTGTAAGTATACTTCATTCAAATTGGTGTGGTAGAGATTTTGTAGTTCATGTCAACATTGTCATTTTTAATAGAATTGCGATTTCTAAAACAGAAAGAATTATTTTCTGTGTGGCATTATTTGGTGACTGTAGGGTTTTTGTTTATATTTGGATCTGGGTCACTCGATGTCAATAGACCAGGGATCTTATGGTTACTGGTATAAAAAAAAAAGCCTGGCAATCTTATGGTTACTGGTACAAAAAAAAAACCTGGCAATCTTATAATCGCTGGTCTAAAAACAGCCTGTGTAGCAGGAGTGGCTTTTATGTGAAATGTACAAAAATTCATTTTCCGATGGTGTGAAAAAAAAAAACACTTAGATTCCTGAAATGTTGTATTTACTGTAGACAACAACATTTTTGCATGGCGATGACATCATTTTTTCAACAATTCTAAATGTAAATGGCACCCAAAATTTTTGAAAGGCTGTAAATCACCTTTTCGCAGAGCACCTCTCATTAATTAATTGCTTTATTGATATGAATTCCCCCTTCAAAGAGTTAGATATTTACTAAGTTTGACGATCTAGTAGGAGGCTGACAAAAAATGTAATTTGTTCAATACTGAGTACAAAATATTTGGGACGAACAAGTAAGTGCGAACAAGTCCACGGACGAAAATGTCTGTTCCAAAGGCAAGTACCAGCTTAACAACAGAAACAAGGCTGGCGGAAACGTTCTACACTGCACGTGCAGAATTCCATCCTATTTTTTTCGTCGTTTCTAAATAGATCTACAAGATCAAAAAGACAGCTCCTAAAAGGTATGCTAAACATATTGGACATTTTGATGAATAGAAGCAATTTAGAATAATGTTCATAGATCTAACCCATTTTTTTTCCCGAATTCGGTTCCGGGCTTGCTCGTCCAAAGTTCAGTTCGTCCCAGGGCATGTTCACCCCATGGCTTTTTCTTCAAGTAGTGTCTCAAATCATATATTGCACACTAATATACTGAAAGGTAAACAACTCGTACAGTATCTTCAATACACTAGTCATGGATTTTACATAGTTTACAAGTCATTTTACAACCATTAGACAAGATCTATTATCATCCATAGTAGCAACTATTAACAGTTTACGGAAACATTATTTTACAAGAAAATCGTGTCACAATTTCCATCCATTGTTTACCTTTCAGTATATAATATTCTGTTATATGTGATTTCAAAGCAACCATGAAATAAATTATTTGGGTTATATTTCTGGGATGAAAATGTCTGATAGGTTTATTCGGCTCTCTAAGGGTTAAGAATGGTTATTGAATACAGACCCAAGTTCTTAGGGAACCTCAGTATATCTTTATTAAGTTTAGTTTAGTTGGAACGAACAAACCTAGATAAACGAGACAAGGGACTAAAAAGCCTGTTAATTCCAGCATGTGAGTTTTTTTGTCATATCTTCGACTAAAATGATGATAACTCAGCATTTTAAAGTCGGGGTCAATGGATCTTGTATGACAATCAATTACAGCACTTAACATAAACAAATGACAGTTACAGTCAAAACATCCCCAACTGAATGCATCCTCAGATCATGTAGGCAAAGTCCCAATAGATAATCAGAAATTATTGCTCTTCCAGAGAATGTAAATTGTAACCTTATCCATGTTAAAAGTATTGTTAGACCAGAGACATAGATTAGATGTGTATTGTATGTCTCTGGTTAGACGAAAAATGATCGAATTTGTCTTTGAAAGGGTTTTAAATGTTGTGGTAAAGGAGAAAATGTGAGCCATTTCCTTTTTCTGTAATGTTTTCAAAAGCCTTTGGGAAAGCATGAACTTATGTGGTTAAGGTAAGTTTAATAAATTTCTTCTCACATGGAACCGTCATTTTCTTCTTTTCCTACAGTATTTTTTTCTTTCTGTAAGAAAAAGTCCCATATTTGAGCAGCTTTTGTTTCCCCGAATTTTTTTTTTCACTTAGAACCATTGTAACAACAATTATTGTTGCCTGTCTGTTGAGAGTTTATTTACCGTTATATACATATATATCTTATTTATTTACAGGTAACATGGTGAACATATTTCAAGATTTGTTATTTAGAGGTTCTTGGTTTGTTCCTCACTTACAGTGGTGGTATTCATGGGTGTTTCCTGGAAGTGACACAGCAAAGTGCTAGTCTATGCTTGATGAAACTCAGTAAACAGATTGACAAGTTACCTGGTGCCATGATGTAACTGGTACACTGCTGAAAGTGGTGTGAAACACTAGATAATAACAATCTGTGACTGGTTGGAGATGAACACTAGACAGAGGTAAATGTTTAAACTTTGTTCTAAATAATCAAAGTTCTTTTGATGCTTCCACCATTTTAAATGCATGTGGCATATAGTATCCTTGCTGTCCATAGGTATGTCTTGGATATCCTGCTAACAGTGAGGACAACGGTGGCTGTTTGTTATCTTTGAACACATTTTGAATGGAATTGATATTTTAAGCTCTGATAAATTTCCGTTTTTCATTTTTAATCTCCTGAAATATTATCGAACTGGATTTGATATTTTACACACTGGTATATTATCATTAAACATGTGTCGGATTTAATGTAGGGTAGGGATTTTCATGAGAGGGTCTTTGAGCAAGACACTACAGAGCCCTAACCTGGTACTGTTGAAACCCACAATATACATGAATAGGCTGTTCCTGTCATATGCTAGAAATACTGATAAAGGTGGTGTAAATCTCCATTCAGTCCACAAAATTGCACTTAATCTTTCGCTTCTCAGCTGCCTTTTTGACAGAATGTCTCTGCATAGTGGTCGGCATAGATCCTGGGTCAGCCTGCTGTAAACATACACTCTGATCTTGGATCTTCACTAGCTGTAATGGTAAATATAGTTGTGAAACTGCCTTTAGACAGAATTTAATGGTTTGTGTAGATCCTAGGACAGTCTGCAGTAAACCTGCAGTCTGATCTAAGATCTTGGATCTGCACAGGCTGGAAAGACAAAACTATAGTTGTGAGACTGCCTTTAGACAGAACATAGTGGTTGGTGTAGATCCCAGGTCAGTCTGCAGTAAACATGCTGTCTTTTCTTGGATCTTCATTGGCTGCAAAGACAACATAGTTGTGAAAGGCACTTAAAGAATTTTAAAGAAGATTTGATATCAACGTGAATTTTGCTTTTTTATTTTCAGAGAGACAGTGTGACATAGAGATGGATATCAGACAGAATCTTTCCAGCTAAGAGTATTGGACCGTGGAGTGAAGATTTAACCTGTTACTGTCTGAAAAAAAAAAAAAGACTTGTAATTTCAATGCTGTTTTGACACATGGAGAAATTTAGCAGATCTTCAAGAATTGTCTTGTACCACATGACAACAAAATTTAGACGTGCAGAAATTGAAAGTAAATGTGACTTAATTGATGGAATTTATCTTTGATAGGGTAGAAAACATTGTGGGAAAAGGAGAAAATGCTGGTCATGAAAATAATGTGACAAATTGATATTAAGATGCTTTGATTGAGGTTTCTGTCCATTTGCCACAATATTTTCAAGACTTTCGTCAGTTTGACTCTTTACACAACAAGCAAAAGTCTGGTCTCTATTGAAAGCATTTGTACATGACATATGATGCTCATACAACAGTATTTGTCTTTGAAAGAGTACTCCTCTGGCCTAAGGTAACCAAGCTTATAATGTCTTTACCTGGTGCCTGAGTTTGGTACTGTTTGTCAGTACATCTGTGTGCTTGTTAATTTTTATGTCAAATATCTTCTCTGATGAAATAACTGAATCATTTTTTGCCAAAGTTTAAAACTAATGACAAAATTTTGGATTTGACTGAATTGAAAGAATGTGCAGATAACAAATTAAATGTAGTGCAAATGATGATTTTCATCTTTGATAGGGTTGGAAACATTGTTAGAAAAGGAGAAAATGCTGGTTACCAGCATTTTCTCCTTTTCCCACAATGTTTTCAGAACTCTTCTACCTTCTCCCAGAGTGTTGTCAGAAACCTACTTCAGGGTTGTAAAAAGTCAGGATTGTGTAGTAAAGGGTTAAAAATTTGATTCCATCAAGATTTTGGGTAACCAATTCAACAAAAAAGAAAAGAACTGACAATCTTCAAAAGCATGTCTTTTCAGAACTGCTTGTTCCTTGTTAAAAATACTGGTCCTTTACCAAACAATCTAGAGGAAGATGTGACTTCGAAAACATTTTGGGGAAAAAGTTCTAGTAACAGCTTTTCCCTTTGAGAAGCAGATGCTGTAATTTCGGCCCAACTGAATGTTATGTACACGCTGCACATGCTTTTAGTCTAAAATTTTGTTGTTTGCTAAAGAGTTACTTGATTCATGGGTGGACTTTTTACAGGTTTTTTTCTTTAAAGAATCTGATCTGTCTAAAATCATGGCTGCTGTGGGGTTGGTTAGTTTTCTCTGAATAAAGCTAGTATGTTTTATGATGGTCAAAGGGAAATAACTCATTGCAACAGTGTTAGTAATGTACACTTGAGTTTTGCAGGTGAACTCTTTACCACATGACAAAATTTTAGACTTCCAAGTTGACAGTATTTGTAGAGGACAATTATGATGTGACTCATTGCATTCAATGCATGCAATTTGTTTGTGATAGGATAGAAAACATTGTGGGATAAGGAGAAAATGCTGGTTACCAGCATTTTCTCTTTTTCCCACATTGTTTTCAAATGGCCTCCTTTTTCCACAATGTTTTCAAATGCCCTCTATCTCATGGCTGTTAAAATTTAGGATTGTGTGGTAGAGTTAAACATTGTTCAATTTTCATTTATAATGATTGATTTTGCTGTGTGTATTTTAGATTTGACGTAGATGTGTTTTATATTGGGCAGAGAGCTATGTTTGTATAATTCCAGTGTTTTCTTTAAAAACTTTGCCATTAATGCCAATGGAAAAAGGGCCTTTTAGCTTTACGATTTTTGGAAATCTTTTAAAAAAACATTTTGTCAGAATTCCTTCTTTTGCATGGAAGTTGATTGTATGGTGTTTAATGCCGTTTTCAACATTATTTCAGTTATATCGCAGTGGCTGTTGCACCTATCCATGCTTTTCTGGAGTTTCTGTTACCAGTACTCTGCACAATATTCTTTCCAAGCCACTGCCTGCTTTCCCACATAAATGTTGTCGAAACAATGAGTAGTGGAGGGAGAGGAATGAGTCCTGTCGCAAAGACTATCATCGATCCTTGGAAAGAAATTGGCCCATCCAGGGATCAAACCCTTGATCTATTATTATACTGCAAAGAAATTTCTCGTGATCTGATTGGATAATATGCCCCGAACATATATATCATGTACACTGGCAAAAACCACGTAAAACCAGTTTCCCTTTTGGGTGCCCCGTATACATTACTACACTTGCAACACAACATCCAAAATGGCGGCGTCGATCGATCATCAGACTGCACGTTTATGCACCAAACTGCATGTTTTAGTGACATCATTTCCCAGTGATGTCAGTTTTCATTGAATTCGGGCACTCAGAAGGGAATTTTTATTTTGTCAGCATACTCGATTCGTGAGACTATAAAACAGGAAAATCTCGCTTAACACGCTTTGAAAGGGTAAAACTTTGCAGTATAATAAATTCATTGTACGGTCAGGTGGCAGGGGACTTGGAAACTTGTTCACGGCTGTGTCGAATCATGTCGCCACCTCGCCTTCGGCTCGGGGCGACATGATTCACCACAGCCGTGAACAAGTTTCCAAGTCCCCTGCCACCTGACTTTACAACTAATACTGTTCTCAAGTCCTGTACGCTACCGCCTGAGCTATCTGGGCTTGGCTTTTGGCATGGATCATCATAGAGTAGACTCTCATTATATTTACTGACATAATCTTGGTGTGTACAAAAATATAACTTTTGTATGCTCAGCCTATGTCCTCTATGAACTCCTGAGACCTGGTAGCGCAGGTGCTAGTGCATAGGACTCAAGAACAGGGGGTCACTGGTTAGATCCCTGGCTTGGCCAATTTCTTTCCAAGGATTGGTGTAGTCATTGCGAAAAGGTTCATTCCTCTCTAACCACTGATCATTGTTTGGATGATGGTTATGTGGGAAAGCAGCCAGTGACTTGGAAATTATATTGCAAGAAACTCCTGGAAAGCATGGACAGGTGCACTGACTGCTTTCATATAACTGAGATAATGTTGAAATAGCGTTAACCCTTTACCAAATGAGGAAATTTCAGACAAGTCCAAATTGAAAGCATCTTAATAAACACTGCACAATACAGTGAGATTTTTCATGAAAAAGAAATAGGGTGAAATTGCAATGTATGTGTTTGACTTTTTAGTATCTGTTAGAAATTTTGTTTGTTTCAACAGTTTTTTCATACAAATTTCATCATTTGAGCCACATTATATTTGTTTTGATGGAAAAGATGAAATGGTGGGAACTGGGGACCAATCCCATTGTTTAAGCCATTTCTGAAATATCATTTGCAAGAGTCTAAAATTTGTCATTGTGGTAAAGAATTAACCCTTACAACACTATCCAGAATTTTAACAACCCTGAGCAAGCTTTTGAAAACATGGTGGGAAAAGGAGAAAATGCTGGTAACCAGCATTTTCTTCTTTTCCCACAATGTTTTCTATCCTTTCAGAGACAAACTTCATCATTTGAGCCACATTTGAAGTGGAATTGTCTGCAAATGCTCTCAATTTCGAGGTGTCCAAAATTTTGTCATTTGGTAACAAGGTAAAACATGATGTATTGTGATGAGTTTATTGTATTGATTTTAACCCATTATCAAACCATTTTGTTTAAAAAAAAACTGTAAGTAGTAGGCTTTTGGAAAAATTGTGGAAAATGGTAGAAGTACTTGTAACCAGGTTTCTTCTTTTACACTGTGTTAATTTTGTATCTCTTGAAAGACCCATTTGTCACTTGAGCCACATTTCATATGTCCCCTATGTAAATGCTTTGAAATTGGACAATGCTAAAATACTGTTGTAAATATTTATTATTATACTGCAAAGAAATTTCTCGTGATCTGATTAGATAATATGCCCCGAACATATATCATGTACACTGGCAAAACCAACGTAAAAGCAGTTTCCCTTTCGGGAGCCCCGTATACATGACTACACTTTCAACACGACATCCAAAATGGCGGCGTCGATCAAGATTAACATCAAGATTATGCACCAAACTGCACATTTTACCAAGGTTTCAATGAGGTCAGTTCCTAGTGACGTCAGTTTTCATTGAATTGGGGCATTCAGAAGGGAAATTCTACTTCGTCATTGTACTCAATTTTTGAAACAAAAAAACAGGTAAAATTTGCTTAACACACGTTGGAATGGTAAAACTTTGCAGTATAATAAATTTGTTGTACGGTCAGGTGGCAGGGGACTTATAAACTTGTTCATAGCTGTGGTGAATAATGTCGCCACCTTGCCTTTGGCTCGGGGCGACATGATTCACCACAGCCGTGAACAAGTTTCCAAGTCCCCTGCCACCTGACCGTACAACTAATAAAGTAGTCTGTATTGAGATGAGTTTGTCTAAATTTTAACTCTTTATCAAACCAGCAGTTGCTTAACTCTTCACCAAATGACAAAATTTTGGACTTGTCCAAATTGAAAGCATTTGCAGACAACAAATCAAAAGTTGCTAAAATGATGATTTCTCGCTTTGATAGGGTAGAAAACATTGTGGAAAAAGGAGAAAATGCTGGTTACCAGCATTTTCTCCTTTTTCCACAATGTTTTCAAAAGCCTTCTTCAGGGTCATTAAAACTCGAGATTGTGAGGTAAAGGGTTAAAAAACCATGATTGAATAGGCTCTTGAAAACATTGTGTATAATGGTGAAACTGCTGATTAGCAGCATTTACTCCCTTTCCTCCATGTTTTCTACTTGTACATAGGCAAACCACATCATTTTGGCCACATCTAGTTTGTCGTTTGCCAATACAAGTACTTACAATATGGATGAGTCCAAAATTTCATCATTAGGGAAGAGTTTTTTTTTTAGCCCTTTACCACACAATCCTAGAGAGAGAAGCTTTTTGAAAACATTGTGGGAAAAAGGAGAAAATGCTGGTAAGAATGTTTTCTACCCTATCAAAGACAGAAATCATCATTTGGGTAACATTTAGCTTGTCGTCTGCAAATGCTTTCAAATTGGTCAAGTCTAAAATTTTGTCATTTGGTAAAGGGTTTACTCTTTAACACACTACAAAATTTTAGACTGGTATGGTCCAAATAGAAAGCATTTTGCAGACGACAAATCAAATGTGGCTCAAATAATGGGATTTTTCTCTGAAAGGGATGAAAACATTGTGGAAAAAGGAGAAAATGCTGGTTACCAGCATTTTCTCCTTTTCCTACACTGTTTTCAAAAGATTTGTCCAAAATTGAAAGCTTTTTGCAGACGACAGATCAAATGTGGCTCAAGTAATGGGATTTTTCTCTGAAAGGGATTAAAACATTGTGGGAAAGGGAGAAAATGCTGGATACCAGCATTTTCTCCTTTTCCCACAATGTTTTCAAAAGGCTTGGGAATATTTGGTAAAAGGTAAAAATATTCAGTATTGTGATGAGATTAATGTTTTAATTTTAAATCTTTTTTTTTCAAACCAGCCATTGTTTTGTAAAGAAATAGAAGTACAAGGTTCTTGTAAACATGGTGGAAAATGGTGAATGTGCTTGTAATTAAAATTTCCTCTTTTCCACATTGTTTTCTACCCCTTGAAAGACAAATTCCATGGTCATAGCCACATTCAATTTGTTGTCTTTTAATTTGGACAAGTCTAGAATTTTGTTGGTTGATGGAGAGATAATAAATTTGTTTCAATCCTTTAATTTGTTTAACCCTTTACCACACAATACTGAGTTTAAACGACCCTAAGGAATAGGCCTTTTGAAAACATTGTGGGAAAAGGAGAAAATGCTGTTAACTAGCATTTTCTCCTTTTTCCACAGTGTTTTCTACCCATCTAAAGGTGGATTTAAATTTTTGT
The DNA here is from genome assembly GCA_946811185.2 of Hippopus hippopus. Taxonomy (NCBI): domain Eukaryota; kingdom Metazoa; phylum Mollusca; class Bivalvia; order Cardiida; family Cardiidae; genus Hippopus; species Hippopus hippopus. The sequence continues at coordinate 1,553,146 of OX328109.1, forward strand.
GTTGCAATTATTTTCTTGTCTGCTTTCAATTTGGGCAGGTGTAAAATTTTGTTGTTTGGTAAAGGGTTAAGACTTGTGTACATGTCTTTTGAGCCATGCTCTGGCAAATAGGGGTTTAATGCACATCTGTGATACTAAGCTAATCATCACATAGTTGTGGATCCATAAAATCTATTTCGTCTAACAACCCACTGAATCTGGTCGATTGGTCCTTGGACATGCAGAAAATTTACCAATAGCAAAAGGTTTCGGCCCAGGTCAGCCTGGGCTGACTTGGGTCGATACTTTTAGCAGATGCATTAAGCCCCCTTCTAAAAGAGTATGGTCCATTTGTATATTGACCCTTTTCTAGATGAAAAAGTTTTAATCTATATTGAAGGCATTTGCTGGCAACAAATTAATTCTAATTCAAATAAATAAATGGTAATTGTGTGTGAAAGGGTAGAAAACATTGTGGGAAAAGTGAGGAAATGTTGGTACCCAGCATTTGCTTCTTTTCCCACAATGTTTTCTAAAACCTTTTAAATTTGAGTATGTTGAATTTGATATTCGGGTAATATATTTCTGTTGTATAAATTGTATTTGATTTTGAATATTAAAAAAATTGTCTTTATACTCTAGTGTTCTTCTTGCTTAAACTTGATCTCTGTAGAGAGAGAAAACAACTTTTATAAATTTATAAGAAAAAGTAAAAAAATTCATCTATCAAACACCTGTGTAATAAAATTGACAATTTCCAAATACACAAATTAGTAAAAGGTAATTCCCCTGTGTCCCACCATCGCCTATCCAAGTGTCTTTCTTTCCCGTTCTCCATCCGGCTGTTTGTTTCTCCGTCCGGCTGCGTTTTTCTCTTTTCCCCCCTTTTCTGCAGTTTTTTTTTTTCGGGTGGCGTTGGTTTCGGTTGCGTTTCGATCTCGAGTCGCCGGCTTCCGAGTCGACTCCCCTGACCATTAGACCAATTTGGAGCCTATAGGATTATGGTTGTAGTTTATATTTGAATACAATGTCTTATAAAAACATTGAAAAAAAAAATCTACCGGAAGTCTCATTACAAACGCCCGGGTGAGTCAAGTTCTCCAATCAAAACTTTCTACCAAACCGGCCCTTGTTTTAACCAGAGAGAAGGCTTTTGAAAACGTTTTGGGGAAAAAAGGATGAAATGCTTTAACCCATTTTCTCTAATCCCACAAAGTTTTCTTCACGTGAGAAACATTTTTCGCCTGCACAATGCACGTGTGGTTATCATACAAGATTTTTTTTATTTTACTCGTCTGGTAAAACATTCCCTTAGGCTGAAAATACAAAACTTAGCACGTACACGTACATGTATGCAGCAGATAACTTTGAAAATATCCCTATAAAATTCTGGCGATGATGATACCAAACTAGAATGCACGTGAAAAAGATTGTGACAAAAGGAGCCGTTCAGCCTGGAACCAGGCGCCAATATATTTCAAACTTTCCCCAAACAACAAAATTTAACCCTAAAGCTACATAACGCGATTTACAGACCTTTAGCGGATGGTGTAGATCAAGATCAGACTGCACAGAACGTGCAGTCTGATCTTGGATCTACACAATCCGATAAGAAAATATTTTTCTCCAACAATTAGGTTTGAAAAAGCAAGACTCGGGTTTTTCACTATCGGCTGGAAAGTTTCATTTAACTTACTTAGCAGGATAATAGTTACGACTTGATCAAGTTCAAAGCAAATGTAGAAAACAAAAACAAAAAAAAAGAGGAAAAATATGGTTCAAAAGATTGGATTTTTATCTGACAGGGTAGAAAACATTGTTGGAAAAGGAAAAAAAAAAAGGTTACAATGATGGAAAAGCATTTTTGGTTTTCCCCACGAAAGTTTTCAAAGCTTTTTTTTTCCCATGTGGTAGCTTGCTCGAAGACTAGATTGTTTGGTAAAAAGTTAAGATGCTGGATTTGTAATAATCAAATTCTTGAACGATCCCACCTTGCAGGGCTATTCTAGTTGGTAGTGTCCCTGGGCAAAGCACGGCACAGACTTGAGCCCTAATCTAGAACCAGGGATCTTATATACACATCTATATATACGATCCCTGCTAGAACTGATGAAAATCAAGAAAGGCACTGATAACCTGGTAAACAGCATATTTTCTCCTTTGTCCACAATATTTACCTTTTTTTTTTCTTAGACAAATCTCAAATATTTAGTCCATCGTCTGCAAATGCTTTGGATTTGGCCATGTCTAAGATTTTGTTGTCTGATATAGAGTTTTAAATGTCTGGTTATGAAGTTATCGGCTGCTTTCCCGAGTCTAAATATGATTTTTTCGGAGAAGCGATTTTTGTCAAAATAGCACACAATTCACATTGCGGGTGATTGATTGAATGGTGTTTTACGCCGCTTTCAAAATTATTTCAGGCATATCATGGCGACATCCCACACATCCATGTAATTTCTGGCTTTCGCCAGTATTAAGCTACTACTCCAAAGTGTCTTGCCCAAGGACACTCCCACGAAAAACCCAGCGCTTCGAGTGCGACTCGAACCCGAGGCCTTCAGGTTACAAGTGGGGGGGGGGTTCTTTGTCGAATTAGTTGTTCGTGACACTTTTAAACAATATTTTAGTCACATTATGGCAACAGCTAACTAATTCCTGCTTTCATGTCTTCCTTAGTCTCACAAGTACTAGTCTAGGGCAGATCTGAACTGTTTTGCCCAAGGTCCCAATTCCTCACTTGAAGATCGAACCTATGACTGGCGGATTATGAATTCTGCGCCTAATCTACTTAGCTATGCTGAAACCTTTTGGCTGAGCCAGAAAGCGTACTCAAGTCTTACGTCACCGACTGGCGACTGCGCCACGGGCCTCGGCATCGAACCTACAACCCGTAATTTTTAAGCCCTGTTGTCACCATCTGAGCTACCGGGCTCGGCCATAGAACTCACAGCTCCTAAATTTTCTAGCCCCGTACATAACCCATCACAAAGAAACGAAGACTACCATATTAACCTCGTTGGGTGAAAACATGTGACGAAGACGACGACAGTGAGTATGATGATGATTACACAAAAAAATGAAAAGAAAAAGGAGAAGAGGAAAACCACACCAATAAATTCACCCACCTCAATGTTTATTATTTTCCAGAACTTATCTGTTAATTGAATAATCCATCTAAATAATAATGAACAGTCCCATAGACAAACATTTTACACAAATGACTAACACGCTAGACTGTGAATACAAAACAAGTCCAAATTAAGCACGTGGAAAGTCTGCAAATTTCGTAGGTGGGGGAGTCGACTGGAAATAGATATAAATGTACATGTTACCCCTGTACTCCACAAAAGTCTTTACCAACTGATCAGTCTGTGCGGTCTTATCATGTTCTACACTATTCCTTTTGCTTGTTTTGAAATGTAATTGAACCATACTCTGCGAAAAGGGGCTTAAAACACCTGCGAAAAAGTATCAACCCATGTCAGCCTGCACAGTCAGCCCAGGCTGACATGGGTCAAAAGTTTCTGCAACTTGTAAAATTTTCTCCTTGGCAAAGGACCATTTTGCCTCCAGATCCAGAAAATTATCAGAATAAATGAATTTTATGGATCCATATTTATGTGACGATTTGCTAGGTATATAAAGGATCAAAGTGATGCATTATACCCCTTTTATGCCAGATCAGGGATCGTATATACAGATCCCTGGCCAGATCAAGGCTCAATTATTGGCGAAAAATATTTTTTTTTAAGTCGCCAGGGGATGGTTTTTCTCTAATGCAGTCTGATCTTGATCTACGCTGTCCGCAAATGGTCCTTGAGTCGCGCTGAGCAGCCTAATGGTTAAAATAGTGCAGCTGGAGTTCGAACTTCTCAAGTGAAACATTTATTATATCTGTTATTAACCTACTTCTATAATCCGTCTATTGATGGACATTTTGTTGGTGGTCTGTTTCAAGTATATGTATTCGCTCCAATCGCCAACAATGCTACAGTAATTTTACAGACGTCCTATATTCTAACTCAAAATGACAGGCCTAGGCTACACTGTAAAACAAACACAGACACTCCCTCTTCACTAGATTTCAAGCAATGAAAATTATAATCAAAGTACTGAAAGTACTTACAGAGTAGATCTAAGGGATGTGGAATAAGTGGCCTTGGTTAAGATAAAACTTGGTTGGTTCATGCAAGATCGGTGAAAAATGGTCCAATTCGGTTATTACGTCCGATCCAATTCGGCCTAGTTCAATCCAATTATTAAGTCCGACCCAGTGATTTTGCCCACTGGTCATAGCTATAGACTTGTCAGAATAGGAAATACCATAAAAAATTCTCATTGTTGATCTTTATTTGGGGGGAAAAAAAACAAACAACATATCATTTTGATGATTTGGCATTTGAAGACTTTCTAGATTGCACAGTTAGCCTATATGTAGATGAACTTTCAAAGCCTTTTCATTTTCTTACCGGTTGGAAGAACTTGTAGAGCTCTAGAAAAGACCTACAAAACCTGCGAAAAATACGAAAATGAAAAAGTTTGCATGGTATAAGTAACGATGAGCCTGATTTGCATAGGTAACTGACTTAATTAACTAATAAGCAAACATCTTGTCTTTATTGATGACATTTTGTTCAGTCTATGACTTTGAAGTAGGCATCGTTCAAGTCAGAGAGGTGGAGATTTTGTGGGTCATGTCAACATTGTCTTATTTAACAGAATTATGATTTCTAATGGAGATGATTAATTTCTGTAGGGCAGTATTTGGCGATCTTTCTTTATTACATTTAAATATCACTTTCGATGGCAATAGACTAGTAATTTGATTGCTAATTTTAAACAAGAGGGCTGTGATGGCCCTGTATCCCTCCACTTCCTTTTAAATAACCGCATCATGTGCTTGATTGGCATTGTCAGTGATATAAATCATAAAAAAGTCTGTATGACAATAAAATGAACTTTCATTCAGAAACAGCCGACAGCCAAAAACAGTCATAATTTTTGTAAATGCAAAGATGATGTAAGTGAATACTTGCTGGTCAAATCAAGTATCTTTTATACAGACTATCACAGAACTCTAAAAAGAGCGATTTGACAAGAAGATTTCCAAAAAGTTATTAGTATAAAAGATTTTTCAATGGCATGAATGGTATAGTTCTGGAAAAAAAATGAATGATGCAAATCTCATTTCATATTAAATATTTAACTCATATAAGCATCAAAATAAATCACTCTCACTGAAGACTGGCAATCATGTTATAGTGCTGTTTGATAATCAAGGGGGGCAAATATCTGTTATGAGTGAACAAGAGTTATTTCTCGTTATCAATGCATAAACTCAAGTCATTATGGCTTTATGTACCTCTAGTCGATTTTTTGTTTTAACATTAAGTCTGTAAAACATGTTACCCTCCAGGGCTGATCCCAGGACTATAGTTTTAAAAATCTTGCCACAGGTCTGGCTTATCTTTACTTCATACCAAGCTATAATCAAGCCTACAGTGATCACAGAAAATAACTTTTGTGTTTTCATGTCAAGTATCTGATGCCATTTATCTCCCTTGATGATTATATTTATACTGTAATAGGTTTGGTGATGTATATCAATGTTTTCTGGAGAGTAATTGTACAGCTTCCAAGGTTATTTTCAAATGAGCTTGATATTTAACATGAATCAGTGCTTTTAACATTTTTCTTTTAGTCAAAAATCTTTACAATATTCATACAGAAACAAACCGTTTCTCTGCTACAATTTTTCTGATTTTTTTATGCTTATCAAGAGGGCCATGTTGGCCTTGAATCACTCACCGGAAGCTTGTGTATCTTGCAGCACACAATATGAAGTATTGTAATTATTTTTCTCTGATAAAACCTGTTGATATATTTTTAACCAGGATGACTGATTTTCAAAATTGTTAAGACATCACCAAGATAAACATTCCAACCCAGTTTGATGAGCATCAGACTGAAAATATGGCATCTAGAGTACACACAATGTTTAAATTTTGTCCCAGTGACCTATTTTTTGACCAGACATGACTCATTTTCGACTATTTTGACCAACTTCCAAGACTATTGGACTGAAAATGTGGCCCCTCGCTTACATCAAATGTATCTCCAAGATTTGTCCCAGAGACCTACTTTTTGATGCAACATGTCCTATTTTCATACTCGGACAAGATATTATTACAGCAAACATTCTGATCAACTTCATTGAGTATGGATCTGAAAATGTGGCTTCTACACTGTTAACATTGTTATTCCAAGATTGTCCAAGTGAACCTCTTTTTAACCGGACACAACCCTCTTTCAAACAGATCTGAAATCATCAAGATACCCATACCATTTTTCATGAGTATTATAATAAAAATCTGGCCTCTAGAGCGTAAACATGGTTTTTCTGTTAACTACTTTGATCTCACATAACCCACTTTCAAACTGTTCCTAATATCATCGAGATATACACTCTGACCAATTTGGCCTGAACAGTCGGCTTGTATAGCATACACAAAGTTTTTCCCTATTACCTACCTTTAGAACTAACACGACCCATTTCCAAACTAGTCCAAGATATCATCAAGGCAAAAATACTGATAACTTTCAAGAGTTTTTGATTGAAAATGTGGTCAAACATTTGTCTCAGTGATCTACTTTTACACAAATGTGGTCAAACATTTGTCTTAGTGATCTACTTTTACACAAAATATTAACAAATTTGGAACTTGTTGAGATATCATCAACACATTCAGACCAACTTTCATGACCATAACACTGAAAATGTGGCCTCTAGGGTGTGCACAGGATTTTTCAAGGACTTGTCCTAATCACCTTTTCCTTGACCCTACATGATACCCTTAAGCATTGTTCAAGAAATCATCAAGACAAACATTCAGACCAACTTTTGTATTGCGCATTGGACTGAAAATGGGGCCTCTTGAATGTATGAAGAGGTTCTTCAAAGATTTGACCTCTTGATCAGCATTTTGACCAACATGACCAATTTTCAAACTTGTCTGGGATATCATGAAGACATAGTCTCAATCCAAACAACTTTCACAAGTATTGGGCTGAAAATGTGGCCTCTGGCATACATACAAAGATTTTTACAGATTTGATCCAGAGACCTACTTTTTGTCCCCACATGAACAAATTACAAAGCAGATTGACTGATTGTTTGAATGGTGTTTAATGCCGCTTTCAACATTACTTCAGTCATATCACAGCGACAGCTCACATATTCATATATTCACCAGAACTAGGCTAGGGCTCTAAAATGGATGTAGCTTCTATAATGTACACAAGATTTTCCAAAGATTTGACCTAGTGACCTGTTTTGACCCTATTTGACCCATTTTTAAACTCATCCAAGATTTTTCCAAGATTTTGTGTTGATATTGGGTTAAGTCAACATTAGCCTCTATGCTGCAGTATGGTAAAGAAGTACATTACTTACAAAAGAAAATCCAAGGCAAGTTTATAGCCATTTAATGTATTGAGGATATGTGCTATTACATGTACAACAAACTGAACTCTGTAGAATCTTTCGAAAGCCATTATCAACATTTACCTGTCTCTGTCACACTAGAGAAAGCAGAGAAAACCCCCTATGTCGTAACTATTTATATGCAGGTGATACATAGTGTATCACCTGAAAATAGATTAAAATAGACTAAAAGGGGTTTTCCAAGCTATAAATAGAAGTACAGTACATGTACTCATATACAAATATTTCATTCACATATTACGCTCATGAAAGCTTATCTAACTAAAACCTTCAATCTCTCACTGAATCTCTTGGTCTCTAATCATAGAATTAGCCACTCGTCACAACTTGGCCGATTCTGTAACTACATCTAACCTTGTCCGTATCAAGGATACATTTCAAAGTACTGTCAGTAGGATCAATTTCAAAGCACTGTCAGTCACATGATCTTATACATGGTGGTGCCCATGCCGAATGAGCAATAGCAAGCTCTTATCTTTGCAACAATCTTTTGTTTTAGTTTATGCACAGCTTCAACATTTTCAACTGCAAGAGATAACTAGAGATCCAGTAATAAGATGAAGACATCTACTATATCCACATCAAACCATAAATTTTCCTACCATCATCATAACACATAATGCCATTTCAAGATCTTCAGACCATGTGCAGGATTCATGCTACAGATCTTAACCATCATAATTTTTTTTATGGGCCATGCATGTGAAATATGGAGTTTAATGCATCTGTAAAAAGTATCGACCCATGTCAGGCTGCACAGTCTGCACAGGCTGACATGGGTTGAAACATTTTGCTCTAGTTATATTTTCTTCAAGTCAAAGGACCAGTCAACCTCCAGGCTCCGACTACTAATGGACAAAATTGATTTTATGGATTCTTAATCATGTGATGACTTGCTTGCTACAATGCATCATGGAGATGCATTAAACCCCCTTTTGCCAAAGCTCAGCTCATATATAAATCAACAAGCAGATGTATTTGAAGCCACAGTCAACAACTATTCTTAATTGAGTTCCAATTCTACATTTTAACCCTTTTCAAAACAATCCCATGTTTTAGCAACCCTAAGAAAGACAGCTTTTGAAAACATTGTTGGAAAAAGAGAAAATGCTGGTAACCAGCATTTTCTCTTCTTCCCACCATGTTATCAAAAAGGCTTCTTTCTTAGGGTCTCTAAAACTCAGGATTGTGTGGTAAAGCATTTATTCAGAAAGTTGTTAACATAATAGAACACATCTTCAGCAGAAGTAAGGTTTTCTATGGTAGACCTATTGACGCAACATAATAAATTACAGCAAGTAATATTATAAACAATAATATGTATTCTTACACTAAATAATCAACAAAAAAGGAGAATTCAGTAGAAAGAAAATCTTTTTTCTGTATACTTTTATACAGCTATCTCTTTCTTTTAAAACAGAATTTCTTTCACCTGTATAATATTGAGATGCATTAAAGGAAAAGACAACTGGATGAAAAGCATACGATGTTCTTTTTCTTAAGATATTCTTATTTGACACCAATTTCATTGGAAGTTTATGCATAAAATATACCAATAAAAATATTTTCAACAACAGGAACACGGAAATTATTCCCCAACCATTTCAAACTAAATTCTCTGTTCCCTGATTACCTGTCTGATTGGTCAAGATGCTCTGTCTTGGCTCCATGATGCTCTATTTTGGCAAAGATGTTCTTTATTTGCCAAGATGCTCTATCTTGGTCAAATTGCTTGATGTGGCCCAGATGCTCTATGTGACAAAGATGCTCTATCTTGGTTCCATGATGCTCTATTTTGGCAAAGATGTTCTTTTTTTTGCCAAGATGCTCTATCTTTGCCAAGATCTCTTATTAGCCAAGATGCTTTATCTGGGCCCAATCATGTTCTATATTGCAAAGATACCCAATCTTGCCAAGATGCTCTTTCTTGGCAAAGTTGCTCTATCTGGACCCATTTATGCTCTATCTGGGCCCCCATGATGCTCTATGTATCTTGGCCAAGATGCTCAATCTAGTGAAGATCCTGTATCTTTGCTAAGATAGTGTACCTCCACCAAGATAGGGCATCTTGACCAATCAGACAGCTAGTCTTGGGATTTAGAATAATGTTAAGAATGGTTGAGTAATATGACCTAAGGATCCAGGACCTCAATTTCATTATGAACAGCATTTGTAAAGACATAGTAGCTTTTTGCATCATTTCTCTGCATACATTTTCAAGCCACGGATAGACACTTCAACACTTTGCATAGCTCTTAACACATTTCAGTCATTATCTACTATTATGTACACAAGCAGCTGTCACCCAGTCTTCACAGACATCCCAAATTAGCCTGAATACATGCATTAAATCTCAATGACTGGCAATGAAATGTTTAATCCTTCTCTTATTCTTGTAGACAATCTTTGATGCATCCAGAGAGACATTTTTTTGGAAAAAAAAAAAAAAAAAATAATAATTTCTACATTTGCCACAATGTTATGTTAACAATGTGTTTAAAATAATTTTATCTGATATCTTTCAAACTGACAAACACCACGAAGTCATGGTTAAACCAAGTTATCTTCTACTTTTCTCCTACCATGCATAATTAAACCATCCAGCCCCCACTTTGAAAAAGTACACTGAATTTTTAAATTACCTAACTGCAAGACATACTTAAAATTTTTTTCGAAAACTTTTCTGTCATGGTTGTTTTCACAGCGATAAATTTCAAAAGAACGACCATAACTTATATCTGTTTATATATATTTGAATGTGATCTTCAACCTGTTCAAGCTAGTAGTTTTAGCAACAAGATGCTTTTTTAGATTCCAATTCTTACATATTAAAGCTGTGAATGCAGATAAAGACAATTATTGAATTCTTAAAACTGGTCTTGAATGGAATGCGATTGAACAATGTGAGATTCGCAAATAAACATAGTTTTAGATATAAACAAATCTGAGCATACTCTTAACAAAACAAAAAGAAAACAAAAAAAAAAAAAAAAACTGTCAGTTCAATAATTTGGAGAATGATAAATATGGAAGAATGGAATAGAAGTAGAAACCAATGTTAGACACACAATTAATGTGTGTTCATGTATTCACTTTGAGAACAACTAAATCAGCGAGTGATTGAGATTTGGCACACAACAATGTAATTTTAAGCAATACATCAGAACAACAAAAAACAGGTGCATATTCAATGACTACAATGGAATTCTGAAAGAATCTTGGGTTTCAACAGCATTGGTACACAAAGTAAGTGCAACAAATTCTCACATTTTATTGCACATTTTTTTTTTATAATAGCCTCCTAAATACCATTTCTATCATCAATGTGACATTATTATAGCACAAACCAATTACCATACAGGGTTTTTATAAATACCACTTACTGCTACGAGTGACACAAGGAAGTAGTGATCGAAGTTCAAGAAACTGTATTTCATAAATGATATGAAAAACGAAGTTGGCATGAGGGAGTTGCTGTAACAACAAATGTGCCTTCTTAAACAATTTTGCAAAATGAAATCTGTAACAAGGTCTCAAAAAACATTGTGATAATGGTTCAAAAAATGTCAAACATGATAGCATGTTTAACATTTTGACTACTCAAAAAAGCACAAAAAAAAAACCCCATTAAGTTATGTCTCACTTAGTCCAATATCTTATAAACAGGTTTTTCACATTTTAACACTACTCTGGTAATAAAATAACAAGAGGGCCATGATAGCCCTGTATCGCTCCACTGGCTAATATGTAAAATCCCTACATGCCAAACATTACAATACTTGGCCAATTGGTTTTGAACATAAGACCCCTGAGACAGGACTAAAATTGGTAGCCCTAGTTCATATGGTTAGTAACAAGAAGATTTCTAAAGATTTCACTATTTAAGCACATGTAAAACTTCTGACCCCTTGGGATGAATCAAGTTCCACCCTAAGGCTATAATTTACACACTCTTGGTGAAGGCCCTCTAGATATAGCTACATGCGAAATTTAGCAGCACTGCACTTTATGAATAAGTACAGGGAGATTTCTTAAGTCTTCTCTATATAAGGCCATGTAAAACTTGTGACCCCCGGGGCTGGGCCAATTTTGACCCCAGGGCTATAATTTGGGCACTCTTGATAGAGGCCCACTAGATAAAGCCACATGCAAAATTTGGTAGCCCTAGGCCTTATGGCTAGGTACAGGGTGATTTCTGAAGTTTTCCCTACATAAGCCCATGTAAAACTTGTGACCCCCGGGGTGGGGTCAAATTTGACCCCAGGGCTATAATTTGGGCACTCTTGGTAGAGGTCCACTAGATAAAGCCACATGCAAAATTTGGTAGCCCTAGGCCTTATGGCTAGGTACAGGGAGATTTCTAAAGTTTTCCCTATATAAGCCCATGTAAAACTTGTGACCCCCAGGGCGGGGTCAAATTTGACCCCAGGGCTATAATTTGAAGAAACTTGATAGAGGCCCACTAGACAAAGCTACATACCAAATTTGGTAGCCCTAGGCCTTATGGTTTCAGACAAGAAGATTTTCAAAGATTTCCAATATTTTTAAGTTTTGTTGCCATGGCAACCAGAGTTTTTGAAGGAACCAAATTCTTTCAAGAAATTCTGAAGAGGACCATGGCAGGATCATTTCTGTGAAGTTTCATCAAAATTGGATGGGTAGTATCAGAGAAGAAGATGTTTAAAATAAAAGTTAACGGACGGACGGACGGACGGACGGACGTACAACGGACAACGGGCCATGACATAAGCCCGCTGGCCTTCGGCCAGTGGAGCTAAAAACCTTTCAATCAAATTTTTCTACAGTGTGTCACTTGAACCAGTTTTGGTAAGCCTCAAACATTCTGTGGTCATGGGTTAAACATATCTTTTGTTGACCCTTCACCACATAATCTAATGTTTTATAAACATGAAGATTGCCTGCTAAAGGGTTCATCCTCCATTATGAAAGAAAGGTTCTCTATATACTTATAATAGGATTATAACTTGTATTCCCTCAAATCAATTCGTTACTTCGTAATACATGAAGGCTACATTGTAAGTAAAATATTCAATACAAGTTGAAAAAAATGCAAGCATGTAAACCACACAAACTGTGGACTAATTAAAATGAATAAGGTTTCCCACATGTAGCATGCTATCTGTAAAACTCTTGAATACCAAAGAGTGAAGACTCCTATTTTGGCGAGTCCAATAGATTAATTCAGCATTTATCCCTTCAACAAAAAACAAAATTCTACATTGGTCCAAATTGAAAGCATTTGCAGAGGAGAAATTAATCTTGTTCAAATAATGGAATTTGCCTTTAAAGGGTAGAAAACATTGTGGGGGGGGAAAAAGGGGAAAATGCTGGTATAACCACCATTTTCTCCCTTTTCTGATAATGTTTCAACTCTTACCAATCATTTCAGCTACATTCCACTGATCCTCTGTAAATCTATTTAGGGAAGGTATATCTAAATTTTTGTTGTCTTGTTTAGGGTTACGAGTGCAGATCAAGATCAGACTGCATGATCATACTGTCTCAACTTGATCTATACTCTTTATGCAAGACATTAGAGGCTGGCTAGTGAACAATAACAAGCTATATCTGGGAGACCACTATCTAGATACACATGTGGCAATTCTCAAACTGACATCTATAAACACATTTTGCATGGACGTCCACCAATGAAACTATCACAGAGAGATTAGGCAGTAACTTTCACCGAGGTATTTTGTATATCAAGTGACATTAAATAAATAAATATCTAAATCAAGAGTGGCTGATTTCCTAAATTTCTTTGAATGTTTTTTTTTGCTGTTTTTTCTAAATTTCTTTGAATGGACATAATTCAAGGCTGGGGTTATTTCTTCTAGTACACATGTAGATAAAAATTCAAAGCTCTGACAAAGTAATGTCATTGCATTAGATTTTGTTTAAAAAGGTAAACTGTCAATTTTCTGCTCAAAATTTGACCTAGCTTTGTACTTAGAATTTAGATCCCTAAATTATAAATTAAATAGGCCATAACAATTATGTAAATAAGAAATTACAATTCATGAGACCGGCAACCACACAGTGTGAGATGGTATACTATACATACTTTTACGTAACATAAACTGTGCTGTGTTAAAGGTACAAGACCCTGCACCAAGTCCCAAATGACTAATTATAACCTTCATTATTTTAATAAATGTATGAAGACATAAAATAAATGATCACTCATTACAGAGTATTGCACTGATACATAAAGTAAATAAATAATTTGCTCAATACATGGCTTCAAGAAAAAGTTTGTACCCTTAATCCTGTAACTGAATTTTATTCCTATTTTTTAAAGTAACATCTGACTAAAGCATTTTTCAAACAATATCTCACATGTATCACTAACCCAATCATACCTCTGTATATGATATTGGACGGATGCAAAATGCACCATAGTGCAGTTTTATTCTTGCCCTATGTGAACACAGTTCATCATATTATTTGTGTGAACATAGTATATCATTCTATTCATTTTTGTCCTCTTTGAAAATGTTTCTTCTACAAGGCATAGTTGGATAAGGAAAAGTTCAGCTCTATGCCATAGGAAAAAGATGTGCAAAGAGCAGAGCTTTGACTTTTTCAGTTATATGGTTGTTATAGACAAACAATTCTAGAGTTCAATTTAGATTCTGAATAGGTATCCTTGCCCTCAGAGAAACTAAGAATTTGGTTATAGCCGTGTACACATGAGGCAAGACACAGAAAATTGAACACAACAAAATGTTGACATAAAAGATGAAAACAAACTGTATTACAACACTAAAAAAAGCTAGTGATAGCATCATCATCTTTAGTGTTCATACTGGTCTAACTCAGAAAAAATGATCTTCAAACAAAAGGAGCCTTGGCTAGAACATTGCCGAACATAATATTTCTTCCCCTTCATTTATTCTTTACCATTCAATCCTGGGATTTAACGAATCTAAGACAAACGGCTTTTAACCCTTTACCACACAATCCCAACTTTAAATGACCCTGAAAGAGAAGCCTTTTGAAAACATTTTGGGAAGAGGAGAAAATGCTGGTAACCAGCATTTTCTCCTTTTCCCAGAATGTTTTCTTACCCTACCAGACAGAAATTGTCATTATAGCAACTTTTAATTTGTAGTCTAAAAATGCTTTCAGTTTGGTCCATCCCAAAATTTTGTTGTTTGGTAAAAGAGTTAAAAACATAGTGAGAAAAGGTGAAAATGTTGGTAACCAGTATTTTCTTTTCTTCCGCTATTTTTTATACCCCATCAAGAACAAATTTCATTGCTTGGGCCATATTCCAATAGTCATCTGCAAAATGCTTCCACCTTGGACAGGTCTAAGCTTTTATTCTTTGAGTTGAAAAAGAGCCATTACCTGTGCAAATTATTTTACAGTATCTGTGCTCAAATTATATGTTGAGCATTGTCCTAGTCTATGACCATAGAGTACATATAGTTAACTCTTTACCACATGACAAAATTTTAAAATTTTTTCACATTAAAAACATTTCCAGACAGCAAACTGAATGTGGTTCAAATGATGAGACTTGTTTTTGATAGAATTGAAAACATTATGGGAAAAGGAGAAAATGCTGGTAACCAGCATTTTCTCCTTTTCCCATAATTTTTTTGAACGCTTTCATCTTTAGGGTGGTTAAAACCCCTGATTGTGTGATACAGGGTTAGTCAACTTATTAAGATCAAATTTTCAGGCTCAAGTCACTGAAGTAAGTCAAAACTCTATGCATTCATTACCTGCTGATTCAAATTTGCTGAAGATGATTTTGAATAAAGACAATTAGCATGAATATAGTCTAATACATGAGTACATGTGAAAAAATAATGGCAAAAGGTGACATTGCCATCAAGCTTTAATGTCACCTTTGTTAACGAATCAAACCACATGGCTGAATAGTGCATTAATTTTCATCCACTTCTATTCATTTCATTTTTAATAAAATTTGTGTACTGTCTTCTGACGCCCCTCAATTAAGTTGAGGTTTTAGGAATTAATTTTATTAAGTTCATGACAGATAAAAACGGGAAAAAAAGTAACAGAGTTCTGACTTTCTACCCTATACCACACAATCCCGAGTTTTAACGACCTTCAATGAGAAGGCTTTTGAAAACATTGAGGGAAAGGTGAAAATGCTGGAAACTAGCATTTTCTCCTTTTCCCACAATGTTTTCTACCCTATCAAATACAAGAATCACCATTTGAGCTTCGTTTAATTTGTCGTCTGCAAATGCTTACAGTTCGGACAAGTCATTTTGGTAAACGGTTCTTCCTTAGCCAGATGACTAAATCTTAGACTAGTCCAAATTGAAAGCATTTGCAGATGACAAATTAAAGGCGACCAAGATGACAAAATTTGTCCTTGATAGGCTAGAAAACATTATGGGAAAAGACCAAAATGCTGATTATCTGCATTTTCTCCTTTTCTCACTATTTTTTTCCTCAAGGTCATTAAAAGTCGGGATTGTGTGGAAAACAGTAAAGTCAAAATTCCTGGTACACTGTCTTTCCACATTTATAACAATAATTACATTGATAGGTGACCTAACAACAATGTCAGGTAGCTATGGGACAGGAAGAGTTATTTACAAAAAATCTTAACCGGAGAGAGAGTGAGATGAGACAGAAACTCTCTAAATTAGAACAACAACAAAAGCACCACATGTGGGTGCCAACGCTTGGCTAAGGCTGCTTGATTTTCAATAAAAATTCTAAGTTGATTGATCAATGAATGTTGTTTCACGCCGCTTTCAACATTATTTCAGTCACATCACAGCGACAGCTCACATATGTATTTCCTGGGTTTCATCGGTACTGGGCTGGGGCTCTGAAGTGTCTTGCTCAAGTACATTCTCACAAAAAACCCGGCGTATCAGGTGGGGCTCAAACAAAAGGCCTCCAGGTTACGAGTCCCACACTTCACGATGTAGGACCCCCGAAAATTTTAAGCTGAAAAAGGGGTATAATTACTTTGATGGTTACCTACCCTTGTATGGGTTCCTGTTTTGATAGTTAAATACTTGTCCAAGTTTAAAGTAAATATCTTCTGTAATAACAGGGATATAAAATGTCAAAATTATTGCAAAACGATGCAGGTTACGACGATCCCAGACCTAAGACAATACCTTGACGTTTTCTTGGAAAACAGCCGAACTAAAAATACAATAACATATATCATAACCTAGCAATGACCAAATTAAAGCTTTTTTACTATCATTTCATTCAGACTTTTTACCCTCTTTGTAATTATTTCCTTCATCTCTTATAAATCAGAATAGCTATTTTAATACATAAATTGATAAAATAAAGAGAATCTGAAACGGAAAAAAAGTTGTCAGGACAACGAGATAATATTTTCAATCTCAACAAGACGGAAGGCACAAAACCAATTCAAATAATTAACGATTATCACCTTAACCTACCAGCCCCTCTCATATTTCTCTTATGTTTGCCATCTTGTTTTCATTTAATATTCAGTAAGTGCGCCGGTTTTTATGCTGCTTTTTAAGCTCTTGCACCTTTTTTAACTCCTTTAATTCCTAACAAGTGTCAAAGAAAATTAAACCCTGTACCAAACAATAACATTTCAGATTTGTCCAAATTCGAAGCAATTGCAGATGGAAAGTCAAATGCGGTTCAAGTTTTGGAATTCAGCTTTGAAAGGGTGGAAAACATTGTGGGAAAAAGAGAAAATGCTGGTTACCAGCATTTTCTCTTTTTCCCACAACGTATTCAAAAGGCTCCTATCTAAGGGTCATTAAAAGCTGGGATAGAGTGGTAAAGGGTTAAACTCATTAAAAAGCTGTCTTAAAATGTTATGGCTTTACAAGAGATTACTGTCTTACTGTTGCAATTTTCTGCAGATCTGGCTTTCAAACATGGCAGTTTAATTTACTTTAATGAATACTGATATAAAAACAGCTGAGGTTATATCCAAGTCTTTTTTCTAAAATCCAAGATTGACAATCTGATTGGTTGTGACTGAATTTATAAGCCAATCAGGTGCTGATCCTTGGAAAACATAATTAGAACAATCTTTGGAATGGTGGGTCAATAGAAAGCCGGGTATGTATTCACTAACCATTTTTACAAATTTTCTTAGTCTTATGCTGAAGAGTTTTCTAAATTTGAAAGTAACACACCTGATGATTGGCTAAACCATTTTGCTTTGGCTAATCAGAAGTTGTGTTACTTTCAAAAGAAAAAAATCTTGAGAATTAAACAAAGAATATTCTTAAGAATGCTTGCTGAATATGGACCCGGACCTTTCATAGCCACATATGGGCTAATACCGTAACAATTGAGAAGATACAAAATTAATTGATCTTTTTGATCATCTAAATTCAATCATTTAAGGGTCCCTAACTGATCTCTGTTGGCTGAACTGCAGTACTTGTTTCCTTTCTCAGTTTGAAACAAAACTTCTGCATCATACACAGAATCTGAGTCCACATTCACCAATCATTCTTAATTTCACTGTAAGTCTAAATCTACATTTAGAAAGTAACAACTTCTGATTGGCTAAACCATATGGTTTAGCCAATCAGAAGTTGTGTTACTTTCAATTTAAAAAGAAAATTCTTGAGAATAAGACAAAGACTGTTCTTACGAATATAATGGTGAATATGGACATTGATTAAATTAGCACTATAGTTGATAATAAAAACTTGAGATTTCTCAGAGAGCCTGTACAGAAATGAAATGTCATAAATACTCATTAACCAATAACAATATACAATCACATAATGAAACAATGGTCTTTGACTGGACATCCTACAATCACTATGAAGCACTCCATTTTTTGTGTGTGTGCAAACATGAGAAAGCCCATATAAGGGATTATTCTGGAATACAGGTCACAGAAGCATAGTATTACAGTCACGATTAAGATCTGGTAAGCACACACTTCAAGTGAATCAAGACAAAAAAATATCAAGCCTATCAACTGGCAAGCACAAGACGGAACAGCACACATCAATAATAAACAATTAAAAGTCCTCTTTGTCTTGTTTATGTCTTTCTTGAAACACATACAGGAGTTTTGTAAGTTTTTACGTTATTTGTCACAGATAACCCGCTTTAAACCCCTAAAGCCCCAAATGAACCCATTGGATACTTTCAGTCTAAAAATTGGATAGAAAAAATTGCAATTTCATCCTTTATTTGGTCGAAATTGCTTTAGCTTTGCGGCCAGTGAAGATCAAAGATCAGACTGCATGTTAAGTGCAGTCTGATCTTTGAACTACACTGGCCGCAAAGGCAATTATAGTCGAGAAAGGAGCCTTAAGGGTTGAAGTTTCTCCATTCACCCCTTAATAAATGATAGGTATCTGTGTAAATTCTCTTATAATTTCCAAGTTTTTGACGAATTAAATTCTAAAATCCATTTCTTTTTCAACTCCTTGGAATATCGGACAGGACATAACACTGGAAAGTAAATTGCAGCTTTACTTTGTGGAAAGGCTACGTCACACTTTTGTCATCTTGACGGTTACGCATGTTTCAACCTCAGCAAGCGATGATGTTCAACTTCCCAGTCTGTCGGCATTAGTATCTGCAATTTACTTCTATTATGACCGTATCTTCAGTGAAGGATTAAGTTTACATGTAAGTTCTGCTTTAGCGACATTCCCAAACTTTGACACACTGATCTACGCTCCCCGATATCACGAAAGGTGCTGTTTTGTGCATGTCTGAAATGTACAATGAATATGATTAGATTTGGTTTGTATCAGAGTTTAACGCCGTTTTAATAGCTTACGTCATATCACGGCGGTCAGTCCACTTATGCATGTGTTTCCTGGCTTTCTCACACCAGTACCGACATAACTTAATTTCCAAGTCACTGACTTCTTCTCTCACATGCATCAGAGGTGAGAGGCTAAAAATCATTTGAAAGAAAGTTTGCCCCAACCAGGTATTGAACTTACAACCACCAGGTCACGAGTCATATACGGTAACCACTGAGCTACCCAGCCGGGTTAAATATGAATGGAGACAAAAGACAGTTACTACCCTTGATAGTTCTCCACCACTTACTCAGTCCTTAAAAAGGTATTACTTGGTTTTTATCCTTGATATCCTTTGCACTGTTTAGGAATGTTCACATTTGAATATCTTCTTAAAAGTTTATCGAACCACGAATTTGATCTGTTTGATACATTTTGATGTAAACAGTGAGTGAAATTTGATTTGCAAATATCATGAAGACCTTACATATACATCATAAGTCAAATCATAATAATCGCAACATCTGTTAGTACAACAAGGATAAAAACAAAGGAATTCAAACGAAAGGACCAAGTTGCAATTTGGTTAACTTGGTTTTTTTTCTAACAAGGGAGATAATTTGGATTTCACTTTTTTTCTCTCATTGAGCCATGCTTTGTGATTCATTAACCCATTACCACACAATCCCTACTTTTGACGACCCTAAGAAAGAAGCCTTTAGAAAACATTGTGGGAAAAGGAGAAAATGCTGGTAACCAGCATTTTCTCCTTTTCACACAATGTTTTCTACCCTTCACAAAACAATTTTCAAATTTTCAGTCACTTTTATTTTGTCGTCTGCAACGGCTTTCGATTTGGACAAGCCAAAAATTTTGTCGTTTGGTAATGAGTTAAACCAACTAAGTCATCATACAATTATGGAATCATAAATTCCATTATGTCTAACAACAAACTGAATCATGTGGTAAAATGATTCTTTCACATACAGAAAATATATCATTAGCAAAAAAATTCGACCAAGGTTAGACTGCGCGGACTGCACTGGCTGATCTGGATCAATATTTTTTGCAGACGCATTAAACCCCCTTTTCACAGAGCATGTCTAATATAAACTTGATAGAGCAATTGCAGTCTGAGGTCTGAATAGATATGCCAATGAGTTGCCAGTGAGAGTGTTAACAGTAAATTAAGGTCCATTGACTATTTACAACTAAATCCTAAGTTTTAAGTTGAGGAAAAAGGCTTTTGAAATCATTGTGGGAAAATACTTGTAACCACCATTTTCTTTTAACCTGCATTTTCTAATTTTCCTACAATGTTTTTATCTTTCAAAGAGCAATTCCTAATTCCTAATTTGAGCCAAGTTTGGCACCTGAAAATGCTTCAAAGATTTTGTTGTTTGCTAAAGAGTTATCAGGTACTAGAGAATGCAGGCAAGTCAAAATTTCATACAGTCTGATGTTAAATATTAAATTTCTACTGTAAATAGTCTACCTTGCCACAAAAAAAAAACAACCCTAAACAAAACAAAACAAAAAGGCAATTGGCTCTAAAGCCCTCACCTTAAGTCATCTAACATTGATACAGTTGAAGAGATTCTAGTTGTGACGATGTAAAACCCACATATTTTCCTTAATTTTAAGACCCATAACAAGTGAATTTTCGTGTCTGGGTATGAATTTGCAGATGTTTTGGTCAGTTCTGGACATATGAAAAATCTCCAGTCTCCATTTTTATAATGTTCTGGAGAATTTCGGGATGTACTTTACTTCTACATCTGCTTAATGAAAGCACTGGCCCTGGGTTTAATCCTCCCTCAAGGAGTTGAGTTTTTTGCTGAAGTGTCCTTGTGTAAGAAGATTTAAACCCATGGCCTAGTACTGGCAAAGCCCTGGACACACATGAAGACATAGGCTGTCCCCAAGATGTCCCTGAGATAATGTTGAATTAGTTGTATGACTGTATGGTGTATAACACTGTTTTCATAATTATTTTCATTTCGCGGCTGACAAGGAACATATCCACACTTTCCTGGAGTTTCTCTTACCAGTTTTCTTCCCAAGCCACATAACCATTGTTGAAACAATGGTCAGCTGTGAGAGAAAAATGATTCCTGTCGCAGTGATTAACATCTATCCTCAATAAGAAATTTGCTGTGCTGGTGATTTGAATCTGTGAACCCCCTGTTCTCAAGTCCTGTGTGCTACCCACTGCACTACAGACAAGATAATGTTGTAAGTGACATGGGACACCATCCAATCAATCAAGCCATATCCCTGTGACCTACCTATTGAAGTTACGAAGTGTTGGTGTGCTTCTAAGGTTTTGTGGTTCCTACGGTTTTTAATGTCCCATACTCGTATAGTTTTGTCATCCGAGGCGCTAATTATAAATTTACCTCCTGCATGAAATACTAGGCCTCTAACCCAGTT
Organism: Hippopus hippopus; assembly: GCA_946811185.2. Classification (NCBI taxonomy): domain Eukaryota; kingdom Metazoa; phylum Mollusca; class Bivalvia; order Cardiida; family Cardiidae; genus Hippopus; species Hippopus hippopus. The sequence goes on from OX328109.1 coordinate 1,574,809, forward strand.
GTCATGGCCAACCTGTTAATAAATTGAAATTTACAGAATCTTTACTCAAAAATCTGGTTTTTGCAACCACAAGGACAGTAACTTTGGAAAACATCATGCTAAAGAGAGAAACTGTTGGTAGTCAACATTTTTCCCTTTCTAAACAATGTTTTCTACCATTTCAAGGCTTACAACACCATTTGAAACACATTTCATGTATTTTCTGCAAACACTTTGAACATCAACATTTGTCCGGTAAAGATGTTAAACCCATTCCCCTACAAGAAAACACCCGTTACCAAAATATGTGCATTTCAAAACACATTTGTAAATTTGATAGTGAAAAGCTCTGTGCCTCTATTGTGAATTCTAAGAATTGTAGTTGATTTATATGTTAAGCCCAAAACAAATAAAATTTGCAACAGAAAAGCAACCTTGTGTCACCATGATTTGGCCCATGATAGATCAAATTTGCAATAGAAAAACAACCTTGTTGCACTATGATTTGGCCCATGAGAAACTAAGTGTACAATAGAAAAAAAAAATCAACCTTTTGGCAACATAATTTAGCACTTGATAAATCAAGTTTGCAATAAAGAAAAAACAACCTCATATCACTATGATTTAGCCAGTGACAAATTGATTTTTCAACAGAAAATCAACATTGCTTAACGGCATATAAACGTTACGAATTTTTCCTTCGTATCCACACTGGCACCATGCGACAGGAACTGTTTATTGCGCATGCGCGGAACAGCTTATTTAAGTACGCGCGAAATTTGAATATGAAAAATAATCACCATTGCTTTTTTATGATTTGGCCTATGGTAAGTTTTTCATCTGTTATCTGCAAAAACCTTTTATTTGGGAAAGTCTAAAATTTTGTCATCCAGCTAAGTGTTAAAGATACATCTTCACTCATTTTCAGCAGATTTTTTCACCCATTTCATCTTTATTTTATGAAAATATAATCACTCTTGTATCTCCATGCTGATTACAACCAACAGAAAATGCATTTGATTCTCTTGGGGCCGAAAAGAAGCAATGTTGTCGTTTCTGGTTTTAAATCAAGGACAAATCCATTGAGTTTCTTTATCACATACACAATATTTACCCATTATTTATCTATGTTTACATATCTGACTAATACATGAACCATTCTACACAGTATATTTTTTATAGTTTTTTTTCTCTCTCTGGCTGTAAAGATGTATCTTTAATAATTCAACAAGTACTTACTAATGTAAACAGACACAATCCTGTGCTAATATCCCACATTTTGATTGTCTTGTCTCTAGATCCAGACAGGATAAAAGGTCCACTCCTTCCCATCTTCCTTGTCTGTTTAACATATAAATATATACAAAACATTAAATATTTATCAACTTAATTTAATCCTTTACCGCATATTCCTGAGATTAACCCTTAACCACACAATCCCGACTTTTAACGACCCTGAGAAAGAAGCCTTTTCCCACAATGTTTTTTTACCTTTCCAGAACAAATTTCATTTTTTAAGTCACGTTAATTTTGTCGTCTGCAAATGCTTTCAATTTGGACCGGTCTTAAATTTTGTCGTTTGGTAAAGAGTTAAATAACCTTAACTCTTGATCACAAAAAAAAAAATTAGACTTGTCCAATTTGAAAACAATTGCAGGCAGCAAATTAAATGAGATTGAAATGATGGAGTTTGTTTTGATAAGTTACCAGCATTTTTCTCCTTTTCCCACAATGTTTTCAAAGGCTGTCTTTGTCAGGGTCATTAAAACTTGGTATTCTGTGGTAAAGTGTTGATAAAGAGATCTTTTGAAAACACTGTTGAAAAAGGAGAAAATGCTGGTAGGCAGCATTTTCTCTCCTTTTCCAACAAATTTTTCTCCCCTTCCAAAGGCCAATTTCTACCTATGAGACATAATTTTATTGTCTACAAATGCTTTCAATTTGGGCAAGTCTGAAATTTTGTCATTCGACAAAGGGTTCAACATTTGTTTTATATCGACTGAGAAAAAACTTATACTACTGACTCTTGATTCTACTTCCTGTAAACCAAACCAGTACTCATACTCTATGTATGGGCCAATAAACAGTCCAAAAGTTGACACACACTTGTAGCTGTCAAACATGCGGTATTATGGTTGCGAGGCCAAAGCTTTACCTCACAAGCAAGGACGCCAGGAACACTAACGTGTTCTATTAGCTAAAACTTTAGAAAATGGGAGGAACATGGGAAAATTTTGACACATGGAGTTGTTAAATTCTGTTATACAGCTTTCTTGTTCTGTCACTATTGGCACTACAGGGTTCGACATTCAGGCACGTCCGAACGACATTGTCTAGCAAAAGATCGGTTCGGGCTAGTAGAGGCAGCTTCCAGTTAGCCCGAATGGTCTAGTGCAAAAATTGAGACAATTACTTTAAGTGTCAAACCATGCTTCGCATAAGTGACGAAAATCGACCTTACATGTCGTTCGCCGAAAAAGATCGTTTATAAAACTTGCGATTTTTTTCAATCAGCGATAATTTCATTGACAACTTCTGAATTGTTAACAGGAAGACGGTAGCGCATGCGCGGTAGCCCATAACTTCACAGGAAAAACCAAATTGAACTGAAAATAGAGTAAGGCAAGTAGACCGGAGTCCACGGTATGTGGCTATTTTGTCGGCCAGGATAAAAGTCATAAATTTTATCATGACTGTTATCATTTTGTCAGAGTATTTAATCTTTTAACAAGAATTTCTTATGTCTACCTCTATTTTGGAATACCGTAGTTTCATTTTGACGACAACCGAGAATGCGTCATCCAGACGTTTACCTAGACAATGGAGCAGACGACCGGTGAATATGCAAAGCTTGCGTAACTTCAAAACAACATCTGATCGGGGAGGAGCGAAGTCATAAAATGAAGCTAAAAAACAGAAATGAATCGAAACAAAAGTAGATCTAGATGAATAGAATTAGATCTAGTTCACAGAAAAAAGATCATTTTAGACCTTGAATGGAAAGCTAATTCGCGCCGTTGGTTTGTTTGATTCAGAGGAAAATGTTATGTTAATAAATGGAAGATTTGTTCCAGGATCTGATAACATTATACCAAAATGTTTTTATCCTTTTGACTCAAATTCTGTTACTTGAGCATTAGTTAGACTAATATACTGTCCGTGATTGCTTTCAAAATGGATGTCTAAATTGTTGTCCTCTAGTAAAAAATCGTAATTGAAATAATTAACGGGGAAACATTCACTGACCATGATAAAGTGTGCCTAGTTAGTTTGGGGTGATACCTGTCCTTTAGTGGCTGTTAATACTTGCGAAGGTGCTAACTTCTGTATACTGTAACTTCTGACTTTGTGGACGTCCACACAGTAGATTATCATGACATTGTCATTTTTTGTTACAATTTGGTATAATCACAAGGGAAACAAGAGAGCTTTTGATCTATTTTATACTTTTCTTCATTTTGCAAAACTGGTCTAGTAGAAATCTGAAGTGGTCTAGTAAAAATTGCAAATTACAAGTCCACTGGTCTAGTTGGAAAAAATGTTAATGTCGAACCCTGCACTATTACCTCTTTCCATGCAATAACAAAAGGGCTATGATGGCCCTGCATCACTCCATTGCCTTTAACTCTTTACCAAAAAATCACAAGTTTTAACTGGCTTGGGGAAGAAAGCTTTTGAAAACACTGTGGAAAAGGGAGAAAAATGCTGGTCACCAGCCTATTTTCCTTTTCCAATAATGTTTTTTATCCTTCCAACAGCAAAATTCAATTCATAAGTCAGTATAAGCCAGTAAGTTGCAGTCTGTAATATTTCCATTTTGACCAGTCTGAAATTTTATTGTTTGGTAAAGTCTTAAAGTCCAGGGGCTTACAATTTAGAATTTCAATACAAAGGACCAAATACAACAACAAACCTCAGTCCCAGCAGCCTCATTGATGGCCGGGTGGGCAGATTCAGGCGCCCATGCTAGACATTCCACGACGTGTTCATGTTCCCGCAACTCTGCCTTACATTCCTTCGTGGCAACGACCCACACTCGAACAGTTTGGTCATTTGAACAACTGGCTAATAGGGAACCATCTTGGTTCACTCTGACCATGCGCACCCACTCACGGTGACCAGTGAAAGTTTTAACACAATACCTAAGGAGATAGGAGGGGGAAAAACTCATAATTATGACATACTCTGGCAAAAGGGGGTTTAATGCATCTGCATGATCCACTCTACCAAGCAAGTCATCACATAATTATGGATCTAATAAAATCTGTGTAACAACCTACTGAATCCTGATGTAGAATGATCCTTGGCATGCAGGAAATTTACCAAAAGCAGAAAGTTTGACCCAGGTTAGCCTCCGCAGACTGCAAGCTGACCTTGGTTGATACGTTTTGCAGATGAATTAAACCCCCTATTCACAGAACATGGTTCAAACACATAAGAAATTGAGGATATTTGTTTTTTATGGTGAAAGATCAAAATTTATTTCATCGAGTGAACATCATCGGTAATATTTTCAGGAAAATATTACCAACAATGTTCACTTGATTAAATAAATTTCGGTCTTTCACCATAAAAAACAAATATTCTATTTATTTCATGCTTTTAACCCTTTCTGGGGGGAACTTAATTAAAATCCAGTACAGTTCTTTTCGATTATTCACCGTGGCGTACCCCCTCCGCATAGCAACACATTACAATATTACGTCAGGTGCGAGAAAGGTAAGGTAAATCATGTCATATTTCCATCTGGTTGTGAGGCACGCGCATTTTACCTAGGTAACTAGTGCACAGTAACAACAATTTCTGCCTTCAATTGGAGAGATAGAATATAAAAATTGGTATTTTCACTGGTTGTAACCATGAAACATCGAAAAATATTTCACCAATATTTCTTGATAACCTACCGGAAAGCAAGAAATAAAATGATTTTGTACATAAAGGCGTTTTCAACTTATCTCTCTGTTTTTTGAGAGAAGAATTAGGCTGGAGTTCTTGAAGTGGTACACATTAACCCAGTTGCTGCCAAACATTACTCAGGGTGCTTTCACAGACGGTGTAAATCAAGATCAGATTGAACAGAACATGCAGTCTGATCTTAGATGTAAGTGTCCCATTTGCTGAAAATTTGCTTGAGAAAAGAGCTCTGATATCTTAATATTTGCATTTATGCTATAAGCTGAAATTTTTAATTTCATTTCTACTGCAGGGTAGGGGTCATTACACAAAGTGCTTGAAACATAACTTGTAGCCAATTTAAGCCTTTACCACACAACCCAGCATTTTCTCCTTTTCCCATAATGTGTCCTCCAATTTCAAAGACAGGCATCATCTTTTAAGCTACACTGAATTTTTCATCTTCAAATGCTTTTTACATGGACAAATCTAAATCTTTTTGTGTGGTAAAAATATGCAGTTTTGGGGATAAAAATCTGTACTTTCCAAGCCACTAAATGCTTTTCTCACATGCATCAGGTGAGAAGATGAAAAATCACCAAAACAAAAAAAAAAAAAAAGTTTGCCACAACCACGTATCAAACTGGCAACCACCAGGTCACAAGTAAGATACGCTAACCACTAAGCTACACAGCCTGGCCCGTTGCTTTGATTGATTGATGTTTTATGCTGTTTTCAACATTATTTCAGTCGTATCACGGCAACAGCTGACATATTTGTGTTTTTCCTGGGTTTCACCAGTATTAGGCTAGGGCTTTGAAGTGTCTTGCTCAAAGACACTCCCACAAAAGACCCAGTAGATCCAGTAAGGCTTGAACCAGGGGCCTCCAGGTCACGAGTCCTACACTTTACCACTGAGCCACGCAGGACCCTCTGTTGCTTTGAAACATACTAAGTGTTACGATGGACTGACATAGAAACAATGGATGGACATTTTGGTTTTTTTTTTTTGAATTAGTACAGAGTTAATTAAAAAAAGAAAACCATCAAAATCATGTGTTGTTCCTGAGAACCACAAGATGAAATTACACCTTGGTTTACAAAGAAACAGATAGGGACACTTGACACTCTTCTAAGCCAACAAAATGAATCAACTCACCCTGTGGCTACCTCCCACATTTTAATGGTTTTGTCTCTTGAAGAAGAGACAACAAAATCTCCACTTGGTACAAATGTTACACTTGAAACATTGTGATCATGACCTAATGAAAGATAAAAAGAGAAATCCTGTCATGTTACAATCACATCCAAATAAATACCAGTACTGAGACAACTTTCTTTCTAGGCCACTGACTACTTTCTCACATGCATCAGAGGTGAGAGGCAAAATATTGCCAGAAAGAAAGTTTGCCTCAACTGGGTATCGAACCCACAAACACCAGTTCACAAGTTGGATACACTAACCACTGAGCTTTCCAGCCAGGCGTCTCTCTTGTGCAGGTAACTGACAAATCTTAGTCTTAACCATAGTACTTCCATTCTGAAGCACTTGTGCCTCTTAGTTGTCACAAATAAATAACTCAGGTAACTATCATTTTATAAACTACAAAACCTTAACCTTACCAGATGACAAAATCTTACAATTGTGCCAATAGAAAGCATTTGCAAAAAAGAGTTCGACACTGATTTTTCAAAAAGAAGGAAAAGTTGCGGACAAAAATAGAGAATGCTGCTTACCAGCATCTCTTTTTCCTACAATTTCTTTCAAATACCTTCATCTATAATATCATTAAAATTGAACTATAAGTAAACGGGTTAAAATTACTTTTTGTTTAAACCATGAAAAAAGTTGCTTCAGGATAGATTAACCTAAATAATACATTCATAGGAATAGATAGGAAATATATATGCTTAACAAGCAATTTTGTTGAAATGATATCCCCCGCTGAAAAATTTACTAGACTGCGTAACTTAAAATCGCTCCCAGTCAGCCATTTTTCATCGTTAAAAAAAAAAAGTATATCAGCGGAATGGGTTATCGTACACATGTTTCATGAAATTCCGTCCAATGGTATTGGAGATATTCTCCCGGACGGACGGACAACGCCTTCGGCGGGGGATAATAATATTGTCTAAAGCCGTACACATCTTCATCTTAAACAAAAGGGCCATTTGCCCTAATGTGCTCACCTTAGTTAAGCGATCTGGTTTCATATATTTGTGGACTGAAAATGTTGCCTTCCCCAGGCATACAAAGTAATTGTTGATGTTTGTAGGACAGACACAGCACAATCACAAAAGCTCACCCTGAACACTTTGTGCTCAGGTGAGCTAAAAATGTGACACCTTTTTCCACAACTTATTTTCAGCTTCATTCTAACATGTTTTAGGAGCAAATGAGTGAAGCTAGTATGTTAGTGCTCTAGCAAAGAAGATGTTTTGTTTTTCTGTATAGTATTTTCAACAAAATTTCAGTCAGGGAAGAATTACGATATAAAAAATTTGAGCCATAATCTGGCAAAAGGCAGTTTAATACATCTCTATAATACATTATACCAAGCAAGTCATTACATAAATAGATTCATAACATCCTTATAGTCTAACAATCAACTGAGTTTTGAGGGAGAATGAGTCCTTGGACATGCAGAAAATTACAAATAGCAAAAAGGTTTTGACCCATGTCTGCCTGCCAGGACTGCGCAAGCTAACATTGTTCGATAATTTTTGCAGATGAATTAAGCCTCCTTTTCACAGAACATGGTTCATTTGTAAGAAAAAAACTTACCATACATTGTTTTGACACACTCAAATGACTGAAAATCCCACAATTTTATAGTCATATCTGCTGAACATGACACTGAAAAATACATTTAAAATAATATTTTCAAAAAGATCATTCACAAGCAGAATACTCACAACATCGGTTTTTTAATCCTTTGCCAAAGAATCTAATGTTCTAACTACCCTTGGGAATAGGGCATTTGAAAACATTGTGGAAAAAGGAGAAAATGCTGGTAACTAGCATTATCTCCTTTTCTCACAATATTTTCTGCCACTTCAAATAGATAAATGTAAGCAAGAGAAGATTTTGCATCTTGTGCAGTCTGATCCTGAAATACACCATCTGTGTGTGCACTATGAATCTCACTTGACAGCCAAGTTTTCTTGTGTTTAACCATGTTTTCAACATTATTTCATGATACGGCAGAGGCCAGTGCACCTATCCATGCTTTCCTGAGGGTTCTTTTACATGAAGCGTACAACACTCTTTTCAAACCCTAGCTGCTTTGCCACATGAACATTGCAGAATCAATGTCCAGAGGTGACGAAAATGAAACCTGTTCCAACTACTATCATCAATCCTAGGAAAAAATTTCGAAAGAAACTGGAATTCAACAAGCAACCCAAAGGTTTCAAGGCCTGTACATTATCCTATGAGTGACAAGGCTCACCATTGACAGTCAAGTATGCTAATAACACTAGATATATGTCATCACCTTTCTATATTGAGATGAAAGTAGTCTGTTCTACAGGAAAGAAAACTGAGCATAAAAAAAATATACAATAAATTCAGCAACATCTTTACTTGCCACAATGTTTTACAAAGCCATATTAGGTCCATGTCTTCACTTGCAACTGTACAGACCAATTCTATCAGTAAAAGTAATAGAGCCAACAGAAGGAAAGCAAAAGGTTTCGTGAACAGTATTGGCAAAACCAAAAGGAAAGCAAAAATTGCCTTTTACATATTTGCCAAATACATAAACTCAACCTCTTTTATCAACAGAATAAACAATCAATTGAAACCTAGAAAATTTTGCATATTCTAGAGTTATCCACACAACCGGGCAGTCCAAGAACCATGATCAGACCACATGTTCAGCAAGTTTTTCAACACCTGCTTTGAGGGAGGAACATCCAATGACATATTTATGTGGTAATGGGTTAATAAAGTTACACTTCTTACCTAAATGTTTCCCAGTATGATCAAAAGCAACATCCTGTACTGAATCTGTGTGACCTTTCAATGTCCTCTCATAGTCCCCCGTCTCATAGTCCCATATCTAAAAGTATAAATCAGCCATGCTCTGTGAAAAAGGGGCTTAATGCATCTGCGAAAAGTATCGGCCCATGTCAGCCTGCGCTGTCCGCACGGCGCAGGCTGACATAGGCCGAAACTTTTCACCATCTTCAAATTTTCTGCATGCCCAAGAACCATTCTACCTCATTAATCAATTGGTTGTTTGACAATATGGATTTTATGGATCTATAATTATACAATGACTTACTTGATTTTGTTGCATCACAGCGATGCATTAAGCCCCCTTTTGCCAGAGCATGACTCATATAATGTGAACCAAAAGAAGGAAAAAACATAAATATAATTCCAGGACTAGTCACCTGATTGGTTGAGATGTTTTAAAACTACCAGACTGGTTGAGATGATTTATCTCAGCCAATACTGATTGCCTGATATGTTTTGACCTCAGTCTTGATTGGATGAGAAGTTTGATCTCTACCAGAATGGATGTCTGGAATGTTTTTATCTCTACCAATAGTGTTTGGCCAAGATGTTTTATCTCAGCCAGTATAGATTAGTTGGTGTTTTGATATCCAACACTGATTGGCTGAGATGTTTAATCTCACCAAGTATGAATTGGCTGAGTTTTGTTTATCTCCATCACCATTCATTGGCCAAGATGTTTTATCTCTGACATTAGTTGGCCGAGATATTTTTATCTCTGCCTGTATTAGTTGGCCGAGATGTTTTAATCTCTGTAAGTGTTGATTGACCAAGACATTTTATCTCTGCAAGTATTACTTTGCTGGGATGTTTTTATCTCCACCTGTATTGATTGGCTGAGGAGAAGTTTTTATTTCTATAAGCGTTGGTTGGCTGTTTTGTCTTGTGTCATTATTGATTGGCTGAGATGCTTTTATCTTCACCAGCATTGATTGGCTGAATTATCCCTGATGTAACATTCTGGTCAAGTTTCATGCCAATCAGACTAAAAAATAAGGCCGACAGAGTGCCACATGGAAAAGAAGTACAAAAAATTTGACAACTTAAGAAGGATACAGCACGATGAAGGACAGAGTACAATCACAAAAGCTCACCTCGGACAATTCATGCTCAGGTGAGCAAAAAATTGGTTATTTTCTTTCTTTTAAATATATACTCCAACAGGTTACTTGACCTTGCTTTTTTCTTTTTTACTAGGCTTAACTCTTTACAAATCAACAAAATTTTTGACTCATTCAAATCCAAGGCATCTGCAGATGACAACTTGGATTAAAAAGGGGGATTGGTCTGTGAAAGAGAAGAAAGACATTGTGGGAAAAGGAGAAAATGCTGGTTGCCAGCATTTTCTCCTTTTCCTACAAAGTTTTCATGAGTCTTTCTATGGGTCATTGAAACTTGGGACTGTATGGTAAAATGATAAAAATAGCCAGTGTGGATAAAATTTAAAATCAAGCAGTTTACACAATGGCAGGCTGCCCAGTGCATTTTGGTGCAAAATATATATTTTTGGCCTAAAAATATAGGAAATTAATGTAAAAAATATAGGAGTAAAATAGGAAATTATCGGCTTACAAAGGACTTCTATTAACATTAAAATGTACAATTAACTTGAAAGGCAATAGACTAAAAGCAATGTAGCAAGTCCAAATTTTACCAAAGTCTGATGAATTTTCCCTGGCCTCCACCTCCCCTTACAGCCAGCCCTTTAAATCACGATCTCTATTATTACAACATAGATATCTCATTTAGTGTAATTCTTTTTTTTTTTCATTTCCTTTATTGCTTTACGTCAGCAAATAAATGTGTTTGACCAGCACAAGTCATTTAAATTACTGACTAGAACAATATAATACTCAAGCTGACTAGAACATTTGCTTTGTGAAGATCTTGAGGAAGCAAAACACCATTTTTCAATGAACATCAAAGGATAAGACTAACTGGATCCTTCCTTCAATGCAGATAACACTTATTAAAGCTATAGCTATAGATAGTCAGTGCATTGACATTAGTTTCAACACAATACATGTAACTGTATTGTAAATCAATGCACTTCATCAGCGGCATTTTGAAAACAAGAGGGCCATGATGGCCCTGAAGTTGCTCACCTGAGTCTTTTGACCAAACATGACCCATTTTTAACCTCTTTCAAGATATTATGACAAACATTCTATCAAGCTTTCATAATTATTGGACTGAAAATTTGGCCTCTAGCTTGTACACAAGCTTTTTCTAGAATTTCTTTATACTACTTTTTAGCCAAACATAGCCCATTTTCCCATTGTAGATATTATTAAAACAAAGATTTGACCACCTTTCAAAAGTATTGGACAGAAAATGTGGCCTCTAGAGCATACATAAGGTTTTTCAAAGATTTAACCTAGTGACCTAGTTTTTGACCTGATATGACCCATTTTGGAACTTGTCTGAGATACCATCAAGACAAAAATTCTGACCAACTTTCAAGAGTTTTGGACTGAAAATGTGGCCTCTAGAGCTTACACAAGGTTTTTCAAAGATTTGAGCTAGTGACCTAGTTTTTGACCCAACATGACCCATTTTCAAACTCGTCCGAGATATCATCAAGTAAAACATTCTGACCAAGTTTCATGAGTATCAGACTGAAAATGTGGCCTCTAGAGCGTACACAAGGGTTTTCTACGGTTTGACCTAGTGACCTAGTTTTTGACCTGAAATGACCCATTTTCATACTCGTCTGAGATGTCATCAAGACAAACTTTCTGACTTACCTTCAAGAGTTTTGGACTGAAAATGTGGCCTCTAGAGCTTACACAAGGTTTTTCTACGATTTGACCTAGTGACCTAGTTTTTGACCTGACATGACCCATTTTTAAACTCGTCTGAGATGTCATCAGGACAAATATCCTGACCAACTTTCAAGAGTTTTGGACTGAAAATGTGGGCTCTAGAGCGTACACAAGGTTTTTCTAAGATTTGACCTAGTGACCTAGTTTTTGACCCGACATGACCCATTTTGGAACTTGTCCAAGATATCATCAAGACAAACATTCTGACAAACTTTCAAGAGTTTTGGACTGAAAATGTGGCCTCTAGAGCCTACACAAGGTTTTTCCAAGATCTGACCTAGTGACCTAGTTTTTGACCCGACATGACCCATTTTTTAACTCGTCTGAGATATTATCAAGACAAACATTCTGACAAAGTTTCATGAGTATCAGACTGAAAATGTGGCCTCTAGAGCGTACACAAGGTTTTTCTAAGAGTTGACCTAGTGACCTAGTTTTTGACCCGACATGACCCACTTTTGAACTCGTCCGAGATATCATCAAGACAAACATTCTGACCAAGTTTCATGAGTATCGGACTGAAAATGTGGCCTCTAGAGTGTACACAAGGTAAAAGTTGACGACGCACAACGCACGACGAACGCCGGACACAGCACGATCACAAAAGCTCACCATGAGCACTTCGTGCTCAGGTGAGCTAAAAATAGGAGTTTTGATGAAAAATATAGGATATGGGCACCAAATATAGGAATATATAGGAAGCTCAGAAAAAATAGGAAAAATAGGAACACTGGGCAGACTGCAATGGTAATAAGGGATTCTTTCCTTTTTTTGGTGCTGATGTGCCTGATATGGTTCTATGCTTTTCATTTCCAACATATTCAACTTTTTATTTGAATATGTTGTGTGCTACTGTTAAAACCACATCATGTACATTTAATGCTAAAATGAAAAGAAAAAATAAACACTTACTCTGATGGTTGCATCTTCACTTGAAGACACCATTACACTAAAGTTTGGGTGAAATACAACTTTGGTTATAGGGCTTCTATGTCCGCTAAGGGCATAGCGCTCCGGGGGTCGAGGAATCCATTCAGACGGATTGCGTTTATCTCGGGTGGGACCACCTCCTTGGTTGAACTCTTTCTCTGCTTCCGAAAGTTTGGCTTCTAGGTCCATGACCTTTAGAAAAGAAAAAATAATTAGAATTCAAACATATCTTTAACCCGATTTACGTTTTTTCAGCTATATCGAAGTGACTTGTGCACCTATCCATGCTTTCAAAGAGTCTTTTTCACCAGGGATTTGGACAATATTCTTTCCAAACCACTGGTTGCTTCCTCACATAATCATTGACAAAGCAATGATCAGCAGTGAGAGAGGATTGAATTCAGTCATTGTGACTATTATCAATCCTAAAAAATAAATTTGGTGAGCTGGGTAGTGTTTCCAAGTAGTGATCACCTGCTTTCAAGACCAATTTGTTAGCTCTAGAGAGCACACAAGGTTTTTCTAAGTTTGTCCCAGTGACCTTTTTTTTTTAAACCACCCCCCATGATCCACTTTTAAACTTGACATATTATCAAGACAAACATTCTGCACAACTTCAATGAGTATCAGACTGAAATTGTAGCCTCTTGAGTGCACACAAAGCCTTTTATAAGATTTGTTTGTCCAGGTGACCTTCTTCTTGACTCTACATGATTGAATTTCAAACTTGTGGTCTCAAGAGTGCACACGAGAATTTACAAAGACTTGTCAGAGTACCCAACTTTTTGACCCTTTGTGCTAAGGTGAGCTAAAAATTGCAGTCTGAATTTGTCACTTTTACTATAGAAGAAAACATGGCATTAGATAAGAACCATACCTTCTTTTGAAGTCTTATCACAGATGTCCATTTCTTCTCTAAAATTCCAGAATACTTCTTATCTATTTCCATAGGCTGAAAAATTATAGATCATACCCATTCACTATTTTTCACATAACATTTTATGCTTTAACCCTTTACCACACAACAAAATTGTAGACTTGTTCAAATTGAAAGCGTTTGCAGACGACAATTTTAATGTGGCTCAAATGATGGAATTTGCCTTTGATAGGGAAGAAAACATTGTTGGAAAAGGAGAAAATGCTGGTTACCAGCATTTTCTCCTTTTCCCACAATGTTTTCAAAAGTCCTCTTCTTCAGGGTCGTTAAAAGTGGGGATTGTTTGGTAAAGAGTTATACCCCCTTTTAGCTAGAGCGCTTTTAAAAGGTCATGCAAGGAAACCTTCCAGGGCCTTTTGTCAACAAGATCAATTGTTTGTTTGTACTGTATCACGGCGGTCAGTGCACCTATGCATGTTTCCTGGCTTTATCACACCAGTGCTGGCACAACTTTTCTTCAAAGCCACTGACTGCTTTTCTCACACACATCAGAGGTGAAAGGCAAAAAATTGCAAAAAGGAAAGTTTGCCTAAACCAGATATTGAACCCACAACCACCAGTTCATGAGTCAGATATATGCTAACCACTAAGCTACTGGCCGGGCTTGTTAACAAGCTCAAAGGAATAAATAGTTTCAAAAATAAATGAGACGTGTCTGTGATGCATTATACCCAGTAAGTCTTCACATAATTGTGGTTTAATAAAAATCAATTCTGTCTACAACAGACTGAATCATGAGGTAGAATGGTCCTTGAATATGCAGAAAATTGACCAATAGCAAAGAGTTTCAATACAGGTCAGCCTGCATGGACTGCCAAGGCTGGCCTTGGTCAATACTTTTTGCAGATGTATTAAACCCTTCTTTCAAAGAGCATACTCAAATGGTATACCCTACAATATCATTTTTCCATTTTTTAAATGCATTAAACAGGTAAGTAAATCTACATACCATACTAGCCTCTTTTTGAAATTCTGTGAGGGCACTCAGGTAGCCATTGGAAGCCAGATAATCAGCAATGGCTTTGTTTCTAAAATGAAAAATTTTAACCCTTTACCACAAAACAAACATGTAGATTTATTGAAACTGAAGGCATTCACATGACAAAGTAAGTAAGGCTCACACGATGGAATGTCCTTAATAGGGACATCATAGGGTAAAAAACATTGTGAGAGAAGGAAAATATGCTTGTTATCAGCACTTTCTCCTTTTCTCACAAAGTTTTTAAAAGCTTTCTTTCTTAGGGTGGTTTAAAGTTGGTATTGTAAAGCTCTTTAAACGTATCTTAACTCTTTACACAAAGACAAAAATTTTAGACTTGTTCAAATAGATAGCATTTGCACAGGACAATTTCAGAGTGGTCAAATTTGTCTTAGGGGAAAACATAGTGGCAAAAGGAGAAAATGCTGATTACCAGCATATTCTCCTTTTCCCACAATGTCTTCAAAAGCCTTCTTTTTTAGGGTTGTTAAAAGTTGTGATTGTGTGGTAAAGGGATATATGATAATAACTGTAGATGTCAAAAGTATCCAGTATTTCCTGGGTTTCACCAGTGCAAGGCTAGTACTCACAAGTGTCTTGCCAAAGGACACTCCAACAAAAGGCCCAGTGGATCTGGTGGGCCTTGAACCCGTGGGCTCCAGGTTACAAGTCCCAGACTTTACCACGTAGGACCTTGTTTAGGCGTTGAGCATTGGCTTTCTATAATATAGTCTATATGTATGTTACTCACAATTCATCTTTTTGTCTCTGAGACAAAACCATCTTCAGAGTTGTCCTTCTTTTATCTGATCACAAAAACAGTGGTCTTCAAGAGAGTGCCATCTGTCAATAGATAAAGAAAATCAATTCTAAATATTTCATGATTTCTCATATTCATTAACATTTTACCAAACAATCCCATATTTTAACAACCATATAAGCCTCTTAGCCTGTTTGAAAAGGGCAAAAATACTGGTAGCTAGCATTTTCCTCTTTTCATTTGGTATTTTCTATCCTTAAAAGTGGAACTACAGCATAGAACATTTCTTTTCATAGCAGACTCCTTAACTCATCACCAAACAAACATTTTTCAGACTGGTCCAAATTGAAAGCACTTGCAGATGACAAAATAAACGTAACTCAAAAATCAGCAGGGTAGAAAACATTGTGGGAAAAGGAGAAAATGCTGGTTACCAGCATTTTTTCCTTTTCCCACAATGTTTTCAAAAGGCTTCTATCTCAGTGTAGTAGAAACCAGGGATTGTTTGGGAAAGGGTTATTCTTTACCAAACAAACATTTTTCAGACTGGTCCAGATTGAACGCATGTGCAGACAACAATTATGGCTCAAAAACCAAAATTTGCTGTTGGAAAGGTGGAAAACTGAGAAAATAACAACTGTTGGTTACCAGCATTTTTTTCGTGTTGAAGGTTACTCGTCCTGCAGAGTTTTTCACTCGCCCCTTTTTTTGTGTGAAATATTCGTCCAATAGAATTGAAAGTCATGTGATTAATTATACTTAGACATAATTTTGATCTAAAATAAATGTCACGAAATGTTATCATGTCTGATTTTTAGCTTTTTATTGAACTGCCTATTCATTAACATCATGCAAAGAGAGGAATTCATTTTCTAAAGGCAATGTAAACAAACAAATGGTGTTCCCTACACCGCTACTAACAATAGATTATCTGCACTGTCATATTTTGATCAAATGACTTACCGTTCGAGCGCAAACTCAACCCAATTTGTTTACATAATTATCTTCCTACATAACCTTTGTAATGCATCTGTAGTGATTCAATCAATTTAATGAAAAATAGGTCATGCCACTTCTTCAGAATATTTTTAGAAAACCAGTTTGGAATTCCCTCGGCTATTCCCGTAAGAAAAGAAATAAATACTAAATCATAGACAGCCGGATTTACTCCGAGTTGTCCCTAGGTCGTTGCTAAATACCAAGTATATAATGCAGAATCAAAGTGTGGCTTTTAGAATTATGGGCTGCAACTAAATCTAGTACGCAATACCTGATTGGTTTGCATGTAATGGTTTGTAACTAGACAAAACCTCAAATAACTGATGTAAACTTCCTTTTGATTAGCAGTTCTCCAACTGAAATTTTGCCCAATTTTACGGACTTAAAGTGCATGTAATATGTCAGAAAATGCATTCGCCCAGTCGGGCGAGTCAGGTATCTGTTGTACTCGCCCGAAGTCAAAGATCACTCGCCAATGCGAGCGGGCGAGTGTAACTTTACATCCCTGGTATAGAAAATAAGAATTAAGTATTGTAAGAAAGAACTAATCCAGGAAACTGTATTGATTATGAGCCATGCTCTGTGAAAAGGGGGCTTAATGCATCTGCAATAAGTATCGACTCACGTCAGCCCGCGCAGGCTGACCTGGGCCCAAACTTTTTGCTGTTAGTCAATTTTCTGCAAGTCTAAAGACCAGTTTACCTCACAATTCAGTGGGGAGTTCGAGAAAATGGACTTCATGGACCCATGATCATGTAATGACTTGCTTGCAATCAATCATCACAGAGATGTATTAAGGCCCCTTTTGCCAGAGCATGACTCTCATATATTGCCTCTTTTACTAAATAAATGAAAAAAGACTCAATTCATTAGCCGAGCCCCAGTTGCTCGGTCAGAAGTATACAGGATAGGGGATTTACCTTATAAACCTTAAAAAAAAAATACCCGTAACAAACATTTTATGGATACATTAATAGAAATTTATAAATAGTTACTTTCTTTCCTGTTACTTTTTTCCCCCCAAACAAAACTGTTACTTTTTTTCCTGTTACTTTCTTTCTGATAAATGTTTTACAAAGAGGGTTAATCCAAAATACCTTAAAATTCTGAGTTTTAACAACTCTGAGGAAAAAGTCTTTTGAAAACATTCTGAGAATAGGAGAAAATGCTTGTAACCAGCATTTTCTCCTTTTCCCAGTTTTCTATCCATTCAATGACAGTCCAAAATTTTAGCCACATTTAGATTGTCACCTGCAAATGCCTTCAATATGGACCAGTCCAAGACTATATCATGTGGTAACGAGCGAAGAGTTACACAAAACAAATGGCTACAGATGCAGCTGTCAGAATGTGGGTCAGAAATTGTTGAAATTCCATTGAATTATCAGAAATTTCTGGCTAAAGGTGCCTTATGTAGTATCACTTGATAAATGCTTCTATTTCTCCCATGACATTTTGTTCTTCATGTAGAATTTAACCTAAAATACCAGAAAGAAATAATGAAATTATCATAAATGTTAATTATTCAATGAGATCATTATCGTGACCGCCATGTTCCTCAGGCGTTTCGATGACATTTCTAATATCAAAGCGATTCAGACAGAACTGAAAGTGTTGTGCCTGCAAGTTCACTACAAAGCTATTGATAGGTATTTACCTCAACACTTTATCAGGCAAATATTGAAGTTGCAGAGAAATGTTCAGTGATATCCGTCTATTTGGCACACAAGAGGTTGAAAGTCTCGAAAATTATTTATACTGCGCATGCGTAATACAATAAAGCGGAAGTATCGCAACTGTCGTTGATTTTCGTGACCTAGGTAAACGGAATATTGGCTTCTGTAAAGCTCTATACGTCATTCGCATACGTACATAGAGTTATGAATATTCAAATATTTCGCAACCATGTATATTTTTTGGACAGCGTAATAACAAGATCAGCCCGCACAAAGATCTACATGGAGTCTGATCTTACTCTACACCCTGTGCTGCGTCACAAGTTTCTGTCATATATACAAACCCTGTTGAATGCCAGTAATCTTAACGGAAATTATTTGTGTAATTGTTGAATATCAATTGACAATTTAATTTCGGCAAGATGAGGGTGGATGTAAATGAGGCAAAATCCATTAACATGTGCACGAACATTTCACCATCCGACCTCTGTTTTATAGAAAAAAGATATTATGTAATAATTCAAATGACAAGCTAGGGCTATTGATTATATACGAATGTTTTTAATACTTTTGTTTTCTAATTTTTTAATAAGGCTCTACATCATGTAGACTAATCACTTGTTTAACCGCGCTAAGTTAATGATGCAAGTCACGTTTAAATTGCTGCATATACGTGTACATGCAAAGGTGTAAACTTTTAATACACGTAGACACTTAGATCTATTTTGGAATATCCCACTTTTACAGAAAACGCAACTGGTTACTGGCACTAGCTTGCTTTTAAGTAGTCAACTTTTCCTATCAAGAGAAATAACTCAGACAAACAGCTGGCTACTATTAGCCAACTTTTCCTTCACAATCAGATTTAACTGGAAAAGTAGCAAACTGGTCTTAAACAACTTTACTAATCTAGAATTAGTTCCTGCTTTTATCGCCTAAATATTCTTGGTCTTATGAATGTTCTAGATCAATTTAGCATTTCTTTTGGAATGACGTATAAAAAATCAACACAGCTAGCTACTTGTGCTCATTCAATCCAGCATGTTATTTATGGTCTTAAGCATTTTTTTTCATAAACTTTTCCCATGGAATGTTGCTTTTAGGTTGGCCAGCTACTGTCAATGTTTTTTTGCATCCAATAGTCTACATAAGAAAAACGAAATACTCCCCGTTTTATGACTATTCGATCAAGCTGATACCTTTTCTCTATAGGACTTTTATAATGCGCTAAAAAGTCACTTACTGTCTAAAGAATGTTCACATGCATTTGAACCATGCTCTGTGAAAAGGGGGGTTATTATTATACTGCAAAGAAATTTCTCGTGATCTGATTGGATAATATGCCCCGAACATATATATCATGTACACTGGCAAAACCAACGTAAAAGCAGTTTCCCTTTCGGGAGCCCCGTATACATGATTACACTTTCAACACAACATCCAAAATGGCGGCGTCGATCAAGATTAACATCAAGATTATGCACCAAACTGCACGTTTTACCAAGGTTTCAGTGACGTCAGTTCCTAGTGACGTTAGTTTTCATTGAATTGGGGCACTCAGAAGGGAAATTCTAGTTCGTCAGCGTACTCAATTTTTGAAATCAAAAAACAGGTAAATTTCGCTTAATACACGTTGGAATGGTAAAACTTTGCAGTATGATAAATTCGTTGTACGGTCAGGTGGCAGGGGACTTGGAAACTTGTTCACGGCTGTGGTGAATCATGTCGCCCCGAGCCGAAGGGGCTGTGGTGAATCATGTCGCCCCGAGCCGAAGGGGCTGTGGTGAATCATGTCGCCCCTTCGGCTCGGGGCGACATGATTCACCACAGCCGTGAACAAGTTTCTAAGTCCCCTGCCACCTGACCGTACAACTACTGTATCTGCAAAAAGTATCAACCCAGTCTACCTGCGCAGTCCGCGTCTGAACAGCATCGAAACTTTTTTAGCTATTGGTAAATTCGCTGCATACATATCCAAGGTCCATCCTACCTCAGGATTCAGGTAATTGTTGTACAAATGCACGGACATGCATTAAACCCCCTTTTGCCACAGCACGGCTCATTTGTTTTGAAATACGCTGATTAAGTTGGCCATTACTCGTGTATTTTGAATTTAGAAAACTGAATCATAGTAGAAAACTGAAATATTGCCATTCTTTAACCCTTTACCAAACAATCCCTGGTTTTCACGACCCTAGGAAAAAAAGGCTTTTGAAAACATTGAGGGAAAAGGAGAAAATGCTGGTAACCAGCATTTTCCCACAATGTTTTCTATCCTATCAGAGACCTAAAGCTCATTTCTACCCATTCTGAATTTGTCATCTGTGAATGCTGTTTTGGAAGAGTCTAAAATTTGTCGTTTGGGAAAGGGTTAAAGATCGTCTTAAGAACGTTTCATAAGCGTTTCTTTTGGATTTGTAGCATTTAGGATTGCCAGCTACTTGTGATTTGTATATTTACTGTATTAGAAAATTGAAATATCCCTTTCTTTTGAGAGAAGCTAGCATCTTTAACGTATCCTTGTATTGTGGGCTTTATCTATTGCCTTAACCCTTTAAGCTGTTAAGCGCGGCTAAAGGTTCTTTTGCAGCCAGAACGTACAGTCTGATCTTGGATTTACACTGCCCTATGAGGGCATTTTCTTTTCCTCTGAAAAGATAACTTTGTAATGGCAACATTTGGGACTTTACTAGCGCCTTGAAAGTTTCATTTTAACTCTTTACCAGACGACAAAATTTTAGACTTGTCCAAATTGAAAGCATTTGCAGATGACAAAATAAACGTGATTCAAAAATTGAAACTTGACTTTGGAACAGTAGAAAACATTGTGGGAAAAGGAGAAAATGCTGGTTACCAGCATTTTCTCCTTTTCCCACAATGTTTTCAGAAGGCATCTTCCTCAGGGTCGTTAAAACCAGGGATTGTTTGGTAAAGGGTTAACTTATGCAGCTGGTTAAGAATGTATCCCAAGTGTCTTTTCTTTTTTTTTTTTAGCTCACCTGAGCACGAAGCGCTCAAAGTGAGCTTTTGTGATCGTGCTGTGTCCGGTGTCCGTCGTCAACTTTTACCTTGTGTACGCTCTAAAGGCCATATTTTAAGTCCGATACTCATGAAACTTGGTCAGAATGTTTGTCAAAATGATATCTCAAACGGGTTTGATAATGGACCACGTAGGGTCGAAAACTAGGTCACTAGGTAAAATATTAGAAAAACCTTGTGTTCAATCTTAAGGCGATATTTTCGGTCCAATATTCATGAAAAATGGGGAAAAAATGTTTGTCTTGATGATATCTCAGATGAGTGTGAAACAGGTCACATCTACTCAAAAAGTTAGGCACAGGGTCAAATATTTGAAAATTTATTGTACGCTCTAGAGGCCACATTTTCAGTCCAATACTCATAAAACTTTGTCAGAGAATGTTTTTTTTTTTTAATATATATCTTGGACGGATTGAAAATATGTTATGTCGGGTCAAATCACGGAAAAACATTGTGTACACTGTAGAGGCCACATTTTCAGTCCAATACTTAGGACAATGTCAGAATGTTTGTCTGCATGATAGTTCGGACGAGTTTGAAAATCGCATCGTGTGAAACACTAGGTCATTCGGTCAAATCTATGAAATACTATGTGTACGTTCTAGAGGCAACATTTTCTGTTCGATACTTATGAAAACTAGACAGAATGTTTGTCTTAATGATAAATAAGATGAGATTCAAAATTGGTCACGTGTGGTCAAAAACTAGGTCACCAGGTCAGCTCTTGGAAAAATCATGTGTACAGTCTAGAGGCCACATTTTTTGTCCAATACTCATGAGAGGTGGTCAGAATGTGTTTTTGATAATATCTACATCAAGTTGGAAAATATGCTATGTTTTGCTAAAAATGGGGTCACTGAGACAAATTTTAAACTACAGTGCACACAAGGTAATTGTTGACCTCACAAACGACGGACACAACACGATTCCAAAAGCTCATCCTGAGCATTTTGTGCTCAGGTGAGCTAAAAAGCTTGTGTACACTCTTAAGGTTACATTTTCAGTCCAGTGCTCATGTAAGTTTATTAGAATGTTTGTCCCGATATCTCGGAAGAGATTGTAAATGGGTTATGTTTGGTCAAAAGTTTCAGGTGAGCGACCTCAGGGCCATCATTGCCCTCTTGTTTTTCATATCGCGTCTAGCTCGCGTTATTTTAATTCACCATGCAAGAAAAAAGGAAATATTCCATATTTTACGATAGAGCTCTGCACCTGTAATTAATATACAGAGCTTTGTCCCATTTATTTGTGCAATGTGTTACTTGTTACAGTTCATAAAACGCGTTAACCCTTTACCAAAGAACAACTAGAGGCGCTTGAGCGCCTGTATCGCTCCACAGGCCTGATATTTCTATAATGGCGAAAGGAAGTTTTTAACAATTATCATTCAATCCTGCATTTTAGCTCACTGAAGAAACAATTTGGTAGACAACCACCATAGGAACTTACCTGCAAAACAACAATGAAATCCAATGAATAGTTTTAGAGAAGAAATTTTTCAAAGATTTTACTTTATACCATAAAGGGAAAATGAGTCTCCCATAAAAGCCATGTTTTTTGACAGATCTTTTTTTTTTTAAGGAATTCTGTAAACCTGTATCTAAGGAACATTCCTGCAAAATAATAATGCTATCCAAATAGCGGTTTGGGAGGAGAAGATTTTTAAAGGTTTTTTACTTTGGTTTATCATGGCAACCAGAATTCTTCATGGAACACAATTTTTTGAAGGAATTTGAAAGAGGACCACCAAAGGAACATTCCTGTGAAATTTGGTAAAAATCCAGTCAATAGTTTCTGAGAAGTTTTTTAAAGAAAAAGTTTACGGACGCACGCACGGACGAACGAACGGACGGACGGATGCACGCACGGACGCACGACGGACACAACGCCATGACAATAGCTTGCTGGCCTTCGGCCAGTGGAGCTAACAACAATGAAATCCAATGAATAGTTTTAGAGAAGAAATTTTTCAAAGATTTTACTTTATACCATAAAAGGAAAATGAGTCTCCCATAAAAGCCATGTTTTTTGACAGATCTTTTTTTTTTTAAGGAATTCTGTAAACCTGTATCTAAGGAACATTCCTGCAAAATAATAATGCTATCCAAATAGCGGTTTGGGAGGAGAAGATTTTTAAAGGTTTTTTACTTTGGTTTATCATGGCAACCAGAATTCTTCATGGAACACAATTATTTGAAGGAATTTGAAAGAGGACCACCAAAGGAACATTCCTGTGAAATTTGGTAAAAATCCAGTCAATAGTTTCTGAGAAGTTTTTTAAAGAAAAAGTTTACGGACGCACGCACGAACGGACGGACGGACGAACGGACGGACGCACACAACGCCATGACAATAGCTCTCTGGCCTTCGGCCAGTGGAGCTAAAAATTAGACTTGTCCAAGCTGAAAGCATTTGCAGACAATTTAGATGTGGCTCAAAAGACGATGGAATTTGTCTTTGTTTGGGTAGAAAACATTATTGGAAAAAGAGAAAATGCTGGTTACCAGCATTTTCTCCTTTTCCTTCAATGTTTTCGTAAGGCCTCTTTGTTAAAACGTCATTAAAAACTCGGGATTGTGCGGTAACAGGTTTTAAAAGGCTTCTCCGTTAAAACGTCATTAAAACTCGGGATAGTGTGGTAACACTGTTTTTGCAAGGCTTCTCCGTTAAGATGTACGGTATTTCAAAAACTCGGAATTTTGTGGTTTGAATGTTTTTAAAAGGCTTCTCCGTTAAAATGTCATTAAAACACGGGGTTGTGTAGAAACAACGTTTTCAAAAACTTTCTCTATTATAACATCAATAACAATTCCAGATCGTGTGGTAACAATGTTTTTGAAAGCTTTCTCTATTATAACATCATTAAAACTCAGGATTGTGTTGTAACAGTTTTCAAAAAGGCTTCTCTGTTAAAACGTCATTAAAACTCCGGATTGTGTGGTAAAGAAATAATCTTGGGTATTAGGATTAGGTTATGTCTCATATATCTATATAAAGGAAGCAGAGCAATACGAAGTCATTTTGGCCCTTTTGTTAGCTTAGCTGTTTTCAGAAAAAAAGTCAAGGTATTGTCATAGCCCCTTTGTTGTCTGCATCCATCCATCCAAACTCATCTGTCCGTCTGTCCATCCATCTAGTCCAGCAGAAATAATTCACATAATATTAACCGTTCGACAGAATCTTTGACCCGACCATTTGCTTGCTTTGACGATGGTTATGTGGGAAAGCAGACTGTGGCTTAGAAAAAGTATTGCGCAGAGTAGTAGTAAAAGAAACTCCAGGAAAGCATGGATAGGTGCACTGGCTGCCGCGATATAACTGAAATAATGTTGAAAACGGTGTTAAACACCACCATCATTGAAAGCATTTGCAGATGACAAGGCATTTGTTGCTCAAATGACGGAATTTGAATTTTGGAAAGGGTAGAAAGCGTTGTGGGGGGAAAGGAGAAAATGTTGGGTACCAGTAGTTTTTCCTTTAACCACAACCTTTTCAAGTCTTTTTCCTCAAGGATATTCAAACTCCAGAATGGCTGGTAGAGGGTTAAGAAATATCAAGCCTTGGTGTACATCTGTCAGTGCTAGAGTTATAACCCTTAACTCTTATTGACCCACACGAAAAATGCTTTTCAAAACATTGTGGAAAAAAAAAAAAGAAAATGCTGCTCTAGCATTTTCTTCTTTTCCCACAATGTTTTATACCCTTTCACAGACAAATCCCTTGATTTGAGTCACCATTAACGTGGTCTGTAAATGCTTTTAGTTTGGCCATGTGTAAAGTTTTACTGTTCGGTAAAGGGTTAAAAAAAGATTACCTGTATTTGAAAATTTCTATCCTAACCAAAGTACTGGAAGTACTGACAGACTATTGACTATGGTATAAAGGGCCTTGGTAACTTATGGCCATTTACTCGTCACAATAGGAAATTGATTGATCGATTGAATTGGAGTTTAACTCCGTTTTAACAGCTTAGGTCATATCACGGTGGTCAGTGCACCTATGCATGTGTTTCCTGGCTTTCTCTCACCAGTATTGACGCAACTTTCTTTCCAAGTCACTAACTACTTTCTCACATGTATCAGAGGTGAGAGGTGAAAAATCACCAGAAAGAAAATTTGCTTCATCCTGGTATTGAACTCACAACTACCATGTCACAAGTGCGATATGCTAACCACTGGGCTACCCTGGCGGGCTACAGTAAGAAATACCATGAATGAATTCTGTTAATTTTGAAAATAAAGAACATATCAATTGAATGATTTGTGTATTTGAATACTTTTTAGTTGATGGATTGATCGTTTGTTTGGTGCTGAATGCTGTTTTCACCATTATGTCAGTTATATCTTGGCTGCCAGTGCATCTATCCATTCCTTCCTGGAGTTTCTTTTTCCAGTACTTCACACAGTATTCTTCCATAGCCACTGGCTGCTGTTTTTAATAGGGTTTGACTGATTGATTGTTTGGTGTTTAACGCCGTTTTCAACACTATTTCAGGTACATTGTGTTGGCCAGTGCAATTATCCATGCTTTCCCGGAGTCTCTTTTACTACTACTCTGCACAATTTTCTTTCAAAGCCACTGGCTGCTTTCCCACATAACCATCGTCGAAACAATGATCAGCTGTGAGAGAGTGATGAACCCTGTTGCAATAACTATTATCAATCCTGAAAAAGAAACTGGATGAGCTGGGGATACAAACCAGCAACTCCCCATTTTTAAGTCCTGTGCCCTACCAACTGCACTATTGCGGCTTGGCAATTACTTTCTAGAGTTGGCTTGTACATGAAGTTTCCATGCTTTTTCATTTTCTCATTGGTTGGACAAGCTATAAATGACAAAACCCATCATTTTAGGTACATGCGACATTTGCAAATGCGCCATGCTCTGGCAAAATGGGGCTTAATGCATCTCCGTAATCCATGATACCAAGCAAGTCATCACATAATTATGGACCCATAAAATTCGTTTTGTCTAACAACTGACTGAATCATGAGGTACACTGGTCCATGGTGATGCAGAAAACTGACCAATAGCGAAAAGTTTCGGCCCAGGTCAGCCTGCGCAGACTGCACAGGCTGACCTGTGTCGATGCTTTTCGCAGATGCATTAAGCCCCCTTTTCACAGAGCATGTCATTTGGTAAAAAGTTTAGTCATTAAGGTATCAGTCATTGTTATCTTTCTTCTAGCTTCTTCTCTGGATTTGGGTATGGCACTCCATACTGCATACACATCTTGCGTAAAGTCTTTTCATAAATCTTATTAAGTTTGGCTGACTGTTGTAGTGCGTATTTTATATCTTCTATCTCTTCAAAGAAACCCTGAAAAGAGTCAATGATCAAGAAAACAAGAGCACCGCATGCAGGTGCCAACACTTGGGCACTGTCATTTGATTTTCGGTGTAAATTGTGCATCAAAAAAGCTGCATAACTGTGTCAAAAATACTTTGATGGTTAGCTGCCCTTGCTGTATAAGTTTCCCTTTTGATAGTTAACAATTTGTACAAGTTGGGAGTAAATATCTTCATTGGATTACCAACTGAATTTTGAGGAAGAATTGTCTATTGACTTGCATGCTAAAAATTGACCAAGAGCAAAAAGTATCAGCCCAGGTCAACCTGTGTGAACTGCGCAAGCTGACCTTGGTCGATACTTTTTGCAAATGCATTAAGCCCCCTTTTCATAAAGCATGGCTCATTTTTTCTACACTTCTCTTACGAAATTTTATATAAAATGCCAACTTATGTCAGATCCTATACATCTGTATGAATGTATGTATAAAAAGAAAAAAAATACAATTTTTGTGCTTGTAACAATTTGAATATAATGATAATTCTTAAAAAGTGTTAAATTAAGGAGAAAATTAAGAAGGAATATGTGCAATCTTGAAATGTACTGTATAAAATGATTTTTTGTGATGTGGAAATTTTTGCGATTTCGCAAATTTGAAAAATTTGCAAACTTTTCTGTATGCATATTTTACAGCAAGTATACCAACAAATAACAAGTGTCTCCAATTCGCAAACATTTCTGGATGCAAAATGTCCGTAATCAGCTATTAGCAAATTTTTCGATACTCGTGTACATCCATGTATACAGTATATAGGATATTATTGAGCTTATACATCTGTAACTAAACCAAAACTTACATAGTCAAGACCATTCAATTCCTGCTTTAATTTGTCCAGATCTCTTCTAAGTTTCTTGTTTTCTTTCTTTAGGGTACTTATCTCTTCCAAGTTGTCACCTGCAATGATGGTTTTATAAATCAACCCTCTGCAACACACAATCCCGAGTTTAAATGACCCTTAAAGTGAAGGCTTTTGAAAACATCGTGGGAAAAGGAGAAAATGCTGGTAACCAGCAATTTCTCCATTTCGCACAATGTTTTCAACTCTTTCAGACAAATCCCATTATTTAAGCAGCCTTTATTTTGCAATCTGCAAATGCGTTTTATATGTACTTGACTAGAACTTTGTTGAGTGATATAGACTAAACTTCATAGTACACATTTAGTTTCAACTTAGATTTTGAAAGCCAAATAAACACTTATTATTCTAGAAAAACAGACTGAATGCAAACTCTTTACTACAGAAGGCAAAATTTTAGACTTGTCAAAACCTTTTGGTTTAACCTATCAGAAAATGGTTGAGCCAATTCAAAATCCATTTTATCTAACAACTGACTTAATCATGAGGTAGACTGGTCCATTGACATTCAGAAAATTTAAGAATAGCAAAAAGTTTTGACCCAGGTCAACCTGGGCAGACTACGCAGGCTGCCCTGGGTTGATACTTTTTGCAAATGCATTAAACCCCCTTTTCACAGAGTATGGATCATGTAAATTTATTGATAATATGAATGAAGATTTATTGTTCAATCTTTGCATGATGTAAAAGGAAAGATTTCAGATAAAGGTTTAAAAAAAAAAAAGGTATTTCACAGCCTCACTTGATTCATTGGGTGACCTTGACCTTGAATGACTGGACTTGAATCTATTTTTAGATTTCAGCTGGATTTGAAGGATCTTTAAGTCTCTTTCTAATACTGTGATTTCTTCTGTTTTTTCCTTCAATTTCTTTTCCAGCTCAACCATTCCTAGCTGAAAATTACAGATAAAAATGAGCTATACTCTGGCAAAAGGGGGTTTAATTCCTTACCAAACAACAAAATTTTTGACTGTACCAAATTGAAAGCATCTGCAGACGACAAATTAATTGTTGCTTAAATGATGATCTAGGTATTGGACAGGACAGAAAACATTGTGGGAAAAGGAGAAAATGCTGGTAACCAGCATTTTCTCCTTTTTCCACAGTGTTTTCAAAAGCCTTCTCTTGCAGGGTCGTTCAAACTTTGGACTATGTGGTAAAGAGTTAATGCATCTCTATGATGCAATATACCAAACAAGTCATCACATAACTATGGATCCATATAATCCATTTAATCTAACAATCAACTGGATCTGGAGGTAAAATGGACCTTTAACATGCAGAAAATTTACCACTAGCAAAAAGTTTCAACCCATGTCAGCCTGCACAGATTGTGTAGGCTGGCATGGGTCGGTACTTTTTGCAGAAGCATTAAGCCCCCTTTTTCACAGAGCATGATTCAAACAGTAGTGACTCTTTGGCAGTAAATGGGAAAGCAGACTGTTCAGGCTGACATGGGTCGATACTTTCTTGCAGATGTATTAAGCCCCTTTTTCACAGAGCATGATTCAAGTAGTAGTGCCTCTTTGGCTGTAATCAGGAACCTTGGCTAAAGTCCCAGTGCCTGTGCCATGTATGTCATTGGGCAATGTACATCATTGGGCTCCGAGCATACACTTATGTCAAAGCACTGAATCCGTTTTGTTCATGAATATGTAGGTTTCTAAGAGAGATTTCATGAAATTACATGCAATTCTTGAGACAAAGTTATGTGATAAAAAGAGCCTGACATTGGATGAGGTTTAAGATAAGATTTTATTAAAGTCATAAGGAAAAAATGTTTTTAAGACAATGCCTAGCTTAACCCTTTACCACACAATCCCGACTTTTAACGACCCTAAGGAAAAGAATTTTTGAAAACATTGCGGGAAAAGGAGCAAATGCTGGTAACCAGCATTTGCTCCTTTTCCCACAATGTTTTCTACCCTATGAAAGACAAATTTCATGTTTTGAGTAACACTGCATTTGTGGTCTGCAACTGCTTTCAATTTGGACAAGTCTAAAATTTTACCGTGTGGTAAAGAGTTAACAACATTTTTCTAGACTCGTTTAACTCTATACAAAACTAAAAAAATTTAAATTGGACCTCAAATTCAGCAAATTCAAAGTGGCTAAAATGATGATTTCTCTCTTATGGTAGGGTAGAAAACATTTTTCCCTTTTCCCACAATGTTTTCAAAAGCTGTCTTCCTTAGGGTGGTTAAACTCGAGATTGCGTGTTATAGGTCATTAAAATTTTATTACAAAACACCACCATTACTGTATGTAAGATCCTGTATTTATCACATAACTACCCTTATTTTCAGTTTATACGGTCATTAAAAATTGCTGAGCAATGAATTTTATTATCTTTAGATTCAAGACAAATCATTATATGCATGTTTCTTTTGAAATCTATTTTTGTCCATAATGTGCAAAAAAGAAGCAAACAGGCAACATGTAAATTTCAATACACATCATTGTACATGTATGCCTATGTTTTACAATAATTATCAACTATAATTCTTGAGAAACAGTCATGTGATAGAAAGAATCTGACATTTGTGCGCTTTTGAGGTAAAATTTTATTCAACTTCTTGACAAAAATGGCTATTAAGCTCACCAAAGACTCACTTCATAACATTTTTACTTGACTTCTTCAATAAAATTTTATCTCAGATGCAAAGTCATGTCAGATCTTTATGTCTTACATTGAGATTTGTTATGGTTTCTATATGTGTCATGTTCTGCTTCACCTCCTTCTCATATCTCTTCATTAAATTCGAATGCATGGAAAGTAGCCTGTAAAGATAAAACAAGATGAGATGAGAAGAGATAAAATGAGATAAATTGAGTTAAGATAGATGATTTTTCTGGAGCATCAAAACAAAATCTGCCTCTCTCAGTCTCTTGCCATATGATTTAAAAAATAAATAAATAAATTCAGTACAATATAGGACACCGAAAATGATATTACTCTTCATCACATAATCCCAAGTTCTAATGACATGGAGGAAAAATGGTTTTGAAAACATGTTGGGAAACAAGCATTTTTCTCCTTTTCCCAAAATGTTTTTTAGCCATTCATAGAATAATCTGTCCATTTGAGCAACATTTAATTTGTGGTTCATACATATTTTTCATTTCTCCTTTTTGAAGAAATCTTTTGAAAACATACAGTATTGGGAAAAAGAGAAAATGTTGGTAACCAGCATTTCTCCTTTTCCCAATATGTTTTTTAGTCTTTCAAAGACTAATCTGACAATTTGAGTAACATTTGAGCAACATCATAGTGACAATGCAGCCTTGATAGTGTACAAAAGATTTTTCAAAGATTCGTCTCAGTGACCTTCTTTTAACCCTTTACCACACAATCCCGACTTTTAACGATGCTGTGAAAAAAAACCTTTTGAAAACATTGTGGGAAAAGGAGAAAATGCTGGTAACCAGCATTTTCTCCTTTTCCCACAATGTTTTCTACCCTTCCCAAAACAAATTTCAATTCTTCAGTCACCTTTGTTTTGTCGTCTGCAAGTGCTTTCAATTTGGACCAGTCTAAAATTTTGTCGTTTGGTAAAGAGTTAAAGGATAAAGACAGAACTTGTCCACAATTTTTCATTAAATCATGTACATTTAGCTACAGAGCATTGTGGTCTCTTCAGTGAACACAAGGTAATCATTGATACCCACACAACTGACGACGGACTAATCAGGATGGCAAAAACTAACTTTAAGCACTTCCTGTTTTGACATGAAATGGAGTATACTTACGCTGATGACTTCTTAGGATCAGGGTCATTTTCACTGTGATCCCTTTTCTTGCCAAACCTATCCAGGGGTGGATAGCCTATTTTTGGATCTGTCTGTACATGTATACTGAAATATTATTTATACAGGCCTTATTTAAATGAAAACTAACCCTTTCACAAAGATAACTGCTGCCAGTGTAGATTAAGAGCCAGACAAATAGTTCAGTTGTTAGCATATCTGACTCGTGACCTGGTGGTAGCAAGTTTGATACCCACTTGAGGAAAACTTTCCTTGAAGCGTTTTTTTGCCTTTCACCTCTGATGCATGTGAGAAAAGTGAGAAATAAAGTTGTGCCAGTTCAAGTGTGAGAAAGCCAGGAAACACATGCGCAGGTGTACTGACTTCCGTGATATGACCTTTGCTGTGTAAAGCAGTGTTAAACTCCAATACAAAGAAAAAGTACAGTAAGAACAGGACAAAAGATGCAGTCTGTTCTTTGATCCACACTGGTCATCTTCTTGTCAGGAGCAACCTTGAAACAACATTTTTCTGATATTATTTCAAGACTTAGAATGTCCTCTGGGTATCTTTGGCCAGTGGATAAATTAGACAATTTACTTTTTCATACAGTCCAGAGCTACAGATAAGAGAGAGTGATGGTATTCTAAATCCATTATTTCTCTTCCAAACCCTATGTTGTGGGTACTCATTAGAATCATCTCGATGAGACGATTCTGATGAGTACCCACAACATAGGGTTTAGTTGAGAATAATTAATATTTTCAATTTTGAAATCAAAATCACTCCCTCTATCTGGAGCTCTGCAGTCATTGTATTTTATACAGTCACTACAAAATTTGAATCTTGACCAAACAGTAAAATTCAAGACAGGTGCTGGTCTAAATTAAAACAACTGCAGACAACAAAATAAATGTGACTCAATAAATTGAAATTTGTTTTTGGTAGAGTAGGAAAGGTGTGCAATAAAATCCGAGAAAATTTGATCCCATGTTCATTTTGAATATGAATATTATAACAAAAAACAGAAAAGACAACCTCTCCACCAGTGTAGATGGGTTCAGAATTTTATTTCCTTTTGTTCCCTGACCTTCTTAGGCTCGGTGCTGATCTCATGAATCTTTTGAAAAGCCTTTACATTTTAGGAAAGCCATGCAAAACTTCTTTTTCTCTCATTTCAAGCCAGCCAGCCTGAAAGCTCTGGCAAAAGTGCCAAAACCACCTGACATCCCCAAACAAGAAATACTTGGCTTATCACACACGTGGCCTAGCCAGGCTTACACTAACAATGGTGAGGAATCCACATAGCAGGAACATCTTATTATTTGTTTTATTCATTTGCCAGTAGTATGTAACAACAACAACAACAACAACAAATAAATTAATAAATAATAAATGCCCAATAAGGCTAATACATTTTCTTGCATTTTTCTGTTGTAAAATATCATTTGGCCAAAATGTCCTACTTAGTAATTTCAGCAGGCCAAAATGTCCAGGCCCAAACATCCAGGCCAAAATGTCTATGGACAAAAAGTCTGTGAACAAGTTAGGAGTTTACTTACTCTCTAGATGTGACATAATTTTTAAGTAGTTCATTCACTTTGTTTGACTCCTTTATTTGGTCTAACTCTTTAACGGCATCATCCCGCTGATGTTTGACTTTTAACAGTTTCAATTTCAACTCCTCGTTCTCTTTTGTAAGCTGAAAGGATATTTTTAGTTCCAAATTACTTCTAATGTTTAACTCTTTACCACATGAGAAATTGTTAGATCAGTCCAAAATGACAGGATTTTCTGATGGCAAATTAAATCATGGTCAAATGGCAAGATCTGTCTGTAAATGTGATAGGACTAAAAACATTGTGGGAAAAGGAGAAAATGCTGTTTACTAGCATTTTCTCCTTTTCCCTCAATGTTTTCAAAAGCTTTATTCTTCATGGTTGTTAAAACACCGGATTGTGTGGTAAAGGGTTGAATTGTTGAACCTTTCACAAATTACAAAAAGTTGGACTTATCCAATATGGAAGCATTTGCCTTAAAGAAATTATTGAGTAAACTTATTGTTATTAATGTTAATCTGCACTCTTGATAAAACTAGTTGGGTACCTTTCTTCATTAAAATGTTTATGATCAATGATTGTTTCGAAGTAGTCCCTATCTGTGGAGTCTCTATGTACGTTACCATACCCAGGGACAGAACAGGCTTTCTGCATCCCTGGGCATTTCCCCAAGACTTGTTTTCGTCTGGGCTTGTTCGTCCCAATAGAGCTTAGCATGGTATAATTAGATGCACTGAGGTTCCCTTGAATCAGATTTGTCATACTTCATAAAGATCATATTGACCCAGATCTATACAGTTTATTTTGTTTTCCTAGGTGTCTGTATTAGTCTTGATAAGTTTGCTTTTGTAGGATTCATTAGATTGAGTAACTTGTTTAATAGGTATAAGAGCTTCTTTTACTGTGATTCCCACATGAAACTTAACATTCGTTATAATTAGTAAAGTAGCGAAGGACGAACAATCCCGGGCGAATAAGCCCGAAGACGAACAAGCTCAGGGACGAACCAGTAAGGAACACACCAGGAGACACTACAAAATGTTATTCTGCAGTCTCGATCACTTGATTGTTTTGAAGCAGTCGCATGAAAAACACCATACCTGCATGCATGTGTGTATATCTGGATAAGCCATTTTGGTTTGAAACGGTTTACATCATGTTATATGAATTCGGATTTTTCGTCTCAAATGTAAACAGTTATTTGCAACTACGGTGTATATAAAGATTAGAAATTCATGAGAAATACACACCCATTGCTTACAGAACCGGACTACTTTTCAAAACGACAAGCGTTAAATTGAATTTCAAAATCAAATAAACGTTTACTCATTGAAACGCTACCTGGTGCGATTCATTCAGCTATGATCAGCTAGCATGTAGACTATGCACCGGTCATTTACTAAAACAGCCCCTACAGGCTTGGGTAATAACTTCGGTATAAGCCCTACATTTCCCTAGTATATGGGATCGGTGATGCGTCATAGCAGACAGGTCGAATCTTCGAAAAATATGACATGCGCAGACAACGTGCAGATCAAAGATCAGACTGCACGTTGTGTACAGTCTGATCTTGATCTACACCGTCCGCAAAAAGCAGTATGATGTTCTAATATAAAAATCTAATGTTATGCTTAATCCTTTTACCACACAATCCCGAGTTTTATGGACCGTGAAGAATGTAAGTTTTGAAAACATTGTGGGAAAATGAAAAAATGGTGGTTACAGTGTTTTCTACTCTTTCAGACACGAATTCCATCGTTTGAGTCACATATATATAGATCTACCGTCATCTGCCATTGCTTTCAATTTGGGCCATTCTTAATTTTAATTGCCGAGCCCCAGTAGCCCAGTCGGTAGCGTGCAGGACTTGAGAACAGGGGGTAGTGGGTTCGATCCCTGACCCAGCCAATTTCTTTTCGGGGATTGAAATGAATATTGTACGGAGTACTGGTTCAAAAAATCCAGGAAAGCATTGATAGAGATGCACTGCTCGCCGCCATAAAACTGATATAATGTTGAAAACGGCGTTAGACACCATACAATCAATCAACTGTATCGCACTTTATACCATACGGCATGCAGTTTCCGAGAATAGGCGAGGAACTTCATAAGTTTTTTTCCCCCTCCAATTCATGAGGAAGCTTCAGGAACGCCACTGGATAGGTGCACAGGGTCAGCGATATGACTTAAATAATGTCGCAAACGGCGTCTTGCCAAACAAAGACTGGTGAAGAATGACAAAAGAATATTTTCTTATTTTATTGTATCTATTACCAGTATTTGATATTTTCTTCTCACTTTAACCACAGGCAAAGGAGAAAAAATAGAACTAGGCAAGTCTGCATGCTTTTTCAAGAACGTCCGTGAACGTTGCATTCAAGACTTTGCCGCCTAGATGGCGCTGCTAGTTGACGCGCAGCCAATCAGATCCCGCTTTGGTACGGCTACTATTTCACACACAATCACTGCTGTACACAGAAATGTTCCATTCAGTCATTATGACATGAGCCCGAATGGACAGCTTCAACGGGATTAAAATCGCCTAATCTGAAATAGAAAATAATCGCTATTAACTAAAAGGGACATTAAACTAGATTTTGACCTCAATTTCTTTTTTAGGAGAAAGTTGATATATTGTGAGGAAAAATAATAAATACATGACTGTTTATAAATAAATAGATAATGTAGATAGATAAATACATATTAATTTAACGTTTTGATCAATGGTAAGGAATTGTGACACTAGCAAAGAACTAGTTAGTGCCCTGGCTACTGTAATCTGACTATTATATTTTTATAAACTCCTATAATTAGCCGAGCCCCGACAGCGCAGAGGGTAGCATATACGACTTGAAAACAGGGCGTCGCTGGTTCGAATCCCAAGCGTGGGTAATTTCCTTACGATGATTGATGATAGTCATTGCGACAGGATTCATGCCTCTCTCACCGCTGATCATCGTTTCAACGATGGTCATGTGGTAGAGCAATCAGTGGCTTGGGAAAAATATTGTACTGGTACTAGAAACAGAAACTTCAGGAAAGCATGGAAAGGTGAACTGACCACTCTCGATATAACTGAAATAATGTTAAAAACGGCTTTAAACACTATGCAATCAATCGATCAACTGATCTGCAAACTGCTAACAAAACTAAACAGAGGTACAAATGAAAGATATTCCTTTGGCGGATGAAATATGTAAAACTAAGTTAGTAGGCGCGCAGCCACGTGGTAACGTTGAAGCCTGTACCCCAATATTCTTTTTTCCATTAGTGAAGCTCTTCAAGTTAGAGGTACGTTTAGACCCACTACCGGGACCGTGCGTGAACAAAAATCAATGGCATTATATTATGTAGTAAAACCAAAGGCAGCCATCTGTACTAACGGAGGCACATTTTTTTTTTTTTTTTAATAAGTATTCTTAAGTATATTAAGGCTTTCATTACTCATTTTCTTCTGTTATGGGTAGTTATTTGGCTGCGTTACAGGCAACATGTAGGTTCCGATAATATCGCGCCATCTCGCGCGACTTCTGCATTATTTTACCATGCACGCACAAGAGTATTAAAAGAGTGATAACTCTATCCGATAAAGAGAGGTAACTCTATCTGACTTGCGACAATAAGTAATTTTACAGATGAATTTTCGAAGAAAATAAAGGCAGGTGGGAGGGGGAAAAAAATCAGAATTCGCAAAAGTTCGTCCATAGCTTTTGGCACAGGTTTCAACTTTGCTACATATTTGACAACGTTCCTTAAGTGATTCACTTACGTGCAAGCCTTTATCTGATTCATTCTGTTGATATGACATTGGCTGGGATACGTTTTTCCGTCTGTGCAGCAAATTGGGTTGGACTGCCCTGTGCAGTTATGTTCTTTGCCGCAGTCTAATTCTAGAAACCTCTTGCTCGGTCGACACACCATACCTATAAATAGATGTTCAATTATATGTGATTCATGTTATTTGAAAAGGGATGTAATTTGAATCTGCAAGAAGTATTGACCCATGTCAACCTGCTTGGACTGCGCAGGCTGACATGGGTCGAAACTTTTTGCTTTTTGTCAATTTTCTTCACGTTCAAGGACCACTCTACATCATGACGTTTCAGTTGGTTGTTTGATAAATAGATCCATATGGATTCGCAATTATGTAATGACTTGCGTGGTACTAGTATCTTGCGTCACGGAGGTGCATCCCCTTTTTGCCAGAGTGCCGCTCATGCGTCTGTATGGTGGAATTTCAAATTAAAAATATACATTTTTTTATACACAGTGATACCTCTATTATCCTACATGTAGCAAGGTAGATCTAAGTACATACATGTTCTGTATTGTTGAACGCCGTGTTGAACATTACTTCAGTTATATCGCTCGAACAATGCACCTATCCATGCTTTCCTGGAGTTTCTTTTACTACTGCTTTGTGCAATATTATTTTCAAGTCGCTGTCTGCTGTACAACATAAACTATCGTCGAAATTTTGACGCAGCATTCCATATCCAGATTAATTTCAAAATGGTCTGAAAACCTTGAAAAAAAAAAAGAATTTTTTATCTGAGTTACACAAGAAATAAAATACATACCTGTTACCAGTAAGGTTACGATAAATAGCATAAATGAAAATTGTGGTGCCATTTTTAATTCAAGTTTTCCAAATTCTACTCAAACTTGTGTTTATAGATAGGTAATTCGAAGCTTAATGTTTTGTAGATTTACTTAACTTCTATTTAAAGACATGTGATGTAAACTTTGGGTTATCTTAGAGCCAAAAGTGTCACCAATTGACGATAGTTTTACGTCAAAGGGGTCACTTCTAACGTCATTGGCCAGCAGTTATCGTCTAACGAATCCTTTCGTTTAGAAGTTGAGTGTCGAACTCATCCTTTCGTTTAGAAGTTGAGCCCCGGTGACCTGACGTTGTTTGACTTATCACAACATTTAAGATGTCCCCTTTGTCACTTTTGTTGACACGGTAGCCCATGTGTATTTAACAGGAGCTATTTTTCAAATTTCAGAAATGATTTAGATCTAATACTGAACAAAGCAAGGCAATAGCCGGCAAATCATGTAAATCGATGCATATTTTGAAAGACAATAGCTGCGTTTATTGTTCAGTCTAATCCCGTACACTGCGCATGTCACAAAACTGTATTCTTAAACTTATTAAATGATATCAATGTTATTGTGTTAACTTTGTAAACAACATACCCTAGACATATTTGAAAGTGTAACATATATTATGAGACATCCTGTAGATGATAATTGTGGTCAAGAGAGGGATGCTCAGGGATAGAGAGAGAGAGGTATCATGCGCCAAAGCCAATAAGCTTTAGTAAATGTCTTTAGAGCTCTAAAGAACATGTTTCCTTCTAGTGAGCTCGAGATAAATGCAGTACAGAGCAATCTTTTGTAAGACCTACCAAAAATCGACACAGTCAGTGTATTTATGGCAACATCGCTCTTCAAATTTAAGGCGCATTTTGACTTGGTTGGACCACGTGCAAACGGAAATCAATGGCATCATATTTGAAGTGCAATCAAATGCAACCGTCTGTATTAAATGAGGCGTATTGCATTGCGATGCAGTGTTTCATAAGTTTATGTAGTCTTTCATTTCTCTTTTATTATTCTGGTTGAAGGTTAGTTAATGTTTTGTCTACGTTTCGGGCACCTTACAAGTATGTCCTTATAATATCGCATTGTCTCGCGAGAGTTGTACATTTTCTTACCAAATATGCACATGAGTGCTCAAAGAGAGATAATTCTATCGGCTTTTCTTAGACAATCCATGACGAATATAAGATTTAGTGTTAAATTCATACAGACAAACTTAAGAACAAAATACACTTCTTTAACCCTTTAACTCACAATCCAAAGTTTTAATGACACTTGGAAAATGGCCTTTTGAAA
This sequence comes from Hippopus hippopus, assembly GCA_946811185.2. Taxonomy (NCBI): domain Eukaryota; kingdom Metazoa; phylum Mollusca; class Bivalvia; order Cardiida; family Cardiidae; genus Hippopus; species Hippopus hippopus. The sequence continues at coordinate 1,613,269 of OX328109.1, forward strand.
ACATTGTAGGAAAAGAGGAAAATGCTGGTAACCAGCATTTTCTCCTTTTCCAAGATTGTTTTCTACCCTACCCAAAACAATTTTCAATTTTTCAGTCACATTTGTCATCTGCAAATGCTCTCTATTTGGACAAGTCTACATTTTTATCGTTTGGTAAAGAGTTAACTCTGCGCCAGGCGACAAAATTTAAGATGTGATAATGAAATCATTAAAAGATGACAGTGTGGCCGATTGATGGGAATTGTCTTTGAAGGGATATAAAGAGTCGTCTGAAAAGGAGAAAATGTTGGTTACAGGTGTACATTTGTTCATTCTCTACAATGTTTTCGAAAGCCCTTGTCAACGTGGTCGTTAAAACCCGGGATTGTTTGATGAAGCATAAACTTTGACCTTTGCTGTTTGGCGTGCACCATCTCAGGTCCGTTACCACAAGAGGTCAAACTTGGCTGTGGGAACAAGTCACCGATTTTCAGTATAGATCTATCTTTGGAAGTACTGTTTCACTATTGGAGGTCTTGGATTACGTTTCAGTGCGTCACTGTCTATGTCAATTATCTTGACAATGACGCATTTCATCTCCTTACATGTACCTTATCTATAGTCCATCTTTCACTCTTGAACCTTAGAAAGCTGAATGAAATAAATGAACTTTAGACATTTTCAGGAATAAAACATTAAAAATTGTTTAAACGCAGGGCTGTTTTTCCCCTGATTTATCTTGAATACCTACAGATAAGTCTACATGTTTTGGTAGGTCTGATCTTCATATAAATTTACCCCCTAAAAATTGCCAAAAGCACAAATGGTCGCACAAAGTATACTAAGGGATATAAATGTATAACTGAAAGTACTTTCCTAAAATCTTAAAAATGTTGCACAATATTAAAATAGTTTAGACTATTCTAAATTCAAATACGTGTATCTTAAGATAGCTTGAAATTGAATTTATCATGATATTACATAAGTTCAAAAGTGAAACATTTTTTTTAAAAAATATTTCGACAGAGAACGACCATTTCGTGTCTTGACTTTCTTTTCTACATCTCATTATTTATTCGCACAGTTCCTTTCATCTTGAACAAACACATCTTACAGCTTGAAGTAAGAAATGTTGAAGTATTTTAGACTGGTAATGGACTAAACCAAGGTGGAAATAAATAGCTTTGAGTTTGGACATCCGTTTTCAGGTAACCACTATGTTTGTCCCTTTCACCTTTGATTTTTTTTTAATGTGGGATTAAAAATATTATTATTTTGATTCCGCCATATTTATGTTCTTGTTGAATACTTTTTTATCTGCGGAAAAAAAATCGAACTATCCGATCAAAAAGATTGAATTTAGCTGTGGCTTACAGCGAGCTTTATTTGAATTGCTGTTCGGGTTCTAGACTGTGCATGCTTGTAATACGAGGATTGGACGAAAAAGATCACGTGGTCTTTATATAACATATATATACACATGCATTTTGTGAAAGACTGTCATATAAAAGGAAAACTGCATACTCATTGCAACATTAAGTATTAAGTGAAACCTCGATTGTGCAGACGCGGTCACGACTACGAGTCACGTGATGTTTCTTGTACTTCTGTGTGTATTTAGCATAGATATATTTGGTAAGAGTGTCAAAAATTCTTCGTTGGCTATTCTCGAGTGATAATAAATAAATAAATAAATTTTGAAAGCACTTTCAGAATACGACAAATTAAGTACTATTCAGAGCATAAAATTTGTCAGTCAAAATGTAGAAATTACTGACATATTAGCAAGTGGCTGCTTTCCCCCATTAGTTAACATCGTCGAACCAATGATCAGCTTGTAAATCACAGACGATTTCATGACCTGCTTTTAATCAACAGACAAAAATGCGAATAAACTTGAATAATTTTGATACTTTAGTTACACCTATTAGCCAGTCAAATTTCTGCGTACAAATTTAACGCCATCAGGTGTTTTTAATCCGAATTTAGTCAGTTAAACATTACTTAACATCGCTATTCCGACAGAGTTATCTCTCTTTGTGCGTTATTGTGCATATACGGTAAGAAAATTAACAAGTCTCGCGGGACAGTACGATAGTATCGGAACCTGCACAGTGCCCGTAATGTAGCCAAATCGCTACCTAACCCATAACTGGAAAAGAAAATGAGAAATGGAAGCCTAACATACTTATTAGACACTGCATCGCAATGAAATGTACTTCCGTGAGTATAGATGGTTGCGTTTGATTGTATTTCATATTGGTCGCCAGTGATTTTTGTTTGCGCCTTTAACCTGAAGAGTTCCGCTAGTGGAAATAAATAGAGGATGATATTTTTTTTTCCAGTGAAAGATCGAAATTTATTTCATCGAGTGAACATCATCGGTAATATTTCTGATGATGTTCACTCGATGAAATAAATTCGGATCTTTCACCGAAACTATTTTTTCATGCTTCTAACCCCCCCCTTTTTTTTGGGGGGGGGGGGAAACTTACATCAAAATCCAGTACAGTTGTTTTCGGTAATTCCCCGTGGCGTACCCCCTCCGCATAACAACGCATTACAATATTACGTAAAGTGCGAGAAATGTAAGGTAAATTACGTCATATTTCCATCTAGTTGAATCACGGGCGCGCGCTTTTTACCTAGGTAACCAGTGCGCGAGAACCATTATCTCCCGCTAGATGGCATTCTACAAATACACATCTATCTAATTTGGGCATTCTGGGTAAAGAACCGGACTACTTTTCAAAACAACAACCGTTACTTTGAATTTCAAAATGAAATAAACGTTTACTCAATAAAACGCTACCTGATGCGATTCATTCAGCTATGATCGGCTAGCATGTAACCTATGCATCGGCCATTCATTAAAACACCTCATACATGCTTGGGTAATAGGCTAATAGCTTCGGTATAAGCCCTACTTTTCCCAGGTATACGGGGATGGGTGATGCATCATAGCAGACAGGTCGAATCTTCGAAGAATATGACATGCACAGACAACGGCGCGAGAACCACTGTTTCTGCCTTCAAAATGGAGAGTTAGAAAATAAAATCGGTATTTTTCACTGGTCGTAACCATGAAATATCGAACAATATTCCACCATTATTTATCGATAAACTACCGGAAAGCATGGAATAAAAAGTAATACTTTTAGTGTAAAACAGATCTAGAGTACTTGAATTGCTCTAGCTAAATCTATAAGGCTGTTCTGATTTTTTTCCAGGAACTAGAGCCGCTGTTATAGTTGCGGACAGGCGGTTTTTGGCAGACTGTTCAACCCCGATTGTGTGTGACAGTCGTGAACCCGTCGTGTGTGGAACAGACGGACAGACTTATAGAAATATGTGTACATTAGATAGTGAGGCGCAATTACAGCTTTGCAGGTACAATTCCTTTACTCACAATGTTATCTATCATTATTAAAAAAAAAAAAAAAAAGAGAAAAAGAAAACAACAACAACATCAACAAAACCCATTTTCTTAGCAACCGTACTTTTCCCCTCTGCACTTTCATATTGTTCAAAAGTAACATGAAGCGAGGCTTGTAAAATAAGTAAAATGATAATTTCTTATTTTTTTGTTTTAATTTTAATTTCAGATTGGGGATTTTAAACCCGGTGGCTTATTTGCACGACGGCAGGTGTCAAGGGAAACAGTAGGAATGCATCTATCGTCAGCTTGAGCACATAGCCACATGCGTTGGCCAAAGAACCTTGAGGAACTCAGCTGAACGCGATCCAGGCCCGCAATCACCATCCACTCTGTATTCAAGTCTTGTTTGTGTTTCCTAGACTGTGCTTCGCTTTGGCTGAGGAAAAATTGGACTGTGTATCGTTTGATTTAAAATTTGCATAAAAAATTAGAATAGGTTAACCAGACTAAATGCGACGATGTTAAATTTTTAAAGCGCCGAACTAAGCAAATAAACCAAAATTATCTTAGCAAAGCGAGCAGTGTAGAACAAAGATCAGACTGCACTTTTTGTGCAGTCTGGTCTTGATCTACACGGACTGCAAAGGCAACCATAGTTGTGAAAGCTGTTCTAAGGTTTAACTGTTAACCAAACTACAAATTTTAACTCGTCCGCTCAACGTTAATAAATTTCTGTAAGGATGCGGATCATACATTTACGAACAAAATCCATGTGTTCTCATAGTAGAGTGCCTTTCAAAGATTCAAAGATTTATCAATAAAATACAGGTATGTTATCCAATGTTTTCGTAGTTTCATATATGCTCTGCATTTAAACCTCTCTCTCTGTCTCTGTCTTTCTCTCTCTCTCTGTAGCTACGAAGCAACGTTCCTCAGTATGGTTCCCTGTAATCTCTCTCTCTCTCTCTCTCTCTGTCTCTGTCTCTACACGTTGATATTTGTTAATGATATATTTAACCTTTCATCTAAAAATGAAATAAATCATATTTAGATATATTACTATTTCTCCAGATTATTATGTCATTGTTGCATGTGTAATTATTGGTATTTTGTATTGTAACATGAACTGCTTTATAGTTATTAACCCTTGGGTTGCTAAGGGCGACTCAGTGGCCTTTTGCAGACAGTGTAGATCAATATCAGGCTGCACAAAACATGCAGTTTGATCTTAAATCTATACTATCCGATAAGGAGATATTTTTCATTTAAAAAAAAAATCCTTTGAAAATAGTCAAACTTAGGTTTTTACTATCGGTTTGGAAGTTTCATTTAAGTTATTTAGCAAGTCTAAAGTTCTACCAGTTCTGCCAGTAATTGTTTTGTTCTGTTCTGTTCCGTGTTCAAGAAGTGTTTTCTTGTGCCGTTGTAATATAGTTATGTATTGTTATAATCATGTAGGGGGGCGGACCGATCTGAAGTTGAAAGAATTTGTAGTGTAACCCAATTTTCACATGTTGAAAATAAAATTTGATAAAACTTTTACTACTTCTACTGCTACTATTGAAAAAGGTCCCTGAGTCGCGCTTAGCAGCTAAAGGGATTATAGAAAACTTAAAGGTTAACATCTCTGGGCGAAAAAAATTGAGACAGCTAATTGAAATGTAGCTTAGAAATTGAGATCTGTTTGTAGCAGGGTAGAAAACATTGTGGTAAAAGAAGAAAAAGCTGGTGACCGGCATTTTTACCTCTTCCCACAATGATTTCGAAAGCCTTTGCCCTCAGGGACAATGCGGAAACGCAGATAATGTTGGTTTTCATGTGACATTTCCACCTTTTCCACGATTTTTTGGACTGGTCCAAATTGGAAGTAACTGCGAACGACAAAATTTCGGACTGGTCCACATGAACTCGAATTAATTGCAGATGTCCAGTTTTCGGCAGGGCCAAATTGCAAGCAATAGCTGGCGACAAAATGTCGGGCTGGTCCAAACTGGCAGCAATGGCCGACGACAAAATTTTGGTTTGGTCCAAACTTTCCCGGCCGAGTAGCATAGTGGTTAGCGTATCCGACTCGTGATCTGGTGGTTGTGAGTTCGATACCCTGTTGAGGAAAACTTTCTTTCCGGCGATGTTTTCGCCTCTCTCCTCTGATGCATGTGAGAAAGTAGTGAGTGACTTAGAAAGAAAGTTGTGTCAGTACTGGCGTGAGAAAGCAAGGAAACACATGCGTAGGTGCACTGACCGCCGTGATCTGACTTAAGCTGTTAAAACGGCGTTAAACTACAATACAATCAATCAATCAATGGTCCAAACTTGAAGCAATTGAAGACGACAAAATTTCGGAATGACCTAACCGGAAGCTATTGCAGACTTCAAAAAATTCCGACTGGTCCATACCGGAAGCGATTGCAAGATGACAAAATACATTGTCAAACTATGGCAGATGTCTTTGAGAGGGAGCAAACGTTGTAGAAAACAGGAAGAAATACTGATTACAGAATTTTATCTTTTCACCGGAATGTTTTCAAAAGCCTCCTTTCTCAGGGTCGTTAAAGCTCGGGATCGTGTGGTACAAGATTAATTCTTTACAAAAGGACAGAATATTAGGCTCTTCCTTTTTGAAAGCATTTATAGGCAGTAAGATTTAAAAGCTGCTACACAGATGGAATTTGTCCTTGAAAACGTGGGAAACATTGTGGCAAAAGGAGATAATGCTGGTTACCATCAATTTTTCCTCTTTCTACGCGTGATATTTGAAAAGCCTGAAAACTTTGAAAACTTACATGCAGTGGGACTCAAAACAGCGACCTTCAAAAGAAGACTTGGCGGTCCTACCACTGTGCTATCGACGCTCTGCCATTTACTGTATTTTTTTCTCTTAAATTATGCAATAACGGCTACATACTTTTACTGTATTTTTTCTCTTAAATTATGCAATAACGGCTACATACTTTTACGTACTCACGGTAGGCCTGCATTATACAGTAAAAAGTACGAAATTCCCAGTAAATACCAGTAGTTTTCTACGTTTAATTCTATTTATGTTTTGATTCTAAAGCCATTTTTTTTGTTTGCGAATGAAAATTAGCCGTCTTTCTCCACACACACACACACCCACACCCACACACACACATATATATATACACACGGGCGGCATAGATCAAGATCAGACTACGAAGAACCTGCAGTGTGATCTTGGATTTGAACCTTCCGCTTGTATCGGCAAGCTTATGTGATGAAAATCTTCTCAATGGGTTGTACTTGTGGCCATTGAAGGAGTTCAAGGTTACGATCGGCTCTGAGTGTTTACGGCACTTAAAGAGGCTCCGCAGAGTCCGTCGTATAAACATCATGTGTGGTTCCCGAGGTAACAAACACCAAGCAGGTAACCAAAAAGGGAAAAACCTAAAACTACCAAGTGTAACGGGCTCGGCTGCATTCGGCATACCTCGGGTGATGGGAGCAATCAAATCAATCAAATTAGATGTAGGTACGGAATCGGCCGAGTTGTGACGAGTGGGCTCGGCTGATTCATGCGGAATGCCAAAAACGATATTGTATGGTGCCCGAAATGACATGTGATTACTGAAAGAAAAAAAAAAAGAAGCAGGTAACTAAAAACAGGAACCCCTAAATATACGGATAACTAGACACAAAATCAGACAGCTTTCTTCAAATGGCGTTTTTTGAATGGTATTGTACACATGTAAAATGCCTGCTAGTAGAAATTTGATTTAACTGCAAACCTGTAGGTATGAATACAAAAAAAAATCGGTCAAGAAGGCAGTACATGATGTTGTAAAACCGAGGACTTACCTGTCTATCTCCAATGAATGACAGTCATTTCGACACCCGGTCATTTCGACACTTTTTGGTCGTTTCGACCCCCGGTGAAAAAACTTTTGCAAAATTTGGTCATTTCGACACCCGATTTTTTCCGAGTGTTATTTATTTATAAGATCATAAAATAAAACTGCTCAAAATGTTTACTTTGTCATATGTCAGTAAATCTTTATTAAAGTGCGTGATTAAAATATGTGTTTTTATATTGTTTTACAAGTTGATTCAAATACTGGGAAAAAGTAATCGGCAATGTCGATTTTAAAAGCGGGGGTCGAAATGACCAATGTTTTGCTGTTTTAATACAGTGATTAAATACCTAAATTGTCGACGCTCATTTTCCACTTTTCCGGTTCTCTATCCTATTTTCTTTCCTGTGTCTTACTATGACATTTGAGTATTTGTATTCATTTTTTTTTTTAAATGACCTATATGATTTGATTTGAAATATGTATATGTGTATGACACGAAATGCATGTGTATGCATAAGTGTTGAATAAAACCTTGAATCATCAAACAGCTAACACACCTGTGACCTAGACATTATAACTTATTTGTTTTTCAATTTTATTTGTGTTTCGTGGCGACCAGTGCACCTATCCATGCCTTTCTAGTGATTCTTTTTCCAGTGATTGGCCTTCACCAAGAAAGTTTCTGAAATCGGTGTGGGAAAAGGAAAACAATGCTCACCAGAAGCAATGCATACTTCCCTTTTCCAACAATGTTTCTTTACCTTTTCGTAACTTTGTCATGTTGCAATGCTTGATTTAATTTTTCTTCTGTCTGCATGACAGACATATCAGTGAAATATGATATCCAGTTGGTTTCATTTAAATTACATAATCTATATCCCGGTGTATACCACTGTATCTCCCTGTTTCAAGATAATACTACTTTCAGTTTTAAAATTGAGAAATATTTTAAGGATTTACGACATTCTAAATGCACAGTACTAATTCAAACAAACGACGTTTTTTGGTCATGTGACCTTCCATACTCTGTTTGCGAAGTTTGGCGCGAATTGTAAAAATATAATTACAGAATTTCAACCCTTAGGAGGCTAAACGTGACTCATAGAACGTGCAGTCTGATCTTGGACTTACACTTTCCTTTTTTTGAGGAGTCATTCCTCAAAAATACCTATGAAAATAGAAAAAAAATTGAGCTTATAATGTTGGTTTGAATCTTTCATTTCACTTATTAAGCAGGATAAGGGTTAACTTGTGCTGTCATATGGGAGCAATTAACCCTTACGCTGCTAAGCGGGAGTTACTGACCTCTTGCGGGCAGTGTAAATGAAGATTAGACTGCACAATACGTGCGGTCTGATATTGGATCTACACAGGCCGATAAGCAAATATCTTTCTCCCAAAAATACCTTTGAAATATCAAAGTTTGGGATTGTACTTTTTGTTTACAAATTACTCATCACTTATGCAGGATAAGGGGTAAATGCGATTTAAGTAATAGTAAGGCAAGCTTTTCTATCGAAACCATGATGACGGTTGTTTGTGATGCGAGCACTTCAGCAAACGACAAATATTTGGACTCTATCACAAGAACAACTTGAGCGTGTGCTACTTGAAAGCATTTGCAGACAACAAATTCAATGTGATTCAATGTGATGGAGTTTTTCTTTGATACGGTTGAAAACACTGTGTGAAAAGAATAAAATGCTTGTTATTTTTACAATGTTTCCAAAAGGCTTGTACCTGAAGGACATTACAACTTGGGATCGTGTGGTAAAGTGTTAGAAAGTTTGCAGTAGATGAAAGATCGGACAGTATGGTTCGTGTGGTCAGATACTGATTTCTGTACTTTATTTCAGTAAAGGAAAAAATAAGTAAAATTTCTGCAAGGTATTTTGACTATCCTGTATCACATGTTCGATGCTGTCATCTTTTACATGTATCGCACGAAACCGCATGTTGTCTCCTCCCGACCACACTCCCACATTTAACACAATTATCCGCCATTGCAGAACAATAAAACAATGAACCACTTCCTTTAAAAAACTCCCGTTTATTTATAATCTTCAATAATATACAAACACAAAACAGCAATTAACGAATTCTTGTCACTTCAAATTTAAGTAGCCAAATTATTTCCACTTGCACATACATTAAATGTAGCTTAATTACGGATACCCCTATCCAAATAACTCTTTAAATACTCAAATTAATTAACGATACTTTTTATGAGAGATCTGAGACTTATGTTTTTAAATAAATTACATTAAAGACATTTTTTAAACGAACTATTGACTACAGTATACAAATTAAAGCAAACAATCAATAAGTGGGTATAATTTGCGAAAAACCAATTATCGAATTAAAACATATCAAAGAAACAATTAATTCCACTTAACCATTAGTTTGTTTCATAATTAGCATTTATTCAAGTAACATGAAAGAACATAAAAGTACATGACGAGATTCTACTATTACTAACAAATAGCACATTTCTATCTTCTTCATTTACCAACATCCGCAAATTCAATTCCACCGATGTATCAATTGAGATGAATGTCCATCTGCAATGGTAGAACAAAATAAGTAAACATAAACATCGGCAAAGAGTTAATTTTCACCAAATACTGCAAACAAATTTAAAATTGAAATATTTTACAACATACTGTAAAAAAAATACGTTTTTTTCTAAATATTCGGGAAGGGGGAAATGAACGGGTGTCGAAACGACCATTTTTTGCAAAAAAATTTTTTGGGGTGTCGATATGACCAAAATAGGGGTCGAAACGACCAAAAAGTGTCGAAATGACCGGGTGTCGAAATGACCAGATACCATCTCCAATAGTTATCAACAAATAACCTCCTCACGTCTTGGCTTCGCGATTTTCGTTAGTCGGAAATACATCCTTTTAGTTCTGCTGTCGTTCTATTCTGACGGTTTGGTCGCATGATGTTTTCACAATGAACCCCACCAAACCAATCAACAATAAGTGCCGCTCTTACATAATTTACCAGAACATACATACCTGCAGGGGCAGTTTTACCACATTCCCCCCTGTTTTATAGGCTCCCCTATATGGGTCAGTTAGCCTCCTGCACCCAAGGTCCTAAAGGTAAGCTGTTTTGGATAAACCTTTAAAGGCCTTTTGGATGATCACTTGCCCAAGATATCATCTAGGTCCTATTAAGTCTTCTGTTTCCAAGGCGCTTTAAGATGGCCACTTTTACTGTGCGCCATTTTGGCTCTAGGAAGTTGTCCGAGTCGGCTACACTTATCATTCTTCAAATCTTTATGGCTCATTTCAACCCAATGCAGCCAAGTAAATTTCATTTGCCCATTTATATACGAGACAAACGTTTTAAAGAAGCCCATTTTTGAGATGCGGCTACTTTATGGCATGGTCAACATCCACAGCCATATGATTTGAGTCCATCTTGAACTCAACAGCTCAAGACCATTGATACGGGTACTGCTTTTTACTTGGGCGACAAACTTTGCAGCGTCTCCTACCTAAGCTGAAGTGTAATTATAAGCTCCTTTGGCACCCGGGTATCGGAGTCCACCAGAATATGGTGCAAGAACATGTTTCTGAGCGCCTCCCTTTGGTCTGCTTTAAAATATCCACCTTTCTAGAAAAACTGTTCCTAGTAAGTGTTGGGAAAGGTGTCAATTCATTCCTTGGCCATACTCTCATCACACTGAAACATATGGAGATGGATCCTCTGGTATCTTGAGCAATATTGCTTGAAGAGGTCTAGGTAACGCCAGTTTGGCTTGGTCCCTTTATAGTCCCCCTTAGTTCTTCAATGTGGACTATGAGCACCAATCCTGTTGTGTCATATTTCAAAACCCTCTCCAAGGCTTGCACCTGGCCATTCCAAGTAACACTTATACACCTTCTGGTGGTTCTATCTTGGAAGATTAGCTGTTCAGAAAAATACTGAAATTCAATCTCTTGTTTCTGCAGCTTTTTAACTTCTGCAAAAAATTCATCTGAATCAACAAGATCCACAGAAACATATTGAACTTTTACCACTACATCTTTGCAATCCACCATGGTACATATCTCTACATGTGTTACACCCAAGGACTGTACTGTTCGACAGGAAGCTGCTTTGTCAACTAATGGGATGACATCATCCACTGTTTCGACAAAGTCACTCCAATTCTGATGAGCTTTTGTGCAATAATTACAGCCGCCACAGGGGAGCTTTCCTTCCCTGTTCAGTACTTTCTTGTCATACTGACTGAGTTCTTCAAACCAGCGAGCAATTTACCCCTGTGGATGTTTGAAGTTCAATAACCAGATGAGGCTACTGTGATCTGCGCTAACCAAGAAATGACGGCCTAAAAGATAGTGCCTAAATTGCCATGTAAATTCAACTACTGTAACTTCTGTAACTGCAGCAGCTCAGCCCCTATTGCAAATTCAAAAGCATCTGTATCCAGTAAGAACACGTCCTCATTGTTAGGGAGTGACAATACTGGTGCAGAAGATAGATCAACCTTAATCTTCTCAAATACCTCCTGTTGTTCAGCTTCCCATTTAAAAGCTTTCTTTCCTGCAATAGCATACAATAGAATAGCTAAAGACACATAATCTTTGATAAAAAGCCTATGATAGTTCACGAGGCCTAAAAACTGTTCCACTTGACATATGTTTTTTGGGATAGGCCAGTCTTGGACTGCCTTTATATGATAATCTTCCAAATGCAATCCTTGGCTTGGATTTTTACAGGAAAAGATTCCGCATTTTGTTTAACTTCATGACCGGAATCAACAACAGAATTTATTACTTCTGCATTTCCCAGTTCTGTAGCCTTTTTAAGCCTTTTATTCCTGTCTGTTGGATTTACCACACAGACTTTTGGCTTCCTCCTGTCTTTATATATTATCCTTGGGATAAATAGATCGGGATTATCCTTTGATTCAAACATGAATTCATTTGTCAGTGACTCTGACAATTTACATTCCACCAATCGGACCGAGTTAGGTGGTACTACAACTGAATTGGCGACAAAACTTCTTGACACCCAAGTTCCACCTTCCTTATGACCAATATCCATTGGTACTCTCTCCCCTCCTTTCAGAAGGCAAGACTCTGCAGTATTTATATAGATCTTTCTTCCATGTACAAGATCAAATCCCAGTAACATTTTGTCTTGTATTGGAGCGACATATATGTCCTCTTTAAATATTTTGTTGCCTAACTGCACAGTTAAAGGTCCGATTATATAACCTTTCCTGGTCATATCTCACCCTGCAGTATGCAATACTGCATGCTTTTTAATTGGTGGCTTCTTTGACAATTTATCGTAAACTTTGTCGGAGATTATAGTAACCTCAGCGGCAGAGTCTACAACAGCCCTAACCGGGATCGATTGAACCTTACAAGTAACTGTAAAAGTTGAACAAGAGCGAAGTCTGCATACCACAACCTCCTCATTATTGCTAACTTTTACATCACATTCATTTGAACCTTGCAGGGACAGTTCCTCAAATTGTTTTACACACGCGTTAAAAACTTCGCCGTATGTTTCAGCCTCTTGAACTGATGAGTTTAACAAACTAGAGTCTGTTATTGATCCATCAGATTCCTCTGAAAAAGAAACCGGCTCTTTCGCTCCGAGTCCAGTGTTCAATTTATCATGTTCATTTATTAGGCCCTGTCCTGATTGGGTTGAAGGTCAGCCTCCTTCTTCAACCCTTGTTCGTTTAAATCTTCCTCTTCTGAGTCTTCTTTGAGGAAGTTAACCTTTTTAGTAGCCTTGGGACAATCTTTTTTGAAATGCCCCTTTTCTTTGCACTGGAAGCATATAGTGTCACTCGGGTTCCTTCTAGGCGACCTTGACTTAGTTCTTGCCATGATTGTGCTGGCTACTTTATTGAATGCAGTAGTCAATTGATCAATTGACTTTTGCATTTCGTCCATCTTGTCCTCCATAACTGAAACCTTTTTCTCTAAGTCGACTTTGTCGCTTTTAAATGGATTTTGGATATTGGACGACCTATTTGTATTGACCTTTCTTAGGCTCAATTCCAAATCTGACTCATCAGTTTCATACTGGTAACCATATGAAACTGTTTGTCTTACTTGATGTGTTCTAGACCTACCATGCATGAGGTAAGTCGTATGTCTGTACCACAACAACTTTTTCATCGCATCGTCCAGAGTGTATGGTCTAGAATTCAGTGCATAATGGCCTGCATCCTTGTCGTTGCATCCTTGACGAATTTCAAGACCAATTCTCTTTCACTTAGAGGCTCGGGCATTCCAGCAAAAGCCTGGGATCCCACAAGAGCTACCCTATCTGCCCATTCTTGAACTTACTCATCAGCTCTTTGGCGCAGATTGATGAACTCTATTCGGAAGGATTCTGGCAAGTCCGACACGCCAAATCTCTTCTTCAGCTGCTCCACAACATCAAAATGTTCCAGGTGTGGATTCCTCTCTACTAGCATAGCGAAGTATTCACTAGCTTTTCCCTGCAAACAATAGCACAGGCTATATTTTCTTTGTGTGCCTGTCCATTGCTGTTCATCCGAATAAAATGTGAATTTCGTGAAGAACGCATTCCATGAACCAGTACCATCAAAGAAAATATTTAGTGGTACACCAGATGAAGGAGTATAACGTTGATACTCTCATTTAGGCCAATTCGGTTTGCGCCAGTTATCTGGTACCTGGGGAAAAAATTTCAAACATACCCCGCGACGGAACTTCAGGTGTAGTCTCTGTCTGATATACCCTTTGCCTGGGCGGCGTGCGCACATCACTCATGTAACTTTGCCACCATGAGCTGGCAGTGTCACTTCGCCCCCATTTATTTGGACTTCCACTCTCACTCTCTCTACGAGAACTTGACTTACCTGGGTTCAATCTTTCATATGGAGTGAAGTCTATCTCATCCATCATTTCTCTTGTGACCTTGAGATAAGGGATTTTTGTAAAAATATCAGGGGTGATATTTTGTTCTGCCTTTCTTATGTCAAGAATCCTTTCAGCAGTCCTTTCCCCAATTGCCTTGATTTGCATCAAGTCCTCCAGCTCACAAAAATTAATGGGAACTTTCTCCATTTTGGGTTGTATGGTTAGCTCGGTGTACAATACAAATTAATATGCGTGTAAACACCATGTAAATAATTTGCATGCAGAGCTAATATAAAGTTGTCCGCTTTTAGAGTAAGTCAGACATAACCCACAGTTCGCTTATAAATGAAGTCAAACTAAACACAATTTGTTACAAAATGCTTTCAATCCATAAAAATATGGTTGTAATTTGAATACACAGCCTAAGAATAGCGCCGTTAGCAAAGATAACAAACTTGTGTTTTCAGTGCTGTCAGTGCTTTGAATTCAAATTATCCGTCAATGAGATGCACAGATAGAATTCAGACGAGAAAATCCACTTTACACCAGCCGGATTTTCAGTTTATAATTCAGTCTATTGTCCGCTTTTAATTTTTAAGTCAGACTAATTCTTTTTCTCAACTCTGTTAGCGAAGACCAGTCAAAAAATTAGCATCGGAGCAGACACCTTCAGACTGAAGGTACCTCGCCACCCAGCAATTCCAGTCGCATCAATCCAACAGAAACACGGGCAATTCAACCGCAAATGCGTTTCGAATTGCTCGCAGCGCCACTGTTGTAAAACCGAGGACTTACCTGTCTAACTATCTCCAATAGTTATCAACAAATAACCTCCTCACAACATCTTGGCTTTGCGATCTTCGTTAGTCGGAAATACGTCCTTTTAGTTCTGCTGTCGTTCTATGTCTGACGGTTTGGTCGCATGATGTTTTCACAGCGAACCCCGCCAAACCAATCAACCAATAAGTGCCGCTCTTACATAATTTACCAAAACATACATACCTGCAGGGGCAATTTTACCACAATGATCAATTTGACTGTCATATTCGTGGTTGTGTCTCCGCTTCTAAACACCATCGATGATCGAGGGGTCCTGAGTGGGTCAGTGGTAAAGTGCAGGACTCGTAGCCTGGAGGCTCCAGGTTCGAGCCGCACTGGACCCACTGGGTTTTTCGTGGAAATGTCCTTGTGCAAGACTCTTCAGAGCCTCAGCCTAGTACTGGTAAAACCCAAGAAACATGAATATGTGAGCTGTCGCTGTGATATGACTGACGTAATATTGAAAGTGGCGTGAAGCACCATTCAATTAATTAACAATCAAAACACCATCGTAAAAATGACATAGGAGCTAACCATGGAATCTTGGTTAATAGTGACACTGACAACATTGAACTGAAATGGCAGTTAAGGACAGGGCATTCCTGCGGATTCCTGTAACATCGCCTTACCATGTTACCAAGACCTGCAATTCATTGACACTTTCTCAATTTTAAGCCCTCTTCTCCTTACAGCTTCGATTCATAATCTTAACTTTTTAATTTAAAACATTTGAGAGAGCGATTTCAGGAAAGGCTAAACAGAGAGATATAGAATAGGATGGGATTTTACTCATAGATGGGCAATTTTTATAACTTTTCTTAACCATTTACCATACAGTGCCAACTTTTAGCGACCCTGGAAAAGAAGCCTTTTTAAAAACATTGTGGGAAATGCAGGTGACCAGCTTTTTCTCTTTTTCCACAATGTTTTCTACCCTATCAAAGAAAGATTGCACCATTTGAGCCACATTAAAATTGTCGTCTGAAATTGCTTTCAGTTTGGACAAGGCTAAAATTTTGTTATCTGGAGAAGGGTTAAAGAATCACATGTTAATCTTTTTTGTAATATATTATATTTTCTGGAAAAAATTCATTCAAAGTGTTTGTTCAAACAGCCAAAACTACCATACCTTGATTTGCTAAAGGTAACTTCCATAATTAACTAGTAAATTCAGACAGAAATGAATATTTACGTGTGTTTTTTTTTTCTTGTCAAAATCTTCTGGATATTATCTTTTTGAAAAATAGTTCTTAAATGTTTAGTTTCAGGAAGACCTTGAGCATTGAATGAGCTTCAGATGTTTCCACCACAGTAAAAAAAACTGATTCCCTGACAAAATGGATTCATATGTTAAATTTGAAGACTTTGGGTAAGCGACAATATACAGACCAAAACCACAAGCATGCTACCTGTCAGAGATCTTTGCAACCCAAATTATTGCAACTGGGTCAAAGGTGGAACAGCTTTGAAATATTTCTCAGACGGCCTGCGGAAATTCATAGAAGATGATTTAAAGTCCCAGCATGCTTTAATTTTACAAGACACGAAGACCAAATTGATGTCCTTGGGGAAGGACCTGGATATTTGTAATGAATGTTCCGTGTACAATGTCTTGCCTTGCTCCCCGCCAAGAACTTGTGAGAATGGCAAAGGCAACTGTAGAGTGCATCGTGGTACAGACCAGCTGAACAAACCTTTAAAATGCAAGAAAGACTTCTGTCAGATATTTTATGAACAAATCAGAGATAGCCATGCTAGAGGAAAACCTTCGTGGCATAACACAACCACACAGAGATGGAGTTCTGACTACATCGAGCTCGCAAAATGTTATTTGTCAGAGTGTGAAGCAAATCGTGAAGTTAAAACAATAGAAGACATTGATACGATTGGACTTCTCGACATTCTGGAGAACAATATTCACATCGAAAACTCTCTGTCAACCCAAGTGATAGGCCATCAAAAAAGTTTATACAGGGTGAGTTTTAAGATAATAGAATGATTGATTGATTGAATGATGTTTAACCCTTTACCACACAATCACGAGTCTTAACGACCTTGAAAAAAAAGCCTTTCGGAAACCTTTTGGGAATAGGAGAAAATGCTGCTTACCAGCATTTTCTCCTTTTCTTACAATGTTTTCTGCCCTTTCCAAAACAAATTTGAAGTTTTGAGTCACATTTATTTTGTCGTCTCAGACGGTCTCGACCTTGACTAATCTGGCAGGTAACCATCAAATTATTTTTATCCCCTGCCAAAAAGGCGGAGGGGGATATGGTAATAGTAGCTGTCCGTCCTTCCATCATACCACCCTTCTGTCCTTCCGTCTGTCTGTCTGCCCTTCAGTCCCACTTTCTTGTCCGGAGCATAACTGATAAAATATTAGAGTTGACTTCACAGGTGGATAGATCTCATCAAGGAAAAGTGCAGTACACAAGAAGCATAACTCCTGACTGCATAATTTAGGAGTTATTGCCCTTTGTTATTTTTCATACTTAAACATTGTCCGGAGCATAACTCAAAAACTATTAGAGGTGTAAACATGATACTTCACAGGTGGATAGATCTCATCAAGGAAAGGTGCAGTACACAAGAACCATAACTCTTGGTTGTATAGTTAAAGAGTTATTGCCCTTTGTTATTTCACATACTTAAATTTTGTCCCGAGCATAACTTAAAAACTATTAGAGGTGTAACCATGGTACTTCACAGGTAGATAGATCTTATCAAGAAGAAGTGCAGTGCACAAGAACCATAACTCTTTATTGCATAATTTAGGAGTTATTGCTCTTTGTTATTTTTCTTACTTAAATTTTGTCCAGGGCATAACTTGAAGACTACATGAGATATAAACATGAAGCATCACAGGTTGATAGATGACATTGAGGAGAAGTGCAGTGTACAAGAGCCATAACTTTCAGCTCCATAGTTTAGGATTTATTTCCCTTTGATATTTTTCTTACTTAAATTTTATCTGGAACATAACTTGAAAACTATTAGAGGTGTAAACACGATACTTCATAGGTGCATAGATCACATTGAGGAGAAGTGCAGTGTAAAGAACCATGAATCTGGGTTGCATAGTTAAGGAGTTATTGACCTTTGTTATTTTTTTCTTCCTTTAATTTTTTCCAGAGCATAACTTGAAAACTACATGAGATATAAACATGAAACTTAATAGAATGATAGATGACATTGAGGAGAAGTGCACTGTACAAGAACCATAACTTTCAGTGCCATAATTTAGGAGTTATTGCTCTGTGTTGCTTTTCAGTTTTTTTTCTGTCTGATTTCATATGTGTTTACAGTTGACAGCTATATAAGAAAAGTGTACCTTGTTGAAGTTTTTTTTTTATTGTACTTTGTATTTAGCATTGTCAGAAAATAAATCAAGCTGTTTTAGCCTCTAAACCAACCTACAAGAAGACACACATCTTCTATTGAGCAAGCATTCGGCAGGGGATGGCCATGTCAGCATGGCTCTTGTTGACATAGTTATGCCCCTGTTTCGATTTAGAATTTTCACTGAAAATCAGTCTATTTCTAAAAGCAACTGCAGCCAAGCATTGGCATCTGCATACTGTATATAGCTCTTGTTTGTGTTACAGTTTGATCAGAAATGTGATATAAAATAGCATGGGATTATTTACTCTTGTGATATAAAATAGCGTAGGACTATTTACTCTTTACCAAACGACAAAATTTTAGACTTGTCAAAATTTAAAGCATTTGTAGAGAACGAAATAAATTTTACTCAAAAATTGAAATTTGTTTTAGGAAGAGTTGACAAGAAATGACAAGAAATATCTTTAACTCTTTACTAAATGATAAAATTTTAGACCAGTACAAATCTCAGGGTCATTAAAAGTCAGGATTGTGTGGTAAAGAGTTAAAAAAGAAAGATGGTGTATTTGCCAGCAAATAGGCAGGGGCCCTTAGAATAAACATGTCTTCATTTTTTACCAATCACACATCTCTATTTATTCATTTGTTATTAGTAAGAAAAAGTAGGTAAAAAGCCAGCACATACAGCTACGCTGAAAAACATTGTGGGAAAAGGATAAAAAGCTGGTTACCACCATTTTCTTCTTTTTCCACAATGTTTTCAAAAGCTATCCTTCTCAGTGTTGTTAAAGGTCGGGATTGTGTGGTACAGGGTTTACCATTAATCGTATGCATTAATCTTTGGCAGTGTAAAAAAGTAAGACGAGCTGTTTTCCATACAGAAAATTTTGAACTTTCTGACGAGGAGGTGGAAGGATTTATCAACGATCTGGTATGCCTACTAGGGGACAAGAAAAAGTTGTGTTGTGACTCAGTTGCGAAAGAAGCCGTTTCATGTCTTAAACAGGTACCTTTTACTCATGGGACTTTACAGGACTTGAGATCAGGGGGTCGCTGGTTCAAATCCCAAATACAACCAATGCAATCAATTTACTCATTGTCATATTTAATGTTGAACATGCTTTCAGTTAAGACACTTCTAAAATTTCATGGCTGAGTCCTGGTTAATGCATGAAGCGCACAGGACTTGAGAACAGGGGGTTGCTGGTTCGCATCCCCACCTTGGCCATTTTCTTCCCTAGGAGTGATGATAATCATTGTGACAGGATTCATTCCTCTCTTACAGCTCAGGGTTTTCCTATTTCATTGAATTTTGACCCCCAAATTTTCAAAATGACCCCAAAAATTTATATCTGTACCTTCTTTATTCATTTGAAGGAGGTCAAATGACCCCCAAATCAGAAAGTCAGGGGAAAATCCTGCATTCCTCTCTCACCACTGATAACTGTTTCTAAGATATTTATGCAAAAAAGCAGCCACTGGCTTGGGAAAAACATTGTGCCAGGTACTTGTAAAAGCAATTCCAAGAATAGCATAGATTGGGGTACTGGCCAGGGCAATATTACTGAAATTATTTTGAAATTTCGTCGTTTGGCACAGAATTTAGGACAAATGAATTTATTTGCAGTTGAGCAAGGGTACCATCAAAGTGACTCTACAGACTGAGCGAGAAGTGAGGGAAGAAGCTCGGAGACAAATACAGCTAGAAAAAGCAAACATATCGGTAAAAGACGAACAAATAGAAGCTGTGGGTCAGTTACGCAACTTTGTACAACAAAATATAAGAGATGTCGATGAACAATACAAGTCTTTCCGGTTGTTTTCAACAGAAGAGGAGGAATTCAATGCAATGGATGTTGAACAACAACATTCGATGTATCAGAGTATCGCTGATACACAAGGAAAGGTCAAACAAAACCTGGAGGACTTCTCCCGGAAGATGAAAGATGATGTTAAGCAATTGGTGGATGAAGCTGTTGCTGAATTCAAAACACATTTAAACGAGAATCAAGGGCCCTTTGTTGATCCCCAAAACCAGTTTGACAAGATTAGAAAACACTTGTGTCTACTTGACAACAGAGCAGATTCACTTGAACAAGTAATATATGTAATAAACCTTTACCAAACGACAAAATTTTAGACTGGTCCAAATTGAAAGCACTTGCAGACGACGAAATAAATGTAGCTCAAAAATTGAAATTTGCCTCCAGCAGGGTAGAAAACATTGTGGGAAAAGGAGAAAATGCTGGTAACCAGCATTTTCTCCTTTTCCCACAATGTTTTCAAAAGGCTTCTATCTCAGGGTCGTAAAAACCAGGGATTGTTTGGTAAAGGGTTAAACCTTTACCAGACAACAAATTTTAGACTTGTACAAATTGAAAGCATTGCAAACATCCAAATAACTGACGGAAAAAAGTGAAATTTGTTCTTTGAAGGTTATGATGAGAAAATACTGGTTTCCAGCATTTTCTCCTTTTCCTACAATGCTTTCATAACCAGTTTTACGTGGGGTAATGAAAACTAGTGATTGTTCGGTGATGGGTTATGATGTAATTTTATGTTACTTTTTGTGGATGAGTGAGACATAGTTGTCACAATGTTGCTTTGGTGTATGTACGTCCGTGCATGTGTGTGTGTGTGTCCTTCCGGATTTTGTCTGGCTTAGAACTTCTACATTTATTGTTGGATTTCAAAATAAATAAGTACAACTGTGCTTCTTCATGAGTAAAAGTGCCATTTAAAACATTTTGCCAGGTAGGTCCAAGGTCAAGGTCACACTCGAAGGTTATTCCCCCATGGCGAGCTCGAGATGTTGCACCAGGGCAATTTTCTAGTTTATTCTATCAGTTCAAATGATGGCTTTAGTCCAATGGACTGTTTTTACAAACAGCTTGAGAGCATTTGCGTACACTTTATTGTACTTGATGCCTTCATTCATACTTACGAAAGCCGTAAATGTGTTTTATTAAATTTTCATAACCTTGTGAATTTGCGTAAGTAAACTTTTTCATAATTCAGAAACATAAGCTCTAGCACACTTGTTATGTGGGTATTTTTGCTATCTGTCAATTGTCTTTGCATCAAAGGACTAGTCTACCTCATGATTCAGCCAGTTGTGATACAAAATGGATTTTATGGATCCATAATTATATGATGTCTTGCTTGATAAAATGCATCACAGAGGTGCATTAAAGCCCCTTTTCTCAGAGCATAGCTCATTTGGAAACATTTTTAGCATGGCTTTTTTTTTCAAAGAATTCGTCGAAATGTTGTGGTAGCCTGGGTGCCTCTCTGCATCTTGCAAAAGCTTCAACATTTTTAGCTCCACTGGTCGAAGGCCAGCGGGCTTATGTCATGGCCCGTTGTCCGTCGTGCGTCCGTGCGTGCGTGCGTCCGTGCGTGCGTGCGTCCGTCCTTGCGTTAACTTTTATTTTAAACATCTTCTTCTCTGAAACTACCCATCCAATTTTGATGAAACTTCACAGAAATGATCCTGCCATGGTCCTCTTCAGAATTTCTTGAAAGAATTTGATTCCTTCAAAAACTCTGGTTGCCATGGCAACAAAACTTAAAAATATTGGAAATCTTTGAAAATCTTCTTGTCAGAAACCATAAGGCCTAGGGCTACCAAATTTGGCATGTAGCTTCGTCTAGTGGGCTTCTATCAAGTTCCTTCAAATTATAGCCCTGGGGTCAAATTTGACCCCGCCCCGGGGGGTCACAAGTTTTACATGGGCTTATATAGGGAAAACTTTAGAAATCTCCCTGTACCTAGCCATAAGGCCTAGGGCTACCAAATTTTGCATGTGGCTTTATCTAGTGGGCCTCTACCAAGAGTGCCCAAATTATAGCCCTGGGGTCAAAATTGGCTCTGCCCCAGGGGTCACAAGTTTTACATGGGCTTATATAGAGAAAACTTAAGAAATCTCCCTGTACTTATTCATAAAGCGTAGGGCTACCAAATTTCACATGTAGCTATATCTAGAGGGCCTTCACCAAGAGTGCGTACATTATAGCCCTAGGGTGGAATTTGATTCACCCAGAGGGGTCAGAAGTTTTACATGGGCTTATATAGTGAAATCTTTAGAAATCTTCTTGTTACTAACCATAATTATTATGAACTAGGGCTACCAATTTTAGTCCTGTCTCAGGGGTCTTATGTTCAAAACCAATTGGCCAAGTATTGTAATGTTTGGCATGTAGGGATTTTACGTATTAGCCAGTGGAGCGATACAGGGCCATCATGGCCCTCTTGTTTAGTATGTTAGCCAAAACTGAAGATATTTACTTCAAACTTGGATAAGTTTTTGACCATTAGAAGGGAACTTAATAATATATTTTGATGGTTACCTGCCCATGTTCTATAAGTCTTATAGAACATGGGCAGGTAACCATCAAAATATTTTTGACACATTTATGACCTATAATTGTCAAAAATTGACATTTTATAATGTCTGTGTAATTAATGAAGATATTTACTTCAAACTTGCACCATTTGTTAATAATCAAAAGGGGAATTTATACAACAGGGGCAGGAAACCATCAAAGTATTTGACACAGTTATGCCCCTTTTTTGACAGTTTTCACTGAAAACCAAGCACTTGCAGCCAAGTGTTGGCACCCACATGTGGTGCTCTTGTTTGTTATTATCTTTGTTTTCTTGATACAGAATTTCAATTCAATGAGAGAGAGGTTCAGTAAGTTTGAACGCTTGGAGCAGCTACATAAACAAGACATGGACAGACAGGCAATGTTGTCTGATTACTTGAGAAGAAGATATGGTAAGATATGCTCTTTGCTGCACAAGGACTATATTAGTTGTATGGTCAGGTGGAAGGGGACTTGGAAACTTGTTCAAGGTTGTGGCGAATCATGTCACTCTAAGCCGAAGGCCACGTAGCGACCTGAATAGCCACAGCCATGAACAAGGTTTCAAGTCCCCTGCCACCTGACCTTACAATGAATTTATTATACTGCAAAGTTTTACCATTCCAACATATATTAAGCGAAATTTCCATGTTTTATAGTCTCAAAAATTGAGTACACTGACAAAGTAGAATTTCCCTTCTGAGTGCCCCAATTCATTGAAAATTGACGTCACTGGGAACTGATGTGACTGAAACATTGGTAAAACGTGCAGTTTGGTGCATAATCTTGATGATGTCACTGTGATAGACATTCGTCGTATTTTTATTTAAAAATGGATTTAAACAACTTCAAGGTAAGTAACTATGAATTTTAATGATTTGTTGGCAAAAGTAAACCACCATTAGTTGCCTAAAACGACCATTAGGTTGTCATTATGCACAATGTATGAGTTTCGACACTTCACAATTTGCTTACCTGACAAAGGGATGGCTTGTTTTAACCCCTGTGTATTGGTTTTAGAATGACATCAAACAATAATACATGTAAAGTTCTATATTCATTTATTTTCAAAAATAATCCATTATTTCCATTTTAATGACAACTATCAAGGGAAACTAGTAAAAATATGGTGTGGGCTACTCAGTATGTTCGTCTTGTGGGCGGCTCGTATCGATCGTTGTGTTGAAAGTGTAGTCATGTATACGGGGCTTCCTAAAGGGAAACTGCTTTGTCATGGGTTTTGCCAGTGTACTGAGAAATTTCTTTGCAGTATAATAATGACGTCTGCAAATGCTTTCAATTTTGACAGGTCTACATTGTTGTCATCTGGTTAAGAGTTTACATTCTAACACACAATCCTGAATTTTAACGACCCTAAAGAAAGAAGGCTTTTGAAAACATAGTGGGAAAAGGAGAAAATGCTCCTATTTCCACAATATTTTCTACCAGATAAGTGTCAGAAATCACTATTTGGACTTCATTAATATTGTCGTCAGTACATGCTTTCAATTTAGTCCAATCTAGAATTTTATCATTCAGGAGAGTGTTAAGGGCTATAAGGGATACTATAATCTTTCTCTTTTTTTTTTTAGCTCCACTGGCCGGAGGCCAGAGAGCTATTGTCATGGCGTTGTGTCCGTCGTGCGTCCGTCTGTTCGTTCGTCCGTTCGTCCGTGCGTGAGTCCGTAAACTTTTTCTTTAAAAAACTTCTCCTCAGAAACTATTGACTGGATTTTTACCAAATTTCACAGGAATGTTCCTTTGGTGGTCCTCTTTCAAATTCCTTCAAATAATTGTGTTCCATGAAGAATTGTGGTTGCCATGGCAACCAAAGTAAAAAACCTCTCCTCCCAAACCGCTATTTGGATAGCATTATTATTTTGCAGGAATGTTCCTTAGATACAGGTTTACAGAATTCCTTAAAAAAAAAAAGATCTGTCAAAAAACATGGCTTTTATGGGAGACTCATTTTCCTTTTATGGTATAAAGTAAAATCTTTGAAAAATTTCTTCTCTAAAACTATTCATTGGATTTCATTGTTGTTTTGCAGGTAAGTTCCTATGGTGGTTGTCTACCAAATTGTTTCTTCAGTGAGCTAAAATGCAGGATTGAATGATAATTGTTAAAAACTTCCTTTCGCCATTATAGAAATATCAGGCCTGTGGAGCGATACAGGTGCTCAAGCGCCTCTAGTTTTGACTTTCAATTGCAGCTATGCAGGAAGAACTTTGCAAGAAGTATGACAAACAGCTATCAAGAGTGAACATTCCATCGTGTTCCGATGTATCTGTTGACTTGATGAGAGTTCATGAAGAACAACATGTTCATCCCCTTAATCTCAAGGGATGTACCAGAACGTCAAAAGACACTATACAAGGCTATAGGGACTTACTTTGTAAAGACGGAAGATTATGCCAAAAGGTGGCTTTGCTTGGGAATATCGGTCATGGAAAGACATTAAAGTGCCAAAGACTGACTCAAGACTGGATTTCTGCTGTGAGGAAAGTAAGATTAAACCAGCACTGCCATCTATCTGAAGATGAGTCTTTTTTATCACAATTCAGTTTGATATTCTACATTCAGCTTGAACATGCAGTGGAAGATTGCAGTGTGTTCGAAATGATTTGTAGACAGACTTTTGGCTATCCAGTTGATTCCTTTTCTAATATTCAGCCCCAAAACCACAAGACTATGTTAGAAGTATTTGAAATGGAGCCAAAACAATGTCTTATCATCATAGATAGCTTAGATAAGTGGTATCCAAGAAAGTCCGAGTCTAGAAAAGGTTTACATAATGATCATTTACCAATTCAAGGAATCACAGGTTCCTGTCCAACTCTGATCACATCCAGACATTGTAAATTTAATGCAATTCTCCATACTTTAGCTCCAACAGATTTTGACAATATCTTCGAAATATGTAGACTTAAAAATGAAAGACTTGCAACAGAAAATTTAATTAAAATTTTTTCAGAGGCAGACCAAAATACTCAAGAGGGTTTAGAATATGAAGGGATTCAGAGTTTTTTACTCCAGTCAGCCATATGTGGTCTCAGGGATATACCTGCCATCTTGCATTACGTTATTTGGGCAATGTTTACATGTCAAAGTTTACAGGAAAGCCAGACCGAGATGGTCAGCAGAATAATTGTTCACTTATTTGAGTACATGAGCATTTGTGATAAAACCAGGATTGAATCATCTACTTGCAATACAGGGGGATATTTACTCCAGAAAAACCCCTGCCATCCAGAAGTATTCAGATGCAGTGATGTAATGGACAGGTACAAGGTACTAGTGTCTAAACTTTCAAGAGCAGCCTTCCATGATGTGTTCTCCTCTGGTGATCAAAGCCCTCTAATTTTAACAGAGTCCGAGGTGAGAAATTATTTTCTGAAAGAAGAATTGGAAGAAGCCCTTAAATCTGGAATCTTGATTCAAAAGAAAGTCACTGGAAGCAATTTACAGAGAAGGATGCAGTTGTCTTTTTTATGTGAATCTTTACAGCATTTTTTTGCAGCACTGCATGTAGCTGGTTCTGATGGACAGGAGTGGAAGGATCTTGTCGATAAACTGTTGGAATTCTGTGTGATTGAAGACAGAATCTATAGAGTGGAGAACTTTCTACTCTTTGTATTTTGTATGGTACCTGACCTGTGTAATGTACTAAGTAAGTCATATTTTGAGAGAAAGTTGAATGAGTTAACCGATGCTGAAAGTTTAGACAGATTCAAACATTTGCTGAAGAGGTTTCTGAAAGAATTGGACATTTTTAACAGAGAGAGCACAAAGAAATACTTTTTCTATATGGATGCTATCAAGTTGTCAATAACAGACTTTTCAGGAAATGATGAGACTGTTAGTTTGAAGCTTTACAAGGATAACATTGGAAATTTAAAGCAGTTGACAGCAATAACTGATGTAGATCTAGCAGACACCAGTATTCACACAGATGAACAGTTGACAAGAATATCAGGCTGCATTCTTGAGCATCTTGCATCAGCGTCATGTCTGGTTAAATTACATTTGGCAAATATATATCTTGTCAATTGGGGATCAGCTTTGTCTTCCTTGAAAATACTGGAAGATCTTCATTTGGAAAATGTGAGAAGTACTGAAAGGACTGTCCTAAACTTGACAAATTGTAGAGGCTTACAAATACTGAAGTGTAGTCTGTTGGAAAACATGGAATTGATCGTAAGCTCAGCTTTTCTAGAAATGATTCATTTTCACAATTGCTTGTCAGTTTCTCTGACAATGAAGCAAGCTTCTGATTCGTACATGTATTTGTGGTTTTTCACAAGTGCTGAGAGGAGGAAACTTGAGTCAATAGATTGTGTTGATCTAAAATTCTGTGCAATTGACTTTCATAATATATCTATGAACATGGATGCCCTTGTTTTGAATACGTGTTCAGATTGTAAATTTACCTTTGATCATGTGAGGTTGGAAGATGCTGATCCAATTTCTCCAAAAGATTCATCACTGTTGAACTACCTGCCAAATTTTAGAAAACTGTGGAGTAATCCAGGTGAACCCAAAATATCCAGTATCAATAGTGTGAACGTAAACAATTGCAAGAGAGTCGACCTTCATGTCCTTGGCACTGTTTCAAGTTGTGCTGTTGAAAACTGCACAGATATTGAAGTATTGTTTCAGTCTAATGAAAAAGGCAGAGATGGATTTGCTGAAAGCCAAGAGGAGGTCAGACAGCCTTCTAATTTAAAAGTCATTAGAGTGGAAAATGTTATAACAGAAAATAAAAGAAGTCAAATCAAGTTTTTGAGACTGCCTGTTTGTTTGGAGAAGATGTTGATCTCAAACTGTTTTAAATGTGATATCTTAGTTGATTGTTTTGATCAAGACAATTCTTTTGCAAAGGCAGAGTCTTATTTCATTAAAAGTTCGGAATTGGACAGCTGTCTGCATAAGGATAGAGAGGTATTTATGAACCATCTCATGTACTGTAATATTAGGCTGAAAGCTACAAATATAGCCTTAAATGTGCTCAACATTGAACATTGCCAGTCAAGTTTCTTTGCATTTGAACAACTTTCCCCAAACCCTTCTCTGTTACAAAACCCAGGACATATACCTAGTTTAGAGCCAATAATACATCAGTTGAAGTGTTCACTGTTATCAGGTTGTAGACTGAATGGTTTGGAGGATGCTCTTGTGAAAAACTTAATCTTACAGTCATGCGAGCTTGTTTGGGATGAACTGGGATTAAAAGAGATGCAGAGTTTACACATAGAAAGCCTTCCAGATTCTGCTGTGGAGATATGTCAGTCACTGACAGGGTGTCAGTCTATTAGGAAACTTGTCTGCAGACAGATGTCACACAGAATGATGAGTGCCTTGGATGCCTTAGTGCCTTCATTTCCTAATTTGACCTCTGTAGATCTCTCTGATGAGGGAGACAATGTAGCTGCACTTGTTCACTTACTTACTATATGCCATATTGACAGTATTAACATTCATCATGTGGATGGTAAAAGTATTCTGGAACTGGACAAATATGAAAGTCTGGAGCATTTATGTCTAAACTTGTCAGACAGCTCTTGTCTAACCATTGTCATGAAAACACTATCAAAGCTGAAACATTTAAAAAGACTGGAATTTACACATTGCCCTGATAATGCTCTTAAGGATTTAGGAAACTTTAGCAAAGAGCTAAAATCAGTGGAACAATTTAGACTGTCTCACTGTCAGGGAAGTGACACTACTGCAACAGTATTACGTTGCGTTTCTGTGATGCCAAAACTCAAGAAATTAACACTTAACAAGGTCCCAGCCGGGGTGTTACTAGCTCTCCAGAAATGTGAAATGAAGTACCTAGAGATATTTGAGATTGGTCCAGTCCTAGAAGACGTAACTCCACATCATTTATGTTTTCTGCTGAACCAACCATTGTTACAAAAGATCGTTTGTTGTGGATTAGATTTGAGTGCTCTCAGTAGTGTTATTGATACAGTGTCTAAAATGAAAACTAAGGTTTCTGTTCAGATGAACAAAATGGGTGGTTTAGTTGAAGAAACATTAGGTTCTTTAAAACATGTGCAACAAGTAGACGGTTTTAATTACCAAGATCTACAATGTGATTCTGTTGCATCAGTGTTGAATAACTGTCCATGTTCTGTTAAATTTCTTTGTCTTGGTGGCACTAGTTGTACTAGCTGTGCTGAAAGGTCAAACCCGCCCCAGAGAAACAGTGTATCAGAAATCAACAAGGTAAAACAAACCAAAACAAATTTCATGAGTAAGAAAGATCTGAAGGGTGTCATTCAGTATACATGGAATATAACCACTTTGGAATTGTCCCATATTAACTTGAACTCTCTTGTGATTAAGGGTATAGAAAATTTGAAAACAATAAAAGAGCTCAAATTGAACTGCATAAAAGAAGTTGATGTTGAATCGTTAGGGCGGTGTATAGGCACACTACGTGTAAAAATTTTGACACTAAGCAACATCTTGTTTAAAGAGTCGGAGCTGAACTTGTCAAATGCTTACAGGCTAAGGATGATCACCTTGCATAGGATTTATATGCATACTCAGTCTTGGATTCACTTTTTTGAAAAACTTCCAAAGCTCATGGATGCAAGAGAAAGTGGACTAGTAACTGTATCAGATTGTGACACAAGAAAAAATGCGTCTGCAAAAATTAATGACGAACATGCATTGGCCTCGGTAATATATTCAAGAACTGATATAAGTATGAACAACTCGCATACGGAAGGGAGCAGTGCATCAACTGAAGCAACTGCAAATTCAACAGGTAGTAATACTGTTAGTGGATCAGGAGGACACAAACAGGAAAGATGCTTTGTCTCACCTATAAGTGACAAGAAATGTGAAAAAATTTCAGTGATTTATTCCAGAACCAATCAGGATGTGTCAAAATTAGATGCTCAAGGAGGCAAAGCAACCACTGAATCAAATGGAAATTCTAAAACAAGTAAAGCATCTCATAAATCCAGTCATGTCAAAACTACAACTGAATTAGACAACATTGACAGTGATGTAATAGATAGAGGTGGTGAAGTCACAAATACAGGTACAGAGGATAATGTAGCAGGGAGCAGCAAAGCCATGGCAAAAGTTAGTTACAGTGTAGCAAGAGATCAGGTGGCCATTGTAAGAGAATCTGAACGCATTGCTGAAAGACCCAGGGATATGAATCCACATGAAATGGGGGCTGCAGCAGCAGAAGCAACTGAGAGAGGAGAAACATTGTCAGGAGGGTCAGAGTTTGTGTTTGTTGATATAGTGGAAAGAAAACATTCAACATGTGTTAAGAGAATAGAGTTAAGCAGTGTGTGTATTACACAAGAGGCAATAAATGCAGTGTCAAACCTTGGTATATTTTCTGATAAACACTGGTTCTGTATCAGGGTGGCTGATCCTGCTGTTTATGATGGTACACTCACGTTAGTGTGAAAAGAGTGATGCTGCTCATATATCCATAGGAAAAAGCAATTTTTGGCTGTTTTAGTCAGCTCACCTGAGCACAAAGTGATCAAGATGAGCTTCTGTAATCATGCTGTGTTTGTCGCCTGACTTGCCTTGTCTGTCATCAACTTTTACATTGTGTACATTCTGAAGCCCACATTTTTTGTCTAATACTTAGAAAACTTTATCAGAATGTTTGTCTTGATATCTCTTATGAGTAAAAAAATGGGTAAAGTCATATAGAAAACTAGTCAACAGGATAAATTTTTTTGAAAAACTTGTGCACATTGTAGGGTAGAGGCCACATTTTTTGCCCAATACTTATGAAAGTTAGTGAGAATATTTGTCTGGATAATATCTTGACCAGTTTGAAAATGGGTCATGTTGGATTAAAAACTAGGTCACTAGGTCTAATCTGAAAAACCTTGTGTATGCTGTAGAGGCCACATTTTCTGTCCAATACTCATAAGAGTAGGTCAGAATTTTTGTCAATGTGATTATTTTGGACAGGTTTGAAAATTGGTCACATCCCGTCACTTAGACAAATAATAGGAAAGGTTTGTGTACACCCTAGAGGCCTCATTTTTGTTCCAATACTCATGAAAGTTTTTTAGAATGTTTGTCTTGATATCTCGGAGTTCCAGCTGGGTACTCAGTGGTTACCGTATCTGACTTGTGACTTGGTGGTTGCAGGGTACATACAAGGTTGCAGCAAACTTTCTCTCTGAGTATTTTCTGCCTCTGATGCATGTGAGAAAAGCAGTCAGTGGCTTGGAAAGAAAGTTGTATCAGCACTGAGTACTGGTGTGAGAAAGCCAGGAAACACATGTGTAGTCCGCTAGCCGCTTTGATATGACCTAAGCTGTTAACTACAATTCAATCAAAAATGATGTCTTGGAAGATATTGGGAATGGGGCATTTTTGGTCAAAATAAAGTATCAGGTGAGCAACCCAGGGCCATCATTGCCCTCTTATTCATACTTTGAAAGGTTCATACCATTCATCACTCTAAGGGTAAAAGGCCCTAACCAAACCATAATTATAATAATGTATTAACCACTGAGAAGATGGCAGCTTTTAAAGATATAGAGGATATTTGTTTTTCACGGTAAAAGATCAAAATTTATTTCATCGAGTGAACATCATCGGTAATATTTTCACGAGTGGTGCAGCCATGAGTGAAAATATTACCGATGATGTTTACGAGATGAAATAAATTTCGATCTTTCACCGTAAGAAAAACAAATATTCTATTTATTTCATGCTTCTAACCCTTTCTGGGGGAACTTAATCAAAATCCAGTAGAGTTCTTTTCGGTTATTCCCCGTGGCGTACCCCCGCTGCATAGCAACGCATTACAATATTACGTCAAGCGCGAGAAATGTAAGGTAAATTACGTCATATTTCCATCTGGTTGTGAGGCATGCGCATTTTACCTGGGTAACTAGTACGCGGGAACAACTGTTTCCGCCTTCAATTGAAGAGTTAGAATATAAAAATAGGTATTTTCACTGGCCGTAACCATGAAATATTGAAAAATATTTCACCGATATTTCTCGATAACCTACTGGAAAGCATGAAATAAACATCTATACTTGTTTTCAGGTACTTTTCTGCCAGTTTTTAACTCATTCAAGTCTTATTTCATGAGACTGAAATCATTCTTGTATCTTCATGCCAAATGTTGCCCCTGATGGCTGCAAGAACTGCACAGCTTACGACGGATAGAAAACGCATTTCATGTTTTGGGGGCCTACCAAGCAATCGCTGTTGTCCTTTCCTATTTTAAATGAGGACTAATTCCATGTGTGTTTTTATTCCATAGATGATATCTTTTGGTAATTTATCTGTGTTTACACAGCTGAGCTTTTAAGTTTTAACAACGTTTTTTCTCTGTAGCTGTAAGGATGTACTTTAAAACTTTGTGGGAAAAGGATGGAAAATTGATGGTTACCAATATTTTCTCCTTTTGCCATAATACTCTCATCCCTTTCGAAGATGAATTCTATAATTTGAACAACATTCCCGCTCTATCCAGTGGGAATGCTCTCCATTATGGACTGTTCTAAAATTTTGACATGTGATGAAGTGTTTGCATACAGTGACAGATATATAGGATCTAACATGAGTTCGCATTTGAGATAAAATTTAATTAAACGAGTCGAGGGAAAATGTTATTAAGCCAGCCTTTGGCGAGCTTAATAACATTGCGAGCTTATTAACATTTCTTCTTGATGAGTTTAATAAAATTTTCTCTCACATGCCAACAAATGTCAGATTCTTTTTATCACATAATGATATTTCACAATCAGCAGATGCAAAACAATCTATAGATGCACCCACGGTAGTTTCCATAAAATTTCTTCACTTCTATGAAACACATACAAAATGATGTTGAAAATGATGTCACACAATTGTGATATTAAGCATGTATTCGTAATGGGTATATTACACTGAAAACAAGGGAGGTTATGTGATAAATCTTTACCGAGTGATGAAATTTTAGACTAGTTCAAATTGAAAGCAGTTGCAGACGACAAAATAACTGACTAAATTATTGCAATTTGTTCTTTTAATGGTGTAAAACATTGTAGGAAAAAGAAAAAAATGCTGTTAACCAGCATTTCCTCTTTTTTCCACCATGTTTTTAAAAGCTTTCCTTCTCAGTGCAGCTAAAACAGGAGACTGTTTGGCAAAGGTATGAAAGAGCATCAGAATTTGCTGGCATTTCCTTGAGATTGTGAGATTAAGAAAACTCATTAGGCCAAAACAAAATAGATATGTTTTTCCAGTTACTTACTTTTGCGAATTACACTGAAGGACTTTAAAAACGCAAAAAACTGAAAACATTTATTTTTTCACCGAAAAAGATTTTTATTCTTCTTTTGTGGCTAAAATTGATTGGTAACGACACTTTGATCCTTTATTAATTACTATCGACCTTTTTCTTCAATACTGGCCACCACCAAAAAGGTTGTCACTGTTTTACTATTTTTAGTACCTGAAATAGGCATAATTTTTGTCAAGTAAAATGTTTTACCATTCCACGTGCAGCTTGTGTCATACATGTATGAAAAATGTGTAAACTTTATTTCTGTGACTTTGTTAGTCATGTCATGTTTGTCTGAACATGAATATTCAGGCATAATTTATTTATTTATTTATTTATCTATTTATTTTATTTAGCACTGAATGTACATAATATGCTTTTAACAGTAGCACACAACATATTCAGTCTAAAAGTCAAATATGATTGAAATGCATAGAACCATATCAGGCACATCAGTACCAAGGATATCACAAAAAAGGGAAAGAATCCCTTATTTCCATTGTGGTCCTTAAGTGTTGACGGTCTGACATGGAATATTACAAGCGAGGTTACGTGCTTTTGACATCGCAAGACATTAAAACTGCCATCCATCAACAATACTTTGCCTTACCATGCTACTGGGACAGTAAAAGATAAGTCCCGGTCTGGTCAACCAAGAATTACCAAAAATCTAAATTTAATGTAGGAATTTGCAATTTGTTGAAATTGTACATGAGTGTGTCGTGAACACAGCCAGTGATATTCAGAGAACCATGTTCATAAAAATGACCATTGTAGTGGTGGCAGTGTTCACTTATGGGCTGGTATCGGCCAGTTTAACAATACTGACCTTGTTCTCAAATGAAAATGTAAGTGCTAAAAGCTAAATGAGAATGTTCTTCCGGTAGCGTTACCCTTATTACGTCAAAATTACAGAAGACAGAACTTTATTTACTAACACGATAATGCCCCAGCTCATACAGTTCGCCTTACTGTCAATTTTCTGACAGCAAACAGAATTCCAGTGCTAAACAGGCTGCCTTTGTCTCCAGACTTATCTCCTATTTTACATACCTTGGATGAGCTGGGTAGACACCTTTATGCTTGTCGTCAACTGCCAAGGAATGTAAATGAACTTACTAAGGCTTTGAGAGATGAATGGAATGACATAACTCAGCCAGTGATAGCAAACATTGTGCTCTCCATGAGGAGAAGATGCACTGCATGCATTGCAGCAAATAGTAGCTACACTCAATATTGATTGCAACTTTAAGGAAGACGGGTATTGCTATGAGACAGGCTATATTTCTAACTTAACACAATATTTTTCCAATGAAATTTAGAACATGTTTTAACTACATATTGATGTGCATTGTTTCTAAATTTCAGTGAAATCAATAGACCAAATATGAGTTTATTTTATGAATTTCAGTTTTTGCGCTTTTAAAGTCCTTGTCTTGAGTGTATGGCTGGTATGTTTGAAATTTTTTTTTTTTAAGTTATATTTTTTTCCAAACATGCCTGGAGGCTATTACTAGAGGTAAAATGAATTTTCAGAATTTTCTTATTACGATAACATTACAGTGTCATGAAATATTAAATGATCAGTAGGTTTGGGAAAAAAAATTAGATGAGGGTTGGTAATCTGAACCACATATATATTTTGTTTTGGCCTTACTTCCTTGACTCTTTAGGTACCACGCAACAAACATGTAACCTTCTCCAAATTGGAAGCATTAATTTTGCAGACGACAATTTAGGTGGGGCAAAAATTTAACCTTGTCCAAATTGAAAGCATTTACAGACAACAATATAAGTGGGGCTCAAATGATGAAATTTGTCTTTGATCGGGTAGAAAACATTATGGGAAAAGGAGAAAAAGCTTGTAATCATTTTCTTCTTTTCCAACAATGTTTTTAAGAGGCTTGTTCCTCAGGTTCTTTAAACTCAGGATTGTGTGGTAAAGGGTTAACTTTTTTCCCCATGACAAAACTTTACAAGGTAAATCAAAATAAATTGCTCACAATATATAAAATATTGCTTAAACCATGAAATGTTGTCTATGAAAGGTTTAGGAAATATTGTGAAAAAAGGAGAAAATGCCCGTTTCAAGCATTTTCTCTTTTCCCCTAAATGACTGTATAAGGATTCTTCTCCATGGTTGCTAAAATGACATTCTAACGTGACACATGAATTCGACTCTGTAAATACAGTGCAAGGAAAGCATGGTAAAATCTCTGTCATTCTATACAAAGTGACGTCATTCTGTATAGAGTGACATCTTTCAGTATAAAGTAAGTAAGTTATTCAATGGAATATAATCTGCATCCGCGTTCTTACTCTAAGTATGAACTTGTTTTCCTTTCATTAAGAGTTGGTCATATTAGAATGGAAATAATCTTCTTTCTATCGTGGTTTATCATTCAGTAAACCATGTTGTGAGTTATGCTATCGCCCTCATGGATTATTTATTGTGCCTCATAACTCACAACTGTGGTTTATTGAACGGTAAACCATGATAGAAAGAAGATTATTTCTTAATTGTTAGGTAAAGGGTTAACCCTTTATTAAATACTAGTAATCCTAAGTTTTCACATCCCTTTAACCCTTATCCTGCTAAACAACTAAAAGTAGATTTTCAATTCGATATTAAAAACCCCAAATATTTCTATTTCAAACTTATGCTTTTGGGAATAATATCTACTGATTGGACAGTGTAGATCAAAGATCAGACTGCACGTTCTGTGCAGTCTGATCTTGATCTACACTGTCCGCAAAATGTCAGTAAATCGCTTAGCAGCCTAAGGGTTAAAAAAAGCTTTTGAAAACATTTTGAGAAAAGCAGAAAATGGTAGTAACCAGCATTTTCTGCTTTTCTTGCCATGTTTTCCTACCCTTTCTGATTCAAATATCATTATTTGTTTTGAATTGAATTTGTGATCTGCCAATGCTTTCAATTTGGACCTATCTTAAATTTTGTTGGTTTGTAAGGTTGTCAGCAATGGAGGTTTTGAAATATAGGGACCAGCGTTTGTTTTGTTTTTCTCACAATGTTTTCTACCTTTTATGATTCAAATATCATTATTTGTTTCAAATTTGATTTGATGTCTGCCAATGTTTTTAATTTAGACTTGTCTAAAATTTTGTCATTTGGTAAGGAGTTATGAAGATTTTTAGCAGCAGACATCAGGGACCAGTGTTTTTTGTTTTTCCCGTAATGATTTCTACCCTTTCTGATTCAAATATCATTTTTCGTTTCGAATTAAATTTGCTGTCTGCTAATGCTTTCAATTCGAACCTGTCAAAAATTTTGTCGTTTGGTAAGGAGTTAAATTTTCAGCAGCATACATTTTGAAAACTAGGGACAACCAATATTAAGCATGACTTAACTCTTTACCAAATGACAAAAATTTAGACTAGTCTAAACTGAAAGCATGTGCAGATGACAATTTATGTGTGGCTCAAATGGTCAGATTTGTCTATGAAAAACTAGAAAACATTTTGGAAAAAGGGGAAAATGCTGATTACCAGCAATTTCTCCTTTTCCTAGAATGTTTCCAAAGGCCTTTTTCCTTAACCCTTTACCACACAATCCCGAGTTTTAACGACCCTGAGAAAAAAAACTATTCAAAACATTGTGGGTAAAGGAGAAAATGTTGGTAACCAGCATTTTCTTCTTTTCCCACAATGTTTTATTATCTTTTAAAGACAAATCCTATTACATGTGCCATATTTACTATGTCCTTTGGAAATTCTTCCAATGTGAATCTGTCTGAAATTTTGTTGTGTGGTAAAGAGTTAAGGTTCATTAAAACTTGGGATTGTGTTGTAAAGAGTTAACTCTTTACCAAACAATTGCGAGTTTTGATGACTTATGAAAACGCTGTGGTAACAATGTTTTCAAAAGCCTTCTTCCTTCAGGGTCGTTGTAACCTTGGATTTTGTGGTAAATAGTGAATCCTTTACAACACATTCCTGAGTTCTAATGATTTTTAAAAACATGGTGGGAACAATGTGGTGGTAGCCAGCATTTTCTCCTTTTCCCAAAATGTTCTCATCCCTTCTAAAGAAAATTTTTCTTATTTTGTGCAGCATTTAGTTTGTTGTCTGCAAAAGCTTTCATTTTGAATCTTTCAAAAATTTTGTATTATGGTATACATTTAATTCAAGAATACCTGAAAAAACAGTGTGATGAAAGAAGATTATAGGAAATTTCGCCTTTTGTTACAATGATTTCTAACATTAACATTATTATGTTTAATAAAAATTTTATAAGTTTTAACCCTTAAAAAACAGTGTGATGAAAGAAGATATTGCTCACAATAAGGAGTTTATCCTTTTGTTACAATGATTTCTAACATTGACATCATTATGTTTAATAAAAATTTTATAAATTTTAACCCCCAAAAAACAATGTGATGAAAGAAGATGTTGCTCATAGTTAGGAATTTCTCCTTTTGTTACAATGATTTGTAACAGTAAGATGATTATATTTTGTAACATTTTACAGATTTTAACCCTTTACCAGACAATTCAGAGTTTTAACCACCCTTAGCTCTTTCCCAAATGACAACACTTTAACTTGTCCAAACTGAAACCATTTTAAGACAACAAATTAAATGTCAAATTACATGTATAGTTATGTCTATGATACAAAAGTCTGTCTCATTTAGTGATTTGTACAATAAAGTCTGACATTTTGTCATCTGGTAAAAAGGTAGAGACAACATTAGCTTTTTGTTTTTCGTCATGAAATTTTTTTGTCATGTAAATTTTGATGAAATTGAAGACAATCTTTGTAGGTTTTTTATCCCTTATTTTTTTTTTAACATGCATAATTACAGACAAATTCTACAGGTTGCACCATAGCCGTTTAAGATATTTCAGCATTCATTATTGATTCATGAAATCAAAGTGAAATCATTTTCAGACGACAAATTAAACATATGTGAAATAATAGTTTTTTACTGTGATATGAAAATCTGTCTCATACAGTAATTTGTCCCATACGGTAAAAAAAAAGGTGGGAAAAAGGCAAAATGCATTTTCTTCTTTTCCCACCATTTTTTCATAAGCCAATTTTCTTAGGGTTGTTAAAACTCATAATTAAGTATGTTTAATTATTGTGTTAAGTATTAAGAAGAAGGCTTTTGAAAACATTGCAGGAAAAGGTGAAAATGCTGGTAACCAGTATTTTCTCCTTTTCCTACAATGTTTTCTAATGAACCATGAACAGTTTTTGAGTCACATTCATTCGTCGTCTGCAAATGCTTTCAATTTGGGCAGTTCTTACATTTTGTCATGGCATAAAAGGGTAAAGACAGCATTAGCTTTTTTTTGGGTCATGGAATTTTTTTGTCATGTAAATTTTGATGAAATTGAAGACAATCTTCGAAGATTTTTGTTCCCATTGTTTTTAAACATGCGTAATCATGTAGATCTATATAGGCAAATTCTACAGATTGCACTGCAGCTATTGTGATATTTCAACATTAATTTGATTATTGTGTTGATTTGTAATTTTCATTATTTTATAACATGAAATTATATTTTTTATGAAAAGTATGCATTTTTGTCATTACACTTGCATATATATTATGAGATTATTTAACATGCTTGGGTACAATACTGAATTCTATTGGATGAGTACACTGCAGAACCAGTCTATATTTTGGGTGAGACGACAGCCGAGTCCAAAATATAGACTGGTTCTGCAGTGTACAAATCCAATTGAATTCAGTATTGTACCCATGCATGTTAAATGACCTCTTTAGTTCACACTTCTGTATTGACTTTAAAAGAAACCACAAGTATAGGGCCATTTCAGTTTTAAAAAATAAAAATCAAAACATGACAAAAGACGGTTTTGAAGTTGCTTTTTTAACAACTGATTTTGATATACTATTTTTCCAGGCAAATATCAATATTTGGGACTCTAGCATTGTTTTGAAAAATCTATATTGGACTCTTGCCTTGTTCTGAAAAATTCATATCCAGGACTCTGCAGAGTCCAATATGCATTCAGATATTATGCACTCATGTGGTAGTGTTTAAGCGATTTCGTTGGGAGTTAGATTGTAGGTGTGAAATAAAAAAGCTTATTCTATATCAATTGAAACATTTGTTAGGTAATTGGTGAAAACTTATTAGCTTGGCTGTTTTTAAAGAAAACGTCATGGCGTTTTGCTAGCCATGGCATAGTCTGCATGGTCGTCTGCACACTGAAAATATGTTTTGGGTATACTTGGTGCTTTAAGGGTTAGTAATATGTATCTCTCTGTCTGTATCTCTGCTGAATATATTTACTTTAGACTCTTAACCAGCAATAGGGGAACCCATACAACAGGGGCAGGTAATGATCAAAATGTGTTTGACACAGTTTTGCCCCCTCCTTTTTAGCTCCACTGGCCGAAGGCCAGCGGGCTATTGTCATGGCGTTGTGTCCGTCGTGCGTGCGTCCGTCCGTTCGTCCGTGCGTGCGTCCGTAAACTTTTTCTTTAAAAAACTTCTCCTCAGAAACTATTGACTGGATTTTTACCAAATTTCACAGGAATGTTCCTTTGGTAGTCCTCTTTCAAATTCCTTCAAATAATTGTGTTCCATGAAGAATTCTGGTTGCCATGGCAACCAAAGTAAAAAACCTTTAAAAATCTTCTCCTCCCAAACCGCTATTTGGATAGCATTATTATTTTGCAGGAATGTTCCTTAGATACAGGTTTACAGAATTCCTTAAAAAAAAAAATGATCTGTCAAAAAACATGGCTTTTATGGGAGACTCATTTTCCTTTTATGGTATAAAGTAAAATCTTTGAAAAATTTCTTCTCTAAAACTATTCATTGGATTTCATTGTTGTTTTGCAGGTAAGTTCCTATGGTGGTTGTCTACCAAATTGTTTCTTCAGTGAGCTAAAATGCAGGATTGAATGATAATTGTTAAAAACTTCCTTTCGCCATTATAGAAATATCAGGCCTGTGGAGCGATACAGGCGCTCAAGCGCCTCTAGTTTTTTTTCGACATAGAATTGTCAAAATGATTTCCAACATTAACATGATTATGATTATGTTTATCAATTTTATGAATTTTAACTCTTACGAACATGAAAATTGGCAACAAATGCATAGCTCAAATACAAACCGCATTTGGTGGGATTCGAACCCGTGCGGACAAATATCCTTGTTTTTCGAGGTTTAAAAGACCAACATCATAACCACTGAGCTAAAGAGAATTCTCCCTAATGCAGTTGTTAGGTATTGTATTTAAATCAGGATGAAGCCATGCATGAAGGAGTGGTCTTCCGTAAGACTGCCCCACTTAAAGTCATCATTTATTGATGACAGAAAACCTAATTAGGCAGTAAGTCTATTAATTAGACAACAAATGGCTCAATGGCCAATCCCGGACAAGCCCCCATCTTACGAACATGAAAGTTCGTAACAAATGCATAGCTCAAATACAAACCGCATTTGGCGGGATTCAAACCTGTGCGGACAAATATCCTCGTTTTTCGATGTTCAAAAGACCAACACCATAACCAGTGAGCTAAAGAGAATTCTCCTTTACCAGACAATTCAGAGTTTTAACCACCCGTAGCTCTTTCCCAAATGACAACATTTTAGACTTGTCCAAACTGAAACCATTTTTAGATGACGAATTTAATGTGCGTCAAATAATAATTTTTGTCTATGGTACGAAAATCTGTCTCATATGCTTACTTGCCTCGTACAGTAAAAGACATGGTAGGAAAAGGAGAAAATGCTGGTTACCAGCATTTTCTCCTTTTCCCACCATGTTTTTAAAAGCCTGTTTTGTACAGGTTGTTAAAACTCGTAATTGTATGGTAAAGTTTTAAGAAGAAGGCTTTTGAAAACATTGTAGGAAAAGGAGAAAATGCTGGTTACCAGCATTTTCTCCTTTTCCTACAATGTTTTCTAACCAACCATGAACAAATTTCAGTTTGTCAGTCACATTTATTTGTCGTCTGCGAATGCTTTCAGTTTGGTCTAACATTTTGTCATATGGTAAAAGGGTAATATAGACAGCATTAGCTTTATTCTGTCATGAATTTTTTTTTTCATGTAAATTTTGATGAAATTGAAGACAACCTTCGAAGGTTTTTTTTTTAACATGCATAATCATTCGTATAGACAAATTCTACAGGTTTCACTGTAGCTATTTTGATATTTCAACATCATTGTGTTGATTCCTAATTTATATCGATGTTTTTAAAAGCCTTTTACCCTAGGATTTAAAAAAGGGATTGTTTGTTAAAGATTTTAAAAAAGTAGCATCAAATTCTCTTTATGTAACCATGTTGAGTTTTTCCTGATAAAGAGGAACAACTATATTGTTGTGTTGGTTCGCAATTTATATGTTTTTAAAAATAAAATGATATTTTTTCATGAACAGTATGTATTTTTGTCATTTCGCTTGCATATATTAAAGCATATTCTATATTGGTTGAACCATTTGTTAGATAATTGGTGAAAACTTTTTGG
Source organism: Hippopus hippopus (assembly GCA_946811185.2). Classification (NCBI taxonomy): domain Eukaryota; kingdom Metazoa; phylum Mollusca; class Bivalvia; order Cardiida; family Cardiidae; genus Hippopus; species Hippopus hippopus. The sequence continues at coordinate 1,654,594 of OX328109.1, forward strand.
CTGTTTTCGCAGAAAACATCACAGTGTTTTCCTAGCCCTGGCATAGTCTGCGTTGTCAGCTGCATTATCTGTGTTTTCATGCAAAACCTTTGACATTTAAAGTATTTATCTTTATCATTGCTTAATAAATTTACTTACTGATTAGTTGTTAGATATCAATAAGGGGAACCCTTACAACAGGGCCAGGCAACCATCAAAATATTTTAGACACAGTTTTGCCCCTTTTTTTTTTACAAAGAATTTTCAAAATCTTTGACAGTTTACAATTTTTCTGTAATTACTAAAGATAATTACTTCAAAGTTGGACTAGTTGTTAACTATCAAAACGAGAACCCATACAACAGAGGCAGGGCACCATCAAAATATTTTTGACACAGTTATGCCCCTTGCTTGACATGCCTTACATGTACAACAGTAGACTAATTTACCTTAAAAGTTTCATGTCCCTTTCTTGTGCAACTTTCACATGCTCCCAGAAGCAGGAAACTGGTCAGTGAGTTTACAAATATATTGTGGTATGTTGTTGGATGGTGTTAAATGCCATTTTCAACATTATTTCAGTGATATCATGGTGGCCAGAGTACCTATCAATGCTGTCCTGGAGTTTCTCTATACCAGTACTCTGCACAATATTTGAATTGAGAACAGGAGTTTGCTGGTTCGATCCCCAGCTTAGCCAATTTCTTTCCAAGGATTGATGATAGTCATTGCGCCAGGATTCATTCTTCTCTCACTGCTGACCATTGTTATGACAATGGTTATGTGGGAAAGCAGCCAATGGCGTGGAAAGAATATTGTGCAGAGTACTGGTAAAAGAAACTCCAGGAAAGCATGGATAGGTGCAGTGGCCGCCGCGATATAACTGAAATAATTTGAAAACGGCTTTCACACCATACAATCAATCAATAAGTGTATACATTTGAAAATCATGCTTAAACAAGTACAGTTGAGATTGAATTGGAGACCAGCAAAAAGCGGTCAAATCTACTTTCCTCATCCAGTTCCAGGGCGAGATCAGCCGTTTTCACTTCAACAGAAAATATCATAGGTTTGCCAGGTAGGTGACATTCCACGCTGATTTTACACAAACCTGCTACTACTGAAATTTTGTTATCACCATGACCCTTAACCTGCTAAGCGTGACTCACTGACCTTATGCTGACAGTGTAGATCAAGATCTGACTGCACAGAATGTGCAGTCTGATCTTGGATCTACACTGGCCAATAAGGTGATATTTTTGCCCAAAAAATAACTTTGAAAAAGCGATATTTCGGTTTTTTACTATTGACTTGGAAGGTATCATTTAATTTAGTCAGCTAGATAAAGGTTAAGAAGATGCATCAGTATCTAAAAAAATTGAGTCCTCTTCAGCAGATGCCCAACAAAGCGTTGAGGAGTACTGCATTGAAGCAGGGATTGTATATATACCATCCCTGATTAACCCCTTCCCAAACAATCCCTGGTTTTCACGATCCTGAAAAAGAAACCTTTTGAAAACATGATGGGAAAAGAAGAAAATGCTGGTAACCAGCATTTTCTCCTTTTCCCTTAATGTTTCCTACCCACACAGAACAAATTCCAATTTCTGAATCATATTAATTTTGTCGTCTGCAAATGCTTTCAATTTGGTCTAAAATTTTGTCGTTTGGTAAAGAGTTAATACAAAGTGAAGTTGAAATTCGATTTATCTTGCAAGGGAGATAACCTCGTAAAGCACATGATATGGTTTTGCAATGGTTATTCCTCTTCTATAGAAAAAAACATAACTCAACTTGGTTACATTCAAATGATTCGACGATACTAAATTTCCGCACAGAAACATTTTTGTTTTATGCATGAGTCACATGGTGCTTTATCGAAATCGAGGCTGATGATGTCACACAAGTTGTTGACATTTTCATCGTCTGCAAGAATCGGAGAAAAATGAGGTTCAAATATAGTCTAGATTCAGGTACATCTAAATCTAAATGAATAGGTAAATCGGCAAAAAGACTCGCATTTAAAATACCCAATTTTATGAACATCAAAAAACCTTCCTATAGAAAAAAGCAAATTATTTTAAGACAAAACCGCGTTTGAGCAGGGACCGTATATATACATGTATATAAGATCCCTGGTTTGAGGAAAAATCACTCTTTTATTGGATTTTGCCGTTACTGGCTGTCACATGAACAGTTTTGTCATCTAACTTAATTTCAGTGACAATACGAAATAAAGCGTGTAAACGGTATCAATCATGAAAATAAAAATAAGTCTGATTTTGAAATTGTCCGCTTATTCTAAAACTCGTAGCATCGAAAACTTAGAAATGCATGCAACGTTTATATCTATTTCCTTTTCGCTCATTTATTTTCATTTTGCTGTTATAAACGTAAACAGGAAGTAAACAGACGCGCCTGCTCTGTCAACTGCTGTAATATCGATCGAGCTGCTGCTGTCATATCAGGCGGAGAATGTACATGTCATTCTTCAATCAAGGTAAGAGTATACATCTATATTTTCTCATCTTTTTGGCACCTTTATATATGGGCCAGATCTTTTCAAACAATAGGAATAGCAGTCACAGCGAAGAATAGCTTGATGGAATTCATAAGTCTTGTCTAACCAAACAACCACGACAAATCCATATCAACCCAGCTGAAGGCTGTACCATACAAAACGGACCGATGGTTTTATGACCATAGCTTAGAGTATACTGAAAGGCTCTTGAAGTTATTGGAAAGGGGGATGTGCTGATAACTTGGTGGTGTTCTGGTAAAATTGTTTTGAAGAATTGTGTGGGGGAAAAAAAAAAAAAGGACCTTTAAGGATTTATGAAAAGGCGGTGTCAAAGGTATCCCTGATGTGCAGGTTTGATCTGATGTTATGATTGTGATTGTGTCCTCTCTGCGGAGAAATAGTCACAAAATTAATATCGGAGCTACACTTAGGATCACAGTTATATCTCGGGGTAAGGTTTGTGTACCTATAGCATTTGAGGCTAGGGTTACAGCATATTTCTATACCAGTGTATGCTGTGCTTTTTCCTGCTGGAGGTTTTTGTACGTAATGGTAACAGAAGTTGGGGGTATACTAACAAATATGGGGGGTTCAAATCTAAACAACATTACCACTCTTTACTTAGTATCGATGTCAATGTCAGCTTGCTGATAGTTGAAATGTTTTCAAACAAAATACAGATACAAGTTTTCAAAGAGAAAGGATTTTGAGCTTTTGAAAACACTCGGGAGGAAAAGGAAAATTTGCTTGGAATAATGGGTTTATCCCAATCTTACAATGCCCGATTCCACAGAGGTTTTGATGTTTGCTGCAAAATCCAGACAGAAGATAACAATTGGTCATGCACAGTTACTGAAAATAGCACTTAGGCCATCCCCAACATTTTGGATACCATACACTTTCAAGGAAAATAATTCAGACAAGTTCCTGTCCAGCAAACTGGAACCTGTTATATGCCGCGCTTCGATCGGATAGTTAAATATGATGACGGGTAGCAGCCATTCTATTTTGGGATTCGGAAAACCCGCCTAAGAGAAGTAATTGTAAACATTTTGCTGCAGGAATTTTCTGAAAATTTGGCTTTTTAAATTTACTACTGGCCAAGTTTTTGTACATTTCAGTATGTATTAGAGGAACTGAATGTATGTGATATTTCTGTTCTAAAAGTGAATCACGTACACTTATATGTGATCGCACACATTGCTATACCTTGGGCAAAGGCATTGTCTTTCAGTATGGCAGAGCTGAATAAAGAGGTTTCAATAACAAATTTTGTTACAAGGTCTCAAAGGAGACTTATTTTGAGGATAAAACAAAACAATGACTTTAAATATTAAAGAGAAACATTGTGTAGAAAACAGAGAAAAATTTCTCTTACAAGCAGGTGCTTCACACACTTTTTTTCAAAAGGTGTCCTTAACTAGCACAGCCATGACAAGGATTTATTTATCCGTTTGCCAAACAATCCAGAGTGAAGGGATGAAGTAGGCTTTCAAAAACATTGAAAAAAAAAGAAAATAATGCTGGTAATCAGCATTTTCTTCTTTCCTGGCATTGTTTTCTTCGTATTCAAGAACCAACACCATCATTTGAGGTGCTGCATTTAATGTGTTGACTGTAAACTCTTTCAATTTTGACAAGTCCAAGTTAGTGCCATTTGACAAAGAGCTAAAAGTAGTGGGTTAATATTTAAAGTGCCTATCACAAGTGTATAACTTTTTTGTCTAGTGCAGATCAAGATCAGACTGCACAGAACATGCATCAAGTCATTCTAGCAACTAGCAGCCTAAATCCTGTGCCACACAATCCTGAGTTTTAATGACCATGATGAGGAAGAAGGCTTTTGAAAACATTGTGGGAAGAGGAGAAAATGCTGCTAACCAGCATTTTCTCTATATCCCACAATGTTTTCTACCCTTTGTCAGACAACTTTTTCTCTTTTGAGCTACATTTTATTTGTCTCCTGCAAATACTTTCAATTTAGACAAATCCAAAATTTTGTCATTTGGTAGGATTTTAGATTGTCCAAATTGAAAGCATTTGCAAATAACATATTTCATATAGCTCAAACAATATGACATTGTCTTGGATTGTATAAACAAGGGTCAACTAAGTGTTTACCTGATCAATATCTCATTGTCCAACATATGTTAGCATTTTGTTAGTCTTTTGAATTTTTTTCCTTATCCATTGATAAGGCAACAGGTGTGGAAATTCATCTGTTACAATCTGAAAAAATGAAAGCAGAATGAGTGTATGATATTTTGTTGCAGTCAGACCTATCAGGTCACAGGATTCATTCCTCTCTTAATGCTGATGTTTTGATGATGGTTATGTGGGAAAGTAGCTAGTGTCTTTAGGAAAATACTGTGGGTAGAAAACATTGTGAGGAAAGGAGAAAGTGCTGGTAACCAGCATTTTTCTACTTTTTCCACAGTGTTTTCTGTCCTTTAATAGTTACTTATTTCAAGACAGAAAATGATCCTGTGGGTTTATTCGGCCACTAAGAGTAAAGGATCAAAATGGTGTGGACATCCAATTGATTCATTCAGACCATTTTAGTCCTTTCTATTGACATTCTGTCCTTTTCTTGTGACATGCTTAACTATTTGCTTGGCAAATTAACTCGTAAAGCACCTTTCACAACTATGGTTGCCTTTGTGGCCAGTGTAGGTCAAGATCAGGCTGCAAAAAACATGCATCCTGATCCTTGATCTACACTGTCCGCTTTGCTGAAACACTGCAGGCAATAGGAACCATAAAATTCCAATTATTGGGGTCCTGTTTTGAAGATGAAAATGTCCCATAGGTTTATTCAGCTCTCTAAGGGGTTACAGGTTTTCTATTGTATCCTCATTGGAATTTTATGATAAATCAATGACATTTTCTGAACGCTTTCCGCATAGGCTGCTATTAGACTTAAATTCTTCTCTAAAAAATTTAAAGTTTTAGTGACCCTGAGGAAATAGAATTTTTGTAACATTTTGAGAAAAGGAGAAAAATGATGGTTTTCAGGATTTTTTCCTGTTCTCAAAATGGTTTCTGTCCTTTTAAACACAAGTCCTATCAATCTAATTCAGATTTAATTTGTTGTCTGCACATGCTTTGTAAATTTGCAAATGCACAAACCTGAAATTTTGTTGTCTTGTGAAAAAGGGCTATACCTTTACCCCACAGCCCCAAGTTTTAAATACCCCAAGAAAGAGGCCTTTTCAGAACAGTTGGAAAAGGAGAAAATGCTGGTAACCAGCATTTTCTCCTTTTCCCACAATATTTTCTCTATTTTTTAAAAATTCTGTCATTAATTTAGTGGAGTTTCGTTAAGTACTGGTGAAAGAAACTCCAGGAAAGCATGAATAGGTGCAATAGCTGCTGTGATATGACCGAAATTTCCAAATGGCATTGAACACCAGTCTGTGAAACAAGCAAATGATCAAACAGTCAATCAAAACTTGTATGTATTGAAAATCTTTCAAAGTCTGCTCCAAAATAGCGGTTGTAAGTTGCTGCAAATTTGCCAAAACGATCCTGTGCTGGTCTTTCAAATTTCTGGTAATAATCATAAACGGTGGAAGGAACAAGATTGCTTTGGGTTTGGCTTGATTTCAATCTATAACAAACTGTAGTTAACCTTTTTATGATTAAAGGGAAATTACTCATGTTTTATAATAGATGTTTGTTACCATTTATCTCCCTTGATTGTCATTACCCTTGACTATCCTTTTACCACACAATCTCAAGTTGTAATGACCCCAAGCAGAAGGACTAACGCAAATATTATTGTGAAAAAAGGAGAAAATGCATGAATACCTCATTTTCTCCTTTTATTCACCATGTTTTCTACTCTTTCGAAGAAAACTTTCCTAATTTCTGCAACTTCAAATTTCTGTAACTTCTAATTTCTACCCTTTTTAAACAATAAACAAAAAAATTTTCCAACATTTAGTTCACTGTTTGCAAGTGCTTTAATTTGGACAAATTTAAAACTTTGGTTGAGAGCTGTAACATTGTTGGAGCTGAGCCCCAGTAGTTCAGTCGGTAGCATGCAGGACTTGAGAACAGGGGGTCGTGGGTTTGATCCCTGGCTCAGCCAAATTTCTTTCAGAGGATTGATGATAGTCATTGCGACAGGATTCATTCGACGATGGTTATGTGGGAAAGCAGCCAGTGGCTTGGAAAGAATATTGTATGGAGTACTGGTAAAAGAGACTCCAGGAAAGCATGGATAGGTGCACTGGCTGGCGCGATATAACTGAAATAATGTTGAAAACCGTGTTAAACACCATACAATCAATCAATCAATGTAACATTGTTGGTAAGTGTTTATTCAGGTTTTTCGGGACAGAATTTATTCAGTTTCCAGTCCTAGTGGTTCCTTTTGATGTTTTAAGTTATGCTCAGATATGTCGAATACTGTGTATGTAAGGCCCAGTAGCAGCCAAAATTAAACAATACAGGTGTTTAAATGGATTTAGATGTAATGTCCATTTTTTTTTTACCAACCGCAAGTTACAGTTTATTCATTGGACACTAATACCATCAAATAACCTTTCCCTAAATAATAGGTTTTGGACTAACCTGGATTAAAAGCATCTACAGATAATGAAATCGGTACAAACGAGCTTAAGTTCTCTGTTAGAAAACATTGTGGGAATAGGATTAGCTGGTTACAAGCATTTTCGCTTTTTTTCCAATGTGTTTTCAAAAGCTCAATTCTTCAGGGTAGTTATAACGAGATTATGCTGTAAATGGTTACCTGTGACCTGGAGGCCCGGAGTTTGAGCCTTGCTAGATCCACTGAGTTTTTCCAGAGAGTGTCCTTTGGCAAGACACTTCAGAGCCCAAGCCTAGTCCTGGTGAAACCCAGGAAATACATGAATATGTGAGCTGTTGCTGCCATATGACTGAAATAATGCTGAGAGTGGCATAAAACACCATTCAATCAATGGATCAACCAACCAATCAATTGGAAAGGGTTGATCGGTAAAAAACCAGCAAAAACAAATAAAAACTGTATCCAGATTGAAGGGGATGGGGGTATGTGTGCAATATTGGTGAAATAATGTTGAGAGTGGTGTAAAACACCATTCACTTAATCAACCAATAGGAAAAGGTCAATCGGTGAAAAACCAGCAAAAAAAAACTATATCTAGATTGAAAGGGTGGGGTATGTGTGCAATATTGGTGAAATAATGTTGAGAGTGGCGTAAAACACCATTCAATCAGTCAACCAATAGGAAAAGGTTAATCGGTATAAAAACAGCAAAAACAAAAAAAAACTGTATCCAGATTGAAGTGGGTGGGGTATGTGTGCAATATCGGTAACACTGACACAGTAAAAGATGGTAAACAATGGGCAATAATACATACCATACACAGATAATTGATTGGTATGGTGCTATTCTATTCACTTAACCCTTGGACTGCTAAGCGTGACTCACTGACCTTTTGCAGACAGTTTAGATCAAGATCAGACTGCACAAAACGTGCAGTCTGATCTTGGATCTTCACTGTCTGTTAAGGAGATATTTTTCTCAAAAAAAGACGTTCGAAATGGCAACACCCAGGTTTTTACAATCGGCTTGAAAGTTTCATTTCACTTTTTCAGCTGAATAAGGGTTAAATAATGATTCACTGACCCAGACAGCTGCTAAATCATTCCCTTTCCCCGTGAATTGGTCTCTAAGGCCAAACCGCCAGTGCTGACCAGTAGTAGTATTGATATTGTGATTAGTTCCTTTAATTCCTGTGGTCTGAAAGACAAGCTTTCCAGGGTCTTTATTCACGAACCATTCTTGAGAACATTCTTAGTCTTATTCTCAAGAAGTTTGTATATTTGAAAGTAACACAAGTTCTGATTGGCTATACCAAACAGTTTAGCCAGTCAGAATTTGTTTTACGTTCTAAAATTTGAAAAAAGATACTTTCTAAATTTAGAAAAAGACAAACATAATCTTAGGAATGGTTGGTGAAGGGGGGGGGGGCTTGTATAATAATTAAAGCACATTAGGGTTTTCAGTGTAGATCCATGGCAGGTTTGCAAAATAATGAAAATTTTCTCTTGAAGCTTGTATTATAAATATCATCTTTAAAAGGCGGGATAAAAAAGGCTTAAGAAAATAAGCGGGAAAAGTGGAAAATTTTGAGAACCTGCATTTTTATTTTCCTAAGATGTTTTGTACCCTTTGAAAGACAAATATTATCATATATGGTTCTTGTGATTCTTCGTCTGCAAATACTTTCAGTTTGGACAAGTGCAAGAATTTATCATTGATACAGACTTTCAATATAAGATTTTCAATATAAAGCTTGTAAACAGAATGCCTGGCCGGGTGGCTCAGTGGTTAGCGTATCTGACTCGTGACCTGGAGGTTGCGGGTTCGATACCCGGTGGCGGCGAACTTTCTTTCTGACGATTTTTCGCCTCTCATCTCTGATGCATGTGAGAAAAGTAGTCAGTGGCTTTGGAAAGAAAGTTGTGTTAGTACTGGTGTGATAAGGCCAGGAAACATGTGGGTGCGTCACTGACCGCCATGATATGACCTAAGCTGTTAAAATGGCGTTAAACTCCAATACAAAACCAAAAACCAAAATGTAAACAGAATATTGAAATTTTTCAACTTTGAAAAGAGAGAGTAACCAAAATGAATTATTGATTTGCCCTCCAAGTTTTTATAAATGATCTGTCATGGCATGGTGGCAGATAGACAAGTGAACCCTTTAGCACTTAGTCCCAAGTTTTAACAACCCTGAGAAAGGCAACGTTTGAAAACATTGTGGGAAAAAGAAACAATGTTGGAAACCAGCATTTTCTCCTTTCTCACAATGTTTTCTATCTTTCAATAATAAAGTGCATCATTTGAGCCTCTTGTAATTTGTTGCCGTCAAATGCTGCCATAATGGCCAAGCCTAAGGGTTTGTCGTGTTATAAAGGGCTAAACATGTAGATAAAGCAAATTTTACAAGGGTATTCACAAAGTCATTAGGTACAAATTAGTTACAAGAAATTACTAGGCTGAACCTTGGTAGTGCAGTGGTTAGCGTACAGGACTTGAGAACAGGGGGTCACTGGTTTGAATCCCCAGGTTGGTAAATTTTTTCCTCAGGATTGATGATATTTTTTCATTCCTCTCTCCCCACTCATCAATGTTTTAACGCTTTACCAAACAACAAAACTGTAGACTAGTCCAAATTGAAAGCATTTGCAGACAACAAAATAAATATGGCTCAAAAATTGAAAGTTGTTTTGGAAAGGGTAGAAAACATTGTGGGAAAAGGAGAAAATGCTGGTTACCAGCATTTTCTCCTTTTCCTACAGTGTTTCAAAAAAACCTCCTTCATCAAGGTCTTTAAAAGTTGGGATTGTGTTGTAAAGAGTTAATGATGATTATGTGGAAAAACAGCCAGTGGCTTGGGAAATATATTATGCTAAGTACTGGTAAAAGGAACTCCAGGAAAACATGGAAAGGTGCACTGGCCGCTGTGATATAATTGAAATGATGTTGAAAATGACGTTAAACGCCATACAATCAACCAATCAAAGTCATTATATTCAAATTAGTTCAGTGTGGTAATGAGTACAAGGCAAAAAAGCAGAACTGCAAGATATTGAAAATCGTCTACAAAAAAGGCTATGAAAATCCAGGGAGGGAAAACTAACAGTAATCAATTTTCTAATTAGCCTATTGGAGAAGCACTTGACATTCTTCGATAGGTTTTTGTTTCCCGAGTTAGACAGAACAGGATGCATGGATCTTCTTGTCATAACGCTATCGAACAGTCTTGCGTTTTAACCCTTTTCCACACAATCCTGAGTTTTAACGACCCTGAGAAAGAAAGTACTAGAAAACATGTTTTCCTCCTTACCAATGACAAATTACATCATTTGAGCCACATTTTAAATTGTCACCTGCAGATGCTTTGAATTTGGACAAATCTAAGATTTTTTTTCATGTGGTAAAGAATAAACTTTTTACTTCATGAAACAAATTTGAGGCAGACAACTTTCAAAACCCAATTGTTTAATATAGAAAATCAATACCAAGATGGGTTTAAGGTAGTAGACCCCCAATGCTTTTAGTGCAACATGGAATAAAATTTCTTGTTAGTTGATAAATAAGGATTTATACTGATAATAGTACTTCTGCACATTTTTAACCAACCAGAAATTCCTTTGATGTCTATCTTGAAATTATTTGTTGATACTTTTGTTAGTTTCCAGAGAAGGGAGGTAATTATTATCTCCCTTCGTAATGAGAATATAGTTGTTTTAGATTTATAAATGATAATTCTAAGAATGAAAAAAAAAAGGAAAAATGGCTAGGTTAAGTTAGTACAATAACACTCATTTTAAATCAGCAATTTTTGTAGGATAATATTATAGCAGAAATAGCTGTTTTCTATTACGGGTCCACTACCTTAATTCATAAAGGAGCCATACTCTTTGAAAAGGGGTTTGATACATCTTATTAAAAAAAAAAAGTATCAACTCAGGTCAGCCTGCGCAATGTGCACAGGCAGACCTGTGTTGAAACCTTTTGCTTTTTGTAAAATTTTCTGCATGTCCAGTGACTATTCTTTCGAAGGATTCGATCAGCAGGTTGTTAGACAAAATGAATTTTATGGATCTACATTTGTGTGATGACTTGCTTGGTATAATGCATCTTGGAGATGCAGTAAACCCCATCTTGCCAGAGCATGGCTGAAATATATTTGAAAGTCTTGTGGTTAAAGGAGCATTGCCACAGTGTTTTTTGAAAGTGAACTGCTGCAAGACAAAAAAGAAATCTTCCTCGGCTGGAATTGGGTTAACTCTTAACCAGCTAATTAAATGAAACTTTCCAAGCCCATTGTAAAGAGCAAAACTTTGCTATTTCAAAGTCATTTTTGGGAGTGAAAATATCTTCTTATTGGACATTGTAGATTCCAGATCAGACTGCACATTCTGTGCAATCTGACCTTGATCTACACTGTCCGCAAAAGGTCCTTGAGTCACACTATGGGTTAATTCTGTATTTATTTTTCAGGCAGATTCATTGTCACTGAGATATTACCTAGGGGCCAGACGAAATCTCCCAGTATGTTACAGCGGAAGAATTGATAGCTTCTGTGACAGCAGGTTCCTCTTGAAATATGATCTGAATAAAGATAAGAGGGGACTTGCTCAGGACTCCAATAACACAATTCTGTGACTGGCATTTATCGACTAATGGAGCTTAAATAGCTTGATGTTTTGTGGCTGAAGGCAGAGCAAAGTGTTGATGAAATAGTGTTGTGAATAGGTTTACAGAGTAAAGTGTTGTTGACAAAGTGTTGTGAAACGGTATCAGTGACTATTTCTCCAATATATAATAATATTAATATTGTATTCCCTGGAATTGTATTTTGTTCACCTTATGGGGGAAATATCCACAGACAGTGGAATGGATCGTTGGGTGTGCCCAAATGATAGACAGTTAGCTCTGCGTGCAAAGTAAGTCTTTATTATATGTTTGAATTGAATTCTATTTAAAAAAGAGTTGTTACTATTTCTGAAGAGTAAAACATCAATTGAATCTGCAGCTTGTATGCTTAATCTATCCAATATTTGATATCAGATTTTAATATTACATCTCTTGTTTTTGGCTGAATCATTGATTGTATAAATTGATTGTATAAAGACTGTCTTTTGAAACATGAAAGAGGCATAGAACTAAATTTCTACACACATTTTTTTTTTTACCACACAAACCGGAGTTTTAAAGACCCTGACAAAAAAAGCTTTTAAAAAACTTGTGGGAAAAGGAGAAAATGTTGGTTAAACTTTTTCCCACATTGTTTTCTAACCATATAAGACAAATCCAATCATTTAAGCTACATTGAGTTTGTTGTCTGTAAATTAGTGCTTTCAATTTAGACAATTCTAAAACTTTTTTTGTCAAGTGAAGACTTAATTGTCTGTCTCTCGTATTAACCTTTTATCACATGACATGATCAAAGACCTGTCCACATTGAAGCATTTGCAGTCAACAAATTTGATATGGCTGAAATGAAGAAATCTGTCTTCGATAGGTTTGAAAACATAATGGGAAAAGGAGCAAATGCTGGTTACCTTTGTGACAGATCTTGTCAAAGTTCTGTGGTATGTCATTTGTAGCGAGTCTGGTAGCACAGTCGGTTGCGTACAGGAATTGAGACAGGTGTGTGCTTGTGGTTTGTTTGAATCCACAGCAAGGTCATTATAGATTGATGATAGTGATTGCTACAGGATTTGTTCCTCTCTCATGGGCTGAGCATTGTTTCGACTACACCTGGTAATTTCGGAAAGCAGACTTTTATAACAGTTCTTTTTATAGTTTTATGCTTTGGAATCCAAATTATCTCCCTTGTGAGATAAAAAGTAAGGTAACCAAAATTCCAACTGGTTCCTTTTATTTGATTTTCTTTGTTTGTATCCATGAATTACTATGCAATGTTGCGATTATTATAATTTGGCTTGTTATGTATATGTAATGTCTTAATTATACTTGCAAACTGAATTACACAAACTGTTACCATCAAAATGCATCAGGTAGATCAAATTTGTGGTTTGATAGATTTTGAGGAGATATTCAGACCTGAACATTCCTAAATGGTGCAAAGGATATCAAGGATAAAAACCAAGTAATACCTTATTCAGGACCAATAAAGTAGTAGAGAGCTTTCAAAGGAATTGACTGTCTTTTTCTCCCATTGTAGACTTGGTACAGGATGGTCGGTGCACACCAACAAGTTCAGTTCATTCCAGAAATCTCAACATTTAAGTGCGGAGGAACAAGAGCAGATTATGAACGTCATACAAAAAGCGGATTATTTGGAGATGGTAGAACAAGAAAGGATTGGGTAAGTGGAAATTTACTTTGAAACCTTTCTACAGACAATCTTTGTGGCTTTTTATAACCTTGGGGAATGAGGTTTCTGGAAAAAAATGTCAAAAAAGGAAAAGGAAAAAAGAGGTGTCTGAAAACACTGTTAATCATGAATTTCATACAAAAACCTGATTATTTAGAGATTGTAGAACTAGAGAGGATTTGGTAGGTTGAAATTTACTTTGAAACCTCTCACCAGACAGTTCTGTATTTTGTAACTCTTTAACACATGACAATTCTTTAGGCTGGTCCAAGTTCAAAGCATTTGCAGATGCCAATTGAAATCTGAATCAAAATCTGATATTTGCCTTTTGAAGGCTAGAAAACATTGTGGAGAAAAGAGAAAATGCTGGTAACCAGCATTTTCTCCTTTTCCCACAATGTTTTCAAAAGCCATTTTTAGTAGTGTTGTTAAAAGTCCGGATTTTGTGGTAAAGGGTTACTAACCTCTGGGAAAGAGGTCTCTGAAAACAGTGTTGAAAAAGGAGTTTATGCTAATAACCTTTTTCAACAATGTTTTCTTCTCATTCAAAGGCAATTCCCATACATTGGGGTCCTGCATGGCTCAGTGGTAAAGTATGAGACTTGTAACCTGGATGCCCAGAGTTTGAGCCTCGTTGGAAGCATAGGGCTTTTCGTTGGAGTGTCCATTGGAAAGACACTTAAAAGCACTAGCCTAGTACTGATGAGATTTAGGACATGCATGAATATGTGAGATTTTGCCAGGATTTTCAATTGAGGACAAATCCCGCGATTTTTTTTCCCATACACCTTATATATTGATTTTTTAACTATGTTTACAAACTTTACATAGCTGACTAGATTCTACACACCATCAAGTTTTAACAGCGTTTGTTTACTGTCTGGTTGTGAAGATGTATCGTTAAGAATGGTTGTTGAATACAGACCCAGAACACAGAAAAAATACATTATGAAAGATAGCAAAAATTGTGCACCACCTATTGTTTCGGAAATATTTGCTGCTTGAAATCCAAGATGAAATCAATTGATTATGGTTGCTATGAAATAGAAACAAGGAAAGGTCACCTATAATTCAGTGGGTTATTTCATACTTAACTCTTTTACTGGTCCAACATTTACTCTTTTTCCCACAGTGTTTTTAAAGATCTTTTTTGTTTCCCTGGATTGTTAAAATCTGTGATTGTTAGGCACAGCATTTACAATATCAGTAACCCAGAAATGACTTCTGTTTTTTGACAAATTGTATCATTTTAGCTTCATTTAAATCATTGTCTGCAAAAGATTTCAATATGTACAAGACCAAAATTTTTTCATTTAGTAAAGAATTAGTTTGGACACAATGGAATTTTCCTTTGCAGACAAAGTAGATCCAGATCAGACTGCACAGAATAAGCAGTTTGATCATGAATCTATACTGTTTGCTATTGTGTGAGATATTAGGGCAGAAACAATAGTTTAAATTGCTTTAACTCTTTGCAACACAATCACGAGTTTTAAAGACCCTGATAAAGAAAGCTTTTGAAAACATTGTGGAAAATGGAAAAAATGCTGGTAACCAGCATTTTTTCCTTTTCCCATAATGTTTTCTACCCTTCCCAAAACTAATTTCAATTTTTGACTCACATTTGATTTGTCGTTTGCAAATGCTTTCAAATTAGACCAGTCTAAAATTTTGTGGTTTGGTAAAGGGTTAACTCTTTGCAACACAATCGTGAGTTTTATTGACCCTGAGGAAGAAGCCTTTTGAAGACATTGTGGGAAAAGGGAAAAATGCTGGTGGTTTGCATTTCCCCATTTCCCAAATTGTTTTCTACCCTTTCGAAGATTAAAATCATTATCTTGGCCACATCTAATTTATTGTCTGCAAATGCTTTCAGTTTGGACAAGTCTAAAAATTTGTCATTTTGTATAAAGGTACACATAATTTGAACACAATGGAAGTTTACTGAGCAGAGTAGCTCAAGGTCAGAGCACTCAGAATAAGCAGTTTGATCTTTGATTTACACTGTGTAATGTTGTTAGAGATATCATGGCAGAAATGGTATCAGTTTTCATTGCTTTAATGCTGTATGAGCTAGGTCAATTGATTTTCATGATGTTAGATGTTACGATAGAGACCAATGTGTGATATTTTTTACCCTAGGCAATCTTAAAGCCCCAATAATTACCAAAAGTAAACAAACTAGGTGTTAAAATGCACTTGAATTTTAATCATACCTTTTAAATGTATGGAAATTATTGTGAAGGTGATTATCTGTTATTGTACTGTCAGTCCAAGTGTTTGTTGCTTGCAGAAAAATGAATTTTACAATTAGGTAAAAAGTAAACAAAAGATAGAGCAACTTTTGACTCACTGTTAAAATTCATTTTCTGCCAGCTGCTAAAACTTGGACAATAACAGATTGTCAACTTCACAATAATTTCCATACTTTTAACCCTTCACCAAAGAATCTCGGGTATTAAAGATCCTAGGAAATAAGGCTTTTAAAAACATTCTGGGAAAAGGAGAAAATGCTGGTAACAGGTATTTTCTCTTTTTCCCACAGTGTTTTCTATCTGATTAGAGAGCTTAAGTTTTTTTTGTACAAGTTTTGAATTTATTTTCTGCAGATGTTTTGAATTTGAAAGAGTCTTAAATTTGGGAAAGGATTAACCATTTACCAAACAATCCCTGGTTTTAACAACCTCGAGGAAGAAGCCTTCTGAAAACACTGTGGGAAAAGGAGAAAATGCTGGTAACCAGCATTTTCTCCATTTCCCACAATGTTTTCTACTCTTCCAAAGTCAAGTTTCAATTTTTGAGTCACATTTTTTTTTTTGTCGTCAGCAAATGTTTTGAATTTTGACCAGTCTAAGATTTTGTGGTTTAGTAAAGAGTTAAATGGTATGATTTAAATTCAGATGCATTTTAACACCCACATTGTTTGCTTTTGATGGTTATAGTGCCTTTAACTCCGAACATTTACTAGCTTTACTGACCCTGAGAAAGTAAGCTTTTGAAAACATTGTGGAAAAAGGAGAAAATGCTGGTAACCAGCATTTTCTCCTTTTCCCACAATGTTTTCTACTCTTTCAAAGACACATTCCTATGTTTGAGCCATATTCAATTTGTGGTCTTCAAATGCTTTCAATTTGAACGTGTCTAAAATTTTGTCTTTTGGTGAAGAGGTAGCGCTTTCACTGTAAACTCTGGAAATTCCACTGTTTGTGTGGCCAACTATTAGCACTCGTCACAACTCGGCTGATTCTGTACATACATCTAACCTTGTCTGTATAACGGTCGTTTCCATTGAACTGCCAATCACATGATCTTATACATGGCAGCGCCACTGTCAGTCGTATAGCAATGACATAAACAACCTCGATGAAGTTATTCACATCTATCTATCTGTTGCTGAAAGCTTCAATCGCAATTGATAAACCATGTTAAAAAATGAATATATGAACTGTTTGTCAACTCAAATATCATTAGAAAGATTTCGATAGAAAATTGAGACTCAAGTTTTTTCTTCTAAGAGAAACCTTACAAACCGGTGTGTTTCCGGCGATGAAATGTACCGTGTAGGTGCATATCAAGCTACCAGATACAGCCGAGGGATTTGATGGCTCCCATCACCTGAGGTATGCCGAATGCAACAATTAGGTCCTACTTTAGTATGGGGGAGCAGAAGGTGTAGATCCAAGATCAGACTGCACAGAATGTGCAATACTTTGCAGTCTGATCTGCATAGTAGTATAAGTACATGTAGTAAGAACTTGTTTCTCAATCAATGCAAAATAAATATATTTAAATAAAACTAATCTAATCAGTCCTTGGAAAGAAATTTGCCAAGCTGGGGATTTGAACTAGCAAGCTGCAACTCTTTGTTCTCAAGTCCTGTATGCTACAGACTGCGTGACCGGTGCCACTTCGCTTATTGTCTTAAAACTCAGCTGCTTGTTCCAGATCTAGATTATATTCATTAATTTTGTTCAAATCGGATTATAGTAAATCTTCGCCAAACAAAAAAAAAACCCCAAAACCAAAAAAAATTTTAGTCTGATCCAATTTAAAGCATTAAAACGAAATTAAATGTTATTAAAAACATGAAATCAATTCTTCAGAGATCAGAAAACATCATGGGAAAAGAAGAAAATGCTGATAATCAGGATTGTCTTCTTTTCCTTTGATGTTTTCAGATGACTTCTATCTTAGGGTTGTTAAAACTCATACTTTTTGTAAAGGGTTTAATCCTAACTGCAGGACAAAATTTCAGCCATGTTTGAGGTTGAAACTTGTGTATGTATTTACAAATAGGTATTTGCTGACTATGATTTGTCTCAAAATATATAATGCTACAAGTGGAAATGACTATGAAGATGGTCGATAGAATTTTCTTTCACAGCCCCACTGTTACCCTACATGGAATACTTGAGTTTGGAGGAGAAGGGTAGTGTTGCCAGATAAGATGTAGTCTGGGCAAGCCAGACTGTCAGAAGTTGCGCACTAGGGTAAGGCAGTGAGTTGAATTTTGCCCGCCGTAGTTTGCGGATTGTTTTTGGTAAAGGTTGAATTGGTAGAGAGAAACATTTGTTTATAACATATAAAAATATTGCCTTGGAAAAGGTTAGGTAAATATTGATAGATGCAAAAGCATCAAAATAGACATAAATTCGGTGCCATTTATATAATTCTATATATGAAATTGCCTTGTTTGATTTAAATTGATACGTGTATTGGGTGAAACAGACGTAAGAAATGTTTTTGCTAAAGGGAGGTAATTGTAGGATGCTAATACGGCAATAGGTAGAGCTTTTAAGTGTGACTCAAGGACCTTGTGTGGACATTGTAGATCCAAGATCAGACTGCACATTTCACTGTCCAATAAGGAGATATTTTTCCTCCAAAAATACCTTTGAATTACGTGTAGCAACCTTTGGGTTCTTACTAGTAGCTTAAAAAAGTTTCATTTCACTTAATTAGCAGGATAAGGGTTAAATGTTACTGAAAAACTGAAATCAATTTTTGAGAGATTAGAAAACATCATGGGAAAAGGAGAAAATGCTGGTAATCAGCATTTTCTCCTTCTCCTATGATGTTTTCAAATGACTTTTATCTCGGGGTTATGTTTGGTAAAGGGTTAAATGTTTACCACAGGACAAAATTTCAGCCTTGTTTGAGGTTGAAACTTGTATTTACAAAAAAAAAATATTTGCTGACTGATTTGTCTCGGAAATATATAACGCTTCGAATGGCGACGACTATGAAGATTGTCAACAGTATATTCTTGCATCCCTACACCCATTGTGTCTGTGCTCGGAATATACGTACCCTGCTTGGAAGAACAGTGTTGTGTTGACAGTTTTGTTGTAGTCTGGGCAAGCCAGACTTTCACAAGTTGCGCACTTGGGTAAGGCAATGAGTTGAATTTTGCCCGCCATAGTTTGCGGATTGTTTTTGGTAAAGGTTAGTAGCTTGAAGTGAAACATTTGTTTATAAGATGTAAAAGTATTGCCTTGGAAAAGGTTTGGTAAATGTTGATAGATGCAAAAGCATCAAAATAGACAGAAATTCGGTGCCATTTATATAATTCTATATATGAAATTGCCTTGTTTGATTTAAATTGATACGTGTATTTGGTGAAACAGACGTAAGAAATGTTTTTGCTAAAGGGAGGTAATTGTAGGATGCTAATACGGCAATAGGTAGAGCTTTTAAAAGTGTGACTCAAGCACCTTATGTGGACATTGTAGATCCAAGATCAGACTGCACATTACACTACGCCAATAAGGAGATATTTTTCCTCCAAATATACCTTTGAATTACGTGTAGCAACCTTTGGGTTCTTACTAGTAGCTTAAAAAAGTTTCATGTCACTTAATTAGCAGGATAAGGGTTAAATGTTACTGAAAAACTGAAATCAATTTTTGAGAGATTAGAAAACATCATGGGAAAAGGAGAAAATGCTGGTAATCAGCATTTTCTCCTTCTCCTATGATGTTTTCAAATGACTTTTATCCCAGGGTTATGTTTGGTAAAGGGTTAAATGTTTACCACAGGACAAATTTTCAGCCTTGTTTGAGGTTGAAACTTGTATTTACAAAAAAAAAAAATATTTGCTGACTGATTAGTCTCGGAAATATATAACGCTACGAATGGCGACGACTATGAAGATTGTCAATAGTATTTTCTTGCACCCTACACCCATTGTGTCTGTGCTCGGAATATACGTGCTCTGCTTGGAAGAAAAGTGTTGTGTTGACAGTTTAGTTGTAGTCTGGGCAAGCCAGACTTTCAGAAGTTGCGCACTAGGGTAAGGCAATGAGTTGTATTTTGCCCGCCGTAGTTCGCGGATTGTTTTTGGTAAAGGTTATTGTTGAAAGGTGAAACATTTGTTTATAAAATGTAAAGATATTGCCTTGGAAAAGGTTAGGTAAATATTGATAGATGTAATAGCATCAAAATGTATAGGAATTCTTTACCATATATATAAATTAATGTATGAAATTGCCTTGTTTAATTAAAATTGGTACGTGTATTGGGTGAGACAGACTAAGAAATGTTTTTTTGATAAAGGGAGGTAATTTTAGAATGCTATTGGGCAATAGGTAGAGCTTTTAAGGGTGATCGCACAAATTATTGATTTGTGTTTAAAAAAAAAATTGTCCAGATCTAAACATTGTGGAAAAAAGGAGTATTTTATCCTTTTACCAAGTTATGGTTTATATAGATCTTTATGATCTCTGTTTCACCAACAAAGTTGTCTAACAAAGCCTTCTTCCCCTGGGTCGTTGAAACATGTGGTTGTTTTGTAAAGGGTTTTAAACTCTTGACATTTTCCCATGTTTTAGTGACCTGCAAGAGAAGGCTTTTACAAACAAAACTGGTCCTAAAGGTATCAGAAGCTCTGTGATGTAATCATCTAGGTTTTTGAGAGTTATTGCTATACAGTGAAATTTTTGCTAGATCGACCTAATTTAATGCCTGACACCCCGGTGATGAAGCCTACATTTGGCAGTCAAGGGGCATATATAACTAGTAACCTTTTGGGGATTTTGGGTTTTAACCCCTTGGCTGCTATGCATGACTCAAGGATCTCTTGCTAACAGTATAGATCAAGATCAGACTGCACAGAATGTGCAGTGTGATCTTGGATCTATACTGTCTAGTTAGGACATATTTTTCCCTAAAATATACCTTTGAAATAGCAAATATTGGGTTCTTACTGTCAGTTTGATAAATGGCTTGCAACAAGCGAAAAGGGGCAATCGGACATATGCGTAAAGCGTCGTCTCGGATCAGCCTGCGCAGTCTGCGCAGGCTAATCCAAGACGGCACTTTACGACTACATTAGATTTTGTCCTACAGTAGACTTGCGTGAAACAGAAAATAATATAAAAATGGAAAGTGTCGTTTTGGATGAGCCTGCGCGGTATGCACAGGCTGATTCGAGACGACACTTTACACAAATGTCCGAATGCCCCTTTTCATGTGTTGCAAGCCAAATCGATTTTACTTATTTAGCAGGAAAAGGGTTAAATGTCACTCAAAAAATGAAATCAATTCTTCAGAGTTTAGAAAACATCAGGGGAAAAGGAGAAAATGCTGGTTATCAGCATTTTCTCCTTTCATAATGATGTTTTTAAATGACTTCTATCTTAGGGTTGTGTTTGGTAAAGGGTTAAATCTTTACCACAGGACAAAATTTCAGCCTTGTTTGAAGTTGAAACTTGTACATATACTCCTCACAAAAAGTTAAGCAACAATGAATCACCGCTGCACCAAAATTTTATTTTTACAAATATAGACCATTTTATTGTATAAATGTAATCAGTATTGAGTTAAAAACCAGTCCAAGCAATTCTGTACTTCTATCAGATCATGTTTCTCACTTTCAAGCTTTTGAAGTAAGGCACCATCTAAATCCACATGCAAAAAAGTGATATACTACCCAGATGTTTTAAAATCTCTAAAATTCGGTAGATCTGCAACTGGGACACAGTCAGTACACAGTATGGCCACCATTAGCATGAATACAAGCTTGAACTCTTCTGGGCATTGACCAGATCAATGATGTTGTTGTGGAATATCCTGCCATTCCTGACTCAAAAGTTTCTCAAGGTGTTGCAGGTTCTTAGGCCTCACATTTCCATCATTGACAAGCCTACCGAGAATGTCCCACGCATGCTCAATCGGATTGAGATCTGGGGATCTTGCTGGCCTCTCAAATTGCCCAGAAGAGTTCAAGCTTGTACTGGTGCTAATGGTGGCCATACCGTGTACTGACTGTTGCAGATTGAATAAATTTTAGAGATCTTACTTCAAAAGCCTGTCAGTGAGAAACATTATGTGATAGAAGTACGGAATTGCTTGGACTTGTTTGTAACTCAATTCTCATTACATTTATACAATGAAATTGTCTATATGTGTAAAAATAAAATTCTGGTGCAGCGGTAATTTATTGTTGCTTAACTTTTTGTGAGTAGTATATATATTTACAAATAAATATTTGCTGTCTAAAAATTTAAAACACCACGAGTGGAAATGACTATGAAGATGGTCAACAGTATTATTTGCTTTCCCACCCCACGCCATCTGGGTATATTGGGCTATTGTAGCCCCCATATGGCAGAGCAGAATTGTTATAGCATTTTGGTTGTAGTCTGAGCAAGCCAGACTTTCACAAGTTTCTCGCTAGGGTAAGGCAATGAGTTTTATTTTGCCCGCCGTAGTTCGCGGATTGTTTTTGGTAAAGGTTGAGTTGGTATAGTAAAACATTTGTTTATAAAATGAAAAGGTATTGCCTTGGAAAAGGTTAGGTAAATATTGATAGATGTAATAGCATCAAAATACACAAAAATCCGGGACCATTTATATAATTTAATGTATGAAATTGTCTTGTTTGATTTAAATTGGTATTTTCACTGGGTGAATCAGACGTAAGAAGTGTTTTTAATAAAGGGAGGTAATTGTAGAATGCTCATAAGGGCAACAGGTGGAGTTTAAAAGGATCGCTGAAATTTTTTATTTATCATTGAAGTGGTAATAATCTAGATCTAAACATTGTGGAAAAGGGAGTATTTTCTCTTTTTACCAAGTTATGGTTTATTTAGATCTTTATTATCTCTATTTCACCACAAAGTTTTCTATCAAAGCCAGCTTTCCCTGGTTTGTTGAGACATGGGGTTGTTTGGTATAGGGTTTTGATATTTCCCCTAAGTTTTAGTGACCTGGCTTTTACAAACAACACTGGCCCTAAAGATATCAGGAGCTTTTTTATGTAATCATGTAGGTTTTTGAGAGTTTTTGCTCTATAGTGAGGTTTTTGCTAGATCTACCTTATTTTATGCCCGACGCCCAGTACCCAATGATGAAGCCCACACTTGGCAGTAAAGGGTGCTAAATAGTAATTTTGGGGATTTTGTGTTTTAACCCCTTGGCTGCTAAGAGCGACTCAAGGACCGCTTGTGGAAAGTGTAAATCAAGATCAGCCTGCACAAAATGTGAAGCATGATCTTGGATCTACACTGTTCGATAAGGCAATATTCTTCCTCCAGAAATATCTTTGAAATAGCAACATTGGGTTCTTAATGTCGACTTGAAAAATTCATTTCACTTACTTAGCAGGTTAACTCTTTCCATACTATAGATGACAGAAGCTTTTGTGGACAGTGTAGATCAAGATCAGACTGCACAGAACGTCCACTACTCTATTCTAGATTAAGGTAGTGGACCCGTAATAATTTCTAGATAGCATTAAATATCAGGATCGAATGTGTGGTAAAGGGTAAGGAAGGAATTACCCTTTGAATGCCCATTGCTTTAATTCTTTCCATACCATAGACAACATCAGAAGCTTTTGTGGACAGTGTACCTGGTAGATTGCAGTCTGATCTACATTGTCCACTGCTATATTCTAGTATATGACCATACTGTCTCTTAATCTTGCAGTGAAACTGTAGCCTTTGAGAAAATGCAATTTATTTATTCAGTAATAAAAGAGATATCGGTTAACTCTATACCACACAGTCCTGAGTTTTAACGACCCTTGAACAAGAAACCTTTTGAAAACATTGTGGGAAAAGAAGGAAATGGTAACCAGCATTTTCTTCTTTTCCCACAATGTTTCAACAATCTCAGAAGACAGATAATGTCATTTCACTCCATTTTATGTCATCTGCGAAAGCCTTCAATTTTGATTGGTCTTAAATTTTGTTGTGTGATAAAGAGTTAATTTCTTCTTGCTTGAAATTACTGTGATGACTGAGTCATTGAGGCAAGATTAATTCCTCTTCCGGTTAACCCTTTACCAAACCATCCATTGTTTTAACCTGTGGAAAGAGGCTTTTAAAAACATTGTGGGAAAAGGAGAAAATGCCAGTACCCAGCATGTGGTGTCCATGTTTGTGAGGTAGACTGTTGGTCTCCCAACCATAAGGTCCTGTGTTTGATTCCTCGGAGTAGGTACCAAGCAATCCACTGTTTTAAGCTGTGGAAAAAGGCTTTTGAAAACATTGTGGGAGAAGGAGAAAATGCTAGTGCTCAGTCTGTGGTGTTTGTGGTTGTTAGGTAGAGCGATGGCCTCTCAACCATAAGGTCCTGACTTTGTTTCCTCGGAGTGGGTACCAAACAGTCCATTGTTTTAAGCTGTGGAAAAAAGCTTTTGAAATTATTGTGGGAAAAGGAGAAAATGCAAGTACCCAGCATGGGGGGTCTGTTGTTGTGAGGTAGAGCATCCACCTCCCAACCATAAGGCTCCTGAGTTTGATTCCTAGGAGTGGATGTCAACTGAGGGACTGTTCAAAGGCCCATACATTTAGCGAGAGTACTGGTGTCGTTTCAAGAAAACAAAATCAAGAGAGATTAGTACAATTTGCAAGAACTTGTTTCTCAGTGGATTTAAAATAAATATCATTTAAATTTATAAATTTTTCCTTTTCCCATAATGTTTTTTACCATATCATAGAAAAATGATAAACATCATTCGATGCACAATTAATATGTTTAATTGCAAATACATTCAATTTATACTAGTCTAAAATTTTGTTGTCTGTTAACTCTATATGAAGAGAAAAACGTTGACTTGTCCAAATAAAAAGCATTTGCAGAAGATACTTTAACCCTTTACCACACAATGACGAATTTTAACGACCCTGAGGAAGAAGCCATTTGAAAACATTGTAGGAAAAGGAGAAAATGCTGGTAACCAGCATTTTCTCCTTTTCCCACAAAGTTTTCTACCCAATCAAAGAAAAATTGCATCATTGGAGCCACTTTAAAATTGTTGTCTGCAAATGCTTTCAATTTGGATAGGTCTAAAATTTTGTTGTGTGGTAAAGGGTTAAATGTGACTCAAATGAAAAAATTTGCCTTGCCTTTGATAGGTTAGAAAACATTGTTTGAAAAGGAGAAAGTGCTAGTTGCCAGTATTTTCTCCTTTTCCCACAATGTTTCATAATGCTTTTTCTTCAAGATCAGTAAAATTCGTGATTATATGGTAAAGAGTTAAAGAGAGAAAGCCATTTTGGACAGAAATTTTCTCAGAATTTGGAGGACCATTGCAAAATTTAGGATGAAACAAATGCGTGTGCTAAAGATCGTTAAGCCCTGCTGGGTACATGTACCTGGTGATTGCAGGTATGGATACCCAGTTGCGGCAAACTTTCTTCCAGGCAATTATCTATTCTCACTTCTGATGCAAGTGAGAAAAGCAGTCAGTGGCATGGAAAGAAAGTTGTGTCAGTACTGGTATGAGAAAGATAGGAAACACATGTGTAGAAGCACTGACCACCGTGATATGACCTATGCTATTAAAATGGCTTTAAACTCAAATGCAAACAAACAAACAAAGATATAATAAACCTGTATTATACTGCGACAAAGGAAAAGTGATAAACCTATATTCGTCTTGTAGATTATTCTGATACCTTGTAATTGAATTACATGGTTGATAATTGGATCACAGAGGGGCTGGAATTACAAAGAATCCAGAGCTATGACTATATAATGATGATTGGTACATTTTCTGTGTTGATTTTGAAAAGTAACCCTTTATTCCTCTACCCTTTTCATGGGAGTGTCCTTGGTTGGTTGTATTGGTTGTATTGGGGTTTAACGCCACTTTAACAGCTAAGGTCATATCATGGCGGTCGGTGATGCACATGTGTTTCCTGGCTTTCTCACACCAGTACTAACACAACTTTCTTTCCAAAGCCACCGACTGCTTTTCTCACATGCTTCAGCAGAGGTGAGAGGCGAAAATACGCCTGAAAGAAAGTTCGCCTCAACCGGGTATCGAACTCAGGTCATGAGTCCAACACGCTCACCACTGAGCCACCCGGGCGGGCGGGAGTGTCCTTGGGCAAGACACTTCAGAGCCCTAGCCTAGTACTGGTGAAACTCAGGAAATACATGAATATGTGAGCTGTCGCTGTGACATGACTGAAAAAATGTTGAAAGTGGCATAAAACATCATTCAATCAATTTAACTCTTTTACCACACAATTCCGAGTTTAAAAGTCCCTCAGGAAAAAACATCTTTTGAAAAAATTGTGGGAAAAAGAAAAAATGGTGGTTAGTGGTTAAGCATTTTCTCCTTTTTCCCACAATGTTTTCTATCCTGTCAAAGACAGAAATCATCATTTGAGTTACACATGTGTTGTTTTCTGCACATGCTTTCAATCTAGGTGAGTTGGTAGTTTCCAAAATTTTGCTGTGTGATTAACTCTTTACCAAACAACAAAATTTTAGGCTAGTCCAATTTGAAAGCCTTTGTAGACAGAAAATTGAAGGTGGCTAAAATGATGAAATTTGTTTTTGATAGGGTAAAAATGCTGATTACCAGCATTTTTTTTTTTCCCGCAATGTTTTCAAAAGCCTTCTTCCTCAGGGTTGTTAAAAGTCGGGATTGTGTGGTATTGGGTGAAAAGTCAAACTGCCAAGTAAGCCCATTGTACTCTGTAATTCAAGAAATACCGCCAAATAATTGCAGTTTCAAGTATTTTTTTGTTTCATCACTGTGGACAGTGTAGATCAAAGATCAGACTGCGTGTTTAGTGCAGCCTAATCTTGATCTTCACTTGCCCCAATGACAAGTAAAGTTATGACAGTAAAAGCCACTAGTTGCTTTCCGTCACAGCCATTGTCGAAACAATTACCAGCATTGAGAGACGAAAGAATTCTGTCACAATGACCGTCATCAATCCTTGGAAAAAAATTCTCCAAGTTGGGGATTCCAACCAGCGACTCTTTGTTCTTTTTGTTCTCAAGTCCTGTACACTAACAACTGCACTACCACTTGGCTTCTTGTCTTGAAACTCAGCTGCTTGTTCCAGATCTAGTCGATATTCCATTGTTCAAATTGGACTCTTTACCACATGACAAAAAAGTGGACATGTCATGTCCAAATTTAAAGCTTTTTCAAACTACAAATTAAATGTTGCTAAAATGATGATTTCTGTCTTTAACTCATTACCAAACAACAAAATTTTAGATTTGTCCAATTTGAAAGCATTGCAGACAACAAAATGTGACTCAGAAATTTTAATTGGTTTAGGAAAAGTAGAAAATATTGTGGGAAAAGGAGAAAATGCTGCTTATCAGTATTTTGTTTGTTTCCTACAATGTTTTTCAATAGCCTTCTTCCTTGGCGGTGTTAAAATTTGTGATTGTACAGTTAAAAGTTAATTGATTGATTGATTGTATGGTGTTTAACGCCGTTTTCAACATTATTTCAGTTGTATCGCGGCGGCCATTGCACCTATCCATGCGTTCATGGAGCACTCAGCACAATTTTCTTTCCAAGCCACTGGCTGCTTTCCCACATAACCATCGTCGAGACAATGGTCAGCAGGGGAAGAGGAAGGAATCCTGTCGAAATGACTATCATCAATCCTCAGAAAGAAATTGGCCAAGCCAGGGATCAAACCCACGACTCCCTGTTCTCAAGTCCTGTACGCTACCGACTGAGCTACCGGGGCTCGGCGGTTAAAAGTTAAAGTAAATCTTGCACACATTTTTTTCATTTGGTAAAGATGCAAATCGTTAACTCCCAGAATGGTGATGGTTTTACCTGAACACCCAGTTAGGTTATGGAGGATTAGATGCATAGATTAACCGTTGGGCTGCTAAACGGACTCGCTGACCTTTGGCGGTCAGTGTAGATCAAGATCAGACTGTACAGAATGTGCAGCCTGATCTTGGATATACACTGTCCGATAAGTTATCTTTCTACCAAAAAGGTATTAGTAACTTATGTTGGATCTATCATTTGTAAATTTTATTTTAGATATTCAGTTGGATGTGGCTTATGAGAGTCTGGGCTTACCAGACCTTCCAGAAGTTGCGCTCTCAGAAAGGCAATGAATTGAAGTTTGCCCGCAGGAGTTAACCGTTTTCGTAAAGGTTAAAGCCGTTACATAAATATTGCGTATTCATAAAATATCAGAACATTGCATTGGATTAGATTAAGACCATAACTGATACATGTAATAAAATAGGAATATACAGAAATATGTCCCCATTAATATTACTCTAATATATAAATTTGTCTTTTTTTTACTTGAATTTGTACAGATATTGTTTGAAACCAGTGTAAGAAGTATTTCTAATAAAGGGAAGTAATTACATAATGCTTATATGGCAAGGGTATTTCCTGGGATGATGGATTTCTCTTTGAAATGGTGGATCTAATAGGTCTACTCTAGATCTAAACATTCTAGGAAAAAGAGTATTTTTCTCTTTTTATGTAAGAAATACTTTGTGAAAAGGGAAAAAAATATTTGTCAATATCTTTTTTTTCCTTTGCCCCTACAGTGTTCGAAAGCCTTTGTTGTCAAGGTCTTAAGCCTGTACCACACTATTTCCAGTTCTAGTGATCCTAAGGAATAAGGTTTTTAAAAACATTGTAGCAAATGGAGAAAATGCTGTTAACCCTTTACCAGATGACGAAATTTTAGTCTAGTCCAAATTGAAAGCATTTGCAGACAACAATTTTAGTGTGGCTCAAATGGTGCAATTTTTCTTTGATATGATAGAAAACATTGTAGGAAAAGGAGAAAATGCTGGTAACCAGCATTTTCTCCTTCTCCCAAAATGTTTTCAAAAGTCTCCTTCCTTAGGGTCGTTAAAAGTCAGGATTGTGTCGTAAAGAGTTAACTAGCATTTTTTCCCTTGTTCCACAATGTTTCCTATCCTTTCAAAAGACAATTTTGACCATTTGAGCCACATTGAAGTTGTTTACTTTGGATTGGGACAATTTCAACATTTTGTCATCTGGTAGAATGTTAAAACACCAGAAAATACTTGTTTAACTTTAAACCACACAATCCTTGTTCTCACTACCCTGAATGAAAGGATTTTTGAAAATATTGTGGGAAAAGGAAAAAATTGCTTGTTACCAACATTTTCTCCTGTTATCCTTTCAGTAACAAAAAGTTTAATTTTCATAGAGTGACATTTACTTGGTTGTTTGCATATGAGGAGATGACCCTTTACCCTTTTTCTAACAACGAAATTTTGGACTTGTCCAAGTTCAAAGCATTTACAGGTGACAAATTAAATATAGCTCAAAAGGGAAAAGTTGTCTGATAAAGGTTAGAAAACATTGTGGGAAATGGAGAAAATGCTGGTTACCAGCATTTTCTCTTTTTCCCACAAAGTTTTCAAAAGCCTTCTTTCTCAGGGTCATTAAAACTCGGGATTGTGTGGCAAAGGGTTAAACTGCTAAAGAAGTTAATTGAAACTTTCAAGCTGATAGTAAAAGCCTGATTGTTGCTATTTCAGTTTTTTTTCCTGGTAGAATATCTCCTTATCAGACAGTGTAGATCCAAGATCAGACTGCACATTCTGTGCAGTCTGATCTTGATCTACATTGTCCACAAAAGGTTCTTCAGTCACACTTGGCAGCCTAAGAGGTAAAAACACAGGAATGCTTGGTAAAATGGTGTACCAAAGTAAGAAAATAATATATTTTATTTTCTCATTTTGTATCGTTTAGGAGATTGGTGGAGAAGTTAGACAACATGAAAAAGAATGCAATGGGTAATGGAACCACACAGTGTGTCCTGTGTGGGGACGAATTTGGGCTTCTTGGTGCCTCACCAACTTTCTGTGATGACTGTAGGAAGGTGAGTAGTTATATATTGCAGCTGCCAGTGCACCTGTCCAAGCTTTCCTGGAGTTTCTTTTCCAGGACTTTGCACAATATTCTTTCCAAGTCTCTTGGTGCTTTCCCACATAACCATTGTCAAAACAATGATCAGTGGTGAGAGAGGAATGAATCCTGTCTCAATGACTATCATCAATTCTTCAGAAAGAAATTGGCTGAGCTAGGGATCAAACAAGCGATCCCCTGTTCTCAAGTCCTGTACCCTACAGACTGGGTTACTGGGGCTCGGCTAAAATATTTGAAGTTCTTACCACAATCCCAGTCAATGTGTGATACACTTACCTGTCTTTGGCCCTTTAACACACAATCCCGAGTTTCAACCCTTTACGCCAAGCCGCGGTAGCTCAGTCGGTAGCATGTAGGACTTGAAAACAAGTTGTGGGTTCGATCCCTGACTCTGCTAATTTCTTTCAGAGGATTGATGATAGTCATTGCAGCAGGATTCATTCCTCTCCCTCCGCTGACCATTGTTTTGACAATGGTTGTGTGGGAAAGCAGCCAGTGGCTTGGAAAGAAAATTGTGCCGAGTACTGGTAAAATAGACTCCAGGAAAGCATGGATAGGTGCACTGAGCGCCGCGATATAACTTAAATAATGTTGGAAACAGTGTTAAACATCATACAATCAATCATACATCAATACAATACAATTTAACCCTTTACCTCACAATCCTGAGTTTTAACTAACCTGTGAAATGGGGCTTTTGAAAACATTGTGGAAAAAGAAGAAAATACTGGTAATCAGCACTTTCTTCTTTTCCCACAATGATTTCTACCCTTTCAGAGACAAATACATGCATGTACATGTATAGTCATTGTGAGAGGATTAATTCCTCTCTCACTGCTCATTGTTGTCTCAATGATGGGTATGTGGGAAAGCAGCCAGTGGCTTAGGAAGAATATTGTATGCAGTAGTCAAAAAAGAAAAATCCAGGAAAGCATAGATAGGTGCTCTAGCCACTGTCATATAACCAAAATAATGTTGAAAAAGGCAATTAATGTCAAACAAACAAACAAATACTGTATACGTGGATATATACACTTGTCGAAAAATTTGCGAATTACCAAATATGGACATTTTGCGTACAGAAATGTTTGCAAATTCGTTATTTGTTGGTATACTTGAAGTAAAATACGCAAACAGAAACTTTTGCGAATTTTTCAAAATCGCGAAATCGCAAAAAGTTCCACTTACACAGTAATTTTCTAATCTCTAATGCATCTATATAAGGGAATGGTAAAAAAACACTGTGTTACCCAGTAATTTCATGCTCTGTTTGCTTTCTAACAATTGTTTGTTGGGAAAAGTAAATGGGATATTGCTTTTCTGGGATGGCTTTTGTTTGTCTTGGACCCAATGGGTATTCTAGATAAAGGAACCGTCTGAAAGACCAATATTACTCTTTTATATTACCACCGAGTTAAACCCTTTACCACACAATCTGGAGTTTTAACGATCCTGAGAGAGAAGCCATTTGAAAACATTGTGAAAAAAGGAGAAAATGCTGGTTACCAGCATTTTCTCCTTTTCCCACAATGTTTTCTACCCTATCATAGACAAATCCCATCATTTGAGCCACATTTGAATTGTCATCTGCAAATGCTTTCGATTAGGACAAGCCTAAAATTTTTGTTGTTTTGTAAAGATTAAACTCTTTATCAAACAACAAAATTCTAGACTGGGTCAAACTTAAAGCCAGTTGAATGTGGTTAAGATGGTGAAATTTGTCTAAAAAAGGCTAGAAAACTGTAGGATAGGGCGAAAATGCATTTTCTCATTTTCCCACAATGTTTAAAAAGCCTTCTTCCTCAAGGTTGTTAACTCCTTCACTATCAAGTATATAAATTACACTTTTTCATTGGCTATAAATATAGTTCAACTGCAAGAAGAAGAGACAGCCCTCATAGCTTAGTTTGTAGAGTGTAGGACTCATGAACGTGATGTTTTGTGACTTTGTGATGGTGCTACACAGCGTCCTGTATCTGCTCCATCCCCTGTAACAATACTAACAGTCTTCAGGGGGCGTCGCCCATATGGGCAACTGATGGCGACGATAAATAAATGCAAAAATCAATCAATCAAAGAAGAGATAGTTTAATCTTAATCTAAAATAAAGAAGTGGACAGTGTAGATCAGGTATCAGACTGCACGTTCTGTGCAGTCTGATCTTGATCTACACTTTCCACAAAAGCTTGTGGTGTCGTCTTCAGTAAGGAAAGAGTTAAATTGTGTTGTAAAGGCTTAGAAGGCCCTACATGGCCCCAACCCTTGTCAGTATGTCTCACACATATTTAAATTGGGATTGAAAAGGTCATTAATCTAATGTGGGATGGAAAAAGTTGTTACCCCCTAGGCTGCTAGGTGTGACTCAGTTACCTTTTACAGTCTGTGCAGATCAAGATCAGACTGCACAGAATGTGCAGTCTGATCTTGGATCTACACTGTCTGATAAGGAGATATTTTCCCGTAAAAAGCTACCCATAAAACAACAAAACTTTGTCTTACTATTGGCTTGACAGTTTCATTTCTCTAATATTTTGCAGGTTAGTTTTATCTTGTTCTGTGATAATTTATCTTTGATCTAATTCATAGAATGGAACAAACAGATAAATATTAAGCAAATAATTAAGTATGCCAATGTGGCATATTTGACAAATCTGAATGGTCACAACTATCTTAGCATCAAGCTGTTATTTCAAAGCTGATGAGCCAAATTTTATTGACCAATCAGATTAGTTCAGTATATTTCCTGCTGTATTAAAACTTCCACCTCATGGTGGGAAGAGAAAAATTTGTCCCTCTCCAAAGTTTAGACCTTAACTCTTTACCACATGACAAAAATATAGACTTGTCCAAATTGAAAGCATTTGCAGACTACAAATTAAAGGTGACTCAAATTGTAAAATTTGTTCTTGATAGGGCAGAAAACATTGTGGGAAAAGGAGAAAATGCTGGTTACCAGGGTTAAAGGTACCAGGGTTATTAAAGATACATCCTTACAGCAAGAGAGATAAAAACGCTGTTAAATTTGATTAGGTGTAGAATGGTTCACTAAGATACATCCTTACAGCCAGAGAGAAAAAAAACGCTGTAAGAATTTGATAGAATGTAGAATCAACTGTAGAATGGATCACAATTTAGCTTTGTAAACATACATACTTCGGCTCGGGGCAACATGATTCACCACAGCTGTGAACAAGTTTCCAAATCCCCTGCCACCTGACCGTTGTACGGTGGTGAATCACATGATTCGGCTCAGGGCGACATGATTCACCACAGCTGTGAACAAATTTCCAAGTCCCCTGCCACCTGACCGTACAGCAAATTTATTATACTGCAAAGTTTTACCATTCCAACATGTGTTAAGAGAATTTTACCTTTTTTTTTGGTTTCAAAAATTGAGTACGCTCATGAAGTAGGATTTCCCTTCTGAGTGCCCCAATTCGATGAAAACTGATGTCTCTGGGAACTGATGTCACTGAAACCTTGGTAAAAGGTGCTAATACGTGCAGTTTGGCACATAATCTTGATGTTAATCTTGATCGACGCCGCCGTTTTGGATGTTGTGTTGAAAGTGTAGTCATGTATACGGGGCTCCCGAAAGGGAAACTACTTTCACATTGGTTTTGCCAGTGTACATGATATATATGTTCGGGGCATATTATCCAATCAGATCACGAGAAATTTCTTTGCAGTATAAGATAAAATGAATGACCTTTTCCATCCTAGTTGAGAAATGTGTGAAAAATACTGACAAGTGATGGGGGTCATGTACAGCTGTAATAGAGTTGAACACCTTGAATGAATTTTGCATTTATTTTTCGTTGCTACCGGTTGCCCATATGAGCGATGCCCCCTGAAGGCTGTTAGTATTATTATGGAGGATAGTGCAGATACAGGACAAAACCCATCCTAAGTTATGCCTTGTTCTTTAACGTGCTTGGTGTATAGCACCGTCACACGGGACCTCCGTTTAACAACACATTCGAAAAACTATTTGTAATTTTAGATGGCCAGTTGTGGGAATTGAACTTACACCCTCAAGAGACCCGAAATACTGCATTCACTAGATTTATGCTATACCAACTTAGCTATGCAGGCTTTTCTTGAACACCTTGTCTTGTATATTAGGTTTATATAGTGTGAAGCTTGTCAAAGTGCTGGTTACCTATTTGGGTTATTTTGATTTATTTTGCCACAATAGTTTAACTAATCTTCTGAATATTATTAGAGATATAAATATTGCTGCAAGCAGTGTGACATTGACTTGAGAGCCTATACAAATGGACCATGCTCTGGCAAAAGGGGGTTTAATGCATCTCCATGGTGCATTATACCAAGCAAGTCATCACATAATTATGGATCCATAAAATCTATTTTGCCTAACAACTGGCTTTATCTTGAGGTAGTATGGTCCTTCGACATTAGAGAATTTATAGACAGCAAAAAGTTTTGGCGCATGTCAGCCTGCGCGAGCTGCGCAGGCTGACATGGGTCGATACTTTTTGCAAAGACATTAAACCATCTTTATATAGAGCATGGATCACAATTATGTTGTGTCAAGCAGTGTTACATTGATTTAAGAGCCTATACAAATGTGAACCCTTTACCAGACGACAAAATTTTAGACCCGTCCAAATCGAAAGCATTTGCAGATTACAGTTTCATTGTATCTCAAATGATGCATTTTTTTTTTTTTATAGGGTAGAAAACATTGTGGGAAAATGAGAAAATGCTGGTTGCCAGCATTTTCTCCTTTTCCGACAATGTTTTAGTTAGTTTAAACATATTTATTTTACATCGATTGAGAAACAAGTTCTTGTAACTTATACTAATCTCTCTTGATTCTCCTTCCTGAGAACTACACCAGTACACGGGCCAAATGTGTGGGCCATTGAAAAATCCTAAAAGTTGACACCCGCTCCTTGGTATCGAACTCGGGACCTTATGTTATGAGGCTGATGCTCTACCTCACAACTACTGACACAACATAAAACGATGTTTTCAAAAGGCTTCTTCCTCAGGGTCGTTAAAAGTCCGCATCATGCGGTAAAGGATAAATACTTTCTAAGTGGTCACACTATTTGGTCAAATTAATCAATTTCCTTGCACAGAGGTTCAATACAGAAAACTCTCAGACTACTTAATATTTTACTGCACAATCCCAAGTTTTAACAACCCTGAATTCAAAGACTTT
Organism: Hippopus hippopus; assembly: GCA_946811185.2. Taxonomy (NCBI): domain Eukaryota; kingdom Metazoa; phylum Mollusca; class Bivalvia; order Cardiida; family Cardiidae; genus Hippopus; species Hippopus hippopus. The sequence continues at coordinate 1,689,307 of OX328109.1, forward strand.
CGAAAATATGGTGGGAAAAGGAGAAAATGCTGGTTACTAGCTTACCAGCATTTTCTTTGTTACCTACAATGTTTTCTACCCTATCAGACAATTTCTACAATTTGAGCTACTTTTGATTTATCATCTGAACTGCTTTAGGTTGAGATATGTTTAACCCTTTACCACACAATGACGACTTTTGACACCCCTGATAGAGAAGGCTTTTGAAAACATTGTAGGAAAAGGAGAAAATGCTGGTAACCAGCATTTTCTCCTTTTCCCACAATGTTTTCTACCCTATCAAAGAAAAATCATTTCATATAATCCACATTGAAACTGTCCTCTGCAAATGCTTTCAATTCGGACAGGTCTAAAATTGGTCGTGTGGTAAAGGGTTAAAATTTGGTTTTCAAAACGGCCAAATTTTAGCCATGCCTGATTTCAAAGCATTGGCAGACGACAAAATAAATATGGCTTCAGTGATTGTATAGCATAGCGTGGTAGCTCATTGGTTAGGGTATCTGACTTGTGACCTGATGGTTGTAGGTTTGATACCCTGTAGAGGCAACCTTTATTTCAGCAATTTTTCGCCCTCTCACCTCTGTTGCATGTGAGACAAGTAGTCAGTCTCATGGAAAAGCAAGTCATGTCGGTGCTGGTGTGAGAAAGCCAGGAAACACACGCATAGGTGCACTAACCGCCGTGATACAACCTAAGCTGTTAAACAGCATTAAACTCCCAATACAAACAAACTTTGATGGTATTTGTCTACAAAAAGGTAAAAAATATTGTGTCAGACTGAGAAAATTTTGGTGTCAAGCATTTGTTCCTTTTTCCAAAATGTTTTCAAAAGCATTCTTCTTCAGGTTTGTTAATTCACAAGATTGTGTGGCGAAGGGTTGATATTGATTTCTGAGGATGCAAAAGTTGATAATGGAACTTTTTAGACTTAACCACCCTTTGTTTGCCGAATAAACCCAAAAGACATCTTAAATCTAGAATGAAGACTCAAATAAATGCAACGTCAAAGGTTGATTTTGTCTAGAATGTCTCAGCACAGTGGACAGTGTACATTTATATCAATGATCAGACTCCCAAGTTTTGTGCAGTCTGGAATTGGTCAACAGTGGCTGCAAAACCAATTCATAGTTGTGAAAGGCACCGTAACCTTTAGGCTGCAAAGAGTGACTTGAGGCCTTTTCATGGACAGTGTAGATCAAAGATCAGACTGCACGTTTTGTGCAGTCTGATCTTGATCTACACTGGCCGCAAAAGCAACTATAGTTGTGAAAGGCACTTGAAGGGTTGATTGATATGGGCGGGGGGGGGAGGGGGGGGAAGGAAACAGAAGGGGGTTGTCATGCTGTGGAATGCAGCATCATTATAAAACAATAGGATAAATGTCAGTACAAATGCACAGCTGTTCCTATTTGTTTTTTTGTGAGTCATGGCTGTTGAACTCTCAACAAATAATGGATTATGGTGAAGTAGACTCACTCTGTATTGAAACAAGACCTGCGTTTACTAACCACTCTTAAAAAGTTTCTTAGTCTATTTCTCAATACATTGTACTGAATAGTATTCTCTGATTCATAGTAATCTAATTCTCAGAAGTTTCTGATTTCAAAGTAACACAGTTTCTGATTGGCTAAATAATTTTGTTAAGCCAGTCAGAAATTAATCCTTTATCACACTATGAAGAAAAGGTATTTTTGAAAATAATGTTGGAAAAGGAAATAGTGTTGATAACCAGCACTTTTTCCTTTTACCACATTGTTTTCCACCCTCAAGAGAAAGAAATTCCTAATTTTGTGCAATGTTAAGTTTTCTCGTCAGCAAATGCTTTGAACTTGGACCAGTCTAAAGTTTTGGCGTTTAGTAAAGAGTTAAGTGGTTTTCTAAATTTAGATTTCTACTAAGAATGCATTTATTTTATTAAGAATAGTTGGCTAAAACAGGTCCTCAGGTCCTTTTTTCTTTCTTTTTTCCAGGCTGTATGTACAAAATGTGGTGTAGATACATTGAACTGTCACAGACAACCGTTATGGCTGTGCAAAATTTGCAGTGAAAATAGGGAGGTAAGGACCTTTAATTTCTAACTGAATGAAAAGTACATTTGAGCCATGCTCTGTGAAAAGGGGGCTTAATGCATCTGCAAAAAGTTTCAACCTATGTCAGCCTGCGCAGGCTGACATGGGTCGAAACTTTTTGCTATTTGTAAATTTTCTGCATGTCAAAGGACAGTTCTACCTCCAGATCTAGTCAATTGTTAGACAAAATGGATTGTATGGATCCATAATTATGTGATAGCTTGCTTAGTATAATGCATCACGGAGGTGCATTTTCTACTATTTCAGCCACATTTAAATCGTCGTCTGCCAATGCCCTGGAGCTGCATTGTGATAAGTTATGCAAATAGGACTAATTGAATGTTCGAAATAATCAAAGTGTAAACATGCAGTTTTGGGTAGTGTTTTCTTCATTTACAAAAGTTTCCCTGTTATATTTCATCAGCTTCAGAGTATGTTTGTATGAACAAGACGGATTATTTAATCCCAAATCTATGGTGGCATAATTCTACCTTGAGATACGGGATATCGTCAAGATAATTTTAGAAAACTATCACGATAAATCAAAGTTTCCTGGAAATTTTATCTAGATAGTGAAACTTTTTCTGAAAAAATATCACGATAAACTTTGTTATCAAGAAAATTTAACACTGATCAAGTTTTCTCAATATCTATAAATTAAAACACTCACCATTTGGATGAACTCAGTAGTTTTTGACTTAACAAGATGACAGCAAGTTAAAATTTGAATTATTTACAACTTTAGCTTTATTGGTAAATTTTGACTACACATGAAATGAACTGAAGTCTGTTACACACAAAGACCACTCAAAATATCTCTTACGAACAACTTTAAAACCATTAAGGGAAAAGGAGAATTCATAAGGTTGGAGACGAAGATGATCAAAAACCGTATCTAGCTATAGATACCGTGAATGTCAGATGTCGGCACGAACATAAAGAAATCGAAATACATGTAACAGTCAGAATTATCGCCATATTTTTATCGCTTTAAATTTTTTATTATCTAGATTATATTTCCAGGAAAGTTTGTTATATCACGATAGTTCTCTTAAAATATTGTCATAGTTATCTTGTATCTCGTGGCAGAAATATTCCACCATACACATCTTGCAAAGTTATCTGACATATACAGTCATACAGTATTATCATGGGAGAGTCGCAAATAAAGTACTTCTGTTTGGCTGTTGTCAGGCTGTCGCCTATCATTTTTGTCTGAAGAAGAGGTTTCAATCTCAATGGAATTGAGCCAGGTTCCAGCAAAAAGTGTATATAGACTTGTGCAAATTGAAAGCATTTGCAGACGACAAAAAAAAAGTGGCTCAAAAGACGGAATTTGTCTATGCTAGGGTAGAAAACATTGTGGGAAAAGGAGAAAATGCTGGTAACCAGCATTTTCTCCTTTTCCCACAATGTTTTCAAAAGGCCTCTTTCTCAGGGGCATTAAAACTTGTCATTGTGTGATAAAGGGTTAAGTCTTAACCACACAATCCCGAGTTTTGACAACCCTGATGGAGAAGGTTTTTTGAAAACATTGTGGGGAAAGAAGAAAATGCTGGTTACCAGCATTTTCTCCTCTTACCACAATGTTTTTCTACCCTGTGAAATAACAGTTTTATGTAATGAGTAACAATTAATTTGTTGTCTACAATTCCTTTCAATTTGGACTTGGCTAAAATTTTGTCATTTGGTAAAAGAGTTAACCCTTTATCACACAACCCTGAGTTTTAACAACCTTGATGGAGAAGGTTTTTGAAAACATTGTGGGAAAAGGAGAAAATGCTGGTAACCAGCATTTTCTCCTTTAACCACAATGATTTCTACTAATTTGCAAATATATCTCATAATTTTAGTTATGTTGGCTTAGTCATCCACCAGTGCTTTTAACCCTTTACCACATGGCAAAATTTTATAGACTCTTACATATTTAAGAAATTTACAGACAACAACTCAAATGTTTTTCAAATGACAGAATTTGTCCTTCAGTTGGTAGAAAACATTGTGGAAAAAGGAGAAAATGCTGGAGACCAGCATTTTCTCCTTTTCCCACAATGTTGTCAAGAGTCTTCTTTCTTAGGGTCGTTAAAACTCAGGATTGTGTGGTAAAGGGTTAAAGCAGACAAGTGGAGAATTTCTTAGTTTGGTAAAGGGTTAATGCATCTCCATAATGCATTATGCAAAAAGTCATCACATAATTATGGATCCATTAATTCCATTTTATCTAAAAACCGACTGAATATTATGAGGTAAACTGGTCCTTTGAAGTGTAGAATATTGACCAATCCCACTATGTTTTTTGCCCTATTAAAGACAGAAATCATCATTTTTGCAACATTTAATTTGTCGTCTGCAAATGCTTGCAAATTGATAGTGCATTATACCAAGCAAGTGATCACATAGTTGTGTATCCATAAAATCCATTTTGTCTAACCATTGAATGAATTATTAGGTAGACTGGTCCTTAGAAGTGTAGAATATTGACCAAGAGCAAAAAGTTTTGACACAGGTCAGCCTGTATGGATGGTACTGGCTGACCTGGGTCAATACTTTTTGCAGATGCATTGAGCCCCCTTTTCAGAGAGCATGGCTAACCTCTGTATAGCTGTTGTCAGTCTGTCAGCTCTCATTTTTGTCAGCAGAAGAGGTTTCAAACTCAAAGGAATTGGTTTGTTCAGGGTTGAGATCTTTGTTTGTCAGATTTCTTGGGATTGAAAGGACAAAATTTTAGACTTGTACGTGTTGAAAGCAACTTAACGCTTTCCCACACAACAATATTTCACCAGTACTAGGCTGGGGCTATGAGGTGTCTTGCCCAAGGACAACCCCACGAAAAAACCAGTTGATCCAGTGAGGCTGAAACCCGGGACCTCCAGGTCAAGAGTCCTACACTTTGCCACTGAGCCACACAGGACTCCCTACAGCTCTTTGTTTCAGCTACCAAAAAGCCTATACAGTAATGCGTTAACTTTTCTTCCATACAACTCCAAAATAAAGATTGATTAACACATTACCACATAATTCTGAGTTTTACCCTGAGAAGAAGCCTTTTAAAAACATTGTGAGAATAGGAGAAAATGCTGGTAACCAGCATTTTCTCCTTTTCCCACTATGTTTTCTACCCTTCCAAAAACAAATTTCAAGTTTTGGATAACATTTTATTTTGCTGTCTGCAAATGCTTTCAATCTAGGCATTACTAAAATTTTGTTGTATTTGGTAGAAAGTTAATGATTTTTGTTACAGCTTCCAAATACATGTAGCCTGTTCAGTAAAGGTGAACTCTTTACCTAAGGAAAAAAAAAATTAAACTTGTCCAAATCCAAAGTATTTGCAGAGGACAAATTATATTGACTCAAATGGTGATATTTGTTTATAAAGAAGTAGAAAACAATTTGGGAAAAGGAGAAAATGCTTGTAACCAGATTGTTGTCAAAAGGCTTTTTCCCCAGGGTCGTTAAAACTCCAGACCATGTGGTAAAGAGTTAAAGCTTTTTTGATACAGCTACCAAATAGCCTATACAGTAATGCATTAACTTTTCTTCCATACAACTACAAAATAAAGATTGATTAAGTTTGTTACGAAATAATGGCGAATGTCACGGAATCTGCATCAAGAAAACAGTCGTGTAGAAAATCTAATTATCTCCTGTTTTTGTGTTTGTTCTGGAAAATCCGGAGATGGAGAACGAAGTTATTGAAATACGAGAATTCTGCAGATATAGAAGTATCATTTTTGTAGCCCTTCAATCCTTTATTCAGTGTCAGTGAAAACAGGGGCGTTTGTGGATGGAATAGATCAAGATCAGACGGCACAGCATTTGCCATCTGATCTTAGTACTATACCATCCACTTGTTTAGTCAAGTCTTTAAAATAAGAAACCTTTCTGAGTTTCAGTGGATTGATTTTCTGGTCACATTTAGAGATCACATTTATATATTTATATATTTGGCTTGATTTGATATATATTTGCGGATGAGACAGTAAACCCTTTATTACACAATCCCGTGTATTAATGACCTTGAACAAGAAGGTCTTGTGAAAATATTGCGCAAAAGGAGAAAATGCTGGTGACCAGCATTTTCTCCTTTTCCCACAACGCTTTCTACTCTTTCAAAGAAAAATTCTAGCTTTTGAGTCACATTTAATTTGTTGTTTGCAAATGCTTTCAAATTTGACAAGTCCAAATTTTTGTAGTTTCGTAAAGAGTTTAAGTTCTGGCCCTTGTGCTCATTAACCTTTTACCTTATGCAGACAGTTTCCTCTGTCTTGCAGCCTACCACTGTTGAAAACATTTTGATGAAAGGAGAAATTGCTGACAGGCAGAAGTTTCCCTTTAACTCTTTACCAAATGACAAAAATTTTGGACAAGTCCAAATGAAAACATTTACAGACGATGAAATAAATGCAACGGAAAAACTGAAATTTGTTTTGGGAAGGGTAGAAAACATTGTGGCTAAAAGGGGAAAATGCTGGTTACCAGCATTTTCTCCTTTTCCCACAACGTTTTCAAAAGGCTTGTTTCTCAGGGTTGTTAAAAGTCGGGATTATGTGGTAAAGGGTTAAACATTTTCACTTTTATTAAATATACGGTCTTTACATATGTGTTGTTTGGTAATGAGTTAGATTAACAAATTTCTCTCAAGAGTGCAATTTTTGCAGATTTTATACTATTTTGCTCAATTTTCTCTACATCATAATGATATATGTACATATGGAATATTTACAATAGCCTGCATTTCTATGTGGTCAGATCAGGTGGAGCTGCAAATGTAAAGAGGTGTCTTTATGGTTGACATAATTACCTCCCTGTAAAACATGCAAATGAGATCAGCTAGGCAAAGTGTTTGGCTGCTTGTGTGAGTATATCAGCTAAAGGTGATATTTCCCTCCCAAACAGGTGAATTGCCTAAGTCTGCTTGTTATCATTGGTTATCTCAGCCAGACACACTTGCCATTTTTGCCTGAGTATCCCTGCCAGGTACCTTTGCAATCTCTGTCTGAGTATCCCAGCCAGGCACCTTTGCCATGTTCATCTAAGTGCCAAATCCAGGCACCTATGCCATATTTGTCTGAGTACCCCAGCCAGGGACCTTAGCCATATTTGTCTGAATACTTCAGATACTTTAGCTATATTTGTCTGAGTATCTCAGCCAGACACCTTTGCTATATTTGTCTGAGTACTCCAGCCAGACATCTTTGCTATATTTGTCTGAGTACTCCAGCCAGACATCTTTGCCATATTTGTCTGGGTACTGCAGCCAGGCACCTTTGCCATATTTTTTCTGAGTATGTCAGCCAGACATCTTGCTATATTGGTCTGAGTACTCCAGCAAGACATCTTTGCCATATTTGAGTACTCCAGCCAGGTATCTTTGCTATATTTGTCTGAGTACTCCAGCCAGACAACTTTGCTGTATTTGTCTGAGTATCTCAGCCAGACATCTTTGCTATTTTTGTCTGAGTACTCCAGCCAGACATCTTTGCTATATTTGTCTGAGTTTCTCAGCCAGACATCTTTTCCATATTTGTCTGAGTATCCCAGCCAGGCACATTTTCCGTATTTGTCTGAGTATCTCAGCCAGACATCTTTGCTATATTTGTCTGAGTACTCCAGCCAGACATCTTTGCCATATTTATCTGGGTACTGCAGCCAGGCACCTTTGCCATATTTTTTCTGAGTATCTCAGCCAGACATCTGCTATATTGGTCTGAATACTCCAGCAAGACATCTTTGCCATATTTGTCTGAGTACTCCAGCCAGGTATCTTTGCTATATTTGTCTGAGAACTCCAGCCAGACATCTTTGCAATATTTGTCTGTGTACTCTCAGCCAGGCATCTTTGCTATATTTGTCTGAGTACTCTAGCCAGGCACCTTTGACATATTTGTCTGCATATCCTAGCCAGACATCTTTGCAATATTTGTTTAGGTGCCTCAGCCAGGCACCCATGCCATATTTGTCAGAGTACTCTAGTCAGGCACCTTTGTCATATTTGTCTGATTGCCCAAGCAAGGCACCTGTCATATGTGTCTTGTTTATGATAGTGCCCCAGCCAGGCACCCCTGCTGTGTATGTCTGGTTTGTCAGTGCCCTAGCCAGGCACCCCTCTGTATGTGCATGGTTTCTCAGAGTGACCCAGCCACGCACCCCTGCAGTATATGTCTGGTTTGTCTGAGTGCCTCAGCCAGGCACAGTTGCAAAATTTGTTTTGTCTGAATGCCTAGCCAGGCATATTTGCATTATTTGTCTGGTTTGATTGCTCCAGCCAGATAATTGCCTTATTTGTCTGCTTTGTCTGAGTGCCCCAGTGTTCGGTAGTGAGAAAGGAATGGTATTTGTCTTTTTAATGTACTTTAAAGCCTTGACCAAGCAAAGCAAAATAATTTTCAAGAAAAAAGAGTAAAAACTTTATATAAAGAATTTTTTTTCTTGAACATAAATTATTCATGAAGTGCTGGTAAAATTCATCAGAAGATGTCTGGAAAAATAATGCTTAAGTCTTTACCAAACGATAAAGCTTTAGACTAGTCCAAATTGAAAGCATTTGCAGATGACAAAATAAATGTGACTAAAGAATTTAAATTTGTTTTGGGAAGGGTAGAAAACATTGTGGGAAGAAGAGAAAATGCTGGTTACCAGCTCTTTCTCTTTTTCCCATAATGTTTTCAAAAGCTGTAGTTGTCAAGGTCGTTAAAAGTTGGTCTTGTATGGGAAAGGATCAACCCTTCACCTAAAATTCCAGTATTTCAAAGACCTGGCTTTCTCACACCAGTATTGACTTAACTTTCTTTCCAAGTCTTTGGCTACTTTTCTCACATGCATCAGAAATAAGAGGCAAAAAAATAGTCTGAAAGAAAGTCTGCCTCAACCGGATATCATGCCCGCAACCACCAGGTCAAGAGTCAAATACTGAGATACCCAGCTGAGTTCAGATGTTTGTCAACTTTTAGATTTGTAAATTTTGTCCATTCACTGATAAGTCTGCAAAATAGCGTGTGCAGTAATGGGTCCATTGGAGACCGCATCAGGGCTTTAGTTATGGTCTAGCTAGCTGTCTCGCTTGTCCCTAATGGAGTGGTAAATTTCATGCTCTGCATGCCTACGTAATGTTCAGGCCAGTTATTATCCGAAATTTATTCAATATTCTTTATTCAATATTCTTACTAGGATAGGGCAGACTTTTATCCAATTAGGTTTAACCCACTACCAAAGAATTCTGTGTTTTACCTTTTATAATACAATCTCAAATTTTTATGACCCTGAGAAAGAGGCCTGTTGAAAAGATTGTGGGAAAAGGAGGAAAATGCTGGTAACCAGCATTTTCTCCTTTTCCTGCAATGTTTTCTACCCTATCAAAGACAAATTCCATCATTTGAGCCACCTTTAAAATGGCGTTTGCAAATACTTTCAGTTCGAAAAAGTAAATGTTTTTGTTGTATGGTAAAAAGTTAAATGAATCAGAGAAAGACGGCTTTCAAAAACATTGTAGAAAAAGGAGAAAATGCTTGCAGTTTCTTTAGACTTGCAGAGAAAAAAACATTTTGTAGTTTTTATCAGAGTGGTACAAGAATTTTTTTTTTTCCACTGCAAAAAAATTTTAGATGGGCTCCTTCAAAAGGTTGGGAATTACTTTGTGGGAAAGCAAATGCTGGTTACCAGCATTTCATCTTTTTCCCACAATGTTTTCAAATGCTAGGGTCATGAAAAGATGGTATTTTTTGATGAAGGATTCAACTGTTTTGAAGCAAAATATAAACATTTTAGCAATGTTCTGTTAAAGCATCTGCAAAAAGTAATTGACTCAGGTCAGCCTGCGCAGTCAGCGCAGGTGTCCTGGGTCAAAACTTTTTGCTATTAGTCAATTTTCTGCATGTCAAAGGATCACTCTACCTCTTGATGTAGTAGATTGTTAGACTTAATTGATGTTATGGATCCATAATTCTTTGATGACTTACTTCGTATAATGTATCACAGAGATGCATTAAGCCCCCTATTGGAAGAGCATGGCTTAACCCTTTACCAAACAATCTTGGGTTTTTACGGCCTTAAGGAAGAAGCCTTTTGAAAATACTGTGGGAAAAGGAGAAAATGCTGGTAACCAGCATTTTCTCCTTTTCCCGCAATGTTTTTTACCATTTCAAAGATTGAAATCATCATATTGGCCACATTTAATTTGTCGTCTGCAGATGCTTTCAATTTGAACAAGTCTAAAATTTTGTCGTTTGGTAAATGAGTTAAACTAATCTTTATGCCGCTAAATAAGTGAAATGAAACTTTTAAGCAGACAGTAAAACATCACATTTTGCTACTTCAAAGGTGTTAATTTTTGGGGAAAATATGCCCTAATCGGACATTGTAACTCAAAGATCAGACTGCATGTTCTGTGCAGTCTGATCTTGATCTACACTGTCTGCCAAAGGACAGTAAGTAGCCCTTAGTAGCCTGAGGGTTAAATGATTTAACTCTTTACCAAACGATAAAATTTTTGACTGGTCCAAATTGAAAGCATTTGCAGACAACAAAATAAAAGTGACTGAAAATTTGAAATTTGTTTTGTGAAGGGAAGAAAACATTGTGGGAAAAGGAGAAAATGCTGGTTTTTAAGCATTTTTTCCTTTTCCCACAATGTTTTCAGAAGGCGTCTTTCTCAGGGTTGTTAAAAGTCGGGATTGTGTGGTAAAGTGACCCTAAGATTGACCAATACTTTTTGTGTGATATATTGGGTTCCACTGAAAAGGGACAAGAAAAATTGACTGGAATTACCAGGGGACCTTCAGTCTGTAATGAGAAGAAGATAGATAGGATAATTATCATAGCAAATTTGATTTTTTACTGGTCATTAGCAAATATCCCTGCAGGGTATTTGTCCTTAATTCTGAGTCAACACTTGAACTGGCCACGAGAACTAAGTCACACCCTACTGTAGGCACGGTCCTTCTTGTAGTGCAGTATACAGTTGAATGTAAATGCTGCTTATAATAATTGTAGATTTTCTTTTTTTCCAAGAATGTTTTTTGAAAGGATCATTTTTGTAAGATATTTAAAACCCGAAATTGTCTGGTCAAAGGTTAACCTACCTGGCTTGAAAACATTGTGGGAAAAGGAGAAAATGCTGGTTACAAGCATTTTCTCATTTTCCCAACAATGTTTTCAAAAGCCCTTTGCCCAAAGGTTGTTAAAACTTAATTTTGTGAGGTATAGGGTTAAAAATGGTAAAATGTTCAAAAGGTTCAAATTTTCTGCCGACAGTTTTACTTTGGAATGTGTTGTAAAAAAATTTATTGTGGAGCGTGTAGTCCAATAATTTACAGCAATCTGCCGTATGGGAAATCAGCTTGCATAATGCCCTAATTGTTCTTCATACAATATTTATGAAAGGGAATCTGCAGCTATCTAAATTGATTCGTCGATAATGCTAAGTACCGTTCTCTGTCCTGGAATGTTGGCAATTGTCTTGCGTTTATAGCCGAATCAAGTCAATCTGATAGTATAGATGAGCCGTGCTCTGTGGAACAGGGGCCTAATGCATTTGCAAAAAGTATCAACCCATGTCAGCCTGCGCAGTCCGCGCAGGCTGACATGGGTTGAAACTTTTTGCAATTTGTAAATTTTCTGCATGGAAAAGGAGCATTCTAACTCCAGATCCAGTTGATTGTTAGACTAAATTTATTTCATGGAAATATGTGATGACTTGCTTGGTATAATGCATCACAGAGATGCACTAAACCCCTTTTGCCAGAGCATTGCTTAGATAAATTTGATCTTGTTAAAGGAGAAAATTTTATAGTTTGCTAAAATAATAAGATTAAAACATGAAGTAAATTAAGCCATAATATAATTTGATTCTATAAACTTGTCACCAAATGACAAAATTATAGATTGGTCCTAATTGAAAGTATTTGCAGACGACAAATGGGTCTCAAATGATTGGATTTGTCTGTGGAAGTAATTAAATTTAGTAAACATAATAGTAAATAGAAAAATGCTTGTCACCAGCATTTTGTCTTTTTGGGTAGCTGAATGTGATGGCTTTTGACCTACTTTTTGGTAGTGATAAAAAATGAATTAAGGTAGTAGACCCCTAACGCTTCTAGTGCAACATGGAATAAAATTTCTTGTTAGTTGATAAATAAGGATATATACTGATATAATACTTATGCACATTTTTAACCAACCAGAAACTCCTTTGATGTCTATCTTGAAATTATTTGTTGATACTTTTGTTAGTTTCCTGAAAAGGGAGGTAATTATTATCTCCCTTTGTAATGAGAATATAGTGGTTTTAGATTTATAAATGATAATTCTAAGAATGGAGAAAAGGAAAAAGTCGCTCAGTTGAAGTAGTACAATAACACTCATTTTTAATGATAGCAAATTTTGTAGGATAATATTATAGTGGAAATAGCTGTTCTCAATTAGGGGTCTACTACCTTAATAGAAGTTTCTGATTGGTCAAATATGTATACATGTTTATTTTAAGGACCCCTGCCTATTTGCTGGAAAATTTACGCCATCCATCTTTTTTAAAAAAAGTAATTTCTTGTTCCCACTAGGTTTTTAAAAGTTGTCTGAGTCAGAGTAAATGAAATTGGTTAAAAATTGGGTAAATTGGGTAGATGGTTATACGAGGATATTTCTGTATAATGCTAAAATATGAAATACGAAAATAAAGTGAATAAGGCCAGGATATTTTTATCTGAGGTTACAAAATGTATGAAACAGACATTTTCAGTTTATTGTTCATCAGAAAAAACCCAAACAGACATTTAAAATGTTGCTAACAAAGTACTAAAATTCAGTTCAAGTTACAGACTTTTTCTCAATAGAAAATGTTACTAGGGGTTTTTAATACACCTTTAGGAAACAGTTCAGTGGTCGAACTTCCTTGAGGGAGAAGGCATTGGAAATACTGAGAAAATGCTGGTAAACAATATTTCCCCCTTTTTCCAACAGTGTTTCGAACTTTGTCAAATTAACATCTTTTCTGTTGAGCCATGTTTATCTTGGCATCTGCAAATGCTTTGAATATGAACAGATCTAAAATGTTGTGGCCTGGTAATGGCTTTACTCTTTATCAGTTATCAGCTGGTTATCAGCATTTCTCCTTTTGCAACAATGTATTCAAAAGACTTCTCTCTCAGGGTTATTAACCCTTATCCTGCTAAGTAACTAAAATGAAATTTTCAGTTTGATAGTTAAAACCTAAATATTGCAATTTCAAAGTTATGTTGTAGTGAATAATATCTCCTTATCGGACATAGTAGATCAAAGATCAGACTGCATGTTCTGTGCAGTCTGATCTTGATCTACACTGTCTGCAAAAGGTCAGTGAGTTGCGCTTAGCAGCCTAAAGGTTAAAATTCAGCATTGTGTGGCAAAGAGTTTAAGACAATATATTTCTCTCTAGATAATAGTACTGTCACAAAATCTAAATGGACTGTCAGACAATTGCATGTTCAGTGAAATCAATGATGCCATATTTCCAAAATTTCTCGGTATTTGGATTTTGCGTAGGTCTGGATTTCTTTCTTTTTTGCCTGTGTTTAATCCTTTACAACACAGTCCGGAGTTTTAATGACCCTGAAGAAAAAGGCTTTTGAAAACATTGTGGGAAAAGGAGAAAAAGCTGGTAACCAGCATTTTCTCCTTTTCCCACAATGTTTTCTACTTATTCATAGACAAATACTATCATTAGAAAAACATTTGAATTGTTGTCTGTATGGACAAGTCTGAAATTTTTTCCGTGCAGTAAAGGGTTAAGAATCTGGATTTAGTTTCTTCAGGTTTTTAGCTCCACTGGCCGAAGGCCAGCGGGCTTATGTCATGGCCTGTTGTCCGTCCGTCCGTCCGTGCGTCCGTCCGTCCGTCCGTGCGTTAACTTTTTTTTAAAACGTCTTCTTCTCTGAAACTACCCATCCAATTTTGATGAAACTTCACAGAAATGATCCTGCCATGGTCCTCTTCAGAATTTCTTGAAAGAATTTAATTCCTTCAAAAACTCTGGTTGCCATGGCAACAAAACTGAAAAATCTTTGAAAATCTTAGAAAATCTTCTTGTCTGAAACCGTAAGGCCAAGGGCTACCAAATTTGGCATGTAGCTTTATCTAGTGGACCTTTACCAAGTTTCTTCAATTTATAGCCCTGGGGTCAAAATTGGCCCCGCCCCGGGGGTTACAAGTTATACATGGGCTTATTTAGGGAGAACTTTAAAATTCCTCTTCTACCTAGCCATAGGGCCTAGAGCTACCAAATTTGGCATGTAGCTTTATCTAGTGGACCTCTGCCAAGATTGTTCAAATTATAGCCCTGGGGTCAAATTAGGCCCTGCCCGGGGGTAACAAGTTTTACATGGGCTTATATAACAAGTTTTACATGGGCTTATATAGGGAGAATTTTAAAATTCTTCTTTGACCTAGCCATGGGGCCTAGGGCGACCAAATTTGGCATGTAGCTTTATCTAGTGGACCTGTACCAAGGGTGTCCAAATTATAGCCGAGGGTCAAATTTGACTTCGCTCCGGGGGGTAACATGTTTTACATGGGCGGGCTTATATAGGAAAATCTTTCGCATCTAGCTATAAGGGCTAGGGCTATCAAATTTTGCATTTAGCTTTATCTAGGGGGTCTCTATCAAGGGTGCCCAAATTATAGCCCAGGGGGTCAAATGTAGCCCCACCCCAGGGGGTCACAAGTTCTACATGGTCTTATATAAGGAAACTTTAATAATCTACTTGTACATAGCCATATTTAGGCCTAGGGCTACCAAATTTTGCATGTAACTTTATATAATGGGCCTCTACCAAGAGGGCCCAAATTTTAACTTTGGGGGTCAAGTTTGACTCCACACCAGGGGTCACAAGTTTTACATTGGCTTTTATAGTGAAAACTTGATAAACCTGTGTCATGGATCACATATTTTACAGGGCCTTTTATTCAGCAAACTTGTTTTACATGACTTTTTATTGGGCAAGATTAAAAAATCTTTTTGTTTATAACCACACATTCTAGTTTCATATTGTAGGTCTGGGGTCAAAATTGCCTTCATTCCAGGGATCGCAAGTTTAACATGGGCTTCAAAATATTGTCACTTCAATTTAAACATTAATCAAGGGAAATAACTCTTTTTATGAAAGATAAAGTTCGTTACTATTTACCTCCCTTGATTATCAAGCTGCAGTGATACATGATTGGTGCTAGACAAGTTTTTTAGCTCCACTGGCAGAAGGCCAGCAGGCTTATGTTATGGCCCGTTGTCCGTTGTGCGTCCATCCGTATGTTAACTTTTTAGCTCACTTGAGCACAACGTGCTCAAGGGGAGCTTTTAGGATCACCTGGTGTCCGTCGTGCGTCGTGTGTCGTCAACAATTCTTTAAACATCAACTCCTCCTAAACCACTGGGCGGATTTGGACCAAACTTGGCTGGAATGTTTCTTGGAAGGTCCTCTTTAAAAACTGTTCACAGAATTTGATTCCATCAAAAACTCTGGTTGCCATTGCAACCAAATGGAATTTTTTAGAGAATTCTTTAAAAATCTTCTCCTCTGAAACCACGGGTCAGATTTTGAAATAATTTCACAGATATGCTCCTTGGGTGACCCTTTTTAAAAATTGTTCGTAAAATTTTGATCCGTCAAAAAATGTGGCTCTGGTGAATGGGGGCTTCTTGCACCATATAGAAATGAAGGAATTCTTCAAAATTCTTCTTCTCTGAAACCGCTGGTCAGATTTCGAAATAATTTCACAGGATTGTTCCTTGGGTGACCCTTTTCAAAAACTGTTCGTAAAATTTTGATCCGTCAAAAAACGTGGCTTTGGTGAATGGGGGCTTCTTGCACTATACAGAAATGAAGGAATTCTTTAAAAATCTTCTCCTCTGAAACAGCAGGTCAGATTTTGAAATAATTTCACAGGATTGTTGCTTTGGTGACTTTTTTCAAAAATTGTTCGTAAAATTTTGATCCGTCAAAAAATGTGGCTCTGGTGAATGGGGGCTACTTGCACTATATGGAAATTTAGAAATTCTTAAAAATTCTTCTTCTCTGAAACGACTGGTCAGAATTTTACTTAATAGCCAGTGGAACGATACAGGGCCATCATGGCCCTCTTGTTTAGAAAGTCTGAACAAAAACTGGTATTTTTCTGTACTTGGAAAGATGGCTCAGAGGTCCTGCTGGCTCAGTGGTTGAGTGTAGGACTTATAACTTGGAGGTCCCAGGTTCGAACATACCCTTCCCAAAACAAAATTAGTATACAATTTTTTTTTTTGTCACATTTTGTTTGATGTGTGCAAATGCTTTCAATTTGATTCAGTCTAAAATTTTGTCGTTTGGTAAAAGGTTTAATAAATGATGAAGTATTGGCAAGCCAGATTTAGAAAAGCCATCTGTAAGGAATTATTTTCCACCAAAATCTGTCTGTTATATAGAAAATGTTCTCATTTAGCACATTTCCCCATGAAATGAGATTAATTTGCTGCAAATGGCACAAAACAGCCTTTTAAAAATGCAAGATTTATTTCACTGCATCTTGTTTGGATGGCAGTCTCGTCAGTCTTGTGTGATATCAAATTTTTCTCACACTGCTGGAAGCAAATACAAGCACCACGAAAGTTACTACAACATGATATTCAGCATTTATTTGTTACGGGAGACCACTCCTTCGTGCATGGCTTCATCCCGATTTAAATACAATACCTAACAACTGCATTAGGGAGAATTCTCTTTAGCTCAGTAGTTATGGTGTTGGCCTTTCGTCGGGCGTTCTATGATCGAATCCTGCCCGGTCCCTATATATCTGCTATGCATTTGTTCATTTGTTTCTCTGTTATGGACTTTGTTTGTAAGATATTATAAACCTGAAAATTTACATGTGGCACATGCGGATTAAATATCACACATGACACAAAAAAATCCTTGTCAATACAGTGTCAAATATGGTTCCAAATATGGTATGATGGTGTATCTCGCGCATGGGATACGCATGCATTGATTTGCATTGATTTACAATTTGATTCCTCTGCTATTCATTAAAACGAAGTGACTACCGACTTATCCATTATCTGTTTTATTTTGTGTACCTTTTTTCAAATAGAATGTCAGTAACTGCAATATTTTACCATTGAAAGTTGTGGGTATGTAATAGTAGGAATATTATTTTGTAGTAACTTTCTTGTGCTTGTATTTGCTTCTCGCTGCCTAAGACAATTTTGACATCACACGAGAAGGTCATGAATTAAATACAAGCACCAGGAAAGTTACTACAACATAATATTCTGTATGTATCCAGTTTGAAAATATATATTTCACTGTAAAATTCATTTTGCTTTATGTTCATAAGTTTCATAATAATAGCCTTAGTTGTTAACCCACAATAAATTACAAAGTAAAGTTTGAAATACATGTATATGTAAACCAATGGGTAGTTGGACTTAAATAAAATATTTATGGTCACGAAATGTGTATTTTACTTTGGTTTTATGTTATCGAAGCATTTCTCTTGATGAAATGTCTCCAGACTTCTCTGACATTGATCTCTGCTGGGACCTCAATCTATCAAGTCATTTGTCAGCTTCAGACTTCCATTTGCTGACCTTTAACCCTTTTCACCAATGAGAACTTGAGTACTTTTGCAAATGGCATAGATTAAGATCAGACTGCACAGAATGTGCAGTCTGATCTTGGATCTACACTGTTCGCTACCCTGTTATTAAACTATGACAAAAGTCATTTTCAGTAGCAGTGGAAATCTTTTTTTTTTTTTAAAATGCAGAAAAAAGTGGAATTTCTGTTGTTCTCAGCCGAAGCATTAAACCTCTACCAAACCAGCCTTATATTTATGTCTTGGTAGAAAAAAACTCTAATATATCTTTAGAAAAAGAGAAAATGCTGGCACTACAATATTTTTTCCTTTTCACACAATGTTCCCTATCCTTTCCAAGATATATCCCACTATTTGACCCACATTTGATTTGTAGTCCACAAAAAACTTTCAATATGGACATAAAGTCTTGTGTGAAGTTTGCACTTTTCCCTCCAACGAATTAATCTTGGTCTTTCTGCAGAGTAACAAATATAATTCCTGTGTATATGGATTTTTTTTTTTTGTCACAATTCAGATTATTATTGGAAGCCTTCTGTAACCTGATATATAAGACAAGGTATTCATCTGTGTTTCCTGTCATGCATGAACCTCTTTCATTTTTTAGTATTTTTCACACATTTCTAAACTAGGATGAAAAATTATTGATTTTATGATGCTCTGCGGTAGTTTGTGGTCAATCTTAAAAATGAAAGGAATAAATGGATAAATATTAACCCTTTACCAAATAATCCCATGTTTTCATGACCCCGTGGGAAAAAGGCTTTCGAAAAAAAATGTAGGAAAAGGTGAAATGCTGGTAGCCAACATTTTCTCCTTTTCCCCACAGTCTTTTTTACCCTTTCAATAACAAATTCCAACATTTGCGAAACTTTTTTGTATGTGGTCTGCAAATGCACTCAAATTGGACAAGTCCATAATTGTGTCTTTCGGTAAAGACTTAACTTTTTACCAAATGACAAAAAATTAGACCAGGCCAAATTACAAGCATTTGCAGACTACAAATTAAGTGTGACTCAAAAATTGAAATTTGTTCTAAAAAGGGTTGAAAACATTGTGGGAAAAGGAGAAAATGCTTCTTACCAGCATTTTCTCCTGTTCCAACAATGCTGTCTAAAGGCTTTTTTCTCAGGGTCGCTAAAAAGTGGGATTATGTGTTAACCCTTTGCCACACAATCCCGACTTTTAACGACCCTGAGAAAGAAACCTCTTGAAAACATTGTGGGAAAAGGAGAAAATGCTGGTAACCAGCATTTTCTCCTTTTTCCACAATGTTTTCTATCCTTCCCAATACAAATTTAAAATTTTCAGTCGCTTTCATTTTGTCGTCTGCAAATGCTTTCAGTTTGGACCAGTCTAGAATTTTGTTGTTTGGTAAAGAGTTAAAGGATTAAATAATTAAGGTGCAAAGTTTCAAGGGTGACAAATATTTCTCATCCCACCATAAAATGGAAATTTTGACACTGCAGTTAATATATTGAACTGATTTGATTGGTTGATGAAATTTGAGATGTCTACGGGAGGGACTGAGTTAAAATTCGGGATAAATCATGGCAAAAAGATTAATCAAACTAAAATAAACTTTGTTATATTTTCAGGTCTGGAAAAGATCAGGGGCTTGGTTTTTTAAGGGACTGCCAAAGTATGTCATTCCAGAGAAGAAGAATGAGGGCTCCAAACATGGTGTGGGTCCTGGAAAGGGAAAAGGGGACTATAGGGAATCGCCCAAGGGTCGCACAGGGTCACTGCGTCACTATAATAATTGGAGTAGAGGAAGAGGTAAGAAAGTATAACTTATCCAACAGTCCTTTAAAAAAGATCCCTAAAGGCTCAGACTTGTTTAACAAGATTTTATCTCAAATTCCAACTCCTGTCAGATTCTATATACCTATTGTGTATCTGCAGAGACTCGCTAAGTAACATGTTTTTAGAGTCATTTAATAAAATGACATCTCAATTGCCAACTTATTTCAGCTTTTCTTCATACCTATTCTATATCCACAGAGACTGGCTAAGTAACACTTTTTAGACTTTTTTTATATAATATCATCAAATGCCAACTTACGTCAGATTCTATATATTGTGTTTCTACAGAACTTTGCTAAGTAACACTTTTTTAGGCTCTTTTAATGCCAACTTATGTCAGATCTATTGTTTATCCATAGAGAGTGGCTAAGCAAGATTTTTGTAGTCTTGTTTGATAAATATAGGATCTGACATAAGTTGGTTTTGAGATAAGATTTTATTAAACGAGTCTAGGGAAATGTTATTAAGTGAGCCTTTGGCGAGCTTAATAATATTTTTTCTTGATGAGTTTAATAAAATTTTATCTCAAACACCAACGAATGTCAGATTCTTTTTATTACATAATAATATTTCATGAAATATAGATCAGATGATGCAAAACCATTTATAGATGCACCGATAGTAATATCCATAAAACCCATTCACTTCTATGAAATATGTACAAAATGACGTCAAAAATGACGTCACACAAATATGATATCAAACATGTATAAGATAAGAAAATTTGTAATGGATATATTACACTGAAAACAAGGGAGGTTATGTGATAAAATGTTATCTCAAATGCTAGCTTATGTCAGACCCTATATATGTACATGTACTGTGTATCCACAGAGACAATAGAAAGCAGTGAACATGACTCAGAGAGTGACTCTGATGATGAAGTCAGCATTGGAAAAAGGAAAGGTCAGAAAGAGTCAGGTATGATATGGCATCTTGGTTTGTTTACTTGTTTTCTTTTACTGGTTTTCTGCGATTTTAGTGTCTTTTCCATTAAACCTTTTCCCATACAGTCCAGTGTTCAATGGCCCATTGGAAAAGGCTTTTAAAAGTATTGTTGGAAAAAGGAGAAAACTGCTGGTACGAGCATTTTCTCCTTTTTCCACAATGTTCTCTACCCTGTCAATAACAAATTCTGTCATTAGAGCCACGTTTAATTTCTTGTGTGCTAATGCTTTCAATTTAGATCAACCTATAATTCTGTCAGCTGGTAAAGTGTTAGGTTTGGCCAAAGTTGCCAGGCCACATATTATGTGTCCTGAATTTTCTAACACAGCACTCCACACAATATTCTTTGCAAACAACTGGCTGCTTTTCAAGATAAAAGGTAGACAGATTTCAACTAGAGAGAGGAATGAATCCTATTTCAATGACTATCATCAGTCCTTGGAAAGAATTTTAGTTCTGCCTGCCAGGGCTCAAGCTCAAGACCTACCCCAGATGACCTGCAGTGTGGGCATTACCTCAAAACCACTAGGCTTTGGCAAGTTTTGGGTTGTTCAGCGAAGACTAGCAAGCATTAGTTTTGTTCTATGTACCCTTTGCCAAATGTTTCTTTTTATAATTCTGAAAGCAAAATCTTTTGGAAACATGGTGTGAAAAAGAAATAATGCTGGTAACCAGTATTTTCTCCTTTTACCACAAGCTTTTCTACTCTTTGAAATATGAATTCCATCATTTAACCCTCTACAAAACAATCTGGAGTTTTCATGACCCCCAAGGAAAAGTGACTTTGAAAACATTGTGGATAAAGGAGAAAATGCTGGTCACAGCCACAAGTGGCACTGCAGGTATCAATTTGAATTTCTAATCACAGCAGAGTTCTCGATTAATGAATTTCAGAAAGTGATGCAATTAGTTTTACCAGTACCCAAAGTGGTCAGATTTACAGCGGCAACTTTCGAGATAGCCGTTCTAGCGGAGCAAGCCGAGAGTATGGTCAAGGTCACATTAGTGCGACGGAGAGTAGCCGAGGTGATGAGTATCAAGATGAAACAGACAATGATAGTGTTGGAGGTAAGAATTTTACAATCGAATACTGCTTGGTATATCATTGCTTTGGTTTCTGGGGGTTACAGGGTTATGGCAGCATGCTAACTTTGATAGAGGTGCTTTTCTAGGAGTGCTAGTGCTACCATTATAATCTACTTTTAACCTTTAACCTTTCCTAGACAGTTCTATGTATCATACACTGATTATTTCTCTAACACATCCCTGACATTGCCAATTTCTGACTATCCCAAATGTACACACATACAGTTACAGATGAACCCTTTAGCGTACAAATCCATTTTTTATTGACCCCCAAGGTGTGAAAGCTTCTAAAGACAATGTTGGAAGCAGAGAAAATGCTGATAACCAGCATTTTTAGCTCCTCTGGCCAAAGGCCAGCGGGCTTATGTCATGGCCCGGTGTCCATGCGTGCGTCCGTGTGCGTTAACTTTTATTTCAAACATCATCTTCTCTGAAACTACCCATTCAATTTTGATTAAACTTCACAGAAATGATCCTGCCATGGTCCTCTTCAGAATTTTTGGAAAGAATTTGATTCCTTCCAAAGCTGTGATTGCCATGGCAACAAAACTGAAAAATATTGAAAATTTTCGAAAATCTTCTTGTCTGAAACCGTAAGGCCTAGGGCTACCAAATTTGGCATGTGGCTTTATCTAGTGGACCTCTATCAAGTTGCTTCAAATCATAGCCCTAGGGGTCAAACTTGGCCCCGCCCCAGGGGTCACAATTTTTATATCGGTTTATATAGGGAAAACTTAAAAGTTCTTCTGGTACCTAGCCATAATGCCTAGGGCAACCAAATTTGGCATGTAGCTTTATCAAGTGGGCGTCTACCAAGGGTGCCCAAATTATAGCCCTGAGGTCAAATTTGGCCCCACTCCGGGAGTCACAAGTTTTACATGGGCTTATATAGGGAAAACTTTAAAAATCTACTCGTACCTAGCCATAAGGCCTAGGGCAACCAAATTTTGTATGTAGCTTTATCTTTTGGGCCTCTACCAACAGGGCTCAAATTATAGCCTTGGGATCAAGTTTGGCCCCAGCCCAGGGGTCACAAGTTTTACATGGGCTTTTATAGTGAAAACTATATAAATCTTCTTGTTACTAACCATAAGACCTAGGGCTACTAAATTTAGCCCTGTCTTAGGGATCTCATGTTTTACAGGGCTTTTTATTGAGGAAACTTTGAAAATCCTCTTGTATTTAACCACACATTCTAGACCTGTATTATTTGGTATGGGGCTTTACCTTGTGGACCTCCACCAGGATTCAAGTAATTATAGCTTTGTGGTCAAAAATGGCTTTGCCCTGGGGTCATAACTTTCCCTTAGGATTATACAGAAAAAAATTTGTATGTCATCTAGTTTGAAACCAAATCTTTTTGAAAGCCAAGTATTGTAATGTTTGGCTTGTAGTGTTTTTACTTATTAGCCAGTGGAGTGATACAGGGCCATCATGGCCCTCTTGTTTTCCTTTACCAACAATTTTTCTACCATTTCTAAGACATATCTCATCATTTTTCAACACATTTATTTGTTGCCTGCAGATACTCTATATTTTGACCAGTCTAAAATTGTCTTGTTAGGTTAAGGGTTAAATATTTGCCATGACAAAATCTTAAGACTTGACAGAATTTAAAGCATATGCTGACATAAAATCTTATTAGACAAAAAATGTTTGGGCTTGACTTTGAAAGGTTTTAAAACATTGGGAGAAAACGAGAAAATGCTTGTTACCATATCTCCGTGATGCATTATACCAAGGACGTCATCATAGTAATAATTGTGGATTCATGAAATCCATTTCGTCTAACAGCCAACTGATTCATGAGGTAGACTGGTCCTTTGACATGCAGAAAATTGACCAGTAACAAAAAGATTTAACCCAGGTCAGCCTGCGGAACTGCGCAGGCTGACGTGGGTTGATACTTTTTGCAGATGCATTCAATCCCCTTTTCAAAGGGCATGGCTCATATCCTGAAAACTTTTATTTTACCCTGGAGGAAATTGAACCGAAAATAAGTACATGTACAGTCATAAATTGCCAGAATTTAGGAAATTTTTATTTGTCAGATTTTCAAGCATGTACTAAATCTTGTCTTAGGATGGGAAATCCATAATTTTGTAAATTTGAGCGGATATTAGATTGTTTTTAAGTCTGGTTACCATAGAAACAAGTTTTGCTCTTTTTCTTGCTGGATTATGTTTCTTTTATTCAGCTCTTTATTTCTTGAAAGTGAGTTGCAGCAGACTGCTTTGAAAACATTGTTATATAGTAAACCTTAAGTTTTCACCAAACGACAAAATTTTAGGGAAGTTCAAATTGAAAGCATTTGCAGACGATAAATTAGATATTGCTGAAGTGATTGGATTTGTCTTTGATAGGATAGAAGAGGAGAAAACACTGGTAACAGGCCGCTGAGTGATACAATACTTTCAAAAGGTTTCTACCTCAGGGTTTTCTTGAAACTCAGAATTTTGTAGTAAATGATTAATATAAGATTTAGTACATGGTCATATGTGTAAACATCGTGGCAAAAGGAGAATTTGCTTACTACAAGTAATTTTTCATTTTGTTAATACATTTTTTCAAAAGTCATTTGCTTGAAAGTATGTTTTTAGTCTTGTTGTAGATTTTATAAAGTAACACAGTATCCGATTGGCTGTACCATAAAATGATTTAGCCAATCAGAGAGTGGTTTGCTTTGAAACTTAAAAGGTTTTTGAGACTTGAACCAAGAAGGTTATTAACCCTTAAAGCCCCTTTCACAACCATAGTTGCCTTTGCAGGCAGTGTAGATAAAGATCAGACTGCACAAAACATGCAGTCCTGTCATTGATCTACACTGTCCACTTTAACTAATCTTTATGAACAAAAGCAACCATAACACCTATAGAACTAAACTTCTTTTTAGCCACTCCTCACAACTCAGTCGATTCCATAACTACATCTGTCCTTGTGCATATCAAGGAGGTTTCCATTCTAAAATTCTGTCACATGATTTTGAAAAATGGCTGTGCCCATGTATATTATTTTAGCAACAACATCAACTGCCTTGGTGAAATTATTCACATCCATCAATCTGTCGGAGAAAACTTCCATTCTGAAATACTCAGTCACATGATCTTAAAAATGGCTGCACCCATGTAAATCGATTGGCAACAGCATCCACAGCCTTTGTGAAATTATTCACATCCATCAAACTGTTGGTGAAAACTGTAAACAGAATTGATCAAGCATGTTAAAAATTGAATGTACAAACTGTTTGTCAACAGAAAATTTATGTACGTAGAAAGATTTTTGTAGAAAATAATGACTCATGTTTTTTTTCGTATGTGGAGCTGAAGTTTGCTGGACAAGATACCACTCTTAACTCTCTACCAAAATATGAATTTCAGCCTAGTCCAAATTGAAAGCAGCCTCAGACAACAAATTAGATGTAAATGATGACATTAATATTGCCTTTCTTATAGTAGAAAACACTGTGGAAAAAGGAGAAAATGCTGGTTACCAGTATTTTCTCCTTTTCCAACAATATTTTCAAAAGTCTTCTACCTAAGGGTCGTTAAAAGTTAGGATTGTAGTAGAAGGTTAAGTAGTCTGTAATTTTGTTGTTTGGTAAAGAGTTAAAAAACGGATTTATTGATCGATGGATTTATCTTATTGTGTTTATGTGGTTTTCAACATTATTTCCGTTATGTCATGGCAGCCAGTGTACCTATCGATGCTTTCCTGGAGTTTCCAAAACTAGAATTTCACACAGCATTCTTCTCAAGCCACTGGCTGCTTTCCAACATAACCATTGTCAAACCAGTGATCAGCAGTGAGAGGAGAAAGAGTTAAAACTATATGACACTTAAGTGATGATGATGTTTCTATCTGAGAATTGTTTACATCTGCATCACAGATTTTTTACTTTCCTTGGTCATAAAACCTTCTCTGTTAACTTTTTTTCTGCTTCCTATGCTTCAAATAGAAAAAAAAATTATACAAACAATTCAAAGAAACTGCTGAAAGATTTCGTGAGAATTTAATGAATTCGAGAGAATTTAATGGATTTTCGCACGCTGACTGTATAATTACAACCCTTTTACCACATAATCCTGAGTTTTAATGACCCCTGAGGAAGAAGGCTTTCTGAAATAAATGTGAAAAAAGGAAAAACTGCTGGTAGCCAACATTTTGTCCTTTTTCTCACAATGTTTACTATTCCTCCGAAGACAAATCCTCCCATTTGAGTCTTATTTATCTTAAAATGCTTTGAGTTTGGACAAGTCCAAAATTTTGTCAACTGGTAAAGACTTAACCCTTTACCACACAGCAAAATTTAAGACCTATCCAAATTGAAAGCAGTTGCAGAAGACAATTTCATAGTGGCTCAAATGACGCAACTTTTCTTTGATAGGGTAGAAAACCTTGTGGGAAAAGGAGAAAATGCTGGTTACCAGCATTTTTTCCTTTTCCCACAATGTTTTCAAAACCCCGCTTCTTCAGGGTGGTTAAATCTTAGCAATGGTCTGGTAGAGAGTGTAATTTTATACCACACAATCCCGAGTTTTAACGACCCTCAGCAAGAAGCCTTTTGAAAACATTGTGGGAAAAGGAGAAAATGCTGGTAACCAGCATTTTCTCCTTTTCCTACAGTGTTTTCTACCCTATCAAAGGCAGATTCAATCATTTGAACCACATTTAGATTGTTGTCTGCAAATGCGTTCAATTTGGACATGTCTACATTTTCGTCGCCTGATAAAGGGTTTAAGACCCTGATGACAATGACAAAGCATGATTAAATTTAGATCAACCTGCCCCTCAACCCTCCTTTTTCATCCCGACATTTTGTGTGCCTTTATTCCTATAGTTGTGATGACTTGTGAATCCTTTACCTCACAGCCGTGGTTACCAGCATTTTCTCCTGTTCCTACAATGTTTTTAAAGGCCTTTTCCTTGGGGGTTATTGAAACTTGGGATTGTGTGGTAAAGGGTTGAAAACATTGATGACAGCTTGAATGTGGCTAAAAAGAAAGGAATTATCTTTCAAAGAGTGGAAAAAGAGAAAAAGTTGTTTATCAGCATTTCACCTTGCTCCACAATTTTTTTTCTCAGGGTGTACAATGCCTGTTTTACAATGCCTAATGGTCATTAAAACATGGGTTGTTTTAATCACAAACCTATTTTTTAATGACCTGTGGGAAAAAGACTTTTGAAAACATTGTGGCATGAGGATAAAATACAGGTTGCTAGAATTTTCTTCCTCTTCCACAATCTTATTTGTCCTTTCAAAGAAAAAAGAATCTGTTGAGACATTTCCTAATTTTGTTTTCTGCAAAATGCTTAAATCCACAAGTTATTCCCATTTTCAAATACTTTTGTAAATGAAGGACTTCCAGTTGTTGCTGGTTTGGAAAAAGGAGCCTTTTGACGTCACTTTTCCTGCACTTCTTCAGTATATGGCCTGCAACAAGCGAAAAGAGGCATTCGGACATTTGCGTAAAGTGTTGCCCAGGATCAGCCTGCGCAGTCTGTGAAGGCTGATCTGAGACGACACTTTCAGATCGTGTGTGATTTTCTGTTTCGCGCAAGTTTATTCTAGGACAAAATCTAACATTGAGGTAAAGTGCCATCTTGGATTAGCTTGCGCAGACTGATCTGAGACGACACTTTACGCAAATGTCTGAAGGCCCCTTTTCGCATGTAGCAGACCATATAACCAGGATCCATATTTTCCAACCATTCGTAGCTTCAAATAAAGTCTACTCTAGATTTAGAAAGTAACACCACTTCTGATTGGCAAATGGTTAAGCCAATCACAGGTTGTGTCACAATCAAATTTAGAAAATGACTGTGAATAAGACTAAAAACATTTTTAAGAATGGTTGGTAAATAAGGACCCAGAGGAGCATGCCAGACCCTTCTTTTCCTCTTGTGTAAATTTCTGAACCCTTTACCAGACAACAAA
The DNA here is from genome assembly GCA_946811185.2 of Hippopus hippopus. NCBI lineage: Eukaryota > Metazoa > Mollusca > Bivalvia > Cardiida > Cardiidae > Hippopus > Hippopus hippopus. The sequence goes on from OX328109.1 coordinate 1,716,748, forward strand.
ATTTTAGCCTTGTCCAAATTGAAAGCATTTGCAGACGACAATTTCAATTTTTTCAATTTTTCTTTGATAGGGTAGAAAACATTGTGGGAAAAGGAGAAAATGCTGGTTATCAGCATTTTCTTCTTTTCCCACAATGTTTTCAAGAGGCTTCTTTCCTAGAGTCGTTAAAAGTCGGCATTGTGTGGTAAAGAGTTAACCAAAAATGAAAAGGGGAAAAAAGCACATGACTTCAATTTGCCCTGTTTGCTAGTTTCATCTTAGCCATCTTAGTGCCTCCTGTCACAACTTCTTTCATCTTGCAGCAAACCGTTTTATAAACATTGTAGCAAAATGAGATATTGCTCCGTTTGCTACAATGTTTAACATGTATTCTTATATCTAACCTCCACTTTTGTTATAAACCATATTAAATTCTTTACCAAACAACAAAATTTTAGACTTATCCAAATTTTTGGAAGGGTAGAAAACATTGCGGGAAAAGGACAGAATGAATCTTACCAGCATTTTCTCCTTTTTCCATAATTCTTTCTAACGGAATCTTTTTTCAGGGTCGTTAACCCCTTACCACACAATCCTGACTTTTAAAGACCTTGAGAAAGAAGCCTTTTGAAAACATTGTGGGAAAAGGAGAAAATGCTGGTAACCAGCATTTTCTCCTTTTCCCACAATGGTTTTTACCTTTCCAAAAACAAATTTCAATTTTTCAGTGACATAAATTTTGTCGTCTGCAAATCCTTTCAATTTCAACCAGTCTTAAATATTGTAGTTTGGTAAAGAGTGAACAGTTATGTTCTAAAAGTTACCTTTTTAGTAAATCTACGTCATAGTGACCACACAATGAAACATGTTTGTTATTTTTATTCTAATGAAAAATAAACAATATGCCATGTACCCAACATGATCGCTCACAATATCACTAATCCAACAGAGGCAGTATAATACTAATAATATGCATCTATTATTCACTAAACAGAGGATGCCATAACTTGCATAAAAATCCTCTAATTTCTCTTCCATAACACCGAACTGAAAAACGTGTCCTCAATCGCAAGCGATCAAGCTGAGAACAAGTAGATACGTCACTACCTGTGACATATTGATATGACATCATTGTGAGGTCACATGACTACTATGAATTTGGTTGAGGATGTAGTAAGTTAACCCTTTACCAAACAACATTTTTCTTGTTGAAATCCAAAGCATTTGCAGATGACAAATTGAAGGTGGCTGGTAGAGTTAAATTTGTCTTTGAAAGGGTGTAAAACAGTGAGAAAAGGAGAAAATGCTGGCTACCATCATTTTGTTCTTTTCTCAGTGGGAAAATAAGAAAAATGCTTGTCACCAGCATTTTCTCCCTTTGCCCACTATGTTTTTCAAAAACTTTTATCATTAAAACTCTGGATTGTGTGGTAAAGGGTTAACACTGTATGTTTGACCCTGCACTTTGCTTCTGTTTCTTGTTTCCTAGGTTACGGTTATGCTTCTACCCCTCGCCGGCATTCCTCTGGTTATTCCTCTGGTCACTCCAGCTACTACCATCGTAGAGATTCCCGCTCACGACCTAACTGAACTAACTGTGCTACTGCTCCATTCCCTGCTGTCCTACTACTAACCTTTAACCTGTAGTGTATCCATAGTAACAGAACTTGGTGATGGGATTTATTGTGCTAGATAACATTAGAACTGATTGTGCATGATAACTGGACTTGATTATGCTTGATTACACAAACATTGATTATGGTTAAATAACATGATAATAAAAATTGAATAAATTTTTCATGCTAGATAACAATAGAATTGCATGATAGCAGGAGTTCATTATGTTTGATTTCACAAATGTTGGTAATGTTGAAATAATATGATAACACAGAAATTTATTCTGCTTGAAAATGCAAACATTGAGTATGCTTAGGTAACATGATAACATAGAAATTGATTATGCTAGATGATGACTGTAGCAAGTTATTATGCTTGACAATGCAAACATTTATTAAGCTTCAATAACATGATAACATAGATATTGATTATGCTAGATAACATTGGTATTGATTATGCTTGATAATGCAAACACTGATTATGCCTAAATAACAGGATAACATAGAAATTGATCATGTTCGATGACATAGAAAATTATCATGCTTTATAATGCAAACATTGATTATGCTTAACCTTTACCATAACATACCATTTTGTTGTCTGCAAAAATCTTTTCAATTTGGACAAGTCTAAAACTTTTTTGTTTGGTAAAGAGTTAATGAAAATGTCCATTATATTTTGTTACACATACAAGGTATATGATAACAAATGAACACTTGAATAATTTAATTGCTTCTGTGTAAGGATCATTGTATTAGTATATCTTAGTAGGTAAAAAAATGTGCAATTAAATTCTAATTTACTTGATCTTCATATCATTGATATTTTTATGTACTCTTGTGTGTATGTGCATTGCATGCGGATAAAATTGGACACAGTGGAAAAAAATCTGTATCTACACAGTGCCAAATACAGTGTACATGGTTGTGAGGTAGATTGTCTGCCTCGTAACTTCCAAACTCAGGAGCGGGTGTCAATTTTAGGACTGTTCATTGGCCCACACAATTTGCGTGAGTACCAGTGTAGTTCCCAGGAAGCAAAATCGAGAGAGATTTGTATAAGTTGTAAGAACTTGTCACTCAATCGATGTAAAATAAATATGTTTAAAACTAAATAAGTTTCAACCATGGTATGATAACTTACCCTAGACATGGTATACTTTCAGATACGGTAGGTTTAAAATTTGATTGGTTAAAAAGTTAGAGTATAATATTCATCCACCATCTATAAAAACAAAGTTACTACCCACTAAACCAGTATTTGTTTAATATTTTTCCCTGTATTTGAATAAAATTGTTCATAATTTCAACATTTTGTCATTGAAAGATATAGTTATATAGAGAATATCATGTTGTAATTACTTTACTAGTGCTTGTATTTGCTTCTTGCTGTGTAAGAAAACTTTGACATCTTGCTCAACCTTTGGTCTGAAGTGATATCAAATTTTGTCATGCTTCTCGTAGCAAATACAAGCACAAGGGAAATTACTACAACATAATATTCTGTATAGATACACATGAATGTGTATGTATATATAGATCTAGTGGGTAAAACTGTGCAATCAAATTTTAATTTGCATGATCTTTTATTATACATATTCATATACATGTAGATATAGTTATAGACCTGTTTTTCTACATTTTTATAATGATAAATATGTATATGTAATAGCATGGGCCTACTGCAATCTATAATGTATAACTCTTTGCATATATACCATGCTCTGTGAAAAGGGGGTTTAATGCATCAGCAAAAAATATCGATCCAGATCAGCCTGCACAGTCCGTGCAGGCTGACCTGGATCAATACTTTTTGCTGTTGGTCAGTTTTCTGCATGTTCAAGGACCCGTCTGCCTCAGGATTCAGCCAGTTGTTAGTCAAAATGGATTCTGTAGATCCATAGTGATAGAATAATTTGCTTGGTGTTATGCATCACTGAGATCCATTAAACCCCCTTTTGCCAGAGCATGGATCATATTTTTTTCGAGGTGTTGGTGCTTTTTTGCTGCAAATGTTGTTATTTTGTTGTGATTTGATGTGATTTTTGTCTTGTGACGTTTGTATTTAATTGTAGCAGAGTAACTCAGTCCCAAACAACAGAATTTAAGACTTGTTCAAGATGAAAAAAATTGCGGACGACAAATTTAATGTGGCTCAAATGATGGGATTTGTCTTTTAGAAGGGTAGAAAACATTGTGAGAAAAGGAGAAAATGCTAGTTCCAAGGGTTGCTAAACCAGGGGATAGTTTGGTAAAGATTTAACCCTTTACAACACAATCTTGAGTTTAAAGGACTCAGCAGAAGAAGAAAATGTAGAAAATTCACCAGTAGCAAAAAGTTTCAACCAATGGCTGTTTGTGTGGACTATGCAGGCTGAAATGGGTTAGTGCATTTTGCAGATGCATTAAACCCCACTTCACAGAGCATAACCCATAATTATATAGTATCTATGAACACACAGAATCACATGATCTTTTCCATATTGCAGTTGATTGGGGATATTGTTGCAAAAGTATAAACTGCAGTGAAAATGAAATTTTTCATTTTGCAAAAAAAAAATTCCATATGTTACTTATGAGCTTTGCTTTATGAAAAGTGGTTTTGTGTATTGGTGAAACAAATTGACTCATGTCAGCTGTGGCAGAGTGTACAGGCTGACATGGTAAAAAAGTAGTGCTATTTGTACATGTACTGCATGTTCAAGGACCATTCTACATAATGATTTAGTCAGTTTTTAGACAAAATGGATTTTATGGATCCATAACTTATTTTATGATTTGCTTGATATAGATACATAAAATCCCCATTTCCCAGCGTGCAGCTCATATGTATTCAACCTTACTTTACGTTTACCATTTATTATGTACAAGGTGGTCCTGTGTGGCTCAGAAGTAAATTGTAGGACTCATGACCTGGAGGCCCCGGGTTTGAGCCTCACTGGATCCACTGGGGTTTTCGTGGGAGTGTCCTTGGGCTAGACACTTCAGAGCCCTAGCCTAGTACTATGGAAACTCAAGAAATACATGAGTATGTGAGCTATTGCTGTGATATGACTGAAATAATGTTGAAAGTAGCATAAAACACCAATGAATGAATGAAAGAATCAATCAATCAATCAGTCAATCAATCAATCAATCAATCAATAAGGTTGTTCAAAATGTTCTTTGTAAAGACAAGAAAGATGACTCTAAAGTAATATCACATGATTCAGTTGAGGTTACCTTCCTTGTGTTGGCACTCTGACTCTGCTATGTGCATGAATTACCATTAACTTACCAAAGTGGGGTAACTCATTGGAAAGAATACAAATTTCATCATACAAGCTTTACCACAGAACAAAATTTTAGACTTGTCAAAAATTCAAATTTGTGTCCATGGTCGTGAGGTAGACTGTCGGCCTCAAAACCGTAACGTCCTGAGTTTGATACCTGGGAGCAGGTGTCAACTGTGGGATTGTTCATTGGCCCACACATTTGGTGCGAGCACTGGTGTAGTTCCCAGGAAGCAGAATCGAGAGGGATTAATATAGGTTGTAAGAACTTGGTTTACAATTGATGTAAAAAAAAAATATGTTTAAACTAAAAATTCGAAGCATTTGCAGAAGACAAATTAAAGGTGGCTCAAATTATTGAACTTGCCTTTGAATGAGTTGAAAACATAGGAAAGGGAGAAAATGCTGGTAACCAGCATTTTCTCTTTTTATCACAATGTTTTCTTTTTCAGGGTTGCTAAAACTCAGGATTGTGTGGTAAGGGTTAACACTTCTGCATAATCTTGTCAGCTACTCATGTTGCTTCAAATGTTGGCCTAAATTTATTGCTGTTGGAGACATGTCTGTTTCACTGCCAAACATTTTTGTCGAGCCCGTTTTCCGTGAGGGAAACAAAGTTGTCACAATGTCGCTTGGGTGTATGTGATTGCATGCATGTGTGTGTGCATGCGTGCGCCTGTACGATTTTTGTCCAGATCAGAACTTCTACATTTATGGATAGATTTCAAAATAATTTGGTGAAATGATTTTCCTTTTTGAGTAGAAGCGCAATTTGAGATATTTGGTCAGGTAGGTCAAAGTTCAAGGTCACACTTGAAGGTCATCCCCCAAGGTGGGCTCGACATGTTGCCTCTGGGCAGTCTTCTAGTTCTGAAGTTTTATGAAAAAAAAAGCAGGTAGTAAGTTTAATTAAGAAGGTTTTGCAATGAATTGGTCAGGAAACACCAGAAAATCATGAATAGATGTACTGTATCCTGTAAAAAACAACATTAACTTTTTGCCACACAACAAAATTTTGGATGGGACCAAATTGAAAACAATTGCAGATGACAAATATTGAATGTAGCTCACATGATGATTTCTGTCTTTGATGGGGTAGGAAACATTGTAGGAAAAGGAGAAAATGCTGGTTACCAGCATTTTCTCCTTTTCCCACAAAGTTTAGGAAAGCTTTCTCTCTCAGGGTCATATGACTTGGGTTTTGTGGTAATGGGTTAATTTTAGATGGTTTGTAATGAATTGGTCAGGAAACACCAGAAAATCATGAATAGATGTACTGTATCCTGTAAAAATCAGCATTAAACACCAAACTATGCCAAACTATTAATGCTGTGGTACTGTAGATTTTAGCAATGTGTACAGTAGTATGATTTTCATAATCTATCTGTCTAAGTTGGGAGATGCTTATTTTAATCCTTTACCAAACAATTCCATGTTTTAATGACCCTGACAAAGAAGGCTTTCGAATACATCATGGGAAAAGGAGAAAATGCTGGTAACCAGCATTTTCTCTTTTTTCCAAAAATGTTTTCTATCCTTTCAGAGAAAAAAAAATCGCATTATTTGAGCAACATTATATTTGTTTCATCTGCATATGCTTTCAATTTGGACATGTCTAAAAATTGGTGGTCTGGTACAGAGTACAGACATACTTTTCAAACATACCAAAACGGAGAAATATATGATGGAAAGGAAAAAAAGGCACAGAATCAGTTTTTGAATGGTGTTGAAAAAAGTGAGCGAAAAGAAGAATTGTTTGTAACAAGCAGTTGTTCTTTATTGCTTATTGTTTATAAAAAATACTGACTGTAAAGTAAGAACATGTATTTGAAGAGTTATAGATGTGTACCATTGGCACACTGACTAAACCTGTCATACATTTTTAAGTAGAAAAATAAGACCCAATTGCAATTTCATGGTTACTTTTGTCTGACTGTGCTGGCTTTTGACCTACTTTTTGGTACTGATGACAAATGAATGAATAGAAATTTGTGATTGGTAAAAAATGTTGAAAGGTTTATTCTAAGGGCTCCTATGGTCGAAAATGTAGACATGTTTATTCTAAGGGCCTCCGCCTGTTTGCTGGCAAATATACGCGGTCTATCTTTTATAAAGATAGTTCTTGTTAAAAATGCTCCTTGGGAAAGATAACTCTAATAGGAAAACAATTACTGTAGCAGGGATTTGCTTCCCTTTTGAATGGAATATAATGCTTTCTGCAGGAAAATTTTCTGTACAAAGGAGGCCAGAAATTGCTTCTTTTGCATACAAAACTGTCAAAACTCAGATATGTAGTATTAATGCAATTTTATGGGGCATTATTTTGTAGGTGAGAAATAAAAAGCAGATTTTGACCAGTTATGGGTGTTAAATGATAGATATGAATATTATTAAGAAAGACTCGAATTCTGTCAGTTTGTATCTATGTATCGATGTTGTGGCAAAAACTTTGTTACTCTTAAGTGAATAAACTTCTAGCTTTTGGATAAGTTTTTTTCTTTTTTTATATGATGCAGCTTAACCTTGTAGTATAGTCTGTAGCTTAAAAGACTTAAAAACAGGGGGTCCCTGGTTTGAATCCTTAGCTAGGCAAATTTCTTTCCAAGGATTGATGATGGTCATTGCAACAGGATTCATTCCTCTCTTATAGCTGATCATTGCCTCGATAATGGTCATGTGGGAAAGCAGCCAATGCCTTGGGAAGAATATTATGCTAAGTAGTAGTAAGAGATACTCCAGGAAAGCATGGCTAGGTGCACTAGCTGCCATGATATAAATGAAATGATGTTGAAAACAGCGTATAACACCATACAATCAATCAATTTCATGTGTAACAAATAATGAAAAAGTAATAAATTTATTATATTATATTTCATGTGTCTATTTTTAGAAATGTTATGGGTAAAGAAATGTCGTAATTTAAGCTGGGGGGAATTATTTCCCCGTCACAGTGAATATTTTCCTCCTGCCGAAAATCTGGAACTACTTTTTTAAGTTTTTTAAGTTTTTAAGTTGTAAAAGTGGCATTCGTTGACAAAATAATCAGAGGAAATATAATATATAATTTATTTCATCAGCTTGTGGTTAATATGGGGAAATATTTGCCTCAAAAGGGAAAGGTCCACGAAAATAACTCGTGCCTTACGGCACTCGTTATTTTCGCATACCTTTCCCTTTTTCGGCAAATATTTCCCCATATTAACCACAAGCTGATGAAATAAACTCTTATTTCAAACACTAGAAAGACACAAATATCATATTTTGGAGAATTTTTTAACCATTACCACACAATCCCAAGTTGAAACAATACTGAAGAAGAAGCCTTTAAAAACATTTTGGGAAAAAGAGAAAATGCTGGTAACCAGCATTTTCTCCTTTTCCCACAATGTTTTCTACCCTTCCCAAAACAAATTTTAATAATTATTCAGTCACATTTATTTTGTCGTCTGCAAATGCTTTCAATTTGGTCAAGTCTGAAATTCTTTGTTTGGTAAAGAGTTAACACTCTAGACCTGTCTAAATTCAAAGCATTTGCAGACAACAAATCAAAGTGGACTCAAATGATAAAACTTGCCTGTAATTGAGTAAAAATCATTGTGGGAAAAGGAGAAAATGCTGGTTACCACCATTTTCTTCTTTTTACACAATGTTTTCAAAAGCTTTCTTTATCATGGTCGTTAAAACTTGGGATTATGTGGTAAAGTGTTAACTCTTTACCAAAGGACAAAATTTTAGACTTGTCCAAATTGACAGCATTTGCAGAAAACAAAATTAATGTGACTCAAAACTTGAAATTAGTTTTGGGAAAGGTAGGAACCATTGTGGGAAAAGAAGAAAATGCTGGTTACCAGCATTTTCTTCTTTTCCCACAATAATTTAAAAGCTTTATTTATCAGAGTCTTTAAAACCTGGGATTGTATGGTAAATGGTTAAGTCATTAGGAAGACACACACATTGTATTTTGGAGATTTTCTGGACTAGAAGAAAGGATAATCAGTATCAAGCCAACAAAAAAAAGGGACACTCGAAATTAAAAGTTTACTCTTGTCCCACAAATTTGTCATCTGCAAATGCTTTGGATTAGGACTAGTCTATACTTTTGTCGCAAGGGAAAGTTTTAATCGTCTATCAAACAATCCCGAGTTGTAATGACCCTGATGAGGAAGGTTGTTGAAAACATTGTGGGAAAAGGAGAAATTGTTGGTAACCAGCATTTTCTTGTTTTCCCACAATTCTTCTGTATTTTCAAGTGCAGATCCCATCATTGAGCCACATTTCAATTGTTATCAGCAAATACTTTCAATATTGATGAGTCTAGAATTATATTTTGTGGTAAAGAGTTGCCGTTAATTAGAATGTTATATATATCAACATACTAAACAGAAGTCTGTAGAAATTTTTAAGCCCAATTATTTGATAATTGTCACTCAACACTTTTAATTCATTACTGGTCGAGATGATGCAATTAGTTTTATTAGCTCCACTGGCCGAAGGCAAGCGGGCTTATTTCATGGCCTGGTGTTCGTCCGTGCGTCCGTCTGTGCGTCCGTGCATCCGTTCGTGCGTGCGTTAACTTTTTTTTCAAACTTCTTCTTCTCTGAAACTACCCATCCAAATTTGATGAAACGTCACAGAAATGTTCCTGCCATGGTCCTCTGTAGAATTTTTTGAAAGAATTTGATTCCTTCAAAAACTCTGGTTGCCATGGCAACAAAACTGAAAAATATTGAACATCTTTGAAAATCTTCTTGTCTGAAACCATAAGGCCCAGGGCTACCAAATTTGGCATGTAGCTTTATCTAATGGACCTCTATCAAATTCCTTCATATTATAGCCCTGGGGTCAAAATTGGCTCTGCCCCGGAGATCACAAGTTTAACATGGGCTTATATAGTGACTGTAATTTAAAATAGTAATCAGGGGAAATAACTCCTGTTATACAAGATAAAGTTTGTTACTATTTACCTCCCTTGATTATCAAACTACAGTTATACATTTTTGGAGTTTGGTATTCAAGTTTTTTGTGGAGGAAATGTTCTGTTTTAAGGGAGAGTGATTTATTTTGATGCTAATGGTTATGCTCACATGAATGGAATGTTTAATTTAAAGTAAAGTTTCTATCACTCAAATTTTTTTCAGAACTTTACCTTTCATGCTAATGAATAAACCTGCTTGTATTCACTGACATTATCTTTGCATTTAAAAAGATATGACTGTTTTTGTTTTGTGGGTGGGGTGGAGGTTATGTTTTCACAGTAAATTTATTACCATACAGACTTCTTATGCTGTATGTCTCTGTCAATGCCAATTAAGTGCATTTTACTTTTTAAGAAATGACAAATTTTTTTTACTGTACCAAGTTTAAAGCCATTGCAAGAAGACAAATTGAATGTAGCTTAAATGACTATTTCTGTCTTTGATAGGTTAGGAAACGTTGTGGGAAAAGGAGAAAATACTGGCTGACAACATGTTGTCCTTTTCTCATGATGTTTTTGAAAGCTTTCTCTTTCAGGGTCATTAACACTTCGATTTGTGTGGTAAAGTGTTAAAAAGCCAGTGGAGCGATCAGGGCCATCATGGCCCTCTTGTTGTAAAACTCTTTACCACACAATCCTGAGTACAACGATCTTGCTGGAATAGGTTTTTGAAAACATTGTGGGTAATAAGGAGAAAATGCTGGTAAGTCCTTTTTACCCACAATGTTTTCTACCCTTTCCTATACAAAAACTTTCATTTGAGTAACATTTCTTTTGTCGTCTGCGTATCTTTTCAATTTGGACCAGTCTAAAATTTTGCTTGCTGTGTAGTAAATTGGTCTCCGACTTGTAACGACCAATTATATAGTCACTGTCATTCAACACCCTGAATTTATAATTGGTGCAGAGAATGCAATTAAACTTTTTTAATTAGCAGTTTCAACTCTCTAACACACAATCCTGAATTTTTAACGACCCTGAGAAAGAAGGCTTTGGAAACCTTGTGAGAAAACGAAAAAAGAAGAAAATGCTGGTAACCAGATGTTTACTAATTAAATTTGAAATGATTGGACAAAAGTGATCTCTGCAAATTAAAGTTGACAGGAGGTAAACATGTTGCCAAATCACGCAATATACAGTAGTTTTACTGGAAGTTCTGATTATTCAAATTATTTTGACCAAAGTATCCTGTGAAAATTTGTGAAATAATTAGACATGATGTGGAAGTTTTGATTAAAGAGTTTTATAGTTGAGAAACTGTCGCTGTCAACTGCACAATGCTAATTACTTGTTGGCAATTTTACAGGTTCTTTTGAGCAGCCTCAGTCAAGATCAGACTGCAGACAATATGCAGTGTGGTCCTTGCTCACCAGCATTTTCTCCTTTTCCTACAATGTTTTCAAAAACTTTCTTTTCAGTTTCGTAAGAAGTCGGGATTGTTTGGTAAAGGATTAAATTGAATGATTGTGGTATACAAAGATACAGACAGCAAAATTTAGTTATTTACAAGGTTGCAATATCATTGTGGAAGGTGAATTATCAGTCTGAAACATTGTGAAAACAGCAACAATGTTGAAAATAGCCTTCTTTCTGTACATTATTCTTGGATTTCACGTTGGACCCAGCATTTACAGTGTAAATAACTATAAATTTGGACACTTGGATGTCTATAAAACGGACCAAGGAAATGCTCTGATAATTGACTCCGTATGGGAAACGAGATCTCTCACCGAATGTGCATTTTTGTGTGATGAACTTAACAGCAAGTCTGTATACTTCAGAGCCAATAACTTGTCTGGTACATGTTACTGCAACAATGATTTGGATTTCCTGGCTGAGTCAAACTCTATGTTTTCTAATGATACCTTTTTGTATTACGCAGCACTCACAAGTATGGTAGATATAATAGGAAACACCGCATCGACTGCCGTCAGTCAACCTGTTACAAGTACAGTTTCCTCAGTCAGTTCTCTGGTACAGGTTGTAACAGCTTCTACCAAAGATTCAACATTAAATGCTACATCTACTTTACCAAGTTCCACAACAGCCCCAGATCAAGTATACGATTGTGCCTCTTATGCAGACGGTTCAAATGGTGTTGTTAATGGCGTAAGAGCGTTAATAGTGATGGGTTTACATGGTTTGGCTTACTGTGAAAATAATTGGACAGTCGTTCAAAAGAGAAAAGATGGCACTGTGTCATTCGTACAAAACTGGCTAAAGTATGAGAACGGCTTTGGTGATGCGTATGAAGAGTACTGGCTTGGTCTGAAGTACATACATTTACTGACGAAAGATCGTACATGTGGTCTAAAGATCCAACTGAAAACAAGTTCGAATTCCTACACTGTGGTGTACAGATCGTTCAGCGTATCTGGACCAGAGGACGGGTACAGACTATCAGTTGATAATTATTTCACACACAGTAACCTGACGGATGCGCTAACCTACCACAATGGTTTACAGTTCTCCACCTTCGATAATGATAACGATGATTGTTCCGGATGTAATTGTGCGGATATGTATAACGGTGGCTGGTGGTATTATTCCTGTGCCCATGCTAACCTGAACGGCATTTACTTTGAGAATGAAACCCATAATCCGTATATGGAAGGCATTGTTTGGTTGGATCATGAGCTTTTTTTTGATTCTGAGTTTTCTTTCAGATTTTCTCAGATGTCTTTATCTTGTCTATAATGACAGTTTATCGCATAACCTTCCTTGTTTTCAGTGTGATATTTCAATTATAAATTTTCTTATCTCACACATGCTAGAGATAAACATTGTAGGACGTCATAATGTGACATAATTCTATATACATCTTTGAGTGAAATGAGTAGGGTTTTATCTATGAATTACAGACATGTGCATGTATGGTTTTGTATATTCTGACCTAGAATGCACGAGATTTCGTGATTTGGTAAAAATATTCTGATTTTCGTTGGCTTTTGAACATCTACAAAAATGAAGAGAGCCTCTTGACTGCCTACTTATGATGTCAGATCGTATATGACCTCCGTTTTCTCCTATTCCCGTGATGTTTTCAGTAGGCTTTTTCCTGTGGGTGTTAAAATTTGGGATTATCTGGTAAAGAGTTTACCAAAATTGTTGCCATGTTGTTACCCCCTGAGAGAGAAAGGCCTGTCTGAAAAGGAAAAATGATGGTTACCCACATACTTTACTGTTAGCTCAGTCAGTAGTGTACAAGACTTGAGAACAGGTTGTCGCCGGTTCGATTTCTTGATCAGTCAGTTTCTTTCAGAGGATTGATAATAGTCATTGTTTCAACGATGGTTGTGTCGGAAAGCAGCCAGTGGCTTGGAAAGAATATTGTGCGCAATACTGGTAAAAGTAACTCCAGGAAAGCATGGATAGGTATGCTACTGCGATATAACTAAAATAATGTTGAAGTCAGAATTAAACACCATACAATCAATCAATCAAGGATATTGGTATGGTACTGTTTATAATAAGGGTATATAAGTGTGCATTTTGTTCTGTTTTTTTTTGTGTGTGGTAATAAAAAAGTGTTAAGATCATTTGAATTCATTTTGATTTATTTGAACTTTTCAGACTTTGTTAACCCTTTACCAAACGACAAAATTTTGGACTTGTCCAAATTGAAAGCATTTGCAGACGACAAAATAAATGTGAATCAAAAATCGAAATTTGATCTGGGAGGGGTAGAAAACATTGTGGGAAAAGGAGAAAATGCTGGTAACCAGCATTTTCTCCTTTTTCCACAATGTTTTCAAAAGCTTTATTTCTCAGAGTGGTTAAAAGTTGGGATTGTATGGTAAAGAGTTTACCCTCTACCAAACATTCCTGTGTTTTAATGACCTTAAAGAAAGAGGCTTTTAAAAACAATATGGGAAAAGGAGAAAATGCTGGTTACCAGCATTTTCTCTTTTTCTCATAATGTTTTTCAGAGGGCTTTCTTCTTCAGGATCATTAAAACTTTGCATAGTTTGCTAAAGGCTTAATGAAGATATTTACTTTAAAGTGAGGCTAGATGTTAACTATTAAATAGGGGAACCTATACAAGAATGCCAGGTAACCCTGAATCACTTTTGACACAGTTATTCCCCTTTTTACTGAGATTTTTTTTTTTCAGGAAAAGCAGAATTTTTTTCTGGAAAAGCTAGTGCAGCTGAGCCTTAGCACCCACATGCAGTGCTTTTGTTGATTTTTGGTTGTTTGATTTTTGGCTCCAATTGCAGAAGAATAGGGAGCTTATGTCACAGCCCTGTGTCCATCATGTGTCGGTGTGTCTGCCTGTCTGTGCACACATCTGTCCATGTGATATTTTTTATTACAAACATCTTATGTAACTACCCTTCAATTCTGATGAAACTTTACAGAAATTATCCAGCCATGCTTATAGACAAGTCTAGAAATTTGACGTTTGATAAAATTGGTGAAGAATTAATTTACCAAACAATTTAATACTTTACTAAATTATCTCAAATAGTCTACCTGCATTGCTCATGGATAAAATCAAATATGACAGGTAAAAAATTTGTATCTGCCTAGTGTCAAACATGGTACAAAATATGGTATGATAACATACTCCATGGTTGGAACATGTTCAGATTGGCTTACAATTGAATTGGTGAAAAAGTTTAAGCTTATCATATTCATTCAACATTGGTAAGAATGAAGTTACCAACCACTAAATAAGTATTTGTTTTTTTTTAATTTTTTCCCATTTTTGAATAAAATTCACAATAAATGCAATGTTTTGTTGAAAAGTGGTAAATAACAAAAGGAATATTATGTTTTTATAATCTTCCTGGTGCTTGTACATATATTTGTTTTTGGCTGCGTAAGAAAATTTTGACATCCAGCTCAACACTGCTTGATGCAAATACAAGTGACAGGAACATAATATTCTGTATTTATACTCTAGAGATTTAAGAATATCAGGAAGGAAGGCAAAGGCCAATAAATTGAGTACAAACCAGGGCCTGTATTCACCAACCATTCTTAAAGATGCATCTTTACTCGTTTTCATCCAGTTTTGTAACCAATTTTATCTTTATTTTATGAAATTATAATCAGACTTGTACCTTCATGCCAAATGTTGCCCCTGACGGTTGCACAGTTGCACAGATCACGACAGATAGAAAATGCAAATCGTTCTATTGCAGCTAGACATAACAACCACAGTTTTGGGTTTAAATCGAAGAGAAATCCCTGGCATCTCTTTATCCCATAAACCTTATATCGATTTTTCATCTATGTTTATATGGCTATCTAGATTCTACACATTGTAAAGTTTTAACAGCATTCGTTTACTCTCTGGCTGTAAGGGTGCATCTTTAAGGATATTCTTTGTTTTATTTAGATTTAGAAAGTAACAAAAATTGTTTAGCTAAACAGAGCTTGTGTGACTCTCCAATTTAGAAAATTCTTGAGAATAGGACTAAGCATGTTCTTGTAATGGTTAGTGAATAAGAACCATGATGATATTGACTTGTTTTTGCCTCAATTTTGTTAAAAGCCATCTGTGACAGTTGCCTTAAAATTTTTTTAATAGAAACTATTAGATTTATCATTCGAATGATAACTTTTTGTTCAGACTTCAGAGTATCAAGTTAAGAAGTAATTGCCAAAATAGATTGAGTAACTTGCACAAACCAGTTTAGCCTTTAATACCAAACTACAAAATTTTGGACTAGTCCAAATTAAGAGCATTTACAGAGGACAAAATGATGTTACCAGCATTGTCTCCTTTGGCCCTAATGTTTTCAAATGTCTTCTTCTTAACCCTTTACCACACAATCCCAACTTTTAACGACCCTGAAAAAGAGAGCTTTTTAAAACTTTGTGGGAAAAGGAGAAAATGCTGGTAACCAGCATTTTCTTCTTTTCCCACAATGTTTTCTACCCTTTAAAGCCTTCTTTCAAAGTTTTTGTCACACAAATTTAGTTTTCTGCGAATTCTTTCAATTTAGGCAAGTCTAAAATTTTTTCGTTTGGTAAAGAGTTAAGGGGCGTTAAAACTTCGGATTGTGTGGTAAAGGGTTAATATTGATTTCTGGTAACCAGCATTATCTCCTTTTCCCACAGTGTTTTCTATCCTTCCCAAAACAAATTTCGTTTCTTTGCTCACATTTGTTTTGTCGTCTATGGTTTGTCCAAGCCTCTGATTTGGACTGCTTAAATGCTTGTCATTTTGTCATTTGGTTAAGAGTCAGGAAAAATAGATAATGCATTTGAGTCTGTGTAGATATAACATGAGTCAAACTTTTTGCAATTTGTAAGTTTTCTTTATGTCAATGGACTAGTCTACCTCATGATTCAGCTGGTAGTTAGACAAAAAGATTATTTCGATTCTAACGTGACCAACTTTAATGAAAGGAAAACAAGTTCATTCTTAGAGTAAAAACGCGGATGCAGATTATATTCCATTGAATAACTTTCTTATTTTATGTAGAATGACGTAGATTTTACCACGATTTCGTTGCACTGTGTTTATAGGGCCGAATTCACGTGTCATGTTAGAATATCAAATAAATCATTCAAATGAGAACTAGGGGTCCTGTATGGCTCAGTGGCAAAGTGTAGGACTAATAACCTGGAGGCCACAGCTTCAAGCCATACTGGATCCGCTGATCCACTCATGGGAGTGTCCTCTGGCAAGATACTTCAGAGCCCTAGCCTAGTACTGGCAAGACCTAGGAAATACATGAATATGTGACCTGTCGCAGTGATATGACTGAAATAATGTTGAAAGCAGCGTAAAACACCATTCATCAATCAGTCAAGTGGTAACTTATTGAACTGAACTTTTTTTTTTCCAGATTTCAGGATATCGAGTAAAGAGGTGATAGCCAATAGACTTAGTAACTCTCACAGACCTGATGATATTGACGAAGCCTTCGATAAATATGCCGTAACAGATGATGAAAATGATGGCGGACCCTCATCACCTGATCACGGTAATCAGATCTATTACTTTACGACACAAGCGCAGGTTTTATATCTTTGCCGAGCGACAAAGTTTTAGACAGGTCCAAGTTGAAAGCATTTGCTAACAACATATTCAATATAGCTGAAATGATGGTAATTATCTGTGAAGGTGCAGAAAACAACCATTTTCTCCTTTGCCCACAAGGTTTTCAAAATTCTGTTTCCTCAGGGTTGTTAAAATTTGGGATTGGGTGGTAAAGAGTTAAAGACCCTGAAGAAGAAGCCTATTGAAAACATTGAGGGAAAAGGAGAAAATGCTGGTAACCAGCATTTTCTCCTTTTCCCACAATGTTTTCTGCCCCTTGCAAGAAAAATTTCAGGTTTTGAGTAACTTTGGAATTGTTGTCTGCAAATGGCTTTCAATTTGGGCAAGTCTGAAATTTTATCGTTTGGTAAAGACTTAGAGACGTCTGATTTGTTTTCTTAAAATTGCAAAAGTTTACTTGAAAAATGGAAATTTTGGGGAATAATGTTCATGTCTTGCCTGTCACTTTTTCGCTCTAAATTCCAGTGTAATTGTGCAAAAATATAAAATGCATAACCACATATAAAGACGATATATTCAAGAATCAGTTATGTCTGTAGGTCAATGGTCAAGGTCATTGTAAAACTTTTGTCGATAGCTCATGTTCACGTTCACAGCTCACAGAAAAGGGCTATATTAACTTTGGGGGGGCAGCAGTCACTTTGCAGTGATTTGTCTTGTTTATTGAATGATTTCTTTAACATGGTAGAGAAAAAGTTTCAGTGGGAAGAAAACTACACTTGCATATAAAAATAAAAATGCATTGCATTAACTCTTTTCATACCATAGGTGACACCAGAAGCTTTTGTGGACAGTGTAGATCAAGATCAGACTGCACAGAATGTGCAGTCTGATCTCTGATCTACACTGTCCACTGCTATATTCTAGATTATGACCAAACTGTCTCTTGATTTTGCAGCGGACATGTATTAGTAGCCTTTGAAGAAATGCAATATATCTATGCAGAAGTGAAAGAGTTATAGTCTCTATATTAAGAGTACGAAACAATGTTTTATTTTCAGGTGCACTAGGAGCCATAGAATTTTCCTTGTGTTACAATGCTGTACATCAGACTTTACAGTGTACTGTCATCAAAGCAGAGGTAAAATTTTTGACACAAAATCAAACAATATGTTGGATTCTTTTTATATCATAACTGTATCTCGAGATTTATAGTTCATGATATGTTAAAGCATAGGCCTACATGTATAGATCTATTGGAATTTGCATGAAGCATATTGGCTTCTTTGGCAGTTTTGTATATCACAGACCAAAAATAGTTCCCAAAAAACTTGCATACAATGATTTTGGTTTGAATCTGAACATGATGAAATTTGAAGCTTGGTCATGATCATCAATTTTGCCAATATATTTTTGAAAGAAAATCTTACTCTGCAATGTTTGACATATGAAGCATATATTTACAGAACTTTGATCAAATATGGACCTATTTGCTTATCTGGAAGATGTGTAAAGTAAGAAAATTTGTAATGACTGTACTGCATTGATTGACTGATTGTATGGTGTTTAAAGCCGTTTTCAACATTATTTCAGTTATATTGCGGCAGCCCGTGCACCTATCCATGCTTTCCTGGAGTTTCTTTTACCAGTACTGGGCACGGTATTCTTTCCAAGCCACTCGCTGCTTTCCCACATAACCATTGTCGAAAAAATTGTCAGCGGTGAGAGAGGAATGAATCATGTCACAATGACTATCATCAGTCCTCGGAAAGAAATTGGCTGAGCTGGGAATCGAACGAATGATCCCCTGTTCTGAAGTCCTGCACACTACAGACTGAGCTACAGGGGCTTGGCTATACTACACTGAAAATAAGGGTAGGTATGTTGTGAAATAGTATCATAAGTAAAGGACATACAACCTTAGTGCCAAAGATTGTTCATTGAACTCCATGCAAGCTAAGTAAAGGAAATACTTGGTGGTCAATAGAGAAGATTCAAATGTTGCATTCTTATGATTATCTTAACTATTAGATAGTGTAGAACAAGATCATCCAGCACATTTTTTCAGTGAATATGCATTCTGATATGGCCTGCAACATGCGAAAAGGGGCATTCAGACATTTGCGTAAAGTGTCGTTTTGGATCAGCCTGGGCAGTCTGCACAGGCTGATCCGAAATGACACTTTCTGTTTTTATGTAATTTTCTGTTTTGCACAAGTCTACTGTAGCACAAAATCTAATGTAGTCGTAAAGTGCCGTTTCGGATTAGCCTGCGCGGACTGCACAGGCTGATCCGAGACGACACTTTACGCAAATGTCCGAATGCCCCTTTTTGCGTGTTGCAAGCCATACTGGCCAACACTGTCAGCATTGTCAGCAAAAGGACTTGTTGAAAAGATTAAGTATTAATCCTATACCACAAATGACAGTTTTACCAATCCTTGGGGAGAAGTCTATTGAAAACTTTGTCGAAAAGGAGAAAATGCTGGTAACCACTAATTTTTAAGCAACAATGAATATGTCATCTATAAATTGCGTTCAATTTGAAGTAGTCCAAAATTCTGTCATCTGGTAAAGAGTTAAGACGATCTTATTTCGGCAATTATTGTTATTGTTTTGTGCAACACCAGTGTGTTGACTAGACATATTGTTAGTCCTTTTACCTTACTGTCCCGCATTTGAACCATCATTAGGTAATAGTACTTTTGAAAGAACTGTGGCAAATGAAAATGCTGGTAATGCTTGTATTGTTTTCTTTTTAGGGTTTGAAAGCAATGGATTCCAACGGGCTGTCAGATCCGTATGTGAAACTACATTTATTGCCAGGTGCAAGTAAGGTAGGTATAGTTGGTAATGTTTGTTTGTGCTTGATACAATAAGATTCTAGAAGTTCATAACAGTGGCTCATGTGTTTTATATACATGCATCACATGCAGATAAAATATCACACACAACAGAATAAAAATGTGTATCTACACAGTGTCGAATATGGTTCGAAATATGGTATAATGACATATCTTGCGCACGGAATACATACATACAGATTTGCGGGTTGAATGGTCAAAATGTTACACTATGATTTTCATCTTCCTTTCATAAAGATGAAGTGACTACCCACCAAATGACTACTTGTTTTGTTTTGTATAACATTTTCGTATAGCATGTCTATAATTGCAGTTTTTGTCTTTGAAAGTTGGTGATATGTAATAAAAGGAATTATATGTTGTAGTAACTTTCATAGTGCTTGTATTTACTTCTCAATGTGTTAGAAAATTTTGACATCTCACTTGACCTTCAGTCTTGCTTGATATCAAATTTTACGACACAGCTTGAATCAAATACAAGCACCAGCAAGTTACTACAATACAGTATTCCATATGTACGCTTGACCATCTAAGTACGGTATACAGATAGTTGCCATAAATACATCATCACTCCAAATGCTAAAAAAAGAGAAGAATTACATCGTTTGAGCAAAATTTAATTTGTTGTCTGCAAATATTTTCGGTATGGATAAGTTAAAATTTTTTTTGTCTGGTAAAGAGTTGAGCCTTACATTGATATTAGGAGTGCAAGGAATTTTTTCTTTTGCCAGTACGTTTTCAAAAGTGGCTTTCTGAAAGATATAAAATTTAATCTGTCTCAGTTGATGGGTTATGATAATCATTTTCTAGTCCAATAAATTGCGGACCAGGACAATCCACAAGACGTTAAACCCACAATGGAATGAAGCTTTAATATACCATGGTTTGACGGATGAAGATATGGCTGCTAAAACATTAAGGTAAGAAAATTTTCCTTCAACTCTTTAACAAACGAAAAATTTTGGACTAAGCTTGCTTAATAACATTTTTTCCAGACTTGTTTAATAAAATTTTATCTTAAATGACAACCCTAAACAAGTCCTGTAATTTCTGCAAATACTTTCATTTTGGGCAAGTCTTAACTTTTTTCCATTGCAAATTGTTGAACACTGAGTTAATTCTTTATGTATAATTGATATCGGAGGGGTCCTGAATGGCTTAGTGGTAAAGTGTAGTACATGTAACCTGGAGGCCCAGGTTCAAGCCTCACTGGAAGCACTGGGTTTTTTCAAGGGATTTTACTTGGGTAAGACACTTCAGAGCCCTAGCCTAGTACTGGTGAAACCCAGGACATACATAAATATGTGACCTGTCATGGTGATATTACTGAAATAATGTTGAAAGCAATGTTAAACACCATCCAGTGGATCTGTTTATAGGATCTCTGTACTTGACGAAGATGCCTTTGGATTCGACTTTATTGGTGAAACTCGAGTGCCACTTAAACAGCTCAAAAATAATGTAGAAAGATCATATAGCGTCTGCTTAGAGAATCAGCTGCCAGTAAGTCCCTTTATTTCAAATAAGCTGCTAGTAAACCATTTACCTATCATGTTTATGGACCCTGACAAGGAAACCTTTTGAAAAACCTTGAGGGAAAAGAAGAAAATGCTGGCAACCAGCATTTCCTCCTTTTCCCACAATGTTTTCTACCCTGTCAGAGAACTTCAGTTCATTTTGTACCACTTTTGGATTTATCGTCTGCAGATGCTTTAAATTTAGATGAGTCTAGGGTACCAAGTTTTAATGAACCTGGAAAGAAGATGATCACAAACATTGTGCGACAAGGAGAAAATAATATGCAGCATTTTGTCTGATTCTACAAATCCCATTATTTGTGCTTTTCATTTTGTCTTCTTATCAAATCTTAGTCTTAAAGATATATCTTTCCACATTTTCATCCAGTTTCTTTTTAACCAATTTTATCTTACTTTATGAAACTATAATCGTTCTTGTATCTTTATGCCAAATGTTGCCCCTGATGGTTGCAAGGTTTGACAGATTACGACGGATAGAAAATGCATTTCATTCTCTGTAGGCTATCCAAAACATCACTGTCGTAGTTTCCAATCTATGTTTACACAGTTGACTAGATTGTACACACTATCGAGTTATAACAGTGTTTTTCTCTCTGGCTGTAAAGATGTATCTTTAACTTCAAATTTTCTAACTTTCTGAAGTAATAATCAAATTCAAAGTTTGAGCATGAAGTCACTTAAGCATGAAGTAAAGATTATAAGCACAGGCCTGTGTTACCTCATATAATTCAGGTTGAAGAAGCAGATGATATTATACAGAGTGAGAGAGGAAGGATATTACTGTCTCTGAAGTTTTCCACATCCAAACAAGCTCTATGTGTTGGTATTTTACGCTGTGCAGGCTTGGCTGCCATGGACTCTAATGGCTACTCAGATCCTTATGTTAAAATGTAAGATTTTTACTCAAATTGCTTCTTAGATCCTTACATTTAAATGTAAAGTTTTGATTCTAATCGCTACTCAGATCTTTATGTTGAAATGTAAGTATTTGACTCTAACAGCTACTCAGATCCTTATTTTAATTTTTTTTTACCCTAATGGTTACTCTCAGATCCTTATGTTAAGATGAATGTTTTGCATAATGGCAGATTAGTATGTCAAAGTGAAAGTGTTTGTCTAATGTCTACTCAGACCCTTATGTTAAAATGTAAGTTTCTTTTACTCTAATGGCTACTCAGATCCTTGTGTTAAAATGTAAGTTTATGAATTAATTGATTGATTGATTAATTGTATGGTGTTCAAAGCCATTTTCAACATTATTTTAGTTATATCGCTTCGGCCAGTGCACCTATCCATGCTTTCCTGGAGACTCTTTTACCAGTACTCTGCACAAAATTTTTTCCAAGCCTCTGGCTGCTTTCCCACACAACCATCATTGAGACAATGGTCAGCAGTGGGAGAGGAAGGAATCCTATCGCAATGACTATTATCAGTCCTTGGAAAGAAGTTGGCCGAGCCAGGGATCAAGTCCTGCACGCTATCGACTGAGCTATTGGGGCTCGGCAAGTTTATGAATGATGGCTACTCAGATCCTCATGTTAAAATGTAAGTTTTTGAATAATGGCTACTCAGATCCTCATGTTAAAATGTAAGTTTCTGAATAATGGCTACTCAGATCCTCATGTTAAAATGTAAGTTTTCGAATAATGGCTACTCAGATCCTCATGTTAAAATGTAAGTTTTCGAATAATGGCTACTCAGATCCTCATGTTAAAATGTAAGTTTTCGAATAATGGCTACTCAGATCCTTATGTTAACCTTTTACTCTAATGGTTACTCAGATTCATGTTAGAATGTAAGTTTTTTACCCTTATGGCTACCCAGATTCTTATGTTAAAATGTAAGTAAAACTGTTCCATTTTACAAAGTGGTCAACTTTTTCCCACACGACAGAATTCTAGACTCATCCAAATTGAAAGCATTTACAGAAGAAAATTTAAAAAAAGATAATTTCTGCCTTTGAAATGGTAGAAATAATTGTGGAAAAAAAAAAGGAGAAAATGCTGGTTACCCAAACATCTGCATTTTGGACAATTTGACAGGAGAGGGAAAAAACCTTCTCATTTCTGTGAAAAGCATTGTTTGATCATCTTGTTTAGATTATGTGTTTTGTTGAATTGTGTGAATGAATTATTATAGATTTCTTCAAATTCTTGTCAGATATTTAAAGCCAGACAAGGACAAACGATCCAAGTTAAAAACTGCTGTAAAGAAGAAGACACTCAATCCAGTGTATAATGAGGTAAATATATGTATATACAAAACTTTGTTTTTTACCTTTAGATGAAAAAACAAAGTTATAGACTTGTCCAGATACTTCTCGTATCTATTAGTGGAACCCTTTTAGTTAACCGTTTACCAAATGAAAAAATTTTAGACTGGTCCAAATTGAAAGCATTTGCAGACGACAAACTAAAAGTTGCACAAATTAGAAAATATTTTGTTCAAAAGGGTAGAAAACATTGTGGGAAAAGGAGAAAATGCTGGTTACCAGCATTTTCTCCTGTTCTCACAATGTTTTCAAAGGTCCTTTTCTGTAGGGTCGTTAAAACTCGGGATTGTGTGATAAAGCCGTAACCCTTTACCAGACAACAAACTTTTTACCTTGTCCAAGTTGAAAGCATTTGCAAATGACAATTTCATTGTGACTCAAATGGTGCGATTTTTTTGTGACAGGGTAGAAAACATGGTGGGAAAAGGAGAAAATGCTGGTTACCAGCATTTTCTCCTTTTCCCTCCATGTTTTCGAAAGGCTTTTTTTCTAGGGTCGTTAAAAGGCGTCATTGTGTGGTAAAGGGTTAAGTGAACTCTTCAAGTTAATGTTATAGTTCATGATGAGTTTAAACATAGGTGTATGTATATGTGTATTGAAATTTAAATGAAGCTTATTTGCTTCTTTGACAGGTATGTACATCTCGGACAAAGAAAGTTCTAAAGAAATTTGGATAATATTATAATGGTCTTCTTTTGAATCTAAAGATGACACAATTCACAGTTAACCCTTTACCAAACAATCCCAAGTTTTAACAACCCTGAGGAAGAAGACTTTTGAAAACAATGTGGGAAAGAAGAAAATGCTGGCAACCAGCATTTTCTCCGTTCCCCACAATGTTTTCTCCCCTTTCAAAGGTTGAAATCATCATTTAGGCTACATTTAATTGGTAGTCTGCAAATGCTTTCAATTTGGACAAGACTAAAATTTTGTCGTTTTGTAAAGAGCTAATTTCACAAAGAAATGTAAGTCAGCGATGTTTTAGAAATGAGGCAAAATGATGGTTACAGAGCTTTGACTAAATTCAGCACTATTTGCTTATTTCAAGGGGTCCTGTGTGGCTCAGTGGTGAAGTGTAGGACGTGTGACCCGGCCCTTGGTTTGAGCCTTACTTGATCCACTGGGTTTTTCATGGGAGTGTCCTTGGGCAAGAGACTTCAGAGCCCTAGCCTAGTACTGGTGGAACCCAGGAAATATATAAATATGTGAGCTGGTGCCGTGATAGGACTGAAATATTGTTGAAATGGTATAAAACACCGATCAATCAATCAATGGTCATCTCAAACATGTGTAAGATAAGAAAGTTTCTGATGGCTGTATTACACTGAGACAAAGGGAGGTTATGTTATAAAAATGATTATTTTATATGTTGGAATCTGGTTTAGAGTTAGGTCCCTTTAGTTATCCTCTATTATATTTTTGAGATATTGCTTACCCCTAGGCTGCTGTTGACCAGCCTAGATAGCTCAAGTGGTAGAGTGTAGGACTTGCAAACGTCAAGTTTCAGGCCACTTCGGGGTGTGGGTTTAAGCCTCACAGCTGGCCATCTGAAATTACTAATAGTCTTTTTGATGAGACATTAAGCTGAGATCCTATGTGACAGAGCTGTACACCAAGCAGGTTAAAGAACCAGGCGTAACTTACGAGTTTCGTCCTGTACCTGCACTATCCTCCATAAGAAAACTAACACACTTCGGGAGGCATCGCCCACATGGGCCACTGGTGGCGATGATAAATAAACGAAAATCAATCCATCAAACCCTAGGCTGCTAAACACGACACAGTGAACTTCTGAGAGCACTGTAGATCAAAATCAGACAGCACTAAAAGTATGACTCAATGAGTTTTTGGGGACACTGTTGATAAAAATCAGACTGCACAGAACATGCTCAGATCATGACTAAATGAGATTTTAGGACAGGACACTGTAGGTCAAGATAAGACTGCAGAGAATATGTACAGAACATGTCATAATGAGCTATTGAGAATACTATAGATCAATATCAGGTTGCTTACAATGTGCAAAGAATATGACTCAGTGAAAATTTTAGGACTCAGTAGTGCAAGATCAGACTGCATAGAATGTGCATTCTAATCTTTGATCTACTCTGTTTAATACAGTGTGTTTTAAACATCAAAAGAAGTTTGAAACATCAAAAGTTTGGATTTTATCTCCACTGGCTGAAGGGCAGGGAGCTTCTTCTGTTGCCATGTGTGCATCACATGTCCATCTGTCTGTGCATAAACTTTTATTTCAAACATCTTCTCTGAAACTTCTGATCCATTTTTATTCAAACTGTTGAGGAAACTGTAGATCAAGATCCGAGAGCACAGAATATGCAGCTTGATCTTCAATCTTCTTAGTCCAATACAGTGAGTTTTCAATGGTGGAAGAAATTTAAATTACAGATAATTTGATTTCTTGGCTACACTGGCCAAAGGCTTATATCACGGCCCAGTGTTTATTGTGCATCCATCTGTTTGTGCATTAATTTATATTTCAAACATCTTTTTCTCAGAAACTTACAATCCCTCTTGTTAAAAGTTATCTGTTGAAAAAGGAGAAAAGTTGTCTATTTGTGGTAAAGATTGAACCTTATTCAAACAATCGTGGTTTTGAATGACCCTGGGAAAAAAGCCTTTTGAAAACATTGAGGGAAAAGGAGAAAATGCTGGCAACCAGCATTTTCTCCTTTACCCATTTTGTTTTCTATTCTTAAAAGATGAGTTGATCAATATAGTTACATTCAAGTTGTCATCTGCAAATACTCTCAATATAGATAACTCTTAAATTTACCGTAATTGTGTGGGAAAGGATCAACTTTAAACTCTTTACCAAACAACAACTTTTTAGACTTGTCCAGATCCAAAGGTTTTGCAGGAGACAATTTAAATGTGGCTCAAATGGTGAAAACTGTCGTCAAAAGAAAAGAAAACATAGTGGGAAAAAGAAATTTTCTCCTTTTCCTTCTGTGTGCTCCAAAGCCTTCTAAGGGTTGTTAAAACTCAGGATCATGTGATAAAGAGTTAAGGGTCCTGTGTAGCTCCGAGGTAAAGTGAAGGACTTGTGGCCTGGAGGCCCTGGGTTTGAGCCTTACTGGATCCACTGGGTTTTTCGTGGGAGTGTCCTTGGGCAAGAGCCCTAGCCTAGTACTGATGGAACCCAGGAAATACATGAGTATGTGAGCTGTGGCAGTAATATGAGTGAATAATATTGAAAGTGGTGTAAAAAAACACCATACAGTCTATCAATTAGTTCAGTGTAAAAAAATATAAGACTGTTTTATAGCAGAGATAATATGAGAAAACACTCCCATCAAGTTATGAAATATTGTAATCAGAATTTCGTAACAATGTTAAATTGATTTCCACGCTTCATTGAATGTAATTACTGCAGTAAAATTGTAAAAAAGCGTTTTAACAGTTTAGCAATTATTTTAACCCTTTACTTAAACATTGATTGGTTTAAACAATCCTGTGAAAGAAAGCTTTTTAAAGTATTGAGGGGAAAAGAGAAAATACTGGTAACCAGGATTTTCTCCTTTTTCCAAAATGTTTTCTAGCTTTTCAAGAACAACTACTATCATTTGAAAAACATTTTAAATCTTTACCACACAACAAAATTTTAGACTGGACCAAATTGAAAGCATTTGAAGACTACAAATTAACTGCAGCTTGAATGGTGTATTCTGTATTTGATAGGCTAGAAAACATTGTGGGAAAAGGAGAAAAGGATGCCGGTTACCAGCATTTTCTCCTTTTCCAACAATGTTTTTTAAAGCTTTTTCTCTTCGGGTCGTTGAAATTTGGGATTGTGTGGTAAAGAGTTAGGCAATTTAGCAATTATCTTAACTCTTTACCGAAAATTTTTACCAAAATTTTAGGCTTGTCCAGATTGAAAGCATTTGCAGACGACAAATTAGATGTTACTCAAAACATGTTATTTGTCTTTCAAAGGATGGAAAACATTGTGGGAAAAGGAGAAAATGCTGGTTACCAGCATTTTCTCCTTTTCCCACGATGTTTTTTAAAGCTTTCTCTCTTTGGGTCGTTGAGATTTGGGGTTGTGTAGTACAGAGTTAGGCAATTTAGCAATTATTTCAAACACAATAAGATAAGAAGGACAAGTTTAGTCGTGCGGGCAGACATTTTAGATTAACATCAGTCTGCATACAATACGCAGACTGATCTTAGATAAAGACTGCCTGAGAACTATTCAGATTATCTGATGATTTGTATGATTTTTTCCTCTGCTGCTTTGGATGAAAACGTCGGGTCATTGTCTTAGCCCTAGTATCGTATGCGTCATCGTGCCAAAACTCACATTTTCAATAACTTTGGCATTTTATAATATTTTTGTTATCACTGAAGATATTGACTTCAAACTTGGACATGTTGTTCACTATCAAAAGGGGAAAAGTTGAAAAAAGGGCAAACTGTGTCTGAAATAGTTGGTAGTTATCTACCCTTTTTGTGGCATTTGTCGAAGACAATGCCACTATGAGATCGATAATAAATGTTCAATATTGAATTTTGAAGACCATGTATGGTATTTTGTCCAAAACCGAAGGAAGTAAACCCAATTAAACTCAATTTTTCAAGACAAATGAGTTTTTCAATAGCACTCAGATATATAATTGGAAATGGCGTATTGAAATAAACTGCAAAAGGCTATCGATCGTGGAAATACTTCTTTTTGAGTAAAAATAGCTTCACCTCTTCATAGCCTTCTATTGGCGCAATGATATGCACAAAATTTGTCTTCTGACCGCTTTGCTTCCGGGGTTGTTCATTCCAAAACCAGTTCGTCCCTGGGCTTGTTCGTCCCATGATTGCACGCTACTCATTTGATTGTGCATGAATATTTACAGGAAGAAAACTTTATTGTAATGTTGGGAATTAGGTCCTGACGGCCAAAGATATCTCAAAATCATAGTACATATTCAGGTATAAACTTAATTGAATTCAATATATTTACATGGCTTCTCTCTCTACCCATTGTGCATCCTTCTGTCAAGGGATGTTACTCCTGACTCCTCTTGAAAGATCAAAGGGAGACCACCAATACACAAATAACGCAAACTTAGGCACCAGTAATCTCCCTTTAACCAAAGAGATGTATTAATTTGCTTAGGAGGTTGATTTTCAAGTTAATATTTAAAAAATATTTCTCTTTTTTTTTTTTAGCTCACCTGAGCACGAAGTGCTAAGGTGAGGTATTGTGATCGGTCATTGTCCGGCGTCCATCTGTCCGTCTGTCCACAATTCCTTTAAACATCTTCTCCTCCTAAACCGCTGGGCCAATCTTGGTGAAATTTGGCAGGGATGTTCCTTGGGTGAAGCTCTACCAAAGTTGTTCAAGAGATTGAATTCCACCCTTAACTCTGGTTGCTATGGCAACAGAAAGGAAAAAAATAGAAAAATCTTCGAAAATCTCCTTCCCTGACATTAGAAGGCGTAGAGCTTTGATATTTGGTATGTAGCATCTCCTAGTGGACCTCTACCAAGTTTGTTCATATGATGCCCTTGGGGTTAAAACTGGCCCCGCCCCAGGGGTCACAAGTTTGAACATAGGAACAAAGAAAGAAAACTTTAAAATTCTTCTTCTCTGAAACTGGAAGGCATGGAGCTGTGATATTTGGCATCTAGCATCTCCTAGTGGACCTCTACCAATTTTGTGCATATGATGCCCCTGGGGTCAAAACTGGCCCCGCCCCAGGGGTCACAATTTCGAACATAGGAACAAAGAAGGAAAACTTTAAAATTCTTCTTCCCTAAAACTGGAAGGTGTGGAGCTTTGATATTTGGTATGTAGCAATTCCTAGTGGACCTCTACCAAGTTTGTTCAGTGATGCCGCTGGGGTCAAAACTGGCCCTGCCCCGGGGGTCACAAGTTCGAACAAAGGAACAAAGAAGGAAAACTTTAAAATTCTTCTTTTCTAAAACTGGAAAGCATAGAGCTTTGTTATTTGGTATGTAGTGAACCTGTTCTAAGTTTGTTAGCCCACCTGAGCACACGTGTTCAGTCAGTTCAAAATTGGGTCACCTGGGGTCATAAACTAGGTCTCAAGGTTAAATTAAACTAATACTTTGTGGGCACTCTAGAGGCCATATTTTTTGCTCAATTGACTTGAAAATTGGTCAGAATGTTTGTCTTGATGAAATATTGTGTGAGTTTGGAACTGGGTCACCTGGGGTCATGAACTAGGTCACTAGGTCAAATTTAAGAAATACCTTGTGGGCACTCTAGAGGCCACATTTATTGCTGAATTAACTTGAAAACTGTTCAGAATGTTTGTCTTGATAAATGTTTTGACGAGTTCTAAATTAGGTCACATCAGGTGATAAATTAGGTCACTAGGTCAACTTCAGGAAATTCCTTGTGGACGCTCCAGAGGCCACATTTTAGGCTCAATTGACCAGACACTTGGTCAGAAATTGAATTACGCACGTGGAGTGAATTTCGCCTATTGACTCAGATGAGCGATCCAGGGCCATTATGGCCCTCCTGTTTTCAAATTATTAATTCTACACAGTGGCTTCCTTGACAAATGCCACATCAGCATTCTCAACGCTTTGATTATATGTGTTCCCCTTTAGATAGTGAAAAACTTTGTTATATGGATTCCCCTTTAAATGTTGTTCATCGAAAGGGCATTCCTATAACAATTTCTGACACAGTTATGTCCCTTCTAGACTTAAAATTTTCACTGAAAATCAAGCAGCTGCAGCCAAGAGTTGGCACCCGCATGTGGTGCTGTTATTTTCAATGAAGTTATTGTTTGTATTGTATTATATTTATTGTTTGTATTATATTAATTGTTCATATTATATTTAAATTGTTAAGAAAGGTTTGACAGATTATTCAAAATTTTAAGTTAGCTTAATTTGCTTTGGTAGACAATGTATGGCTTATGATCAGACAGCACAAGACATGCAGTCTTTGCAGTTTGATCTTAGATCAACATGGTGTGGCATTTATTTCGATAATCTAATTAAGATAACTGTGAAACAGTGATACATGATTCTCCACCGAACAATTCAATGTTTTAAGGACCTTACGGATTGATTGATTAATAGAATAGTGGTTTACACTGCTTTCAACAAATATCACAGGACAGCTCACATATTCATATGTGATCCTGGGTCCCACCAGTACTAGGCTAGGGCTCTGAAGTGTCTTGCCCAGGGATACTCTCATGAAAAGCCCAGTGGATCTAGTGAGGCTAGAACCAGGGGCCTCCAGGTCACGAGTTCTATGATTTACCACTAAGCCATGCAGGACTTCTGACCCTGGGGAAGAAACCTTTTGAAAACTTTGTTGGAAAAGGAGAAAATGCTGGTTACCAGCATTTTCTCCTTTTCCTAGAAAGTTTTCTTAACTTTCATAGAAAAATCAAACAATTTAAGCTATGTTTTTATCATCTGTGTATTTCTTTGAGTTTGGACATGTCTAAAATTTTGTCGTTCGGTAAAGATGTAACCCTTTACCAAACAATCCTGAAATTTAACAACTCAGAAGAAAAAGGCTTCTGAAAACATTGCTGGAAAAGGAGAAAATGCTGGTAACCAGCATTTTCTCCTTTTCCAACAATGTTTTCTACCCTTCCCAGAACAAATTCCAAAGTTTTAGTCACATTTATTTTGCTGTCTGCATATGCTTTCAGTTTGGACAAGCCTAAAATTTTGTCGTTTGGTAACGGGTTAATGGGATAAACAGAATGAGGCTTGATTACTACCTGTCATGTCATCATGGAAGAAAATAACCATTATTGATTCCTCTTTAACCCTTTAGCAGACGACAAAGTTTTAGCCTTATCCAAAATTCAAAGGATTTGCAGATGACAAAGTAAATGTGACTCGAAAATTTAAATTTGTTTTTGCTTGGGTAGAAAATGTTGTTGGAAAAGAAGAAAATGCTGGTTTCCAGCATTTTCTTCTTCTCCTGCAATGTTTTTTAAAGGCTTCTTCTTCAGGGTTGTTAAAACTGTTATGTGTGGTAAAGGGTTAACTCGTTAGCAGACGACAAAAATTTAGCCTTGTCCAAATTCAAAGGATTTGCAGACGACAAATTCAGTGTTATTTAAAACATGAAATTTGTCATTCAAAGGATAGAAAACATTGTGGGAAAAGGAGAAAATGCTGGTTACCAGCATTTTCTCCTTTTCCCACATTGTTTTGAGAAGCTTTTTTCCCCCAGGGTTGTTGTGTTAAAGGCTTAACTCTTCACCAAACAACATTTTTATACTTTTTGAAACTGTAAGCATCTTGAAGACGATACATTTAATGTTGCTCAAGTAATGAAACTTTTAGTTGAATAGGTGGAAAACATCATATGAAAAGGAGAAAATACTGGTTACCAGCATTCATTTGTATTCCCACAATGTATTCAAAAGCCATCTTTTGTGCCAGGATCTATAGAGGCAGGATTGTTCGATAAAGAGATAATTATCCCCTTTCGAAAACAGTAGTACAATATACAAAAAAGAAACAGATTTTTATCTCAGATACAGGCTATTGTTAACAGGAATTCTAGCGAATTTGGATAGTTAAGATCCAAGATCCGCTTGCATATCCTATGCAAGTCAGCCAAAAATAATGGTGTAATATTCCACCTGGGATCTGGAGTATAATGCAAACTCAATAATTTTGGTACATTCACTTGTTTACCAATATTAGCTCATTGAAAACATAAACACAGGCCATAAATTGTGAATATATAAACGGAACAGTATTGTTAAACAAATACAATTATTGCATTTGCATATACTTGTTATTCCACAATGCCAGCAGTGTATCTGTTGCCTTGGTTTAGTGGTCAGGTTGTTGGACTCTCTATGAAGTGATTCAAGTTGGATCGATTGATTCAACTGGGTGGCAAATTTATCCTGTTCAATTTATAGAAAAAAGGGAGTGATTAATATAAAGATTGACAGATTTTAATTGGCTGCCTGTAAGATAATACACAAACACAATCTCTGCAGACCCTGTGTGGCATTTTAACCCTATACAGAACAAAAAAATATCGCCTTGACCAAATTGAAAGCATTTGCAGACAACAAATTAAATGTAGCTTAAATGATGCTTTCTGTCTTTGATAGGGTAGAAAACACTGTGGGAAAAGAAGAAAATGCTGGTTACCAGCATTTTCCTTTCCCACAATGTTTTCAAAAGCATTCTCTTTCAGGTTCGTTAAATAATGGGATGGTGTAGTAAAGAGTTAAATAATTTCTTAACCCTCCATCAAACAATCCCATCTTTTAACGACCCTGACTGGGAAGACATTAAAAAAGAGAGAAATGAGAAAAGAGAAAATGCTGGTCACTAGCATTTTCTCCTTTTCCCACAGTGTTTTCTGCCTGTTCAAAGGAAAATCCCATAATTGAGCCATAGTTCTTTTATGGACTGAAAATGCTCTCCTGGCTGGGAGGACTAATGAAAATATTATAGGAAAAGGAAAAATTCAGTTCATTTTCGTTTTTCTCCTATTTTCAATATGTTTTCTGCCCTTTCAAAGAAAAATGCCAATAACTGAGCTATATTTTATTTATGGTCTGAAAATTCTTTTTCTGGATTGAAAGACTTATGAAAACATTGTTAGAAAAGGAGAAAATGCTGGTCACCAGCATTTTCTCCTTTTCTCCAAATATTTTGTGCCCTTTCAAAGAAAACTTCCATCAACTGAGCCATATTTAATTTTTGGTCTGAAAATGCTTTCCATATGGACGAGTGTCAAATCTTGTTTTTTGGTAAGCAGTTAATTGTTGCTCTATGAAATAGATTTCTTGTCTCTATAGCCAAGTCACCGCCAACTTTGAAAACCCCAGAGGGTCCAATACATTCCACAGACATGATAAGCCTAGAGATATTGATACTAAAATTATTTCAGTGTTGCTTTCCTTCAGAACGTCTTAACAAAGCAGACAGTGAAGATCAAAGGTCAATGCCTATAAAACTTTCTTCATGCTCAGCCGAGCCCAGGTAGCTCAGTTGGTAGCATACAGGACTTCAGAACAGGGGATTGCAGGTTCGATCCCTGGCTGGGCCAATTTTTTTCCAAGGACTGATGATAGTCATTATACCCCCGCAAAACGAATGTTTTCGGGGGTATACTGGAATCATCCTGTCTGTCCGTCAGTCCGTGTGTCCGTCTGTGTACAAAATACTAGTAATTTTGTGTCGCAAACTCCTCCTACAGTTTGCTGCTATTGTATTGAAAGTTTGTTGATACATTGATTGCATACTGAAGTTGTGCAAGACGCAGTTTTCAATCATCTACTCCCTATGATTCAAGGATAATCTCCCCTTGAACTTAGAATTTTTTTTGTAAAATTGCCTGTTTCTGTCAAAGTGCTGGCGGGGGTATTAAGTCACATTCAGTGACAGCTCTAGTTGCAACAGGATTCATTCCCTTCTCACCACTGACCATTGTTTCGACGATGGTTATGTGGGAAAGCAGCCAGTGGCTTGGAAAGAATATTGAATGGAGTTCTGGTTAAAAAGAAATCTAGGAAAGCATGGATAAATGCACAGGCAGCTGTGGTATAAATGAAATAATGCTGAAAACGGCGTTAAACACTATACAATCAATCAATCTTCATGCTCAACTCGGCTGAGTACGAAATTTCAAAGTTGTATAAATGTTGTTTGATAAACCTTATCGAGTAAACACCATCGGTAATATTTTCACGAGTGGCGCAGCCACGAGTGAAAATATTACTGATGGTGTTCACGAGATGAAATAAATTTCGATCTTTCACCGAAAAAAACAAATATTCTATTTATTTCATGCTTTTAACCCTTTCTGGGAGGAGCTTTATCAAATTCCAGTACAATTCTTTTCCGTTATTCCCCGTGGCGTACCCCTCCCGCATAGCAACGCATTACAATATTACGTCAAGCGCGAGAAATGTAAGGTAAATGACATCATATTTCCATCTGGTTGTGAGGCACGCGCAATTTACCTAGGCAACAAGAACATGAAAATCGGTATTTTCACTGGTCGTACCCGTGTAATATCGAAAAATATTTTCACTGCTATTTCTCGATATCCTACCGGAAAGCATGAAATAAAGAGCTTTTCTTTTTCTCTATTTCTTAGATTGAAGTCTTCATGTCAGATTTTCATGCCTTTTTCCAGCATAAAATGAGACTTCAAGTTTGAGCTCAAATTTAGTTGAATATGGACTCAAGATTTATAAGCACGGGCACAGGATCCATATTGATCAACCATTCTTCATTTCATTCTAAGTCTTATTTTAGATTTAGATATAGAAAGCGACACAACTTCTGATTGGCTAAACCATTTTATAAAATTCTTGAGGATAAGACTAAAAATGTTTTTAAGAATGGTTGGTAGATATGGATCAAGAACACACATTTTTATGCCATAAATCTGATTGCTGATCCACCGAAGATTTACGGACAGGGGTGACAGTATAATCGACAAACACTGCTGTTTGATTTTGCACCGTTTCCCAGTCTAAAGCAATATTTGAGAGGAATCGCATACAATACACTAAAAGAATTTTGGATGGCTGTAAGGTCAACAGTCCGAGCCTGCCCTAAATAATGGTTCAGAGAGATACTCTTACAGTGGGTTACAAGGCACAAAATAGGTGTGGATGCTGGTGGAGAGTACTTTAAGAAACTTTAATTTGACGTTGCACTAAACTACATTGACACCATCGAACTGCTCCATGTTGAGTTACCATTATATGTTCATATGCTTGTAGTGATTAATTGGGTAATCAGACTTTAATGTAGTTTTCTAAATATATTCATCAAATGGGCTTTTTATACGCCCTGCCGAAGACGGGACGTATTATGGGATCACCCGTGGCGAGCGGGCGGGCGGGCGGGCGGAATGGTGGGCGGCGTCCCCATTCTTTGTCCGGAGCATATCTCCAAAACTATGCTAGCTACGGTTATGAAATTTCATGGGTGGATAGATCTCATCAAGGCGGAGTGCAGTGCACAGGAATCATAACTCTCACTTGCTTAATTTTTGAGTTATTGCCCTTTGTTGTTTTTCATACTTGAATTTTGTCCGGAGCATATCTCCAAAACTATACTAGCTACGGTTATGAAACTTCATGGGTGGATAGATCTCATCAAGGCACAGTGCAGTGCACAGGAATCATAACTCTTGCTTGCTTAATTTTTGAGTTATTTCCCTTTGTTGTTTTTCATACTTGAATTTTGTCCGGAGCATATCTCCAAGACTATACTAGCTAAGGTTATGAAACTTCATGGGTGGATAGATCTTATCAAGGGGGAGTGCAGTGCACAGGAATCATAACTCTTGCGTACTTCATTTTTGAGTTATTTCCCTTTGTTTATATTCATACTTGAATTTTGTCCAAAGCATATCTCCAAAACTATGCTAGCTACGGTTATGAAACTTCATGGGTGGATAGATCTCATTAAGGGGGAGTGCAGTGCAAATGAATCATAACTCTTGCTTGCTTAATTTTTGAGTTATTGCCCTTTGTATTTTTTCATACTTGAATTTTGTCTGGAGCATATCTCCAAAACTATACTAGCTACGGTTATTAAATTTCATGGGTTGATAGATCTCATCAAGGGGGATTGCAGTGCACATGAATAATAACTCTTGCTTGCTTAATTTTTGAGTTGTTATACGCCCTTCGAAGACGGGATGTATTATGGGATCACCCATGGTGGGCGGTCAGGTGGGCGGCGTCCAGTTCTTTGTCCGGAGCATAACTTTGTCGTCTCCAGTCCGATTGACTTGAAACTTGGCATGTGTGTTTGTTGCAATAATACGGAGTGCAGTGCGAAAGAACCATAACTCTACCTCATGCTGTCTTTGAGTTATTTCCCTTTGATCGTCATTTTTACAGCATTTTCTGCTTGTCCGGAGCATAACTTTGTCATCTCCAGTCCGATTGACTTGAAACTTGGCATTTGTGTTTGTTGCAATAACACTGAGTGCAGTGCGAAAGAAGCATAACTCTACCTCGTGCTGTCTTTGAGTTATTTCCCTTTGATTGTCATTTTTACAGCATTTTCTGCTTGTCCGGAGCATAACTTTGTCATCTCCAGTCCGATTGACTTGAAGCTTGGCATTTGTGTATGTTGCAATAATACGGAGTGCAGTGCGAAAGAAGCATAACTCTACCTCGTGCTGTCTTTGAGTTATTTCCCTTTGATAGTCATTTTTACAGCATTTTCTGCTTGTCCAGAGCATAACTTTGTCATCTCCAGTCCGATTGACTTGAAACTTGGCATTTGTGTTTGTTGCAATAATACGGAGTGCAGTGCGAAAGAAGCATAACTCTACCTCGTGCTGTCTTTGAGTTATTTCCCTTTGATCGTCATTTTTACAGCATTTTCTGCTTGTCCGGAGCATAACTTTGTCATCTCCAGTCCGATTGACTTGAAACTTGGCATTTGTGTTTGTTGCAATAATACGGAGTGCAGTGCGAAAGAAGCATAACTCTACCTCGTGCTGTCTTTGAGTTATTTCCCTTTGATTGTCATTTTTACAGCATTTTCTGCTTGTCCGGAGCATAACTTTGTCATCTCCAGTCCGATTGACTTGAAGCTTGGCATTTGTGTATGTTGCAATAATACGGAGTGCAGTGCGAAAGAAGCATAACTCTACCTCGTGCTGTCTTTGAGTTATTTCCCTTTGATCGTCATTTTTACAGCATTTTCTGCTTGTCCAGAGCATAACTTTGTCATCTCCAGTCCGATTGACTTGAAACTTGGCATTTGTGTTTGTTGCAATAATACGGAGTGCAGTGCGAAAAAAGCATAACTCTACCTTGTGCTGTCTTTGAGTTATTTCCCTTTGATCGTCATTTTTACAGCATTTTCTGCTTGTCCGGAGCATAACTTTGTCATCTCCAGTCCGATCGACTTGAAACTTTGCCTTTGTGTTTGTTGCAATAATACGGAGTGTAGTGCGAAAGAAGCATAACTCTACCTCATGCTGTCTGAGTTATTTCCCTTTGATCGTCATTTTTACAGCATTTTCTGCTTGTCCGGAGCATAACTTTGTCATCTCCAGTCCGATTGACTTGAAACTTGGCATTTGTGTTTGTTGCAATAATACGGAGTGCAGTGCGAAAGAAGCATAACTCTACCTCGTGCTCTCTGAGTTATTTCCCTTTGATCGTCATTTTTACAGCATTTTCTGCTTGTCCGGAGCATAACTTTGTCATCTCCAGTCCGACTGACTTGAAACTTGGCATTTGTGTTTGTTTCAATAATATGGAGAGCAGTGTGAAAGAACCATAACTCTACCTTGTGCTGTCTTTGAGGTATTTCCCTTTGATCGTCATTTTTACAGCATTTTCTGCTTGTCTGGAGCATAACTTTGTCATCTCCAGTCCGATCGACTTGAAACTTGGCATTTGTGTTTGTTGCAATAATACGGAGTGCAGTGCGAAAGAAGCATAACTCTACCTTGTGCTGTCTTTGAGTTATTTCCCTTTGATTGTCATTTTTACAGCATTTTCTGCTTGTCCGGAATATAACTTTGTCATCTCTAGTCTGAACATCTTCAAATTTGGTATGCATGATTGTTGACAATTGACGGAGTGCAGTGTACAAGAACCATAACTCTTCCTAGCATGAGTTTTGAGTTATTTCCCTTTGATCATTTTTTTTTACAGCATTTAGTGCTTGTCCGGAATATAACTTTGTCATCTCTAGTCTGAACATCTTCAAATTTGGTATGCATGATTGTTGACAATTTACGGAGTGCAGTGTACAAGAACCATAACTCTTCCTAGCATGAGTTTTGAGTTATTTCCCTTTGATCATTTTTTTTTACAGCATTTAGTGCTTGTCCGGAATATAACTTTGTCATCTCACGTCAGAGTGACTTCAAACTTGGTATGCATGTTTGTTGCAATATTACGGAGTACAGTGCGCAAGAACAATAACTCTACCTAGTACAGATTTTGAGTAATTCCACTTTGATCTTCATTTTTACTGTATTTCTTGGTTGTCCGGAACGGAACTTTGTCACCTCAAGTCAAATTGACTTGAGACTTGGTAAACATGTTTGTTGCACTACCTGCCCTTTATGATTATTATACCCCCTTGACAACTGGCGGTGGGACGGGCGTATCTTGCAACAATTTGCCGCTCTTGTTATTAGATCAAAACTCTGGATAAAATCAGGTGTGTAGATTTCACCTTATTAAAGCAGTCTTAAAACTTTTAGGACAATCCTTGTATTTCCACAATTTTGTTGGTTTTAAATTATCAAACATTAAAAGCCACAAAAGTTTATATGCATACTGGTATATGCCTCAGCAACAATGATGTCATTTGCCTGCTAAATGGTGCAGTAGTACATATTTCGGCGCATGCTGTGGTTGGTTTCACGTTTCACATGCTCATAACTGCAAACATCAGCAATGGGACTCAAGAAGCAACAGTACGCTAGTATATTATCAAAACTAAGTCATGGGTTTAATAAACTGCTGGAGGACATTGAATGTGATTAATGTGATTAGACAACATGCTTTGTTCAATCTTTAACACTTTACACCACACAATCCCAAGTTTAACGACCTTGAAGAAGATGGCTCTTGAAAAGATTGCGGGAAAAGGAGAAAATGCTGGTAACCAGCATTTTCTCCTTTTCCCACAATCTTTTCTACCCTTTTAAAGATAGAAAGCATCATTTGAGCAATGTTTAATTTGTTTTACTGCAAATCCTTTCAACTTGGTCGTGTCCAAAATATTGTTGTGTGGTAAACAGTTAACAACATATTCGTGAAAAACTCATGTGTAGATCATTGGTCCTTAATCATAGTTACTGTTTGGTGTTATGTTCTTTCTTTGTTCAGTTTATCTGCAAATAGTTTAGAGTTTAAAATCAAATTTGTATACAGATTTTCTCTCAAAGGATAGGAATTCTAAAAGTTTTTTGTGCCGAGGAAAGATGTGATAACCTGTTTCCTGAAGAAATGCAATTTAATCCTTTACCAAACAATTCCGGGTTTTCACAGCCCCAAGGAAGAGGGCTTTTGAAAACATTATGGGTAAAGGAGAAAATGCTGGTAACCAGCATTTTCTCCTTTTCCTGAAATGTTTTCTACCCTGTCAGATTTTAAGTTTACTTGTACCACTTTCAAAGTTGTCGTGTGTAGAATGCTCTCATTTTAGAAGGGTCTAAAATTTTTCATGTGGGAAAAAGTTAACCCTTCACCACATTATGCCAACTTTTAACGATCTTGAGAAAAAAGACTTTTCAAAACATTATGAGAAAAGGACAATGTTTTCTACCTTTTCAAAAAACTTAGGTTTATTTATACCACTTCCAAATTTGTTGTGTGTAGAATGGTCTCGATTTAGAAAATTTTTCAATCGGGAAAGGGTAAACCTTTAACCACATGATGCTGACTTTTAACGACCTTGAGAAATGAGACTTTTGAAAACATCATGAGAAAAGGAGAAAATGCTGGTAACCAGCATTTTCTTCTTTTCCCACAATGTTTTCCATTCTATCAGACTGTACCCACAAATCCACATTTGACATAAGCTTATTAATACTTTGGATTTGGACAGGTCTTAAATTTCGTCATGTGGTAAAGGGATAAAGATTGGTTGATTGATTATATGGTGTTAAATGCCATTTTCGACACTATTCAGTTATAATGCAGCGGCCAGTGCACCTCTGCATGCTTTCATGGAGTTTCTTTTACCAGTACTCTGGACAATATTCTTTCCAAGCTACTGGAAGCTTTCCCACATAAAAATCATCGATACAATGGTCAGGGGTGAGAGAGGAATGAATCTAGTTGCAATGACTGTCATCAATCCTAAGAAAGAAATTGGCTGAGCCGGGAATCGAACCAGAGACCCCCTGTTCTCTAGTCCTGTGCGCTATCAACTGAGCTACAGGGGCTTGACGGTAAAGGGTAAAAGACAAATACTTTAACCTTTTACCAAACAATCCCTGGTTAAATGACCCACAGGAAGAAGCCTTCTGAAAACATTGTGTGAAAAGGAGAAAATGCTGGTAACCAGCATTTTCTCCTTTTCCCACAATGTTTTCTGCTCTTCTAAAGTTAAGTTTCAATTTTTGAGTCACGTTTATTTTGTCGTCTGCAAATGCTTTCAGTTTGGACAAGTCTAAAATTTTGTCGTTTGGTAAAGAGTTAAATCAAACAGGGTTTTGATGTCTGTCTGGGGACTTTCATGTTTCCTCAACTTTTGATAAATGGTGATTTTTTTTATGTGCATGTTATTGTGATAGATAAGTGAGAAAATTATTTAGACACTTATTGCAGTTTGGCATGTCTCGGGGCCTTGGGTCTGGAATATGAAGTATTGTTCTGATCGAGTGATGTATGGCTTTTTCTTTTTGTATGCCTGATAGGTTGTCTCCTTAGTTGTCTGTCTGCCTTTCTAAACCTCAGTCTGGTTGCAATTTTTTTGCCCGTTCAGTTTTACAATTTATTATCATCAGCAGACTGAATGGTTGATTGAATGGTGTGTTACGCCACTTTCAACATTATTTCAGTCATATCACAGCAACAGCTCGCTTATCCATGTATTTCCTGGGTTTTACCAGTACTAGGCTAGGGCTCTGAAGTGTCTTGCCCAAAGACACTCTTACGAAAAACCCAGTGGATCCAGTGCAGCTCGAACCTGGAGCCTCCAGGTCACAAGTTGCACACTTTACCACTGAGCCACACAGGACCCTTCATCCGCGAATTAGTAACATTGAATATTATTGACTGAACACATGTATGTATGTCAAAAGACTGCTTTGCTTATTGCACTGTATTAAAGAATTTTTGTTAGCCTTATGTTATGAATTGTATAATCAATCCCATATTGCACAAAAAATCCTGAGTTTTGACAACTCGGAGCAAGACATCTTTTGAAAATAGTGGGAAAGGAGAAAATGCTAGTAGCCAGCATTTTCTCTGTTTCCTACCATCTTTTTTTTACTTTTTTCAAATACAAATCTATCCTTTTTGGCCAGTAGTCTTGACAAGCTTATTTGATGTTATGGCTAGTCTAAACTGTTGTCATTTTGTAAAGAATTTACTCTACTTCATGCAAAGGAGATACAATTTTGGCAAAATGTTGGGGTGCTTGTCTTAGTATATTAGTTCGGGCTGAAGCATTTGAATTGAAAAGACGGATGCGTCAGTATACAAGTATTTGTCTGCATTACGCACTTGAGCATGGCAATTTCGGTGTATTTGTCAAGTTAGTCTCGTTTGCAACTCCAGTGTATTTAATCCTTTACAAAACGACAAATTTTAGACTTGCCCAAATTCAAGCTTGCACAGACAATAAATTAAAATTAATGTGGCTCAAATGATGAAATTTGTCATTTAAAGGTAAGAAAACATAGTGGGAAAAGGAGAAAATGCTGGTTACCAGCATTTTCTCCTTTTCCCACAATGTTTTCAAAAGACTTTTCTGTCAGGGTTGGTAAAACTCAGGATTGTGTGGTAAAGGGTTAAACCATGAAATCTGTCTTTCAAAGAGTATTGTGGTGCAAGAAAAAAATACTGCTCAGCAGCATTTTCTGCTTTTCCTACAATAGTTTTAAAAGCCTTTTTCCTTAAGGTTGTTAAAACATGAGATTATTTGGCGAAAAGTTAATCTTACTAGGGCCTTTCATTACTTTAGTTGCCTTTGTGGCCAGTGCAGATCATGATCAGACTGCACATCACATTCATTATGATCTGTGATCTACACTGTCTGCTTTGCTGTGACACTCTGGACAAGGATAACATATGAACTGCTCTTTTTCAATTCTTAAGAGTCCTGTGTGGCTCAGTGGTGGAGTGTAGGACTTGTGACCTGGAGGCCCTGGGCTCAAGCCTCACTGGCTCCACTGGGTTTTTCACAGGAGTGTCCTTTGGCAAGACATTTCAGAGCCCCAGCCTAGCACTGGTGAAACCCAGGACATACATGAATATGTGAGCCGTCTCTGTAATATGACTGAAGTAATGTTGAAAGCAGCATAAAACATGATTCAAAATCCAGTTCTTAAAACCTTTGAATTAGTCTGTTTTAGTTCTTGTTTCTACAATGAAAATTCCTGTGTGGTGTATTTGGAACGTGAGAGTCATTACACTTTTGAGGTCAATTTACAAGACCTGATCTTTCATAAATACAAATAGTCTATTTATTTCATGCTTTTAACCCTTTCTGGGAGGAGCTTTATCAAAATCCAGTACAGTTCTTTTCCGTTATTCCCCGTGGTGTACCCCTCCCGCATAGCAACACATTACAATATTACGTCAAGCGCGAGAAATGTAAGGTAAATGACGTCATATTTCCATCTGGTTGTGAGGCATGCGCAATTTACCTAGGCAACAAGAACATGAAAATCGGTATTTTCACTGGTCGTACCCGTGTAATATCGAAAAATATTTTCATTGCTATTTCTCGATATCCTACCGGAAAGCATGAAATAATGCAACATAAGTGCTAGTCCACATCATGTAAACCAGGTTCTAATGGGGGATTTCCTAGCAAAATTGTAAAACAGAGAAAATAGAACATGTTTCATTTTCTCTGTTTTTCAGATGGAATGGACCATTCAGTGCTCAGTACGTTAGATGCTAGTAGCCCTTTATCTTGATAATAATTATACCTGCCGGGTCTGTTTGTCGTCTTTTAAAGAGTTACCCTTCATCAAACAATCTTGAGTTTTACATGACCCTGAAAAAACTAGGCTTCTGAAAACATTGCAGGAAAAGGAGAAAATGCTGGTAACAAAGATTTCTCATTTTCCCATAATGTTTTCAATATTTTCAAAGACAAATTGCTGAATAATAGCCACATTTATTATTCCGTCAGCAATAATGCTTTGAATTTGGGCATGTGTAAAGAATTGTCATCTTGTGAAAGGTTGAACATCATATTACATGTGGTTATTATTCTCCACTGAAGAGATAAACTAGATAAAATGAAGCAGATCTAGTGAACATACCATGCAAATGTGAAAAACATGAGTACCGGTACTTGAAATAAGACTTGCCTTATCAATCCAGAAAAAAACATACCGTGTAAATTGGCCTTTGTATCTAAAACTATTCTGCACATCATTAGCATACCTGAAGACACAGAGTTTGTTGTACATGTATCTTTCAGGAGTTTGTATACCAAATCAAGCATAATGAACTGGCCAAAAAGACTTTAGAAGTTACAGTTTGGGATAGAGACATAGGGAAGAATGATTTTATAGGTAAAATAGTTTGACTGCTTTGGATGCTTATAGCTGTATTTTATATCTTTTGAGCCAACCCCATGTAGCACAGTTGGTGGCTATATGGCATACAAGACTTGAGAACAAGGGGTTGCTGGTTTGAAAACCCCAGCTCGCCAATTTCTTTCTGAGGATTGATGATAGTCATTGGGACAGGGTTCATTCCTCTTACAGCTGATCACTGTTTCAGCAATAGTATTGTGGGAAAGCAGCCAGTGGCTTGGGAAGAATATTGTGCCAAGTACTGGTGAAAGAAACTCCAAGAAAGCATGGATAGGTATACTGGCTGCTGGGATATAACTGAAATAATATTGAATGCCCACGGGATAAAATTCCTATGTCTTGCATGATAAACTTTCCCAATCCAAGTCACCAATCATCTGTTATCTCTTTCTGTTTTCTAACCTTTTCCAAAATGACAGAATTTCACACTGGTCCAAACTGAAAACATTTGCAGACGACAATTTAAAAGTAGCTCAAATGAATTATTTCTTTTTTTTGTAGGGTAGAAAACATTGTTGGAAAGGGGAAATTGCTGGTTATTAGCTTTTTCTCCTTTTCCAAGCAATGTTTTTAATAGCCTTCCCTTTCAGGGTCGTTAAAATTCGAGTTTTGTGTGGTAACAAGTTAATTCTAATTTTAGGGGGTGTTATGCTTGGTATTGCATCCAAAGGCGACAGGTTGAAGCACTGGTATGATTGTCTCAAGTTTCCAGACCAGAAGTACGAGATGTGGCATGCCTTATCGGCCGAGATGGTGCCAGAGGTGCAGTTATAGATGTTGTCCTACCCTGTGTTGTATCTTTGTCTAGTTTTGCTTTTTTAACAGTGAGTTTGTTTTTCTAGCTTTGCTGTTTTCGTAGAAAATGTCGAAGTATTGTCATAGCCCTGTT
The DNA here is from genome assembly GCA_946811185.2 of Hippopus hippopus. Classification (NCBI taxonomy): domain Eukaryota; kingdom Metazoa; phylum Mollusca; class Bivalvia; order Cardiida; family Cardiidae; genus Hippopus; species Hippopus hippopus. Next base: position 1,761,344 of record OX328109.1, read on the forward strand.
GTCGTCTGCTTAATCATTGTCTTCTACATTGTTGTTGTACAAAAATTTGACATTTTATAATATCTCTAGCGTTACTGAAGATATTTACTTCAAAATCAGTCTAGTTGTTAACTTTTAAAAATGGGAACCCATACCACAGAGGCAGGAAACCATCAAAATATTTATGAGACAGTTATGCCCCTTTTTTGACCTAGAAGTTTAAAAACGTTGACATTTTGTAATATCTCTGTAATTAATAAAGGTATTTACTTCAGACTGATACTAGTTGTTAACTATAAAAAGGGGAACCCATACCAGTATAACAGGTAACCATCAAAATATTTTGACACAGTTATGCCCCTTTTTCATCTTTGAATTTATTGTGCCAAATTTTGACATTTTGAAATATCTTTAGCATTACTGAAGACATTTACTTCAGACTCAGGCTAGTTGTTAACTATCAGAAGGGGAAGCCATATCACAGAGGCAGGAAACCATCAAAATAGTTTTGACACTGTTACGGGAGACCACTCCTTCATGCATGGCTTCGTCCCGATTTAAATACAATACCTGACAGCTGCGTTAGGGAGATATCTCTTCAGCTCAGTGGTTAAGGTATTGGTCTTCTAAACCTTGAAAAACGAGGTTATTTGTCCGCCATGGGTTCGAATCCCGCCAGATGCGGTTTGTGTTTCAGCCATGCATTTCTTCATTTGTTTCTTTGTTACGGACTTCGTTCGTAAGAACACAGTTATGCCCCTTTTTTGACCTAGAATTTCAAAAACTTTGGCATTTTGTAATATCACTGTAATTACTGAAGGTATTTACTTCAAACTCGCAGGTGTTAACTATCAAAGGGAACACATACAAGTATGGCAGGTAACCATCGCAATATTTTTGACCCAGTTTCACCCCTTTTTCCGACTTAAAGTCTTCAAAAACATTGACATTGTATAATATCTCTGTAATTTCTGAGGAGATATTTACTACAAACTGGCACTAATTGTGAAGTATCAAAAGGGGAACCCATACCACAAAGGCAGGAAACCATCAAAATAGTTTCACACAGTTATGCCCCTTTTTCAACTTAGAATTTCAGAAAACTTTGACATTTTTTGATATCTCTGTCACTACTGAAGATACTTAAATATAACCTCACACAAGTTATTAAATGTCAAAAGGGGAACCCATACCATTACGGCAGGTAACAATGGAAATATTTTTGACATAGTTGTTCCCCTTTTTCAGCTTAGAATTTTCACTGAATTAATCTATTTCTAACAGCAACTTTAGCTGAGTGTTGGCATCCACATGTGGTGTTATTGTTACTTTTGTTGTGCCATTTTGAGTTTTTGTTTTACTTTAAGTTTTTTGTTTTCATTAGTTTTTCAGTTTATTCTTTAGCAGAAGGCAAAATTTTAGACTTGCCTAATTTGAAAGCATTTGCAGAAGAGAAATAAGACGAGGCTGAAACCACTGGACAGCTACCAGGATGGATAGAAAACATTGTGGAAGAAGGAGATTGTGCTAGTTACTAGCATTTTCCCCTTTTGCCATGACATTTTCAGTAGTCTTCCTCTTTACGGTTGTTAAAACTTGGGATTGCTTGGTAAAGGGCAGGTAACCAGCATTTTCTCCTGTTCCAACAATGTTTTCTACCCTTTGAATCAAATATTTAATAATTTAAGCCCTATTAAATTTGTCATCTGCAAACACTTTCAATTGAATTTGAATTTGCATTTATTTATCGTCGCCACCAGTTGCCTATATGGGTGATGCCCCCTGAAGGCTGTTAGTATTGTTACGGGGGATAGTGCAGATGCAGGACGAAACCCATCCCAAGTTACACCTAGTTCTTTAATGTGTGTGGTGTATAGCACCGTCACACAGGACCTTGGATTAATGTCTCATCTGAAAGACTATTAGTAATTTTAGATGGCCAGCTGCGGCAATCAAACCCACACCCTCACGTAACCCGCAACATCACATTCACTAGTTCTACACTCTACCAACTGAGCTATGACGGATGGGTCAACTTCCAATTTGGACAATTGTAAAAGTTTTGCTGTATCGTAAAGAGTTGGGATAAGGCAATGTTTTCTTTTAGTAAAGACAAATTGTAACCCGCATGACAAAAATAGCTCAATTTTCATAGAATAACATTTGAATGAATGCTTTACTGCGTAATCCTGACTTTTAACGACCTGAACAAGAAAGGCTTATGAAAACATAATGGGAAAAGGAGAAAATGCTGGTAACCAGCATTTTCTCCTTTTCCCAGTATGTTTCTATGCCATCAAAAACAAATTCCATCATTTGAACCAAATTTGAATTTTCGTCTGCAAATGTTTTGAATTTGGACCAGTCTAAATTTTTGTCGTTTGGTGAAGGGTTAACTCTTTCACATTTGTTCAAGGTGAAAGCATTTGGAAACCATGAATTACATGTGGCTAAATTATGGGTTTTGTCTATAGAATTACAGAAAACAAATTTGAAAAAGAAAAAAAATATTGGCTGCCAGCACTTTCTTTTTTTCCCCTCAATAGTTTTTGTAACTTTGTCTTTCATAGGGTTGTTAAGACACGGGATTGTAAAGGGAAGTGTGTAAGGATATTATCAAAAAAAAATTATCTTCAACACAAAATGACAAAATTAGTCTCGTGGCACTAAGGAGCGGGGAAAGACAAATTTGTCAGTCACACACATGAAGATATATTTCTCTCTGGGAACAAAAATTACTAACGATACCAATACTATATAACATTTAACTCTTTACCACATGAGAAAATTTTAGACCAGTCCAAATTGAAAGCATTTGCAGACAACAAAATAAAGGTGACTGAAAATTTGAAATTTGGTCTGGGAAGGGTAGAAAACATTGTGGGAAAAGGAGAAAATGCTGGTTACCAGCATTTTCTCCTTTTCCCACAATGTTTTCAAAGGGCTTCTTTCTCAGGGTCGTTAAAAGTCGGAATTGTGTGGTAAAGAGTTAAACTGGTAACCAAACCACAAATGTTAGACTCGTCAGTATCAAAAGTTTTTACAAACGACAAATTAAATGTTGCTCAAATGGTAGTGTATGTTCCTGGAAGGTTAGAAAACATTGTGGAAAAAGGAGAAAATGCTGGTAACTAGCATTTTCTCCTTTTTCCACGGTGTTTTCAAAGATTTAACTTCCTAGTGTTAAAACTTGGTATTCCGTGGTAATGGGCCAACTCCTTATCATACAATCATTTGTTTTAAAGACATGTTTGAAGGTTTTTGAAAACATTGTAACCAGCATTTTCTCCTTTTCCCACAATGTTTTCTATCCATCTTAAGACAAAACTCAACATTTCAGTAACATTTAATTTGTTGTCTGCAAATACTTTCAATTTAGAAAAGTCAAAATTTTTTTATCTGTTAAAGATTTAATTTTTTTCAAAACGACATATTCTAGACTCTTCCAAATTCAAATCTTCTGCAGACTCACAAATTTGAAAGTGATACAAATGAACTAGAGGTCTTTGACAGGGTAGAACACATTGTGGGAAAAGGAGGAAATGCTGGTTACCACCATTTCCTCTTTTTCCTACAATGTTTTCAAATGCCTTCTCCATCAGAGTCTTTAAAACTAGGGACTGTGTGATAATAGGTGAAAGGAGGAATTAATACAAGATATCAAAAAAAAATAAAATATTCTGGAGAGGTAAAAAAAAGTCTAATATTGCGTGACGGTGAAAATTCCCCTCGACTGATAAATGTCATAAACTGAATGTCTTCATCACAGTAATTTTCTCAATTTACCTCGGTTCTGTACCAGAGGAACTTGTGGCTTAGTTTGTCCTTAAGTAATTAAGCTTTTAGCAAACATTGTAGAATAACCAGCACTTTTCCTTCAATGTTTTCTTGACCTTTTTGAAAACAAATCCTCTCAATTGAGCAATGCTGTATTTCTTGTCAGCAGTTCTTTTCATTATTGAAAAGTGTAAAATACTGTTGTTTGCTACAGTTATCTCCAGAACACTTATCACTGACTTAATCAAACTTGACATTTTTCAGTCACAGACAAAACCTACCCTTTAATTTAACCCTTTCCCAAACAATCCCTGGTTTTCACGACCCTGAAAAGAAGCCTTTTGAAAACATTGTGGCAAAAGGAGAAAATGCTGGTAACCAGCATTTTCTCCTTTTCCCACAATGTTTTCTACCCTCGCAGAACAAATTTCAATTTTTGAGTCACATTAATTTGTCATCTGCATATGCTTTCAATTTGGACCAGTCTAAAATATTGTCGTTTAGTAAAGGGTTAATTGCCTTTTGCAACTTTTTTTTGCAATGTCTGTAGGGTTTATTCAACTTTATTTCATGCTTTCCGGTAGGATATCGAGAAATAGCAGTGAAAATATTTTTCGATATTACACAGGTACGACCAGTGAAAATACCGATTTTCATGTTCTTGTTACCTAGGTAAATTGCACGTGCCTCACAACCAGATGGAAATATGACGTCATTTACCTTACATTTCTCACGCTTGACGTAATATTGTAATGCGTTGCTATGCGGGAGGGGTACGCCACGGGGAATAACGGAAAAAAACTGTACTGGATTTTGATAAAGCTCCTTCCAGAAAGGGTAAAAGCATGAAATAAATAGAATATTTGTTTTTTTTTGGTGAAAGATCGAAATTTATTTCATCGAGTGAACATCATCAGTAATATTTTCATGAATGGCGCAGCCACTCGTGGCTGCGCCATTCATGAAAATATTACTGATGATGTTCACTCGATGAAATAAATTTCGATCTTTCACCGAAAAAAACAAATATCCTCTATTTCTTAGGGCTGAGACTGTGTTGACTTGAAATTCTTGAGAATGTAAATCAGTGATCTGGGCTCATATTCACCAACCATTCCATTCCAAGTCTTATTCTAGATGTAGAAAGTAACAAAACTTCTGATTGGCTAAACCATTTAGAATGGTTGGTTAAACCAAGTCCCTGATACAATTATTCTGTACAGTCTGATCTTGAGCTACATTGTGGGCCAAAAATCCTTTTGTTGTCATGAGTGTATGAAGTGTTTATTGATGGTGTTAAATTAATTTACTGTCTCTTTTTGTCTGTTTATATTCCAATCTAGATATAGAATAATTTGGGTTCATTTTTGTCAAGGAGTATTTAGAATCAATAACTTGTGTTTAATGAATATTTACATCAAGTTTTGCTGGGCTGTTTTTGAAGAAAAACCAAATCAGGGCCAAAGTCCTGTTGCTATCTGCATCACCATTATTGTTGGCATAGTCGACACTCAAAAATGTTTACATTTTCTAATATTTCTGTAATCATTTGGAATATGGTATAAACTTGTACAAGTTGTTAGCTGTCAAGAAGATACACTGGTTTGATCCCCGGCTGGGCCAATTTCTTTCCGAAGATTGATGATAGTCATTGCGACAGAATTCATTCCTCTCTCACTGCTGATTATTGTTTCGATGATGGTTATTTAGGAAAGCAGCCAGTGGCTTGGAAAGAATATTGTGCGGAGTACTGGTAAAAAGAAACTCCAGGAAAGCATGGATAGGTGCACTAGCTGCCGCGCTATAAATGAAATAATGTTGAAAATGGCATTAAACACCATACAATCAATCAACCTTCGAATTTCAGTCAGACAGAAAATCCAAACTGTTCCATTGTCTACTCAGTGGATTTGGCAAGAATGTCTTGTGAAATATCAGTCTGTATGGGTTGAAGATTAGATGCACTTTTATCACAAATCTAATCTTGATCTCGACTAGGACCACTGTCTTCTGTTCGAGACAGCTTTCAAAAGCAATCTGCTGTTGGACAAAAAATTGTTTGCTATTGATAGTGTTTAATATCTTACCACACAATCATGACTTTTAATGACCCTGAGATAGAAGGCTTTTGAAAACATTATGGGAAAAGGAGAAAATGCTGGTAACCAGCATTTTCTCCTTTTTCCACAATGTTTTCTACTCTGTCAAAGCCAAATTTCATAGTTTGAGCAATGATTAATTTGTCGTCTGCAAGTCCTTTAATTCGGGAAAGCCTAAGATTTGTTCGTCACGTAAAGAGTTTACTATACAGTAGTAACTCTTATTGACCGAGAGGAAGAAGGCTTTTGAAAAGATTGTGGGAAAAGGAGAAAATGCTGGTAACCAGCATTTTCTCCTTTTCCTACAATATTTTTTACCCTTCCCAAAACAGACATCAATTTTTGAGTCATATTTATTTTGTTGCCTGCAAATGCTTTCAATTTGGACATGTCTAAGATTTGTTTGTCTGGTAAAGAGTTTACCATATAGTACTGACTCTTATTGACCGAAAGGAAGAAGGCTTTTGAAAAGATTGTGGGAAAAGGAGAAAATGCTGGTAACCAGCATTTTCTCCTCTTCCCACAATATTTTCTACCCTTCCAAAAACAGATTTCAATTTTTGAGTTACATTTGTTTTTTATCATCATGAAATGCTTTCAATTAAAATAAGTTGAATTTTCATCCTTGTTCACACTGAAAGCATTTGCAGACAACAGATGATGCTCAAAGTGAGCAATTTGTTTTTGAAAGGATAGAAAACATGTCAGTGTTACCAGCATTTTCTCCTTTTTCCACAATGTTTTCAAATGCCCTCCTCTTCAAAATTGTTTAACCCTATACCACACAATCTTGAGTTTTAATGAGTATTTGAAAAATGACCGTTGAAAACATTGTGGGAAAAGGAGAAAATGCTGGCAAAAGCATTTTCTCTTTTTCCCACAATGTTTTCTATCCTTCCCAATACAGATCTATATCAATTTTTGAGTCACATTGATTCAGTTGTCTGCAAATACTTTCAATTTGGACAAGTCTAAAATTTTATCATCAGGTAAAGAGTTACGTCTTTATCAAACATCAAAATTTTAGACCAGACCAAATTGAAAGCATTTGCAGACGACAAAATATATGTAGCTCATAAGGTGATTTCTGTCTCTGACAGCATAGAAAACATTGTGGGAAAAGGAGAAAATGCTGGTTACCAGCATTTTCTCCTTTTCCAACAATTTTTTCAAAATTCTTCTTTAGGGTCGTTAAAACTTGGGATTGTGTGATTAAGGTTAAATAGTGGTTGATTGGATATTCTTCCATTTCAGCCTGATGACTAGGACCCACAGACACACAGGTAAACAGCATTGGTTTTACTTGGATTCTTGGATTGATTTTTTGGCACTAAATACCAAACATTCTGACTTTAATTCTATCTTTAAATTCCAAAACCTATAGCTTTACTTGCTAAGCCCTGGTGACGCAGTCGGTTACATGCAAGACTTGAGAACAAGGGATAGCTGGTTTCACTGTTTTGAATCTACAGCTCAGCGAATTTCTTTCCAAGGATTGCTGATGGTCAGTTGGAGATTTATTATCCCCCGCTGAAGGTGGATGGATATAGTTTTAGCGTTGTCCGTCTGTCCGTCCGTCTGCCCGTCCGGGAGAATATCTCCAATACCATTGGACAGAATTTCATGAAACTTTATAAGTGTGTACAATAACCCATTCCGCCGATATGCTTTTTGTTAGCTCCACTGGCTGAAGGCCAGCGAGCTATTGTCATGGCGTTGTGTCCGTCGTGCGTCCGTCCGTCCGTTCGTTCGTCCGTTCATCCGTTCGTCCGTGCGTGCGTCCGTAAACTTTTTCTTTAAAAAACTTTTCCTCAGAAACTATTGACTGGATTTTTACCAAATTTCACAGGAATGTTCCTTTGGTGGTCCTCTTTCAAATTCCTTCAAATAATTGTGTTCCATGAAGAATTCTGGTTGCCATGGCAACCAAAGTAAAAAACCTTTAAAAATCTTCTCCTCCCAAACCGCTATTTGGATAGCATTATTATTTTGCAGGAATGTTCCTTAGATACAGGTTTACAGAATTCCTTAAAAAAAAAAGATCTGTCAAAAAACATGGCCGACAGGGAGCGATTTTAAGTTACGCAAAGTAAATCTTTTTAGCGGGGGATATCATTTCAATGAAATCGCTTGTTCCTCTTTCACTGCTGTTCATAGTTGTGACTATGGTTATGTCGGAAAGAAGCCAGTGGCTTTGAAAGAATATTGTGCAGAGCACTGGTAGAAGAATTTTACCAAACAATCCTATGCCTTAACTTTTTATCACACAGTTCAGACTTTTAATGACCCTGAGAAAGACTGTGCAGGCTGACCTGGGTCGATACCTTTAGCAGATACATCAACCCCCATTTTCACAATGCATGGCTCACAGGTTTCTATATTATATTTTACAGAGTAGTGAAACTATAGATCAACAAAGTGTTCCAGACCAAAGTCACATGACACCACAATTGCTCATAGAATTATTAAACATGGAATTCTCATGTGCCAGCACAGTACTAAAGACAGAAAAGGTCATTTGCAGATCATCGTAGCATCATCATAACTTTATTTGTTTGTGTAGATGGTGTTTAACGCCATTTTCAACATTGTTTCCGTCATATCGAGCCATTGTAACTATCAATGCTTTCCTGGATTTTCTGTTACCAGTAATTTGCATAATATTCTTCCCAAACCCCTTGCTACTTTCCCACATAACTGCTGTTGAAACAATGATCAGCAGTGAGAGAGGAATGAATCCCATGGCAATGACTTTCGCAAATTCTCCGAAAGAAATTGAACCTGGTCTTTGAAATGGTGAAAACTTTGTGGGAAAAGGAGAAAATGCTGGTTATCAGCATTTTCTCCTTTTCCCATAATGTTTTCAAAGGGTCCCTGTGTATGGGTCGTTAAAACTGGGGATTGTGTGGTTTACGGTTAAAATTAATAAGTAGTTAACACATATGTAATATTCTATTTATAATTAAGCCTTCCAAATCGGATATTTTGCTTGAAATAATGGAAATTCTAACATAATAAGGAAAAGATTAAAAAAAGTGTGGAGTGGCCTTTACCACACAAAACAAAGTTTAAATGACCTTGAAGATGACGGCTTTTGAACTTGGAGGAAAGGATTTTCTCTTTTTCCCACAATATTTACAAAGGCCTTTTTCTTCAGGGTTGTTAAAACATGGTAAACTGTTAAGTTGTTACTGGTTGTTTGTACTGTTTTGTCTTGTTATTTATGGTCCCTGTGTTACACACTCGTTCTAGTCTATCCTGATGCACTTATATTTGTTTTATTCATTTTGACAGTTTGATCTGAAGTGTGGGACAGAAATATATGAGCAGTGTACTGGCAAAAGGGGGTTTAATGCATCTCTGCGATGCGTTATACCAAGTAAGTCATCATATCAGTATGGACAGGGATGTAAAATTTTTTCTTTGTCTACTTGTCCTGTAGGACGAGCGGGTAGAAAAAGTTACTCGTCCTTATGACACTATCACTTGTCCCAACTTGCGGACTTGAATGACCATTTCTACTGCATATACTACGGTGTCGATATAAACAAAGTAGACGGTGTTTAATACTTATTTTTTTCCAGTGGCTTGACTGGTAAACCTGTCCCGATCTAACAATATAGGAATTGTAGCATAGATCGTACAGGTATACTACTCTAACCGACGCCGTGAACAGAAAACCCGTCAAGCACTTTACAGATGCGCATGCGTAATAAACATAAACATCCTGTATCGTGATCGAAGAGACGCTCTGGAATTTCAGTTTTACTTTCGTTTTGTGTTCGCCGTGAAATAACCTGTAATTTGAATTTTACTTGACAAATTTAGAATTCAATAGTTTTAAATTGCACTCGTCCGACAGGACGAACTTGGCATTTTTTCTACTTGCCGGAAGCCAAATGTTACTCGTCAGTACGAGCGGACGAGTGGAATTTTACACCCCTGATGGATCCATGAAGTCCATTTTGTCTAACAAGCGACTGAATCACAAGGTAGACTGGTCCTTTGACATACAGAAAGTTTACAAAAGCAAAACGTTTCAACTCAGGTCAGCCTGTGCAGACAGTCTAGGCTGACCTGGATAGATTCATTTGGTAAATGCATGAAATTCCCTCTTGCCAGAGCATGGCTTAACTCTTTATCAAACGACAAAATTTAAAGCCTGGTCGAAATAGAAAGTATTTGCAGACGACAAAATTAATGTGACTCAAAAATTGAAATTGGTTCTGGGAAGGGTGGAAAACATTGTGGGAAAAGGAGAAAATGCTGGTTACCAGCATTTTCTCCTTTTCCCACAATGTTTTCGAAAGGCTTCTTTCTCAAGGTCCTTAAAAGTCGGGATTGTGTGGTAAAGGGTTAAAATGTATTTAACATGTTTGTCAACATTTTTGTTGATCATAATTTTGTGAGTATGTGACAGAGATAGCCTTATACCAAACAACAAAATTGTCTGATTGCCCTATAAACTTTCCCAATCCAAGACACCAACCATCTATTCTCTATTTCATGACCCTAATGACAGATTTAATTTTTAGCTTGGCTGTCTGGAAGAGGTGTCATAGTAACCCTTGTGTCACCTGCAATGTCTACCTGGTTTCTGTCATCGTTGAGTGAAAACTTCGACATTTTATCATAACTTCTTATCATAGACAATACCGGTATTTACTTCACCCTTTACCAGACGACAAAATTTTAGCCTTGTCCAAGTTGAAAGCATTTGCAGACGACAATTTAAATGTGGCTCGAATTGTGCAATTTTTCTTTGATAGCGTAGAAAACATTGTGGGAAAAGGAGAAAATGCTGGTTACCAGCATTTTCTCTTTTTCCTACAATGTTTTCAGAAGGCTTCTTTACCAGGGTAGCTAAAAGTCGGCATTGCGTGGTAAGCGTTAAGACTAAAATGGACTAGTTGTTAGCTATCACGGGAGGGGGAACCCATACTGGAGGACAGGCAACCTTTCGAATATGTTTGTTGACACAGTTGCTTTTTTTTTAGACTGAATTTTCACTGAAAAAGCAACTACACCCAAGAACTTGCATTGGCATGGTATGCTCCTACTAGGTTAGATTCTAGTTTGTTGTCATGTTAATGTGATGTAGCAGAAATTATTGTAATAGATGTTTGTGTGGCTTATATTTTTGAAGGGTTGTGATAATTACACACTACATGTACTTTTTACCCCTTTTCCATACAAGAAATTTTAGACTGTTTCAAGTTATAAGAATCTGCAGGCAACAAATTTGACGGTGATACACTTGAAATGTAGTTCTATGATAGAATAGAAAGCCTTGTGGGAAAAAGAGAAAATGCCGGTTACCAGCATTTTCAGTCTCTTGGGTTTAGTCACATTTAATTTGTCATCTGCAAATGCTTTCCATTTGGACCAGTCTAACACTTTGTTGTTTGGTAAAGAATCAAGCTGTTGCAATAAAGTAGACTCCTATTTCTTTGTGCTTCCATAAGATATAATGATACATGTACTTAGATTAATTAATCCCTGTGTGCCTTACAAATGTCTGTTCAATGAAAATTTTCCCTCATCACTTATATCCCAAAACACCAATCTCAACTAAGATATTATTATGAGTTTTATTGATTGAATTTGTTCACTAAATGATCTCGGAGTACTTCCAGACTTTTTTTGACTTTCAACTTTTTTAATGTCTTGGCGCTTATTACATTACACCCAGATGTAGAGTTGGCAAGCTTAGGTATTTGTTTACTACTTGTTTCACCAGTAATAATCCAGTCTTTATTTACAGAATTAGATCTAATTTTTTCACATAACCTCCCTTGTTTTCAGTGTAATATACCCATTACAAATTTTCTTATCTCATACACGTTTAATATCACTATTGTGTGACGTCATTTTTGACATCATTTTGTATGTATTTCGTACAAGTAAATGGATTTAATGGATATTACCGCGTGTGCATCTATAGATGGTTTTGCATCTTCTTATCCATGATTTGTGAAATATCATTATGTGATAAAAAGAAGCTGACATTCGTTGGCGTATGAGATAAGAATTTTATTAAACTCATCAAGGAAAATGTTACTAAGCTCGCCAAAGGGTCACTTAATAACATTTCCCTGAGACTCGTTTAATAAAATTTTATCTCAACGCCAACTCATGTCAGATCCTAGATATATCATACAGTAGTCCAAGATAATCGCTGTTATTGTCATCACTAGATTCCATATCCACTGGATTAATTTTTCTGGATTTTCTTTTGTTCCTTTTTATCCATCTTTTTGTTTTTCTTGATTCCTTCGTGCTCCTATTATCCGCTTTTTTGTTTTCAGACATTTTGGCAAAGTAATTGTAAAGTCTGCAATGATATTGCAAGTTTTTCAGTAAGGTTGGGAAGTTTCTATGGTTGTATCTTTCACCACATTTTCCATATTTTCCACATTTTTTATTCTTTTTTTAGCTCACCTGAGCACGAAGTGCTCATGGTGAGCTATTGTGATCGTGCTGTGTCCGGCGTCCGGCGTCCAGCGTGTGTCGTCCGTCGTCAACTTTTTACCTTGTGTACGCTCTAGAGGCCACATTTTCAGTCCGATACTAATAAAACTTGCTCAGAATGTTTGCCTCGATGATATCTTGGACAAGTTTGAAAATGGGTCATGCCGGGTCAAAAACTAGGTCACTAGGCCAAATCTTAGAAAAACCTTGTGTACGCTCTAGAGGCAACATTTTATGTCCAATACTCCTGAAAGTTGGTCAGAATGTTTGCCTTGATGATATCTCGGATGAGTTCGAAAATGGGTCATGTCGGGTCAAAAACTAGGTCACCAGGTCAAATCTTAGAAAAACCTTTTGTACGCTCTAGAGGCCACATTTTCAGTCTGATACTTGTGAAACTAGGTCAGAATGTTTGTCTTGATGATATCTTGGACGCGTTTGATAATGGGTCGTGTAAGGTTAAAAACTAGGTCACTAGGTCAAATCTTAGAAAAACCTTGTGTACGCTCTAGAGGCCACATTTTCAGTCCAAAACTCCTGAAAGTTGGTCAGAATATTTGTCGTGATAATATCTCAGACAAGTTCGAAAATAGATCATGTGGGGTCAAAAACTAGGTCATTAGGTCAAATCTTAGAAAAACCCTGTGTACGTTTTAGAGGCCACATTTACAATTCAAAACTCCTGAAACTTGGTCAGAATGTTTGTCTTGATGATATCTGGAATGAGTGTGAAAATGGGTCATGTTGGGTCAAAAACTAGGTAACTAGGTCAAATCTTAGAAAAACCTTGTGTACGCTCTAGAAACCACATTTTCTGTCAAAAATTCTTAAAACTTGGTCAGAATGTTTGTTTTGATGATACCTTGGATGAGTTTGAAAATGGGTCATGTCGGGTCAAAAACTAGGTCACTGGGTCAAAAATTAGAAAAACCTTGTGTACGCTCTAGAGGCCAAATTTTTTCAGTCTGATACTCTTGAAACTTGGTCAGAATGTTTGTTTTGGGGATATCTCAAAAGAGTTTGATAATGGGTAATGTCGGGTCAAAAACTAGGTCACTAGTTCAAATCTTAGAAAAACCTTGTGTACGCTCTAGAGGCCACATTTTCAGTCCGATACTCATGAAACTTGGTCAGAATGTTTGTCTTGGTGATATCTCAAAAGTAGTTGATAATGGGTTATGTTTGTTCAAAAACTAGGTCACTAGGTCAAATCTTAGAAAAACCTTGTGTATGCTCTAGAGGCCACATTTTTAGTCCAAAACTCTTGAAAGTTGGTCAGAATGTTAGTCTTGATAATATCTTGGAAGAGTTCAAAAATGGATAATGTCGGATCAAAAACTAGGTCACTAGGTCAAATCTTCGAAAACCTTGTGTACTTTCTAGAGGCCTCATTTTTAATGCAATACTCATGAAACTTGGTCAGAATGTTGGTCTTGCACCAGTTTGCAAGTGGGTCATTTGGGGTCAATAACACATGAAAATCTTGGTAGAATGTTTGTTATAATATCTCAAAAGAGATTGAAAATGGGTCATGTTTGGTCAAAAGACTCAGGTGAGCGACTTCAGGGCCATCATGGCCCTCTTGTCTTTTTCACAACATTTCATGTGAGTTCATGCTGCGATTGCATCAGCTTTTTCAAGTGCAATCCTTATTATTTGAATGTGCTACAGATATCTATATGTAACAATTTTTCCAATCTCTCAGCAAGCTACTTCTCACACTGTCCTTTTTTACCCTATAGACAATGTGATCTCTTATAAATCCTTTAACACACAATCCCAACTTTTAGATACCCTGAAAAGGAAGGCTTTTTAAAACATTGTGTGAGAAGAAGAAAATGCTGTTTACCAGCATTTTTTCCATCCTTTTCCTCCAGTTTCTACCCTTTCAAAGGCAGAAGTCATCATTTTGGCTACATTCAATTTGTTGTCTGCAAATGCTTTCACGTAGGTCGAGTACGATTTTTTTTCGTTTGGTAAAGAGAGTGCCCTTCAAAGTATCAACTTCTAGCCACCATCTTCAGCTTGGTGTATTAGGCATCAACAGCCGTGATTCTTGGTGACAGCAGACGTTCAACATGTGTCTCTCATATGCAACATTTCTCCCATGGTTGCAGAATTTCATTCAATTTCTTGAAACCTACCTCAGTGTCATCTCCAATATGTCACTTGTATAACATACAGCAATGTTACATTTTGGATAAATTAATCAAGACTTGATGAAGATTGATTAATATTCTATCAAGCCAGTGTTTCTTAGTGTTTACATGAGAGAACAGCTCCTGAAGGTCAAGTTCATCCTTTAACCCTTTACCGCACAATGCCGACTTTTAATGACCCTGGGAAAGGAGCCTTTTTCAAAACATTGTAGGAAAAGGAGAAAATGCTGGTAACCAGCATTTTCTCCTTTTCCCACAATGTTTCCTACCCTATCAAAGAAAAATTGCACCGTTTGAACCAATTGAAATTGCCGTCTGCAAATGCTTTCAATTTGGACAGGTAAAAGGTTAAATGACAACTTTGATTTTGTCTTGCAATTCTATCTCCAAGCATTTTCCGATTTGTTGTAGCAGTTGTGCAATATTTAATACCAGGTGAGACAGCAACGAGAGACTATGTGGTAAAGGGTAAATACTCTGTCAAGCCAGTGTTTCTTAGGGTTTACACGAGAGAACAGCCCCTGAAGGTCAAGGTCATCCTTGGGCTGCATGCAATGATGACTTTGACTTTGCCTGATTTTGCCTTGCAATCCATCTCCACTGGTCCAACATCAAGTACAAGGTTAGGCAATGATTCTGTCTGCTTGGCCCCAACTTTTTGTCTATTTGCACCCATTTCAGAAATCTTTTCCCACAATGCATCATTTTCATGTCTACATAGTGTTAAATGGTCAGAGACAGTTTCTGCTGGAGCAGTGTCACCTTTTCATTCAGCTATTCCAGGTAGCAGATTTTCTCCTTCAACCCATTTTTGTATTTCAGAATTTTCTGGTGTTTCCCTTTCTTTTCCAAGCATTTATTGTAGTCAATTTCATAGTCCTTTACAGAGCCTTGGCTAGATTCGACTCTGGATTATCTTCCATTGCACTTATAATAATTGTTGAAGAAGGTCAGTTTGACCAATAACTCTGAAACTGTCCCAAACAAAGAACTGGAAATTTGGCTTTTCTTGTAACTATTGTTCTGAGAAATTCAAACTCTGCTAACTTTTTGAGTTGTATTAGTATGTAAATATAAAACAATTGTCAAAAAAAAATTATTACATTAAAGCACCTAAACTTTTATAAGTACTAGATACATAGAGAATAGATGGTTGGTGTCTTGGATGGGTTAAGTTTATCGGGCAAGGCAGAGGAATTTATCTGGTGAGCCGAAGGCAAACCGGATAAATTTCGGAGCCGAGCCCGATAAACTTAACCCATCCAAGACACCAGCCATCTATTCTATTTATCCTGTCACTCACTGTAACGGAACAAAACAAACAAACGGAAAAAAAAACATTGATAAATACCGTACCTTTAAAAAATTTCCGGAGCTGAACTTGATCGACTTTCTCAATCCAAGACACCAACCGTCTATTTTATTTATCCCTTTTCTCATTTATAATCCAAAATCAGACTAAATTGAACATTTCGCTCGAAATAAGGCACATATTGACATCTTTCTCACTAGATCTATGAGAAACTTTAAAAAAGGAAGAACCATGTTTACAACACCCTCTGGATATGCAGCTGCAATAATGACGTCATGAATGATATTGTCTACGTCATTAATTATTAAACGTGACGTATATCCGCAGAAAAATAATATGGCGAAGAAGACAATGTGTTTTAACATAACAGACTATTAATTAAACGAGCAAAAGTATTCGCTAGCGATTGATTGATTCATTACAGCAGGAAGACGCTTGGTTGAAAATAGTCCCAATTAGCAGGTGCGCACTTCGCGGTCACGTGACCAACTGACAGATATCAAAGAAAATATACGGCATCCTGTTATCGGGTTGAAATTGTAGAAGGTGACAGGATAACTAGTATTACTTTACCGTGCATAACTCCTTATCAAATGACCAATTTCAAGCAGAAAAGCATCACAACTTTGACCCTCAGGAGTTGTTCTCTTGTGGAAACTGAAGAAACACATGGTTTGATAGAACTGATTTCGACCTCTTTTTTCATTCTATCTAGTTGCCATCTTATACTCTGAAACTAGTGTTTAAATGTTCAAAAAAATCTCTTTCAAGTTTCCTTGTGCCAAATGTTGTTAGTGGCTGAAGACTTTTCACCATCCATTGAAATTCTATATTAGCCATGCTCTGGCAAAAGCAAGATGCATACCATGCAAGTCGTCGCAAGTCCGGATATAGTTTTTTGTTCTGAAATGTATTTTTAAACATTATACTTAATATGTGCTCATAACGGATTCCTAATCACTATTATTATCTTTTGCCAAAGTTAACAAACTTGGAAAGCTATGTATAATTTTCACTTGAAACATCATTACCTCTAAAATAAATTTCTACAGAAGGCTTTACAGAATACATTCAAAACATTATTTACTTGCTTCTTGCACATATAGATTTTATATTTTTTGCTTCGCTTTGCCAATGTTGAAAGTACTGATTTTTTGAGTTCCCTCAGTTCAATTACCGTTTTGTCTACTTCCTATATTAAACAAAGTTACCCTGTGTATTAACTTGCTTAACTGTATACTGTAATAATGCTGAGGTTTTTTTTTTAAATGTATTTATTTATTTATCTTCTTGTGGTTCTGAAATGTATTTTCAAACATCATACCTATTATGTGCTTATAACTAATTACTAATCACTACTGTAATATGTTATTGCATTTGATTGATTCCATACAGTTGGATAATCTTTTCTATAATTCTATTTATCTTTGTATTTTATAAAGAATCTCTGATGAAAGGTTGTAAGATTTATTGTCTCTATTTTCTTATTGTTGTTTATGTATTACAAGTTCTAGCTTACCGTATTACCATTATTATCATGTTATTTCCTGAAAGCAATTAGCAGCACATATTTAAAACTTTGTAAAAATTAGAGTGCAAAATAAACCCAAGTTACATTTTAAGCTGAGAAATAAAACTCAAATACTTGTAACTTAGTTCTGATTCCTAATCACTACTGTAGTGTGTGATTGTTAGCTCCACTGGCCGAAGGCCAGAGAGCTATTGTCATGGCGTTGTGTCCGTCGTGCGTGCGTCCGTCCGTCTGTCCGTCCGTCCGTGCGTGCGTCCGTAAACTTTTTCTTTAAAAAACTTCTCCTCAGAAACTATTGACTGGATTTTTACCAAATTTCACAGGAATGTTCCTTTGGTGGTCCTCTTTCAAATTCCTTCAAATAATTGTGTTCCATGAAGAATTCTGGTTGCCATGGCAACCAAAGTAAAAAACCTTTAAAAATCTTCTCCTCCCAAACCGCTATTTGGATAGCATTATTATTTTGCAGGAATGTTCCTTAGATACAGGTTTACAGAATTCCTTAAAAAAAAAAGATCTGTCAAAAAACATGGCTTTTATGGGAGACTCATTTTCCTTTTATGGTATAAAGTAAAATCTTTGAAAAATTTCTTCTCTAAAACTATTCATTGGATTTCATTGTTGTTTTGCAGGTAAGTTCCTATGGTGGTTGTCTACCAAATTGTTTCTTCAGTGAGCTAAAATGCAGGATTGAATGATAATTGTTAAAAACTTCCTTTCGCCATTATAGAAATATCAGGCCTGTGGAGCGATACAGGCGCTCAAGCGCCTCTAGTATTTGATTGATATCATAAAGTGGATACTCCTTTTACTGTAAATCTTCATATAATTATATTTCTATTCATATTTATCTTCATGTTTCATGTAGAATCTCTGACAAAAGGTTGTTAGATTGATTGTCTCTATTTTCTTATTGTTGTTTATGTTTTACAAATACTAGCTTATCATATTATCACTATTGTTTTGTTATTTACTGATACCAGTTTTCAGTACATATCTGAAGTCCTTACCAAACAATCCGGTGTTTTAACGACCCTGAGGAAGAAGTCTTTTGAAAACATTATTGGAAAAGTTGAAAATCCTGATAACTGGCATTAAATTTTTCCTTAAATTCTATTGGTAAGCCATGACCCATATAAAGTGTAATGTACATTATTTTGTTTTTTTTTTATCTATATAACTGTTTTTTGTCTTTCTATTTATAGTAATTAAAAGTCTAAAATACTTACTTTTTGTCGTTTTCCTCAAGATAACTCTGAATTCCAACCCAATTATATTGATAGGCTCATTTAACCAAACGACAAAATTTGAACTTAACCAAATAGGCATTTGCAGACAAAAAATTAAAGGTAGTTCAAATGATGATTTCTCATGATAGGTTAGAAAGGATTGTGGGAAAAGGGCTGTGAAAACTAGGAATTGTGTTGTTAAGGGTTAAATATGGGTTACCCTGTTAAAAAAGTAGCTTACCGGTATTAGGTCAAATCAGTAAAGCTTTTTGTGCCCTCTAGAGGCTGTATTATCAGTCTGATGTACAGGAATTCGGGTCAGAATGTTTGTCTGGGATAAAACCTCAAATGAGTTCTAAATTGTGTCACCTTAGGTCAAAAAGTAGGTCATTTGGTCAAATCAAAACATCTGCACACTTCAGATGCTACCTTTTCTGCCATTCAAAAGTCATACTGGCGGCAAATATTCACGAAAGTTAGTACGAACTTTTGGTTTTGACTACGAATTGTTTTAAGTTATTATTATTCTCTCAGGTGAGCGATCAAGGGTCAAAATCCTCCTTTTTTAGCGATTCAGGATTGCGTTTCACTAAATTGTGTATGGCGATCCAGAAAATGCAGAAGCTTTCATAGAATTTATGACATCAGCGCCAATGCTTGGTTGTAGGTATCTTTTGAAACCTTGGAAGGTTAGGGAACAGTAGAAAATTTATTTCTTAACCCATCTACACGTATCAAAGTCGGGGTTGTCTTCCGTTTTTGGTTACACATTCACTTTCAAAGGGGGGGGAGGAACAAATTTTCTCCGATTTCGTTGCGCAACTTGAGTATATAATATAGGGAATGTTCTATTTTAGTAATAGTGTTCGATGATAGACCAATGAAAGTTTCAGTGTTCCGTGACAGACCAATGGAGCTTCAAAGACCTGCGGGTACACTGAGGGCTCAGTCGAGCGGTACATGGCTATCATGGCCCTCTTGATGTATAGAATAGAATAGCTTGCTCTTTTCAGATCTTTAAATTTTTCTAAACACTCTCCAAACATATTTTTTCGAAAGTGCACCAACCACCAGAAATAGGAGAGAGAGAGAGAGAGAGAGAGAGAGAGAGAGAGAGAGAGAATCTGAATACAAAGAATATAGAAAAAGAGACAGAAAGTGGGACAAGACTGATGTATCAGGCTAGACATTACAGAAAAGTCGGATAGATAGATAGATAGACATATAGTGTTCAACACCGTTTTCAATATTATCTAAGTTATATCGCTGCAATCGGTGCACCTACCCATGCTTTCCTGGAGTTTCTTTTTTAACCAGTACTCCACACAGTATTTCTTCCCAGGCCACTGGCTGCTTTTCCACGAATAAAGTCGGAAGAAAGACGAAGAAACAGGAAGAGAGAGGGAAACAAGAAATATCTTAAAAAAAAAATAGACGGCGTGAATTTTGCCAGTAAAGAGACAGGGGCCCTTAAAATAAACATGTCTACATTTTTGACCAATCACAAATTTCTATTTATTCGGTTGTTATCAGTACCAAAAAGTAGGTCAAAAGCCAGCACATTCAGCTACGCCGAAAAAAAAAAAACACTCAGCGGGAGACGGAACGCAAAGAAATTGGATAGAATTACCTTGGACCGGGAAAGACTTGTTATTTTTGGGATTTTGGGATCATTATAGCAAATAGATTTGCTTAGGGCAGACATTGCATAGAAAAAAAAAGAGGAAGTGTGGCTTCTAGCGTCAGATTCCATTAAAATGTATTTCTATCCTTATAAATCACAGTTAATGATAGCATTTACATTAAGATGATAGGGAGATTTGGGCGTCACACGTTACATTACTTAACCCGAAGAGTGCCTTGCTCATGGTCTATGAAAAGGGGGTTTAAGGCATCTGCAAAAAGTATCGACTCAGGTCCGCCTGCGCAGTCCGCGCAGGCTGACCTGAGTCGAAACGTTTTTGCTTTTGGTCAATTTTCTGCAAGTCAGAAGACCAGTCTTCCTTATGATTCAGTAGGTTGTTAGGCGAAATAGATTTTATGGATCAGTAATTATGTGATGACTTGCTTGGTATAAAACATCACGGAACTGCATTAAGCCCCCTTTTGCCAGAGCATGGCTCATCTACATTTCTAAGTTTAGAAATAAGACTCAGATAGACCGAAGGAGCTCCGAGTAAAGATAAAGTACATTTTTATCTTTGCTCTGTGAAAAGGGGGTTTAATGCATTTCTAAAAAAAAAAAAAATAGGCTGACCTGGGTCGAATCTTTTTTTGCTATTTGTCAATTTTCTGCATGTCAAAGCACCATGCTACATGTACCTTATGATTCAGTCGGTTGTTGAGCAAAATGGATTTTCTTGATCCATAATTTTGTGATGACTTGCTTGGTATAAAGGATCACGGCTCCCGATGCATGAAACCCATTAATGCAAAAGCATGGCTTATTTTTATAGAAATAAGACCCAAATACACGTAGTTGCAAATTTCAAGCTAAGCAACTATTTACCAATCAAATCCATGTTTCAACAACCTTTCTCTTCTCTATTTCTTTACAAATGAACCTTTCATTTCAGCCACATTTAATTTGGGCGTTTTATCATCCGTTAAGGAAAAAATTACATATGATTTTTTCCCTTTAATGAATGATAAAACGGACATTCCAATGAAAAATGGAATTCATCCTTTATATTAGCATAGTAATAGTACAGACAAAACTTCGTTTTTATGGATTCAAAACCTCTGTTTTGACCGAACCGACTAGTTTGTATACGAAATGAGTGGGATGAAGTTCTTAATTTAAGAACTGATGTACTAAGATTCGATGTTAAACGTCTGAATATGTTTCATATTTACGATTTTCTTTCATAATATGTTGGTACAAATTTTTATATAAAGAGAGGGATGTCGATGTATTAAAAAAAAAAAAAAAAAAAAGAGCAATGCTGTGAAAAGGGGGCTTAATGCATCTGCAAAAGTATCGACCCAGGTCAGCCTGCGCGGACTGCGCAGGCTGACCTGGGTCGAAACTTTTTGCTATTTTTTTTTTCATATTAAAGGACCAGTCTAGCTCGTGATTCAGTCAGTTGTTAGACAAAATGGACTTTAAGGGTCCATTATTATATGGTTACTTGCTTGGTAAAATGCATCACGGAGATGCATCAAGCCCCCTTTTGTCAGAGCATGGCTCTTTTAGAAGACCATTTCTCTAGAAATCCAAGAAGTATACATGTATTTATACACTATTAAGCTGTTACAACTTCTCTGTTCAAATCATTGTTTCAAGATACAGTTGTAAAGATTTTATAGACTGTAGAATGATTCAAAATTTAGCCAGCTGTGTAAACATAGATAAATTACCGATATATATTGAGTAAGGGAATAATACATTCATCTGAAATCTTCGATCTAAAACCGGAAACGTCGCAACAGTGATTTCATTGATGGCCCCAAGAAAATGAATTGCATTTTTTATCGGTCGTAATCTATGCAACCTTGCAACCGTCAGGGGCAATATTTAGCATGAAGATACAAGAATAATTACAGTTTGATAAAACAAAGTAAAATGGGTTAAAAACTGTCTGAAAACGAGTATAGATGTATCCAGGGATCGTATATACACATGTATATAAGATCCCTGATGTATCTGAAACTTTACTTTGTTCGCAAAGCAAGTATTGACAGAAAAAAAGTCTCTTTGGCACATTAGGAACACCGACAAAAAACAAGAAAGAAAGTTCCTTCATAAAAAAAGAACGAAATCAAATCATTCAATAGTCCGCCATTTCGCATCTAGGAAATCCAATTACAAAAGAAAATTGCTTTTGATAAGCTTGCAAATGGTCTCTGTCTACCAAAAAATAATGACGTCCTAAATTAATGAAAACCTTACACATTCAGTTAGGAAATTTGCTTTTCAAAATCAGAATTTGTGCGTGCTTACACGCCTGTCTGGATTTGTATTTAATAACGTTATATTATTTCATGCTTTTCGGTAGTTTATCGAGAAATAACGGGAGAATATAGTCCCATATTTCATAGTTACGACCAGTATAAAATAACGATTTTATCTTTTAACTCTTCAAATGAAGGCGGAAACAGTATTAGTTGTACGGTCAGGTGGCAGGGGACTTGGAAACTTGTTCACGGCTGTGGTGAATCATGTCGCCCCGAGCCGAAGGCGAGGTGGAGACATGATTCACCACAGCCGTGAACAAGTTTCCAAGTCCCGTGCCACCTGACCGTACAACGAATTTATTATACTGCAAAGTTTTACCATTCCAATGTGTGTTAAGCGAATTTTACCTGTTTTTTCGTTTCAAAAATTGAGTACGCTGACGAAGTAGGATTTCCCTTCTGAGTGCCCCAATTCAATGAAAACTGACGTCACTGGGAACTGACGTCACTGAAACCTTGGTAAAACGTGCTAAAACGTGCAGTTTGGCGCATAATCTTGATGTTAATCTTGATCGAAGCAGCCATTTTGGATGTTGTGTTGAAAGTGTAGTCATGTATACGGGGCTCCCGAAAGGGAAACTGCTTTTACGTTGGTATTGACAGTGTACATGATATATATGGTCGGGGCATATTATCCAATCAGATCACGAGAAAGTTCTTTGCAGTATAATAATAGTGCCTGCGCACTCGTTACCTAGGTAAACAGTGCGTGCCACTCAACCAGATGGAAATATGACGTAATTTACTTTACATTTCTCGCGCTTTACGTAATATGCGGAGGGGGTACGCCACGGGAAGTTATCGAAAACAACTACACTGGATTTTGATGTAAGTCCCCCCCCCTTAAAAAAAAGAGAAGGTTTAGAAGCATGAAATAAATAGAATATTTGGGTTTTTTTTTTTTTTCGGTGAAAGATTGAAATTTATTTAATCGAGTGAACATCATCGGTAATATTTTCAATGATGTTCACTCGATGAAATAAATTTAATATTTTCACCGAAATAAACAATATCCTCTCTTTATTTGATTCAACTCTTGACCATACAATCTCGAGTTTTAACCTTTTATCAGACGAGAAAATTTTAGCCTTTTCCAAACTGAGAGCATTTGCAGACGACAATTTCAATGTCACTCAAAAGGGGCATTTTTTCTTTGATAGGGTAGGGTTTGATTGCGAGAAAAGGAGAAAATGCTGGTTACCATCATTTTCTCCTTTTCCCACAATTTTTTTCTAAAGGCTTCTTTCCAAGGGTCGGTAAAAGTCGGCATTGTGCAGTAAGGGTTTACTTCCCTTTGGGAAAGACTTTTGAAAACAATGTGGGACAAGGAGAAAGCGCTGCTAACCAGCATTTTCTTTTTACCATAATGTTTTCTACCCTTTTGGAGTCAGGTTTCATCAACTGAGCCGCATTCAACTTGTCGTCTGCAACTGCTTTGAATTTTGACGAGTATAAAATTCTGTCGGTTGGCAAAGAGTTAACAAGCACCTCTTCATTTGATTCTGCAAACAGTATAGATCAAGATCTGAATACACAGAACGTATAGTTTGATCTTTGATCCACTCTGCCTGTTATGTCTTGAGACTTTGTCGCGAAAGCAGTCTTGTAAAAATAAATGAGCAATACTCTGTGAAAAGGGGGCTTAATGCATCTGCGAAAAGTATCGATCCAGGTCAGCCTGCGCAATCCGCGCAGGCTGACCTAGACCGAAACTCTTCGCTACTGTTCAATTTTCTGTATGTCCAAGGCGCAGTTTACCGAATGATTAAGACGGTTGTTAAAAAATGTGGCTATTATGGATCCATAACTATGTAATGACTTGCTTGGTTTAAAATATCACAAAGATGCATTAAAGCCCCTTCTGCCAGAGCATGGCTCATATGAACTAATACTAAACATAGCGATTTTTCTCTTTAAATCTTTACCAAGTAGTTCCGAGTTTTCACAACCATGACAAAAAAGCTCTTGAAAATATTCAGGGAATAAAAAAAAAAGCTGGTAAACATTTTACAAGTAAAGCGTCACCAAGTCCTTTTAACTTGTGGTATCCACAACTCAGAACTGTAAGCGATTTATGCACCTCATCAGGTCCTCATGGGCGTCACCTTATCATGTTTATGAATAAGCAATTACGTAATCTACTTCTGTTTATAATCAAGAAACGCCTTCAAGTCTTGTTTACAAGTGCTGATTGTCGCTTAGTTCTGTCTACAATAGGTGAGCTGCATTTAGTCCTGTTATCAATGCAACCCTCGGTTTAAAAAAAAAAAAACAACTTGAATCTCTTACTGTTGCTCAAATCCGTCAACGGAGTCATTTTCCGACTTAAGTTGAGTGCGTTGATTTAGACGCATTTCAGTAACATTTACAAACTTGTGTAACCTTCTTAAATCCCGAGTTGATGCAACGTTTCAGACTTAACTCTGAAAAATAATCGTGAAATCGTGAATTTTTCGTGAAACCTAGCCTAGTCTACAAAGCAATTACGACTCTGGAAAGCGCAATTTAAACGCAAAGAAACCTTTGAAATCAACTGTTAAAAGGGGAAAAACCGAATAAAACTTGAATCAGTTTCAAAAGACATATATCAATGTCAGATGTATTAATAAAAACAAATGATGCCCAAGTGGGAGGGCATGCAAATTGCTATGCAGAACGTTAGAATTGAATTAATTACTTTTCGTCTGCATGTCACTTTGTTTCCGTTATGATTGATAGATCACTTTTTTCAGTCTGCTAATTTCGAAGACGTGTGATAAGTGTAATCATTCATCGCTGTCTGCTGCAGAGAGTGTTTCAATTTGAATTTTTCCTGTAATTGCTCGGCAAAAAGTTTACATTACATACTTCTCGACATTAGAAGTTGCCTCCTATTATTACGCTGGTTGTTTTGCAGTCGGAATTTCACTATTGCTGCGCATGTAAACCTGAGCCCTTTAATATAATAAGATTTTTTAGGTCATGAATAGTTACTACGTTCATCAACCAGAACCAGTCGGGTCATGAATATTTACCACGTGTAGTAACTAAAAGCCATCAGACACTGAATGCTTAATTAATGCAAAACTAAAGTCTATCAGGCTACAAATAGCTACTAAGTGTAGCAAAAGGAACTTACCCTGCCATAGGTATTTTCTACACGTAGTGACTAGAATCAGTTAGGCTATGAATATTATTACGTGTAGTAATTAAAACCTATCAGGCCATGAATATGTACACGTGCAATGTGTATTAACTAGAACCCTTAAAGCTATGAATTGTTTTTACATGTATTACATAGAATCTATCAGGTCATGACTAGTTACAATGTGTAAGAACCAATCAGGCCATATATAGTTACTGATGATAGTAACTAAAACCCATTGGGTCATGAATAGTAACTGAATGGTTACTACGTGTAGCAACCGGGCCATGAATACTGTTATGTAGAAACTATAACCCCTAAGATTATGTTATGAATAGCTTCTATCTGTAGTAAGCCCAACCTATCAGGCAATGAATGAAACGTATAATTACTTGAACCCCTGAGGCTTTGAATAAGTTTTATGTGTATTTTGGAGAACCTGTCAGGCCATGAATAGTAACTACATGTAGAAACTTGAATCCACCAGGCTATGCCTACATGTAATACCTAGAACCTACCAGGCCATGATTAGTTGAGCACTTCTTGTATAAACAAGAGCCGGTCATACCGTCATTAGTTACTACTTCTTGTTAAAAGAACCTACAGTGTCAAAAATAGTAATTATAAACAATTGGGCTAGGACAAAATACTTATTTTGGTAACTAGAACTAATAAGACTATGAATAGTTACAACATGAAGTGACTAAAACCAATCAGGTCATTTATAGTTACTGAGTCAGCAACTACATACCATTGGGCCATGAATAGTAAGAAGGTGTTGTAACTAAAACCGATCAAGTCATGAAAAGTTACTACGTGTAATAATGAGAATCCATAAGACCATGTATAGTTATAACGTAGAGTAACTAGAACTCGTAACGCCATTGTTAATTACTACATGCAGTGCTTAGAGCCAACAAGGCCACGAATACTTATTATCTGGAACCCATTGGGTTATTAGAAGTTACAACGTACAATAACTAGAAGCCCCCAGGCAATGAATAAACACTTCGTGAAGTAACTAGAACCCAACAAGCCATGATAAGTTGCTACGTGTAGAGATTAAAAACAAATCAGGCCATAAATAGTAACAACGTGTAGAAACAAGAGTAAGTACTTGTTATACCAAGAACCCATCAAGCCTTGAATTGTCACTGCGTTACTCTGTGATATGAACAGCAAGTACGTGTAGTAACAAGAACCTATCAGCCTATGAGTTGTAACTACGCGTAGTAATTAGAACCTTTCAGGCGATGAATAGGTATTATGTGTAGTAATTAGAACCTATCATGCCATAAATAGTTTCTACCTATAGTAACTAGAAACCATCAGTCAATGAATAGTTACCACATGTAAAAACTAGAGCCTACCAGGCCATGATTTGTAACTTCATATGGTTGCTAGAACCCATCAGGCCATGAATAGATACCATTTGTAGCAACTAGAACCTAAATAGGCCACGGATAGCCACCAGAATTCGCATTTTAAAGTATACGCAAAATAATACAAAAGGTATTGCCTGGGGCGCGAAGTGCGATCGGGGGAGGGGGCTTTCCAGGAGGGTCTGGGGGCCTCCTCCAGAAAACATTTGAATAGTAGAAGCTATTTGGTGGCCTCTTGTGGTGTTTTTTGGCACAACCATCTTTCTTTTGTTGCTGTTTTTTTTTCAAAGTGTACGCAAATGCGTTTTTTTGCGTACAGTAAGCTACCGCCCCCCCCCCCCCCGTACACTCTACATAGAGTACCTTAATTCTTAGGCAGACAACCTAATCTTACTTTTGTCCCTATCGAAAGATTTCTGAAGTGCACAGATTAAATGTGGCTCGATTGACGTAGCTTATCTTTTGAACGGTAGAAAGAAATTGTGGGAAAGTTTAGGTACAATTAGGTACAAGCATTTCCTTTTATTCCCACTTTTTCCAAAGAATTATTCTTCAGAGTTTGCAAAAGCAGTGGATAGTATGATAGTATGACAAAGGGTTGAGAAACGCAAATGAGATTTCATCAAAATTCAGAAGTCATAAATCAATTATTCCATATATAGACCCCTAATGGTATCGCAGATGGTGCCAGTAAATTTGTATAATTCTATCTCTCAACAATGTCCTATTCAATTATACCGAGGACATTCCGTCGTCGCAAAGCATGCAAAATTAGTGTTTGGCTACGTTGTCTTTCTTGCGCACGTGTACAAAAGTGTCACGTGGTCATATTTCATGAAAGTAAGCATTTGCGGACTATGCAGGCTGACATGGGTCGATACTTTTTGCAGATGCATTAAACCCCCTCCTGCAAAAGCATGGCTTATATCCATGTCATGTAATTGACATTGTTTCCTATCTACACTCACATTACCAATCTGCAATGAATGTTCCAAAATTAGAAATGCTATTCTACCATTTGTCTTAATTTAGGAGAAAAACTTCATTTTCAGATAATAAGACATGTCGTTTGAGACTCGATTGTGACAGCTACCGTGTGTTAGTTTTAACTGCAGTGCTGTTCTTATCAAGAATAACGATGCCAATGATATAGCGTCGTTAAGTGTACAACGACGCTATTTTTGACACCGTTCTTTATATATACGTAGAATAAAAAATAAGAGAACCATTGTATTTTATACTGAGGTAATGCTTTATTTTACCTAGAGCATAAAGCAGATATGGTATCCAAGTCCATATTGGGTGTGACCTCCATGTGCAGCAAAACCTGCACGACACCTGGCGGGCATACCTTGAATGATACAGCGTATCGTTGCTCTTGGAAACTGCTGAAATATTGAGAGGTAAAGTCACCCTGTCATATCATGTCAGAAGAAACAAATAACAGGGTTCCCTTATTTTTGGGGGCCACGTATATATATATATCTCTCTCTCTATTTGATGACTTGCCAGCTATCGCATTACTTATGTCAGTGATAAATCACTTTTTAAGTTTGGTGAGATAATAAGAAATTATGAATAGTCTCTTTAATGCATCTCCGAGATGCATTGTACCAAGCAAGTCGTCACATGATCTTATGAATCCATAAAATCCATTTTGTCCAGCAAACGGCTGAATTATGAGGCAGAATGGTCCTTGGAATTGCAGAAAATCTACAAGTAGCAGAAGGACTGCGCAGGCTGACATGGATCGAAACATTTTGCAGATGCATTCAATCCCCTTTTTACAAAGCTTGATTCATTTTTTATCCCTGCAGTATCCAGAGCCTGCTTTCACCAGCCATTCTAAATAATCTTCGAAGAATTTCCTGTCAGCTATGGCGCATCACTGTCGTGTACCGGATACATATTAAAACGCGGTCCGCATAACTCAAATTCTGCTGCTAAAATGTACCAATATAGTGGAAAATGGCTATAAATAATAAGTCTGTGTTGAGAAATCAAGCCTGCTTTTCGCTCCAAGAGTTCTTTAAAACATTATGATATCATAATTTCAAACATACAGAGTAATAAAAGAAGAATATTGTTTACTGCAAATTTTTGTTTACAGTTTTTAAATATAGACTTTCGGGAAACCAGACTTTGTGCGGGTTTTTTTTCACAGACTTAAACAACTTCGACAACAACAACAACAACAAAGGGGGGCTGTGTTTATATATGACTAGTGCATAGGTCATACGATAGCTAACCATGGCTGGATGAATCGTACCAGTCAGCCTTGTTTTGAAAAAAAAAAAAAAACCGAATAGATCTACATGTATTTTAATTTGAAATTGGCTGCGTCGATTGCCATCTTGTAAAATAGTCCGGTTCTATATATCCAGAATACCCAAATTAGATTGTATTTACTTTGAAATGTTACCTTGCAGAAAGTAATGCAAGCCTAAGTGTTAGCAACAGACTGCCGATAAACCTAGGCCATTCATTACTAGACGTTGATGGCTTCTGTACAGGCCAAACCGCCTAGGAGAGAAATTAACCTCTGAAAATTGCTTTCTCTTGTTTTCATTATCGTTCTGCAGTGCTGTGTTTATAGCTGTAAATATTTGTTGTATTTTTTTTTTTTATCTCTTTTGTAGCTTCTTTGTTTGTTCAATTAATTAATCCTTCACTGAGCAATCCCGAGATTTAAAGACTGTGACAGACAGGGTTTTCAAAACATTGTGGGAAAAAAAATGAGAAAATGCTGACAAGCAGCATTTTTTCGTTCCCCCCCCCCCCCACAATGCTTTCTTGTCCTTTCACTGACGAATTTCATCATTTGAGGCACACATAATTTGTTGTCTGCAAAAGCTTTTAACATGGAAAAGTCTACAATTTCGTCATTTAGTACTTCAGGGTTAACTGGTTTGTTACATAATGCAGAAGAACTGCGTCATACAGCGGGCCATTTTGAAATTGGTCTGGAAAATAGAGAAAGTGGTATTTGTGTACTACAACAACAATAACAACAACAACAACAACAGCAACAATAATAACAACAATAATAATGATAGAAAAATAATGATAACGAAGATGATAATGATATTGATAGAAATATCAAAAATTCGTAAACTGTAAAGTAGATAATTCATTGTGAAAACAATATAACATACACGATAATACAAAATGAAAACAAGATGATGTAAGATGAAAACAAGATGGTGAAAGCTTAAAAGAGAAATGTTTAACCTAAAAGCACGCCTTCGTAAAGTGAAACTAGATAGTGTAAAATGATTTTACGTAATATGAAAACAAGATGTTAACGAAAAACTCGATAATATTAAGTGAGAAACAAAATAATTATTTTTATGTTAAACTTTTGAAAATTTTGAACGGTGAAAACAAGATATTTTCAAGTGAAAGCAAAATCATATTATTCAGAAAACAACATATCTTAAGTGAAAGCACAATCATGTAAAAAGAAAACAAGATATTTTAAGTAAAAGCAAATTTGTGTAAAGGGACAACAACTAGATATTTTAGGTGAGGCAAAATCATGTAAAGAGAAAACAACTTATTTCAAGTGAAAGCAGAAATTATGTAAAGAGAAAACAAGATGTTTTAGGTGAAGGCAAAGAGAAAACGACATATTTTGAGTGAAAGCAAAGTTATGGGAAGAGAAAACTAAACAGTGTAAAGTACACGCAAGATGATGTTAACTAAAAGCGAGATAGTAAAACAAAAATAAAAAAAATACAAAGTACATGTAAGCTATTGCAAGGCGAAGAAAAAATCCATAATGTTAAAACAAGATAACTTGAAACGGAAAAAGTATTTAATAAAATGAAAACAAGATCGTGTGAAATGATGACTAGATTTTCTTAGCACGTTACAACACAAGCACAAGCCCGACTTTTAACAACCCTTAGAAAGAAGCCTTTTTAAAACATTGTGGGATAAGGAGAAAATGCTGGAAAGCAACATTTTCTCCTTTGCCCACAGTGTCTTATAAAAAGCAATTTTCAATATTTGGGTCACATGTACTTTTACGTCTCAAAACGCTTTCAATTTGGACTTTTCATAAATTTTACCATTTGGTAGAGGGTAAAGCAAAAAGAATCTGTAAATTACAAGGAAGATTGGTGTACAAAATGAAAATGAAGAGGAAATAAGATTAATGTAAAAAGTGAAAAACAATGTGGAAGCAAGATAAATGTATAAAGTGAAAACAAAAGTGAAAACAAGGTTAATGTATAAAGTGAAATATAATGAGGAAACAAGATCAATGTATAAATTGGAAAATGAAATGGAAACAAGACTTGAAAGTATAAAGTGAAAAATAAAGTGGAAACAATGTTTGAATGTATAGTGTGAAAAATAAAGTGGACACAAGATTAATACAATTCAGTTCAGTTCTTTATTGGCAAACATCCACAAAAAGTGTCTGTGGCCATTTACGAAATGACAGAATAACATTATGGCAAAGACAAACATATACAAATACATAAGCAACATAATGAACACAGGTAAAAGTCCTCAAAGACTACTATAGAAATTGATTTAAGGAACAGCAATAGACTGTATGACTTCATCGCGAAGAGAATAACTTTCTGAAAGATAATTGCAAATAGAAAACTTTTTTTTTCTTTTTTGACGATGAAATTAATTCAACGAAATAATTAATATTCGGCCATAATATATATCAAATGTGTTTTCGTCTTAAATGCTCGTATTTTGGACAACAAAGCAAAACAATATTCATTTTCAACAACATGTGAAGAACAAATTTTACACTGTTTATTATCTGTGTGTGTACCATTATATCGTCCGGTTTTAATTTCTAGTTTATGGGAACTAAGCCTAAAACTTGCAAGTAATTTTGACCATTTATTGTTTGTTATATTGTCAAGATAGTTTTCATATATGAATTAATTTTCAAATTTACAATAGTAGGTAAGCTTACTGGAATTATTGATTGACGTATTCCAGCTCTGCAAATACTGTTCATACAATCTGGTTCCATATTCACCACCCTTTCCAAAGTCTTTTTCTTCAGAATTTTCTAATTTGAAATTAACACAACTTCTGATTGGCTAAACAATTTTGTTTAGCTAATCAGAAGTTGTGTCACTTTCAAATTTATAGAATCTTGAATAATAAGATTAAAGATTTTCTTAAGAATGATTAATGAATACGGGCCCTGGTTTTCAAAGTTGCTGCATTATTGACACTCGCATCAAAATTTAGTCTAACGCTAGTAAGATCAAGATGGTCAATCATTCAATTGACCCATTTGGCCCAATAAGCATTAGAAACATAATTGCATTGATCGATATGAGCACCATACAGATTTGAATGACTTTGTGACATAACTTTATACTAAAACTTTAGTGCACGTTGCTTACATATCACAGAGATAGGTACATGTAGTCTACCGAACTCCCCAGATAGCACATATTGGAATTTGTTTTTCATCTCTCAATAAATTTCGCAGAAATCTCAAATGTAAATTATCTATGCTTTTGAAATTGTACGCACCCCACACCTCTGCACTGTACAGTAAAATTGGTTGTACCGTCGAATCAAACAGTAAAATATTTGTCTTAAAATCAAATGGATTTTCATCAAAGATCCTCAAAAGGTTATTGTATGTTTAGCCATTCAAAGTTTTTACAGCTAAATTGAAATAACTTTTATGATTAAAAACCAGACCTAAGTACGTAAAATTGTCAACAAATTCAACTACTTTTCCATTGATAAAAATACTTTGCTGTTTAAAAGAAATTCTTTTTTCAAATACACAGACTTTAGTTTTCTCAATATTTATTTTAAGACCCCATTTACATGAGAATTGATTTAAACTATCCTATCAATTTGAGATTGAAGGCTTTCTTTACTGGTTGCAAAAAAGAACAATATCGTCTGCAAATTAAATAAAAAACTTTGATAGTAATTCTGGTTGATAGTAATTCTGGTTCAGAATCGTTCAACGAATTAAAGTCCAAATTTTCAGTTATATCCTTAATGAAAAGAAGAAATAATATTGGCGAAAAAAGCTCTCCTTGCCTCAAATCAAAGCAAACGTCGAAAAATTCTTATAAATTAGTATTGTGCGTTAATATCATGATGAACCGTTTCGTACACTGGTCTTATTATATTTGTGAATTTACAACTTATACCCAGTTTGATAAGCTTATAGAACAGAGCGTCTCTTTCAACAGTATCAAATGCCCTCTTGTAGGATATTTCATTATTTGTCATTTATTAATGTATAATATAATTCAGTATTAGTTGTTTTCATGAATATTGGCGAGTTCTGATTAGCTGAAATTCTTTTTTCATGGCTCCATGTAAAAAAAAAAAATCACGCAGTGCTGAACTACTTTTGCTGTCAAACTAATGTTAACAAAGATTTTGATGAAAACAAGTAATTTTGAATTATGATGTGAAAAATTAAGCGGACACAGGATAAAGGTATGAAGTGAAAATGAAGAAAAAAGATTAATGTGTAAAAATAAAAAAAAAATAAGCGGAAACATGATCATTGTGTAAGAAAAAAAAAGGGGGGAAAAAAGTTTGAGTTATAAAGTGAAAAATAAATTGAAAAGATGATTAATGTGTAAAACGAAAAATAGAATGCAATAAAGATTATTGTAATTAATGTATA
Organism: Hippopus hippopus; assembly: GCA_946811185.2. NCBI lineage: Eukaryota > Metazoa > Mollusca > Bivalvia > Cardiida > Cardiidae > Hippopus > Hippopus hippopus. The sequence continues at coordinate 1,795,013 of OX328109.1, forward strand.
CAGTGGAAAATAAAGTTTGAAGAATAAAAGTTATAAAGTGAAAATAAAGTGGAAACGATGTTAATGTATAAAGTGTAAAATAATGTGTGAACAAGATTAATAATAAAGTGAAAATAAAATGGAAACACGATTAATTTATAACATGAAAAATAAAGTGGAAACAAGATTAATGCAAAATGAAAGCAAAGATGATACAAGTAAACTGAAAAGCATTTAAATCTATTATTAGTACTTTATATCCTGAGCATTACGAGTATAGATATTCTTAGGCCTATGTTGATGGATTATTACATTATAACTTTACTGTTATAAAACCACCTGTCTTGCAGTTCAGCATCAGCTTTCACGTCTATAACATTAGGAAAATTACAGTGTGAATTAGGTTTAATAATGTATATAACGTATTTATGTCTGTATCGAACTTAAGATAATTCGTAGACTTATTTACGGTGACATTTATGTTTTTCTTATGCGATATACACATTAAGGCGCCAGATAGGAAAGTATCATCTATAATTTATTTTCTGCTTGCAGGAGGATTAGGTTTTTATCCCTATTAGCACCTTGGCCAATGGACACAGCTTTTCTGGACGGCGTCGATCGAGATTAGACTACAAAAAAGGTGCAGTCTATCTGGAATCTTCACTGCCTGGTTTTCTTTTTTATTCAAAGCTCAAATTGTATCTTTATTTGCTTTGGAATTTATGTTTTTGTCTTTTGTTTTTTTAATTCATTGAAAGAAAAAAATCATTTATTCGGCGGAGGAAAGTGTTTGGGCTTTTTCCATTAGTAATCTTCCAAGAAAAAAGACGTTTTTTGCCGTTAGCCAGTTCTATCTCGGTTACAGATATTAAGGAAAATGGACACATAATTCTTTCTCCTTTTACAGACAGCTCGAGTTGTTTCTTGTGCAACTTTCTGAACAAGTATTTTATGGGTTTTTTTTTTTCCAGCTGATAATTCTTTTAAGCCGGAGAGAGGGTGGCACAGCAGTAACGCACTAGCCTGGTAGACCACGGACTGAGTGTTTGAAACCATGCTTGTCCTTCATCGAACAAAAAAAACCAGACCTGTCCAAAATAAAAGCGTTTGCAGACGACAATGTAAGTGTGGTTCAAATGATAAAATTCATTTCTGAACGCGTAGAAAACATTGTGGGAAAGGAGTGAAATGGATTTTAAAAGTTCAAAAGTTGCCAAATCGCTCTATCTTTTGTCTACTTTTTAACCTAGTTTAAAAAACCACTTTTCTGCCAGCGACTAACACTTGGACCGACCGTACAGTTACAGATCTTCATCCTCACAATGATTCTATACTTTTAAATGGTATTATTTAGATTTCAATGCATTTTAACACCTACATTGTTTACATTTGGCCGCTACCGGGACTTAAATAAAGATGTTATGTAGCCGCTGGAAAAAAAAAATGAATTTCGAAATCAGGTCAAAAGCAAACAAAAGATACAGTGACTTAGCAACTTTTTACTCAGTTTTAAAAATAATTTTTTCTGCCAGCGACTGTCGGCAGGAGATGACATGTTACAGGTGATATCAGGAGAAAATTCTTTTTGATTTGATTGGACGTTTTGCGCCACCTTAAACGGTATTTCATTTATATCGCGGCGATTGCTCACATTTCCGGGTCTTTCCCAAACTTAACAATTGCTAGACTTGGGTGCTGCAGTGCTTTGCCAAAGGAAACTTCCAGGTTACTATCGTTGTCAGAGGGAATCAAACAACGATTTCCCTGATTAAAAGATCCAAAGGCTTATGTAAGCCTTTACCAAACGACAAAAATTAAAAAAAAAAAACTCGTTTATCTTCAAAGCCGTTGCAGACGACAAATTAAGTGTGGCTTTAATGGTGAAATTGATCTCTGAAATGATAGAAAACATTGTGGGAAAAGGAGAAAATGCTGGTTACCAGCATTTTCTCCTTTCCCACAATGTTTTCAGAAGGCTTCTTCCTCGTGGTCTTTAAAACTCGTGATTGTATAGTAAAGAGTTGAGAAAAACCTAAGCCACGAGGGATCGCGAAACACGATATTGACTGTGAAATAAAGAGAAAATTCTTTGAAAGTTGATAGGAGTAATAAACTTTAGTAGGTGGTCTTTATTAAAACCGTTCATACCAAGGCTCAGCTCTAGTAATCTAAATGCTTTGAGTTTTACCACTTAGGTTCGCATCGGTGGAAGTCAAGTGCTTTTTTGATACCATCTTTTCGATAACAGACATTTCAATTATAAATATATAGGAATTCAGCTTTTTAATCAAATAACCTCCCTTGTTTTCAGTGAAATATACTCATTTTCTTGGCAAAAACGTAGATTTTAAAACTAGGTTAAAAAGTTAACAAAAGATAGAGCAACTTGGCACCTTTTAACCTAGTTTTTAAATTCATTTTTCTGCCAGCGACTGAAACTTGGACCAACCATACAATAAAAGACTCATGTTCACAATACTTTCAATACTTTTAAATGGTATGATTTAAATTTGAATGCATTTTAACACCCGCATTGTTTACTTTTTGTTGCTATTTAGCCTTAAAAAGATAAGCTATACCTCAAAATGTAGTATCAAAACTCGGAAGACCATGATTTGTTAGTCTGTTTGGTGTTTAAAGCCGTTTTCAACATCATCTCAATAACATCTACATCGCAGTGAACCATGATACCTTTTCATGCTTTTCTAGATTCTCTTTTACCAGTACCTCGAACAACATTCCTTCCAAGCCACTTGCTGCATTCCCCGATAAGCACCGTGGAACAGAGATAAAAAAAAAAAGGTAAATGGACCGAATCAGGTGTTTCATAGAACACGTGTTATTTTTTTGAGACCACTTCCATGAAAAAATGTCTACAGCTTATTCTAATAATGCCTCCTAGCGCAAGAAATTGAAAAAAAAAAAATGAGGGCTGTTTCAAAGCAAAAAGCGGAAAATAGACCAAATCAGATGTTTCAAAGAACACGTGTTATTTTCAGGGATCACTTCAACAAAAATGACTGGCTCGGCCAATTTCTTTCCGAGGATTGATGATAGTCATTGCGACAGGATTCATTCCTCTCCCACCGCTGACCATTGTTTCGACGATGGTTATGTGGGAAAGCAGCCAGTGGCTTGGAAAGAAAATTGTGCGGAGTACTGGTAAAAGAGACTCCAGGATAGCATTGCTAGGTGCACTGGCTGCCGCGATATAACTGAAATAATGTTGAAAACGGCGTTAAACACCATACAATCAATCAATCAACAAAAATGATCTACATCTTATACAAGGAGCGGTTTATCTCTTTACTGTACAATACCGAGTTTTCGTGACTTGACTCTGAGGAAGAAGCCTTTTGAAAACATTGTGGAAAAAGAAGAAAATGCTGGTAACCAGCATTTTCTTCTTTTTCCACAATGTTTGCTACCATTTCAAAGACAATTTCTTTACCATTTGAACCACGATTAAATTGTCGTCTGCAAACGCTTTCAATTTTGTCGAGTCCAAAATTTTGTTGTTCCGAGTAAAGTGTTAAAAGCATGCTTGGAAAAGGCGTGATGTACATATTGGCTTCATTAGAATTCCCAGGTACATTGTATAACTGGTATTATTCTAAATGTAATTATTCCACCAATACATTAATTTTTGATAGCTGATACAAGCTCAAGGACATTGTTGGGATTGGACCCGGAAACCATTGCCGTTAGTGACTTTTCTCGCAGAGAAGTGTCCTCATCAAAGATCTCGATGACAGTCTAACAGCTTATTTTGAGACAAAATAGATCCATGTTACTAATACTAGTATGCAATGACTCGCTGGTATATTGTATCACGAAGGTGCACTAAATTCCACTTTTCCAACAGCTCTACTCGTAGTTACTTTTCACCAAACAACAAAATTTTAGATTCGGCCAAACTGAAAGCATTTGCAGATGACAAATTAATGGTGGCTAAAATGACAAAATTTGTCCATAATAGGACAGAAAGCATTGTGTGAAAAGGAGAAAATGCTGGTTACCAGCATTTTCTCCTTTTCGCGCAATGTTTTCAAAAGTCTTCCCCATCAGTGTTGTTAAAGCTCGAGATTGTGTGGTAAAGGGTTGAACCGAAAGCGGATAATGTAAATGCCTTGGAAGACACAGCGTCCGTATAGACTTCATCAGAAAATCCATTATTATAATATTGCTTCAGGTGATCACCATGATGAGTATTGTTTGTTGTAATTATATTGTATTCTAATAGCCGAGCCAGGGTGGGTCAGTCAGTAGCGTACAGGACTTGAGAACAGGGGGTCGTTGGTTCGATCCCCGGCTCGGCCAATTTCTTTCCGAGGATTGATGATAGTCAATACGACAGGATACATTCCTCTCTAACCGCTGACCATTGTTTATACAATAGTTATGTGGGAAAGCAGCCAGTGGCTTGGAAAGAATACTGTGCGGAGTACTAATGAAAGAAGTTCAAGGAAAGCATGGATAGATGCACTGGTCGCCACGATATAACTGAAATAGTGCTGAAAAGGGCGTGAAACACCATACAATCAATCAATCAATCAATCAATGATTCAACCAACTTTCAAGACCACACAAAAATAGATGTGTTAGACCAAACTCGTTACAACTCGGCCGATCAAATCTTGTCCGTATCAACTAGGTTTTCTTTTTGTTTACATATCACGTGGTCGTAAACATGACGGCGCCCATGAAAATCAATCAACAAAGCATTATCTTCCGCTAGGTGGCATTTTTCAAATACATAACTATCTGATTTGGGCATTCTTGGTACAGAACCGTTCTACATTTTAAAAGGACAATCGTCACTTCAAATTTCAAGATAAAATAAACACTCACTCAATTTAACGCTACCTGATACGATTCATCCAGCCATTGTTAGCTAGCATGTAACCTATTCGACAGCCATTGATAAAGACAGGCCCTACAGGCTTGGGAAAAAGCCCAAACATTTTATGTTGATAAGTCTGTGGAAAACCCCTGCACAAATCCCGGTTTCCCTAAAATCTATATTTAGACACTGTATTCAAAGATGTGCAGTAAAACAATGGTATTTGTAAAAACTATTTTACCCGTTCGAAAAAAAAGTAAGAAATTCGGAACGAAAAACAGGCTAGATTTTTCCACAAAAAGTATTGTTTAAATCCATTTTCTCCATTGCTACTTTATTTGCGGCAGCGATACTCAAGTTACACACCGCGTATTAATACTTATCTTGTATTGGATAATGATGCGTCCTAGCATCAGGTCTTATCTTCGAAGAATATGAAATGCGCAGACAACGATCGGCAAAGTCATTTACAACGATTGTGAAGTTATCCACATCTAACATCTATGAATTTGTCAGCGAAAACACTCAACAAAACTGATAAACCTTATTAAAAAAGACTTATAAAATTGTTTGTCAACGGAAATGTATTCATTTAGACTTCAACAGAAAATTGTGACTCGAGTTTTCGTTTTTCAGTCGGGAGTCTTACAATTTAAGAAGAATTTTTACGGTGGTGTATTTCCTGCAAAGAAATGTGCCGTGTAGGTGCATATCATACATCGTAATCAACGGATCAACCGAGGTTTTCCGAATGTGTTAGAAAAGTGTCTTTATTTCACACCTACAATTTAACGTCCAGTGAGATCGCTCTAATACTACCACATGAATACAGAATGTCTTATTCCATATTGGACGATGTCGAGTCCAATATGGATTTTCCAGAACGAGGCCAGAGTCCAATATGGATTTATCAAAATGAGGCTAGTGTCCTGAATATCGATATTTGACCGGAAGAGTAGTCTATCGAAGTCCGTTGTCAAAAAAACAATTTCAAAACCCTCTTTTGATATGTTTTATTGTTTTTTTTTTTAATTATTTAAATTGAAATGGCCCTATACTTGTCATTTACTTTAAAGTACGGAAGTGTGAAATAAAGAGGTCATTTAACATGCTTGGGTACAATACTGAATTCAATTGGATTCGTACACTGCAGAACCAGTCTGTCGCCTCGTCCAAAATATAGACTGGTTCTGCAATATACTCGTAAATAACCTCATAGTATTCACCAACCATTTTAACAACAGTTTCTGTCAAATCCTTGAGCTATTTTCATTAATTAGGAAGTAACGTAGTTCGTGATTAGCCAAATTATTTAAACAAGGATACAGAAGACAAACTGTAAAGCGAGGCGAAGGACAGTGCGAAGGTGAGCACTGATTAAGTATACTTCCACTTTTTTATTATACTTCCATTTTCTTTCAAGTTATTTCTAGACCACAGTTTCGATAAATTAGCCAATCAGCGCCGAATATTTGATCTGTAGATTTTCCATATTTAACGCTTTATCATTCTACGTGTCTTAAAGGCCGGTACACACAATAAGATTTGTCTCATGAAATTAATCTCAGAGATTTTTGTATTATAATACACTCCTATACACACACTGATGAAAACCTTGGAATACTCTTCTTACCTGTCGGGTTTACCCGCCAGAATTATGCTAATGTGTACATCTAGTGTCAAAATGGTGCTTACAGAGCAAGATGAGGTGGTCATGGCATTGTGCATGATAATTATTGCTACTGCATTGGAAAAATGGACGGACCATTCCTGGTGCGAAGATGTTGGACCAGTACGTGGAAAATACATTGTCTGCTATTTTTGTGTATCAGGAAATTGGCTTACTTAATGTGTATACACTTTACAGCATCAGCAAATCTGCACGTAACTCACCTTCCAGGAAATGCTAAGTTGTGACTGGATAATACTCTAATACAAATCTTAGGAAATAGGCCTAGAACATTGTTCTAAACCTAATACAGTTTCATGAAACTCCAGAAACTCTTATGATACATGTATTAGGAATGTACAGACAGTAAGATTTGTCTCAGATAAAAAAATCTCTGAGATTAATCTTACTGTGTGTACCGAGCTTAAGTCAGATACACAAAACTCTCGGGGTAGTCTGTATTACATAAACATCCCCACTTGTTGTCTATCCTCAACGTGTCGGCGCAATATTTAGCCGGCCAACTTCCGTAACAAAGGCAATTGAGTGTAAACCATCAAGGTCTTTAATGATGTCAATGACACATGTTTTATATGAGCAATAAAGTAAAAGACATTAACCCTCTGCATGACATTATCTTTGTTTTCTTTCAGTCAATAGTATCCGCCCGAACCCAGCATACATATAGAAATAGCTATTTTTGAACACACTTGAGAAACAGTTATTATTTAAAAAAACGTGACTGGTGAATGACCAAAACACAGTCACGTGGGGCAAGACTCATACAAAGTTCGATTGGCAAAGTTTCGTGAATTTAATGAATAAATATCTAAATATAGAAATTATTCCATTTTTGTGTGAATTTCAACCAAAGGGAGGTTATATGTTACAACCTTTGTAAGTAAAAAAAGTGGGTTTTTTTATTTATAAACGAAAATTTAAAGAAAGTCCGTCTAAAAGAAGTGGCTCCGTTAGGTTAATGTTGACTATTTTTCCTTTTTCTTTAATGAAATCTAAATGGAATCAAATTTTGAGGATGCCGTGACAACAGACATAATATTTGTTGTACGTTACCCATGCTTGACTAAACTCTTGACCAAAAAACAAAATTCAAGGCTGGTCTAAATTGAAGGCATTTGCAGACGACCTACAGGATGCCTCTCAAATGATGGGATTTGTTTTTGGAAAAGTAGAAAACCTTATGAGGAAAGGAGAAAATGCTTTTTACCGACATTTTCTCCTTTCCCAACAATGTTTTCAATCGGATTCTTCCTCAGGGTCATGAAAACTGAAGATAGTTTGATAAAAAGTTAATGAAGCACTCTGAGTTATAGAAAATCTCCTCAAGAAGCTTATTAGTAATAAGGACCCACATGCTGCAATTTAAAGGTCAGTTTATTCAAAATGTCACTCGTCACATCATGGCCGATTCCTTACCGACTTATATTATCGTCCGTATCAAAGATCCATTTTGAAGTACTATAAGTCACATGACCTTAAACATGGCGGCGCTCCTGTAAATCGATCAGCAACGACATTAACAACCACGTTGAAGTTATTTACATCTTTCAACCTGTCGGTGAAATCTGCCAACAGAATTGATAGACCACGTTAACAGTTGAACGGACATACTTTTTGTAAACCAAAATGTATTAAGAAAGATGTCGATAGGAAATAGTGACTCGTGTTGTCTTTTTTAAAGTGGAGCCTTACAATTTTAAGAACGGTATCAAAGCGGTGCTATTTCCGGTGAAGAAATGTGCTATGTAGGTGCATGCTGTCCATCGTAATGCAGCCGAGGGATTTGATCAATGGCTCACCCGAGGTTTGCCGAATCTTCAAAATGTCTTACAAATTTTTAAGTGAAAAAAAAAAAGTAAGGCCGAGCCCCGGTAGCTCAGTCGGTACCGTACAGGACTTGAGAACAAGGGGTCGCTGGTTCGAGCCCCGCCTCGGCCTATTTCTTTCCTAGGATTAATGATAGTCATTGCGACAGGGTTCATTCCTCCCTTACCGCTGACCATTTTTTCGACAATGGTTATGTGGGAAAGCAGCCAGTGGCTTGGAAAGAATATTGTGCGGAGTACCGGTGAAAGAAACTATAGGAAAGCATGGATAGTTGCACTGGCTGCCGCGATATAAATGAAATAATGTTGAAAACGGCGTTAAACACCATACAATCAATCAATAAAAAACCAAGGTTGGGACATCTGAAGGATTAATATACACAGATACAAAGATACCGATACAAATTCCACACAGGAAGAGTAAAACTAATTCTATCAGGCAACCTCGGTCAATTAAATCCCAAACTGCCGTCAGTAATTTCTAGATATTGTTATGACGGATTTAATAACACCGTCCGAGATATCCACAGAATAACAATTTTCTCACAGAAATAATGAAATCACCAATGTAATTGGTGTATGTGATTTGACATTCATAGCGAAAGAGGTTATGAGGACCACAAGCGGGGTTTTTACAAAATTCAACCAGTAACCTTTCACTGAAAAATCCTTTGTGTAACCCTTATCCTCCTAGATAAGTGAAATGAAATTTTCAACCCGATAGTATAAACCAAAATTTTGCTATTTCAAAGGTATTCTTTGGGAAAGATATCTCTTTATCGGGTCCAAATGTCTAAACACATGCTGTGATGGTTAAGTATAGGCGGTTAGGTACACGTGTTTAGACGTTTGGACCCTGTCATTTAGGCACTGTCAGAAAGGTAAAAGTTGGTTGGAAACAGTCAGTTATGCTCAGTCGTTTTGGCACATTCGGTTTGGCTGAGTCAGGCTCAACCAGTAAGGCACAGTGCATTATGCTCAGTTGGTTAGGAACAGTCGGCTAGACACAGTTATTCAGGCACAGTCTGTTCCCAGTCACCATCAGTAAGACACTGTCCGTCAGGCTCAGTTCGTTAGAAACAGTTGGTGAGGCTCAGTCTGTTAGGCACTGTAGGTTAGTTTCAGTCGAATGGGCTCATTCATTTAGCTACATTTGGTTTTTCTAAGTCAGGCTCAGTCGGTTAGGCACGGTCAGTTAAGTCCAGTCGATTAGGTAAAGTTGATAAGGCCCTGTGTTAGGCACAGTTGATTACATACCATCGGTTAGGCACAGTTAGCAAGGCACAGTGGGCTAAGCTCTGTTTGCAAGGCTCAATCGGTAGGCTTAGTCAATTGGGCACAGTCAGCTAAGCACAGTCGATTAGACAGTCAGTTAGGCACAATAAGTAGGGCACAGTCAGTTAGGCAAGGCCTGTAAGGTACAGTTTGTTAAGTTCAGCCACTGTGGCACAGTCGGTTAGGCTCTGCTGGTTAGGCAAAGTTGGCTGGACACAATGAAGTATAGTCGGTTGGACAAAGTCGGCTAGGCACAGCATGGCTCAGTTGGTTAGACTCAAATGGTTAGACTTAAATGGCTGGGCACAGTCAGTATTTTCAGTCGCTTGTGATCAGTTAGTTAGGCTCAGTAAGACGGCCTAGTCGGTTAGGATCAGTTGCTTAGGCTCAATCGGTCGGGCATAGTTGGTGGGGGCTCTGTCAGTTAGGCTTACTTGGTTGGGCACAGTCAGTAAGATACAGTTATTTAGGCTATCCGTTAAGCACAGTTGGTTGGGAACAGTCGGTTAGGCTCATTCGGTAAAGTTCAATTTGAAAGGCCCAATCTGTTAGGCTCCGTTGTTAAGGCTCAGTCGGCTTGGATCAGTGAATTAGACTGTTTGTAAGGCCCAGTTTGTTGACTCAGTCAGTTAGGCTCAGTCGATAAAGTTCAGTCGAAAACGCTCAATCTGTTCGGCACAATCGGTTAGGCTAAGTTGTTAAGGCTAGGTTGGTTTGGATCAGTGTATAAGGCTGTCGGTAAGGCTCAGTCTGTTGGTTCAGTTGGTTAGGCTCAGTCGGTAAGGCTTGGTGGGTAAGGCTCATTCAATTAGGCATAATGGCTTAGGCGCAGTTGGCTAGCCTCTTTCGGTTAGACACAGTCACTTAGGCACAGTCGGTTAGGCTCAAACAGTTGGTTAGGCTCAGTCAGTTAGGCACACACGGTTAGGTTCAGTCAGTTAGACTCAGCCGGTAAGGCTCGGGTGGCTTGGATCAGTGAGTTAGCTCAATCTGTTCGCTCAGTTGGTTAGGCTTGGTCGGTAAGGCTTGGTGGGTAAACACTCATTTAGTTAGGCACAATGGGTTAGGCATATTTGGATAGCCTCAGACAGAGTCAGTTGGGCTCGATCGGTAAGGCTCACAACTTGCGATTCAGAGATCTTGCTTAGAATCTCAGCTTCGCTAAATTTTCTTCCTGGATTGACAATAGTCATTGCTACAAGATTTAAGCATTAGGCTGCTTAGTGCAACTCACTGACATTTAGCAGACAGTGTAGATCAAGATCAGATTGCACAGAATGTGCAGTCTGATCTTGGATCTACACTGTACGATGAACAGATATTCTTCCCAAAATTAATTTGAAACAGCATCATTCGGGTTTTCAATATCGGCTTGAAGTTTCATTTACTTTATCCAACAGGATATGGGTTAAGTTTTTATCACACATTCCTTTTTTTTTTAACGACCTTGCAGGTTATGATATGTTTTCAACATCCTTCTTTCTAAGGGTTGTTAAATCTTTGGGATTGTGTGATTAAAAGGTTGGTTTGTACTAAAACCTAGATTCTCGAACTGATGTTTTACTTCTAGAGAGAGAGAGAGAGAGAGAGAGAGAAGTTTCGTTAGCTTTATTAGCAAATTTCCTTCATCACATAACTAAAACTGTAAAAAAGGAAAAGAGAGAGGGTGGATCACGATCAGACTGCGCGTATGTGCACTTATATACAATCTGATTTCATTCTAAACTTTCCGCAAAATATAAGCATTGTGGCGAACGGAGGAATAAGGAACGACAAATACCGGATCCCCCCGAGTGCATTTAGACTGTAGAATATGCCTTAAATTCCCCCGAAGATTTGAGTTCTGACACTTTTGAAATTTTAAGAGAACGCTTGGTAATAAAACTTAATGAATTTAATGTTTTCCCAAGAAATATTTCATAAATCTTGTACCCCTGTGTACAAAAGCTATCTGGAAAGTCAATTTTATGGCTAAATAGTGTCAAAGGGTTGGTGATTTTACTATTTACCAAACGACACCATTCTAGACTTGTCCAAATTGAAAGCGTTTGCAGACGACAAATTGGATGTGGCTCAAACGTTGGAATATGTCGTTTGAAAGTAGAAAACATTTTGGAAAAAGGAGAAAATGCTGGTTACCAGCATTTTTTCCTTTTCCCACAATGTTTTCAAAATGTTTTCTAAAGCCTCTTCATCAGGATCGTTAAAAATAGGAATAGTGTGATAAAGGGTTATCCCTTATTTACCATAGGGGTCCGTAGTTTGACTCCTATCACCCATAGACTAAAACAAGGGATTTAACTGTATGCAGCCCGTTACTCGCCCCCGGTTACAAAAAAACAACGTATCTTTTCTACCCCATCAGTTATTCTCCTAATTTTTTCTACAGCTGAGAGCCAAAACATTTTTCTACCAGAAAAACACAACTGTTTGTCAGTGACTAATGCAGTCTGGCTGATACATTCGCTCGAACTTGTAAACTCGCTCAAAAATCTTCGCCATTGACACGGGTTCGTACATTCTATACTGACGTTCGCGCATATAAACCAATGAAATTTCTCGTTCCAAACAGTGTCACCGTACTGTCACGTGACAAAAAGGTGTGAGCAGCTGTACGAGAATTCATTGGTTGAATGCACGACTGTTAGTACATATCAACCAATGAAATTACTCGTTCCAAACAATGTCACATGATAGAAGATGGCTGCAGCTGTTCGAAATAAGAACGTGGATCACAATTTCAACGAATTCTGAGGCGTTTCGTCGTTATTGAAGATAAAGAATATAGGTCAGTAGTATTTTTAAACATGTTTAAAGGGTGGGTGCCGCTAATGCTGCGTTTCATTGGATCTAAAGTGCATTTTATATCTTGAAAACGGATGTACGAACCCGTGTCAATGGCGCAGATTTTTGAGCGAGTTTACAAGTTCGAGCGAATGTATCAGCCAAACTGCATTAGCCACTGACAAACAGTTGTGTTTTTCTGGTAGAAAAATGTTTTAGCTCTCAGCTGTTGAAAAAAAATAGGAGAATAACTGATGGGGTAGAAAAGATACGTTGTTTTTTGTAACCGGGGGCGAGTAACGGGCTGCATACAGTTAAATCCCTTGTTTATAATATATAGTCTATGGGTGCCAGGAATCAAACTACGGACCCCTATGTTATTTACCAACAAAAAGACATTACTGTTTAACTTATAGTAACTAGAGAAGGAGAGAAGAAGAAGAAGAAGAAGAAAAGAAGAAATAAAAACCAAACTCTAGAAAGTCAAGTAATTTATCTATAGATCTATTAGATCTGAAGTAATTTGGCATTGGAGGTGAAAGATTATTATAAAAGTCTAAAAAAAATGTGGTTCGGCGGGCCTCTGGTGAGCCTAATAACAATCCTATAGACGAGCTTAATAATGATTCTACACGAAAAGCCGCCGAATGACATTTTTTTTGATCACGTAAAATATCAAACAAATTATAGGTCAAATTATTCAAAACCACAAACGTACACGTGAACATTTCGATGTGTAAAACAAGTATTACAGAGGGCAAATGCAAAACCAAAAAATATAAAATAACTAAACAACAGTTTTAATAAAGAGCAAATTACTACATGTCAGTTCAAATTTAATATTATGTTGGCGTAATCCGGCCACAGCTTCCTTCCTTCAGCGCAGAGTTACAACAACAGAGGAGCCCTGGTAACAGAGACCCACACTGCCATTAAAGTTTTCCATGATAAGATGAACAAAGTAATCTCTCACAGGACTTGATTCCCCAAAAGCTGCAGTTAGGATCAATACTGGTGGAGGTACTACCCGCCACATGGCAACGCCATACCGCCACCAGTTTGTCTAAGAAGGACGACCGGATTCGCCAGAGTCTGGAAATACATTTTCATTCGAAACAAAAAATTGCTGCAACCCGTCGATAATATCACGTAAAAACGACTCATTACCTAAGTTGGAAAGATGTACGTCGTCGCAAAACAGGGGAAAAAATCATTCGATTCGTTTTTCTGTGCAGCTCACTATTTCAGCAGATGACTGGAAAGAGAGAGAGAGAAGCAATAAGGAGCAAACTAAGCATATTAGCAAAACGGATAAAATTCACCAGCAGGGAAAAATATGCTGCATTGTCCCTGTAACCAGTTTTAAACCTTATTGTTGAAAACTCATTAAAGCAGTGCAGACAATATTTTCTTCAATTTCTGATGATACCTTTGACACACCATAACACTCGGTCTTCGATTTCTGATGGCACTCCTAACTCACCATAGAACTCCCACAAAATGCTCTTTAATCTCTGATGGTAATCATCACTCACCATAAAACACCGACATTACGTGTACATTCATCGATTACGGGTGATACTCTTGACTAACCATTGTACTCATACGATGCACTCTTCGATTTCTTATAGCACTCTTGACTCCCGATAGAAACCCAACAATATGTTCTTCGATTTCTGATGGTACTCTTCACTCACCATACAACTTGGACAACACGCTCTTTGATTTTTTATATTCCTCTTGACTCTCCATGTTCTTTGATTTCTAATGGAACTCACCATAAAACTCTGACAATATGTTCCCTGATTTCTAATGGAACTCTCGACTCCCCATAAAACTCTGACAATATGTTCCCTGATTTCTGATAGCATTTTTGGCTCCCCATAGAAGTCTGGCAATGCGTTCGTAGATTTCTAAAGACATTCTTGACTCCACATAGGTCTCCGAAAACATGTTCTTTACTTTCTGATGCTTCTCTTGACTTCCCATTGAGCTTCGACGATGATACTACATTAATTTCTGATGGTACTCCTACAACCCCACCCCCCTTGAAACTTTGACAATACATTCACCGATTTCTAGAAATACTCTTGACTTCTCATAGAACTCCGACAATACGTTCTTTGATTTCTAATGGTACTCTTGACCCACCATAGATCTCTGACAATGCGTTCTTTGATTTCTGATGGTACTTATAACTCCCCATAGAACTACGACGACACGTTCTTTGATTTCTGATGGTACTTTTGGTACGACAATACGTTCTTTAATGGTACTCTAGACTCAGCATATACTCGTAACTCTGACATTACTTTCTTTGATTTCTGGTGGTACCTTTGACTCTCCAAAGAAATCCCACAATATGTTCTTTGATTCTGATGGTATTCTACTCATTATAGAACACCAACAATACGCTCTATGATTTCTGATGGTACTCATGACTCCCTATAGAACTTTGAAAATACGTGTACGTTAATCAATTTTCTGATGATACTCTACCTCACCATCGAACTCCTACAAAGTGCTCTTTGATTTCTGATGGTATTATGACTCCCCATAGAACTCCGACGATACCCTATTTGATTTCTAGAGGTACTCTTGACTCTCCAGAACTCTCACAATACATTCTGTAATTTCTGATGGTACTCGACTAACCATAGAACACCGAAAATAAGTTCCTCAATTTCTAACAGTACTCTTGACTCACCATAGAATTCCTACAGAACGTTCGTTGATTTCTGGTTGTACTCTTGACTATCCAAAGAATTCCCACGGTACGTTTCTGATTTCTGATAACACTCTTGACTTACCATAGAACTGTGTACATTCATCGATCTCTGATAATACTCTGCATCGGCATTGAACTCCCACAAAAGGCTCTTCATTTTTTTTATTGGCACTGTTCACTCCCTATAGAACTCCGACGATACGTTCTGTGGTTTCTGATGGTACTCTTGACTCCCCACAGAACTCCTACAGCATGTTCTTTGATTTTAGATGGTAATTTTTCTCCCTATAGAACTACGACAATAGGTACCTTGATTTCTTATATACTTTTGACTCATCATAGAACTCCGATGATACATTCTTTGATTTCTTGTGGCAGTCTTGATTCCCGATTGAACTGCGATGATACGTTCCTTGATTTACAATGGTACCCTGACTCACCATAGAACTCAGACAACAGGTTCTTTAATGGTACTCTTGACTTACCATATACTCGTAACTCTGACAATACGTTCTTTGATTTTTGATGGTACTCCAGACTCACCATAGAGCTCCGACAATACTTTTTTTAATTTCTGATGGTACTTTTGGCTCACCATAGAAATCTGAAATCTGTACATTTATTGTTTGTGGTACCCCTGAACCACCGTAAACATCGGACAACACTTCCCTTGTAAAAGCTGTTTTGTCCTCTTGAGTACTCATCTATCTTTGAGCAGAAGATTTTTACATTATCTCACTCTGTACTTTCAACAAATCTCATATATCGAAATCCGTACAAAACATATGTCATCTACTATACTACATAAAATCCCGGAAACTCATTCCCCGGGGTACAATTCAAGGAGACCGATATTTCCGAAAACTAGTATATCTACAGTGTAAAACCAGCCTCCTTCTTTTCCTTAGCCCGATAATAACCATTTAAGCACCTTTCACCAATATACTTACTTTTGCAGGCGGTGTAGATCAAGATCAGACGGCACAAAAAAATGCAAATACAGGATCGGCTTTGCTGAAACACTACAGACAAAAGGCAGCCACTTAATTGCAATTACCTTGGTCTTATTCTAGAATGAAAATGTCCATTAGATTTATTTGGTGCGTTATGGATTTACATATTCCAACCTGCAAACGACTTTTTGGTGCTGCAGCAACCTACTTTAGAAAACATCGTGGCGAAAGGAGAAATTGCTCGTAACGAGCAATTTCTCCTTTCGCGACAATGTTTTCCACATGTTTGCTTGTACTGAATCTAAATTAATTTGAGTCGTGCTCTAGAAGATGGCAAAGGGGGGGGGGGGTTTCCAATGCACCTCCGTGATCCATTACACCAAGCAAGTCATCACATAATTATGGATCCATAAAATCCGTTTTGTCTAACATTAACTGAATCATGGTGTAGAATGGCTTTTTCGACATGGAGAAAAATTGAACAATGGAAAAAACTTGCGGCCCGCTCGGGTACCTCAGTCGTTAGCGTATCGGACTCGCGACCTGGTGGTTGTGAACTCGATACCCGGTTGAGGCAAACTTTCTTTCTGGCCATTTTTCGCCTCTCACCTCTGATGCATGTGAGAAAGTAGTCTGTGACTTGGAAAGAAAGTTGTGTCAGTACTGGTGTTAGAAAGCCAGGAAACACATGCGTAGGTGCACTAATCGCCGTGATATGACCTAATCTGTCAAAATGGCTTTAAACTTCAATTCAATCAATCAAAAGCAAACAGTTTCAACCAGGTCAGCCTACGCAGTCCGCGCAGGCTGACCTGGTCGAAACTTTTTGCAGATGCATTAAACCCCCTTTTCAAAAAGCATGGCTAAATTCATTTATCCCAACATGACAAGGATCTATCCAGAATAGTCCGTCGTAAAATCGTTTCTGGAAATAACGCGTTCCCGCTAAACACAGCGCCATCTACAACGGGCGATAAACGCCGAGTTTCGGGCGGTCATTGTGCCAGATTTTTCGAAACTTGTTCTGACATTTATTTCCGGAGAAAAGATTAAAAATGTCCACCACTGATAGATGGAGACAATTGCTTTGTAATCGGTCTGTAAATAGGGGTCATCTTTGCTCATCTATTTATTTGGTAGTTGTTGTTCTCTGTGTATGCTAGGTTTGTATGTATCATTCATTCGTACTTGATCTTTGGCTCGGCCAATTTCTTTCCGAGGATTGATGATAGTCATTGCGACAGGATTCATTCCTCTCCCACCGCTGACCATTGTCTCGACGATGGTTATTGTCTCGACAGTGGCTATGAAAGACTATTGTGCAGAGTGCTGGTACAATAGACTCCAGGAAAGCATGGATAGGTGCACTGGCCGTCGCGATATAACTGAAATAATGTTGAAAACGGCGTTAAACACCATACAATCAATCAATCAATCAATCAATCAATTAATCATTTGTGCTTAGGTATAGAGCCGATCATTTTTGGTTGTTTAATTGACTGTATTAATTTTAATGCCGTTTTTTTTTACATTAATTCAGTTATATGGTGGCGGCCAATGCACCTTTCCATGCTTTCCTGCAGTTTCTTTTTACCGGCACTTCGCATTATTTCTTCAACAGTCACTGGCTGCTTTTTCACATTTAACTATTCTCCAAACAATATTCAGCGGTGATAGCGGAATGAATCCTGTCGCATTGACTATCATCAGTCCTCGGAAAGAAATTGGCCCAGCTGCGGATTCGAACCAGGGACCCCCCTGGTCTCAAGTCCTTTGCGTTACTGACTGCGCTACTGGGGCTAGGCGATTATTTTTGGTGTTTGCTTGACCATGTGTGGACCGAGTCACATGTGGTGATTACGAGCAACAAGGTGAAATATATCGATAAAACTTTAGGACTGAAGAACAAGTAAACCTGTTACAAGTGTTGGATAATTGGTGAACGACAAACATGATAAGCCTGTAACTTCACTAGAATTTTACCTTATGTTTTATTTGTTATAAATAGATCTATGTGGTATGTAAATAATCACAAGAACGAAGAAAGTGAAATAACATTTATTGCAAATAATCAAAGTTACATAAAACTGGTAATATACATAAAGTTTTTTTTAGCATATGTTTCTTATCTCCAAAACAAAACGTATTTCACAAGACAGTATGGCACTAGTGTTAGCACTATCATTAGGCACCCATTGTTTCTCCTGTAACCCTGGTCCGAATACCCATATCAACCCCACCCTCCCATTCCCGCCCACCCCGACCCCTATCACACTCAACCTTCTCTCTCACCCCTCAACCCCTTCTCCCAACATCGCCCAGCTCTAATACTAAGTCCCAAGCTCATTCTTCGTGCCTTTCTTCTGATGGCTGTAAGATGCTTCTCTCTTGACATCTGTGCCATTATTTGTTCTCCTTCTAGCCGTGCTAAGAGTTCTCTAGCTTCTGCTTCTTCCACAATCTCGTCCATCAAGATCTCATCCTCTTCCGTTATCGTCAGCTGCAATTACAGAAATATACAGCTCTAGTCGAGAATCGACATTGACTAATACCAACCCTAATACAGGGTGGGCTTATAAAATGTTACCACTTTTTCAATCCACGCTCCTCTTCTTTGGATTACAGCTGCAACCCATGGCCTGCCCACTCTCCTGATCTTTCCCCCGCAGACTACTTCCTGTGGGGGTACCTGTAGGAGAGAGTGTACTACAACAACCCACAGACCACTGAGGCCCTAAGGACCAAAATCCGTCAGGAATTCTAAGAATCTCTCTTGAGATGTGTGACAATGTCATCACAAACTTTACTGTGTGAATTGCAGCTGTATATCGAGTAACTTTAGTGGAATGGGAAAAGATGATAAAATGTATCTTCATAAAGAATTATATAAAGTAAGTCGACGCATAATCTGGATCTACTTTGTCAGACGAGTAAAATAATAATTGATTAATGATGAGATACATGTGGTATTGTCTTTTGGGATGCAGAAAAATCATAGATAGCAAAATATTTCAGTACCAGACAAAAATATAGTCTAAGATTATCCCAGCTAATTCTAAAGGCCTTTTCAATGCCAATTTCAGTATTTGGGTTACCTGCCGAGTCAAGGTTTTCGTGTCCACTTTGGCGTCCATTCTTTCTGCCAGCCTGGACGGCATTCGATGTGGCATACCTTGCACATAGTCTACTTGGAAGCACACAGGCTTCTGAAATGATTCTGAAATATAGGGAAAAGATAGAATTTCTAAACTGGTCAATTTAGTATATAACCGTAGCAAGATCTTTTATTAATCGTAGGCACAGTAACCTTGACTGTTTGCCAAGGTGACCTAAAGGTATTTAAGGTAAGGAATGAGAAAGCTTCTAGCACAGTTCTGTGTAAAAAAGAAATATTTAATAAAGAAAATGAAAGACAGCAATAGTATTATTTTCATCAATTTCCACCTATAATTTTGCTTAAAATTCAATTTAACTTACAATTCTAATGTGTTTTTGTTAATTACCACCGAAGGAAGGTAATCCTTGCTACTTTTGTAGGGAAAAAAAGTTTAATGAATCTCTGTGATGCATTATACCAAGCAAGTCGAGATATAATTGTGCATCCATAAAATCCATTTGTTCTACAGACGATTGAATCATGTGACAGAATGGTCTTTTGACATATATAAAATTTACAAATAGCAAAAAGTGTCTACCCATGCAGCCGCACTAAAACATATTTTCATAGATTTTGGCTCACATCTATTGTCAGGAATATTCAAATGACGTCTTACCTGTATGTTTCAGTATGTCCACACTGACAATTATCTCTTCCATCAGGGAACTTTGTGTTTCTACAGAGGTATCATCGTCGCTTGAGACTTTGAAGACTTCAACCATGGTAATTTCCTCATCAGAACTGAGACTTGGCAGATGCAGATGATCGACTTAAAATCTCGGAAACAGTTGTTTCCTCCTTCGTAACTACTTTACCTCTCGGAGGAGGGCTAATTTTGTTTTTCTTCTTTAGTTTAGGTAAACAGTTACCCATTTTTATTTCATATTAATTGTAATAAATTGATACGATAAAAGAAATATTGATAAAATTATGATTATCGGCGTTTATAGAAACGTGCGTTTCAATGACCGTCGTTATGAGAAACAGATCTAGGTTACGGCGTCAGTGACGTCATATATATCGTTGTTAGCTGACTCGGCCAATTCCGTAGTGATTAACGTCATTACTTGCAAATGTGTTACCGACTCATTAATTTCAGTATCAATGCTTACATTTGCGCTGTACGTTTGGACTCGGGAATTTCCGCATTCATTTTAAAGGGCGGGTTTGAACGGTTGAGTCTACGATGTAAGTTTTGCACGCTCTCTGTGAGCTATGCGGCTAGCTGCCCATACGTGAAGGTGCGGCTGAATCCATTTGGTCCGGACCATTTGTTTGATAAATTAGCACAAGCCCAGAGAGAAAATTTGGTCAAGAAAAGCCTTAATTAATTGCCATGAAAATTATGTCCCTTACGAAAATTCTTTTGTTAGTCTTGCAGCGCATACGCAACAAAAAATTTCTTGCATATTCTTTAGTGTATATCAAGATCAGACTCTCTATAAGCTGCGGTGAAGATCCAGGTCAAGCTGCATGTAACGTGCAGTTTGATTCAGGGTCCACACCGTGCGCTATGTATGATTAAGCAGCAAAAGAAGGTTTAATGCATCTAAACCAAGCAAGTCATCACATAATTTTGATCCATAAAATCTATTTTATCTAACAACCGGCTGATTTCAGAGGTAGAATGGTCCATAGAAATGCGGATAATTGACCTACAGCTAAGAGTTTCGGCTCAGGTCAGCCTGCGCGGAGTGCGCAGGCTGACCTGGGTGGATAATCTTTGCAGATGCATTAAAGCTCATTTTTAAAAGAGCATGGCTCAATTATAGAAAGAATACGAACAGTCGAATATGTAAATCAATAAACCACAATTTTGTTTTTTATCAGTGATACACATAGCAGGAGCATTATCTCCCGCTAGATGTCACTTGAGGGTGTGGGTTCGATCCCCACGGCTGGCCATCTAAAATTACTAATAGTCTTTCAGATGAGACGTTAAACCGAGGTCCCGTGTGACGGTGCTGTACACCGAGCACGTAAAAGAACCAGGCGTACCTTAAAATGGGTTTCGTCCTGTATCTGCACTATCCCCCGTAACAATACTAACAGCCTTCAGGGGGCGTCGCCCATATGGGCAACCGGTGGCGACAATAAATAAACGCAAATTCAATCAATCCCGCTAGATGGCATTCTACAAATACACATTTATCTAATTTGGGCATTCTGGGTACAGAACCGGACTACTTTTCAAAACGACAACCGTTACTTTGAATTTCAAAATCAAATAAACGTTTACTCAATAAAACTATACCTGGTGCGATTCATTCAGCTATGATCAGCTAGCATGTAACCTATGTACTGGCCATTTACTAAAACAGCCCCTACAGGCTTGGGTAATAGCTTTGGTATAAGCCCTACTTTTCCCCAGTATATAGGATCAGTGATGTGTCATAGCAGACAGACCGAATCTTCGAAGAATTTGAAATGCGCAGACAACGCTTCCATGAGGTACTACTTTTGTACTTAAGTGCCTATTTATATAACTATCTTAGATGTAATTGCGAAGCAGCAATAAAATTTTATTTTACAACAAAAGATATCTTTGACGTGGCGCTAGCGTTAAAATATAGTAAAACAACACATTCTTTGGCAAGTTTAACCACAGAGTATTCAATATAACCCTTTGCCATTAAATCACGACTTTTAACGATCCTGGGGAAGAAGACTTTTGAAAACATTGTGGGAAAAATGAGAAAATGCTGGTAACCAGCATTTTCTCCTTTTTCCCACAATGTTTTCTTCTCATTGAAAAAAAAAATCATGTTTTAAGTGACATACATTTTGTCATCTATAAATGCTTTCAAAGATAGGGCACCCTAACAGGATTCGTGTAACATCGCCTTTCATCGCCAAAAAAAACGTATAGATTTGGCTAAGAATCGGTTAATCCGTAATCGATCGGCCGATAGACGCTGCTTCCCCGCATCGATTACGGATTACCCGAGTCTTACCCGAATCCGTACGATTTTGGCGATGAAAGACGAACCCCACTAGGGTGCCCTATCCTTAATTTGGGACATGGCTAAGACAACGACAGGGCTATGGTAATATGTCGGGTTTTCTTCGAAAACAGCAAAGATGGGTATTAATGGGTATAAACCAAGATTGGTCTGCAAACGTTGAAGGCTGGTCTGAGGCTACTTACTATGCGAAGGTTATCAAGCCACGCGCTTATAAAACTTGATTTCATGCTCGGTTGAGTTCATGCTCTAACTTTAAGTTTTTAGAAGGTGATGAACTTTCAGGTCTCACCTTCTTATGGCAACCGTCTCACTGAAGTCCCGTGACCCGTGAAGACGAATCACTCCTTTGTTTCAAGAAAAATAGTTCCTCATAAATCAATGAACAGACGCGTGTGTCATTTGATATGTGAAAATAACATACGGATTTAAAATCTGTGCAAGCAAATTACACAATGAACTCTAGAGCTAAATGTCATAGAAAAAGCCCTACATTTGAAATTAGCCTTGTGTCGAGGCGTTGACATGACCTAGTTCATAACATCTACATGGCGGATGAATAAGGAAGAGAAACACCCCCAGAACACCCAGAACCACCCGAAAACGCCCCAAACCACTGTCATTTTACCCAAACAACTTTCCTAACCCCTAAAACCACAAGCAAAACTCTAAAATACACGTTTTTATAGAAAATATCCATGAAATAATGCTATCAATCTTAGAGAAAAAATGTTGTCAACCGTCAGATGAACGAATTATCAATAAGTTCGTCCGCTGTAAAAAGCAAATTTCTACCGTCACCTTCTGTTAGTATTCTCGGTACTTTGATTTTATTACTCCAGAGAGCTAGAATATTTGAAGTCATGATTTTTGCTTGATAAAAAGATGGATCGAAAATCTCTAGAAGTTATAAAAGTAACATGGTTGGATATATCAACCTTACATTTTTATTACTCGAAATCATGCTTATCTGAGTTGAGCATGTAAAAAAGGTTTATAAGCACTGGCCCATGCATGGACCAGTGCATATAGAACTTTTTTTCAATCTCAACTCAAACTTTATATTTCACTAGTGCTTCTGTAAGTACAACAATGAGAAATAAAGACTATCGTTTTATAAGAAGAAGAAGAAGAAGCAGTAGTAGTATTAGAAGTAGCTTTATTACCCGCTTGTACATACAAGTAGATTGTGAGTACAATATCATATCATTAACATAATATATGGAAAAAATGTATCAATTCATACGTTTAGAAAAAATAAACAAAATATACAATTCATCGCAATCGGTGTTGCGGAGGAATGCGAGATTTTATGTAAAACGTTATGAATTATGGGTATTACTTTTTTCAAATGCTAGTTTTATACATTTACAAAGATTAAACAAACATCGTATTCATTACTTTTCATCAAACATACAAATTTGTGCATACTTGGTCTAACTGTATAGTATTTTTTATGAACTTTTTGCATAAACTGAAAAAAAAGGGACATTCAGTGATAAAATGAAATTCGTCTTCAATCGAGTTTGGATCACAATGACATCTTCTTTCATTTCTAGGTGATCTGATTCTACCATATCTCCCAGGTTCAATAAATAAAGAAGGACAGGGAAGGTCAATAAATTAAAAATGTTGCTCTGTAAGATGTATCAAATCAATTCTCCATAATTTTGAAATTTCATGCTTAGCTGAGTTGATGAGCACCAATTCAGAGATATGTCAGTCAACATTTCTGTTGATTGATTGATTGATTGCATGGTGTTTAATGCCGTTATTTCAGTTGTATCGCAGCGGCCAGTGCACATATCCATGGTTTCCTGTAGTTTCTGTTACCAGTTCTCTTCACAATATTCTTTCCATGCCAATTGCTGCTTTCCCGCATAACCATCGCTCGGCTCGTTTCATAAGAAGGAAAGAAAAGTTCACAAGATTAAAAAAGTTGCTCTGTAAATTGTATTGAATCAATTCTATATCATTTTTAAAATTTCATGCACAGCTGAGTTGAACATGAGAAAAAAATTTTATGGGGACCAACCCAGAGATACGTCAGTCAACATTTCTAGCGTTTAACGCACCAGTCGTTTGTTTTGAAATTAATTTGAACAGGTGCTGCTGACAAATTAGAAGATTTTATCAGTGTGTCATATGAAACGATAAATTATTGCAATAGATATAAATTAACACGTCAAGTGTTTTTTTCATCTTCCCTCAGAAAAAAAGATAATTCTATCTTGCATAGAAAACAAACATAGTGGGTCTCGTATTCCAGAATGAAACATTTTCTGGTCCTATACTTATAACATTTGGGAGCATGATTAAACCCTTTGCTGCTAAGCGGGACTCACTGACCTTTTGCAAACAGTGTAGATCAAGATAATGGCGGCCATCTATATTTTCATTTTTGGACAAAAGGTGCGTTTTAAAATAGTTCCGTACTTTGCGACGCACGTGAAAAAAGCTCTGAAGTATGTGAAAGTATGCAATATGAAAAAATATTGCATACTTTTTTCCAGTGCAAATACATTGGGACAATATCAAAGTATAGAATAATTAGAAATAATGGATTTTATGGATCCATCATTGTATTATCGCTGACTTGCTTGGTATGATGCATTAAACCCCCCCCCCCCCTTTGCCGGAGAATGTCTCATTCCAGTTTTATCGTTTTCGCCGGAAAGAAATATCATCGTAACAGCATCGTAGATCAAAGATCAGACTGCACGTTCTGTGCAGTCTGATCTTGATCTACACTGTCCGTAAAAAACACATAGAGCTGCAATGTGTAACCTTAGGGTGAAGTAAATTGCACTCAAGAAAAGAACTAATCAGATGAGTTATGCAAATAGAACGTAAACCCTTATTTTGGTAAATAAACTTTCAACCCGATAGTAAAAAACCCGAATAATGTTATTTCAAACTTATTTTTTGGAGGAAAAAAAAGATCCCTTTATCGGACAGTGTAGACCCAAGATCAGACTGCACGTTCTGTGCAGTCTGATCTTGATCTATACTGTCCGCAAAAGGTAAGTGAGTCGCGATTCGCAGCCTAAGAGTAAATGCCGATCTAATCCTTTTGATAATTTCAAAGCAATAAGAAATAAAGCCCGGTATCTTAAAACCTTTTAAAAGCTTTTCTTGGAAGGATGCATATCATCCTGAATAATACTGATGTTGAGAGAGAGAGAGAGAGACAAACAGACAGACAGACCGAGAGAGGAGAAAAGAGCAAGCAGAGAGACGGGTGGACGGACAGATGGGTTAGCGCACAGACGGACGGACTATGATAGAACTGTCTATTGATCTTGAAGAGGAAATGTATTTTTATCCTTTGAGAAAATGCAAATTATTTATATAGTGGTGAAAAATCTGTCATCTGTAAATACTTTCAATTTGGTCATGTCAAAAATTTTGTTGTTTGGTAAAAATTTAAAAGCTGGGGCTTTTTGGTCAAGGATAAAATTCTCCAAGCCATACTGCTTCTTGAAAATTACCTTTTTTCCCTCATGAATGATTTTCAAAAAAACTCAGCTGAACAGTTTACATTTACGTCACTTTAAGATGAATATAAAACATACATCTTTTACATTCTCATAACAGATGAATATTGAATGTCTAGAAAACACTCTGACAGATGGAAGTTATTCCTACTCATTAGCATCAGCATCAACTAGAGATTGTAAAATGTAACCTACTGATTGCAATGAAGTTAAATGACAACCGGACAAGTTTTAAGGGAGGTAACTGCAGTTTTGCAAGGGTTTTTGTGTAAACTATTTATCAGTGGTTTTCTTTGTGGAAAAGAAGCTTTAGTCATTGGTGAGTGATGTCCAAACAAAAGGGTAACAGAAAATGAGTTTTTACAGAAATTATAAAAAATTTTGCTAATTTTCAAAGGGAGATAATCTGAAGGGGGGGGTGTTCTCTATAATAAAGTGTGACAAATATTTTAATTAAATGTTTTTAACTTTTTACTAGATGATAAAATTTCCCACTCTAACATTCTGACAGGTGGAAATTATTCCTAACCATCGTCGAGACAATGATCAGCGGTGAGAGGGGAATGAACCCTGTCGCAATGACTATCATCAATCCTCGAAACGAAATTGGCCGAACTGGGGATCGAACCAGCGACCCCTTGTTCTTGAGTCCTGCACGCGACCGACTAAACTACTAAACTTTTGTTCAGACATATAATCTCATTTAGGTGTTGTTTAACCTTTTACCACACTTTCCCGAGTTTACCGACCTCGAGAAGAAGGCTTTTGAGCTGTTCACCAGCATTTTCTCCTTTTCCCACAATGTTTTCTTTGCTTTCAAAGACAAATTCTGAAAAGGCAAAAAAGAGCAAAAAGGCAGGCTTACCTGGGCCGAAGCGGGCTTACCTGGGCCGAAAACTTTAGCTATCGATCAATTTTCTGCATGTCTTTGGACCATTCTACCTTATGATTCAGATGATTGTTAGACATAAGGGATTTTATGGATCCATTATTGTATCATCGGTAACTTTCTTGGTACGATGCATCACCCGAATTCCGGTAGCTCAGTCGATAACGCACAGGACTTGAGAACAGGAGGTCACTGGTTCGATCCCCGGCTCGGTTGATTTCTTTCCGAGGATTAATGATAGTCATTGCCGCTGCGATATAACTGAAATAACGTTGAAAACAGCGTTAAACACCATACAATCAATCAATTAACGTCTTAACGATGCATCACGGAAATACATTAAACTCCCTTTTGCCAAGAAGAATCTTGTCGAATAAGGCAAAGAACCTTCTTAAGAGTGGTTGGTAAATACGACCCTATTCTCAAATGTTTAAGAAATTTCCATCCTCTTGTTTCGCGAACAGAATTGCTTGACCATGTGTGGACCGACTCATATATGGTGATTACGAGCAACAAGATGAAATATATCGATAAAACTTTAGGACTGAAGAACAAGTAAACCTGTTACAAGTGTTGGATAATTGGTGAACGACAAACATGATAAGCCTGTAACTTTACTAGAATTTTACCTTATGTTTTATTTGTCATAAATAGATCTACGTGGTATGTAAATAATCACAAGAACGAAGAAAGTGAAATAACATTTATTGCAAATAATCAAAGTTACATAAAACTGGTAATATACATGAAATTTGTTTTCAGCATAGGTTTCTTATCTCCAAAGCAAAACATATTTCACAAGACAGTATGGCACTAGTGTTAGCACTATCATTAGGCACCCATTGTTTCTCCTGTAACCCTGGTCCGAATACCGATATCAACCCCACCCCGACCCTACCGCAGTCAACCTTCTCTCTCACCCCTGAATCCCGTCTCCCAACAACGCCCAGCTCTAATACTATGCCCCAAGCTCATTCTTCTTGCCTTTCTTCTGATGGCTGTAAGATGCTTCTCTCTTGACATCTGTGCCATTATTTGTTCCCCCTCTAGCCGTGCTAGGAGTTCTCTAGCTTCTGCTTCTTCCACAATCTCATCCATCAAAATCTCATCCTCTTCCGTTATCGTTAGCTGAAAGTAGAAAAAAAAAAAAAAAATACAGATCTAATCGAGAATCGAAATTGACTAATGTCAACCTTAATATATCGAGTAAATTTAGTGGTATGGGAAAAGAGGGTAAATGTATCGTAAGAAATTATACTAATTAAGTCGACGCATAATATGGATCTACTTTGTCAAACTAGTCAAATAATAATTGACTAATGATGAGATACATGTAGTATTGACTTTTGGGATGCAGAAA
Source organism: Hippopus hippopus (assembly GCA_946811185.2). Lineage (NCBI taxonomy): Eukaryota > Metazoa > Mollusca > Bivalvia > Cardiida > Cardiidae > Hippopus > Hippopus hippopus. The sequence goes on from OX328109.1 coordinate 1,822,960, forward strand.
AATTATAGATAGCAAAATATTTCGACCTAGGTAAGGCTGCTTGGACTCTGCAGGAACGATACCGGACGAAAATAGTCTAAGATTATGCCAGCTAATTCTGAAGGCCTTTTCAATGCCAATTTCAATATTTTGGTTACCTGTCGAGTCAAGCCTTTTGTATCCGCTTTAGGTTCCATTCTTTCTGCTAGCCTAAACGGCATTCGATGTGGCATCCCTTGCACATAATCTACTTGGAAACACACAGGCCTCTGACGTGGTTCTGAAACATGAAGAAAAGGTAAAGTGTTGAACAGAGTTGGTATTAACCAAACATGCTTAAGAATATTCTTAGTCTTATTCTAGCTATAGATTTAGGAAGTAACACAACTTCTGATTGGCTAAATCAACCAAATGGTTTAGTCGAGTAAAGTTTGCCACATTCAAATTTAGAAAATTCTTGAGAATAAGACAAAGGATATCCATAAGAATGGTTGGCAATGCGAACCCTTGACAAATATAATCGGAACAAGACATTTGTTAATCTTAGGCACAGTAACCTTGATTTGTTTGCGAAGGTGACTTAAACCTATTTAAGGTGAGGTCTGAGAAAGCTAGGTTAGCTCAGTGTTTTTTGTTTTTTCTTTTTCTTGGGGGGGCGGGGGGAGGCGAGGGAAGAAATCTTTATGGTAGTTCTGCTTATTTTCAACCGATGACTTTTTTTTAAAATTCATTCTAAACTATTTATTCTAGAAAGTTTTTTTTTTCGGGTAAATATTACCGAAAGGGTGTAATTCCTTTCTATCTTTGTAATAGGGTGAAAGTAAATAAAATTGTGCCATGTTGCATTAAACCTACTTTTGTCAGTGCTGCTCATATTTTACCTAAGGACTTTTTAAATGAAGTTTTTACCTGTATGTTTCAGTATGTCCACACTGACAATTATCTCTTCCATCAGGGAACTTTGTGTTTCTACAGGCGTATCATCGTCGCTTGAGACTTTGAAGGCTTTTTCAGAGTGCTGCTCATATTTTATGTAAGGAATTTTTAAATGAAATTTTTACCTGTATGTTTCAGTATGTCCACACTGACAATTATCTCTTCCATCACGGAACTTTGTGTTTCTACAGGCGTATCATCGTCGCTTGAGACTTTGAAGGCTTCGACCATAGTAATTTCCTCATCAGAGCTGAGACATGGCAAGCTGACTGATGCAGACGATCGACTTAAAATCTCGGAAACAGTTGTTTCCTCCTTCATAACTACTTCAACTCTCGGAGGAGGGCTAATCTTATTTTTCTTCTTTAATTTCGGTAAACAGTTACCCATTTTTGTTTTATATTAATGGTAATAAACCAATTTAATCAACGAAATATTGTTAAATAATAGAAACGTGTGTTTTAATGACCGTCGTTATGAAAAACAGATCTAGGATACGGCGTCAGTGACGTCATATATACCGTTGTTAGCTGACTCGGCAAATTTCGTATTGATTAACGTCATTACCTCCAATGATGTTACAGACTCGATTATTTCCGTATCAATGCTTACATCTGCGCTGTGGTTTTCGGCTCGAGAATTTCCACATTCGTTTTAAAAGGCGGGTTTTGAAATGGTTGACTCTAAGGTGTTAGTTTCGTAAGCGCTCTGTGAGCCATGTGCCTAGCTTGCTATACGTGAATGCGCAGCTGAATTAATTTTGTCCTGACCATTTATTTGATAAATTAGCACCAGGCAAAAGAGGAAAATCTGCCAATTAAAGGCTAAATTTTTTGCTTTGATATGCTCCTTGCCAAATTTTATTGGCAAATTCTGGCCAGTCGAAGTCACTAGCAGAAGTATGAATTATAGCACTGTGTAAAAAGTTGCCAGGTTGCTCCATCTTTTGTTTATTTTTTACCTGTTTTTGAAAAATTATTATTTTTATTATTATTTTCACTTTGACCAACATTACAATAACAGATTATCATCTTCACAAACATTTCCATACTTTTAAATGGTATAATTTAAACGTATTCTGACACCCGCATCGTTTACTTGTGGTCGCTATTGTGCCTTTAAAGATACATCCCTACAGCTAGAGAAAATAAACACCGTTAAAACTTGGAAGTGTGTAGAATGTCTCAGCTGTATAAACATTGATAAATTACAAATATATATGATGTAAAGGACAAAAAAACACAAGGGATTTGTCCTCATTTAAAATCGGAAACGACAACAGCGACTGCTATGAAGGCCTCCAAAACATGAAATACATTTTCTATCCTTCGTAATCTGTGCAATCTTGCAACCATCAGGGGCAACACTTGGCATGAAGATACAAGAATGATTTTAGTTTTATAAAATAAGGATGAAATGGGTTAAAAACTGGCTGAAAACTGCCTGGAAACGACTTTTGATATAGGCTATCTTAAAATACAGATAGAATCAGAATAAATGAATAAATAGAGCAATGCACCTCCATTTTGCTTTTGACTTTTATCAGCGATACACCTTGCATGAGGTACTAAATTTGTATTTAAGTATATTTTTTATATAACTATCTTAGATGTAATTTCGAGGCAGCGATAAAATTTTATTTTACAAGAAAAGATATCTTTGACGTGGCACTAGAGTTAAAATATAGTCAAACAACACATTCTTTGGCAAGTTTAACCACAGAGCATTCAATACAACCCTTTGCCACAAAATCACGACTTTTAAAGACCCTGGGGAAGAATACTTTTGAAAAGCATTGTGGAAAAAAGGAGAAAATGCTGGTAACCAGCATTTTCTCCTTTTTCCCACGTTTTCTTCTCTTTGCTAAAAAAAAAAAAAAAAAAAAAAATCATGTTTTCAGTGACATATATTTTGTCGTCTATAAATGGTTTTAAGGATAGGGCACCCTAATGGGATTGGTGTAACATCGCCTTTCATCGCCAAAAACACGTACGGATTCGGCTAAGACTCGGGTAATCCGTAATCGATCGACCGATATACGCTGGTTCCCCGCATCGATTACGGATTACCCGAGTCTCAGCCGAATCTGTACGATTTTTGCGATGAAAGACGAACCCCACTAGGGTGCCCTATCCTTAATTTGGGTCATGGCTAAGACAACGACAGGGCTATGGCAATACGTCGGATTTTTTTCGAAAACAGCAAAGATGGGTATTAATGGGTATAAACCAAGTTTGGTCTGCAAAGGTTGAAGGCTGGTCTGATTCTCCTCACTATACAAAGGTTATCAGACCCCGTGCTTATAAAACTTGATTTAATGCTCATTTGAGTTTGTGGCCAAACTTTAAATTTTAACAGTGCCTCCGTTAGTACAACAATGAGAAATAAAGACTCGTTTTATAAGTAGTAGTAGTATAGTAGTAGTACATTGTGAATACAATATCATAACATTAACACAATATATGGTAAAAATATGTATAAATTCATACACTGTAGAAAAATATACAATTCGTCGTAATCGGTGTTGCGGAGGAATGTGAAATTTTATGTAAAACGTTATGAATTCAGGGTTTACTTTTTTCAAATGCTAGTTTTATAAACTTACAAAGATTAAACAAACATCGTATTCATTACTTTTGATCAAACATACAAATTTGTGCATACTTGGTCTAACTGTATAGTATTTTTTTTATGAACTTATTGGGTAAACTTAAAAAAAAAAAAAGGGACATTCAATGATAAAATGAAATTCGTCTTCAGCCGAATTTAGATCACAATGACGACATATTCTTTCATTTCTAGGTATTCTGATTCTACCATGACTACTAGATTCAATAAATAAAGAATGAAAAAGAAGTTCGATAAATTAAAAAAAAAAATGCTCTGTGAGATGTGTCAAATCAGTTCTGTATAGTTTTAAAATTTCATGCTTGGCTGAGTTGAACATGAGAAAAAATTTTATGGGCACCAACCCAGAGATACGTCAGTCAGCATTTCAAGCGTTTAATACACCAATCGTTTGTTTTGAAATAAATTTGAACAGGTGCCGCTGACAAATTAGAAGATTTGATCAGTGTGTCATATGAAATAATAAATTATTGCAATAGATATAAATTAACACGTCAAGTGTTTCTTCATCTTCCCTCAGAAAGAAAAAATGATTCTATCTTGCATAGAAAACAAACACATTGGGTCTCGCATTCCAGAATGAAACATTTTCTGGTCCTATACCTATAGCATTTGGGAGCATAATTAAACCCTAAGCTGTTAAGCGGGACTCACTGACCTTTTGCAAACAGTGTAGATCAAATAATGGCGGCCATTTATATTTTCATTTTTGGACAAAAGGCGCGTTTTGAAATAGTTCCGTACTTAGCGACGCACGTGAAAAAAGCTCTGAAGTATGTGAAAGTATGCAATATGAAAAAATATTGCATACTTTTTTCCAGTGCAAATACATGAGGACAATATCAAAGTATAGAATAATTAGAAATAATGGATTTTATGGATCCATCATTGTATTATCGCTGACTTGCTTGGTATGATGCATTAATTCCCCCCCCTCCTTTGCCAGAGCATGTCTCATTCCAATTTTATCGTTTTCGCCGAAAACAAATATCATCGTAACGGCATCGTAGATCAAAGATCAGATCGCACATTCTGTGCAGTCCGATCTTGATCTACACTGTCCGTAAAAAAACACGCACACATAGAACTGCATTATGTAGCCTTAGGGTGAATTAAATTGCACTCAAAAAAAAAAGAACTAACCAGATGAGCTATGCAAATAGAATGTAAACCCTTATCTTGGTGAAATGAACCTTTCAACCCGATAGTAAAAAACCCGAATAATGTTATTTCAAACTTGTTTTTTGGAGGAAAACAAATCTCTTTATCGGACAGTGTAGATCCAAGATCAGACTGCACGTTCTGTGCAGTCTGATCTTGATCTATACTGTCCGCAAAAGGTAAGTGAGTCGCGATTCGCAGCCTAAGAGTAAATGCCGATCTAATCCTTTTGATAATTTCCAAGCAGTAAGAAATAAAGCCCGGTATCTTAAAACCTTTTAAAGGCTTTTCTTGACAGGATGCATATCATCCTGAATAATACTGATGTTCAGAGAGAGAGAGAGAGAGAGAGAGAGAGAGGGAAAAAGAGAGAGAGAGAGAGAAATAGAGAGTTGGGGAGGGAAAAAGAGAGAGAGAGAGAGAGAGATAGAGAGAGACAGACAGACAGACAGACAGACAGACAGACAGAAAGACAGACAGACAGAGAGAGAGGAGACAAGAGCAAGCAGAGAGACGGGTGGACGGACAGATGGGTTAACGCACAGACAGACGGACTATGATAGAACTGTCTATTGATCTTGCAGAAGAAATGTATTTTTAGCCTTTGAGAAAATGCAAATTATTTAAACAGTGGTGAAAGAGTTGTCATCTGCAAATGCTTTCAATTTGGTCATGTCAAAAATTTTGTTGTTTGGTAAAAATTTAAATGCTGGGGCTTTTTGGTCAAGGATAAAATTCTCCAAGCCATACTGCTTCTTTATCAATTACCTTTTTTCCCTCATGAATGATTTTCAAAAAAACTCAGCTGAACAGTTTACATTTACGTCACTTTCAGATGAATATAAAACATATATCTTTTGCATTCTCATAACAGATGAATATTGAATGTCTAGAAAACACTCTGACAGATGGAAATTATTCCTACTCATTAGCATCAGCATCAACTAGAGATTGTAAAATGCAACCTACTGATTGCAATGAAGTTAAATGACAACCGGACAAGTTTTAAGGGAGGTAACTGCAGTTTTGCAAGGTTTTTTTCGTAAACTATTTATCAGTGGTTTTCTTTGTGGAAAAGAAGCTTTAGTCATTGGTGAGTGATGTCCAAACAAAAGGGTAACAGAAAATGAGTTTTTACAGAAATTATCAAAAAATTTTGCTAATTTTCAAAGGGAGATAATCTGAAGGGGTGGTGTTCTCTATAATAAAGTGTGACAAATATTTTAATGAAATATTTTTAACTTTTTACTAGATGATAAAATTTCCCACTCAACCATTTTCAGATTACAGATGAAACAATGAGATTTGTATATAGAAGGTTAGAAAGCATTGTGGTAAAAGTAGAAATGTTGCAAAGCAGAGTTTTCTCCTTTCTCCAAGACATCTTCAAAAGCCTTCTTCCTTTTGGTTGTTATAAAATTGGACTATTGGGTAATAGGTTAAATGCTCTCAACCATACTGCTTCTTGAAAATTACCTTTTTTTACCTTTTTCCCTGATAAATGATTTCAAAAATATTCAGTTGAATAGTTTACATTTTACCTCAATGTAAGATGAATAGGAAAGACATATTTTTGGTGTTTTCATGAAATATGAAAACTGAATATCTAGGAAAATTTCTGACAGGTGGAAATTATTCCTAACCATCGTCGAGACAATGATCAGCGGTGAGAGGGGAATGAACCCTGTCGCAATGACTATCATCAATCCTCGAAACGAAATTGGCCGAGCCGGGGATCGAACCAGCGACCCCCTGTTCTTGAGTCCTGCACACGACCGACTAAACTACCGGGCTTGTCGGGGTTAGGGGTTAATCCTTGTTCAGACATATAATCTCATTTAGGTGTTGTTTAACCTTTTACCACACTTTCCCGAATTTACCGACCTCGAGAAAGAAGGCTTTTGAAAACATTGTGGGAAAAGGAGAAAATGCTGCTCACCAGCATTTTCTCCTTTTCCCACAATGTCTTCTTTGCTTTCAAAGACAAATTCTGAAAAGGCAAAAAAGAGCAAAAAAGCAGGCTTACCTGGGCCGAAGATTTTTACTATTCGTCATTTTTCTGCATGTCTGGACCATTCTCCCTTATGATTCCCACAATGTTTTCTTTGCTTTCAAAGAGAAGTTCTGAAAAAGAAAAAAACCACATACACACACACAAAAAGCAAAAGGCGGGCTTACCTGCGCCGAAAACTTTAGCTATCGATCAATTTTCTGCATGTCTTTGGACCATTCTCCCGTATGATTCAGATGATTGTTAAACAGAAGGGATTTTATGGATCCATTATTGTATCATCTGTGACTTGCTTGGTACGATGCATCACCCGAGCACCGGCAGCTCAGTGGATAACGCACAGGACTTGAGAACAGGAGGTCGCTGGTTCGATCCCCGGCTCGGCTGATTTCTTTCCGAGGATTAATGATAGTCATTGCGAAAGGATTCATTCCCCTCTCACCGTAGACCATTGTTTCGACAATGTTTGTGTAGGAAAGCAGCCAGTGGCTTGGAAAGAATATTGTGCGGAGAACTAGTAAAAAATACTGCAAGAAAGCATGGATGGTTGCACTGGCCGTTGCGATATAACTGAAATAACGTTGAAAACAGCGTTAAATACCATACAATCAATCAATTAACGTCTTAACGATGCATCACGGAAAGAAATTAATCTCCCTTTTGCCATGACATGGCTCAGTTTCATTTTATCGTTCTTTTCGTCGGCAAGAAATCTCATCGTGACGGCATGGTAGATCAAAGATCAGATTGCATGTTTCGTGCAGCCTGATCTTGATCTACACTATCCGTAAATAAATCCACACACATAGAGCTGCAGTGTATAGCCTTAGGGTGAAGTAAATTGCACGGAAGAAACAAACTAATTCTCATCGTAACGGCATCGTAGATCAAAGATCAGACTGCACGTTCTGTGCAGTCTGATCTTGGTCTACACTGTCCGTTAAAAACGACACACATAGAGCTGCATTATGTAGCCATAGGGTGAATTAAATTGCACTCAAAAAAAAAGAACTAATCAGATGAGCTATGCAAATAGAACGTAAACACTTATCTTGGTAAATAAGTGAAATGAAACTTTCAACCCGATAGTAAAAACCCGAATAATGTTATTTCAAACTGATTTTTTGGAGAGAAAAAAAAATCTCTTTATCGGACAATGTAGAGCCAAGATCAGACTGCACGTATTTCTGTGCAGTCTGATCTTGACCTACACTGTCCGCAAAAGGTAAGTGAGTCGCTATTCGCAGCCTAAGAGTTAATGCCGATCTAATCCTTTTGATAATTTCCAAGCAGTAGGAAATAAATCCCAGTATCTTAAAACCTTTTAAAAGCTTTTCTTGGCAGGTGTAGATCGCGACTCACTTACCTTTTGCGGACAGTGTAGATCATGATCAGACTGCAGAGAACGTGCAGTCTGATCTTGGATCTACACTGTCCGATAAAGAGGTTTTTTTTTTTCTCCAAAAATATGTTTGAAATAAGATTATTCGGGTTTTTTACTGTCGGCTTGAAAGTTTCATTTCACTTATTTAGCAAGATAAAGGGTTTACGTTCTATTTGCATAGCTCATCTGATTAGTTCTTTTCTTGAGTGCAATTTACTTCACCCTAAGGTTACACAATGCCGCTCTATGTGTGTGGGTTTATTTACGGATAGTGTAGATCAAGATCAGACTGCACAGAACGTGCAGTCTGATCTTTGATTTACCATACCGTTACGATGAGAATTAGCTTGTTTCTTGAGTGCAATTTACTTCACTCTAAGGCTATACACTGCAGCTCTATGTGTGTGGGTTTATGTAAGGATGGTGTAGATCAAGATCAGGCCGCACAGAACGTAGTCTGAATTTTGATATACATGTATCATGCCAATACAATGCAGCTCTATTTTTGTATTTGTGATTGTGTGTTTTCTTTACGGACAGTGTAGATCAAGATCAGAATGCACAGAACGTGCAGTCTGATCTTTGATCTACCATGCTGATATTTCTTTTCGGCGAAAAAAATGATAAAATGGAAAATGAGAAATGCTCTGGCAAAAGGGAGTTTAGTGCATCTCCGTGTTGAATTGTTGATTGATTGATTGTATGGTATTTAACGCTGTTTTCAACGTTATTTCAGTTATATCTCATCGGCCAGTGCAACTATACAGTGGTGAAGGAGTTGTCATCTGAAAATACTTTCAATTTGGTCATGTCAAAAAATTTGTTGTTTGGTAAAAATTTAAAAGCTGGGGCTTTTTGGTCAAGGATAAAATTCTCCAAGCCATACTGCTTCTTGAAAATTACCTTTTTTCCCTCATGAATGATTTTCAAAAAAACTCAGCAGAACAGTTTACATTTACGTCACTTTCAGATGAATATAAAACATATATCTTTTACATTCTCATAACAGATGAATATTGAATGTCTAGAAAACACTCTGACAGATGGAAATTATTCCTACTCATTAGCATCAGCATCAACTAGAGATTGTAAAATGCAACCTACTGATTGCAATGAAGTTAAATGACAACCGGACAAGTTTTAAGGGAGGTAACTGCAGTTTTGCAAGGCTTTTTGTGTAAAGTATTTATCAGTAATTTTCTTTGTGGAAAAGAAGCTTTAGTCATTGGTGAGTGATGTCCAAACAAAAGGGTAACAGAAAATGAGTTTTTACAGAAATTATCAAACATTTTGCTAATTTTCAAAGGGAGATAATCTGAAGGGGTGGTTGTTCTCTATAATAAAGTGTGAAAAATATTTTAGTTAAATGTTTTTAACTTTTTACTAGATGATAAAATTTCCCACTCAAGCATTTTCAGATTACAGATGAAACAATGAGATTTGTATATAGAAGGTTAGAAAACATTGTGGTAAAAGTAGAAATGTTGCAAAGCAGAGTTTTCTCCTTTCTCCATACATCTTCAAAAGCCGGTTTCTTCCTTTTGGTTGTTATAAAATTGGACTATTGGGTAATAGGTTAAATGCTCTCAACCATACTGCTTCTTGAAAATTACCTTTTTTTTTTTTTACCTTTTTCTCTGATAAATGATTTCAAAAATATTCAGTTGAATAGTTTAAATTTTACCTCAATGTAAGATGAATAGGAAAGACATATTTTTGGTATTTTCATGATATATGAAAACTGAATGTCTAGGAAACATTCTGACAGCTGGAAATTATTCCTAACCATCGTCGAGACAATGATCAGCGGTGAGAGGGGAATGAACCCTGTCGCAATGACTATCATCAATCCTCGAAACGATATTGGCCGAGCCGGGGATCGAACCAGCGACCCCTTGTTCTTGAGTCCTGCACGCGACCGACTAAACTACTAAACCTTTGTTCAGACATATAATCTCATTTAGGTGTTGTTTAACCTTTTACCACACTTTCCAGAGTTTACCGACCTCGAGAAGAAGGCTTTTGAGCTGTTCACCAGCATTTTCTCCTTTTCCCACAATGTTTTCTTTGCTTTCAAAGACAAATTCTGAAAAGGCAAAACAGAGCAAAAAGGCAGGCTTACCTGGGCCGAAGCGGGCTTACCTGGGCCGAAAACTTTAGCTATCGATCAATATTCTGCATGTCTTTGGACCATTCTCCCGTATGATTCAGATGATTGTTAGAAATAAGGGATTTTATGGATCCATTATTGTATCATCGGTGACTTTCTTGGTACGATGCATCACCCGAATTCTGGTAGCTCAGTCGATAACGCACAGGACTTGAGAACAGGAGGTCGCTGGTTCGATCCCCGGCTCGGCTGATTTCTTTCCGAGGATTAATGATAGTCATTGCCGCTGCGATATAACTGAAATAACGTTGAAAACAGCGTTAAACACCATACAATCAATCAATCAACGTCTTAACGAGGCATCACGGAAATACATTAAACTCCCTTTTGCCAAGAAGAATCTTGTCGAATAAGGCAAAGAACCTTCTTAAGAGTGGTTGGTAAATACGACCCTATTCTCAAATGTTTAAGAAATTTCAAGCCTCTTGTTCCGCGAACAGAATTGCTTGACCATGTGTGGACCGACTCATATATGGTGATTACGAGCAACAAGATGAAATATATCGATAAAACTTTAGGACTGAAAAACAAGTAAACCTGTTACAAGTGTTGGATAATTGGTGAACGACAAACATGATAAGCTGTAACTTTACTAGAATTTTACCTTATGTTTTATTTGTCATAAATAGATCTATGTGGTATGTAAATAATCACAAGAACGAAGATAGTGAAATAACATTTATTACAAATAATAAAAGTTACATAAAACTGGTAATATACATAAAGTTTGTTTTCAGCATATGTTTCTTATCTCCAAAGCAAAACATATTTCACAAGACTGTATGGCACTAGTGTTAGCACTATCATTAGGCACCCATTGTTTCTCCTGTAACCCTGGTCCGAATACCGATATCAACCCCACCCATCCATCCCTGCCCACCCCGACTCCTATCGCATTCAACACTCTCTCTCACCCCTCAATCCCATCTTCTCCCAACAACGCCCAGCTCTAATACTAAGTCCCAAGCTCATTCTTCTTGCCTTTCTTCTGATGGCTACAAGATGCTTCTCTCTTGAAATCTGTGCCATTATTTGTTCCCCCTCTAGCCGTGCTAGGAGTTCTCTAGCTTCTGCTTCTTTCACAATTTCGTCCATCAAAATCTCATCCTCTTCCGTTATCGTCAGCTGAAAGTACAGAAAAATACAGATCTAATCGAGAATCGAAATTGACTAATGTCGAGTAAATTCAGTGGTATGGGAAAAGAGGGTAAATGTATCGTAAGAAATTATACTAATTAAGTCGACGCATAATATGGATCTACTTTGTCAAACTAGTCAAATAATAATTGAGTAATGATGAGATATATGTAGTATAGACCTTTTGGGATGCAGAAAAATCATAGATAGCAAAAAATTTCGACCTAGGTAAGGCTGCTTGGACTCTGCAGGAACGATACCGGACGAAAATAGTCTAAGATTATGCCAGCTAATTCTGAAGGCCTTTTCAATGCCAATTTCAATATTTTGGTTACCTGTCGAATCAAGCCTTTTGTATCCGCTTTAGGTTCCATTCTTTCTGCTAGCCTAAACGGCATTCGATTTAGCATTCCTTGCACATAATCTACTTGGAAACACACAGCCCTCTGACGTGGTTCTGAAACATGAAGAAAAGGTAAAGTGTAACCTTGATTTGTTTGCCAAGGTGCCCTAAACCTATTTAAGGTGAAGGCTGAGAAAACTAGGTTAGCTCAGTGTTTTTTTGTTTTTGTTCTTTTCTTTTTCTTGGCGAGGGGGTGGGGGGGGGGGGAAGGCGAGGGAAGAAATCTTTATGGTAGTTCTGCTTATTTTCAACCGATGACATTTTTTTAACATTCATTCTAAGCTATTTATTCTAGAAAGTTTTTTTTTTTTCGGGTAAATATTACCGAAAGGGTGTAATTCCTTTCTATCTTTGTAATAGGGTAAAAGTAAATAAAATTGTGCCATGTTGCATTAAACCTACTTTTGTCAGAGTGCTGCTCATATTTTATGTAAGGAATTTTTAAATGAAGTTTTTACCTGTATGTTTCAGTATGTCCACACTGACAATTATCTCTTCCATCAGGGAACTTTGTGTTTCTACAGGCGTATCATCGTCGCTTGATACTTTGAAGGCTTCGACCATAGTAATTTCCTCATCAGAGCTGAGACTTGGCAAGCTGACTGATGCAGACGATCGACTCAAAATCTCGGAAACAGTTGTTTCCTCCTTCATAACTACTTCAACTCTCGGAGGAGGGCTAATCTTTTTTTTCTTCTTTAATTTCGGTAAACAGTTACCCATTTTTGTTTTATATTAATGGTAATAAACAAATTCAATAAACAAAATATTGCTGAATAATAGAAACGTGCGTTTCACTGACCGTCGTTATGAAAAACAGATCTAGGATACGGCGTCAGTGACGTCATATATACCGTTGTTAGCTGACTCGGCAAATTCCGTATTGATTAACATCATTACCTCCAATGATGTTACCGACTCGGTTATTTCCGTATCATCGCTTACATCTGCGCTGTGGTTTTCGGCTCGAGAATTTCCGCATTCGTTTTAAAAGGCGGGTTTTGAAATGGCTGACTCTAAGGTGTTAGTTTCGTAAGCGCTCTGTGAGCCATGTGCCTAGCTTGCTATACGTGAATGCGCAGCTGAATCAATTTTGTCCTGTCTATTCATTTGATAAATTAGCACCAGGCAAAAGAGGAAAATCTGCCAATTAAAGGCTAAATTTTTTGCTTTGATATGCTCCTTGCCAAATTTCATTGGCAAATTCTGGCCAGTCGAGGTCGCTGGCAGAAGTATGAATTATAGTACTAGGTAAAAAGTTGCCAGGTGGCTCCATCTTTTGTTTATTTTTTACCTGTTTTTGAAAAATTATTATTATTATTATTATTACTTTGAACAACAATACAATAACAGATTATCATCTTCACAAACATTTCCATACTTTTAAATGGTATAATTTAAATGTATTCTGACACCCGCATCGTTTACTTGTGGTCGCTACTGTGCCTTTAAAGATACATCCCTACAGCAAGAGAGAATAAACACCGTTAAAACTTGGAAGTGTGTAGAATGTCTCAGCTGTATAAACATTGATAAATTACAAATATATATGATGTAAAGGACAGAAAAACACAAGGGATTTGTCCTCATTTAAAATCGGAAACGACAACAGCGACTGCTATGAAGGTCTCCAAAACATGAAATACATTTTCTATCCTTCGTAATCTGTGCAATCTTGCAACCATCAGGGGCAACACTTGGCATGAAGATACAAGAATGATTATAGTTTTATAAAATAAGGATGTAATTGGTTAAAAACTGGCTCCAAACTGCCTGGAAACGACATTTGATGTAGGCTATCTTAAAATACAGATAGAATCAGAATAAATGAATAAATAGAGCAATGCAACTCCATTTTGCTTTTGACTTTTATCAGCGATACACCTTGCATGAGGTACTAAATTTGTATTTAAGTGTATTTTTATATAACTGTCTTAGATGTAATTTCGAGGCAGCGATAAAATTTTATTTTACAACAAAAGATATCTTTGACGTGGCGCTAGCGTTAAAATATTGTAAAACAACACATTCTTTGGCAAGTTTACCCACAGACTATTCAATATAACCCTTTGCCACAAAAATCACGACTTTTAAAGATTCCGGAGAAGAATGCTTTCGAAACATTGTGGGAAAAAGGAGAAAATGCTGGTTACCAGCATTTTTCTCCTTTTTCCACAATATTTTCATCTCTTTGAAAGAAAAAAAAAGTTTCAAGTGACATTTTGTAGTCTATAAATGCTTTTAATTAATTTGGGACATGGCTAAGACAACGTCAGGGCTATGGCAATACGTCGGGTTTTCTTCGAAAACAGCAAAAATGGGCATTAATGGGTATAAACCAAGAGTGTTCTGCAAACGTTGAAGGCTGGTCTGAGTCTACTCACTATTACGAAGGTTATCATCAGACCCCGTGCATATAAAACTTGATTTTATGCTCATCTGAGTTTGTGGCCAAACTTTAAATTTTAACAGTGCCTCCGTTAGCACAACAATGAGAAATAAAGACTCGTTTTATAAGTAGTAGTAGTATAGTAGTAGTAGCTTTATTTCCCACCTGTACATACAAGTACATTGTGAATACAATATTATAACATTAACACAATATATGGGAAAAATATGTATAAATTTATACACTGTAGAAAAAATATGCAATTCGTCGCAGTCGGTGTTGTGGAGGAATGTGAAATTTTATGTAAAACGTTATGAATTCAGGGTTTACTTTTTTCAAATGCTAGTTTTATAAACTTACAAAGATTAAACAAACATCGTATTCGTTACTTTTCATGAAACATACAAATTTGTGCATACTTGGTCTAACTGTATAGTATGTTTCATGATCTTATTGGGTAAACTTGAAAAAAAAAAGGACATTCAATGATAAAATGAAATTCGTCTTCAGTCAAGTTTAGATCACAATGACGACATATTCTTTCATTTCTAGGGAATCTGATTCTACCATGACCACTAGATTCAATAAATAAAGAATGAAAAAGAAGTTCGATAAATTAAGAAAAAAAAAAAATGCTCTGTGAGATGTATCAAATCAATTCTGTATAATTTTGAAATTTCATGCTTGGCTGAGTTGAACATGAGAAAAAAGTTTTATGGGTACCAACCCAGAGATACGCCAGTCAACATTTCTAGCGTTTAATACGCCAATCGTTGTTTTGAAATAAATTTGAACAGGTGCCGCTGACAAATTAGAAGATTTTATCAGAGTGTCATATGAAATGATAAATTATTGCAATAAATAATATAAATTAATACGTCAAGTGTTTATTCATCTTCTCTCAGAAAAAAAAGATAATTCTATCTGGCATAGAAAACAAACACAGTGGGTCTCGCATTCCAGAATGAAACATTTTCTGGTCCTATACCTATAGCATTTGGGAGCATAATTAAACCCTTAGCTGCTAAGCGGGACTCACTGACCTTTTGCAAACAGTGTAGATCAAATAATGGCGGCCATTTATATTTTCATTTTTGGACAAAAGGCGCGTTTTGAAATAGTTCCGTACTTAGCGACGCACGTGAAAAAAGCTCTGAAGTATATGAAAGTATGCAATATGAAAAAATATTGCATACTTTTTTCCAGTGGAAATACATGGGGACAATATCAAAGTATAGAATAATTAGAAATAATGGATTTTATGGATCCATCATTGTATTATCGCTGACTTGCTTGGTATGATGCATTAAACCCCCCCCCCTTTGCCGGAGCATGTCTCATTCCAGTTTTATCGTTTTCGCCGAAAAGAAATACAATCGTAACAGCATCATAGTTCAAAGATCAGAATGCACGTTCCGTGAAGTCTGATCTTGATCTACACTGTCCGTAAAAAACACATAGAGCTGCAATGTGTAACCTTAGGGTGAAGTAAATTGCACTCAAGAAAAGAACTAATCAGATGAACTATGCAAATAGAACGTAAACCCTTATTTTGGTAAATAAGTGAAATGAAACTTTCAACCCGATAGTAAAAAACCCGAATAATGTTATTTCAAACTTATTTTTTGGAGGAAAAAAAGATCTCTTTATCGGAAAGTGTAGACCCAAGATCAGACTGCACGTTCTGTGCAGTCTGATCTTGATCTATACTGTCTGCAAAAGGTAAGTGAGTCGCGATTCGCAGCCTAAGAGTAAATGCCGATCTAATCCTTTTGATAATTTCAAAGCAGTAAGAAATAAAGCCCGGTATCTTAAAACCTTTTAAAAGCTTTTCTTGGAAGGATGCATATCATCCTGAATAATACTGATGTTGAGAGAGAGAGAGAGACAAACAGAAAGACAGACAGAGAGAGGAGAAAAGAGCAAGCAGAGAGACAGGTGGACGGACAGATGGGTTCGCGCACAGACGGACGGACTATGATAGAACTGTCTATTGATCTTGCAGAGGAAATGTATTTTTAGCCTTTGAGAAAATGCAAATTATTTATATAGTGGTGAAAAATCTGTCATCTGGAAATACTTTCAATTTGGTCATGTCAAAAATTTTGTTGTTTGGTAAAAATTTAAAAGCTGGGGCTTTTTGGTCAAGGATAATATTCTCCAAGCCATACTGCTTCTTGAAAATTACCTTTTTTCCCTCATAAATGATTTTCAAAAAAACTCAGCAGAACAGTTTACATTTACGTCACTTTCAGATGAATATAAAACATATATCTTTTACATTCTCATAACAGATGAATATTGAATGTCTAGAAAACACTCTGACAGATGGAAATTATTCCTACTCATTAGCATCAGCATCAACTAGAGATTGTAAAATGCAACCTACTGATTGCAATGAAGTTAAATGACAACCGGACAAGTTTTAAGGGAGGTAACTGCAGTTTTGCAAGGGATTTTGTGTAAACTATTTATCAGTGGTTTTCTTTGTGGAAAAGAAGCTTTAGTCATTGGTGAGTGATGTCCAAACAAAAGGTTAACAGAAAATGAGTTTTTACAGAAATTATCAAAAATTTTGCTAATTTTCAAAGGGAGATAATCTGAACGGGGAGTATTCTCTATAATAAAGTGTGACAAATATTTTAATGAAATGTTTTTAACTTTTTACTAGATGATAAAATTTCCCACTCAACCATTTTCAGTTTACACATGAAACAATGAGGTTTGTATATAGAAGGTTAGAAAACTTTGTGGTAAAAGTAGAAATGTTGCAAAGCAGAGTTTTCTCCTTTCTCCAAGACATCTTCAAAAGCCTACTTCCTTTTGGTTGTTATAAAATTGGACTATTGGGTAATAGGTTAAATGCTCTCAACCATACTGCTTCTTGAAAATTACTTTGTTTTTTTACCTTTTTCCCTGATAAATGATTTCAAAAATATTCAGTTGAATAGTTTACATTTTACCTCAATGTCAGATGAATAGGAAAGACATATTTTTGGTGTTTTCATGAAATATGAAAACTGAATATCTAGGAAAATTTCTGACAGGTGGAAATTATTCCTAACCATCGTCGAGACAATGATCAGCGGTGAGAGGGGAATGAACCCTGTCGCAATGACTATCATCAATCCTCGAAACGAAATTGGCCGAGCCGGGGATCGAACCAGCGACCCCCTGTTCTTGAGTCCTGCACACGACCGACTAAACTACCGGGCTTGTCGGGATTAGGGGTTAATCCTTGTTCAGACATATAATCTCATTTAGGTGTTGTTTAACCTTTTACCACACTTTCCCGAATTTACCGACCTCGAGAAAGAAGGCTTTTGAAAACATTGTGGGAAAAGGAGAAAATGCTGTTCACCAGCATTTTCTCCTTTTCCCACAATGTCTTCTTTGCTTTCAAAGACAAATTCTGAAAGGGCAAAAAAGAGCAAAAAAGCAGGCTTACCTGGGCCGAAGATTTTTACTATTCGTCATTTTTCTGCATGTCTGGACCATTCTCCCTTATGATTCCCACAATGTTTTCTTTGCTTTCAAAGAGAAGTTCTGAAAAAGAAAAAAACCACATACACACACACAAAAAGCAAAAGGCGGGCTTACCTGCGCCGAAAACTTTAGCTATCGATCAATTTTCTGCATGTCTTTGGACCATTCTCCCGTATGATTCAGATGATTGTTAAACAGAAGGGATTTTATGGATCCATTATTGTATCATCGGTGACTTGCTTGGTACGATGCATCACCCGAGCACCGGTAGCTCAGTCGATAACGCACAGGACTTGAGAACAGGAGGTCGCTGGTTCGATCCCCGGCTCGGCTGATTTCTTTCCGAGGATTAATGATAGTCATTGCGAAAGGATTCATTCCCCTCTCACCGTAGACCATTGTTTCGACAATGGTTGTGTAGGAAAGCAGCCAGTGGCTTGGAAAGAATATTGTGAGGAGAACTAGTAAAAAATACTGCAAGAAAGCATGGATGGTTGCACTGGCCGTTGCGATATAACTGAAATAACGTTGAAAACAGCGTTAAATACCATACAATCAATCAATTAACGTCTTAACGATGCATCACGGAAAGAGATTAATCTCCCTTTTGCCATGACATGGCTCAGTTTCATTTTATCGTTCTTTTCGTCGGCAAGAAATCTCATCGTGACGGCATGGTAGATCAAAGATCAGATTGCATGTTTCGTGCAGCCTGATCTTGATCTACACTATCCGTAAATAAATCCACACACATAGAGCTGCAGTGTATAGCCTTAGGGTGAAGTAAATTGCACGGAAGAAACAAACTAATTCTCATCGTAACGGCATCGTAGATCAAAGATCAGACTGCACGTTCTGTGCAGTCTGATCTTGGTCTACACTGTCCGTTAAAAACGACACACATAGAGCTGCATTATGTAGCCATAGGGTGAATTAAATTGCACTCAAAAAAAAAGAACTAATCAGATGAGCTATGCAAATAGAACGTAAACACTTATCTTGGTAAATAAGTGAAATGAAACTTTCAACCCGATAGTAAAAACCCGAATAATGTTATTTCAAACTGATTTTTTGGAGAGAAAAAAAAATCTCTTTATCGGACAATGTAGAGCCAAGATCAGACTGCACGTATTTCTGTGCAGTCTGATCTTGACCTACACTGTCCGCAAAAGGTAAGTGAGTCGCTATTCGCAGCCTAAGAGTTAATGCCGATCTAATCCTTTTGATAATTTCCAAGCAGTAGGAAATAAATCCCGGTATCTTAAAACCTTTTAAAAGCTTTTCTTGGCAGGTGTAGATCGCGACTCACTTACCTTTTGCGGACAGTGTAGATCATGATCAGACTGCAGAGAACGTGCAGTCTGATCTTGGATCTACACTGTCCGATAAAGAGGTTTTTTTTTTTTCTCCAAAAATATGTTTGAAATAAGATTATTCGGGTTTTTTACTGTCGGCTTGAAAGTTTCATTTCACTTATTTAGCAAGATAAAGGGTTTACGTTCTATTTGCATAGCTCATCTGATTAGTTCTTTTCTTGAGTGCAATTTACTTCACCCTAAGGTTACACAATGCCGCTCTATGTGTGTGGGTTTATTTACGGATAGTGTAGATCAAGATCAGACTGCACAGAACGTGCAGTCTGATCTTTGATTTACCATACTGTTACGATGAGAATTAGCTTGTTTCTTGAGTGCAATTTACTTCACTCTAAGGCTATACACTGCAGCTCTATGTGTGTGGGTTTATGTAAGGATGGTGTAGATCAAGATCAGGCCGCACAGAACGTAGTCTGAATTTTGATATACATGTATCATGCCAATACAATGCAGCTCTATTTTTGTATTTGTGATTGTGTGTTTTCTTTACGGACAGTGTAGATCAAGATCAGAATGCACAGAACGTGCAGCCTGATCTTTGATCTACCATGCTGATATTTCTTTTCGGCGAAAAAAATGATAAAATGGAAAATGAGAAATGCTCTGGCAAAAGGGAGTTTAGTGCATCTCCGTGTTGAATTGTTGATTGATTGATTGTATGGTATTTAACGCTGTTTTCAACGTTATTTCAGTTATATCGCAGCTGCCAGTGCAACTATACAGTGGTGAAAGAGTTGTCATCTGAAAATACTTTCAATTTGGTCATGTCAAAAATTTTGTTGTTTGGTAAAAATTTAAAAGCTGGGGCTTTTTGGTCAAGGATAAAATTCTCCAAGCCATACTGCTTCTTGAAAATTACCTTTTTTCCCTCATGAATGATTTTCAAAAAAACTCAGCTGAACAGTTTACATTTACGTCACTTTCAGATGAATATAAAACATATATCTTTTACATTCTCATAACAGATGAATATTGAATGTCTAGAAAACACTCTGACAGATGGAAGTTATTCCTACTCATTAGCATCAGCATCAACTAGAGATTGTAAAATGTAACCTACTGATTGCAATGAAGTTAAATGACAACCGGACAAGTTTTAAGGGAGGTAACTGCAGTTTTGCAAGGCTTTTTGTGTAAAGTATTTATCAGTAATTTTCTTTGTGGAAAAGAAGCTTTAGTCATTGGTGAGTGATGTCCAAACAAAAGGGTAACAGAAAATGAGTTTTTACAGAAATTATCAAAAATTTTGCTAATTTTCAAAGGGAGATAATCTGAAGGGGGGGTGTTCTCTATAATAAAGTGTGACAAATATTTTAATTAAATGTTTTTAACTTTTTACTAGATGATAAAATTTCCCACTCTAGCATTTTCAGATTACAGATGAAACAATTAGATTTGTATATAGAAGGTTAGAAAACATTGTGGTAAAAGTAGAAATGTTGCAAAGCAGAGTTTTCTCCTTTCTCCAAGACATCTTCAAAAGCCGGCTTCTTCCTTTATGTTGTTATAAAATTGGACTATTGGGTAATAGGTTAAATGCTCTCAACCATACTGCTTCTTGAAAATTACCTTTTTTTTCACCTTTTTCCCTGATGATTTAAAAAATATTCAGTTGAATAGTTTACATTTTACCTCAATGTCAGATGAATAGGAAAGACATATTTTTGGTATTTTCATGATATATGAAAACTGAATGTCTAGGAAACATTCTGAGAGGTGGAAATTATTCCTAACCATCGTCGAGACAATGATCAGCGGTGAGAGGGGAATGAACCCTGTCGCAATGACTATCATCAATCCTCGAAAAGAAATTGGCCAAGCCGGGGATCGAACCAGCGACCCCCTGTTCTTGAGTCCTGCACGCGACCGACTAAACCACCGGGCTCGTCGGGGTTAGGGGTTAACCCTTGTTCAGACATATAATCTCATTTAGGTGTTGTTTAACCTTTTACCACACTTTCCCGAGTTTACCGACCTCGAGAAAGAAGGCTTTTGAAAACATTGTGGGAAAAGGAGAAAATGCTGTTCACCAGCATTTTCTCCTTTTCCCACAATGTTTTCTTTGCTTTCAAAGACAAATTCTGAAAGGGCAAAAAAGAACAAAAAAGCAGGCTTACCTGGGCCGAAGATTTTTACTATTCGTCATTTTTCTGCATGTCTGGACCGTTCTCCCTTATGATTCCCACAATCTTTTCTTTGCTTTCAAAGACAAATTCTGATAAAACACACACACACACACACACACACACACACAAACACGAAGCAAAAAGCGGGCCTACCTGGGCCGAAAACTTTAGCTATCGATCGATTTTCTGCATGTCTTTGGACCATTCTCCCTTATGATTCAGATGATTGGTAGACATAAGGGATGTTATTGATCCATTATTCTATCATCAGTGACTTGCTTGGTACGATGCATCACCCGAGCACCGGTAGCTCAGTGGATAACGCACAGGACTTGAGAACAGGAGGTCGCTGGTTCGATCCCCGGCTCGGCTGATTTCTTTCCGAGGATTAATGATAGTCATTGCGACAGGATTCATTCCCCTCTCACCGCTGACCATTGTTTCGACGATGGTCGAGTAGGAAAGCAGCCAGTGGCTTGGAAAGAATATTGTGCGGAGAACTAGTAAAAGAAGTTGTAGGAAAGCATGGATAGTTGCATTGGCCGCCGCGATATAGCTGAAATAACGTTGAAAACAGCGTTAAACACCATACAATCAATCAATTAACGTCTTAACGATGCATCACGGAAATACATTAAACTCCCTTTTGCCATGGCATGGCTCTGTTTCATTTTATCGTCCTTTTCGTCCGCAAGAAATCACATCGTGACGGCATGATAGATCAAAGATCAGATTGCATGTTTTGTGCGGCGTGATCTTGATCTACACTATCCGTAAATAAACCCACACGAATAGAGCTGCAGTGTATAGCCTTAGGGTGAAGTAAATTGCACGCAAGAAACAAACTAATTCTCATCGTAACGGCATGTTAGATCAAAGATCAGACTGCACGTTCTATGCAGTCTGATCTTTGTCTAAACTGTCCGTCAAAAAGGACACACATAGAGCTTCATTATGTAAAAAAAGAACTAATCAGATGAGCTATGCAAATAGAACGTAAACCTTTATCTTAGTAAATAAGTGAAATGAAACTTTCAACCCGATAGTAAAAACCCGAATAATCTTATTTCAAACTGATTTTTTGGAGAGAAAAAAAAAATCTCTTTATCGGACGATGTAGATCCAAGATCAGACTGTACGTTGATCTGTGCAGTCTGATCTTGATCTACACTGTCCGCAAAAGGTAAGTGAGTCGCTATTCGCAGCCTAAGAGTTAATGCCGATCTAATCCTTTTGATAATTTCCAAGCAGTAGGAAATAGATCCCGGTATCTTAAAACCTTTTAAAAGCTTTTCTTGGTAGGTGTACATCGCGACTCACTTACCTTTTACGGACAGTGTAGATCAAGATCAGACTGCACAGAACGTGCAGTCTGATCTTGGATCTACACTTTCCGATAAAGAGATTTTTTTTTCTCCAAAAATATGTTTGAAATAACATTATTCGGGTTTTTTACTGTCGGCTTGAAAGTTTCATTTCACTTATTTAGCAAGATAAAGGGTTTACGTTCTATTTGCATAGTTCATCTGATTAGTTCTTTTCTTGAGTGCAATTTACTTCACCCTAAGGTTACACAATGCCGCTCTATGTGTGTGGGTTTATTTACGGATAGTGTAGATCGAGATCAGACGGCACAGAACGTGCAGTCTGATCTTTGGTGTACCATACCGTTACGATGAGAAGTAGTTTGTTTCTTGAGTGCAATTTACTTCACTCTAAGGCTATACATTGCAGCTCTATGTGTGGGTTTATTTACGGATGGTATAGATCAAGATCAGGCCGCACAGAACGTACAGTCTGAATTTTGATATACATGTATCATGCCAATACAATGCAGCTCTATTTTTGTATTTGTGTGTGTGTGTTTTCTTTACGGACAGTGTAGATCAAGATCAGAATGCACAGAACGTGCAGTCTGATGTTTGATCTACCATGTTGATATTTCTTTTCGGCGAAAAAAATGATAAAATGGAAAATGAGAAATGCTCTGGCAAAAGGGAGTTTAATGCATCTTCGTGCTGAATTGTTGAATGATTGATTATATGGTATTTAACGCTGTTTTCAATGTTATTTCAGTTATATCGCAGCGACCAGTGCAACTATACAGTTGTGAAAGAGTTGTCATCTGAAAATACTTTCAATTTGGTCATGTCAAAAATTTTGTTGTTTGGTAAAAATTTAAAAGCTGGGGCTTTTTGGTCAAGGATAAAATTCTCCAAGCCATACTGCTTCTTGAAAATTACCTTTTTTCCCTCATGAATGATTTTCAAAAAAACTCAGCTGAACAGTTTACATTTACGTCACTTTCAGATGAATATAAAACATATTATCTTTTGCATTCACATAACAGATGAATATTGAATGTCTAGAAAACACTCTGACAGATGGAAGTTATTCCTACTCATTAGCATTAGCATCAACTGGAGATTGTAAAATGTAACCTACTGATTGCAATGAAGTTAAATGACAACCGGACAAGTTTTAAGAGAGGTAACTGCAGTTTTGCAAGGGATTTTGTGTAAACTATTTATCAGTAGTTTTCTTTGTGGAAAAGAAGCTTTAGTCATTGGTGAGTGATGTCCAAACAAAAGGGTAACAGAAAATGAGTTTTTACAGAAATTATCAAAAATTTTGCTAATTTTCAAAGGGAGATAATCTGAAGGGGGGGTGTTCTCTATAATAAAGTGTGAAAAATATTTTAGTTAAATGTTTTTAACTTTTTACTAGATGATAAAATTTCCCACTCTAGCATTTTCAGATTACAGATGAAACAATGAGATTTGTATATAAAAGGTTAGAAAACATTGTGGTAAAAGTAGAAATGTTGCAAAGCAGAGTTTTCTCCTTTCTCCAAGACACCTTCAAAAGACTTCTTCCTTCTAGCTGTTATAATATTTGACTATTGGGTAATAGGTTAAACGCTCTCAACCATACTGCTTCTTGAAAATTACTTTGTTTTTTTACCTTTTTCTCTGATAAATGATTTCAAAAATATTCAGTTGAATAGTTTACATTTTACCTCAATGTCAGATGAATAGGAAAGACATATTTTTGGTATTTTCATGATATATGAAAACTGAATGTCTAGGAAACATTCTGAGAGGTGGAAGTTATTCCTAACCATCGTCGAGACAATGATCAGCGGTGAGAGGGGAATGAACCCTGTCGCAATGACTATCATCAATCCTCGAAAAGAAATTGGCCAAGCCGGGGATCGAACCAGCGACCCCCTGTTCTTGAGTCCTGCACGCGACCGACTAAACCACCGGGCTCGTCGGGATTAGGGGTTAACCCTTGTCCAGCCATATAATCTCATTTAGGTGTTGTTTAACCTTTTACCACACTTTCCCGAGTTTACCGACCTCGAGAAAGAAGGCTTTTAAAACATTGTGGGAAAAGGAGAAAATGCTGTTCACCAGCATTTTCTCCTTTTCCCACAATGTCTTCTTTGCTTTCAAAGACAAATTCTGAAAGGGCAAAAGAGAGCATAAAAGCAGGCTTACCTGGGCCGATTTTTACTATTCGTCATTTTTCTGCATGTCTGGACCATTCTCCCTTATGATTCCCACAATGTTTTCTTTGCTTTCAAAGACAAATTCTGAAAAAAAAAACACACACACACACAAAAAGCAAAAGGCGGGCTTACCTGCGCCGAAAACTTTAGCTATCGATCAATTTTCTGCATGTCTTTGGACCATTCTCCCGTATGATTCAGATGATTGTTAAACAGAAGGGATTTTATGGATCCATTATTGTATCATCGGTGACTTGCTTGGTAAGATGCATCACCCGAGCACCGGTAGCTCAGTGCATAACGCACAGGACTTGAGAACAGGAGGTCGCTGGTTCGATCCCCGGCTTGGCTGATTTCTTTCCGAGTATTAATGATAGTCATTGCGACAGGATTCATTCCCCTCTCACCGCTGACCATTGTTTCGACGATGGTTGTGTAGGAAAGCAGCCAGTGGCTTGGAAAGAATATTGTGAGGAGAACTAGTAAAAGATACTGCAGGAAAGCATGGATAGTTGCACTGGCCGCTACGATATAACTGAAATAACGTTGAAAACAGCGTTAAACACCATACAATCAATCAATTAACGTCTTAACGATGCATCACGGAAATACATTAAACTCCCTTTTGCCATGGCATGGCTCAGTTTCATTTTATCGTTCTTTTCGTCGGCAAGAAATCTCGTCGTGACGGCATGGTAGATCAAAGATCAGATTGCATGTTTTGTGCGGCGTGATCTTGATCTACACTATCCGTAAATAAACCCACACGAATAGAGCTGCAGTGTATAGCCTTAGGGTGAAGTAAATTGCACGCAAGAAACAAAGTAATTCTCATCGTAACGGCATGTTAGATCAAAGATCAGACTGCACGTTCTATGCAGTCTGATCTTGGTCTACACTGTCCGTTAAAAAGGACACACATAGAGCTGCATTATGTAGCCATAGAGTGAATTAAATTGCACTCAAAAAAAAAAGAACTAATCAGATGAGCTATGCAAATAGAACGTAAACCCTTATCTTGGTAAATAAGTGAAATGAAACTTTCAACCCGATAGTAAAAACCCGAATAATGTTATTTCAAACTGATTTTTTGGAGAGAAAAAAAAAATCTCTTTATCGGACAATGTAGATCCAAGATCAGACTGTACGTTGATCTGTGCAGTCTGATCTTGATCTACACTGTCCGCAAAAGGTAAGTGAGTCGCTATTCGCAGCCTAAGAGTTAATGCCGATCTAATCCTTTTGATAATTTGCAAGCAGTAGGAAATAAATCCCGGTATCTTAAAACCTTTTAAAAGCTTTTCTTGGCAGGTGTAGATCGCGACTCACTTACCTTTTGCGGACAGTGTAGATCAAGATCAGACTGCACAGAACGTGCAGTCTGATCTTGGATCTACACTTTCCGATAAAGAGATTTTTTTTCTCCAAAAATATGTTTGAAATAACATTATTCGGGTTTTTTACTGTCGGCTTGAAAGTTTCATTTCACTTAATTAGGAAGATAAAGGGTTTACGTTCTATTTGCATAGCTCATCTGATTAGTTCTTTTCTTGAGTGCAATTTACTTCACCCTAAGGTTACACAATGCCGCTCTATGTGTGTGGGTTTATTTACGGATAGTGTAGATCAAGATCAGACTGCACAGAACGTGCAGTCTGATCTTTGATCTACCATACCGTTACGATGAGAATTAGCTTGTTTCTTGATTGCAATTTACTTCACTCTTAGGCTATACACTGCAGCTCTATGTGTGGGTTTATTTACGGATGGTGTAGATCAAGATCAGGCTGCACAGAACATACAGTCTGAATTTTGATATACATGTATCATGCCAATACAATGCAGCTCTTTTTTTGTATTTGTGTGTGTGTGTTTTCTTTACGGACAGTGTAGATCAAGATCAGAATGCACAGAACGTGTAGTCTGATGTTTGATCTACCATGTTGATATTTCTTTTCGGCGAAAAAAATGATAAAATGGAAAATGAGAAATGCTCTGGCAAAAGGGAGTTTAATGCATCTCCGTGTTGAATCGTTGATTGATTGATTTTATGGTATTTAACGCTTTTTTCAACGTTATTTCAGTTATATCGCAGCGACCAGTGCAACTATACAGTGGTGAAAGAGTTGTCATCTGCAAATACTTTCAATTTGGTCATGTCAAAAATTTTGTTGTTTGGTAAAAATTTAAAAGCTGGGGGCTTTTTGGTCAAGGATAAAATTCTCCAAGCCATACTGCTTCTTGAAAATTACCTTTTTTCCCTCATGAATGATTTTCAAAAAAAACTCAGCTGAACAGTTTACATTTACGTCACTTTCAGATGAATATAAAACATATATCTTTTACATTCTCATAACAGATGAATATTGAATGTCTAGAAAACACTCTGACAGATGGAAATTATTCCTACTCATTAGCATCAGCATCAACTAGAGATTGTAAAATGCAACCTACTGATTGCAATGAAGTTAAATGACAACCGGACAAGTTTTAAGGGAGGTAACTGCAGTTTTGCAAGGGTTTTTGTGTAAACTATTTATCAGTGGTTTTCTTTGTGGAAAAGAAGCTTTAGTCATTGGTGAGTGATGTCCAAACAAAAGGGTAACAGAAAATGAGTTTTTACAGAAATTATCAAAAATTTTGCTAATTTTCAAAGGGAGATAATCTGAAGGGGGGGTGTTCTCTATAATAAAGTGTGACAAATATTTTAATTAAATATCTTTAACTTTTTACTAGGTGATAAAATTTCCCACTCAAGCATTTTCAGATTACAGATGAAACAATGAGATTTGTATATAGAAGGTTAGAAAGCATTGTGGTAAAAGTAGAAATGTTGCAAAGCAGAGTTTTCTCCTTTCTCCAAGACATCTTCAAAAGCCGGCTTCTTCCTTTATGTTGTTATAAAATTGGACTATTGGGTAATAGGTTAAATGCTCTCAACCATACTGCTTCTTGAAAATTACCTTTTTTTTCACCTTTTTCCCTGATGATTTAAAAAATATTCAGTTGAATAGTTTACATTTTACCTCAATGTCAGATGAATAGGAAAGACATATTTTTTGTATTTTCATGATATATGAATACTGAATGTCTAGGAAACATTCTGACAGGTGGAGAGACAATGATCAGCGGTGAGAGGGGAATGAACCCTGTCGCAATGACTATCATCAATCCTCCAAACGAAATTGGCCGACCTGGGGATCGAACCAGCGACCCCTTGTTCTTGAGTCCTGCACTCGACCGACTAAACTACTAAACTTTTGTTCAGACATATAATCTCATTTAGGTGTTGTTTAACCTTTTACCACACTTTCCCGAGTTTACCGACCTCGAGAAGAAGGCTTTTGAGCTATTCACCAGCATTTTCTCCTTTTCCCACAATGTTTTCTTTGCTTTCAAAGACAAATTCTGAAAGGGCAAACAAGAGCAAAAAAGCAGGCTTACCTGGGCCGAAGCGGGCTTACCTGGGACGAAAACTTTAGGTATCGATCAATATTCTGCATGTCTTTGGACCATTCTCGCTTATGATTCAGATGATTGTTAGACATAAGGGATTTTATGGATCCATTATTGTATCATCGGTAACTTTCTTGGTACGATGCATCACCCGAATTCCGGTAGCTCAGTCGATAACGCACAGGACTTGAGAACAGGAGGTCGCTGGTTCGATCCCCGGCTCGGCTGATTTCTTTCCGAGGATTAATGATAGTCATTGCCGCTGCGATATAACTGAAATAACGTTGAAAACAGCGTTAAACACCATACAATCAATCAATTAACGTCTTAACGATGCATCACGGAAATACATTAAACTCCCTTTTGCCAAGAAGAATCTTGTCGAATAAGGCAAAGAACCTTCGTAAGAGTGGTTGGTAAATACGACCCTATTCTCAAATGTTTAAGAAATTTCCATCCTCTTGTTTCGCGAACAGAATTGCTTGACCATGTGTGGACCGACTCATATGTGGTGATTACGAGCAACAAGATGAAATATATCGATAAAACTTTAGGACTGAAGAACAAGTAAAACTGTTACAAGTGTTGGATAATTGGTGAACGACAAACATGATAAGCTGTAACTTTACTAGAATTTTACCTTATGTTTTATTTGTCATAAATAGATCTATGTGGTATGTAAATAATCACAAGAACGAAGATAGTGAAATAACATTTATTACAAATAATAAAAGTTACATAAAACTGGTAATATACATGAAATTTGTTTTCAGCATAGGTTTCTTATCTCCAATGCAAAACATATTTCACAAGACAGTATGGCACGAGTGTTAGCACTATCATTAGGCACCCATTGTTTCTCCTGTAACCCTGGTCCGAATACCGATATCAACCCCACCCATCCATCCCTGCCCACCCCGACCCTACCGCAGTCAACCTTCTCTCTCACCCCTCGATCCCGTCTCCCAACAACGCCCAGCTCTAATACTATGCCCCAAGCTCATTCTTCTTGCCTTTCTTCTGATGGCTGTAAGATGCTTCTCTCTTGACATCTGTGCCATTATTTGTTCCCCCTCTAGCCGTGCTAGGCGTTCTCTAGCTTCTGCTTCTTCCACAATCTCGTCCATCAAAATCTCATCCTCTTCCGTTATCGTTAGCTGAAAGTACAAAAAAAAAAAAATACAGATCTAATCGAGAATCGAAATTGACTAATGTCAACCTTAATATATCGAGTAAATTTAGTGGTATGGGAAAAGAGGGTAAATGTATCGTAAGAAAGTATACTAAGTAAGTCGACGCATAATATGGATCTACTTTGTCAAACTAGTCAAATAATAATTGACTAATGATGAGATACATGTAGTATTGACTTTTGAGATGCAGAAAAATTATAGATAGCAAAATATTTCGACCTAGGTAAGGCTGCTTGGACTCTGCAGGAACGATACCGGACGAAAATAGTCTAAGATTATGCCAGCTAATTCTGAAGGCCTTTTCAATGCCAATTTCAATATTTTGGTTACCTGTCGAGTCAAGCCTTTTGTATCCGCTTTAGGTTCCATTCTTTCTGCTAGCCTAAACGGCATTCGATGTGGCATCCCTTGCACATAATCTACTTGGAAACACACAGGCCTCTGACGTGGTTCTGAAACATGAAGAAAAGGTAAAGTGTTGAACAGGGTCGGTATTAACCAAACATGCTTAAGAATATTCTTAGTCTTATTCTAGATTTAGGAAGTAACACAACTTCTGATTGGCTAAATCAACCAAATGGTTTAGTCGAGTAAAGTTTGCCACTTTCAAATTTAGAAAATTCTTGAGAATAAGACAAAGAATATCCATAAGAATGGTTGGCAATGCGAACCCTTGACAAATATAATCGGAACAAGACATTTGTTAATCTTAGGAACAGTAACCTTGATTTGTTTGCGAAGGTGACTTAAACCTATTTAAGGTGAGGTCTGAGAAAGCTAGGTTAGCTCAGTGTTTTTTTGTTTTTTCTTTTTCTTGGGGGGGGGGGGGGGGGAGGCGAGAAATCTTTATGGTAGTTCTGCTTATTTTCAACCATTACTTTTTTTTAAAATTCATTCTAAACTATTTATTCTAGAAAGTGTTTTTTTTAATCGGGTAAATATTACCGAAAGGGTGTAATTCCTTTCTATCTTTGTAAGAGGGGAAAAAGTAAATAAAATTGTGCCATGTTGCATTAAACCTACTTTTGTCAGTTCTGCTCATATTTTACCTAAGGACTTTTTAAATGAAGTTTTTACCTGTATGTTTCAGTATGTCCACACTGACAATTATCTCTTCCATCAGGGAACTTTGTGTTTCTACAGGCGTATCATCGTCGCTTGAGACTTTGAAGGCTTTTTCAGAGTGCTGCTCATATTTTATGTAAGGAATTTTTAAATGAAATTTTTACCTGTATGTTTCAGTATGTCCACACTGACAATTATCTCTTCCATCACGGAACTTTCTGTTTCTACAGGCGTATCATCGTCGCTTGAGACTTTGAAGGCTTCGACCATAGTAATTTCCTCATCAGAGCTGAGACATGGCAAGCTGACTGATGCAGACGATCGACTTAAAATCTCGGAAACAGTTGTTTCCTCCTTCATAACTACTTCAACTCTCGGAGGAGGGCTAATCTTTTTTTTCTTCTTTAATTTCGGTAAACAGTTACCCATTTTTGTTTTATATTAATGGTAATAAACCAATTTAATAAACGAAATATTGCTAAATAATAGAAACGTGCGTTTCACTGACCGTCGTTATGAAAAACAGATCTAGGATACGGCGTCAGTGACGTCATATATACCGTTGTTAGCTGACTCGGCAAATTCCGTTTTGATTAACGTCATTACCTCCAATGATGTTACAGACTCGGTTATTTCCGTATCAATGCTTACATCTGCGCTGTGGTTTTCGGCTCGAGAATTTCCACATTCGTTTTAAAAGGCGGGTTTTGAAATGGCTGACTCTAAGGTGTTAGTTTCGTAAGCGCTCTGTGAGCCATGTGCCTAGCTTGCTATACGTGAATGCGCAGCTGAATCAATTTTGTCCTGACCATTTATTTGATAAATTAGCACCAGGCAAAAGAGGAAAATCTGCCAATTAAAGGCTAAATTTTTTGCTTTGATATGCTCCTTGCCAAATTTTATTGGCAAATTCTGGCCAGTCGAAGTCGCTAGCAGAAGTATGAATTATAGCACTGTGTAAAAGGTTGCCAGGTCGCTCCATCTTTTGTTTATTTTTTACCTGTTTTTGAAAAATTATTATTTTTATTATTATTTTCACTTTGACCAACATTACAATAACAGATTATCATCTTCACAAACATTTCTATACTTTTAAATGGTATAATTTAAACGTATTCTGACACCCGCATCGTTTACTTGTGGTCGCTATTGTGCCTTTAAAGATACATCCCTACAGCTAGAGAGAATAAACACCTTTAAAACTTGGAAGTGTGTAGAATGTCTCAGCTGTATAAACATTGATAGATTACAAATATATATGATGTAAAGGACAGAAAAACACAAGGGATTTGTCCTCATTTAAAATCGGAAACGACAACAGCGACTGCTATGAAAGCCTCCAAAACATGAAATACATTTTCTATCCTTCGTAATCTGTGCAATCTTGCAACCATCAGGGGCAACACTTGGCATGAAGATACAAGAATGATTATAGTTTTATAAAATAAGGATGAAATGGGTTAAAAACTGGCTGAAAACGGCCTGGAAACGACTTTTGATATAGGCTATCTTAAAATACAGATAGAATCAGAATAAATGAATAAATAGAGCCATGCAACTCCATTTTGCTTTTGACTTTTATTAGCGATACACCTTGCATGAGGTACTAAATTTGTATTTAAGTGTATTTTTATATAACTATCTTAGATGTAATTTCGAGGCAGCGATAAAATTTTATTTTACAAGAAAAGATATCTTTGACGTGGCACTAGAGTTAAAATATAGTCAAACAACACATTCTTTGGCAAGTTTAACCACAGAGCATTCAATACAACCCTTTGCCACAAAATCACGACTTTTAAAGACCCTGGGGAAGAATACTTTTGAAAAGCATTGTGGGAAAAAGGAGAAAATGCTGGTAACCAGCATTTTCTCCTTTTTCCCACGTTTTCTTCTCTTTGCTAAAAAAAAAAAAAAATCATTTTTTCAGTGACATATATTTTGTCGTCTATAAATGGTTTTAAGGATAGGGCACCCTAATGGGATTGGTGTAACATCGCCTTTCATCGCCAAAAACACGTACGGATTCGGCTAAGACTCGGGTAATCCGTAATCGATCGACCGATATACGCTGGTTCCCCGCATCGATTACGGATTACCCGAGTCTCAGCCGAATCTGTACGATTTTTGCGATGAAAGACGAACCCCACTAGGGTGCCCTATCCTTAATTTGGGTCATGGCTAAGACAACGACAGGGCTATGGCAATACGTCGGATTTTTTTCGAAAACAGCAAAGATGGGTATTAATGGGTATAAACCAAGTTTGGTCTGCAAAGGTTGAAGGCTGGTCTGAGTCTCCTCACTATACGAAGGTTATCAGACCCCGTGCTTATAAAACTTGATTTAATGCTCATTTGAGTTTGTGGCCAAACTTTAAATTTTAACAGTGCCTCCGTTAGTACAACAATGAGAAATAAAGACTCGTTTTATAAGTAGTAGTAGTATAGTAGTAGTAGCTTTATTTCCCACCTGTACATACAAGTACATTGTGAATACAATATCATAACATTAACACAATATATGGTAAAAATATGTATAAATTCATACACTGTAGAAAAATATAGAACAGAACAGAACAGAACATATATTTTATTGGACAAGCACAAGTGTACATAGTCAAATATTGCATGATTCATATAACAAAGCATTTGTCAAGGCCTCTCTCTCTCCTTCCCTCTCTCTCTCTCTATCACACAATTTCTCTACTTCACTCTCTCTCTCTCTCTTTCTCTCTACCCCTCCCCCCCCCGAAAAAACAAAAAAAACAAAAAAAAAAAAACTGCTTATAAGTGAGGATGACATACGAAAGGAGTTTCACTCAATTTGTAAAAGATGATGATTAATATGTTTATAAAAAGCTTATATTATACTAACACAATGATGATATAACCATTAGTTGTACAGAAAATGAAATCGCACTGATAATGCAGATTCGATATATTGTGCTACATTTGAAATTGTTCTTTTTTCTTGTTTGTTGAAAAGTTCAACCAACTTATACATACTTGGACTTCTAAAATAGAAACCATCTATGTACTGCCTGCGTAAAATACTATACTTTGGACATATAAACATAAAGTGAAATTCGTCCTCTACCTCGTTCATATTGCACAATAAACACACTCTTTCATTTCGCAGTGTTCTGTTACTAGAAAATCTGCCTGTTTGAATCCGAAGAGAGTGTGCTGAGATTCTAAGTCGACAAAGGTGGGAGCGAAGTGAAATAGGCAAAATGTTTAAATACTCTTCGAAACAAAGAGAAGATTTTATATTTTTGTATAGTATTAAAGAGCTACTGTCCCTGATATTTGAAAACCATTCTTGCTTGAAGCAATCTACCATTTTCTCCTTCAAAAGGCTCAAAATAAGTACTGGGTTATAAGAAGCGGGATTATTAAAAACATCCGAAAAACCATAAATATCTAAAATACTTTTAACGTTAAAAACCCAATTTTTCTTACCACATTTAACATCATGTAGTGACTGTAAATAAACACTTTTCAATATAATATTTTCTGTTTGCAGCACTTTGAACCAATACTTAATAATCTTATGATATCGTAGTATATACATCGGAAATCGACCGAGCTCTCCATAGACAGCCATCGTACTCGTACTTGTTCGTACTTGTAAAATACGTTTACAAAACTTAAGATGTATTCGTTCGATAGCTTTAGACTTACTGAATCCCCACGTTTCGCTCGAGTAATTTAGGATAGACCCGACGAATGCATCAAATAAATGACACAAAATACTTGTCTTAAGTTTATATTTAAGGCAGTTATTCAATAATACATTTAGCGCTTTCAAGGCTTTACCTGATATATATTCTTGGTTTAAATTAAAAGTCCCTGTATAACTGAAAACTGTACCTAGATAGTTAAAATTATCAACTGATTCCAGAAATTGTCCATTAAATGTCCATCTCTCGTTATTTTTAAGCCCCCCTCTTTTTCTAAATACCATAGTTTTAGTCTTATTTACATTAACCTCCAGTCCCCATGTATTACAGTATTCGTATAGTCTATCCAAGTTAACCTGCAGCTCTTCTGGCGTTTTACCAAAGATTACCATATCATCTGCAAAAAGGAGGATAACTATAGTCAACTGGTCCAATTTAATACCAGAGTCAGGATCCTGTTGTAAAAAGAGTTCCAAGTCCTCTAGGAAGAGTGATACCAAAATTGGTGAAATTGTCTCCCCCTGTCTCAGTCCAGATGAGAAATCAAAGAAGTCGGACGTTTCATTATGGCTCCGAACACAAGAACTGACTTTGCTATACATATCTCGGATAACACGGAGTAGTTTCCCCTGGATACCACTTTTATACAATTTATACCAAAGTGCGTGTCTGTTAATCGAATCGAAACATTTCTTTAGGTCGACAAAGGCACAATATAATCGTTTATTTTCGCTAAGAAAATTCTGGACAATATTCAGTAAAATAAAAATTGCATCAGATGTCGACAAACCCTTTTTGAAGCCAAACTGGGCGTCTGATATGACTGAGTGATCTTCACAAAACTTAGTAATTCTGTTATTAAGAATAGTTGTAAATAACTTAGATAAACAACTGAGAAGTGTAATCCCTCGGTAATTATTAACGTCATCTGTCGCACCTTTTTTGTGGATCGGGATTATAATACCTTCTGACCACTTGTCCGGGAAAACGCCCGAGTCCAAAATGCCGTTAAAAATGTCGCATATATGAGACGATAAAATGTCTATACTCTCAATTAAATATTCGTTCATGATTTCATCGCTACCCATAGACTTGCATCTTTTTAACGATTTTGTAGCTTTCAGTAATTCAGAGTAAGTGATCGGCGAATTAAGTTCATTAAAAGCACTATCTTCAATAGTAAAATCATGTGTAGAACAGAAATCCTCAGCTTCCTGGTTAGATACATTGAAAGCATCTGATCCAAGAGAAGAAAAATATTCTTTAAATTCTGAGATAGAGACTGGAGGGTTTTTATGTTGTTTCTTTTTAAAAAATTTCCAAAACTGCTTCGGATTACTCTTCTTCATATCACAAATTTGGGCGATTTTTATATTTTCATAATTCTTTCTCTTCTGTCTACACAGTTTTTTGTAATCTTTCTTCAATTTGCAAAACTGCTGTCGATTAAAATCTGATCTATTCCTATTAAATGAATTCAAAGCATTTTTGTATTGCTGACGTGCCTTACGGCAGTCATTGTCAAACCAATCTGAGTCTTTACATAGTTGTTTCTCTGAGAAGTCATTTGTGCATGACCGCTCAGAATAATCCTTCCGAAATAACGGCTTTGCTATTTCGGTAATAGTCGACGAGAACTGATTTACTATATGATTCACAGAAACTCTACTGTTGACATCAATGTTTGTAACTAGACTGTTAAAAAATGGTAACTTTTCGATCAGAGAAGACCGGAAAATATTCCGAAATTTGTCATCCCATTTGTAAACAGATGTTTGAGAACCTTCACAAACATCCGATACAAAGGATCCCTTAAGTGTAAAAGATAAAAAAGCATGGTCACTGTACACATTAAATGACCCGACTGAAAAATCTTCAAGTATATAAAATGAATCTGGTTTTGACACCAAGTAATCGATTACAGACATACTGTTGCTTTTAACATAGGTAAATTGTCCGTGTAGATCATTGAAAAGCCGTCCGTTAACAATACGGAGTCCCGTGGACTTGCAAAGATCAAGCATGCGTGTACCGAAACCGTTACAAGCATGATCCATTGTGGACCGCGGCATGTAAAGGTCTGGGGTATATTCATCATCATCAATACACGAGTTAAGTTTATCACACACAATAAAATCATTCTTACTCCCTACCCTACTATTCCAATCTCCCACTATGTACAATAAACCTTGGTTTTCAAACTCAAAAATATCATTTTCTAACAAACTGAAAAGATCAATATTTACATATTTGTATGCAGGGGAGTCCTCACCCCAAATATATACGCCACCTATAAAAACGTCCTTCTCAAATCCGAAAAATTTGTGATCTAATCTGACCCAAATAACAGTATCATAATGGTTACGGACAAGTTCGATCCCGGGCTTCAGATGGTCTTTATAATAAAGCACTACTCCTCCACTGTTTCTTTTTGCTCGACGATTTTGGAATTTCCTATAAAAGTTGTGAGACGTGTAACCAGAAAAATCAACATCACTGTCTTTGTCAGTCCAAGTTTCAAACAGAAAAACAATATCATTTTGAGAAATAAAGGAACTAAATTCAGCCGACTGTTTTTTCTCAGATGTTAAACCATTCACATTCCATGAGAAGATCTTGATATCATCCCCTGCGCATCGTTAGTCTGTCTTCACCGGCTTGCCTTCAACGTACAGCGTATCATAGGATATCCATGCCCTCTTACCTTCCTTCTTGTACTCCTTCAGTTTTGGAATAAGCTTGCGCCTTTTACTAATAATCTCCTGAGGAAATTGCTCAGTCACAAAAAACTTTGTTCCCTGAAGTGTTTTCCACTGTTTGCGAACATACTCTCTGTCTTTAAAGGAAGCAACTTGGCCACTATTGTCCTACACTTACGTTCTGATCTCTGTCCAATCCGATGTACCCTTTCAAACTTCATACTCTCAACTAAGTCTTTTGCTATTTTCATTTTATCAAGTAAAAATTGCCGAATAATTTCCTCTGAATCTTCAAACACGTGAGTGGCGGATTCCTCGATATTCCCAAAGATCAGATTGTTGGGCATAGATTGCGATTGTAAGTACGTGACGTCATTTTTTAAAGAGTCTCTTTCCTTCTCCAAGTCAATCAGTTTTTCGTTCACTACTCCTTGGGAAAAATCAGTACTCTCGACCCGTTCTTCAATTTCAGTCTTTCATCTGTTTGTTTTCTACTTTCGTGCACTAGACAACAGAGTACATTGTGAATACAATATCATAACATTAACACAATATATGGTAAAAATATGTATAAATTCATACACTGTAGAAAAATATACAATTCGTCGTAATCGGTGTTGCGGAGGAATGTGAAATTTTATGTAAAACGTTATGAATTCAGGGTTTACTTTTTTCAAATGCTAGTTTTATAAACTTACAAAGATTAAACAAACATCGTATTCATTACTTTTGATCAAACATACAAATTTGTGCATACTTGGTCTAACTGTATAGTATTTTTTTATGAACTTATTGGGTAAACTTAAAAAAAAAAAAGGACATTCAATGATAAAATGAAATTCGTCTTCAGCCGAATTTAGATCACAATGACGACATATTCTTTCATTTCTAGGTATTCTGATTCTACCATGACTACTAGATTCAATAAATAAAGAATGAAAAAGAAGTTCGATAAATTAAAAAAAAAAAATGCTCTGTGAGATGTATCAAATCAGTTCTGTATAGTTTTAAAATTTCATGCTTGGCTGAGTTGAACATGAGAAAAAAGTTTTATGGGCACCAACCCAGAGATACGTCAGTCAGCATTTCTAGCGTTTAATACACCAATCGTTTGTTTTGAAATAAATTTGAACAGGTGCCGCTGACAAATTAGAAGATTTGATCAGTGTGTCATATGAAACGATAAATTATTGCAATAGATATAAATTAACACGTCAAGTTTTTTTTCATCTTCCCTCAGAAAAAAAAGATAATTCTATCTTGCATAGAAAACAAACACAGTGGGTCTCGCATTCCAGAATGAAAAATTTTCTGGTCCTATACCTATAGCATTTGGGAGCATAATTAAACCCTAAGCTGTTAAGCGGGACTCACTGACCTTTTGCAAACAGTGTAGATCAAATAATGGCGGCCATTTACATTTTCATTTTTGGACAAAAGGCGAGTTTTAAAATATTTCCGTACTTTTGCAATGAATCGATATGGGTAAAAATTTCTCTCAACTCCGAAATTATATTGATTGGAACTTTCTATAGCCCCAAAACTGCAGATGACGACTTTTTTACAAATCTTCATTTGAACATCGAGGCGGCTTTTAACATTTCAAAAAATGTAATTATATTAGGCGACTTGAACGAGGACTTATTAAATGACAATTTTCATAATTTAAAGGATATACTGATACTGAACTCTATGATTAATGTAATTAATACACCAACACGTCAAAATGCTCTTCTTGATCCTATTTTAATTTCTAATGACATGGAATATTCAGACAGTGGTACTATCGTAATGCCCCCTGAGGTCAGTGATCACTCTGCTACCTATGTATCTATACCCTTTACATATCAGATCCAACCGTGTTACAAAAGAAATGTTTGGTTATACAGTAAAGCTAATTATGAACTGCTTAATCACAAAATATTAAGCTTTAATTGGAATATTTTATACAACGGTTCTGTTGATGAATCATGCGACGTATTTACCAAAATCTTTACTAAGGTTGCTAAGCAGTGTATTCCGTGGAAAACAGTGTGTATTCGTCCCGACGACCAACCCTGGTATGATAGTGCAATAAGAAGGTTATCGCGAAAAAGAGATAGAATGAAAAACATTGCCAAATACTCATGCAAATCGACCGATTGGCAAAAATATAAGAATTTACGTAATACTGTTAATAATATGAAAAAACATGCGAAAGAAATATTTTTCAGAAATTTGGAAACAACATTGACAGAACTACAAAGTAATGATAAAAAAAGTTTTTGGAAAATTATTAGGCACTTTCTAAAAAAACAAAATTCTAAATCATGCTTTCCACCTTTGAGTGAAATTCAACCTAATGGAGATAAAATTTGGTTCACATCTTCCCAAGAAAAAGCAAATTGCTTAAACAACTATTTTGCATCCATTTCAACGGTTGATGACAAAAACAGCATATTACCTAACTGTCAACTCAAAACTTTAAATAAACTGGTAATTAACGAAGTTACAATTTCGGAAATTAAGGATGCCATTCATTCTATCAATATTAACAAGGCCAGCGGTCCAGACGATATAAGTCATAGAATGCTCAAAGGATGCATCAACTCGATCTGTAACCCACTGTCAGGTTCCTTAATCTAGGTAGGTTTTTGGCCCGTACTTCAAAATCGTGAGATGAATTTCCATTTACAAATTTATTTCATGCTAAGACCTAAATACAGGTCACAAAACACATAGATACATATCACGTACATGTCACAAAGCACATATAGGTCACATATCACATATATACAGGTCACATAGCACATACATACAGGTCACATAGCACATAGATAGCATATCAGCATGCACATAGGTACATGTCACGCATCACACAGAGCCCACACACAGTGCAAACAGAACAAACATCAATTTTTTTCAATGTGCTATTTGAAATGAAAACTGATTAGGAAGTTCAGGATTGCAAATGTAAGACAGTTTACATAAGTTTCTAATCTTAACATTTATTGGACACACAGTCCTGTTGACACTCAGTCCCTGCCTAATGTTTTCCACAGTGACTTGAAAAATGACCACAGAAAGAATACAAAGGCTTCCAGACATAAATGCACACACTAATTCACATAAAACCACCTTCTCTTAGATGGGCACACACATGAATGTTCACCCTTGTACAAACAACTCACTCACAATCACCAATTTTTCCACTTCAATACATATCAACTATTTCTGTTTCAAAGTACTGACTGCACTGTTTAAGTAAACAGCATACTTTACGTGATAATACCTGACATATCTCCCCCTCCTCCTTAAAAAAAAAATTTTTTTTTTTTTTTTTTTTTTTTTCAGGAACGACTGAGATAATCTGCTTCGACATTCTCTGATCCTTTAATGGCAACAATCCTAAAACGATAGGGCTGCAGACTTAAAACCCATCTCATTATTCTACTATTGTTCAGTTTTGTGTTTTGCATGTATATGAGAGGACAGTGATCTGTTTCTACCTGAAATTCCCTGCCATACAGATAGATCTGAAATTTCAAAATACCCCATACCAAAGCTAGGCATTCACGTTCTATTACAGAGTACCTTGTCTCTCTTGGAAGCAACTTTTTACTTGCATAAGCCACTGGAAACTTCCTTTCCTCAACTTCTTGCAAAAGGACTGCACCTATGCCAATATTAGATGCATCTGTTCTCAAAATAAAAAGACAGTTTAAGTCTGGTAATCTTAAAATTGGAAAGCTCACCATATGCCTTTTCAGCACTTCAAATGCCCTCTGGTGTTCCTCCTCCCAAATAACCTGTGTAGGGTTTCCTTTCTTGATTAAATTCGTGAGAGGTAATGCAATTTCTGCAAAATGAGGAACAAATTTTCTATAAAAACCCACCATTCCCAAGAATGACATTACCTGCTTTTTTGTCTTCGGTCTCGCTGCCTGCTCAATATCTTTTACCTTACCTGAATTTGGTGTAAGTATCCCCTCTCCAACCGAATGACCCAAGAAATCTACAGACGGAAATCCTATCAGACATTTACTTGGACGTGCAGTCAAACCTGCCTGCCTAAGTCTAAGTAATACTTCCCTTAACCTAGTCATATGGCTTTTCCAGTCAACTGTATGCTCAAGAATATCATCTATGAAATTATCTATGTCATTTAACCCCTTCAATAATATTCTCATCATTCTGCTAAAATTAGCTGGTGCAGTAACCAACCCAAAAGGAAGTTTTCGAAATTGGAACAATCCATCTGGTGTACAAAATGCAGTTTTCTCTTTGCTGTTATCTGTCATTTTAATCTGCCAGTATCCTTTACTAAGGTCTAACTTTGTGAAATACTTACCGTTTGACAGCTTTGCAAATATTTCTTCTGGGTTTGGGATAGGTTCAGCATCAAATACAGTCAACTTATTCAAATTTCTAAAGTCAATGCAAAATCGTATTGTTTGATCAGGCTTCTTCACCAAAACTACTGGCGAACTGTATGGCGACTTGGATGGTTCAATTATACCCAATTTTAACATTTTCTCTGTCTCATCCCTAATCGTTTCTGTCATTGAAAATGGTAAAGGGTATTGTTTAGTTCTGATAGGGTGATCAGATGTTAACTTAATCTCATGCATCACTAAATTTGTCTCACCTGGGATATCAGTAAGAACATCTTTAAATTCATTTAATATTTCTCTTACCTCTTTCATCTGTGTTTCTGACAAATGAGGATCAATTTTTACATCCTGTATTGTCTCTTTCCCATTTAACTCGAGTAACTCAAGAATTTGATCATCATTTACTGCACCATTTTCTTCCACATTTTCTTCTGTTTTGTCAGCTTTCCTATCTATGCAACTTTCAATGACACCAGTACAAACAATCTCCATTACCCCTTGTGCTGAAATTTCATTACCCATTTTTTCATTTTCAGAATGTCGTAGATTTTCAGGCCTGGTTATATACTTTTTCAATAAATTTGCATGAAACATTTTGGTTTTTCCCTTCACGCAAACTTTGTAGTCACATTTTCCAATTTTTCCTATCACCTTGTATGGACCAAGCCATTGCATCAAAAGTTTATTTCCATCTGTGGGTAGTAAAATCAAAACATCATCATTTACCTCAAAGCTCCTTGATTTACTTTTCTTATCATAATGCATTTTATAGTAACAAGATGATTTTTCAAGCTCTTGTCTGGCTAATGCTAAAGTATCTTCTAGTCTCTGTCTGAGATCTAATACATACTTATAGGTTGATTTTACCTCTGGCTGCTTGATTTCATCTGTCCAAAGATCTTTCAAAATTTCCATTGGCCCTTTGACCGTTCTTCCATATAACAACTCAAATGGACTGAAACCCATGCTAGCTTGCGGTGCCTCTCTGTATGCAAAAAGCAATGCAGGGATATATCTGTCCCAATCTTTTGGCTTTTCGGCACACATCTTTCTTAGCATACTTTTAAGTGTGCCGTTGAATTTTTCAACCAAACCATTACACATGGGGTGGTATGGAGTTGTATGTAGCATGCGTATGGATAAAAGCCTACTCACCTCTTTCATCACCTCAGATGTGAATTGGGACCCTAAATCAGTTAGAATTTCTGATGGAAACCCTAATCGTGTAAACATGCCAAATAACGCTTCCGCGACTCTCTCTGCTTCAATTCCAGAAAGAGGTACAGCCTCGGGATACCGAGTTGCATAATCCATCAGTGTGAGTATATATCTGTTCTTGTTTTCAGTAATGGGATGGATGGGGCCAACGAGGTCTATTGCAACTCTTTCAAATGGGGTTTCAATGAGGGGCATTTTTTCCAATGGGACTTTTGTAACTCTACCCTTTGGAAATGTTCTTTGACATAAATCACAGGATAAACAATGAAACTTCACGTCCTGCTGTAAACCGGGCCAGAAAAATTGAAGCCGTATCTTATCACCCGTTTTTTTAATACCTAAATGCCCTCCTAAAATGGAGTCATGTGCTAGTTTGATAACAGTATCTCTATATACTGTAGGAACTACCAGTTGCTTTTCAATCTTTTCTGTCAGACTAGTTCTTTGTTTTTGAAAGTATCTATAAATCAGTTCATTTTTCACCCCAAACCAAGAAACAATGTCTCTTTTGGCTGCTTCTCTTGCTAGCTTATCCTCTCTTTCTAACTTATCTCTCTCCTTTTTCTCAGCCCACTCTCGCATTTCTCTTTCTTTGCTCGCTTCCCTGTCTAGCATCTCTTTCTCTTTTTTCTCAATAAAGTCCAGTAACTCCTGTCCCTCAAACCC
The DNA here is from genome assembly GCA_946811185.2 of Hippopus hippopus. Taxonomy (NCBI): domain Eukaryota; kingdom Metazoa; phylum Mollusca; class Bivalvia; order Cardiida; family Cardiidae; genus Hippopus; species Hippopus hippopus. Next base: position 1,866,013 of record OX328109.1, read on the forward strand.
AAATTCTTTTCCTAATGTCATTATTTTAGACAAATCCATCTTTAATCACATTCAAATGAAAATATTTCGACATTTGAAATATTTCTCAAATTTTTTTTTTTTTTTTTTTTTCAAATTATCTAGTTACACTTAACAGTTCCTACAGTCTGACTCAATGATATTCTTTTAAGTCCAAGCTTCTTGAAAGATACCCCCTGGTAACAGTCTGGCACTGAGGTCCATACTGAACGTTCGAAAAAAAACTTGTCACTATCCGTAGGCCTAATATTCACGGAAAAGATCTTGTGTAATCCACCTCTTCACTACTACGCCCCACACATCAGAAGCAGCGCCCCAGATGTCTTTGAATACCACTATCCTCACTACTCAATTATATCTCCTGGAATTTTTTTTTTTTAACCGCGTCCTGCCGGGAGCGCAAAAATGTCAGGTTCCTTAATCTAGGTAGGTTTTTGGCCCGTACTTCAAAATCGTGAGATGAATTTCCATTTACAAATTTATTTCATGCTAAGACCTAAATACAGGTCACAAAACACATAGATACATATCACGTACATGTCACAAAGCACATATAGGTCACATATCACATATATACAGGTCACATAGCACATACATACAGGTCACATAGCACATAGATAGCATATCAGCATGCACATAGGTACATGTCACGCATCACACAGAGCCCACACACAGTGCAAACAGAACAAACATCAATTTTTTTCAATGTGCTATTTGAAATGAAAACTGATTAGGAAGTTCAGGATTGCAAATGTAAGACAGTTTACATAAGTTTCTAATCTTAACATTTATTGGACACACAGTCCTGTTGACACTCAGTCCCTGCCTAATGTTTTCCACAGTGACTTGAAAAATGACCACAGAAAGAATACAAAGGCTTCCAGACATAAATGCACACACTAATTCACATAAAACCACCTTCTCTTAGATGGGCACACACATGAATGTTCACCCTTGTACAAACAACTCACTCACAATCACCAATTTTTCCACTTCAATACATATCAACTATTTCTGTTTCAAAGTACTGACTGCACTGTTTAAGTAAACAGCATACTTTACGTGATAATACCTGACACCCACTGCACATCATATTCAATCGATCATTGTCAGAAGGGGTTTTCCCTGAATCTTGGAAAAAAGCAATTGTTACACCTATTTACAAAAAAGGAGACAAGTCCTTACCTTCTAACTACAGACCTGTTTCGTTATTAAGTTGTTGTGGAAAACTTCTCGAACGAATTATTTTTAAACATATGTATAATTTCCTTATGTCCAACGACCTCATATATAAATACCAATCTGGTTTTTTACCAAAACATTCTACCACTTACCAGTTAATAGACATATATCACCATATATGCCAAGCTATTGATCATGGCCAACTCTCTTGTATTGTATTCTGTGATATTTCAAAAGCATTTGACGGAGTGTGGCACAAAGGTCTTTTGTTTAAACTTAAACAACATGGCATTAGTGATAGTCTTCTTACTTGGCTGACTAGTTATCTCAAGAATAGAAAGCAGAAAGTAGTAATCCAAGCCACAGAATCTAATCTTCTACCCCTAAGAGCAGGGGTACCACAGGGCTCTGTTCTAGGGCCTCTTTTGTTCCTAATCTATGTTAACGATATTGCTGAATCTCTTTTGAGTCTTACGAGATTGTACGCCGATGACAGCTCTTTATATTATTCCGCTTCTTCGGTACGTGATATAGAGGGTATTATTAACTATGACCTAAGAAACGTCTCAGTATGGGCAAAACAATGGTTAGTTGATTTCAACCCAGACAAAACTGAAGCGGTTATATTTTCAACGAAAAAAGACCACGACAAACCAGCTCTTTTTTTTGATAATACTAAAATTAAAATTGTAGATCAACATAAACATCTGGGTTTAACTTTTAGTAGTTCAGGCCAATGGAACGATCACATCAATAATAATTTGGAGGCTGCATCCAAAATAATCCAAATTATGCGGAGACTTCAGTTTATTCTTACTCGCGCAGCATTAAATCAAATTTATTTATCATATGTGAGACCTATTCTCGAATATTCATCTATTGTATGGGACGGTTGCTCTATTTCATGTTCGGATTCCATTGAAAAATTACAAAATGAAGCTGCACGTATTGTAACAGGCCTCACAAGATCAGTATCTCTGGAAAATCTTTACAAAGAATGTGGATGGGAAACCTTATCATCTAGAAGGAAAAATTCTAAGCTCTGTTTTATGTATAAAGTGTCAAACAATATTGTTCCTCATTACATAGAAGAATTAATTCCTCCATTAATTGGAAATATATCTCAATACCAATTGAGAGACAGCCAAAATTATGAAAACGTCCGCACCAGAACAAGTTTGTTACAAAAGTCATGTATCCCATCCTCAATTTCTCTATGGAATAATCTCGAACAAGAAATACGATGTAGTGCAACATACCATTCTTTTAAATCAAAATTAAGAATACATACCGGGCCCGCGAGAGTTTCAAGTCTCTACTGTATTGGTAATAGATATATATCAGTAATTCATGCTCGATTAAGGAACAATTGTAGTAATTTAAACGGGGACCTTTTTCAGAATCACTTAAAACCAGACCCTACATGTGACTGTGGTAATGGCATTGAAAATGCTGAACATTATTTTTTCAAGTGTTCTCGCTTTACAGATATAAGAATCTCACTTTTCCAAGCAACAAGAGTATTTCATCCTCTAAATACTATAAAACTTCTTTTCGGCAGTGCTGACCTAAGTCACGACCAAAATTGTTTACTATTTGAAGCAGTTCAATTGTACATCAATGAATCAAAACGTTTTTCGTAATTTTCAGTCTATTTTTGTAAATGTTAATGACAACTTTATAAAATTTTAGGCAATCACAGAGAACACCATCTTTTTTTCTTTTTTTTTTTTCTTTTTCCTGTTTTGAACTTTTCTTTTTTGTTTCTTTTTTGTAATCTTTCTATTTCAACTCTTAGCTCTCACTTACTGAGTTTCTTTTCTTTCTCATACTTCAATGTTGTTGTATTTGTACATACCGTTGTTAGAACTGTATAATTTGTGCTGTAGGGGAAGGGCTAATTCTAAGTTGTGAGAACTTGTGGCCCAACCCCATTTCAACTTATGAAATAAAATATGTTTAAACTAAACTTAGCGACGCACGTGAAAAAAGCTCTGAAGTATGTGAAAGTATGCAATATGAAAAAATATTGCATACTTTTTTCCAGTGCAAATACATGGGGACAATATCAAAGTATAGAATAATTAGAAATAATGGATTTTATGGATCCATCATTGTATTATCGCTGACTTGCTTGGTACGATGCATTAATTCCCCCCCCTCCTTTGCCGGAGCATGTTTCATTCCAATTTTATCGTTTTCGCCGAAAAGAAATATCATCGTAACGGCATCGTAGATCAAAGATCAGATCGCACATTCTGTGCAGTCCGATTTTGATCTACACTGTCCGTAAAAAACACGCACACATAGTACTGCATTGTGTAGCTTTAGGGTGAATTAAATTGCACTCAAGAAAAGAACTAATCAGATGAGCCATGCAAATAGAATGTAAACCCTTATCTTGGTAAATAAGCGAAATGAAACTTTCAAGCCGATAGTAAAAACCCGAATAATGTTATTTGAAACATATTTATGGAGAGAAAAAAAAAAATCTCTTTATCGGACAGTGTAGATCCAAGATCAGACTGCACGTTCTGGTAAAAATTTAAAAGCTGGGGCTTTTTGGTCAAGGATAAAATTCTCCAAGCCATACTGCTTCTTGAAAATTACCTTTTTTCCCTCATGAATGATTTTCAAAAAAACTCAGCTGAACAGTTTACATTTACGTCACTTTCAGATGAATATAAAACATATATCTTTTGCATTCTCATAACAGGTGAATATTGAATGTCTAGAAAACACTCTGACAGATGGAAATTATTCCTACTCATTAACATCAGCATCAACTAGAGATTGTAAAATGTAACCTACTGATTGCAATGAAGTTAAATGACAACCGGACAAGTTTTAAGGGAGGTAACTGCAGTTTTGCAAGGGTTTTTGTGTAAACTATTTATCAGTGGTTTTCTTTGTGGAAAAGAAGCTTTAGTCATTGGTGAGTGATGTCCAAACAAAAGGGTAACAGAAAATGAGTTTTTACAGAAATTATCAAAAATTTTGCTAATTTTCAAAGGGAGATAATCTGAAGGGGGGGGTGTTCTCTATAATAAAGTGTGACAAATATTTTAATTAAATGTTTTTAACTTTTTACTACATGATAAAATTTCCCACTCAAGCATTTTCAGATTACAGATGAAACAATGAGATTTGTATATAGAAGGTTAGAAAGCATTGTGGTAAAAGTAGAAATGTTGCAAAGCAGAGTTTTCTCCTTTCTCCAAGACATCTTCAAAAGCCGGCTTCTTCCTTTATGTTGTTATAAAATTGGACTATTGGGTAATAGGTTAAATGCTCTCAACCATACTGCTTCTTGAAAATTACCTTTTTTTTTCACCTTTTTCCCTGATGATTTAAAAAATATTCAGTTGAATAGTTTACATTTTACCTCAATGTCAGATGAATAGGAAAGACATATTTTTGGTATTTTCATGATATATGAAAACTATATGTCTAGAAAACATTCTGACAGGTGGAAATTATTCCTAACCATCGTCGAGACAATGATCAGCGGTAAGAGGGGAATGAACCCTGTCGCAATGACTATCATCAATCCTCGAAAAGAAATTGGCCGAGCCGGGGATCGAACCAGCGACCCCCTGTTCTTGAGTCCTGCACGCGACCGACTAAACTACCGGGCTCGTCGGGGTTAGGGGTTAACCCTTGTTCGCCCTATAATCTCATTTAGGTGTTGTTTAACCTTTTACCACACTGTCCCGTGTTTACCGACCTCGAGAAAGAAGGCTTTTGAGCTGTTCACCAGCATTTTCTCCTTTTCCCACAATGTTTTCTTTGCTTTCAAAGACAAATTCTGAAAGGGCAAAAAAGAGCAAAAAAGTAGGCTTACCTGGGCCGAAGCGGGCCTACCTGGGCCGAAAACTTTAGCTATCGATGAATTTTCTGCATGTCTTTGGACCATTCTACCTTATGTTTCAGATGATTGTTAGAAATAAGGGATTTTATGGATCCCTTATTGTATCATCGGTGACTTTCTTGGTACGATGCATCACCTGAATTCCGGTAGCTCAGTCGATAACGCACAGGACTTGAGAACAGGAGGTCGCTGGTTCGATCCCCGGCTCGGCTGATTTCTTTCCGAGGATTAATGATAGTCATTGCCGCTGCGATATAACTGAAATAACGTTGAAAACAGCGTTAAACACCATACAATCAATCAATTAACGTCTTAACGATGCATCACGGAAATACATTAAACTCCCTTTTGCCAAGAAGAATCTTGTCGAATAAGGCAAAGAACCTTCTTAAGAGTGGTTGGTAAATACGACCCTATTCTCAAATGTTTAAGAAATTTCCATCCTCTTGTTTCGCGAACAGAATTGCTTGACCATGTGTGGACCGACTCATATATGGTGATTACGAGCAACAAGATAAAATATATCGATAAAACTTTAGGACTGAAGAACAAGTAAACCTGTTACAAGTGTTGGATAATTGGTGAATGACAAACATGATAAGCTGTAACTTTACTAGAATTTTACCTTATGTTTTAATTTAAACATATTGTATTCTACAGAAATACATGTACATGAACAATACAAATACATTAAATTGACAAAAATTATCCTGCAGAAATGGATCAGAACGGAAGCAAAGCTTATAGTGTTCCTCTCCAATTTCCGGTTATTGCAAAGTACGATATTTGAAGGTTAAGAAAAAAGAACAATGAAAAAAGGAAAAATATGGGGGAAAGTAGAGGGTGTGCAAATAGGTGTGGAGTGTTAGACCTGATGGTAAACCTGATGATAAACCTTATGTTTTATTTGTCATAAATAGATCTATGTGGAATGTAAATATTCACAAGAAAAAAACAGTGAAATAACATTTATTAAAAATAATCAAAGTTACATAAAACTGGTAATATACATAAAGTTTGTTTTTAGCATATGTTTCTTATCTCCAAAGCAAAACATATTTCACAAGACAGTATGGCACTAGTGTTAGCACTATCATTAGGCACACATTGTTTCTCCTGTAACCCTGGTCCGAATACCGATATCAACCCCACCCACCCATCCCTGCCCACCCCGACCCCTATCGCAGTCAACCTTCTCTCTCACCCCTCGATCCCGTCTCCCAACAACGCCCAGCTCTAATCCTAAGTCCCAAGCTCATTCGTCGCGCCTTTCTACTGATGGCTGTAAGATGCTTCTCTCTTGAAATCTGTGCCATTGTTTGTTCCCCCTGTAACCGTGCTAGGAGTTCTCTAGCTTCTGCTTCTTCCACAATTTCGTCCATCAAAATCTCATCCTCTTCCGTTATCGTCAGCTGAAAGTACAGAAAAATACAGATCTAATCGAGAATCGAAATTGACTAATGTCGAGTAAATTCAGTGGTATGGGAAAAGAGGGTAAATGTATCGTAAGAAATTATACTAAGTAAGTCGACGCATAATATGGATCTACTTTGTCAAACTAGTCAAATAATAATTGATTAATGACGAGATACATGTAGTATAGACTTTTGGGATGCAGAAAAATTATAGATAGCAAAATATTTCGACCTAGGTAAGGCTGCTTGGACTCTGCAGGAAAGATACCGGACGAAAATAGTCTAAGATTATGCCAGCTAATTCTGAAGACCTTTTCAATACCAATTTCAATATTTTGGTTACCTGTCGAGTCAAGCCTTTTGCATCCGCTTTAGGTTCCATCCTTTCTGCTAGCCTAGACGGCATTCGATGTGGCATCCCTTGCACATAATCTACTTGGAAACACACAGCCCTCTGACGTGGTTCTGCAACAAGAAAAGGTAAAGTGTTGAACAGAGTCGGTATTAACCAAACATTCTTAAGAATATTCTTAGTCTTATTCTAGATTTAGGAAGTAACACAGCTTCTGATTGGCTAAATCAACCAAATGGTTAAGTCAAGTAAAGTTTGTCACTTTCAAATTTAGAAAATTCTTGAGAATAAGACAAAGAATATTCATAAGAATGGTTGGCAGTGCTAAACCTGGACAAATGTAATCGGAACAAGACATTTGTTGATCTTAGGCACAGTAACCTTGATTTGTTTGCCAAGGTGACCTAAACCTATTTAAGGTGAGGTCTGAGAAAACTAGGTTAGCTCAGTGTTTTATTTTATTTTTTCTCTTTTTCTGGAGGGGGGAGGGGGGACGCGGGGAGAAATCTTTATGGTAGTTCTGCTTATTTTCAACCGATGACTTTTCTTAAAACTCATTCTAAACTATTTATTCTAGAAAGTTTTCTTTTTTCGGGTAAACATTACCGAAAGGGTGTAATTCCTTTCTATCTTTGTAAGAGGGTAAAAAGTAAATAAAATTGTGCCATGTTGCATTAAACCCACTTTTGTCAGAGTGCTGCTCATATTTTATGTAAGGAATTTTTAAATGAAGTTTTTACCTGTATGTTTCAGTATGTCCACACTGACAATTATCTCTTCCATCAGGGAACTTTGTGTTTCTACAAGCGTATCATCGTCGCTTGAGACTTTGAAAGCTTCGACCATAGTAATTTCCTCATCAGAACTGAGACTTGGCAAGCTGACTGATGCAGAAGATCGACTTAAAATCTCGGAAACAGTTGTTTCCTCCTTTATAACTACTTCAACTCTCGGAGGAGGGCTGATTTTATTTTTCTTCTTTGGTTTAGGCAAACAGTTACCCATTTTATTGTATATTAATGGTAATGAATCAATACGATAAACAAAATAATGATAAATGATTTGTTGGCGATTATAGAAACGTGCGTTTCACTGACCGTCGTTATGAAAAACAGATGTTGGATACGGCGTCAGTGACGTCATATATACCGTTGTTTGCTGACTCGGCAGATTCCGTAGTGATTAACGTCGTTACTTCCAATGGTGTTACTGACTCGTTAGTTTCCGTATCAATGCTTACATCTGCGCTGTGCTTTTCGGCTCGGGAATTTTCGCATTCGTTTTAAAAGGGGGGTTTTGAGATGGTTGACTGTACGGTGTTAGTTTCGTAAGCGCTCTGTGAGCCATGTGCCTAGCTTGCTATACGTGAATGCGCAGCTGAATCAATTTTGTCCTGACCATTCATTTGATAAATTAGCACCAGCCAAAAGAGGAAAATCTGCCAATTAAAGGCTAAATTTTTTGCTTTGATATGCTCCTTGCCAAATTTCATTGGCAAATTCTGGCCAGTCGAAGTCGCTAGCAGAAGTATGAATTATAGTACTAAGTAAAAAGTTGCCATGTCGCTCCATCTTTTGTTTATTTTTTACCTGTTTTTGAAAAATTATTTTTATTATTATTATTTTCACTTTGACCAACATTACAATAACAGATTATCATCTTCACAAACATTTCCATACTTTTAAATGGTATAATTTAGACGTATTCTGACACCCGCATCGTTTACTTGCGGTCGCTACTTTGCCTTTAAAGATACATCCCTACAGCAAGAGAGAATAAACACCGTTAAAACTTGGAAGTGTGTAGAATGTCTCAGCTGTATAAACATAGATAAATTACAAATATATATGATATAAAGGATAGAAAAACACAAGGGGTTTGTCCTCATTTAAAATCGGAAACGACAACAGCGACTGCTATGAAGGTCTCCAAAACATGAAATGCATTTTCTATCCTTTGTAATCTGTGCAATCTTGCAACCATCAGGGGCAACACTTGGCATGAAGATACAAGAATGATTAAAGTTTTATAAAATAAGGATGAAATGGGTTAAAAACTGGCTGAAAACTGCCTGGAAACGACTTTTGATGTAGGCTATCTTAAAATACAGATAGAATCAGAATAAATGAATAAATAGAGCAATGTAACTCCATTTTGCTTTTGACTTTTATTAGCGATACACCTTGCATGAGGTACTAATTTTGTATTTACGTGTGTTTTTATATAACTATGTTAGATGTAACTGCGAAGCAGCGATAAAATTTTATTTTACAAGAAAAGATATCTTTGATGTGGCGCTAGCGTTAAAATATAGTAAAACAACACATTCTTTGGCAAGTTTACCCACAGACTATTCAATATAACCCTTTGCCTCAAAATCACGACTTTTAAAGATTCCGGAGAAGAATGCTTTCGAAAACATTGTGGGAAAAAGGAGAAAATGCTGGTTACCAGCATTTTTCTCCTTTTTCCACAATATTTTCGTCTCTTTGAAAGGAAAAAAATGTTTCAAGTGAAATACATTTTGTCGTCTATAAATGCTTTTAATTAATTTGGGACATGGCTAAGACAACGTTATTTTTCTGTATGTTTGGACCGTTGTCCCTTATGATTCCCATAATGTTTTCTTTGCTTTCAAAGACAAATTCTGAAAAAAAAAAACACACACACACACACAAAATAAAAAGCAAAAAGCGGGCTTACCTGGGCCGAAAACTTTAGCTATCGATCAATTTTCTGCATGTCTTTGGACCATTCTCCCTTATGATTCAGATGATTGTTAGACATAAGGGATTTTATGGATCCATTATTGTATCATCGGTGACTTGCTTGGTACGATGCGTCACCCGAGCCCCGGTAGCTCAGTGGATCACGCACAGGACTTGAGAACAGGAGGTCGCTGGCTAAATCCCCGGCTCGGCTGATTTCTTTCCGAGGATTAATGATAGTCATTGCGACAAGATTCATTCCCCTGTCACCGCTGACCATTGTTTCGACGATGGTTGTGTAGGAAAGCAGTCAGTGGCTTGGAAAGAATACTGTGCGGAGAACTAGTAAAAGAAACTGCAGGAAAGCATGGATAGGTGCACTGGCCGACGAGATGTAACTGAAATAACGTTAAACACAGCATTAAACACCTTACAATCAGTCAATCAACGATGCATCACGGAGATACATTAAACTCCCTTTTGCCATGGCATGGCTTATTTTCATTTTATCGTTCTTTTCGTCGGCAAGAAATCTCATCGTCACGGCATGGTAGATCAAAGATCAGACTGCACGTTCTGTGCGGCCTGATCTTGATCTACACTATCCGTAAATAAACCCACACACATAGAGCTGCAGTGTATAGCCTTAGGGTGAGGTAAATTATACTCAAGAAACAACCTAATTCTCATCGTAACGGTATGGTAGATCAAAGATCAGACTGCACATTCTGTGCAGTCCGATGTTGATCTACACTGTCCGTAAAAAACACGCACGCATAGAACTGCATTGTGTAGCCTTAGGGTGAATTAAATTGCACTCAAGAAAAGAACTAATCAGATGAGCTATGCAAATAGAACGTAAACCCTTATCTTGGTAAATAAGTGAAATGAAACTTTCAAGCCGACAGTAAAAAACCCGAATAATGTTATTTCAAACATATTTTTGGAGGGAAAAAAATCTCTTTATCGGACAGTGTAGATCCAAGATCAGACTGCACGTTCTGTGCAGTCTGATCTTGATCTACACTGTCCGCAAAAGGTTAGTGAGTCGCGATTCGCAGCCTAAGAGTAAATGCCGATCTAATCCTTTTGATAATTTCCAAGCAGTAGGAAATAAATCCCGGTATCTTAAAACCTTTTAAAAGCTTTTCTTGGCAGGATGCATATCATAATGGATAATACTGACTTGAGATAAAGTGATGAAGAGAGAGAGAGGGGGAGGGGGGAAGAGAGAGAGAGAGAGAGAAAGAGAGAGAGAGGAGGGAATGGGGAAGGAGGAAGAGAGAGAAGGGGGAAGAAGGGAAGAGAGAGAAAAAGTGAGAGAGAGCGAGAGAGAGAGAGAGAGAGAGAGGAGGAAAGGGAAGAAGGAAGAGAGAGAAGGGGGAAGGGAAGAGAGAAGAAGAGAGAGAGAGAGGGAGGGATAGAGAGAGAGAGAGAGAGAGAGACAGACAGACAGACAGACAGACAGACAGATAGAGACAGACAGAGAGAGAGAGAAAGGGAGGGAGAGAGAGAGAGAGAGAGAGGGGGGGCCAGAGCAAGCACAGAGACAGGTGGACGGACAGATGGGTTAGCGCACAGACTGACGGACGGACATACAGACAGACAGAGTGTAATCGGCTTACTTCTTTTCTTATCTCAATTATTTGCTCACACCAGATTTTGAAGATGATGATGTATTATAATCCTACAAAAGTACGTTCGTACTTTGAGACTCTGCCCTGTACTGCCTTCAAGCTACTCAAAGCACTGAAAGTCCTGAAAAGCGGGTTTTGGTGCCATCATTAAGCAATGATATAGAAGAAAGATACATACATATACGACTTTTTAAAAGACTTGCTATGCAAATCGGAAAAAAAAAACCCGCTTTGAAACCTCTTTCTGTCTTTTCCAATTATTCATTGATTTAGTCGTCATGTCTAAATTAAGTTTGTAGGAATGGCAGACACTTTTTGGAAAAGGGGGTGGGGTTGGGGGGTTATTTCAATGTTTGTCATTGATTAACTCTTTACTAAACGACACAATTTCGAAAGCTTTCTTTTATCAGGGTCGTTTAAAACGCAAGTTTGCCTGGTAGAGGATAAATCTCTAGTGAGTATCCATATTCGCTACAGAAGTTGACCTTTCACTCTATAATATCACACGACAAAATTTTATACTTGTCCAAATCCAAAACGTTTGCAGACGATAAATTAAATGTGGCTCATGTTGTGGAAGTTATCTTTGATATGGTGGAAAACATTGTGGGAAAAGGAGAAAATGCTGGTTACCAGCATTTTCTCCTTTTCCCAAAATGTTTTCAAAATTCTTCGTTCTCAAGGTAGTTTAAAGTGGGGGATTAAAGGGCAAGGGGTTATAGAAAGATATTGACAGAAACTGCATGTCGGAAACACGAAGGATGTGCTAATTGTTTATTGTTTTTTTTTTCCGTGAAATTTCTTATCCCGATAATCACGCTATCACGAGACAAAATTACGAATGAGCCATACTCTGTGAAAAATGGGTTTAATGCAACTGAAAAGAAAAACGATAAAAATATTACCCATGTCAGCCTGCACAGTCCGTGCAGGCTTACCTATGTTGAAACTTTTTGCCTTAGGTAAATTTTCTGCAGCTCAAAGGACCAGTCTACCTCAGGATTCAGTCGGTTGTTATACAAAATGGATAATATGGATCCATAATTATGTGATGACTTGCCAGGGTTAGGATCCATCATGGATATGCAATTTTCCCCCTTTTTCCAGGGCATGGCTAAAATAGTATAAACATATTCGAATTTCATATACGAGTAGTGCGATGGCTCTGTCGGGTTTGCAAGTGTTAACTCGCGATTCAAGAAAGTTGTGCGTAGCAGTGGTGAAAAGAATTCCAGGTAGGCATAGACTGCACTGGCCGCCGCGACATAACTGCATTAATCTAGAAAAAGGTGTTTGACACGAATCAAATAAATATGCGGGAAAGCAGCCACTGGTTTGGGAAGAATATTGTGCAAGGTACTTCTAAAATAAAATCATCCAGGAAAGTACAGATAGATGCAATGGCCGCCGCGATATAACTGAAATAATTGGGAAATCAATCAATCAATCAATCAATCAATCAAACAAACAAATAAACCATATCCAATTTACCACTGTGGGAACGAAGTAAAGAACGACATAATGTTAACGAGGCGTCAAAATGCAATAAATCACACCGGACAGCGGTCAATATGACTCCCTCCTTGAGTCGAGAAAGGCGATATCTCGACCGGAATACGACTGATCAAGATGAATCCCCTTTACTACTCCAAAAGGACGCTTAAGAGTCTTCTAATTTGAAAGCATATGGATACGACAAATTCTAAATTGTATTGTTAAAAATGGGCTAAAACTCTCTGATGGAGTATAAAACGTAGTGGTGAAATGAGAAAATATAATCTTACACACATTTGAGAAAAGCAAATAGTGCCGTATTTGGTCGACATTCTGTAATCATATGCCTCATTTCCAGTACGTTTCTCAGCCAGATTTCTTTGTGAAATTAACAGTCAAAATTGGTGTTCTTGACAAAGATGTGCATTTTATCATCTCTTGATTTAAAACAAAATCATTATGTATGCAAGTTTATTTGGAACTATTTTTCTTCAGTAGTATACCTGTCAAAGATGAAAATCGGCTTCATGTAAATTTCAATATACATGTAAATGTTATCTTATTTTTTACACATCATGAACTATAATTCTTGATATACAGTTATGTGATTAAAGGATTTTACATTTGTTTGCTTTTGAAGTATAGTTTTATTAAACTCGTCAACAACAGACAAAGTTATCAAGCTCGCTACGAGCTCGCAAAAAACATTTTTTTGTAGATTCGTTTGATAAAATTTCATCTTAAATGCCATCTCATGTCAGACCCTGTGGATCTATATTTTGTTAATATTTCATGAAAAAAGTACGGAAAGAAAACCGGATTTATCGTCACTCCAATATTCGTATAAGCAGAGATATCGCCTCTATAGATTTAGACTAGATCAGTAATGGTTTTCCTGACCGCTGTCCACAGTGATTTATTACATTTATACGCCAAATTACAGTCACTTTAGACCAGCCCCCAAAAGCTTAGGTGGTAGGGCATGAGACTTGTGAACTCCGAATCTCCGGCCACTCGATGGTGTGGGTTTGATCCCCACGGCTGACCATCTAAACTAACTAATAAAGTCTTTCGGATAAGACGTTTAAACCGAAGTCCCTTGTGACAGTGCTTTACACTGAGTACGTTAAAGAACCAGGCGTAAATTAGTAAAGATTTCGTTCTGTATCTTGCACTATCCCCCGTAACGAAATTGACAGTCCTTTTTTGGATATCGCCCATATGGGCAACCGGTGGCAACGATAAATAAACAAAAATCAACCAACTAACCAGCCATCATCTTTTTTCTTTTTGAACTCTACTGCTCTTATTACTTTGATGTTTTTTTTTTTTATGTCATTTAACCCTTTGCAACACAACACTGAGTTTTAACGACCCTGGCGATGAAAGTCTTAAAGAACATTGTAGGAAAAGGAAAAAATGCTGGTAACCAGCATTTTCTCCTTTTCCAACAATGTTTTCTACCCTATAAAAGATAGAAATCATCATTTAAACTACATTTAGTTTGTCGTCTGTATATGCTTTCAATTTAGTCGAGTCCTAGAATTTGTCGTTTGATAAAGAGTTTCGTTTAGAGAAGTGTTCGTTTTCTTGACCGCTGTCCACGGTGATTTATTACATTTACACGCCAAATTAACCTAATTTTATTACTTGCTGTACGCTATTGCTCCTGTTTCTATGATGATTTTCATTTTTTTTTTTTTTTGTTTTTTCTCAAAAAAAAATTTTTTTTTTGTTTCAAAAAGATGTATATGTTCTCTGCAACTTATGTACGAGTAATAGGCATTGGTTTTTAACTCTTTACAAAACGACAAAATTCTGAACCCGACCAAATTGAAAGCATCTGCAGACGATCAACTAAATGTAGCTGAAATGGTGACTTCTGTCTATGAAAGGGTAGAAAACATTCTGGGAAAAGGAGAAAATGCTGGTTACCAGCATTTACTCCTTTTCCCATTTTTTTTTTTTTCAAAAGCTTTTCTTCTCGGGGTCATTAAAATTCTGGATTGTGGGGTAAAGGGTTAAAGCTTCATAAAACTAGATTTTGTTCAAAGACTTTTTTTTTTAATTTAGAAGAAAAGCTGATATTTGGTGAGCCAGAAATAACAAAGAGATGACGGTATACTCTTCGTGCAAGGCGGTATGGTTTGGTTTGTATTGTGTTTTCTCCTTTTCCGACAATGTTATCAAACGCTTTCTACTTCAGGGTCGCTAAACAGTGGGATTGTTTGGTAAAGAGTTAACCCTGTTTTGAACATTATTTCAGTAATATCAGGGCGGCCAGTGCACCTAGCGGACGGCGGAGTAGAAGCTCGAAAACACATGTGCTACAAAATATGATTTGCCATGACTTCAAGTCTATCATCTAAACCACTGAACGAGTCCAGAAAAAAATGTAATTAGATGAGTCTTTGGCGGGCATAATAACATTTTTTCACGACAAGTTAAATAGAATTTTACTTCAAAACCCAAAAAGGCCAGGTTTGCTTTATCACAAAACTGTATCACTAGAATTATGAGTTCATGATGTGTTAATGAAATAGACCTACATGTATATATGTACTAAAATTTACATGAAGCCTATTCGCTCCTTTGACGGGAGTGTACTTTACAAACGAAAAAATAGTTCAAAAGAAATTTACATAATGATTTTGTTTTGAATCTAAAGATGCTGAAAAAAATTTAGCTTTGCCATTATCGTCAATTTTGACATTTAATTTCACGACCATTTCTGTATCAGCAATGTTTGTTTGTTTTTTTCATAAAGGAGGCCTCCGATTACAAACTTTATTATCAAATACGGTACTATTTGCCCATCTCAAATGTGTGTTAAGATAAAAAAATTCGTAATGGCTGCATTACGCTAGCAATAAGGACAGTTATGTGCTAAACACATCACTACCTGCAGATGAATTTCAGCTAGTAGGAAGACCATTTCGAAAATATTGTGACAAAAAGTGAAAATCTTCGCATTAAGCAGTTTCTCCTTAAACAAAAATTATAAAAAAAGGTATCAACATGATAAGTTAATAATGTTGGTACGTCTTTTTCATTAAGATATTTTCGGTCGCCTTTTGCAAACAATTGAGCCATGTTCTGGCAAAAGCGGGTTTAATGCAACTCCGTGATGCATGATACCAAGCACGTCACCATATAATTATGGATCCATAAACTCCATTTTGTAGAACAACCGACTGAATCATGAGGTAGAATGGTCCTTGGACAAGCAGAAAATTTAACAATAGCTGAAAAATTCGACCCAGGTCATCCTGCGCGTTCTGTGTAGACTTACATCGGTCGATACTTTTTACAGATACATAAAAAACCTTTTTCAAACAACGTGGCTCATTTATTTTTTTAACTCTTTCAACGCCAAATAAATAAACTCGACCTCTTTCGACGGCTCTAAAAACAATCCATTGAAACTTACAAAGATTTTGATTGTATAGGCTTGACTACACAAGCGGACGGTATAGATCAAAGATCAGACTGCACGTTCTGTGCAGTCTGATCTTGATCTATGCCGTCCGCAAAAGTCACTATTTTCGTCTATGGCAGCGAAAGGGTTGAAAGGAAGTTTCGAGGTAATAACAAAACCATCCTAAAAATGCAAATTACTTAATTATGGGAAACAGGGAAATAATCATGCATTTTTACTCCTTTTTGGTGGCATTGTCGAAAACATCTGGCTTTTACGAACAGCACAGACCAAGATCAGGGTCAGCATACACCGTATTTTCAACACTATTGGAGTCATATCTAGGCACTCGGTGCACCAGTTCATTCTTTTCTGGAGTTTTTCTTTTACGCATGATATTCTTTCCAAGCAACACTGTTTTCTACTCTTTCATAGGCGATTTTCACTATTTGAGCCACGTTTTATTTGTCGTCTGCAAATGCTTTCGATTCAAACAAGTACGAAAATATGTTGTTTGGTAAGGAGATGACGACAAAATTTTAGACTTGTCCAAATTAAGGATTACGACTCCTAGCTCATCGGTAAATATCGTGTAACATCGACGTTTTTCGTAAATGCTATTCGGCCAGTCTCGGCAGCTTCCGTCTTTTAATATGAGAGTTAGGGGGCCGTGGACCTTGAAAGCATTTGCACGCAACAAATTAATATTGCAGCAATGACTGGATTTGTCTTTAAAAGATTAGCAAACATTGTGGGAAAGGAGAAAATGCTGGTTACCAGCAATGTGTTGAAAAACTTTCTTCTTCCGGGTCATTAAAACTCGGGATTGTGTGGTAAAGGGCCAAATGCCTGGAATTCTCAATCGAAAAACACTAAATGTTTGTAGCCTTCTCCAACCTTTTTTTCACGTCAGCAAAGAGAATTCCAGCAGTTTTTTCAAGCCTCTAAGAGCTAAAACAATTGAAGACTGCAGAAAATCCATTTACTACACCATTTAAAAAACAAAACAAAACAAACAAGCAAAAAATAAACAAAGAAATTATAATCACAATGAGAAATGATTCCGCAAGGAACGAAAAATATGCCAACAAATTCAAAGCTTTTACGAAATTTCCGATTCAGTGATTTACCGATGGCTTTGAGACTATGAGAGAGAGAGAGAATTCCAAAAGTTTGCCTTTTTTTGCAGTCCAATTAGTGTGACAAATTTCCAGGGCACTATTAAACCCTTCACTACCCAATCTTGAGTTTTACCGACCCTGAAGGTGAAGGTATTTGAAAACATGGTGGGAAAAGGAGAAAATGCTGGTAACCAGCATTTTCTCCTTCCCCCACCATGTTTTTGACCCTGTCAAAAAACTTTTGTTCATTTGTATCACTTTTCAAATTTGCCGTCTGCAGATGCTTTCAATTTGGAAGAGTCCAGAATTTGTCGTTTGGTAAAGAGTTAACCCTTTACCAAACGACAAAATTTTAGAATCTTTCAAATTTAAAGCATTAATTTTAGTAATGATATATCAGTTACAGTTAAGTGGTGGAAATTGTCTCTGAAAGGGCAGAAAACAACGTGGGAAAAGAGAAAATGCTGGTTACCAGCATTTTCTCCTTTTCCCACAATGTTCTTAAAAAGCCTTCTTCTTCATGGTCGCTGCCCGGCCGGGTATCTCAGTGGTTAGCGTATCTTACTCGTGACCTGGTGCTTGCGAGTTCGACACTCGGTTGAGGCAAACATTTTTTTTTGGCGAATTTTCGCCTCTCATCTCTCATCGATGTGGAAAAAGTAGTCAGTGACTTGGATAGAAAGTTGTTTCAGTACTGGTGTGAGAAAGCCAGGAAACATATGCGTAGGTGCATTAACCGCTGTGATATGACCTTAGCTGTTAAAACAGTGTTACACTGCGTTGGTGTAAGAAAGCCAGGAAACACATGCGTAGGTACACTGACCGCCGTGATATGACCTTAGCTGTTAAAACGGCGTTACACTGCAATACACACAAAACAGACAAAACCCTCGTGGTGGGTAAATTTCGGCGTTGTGTGGCGAAAGTTTTAAAGGAAGGAAAAAAGCAAACAGGGAAGCCACATGCAAAGAAAATTAGTTTTGAGCCACGCTCTGGCAAAAGGGGACTTAATGCATCTCCATGATGCATTATACCTAGCATGTCATTACATAAATATGGGCCGAGCCCCGGTAGCTCAGTCGGTAGCGTGCAGGACTTGAGAACAGGGGGTCGTGGGCCCGATCCCTGGCTGGGCCAATTCCTTTCCGAGGATTGATTATAGTCATTACCACAGGATTTATTCCTCTCCCACCGCTGACCATTGTTTCGACGATGGCTATGTGGGAAAGCAGCCAGTGGCTTTGGAAAGAAGATTATGCTGAGTACTGGTAAAAGAGACTCCAGGAAAGCATGGATAGGTGCACTGGCCGCCGCTATATACTTGAAATAATGTTGAAAACGGCGTTAAACACCATACAGTTAATCAACATAATTATGGATCCATAAAATCCAGTTTGTTTAACAACCGACTGAATCTGGAGGTAAACTGGTCTTTCGGTGTGCAGAAAATTGCAGGCTGACATGAATCGATACTTCTCTTGCAGATGCATTAAGTCACCTTTTCACAGGGCATGGCTTATTCTTTTAGCACTGAATTTTGTCAAACAGGCTTGATTACAAAATTTATTCGTCACTTGAATTCTTCCTGATCTTTCTTTGTTGCAGAACGAATATTTTTTTGAAACTTTTTTTTTTCTAGTTTTGTAAGGTCGTTGATCGCCATTTTCAACTTTATTTCAGTTAGGTTGCGATGGCTGGTGCACTATCCATGTCTTCCCGGGGGCTGGGGTGGTGTTTCTTGGCGGCAGTGACGTAAACATTAATCCCTAGGCTGTTAAGCGCGACTCAAAGACCTTTCGTGGACAGTGCAGATCAAGATCAGACTGCACAGAACGTGCAGTCTGATCTTGAAGGTACACTTTCCGATTAGAAAATATTTTATTTCGAAGAAATACATCTGAAATGGCATCATTCAGGTTTTTACGATCGACTTGAAAGTTTCATTTCACTCATTCAGTAGGATATGGTGTAAAAATGCATTCTGAGTTCATTTTTTTTTTTCTCAGTATAATAGTTTCCATGACACACGTTCTGATTTGCATTTGAATTAACCCTGTACAAAACGACAAAATTTTAGCGTGATCCAAACTAAACACATTTGCAGGCTACTAAAGAAATGTGGATCACATGATGAATCTTGTCTTTGAAAGGGTAGAAAACATTGTGGAAAAAGGAGAAAATGCTGGCTACCAGCATTTTCTCCTTTTTCCACAATGTTTTCAAAAGCTTTTATATCTCAGGGTCGTTTAAACGACTAAAGAAAGGTGGATCAAATGATGACCTTGTCTTTGAAAGAGTAGAAAACATTGTGGGAAAAGGAGAAAATGCTGGCTACCAGCATTTTCTCCTTTTTTCACAATGTTTTCAAAAGCTTTTATATCTCAGGGATTGTGTAACAAAAAAAAAAAAAAAAAAATGCAGGAATCCAGAATTTTCTCCATTTTCCATAATTCTTTCTACCCTTTCAAATACGAATCCCGTTCTTTGAGCCGCACTTTATCTCAATTTAGGTTAGTCTGAATTTCTTTCAACTGGAGTTCAGTTTTTAGACGGGAACATTATAATGGACCCTACATATTCAAAATCAGCGTAAACGGGTGCAAGAAGGTTTTTACCTTAAGGATAGGGCACCCTAACGAGATTCTTGTAACATCGCACTTGAAATCATCGCCGAAAAAACGTACGGGTTCGGCTTAAGACTCGGGTAGTCCGTAATCGATCGGCCGATACACGCTGATTCCCAGCATCGACTACGGTTTACCCGAGTCTTTGCCGAATCCGTACGATTTTGGCGATGAAAGACGATGTTACACGAATCCTATTAGGATGCCTTATCCTTAATTTTTTACCACATCACAAAATTTTAGATTCGTCCAAATTAGACACATCTGCAAATGACAAATCAGATATGTCTCCATTGATGAAACCCGTCTCAGAAATGATAGAAAACATTGCGGAAAAAGGAGAAAATGCTGGCTACCAGCATTTTGTTCTTTTCTCACAATGGTTTCAAAAGCTTTATTTCTCAAGGTCATTAAAACCCGGGATTGTGAGGTAACGGCCTAAAGTAGGCTACCTCTGCAATTTTGAGCATTTTGGGAATTAAACTTTTACACCACCCCCCTTCTCAATTAAGACAGAACTCAGATTTTCTGGAAGGAAACACTTCAATGGACATATTTTTATTAAGGATAGGCCACTCTAATGCGGGTTCCTGTAACATCGCCTTTCATCGCCAAAAAACGTACGGATTCGGCTAAGACTCGGGTAATCCGTAATTGATCGGCCGATAGATGCTGGTTCCCCGCATCGATTACGGATTACCCGAGTTTTAGCCGAATCCGCACGATGAAAGGCGATGTTACACGAATCCTATTAGGGTGCCCTATCCTTAAAAAGTCCGCGTAAACGGGCGTAAGAGGGACGTCATAATTTTCCAAAGTACTTCTGCAACCTTGAGTATTTTGGGAACTAAACTTTAAATACCTCTCCCTCCTCAATAACGAGAAGTGTCTAAATTTCTGAGACATCGTTTTTATGGCATTTTGATAGATCTATCCGACCATTAGTCTGAGACAAAACAAAAAGAAAAAACAACTCGTAATGAAGTGTTTTGCCATCAGACAATATAATGAAGAGTTCTAGACAATTATGTCTTCATCAATCCTTCCTAAGTTGGCCGCCATGATATCACTGAGATAATGATTGAAATAGAGAATATTTTATTTCATGCTCTGCTGTAGTTTATCGAGAAATAACGGAGGAATATTTTTCGATATTTCATGGTTATGACCAGTGAAAGAAACGATTTTATTTTCTAACTCTTCAATTGAAGGCAAAAATAGTAGTTCCCGCGCACAAGTTACCTAGGTAAACAGCGCGTGCAAATCAACCAGATGGAAATATGACGTAATTTTCCCTACATTTCTCGCGCTGTACGTAATATTGTAATACGTTGTCATGCGGAGGGGGTACGTCAAGGGGAATTACCGAAAACAACTACATCGGAATTTGATGTAAGTCCCCCCTCAAAAGGTGCATGAAATAAAATAGACATTTTTTTTTTTTTCGGTGAAAGATCGAAATTTATTTCATCACGTGCATATCATCGGTAATATTTTCACTCATGGCTACGCCACTCGTGAAAATATTACTGATGTTGGTCACTCGATGAAATAAATTTCGATCTTTCACCGAAAAAAAAAAAACCCCAAATATCCTCTACATGTATTTATTTCATCGAGTGAACTTCATCGGTAATATTTTCACGAGTGGCGAAGCCATTATTTTTAACCTATCAGAAGTTGTGTTACTTTCAAATTTAGAAAATCATGTAATACAAGACTATGAATGTTCTAAGGAATGGTTGGTCAATACGAACCCATGTCACAATGACTATAATCAATCCACGGAATGAAATTCGCGGAGTTGGGTGATTCGAACCAGCGTCCCCCTGTTTTCAAGTCCTGTGCGTTATCGACTGCGCTACCGGAGCTCGGTCGAATCTTTGAGGAGAAGGATAGAATAATCTTCGTAAGAACTGTATGTGACATATGTCATCATAGAATGTTTCCAGAAACATAGAGACAAAAATATTCATATCCGGAACTGACATATACAGATCTGATTGCCTGTCAGTTTGTTGCTAAATATAGTAACTGTCAAGTGTTGTATGACATGTAAATTGCAAAACACACCCTCTTATTCCTCAGGATGCTAAGCGCGACTCACTGACCCTTTGCGGACAGCGTAAATCAAGATCAGACTGCACAGAACGTGCAGTCTGATCTTGGATCTACACTGTCCGACAAGGAGATATCTTTCCTCCAAAAATACCTTTCAAACAGCAATATATATGAGTCGTGCTCTGGCAAAAGGGGGCTTAATGCATCTCCGTGATGCCTTGTACCAGTGAAGCCATCACATATCTATGGATCCATAATAGCTACTTTTGTTAAAAACTGACTCAATTATGAGGTAGACTGGTCCTTGGACACACAGAAAATTTACCAATAGCGAAAAGTTTCGACCCAGGTCAGCCTGCGCGGACAAAAAATGCAGCTTAAGTTATTTAAAGTCGAGAAAACTGTGGAAATACTTAGATTTACTCCCTATATACTGTTTCACTCTAATTTCGATGTACATGTCACAGAGCTATCTTCTTGTGTATGTGCACATTTCAAACCGAACTACATCTGTAAACATGGACCCGTGAATGGTATATAGATTGTTCAAAGGTGATGATGCAGAATACATATTTGTCTTTCATTCGTTTTATGCGATAAATAGAATCTCATATAAGTGTTTATGTATTATCAATTTTATTAAAACTCGATGACTAAAATGTTTATGATGTCCGCAGAGGCTCGCGTTATATAATTCTAGTCAACTCGTTTGATAAAAAAGATAATACATAAACACTCATGTCAGATCCTCTATGTTGAACGCGACGTAAAACACCATTCAATAAAAGGATTTATTTAGCAATCTAACAATAGGAACCCTCTCTATAATCGAATTGGAAAATCTATTTACTTTTCCAATTATATGAATGGGTCCTCAACTAAGATGGGTATGACTCTCGCTATGCAAATATGTCTGCTAGAAAAACAGGAAATATTTTCTTTATGCAAACTGAATCACATTGATTAATATTCCCTGCTCCTCTTGAATTGAAATCATTAGGCTGTGTTTTTTTTTTCCCAAGCCCTCGAAATATATGTAGAGTACAAATAAATAACAGGACTGCTTATGAAAGGTTTTGCGTGACAAAATTTTTTCTGTGATTGATTGATTGATTGATTGATTATTCGATCGACTGACTCATTGATTGATTGATTGATTGATTGATCTTTAACGCCATTTTCATTATTATTTCAGTTATATCAATGCGGCCAGTACACCTATCCATGCTCTCGTGAAGTTTCTTTTCACCAGGAGGGTATACTACGCATAACATTCTTTCCAAGCCACTGGCTTCTTTCCAACATAACCATCGTCATAACAATGATCTGCGGTAAGAGAGGAATGGACCCTGTCTCAATAGCTATCATCAAACCGCGGAAAGAAATTTGCTACTGGTTAATTTTCTGCAAGTCAAAGGACCATTCTACCTCAAGATCAGCAATTTGTTCGACAAAACGAATTTAATGACTCAATAATTATGTGATGACTTGCTATGTATAATGCATCAGGAACATGCATTAAACCCCTCATTGCCAGCGCATGGCTAATGCGTGTTATAATCCTATGTATATTAGGCCAGAGGCCTGTAATACGAATAAAATGTTGAGTAGAGTTGAATGTTACTTGGAATTGCTGGTAAATACCTACCCTGATCTCAGTTGTATGCTGGGATATCTTGATTCCAGTTTCATTATAAATAAGCCAAGCTTCGGCAAAAGGGGGTTTAATGGATCTCTTGCAACACGCGAAAAGGGGCATTCGGACATTTGCGTAAAGTGCCGTCTCGGATTAGCCTGCGCGGACTGCGCATGCTGATCCGAGAAGGCACTTTACGACTACATTAGATTTTGTGCTACAGTAAATTTGCACGAAACAGAAAATTACATAAAAACGGAACGTGCCGTCTCGGATTAGCCTGTGCGGACTGTGCAGGCTGATCCGAGACGACACTTTACGCAAATGTCCGAATGTCCCTTTTCGCGTGTTGCAGACCTTATAATATTAAGGATCTATAAAATCCATTTTGTCTAATAACTGGCTAAATCCAGACGTAGAATGGGTCCTTTCAAACGCAGAAAATTTACTAAAAGCAAAAAGTTTCGACACAGGTCAGCCTGCGCGGACTGCGCAGGCTGACCTGGGTCGATACTTTTTGCAGATGCATTAAACCTCCTTTTCACAGAGCATGGATCATAATATAAAATAGCTGAACAATAAAAAAGACACGATGCGTATAATAGATTCTAATAAAAACCACGTGCGCTCTGTTTGATGGATTATAAAAGAATTCGAGGGAATCAGTATACATTACTTTTCTCCCTTTAAGCACCTTTCACAACTAAAGTTGCCTTCGTGGCCAGTGTATAGATCAAGATCAGACTGTACAAAATGTGCAATCTGATCTATGATCTACACTGTCCGCTTATTCTATGACATTCTTGTCAAAAGTTACCTTCAATATTTGTGGGTAAAAGTCAAAAGTGCTGGCTCCTTTTCCGCCAATGTTTTCAAAATCCTTCATTCTCAAGGTCATCAGTCCGGCAAGGTAGCTCAGGGGCAAGCGTATCTGACTAGTGACCTAGTGGTTGCGGGTTCGATATCTTGTGCGATACCTGGTCGCGGAAAACTTTCTTTCCAGCGATTTTTCGCCTTCCACTTCTGATGCATGTGAGATAAGTAGTCAGTGACTTTGAAAGAGAGTCGTGTCAGTACTGGTGTGAGAAAGCCAGGAAACATATGCGTAGGTATACTGACCACCGTGATATGAACTAAGCTGTTAAAGTCTACAGCCCCTAACTCTCGCATTAAAAGACGGAAGCTGCCGAGACTGGCCGAACAGCCTTTACGAAAACGTCGATGTTACACGATATTTACCGATGAGTTAGTGAGTCTACGGCCCCGAACTCTCATACTAAAAGACGGAAGCTGCCGATATTGGCCGAACAGCCTTTACGAAAACGTCGATGTTTACCAATGAGTTAGGGACTTAGACCTTAAAACAGCGTTAAACTCCAATACAAACAAATCTCAAGGCCATCAAATAACTATGGGTTTGTTTTGCAAATGGTTAAAAAAAAAATTAAAGTTAGTCAGTATACAAAATATGTTTATACCTTTACCCTTTACCTCGAAATCTCGAATTTTAACGACCCTGAGGAAGACAGTTTTTGAAAACATTGTGAGAAAATGAGAAAATGCTGGTAACCAGCATTTTCTTTTTTTCCCTTAATGTTTTATACCCTTTGAATAAAAAATACATGTACATGTATGTCTATTTTGGTTTCATTTCTAAAACTTCAAATCGTGTTTATTCGGCACTCTACGGGTAACATTTTGGTCAGGCTCAAAGTTCTCTCTAAGATTTGTAGATTACATTTTAATAGTAGTTGAAAGGTTTACCATCTACAAATGGTTTCAAATCGATACCCATGAAACATCCGGTGCTTCCAGGGAGGCCCAGAGTTCGAGCGTCACTTGAAGCACAGGGTCTTTCGCTGTAGTTTCTTTAGGCAAGACACTCCAAAGCCCCAGCCTGGTGCTTGTGAGACCCAATACATGCATCGAATACGGATAAAATCGGACACTACGGAAAAAAGCCGTATCTACAGAGTGTCAAATACGGTTCCAAATATGGTATGATGACGTAACAAGCGAGCGGACTACTTTCAGCTTGCTTGGTTTCTGATTCGATTGGTCAAAATGTTACTTTCAAATATTTATCCGCCATACATAAAAATGGTTTTCATCTTCCTAAACGGTATTCGTTTATATATCTCACCATTCTTTTTAAAATGAAATTGTCCGTAATTGCATTAGCTGCTAGATTTTGAAGGTATGTGATAAAAGGAAAACAATGTTGTAGTAACTTTCCTTTGCTTTCATTTGCTTTTCGCTGTCTTTACTTCACAATGCCAAGTTTTAAATACACTGAAAGAGAAGGCTTTTGAAAAATATTATGGGAAAGGAAAAAAGACTGGTTACCTGCATTTTATCCTTTTCACACAATGTTTTCTACTCTATCAAAGACAGAAATCATCATTTGAGCTACAGTTAATTTGTATTTTGCAAATGCTTTTGATTTGGACAAGTCTGTAATTTGTTTGTGTGGCGAAGAGTAAACAAAATTTGGCATCTCACTCGACCTTTGATCACGCAAGATATGAAAATATTACAAACAGCTCGAAGCAAATACAAGCCCCCTATGAAGCGACCACAACATAAGATTCCTTATTCTTTCTATTCACCTTTATTGAGTAGAATCTTATACAGAAAACCTAGTACAATATTTCATTCTTTGTTCGATACGGAATCGACACGAAAAGTGACGGTTTACTTCGACAAGTTAATTTGGGTAAACCTCTTACTGTGTGGCATTCACACTTACCCTTGTATCTAAGAATTTTTTTCTGTTAATCTTTTACTACACAGTCCCGAGTTTTGATGACCCCCAAGGAAAGGAATTTCGAAAATACTGTAGCAAAGGAGAAAATGCTGCTAAGCAGCATTTTCTCCTTTTTCCTACAATATTTTCTACCCTTTCAAAAAGAATTTAATTATTTGAGTAACATTTGGTTTGTCGGTTGCAGACGCTTTCAATTTTCACCAACTTAGATTTTTGTCGACTGGTAAAGAGTTAACTCATATAGACGCTTTAACTCATCTTGCCGAGCCCCGGTAGCTCAGTTCGTAGCGTACAGGTTTTGAGAACAGGGGGTCGCTGGTTCGATCCTCGGCTTGGCTAATTTCTTTCCAAGGATTGATGATATTAATTGCAACAGGATTCATTACTCTTCATTCCACCGATCATTGTTTCAAAGATTGTTATGTGGAAAATAAATGGTTTGGGAAAAATATTGTGCGATGTACTAGTAAAATGAAATTCCAGGAAAGCATAGATAGTCGCACTGGCTGTTGTAATATAAGTGAAATAATGTACAAACGGCGTTAAACATCAATCAATCAATCAATCAATCAATCAATCAATCAACCAACCAACCAACCAACCAACCAACCAACCAACCAATTAACCATCTGTCTATCTATCTATCTATCTATCTATCTATCTATCTATCTATCTATCGACGAATCAATCAACCAATCAATCGACCAATCAATCAACCATTCATTCAACCAATCAATCGACCATTCAATCAATTAACCAATCAACTAATCAACCAACCAACCAATTAACCAACCAATTATCCAACCAATCAACCAACCAACCAACCAACCGACCGACCGACCAACCAACCAACCATCCAACAAGACATCAGGGTACACTTATCCTGCACAAAAAGTGTAGGAAACAGGTCACAGATTCGAGCTGTTATTTTTGCCAGAACTATCAAGTTACCTCAATGTAGACACCCACTAGTGCTTTGATCTGAACTTGTTACTACTGGAAAATAACAAGTTGTTTTCCCGAAAACGTCAATGACAGCAAACATAGAATACCTGTGTGAAATGAAAAACAAGGCTCCGGTTGAAAGGAAATCAATATTTGATCTTTACATATGACAGCAATTAGTCTGTCCTAACCTCCAATTAACGCCTTCAAAAGATTTCACGTTTCAAGAGCGTAAAAGAAGACAAATCAATTTTTCCAATAGCCCGTGGTCATGTGACACCTGTATTTTACAGCAGTTTCTCTCCATAATTGGCTTGCAACACGCGAAAAGGGGCATTCAGACATTAGTGTCGTCTCGGATCAGCCTGTGCAGTCCGCGCAGGCTAATCCGAGACGGCACTTTACGACTACATTGGGTTTTGTGCTACAGTAGACTTCCGCAAAACAGAAAATTACATAGAAACGAAAAGTGTCGTTTCGGATTAGCCTGCGCGGACTGCGCAGGCTGATCCGAAACTACACTTTACGCAAATGTCCAAATGCCTGTTTTCGCGTGTTGCAGGCCATATAGAGTACACCCAGCAAAACTTCTAACCAACCGGCCACTCTTGCTTCTCCTGTAAATTCAACCAAGTAACAGATAGGAAAACAAAAATAATTCAGTCGTGCTCTGACAAAAGGGGGCTTAATGCATCTCCGTGATGCATGATACCAAGCAAGCCATCACATACTTATGGATCCATAGTAGCCACTTTTTTAACAGCTGACTTAACAATGAGGTAGACTGGGCCTTGAATATAAAGAAAATTGAGAAATAGCGAAAAGTTTCGGTCCAGGTCAGCCTGCGCGGACTGCGCAGGCTGACCTGGGTCGAAACTTTTCGCAGATGCATTAAGCACCCTTTTCAGGGAGTATGGCAGAAATTGTTACATATACATGTATCTGACGTTAGTCATTGGTCATAATTAAAAGATTCTCGATTTTGCCAATAGGAGGCATCTCTTTTTCAAAAAAACAAAAACAAAAGGGAAACACATGGTTTGCGCATGCGTGGTGTCTATCAGCCATTACAGGTTAAAAAGAGAATCACATATTTCTGACATTTTGTTGACAATAACAAAAAAAAAAATAAGCATGAAAATTATTTTCTGCACACAGTTATAAACCGAGAAAAGGAGCATGAATTTTTCAAAAAAAAAAAAATGATTTTACAATTTTCATTATTATACTGCAAAGAAATTTCTCGCGATCTGATTGGATAATATGTTCCATACATACAAGTAATGTACACTGGCAAAATCCACGTAAAAGAAGCTTCCCTTTTGAAGGCCCCGTATACATGACTACACTTTGAACACAACATCCAAAATGGCGGCGTCGACCGATACGGGCCGCCCACAAGACAAACATAATGAATAGCTTGCACCGTATTGTTTCTGGTTTCCTTTGATGGTTGTCATTAAAGCAGAAAGAATGGATTATTTTTGAAAATAAATATCGTTACATAATTATCGTTTGTTGTCATTCTAAAACAAATACGCGGGGTTAAAAAGAGCCATCCCTTCGTCAGGTAAGCAAATTGTGAAGTGTCGAAACTCATTCATTGTAAGGTTAAAAGGATAACCAAACTGTCGTTTGTTGTAACTAATGGTCTTTTACTTTTTGACAACAAATCATTAAAATGCATAGTTACTTACCTGAAAGTTATTTAAATCCATGTTTAAACAAAAATATGTCGAATGTCTATCGCAGTGACATCATCAAGTTCATCCACCAAACTGCACGTTTTACCAAGGTTTTAGTGATGTCATTTCCCGGTGACGTCAGTCTTCATTGAATTGGGGCACTCAGAAGGGAAATTCTATATCTTCAGCGTATTCAATTCGTGAGTACATAAACGGAGAAATTTCGCTGAATACACACTGGAATGGTAAAACTTTGCAGTATAATAAGTTCTTTGTACGGTCAGGTGGCCGGGGACTTGGAAACTTGTTCAGGGCTGTGGCGAATCATGTCGCCACCTCGCCTTCGGCTCGGGGCGACATGATTTGCCACAGCCCTGAACAAATTTCCAAGTCCCCTGCCCCCTGACCGTACAACTAATTAGGTTCAGTGAATGAATGGTAAAATACATGTATGTTAAATAAGATCCTTTCAAAAGCACAAGTCAAAAAGAAAAATCTTTTCAGACTTAGGCTCAGGTATGCTTTTACACTGGTCAATTAATCTTGAAAAAGTCAAATCAAATGAACTGTCTCTTTTCTGGACAGCGGATGCCAATAATGGGCTAAGGAGTTTTCCATCTTCAAGGTGGCTTTACCTTTATCAAACAATCCCGATTCTTAACGACCATGAGAAAGAATGTTTTTTGAAAACATTGTGAAAAAAGGATAAGTTCCTGCTAACCATCATTATCCCCTTTTACCGGAATGTTTTCTACCCTATCAAAGACAAATTTTGTCAGTTAGGTCATCTTTAATTTATCGTCTGCAAAGGTTTTCATTTTCGACCAGTCTCAAATTCTGTCGTTTGGTAAAGCGTTAATATTTGAACAAGCACTTGGGACCGACCGCACAATAACAGATTGTCATCTTCACAATAATTTCCATACTTTTAAATGGTATGATTTAAATTTAAATGCATTTTGCCATCCGCTTTGTTTGCTTTTGGCAGCTATTGTTACTTTAATCCGAGAAAAGCACACTATCTTACGTATATGTTTTACGGCAGCAGAGATAAGATTTACAAGACAAAAATGTTCACATCTCTAACAAAGATCTATTTTACGATATATCCCAAAGGTCGATACTTCATGTACGGTACGCTAATTAGGTCCCCTGTCGTTTTTGTTGTTCCGGTTGCCGTAAACATTCACGGACACTTGTATGGATTGGGGAATGTTAATTTAACTCTTAGACTGCTATGAGCGACTAACTGACCTTTTGCGGACAGTGTAGACCAAGATCAGACTGCACAAGCGTGCAGTCTGATTCTGGATCTACACTGTCCGATATGGAGATATTATTCCCCAAAACATAACTTTGAAATAGCTTTATTTCGGTTTTTACCATCGAATTAAAATTTTCATGTTAGTTATTTAGCAGGGTTAACTCTTAGATCGCCGAGTAAAATACATACATATTTCGGTCAGCCCGCATAGCTCAGCTGGTAGAGCGTAGGACACGTGAACGTGATGTCTAGAGTCACTTGAGGGCGTGGGTTCGATTCCCACGTCTGGCCATCTAAAATTACTAAAAGTCTTTCGGATGAAAGGTTAAACCGATGCCCCGTGTGACGGTGCTATACACCGAGCATGTTAAAGAACCAGGCGTAACTTAAGATGGGTTTCGTCCTGTATCTGCACTTTCCCCCGTAACAATACTAACAGCCTAAAGGGGGCGTCGCCCATATGGGCAACCGGTGGTGACAAGAAATAAACGCAAAGTCAATCATTCAATCAATCAGCAGATAAAAAACTTAAATTTTAGGATTTCGATTTGAAGAATGCTCTAGTAAAAAAGGGTTTAATGCATCGCGTGATGTATTGTGCCAAGCAAATAATCATATAACTATGAATTCATATGATTTATATTTTGATAGGGTAAAAACCATTGTGGGAAAAGGAGAAAACGCTAGTGATGATTTCTGTCTTTGATAGGGTAAAAAAAATTGTGGGAAGAGGAGAAAACGTTGATGACGATTTCTGTCTTTGATAGGGTAGAAAACATCGTGGGAAAAGATGCTTGTTACCAGCATTTTCTCCTTTCCTAAATATGTATTATATCCTTTCTAATAAAAATCACCTTAATTTAACAGTATCTAATTTGTCGTCTGCAAATGCTTTCAATTTGGACCAGTTCAAAATTTTGTCATCTTGTAAAGATTGTCACACAATTCTGACTTATAACGACCCTGAGAAATAAAGCTTTTGAAATCATTGTGGAAAAAGCAGAAAATGTTGGTAACCAGCATTTTCTCCTTTTTTTCACACATTTTCTACCCATCTCAAAAACAAATTCCAATTTTTGAGTCATATTTATTTTGTCGTCTGCAAATGCTTTCAATTTGGATCAGTTCAAAATTTCATCATCCGGTAAAGTGTTAACTCTTAGGTTGCTAAGCGCAACTCACTGACCTTTAGCGGACAGTGTAGATCAAGATCAGACTGCACAGAACGTGCAGTCTGATCTTGGATCTACACTGTCCGATTAGGAGACATTATTTCTCAAGAAAAAAGTTTGAAGTAGCATTATTCAAGGTTTTTACCACTGGCTTGAAAACTTCATTTAAGCATAAGGCCCCTAATGGGATTCGTGTAACATCGCCTTTCATCGCCGAAAATCGTACAGATTCGGCTAAGACTCGGTTAACCCGTAATCGATGCGGGGAAGCGGCGTCTATAGGCCGATCTATTACGGATTACCCGAGTCTTAGCCGAATTTTCCGTACGTTTTTCGGCGATGAAAGGCGATGTTACAGGAATCCGCATTAGGGTGCCCTATCCTTAAGTTATTTTGTAGGATTGGGTTTAACAAGATTTAGGACAGTGTGGGCCTATTTATTTGTATTTAATGACCCAGAACTCTTGGATTGTTCTGGGCTCAAGTGTAATACGTTGACAAATGAGCAATAAAACGGCCATTCCCGTCATGCAATTCTCGATCCTCAATATCCTTTCCAAAGAAAATAGAACATGGATAGGCTGCACGTCAATACAACCTGGGTACATATTCGCCTATCATTCCTTATTTCATTCTAAGTCTAATTCTAGGTTTAAATAACGCAATTTTCGATTGGACAAAGCTTTTGTTTAGCCAATCAGAATCGGTGTCACTTTCAAATTTAGAAAATTCTTGAGAACAAGACTAAGAATTTCTTGAGAATGCTAGGTGAACACGGACGGGATCAGAATCTATTCTGTTTTTTTTTTTCACCCTAGCTGTGTAACTCTTTACCAGAGGACAAAATTTTAGACACTTCCATAATTGAACGTAAAATTGCAGACGAAAAATTAAATGGTGTTTAAATTATGGGAAATATCATCGCAAAAACAGACAACAACGTTGAGAAAGGAGAAAATTTTGGTTACCAGCATTTTGTCTTATTCCCACACTGCTTCTCAAAAGCTATCTTCCTAAGAGTCGTTAAGACACAGGATTGTTAATTAGCCCTTTACGGTACAATTCAGAGTTTTAACGACCCAGGGGAAGAAGGCTTTTGAAAACATTGTGGGAAAAGAAGAAAATGCCGACAACCAGCATTTTCTCCTTTTCCCACGTTTTCTACCCTATCAGAGAGCTACAGCTCATATGTTCCAATTTCGAATTTGTCTACTGTAGTTAATTAAGTTGGAAGCGTCAACAATTTGCTGTTCGGGAAAGAGAAAAATAAAACAGACTAATTATTGGTATAAAGCCTTTATTTATGACATTCAAAACATTTTTGGGCAATTTTCTAAACATTTCTACGGATTTGGGGGAGCTAATGACGATAAAAACAGAAGACTTACTACAAGTTATGACGTGTTTATGACTTGGCAACGGACCATGACCTTCAACCTTGTAGCACTGAACCCGTACTTAATTGCTAATGCGCACAGTGTAGACCCAAGATCAGACTGCACAGAACGTGCAGTCTGATCTTGGATCCACACTGTCCGCTACTACGCCAGACATGCTGCAATAAAAATCTTTGAAATTGAAGTATGTGCATCTTTGGTCCTTACTGTGAATGTCTGTTCTATTTGAGCCGCATGCTCTGTGGAAAGAGGGTTTAACGTATCTGCAATAAATATCGACTCAGGTCAGCCTGTGATGTCCCCATGCATGATACCAAGCAAACCATCAAATATTTATCGATTAATAAAATCCATCTTGTCGAACAACCGACTGAATCAAGTGGTAGACTGTCCTGACTGAATCAAGTGGTAGACTGGTCCTTTTACATGCAGAAAATTTACAAATAGCGAAAGGTATCGCCGCAGGTCAGCCTGACCGGACTGTGCAGGGCTGACCTGGGTCGATACTTTTTTGCAGATGCATTAAACCCCCTTTTCACAGAGCATGGTTCATTTATTTAACACCACAAGAGTTAAACTTCAGTTAGAAATTTACTTAGTCACTTTATCAAAGTAGGACTGAATAGTATTGCTCATGAAAAACAATGAACCCTTAGGCTGCTAAGCGCCACTCATGGGATTTTTGCAAACAGTGTAGGTCAAGATCAGACTGCACAGAACGTGCAGTCTGATCTTGGATCTACACTGTTCGATAAAGAAATATCTTGCCTCCCAAAAATACCTTTGCAATAGCAAAATATGGGATTTTACTTTCGGCTTGAAAGTTTAAGTTCACTTATCCAGCAGGAGAAGAGCTAAATTAAAAGAAAAAAACTACCCTGGTTATAGTAACTACGTTATGATCACTGTGTTTCAATGTCTCAGAAACAGTTTGTGGAATTCCATCTGAAAGTATTTATACAACAATTTTCTTCTTTTCTAACGATGTTTTTCAAAAGCAAACTTCTTTTTTTGTAAGTTGTTAACCTTTACGCTGCTAAGCGCGACTCACTGACCTTCAGCAGACAGTGTAGATCAAGATCAGACTGCACAGAACGTGCAGTCTGATCTTTGATCTACACTGTCCGATGAGGAGATATCTTTCTTCCAAAAATACCTTTGAAATAGCAAAATTTAGGTTTTTACTATCAACTTGAAAGTTTCATGTTAGTTTATCAGCAGGATAAGCGTAAACATGCTATGGGCAACACTGTTCGAAGTAAAGTTTACTTTACTACTTTTCCAAACAATCTCATGTTTTAATGTTTCTCAGAAACAAGGCTTTTGAAAACATTGTAGAAAAAATAAATGCTGACAACCAGTATTTTCTCCTTTTCCCAAATGTTTAGCTACCATTTCAAAGACGAATTCCACACAATGCTATAACACCCACACAACGCTATAATGCCCAACAATGCTATAACGCCAACACAATGCTATAGCGCTCACACAAAGCTATAACGCCCCTACTAACATAACGTTATAACGTCCACACAATAACAACGTCAACATAATGACACACCGCTCACACAATGCTATAACGTCCACAAAATGCAATAGCGTCCACATAATGCCATGTAGTGCTTGACAATTGCTATATAACTTGCACAATGCTAAAATGCCATCACAACGCTATAACGCCCCAACAGTGCTATAAAGCTCACTCAACGCAATAACACTCGCACAACGCTATAACTCCCACACAATGCTATAATGCCCACACAGCAGTCGTATGCACACTTGTGAAAAAGGTCGTATTTTGGGGATGTAAGACATCAAACAATACCAGTTATTTTACCGAGTCGTAGTTCGTATTCCTTTATATAAATGATATAAGCGACACTTTGAAAAGAGAGGGTTAATGCATCACCGTAATACATTATACCAAGCCAGTCATCAAATAATTGTGGATCCATAGAGTCAAACTGAGTCGTACGGTAAAATGTACTTCAACAAGCAGAAAATTTACACATAGCAAAATGTTTCGACCCATGTCAGCCTGCGCAGTCCGCGCAGGCTGACATGGGTCGATACTTTTTGCAGATGTTTGCAACCCCCTTTTCAAAGACCATGACTCATGAATATATTTCTTCCGTTTAGTCGACACTCCCAACTGAATTAGAAAATTTGAAAACTTTAAGCACGAAAATCCGATATTGAGATTTGATTGCATCCAGAGACACTTGAATTCACTTTTACACTACTATCATGAATACACTTGTAACACACTGATACGCTATGTAACACTACAGGCTACACGTGTATACGGATGCCGTTAAAAAAGAAAAGAGAGGGGAAAATACCCGAAAACTAACCAAAGTATTCTTTCTACTTCTATCTAAATGTTTCATAATATCTACAACGAACAATATTATTACTTCGAAGTCTTTGGTTTATGATAATCAGCGGTTTTCCACTTATCGTTGTTATCTTTTGTTAGACCACAGTCCTTTCTTGAGTTTTCACCGAAACCATTTCTAAACTCTGCTTCTTTGGCGTGGTATTGCTCTCGACCGATTTGCATAACACCTTAGAGCGAAACCGTTTACAGTAGATTTTAATCTCCACTGGAATCAAATAGATCAATGGTACAAGTACAATGTTTGCCAAGCGAACTTGGTCTAGAGTGTAAACCAGTTTTTTACACCACGACTGAGAATTATATACATGACAATAATCCTCGAGGGGTCTCGAGAACAAGAACTGAAAAGGCGGTCGCATTAACATGAATGTCAACAAAAAGGCACTGGTGAAAAACGTCATGTACCGTCGACCGGGTGGTGACGAATCCACGGCTGAAATAAATGGTGAGCAGGCTACAGCTATCACTATGATTAAACTCAAAAATACTATTAAAAGCGGTAGAATGGTAGCTAAGACAAGCCATAATGTCTGTGCTGTTCTGTCTGAAATCAAGTAGCATTGTCCGTACTGTTCTTCAGTCATGGTTAAACGTAAAACGACGGTCAAGGTCACACACACAAACCACGGTATGATAATCATCATAGAAGTCAGTAGAGCGTGGGATACCCCTTTAAGAACTCTTGGCGATAACATTGTGATACACTGGTACACACCAAATATTGCCACAGAAACGTTAGATGCGTAATCCAATGTATCGGATAAGAAATACAGCAGTTTACAAATGACCGTGTTCAGACCGGCACTCAAACTCACACACTGTTGCCCTAGAAACGGACACGTGATACCACCAATTAGAATATGGATGACGGCAACATGGAGTAGAAGCCAATTCCGGAAATGACGTCTTTGCTTTCTACTGATGCAAATGGCGACAATCCACAGCACATTAAAGAGCACGATAGCGGCCGCAAAGGCAAAATACAGCGTTCGGTACATCGGTCGTGAATTAACTAGTGCTATATATTCCTCGAACTGCCTTTGATATTCCTCGAGGCTTTTGTTGTCAAGGATGTGTAGATCCTGGTCGTACATGGGCTGAAAGTAGTACGAGTCATTGTAGCCCATGCTCGAGTAACCAACCGGTTCCATCTCCATTTTTCATGTAACCATATCTATATAAACAGAAAACAATATTCAGTAATTGGGTCATGCACTGTGGAAAGGGATTTCAATTGTAATGCATTGCTCAGATGTATCGACCCATATCAAATCAATGCACCATAATGTATTATATACCAAGCAAGTCATCAGGTTATTATGGATCCTTAGAATCCATTATGTCTAGCAGCCGACTGAACCGTGAGGTAGAATGGTTCTTGGACATGCATAAAGTTGACCGATAGCAAAAGGTTTTGACCCATGTCAGCCTGACATGGGTCTACACCTTTTGCAGATGGATTAAACCCCCTCACAGAGCATAGCTAAAATCATTGTGTCAAAGAAAACATGTGGGGGGGGGAGAGAGAGAGAGAGAGAGAGAGAGAGAGAGAGAGAGAGAGAGAGAGAGAGAGAGAGAGAGAAAGAGAAGGAGAGAGAGAGAGATTTTCCGATGGGTTAAGAGTGATATCAGATAATGAAATTAACTAGACTGGAATCATTGAAACGTTTGACTTCGATCACTTTTTCAGCCATCAAATATCAGCTATCTCGCCCCCGCCAAAAAAAATGGACCAAAATCTGGTGTAATGTCCCTTTATGGTGTAGCCATGGCTTTCTCCCTGTTTCTCCATTGTTGACATGAAAATTGATAAATTCAATATGGTTATGGTCACAGATTTCAGTATTTTTCTCCTGAGGGGCAAGCGTTTGTGCTAGACTCGGATACTGTCTCCCTATAATCCGATTGTTAAAGCCCCGATGGCTGCAAAAAATTAACAAAGCCGGCGTTAAAATGCATTCAAATTTAAATCATACCGTTTGAAAATATGAAACTTATTGTAAAGATGGCAATCCGCTATTGTATGGTCGGTTGATTGATTGCTTGTATGGTGTTTTTAACATATTTTCAAGGTTTCCAACATTATTTCAGTTATATCGCGGCGGCCAGAACACCTATCCATGGTTTCCAGTACTCCGTACAATATTCTTTCCCAGCCACTGGTTGCTTTCCTACATAGCCATTGTCGAAACAATGGTCAGGGGTGAGAGAGGAATGAATCCTGTCCCAATGTCTTCATCAATCCCCGGAAAGAAAAAGAAAAAAAGTAGGTCAAAAGTTGCCAGGTCGCACTATCTTTGGTCACTTTTACTTAATTTTAAAATTAATTATTCTTTAACACTTGGACCAACAGTCCAATAACAGATTGTCATCTTCACAATAATTTCCATACTTTAAAAAAGTTCGATTTAAATTCAAATATATTTTTACATCCGCTTTGTTTACTTTTGGCCTCTATTCGGCCTTTAAGGCTTCTTCAGCTTTCCTCCGTGGAAAAAAAAATTAGTCGGTGAAAAAAAAAGGGTAAAAAGAATCCCAGAGATGGTAATTTTAAGGTTACACTCTGGAAAGAAAGCAGACAAATTGTCCTTACCCTTTGTAACACAATTTAACGACCCAGAGGAAACCTGTTTTTGAAAACAGTTTAGGGAAACCAGCATTTTCTCTTGTTCCCACAATTCTTTTCTACCTTATGAATAATAATAATAATAACAAGAGCGGCAAATTGTCGCAAGATACGCCCGTCTTACCCCAAGTTGTTAAGGGCAATAACTCAAAAATTAAGCAAGCAAGAGTTATTATTCATGTGCACTGCAATCCCCCTTGATGAGATCTATCAACCCATGAAATTTGATAACCGTAGCTAGTATAGTTTTGGAGATATGCCCCGGACAAAATTCAAGTATGAAAAAATACAAAGGGCAATAACTCAAAAATTAAGTAAGCACGAGTTATGATTCTTGTGCACTGCACTCCCCCTTGATGAGGTCTATCCACCCATGAAGTTTCATAACCGTAGCTAGCATAGTTTTGGAGATATGCTTTGGACAAAATTCAAGTATGAAGAACAACAAAGGGCAATAACTCAAAAATTAAGCAAGCAAGAGTTATGATTCCTGTGCACTGCACTCCGCCTTGATGAGATCTATCCACCCATGAAATTTCATAACCGTAGCTAGCACAGTTTTGGAGATATGCTCCGGACAAAGAATGGGGACGCCTCCCGCCCGTCCGCCCGCCACGGGTGATCCCATAATACGACCCGTCTTCGACGGGCGTATAAATACTGATGTATGTTTGTCATATTCAAAATGGTGTCAGTCTGGACAAGTCTAAAATTATGTAAAAGGGTATAGATTTTAGCACCATTTTAATGAACCCTTTACCACACAATCCCCAGTTTTTGCGACACTGATAAAAAACCTTTTGAAAACATTGTAAGAAAAGAAGAAAATGCTGGTAACCAGCATTTTCTTCTTTTCCCACAACGTTTTCTTACCTATCAAAAACAAATTCTACAATTTGGACCACATTTGAACTGTCTTCTACAAATGCTTTGAATTTGGACCAGTCCAAAATCTTGTCATTTGGTAAAGAGTTAGAAAAAAAAAAGATAAACGTGAAAAGTATATTTCCTTGTTAAAAAGAAATGCTCATTTTCCCAAAACGTTTTCCAAGACCGTCAAACGTAGAGGAGTAAAAATACTGTTTATAGACAATAGTAAATTAATGTGACACGGTTTTGAAAGCTACGAAACCGGAAATAGCTTGAAACAACGAACTGTCACCTTTCTGTTATCTTATGTAAATACGGGCGGACTATTTCTTGTACCCATTTCCGGTGCACGCCATTCTCTTATCAAATGATCGAATGATGAGATTGGGTCTGTTACGACAATATCGAGGTTAATAAACTGGAACAGAAGTGCACTTGTACTATTGTAGTCAAAGGTTTCAACGAAAAAAACAAGAAAGAAATAATTAATTTGTCCATATTTAGGTTAAATGTGTACATATTTTGTCATTGTACACCTACGCAAGGAGAAATAGCTTTGCCCCACGTATCATACTATGACCTCCGTTCACTTATTCCTACTCAGTGAAATAACGTCACCTTTTCATTTAAATGCTTTCAGATACAAAACTTTAACCTTGTACCAAACATGTTTGTGATTTAAAAACCCTGAGAAAAAAGGCTTTCCAAAAACATTTTCGGAAGCAAACGCTGGTAACCAGTATTTTCTTCTTTTCCCATGTTTTCTACGCTTTCAATGACAACCTCAATAATTTGAACTACATTCAGTTCGTCGTCTGCATATATTTACAATACATGGACCAGTCTGAAATTTTATCATCCGATAAAGAGTTACACTTTTACCACACAATCCCGAGTTTAAACGACCCAGACTTAAGAGGACTTTGGAAATACTGTTGGAAAAAAGGAGGAAATCAATTCTTTAGTCACATTTATTTTGTCGCCTGCAAATGCTTTCAATTTGGACCAGTCTAAAATCTTATCGTTTGGTAAAGAGTCGGACGGCGCTGGCGCCTTGCTTCAGTAGGTGAAGATTCAAATTCCTTTTTGCTTCGTAAGCATAAAACAACGCAGCATCCCGCTATATTACAGATAATATGCAACCTTGCGTGCCTAAACGCTATTTGCGATAATTAGACTGTGGAATGATTAAAGTATGACCAATAATTAGATTTTTCCTCCTTGTGATAAACCTAACTTGAAACACGAACCATAGATTATAAAACCCACATATTCCTTTTGTGAAAACCTTATCAGGCCTGTAATAACAATAGATTTCCAGTTGACCACAATAAAATAGCAGGTCTTTTTTTTTTTTAAACTTTTACAGAATGGACATGTTTCTACTTAACAACCGTACCAATAAGGCCTGTAAAAATGTCTAACTACATGTATTGCGTTTGAAAACATGTACCAAAAAATAGCAATTTTTTAATTATTAGAGGAAAAAAAAGCAAGTATTAACAACTAAACGCTGCTCTTTTCAAAGTTATGTCCTCTATATTATTTAAGGGAAACGTGCGATTTACCCTCGGTAAATCATCACCCTTTTGAGTCCAAAACACAAGTTTTGTAGGCTGTCAAAATTAGCTTGAACCGCAAATTATCAACAGGGTATAGCAAAAGCCGTGACTGTCCCCAAGACCTCGATACATTTAAGTTACTTGTATCATAATTATGTTCATGTAATCGCTTTTTCCTTTTGACTGTTTTTTTTTTCCCTCTACCTTTAGATAACCTTCAGTTTCTTGGTAGTCATTTTCGTTACAAGAACACAAAGGTATTTATCTTTCCTATATTATTACTTTAGTATCAGAAGGAATCGGAATGGTATGTGGGGTTAAAGAATGACAAAAGTCTTGTTTTCCCTCCGTAAATAAATAGCTTTACGTGCCATTTCTTTCACAAACTTCTTACGTATGAGTAACATATTAATAACAGACTGACATCGTTCGTTTACATTCTCCGTACGCCTTACGTTCTCTAAATACGATCAGTGTCCGTATTCACCTACCATTCTTAAGAACATTCTTTGTCTTGTTATCAAAGAACTTTCTAAATTTGAAATCAAATTTGGCTGAACCAAATGGTTTAGCCAATCTGAACCTATGTTGCTCTCTGAATCTAGAATAAAACAAAGAATATTCTTGACGGTTGGTGAATTTAGGCCCTTGGTTATACTTGCCTTCAAGTTATGCCAAAGTCTGTTTCCCCAATTAAACATAACAGACAAAAAACCATTTTGTTTTTGAGTGCTCTTCATTAACCAGAACGAGTTCCTTAATTCATTCATTATTTGTTTTACGGTTCAGCTATATAATATAATTTACGCTAGTGTTTTTTTACTTGTTGTTTTTTTTATAACCCTTGTCCAAAAATCTCTGTGTTTAATGATTTCATGGAGATATCTTTGAAAATATTGTGGCTAAAGGAGAAAATGCTGGTAACCAGCATTTTCTCCTTTTCCCAGAATGTTTCCTACCTCTACCAAAGGCAGTTCCCGTTATTTGAGTCACTTAAATTTCTTTGCATTTTTTTTTTTCAGCTTGGACTAGTCTTAAATTTTGTCATTTGGTAAAAGGTGGCCTACCCAGTTTTTTTTTGACAAAAATCAAATTATCGTGTCAAACACTGATAAACAATACTTGATCTATCTAAATATATTTTTCTTTGCAATATTAGTTTATAGGCCTAATTTTAGCGTTTAAATCACGCGATAGCCATTTTGCTCTCGGGAGCTCTGTCTTCTTTCACGAGACTATATATGACGTCATCGTATATGTCCCTATTTAAATACTACGTAATTATGTGATTGACGCATGGCGTTCCGAAAATATTATTGTTCATATAGGGCCTAAGATTTGATTCTCTTTTTATATTTTCGCTTAGCAATAGGCCAAATGACTGAATTTTAAGAAGATTACATATTATAGCCGTTGATTTAGCTACATGCTCAGTAAGACAACGAATCTTTTAAACACAGGGAAGCATTCGACAAATGCCGTTGACGCTAGTTTAATCACGTGACAAAAAACAGGTGCTCGCAAAAGAAGACACGGTCTATTTTTTGGATAAGATCGGCGTCAACTTTAGGAAAAAAAAGTGCCCTTTTCACTATCATTTT
Source organism: Hippopus hippopus (assembly GCA_946811185.2). NCBI lineage: Eukaryota > Metazoa > Mollusca > Bivalvia > Cardiida > Cardiidae > Hippopus > Hippopus hippopus. The sequence continues at coordinate 1,907,840 of OX328109.1, forward strand.
TTTTTTTACGTTTTCTGGTCTTAAATATCGACACGTGGTAGTATTTTCATGAAAACGGCAAAAATAACAAAAACTTGAAAGTTATTGTCAAATTATTTGTTAGCCCCTTTAAACTACAAATACTTTGCACATCAAAGTGTTTGTTTAGCTTTATTTCTTCTTCAAAACATACTCCCCTCACTCGCCAGTATGTTTCAAGTACAGACGAAAGGTTTTAAATATACCTAGATTTCAAAGCATATCGAGGTACAAGAATTTTCCATTAAAGTCCCATTTCATAGCTTTCTATTTCTTTGTAAACACACTGTTATTGACATTCCGCCGAGTCTTTTTTGTAACCATCAGGTGCAATCTCCTTTCCTAAGATGGGATCTGCCATTTAACCTTTAGGCTGCTAAGCGCGACTCGTTGACCTTTTGCGGACAGTGTAGATCAAGATCAGACTGCACAGAACGTTCAGTCTGATCTTGGATCTACACTGTCCAGTAAGGATATATAATTCCCCAAAAATGATTTTGAAATAGCAACATTTTGGTTTTTACTACCAACTTGGAAGTTTCATGTTAGTTATTTAGCAGGAAAAGGATTAAGTCTTTAGCGGTTTTAACGACCCCCCAGGGAAAAGGACTTTTGAAAACCTTGTGGGGGAAAAAAAGGAGAAAATACTGGTTACCAGCATTTTCTCCTTTTTCCTCAATGTTTTCTACCCTTTCAAAGACCTATTTCATAATTTGTGCAACATTTAATTTGTCGTCTGCAATTGCTTTCAATTTGGACCAGTCGAAAATTTTGTCGTCTGGTAAAGAGTTAACTATTTCAGCGTCATAGACTGATACCCCAGCTTTTAAAAGCTGGGGTATCAGTCTATGACGCTGAAATAGTTAAAGGGTAGAAAAATGTGCGGCCTGGTTCGTATTCACAAACTATTCTTAAGAATATTCTTAATCTTAATCTCCAGAATTTTCTAAATTTGAACGTAACATAACTTCTGATTGGCTAAACTATTTGATTTAGCCAATCAGAAGTTGAGTTACTTTCAAATTAAAAAAAAAAAAAAAAAACTCAGAGAATAATACTAAGAATGTTCTTAAGAATGGTTGGTGAATACGGACACTGATCTTGGATCTATACCATCTGCTTGTTTAGAGAACCCTTTACCACACATTCCCCAGTTTTCACGACCCTGAGCAAGGCAGCTTTGAATGAATGAATGTTGTTTTATGGCGCATCGACAGCTTTGGTGATTTAGCGCGCATATCTATTAAATAATGATTAAAGCGTTTTTTTTTTTTGGGAGGGGGGGGGGGGCTAAAAAAAGATATGAACAAAAAGATAACAATAAAAGCAGTTGAGTTAAGAAGGATTATATCTGATCTTAATATGTATAAAAGACATTACTGGGTGACAGGGCAATCCCTATCGACTCAAAAATGGTGGAGTAAAGATTGTGATAAAGAGATTTATACCAAATGTTGAATTGATAGTGAAAAGTCTTTAAAAGAAATGTAGGAAAAGGAGAAAATGCTGGTGGTGTGTGACTGCTTTCCCATAAATGGGTAAACATGACTTACTTATGGCATAGGCCTTTAAAACTCCCTTTGTCTAGATCAGAGAACACCGAAATTTTCATTTGTCAATCATCGAACACCATTACTAAAAATAGCACATTCGTGCATGCTGGAATGTGCTATTTTCAGTAATAGTGTTCGGTAAATGACAAATGATAATTTCGGGGCCCCGTGATGGACCAATAATGGACAGGTGTGAGCTTCAAAGGCCTGTGTTTGTGGTAACATGTAACATTCAATGCGTTTTTTTTTTTCTCTAATGTTTATTTCTTGTTTTTCTGGATGTGTCCTCTTTATACACAGAGGCGATGCTTTTAAAATGTGCTATTTTTGGTAACAGTTTTCGGTAAATGACAAATGCTTATTTCAGAGTCCCATGATGGACCAATGATGGACCGACAGCGCTTCAAAGACCTGGGTTTTTATAGTAACATGTAATCTTCAATGCCCCTTTATTGTCTATTCTTTGTCTTATTGGATGAGTCGATAAACTCGATAAATACTTGGAATAATCTTAACTCCTTACACGTTTTAAAACGTCTGCTCCTCTGCGAACTCTTCCAAAGTAGTGCTCAAGATCAGAAGAGTTTATTTCAAGGATAAATTTGGAAACATAATCAACTTTTTGAAAATCAAGTTTGGTTTCATGTTGATGAAAATTAGAATTCGATTTCCTTCTGATTAAAGTAACACGATCATAGGGCATCTGTAATCAAAACCGGCTTTCCAAATATGGCTGAATTTATCTCATTATAAGCTGACGACCTTTTTTCCGCCTTTCAGCAAAACCGTATTTGAAACAACTGTGACAAAAGCAGAAAGACACTGTGAGAAAGCGTTTTGAAAACACTACCTTTCACACAATGTTTTCTAACTTTCCACGTGCAAATCTTACCATTTGAGGCATATCTAATATGTCTTCTACAAAGCTTTTAGTCTGGACGAGTCTAAAGTTTTTTCGTTTGGTAAAGAGTTAACCCTTATCCTTCTAAATAACTAAAATGAAATTTTCAATTCGATAGTAAAAACCCAAATATTACTATTTCAAAGGTATGTCTTGGGGAATAATATCTCCTCATCGGACAGAGTAGATCCTAGATCAGACTGCACGTTCTGTGCAGTCTGATCTTGATCTACACTGTCCGCAAAAGGTCAGTGAGTCGCGCTTAGCAGCATAAGGATTAATATTGAAGAATTTAATTCAGTACTTTGATCTTTTAACGGCTGTGTTTTTCCCCCTTAATTGCAAAGTCAATCGAGTTATAATTGCCTTGATGAGCATTAAAGATTACAATTTCCATTTACGTCTTCAGCAATTATTTTGTTTTGTTTTTAACCCCTTTTCATCTCAACCCTTTTTTCCGTCTTCGTACTCAGAAAACATCATCAAAACGGGACAATAACTACATGTAGTTATAAAGACTATCTAACCAATCACTATGTAAGTAGCATGTTTTAATTACAATGAATGAAGAAAAAAAAAAAATTGCTAGCACACAACCAGTTGCCTATTTTCCCGACAATGTTTTCACTACAACTTACAAAAATCTTTAAAAATTTCTTCCTTTAGTAAACGGTGCTACAATGTCGGAATATAAGTCTGTGCAGTGACTGATTTCATACTAAACCTATTTCTTTCTTATATTCCTTTTTTTGTAACATTTTTACATAATCTCCATGTAACAAAGTGTTCAGTATATTGTATGGGCAACTAACGATGTACTTAGTACAAGTCGTATTAAATATGCAATACGCACATAGTGTTATCGTATACATATCAAAAATATCTAAGTTGGGAGAATTGATAACTGTCGAGCCTTGGCGGGACAATTATCAATTTTCACAACCGAGTTGTGATGTATGACGGCACGTTGTATGTATTATATTTATCTTTTAACGTCTGATTTATTGGAGTTTATTATTTCTAACAATGAAAAACATGAATTTTGCAGTAATCGCAGTTGATATGGATGTGAATAAGGGTTAGTAATGACGTCAAGAATGATGTTGACAACCTCAGAAAACGTGACGTTTGCCCTCAGAAAATTTATTAGTATTCTATAAATATCCGTGGTATATTAAAAATAAATATCACATAGGTGTTATTGCATGGATATTCGCGTAGATGAAAGATAAAATATGTTCTGGTGTGTTCTGTTCTATTTATCGTATTTTAGCACATGCTCAAATATAAGCCTGAGGAGGCTTCTTAAAATTGAATTCAGATTTGATTAATGCAGGATGCATGCAAAATTCACATTTAACTTTATTATATTCTACATCAAAGCTACAGGTATTATGGCAAAAACGTTGATTTTTTTTTTTTATTTCAATTTGCTTCAAAGGGCCCTATTCAGCTTTTATTTCGTAAATCAAAAGTTATTGTACAGCATAATACAACTAGATATGAGCTATGCTCTGTGAAAAGGGGGCTTAATGCATCTGCGAAAAGTATCGACCGAGTAGGTTTTAAAACAAGAGGGCCATGATGGCCCTAAAGCCGCTCACCTGAGTCTTTTGACTAAACATGACCCATTTTCAATCTCTTTTGAGATATCATGACAAACAATCTACTAAGATTTCATAATTATTGGACTGAAAATTTGGCCTCTAGCATATACACAAGCTTTTTCTAGAATTTCTCTCAGTGACCTACTTTTTAGCCAACCATAGCCAATTTTCCCATTGTAGATATTATCAAAACAAAGATCCTGATCACCTGTCATACGTATTGGACAGAAAATGTGGCCTATAGAGCATACACAGGTTTTTTCTAAGATTTGAACTACTGACCTAGTTTTTGCCACAACATACCGATTTTCGAAGTCATCTGAGATGTCATCAAGTAAAACATTCTGACCAACTTTCAAGAAATTTGGACTGAAACTGTGACCTCTAGAGCGTACACAAGGTTTTTTTTTAAGATTTGACCCAGTGACCTAGTTTTTTGCCTGACATGACCCATTTTCAAACTTGTCCAAGATATTATCAAGACAAATATTCTGACCAAATTTCAAGAGTTTTGGACCAAAATGTGGCCTCTAGAGCGTATACAAGGTTTTTCTAAGATATGACCTCGTGACCTACTTTTTGACCAGACATGATCCATTTTAGAACTCGTCCGAGATATCATAAAAACAAACATTCTGACCAACTTTCAAGAGCATTGGACTGAAAATGTGGCCTCTAGAGTGTGCACAAGGTTTTTCTAAGATTTGACCTAGTGACCTAGTTTTTGGCCCAGCATGATCCATTTTCGCACTCGACCGAGATATAATCAAGACAAACATTCTGACCAACTTTCAAGAGTTTTGGGCTGAAAATGTGGCCTCTAGAGCGTACACAAGGTTTTTCTAAGATATGATCTAGTGACCTAGTTTTTTGCCTGACATGACCCATTTTCGAACTCATCCGAGATATCATCAAGACAAACATTCTGACCAAATTTCAAAAGTTTTGGACCAAAAATGTTGCCTCTAGAGCGTACACAAGGTTTTTCTAAGATTTGACCCAGTGACCTAGTTTTTGACCCGACATGACCCATTTTCGAACTCGTCCGAGATATCATCGAGGCAAACATTCTGACCAAGTTTCATGAGTATCGGACTGAAAATGCGGCCTCTAGAGCGTACACAAGGTAAAAGTTGACGACGGACGACGCAGGACGGACGATGGACGACGAACACGATCACAAAAGCTCACCATGAGCACTTTGTGCTCAGGTGAGCTAAAAAGGTGGCTAGTATTGATCCTTAAGTATGTGATGGCTTGCTTGGTACCATGGATCACGGAGATACATTAAGTCCCCTTTTGCCGGAGCATTGCTCGTATATTTTCATTGCAATCGTATAAAGTATACGGTTACGTTCAGGAAAAAAGGTGCAAATTTAGGCCTTCAAATAAAAGTATGTTCGTTTTGAAATGGTTACTGCGTCTTTTTTTACTACATCAGATATGACGTCATCACACTAATTTGAATACGAATCCTCGTGATCGACACGTGTTATTGATCATGTAACACTTTCACAAGTCTTGCATGAAACTCAAGGGCGAAATCTATTAATACCTCAAAAGGCTACGAAGTCCAATTAAAGGATATACCACTGAAAAATATCTTTTCAAACTTTTGTTTGTCTTCTTCACAGAGGAATTTTTCGAGCCATCTTCCTACTTAATTCAGTGATGACTTATTTTTCAAGTTTGGTGGGATTATAAAATTCCAAATAGCTCCCTTTAACACTTCTATTACTCGTATCAAGTCCACGTGCAAAACATTACCTAAATTGTCCAAGTTTGCATTTGTAGGAGACAAATTAAGCATGGTTCAAATCACTTTTCATCAAAAGGGTTGAAAAAACGTGGGTAAAACAGAAAATGCTGGTGGCCAGCATTTTCTCTTTAACCCACAATTTTTTTCAAAGGCCTTGTTGGTGAAGGTCGCAAACAACATGAGAATGTGTGGTGAGGGATTAGAGATAAATCTTTACTCGCTTCCAGCCACTTTTTAACCAATGTTATCTTTATTTTATGAAACTACAAATATTCTTGTATCTTACTGCCAAATGTTGCCTCTGGTGGTTGCAAGGCTGCACAGATTACGACGGATAGAAAATGCATTTTCATTCTCTGGAGTCTATCCAAGACATCGCTGCGGTTGTTCCGATTTTAAATCGAAGACAAATCCCGTGAGTTTCTCTATCCCATACACCTAATATATTGATTATTTATCTATGTGTACACAGCTGATTGGATTCTACACACTATCAAGTTTTAACAGCGTTTTTTTTTTTTTCTCTCTCTAGCCGTAAAGATATGTCTTAAACTCTACCAAACAAACAAAAGTTTGGATCTGTCCATATCTAAAGAATCTGTAGATGGCCAAATAGTGGAAATTGTCTTGGGGGAAAAAAATAAAAAATAAATAAACGTTGCGACAACGAGAAAAAGATGGATACAAGCGTTTTCTCTTTTTTCCTATGTTTCCAAAAGCCATCTCCTCCAAGGCTGTTAAAACTCGGAACTGTGTGATAAAAACAACGAAAAACCCAGGTCAATTATTTAAAACTCGAAGTTAATTACATGGCATCTGTAATCATTAAAGTTTTTTCCCTAACGTGGCAAAATTAACACTTCGGTCCTGTGCAATCGTGCGAAATCTCTCCGAGAAAAAGGAAGATTGGATTTTCCATTTAAGTTCACCACATTTATTTTTTCATTGTTTTGCTGTTCGTCACTTTTTTTCTCCAGGTTCGCACCACAGGCACATGGTTTGTTACAAACTTCGATTATTTCTCATGTGTTAAACATCTTTTTCAAACTTGAAGGGAGTTTTTTAGACTTTCATAACCTCGCCAAACTTAAGAAATGTTAAAATCACTGAATAAAGCACGGCGAAAGTCTACTAATCATCAGGAAAGAAGAAAGACAAAAGTGAGATTATTTTTTCCAATAGCTATATAGCCTCGTAAGGTACTTTTAGATTCCGAGCCAGAATTGTGCAAAGACTTGTGGGAACGTCATATGGCCTGCAACACGCGAAAAGGGGCATTCGGATATTTGCGTAAAGTTTCGTCTCGGATCAGCCTGCGCAGTACGCGTAGGCTAATCCGAGACGGCATTTTAAACTACATTAGATTTTGTGCTACAGTAGACTTGCGCAAAACAGAAAATTACATAAAAACGGAAAGCGTCGTTTCGGATTAGCCTGCGCGGACTGCCTAGGCTGATCCGACACGACACTTTACGCAAATGTCCGAATGCCCGTTTTCGCGTGTTGCAGGCCATTTATGATCATTAACACGCGACTATTTCGAGAATTCGTATACAAATCAGTATGATGACGTCACATCTGATGTAATAAAAATAGACGGAGTTCCCGATTGCCAAGCGACCATACCGTTGTTTAAACTCCAACAATTACACCTTTATACAGAATTTTACCACACTGTTTATATGATTGCAAAGAAAAATATATCTAATTGTACTTATAGACGTTTTATAAGAAATTTCGATTTACGGCTTAAAAACTAATAAGCCCCCTTTATAGTTCTGTCTATAATTCAAGTTTTTTTAAAAAATCTTTTTAGGCCCCTTTGCTTATTATCTGCCCAAGTCTGTTGGTCAAACATGTGCTCAATGATTTCGCCAATAGATAGATAGATAGATAGATAGATAGATAAATAGATAGAAAGGCAGGCAAACAGACGGACGGACGGACAGACAGTCAGACAAACAGACACACACACACACACACACACACACACATAGATAGGTGGATAGAGAGATAGATAGATACATAGATAGAAAGGCAGGCAGGCAGGCAGGCAAACACACGGACGGACGGACAGACAGACAGTCAGACAAACAGACAGACACACACACAGAGACAGACAGATAGATAGATAGATAGATAGATAGATAGATAGATAGGCAGGCAGGCAGGCAGGCAGGCAGGAATGCAGTCAAATAGACGGACAGACGGACGGACCTACAGACAGACAGACAGACAGACCGATAGATGAAAGTATATAGAACTTAAAATGATAAAAAAATAAATAAATGAATAAATAAGTCAGAAAAAAATAAGATAAATCTATCTCTACAATCTTTAAGCCCTATCATTTTTCCGAGATTTTTTTTTTGGCAATATGACTTTAATTGCCACCACCACGGGAATCCCTAAGCGGATTATTTGTACCTTATTTCGTCGGAAAATTAGATTAGGGCGAAATCAAATAAATGTCGGCATGACTACGGCTTTATCGTTTGGAATACTAGAAACAATTGACTTTTCTAGATGCTTATCACAAGTCAAGTTGCTTTTTGCGGCCAGTGTGGATCAAGATCAGACTGCACAGAACGTGCAGTCTGATCTTGATCTACACTGTCCGCTTTGTAGAGCATATCTCTACTATATAGATTAGCCATGCTCAGGAAAAGTGGTGTTTAATGCATCTCCGTCATGCATCAGATCAAGCAAGTCGTCACCTAATTATTGACCAATTAAATCCATTTTATCTAACAACCGGCGGAATCCTGAGGTAGAATAATCCCTGGACATGCAGAAAATTTACAAAAAGCAAAGAGTTTCGACCTATTACATCCTGCGCGGAATGCGCAGATTTACATGGGTCGATTCCTTTTACAGATGCATTAAACCCAACTGGCTTACTCAAAGTTATGTTACCATAAAACAAACAAGAAAAGCTTCCAAGATAAACACGAGCGGCAAATTGTCGCAAGATACGCCCGTCCCACATTCAGTTGTCGAGGGGGTATAATAATCGTGAAGGGCAGGTAATACAACAAACATGTTTACCAAGTCTCAAGTCAATTTGACTTGAGGTGACAAAGTTCCGTTCCGGACAAGCAAGAAATACTGTAAAAATGAAGATCAAAGTTGAATTACTCAAAATCCGCGCTAGGTAGAGTTATTGTTCTTGCGCACTGTACTCCGTAATATTGCAACAAACATGCATACCAAATTTGAAGATGTTCAGACTAGAGATGACAAAATTATATTCCGGACAAGCAGAAAATGCTGTAAAAATGACGATCAAAGGGAAATAACTCAAAGACAGCAGGAGGTAGAGTTATGGTTCTTTCCTACTGCACTCCGTATTATTGCAACAAACACAAATGCCAAGTTTCAAGTCAATCCGATTTGAGATGACAAAGTTATGCTCCGGACAAAGAACTGGACGCCGCCCGCCCGCTCGCCTGCCAGCCCGGGAGTTATTGTTCTTGCGCACTGTACTCCGTAATATTGCAACAAACATGTATACCATTTTTGAAGTCGTTCTGACTTGAGATGACAAAGTTATATTCCGGACAAGCACTAAATGCTGTAAAAATGACGATCAAAGGGAAATAACTCAAAGACAGCACGAGGTAGAGTGACAATTCTTGTGTACTGCACTTCCAAATATTGCAACAAGAAAGCATGCCATATTTCAAGTCATTCCTACTTAACATGACAAAGTTTTGCTCCGGACAAGAAAGAAATGCTATAAAAATGAATATCAAAGGAGGAATAACTCAAAATTAGTGCTAGGAAGAGCTATGGTTCTTGTGCACTGCACTCCGTAAATTTTCAACAATCATGCATACCAAATTTGAAGATGTTCAGACTAGAGATGACAAAGTTATATTCCGGACAAGCAGAAAATGCTGTAAAAATGACGATCAAAGGGAAATAACTCAAAGACAGCACGAGGTCGAGTTATGGTTCTTTCGCACTGCACTCCGTATTATTATGCCAAGTTTCAAGTCAAACCGACTGGAGATGACAAAGTTATGCCCCGGACAAAGAACTGGACGCCGCCCGCCCGCCCAGATGCCCGCCCGCCCGGACGCCATGGGTGATCCCATAATACATCCCGTCTTCGACGGGCGTATAAAAATGCATATCGTTTATGAAATAGCATAAAAATGCACGACGCAAAATTCAAAATCCCATGGGAATCATTTTATGACATCCAACAGAATACAAAAACAAATCCATTCGCAAATAAATTGCTACCATTAAATTAAGAAGATTTCCGATTGTGTCGACAAGAGATTTAAAATGAATTTAAAAAAATTGCGATTGTTGGCAAAATGTAACATTTTAGCTTAAAGATACATCTATACTCGTTTTAGCCAGTTTTTAACCCATTTCATCCTCATTTTATGAAAATATAATCATTCTTGTATTTTCATACCAAATGTTGCCTCTGACGGCTGCAAGCTTGTACAGATTAAGACGGATAAAAAATGCATTTCATGTTCTGGGGCCTTCAAAGCAATCGTTGTTGTCGTTTTCGGTTTTAAATGAGTACAGTCCCTAATAGTTTTTCTATTCCTTACACCTTGTATGATCGGTAATTCATCTATGTTTACAAAGCTGAGCCATTCTACACACTTTCAAGTTTAAACAGCGTTTCTCTCTCTAGCTGTAAGGATGTATTTTAAGTTTTCCTGAACTTCGTTTCATCGGCTTGACGCCATGCAGAAAATTGAACAAGATAGTGAACAGTGGAGATGTTGCATTTTATCAAAATGTTTTCCTACGATTTTTTCCTCTCTTACTTTAAAAAAAAAAAGTGTAATAGTTGGGTAGATTACGTAATTGACTATAAGACAGCAGATAATGGCGTTTCGAGTTAAAGATCATAAGCAGCATTTTCTATTTTAACCACAATATTTCCTGACTCTTTAGAGAAAAATCTCATGCAGCTAAAGACATAATTTGTCTAAACGACGAAGTATAAGAATGATCCAAATTGAAAGCATTTGCATTCTACAAATTAAATATCACACAAAATTAATTATGAAATCTGTCTTTGTTCTGAAAGGGTAGAGAACATTTTGGGAAAAAGGAGAAAATGCTGGTGACCAGCATTTTTTCCTTTTCCCACAATGTTTTCAAAAGCAAATATCCTCAAGGTCATGAAAACTCGGGATTGTAGTGTAAAGGGTTAATTAGGTTTTTTGATTTGAAATCGTCTCATTCTTCATTCTTATCACGATCAGTTGTAAACTGCACCGATGAAAAAACAGATATATGCTTGCAAATTACTGCAAACAATGTCACGCAGCCGTCTTCAAGCAGATTTAATATTTCTTCTTTCCATTAGTGAAACTCATCAAGTTAAAGGCGCGTTTACCTGGGCACCGTTTTACTAACAAGTCGTAAGTTTTTACGTAAGAATTTTCTTAACTTTACGCCAACGTTCAGATTTACGAAATTCGTAAATCAGTTTTATTAAACTTTCGTAACTTTGTGAATTTGCGTAAGTATTTCCGTAACTCTTCAATTGAAGGCAGAAACAGTAGTTCCCGCGCAATTGTTACCTAGGTAAACAGCGCGTGCCGTTATACCAGAGGTAAGTGTGACGTAATTCACGCACATTTACCCTACATTTCTCGCACCTTACGTCATCTCATACGCCAGCCTCTTCCGTCAAATGTGGTTACTGTACGTGTGAAGAAAACAAATAATAATTCTTCAAAAAATGAAATGTATGACTTCTGCGGATAGCTGTGAGGATTATTATAATGTTTTTCTAAAATTTCTCCCTCTATAACAGAGCAACATAAAATCAAAGCGTTGAGAACGCTGAAGTGGTATTTGTCAAGGAAACCATTGTGTGGAATTACTAATTTGAAAGAAAAAGAGAAATATTATTCAAATATTTGCTTGAAAAGCAACCTACTAAGCAAATGAATACCTTTTTGGTTGAAGGGAGAGTACTCATGACAAAGTTAGGATTATTTGCATATTGGTGGTCTCCCTTTGATCATGAGGAGTCAGGAGTATCGTCCCTTGACAGTAGGATGCATGATGGATAGAGAGAGAAATCATGTGAATATATCGAATAAAATTAAGTTTGTAACCGAAAACTATGATTTTGAAATATCTTTGGCCGTTAACATTTAATTCCCAACATTACAAACAATTATTTTGATCTATAAATATTCATGCCCAATCAAATGGAGTAGCGCGCAATCATGAGACGAACAAGCCTTGGGACGAACTGGTTTTGGAACGAAAAAGCCTAGGACCAAGCGATCGGTACACAAATTTTGTATATATCATTGCGCCAATAGAAGGCTATGAGCGAGTGAAGCTATTTTCAATAAAAAAAAATTAGTATTTCCACGATCGATGGCCTCACACAATGTATTTTAACATGCCATTTCCAATTACATACCTGAGTGCCACCGAAAAACTCATTTGTCAGAGAAAAATTGAGTTTAATTGGGTTTATTTCCTTCGGCTTTGCACAAAATACGATATATGGTCTTCAAAATTCAATATTGAACTCATAGTGGTATTGTCTTCGACAAATACCACAAAAATGGCTCCAGATTTCGGCCTATGTTCTTACTTACGACCCATATTTTTTTACGTAGAGTTACGCAAAAACCTACGTTCGTACTTAGCTACGAAACTTAGTAAAACGCAAAACTCGGAGTTACGTAAAATCTTACGAAATTTCTTACTTACGTTTGCGTAAGTAGTTTAGTAAAACGGACCCCTGGACCACGCGTGAACAAAAACAAGAGGGCGATGATGGTCCGGTATCGCTCCTCTGGCTGATATGTACAACCCACACATACCAAACATTACAATTTTCGGCTAAATGGTTTCAAACAAGCCCATTTGAAAGTTGTGACCCCTAAGGCGAGGTTATTTTTGACCACAGCGATAAAATAACTTAAATCCTTGTAGAGGTCCACAAGCCATATACCAAATAATACAGGTCTAGACAGTATGGTTAAAAATAAGATCTTCAAAGTTTCCTAAATATAAACCCATGTATAACATGAGAGGCGAGCTTATCTCAATTCAAGGGCTAAATTTCGAACAAATTCAGAAGTACTCCACCAGATAAAGCTATGCCCGGCCAGGCAGCTCAATGGTTAGCGTATCCGACTCGTGACCTGGTGGTTGTGAGTTCGATACCCAGTTGAGGCAAACTTTCTTTCCGGCGATTTTTCTCCTCTCACCTCTGATGCATGTGAGAAAAGTACTCAGTGACTTGGAAAGAAAGTTGTGTCAGTACTGGTGTGAATATGCCAGGAAACACATGCGTAGGTGCACTGACCCTGTGATATGACATAACCTGTTAAAACGGCTTTAACCCCAATACAATCAATCAAGATAAAGCTATGTGCCAAACTTAGGCGTTACGCTTCAGGAACGATAAGATTTTTTAGGTTTTCACCATATATGGTCTGCAACATGCGAAAAAGGGCTTTCGGACATTTGCGTAAAGTGTCGTCTCGGAATAGCCTGCGCAGTGCGCGCAGGCTATTCCGAGACGGCACTTTACGTCAAATTTAGATTTTGTCCTACATTAGACTTGCGCGAAATAGAAAATCACACACGATCGGAAAGTGTCGTCTCGGATCAGCCTGCGCGGACTGCGCAGGCTGATCCGAGACGACACTTTACTCAAATGTCCGAATGTCCCTTGTAGTGTGTTGCATGCCATATATGTCCATGTAAAACTTGTTAGCCCCTGACAGGGCCAATTTTGGCACCAGGACTATGATTTGAAGAATCTTAGAAGAGGTCCATTAGGTGAAGCTCCATGTTAAACTTGGTAGCCCTAGGCGACATGGTTTAGAAGCAGACGATTTTTAAGATTTTCAATATAATTATAAGCCCATGTAAAACTTAAGACACCCCCCCCCCCCCCCCAAGGGCGGGGACAATTTGGCCCTAGGGTTATACTTTGAAGAATCTGAGTAAAGGTCTATTAGATGAAGCCAAATTTGGTAGCCCTTGGTCACATTATTTAGAACCAGAAAAATTTGAAAGTTTTTACTATTTAAGCTTAAGTAAAACTTGTGACCTCCGGGGCGGGGACCAACTTTGACCCTAGGGCTTTAATTTGGAGTAATTTAATAGAAGTCTATTGGATGAAGGTACATGCCAAATTTGGTAGCCCTAGGCCAAACGGTCTCGGACAAGAAGATTTTCAAAGGTTTTTAATATCTTTCAGTTTTGTTGCCATTGCAACCAGAGTTTCTACAGGGATCAAATTCTTTCAGAAATTCTGAAGAGGACCATGGCAGGATCATTTCAGTGAAGTTTAGTCAAAATTGGATGAGTAGTTTCAGAGAAGAAGATGTTTGAAATAAAATTTAATGCACGGACGGACGGACGCACGCGCGCACACTCGCACGACGGACACAGGGCCATGACATAAGCTCGCTGGCCTTGGGCCAGGGGAGCTGACTAGTGGCAACATACACGAAATACAATCAATTACAAAAAAATTCACTAACGGTGGCACACTTAGCTGCAATTCAATGTCTCAAAGGTATATTCAGGCTTTTTACTTCTCATTTGTTATTCTCGTTATAGACAAGTTAATCTTTTGTTTACGTTACAGGCACCATACCTGACCAAATAATACTACGCTGTATCGCGAGACTTCTTGCTTTTCTTACCAAAAAATGCAGAAGAGTGTCCAAACTTTGAGAACGATAAGTTGATCGGACTGGCGATAGTAAGTATAAAAGGGGGCTTAACGAATTTGCAAAAAGTATCGACTCATGTCAGCCTGCGGAGTTCGCGCAGGCTGACATGTGTAGAAACTTTTTGCTATTTATAAATTTTCTGCTTGTCCAAGGACCATTCCAACTCCAGATTCTGTCGAATGTTAAACTAAATGAATTTGATGGATCCATGATAATAATGACGACTTGCTTGGCTTAATGCATCTCCAGGTGATGAATTAAATCCCCGTTTGCAAGAGCGCCGCTAAATGACCTGCAACACGCAAAAAAGGGCATTCGGACATTTGCGTAAAGTGTCGTCTCGGATCAGCCTGCGCAATCCGCGCAGGCTAATCCGAAACGACACTTTCCGTTTTTATGTAATTTTCTGTATTGCGCATGTCTATTGAAGGACAAAATGCATTGCAGTCGTAAAGTGCCGTCTCGGGTTAGCCTGCGCAGACTACGCAGGCTGATCCGAGACGACACTTTACGCAAATGTCCGAATGCCCCTTTTCGCGTGTTGCAAGCCAAATTATGTTAACATGGTGGTGGTGGTGGGGGGGGGGGGTGTTAACTGGTTAGAATTCTCTGCTTCCCAGCATGTTTTTGAACGCGTTTTTTTTTTTTCTTAAAAAGGGATCAACCCTTTACCAGACGAAAAAAAAAAAGCTGTTAGACTTGTCCGAATTGAGAGCATTTGCAGACGTAAAAGAAAATTTGGTTCAAATCGTAAGATTTATTGCAAAAAGTGGTAGAAAACATTGTGGAAAAAGGACAAAATGCTGGTTACCAGCATTTTCTTCTTTTCCCACAATGTTTTCTAAAAGACCTTTTCAACCTGATAGTTAAAACTCCGGACTGTGTGAGAAAGGGATAGAGCAATTAAGTATTTTTGATCTGAAGTCTAAGTCTTCATCTTTTATTCTCATCAAGATTAATTGTAAATTGCACCGATATAAAGACAGACAAGGGATTTCGAAAATGCATGCGACTTAATGAATTCTTTATTATACGACAAAATTTTAGACTCTTTTACATCCCAACAGCTAGACAGAAAAAACGCTGTTAAAACTTAATAGTTCGTACAATGGTTCAGAATTTAGTTAGCTGTGAAAACATTGATAAATTACTGATATACAACAATATGATGTAAGAGACAAAGAAACTCAAGGGATTTGTATTCGATTTAAACCCGGAAACGACAAGTGATTTCTTTGATGGCCCCCAAAATATGAAATGCATTTTCTATCAATCGTAATCTGCAACCGTCAGGGGCATTATTTCGCATGAAGATACAAGAATGATTATAGTTTCATAAAATGAAAAATGAAATGGGTTAAAAACTCGCAGAAAACGAGTTTTATAAGTTATTGCACTTGTATGGGAATATATTGAGTTGAACGAGTTCTTTTGGTAGAGTTGCCCGAGCTTGCGAGGGCAACTACGCCAAAAGAACGAGTTCAACACAATATATTCCCATGTACAAGTGCAATAACCTTTTTATTATATGGCTTGCAACACGCGAAAAAGGGCATTCGGACATCTGCGCAAAGTGTCGTCTCGGATCAGCCTGCGCAGTCCGCGCAGGCTAATCCGAAACGACACTTTACGTTTTTATGTAATTTTCTGCTTTGCGCAAGTCTACTGTAGCACAAAATTTAATGTAGTCGTAAAGTGCCGTCTCGGATTAACCTGCGCGGAATGCGCAGGCTGATCCGAGACGACACTTTACGCAAATGTCCGAATGCCCCTTTTCGCGTGTTGCAAGCCATATACTTTGATATTGTTTACATAATTTCTCGTTATTTAACAGTGTTTTTACCAATTTCATTGATTTATTTGGTTTATTTCAAAATTTCAAACCACCGTCGAAACAATGTGTAGCGACGAGACAAGAATGAAACCTGCGTAATTACTTTCACCAATCTTCGGAAAGAAATTGGACGAGCTGTGGATTCGAACTAGCGACCCCTGGACAACAGCAAATACCCCTTTTCTTACAATGTTGTGAAAGGCGTCGTTCCCAAGGAACGTTAAATTTGGGATTGTTTGATAAAGGACTGACATGATCGTGCTCATATGACCGATTTTCCTTCATCAGTATGATAGATATCATCTTATTTCACGCTTTCCGGTAGTTTATCGAGAAATTACGGTGAAATATTTCGATATTTCATGGTTACGACCAGTGAAAAATACCGATTTTATATTCTAACTCCTCAACTGAAAGCGGAAACAGTTGTTCCCGCGCACTCGTTAGCCTACCTTGGTAAAATAGGTGCCTCTCAACCAGATGGAAATATGACGTAATTTACCCTACATTTCTCGCGTTTTACGTAATATTGTAATGCGTTGCTATGCGGAGTGGGTACGCCACGGGGAATAACCGAAAAGAACTGTACTGGATTTTGATGTAAGTTCCCCCAAAAAGTGTTAAAAGCATGAAATAAATAGAATATTTGATTTTTTCGGTGAAATATCGAAATTTATTTTATTGAGTGAACATCATCGGTAATATTACCGATGATGTTCATTCGATAAAATAAATTTCGATCTTTCACCGTAAAAAACAAATATCCTCTATTATGTTTACAGGATATTTCTAAAACCTTCAGAACGGCTGAATAACGCATGTTGTTGTATTTCTTAAGGAAGCTATTTAGTTTTCATGCCGTAGATTAAAATTTCTTGTAAAACACAGATAAATACGACCTGATATACTATTCTTTACAATCGTATAAATTGTCCGTTAAATTAAGGTAGTGGACCCTTAATAGAAAACAGCTATTTCCACTATAATATTATCCTACAAAACTTGCTATGATTAAAAATGAGTATTATTGTACTACTTTAACCGAGCAACTTTTTCCTTTTTTTCCCTTCTTAGAATTATCATTTATAAATCTAAACCCTCTATATTCTCATTACAAAGGGAGATAATAATTACCTCCCTTTTCTGGAAACTAACAAAATTATCAGCAAATAATTTCAAGATAGACATCAAAGGAATTTCTGGTTGGTTAGAAATGTGCAAAAATATTATATCGGTATAAATCCTTGTTTATCAACTATCAAGAAATTTTATTCCATGTTGCACTAGAAGCGTTAGGGGTCTACTACCTTAATTAAGTTAAAAAATGCCGTTTCGGATCCACAATGATATCTACCCTATCCAAAACAAATTCCATCAGTTGAACCACATTTCAATTGTCGTCAGCAAATGCTTTGAATTTGGACAATCTACATTTTTGTCGTGTGGTAAATAATTAAATTTTGATTCTAACATGACACGTGAATTTGGCTCCATAAACACAGTGCAACGAAAGCGTGGTAAAATCTACGTTATTCTATGTAGAGTGACATCATTCTATATAGAGTGACGTCATTCTGTATAAAGTAAGTAAGTAAGTTATTCAATGGAATATAATCTGCATCCGCATTTTTACTCTAAGTATGAACTTGTTTTCCTTTCATTAAGAGTTGGTCATGTTAGAATCGAAATAATCGTCTTTCTATCGAGGTTTATCGTTCAATAAACCACGTTGTGAGTTATGAGGCGCAATGAATAAACCACTCGGGCTATCGCCCTCGTGGATTATTCGTTGTGCCTCATAAATCACAACTGTGGTTTATTGAACGATAAACCACGATAGAAAGAAGATTATTTCTTAATTGCACTAGAAGCGTTAGGGGTCTAATACCTAAGTTAAAAAATGCAGTTTCGGACCCACAATAATATCTACCCTGTCCAAAACAAATTCCATCAATTGAGCCACATTTCAATTGTCGTCAGCAGCTTTCAATTTGGACAATCTACATTTTTGTCGTGTGGTAAATAATTAAATTTTGAGTTCAAACAGAATGTCTCTTACTGACAGGGTATTTCACATATCCGACGGCATTAAACAACAAAATAGATGCTCTGGCAAAAGGGGATTTAATGAATCTTCGTAATGCATTATACCAAGCAAGTCGTCATATATGAGCCATGCTCTGTGAAAATGGGGGCTTAATGCATCTGCGAAAAGTATCGACCCAGGTCAGCCTGCGCAGTCCGCGCAGGCTGACCTGGGCCGAAACTTTTCGCTATTGGTCAATTTTCTGTATGTCCAAGGCCCAGTCTACATCATTATGTCAATCGCTAATTAAAAAGGCTATTATGGATCCACGATTATGTGATGGCTGGCTGGTATCATGCACTACGGAGATGCATTAAGCCCCCTTTTGCCAGAGCTTGGGTCATATATATTTCTTGAAACATAAAATCTATTTTGTCTTTGACAACCTAAAACCTGAGATAGATGGTCCTTTGACATGTAAAAAATTGACCAACAACAAAAAAGTTTTGACCCAGGTAAGCCTCCGCGAACTGCACAGGATGACCTTGGTCGATACTGTTTGCAGATGCATTAAACCCCCTTTTCACAGAGCATGGCTCAAATGACCTTCACACGCGATCTCTAAACGACAAGAAAAAAGACTTTCGCAATCCGGCATCATATCAAAATAGTCATACATGAACATGACAACATTTGTTTTTTCATAATTCAATTTGTTGAAATTTTCTTAGAAATTGCACGGCATGCCCGCGATAAAATCAAAATAATGTTGAAAACAACGTCAGAGACAAACTAAATGACCTTCACACATGTTCTTTAGATATCAGAAATTTAAGCCTTTCGCTATCCGGCATTCTATCAAAATAGTCATATAAGAACGTGACAACATTTGTTCATAATTCGATTTGTTCGAATTTTCTTAGAAATTGCACGGCATGCCCGCGATAAAATTAAAATAATGTTGATAACGACGTCAGAGATAAATGACCTTCACACATGTTCTTTAGATAACAGAAATTTAAGCCTTTCGCTATCCGGCATTCTATCAAAATAGTCATACATGAACATGATAACATTTGTTCATAATTCGATTTGTTCGAATTTTCTTAGAAACTGCACGGCATGCCCGTTAAGTAATTTTAATAATATTGATAACGACGTCAGAGACAAAATAAATAACCACATGATTTTTAGATGACAGAAAGTTAAGCCTTTCGCTTTCCGGCAATATATCAAAATAGTCATTATAAGAACATGATAACATTCGTTCATAATTCAGTCTGTAGGAATTTTCTTAGAAATTGCACGGTATGCCCGCGTTATAATTAAAATAATGCTGAAACGACATCAGAGACAAAATAAATGACATTCACAAACGATCTTTAGATAACAGAATAGTAGCCCTTTGGCAATCCAGCATTATATAAAAATCGTCATAAAAGAACATGATACCATATGTTTATAATTCAATTTGTTTGAATTTTCTTAGAAACTGCTTGACACGTCCGCGATTATCATCAAAATAATGTTGAAAACAACATCCGAAACAAAGTAAATGACCTTCACACACACTCTATAGATAACAGAAAGGTAAGCCTTCCGCAATCCGGCATTATATCAAAAATAGTCATATAAGAACATGATAACATTTGTTCATAATTCAGTTTGTTTGAATTTTCTTAGAAATTACTCAGCATGTCCGCAATATCATTAAAATAATGTTGAAAACTACACCAAAAACTAAATTAATGGCCTTCTCTCATGATTTTTAGGTAACAGAAACGTATCCTTTTCGTTATCCGGCATTATATCAAAATAGTCATATAAGAACATGATAACATTTGTTCATAATTCAATTTGTTGGAATTTCTTAGAAATTACGAGGCATGTTTCCATACTTTTAATCGGTATCAAGTGACTCGTGGCGGTAGTTATTTCTATCCTATACCGACGACAATTTAGGTTTAAGCCATGCTCTGCAAAAGGGGGGCTCAACGCACCTGCCAAAAAGTATCGATCCAGGTCAGCCTGCGCAATTCGCGCAGGCTTACCTGGGTCGCTACTTTTTGCTATTGATCAATTTTCTGCATGTCAAAGGAACCAGTCTACCTCATGATTTGGTCGATTGCTAGACAAAACGGATTTTATGGATCAATATTTATGTGATGACTTGCTTGGTATAATGGATCACGGAGATGCATTAAGCCCCTATTTGCCAGAGTAAGACTCGCTTATATTTCAGTCAAAGAATTACAGGTCTCGTTTTGCGTTCCCTAACCCTTTCACCAAAAAACCCCTTGTTTTAACGACCCTGAGATAAAAAGGTCTATTGAACATGCTGTGGGAAAAGGAGAAAATGCTGGTCACCAGCATTTTCTCTTTTTCCCACACTGTTTTCTACTCAATAAGAGACAAGTTCCATCATTTGAGCCATCTTTGATGTGTTACCTGAAAATGGTTTCAATTTGAACAAGTTTTAAACTGTGTTACGTGGTCAGGAGTTAAGCTTTGATCACAACTCTTAAGGAATTTGATTTTTGAAAACATTGTGATAAAAGGAGAAAATGCTGGTAACCAGCATTTTCTCCTTTTCCGACAATGTTTTCTAACCTTCAAAACAAAGAGCGCATCGTTTGAAGCGCATTTGTGTTTATTTTTGTTTGTTTTCGTAGTCTGCCTAGGCTTTCATTTTGGACCCGTCTAAAATTGTGTCAGTTTTGTAAGGTGATAAAAAGATTGTCAGAGATAAGAAAATATTTCATCCGAGTTTTATCTTTAACGTCTTTCCTTGTATTTCTCAAAATAAAGTGAGAAATCATTTTTGTTTTTCTTTGATGTGTTTAGTCACTGACGTTTTAATGTTACATACGCAAGTCTTAAAGATACATCTTTACTCAGTTTCAGCCACTTTTTTTTACCCATTTCATCTTTATTTTATGAAACTCTAATCATTCTTGTATCTTTATGCCAAATGTTGCTTCTGACGGTTGCAAGATTGCACAGATTGCGACCGATAGAAAGTGCATTTCTTTTTTTTTTTTTTGAGATCTTCAAAGCAATCCCTGTTGTCGTTTCCGGTTTTAAATGAAGATATATCCCTTGAGTTTCTGTATCCCTCACACCATATATATTTATAATTTATCTATGTTTACACAGCTGACTAAAGTCTGAGCCAGTCTACACACTTTCAAGTTACAACAGTGTTTTTTCGCTCTGGCTGTAAGGATGTATCTTTAATTCTTTACTAGACAATAAAATTGTAGCTAGGTCTAAACTGAAAGCATTTGCAGACAAATAAAATTGCTGTTACTGAAAATAAAATTTGTCTTTCATCAAACAGTAGAAAACATTGTGGGAAAAAGGAAAAAATGCTGGTCACCAGAATTTTTTCCTTTCCCCACAATGTTTCCAAAGTCTTTCTCTCTGGGTCGTTAAAAATCAGGATTGTGTGGTAAAGGGAAACAAAATATTGTTTGTACTGATAGTCTGGTATTTACCTCCCTACTGGTTGAAACTGATTCAATCTCCGACGTTTTCATTACCAATTTAAAATTCTGAAGTTTATTCATATCATTTCATTTAATGTAGCTGATATACACTGTGAATGAAGTCTGTATTAGGGAGAGGAACTATATAAGCTTTCATGCTTTCGTTTCAATCCTTTTCACATTAAATTGGTATACTTTAAGTAATAAATATTAATATAATTAATAAAATATGTATCAACTAAGCTGACTTTCTTGTCCTTTTCGGCGTAGCCGAATGTGCTAGCTTTTTACCTTAATTTTGGAACGGATACAGGATGAATAGATGGTAATTTGCGATTGGTAAATAATGTGCACATGTTTATTCGGCGGGCCTCTGCTGCCATATTTACTCGCACATTTATGAAACCACTGTTTACAAGCGTTACTACCGCTAATCGGTACCACGGGGCCTTAATTCATACCATAGAAAATTAATGTAATACAGAATGATCGTTTTCCTGTTTTATTTGGAAATTCAGTATTCTAATAAGCGTCACCCAATAACGCAATACTACTTTTCAACCATATGAGAAACGGTGTGGAAAAAGAGGCCACTGCTCGCGAGGTTAATTTTCATTACTTTATTACATATTGAGCCACAAAAGAGTTTCAATATTCATATCTCTTACGCCGACTATCTTTTTCGAAGATATTTCTTGTTTTTTTGTCTTTGGTCTTGAATATTTTCATTTAAGAATGCATCTATACTGTTTTCAGCCAGTTCTCAGCCAGCATAGCTCATATGGATGGTTTACTAGGTAATTAGGTAATCACTCATTTTATACGAAATGTGTTTTTCGGCGTAGCTGAATGTCCTACTTTTAGGTACTGATAACAAATAAATAAATAGAAATTTGTGATTGGTCAAAAATGTAGACATGTTTATTCTAAGGGCCCCTGTGGTAAAAAATGTAGACATCTTTGTTCTAAGGGTCCCTGCCTATTTGCTGGCAAATTTACGCCGTTTATCCTTTTTTAAATATATTTATTTGAAATGTTTGAAGAGTTTTGAAGTATGATAGGTTATTACATGTATTTAGTTGATAATCTTGAATTTTAGAAGGGTTTTGAAGGGTTTGAAAGTATGATAGGTTAATACATGCATTCGGTTGATAAATCTAAATTTTAGTACCCTTTCAAACCGCATTTTATGGCATTCTCTTCTAAAACAGTTATTTCTTGTTGCGACTTCCAGGGGAGTCGAGTGATCTCGTAAGAAAAAGACAGAAAATGAAGTAGAAGCCGATGAAAGTGAGTGGCATTCCTTTTTATCTATACAGCCAAGAGTTATTCTGAAGAACTTGATGTTACTGCGTCGGTGCAAGTTTTAAATGGGCTATGCTCTGAGAAAAGAGGGGTTTAATGTATCTGCAAAAATGTATCGATTCAGGTCAGCCTGCGCAGTCCGCGCAGGCTGACCTGAATCGATATATTTTTTGCTTTTGGTAAAATTTTCTGAATGTCAAAGGATCATTCTACTTCAGGATTCAGTTGTTAGATAAAATAGATTTTATAGATCTATATGGATCGTGATGACTTGCTGGGTGAAGTGCATAACGGAGATGACTGAAACCTTCTTTTTGCCAGAGCATGGCTAAAACTGTATTGCAATAAAGATGCAGACTGGGTGGATCTCATATCAAAGGCTTAATTAAGTTTTGGCTGAGTGGAATCTTATTTGATCTCTGAGGCAATAATTTGAAGTAGTCGTGACGTGTAATATAAAACTATCCTTTAATAGACATATTCTGGGGAAGAGAGAGAGAGAGAGAGAGAGATGGGGGGTAGTTACCTTAAGAGAGAGAGAGAATAGAGAAAGGGTGGGAGGAAGTGACGGAGAGAGAGAATGAGAGAATGAGAGAGAGGGGAGAGAGAGAGAGAAAAAAAGAAAGGGTAGGAGAGAGAGAGAGAAAAAAAGAAAGGGTAGGAGAGAGAGAGAGACAGAGAGAGACAAAGAGACAGAGAGAGAGAGACAGAGACAGAGAGAGAGAGAGAGAGAGGGGGGGGAGTCGCTCCATCTTTTCCTCCCTTTGCTAGTTAAAAAATGACAACAAATTTTAAAACTATGTAAAATGTGAACAGAAGATACAGCGAACTGGCGACTATTTACCCAGTTTTTAGATTAATTTTTTGTCAGCTACTTACACTTGGACCGACCGTACAATAGCAGATTGCCATCATCGCAATAATTTCGACACTTTTTCCATATTGGGTATTGTTTACTCTTGGGCTTAACGGAAAAAAGGCAAAACAATGAGGAAGAAGAGCGGTAATCCTTTTTATAAATACAGCAAGAGAAATTCTGCAGACTTTGAGAGTATCGCGTCAGGGCAAGTTTAAATTGCAATGCACTTTAGATGCAGAATGAGAGGATTTCATATCAAAGGCTAAATTAAGCGTTTGATTGCTCAGTGAAATCTTCGTTTATTTAACAGCCAATAATATTGATTGAAGCGGTCGGTACGTACGATATAATAATAATAGCCTTAAATAAACGAGGGAAATATTGACAGAGTGAGAAAGACAGAGAGAGAGAGAGAGAGAGAGAGAGCGAGAGAGAGAGAGGGAGAGAGAGAGAGGGAGGGAGAGAGAGAGAGCGCGCGAGCGAGAGAGTCAATTAACCTTAATCATAATTCCTACAATAACCAGTGGCATTTCAACATTCTTTTTACAATAGTTGATTGAACCGTTGGTACGCATAAATTCAATGATAACAGCCTTGAGTAAACGAGGAAAATACTGAGATAGAGAGAGAGAGACAGAGGGACAGAGAGAGAGAGGGGGGAGAGAGGGAGAGACAGACACAGAGAGAGAGAGAGAGAGAGAGAGAGAAAGAAAGACACTACGAGAGAGAGAGAGAGAGAGAGAGAGAGAGAGAGAGAGAAGGAAGTCGATTTATCTTTTTTCCACAACTTCTCAAAATTAAAAAAAAAAAGAGTCACTTCCTCCCGCAAAGAAGAAATTTCGAGTTTCTCATTTCATAAAACGAAGGAAAATAGTTATATAAAGATGCACCTGGTAACAGTCTGTAAACAATCTATTTTATTGGTGTAAAACATAAGTTTCATCGAAGCTTGGTACTCGCTGGAAAGATATTATCGAGACGCAAAACAGAACGAAATTATTTATTATTTTCTCTTATTCCACAGAAACCAAATCAAAAGTACCTGTATGAATTCAACATCGGAACAAAATGCAGGTCCTGCCTAGTGTATGTAAGCAATGTCGTTTTTCACTCTTAGACTGCTAAGCGCGACTTTACAGACCTTTTGCGGACAGTGTCGATCAAGATCAGACTGCACAGAACGAGCAGTCTGATCTTTGATCTACACTGTCCGATAAGGAGATATTTTTCTCCCAAAACTATCTTTGAAATAGCAATATTTGGGGTTTTACTATCGGCTTGAAAGTTTTATGTTAGTTATTTAGCAGGAAAAAGATTACAAGATGTGAAACATGAATGTTATTGACTCCCGGCATTTGCTAAACGTGATGCTATTGAACAAGATCTTGGAACTTCGAAAAAAAAAAAAAGACGTTTTTTTTTTTTGGCTATTACTGTTTTGCTTTGTTCTGCAGATGAGCCATGCTCTGGCAAAAGGGGGCTTAATGTATCTCCATGATGCATGATACCAAGCAAGTCATCATATGACTATATGAATCCATCAAATCCATTTTGGATTCATCCAACAGACTGAATCACTAGGTAAACTGGTCCTTGGACATGCAGAAAACTGACTAATAGCAAAATGTTTCGGACTGCGCAGGCTGACCTGAGTCGATACTTTTTGCAGATGCATTGAGCCCCCTTTTCACAGAGCGTGGCACAGATATAAATGAGAGAGAGAGAGAGAGAGAAAGAGAAAGAGAGAGAGAGAGAGAGAGAGAGAGAGAGAGAGAGTATTTACCTTATTTCAAATTTCCGAAGGTGTCCAGTGACTTTTCCACCTTTTTTAGAGGGAAGCAACATTTTATTGGCTTCATTTTTGCAAATAAGTAACTATGAGTTTTTCACAAGTTTAAAAGATGCGAAACATGAATGTTATTGACTCCCGGCATTTGCGAAACGTGATACTATTGAACAAGATACATATTGGAACTTCGAAAAAAAAAAACATTTTTTTAAAATATAATTGTATGGCTTTGTTCTGCAGATATAATCTGTGAGAGAGAGAGAGAGAGAGAGAGAGAGAGAGAGAGAGAGTATTTAACTTATTTCAAATTTCCGAAGGTGTCCAGTGACTTTTCCACCTTTTTTAAAGGGAAGCAACATTTTATTGGCTTCATTTTTGCAAATAAGTAACTATGAGTTTTTCACAAGTTTAAAAGATGCGAAACATGAATGTTATTGACTCCCGGCATTTGCGAAACGTGATACTATTGAACAAGATACATATTGGAACTTCGAAAAAAAAAACATTTTTTTAAAATATAATTGTATGGCTTTGTTCTGCAGATATAATCTGTGAGAGAGTGAGAGAGAGAGAGAGAGAGAGAGAGTATTTAACTTATTTCAAATTTCCGAAGGTGTCCAGTGACTTTTCAACCTTTTCTTTAAAGGGAAGCAACATTTTATTGGCTTCATTTTTGCAAATAAGTAATTAGGAGTTTTTCCACAAGTTTAACCCTTAGTCTGCTAAGCGCGACTCACGCACCTTTTGCGGACACTGTAGATCAAGATCAGACTGCACAGAACGTGCAGTCTGATCTTTGATCTACACTGTCCGATAAGGACATATTTTCCCCCAAAAAATAACTTTGAAACAGCAAAATTCCGGTTTTTACAGTCGGCTTAAAAGTTTCATTTCACTTACTTAGCAGGAAAAAAGTTAAAGGGAAACAACATTTCATTGACTTCATTTTTGCAAGTAATTAGGAGTTTTTCATAAGTTTAAGTGGGGAAAAAAATTGATTTCATTGACTTCTCTTGCAAAGAAGCAATTGTGATTTTTTTTCAAAAACACCAAAGGTAAGATGGTTATAATATGGCCTGCAACACGCGAAAAGGGGCATCCGGACATTTGCGTAAAGTATCGTCTCGGATCAGCCTGCGCAGTTCGCGCAGGCTAATCCAAAACGACACTTTCCGTTTTTATGTAATTTTCTGTTTTACGCAAGTCTACTGAAGAACAAAATTTTATGTAGTCGTAAAGTGCCTTCTCGGATTAGCCTGCGCGGAATGCGCAGGCTGATCCGAGACGATTACTTTACGCACATATCCGAATGCCCCTTTTCGCGTGATGCAAGCCAAATTATATGAATACACATGATAACAGTTTGTAATCAACCTATTTTATAGTTGTGAAACACAAATTTTATTGAAGCTTGGTACTTGCTGAGCAAGATATTATCGAAAGAGGTGTAAGACAGAAAAAAATAGTTTGTTTTCTTCCTATTTCCACAGAAACCAAAGCAAAACTATTTCTACGAATTCAACGAAACAACAACATGCACCTGTCAGCTGTTACTATCAGAGCTCCAGACAGAGGGAGTGATTTTGATTTCAAAATTGAAAGTATTAATTAATCTCCACTAAACCCTATTTTGTGGGTACTCATTAGAATTGTCTCATTGAGACGAGTCTAATGAGTACCCACAACATAGGGTTTTGAAGAGAAATAATGGATTCAGAATACCATTACTCCCTCTTATCTGGAACTCTATACTATACAACGTCTTTTATAGATGTGAAACGAGTATAATTGATTCACAGTGATGCTATCGAACAGAGTACATCGAGGGACATGAAAAGAGGAATTTTTTTGTTAAATTGTCCTTTTTTTGCCTCCCTTTGCAGATAAAACGCGCGCGCGCGCGAGAGACAGAGATTTGATTTACCTTAATCAAAGCTCCTTAATGGAGTATATCATAAATGCTTTTGCGCATCCATACTGCGCATGTTTTTTTTTTTTTGTCACGAATAGTAAATCTATACAAGGCTTTCGTATATATATTTTTCATGCACAATAGAATGAATTTTCATTAAAATGGTGCATGTTTGTACATGTTATTCTTTTTGTTTTTTCTGTTTAATTGACTATTAAAGAAAGACATAAAATCTAACATAAGTTGGATTTTCGACCTGTATATACCTTTTTCAAACGCGAATTTTTCAGACACGAGCAGGGTGAACCATATTTTTGTTTACTGTAATCTTCTAGAGTTATGATGAGCTGTGCATGTGCAAAGTTTAAAATAAATCTGTCCGTTTGAAAAAAAAAAAATATATATATATTCCATTAAGTATCCAGTGACTTTTCCTTATTTTCATAAATAAAAAAAAAATAATTTTTATTGACCTCCTGTTGCAAAGAAGCAATAGTGAATTTCTTATTACATATAACCAAAGCAAAGATAGTTATATCAAAGATGCACCGCTAATAGTTTGTAATCAACCTATTTCATAGTTGTGAAACGCAAGTTTTATTGAAGCCCAATACTTTCTAATCAAGATGTTATCCAACGAGATTTAAGACAGAACGAAGGAATGTTTTCGTTATTCCACAAGTACTTGTGTATCAATTCAACGTGACAACAAAACACAGGTCCTGCCAACTAGTATAAAGGTCCACGGTCCCTAACTCATCAGTAAACATCGACGTTTCGTAAAGGCTATTCGGCCAATCTCGGCAGCTTCCGTCTCTTAATATGAGCGTAGACTCAATAACTCATCGGTAAATATCGTGTAACATCGACGTTTTCGTAAAGGCTATTCGGCCAATCTCGGCAGCTTCCGTCTTTTAATATGAGAGCTAGGGGCCGTAGACCTTGAACAATGTCTTTTTTTTAGAAATAGATGTGAAACATGTGTGTAATTGACTTCCAGTATTAGCTAAACGTTTTGCTATGGAACAAGATACATGTTAGGGCATGAAAAAAAAAAAGGTATTTAATTTTTTTTTTCTTTCTTTTTTCTTTATTATCATTTCTTCAATATCTTATTGAGAGAGAGAGAGAGAGAGAGAGAAAGAGAGGGAGACAGAGAGAGAGAGAGAGAGAGAGAGAGATGGACATACATGTCCTAAAATTCTAAAATTTCCTATCACATTTAAAGTTTTCAAAAAATTAAGAAACAGAGACATTCTGTGGACGTACAGTATAACTTAAACAAATTATATAGGAGTAAAATATCATAATTACATAACCATAAAATCTCTTTTATTCTAACAACCAACAGAATCGTGAGGTAGACTTGTCCATTGACTTGTAGAAAAATGATGAATGACAAAAAGTATTGATACATGTCAGCCTGCGCGAACTGCGCAGGCTGACATGTGTCCATACTTTTTGCAGCTGCATTAAACCCAATTTTCAAAGAACATGGCATAGAATATAGTGGCACCGCTGCTGCGACATTACAATTTTAGAAGATTGAATAATGTCGTTTTTGCACTAAATACTAGTTGCATTAATTACGCGCTTGTTACCTGATAAAAACAACTCGGTTTTATAAATATGAAACATGAGTTTTACCGAAGCTTGGTACACAATGATTGAAATAGTAACGAACAAGATGCATGGCAGAACAAGAAAAAAAATTTTTTTTTCACATTTTTTTTTTTTTTTTTTTTAAATCTGCAGATATAATCTGAGAGAGAGAGAGAGAGAGAGAGAGAAAGAGCGAGCGAGAGAGAGAGAGAGAGAGAGAGAGAGAGAGAGAGAGAGAGAGAGAGTATTTACCTTTATAAAAACTTCCTAAAATATCCAAGTACTTTTCAACATTTTTACCAAGTTATCAACCTCAATCATTCCATCAACTTTCTCTATTATTTCAGACAGGCAAATATCAACCAAAATAAAACCAGCTTTATCAATGTAACGACAAAATAAACCTGCTAACTAATTGTAGGCAAGGTCTAACTTAAATGAAACACAAGTTTTATTGAAGCCCCGATGTTCGTTGACTACTATCGAATAAGATTCGTAAGACTGAACAAGAACTAGGCTCTTAAGAACACCTGAGTCGCAGCAAAGAACATAGGAATATCGGAAAAAAATACTTCACGAGCGTATCGCTTCTTGTAATACATTCCCGGTGATATTTACCTATATTCTATTGAAACAGGTTCTTAAAGGCCCAATAGATGCATTTAAAACCAGCAATATTTACTTTTAGTCGCCAGTTGGCCTTTAACCGACGAGGTAGCAAACATAATTTCTTAACGAGGATATTTAAAGCCCTAATAGCGGCCAAAAAGTAAAACCATGCGGATGTTAAAATGCATTTAGATTTGAATAATACCATCTAAGAGTATGGAAATTATTGTGAAGATGACAATCTGTTATACGGTCGGTCCAAGTGTCAGTTGCTAGCAGGAAAAAGTAATTTTGAAACTAGGTCAATAGTTGCCAGGTCGCTCCATCTTTTGTTTACTTTTTGCCTAGTTTTTACATTGATTTTATTGATTCATATTTAGATTATGATGAATTGCTTGGTATAATGCATCATGGAGATGCATGAAACCCCCTTTTGCCACAACATGGCCCACAAACAGTAAACTACAGATGTACGTTGGCTGTTACTGTTTACTCAAGCATTCTATTTTAATGAAATTTGTAGAAAGTATCCATGATATAGCTAATAATATGTCGCCATTTTTTTTTTAAATTTAACTACTGATTAACAATCGAGTTATGCAAAAAGCCGCCGTACTTTCGAGACGACCCTTGTATATCGGTAGTAACACAGCATAAGGTTTAGGGAAACATCTAGGTCCGTATTCACCAACCATTCTTAATTGGAAGTAATTCGACTTCTGATTGGCTAAACCAAATGGTTTAGCCAATCAGAAGTTGTGTTGTTTTCAAATTTAGAAAACTTTTGGAGAATACGACTAAGAGCGTTCTTGAGAATGGTTGGTGAATATAGATCCTGATTTGATTGTACTCAACGTTCACATTATCTCCCGCTAGATGGCATTCTACAAATACACATCTATCTAATTTGGGCATTCTGGGTACAGAACCGGACTACTTTTCAAAACAACAACCGTTACTTTGAACTTCAAAATGAAATAACGTTTACTCAATAAAACGCTACATAGTGCGATTCATTCAGCTATGATCAGCTAACATGTAACCTATGCACCGGCCATTTATTAAAACAGCCCCTACAGGCTTGGGTAATAGCTTTGATATAAGCCCTACTTTTCCGTAGTATATGGGATCGGTGTTGCGTCATAGCAGACAGGTCGAATCTTCGAAGAATATGACATGCGCAGACAACGTCAACCCCCCCCCCCCCCGCGCAACTATTTTACTTTTGTTAGCCACAGTGCCCTTACTCATACATCCTGCCTTGCCTTCCTGTACTGATGGCAGAGAGAAATGTCCAGCCACGGGGTGCCTCCATCTTGACAAGCCATTGACATTTGGACTTTTTTAAACCGACTGGATATAATCATCTCAGTAAAAAGTAGGGATCGGGAAAAATACCAAAAAGGATATCCGAATATACGTTTTTGATGTTCGGTTATACATGTATTCGGATAGTCATTTTAGTGTTCGCATAATTTATGTTCGGAAAGGAAATTCGTTTTGAATGTACGAATATATTCAAGTATTCGTTTCAAGACCATTTTTTTCCTCGCCCGAAATTTGAATATCTAAAAACTGTCACACTTTAACCAAAGCTTGAAGTATAAATTTCATATAAAATGAACGCATAAGAAAAAATTTATTGCCGTTCTTTCCGTGATTAATAGATCTATCAAATTTAGATTTCACGACATTCAAAAATGCACATTATAGCAATCGTTATACGAGGTCTTTCTTTCTTTCTTCCTTTCTTTGTCTAATCTTTATTCTCTTAGTAGTATATTTGTACTGTCGCTTGTTTCTGATGATGAGCTACATTTAATATTAAAGTCTTAATCCTTAATCACCTTTCATTAATTTAGTTGCCTTTGCGGCCATTGTAGATGAAGATCAGAATGGACTTATTAGGGCCTTATTTCTGAATGAAAATGCTTGTTGGGCTAATTTAGCGCTCTAAAGATTATTACATGTTTATAAGAGCTATCGCTGTCGAAGGAGACACTCCCACCTGACCAACGATATGGGGGGGGGGGTAGTGGGTGGGGATGGAGGGGGGGTAGTAGGTGGGGATGGGGGGGGGGGGGGGAAAGATCGGTAAACTTTTTATCACACAATCCCGAATTTTACCGACCCTGAAGAATAAAATATTTTGAAAACATTGTGGGAAAATGAGAAATGCTGGTAACTAGCATTTTCTCCATTTCTTACAATGTTTCCTGCCCTTTCAGGTACAAATTCCGTAATTTTAGCCACTTTTAGTCTGTCGTCTGCAAATGCTGTCAATTTGGACCAGACCAAAGTTTTGTCATTTGGTAAAGAGTTAGAGAATCTAACCCGGATTATCCCGGTTACAAAACGAACACATGTACCTCTGAGCCACCACTCGTCACAACTCGGCCGATTCCGTGTCCACAATCCAATCTCATCCGTATCGAAGGGGTTTCTATTTTGAAATAATGTCAGTCACATGATCCTAAACGCTAAAAATCGATTAGGAATCGATTAGCAAAAACAGCCACGGTTTTAAGCAACCTATCGCTGAAAAATGCCCACGTAATTGATAGACCGAAGTAGAAAATAGATGTACAATCTGTTTGTCAGCGAAAATGTATTTGTAGAAAAATTCCGACGGAAAACTGTGACTATAGTGTTTGCTTTATAAGTGGAGTGTTACGATTTTAAGAACGGTGAAGCGGTGTTCTTCCGGCGAAGAAATGTACCGTGTAGGTGCATATCAACCTACGTGATACAGCCGAGGGATTTGATCAACGGACAACCCAAGGTTTGCCGAATTCTGAGCCACAAAGCATAGTGCTTGCGTTATATAAATCTTAAATAACACTATCTTATCTCTTCATGTCTCAAAACTGAAAATGTCATTGGATTGAAATACTCCTCCCAAATATAAACAGGACCGACATCGTCTGCAAACTGATGAAACAGTAGGTCTATAGTTCATCTATCATTGTCAAAGGAGGAAACTCTTGTGTGACCAACACTGCCCTCCACCCGCCCCCCCTGGGGGATGGTTAAATCATCTAGCCTGGATTATACTGGTAGCAAAGCGTACGCATGTACCCATGAGCCATAAAGAACAGTGCATTATGTGAATCTTAACGTTATCCTCCTAAATAACTAAAATGAAATTTTAAATTCGAAAGTGAAAACCCAAATATTGCTGTTTCAAAGGTATGTTATGTTTTGGGGAATAATATCTCCTCATCGGACAGTGTAGATCCAAGATCAGACTGCACGTTCTGTGCAGTCTGATCTTGATCTACACTGTCCGCAAGAGGTCAGTGAGTCGCGCTTAGCAGCCTATGGGTTAATTAACACTATCGTTTTGCTTCATCCCTCGAACTCCAAAATGTCATCGCACTACAATATTTCCTCTCTATCCCCACTGACCTTTTACTACAAAATCCAGAGTTTTAACGGCTCTCATGGAAGAAGGATTTTAAAAAAATTGTGGGAGAAAAGGAGAAAATGCTGGTAACCAGCATTTTCTCCTTTTCCCCACGATGTTTTCCAGACTTCCAAAGAGCAATTTCATGTACTGAGTCAGATTTATTCTGCTGTCTTCATATACTTTCAAACTGAACCATTCTAAAATTTTGTTGTTGGGTAAAGAGTTTATACAAGGATCGACAATTTAGAACTGATAAACAAAGTACCTCCCGCGGACTACTTTTCTTTTTTATTTTTCGTCTTCCAATACACTGCTTTTGAAACTTTTGTTGTAAGTGGAGAAATTGCTGGCGTAACAAGGAATTTCTGTTCCAAGTTTTTTTTTTATTTGTATTTTTTTTTCAAATTCTTTTTTAATCTTTTAGCAAACAGTCCCCTGTTAGACTGACCCTATGCTGGAGTTTTCGAAAAAAAAAAAGTGTATGGCGGTAGGGGTGGGGGAGAAAAACTGCTGGTCAGCATTTTCTTCCGCTCCCACAATCTTTCCTATCCTTTCAATTACAAATCACATCATTTTAGCTAAAAGTTAATTTGTCGTCTGCAAAATCTTTCAATTTTGGATGATAATAATAATAATAGTAATGACAATATTAAACAACTCTTTCAATTTAATAACAAGCAATTTCGTTGAAATGATATCCCCCGCCGAGAAAGACCTTTTCAAAAATTTACGCGACCGCGTAACTCAAAATCGCTCCCAGTCGGCCATTTTGCATCGAATCAAAAAAAGAAAAAAAGGATATCGGCGGAATAGGCTATTGTACACATGTATAGAGTTTCACGAAATTCCGTCCAATGGTATTGAAGATATTGTTCCTGACGGACACACGGACGGACGGACAACGCTAAAACTATATCCCTCCGCCTTCGGCGGGAGATAATGATGATGATGATAATAATAATAATAATAATAATAATAATAATAAAACTCTTTCAATTTGGAAGAGTATGAAATTTTGTCATCTGGCAAAAATATTAAACCCTTTCCCAAAACGCCGAATTTCAGACTTTTCAGAATACAAAGCTTTTGCAGACGAAAAATTCAACAATGGATCAAATTAACAGAAGTTTTCCGACAGCGTAGAAAACATTGTGGGAAAAGGAGAAAATGCTAGTTACTAGCATTTTCTCCTTTTCCCACAATGTTTTCAAAAAGTTGTAAAAACTCGGGATCGTTTGAAAAAAAAAAAAAGGGATGGGGGATTTAATCATGCTGAAAACCCATATTATGTA
Organism: Hippopus hippopus; assembly: GCA_946811185.2. Lineage (NCBI taxonomy): Eukaryota > Metazoa > Mollusca > Bivalvia > Cardiida > Cardiidae > Hippopus > Hippopus hippopus. The sequence goes on from OX328109.1 coordinate 1,942,508, forward strand.
AGGATGTTGTTGAAGTCTTCTGCTGCAAGTTTTCTTCACGAAGTCAGAGGCTTTCTCTACCAGACGATCCTGTCCTTATTCTACGCCCACTACTACTACCACTCCTACTACTACTACCATAATTTGTTAATCATAGAAATTACTATTATTATTATCATCATTATTATTAATGTCATCATCATCATGATCATGATCATCATCATTATTAGTAGTAGTAGTATTATCATTATTACTGAAATCACCGCCGAAAAAGAAGGAAATGCTGGTAAACAGCGGATCTTTTTCCTATTAGTATTATTATTTATCATGGTGATGATGATGATGATGATGGTGGATGTGGTGATGATGATTATTATTATCATCATTATTTTTAAAAGTGAAAATACCGTCGGAAAAGAAGGGCATGCTGGTAAACAACGGATAATTTTTCCATCTCCCATTACTATTATTATTTGTTTATCATGGTGAAGATAATGATGATGATGATGATGATGATGAATGTTATTATTATTATTATCAATATTTTTATTATTTGTGAAAACACCGTCGGAAAATAAGGAAGTGCTGGTAAACAGCTAATATTTTCCCCATTTTCCACAATGTATTCCACTGTTTTAAAAACAAAAAAGTTCCATCATTTCAGCTCCATATATTGTATCGTATGGTGGCGTATTTCTGTCGCGAGATACGAGATAGCTATTGCAATAATTTAACAGAACTATCGTAATAAAACAAAATTTGCTGGAAATATTATCTAGATAATAAAAATGTTCACGATAAAAATATCCCGATAATTCCAACTGTTATCATGATTTTGTTTTTGCTTTCGTGCCCACAACTGACATTCACGATATCTATGATTAGATACGGTTTCGAAACATCTTCGTCTACAACCTTATGAATTCTCCCTTTCCCTGACTGGTTTCAAAGTTGTTAGTAGGAGGCATTTTGAGTCGTCTTTGTGTTTAACAGACTTCTCTTCATTTCGAGTCTTGTCAAAATTTACCAGTTCAGCTTCAGTTGTAAATTATTCGAATTTTTACTTACTGCAATCTTGTGAAGTCAAAAACTACATAGCTCATCCAAATGGTGAATTTTATATTTATAAATATCGAGAAATGGATGAAACTATCACGATAATTTTATCTCGAATGTCAACTTCGTGCACGATTGAGAAATTTTGCGTTAAAATTTTCTAGATAACAAAGTTTATCGTGATATTTTTTGCTGGAAACTTTTCACTATCTCGATAATATTTCCAGGAAACTTTGACTTATCGCGATAGTTTTCTAAAATTATCATGATAGTTATCTCGTATCTCGTGGCAGAAATATGCCACCGAAGTATCCACTACAAATGCTGTCGTTAGCAGAAAATCTAAAACGCCATGTCTATTAAAGAATCTGAGATACAATTAGCAGTATTCAACATTTTATCAAACAATTACCAGTCTAACCGTTCCGAGGAAGATGGCTTTAGAAAAAATTGTGGGAAAAAGTAGAAAAATGCTGGACACCCGCATTTTCTCTATTTTCCAACAATGTTTTCCACAATACGAAAGACAAATCTTATCCTTATAGACACGCTTAACCTGTCATCTGCAAATGCTTTCAATTTGGACAATTTCTTAAATTTTGTTGCATGGTAAAAACATTAAACGGGTATTATATATAACCCTAGGCTGATAAGCGCAACCCTTTTGCGGACAGAACGTGTAGTCTGATCTTGGATCTACACTGTCCAATACGGAGATATCTTTCCCCAGGATATACCTTTGAAGTAGCAATATTTGGCTTTTTACTATCGGCTTGAAAGTTTCATTTTGTTTATTTAGCAGGTTAAGGAAGAAAGGCTTGTCCGTCTTGGATGGTGCCAGACAAGTTAAGTGACTTTTGATCTTAAGAAATGTTTGTCGCAAGACGACCAAGCCTGGTTTAGACAACAGAGAAAGCCAGGGTTTCAAATTCAGAGCTTAATTCCAAAAAAGATACCAGAAGAATAACCATTTATAGATAGTAACCACCTATCACAGTCTAAATAAAGTTTTAAAGATACACTTTTACTCGTTTTCATCCATTTTTTTTAAAACCAATTTCATCTTTATTTTATGAAACTGTAATCATTCTGGTATCTTCGTGCCAGATGTTGCCCCTGATGGTTGCAATGTTGCACAGATTACGACGGATTGACAATGCATGTCATTTTCTGGAGGCTATCCAAGACGTCAGTTGTTGTTTCCGGTTTTAAATCGACGAAGAATCCCCTGAGTTTCTTTATCCCATACACCTTAAATTGATATTTTTCATCTATGTTTACACAGCTGAATAGATTCTACTAATTAATTATACACACTATCAAGTTTTTACGTCAGTATTTGTTTACTCTCTGGCTGTAAAGATGTATCTTTAAATTTTAGGTCAAATTGTACCATTTTATTGTAAAGTGCCTATCTCAAAGTAAGTAATTTGTTTTGTTAATCCAGTTAGAAATAGCGTTCCTTTCATAGAATGCAATTTATTGTGGTTGTTGGTACAAATTCAGTAACCTTTATTGTAGAACCACATTGAAATCCGTGCCTATTTCTCGTTAGACCACGATTCCCATAAATAAATAAGCCAATCAGCGCTCAATATTTGTTCTGTATATATCGCATGTATACAACGCTTTGTCATTCCACGTAAAGTGGACCAGCCCGCATAGCTCAACAGGTAGAGCGTAGGACTCGTGAACGTGATGTTTCGAGTCACTTGAGGGTGTGGGTTCGATCCCCACGGCTGGCCATCTAAAAATACTAATAGTCTTTCGGATGAGACGTTAAACCGAGGTCCCGTGTGACGGTGCTATACACCAAGCACGTAAAAGAACCAGGCGTAACTTAAGATGGGTTTCGTCCTGTATCTGCACTATCCCCCGTAACAATACTAACAGCCTTCAGGGGGCGTCGCCCATATGGGCAACCGGTGGCGACGATAAATAAACGCAAATTCAATCAAACCACGTAAAGTGTGTGACCAACCCGCAAAGCCAAGGTAGTAGGGATAGGACTTGTAAACATCAAGTTTTGGGTCACTTGAGGGTATCGGTTCGAGCACCACGGCTGGCCATCTAAAATTACTAATAGTCTTTTTGATGAGACATTAAACCGAGGTCCCGTGTGACAGTGCAATACACTGAGTACATTAAAGAACCATGTCGTAACTTCGGATGTGTTTCGTCCTGTGTACTGCACTATCCCTAGTAACAAAATTAACAGTCTTGTGAAGGCGTCGCCTATATGGACAAACGGTGGCGACGATAAATAAACGAAAACGGAACAAACTTTACAATTCAACACGTAATAATTCTGTTGGCACGAATTGTTAACAGCGCCTCTATTTGATGACAGGAATAACGATGAAACTTTACTCTCTTTACCATTCGACAAAACTTAAATTTACCCAAATTCAATACACGACACTTTAAATGTGTTTCGGGTGAAATTTGTCTTTGAAAAAAAAAAAGAAAATCGTAGCGGAAAAAGAAGATAAAATGTTGCTTGCAAGCATTTTCCAATATTCCCCACAATGTTTGTCAAAAGTCTTCCTGCTCAGCGTTGTTAAAACACGGAATCGTTTCTTTAAATGTTAAAATCTTAAAACTCAACTGAATTTTATGTACAGTCACGATTTACCATTAATTCTTTGTTTCATTTAACAGTGAACAAAGTTGCATAATTCAAATGCAAATAAGAAAAAGTATTACCTCGGAAATGGAAGACACATTTAGCAAAGTTTAGACATTGATCACAGCAGTTAAGACTGGAGACGGGAAGATATGGCAACAACAGACTGGAAAGAAATTTACGTATTTGCACTCGTTGTGACTAAAATAACATCGAGAATGAATATCATTTTTATTGGTATGTACCGCTTACGTAGATTGAAGAACCGCCTATATCAAAAAGAATCTTTTTTTTTTAATAAACGCCCTAACATGTTAATCTTGTGAAATTCTAAATTAAATTTTATAAATAACTTGATAAATAAATAAATAAAAATCAAAAAATAGAAAATAGAAACATAACAATGGTTTAACAATATCAGAATTTCTTTTACTTTCACAGTTAAAAAAAAAGAAGACTAAGAATTTTCTTTGGAATGTTTGGTAAATAGGACTCAGGAATACTATCAGCTATTACATGTATTTATATTGGCTATTAAACAGAGTGTGTGCTTTTGACACAAACTGTAAAGACAGCACCCCACCCCCGTCTCATGAACAATGACTTTGAGTGGTGTTTACAGCTAATGGTGACAAAAAATAGGTAACCTGTCTCTCACAGACCGGATGTGGCAATAACACGGTGAAAAAATAATTCCTACGCATCTGTACTTCTTGTAATAAACACCGTTTTACCCTCGCGAAAGGTTTAATTTCCGGAATATTGGAGTCAGTCATTTAACGCGTCCCACACATATGAACCATGCTTTGGCAAAAGGATTTTTAATGCATCTCCGTGATGCATTATACATGTACCAAGCAAGTCGTCACATAATCATGGGTCCATAAAATTCATTTTGTCTCACAACCGACCGAAACCTTATGATGAACTGTCCTTGGACATGTAGAAAATTTACTGAAAGCAAAAAGTTTCGACTCAGGTCAGCCTGCGCGGATTGCGCAGGCTGACCTGAGTCGATACTTTTTGCAGATGCATTAAGCACTATAGTATGGCTCACTCACATCGTTTTACCCTCGAAAAACGAATCATTTCAGGAATATTGCAGTCAGTCAGTTAGCTTGTCCTGTAAATACATAGTCGTTTGAACTTGTAAAAATTTCTAAAATTTTTACAAAAAAAAAAAATAAAGTGGAAGTGAGCCATTAATGAAAAAGACATAGAGGATATTTGTTTTTTTCGGTGAAAGATCGAAAATTATTTCATCGAGTGAACATCATCGGTAATATTTTCACGAGTGGCTGCGCCACTCGTGAAAATCTTACCGATGATGTTCACGAGATGAAATAAATTTTGATCTTTTACCGTAAAAAACAAATATTCTATTTATTTCATGCTTTTAGCCCTTTTGTGGAGGAACTTACATCAAAATCCAGTACAGTTCTTTTCGGTTATTCCCCGTGGCGTACCCCCTCCGCATAGCAACGCATTACAATATTACGTCAAGCGCGAGAAATGTAGGGTAAATTACGTCATATTTCCATCTGGTTGATAGGCACGCGCATTTTACCTAGGTAACTAGTGCGCGGGAACAACTGTTTCCGCCTGCAACTGAAGAGTTAGAATATAAAAATCGGTATTTTTCACTGGTCGTGACCATGAAATATCGAAAAATATTTCACTGATATTGCTCGATAACCTACCGGAATGCATGAAATAAATAGGTATTTTGAGCAATCTCGTACATGTATAAAAAATGCAGACTGTGAAAAATGAACACGTAGCACACAATTTTTAGAATGAACGAAACACTGGAGACGGGAAGATATGGCAACAACAGACTGGAAAGAAAGTTTATTGAAAGGAAGTGTTTTTTTTTGCGCCGAAACGCAAACCAGCTATTGTACAAAAATAATTCTAAAAGACAGCATCATTCATGTGGCACAGGAAATGATGAAAACACGGTTGAAGGAACCTAAAATTAATGGATTTCAGTCAATTGTAAATTCGCATAACTATCAGGTCTTCGGAAGATGGCATTATTAATCTTGGTAGTTTTATGTCAGGACATTGGTTCACAATGTGAACTTTGAATTGTCTAGAACTGTCAAAAAAGGAATCATAAATGTTCTGATTGTTTGTATGTTGACCCGAACCATAGAAGTAAATCCCAGATCTTGAAAATGTTGAACAAAAGCCGAAATGTCATATTCCAGATCATTCCGGTCCAACGCCATATTAGCGAAGCAGGCTACGAGTTGTATAGCTCATAGCTTTTGCCGCGACGTTAAGTGTCAAACAAGTTTGAATATAGATATAGGCTTTCTCCAAAACTTTTCTTGCCAGTTCTGCCCAAAAAGCAAGGCATTTAAACGGAGACATGAACAAAAACAATAAGTTGCTATAAAATTTAATTTTTATACAGTATGTTTGCTTGGAATTTTCGATATACTTATACTGACCAGTATTTTTGGCAGAATCGAACATCTGATCCATTATTTCATAAAATATGATAACATTTGACATGAAAAGTAAAATTATTCTGAACTGTGGACATTTCCTTTATTTTGTAAGTGTTGGTGGTGCAGGTTAGTTTCAGGTCCAAAGCAGAAGAGAAGTGTCCTCAAAAAATGGAAGTTGCAAAATTAGCACCATCATCCTGCTGCACTAATACACCGATGACATTCATGTATCATTAAAACATAGACCACAAGCACTGTCGGATAAAATTCAAAAGAACATAACTCTACCTTTGAACTGGAGTGTTGGGCAAACATAAGAGGCTACGTTTTCATCACGATGGACACTTTTATCCAGTTTGTTCCAAAAGTCTTATATAACATTTTTAAAAGTTCGAAAGATCGAGAGAAGATGACGCCTGGTGCATTACAATAATGTAGTTTCTTTGCAGAAACTTAGTTATAACACACATTTTGTGTGGACAAGTCTTTTCAGGATGTTAAAAATGCCTGTATCATATGATTACAGCGTCACAAATACAAGACGAAAAATCTGATCTATATGGTCCTGAGTAGTCAATTAACAGTTTACCACACAATCCCGACTTATAACGACCCTGTGGAAGAAGTCTTTAGAAAACATTGTGGGAAAAGGAGAAAATGCTGGTCACCAACATTTTCTCCTTTTCCAACAATATTTTTTACTCTATCAAGGACAAATTTTGTCATTTGGGCCGCCTTTAATTTGACGCCTGCAAATGCTTTTCATTTGGACAATCCTAAAGTCTTGGCGTTTGGTAAAGAAATAAATTCCTATTTGTGCGAATCCATCTCAGAGACGCCTGTCGGTGTGTCAAGACTGGTCTATCGGATGGACGTCGTGTCATGATATCGTGCTCCCGTAGCAGTCGAATTACTTTTAGTGTACTGATGGTACGGTTATGTAAACCAACAATATCAGCAGCAGTATAAGGGGCTCGAAATTTCTCATTACATGCCGTGTAGTTATTATGTTGTCTTCAACAGGATATCAACTTTAGCCTACTTTGGTGTGGTAAGTCAGCAACTTCGCCAGTTTAAACACTTTGGTATGGGGTTTTTGTCACATTCAGTTATGCAAACATTTAGCGGAATTTCGGAACCATGCCATTGTCGCTGTTCGATAGCTACCGTAAACTATACCATATTACATCAAGTATCTCTTTGTACATGTCAAACATGTACCTTGTCTACTGCCACTGTAATAAATCATTTCTTTTTAAAATCAGTTATCGTATTTGTGGTCGGTATAACTACATTTTGTGTTACATCATTCTGTAATTTGCACCAGTATTTTCGCTGAATTAATTCGGCTGCATGTTACTAAAATATTATTGTAATAGACAGAACGAGAAACTGTAAATGTTTTACATTAATAAAGTATCTTATCACAAAACTGCAACTATTTTCAGTGTTATGCAGCCATTACGGATTTTCTTACCTGACACAAGTTAGAGACAAGCAAATAATGCCATATTGTCGTAGCTTTGAAATCATACGTCTCATTCCTAAAAATATTGCTGACCCAAATTTCTCTGTGAAATTAAGTCAGAATTGATGATCGTGACAAACCTGGGAAATTTATCATCGTTAGAATCAAAATGAAATCATTATGTGAGTTCCCTTGGAACTATTTTTCGTCTTTGATATACACACATGTCAAAGTAGCGAACAGGCTTCTTGTAAATTTCATAGAGCATAGATATACATGTAGACCCATATTCAAATACACCATAAACTGTTGTTCTTGAGGAACAGTTATGTGATAAAATGAGTCTGACATCCATTGGCCTTGGTGGTAAAAGTTTATTCAATTCGTCGGCTAAAAATGTTATTTCGCTCGCCAAACACTCGCTTAACTCTTTACCAAACGACAAAATTTTAAACTGGTCCAAATTGAAAACACTTGCAGACGACAAAATAAACATAACTCAAAAATTGAAATTTGTTTCCAGCAGGGTAGAAAACATTGTGGGAAAAGGAGAAAATGCTGGTTACCAGCATTTTCTCCTTTTCCCACAATGTTTTCAAAAGACTTCTATCTCAGGGTCGTAAAAACCAGGGATTGTCTGTTAAAGGGTTAATAACACTTTTCTAGACTCGTTTATCACTTTTTTTTTTAATCTCAAATGCCAACTCATGTCAGATCCTATATGTCATTGGTCTTTCGTCTCACGAATTCGAACTTAAAAATAGCCCTTTCGTTTTTACAAAAACGAAATACATTTCCGTCGTCCTGAACGCAATTTACTAGCAGTACATCGATTTTTTTTTCAATTATACCATCCAACCTTCGCGTGAATTTTATTTCCGGAATGTGTAATTAAAGCAATACAAAAACAGATACATTTTCTAGTTAAGATAGTAAAAAAAATCCGACATTAAAATTTCAGGACTGATTTTGCAAATAACGAGCAACGCAGATCCAAGTTCAATCTACCTTAAACTAATTAAAGAAGAAAAATCCGTGTTTGCACGACTCCGGGAGAAGTTTTGATGGCTTTTACAAAAGATCACGGGGGGCGGGGGAGGGGGGGGGAAGGAAGAGAGAGACAGAGAGAGAGAGAAAGAGAGCAGGTTTTACTTTTCTAAACAAAATTGTCTTTTCTCTCAAAGATATCCTATCAATTTAGCAACACAATATTTATCGTCTTCAATAAGCCATGCTCTGTGAAAGGGGGGCTTAATGCATCTGCAAGAAGTATCTACGCGCAGGCTGACCTGGGTCGAAACTTTTTTTTTCTTTTGGTAAATTTTCTACATGTCCAAGGATCAGTCTACCTCATGATCCAGCCGATCGTAAGATAAAACGGATTTTATGGATCCATTAATACGTTTGTTTGTTTGAATTGTGTTTTACTCCGCTTTCAACATTATTTCAGTGATATCACGGCGACAGCTCACATATTCATGGTTTTACTAGGTTTCACCAGTACTAGGCTAGGGCTCTGAAGTGTCTTGCCCAAGGACACTCCTGTGAAAAACCCGGTGGAGCCAGTGAGGCTCGAACCCGGGGCCTCTAGGTCACGAGTCCCCATTAATACGTGAAGACTTGATGGGTATACTGCATCATGGGGATGCATTAAGCCCCGTTATGCCGGAGCACGGCTGAAATTCTTTCAACATTGAGCAGTGCTAAAATTTTTGCCGTAAAACGTAGATTTACAAATTAACCCTTAGGCTACTAAGCGCGACTCAAGGACCTTTTGCGGACAGTGTAGATCAAGATCAGACTGCACAGAACGTGCAGTCTGATCTTGGATCTACACTGTCCGATGAGGAGATAGGTTTTGTCCGAAAAAATGCCTTTAAAGAACCAAAATTTGGGTTTTTTACTGTCAGTTTGAAAGTTTCATTTCGTTTGTTCAGCAGGTAAGGATTAACCCTTTACCAGACAACAAAATTTTAGCCTCGTCCAAGCTGCAATCTTTCTTTAATAGGGTAGAAAAAATTGTGGGAAAAGGAGAAAATGCTGGTTACCAGCATTTTCTCCTTTTCCCACAATGTTTTCAAAAGATTCTTTCCAAAGGTCGTTCGCCGAGCCCCGGTAGCTCAGTCGGTAGCGTGCAGGACTTGAGAACAGGGGGTCTTGGGTTCGCTCCCTGGCTCGGCCAATTTCTTTCCGAGGATTGATGATAGTCATTGCGACAGGATTCATTCCTCTTCCACCGCTGATCATTGCTTCGACGATGGTTATCTGGGAAAGCAGCCAGTGGCTTTGAAGAAAATTGTGCGGAGTACAGGTAAAAAAGACTCCAGGAAAGCATGGATAGGTGCACTGGCCGCCGCGATATAACTGAAATAATGTTGAAAACGGCGTTAAACACCAAACAATCCAAGGGTCATTAAAAGTCTACATTGTGCGGTAAAGGGTTACACCCCACCTCCCAAGGCACCGGTTGCCGACGATTGTTTTCCCTCCTATATTATTTCTCGAAGACAATTCGGTGTCAAATACTGATAGGACCAGCCGCCATAATAATCGAGTTTTGACAAATTCCATAATTACTTTTACCATGTTACAGAGTACAGACGACGACAGATCACACGAGAAGAAAAATAATCAACATAAAGCAAGAACGAGAGACTGTTACTTCTACAAGGAAAAGGGCCCTGTATCGCTCCACTGGCTATTAAATAAAATCCCTATATGCCAAACATTACAATACTTGGCCAATTGGTTTTAAACTTGAGGACATACACAATTTTCTTTATAAAATCCCACCAGAAAGTAATGACCCCAGGACAAAGCCATTTTTGACCACAGAGCTATAATTACTTGAATCCTGGTAGAGGTCCATATGAAATAGCCCCATTCAAAATAATACAGGTCTAGAATGTATAGTAGTAAACAAGACGATTTTCTAATTTCCTCAACAAAAGACCCTGTAAAACATGAGACCTCTGAGAAAGGGTTAAATTTGGTAGCCCTGGGTCTTACGGTAAGTAAGAAGATTTCTAAACGTATCACTATATCAGCCCATGTAAAACTTGTGACCCCCGGAGCGGGACAAATGTTGACCCCAGGGCTATAATATGGACCCCCTTGGTAGAGGTCTATTAGAAAAATCTACATGAAAAATTTGGAAGCCCTAGGCCTTATGGCTAGGTACGAGAAAATTTTTAAAGTTTTCCCAATGTTAGCCCTTGTTAAACTTGTGACCCCCGGGGCGGGGCCAAATTTGACCCTAGGGCTATAGTTTGAAGAAACTTGGTAGAAGTCTATTAGATAAAGCTACATGCAAAATTTGGTAGCCCTGGGCCTTATGGTTTCAGACAAGAAGATTTTCAAAGACTTTCAATATTTGTCAGTTTTATTGCCATGGCAACCAGTGTTTTTTAAGGAATCAAATGATTTCAACAAATTCTGAAGAGGACCATTGCAGGATATTTTCTGTGAATTTCATCAAAAGTGGATGGGTAGTTTCAGAGAAGAAGAGGTTTGAATTAAAAGTTAACGCACGGACGGACGCAAAACGGACACCGGGCCATGACATAAGCCAACTGGCCTTCGGCCAGTGGAGCTAAAAAACTTAAAGGTACATCTCTACTCGTTTCAGGCAGTTTTCAGCCAGTTTTAAAACCATTTCATCCTTATTCTATGAAACTATAATCTTTAGTGTATCTTCATGCCAAATGTTGCCCTTGATGGCTGCACGATTGCACATATCACGACGGATAGATAATGCATTTCTTGTTTTGGAGGCCTTAATAGCTTCTACAAGGAACAGGGCCGGGTTTCACGAAAAAACTTAAAGATACATCTCTACTCGTTTCAGTCAGTTTTCAGCCAAATTTTAAACCATTTCATCCAATTTCTATATAAGTATAATAATTTTTTTTTATCTTCATGCCAAATGTTGCCCTGGTTACCAGCATTTTTTTCCTTTTCCAAAAATGTTTTCAATAGTCACCTTCCTTCAGGGTTCCTTAAAACTCGGGGTTGTGTGGTAAGGGGTTAAACATCCTAGAAATAATCTTCTTTGATGTGTCTCCGATGGTCTTATCAAAGATCAGAGGAAGATGCTGTCAATGCTGGCATGTACGAGTAGATAGCTTATTAGACTTTGAGGCAAAACATTTGTTGTTTGAGAAGCATTGTGACCCTTTCGGGGGTCCTATGTGGTTGATTGTATGATTGTATGGTGTTTAAAGTCGTTTTCAACATTATTTCAGTTATATCACGGCGACCAGTGCACCTATCCATGCTTTCCTGGAGTTTCTTTTACCAGTACTTTGCACAATATTCTTTCCAAGCCACTGGCTGCTTTCCCACTTAACCATCGTCAAAACAATGGTCAGCTGTGAGAGAGAAATGAATCCTGTCGCAATAACTATCATCAGTCCTCGGAAAGAAATTGGCCGAGCCGAGGATCGAACCAGCGACTCTCTGTTCCTGAGTCCTGTACGGGTCCTGCGTGGCTCAGTGGGAAAGTGTAGGACTCGTAAACTGGAGACCCCGGGTTCAAGCCTAGCTATACGCACTGCCATTTTTGTAGGAGTGTCCTTTGGCAAGATACTTTAGAGCCCCAGCCCAGAACTGGTGAAATCCAGGACTTACATGAATAGGCGAGTTGTCGCCGTACTATGACTGAAATAATGTTGAAAAGGGGCGTAAAACAACATTCAATCAATCAATTCTAAAATACAAAGATTAACATCCTAGAAATAATCTTTTTTGGCTCCTTTCTGTCAATGCTGGCATGTACGAGTAGATAGCATATTAGACTTTGAGGCAAGACATTTGCTGTTTGAAATGCATTTTTAACCATTTCAGTGTTATAGGCGAAAACAGGACTTTTTTTTGCTGACGGCGTAGATCAAGATCAGACTGCAAAGGAAGATCAATGCAGTCCACTCTTTTCGTTAGGCCTATAACGTAATATTCTTAGTTTCAACTGAATCGACTACGACAACAACAACAACAACAAACGGACTTCTTTCATTTAACAGACTTGCCTCCATTATTTTTCTGACATGAGTCTTACACATTGTGTCAACGTAGGATTTGAGAACGTTCCTAAAGTCTATTTATGTCAGAGAAATGCGTCTCAATTCTCAAATAACAAACTCGACTTAAAGGTGGCCCTAAAGATTTTGGGACGAAAATTTTACAAAAATACAAAAAAATCATCCTTATACTCCCAAAGCCTTTTAATTTTCATTCATAAAACCCCAGTAGTCGAAAACCATCCGACAACAAGAGAAATTAGAGATTTACTACGGCCCAGGTCGACACTGACGGGAAACACGTTCTATTTTTACATAAGCAACTCTCTCATTTATATACCGAAAATACACAGACAAAGCTTCAAACATAGCGTCCGAAGAAGACATTATGGAAAATAATTACATGTTTGTTATGTTATGGAATTTAAGCGTCATTAGTCACGTGCCGGTCACTTGACATTCCCACAATGCTTTTTTTTATTTCTGGCGCGAAATTTAAAAATACCTTCAGAGGCTACGTAGCCTTTTAAGGGAACACCATCAAAAAAAAAAATTTTTTTGTAATTTCATGATTCTTAATTATTGATGATTTGTATTGTTTTTTCATATAAATTTCAGTGATATATATATTTTTTCGTTTGGTGAGATGTGAAAAATCTAAATACCCACCTTTAAGTCGAAAAATGAATCAGATGATCTGAGCAAAACATGAGACTTGGATTTTTGTGAAACCGGGCCCTGGGCCCTAATTTACCAATCAAAATAAGCCACCAGCCGATCAGGTGATACCTGTAAGTCTTGATAGAAAGAACATGAATATTTAGACTAGCTGGTAAAATATGGACTGTGAACTTAACCGAGTAAAAAGTCTATCTCGCCAAAACAGATCACTCATAAAACATCGGACAGCGTAGATCAAAGATAAGACTGCACGTTCTGTGCAGTCTGATCTTGATCTACACTGTCCGCAATAGCGACTTTAAGCTGTGCTCTGCGCGCCTGTATGGCATAAACAAAACTCAGGTAACCATCTTATCTCGTTATATAAACTATCTACGGAGCCACGTATTTAACATTACAGTCTCGCGAGTCTAGACAAACGTAACAGGCAATCTCTTTAGTTATGCCAATAAAACAAATAACAGGGAAAAAAATCTTGGCCATATGAATATGAGCCGTGCTCTGGCAAAAGGGGGCTTGATGTATTCCCGTGATGCATTCTACCAAGCAAGTCGTCACAGTATTATGGATCCCTAAAATCCATTTTGTATAACAATCGACTAGTTTATGAGGTACACTGGTCCTTAGATCTGCAGAATTGACTAATAGCAAAAAGTTTCGGCCCAGGTCAGCCTGCGCGGACTGCGCAGGCTGACCTGGGCCGATGCTTTTTGCAGACGCATTAAGCCCCCTTTTCACAGAGCAAGGCTCATGCGGATGAAATCGCATCAAGTTCGTATATCAGTTGTTTTCAAAGTCAGATTATTTCAACTGCCTGTGCCGGCCCCCTTTCCGTCTTGGACAATGGATTTTTCAACAGCCTGCCTCCTCAATGTTCCCGCCTCGTTGGCCAAAGGACACAAGGACTGTCCGCGCAGGCTGACCCGAGTCGAAACTTTTTTTCTATTGCTCAATTTTCTTCGTGTCAGAGGACCAGTTTACCTCATGAATCAGTCAGTACGATGCATACCGTAATTAAACCCATTTTGCCGGAGCATAGCTCATTCATTATAATCCTGTGTATTCTGGGCCAGAGGCCTGTAATATGAGATAATGTTGAGTCGAGTTGAGTTGGGTGCTATACACCAGCCTTTTGTTTGCATTTTCTCTGTGCTTTATTCGACTACAGTGACAGCGATACAACACTTTGTCCTCTTTCTACTTGCAGGGAGTGGGGGGCGGGAAAAAGTCCTTTATTTTTTCTGGCACTGAGTTGTTAAATAATAACATAGGAGGTACAGACAAGATGATTGCGATCAAAGATCTAGTATCTCGATAACAAGGCATACAGATGTGGGGAATAAAACATATGGAAATATCACATTACAAGATATTTTGTGTGCACTCTGTTTCTTTGTATCTGTATGGAGGAATTTAACATTATTTCAGTTATATCGCGACAGCTAGTGCACCAATACGTGCGTTCCTGTTTTATTTTTACAAGTATTTTGCATGGTGTTCTTCCCAAAGCACAAGTTGTTTTCCCGCATTTATAAACATCGTCAAAAATGTTCAGCGGTGGGAAAGGAATGAATCCTGGCGCACTGACTATCATTAATCCTCGGAAAGAAATTGGCCGAGCTGAAGTATCGAACCAGTACCGCCCTGGTTTCAAACCCTGTACGTTACCGACTGGTCTGTCGGGCTCGGCTCTGGGTGCATTCTATATGGCCTGCAACACGCGAAAAGGGTCATTCGAACGTTTGCGTAGAGTATCGTCCCGGATCAACCTGCGCATTCCGCGCAGACTAATCTGAGACGGCACTTTCCGTTCTTATGTAAATTTCTGTTTTGTCCAAGTCTACTACAGGACATAATCTAATATACTCGTGAAGTGTCGTCTCGGATTAGCCTGCGCGGACTGCGCAGGCTGATCCCAGACGACACTGTACGCAAATGTCCGAATGCCCCTTTTCGCTTGTTGAAGCCCAATTATAAAATAAGTCATTAGTTTTAATACATCTCCGTGATGCATTATACCAAGTAAGACATCACATAATTACAGATCCATAAAATCCATTTTTTCCCCAAAACCGGCTAAATCTTGAGGTAGAAGGGTCCTTGACCAAAAGCAAGAGGTTTCGACACAGGCAAGCCTGCATGGACTGCGCAGGCTGTCCTGGGTCAAAACTCTTTTGGAAATGCATTTAACACCCTTTTCACAGAGCACGATTCATATGGAAGTGTAAAATTACAAGAAATTTTAAAAATGCCCGTCTACAGCCGGTGAGCAAAAACGCTGTTAAACTTCAAACAATTTAGAATGGTACAGAAATCAGTCCTTTGTGTAAACATGGATAAATTACTGACATATATGGCGTACTTGAAAAAAAGAAATACAGAGATTTGTATTAGAAACCGAACATTGGTCAGAAGAAAACTGGCTGACGATCGGAGCTGTAAACAATGGCGGTGCGACACGGAAATTTATCGTTTGCTTCCGCCTAGAGTCGGATACGGTGTTATTTGCATATACAGGCCGCGACCTCCGTCTGAAAATCGAGGCTGCAACAGAGAAGCCTTCATTTTCCTTCGTTTACCTCATTAGACACAGGGCGAAGGTCAAATATAGTCACGTGACAGAATGCATGATCATCATACGAATCTACCCGAGTGTATAACGGACATATCGAAAATCTTCGATTCAAAAACCGTAAACGACGAGTCTGTTCACATGGAAGGCCGCAACTCAGCGAAATGCATTTTCTATCGACCGTAATCTAAGCAACCTTGCAACCGTCAAGCGAAATATTTGGCATGAGGATATGAGAATGAATATAGTTTGATAAAATAAAGACAAAATGAGTTAAAACTGGCTGAAAATGAGTATCAGGGCCTCTTTAATAATAATAATAATAATAATAAAACCAAGGCCTTTCAAAAAATATCCGACCTTACCTAGAAACTGCTGCCAACCATAAACTTTTTTACACTACTATTGAAAAAAAAAAAATCTGTCAGGTGTGATTTCGGTACATGGTCCATGTAAAAAGTTTCTGGAAAAAAAAATCCCAACCTATCCTACCTACAGCATCTCGGACCGAAACCCTAAACACAGATATTTTTTTTTTGTTAGGTCCAATTTAAGATAATTCATCCAAAATTAATCTCAGAACTGTCTAATGGGATAACCGCGGCATCATCATCGTCATCATCATCATCGCCATTAACATCAACGTTCACTAACAACAAGAATAATAACAACGGTACCCGTTGTTAAAATGACATCTAAAGGTTTTGATGACATATGTATAACCCTTTACCACACAATCCCGACTTGTGACGACCCCTAAAAAAAACATTGTGGGAAAAGGTGAAAGTGCTGGTAACCAGCATTTTCTCCTTTTCCCACAAAGTTTTCTACCCGTCCTACAAAAAAAAATTATCATTTTAATCACGCTTATTTAGTCGTCTGCAAATGCTTTCAATTTGGACTGGTCTAAAGTTTTTTCGTATGGTGAAGAGTTTAAAAAAAAGGCTTCGTCGTAAAAAATAAAGAAACAAAATAAAATGAGCCATGCTCTGTGAAAAGGGGGCTTAAGGCATCTGCGAAAAGTATCGACCCAGGTCAGCCTGCGCAGTCCGCGCAGGCTGACCTGGTCCGAAACTTTTCGCTATTGGTCATTTTTCGTATATCCAAGGACCAGTCTATCTCACGATTAAGATGGTTGTTAAAAAAGTGGATATTATGGATCCATAAGTATGTGATGGCTTGCTTAGTAGGCCTACCATGAATCACGGAGATGCATTAAGCCCCCTTTTGTCAGGGCATGGCCCAAATGTAGCTTTCATCCTATTATTGTCTATTATCAGTTAAAGACCAAGATTTTTTTTCTAAAGCCCAACCCATATCAAGGCCTCTAATTCCATTTCCATAAATGGTAACAAATATGAATATGACAGCCGTTTCACCCCTTAGGCTACTGTAGTGACTCATTGTGCCTTTGCGGAAAGTTTAGATCTTGATCGGACTGCAAAGAACATGCAGTCTGATCCTGGATCTAAACTGTCTAATACGGTGAATTTTTTCAACAGAAAAAAAAAAGTTTGAACTTGCAGTTATTTGCATTTTACCACTGGTTAGAAACGTTAATTTAGTCTTTTTAGCGATTCAACGCTCTCCCATACAATATCCACTTTATACGACCCCGAAAAAAGGATGCTTTTGAAAACATTGTGGGAAAAGAAGAAAATACTATTAACAAGGGTCGTATTCACCCAGCATTTTTAAGAACGTTCTTAATCTTATTCTCAATAATTTTCTAAATTTGAAGGTAACACAACTTCTGATTGGCTAAACCATTTGGTTTAGCCAATCAGAAGTTGTGTTACCTTCAAATTGTAAAAAAAACAGAGGAAAAAAAAATTGCTGAGCAAGACAAAGAATGTTCTTAAGAATGGATGGTGAATAAGAATCTAGCATTTCTTCTTTTCCCACGCTTTTTTCTACCCTTCCAAAGATGTGTCACCTCAATCGATCATTTAATTAGCATCAAATTTCTTGCCTATCAAGGCTTTCAATTTGCATAAATCTGAAGGTTTGTCGTCAAGGTCAAAAGAAACTGCTAATCAGCAACTATCAGATGACTAAACTAGCTGTAATTTTGCCCAATTATAAGGGCGTATGTGGCGTATGTTTGTAAGGTTTGTCCATTGGCTTTATTATGTTCCTTGTATTTAAAGGTGGGTATTTAGATTTTTCACATCTCACCAAATTAAAAAATATATATATCACTGAAATTTATATGAAAAAACAATACAAATCATCAATAATTAAGAATCATAAAATTACAAAAAAAAATTTTTTTGATGGTGTTCCCTTAAAAGGCTACGTAGCCTCTTAAGGTTATTTTTAGATTTCATGCCAGAAACAAAAAAAAAAAAAGCATTGTGGGAATGTCAAGTGACTGGCACGTGACTAATGACGCTTAAATTCCATAACATAACAAACATGAAATTATTTTCCATAATGTCTTCTTCGAACGCTATGTTTGAAGCTTCGTCTGTGTATTTCCGGTATGCAAATGAGCGAGTTGCTCATTTAAAAATAGACCGTGTTTCCCGTCGGTGTCGACCTGGGCCGTAGTAAATCTCTAATTTCTCTTGTTGTCGGATGGGTTTCGACTACTGGGGTTTTATGAATGAAAATTAAAAGGTTTTGGGAGTATAAGGATGATTTTTTTGGATTTTTGTAAAATTTTCGTCCCAAAATCTGAAGGACCACCTTTAATTAAACACCCCCCCCCCCTTAACAGAGCATGGTTGATTAATTTACATTAATGAGTGGCAGATATATAGGCTGACTAGGGTCGAAACACTTTTGATTTTGGTTAATTTTCTGGATGTCCAAGGATCATCCTACCTCATATGAAATGAGTTTTCATGGATCCACAATTATAATTGGCCTGCAACACGTGAAAAGGGGCATTCGGAAATTTGCGTAAAGTGTCGTCCCAGATAAGCTTATGCAGTCCGCACAGGCTGATACGAGACGACTCTTTCCGATCGCGTTTGATTTTCTGTTTCCCGCAAGTCTACTGTAGGACAAAATCTAATGTTGACGTAAAGTGCCGTCTCGGATTAGCCTGCGCGGACTGCGCAGGCTGATCCGTGACGACACTTTACGCAAATGTCCGAAAGCCCCTTTTCGCATGTTACAGACCATATGATGTAATGTTGTCCAGTTATAAGGACGTGTACGTTAGCTTTATTTTGTTTCTTGTATAAATAGTCAATATACTAGTGTATAACAGTCACTCCTTAAACAAATGGGACATGCACTGTGAAAACATTGGTTTAACGCATCTGCAAGATGTAACGATCAGTAGTTTCCGCGCACTAGTTACCTACGTAAACAGCGCGTGTCATTCAATCAGATGGAAATATGACGTAATTTACCCTACATTTTTCGCGCTTTACGTAATACTGTAATGCGTTGTTATGTGGAGGGGGTACGCCAAGGGGAATTACCGAAAACAACTGAACTGGGTTTTCATGTAAGTCTCCCTAAAAGGGGGTTAGAAGCATGAAATAAATAAAATATTTGTTTTTTTTTTTCGTTGAAAGATCGGAATCTTTTTTATCGAGTGAACATCATCGGTAATATTTTCACTCGTGTCGTGGCTCCGCGCTACGAGTGAAAATATTACCGATGATGTTCACTCGATGAGACAAATTTCGATCTTTCACCTAAAAAAAAAAATATCCTCTTTTTCTTCGAAAACAGCCAGAGCTAAAAGTTAAATCTAAATAATACTCGTTAAACATGTTACGCTGTGTTTATTTGGCGCTCTAAGAATTATAACTGTTAGGGGGGTTATAATGGCGTTCCTATAATCTTGGCCGCGAAAAAAGAGCCGATTATTTCAATCCTTGATTTATCCTTATCATGCAAATTCCCTTTCTATTATAGCTATTCTGTGATAACAAATACGAAAACAAATTGCAAGTAATTTTAGGTAGAGGCAACGTCCTTAGTAAATGGATCCCTCTCGACATGTTGAGTTAGTCCTGAGCTTTATTCGACAACGATTCTAAATTTCAAATTCAATTCTAATCAATTCTAACTGAATTCTAATTCAATTCTGCCCCAGTAGTGCAGTGGTTACCGAACAGGATGTAAGAACAGGTGATCGCTTGTTCGAATCCCCACCTTGGCCAATTTCTTTTCGACGATTAATGATAGTCATTGCGACAGGATTCATTCCTCTGTCACCGCTGATCAATCCAGTTTGTCTAATATACGACTGAACCATGACGTAGAATGGTCCCTGGACATGCAGAAAATTCACCCATAGTAAAAATTTTCGATACAGATCGGGCTGCGTGGCTGACTTGCATCGGTACCTTTTGCAAATGCATTAAACCCCCTTTTTCACAGTTTCAACGGTAGTTATATGTAGGGTAACAGCCAGTGGCTTGGGAAGAATATTGTACAAAGTACTGGTAAAATTAACTCCTGGAAAGCATGGAGAGGTGCACTGGCCGCCGTGATATGACTGAAATAATGTTGAAAACGGCGTTAAATACCATTCAAATCAATCAATCAATCAATCAATAAACCTAACTTATTCTAAATTCCAAAATCTTATTCTAAATTCAAAGCCATCTGAATGAACAATACTGATCTGTCTTGACTAATCTGATAGTTTGTCTTCGCACTTACTTTAGAAATCGAAATCAGCCAAGCTATGTGAAAAGGGGGCTTAATGCGTCAGCAAAAAGTATCGACCCAGGTCAGCCTGCGCAGTTCGCGCAGGCTGACCTGAGTCGAAACTTTTGCCATTGCTAAATTTTCTTCGTGTCCAAGGACCGTTCTACCTCAGAGTTCAGTTGCTTGTCTAACAAAGTGGATCTTATGGATCCATTATTAGATGACTTGCTTGGTATAACGCATCACAGAGATGCATTAAACCCCTTATTGCCAGAGCAAAGCCCAAATGAACCTAGAATGCTTGGTCAATATGGCCGTCATTGTGTTATAAAAGGGTTTTTTTGACAGCTGGTTAACATTTGACTTCGGAGATGTCAAAGATATAATGGCATTTATAAGACAAACAGAAGTAGATTTGACAGATATGATATTGATTGGTTGATTGATTGGTTGATTGATTGATTGATTGACTGGTTGGTTGGTTAGTTGAATAGTTGGTTGAACAGTTAGTTGGTTGGTTGAGTAGTTGGTTGATTGGTTGAATACTTGGTTGGTTGGTTAAATGGATGGATGGATGGATGAGTGTATGGATGGATTGATTGGTTTTTTGCGCCGCTTTCAACATTATTTCAGTCATATCACGGCGACGCTTCACATATTCATGTAATTTGCTGGGTTTCACCAGTACTAGGCTACGTCAAAGATATGATACCAATTTTATGAACAAATTCATTATAGGAACTGTGATTGTCTTTCGGTATCAATGGACAAAAACCAATTCTAGCTTTCTCCGTAGCGATTTGTTTGTTATTACGTATTTATGATATCATCTCGATCGAATCATGGTTATTATATACCCCTGAAATTACTTTAGTGGTCCGTCTGACTTTGGGCCAATATTCTACGCGGAACTCTACTCTATCTGACCTCTAAATCATCAACCTTTTATTTACAGTTTATATTATTGCTTGTGTTTGGAATACAGGTTTAAAATCACGCACCGTGACGAGATAATTTATAAACACCACTCGATAATGTTTATATCATCTCGTCACGGTATGTGATTTTAAACCTGTATTTAAAAAAAACCCAATAATATACACTGATAATGAAAGGTTTATCGAGTGAAAGTTATATATAGGTGTCACTCGATAAACCTTTCATAGTCAGTTTATATTATTGCTTGTGTTTGGGAACACAGGTTTAAAATCACGTACCGTGACGAGATAATTTATAAATCCCACTCGATAATATTTATATTATCTCGTCACGGTACGTTATTTTAAACCTGTATTCAAAGAACAATCAATGATATAAACTAATAATGAAAGGTTTATCAGGTGAGAGTTATACTTGACAAAATTCAGGCCATGTATTTATATTAGACCATTGTTTAAATTGTAACTGACACAATATCGCCCTTTATTAAGCATACCACTAAACTAGCGCGTCAGATACAATTGTCTTCAAGTTATATTTGTCAGATTAGATCTTTTTCTTCTCTATCAGGTTTTAGTTATAAGCAAGATAATTGTCCACTCCAGTAACGCTTACTCGTAAACAAACTTCTTATTTCCGTTAAAGGCCAAGTAGCGCCTAAAAGTAAACAGTACCGGTTTAAATGCATTTAAATTAAAATCACACCATTTAAAAGAATGGAAATTATTGTGAAGATCACAATCTGTTATTGTAAAGTCCAATCAAGTGTAAGTCGCCGGGAAAAAAAAAGAATTTTAATACCATGTAAAAAGTTACCAAGTCGCTCTATCCTTTGTTTACTTTTAACACTGTGATAAAAATTTATTTCTCTGCCAGCGACTAACACTGAGACCGACCGTACAATAACACATTGTCATCTTCAGACTATTTTCAGACTATTTTCCATACTTTTAAATGGTACGACTTAAATCTAAATCCATTTTAGCACCCACATTGTTTACTTTTTGGCCGCTACTGTGCCTTTAACTCTTTACCACACGATAAAATTGTAGACTTGTCCAAACTGAAAGTGCCTGCAGACGACAATTTGAATGTGGCTCAAATGATGGAGTTTGTCTTTGACAGGGATGAAAACATTGTGGGAAAAGGAGAAAATGCTGGTTACCAGCATTTTCTTTTTTTCCCACAATGTTTTCAAAAGGCTTCTTTTTCAGGGTCGTTAAAAGTTGGAATTGTGTGGTAAAGGGTTGAAAGAAACTATCGAGTATAGGCGTGTTTAGAGGCCTAGACTTACTGCATGGACCGAGGGTGAGCAATTTCAACGGCATCAGACACGATCAAATACAATCAAATGTAACCATCAGTACTATAACAGAGATACATTTCATTGCGACTCTGGTAACGTTAGAAAGGGCTTCAGTTGAAGTGTGTATTGGAGTTTAATGCCATTTTAACAGCTTAGGTCAAATCATGGCGGTCAGTGACGCACCCATGTGTTTCCTGGCTTTCTCACACCAGTAATGACACAACTTTCTTTCCAAAGCCACTGACTACTTTTCTCACATGCATCAGAGGTGGGAGGCGAAAAATCGCCAGAGAGAAAGTTTGCCGCAACCGGGTATCGAACCCACAACCTCCAGGTCACGAGTCAGATACGCTAACCACTGAGCTACCCGGCCGGGCTTTAGTTGAATACATTGTGCGAAAAGGTGTAAATGCTGATCATGACCATTTCCCCCTTTTCCAACAATATTTATTTATCCATTCAAAATCAAGTCCCATCTTATAAGCCACATGTAGTTTGTCTTATGGAAATGCTTTCAATGTGAACAGGTCCATAATTTTGTCGTTTTATTAGGAATGAATAACATAAAAGGACGAACATGAAAGCGATCATGCCAGAAATGGAAAGAAACTGTGTGCGTAAAGAAACTTGAGCCACGTTATGGCAAAAGGGGGTTTACTGCATCTTCGTAATGCATTATACCAAGCAAGTTATCACATAACTGTGGATACATAAAATCCATTTTGTCTAAAAAACGACTGAATCAGGATGTAAACTGGTCCTTTGAGCTGTGGAAAATTGACCAATAACAAAAAGTTTCGACCCATGTCAGCCTGCGCGGACTGCGCAGGCTGACATGGGTCGATACTTTTTGCAGATGCATTAAACCCCCTTTTCACAGAGCATGGCTTAAATATGATTTATCGTTATCATTAGCCTAAATAAGACTTCATGGAACCATGTCATTACGTCTTTTAGATCTGTTATTGGGGTGTTTCGGAAATCTAGTCGAATTGGCCATAAAGCCTTGATTGATAACCGCCATCTTGAGAGAAATTGCTATTATTGGGAACATACAAACACTTAGATTGCCAAAATAAAACACATTGGACTTTTTCTCTCGGTAGGAGTGGACCAAACATAATGCGATTTCAATATGATTCATGTTCTGTGAAAAAGGGGCTTTCGTGCACTTAAGAAAATTCTGAACCATGTCAGCCTGCGTGATGCATGATACCAAGCTAGTCATCACATAATTATGGATCCATAAATCAATTTTGTATAACGACCGACTGAATCATGCGACACACAGGTCCTTTGACACGAAGAAAATTGACCCAACAGCCAAAAGGTTTTGACCCAGGTCAGCCTGCGCAGTCCGCGCAGGCTGACCAAGGTCGAAACCTTTTTTGCAGATGCATTAAGCCCCCTTTCCACAGAGGATGACCTATACTTTTTCAAACACTTCACAGACACATTAAAAGAAACGAGATGAAATCTTACTAAATGAGTTCTCGCAAATGTTTTTACTGAGCCTCTGGCGAGTTTATAGCTTCTGCAAAAAGTATCGACTCATATCAGCCTGCGGAGTCGGCGCTGGCTTACCTGAGTCAAAACCTTTTTTGCTATT
Source organism: Hippopus hippopus (assembly GCA_946811185.2). Taxonomy (NCBI): domain Eukaryota; kingdom Metazoa; phylum Mollusca; class Bivalvia; order Cardiida; family Cardiidae; genus Hippopus; species Hippopus hippopus. Next base: position 1,966,841 of record OX328109.1, read on the forward strand.
TTTTAATTAACTGCATGTCAAAGGACCAGTCTATCTCCAGATTCAGTCGATTATTAGACAAAATGTATTTTATGGATCCACAATTATGTGATGACTTGCCTTATGTATAATGCATCACGGAGATCCATTAAACACCCTTTTTTCGCAGCGCAGCTCATGTCTGTTTTGCCAAAATAAAGGATTAAGTATGAGACAGTGCACATCGAAGATCAGACGGTTCGTTCTCTAAAGCTCGATCTTAGTTTACGTTGTTTACAAAAGCAGGCAAAGTTTCTTCCTTTTAGCACCATAAGCGGAAACATGGGCTTTTTGCGAACGGTATAGATCAAGTTCAGACAGCACAGAATGCACATAATGCTAGTTAGCAGCATTATTTTTTCGTTCACCGTAAACGTTTTTTACTACTTCATAGACAGGTTAAAACAATTGGACTGGTAACCAGCATTTTCTCCTTTTCTTGCTTTCAAAAGACCCTTTCCCCCAGGGTCGTTAAAACTTGGAATTATGTGGAAGGGGTTAACTATAAGAGAATACGTTCTATAATAAGTTCAAATCGAGTACAAAAAAAAACCCCTGGATGTTTCGGCCTACTTGTTTTCATCTTTCACAAATGCCAACTTTTGACAGTAAATTGAATACGTCAGACATTGGGTTCCCAAATTTGAAGGAAACTAGGTCGATCTAAATAGATGTAGTGAACAAATTGGATCAATGCTATGTAGCAAAATTTGTTTCTTGTCTGACATAAAAGAACATCTATCTCAGTTTCTTTCTGTCAATTTCCGCTTCTGCTACGCTTTTTCTCCAAATATAAATGAGCCAAGCTCTGTGAAAAGGGGGCTTAATGCATCTGCGAAAAGTATCGACCCAGGTCAGCCTGCGCAGTCCGCGCAGGCTGACCTGGGCAGAAACTTTTCGCTACTGGTCATTTTTCTGTATGTCCAAGGACCAGTCTACCTGAAGATTAAGTTCGTTGTTTAAAAAAGTGGCTATTATGGATCCAAAATAATGTGATTGCTCGATTGGTATAATGGATCACAGAGGTGCATTAAGCCCCCTTTTGCCAGAACGTGGCTCAAATATTTTGAAATATTGCCAAGACGTTTTTGCTCAAGAGCATGATCAGATGAGCCATGCTTTGGCAAAAGGGGGTTTAATGCATCATCGTGATGTAGGCTATAATAAGAAGCAAGTTATCACATAATTATGGATCCATAAAAAAAAAAAAGTTTTACAACAGACTGGATCATGAGGTAGAATGGTCCTTGGACATGCAGAAAATTTACAAGTAGCAAAAAGTCTCGACCCATGTCAGACTGCGCGGACTGCGCAGTCTGACATGTGTCGATACTTTTTGTAAATGCATTTCATTCCCATTTTCATAGAGCAGAGGCTCATATATTTGATTCAGAAAAAACAAAAAGAATCATAAATAACATAATATCATGCCGAGTTTTGAACTACCGTATTATCCATGAAATGAAGTACTTTATTGTTCAACATTTTGGCTTGTGCCGTTTTTATGAGTTATAAACACTTTATAACCCGAGAAAACTTTAAAACGCGTAGATCTATTACTTCAATCATTATTTTATATTTATGGTTTGAGTTTTAGTAATGCACGTTAAGATGTTTTTTTTTGGGGGGGGGGGGGGGGGAGGGTGGAATAAAGTGTGTCAAAAATAATGATTCGCGTAGTAACACGTTTAATAAAAGAACCGCATTCGGGTGCCAACGCATGGCTGCAGTTGCCCTAAGTAAAAAGTTTAAGTCGAAAAAGGGGTATAACTGTGTGAAAAATATTTTCATGGTTACCTGCCCCTGCAGTATCGGTTCCCCATTTGATAGTTAACACATAACTACTTTAAGTTCGAAGTAAATATCTTTAGTAATGACGTTCTACAGGAATAGTGTTTCGAAACTCTTGGAAAAAAGGCATCAGCCGATCTACTGAACGTTCAACAATATCGTGATTTATTCCACAGTGTTTCATTCATTCCCGGAGTTACCGTTGTTATCGTTTCATCGCCTAGGTTTAATATCTTAACTATTTACGATTTATGCATTTTAATTTTTTGTTCCCTACCGGCTTTACCCCTACCCCGGATGCTGCGATAACAACTATAAAACAAAAGGGCCATTTGCCCTAAAGCGCTCACCTGAGTAAAGTTATCTACGGTTGATAAAGCTGAAGAAACCCTGATGTTAATGACGCAAAACACATGAATGTAAATTACCTACTTTTTGACCGACTTGACCTACTTTTGAACTTGTCAGATGTATTATCAGGACAAACATTCAGATGACGTTTCATGGGTATCAGACTGAAAATGTGGCCTATAGACTGCATACAAGGTCTTTCAAATATTTGGCCCAGTGACATTTTTTTTATCTGTTGTGACCGAATTTCAAATTTGTCTAAGATATCATCATGAAAACCTTTTTGACCAAGTTTCATGTGACCTCTAGAGTGCACAAAAGTTTTTTTTTTAGATTTGTCCATATGACCTACCTTTTGATCCTACATAACCCAATTTCCAACTTGTCCAAAACGTGATCAAGACAAACATTCTGACCAAGCTTCAGGAGTATCAAACTGAAAATGTGGCGTCTACAAGGCACACATGGTTTTCTTAAGATTTTGCCCAGTGACCTACTTTTTGACCCGACATGACCTAATTTCGAACTTGTCCGAGATATCATTGAGACAAATATTCTGACAAAGTTTCAAGAGTATCTGACGGAAAATGTGGCATCTAGAGTGCCCACAAGGTATATATTGACGACCGCATCACGGACGACGGTAGAGAAACGCCTGACACAGTACGATCACAACAGCTCACCTTGAGCACTTCGTACTCAGGTGAACTGAAAAAAGGATACCCGCTGGAAAGTTCGTCTAGAAATAAGATGTGGATATGCAAATAAATGTACTGATCGTTTATTTACGTCGTTACAAAGGTTAAGGTCACTGGTATGAATGAATGAATGAATTAATTAATTAATTAATGAAGTCTCACCGCCCGTCGACATTACTGGTATGACAATAATGATATCTGCAATCACTAACAATCGGTTAGCTATGTCTACAAACCCTTTCCAAAACAACAAATTTTGAGCCTGTTTCAAATTTCAAAACATTAACAGACGATGAACTCGAAATCGGTGCAAATGAGCGTAAATTCTCTGATAGGACTGAAAACAATGTTGGAAAAGGAGAAAATACCGGTAACTATTGTCGCAATGACCATCATAAATGAAAGAAATTCGCGGAGCTCTCAAATTGAACCAGCGAAACCTGGTTTCAATCCCTGTACGCTACAGACTGCGCTACCGGGTTTAACAAACCGGTGGGAAACTTTTTTGAGTCAAACCCTTATATTAAAAAGAGCAATGCATGCAGGTACCAACGCTCGGCTGCGGTTGCTTTTTGTAAAAAATGTCAGTCTGAAAAGTAGCATAAATGTGTCATAATATTTTGATGGTTACCTGCCCCTGTTGTATGGGTTACCTGCCCCTGTTGTACGGGTTCCCTCTTTTGACAGATAACAACTAGTCCAAGATTGAAGTAAATATCTTCAATAAAGACAGAGATAAAATAGAATGTCAAATTTTTTTAAAATGTCAAAGTTTTTTTACGACGAGGCAGACGACGAGGCAGACGATAACGACAGGGCTATGACAATACTTCGACGTTTTCTTCGAAAACAGCCGAGTTAAAAGGCGTTGTTATCCCACAGGCCTTTGAAGCTTCATTTGGTCTATCACACCAGAATTTTCCCAGGTCGATCATCGAACACTTATCAAATAGCACGTTGGTGCATCACCTGAATAGTCAAATTTTCATTTACGCCGTTACCATATATAGGCAATTGGTGACTGAATCTATATTGTATATAATAAGACAAGGTGTGCAACGTAATTGAAGAAAAATTACCCCCGTCCCCTGTCAGAGGTAGCATTAGATCAAAAACCTAAAATAAACCGAGTTACGAGTGAAGATGGTTTCACAAATGATTTTTCTGGTGTACCCTGACCCTCGAAAGTTCCAAACTTCTCTTGCGATCAAACTATAGCGCTGATCTCAATAATTTTAAAAAGCTTCCACATTTTCCGGATCGCCATGCGCTGACGTCACACAACTTATTATTCCGCAGTTAATTGAATTTTTTTCAAAGACCTAAAATTTTTTTGTTGATGAAATTATTAGATTAATATTTTGTCTGTTATATTTAATCTTTTCATCTAATCCAATATCACGAATTTCATCTTCCATACTGCATCTTTTCAAATGCATATTTACTGTTTATCAGTCAAAATTTTGATACGTTTTTGATAGTAAATTCACGCGACTTGTAATTTGCTGCGTCATAATGATTTGTATGACGTCAGCGCATAGCGATCCGGAAAATATGGAAGCTTTTTCATAATTTCGAACTTTCGAAGGTCGGGGTACACAAGAAAAATCATTTGTGAAACAATCCTCAGCAGAGACTAGGTTTATTTTTTCCATTTTCGATGAAAAATTATCTCTGAAAGGGGACAGGGGGTCAAATTTTCTTCGGTCTCGTTGCACACCTTGTCTTCCAACATACGATATAGAGGCAGGCGCCATTGTGCTATTTATAGTAACGGTGCCCGATAATGAAAATTTTGGTATCCCGTGACAGACCAATGGAGTTGCAATGGCCTATGGTTATCCCTGCAATGAAACATCGTCCGTTTACCAACATCGTCAGGTCAGAAATTTTATGGACGTTTATTGAAATAGAAAATAAACCAAGCCTGAAGGTGAACATTCGAAAAGTATGTACAGAGGGTTGGCGAAACCCAAAGGAGATAGAAACGTGATAACGACATGCGGATATATCAGTCAACATAAACATCCCTTTTTAGCACACAATCTTGTTTTCTCAATCGTTCCTGCACCGGTGAGATAATTCTGTTCACCTTTGTTCGCTGTTAACCCTTTATCACACGATCCCGAGTTTAAATGACCCTGCTGGATAGCCCAGTGGTTGGCGTATCTGACTCGTGACCCGATGGAACCTTGCGGGTTTTAGGCAAACTTTCTTCCCGGCGAATTTTCGCCTCTCACTTCTGATGCAAGTGAGAAAAGTAGTTAGTGGCTTAGAAAGAAAGTTATATTACTAATAGTGTGAGACAGCTAGGAAACACATGCGTAGATGAACTGACCGCCATGATATGACCTAAGCTTATAAAACGACGTTAAACTCAAATACAGGCAAAACGACCGCGAGAAATAAAACTTTTCCCACAGTGTTTTCTTATCTACTCTTTCATATACAAAATTTCACCATTTGAGCTACATTTAATTTGTTGTCTGCAAATGCTTTCAATTTGGACTAATCTAAAATTTAGCCGTTTGGTGAAGAGTTAACCTTTACTTCACGCCAACATTTTAGACTCCTCTGTATCAAAAGCACGTGGTTATTGAGTAACATTTCAGTCATATCTTGACGACGGCTCACATACCCACGTATGTCCAGCGTTTCGCCAGTACTACGCTACGGCTCTGAAGTGTCTTGCTCAAGGACACTCCGAGCACTAAAGGATCGAACCCGAGACTGCCAGATTACGAATCCCAAACTCTACCATTGAGCCACAAGGGCACTTTCCCCAGTTTTAACGACCCTGAAGGAGAGAGATGTGGAAAACGGAGAAATGCTGGCAGACAGACAGAAAAACATAGCGAGCGAGCGAGCGAGAGAGCCAGAGACAGACAGGGAAGAGAGAGATATCGGTCATTGTTCAAATATAAAATCGACCGTTTTTGATTGGCTGAATTACAATTCACTAGAACTTAAAAAATGCCCCGTTTTCGCGTATGTGCGCTGAAAGAGCTAATGTAATGCCTATAGCATTATATTGAAATTATATTGACTTAAATTTACATAAAACTCTCTTGCAACTTATTTGCTCGATCATTTCCACCCTTAACCAAAACAATCTCAGGCTCTCAGCCATTTGATAACATTGTGGGAAAAGGAGAAAATGCTAGTAACCAGCATTTTCTCCTTTTCCCAAAATGTTTTACTATCCTTTCATAGACAAATCTATTTTTTTAGCAACATTTCATTTATTTTTTTAGCTACATTTCACTTACTGTGTGCAAATGCTTTCAATTTGGACAAGTCTAAAATTTTGTTGTTTGGTACAAGAGTTGTTAAATATCCTACGCCTTATCATGATTCACGCTGAAAGTTATCTTTACACTGATTGAGAGGAAAATAAGCTGAACGGCGCTCTGATAAAGGGGGGCTTAAAGCATCTCCGTAATACATTATACACCAAGCAAGTCATGATAGTATAAAGGATCGTCAAAGTCCATTTTAACTCACAAACGAATGAATCATGAGGTAGAATGTTGTCAACGTAGAAACTTATTTTTATACTGACTGAGTTGAAACTAACTGAGCGGCGCTTTGGAAAACGGGGGTTTACTGCATCTCCGTGATGCATGATACCAAGCAAGTCATGATATGGCCTGCAACACGCGAACAGGGGCATTCGGACTTTTGCGTAAAGTGTCGTTTCGGATCAGCCTGCGCAGTCCGCGCAGGCTAATCCGAAACGAAACTTTCCTTTTTATGTAATTTTCTGCTTTTGCACAAGTCTACTGTAGCACAAAATCTAATGTAGTCGTAAAGTGCCGTCTCGGATTAGCCTGCACGAACTGCGCAGGCTGATCCGAGACGACACTTTACGCAAATGTCCGAATGCCCTTTTTCGCGTGTTGCAAGCCATATTATAATGAACCTGTAAAATCCATTTTGTCTAACAACCAACTGAACATGAAGGTAGAATAGTCCTTTGACACGCAGAAAAATTAACAATAGCTAAAAGTTTCGGCCCAGGTCAGCCTGCACGGACTAAAAGGCTGAACTGGGTCGATAGTTTTTGCAGATGCATTAAACCCCCTTTTCACAGAGCATGACTTAACTTTATGTAGATCTTATCTTTTAGAATAGATCATGAGGACTTTGTTGATGTAATACTTTCGTTTGTGAAACGTTCGTTTCCATGGTTACTTTAAGCTTATTTCCATGGTTACCTTAAGCTTATTTTGTCCTATCACTATAACGTGCATTCCGGAATTTCATCACAAATTTCATAAAATCTGAAAACTTAAATTCTGTTTATGTCTACAAAACTTATTGTCCCATAGAGTTAATGTGTTACCTTGTTACCAAACAACAGAATTTAACACTTGTTTAAATTGAAAGCATTTGCAGACAAAATGAAAGCCCTATGCCCTCTCTGATGAAAAAAAAAAAAAACGTTAAAGAAATTAAAGTAAGCCATTAAATAGGTCTACGATAGTTTCAGAAAAGATTCTAGAACGTCGTTTACTGGAATTTCAATGCATATTTCGACGCAAGACTCGAAATATGGTAATGAGGTGTGAGGTAATTTGCATACAACATGGGTATCTTAAAGGAACAAAAAATGCATGCACGACGTATATTTACCCCGAGGTATTTCCATTGCTCGGTTCCATGCCACTTGTTAACACCATCTTTGATACTTAATCCTTCCTACTATGGGTGCACATCTCGCCTCCTCCTCTTCCATTTTTGGCATGGGCTATACCTGAGACGGAATCTCTGTAAACAAAAATGTGCCTTGTAAGTCTGCTATTACCGATTTCTTCGATTTTATTTCTTCATTTAGATCGTGATAACTTTATACCCTCTATAAGAAAACTGGAGATAGGGGGAAAATGAAGAGCGCATAGGGCTATAGATAATGGGGTTTGTCTTTGAGAGGGTAGAAAATAGTGTAAAACGAGGACAAAATGCTGGTTACCAGTAGTGAATTGGCGATCTGATCCTTAATGTACCAGTTTGGCAAAGGTCGTAGGATTTTTTTACAAACTTTGCCTTCTATAACCGAATATATAAGACAAGGTGTCAAACTGTTTCACCTTCTGAACATGACCCCCTTTCATATGACATTATTTTTCACATATTTCTAAAATGGGAAGGAAGAAATCGTTGATTTTTATCGTATTCTGCGGTCATTAATCTTCGACCGAAAACATGTAATGGAACAAAAGGACGAAGATATTAAAGCGAGTAACGAAGGTCGAAACCTTTGAGGTGGACTTTTTTTTTTCTCTCCCCACTGTGAGATGGAAAATTTAAAACCACAGCGAATATTTTAAACGAACCTGATTGGTCAACGATATCAGTTTTGAGATAACTGATTGATACTAAAAATAGTACAGTTTTGACCAATCACATTCGTCCAATATGCAATAAAATATATGCCATATTTTTTTCCTTCGTGTGTGACTTTATCCGCGTGTGGTGCATGTTTTTCAGCTGGACAATTTATAGGTATATAATAAAAACAGTCATACAACTTTTCTTTTAAAAAGTTTGGCGATATTGTAGAAATCTGAGTAGTATCTTTTAACCATTACCAAATGGCAAAATTTAAGACTAGTCAATGAGTCGTTTTAGACTAGTCATTTAAACTAAACATTTAAGATGGCTCAAATAATTCAGTTTGTCCTTGATAGGATAGAAAACATTTTGGCTACCAGCATTTTCTCCTTTTCCCCACAATGTTTTCAAAAACCTTCGTCCTCAGGGTCGTTAAAAGTCGGGATTGTGTGGTAAAGAATTGAGAATACCACGAAAACGCGTACAGAAGTTTCCAAAGTTTATTGACTAAAGATGCTTATCTGTAACCTATAATTTAACATTGACAGTTAAACAAGTTTCCGTCATTCGCTTTTCCGATACCATTAATATTTCTGTAACTTCAACCCCGCTGTTATCTCAGACACATGATATCTTAACCTTTACACGTCTGACTTTATCCCTTTACAAATCAAAATCATACTTGAAAACATTGTGGAAAAAGGAGAAAATGATACCATCTTAACTCTTTTCCTGCCGTTCGCGACCATGGGTGACTTTTACGGAGAGTGTACAGCAAGGTCAGCCTGCACATACGTGCAGTCTGATCTTGCTCTACAATCTCCGCTGCTTTATTGGTAGTTTGGGTCATATAAGTCCTGTCCAATGCCCATATATTCAGCAAAATAGTTGTGTAATCGTCAACAATTTTTATTCGACAGAATAAGGATTAATCTCATAACTTTACCCCTCAACCACACAAAAACATGTTTTGAAAACATAGTGGAAAAAGGAGAAATGCTCCTATTTTAACCTTTACACTTTAAACATTAAGCCTTTACCAAGTTTTCAGTTTAACGACCCTGAGGAAGGCGGCTTTTTGGAACGTTGTGGGGAAAAGGAGAAAATGCTCGTGTCTTAACCTTTACACTTTCAACCTATAGTCTTCACCAAACAGACCGAGTTTTAAGTTTAACGACCCTAAAGAAGGATGCTTGACGAAACATTGTGGGGAAAGGGAGAAAATGCTCGAATCTTACCAATTACACTTTCAACGTTAATCCTCTATCAAACAAAACCTAGTTTTAAGCTTAACGACTTTGAGGAAAGAGGTTTTTCGGAACATTATGGAGAAAGGAGAAAATGATCGTACTTTAACCTTCACACTTTTACCTTTTAGCCTTTACCAAAGCGAGCCATGTTTTAACGATCATATGGAAAAAAGGTTTTTTTTTTAAACATTGTGGGAAAAGGAGAAAATGCTGGATCCCAGCATTTTCTCCTTTTCCCATAATGTTTCTATCCTTATGAAAACAAATCCTTTTGTCTGAGCCATAAAATTGCGAGTATTTTAACGTCTGCAACTGCTTTGAATTTGGACTAGTCTAAAAGTCTGTCATTTGGTATAGGGTTAAGCACGTTGATGGCGACATCAAATTTGCAGACAGTACAGATCAAGACAATCTACAGGATGTCCTGTCTAATCTTGGATTCACATTATCTGATATTCGTGATATATTCATGTAGAACAATGTCTTCGTTAGTAAAAATGCTTTCAAAGACCGTTTTGTGGTATCCGTGGTTGTGAGGTAGAGCATCAGCCTCGTAATCATAAGGTCCTGAGTTTAATAACTGGGAGCGAGTGTCAACTGTTTATTGCCCCACACATTCGGCGCGAGTACTGGTGTAGTTCTCAGGAAGCAGAATGGAAAGAGATTAGTATAAGTTGCAAGAACTTGTTTCTCAATCGATGTAACAGAAGAAATATGTTTAAATAATTGAACAATTGTATGGTATTTAACGCCATTTTCAACATTATTTAAGTTATATCGCGGCTGGAGTTTCTTTTACCAGTACTCTGCACAATATTCTTTCCAAGCCACCGGCTGCTTTCCCACATAACTATCGTCGAAATAATAGTCAGTGGTGAGAGAGGAATGAATCCTGTCGCAATGACTATCATCAATCCTTGGAAATAAATTGGCCGAGCCGGGGATCGAACAAGCGACACCCTGCTTTCAAGTCCTGAGCACTACCGACAGAGCTACCAGAGCTACGTATGTTTAAACTAAACCAACGCCGTTTAACCCTTTCCCAAACAATCCCTGGTTTTCACGACCCTGTAAAAGAAGCTTTTTGAAAACATTGTGGGAAAAGGAGAAAATGCTGGTAACCAGCATTTTCTCCTTTTCCCACAATGTTTGCTACACTCCCAGAACAAATTTCAATTTTTGAGTCATTTTAATTTTGTCGTCTGCAAATGCTTTCAATGTGGACCAGTCTAAAATTTTGTCGTTTGGTAAAGAGTTAAGAGGGAATGGATAACGAGAAATCCAATTCCTTCTATAGCCAACAGCGCTTATCTGACAGGTGAAACGAATTAATTCCTTATTGGGTTGAAACCTCGTAACATAATTGCTGTTTAGCATGCAACATTTGTCGAGGAAATGTTTTGTAGCGTGCAAACAGTTACCGTAATAAATTGTTTTCTTGATGCTTCGCCTCGCCTTACTGAAAAGTTTTCGACCATTTGTTTAACTTCCTTTCCACCCACTTAAATTGTCAACACCAAGTATAAGTTTGTATCGTAGCAACAGCGTGAAATGTCAAGAATCGTAGTCCTAAGCATATTTGCAAATTTCTGCGAATCCTTGTTTCTCTAAAATTTATTAAGATAGTCGGTGTGAAATAGTATCATACTTAACTCTTTAACACAAAACAAAATTTAAAACTTGCCAAAATTGATTGATTGATTGATTGATTGATGCAGTGGTGTTTTAAGCATTTCAACATTATTTCAGTCATAACACGGCGACAGCTGACATATTCATGTTTTTCCTGTGTTTTACCAGTACTAGGTTAGGGCTCTCAGGTGTCTTGCCCAAGGACACGCCCAAATAGAAGGCATCTACCGACGACAAAAATGTGATCCAAAAGTTCAAACTTGTTTTTGGAAGGGTAGAAAACATTATGGGGGGAGGAGAAAATGCTGGTTAGCGCTGGCTGGCTTAGGTCGATACTTATTGCAGATGCATTTAACCCCTTTCACAGAGCATGGCTCGGAAAAAAAAAATGACGAGCAATACCTCTCTCGCCACATGTTTCCGTGCATTAAAACTTGGTTAAAAAAAATACAAATGTTTTCTCAAATGATCGATTACAAACTCTCCATACAAGGTTTGTTTACAGAAATTTTACCCGAGCTTACATTAGTGTGGTGGGCTTCCACTTTGTCACGGAAATCATGACAGAGAAGAACTACTAAATGTATCCGCCATTGATGGATTGTTTCCTATTGCCCTCGTGTCGTCGTTACCCATTTAGCCGTGACCACTGACGATGTAAACAGCTTTTCAAGACATTCGTGGATATATATCAGACTACAGAAAAAGTGCAACCTGATCATGTGTATACAACGCCCTCTACCAGAATCTAAACGATTATCAGAAGAGTGCATTTCTCGACGGCAATGCATTTTTAGGCATCGAAAATCAGCAAAATAGTTTTTATCACATAACCTGCTTTGTTTTCAGTGTAATACACCCATTATGAATTCTCTTATCTAACACGCGTTTTCAGATCAGCACTATGTGACGTCATATATGATGTCATTTTATAACACGTTGAGGAGTGAGTCTTATTTTACTCAAAGAAGTTCCCAAATGAGAGTGTAAGGTTTTGCATATTTTGACCGTATATTCGTTATTTATCGTCATGTGATAAAAAGAATCTGGCATTAGCTAGCTTTCGGGGTTAAATTTTATCAAATTCGTCCTCGAAAAATATCATATTAAGCTCGCCCAGGGCTCGCATAATAACATTTTTCTAGGTTCGTTTATCAAAATTCTAGATCTATCTCAAATACCATTTTATGTCGGATGTATACATGTATCATAAACCTGGTGTAGAGTTCATAATTTGCATGCTACTGGTTTGTAAATAGTGCAAGTGGTACCACCGAGAAACGGTCTAAGGCAAGCAAAATTGACCTCTTTTGAAGTATACAGAGAGCATATAACAAGAATTTGCTTACTTTTATCCTAAACACTGCCAAAAAGAAAAACCCAAAACAATAAAAAATGTAATATGTCATGATAATGATCAGCATCAACAGATGAATTAACCCTGTTGCAATAATTACCAACATTTCGGAAAGAAAGTGACTGAACTTCAGATTCAAACTAGCACTCCCCCCTCCCCGGGTTTCGTGCCCTATATGTTACCCACTGGGCTACCGGGCTTGGTCAGCATGTAATGAATCATATTAACAGAGAAGAATGTACAAAAACAAAGCTTGAACTTAGAACTACAGTCAGCGAAGTATTGCAAGATTTCTGTATGCCCTTTATGGGCTTTTCACAGTTACAATTGCCTTTAATGCACAAAATATGCAGTCTGATCGTGATCTACTCTGTCCGTTTTGCTGAGATATATGACACAAGAACAACTTTGAAATTGGAACATTTAGGTTTTCTTTCTAGCTTGAAAAATGTGTGTTAATGTTCATTAGCCGTTCCAAAGTCTGTTCAGGCGGCCAGTGTAGATTATGATAAGACTGCACAAAACGTGCACTGTGATCGTTGATCTACATGTACATCGTTCGCTTTGCTGAAACAGTTAGCAAAACAACAATCTTGAAACTGGAATAATTTAGGTCTTATTTCTAGACAAAAAATGACCGACTTTGTAATGTTTATTCGTCCTTTTAAATATTAAGAAAAGTCTGTGTTTCGTTTAGTGCAAGAAAACGGCGCCGTAATTTATTGTCTGAAAGCGATAGGCATCTGTCTGCGACGGAAGATACCGTCATTTACGTGCCACGGTATCATAAATATGGAGGATAACTATTTGTTAACTCTTTCATTGGTTATGGCGTATAAGATAGCTTTTGCGATCGGCGTAGATCAAGATCAGACTGCACAGAACGTACAGTCTGATCTTGGATCTACACCGTCCGCTACCTCATGCTTAACAAAGATCAAAGTGATCTTTAAGTGCAGAGGAAAACTACTTTAAAACCTCAACAAGAAAGTCGAATTAATCTTAATGCTGCTAAATAAAGGCAGTTATTCATATATTTTTATCAACAAACATAACTTCCAAAATGTTTTATCGGTGAATTAGGTAAGATAATAGCTGGTAAATATCAATAATTAAAACAGAACGATACAACAAATAAAATCTTTATGACTGTATTTCCTAAATGGGCTACGTAGCCTCTTACCATATTTTCTAGATTTCACGCAAAGGCTGGTGGGAATGTCGCATGATCAATAGCACACAACTTTTGTTCTGGTTTGCAGTAAATATTTCTGGCAGAAACTTTGCTTATGATAAACTTTCTGCATATCAAAGAACCATTCTACCTCATGATATAATCATTTTATTTTTGGCAAAATGGACCCATATCGTGCCATGACAGGTTTGATAGAATGCATAATAAAGATGCATTAAACACCTTTTTTCCTAGAGGGCCCCTCAAATGTTTCTTACTTTAAGTTAGCGCAAAAACATCATAAAAAAACACGAGCCACAGTTTGCGTGAGAGTGCATCACTGACAAGTAATTAATGTCTAATTAGATTTCTACGAGATTTTAAACCCTAAGGCTGCTTAGCGCGGATCACTGACCTTTGGCAGACAGTGTACATCAAGATCAGGCTGCACTTTCTGTGCAGTCTGATCTTGGATCTACACTTGTCCGATAGGGAGATATATGTATTTTTCTCCAAGAATTAAGTTTGAAAAATAGCATTTTTCGGGTTTTTACTATCACCATGAGAATTTCATTTAAGGTCTACGGCCGCTAATTGTCATATTAAAAGACAGAAGCTGCCGAGATTGGCCGAACAGCCTTTACGAAAACGTCGATGTTACATGATATTTACCGATACGTAAGGGGTCGTAATCCGTAACTTATTTAGTTGGTTAACCGTTTACCAGACGGTAAAATCCTAATAGATCTACTTGACCAAATTGAAAGCATTTGCAGACGACAAATCCAAAGTAATCCAAAACCTGATACAGTATAACCTGTCTATACCGACCCTCACTTGCACCGAGAAAAAAGTATTTGTTTTTGACAGGATAGAAAACATTGTGGAAAACAGGAGAAAATGCTGGTTACCAGCATTTTCTCCTTTTTCCACAATTTTTCAAAAGGATTCTTTTTCAAGGTCGATAAAACTCGGAATTATTTGATAAAGGGTTTAGGGTTAAGAATAGGAAATCATGGACAATTTTTCGGCGTAGCTGAATGTTCTGGCTTTTGGTCTACTGTTTGGTATTGATAACAAGTGAATAAAAAGAAATTTGTGATCACAAATTGGTACAAAATGTAGACATATTTATTTTGAGGGCCCCCTGTTTGCAGGCGAAAGTACCCGGTCATTTTTTTCTTTAAGATATTTCTTGTTACATAATGTTTGATCAATAATACTTATCAGTTACGTATCCCATGGTCTTTTTTATGTAAAACAAGCTGTGATGGGGACGCTTGATTCTTCTTACAAAAGTAGACCTAGTCATTATCTTCTAAAAACAAACTTGCATGATCACATGACTTAGGGCGAAAAAATTAAAGTACTGAAAGTACTGATTAGGAGCATATATGGAAAATTTTTACATAATGGTTAATTAATAATACGTATTACGTATCTCACTGTATTTTTATGTAAAACAGGCTATGAGAGGGAGCTTTGAGCCTTGGTTGTTCACTCTAAAGTAGGTTTAGTCATTATCTTCTAGAACAATTTTGCATCGGATAACTTTGAGCAAAAAAAAAAGTACTGAAAGTACTAATAAGAGAAGCATATCTGGACAAATTTTACATAATGGTTGATCAATAGCACGAATCAGTTACGTACTTTATGGTCCTTATATGTAAAAAAGGCTGTGATACGGAGGTTTGATTTTTCCTACAACAGTAGGTTTACCCATTACCTCCAAAAAAACAAATTTGAAACAGACGACTTCGAAAAATCATTGTACTAATAGAATTATACGAAGGTGATGGTAGAAATTTGATGGCAAATAGGTCTCAAGTTCAACAGAAGACCATCATATCCAAAATTCATTCATCTGACGGTTGAAAACACTCTTTTCTAAGATTGATGGCACTATTTCATGACTATTTACCATTTGGTTTAGCCAATCAGAAGTTGTGTTACTTTCAAATTTAGAAAATCTTAAAGATTAAGACTTTTAAAGAACGTTCTGAAGAATGGTCCGCGAGTTCAAAAGGACCCTGGACAATTTTTACATAATGTTTGATCAATAATATACATATCAGTTACGTATCTCATGGTCTTTCTATGTAAAATAGGCTGTGACAGGGAGACTTGATTGTTCCTCGAATAGTAGGTTTACTCATTAGATCTAACTCCTGAAAACAAATTTGCATCAGATAACTTTGGGAAAAAATTCAAAGTACTGAAAGTACTGATACGGGGAGCAAATCTGAACAAATTTTACATAATGATTGATCCATAATACCTATCAGTTACGCATCTAATGGTAGTTTTATGTAAAATAGGTTGTGATACGTAAGTCTGATTCCTTCTACAAAAGTAGATTTACCCATTACCTCCAGAAAACAAATTTTAAGCAGACGATTTCAAGGGAAAAAAAATCCTTGCATAATGGTAATAGTCAACACGAACTATGGGTTTAACACTTTACCGCCCGGCAGAATTTTACAATTGTACAAATTCAAAGCATTTACACACGTCAAAGTCAACTCGCCTCAAAAATTGAAAATTGTTTCGGGAAGGGTAGTAAACATTGTGGAAAAAGAAGAAAATGCTGTTACCAGCATTTCCTCCTTTTCCAACAATATTTTCAAAAGCCTTCTTCCTCAGGGTCGTTATAACTCGGAATTGTGTGGAAAAGTGTAAAAGGGAAATCTTTATATTGACGCAGTGATTAACTGTTTAATCAGACGACAAAATTTTAGTCTGGTCCAAATTAAAAACATAAATACGAGGGGTGATCAGAAAGAACGTGGACCAGTGCCGGTATCTGAATATTGTTATAAAAAACAACTTGGAGTTTTCACTATTTCTGAAAGTAACCTCCTTTGAGTTCTATGCATGTATTCATTCTTGATTTCGACGCGCGAAGCACGTGTGGGAGCGCGTCACGTGACGTTACTATGAAGGACCCGGTCGTAGCGAGGGTTAGCTCCTCTCTGCTCTCGTAGTGTATGCCACATAGAAAATCTTTCAAAACAGGAACTAGTCAGAGGTCACATGGAGTCAGGACTAAATTATAAGGAGCGTTGGCAAGTGTTTCTTTGTTTAGTTTTTGCAAAGTTTCCAGTACAAGTGTGGCTTTGTCAGCTAGGGCGTTATCTTGGTGTAAATTGACGTCACTCCGCAGGACTTCTGGCTGTGTTTTTCGTATGGTGTTCGTGAAATTTATTTGAATAATGTGGGCATAAAACTCAGAATTGACTGTAGTATGTAAAGATACAACATGATTTAGAAGAAAAACAGGAGAACAGAAATACTTGATGTGGATAACTTTACTAGGTGACTTAGAAAGGTTGGCTTTACTAGCGGAAGGCGATGTTGGACGTTTCAATAAGCTGCTTTGTCGTTCAGATTCAGTGTCGGTAAAGTGTACCTATGTTTCATCGCATGTTACAATACGATCAGTAAAGTTTGACCCCTCTACCCTAATGCGTTCTGAAATTTCTTAACAGATTGCGACCCTAAACCCCATTTTCTCGGGCGTCAGTTGCCGAGGTACCCACATTGTGCAAACACGCGACATTCCAAGACTCTCAGTCAAAATCTCCTGAGTACTTATATATGAAATGTCAAATGTGTCAGCTATTTTCCTGACAGCATCTCGGCGTTCTTGTTTTACATGCTGCTCTACATCCGTTATGATTTTGTCTGTGACTGATGTTGATGGACGGCCAGATTTAGGGTCATCTTTAACAGTATCGCACCCTTGTCTAAACCGGTCCGATCCATGTACGAATATCAGATTCCTTGAGTGCAGAGTCCCCTTAAACTGTTTCTAAATCGGTTTTGATTTCCGATAAATACTTTCCGAGTTTGATGCAAAACTTTATGATTACTCTCGGCTCAAATAAAACGTCGTCCGATATTGTGGACCACTAATGCAGTATATGACGTCATTAAAATGACGTCATACTTTACCTACTTTAATATGACAACATTTGAAAGCGTGAGTCAGTTACCAGATAACTAATGCTCATCTATGCAAATTTGTGTAATCCTAAGTGTAGTAGTTTTCAAAATAACGAGGTGGTCCACGATCTTTCTGATCACCCCACGTATAATTTGCAGACGACAAATTCGTTTTAGCACAAAAGATGAGATTTGTATCAGAAAGGGTAAAAACATTGTGGGAAAAGGAAAAAATGCTGGTTACCAGGGTTTGGTTCTGGTTACCAGCATTTTTCTCCTTTTCCCATAATGTTTTCTTTCTCATGGCCTTCATTTAAAAGTCAGGATTGTGTTGTAAAGAGTTAAGATGTTTCGGCGTACTAGAACATCGTTAAAGACAAATAAACATTGTAAATCTCAGAGCAGACTGCACTTTTTATGCAATCTGATCTTTATTTTCAGATACACTGAAAACCATTATAATAAAGTACCACTCTGATTCTTTTTTTTTTACGTACATTCAATTCCGATTCTATCTCTGGTGAAACTTAAGACACAGATACCCATATAATACCAGTAGTAAGTACACTCAAGTCTGAATCTATCGTGAAACTTAAGACTTCATTTGGAATAAAATTGTCGTTACAAAATCTTAACGGATCTTCGGTGCTTTTAAGGCTGGCAATATAATGTACTTTTGTACAAGTAGTATTTTCTCATTGTTTTTAAAAGCAGCATACAATTAGACTGCGATAAGCTAAAGGTAAAACTTAACTTTCAAAATCGATGGTGCAATTTGTTTCAGCCATGCTCTCTGAACAGGGGGCTGCATCTGCAAAAAGTATCGACACAGGTCAGCCTGCGCAGTTCGCGCAGGCTGGCCTGGGTCGATACTTTTTGTTTTTGGTCATATGTCTTTCTGCATGACAAATGAACAGTGTACCACATGATTCAGTTGGTTGTAAGACAAAATGTATTTGATGGACCCATAATAACGGTACATGATAACTTGCTTGATATAATTTTTTTTTTAAATCTATATATTATATTTCATGTGTCTATTTTTAGAAATGTTATGGGTAAAGAAATGTCGTAATTTAAGCTGGGGGGAATTATTTCCCCGTCACAGTGAATATTTTCCTCCTGCCGAAAATCTGGAACTACTTTTTTTAAGTTTTTTAAGTTTTTAAGTGTTAAAAGTGGCATTCGTTGACAAAACAATCAGAGGAAATATAATATATAATTTATTTCATCAGCTTGTGGTTAATATGGGGAAATATTTGCCTCAAAAGGGAAAGGTCCGCGAAAATAACTCGCGCCTTACGGCACTCGTTATTTTCGCATACCTTTCCCTTTTTCGGCAAATATTTCCCCATATTAACCACAAGCTGATGAAATAAACTCTATTTATTGATTCTATGGTGTTTAACACCGTTTTCAACATTTCAGATATATCGCGTCGGCCAGTGCACCTATGATTCATGCTTTCCTGGTATTTCTTTTACCAGTACTCTGCAAAATATTCTTTCCAAGCCACTGGCTGCTTTCACACGTATAACCATCGTCGAAACAATGATCAGCAGTGAGAGGGGAATCAGTCCTGTCGCAATGACTATCATCAATCGTTAGGAGAAAAAAAAAATGGCCCAACTTGGGATTTGAACCAGCGATCCCCTGTTCTCAAGTCCTTGACGCTACCAAATGCGCTTCCGAGGCTCAGCGGTAAAGGATTTATGACAGTCGAGATAGAGCACGAGATGTTTCGCTGTAGTCACCGCCAGTCCTTGAAATTATCGGAGGGTATTCCATTCCGCAAACAATGTACTTTTGTTATGCAAAAGTTATGTATGCCACGGGCAAGGTATGATTTATTTGTCTGCGGTTTTTCCGTATGATTTTTCAGCAATCGTAGGTGGCTATGGGATACAACGAATGCGTTTACATTGCATACGGCCGATTCATAGGGGTACCGTGTGTTGATTTTGTGCTATCTTTCGGTGATGGATAGTGGCATTGTTCAGAGATGGCACTTAATAGTGCAGTCTCCGCACGGAAATCGCACAGGCACCGTAAAGGCTATCTTGTGACAACCGAATGGGTGGAGGTGCGCACGATTATCCCACGATTTTGGGGACGAAAATGACTAAGTTACAATAAATGGGCATTAAACAATGAAAAAGCAACATATTTATTAAGTATTGGTCAAGTCTTAACGAAATCTTTATGGGAACAATTTTTCTAAGGTGTAAATAATTTTCTATTGGATAGAGAGTGTGTACGTAACGTCGGCATGTTCGTAATTAATTAAAGTCGAACCCAACCGAGTTGGAGAGGGCCATGGACCTATCTTTCGTCCAGAACTTGAATTCGTGGACTTACCTACCCACGAAATCAACGAAAATTAGTACTCAACGAGTATTAATGGTTTCACAGTATCTAAAATCGTGTGTTGTCCGCACGATCGTCTCACGGCCTCTGTTAAGTGCCCGTGCTGGGATCCTGCAATGCTATCAGGACATGTCTACGTGCTACGGGCTTGTCATTTTTAAAACTGGTCAATGTCTGAAGTAAAACAAAACCGTAGAGGCTAGGGCGCCTGCGAATCTGTAGATAATCGTACGACCGCTGTTCTGAGGCCGCACGGAAAGAGGGGACAAGGGCATCATATGGGCGCCGGAAGGTCACTGCAAGCTAAATGTGACCTTGGCATAAACTAGGCATTAACTAGGAATAAGATATATCTTAACATACTTAACCCTTTACCACACAATCCCGAGATTTAACGTGCCTGGAAACGACGGCTTTCGAAAACACTTTCGGAAAAGGAGAAAATGCTTGTTACTAGCATTTTCTCCTTTTACCACAATGTTTTCTACTCTATTATACAGTTTAAAGAAAGGCCCAACTGTTTAAGCCAACATTACACTAGACTAAATTTTTTTTCGTTTGTTAAAGCGTTAACCAATACAGTAGAGGTCGTAACCTGACATACGTTAAGCCAGTACTTGTAAATGTAAACGCACCTTTAAAATGACTTGTGCATCAGGTTTTCGGTCCGAATTCACGGTCCATTCTATCTGTTTTTTTGCAAATTTTACCGTTCGAATATCAGTTCCAGTAATCGACAGGAACAAAATGTCAATTAAAAAAAAAAGTTTATTTGTTTAACGTCGTTTTCAACATTATTTCAGTCATATCGCGGCGGCCAGGGCACTTATCCATGCTTTCCTTGATTTTCATTTATCGCTACTGCGCACAATATTTTTGCCACCTGCTGCTTTCACACATAACCATCATCGAAACAATGATCAGCGGTGGGAGAGGAATGCATCATGTCACAATGACTATCATTAAACACCGGAAAGAAAATTTCAATACGAGGTGTTATATTGAAAATAAAGTGCAACGATTAAAACTTTTCATATGATTGTCTGTGAGCATAAAAGAAACACACTTTTCTTCTTTATTCATCCGTCTGCAAGACATTACTCATTCTGACTGACGTAAATCACGTGACCCTATTGCTACCATTGCCATTAGGAATGATAAATTACCCTTTATCAGACGTCAAAACTTTAGACTTGCCCAAATTGAAAGCATTTGCAGACGACAAATTAAAGGTGGCCAAAATGACGAAATTTGTCATTAACAGGTTTGAAAACATTGTGGGAAAAGAAGAAAATGCTGGTTACAGCATTTTCTCCTTTTCCCACAATGTTTTCAAAATCCTTCTTCCTTAGGCTCGTTAAAAGTCGGGATTGTGTGATAAAGGGTTTATTTCCCTTTACTAGACGGCAAAATTTAAGACTCTTCTAAATTTGAAAGTACAAGTTTGCAGACGACAAATTTAATTCGGCTCAAATTATTGGCATTATCAATGAAATGGTAGAAAACATTTTGGGAAAAGGAGAAAACGTTAGTTACCAGCATTTTCTCCTCTTCCCACAATGTTTTCAAAAATCCTTTTCCGTAAGGATCGTTAAAAATCAAGATTGTTTTGAAAAGGGTTGAACAAAACGAGTGACGGAGAAAGAAAATAAAAGGAATTTCATTCCAATTTTGAATTTAATTTTATTTTGTTTACTGTCTCTGGAAAGGCAGCAGACAAATTTGTTTTTACCCCTTGATCCGCGGAATAAAAAGAACGCATATTTTTAGTATTTAAAACAGTCAGATCTTGCAGCTTCATTTTTTCGGCGTAGCTCAATGTGCTAGCTTCTGACCTATTTTTTTTTTTTTTGTACTGATAGCAAATGAATAATACAAATTTGTGATTGGTAAAAATAAAGACATGTTTATTCTAAGGGTCCCTGCGGGCAAATGTACGCCGACTATATTTTTAAAGATATTTTGATTTCGTTTTCCTGCTTTTTCATGACAATGTCTCCCAAATAAAAACAAGAGCATTGCATGCAGGTGCCAACGCTCAGCTGAAGTTGCTGTTTGATTTTCAGAGAAATTTTTAAGTAAAAAAGGAGCATGAGTGTGTCAAAAATACTTTGATGGTTATCTGTCCTTGTTGTATAGGTTCCCCTTTTGTTAGTAAACAACTAGTCCGAGCTTGAAGGAAATAAATTTAAAAGTTTTTGAAAATTGTAAATCGAAAAGGGGCATAAGTGTGTCCAAAATATATTGATGCTTACCTGGCCCTCTTGTATTAGTTCCCCTGTTAGATAATTAACAACTAGTCCGAGTTTGAAGGAAATATATTTAGTAATGAGAGATATAACAAGAGCATCGCAGGTGGTTGCCAAAGCTCGGCTGCAGTTGCTTGATTTTCAGTGAAAATTCTGCGTCGAAAAAGGGACATAATTGTGTCAAAATACTTTGATGGTTATCTGCCCTTGTTGTATAGGTTCCCCTTTTGAACAGCTAGTCTGAGTTTGAAGTAAATAGCTTTAGTAGTAACAGATATTTATAAAATTTAAAAGTTTTTGAAAATTGTAAATTGAAAAGGGGCATAAGTGTGTAAAAAATATTATGATAGTTACCTGGCCCTCTTGTATTAGTTCCTCTGTTTGATAATTAACAACTAGTCCGAGTTTGAAGGAAATATCTTTAGTAATGACAGAGATATATCAAAAGAACCGCATGTGGTTGCCAACGCTCGACTGCAGTTGCTTGATTTTCAGTGAAAATTTTTCGTCGAAAAAGGGACATAACTGTTTTAAAAAAAATACTTTGATGGTTATCTGCCCTTGTTTTATACGTTCCCACTTTTGACAGTCAACAACTTGTCTAAGTGTGAAGCAAATATCTTTATTAATAAGAGAGATATTACAAAATAACAAAGTTTTCACATGACGACGCAGACGGCGACGACGCCAGGGCAACGACAATACCGCGACATTTTCTTCGAAAACAACCGAGCTAATAAAAACAAGAAATATCTTTTTTAAAAAAAGATAGACTGCGTAAGAAATACTACAGTATTGATGTTAAACTTATTTTCGGTTCAATATGAAGAGAGATATTAAAAAGTAACCACGCCTGAAAATAAGACTGCAGAGACCCGCAGAATAAACATGTTCATATTTTAACCAATCGCAAATTACTGTTGATTCACCCGAATATATCAATAACAGGAAGTAGGTCAAAAGCCAGCGCATTCAGCTACGCAGAAAAATTCGAATCAGGTATCTAAGCTACTATTGTACAGAGTCTGAAACCAAAAGATCAGTATTCGATTACCAAGCTCGGTCAATTTGAGGACTGATGCTAGTCATTGCAACAGGATTCATTCTCTCTCACTACTGAACTTTGTTTCAACGATGTACATCTATATATAGGAAAGTAGCCAATGGCTTGAAAGTGGTTTGTGTGAAGAACTGCGGTTAAAAAAAAGAAGCTCCAGGAAAGCACGGATGGGTGCACCGGCAGCCGCGATATAACGGAAAATAATGTTGAAAATGGAATTTTACACAAAGCAACCAGCACAAGATAAATCAAAAGAGGAAAAATATCAATGTTAGCTCCAAGGACTAACTTCAATTTCCGTGCAGTCTGATCTTCATCTGCACTTTTCTCAAAAGCATCTAAAATTGACCATGGTGTCGTCAGAATTAACTATGTGCAGCCTGATCTTCATCTACGTTGTCCTCAAAAGTATCTAAAATTCCCGATGCCGTCATCAGAATTAATGTTATCAATACATCATACAGGGAACTGTTGATTTTGGGACTTCGTTTTTGGAGCCCAGCTGCTAGACTAATAACTTTGGCGTGGTGAAAAAATAATTACATGAGATACGAGAAACACCATACCGTGCCAACAACTTCATAACCCGTTACCACACAAATATGAGTTTTAACGACCCTGTTGGAGAGGGCTTTTGAAAACATAATGGGAAAAGGAGAAAGTTCTCTGCATTGGCTCTCAATGGGGACCACACTATATAATTTTGTCGTCCGGCGGTACCTTTCAATAAACTGCGTAGATTTACGCAAAAGTTTTTGGGATTGAATATACATACGTACGATTCCTGTTTTAATACCCAAAGATATAAACTAGCGTAAAGTCATGCAAATATCTACTCAAATCGTAAAGTTACGCAGTTTAGTGAAACTTGTTTTAGACTCGATGCTTGCTTACAAAACTTGCGTACGCAAATTTCGTGCGTATGCAGTGTAGTGAAAATTATCCCTGAACAGGATTAATGTTGTGTGACATTTTATTTAACAGTGGTAGCAAAGTGTATTCAGTTATGTTTTTTTCATGTACCAGGTTTTACCAGTGCTTGGCTAGAATTCAGCCGTTTTCTATGTCTCTCCCACTTGGCAGGCGGCGCTAGCGAGCAACAGAACCTGAACGAAACTTTCGATTACAACTCCAAAGCCAGAAAAGCATGAGGACCCCGTCTCTTTCCCCCCCCCCCTCCCCCCCCCCCCAGCTCCCCTCCCATCAAAAAAAAAGAGAAAATTCTAAGATTTTTTTTTTTGACAATTTATTGTCAACCAACAGCGAGCAACAGAACCTGAGCGGAGCTTAAGGTTACAAATCCAAAGCCAGAAAAGCATGAGGACCCCCCCCCCTTTAAAAAACTGAGAATATTTTTTGACAAGTTATTGTCAACCAACAGCGAGCAACAGAACCTGAAGGAACCTTTCGGTTACAAATCCAAAGCCGGAAAAACATGAGGAATTCCCCAAATCAGTTAAAAAAATAAGATATAATTCTGAGTTTTTTTTTAACAAGTTATTGTCAACCAACTTTTGCTGACAGCACAGATCAAGACCAGACTGCACAGGGCGTCCAGGCTGATCTTTGATCTATTAAGCCCGCCTGTTTAGTACAGCCTCAAGATCAAAATCTCGGTTTCACTTGGTTGTACTTTTAGCCGTCGGTAGAGGTCGACTTCATAAGTATATATTTGGCAGTGAAAAAGCCATATTTTTTGGAAGCAGTAAACTTTGTTGTAATTTGGTCATATTTGTTCTGGTGACGTAAAATTAATGCTTAGGCTGCCAAGCGTGACTCAAGGACCTTTTCCTGACAGTGTAGATCAAGATCAGACTGCACGAAACGTGCAGTCCGATCTTGGATCTACACTGTCCGATATGGAGATATTTTTCTTCAAAAATCACTATCAAAAAGAAATATTTGGGTTTTTTATCACCGACTTGAAGTTTCATTTTAGTTATTTAACATGTTAAGGGTGATGGTATCTGTTTGTCTTTTGAAGATTCTCAGGAAAAAAAAAGCTATACTTTATCTTCCTTTGAAAGAAAGGACCTTAAACCTTAGGGTGTGTTTTTTATAAAATTGCTACAAAAATAAATTAAAGGAACATTCCGTCGATGCGTCTAACACAGAAGCTCCATTGAAATTGAAATCATCACTGTCAAGCAACCCCAGAGAACAATAAAGTTGACGTCAACACGCACCAAAATGATTGCTTCAAGCAACGCTCCAGATCTTTACATTTTAAAGATGCCTACGACAAATTTAGTTGTTTCCGAAGAAATTTTTGATTAAGATCAGATTAATGTCTCATTTTGAAGTGTCAGATATATTTTGAAATTTTCACCAGAACAAACTTTAAATTGCATTGTATGGACCTTTATTCATCTAACTTAATTGACAGTTTTAAAGGCTAACCTGTAGAGCGCCAGATGAACAAACTGAACTCCTTCAGAGAGAGAGAAGGGGGTCACGGATCAAATACCTGCAGGTTCAAGTTCTTAAACAGACTGTGGCTGCAAAGAGTACAGTGCAGTTTCAAAAAATCATACTGCTCAGTTTTCTCGCAGTCCGTCCTTGATTCACGTAGACTAAATTTTGCAACTTTAGTCAGTTGTGATAGTAACTCTAGGTGTATGGGCCTACTATGGTTTTCTCTCTCCCTCTGTCGGTTTCCCTCTCTCTGTCTGTCTCTCTCTATGGTGCTCCCTCTCTCTCTCTCTCTCTGTCTCTAGGTGTGTGTGTTTCTCTCTCTCTCTCTCTCTGATGCTCCCTCTCTCTCTGGCTCTCTCTATAGTGCGAGGACGATAAAATTGCAGTTCACGATCAGCGTTTCCCACCATGTTCTAAATCCCATTTTGGACTACTTTTGTTTTTAGATCCATTTTCAATGAGTTGCCTGTAAATTATTTTGTGTTCTGGTAGAGAATTAAGCTAGCTTTTCATTTCTACAATTGTGCCAAAGATAATGTTGATTATACAAACGAACTAATGCATTTGCAAAACGTTTCGATCCAGGTCAGCCTGCGCAGTCCGCGCAGGCTGACCTGGGCCGAAACTTTTTGCTATTGGTCAATTTTCTGCATACCAAAGGGCCATTATAATTTCTTACCTCGGGATTCAGCCAGCTCTTTTAAACAAAATGGATTTTTATGGACGCATGATAATGTAAAGACTTGCTCGGTATAATGCATCAAGGAGATACATTAAGCCCCCTTTTGCCAGAACACGGCTCAAGTATACATGTACACAATTAAATTATGCTGCATTATTGGAAAACAGTGGAACACTAACAATATTGTGGATGCTATGTATGTTATCTTCTTTGGGCTGGTAGCCGTATTTACAGAATAAAGAAATCTAAATCAGATTTTTTGTTGTCTGCAAGGGATTTCAATTTTGTGAAAAGTCTGAAACTTTTTTCGTCTGGTGAAGCAGAAAATAAGTTGGCATAACTGTTGTTTTGATGCTTGAATCAAATTACAAACACGGCAAAGCCAGAATCATAAATCATTTCAACGCATGCTTAACGTACATTTATCATATTTCCATGTAATATACAATAACTGTTATTTCCGCTGATTTATGTTTATATTCTTAGCGGCGCCACCCAGGTCATGTGACTTTACCCACTTCCGCCTGAATCAAAGTTACAGTAGACGTCTTTTAACCATTGGGCTGCTAAGCGTGACTCAAGGCGCTTTAGCGGCCAATGTAGATCAAGATCAGACTGCACAGAACGTGTAGTCCGATCTCGGATCTACACTAGCAAATGAGATATTTTCCCCAAAATGTAACTTTGAGGTAGCAGTATTGTTTTTTTTTTTACTAGGAAAAGTTTCATACCTATTTATAAAATAGAGATAATCTACTTGAATAAGTGTTGTTGTTTTTTATATACACCTTTATGACTGATTAATTGATTGATCGATTGATTAGTACCGGCATTTAACGCCCACATTATTTCAGGTACATCGCAGCAGCCAGTGCACCTATCCAGGATTTCCTAAAGTTCATCCCAAGCCACTGGCGGCTTTCCCACATAATCATCGTCGAAACAATGATCAGTGGTGAGAGAGAGAAATGAATCCTGTCGTTATGAGCATCATCAATCCTCGGAAAGAAAGTTTCCGAGCTAGGAATTCCAACCGTGCAGCGTACCCCTGTTCTCAAGTCCTATACGCAACCGACAGCGCAACCGGGGCTCGGCATATCAATACGTCTGAAAGCGTTGTGGTAAAAGGCGAAATTGCCCGTCACGAGCAATTTCGCCTTTTACCACAATGTTCGCTCAAGTCGTCTGCTACAAAAATATAAACAAGAAATGTCTCTTTACCGTTTACCGCACAATCCAGTCTCAACTATCCGGAGAACGAAAGCTTTTGAAAACATTATGGGAAAAGTAGAAAATGCTGGTGACCAGCATGCTCTCCTTTTTCCACAACGTTTTCTACCCTCTCACAGACAAATTTTATCATTTAATTAGTCGTTTGCAAATGCTTTCAATTTGGACAACTCTAAAATTTTACTGTTTGCCTTTGGTAAAGAGTTAAAAAAGATAGACGGCGTAAATTTGCTCGCAAATAGGCCCGCAATAAGGGCCTGCAGGGGCCCTTAGAATAAACATATGGATCTACATTTTTGACCGATCGCAAATCTCTATTAATTCGTCCCAATAAATGTGTATCAATAGTTAGAAATAGGTCAAAAGCCAGTGCATTCTGCCACGCCGGAAAGAAAGGTCTGTAGACAGATCTAGAGAAGTGTTGAAATAAATGTCGTAGACCTTATTGCTTTATGTCTATTCAAACATTTCATCGTCTGTGGAAATTAATCTTGGAACGGATCGAGTTATAAATACTAAACCGCGAGACTTAGAGTTATGAGATGTGGTTCGTACTTTATCACATAACAGGATTATAACAGTACTGTTCAAATTATTGTCCTAGGCCTTGTATTCACCAGAAATACTAAATTGCATCCTATGTTTAGAAAGTAACGCAACTTCTGAATGCCTAAACCATTTGAATCATGCTCTGGTTAAAGGGGGCTTAATGCATTTCTATGCTGCATGATACCGCGCAAGTCACCACATAATTATAACAACCGACTAAATCACGAGATAGAATGATCCTTTGACAAGCGGAAAATGTACAAATAGCAAAAAGTTCTAACCCATGTCGGCACAGGCTGACATGGGTCGAAACTTTTTTTCAGATGCATTAAGTCCCCTTTTTCACAGCTTATTTGGTTTAGCCAATCAGAAGTTAAGTTACTTAGAAATAAAGTCCATTCCTGACAATTACACGAAGACGTTTCTAAGAATGGTCGGTGAATACTGGCTCACCGGTGTCAACAATGGTCTTGCCCAAGAGGTCACATATTTTACGTCCGCTATCGTGGCAGAGCCTGCAACACAAAAGAAATGAAATCCGGTTGAGCAATTTTCTTAGACCAGCCTGATTAGCTCAAGTGGTAGAGCGTAGGACTTGTAAACGTTAAGTCTTGGGCCAATTGAGGATGCAGGTTCGAGGCCCGCTGTCTAAAATTATCAATAGTCTTTCAAATGAGACGTTAAACCGAGGTCCCGCGTGACAAAGCTATACACAGAGCACGTTAAGGTACCAGGCGTAATTTAGGATGAGTTTCGTCCTGTGTCCTGCACTTTCCAAGGTAACATAAATTTCCTCACCAGCGTCACCCATATGGGCAAATGGTGGCGACGAAAAATAAACGGAAAATCAATTAACCAATTGGCAATTTCCATAATGTCTTTTCGTTTCATTTCTTATTTGATCTATTTCTGCAATAAAGCAAATCAAAGTCCAATGCTATTTGTGGGTGGGATATACAAGACCATTAAGCAGAGTCTAATTTGCTGTTGTGTGTGATTTGGGGGAACATTTAGTTCTTTACCAAGCGACAAAATTCTAGACTTGCCTACATTAAAGGCATATGAACACGACTAATTAAATGCGGCTCGAAAGACGGAAGTTATCTCTAAAAGGGTAGCAAACACGATGGGAAAGGGAGAAAAGCTGGTTACCATCTGGTTGCCAACTTTTGTTCCAGTTTTGCAATACATTCTTCTGCCAGGGACTGGAACTTTGACAGATAGCACTGTACATATAACACATTATCAGACTCACGTTGATCTTTCTCCACCAACCTCATTATTTCAATTTTTGTTATCTTGTAAGACTTTTTAATAATTACCAACCTCTTCCACTTGCGATTTTGTATAATTATGTTTGTGTTTTGTATTGTGGGCCAGAGGCCTAATATCATATCTGAATAAAGAATTAACTCATAATAAAAGCTATACTTTAAATGGTATTAATTTAAATTTGTCCACATTTTGACTCCTTTTGTTTACTTTGGACCCGCTAATATGCCTTTAACCCATAGGCCACTAAGTGTAACTTGATCACCTTTTGCGGACAGTGCAAATCAAGATCAGACTGCACAGTGTGTGCAGTCTGATCGCTGATCTACACTGTCCGTTAAGGAAATTTTTTGTCCCAAAATAACTTTAGAATGTTCCAAACATTCGGGTTTTTACTATCGGCTTGAAAGTTTAAATTATTTCGCTGGTTAAGTGTTAACCCAGCGTCAAACAACAACAACAACAACAAAAAACACTGTTGCACTATAAATGGATATAAAACCTGCAACAGAGGAAAAGTAAACCGATTACAATCCTTTGGTGGTTTTTTTTTTCTATTAATTGAATATTAACGTGCAAGAAAAAGACCACAATCTCTCCTCTAACTTTTCCATAATGCATAGAATAAATTGCAAGAAAAATATCTTTCCTCTCCCCCCCCCCCCCCCTTGTTTGTCTATCTGTCTGTCTCTCTGTACCTTTTCCATAATGCATTGAATAACGTGCAAGAAAAAGATCTCTTACTCTGTACCTTTTCTATAATGCATTAAATACCATGCGAGTAAAAAGATCTCTCTCACTCTCTGTCCCTCTGTTTCTCTATCTCTGTCTACCTTTTCCATAATGCATAGAATAACCTGCAAGAAAAAGCTCTCTCTCTCTCTTTTATAGTGCATTGAACAGCGAGCAAGTGAAAAGATCTCTCTCTCTCTCTCTCTTCCATAATGCATAGAATAACGTGCAAGAAAAAGATCTCTCTCTCTCTCTCCCTCTCTACAGCGGTTTCTATATTCTTTGAATTTGATTTTCCCTCCCGTCGTTCTTTTATCGCACTACGCGAAGGTAACAAACACAACTAGTAGTTGAAAAAAGAGAATATTGTAAAACGAAGAAATTTTTATTTCAGCAGAAACCAAAATAGATCTAGCAAATTTCACACCTATGCTTTTATTACAGCACCGTCTGACAGATTCCTAGATTATACAAATGAACCAAGCTCTGGCAAAAAGGGGTTTAATGTTTCAATGCATCTCCGTGATGCATGATACCAAGCGAGTAAACGCATAAATGATGGATCCATGAAAATCCATTTTGTCTAAAATGAGACTGAATCATGAGGTAGATTGGTACTTTGTCAGTCAGAAAAATTTACAAAAAAGCAAAATGTTTCGACCCATGTCAGCCTGCGCGGATTGCGCATGCTAACATGGGTCGATACTATTTGCACATGTTTTCAGCCCCCTTTCCACAGAGCATATCTCAGATATTTGTTCCGATACGAGGCGATAAATTATGAGAGCGAAACCGCAGCTTTAACTTTTCCAGCTTTTCCTTTATGGCTGCTTTACTCCTAACCAGACGACAAAATTTTAGCTCAGTCCAAATTCAAAGAATGTGCAGACGACAAATTAAATAAGATTTTAAAAAAAAACTGTAATGTGTCCATAAAAGCGTAAAAACATTGTGGGAAGAGGAGAAAATGCTGGTAACCAGCATTTTCTCCTTTTCCCACAATGTTTTAAAAAGCCCTTCTTCCTCAAGTTCGTTTAAACTCAGAATTATGTGGTAAAGGTCTAATACCCCTAATAGTACAGTTCTGAGGTTTAAAACTTTACCACACAATCGGACTTTTAACGACCGCGACGTAAAAGGATATTGAAAAACATTGTTGGAAAAGAAAAAAACAAAATGCTGGTAATCAGCATTTTCTTCTGTTCTCACGATGTTTTTTTACATTATCTCACAAATCCCGTAATTTTAGCTACATCTGATTCGTCATCTGCAAGTGCTTTCAACTTGAACAAGTCTAAAAATTTTATTGTATGGTTTTAGGGTTAACGACTGAGAAACAAGGCTTTTAAAAAATAGGAAAAGAACCAGAAAACTAGACTCTTACACTTCACTAAACAATGCTGTGTTCAGTTTAACAACACCGAAAAAAGAAAGCTTTTGAAAAATATTATGGGCAAAGGAGAAAATGCTGGTACCAGCATTTTCTCCTTTTCCCAAAATATTTTCTACCCTTGGTTTAACCATTCTTTATTTGAGCCATTTTTCTCCGTCCTCCAATCCCCATCAAAATGTTTTGTTTTTGAAGAAGTCTAGAATATTGTGTTTTGGTAAAGTTTTTAACTCATATACTGCTAAATAGGTAAAATGAAACTTTCAAGTTGGTAGTTAAAACCCGATCAATGCTATTTCGAACTAATACTTTGGAGAAATATATCTTCTTATCGAGACAGTGTAGTTTCAAGATCAGACTGCACATTTTGTGCAGTCTGATCTTGATCTATACGGACCGAAAAAGGTCAGTGAGTCGCGTTTAGCAGTCTAATGGTTAAGTGCATGATTATGTCAATAACGCAGCAGTTACAACCGAACAATGCCAAAAATTATGTCGATAGAGTGCATGTCTGAACAAAAAAACTGAAATACCATGACGCCGAGAAATTGATAATTGATAAGCTTTCGTTTGTCTAGAAATATTGTTTTTTTCAGCACCTGATATCGTTAGAGTTCGTGCTAAACATTTATGAAGTCTGGCTTACAATGGCTGTTCACCATCAATCAAAAAAGAATTGAATCTGCAGAATAGTTTACCTTTATTCCGCTAAATAAGTGACATGAAACTTTCAAGCCGATAGTAAAAACCTAAATTTTCCTTTCTCAAAGGTAGTTTTTTGGGGAAAGATATCTCCTTATCGGACAGTGTAGATCTAAGATCAGACTGCACATTCTGTGCAGTCTGATCTTGATCTACCCTGTCCGCAAAAGGTCAGTGAGTCGCGCTTAGCAGCCTACGGTTAAAGGTGAGGCATGGGTATTTGGGAATGTTTTTTTTATCACATAACCTCCCTTGTTATCAGTGAAATATACCCAGTACGAATTTTGTTATCTTACAAACATTTGAGAAAAGCATCGTTTGACGTCGTTCTTGACGTCATTTTCTCGTGCATGATTTTTCTCTAGGTGGCATTTTTTTTTCAAATACATACCTATCTGATTTGGGCATTCTCGGCATAGAACCGGACTTCTTGGTTGTTGTTTTTGAACTGTATATGT
Organism: Hippopus hippopus; assembly: GCA_946811185.2. Classification (NCBI taxonomy): domain Eukaryota; kingdom Metazoa; phylum Mollusca; class Bivalvia; order Cardiida; family Cardiidae; genus Hippopus; species Hippopus hippopus. Next base: position 1,999,497 of record OX328109.1, read on the forward strand.
ATTCAAAGCATGGCAATAAAATATCTTTAAACTAATAAAACCGTACTCCTTTTTTTTTAAAGCGGCAATGAATCCAGCTAATTTCAAAATGAAATATACGTTTACTCGCTACCGCTACGCTACCTGGAATAATTCATTCAGCCATGGTTAGCTAGCACATAACCTGAGCACCAGACATATGTAAACACAGTCCCTATAAGCTTGGGTAATAGCCCCGGTATAAGCCCAGCATGTTGGGGCATTTTTTTCGTGTGTCAGTCTGTTGTACAAACCCCGGATTTCCCCATGTCTATATTTAGAAACTGTATACGTTAATTTGCAGTAAACAAATTTGAGCGAAAACTCGGGATAGTGTGGTACAGGGTTGATTGTTCAGATATCAACAGTATAACAGCCATGATTGGACTTGCAGCAAAACCTGGTGTAGGGAATGCAATTTGGCACACTAAATGTATCTGAAAGCCACTTGAAATTTGGTTGAGAAATGCATTCTTTATCGGTCTGTAAATTAGCATGAAAAATGGTTTTTTATCGGTCCATAAATTTGGTTGAGAAATGCAGGTGTTTTTTTTTTTTCGATCGGTCTACCATGCATTGTTTTTTCTAGCTTTTTGTTTGCTTGTATTGGAGTTTAACGCTGTTTTAACAGCTAAGGTCATATCACGGTGGCCATTACACCTATGCATGTGTTTCCTGGCTCTCTCACATCAGTACTGACACAACTTTTTTTCCCCCCAAGCTACTGACTACATACTGGCATCAGGGGTGAGAGGCAAAAAATCGCCGGAAATTTTTTTTAGCTTTTATCACGGTTGATTTCGTGCGGAAAATTTGTAGATTTCGGATTTTGGCTGGTGTTTACCATTAAAACTTTACCACACAATCCCGGGATTTCACGACAATGGAGAAGAAGCCCGTTGAAAACTTTGTGGGAAAAGAAGAAAATGCAGGTAACCAGCAACAATGGAATGATTGAAAAATTCCTAAATGTTAAATATATATTACTTGGAACACCACCTTACACATCAAATTCAATACATATGACTGTAAACTGAACATTTTCTACTCAGAAAATTCGAATGTACAAACGATAGAGATCTACAAACCATGTTTCAGTGTGGTATATTAACCACAGAGTCATGCTCTGTGAAAATGAGGTCTAATGCATCTGCACAAAGTATCGACCAAGGTCAGCCTGCGCAATACGCACAGGCTGACCTGTGTCGAAACCTTTTGCTTTGGTAATTTTTTTAGCAATTTCAAGGACCATTCTACCTCAGGATTCTGCCAATTGTTAGACAAAAAGGATTTCATGGATTCATATGATGACTTGCTTTGTATAAAGCATCATGGAGATGCATTAAACCCCCTTTTGCCAGAGCATGGCCTACATTTTGTCATATTTATAATAATAATATGGCTTGCAACACGCGAAAAGGGGCATTCGGACATTTGCGTAAAGTGTCATCTCGGATCAGCCTGCGCAGTCCGCGCAGGCTGATCCGAGACGACACTTTCCGATGGTGTGTGATTTTCTATTTCACGCAAGTCTTCTGTAGGACGAAATCTAATATTGACGTAAAGCGCCGTCTCGGATTAGCCTGCGCGGACTGCGCAAGCTGATCCGAGACGGCACTTTACGCAAATGTCCGAATGCCCCTTTTCGCGTGTTGCAGACCATATAATGTCATTCAATGTGCATACATGACATGAAATGAAATAAAGGCAGGCAATAGGGTGGGGCCTCGAAATCTCACAACTTAGCTAAGTTTAAACAAATTTTACATCGATTGAGAAACAAGTTCTTGTAACTTATACATGTAACTTATACTAATCTCTCTCGATTCTGCTTCCTTGGAAACTACACCACTGCTCGCACCGGATATGTGGGCCAATGGAAAGCCCCAAAGTTGACACCCGATCCCGGGAATCGAACCCGGCGCCTCATGCTTGCGAGGACGACACACACCTCATACCTTGCATTCGACCATTAATCTTTGAAGTATGGTATGTATGATAATCAAAGGGAGGTAAATGGTAACTTAAATGCCATTTAAACTTGAGTTTTCTCCCTTGATCATCATGAAAACCCTAACACATGTTTAGAGACAAATACTTGAGTTGCTGCAAAATGCAACAAGAAGAGGAAAACACGGAAGAGAAGCAATTGTGCGGTTGACATCTATTTCGTGGAATGGTTTCAGGGTGAATTCAGGTAAATGATTCAAGAACGACGAAGCGAAATTTCAGTAATCTTGAAGAGACAAAAGACAAAATCAGCCTTTCTCTGGCTAAGTATATTCCTTTAGTACACAATTCCGATTTTTATCGACCATGAGAAATTACTATTTTGAAAAAATTGTGGAAAAGGAGAAAATGCTGGTGACCAGCATTTTCTCCTTTTCCCACAATGTTTTCTACCTTTCCCATAACAATTTTCAATTTTTCAGTCACATCTATTTTTGTCGTCTGTAAATATTTGGACTAGTCTTAGGTACTTTGATAAACAGTTAAGCTACGTGAAATTTCGAACTGACTTAAGTATAAAGCAAAGCCACGCTGGAAAAGACCAAAGAAAGGAAAAAAAATAACTGAAAAAATTGAATATTCAAACTAGGTATGAAATGACCCAAACGGGTATGATCTGACCAAAGTGGGTACGAAATGACCACAGTGGGTAAGACATGAACAAATCATTGATTGTATGGTGTTTAAAACCGTTTTCAACATTATTTCAGTTATATCGCAGCGGTCAGTGCACCTATCCATGTTTTCCTGTTTTTTGTTGTTTTTTTTTACCAGTTCACCACGTGATATTCTTTCCAAGCCACTGGCGGCTTTCCCACTAACTATCGTCGAAACAATGGTCAGCGGTGAGGGAGGAATGAACCCTGTCGCAATGACTATCGTCAATCCTCGGAAGAAATTGGCCGAGCCGGGGAAATGGCCCAGATATAAAATGGCCTTGGTACGAAACAAATGAAAATCAAGTCAGATACCAGCTATTCATTTCGGAGAACGAATTCACGGTTTCAAAGTTTTAATTGGTGTTGAGACGGTTACAATAAAACACGATCTATCAGCGTCCGATAATTTATACATGGACAATTACGTATACACACATTTCTTTTTACAAAATATATATAGCGTTCTTTTGGGAATGCCTAACCTAGTACTGGTAAAACCCAGGAAATGTATGAATATGTGAGCTGTCGCCGTGGTATGACTGAAATAATGTTGAAACACAATTCAATCAATCTTTCAGGAAAAAGACCAAAGAAGATACAAAATATCCAAAATGGATATTAAAACTTAATACACTTACGAAATGACCATAGTGGTTATGAAACGACCAAGATGAAAAGTAAATCTCAGGACAAAACTACCAAAGTGGATAAGAACTGACTAAAGTGGGAAAGAAATGACCAAAGGTCAGGGTGAGTATGACCCACTATACGGAATGACCTTGGTGCGGAATGACTGGACACCAAGCCATAGGGGTCCGTAGTTCGACTCCTATCCCCCGTAGACTATATATTGTAAACAAGGGATTTAACTTTGTACAGACCGTTACTCGGCCCCCCCCCCCCCATTACAAAAAACAATGTATCTTTTCTACGCTAACAGTTATTCTCCTTATTCTTTCAACAACTGCGAGCTAAAACATTTTTCTACCAGAAAAACGCAACTGTTTGTCAGTGGCTAATATAGTTTGGCTGCTACAGTCCTTTGAACTTGTAAGTATAGAGTATAGTCTACGGGGGACAGAAGTCAAACTACGGACCCCTATGCACCAAGCAGGATAACTGTTATTCAAAGCGGAGAGCCAGTTTAACCGTCAGGCTGCTAATCGCGACTCCCTGACCTTTTGCGGACAGTGTAGATCACGATCAGACTACACAGAACGTGCAGTCTGATCTTGGATCTACGCTGTCCGATAAGAGATATTTTTTCTCCAAATGGCAAGTTTGACGAAGCATTGATAGGGTTTTTACTATGGACTTGAAAGTTTCGTTAAAATTATTTAGAAAACGGGTCAAAAAGGTTTCTTGGATTTGATTCGATAAGAATAAAGCTGTTCTCTCAGCTTCCAAGGTGTATTTATTTGCGAAATTTAACCCTTTCGGCACCATAGGCGAAAACAGAGAACTTTGCGGCCGGTATAGATCAAGATCAGACTGCACAGAATGTGCAGTCTGATCTTGGATCTATTCCGTCCGCCTGTTTAGTCAAGCCTATGGGACAAAAATCGTTCTGAGTCTCAGTGGATTTTATTTACAGGCATCGAAAAGTATCGAATTATATATTTGGCGCCAAAAGAGTTAAAGGGTAACTCCAGACCAAAACTATTTTTGGATATAAGAATCCTTAAATGAAAACAATCTTAAAATTGAAAACCATATTTCAATGTCTTTCGTAAAAAGAGAGTTATAAGCGAAAATGTGGTTTGCACACCTGTGCGAGTTCGTGAAATCTTCGATAAACCGGATATGACGTAGGAAGTGTGACCCACACATTTATTTCGGCCTCTGTGTACTGTTAATTTGCTGATACGGACTTTTTTCCCACAACCTTATCCTCCCTCATGTCGGGAGACGATTTTTTTGTCACAAAAATCCCTATCGTAAGCCGGGTGCCCATTTTAAGCACTATTTCGAGCCAGGAGATGACTATTTATTCGTAAGTCTGCTGTCTGTCTGTCTAAACCGAATGACGTGGCTTAATGTCAGATTTACCATTAATCCTGAACAGGTTAAATAAACCTTTATGCCGATTGCAAAAATTCGAATACTGCTAGTTTTTGGAGATAGATATCTCCGTATTGGACACTGTACATAAGATCAGACTGCACGTTCTGTGCAGTCTGATCTTGATATACATTGTTCGCAAAAGGTCATTGAGTCGCGATCAGCTGCCTTGGGGCCACACAGAAATTTAAATGGGGCAAGAAATCAATGGTAAATTCACTGTTGATAATCCATCTCTTTCATATTACTGAGAAAGAGAGAGAGAGAGAGAGAGTTAGTTGGAGAGTAGTTAGAATAGAAATTCGACAAGCAGATTATGGGAATTTTATTTTTATTTAAGATCGTATGAATGAGGAAAATAGAAAAGTTATGACATTCGACTTACCCATTTAACCTGTGTAAAATTCCAAATTCCATTTACTTTTTATTAGAAAAAGGGTTCATTATGGTCGTGAAAACAAAAGAGTAAATTTGTACATGACATTTTTATGACACGTGCTTGTTAACCTCCTCTGCCAAAAAAGATATGTGAGACCACGACGGTGCGATACCAACATCAAAGAGGCGCCGAATTAACCCTCTGCCCCTTTACATTGATGGAACACAATTCTTTTCTCAAAATAAAAGCTTGGCGCACTAAACTTTTGTGTAAAGTTTGTAATAAATTTTTAATTTACGCTGCATTTTTTATGGTCAGCATCTGTTATCTCGAACATGATTACAGCGAGAAATACGGAAAAAGAAAGTCAAATGATATTTGTCCGCGTTGGTATTTCCTTTTAAAGTTACGCCTAACATGTCTCAGTATTTAGGAAATGGACTGACCCTGTATTTTGCAGACGATCAAAAACGTTTACTGCTTGATATGGAGGGCAGGAAAGCAGGAGGTAATTTAGACAATCTTTTAACGTTGTTGTTGATGAAAGAAACAAATTTGAAATTGTGAAAATAACACGTAGGAAAATAAATGAAGATCAAGTGAAAAAAATGGATTCAACTTACACGGCAAATTTAGGATGTCTGCTGGATTTATTGTTGTTTGTGAATGTTAAAGAGAGGATACGATTTCTACAGTAGATCAAGGCTTTTAATTCTTCCCAAGCTGAAGGAGACATGTAAAATGCTGACACTGACAGTGTAGATCAAGATCAGATTGCACAGGATGTGTAGACCGTTCAATGATCGACGGTGTCCTATATTTGGTAGAAACAGCCTTAGAACTGTACTCGAATGATTTCCTTTACACATTGCAACGTTCCTTCTACCACTTAGTAGAAGAGACTTTTGGCATATTTCAACTATCTTGAGTTAATATTTCTTTTATATTTATCTATCAAAATTCGTTGATGAAACAGTGGTATAATTGAAATAACTTCAAGAAATGAATTTCGAAATAGTTTTGTTCCCCACTAGAAGAATAACTTTTCCTTTTCATAAGTACTATCTCCACTAGCCTCATTTATTTAAAATATCTTTCCTATGATTGTAGTAAGATGTAAGAGCGACAGAGATTGAAATTCTGCAGTAGACAAGTGATTGAAACGTGATAAAGCGAATTATATCTTTACAAATTTCATGCAGTTTTCTCAGTTTTCTGCGTTAATTCATATATAGCGACCATATCTTCTCACACTTGTGACGTCACGGCAGACTACCGGAAGTCACGACTTTTTCAATTAGCGACTTTCAGACAGGTGAAAATCCGAAGTTTAAACCTCTATATCTCGTGAAGTAAGCATCACAGAACGCTAAGATTTTTTTTGCTTTTTTGTTTTGTTAACATACTCTAGTATAGTTTTATCCGACTTTGAAATAAAAATTTTGGTCCAGAGTTACCCTTTAAGGCATCGACAATTACTTATACGTAGTCTGATAGAGTTATCTCTCTTTGAGCACTCTAGGGTATATTTGGTTCCACTTGGATCCGTTGTCTGCGCACGTCATATTCTTCGAAGATTCGACCTGTCTGCTATGACGCATCACCCATCCCCGTATACCTGGGAAAAGTAGGGCTTATACCGAAGCTATTAGCCTATTACCCAAGCATGTTGGGGCTGTTTTAATAAATGGCTGGTGCATAGCTTACATGCTAGCCGATCATACCTGAATGAATCGCACCAGGTAGCGTTTTAGTGAGTAAACGTTTATTTCATTTCGAAATTCAAAGTAACGGTTGTTGTTTTGAAAAGTAGTCCGGTTCTGTACCCAGAATGCCAAAATTAGATAGATGTGTATTTGTAGAATGCCATCTAGCGGGAGATAATGCACTTGGATCAACCGTAGAATAACATATTGTCATCTTCACCGTGATTTCAATACCTTTAAATGTAAGAAAATGTACATGCCTCGCAAGACACTGCGATGTTATCGAAGCCTACACGGTGCCCATAATGTAGCCAACTACACAGGAATTGAGACATGAAAGCCTTAAAATACTTATTAAACATTACATCGCAATGAAATGTGCCTCCATTAGTACAGATGGCTGCGTTTGATTATTCTTCATAAATGATGCCATTGATTTCTGTACATAGCAGGTGTTATAATGCATTTAGATTGAAAATGTACCTTTTAAAAGTATGGACATTATTGTGAAGATGACGATCTGTTATTGTACGGTCGGCCCAAATGTTAGTCACTGGTAGAAAAATAAAATTTAAAACCAGGTAAAAAATTAAGATAAGGATAGAGCTACATGGGAACTTTAGTTTTAAAATTCATTGATAAACACTTGGACCAACCGTACAATAACAGATTGTCATCTTCACAATAATTTCCATATTTTTAACAGGTATGATTTATATTTAAATGCATTTTGACACCCGCCTTTAGCCTTGGCTGCTATTGGGATTTTAAATTCAAGAGTTCAACTAATGGAAATAAATATCTGCAGATAATTCAAAGCTGCAGTTACGCCGTAGAATGTTTTGAAAGATGTTCACGTTTATTCTGTTTAGGTGCCATGTAAACCAGAGTTTTTCACGGAATCAATTCTATGGAAAAAAGTGTGTGCTCTAGCTCAACAGCCATAATGACATATGGCAAAGAAAAAATACACAAGTGGTGCTTGTTACTCAAGGAGGAACCCTATAGTTTTTGGGGTCACAAAGGTAAAGGTCACTGGGCATTTTTTTTTTTTTTTTTAAAGAAAATGGTCCGTCCTTTAACTCTAAAAGTATTGACATGGCGTAGAAAAAATTTACACCTGTGCTGCTTATGAGTAAAGGAAGAACACTATCGTTTTGTCGTCACACAAATCAGTCATTGGCGCTGGTCTAGTGATAAAGCTCCAGGGTCTGCATTTACTGACCATTCTTAGGAAAATTCGTTGTCTTATTCTCAATACCAAGAGGGCCATGATGGCCCTGTATCGCTCCACTGGCTTTTTAATCTTTTATCACACCAATCAAATTGTTAACGACCCTGTATTTTCTATATGCTTTGTATTTTCTCCTTTTCCCACAATGTTTCCTACCTTATCAAAGACAGAAATACTCATTTAAGCTACATTCAATTTGTCTTTTGCAATGGCTTTTAACTTGGTACAGTCAAACAAATGGTCTTTTCTTAAAGAGTAACATAACGTATTATGCACTTAGTTGGCACTGACAAAGACATAGAGCATAAAAAGTCTGTTTGGTAATAAGATTACATGGAAAACATAACCTCCCCCCCCCCCCAACAAAAAAAGTCATATCTTTTTAAATGCAAAGATAATATCAGTGAATACAAGCAGGTTTATCCATTGGCATGAAAGTTAAAGTTCTGAAAAAAAGAAAAAACTGAATGATAGAAACCTTATTTTAAATTAAACCTTCCACTCATGTGAGCGTAACTATTAGCATCAAAATAAATCACTCTCCCTGAATACAGAACATTTTCTATCCACACAACTTGAATACCAAACTCCAATAATGTCTTACTGCAGTTTGATAATCAAGGGAGGTAAATAGTAACAAACTTTATCTCTTATAACAGGTATAATTTCCTTGATTACTATTTTAAATTGAAGTCACTGTATAAGCCCATGTTAAACTTGTGATCCCCGGGATGGGGCAAATTTTGACCCCAGGGCTATAATATGAAGAAACTTGTTAGAGGTCCATTAGATAAAGCTACATGCCAAATTTGGTAGCCCTGGACCTTATGGTTTCAGACAAGACGATTTTCAAAGATTTCAATATTTTTCAGTCTTGTTACCATGACAACCAGAGTTTTTGAAGGAATCAAATTCTCTCATGAAATTCTAAAGAGGACCATGGCAGGATCATTTCTGTGAAGTTTCATCAAATTTGGATTGGTAGTTTCAGAGAAGATGTTTGAAATAAAAGTTAACGCACGCACGATGGACACCTGGCCATGACATAAGCCCGCTGGCTTTCGGCCAGTGGAGCTAAAACCATACCGAGCTCACGCAACCTCTGTGGGGGTGGATTACGCTCTCTATTATAGAAAGACGTGGAATCACAATGGCAGGTATTCAACTCTTTACCAAACGTCAAAATTTTGGACACGTCCTAATTGTTTCTACAAATACGAGATCTATACAAGGATTCAAGGCATTACAAAAAGCAACGGATCCCACAGAACACTATTGGACATCTCATTGGTGGCATGAGACGTCATTATGTTGCATGCTGTAGCAATCAAGGCGATCCTATCCGGTACTGACTTCATGTAAAAACTGACGTTGATGTAACATACTCTGAAAGGCGATTTAACTTAAAGAAGCTCTATATGGAATATAGGAATTAGATTTGTTACCTCCCCTGATACAGTATCTAGGGTTCGGCCAGTCTGCCCGTCTAAGTTTAGAACAAGACAAATTTATGATGCATAGCATCATAGAAGCCGCAATCTTTTGGTGGACAGTTTCAGAAATATTGACTCTCTTGAGAAATTGTGATTACATTTTTTGTATCTGTTTTTACCCCCACCCCCACCAGCGGAAAATCATGAAAATCACAAATGGTACTAAAATGCAAGGAAAAAAGAAACAGAAAATAATATGTACATGTATTCTTATTCTTAAAAAAGAAAAAAAAAAAAAAGAAAAGAAGTTAAGAGAGGAATCTTAAATAATATTATTATATTATCATTATAAAGTGATGTTTATTTGGAAAAAAAAAAACGTAAAAGCATCGGAATTTTTAAATTTCTACTCGAAATCTGAAAATGGAGAAATTGCGCATTCGAATACAGCATTTTCCATTTATTTAATGATTTTAGAAAGGAAACTTTCTATAGCGGCATTAAAGGCAATACTACAGAATTATATAAGTTACCAATTATTCAAAGTGATATTAAGATCGTTATTCACATATGATGTTTACATGTATTTACAATTTTTATCAGTGATCTCTTCTTTGTGTTTTTTTTTTACAACAAAAAAGAAAAAGAAAAAAAAAAAAGAAAATAGTCAACAACTTTTTTCTAAAAGATGATCTTCTTGCTTGTCAAAAGTATCTTAGCATGCTTGTAACACAGTGAATCTTTACATTTCTACTCTGGAAATAAAAACTTTTGCATGGCATCTCCAAAATTATTCTGATCATAGCCTGTACAGTTGGCACAAAGCACGTTTCTTTTATTCCTGAAATGGCAGCCACACACACACACACACACACACACACACACACAAAACATTTTTTAATTCTTTAAAGATCTGGATCTATTCAACCACAACATAATAACTATTACTATACATATTTCGTTTAATAAACAGTAGTTTGAACCATTTTCTGCAGAGGCCTTGTACATACCTAGTGTAAAACTTCTAATGTAAATTTCAAGAGCTATTCTAAACCTTTGACCAGCAGCGACGTAAAAAGTTGTATATTCACAGTAATAGGTTCTGTGATAATTAAATTTAACCCTTCGACTACACAACGAAATAAATACACTGAGTAAGGAAAACAAACAAGATTTTCTTTTATGTTTACGAAATATCTTATAGAATATTAAATATTACACGGGCTATGTGCTGTCTTATCTTCATCTATTTCCGTCATTTTCGAGCAGCTTCAACCCTTGGAGTACCAGGCACCACCATGATAATTACTGTAGTCAATGTACATCACGATCCATACGTCATGATTCATGCAGGCCTGGTTTCAAGGGTTCTGTAGATCAGGACCATACCGTACAGCACGTACAATCTGATCATAACAGCTTCGACACACAATACAGTAAATGCTAAATTTTGCAGGTCTCATAAGGTAGATGTTTCGTGTAACAAAAATCCATTGGGCTAATGTGTAGACGAAGGGAAGAAAAAGGGTTATCTTTTCGCAAGTATTCTATAAATAGCTGATGTAGACGCCTCTTGTGTAGGGAGGTAACCAGTCTATACCTTGATCAAAGGTTAACCGCCGTTTTATCCTTTACAAATTAAGATTGGACGAAAAACTTGTACGTAAAATTGCTTCTGATTATCATATTCTAAGATGCTCTCTATATCATAATCATCATTATTTTGTTTTGTAAAAAAGTAGACAAATGCGAAAACCATTGAGAGATGGGAAAGCTTGTGATAAACGGAAAGCATAACAACTTCGTTTGGGAAAATAGACGGAATCCTATATGTTTGAAAACTTCGGGGGACTAGCCAATTAAAGGATGTTTATCTTTCTGTATTTTTATTGTTATTTGGGAATGAACTATATATTGCAAGAAAACCAGGTTTGAATTTCATGTAGGTCTGTTGGAATACTTAAGAAAGAGTCATGTGGAGTAATTCTGTCACAACAACACAACATTATTAGAAATTTTATAAAAATTATGATCTATCGAATAATTACTGATCATCTACATTGTAAATAGTTTAGGTACATTCCTACTGGAAGCCGCTTTCGAGCGGCTTCCAATAACGGGAGTTATTCATGTTTACTTTACATTCAGGGGAGGTCACTCTCGTTTCTCGTGGTCTCTTACCAAGACCAAAAAGCAAATCGAAGTGATTTTTTTGTGTTAACTCATTTGCAGATTTCAATAATTTGTATGGTACATGTATTCATTTACTTCGTAACGTAAAACGACTTGATCACCTATCCAAGTACTAACCATAACGCACGCTGCCTAATGTGCACGCAGAGAAGAACCAATCTACTACGGCCAAATGTGATATATAACATTCCGATTGGGTAATTATATGCTTCATTTCTAAAACATTACCGACCAAGGTTCCTGTGTGAAATTGACTGTTAAAGCTGATGATCGTGACAAAGCTGCAAATTTTAGTATATTTAGATGCAAAACAAAACCGTGATATGCAAGTTTCTTTGGAACTATTTTTTTGTCTTTGATGTACAGACCTGTCAAAGAAACAAACAGGCTCTTGTAAACTTCAATACCGGTACACATGCACATATAGGCCTATGTTTTTACACGTCATTGTTTGTTTGGATGGTGTTTTACGCCGCTTTCAACGTTATTTCAGACATATCACGGCGACAGCTCACTTATACATGTTCTCCTGGATTTCACCAGTACTAGGCTAGGGCTCTGAAGTGTCACTTAACAGGTCATGAACTATAATTCTTGAGATACAGTTATGTGATAAAAAGGAATCTGACATTCGTTGGCTTTTGAGGTAAAATTTACTAAACTCGTCCACAAAAAATGTTATTAATCTCGCCAAAAGCTTGCTTAATAACTTTTTTTGCAGACTCGTTTCATAAAATTTGATCTCAAACACCAACTCATGTCAGATCCTATATTTCTTGTTCCCACTAAAATGAAATATCCCCTACTTTTTGTGAACAGTATATAAAGGGCAGACTATCTGGTCAATTCAAGTTTCTCCTGTAATTTGGTGAATATTGATGAAGTGTTCCTCGTGTTTGTCACTTCATTCATTTAGATCACTCACAATGAAAGGCAATGACGTCACTCCCGAATGCAAGTATTTACTCTGGTTTCCATGCCAACGGAAGGTTATCGTCGCAGACGACAATTTATAAGTACGGAGTTCTCTCGACCGCCACACAGATCAATATCGCTTATATTGCGGCAGAATTTGATTAGCAACATCATAATGACGCATTATACCGGATTGTCGTTTTATTGTGAAACCAACACGTAAACAAAGCATATAAAAAAAACCCCTGGTTGTTTTTTTCTAAAATTGATGCTTTGTTAAGACAACAGTTAAAGGTCGAATAATATCTGTGAGATGTGAACAGCGCTGTGCCTGAATATTGATCAAGAGTCAATTACGTTCAGTTACTAAAATGATCGTTATGCGGAAGACGTGCAGTCCGCAGAAATTCTCTTTCCTGTTCTTGTGACGCAGCGAGTGCTGAGGAACGCCACCATGATCTGTTGTATCTGTTGTTCGTCTGCCACAATGGTTTTAGAGTTTTAATCGTGCGATGGGATGTGGAATGTCGAGTACAAATGGAGGGAAAATAAAGATTAACGGTAAGTATTTTTTATCATGTTTCTTTTGAATCGATACAATAACTCTTAGGAAAAAAAACTAGCCGAGGTGAGGAATCGAAACATAATGTCATTTATATCGCGGCGGCCAGTGCACCTTTCCATGCTTTCCTGGTTTTAGGAAAGCATTGATAGGTGTACTGGCCGCCGCAATATACCTGTGAAATAATGTAAAAAAAACGGCGTTAAATACCATACAATCAATCAAGCAATGCTTCACTTTGTTTTTCGTGGAAACTCATTTTATGAGATACAATAAGTACACAGTGACTTTTTCACCAAACAACGACGAAATAAGAGTCGCCTTCAAGCGGTACTGAGTTAATTGTAAGTTTTGGTTTCGAAGGAACATTGTGGTTAAAGAAACGCGGGCAGCTTGCATAGCTGCTTGACTTTGTTTTTCGAGGAACTTCATTACATGTGTTAAAACTAAACATGTAGTAACTTTTCTTTTCAAAACAACCCCTGGTCTTAACTCTTTACCAAACAACAAGATTTTGGACTCGACCAAACTGAAAGCATTTGCAGACCATGAATTGAATATAGTTCAAACGATGACTTCTGTCTTTGATATGGTAGAAAATAGTGAGAAAAGGAGAAAATGATGGTTACCAGCATTTTCTCCTTTTCCCACAATGTTTTCAAAAGTCTTCCTCTTGAGAGTTGTTTAAACTTGGGATGGTGTGGTATAGGGTTAACGACTTTGAGGAAGACGGCTTTTGAAAATTTTGTGGGAAGAGAGGAAAATGCTGGTAACCTCATCTTCTTCACTCCTTCCGAAAAGACAAAATTTTAGCCTCGGCGAAATCGAAAGCATTTGCAGACGATAAAGTAAACGTAGCTCAAATAGTTGCATTTGTCTGTGAAAAAAATAGGAAAAAGTTAAAGGAAAAGGAGACAAAAGCATCGCATGCGGGGGTCAATGATCGTCTGGAGGTACTTTTCAGTGTAAATTCTAAGGCGAAAGCCGAGCCCCGGCAGCTCAGTCGGTAGAGTACAAGACTTGAGAACAGGTAGGTCACTTGTTCGATCCCCGGCTTGGCCAGTTTCTTTCCGAAGATTGATGATAGTTATTGCGACAAGATACATTCCTCTCTCACTGCTGACCATTGTTTCGCCGGTTCGGTTCCCGGCTCGGCCAATTTCTTTCCGAGATCTGATGATAGTCATTGCGACAGGATTCATTCTTCTCTCACCGTTGACCTCGACGATAGTTGTGTGGGAAAGCAGCCAGTGGTTTGGAAAGAATACTTTGCAGGGTACTGGTAAAAGAAACTTCAAGGAAAGCATGGATAGGTGCACTGGCCGCCGCAATATAACTGAAATAATGTTAAAAACGGCCTTAAACACCATACAATCAATCTAATCAAAAAAGGGGCACAACTGTGTAAAAAAAATTGATGGTTACCTGCACTTGTTGTATTGGTTTTCCTCGTGATAGTTAACAACCAATATGAGTTTGAAGTACCGGAAAATGTCTTCTGTAATGATAGAGATATTACAAATGTCAACGCTTTTGCACAACGAATTCTACAAACTTTCGATGGTTACCTGCCCATGTTAAATGGGTTCAATGTTTTGATCGTAAACAACTAGTCCGAGTTTGAAGTAAATATCTTTAGAAATGACAGAGATATTATAAAATGTCTAAGTTTATGCATGACACCGATATGGTTAAATTACAAAACTTCGACGTTTTCTTAAAAAACAGGCGCTGAAAAGGTGCTCGTTATTCGGCATTTTCTTCTTTTCCCTGGACGTTTTCAAACGTTTCCTTTCTCAGGGTCCTTAAAAAAATCAGGATTTTGTGATATTTGGTAAATATGGCACTTAAATGTCGTTAAATATTACGTTATTATTAGTAGTATTTAATGTTAATGGCTTGGTATTTTTAGTTTTGATCGTTAACATCTAGTCCAAACTTACAGTAAATATCTTTAGTAACGACAGAGATACATTATATTGTGTATTGTATTATAAAATGTCAAAGTTTTTGCACGACACTGACAGGGCTAAATTACAAAACCTTGAAGTTCTCTTAGAAAACATTTGAACTAAAAAAATGCTGGTTATCGGCATTTTCTTCTTTTCCCACGGATGTTTTCAAAAGCTTCTTTTCTCGGGATTGTGCGATACAGGCTTAATAAAGCACATAAATGTCGTCATTACGTTATTATTAGTAGTATTTGGTGTTAATTACTTTCTATTTTCAGTTGTAATGACTTTTTTACGGTGTTTGACTTTTTTACGGTGTTAATAGCCAATCATAACGTACAAACCATCGAAATTATCACCCCATCACGTTATTTCAGAAATAACCAGAACCATAACATAATCAGTGCACTTCTTTTTCTTCTTCTTCTCTCTCTCTCTCTCTCTCTCTCTCTCTCTCTCTGTGTGTGTCTAAACGAGAAAAAAATTGATACTGGTGCATATTAAAAAGTATTTGCAGACAATAGATTTATCCATTTCTCAAATAACGGAATTTTAGCCTGTAAGCATAGACATCATCGTGGGAAAAGAAGAAATGCTAGTTACCTTTTCCCGCATTGCTGTAAAAACCTTTCGTCCTTAGAGTCGTTTGGTTAAGTGTTATACTGTTTTCCTGCTGTTTAACGTGATTGTATCATGATGGACCAGTGCACCTATCAACGTATTCCGAGAGTTTATAGTTACCAGTTTCCATCCTCCGGCTGCTTTCCCACATGAACAAAGTCGGTGCAAAATTCAGTGATGTGAATCGTTGAGGCATACTCTCCTGAAATAAACAAAGCTTTTAACCTTAAGCTGCTTAGCGCGACACAGTGCCCTTTTGCGGACAGTGTAGATCAAGATCAGACTGCACAGAACGTGCAGTCTGATCTTGGATCTACAGTGTTCGATATGAAGAAATTTTCCCCAAAATATGATACCTTTAAAATAGCAATTTTTGGGTTTTTTACTATCGGCTTGAAAGTTTCATTTATTTAGCAGGTTAATGGTTGAAACATTGCTGGAAGAGTAATCGATTGTCACCAGTGATTGCTCCTTTTCCGACTATCTTTCCATCACGGTTTAAGAAGAAGAAGAAGAAAAAGAAGAAGAAAATATAACATCTATCCGTTCCTTGGCGAAATGATGGAAACATGCTATCTAGTACTTGACAAAACTTGAAAATATTGTGAGAAAAGGAGCAGTGGCTTGGCCCTTACCAAAATTCCAAATTTTAATCACCCTGCGGAATAATATTGTGGGTAAACGGAAGAAAATGCTGGTAACCACAATGTTTTCTATCCTTTCGAAAACTATTCCAATCATTTGAGCAACGTTTAATTTGTCGTCTGTAAATGTTTCCGAATTGACTCGTCTAAAATATTCTCGTCTGACACGGTAAAGAATTGATACCATCCTTTGCTCCTTTTGCTACAATGTCTCATCGAAATTGAGAAAGATCTACCCTTTCCATTATTAGTTCCTCCACCATGTTTTATTATTGGTTAAGCAAGAATGTATCCCTCTTTTCATGTAAACCCAGTTTTCACCGACTTTCACTATGCCTAAATTAGTCCCATCTGCTTTAACTCGTTACCAATCCACAAAATTTTAGACTTGTCCGAATCCAAGGCAGTTGCAGACGACCAATTAAGACGGACCCAAATGGCGGAAAATTGTCTTTGAAAGAGTATGAATCATCGTGATTTTACCAGCTTTTTCTCCTTTTCCCTTAATTTTTAGCTCTACTGGCTGAAAGCCAGGAGAGCTTATGTTATGGTGTGGTTTCCGTCGTTCGTCCGTTAGTCTTTTTCTTACGCAAATAAAGTCTGCATTTGAGCTCAGATTTGTGTGAAGCTTGCACAGTTTGTTTATACCATCAATAGCTCGGACCCTTTTGATTTTGTAAACAATCTGACAATCAGTAAGGAAAAAGTAGCCATTTAAAATTGAAAATTTACATTCCTTGTTTACGCGATGAAGTCCGCATTTTTGGTTTTCGTGAATCTCACAGAGTTTCCTCATATCATCAATACGCGATTATGTCCGCACTTGTGGTTTGATTTTCATGAAAATTTACCTAGTTATTTTATTTCATCAATAGCTTAAACCCTTTCGATTTTGGGAGAAAAAAAATCCGGACAATTTGTAATGGAAAAGTAGCCATTCAAAGTTGAAAATTTTCATTTCTTGTTTCAGCGATATAGTCCATATTTTTTATCCAATTCTTTTGAAACTTGCACAGATCATTTGTACCATCAAGGGATTGAGCCCTATAAAAAATGAAGAAAATCCAACAATAAGTTAAGGAAAAGGAGCCGTTTGATGACCTAGTTTTGTGGACTCAACATAGTCCACATTAGTGGTCAAATTTCTTTAAAACTTGCAGGGATTGTTTAATACAATTTTAAACAATGATTGCTGACACCCTAGCAAATCTGGCTGGATTTGAGAAACTTTACTTCAATTATTTCACTATTTGTTCAGTTCACCATGTCTACATAATGATGTATATAGGAAAATAAACAAAACCGCTGCCAATAGAGCCATTCAGGCGCTCAAGAGCCTCTAGTTTCGAAAGCCTCCTCCTACAAGGTCGTTTAGACACGAGACTGTTTATTTGAGAGTTAATTAACTCTTTACCATAAGACAAAATTTTGGCCTGGACCAAATTCAAAGCATTCGCAGACGACAAATTAAACGTCGCTTAAATTATGATATCTTTCTTTAAAAGGGTAGAAAACATTGTTGGAAAAGGAGAAAATGCTGGTTACCAGCATTTTCTCCTTTTTCCACAATGTTTTCAAAAGCCTTATTCGTCAAGGTCATTGAATCTCGGAAATTGTGTGGCAAAGAGTTAATTAACCAAATGGAATAGTATCCTGTCTTGATTTACTTTCTCAAACGATTGCGCTGTAGATGACTTCTTTGAAAGTATCCTTTTAAACCTTCGTGGTTTGGATATCTCTTTACCAAACGACAAATCTTTAGAATTGCCCAGATCGAAAGCATTTGCAGACGATAAAATTAATGCGACTCATTTTCTTTTTTGAAGGGTAGAAAACACTGTGGGAAAAGGGAGAAAATGTTTGTAACCAGCTTTTTCTCCTTTTTCGCTCAATGTTTTTAAAAGCTTTCTTTCTCAGGAATCTTGGAATTATTTAGTATAGGGTTAATTAATCTGAGGCCAGTACATGTGAACATAAGGTGGAAATTAAAAGAGCATCGCACGCGGGTGCCAACGCTCGGCTGCAGTCGGTCGATTTTCAGTAGAAATTTTAAGTCGAAACAGAGGCAGAACTGTATCAAAAATATTTTGACGGTTAGCTGCCCCTGTTGTATGGAGTTAACGACTAGTCCAAGTTTGAACTAAATATCGTCAGAAATTACAGAGATATTATAAAATGTCACAGTTTTTGACAGTTTTAAGTCAAAAAAAGGGGCATAACTATGTCCCAAATATTTTGAAAGCTACCTGCCTCTGATAGTGTGCTTAACTTCTTTGGTAATGACAGAGATATGAAATGTCAACGTTTTTTTGCACGATGCAGACGACAACGCAGTCAACAGCGAAGCAGACAAGAAGAGACATCGACCTTTTCTCTTAGTGTCGGCCAAACGGGTATTTTCGGCAAAGAAATATGACAAATGAGTACAATTCCAAAGTTGCCTTAGTCTAGAATGTCGCACCAAAGAGAACAGTGAAGATCAAAGATCAGACTTTACGTTTAGCGCATTCTAAGCCCATACTCAACAACCACTCTCTGGAATATCCTTAGTCTTCATCTCTAAGATTTTCTAAATTTGAAAGTAACACAACTTCTTATTGGCTAAACCAAATACTTTAGCCAATCAGAAATTGTGTTACTTTCAAATTTAGACAATTCTGGAGTATAAGACCAAGAAAATTGTTTAGAACGGTTGGTGAATACGAGCCCTCTGATCTTGATCTTTACCGGCCTTATAGGCGAATAAAGCTGTGAAATCCGCTGAAAAAGTTTAAATGATTCAGACAATAAGACTTTAAATACCTTCGCATATGAGCCGTGCTCTGGCAAAAGGGGGCTTAATGCATCTCCGTTATACATGACACTAGCCCAAAGGAGCCACTTTTTTCAATAACCGACTCAATCATGAGGCAGGTTGGTCCTTTGACAAACAGAAAATTGACCAATAGCGAAAAGTTTCGGCCCAGGTCAGCCTGCGCGGACTGCGCAGGCTGGCCTGGGTCGATACTTTTCGCAGATGCATTAAGCCCCCTTTTCACAGAGCACGGCTCACATATAAGTAGGCAGACGATAGTCGTTAAAAAAAACGCACATTTTTTTTTTAAATTGGGTGAAAAAAATAATGTACGTTACAAAGTGCTTCGAGTTGGTAGTCACAGTTTGAGGAGAATCCAGCATAAGTCATATTTTTCCCCATAATAAAAGAGGGCTGAGCAGACAAAGAACGCGTAAAAGAAATAAATGAGTACGTCAATCACGGTTATAAGACCCTTTCATCCGTACTGATAATGTCCGAAAACACATCAAGCTTTAGACGACGGTCGAAGCGTGAATATCTTATTTTTCCGGGACACTCAGACCGGAAGGACAGGGAAAGGGAATTAGAGAGAAAGAAAGATAATGATAGAGAGAGGGAGAGAGTGTGAGAAGAGAGAGAGAGAGGGGGGAGACGGAGAGAGAGTGAGAAGAGAGAGAGAGAGAGTGAGAAGAGAGAGAGAGAGAGGGGGGGAAGAGAAGTAGAGAGAGAGAGAGACAGAGAAGAGAAGAGAGATAGAGAGAGATGGTGAGAGAGTGAGAAGACAGAGAGAGAGAGAGTGGGGTCTTTTCCGGAACATTCGGAATGGGGGAGAGAGAGAGGGGGGACCTACCAAGGTCTATCAATATGGTCTTGACAGCAGTTTCCCGGAACTTTGCAAGGATAATTTTCTGCCTAAAAGATCTAAAACTGTTAACCCTTTACCACACAGCCCCGACTTTTAACGATCTTGTGAAAGAAGACTTTTGAAAACATCGTGGGAAAAGGAGAAAATGCTGGTAACCAGCATTTTCTCCTTTTTCCAACAATGTTTTCTATCCCATCAAATGCAACGTCATCAAACCGAGCCAAAATTAATTTATCATCTGAAAAAGCTTTTGGTCTGGACAACCTAAAATTAGGTCGTGTGGTAAAGGGGTAAATAGATTATTACGCGGGGAAGGGTCTAAATATTGAGCGTAACACTGACAATTCCAGGAGAAAACATATCGAATTATTTGTAATCAAGACGAAGATGTCTCCACTGCCTGTCCAAGACGGCGTCGGATACAAGGCCAGTTTTATATATGAATGTTACTGGACTTAGACTCCTGGGAAAGACCAGAAAAATTTAGACTCCTGAGAAAGACCAGGGCCCATGATTATAAAACTTTTTTATTACTAAATTGAGAATTTACTCAAATTTCAAAATTGAATCAAAGCTTTATTTTTGCTGAAACAGTACTATTAGTGTAGCATATAACATTTTAGCAATATAATCTTTTTATTTCATATGATTTCGGTAGTGTTTTTGCAGAAATACAAATTTTATTCAAACTTGAAGTTTGAGTAAATTCTCAACTGAGTACAAAAAAAGTTTTATAATCTCGGGCCCAGAAGAACAATCAATGGTTTGGTTTCCTAATAATTATAAGCGGTGCTCTGGCAAAAAGGGGCTTAATGTACTCCGTGAATGTACTCCGTGAAGCATAATTCCGAGTAAGCCAACAAATAACTATGAATCCATACAATCAATTCTGTCAAACAATCGACTGGATCTGGAGCTAGAATGGTCCTTTGACAGGCAGATATTCGAGCAATAGCAAAAAGTTTCGACCCATGTCAGCCTGCGGTGGCTGACATGGGTCGATACTTTTTGCAGATGCATTAAGCCCCCTTTTCACAGAGCATATCTCACATTTAAGCCGTGCTTTGGGAAAAAGGGGTGTTTATCCCATCTTCGTGATGCATTATAATAATACCAACTTGCAAACATATGGCTGTTTTCATTGTTGACTGGAAATATCATTTCTTCCGCTCTTTTTCTCATTCAAATGTTATTTTAAAATTACTGTGGTATTATTCTTTATTCACAGTGATTGAGGCAACCAGCGTGGGTCTCGAACAAAGTGTTCCTGACAACGAGGCAAATCCGCGGAACCAGGAGCTCCTGGAAACTCCACCACGAGCCAAGTCTTCCAAAACAAAATCGTGACGATAGCCTGCTGGGAACCTTCAACCGGAAGTAGCACTGAGTGCTATGGGCGGTCAAAAACTGTTGCTAGAATATTTAACTGATGCAAACCCTGTTTTTTCTGATGATGACATTTTGTGGCTGCTCTTTTTTTATTCATACGTATGTGTTGTTAAATGTTATCGAAATACTGATTAAATGGAAAAATTAAAAGACAAACTCCGCTTTTTTCACATTTAATATGACGTCTGCTTGCAAATGCTTTCAATATGGATGAGTCTAGAATTTTGTCGTACTGGAAAGGATTATACAGGCAATACTATTCGGCGTTGCCGCAGAGTAGCAACTCCAGGTGTGACCCAAGCCACAGCTGTCGTAAAAATGGTCGATTCATAACCTGGTACCCAAGTTATCTCCCTTGACCGTCCGAAAGACTTCGATACGAAGATAGATAACAGGCTGCTAAGTTAAGTCGTGGCATTGGGCGCCGGCCTGTCATATCTTGCTGGCCATATGAATGAATGAATGAATGAATGAATAAATGAATTTTGTAGCATATCAAAGTTTGTCACCTACATACCACAGTTTGTCACCTAGCCTGTAAAATCATCCACTGCTACATGTACCTCGGTCAGTCTCCTCGCATGTATGAATGATTATTGAATTTAGCTGCATGGTCCAAACGTCAGAAAGCTAACCTTTGAAACTCGCCGACGCTATCTTGGTCCGTCAGTCGTGTTCCGGGTTGTAAAATTACCTCCCTGTAAATAATACAAACGACAATAGGGCATTACAATTATTTAGGATCCTGTGTGTAATATAGAAGCTGCGGCTGACCAATAGCAGGTTTGTTTGGCTTTTAAGGCCGTTTTCAACATTACCTCAGTTATAACGCGGCGGCCTTAGTACCCATCAATCTTTTTCCTGTCGTTTCTTTTACCGGAACTTCGCATTTATTCTTCCCAAGCCACTGTCTACTTTCCCACAAAACCATCGCCGAAACAATAATCAGCGGTGAAAGAGAAATGAATCCTGTCGCAAGGACTATCATCAATCCTCGGAAAGAAATTGGCCGAGCTGAGGGTTCGAACCAGCAACCTCCTGCTCTCAGGTCCTTGGACTGCGCTACCAGGCTCAGCTGATCCCAAGGTAGATGCTTTCGGCGCATTTGTCTGGTTTGTCTTGTTTCTTCTTTCAATGCAACTTGCGGATCGTAAAGATTGG
This sequence comes from Hippopus hippopus, assembly GCA_946811185.2. Taxonomy (NCBI): domain Eukaryota; kingdom Metazoa; phylum Mollusca; class Bivalvia; order Cardiida; family Cardiidae; genus Hippopus; species Hippopus hippopus. The sequence goes on from OX328109.1 coordinate 2,022,096, forward strand.
AGGCTCGTATCCATGATAGATTCAAAGATCTTATCCTAAATACCAAACTATGAAATTTTAGACTTGTCCGAATCGAAGGCACGTGACAAATTAGATGTAGCTGAAATGATAGTAATTGTCTGTGAAAGTGTAGAAAAAACTTGTGGAAAAAGGAAAAAATGCTGGTTGCCAGCATTTTCTCCTTCTCCCACAAGGTTTTAAAATGCTATTTCTTTAGGGTCGTTAGAACTCGGGATCGAGTGGTAAACGTTTAAATCATTCACTACCAAATAAACATGGTTTATTTTCAATCGCTATAAATATATTAATTCCACTACAAGATGGAGGAACAGTTCAGTTATAATCTAGAATAAAAGGATGCAGGTTCTGTGCAGTCAGATCTTGATCTACACTGTCCACAAAAGCTTTTATTGTCGCCAATGGTAAGAAAAGAGATAAGATAATTGGTGACGTGAGCCAACAAAAACTACAGCTGTCACTGAATGTGACTTAATACCCCCCCCCCACAGAAAAAAGTGTCAAGTTCAAGGGGAGATAATTCCTCAACCAGGAGGAGTTGATATTTGAAAATTGCGTCTTGCAAATCTTCAATATATGATCAATATATGTGCAAAGTTTCAATACAATTGAAGGAAAATTGTAGGAGGAGTTTGCGACACAAAATTACTAGTATTTTGTACACAGACGGACACACGGACAGACAGGCTGATTCCAGTATACCCCCGAAAACATTCGTTTTGCGGAGGTATAATTAACTGACTTGACACTATGATCATGATAGCTTGGTCCATATTCACCAACCACTCTAAGAACAATCTTTGTTTAGAATAGTTGATAAATTTTCATGATACGGTCCCTGATTTACCAGCCAAAGCGTAAGGTAGAGTAATTTCACGACCAACTCTCTTGAAGAACTACTGTTTAACTGATTGATTGATTGATTGATTGATTGATTTCCCACAAAGGCTAACTATCGTCGAAATAATGATCAACGGTGAGAGAGGAATGAATCCTGTCACAATGACTATCATAAACGCTCAAACTAGCCGAGCTGGGGACTCGAACCTGCAACCCCATGTTCTTAACTGCACGCTACAGACTAAGCTACGAAAATGTGCAGAAGCCTGCATAAATTCAACATGTTTCCAACAGGTACATGTATCTTGTAGGGACACAACAAATTTGCGGGACCAACCGTATTCTTGTTAACGCTAATTAGCGCTTATCTATTAGTCCACAGTTTAAAACGACACCCAGAATTATTTAAAGGCTATTGAAAAGCATTGTGAAAAAAAAAAGAGAAAATACTTTTAAATCTAGCTTGCATTATCTACTTTTCCCACAATGGTTTCTACCCTATCTAAAACAAATCCCGACATTTGGGCTGTTCTTAATTTGTCAACTGAAAATGCTTTCAATTTGGACAATTTCACAATTTTCTTGTCTTATAAAAACTTGAACAGTGTCACGGATTACCGCAAAATCTATAACAAAAAAAAAAAACTAGACTATGTAATGATCACACTCAAACACGAATTTTTTCCGGTTTTTGCTCAAAATCTATTTCAAAACTTAATTTCTTCTTTCTCAACTTAATTTGACATATTTTGACACAAGTGATAAATAGTTCAATTGATACACGAACCGGTTGCTTTAACTCTGGAATGTAGTGTCTACACGGCGTTTAGTGAATACTGGCCACGGTTCAGACGCGCATGCCCGACTTGATTACGTCACGAACGTCGTTACGTCACGTGACTTTACGGTACTTAGCAACCGCTCTGGTAAGACGACTAAAGTCTGCGATTCAAAGCGAATTTCTATTTCTCTTGCGATTTAATTAATTTTCAACCGAAAATTAAAGTAATGGCAAACGGAAAGATGGACGAGAAACATGGTGGATGTTTTGCGTGGCTGATACGTGTGAAGAGATCCGTTAATTTAAGAGTATGTAGATCTATTTATATCTTGAAAATTACTGACAAAATCTGACCTTAGTTTAAACATTATTTTACATCGATTGAGAACCAAGTCCTTGCAACTTATACTAATCTCTCTCGATTCTGCTTCCTTGGAACTACACCAGTACTAGCGCCGAATGTGTGGGCCAATGAACGGTCCCAAAGTTGACATCCGCTCCCGGGTATCGAACTCAGGACCTTATCGTAACGAGCCGACGCTCTACCTCACAACCACGGACACTACATTTCCCCCCCCCCCCCTTTCATCCTTTAAATATGAGCCATGCTATGTGCAAAGGGGGTTTAATGCATCTGCAAAAAATATCGTCGAAACTTTATGGTGTTTTTTTTTTTGTAAAATTTCTTCATGTTCGAGGGCCATGCTACATGTAACTCATAATTCAGTCCGTTGGTAAACAAAATTGATTGAATGGATCCATGATTATGTGATGACTTGCTTGGTAGATCTATAATGCAATACCGAGATACATTAAACCCCTTCTGCCAGAGCATGGCTCATATACATTTAGTAGTCATGATATGGTTAACCTTTTATTTATATACCGGTACATAATTTTGAATTTCAGCGACCCTTATAGAGTAACCTTTTGAAAACATTGTAGGAAAATAAGAAAATGTTGGCAACCAGCATTTTCCCTTTTCACACAACGATCTCTACCGTTTTAAAGACAATTCCAATCACGTTCGACCACTTAATCGTGTTGCCTGCAAATATCTTAAGGATTACGATCCCTAACTCATCGGTAAATATCGTGTAACACCGATGTTTTCGTAAAGGCTATTCGGCCAATCTCGGCAGCTTCCGTCTTTCATTATGAGAGTTAGGGGCCGTAGACTTACTATTTTATCGGTAAATATCGTGTGACATCGACGTTTTCGTAAAGGCTATTCGGCCAATCTCGGCAGCTTCCGTCTTTTAATATGAGAGTTAGGGGCCGTAGACCTTTAATTCCGGAAAATCTGAAATTTTGTCGTCTGGAAAAGAGTATTTTTAGGTAAATCTAAATTTTCACTCCACTCTCCCTGTATCTGATCCTCACATATGAGCCGTGCTCTGCCAAAAGGGGGCTTAATGCATCTCCGTGACGCAATGTACAGAGCAAATCATCACATTAGTATCTATAGATCCATAAAATCAATTTTGTCTTAAAAACCGGCTTAATCCTGAGATAGAATGGTCTTTGAACATGCCAAAAATTTACCAAAAGCAAAAAGTTTCGACACAGGTCGGCCTGCGCAGTCTGCGCAGGCTGACCTGGATCGATACTTTTTGCAGATGCATTTAAAAGTGCCTATTCATAGAGCATGGCACATACATATAAGCCATGCTCTGATATAAGGATGATTCATGCATCTCCGTGATCCACGATACCAAGCACGTCATCATATACATATGGATCCATGAAATCCATTCTGTCTAACAACCGACTAAATTATGAGGTATGCGTATTCTTTGACATGCAAAAAAATTGTCAAAAGCAAAAAAGAAGTTCGGTCCAGGTCAGCCTGCACAGTCCACGCAGGCTGACCTGGGTAGATACTTTGTCCAGAAACATTAAAGCTCCTTTTCCGAGAACATGGCACATATGAGCCCTGATATGGCAAAAAGGGGCTTATTGCATCTCCGTGAGCCATGATACCAAGCAAGTCGTCACATTATTATGGATCCATAAAATCCATTTTGTCTAAAAACCAACTGGATCATGAGGTACACTGGTTCTTTGACATGCAAAAAAATTGCCAAAAAGCAGGCAGTTTCGGTCCAGATCAGCCTGCATGGACTGTGCAGCCTGACATGGGTGGACACCTTTCTGCAGATGACCTAAGCCCCCTTTTCAAAGACCATCGCTAATATATATGAGCCATGCTCTGTGAAAAGGGGGCTTCATGCATCTGCGAAAAGTATCGGCCCAGGCCAGCCTGCGCAGTCCGCGCAGGCTGACCTGGGCCGAAACTTTTCGCTGCTAGTCAATTTTCTGTTTGTCAAAGGACCAATCTACCCTATGATTAAGTCGGTTATTGAAAAAAGTGGCTCCTGTGGATCGATAATTATGTGATGACTTTGGCAGGTATCAAGTATAACGGAGATGCATTAAGCCCCCTTTTGCCAGAACATGGCTCATATATTTTTTTCATACCGGTCCCTTTTGTTCTCATGAAAAAAAAGTAAAGCAAAGTCAAATGTTTGCACAACTTAAAAGCTCACCTCTTGTTTAAACTAGCGGCGACACAGAGCCCTAGATTTTCTGGCTTAGATATTTTGTCTACAACCGTTATAAATATCTATATTATATTTTCAGCTCACCTGAGCTCTAAGTGCTCAAGGAGAGCTTTTCTGATCGTGCAGTGTCCGTCGTGCGGGGGGCGTCTACAACTACCATGTGTACGCTCTAGAGGCCATACTTTCAGTACAATACTAATGAAATTTTGTCAGAATGTTTGTCTTGATGATATCTTGGATAAATTTGAAATTGGGTTATGTCGAGTCAAAAACTTGGTCACTAGTACAAATCTTAGAATAAACTTTTATGCACACTAGATATCACATTTTCAATCTGATACTCGTAAAATTTGGTCGAATGTTTGTTGCAATAATATCTCGGATAAGATCGAAATTGGGTCACCTCAGGTCAAAAAGAAGGTAATTCAAGTAAACCTTAGGAAAAAAAAAAAACCTTGTGTGCACTCTAAAGGCCACATATTCGGTCTGATATTTATGAAACTTGGTCAGAATGTTTCTCTTGATAATATCTCGGATCCATATGATGGAAATTGGGTCACCTCAGATCAAAAAGAATGTCATTCAGGTAAATCTCCTTGTGTGCAACATATATATTCAGTCTGATACTCATGAGATTGGTCAGAGTGTTTGTCTTGATGATATCTCGTACATTGAAATTAGGTCACATCAGATCAAAAAGCAGGTCACTGGGACAAAACTTAAAAAAAAAAACAAGAGGACCATAATGGTCCTATGTTGCTCACATGAGTACAAGAATGAAAGGTTAAGTACAATGATGTACATTTTCTTCTTTCTTTACATACACATACCAGTACATTACCTCCTCGGTCGAATTACCAGGGCGGACATTAGCCCCTCAATCAATATAACAATCCAGACATTAGCCCCCCTTCCCCCCCCCCCCCCCCATCAAGAGTACAATTCATGCAATAGCCCCTCTCTTGTATGTTCTGTTAAAATATGATCAGGTTTGGTGAAAAAACTAGACCTGTAGAAAGTAGCCGAATACCCCAGCTGGTGCCTTGTCACTAAATGACTCCCCTTTCCAAACCCAAAATGTATAAATAACTATGGGCAAAAACTAAAAAAAATTAAAATGACTAGTGTTATGGATCTTGTGCACTGCACTTGTCCTCATTTATCAGATTGCCATTTATCTGTTTTTGAAGTTTCAAGTCCATAGCTTGTACACTTTGGAAAATGTGCTCTGGACCAAAAAATACCAAGGGCAATAACTCCAAACATGTCGAAGACAGAGTAACTGCTCTTGTGAAGTGCACTTGTCCTCAATGGGAACTATCTGTATTTGAAGTATGAGGTCAATAGCTTTAATACTTTGAACGAAATGCTTCAGACAAAAAACTAAGGGCAATAACTCCCAAAAATACTGAAGACAGAGTTATAGATCTTGTGTATTGCAATATGCTCAATGTGATCTATCTGCATACAAAGTTTGAAGTTGGAAGCTTTTATACCTAGGACGTTATGCTCTAGACAAAAATCTAATTTGTTAATTAACTAAGAGCAATAACTCCAAAAAATGGACAGAGGTTTGGTTCTTGTGATGAAGTTTTGAAGTCAATAGCTTTCATAATTTAGAAGTTATGCTCCATACAAAATCCAGTTTGAAAAGCAACAAAGGGCAATATCTCCAAAAATAATGAGGACATAATTATGGATCTTGTGCACTGCACTTGTCCTTAACATGATCTATCTGTATATGCAGTTTGAAGTCCATAGCTTTCATATCTTGGAAGTTATGCTCCAGACAAAAATCTATTTTGTAAAAAAACTAAGGGAAATAACTCCAAAAATAATGACAAGTGAGTTGTGCTTGTTATGCACTGCGCTTCTTATCAGTGTGATCTATCTGCATATGCAGATTGATGCCAACATCTCTCATACTGCAGAAATTATGCTATGAACAAAAGTGCAACATTTAAAAGCAAAGGGCAATAACTACAAAAATAATGACAACACAGTTATGATTCATGTGCACTGCACTTCTCCTCAATGTGGTCCATCTGCATATGAAGTTTTAGTTTATAGCTTTTATACTTTGGAAGTTATGTTCCATACAAAAATCCAACAAGTAAAATAACAAAGGGCACTAACTCCAAAAATAATGACAGCAGAGTTATTGTTCCTGTGCACTGCACTTCTCCTTAATATGGTCTATCTGCATATGAAGTTTGAGGTTGTTAAAGTTTATTCTTTGAAAGTTGTGCTTTGAACAAAGCACCAACATGTAAAATTACACAGGGTTATAACTCCAAAAATAATGATGACAGAGTAATGGATCATGTGCACCGCACACTTCACCTCAATGTGGTCTATCTGCATATGAAGTTTGAAGTTGATAGCTTTTTATACTTAGGAAATTATGCTCCTGACGAAAATCCAACATGTAAAATAACAAAAGGCAATAATACCAAAAATAATGACAGTCATGGTTCTTTTACACTGCACTCCAAGATACTAAGGTCATGTACATTCTGTTAAAATATGATTAGGATTGGTGAAAAAATAAAGGAGCTACAGTGTAAACAAAGTCAAACCGAGCATTTTTTTTTTCTATTTCAAGGGCAGATAACTCTAAACATACTGATCCAATCATGCTGAAAATCAAACTCATCCAAAATTGTTAGGTCATGTACATTCTGTTGAAATATGATAAGTTTAGTAAAAAAAAATAAAGGAGCATCAGTGTAAACAAAGTAAAATCAAGCGATCTCAAGGACAGATAACTCTGGACATACAGGTCCAATCACGCTTTACAATGACCAACCATGACACATTTTCATAAACATACTAAATATCACTAAGACACACACATTCTGACTAACTTTCATGAGGATTCGACTAAAAGTAGCCTTAGATTGTACACAAGGTATTACAAAGATTTGACCTGGTGACCTAGTTTTTAACCCAACTTGACGCATTTTGTAATCAGTCCGAAATATCATCAAGACAAACATACTGACTAACTTTCATGAGTATTGGACAGAGAATATTGCTTCTTGAGTGTTCACAGGGTTTTTCTTAGATTTTATTTAGTGACCTAGTTTTTGACTCAACATGACCCATTTTCAAATCTATCCAAAATATTTTAAAAACAAAAATTATGACCAAATTTCATAAGTACTGGACTGAAAATGTTGCCTCGGGAGTGTACACAAAGTTTTTCAAAGATTTGACCTGGTAACGTGATTTCTTACCCAATATGACCCATTTTCACACTCATCCTATATATCAAGAAGACAAATATTCTTATGAAATTTCATCAGTTTGGCACTGAAAATGTGGCCTCTACAGTGTACAAAAGGTTTTCAAAAATTCAAAATGTTGACTTAGTTTCTGACTCTGCACAATCCACTTCCAAAATCATCCTAGATGTCATGAAGATAAACATTTTGACCAATTTTCTTGAGTATCGACTGAAAATGGGGCCTCTTAGGTGTCCTCAAGTTTTTTCTAAGATATGACCTGATGACCTTGTTTTTGACTTGAAGTGACCCATTTTCAAACTCGTTTAAGATATCAATAGGGCAAATATTCTGGCAAACTTTCTTGATTATTGGACTGAAAATGTGACCTTAAGAGTGTACATAAGGTTTTTCAAAGACTTTACCTGGTGACCTAGTTTTTGTCCTGACATGGCCAGTTTTCACACGCAGACAAATGTTCTGATAAAATTTCATCAGTTTTGTACTGTTTCATCGGTTTTGTACTGAAAATGTAGCTTTTAGAGTGAACTAAAGATTTCCAAAGATTTGACCTGGTGACCTAGCATACTGACTCGATGTGACCCACTTTCAAAATCATCCTGGACATCATGAAGACAAACATTCTGACAAACTTTCATGAGTATCAGACTGATTATGAGGCCTCTAGAAGCTACACTAACTTTGACCTTGTGACCTAGTTTTTAGACCCAACAAGACCCATTTTTAAACTCATCCAGGATTCTAAGACAAACTGGTTAAGACAGTTAAAACTCAGGATTGCTTGGTAAGGGGTTTTAACATCCCAAGTGGTTAACATAGACGTACAAGTATGCGGGTATTTGTGTAATTTAACTAGTGGGCCAAGGCCAGAGACTCATTGCGGCGTAAGCTTGACAAGAAAAGAAGGGGTGTCAAGCCCCAGGTGAATGATGAGGTCATTAACGAGGATGGACGGCCGGATCTGATAATTACAAAGGTGCCAATTAAACCTAGACCTTCCTCACCACGTAAAGAACCAAAGGATGATAAATCTGTGACAGGTAAACCTTTATTACTTTGCAGAAGAAGGAATTATGTATACCAAGCAAGTCACGTCATACAACATCATATAATTATGGGGACCATAAAACCCTCTGGTTTCTGCCAGTTAGACAAAATGTATTTTGTGGATCCATATTTAAATGATGACTTGCTAGGCTTTAAAATACATGATGGAGATGCATCAAAATCCCCTTTGCCTATGCCCCACTCAAATAAAATGCTCTGGCAAAAGGGGGCTTAATGCATCTCTGTGATGCATGATACCAGCCCAAGTCATCACATAATTATGAATCCAAAATTGCAACTTTTTTAAACAACCAACTTAATCATGAGGTAGACTGGTCCTTTGACATACAGAAAATTGACTAATAGCGAAAGGTTTCGGCCCAGGTCAGCCTGCGCGGACTGCACAGGCTGACATGGGTCGATACTTTTCGCAGATGCATTAAGCCCCCTTTTCACAGAGCATGGTTCAATTATATGGGGTGCATCCACTTTTTATTTCCATACTTTTTTATTTCGATACAAATATGTATCTAAAATTTATTGAAATCACCACAGATATATTCATGTTTTTCCTATACAGTAAAACAGGGATGTATTACAAAAAAAAGCACTGCAAAAGCTCAGCTACATTTGCTTTTTCAGTGACATTCTAAGTCAAAAAGGGAGATAACCACATCAAAAATATTTTGAGAGTTACCTGCTCTTCTGATAACAGTTCCACTGTAATTGTTCAGGACCCCCTGTGGTGGTTAAGAACCCAGATCTAAAGTAAAGATCTTCAGTGATGCCAGACATATGAGAAAATGGCAAAGTTCTCACAGACTGATGACAAGGCAGACATTCACTGGGCTATGACAAAACCTTAACATTTTCTTTGAAAACAGTTGAGCCAAAAATAGTAATATTGCTAAATTAATCTTGATGTGATGTAGTAAACACATGAAAACATGGAGAGTTTAGCAAAACAACAAAAGAAAAGAATTTCCTCATGTACAAAATTTCAGCCCCAGCCTCAAGACTGGAAGGTGAAGCAGATGAGCATAAAACTGTTGACAAATCCCCGGATGAGAGAATGTTTATCAAGTGTGACCCGAATGGCGACCCTGACGAAACCGAAGGTACCAGACAAACTATGATATTCCTTTGATTCAAGTCGTACTCTGTAAAAAATGGGGTTTAGTGCATCTGCAAAACGTATCCGCCTATGTCAGCCTGCACAGTCTGTGCAGGCAGCCATGGATCAATAGTTTTCATTATTTGTAAAACTTCTGCATCATTGGGCAGAATGGTCCTTTAACCCTTTACCAAACAATCCCTGGTTTTTACAACCCTGAGATAGAAGCCTTTTGAAAACATTGTGGGAAAAGGAGAAAATGCTGGTAACCAGCATTTTCTCCTTTTACCACAATGTTTTTTACCCTTCCTAAACCAAATTTCAATTTTTCAGTCACATTTATTTTGTCATCTGCAAATGCTTTCAATTTGGACCAGTCTATAATTTTGTTGTTTGGTAAAGAGTTAATATGATGAAAATTTACTAATACTTGGCAAAAGGTTTCGACCCAAGTCAGCTGGCCCGGGCCAATATGGGTTGATACATTTTGCAGATGCATTAAACTACATTTTCACTATGCATAATTTTTGCATTTTATCCATCTCAGATGAACATATATACGTATGAGCCATGTTCTGACAAAAGGAGGCTTTATGCATCTCTGTGATGCATGATATAAAGCAAGTCATCACATAATTATGGATCCATTAAATCCAGTTTGGCTGAGGTAGTATAGTCCTTGGGCATGCAAAAAATTTGGCTAAAGCAAAAAATTTCGACTTGGGTCAGCCAGCCTGTGTGGACTGCGCAGGCTGACCCGAGTCATCACTTGTTGCAGATGCATCAAGCCCCCTTTTCACAGAGCATGGCTCACATTTAAGCAATGTATAAGGCAAATTTAACCAAAGGCATTTATTTAAAAAAGATGTACTTTAAATAAGTGAAATATAAGTATATTAGTTTGACACACTTACTCGTTCGTCTTGCACTGTTTCGTAGTAGCTGTATAAGCCGGCCTCTGATCTACTTCATCAGTCTGTAATGAATAAATAGTAATTCTGGATTAGATAATGAATGCTGATATGTTTAATTCTGTGGGCCTACTTGTGGGCCCATTTATTACAATACTAAACATGGGTTTCTCAGTACCATTAATCCATACTCAGAGGCACTTATTCACCCCTTAGCAAATGGATATGATAAGGGATAATCCTTTTCTTCTACTTATTGGTAATTTAACCCTTTACCACACAATCCCGACTTTTAGCGACCCTGAGAAAGAAGCCTTTAGAAAACCTTATGGGAAAAGGAGAAAATGCTGGTAACCAGCATTTTCTCCTTTTTCCCACAATGTTTTCTACCCATTCAAAGAAAAATTTCATGATTTGCGCCATTTAATTTGTAGGTCTGCAAATGTTTTCAATTTGGTCAAGTCTAAAATTTTGTCGTTTGGTAAAGAGTTAATAAATCCTAACTCGTAAAGTCTGAAATTCACCCTTGTCAGCATTACTAATATACTGAGCTTGAACCATGCTCTGGCAAAGCAGGGGTCAATGCATGTATTATACTAACAAGTGATCATATAATTATGGACACATAAAATCATATTTGTCTAACAACCGACTGAATCATAGACTGGTCCTTGGACATGCAGAAAATTGACGAGTAGTCAAGTTTCAACCTAGGTCAGCTTGTGAAGTCTGGGTTGATACTTTTTGCAGATCTATGCATTAAAACCTTATGCTTAGATCTTGAGTCAGAAACTCTTACGTTGTTGTTATAAAAGGTACTTAAGATTTCAACAGTACCAGGTCACACGTTTTTATGTTGTTTTTCAGTGCGAAACTTTGTTCTCGGCATAATCAAAGATGCCGTACTAGAACTGGAAGGCAATACAACTGATGCTGATGCTGACAAGACTGTAAAACCACCTGATCCGGACAATGTGTCCATGACCTCTAGTGTACTGAGTGGTATGTACAATGAATATACCTCACCCTTTGCCATGTGTCAGTCACCTCTAGTGTACTGAGTTGTATGTACAATGAATATATGTCACCCTTTGCCATGTGTCCTTGACCTCTAGTGTACCGAGTTGTATGTACAATGAATATATGTCACCCTTTGCCATGTGTCCATGACCTCTAGTGTACTGAGTTGTATGTACAATGAATATACCTCACCCTTTGCCATGTGTCCATGACCTCTAGTGCACTGAGTGGTATGTACAATGAATAGACCTCACCCTTTGCCATGTGTCCATGACCTCTAGTGTACTGAGTGGTATGTACAATGAATAGACCTCACCCTTTGCCATGTGTCCATGACCTCTAGTGTACTGAGTGGTATGTACAATCAATGTACCTCACCCTTTGTCATGTGTCCATGACCTCTAGTGTACTGAGTGGTAATGGACAATCAATGTACTTTACCCTTTGCCATGTGTCTATGACGTCTAGTGTACTGGGTGGTATGTACAATCAATATACTTTACCCTTTACCAAACAATTCTGAGTTTTATCCACCCTATAGAAGAAGGCTTTTAGAAACAAAATGGTATCATGTTGTTTAGCCAATCAGAAATTTTATAACTTTGAAATTAGAAAATTCTTGAGAATGAGACAACAAAATGTTACCATGAATGGCTGATGAACATGGGTCTTGGAATAAAGAACGAGACCAACACTTAGAATAATTGGTTAATATACCCTGATTCTAATTTGTGGTTTCGCAGTGAGCAAAGCACCAGCCTGGGTCTGTATTCACCAATCATTCTTAAGCTTTCTTAGTCTAATTCTAGAGAAATTTTCTAAACTTGAAAGCAACACAACTTCTGATTGGCTAAACCAAATGAAAGCAACACACCTTCTGATTGGCTAAACCATTTGGTTTAGCCAATCAGAAGTTGTTTTACTTTCAAATTTAGAAAATCCTGGAGAATAAGACTACGAACATTCCTAAGAATTGTTGGTGAACTCGAACCCTGATTGCATCCCAGCTTAACAAACTGCCTTATTTGAGCTTTGAACATACAGTCATAGCAACAAGGATCATTCCTGTCTGACCTCTGAAAGCTGCATTTTGTTACTTTTTTGGGGGGCTTGCAAACAATGCTGTGCAAAGTATGTCTGAAAGTGCTTTTCAAAATACTAAGACAAATCTAAAATTTTGTCTTTAAAAAAAAAAAAAGTTAGGTACACTAGCTCTGACAATTTCTTTAGAACTCGCTACAGCAGCAGTTCATGACTCCCTGACCAATGTCATTGATGACGTCAAAGAGCAGAAAATGGCTGTGATTGTTGATGGTTCTTCCTTATCGTCCGGAGCAATAAGCGGTAAGTATTTTATTTTGTGAATGAAAAAAGGAAGCCATAGAAGATCTACTGCCAAAGGTTTGACTTGACTTAAATGAATCTCGGTATCTTGGCATGATTTCTCATGTACAAAAAAAGTAACTATTTTAACCACACAATCTACAGTAGAGTTCTGATGACTTTATAAATAAAATCTTTAAAAAACATTATGGGAGCAAGAGAAGTTGCTGGTAGCTAGCATTTTTTTTCCCCTTTTTCCATGTTATTACCCGATCAAAGACAAATCATTGTAATTTGAGCCACATTCGATTCTACATCTGCAAACAGTTAAGTCTAGAATTTTTTTATCTCCAACACTGACAATATTTGTTCTTCAGATCTCGCTACAGCAGCGGTTCATGACTCCCTGACCAATGTCATTGACGACATCAAAGAACAGAATGTGCCTGTGATTAATGATGGTTCTTCCCTGTCGTCTGGAGCAATAAGCGGTAAGTACAGTATTTTTCAAATGAAAAAAGGAAGCCATGTTAGATCTATAGTGCAAGGTATACATGTAATTTGACTCTAATGAATTTTTGTATCTTGGCGCGATTTCTCATGTACAAATAAAGTAAATATCTCAAACCTGTACAACAGAATCTACAGTAGAGTTCTGATGACTTTATGGAAGAAGTCTTCTAAAAACATTTTGGGAGCAAGAGAAGTTGTTGGTAACTAGCATTTTCCCCCCCTTTTCCACGATGTTTATTACCCTATCAAAGACAATGCGCCATAATTTGAGCCTCATTCGATTTTACCAACGGTTGAGTCTAGAATTTTTTATCTCCAACACTGACAATATTTGTTCTTCAGATCTCGCTACAGCAGCGGTTCATGACTCCCTGACCAACGTCATTGATGACGTCAAAGAACAGAATGTGCCTGTGATTAATAATGGTTCTTCCCTGTCGTCTGGAGCAATAAGCGGTAAGTAATTTAATCTGTTGAGGAAAAGGGAAGCCAAAACATATGTAGGTATATTTTGACTTGAATGAAATTTTTCAACTCTATTTAGTTTAGTTTAAACATATTTATTTTATATTTGAGAAACAAGTTCTTGCAACTTATACTAATGTCTCTCAATTCTGGAACCACACCAGTACTTGCGCCGAGTGTATGGGCCAATGTAAAATCCCAAAGTTGACATAGATCTGCTCCTGCATATCCAAGGACATATGGACCTTTTCTCAGTTCCAAAAATAAAACTATTTTAATGCTGTGAATTGCAATCTCAATTTTTTATAACTTTACAGAGGATGTCGGTTGAGAACATGATGGAAACAATAGAAAATCTGGTAACCAGCATCTTCATCCTTTTCCCACAATGTTTACTAACTTGTCAAAGACAAGTCACATGATAATATAAGAGCCACATTTGATTCCCCAGATCTGCGTCCGTCTAGAATTTCATTGTCTTGTGAGAAAATCTCTCTAGCTCTGACAATGTTTATTCTGCAGACCTTGCTACAGCAGCAGTTCATGACTCCCTGACAAACGTCATTGATGATGTCAAAGACCAGAATGTGGCTGTGATTGATGATGGTTCTTCCTTATCTTCTGGAGCATTAAGCGGTAAATACCTTTTGTTGACAAAAAAAAAAAAGAATCCAAAACATTGAGGTAGTTCTCTAATTTGACTCAAATTAAATTAAATTGTAACACTATTTCTCATAAAAAAGAAAGAAAATACCTTAACCTAGTACTACACAATATAAAGTTTTAATGACTTTGTGAAGGAAATTGTTTTAAAACATTCCTCCTTTTTCTACAATGTTTCCAAAAGGTTTCTTTCCCATGGTTGTAAAAAGTCAGTATTGTGCGGTAGGGGGTTAAAGGAATATCTGAGATTATACAGCCTTTAGAAGTATCTGTGAGAGACAGGTCTTATGAAACATGACAAAGATTCATATTCATATTGGAACATCAATACGAGATTAACTAGCGTAAGAACTTGTGAAGGTCAACTGTTACGGAACATGACAAAGACTGATACTGGAAAATCTTTACTGCACAATCACGAGTTTAAAACGACAATTTAGAAGGAAGCTTTTGAAAACATTGTGGGAAAAAAGAGAAAATGCCGGTAACCAGCATTTTCTCCATTTTTCCCACAATGTTTTCTACCCTATCATAGAAAAATTCCATCATCTGAGTCACATTAATTTCAGTTTGTTGTCTGCAAATACCCAGCACTTTCAATCTGGACAAGTCTAAAATTTTATCGGTTGATAAGAGGTTAGTAATCTATCGGCACAATTTAACCCACCACTATTATACAGGCTAAATTAAGGCCCACTATAACCTTTCACAACTAATACAAACGAAAAACATTTTTAGGAAAGGAAATTGTCATTTAAAAGCATGAAAAACATTGTTGGAAAAGCAGCTATTACATGTCAAAGGGTGCTGGGTTTTTTCCCAACAATGTGTGTAATATCTGTCGTGCAAAGTCGTATTTTAACAGAAATGGGTTAAA
The DNA here is from genome assembly GCA_946811185.2 of Hippopus hippopus. Lineage (NCBI taxonomy): Eukaryota > Metazoa > Mollusca > Bivalvia > Cardiida > Cardiidae > Hippopus > Hippopus hippopus. The sequence goes on from OX328109.1 coordinate 2,037,480, forward strand.
TAACTCTTAAACACCCGACAAAATTCTGAACTAGAAGAAATTCAAAGTATTTGCTAATTGTGGCAAAAGGAGAAAATGCTAGTTAGCAGCATTTTCTCCTTTATCTTACAATGTTTTCAAAAGTGTTTCTCTTCTGAGTTGTTAAAACTCTGGATTGTGTAGAAAAAAATGAAAGCATTTTTGATTTTCAGTGCTGGCAGAGGCTGCCGTGACTGAATCCCTGACTAGAATTGTGAACAAGCCTGATGATGAGAACCAGTCTGCAAGAAAATCAACCTTGATCCCTAGGACTGTGACAGAAGTACTTGGTAAATATGTTCAACAGAAGCTATTTGGTGGCCTATGGTGATGTTTTATTGCAAATTTGTCCTTTTCTTTTTTTTTAATGTATGTGTATGCTACAGTTACTGCTTTTTTTGCTAACAGGCAGCTACATACCTGATAATGGTGTCTCAAAAATTCCTACTCTTTGCATGGAACCACAATTGCCATGAAATCCTAAGCGATGAGTATGGAAACTAAACATTTTGTGGGGCATTTACGAAGACAGTAAATATTATGACACATTATTGTATCAATAGATTTGGACACAAGTTCCATGGAATATGGTGCATAGACTGATCAATAAATTCAAGCGAAGCACACAGAAAAAGCCATTTACCTTCGCAATTCGTCAAAATTGCTGGGGTTTTTTTCCAGTACAGTTCATGAAAAGTAAAACAACAAGATGTCCCACCCTGTCACAAGGTTTTCATTAAAAAATACCAAATAGCGAAAAGTTTTGATTCAAGTCAGCCTGAGTAGATTGTGCAAGCTGACATTGGGTCATACTTTTTTTGCAGAATGCATTAAGCCCCCTTTTCACAGATCACGACTCAAACAATTTATGCTTGAAGGTTGGAATACAATGCCTGCAATTCCTCTTTATTTTCAGAACAACTTGACATTGACCCAAGCATTGGACTGTGCGTGCATGGAGAATTAGAATTTCCCCCGTAAGTTATCTACCCTATTTGTTGATTGCTAGAGGTATTTATAAACAGTCATCAGCGTCTCAAATAATATCAAAACAGAACAGAATGTTCATTTACCTTTACCAAACAATCTAGTGTTTAACCCCTTTCCACACAATCCTAAGTTTTAACCACCCTGATTCAGAAAGCTTTTGAAAACATTGTGGGAAAAGGAGAAAATGCTAGAGACCATCATTTTCTCCTTTTTTGCAAGGAGAAATCCCATTATTTTAGCCACACCTCATATAGGTAAGGTGCTAAAATTTTAAAAACCACTTTAGAATGATCATTTGAGATATAGGCTTGGACCTTCATTCACCAACCATTCTAAGAACATTCTTAGTCTTATTCTCTGGAATTTTCCAAAGTTGAAAGCAACACAACTTCTTATTGGCTAAACCATTTGGTTTATCAGTATCAGTATTCTACGTATATGAGCCATGCTCTGTGAGAAAGGAACAAAGTGCATCTGCTAAAAGTATCAACCCATGTCAGTCTGCACAGGCTGACCTGGGTTGAAACGTTTTGCTATTGGTCAATTTTCTGTATGTCAAAGAACCAGTGTGTTTCATGGTTCAGTCTGCTGCGAGACAAAATGGATTTTATGGATCCATAAAAATGTGATGACTTGCCTGTTATAATGCATCACAGAGAAGCATTAAAGCCTCTTTTGCCAGAGCAAGGCTGATATGCTTATTCCCTAAGAAATCTTCCTGGGGATGAATTTTCTTGAAGAATTGTCCCAATCCTAACTGGGGACAAGTTTCCTTGGGACAATTTCTCCTGCAGCAGAAGTAAACATTTGCTTTTCTCTATTTTCAGATGCTCCCCCTAAATGAAGACAGATTATCATGTTAAATTTGGAGAAAAAAAAATGTTTATGACAGTTACCCATTTAGGATGACATAAATGGCATAAATATTTTGTGAATTTTTGTAATGCTTTTTCTGGCTAGTTTGCCATGAATTGCATTTTGCTGAAATACAAAAATATATATTTGAAAAAAAAAAAATATTTATATAATAAAGGTTATGAAAAAAAAGTAGCACCTCTTGGTTAGCTTTCTTGATTGAATTCCTGATGAACCCTTTATCACATAATCCCTGAGTTTTAATGACCCTGACCAACATTACTTCTGAAAACATTATGGGAAAAGGAGAAAATGCTGGTGACCAGTATTTTCTCCTTTCACACAATATTTTCTACTCTTTCAAAGCTAAATCCTATCATTTGAGAAACATATGATTTGTTGTCTGCAAATGCTTTCAATTTTGACGTGTACAATTTTGTTGCATGGTAATGGGGAATCAATAGATTAATGAGCGCGACTTGATGTGCATTTGTGAATGATGGAGAACAGGATCAAACTGCACAGACCTAAGAATTGTGACTTCCGTTCCTATATATACCTTTTATTACTTCTGTAGTTTATGTATAAAGTGTCAAGGTTAGGCCTGTAAAATCCTTCATCTTCGTCAATGTGCAAAAAATTTTACATTTTCTCATATATCTCTGTGAATACTGACGATAATTGCTTTAAACTTGGGCTACTTCTTAAATCTTTGAGTGCCAAATAAACCAACAAACATTTTCAGTAAAGAAAAAAAGACCCAAATAATTGCAGTGTCATGGTTACTCTTGTCCAGAATGTCTCAGCAAAGCAGACAGTGTGAATCAAAGATTAGACTGCATGTTTTGTGTAGTTTGATTTTGATCTACAGTGACGAATGTAATTCAATGTTGAGGGGTTTTTTTTATGTGAAAGGTAGAAAACACCACAAGTGGAAAAAGGAGTCCAGAAAAAGGAGTCCGGAAAAAGGAGAAAATACTGGTTACCAGCATTTTCTCTTTTTTTCCACAATGTTTTAAAGTCGCAGGGTTTTCCCTGGTCTTTGTCAAATGGGGACCATTTGACCCCCTTCAAATGAATTTAAGAAGGCATACATCTAAATTTTGGAGGTCATTCAGAAAATTTGGGGGTCCAAATTCAAAGAAGCAGGGGGTCAGAGAAAACCCTGAAAGTCGGGATTGTGTAATACAGAGTTAACTATCTACAATAAAATGAGTTATGGACCGACAAGCCACTTTTTACAATTCAAGGGGATATAATTTCAAAACTGAGAATGTCATTCTTGCACGCTGCCTTTATCCATCTATAAATATCTTTGACCTACAAGTTATAACTTAGTTATTTCCCTTTGACCATGTTAGCTTTAATATCCATGTGATCAAACTCCAGCCCAAAACAGCCATGTATTTAAAGATTTCAAAAAATTTCTCTATTAATTCTTCAAAGAAATCTGAAAGAAGTTGATCCCAGATTCATTTATGCCAATTTACATGCAATTCAAGCTTGTAATTTTTTGAAGATTTTCAATATTTTGAGTGATATTGCCAAAGCAATCTGTATTTATTGTGCAATAAAGTTCTTTGAAAGAAATTGAGGAATTCATGCCTTACCAGATAAACCCATGTTTCACAGCCCTAAATACAACTTTTGAGAATATTGTCGGAGAAGTATAAAATTCTTTCAACCTGCATTATCCATTTTCTCCTATTCCAACAATGTTTTCTACACTTTCAGAATTGATTGAATGATGTTTTACACTGTTTTCAACATTATTTTAATCATATCACAGCAACAACTCACATATTAGTCATATGATACTTTTGTTTGCATTATCTGTAATGTTCTTTGCCAATCTTCTAAATAGGAAGAATAAAGAACATCTAACATTAATCCCTCCACCAAACAATCCAGTGTTTTTACGACTCTGAAGACGGATGCTTTTGAAAACACCTTTAAAAAAGGTGATAGTGCTGGTAACTAGCATTTTCTCCATTTCCTACATTGATTTCTACCCTTTCAAAGGAAACTTCCATTAGCTGCACTATAACTTGATGTCCACAAATACCGTACTTTGAATTTGGACAAGTCTAAGATTTTGTTATCTGATAAAGGATTGTTAAGAAAGACATCAGCACCAGCTACCCAAGTATCTATTCCAAAACTTAGCCTTCAGGCAGACCCCATGGTATAAAAACAATTCAACAGCCTTTACTTTAGCATTTGAACCCTATTTTTACCATGTATAAGCTACCATGACGGTTCATGGTCTGCAGGGGTGTCCACTTAACAAAAACAGGAAACTGAAAACCAATGACAAACGATCTTACCAGAGAAGAAATCCTTTGCTTTGATCAAAACAAGTAAAAGACACTTACCTTTGTAACGTATGATGTCCTCATTCTTCAGTGTCCAGTTACAAAAGAACAAACTCTACTGAGAGTAGAGGTAAACAGCTATTTAAAATATTCGTTTACAGCTTTGGACAACACGCACGATGACTGACTTTGGAACAATTCACAGTTCTAAGGAAACATAACTCTAATTGACCGTTGTTGTTATTGTTGCTTACAATTATTTTTCATTCCTGGTTCTTTTATGTATGAAAAGTAGTAATATTGATTAACTTTAGTTAATTCATCGGTAAGTCAGTGTATATTTGCTACATCCAGATTCTAATCGTGTATCCAATTTCAAAATATTACCGCGGAGTAACTACAAGAACTACTTTTAGTATTTGTATGGCCTGCTTGTTTTCATGTAATCCAATTTTGATCTTGCATATTCTTATTTCATGTCTAATTTTAGTTTCCGAGTATAAATCAAGCAGAAACCAACGCAATGAAACTGTGTAGTATGAAATGCATTGGGCCCTATTTTATGCCAGGTCTCCGTGATGCGGAAGGTGACAATTTCTCATGTATGTTTAGGCATGGGTTTTCGTCTGCTTTTTGTCGAAGTTACGGTTTGGCTCCCGTTTACTTTAGCCAAGTTTTGCTGATCTCATAAGCAGTACCTTGTTATAAACAGCTGATTACATTTTTAATACTATGACATGCGTTTTCTTGAAAAGGTAAATCACAATGTTTTCAACCTTCTGCATGCTGATTGGCTTATTCTGGTCAACTGACCAGTCTCGAGTAGTTATATAAGGCGGCAGATTTTAAACTTGGGCACCTTCCTCAGATCACATTGTACGAGCTGTAGACAACTTGAAAGAAAACTGAAACTTCAAAAGTAGATCTACAACTTCTGTACAATGTTGGAGATGGTAATTAAATAATTTTATCATCAACTTGTGGAAAATCCTGTCAGATAAGTCAAATTTCTGGTAGATCAAGATCTATTCACGTGTTTAAATTTACGCCTTTAGCCTGTGCAATCTAATTAAGCCTTTCCGTAATGTGAGAGAGTTTGATAGCAGGAGAACCATTGCACCCATAATTTAATAATAATAATGGGGTGTGATGAGGTTAATAAAACGAGTCCGAAGGACGAGTTTTTTAACCGCATCAAACCCCATTCGAGTGACAGACTTTTAATATCACACACAACCAGTTGATTATACTATTTATTATATTTCTAGATTCACCCTTTTTTATTCTAGTAATTATCAAGAGTGGTACAATATGAGCAATAAAGGAAAAAAATAGTTCCAGCAAACATTCTTAAAATATATCGTCACTAGTGATAGATCTAATACCATAATTGTCATCACTACTGGTGTTGTTCACTATGAAATCCCAGTAATTCACTGATAGGAATATAATTTAATAGACTTTCTCATACAATTAGAAATCTAAGTGTCAAATGAGTTGGGTAAATCGACAAAACTGCCATTTTTTTGTTTTTATAGAGTTACCGTTTGTCTAACCCGACTATAAGGACTCAGAACCAGGCCGATGCGCCCTTACAGGGTTAGTATTATTTTTATTTCTAAAATACTTCATGGCCGACCCTAGAAGCTCATTCAGTATTATACAGGGCTTGAAAGCCAGGGGTCGCTAGTTGGATTCCAAGCTTTGACAAATTCTTTTTCAAAGATTTACGATAGTCATTGCAACACGATTTATTCTTCTCTCACTGCTGAAAATTATTTTCATGACATCTAGGCAGGAAAGGGGCAAATGACATAGAAAGGAGGTTGTGCTTATCTAAGTACTGGTTAAAGAAACTCCAAGAAAGGATGGGTAGTTTCACTGGCCGCCATTATTTAAAGGCCAAGTGGTGGCCAAAATGAAACTGCGGATGTTGACATGCATATAAATCAAAATAATACCATTTAGCAGTGTGGAAATTATTGTGAATATGATAATCTGTTATCGTACAGTTGGTCCAAGTGTTAGTCAGTGGTAGGGAAATGAATTTCCGCTTGGCCGGGCAGCTCAGTGGTTGGCGTATCTGACTCGTGACCTGGAGGTTGAGGGTTCGATACCCGGTTGCTGCGAACACTCTTTCCGATGATTATTTGCCTCTCATCTCTGATGCATGCGAGAAAAGTAGTCAGTGGCTTTGGAAAGAAAATTGTGTCAGTACTGGTGTGAGAAAGCCAGGAAACACATGGATGCGTCACTGATCGCCATGACATGACCTAAGCTGTTAAACTCCAATACAAACCAATATAAACAAACCGAAAATGAATTTCAAAACTACCGGTAAGTAAAAGTTGCCAAGTTGCTCTTTCTTTTCTTTACCTATTACCTGGGTTTGAAATTTATTTATTTTGGCAAGTAACTAACATATGGACCCACAGTTTACTTCTGGCTGTTAATGGGCCTTTAACTCTTAACCACATGACAAAAATGTAGACTTTTCTAAATTGAAAGAAGTTGAAATCAAGTTACACGTAGCTCACATAATGACTGTTGTTGAAATTGGAGAAATATTGTGGGAAAAGCAGAGAATGTTGGTTACCAGCATTTTCTTCTTTTCCCACAATGTTTTCGAAAGCCTTCTGGGTTGTTAACTCAGGATTGTGTGGTAAAGGGTCGTCTTAATGTTTTAACTGCAATCAACACCAAAAAAAACCTCAACATTTTTATTTATTGCCTTTTTATCTTTAATTTCCAACAAACTGTGTAAAACAATACATGGTTTTACTTTCGAAAGGGTAGATAACATTCTTGGAAAAAGGAATCTCAGTTTCCGGCACTTTTCGCAAAACATATGAAAAATCAAAACCACTTTAATCCTTTACTAAAGGATGCTGAGTTTTAACAAATCCAAAGAAAAAGGATTTCAAAACATTGTGAGAAAAGGAGAAAATGCTGGTACCCAGCATTTTCTCCTTTTCCCACAATGTTTTCTACTCTTTCACAGACACATTCAGACATCTTACCCACATACAATTTGCCATCTGCAAAAGCTTTCAAATTTGGATAGTCTAAAATTTTGTCATCTGGTAAAGGGATTACAAAAGGCATCACAAACATGCAACAATATATCATTTTTTAAGAAGAGAACAATCAAGGCCCTACATTGCTGGCCGAGTTTAAAAAAACAAATCTGAACATAGAGCCATTGTTTAGCAATCCAAAACTGATACTACATAACAAACAAGAGCACTACATGACAGCGGTAGTATTTTGAGTCAAAATCCTACCTTGAAACAAGAGCACGGCATGCAGGTGCCAACACTCGGCTGGAGTTGCTTGATTTTCAGTGAAAATTCAGTCGAAATAGGGGCATAACTGTGTCAAAAATATTTTGATGGTTACCTACCCTTGTGGTATGGGTTCCCCTTTTAATAGTGAACAACTTGTCCAAGTTTGAAGTAGATATCTTCAGTAACGACAGAGATTTTATTAAATGTCAAAGTTTCTGAAACTGTCAAAGTTTTTTCACCATGTAGACAAAAAATATGACGCCAGTGCTACAGCAATACCTCTATGTTTCCTTCGAAAATAGCCAAGCTAAACAGAAGATAAACCATGTAAACAATTGCTCACCTGAGCCTTTATAACATTTGAGAACATAATGACAGACATGCAATGAATTTCACCATTTTCTTAGCTTGAGTTCCAGTCCATTAATTTTTTTTCTTTTCTATTCTATTACATTGTCAAAAATGACGGCCTGGGGGACATTTGAAAACCAATCGCAGCCACATCTACTTTACTCCATCTCTCAGAGGGGTAAAGTAGATGTCGCTGCAATCTGTTTTCAAACGTAAATGACTAAAAATAGATAATGAAATTCCAATAGCCTCTGTTTGATCACTTCCTGTTTGTAAGCCATCTTTTAAAATACTGACAACAAAATTTCAAACGGGTTATTCACAACGACATTGGAGGATAGTTTAGCAATAACTGGGGTTGTTGAAGGTCACAATGTACCAGTTCAAGAAAGTCACTTGTATAAGAAATTAGCCCGTTGTATTTGAATTAGTCTAAAATGCGCGAATCCGTCATTTTAAACATTGTGACGTCACGCTAAAAACAAGTCTATTATTAGATTATCCGCACAATTCATAATCATGGGGAGACCCTTGAATGTCCCCAGGCGGAGATAATAACGGAAGCAATGAACAGATAGCTGCCAAAGATCTGTAGTAGAATGCAATTAAGAGAGAGTGATATGGAGTAATTAAGAAATTATTACCACCTGGACCCAGGCTACCATTTTCTCATCTTGATGACAGCATGCATTAAAAAGAAGACTAAAATAAAGATGATAAAACTTAGACTTGCACAAATTTAAAACATGTGCAGAGGACAAATAGGACGTGTCTCAAATGATGGAATCTGTCTTTAAAAGGTTAGAAAAAAAATGTGGGAAAAGGAGAAAATGCTGGTGGTCAACAGCATTTTCTCCTTTTCCCCCATTTTTTTAAAGAGTTTCTTTCTCAGGAACATTAATTTAACTTACTCTTTACTACACAATCCCAACTTTTAATAACTCTGAGAAAGAAGGCTCTTGAAAACATTGTGGAGAAATGAGAAAATGCTGATAACCAGCACTCATCCTTTTCCCACAATATTTTCTACCCCATCAAAGACAGCAATCATCATTTGTGCTACGTTAAATTTTCATCTGCAAGCGCTTTGAATTTGGTCCAGTCCTAAAGTTGTTAACTCTTTACAACACAGCAAATTTTTTACTGGTCCAAATTGAAAGCATATGCAGACGACAAAAAAAATGTTACTCAAATGAACGTTTTTGCATGTGAAAGGGTAGAAAACATTCCGGAAAAAGGAGAAAATGCTGGTTACCAGCATTTTCTTCTTTTTCCACAATGTTTTCAAAGGCTGTTTCCATCAGGGTCGTTAAAACTCAGGATTGTGTGGAAATGAGTTAATATTAGTCATATTCATCGGTGATGAGTTAAGATTGCCCATTCATGGCTGCCTTCATTTGGTTCCTCATGATTTTTTTCTGTATCATAACTGCTGTAGCCTGTAATTCCGGATCTGGATAAATATCCAACGCTTTTAACACATGGGACTGTCCTTCCTCATATCGTCTTTGTGCACACAGGAGCCTAGATATCAAATTAAATCATTCATTAAAGGCCCATTGGCAGCCAAAAGTAAATAATGTGAGTGTTAAAATGCATTTGAATTTAAATCATACCATTTAAGAGTATGAAACAATCGTGAAGACAAAAATTCGTTACTGTGGAATTGATCCAAGTGTTAGTCACTGGCAGAAAAATAAGTATCAAAACTAGGTTAAAAGTTGCCAAGTCACTCTATGTTTTGTTTACTTTTTATTTGATAGGATGTCTGCAAACTTTTTTGTCAGCCAATAAAGAGTCAACTCTTTATCCAAGAACACTAACAGAGAATTACCAAAATTAAAACATTTGCTGATCAAATTCTAGAAAGTGGAAAAAATGATAGCGTTTGTTTCTGATAGGATAGAAAACAGTCTGGATAAAGGAGGAAATGCCGGTATTTAGTATTTTCTCCTTTACCCACAATCCTATCAAAAGCTCCTCCCTTCCGCTTAAAAACAGAAAATATATCACAGTCCCTGATAGGGTTGAAAACAGTCTGGATAAAGGAGACAATGCTAGTAACTTGTATTTTCCTATTTACCAACAATTTTTTCAAAAGCCTCCTTCCTCCAGATAAAAAAAAAAATTCTTGTAGGATAAATGCACAAAGAAAGGACAAAACTTTTGAAAACTTTGTGGGAAAAAGAGAAAATGCTCGTTACCAGCTTTTTCTCCTTTTCCCTCAAATTTTACAAAAGTATTTTCCTCACGGACATTAAAGCAAGGGCTTATTTGGTACAGCTTACAAGGGGTCCTGCGTGGCTCACTGTAGGACTTGTGACTTTGAGGCCCCGGGTTCGAGCCTTACTAGATCCACTGGGCTTTTTGAGGAAGTGTCCTTGGGCAAAACACTGCAACACCTTAACCTAGTACTGGTGAAACCCAGAAAATACATGAATATGTGAGCTGCTACCATGATGTGACTGAAATTATGCTGAAAGCGGCATAAAAAACCATTTAATGATTCAATCAATAGTACAGCTTTCAAGGGAAGCATTGCATATTTGTCACATATTATACAGAGACTTAAAAGTTACCTACCTTCCCATTTCCACCAACTCATTGTATCGTTTTTGCTCTTCTTCGGGTAAATTATGAAATTCTACAAAAATAAAAAGACACTTTCTAGTTATAAATTGTATATATATTGTATGTAATTCTGTTAGTTTTTTTTTTTCCTTTGAAGCTTTAACAGATAAAAAATTTTAGATCTTTTTGACATGCAAGCTTTTGCTGAGGACAATTTAAATGTGCCTTAACTCTTACCAAACGACAAAATTGTAGACTAGTCCAAATTGAAAGCATTTACAGACGACAAAATAAGTATGGCTCAAAAACTAAAAGTTATTTTGGGAAGGGTAGAAAACATTGTGGGAAAAGGAGAAAATACTGGTTACCAGCATTTTCTCCTTTTCCTACAATGTTTTCAAAACGCTTCTTTCTCAGGGTCGTTAAGTCGGGATTGTGTGGTAAAGGGTTAAATGATGGAATTTGTCTTAGGTAGAGTAGAAAAATTGTGGGAAAAGGAGAAAATGCTGGTTACCAGCATTTTCTCTTTTACCCACAATATTTTAAAACCCTCCTTCCTCAGGGTCTTGTTCTTTGATGAAATTCTAAATTTGAAAGTAACACAACTTCTGATTGGCTAACCATTTGGCTTAGCAAATCAGAAGTTGTATTACTTTCTCTGTCTAGAAGTAGAAATAGAATGAAAATTAAGAATGGTTGGTGAATACCGACCCATATCTTCAGCACAAATAAGTATTACACACACATTTAATCTGTGTTTAACTCTTTACCAAACAACAAAATTTTAGACTGGTCCAAATTAAAAGCATTTGCAGACGACAAAATTAACGTGACTTAAAAATTGAAATTTGTTCTGGGAGGGTAGAAAACATTGTGGGAAAAGGAGAAAATGCTGGTTACCAGCATTTTCTCCTTTTCCCATGTTTTCAAAAGGCTTCTCTCACAGGGTTGTTAAAAGTCGGGATTGTGTGGTAAAGGGTTAATGAAGTTAAATCTTCAACACTTAACCCTTTACCACACAATCCCGAATTCAAACAATCATGAGGAAGAAGGTCTTTCGAAACATTTTGTGAAAATAAAGAAAATGCTGGTAACCAGCATTTTCTTATTTTCCACTACGTTTTCTACACTCTCCAGGACAATAGCCATGCTGGTAACCAGCATTTTCTTATTTTCCCACTGTTTTCTACACTCTCCAGGACAAAGCCATGTTGGTAACCAGCATTTTCTTATTTTCCCACTATCAGGGTTGCATCTAGAAATTTTCAAAGAGGGGGGCTGGCCCCCATCATCTTCAGAAAAAGGGGGGCATGTCCCCCCTTTCAACTGTAAAGAGGGGGGACAGATTTCATGGCGGTTCCAATAATGTGGTAAAGGGTTAATGTATTATTTGTTTTTGTCTTTGGAAAAAATAATGATTATATCCATTAAAGGGTTATTATATTCTAGTCTTCTTTGTTAAGATCAATGTCTTGTAACTTCTTCTTTAACACTTGTTACAGTACTATCACTGTAAGACAAGTAGACTAACCCCATCCTACCCTATCTATCCTACGTTGTTTAACATTTTCATTTCATAAATTCAACGAATTTTTTACCTCAGTGTTAGACTGAGATTTTAGCTTCCATCTATTGTTTCATACAGATATTTATGTAAATTTACTGTTTAAATTCACTACCACAGCTGAAAAGACAGTCTGAAGTGCCTCTGATCAGACGATGTCAAATAGACATTTTGTTGTGTCATGTGTTTTCGCGGTTTTTTGCATCGATCTTTTTTCATGTTTTTTAACTTTTTTTAAAAATATTTCCGAATGATATTGCAAGAATTTGTCAATAAGGGTTGCAGGTCACTTCAAAACATGTCATTTTACCCTAGATCAGTGGATTGATATCATCATCTCGCTTTTCATTACACGCCAGCTTGTGAGGTTGTGATAAACGGTGACGTGTGGCCCGTCATATTTAATACTCACTGTTCATGATGGAGTTATTTTCTTTCAAGAATTTTGTAGCCTTAAGACATCACTTGTTGCCAGCAGATTCGCCAGTGCGTCATTTTTGGACACATTTTTCCTAAATCGTCGCATTCAGTGATCGACAGCATGGGCCCTGCAGTGAGGCTTTTCGTCTGCATAACACAGATGACAAGCGTCTATTGATATGATCAAAATAACCCGACAGTCTACGATGTAAGTTTACGGTTTTAAGTTTCGAATGATTATTTGGGTAACCATGCATATTTTGTTATATTTTATTTCCCCAAGTCGTTTTTTCTCTCTTTTTTGCCGATTATGGTGAACACGATAATGCATTTTTTGCGGGCTAGTTCATTTTAGTGCGGGATTTGGTGCACAAACAAATTTCGTTTTCGCGGGATTTTTTATTTTGATGCGGGATTTCGGCAATCCCGCACTCTAGATGCAACCCTGCACTATGTTTTCTACACTCTCCAGGACAAAAGCCATGCTGGTAATCAGGATTTTCTTATTTTCCCACTATGTTTTCTACACTCTCCAGGACAAAAGCCACCATGTGATCCAGGTTTAAGCTGTTCTCTGAACAGACTTTGAATTTGTGCAAGTAAATAGTTAATTCTAACATGACACGTGAATTTGGCTCTATAAACACAATGCAACAAAATCGTGGTAAAATCTACGTCATTCTATATAGAGTGACGTCATTCTGTATAAAGTTAGTCGCCTGTGGCTGTTCCATGTCTGCACCCTCCGATATTTTATCAGTGAATGTCACTTGACGTAAACAAATCATCATTTTCCGCTATTCGACCAAGGACGAAGGAAAAACTCAAGGATTTACCAAAATTAACTGTTATTTTATAAAAATTGACAACGATGAAATTATTTGAAATGTTGCCGGTAAACATATATAAATCAGGTGTCTTTCATGGTGAACGTTAGTTCAAAACTTGCCAGTGTTGCATTGGAAATTGGATTGGGAGTGAATGGAGTAATATTCAGAGCATTCGAAGCGACTGCGACTCTAATACTTGACGATACATTCATTCTTCTTTGTTATTTGAAAGGGAGAATATATAACAGTAAAATGGTAGGGTTTTTTTTATGTTAATATGTTCGATGCCTAAGGTTTTATTGAATTTTTGATACTTTTTGTATTTACCGACTGGGCAGTGGGGTTTTGTTTTGGGTAGTAACTAGAACAGCCATGGTATATTCAAGGGAATATTATCTGCATCCGCTCTAGTACACTAAGTATGAACTTGTTTTCCTTTGATAAAGAGCTGGTCATGTTAGAGTCAAAATAAGCTTCTGTCTATCGTGGTTTATCATTCAATAAACCATGTTGTGAGTTATGAGGCGCAATGAATAAACCACAAGGGCTATTGCCCTCGTGGATTATTTATTGTGCCTCATAACTCACAACCATGGTTTATTGAACGATAAACCACGATAGAAAGTAGATTATTTCTTAAACATAGGATTGTTAAGAAAGAGGTTAATTTATTGTTCAGTAAGGGCTTAACTTAAATATTGAGTCTTGCAGAATTAAAAAAAATCAAGCCCTCATTGTACTTGCCATCTTCTTCCTCCTCTTCTTCATCGTCATCATCTTCACTCTCTTCACTACCGTCATCATTCTCTGCATCATCATTTTCATCGTCATCTTCTATTCCTACAATATTGCCTTCCCTCCCTTTGCCTTCCAACACCTGATGATATGCATTATCATTCTCTGTGAGTTTTCCTTCAGCATCAATGATATTATCAGCAGTAGTATTATTAGCACCTTTGTTCACAGATCTGTTTATGTTTCTGTTATCCACTAAATTATCTATTTCATCTTCGGTTATCATGTCTGTATCACAATTATCTTGGTCTTGGTCCATATCATCATCATCATCATCATTGCCTTCATCATCATCTTCATCCTCAACTGAATGATGATTATCTTCTATATCTACACCATCATCATGTTCAGCTATTTCTGACTTATCAAAGCTATTCTCTTCCTCTTTGTTTCCTTCTTCATCTTCCTCGGAACTTTCTATCACGGGTTTTCTAGCAGAAATGGATCGTCTTGCTTTTACCTTTCGGTTTATAGGTACAGTATCACTCTCATTCAATCTTCCATCATCACCGTTATCATCATCAACAGAAACAGCCAGACTTCTTTCCAGAATGTTTTTCATATCATGCACTGAAATATCACCTTGGTGTGAGTGTTCCATCTCATCTGGTACACTGGCGACTGACTCATTGATCACAGATTCCTCCATACTGTCATCTACACTGTCATGCTCATCATCTGCTTTACTAGAGAATCTACTTCCACCACTTAAACCACCCTCACTCACTCTGGATCTGTTGGGTGAATCCTGTACAATAGCAGGTCTACCTGAACTAGATGAATTTACGACTGGAGAGTCCTCAATCACTCTATTACCATCTTTAACATGATCAGTGTGACTGGATCTAATATCTGAACTTTCCTCTAACCCAAAGAATGCAGAATCCAATCTCCTTCCAAACTTGCCATGCTTCGTTGCCGATGATGTATTGGACGATGGCAGTGTCTGGATGATAGGTTCCGATTTAACAGGCGATATAAACAAACTCTCTCTCACAGTTTTAGATTTTGGAGTTAAAGGTTCGTAGCCTTTTTCTTCAACTTCCATTTCTCTCTCATTTACCATGCTTGTGCGACCTGGCATAGTGTTTCTCACATTCTTAACATCTTTCTGATGTAAATCAGCACTCTCAGTTTTCAGAGGAAAATTGGTATCATGTTTTTTAGGGGTATTCCCAATTTCCATACTTTCTACACTTTCATCTTCATGTATATTGTGCATAACCTTTTCTTGTTTTACAACTGGAGTAGTTAGATCTATCTCTTCTATATTAGGTTCAATCTGAAATACAATAAAATCTGGGTTATTTGAATATACTACGGGAAAAGGAGAAAAATCTGGTCACTCTCATTTTCCCCTTTTCCCAAAGTGACTTCAAAAGCTTTATTTCTCAGGGTCATAAAGAGTTTTTACAGGCTTTTAGCTGGATTAATACTTTTTTTCCACAATGTCCCCAGCTCAGCCTATGTATTTCCGAGTACTGATGATTGTTGTAACAGGATTTATTCCTCCTTCACCACTAATCATTGTTTAAACACTGATTATTTGGCAAAGCAGCCAGTGGTTTTGGAAGAATATTGTGCAAAGTACTGTTAAAGGAAACTCTAGGAAAGCATGGTTGAGTGTATTGGCCATGAAATGATGGTGAAAACAGTTTTAACGCCATATTAACATACAAAAAAATTAAACCCTTTATCACATAATTCTGAGTATTAACCCTTTACTAGGCGACAAAATTTTAGCCTTGTCCGAATTGATAGCATTTGCAGACCATCATTTCAATGTGGATCAAATAGTCCAATCTTTTTTTGATAGAGTAGAATACATTGTGGGAAAAGGAGAAAATGTTGGTTACCAGCATTTTCTCCTTTTCTCACATTGTTTTCATAAGGCTTTTTTCCAAGGGTCGTTAAAAGTCAGCATTATGCGGTAAAGGGTTAATGACCCTGAGAAAGAAAGCCTTTAGAAAACACAGTTGGAAAATGAGAAAATGCTGGTGATCAGTATTTTGTCCTTTTCCCACATTGTTTTCTAGCTTTTCTAGACAAATTCTACAATTTGAGACAAATATATTGGTCGTCTGCAAAAGCTTTCAATTTCGACAAGTCTGAAATTATGCTGTTTGGTAAAGAGTTAACAACATGTTAATCCCTAGGCTGCTAAGCCCGACTCGCTAACCTTTTGCAGACAGTGTAGATCAAGATCAGACTGCACAGAATGTGCAGTCTGATCTTGATCTACACAGTCTGATAATGGGATATTTTTCTCCAAAAAATAAATTTGAAAAAGCATCATTTGGGTTTTTACTATCGACTTGAAAGTTTCATTTTTTCTCTTTAGCAGGGTAAGGATTAACCTACATACAAATCTTAAGGTTTGGTCACACCGAGCCAACGGACAAGTAACGGGAAAAAAAATCGTTTTATCCGTTTGTGTCCGTTCGTATCTGTTTTATGTCCGTTTCTTATCCTGTGAATCGGCTACTTGTCCGGTGACGTCCGGTGATGCCCGTTCCGTCCAGTGGGAAGTTTTGAGCATGTTAAAAAATTTCCACCGCACAAAACGGGAAGAGACGTGCAAATGACAGACTTTGGATGCATCTGACTATTTATACCCTCGGCATGTCACGTGACCTGTATGTTCCTCATACATTGGTGTTCGGTACATTTCCGTTCATCGTACGTTGGAAGAACATTTTGTCTGGTTCTCGTGTGTTGCAAATTCCATTTTATCTGGTACAAGTCCGTTACTCGTACGGTGATATCCGTTAATAGGCCGTTTATTATCCGGTACATATCCGGTAAAGTGCATTTTTTTCCGTTACATGTGCAGTACTTGTGCGGTCATTGTGTGACTTATTTGCTCCACACACCGATCGCATGAGCCTCGAGCTGCAGAGGAGATGAATTTCGTCACCGGATAACCAATTCTGCATGTTTTTGTCCGTTTTCCCTCCGTTACATATCCGTTGGCCGGTCTGACCAAGCCTTTACTTTCTAACTGAGAATTCAACCATCCCTCCCATACATTATTTACCTTTACATTGAATTGATTGATTAAATGGTGTTTTATTCTACTTTCAACATAATTTCATTCATATCACAGCTACAGCTCACATATTCATGTATGTCCCATCTTTCATTAGTTCTTGGCTTCAGCTCTGAAGAGTCCTGCCCAAGGGCAATCCCACACAAAGCCCAGTGCTTCCAGTGAGGCTCCAACCTTAGACCTCCAGGTTACAAGTCCTACACTTTACCACCAGGCCTAGCAGGACTCCAGCTGACAACTCCCCCCCCCCGCCCCCCACAACCATGATATACCTTTATATTTGAAATTCTGTTTCTATCAGGGTTGGGTGAAGTCAAATCAATGGTGACGTTTCCATCCACTGGTCTTGCTTCATGTCCACTTTCAGTGTTTTCCTCTTCCTCTTCATCAGATGATAAACTCTCTCCATGCTCTGCAAAAACAAGAGTACTTCATGCAGTTGTTTGACTGAAGTTGCTTTAAGTAAGCATTCTAAGCTTAAAAAGGGGCATAACTGTGTCAAAAATATTTTGATGGTTAACTGCCTCTGTTGTATGGATTTCCTTTTTGATAGTTAACATATCTTCAATTATGACAGATATAATAAATGTCAAAGATTTGTCTTTTTTTTTAATTCTTGAGTCAAAAAAAGGGCCTAACTATGTCAAAAATATTTTGATGGTTACCAGCCCCTGTTATTCAAGTTCCCCTTTTCATAGTTAACAACTAGTTAAAGTTTAAATATTTCGCTAATGACAGAGATATAATATATTACTTCATGCTTTCCCGTAGTTTATCAAGAAAAAACGGTGGAATATAGTTAAATATTTCATGGTTATGACCAGTGAAAAATGCTGGTTTTTTTTCTAACTCTTCAATTGAAGGCAGAAACAGTAGTTCCCGGGCACTACTTACCTAGGTAAAATGGACGTGTTTCTCAACTAGATCTACTGAATTTGATATAAGTCCCCCCAAAAAAGGGTCAGAAGCATTAAATAAATAGAATATTTGTTGGGTTTTTTTCGGTGAAAGCTCGAAATTCATTTCATCTCATGAACACCATCGTTAATATTTTCACGGTTGTGCCACTCGTGAAAATATTACCGATGGTGTTCACTCGATGAAATAAATTTCTATCTTTCACCGAAAAAAAAAAAACAAATATCCTCTATATCTCAAAGTATTTGCAGACAAGGCTGACCATGAGGCAAGGACTATGACAATGCCTGTATTTTTTCTTTAAAAACAGCTGGGCTGAAAAAGCCCATCAAATACAAAAGGCATATGTACAGCCAATATATTACTTTTGACAGAAAGTTCCAGGTAACATTTAACCCATTACCACACAATCCCTACTTTTGACGACCCTGAGAAAGAAGCCTTTAGAAAACATTGTGGGAAAAGGAGAAAATGCTGGTAACCAGCATTTTCTCCTTTTCCCACAATGTTTTCTACCCTTCACAAAACAAATTTCAAATTTTCAGTCACTTTTATTTTGTCGTCTGCAAATGCTTTCGATTTGGACAAACCTAAAATTTTGTCGTTTGGTAATGAGTTAAGCCATGCTCTGGTAAAAGCCGATTTAACTTTTTACCAAACAACCATATTTTAGACTTGTCCAAATTGAAAGCATTAACTTAGAAAAGAAGGCTTTTAAAACACTGATTAATTGATAGATTAATTAACTTTTTACCAAACGACAAAATTTTAGACTTGTCCAAATTGAAAGCACTTGCAGATGACAAAATAGACGTGATTAAAAAATTGAAACTTGACTTTAGAAGAGTAGAAAACATTGTGGGAAAAGGAGAAAATGCTGGTTATCAGAAAATGTAACCAGCATTTTTCTCCTTTTCCCACAATGTTTTCAGAAGGCTTCTTCCTCTGGGTGTAAAAACCAGGGATTGTTTGGTAAAGGGTTAACTGAGTGGCGTTTAATGCCCTTTTTAACGTAACTCAGTTATATCACAGAGACAGCTCACATATTCATGTATGTCCTAGGTGTTGATTGATTGTATGGTATTTAAAGCCATTTTCAACATTATTTGTTATATCGTGGCAGCCAGTGCACCTATCCATGCTTTCCTGGATTTTCCTCTACCAGTACTCCGCACAATATTCATTTCCAAGCCACTGGCTGCTTTCCCACATAACCATTGTCAAAACAATGGTCAACAGTGAGACAGGAATGAATCCTGTTGCAATGACTATCATCAATTCTCGGAAAGAATTTGGCCAAGCCGGGGATCGAACCAGTGACCTCCTGTTCTGAAGTCCTGTATGCTACCGACTGAGCTATTTGGGCCCAGCGACTCAGGTGAGAGAAAAATTTTAAAACAAACACATGAAACCACAACCTGAATGCTCTTCATCATTATCCTCATCTCTTACGGGTTTTGGGAAGTCCCACATATGGTTTCTGGGTACACCCATAGTCTGTGGGGCCTGGTGCTTGCCCTGTCTCTCCTCCAGGGCCATTTCCTGCTGCGATTCCATCTGAAGTAACTGCTGAGCTTTTTGTACCTGGCAATGGAACGAAAATTAATTCTGAACCAAACGGCAAAATTTTGAACTTTTAACCAAATCAAAAGCTTCTGCAGTTTATAACATAAATGTGGTTAAACAGTTACTGTAGGTTTTGTTTTTTTAAAAGTGTAGGAAACATTGAAGGATAATGAGAAAATACTGGTTGCTAGTCCAAATTTAATACAGCTCAAAAGATCATTATTTGCTCTTTACCGAAAGACATTTTTTTTGACTAGACAAAATTGAATTATTGATTGTATGTTGTTTCATGCTATTTTCAACTTTATTTCAGTTATATTGGGGGGACCAGTGCACCTATCCATGCTTTCCTGGAGTTTCAATTACCATTACTTTGCACAATATTCCTCTCAACCCACTGGCTGCTTTAACACATAACCATCATCGAAACAATGATCAGTGGTGAGAGAGAATTGAATCCTGGTGCCATCACTATCATGATCATCAATCCTCCAAAAGATATTGGGCGAGCTGGGTATCTGAACCAGCGACCCCTTGTTCTTAAGTCCTGCATGCTACCAACTGTGCTACTAGGGCTTGGCAATTTTCTTGTTTTGTAAAGTGTTCATTCAGGGAGTTCAACTTACCCTGTGCTGAATGTAATCATTTTCCGAGGCGTGGTCAACTTCGTGTTCATCATCAGACATGTCCTCTGAGGACTGACCTTTACCTTGAGTGAACATAAGGTCATGGTCACTTAAACCAAACATTTCTGCAATGAAAAAGAGAAAGAAATCAAAGGAAAAAGCAACTGTGAGCATCTCTGAGATATAACCATCCCTCTAGTAACCGTATACTTGTGAAAGGCAGGTTGTGAAAACATTGCTGGAAAAGAAGACAAGAGGGCCATGATGGCCCTGTATCGCTCCACTGGCTATTAAGTCAATCATGTATCACTGCAGCTTGATAATCAAGGGGGGTAAATAGTAACGAACTTTATCTTTCATAAAAAGAGTTATTTCCCTTGATTAATGTTTAAATTGAAGTGACAATATTTTGAAGCCCATGTTAAACTTGCGATCCCTGGAATGAAGGCAATTTTGACCCCAGACCTACAATATGAAACTAGAATGTGTGGTTATAAACAAAAAGATTTTTTAATCTTGCCCAATAAAAAGTCATGTAAAACAAGTTTGCTGAATAAAAGGCCCTGTAAAATATGTGATCCATGACACAGGTTTATCAAGTTTTCACTATAAAAGCCAATGTAAAACTTGTGACCCCTGGTGTGGAGTCAAACTTGACCCCCAAAGTTAAAATTTGGGCCCTCTTGGTAGAGGCCCATTATATAAAGTTACATGCAAAATTTGGTAGCCCTAGGCCTAAATATGGCTATGTACAAGTAGATTATTAAAGTTTCCTTATATAAGACCATGTAGAACTTGTGACCCCCTGGGGTGGGGCTACATTTGACCCCCTGGGCTATAATTTGGGCACCCTTGATAGAGACCCCCTAGATAAAGCTAAATGCAAAATTTGATAGCCCTAGCCCTTATAGCTAGATGCGAAAGATTTTCCTATATAAGCCCGCCCATGTAAAACATGTTACCCCCCCCGAGCGAAGTCAAATTTGACCCTCGGCTATAATTTGGACACCCTTGGTACAGGTCCACTAGATAAAGCTACATGCCAAATTTGGTCGCCCTAGGCCCCATGGCTAGGTCAAAGAAGAATTTTAAAGTTCTCCCTATATAAGCCCATGTAAAACTTGTTATATAAGCCCATGTAAAACTTGTTACCCCCGGGCAGGGCCTAATTTGACCCCAGGGCTATAATTTGAACAATCTTGGCAGAGGTCCACTAGATAAAGCTACATGCCAAATTTGGTAGCTCTAGGCCCTATGGCTAGGTAGAAGAGGAATTTTAAAGTTCTCCCTAAATAAGCCCATGTATAACTTGTGACCCCCGGGGCGGAGCCAATTTTGACCCCAGGGCTATAAATTGAAGAAACTTGATAGAGGTCCACTAGATAAAGCTACATGCCAAATTTGGTAGCCCTTGGCCTTACGGTTTCAGACAAGAAGATTTTCAAAGATTTTCAAAATTTTTCAGTTTTGTTGCCATGGCAACCAGAGTTTTTGAAGGAATTAAATTCTTTCAAGAAATTCTGAAGAGGACCATGGCAGGATCATTTCTGTGAAGTTTCATCAAAATTGGATGGGTAGTTTCAGAGAAGAAGACGTTTTAAAAAAAAGTTAACGGACGGACGGACGGACGGACGCACGACGGACAACAGGCCATGACATAAGCCCGCTGGCCTTCGGCCAGTGGAGCTAAAAATGCTGTTAACAACTTAAATGTGGAACGATGATGCATAGAAAATGGCAAGGATTGCAACAAATAAAACATTTTCTAATGTTTTAAAAAAAAGTATCTCAACCCTTTACCACACAATGCCGACTTTTCACGACCCTGGGAAAGAAGCCTTTTGAAAACATGGTGGAAAACAGGAGAAAATGCTGGTAACCAGCATTTTCTCCTTTTCCCACCATGTTTTCTTCTACCTAATCAAAGAAAGTTTGCACCATTTGAGCCACATTTAAATTGTCGTCTGCAAATGCTTTGAATTTGGACAAGTCTACATTTTTGTTGTTTGGTAAAGAGTTAAGTCAAATGCATCAAGTAAGGCACAAAATGAATGTTAAAACTGTAATTAAAGTTGGCAACTTTTATTCTACTTTTACAAGTCATTTTTCTGCCAATGCCTATAACTTTGTCTGACTGTATGGTAATACACCATCAGACCCATAATAATGTCAATACTTTTAAATGGTATGTGTTAAATTTACCTGCATTTTGACTCTTGAATTGTTTATTTTTGGCTGCTAGTGGACATTTAATTAGAGGGAAACATGGAAAAAGGAGCAATTACTTTTAACCCTTTACCAAACAACCAAAATTTAGACTTGTCCAAATTGAAAGCCTTTGCAGATGACAAAATTACTTTGACTCAAAAATGGAAATTTGCTTTGGGAAAGGTAGAAAACATTGTGGGAAGAGGAGAAAATGCTGGTTATCAGCATTTTCTCCTTTTCCCACAATGTTTTCAGAAAGCCTCTTTCTCAGGGTCGTTAAAAGTTGGGATGGTGTGGTAAAGGGTTAACCCTTTACCAAGCGACTGAATCTTAGACTTGACCAAATTGAAAGCATTTGCAGACAACAACTTAATGGTAAATGTGGAAAAAATGACTGGATTTTTCTATGAAAGGTTGGAAAACATTGTGCGAAGAGGAGAAAATGCTGGTCACCGTATCATTAAAACTAAAGACTCTTTGGGAAGGAGTTGGGGCTTTAACCCTTTTGCCAAACTACTCCGAGTTTTATAGCAGGCTTTTGAAAACATTGTGGTAACCAGCATTTCTTCCTTTTCCTACAGCGTTTTTCTACTCTATGTTTTACAAAGCCCATCAGTAGAGTCGTCTTTATTTTGTTGTCTGCAAATGCTTTCAAATTGGACAAGTTCAAAATTTGTTGTTTGTTATTGAGTTTACCAAAGAATCCAACCTTTTGACAACCCTTAGGAAGAAGCCTTTTGAAAACATTGTGAGAAAAGGAGAAAAGGCTGGTAACCAGGGTTTTTCTCTTTTCCCCCAGTGTTTTTTTACCCTATCATTGACAAATCCCATCATTTGAGTCCTCATTATTTTGTTGTCTGCAAATGCTCTCAAATTGCACAAGTTAAACATTCTGTCGTTTGGTAAAGACTTTACCCCTTTAACACACAATCCCTAGTTGTAACAACCCTGTGGAAGAAGCCTTTTGAAAACATTGTGGGAAAAGCAAAAAATGCTGGTAGCCAGCATTTTCTGCTTTTCCAACAATGTTTTCAAAAAGCCTCTTCCTAAGGGTTGTTAAAACTCTGGATTGTGTGGTAAAGGGTTAAACCTATAGCGAATTTCTATTTTAAAATCACACTTATTTTGTCGTCTGCAAATGCTTCCAAATTGGACAAGTCCAAAATTTTGTTGTTTGGTGTAGAATTTAACAACAATTACATCGGCTACCAGGCTTCACAGGTAATCTTAATCCCACCTACATTGATCCTATAAATTCCTGGGAGAAGATTAACCCTGTTGTCAAACAATCCTATGTTTTCACAACCTTAGCCCTTTATTCTAACGTGACATGTGAATTCGGCTCTATAGACACAGTGCAACGAAAGCGTGGTAAAATCTGCGTCATTCTATACAGAGTGACGTCTTTCTATATAGAGTGACGTCATTCTGTATAAAGTAAGTAAGTTATTCAATGGAATATAATCTGCATCTGCGTTTTTACTCTAAGTATGAACTTGTTTTCCTTTCATTAACAGTTGTTCATGTTAGAATCGAAATAATCTTCTTTCTATCGTGGTTTATCCTTCAATAAACAACATTGTGAGTTATGAGGCGCAATGAATAAACCACTCAGGCTATCGCCCTTGTGGATTATTTATTGTGCCGCATAACTCACAACCGTGGTTTATTGAACGATAATCGACGTTAGAAAGAAGATTATTTCTTAACTAAACCACAAAAATTTAGACTCTGACCAAATTAAAATCACTTGCAGACAACAAAATGGATGCAGAAGTTCCTCTCTCTCCTTCTCTCTCTCTCTCTCTCTCTCTCTCTCTCTCTCCGTTATTTTTTCTTCTCATTATGGAGATCATTTAACTCTTTATAAAACAACAGACTTTAATGCTTGTCCAAACTGAAACCATTTGCAGATGACAAATTTGATGTGTCTCAAATGATGAGGTTTTTTTTTTTCTTTTGGAGGTGGGACAACACTGTTGAACACAAATCATATGTGGTTCAAATGATGATTTCTGTCTTTAATAGGGTAGAAAACATTGTAGGAAAAGGAGAAAATGCTGGTTACCAGCATTTTCTCCTTTTCCCACAATTTTTTTCAAAAGCTTTTTCTTCTTCAAGGTAGTTAAAACTCGAGATTGTGTGGTAAAGAGTTAAATAAGGATATTTTTGAAAACACAGTTGAAAAAGGAGAAAATGCTGGCAACCAACGTTTTCTCCTTTTTCAACAATACATGTATTTTCCACTCTTCCAAAAACAAATTTCTATTTTTCAATCATATTTATTTTGTCGTCTGCAAATGCTTTCAATTTGAGCAAGTCTAAACTTTTGTTTGGTAAAGAGTTAACAACCTTAAGGGAGAAGCCTTTTCAAAACATAGTTGGAAAAGAAGAAAATGCTGATAACCAGCATTTTCTCCTTTTTCCACTATTGTTTTTTACCCTTTCAAAGAAACATTGCACTGTTTGAGTCACACTGAAATCGTCATCTTCAATTTCTTTCAGTTTGGACAGGGCTAATTTTGTCATTTGGTAAAGGGTTCACAACCTTAACTCTTTACCAAACGACAAAAAATAAGACCGACAGACGACAAATTAAATATGGCTCAAATAATGATTTCTGTCTTGTATAGGGTAGAAAACATTGTGGTAAAAGGAGAAAATGCTGGTTACCAGCATTTTCTCCTTTTCTCACAATTTTTTCAAAAGGCTTTCTTTTTCAGGGTTGTTAAAACTCAGGTTGTATTAAAGACGAAGGCTTTTGAAAACAGTGGGAAAAGGAGAAAACGCTGATAGATAGCATTTTCTCCTTTTACAACTATAATTTTCTACTTTTTCAAAGACAAAAGAATGAGTCACATTTATTTTGTTGTCTAAAAATGCTTTAATTTGTTCCATTCCAAAATTTTATTGTTTGGTATAGAGTGAAAGAAAAAGACTTTTGAAAACATAGTGGGAAAATGAGAAAATGCTGATTAACTAGCTTTTTCCATTTTTTCCCCCAAGGTTTTCTACCCTTCCACAAACAATTTTCAAATCTTGAGTCATATTTAATTTGTCGTCTGCAAATGCTTTCAATTCGGACAAGTCTAAAAATTTTGCCTTTAGATATAGAGATAAATTTCTGGGAGAAGATTAAACCAGTCATAAAGCCATGGAGATAATCCCATCTCACAAGTTGACAACATTATGAAAAAATCTGATTTAACCCTATACCACATAATCCCAAGTTCTAACATTCCTAAGGAAGAAGTCCTTTAAAAACATTGTTAAAAAAACAGATAAAATGCTGGTGTTTTTACATACGAAAAATTAAATGCAGCTTGAGATGAATTTTTCTTTGATAAGGAAGGAAAACACTGAAGGAAAAGGAAAAAAATGCTGGAGATTCTGGTAAACAGCCTTTTTCTTTTTTCCACATTGTTTTGTGCAAATTTTGAGACAAATTTTCAACTTAGAGCCACATTTGATTTTGTCACCTGCAAAAGCTTTCCTGAGTTATAATCATTTTCTCCCATTTCCCTCCTTTAATTCTTTACCAAACGACAAAATTTTAGACTGGTCCAATTTGAAAGCATTTGCAGACGACAAAAATAAATGTGAATCAAAAATTGAAACTTGACTTTAGAAGAGTAGAAAACATTGTGGGAAAAGGAGAAAATGCTGTTTACCAGCATTTTCTCCTTTTCCCACAATGTTTTCAGAAGGCTTCTTCCTCTGGGTCGTAAAAACCAGGGATTGTTTGGTAAAGAGTTAAAAGAAAAAAAAAAAAACCTCATCATGTTAGCCAACTCTAATTTGTTGTCTGCAAGTGATTTCAATTTGGACAAGTCTAAAATTTTGTTGTCTGGCGAACAATCCAGTAATATCCTTTACCACACAATCCCAACATTTATCAACCTTGACAAGGAAGACTTTTGAAAACATTGTGGGAAAAGGAGAAAATGCTGGTAACCAGCATTTTCTCCTTTTCCCATCATGTTTTCTACCCAATCAAAGACAACTTCCACAGTTTAAGCCATATAAATTTTGTCATCCACAAATGCTTTGGGTTTGGACAAATCTAAAATTTTGTCTTGAGGTAAAGGGTTATGATAAATTCTAAAATTCATCAGTCTGTAACAGAGGTGTACAAAGACATATGTATGTAAGGAAGGATTATAGGATAATCCAAAGAAGATAATCTTTGCAGGAAAAACAAGGGTCCACTAATCCTTACATCTATGTGCTTGTACAGCAAAACTGTGAAAACAAGATTCAGAAATCTGTATTTCTTCCAACAACATCTGATATGTCCACAACTCTTTACCTGAATATTGTAAATCCTAGCAACTTTTACCATTTATCAAACAGGTGTAAGACAATAGCCCTATAGGAAACAAGAAATATCTTTAAAAAAAAAAGTACCGATGGACGGCATAAATTTGCCAGCAAATGGACAGGGGCCCTTAGAATAAAAATGTCTAAATCTTTTTACCAGTCACAAATTTCTATTTAATTCATTTATAGTCAGTATCAAAAAGTGGGTCAACGGCCTGCACATTCAGCTATGCCAAAAAAAGGTAGATGGCATAAATTTGCAACCAACAAGTCTACAGGGGTCCGCCAAATAAACGTTTCAATAGTAGGACAAAAGCCAGCGCATTCAGCTACGCCAAAAAAAGCCCCATGACAATAGCCAATAGGACAATCACACCATAGGACTAAAGCCATAATATTTGTCTATATGGCACTATGAAGAATGTTAAGATGAACAGACAGCAGGCATGCAAGGACAGGTAAAGTGGTTGCCATGATATCTCTGCAAAACTGTTGAAAACTCCCAACAAACATTCAAAAAATCAATCTTTAACCAGAATTCAGTCTGAAAGGTTTATTTGACAAAAGGTCAATTGCTATCTGTTCCTTTACCAAATGACAAGTTTTCAGACTTGTCCAAATTGAAAGCATTTGCAAATGACATGAAAAACATAATTCAAAAAGTGTAATTATTTTTGGAAAGTTAAAAAGAAAGCATTGTTTCAGCATTTACTCCTTTTCCCACAATGTATGCAAAAGCTGTGTGTTTCAGCATTGTTAAAACTCATGATTATGTGGCAATGATCTATAGAAGAAGGAAAACAACGTCGGCTGCAAGTGCTGCAGTGAAAAATTAAGTCAAAAAGGGACATCACTGCGTCAAATATCTTTTGATGGCTACCTGCCCCTGTTGTATGAGATTGTTAACAACTTCTCCAAGTTTGAAGTAAATATCTCCAGTTATAACAGAATGTCAAAGTTTTTGCATGGCAACTACATATACGACAATGAAGAAGATGCTAGGGCTATGACAATAACTTGTTGCTTTCTTCGAGAACAGCCTAAATGAAAATTTACCTAATGAATACAGAAACGCAATATGCTCATCGAGACTCGGATCTGTGAGTCTCTGGCCACTATGCATCTCCTCCAGTTGTTGCTGGGTGGTGGACATCTTCGGGTCATCTATGGTGAACAACTCTCGTAGTTCGTACTTACTGAAATACCTGCAACAACAAACATGCTTTTTGTTATTCTGTATCAAAATTACATCCATTACTCCCCTATATTTAAGACTAAGGGCAACATAACCCTGATTTCAACTCTTTACTACAGAATCCTGAGTTTTAAAGACCCTAAAAATGGAGGCTTTTGAAAACATTTTTGGAAAAGAAGAAAATGCTGGCAACCAGCATTTTCTCCTTTTCCAAAAATGTTTTCTACCCTATCAAAGAGAGAAATCATTATTTTAGCTGCATGTACTTCACTATTTGTCATCTGCAAATGCTTCCACTTTGGTCCAGTCCAAAATTTTGTCATTTGTTTAACTCTTTACCAAACGACAAAATTTTAGACTGGTCCAAATTGAAAGCATTTGCAGATGTCAAAATAAAACTGACTGAAAATTTGAAATTTGTATCGAAGAGGAGAGAAAACATTGTGCGAAAAGGAGAAAATGCTGGTTACCAGCATTTTCTCCTTTTCCCACAAGGTTTTCAAAAGGCTTCTTTCTCAGGGTCGTCAAAAGTCGGCATTGTGTGGTAAAGGGTTAAGAGTTAAACAACACTGAGAAAGAAAGCTTTGATTTTTTACATATTTACATCTGCTTGCATTAAGCCTAAAGGGGAATAACTCCGACTTATGGTTACTAGTGGCTTATTCTAAAACAAACAATCTAATGTTTTAACTTCCTGAGTGAAGAAGGCTCGTGAAAACAATCAGGGTAGAGGAGAAAATGACAGTAACGAACTTTTCGTCCCCTTAACACAACTAGCCTTTTGTCCTTTTAACACAATGTTAAATTTGACTTTCTCCTTTCCCCAGTTTTCTACCCTTCAAAAATGGATTTTCAGATTCTTAGTCGCATCTAATCTGTCATCTGAAAAAATTTTCGATTGTGACAGTCTAAAATTTTTTGTAAAGTAAAAGGCTAAGCAAAACTGAAGTTCTCGTCTGCAGCTGCTTTCAATTTTGGTCCATTTTATTGTTTGATTAAGAGTTCAGAAGATAGCCTAGGAAAGCATTGTGGAGAAAAAAGAAAATGCTAGTAACCAACATATTCTCTTTTTCTCCCAATGATTTCCCTTTCTACAATTTTAACTCTTTACTAATTGACAACATTTTTGACTGTTCCAAATTAAAAGCATTAAAATTTACTGACAACAAAGTGAATGTGACAAAAAAAATCTGAAAGTTGTTTTAGGGGAAGGAAGAAAACATTGTAGGAAAAGGAGGAAATGCTGGTAACCAGCATTTTCTCCTATTTTTACGGTGTTTTCAAAAGTTATTTTCCTTAAAGATCCTTACAGCCAGAGAGAAAGAATGCTGTTAAAACTTCAAAGTGTGTAGAATGGCTCAGCTGTGTAAACAGATAAATTACCAATCTATATGAAATAAGAGAGAGAAATTCAAGGGATTTGTCCAAATTTAAAATCACAAACAACAACAGCAATTGCCTCCAAACATGAAATGCATTTTCTGTCATAATCTGTGCAATCTGCAGCCATCAGGGACAGCATGAAGATACAAGAATAATTATAGTTTCATAAAATAAAGATGAAGTGGATTAAAAACTGGCTCAAAACTGCCTGAAAAAGAGTATAGATATATCTTTTTGGATTATGTGGTACACAGTTAGAGACAATTATCATTACAATTATTTGTCATATGCAAAATCTTTCAATCTGGACCAGTCTAAAATCTTGTCTTTTACTAAGAGCTAATCTTGGACAACATCTTTTACAACACGTATCTGGCAAGTTTACCATCTCCATATAAATTATCATAATTTTGATCAAAAACAGACATCCATGTTTCACAAATGGCCATAAATTATGACATGACATTGTTGATACATGCCACAAGCCCAAGATACCCCCCCACCCCCCTCTGATCCCCTAAATGGTATATTGGGCAGGGCTGGGGGCCTCCATGTGACATTTCTGGTTTTTACTTGACAGGATACCCAGGACATGACTCTTGTTTTTTTTCAACCCTTTACCACAAAATCCTGACTTTCTTATGAACCTAAAGAAAAGGGCTCCTAAAAACCTTGTGGGAAAAGATGAAAATGCTGATTACCAGCATTTTCTCCTTTTCCCAAAAAGGACAAACTCCATCATTTCAGTCACATCTAAATTGTGGTCTGCAAATGCTTTCAATTCGGACTAGTCTAGAATTTGTTGCTTGATAGAGGGCTAACCTTTTATCAAATGACAAAATTCTGGTCCACCAAAATAGACTAGTCCACAATCAAAGACTTTGCAGATGAGATAAATGAAATACAGCTTAAATAATGAAACTTATCTGAAAACCTGGTTGAAAACATTGTTGGAAAAGGAAAAGATGCTGGTTCCTATCATTTTCTTCTTTTCTTACAAAGAAGGCTTTTGAAAACATTTCAGAAAAAGGAGAAAATGATGGTTACCAGCATTTTCTTCTTTTCTCACTATTTTTCCCACCAAGTCAATCTCACAACTTCAACAGCAGTGAAAAAGAAGGCTTTTGAAAAATTTTGGCAAAAAGGAACAAAGTGCATGCAACAAGCATTTTCTCCTTTTCTCAGAATATTTTCTACATATTCTAGAGCAAATACTATCATTTACCAAAAAAATTGAATCATTTGTCTGTGAATTCTTTCAATATGGATAAGTCTGGACTTTTACTGGGTGGTTAACAGTTAAAGGTTAGAAAACACTGCAGGAAATAGGAAAAAAGGATAGTTTCCAGCATTTTCTCCTTTTCACACAATGTTTTCAAAAACTTTCTCTCTCAGAGTCCTTAACCATACACCACATAATCATGGGTTTTAACAACCCTCCAGATGAAGCCTTTTGAAAACATTGTGGGAAAAGGTGAAAGTGCTGGTAAGCAGCATTTTCTTCTTTTCACACAATGTTTTCTCCACTATCATATTGAAATTCCAAAATTGGACACACAATTAATTTGTCCTCTGCAAATACTTTCAATTTGGACAATTCTGATTTTTTTTTCGTGTGGTAGGGTTTAAACTTGAATTGTGTTGTATAGGGTTAAAACACAGAAATGCTAGGTAAAGGGTTAAATCAGATTAAAATAGTGATAGAAATTCTTGGAATACTTTTTGTCAAAACAACCTGACGCTTGTATAACCCTTTATCCTTTACCAAAAGACAAAATTTTAGACTGGTCCAAATTGAAAGCAATTGCAGATAACATAATTATCTTTAGCTGAAATAATGGTAATTGTCTGCAAATGTGTAGAAAACCTCGTGGAAAAAGGAGAAAATGCTGATAGAAAACCTTGTGAGAAAAGGCTTTTTCCCTGTGTACTTCCATGGACAAAAGGATAACATAACCCATTGCCAAATTTATCTCTATGTATAACAACCCTGAAAGTAAAGGCTTTTGGAAAGATTGCTGGAAAGGAGCAAATGTTGGTAACCTGCATTTTATTCTTTCCCTTCTAAATTTTCTACCATATCAAGGTAAAAAATCATTATTAACCCTTTCCCAAACGGCAAATTTTGGACCAGACCAAATTTAAAGCATTTTGCAGATGACAAATTAACAGTTGCTAAAAAGATGATTTTTCTATATGATAGGGTAGAAAACATTGTGGGAAAAGGAGAAAATGCTGGTTACCATTTTCTAAAGGGATTGTTTGGGAAAGGGTTAAGCAACATTTCATAAAACTTTGTTGACCGCAAAAGTTTTTAATTAAGACCAGTCAAAAATTTTGTCGTCTGGTAAAGAGTTAATTGAATCAGTACGTCTGTCAAAAACAACAATAATTATGACATCACAGCATTCTCTCTTTGACATCATATCCTGACCAATCCTGACACTGCTATAATTTACATGCAGGACCTCAACCAATGAGAAGAGAGAAATGTCAAATGTTGTTTATCAAATGTCAAATCTGATTGGCTGTTTTGCCTCAGGCTACCAGGTTACCAAAAATTTCTTTGATCATCAATGACCCCAAATAAGGTGTGAACCAAACTTGTGATTCTAGGGTATTTGGCATTCAAACATGTTTTTTTCTACAATCAATTTAATTAAGATATTAGGGATTGCGAGTTTCCTTGAACTATAGACTTCAAAGAGATTAGCTTTGGAAGTCAGGTATTGAGATAATTTCTTGAGTCATTAGCACAGATTTACACATGTGACCTGGCCAGTGGGTAACAGTCAAGAGAAAGTGTCACAAAGGACAGGAAGTGAATTTTACAGGTCAGCTTTGTTTACTCTACTTTATTTCTTGTAATTATTGTGCACTCTATTTTGTCTTTTAATATTTTGTCTTAAAAAATTTCATTTTCTTTTTCGTGTTTTATTTAGAAATATTTTGCATAAAGATTAATTCTGAAAGTGATAGTAATCACATCGAATCAAAAACAGTAAAAAAATGTTTTAACTCAAAGAAAATGTCTCGTTCTAAATTAGGATTTTTCAAAAAAGCAACAAATATGTCAAACTTTCATTTGCACTTCATATGATCAAGTGCCCCCTTAGTTAAAGCAATTTACTTAGGAATGTATTTTTTAACTGAGCAATTTACCATCAGATTCATTTTTTTTTTCTAAATATATTTCTTCTTCATTCTTTGTACAGAATGTAAATTTTTTTCCGGTCTGAAGATTATTTGATTCAAAATACTTAATTACTTGTAATGTTTTCAAAAAATATATTTTTTTCTTTTAATCACTAGACCTTTGATCTTATACTTTTGTAAACATTGTCGGGAATGAAAACAGCAATTTTCTCAATTTCTAACAAATGTTTACAAGGACAAATTTTGTTATTTGAGCAATATTTTAAAATGACATCTGTAAATGATTTCATTTTGAACCAGTCTAAAACCTTGTAATGTTGTTAACAGTTAACCCAAATTTCTAATATGATAATTTTTTAAAATGTCCACATATGGAAATCAAAATAATTGAGGACAATATGAATTATTAAAATATATATATATACTTCTTTAAAACTTTGAATTAATTTAAGATAATTTTACATATATCTCTTTATCAAACAATAAAATTTTGGGCTTGACTAAACTGATGAATTTGCAGATGATAAATGTTTCTTGCAATGTCGTGATTTCTGTATTTGAAAGGGTAAAAAATCATGGGAAAAAAGAGAAAATGCTGGTTACAATCACTTTCTCCTGTTCCCATAATGTTTTCAAAAGCCTTTTCTGTCAGGGTCATTAAAACTTCGGATTGTGTGGTACAGAGTTTAGAAACTTTAACATTACATATTCATTTTTGACACTCTCTGATGCAAGTCCTAACTTTCAGGCCTTTGATTCCTGTGTTACTATTTCAAATGAAATAACAGACCAGTCCAAAAAGCAAGCATTTGCAGACAAAAAATTAAATGGAGGTCAAATAATGGGAATATATTTATGTATAAGTAGAGAAAATTGTTACAAGCATTTGCTTCTTTTCCAAGAATGTGTTCTTTCCTTCAAAGACCCTGCTGAGCCCCGGTAGCTCAGTCGGTAGCGTGCAGGACTTGAGAACAGGGGGTCCAGGGTTCGATCCCTGGCTAAGATCCCTGGCTCGGCCAATTTCTTTCCGAGGATTGATGATAGTCACTGCGACAGGATTCATTCCTCTCCCACCGCTAACCATTGTTTCGACGATGATTATGTGGGAAAGCAGTCAGTGGCTTGGAAAGAAAATTGTGTGAAGTACTGGTAAAAAGAGACTCCAGGAACGCATGGATAGGTGCACTGGCCACCGCGATATAACTGAAATAATGTTGAAAACGGCGTTAAACACCATACAATCAATCAATCAATCAATCCTTCAAAGACCCATTATTCGAGACACATCTTTTTTGTCACATGTAAATGAGCTATGTCTTGGAAAGGGGGCTTTAACTCTTTTGAAAACATTGTAGGCAATCTTTTCCCACAATGTTTTCTACCCTTCCCAAAATAAATTTCAATTTTTGAGCCACATTCATTTAGTCATCTGCAAATGCTTTGAATTTGGACAAGACTACAAAATTTTACGCTTGTCCATATTTAAAGCATTTGCAGACGACAAAATAAACGTCACTCAAAAATTGACACTTGACTTTAAAAGAGTAGAAAACATTGTGGGAAAACGAGAAAATGCTGGTTACCTTAACAAAACTGTAGATTTGTCCAAATCGAAAGCATTGAGAACGAAAAAATTAAATGTAGCTCAAAAAATGGAAGTTTTCTTTAAAAGGATAAAAAACATTGTTGGAAAAGGAGAAAATGCTGGTCATCTGCATTTTCTCCTTTCCAACAACACTTTCCAAAGCCCTTTCTCAGGGTCTTTTTAACTCTTTACCAAACTACAAAAGTTTGTCCAAATTGAAAGCATTTGCAGACGACAAAATTAACATGACTCAAAAATTTAAATTTGTTCTGGGAGGGTAAAAAACATTGTGGGAAAAGGAGAAAATGCTGGTAACCAGCATTTTCTCCTTTTCCCACAATGTTTTCAAAGGGCTTCTATCTTAAGAATCGTGAAAACCCGGGATTGTTTGGTAAAGAGTCAACTCGATACTGTGTGATAAAGGGTTAAATGTGACCCCAAAATGAGGACATTGAGGGTAGAAACAGGAAATGCTTGCTGCCAGAATTTTCTCGTTTTTCCACTATGTGTACAAAAGTCTTTTCTAATAGAGAAACAAACCCTTTACAACACAATTCCCAGTATAAAGTAAGAAACCTTGGGCGACAGTTGTGGGAAAAATAAAAAATGCTGGAAACCAACCAAAAACAAATTTCACTTTTTTTAGCTGTATTTAAATTGTCATCCGCAATATGTTGATGAGTATAAAATTTTATTGTCATGTTAAAATTAAATAACTCCAGGTTATTTGGTACAGGAATCAATTACATAATATTTGCACATTTTCTTGTGCAGGAATTTACAGGTATTTGACCAGCTTTATCTTTTGTATTGGTATTTTATTTTTACCTGAGAGTAAAGAAAACTGCCTGGAGGCATATACCTGGAATTTCACACATTCCTTTGTACTCTGACCATCAAGAAGATTTACCTAAAAACCTCTTGGCTTAGATCTTGTTTGAAGTACTAAAATACAGAATAAGCCTTAAATCTTAACAAACAACAAAATTTCAGACTGGTCCAATTTAAAAGAATTTGCAAACAACAACAACAAAAATGTGAATAAAAAGCTGAAATTTGTTTTTGGAAGGGTAGTAAACATAGTGGGAAAAGGAGAAAATGCTGGTTACTAGCATTTCCTCTTTTTTCCCATAATGTTTTCAAAAGGGTTCTCTTTGCGAGTTGTTAAATTTCTTGATTATGTGGAAAAAGGTTAACAAACAACAAAAATTTAGATTTCTGTCAAAATTGAAAGCCGTTGCAGATGATTAGATGCGAGTTAAATTCTGCTTTCTCTGAAAGGGTAGAAAACATTGTTGGAAATGGAGAAAATGCTGCTAGCCAACATTTTCCAACAATGTTTTCTTCTATAAATCTCCAGATTGTTTTGTAAAGATGTTAAGCATTTTATGACAGAAATGAAATAATTTTAACACTCTTTTCCATACATGAAAATTTAACTTTCAACATTCAAAAATAATTAGCAGATGACATATAACAATTTTCATGACACTCAAGTATAATTTTCTCTGAAAGGTTATAAAATAATGTGGAAAAAATGAGAAAATGCCAGTTAACAGCATTTTCTTCCTTTCCCACAGTGTTTGCTAACCTGTTATAGACAAATGCTACAATATGAGCAACTTTTAATGAATTTGTCATCAGCAGCAGTTTTCATTTTCACCAAGTCTAAAATTATGTTCTTTTGTAAGGACTTGACCCTTTACCACATAAACCTGACTTTTAATAATCTGAAGAAGGAAGCCTTTTGAAAACATTACACAAAAAGGAGAAAATTTCTCTTTTTCCCACAATATTCTCCTGTATGAAAGACAAGTTTTATCTGGAGTACCATTTTTATTTATCGTCTGAAAATGCTTTCAATATTGACAAGTCTAAATTTTTGTCCATTAGAACATAGATAAACACACAAGTAATATGAAACAGATATTTTTTAGCATTCTTTCAGACATTTGCTATTGCAGTGTTGGCCAAAATTTGGCAAGTTACATGTTTAGTATTATCCATAATTATTACTTATTTTGTCAGGATATGTATGAATGCATATACATGTACGTAGTTTAGCGTGTTGATCAGTGTATTAGACCGTGTAGATCTAGGATCAGACTGCAATTCTTGTAGGTCTGATCTTGATCTACACTGTCCTCAGAAACTTCACCGACAGCATTTGGTTGCACTTATCGCATTACATGTTTATATCATTCGCAATTATTTACTTGTATAAATGTACGTGAAAACTTTTAGGGAAAGAAAAAGCTGAAATTTCAGTAGTTCGAAACATTAATTTATCAGACTTTGCCGATTAGCAATCAGCTTGCACATTGTATGCGGTCTGATCCTGATGCACAATGTTTGCAATACCGTTTTTAGGCACGCTCAGCAGCAGATAGTTTTGGAAGTGTCTGACTTCTAGTATGCCAATTTTTTGGTTTTCAACGTAATTTGTATTTATCTTTTCCCTTATTCCATCAGAAAACATGAAGTACTTCATGTATTACCAACACACACTTTTTTTCCAAATTGTACTGATATACATGCTTCACATCTGTGCTTATCTTGTTTCACTGTATTTTGTATTGGCTATAAGTATGTTGTATTTTATGCCAAATAAAGATTATGTTATGTTAATTTGTTACCAAACGACAAAATTCTAGACTAGTCCAAATTGGCATCATTTGCAGATGACAAAAAATTTGGCTCAAACTTGAAATTTGTTTTTGGGAAGAATGGAAAACAGTGACGTAAAAGGAGAAAATGCTGGCTACCATCATTTTCTCCTTTTGCTTCAATGTTTTCATAAGCTTTCTTCCTTGGAGTCATTAAAAGTAGATATTGTGTGGTAAAGGGTTAACCCTTCACAAAACAATCCAAGTGTTTTAGCATTCCTGGGGGAAATAAAGCCCTTAAAAACATTGTGGGAAAAAGGAGAAAATGGTGGTAACCAGCATTTTCTCCTTTTTCCACAATTTTTTCTACCACATCAAAGACATATTCCATCATTTAAGCCACATTCAATGTGTGGTCTGCAAGAGCTTTGAATTTGGACTAAAAATTTTGTCATCTGGTAAAAAGTCAAACCACAACCACACAATCACTAGTTTTAACGAACCTGATGAAGAAGCTTATTGTTTCATTCAGGGAAAGGGGAAAAATACTGATAACTTGCATTTTTCCTTTTTCCCCCACAATTTCAACCCCATCTAAGACATGTTCTATCATTTGAGCCACAGTCTATTTGTCATCTGCAAATGCTTTCAGCTTGGACAAGTCTTAAAGTTTGTCATCTAGAAAAGAGTACAGCTTTTCCAAATAATTAATTTGGACTAGTCCAAAATGAAAGTATTTTCATGTGACAAATTAGATGTGTCTCATATGATTTATCTTGTCACTGAAACTGTGGAAGAGTAGAAAACATTGCAGGAAAAGCTAAAAAAAAAAAGTACTTGTATGAGGCATTTTCTGTTTTTACCACCATCATCTGTCTTAGTGTCAGAAATAACCTGAAGGAATAACCAACCAGCCAAGAAGTGAGGATAGAGATATAAATGGTATGCAAAGACTTAGACCTGTGACCGCCTGGATCAGCTTGAGTGCAGGGAAGAATATCATACCTGCACCAAAATGATGCCAGGTTGTCTCAGCCAGCCAACCAGCCAATGAGCCGCCCCAGCTTGTGCTCTGTCATAAGCCTTCAACCCAGCCTTAAGAGAAATAGCAATCTATCGATAAATGAAAGAAAAACATTAACCCTTTACCACACAACATTTTAGGCTTGTCCAAATTCAAACAATGTGTAGATAATTGATTCTTGCTGAAATCATGGGATTTGTGAGTGAAAGGGTAGAAAACTTTGTGGGAACAGGAGAAAATGCTTGTTATCAGCATTTTTTCCTTTTCCCACTATGTTTTGAAAAGCCGTATCTCATAGGGTCATTAAAACTCAGGATTATGTGGTAAAGGGTTAAGCACTTAGCCCGTTACCTCACAATCCCGACTTTTAATGACCCTGAGAAAGACGTCTTCTGAAAACATTATGGGAAAAGAAGAAAATGCTGGTTACCAGCATTTTCTCCTTTTCCCACAATGTTTTCTTCCCTTCCCTAAACTAATTTCAATCTTTCAATCACATTCAATTCATTTCAAAATTTTGGACTTGTCAAAATTATCAAAAATGCCAAAGTTAAAAGCATTTGCATGGGGAAAATTTATATATGGCTTAAATCCTGGGGATGTGATTCTGAAATAGTAAGAAAACATTGCGGAAAAAAGTTAACCAGTATTTTCTCTTTTTTCCATGATGTTTTCCAAAGTTTTCTTTCTGAACAAGGCCCAAATAATTTGGAAAAGGATAAACTACCTACAGCCAATAAGAAAAGTGCTTCTGAAAACATCCAAGGAAAAGGAGAAACAGCTGGTAACCAGCATTTTATTTTTTACTTTTCAAACCAAGTTTTCTTCCATTCAAGAGACAAATCTCATTAATTAACTCTTTACATATTAAAGAAATTTTTTTACTTTTCCAAAAAAAAGAGTATTTGCTGACAACGAAACAATTCCTTTTTTAAATTTTTTTTTTGGAAGGGTAGAAAACATTGTTTGTAAAAGAAGAAAATGCTGGTTACCAGCAATTTCTTAATTTACCCATAATGCTTTCAAAAGCTTGTCATCTGCTTATCCCAGTAACTACTGCAGACAACTTTTTTTTCATATTGAAGAATACATTTCAAAACACTACAGAAAAATCCCTAAATGTATGTCATCAGTTCATGACAAATACACATAATTACAGACAGCAAGTGCTTTTACCCTTAAACCAAACAGCAAAATTTAGACTTCCCAAAATTGAAAACATTTGCAGATGACAAATTAACAGTCACTCAAAACCTGAATCTTTTATGTCAAAGGGTAGAAAACATTGTGCGAAAATGATAAAAATGCTGGTTACCAGCATGTTATTCTTTTCCCACAATATTTTCAAAAGGCTGCTACCTGTGGGTAATTAAAATCCAGGATTGTGTGGTAAAGGGATAACTTTTGCCATCAACTCAAGAGAATCAACTCAGAGAATCACAGAGATTGACAGCTGGCACTCTTTGCTGTCATCTAAAGTTTGTTATTTGTAGATGATGTCAAATTTTCTTACTAGTATATAAACAAGCTCACTAGCTGAAACTTTGTAACAGTTCTTAATGAATCTCTAATTGACTGGATCAGATGGTAAAGTTTTTTTTTTAATTTGTTAATTTTTTATTTAAATGATTGGATCAGATCATTAACACTTTATTTTTGTTAAGCTTTAAATCTTTATCAAAAGACAGAGTTTTTGACTTGTCTAAATTAGACAAAATAATTTTGCAGATAACAAAATAACTATGGAGCAGAAATTAGAATTTGTTTTTTAGGAGTGTAGAAAAACATAGTAGTAAATGCTTTCTCCTTTTCCCACAATGCTTTGAAAAGTCTTTTTTTTTAAAATTCAAGATTGTGTGAGTAAGGGGTAACTCTTTACTACACAATCCAAAAATGTGAAAGACCTTGAGAGAGAAGGCATTTTAAAACATTTTAGGAAAAGGAGAAAATGCCGATGATCAGCATTTTCTCTTTTTCCTAAAATGTTTTCCACCCTTTCAAAGACAATTTTCACAGTTTGAGTCACAGTAATTTTTTTTGTCAATTTTTTGTCTCCAAATGCTTTAGATTTGGTCAAGTCTTAAATTTTGTTCTTGGGTAAGATGTCAATTTTTAATTTGCCTTTTTCTTTTCCTCCATGGATTATTCTTACACATTTTTTTTTTTCCCAATAACCCCTTTAAACTTTTCTGCTTGTAACAGATTAGCATGTCTTTTGGTTGTCAGACAAATGGGATTTTGCTGATCCATAATTATGTGATGACTTGCTTGACATAATGCATCAGGGAGATGCATTTAAGCCCATTTTGCTAGAGCAGCACTACAATGGGTAGAAAAAAAAAAAACAAGAAAGATGCGGATGACAACTCCTCAGTACACTGTCATTGTATTGCGTGAAAGCAGCAAATTGGCCTTGCACCAATATAATGCCAGGTTTTCTGAGCAGTACTGACCCCAACTGAAGACAAACTAAATAGAAGTGGACCAAGTACCAGGGACAGCCAAGCAAGACTCCTAAGAAAAAGCCATAATAACCCTTTAAGGTAGTAGACCCATAACGCTGCTAGTGCAACATGGAATAAAATTTCTTGTTAGTTGATAAATAAGGATTTATACTGATATAATACTTTTACACATTTTTAACCGACCAGAAATTCCTTTGAAATTAATTGTTGATACTTTTCTTAGTTTCCTGAAAAGGGAGGTAATTATCATCTCCCTTTGTAATGAGAATATAGTGGTTTTAGATTTATAAATGATAATTCTAAGAAGGAAAAAAAGGAAAAAGTGGCTCGGTTAAAGTAGTACAATAACACTTATTTTTAATCATAGCAAATTTTGTAGGATAATATTGTAGTGGAAATAGCTGTTTTCTATTACGGGTCTACTACCTTAACCCCTAACCAAGCAACAAAATTTTCGACTGGACCAAATTGAAAGCATGAGCAGACGACTAATTAAAAGTTGCTAAATTAGTGATTT
Source organism: Hippopus hippopus (assembly GCA_946811185.2). Taxonomy (NCBI): domain Eukaryota; kingdom Metazoa; phylum Mollusca; class Bivalvia; order Cardiida; family Cardiidae; genus Hippopus; species Hippopus hippopus. Next base: position 2,078,094 of record OX328109.1, read on the forward strand.
CTGTTTTTGAAAGGATAGAAAACGATCTTGGAAAAGGAGAAAATACTGGTTACCAGCATTTTCTCCTTTTCACACAATGTTTTCAAAAGGCTTTTCTTTTAAGGTATTTAAAACTCGGGATTGCGTGATAAAGTGTTAAAGTGCTGAAGACACCCAGTGGACAATGTCATTCTAGAATAACACCCACATAGTTGCTATTTTGTGACTGGCGTTTCATGTAAAGCGGATAGTGTAGATCAAAGATCAGACTGCAAGTTTTGTGCAGTCTGATCTTGATCTACACTGGCCACAAAAGCAACTATATTAGTGAAAAACGCTTTTGGGGTTAATGTGGAAACAGTCAAAGCAACAGTATGACCTCGCATCTATAATGTGCTTGCCTGAAATAAGAGTAGCTAGCACTTATAAATGCTGGGGGCAGACTGTCTGTAAAATACAAAAGAGACAGGATGCTGACTTGAGAAATTTCCCTGCTGAATTCAACCTGACTGTTTTGACAAATAGCAAAGATAAAGATCAGGTTATCCAGATTAAGTAAAAGCTCTACTTTCTCTGGTTAACACACATGTATCCTCATATAGAATGGTTTAATTCTTAATTACAGGAATGAAGAAAATGAATTTGGCTTATTTGAAATGATTTGTTAAGAAAGGGTTTACAGAATTTTCTCCTTTTCCAACAATGTTTTCAAATGCCTCATGTCCCAGAATTACTTGAACATGTGATTGTTTGGCGAGAGGCTGTTTAATTCTTTATCAACTGCCAAAAATTTGAACCAGATCAAATTGAAAGCATTTGCAGACTACAGATTCATTGTTGCCAAAATGATGATGATATTTGTCTTTGATAGGGTAGAGAACTTTGACGGAAAAGGAGAAGATGCTGGTGACCAAAAGCCTCAACTTTGGGGTCATTGAAAGTCAGGATTGTGCTAAAGGTTAAAGACCTGAAATAAGCCATAATTGGGCTTGTTGTGTGGTTGAAATGTAACATTTTTTTCCTTTCCAAGCATAATTCAGTGCATATCTTAAAAAAGCTTGATAGCACTTATTGATGCTAGGGACAGGAGAATTCGTCATCATCTTCAGTGTACATGTTAACCACACAACAAAATTCCAGACTGGTCCAAATTGAAAGAATTTGCAGAGGACAAATTCAAAGTCACTCAAACAATTGGATTTGTATCAAAATGGTTAAAAAACATTGTGGGAAAAGGAGAAAATGCTGATTACTCAATCATTAAAACTCAGGACTGAGTTGTAAAGAGATATTCCTTTTCAATTTCTAACCCTTCAACATCTGCATACAATTCGAAAAAATAATACAATTTGAAAAAAATATACTACAGGCTAAGTTCTCTGAGTGGATAGAAAACAATGTCGGTTAAGGAGAAAATGCAGGTAACCAGCTTTTTTTCCTGTTTTCCTAACAAGTTCTCAAAAGTGATACTACACAGGGCCATTTATACAAATGTTTATCTAGAAGTTACAGTTAAGCTATCATATATTTAATCAAGTGTAAGTATATTATGCTTTATTTCACAGTATACCATTGGATTTCCGTAAATTGCACCATAGAGGTGTGCATTAAAAAAAGCAAGGTACATTGCCCAGTATTTCACAGTGCAAGTTGAAACTGATAAGGCACTAGCACTTAAAATGCTGGGTGATGTGTCATGTGACTGCCACACACGCATATGTGGTAAATTTTCAAATTATTCATTTGCTTTTAGAAGTTATATATAATCTACTAACTTTGTACCAGGTAACACAATTTAAGATTGTTCAAATTGAAGCCATTTGCAGATGGCAAAGTCACCACAATTTAAGAGACAGTGTCCTTCAAAGGATAGAAAGATTTGTGGAAAAAGAGAAAATGCTGGTTACCGGTATTTACTCTTTTTCCATAGTGTTTTCCAAACTTTTCGTTCTTAAGGTCATTAAAACTCAGATTATAGGTTACACAGTTAACCCTTTCCTAAACAACAAGTTTCAGAGTCTTCAAAATCCAGTTTTTGCAGATGAAAAATTTGAAAGTGGAAAAATTGAGATTGAGTTTTTTGACAGAGATAGAAAACATTGTGAGAAAAGTAGAAAATGCTGGTTACCAGCATTTGCTCCTTTTCCCACAATGTTTTCAGAAGGCCTCTTCTTCAGGGTCATAAAAACACCCGGTTGTGTGGTAAAGGGTTAACCCTTCATAATAATCATCAATCAGTTCATTGAAAATTTTATCATTTTATCTCAGCAGACAACCTCCTTTTGTTTTAGCTTACTGTTTTGAAAAAAGAGTGGCAAAAGGAGAAGCTGCTTGCAACAAGCTATTTCTCTTTTTGCTACAATGTTTTCGCATATACCTATTTAACCCTTTATCATACATTCCCAAGTTTGAAGGCCCTGAAAGAACATGCCTTTGCAAACATTGTGGGAAAAGAAGAGAATGCTGGTAACCAGCATTTTCTCCATTTCCAACACTGTTTTCTAGTCTTTCAAAAAATTTCAGCTTTTGAGTCACATTTACCTCGTCATCTGAAAACTTTTGTCCTTTGAATAAGGTTTAACTTTACTTAACCACAAAATTTGATATCATGAAAATTTAATGCATTTGTAGAAGACTACAATTTAAATGCTGCTGGAATTATGAAATTTGGCTGTAAAAGAGTAGAAACATAGCTTTCAAAAGGCTACTTTCTAAGGGTTGTTAACACCCTGGATTTTGTGTAGTTTGATTTCACAGAATACTCATAGATTTCCCTAAGTTGCACCATAGAGTTGTGCATCGAAAAAGCAAGGTACACTGCCCAGTATTTTACAGTGCAAGTTAGAACTGATAAGCACTAGCACTTAAAATGCTGGGTGGTGTGTCATGTGACTGCCACACACAGAGATACGGTAAATTCTCAAATCATTCAGTTACTCTTATAAAGAATAAATAATCTGTACCAGATACATGTAACACAATTTAAGGTTTTCTAAACTGAAGGCATTTGCAGATGGCAAATTCAACAGAATTTAAGAGAAAGTGTCTTTAAAAGAGTAGAAAGATTTGTGGAAAAAGAGAAAATGCTGGTTACCAGTATTTACTCCTTTTCCATAGTGTTTATCAAACTTTTTGTTCTTAAGGTCATTAAGTTTCATTAAGATTATATAGTACAGCGTTAACCCTTTCCCAAACAACCTTGAAAATTTTGAAAGTGGAACAATTGAGATTAAGTTTTTTGACAGAGTTTGAAAACATTGTGAGAAAAGGAGAAAATGCTGGTAACAAGCATTTTCTCCATTTCCCATACTGTTTTCTAACCTTTCAAAAAAAAAAAAAAGAATTCAACTTTTGAGTCACATTTACCTAGTCATCTGAAAACTTTTGTCCTTTGGATAAGATTAAAATTAAACACAAAATTTGAAATCATGAAAATTTAACCCATTACCACACAATCCCTACTTTTGACAACCCTGAGAAAGAAGCCTTTAGAAAACATTGTGGGAAAAGGAGAAAATGCTGGTAACCAGCATTTTCTCCTTTTCCCACAATGTTTTCTACCCTTCACAAAACAAATTTCAAATTTTCAGTCACTTTTATTTTGTTGTCTGCAAATGCTTTCGATTTGGACAAGCCTAAAATATTGTCGTTTGGTAATGAGTTTAAGCATTTGCAGATGACTACAATTTACATGTGACTGGAATTTTAAAATTTTGCAGTGAAAGAGTAGAAACATTGATTTCAAAAGGCTACTTCCTAAGGGTTGTTAACATTCTGGATTTTGTGTAGTTAAATTTCACAGCATACCCATGGATTTCCATAAGTTGCACCATAGAGTTGTTCAGTACAAAAGCAAGGTACACTGCCCAGTATTTTACAGTGCAAGTTGGAACTGATAAGCACTAGCACTTAAAATGCTGGGTGATGTGTCATGTGACTGCCACACACAGAGATAAGCTAAATTCTCAAATCATTCATTTGCTCTTATAAGCTATAAACAATCTATTTACTCTCTACTAGATAACATAATTTAAGACTGTCTAAATTGAAGGCATTTGCAGGTGGCAAAATCAACGCAATTTAGCCCTTTACCACACAATCCCTACTTTTAACGACCCTGAGAAAGAAGCCTTTTGAAAACATTGTGGGAAAAGAAGAATGCTGGTAACCAGCATTTTCTCCTTTTCCCACAATGTTTTCTACCCTTTCCAAAACAAATTTCAAATTTTCAGTAACTTTCATTTTGTCGTCTGCAAATGCTTTCAATTTGGACCAGTCTAAAATTTTGTCGTTTGGTAAAGAGTTAAGACCAAGTGTCTTTCAAAGAGTAAAATGATTTGTGGAAAAGGAAAAAATGCTGGTTACCCGTATTTATTCCTTTTCCATAGTGTTTTCAAAGTTTTCGTTCTTAAGGTAATTAAGTTTCATTAACTCTTTACCACTCAATCCCCACTTTTAACGACCCTGAGAAAGAAGCCTTTTAGAAACATTGTGGGAAAAGGAGAAAATGCTGGTAACCAGCCTTTTCTCCTTTTCCCACAATGTTTTCTACCCTTCCCAAACTAAATTTCAATTTTTCAGTCACATTTATTTTGCTGTCTGCAAATGCTTTCGATTTGGACCAGTCTATAATTTTGTTGTTTGGTAAAGGGTTAAGAAATATAGTACAGAGTTAACCCTTTTACAAACAACTTTAGACTCTTCCAAATCCAAAGTTTTTGCAGATGAAAAATTTGAAAGTGGAAAAATTGAGATTGAGTTTTTTGACACAGTTAGAAAACATTGTGGGAAAAAGAGAAAATGCTTGAAACCAGCATTTTCTCCTTTTCTCACAATGTTTTCAGAAGGCCTCTTCTTCAGGGTCATATAAACACCGGGTTGTGTGGTAAAGGGTTAATCCTTCATAATAATCATCTATCAGTTCACTGAAAATTCCATTCTTTGATTATGAGACAACTTCCTTGTGTTTTAGCTGACTGTTTTAACCCTTTACCAAACAATCCCTTGTTTTCACGACTCTGTGAAGGAAGGCTTTTGAAAACATTGTGGGAAAAGGAGAAAATGCTGGTAACCAGCATTTTCTCCTTTTCCAACAATGTTTTCTACCCTATCAAGGACAGAAATCATCATTTGAGCTACACTTAAATTGTTGACTTCAAATGCTTTCAGTTTGGTCCGGTCCAAAATTTCGACATGTGGTAAAGGGTTAAAAAAAAGTGGCAAAAGGAGAGGCTGCTTGCAACAAGCTATACTTCTCTTTTTGCCACATTTTATTCACATATATCTATTTAACCCCTTATCACACAATTCCAAGTTTTAATGACCCTGAAAGAAAATGCTTTTGAAAATATTGTGGGAGAGGGAGAAAATGCTTGTAACAAGCATTTACTCCATTCCCCATACTGTTTTCTAATCTTTCAAAAAAAATTCAACTTTTGAGTCGAATTTACCTAGTCATCTGTAAACTTTTGTCCTTTGAATAAGGTTTAACTTTACTTAAGCACAAAATCTGATATCATGAAAATTTAATGCATTTGTAGAAGACTACAGTTTAATTGTGACTAGAATTATGAAATTTGGCGGTGAAAGAGTAGAAACAATGCTTTCAAAAGGCCACTTCCCACGGGTTGTTTACATTCTGGATTTTGTGTAGTTTCATTTCACAGCATACCCATGGATTTCCATTAGTTGGACCGTAGAGTTGTTCAGTACAAAAGCATGGTACACTGCCCAGTATTTTACAGTGCAAGTTGGAACTGATAAGCACTAGCACTTGAAATGCTGGGTGATGTGTCATGTGACTGCCACACACAGAGATGCGGTAAATTTTCAAATCATTCATTTACTTTAGAAACTTATACTAAGTCTTCACTAGATGATAACATTTAATACTTGTTAAAATTGAAAGCATTTGCAAACAGCAAGGTAAAAATGATTTAACCCTTTACCACACAATCACGACTTTTAACGACCCTGAAGAAAAAGCCTTTTGAAAACATTCTGGGAAAAGGAGAAAATGCTGGTAACCAGCATTTTCTCCTTTTCCCAGAATGTTTTCTAGTCTTCCCAAACCAAATTTCAATTTTTCAGTCACATTTATTATGTCGTCTGCAAATGCTTTCAATTTGGACAAGTCTAAAATTTTGTCGTTTGGTAAAGAGTTAAACAGTGTAAGATTATCTTTTGAAGGGTAGAAAGCAGTGTGGAATAAGGAGAAAATGCTGGTCACCATAGTGTTTTCAAAATTCTTTTTCAAGGTCCTTTGACCTACGGATTGTGTAGTAAAAGGTTTAACCGTATGATCATCAATCAGTTAAATGAATATTTCCTCCTCCTACCTCCTGCAGAAAACTTTCTAAAAACTGTATTGTGTTTTAGTTGATTCCTTAAAAAACAAAGTGGTTAAAGCAGAATAACTTGTAACCAGCAATTCCTTCTTTTGCCATAATGATTTCTACTATATTTTATTCAAATCACTTTCAAAAACCCAGTTATGGTATGATTTTTGTGCTTTTGATGATTACAGATTTTAAAAACAGTGTGAATTTCAAGCGATGTCAAATGTTTCCCAGTATCTCTAGGTGCCAGTTGTTTAACAGTTTACTAGCACTTACAAATGCTGGGGGATATTTCACTACCAAATCATCAAAAAGATAGGCTCTCGTCACCCAACAACATGGAAGCCAAAGGTTGCTATCCCAGTGCATTGATTAGAAAATACATCTTATTAGATACATTCGTGGGAAACAGAAGTATCTGAATAAGTGAGACCCAAATGTAAATCGTGAGGAAGAATGGTCCTTGGACATACAGAAATTTACTAATGAAAAATATTTTCAACCTATGTCAACCTAGGTAGACTGGCTAGGCTCGCCTGCATCAACACTTTTTGCAAATGCATTCAAGCCCTTTTAACAAGCATGAGTTGAGTATTTTTTCAACCAGAGCTTGTTCATGATAAAGATTTATTATTTAATTGAAAGCAGTGTTGGAACACCCAGTATTTCTAATGTGCAAGTGTTTTAATTATTAACTAGCACTTATGAATGCTGGGGGTGATCTCACTGCAAAGCTGCAAATAATTTATGACTGTCAAAAAGCAACCAAACAAAATTTGCAAATCTAAGGAACAAAACTTCCTGTAAACAAAACAAAAGTCTTAGAAATTTTCTAACATGCCTGGGACTCGAAGGACGTTATTCAACAACCATTCTTAAGAAACATTCTAGGTATTATTTTCGAAGATTCTTTCAATTTGAAAGTAACACAAATTCTGATTGGCTAAACCAAATGGTTAAGCCAATCAAAAGTTATGTTACTATCAAATTTAGAAAATTCTGGAGAATAAGACTTAAAATGCTCCTAAGAATGGTTGGCGAATATGGACCAAACTCACTAACCTTTGATCAGAGACCAACTAGCACTGTATTATAGCTTGAATTCTTGGACTTGGCTTTTTTATGATAATTAACAGGTTTCCTGGTATTTCTAAGTGCAAGTGTAAAATATTTGACTAGCACTTACAAATGCTGGGGGATTTTTTAATTCCTTTCTTCACTGAAAAAATTAGCACCAATAAATGCCAAAGGGCAGCAGTGATATGGACCTATAGGATAACACTCAGCCTACTTACAGACAATCACCCATGCTCTATTCAGCCACTGCTAAACCCCATGATTGATTGACTGAATGGTGTTTTAGGCCGTTTTCAACATTATTTCAGTCATATCATGGCATCAGCTCACGTATTCATGTATTTCCTGGGTTGTACCAGTACTAGGCTAGGACTCCAAAATGTCTTGCCCAAGGGCACTCCCAGGAAAAACCCAGTGGTCCCACTGCGGCTCGAACCCGGGGCCTCCAGGTTACAAGTCCCACACTTTACCATTAAGCCATGTGGCACCCCGCTAAACCCCAAAAGTCTCCGCCTTGAATATGCCAAAAAGGCAGCGCAATGAGTTAACTAGTAACTGACAGATGACCCCTCCAAGCTGTCCAGAGGGGTAAACCTGTAACCTGTGATAAATCTTCCTTTCAACTAAAGGAACCATCCAATGCTACCTGGCATAAATCTGCCTGGTTCAAGACTTCCAGAGTTAAAACAGACTTGGTGATTTAAATTTTGATATTATCTATGCACAATAGTTTTTATTGAAAAAGACTAAACTCTTTGGCAAGTTCTATAAATTGATCCTGGTCAGAGTAGTCTTTGTTTGTCATGAAGTTTAAATCAAAGATAAAATTGTTCTATCATTTGTACTCTTTACCTAATGACAGAATTTTATACTGGTCCAAATTCAAAGCATTTGCAGACGACAAATTTAAACATGGCTCAAAATTGAATTTTGGCATTTAAAGGGAATGAAACATTGTGGAAAAAGGAGAAAATGCTGGTTACCAGCATTTCCTCCTTTTCCCAACAAGTTTTCAAATGCCTTCTTTTCTCAGGGTCGCTAAAAGTCGGGATTGTGTGGTAAAGAGTTAAAACAGAAATTAAGGCATTCCTGTACCAACTGTCTGACTCGTGGATTAGGTGCGTAAGATAACCAGTAGCCGCCATCAATAAATCAGGTGATGCCTGTTGTCTATTGGACAGTTAATGGAAGAAAAAGTAGGTACCAGTTTATCTGAGAGAGAGAATGGATGCCCTACTTCCCAGAATTCCTTTGTGCAAGTCTGAATATAAAATGTACTAGCACTTTTGAATGCTGGGGGTATTGAAGCATCATATTCAACGAGATCTCTGAAATGCCAAACAGCTGTATTACATACAATCGTTCAGAGAATGGATGCCCTATTTCCCTGAATTCCTTTGTGCAGAACAGAAATTAAGGCATTCCTGTACCAACTGTCTGACTCGTGGATTAGGTGCGTAAGATAACCGATAGCCGCCATCAATAAATCAGGTGATGCCTGTTGTCTATTGGACAGTTAATGGAAGAAAAAGTAGGTACCAGTTTATCTGAGAGAGAGAATGGATGCCCTACTTCCCAGAATTCCTTTGTGCAAGTCTGAATATAAAATGTACTAGCACATTTGAATGCTGGGGGTATTGAAGCATCATACTCAACGAGATCTCTGAAATGCCGAACAGCTGTATTACGTACAATCGTCCAGAGAGAGAATGGATGCCCTATTTCCCAGAATTCCTTTGTGCAAGTCTAAATATAGAAAGTACTAGCACTTTTGAATGCTGGGGGTATTGAAGCATCATATTCAATATCAATATTCAAGATCTCTGAATGGCAAAACAGCTGTACTACATACAATGGTCCAGAGAGAGAACAGGATGCCCTGTTTCCCAGAATTCATTTGTGCAAGTTTTAATATAGAAAGTACTAGCACTTTTGAATGCTGGGGGTATTGAAGCATCATATTCAACAAGATCTCTGAATGGCAAAACAGCTGAACTACATACAATGGTCCAGAGAGAGATCAGGATGCCCTGTTTCCCAGAATTCATTTGTGCAAGTTTTAATATAGAAAGTACTAGCACTTTTGAATGCTGGGGGTATTGAAGCATCATATTCAACAAGATCTCTGAATGGCAAAACAGCTGTACTACATACAATGGTCCAGAGAGAGAACAGGATGCCCTGTTTCCCAGAATTCATTTGTGCAAGTTTTAATATAGAAAGTACTAGCACTTTTGAATGCTGGGGGTATTGAAGCATCATATTCAACAAGATCTCTGAATGGCAAAACAGCTGTACTAAATACAATGGTCCAGAGAGAGATCAGGATGCCCTGTTTCCCAGAATTCATTTGTGCAAGTTTTAATATAGAAAGTACTAGCACTTTGAATGCTGGGGGTATTGAAGCATCATATTCAACAAGATCTCTGAAATGCCAAAACATTTGTATTACAGGGGTATTTTTTCGAAATAGCAAAGTATATGAGTGGTCTATTAAAAGCATTTGCAGAAATAAAACTAGTCATATTTTAAATGATGGGATTTATCTAAAAAAGGGTAGAAAATGATGTTGAGAAAGAAGGTACTGTTTCATGCATTCTTTCCTTTTCCCACAATGTTTTTTCTTTTTTTTTTCCTTAGGGTTGTTGAAGTATGGGATTTGCTGAAAAAAAGGGTTAAAATATCTCTGAATGAGTTTTCCATGACGCACAAATCCTGTGTCTTTGATGCGATTTCAACTCAAATGACCCCCAAAATAAATAACAGTGTGTCATAAGTGACGCAACTCTCCAAAACTTCCGGTAGATAAAAGTACACATTACCAGTCTGTTTTGTTCGCGGAAAATAATGTAACGACGAAGTAAACTAGTATTCTTCCTACAGCTGCCAATCAAGCCACGTCAAGCAGTGATTTGGACAAGAATGTTTCGTCTGACAAAAATTGAAATCGAGTGTTCCGTCAGAAATGACTTACAGACTTACAGATTTTTACTTTCTTGTTTAAAGTTGAAATGCATTGTAATCCGTGCTTGACGATGAAGAGACTCATTTATTTTGACCATTTATTTTGACCCCCTAAGTTTAAGAAATGACCCTCAACTAATGAGGCAAGGGGTCCAAATGACCCCCAATTTTTAAAGCTGAGGGAAAACCCTGATGAGTAATATTATAAGATACAATAACACTTTCATTCCAGAAACAAGACCTAAATACAGTAAATGCAACTTTGAGGCTGCTCTTGTCCAGAATGCCTTATGAGAGTGCCTAGTGAAAAATCAGACTTCACCTATGTGCAGTCTGATCTTAATCTACACTGGTCACTGGCCACTACAACTGTGAAAGGAACTTAAAGGGCTGATTTTTGCATGAGAAAAAAGGAAAAAAAAATCACCTGTATGGATTTTTGGAATTTCCTGTGGTCTGTCTTGTAATGGAATCTTTGAAGACCTGTCTACGGTAAATCTTTTCCTCCACTGTGCCACATGTGATCAGTCTGTATATCACAACATTCTTGTTCTGTCCGATCCTAAACACTCTGTCCACAGCTTGTGCATCTGTGGCTGGATTCCAACTTGGATCATCTATGATTGATTGATTGATTGAATGATGTTTTATGCCTCTTTCAACAGCCAGATCATGGCGACACCTCACATCATTCATGTATGTCCTGGATGGGGCTCTGAAGTGTCTTACCCAAGGACATTCCCACAAAGAACCCTTCAAGCCAGGATTGAACCTAGGGCCTCATATTATCGAGTCCTACACTTTACCACTGAACCTCATGATCATCTATAAACAAGAGCATCGCGTGCAGGAGCCAACGCTTTGCTGCAGTAGCTTTTTTAGAGAAAATTTTATGTTGAAAAAAAAGAAAAGAAAAAAAAAAAAAAAAAATTTTTTTTGTTGCCTGCCCTTCTTCCATGAGTTCTCTTTTTAATATTTAACAACTAGCCCGAGTTTGAAAAAAAAATTTCTTCAACAGTCACAGAGTTATGAGAAAATATGAAACCTTTTGCACAAGAATGTCTTGATCCTTTACCAAACGACAAAATTTTGGACATGACCAAATTGAAAGGACGTGCAGACAACTATTCAAAGTGATTTAAATTATGGAATTTGCCTTTGATAGGGTAGAAAACATGGAAAAAGGAGAAAATGCTGGTTACCAGCATTTTCTCCTTTTCCTTCAATTTTTTCAAATGTATAATTTCCAAGGGTCATTAAAAACCCAGACTGTGTGGTAAAGAGTTAAATGAACAAGATGAAGACAACATCAGGGCTGTGACCTAACATCAATGTTTCCTTCGAAAACAGCATTTGAAGTAAAAAACTCCCAACGGTGTTCACTCCCTTTAGCTCACATATTATTCTGTCTTGGTGTACCAATTTACCCCATGAGAAAGAACAGTCTTGAAAACATCGTAGGAAACCAAGAAAATCCTGGTAGCCAGCATTTTCTCCTTTTCCCGCAATGTTACCTGCTCTTTTGAAGACAAATCCCACCATTTGGGCCAAATTTTCCTTGTCTGCAAATGCTTTTGATTTGGACAAGTCTAAAATTTTGGTAAAGAGTTAATTCTCTACCACACAAAAATATTCCTAACTTGTCCAAAGCCAAAGCAAATAAAGATGCCAAATTAAATGTGGCTAAAATTGTGGAATTTGTCTTTGATAGGGTTGTAAACATTGTTGGTAAAGAAGAAAATGCTGGTAACCAGTTTCCAAAATGTTTTCAAAAGAGTTATTTATCCTGTCACTTCCGGGTTTACCTGACGGATAACAGGGTGTCGTATATTTTTTTTGTTATCCGTCAGTTGGTCACGTGACCGCAAAGTGCGCAACTGCTGACTGGGACTATTTTCAACCAAGCGTCTTACTGCCCTAATGAATGAATCAGTCGCTAGCGAATACTTTTGCTCGTTTAATTAATAGTCTGTTATGTTAAAACATATTGTCTTCTTTGCCACAACATTTTTCTGCGGATATACGTCACGTTTAATAATTATGACGTAGCCAATATCATTCATGACGTCATTATTGCAGCTGCATATCCAGAGGGTTTTGTAAACACGGTTCTTCATTTTTTAAAGTTTCTCATAGATCTAGTGAGAAAGATGTCAATATGTGCCTTATTTCGAGCGAAATGTTCAATTTAGTTGGAATTTGGATTGTAATTGAGAAAAGGGATAAATAAAATAGACGGTTGGTGTCTTGGATTGGGAAAGTCGATCAGGCTCGGCTCCGGAAATTTATTAAAGGTACGGTCTTTATCAATGTTTTTTTTTTTCGTTTGTTTGTTTTGTTTTGTTCCGTTACAGTGAGTGACAGGATAAATAGAATAGATGGTTGGTGTCTTGGATGGGTTAAGTTTATCGGGCTCGGCTCCGAAATTTATCCGGTTCGCCTTCGGCTCACCAGATAAATTCCTCCACCTTGCTCGATAAACTTAACCCATCCAAGACACCAACCATCTATTCTCTATTTCTCAGGGTCTTAAGAAATCTGTATTGTGTGACAAAGAGTTAAAGACTTACAAATCACAACTCTGTCAGCTGCTGTTAGGGTAAGACCAACTCCACCAACCTAAAGATAAGGTATGAAAATAGAGCTGTTTTAGTAAAAGAACTCCCAGTGCGCTGTAATCAAAGCAAACATATCTTTCCACTTATAACTACAATTTCTAGGATGCCAATACCTATCCTCACTTACACTTTGTTGGCATTATCAATCCGAACAACCCTAAAGCTGCTACAATGATTAACCTTCTACCACACGACAACTTTAGACCTGTCCGAATTGAAAGCATTCTTAGATGACAGTTTTAACTTGGCTCATATGAAATGATTTTTCTTTGATAGGGTAGAAAACATTGTGGGAAAAGGAGAAAATGCTGGTAACAAGCATTTTCTCCTTTTCCCACAATGTTTTCAAAAGCCTTCTCTTTCAGGGGCATTAAAAGTCGTCATTGTGTGGTAAAGGGTTAACCCCCAACACTTTCCCAAACAACCAAATGTCAGATTTGCCAAAATCGAAAGCATTTGCAGATGAAATTTCATCAATGCTCAAACAACGGGATTTGGCTTTGACAGGGTAGAAAACATTCTGGAAGAAAAGATAAAATGCTGGATACCAGGATTTTCTCTGGTTGCCAGTATTTTCTGTCATATCTACAATGTTTTCATAGCCTTGCTCCTAAGAGATGTTAAAACTTGTGACTAGGGGTGTAACGATACATCGGACTATCGATGGATCGCGATGGCGAGTGTGTCGATGCTACTGCGTCGATTGTTCAGTTGACAATCGATAACTATCACCGATAGTTACCTCAAATATCGATAGTTTCACTGACAAGAAAGAGAGAGAAAATACCGCAATTCACTAATGTATTCGGACGCCCTAAACGTTCGGACACGTTAAATTATTTACAAAAATAATTTATTTTTAATCCTTTCTCTGAAACACTTCCAAAAGCGAGTTTTCCTAAATATACGGACCTTCTGTAACGTTAATTTCCCAAAATAATTGACAGGTAATTTTTTTGAAATATGTTTTCAATAATGATCGGCTGCATAATATTCATTTCTGCATGGCAATGTTCATCGTTACGAAAACGAATCCTTCGAGAGCTGATTAACTCAGCGGTAATTTTAAGTCCTGAAATTAGACCAAAATAATTGCAACATTAAGGGTGTTTTTGTTAAAAACTTCTCACCAAAGCAAATAGTGTGGATTAAGATCAAAGATCAGACCAAACAGTCTGCCTACAGTCTAATCTTAATCTACACAGGCTGCCAAAACAGCTAAAAACCATAACCATGCGTGTTGTCCCTCCATAAGCAATAAATAAATCAACTGTGAAAAATGAATACTAAACCTCGTTCTTTCTTTTCTTTATTTATCAATAATCCATTTCGAATGCATTCCTTTTGTCGGCTGCAAGGAATTATTTTTAGAAAACAGCCGGACTTTTTTATGCCGACTACACAAAACATGGGACACGACTGGGGTGTTCTTGAAACAGCTATATTACTAAATGCAAAAAGGCACTATCAGCTGGAGTAAATCGTGCATTAAATAGGCTTATTGCGTGGTCACTTTGAATTGATTGGAGGTCGACCTGCAGCCAGATATAGGTTTCTTGGAGCAGACCAGTTTAAGTGTGTATATTGAACAGGTGCGTTACAACCCTGTCGCTTCGAATGATTTGCATGTTACATCATAGCCCTTATCCAAGTTTTACTTCAAACATTTGTGTACCCACGACAGGCCTACAGGCATCTTGTAGACAGATGGCTTGTAATATAGATCTACATTTATGGTCTTTCTTATTTACTCTACTGATGGCAAGATGGCGATTTTCAAAGCGTTGTCGGATGGTATAGATAGACATCAGACTACACAGAACATGCTGCCTGATCTTGGATCTATACCATCCACTTCTGTACTATGACTTAACTCGTATTAGAAAGCTACTTCTTTCTCGGGCTAAAAAAGGTAAGATGATGTTTAACAGTGTTCCCACTCGCGCAAATTATTGCGTAAATCACGTAATAGAATTGAAATTCATGTAACAAATTCGGGTTACACCCGAGACTTCACGCAAGAAAATGCATGGACAAAAAAGGCCATTATCTGCTTTTCTTGTGTAAAATGACAGGTTTTGAAGTTACTTGTTACCCTTATTGACAATTTTTTTGTCAAATCATGTAGAAATACCCATCCAGAAATTAACATACATGAAAAACTGATCGGTGTAAAAAACACGGAAACCCATGACGCAACAAAATGTCTGTTTGACATTGTCCGACCAGAGTCACTTCAGATCATCTTTTCAGCTTTTTAATGATTTTAAGCAGTAGATTTATACAAATATCTTAATATAACACACTTTTTTGTTGCCAATCATCAATATGGAATGCTTTACGTTTTGTTGGGAACCATTACTGTCATACCCTCTAATATGGAATCTTACCCCCAAATTCACAGCTCAGGGGGTAAGTGTACCCTTGAAATAGAAAGCTTGAGGGAACACTGGTTTAAAACATATATTTCAATATTAAAAAGATGGCGAAACTATATGTATAGGTCTACTACAGTTTTGACTCCTTCATCGGCACTGTAAATAGATCTAAATTTGTCGGATTTCATCCTTATCATTTTGGATACACATACAACAAGGTAAAACCTATTATTTCAGCCACCCCCTTTTTTTCAAAGATTTGGAGGCTAAACAAAAAAAAATTTTTTTTCTGTCTGAATATATATGCGCCAATTATGGGTAAATCTAGATAAATTCTATCAACTCAAAAAAAAAAAAAAAAAAAATTAAGTGCTCCTATTAAAAAGGTGACTTCTTTAAAAGTTTAAAGTTGCTTTACAATTACCTTTTTATTAGGTGTGTTTATGAACCATCAGCATTTGTCGGCATTTTGTGCTTTGTATGCTGTTGTATATCAATCAGACTTAAAAGTTGACTTCTTCAAAAGTTTAGAGTAATTAGGTATGTTAAATTGTTTGTGAACCATCTGCATTTAGAAAAAATAGTCCTTGAAATTTATTGAGCATCATGCATTTAACTCTATTTTCCCCTTTATTTGCTATTCAAAACATGTACTCAAGTAGAATTTAATCCACTCTGAGAAAGTATTAGTATAAAACTTCGTTTCAAGATGTCATTTGGTGAAATTCATCTCTTGCAATTCATCCAATAGTATTGCAATAGTAACAGGCAATATCAATACTATTGCAATAGTATTTTGTCCAATGTCAATACTATTGCAATAGTAGATTTTGGCCTCAATAGTCAACCCTACTTGTGACTGTGCTGTAAAGGGTAAAAGCACCTTTCACAATCATACATTTTATTTACTTTTGCAGCCACATACGTTATGTCATCTGCAAATGGTTTTGATTTGGAGCAATCTTAAATATTGTCATCTGTACATATTTGACAAAAGTTTTATGCAGCAATTTTGTTTCAGGAGGTCAAAGCAAAGATTTTTTTTACTTGTCTAAATTAACTATTTACCAGATGACAAAATTTTAGACTTGTCCGAATTGAAAGTATTTGCAGACGAAAATTTCAATATGGCTCAAATAGAGCAATCTTTTTGGACAGGTTAGAAAGCATTGTGGGAAAAGGAGAAAATGCTGGTTACCAGCTTTTTCTCCTTTTTCGATAATGTTTTCAAAAGGCTTCTTTCCCCGGGTCGTTAAAAATCAGCATTGTGCTGTAAAGGGTTAAACATATGTCTTTGAGAGAACAGAAAACACTGAGGGGAAACTCAAAGCTTGTGACCAGCATTTTAATTTTTCTCATTTTCTTACAGTGTTATCTAACCTATTGAAAAACTGGTCCATTTGTATCGTTTTCAAACTTGTCTTTGGCTGATACTTTCAATTTGGAAGCGTAGAATTTGTCGTGCAGTAAAGAGTTAGCTTTATACCAAATAATAAAACTTTACATCCAAATTCAAAACTATTACAGACCACAAATTAAATGTGGCACAATTGATGAAAACCGACTCAAAAAGGGTAAAAACCATAGTGGGAAAAGGAGAAAATGCTGGTTACCAGCATTTTCTCCTTTTCCCACAATGTTTTCAAAAGCTTCTTCTGTAGGGTTGTTTAAACTCGGAATTGGTAGTAAAGACTTAAATACTGAAGGGAAAAAATTTTTTCAGAGCTAAACCAAGTAAAGACAAAAATCCTAACCTGTGTTGTCAGCAGGAAGACGCTGTAAGAATCGTCACATTGAAATTTCTTGATTCTCTGTTCCCTCTCCTGGACTTGCGATATTGTCCCGTCTAGACGCATAATTTTGTGGCCCTATTGAACCATATGTAAAGCAGAAAAGTTTCTTAAAATCTTACGAAGTAATTTTAATGACCCTGAGAAAGAATTCTGTTGAAAGTTTAGTGGAAAAAGGAGAAAATACTGGTTTCATTTTGCTTTGTCATCTGCAAATGCTTTCAATTTGGTAGAGTAAAAAATTATGTTGTTCAAGATTCCAGATTATTTGCAAACAATAAAGTTTATGTGCCTCAAATTGCGTGACTTGTCTCTGGAAGGGCAGAAGAGGAGAATAAGGTGGTTTTTAACAATGTTTTTTTTCTCAGAAGTTAGAGTACTTTTCATGACTTAACCCTTTACCACACGGCAAAATTTAAGACCTATCCAAATTGAAAGCATTTGCAGAGGACAATTTCATTGTGGCTCAAATGACGCAACTTTTCTTTGATAGGGTAGAAAACTTTGTGGGAAAAGGAGAAAATGCTGGTTACCAGCATTTTCTCCTTTTCCCACAATGTTTTCAAAAGGCCTCTTTTTCAGGGGCGTTAAAAGGCGTCATTGTGTGGTAAAGGGTTAAGTTGCGTTTGTGGCCAGTATAGATCAAACTGCACAGAAAAAAATATTCTGATCTTGGATCTTAAGTGTTTGCCATGTAGAAATATTGTGTCTTACTTAAAAGCCGACCCTTGTGGCACACTTGGTAGCATTTACGACTTTAAAACAGGGGGTCAATGGCTCAAATCCCCAGCTTTCTTTCCAAGGATTGACGATAGTCATTACGACAAGATTAAAAGATGTGAAAGAAAAAAAGAATGAAAGAATGAATGAATGAATGAATGAAAGTTGTTTTATAGCGCATCAACAGATTTGGTCATTTAGCGCGCATGTCTGTATTAAATAATGATAAAAGAAGATTTTTTGAGCTAAAAAAGATTTGAACAAAATGATAGAAATGATTAGAGTTCAATTAACTTTTTTACCACATGGTAAAGTTTTAGGCTTGTCCAAATTGAAAACATTTGCAGACCACAAATTACATGTGGCTCAAATGATTGTATTTGTTTCTGAAAGGTTAGAAAAATATTGTGAGAAAAGGAGAAAATGCTGGTTATCAGCATTTTCTCTTTTTCTCACAATGTTTTCTAAAGTCTGATATTCCAGGGTCATTAAAACTCGGGATTGTGTGGTAATCGGTTAAGAAAGATTATGTGTGATCTTGATATGTATAAAAGACATTACTGAGTGACAGAGCAATCCCTGTCTACTCAAAAAAGGTGAAGATAAGACTGTGATAAAAAGATTTTAAAAAATGTTGAATTGATAGTAAAAAATCTTAAAATGAAAAGGGATTATGTGTTATTTGTGAAAGTTATTTGTTATGTGAAAATATACCCGGTTAGTTATAACTTTCTGCATGATGTCTAACATCTTTCTCGACTGTGAAAACACAAGACAGCGATGACCCTCTCTTTTTAGCTGGTCTAGCAACTCCACCAAAAACACCAGCTTTCCTGACTCACTGATCAAAATATGGTCAGCTACGTGTTGAATCCTTGTTACAGCACTGAGGTTACCTGCCTCTGTTTCCAGCATGTCATCATCAAGCCTGCAATGGCATATCATCATAAAATCCTCCCAGTACAAAAAGAATGTATTGGACATTTCTCTTCAACACAACCTCGTACAGTACAATTTTTCACATTCTTGCAGTTGACCTCTTTTCAAGGCATAGTGGCAAAAAAAGAAACAAGAGCACTGCATGCAGCTGCAAAAGTTTTTAGAATTTTCATTGAGAATCAATCATAGGTGAAAAATGAGCATTACTATGTCAAAATTATTTTGATGGTTACCTGCCAGTGTTTTATAGGTTCCCCAATAAATAGATAATGTCTAGTCCAAGTTTCAAGTAAACTGCAGTAACGAAAGAGATATTTCAAAATGTCAAAGTTTTTGCACATAAGAGAACAGATAACATATTTTGATTTGTTTGTAGCCAAGCGGCCAGTGCACTTATCAATACTTCCCTGGAGTTTCTTTTACCTGTACTTTGCACAATATTTGTTCCAAAGCCACTGGCTGCTTTCCTATATAACCTTCATGGAAGCAATGATCAGCAGTAAAAGAACAATAAATTCTGTCAGAATGGCTATCATCAATCCTCAAAAAAGAAATTGACCAACCTGAGGATTCAAAACAGAGACCCATTGGTCTCAAATCCTACACGCTTCTGACTGCATTATCAAGGCACTATGATATGGAAAATGTTATTATAAACAAATTTTTGACATCCTTGAATATTACCTATTTTGAAAGCACAATGGCAAAAGGAGAAATAACCTTTGTCCTAATGTATCCACATGTTTTCACCTGTTAATTTTAGTACACTATCCTTATTTTAAAAGAATTGTTTAAAATTTAAAAACTTTTTGTAAAAAATTCCTGGAGACCTACGAAATCATACCGTTTTATTCAAGGCTTCTATTTGACAGGCCAAAAATGATAACATAAGGGGCATAACTGTGTCAAAAATAATTTGATGGGAACCTGCCCCTGTTGTATGGGTTCCCCTTTTAAAGGTTAACAACTAGTCCAAGTTTGAAGTAAATATCTTCAGTAATGACAGAGATATTTATGGAATGAACAGATTTTTTTTTTGTTTTCATGGAGGTATGAAAACAAAAAACCTAATCACACTATATGAAATCGTTAAAATCTTAAAAATTTCAAGGGCAAGATGCAACCTTACAATAAGAGCCCACCTGCTGCAAGAGACTGCATTTTAGATTTCCCTTGTGTGGTCTCTTAACCCTTTCCCAAACGACAAATTTTAGACCCTTCCAAACTGAGAGCATCCACAGACGACAAATTCAGAATTAGTACAAATGAGCTTTAGGTCTCTGATAGGGTAAAAAACATTGTGGGAAAAGGAGAAAATGCTGGTTACCAGCATTTTCTCCTTTTCCCTCAATGTTTTCAAAAGCCTTCTTTCCCAGGGTCGTGAAAACCAGGGATTGTTTGGTAAAGGGTTAAACAAGGTTCGACTGTATATATAAGAGTTAACAAAAGAACTTGTTACTATTTACCCTTCATCTCCCTCTATTCCAAGCTGTAAACACGCTCTTGTAGACAGCAGTCTGGGATGATCACAGATCTTTTTTAACACATTTAAGGCTACCAGTGGAGATTTTGTAGTCATCAACAACTATAGGTAAAAATATGAGCCATACTCTAGCAAAAGGAGGTTTAAAGCATCTTCTTGAACAATCAACTGCATGTAGAGGTAGAACAATCTTTGGGCATTCAGAAAAATTACGAAGAGCAAAAAGTTTCGAGCAAGGTCAGCCTTCACAGACTAGCACAGCTGGTAGAGAACTTCGGAACTGGTTACCAGCATTTTCTCTTTTTCCATCAATCTTTTCAAAAGCCATCTGTCTCAGGGTCATTAAAAGGGAAATGAAAGCATTTGCAGACCACAATTTAAGGATTACAACCCCTAACTCATTGGTAAATATCGTGTAACATCAACGTTTTCGTAAAGGCTATTCGGCCAATCTCTGCAGCTTCCGTCTTTTAATATGAGAGTTAGGGGCTGTAGACTCACTAACTCATCAGTAAATATGGTGCAACATCGACGTTTTCATAAAGGCTATTCGGCCAATCTCGGCAGCTTCCGTCTTTTAATATGAGAGTTGGGGGCCATAGACCTTACATGTGGCGCAAACCAGTGCTCTCAATAAGGGTCCATTTCGGGAATTTTTGTAATTCCATGTTCAAATTTTAGGAATTTTTTTTAAAAAATCAGGAATTTTTTTTCCGCATCGGTCAATGTGGTCATAAGCTTAAATTTATTTTGATTGTGTTGCGGAATGTCCAATCCTAATTTCAAACCCTATGTTGTGATTACTATAAAGTTTATCCAGGAAGACATGTCCTTAGAATAACCATATAGTAGGGTTAGAAATGAATATATATCTGTAACAACACTGATTATGATCTGTGATTGGCTGGCAATGATGGATCATGGTACTTTAAACTAAGAATAAATAAGCAAATCACGGTTTCATAACTGTAATAATGACAATTCCATTTTATTCAACATCATTCAGTGATACAACATGGAATACTTGTACATTTTAACTCATGGACAGTGTGGTAATGATTTAGATCATAATAAAACTATTTTACATCAAGTCTGGCTTCCTTCGTAACGACGGTCACGTTGCACGATGATTTTTCAAAGAAATTTGCCAAAGTGCGCTGCATCATTCCCAAAAGAAATGCATATCGAAACTATAATCTGCCGATTTTTAAAGAGTTGGACAAATAATTGATATTACTCGATTATTTCAATTTCTTTCATGTTGTATGTTTGCAAACAAACAACATTCCCCAATCTTTGATAGCGTGTCTTATTAATTCCAATTATCGGTTAATTTCAACAGCTGCAGTCAAATTAAAGGCGGTTGATTACTTACCGATCATAATTGACCAACCAATTAAACACTTACCATAATCCGGTCATAATTGGATAAACAATTATTGCATATGTGTAAATTGTCACCTCTACACCGTGATCCGGATCACCAAAACGCTTTAACATGATTAGAGGCTCTTTGTAAAGCGCATTCCTTACATTGAATTGACGATATCAAAGTTTTCCGCACGCGCCAAACCCTTTGTGCATTGTTTTTGAAAAAACGTCCGGGCTGAAATTCTCGGACGTTTTTGTCAGAATCTGGACGTAAAAAAACCGCCCGACTTTCAAAATGCCGACGTTTTTTCTCAAAATTCGGACGTAATATACGTCCATGTCCGCTTATTGAGAGCACTGGCAAACTTATTCTTGAAAGGGTACAAAACATTTTGGGTAAACATTTTAGTGGCTTGTTGCCACTACTTTCTCCTGTTTTTAGAGCCCTTCTTACGCAGGATCATTAAAACACATGTCTTTTTTAAGTAAAAGGTTAAAAAGAAACATGTACCTCCTTCACACTGTCAAGGTGGAGAAAGTCCTGATAGATCTGTAGTTGTGCTTGTCCAAGGAAAGTCCACACAATCAAATCATTTTTCCTTGTCATAGTTGGCATACTGTACAAAAAAAAAAACAGTCTGTTTGATTGTATGGTATAGGGTCATGACTCTTTATCAAAGGACAACAATTTAGACATGTCAAAATTGAAAGCATTCGAAGACAACAAAATTCATGCGACTCAAAAATTGAAATTTGTTTTGGGAAGGGTAGAAAACATTGTGGGAAAAGAGGAAAATGCAGGTTACCAGAAAATTACCAGCATTTTCTCCTTTTCCCATACTGTTTCCAAAAGTCTTCATCATTCAGGTGGTTAATGCTCAGGCCTGTTTGGTAAAAGGTTAATACAAGAATGGGAAAAGAAACATTGTGGGAATAAAGGATATGATCCATGCTATGTGAAAAGGGGGTTTAATGCATCTGCAAAAAGTACTGACCCAGACCATCCTGCGCAGTCCGCAAAGACTGACCCATGTCATAAGTTTTTTGCATTCAGTAAATTTTCTGCATGTCCAATGACCATTTCACCTCATGATTCAGTTGATTGTTGGACCAAATGGATTTTTTGGATATATAGATACATATTGATTTGCTTAATACAATGCATCACAGAGATGCATTAAGCCCATTTTTGCCAGCACATGGCTCATATCCGTTTTACCACAATTTTGTAAAATGGTTGTTCTACAGGATGTAGGAAATCATCTGCCAGAGGCTATATCTTCAAATTAAAAGAATCAAGATGAGACAAAAACAAACTTACACTGCATGTTTTCCTTTCTCTTTCTCCTCTCCAGTATCATTTTTTTCTCTCTCCTTCACTTCAGCTTTCGTGCGACGCAGAAAAAATGGGGAAATTATTCTTTTCAAGCTCTCCGCCATTTCCATCCCAAGTTTTTTCTCATTACTGGTGGCATCTTTTTCTCTGGCCTGAAACCAAAGTAAACTTTTTTGGGCTGCTACGTGGAAATATATACACTTGTGAAGAAAGTTTATATTAAATATCGACCTGCACAGAATACAAGGTAAACCCTTTCCAAAACAACAAGAGAGAGATGCCCATGCATAGTAGGCAGAAAACAAAATGTATTTTTGGAGATGGTGTTGACAGGCAGCATTGAACCCATCCTCGGAACCCAGGTTTGAAGCATTACGTTACTCTCCATGCATCTACCCCTGGGGTAATTGACTAGCAATTTATCGTTTCTTATGAATATTCATATGGTCGGGAAGTACGCTAATAGCCAATCGAAAGATCGATAACATTATGATACTCTGTTGTAGAGAGGGTAATTTCATTTCTTCCGTTATAAAAAATAACCCCACTATGGAAAAAACCCGAGGTTGTCAACAAATATGGCCCGTCGGCGTGCTTCTCCCCTGTGAGATATGCCATTCTGCAATACAGGGACGACACTATCGATCTTCGTGTACGCCGAAAATCTCTTCTTTAAAAACGCTTCTCGAACGTGGTGTTGATGGGCGATGCCAGATTTAAAGTATCGCTAAGCTTGATTTGCAACGAATGATGTGATTAGATCTCGACAAGTTAAAAATAGAAATGACGACATATTTGTGATAAAAATAGTTTAAATTTTCTCAAGGAAAAACTGAGATCACCAATCAAAATGCTTCATGAATAATTCATGAGAACGAGGAAACACCAGCAAAATAACCCAGGGTCGATTACAGAATGAATCGAAACTGGGTCAACGAGGATGCACTGAACCATGCAACATAAAAATTTTGAGGTAAATATATCCGTCATGTTCTGGCAAAAGGAGGACTTAACTCTTTACCACACAATCCCGACTTTTAACGACCCTGAGAAAGAAGCCTTTTGAAAACATTGTGGGAAAAGGAAAAAATGCTGGTAACCAGCATTTTCTCCTTTTCCCACAATTTTTTTCTATTCTTCCCAAAACAAATTTAAATTTTCAAGTCACATTTACTTTGTCGTCTGCAAATGCTTTCAATTTGGACAGGTCTAAAATTTTGTTGTTTGGTAAAGAGTTAATACATCTCTGTGATTCATTATACCAAACAAACCATAATGTGATTACGCATTCATAAAATTCATTTTGTCTGAAAACAGACTGAAGGTGAGGTAGACCGGTCCTTTGATGTACAGAAAGTTTACAAATAGCAAAAAGTTTTGACCAATGTCAGCCTGTGCAGGCTGACATGGGACTATACTGTTTGCAGATACATTAAACCCCCTTTTCACAGAGCAGACATTTGATGCATTTTTCTTTTTCGTTTTCTTTACACCCCTGCAGTATGCAAATTACCTTACACCTCATTACCATATTTCAGGTCTTGTCTCGAAATATGCATAAAAGGTGTTTTCCTTAACCCTTTACCACACAATTCCTAGTTTGAACACATTGCGGGAAAAGGAGAACTTTTATGTCCAACTTTGTTTATCAAAGACCGCATGGGGCTGTAAATACCTTATAAAATTATATTTGAAAAAAAAAACATACCCTTGTTATTGGAGTCTCATACTCCATTTTGAATGTCCTTTGTGTCCCAAGTAGACTTCCCTGGTGTACAAAGTCAAACAAGGCCCATAACTCCTATAAAATGATACAACTATGGTACAGTAAATGACAAAAATATTTATTTGCTGTACTATAAATGAATGTTGCGAACTGTTTCATCTAGAACTTAAAAATAGTTGTGGCACAGACTTTAAACAAGAGCACCATAAGGGGGGGCCAACGCTCGACTGCAAGTGTGTGAAAGGTTTAAGTGAAAGGTTTAAGTCGAAAAAGGGGCACAACTGTGTCAAAAATACTTTGACAGTTACCTGCCCTTGTTGTATAAGTTCCCCTTTTGTTACTTAAGAACTTGTCCAAGCATGAAGTAAACATCTACCCAAATAACAGAGATATCAAAGAATGTCAAAGTTTTTGCACCAGGAGGATGACACAGACTACTGGCTAAGACAATACCTCCATGTTTTCTTCAAAAACAGCTGAGCTAAAAAACTGAATCATGAGGTAGAATGGCTCTTGGACATAAAAAGAAAATTTACAAATGGCATAAAGTTTCGACCCAGGTCAGCCTAGGTGGACTGCAGAGGCTGACAGGAATCCATTCATTTTGTAGATGAATTAAATCCCCTTTTCACAGAGCTCAAACGTATTGTGGTAAGTTTCAGAAGCAACATTTTTATGACCGTAAAAGTCAACTATTCAATGTAAAAGAGACAAAAGCATGTCATGCATGTGCCAACTCCAGCTGCAGGTGCTTTTTTCTCCTATTACCACAATGTTTTCTATCCTTTCTAAAACATATTGAATCATTTGAAACACATTTCATTTATCTTCTACAAATGCTTTCAATTTGGGCCAGTCCAAATTTTGTGGACTGGTACACAGTTAATACTGACCTTCAGGTTATTTTGTACTGGGGTACCAGTCAGAATAATTCGGTGTCTGGCTGGTATGGCATGGACACCTTTACTGGTTTTTGTGGGGTTCTTAATCTTATGGCCTTCATCCAGGATCATATAGTCCTAAAATGATGAAATTTAAGAAAAACTAAAACTGCAACAGAAAGTGGCTTTTCCCTTTTAATACCACAAAATCCCATGGTTTAACAACCCACAGAGAAGAAGTTTTTAAAACCATAAGGAGAAACCAAAATTTTCTCTGGTAACCAGCATTTTCTCCTCTTCCCACAATGTGCTCACCAAGCCAAAGTAGCGTAATCAGTAGCACATATGACAAGAGACCAGGTGGTCACTGGATAGAATCACCAACTTAGCCAATTTCTTTCTGAAGATTGATGACAGTCACTGCAACAGTATTCATTCCTGTGTAAGTAACCAGCATTTTCTCCTCTTCACACAGTGTTTTCTACCCTTTCAAAGACAAAGTTCATCATATAATCCACATTTCTTTTATGGTCTGTAATGCTTTCAATCTGGACTACCTGTGGTCTAAAATTTCGTTGTGTGGTAATGGGATTAGGCAGAAATATATTTCCCCTCAATAATCCAATGTTCAGATACAATGAGCCAAGGTCTACCACAAATCAGCTATAGAAGAAAAGGCTAAATATACCCAGACAAATTCCCGCCCTTCCCGGGTCCCAAGCTGTTCCCAGCTCGTGACAACAAGGCCATAGGTTGTAAGACAGATCCCTCCTCTCCTCTGGACTCTAGCCAATGCTCTTTCCTTTTCTCTCTTACTGTTTCCATGAAAGGCTAAAACCTTCAATCCTGGAGCCCTGAAATAACGCAATAAAATCGTTTAAACCTTCATTACACAATCCCGACTTTTAACGACCCTGAGAAAAAAAAGGGTTTTGAGAACATTGTGGGAAAAGGAGAAAATGCTGGTAACCAGCATTTTCTCCTTTTCCCACGATGTTTTCTACCTTCTCAAGAACAAATCTCATCATTTCAGCCACCTTTAATTTGTTGTCTGGAAATGCTTTCAATTTGGACAAGTCTAAAATTTTGTCGTTTGGCAAAGGGTTAACGCTTTATTCCACATTCCCAATTTCTAACAACCCCTACAAAGAAGCCTGTTTCCCACGATGTTTTCTACCCTAACAAAGCAAAATCAAACTGCATGTTCTGTATAGTCTAATTTTGATCTACAGTTGCCTTGAAAACAAACATTAGTTGTGATTGGTCCTTTACCCTTTACCAGACGGCAAAATTTTAGCCTCGTCCAAACTGAAAGCATTTGAAGACAACAATTTCAATGTGGATCAAATTGGTGCAAATTTTCTTTTATAGGTTAGAAAACATTGTGGGAAAAGGAGAAAATGCTGGTTACCAGTATTTTCTCCTTTTCCCACAATGTTTTCAAAAGGCTTCATTCCCCTTGGTCATTGAAAGTCAGCAATCTGCGGTAAAGGGTTAACTGTTTTACCAAACAGCAAAAAATTTAGGACTGATACAAAAATCAAAAGCATTTGCAGCAGACAAATTGAATGTTGGCATTAGTCTATGGATGGTAGAAAACATTGTGGGAAAAGGAGAAAATGCTGATTATCAGCATTAAAGGTGTTACGGGAGACCACTCCTTCATGCATGGCTTCGTCCCGATTTAAATACAGTTCCTGACAGCTGCGTTAGGGAGATGTCTCTTTAGCTCAGTGGTTATGGTATTGGCCTTTCATCCGGGCGTTCTAGGGTTCGAATCCTGCCCGGTCCCTTTATTTCTGCCATGCATTTATTCATTTGTTTCTTTGTTACGGACTTTGTTCGTAAGATGGGGGCTCGTCCAGGATTGGCCATTGAGCCATTAATCCCATTTGTTGTCCAAAAACGGATATTTGTTGTCTAAACAATAGACTTACTGCCTAATAAGGCTTTGAGTCATCAATAAATGATGACTTTAAGAGGGGGTGTGTTACAGGAGACCACTCCTTCATGCATGGCTTCGTCCCGATTTAAATACAGTACCTGACAGCTGCGTTAGGGAGATATCTCTTTAGCTCAGTGGTTATGGTATTGGTCTTTTAAACCTAGAAAAACGAGGATCTTATCCGCCATGGGTTCGAATCCCGCCAGATGCGGTTTGTGTTTCAGCCATGCATTTATTCATTTGTTTCTTTGTTACGGACTTTGTTCGTAAGAAAGGGTTAACAGTTAACCTACTAAATAAGTTAAATGAAACTTTCATGCCGACAGTAAAAACATGGATGTTGCTATTTCAAAATTCATTTTTGGAGATAATCATCTCCTTAGCAGATAGTGTAGTCTGATCTTGATCTACACTGTCCGCAAAAGGTCACTGAGTCACGCTTAGCAGCCTTGGGGTCAATAAAGAAATCTTACCATTTCTTGAATTCATTCTCCCAGTTGACCATCACAGCTACAGGCAGTACAATGAGAACAGAGCTGATGTTTTGCATGTCAAACATTCCCGAGAGAAACGCAATTACCTGGATGGTTTTGCCGAGACTGAAATCGGAGAAAAATGTGAAATTCAAATTACCTCCCTTGTTAAATAAAACACCCAGGTAACCAAATTGTAACTGGGTCCTTTTATTTGATTTCCTTTGTTTTTTATCCTTGTTTTACTGAGAGATGTTATGATTATTATAATTTGACTTGTGATGTATATGTATGGTCTGCATAATATTTGCAAATCATACATATACATCACACACTGTTACCATTGAAATGCACCAAATAGATCAAATTTGTCGTATGATAAATTTTGAAGGGGATATTTAAACCTGAACATTCCTACATTGTGTGAAGAATATCAAGGATAAAAACCAAGTAATACCTTTATTACTTATTCAGGACCTAGTAAGTAGTGGAGAGCTATCAAGGGAAGTAACTGTCTTCTGTTTCCCATTACAGGAAAGACTCTCATGTCTATTCTAGAAACTGAAAATGAAGGGGAATTTTTCTCTCGTCGATCTCAAAAATAGGGGGAATTTTCAACAAATAGGCAAGACAGTGTTCAAACAGATAGAAAACATAGTTATAAAGCTCATACAACAGCCATTTATTTCTGTCCAAGACTATACAGTATACTTACTGACCTGTATACATTTCAAAAGTCAGTTTCTGGGATATCTTTCTCTATGAAAATAAATTCATTTTTGAAAAATATATAAGAGTACACAATTATAAAATTCATTCTAAAAAAATTAATTGCAATAACAGTAGTCTAAGACTAAGTAAAGTGGGCAGTTTTGGACTGGGTTATTTTGGAAGTGGGCCGTTTTTACAAACTTTCTGTTAAAGGAGGTTACTTAATGGACATATTATGTTACAAAACAGCTTCCGCTATGATGCCTTTTATATTCAAAAGAGCGGTATTTATGGCGAGGCAAGAGTATTTAACTCTTTGTTTTGTGACTTTTTTATTGATTCTTCTGGACCCGGGACCGTCACACACTGAGTCCGATTTATGCGGGACCTGAAAAAAATTGCTGTGAATCCCGCAATCGCACTTCCAAGATCAGACACTGGACACTTAACCAAGTTTAACCTTTTACCGCACAATGCATGCCGACTTCAAACGACCCTGGGAAAGATGCCTTTTGAAAACATTATCGAAAAGGAGAAAATGCTGGTAACAAGCATTTTCTCCCTTTCCTGCAATGTTTTCTACTCTTTGCAGAGAAAACATTGTAGAAAAAGGAGAAAATGCTGGTTACCAGCATTTTCTTCTTTTTCCGCAAGGTTTTCCAAAGCCTTTTCCATCAGGTCTTTGAAACTCGGGAGAGAAAACATTGTGGAAAAAGGAAACTGCTGGTTACCAGCATTTTCTTCTTTTTCCACAAGGTTTTCCAAAGCCTTCTCTGTCAGAGTCATTAAATCTCAGGATTGAATGATAAAGGTTAAAACATTTATCTATACTTACCCCATATCATCTCCCAAAATTCCCCCTTTTTTCAGCCTAAAAAGGGTCCATAACCACAAGACCCCCTCTTGTTGATGGACGTAAAGTTTGTCATGTAGTTCCTTGTACAGATAGAACCCTTTCCCTAGGTGTCTCATCCCAGTCTCATCTTCCGATTCATCTTCTTGTTGCTTCAAGTAATCCTGTTGTAAAGACATGTATGGTCTTTTTACCCTTTTACAAAACAATCCAGTGTTTTAACTCTTTACCAAACAATAAAATATCGGTCTCCAAAGCATTTGCAGACGAGAAATCAAATGTTGCCCAACGGGAGATTTCTGTCTTTGATACTATAGCAAAGTTAGTTGGTACTGTAAAGAAGAAAATGATGGTTACCAAAATTTTCTCCTTTTCCCACAATGTTTTCAATAGCCTTCTTTCTCAAGGTCATTATAATTTGGGATGGTGTGGTAATGAGTAAAGGACCCTGAGAAAGAATGCATTTGAAACAATGTGGAAAAAAAAATTCTGTAACATGAATCTTAAGTCAAAAAAGTGGCATGACTATGTCGAAAAACATTTTGATGGTAACCTGTCCTTGTTGTATGGGTCCCCCTTTTGACAGTTAATTAACTAGTCCGAGTTTGAAGTAAATATCTGCAATAATGACAGAGATATTATTATATACCAGCAAATTTTCCAGTTAAAATACAAGCATCTCAAAAGGATAAAATAACACATGCAACAGAGAAAAATCCATATCTACACACTGTGAAATACAGTTCCAAATATGGTATGATGATGTAACTGGCGAATAGACTAAGCATGCGCTGATCTGGGATTTAATTAGTCAAAACGTTACACTATAATATTCATCTGATAACCTCCTAAAAGGAATATAACCATGTAGCAAATTTCCTTGCGACAGTATTTACCTCTAACTGCGTAAGAAAATTTTGACATCTCTCTTGACCTTCAGTCTCGTGAAACATCAAATTTTCTCGTGCTGCTCAAATCAATACACGGTATTCCCAATAGCTTTTTATTTCAAGGGTACACTTACCCCCTGAGCTGTAAATCTGGGGGCAAGATTTCATATTTGAGGGTATAACAATTATGGTTCTCAACTAGAGGTAAAGCAATCCATATTGATGATTTGCAGCAAAAAAGTCTGTTATATTGTGGAAATTTACAGCTTAAAGTCATTAAAAAGCTGAAAAGACAGTCTGAAGTGACTCTGATTGGGCAATGTCAAAAGGAACATTTTGTTGTGTCATGGGTTTCCGCGTTTTTTGGACCGATAAATTTTTCATGTCCGTTAATTTATGGATCAGTTTTCCGCATGATTTGACTAAAAGTTGTCAATAAGGGTAACAAGTAACTTCAAAACCTGTCATTTTACACAAGATAAGCGGATAATGGCTTTTTTTAAACATTTTTTCTTACGTGAGGTCTCACGTGTAACCAAAATTTGTTATGTGAATTTAAATTCTATAACGTGATTTACACAATAATTTGCGTGAGTGGGAACACTGATACAAGCACCAGGAAAGTTACAACGACTTATTCTGTATATATAAAATGTCGAAGTTTTTGCATGCCAATGCAGACGACAATCAAGACTACGACTGGGCTTTGACAATACCTCTACTTTCGAAAACAGCCGAGCTAAAAATTACCTCCATTTTCTTGATTTTCTTCGCCAACTTTTCACTGTAGCACAAGGCAAGGGCTTTCTTGTTCATTTTCAGTGCATCCTCCACTCTCCCTTCACCAACATATTTCTTGGACTTGATGATTAAAGCATTGAATCTTTCTTGGTCTTCTTCCAAGAGATCCCTTGGGTCTGTGACTATTTAAACAAAATTTGCTGTATTAACCTTAAACCACTCAGCCCCGAATTCAAGTGACCCTGAGGAAAAACTCTTTTGAAAACATTGTGGGAAAAGAATAAAATGCTGGTAACCAGCATTTTCTCCTTTTTCCCACATTATTTTCCTACTCTCAGACAAATTTCAATATTCGAGTTACATTTTAATTTTTGTCTGCAAATGCTTTCAATTTGCAATAGTCTAAAATTTTGTCGTCTGGTACAGAGTGAAACACACACCTTATTTGAGACTCCTTTCACAAACATTAATAGAATTAGGTAATGTTGTCAAATCCCGAGTCGACACAAGGTTTCAGACTCAAGGCAGCAAAAAAAAAAAACAGATTTAACTCGGTTAACAGACTTAAGTCCACTATTTTTCTGAGATGAGTTCACATGCAATGCAAGTATTTGAGCAAAAAACTTTTATAGGTATGTTATAAGTAATAGTACCTGTTCTGCTTTTCACATCCATGTCTGTGATTTTCTTCCTTGTATCTTCAATATCTTGTTCCATACTTGTTTACTGGGGGTAAAAAGTAAAATGCAAGGTTGACCAGCTCTGGGAAAATATCCAAAAGAAATGCAGTTTATTCAGGGCTATGTGGATTTCATTTCTTTTTTAAAGAAATAAGAATAAAAACAGTATAAAATTCATTTTGATAAAATGAAGTACCTGTTGGTCATATTTCAAAAGTGAGCCTTTTGACCATTTACGAAACAATCCCGAGTTTTAACGACACTGTGAAAAAAAAAAAACTTTGAAAAACATTTTAGAAAAATGAGAAAATGCTGGAAACCAGCATTTTCTCCTTTCCCACAATGTTTTCCAATCTTTCACAGACAAATCCCATTATTTCTGCCACATTTATCATGCCTCCTCCAAATGCTTTAAATTTGGATCAGCCTGAAGGTTTTTTTTTTTGTAAAGACGCGAAAGTTCCCGATCACGCAAAATCGTACGTGAAACACATA
The DNA here is from genome assembly GCA_946811185.2 of Hippopus hippopus. Lineage (NCBI taxonomy): Eukaryota > Metazoa > Mollusca > Bivalvia > Cardiida > Cardiidae > Hippopus > Hippopus hippopus. The sequence continues at coordinate 2,110,482 of OX328109.1, forward strand.
TAAGTGAAATAAAAAGCGTACAAAATGACAAACCTGTACGTGAAATCACGGACAAAAAATACGGACAAAGATCGGGGAAAAAAAAAAAAAAAAAACAAGAGGACCATGATGGTCCTATATCGCTCACCTCAGTTTTAGTCCTTTGAAAATAATAAAATTATATAATTGATACATATACATGTAATGTTATCCACAATGCCTTTGTCATCCTGTACAGTAAGATAAAATTAGTAGGACCATAGCGTTTGAGTACATTAATTCCAGGTGCCAGACACCTGAAAGAAAACAACTTGAAAATATAATTTTGATATGGCCCAAAATTGTGACCCCTGGAGTTAATGGGTTAATTCAATTCTTTTAACAACTTTGGTAGAGCTTCACCCAAGAAACATGCCTGTCAAGTTTCAGCATGATTGGTTTAGGAGAAGATGTTTAAAGGAATTGTGGACAGACCGACGCCGGACAACGACGAATCACAATACCTCACCTAGCACTTCGTGCTCAGGTGAGCTAGCAAATAACCATTGTCTGTGGCTTGTGATAAACAGCATAAAGATGAAGTTTCATAACATTTTGTCCTGTAGTAAAAGAGATATTAATCCATAATGAAAATATAGAGAAGCTCCCTTTTTCCATGACACGACATTTAATAAAAAAAGCTAAAATAATGATATTGGTTGACTATCATAAGGAACACACGTATAAAGTTTTATAACTATTCGTCAAGGATTTTGAGTTGAAGATATATTGATCCTTTACAGAAATATACATGAAGCCCCTTTTTCCTATGTCACATATTTGATATAAAAAAATCAAAAAAAAAAAAAAAATCAGCAGACATCATAAGGAACACCTGTATGAATTTCTATTAGTTTTTGACAAGGATTTTAGAAGATATCTGTCCTGAAAGACGGACAAACAGATGGTCATTGGTCCATGATGAAATTAAACATTTAGCCCCCTTTTTTCATGACATGGCATTTCATGAAATAAAAACAAATAACTATTGTCTGTGGCTTGTGATAAACAATATAAAGATGAAGTTTCATGACATTTTGTCCTGTAGTTAGAGATACTGGTCCACAATGAAAATATATGTCAAGCCCCCTTTTTCCATGACACTGCAATAAAAAAAAAAAAGGGGGGTATATAACTGTGGTGTTGCATGGTGAATCTGGGTAAAACTTGTTGTCCTGCATTTCCTAATGGTGGTTGATAGATGTTACAAGTTCGATGTAAAAACTCTGTATAGTCTTCAAGATAAGATTCAAAACAAAGTTCACTCTATATACCTTAATGTCCTACTTTGTGACCCCCGATTTTGACCCCAGGGGCATCATTTGAACAAACTTGGTAGAGGTTCACCAGGAGATGATCCATATAAATTATCAAAACTCTAGGCCTTCTGGTTTCAAACAAGAAGATTTTCAAAGTTTGATCTATATACGATTTTGCCCGAATTTGTGACCCCAGGGGCATCATTTGAACAAACTTGGTAGAGGACTACTAGAAGATACTACATACCAAATATCAAAGCTCTGGGCTTTCTGGTTTCAGACAAGAAGATTTTTAAAGATGTAAATTTCCCCTTTTTTGTTGCCATGGCAACCAGAGTTAATGGGTTAATTCAATTCTTTTAACAACTTTGGTAGACCTTCACCCAAGGAACATGCCTGCCAAGTTTCAACATGATTGGCCCACCGGTTTAGGAGAAGAAGACATTTAAAGGAATTGTGGACAGACAGACAGAGGACAGATGGACGCCAGACAACGACCAATCACAATACCTCACCTTAGCACTTCGTGCTCAGGTGAGCTAAAAAATAGAAGTTGGTTGCATAGAAAAATGTAAAAGCGATTTTCGGAAAATTTAAATAATCAGAAAAGTTTGGGATTTCCAGCTTTCTATTTTTAGAACATTTACATGCAGGTCGGCGTACTCGGTCTTTATTGTTGTGATCAATAATTGCAGACTGGGACTCATTTGTTTCCAAAAAATATCCATAATTCAGCTGTCCTTTCGTTAACGCAGTCCATGAAAAAGCGTTTTGTCGACGTCAACGTCTTTCGTCTGTAAACTAACATTGGGAATGGCTAAGAAACACTGTACTTCGGAAGCTTTCGGATTTCAGAATTCGGGTTCCCGTTAGAAAGTCAGGCCAAATGAAACGACGGAAACTGAGGAGGATAATAGTGCAGCAGATGAAAGCAAGGTTATTCAGAAACCGATAGCAAAAGACCTGCTCCAAAACAAATGGCTGTCCAAGTTCTTGTGGAGAAAGAGGCATAAATTAAGAAATTAATTTAAAGTTGTACTACTTTTTTTGCATTTGTACCCCCTTTTTTTTCTTATACCCCCATTTTTCAATTGTAGGGGGTACAAAAAACCCCCAAATAAAAATTTCAGTGGGAACACTGGATGTGACCATGTGAGATTCCCACATGCTTGTTGAGAAATTCTGGCCCAAAGTCTAAAAATACCTGTCCCACTTACCTGCAGAGGGCAGAAAAAACCCCAAATACTTTTAAAGTCCAGAAATAAGATCTAAATAATTGCAACATCATTACTTTGTCTTTAAAGTCTCAAGAATCAGAAAGTGTATCTCAGAGATCATGCTGCACATTTTTTTGTACAGTCTGATCTTTGTACACATTGGCAGCAAAGGCAATTATTAATACTAAATCTAAGACAACTTAAGTCAGAGTTCACAATCACGCAAAATTTTACGTGAACCATGTGTAAATGAAATAAAAAACATACAAAATGACAAACCTATATGTGAAATCACGCACAAAAAAAAACAGACAAAGATAAAAAAAAAAGAAGTTGGTTGCATAGAAGGGCTTAAGTAAAAGCCATTTTTTAGAAAATGTAAATCATCGAAAAAATTTGGGTTTCCAGCTTTCTAGTTTTAGAACATTTACATGGTTGGCATACTCAGTCATTATTGTTTTGATCAATAATCGCAGACTAGGGCTCCAAAAAATATCCGTAATTCAGCTGTCCTTCCTTTAACGCAGTCTATGAAAAAGCGTTTTGTCAATGTTGACCAACGTCTTTTGTTTGTAAACTAACATTGGGAATGGCTCAGAAATGCTGTACTTTGGAAGCTTAAGGATTTCAGAATTCAGGTTCCCGTAAGAAAGGCTAAATGAAACAATGGAAACTGAGTGCCGCAGATGAAAGCAAGGTTATTCAGAAATCAATAGCAAAAAAAACGATTCTAAAATGAACGGTTGTCCAAGGTTTCGTGGAGAAAGAGGCATTTAACTCTTTACCACACAATCCCGACTTTTAACGACCCTGAGAAAGAAGCCTTTTGAAAACATTGTTGGAAAAGGAGAAAATGCTGGTAACCAGCATTTTCTCCTTTTCCCACAATGTTTTCTACCCTTCCCAAAACAAATTTCAATTTTTGAGCCACATTTATTTTGTCGTCTGCTAATGCTTTCAATTTGGCCAAGCCCACAATTTTGTCGTTTGGTTAAGAGTTAAGAAAACAATTTAGAGTTGCACTAGTTTTTCTGAATTTGTACCCCCAATTTTTTTCTTATACCCCCATTTTTTAATTGTACTGTAGGGCGTACAAACCCCCAAATAAAAATTTCATTGGGAACACAGCAAGTTGTGAAAGGGACTTTAAGGGTTAGGGAAATACCATTTAAAACATCTTTCTACACTTCTCTAATATTTTGATGGCTTGTTCTATTATTGCAGAAAGCCAATATCCATTGCTGAGGAAATCCAGTGTGCCAATCCCATTTGCAAAAAATGGAATCAAATGCTTTTAACACTTGTTTTAATTCCAAGTGCAATCTTTCATATACTTATAATGCCTTAATAAAGATTATCAATTTTTATGAGCATGTTTGATCATCCAGAGATCGGAAATTCGACAAAGCAAAAGCATGAAGCATCGGTGGGTTCGAAAATAAATGGGTACGCATAAGCTCTAACTTTATCTACAGAAATCGTGTGATGAAGTCTTTGACAACGGTTTCATACCGAATGATTAACAATTACAAATGCTAAAGAAGGGCCTCTTACACAGTGAACTTTCTTTTCTTTAATTTTAATGTTGCTATCACGTTGTTTACAATTTTTTTAAGTTTGAACTGTCCGCGCCAATAATCGTAACCGGTGCAGCGTATGAATCATTATAACGTGAATCTCACTACGTCTACTTACAATTGGAACTAGATGCAGTATACCGATGTCAGAGGGTAGAATTTAATAGGTTTCCTTATGTATTTTGATACTTATATTGTAAGCTCAAACAAAGCTCAGGAAAGATACTTTTATACTATCCTGAGGCACTTTGTTGTGCAAAATTTTGTGATTTGCAAACTTGAATAGTTTCTGGATTCTCCCAATACCGGATAAAGTCTCCCAGCATTTCACATGTCTGAACATTTTGGTTACTAAATTAGTCCAATAAACCAAACTGGTCTGTCAGCAAAATATATGTCACCGATACCAAGTTATCACCTGAGGCACATTTAGTCATGAGCCCTTAACCCATTACCAGATGACAAAATGTTAGCCTTGTCCAAATTGATAGCATTCGCAGACGACAGTTTCAATGTGGCTCAAATGGTGCAATTTTTCTTTGATAGGGAATAAAACATTGTTGGAAAAGGAGGAAATGCTGGTTACCAGCATTTTCTGCTCCTTTTACCGCAATGTTTTCAAAAGGCTTCTTCCAGGGTTGTTTAAAGTTGGCATTATGTGGAAATGGGTTAAAAAGACGGTATCCTAAGTTGGATGCTATTGTGATATGTTGTAAGTAAACTAAATCAGTATCACACAATCCCGAGTTTAAACGACAACAAAAAAGGCTATAAAAACATTGTAGGAAAAAGGATAAAACTGTCATGACCGGTATTGTCTTCTTTTCCCAATTTTTGCTAGAGTGTAGGTAAACTTGTAATGCTTGGAAAATAAATGTAGTATTGTAAATCAAGGGAGAAAAGTGTGCCCACTGTGGGACTTGAACCCACGACCCCCAGAACACTAGTACTGAAGCTCTACCAACTGAGCTAGCCAGGCAACTTGTCCTGAGTTGACCCAGGATCAACTACAACATATAGATTTTCTAGTATATTTTATCGTAGATCATGGAATTTTGGGCTCTTCAGAATATCAGATCTTAAAGCCTATCATTTTTTTTTAATGAGATCACATTTTCAATGAAAAAAAAAAAGATAGAAAATAAATATGGTGTTTATCTTAAGCTTGGCTGTTTTTCTGAGAAAAAGATGAGGTATTGCCACAGTCCTGGCGTCGTCATCGCCTGGTGCCATCGTCATGCAAGAACTTTGTTATTTTACATTATCTCTATCATTCTTGAAGAGATTTACTTCAGACCTGGGCGAGTTGTTAACTATCAAAACGGGAAGCTATACAACAAGGGCAGGTAACTACCAAAGTATTTTTGACACAATTATGCCCCTTTTTTTACTTAGAATTTTCACTGAAAATGAAGCAAAAGTAGCCATAGCATTGGCACCTGCATGCTGTGCTCTTGTTCAAATTTCAGTCAACGAAAGCTGCCAGGTTGCTACCAACAAAAGCAAAAGATGAATTATATGGATGATATCATTTTGCATGGTTGTTGTTGACAAAAGAGAGAGATGGATTGTAGAGATGAACCTGATCATCATACCTTTAGTCTACCAAACTATTCCAACCAGGTGCTGTTTGAACTGAACAGGCTACGGCAAAATGAACTATTCTGTGACATAAGAATCCACACAGATGAAGGTTGTGTGACTGCTCATAGAACTGTCATGTGTGCTGTTAGCCCCCATTTCAAGGAGAGGTAACTCTTGGCTTTATTTTCAACTTAGCTGTTTTCGAAGAAAACACAGAGTTTTTGACATAGCCCTGGCATCTGCGTCTGTCATCACTATCTGTGGCGTCGTGCGAAAACTTTGGCATTTTACAATATCTCAGTTATTACTGAAGAAATTTTCTTCAAACTTGGACTAGTTGTTCTGTCAAAAGGCAACCAATACAACATGGGCAGGTAACCATCAAAATAGTTTTGCAACAGTTATGCCCCCTTTTGGACTTAGAATTTTCAGTAAAAGCAACTGCACCCGAGTGTTGGCACCCTCATGTGGTGTCCTTGCTTATAGCTCAGTTGTTTTTGAAGAAAACATCCAGGTATTTTTAATTTTTTACCAAACGATAAAATTTTGTACTGTATGAAATCGAAAGCATCTGATACAACAAACTGATTGTTGCTCAAATGATATTTCTTTCTTTGACCAGCATAATCTTTAGTTTAAACAACCCTTAGGAGGAAGGCTTTTGAAAACATTGTGGGAAACATAGAAACATTGGGAAACACAGCGGGTAACTGGCATTTTCTCCTTTTCCCACAATGTTTTCAAAAGGCTTCTCCCAGAGGGTCATTAAAACTCTGGATTGGTAAAGGGTCAAATTAATGTGAGCCTTTCATTGATCCCAGCTAAAACTGATAAATACAGATTGGTTCTTCTTTCCAGGTTGTCTGCCACTTCAAACCAAATTGATGACATTTATCTAGAGGATACAAACCATTATTTAGTGGTATGCTTGATAAACTTTATCTACACTGGAACGTTAGTTGTGAAAAGTAGCCACTTAGACTCAATGGAAGAACTTCTAAACAGAATCAAATTGCAAAACACTGAAAAATTATTTGAAAACTTGAAACACGATGATAGAAATAAAATCAAACAGCATGCAAGCATTACATGTCAGAATACAAAAGTGAGAATGCATTCAGATGAGGAGACGTTGATAAAAAGATCAAGAAAAAGAAAACCATCAAAACTAACGAGGAATGTTAAAGATGCTGACCATAATGGAAATGATGCAGATCAGTCAGAGGAAAAACAAAGATATACTTATGATAATTCTCAAAATGCAAAGAGAGACATTATTCCAAAGCTCATTATATCATTTGGGAAGAGAGATGGAAATATGGTTAAGAAAACACTGGTGGATGAGTTACATAATGATGACACTGAATTTGTTCATAAGAAGCCATATGTGTTAAAGGATACAACAGATGAGAGAAATAAAAATGAACGCAAGCCTGAGGAACATATCAGTAAAAACAAAACCAGAATGAATAAATTGATGAACGATAGATCGAAGCAGAAAGATGAATGTCAAAAATTTTGTAATCTTTCTGATGGAAGAAAAAGAAAAATGTGTAAAAATAGGCAAAAAGATCAAACAAAAGCAATTATCAATGGGTATAAATCTGATTCAGATGAACGCATTAATGATGCAAATGAAAAGACCGCAGATATAATTGCTGAGAAAGATAGACAAGAACAACAGAATGAATTTGACTCAGAGGGAAATGTTTCAGTCTGGACTCTTGAAAATATTGATAGTTTGCCAAAGAAGAACAAATACAACGTTATGTTGAGTAACTCTAACATGTGTAAAACTTATGATGTTACCATATCAAGCCGTAAAGAGTTTTTATCGCATGTGAAAACACACATGCAGGACAAAACACTGCATACAGGAAGTAAGATAAAACAGAAATACTGGCCGTGTACGGTGTGCTCCAAGAACTTAACATCCTACGTTAGACATGCGTGTCACCAGTACAGCAAACATGGAATTCCATACGACAGTAAACTAAAACTTCACGCATGTACTTCTGAGGTAATCTTACATTTTTAGCTTGACTGTTTTCGAAGAAAACGTCAAGGTATTGTCATAGCCCTGTCTTCGTTTGCATCATCATGTGTGTTGTCGTCATTGTTCAAAAACTTTGACATTTTATAATATCTCTGTCATTACTAAAGATATTTACTTCAAATTTAAACTAATTGTTAACTATTAAAAGGAAAACACATACAACAGGAGCAGGTAATCATCTAGATATTTTTGACACAGCTATGTCCCTTTTTCAACTTACAATTTTAAAAACTTTGACGTTTTATGATTATCTGTGTCATTACTGAAGATATTTACTTCATACTAGGAAGATTTGTTTCGTATTGAAAGGGGAACCATAAGAATTATTTTTGACGCAGTTATGCCCCTTTCTCGGCAAAGAATTTTCACCGTGAAATCTATTTCTAAAAGCAACTGCAGCCAAGTTTTTGCACCAACATGAGGTGCTCTTGTTTACCAAAACGCACTTTGTCATATTCGGTTACCTAGATGTGAAATGTTACACTTAATTCATTCGTCATGGATGATTGTAGTTAACAAAATTAAGTGTACCAGGGTTAACCTGGACCACATGATCCCAACTTTTAACATAAACATAGAAAGCTTTTGAAAACATTGTGGGAAAAGGAGAAAATGCTGGTAACCAGCATTTTCTCCATTTCCCACAATTTTCTCAACCCTTCTAAAAACAAATTAATTTTTTGAGTCGCATTTATTCTGTCGTCTGCAAACGCTTTGAATTTGGACAAGTCTGAACTTTGTTCAGTTTTGAAGACTCTGGAAAAGGAGTCGTTTGAAAACATTGCTAGTAACCAGCATTTTCACCTTTTTCGTTCAATACTTTCTACCCTTTTACAGACAAGTTTCATTGTTTCAGCCACATTTGATTTGTCGTCTGCAAATGCTTTCAATTTGGATGTGTCTAAGATTTTGTTGTTTGGTAAAGAGTTAATATGTATGCATTTCCTCTGTTCTGCGTATCAGATTGAAGAAAAATCACAGTAGAACTTGATATTACAAGTTACAACTTTTTTCCGTTTCAGTTTAGAAATTTATGCTAACCAATAAAGTGCCGGAACTTACATAATGTTTTTTACCCTTGTTTTGTTTTTATTTCCAGGGATGCAAATACATTACTGCAAGTAAACACTACCTTCAGATTCATATGCAAGGTCACCATGGCAACAAGCGACCTCATGTTTGCGAGTATTGTGGGAAGGGCTTTAAACTACCCAGTGCCTTAATAACTCATTTGAATATTCATACGAATAAGAAGAGCTTTGACTGCAAGGAGTGTGGTATGAGCTTTCATCAGAAAGGAGGACTTGATGTATGTAATATGTAATAGCTTGTATATGTTATTGAACTCTTTATTAGGGGTCCTGTATGCCTCATTGGTTAAGTGTTGGACACGTACCTGGAGGTCCTGGGTTCAAGCATCACTTTTAGCTCACCTGAGCATGAAGTGCTCAAGGTGGGCTTATGTGATCGTGCTGTATCCGTCATGCATCATGCATCATCCATTGTGGGGTCGTCAACATTTACCTTGTGTGCACTCTAGAGGCCACATTTTCAGTCAGATACTCATGAAACTGGGTCAGAATGAATTTCTTGATAAAACCTGGGAAAAGTTGAAAATTGGGTCATGCCTGTTCAGGAAGTAGGTCACTGGGCCAAATCTAAGGAAAACATATAAGGCACTCTGTGGGCCACGATTACAGCCTGATACTCTTGAAACTTAGGCAGAATGTTTCTCGTGATATCTTGGACTAGCTTGAAACTGAGTCATGTCAGGTCAAAAAGTAGGTCACTAGGCCAAATATTAGGAAAACCTTGGGTGCTTTCTAGAGGCCACATGTTCAGCCTGATTTTTTATCAAATTGTTTGTTTTACTAATATCACAAATTAGTTTGAGTTTTGGTCATGTCAGGTCAAAAACAAGGTCACTAGGTACAATCTTAAAAAAACCTTGTGTATGCTTTGGAGGCCACATTATCAGTCCAATTCTCTTGAAACTTGGTTTGTCTTGATAAAGATATCTTGGGTAAGTTTGAACTTGGGTCATGTCAAGTGAAAAAGTAGGTCACTGGGCCAAATATTAGAAAAACCTTGGGTCCTTTTTAGAGGCAACATTTTTAGCCTGATACTCTTGATTCTTTGTCAAATGGTTTGTGTTAATGTTATCTTGGACAAGTTTGAAGTTGGATCATGTTGGGTCAAAAAGTAGGTCACTTGGCCAAATCTAAACAAAACCTTGTGTGCTTCCTATAGGCCACATTTTCAGCCTGATACTTACGAAACTTGGTCAGAATATATGTTTTGATAATATCTCATATGAGTTTGAATTTGGGTCACATTGGGCTAAATTGTAGGTCACCAGACAAAATCTTCAAAAAAAACTTGTGTGCACTCTAGAGGCCACATTTTCAGCCTGATACTCATGAAATTAGGTCAGAGTGTTTGTTTTGATGATATCTTGGATACCTTTTAAATTGGGTCATGTCAGGTCAAAAATTAGGTCACGGGCTAAATCTTAGAAAAGGCATGTATGCACTCTATAGGTCACATTTTCAGCCTGATACTCAGGAAACTAGGTCAGAATTTTTGTCTTGATAAAATCTGAGACATGTTCAGAATAGGGTCAAGTAGGGTCAAATAGTATGTCACTGGGCCAAATCTTAGAAAAACCTTGTGTGCACTCTATCAGCCATATTTTCAGCCTGATACTCTTGAAACTAGGTCAGAATGTGTGTCTTGATGATATATTGGACAAGTTTGATATTTGGTCAAAAACAGGGGTCACTTACACTCATGTGTTTTAACTCTTTACCACACAATCCTGACTTTTAACAACCCTAAGGAATGAGTCTTTTGAAAATATTTTGGGAAAAGGAGAAAATGCTGGTAACCAGCATTTTCTCCTTTTCCAAAAATGTTTTCTACCCTTTCAGTAACAAATCTCATCATTTGAATCATGTTTAGTTTCTCCTATAAAAATGCTTTTATTGAAGATGGTTCAAAAAGTTTGTTGTGTGGTAAAGGGTTAAAACAAAGATCTTTACAGCTTTACGAACTCTAGATGACTATACTCAGGTGAGCACTGTAGGGCCAGTGGCCCTCCGGTTTGTTGGAGTGTCCTTGGGCAAAATGCTTCAGAGCCTCAGCCTAGTAAAAAAGATATTCTATTTATTTCATGCTTCAAACCCATTTTTTGTTGGTACTTTCATCAAAATCCAGTACAGTTGTTTTTGGGTAATTCCCCATGACATACCTCCCCCCCCCCCCATATAACAACACATTATAGTATTACATAAAGTGCGAAAAATGTAGGGTAAATGGTGTCATATTTCCCTAGATGGTTGAATGGCAGGCACTGTTTACCTGGGTAACTGGTGTAGGAACTACTGTTTCAACCTTCAGTGGAAGACTTAGAAAATATGAAATCGGTATTTTTCACTGGTCGTAACCATGAAATATTAAGTCATAATCAACCCTTACTTCTCAATAAACTACCGAAAAGCATGAAATAAATATTCATATTTCTGTAACTTACTTCTTATGCTAGATATTTCTTGTTATTGGTAGATCCATATGAAGAAGCACCATGAAGGCCAACAGTCCTGGTCGGAGTTGTGTCACCTATGCTCGGAAAAGTTTTTACACAAGGCTGATCTATGCTGGCATCTATTCATCAGCCATGGACTTCCTGTACCAGACAGATATAAAGTGTATGTATCATGTCATGTAGTATTATAGTTTATCGATTTGTATCTAAACGTATTGTATCTTATTATCTTACATGTTAGATGAGCTCGATGGGTAGAGTTGCCTAAGCTTATGATTATTTCTACATGATTTCACTTTTGAAAATTGTTTTAGTTATGTATATGTTGGGAAGAAGCCATTTGCTTAAAAAGAATGTTTTGCATACTGCTGGTGTGAAACTCTAGGAAAACTTGGACAGGTGTGCAGGCAACAGCAATATTAACTTAAATAATTTTGAAAATGAGCTTAAACTTAAAAAAAAAAAAAACTAAAGGTTAACCAAACAAAACAACCCTGTGTATTCAAGACCTGAAAGATGGCATGCCATTGCAAACATTTTTTGAAAAGAAAAAAAATACAAGTAACAAGCAATTTTTCCTTTTTCCCACCCTGTTATTTTACTTTCTTATAGATAAATGCCCCTCTTTAAACCGCTTTTGATTTGTTGTCTGTAGAAAACATTGTGGTAAAAGGAGAAAATGCTGGTTACCATAAACAACAACACACCTTTAATTACACCCAAGTATACACAGTATACAATAAGGGCAATATACAAAATAATTCATGAGTGAAATTATAAAATACGACTTCCGAAAAATTACAAAAAGTGGATGCGGGAGATGATTGAGAGGGATAGAGCCATATACGCGCACCTGCTGGTCACGTGACCTCACGTGGAAAAACAGATCGCGTAAACCCCTACTTAGAAGCCACAGGTAAGTTGTTTTTATTTTTTCATAAGTAATGCTAGATCTATTATTAATATCACATGGAGAACAGGTGGAAAACAGGCGGGGCTAGCGCCACTGTCCACATAAGGTTGTAAACAATGAGGCCAGCTCAGCCTGTTTTGTTGTCTGCTTTGTATAAGTAAACTGGCCGATTCGCCATTTTTATGAAATGAAATGAAATATGCCAGGCTTCATAGACATTAAAGAAAAGTCACATGGATGTATAGGGCTAATGGCTCAATAAAGAAGAACAAACGTAAGAATATTATGATGGTTACACAGGATACAATCTTTTCTATATGGAGTATCTTTCCCTACTGTAGTCCCCTGTGACATTTTCAAAAGTGTTACCAGCACTTTATCCTTGTCCCATTATGTTTTGAAAAGCACTCTCTGACAGGATTGTTACACTCAGGATTTCAGGAGAGGAACTCTATGAGCTTACAGCTTTCGTTCCAATCCTTGTTGCGCAAATTTTATTTTTCAGAATTTAACATTTATGTGATTATTATATTGAATAAAATATGTTTAAACTAAACTCAGGATTGTGTGCTAAAGGGTTAATCAGCTTTTTGTATATTAACCCTTTACCACACAATCCTGAGTTTTAACGACCCTGAGGAAGAAGCCTTTTGAAAACATTGTTGGAAAAGGAGAAAATGCTGGTAACCAGCATTTTCTCCTTTTCCCACAATGTTTTCTACCCTTCCAAAAACAAATTTCAATTTTTATACCCCCGCAAAACGAATGTTTTCAGGGGTATACCAGAATCAGCCTGTCTGTCCATCCGTCCGTGTGTCCGTCTGTGTACAAAGTACTAGTAATTTTGTGTCGCGAATTCCTACAGTTTTGCTGCTATTGTATTGAAAGTTTGTTGATACATTGATCGTATACTGAAGTTGTGCAAGACGCAGTTTTCAATCGTCTACTCCCTATGATTCAAGGGTAATCTCCCCTTGAACTTAGAAAATTTTTTGTTAAATTGCCTGTTTCTGTCAAAGCGCTGGCGGGGGTATTAAGTCACATTCAGTGACAGCTCTAGTTCAGTCTGCACTGATTTTGTTGCCTGCTAATGCTTTCAATTTGAACAAGTCATTTGGTAAAGTGTTAAATAATTGTTTCTGTTCTGTTCTGCTTCAGTTTTGCCTGTGAATTGTGTGACTACAAGACTATTCGTAAAAACAAGCTGACCAGACATATGGACTCTCATCAAAGTAAGTTAAAACTTTACAAAATGACAAAATTTTAGTTTCATCCAAAACAGAAGCATCTGCCAAATGAAAGTGGCTGTAATGATGGAATTTGTCCTTAAAAGAGTAGAAAAAATTGTGAGAAAATGAGACCAGCATTTTCTCCTATTCCCACTTTGTTTCCAAAAACTTTCTTCCTCAGGTCATTAAAAGTCTGGATATGTTGGTAAACGGTCGATCCTGTACCAAAAAATCCTCTGTTTTCATGACACCTGTGAAAAAGAAAGCCTTTGAAAACAATGTGGAAAAAGGAGAAAATGTTGATTACCATCATTCCCCCGTTTTCCAAGGGTAACCAGAATTTTCCTCCTTTTTCCATGATCATGTTTTTTTTTTTTTTTTTAACTCTTTTTAAGGGACAAATCTTATCATTTTAGCCACATTTCATTTTTTGTCTTGCGATACTTTCAATTTGGACAATGTCTGTTTCCAACTTTTCTGCCCTATTCCATTGAAAGATGTTATTTAAGAAATAATCTTCTTTCTATCGTGGTTTATCGTTCAATAAACCACAGTTGTGAGTATGAGGCACAATAAATAATCCACGAGGGCGATAGCCCGAGTGGGTTATTCATTGCGCCTCATAACACACAACTGTGGTTTATTGAACGATAAACCACGATAGAAAGAAGATTATTTCGATTCTAACATGACCAACTCTTAATCAAAGGAAAACAAGATCATACTTAGAGTAAAAACGCAGATGCAGATTATATTCCATTGAATAACTTACTTTCTTTATACAGAATGACGTCACTCTACATAGAATGACGTAGATTTTACCACACTTTCATTGCACTGTGTTTATAGAGCCGAATTCACGTGTCATGTTAGAATTGTTGTTAGCAAATGCTTTTGGTTTAGACGAGTCTGAGTTTGTGTCATCTGGAAAAGGGTTAACCCTTTACCACACAATCCCGACTTTTAACGACCCTGAGAAATAAGCCTTTTGAAAACATTGTGGGAAAAGGAGAAAATGCTGGTTACCAGCATTTTCTCCATTTCCCACAATGTTTTCTACCCTTCCCAAAACAAATTTCAATTTTTGACTCATATTCATTTTGTCGTCTGCAAATACTTCCAATTTGGACTAGTCTAAAATTATGTCGTTTGGTAAAGAGTTAAGAGGGTGGATTTGATCATAAACAGTTTCAAAAGTGTTTCAATTAGTTTCTGGCAGCATTCTGACCAACCTGAGAAAACTAAGTATGAAATCAAGTGAAGTTAATTGTTTACCAAACAATCCCTTGTTTTAACACTTTACCACAGAGTCCTGACTTTTAACAACCTTGAACGAAGAGGGCTTTTGAAAACCTTGTGGGAAAAAGAGAAAATGCTGGTAACCAGCATTTTCTCCTTTTCCCACAATGTTTTCTGCTCTTTCAGGCACAAATTTCATCATTAGAACCACATGTAATTTGTAGTCTGCAAGTACTTTCCATTAGGACCAGTCTAAAATTTTGTCGTTCGGTAAAGTGTTGATAACGGTGAAGATTCTATTGAAAACATAGTGGGAAAGGAGAACATGTAATCAGTATTTTGTCTTTTTTCCACAATGATTTCTACTCTTTTTGATACAAATCCTATTATTTGTGCCATAGTGGATCTGTTTTCTGCAAATACATGTACTTTCAGTTTGGACAAGTCTAAAATTTCGTCATGCGGTAAAATGCTAATCGTGTTTCTCATTCCAGACAATCGCAGCTTCGTGTGCAATGTTTGTGGAAAGAAGTTTGTGACAAAAAGCTACCTTAACAGACACATGAAATATCATGGAGGTGTGTTTGTTTGTATGGTTTTTATTGCAGTGTTTTAATTGCCATGTTCAACATTATTTCAGTTATATTGCAGTGGCCATTGCACCCATACATGCTTCCCTGGAGTTTCTTTTATCAGTTTACTTCAAACAGTATTCTTCCCAAGCCACTGGCTGCTTTCCAACATAACCATCATCAAACATTGATCAGCCTTGAAAGAGAAACAAATCTTGTCGCTATGACTATCATCAATCTTTGAAAAGAAATTGGCCAAGCTGCAGATTTGAACCAGCAACCCCCAGGTCCCAAGTCCTGTATGCAACTGACTGTGCTACCAGGCTTGGCTATATCATTTAAGTATGAAAGTTTATAAAGCTGACCTTATAAGCCACTTACCTTATGAGTCATATTTGATTTGTCTTACCAGATTTGAATTTTTCCCTCTGCTGATGGCTTCAAAAAGTTGCAATATTGTTCACTTGGCTGTTTTAACCCTTTACCACACAACGCTGACTGTTAAGGACCTGTAGAAAGAAAGAACAGCATGGGAAGAGAAGAAAATGCTGGTTACCAGCATTTTCTCCTTTCCCCACAATGTCTTCTACCCTTCTCTAAACAAATTTCAATTTTTATGTCATTTATTTTGTCGTCTGCAAATGCTTTGAACTTGAACAAGTCTGAAATTTTGTTGTTTGGTAAACAGTTAAAAGAGAATGTCTTGGTACTGTCATGGCCTGGTTGTTATTCAAATCATTATGTGACAATTAATGTAATCAATCTCTCTCTCTCTCTCTCTCTCTCTCTATCTCTCTCTCTCTCTCTCTCTCTCTCTCTCTCTCTCTCTCTCTCTCTCTCTCTCGAGCCATGCTCTGGCAAAAAGAGGTTTAATGTCTCTTCGTGATGCATTATAACAAGCAAGTCATCAAATGAGTTTGGATCCAAAAAATCCATTATATCTAACAACTGACTTAATCCTTAGGTAGACTGGTCCTTCAACATGCAGAATATTGACAAATAGCAAAAAGTTTCGCCATGGGTTGATACTGTTTGAAGATGCATTTAGCCCCCTTTTCACAGAGCACAACTCAATATGTATGACAGCAGTCTGAATAATGAGGTAAAATGGTCTATTGACTTGCAGAAAATAGACCAACAGCAAACAGTTTCGACCCTGCAGTCAGCCTGCGCAGTTTTCATAGGCTGGCCTGAGTCGATCCTTTTTGCAGATGCATTAAGCCCCATTTTTCCAAGTGAATGGCTCAATTATATACTTACATGTATATGTACATGTTATATTGTAGAGAAGACGTACATTTGTGAGTATGAAGGTTGTACCTACTCCTCTGTAGACCAGATAGGCCTGAAGAAACATGTCCGACTGATGCATACACATAAAGTAAGTTGCATATTTACTTTACGATACCATGCAATTTTAATTCTGTAATGAGGAAGGTGTGGAAATTTTAGAAAAAGCTTATGACCTTAATTCTTTCAGTAGGAAAAAACACAGCGTTTTCTAACCTATCATAGACATATACCACTATTTCATTCACATTTGCTTGGTAGTCTGCAAATGCTTTCAATGTAGACATAACATGACATTTTCTTTTCGACTTAAAGCATACAGCTCATTGTCAGACAATACAAATCAATTCATTAAATACATAGTAAGTAATCAGATATACAGACATGAAGTTGGTAGATTAATTAACAAACAAAATAAATGGATGAATAAATTTTAACAGTCTTTTCATGTTTCTCTACTATTTTCGATACATGTTAATTCATTACCTTGTAGACAAGACTAAGATTTTGTCCTTTGGAAGAGAGTTAAATTTTTGTCATCTATAAAAGATTTAAACATTCACCGTGGTAAAAATGGACTGTAATTTGACACTCTTAACTCTCTACCAAAGGACTAAATTTTTGACTTGGCCAAATTGAAAGTGTTTGTAGACCACAAATTAAATGTAGCTCAAATTATGATTACTGGTCACTAGCATTTTCTCCTTTTCCCGCAATGTTTTCAAAAGCCTTCTTCTTCAGGGTGGTTAAAACTTGAGATTGTGTGGTAAAGGGTTAAATTAACGAGATTTGAAACTGACTAAACTGGTAATTTGAATCACCATTAAAATACCCACATCAAGCAATTTGCAAACTTTTCTCACATGCAGGCTGAAGTCATCAAATCTCCCCTTCAAAATCATTTTTGCAAAAGGAGAAATAGGTAGTCATGAGCAATTTTATCTTTTTCCAAACTGTTTTCACATGTATTCCTGTTTTGTCTAAACTCTACCACACTACCCGATGTTTGAAAGACCCTGAAGTAGCAGGCTTTTGAAAACGATATTGGAAAAAAAGAAAGTGATCAGCATTTTCTTAATTTTCCACAGTGTATTCTACTCTTTTAACAACTTAAACATAGTTCAAATGATGATACATGTATTTGTCTTCGTAAAAGCCAAAAACAGTGGTGGGATTCTAGTCTTTTCTCCATTTCCCATGATATTTCCAATAGCCTTCTTCTTAGCTGTCAACAAACAGGATGGTTCAGTAAATGGTTAAACATCTACCAGTCAATTTCAAGTTTAAACAAGCCTTAAGACTTTGAAATCATTATGGATACAGGAGATACAGGAGAAAATGCCGGTGACCTACCCTTCCAAAAACAAATTACAATTTTTGAGTCACGTTTCTTGTTTTGTCTGCAAATGCTTTCAATTTGTATGGGTCCGTAATTTTGTCAGTTAGCGTTAAACAGAAATTCCTTTTCTTTTTCAGAATTACAAGCCTTTTTCATGTACCATGTGTACATACGAAACTGGTCTCCGTGGCAACTTGGACAAGCATATACGGACAGTCCATAACCTGGAAGTGGTGACGAAGCATACGGTTCACCTGAAAATGAAGTTCAAGGACAGGCAGTCAGGTGACATCATCACAAAAGATGGCCGACTAGTACAGGCAGCTGGTCAAAAGGTGGTCGCAGAAACAGAGAAGAGTTTTCCAGTAAGCAATATAGTACCGTAAAGCTACTTTTTCCAAACAATCCTGTATTTTGACCACACTAAAAGTGACAAATTCAGTTTAATAAGCATGATCATAATGAAAGACATGTTGCTATATTTTTAACTTTATTTTAACATTCACTAGCCTCAACTCCCATGGAAAATGGGGTCATTTCAGGACTTGCTGTCTTCAAAGTACATGTACAATTATTTTAAATGATTTATTGATGGTCAAGTACGTTAAATTCCTTTTTTATGTACATAAGATATATTTATTCTCAAAAGAAATGTTTAGATATATAAATTATGGTATATTAAAGAAACTGGAATCCTAACATTTGTTTCGTAAATTTTGTAAACTGCCAATAAAACGCCATGTAAAATATGCAGTTTGTGATATTTGGCTACAAGTTATAGTGTAGTCTTTGCCAAAATGATTTTCAAGCAATCACCCACACAAATTTGTAAAAACTCAGTCTTGTTTAGGAAAGAGTTAAAATTCTTAAAACTTTGTTATTTGGTATAGAGTTGTCATTACATATGTTTTCAGCATGAAGAGCAAATTGATGGAACAGAGGGGAAAGAAGTAAACATAAATAATATCAAAAATGTTAGTGATGTCAAAGAGAGGTGCCTAGATTTGCCTACCCACAACACAGGTAACACAGTTCTTCAAGTACAATCTGACAGGCAATCAGGTAGGCTTCAGCAACAGCCATTGGCTGATGTGCTGAGCCAGGCATTTGATTTATCCAATCAGGTTCAGTTTCCAATGGCAACCAGCAGAATTGTTCCGTCAACCAATCAACCAGCAGCAAACCAGTCTGACCTGTTTCTTACTATAGATCCTTTGACGTCATTTAAATATTTTACGTGTGATTAACCCTTTACCATACAATCCTATGTTTAAACAACCCTTGGAAGAAGACTTTTGTAAACATCGTTAGAAAAGGAGAAAATGTTGGTGTCCAACATTTTCTCCTTTTCCCACAACATTTTCACCATTATTTTTTGGGTGATTAACCCTTTGCCATACTATCCCATGTTTTAATGACCATTAAGAAGAATGCTTTTGTAAACATTGTGAGAAAAGGAGAGAATGCTGGTAACCACCATGTTTTCAGAAGCCGTTTCTTCAGGGTCTTTTAACTTGTTATCAAATGACAAAATTTTAGACTGGTTCAAATTGAAAGCATTTGCAGACAACAAATTTAATACAGCTAAAAGGAGGAAATACTTTTTTTACCAGCGTTTTCTCCCTTTTCCCACAATGTTTTGAAAAACCTTCTTCATCAGGGTTCTTAGGCATCCAGCATGGCTCAATGGTAAAGTCTAGGAATCATTACCTGGAGGCCCAGAGTTCAAACCTCACTGGATTCACTGGTTTTTTCGTGGGTGTTTCCTTGGACAAGACACTTCAGAGGCCTGGCCAAGTACTGATGGATCCAGGGAAATACATGAATAGTTGACCTGTTGCCGTGATATGACATGAAATATTGTTGAAAGCAGCATAAATCACCATTCAATTAATCAATCGGTCATCAGAGTCCTTAAAACCCACTATTGTGTGTTGAAGAGTCAAACTTAGAGTTGTTAGATAAAGGGTTAACCCTTCACCACACTGTGAAATTTTATACTTATCCAAACCCAAAGTGTATGCAGACACATGATTGAATGTAGCTAAAATTGTGAAGTTGTCCTTGACAGGACAGAAAACATTGTGGGAAAAGGAGAAAATGCTGGTTACCAGCCTTTTCACAGACTTTCACAGGACAGTGGGTCTGGTAAACTTCAAATTTTTACCAGACCAAACCAAATTTCACTGGACCGAAAATACGACAACATAAAACAACAAAAAAGAGGGAACTTTCCAAGATGGTTTTTGGCCTATTTCTCTGTATTGGGCATACAAAATACCGAGCGGGGATCCAATTTTAATGATATGCAATCCAGATTTACGTTAGCAAGTCACGGAATAGAATAATTCCCGGAAGCGGGAAAATAAAAGTTGTCATTTGGATTGTTCCGCAATGTACATTAGTTTACATAACCGATATATTGCCTATGTACATCCGAAATACTGTGATTATAAAGTTGGGAATTTTCCACGAAGAACTTTCGGTTTTAAAACTGGAAAACTGTTTTTGTTTACTTTTTACGGTATGTAATTTCATGTTAAGCGTAAGGCTAAATTTTGTCGTTCAGTCGGTCCTGTATTCTGGTGCTTATTTGTCGGACCGACGGTATTTCGTGAAGTCTTGTTTTCACCTTTTCCCTCAGTTTTTCCAAAAGACTTTATTCTGGAGGTTGTAAAAACATGAGGCTGTGTGGTAAAGGATTAAATAACATGAACAACTTTAATGTAATAAATGAAATATTTTTGTGTTTTGATTATAATTTTTATTACAAATTTGAATATGTATATACACATAAACTTTTTATACATGATATACATCTCAGCCATGCTCTGGCAGAGAGATGCATTATACCAAGCAAGTCAATACATGATTAGGGAACCCTAAAATCCATTCTGTGTAACAACCAATTGGATCAGAAGGTTGTATGGTCCTTGGACATGAAGAAAATTGCCCAAAAGCAAAAAGTTTCAATGCAAGTCAAGCTGGCGGAATGCGCAGGCTGACTTGGGTTAACACTTTTTGCAAATGTGTGAAATCCCCATTTTAACAGAGCATGGCTCAACTATATTTTTGCAAAGATTTTCTTTTATACATTATTGGTGCTAGAGAGAAAGAGGAAAAACAATATATTTCATTTTCTCATGTATGAATTTCGTTTTATTTTACTATTGTTTCTTTTTGTGTTTGATAACTGTTCACCAGAAAAGAAACTTTTAGACTCATCAATATTGAAAGCATTTACAGTCAAAGAAACAAAACACAGCTCAAATGATAAAACCTGTCTTTGAAAGGCTAGAAAACTTTGTGGGAAAGGTAAGAAATGCTGCGTACCAGCATGTTCTTCTTTTCCCACAAGTATCATTCCACAGGATTGTTAAAATGAGAATTTGATTGGTAAAGGGTTTATCCATAGATCATTTTTTTGCGTCAAAACTTTAGTTGTTACTCTTTTTTCCTGAATTTTATGGTTCTTTCGCATTTACTGGTATTTCTAAAAAAGAAAAAAGTATTTAAATTTATGGACAATGGTACACAAGATACATGAGTATAGCCAAAAAGAGAAGAAAAAAAAAATGGTCAGAAAGTAAACAATCTACATTGTATAATACATAAATAATGAGAAACCTATTTACATCAGTTATCATAACCACCACCAACAAGTGACCCTTTTACCAATATAAAAACTCAAAATATAAAACTTTTTTTGTACTTTGTACATTCACCAGATAACCATTCATTCATTCATTCATTCATTCATTCATTCATTCATTCATTCAATTTTCATCGATCTACAATAAAAAAAATTTAAAAAAAACTTTAACACTTACATAAATTATTACAGATATAAGAACAACAACAATATAAATTTGCACCAGGAGTAAAGTGAAATATATGCATAAATAAATAGATAAATAAATAGAGCATGATGGCTTATTAATACATTATCCAAATACAAAATTTTAGGCTTGTCCAAAATTCAAAGCATTTGAAAAATTAGGTAAAAAGTGGCACAAATGATGAAGCTATCCTTTGATAGAGAAGAAAACATTGTTGGAAAGGGAGCAAATGCTGGTTACCAGCATTTTTCCCTCTTTCCACAATGTTTTCAAAACCGGTCTTCCTAAGGGTTATTAAACTAGTGATTGTATGAAAGTGACAGTGTTAAATTATCATAGTAAGAGAAAAATCGTGGACTGAAAATATGCTAAAATAACAATGGTACAACAATATTGTTCAAGTTTGGTAGATTATTAAAAGAAATTGAATAATATATAATAATTAGATATTTGATACACTTGTATATATAAATAAATATCATATCTGAGCTTACAAATATCACAGCTTCGCTTGATCACAGACACAACTACATGTACATGTATATTGTAAAAGAACAAAATTGTTGAGCAAAATATCTAAAGATAAAATTTGGACGGAAAATCTTAGGATTAACAAATATCACATGTGTGCTTAACCCTTTACCATACAACAATTTTTAACTCATGTATAACTAAAGCATTTGTAAAGGAGAAATTAAGAATATTTCAATGATGAGATTTGTTTCTGATAGGGTGGAAAACATTTTGGGAAAAGGAGAAAATGCTGGTTACCAGCATTTCCTTCTTTCCCCAAAATGTTTTCATAAGGCTTCTTCCACATGGTCATCAAAAAGTCGGGAATATGTGGTAAAGGGTTAATCACATACAAAACAATACTGTATTTATTTCTCCTAATAAAAGCTCCCGGGAGCTATGCAAAACAAAGATACGGAGCCTTTATTTTGTACCCAATTTGGAAAGCAAAAAGTCTGTCCAATTTTTTATTACTTTGTGTTTTAGCGATTTTTAAGAGGAAATATTAATCAAATTACAGGAAATATTCATCAAATTCTTCAAATATTGTCATTTTAATCAACTTTAGGTTATCTAGGTTATCATGATTAAATGGGGGGGGGGGGCTATTAGGAAAGACGCTTTTATTAGGAGAACTACAGCGGTATATTAAAACTATAAAAATGTGAAAGAATATCTAAACAGAGAACGAATATCACAGACACAAATTATATTTGAAAGTATATAATTTGGAGGAATAATCTAAAGCGAAACAAAAACTAATATCACAGATGTGCTTAATCATTGACAAAACTGAAATTTGCAGGATAAAATTTAGACTTCATATTTGAATATATAACAAATTTCACAGATGTCTTTAATCACAGACAAAATTATAGTTGAAAGGGAAAAAAATGGATGGAAAAACACAGATGTGCTTAATCATTGACAAAACTAAAAATTGAAATGATAAAATTTGGACAGAAAATCAGAATATATAGCAAATATCACAGATGTGCTAAATCACAAAAAAAGAAGAAAAAAAAAAGAGAAGAAAACTTAATTGCAAAGTATAAAATTTGGACGGAAAATCTGATGATTAACAAATATCACAGATGTGCTAAATCACAGACAAAACTAAAATTGAAAGAACAGAATTTGAATGGAAAATCTAAACCTATAACAAATATCACAGATTGGCTTAATCACAGACAAAATTGTATTTGAAAGAATAAAATTTTGGACGGAAAAATCAAAAGATATAACAAATATCACAAATGTGCTTGATCACTTACAATATTAAAATAGAAAAGATAAAATTTGGACAGAAAATCTATAGACATAACAGATGAAAAAATCCAAAGATGTAACAAATATCACAGATGGGCTTAATTACTTTCAAAACTAAAACTGAATGGATGGAATTTGAATGAAAAATCCTAATATATATAACAAATATCACAGATGTGCTCAGTTACAGACAAAACTGTATTGGAAGGATAAAATTTGGACGGAAAATCAAAAGATATAACAAATATCACAGATGGGCTTAATCACAGACAAAATTGTATTTGAAAGTTAGATTTTGACGGAAAAACTAAAGATATAACAAATAACACAGATGTGCTTGATCACTTACAACATTAAAATGGAAAGGATAAAATTTGGACTGAAAATTTGAAGATTAACAAATATCACAGATGTGCTTTATCACAAACAAATTATATTTGAAAGAAAAAAATTTGGACAGAAAATCTGAAGATTAACAAACATCACGCGTGTGCTTTTATCACAGACAAATTATATTTGAAAGAATAAAATTTGGACGGAAAATCTGAAGATTAACAAATATCACAGATGGGCTTAATCACTGACAAAACTAAAACTGAAAGGATAAAATTTGGACAGAAAATCTATAAATATAACTGATAAAAAAATCTAAAGATATAACAAAAATCTACAAAAATATTACAAATATCACAGATGTGCTTAATCACAGACAAAACTAAAACTGAAAGGATAAAATTTGGATGGAAAATTTATAGATATAACTGATAAGAAAAAATCTAAAGAGGTAACAAATATCACAGATATGCTTAATAACTGACAAAACTAAAACTGAATGGATTGATATTGGACGGAAAATCTGAAGATTAACAAATATCACAGATGTGCTCAATCACAGACAAAATTATACATGTATTTGTAAAGATTTAATTTGGACACAAAATCTAAAAGATATAACATATAAAAAATCTAAAGATATAACAAATATCACAGATGTGCTAAATCACAGTCAAAATTGTATCTGGAAGGTTAAAATTTGGATGAAAAATCTGAAGATTAACAAATATTAGACATATATTTAAAGATACATCTTAACCTGTTTTCAGGCAGTTTTGAGCCAGTTTTTAACCCATTTCATTCTTATTTTATGAAACTATCACCACTCTTGTATCTTCATGCCAAATCTTGCCCCTAATAGCTGCAAGATTGCACAGATTACAACAGATTGAGAATGCATTTCATGTTTTGGAGGCCTTCAAAGGTTAGGGCTAGTTGTTGTCATTTTTGGTTTTAAATTAGGACAAACCCCCAGTGTTTTCTATCCCTTACACCATATATATTGATAATTTATTTATGTTTACACAGCTGGGAGATTTTGCACACTTTCAAGTTTTAACAGGTTTTTTTTCTCTCTAGCTGTAAGGATGTATCTTTAACTCTTAACGACAAAATTTTAGACTATTCCAAATTAAAAGCATTTGCTGACAACAAATTAACTCTTAAACAGCCTTGTATGATTATAGATGTTTTTGCAACCAGTGCAGATCAAGATCCGACTGCACGTTTTGTGTATCTGATGTCTGATCTACACTATCTGTTTTGATGAAACACTTTGGACCAAAAGAACTTTGAAATTGCAATTATTTTGGTCTTATTTTTAGAAATAAGACCAAATTAATTGGCAATTATTTTTGGTCTTTTTATCTAGAAATAAGACCAAAATAATTGCAATTTTAAGGTTTACCAAAGGACAAAAATTTTAGACTCGACCATATTGACAGTAGACAAATTAATCTCTGTCCTGCTAAATAAATGAAATTAAACTTTTAAGCCGACAGCAAAAACCTGAATAATGCTACATCAAACTTATTTTTTGAGAAAAAGATCTCCTCATCAGACAGTGTAGATCTAAGATCAAACTGCACGTTCTGTGTAGTCTGATCTTGATCTACACTGTCCGCAAAAGGTCAGTGAGTCGTGAGTCGCGCTTAGCAGCCTAAATGTTAAATGTGGCTTAAATGTTGGAGTGTGTCTTAGAAAGGAAAGAAAACATTGTTGGAATGTTTTCAAAAGCCTTCTTTTTCAGAGTCATTAACTTATAGAACTTTATTTCCAGGCCTGTTCTGGTCAACTTCGCCATCTCGACCGTTATTCGGCAGGCCCCGTACATTAATGCCAACCTGATTTCATGGCCTCTTTCGGTCAACTTTTCCATCTGAACGGCAGTTTCGGTACAGATCGTATATCTAATGCCAAAACGTATTACCAGGCATCTTTCGGTCAAATTCGCCAATCTCGGCCGTTATTCGGCAGTTTCCGTACACATCGTATATCTAATGCCAACCATATTACTTCGCATCTTTCAGTCAATTTCGTCATCTCGACCGTTCTTCGGCAGTTTCCGTACATTCCGGATATCTAAGCCCAACCTTTTTTCCAGGTATCTTCGCCATCTCGACCGTTAGGCGGCAGCTTCCGTAATGTCGGATATTTAGTCCCAACCTTGTTTCCATGCATCTCTGGGCCAGCTTCGCCATCTGGACCGTTATTCGACAGTTTCCGTACATACCGTATATCAAATCCCAACCTCATTTTCAGGCCTCTTTCGGTCAGCTTCGCCGTCTGGACCGTTCTTCAGCAGTTTCCGTACGAATCTCACAACCAAATGAATTAGTGTCTTGGCCAAACCTGGTTCCACGCTTCAGGTTACCATGAGACGGTTTTCTGTGAACAACAGAAATGATAAATCAGTTTACCTTTTATGGAATCAATACGTTTAACTCTGACGGTGCCAAATATGTAAACTCAGTTTTAGACGGTTGAAAATGCAATTTCCTGACCCTTAGACAGGTTTTCATTTAGGCTTGACCAGGGATCATATATACAAATATACGATCCCTGGCTTGGCTGAGCAAGCGGACTGTATAGATCCAAGATCAGACTGCACATTCTGTGATCGCAAAAGCCCCTGTTCTCGCCTATAGCTTCGGATATTTAACTGTGCCCTTTAACAAACAATCTAATGTTTTCACGTCATTAAGGACGTCAGCTTTCTGAAAATATTTTGGGAGAAGGAGAAAACGCTGCTAATCAACATTATTCTCTTTTTTCCACGATGTATTATATCTCTTAAAGATAAATCCCATCATTTGAGCCACATTTAACTCTACCAGATGACAAAATTTTTGACATGTACAAATTCAGAGCTTCTGCAGACGAGAAATTACTGAATGTGGCTCAAATGACGGTAATTGTTTGTGAATATAAGATATAGAAAATCAAGTTGGAGGGATGAGAAAATGCTGATTACCAGCATTTTCCTCTTTTCCCACAATGTGTGTTTTTTTTCCCCATAATGTTTTCACAATTGATTTGTCGGTTGCAAAAGCTTTCAAAATGAACGACTCCAAGTATCCAGGAAGCAGAATAGAGAGAGATTAGTAAAAGTTACATAGACTTGTTTCTCAGTCGATATTTCAATGCATCTCCTTGATACATCATACCAAGCAAGTCATCACGAAACTATGGATCCATAGAATCCATTTTGTCCAACAACCGACTTGTCATTGGACACGCAGGAAAGTTACAAAAAGAAAATAGTTTCGACACCGAATGGTCGCCCTGCGCGGACTGCGCAGGCTGACCTGGGTCGATACTTTTTGGCAGTTGCACTAAACCCTCCTTTTCACAGAGCATGGCTCATATGTTTAAATCAATCAAACCAACTTCTAACAAGAAATATCTTTAAAAAGAAAAAAGATGGACGCGGTGTTAATTTGCACTCAGATAGGGCAACAGGGGCTCTCAGAATAAACAAGTCCAATTTTTCTACCAATCGCGAATCTCATACATAGTTATAAAATGACCAGGAAGTGAGTCAAAAGCCAGCGCATTCACCTACGCAAAAAAATAGCACAAAAGTATATAGCAAAGGAGGCTTACTTACCTTTGGTCTTTTGCTCTTTCTTTTTTCTAGAATGTTCGCATTTTCTGTTCTTCCGTTTATCGCAAAATGAGAACTATGCCACAAGCAATTTGCTCGTGAGTGCACTCGGCGGTTGTCTGTATACAATCCCCGGTCACCCAAAGTGACCAACCTCGACGATGCAGGAAAACTGACCAAGTGACTAAAAGACTAGAAAGGTATATATAGAGAGAGCGCGATAGGGGATAGTCTTGACTGAGCAGGATTTACCCTTTACGCGCTGGAATAACCCTTTACTCATAATCTCGAGTTTTGACGATCTTTAGGAAAAAGGCCTTGGAAAACATAGTGGGGAAAGGGAAAATGCTTGTAACAAAAAGATATTTGAAAACATTGTGGGAAAAGGAGAAAATGCCGGTAACCAGCATTTTCTCCTTTTTTCCACAATGTCCAAATTGAAATCAACAGCAAGACAACAAATCGAATGTGGTTCAAATGATAGGATATGTAACAGTAAAGGTTAGGAAAAATTGTGGGCAAAGGTGAAAATGCTGGTTACCAGCATTTTCTCTTTTCCCACAATGTTTTTCTAAACCTTATTCTTCAACATCGATAAAACTCGGGATTGTAAGCAACAGCAGACGATAAATCAAACGTAGTTAACCCTTTACCAGACAACAAAGTTTAAGCCATGTTCAAATTCAAAGCATTTGCAGACGACAATTTTAGTGTCGCTCAAATGGTGCAAATTTTCTTTGATATGATAGAATACATAGTGGGAAAAGGAGAAAATGCTGGTTACCAGCATTTTCTCCCTTTCCCACAATGTTTTCAAAAGGCTTTTTTCCTAGGGTCGTTAAAAGTCGACATTGTGCGGTAAAGGGTTAAATGGTAAGATATGTATCTGAAAGGGTAAAATAAATCATTGTGGGAAAAGGAGAAAATGCTTGTAACCAGCATTTTTTCTCCTTTTCCACAATGTTTTCAAACGGTTTCCAAAAGGTTTCTTTACCCCTTAGGCTGCTAAGCGCGACTCACTGACCTTTTGCAGACACTGTAGATCAAGATCAGACTGCACAGAACGTGCAGTCTGAACTTGGAACTACACTGTCCTATAAGAAGACACCTTTCTCCCAAAAATACCTTTCAAATAGCAAAATTAGGGTTTTTACTATCGATTTGAAAGTTTCATGTTAGTAATTCAGCAGGATAAAAGTTAAAACTTGGGATTGTTTCTGGGTCTGTTTACCGCTGATTATTGTTTCGACGATGGTTATGTGGGAAAGCAGCCAGTGGCTTGGAAAGAATATTTAGCGAAGAACTGGTAAAAGAAACTCCAGGAAAGCATGGATAGGTGCACTGGCCGCCGCGATATGACTGAAATAATGTTAAAAAACGGCGTTGAACACCTTACAACCATACAATCAATCGGGATTGTTTCGTAAAGGGTTAAATATTTTTTAAGTGTTCGGTCCAAACAAGTTTTAATTTCGTTCAGGTCCGTACTGACTGATCATCCTTTGACTTAAAGGCGGTCAATCAGTATTGATAGATTTTAAATCGATAACCAATCAACGTCCATTGTCCAGAGATTTTGATTGGATTAATGACTGTTCGCTTTTGTTAGTAAGCAATACTATTACATATTTTGTTTTCACACCTCTGTGATATGTTAGGGCACGTTTGATTGGTTTACGATATTACAGAGGTGACATGCTGGTACCGACCAGGGTTTAACGCCGTATAGAGCGCCTTGTACACTAATGGATATCTTAGCGAGCAGTGTAGATCAAGATCAGGCTGCACATAACGTGCAGTCTGATCTTTGACGGACATTGTCCAATTTGTTGCAAGATTCAGGACCAATTTTGGCCTTGGCGACCAATGTAAATCAAGGTCAGACTCAACAAAACGTGCAGTCTGATCTTTAACCTACACCGTACACTTTGTTACAAGATTCAGGCCAATATTAAGTCTTCATCAAAAACCAAAATTTTAGAGTGGTCCATTTGCAGACGAAAAAACTAAAATAGACCCAATAATTGAAATTTGTTTTAGGAAGGATAAACAACATTGTGGGAAAGGGAGAAAATGATGGTTATAGGTATTTTCTCCATTTCCCTCAAAGTTTTTCAAAAGCTTTCTTTGTCAGGGTCGTTAAAAGTAGGGATTGTGTGGTTAAGGATTGTTGATGGCCTTTCTCAACTATAGGCGCCTTTCCGACCGATGTAGATCAAGATCAGACTGCACTAAACGGACAGTCTAATCTTTAACCTTCACTATCTGATTAGTTGTAAGATTCTTGACAGTTCCAAGTCTTTACCAAATAATAAAGTTTTATACTGGTCAAAATTGAAAAAAAAAAAATGCTAACGACAAAGTAAAATTGACTCAAAAATTGAAATTTGTTTTGGGAAGGATAAAAAACGTTGTTGGGAAAGGAGAAAATGCTGGTAACCAGCATTTTCTCCTTTTCCCTCAAAGTTTTCAATAGCTTTCTTTTTCATAGTCGTTAAAAGTCTGGATTATGTGGTAAAGGGTTAACCTCTCATAGAGTATCTTTCACAACAATAGACGTCTTGGGGACCAGTGTAGATCAAGATCAGACTGCACAAAGCATGCAGACCGTTCTGTGACGTATACTCTCCGCTTTGTTGCAAGATTCAGGACGATTTCAAGTCTTCACCAAACAACAAAATTTTAGACTGGTCAAGATTGAAAGCATTTGCAGACGACAAAGTAAAGTTGTCTTAGAAATTGAAATTTGTTTCTAGAAGGATAGAAAACATTGTGGGGAAAGGAGAAAATGCTATTAACCAGCATTTTCTCCTATTACAACTACTTTTTCAAATATTTCCTTAGTAAGGGACATGCCGGATCTTGTGCAAAACGTCAATTATTTTTTTCAAGATGTCAAAATTCAAAGAATTTGCAGACGACAAACAAAATGTGTTTCAAATACTGATATACCCGTATAGAGAGTACAAACCATTGCAGGAAAAGTAAAAGAAATAAAAAAAAAGTCTGCTTTAGGGTCACTTAACGCCGGATTATTTCGTGAAGGATTACCCCTTTACAAGACTATAAAGACTTGCCCAAATTGAAAGCGTTCGCAGACGAGTGTGAAAGGGTAGAAAAAACATTGTGGGAAAAGGAGAAAATGCTGGTTACCAGCATTTTCTCCTTTTCCCACGATGTTTTCAACAGCCTTCCTTAATTTGGGTCGTTAAAACTCGGGATTATTTGGCGGAGCGGGTAAAACAAAAGACGGTTCCATAAGTCTGTGAAACCAGGGATCGTATACATATAATATGGGTCGTATATACTCTATACTGTATATACAATCCCTTGTGAAACGAAGGACAAACTAAACATTCAAACATAGGCCTAGTTTATTATCAGACGAAAGTTTTTAAATACAAGAAAAATGAAATGAGAAATATGTGTGCACAACTTGGTTACTGGTTCAATGTGTCCGTTGTTGATAAAGTTCGGGAACCATCTGGGTGACGACGGAGTTATCGCCCATACTTCGCGCCGAAACTCCCTGTTAGAATGAAGGAAAAAACGGATTAGATTATCTTTGAACACAAAGGCAACGACAAAGTGAACTGATGATGATGATAATAATAATAATAATAATAATGAAAGTAACAATAATAATAATAATAATATTATTATTATTATTATCACAGGAGGAAATAAAGGGAATTATTTTTTATATTATTATTATTATTATTATATTGTTACTATTATTATTATTATTCTCACAGGGGGAAATAAAAAGAATTGTTATTATTACTATTATAATTATCATTATTATTATTATAACAACATACATGCAGTCTGATCTTACTCCAGCGTCTCCGCTGAGTTATAAGTATTAATATAAAGTCAGTTATATACCAAGACGGTTTATGGAATCTAGTAGTGTAGCCGTCAACAATATGGATTCGAAGGGTTAACTATGTGCAGTAAAAATTATTTAAAAAATCATCAAAAGAGAGTCCTGAAAAATGCTTGGTTCCAGCGCTTACTTGAACTCCACAGGGTAAAGAAGACATTTCTGAATACTAGTATTCAGCATTTTTTTTTCTCCTTTTTTCCCCAACAATGTTTTCTGCCCTAGGGTGTGTGTCCTTTTTTTCCAACAATGTTTTCTGCCCTAGGGTGTGTGTCCCTTTTTTTCCAACAATGTTTTCTGCCCTAGGCTGTGTGTCCTTTTTCCCAACAATGTTTTCTGCCCTAGTGTGTGTGTCCTTTTTTCCCAACAATGTTTTCTGCCCTAGGGTGTGTGTCCTTTTTTTCCAACAATGTTTTCTGTCTTAGGGTGTGTGTCCCTTTTTTTCCAACAATGTTTTCTGCCCTAGGGTGTGTGTCCTTTTTTTCCAACTGTTTTCTGCCCTAGGGTGTGTGTCCCTTTTTTTCCAACAATGTTTTCTGCCCTAGAGTGTGTTGTGTGACTCGCCGTATTTCTCCAGACTACATTTATTTGAAAGAATTGAACAACAATATTACAACAATGTTAAATGAAACAAGAACACCATATGCGGGTACCAAATCTCGGTTGTAGTTGCTTTTGAAGAGAGAATTCTCAACCGAAAAAGGAGCATAATCGTGTCAAAAATGTTTCTGGGTTACCTGACCCTCTGCTTAGTTTTCAACTAGCCCGAGTATGAAGTAAACAACTTCAGTTTTCAATATGGCCAAGTCTAAAGTCACAGAGGTATCATCAAATGTCAGAGTTTTCTAACGACGATGAAGACGCAGACGACGCCAGGGCTATGACAGAACCTGGACGTTTTCTTCGGAAACAGCTGAGCTATAAATAGAATCATTTCATTTTATTTCCGCTGGTGGAGCTCTTCAAACTAAAGGCGTATTAAGACTTACTACCGGGAGCACGCGTAAACAAAAATCAATGGCATCATGTATGAAGTACAATGAATGCAACCATTGGTTCTAGCGGAGCCACTTTTCATTGCAATTTGTCTCATAAGCATATTCAGGTTTTCTTCCTCATTTGCTATTCCCATTAGGGGTTAGTTAACGTTATGTCTACGTTACCGGCAACGTGCATGTCCGAATAATATCGCGCTTATTTTATGCGTTGCTTTTAGCTGTGCATAGATTTATGGAGTTTTTTTGACGACAAATCCGTGCAAATAGCCAAGAAATTGTTAACAGAAATTACAATGGAGACTCATGCAGGTCATGCAGGACTATGGGCAGGTCAACTTATCGCTCCGAATAATAGTTTTTGCTAAAATATCACCTTGCCAAGCTCCGATTACTGCTCTAAGAGAGGAAAACTGAATAAAGAACATTCTGAAACCACCAATGCAAGGAAAGCCCACAGATAAATAAATATCTGTGCACTACTTGGCGCTATCTAAAGGTACACTGATGTACAAAGCCTTGATCCCCAGGTTACGGATGAGAAGCATTCAATTAACAGATTAATGCCCAATCAGGTAAAGCAGATGATACTGCCATGAATGCCTAGTCTACGTGAAGCCCCAAAGCGGAAGCTGGTCCGATAGATATATCGTTTACCAAAAATACTGGAATTCCATAAAAAAACCTCTTATACATCGGGATTTACATAAACCATAGTATCATCTCCCTTTGCGACAACCACAGCGTCGCCAGAGGTCGCCATCATACGATCGTCAAAAGGCACGTGACCGGAGGGAACGATTGGGGGATCCCCCAAGACAGCATAGTTCATGGATTTCCCCGGGTCGTCAGCTGACGTAAATATCATAGTCCCAGACATTTCTGGAGCGGGGTCGTCTGCTTGAGCTATTAGATGTTAAACGGGAATTGAACGTAGTTCAGGTGATACCAAAATAGTATTTGGGTAGATTGGAAAGAAAGGTCGAGATCTTTATGGTCGAGAAATTTTGACATATCAAACGATTTGAATAGTAGGTTGCTTCTGGCATAGATGTTTCAACAAAGTAAGAATTTATTTACTTTGACGACAGTTCTCACCTAAACTTGATTGTGGTTTGCATTCGCAAAATCACATATTTGGACTAATATAAACTCTGTTAGAAACAACTAAAACAACAAGATTCATAACGTAACTTCTTTGCAGCCGAGGCGAGGTACATCGGTTTGCAGACGACGTAGATCAAGATAGGACTGTATAGAAGAAGTAGTAGTCTGCACTTTCCTTGGTTCTACACCTTCCGTTTCCAAATGATAAAGTTTCACCTAAATCATCTTCAACTGAATTGAAAATCTACCATTAGAACAGATTTTATTTAAATGACAACGAAAGCATCATAGTAACTCTTTACCAAACGACAAATCTTTGACTGATCTAAATTCAAAGAATTTGCAGACTGCAATTGAAATGTGGCCGTAATGACAGAATTTGTTTCTGATAGAGAAAAAAAAATCGAAGTGGGAAAAGGAGAAAATGCTGGTTAGCAGCATTTTCTCCTTTTCTCACTATGTTTTCAAAAGCCTTCTTCGTTAGGTCGTTAAAACTCGGAATTGTGAGGTAAACAGATGATTAAAGTACATTGTATCCATTGTTACCTTAATGAAAGTCAATCGAACTTACCCATTCTGTTAGCATTGTTCAACACATTTACCCCATTTCCGCCAAAACCACCAAACATGCCATTGTTCATGTTGTTCATGAGCATGGCTGCTGAAAATAAACCACAAACAAGCCATTGTTCAACAAAGTTACTTAGTGCAGATAACTGTCTCCGAATGCGATTTCAGTTTTGACAGGTCGCGCCCGGGTACAGAGACGATCGCGAAAACTATTGGAGAAATCCCAGCACAAATTTTGTTTGCACGTTTAAACTCGTATTTTCACAAAT
Organism: Hippopus hippopus; assembly: GCA_946811185.2. Lineage (NCBI taxonomy): Eukaryota > Metazoa > Mollusca > Bivalvia > Cardiida > Cardiidae > Hippopus > Hippopus hippopus. The sequence continues at coordinate 2,144,707 of OX328109.1, forward strand.
TGACGACAAAGCTAGAATTTGAACATACATGTATCTGTTGCTTGCTTATTCAATAATCATTCGTTTCAAATACAAGTACTTTCAATTTAATCGCTAAACATAAGGAAAAAAAAAGTATAATTTATCCGTTACTCGAGATGTTTAAGTTTCCCAAAATATACACAAAATGGCTGCCAAACACGATAAATTTCGTTATTTATTTATTTTTCTTTTAATTTACATTTTATAAACGACTTCTAAGAGCGCTTTATTAAAAACGTTTAATAATTTGTCCTTGGTCACAGTCACATGTATCACTAAAAATTAATTACATTTCGCTGCTACACAGATTAAACTGAGAAAACACTATATAAAGATCTTAAGATCGTCCCCCCATCTGCCTTTTGCATTCGTATAAACTTACTATTTGAGCAAATTTCTTGGATAGTTCTTAGTCCTGAATACCGTTCTAAGAAGCAGTATATTTTAAATGAAATATAAAAATAATTTTTACCACTCACCGTTAAAATTGCTGTTCATTCCATTAAAATTGCTGTTCATTCCATTAAAATTTCTGTTCAGTCCAAACCAGTTACTGTTCATACCATTAAAGTTACTGTTCATACCATTAAAGTTACTGTTCATCCCATTGAAATTACTGTTCAGTCCATTCCAGTTACTGTTCATTCCATTGAACCCGTTGAATCCATTGAACCCGTTCAGGCCGTTCATTGTGTTTAACACATTCATAGTGTTCATGGAGTTGAGCCCATTATTGTTGGCGAAGGTGGTTGCCAGGAAGCAGGCCAGACAGAAAATGGCGATGGCGACTTTCATGGTTGGTGGTTAGAACGATCCTGAATAAAGAGCAATTTTATGAGTCAATACTCACCAACCACACTAACCATTTTTAATGTCATTCTTAGTTTAATTATAAATTTAGAAAGTAATACAATTTCTGATTGACTAAACCATTTGGTTTAGCCAATCAGAAATTGTTTTACTTTGGAATGTAGAAAACTCTTCAGAATTATCAGTAGTTGTGTAACTTTGAGATGTAGAAAATTCTTCAGATTTACCAGTCGAAGAAGAATGCGGAAGAAGACAGAATGATTGGTGCATACGGCCGCTGATTTAACACGTGTGCTGCTGAATAAACGAACTGGATAATTTCAGTATGTATCCAAATTCAATACTTTTCAAAGTTACGACTGCTTTTGTAAAATTATCTCTAAACCTATCAGATAGTGTAGGTTTAGATGGGATCGCGCTTTCTGATTCTGATCTCGATCTACACTTTCCGTTACCGTAGTCCTAACGGTTTTTTCACTCGTCCTGTTGAATTACAATTTTCTACATTTCCGCGCTTAAAAGAACATAACATAAGTTTATTCATAACTCGTATACAAGATACATTGTCAGTTAAACAAATTGGACATTTATACTTGATCTGTTTCGGGTAGATCAAATGATACAAAGGACTTTCATACGAAAATAGCAGTGAAAATGAAAATGGACGAATTTCAGATTTTTGTGAAATAATTAGTTTTGTATTCTAAAATAAATAATTTGGAGAGTAAGTCAAAGCAGGAAATATAACGATAAAGCACATAGTGATATGTACAATCTTTAATTTACAACATTGAACTTTCATTCTAACTGCGATTTGTTTCGCAAAAAGAATGCTTCCTTAAGGGAGTGAGCAATGCTACAAAATGTTTTCTTTTTCTCTAACACAAAAAAACATATAGGCTATTCCTAAAGTGCATATGGCATGCAACACACGAAAAGGGACATTCGGACATTTGCGTAAAGTGTCGTCTCGGATCAGCCTGCGCAGTCCACGCAGGCCGATCCGAAACGACACTTTCCGTTTTTATGTAATTTTCTGTTTTGCGCAAGTCTACTGAAGAACAAAAATGTATTGTAATCGTAAAGTGCCGCCTCGGATTAGCCTGCGCGGACTGCGCAGGCTGATCCGAGACGACACTTTACGCAAATGTCCGAATGCCCCTTTTCGCGTGCTGCAAGCCATATGGAATTAAGCCACCCTTCCCGTCGGAACAAATTTCTTCCTTACTTTTTTTTCATTGTAAACTTACAATTACAAATTTGTATTAAACATTTCTAGCAATTGTTTAAAGTTCATATGGTAATGTTGCTAAGATAAATAAAACTAACATTTTCTTAATTGTCAAATTACTACATTGGCGATCATATTTATCCACAGCTACCATGTTTAACGCCATTTTTAACAGTTTTCTAGCCATATCACAAATTCTTATACAAGTATATGCATGCGTACCAGGTGTCATACGCTAAAGCATGGATCTTATAAAATATTATGGCCTATATGGCTGAAGTGATAGTTGAAACAAATATTACGGATCAAAAAACCTTACCTTGGTCCCAGGCGGTCGGTCGAAATCTCTGACAATGAATGGCTGACAACGAAGTGGTAGTCTGCGTTTTTATACTTTTCTTAAGAAACAACACAAGTCAATAAAACGGCAAAACATACATTCAGTACTGTGTAAGACATGAAATGAATTTAGTCATCATTTACCTCATACTACAAAACAAAAGATTAATATTGCCAGTGAAATGCACTTAAATTCTCGCCGAGCATGTTAAGATGTTAAGGTTTTCACGGAAGTGGTATTCTTTTATTACATTCTAACGACCAAAATATACGTTTGATTATACTACAAGGCGCCATTATTTGCCCCGATCTATTGTCCTGTTTATGTATATTGTTTCCGTACATGTGTTAGTAATTTTTTTATGTCTTGGCGTTTGATGTGATACATTTGAGCCACACTCCAGCAAAAGGGGTTAAATATATCTCCGTCATGCATCATACTAAGCAAATTATGGATCTATAAAAAAATTTTTTTTTTTTCTCTCTCTCTCTGAAAGGACCAGTTTTTCTCTGAAAATCGATCAGCCAAGTCATGTGAAAAATTAGTCCTTGGACATATAGAAAATTGATCAATAGAAAAAAGTTTCGAACCAGGTCAGCCTGCGCGGACTGCGCAGGCTGACCTGGGTCGATACTTTTTGCAGATAGATTAAATCCACTTTTCACAGAGTATGGTTTAAATTCAATGACGATACGCTTTTTTGAAGTTGGACATTGCCCTTGGAGTTTGTTTGTTTCCCGATATAACAACTGGACAAATTACGTGCTTCAATAAAATATCGAAACAAATGTATGAGTCATTCTTTGGCAAAAGGGGGTTTAATTCACCTCCCTAATCCATTATAGCAAGCAAGCCATCGTATAATTGTGTATACATAAAATCCTTTTTTGTTTGTCTAACAATCTACCGAATCATAGGGTAGACTGGTCCTTTGACATACAAAAAACTGACCTATTGTAAAATATTTCGACTCATGGCAGCCTGGGCGAACTGCGCAGGCTGACATGAGTCGATTTTTTTCCCTCAGATGCATTAAACCCCATTTTCACAGAGTTGAGCTCATATCAAATTGATCTCCTGATGGTGTTTATGTCTATTGCTATGGAAATCTGATTATGAAAATATTCACGTCATTTTACTTGTATTAGATGGATAGCGTGTGGCAAAGGATAAACGAGGTTTCATTACTTTATAGGACTCACCAAGTTTACTGTATACATGAGGTCAAACATTTCCTTCAACGGTCACCTTATATTTGTGATCCTTAATCTTAAAATTAGACAACACAGCACACAGAATTGTAAAACATTTCGGTAAAAGGAGTATGTGTTAAGCATTTGCCACTTTCTGCACGCTTGTTCCTTTGTTTTGTTTTTCAGTATACAGGAACGAAAGAGAGGGAGAGAGAGAGCACGAGAGAGAGAGAGAGAGAGAGGGAGAGAGATTTTGTGCGGTTGTGTGTGTATTCAGTCAAACAATTACTCCAATTCTATCGTTTTATTTATCAGAATTTCTAAACTACAAAAAAACACAAGGCAAACTAGGAATAAGATAAACTACATTTCACAGTAAGACGAACTACATTTCGTTAGAATACTACAATACATTATAATAAAGAGTTCTTTCAAATTCCTACAAGTTATCTTTCAAGTAATTACACAGATCGTCCATGGCTCTCACACCGACTTGAAAAGGCATCGGTCCAGCGAAGAAGAAAATCATACCATGGAACCCATCAGGATAGTGGGCTAGGTGCACGTTCACACCAGCCTGTTTACACCTCTGATAATAAATTAGTCCGTCATCACGTAGAACGTCATATCCGGCGGTTAACACGTAGGTCATGGGCAAATCACTGAATTCCTCCTCGTCTGCCATTAATGGTGCTAGATATGGATCGAGAATCGTTTTCCCGACTATTTTGGACAATTCCTCACTTCCAGTGTCTGTTGGTTTATCCATGTTGCGGAGTGATTCTGTTCGGATATATTCTGTCATATACCACCGCGGCGAAATGTAGTCCGCGTACTTTGATTTCTTGAGAGCTGGCGATGTGTGTTGATTTTTAAGAATTAAGTCCATGTGATCATAACTTATGTTACTGTAATTCAACCAGTAAGATAACATAGAAACGTCACATAACATTCCGGGAATATAGTCCTTATTTTCGATATACGACGGCGTTTGAAGATCAAACAGTTGTAGGCAGGGGTAAATAGGGATCTGAATTTTCACTTTCTTCTTTAAGCGCAAGGATACAGCACAGGTTAAATGTCCCCCAGCACTGTCTCCCGATATTGCTAGTCTTGCCGGATCTACTTTCAACTTTGCCCCGTTTTTCAGAACGTATTCCGTTGCCGTCAAGCAATCCTCAAACGGAATAGGATGTGGGTTTTCTGGCGACTGTCTGTAACTATTCATAGGAAAAAAATATGTAAAAAGATACAGAAAGAATGAAATGAAAAGACATAAAGAATAATAATAATAATTTTACGAGGATAATGTTGGTGTTGCTTGTCATGTTGTAGTTTGTTTTTAATGATGACGATGAGGATGCCATGATGATAATAAAGTATTCGTCATTCAACCCTTATCCTGTTAAATAATCAAAATGAAATTTTCGATTCGATAGTAAAAACCCAAATATTGCTATTTCAAAGTTATTTTTTGGGTAATAGTATCTCCTTATCGGACAGTATAGATCCAAGATCAGACTGCACGTTCTGTGCAGTCTGATCTTGGATCCACACTGTCCGCAAAAGGTCACTGAGTCGCGCTTAGCAGCCTAAGAATTAATGTATTGTTTTATAAGTTGCTAAGTTTTTCAGATAGTTTGTTAGTTGGTTGACCGATTGAGTGATTAGACAGACAAACAGACGGACGGATGGACAGAAAGACGGATACATGTATACGAACAGACAGACAGATACTGTAGATAGATAGATAGATAGATAGAAAGATACATACATACATACATACATACATAGATGAAAGGGTTGGTGGGTGGGTGGATGGATGAACAGGCAGACAGACAGACAAGGGAAACATACTTCACGGATACAACAACCATGCCGACTCGCTTAGCAAGTTCTCTTGTGGCAGGATCGTACACATCTGGAATAAGAAAAAGGAAATTTACGTTTTCAAGAAGTATTTAAACCCTTTACCAAACGACAAAATTGTTGACTTGTTCAAATTGGAAGCATTTTCACACGTCAGATTTGATGTGGCTCAAATATCGGAATTTGCTTTTGAAAGAAAAGAAAACATTATGGAAAAAGGAGAAATGCTGGTTAACAAAGCCTTCTTCCGCAGGTTTGTTAGAATCCGGCATTGTGCAGTAATGAGTTTACCTTTTACCAACAGCTCCGAGTTTTAAACACCCTAAAAATGAAAGCTTTTCAAAACGTTGTGCGGATAAAGACTTATGCTTGTATCCAGCATTTTTCCAGTATGTTTTCCCTTTTGTATGGTTACCTACTTTTCTATGACTTCTCTTATCATTGAGTTAGGCTAAAGATTAAAATATGGTATGATCCATGCTCCGGCAAAAGGGGGCTTGATACATCTCTGTGATGCGCGATACCAAGGAAGTCATCACATGGTCATGGATCCATTAAATACATTGTATCAAACAACCAACTGAGTCAAGAGGTAGACTGGTCCTTGGGCATACAGAAAATTGACCAATAACGAAAAGTTTCGACTCAAGTCAGCCTGCGCGGACTGCGCAGGCTGACTTGAGTTGATACTTTTCGCAGATGCATTAAGCCCCCTTTTCACATTGCATAGCTCATATTATTTTTGATATAGAAATCGCAGTCGTGTAAATTCGTAAATCTATGGAAAAAGAACTTTATGTAACAATAAGGAGAGAAAGAGAGAAAGGAAGAAAGAAAGAAAGAAAGAAAGAAAGAAAAACTATATAGATAAGTGTGATGAACAAATGAATGAGCCATGCTATGGTAAAAGGGAATGAATGCATCTCCATAAAACCCATCAGTCTAGCAAACGGCTGACTTCTGAGATAGAAGGAACCTGGGACATTAAAAAAATTGACTATATGCAAAAAGTTTCAACCTAAGTCAGTCTGCGCAGACTGAGCAAGCTGAACTGGGTTAATACTCTTTGCAGATGTATTAAACACCCATTAAATGTGCATAGGTCGTTTAAAACTGTTTGATATCCGTCAACTTACCGACAGACAGCCATGACCAGCCGCCTCCATGGTAATACACAAGTACCGGACGTTTAGTAGCACTGATTCGGATAGGATCATAAATCCGGACACTGACCCCGTCAAACTCTGTGTCATAAATCTGAAGAGATGGAATACTTTTTTTTTTAAGTTTTAGTCGGGTTGTACACAAGAGGAGAACAAAGAACGGTTAGCTCTCTCTTTCTCTCTCTCTCTCTCTCTCTCTCTCTCTCTCTGAACTTCTACTGGCACTTATATCAAATCTTTGGTTATTTAGACAAAAGATCGTAAATTCAATTTCATGCTAAACCATACGCGCATTTTTTCCTATTTTCCACCACTTAGAGTGATACAGCATGAATCTTTAGACGGCGTTTTTCATCAATGAGCCATACTCTGTGAAAAGGGGTTTTACGCATCAGCAAAAAGTATCGATTCATGTCAGTTTGCGCAGTCTGCACATGCTGACCTCGGTTCGAAACTTTTTGTTATTGGGCGATTTTCTGCATGTCAAAGGACAGTCTACCTCATGATTTGGTTGGTTGTCGCAAAATGGATCTTTTGGAACCATATTTACAATGTATGATGACTATTTAGGTATAAAGTATCAGGGAGTTGCATTAAACCCCCATTTTGCCAGAAAGCCCCTCAATTTGTATAAAAGAAAAAACTCAAGAGGACGTTTTCATAATCTTACTACTGCTCTAACTAGATTTAAATTAAGTACCCAAATCTCCGACCCCAAGTATTCCTACAAAAAAAAGCATCAATTCACCTTCAGTTCAGGATCCTCCACTTTTCCAAAAGGACTTCCGGTTATAAGAGTTGTCAATACGATCTCCACCATCTTTCTTGTGAGCCGACAACAACCGCCTTTGACCCCGAGGTCATGAAGGGTCAAGATCTGAAATGTGAATACGTCTTACTTCCGTTAGTGGAACTCTTCAAGTTAAAGGCGTGTTTAGACTTACTATACCGGGACCACGCGTAAACAATAGCAAATAGCATCATTTATCACATAACTTCCCCATTCGGCATACCTCGGGTGATCCGGTGATGGAGTCCTTCGGCTGTATCTAGTAGCTTGATATGCACCTACACGTTGCCGATGCTAAACGATTTAGATGGTGCCGCCATGTATAAGATCACGTGACTGGCGGGTATTTTAAAATGGAAACCTCCTTGATACGGACGAGGTTAGATATAGGTATGGAATCGGCCGAGTTGTGACAAGTGATAACCTCCCTTGTTTTCAGTGTAACATGCCCATTACGAATTTTCTTATACATGTTTGATATCACAATTGCGTAATGTCATTTTCGACATCATTTTGTACGTATAGAGGAGAATGGGTTTTATGGATATTACCGCGGACGCACCTATAGATGGTTTTACATCTTCTGATGTATAACTTGTCAAATGTCGTTTTGTGATAAAAAGAATCTGACATTCGTTGGCGTTTGAGATAAAATTTTGTTAATCTCGTCGAGAAAAAAATTAATGTTATTAAGCTTGCAAAATGCTCGCTTAATAACATTATCCCTAGACTCGTTTAATGAAATTTCATTTCAATTGCCAACTCATGTCAGATCATGTAATATCTGGCTTGCAACACGCGAAAAGGGCAATTCGGACATTTGCGTAAAGTGTCGTCTCGGATCAGCCTGCGCAGGCTAATCCGAGAGGGCACTTTACGACTACATTAGATTTTGTGCTACAGTAGAATTGCGCAAAACAGAAAATTACATAAAAACGGAAAGTGTCGTTTCGGATTAGCCTGCGCGGACTGCGCAGGCTGATCCGAGACGACACTTTACGCAAACGTCCGAATGTCCCTTTTCGCGTGTTACAGGCCATTATATAAGAAATACAATCAAATGCAAGCATATATACCAGCGGGAGGCACATTTCATTGCGATGCAGTGTCTAATAAGTTTTAGGCTTTCAATTCTCATTTGTTATTTTCGTTATGGATTAACTTTTTGCCTACGTTACGGGCATCGTGTATGTCCCGATGACATCGCGCTTTCTCACGAGACTTGTTCATTTTCTTACCAAATCTGTCCAAGAGTGCTCAAAGAGAGACAACTCTATCGCACCAGCGATGATAAGTATTGAGAAGATATTGTTGATCCGTGATCTGTCAATATTTTTCAAACATTTCTAAATTTATATGAAAAAGGTAATTAGTTTTATCGTGTTCTTCGGCAATATATCTTCGATCTAGTACATGGAATGGAGCAAACAGATAAATATTAAGCAAGTAATTATAAGGTAAAAACTTTGGAGGTGCACAATTCTTTTTTTTTTTTCTCTCTCTCTCTCTCTCAGTCCACTGTAAGATAGAAATTTTAATACTGCAGAGAAAATATTTAACGCATCTGATTGGTCGATGAAATTTGAACATCAGGTTTGAAATAACGGCGTGATGCTAAAAATAGTTTCGACCAATCACATTTGTCCAATATGCTACTACAAACTTTAACACACTTACAAATCTTCCGGTGGTTCGAAGGGAAGTATCAAGTACGCGTGCGCTCCATTTCTCCGTTACTCCTTCCGGTATCTCAGTGTGCATGTACTCAAACGTCATGTACACCATGATGGCTGTCAGGGATATTGTCAATAGTGTCGGAAAAATACCCAGCAACGTTAGTCCCACCTGTGTTATACAATTTAATTCGTTACCAGACAACAAAATTTTAGACTTTTCAAAATTCAAAGCATTTGCAGACGACAAATTAAAGATTGGTCTGATAGTGGTTTTGTCTATTGAAGGGTAGAAAACATGATGGGAAAAGAAGAAAATGCTGGTTGCTACAGTGCTGCTCGTTATTTATCCTTTGTTAGGAAATAACGCCTATACCGTTGCCTACGAAAAAGAAAATCTTCACAGTAAAGATACAAAGAACTCGGTAATTCCTCGTGTTTTTCTACATGTATTTCTATCTAGGTTTAAATTTTAAAGCCATCTTTACACGCAAATGGAAATTGTCAGTCTTAGTTAAGATTTTCAACAACAGCAACAAACAAGAAACGTGCCAAAAATCTAGTTTAATTAATGCTCCTGTAACAAAAGGATTCATGGAGTTTTAGAATGTCGTTCTTAAATTATTTTGATAAGGCTGAAGATTCCATACTAACAACAATAACATACGATAACACTCGCAACGTCTGAGTCGGGTCTGAAAAGTTTGCCACTGTTCTCATCACTGAACTCTTTACCACAAGAAAACAATTTATACTTGTCCAAAATTGAAAGAATTTGCAGACGACAAAATGAATGTGACGCAAGAGTTGAAATTTGTTGGTGTGAATTATAGAAAAACATTGTGTGAAAAGGAGAAAATGCTGGTTTCCAGTATTTCTCCCTTTTCCTCAATGCTTTCAAACATTTTCTTATGGAGGGTCATTAAAACTGGAAATTATATTATAAAGGGTTAATCTATAACAGTTAAAAGGGCTGATTAATGTAATACATGTAGTTATTTTTATTAAGAAAGAAAGACCAAAGTTTTTACAAATTCAGGACTGTCTTGGAGTGAAAAAATAACGGAATAATTCGCCGAAAGTGTATGTACGTGTATCTTAGACTAGAAAACACGCTATGCTTAATCCAATCTTGATCTAAACTTTCCGTAAAAGCAACATAATTGGTCCTCTATGATGACGAAGGACAGAGGATAAACATCACTTACCAAATATAGAAAGCACGTGACAGAAGCCTTCAGGCTCCGCGTAGTTCTACAGAACAAATATCCGACAATAGGTGACATATACTAAAAGAACCATTACGCTTTTTTGATGAGGAAATAAGAACAAACATCACTATGAATATAGAAAGCACGTGACCGAAGCCTTCTAGCTCCGTGTAGTTCTATAGAGCAAAACTCCGACAATAGGTGACGTGTACAAAAGGAGCATCATGCTTTTTTGCTAAGGGGAAAAAGAACAATTATCACTTACCAAGTATAGAAAGCACGTGACCGAAGCCTTCGGACTCCCTGTCGTTCTATAGAACAAAAATCCGACAATAGGTGACATGTACAAAAGCACCATTATGTTTTTTTTTTACAGTGTGTATCTCAAGCAGTGGAAATCCTTGCAGCTAAGATGGAAAAGAAGCTTACTGCCGATCACGGCATACAGTTACCGTCTGGCTAGAGGAATTCTCGTCTGACCAGCCAGATGACCGTTACAGATGACCACGTGGTTCGTGGTAACTCAATAGATAATACTGTCGTTAACCCTTTCTGCATGTACATATTCTCTGATGCTGTTCTTGTCAATGATTTTGGAAAACATTTGTGGAAAATGGAGAAATTGCTCGAAACGAGCAATTTCTCCATTTTCTGCAATGTTTTCTTGTTTTTTCTTATCATCCAAAATCTACTGATTCATGTTTATTTCGAATTAACTTTTTACCAGACCAGAAAATTTGTAGCCTTGTTCATATTGAAAGCACTTGCGGACGACAATTTAAATGTGCCTCAATTGATGGAATTTGTCTTTGATAGATTTGAAAACATTGTGCGAAAAGGAGAAAATGCCAGTTTACTAGCTTTTTCTCTTTTTCCGCACAATGTTTTACCAAAGATGTCCTCTTCCTCGGGGTCGTTAATCAATGAGATTACTTGGTAAAGGTTATAGAAACCATATGTATAAATTCTCAGAGAGCTTTAAATATCATGTTAGATTAAGCCTGGGCAAACGTACACTATTTCTACATAACAATTAAAGGCCAAGTAGAGGTTGTTGAAATGCATTTAGATTTAAATCATAGCATTTAAAAATTTAAAAATATCTCTGTCTCTCTCTCTCTCTGTCAATCTGTCTCTATGTCTCCCCCCCCCCTCCCTCCGCCCCCTTTCTCTCCCTCCGCCTCTCTCTCTCTCTCTCTCTCTCCCCCGAAAAGCTGCTTTCAACTTATTCAAGGTAAAGCAAATGAAATTTACATTCTGACAAGTGTTTGGGTTCGTGAACGCAAATAAATAATTTTTAACTGATCAGTTCGATAATCGGAGAGCTTTTCTTAGAATTCTTTATAAAAAGTAAAATAAATTTGGATTCTTAAGTCTTGGAATATGGAATAAGAAACTTGTTAAGAAATGTTTGTAAATATGAATCATAGGCAGTTGTTTTTTGACTAACTTCCCATTCTTTACTCTTAAATTTGTAGAAGACAAAGTTTGTCAAAACTCAGTTGCCTGTGATACGAATGCTTGCCTAACAAACCGAATAGAAGTTTTATCACGTACATTTTTACATGAAAACGCACGCTTCCCTGTGGCGATGACGTCATTTCCGGCTCTCACGAATACAAAATGGACGCTTTCAAGATAGGAAATGGACGTAAAATTTATACTTTTACTTTCATTCTTTCTGTTTGTTTCTTATAAATGTTTTATAGATTTTTCTGTGAGCATCGAGGAAAAACTTGTGAATAAATTACAGGAATATTTCGAAGACATCGAATGCCCGGCTGGCATTTCACTTTATCGTCTGCAACAGAACGGCATTCTCTTCAAAGTTCAAGTACTGACGAGGCTACCTCATAATCCAGCCGTAAAAATCAAAATTGTTAAACGATGCGAAACTGCAAAAACATCCAGTGGCTCTCGAGCAACAGAAACGGAAACGGAAATGTTCGACAGCACCCAAGATAAACCGGAAACAGTTACAGAGGATGGGAAGTTTGCCAATTTGTCAAAATACAAATATCCACAGGTAGACTGGACTACTTCCCGTCTTTTACGTGATTCCTGTGAGAAGATCGAGTATGAGACTCACGAATGCGGGGTACCAGGCAGCGATCAGCAGAGCTTTGTTGTGAGAAATGCATTCCATTTGTCAAGCAATGTTATGTCTTACTTACTAGAAATTGTTAAAGGGTAGGTTTACTTTCTAGTCCAAATTGTAGTCGAACCTTGTAAAATGGCTATTTAAAGGTTCGTATTCACTAAACAATCCAAATTTCATTCAATGAAATTTTCTGTTCCTATTCTAGATTTGGAAGGTAACACAATTTTTGATCGGGTAAACCTTTTGGCTGAGCCAGTCAAATTTTGAAATTTCTCGAGAATTTAACTAAATATGAGCCATGCTCTGTGAAAAGGGGGCTTAATGCATCTGCGAAATGTATCGACCCAGGTCTGTGAAAAGGGGGCTTAATGCATCTGCGAAATGTATCGACCCAGGTCAGCCTGCGCAGTCCGCGCAGGCTGACCTGGGCCAAAACTTTTCTCTACTGGTCAAATTTCTGCATTTATAAGGACCAGTCTACCTCATGATTAAGTCGGTTGTTAAAAGAAGTGGCTATTGTTGATCTATAAGTATTTGATGGCTTGCTTGGTACCATGGATCACGGAGATGCATTAAGGCTCCCTTTGCCAAAGCATGGCTCATATTATTAAGGAATCGTTGGTGTGACCCCCATGTATAAAGACATGAGCTATGCTCTGGCAAAAGGGGATTATAATGGATCAAGCAAGTCATTGCAAAATTAAGGGTTTATAAGGTATCACAGTTGGCAGGCCTAATCATCAACCATTCTTAATTTATTTCATATTTTGGGGTTTGAGAGTAACGTAACTCCTGATTAGCTAAACCGTTCGGTTTAGCCAATCAGAAGTTGCTTTACTTTCAAATTTAAAAAAAAAAAAAAATCTTGAGAATAAGACTAAGAATTTTCTTAAGAATGGTTGATGAATGTGGACCCTGGCAGAGAAGTTACTACAACATAATATTTGGTATCTATTGTATGTTCTTTAAGACCTGACAACTATAACCAGGATGACCTTCACAAAAGAGCGTCTGAGATCTGGTCCATCGAGACGCTTACAAAAGGCATTTTTCCCGGGACGCTTTGGTGTGGATTCGGAAATATAGCAGACGACACCTTTGGGAAGCTTGGTAAGATACCATGTCAACCTGCAAGGTCCGTATTCAGCAACCGTTCTTTGTCTTTATCTTATTCTCAAGAATTGGCTAAATTTGAAAGTAACACACCTTCTGATTGGCTAAACCAAATGGTTTAGCCAGTCAGAAGTTGTGTTACTTTCAAAATCCGTAATTAGACCAAGAATGTACTGAAGAATGGTTGGTGAATAAGACCTTGAAATTACTTATCACCTTCAACAATATTAAGGAAAATATTCGAGGAATAGTGTACCTTCATAATCAGAGGTTATCTTGCAGAAAGATTCATTATTGAGACTGAATTGAATTAGAGGTACCTGCAGATTTAACCATGTATGATGTAAATAAAAATAATTTTGAATGGCGCTGAACACGATAAAAGCATTTTCCTATATCTTAAAATCTTCCTGAATGGAAAACTCGTCATAAACATATATGTACTTACTCCGAACAAATCAACTGTAGCCCTTATCAAAGTACTGAAAGTACGGAAAACTATGGAGTTATTTACTATGCCATGATTAGCACACTGCAAAACTAAAATGTTCGTTAAGTTCAATTTGTTTCGATAGATTTCACGTTGCTTTTAATAACTTTATTTTCATTACTGAGACAGCTTCACCCCCTTTTTTACCCTGGAACTTACAAATACTAAATTTGTCGTCTGCAAATGCTTTCAATTTAAATGAATCTAAGATTTTGTCGTTTGGTAAAGAGTTAAGTTTTGTCGTCTGATAAAGAGTTGATCGGACGTTTTCTCTACTTCCAGGAGAACACTCAGAGACAGACGACTGTTGCAGATCACATGACCTGTGTAAACCAATCATCAAAGCCTTTCAGACGCGGTACTCCTATTCCAATCCGAGCATCGTACCCATCAGCCATTGCGCTTGCGACATGGCGTTTTACAACTGTCTCCTGAAGGTCAATTCTCCAACGTCTAAGATGATCGGGAAAATTTTCTTCAACCTCGTGAAAATGAAATGTTTTGACTTCGATCTGAAAGTGGTTTGTACCTCGTCACTGTTGGGTCTTTGCTTAAAGAGGGAGGAAAAATGTGTGGCGGTGTTGAAAAGAAATAAATTCTTTCCTAACTACGGTTAAAACACGGGTGTTCTTACCATTTTTTGTGTGTGTTCGACATGTTTTCTTGTACCATGCAGCCGCGCCCCGGTAGCTCAGTCGGTAGCGTGCAGGACTTGAGAACAGGGGGTCGCAGGTTCGATCCCTGGCTCGGCCAATTTCTTTCCGAGGACTGATGACAGTCACTGTGACAGGATTCATTCCTCTCTCACCGCTGACCATTGTATCGACGATGCTTATGTGGGAAAGCAGCCAGTGGCTTAGAAAGAAAATTGTGCGGAGTACTGGTACAAAAAAAAAAAGAATCCAGGAAAGCATGGATAGGTGCACTGGTCGCCACGATATAAGTGAAAAAATGTTGAAAACGGTGTTAAACACCATACAATCAATCAATCAGTCATTGTACCATACATTACCATCTACAACATATCATAATGTCATGTCAGCTGAAAATACATGAAAGCCCAGTAGCGGCCAATCACACCATTTAAAAATATGGAGATCATTTTAAAGATGATAGTCTGTAACTGCACAATCTGTCAAAGTTCAAGTCACTGGCAGAGAAAAATCCGTTAAGTCCCCTTTAACAACGTGTAAATTTGTATCCTTTTTCTAAACCCTCTACCAAACAACAAAATTTTAAACATTTCCAAATTGCAGGTGACATTTAAAATGAAGCTTAGCTGGTGGATTACGTCTTTGAAAGGGAAGAAAATATTGTGGGAAAAGGAGAAAATGCTGGTTACCAGCATTTTCTCCTTTTCCGACAATGTTTTCAAAAGCTTTCCCTACCAGGCTCGTTAAAATACGGGGTCACATGGTAAAGGATCAAAGCGGTTTCTTCATTGATTGTTTGATTCTATTGTGTTAAAACGCTGTTTTCAACAATATATCAGTTATATCGCGGCTTCAGGTGCGCATATCCATGCGTACCTGGAGTTTGTTTTATCAGGACTACCCAAAATATTCTTCCTAAGCTGAGGGCTGCTTTCCCACATAACCATCATCGAAACAATAATCAGGAGTGAGAGAGGAGTGAATTCTGTCGCATTGACTATTATCAGTCCTCGGAAAGAAATTG
The DNA here is from genome assembly GCA_946811185.2 of Hippopus hippopus. Taxonomy (NCBI): domain Eukaryota; kingdom Metazoa; phylum Mollusca; class Bivalvia; order Cardiida; family Cardiidae; genus Hippopus; species Hippopus hippopus. Next base: position 2,160,389 of record OX328109.1, read on the forward strand.
GTCGATATAAGGATTCAAACCAGCGACCCCCCCCCCACGGTCTCAAACCCTGCATGCTACCGGCTGCGCTACCGGAGCTCGGCGAGTTCCTTCAGTTTGTGTGTAAAAAGTAGCATTTGGTAATTGTGTGACAATCAGTAAATCCCTGATAATGCTATCATGTTTATGGGCAATTTGTCACGGTTATCATGATAACTTAATCAACATGAATACTAGCTAGTATACCCTTTGCCAGCCTTTTACAAATGAGATCATTTTATAGACTCTGACAGTGTGGAAGGTATAACTTTCTACCAGACGCAAAATTTTGGGTTCTTCGATTTTGAAATGAGACGACAATTTACATGGTGCTCAAATGATAAAAAAAATTTTTTTGGTATGGGAGAGAACTGTAAGAGAAAAGGTGACAATACTGGTCACCAGCATTTTCTCCTTCGACGAAAAGAGCTTAGAAATCACGAAATTCCTATTCTCACTATTGTTTGTTTGTTTGTTTGTTTGTTTGTTTAATGCATATACGTGAGTCATGCTCTAGCAAAGGGGGGCTTATTACATCTCCGAGAGGCTTGATATCAAGCTATTCAATACTCGATCATGGATCCATAATGTCCAATTTATTCGACAAACGCCTTAATCATGACGTAAATGTTCAATTTGTCCAACAACTGTCTTAATCATGAGATAAAATGGTCCTTTGGCATGCAGAAAATTGACAAGTAGCAAAAAGTTTCGGCCCAAGTCAGCCTGCGCGGACTGCGGATGCATGAATCCTTTGGTTGCTAAGCACAACTCACTGACCTTTTGCAGACAACGTAGATCAAGATCAGACTGCACAGAACGTGCAATCTGATCTTGAATCTAAACTGTCCGATAAGGAGATATTATTCCCCTAAAACATAACTTTGAAAAAGCAGTATTTGGGTTTTTATGCCCCCGCCATGAAATGGGGGGGGGGGATATAGAGTTACCTGTGTCCGTCTGTGTGTGTGTGTGTGTGTTGGTGTGTGCGTGTGTGTGTGTGCGTGCGTGCGTGCGTTAGTGTGTGTGTCCCATTCTTGTCCGGAGCATAACTTCTACATTTATCAATGGATTTCAAAATAATTTTGCAAAATTGTTCTCCTTAACAAGTACTAGTGTCATGCGAAAAGTTTGTTTCGATACGCCCAAGGTCAAGGTCACAGTTGAAGGTCATATGTTTAAATTGACCTTGTCCACAACATAACTTCTACATTTATCAATGGATTTCAAAAAAAACTTGCACACTTGTTCTCCTTAACAAGTACTAGTGTCATACGAAAAGTTTGTTTCGATACGCCCAAGGTCAAGGTCACAGTTGAAGGTCAAATGTTTAAATTGATCTTGTCCGGAGCATAACTTCTACATTTATCAATGGATTTCAAAAAAACTTCGCACACTTGTTCTCCTTAACAAGTACTAGTGTCATGCGAAAGGTTTGTTTCAATACGCCCAAGGTTAAGGTCACAGTTGAAGGTCAAATGTTTAAATTGACCTTGTCCGGAGCATAACTTCTACATTTATCAATGGATTTCAAAAAAACTTCGCACACTTGTTCTCCTTAACAAGTACTAGTGTCATACGAAAAGTTTGTTTCGATACGCCCAAGGTCAAGGTCACAGTTGAAGGTCATATGTTTAAATTGACCTTGTCCGGAGCATAACTTCTACATTTATCAATGGATTTCAAAAAAACTTCGCACACTTGTTCTCCTAAACAAGTACTAGTGTCATGCGAAAAGTTTGTTTCGATACGCCCAAGGTCAAGGTCACAGTTGAAGGTCAAATGTTTAAATTGACTGTTCAACCCAGTTTTACATCCTGCTCAGCAGAATTGTGATATGAAGATACAGTTTTGGTTTTTAAAAAGATTCATCCAAAGAACTATGCCAGAGAATATTGAGGCTGCAACCTACCCTTCAACTATAGTCCAGTGTGATAATATTCGATCCAATTTGTTCCTGTCTCATACAGGAAGTCCAACAAAGTAATTATTATTGCTATATTTCTCACTCTCATTCCTCAAGTTAAGATCTTCATAATCCTGAGTATAAGTAACCCTCAGTTGAAAGATTAAGGAAAATGCTGAATAAAAAGAAGTTAATGCTCAAAACCAGCATTTTCTTCTTTTTCTCACAAAGTTTTCTACCATATGCAATACAAACCTTATAATTTATTGTCTGCATATTGCTTTCAACTTGGACCAGTCCTCAATTTTGTTATCAGGTATAAATAATCTTTTATCTGCTTGGCTATATATATAACAAACCTTCTTAACCCTGTCTAAGCTGTTACCCAAAACAACAATTTTCTGTAATACCTATTGATTCACTCATATGACATATCTGTGACGAATACCATTTAGCGGGGGCATCCGTGTCTCTGACACACCTATTTCTAGTCTAATATCGAATTGAAAATTTCTTTCTAGTTATTGAGCAAGATTAGGGTGAAGATGCATTAAGCCCCCTTTTCACAGAGCATGGCTGACATGTATGTGATGATTTATCTATTAGCCTATCAAACAATTTTGTCTAACTCTTTGCCCGTAACTTGTCTTTGAATGGGTAGAAAACATGGTCGGGAAAAAATAAAAAAATCTATTGTTCTACAACCCTGAAGAAGATAGCTTTTGAAAGCATCGTGTGAAAAGGTGAAAATGCTGGTAACCAGCATTTTCACCTTTTGACACGATGTTTTCTTTTTTCCTTCAAAGTACGAATTAAAACAAGTTCTACAGACACCTTTTCGCGTCTGCGATTGCTTTCCATTTGAACAAGTCCAAATATCTGTAGTTTGGTACAGAGTTACATGTAGGAGTGAGTTTTGTTCTCACACCAGTCTGTGTGTATCAGAACTGTATTATACTTCCTCCTCATGTTGTTGAGAGAGAGAGAGACAGACAGACAGACAGACAGACAGACAAGAAGACAGGCAGGTAGGGAAGCAGACAGACAGACAGATAGAGACGTGTGGTGTCCGTGGTTGTGAGGTAGAGCGTCGGCCCCGTAACCTTAAGGTCCCGAGTTCGATACCCGGGAGCGGGTGTCAACTTTGGGATTTTTCATAGGTCCACACATTCGGCGCGAGTACTGGTGTAGTTCCCAGGAAGCAGAATCGAGAGAGATTAGTATAAGTTGTAAGAACTTGTTTCTTAATCGATGTAAAATAAATATGTTTAAACTATAGAGACACACAGACGCAGAGAGAGAGAGAGAGAATTTTGTCATCTAGTAAAGCGTTAAAATGTACGTTTAGATTATCATTTGCTGTGAATGAAAAGTTTATTTTACTTTGCATGCGTACCGAAATTGGATGGTTACATTCCGTAACAAGGTGCGATTCTGGTGTTAACCCTTAACTACATAATTATGAGTTTATAAGTCCCCCTCAATGTCTTGAAAAACCATCTTCCTCAATGTCATTAAAATTCGAAATTTTGTGATAAAAGGTTAAAGGTTCAAGTACGAATCAAAGGTTGTGCTGTATCTATGAACAATTATGCACGTATTAAGCAATAGACGGTTATTGCATTAACCGAAAATTGCGTGTCACTTTTTCATGATATGGTCCACGCTCTATGAAAAGGGGGTTTAATGCCTCTGCAAAAAAGTTTCGACCCAGGTCAGCCTGCGCAATTAGCGCAGGCTGACCTGCGTCGAAACTTTTTTTTACTGATCAATTTTCTGCATAACAAAAGAACTATTTTACCTCGGGATTCGGCTGGTTCTTAGGCAAAATGGACTTGATGGATTGATAAGTATTATATAGCTCGCTTAGTACAGTGCATGACGTAGATTCATTATACCTCCTTTTGTTAGAGCGTGGCTTAATCATATTCAAGTCAGATACGTGTGTTGATTTGTACACACCATTTCTCTACGCCAGCAAAGTAATACGAATAAAAAGGATTGCATTAAGTTATATTTTCACAGAGAATTCTTAAAAAGGTGAGTTGTAAAATGAGTTTGTTTTGAGGAACTTTATGTTATATGTTTATAATAAGTACCATTAAACTGAAAAATAATAATGATGTGAATGGTGCTACTGGTGAAGAAGAAGAAGAAGAAGAAAAAGTAGAAGAAGAACAACAACAACGTTTTCTACCCTGTCAAGAATAAACTTCATCCCAATGGCTACATCTAGTTTGTTGTCTGTAGATGCTTTCAATTTGAACCAGTCTGAAATTTCTTCGTCAAGTAAAGTGTTAACTCTTTAATCACAGGCCCTTGGAACTCTATCGGTCAATCACGAAACACCGAAATTTTCATTGCTCGATAATCAGACACCGTTACTAAAAATAGCACATTTACGTTTCGCCTCTATATTGTGAGTATACATGTATTTCGATGCAGGATATACATGGACAGGATCTGACATACGTTGGCGTTTGAGAAAAAAATATTCAAACAAGTCTAGGGAAATGTTATTAAGCTAGCTTTTGGCGAGCTTAATAACATTTTTTCTTTAATTTTTAAGTTTAATAATTTTTCTTCTCAAATGCCGATGAATGTCAGAACCTTTTTATGACATAACGATATTTCACAAATTATAGATCGTCATATGCAAAACCATCTATTATTGGTCCGGCGGTAACATCCATAAAACCAATTCACTTCTATGAGATACGTACAAATTACGTCAAAAATGAAATCACACAAAATGTAATGATATCAAACGTGTAAAGTGTAAGAAAATTCGTAATCGGTATTTTACAATGAAAACAAGGAAGGTTATGTGATAAAATGAATTGTATGACGAAAGTGCATTGCGAGCCGGAAATTATGGAAGCTTTTTGAAATTTATAGGCGTCAGTGCTCAGTTGCAAGAGCGTTTGAGGCATTTGAATGTCAGGGAACAAAAGAAAAATCATTTCTGAATCTATCTGATTCGACCACAAAGTTGTTTTTCGCTTTCGTTCAATTAAATATTCCCTGTGAAAGGGCGCATGGAGCAAAATTTTGTCGGATTTCATTGTACATCTTCTGTTAATTTATATACGATATGGTGTTTTATTTTTAGTAACGGTGTCCGACGATCGAGTCTTGAAAGTTTAGTGTTCTTTGACATACGAGTATCTAGAACTTCAGTGCCCTATGAATTTAATAGAATATGCTCTTCAAAATAAAATTCATTTATTTTGAAGGGAAGCGATGGAGTTGGGCATAGCCGCCATGGCAAGAACAAATTGATTAAACGCCTAAATGTATGGCTTTCAGGTTTCTGGCAGAACTGAAGTCAAGAAAACAATATTGATGGAGGAAGAAATTCGAGGACAAGAGATGCTGTACCATGAAGATAACGTGGTAAATAGTTCAAGTACTATTTCCAGAGAACTATTTGAAACAAGTTCAGACACAGCAGAAATAGAAACAATATCAATGTCGGAGTCATATTGCGATATTAAGGTAGAAAGGTGCGCAAAGCACGATGATAAACTGTCCATATACTGTGACGAACATGAACTGTTTATTTGTGGTCAGAACAAACTGTTAGACCATGCTGCTTGTGAGAAATACACCTACATTCCCCAACTTACAGAAAATGTATTTAAGAGTGAGGAGTTAGCGACGGTTTTATCTTCGATTGATGAACTGCAAGACGAATCCTATGAAATAAAAGTTTTAGCCGATGCAGCGAAAGAAAAAATACGCAGACTAGAAACTCTGGCCCATCAAAAAATTGAAGAAATTCGACATGATGTAAATGAAGTATTTGATGATTTTGAGAAGGATCTGCATACAAAGATTAATGAATTGAAAAATAGGGGCACTGCTGGAAACAGTTCGCTACAAGATGACAATGACAGACTTCTAGATGAGATAGAGACAGAAAAAGCTCACCTGAATGATTTGATTCAGTCCAGAAGGACAGAACTGCTGTTCAGGTGCATGAAACAATCTAAGCAGAGAATTAAACAATTCAGACGCAGGTTGACTGATATAAAGGAAAGTATCAAATGTGATCCCTACTCTGTTGATTCTGTCTATTTAAAAGAGAGCCTATACGAAACTTTAACTAGAGATGTAACCCTGAAGACTGGAAAAGAGCCGGATACTAGTCTAGCAAGACACGATGAAAACCCTAAAGGTGATCCAGACGAACTTGGCACAGTTTATGACGATAAAGCCATCGTCGATAACATGCAGCTTATAGGTAATACCGATCTTGGCTTCAAGGAGGCGCCTGACGCAAGGTTAGGTAAAGAGAAGGCGATTGAGGTAGTACGCTGGAGGACAACACCAGACGCTGGAAATGGTTTCATCACTGATCTTCTTGTATTGCACTGTGGACACCTAGTCGTTGTACACAACGCACATGCAAAGATAAGACATTTTGTATACCTGCAAAACCAGTGGAAATTGCAAGGACTACTTAAACTCGAATCTGGACCCTGGGCTGCCACAAACCTTGAAACAAACTCACAGTGTGTCGCCATTACGCTTCCAGAAGAAAAGTCCTTCGCTATCCTTTCCATCGGGGACGATATCAAAGTTGACTCAAAGCACAATGTCGGTCTTGAATGCAGGGGCATTGCCTATAACTTGGTCGATCAGGTCTTTGTTGTGTCTGAAAGTGGATCTCATAAGTTCCAAGTGTTCGACTCAAGAGGGCGACCAATCAGGTCTATTCAACTTACTGGAAAATTTGTAAATCCATCGTTCATAGTCCTCAGTCCAGATGGCGCAAAGATGTTTGTCTCTGACATACATTCCGGAACTGTCTCTAGAGTGGATGTTGCAAAGAAATCTGTAGACTCGTGCTATACAGGAGACTCGAACTGTCGACCATTTGGAATGGAGCTGATCAACTCAGAGTTGTTCGTGTGCGACCATGGATCGCATAATCTGCTGCGCTTTCAGGCTTATCGGGACATGCACTGCGTGCACAGATATTCAAAGGAACTGCTTACATGCCAGAACGCTGTTGCCATCTGTCCTCAATCCAGACGGGTGTTTCTCTCCAGGAACAATTTGATAGATGTATTTTCTTTATAAATGAGGTTATAATGAAGATGTTGAAGGAGCCTACTGAGAGGTGATTAGCGATTTAGAAACAAAATTTCAGTTGACACTGATGAATATTCTTACGAAGTCCGTAACAAAGAAACAATTCAACAAATGCATAGCTGAAATACAACCAGTATCTGGTGGGATTCGAACCCATGTGAACAAATACACTCGTTTTTTCGAGGTTTCAAAGACCAATACCATTACCACTGAGCTACAGAGATATCTCCCTAACGCAGTTGTTAGGTATTGTATTTAAATCGGGACGAAACCATGCATGAAGGAGTGGTCTCCCGTTACACACCCCTTCTTAAAGTCATCATTTATTGATGACTCCAAGCCTTATTAGGCAGAAAGTCCTTTTTTGGACAACAAATGGGATTAATGGCTCAATGGCCAATCTCGTACGAGCCCCCATCTTACGAACGAAGTCCATAACAAAGAAACAATTCAACAAATGCATAGCTGAAATACAAACTGCATCTGGCGGGATTCGAACCCATGTGGACAAATATCCTCGTTTTTTCGAGGTTTAAAAGACCAATACCATAACCACTGAGCTAAAGAGATATCTCCCTAACGCAGTTGTTAGGTATTGTATTTAAATCGGGACAAAGCCATGCATGAAGGACTGGTCTCCCGTAACAATATTACTAAATGAACCATGCTCTGTGAAAAGAGGTTTAAATAATGCATCTGCAAAATGTATCCTACCAGGACTAAAATGAAGAAGGTAGCGGTCACCTTTATACAAGCTAAAAAAACGAGAAAATGTTGAAAATGTTGTAAAACACCACACAGTCGATCAATCAATCAATCAAGTCAATTATTTGATCAACCGACCAGTTAAATCAATCAATCAATCAATCAATCCGACAACGGACATGTTTTAATTTCTTATCTGATCGTAGAGTGACATCGGTCAGCTCGTAAGGACATCTTTGGCCATCGTACTTTACATGTTACTTTCTTCATCTAGAATAAGACTATGAATGAAACTAAGAATGGTTGATGAATGCTATTTTTAGCACTTCATCGTCATTTCAAAAGCCAATCACAAAGTTTTATTGACTAGTCGAATTTCCCAAACATATTCACCACGCTGGGGAGAGAAAAGTTTCAACCTTGGTGACTCTCTCGATGTTTAGTTTTCGGCGCAGCTGAATGGGCAGGATTTTGACCTACTTCTTGGTATTGGTATAGAATGAATAAAGTGTTTTTTGATTGGTCAAAAATATGGATATGTCTATTCTCCGGGCCTACTGCAGACAAAAAAGTGTTGCTATCGCTGATCTATAATCCAGGATATGGAATATCGGCGTACATGAATGCACTGGCTTTTGACCTTCTTCTTGGTATTTGTATAGAATGAATAAACAGTGTTTTTTGATTGGTCAAAAATATTGGTATGTCTATTCTCCGGGCCCCTGCAGACCTACTAGCGTTGCTATCGCTAATCGATGCTCCGGTGAATACGGTAAAGCAAGTGAATATGATAGGAGATAATCCTTTTCTTATACAAACTATTCATGTAATATTTTTAATTAAGCGATACCACATAAGTTATTACTGTATGTGTGTGTGTGTGTGTTTTTTTTTTACACATAAATCTTAATCAGCAACTACTCCTATTCTAATAATGATTTAGAATAAAACCTGACCTTGAAAAATATATCAAACCCAAAGTTTTATTTTTCCAACGAAAGTCAAAACAATGTAGAAAAAGAGGTAGGAACTGGTTACTTTTCATTTATTTTTCTTCATACAGAATTATGTCACAAGAGATTTCCAATATTCATATTTAAGTACGTCTTACGCCGTCTGCCCTGCTTTAAAGACATTTCTTTTATCTTATAACCTCCCTTGTTTTCAGTGTAATATACACATTCAAGATTGTATAAAGGGAAAACGAAATTGGGTTTATAATGTTAAAAAGATATTTGACGATTATGGTATGTCCGAAATATTCAATAACCCTGTCACTCATAATTCTAATCAAATTTTGAAAGTTTTGAAACAAAGAATGATCGATTGTTTTCAACAAGAGTGATTCTCAAAAATAGATTCTAGTTCAGTTTTAACTGTCTATAGAGGTATTAAAACCTCCTTTGCAAAAGAAGAATATCTAGATGCTTTACCGTTGAACGTTCGGGGATATATTTGTAAATTCAGAATATCAGCTCACTCACTAAATGTCCAAACCGGTAGTTTTGCCGAAAATAGAATACCTAGGAACGAACGATTATGTAAACTATGCAACATGGAAGAAGTAGAAGATGAATATCATTTTGTCCTTATTTGTCCAAAATATATGCCATTGCGTAAAAAGCTTATTCGTGATTTTTTCTATACCAAACCTAGCATGTATAAATTGGTTACTTTAATGCGAAGCAACAACAATGATACTTTAATTAAACTTGCCTCTTTTATAAGATCCGCATTAACTATTAGATTTGATAGTTTATATTCCAATCAGTAATAACATTTTATAACAGTTTGCTGTATTACCATTATATTTTTATATTTGAAACATGGTTATTCCATGTTATTCCCAGCTGAAGTTTAGTACTTGACGTATCTGTCTCTGTGTGTGTGTGTGTGTGTGTGTGTGTGTGTGTGTGTGTGTGTGTGTGAGGGGGGGAGAGAGAGAGAGAGACCTTGTTTATTATATACAATGTATGTAAACAAGACTATGTACGAAGTACTTGTCTAATAAAGTATATGTTCTGTTCTGTTCTGTTCTGTTCACATTACGAATTTTCTTATCTCTACACACCTTTGATACCAGCATCGTGTGACGTCATTTGTATTGACATTTTGACCATTTTCCAGAGAAGGTTTTTTTTTTTCAAGGAAAATACTCCATGTGTTTTGATAGTTTTGCATATTCTGATCTATAATTTATGACAAATCGTTATGTGATAAAAATAATCTGACACTCGCTGGCTTTTGAGATATACCGGTAATTTCATTGAACTCATCTAAAAAAATGTTTTTAAGCTCTCCAGAGGCTCGCTTAATAACATTTTTCTAGACTCATTTAATAAGATCTCCTCTCAAATTTCAGATCCTATTACCGATCTCTGTAAAAGATCGAATATAGATGACTGCAGAACACGCCGCTCGAAGCAAATACAAGCATAAGGAAAGCTAATGCAACTTAACATTTCGTATGTAACCGGGAGAAAATAAAGTATATTGTATTGTAATGTATCGAACAAATTGGCAGCGGACAACTTTCAAAAGAAACATGTTTGTTAACTATGGAGTAGATCTATAACATTACACATGAAGTTTCACGTAAATTTTACTTGTAAACTGATATGTATTATAGCAAAATTATATGAAATATGTAAACATTAAAAAACAAACAAACAAAAAACAAACAAATTATGAAGTTATATGTGAATACATGAAACATACTACAAATGAGACATTTCCGTGAAACGCTGATTACGGTTATAAGAATAGATTTGCATAGGCCTACATGTATAAAAATATAAAAATCTGATCCTTGATACTTCTTTTCGTTGTATTTTCCACTAATATTCAGAACATTCTTACGCCTCTCAAATAGTATAATTCGCACAGGATAACTGTAAAAGCTGGAAATATTCTATGACCACAGGCCTTTGAAGCTCCATCACAAAAGACTGAAATTTTTATTGCTCTGTCATCGGACACCGTTACTAAAAATAGCGAATCTGTGCATCGCTTATATATCGTATATAATAGCATTATCAGATAAGACATAGAGAAGATGTTGCTATTTCTAGTAACGGAGTCCGATGATCGAGTAAACTGGTTGCCTGTTATCGATTTGCGTATGAACCGCAGGTAACACCAGAAGCTACAAGGCAGAAATCTGCCTGGTTCAAGAGTTCATGAAGTAACGCAAGACTTGAAAATTTAAATTTTGATCGTATTTATGGACAAAGATACAGATTAAATTTTTCAGTGAGTTTGAAAATTGACTGTGATCAGAAAAATCTTTTGTCATGAAAACTTTAGCCAAAAAACAGAATATTCCTCCGTTATTATAAACAGGAATTGAGGCATTCTGCTACAAATTGTCTCATTGGTGGATTTGGTACATATGAGAACCAAAAGCTGCCTCCGATTAATCGGATGTTGTCTTTGTGTCTATCGGACGGTTACGAGACACTCAACAGGCACCAGGTTAGTGATTGAGCAGTGAAAATTTTTGTGTGTCGTGAAAAACCAATGGAGCTTCAGTGGCCTATAGTATGATTCTCAACCAAGAAGTCGGCATGACGCACCGATACTGTCTCAAAAGAAATTATCAGTTAACTCTTTACCACAGGACAAAGTTTAAGATATGCCCAAATTCAAAGCATTTACAGACGACAATTTAGCTGTTGCTCAAAAATGAAATTTACTTTTGAAAGAGTAAAAATATATTGTGTGAAACTGATGTGTCATTTGTATACTGAAACGTCGGTATTGTGTCACTTGTAAATAAAGAAACAATCCAAACCATCAACATAGAATAGGTATTACAAACTTCTAAATTTGTGTATATGTATATTTAGAAATGCAATTTATCGTTTATAAGATGAGTTTAAGTTTATTTTATTTATCTCTACCTCAAAAGCTTTTCTTTTTTACCTTTTGCTAGAGACAAACTATCGCCGCTAAACTATAATTGGCCTGCAACACACGAAAAGGGACAGTCGGACATCAGCGTAAAGTGTCGTTTCGGATCAGCCTGCGCAGTCCGCACAGGCTATTCCGAAACGACACTTTCCGTTTTTATTCAATTTTCTGTTTTGCGCAAGTCTACAGTAGCACAAAATCTAATTTAGTCGTAAAGTGTCGTCTCGGATGAGCCTGCGCAGTCCTTTGACTGCGCAGGCTCATCCGAGACGACACTTTACGCAAATGTCCGAATGCCCCTTTTCGCGTGTTGCAAGCCATATATACAAAACAAAAACAAACACAACAACACAAAACTGGAATTATTCGTTTAGGAATTATTGTATACTACTGTGTATAAATCGGAATGTATGTTACCATTTATAGGACTTAATTCAATTTTAACCAACATTTTCTCCTTCTTTCCAAGGTTTTCAAAAGTTTTATCTGTCGGGAGTCGTTTAAAAACAGAATTCAAAAAAAATGGTTATAGAAAAAAAATGTGGTAATCTAATAAAATGCTGCTTAAACAGCATTTATTTACTTTTTCCACACTGTTTATTAAAATGTATTTTTTGCTTGGATTGTTATAAAACACTGGATTGTCCATTTAAAAAAAAAAATATTTACAGTTGTCAAATTATGTACATGTGGTTCAATTAATGGACTGTTTTCTTTTCAGAGGCTGGTTTAATGACATTTTTCAAGACTTGTTTTATAAAATCTTATCTCAAATATCAACTTATGTCAGATCTTTTATTACTGTTGAATGTAATACAGAAGAAAGCTTTGGTAAAAGAAGCCGTTACTACTTTTCCTACATTTTTTAAACTCGTGGGTTTGAGGTAAAGGGTTACGTTTACCTTTTTCACTGCCGAATGGCAACATTAATTGTGTACTGGGAAGGTGTGGATCAAGATCAGACTGCACAGAACGTGTACAGCGCCGGCTAACTGATGCTAACGAAGCTTAACTTCAATTTTAGTACGAAATCTACGTTTGGACCACGAGAAAAGTAGAGTTCATTTAGGTCTATTCCAAACAACAAAAATGTTTGACTTATCCAATTTAAAAGCATTTGCAGATGACAAATTTAATTTTATTAAAATGATGTGATTTGTCTGTTGAAGGGTAGAAAACATTTTGGGAAAAGAAGAAAATGCTGGTAACCAGCATTTTCTTCTTTTCCAAAAATGTTTTCACGAGGTTTCTCTCTAAGGGTCGTTAAAACTCGGAATAGTGTGGTAAAGGATGAAATCTTTGCCAAACGACAAACTCGAAGAATTGTCTTTATGAGATGCACTAAGATACGGCAAACGAAATGTAGCTCAAACGATTAAATTTGTCTTTCAAAGATTAGTTAGCATTGAGGAAAAGGAGGAAATGCTAGTTACAAGCATTTTCTCTGTTTCCCACTATGTTTTCTATCTTCAGTCAACTTAAGCTTGTTTAGACCAATTGTTAATTTTCATCTCTCGATTGGGGGGAAATTTATAATCAGTGGCATGATTATGCGTAGAATCCCCATAAAAACACAGCGAAAGTCATTAATGCTATAGCATTCACATTTAGTACAATCTTCCAAGTTTTGGTTTCGTGGATAGAGTTCTGCTTGCGTTCCAGCACTTCTTGTTCCTCGGGCGACAGTTTTGGTTGGTCCTCGTGTTTTTCTATCCCACAAATCCATTGACCAGCTTTCTTATACCATGGTAAGGTTTCCCAGTCTTCTGCAAACGTGAAATGAAATCATAAGTATAGTTAATCAAGCTTTAAAGGTTAAAGGAACTAACAATTTCTTTAGCAATCATTTTCTTATTCTCTTTATTTTTGCTTTTTTTTTTCGTCAACAGCATTACTATCTGTCAATATTTACAATCAGAACACTCAATGAAAAGACTTTTTATGGGTGAAAAAACATTTTTATCCTTGAGCCGGTCGATCATGTCCTAAAGATAGAGCGTGTCTTTCCTTTGCGGGCACCTGTATCTGTCACGTGATCAAACTAGCTTCATCGGCATTTGTCACATGCTCCTCCTGGTTGAGTAATCTGTTGTCTTACTTAATATATGGCTAAACAACGACAATTGTGTGTCAACTTCGGCCTAATACTACGTAGAAATTTAAGTTCTAGACTAAAACAAATCTCATAAACAATATATAACTGATTCATGCTCTTTGAAAAGGGGGCTTGATGCATCTGCGTAAAATATCGAACCAGGTCAGCTTGCGCAGTCCGCTCAGGCTGACCTGGGCCGAAACCTTTCGCTGTTGGTCAATTTTCTGTATATACAAGCACCAGTGTACCTCATGATTAATTTGGTTATTTTAAAAAAAGGTGACTATCATGGATCAATAAGGATGTAATGGCTTGTTTGGTACCATGGACAACGGAAATGCATTAAGCCCCCTTTTGGCACAGCATGGCTCATATATAACTTACAAAGAACAATATCCGTTCATAAAAAGACAACACTGATTTTAGGCGTGGATTTACATTTAATGACCAAAGGGTTAAGGGTTGTAAAGCATACGGTGAGTCAAAATCGCTGTGGGTTTTACCGCCACATTATTTAAAACAGAAGCGAATTGTTTAGCCCAATTAATATGCTCGGATGGCTAGAAAGAATGACTGAAACATTTAACATCAAGTTCGATTCCTGCATTTGTACTTTAACAAGGACCTGTCATGCCGATGTATACATTTACTCGTTCCCAGAGTCTATTTATAGCACTAGATTACATCATGCAGCTTTACCAGTCTTTCACACGACCTGTTTACATGAACATATATCGGCCGATGTGTAGTTCGGCCAGCTGCAGGATGACATATAGCCATTCAGTGTTTTATAGAATCTATACATTTGTGCATCATTAAGTTGTGTGTTCTGCTCTATCGGATTTTTTAATGTGGAATATGTGAAGTGATTTTGTATGATTTTGTTTACGCATGCCTGAAATATCAGGTGAGCATTCTTAAAATTGATTTATACCGTTAGGGTCAATCCGGGTACATACGGACGATTTTTACACAGCTCACTTCGCTAGTCAACTACTCTCACAGTTTGAAAGCCATGACCCCTAAAACCTATGTGTTAATATTTCAAGACTTTCTTCTTTGATATTTTCGCTAGACTGTATAGTTTACTCCGTCCAAAATATTGCGAAAATGCAGTTGAAGTGACTTAGTCAAATCCGGGTAAATACGGACATGTGGGGTGAAGTACGGACACAAGCTGGAAAATTACGGACACCTGACTTTAAATGGGTGAAATACGGAATTGCTCGGTGCAACCTATTTCTTCTTTCGCCATTATGATTTCAAAAGAATAATACTGCCAAAACCGAATAAAACAATGGATTAAATGTGGCCTAAACGGATAATAATAGCAATAGATCTAACACGACCTGCACAAAGACAGGATTACAGGTACAAAATGCAGTGAAATGAAAGATCATTCCTTTAGGCTAAATATCGGTAGTACTCAATGTGTTTATTTTCGAAATAGTATCGGATTCTACTTTATTATCCAAATTGCCCGACTCTACATCGTGTTCCGACTGGAGCTATCAATTAACCCTATATAGATATCCTCCTTTTCAAATATTTGATAAACATGAATTTTGTTGCACAGAAGATATACTTTTTTGGAAGTGTCCGTAATTTTACAGTGTGTTAAAACGACTGGTTTAATACGGACACTTGTTTTTTTCTTCTTTATTTCTGCTAATGTGTATTTTGCCATTATTTTGATGATTTCTTACTTTTCTTCAATCATTTGTCTTAGCTTTTAGCACCTTTACGGCTTAGTGTAAAATTTCTATGATTCGTGAAAGCGTTCAAGTACCTGTCAGAGTTGTAGAGCAAAACTTTAAATTCAAGCACGGTTGAGAAAGGGCGAATCACGTGTGACCTTAAATTTGCTTGCATCATCACATAAACTTAATCGTCATCAAAAATAGCACACTGACACAGACATAAGATGGAAGAGCTATAAATAGACCGCAGCAGGGATATTAAGAGTAAAAATACGCTCGGGGATTTTCCGAAATGTAGCGTGTGTCCGTAATTATACCTCTGTCCGTATTTACCGGGATTGACCCTACTAACAGGATAGATAAAAGTAAAGAGAATTCTTGTTTAATGGCGAACTCTTCTTGATTCCGAACCTAATTCTTTCACAGACTCGTCTCATAAAACTCTAAAACGAAATAAATTAGTTTGGTCGATTTAGAAATTTTACGAAATCTATTTTGTTATAGTAAACCCTTAGGCTGCAAGATGCGACTCACTGACCTTTAGCGGACAGTGTAGATCAATATCAGACTGCACAGGCTGTGCAGTCTGATCTTTGACCTACACTGTCCGATAAGGACATAATCATTGTCTCCCCCTAAATACCTTCGAAATAACAAAACTCGGGTTTTTACTATCCGCTAAAAAAATTATTTCACTTATTTAGCACGATAAGGGTTAATAATTCAATTTCGGCAGGATAAGGGTTTTATATGGTGCCAAGGATTAGTTAGAGTGGTCATCTGATACGATCTAGATCGACTTACCCCCGGATCCGAACACAGAGATGTTCTGATTATCCTTTTCTATAGGCTCGTCCACATCTATGTCAACTCTCTCGGCGACACTGAATCGACTCCAGAATGTCAGACGATGCAACTGAAATAAATGAAATAAGTCACGTGATACTGGTCAGGTATAGTGCACTTTTTACCAAACAGTCCCTCGTTCTCACGACCTTTTGGGAAGAAGTCTTTTGAAAAAAAATTGGGAAAAGGAGAAAATGCTGGTAACCAGCATTTTCTCCTTTTCCCAAACTTTTTATTATTATTTCAAGGACAAATCTGATTGTTCGTCACACCTTTAATTTGTCGTCTGAAAGTGCTTTCAGTTTGGACTAGGTTAATGTTTTTTTTTTCCTTTGGTAAGTGATTAAAATGAAAGAGTAAAGCTACGGAATTTTTTTGAAACATTTAGGACACAAGCTGCTTCAGAAACAGCTTCTTCTGCTTACATATTTTATTCGTTTGATTGTATCGTGTTTAACGCCATTTTCAACACTATTCAAGTTACATCACGGCGGTCAGTCCACCTTTACACACTTTCCTGGAGTTACTCTTACCAGCTCCTTGCACAAAATTCTTCCCAACACTGGCCTCTTCCCCATATAATCATCAATGAAAAAATCATCAGCAGTGAGAAAGAAATGATTCCTATCGCAATGACTATCATCAATCTCCGGAAAGAAAAAGGCGAGCTGGGGATTCAAATCAGCGACCCCCCTCCTCGTTTCAACATCTTCCATCAACCCTGTTCCAAACAATCCCTTGTTTTAACGACCCTACGGAAAAGGAGCTTTGAAAACATTGGGGAAAAAGGAGAACAACTTGAACTATTTGAGCAAGATATGATTTGTTCTCTGCAATACTTTCCGTTTGGACGTGTAAATTTTTGTTATATGTAAAAGGTACATGCCAATAAGTGAACTTACATGTTTATCGTCGATTGGCTGTGTAAGCAGGGACACGACAGTTGTGACAACGATACAAATTCCAAACAGTATACACCCAAAATGTAAGTAATGGACATCTTTGATAACGGCAGGTCGTTTGTCATCCTCCGACTCACCACAAGGCGGCACCGAGTACACGTACTCCCAGATAAAACGTATGAGACCCACTACAAGGCCGACCATTAAACCGTAGAATGCACCCTGTAAAATATATATATATACCAAAAAAATATTCATCAACAATGATTATAATAATCGCTAGGCTGGCGCTGAGTTGATATACAGTTTCTCCCGGGTAAACACCTAATATCACCAGTCCGACAGTTATCTCTCTTTGGGTACTCTTGAAAATATTTGCTAAGAAAATGAACAAGTCTCGCGAGACAGCATGGTGTTTGTAGGACACATATATGGTACCCGTATCCTAAACAAAATATTAACTAACCTGTAATGAGAATAGCAAATGAAAAACAAGAAATATCTTTAAAAAAGATGGACGGCGTAAATTGCCAGTAAATAGGCATGGGCCTTTAGACTAAACATGTCTATATTTTTTACCACAATGGTCCATAGAATAAACACTTCTACATTTTTGACCAATTACAAATTTCGATTCATTCATTTGCTTTCAATACCAAACACTAGGTCAAAAGGCAGCACATTCAGCTACGCCGAATAAAAGCCTGAATATACTTATTAAACACTGCATCGCAATGAAATGTGTCTCCATTACTACAGATAGTTGCAATTGATTTTATCTCGTATATGATGCCATTGATTTTTGTTTATACATGATCCCGGTAGTAAGTGTAAACGCGCCTTTAATTTGAAGAGTTCCAATAATGTAAAATAAGAAGTATTGCATGATTCCTACCACAAGGCCTACAATTGAACTGTAGAATGCACCCTACAAAATAATAATTATTATTGTTATTGATTAGAACATTATTGTGATGCGGTCGCAGATTATATTATCGGCCATCGTCAGGGAAAGTTTTAAGAATTGCCTTAATCATGTTGAGATCTAATATGTTGTCAATGTGTTAGCAATCAGTCCATGGAAAAACAAATTTAATTGGGAATCAGAGTCTCTAGCGCGTTGGGTACAGCCTATGTGTGTGATAAACTGAGCTACCGGGTTAAGATAGTTGCTTTCGATTGTATTTCGTATATGTTGCCTTTGGCTTTTGTTTACGTCTGGTCCCGTGTTACACCCTCCTTTATTTTGAAGAGTTTCACAAATAAAAAGTGATTCTTACCGGTTCATTGGTACGCTTCCAAAACACAGCCATGATGTATACAGCACAGACAGGGGGCGCCAGGTAACTTGTGATAGCTTGTATATAGTGGAACAGCTCGCCGAAATTCTGTACAATCGGAATCCAGATCACAGCAATGCCAACAAGTACCAAAATGCACACACTGGAAAGTTAAAGGGGCCTAATAAGTTTTTATTCCCTTAAGCACAATTTCTTGTAGAACATCGGTAAATGTAATTAGATATGAGTCCATTGTTCTGTGAAAAGAGGGCTTAATGCATTTGCAAAAAGTACCGACACAGATCAGCCTGCGCAGTCCGCGCAGGCTGACCTGTGTCGAAACATTTTGCCTTTGGTAAATTTTTGGTATGTCCATGGACAATTCCTCCTAAGGATTTAGCCGGTTGTTAAACAAAATGGATTTTTATGGATCAATAATTATGTGATGACTTGGATGGTTTAATGTAGTACGGAGACATATTAAGCCCATTTTTCAGAGAATATTGATTAAATTGATTTAATTGGAGTTTAACGCCGTTTTAGCAGTTTAGGTCATATCATGGCGGTCAGTATACCTACGCATGTGTTTCCTGGCTTTCTTACACCAGTACTGACACAACTTTCTCTCCAAGTCACTGACTACTTTCTCACATGCATCAGAGGTGAGGGACGAAAAATCGCCCGAAAGAAAGTTTGCCTCAACCCGGTATCGAGCTCGCAACCACCAGGCCACGAGTCCAATACGCTAACCATTGAGCTACCCGGGCAGGCTTTCAGAGAACATAACAAATATATTTCTCTTTGCAGTCGTATAAACTCGCGTCTAGGAAAAACGTGAACAACAATTGCAAATTATTGAACATCAAAGGGACATAAATATCGGTTGCTACGTTACCAAAAATGTCCAGTCACCGATCGACTGTCATCAGTTTATCTCGCTAGCGACAATCGAGAAGTACTGCTCACCAAACAGACATAAGAATCGGTTGCTAAGCAAACAAAACTGTCCGCTCACCGACCACTATCATCAGTTTATCTCGCTAACGACAATCGAGAAGTACTGAACACAAAAAGGACATACGTATCGGTTGCCATGGTAACAAAGAAAATGTCCACTCACCGACCGACTATCATCAGTTCTATCTCGCCAGCGTTCTTTCTGATACGTCTCCAGATGTCCATAGTAAGGATAGTGCTACTACTGTTGAAGATCGAGGTCAAAGACGAAATAAGGGCCGACATCATGACCGCCAGCATGAGCCCTTTCAGCCCCGTGGGCATAATTTTAATCACAAGGTATGGGTAGGCGATATTCGTGCAACCTTTTCGACTGCCACAGATCTCTTCACATTTGTCAGGCTCGGCACAGGCGACTTCATCTGTACGGGTAAAATAAAACTGAATTCAATTCTTTTAGTATCACGGCAAATTGATCACCTCTTGCAATACATGTTCCTTCTCACTGCGGACCATCTTTGAAAAAAAAAAAAAAAATGTGGCAAAAAAAAAATCAGTTATAACGAGCATTTTCTCCCATTGACAATTTTTTCGCATTAGTTCATGCATAAGAATTCATTTGATTTACATTATCTCAATTTAATTACAAAGATTTTAAGAAATTATTCATTTTCATTTAAGACGGTAATTAACTAGTGACAGCAACACAAATTCAGTGTCATTTGTGCCAAAGAATCCATGTACAAGGAAGCCTAATGGAAAGACCAAACAGGAAGCCGGGTAGCTTTGTTCAGTACTTCGTCCGGTTTCCGAAATATCAAGCTACAGTCTAGCTGCTTCACCTTGTGAAACTTGGCACCGAACGAGCGTTGCTTGATCCAGAGTAAGGGCAAATATTTGTTATCAACCCTTAAGCACCTTTTACTACTATAGTTGCCTTTGCGGCCAGTGTAGATCAAGATCAGGCTGCACAAAACGTGCAGCCTGATCTTTGATCTACACTGTCCGCTTTGCCGATACGCTGTAGACAAAAGCAACATTGAAATTGCAATTATTTGGGTTGTATTTCCCGGATAAAACTCTCTGTTTGGTTTATTCGTCTAAGGGTTAATATTTTCTGGTACATGTAAATGAAACTAGCAACAAAGTTTTATCTATCAAATGTTTATACATTGCCTTGATCGGCACAGTTGGGGTAATAATGTCAGTCAAATCATTTCCATTCCTTTGAATAAGTAGCTTTTGTTGACGTGCAGCTTTTTAGGCATTATAAGAAGTCGTTATCTCAACGATATGAAGCCATTTTAGCATAATTAGCTCAGTCCATCCCGGTTGGGTCCCAATTGTTACTACACTCACAGATGCAGCAAAGAACATGTGAGACAACCCGATAAATATGCTAAAGTGCCCAACTGGGAGCTCTTATTGCGCACAAAGAGATTAAAGCATCTGCCATTTCAATAGAACCCAATGATATATTTTCCGTTTATTTGTCGTCGCCACCGGTTGCCCATATGGGCGACGAATCCTGTCCTATTAGTTTTGTTACGGGGGATAGTGTAAGATACAGGACGAAACCCATCCTGCGTTATGCCTGGTTTCTTAATGTGCTCGGTGTATAGCACTGTCACACGGAACCTCGGTTTAACGTCTCATCCGAAAGACTATTAGTAATTTTAGATGGCCAGCCGAAGGTCTCAAGCCCACACCCTCAAGTGAACAAAGATTTGGGCCCGTATTCATCAACCATTCTTAAGAACGTTCTTGGTCTTACTCTCAAGGATTTCCTAAATTTGAAAGTAACACGACTTCTGATTGGCCAAACCATTTGGTTAGGACAATCGGAAGTTGCATTACTTTCAATATCTGTAAGAAGACTAAGAAAGTTCTTAAAAATAATTGGTGAATGCGGATCAAGTGATGTTTGAAAGTCTTACTCTCTACCACTTGAGCTATGCTGGCTGGTAAGACTATCAGTGCCTCGGCTGATATACCTGTACAAGCACTACAACATGTTGTTGAAAGCCAATCTTATTTTGTATTATTTCAAGGGAGGTAATTACTCCAGCCACAACTTCATATAGATCTACATCAGTTATACGGGTTATTAAATGTTTACAAAACTTAAGAATTTGAATACATATTACAAAACTTTACGGGTGGAAGACATAGTTTATGGATAAAAATATGCTTGCATAACTTCATGGTTGAAAACATGTTTACAAAACTTTATTAGTTTATACATGTTTATAAAGTTACAAGTTGAAATGCGTGCTAACAACACTCAGCGATTGAGGACCATATTAAGTGATATATAAGCTTATACAACAGGCGATATACATGATTACACGTGAGCCGTGATGTTTGAAAAGGGGGTTTAATGCATCTGAGTGATGAATGATACCTAGCAAGTCATCACATAAACACATAGGATCCATAAAATCCCTTTGTCTAACAACCGACTGATTCATAAAGTATAATGGTCCTTGGACATGAAAAAAAATTACAAAAAAGCAACCGAAAAGTTTCGACCCATGTCAGCCAGCGCGGACTGCGCAGGCTGACATGGGTTGATACTTTTTGCAGATGCATTAAACCCCCTTTTCACAAAGAATGTCTCACATGTTTACGAAACTTTTCTAGGGAGAAATACATTAATACAAGCTGATACCTGGAAACAGAATTCTTGCGATCATTCCGGGAAATACAATCAACCACAGTGGGAGGAATTTCAGATAACCCGCCAGAATTGTGCCCGCTTTGGCGTTGGAAAGATTTTTGGCTGCCAGTGCCCTCTGGACAATAACCTGTAATATAAAATGTGTCATCGTAGCACAACGATGGTTCTGTAGGAAAGCAACCAGTGGCCCGGAAAAAAAACTGTGCCAAGTACTGGTAAAATTGCATGGACAGGTGCACTGGCTGCCGCGATGTAACTGAGATAATGCTGAACACGGCGTTAAAAACTATACAATTGATCAATCAATCAACTATCATAGCAAAGCATAAATATCTCTAGTGCTGCAAGTGCTCTTTGTAAAATAAAGTGTACCATCAAAACATAACATAAATTATCTTTGGTGCTGCATATGCTCTTGTAACGATTACCTGCAATGTAAAATGTATCATCATAACAAAGAATGAATTAGCTTTGGTGCTGCAAGTGCACTCTGAACGAAAACTTGTAATGTAAAATGTGTCATCATAGCAAAGTATAAATTATCATTGGCGCTGCAGGTGCTCTCTGAACGATAACCTGTAATGTTAAACGTGTCATCATAGCAAAGCATAAATTATCTTTGGTGCTGCAAGCGCTCTCTTAACAATAACCTGTAATGTAAAATGTGTCATCATAGCATAGTATAGATTATCTTTGGTGCTGCAAGTGCTCTCTGAACAATAACCTGCAATGTAAAATGTATCATCATAGCAAAGAATGAATTAGATTTGGTGCTGCAAGTGCTCTCTGAACAATTACCCGTAATGTAAAATGTGTCATCATAGCATAGTATAACTATCTTTGGCGCTGCAGGTGCTCTCTGAAAGATAACCTTTAATATAAAATGTACCCTCGTTGCATAGCATAAACAATCTCTGGTGCTGCAAGTGCTCTCTGAACAATAACCTGTAATATAAAATGTTCTATCATGGCATAGCATAAGCTACTCTCTGAACGATAACCTGTAATATAAAATGTTCAATCATAGCATAGCATAAACTGTCTTTATTGGGAAATTTTACGTTGAATAATGTTATAACCAATTAAACAGCTGAAACATCTTCAGTAATTTATATGAAACCATGGACGATGTAGCTATGGCTGGGATACGCACAACGTTTATTTTATAAGAAGATCGACACTGAATTTAAATAAAAACATATGAGCCATGCCCTGATAAAAATGGGCTTAACTCTTTACTAGACGACAAAATTTTAGCCTTGTCCAAATTGAAAGCATTTGCAGACGACAATTTCAGTGTGGCTCAAATGGTGCAATTTTTCTTTGATAGGGGAGAAAACATTGTGGGAAAAGGAGAAAATGCTGGTTACCAGCATTTTCTGCTTTTCCCACAAGGTTTTCAAAAGGCTTCTTTCCCAGGGTCGTTGAAAGTCGGCATTGTGTGGTAAAGGGTTAAATGGATATGCGTGATGCAGTATACCAAGCTATTCATCACATAATCATGGACCCAAAAAATTCGTTTTGTATAACAACTGACGGAATTACGAGGTAAACTGGTCCTTTGACATACAGAAAATTGTGCATCAGTAAAACTTTCGGCCCAGGTCATAAGTCGAAACATTTTGCTATTTGTAAATTTTCTGCATAGCAAAGCAAATTCCACCTCCATTTTCAGTCGACTTTTACACAAAATGGATTTTATGAATAAATAATTATATGATGACTTGCTTGATACAATGTATCACAGAGATGCACTGAACTGCCTTTTGCCAGAGCATGGCTCATATAAACATGTCGCCTTCAATGAAAGCAACTAACCTGGTCAGAACACCAGTACCATATCGAGGAAATAGTTAGTCCAAACATTATTCCAGGCCAGGGGAGAGAACCATCATCATATGATCTGATTAAGTTCATAGAGTTATCTGGTGGTATTCCGCATTCCCAGTACGAATCATTGGTCCCGTAATTGTCACGTGTTGTTTCAGGCCACGCCTCAAAGTATCTTTTCACAACCTCTTCGTATCCGCCAACACGAACGAAACCTACAATGATATACATTTAACCCTTTACCAAACGGTACTGAATTTCAAAACAACCCCCGAGGAAAAAGTCTTTTGAAAAAATTTTAGGAGAAAATGCGGGTAACCTTGCATTCCCCTGTGCTCACAACGTGTTTTTTCTTTTTTATCCTTTGACGGCCAAATCTTTTTTTTAATGAAATTAGTTGTTTGTAACTGCTTTAAATTTGGATATGTGTCGCCTAGTACGAAGTTAATACTTATCCTGCTGATAAGTATTCATCTTAAAACTGTTATTGCTTGTATGTGATGGTAAGGGTCCATTTATTACCATAAGAAAAATTCCGCCAATATCAGCAAACTTGGCCAATACGAGAAAACTTCGGCCAATAGGTGAAAAACTCGGCCAATAAGTGAAAAACTTGGCCAAAAGGAGAAAAACTCTGCAAATATCAGCAAATCCGGCCAATACGAGAAAATTCGTGCAATATCAAATTTAACAAGATCAATATTTCAGACTCGCCTGAATTGAAAGTATTTGAAGATGAAAATAAAATTAGTATCATAAGATGGAACGTTTCAGTAAAACAGTTAGAAAACAGACTGGGAAAAGGAGAAACTGATGGCTGCCAGAATTTTCTTCTTTTCCCACATTTTTTAAAAGCCTTATTCTTCCAGGTCTTTAACGCTGTTAGGTAAAGTTAAATAATCTATGAAGGTAAACAAAGATATACTCACTCATCACCATCAAGATGAAAGCTCCGATGACCATGATAATGACCTGGATAAAGTCTGTCCAGATGACAGCCGTGAGACCACCTGTTGAAAATAGTAATGGTCCATAACTCTTTACCAAACTTTAAAATTTTAGATTTGTCCAAATTGATAGCATTTTGTGCACGAAAAATTAAATGTGACTTAAATGATCGAATTTGTACTTGGTAGGGAAAAAAAAACATGGTGGGAAAAGGAGAAAATGCTAGTTACCAGCATTTCTCCTTTTCTAACAATGT
This sequence comes from Hippopus hippopus, assembly GCA_946811185.2. Lineage (NCBI taxonomy): Eukaryota > Metazoa > Mollusca > Bivalvia > Cardiida > Cardiidae > Hippopus > Hippopus hippopus. Next base: position 2,185,524 of record OX328109.1, read on the forward strand.
TTACAAAAGGCTTCTTCCTCAGGGTCGTCAACTCGAGAATGGCTTTTGAACGTTTAACACATAATCCCGAGTTTTAACGACCCTAAGAAAGAAAGCTTTTGAAAACAGTGTGGGAAAAGAAGAAAATACTAGTAAGGAGCATTTTCTTCTTTTCCCATGTTTTCTTTCCTAACATAGAGAAATAACTTGGCTCGAGCAACATCTTAATTGTCGTCTGCACATGATGTCAGTTATAACAGATCTAATATTTTTTCGTTTGGTAAAGACAACCTTTACCAAACGACAAAATCTTAGATTCGACCAAACTGAAAGCATTTGCAGACTACAAATTCGATGTAGTTCAAATGATGATTTCTGTGTTGAAATGGTTTAAAACATTGTGGGAAAAGTAGAAAATGATGGTTACTACCATTTTCTTCTTTTCCACAACGTTTTCAGATGCGTTCTTCTTCGTTAAAACATGGAACTGTGTGGTAAAAGGTTAATATCATGAAACATTTTAATGCTAAACAATTCGAAAACGCTACTCATTGCGTAATTGATAAGTTGAGTAAGGGATTACTTTTTGGCCTGTTTACTTCTTGCACACATCCGGGTGAAAAAATTAGTTTTCATAATAAGGTTAACACTGGACGTAAAGCATTGGAAGCATGCAAGTAAAGGCTGTCACAATATGCAGTTTTGCTACTTAAATTGCTTCGAAAAATCGTTGGGCAAAGAAACTCCAGGAAAACATGAATTTGTGCACTGGCAGCCGCTTTATAACTCAAATAATTTTGAAAACGGCGTGAAACACCATACAAACAAGCAAACTAGGAGGTGATAAAATTATTGCACACATGATACTAAGAAAGCACAAAAAACATACCCGCAATGGTAAAGAGACCGGAAATGGCCAACAAAATGATCACAGCCAGGTACAGGTTCAGATGTACAGACTGTGTGATGAACAAGGCACCGGAATACAAGTCAGCCTTGAAAAAAAGAGAAGAGTATAAAAAATGAATGTTTAATTTAACCGGTCTAAAACCTTAACAGTTACCATAACAGTCCAGTGTTCGAGCAACCTTGCAAAGCAAGACTTGATCGAATATTTGTCAGATTAAATTATTAATAAATTGTAATCGACGGGACTGTATTTGACAGACTGATGCAATGCAAACAGGAGCCTGTGCGGATGCCAGCACTTGGCTGCATGTGCTCAGTGAAAATCATTAGTTAAAAAGAAACATAAATGTGTCAAAAATTTGTTGAGAGTTATCTGTCCTTCTGGGATTGGTTTCCGTTTTAATAGTAAACAACCAGCTACGTCAAGTTTTAATTACATATCTCTGGTTTCAAAATGTGTTGAGAGTTACCTGGACGTCTGATATTGTTTCCCCTTTTGTTAGTAAACTACCTAACCTTGAGGCAAGTATATTCAGTACTAGCAGAAGTATCAGGAAATGTCAAAGTTTTTGCACCTAAGAAAACAAACCAACAAACAAACAAATCTTCGAAAAAGCCAAACTTACAAGCCCTAAGAAAGGAAGAAAAAAAGATAGAAACAAAATAACCAAGAGCATCGCATGCGGGTGCCAACGCGCAGTTGCGGTTACTACCCTTGTTGTATTGGTTCTCCTTTTTGATAGTGAACAACTTGTGCAAGGTTGAAGTAAATATCTTCAGTAATGACAGATATTATTAAATGTCAAAGTTTTGCACGACGACGCAGACAAGCCAGGGCTACGCCAATACCTCGACGTTATTTCGAAAACAGCCAAGCTAAAAAAGAAGAAAAACCAATGAATGATACATTGTCAATACTTACGGATATTTTTGTGAACACATACAAAATCAAGGCCAGCACAGCAAGGTAAATCCGGATTCTTTGTCCGCCAAAGCGTTTACGAAGATACTCTGGCATTGTAAAAACCTTTAATAAATACAAATAATAATATAACTTGCTCTTTTTCTAGTTTTACAATACATTTTTCTGCCAACATCTGCAACATTGACAGAGTACACTGTAACACATTATCAGACTCGTTATGATATAATAATATCCATACTTTTAAATGATACGAATTAAATTTGGCTGCAATTTGACTCCTTGACTCCTGAATCGTTTTCTTTTGAACGCTAACGTGCCTTTAAGAATGGTACTATGTAATGCTGGGTCCCAAAATTGTTGTACACCGTTGTAAAGCAAACAAAACCGAACCTTGTCTAGGGCCAACTGATCAATTTGAAATCGGCACAGACTTCCGACTATCTTGACAGCACATCCCAAAATGATCCGTGCAGTGCAGATCAAAGATGAGCTGCAAGCTCTGTGCATTCTTTTCTGAACGTGCAAGTTTGGTATATAACTAAAATTTCGTTCGGCGCTTAAAAGGTAAAGCAGCTGAATGGGTATCGAAGACTGTAGATCAATATTAGACTGCATTTCGCAAAAGGCATCCGCGATCGAAGTACCCCGGATATGTGATAAATGTACTTACCCCGGCTGCTGTATACACAGGGACAAACAGCCAACCCAGCATGATCAAGATGAAAATAGCCTGAAAGAAAAATAGGAAACCTTACTCAAAATACACTTACCAACCTGCCACGGTCAATGCACTTACCTCCCTTTCAGCATGGTGTATAATATGCAAATCAGTGTGAAAGGCAAAGAGTGTCGTTGTATTTCGATGTTTATAAAAATAAGGAAAATTTTGTCTGTTGTCTGCGTTTAGATCTCTGGCTCGGCAATGACGTTGGATAAAGCAGCTTACTTTCTTCAACTGTGCATTCTTCAGCAGTGCATTTGATCGGCTTGTTGTATCGCATAAGAGTATGAAATGTAACTTGTCATAAAAAATACATGTACAATAAAATTTAATTCATGGTTTACAATACAGAAACTTGCAAAGCAAGTGTCGATTAAAATATTGCATTAAAAATTGCGAGTTCATATTGGGATTTTCAGTAGACTGCTACAATTTCTATTGCTTTTCACTTATGGTCGCTTGCCCTCTACACCGACCCATATTTGGTCTGAAAATATCATTATCTTTCGTGCTACACTTTTGTTTCGTTTGCTGCACTTAGTTTAAAACACCTTTTAGCAGTATACATGTAAATATCTTACTGTTGTGGCGAGGACAACTTCTTATGCGTTCTACTTTTACGCATGGCAAACGTTATGCATTCTACGTAAATGATACCTAAATAGCTACGTGTATATAAAAATACTAGTATATGGCTTCCAGAGTTTTCATAATAATCTACTTTGTTTAGAAGTAAGTGTCTGACGCTTACGTAAAACCGACGTACCTGCACTGAATGTTTTTATTTTTTCGTTTATGACAAATACATGTATCAAATTTATCTTTTATTATGTAAAACATTTTGATGCATTATGAAAAACCATGATCTAGAACATTTATATTAAAGAAAGCAGTTCGTATTTCATGAATTATTAAGAAAACTATTTACTGCATCTGTTAAAAATTGATGGGCAGACGATATATGTTTTCATCCTTTGTACCACTGCTATTGTTCCTGGTATGGTCTTTGGGAATGGTACGAACTGGGTCTGAACTCCCAACCCCGCTTAGGTAAACATGGTTTAGGAGATGCAAGGTGTACTCACGTTCAACTCGAACACGGCAATTCCGATTCCATTACTGGCTCCAGATCCTGCAAGACCAACGAAATGTCCACTACCAATGTTGCTGGCAAAAAGCGAAGCTCCAACCTAATTAAAAAAAGATAAAAGGCAAGGGTGTGTTTCATAAACAGTCCTACTCTCATTCTTGTCGTACAATTATCAACGGGCTTACAAACCATCGATCATATAACAAAAACGTTTAACCTTTCCAAAATAAATCGAGGTCATTCTGAGGTCGCCATTCCAAATAACTCTACAGTACTCCTTATGCCAAGTTTCAATGAAATATGACATCTGGATCTGAGCACGCAGATATTTTCATGTTTTAAAATAATTAATCTAAAGTGGCTTTGGGGGCAATCTCTGGACAGTAGCCATGGTAACAATCTTTGAAAAGTGACAAAGAACTGTTTTTCCGTGAATCTCAGTAAAAATATATGTTGCTTATACATAGTAATGCACTTTTCAGGTGTAATCGTTCGAAAGAATGGCGCATGAAAGAAAAACTACGATAGTCAGTGATTAAATACTGACCGATCATCGAAACTAACAGTGATTACAATGAGCGCAGGTGAGCAAAAATCGCTTATCTATCATGACAAGTAAGAAACGGTCAAAAGATAAAGTGCAATGATATGTGTACCCATACTTTATTATGTAAACGTGGGTCATTTAAGTACGTTCTTAAATCGCACGTAGCAAACACCTAGTCAACATTCCAAAACACTGGAGTAGATAAGAAATATTTCATTTTCTTTAATGCATGAAGGGCTGATACAAAGCTGCACTAACAGACAGCTTTTGAAAATGTCGATAGAATAACGGGAAATTGTTTAATAGCGATGGCTCTAAATATCAACAATCTCTTTCATGTTCTTCAAAATGGATATTTGTTTCTCTTAAAGATATATCTGTACTCCATTTTTTTTTTTTTGCAGATTTAGACAAGTTTTTATCCCAATTCATTCTTATTCTATGACACTGTAGTCATTCTTGTATCTTCATGCCAAAAGTTGCCCCTGATGGTTGCAAGATTACACAGATTACAATGGACAGAAAATGCATTTCTGGTTTTGGAGGCCTTCAAAGCAATCACTAGTGCCGTTTTTGGTTTTAAATGAGGACAAATCCCTTGTGTTTTTCTGTCCGTTACGCTATATATATTGGTAATTTAATCTGTGCCATTCTACACACTTTCAATTTTTAACAGCGTTTTTTCTCTATAACTGTAAGGATGTACATGTGTCTTTAAATATTTCTATTGTTTTACGAAGAACCTAATAACTGTTTTACAAGTAAGAGACATACCCTCATGACATTAACTTCTTTTGGACATTATTAGTTGTACGGTCAGGTGGCAGGGGACTTGGAAACTTGTTCACGAAGCGAAGTAGCGACATGATTCACCACAGCCGTGAACAAGTTTCCAAGTCCCCTGCCACCTGACCGTACAACGAATTTATTATACTGCAAAGTTTTACCATTCCAACGTGTGTTAAGCGAAATTTACCTGTTTTTTTGGTTTCAAAAATTGAGTACGCTGACGACGTAGAATTTCCCTTCTGAGTGCCCCGATTCAATGAAAACTGACGTCACTGAGAACTGACGTCACTGAAACCTTGGAAAAACGTGCAGTTTGATGCATAATCTTGATGTTAATCTTGATTGATACCGCCATTTTGGATGTTGTGTTGAAAGTGTAGTCATGTATACGGGGCTCCCGAAAGGCAAACTGCTTTTACGTTGGTTTTGCCAGTGTACATGATATATATGTTCGGGGCGTATAATCCAATCAGATCACGAGAAATTTCTTTGCAGTATAATAAACTTCGATATATCTACTACAGACAGCATTCTAAAGTTACTTATACGGCGAATAGAGAAAGTGTCCAGACCAAAGTTTTTCTATTTGATCTAAACATAAATATCTTTCCACGAGAACCTTCCTAATCAATTCTTTCTTTTTCCATGAATCGTCTTCAGTTTTCGACAGGGCTAGTCGAATGGCATTTTAAGGCAATTTAGCGGCCAAAAAGTAATCGATTCGAGAGTCAAAATGCAGACAAATTTAATTCATTACGTTTGAAAGAATAGTGTTAAGAGAGTATATTACAGTACGGTCTATCACAGTTGCATTCGCTGACAGAAAAACGTATTTTAAAACTATAACAGTTTTAGTTCTAGTTTTACTATTAATTTTTCTGCCAGCAACTGGAACTTTGTTGGATTACACTGTAACGGTTAACATAGTCAGACTCATAATGATATCCATACCTTTAATTAGTTTGAATTAAATCTGTCTTCAATTTGACCTCCGACATTTACAAAAAAAATAACATAACATATGATATAACAAGAGGCTCCCGCCCTCCAGAGACTAGTAACGTCAAGTTTAATATCAAGAAGAGACGGGCCATTGTTGACGATTACAACAATTAAAGTTCATTCTAAAATCAGGCCTGGTGGTCAGTTTTTTATCCAGGCACAAAATATTCAATTTTGTGAGAGATTTCATGTGCAAACAAACAAACCAAAACAAATAAACACTAACTTTCACAAACATCTGAGCAAAAATAAGACCTATGCAGTGAACACGGTACGGATGACTGAATAGAAAAGTCAAAACATCAGCATATCTCATTAGAGGTTCGCCTTCGAATCCAATCCTTTTTGAAAGACCCATACTTTGGCGAGAGAAATAGTTGGGTTTCCAGGAAGTAATCGTCGAAAGCGATTGGTTGAAATTGTAGATTTGTTTTGATTTTCTAAAACTGATGTAAAGTGGATAAGTTTAACCCTATATCAAAGGATTACCCTTTGGAGGAATGCTTATGAAAACATTGTTGGAAAAGATGAAAATGCTCGTAACCAGTATTTTCTCCTCTTCCGAAAATGTTTCCATTTCATAGACAAATCCCATCATTTGAGCCACATTTGATTTTTCGTCTTCAAAAGCTTTCAATTTGGACAAGTCTATTCAATTGTCGTTTGTTAAAATGTTAAAATAAACACAGAGTACATGCTGAAGACGGATTACGTACACACAAGCTCAAATTAGAGCTCACTTCTCAGGTTAGATAAAGATGTACTCTTTCCCAGATAATCAACTTATAAATTTGTCAATTTTCAGTCGTAAAAGAAAAATTCCAGGAAAGCATTGGTAGTTGCACTACCTTCCACGATATAAATGACAATATCGAAAACGGCGGTAAAGCAATACGAAAACAAATATAAATTACATGTACATACGGGTATCCAGTGCATGCTGCGCCCAGCCAGAAAGTAGCCCCCAACACTGCCTCGGTTTCGGCATGACGACTGCAAACAAAGAAAAAAGAACATAAATAAGATCTGACATAAATTGGCATTTGAGATACAAAATCTGACGAAAACTGGGATTTGAGATGAAATTAAATAAAACAAGTCTTTAAAAAAAATGTCATCAAGTGAGTGCCTGGCGAGCCTTACAACATTTTTATAGACAATCTTAATAAAATTTTATCTTAAAAGCCAACGGATGTCAGATTCTTTTTATTACAAAGCGACATCTCGCGCATTGTAGGAATTCCTTCGCTGCAAATTTAATCAGTCGAACTTTTACAGGTCTGCCATCATTTTTAAGAATGTTTTCAAGAGTCTTCAACTTCAGGGGTTGTCAAAACTCGGAATTGTGTGGCACAGGTTAATAAATGGGCGCAATTTCAAAACTGGTCAACATCGGGTAGATATTGACGTCTAGGTTATAACTTAACGGCAGTATCGTGTCACCTAGTCATACCGTTTGAATTTTAGGCACTTCAAATATAAACCAACATTTAACCCTTTATCATACAATCCCGAGTTTAAACGACCCTGGGGAATAAAGGCCTTTGAAAACATTTAAAAGGGGAAAATACTGGTAGCAAGCATTTTCTCCTTGCCCCATCCACCTCCCATGTATTTTCTACCCTCCGAAAGACATTTTCATCATTATCAACATTTAATTTGTCGCATGCAAATGCTCTCAATTTTGGCAAGTCTAAAATTTTATCGTCTGGTAAAGAGTTTGATAAAACTTGTAAATAAAACTTGTAAACTGTAGAATAACATTCTGAAATATCTAACTAACAAAAAATCCGAATTTTAGAATACCTATTACGTGTTTTCGTTGTAGACCTCAATGTGTATGAAAACGAAATATTATCGTCGTCGAATTATACTAGTTCTATAGGTGTAGTGTGTCCCAAGGTAAAGGTTTAACCAAATGGTTTGAGGTAGAAATACATAAGATTAAATTTATAAACCATAAACTACATAAACATACATGTGCAAAAGTTTAGAAGTTTGTAATAGATCTACCCATTCTGCGTTGTTATTTTGTATTGCTCGTATGTACAACAAAACACATTACTGACATTTAAGTATATAACTCTAACTTGATAAAACTTTCATTAACAGTTTACATTATTGTTTGTTTTTGGGGATACAGATTTAAAATCACGTACCGTGACGAGATAGTATAAACATTATCGAGTTGGGTTTATGATTATCTCGCAACGGTCTTCGTGATTTTAAACCTGTTATCCCAAACACAAACAAGAATATAAACTGATAATGAACGATTTATCCATTGAGAGCTATACCACCCCCTTTTTTAATTTACATTTATTCAAAGCACTGAGCCGAATAAATAAAACGTAAACAGGGTGAACAAACTGAAATACATATATCATGCAGCCACCCCGTGAACCATTTTTGCAGACGGCAAATTTGAATGGTGTTTTACGCCACTTTCAACTTTATTTCAGTTATGTCACGGTGACAACTCACATATTCATGTATTTCCTGGGTTTCACCAGTACTAGGCTAGGGCTCTGAAGTGTCTTGCCCAAGGACACTCCTTTGAAAAACCCAGTGGATCCAGTGAGGCTCGAATTTGGGGCCTCCAGGTCACGTGTCGTACACTTTACTACTGTGCCACAGGACCCCTGCAGACGGCAAATAAAATGTGGTTAAAATTGTGGAATTCGTCCTTGAAAGGGTAGAAAACATTGTGGGAAAAGGAGAAAATGCTGGTTACCAGCGTTTTATCTTTTTCCCACGATGTTTTCTAAAGCTTTTTCCTTTAGGGTCCTTTAAACCATGGATTATTTGGCAAACAGTTAACAGCTGCTCCTTTTCCGGCAACGTCTTTCAGACGTCTCGTGACACTAGTATTATTTTCCTTCTTCGACTTACTCCTATTTCATGTGTAGGGTATCACAAATCTTTACCAATCAACAAAATTTTAAACTTGTCCAAATTCAAAGCATTTGCAGACGACAAATAAAACGTGGCTCAAACAGTAGGATTTCTCTTCGAAAGGATAGAGAAAACATTGCGGGAAAAGGAGAAAATGCTGGTTACCAGCATTTTCTCTTTTTCCCACAATGTTTTCAAAAGTCGAATTTCCCAAGGTCGTTAAAACCCGGGGTTGTATGCATGGTAATTGGTAAAAAGCGAGTTCAAAAGGATGATATTTTTCTGTCACAAAAGAACCTTGTCGGGTGTATCTTTTACGGTCTATGGTTTTCAGTGTTAACGTCGGGTCAAAATGGTAATAACATTTGCGATTTTTACATCAGTTAATTTTCACTTGACCTTGTGAGGGAGTTTTATTGTCGTGAAACGGGTGAAAGAGCGTACACCCGGGGTCCTGAATTCACCAACCATTCTTAAAGATACATCTGTACTCGTTTTCAGTCAGTTTTCAGGCAGTTTTTAACCCATTTCATCCTTATTTTACGAAACTGTAATCATTCTTGTATCTTCATGCCAAATACTGCCCCTCATGGTTACAAATTTGCACAGATTACGACGGATAGAAAAAGCACTTCATGTTTTTGAGGCCTTCGAAGCAATCGACGTTGAGGTTTTAAATGAGGACAAATCCCTTGTGTTTTTCTATCCCTTACACCATTTATATTGGTAATTTACCTAAGTTTACACAGCTGACCGGTTCTACACACTTTCAAATCTAAACAGCGTTTGTTTTTTTTTTTGTAAGTATGTATCTTTAAATGTAATTCTTAGTCTTTCAGTCTTATTCTAAATTTAGGGGAAAAAAACCCACAATTCCAGACTGGCTAAACAATTTGAGAAATGCTCTGGCAAAAATGGGGTTTAATGTATTTCCTTGATGCATTTTACCAAGCAAGTCATCAAGTAATTATGGATCCATGAAGTAGAACGGTCCATTGACATGAAGAAAATTGACCAAAAGCAAAAAGTTTCGACTCAGGTCAGCCTGCGCGGACCGCGCAGGTTGACCTGAGTCGATGCTTTTTGCAGAAGTATTAAGCCTCTTTTTTTTTCAGAGCATTTGGCTCACTTGGTTCAGCGAATAGGAATTTGCGTTTATTTAACTTAAAAAAAAACTGGAAAACTTGAGAATAAGAGTATGAATGCAATTTAGAACAGGCCCGTGCTCTATTTATAGAAAACCTCCAGCGCCAAATATCTGAGGCTAGCCAAAAACGGCACTATTTGCTTATCTCAAATGTGTGCTAGATAAAAAAAAAATATAATGGTTGTAATACAATAAAATCAAAGGGGGTAATCACGTGACAACCCTGGATTTAGGTATTCAGGAAGTTATTACCACAACGGATAGGCTGCTAACAGAATTACAAATAACTGAGCCGTGCTCTGTGAAAAAGGGGGCTTAATGCATCTGCAAAAAGTTTCGATCCATATCAGCCTGCGCAATCCGCGCAGGCTGACATGGATCGAGACTTTTTGATGTTTGTCAATTTTCTGCATGTCCAAGGACCAGTCCACCTCAAGATCCAGTCGGTTGTTAGACAGAATGGATTTTATAGATCCATAATTATGTGATGACTCGCTAGGTATGATGCATCACGGAGATGTATTAAGCCCCTTTTTAAGAGAGCGTGGTTCGTTTTCAGAAAACGTTTTACAAACTAAATTCTTTAACACTGTACTAGACAAATTTTTTTATCGGCTTGGTGTTCATGGTTGTGAGGTAGAACGTTAACCTCGTAACCATATGGTCCCGAGTTCGATACCCGGGAGTCGGGTGTTAACTTTGGGTATTTCATTGGCGCGAGTGCTGGTAGTTCCCAAGAAGCGAAATCGAGAGAGATTAGTATAAGTTGTAAGAACTTGTTTCTCAACCGGTGTAAAATAAATATGTTTAAACTAACAAAATTTTAGACTTGTCCAACTTCAAAGCATTTCCACGCGACAAATGTAATGTAGCTCACGTGACTGTAGTCGTCTTAGAAAGGTTAGAAAACATTGTGAAAAAATGATTGATTTGCCTTGATTGTATGGTGTTTAACGTCGTTTTCAACATTGTTTCAGTTATATCGCAGAGGCCAGTGCATCTAGCCATGCTTTTCTGGAGATTCTTTTACCAGTACCCCGCTTAATATTCTTTCCGAACCGAAGGCTGCTTTGCCACGTAACCATCGTCGAAACAATGGTCAGCGGTGAGAAAGGAATGAATCCTGTCGCAATGACTATCATCAGTCCTCGGAAAGAAATTGGCCGAGCCGGAGATCGAACCAGCCTGTTCTCAAGTCCTGTACGATACCGACTAAGCTACCGGAGCTCGGCTGTGGAAAAATGTGAAAATGGTAGAAAAATATTTTAGTTGTGTATTACAGGAAATTTCGATTCGCGGCCAAAAATTTTAAAACTGCGCCTTTGAAAAGTTTTGGGCAGAACTCTGTCCGTGAAAAAGATAATGACTGTGTGTACTTGAACAAGATAAGCTTTTTGTATTCGAATTCTTTTTTGAATCGGATATTTACCAAAAAAAAACCCCAAGGTATAAAAGGCATAAACAACTAAATGTAAATAAACATGCAATCTTTCACTGCAATTACAAGTGGTTTATGACGACAGAGAAATCGATTTCGACGGGTACACGTTTCCTTCGTTTTTTTTTTCTTTAAAACTTTTTTCCTGCGCCACTCGGCGAAAGCAAGGAGCCTTTGCGAACGGCATAGATCCAAGATCAGACTGCACAGAACGTGCAGTCTGGTCTTGGATCTACACCGTTCGCTTGCTTGGGCAAGCTTCTAAGATATTAAAAAATCGTTCTAATTTTCGGAGGATTGTAAAAAAGAACCAAATCATTTATCTGGTGCCGACAGAATTAAATGAATTGTAGCATGATTCTTTCCTCCCCCTTTTCCCCCTCCTTTTCTTTCTTTCTTTCTTTCTGTCTTTCATCTTTTCTTTCTTTCTTTTTCTTTCTTTCTTTCTTTCTTTCTTTCTTTCTTTCTTCTAATTCCTCTTCTTATCTTCTTCTTCTTCTTCCTCTTCTTTTTCTTTTTCGACATTTTTCTTCTCGGGGTCCTGCGTGGCTCAGTGGTAAAGTGTAGGACTCGTTAACATGAGACCCTGGGTTCCAGCTTAACTGGATCCACTGGATTTTTCGTGGGAGTGTCCTTGGGCAAGACACTTCAGAGCCCTAGCCTAGTGCTAGTGAAACCCATGAAATACATGAATATGTGAACTGCTGCCGTGATATGACTGAAATAATTTTGAAAGCGGCTTAAAACACCAGTCAATCATCCAATCAATCTTCTTCTTCTCTTTCTTCTTCAGGCATATAAGCAGATTCTTTTTCTTGTTAATACTATAGCAGGAAAAAGTAAACAATGGGGTGATAAAATGCATTTAAATTCAATCATACCATTTAAAAGTATGGAAATTATTGATAAGATGACAATCTGTTATTGTACTGTCAGTCCAAGTGTTAGTCGCTGGCAGAGAAACGAATTTTCAAAACAGGTAAAAAGGTAAACAAAAGACAGAGCCACCTGGCAACTTCTAACCTAGTTTTAGATTTAATTTTTCTGCCAGCAACTAACACAAGGACAGACCGTACAATAACAGATTGTCATCTTCACAACACTTTCCATACGTTTAAGGTCTACGGCCCCTAACTCTCATATTAAAAGACGGAAGCTGCCGAGATTTGCCGAATAGCCTTTACAAAAACGTCGATGTTACACGATATTTACCGATGAGTTAGTGAGTCTGCGCTCATATTAAAAGACGGAAGCTGCCGAGATTGGCCGAATAGCCTTTACGAAAACGTCGATGTTTACCGATGAGTTAGGAGCCGTAGACCATAAATGGTATGAGTTAAATTTGACTGCATTTTAACGAGCGTATTGATTACTTTTGGCAGTTATTGTGACTTTAACAAACAAGTCCTGGGTTCTAAATGCCTTTCGAGTATGATATTGTAAATCTAATTTGATATCCCAGACATTACCCGTATATTCCGTCAGTAACGGCACGGCTGACTTTACACTCATCCGAAAAATCGAAAGCATTCGAAAGCATAATTGTGGAGACCAGTGCTTTCAAATCTAAAATGTGTTTCAAATGAACAGATTAACAAAAACATTGGGGGAAAGGAGAAAATGCTGGAAACTGTTATTTTCTCCTTTTCCCTCAATGTTTTCAAAGGCCCTCCACTCCCTAGGGTCGAAAAAACAAGGGGCCGTTTAGGATTGACTCGATAACAGCAAGCGTCACACTGTTCCGAAATTGAACAAACATTGAGACCCTGCCTTATTATTATATATCAAAATTCTGCATACCTCGGGTGATCCGTTGATCAAACCCTAGGGTGTATAATGATGGATGACATGCACCTACACGGTGTATATCTTCGCCATAAATACATCGCTTTACCCTTCTAAAAATGTAGTATTGCACTTTACAAAAGAAAACATGAGTATGTATACCGAAATCTTTTTAAATACATTTCCATTGACAAACAGTTTGTACATTCTATTTTTAATATGGTCCATCGATTCTGTTGGAATATTTCACCGACAGGTTGATAGATGTGAATAACTTCACCATGGTTGTTGATGTGGTTGTCAAGTGATTTACATGGGCGCCTCCATGTTTAAGATCATGTGACTGACAGTACTTGGTTGAATTTGCGTTTATTTATTGTCGCCATCGGTTGCCCATATGGGCGACGCCCCATGGAGGCTGTTAGCTTTGTTACGGGGGATAGTGCAAGATACAGGACGAAACCTATCCTAAGGTAAGCCTTCTTTAACGTGCTTAGTGGAGAGCACCGCCACATGAGACCTTGGTTTAACGTCTCATCTGAAAGACTGAGTAACTCTAGAAGGCCAGCCTTATGGCTCGAAAACAAACTTACAAGTCCTACGCTCACCAACTGAGCTATGCGGGCTGGTCTTTAACAGTACTTCGAGTGGAAACTTCCTTTATACGAAATCGGCCGATATGTGATTAGTGGTTCGGCAGGTTATAGATTAAGAATTTATTCATTACTTATGCACATACGTGCATTTCGTATCATAAACTATCATATTACAACTTCATAGGTCAATTTATACAGTTGAAGACCTTGTATTATACAGGGTGTCCCATGATATCTGTTACTATTCTAACCGTTCATTATACATATTTATTCAATCAGTATTTATAAGAAAGTTGCATTACAAGAAAGGTAATGCAACTTTCTTATAAATACTGACTTAACAAGTATGTATGATAAACTTTTAAAATAATAGCAGATATTACGGGACACCCTGCATATCAAGTCATAGGGGATAAATACAAAGTCCCGTGCACTGAGTACCCATTTTGCCGACCCGGATGTAAAGTTGTTGACAACGAATACCTGCCAGATTCTATTTGGTTTCTTTATCTCTACGTTCAGTAAATAGATAAAATTTTATCTATTATAAGTTCGAAATTGTTTATCATGTAAATATGTTTAGGAATGGCTTTGTTGACATAACGCCTTGATACAACATGTAAATCCAAAATCCAGGCTTTTGAAAACACGTATATCTTCTATATAAGCCATGCACTGTGAAAAAGGGCGTTTAATGAATCTGCAACGAGTATCGACCAGGTCAGCCTGCGCAATCTGCGCAGGCTGACCTGGATCGAAACTTTTTGCTATCGGTCAGTTTTCTGCATGTCAAAGGACCATTCCACCTCAAGATCCAGTTCGATTGTTAGACTAAATCGATTTTATGGATCCATAATTGTGTGATGACTCTCTTGGTACAGTGCATCACGGAGATGCATTGAATCTTCTTTTGCAAGAAAATGGCTTGTATGGTTGTGTGGTGTGTTATCTTCCTGTAAACCGTCCTCAAAAGGCCAAGTTTCGCCTATGGCGTTGAAGGAGATAATAGGCCAGTTTTAGGACAGATTGCTCTTACAGCTAATCCAGGTTTTGAACCCACGTAACTCTGCTGGTAACGGGAAGAGCTTAAAACAATTGCAATGACACTCGGCAGGGATCGTCAAAATCGACATCTTGTTAAAGATTTAACCCTCTTTTCACAGAGCAAGGCTCATTTTTTTTTTTTTTTTTTTTTTTTCTTAAAGAACGATATAACATAATATTAACAAATATTCTGAATTCAATAACACTCATTCCGTGTTTATATTGCACCTTTATTTTCAAGAGACAGATTATCGATTTCTAACTATACATACATAAATACATCCATGTACTTGATGTAAATTTAAGAAATATTCACTGCTTATCCCCTAGGATGGTTGAGTCATTTTCCGCGCTTTTTACCGGTAACTTTACCTGCTTTGGGGGACAGCGTGGATCCAAGATCAGACTGCAAAGAACGTGCAGTCTGATCTTTGATCATCATTGTTCGGCAGTTTTGAGACATGCTCCGTCAAAAACGGGATAGTTCATGTAATAAAAGTGTCTTTTTCACAAAATGTTGAGACTCGATTTCTCAAAAGGGATGCATGTATACTATTCTCATACTACGTGTATTTTTCAGTGGGCCTAAATACTTTTTCGACAAAAACCCCCATCCTGTTTCATAACGACAAAAATTCTCCTTTTACCACAATGTTTTCAAATGTGGTCTGCTGAAGGAAGTGAGTAAGGTTTAACCCTTTCCAAAGCGACAAATTTTCGTCGCATCAAAACTGAAAGCATCTTTGAACGACAAATTTGAAATTGAAACCAAACAACGAAAGGTTCTCTAACGGGGCATAGAAAACTTTGTGGTAAAAGGAGAAAATGCTGGTTACCAGCATTTTCTCCTTTTCCCACAATGTTTTCAAAAGGCTTCTTTTTTAGGGTCGATAAAATACATGATTATTTTGGGTAAAGGGTTTACAACAAGTAGGTGTATAATCATATTACGTGTATCAGTTAGTTAACACTTTTCGACTATCCCTCCATCATATTTCATCACAAACAATTTCTCCTTTTACCACAGTACTTGCAAAAATTGGTCTGCGGCTAGAAATAAAATGTCAGTTGCGAGAAAAAGAAGTGAATAATCCTTTTATTCAAACATTATGAGTTTTAAATACCCTAGTGAAGAAGGCTTTAGAAAACATGTAATAGGAAAAAGAGAAAATTCACGTAACCACAATGTTTTCTATAACTGAACCCTTCACCACACAATAATGGGTTTAAACGATCCTGAAAGAGAAGGCCTTTGAAAACATTGTAGGAAAAGGAGAAAATCCTCGTAACCACAATGTTTTCTATAACTGAACCCTTCACAACACAATTATGCGTTTAAACGATCCTGAAGGAGAAGGCCTTTGAAAACATTGCAGGATAAGGAGAAAATATACGTAACCACAATGTTTTCTACCATTCAATCATTCACCACACAATCAAGAGTTTTAATGTCAGATCCTGAAAAAGGAGGCTTTTGAAACACTGCCGGATAAGGTGAAAATACTCGTAACCACGACGTTTTCTACTATTTAATCCTTTGCCACACGACCACAAGTTTTAACGACCCCGGAAAAGAAACTTTTTGAAGACACTGTGGGAAAAGAAAAAATGCTGGTAACCAGCCTGCGCAGACCGTGCAGGCTGAAATGGGTCGCTACTTTGTTGCAGATGCATTAAAACCTTTTTCACAAAACATGACTTACATATAAATTGTTTTACTTATCGGTATTCTACAAGAAATTTTGATTAATCGCAGATAAAACTAAATACATGTAAGCGCCTTTAAACCCCCTTTTGTCAGAGTAATGGTCATAGGCTCTCGAGTATACTTCAGGTGGTAAACTGTTGATGGACGTCACTTGCCAAACGTCAACTTAATTTCATTGAAATTTGATAACACTTACTTATCATGAAAGTTATCGCCAGATTATCTTGAAATGGTTAGACGGTACTCTTATCATAGCCTTGCTGACTAAACCTTTTGCCACAAAATCCTGAGATTAAACGACCATATGGAAGAAGACTTTTGAAAACATTGTGAGAAAAGGAGAAAATGCTGGTAACCAGCATTTTCTCCTTTTTCCCACAATGTTTTCTTCCTTTTTAAACATACTTTCCCCCATTCCCCCCATTTGATCCACATTTATTTTGTCGTCTGCTTATGCTTTGGTTTAGATATTGTTCTTCAGGTAACCAGCATTTTGTCCTTTTCCCTCAATGTTTTCTGTCCCTTTCACTCACAAATTTCATCATCTGAGCCGGATTTAAGTTGTCATCTGCAAGGACATGACAAACTTTTGTCGTTTGGTAAAATGTTCGAAATATCCAAATTGAAAGCATTTGCAGACGACAATTTAAAGGTGCTTCAGATCATGGGACTTTTCTTAGAAAATATTGCGGGAAAAAGAGAAACTGTGAATGTCTACGACAAAATTTTCAGCCGTGTCCAAATTGGACGTATTTACAGATGAAAGTAATTGAGGTTCATATCAATTGCTCTGCATTTTCTCCTTTTCCCATATTGTTTTCAAAAGGATTTTTTCCTCCGGATCGTTAAAACATGGGACTGTATGGTAAAGGGTTTATAATCTTTCATGTCTGAAAATATCAATTTCATGTTTATGTCATACTTTTCGACTTAAAGAAAACGCAAATCTTTTTCTCATGACTACAATGATATGACTGAGTATAGAATTTCGATCTCAACATAAAAAAAATCTAAATGCATGTTTAGCTTGAATGTTTTTTAACAAAACGTCGAGGTATTATAATAGCCCTGGCGTCGTCTGCGTGGTAGCCATGCAAAAACTTTGACATTTTATATTATCTCTTTCATTACTGAAGATATTTACTTCAAACTTGAACTAGCTATTAAGTATATACATGTATATCAAAAGGGGACCCATACAACAGGGACAAGTAATCATCAAAGTATTTTTTGACACAATTATGCAACTTAGATTGATTGATTGATTGATTGATTGATTGGTCGAATGAATGGTGTTTCATGCCGTTTCCTGGGCTTTACGAGTACTAAGCTAGGGTTCTGAAGTGTATTGCCCAAGGACACTCCCACGAAAAACCCAGTGGATCCAGTGCAGCTCGAACCCAGGGCCTCCAGGTTACGAGTCCCACACTTTACCACTGAGCCACGCAGGACCCTTTTTCGACTTAGAGTTTTCACTGAAAATCATATCTTTTAAAAAAAAAAAGCAACTGCGGCCGTGCTTTTGCAACGCATGCGATGCTCTTGCTTATAAATCCGAATTGCTGATCTTAAAAAAAAACAGATCTCTCCACTTTCATAAATATCTCCATTTTAGTAGTGCTAGGTGATTTAGGAGTTTTAAGGATAGGGCATCCTAATGGGATTCGTTTAACATCGCCTTTTATCGCCAAAATGGTACGGATTCGGCTAAGATTCGGGTTATCCGTAATCGATGCGGGAAAACAGCGTCTTTCGGCCGATCGATTACGGATTACCCGAGTCTATGCCGAATCCGTACGTTTTTTCGGCGATGAAAGGCGATGTTACACCAATCCCATTAGGATGCTCTATCCTTATATCTAAATATGGTTATGTTTTTTTTTTTATTATTTGTTATGAAATACAAACTTATAATTGTCATCGTAAAATTATTCGACAAAGAAATTTTACTGCCTGACACTCGTGTTAAATGTACATGCGTATGAATCAGTCATATTTAGATGTCAAACATTTTCATTTTACGAGGGTCCAGCAAGGCTCAGCGGTAAAGTGTGGGATTCGTGACCTGGAGGCCCCCGGCTCGAACCCCATGGATCCACTTGGTGTTTCGTAGGAGTGCCCTTGCGCAAGACACCTCAGAGCCCCAGCCCAATCCTGATGAAGCCCAGGAAATACGTGAATACGTGAACAGTCGCTGTGATACGACTGAAATAATTTTGAAAGCGGCGTAAAAAGCATTAAATCATTTGTATCTTTACAATACCTGCACGAATACTTCTGTAATTTAAGCAGGGTTTAAGCTGTTTTTACATTTAACTCTTTACAAAACAACAAAATTTTAGACTTTCCAAATTGAAACCATTTGCAGACGACAAATCAAATTTGGCTAAAATGACGGGATCTGTCCCTAACAGAGATAGAAAACATGTGGGAAAAGGAGAAAATGCTGGTTACCAGCATTTTCTCCTTTTCCCACAATGTTTTCAAAAGCTTCTTTCTTATGATTGCTAAAACATGAGATTACGTGGTAAAGGATTAAACTGCTTTGCATGGCATATAAATTTCATTTGAAAACTTTTTTACACTAAAATCAGACTGTGCAAGAATTTGCAGTCTGATCTTCGACCTACACCGCACGATAATTTATGCGGTATTCCGCCTAAAAATCAAGATGCAAAGATCAGATTCGTTAGTAAAGCTCTAAAGTTTCCGGGCTCCGTTTCACCAGACTGTGTAGATTTACGCATTTTTTTTTGGGGGGGGGGGGTACATGTACATCCTTATAGTTATAGAGAAAAAACGCTGTTAAAAATTGAAAGTGTGTAGAATGGCACAGATTAAATTACCAATATATATAGCGTAACGGACAGAAAAACACAAGGGATTTGTCCTCATTTAAAACCAAAAACGGCACCAGTGATTGCTTTGAAGGCCTCCAAAACCAGAAATGCATCTTCTGTCCATTTTAATCTGTGTAATCTTGCAACCATCAGGGGCAACTTTTGGCATGAAGATACAAGAATGACTACAGTGTCATAGAATAAGAATGAATTGGGTTAAAAACTTGTCTAAATCTGCAAAAAAAAAACGAGTACAGATGTATCTTTAAGAGAAACAAATATCCATTTTGAAGAACATGAAAGAGATTGTTGATATTTAGAGCCATCGCTATTAAACAATTTCCCGTTATTCTATCGACATTTTCAAAAGCTGTCCTGTTAGTGCAGCTTAAAGGGGGAGCATTGTATTTACACACATACGATCCCAACTGTATGAGCTGGCTTCAAGTTATGCAAATATGTACTAATATGTACTAAATCGTAAAGTTAAGCTGTTTAGTGAAACTTGTTTGCAGACTTGGTGTTAGCTTACCTAAACTGCGTATGCAAATTTCATGCGTAACTGCGTATGTAGGTCAGTGAAAGGCAGCTCAGGGGTACCTTTCACTAAACTGCGTGGATTTAGGGAAATTATTTGGGATTGTTTATACACACATACGATCCTTACTTTAAGCAATGGTATAAGATGGCGTAAGATTATGCAAATTTTTACTCAAATATTACAGTTATGCAGGTCAGTGAAACTTTTTTGCAGACTTGGTGTTAGCTTACCTGAACTGCGTACGCAAATTTCGTGCAGGGGTACCTCTCACTAACCTGCATAGATTTACGCAAATTATTTGGGATTGTATATACATACACTCATACGATACGTGCTTAACCCAAAGGTATGACGTGGCTTAAAGTTAGACAAATATTTACCCAAATCGTAAACTTACGCAGTTAAGTGAAAATTGTTTGTAGGCTGGATGTTAGCTTACCCGAACTGCGCACGCAAATTTCGTGCGTACACATTTTAGTGAAATGTAGCCCGGGTCTTTTATTACTACTGTTTGGTCAGAGTACAACCCTTGCGTGTCTAAGAGATGAGCCGAGCCCTGGTAGCACAGCCGGAAGTGTAAAAGACTTGTGAACATGGAGTTGCTGGTTCGAATTCCCAGCTTGACCAATTTCTTTCCAAGGATTGGTGATATTCGTAGCGACAGGGTTCAAGGAGATGCATTGAAGCCGCCTTTTGCTTCAGCATGGCTAAAATTTAGATGTTGGACTAATTTTAGACTGAACAGTAAATTCTTCTTTGAAACCTTAGGAATCCACATTCAATTATGGCAGTATTCTTCAGCTTTTCTTCCTGTAGTGGTAATTCTATAGTTCGTGTCTCAGACATATAGGATCTGACATGAGTTGGCGTTGAGATAACATTTTATTAAACGAGTCTAGGGAAAGGTTATTAAGCGAGCCTTTGGCGAGCTTAATAACATTTTTTCTTGACGCGTTTAATAAAATCTTTTTCTCATACGCCAACGAATGTCAGATTCTTTTTATCACATAACGATATTTCACAAATCATAGATAAGAAGATGCAAAACCATCTATAGATGCACACGAGGTAATATCAATAAAACCCATTCTCCTCTGCGAAATACGAACAAAATGACGTCAAAAATGACATCACACAATAGTGATATTAAACGTGTATGAGATAAGAAAATTCGTAATGGGTATATCACACTGAAAACAAGGGAGGTTATGTGATAAATGTATATCTGTAACACGGGCAAACGATTGGACCCAGATCAGATGCCGCGCTATATAGTACCGTTTGACCACAATCTGTATTGTTTGTCACTGTCCATTGCATAAAGCAGTAACGGATGGCTTTTCGATGACATCTGACCGTGCTATACCATGGTATGATAAAAAGATTTTTTCTCAGTATTTCTTAAGTCTAGGCCCTTTATCAAACGATCCCATATTTTCACAAACCGGAATGGGAAAAAAACAGGCTTTTGAAAACACTGTGGGAAAAGAAGAAAATGCTGGTAACGAGCATTTTCTCCTTTACCCTCAATGTATACCATGGTATGATTAAAACCGGAAGGAAAAAAAACAGGCTTTTGAAAACATTGTGGGAAAGAAGAAAATGCTGGTTACCAGAATTTTCTCCTTTTCCCACAACGTTTTCTAACATTTTGAAGACAAATCTTATCATTTCTGCCAACTTAACTTATCTAACAGTGCTTTCAAAGTGGACAAGAGATGCTGCGTGGCTCAGTGGTAAATTATATGACTCATAACCAGGAGGCCCAGAGTTCGAGCTTCACTAGAAGCACTGAGTTTTTCGTGGGAGTGTGCTTGGGCAAGACACTTCTGAGCCCCAGCCTCATGCTGGCGAAACACAGGAAATACGTGAATAAGCGAACTGTCGCCGTGATATGACCGAAATAATGTTGAAAGCGGCGTAAAACACTATTCAATCGATCGATCAATCAATCAATCAATCAACAGACCGATCAATAGATAAATCAGTCCATCGATCAATCAATCAATCAATCAAGTCCATCAAATGTCGTTAGGTATAGTCTTGAAAATGGAAAATGCATTGGATAATACACAAGACCTGTAGGAAATCAAAAATAGATCGCAGACCAAGACAAATTTTTATTCAAAGAAAAAAGAGACAGAGAGAAAAACATACCCAAATTCCAACTGAGATCACAGCTGCAAAATATCCAAGAATCACTAAAACGTCTCCCCAATGTAAATTATCCTTTTCAATAGCCATTTTTGGCGATGTTTTTCACTCAAATCCAATTTCTTTAATACACCCAAACTGTTCCCTTCAAAAACCCGCAACACGCCTAAATATGGTTTTACATAGGTGTTTTTTGAGCTTGAAGTTACTGAAGCGAAGCGCAAGGTGTCTCTGACCTCATTACCCTGTCCTCATTTTTTTCTTCCGCGTTTTGGAGCAGAGGACTTTTGAAAACATTGCGGCGAAAAGGAGAAATTGCTCGTGACGAGCAATTTCTCCTTTTTGCAACAATGTTTTCACTTGAGATACTATGTTTTCACTAACCTCAAGATATAATATTTTTACATGAGATACTATGTTTTCACTTGAAAAACAATGTTCCACTTGAGATGTAAAGTCTAGTTTATATTGATTACTCATAATTTAAAAATTTTTGAAAGTGTAGTTATGAATACCAAGATGTATGACAGGTAAATGTTGTACGTGTAGAAACAAACGATGTAAATATTGTGTTAAATGGAGAAACTACTCGACAGAGATATAAATTTTCAAGATTTTCGCTCAACAACGACGACGCAGACAACGACAGGGCTATGACATTACCTCGACATTTTCTTTGAAAACAGCCAAGCTAAAAGCCTGGAAACACATGTTGGCTGCTCAAAAAGATTTTAGATTTGCTATGTCACAACTGTTACTTAAGATGTCTAAATTACGAAAGAGGAAAATAAGTACATGTAGATTTTTATCTTTGTGATGACTCAAGCGCATCATAGGGCGTTCCTTATTCATTATGTTTGTTTGTTTGTTTGTTTGTTTGTTCGTTCGTTCGTTCGTTCGTTCGTTCGTTTGTTTGTTGGTTGGTTGGTTGGTTGGTTGGTTGGTTTTTTGTTTGTTTGTTGGTTGGTTGGTTACTTGTAATGTCGCCTCCAGCATTATATCAGTCATACCGCGGCGGCCAGTGTACCTATCCATGCTTTGGTAGCATTTCTTTTACAAGTACTCCGCACACTATTCTTGCCAACCTACTGGCTGCTTTCTCACATAAACATCCTAAAAACAATGATCACTGGTGAGAGAGGAATGAATCCTGTCGCATTGACAATCATCAATCCTCAGTAAGAAATTCGCCGAGCTGGGGAATCCAACCAGAGACGCACTTGGTTTCAAGCCCTGTACGTTTTCGACTGAGGTACAGGCCAGGCTAGGCACCATGATCATAGCAAAGAAATGGTCGAGCTAGGGTATCGAACCAGTGACCCCCTTAGTTTCAAGCCCAATATTTTTACCGACTGAACTACCGAGATGGACACTGTTATCATAGCAAAAGAGAATAGAAACCATGCTCTGTGAAAAAATGGGTCTTAGTGCATCTGCAAAAAGTATCGACCCAGGTCAGCCTGCACAGTCCGCGCAGGCTGACCTGGACCGATACTTTTTGCTATCGATCAATTTTTCTGGATGTCCAAGGACCAGTTTACCTGGTGATTCAGTCGGTTGTTAGACAAAATGGACTTTATTGATCCATAATTAATTGATTGATTGATTGCAACATTATTTCAGTTATATCACGGCAGCTAGTGCACCTATCCATGGAGTTTCTTTTACCAGTACTCCGCACAGTATTCTTTCCAAGCCACTGACTGCTTTCCCACATAACCATCGTCGAAATAACGGTCAAAGGTGAGAGAGGAATAAATCCTCGGAAAGAAATTGGCCGAGCCAGGGATCGAACCCGCGACCTCCTGTTCTCAAGTCCTGTACGCTGCCGACTGAGCTATCGGGGCACGGCTGATCCCTAGTTATAAAATAACTTGCATTGTACCATGCATCACGGAGATGCATTAAGCCCCCTTGTGCCAGAACATGGCTGATAGACAATTGTTAATTCTGAAACTCGAGCTATTGGCGGCGTGAACAGATAAATTCTATCATTAAAATTCAATATCATGTTTTTAATCGAGAAAATTCGAGATCTTGCATACGGATGTACATCATGGCCGTACGGCGTGTCGTGGTGACTTAACGTAAGCTCGTATAACCGAAGATGATAGTAGAGGGTTCTCTGTCGACGTTTCTCGAAAGAAGCCAGGTTTCGCTTGATTTAAAGGTAATATGCTCTAATGGCGCAAGTGGCTAAAACAGGGGCTTTCGCAGACGATATAGATCAAGATCAGACTGCACAGAAGGTGCAGTCTGATCTTGGATCTATACCGTCCGCTTGTCTTGTCAAGCCTGTGAAATACGTGGTGCTATATTTTTTTTTTTCGGAGTAGCTGAATGCGCTGAATCGGCGTTTGACCTACTTCTTAGTAATGGTATGCTCGAATGAATAAAAGGTAATTGGCAATTGGTCAAAATGGCGGACATGTTTATTCGGCATGACCATGCAGGCCTATATGCGGGCACGTTTGTGACACCAATATTTTTTTTTCTTATTGAAACACAAAAGGGATCCAATTTTCATGTTCCGGTACCTCTTGGGCCGACAGTCGTTTCTGAAAGAAAGTTCTTGTTTTAATTTTCCATTCTTTGGGGCCTACTTATCATTCATCTTGTTTCATCCGTCAGTAATGTGGCTGGGTTGCTCTAGAAGAATCCATCTGCGATCTATGCAAACGGGTATCGAACATAAAACAGGGATCTCGAGGTCTATACAATCCTATTCTCACGACGTTTTAACAAGAGAGCCATTGGCTCTAAAGCTCTCACCTGAGTAAAGCGATCTGGATTCATAAAGTTGTGAACTGAAAATGTGGTCTCTAGAGCGTACACAAGGTTTTTCTAAGATAAGTCGAAGTCACCTATCTCTTGGCCCCACGTGACCTCATTTCAAACTCGTTTGTGATGTCATCAAGACAAACGTTTTGACCAACTTTCATGAGTATTGGGATAAAATGTAGCCACTAGAGTGCACAGAAAGATTTTCTAAAATTTGTCACAGTGATTTCTTCGTCCGAGATATGAAGACGAACATTCTAATCAATTTTGAATTATATTGGACTGAAAATCGTGGCCTCTAGAATGTACACAAGGCATTAGTACTTGTTGACGTGTGCACGACGGACGATGGACGACGGACACAGCACGATTACAAAAATTCACCTTGAGTACTCAATGCTCAGTTGAGCCAGAAAAACCCTTCTTTTTTCGTGTGGTTAAAACACGGGGTTACTTTGTACAGGGTTAAATAAGAAATACAAACAGAATTTAACGGTTTGAATAAATTATGCTGTTTAATCGTCATTCATGTCAATTATCTATATTTCATGCAGATACTTTTAAAGTCGTCTGTTTTAAGAGATAATGTGTTAACTCTGGACCAAACGACAAAATTTTGAACTCTATCGAATCAAAAGCATTTCAGCCATGTTCTGACAAAAGGGGGCTTAATGCATCTCCGTGATCCATGAGTACCAAGCAAGCCATCACATACTAATGGATCCATAATATCCACTTTTTTCTGAGAACCAACTTAATCATGAGATAGACTGGTCCTTGGGCATACAGAAAATTGACTAATAGCGAAAAGTTTCGGCTCAGGTCAGCCTGCGCGGACTGCGCAGGCTGACCAGGGTCGAAACTTTTCGCCGATGCATTAAGCCCCCTTTTCACAGAGCATAAATCATTTGCAGACGACAAAGTAAATGTAGCTCAAATGATGATTTCTATCCTTGATAGTTTGGCAGGGTAGAAAACATTGTAGGAAAAGGAGAATCCTTCCTTAAGTCTTCTTCTATCATGGTCGTTAAAACTTGGGATTGTTTGGTATAGGTTAGTTACAAAAAGTAAACAATAGGAGTTATTAGAATGCGATTAAATTCAAATCATTCCATTTAAAAGTATGGAAATTACAAAGAAAATGGCAATCCGTTATTGTGCGGCCGGTCCAAGTGTTAGTCGCCGGCGGAAAAATTAATTTTAAAACGAGGTAAAAAGTTGCAAAGTCGCCCTGTCTTTACTTTACTTTTTGCCTGGTTTTAAAATACAGTTTTTCTGCCAGCGTCTAACACTTGACCCGACCATACAGTAATAGATTATCTGATACTTGGGCCGACCATGCTGTAACAGATTATCTAATTCTTGGTCGAACCACACAGTAACAGATTATCTAATACTTGGGCCGACCATACAGTAACAAATTATCCAATACTTGGGCCGACCATACAGTAACAGATTATCCAATACTTGGGCGACCATACAGTAACAGATTATCTAATAATTGGGCCCACCATACAGTAACAGATTATCCAATACTGGGGCCGACCATACAGTAACAGATTATCCAATACTTGCGCCGACCATACAGTAACAGATTATTTAATATTTGGGTCGACCATACAGTAACAGATTATCTAATATTTGGGTCGACCATACAGAAAAACAGATTATCTAATACTTGGGCCGACCATACAGAAACAGAATATCTAATACTTGGTCCGACCATACAGTAACAGATTATCTAATACTTGGGCCGACCATACAGTAACAGATTATCTAACACTTAGGCCGACCATACAGTAAGAGATTATCTAATACTTGGGCCGACCATACAGTAACAGATTATCCAATTCTTGGTCCGGCCGACCATACAGTAATAGATTATCTAAAACTTGGGCCGACCATACAGTAACAGATTATCTAATACTTGGGCCGACCATACAGTAACAGGTTATCCAATACTTGGTCCGACCATACAGTAAAAGATCATCCAATACTTGAGCTGATCATACAGTAACAGGTTATCTAACACAAGGGCCGACGATACAGTAACAGATTATCTAATATTTGGGCCGACCATAAAGTAACAGATTATCCAATACTTAGGCCGACCATACAGTAACAATTAATCAAATACTTTGGCCGACCATACAGTAACTGATTATCTAATACTTTGGCCGACCATACAGTAACAGATTATCTTATACTTAGGCCGACCATACAGTAACAGATTATACGAGTAACATATACTGTCTTCAAAATATAATTTCCAATATTTTCAAGTGGTATGATTTAAATTCAAATGCATTATAAAAATTCAAACTATTCCAAAATCAAAACATCTGCAGATGACAGATTAAAAATTAGTACAGATAGGTTTTCTAAATGGACAGCAAATATTGAGAGAAAATGAGAAAATCCTGGTTTCCAGCATTTTCTCCTTTTCCCTCAATGTTTTCAAAAGCCTTCTACCTCAGGTTCGTTAAAACTCGGGACTGTGTGTGATATGCCGCATTCAAAGTTCTGGACAGTTTATGGTATTCGTCACTTCCGAAACGCCATGAATCAAGCCTGCTTTATACTGACCGTCCTTTAACACGTGGGTCTCAGGTCCTTTTAAGGCATAGCTCTAGATATTTGAAAGAAAAATAATAATAATAATATAAGTACAAACTCTACAAAGTCAAAATTTTTACAAACCCTTAAGCTGCTAAGCGCGACTCAATGACCTTTTGCGGACAGTGTGGATCAAAATCAGACTGCCCAGAACGTGCAGTCTGATCTTGGATCTACACTATCCGATACTGTGATATTTTTCTCAAAAAATAAGTTTGAAATGATATTATTCGGGTTTTTACAATCGGTTTTAAACTTTTATTTAACTTAATTAGCAAGATAAGGTTAAAAAACACCAAACAAGAGGGCCATTGGCACTAATGCGCTCACCTGGGTAAATTCATCTAGGATTGATAAAATTAAAGAGATCCTGGTTTCGATGATGTAAAACACATGATATGATGACGAAATACCTGACGTTACCTAATTTCAAATTTATCCCTAGGGATAATAGGGAATCGGACTGAAAATGTGGCCTCTAGAGTGCAAACAAGATTTTTCTAAGATTTGCTCTTGTGACCTACTTTTTGATCCAGTATGACCCCATTTCGAACATTTCCGAGAAATTATGACGACAAACATTCTGACCAATTTTCGTTAGTGCCTAGCAGAAAATGTGGCCTCTAGAGTGCATACAAGGTCATTGTTGACACAGCATGATCGCAACAGCCCACCTTGAGCTCTTTCTGCTCTGGTGAGTAGAAATAACGAAGAAGAAGAAAAACATAAACAAGAACAAAAAGCAGAAGAAGAAGAATAAGGAGGAGGAGGAGGAGGATTCGAAGAAGAACAAGAAGAGGAACAAGAAGAATATTTTTTATACCTACCCTTATAAACTGTGTTACTTGGGCTAGATCCTCCGCATTGCTCAACAATCTAGCGTGTCCGAAGGCGAGTAAAGCAAAAGGCTGCAAAGATAGAAATATGTACATGAAGTCATTTATTTTAGCCTAGCCTAGTGCCTCAGTGGATAACGTACAAGGCTTGCAGCCCAGGGGTCGTTGGTTCGATATCCTGTGCGCCAAATTCATTCCAATGACTGATTGACAGTCATTCCTTTCTCGCCCCTGAACATTGTTTTGATGATGTAGCAAGTGACTTGATTAGAATATTGTGCAAAAAGCTCCTGAAACCATGGTGAGGTGCAGTGGCTGTAACATATGAACCATGCTCTGGCAAACGGGGGCTTAATGAATCTCTGTGATACATTATACTAAGTAAGTCATTATATAATTGTGTATCCATAAAATCCGTGTTGTATAACAACTGGCTTAATTATGAGGTAAACTTATCGTTTAAGACGTAGAATATTGACCAATAGCAAAAAGTTACGACGCATGTCAGCCTGCGCGGACTGCATCTATTTCGATTGAATTTGCGTTTATCTATCGTCGCCGCCGGTTGCCCTATGGGCAACGCACCTGAAGGCAGTTAGTTTTGTTTCGGGGGATAGTGCAAGATACAGGACGAAAGCCATCCTAAATACGCCTGGTTCTTTAAGGACTCGGTGTAAAGGACCGTCACATGGGACCTCAGTATGGCGTCTCTTCCGAAAGAACTACTAGTGTTCTTGGATGGCCAACCGTAGGGCTCAAGCCCTCACGCTTAAATGACCAAGACTTGGTATCTTTAAGTTCTATGCTCTACTACTTGAGCTATGCGGGCTTACTTTTAACAGCTGAAAGTATGTCTAAAAATCAATTTGATTAATACCTGGGGATTTTTTTACCAAAGGGAGGTAATTCTTTAACACAGTTGTAAAAGAAAATAAAGTGGTTATTTACTCATAAACGAGAGTCGACAATCAGGCAGCAACTACGTGAAGGGTTAATCCATTTTCGACCCGATCACCATTCACGGTCCATACAGATCTGTGGCAAAACGGCTTGTCGCTTCCGTAATTACCACCCATCATTTTAACAAAGAAACGTTCGATAATATAAAATGAACAAAATGATCGGGCTGGAACCAAGGCTAATCAAACACAGGCTATGACTTACCATTTGATGTGGAATAAGCTTGTAAGGTGCTATGATGTGTTTTGACAAACATTCCTTCAAGAGGTACTTTAACAACGTCAAATCATCAGACTCAAACATGCACGGATGGTACAGTAACACAATTGCCCCGTGCTGAAAAAAAAATGTTCAGTTAAATTTTAATAATTTAATATCAGTTGTTTTCATGAACATTGGCGAGTTCTGATTGGCTGAAAAAAAATTTTCATAGCTCCATGAAAAAAAAAATCACGTTGTGCCGGAACTACTTTCGCGGAAGGTTACTTTTGCGGGTCCTACACGCTGCTGTGTTCATTTACTTTCGTTCTATTGGTTAATTTTCAGTATTGGGGTTCTGAAAACTGCTTCCCTATTGTATTCTTGCGCCATACAAATATGTGTGGAAGAAGCTTTAGAAACTCCAACGTTAGATTTAAAAATAAAGAAAATGAATGCAGTTTGAATTATTTCCGTGGTTGTATGTCGTCTGTAATATTAAATTATAAGGAATGAAGAGA
The DNA here is from genome assembly GCA_946811185.2 of Hippopus hippopus. NCBI lineage: Eukaryota > Metazoa > Mollusca > Bivalvia > Cardiida > Cardiidae > Hippopus > Hippopus hippopus. The sequence goes on from OX328109.1 coordinate 2,215,546, forward strand.
ATTTTATTTTTTTCATGGAGGTATGAAAAAAAAACCTAAACACACTGTATGGAACCGCGAAGCGGTTCCATACAGTGTGTTTAGGTTTTTATTTTCATACCTCCATGAAAAAAATAAAATCCTCTTCATTCCTTAAATCAAACAACAAAGTTCTAGACTATCAAAATTCAGAGTTAGCAAGTGGCAACATGAGTACGGCTCAAAAAGAAAAAAAATTCTCTTTAAAATGTTACGGGAAAAAATGGAGGAATGTATACATACAAACTATTCGGTTTAGCCAATCAGAAATTGTATTACTTTCAAATTTAGAAAATTCTTGAGAATAAGACTAAGAAATTTCTTAAGAATGGTCAGTGAATACGACCTTTGAAACAGTCGCACTCTATGTACCAGATTTCCAACCAAAGCAACTCTTTCAGCATCAGATATACGAGCCCAACTCTGGCAAAAGGGGGTTTAATGCATCTCCGTGATCCATTATATCAAGCAAGTCATCATATAATTATGGATCCATAAAATCCATTATGTCTGATAACCGATTTATTTATGAGATAGAATGGTCCTTGGACATGCATAAAATTTACCCATAGCAAAATGTTTCAACCCATGTTTGCCTGCGCGGACTTCGCAGGCTAACATGTTTCAATACTTTTCTGCAGATGCTTTTAGCCCTCTTTTTCCACAGTGCCTCATATAAACTCGACCTTCCACGATGGCAGAAAATACAGTCTACTAAAACTCAGAAAAAATTCTATCATACAGGCATGAAAAAAAAAGCGGACCTTACAGATCCAAGATCAGACTGCACATTCTGTGCAGTCTGATCTTGATCAATACCGTCGTCAAAAGCCCCTGTTATTTCACCTAAGGTCCTGAAGTTGGTAACGAAATATATAACAACGGTACCTCTAAAGAATGAACCCATCTTTGTGGGGGAAGATATACATATTCTCCGAATTGAGGCCATAGGGGGCGATGATTCCCACTGAAAAAAAAAAATACAAGAAACCAGAAATATCTTTAAAAAAGATACATTGCGTGAATTTGCCAGCAAAAAAGGCAGGGGCCCTTAAATTAAACATGTATAATTTTTTGACCAATCACAGTTTTCTATTTATTCATTTGTAATCAGTACCAAAATGTAGGTTTAAAAGCCAGCACATTTGGCTACGCCGAAAAAAAAAGAATCAAAGTACTGAAGGTACAGAGAGTCCTGGTATTCACACAGTGTCAGTCGCTGGCTGTAAAATGAGTTTTAAAAGTAGGCCGAAGGTTGCCGGGTGACTATCCTTTTGATTACTTTTTACCTGGCTTTAAAATTCCTTTTTCTAACAGCGACTAACACTTGGACCGACTGTACAATATCAAATTGTCATCTTCACAATAATTCCCATTCTTTTAAAAGGCATGATTTAAATTCAAATGAATTTTAACATCCGCATGGTATACTTTTAGCCGCTATTGGGGCTTAAAGAACATTTGACAGATTTACCCTTGCTGTGACCTTGACCTTGAGGCCATGTGTCTGAAATCTCTGCTCTGAACACTGTCTAATCAAGGTAGACATATTTGGAAACTAGTTTAATAATTGAACTAGGCAGTCAAGAGTTACAGACAGACGAATAGACAGCACAAGAAATGTATCGGTCCGTTTTCGCCAGAGGATAATAACAATGATGATGATGATGATGATGCCGACGACGACGATGATGATGATGATGATGATGATAATAATAACTTACCTAAGCGGTAAAGAATTTGGGTAATGTATTTCTTTGTCAAGACACATGTGATAGGCCTGAAAGAAATATCGACAAAATAGCGAAAAGAGTTTTTGACTGTTGGTGAATTTTTGCTATTTATATGGAAAAACCGCTTTTACATATGGACACTTTAGTTTTTAAATCCCATGCTAAAACTAATACCTCTTCTCCAAAGTGGAGAGCCTAGGTGGCGCTGTCGGTAGCGTTCAGGACTGGAGACCAGAGGGGTCGATGGTTCGAATCCCCAGCGTGGCCAATTTCTTTCCGAGGATTGATGATAGTCATTGCGAAAGGATTCATTTCTCTCACACCGCTAACAATTGTCATGATTTGCTAAGTATCATGCATCACAGAAATGCATCAAACTCCCTTTTGCAAAGGCGCTGCTCATATTATAACATTTGTTGTCAAAAAGTTCGTCTTCTGTTTCAAGAATATTAAAAGGAAATCACAACAAATGAATATTATTTTCACCATAATATTTAAAACAAGAGCAAGTTAACTTAAATTTGGACATCTTGTCAAAAAAGGAGAGGCCAAACACTAACTTACCGGTGAAGGATTTTCATTTATGTTCAAAGGTTCTGAATATTGCTGAAATGGCAAAAGAAAGAATTTAAAAAAAAGTTTTAGGGTTATCATAGGCCTCTGAAATTCCATTGGTCTATGACGGAACACCAAAATTTTAATTGCTCGATCCTCGGACACCGTTACTAAAAATAGCATACTTGCGCATTGCCTCTATATTGTATAACACCTTGTATTACTATATAGGATATAGAGGTAATGCGCAAATATGATTCGATCATCGGACACATTTTCTAAAAATAACACACTGGCGCTTTTTTTAGTAATGGTGTCCGATGACCGAGCAATGAAAACTTCGGTGTTTCGTGATAGACAAATGGAGCTTCAAAGGCCTCTGGTGTAATCAATCTTTCAGAATTACAGAAGAAAGGAAACAGATCCAACAGAACACGATTGGACGTTTCATTGGGAGAATGAGACGTCGTTCTGTTGTAAGCTGTGACAATCAAGGGTTTCCGTCCAGGTACATACTTCAAATTGACGTTGATGTAACGTATTCGTTAGTGGTGATCATAGACCACTGAAGCTCCTTTGTTCTATCACGGAATACCGAAATTTCAATTGCCCAATCAGTGGACACCGTTACTAAAAATAGCACATTGGCACATCGCTTCAACGTCTTATATAATTATCATATACGATATCAGGGGATGAGCCATTGTGCTATTCTGAATAACAGTGTTCGATGATCCACCAATGACAATTTCAGAGTTCCATGATAGAACAATTGAGCTTCAAAGGCCTGTGGTGGTGATTAACTGTAAAACAGTACTACATGGAGTATGGATCTATGTGTACGCATTTCCATAGTTACTACAAATATTATATAAAGATACAAAGCAAAAGTTAACGTCTTTCCATTTTTCCCCATTACGGAATCGGCCGATTTGTGACGAGTACATGCATTTAGCATTAGGATGTTACACAGGTGCTTGCACTCGGCCAATTCTGTAACTACATCTAACCTCGCCCGTATAAAGAATGCTTCCATTTTAAAATACTAACAGTCACATGATCTCAAACATGGCGGCAACCGTGTAAATCGATTAGCAACGGCAACAACAGCCACGTTGAAAATATTCAATTCTATCAACCTGTCGCTGAAAAATGCCAACGGAACTGACAGACACAATTAAAGAACTGCACCGTGCAGTGCATATCATCAATCGTTATACAGTCGAGAGATTTTATCAACGGATTCACCCGAGGTTTGGGCGAATGAGGCGCTTGGGCAATATACAAACTACACTGCTCAAAGGAATTAAAGGAACACACAAATACAGAAATTCAAATCTTTCATTTTGCTAAACACTCTGTCTTTCTGCTCTGAAAACCATCAACTTACATTCTTACTAGACAAAATGGCTCAATACTTTTCTTGTTTGTTTGATTTTAAATGCTGATAAGCCATGTTAAGAAGAAAACCAAGAAATTTGTTTTTCTTGTTCTTTTGTTAAACAACTGATATTTTCCAAACTTTTGTTGAAATTTTGTTCACATCATATGAAAAAAGAAAACGAGAATGAAAAATGACACTTCCGGTTCTCTTAAAAGCCTATGTGGCAGATTAAAAAGGCGGCTTTAACAGGAATAGCCCATACATCTTTTGTGCAAACCAAATCTTTTTGCCTGTTGTGATGTTTTATAGAGTTAAGACTGTGTGAACTTACGAGCAGAAAATTATTCGCATTTTCCTGTACTGAAAGAATTATCTTGTGATCAAAATCGAGGGCATGTGATCCTTTAATTCTTTTAAGCAGTGTATATGACTTATACCTTTAAATGACGAAGCTCACTGTCTGTGCAGACTAAAACGCTCAAGTCATTCGGGTCCCAGTCTACATATATACCGTGCTGAAAAAAATAGTTTAACTCTTTCCATACCATAGACGACACCAGAAGCTTTTGTGGACAGTGTAGATCAAGATCTGACTGCACAGAACGTGCAGTCTGATCTCTGATCTACTCTGTCCACTACTATATTCTAGACTATGATCGAACTGCCTCTTGATCTTGCAGAGTAAATGTAGTTGTAGCCTTTGAGAAAATGCAACTTGTTTATTCAGTAGTGAAAGAGTTACCGCATTGTTGTACTTGTTCTTGGAAAACATTCTTGAAAGAGCAGCATTGCTCCTTTTCCTAAAATATTTTTTACAATTCAAAAGAATATGCTTTCTCAAATATTCAAATATTTGGTCATTTGCAAATGCTTTCTTTTAGTTCCATTTTACCAGTGCTTTGTGCAGCATTTTTTCCAAGCCACTGGCTGCTTACCCTTTAAAAATCGTCGACCAAATTTCCAGCGGTGAGGAACAAATGACTTCTTGTCGGAAATTCTATCATCAATTCCCAGAAAGAATCGGGCCGTGCACGGAATCGAGCCAGCGACCCATGAGTTTTATGCAATGTACCTTACATTCGGTAGCTAACAGGACTTAAGCACAAAGGGTCGCTGCTTCAAGGTCCGGTGGTAATCATTGCGACAGGATTCATTCCTCTCTTACTGCTGATCATTCATTCGATAAAATCTATTTTGTCTAACAACCGCCTTAATCATGAGTTACAATGGTCCTTGGACTGACATGAGTCGATACTTTTTGAAAATGCATTAAGCCCCCTTTTCAAAAAGCATGGCTCATATGAAATCGACAAGATATCATACCGCTCAAACTTACCTCACCGTCGTCACAGGCTGTGTTCGGTATACCCATCCTCACACCGTGCTTGGGGTCTGTCATGTCGATGTCATGGTTTCTTAAATCTGTGAATATAACGATAGGGATGATGATGATGATGATTAAGGTAGTATGGTGATGATGATAGCGAGAAGATGATTACAAGAATGAAGAAGAAGTAGAAGTGGAAGAGGAGGAAGTGGAGGAGGCAGAGGAGGAGGAGGCGCAGGAGGAGAGGAGAGGGGAGGGGAGGGGGAGGGGAGGGGAGGAGAGGAGAGGAAAGGAGAGGAGAGGAGAGGAAATGAGAGGAGAAGAGAGGACAGGACAGGACAGGACAGGACTGGACAGGACAGGACAGGACAGGAGAAGAGGGGAGAGGACAGGACTGGACAGGACAGGACAGGACAGGACAGGACAGGAGAAGAGGGGAGAGAACAGGACAAGACAGGACAGGACAGGACAGGACAGGATAGGTCATGAGGGTAGAGGAGAGGAGAGGAGAGGAGGGGAGGGGACGGGAGAAGAGGAGAGGAGAGGAGAGGAGAGGAGAGGAGAGGAGAGGAGGGTAGAAGGAAGAGGAGGAGAGGAAAAAGAACCAGCATTTTCGTCTTTTCCCACAAAGGTTCTACCTTTCCACAGGCAAATTGCAGTTTTTACTTTCAATGTGGACAAGTCTAAAGTTTTGTCGTTGGGTAAATGCTTACCACACGAAAAAAAAAAATAGACTGGTCCAAATTGAAAGGATTTGCAGACGACAAATTGAATATCCATCAAATAATACTTTTTGTGCATGATAGGGTAGAAAACATAGTGGGAAAAGGAGAAGATGCTGGTTAACAGCATTTTATCCTTTTCCCAGCATTTTTTCAAAAGCATTTTTCCTAGGGTCCTTAAAACTCGGAATTGTCTGATAAAGGGTTCAATAGTGTTAGATTTACCTCTTTTATAAAGTGCTGTGTCCATATTGAAGGCGTTGCGAAGTCTTGACCACAGATGAAAGGCTGTGACTGACCCGGACATCATCATGACAATCGTGACTCTCACACATAGTACTTGATAAATCTTTGGATTATACATCTGGAAATGAAATGATAATATCTTGTAGAACATAATATTGTCGTATAGAACATGACAATGCTGTAAAGAACATGATTATGTCGAGATCAGCGTGATATTTTCGTAAAAAACATGAGAACCTCGTGAACAGCGTTATATTTTTTGTAAAGGACAAGACACTGTCGTGAACAACGTGATATTTTCGTAAAGAACATGAAAATGTCGTGAACAAAGTTATATCTTTTGTAAAGAACATGGCAATGCCGTGATAAAACAGGATATTTCCGTAGAAAACATGATAATTTCATGAAGAATAATGATAATGTTCAAAAAGAAAGTGATATTCCACTTAAAACAGATAAATGTTTGCATAATGCGTCTACAAATAAAATGATAATGTCGTGTAGAACATGATAATTTCGTTAAGAACATGATAAATTCGTGAAGAATAATGATAGCGTTCAAAAGAAAATGATAATCACTTTAAGACAGATGAATTTTGCATATTCCATCAAGAAATAGAATGATAATGCCGTGAAGGTCATGATTTTTTTTCCCCTCCAGAACATGATACTTTCGTGAAGAACATGATAATTTTGCAAATAACATGATAATTTAACAAATAACATGATAATTTGTAAATGCCATGACAAGTTTGTAATAACATGATAATTATATAAGTAACACGATTTTTTTTTAATAACATGATAATTTTGTAAATAATATGATACTTTAACAAATAAAATGATATTTTAATGAATAAAATGATACTTTTTTGTAAATAACATGATAGTTTTTTTTAAGTCAAATGATAGTTTTGTTAATAAAGTGATAACTTTGTAGATAACATTATACTATTGTACAGAAGAATTCTTTTTCAGAAAATGATAATTCAAAAATATCTGTCTAGACTTTTCTCTCACAAAACGAATATCTGTATCTTTTTTTTTTGAGCCATAAAGATTTCATCCATTACACACGACGAAATTTAAGACTCGCCCAACTCGAAAGAATTTGCAGACGACAGATTTAAAATTGCTAAAATGGTGTATATGAAAGCTTAGGAAATATTCTGGGAAAAGGAGAAACTGCTGGTACCAGCATTTTTCTCCTATAACACCAATGTTTTAATGGACCACTTTCTTGGGATCGAAAACAAAACATGGATTTGTACGGAAAAGCATTGATCAAAGACAAAACTAGCCTAGATCTACTAACCTTCATTCTTTTACTGCAACAATTACCAAATTTTAATTCCAGTCATTCATTGATCCAAAATCTTTCTTTTATTCTCCAGAATTATTAGATATGATAATATCTAGCTTATTATTTGTGTAACACAGGTGGATTAACAACAAATACTCTTTGATAGACGTAACCTCTATACTGTTGGATTGAAATACAGTCGAAGTTGTACCGAAAACTTTACCAAACGACAAAATCATTGAATGCCCCTTTGACAGATCTGCACATGGACATGCTATTTAAAGCATGTGTCACGTCTCCCCTTTCACTCCAGTATCAGTGAGTACAAAAGCGAATTACGACATAAATATGGTTGATGAATGGAGCTATTCTCTTGTCAAACAATTTATCATGTGACATATGGGAAATAAACAACGAAAACAAAACAATCAGTGAATGGAATAATATCCCAAGTTGCCGCAGGTCTAGTACTTAATTGCCAGTTTTCTGCACTGACCCCACGGTACATGTTTTCAGTCAGTCCCACCTGATATAGCGGACAGCCATTGAAATCTATTTTAAACCTGTTTCAACAGTATTTCAGACATGATTATATACCGCGGTAACATTACACAATTCCTAATATATGATTGCCCTGACTGATTGATTGATTGATTGATAGATGTTTAACACCGTTTTCAACATCATTTCAGATATATCGCAGCGGCAAGTGCTCCTATCAATGTTTCTTTGCACTTTCTTTTTATCAGTGCTCCGCACAATATTCTTCCTGAGCCACTGGCTACTTTCCCACATAATCATCGTCAAAACAATGGTCAGAGTCACATTGACTATCATCAATCCTTAGAAAGATATTGGCCCAACTGAGGATTCCAACCGGCGATCGCCTGGTCTCAAGTCCTGTATACCATCGACTGCGCTAGGGCCGGAAGCAATGCCTGGAAAAGGGCGGTTTAATTAATGTATCTCCGTGATGCATTATACAAAGGAAGCCATCACATAATTATGGATCCTTAGAATCCATTTTGTCCGAGGTTGTATACGTCGAACCCTTCATCATCATACTCATCATCATCATCATCATCACAAGCAACACTTGTAGTTGCAACAGCATCAATGCTATTACTGTTAACATCATTGGGGACAATATCAACAGGTGTAGTTCATAAGAAGCTTAATTTCATCCAAGAAGCGCATCTCTAGCGAAAGGGGGTTTAATGCATACCCTTGATGAATTATACCAGGCAAATTATCACGTAATCATGGATCTATAAAATCCATTTTGCCCAACAACCAAGTCAATCATGAGGTAGACAGGTCCCTTGGCATGCAGCAAATTGACCAAAAAGCAAAAAGTGTCGACTCATGTCAGCCTGCGCGGACTGAGCAGGCTGACATGGATCGATACATTTTGCAGATGCAATGGGCCTAAGCCCCGTCTTAACAAAGCATGGGTCATATTTTACGAAATTAACATCACAGGACCGCATCGATAAAATGTATCAAATTATCGTTTTCTGGTGATTTTTTCAGGTTGCTAGGGAACTGTCGTTATGGATTGCCGGAATTCCAGAAATGTCACGTCGGAACAAATTGACAGTCAAGTGCTGCTTGGGGATTTTAAATCTTATACAATATTGATAGGTTGCAGAGACAGAGAGTGAGAGACAGAGACAGACAGAGAGAGAGAGAGACAGAGACAGAGACAGAGACAGAAAGAGACAGAGAGAGACAGAGAGAGAGAGAGAGAAAGTGAGAATGAGAGAGAAAGAGAGAGAGAGACGGACTGACGGACAGACAAACGGAGAGAGAGAACGATCCTTTCTAGTCATGCTCTTTTTGAAGACTATCTTTGAAAACAGTACGAGAAAGGGAGAAGATAGAAGTTACTGACAATTTCCCCTTTTCCCCCTGTTTTCTATATCCTTTCAGAGGCAGATACCGTTATTTGAGCCACATCTAATTTGTCGTGTGCGAATGCTTTCCGTATACGACCCTGACTATGCAAACTTTTTAAAACATCGCGGTAAGAGGAGAATTCTGGCAACGGCAACCAGCGTTTATTCTTTCTTTCCGCAATGCATTAACACTTTCAAAGACAAATTCCACTATCTAAGTAACATTTGAATAATCGTATGAAAGGCCTTTGAGACATTCAGCCGAAACTTTTGTTGTCTGGTGATGTGTTAAATGGTAAAGTCTTTGTGCAGTCTGATCTTGATCTACACTGAACTGAAAAACAAATTAGAATTGATCATACAGCCTCGGCAGGTAAGAAACCACACAAAATGAGCCATGCTCTGTGAAAAGGGTGCTTAATGCATCTGCGAAAAGTATCGACCAGGGTCAGCCTGCGCAGTGCGCGCAGACTGACCTGGACCGAAACTTTTCGCTGATTGGTCAATTTTCTGTATGATCAAGGACCATTCTACCCCATGATTCCATTGGTTGTTAGACAAAATGAATTTTAAGAATCCATGATTATGTGATGGCTTGCTTGGTATAATGCATGACGGAAGATGCATTAAGCCCCCTTTTGCCAGAGCATGGCTCAAATTTGAATAGAGAGTAATAAACGATACACTCACGTAAAACTCTTTTTAGATTGCCTGTTCTAATTCCAAAATTTGCTATATCTATATTTTCAATGTATATTTATATCTGCTACATTTTAGCTTCAATTTGTTCTACTGGATAGATATTGGTTTTACACACACTTCAGCCGATATATCCTAATACATATCGGCAAAGCTCTGGCGAAAGGGGGTTTAATGAAACTCCGTGATCCAATATACCAAGAAAGTCATCACATAATTATAGAATAAGGGCCATTCTTCAGTTATTTCCCTTGATTCCTCTTCAGTACTACATTGGTCTTGATAAAGGGATTACTTGGTTTTTATCCTTGATGTCATTGCACTATACAGATATGTTCTCGAGATAATATCTCAACTAAATCTGGTTAGATTGTTTTACAAAACGATATATACACAATTTTCTAACGATTGGAAGCAGAGTTTGCTTTAAAATCACATATGGACCTTAAAAATAATCATAAATCAAATTATATTTATCGCAATATCCCCAAAGGAATCAAGGATAAAAGCAAAGGAATACAGGTTACCTTTAGTCTTTATCTAGCAAGGGAACAATCTGACTGACAGGAATGGCCCACATTATGCATCCGTGACATCTGTTTTGTCTAACGACCGACTGAATCAGGAAGTAGAATGGTCCTTGGACATGCAGAAAATTTACAAATAGCAAAAAGGTTCGACCCATGTCAGCCTGCGAGGACTGCGCAGGCTGACATGGGTTGATACTTTTTGCAGATACATTAAACCCCCTTTTTCACAGAGCATGCCTCAAATCCAGTGTAGTATAACGCTTTTGTAAACAGCAGAGATTAAGACTTCTTACTATGTTACACTCACATATTAAAGCTGTTATATGGTGCCTTTTTAAATCCAAAACTAGCATCAATGAATCACGTATAACGAGAATCGTAGACTGGAACTACTTTTATTAGATCTATTTTTTTCATAGAGTATGACTTATATCCAGTAAAGCACACTGCTTTAGTAAACAGCAGAGATAAAAGACTTATTAGTATGTTACACTCACATAACGCTCGTATACAACTTGCCTTTTAAATCCAAAACAGACATCAATGAATCATGTGTAACGGGAATTCAAGACTGGAACTAGTTATATCGGATATAACCATGGCGCTATGCAACATTGTCACCCTCTAGGCGCTATGTATGCCAGACGCTGGCTATTTCACCAGCAGTTTAGATCGAGGTCACTTAAGGCTCTGTAAGCTTTTAACCCACCGTTTATTAAACAAGAGGACCATTGGTCTTGAAGCGCTCACCTGAGTATATTTAGGATAAAAATATCTGAGATATTTTGCTATTAGTAAATATTCTACATGTCAAAGAACCATTCTACCTCATGAGTATGATGTTTTATTTCAAACCAGATCCATATTATGTGACGACATATAGTGCCACCCGAACAAATTAATTTAGAGCTACTATTCATGGCGGCACAAAAATTTCTTTGGCAGTGATTTTCCCTTCCGCTTCCCCTGTAAAACTGTTTAGCTAAAACGGTAAAGTCGGACTGGAAATTTATATTGTACAAACATGAACAAAAATCACACCATGAAGCGTTAGACATCAGCAATTCGTCTTGTTCTCTAAAACTCCCTCGCGTAAAATAAGTGGCAACACTTCTCCCAATATCAAAAGTCAGTCTAAACCATAAAATGTTGGACAATTTGTTTGATGGTTTGTTTGTTTGAGTGTTTGTTTGTTCGGTGTTTGACGCCGTTTTCAACATTATTTCTGTTATATCGCGGCGGCCAGTGCACCTACCCATGCTTTCCTGGAGTTTCTTTTACCAGTCGTTCGTACAATGTTCTGTTCAAGCCACTGGTCATTTTCCCAAGTAACCATCGTAGAAACAACGATAAACGGTGAGACAGGAATGATTCCTGTTGCAATTACCGTCATCAATCCTCGGGAAAAAAATGGCTTCGCTAGAGATTCGAACCAGCGATCCAAGGACTCAAGTCCTGTACGCTGCCGACGGCTCTCCCGAGCTCGGCAAATATCTTGGACTGAGTGGATCAAAGAGAAGACTATTGAATTTTTGCAATCTGATCATGACCCATATTGTCCGCAAAATTGCCTGAAAATACGCCAGTCCGTCAAAAGGTAGGCTATACACTTTCTCTCTTGTTACGATTAACTGTAAGTCTTTCTGTGGGAAACATTGTCACAGATACTGAAAAGAAATTCTCATGGTGAGCAATTTCTCTGAATACTGAACAGTCGTGTTGAAGGCATAAGAGACTATCTATCTCTAATTTGCTTATTTGTCATCTTTTTCAACAATAAATGGAGAATTCAGAATCCAGACTGCAGTATATGAGGCAACAGGCTAACCGTTAACCTGCTAAATAAGTTGGATGCAAATTTAGGGGAAAAATATCTCCTTATCGGACAGTGTAGATCCAAGATCAGACTGCACGTTCAGTGCAGTCTGATCTTGGATCTACACTGTCCACAAATTGTTCTTAAATCGCGCTTACCAGCATAAGGGTGAAATTCAATTTTCCTCTCGGAAAACTGTTGCGGAAAACAATTTGATGATAAGAAAATCGATTTAGCCGTCTACTATTCTTTATCAATTCTTTTAGATGAAGCTTTTAGACCTAACCTAGGAGTGCTAAAACGACTAATCACAAATGAGATTATAACAATGACGTATGACGTTTTCACAATTACGGTTCCTGATAACAGAACGATTTCATTGGCTGTTAAATGGTCTCGTCCTTAACTTTCAATCAAACGACAAAATTTCTCACTTGCCCGAATTGAAGAAATTTGCTGACGACAAATAAGATCAGTGCTGTTCAAATAATGGAATATCTGCCTGCCTGCCTGCCCACCCGCCCACCCGTCTGATCGTCCGTCCGTCTGTCTGTCTGTTTGTCTGTAAGGTGTTTCACGCCGTTTTCAAGATTATTTCAGCTATATCGCAGCGGCCAATGCACCTACCCATCCTTTTCTGGAGTTTCCTATATCATTACTTCGCACAATATTCTTCTCAAGCCGCTGGCTGTTTTCCAACATAACAATCGCCGAAGCAATTATCAGCGGTGAGAGAGTAACGTACAGGGCTTGAAAAAGGAAGGTCGCTGGTTCGAATTCTCAGCTTCGTCATTTTCTGTTCGAAAATGATGACAGTCATTGCGACAGCATTCATCCCTCTTTCCCCGCTGATCACTGTTTCGCCTAATCGACGGTTTAAAACGGCGTTAAAACCACAGGCATTCAAAGCTCTATTGGTCTATTATGACTCATCGAAATTTTCATTACTAAATCATCGGACACCGCTCCTAAAAATAGCACATTTGCGCATCGCCTCTATATCGTATGCAGTGTTATTATATACGATAGAGGCGATGCGCCAATGTGCTATTTTTAGTAACGGTGTCCTATGATGATGCAATGAAAATTCCGGTATTCCGTGATAGAACGTCAATAATGGAACGTCAGTGGTCGATGGTTAAAACCACTCACACGCAAACACACACAATTAACCCTTAGGTTGCTAAGCCCGACTCACTGACCTTTTGCGGACAGCGAAGATCAAGATCAGACTGCACAGAATGTGCAGTCTGATCTTGGATCTACACTGTCCGATAAGGAGATATCAATTCCCCAAAACATACCTTTGAAATAGAAAAAAATCGGTTTTAACTGTCGAATTGAAAATTTCATTTTAGTTATTCCGGAGGTTAAGGTTTAAAAAAAGAAAAACAGACAAAGCACTAAACTTCTGTTGACAAGGCACAATATACAAGACAATCAAAGCAGGAACAAAGCTTTGTATAACACCAAATAACCTTTGTGCGCGGAAATTAGTCGACAAAACAATCTTTTTAGCGGTATGTATGAATAATTAGTAAACGAAACATAATTTCAAACCTATTATTTTTTATTTCTCCCAGTTAGAAATACATTACGATCCAGTAAGGTCACACGTACCTGTTGCTTTAATCCCTTAACTCTTTACCAAACGACATATTTTTGGCCTCGACCAAATCAAAAGTATTTGCAGACATTTCTACATTACCGATGCTACGAAAAACAAAACACTGTCTTTTTTTTATATCCACTTGTTGCTTTCTCACATAAGCTGAATCGGAACATAGCTTGGTGCCGAGTGGGGAATACATCTTGTCGCAAGAATCTTTTTCATCAATCCTATCAGAAAAATATGGCCAACCCTGGATTCGATCACCAAACCCTTGGCTTACAGTCCGAGGCTTGCACACAACCGATCACTGGCTCTGCCGAAGTCCTGAGTCACAGGGATCCAAAGTGCCCTCAACTGAAACATTGTTACAGATTGAGCACTTGTCCGAGTTGAGCGATTTCTCTTTTCGCTTTTATGGCTTTTTTTTCGGCGTAGCTGAATGCTCTCACTTTTGACCTCCCTCTTGGTATTGATGCATTCGAATAAATAACCATATTTGCGACTGCTGAAAAATGTGGACAAGTTTATTCCGCAGGCTCATGCAGGCCTATTTGCGGGTAGAATTACGCCGTCTAAAGATATTTCTTATATAATGTTCCATTATTAAGATTTATATCTTTTACTAATCACGTGTTTTTACGACCCTGAGGTAGACGCCTATTGACAACATTTTGGAAAAGGAGAAAATGCTGGAAACCAGCATTTTCTCCTATTCCCACAGTTTTTAATCACCCTTTCAGAGACTAATCCCATCATTTGAGCCGCATTCAATTTGTCGTCTGCAAATGCTTTCAATTCGGACTAGTCTAAAATTTTGTCTTCCGGTGAAAAGTTAAAGTATAAAAAACCGAAGGTTCCCCTTTTCGCTTACAGACGGTCATTTCGCTCTTCCGGTCTGAAAGATTCTAAAGAACTTTCCCATATATTCCATCTCTTACAAATGATACTAACGTAAAGTACAAGTTTACCTTTTCTTAAACGCTTATCCTACTAAATAACTAAAAATGAAATTTTCAATCCGATAATAAAAACCCAAATATTGCTATTTCAAAAGTATGTTTGGGGGAATAACATCTCCTTAGCGGACAGTGTAGATCCAAGATCAGAATGCACGTTCTGTGCAGTCTGATCTTGATCTACACTGTCCGAAAAAGGTCAGTGAGTCGCGCTTAGCAGCCTAAAGGTTAACCCTTTACCACACGAAAAAAAAATAAAGTGTACCAAATTGGAAGTATTTGTAGAAGACAAATCAAATCTGGCACAAATAAAATGGTATGTATAAAACACGATAGGAAAAACATAAATATTGTGGCTGGTTACCAACATTTTTCCTCTTTACCAACAATGTTCTAAAAAGCCCCTAAGCTTCAGGGTCGTTAGTCACGGGACTATTACGTAAATGGCTACGTCGGTGTTTCCGTTTAAAACTCCGGTGTGCAAGATTCCAATGAACTTTCCCCTATATTTCATTTCTTACACAAGACGTCCCGATCAAACTATGAGATTTTCCTTATCTAAAACTCTTTACCAGATAGCAAAATTTTATAACAATTCAAATTGAAAGCATTTGCAGACGAAAAAAAGTTTATAATTGTCCAAACTCAAAGCATTTGCAGACGATAATTCAAACATGTCAATGTTTTCTACGCTATTAAAGACAAGTTCCATCATTTGAGTCACATCTAAATTATCGTCTGCAAATGCTTTTAATTTGGACAAGTCTACATTTTTGTGTTTTGGTGAAGGGTTTTAAACGAATGTGAAATAACAATAATAACTTGGTATTGTTCCCCACACAATTGAACAATTAACCCAGTCATGAGCACCCTTATCAACAAAGATTATCTTGCGAAAATCAAGGTACTAAAAGTAAAGGAAAAAAAAAAAACACAACTTGTAAGATACACGGAATGTAAACCAAGAAAATATATTTCCAGACAAATGATTGAATATAAATAGATTACACTACGTTTCTTTAGGTAGATCGATAGATAAAAGAAAATGTTGACGTTGTTGAAATAGGTCTACTTATTACAGCGTCAAAATACCTTACTTTGTTGACGGAAATGTGGATTTCACTTCCGCTTCCGGTTGAAATAGCTGTGTAATTACATTTTGTTGACAGTACTTCGGCCTGCACTCCAAGACCCGTATTCACCAAAACTTCACAACCCTTTCAGTGCCGTAGGCGAAAGCAGGGACTTTTCCGGGCGGCATAGATCAAGATCAGACTGCACAGAACGTGCAATCTGATCTTGGATCTATACCTTTTATCTATACTTTTTTGGTCATGCCTATAAGATAAAGATTTTTCTGAGTACTGAACACTGGACTGTATTTTCAGCCGTGGAAAGAGGACTACTTTAAAGACTTGGCGCTGTAAGAGTTATTTGCATAAATCTATATTTAGAAAGTAATTCCATTTCTGATTGGCTGAACCATTTGGTTGCGTAACTTCGAAATTTGAAAAAAGAAATCTTAAGAATTAGATACTAAGAATGTTATTTACTCTTTACCACACAGCCCCAAGTTCAAACGACCCTAAAAGAAAAGGCCTTTGAAAACATTGTGCGAAAAGCAGAAAATGTTGTTAAGTAGCATTTTCTCCTTCTACAATGTTTTACAATGTTTTCTACCCTATCAAAGACAAAAATCGCCATTTGAGCTCCATTTAATTTGTCGTCTGTAAATTTCTTTCAACTTGGTCCAGTCCAAAATTTTGTCTTTTGGAAAAGAGTTAAGTTAATTTTTGTTGAAATTGGGCCTTGGTGGAACACCGTAACAATGCAACAGGCGGCTTAGTCTGGCTTGAAAAAAAAAAGATGTTATTAAAGTTGTTAATAGACTTTTTAGCGGCAATGTCCCTTTACTAATCTCTTGAAGTCAAACGCCGTGACAGCTGGTTAAAAAAGTCTGGCAAAAAAATGAACCCGTTAAAAATATTTTCACAAAAACAACACTTATTGCCTATTTGTAAAATATTTAAATCATAAATAAACCGTGCTTTGTGAAAAGAGGGTTGAAAGGAGCTGCAAAAAAGCATCGACTCTTGTCAGCCTGCGCAGTCCTGACGTGGGCCAAAACTTTTCGCTGTCAGTAAATTTTTTTCTGCATGTGAAAGGACCATCCTACCTCAGATTTAGTCGGTTGTAAGACTAAATACATATCATGGATCCATAATTATGTGACGAAGATGCATTGAGCCCCCTCTTCCTAGAGTATGGCCCAAAAGAGCTTTGTGACACTCAGAAAAAAAAAGTTAACCCAAGTTGTAAAGATCTAACGATAACAACAAGAATGGCAAAATAGATGTCTCTAATCCTTTACAAAAACGATCCATTAGAAAGACAGTTTTTGGAAACATTGTAAAAATGCAGGTGAACAGCATTTTTTTCCATTTCCAACATTGTTTTCTACCCCTTCAGAGACTAATCAAATCATTTCACCCATATCTATTTTACCGTCTGCAAATGCTTTCAGTTTGGACAGGTCTAATATTTTGTCGTTTAGTAAAGAGTTACGCTGATTATTTGCCACGCTTTCGTGAAAAAAAAATCACGTGAGTAGTTATTTCTATTCGTTCCATTTCTTCTTTTACGGACCAAAATGGTTAAAACATTTGAGAATACACACAAAAATTGATTGTATACTGGCCCCCGCCATGTAACTGAAATAATGTTGGAAACGGTGCTAACTTTTAACCAATTGACAAAATTCTGAGCTGGACCAAATTGAAAGCATTGGCAGATGACAAATTAAATGTAGCTCAAATGATGATTCTGTCTATGATAGGGTAGAAAACATTATAGGAAAAGGAGAAAATGCTGGTTACATGCATTTTCTCCTTTTCCCACTATGTTTTCAATAACCTACTCTTTCTGGGTCGTTAAAACTCGGGATTGTGTGGCACAGCGTTAAATATCAAACAAACTTTTTCTTTCTTTCTTGTAATTCAATTCTGTAGACATGTCTAAATCAGCAGGGCCAAGGGTCAAAGAGGAAAGAACTAGGAATTTAAGAAATGACAGCGTGATCAGTAGATAACATTCTTTTCTTTAAAACATACCACTCACCTTTCTCGCAAGGTAACTAATTATTCGAAAACAATGTGGTGTTAATTAACAGGTATTTCCATATGCACAGGAAAAAAGAAAGGGAAAAAAACCTTTTTAAAGCCCAGTTCCTCAAAATACCTCCCAAGTCGTTGGTATATAAAGTCGTTATGCAATCACAAAGAAATCACTTTTACAGACAAAGAGTTCGATGAACAAACGAATATAGATCTACCCAACGCCTAAGTCTTCGACTTTTTACACTGTGTATGTATTTTTCCTGCTTTTTCCCCTCTTCTCTGTGTTTTCAGATACATTAAAAAAGTTGGTATGTAAATCTTTATATGAGCTATATACCCGATTTTACCAGGCCGCCCCTCATATATATCACAATTTCAGAATCGAAATTTTCAGCACATATCAAATGATATCCGGTTCCATATTCACAACCATCGTTGGTTTCATTCAAGATTTAGAAAGTAAACGCAACTTCTGATTGGCTAAACCGTTTGGTTTAGCCAATCAGAAGTTGTGTTGCTTTCGAATACAAATTATTTTTTTTAATAAGACCAGGAAAATTCTTAATAATGGTTTTTGAATATAAACCTCGATGCCTAGGTGTTCGTATATAAATCATAATTAGAACGTAGGCCTCCTTATTTGTTATCGATTCTTTTTTATAAGATATTGGAAAAAAATACAGTTAAAAATAGAACTTTGCAAATTTTATTGATTCAACTTAATTATTCCATCATAAAACATATTCAGTTTCTAAATCATGTATTTACATTTGGTTATGCTATGACTGCTTTATACACGTCGACTTAATAGGGAAAAAGTTAAAAGGACCACATTCTGAATATTTCGATAATGTTGAATATTATTGTAAGGGGTATTCATTTCGCAAACTCTTTAAGGAGAAATCGAATGTAAAATAGGTCAAGTTTTCCACTATTTATTCTGTTCAATAACAAACTTATGTCACACAATAAATGATTCAAATATTCAAAAAAGAAGACAGTGTCAAACAGTCCCCGAAAATGTATCCAAAAACGAAAAAAAAAGTAATTCAAATCCGATAAAATTCCTTTAAAGAAATATACACCAGCAGACGACGAATCTTGCCGGTAGGTGGAGCCTAAAGCGGCACATCGATATTTATGCAGACCGATATTATTAAAACAGCAATTCCGTAATCGCTGTTTTAAAAATTGAGTGAAATCAAAGATAAACCATAATTCCTTGGGCAACGAACTCACGTCAAAATTATTAATTACGCGCTCACATGGCAAGTTCGAATCTGGACTGTAACATCACGAATGCGTTTTGCGATGCACGATCAACCTTTCACCTTCTGGTCAGTATAACTGAATACTAAATTAGATTGTTAACCGTTATTTTCTCATACACCATATTTTATATAAAAAGTTTTCTTCCTCAGGTTCCTTTAAACACGAGACCATTTGATAAAAGATTAAACAGAGACAAAGTAAATCAAAGCGATAAAAAGAGCTATACTAGGCTAAGTAAGTATGTTGAGTACAACTTTTTTGAAAGGGTTTTTTACCCGTCGCTCTTTCTAGTATTTCTATCCTATATGGCCTGCAACACGCGGAAAGGGGCATTTGGACATTTGCGTAAAGTGTCGTCCCGGATCAGCCTGCACAGTCCGCACAGGCTGATCCGAGACAACAATTTCCGTTCGTGTGTGATTTTCTGTTACACGAAGGTATACTGTGGGACAAAATCTAATGTTGACGTAAAGTGCCGTCCCGGATCAGCCTGCGCGGACTGCGCAGGCTGATCCGGGACGAAACTTTACGCAAATATCCGAATGCTCCTATTTGCATGTTGCAAGCCATATTTGAGTCGTGTTTTGGGAAAAGGGGGTTTTATGCATCTCCGAACAAAGAAACAAATGAACAAATGCATAACAGAAATACAGGGACCAGGCAGGATTCGAACCTAGAATGCCCGGACGAAAGGCCAATACCATAACCACTGAGCTTAAGGGAATTCTCCCTAACGCAGTTGTTAGGTATTGTATTTAAATCGGGATGAAGCTATGCATGAAGGAGTGATCTCCCGTAACACAGGCAAGTCATCACATAACTAAGAGTCCATAAAATATATTTAGTCTAACTACCGACTGTACCCGGAGGTAGAATGGTCCTTTGACACGCAGAAATTTGACCAAAAGGGGACTCCGCAGGCTGACCTTGGTCGTACTTTTTGGATATGCAATAAACCCCCTTTTCACAGAGCATAACTCATTTCAAAAGTGCATTTTGTAAACCGTGGCGCATTATGTAGTTTACAAAGATTTATAGAGTAGTAATACCCTATTATAGCGTCCTAACCAATAGAAAAACCGTTGTCTGCGCATGTCGTATTCTTCGAAGATTCGACCTGTCTGCTATGACGCATCACCCATCCCCGAATACTTGGGAAAAGTAGGGCTTATACCGAAGCTATTAGCCTATTACCCAAGCATGTAGGGGCTGTTTTAATAAATGGCCGGTGCATAGGTTATGTGCTAGTCGATCATAGCTGAATGAATCGCACCAGGTGGCGTTTTATTGAGTAAACGTTTATTACATTTTGAAATTCAAAGTAACGGTTGTTGTTTTGAAAAGTAGTCCGGTTCTGTACCCAGAATGCCCTAATTAGATACATATGTATTTGTAGAATGCCATCTAGCGGAAGATAATGATACAAAAACGCCAATGGTTGCCTGCCGCTTGGCGCAATGCCGACGGGTGAGCCAATAGAAAACCAGATAACTACTGACAACATTACTTTCTGATTTGGTAATAGATATTGGCCATGCTCTGAGAAAAGGAATTTAATGCATATGCGCAGGCTGACCTGGGCCGATACCTTTTGGAATCGTTCAATTTTATACCTGTTCAAGGCCCAGTCAACTGCATGATTCAGCCGGTTGTTAGACAAAATGGACTTTATGTATCCATTATCATGTTATGACTTGCTTAGTATCAGGCATCACGAAGATGCATTAAGTCCCCCCCCCCACTTTTGCCAAAGCATGGCTCAACTGTATTTGATTTTGAAATTCCTTGCTAACTAAAGAACTAAATATAACAACATACGAATCCCGTCTTTCAGTTAAATCCCAAAAAATAATTGTTACTAGTAGTGCAAAAGTTTCGACCAAGGCTAGCCTGTGCAGACTGCGCAAGCTAGCCATGGTCGACACTTTTGCAAACGCCTTAAACCCACCTTTTCACAGGGTTTAAATGAGAACTTGTTTCATTTCAGATATACCACAACATATTAGAAACATCATAAAAGCACCAGGAGACATGAACATCAAAACCGTCGTTGCACGAGTGTTAGTTGCAGCAATAGTAGTCCTTAACAGCGTACAAGCAAATTTGAGTAGCTTACCATGCTCAAACATCACGCCAGACAATCCTTCCGCCTTAGACTCTGTACATGAATCGTTTCTTATGCAGCCCACTTACGACCATGATGACATACCCTCCTCAGTTCGAGCATACGTGAATATCACACGCACTCCCCTGGACGACCGCTCGGAAAATAAGATCTGCGGACACATAACGACAAATATGTCTCCCGAACAAATAAATCTTCGGAGTAGCTGTCCTTGGCATTACGTACTCAACACCGACAACAACCGAATTCCGGCGACTTTAGTTGAAGCCAAGTGCAACTGTCAAGGAAGAACAAGTTGCGTTGGCGCCTCTACTCACACACGCTGTATGCCGGTCAGATATTACACACGTGTACAAAGAAAGTTTGCTAACTGCTTGAATGAGAACGAACAGTTAGAGCCAGTGTTCATGACAGTTCCCGAACCAATCGTTGTAGGCTGCACGTGCGGGATACAATTACGTCATCACCAGAGCCGTCATCATCATGGACACGGCCATAACTGAAATGGGTTTTAAGTGCACAGGACAGACATGATACATTTTTGGCTGGGATAAGAAAATCATTTTTTTTTTTTTTTCAGGAATTTATGTTGTTGTTTTTTTTTTTAGTTTACTTTTATAGGCCCTGTGTTCCTGTTTTTTTTTAATCTTCCTTTTGAAAAATAAAAGAATTAATTATATATAAATTATTTACGTAATCTTTTTAAGTCTTGAATGCAACAAAGTTCTACAACGTACATTGGTCAGTTTTCAAACCTCTTCAGTACTGATTTTTTCCACAATAACTTAGAACTTTTTGCCTTGGTGCAGCGATCGTTATTATGCTTTTTCACCCATTCTTTCACTGTTTGAATTTCGTGTTCAAGACAATATAAAACTTTTATAGAATCAAGTCAACCAAACGTTCAAATGACGAAGGAATTAAGGTTATTTTAATTGAATGAATACTGATTTTCGTTTAAACCCTATCTGCTTATTCGTATAAATATAGAATTAAAGCGTGCTCGTATAAATATAGATTTAAAGCAAAATGAACAAAGTATCAATATTTGGTTATCTTTTTGTCCAAAGGTGATAGGATGGAATTTAAAATGACTTGTGATATTAATTATGAAAGGTTTTCCATATTTCTAGGGTTGTACCCTCAGTCACGTCAAACATATTTTTTTACTGTAGTTTATGTTTTGGGTTTATTTTTGCATTTTAAATGTCTGCACTGTTGTTATTTAAGTTTTCAAATTGTTCATGGTTAAGTTTAAAGTCAGAAATGAATATTGAATTTTATAGAATTCTTTGGCTAGAATATCATTGTTCAAATGTAGATTTTGTGTGCGTGTGATATTTGGTCTTGATTTATACTTTCCACATGGTTATAAAAGCATACACTAATATATTTTTCTATTATTTTTGTTACATATTTTTGCTCACATAAGCACAAAGTGCTCAAGATGAGCTTTTGTGATCGTATTGTGTCTGTCGTCCGTCCTGCGTAATGCGGGGTCAACAATTACCTTGTGTACACTATAGATACCACATTTTCAGTCCGATACTCACATTTTCGGTTGAATATTTATGAAACTTGGTCAAAATGTTTGTTTTGCACAAGTTTAAAAATAGATTACGTCTAATCTTAGAAAAATCCGTGTGTTCCTCCCTAGAGGCCACATTTACTGTCTGATACTTATGAAAGAGAGTCAGACTGTTTGTCTTGTTTGATATCTTGGACAAGTTTGAAATTCGGTTGTGTCGGTTAAAAAAGTAGGTATCCCGGATTTATCTTAGAGAAACCTTGTTCGCACTCTAGAGGCCATATTTTCAGTCCGATATTCATGAAAACTGGTTAAAATGCTTGTGTATTTCACATTTTCACAACCAGCATCCCTCCAACTTAATCAATCCCAGATTACCTTACTCAGGTGAGCACTTTAGGGGCTGATGATCCTCTTGTTTACTAAAAACTATTGAACTGATATATTGTACATGTTAATGCCCATGTCTTTCTGTTCTTCTTGCAGTTTTTTTTTTTTTTTTGAATACTTGTACAAATGAATCTCATTTTACTTTTTATTAACTTTTATGGTTTACATATCGCATTTAGGTTTCGTTTTGTGTTTATGAACAAATCTGTTTTAAGAAAACGTGTATTTGCTTTTCATTATTAAATCTGACTAGATCTATGTTGGATCATTTGAAAAAAAAAAACAAGTTTGATAACTATTGTAACTGATTCAATTTAATAAGCTTTTCTGCTAGAATGTGTTGTGCACCATTTACTTGGTTAGAACAGTTGCTAATATTCAATAATTCTTTACTAAAACAACAAAATTTAAGACTTGTCTGAATTGAAAGCATTTCCAAACAGCAAATTCAATGTGACCAAAATGGTGGGACTTGTCTCAGAAAGGGTAGAAAACACTGGGGACAATAAGAAAATGCTGTATACCAGCATTTTCTCATTTTCCCACAATGTTTTCAAAAGCTCTCCTCAACGGAATCGTTAAAATTAGGGTAAACCTAAAGAAATAAATGAAATGTACCTAGTTTTCAACCCCCTCAAAAAAAATGTGATTTCAAACTTCTTTTTGCCAGGAAATCCAGATCTTATTTAAGGTGCAAGCATTTAATTATCAGAACAGAACACAACATAATTGTTCATCTTATCTTTATACATTTTTTACCCCTTTTAGTACTGTTTTAAAGTTGGCATTTTTTTTTTTTTTCTTTTTTGTTTTGTTTTTGTTTGTTTGTTTGTTTGTTTTTTCTTGTTTTAGTAGATCTATTAAAATGTTTTTTGTTATAATTTTGCTTTGTTAAGTTTACTTCTTTTATTACTAATCAAATATCAATGGTTGACATCAGTCTCATATCTCATATCAAAGATTTCTAAAATACTAGAAAATATAATAGTCGCATAACTATTTCATCCAATTCAAATCTTCCATTGACTTACATGTATTTTCCAGTTGGTAAGAATATAAATTACGCTACTTCTGATCATGCGATCATAAAAAAACTAAACTAGTCGACAGCCAGGTTTCTTGAGCTATTAACAATAATGATATATATACTATTAGTGTTTTTCGCCTGGCATCAAAAGTTGTTGCAGCTCTTTCAAACACAGTAGTGTTCTTTAACAGCTACATTTTGGCGATATTGGCATCGACGTCAATTTAAAAAAAAATCGAAAATGCTGATAGCTTTTTAAACAGCCACATCTATATCGTATTACATCGTATCGAGTCTGAAAATATGTATTTCAATGTCAAATTAGTTTCATAACTATAGCTTCAGATTTTAACCCACAATAAGTTGATACTTAAATTTTGGAAATACACGTTTACAATTCAATGGAGATTCGGACTTTGATGAAATGTCACCTTGATGAAATATACTCTAAAGAATGCTCTCCTTTGGAATGCAGACAATTGATTGATAGCACAAGTTTCGACCTCGGTCAGCCTGCGCGGACTCTTTGCAGATGCATTACACCCCCTTTTCACAGAGCAGTGGATTTTAAAACTAGGTTAAAAAGTTGCCAGGCTGCTCTATCTTTTGTTTAGGTCCACTTTTTACCTAGTTCTATTTTTTCCGACCATGAAATAACAGATTGTCATCTTCACAATAATTTCCATTGTTTTCAATGGTATGATTTACACTTGGACAAAACTAGATCTATAGACACTGAATATAAGTTTTCAAATAGAACAATCAAAAGCACAAAATCGGAAAAGATCGAGGGATTATTGTGGACCACAATCTAATTTTTTTATGAACATACTGACGGTAGAGTTAAAAAGGTAAACCAAATGCTAGGCCTCACTGAAAGGAGTTTTCTATATTCAGACATATTAGTATGAACAGAACAGAAATTACACCAGAGGATAAGTAACTAAAGGAAATTTTAAAACAAGAGGACTGCATGCAAGTGCCAACGATCGGCTGCAAGTGCTTGATTTCCAGTGAAAATTCTAAAAGGGGCAGAACTGTGTCAAAAGTATTCCCATGGTTATCTGCCTTTGATGTATAGGTTTCCCTTTTGATGGTGAACAACTTGCCCAAGTCTGAGGTTAATATCTTCAGTAATAACAAAGATACATTTAGATCTATTACAAAATGTCAAAATTTTCGCACGACGACGAAAACGTAGACGACCACGCCAGGGCTATGACAAGAACTTTGAAAACAGCCGAGCTAAAAGTTGGCAAGTCCGTGACCTGAGAAAAAATTCATTCTCATAAAGAATCGTCGATAATTGGAATAGGCTGCTTAGGGATATAATTTTACGTGAAACTGTAAATAGATCTAGTTTTAACCTTCATGCTACCGACATTCTCCCAACTTAATCATACTAAGAGGGGTCCGTGTGGACCCCGGTCACTAGTAAACTTGTATCATTCTCGATTTCTTGTGTACAAATGTTCAGAATATTATTTGTGAAAGTTCAGTAACTGAAAATCAACTGCTCCTGGTATTATTTATTGCCTTTTCTGTCACGGAGAAACAATTGAAATATGTATGAGGTGAGTATAACATGCGTGATATATAGAATA
The DNA here is from genome assembly GCA_946811185.2 of Hippopus hippopus. Classification (NCBI taxonomy): domain Eukaryota; kingdom Metazoa; phylum Mollusca; class Bivalvia; order Cardiida; family Cardiidae; genus Hippopus; species Hippopus hippopus. The sequence continues at coordinate 2,241,407 of OX328109.1, forward strand.
ATAATGATATTCCCTAGGGTCTGCAGGGACCACAACAGATTTTAGGTTTTATATTCCAATCACTCTGAAGCCACCAAAGTTTCTATAAATTCAGGTTGAGAATAGGTTTAGTAACAAACTCCTAAAATGACAGTTCCCTGCAGCTTCAACTTTTGTATCATAGACAAACAGAGAACCATGTGGGGTCCATATGGACCCCACACGGTATGATGAAGGTTAAACACAATTTAAATGAAGTATGCCGGAAAAAATTACCAGTCAAGTTTGAAGCTGATTGCTATGGACCTGAACCCCGACTTGGTAAAGTTACCGTTAGTCCTTATTGGACCTTAAAGTAAGAAACTGTGTTTCCGTCTTCATAGATCTACCATCTACATTGTACATGTATGTAGATCTACATACTCACGAGCTATCGTTTCTTTTTGGAACTGATTAGCCCCCAGATCTAGCCAAGTGCTATCTCTAACCAGGTCCAGCTAGATCATTTTGCTGGAGGATAACGGGAAGATACTCAACCAGTAGAAAGATTGTGGATAAAGAGATCGATTTAAGGTACCGCACCTCTGCGACACTGCTGCGGGGTCGTAGTATCAAAAGTAGTCCTATGTGAAATTTTGCAGTAGCACTTTTGTTGCTCTGTTTCATGGAGCAAAAAGGGCTTGGTGGTGTTTAATTTAGATTTGCTTCAAATTTAGGCAGTGGTGGACCACTTCGATGTATTTTTATTGTTTATTGACTGGACTATATTGTGTCAGTGGAGGAACACAAAATTTGGGTCATGGCCGTGAACATATGTTTACCGACAGAAAAAATTCTTTGGTGTCTGTGTGGTTTTTTTTTAGCAAAAAACGCAATCGGTTGACATGTTGTTTTTATTGCATTTTTTGGAAACTATTTAAATACTTTTGAAAGCAAGAGAAAGAAAAGCCCTTGGTTTGTCAATAAGCGATCTGTGAAGCTTCAAAGATGGTCAATTTCACTCTATCGAAAACTGTGGTGTGACACCTCAAAAGATTATCAAAATTTCCGAGTCGTCTGCAGCCGATTATGGGAGGTAACAAATCTATCGGGGTTCCTTTTTACCCGTTGCGGCCGCCACGAAGCAGGAAACCAGTCGAAGGGCAATAATTCTCAAAACAAAAAGCGTGGGTTTTTTGAAAGCTGACAAAACAAAACAAAGGAGTTCGATAACCCCTAACAGATGGCAAGCATTACTCCATATAATGGTGGAGAAGGAGATCAAGCCCCTACTACATTGGTTAATATTTTTTCTCTTCAATTTTATCTTACAGATTTGCAAAAAGCAGTATACGTAAGCTAATAGTTTCGTTACGATCAGCTTCGTTCTTTTTTTACTTCACAAATTTGTAGAATTACAGTATCAGTTAAATCGATAGCCAAATCAGGCCCATTACAAACTTGAATTCTTGGTTGACTTGGCCATTTTATTTGCATGTATTCAGGAAATGAACACGGTAAATACTGCCACAAATATGGTTTTAAAAAATGCAAGTTTTCAAATGGAGTAAAAAAACCAAAAACGGGAAAAAATTAGATAGGCAATTTATCTTTGGAAGGGTAAAAAAGGAGCAATGCAGGTAACCATTATTTCTCCTTTTCCCCACAATGTGGTTTTTTTTTAAGCCCTGTCTCTCGGGCTAGGGGGTCCTGTGTGGTGAAGTGTAGGACTCGTGACCTGGAGTCCCCGGGTTCGAGCCTCGCTGGCTCCACTGGGTTTTTTACAGGAGTGTCCTTGGGCAAGACACTTCAGAGACCTAGCCTAGTACTGTTGAAACCCAAGAAATACATGAATATGTGAGCTGTTGGCGAGATATGACTGAAATAATGTTGAAAGCGGCATAAAACACCATTTAAACAAATAAACGAACTCTCTCAGGGTAGTTAGCCCTGTAGCACACTTTTTTGAGTTTAAAAAGTTCAAACTCAAAACATTGGTAGATAACAAATGAAATATGATAAAAGTTCTGGAATCATCCTTGCAAGGGTAGAAAACATTGTAAGAAAAGGAGAAAATGCTGGTTACCAGCATTTTCTCCTTTTCTCACAATGTTTTCTAAAGCTTTTTTCTTCATTAAAGTCATTAAACACAGGATTGTGTGGTTAAGGGTTAAATCTTGGAATTGTTTGGTAAAGGGTGAAGAATGAATCAAAGTTTGAGGTTTGTATTTACAGATTATTGGCAGTGAGGGAACAGGTAAACATGGGCTAGCCAAGTGTCTTGCAGATATGGGTAATACAGTTGAGCTGAAAGTGTAAGCGGACAGTTCTTCATAATTAACTCTTTACCACAGATTCCTGAGTTGTAACGACCTTCAGGAAAAACGTCTTGGAAAGCATTGTGGGAAAAGGAGAAAGCATTGTGAGAATAGGATAGAAGAAAATGCTGGTAGCCAGCATTTTCTTCTTTTTGGGAATATGTTTTCTACCTTAAATTAGAGCTTACGCTCATTTGTACCAAGTTTGATTTCGTTGTCTACTGAAACATGTATTTTAAATGTGGGAGTGACAGTGTCTAAAATGTGTTGTTTGGGAAAGGGACAAATGATCTACTGTTAGTTAACTTGTTTTCAAATGACAAATATTAGACTTGTCCAACTGGGAAACTTCTGCAGATGACAAATTTTAAATTGATACAAATGGGCTTAGGTTTTCTGATAGGGAAGAAACCATTGGTAGCAAAGGAGAACTTTCTTGTTTCAAGCAATATCTCATTTTTGCACAATGATTTCAAAAGCCCTCTTCCCAAGGGCCATGAAAACATGAGGCAGTTTGATATTTTATAAACCAAAGGAGCTGTTTTGATTTCCTGTCTTTAACTCGTTACCAGACATCAAAATTTTAAGCATTTGCAGAGGACACATTAACACTTTATACCACACAATCCCGACTTTTAACGACCCTGAGAAAGAAGCCTTTTGAAAACATTGTGGGAAAAGGAGAAAATGCTGGTTACCAGCATTTTCTCCGTTTCCCACAATGTTTTTACCCTTTCCAAAGGAAATGTCCATTTTTGAGTCAAAATAATTTTGTCGTCTGCAAATGCTTTCAATTTAAACCAGCCTTAAATTTTATCGTCTGGTAAAGAGTTAAAGCCAATTTACACTATGTGCCTTTTCATATCTGCTGCAACGTATGTGCTACATCACATCTTGTAAACCCTGAGGGAATTGCTTGCAGATCTGTAAAGCAGAGGAAATAGAACATGCTCTATTTCATCTGTTTTTCAGAAGAAAGTAATCCTCAATTAGTGCTCAGTACGCTAGATGCCAGCCCTTTATCTTGATAGTAAGTAAAGCTGTGGGGGTCTCTTTGTTGTCTGGTAAAGAGTTTATCCGTCATCAAAGAATCTCATGATTTTCACGACACTGAGAAAACAGGCTTCTGCAAGCATTGTGGGAAAAGGAGAAAATGCTGATTACAAGCATTTCTTGTTTCCCATGATGTTTTCTGTCCTTTCAAAGACAAACATGTACTTTTTAATCAGCAACTACTGAATAGGTAAACTAGACAATAGGAGGCAAATCTATTGAACATACCATGTAAACATGAAAAATATGCTTGAAATAAGACTTGCCTTATCATTCTGGTTAAACATCCTGTGTAAATCAGCCTTTAAGTATTACTCTAATGTTGGGACTTGTATTTGAAACAGAAGGAAACATTGCGAGAATTGGAACGGAAGCAGCATGAATGTACCTTTTTTCTGTTTTGTGATGCATATTGCTAATCGGTTTATTGTGTGTGTGTGTGTGTGTGTGTGTGTGTGTGTGTGTGTGTGTGTGTGTTTTTTAATTTATTGCTTTATTGCTATCAGTTTATTGCAGGCATACATGTTGCAGTTTACCACTCCCAGCAAACAGTCCTGTTAGCCAAATGAATGTACCATTTATCTGTTTTATGATGCATATTGCTCATAAAGAAAGGTAGGATGATATTTCATGAGGTTTTCTAACATGCATAGGTACAATACAGATTCTTTTTTCGAATGAGTACATTGCAGAACCAATCTGTATTCTCCTCATCCAAAATTTAGACTGGTTCATCAGTGTATGAGTCAAATTTAATTTCATGTTGTACCCAAGGGTGTTTTTACACTTAAAGTGACAATAACTGCCAAAAGTAGACAAAGTAGGTGTTAAAATGCATTTGAATTTAACTCATACCATAGACATGTAAAAGTATGGAAATTACATTTATTGTGAAGATAACAGTCTGTTATTGTATGGTTGGTCCAATTGTTAGTCTGTGGCAGAGAAATTAATTTCAGAACTAGGTTACTGCCTACCAGGTCACTCTATCTTTTGTTTACTTTTAGCCTGATTTGAAATTCATTTTTTCTGCCAGCAACTAAAACTTGGACTGACCACATAATAACAGATTGTCATCTTCACAATATTTTCCATACTTTTAAATAGTATGATTTAAATTTAAATGCATTTAAACACCTGAATTGTGTTTTTGGCTGCAATTTGGGCCTTTAAAGGCACATGAGGGGCCAAGAGTAAACAATACAGGAGTCAAACTTCAGACAAATTTAAATCATACCATTTAAGGTATTGATACTGTTATGAGTCTGATAATGTGTTTCAGTGGAATCTGTCGAAGTTCAAGTTGCTGATAGAAAAATGTGTGTAAATCTAGAACAGAAGCTGCTAACTTTAATTAAGAAATAATCTTCTTTTTATCGTGGTTTATCGTTCAATAAACCATGCTTGTGAGTTATGAGGCACAATAAATAATCCACGAGGGCGATAGCCCGAGTGGTTTATTCATTGTGCCTCATAACTCACAACGTTGTTTATTGAATGATAAACCACTATAGAAAGAAGATTATTTCGATTCTAACATGACCAACTCTTAATGAAAGGAAAACAAGTTCATTCTTCGTGTAAAAACGCAGATGCATATTATATTCCATTGAATAAACCACGGCTGTTCCACATACTTACCAAAACAAAACCCTACTGCCAAGTCAGTAAATATGAGAAGAATCAAAATTCCAATAAAACCTTTAGGCATCAAACACACAAACAAGAAATTGCACCGTTTAACTGTTATATTTTCCTACTTTCAAGTGACAAAGAAGAATGAATCTTTCGTCAAGCATTAGAGTAGTAGTTCCTTCGAATGCTCAGAATATTACTCCACCCACTCCCAATCCCATTTCCAATGCAACACTGGACAATTTTGAACTAACCTTCAGCTTGAAAAGACACTTGATTTACATATGTTTACTAGTAACATTTCATATAGTTCCATCGTTGTCAATTTTTATTAGATCTAAAACAGTTAGTATCAGTAAATCCTTGAAGATTTTCCTTCGTCCTTGGTCAAGGAGCGGAAAATGACAGTTAGTTTACATCAAGTGACCTTCATTGGTAAAATATCGGAGGGCGAAGACATGGAACAGCTACAGGCTACTTACTTTATTCAGAAAGACGTCACTCTGTATAGAATGACGTAGATTTTACCACTCTTTCATTGCACTATGGTTATAGAGCCGAATTCACGTGTCATGTTAGAATTCTAGTTTTGAAATTAATTTTTCTGCCAGAGACTGGAACTGGAACCAATATGGAACCAGTGATAATTGGTGAGAGAGAAATGAATCGTGTGGCAATAACTGTCACTAATCCTTGGAAAGAAATTTGCCAAGCTGGATTGCATTAAAATTACTTGTAGCACACAATTTCTTCTGCTACCACAGTGTTTTCGAAAGACATCAGCTGCAAGACTAGAAAGGCCTTTGCAGATGGCAAAGTTAACAATTTACAAGTCAGTCTTGAGTTTTAATGACCTCAAGGCAGAAGGCTTGCAAAAACATTGTGGGAAATGGACAAAATGCTGGTGACCAGCATTTTGTCCTTTCCCACAATGTTTTCTATCCTTTGAAGACAATTTCTGTTATTTGAGCCACATCTTATTTGTTGTCTGCAAATGCTTTGAATTCTGAGTAAAAAAGAAAGCCATACTCTGACAAAAGAGGGCTTTATGCATATATGTGATCCATGATACCAAGCAAGCCATCATATACTTACAGATCGGTAAAATCTATCTTTTTTAACAACCAACTTAATCACGAGATACACTGGTCCCTGGGCATACAGAAAATTGACCAATAATGAAAAGTTTCGGCCAGGCCCAGGTCAGCCTGCATGGACTGCACAGGCTGACCTGGGTCGATACTTTTTGCAGATGCATTAAGCCCCCTTTTGAAAGAGCATGGCTCACTTTGTGGTTTTGTTAATCTGTTTGTTTGATTACAGTTTTAAAAATCTGTTACACTGTATCGGTCAGGTGGATGTCGGATATTTCCTGGGAAGATCTGCTATAATTGTAAACAGATCAGGTGAGTAGCTTTCAGTCTCTGTTTATAGAGAAAATTGTTTCCCAATTTGCAACTTTAACTCTTTATCGAGCAATTTCAAGTTTTACCAGCCTTTGGAAGAGAAGAATTTTGATAACATCATGGAAATGCTGATTCTCCTTTGCCCCCAATGTTTTCTGTCCTTTCAGAGACAAATCCCATTATTTGAGTTTTATCAAATATGTCGTCCGCAAATGCTTTCAATTTGGACAAGTGTAAAATTTTGTCGTCTGGTGAAGAGATAACGCATCTGAAACAGGAATCTTCTGTATTAATCCTCTACCATACAACAAAATTGTAGACTGGTCCAAATTGAAAGCATTTACAGACAACAGATTAAACATGGCGAAAGTGATTGGAATTGAATCAGAAAGGGTAGAAGCCATTGCAGGAAAAGGAGAAAATGTGGGTTACCATGGTCATAAACCCTTAGGCTGGTAAGTGTGACTCACTGACCTTTTGTGGACAGTGTAGATCAAGATCAGACTGCACAGAATAAGGAGATATTTTTCTCAAAAAAATAAGTGTGAAATAGCAACATTCAGGTTTTTACGATCGGCTTAAAAGTTTCATTTCACTTATTTAGCAGGATAGGGGTTAAATCTCAGGATTGTGTGATGAAGGGTTTAGCTTTGTATATGGCCTGCAACACGTGAAAAGGGGCATTCGGGCATTTGCTTAGTGTCTTCCCGGATCAGCCTGCGGAGTCCTCGCTGACTAATCCGAAAGGACATTTTCTGTTTTTATGTACTTTCCTGTTTTGCGCAAGTCTACTGAAGAACAAAATCTAATGAAGTCCTAAAGTGCCGTCTCGCATTAGCCTGCGCAGGCTGATCCGAGACGATATTTTATGCAAAAGTCCAAATGCCCCTATTCACCTGTTGCAAGCCATATCTGCATTATCTTTGACAGACTAAATTTTCATCACGTACAATCGTGTAGGTCAGAGGCAGATACTTTGCATGCATAGATAACTTAGGCAGTTGTTTTTTGACAAACTTTGCCCGCTGTAAATCAGCATTTTCTTCTTTTCCCATGATGTTTTCAGCGCTGTTAGAATCTGGTTTCATCAATTGAGCCACTTTTAATTTGTCGTCTGCGACAGCTTTAAATTTGGACAAGTGTGAAATTTTGTCAATTGGTAAAGGTTTAATCTAAACATTCATTTATTCATGGTACAGGTAATTCAACAGAAGAAGTTCTACCATTTTCAGATATCAGAAACATTGGGGCCCAGTATGGAATTCCTGTTTTATTCAGAAATACACAGGTAAAAATAACATCTCACAAATGTGTTTATGTACTATTGAATGTATACGAGTGGTGCTCTGGCAAAAGATTTGATGCATCTTCCTGATGCAGATAGCAAACGAGATGTCACATGATGATGCATCCATAAAATCCATTTTGTTTAATAGCTGACTGAATCGTCAGGTAGTCTGGTCCTTTGACATGTAGAAAATTGATGTATAGCAAAAGGTTTTGATCCAGGACGGCCTGCGTGGACTGCACAGGCAGACATGGGTCAATACTTTTTGCAAATGTATTAAACATCCTTTTCATAGGGCATGGCTGATATAGAAATTTGACTCTATAGTCCTGCCAATTCAAAGAATTTGAAAACAGCTTGGAAAAAGCAGCAAAGGTGTAAGACAAGCCAGTGTTGCCTTTCGAGCCATTTTGTCCATGTCTCATTTTTTTTTAATACCTTTCCTGTTTTCCAGATAATTTTTGCTTTGTGTCAAGCCCTTTGCCTAGCCATGTAGCTCAGTGGTTATTTTATCTGACTCGTGACCTGGTGGTTCTGGGTTTGATACCCAGCACTGATGGCCATGATATGACCTAAGCTGTTAAAGTGGTGCTAAACTTCAATACAACCAGCCAACTTAATCCTTTACCAAACTACTCTGAGCACTGTTTAGAGAAAAAAACTTACATCTTTTATTTTGCTCAAATCCGCTGATGGAATCCTTTTTTGACTTAAGTTTGAGTTCATTATTTTAGATGCATACTAACACTGATACACTTTGATAACATTCTCAAATCCTTACTTGACAACACAACTCAAAAACGCAAAATAAATGGACTTATCTCAGTTTACAGACCCTCCTTTTGGAAGAAATTTACAGAAGAACATTGGAATTATATTGGACACCAGCATTTTTTCCCCCTTTTTCAACGTTTTGTACCCTTTTAGAAACAAATCCGATCATTAAGGACTTGTCCTATTTGTCATATCATACCCTGTTTATTTGTACGAGTCGCAGAATTTTTTGACTGGTAAATAATTTTGTAATGTTTGACAATGGGCCATGCTCTGGTAAAAGGGGGGTTTAGTAATGCATCTCCGTGATGCATGATACCAAGCAAGTCATGATATGGCCTGCAACATGCGAAAAGGGGCATTCGGACATTTGCGTAAAGTGTCGTTTCAGATCAGCCTGCGCGGCGCAGGCTAATCTGGAATGACACATTCCATTTTGTATGTAATTTTCTGTTTTGCGCAAGTCTACTTTAGCACAAAATCTAATGTAGTCATAAAGTGCCATCTCGAGACGACACTTTACTCAAATGTCCGAATGCCCCTTTTCGCGTATTGCAAGCCATATCATAATGAACCCATAAAATCCATTTTGTCTTACAACCAACTGAACCCTGCGGTAGAATGCAGTCAGCAGGCTGACCTGGGTGGATACTTTTTGTATATGCATTAAACTCCCTTTTCACAGAGCATGGCTCAAGTAACTTAGTGTTTAATTCTTAGGTGAATGAAGAATTGGCTGAATTAGGTCGAACCTTGATGAGCATGATAGAGACGGCCCTTGGTCACTATAGCAATATAACACCGCTACTGTATGATGCCATATATGTCGAGGAACAGAGTGTGAGCGATAAATCTTTGACAGTCAGCAGAGAAGGGTCAAGGTCAAAGAGGGTTTCTGTGTCCTGAAATATAGACAAATTTTTATGCCTCCAGTAGGATGGCATATAGCAGTAGCACTGTCTGTCCGTCTATTCCACTTGTCGTTTCCTCGGAACTCCAGTTATTTTCTAGCAACCAGCATTTTCTTCATTTCCCAGGATGTTTTCAGAGACAAAAAATCTTAGGATTGTTGGTAAAGTGTAAAATACATGTATATGTGATGAAAAAACATTGCAGAAAGAGGACAGACTGCACATAGTTTCTCCTTTTGTCAATTTCTACTTTTTCCACACTGTTTTTAGAAGTACTATGCTGCATTAGAGAAGACATGGAGATAATGTGATGCATTTACCTGTTTACAAAACAATCCCATGTTCTAATGACTTTGAGGAAGAAGGCTTTTGAAAACAGTGTGGGAAAAGGAGAAAATGCTGGTTACCAGCATTTTCTTCTTTCCCCACAATGTTTTCTACACTTCCAAAGGTAAATTTTAGTTTTTGAGCGACATTTAATTTGTTGCCTGCAAATGTTTTTCTTTCACCAGTCAATAATTCTGTTCTTCGGTAGAGAGTTAAATCTTATCTGGGGAACAATGTCAGAGAAAATGGGCAAGACAAAATTGAAAGAAACATTTCAAACTATGAAGTAATATCTATTCAAATATTTGATGAATATTCTATCACATTATAAAATTTAAAAAAAAATATTAATACAACTACACATATATGTATTGCCAAGACATCTATCTCTCAAGAAAAATAAAAAAAAAAACCTTTAGCAAATAAGGAAATATCCATTGCAAGAATATGTGCAGCATCTTGTCATGAAATGAGTATGACACTTTACCAAACAATTCCATGTTTTAATGACCCTGACAGGCAAGGCTTTGGAAATATGTGAGAGGATATAAAAGAGAAAATGCTGGTATCTAGGATTTTCTCCTTTTTCCACACACTGTGAAACAAATCCCATCCAAATTTAATTTGCCCTCTGCAAATGATTTAATTTGCACGAGTCTAGAATATTGTCATCTGGTAAAAGGTTAATTTACCTGACAACAAAATTCTGAATTTGACCATACTGAAAACATTTGAAGACAATTCAAATGTAACACACATGATAGGATTTATCTCGGATTGAAAATATTTCAATGTTTCAAAGGCAATAGGGTCGTCTAGTACATTGTGCCTCGAAACATTGCGGGACAAGAACAAAATGCTGGTGACAGCATATTCTTCTTCACCCACGATAGGATTTATCTCGGGGTAGAAAATATTGTGGATTAAGGAGCAAAATGCTTTTTTTTTTTTATATCTCTTGTCAACATTTTCAAAGGCCTTCTTCCTCTAGCTTGTATAACTATGGGTTGCCTGGTACGTTGTGCCTCAAATGATGGGATTTGTCTTCCAAAAGGTTGAATGAAACATTGTAGAGCAAGAAGAAAACGCTTGCGACCAGCATTTTCTTCTTCACAAAGGATGGATTCAGAAGCCTTCATCCTTAAGGCTCTTAAAACAATGGATTGTTTGGAAAAGGACTGAAATGTTACAATAAATATGTTACATTACTATAAAACAGAAATGTTAATAATAAAAAAAAAAAGACATATCTTTACCAGACGACAAAGTTCTAGACCTGTCCAATTTGACAATATTTGCAGAGAAAAACATAAACAACGATGGCAGAAAATGATGGCATAGTCTCTGAAAAGATATAAAAAATATTGAGAGAAAAGGAGAAAATGCTGGTTACCAGCATTTTCTCCATTTCCCACAATGTTTTCAAAAGCCTTCTTCCTTAGGGTTGTTCAAAAGTTTTCAAAACAAATCTTACCAGTTGAGACATATCTACTTTGTTGTCTATCTATACTTTTAACGTGGACTTTCTCTAATACTGTGGTCTGATAAATAATTAAAGGCCCCATAGCTACCAAAAGTAAACAATGCAGGTGTAAAAATGCATTTAAATTTAAATCATACCATGTAAAAGTATGTAAATTATTGTGAAGATGACAATCTGTTATTGTATGGTCAGTCCATGTGTTAGTGGCTGGCAGAAAAATGAAATATAAAACTAGGTTAAAAGTTGCCAGGTCGCTCAATTTTTATTTACTTTTTACCTGATTTAAAAATAATTTGTTTGTTTGTTTGAATGGTGTATTACGCCGCTTTCAACATTATTTCAGTCATACCATGGCGACAACTCACATATTCATGTTTTCCTGGGTTTAACAAGTACTAGACTGGGGCTCTGAAGTGTCTTGCCCAAGGACACTCCTGTGAAAAGCCCAGTGGAGCCAGTGAGGCTTGAACCTGGGGCCTCCAGGTCACGAATCCAACACCTAACCACTGAGCCACACAGGACCCCTGATTTAAAAATAAACTGTTATGCCAGGGACTATAACTTGGACCAATCTAACAGTAATAGACTGTCATCTTCACATTATTTTCCATACCTTTAAATGGTATGATTAAATTAAAATGCATTTTACCGTCCTTTGTTTACTTTTGTCAACTATAGAGTCTTTAATTGTTAACATATGAGATTGTTTCATAAAGGGCTTATACCCAATCAAGTCCTTTAAATAAGAAAACAGATAATATAACCATTCACCAAACAAGAATTACACACACACACACGTCTTAACTCTTTACCAAAGGACAAACTTTTAGATTTGTCCAAATTGAAAGCATTTGCAGACAAAAAAATAACTATTACTCAAAAAATTGAAATTTGTTTTGGGAAGGATGGAAAACATTGTGGGAAAGTAGAAAATGCTGGTGATCAGCATTTTCTCCTTTTCCCACAATGTTTTCAAAGGCTTTCTTCCACAGGTTTGTTAAAAACTCGGGACTGTGTGGTAAAGGGTTAAGCTAAAAGGGGAGATAATTCTTCAAATCTTCAGCAAAGGCATGTTAACTCTTTACCAGAGAACAGAAATTTGGAGTTGTCCAAATTGAAAGCATTTGCAGATGACAATTTAAATGTGGCTGGAGTTTTGAGATTTGGCTGTAATAGAGAAAAAAACATTGTGGGGAAAAAGGAGAAATTGCTGGTTACCAGCATTTTCTCCTGTTCCTACATCGTTTTTAAAAGCTTTCTTCCTCAAGGTCATTAAAAGTATACATTGAGTGGTTAAGGGTTAAAAAATACAACTTGTACTATCTTTTCTTATTGTTTCAATAAAATGACAAAAAAAAAAATGTGTGGCAGGAATTTGCACAACAAATTTACCTATATGAAAATGTTCAAAGATACATTAGCAAACAGGCAGCTTGCAGATAAGCAGCTTGATTTCACTAAAATTCTGAAAACAATTGGCGCTTTTTGCAGTTTCAATAATGAGACGTTTACAGTGCTTCTTTTCATATTTGGACATTCATTGTACACCACTCAAGATCTCAAGTCCATCGTTAATTTTCCAGTAGCAAAGATGGGACACAGTACTGTCTCTGTTTCATGGGTTTACTTTGTATGCAGCGAAATGCAATCAACTTTTAGTGACAAACATGACCCAAGACAAATTATGAAACCTAATTACCTAAAGTTCTCGTAGAAGCCCTTTATAATATGTTAATCTAAAAAAAAACTGATGAAATTTTTCGTATGTGGCGGCCATGTTGTGTCTGTTCATGGGAACGTAAACACCTCATGTAACATGAAATAAACTGTTTTTTTCTTTTATTTAGCGTTTAAATTGAAAATATTTATTTTTCAAAGTAAGGATTAATAAATACTCAAGCAACAGGTATGTTCAAATCCTAGCTTTGCGCTCAATTTGTTAAATTAGGAGAGTTCAAACATGCACACAAAACCTTTGCGGAAATTTCAACAATTTTTTCACAATCTTCTCTGTACCTTGGGGTACAGTCATCTGTACTAGGCTTTTTGGGGGAGGAAGGGGGGATACTAACCTTTATAGTGCCTTTCACAACTTTTATTGCTTTGGTGGTCAGTGTAGATCAAGATCAGGCTGCACAAAACTTGCATTCTGATCTATGATCTGCACTGTCCTCTTTGATAAGACATTTTTGATGAGAGTAACTTTACTATTGCAATTTTATTGGTCAATTTACTAGTCTAAAAAGGTATCAAGACAAGACAGTTCCCCAACACAAGTTTTCGAGACAGTTCCCCGACAGATTTGAAGACAGTTCCCCGACATTTTTGAAGACAGTTCCCCGACACTTTTGTTTCGTGTCAAATAACCTTTTATTGACAATTATGATTGATAATTAGGAGATATTAGAAATATTCTTAGATAATTGATGTTGTGATCAGGTTATTAGTACCTTGTGAAGATGAGTTCTATATACATTGACGGGTAGATCTTCTCATTCTTTTATGGGTGAATTCACAATTGTCATGCAAACAAAAGAATTTTAAAGGGGCTTTTAGCGAGCATGAAAGTTGATCAAAGATATGTTTTGAGTTTATTCTTTAAACTGTTTTGATAATTTGTACTTCTTTTTATTTTTAATTTGTAGTTTAGTTGCATTTTTTATTTTAAATTTCAATGCGTATTCCTTTACGTTTTATAGAAATACTTTAGAGAGAGCGAGGAGGAGGGGGGATTTACCTGAGTGAAATACCTTTTCTGTTTACCTAGTACACTTGGTCAGGGATCTTATATACACATCCTAAAATTTTACATACATGTATATTGCATGTACCATTTAGGAAAATGTAGTTTATAAAATATAGTTACAGAAAATCATAGACCTTTCACGAGGCCATTATGGAAAATTAAATACAATCTCACAGTCACCAAATGTACTTGTCAATTACAGGTACAAACACTTCAATCAGTTACAAAATATCATTTATCCGTAAAATCCTTGATCAACTATTTTCATCCATGATAATTGTCATTTGACATAGACAAAAAGTGTCGGGGAATTGTCTTCAAAAGTGTCGGGGAACTGTCTCCAAATCTGTCGGGGAACTGTCTCAAAAACTTGTGTCGGGGAACTGTCTTGTCAGGGAACTGTCTTGTTCCCGTCTAAAAATGTGTAAAGGTGTATTCTGCAGCCTAAGAATGAACGCTTTCACAAACGGCAAATTTTTAACTCTTCCAATTAAAGGGCAGTCTGCTGATAATAATTTCAACATTGGTATAGATAAACAAAAGATCTCCAATATGGTAGAAAACATTGTGAAAAAAGAGAACACTGGTTACCAGCATTTTCTCCTTTTCCCTCAATGTTTTCAGAAGCCTTCAACCCTAGGATATCTAAAAGAACAATTTCAAAGATGAAACAAGTAAACCAAAGATTTCTGATAGGATAGAAGACATTTTGGGAAAAAAGGAGAAAATGTTTGTAACCTACATTTTCTCCTTTTTCCTCAATGTTTTCAGTAGCCTTCCAACCTAGGATCATTATAACATGGAACTGAATGGTTGACCCTTTATCAAACCATCCCAAGTTTTAATGACCCTAAAGAAGAGAGCTTTTGAAAACATTGTTTGAAAAGGAGAAAATGCTGGTAACCAGCATTTTCTTCTTTTCAAGCAATGTTTTCTACCCTATCAGAGAATTTAAGCTTACTTGTACTGGTTACAAATTTATAGTCCACAGATGTTTTGAATTTGAAAGTGTCCAATATTTGTCGTTTGGAAAAGGATTAAGCCTTTAAAAGACAATCCAGAGTTTTAATGACCCTGACAGATAGGGCTTTCAAAAACACAGTGGGAAAAGGAGAAAATGCTGGTTACCAGCATTTTCTCCTTTTCCCACTATGTTTTTGACTTTTTTACAGACAAAATTCCATCATTTCAGCCACATTCTGCTTGTCATCTGCAAAATCTTTCAATGTGGACCAGACTTAAATTTTGTTGTCTGGTAAAGGGTTAACTCTTTACCAAACGAAAAATTTTTAGACTGGTTCAAAATGAAAGCCACTGCAGACGCATGTAAAAACATTGTCAAGAAAATGGTAGTTACATGCATTTTCTCCTTTTTCCATAATGTCTTCAAAAGTCCATTTCCTTTGGGGGTCATTAAAACTCGAGATTGTGAGGTAATAGTTTGACTAATCCTATGACTCTAATGGCAATAATGAAATCTCTGTTGTAAAGTATTCTTGCAGCTTTTTTTCCAGCTCTACCAATGGGCATCTTTTCTTTTTACAACTCCCTTTATAAACTCTATATGACTTGCATAGAGATTTAAAGAGCTATCTATGTCCATCCACTTGGCACCGATTGCATCATCCCCTAAAAATAGAAACATCAAATGAATATGTCAACTCATTGTTAGGGGGCCAATGAATAATTTGCAATGTACGTGTACTTCACCTAGTTTACACTCCCTCCCTAATAGTAGCTCCCCCACTATATTACTTTCTCCAGAGGCCTTCAGACAAACCAGCCTCACCCAGTCTTACCTGAAAAATCGACGACTGGAGTGACAAACTTCCAAACACAAGATAACTTCACTAAAACGCAGACTGACGAAAACTATTTATGACTGATATTTTACAAATAAACTTACTGTCATTGACACATTCCTAATTACTTCAAAAATCGATGTCAATAACACTTGACGATCTGAATGTACGTACACTTCCAATAACATTTGTAACTTCCAGCAACACAAATTTTTTTAAGAAAAAGAAGTATCGAATACTAGTGTCCAATATTAATTTTGAATGCTATTTAATGTGCAAATGAATCATGATCAGCAGTAAAATCACTATTCTGCATCAACACAGCGTGTCTTCCCAATTGTGATCATTTTTCAGCTGGCACCAAGCCCCGATAGCTCAGTCGGTAGCGTGCAGGACTTGAGAACAGGGGGTAGTGGGTTTGATCCCTGGCTTGGCCAATTTCTTCCCAAGATAGATGATAGTCATTGCGACAGGATTCGTTCCTCTTCCTCCGCTGACTATTGTTTTGACGATGGTTATGTGGGAAAGCAGCCAGTGGCTTGAAAAGAAAATTGTGAGGAGTACTTGTAAAAGAGACTCCAGGAAAGCATGGATAGGTGCACTGGCCACTGCAGTATAACTGAAATAATGTTGAAAATAGTGTTAAACCCCATACAATCAATCAATTTTCAGCTGGCACTGACTAAAATCAGATCAAAGTACCATATTTGCTCTAAGTGACCCCACTTAAATTTTGGGACATTGGCTATGAAATAGAGCACCTTATTGGCGTTTTGCATGGCATCCTGAAGCATTAATTAGGTGTAATATAGTATGCAAACTTGGGTCCTGTGTGGCTAAGATCTGAAGGTGTAGGATAAGTAGCCTGAAGGCCCTGTCACTGCTATATGAATGAAATAATGTTAAAAGCCTGGTTTAAATTTGTTTAAACACACCTTAAGGAAACAATCTACCATGGCTACATCCATAAAGATATCATATGGGTCCTAAGGCAATCAAAAATCTTTCTTTGATATGTCTACACCAAAAGATTTTGATTTAAATTCATCAGAAAATTTTTTTTTTTTTTTTCTAATAAAGAGATAAAATATGTCTTGAGTAGTCAAATGTATTTTCGTGTGCCAAAACGAGGCTGAAGGTTAAAACATACCTGCGTTAAGTTCGAAGGAGCCAGCCCCTGTTCCTGATTCATCATGGAAGTTCAGCGCTTTTGTTTCCATCCAGGAATTGTCAGTATTGCGAGGATCATCCACATAACCTTTATAAATCTGTTCAAGAAGAAAAATCTAATCGTTCTGAAACCCTATTACACGGAACATGCCTTATTTGGTGTAACAATTTCCCATCTTTTTTTTAACTTTGTACCACACAACAAAAATGTAGACTTCTCGAAATTCAAAGCATTTGCAGACGACGATTTAATAGTGGCTCAAATAATGGAGTTTGTCATTGATAGGGTAGAAAACATTGTGGAAAAAGAAGAAAATGTTGGTAACCAGCTTGTATCCAACTTGTGACCTTGTGGTTGTGGGTTCCATACACAGTTTAGAGAAACTTTCTTTTCAGTGATTTTTTGCCTCTCACCTCTGATGCATGTGAGAAGAGTAGTCAGTGACTTGGAAAGTTGGTTGCGTCATTACTGGTGTGAGACAGGCAGGAAACATGTGTGCACTGACTGCAGTGATATGACCTGAGCTGTTAAAACGGCATTAAACTCAAATATAAACAAACAAAGAGACATTAAAAACTCATGATTGTGCGATCAAGCATTAGATCAGGACTTATTCAGTGTTGAATAGGAATCAAGGGAGGTAACTATTATCTCCCATTGACATGAAGGCATGTACCTTGTCTCCAGCAGCAAAAAACTTTTCTATATCTCGTGCTATTTTGTCCCTCTGCTCTGGTGTTGCTTCTTTACTATTCAGAGCCTCTTCCCCAAACTCTCGCTTGAGGGCTTCTGTTCTTGTCTCGTCAGGGTCAACCATTCCCTGAAATCATCATTCAAAATTCAGTTACCTTTAACTATACCGTGTCATATGCACACATATACTGTTACAAGCACTATTTCTTTTTCGCAAATCATGCATCTCTATGCCAGACCATCTATGACAGGGATCACAATGTAATTTATAAGAAGAATATTGTCCATTTTGTGTCACACTTAATAAAGATGAGACAGACATGATTCATGGCACAGCTTTTCATTGACTGCATTTTTTTAATCTTTAGTCCTATTTCATTTTCTATATTTTTTTCATATTTATAGTGTGTTGACAGACCTAGTCATGTGAGTCCATATTGAAATAAATCTAATTCTAGATCCCTAGACAAGCCATGTGATAAGTCCCAACAGTCTAACTCAGCCAAGCAAATGACTAGTCTTCGGACCCAGAATAAGCACTATCTAATGAGACATAAGTAAATGATAGACCAAATTTTCTATGAAGTTGGAGAATTATTTAACTATTAACCAAATGATTCCGATTTTTAATTATCCTGATTGAAAGGGCTTTTGAAAACATTGTGAGAAAAGGAAAATGCTGGTAATCGGCATTTTCTGTTTCACTAACTATATACTTTAAAACCTTCTTCCTCGCTGTTGTAAAATCATTGGACTGTCGGTGAAGATTTTTCATCCTTTACCACACTATCCTGAGATAACACTAGCCTGAAAAGGGGCTATTGAAAAAAAAAAAGCGAAAAAAGGAGAAAATGCCAGTAACCAGCATTTCCCCTTTTCTTGCAATGTTTTCTACCTTTCCAAAAACAAATTTCAATTTTTGAGTTGCGTTTATTGTAATGTTTGCTAATACTTCTAATTTATTTGGCTTAGTCCAAAATTTTGTCATCTTGTCATTAGCTTAAGTGCCTCCCACCCACTAGCAAGCTTCCTATCTTTGCAAAAAAAACCACTTACCCCTGGCAATGCCCACTCTTTGTTATCACTTCGCTGCACAGCAACAAATTGCAGAATGGGTTTTCCTGTACTTTCATGGTAAACTTTTTCACCTTGTTCATTTCTTTTCCATCTGTGTGGGGAGAAAACAAGCATTGCCTGAGAATGTCAACACTTGACTGCAGTTGCATTTAGAAATACAACATGTAGATTAATTTTAAGTGAAAATTCTATGTTAAAAAAGGGGCATAACTGTGTCAAAAAAAAAATCTGATAGTTACCTGCCCCTCTTGTATGGGTTGATCTAAACTGTCCACAAGCATTGCATGTGGGTGCCAACACTCAGCTTCAGTTGGTTTTAGAAATAGATTGATTTTCAATGAAAACCCAAAGTCAAAAAAGGGGCATAACCATGTCAAAAATATTTTGATGGTTACCTGCCCCTCTTGTATGGGTTGATCTAAAGTGTCCACAAAAGTTTCTGGTGTTGTCTTTCTTATGGAAAGAGTTATGAGTGAAGTCTGAACTAGTATTCACTGACCACTTGAAGTTGCTTTTTCGAAGAATGCAATTAAGAATGCTTGGCGAATATGAGCCTGGATCTCCTTTCAACATTGCAATAGGCAGGTTATCGAGAAATATCGGTGAAATATTTTTTTATATTTCATAGTTACGACCAGTGAAAACACTGATTTTTATATTCTAACTCTTCAACAAAAGGCGTAAACAGTAGTTCCCATGCAATAGTTACCTTGGCGTGCCTCATAACCAGATGGAAATATGACGTAATTTACCTTACATTTCTCACGCTTGACGTAATATTGTATTGCGTTGCTATGCCGAGGGGGTATGCCAAAGGAACTAACCGAAAAGAACCGTACTGGATTTTGATTAAGTTCCCCCCAGAAAGAGTTAAAAGCATGAAATAAAGAGAATATTTGTTTTTTTTTTTTACGGTGAAAGATTGAAATTTATTTCATGGAGTGAACATCATCGGTAATATTTTCACAAGTGCCTGCACCACTCATGAAAATATTATCGATGATGTTCACTCGATGAAATAAATTTCGATCTTTCATCATAAAAAACAAATATCCTCTATATATTCCATATCAGTACAATACCTTGTAACAATAGGGTCCCCTGCATGGTTTGGACCCCATCTCCCTAAACAGCCCCTTCCACGTAATCCCGTCCTTCCTGCAGGGTTCCTGAAAAGTAGAGTGAAGTATATACAAAGATATGATTTTGGTGTTGGTATTTGTAATCCTTGTCAACCCTTTACCGCCAAGCTTGATAGCCCAGTCAGTGGCACATAGGTCTCGAAACCTGGAGATTATTGGTTCAAAAATCCCCAGCTTTGGAAAATATCTTTCCTAGGACTGATGATTGTCATCGTAACAGGAATTAGGCTTGTCTGGACAACACCTATGTGGGAAAGCGCCAGTAGCTTGGAAAGAATTTTGTGCAAAGTAATGGTTAGAGAAACTCCAGGAAAGCATAGATAGGTTTACTGGCCTACAGGGTAGGACTGAATTAATGTTTGAAGTGGGGCAAACCTTTACCAAACAGTCCCAAGTTTTAATGACTCCGAAAAAGAAGGCTAGTAATCAGCATTTTTTTCCTTTTCACATAAATAGAGAATAGATGGTTGGTGTCTTGGGTGGGTTAAGTTTGTCAGGCAAGGCGGAGGAATTTATCTGGTGAGCCAAAGGTGAACCGGATAAATTTCGGAGCTGAGCCCGATAAACTTAACCCATCAAAGACACCAACTATCTATTCTATTTATCCTGTCACTCACAGTAACGGAACAAAACAAACAAATGAAAAAAAAAAACCACTGATAAAGACAGTACCTTTGATAAATTTTCGGAGCCGAACCTGATACACTTTCCCAATCCAGGACACCAACTGTCTATTTCATTTATCCTTTTTCTCAATTATACTCTAAAATCTGACTAAATTGAACTTTTTGCTCGAAATAAGGCACATAGACTCTACTGACATCTTTCTCACTAGATTTATAAGAATTTTTTTAAAAATGAAGGACTGTGAAAAGCCCTCTGAATATGCAGCTGCAATAATGACGTCATGAATGATAGTGGCTACGTCATAATTATTAACGTGACATATATCTGTAGAAAATATTGTGGCGAAGAAGACAATGTGTTTTAACAAAACAGACCATTAAACAAATGAAAGTATTTACTAGCGATTAATTCATTTATTTTGGCAGTTAGACGCTTGGTTGAAAATAGTCCCAGTTAGCAGGTGCGCACTTTGCGGTCACATGATCAACTGATGGATAACAAAAAAAATATACGGCACCCTGTTATCGGTTCGAAATTAAAGAAGGTGGCAGGATAAAGTTTTCTCTCCGTTCAAAGATAAATCCCATTATTTGAGTCAGGTTTAACTCTGTACCAGATGACAAAATTTTAGCCTTGTTCAAACTAACAGCACTTGCAGACAACAATTTCAATGTGGCTCAAATGGTGCAACTTTTCTTTGAAAGGGTAGAAAACATTGTGGGGAAAGGAGAAAATGCTGGTTACCAGCATTTTCTCCTTTTCCCACAATGTTTTCAAAAGGTTTCTTTCCCAGGGTAGTTAAAAGTCGGCATTGTGCGGTAAAGGGTTAATTTCTTGACTATAAATCCTTTTAGTATGGTAGTCTAAACTTTTGTCGTCTCGTAAAAAGTTAAACCTTTACCAAACAATCCCGTTTTAATAACCATAAGAAAGAAGCCTTTTGAAAACATTATGAGAAAAGGAGAAAAATACATTTCCTCCTTTTCCCACAATGTTTTCTGTCCTTTCAAATCCAAATTACAATTTTTCAGTCATATTTCTTTCTTCTCCCGCAAGAGCTTTCAATTCGGACTATTCTAAGTTTTGATGCCTGGTTAAGAGGTGAACATCATACAAATAAATACACATGCAAATATCGCTCATACACACTGTACTGGGTCCATATTCACGAACCATTCCTAGTTTCACTCTTTGTCTTATTCTAGATTTACAAAGTAACACAACATCTGATTGGCTAAACCAAATGGTTTAGCCAATCAGAAGTTGTATTACTTTCATGTTTAGAAAACTCTTAAAAATAAGATTAAGAATGTTCTTAAGAATAGTTGGTGAATACAGACCATGGTTAAAGAAAAGCATTTATTGTATACCAGTAAATTTTCCTGGATCAAATACATGCGTTGAATTGGATGAAATAACACACATGACAGAAAAAAAATCCGTATCTACACGCAGTGAAATACGGTCCCGAATATGGTATGATGATGTATCTCAAGCACGGACTAAGCATGCATTAAGTCGCGATTTGATTGGTTAAAATGTTACACTGTAACATTAATCTGCCATTCATAAAAACAGAGTTACTACCATCCGCATTATTAATTGTCTCATTTTGTTTGCCATTTTCAAATGAAATGTCAATTAATTGCAAAATGTTGTCGTTGAAAGTTTTAGATATAATAAAAGGAATATTATGTTGTAGTAACTTACCTGGTGCTTGTATTTACTTCTCGCTGCGTACGAAAATTTTGACATCGCGCTCGACCTTCTGTCTCGCGTGATATCAAATTTTCTCACGCGGCTCGAATTAAATACAAGCACCAGGAAAGTTACTACAACATAATATTCCGTATGTACAGACTAGAACTTGTTTTTCTACAAAAAAACAGATGTCTCCCCCCTTTTCGGTGTCAGAAGGATTGATATGTCACCATGACAATTTCTAACTGAAATAATGGTCATTTTTAGAGCAAACAATGTAGTTGACACAAAAGGCTGTACAGCCACAGAAGATCATGGTTAGGGGCTTGAAATTCCAGATATCAGAAGTAGTGGGATTGTCCTCTAAAAAAAAAAGGGAAAACAAAGGCACTGATCATACTAGACGGGTATCTCTAACGGTTTTCGAGTTATAGAGCTGACACGAAATTGTATGTAAAATGAGTAAGGAAAATAATCAAAGGAAATAACCCAAAAAGTATACAAACCAGAGTTATGTTTCTTGTGCATGACACATTGTGTCATTGTGGTTCAGAAATGTATGAAGTTTCATCAAAATATCTCAAACGGTTTTCAAGTTATAGAGCGGCCACTTAATTGTATGGAAAATGATCAAAGGGAAATAACTCAAAAAATATACAAGCCAGAGTTATAGTTCTTGTGCATGACACATCATCTCATTGTGTTTTACAAATGTATGAAGCTTTATCAAGATATCTCTAACGGTTTTCGAGTTATAGAGCGGACATGAAATTGTACGTAAAATGAGTAAGGAAAATAATCAAAGGGAAATAACTCAAAAAATATACTAGCCAGAGTTATGGTTCTTGTACATGACACTTCGTCTCATGGTGCTTTACAAATGTGTGAAGTTTTATCAAAATATCTTAAAAGGTTTTCGAGTTATAGAGCGGACACGATTTGTGACAGACAGACAGACGCATAGGGAAAAACAATATGTCTCCCGACCCTGACGGGGGAGACATAATGTATAGGTGCACTCGCTGCTGAGATAGGACTGAATAATGTTGGACCTGTCATTAAACACCAAACAAACGAAGAATTTGTGTTCATACGCACCTGGGAAAGCCATCAACAACCTCATATTTTCCTGTATAGCTGATCCTGTTGACACGGCCATCTTTGTCATTAAAATTAATGCCTCTGTGAAGGAAATTTATGAAAAGAAATTAACCAAACCATGACCAAAAAATAGCTTGGTTTTTTGCTTCAACCCCATGGGAGAGTGAGAGAGTCCTTTTGAAAACTGTGATGGATAAAGACAAAATGCTATCAGCATTTTCTCCCTTTCCCAACAATGTTTTCTTCTCTCAAATCCCATCAATTTTCCTATGTTCAATTTGTCACCTGCAAATTCTTTCATTTTGGCCAAGTTCTGAGGCAATCTGGGCCCATATTCACCAACCATTCTTTAGAACGATCTTGGTCTCAGTCTCCACAATTTTCTAAATTTGAAAATAACACAACCAAATGGTTTAGCCAATCAGAAGTTATGTTACTTTCAAATTTAGAAAATCTTGGAGAATAAGACTAAGAATGTTCTTAAGAATGGTTGGTGAATACGGGCCCCGATGTCTTTGTTCAACATGGCTTGTCAACATGAATTACAATCTAACCCTTTACCAAGCAATCCTTTGCTTTGACAATCTTACAGGAAGAGGGCTTATGAAATAAAAGCACTGCATGCAGGTTCAAATCTTCAGCTTTCAGTAAAAAGGGGCATAACTGTGTCAAAAATATTTTGACAGTTAAAAACTTGTACAAGTCTGAAATAACTTTTTAATATCTTCAATAATAAAAGAGATATTATAAAATGTCAACGTTTTTGCACAACGACAATGACAACAACAACGCAGACGCCAGGGCTATGACAATACCTCAACATTTTTTAGGAAACAGCAGATTTAAAAAATGTGGACAGAGCAAATAAAGAAAAATTACTGGTGGTTGTGCTTTAGCCCTTGATCTCTCTAGAGCTGTCCATGTTAGAAGAATTTGCAGACAACATATACAGAAAGCTCAATTAATAGTTGTCTCTGATAAAGAAAAAAACATTGTTGGAAAAGGAGAAAAAGCTTTTTCAAAAATGTTTTATTTTCTGGAAAAGGGCTAAATAAACCGAGTCTTCATGCAGTTATAGCAAGTACCTTTTATCCTTTTTCAACAATGTTTTCTAAGCCTTCATAAACAAATCCAACTATTTAACCCTTTACCAGAAGTTATCAGCATTTTCTCCTTTTCCCTGAATATTTTCCAAAGCCTTCTCTTTCAGGGTCATAAAAACCCAAAATTGTTCGGTAAAGCTTTAAATCAATAGAAAACAAAACTCACGTAGGATCGGGCTTATCAGCCCATACAGGTCCTCGTAACACAGATGGGCTTGTATACTGTGGTGCACTCTCATAGCCCGGGCAATCCTCGTCCCATGGAACTTGCTCATCGGCCACTAATAACCTTTCGATGGGGTCTTTTTCTGTCCGTGGGTATACTTTACACCGAGCCTTTTTGTGAACGCCCATTTTTTGTGTTGTGTAGAGTTTATTTGCACATAAGCTTTGATGCTGATAATTAGTGTAAGTTTTCCAACTGCCAGTGAATTTACAACCAGTAATTAAATGGCTCCTTATTGATTGTTGGGCTTCAATTGAAACAAGTCTCACGACAGTAACAGCTAGCAGTTTACCACTTCTTTGTCCCATTCACTGTAAAATATGACAAAAAAATATCTTTAACACTGCACCAAACAACCCTGAGAAAAAACAGACTTGGAAACATTGTGGGAAAAGGAGAAAATGCTGATAAACAGAATTTTCTCCATCTTCCACAATAATTTCAACCCTTTCAAAAATCGAAATCATCACTTCAATCACATTCACTTTTACTTTGTTGTCTGCAAATGCTTTCAGTTTAGTCAAGCTTAACATTTTGTAGTCTGATGAAGAGTCAACCTTTTACAAAGCAATCCGAAGTTTTAATAACCCTGAGAAAAAACATTTGAAAACATTGTGGGAAAAGGAGAAAATGCTGATAAACAGCATTTTCTCCATTTCCTACAATGTTTTCTACCTTTTCAAAGACAAGATTTAGCCATCTATTATCATTTGAACAAACAATCATTTGAATTGTTGTCTGTAAACTCGTTCAATATGGACGAGTCTAAAAGTTTACAGAGTGGTGAAAGGTTAACTCAAAATTTGACAGAATTTTAGACCAGTCCAAACCGAAAGTGTTTGCTGATGACAAATACAATGTGGAACAAGGTAAAATGATTGGGTTTGCCTTTGAAAAAGTAGAAAACATTGTGGGAATAGAAGAAAATGTTGGCTACCCTCTGGGCTCAAGTAGACCAAGTATAAAACAATACTTAAATGGGCCAGTCGTGTAGAATAACATTAATTCTACAAAATACAGAAGACTTGTAAATTTTCTACATGTCCAAGGACCATTGTACCTCAGGATTCAGCCAATTGCCAGACAAAATGGATTGTATGGATCCATAATTGTTGCTTGGTATAATGCATCACGGAGATGCATTAAACACCCTTTGGCTAGAGCATGGCTTAAATATTACATTCAAATATGCACATACAAATATTTAAAAATA
Organism: Hippopus hippopus; assembly: GCA_946811185.2. Taxonomy (NCBI): domain Eukaryota; kingdom Metazoa; phylum Mollusca; class Bivalvia; order Cardiida; family Cardiidae; genus Hippopus; species Hippopus hippopus. The sequence goes on from OX328109.1 coordinate 2,267,162, forward strand.
CAGTCTTGTATATTGGATGCATGTGTGTATATTTGGGACAAGATACCATCAGTAAAGTTTAGATCTCGAATTGACTCTGTTAATAGGTTATACAACAATGCAGTCATTATTTCATCTACATAATAACACCTATAGACCATCATATTTGTAAACCCTTCACCACACGATCTTAAGTTTTAATGACCATGAGGAAAACCACTTTTCAACAAGAGCAGCAAATTGTCGCAAGATACGCCCGTCCCACCACCAGTTGTTGAGGGGGTATAATAATCGTAAAGGACAGGTAATGCAACAAACATGTTCACCAAGTCTCAAGTCAATTTGACTTGAGGTGACAAAGTTCCGTTCCGGACAAGTAAGAAATACTGTAAAAATGAAGATCAAAGTGGAATTACTCAAAATCCGCACTAGGTAGAGTTACTGTTCTTGCGCACTGTACTCCGTAATATTGCAACAAAGATGCATACCAAGTTTGAAGTCACTCTGACTTGAGATGACAAAGTTATATTCCGAACAAGCAAGGAATGCTGTAAAAATGACGATCAAAGGGAAATAACACAAAATTCGTGCTAGGAAGAGTTATGGTTTTTGTGCACTGCACTCTGTAAATTTTCAACAATCATGCATACCAAATTTGAAGATGTTCAGACTAGAGATGACTAAGTTATATTCCGGACAAGCAGAAAATGCTGTAAAAATGACGATCAAAGGGAAATAGCTCAAAGACAGCACCAGGCAGAGTTATGGTTCTTTTGCACTGCACTCCGTTTTATTGCAACAAACACAAATGCCAAGTTTCAAGTCAATCAGACTCGAGATGACAAAGTTATCTCCGGACAAGCAGAAAATGCTGTAAAAATGACGATCAAAGGGAAATAACTCAAAGACAGCATGAGGTAGAGTTATGGTTCTTTCACACTGCACTCCGTATTATTGCAACAAACACAAATGCCAAGTTTCAAGTCAATCAGACTGGAGATGACAAAGTTATGTTCCTGACAAGCAGAAAATGCTGTAAAAATGACGATCAAAGGGAAATAACTCAAAGACAGCACCAGGTAGAGTTATGGTTCTTTCGCACTGCACTCTGTATTATTGCAACAAACACACATGTCAAGTTTCAAGTCAATCGGACTGGAGATGACAAAGTTATGCTCCGGACAAGCAGAAAATGCTGTAAAAATGACGATCAAAGGGAAGTAACTCAAAGACAGCACCAGGTAGAGTTATGGTTCTTTCGCACTGCACTCCGTATTATTACAACAAACACACATGTCAAGTTTCTTCAAGTCAATCGGACTGGAGATGACAAAGTTACGCTCCGGACAAGCAGAAAATGCTGTAAAAATGACAAAGGGAAATAACTCAAAGACAGCACGAGGTAGACTTATGGTTCTTTCACACTGCACTCCGTATTATTGCAACAAACACACATGCCAAGTTTCAAGTCAATCTGACTGGAGATGACAAAGTTATGCTCCGGACAAAGAACTGGACACCGCCCGCCCGCATGCCATGGGTGATCCCATAATACGCGGGGTAATCAGAAAGAACATGGACCAGTGCCGGTATCGGAATATCGTTATAAAAAACACCTTGGAGTGTTTACTATTTCTGAAAGTAACCTCCTTTGAGTTCTATGCACTTACTAATTCTTGATTTCCACGCGCGAAACATGTGTGCGAGCACGTCACGTGACATTACGCTCAAGGACCCAGTCATAGCGAGGGTTAGCTCCTCTCTGCTCTTGTAGTGCGTGCCACATAGAGAATCTTTCAAAACAGGAACTAGTCAGATGTCACATGGAGTCTAAATTTTAAGGGGCGTTGGCTGGTGTTTCTATGTTTAGTTTTTGCAACGTTTCTTGTCCAAGCGCGGCTTTGTGAGCTAGGACGTTATCTTAGTGTAAAGTGACGTCACCCCGCAGGACTTCAGGCTGTTTTTTCCGTATGGCGTTTGTGAAATTTATTTGAATAATGTTGGCATAAAACTCAGTATTGACTGCAGTATGTATAAATACAACATGATGTAGAAGAAAAAAAGGAGAACAGAAATACATGATGTACAACTTTACCAAGTGACTTAGAAAGGTTGGCTTTACCAGCAGAAGGCGATGTTAGATGTTTCCATACAGTGATTTATTGTTTTGATTCAGTCTCGTTAAAGTGTGCCTATGTTTCATCGCTTGTTCCAATACGATCGGTAAAGTTTGACCCCTCTATCCTAATGCGTTCTGAAATTTCTTAACAGATTTCGACCCTAACCCCCATTTTCTCGGGCGTCAGTTGTCGAGGTACCCACCTTAAGCAAACACACGACATTCCAAGATTCTCAATCAAAATCTTCTGAGCACTTTTATATGAAATGTTGAATGTGTCAGCTATTTTCCTGACAGTATGTCGATGATTTTGTTTTACATGTTGCTCTACACACGTTATGATTTTGAAAGTGACTATTTACCCGACCGTCGTGTACGCACTGAAGAAAATTCATATTGCGAGTACGACTGTCGTGTACTCAATGAAGGAAAACTTCTTGGGTGCCCGACTGTCGTGTACTCAATGAAGGAAAACTCGTTGGGTGCCCGACGGTCGTGCACGGACTGATGAAATTTCGTCTTGGGGGCACGATGACGTGCCCGCTATTTCCGATTTCTTCATTCAGTACACGATGTGGTCGTGTACGCACTGAAGAACTGGAGTCTTACGTACACGTATTAATGGATTGGACCAAAACGCAGACTGCTATGTGAACCAGCACGGCGTAAACCGTCTCAGTGGAGCAATAGTCATTTATACAGGGTGTCATGCCCGAAGGGTCGTATTATGTTATACACCCGGTCGTCCGGTCGTCCGTCCGTCCGTTAGCAGTTATTTGTGTGCGCAACTCCTACAATTTCCATCGGAATTAGATCTACTTCAAACTTGCCACAATGAATCCCCATGATGTCTAGTTGTGCATGTGACTCTCAAAATTTGGATTGTTGTTTATATTCTGAAATTATCTACCCTTGACTTCTGAAATAGCCAACTTTTCACTTGAATTTCTGTTCAGGCCATAACTTCCAAGCTATCAAAATCAAAGGACTGATAGTCCTGAGAGTGGCGTGGTGGGCGATGTGTTAGGAATTTTCACCATTACTAAGCTTTCAAAGGTAATCTATTTCAAACGTTGAAGATAATATGAAAATATGCAAATTATAGAAACGGGGGAAAAGGATTTTTCCCCTCAGATAATTGAATCATAATTCGTACAACAACAAATTTGTGCAGATATGTTTACTTGACACTGCCCGGCAAATTTTAGCAGGCAGTAGCACTCTTCCAAACGACATATTCTACTCTCTGAAAACTTCTGCAGAAAACATTCGAGTTTCTCGTAAAATTCCTGGTGTAATTGAAACTATGTCAAAGACAGTGTTAAATACCATAAATTCATACATCCACCCCTCAATCCATTTATCCAACTAGAGGCCCCTGAGGACCTGAAATTACTCTATTGGCAGGAATTTGGCTTTTTGCATGCATTTGTTCTGTAACACGCTGTATAAATGACTATTGCCGTGTGCTCCAATGAGACTGTCTACGCCGTGCCGATTCACGTAAAAGTCTGCGTTTTGGCCCAACCCATTTACACGTGTACGTAAGACTCCAGTTCTTCAGTGCGTACACGACCGCGTCGTGTACTCAATGAAGAAATCGGAAATTGCGGGCACGTAATCGTGCCCCCAAGACGAAATTTCATCAGTCCGTGCACGACCGTCGGGCACCCAACGAGTTTTCCTTCATTGAGTACACGACAGTCGGACTCGCAGTATGAAATTTCTTCAGTGTGTACACGACTGTCGGGTAAATATCATCGGCCTATGATTTTGTCTGTGATTGATGTTGATGGACAGCCAGATTTAGGGCCATCTTTAACAGTATCGCACCCTTGTCTAAATTGGTCCGATCCACGTACGAATATCTGAATTCTTTAGTGCAGAGTCCCCTTAAACTGTTTCTCAATCGGTTTTGATTTCCGATAAATATTTTCCGAGTCTGACGTAAAACTTTGATTACTCTCAGCTCAAATAAAACGTCGTCTGACATTTTGGACCACTAATGCAGTATATGATGTTATGAGAATGACGTCACACTTTACCTACTTGAATAAGACGACATTTGAAAGCTTTAGTCGGTTACCAGATAATTAATGCTCATCTATACAAATTTTTGTAATCCTACGAGTAGTAGTTTTCAAAATAACGAGGTGGTCCACCATCTTTTTGATCACCCCTCGTACGTCCCGTCTTCGACGGGCGTATAAAAATGAATGAATCAATAAATCATTGAAACGTGGGATCATTTGATAAAGGATTATAGCATAGTTGATTGACTGAATGGCGTTTTACAGGGCTTTCAACATCACTTCAGTTACATCATCGAAACAGCTCCCTTATAGCTCGGCTATTTTTAAAGAAAGGGTTGAGATATTGTCGTAGCCCTGGCGTCGTCTACGTCGTCATGCGAAAACTTTAACATTTTGTAATATCTCTATTATTAGTGAAGATATTTACTTCACACTTGGACAAGATCTTAACAAACAAAAGGGGAACCTAAACAACAAGGACAGTTAACTATCAAAGCATTTTTGACACAGTTATGCCCTTTTTTCAACTTGGAATTTTTACTGAAAATCAAGCACTTGCAGCTGAGCATTGGCACCCACATGCAGGGCTCGAGTTCATCTTTGTCCTGGGTTTCACTATTACAAGGGCTCTGATGTGTCTTGCCAAAGGACAATCCCCCTTTTAAAAAAACCGTGCGTTGAGTGAGGCTTGAACCTAGGGCGTCCAGGTTGACTGGTTACAATACAATCCCATGTTTAAACCATCTTTAGAAATGAGACTTTTAAAAACATTGTAAGAAAAGGAGATAATGCTAGTAACTAGCATTTCCTCCTTTTCCTGGGACTCGTAACCTGGATTTGAGCCGCACTGGATCCACTGGGTTTTTCGGTGGTACATGTACATCCTTTGGCATAGTACTGGTAAAACCCAGGAAACATGAATATGTGAGCTGTGATACGACTGAAATAATATTAAAAAGCAGCACAAAACACCAATCAATCAATCCCCTTTTCCCACAATGTTTTCAAAAGCCTCCTCACTACCAACGTTAAAACTCAGGTTGTGTGGTAAAGGGTTAAATTAATAATGATTAATTATTGGTTAAAAGGTAGAGATTGTCTTATATTCTTCATAATCACGACCTTGGAAGCGTAAATTGTTATTGGACATTGTTGATAAGTTGACAGGAAACTTATAAATTATTCAACAGTGTGGAAGGAAGCTAAATCAATAAATTTCAAGGCTGTGTTGCTTTATTGTCAAAGTCTGGTGTTGAAATACTGGTAGGAAAGTTACATTTTTATCACTTAAAGTACATTAAATCTTTACAAAACGACAAAATTGTGACCTCAACCAAATTGAAAGCATTTGAAGACAACAAATTCAATGTAGCTCAAATGATGATTTCTTGTCTTTTACAGTATAGAAAACATTGTGGGAAAAGAAGAAAATGCTGGTTACCAGCATTTTCTCCTTTTCTTACAATGTTTTCAAAAGCATTTTTCTCCTGGGTTGCTAAAACTCCGGATTATGTGGTAAAGAGTTAACCCTTTACCAGACAACAAATTTAAATGTTGTCTATGGTATATTGAAAGGTTTTGCAGCAGACAAATTAAGTATGGCTCAACTGATGCATTGTCTGCGAAAGCCTAGAAAGCATAAAAATCATTGTAAAAAAAGACAATGTTTGTCGCTGGCACTGTCTCCTTTTCCCACAATGTTTTCAAAAGCCTCTGGAGGAAGGATCATTAAAACTCTGTATTGTGTGGTAGAGGGTTAACAGGTCATATTTGTATTTATTATGGTGTTATTTGCTTAACCCATGCTATCCTTGGTCCGTATCAACCAACCACTCTTTGAGGACTTTTCTTTGTCTTATTATCCAAAATTTTCTAAATATGAAAGTGACACAACTTCTGATTGGCTAAACAATTTGTCTGGGTTTAAAATAAATTATCTTTTGTAAATTAGAGAGATATTATAAAATGTCAGTTTTTCATGAATCAGACGACAAAGACGCAGATGACTACAGGGCTATGACAACTCCTCGATGTTTCCTTGGAAAACAAACAAAGTCAAGCTAAAAAATATGTTAACCCATATCCTGCTAAATACCGTATTTCTCCTAATAAAAGCTCCCGGAGCTATGCAAAACATAGGTAGGGAGCCTTTATTTTGTACCCAATTTGCAAAGCAAAAAGTGTGTCCAATTCTGTATTTCTTTGTGTTTTAATGATTTTTAAGAGGAAATTTAATATTGATCAAATGAGAGGAAATTTTCTTCAAATTCTTCAAATATTGTCATTTTAATCAACTAATGTACATTAGGTTACCATAATTTAAGGGTTTTTCTGGGTTTTGGGAGGAGCTACTATTAGGAAGGGCGCTTTTATTAGGAGAAATACAGTAAGTGAAATGAAATTTTCAAGCTGATAGTAAAACCCCCACTTTTTTCTATTTCAAAGGTATTTTTTGGGGGTACAATATCTCCTTATCGGACAGTGTAGATCCAAGATCAGACTGCACATTCTGTGCAGTCTGATCTTGATCTACACTGTCCGTAAAAGGTCAGTGCATCACGCTTAGCAGTCTAAGGGTCAAAGGATAAATTGATTGCTCTGCGCATTTCTCCCTTTTAACTGATTTGTATCAAATAGCAAATGCATTTACTGTGATCACTGACTGTAACCAAGTACTGTCCTGTTTGCACATGCTCTGTGCATTCTACTTTCAGTTCAACCCTTTTCCAGATAAAACGCTTTAGACCGGTCCCTATTTTAACCCTTTACCACACAATCCTGAGTTTTAACGACCCTGAAAGAGAAGGTTTTTGAAAACATTTGGGAAAAGGAAAAAATGCTGGTAACCAGCATTTTCTCCTTTTCCTAAAATGTTTTCCTCTCTGTCGAAGGCAATTTTTATAATTTGAGCCATATCTTAACTGTTATCTACAAATGCTTTCAATTAGGCTATGGGAAAAAGAGAAAGAGCTGGTTACCAGCAGAATAGAATAGGACAGAAACATTGTGGAAAAAGGAGAAAACGCTGGTTACAGTGCCTTTTCCCACAAGACAAATTCTCTCATTTGAGCCACATTTAAATTGCTATCTTCCAATGCTTTCAATATGGACAGGTCTTCATTTTTGCTGTTTGGTAGTCTCTAGTGTCCATATTCCATGATAAGGAAACAAAATGACAAAATTAAGAGTTTAGACTAAAACATGGACTAGAAAGTAATTGCCTTCATAAAGAGAGTTTTCTTACCATTTTTATACAAAATCTGCAACTATAATATTAATCTCAATGAGATGGTATATATAAATATATGATTACCATCTGCCCTCTCAAACAAAGGTGGTGTGACCTACATGTAGTTTCTGTACTTCAGTGATAAGTGCAGCTGAAAGTAATAGGTCCTTGCATTTTTTAGAAGGGACGCTATTTAGAAATAAAAAAAAATGGTATCTTCTATTAATCGAGACAAAAAGTTTTTACGTATGTTTGCAGTGTTTCTCCCAGCTTCAAATTTTTGAGAGTCATTTGTGACCCCTATTCGTGATTTCTTGAGGTCATACAAAAATCTTGAGGGTCATCCTTTTAAATGCCTTTTTAAAGCTACTTAAATTCACATTTTGGGACCTTTCCCTGTGACTCCGCTGAGTCGGAAATGAAACTATTTTTCTTAGTCTGACAAGACCCAGATATTTGTTGCATTTGTTGATTTTTTCATTTTTTTCATGTTATCAAGGTGTTTAATTGTGGAAGGGACAACAAAACAGTCTGCAAGTCCTTTCTGTTTTTCTTTTACGGTTTATCTGGTATTCCGTTTTGGAAAGCATCTAGAAAAACAGGGCGACAATTTGACCTTCCTATAGTTATTCTGTACCTAGTTAATTATTACTAAACAAGAGCTTCAAATGTGTGACTGTATCAGAAAGAAGCCAGTTGGAAGCAATTCATGTACTTTAAATTCTTTTTTTTTGTGCAGTATTAGCAGATATTTATCAATAAATTATTAATAAAATCAGTTTCAGACACTGGGCGCCGTTTAGTAAACACTCAGTATAAAATAATCATCACATACAAAATCTTTCTCTGCATACAAACCTTATTTTGCCCCTTACATATTTCGGCTCGATGTTATGGTGTGCATTATAAACTACTGTATTGTTTTGATTAAACTGATATTTTTTAAGTTGCATCAGGAAAGACACACACAATGAATTTTAGTGTGTCAGCTAAGAAATCATTGCGTCAAAAATGCAAGAAACATGCTCTGGGAGAAACACTGATGTTTGTCTCACATTTGGCTGAAATTCAGGTCTACAAAACATAAGAATATTTGTAAGGGATGAAAAACTATCTGACATCATCAAACTACATATGTTAAAAGATGTAAACAAGAATCACCAGTTCAAGGATACTCACAGAATAAAGACCCTTGACAATGTAAAGAGTTAAGGGTACCATTTCCACATCCATTCAAACGTTCATTCATTCATGTTAAGATACACATGCAGTATTTTTGTGTATTGTAGATTGTTTAATTTTTGTACACACTAATGTATGTTTTTATAATCAGTGTGTTGTGTGTCATGTGTTTGTGTCTATCATGATCATGAAACACTCTGTTCTGTTCTGTTCAAATCAGAGGCTACTCCCTGTCGAAAGTAAACCGTGTTTTCATAAGGTTGGAAACATGCAGGTCAATGATACATTTACAGACAGACATTAACATTTTATTACTTACTGATTCTATATTTATGTTTCAAGAAGCAGATTGCTACTGCCAGAAAGGTGTGATACAAATGATAAACAAACAGATTGACATACCTGATCGAACTGGCAGTTTACATACAAAGGGAGGTAACATCTGTGGTTGCTTCCACTGTTTTTAGCGCTGAATACGGGGTAAAAAAATCGACTGTCTTGAGAACCAGATGCAAAATTGCCTCCCTTCAATAAAGCAAGCGTCCGAAAGATGACGCTCCAATGTTTGGTTCTCTTTTTGACATCACAAAAGGGTCTTTTTGTAAAAATAAATAGCGTATACAGTCCACCCGCCAGATTTTGACAAAAGTAAACAAGGAAATTCCTAAAGTTTATTTCAAAGTCTACAACGCTAAAATGGCAACTGTCTATGACATAATTAGATCAATTACGCTCATTTGTGGAGTTGGCTACACTGCTCGACAAGATCGGAAAACATGGATGTGGGGAGAATCGACTCTGTGGGGATGCTATGCTATGGGAATCTTTTTGTTTCCTCGAAGTTTGGTGAGTTTACGGATGCTGTCAAACCATGTTACGTTTTGAACCCTCTTGAGAAAATCTCATTGGTGAAGTGTAGGACTTGTAACCTGAAGCCCTCTGATTTGCGCCTCACTGAAGCCGATCCCCGGTAGCGCAGTAGGTAGCGTACAGGACTCAAGAACAGGGGGGGTTGCTGGTTCGATGCCCGGATCAGTGATGATAGTCATTGTGAAAGGATTTATTCCTCTCTCACAGCTGACAAGATCGACAATGGTTATGTGGGAAAGCAGCCAGTGGCTTGGAACGAATATTGTGCAGAGGGCTCCAGGCTTGTTCGTCGCAATACCAGTTGATCCCTGGGCTTATTCGCCCGGGCTTGTTCATCCCACACTACCTAATCAATTGTATTTGAATGTACAGTGCCATGTGCCTTCTAAAATGAATTGTTATTTTCCATATACAAGTACTTTGATTAAAACCTATCAATGCTTTGTTTTTGCCTTTCTCTTAGTCATATTTTGAACAGAATAGAACCTACGTTCATGATGCAAGACTTGAACAAATGTTTAAGGTTATACACCGCCTTCTGCTTATGGCTAACCCTGTACAACACACTATAAGTTGAAAATCCATACAGGGTTTTCCCTCGGCCACAAAAATAGGGGGTCATTGTGACCCCCTAGTCAAAAATAATGGGGGTCATTTTGGAATTTGTGGGGGTCACAACAAAATGTAATTCGCTTAAACAAAAGCTACTATTTGTGAAAGTATGCATATTTTTCGTGTTTTCTATTCACTGTAAATCTTCGTTTACCCTATATATGAATTGTTTCATGGTTATAGATACATAATAACACCAGAGATTCTCTATATAGAGGGAGCTTACAGCCTAGGTGGCACCTTTTTCATAAAGACTATCTGGAGCTTGCTTTATTAAGCCTGTTCTTAACGAGCAAATATGCTCTAGCTTCAGACAAGCTGTCATATCTCTAAGTAATTTTAATGTGTCAAGGGTATCGTCATGACTGCTAGTGTTTTGATGATGCACAAGGGTTGATTTTCGAAGTATGTGTAGCCGTTCTCTATGGTTAAGGGTTATTTTGTTTTTATTATCGACCATTTCGTTGGTGAAGAGAGCTTGTTGTCAGCCAGAGTGGGAAGTTTGTTATTTTCCTTGATAAAGATTATCCATTTTGGCCAAAAATAAACTATTTTCACCAATTAAATGACCGATACTTGTGTTTCGACACGCGGGTCGCGTTCATGCCGCTGTTTTTAACGAATAACAAAGTGTATCTCTTTAGCTAATTTACAATAAACCCTCGAGACTTTGAAATGTGATTCTGGGTGCTCTTACCAGGCGTTGTATTGTCTGATCTTTGTTTAAGGGCTCTTCTTCCTTGCAGACAGCAAGAATGACGTCGATTTTTGACAGAGCCATATTGTTTTCATTAGAGATAGACTTGGTTTAGCTTGAACCCATTTAAAGACAGACAATATTTTAGTAAAATTGATACACAGTCCACTGTTTCGTCCCATTTTCCCTTCGTACTCCAGATTTTTCATCTACTCGCGATGTAACAGTGTCGGAAGTATATCCGATCATTATTACCTCTTATCGTATTTGTGCGTCCACCATGACGCATTACTGAAAAAATTGCGGGTCATTCTCCTAAAAAGTGCGTCAAAACGCACAAAATCGTGCGTCAAGGAAAACCCTGTCCATATGAATCCATTAATTTTTTTTTTTTTTTACTTTAATTTCTTCTGTAAACGTAATAATTAGGATGACTCCATTGATATTTTTTCTTTTACTTTGGGTTTCTTCTCTAAACGTAGTGATGGGATGACCATTTTTGCACATTTATATATTCTTAGGTAAAGTAAAATGATTGGCGATTATGTGCAGTCAGAGATCGTAAATTATGATCCCTGATGCAGTTAACACCTTCTTATACATGTCAAAATCGGTGAAGTATCCACTATTAACACCTTTGGTTGGTAGATACATAAGTTGGGATGAACAAGCTCGGACCAACGAGAAATCAGTTGGGACGAACAAGCATGGATGAATGAGCCTGTACAAACAAGCCCAGGGATGAAAAAGCCCGTTAATGTGCAGAGTACTGGTAAAAAGAAACTCCAGGAAAGTATGGATAGATGCTCTGGCCACCACCGTAAAACTGAAATAATGTTGAAAACGGCATTAAACATCATACAATCAATCAATTAAACCTCGCTGTAAGCACCCAGACCCCTGAAATTTTGGGAGCCGTGATGCATAATGGGCTCCTCCATTATTGAAAATCTAACACTGTACTTTAAATATACAAATAAACAAAACAACTTGCCACCAAGAAATCCTTTGCAGTGTTTCAATCAATCACTGGAATAGGGCATAGGACACACCATTTTTTAAAGTCCTGTCAAATTTTTGTAAACAGCTGCATACTGGAAATAACTATAAATATAAAATCTGCAAAAATGTAAAATTCCAGATAAAATAGGAAGCAAGTAAATCCTCACTTCCATGAGAACAGCATTTTACTTGATTTGGACTTAACATGGTTCTTCTCTTCTCTCTTTATTCATTGCAAACTAAGGGAAAATTTAGGTTAGAATGCATTGAGTTGGTGATAAAGAATAAAAGATTTATTATTTCTCTTTCTTTTCAAAGTTTCCAGGTAATGACAGTAGCGTAATAGCCTACCTTGTGAGAGACTTTGCAGCATGGATTGTTGGCTTAGAAAGTATGTGGTATTTGTCTCGGCAGACAAGGGATGAAAACGTCATTGGAGCTTTACTGTGGTCTAGGCTCTTGGTAAGGAATAGAGTGATACATACATCAAATGAGCCATGCTCTGTGAAAGGGGGGTTTTACCCTCTACTGCATAGTGCCGACTTTTAACGACCCTGGGAAAGAAGCCTTTTGAAAACATGGAAAAAAGGAGAAAATGCTGGTAATCAGCATTTTCTCCTTTTCCCACAATGTTTTCTATCCTATCAAAGAAAAATTGGACCATTTGAGCCACATTGAAATTGTCGTCTGCAAATGCTTTCGATTTGGACAAGGCTAGAATTTTGTTGTCTGGTAAAGGGTTAATACATCTCCATGATGTAGCGTACCAAACAAGTCATCACATACCTATGGGTCCGTAAAATCCATTTTGTTTAACAACTGCGTAATCATGAGGTGCACTTGTCCTTTCACATGCAGAAAACTGACCATAATTAGATAAACAGTTTTGACCCAGGCCAGTGTGTGCGAGTTGCGTAGGTTGACCTGGGTTGATACTTTGCAGAAAACAGAGGAGAAAATCTGGTAGGGGTTACCTCCCCTTGCCTTTAAATCTTGTATCTCTGGCATTTTGTAAGTCAACTGATCTCTTGGTGCCTAATCAATTAAGTCTATCACCTCTGCATTTCTTTCGTTCGAGGCTATTTCTGGTTATTTATGTCTCTTATCAAACATCTGCTAACAGAGATTCTGATATGGAATCAGTGGCTGAGTAAGTTTGGAGTCTTTATAGGAGCATTCCTGGTTGCCTATTTGATAAACATCATTTGATTGGACTTAAATTTTATATCGATCAACCGATAGATACTTATTTAACAGAGAAAGGGTCATGCATTACAGTATAACATGGCTGCTGAGAAAGAAAGGAAGATTGTAACTATTAAAAATAAAGTTTTTAGCCCATGGATTTAGATCCTGCCATGGCCCTCTTCAAAATATCCCCAAAGAATATATATTTTCCATGAAAGTCTAAACAATTTAAACTGCCATCCTAACTTATAACCGCTGATTACTGCTGGTTTCTTTTCCAGGGAAGTGTTACACTGATTTCAGTGCTGGCATACTTCTACTCACAGAACAGTGACAAACTGCTATCCAAAGTAAGTTGAGTATTTTTTGTACGTTTGTAAGATTTATACATGTCAGTGCTCTCAAGAAATGGACGTCGACGTATATTACGTCCAAATTTTGAGAAAAAACTTCGGCATTTTGAAAGTCAGACGTTTTTGTTAACGTCCAGATTTTGACAAAAACGTCCGAGAATTTCAACCCGGACATTTTTTCAAAAAACAATGCACAAAGGGTTTGGCGCGTGTGGAAAACTTCGATATCATCTATTCAGTGTAAGGAAGGCGCTTTACAAAGAGTCTCTAATCATGTTAAAGCGTTTTGGTGATTCGGATTATGGTGTACAGATGACAATTACACATATGCGATCGTTTATCCAATTATGACCGGATTATGGTAAGTGTTTAATTGGTCAGTCAATCATGATCGGTGTTGAGTAATCAACTGTCTTTAATTTGACTGCAGCTGTAGAAATTAACGGATAATTGCAATTAATAAGACACACAATCGAAGATCGGTGAATGTTGTGTAATTTGATTGGTCAAATAAATATTGAGGCTTAACTGTACATAATTCAAGGGCCGATTAATTTAGGATGCTGACCAACTAGTGTATTGTATTAAAACCACAAACACTGCTAATGTAGTTTTAAGCTCCACTGGCCGAAGGCCAGCGGGCTTATGTCATGGCCCGGTGTCCGTCGTGCGTCCGTCCGTGTGTGAGTTAACTTTTATTTCAAACATCTTCTCTGAAACTACTCATCCAATTTTGATGAAACTTTACAGAAATGATCTTGCCATGGTCCTCTTCTGAATTTCTTGAAAGAATTTGATTCCTTCAAAAACTCTGGTTGCCATGGCAACAAAACTGAAAAATATTGAAAATCTTTGAAAATCGCGTCTGAAACCATAAGGCCTAGGGCTACCATATTTGGCGTGTAGCTTTATCTAGTGGACCTCTACCAAGTTTATTCAAATTATAGCCCTGGGGTCAAATTTGACCCCGCCCCGGGGGTCACAAGTTTTGTATTGGCTTAATATAAGGAAAACTTTAAAAATCTTCTTGTACCTAGCCCAAAGGCCTAGGGCTACCAAATTTTGCTTGTAGCGTTATCTAGTGGGCCTCTACCAAGTTTCTTCAAATTATAGCCCTGGGGTCAAATTTGACCCTGCCCCTGGGGTCACAAGTTTTACAGGGCTTATATTGGGAAAACTTCAAAAATCTTCTCGTACCTAGCCATAAGGCCTTGGGCTACCAGATTTTGCATGTAGCATTACCTAGTGGGCGTCTACCAAGAGGGCCCAAATTATAGCTCTACGGACAAATTTGGCCCCACCCCGGTGGTCACAAGTTTTACAAGGGCTTATATAGGGAAAACTTCAAAAATCTTCTCATACCTAGCCATAAGGCCTAGGGCTACCAAATTTTGCATGTAGCTTTATCTAGTAGGCCTCTATCAAGAGGGCCCAAATTATAGCCCTGGGGTCAAGGTTAGCCCCACTCCGGGGGTGGGTCACAAGTTTTACATGGGCTTATATAGTGAAAACTTTGGAAATCTTCTTGTTACTAACCATAAGACCTAGGGCTACTAAATTTAGCCCTGTCTCAGGGGTCTCATGTTTTACAGGGTCTTTTATTGAGGAAACTTTGAAAATCTTCTTGTTTATAACTACACATTCTAGACCAGTATCATTTGGAATGGGGCTTTATCTTATGGACCTCCACCAGGATTTAAGTAATTACAGCCCTGTGGTCAAAAATGGCTTTGCCCTGGGGTCATAACTTTCTCGTAGAATTTTACAGAAAAAATTTTGTATGTCTTCTAGTTCGAAACCAACTGGCCAAGTATTGTAATGTTTGGCTTGTAGTGTTTTGACTTATTGCCAGTGGAGCGATACAAGGTCATCATGGCCCTCTTGTTTATCAAAACAAATACTTGTTTTTCAGAATGGCAATTGCAAAATGAATGCAGAGTTTTAATGATCCTGAAACTGACGGCTTTCGAAAACATTATGGGAAAAGGAGAAAATGCTGGTGATCAGCATTTTCTCCTCTTCCCACAGTGTTTTCCAGCCTATCATAGACAAAATCCATAATTTTAGCTAGATTTGATATGTCATCTGCAAAAAGTTTCAATTTGGAAGACACTGTAATTTTGTCATTCGGTAAAGAATCTTTTAAGCTGTTAAGTGCGACTCACTGACCTTTTGTGGACAGTGTAGATCAATATAATCACACTGCACACACGTCCACTGCACACTGATCCACACAGTCCAAGAAGGAGATATGAATCATCAAAAAATATTTTTGAAATAGCAATATTCAAGTTTTTACTATCAAACTGAAAATTTCATTTTAGTTATTTAGCAGGAGAAGGGTTAACTCGTGGCTGACTGTATGTTCATGCACCATTCATGTTTGCTTTTATTTCATTGAATTGATACAGACAATTTATTTCGATGTGCTTGCCTATGCTCTGATCCTGTTGACAACAGTGTACCACCTGTGGTACGGGGATTATCGTGTCGGAGGACGAGAACAGAAGGGACATGTCAGCACCATTCTACGTCTCAACTTCCTCATCCTGTTCTTCAGTGGTTTGGCAATGTTGGCCTATCCATCGTGGGTTATACCTTTCAAAGTGAGTTTATATCATGAGAACAATGATATACACATATACAGCAAGTTTTTACCGGACCTCTTGTATCATTGATGTAAACCCAAAGTTTTCCACTTACACAAAAAATTTAAATGCTTGCCTCCTTTTCCTTATTTGAAGGATCTAAAATTACCTTAGTAGGTGAAAAGTCTAAAGAAAATGCTGATGGGGGACTTTAAAGATTCATTTTTTTTTTTTTTTTTTTTTGGGGGGGGGGGGGGTCAGAAAAATTTCTGGTTGTCCAGATAAACTTTACAACTATGATATTTAGCAAGGTTGTTTTGAAGAAAAGGTCAAGGTATTGTTATTGCCCTGGTATCGTCTTCATTACCGAAGATGTTTACTTCAGATTCAGACTAATTGTTAACCATCAAAAGGGGAAGCAGTACAATACAGGCAAGTAACAATCAAAATATATTTTGACACAGTTATGGTCCTTTTTCGACTAAGAATTTTCACTCATAGCCATTGCAGCCAAGCATTTGCAGAAGTATGTTAAAAATGGAATCTATGTTGTGCTATAAAAATGGAAATGAGTTGCAAAGTTTTCTACTTGGGTTGCAACAATGTAGTTGCAATAAATGAATAGCTAGAAAATATTTCACATCACACTATGCTTTAACCCTCCACCATGAAATCCGACGTTTAACAAATCTGAGAAAGAAGGTTTTTGAAAACATGGAGGGAAATGGAGAAAATGCTGGCAATTTGTGACCTTTCCTCCTCTAAGTTTCCAACCAATCAGAAGCCTTTCAATCATGGGTAGCCCAGCCGGGTAGCTCAGTGGTTGGCGTATCTGACTCATGAACTAGTGGTTGTGGGTCCTATAACCGTTGGAGGCAAACTTTCTTTCTGTGAACTTTTCGTCTCTCACCTCGAATGCACGTGAGAAAAGTAGTCAGTTGCTTTGAAAGAGAGTTGTTTCAGTACTGGTGTGAGAAAACCAGGAAACAGATGCACAGGTTCACTGACTGCCTTGATATGACCTAAGCTGTTAAAAATGGCATTAAATTCCTATACACAATAACAGATCCAAGCATTGGGACTTTGGCACAAGCAATTTCGTCAATTATTGCTTGGCTTTGAGAGGACCTATGGCCCTTTAAAATGTTTTTCCTGGGTATGTATTCAATAACCATTCTAAGAACAATCTTAGTCTTATTCTCCAGATTTTATTTTCTAGATTAAAACTTTGAAAGTAACACAAATTCTGATTGGCTAAACCATTTGGTTTAGCCAATCAGGAGTTTTGTTACTTTCAAATTTAGACAATCTTGGAGAGTAAGACTTGGAAAGTTCTTAAGAATGGGTGGTGAATACATGTATTGGCATGCAACAGTTCTAAGGGGTCCTACGTGGCTCAGTGGTAAAGTGTGGGACTGGTAACCTGGAGGCCCCAGGTTTGAGCCGCACTGGATCCACTTGGTTTTTCAGGGGAGTGCCATTGGGCAAGGCACTTCAGAGCCCCAACCAAGTACAGTTAAAACCCAGGAAGTACATGAATATGTGAGCTTTTGCTTTTCGACTAAAATAATGTTGAAAGCAGCACAAAACACCATTCAGTCAATCAATCAATGAACAGTTCTGATTTATTTCCCCCTTTTTCATAACAGCTGAATGTGTTTGGAGTGTTGCTGGTGAGGTGTATCGGAGCCTTGTTGTTCGGCATCTCCTTCACAGCGTGGTATGCAACCAGTTTCAGATACGACAATGACCGCAGTGCCTTCTTCTTATCACAGATCTTGGTAAGTTTGTACACAGAAATGAGCTGCTAGCTTGGTTGTTAACATGTATACATGGTTCAGCTTGTATTACAGTGTCCCATGTTCAGTTACCAACTCAGCCAAGTTCTTTCTAAAGATTCATGACAGTCCTTTGGACAGGATTCTTCCTCTGTCACAGCTGAATATTGTTTTGACTATGTGTATGTGGGAAATCAGGAAGTGGCTTGGTAATAATGTTATGCTAAGTATTACCAATAGTTAAAGGAACTCCAGGAAAGCAGAGATAGGCGCTCTGGCCAATACTATATATTTGAAATATGTTTAAAATGAGTTATAAACACCAAACAACCAACAAATCTTTTAAAAGGTGTGACTTTTTTTCCTGTACTAGAATTTCACAGAATTGGCATTTTCAGATTCTTGGTAATGTGGTCATAATTTGGGATTAATTTCATCAAAGGCCCAATAGCAGCCAGAAGACAATACATTTTAAATGTAAATCATAATTATCATTTAAAAGATTGGAAAATATTGTGAAGATAACCATCTGTTATTTTATGGTCGGTCCAAGTAATACTTATGGCAGAAAAATGAATTTAAAAAACAGGCAAAAAATCTTCAAAAGTTAGAGTGATCTGGTAACTTTTATTCTAATTTTGAAATTTATTTCTCTACCTGCGACTAACACTTGGACCGACCGTACAATAACAGATTGTCATCTTCACAATAATATCCATACTTTGAAATGATTTGTTTAAAGGTTAATGCATTTTTTCACTCACTTAGTTTACGTTTTGGCAGCTTTTTGTTACTTTTAAAATAGGCTAGCTAAAAAAAACAAAGGTGGATATTTGATGAATTACTTTCCTTTACAGGCAGTTTCCATGGTGTTTGTTAGCCTGAACATTTCCTACTTCTTTGAGGATCTCATGACATCCAGAGAGGCTCTGCTGATGCATCTATGCTGTCTCCCAGCACTTCTCCTTATTCTAGGCCTGTACATCATCAGACAGAACAACAACAACTCAGGGAACCAGTCAGACTACTTCCTGAGATCAAAGTCAGAGTAGAGGATAAAAAGCTGAATACCAGTCTGTCCATACTGTTATTTTTAGCCCAACTGACAGCTATATAAATTCTTTACTAAATGACAAAATTTTAGACTGGTTCAAGTTGAAGGCTTTTGCAGATGACAAATGTGACTCAGAAACTGAAATTTGCTTTTAAAAAAGTTTTTCAAAAGCCTTCTTCCTCAAAGTTGTTAAAGCTCTGGACTGTGTGGTAAAGGATGGATAAACAACCCAAAGTTTTTACTTATCAAGCTTTAACCCTTTCCCAATCAATCCCTGGTTTTCACGACCCTGAAAAAGAAGCCTTTTGAAAACATCGTGGGAAAAAGAGAAAATGCTGGTAACCAGCATTTTCTCCTTTTCCCAGTGTTTTTTACCCTCCCAGAACAAATTTAAATTTTTGAGTCACGTTACTTTTTGTCGTCTGCAAATGCTTTCAATTTGGACCAGTCTAAAATTTTGTCGTTTGGTAAAGAGTTAAGACTTTGGTATGGTAAAGATTGAAGTACTTGAGTGACTGTGAAGAAAGCTTTTGAAAACAGTGTTGGAAAAGGATCAAATTCTAGTAAGCAGCATTTTCTCCTTTTCCAACAATGTTTTTTTACCCTGTCAAAGACAATCCCACCATTTTGGCCACCTTTACTTTGTCAGCTGCAAATGCTTCCAATTCGGATTAAGTCCAAATTTTTGTTATGTGGTAAAAAAAACAATCTATTACAACACAGATACATTTTGATCTCTCCAGTAGTCAGCTTTTGCAAATAGTGTGTGAAAATGAGCAAATCTACAGAAACAATAACACCTAATCTCAAAACTCCTTTGTATGAAGTTGGTGAATTCAGCAATACTCAGAACCGTATAACGTTTTAGAAATGATACACTAACAGTCTGTCAGGTGAATTCTGTTCATTTTACTTTAGTCATATCTTTTAGTAGTACATGTAAGTGTATGTAAATGAGCCACGCTCTGGCAAAAGGGGGCTTAATGCACCTCCGTGATACATGATACTAGCCCAAGTCATCACATAATTATGGATCCGTAAGAGCCACTTTTTCAAATAACCGACTCGATCATTAGGTAGACTGGTCCTTTGACATACAGGAAATTTACCAATAGCGAAAAGTTTCGGCCCAGGTCAGCCTGCGCGGACTGTGCAGGCTGACCTGGTTCGATACTTTACGCAGATGCATTAAGCCCCCTTTTCACAGAGCATGGCTCAAATATTTGTGAAGTAAGACATTTTATATTTTTGTAACTAACCTTTTACTTGCCATATGTTCTGATGTTGTAATAGAACAAAGAAAGAATCATAGGAAAGGTCTATTTTTAGCTGGGCTGTTTTTGAAGAAAATTTGTCTAGTTATGGCTGTAACCCTGTCTGCATCGTTACTGTCATCATGCAAGAACGTGGACATTTTACATCTCTGTTAACACCAAAAATATTTACATCAATCTTGGACAAGCTATGAACTAATAAAAGGGGAACCCATACAACAAGGGCAGGTAACCATCAAAGTATTTTTGACACAGTTTTGCCCCTCTATTGATTCAGATTTTTCACTGAAAATTAAGCACTTGCAGCTGAGCATTTGCACCCACATGCAGTGCTCTTGTTTCACTATTGCTGCAATTTTTGGTCTCTCAAGGACTCACCTGATCTGAAGACAAAATTTACAAAATAAATGATTATCCTTTTAGTGGATGACATTCATTCACAATAGAATTAATAGCAAACCACACATGAAATGCCTTACAAATTGCAGGATATGTCAGTGAAAGTGTACAAAATAAGGTGGGAAAAAAAGCAGATTATGCAGAGAAAGTCTTTTTTGTAAGGGTCTTTGTAACGGGATGGTTTGGTCAATGAGTAAACTCGATATCTTGTGACACAAATATGTAGCAGAGGAGTTTATAGATATTGTTCAAGCATTCTTCTTTTCCAGGGTCATTAACTCTATACTAAAGGACAAAATGAAAGCATTTGCAGACAAAAAATTAAATGTGGTTCAAATAGGCAAAGTAATATTAGAGAGGGTAGAAAACATTGTTGGAAAAGGAGAAAATGCTGGTTACCCGCATTTTCTCCTTTTGCCTGCAATTTTTTCAAAAGCCTTATTTTTTAGGGTTGTTAAAATTGGTGAATGTGTTGTAAACATGAGTATGTTTGGTAAAGAGTTAAAAGGTCTTAATGGGAGTGAATAAAACATGTCCTTTTGTCATACTCTTTTAAACAGTGTGAAAGCTGTACTAATATGAAATGTTAGATGTAGAAAAAGATTGTAGTTGTAGTGTCAATGCTTTTTTTTTATACACTTAGTATGTTAATCCTTTTAATTCAGAGCAAGGCATTTGGTGCTTTTGAATAGGCTGTAGATCAAGATGAGACCACATGAAATGTGCAGTCTGATTTTGATTCTACACTGTCGGACATCATTAAGCCATGCTCTTGCAAAAGGGTGTTTAATGCATCTCGATGATGTATGATACCAAGCTAGTCATCACAAATTAATGGATCTGTCAAATCCATTTTGTCTAACAACCAACTGAACCATAAGGTACAATGGTCCTTGGTCATGCCAAATACGGGTCAGTAGCAAAAAGTTTCGACCAAGGTCAGCCTGCGCGGTTTGCGCAGGCTGACCTGGGTCGATACTTTTTGCAGATGCATTAAACCCCCTTTTGTCAGAGCATGGCTCCATTTCATATGATCATATGATCAACAGCTTATAGGCAGCTCCTCTCTTTGGAGATTGATCTTTCAGCACCAAATATACAAGCTCGATCCATTTCTTCAGCCAAAGAAAAAAAAAATCTTATGAAGCTGAGAGAGAATTTTAAGTTTTGCAGGTAGAACAGGTCCAAGTTCACAATGCACATAGTGCGCAGTCTGATATTGGTCTATGATGTCAGCAAAGCCCCATGTTTTGCCTCTGGTGCTCAAAGGGTTAACAAGTATGATAGTATTCAAGTGCTGAATTAATGAAATGGAACCTGTATCATACGGTGAAACAGTACAAATATTGCAATTTAAAGGCTGTTTTGGCTTGAATATTAGCAGACAGTGTAGATTCAACACCCAGACTGCACATTCTGTGCAGTCTTATCTGGGATCTATACTGTTTGATAAAGAAATAAGTAATGCATTACCCTCATAAGGTTAGTTTTGTAGTTTTTAGCAAGTCGGTCATTTACCTTTTTGAAAAAAAAATGGCAAACAGGCAGCATTCATTTTCATCATCAAAACCTAAGAGCACTGAGTTGCCGTCAGATGTTCTTACATTTACATGCAATAAACTTTTTGTACCTACAAAGGTCTTTGTGCTTTGTTAATTAAACAATTACTATACCCAAAACACTTTTAATGCTCGTTCAGTTATACACAGCTCCTAAAAAAGTGGGGAAATCAATTTCTATTTACCCTGAATGTTTTCAATACACCCCAAGCTCAAATGACCTGTTTACCGCATGATTCAGTTAGTTTTTAAACAAAATGGATGTTGTAGATCCAGAGTTTTGTGACGGTTGCTTGGTTGTTCAACAAAATGGATTTTATAGATCCAGAATTTTGTGATGACTTCTTTGACTAAAATGAATCTTCGAGATGCATTAAAGCCCTTTTTGCCAAAGCATGGCCCCTTTACAGACGATATAATACATGTGTCTCCTTTGATTGGACGTTTCTTTGAGCATTCTCTCCTTTTCCCTCAATGTTTTCAAAGGTGTTCATTCCCCGAGGTCGTTTAAACACGGGATTATTATCCAACACCGAAAGCAAGGGGTTTTATTTTCTGCGTTGTCTGTCTGTCCATCCGGACAGATATCTTTTAAAATCCTTGACGACATTTGATGAAACTTCATACATGTGTTCCTTATGACAGCCGCCGATATATTTTTGGTTTAGTGCCGTGTCATGGAAAAAAGGAGCTTGATGTATATTTCCATTATGGACCACTATCTCTTTAAGTACTGAACAAAATTTTATTATACTTCATATCTATTTTGTTTATCATAAGCCACAGCTGACTTTTTTTTTTTTTTTTTGAATTCAATGAAATGCCATGTCATGGAAAAAAAGGGGGCTTAATGTGCTTGTATAATTTCATTATGGACCAATAACAAAAAGGCCACGTGTACATGCAAAACAGAATACACGCCAGTACCTCTTATATGTTTGTATCAAAATAGGTCTTGTTCGGCGGGGGTGCTATCATTTCAACGAAATAACTTGTTTGGTAAAGAGAGCGACATTTTTCTCAAAACTGATCAGCCGAGCCCGGTAGCGCAGTCAGGACAGTACAGGACTTGAGAACAGGGAGTCGCTGGTTCGAACCACTTGGCAGCTCGGCCAATTTCTTTCTGAGGATTGATGATGGTTATTGCAACAGGATTCATTGCCCTCCCACCTCTAACGATAGTAATGTGGGAAAGCAGCCAGTGGCTTAGGAAGAACATTGTGCGAAGGCCTGGAAAAATAAACCCCTGGAAAAAACATGGATAGGTGAACTGGCCGGCGCAATAGAACTGAAAATGGCCTTTAACACCATGTAAGCTAACAAACTAAAATGATCAAGGGTGCTACCCGATTATATAAGAGAGATTACAAGGTTTTAACACTATCACGACAAAATATAACAGTTGTCCCAACTCAAAGCATTCGCAGACGATAATTTGAATAAGGTTCAAATTGAAAGACTAACATTTGAAAGGGTAGAAAACATTGTGGGAAAAAGGAGAAAATGCTGGTTACCAGCATTTTCTCCTTTTCTCACACTGTTTTCCAAAGCCTTCTTTCTCAAGGTTGTTAAAATTCATGATTTGTGTGGTAAAAGGTTTAACTTTATAACCCTGTCTCAAGGGCTTTATACAGTATTGACATAATTTTCTCCTTAACCAACGCCATATCTCACACTATTTGCTATTTTTTCCGCCATCTGCGACCAAAAAAATTTTTTCGGGCAGTGTAGATCAAGATCAGAATGTGAAGTCTAGTCCTGGATCTGCGTGGGTTTCTATTTATCTTATAAACAATGGAAAAGAAGTAACTTTCTTTTACCTGTGAATTTTTAGCCGGCTTAATCCTGTACCAAACGACAATATCTTACACTTGTCCAAACTGAAAGTATTTGCAGACGACAAATTAAATTGGACACAAATGATGGGATTTGTATCAAAAAGGATAGAAATCGCTGTGGGAAAAGGAGAAAATGCTGGTAACCAGCATTTTGTCCTTTTCCCACAATGTTTTCTAAAACCTTCTTTTCCAGGTTAATCAAAACATGGGATTGTGTTTAAATAGAGGATGAAGACATCAAAAAAGGTCAGGTACATGTGTATGAGCCATACTCTGTGAAAAGGGGTTAAATGGATCCCCGAACAGTATTGACCAATAATTACCCTGCACAGTCCGCGCAGGCTGACTGGATCGAAACTTTTTTGCTATTGGTAAATTTTTTGTATGTCAAAGGACCAGTCTACCTCATGAAGCAGTCGGTTGTTAGACTAAATGGATTTTAAGGATCCATAATCATGTGATGCTTGTTATAATGCTTCACGGAGATACATTAAACTCCCTTGTGCCAGACCGCCGCCTATACATAGGTATATTTACCTGGTTGGGAGGCGAAAAAAAGTTAAATATTTGTTTTAAGTTTTGTTGTTCGTTTTAATTTCAAGTCTTGGTCAAATATTAACTCGACTAAAATGTAAAAGAAGTTTTGAAAAGCAATGCAAATATCCTATGGAATCCTGCGTGGCCCAGTGATATAGTGAAGGACTCGTAACTTGAATACTCTGGGTACGCACTTTACGGAAACCTCTTTTTTTTTCGTGGGAGTGTCCTTGGGCAAGACACTCCAAAGTCCTAGCCTAGCACTGGTGAAACCGTGATATGACTGAAATAATTTTGAAAGTGGCTTGAAAGATCATTCAATCAATCAATTTAACCCTTTACCGACCAATCAAGAATTTGTCGTCTGCCAATGCTTGCAATTTGAACAGGTCTAAATTTTTGTTGTTTGGTAAAAAGTTAATCAAATATCCTATACTTATTTCGTTAAGTAATCGTACCAAACGGCAATCTTTGAGACTTGCCCATTTTGAAATCATTTGCAGACGACAAAAAAAAATGTGGTTCAAATGATGCAATTTGCCCTTAACCCTCTACCACACAATCCTGAGTTTTGACGACCCTGAGGAAGAAGGCTTTTGAAAACATTGTGGGAAAAGAAGACAATGCTGGTAACCACAATGTTTATGATTGCCTTACCGATCAGGGTCGTTAAACTTTGACTCGGGATTGTTTGGCAAAGGCATTTGATGGAAAGAAGGAAAACTTTTTTTAATGATATATTAAAAAAAAAAAGTGAAGGAAAATGAGCGATAGGTTATAAAAAGGAAGGTTTCACTTTCCCTCAAAATGTCCAAAAGCTGTACACTACATGGACGTTTTGAAACTTGAATAAATTCTGTGGTTTTTATGGATTAATTCTTGACCAGAAGACAAAATTTTAGACTTTCCAAAATTGAAAACATATGCAGACGACAAATTAAATGCGGCTCAATTGATGGAATTTGCATCAGAAAGATAAGAAAACATCGTTGAAAAAGAATTTCCTACAATGATTTCAGAAGGCTTCTTTCTCAAGGTCGTTGAAATATGGGATTATTTGGTAAAGGGTCGTCGGATTAAGTCTTTATCACAGAATCACAAATTCTAAGGACCTCTAGGAAGAAAGCTTTTGAAAACATTGTGAGAAAATGCTGGTAACCACCATTTTCTCCTTTTCACACAGTGTTTCCAACTCTTTCAAAGATGACTTCCACAATGCGAACCAAATTCAATTTGTCTGCAAATGTATCATAATTATTTGGACAACTGTGGTAAAGAGATGAAACCGAATTAAGCCATATAGTAACTTACGAAAAGGATTTTTTTTCCTTCATAAATACGATTTAATGACCTACCAAAAACAAACTCGTGTTTTCAAGACCCTGAAAAAAAAAGCAAATGGAAGCATTTGTAGAAAAGGACAAATGTCGATAACTGGTATTTTGTCCATTTTTCATAACGCTCTCTATCCTTTATGGGAAAAAAATCTCACATTTGAGCTACATCTATTTTGTCGTCTGAAAATGCTTTCAATCTGGACAATTGTAGAATTTTGTCGTATTGTATAGGGTTGTAAGTATTTGTTTTTGACCGAATAATTTCTTGGATTATCGGGACAACTTTTCTTCAACTTATATTGACCACTAAAACAGGAAAAAGGAAAATAAAATAGTAATAATACAATGCCACAGCTGCTATGATTTTTGCCCAGTTCAACATTCAAAATAATCCTACAATGTACAAGTTCGCTTGAATAAACATTCCAAAAGGAGAACAACTCGCAGTTTTCTGACTGGGGTCAATATTGAAATACAATGTAAAGAGTTGTTAGAATAAACATTGCCAGCAGAGAACAACATGTCCTTTTCTGACCGGGGTCAATCTTTAGAACAACTTGGTGATATAAAAAGATCGCTACGGTCTGCACTTTTAGAATTTAGAAACAGATAGGCAGTCTAGCTGGTTTTGCTAAATCTGTCTTTTTCTCCAACTGTTTTATTCTGGTTGATTTTGTTTTGTGCCAGTTTTGATCAACGTAAAAATGGTGGTTTCATTCTATTACGATCTTTTGTCCCAGCCGTGTAGAGCTGTTTATTTGTTTCTGAAAGCTAATGGAATCGATTTCGAGGACAAATGTTTGCAGCTGACCAAAGGTGAGTGTTTAATTAACTTTTTAGCACACAATCCCGACTTTTAAACGACCCAGATAGATCAAACTTTTGAAAACATTGTGGGAAAAGGAAAAAATGCTAGTAACCAGCATTTTCTCCTTTTCCCACAATGTTTTCTATCCTATGAAAGAGAAATCATCATTTCAGCTACACTTGATTTGTCGTCTGCAAATCCTTTCAATTTGGTCTTGTCCAAAATTTTGTCGTTTGGTAAAAAATTAATAGATCATTGTATGTTGCGAACAACTCTCGGTGCTAAATGGCGTACAATATCCAAGATCAGACTGCACAAAACGTGAACTCTGATCTCGGATTTAAGCCGCTCGATCTGTTGTAACATATAATTTTGATTAAACAGTCAAGGCATTGTCACGTGACTGAATATTTGATTTCTGACTAAATTACAACTGATTCATCAAAGAATTTTTCATTATCTAAGCCCCATGCTCTTTTTGATTTAAACAAAAAAATGGGCATAAATCTTAAAGTAAGCCTCAGAAAAGAGACCAGAACAATATTTTCTTGTCTGAAGCTTTAATCACAAGGTAAAATACGGAAAACTCCCTACATGCATATTTCGAGGCATCGCTACTAAAGAATTTCTTCATTTTTTTTTTTTTTTAAACCCAGTCTTGGTGATTTTTTACCCTCTTGAAGAAAATGGAAAAGAAATAAAAACGGAAGTAAAAAATAAAGAAGGCGTGGGGTTTTACATATACGACTTTTAAGCCCCTTGCAGTTGTCATCTATTAAAAAAACTTTGAGAAAAGACGCAATGGCTTTTAAGTTTTAACAAGAAAGATGATTTCAATCACAGTAAAGCATCAATTAGCGAACGGTTTAGAAGTAACATCAGACTGCACGTTCTTGATCTACCAGCATGTCGTCCAACATTTGAAAGATAACTGAGTCGCTATCGGCAGTGAGACCATCGGGTAAAAAACTAAATATACTCCTAGGTGCGTATTCACCAACCATTCTTAAGAACTATCTTTGTCTTATAAATTCTCCAATATTTTCTAGATTTGAACGTAACATAACTTCTGATTGGCTAAACCAAACGGTTTAGCCAATCAGAAGATGTGTTACATTCAAATTAAGAAAACTTTCGAGAATAAGACTAAGAAGGTTCTTAAGAATAGTTGGTGAATACGGACCCTGCATAAACATTACATTCGGAATTTCATGTTTCCTACTTCTTCCATCATGATTACTGCTTCAACTTTTCTATGCATGTGTTTACAAAATGCAATTTTTATTTCCCCAACATTATTGCCAAATCATGCACCGTTCATACTGTCGCAAAACTCTCTCTTCAGTCCTTTGATTTAACAAGTCATGTCGCTGCACCCTGGGACGTCATTTGGAGGACCTTCGTAATACGTGCTTGTGCAAGTAAAACAAAATAGATGTGCTTGAGACAAGATGAAAAATTTCGAAGTGTTTACTTAACTCTTTACCAGACGACAAAATTTTAGTTTGTTAGTGTGGTTTGAAAAACGCCGTTTTCATCACCAAGTTAGTTATATCGCGGCAGCTAGTGTACCTCTGTAGCATACCTATCACCATCGTCAAAACAATGATTTATGGGGGCTTACTTCATTTCTTTGTCTATTTAGGTGAGCATATGTCGCCAGAAGTGTTGAAAAAGAATCCATTTCATACAGTCCCTTTCATAGATGATGACGGTTTCGTTTTGCTTGAAAGGTTAGCTATAGATACAGATTTTCTCTAACTTAATGATACTCGTCACAAGTCGGCTGGTTCCGTAACTACATCTGACCTCCTCATTTTGAAATACTGTCCGTCACATGATCTTAAAGATGGCGGCGCCCATGAAAATTCAATATCAACAACAATAACAAACACAGTGAAGTTATTCACATCTATCAATCTGTCGTTGAAAACTGCTGGAGGAATTTATGTATCAAGTTTAAAAAAAAAATGAGCTAAAAAACTGATTGTCGACGGAAATGTAGATCTATTTAGAAATATTTCTATAGTTAATTAGTTATAAAACATTATGAATCTGCAACTTTTTACCATTCAGACCTAGGCAACGTTATTTACACGTAGAACATCGTTATGGTGAATATCAAACTTTAATTCAATGTAGAACATCGGGTTATATTATATTTTTGCACAGATTGATTCAAAATTTGCCTATATTTTTACTTCTAAAAACATACGAACCATGCTCTGGCAAAATTAGGTCTGATGCGTCTCCGTGATGCCTGATATGAAGCAGTTCGTCACATAATCTTGGATTCATAAAGTCAAGTTTGTCTAACAACCGGTTGAATTATGGGGTAGAATGGTCCTTTGGCATGTAGAATATTTCATTGAAAGCAAAAAAATTCGACCCAGGTCAGTCTGCGCAGACAGCTCATATTTTTTCCCTCTCGCCAAGTGCACACAAGTTTACTTTGTCGTGTTTAAAAGATTAAACACTTTATATGTGTATATATATTCAAATGTATGACAATGATATTATGGGCCGGCGGCCTTTATACTTTGAATAAAATTATTGTCATTGTCATTGCATATCAGCCATGCTCTGTGAAAAGGGGCTTAATGCATCTGCGAAAAGTATCGACGCAGGTCAGCCTGCGCGGACTGCGCCGAAAATTTTCGCCATCAGTCAATTTTCTGTATATCCAAGGACCAGTTTACCGCATGATTCAGTCGTTTGTTAGACAA
This sequence comes from Hippopus hippopus, assembly GCA_946811185.2. NCBI lineage: Eukaryota > Metazoa > Mollusca > Bivalvia > Cardiida > Cardiidae > Hippopus > Hippopus hippopus. Next base: position 2,296,324 of record OX328109.1, read on the forward strand.
AATGGTATCATGCATCACGGAAATGCATTAAGCCTCCTTTTGCCAGAGCATGTCTTATATGTCGGTTCTGCAAAGTTGTCTCCATTTACAAGGAAAGGTAATACGACAATAGTTTTTGTCTACACCTTTTCAGTCCTGCTATCCTGCAATATTTAGCGAGGAAGTTCAATGTAGCGGAGCACTGGTATGGAGGAAGCGACAAACAGCTTTCCGCTAAAATCGACGAGGTTTTACACTGGCAACATAGCGGTGTGAGGAAACCCTGTATTAATGTCTTCTTCACATTGGTAAGTAGAACAAGGAAGCTTTCAATATGGTATGGCAATCGTCACAACTCGGCCGATTCCGTGCCTACATCTAACCTCGTCCTTCACTCGTCACAACTCGGCCGATTCCGTGCCAACACTCTAACTTCGTCCGTATCAAGGGGGTTTCCATTTTGAAATACTAGTACTGAACACTAGTCACATGATTTTAAACATGGCGGCGCCCTGTAAATCGATTAGCAACGGCAAAAACAGCCACGGTGACAACCTGTCGCTGAAAAATGCTAACGTAACTGATAGACCGAGTTAGAAAATAAATGTACAGACTGTAAGTCATCGGAAATGTATTTAGAAAGATTCCCACGGAAAATTGTGACTAGTGTTTGCTTTCTAAGAGGAGTGCTACAATTTTAAGGAAGGTGAAGCGGTGTACTTCCGGCAAAGGAATGTACCGTGATGACTTGCTTGGTATAATGCATCACAGTGATGCATAAAATCCCCTTTTGTCAGATCATTGCTTTTTTTCTAGATTCGAAGACGAGCTTTGTTACTGCCTGTGCCGAGGCCAGTAGCCCAGTCTTCAACGTATCTATAGGGCTTGAATTTTGGAGTTGCTTGTTCGATTCCCAAATCAGTTATTTTTCTTTTTTTTAGACATTTGATGATAGCAATTGTGACATATTCACTCCTCTCTCCTCACTGAACATTGTTTCGATGATGTTTATTTAGGAAAGCAGCAAGTGAAAGCAGTACAAGCGCCGGTTTAGGTGCAAACAAAGTTGGCGTAATTGGCAGCCATCTGGATACTAGTTATTGGAGAGATCATCAGACCTCTCCAATAGTGGTGAGTTTAAAAGGCAGACTGCCACAGAATTCGCTGTCTAAATCTATTGTTCTTGCGAAATTGTTCTGATACACATTCTGTTTCGTCATGGTGTTGTAAATAAAGCGAAATCAAAAAAACCGAAACAGGAAAAAGACGTCGTTTATTTTTATATGACGAATTTCAGAAAAGATTTGTTATATTAATTTGCCATGGTTGCAAATGACCTCTCAAATAATTGTAATTTTTCATTCAGCAAATAAATCTAAGCAGAAGAAAAAATAAGAAGAATTTCGTTAAAAAAGAGAAAGAGAAGACCGCTGGACAAGATCATGCGACTTGAAAACGCGGGAAGAAGGTCAAATGACCGTCATGTAAAGTATGTGAGGTTTCTACGCGGCGGCTTTTTCACTTGTTTGTTTACATGTACCAAAATATATTGAAATTAAAAGCCAATAAACTATTTGAAAACACTGATGCTGACCTCTCCTGTCTTCTTTTGTAAAGAAGCCAACTTGTAGTAAATCATTTGCATCTAAGGATGTATTTATTTATAGAAACATGCAGCCATATTGGTTGGCCAAGCTTGGTGCCAGTATATTTGACCGGCATTTTTCAAGGTTATTATTTTGCAAAACTTAAAACGCAAACTTTTTTAGGATCATTTTTGGTATGCATTTTTCAATGGTATTCTTTGTGCCAATTTTTCTTTCATGTATATGTGATATGCTTTGCAAGTGCAATTCAAAACTTTGAGAGAAAAAGAACGACAATCATTGCATGAGTAAGTGCCCTGTCTAGCAGGAATTGACAAAAAAAAGTTTTTAAAACGGCCTTTAACGCCAAACAAATGAACCAAGTTCTTTTTCTTATTCCAGTTTGCTAGCAAAACAGTAGAGGGCGGTTTTCCCAAGCGTCCGTTTGATGAAAAGACCTTCAACAGTGGCAAAGAGGCGCTTGCAAAAACGATTAAACAAATGGATGAATACTTTCTCCGCGACAACCCCTACCTTTGCGGTAAAGAGATCTCCATTGCGGATCTTTTAGCTATAAACGAACTGGAACAATTGAAGATTACGAGCCTTGAGAAGCTGTACTTAGAGAATAAGAAAATAGCGGCATGGGCCAAACGAGTACAAGAGCGACTCGAACCGCATTGGAGCGAAACGATGGTACAACTTGGCGCGATGACACAGAAATTTAAAAATGCAAAAGATTGAACTTCGTTTTCTGATTGTGATGACACTTTTTATTTCAGATTTAGGATCTCACATGATTTCTAGGGTAACAAAAGCATTTATAAAATACTTCGACTAGTTGTCAATTTGTATTTTTGTAGATCTACATGTTTAGAAGCTAGTACATATACCAAGCTCACATGTATATGAGCTCAAATTACAAAGCCAATACATGTATAAAGTCTTGTACTTTATTCGTGAAAAGTTTCTATTTTCTCTGTTTTTAATTATTATTATCATTATTATTATTATTATTGATAAACCCTTACTACACAATCCTGAGTTTTAAAGACTCTGTGGAATAGGATTTTTGAAAACATTTTGGGAAAAGGAGAAAATGCTGGTAACCAGCATTTTCTCCTTCTCCCAAAAAGTTTTTTCCTTTCAACAAATTCCCACGTTTGAGCAATATTTTGATTTGTCGTCTGCAAATACTTTCGAGTTTGACAAATCTAAATGGTTGACGTGTAGTAAAGCCGATGTAAATACCCTATTGTTCCATATTCGTAAATTATCTGCACTTATCGTTTTTTCACCAAAATCTATGTTTGCTGTTAATCATCGATTTTATAGTTTAATGTAGATCTCTAAAAAATAAATTCAAACAATTTAACGCATTACCACACAATCCCTAGTTTTAACATTTCGGTATTGGTCAGTTTTCTGTATGTAAAAGGCCCAGTGTACTCATATCTCAAGATGTTAAGTCCGATGTTAAAAAAAGTGGCTATATTATGGATCCATAAGTATGTGATAGCTTGATTGGTATCATGCATCACGGAGATGCATTAAGCCTTCTTTTGCTAGAGCATGGCTCAAATACCTTTAAATTTGATTGACTGCGTAAGGGGCGTAGGGCGTTTCCACTTTTGTCGATATCCAAAATTTGAATGGGCGATATCATGGCGTAACCGAAAATAGCCCAAACAATTGCGTTTTTTACATGTCGAACTGCGTCACTATTCAGGACAATTGTATAGTCCTGAATAAAACGGGACGCGATAAATGAATGTAGGGTCATTGTGAAAAATACACTCGCACATTCATCTTAAATTTTCTATGTTGCGCTTTTTTTTTTAATTTTCTTTGGCTATTTTATTGACACATACACACAACACACACACACACAAAAAATGGTGCTTACATTTTATTACGATCTTTTGTCGCAGCCGTGCAGAGCTGTTTACATGTTCCTGAAAATGAATGGAATCGAGTTCAAAGCTGTAGTTCTTTCGATTCCCAAAGGTAAGTGTTTAATTTTTATTATTATTTTTTTTTTGACCAGACAACAAAATTTCAGGCTTATCGAAACTGATAGCATTTTGCATGAGAAATAAAAATTATTATATTCCTATCAGTGAATTACTGGATTTACACAGTAAATAACACCACTAGTGATGATATATATGGTATCATCACTAGTGATGATATAGTTTTAGAATGTTTGTCGGAACAACTTTTTTCCCATATTGCTTATCTTGCACCATTCTTGATAATTATAAGAATAAAAAAAAAGGTGAATTAGGAATTTAATAAATAGGATAAATCATGGATCCATAAAATCCATTTTGTTCAAAGACTGGCTGATTCATGAGGTAGGCTGGTCCTTTGACGTGCAGGAAATTCACCGATAGCAGAAAGTTTCGTACGTTGTCAGCCTGCGCGGACTGCGCAGGCTGACCTGGGTCGATACTTTTTGCAGATATATTAACCCCCATTTCACAAAGTATGCCTTATATGTAATATGTATGTTAGAGGGTATATTTTTCTAATGCATGCCGATAGCTAGCATGTCATCAGTAAAGACGTAATTAAAACGTAGAAAAAAAATAATAATAAATTCTATAGGATTTCCTTAGTGGGCTACGTAGCCTCTTTAGGCAGTTATTTTTAGATTTTGCACCCGAGTTTCGCAAAGACTTGTGGGAATGTCACATGATCAATAACGTGCGTCGATTTAGAGGATTCGTATTCAAATAAGTGTGATGACGTCATATCTGATGCAATAGAAATTGACAGAGCTACCGATTGCAAAACGACCATACCGTCATTTAAACGCCCAAAATTGCATTTTCTTTATTGAGTAGAGCTAACCGCACGGCTCAAACAATGGCAAAGAAAATTATAATATATTTTTGCCATGCTCTGGCAAAAGGGGGCCTAATTGCATCTCCGTGATGCATGATACCAAGTAATTTATTATTGTCTTATGGATCCGTAACAATCCATTTTATATAACAAATGACTGAATTTTCAGGTACACTGGTCCTTTGGGCTGTAGAAAATGGGCCGATAGCAAAAAGTTTCGACCCAGGTCAGCCTGCGCAATCCGCACAGGCTGACCTGGGTCGATACTGTTTGCAGATGCATTAAGCCCCCTTTTCGCAGAGCATTGCTCAGGTGTAGTTGTAGTTATCAATATTTTTATGAGAAATTGTGATTTACGGCATAAAAACTTCTTATTCTGCTAACAAGTTAAATGAAACTTTCAAGCCGATAGTAAAAACCTGAATAATGCTATTTCAAACTTATATTTTTGAGAAAAATATTTCCTTATCGGACGGTGTAGATTAAGATCAGACTGCACGTTTTGTGCTGTCTGATCTTGATCTGCACTCTCCGCAACAGGTCGGTGAGTCGCGCTCAGCAGCCTAAGAGTTAAAAGAAAAACTGCTCTTCGCGTTAGTAATTTCTCCCCTTTTTCCACAATGTTTTCGCTGCAAGATGCACGTAGTCACCTGCAAAAAGGTAACGTGTTAATCACAATCTAGTTACTGCCCTACAATACAATCCTTTTGAGCCATGCTCTGGTTAAAGGGGGCTTAATGCATCTCCGTGATGCATGATACCAAGCCAGTCATTACTGTTTTATGGATCCATAAAAATCCACTTTGTATAACAACCGACGAAATTATAAGGTACACTGGTCCTTTGAGTTGTAGAAAATTGACCGATAGCAAAAAGTTTCGGCCCAGGTCAGCCCGCGCAGTCCGCGCAGACTGACCTGGGTCGATACTTTTTGCAGATGCATTAAGCCCCTTTTTCACAGAGCATGACTCGTATCTAGTTGTATTTATTGTTATTTTTATTTACAGCTGTGATTTACAGCTGAAAAACTAATTAGCCCTCTTTAAAAGAAAAAAAAAAAATACTCTTCACCAAATAATGGCAATAATTTCTCCCCTTTTCCACAACGTTTTCGCTGCAAGATGCATGAAGTCACCTGCAAAAGGTAACGTGTAAAACACGTTCTAGTTACTACCCTACAACACAATCTATTTGAGCCATGTTGTGGCAAAAGGGGGCTTAAATGCAAATATCTCCGTCAATGCATTATACCAGGCAAGACATCACATAATCATGGATCCACAAGAATCAATTTTGTCTATCAACCGACTCAATCATGGGGTAGACTGGTCTTTTGACATACAGGAAATTGATCAATAGCAAAAAGTTTCGGCCCAGGTCAGCCTGCGCGGACTGCGCAGGCCGACCTGTGTCGATACTTTTCGCAGATGTATTAAGCCTCCCTTTTCACAGAGCATGGCTCATTTACTCTAAATCTGTTTGAAAAAACATGACTTTAACTCTTTGAACATTTTTGAAGGTCATCGACACTTTATTGCAGATACATTAAGCCCCCTTTTCACAAAGTATTTTTCATTTATTCTATATCGGTTTGAAAAACCTTGATTTTGACACTTTGAACATTTTTTGAGGTCATTGCTATTATATAGACTTTCTGAACGCCAAGGTTATAATGGTTTTGTTTTCTTCGCATTTTTTTGTTTGATACGCTTTCAAAGAACCGCTTTCAAAGGGAAAAAAATGGAAAAAAAAAAACAGACAAGTTTTTTCGGCCTACATTGCAAAAGTGTATCAATTAACACGGATTGTACTATCCTACAATCCATGATCAGTGATTTCTAAAGAAATAATTGGGGCAATTATTATTTGACGTAAAAAAACATACATGCAATGTGGAACGAGGTGAAAGGTCTCGCTTGCATTTTTATGCCCTTTCAAAAAATTCTTTGCAGGAGATATGCGATAGTATTTTCTACTTTTGTCTGAAAAACCTTGAACTTAAAGGTAGTAGACCCCTAATGGAAAACAGCTATTTCCACTATAATATTATCCTACAAAATTTGCTATGATCAAAAATTAGTATTACTGTACTACTTTAACCGAGCCACTTTTTCCTTTTTTTTCTGTCTTAGAATTATCATTTATAAATCTAAAACCATTATATTCTCACTACAAAGGGAGATAATAATTACCTCCCTTTTCAGTAAACTAACAAAAGTATCAACAAATAATTTCAAGATAGACACCAAAGGAATTTCTGGTCGGTTAAAAATGTGCAAAAGTATTATATCAGTACAAATCCTTATTTATCAATTAACAAGAAATTTTATTCCATGTTGCACTAGAAGTTTTAGGGGTCTTCTACCTTAAGTTGTTTGCGCAATTTCGAAGGTCATTATTATTGTCGACCGAGCTGCAATTTCTCGCATGCGTTTTAGCCATGCTCTTGTAAAAGGGCGTTGAATGCATTTTAAAAAAGTATCGGCCTAGATCAGCCTGCTCGGTCAGTTGTTTGCATATTTTCGAAGGTGATAATTATTGTCGACTGGGGTGCAAGTTCTCAATTGCATTAGATTTTGAGCCATGCTCTTGTAAAAGGGCGTTGAATCCATTTGAAGAAAAAAAGTATCGGTCTAGATCAGCAAGCTCAGACTGTGCAGGCTGACCTGAATCGAAATTTTTTGCTATGGGTTGGTTTTCTATACGTCAAAGGACCATTCTACCCCCTGATTCAGTCGGTTGATAGACAAAATTGGTTTTATAGTTTTATAAATATGTGATGACTTCCTTGGTATTATTCGCAGGGGCCTTAACTCTTAAGCTGCTAAAAGTGACTCACTGACCTTTCGCGGACAAGGTAGATCGAGATCAGATGGCACAGAACGTGCAGTCTTATCTTGGATCTACACTGTCCAATGACGAGATATTTTTCTCCAAAAAATAAATTTGAATTGGCATCATTCGGATTTTACTATCGGCTTGAAATTTTTTTTATTTAATTCATTTAGAGGACAAGGCTTAATTATTTCTATCCAAGCTTCAGCGTACTAATTTCCGGTTATCAACCGGAAGTTCAGGGTGGATTGCCACCATGGATTGTATTCCCGAGCAAAAAAGTAGATCCCAAATTCAGGTCTATTTATCGTCTGCCCAAAACTCGTTTCAATGCGGTTAATGAGGTAGAACATTCTATTCTGCGTGAAAATTTTTATCTTAGCCTAGTTGTTTGCACATTTTCGAAGGTCATATTAATTGTACAGATTTTCTGACAGCCATGTGTTTTTTTAACACATTTTCGAAGGTCATACTAATTGTAAATACTTTCTGACAGCCATGTTTTTTTTGACGAATCACGCTTTGGCGAAACATTTTGTATACAATAAATTAAATGCAGCTCGTACGGCATTTGTCTAATGCCGTATGAGCCACGTTTAACCCTTTACCAGACGACAAAATTTTAGCCTTGTCCAAATTGAAAGCATTTGCAGACGACAATTTCAGTGTGCCATAAATGGTGAAAAATTTCTTTGATAGGGTAGAAAACATTGTGGGAAAAGGAGAAAATGCTGGTAACCAGCATTTTCTCCTTTTCCCACAATGTTCCCACAATGTTTTCAAAAGGCTTCTTTCCCATGGTTATTAAAAGTCGGCATTGTGCAGTACAGGGTTTATATGTTGTTTACAAAAGGTTTCACCAAAGCTTAATCCGTAAAAAAAAAAAAGAATGAAAGGGTCTAAAAGCATTGTGGAAACAGGAGAAAATGCTGATTTCGTTTCAAATGATGTTTTCCAAAGTATTCGTCCTCAGTCACAGTCGTAACAACAAGGGATCGATATGCAAAGGGTGAAAGGTATTCAACTGCACTGTCGAAAAAATTCAAGGACGCATTTATTGATCTCTTTTGGTTACTTAAAGAAGAACTTAGAGGGGGCATAAAACCAGATTTTGACCCATTTTGCGGAGGGGGGTGTTAGAGAAATTATTATTATTATTGTAAGCAAAGATCATAAGAACGTGCCTGTTTACCTTTAGCTGGGTAAAAAAAGAAAAAAAGAAGTAAAAAAGAAATGCGTCCAGTGTGACTTAAAACCACGGCCTTCAAAACTAGTTTCAGCTTTGAACAAGAAATATCTTTAAAAAAGATTGACGGCGTAAATTTGCACGCAAATAGGCAGCGGGCCCTTAGGATAAACATGTCTACATTTTTTACCAATCACAAATTTCTGTTTATTCATTTTTTATCAGTATCAAAAAGTAGGTCAAAAGCCAGCACATTTAGTTACGCCGGAAAAAAGTATTTATCGCTTGTTTTGCAATAACGGCTCTACCGTTACAGAAAACTATTACAAACGGAATATCAGTAAAACTACAAAAAAAATTTTTGGTAATTCCTCGTGTTTTCTACACAAATATGTACCCTTATTTCATGCATTTCGGTAATTTATCGGCAAGTAATGGTGGATTATAAGGTTTGATAATTCATTGTTACGACCAGTGAATTTAATCGATTTCATAGCAATCAGTAAGGGAATACAGTACGGAACTTTCTTTGGTAAAACGGTCCTTCGCTATTGCAAACACAAAATTTAATATATCTGGTTGCATTCTCCGTCGTTATAGATCTACAAGAAATTTTGATTTACGAAAAACTAAGTTGGGCCCTTTTATAGAAGAAATGGTGTAGAAAACAGTAGAAAATATTGTGGGAATAGGAGAAAATGGTTACTAGCATTTTCTCCTTTTCTAACAATGTTTTCGAAGGTTTTTTCCACAACGTTTGTTAAAAGACGAGATCGTTCGGTAAAGGGTCAATTTTAAGCATTCCTTTTTTTTTTTTTATTGAAGACTGCACAATAAGATCAGACTGCAGGGAGCTTGCTGTCTGATTTTGGTCCACTACTTTGGCAACTAATAGCAGAGGTTTTAAGCCTCAGTGTGCCAAGCGCGACTCTAGAATTTTTTAGAAGCACGGTGCAGAACTTGCAGTCTGATCTTGGATCTATGTACAATGTCCGATACGTTGAGATTTTTACCTAGCGGAAAAAAAAAAAACTTTGTTCAAAGTTGCATTATTGCATTATTCGGATTTTTGTTTTGGCGTGGCTGAATAAACTGGTTTTTGAACTGCTTCTTGTTATTGATATTCTGGAATGAATGAATAGTAATTTGCGATTGGTCAAAAATTAGGACAGGTTTATTTGGCGGGTCCTTGCAGTCCTACTTATAGCAGGATACAAGGTCATGCAGGCAAAGCCTGTTTAGAAAGAATGCAGATTCGACCTGTCCTATTTCATGTCCTATTTCTTGTAACCAATACAAAACCCCATGAGTCTTTTTTTGTCAAGCAAAAATGGTAGACGCCTCGCGCAAAAAAATTAGTCAACAAATAATGTTTGTTTGATGCTTAACTTCGTTTTCAACCGAACTGTCGCCAAATCACGGCGGCCAGTGTACCTTTATATACATTCCTGGAGCGTCTTTTACGACCACAAGGCACCACATTTTCCCCCCAAGCTACCAGCTGCTTTCCCAGATAAATAAATACAAAACCATTTGCTGCAAAGAGAAAAGTTGATGATTGATTTTATGGTGTTTAACGCCGTTTTAAAATATTTCAGTTATATCGTGGTGGCCAGTTCATCTATCCATGCTTTCCTGGAATTTCTTTTGCCGGTACTCCGCGGAATATTCTTTCCAAGCCACTGGCTGCTTTCCCACATAATCGTCGTCAAAACAATGGTCAGCGGTGTGAGAGGAATGAGTCCTGTCGCAATGACTATAACCAATCCTCGAGAAGGAAAATTGCCGAGCCGAGGATCGAACTCGCAACTTCCTGTTCTCATGTCCTGTAAGGTACTGACTGAGCTTCTAGGCCTCGGTAATGAGAAAGAAATAATCCATTTGGCCTGTCGCAATGACTTTTCGTCCAGTCAGTATTCGGATTCAAAACTCATTTAAGGAGATCTTTAGCCTTGCTCGTAATTTGTATTATAAAACTTCGGTTTGAGCGCAAATGAGCTCGTTTTCTTACTTTCATTGTGCTTAAAGCTACATCTTTACTCGTTTTCAGCTATTTCTTTTTAAATCATTTCATCCTTATTTTATTAACCTATGATCATTCTTATGTCTTCATGGCAAATGTCGCTCCTGACGGTTGCAAGGTTGTATAGATTACGGCGGATAGAAAATGCATTTCATGCTTTGGAGGCCTTCCAAGCTATCACTGTTGTCGTTTCCAGTTGTAAATGAGTATAAATCCCTTGAGTTTCTTTATCCTGTACTCCATATTTATCGATTGTTCACCTATGATTACACAGCTGACCAATACCTGAACCATTATACACAGTATAAAATTTTAACAGCGTTGTTTTCTCTCGGGCTGTAGAGATGTATATTTAAGATAGAAGATTTATAAATAGTCTTTTGTTTGTTTGTTTGTTTTTGCTTTTTATAGGAGAGCATAAGACACCAGAGATGGCGAAAAAAAATCCCACTCAGAAACTCCCGTGTATAGATGACGACGGGTTCGTTCTGAACGAGAGGTGAGCTACTCAGAGTTACTGTCCATTCGGCATACCTCGGGTGATGGGAGCCATCAAATCCCTCGGCTGTATCTGGTGGATTGATATGTACCTAAACGGTACATTTCATCGCCGGAAATATGCCGGTTTACCATTCTGAAAATTGTAAGGCTCCTCTTAAAAAAGAAAACTTGAGTCTCAATTTTCTATCGAACTGATGTATGTACGGTTGTAAGTTGTGACGAGTGAGTTACTGTCTAGTAAACCGACAAACATGGTCATTGTACAATCCGTTAGCGTGCCGAGCTGACTTTAATTGGAGCCATGCAAAAGGGGGCTTAACGCATCCACGTGATGACCTAGCAGGTCAGCAGGTCATCACATAACATAATTGTGGATTCATAAAGTCCATTTTGTCTAACAACTGAGTGGGTGTCTGCGCAGGCTGACCTGGTTCGACCTGGTTCGATACTTTTTGCACATACTTTAAGCACCCTTTTCACAGAGCACGGCTCAGATTTTTTGCAGACGGTATAGGCTGAGACCTGGGTCCATATTCAGCAACCATTCTTCAGAACATTTTTAGTCTTATTCTACAGAATTTGCTACAATTGAACGTAAGACAACTCCTGACTGTCTGAGTTACGTTCAAATTTAGAAAATATCAGAGAAAAAAGCCTAAGAATGTTCAACCTGGTATTAATGTTCGTTTGTTTATATTTGAGTTTAAAGATGCATCTTTACTCGTTTTCATCCAGTTTTGTAACCAGTTTGATCTTTATTTTATGAAATTATAATCATTCTTGTACCTTCGTGCCAAATGTTGCCCCTGACGGTTGCAAGGTTGCACAAATTACGACGGATAGAAAATGCAATTCTATTGCGGCTAGCCATAGCCATAACAACCACAGTTTCCGGTTTAAATCGAAGCCAAATCCCTGGCGTCTCTTTATCACATACACCTTATACTTTTGTGGTATTTGTCGAAGACAATACCACTATGAATTCAAGATTGAATTTTGAAGACCATGTATTGTGTTTTGTCCAAAGCCGAAGGAAATAAACCCAAATAAACGCAATTTTTCTCAAACAAATGAGTTTTTCGGTAGCACTCATATATGTAATTGGAAATGGCATGTTAAAATACACTGGATGGAGCCATCGATAAAGGAAATACTAATTTTTTATTGAAATTAGCTTCACTCATAGCCTTCTATTGGCGCAGTGATACTAAATTTGTCTACTGATCGCTTGGTTCTGGGCTTTTTCGTTCCAAAACCAGTTCGTCCCATGGCTTGTTCATCCCATGTTTGCGCGCTACTCCATTTGATTCGGAATGAATATCTATATATCGAAATAATTGATTGTAATGTTGGGAATTAAAAGTTAACCACCAAAGATATTTTAAAACCATGCTTTTTACGTACAATCTTAACGTTGCCCAACTGTAATGGGATCGTGAAACATCGGCCAATGTCGGTCAATATCGGTATTTTACGTACAACAATCAGACTGCATCGGTAAGCTACGGCAGGGATCGTTTATAAGATCCCTGGCTACGGAGAACTGTCGGGCATTCACGTCAACTGCCGGACATTGCATGATTAAACTATTTATCGCCTTTTTTTAAATATAAAATGATACTTTATTAATGATATAAGATTTTTATAGTTGTGTTGTCAATTAATGTGACTGATAAAAAATAAATACGAAAAATTACGAATTTTTCGGACACTTCCGGTGGTGTTGTCATGCAATTTCGCGACGCTGAAGGCCGATTCTCGCGGAACAGAAAAGAAAAGATGCCAGGTATTGCCACAAGACCAATTTAGACTGCCATAACTATGCTTGTGGATCCTTTGCCTGAGGCTTGTGTTCATGTTGAAGATGCTATGACAAGTGATAGTTGGAAGGTTGGCCGACGGATGTTGAATTCGATGTTCTTTCGAAAAACCCGAGACTGAGAGCGTGTCAATCGTGTCTTCTTGGGCCCATTTCCTTCACTTTCGACAGCGTTGTGGGAGAAATATAGAAAGAACTCAGTGGATATTTATATGTTAAATGTGAATTTCGTGATTTTATCATTAAGTGGCCTGCGGTAAGACTCGCCACGTCATATCAAGAGAATCCCATATTTTGTTGCTAGTGCTAAACTGAGTTCAGGCAGAGACATACAATACACATCAATGTCTCTGGTTCAGGTAAGACCTGTAATAGTTTCTGTTTATCTTCAAAAAATTTGGTATACCTGAGTTGTTTGCTTAAAGTACAGTACATATGTCTCTGACTCTTTTTTTTTTCTGCAGTGAAAAACTTTGCTGAATGGACGGATACAGTACATGTATAAAAATGTATATAATCAAGTACAATGTAAGCCCTTCCTTGAAGCCCTTCCTCCTATGTATAGTCTCAATCAGAAGACTTTTAGGGTGCTTCCTTTCACATTTGGACATTGTTTTGTGCTTGGCATGGTCCAGGAGGCAATCGGTGAAAAACTGAAATAGCAATGGGATACAGTTATCGTACTACAGAACTCCACAGTATTAAACTATGTAACACACAATGACACAGAGTTCCCAATCACGCAAAATCGTACGTGAAACACGTACAAGTAAAATAAAAAATGTAAAAAATAAACCTATGTGTGAAATCGCACACAAAAAATACAGACGAAGATCGAAATAAAAAGTAGGAAAGGCTTGCATAGAACGGCTCATGTAAAAGCAACTTTTTCGGAAAATGTAAATCATCAGAAAAATTTGGGATTTCCAGCTTTCTATCTTTAGAACATTTACATGGTTGGCGTACTCGGTCTTTATTGTCGTGATCTATAATTGCAGACTGGGACTTGTTTGTTTAAAAAATTATCCGTAATTCAGCTCTCCTTTCTTTAACGCAGTCTATGAAAAAGTGTTTTGTCGACGTCAGTGTCTCTCGTCTGTAAACTAATATTGGTAATAGCTCAGAAATGCGGTAGGCCTACTTTAGAAGCTTTCGGATTTGGGTTCCCGTAAGCAAGCAAGGTATACTAGTAGAACCATTCAAGAAAACAGAATTCATATTGAGTACAGTAGTCACCAGCCAGACTTCAACAATGGCTCTGTTGAGTGTTATGCAAAAGGCACGTGAAAAGATGAGCATAAAGACTACTAGTTATCACTTTGTCAAGTAATTATTTTACTATTTGTTACATCAGGGATCAAATATACGATCCCTGGTTACATGTAAAAATGTAAATTCGCTTTGTAGATCTATATGATTGTTCTTCACCTGAAAGAGGATGAGGCATTTAAGAAAACAATTTAGAGTTGTAGGCATACTAATTTTTCTGAATTTGTACCCCCATTTTTTTTCTTATACCCCCATTTTTCAATGGTAGGGGGTACAAAACCTCCACATAAAAATTTCAGTGGGAACACTGATGACCCTAGTCTCCAAAACATATTGGGCAGCATTCACGGCTTTAAATTCTAAAAGCTGAATCAGGCCCTTGTAAATTGCAGATACTCCTCAGAATTCCATCTACTTCTTGTTTGTTACCGTCAAATGTTTATATGAATTTTAAAATGTTCTACAACATACCAAATCAAAAAACCTGCCAGCTAAAGTTAGAAAAGGCGACAAAACCTTTTCTATGAAAAAAAAAAATGGAATTTGGGTGGGGGAAAAAAAACCACAGAAAACGTCCAGGGAAGAGCAGAAATTGCTTGTAAAAAGCAACCTCTCTGCTTGCCAACAATATTTTCACAAGTATAAGCAATTAAAGAATTTCTTGGCAGACTGCTGGATCCTATATAATTTGTAATTTTCATTGTTTTATGACTAGAGACTGTGAAGTTTCAAATTATTTCATTATACAGTAGGTATAACTTTAATACATGGTAAAGTAATGAACTGTATTCCTATGAAACATTTTTTTTTACAGTCATTATTGATAGCCTGGTTGGACTTTACAGAGTTAACAACTTTCTGGCTGCTTTTTGAAGCCGATTAGTGATGCAAATCTAACGAATATGGAAGAGCGATCTGGAGAAGCAATTGAATTACTGGCTGTGGAAACCACCCAACTAGCTGCTAAGCAGGCATACATAAGAAAAATACAGTAGGATTTACATTTTTAAGCCTTTTTTTTTTTTTAATGAAAATAATAATTAATGCTGTCTCCTACAGAAACAGATAGGGAGGCAAAATGAAATTGAAATTCAAAATGATCAGCTATGCTTTGATTTTTGGCTATAAGAAATTATTAGGTTGGTTTTTCTAAACCCTTGAATGGTGTAATTAGGAGCATGCTGCATATTTAAACCCTTTACCACACAATTCCATGTTTTAGGGACCTAGAGGAAGAAGCCTTCTTAAAATGCTATGGTAAAGGGAGAAGATGCTGGTTACCAGCATTTTCTCCTTTTTTCCACAATGGTTTTTACCCATTCGAAAGCAAATCATCATTTGAGCCAAGTTTAATTTTTTTGTCTGCAAATGCTTTGAATTTGGAAAAGGCAAAAAATTTATCATCTGGTACAGGGTTAACTATTGCTTGATGCCAGGGGCACATTTTTTTCCTGATCTTGCCATGCATTTTGAAAATCTTCCAGTCTCGCATTTGTACATATATGTCTATATTTTGGTTTTTGACTATCAGAAATGTCTTGTCAAAATTGAAAGCATTTGCAGACGACAATTTAAATATGGCTTATTTAAGGTAATATTTGCATAAAATTGTGTCAACTCTTGGTTATAAATACCTATTGACAGTGCTACTATTATCAAGTAACTTTGTGTCTGTACTAGTTGAAAATAAGTTTTGCCTTCTGTGCAATATCTGCAGGACATATGAATCAGTTTTGAAATGCCATAGGCTGATGATTTTACCTTTCATGGTATTTAAGTATTATGGGAAAAAAGAGAAAGTGTCTTGCAGAGCAAATTCCTGCTTTTTCCACAATTTTTTTAAAGTCATTTATATCAGGTATGCTTAAAGACAATGATTCTATGCAACTAGGGACATAACCTCTATTCTGAATATGTTGACCTTTCACTATAAGATGTGAAATCTTTTTTACTGTGCCAAAATGACCTTTCTGGACAATCAGAACTGTAATTTTGGTATTCAAATATTTTTTTTGAGTTAGACAATGGGACACAGATCTGAAGCTCATGTTAAAGCATTGTGAAAAAGATAGCATATTATCCTACCTGCTTTGACTTCTTTTTCCACAATTTCAATATCTTTTTGTTGAGAATTTAATGCATAAAATCTGCATTAGAATGATTAGAATGAAACGGACAACCTTTTTTTTCTTTTTTTTTTTTCAAATTTAATATTGCTCACTTCATTTAACCTGATCTTGACCTTTATGCTGAATATAGAAGTAGGCATATAAATAGAACTCTGACTATTTTTCGGATAGTTATTTATACACGGGAAGGTATACAGGTAAGCAATTTAACCCTTAGCCTTCAAAGCGCGACTTTAGGAGCTATTGGGATCAGCATGGATCAAGATCAGACTCACTGCACAGAAAGTGCAGTCTGATCTTGGATCTACACTATCCAGTGAGGAGATATTTCTCCCAGAAATAACTTTGAAGTTTCAATATTTCCTTTTTTTACTACTGACTGGAAAGTTTTCAACCAACATATTCAGTAAGTTGAGGGTTGATTGGCTTAAACCGTCCGTTACCATTCGGGACATATGCTGAGCGATGCAGAGGATAAAAATAGAATATTAATCTATTAAATGATTTTGAACAGGTTCAGGTTAAACGAAGTAGATAATAACTAGCATTTTATTTCAAATTATGAAATTCATTAATATCACATACACTCAGTGATTAATCTGGCAATGTGTCACCAAGTGGCATAAACACACAGAGAGATAAATATTTATATATGGGCCATGCTCTATGAAAAAGGGACTTAATGCATCTCTGTGATGATCTATTATACCAAGCAAGGCATCATATGATTATGGGTCTATAAACTCCCATTTTGTCTAACAACCAACTGAATCATGAGGTAGACTGGTCCATGGACATACAGAAAATCTTCAAACGGCAAACATTTTGGGCCCATGTAAGCCTGGGCGGACCGCACAGGCTAACCTGGGTCAATTCTTTTTGTAGTTGCAGCTCCCTTTTCATCGAGCATGGCTCAATTATATATACACATTCACAGGTATTGGTTATGAGCAACATGTGGATACCAGATTCCAACTGCTATTCAACGTGGCAATTTCAAACCTGTCCATTTATCTGGAAATCCAGTTCTAGAAGAAACAGTTCCAAAAGTGTCTCTGTATTTTGATAAACTGTAACTTTTGATTTTTTTTATGTTTTTCAGACAGTGTTTATGTGTTTTTTGTCATGTTACAATCATTTTGTCATAAGTATTTTAGATTTTCCTGAAATAGATAGGCATTAGAACATTCAGTATTGGATAGGCTTGAAAACATTTGAAAAAAGGGGAAAATGTAGGTACTGGGCAACTATCCTTTTCCCTCAATCTTTTTGAAATGTTAACTGCTACAGAGCTGTTGAAATACCTGTTTGTTTGGAAAAGGTTGATATGGTTTAGAAACAGAATCAGGCTAAAAAGATCATACCAGGATCAGACTAAAAAGATGTGCAGAATGCTTTTTGTGGAATAGTATGTTTTATTAGTTTAAACATATTTTATTGCCATTTTTGGTACAAAATCATATTTATAACGTACAAACACAGAACTATTTGGCAAAGGGGTTTGACCACAAGTTCTAACAAGTTCGGCCATTCCCTTGTGTTTCTGTTTTATTAGTATTTATAGATGGTACTATCTGTATTCCGAAACATTTTTTAATTGTTGTTATATTATGAAATTATCCATTTGAAACAATACTTAGACTGCAATTAAGCATGGTTATTTTTCATATTTGTATACCCCACTTTTGTTGTATTTTACATTGTCGTAACTAGAGTGGGAAACATGGTAAAAAACATGCATTTGGTTGTCTGAGCAAATGGTTTTTTTTTCACAATGCTTTCATAAATGTTTCCAGTTGGATATTGACTGTTTTCAGTCGTTTAATCTGTGGTTACCAGAGTATTCCAGTCATACTCCAGTGTGGTTCATTGGAGGCTTTGCTGTGCAAAAAGTGTTCATGAATGTTTGTGCGTAATACTTTAAAATTCTTTAACTCTTTACCAAATGACAAAATTTTGACTTTTCCAAATCCAAAGCATTTGCAGATGACAAATTTGGCTCATTGAAAAAATTTGTTATTGGTATGGTGATATTGTGGGAAAATGAGGAAATTCTGATCACCAGAAATTTGATAACAGCATTTTCTCCTCTTCCCTCATTTTCAAATGCCTTTTTCTCAGGGTTGTTAAAACACCAGATTGTTTGGTAAAGGGTTCTTAAACATGGCTTTGTGACTTGACCACTAACTCTTTACCACATGACAAAATTTTATATTGGTCCAAATTGAAAGCTTTTGCAGACCACAAATT
Source organism: Hippopus hippopus (assembly GCA_946811185.2). Taxonomy (NCBI): domain Eukaryota; kingdom Metazoa; phylum Mollusca; class Bivalvia; order Cardiida; family Cardiidae; genus Hippopus; species Hippopus hippopus. The sequence goes on from OX328109.1 coordinate 2,314,751, forward strand.
AAATGTGGCTTGAATGATTAGATTTCAGTTTGAAAGGTAAGAAAACATAGTGGGAAAAGTAGAAAATGTGGTTACCTGCATTTTCTACTCTTCCCACTATGTTTTCAAAAATTCTTGTTGTGTGGTAATTGGTTAAGCTACAGTAGCAAGCCCCCAGGATTCATTATGAAGATTTATGCAAAGTCTTTTGAAAATTCTCAAACGGTGGAACAACAGCTTTGATTAGACTCTTGACATTTGACCTCCTAGTGTGACTTTGACTGGGTGTGAAAAAAATGCTTGTTTCATCTTGTTGTTAATCTTAAGGCTAGTTTCTGCTCTTTGCCAGTAATTGATTTCTCTGTGCCTTATTATTACATGTACTAGGAACTTTCAGCCTGCCATTTATAAGCAAAAATGTTTGTCTCAGTTGAGAGTTATCTGCCCGTATTTACTTTTGCCTACTATGTGTGCTAGGAAATCAACTCAGCTTTGCATTGGTGTCTTGTTTAAAGCTTTATGCAGGTTTATAGATATTATGCATGAAGATTTATGATATTAAAAGGTCTTAAAAACCATTTTACTATGTATTTCTTCTCAGCGATTTCAATATGCATCTTTCTTGACCGACATGCTTGTGTACCACAGTAAAATTAACAAAATCTTGTCATTTAATTGGTTTAAATTGTAAATCTAAATCTCTAAGCACTAATTAAGATTAATTTATCAGTAAGTAGTTCACAGAGATAGGAAGTGGTGTGTTTTGAACTTAAGAAAGAATTGAAGATCATTGATTTTAAGTAATGTTTTTTGTATATTTTTATGGAAACGTCAAAATAGTGGTGTGTATGTTCAGAATCAAATATTTTTAGTTACGTGTGGTGAAAGATGCTGAAAATCACATATGTTGTTCCAAATAGGTTTTAGAAAAAAACTGTGTATGGTTTATCCATGCCCCATTCATTAAAGTATGATATTTCTGAAAATAACTTGGAGGGTTTGTCTCAGAAAAATGGAAAAAATAAAGAAAATCCTGTTACACTTCGTGTTAGTTTTGTCATATTTTCTCTGATTTTTATAATTTACAAGAGAATTATTAGTACTCCTGAAAGAATATTATGTGCTGAGTCTTCTAGTACCAAATTTGATACAAAATACCATAAATTTGAAAAAAATATTTACATTTTAATTCCTTAGGGGTGGTGTCAATTTTGTTGCGGAGTCTGGAATTGGGGTGGATTTTCAAAAATTCGTATAACTTTACTTTTTATCGGGCAATGTTTCTGATTTTTCATATTTAAGACACCAAGACAATAACAAATAAGTTAATAATTATGATTTTTTTTCCTTCATCTTGACATATTGCCCATTACAGTTGGGCAACCTTAATTTTATTCCTTATATTCACATGGTTTCTAGCTCTATTGCCGAGCCCTGGTAGCTCAGTCGGTAGCCTACAGGACTTGAGAACAGGGGGTCGTGAGTTTGATCCCCGGCTTGGCCAATTTCTTTCCGAGGATTGACGATAGTCATTGTCACAGGATTCATTCCTCTCTCACCGCTGATCGTTGTTTCGACGATGGTCATGTGGGAAAGCAGCCAGTGGCTTGGAAAGAATATTGTGCGGAGTACTGGTAACAGAAAACCCAGGAAAGCATGGATAGGTGCACTGGCCGCCGCGATATAACTGAAATAATGTTGGAAAAAAACGGCGTTAAACACCATTCAATCAATCAATCTTTCTCTATCCGTCATGCATCCTACTGTCAAGGGACGTTACTCCTGACTCCTAATGATCAAAGGGAGACCACCAATACACAAATAATCCTAACTTTGTCATGAGTACTCTCCCTTCAACAAAAAAAGGTATTCATTTGCTTAGTAGGTCGACTTTCAAGCCAAAATTTGAGTATAATTTCTCCCTTTCTTTTTTTCAAATTATTAATTCCACGCAATGGCTTCCTTGACAAATACCACATCAGCGTTTTCAACGCTTTGATTTATCTGTGTACACGGCTATCTAGATTCTACACATTGCAAAGTTGTAACAGTATTTGTTTACTCTCTGGCTGTAAGGGTGCATTTTTAAGGCTGTTTTAACAGCTTCGGTCATATCACGGCAGTCAGGGCACCTACGCAGGTGTATCCTGGCTTTCTTACACCAGTACTGACACACATTTCTTTCCAAGCCACTGACTACTTTTCTCACTTGCATCAGAAGTGAGAGGCGAGTCAGATACGCTAACCACTGAGCTAGCCAGGTGGGCACCTGATCTTGAATGCACTCTGTATGATAGTCGGTAAAAGTCATCCTGAAACCTTTCAAATATATCCTTTTACTATCAAATCTTAACCACACAATGCCAAGTTTAACTGACCTTTAAAGTGGAGCCTTTTGAAAACGTTGTGGGAAAAGGAGAAAATACTGGTAACCAGCATTTTCTCCTTTTCCCACAATGCTTTCCACCTTATCAGAAATAAATTCGGTAGCTCAGTGCTTAGCGTATTTGACTCATGACCTGGTGGTTGAGAGTTCGATACCCGGTTGAGGCATTTTTTTTTAATAAAAAACCATTGTTTACTGCAAATCTTTGTATAGAGTTTCTAAGTATAGGTTTAAGGAAACCCAGAATTTGTGCATCCGGGTTTTTCCAGACGCATCAACGAAATATGCACCGGGGCTATTTCCCGTGCTTTTAGGGGCTGTGTTTATAAATGACTGGTGCATAGGTTAAATGCTAGCTAACCATGGCTAGGTGAATCATACAACGTAGTGTTTTGTTCAGTAAACGTTTATTTTGAAATCTGCTGTATCAATCGCCGTCTCGAAAAGTGAGTCAGGTTCTATACCCATAATACCCAAATCAGATAGGTATATACATCATTATCTCCACTAGATGGCATTCTACAAATACACATCTAATTTGGGCATTCTGGGTACAGAACCGGACCACTTTTCAAAACGACAACCATTACTTTGAATTTCAGAATAAAATAAACGTTTACTCAATAAAACACTACCTGGTGTGATTCATTAAAGATGCCCGTCTGTAGCCGGTGATCAAAAACGCTTTTAAATTTCAAACAATTTAGAATGGTACAGAAATCAGTCCTTTGTGTAAACATGGATAAATTACTGACATATATGGTGTAGTTGAGAAAAAGAAACACGGAGATTTGTATTAGAAACCGAACATTGGTCAGAAGAAAACTGGCTGACGATCGAAACTGTAAACAATGGCAGTGCGTCACGGAAATTTATTGTTGGTTTCCGCCTAGAGTTGGATACGGTGTAATTTGCATATAGGCTGCGACCTCCGTCTGATAATCGAGGCTGCAACAGAGAGGCCTCCATTTTCCTTTGTTTACCTCATTAGACGCAGGGCGAAGGTCAAATATTGTCACGTGACAGAATGCATGATCATCATATGAATCTACCCGAGTGTATAACGGATATATCGAAATCTTCGATTCAAAAACTGGAAACGACGATTCTGTTTACATGGAAGGCCGCAACTCTGCGAAATACATTTTCTATCGACCGTAATCTAAGCAACCTTGCAACCGTCAGGCGCAATATTTGGCATGAAGATATAAGAATGACTATAGTTTGATAAAATAAAGACAAAATGAGTTAAAACTGGCTGAAAATGAGTATAAGGGCCTCTTTAAGCTATGATCAGTTAGCATGTAACCTATGCACCGGCCATTTATTAAAACAGCTCGGATCCCTACTGGCTTGGGTAATAGCTTTGGTGTAAGCCCCACTTTTCCCATCATGTATATGGGATGGGTGATGTGTCATAGCAGACAGGTCGAATCTTCAAAGAATATGACATGCACAGACAATGGTATATACATGTACATGCATTATCTTCCGCTAGATGGCATTCTACAAATACACATCTATCAAATTTGGGCATTCTGGGTACAGAACCGGACTACTTTTCAAAACAACAACCGTTACTTGAATTTCAAAATGAAATAAACGTTTACTCAATAAAACGCTACCTGGTGCGATTCATTCAGCTATGATCAGCTGGCATGTAACCTATGCACCAGCCATTTATTAAAACAGCCTCTACAGGCTTGGGTAATAGCTTCGGTATAAGCCCCACTTTTCCCTAGTATATGGGATCAGTGTTGCGTCATAGCAGACAGGTCGAATCTTCGAAGAATATGACATGCGCAGACAACGCACATACATATATTTGAAAAATGCCACCTAGTGGAAGATAATGGAGCACGTACATTGATAAAGCGTTGTATTTGGGATATACTGTATACAGACAAAATCCTGTGCGCTGATTGGCTAATTAACTGAAACCGTGTTCTAAAACATCGTGCACAATATTTAAATTTCAGTGCAGCCATTATGCGGTATTTGGCAAAAAAATACAAAGTGGCCGAACACTGGGAAGGAGGAAGCAATGTACAGCTTTTCGCAAAAATCGACGAGTTTGTAAACTGGCACCCTACTGGCGTCAGGAAACCCTGTAATGATGTTTTCTTCCCAATGGTAAGTATCAAAGACTGTCATTTGTTTTTCTTTTTTAAACATGATCTTACAGAGTATAATTCCTATAGATCTAGAGGATCTTACATGAGTGTTTATGTATTGACATTTTTATCAAACAATTTGACTAAAATTATGACGCTAGCCTTGGCGAGCGTCATATACATTGTAGTCAACGAGTTTGATAAAACTGATAATACATAAACACGAATGTGAGATTCTGTCTATCACATAAAACAAATGTAAGACAAAAATGTATCCTGCATCATCACCTTCAACTTATATACCACTCATGGGTCCATGTTTACAGATGTAGTTAGGTTTGAAATGTGTACATACACAAGAAGATAGCTCTGTGACATGTACACCGAAAGAGTTAAAAATTGGGGTTAAATCGAACTATTTACACAATTTCTTGACTTTAAATTACTTGGGCTACATTTGTTTTATTAAACATGAAAATCATAGTGTTCTTCCGCACGTAACGTCTCATTCGGCATACCTCTGGTGATGGGAGCCATCAAATCCCTCTGCTGTATCTGGCAGCTTGATATGCACCTACACGGTACATTTCATCGCCGGAAATATGCTGGTTTACCATTCAGAAAATTGTAAGGCTCCTCTTAAAAAAAGAAAACTTGAGTCTCAATTTTCTATCGAAATCTTTCTAACTATATTTCAGTTGATACACAGTTCGTACATTCATTTTTTAAGTTTTCACCGACAGATAGATATGAATAACTTCATCGAGGTTGTTTATGGCGTTGCGAAACGACTTACTAGGCGCCCCGCCGCCATGTATAAGATCACGTGATAGGCAGTTCAAATGGAAACGACCGTTATACAGACAAGGTTAGATGTAGGTACGGAATCACTCAACTGGTATACGTCTTGGCAACAACGACATCATTTTAATGCAAAATGGCGCCGTAGTACAAATTCCTGCGCATGCTGTAGTTGGTTTCGCCGGCTTTACGTGCTCATACCACTCGTCACAACTCGGCCGATTCCGTTCCTACAGTTTCCCCAGACTTGTTTTATAAAATTTTATCTCAAACACCAACTCATGTCAGATCCTGTATTTCTGTACTACACTTCAGTTCGTGAGCAAAAAGGTGGAAGGCGGGTTTCCAAAGAGTACGCTTGACAAAGCAAGGCATGATGGCGGCAAAGAAGCATTGAAAGAAACAATTAGGCTTATGAACAAAAACTACCTCCAGTTCAACCCCTACCTTTGCGGTAAAGAGGTCTCCATTGCGGATCTTTTAGCTTCAAACGAAATGGTACAGTTGAATATAACTGGTCATGAGAATCTGTACCTAGGCAACAAGCCATTAGCGGCATGGATCGAAAGAGTACAAGACCGAGTTGGATCGATTTGGAGCGAAGCCATGGTACGGCGTGATGCAATGAAAAAGGCCTTCGAGAAAGCTAAAAATTAACCCTTAGGCTGCTAAGCGTGACCAAAGGGCCATTTGCAGACAATGTAGATCCAAGATCAGACTGCACAGAACGTATGTTCCCCTCAAAAATATCTTTGAAATAGCAACATTTGGCTTTTATACCATCGGCATGATATTATCATCTCACTTATTTATCAGGATAAGTTTTAATTATAATAATGTACACGAGCTTTCGGCGGTACAACCGCCTTCTTCTAGTGTGGGTTAAAAACTGACTGATGTTGAGATTCTTATGACTCTGTACTAGGAGACTAAATTTTGGACTCATCCCTGTTGAAAGCAGTAACAGCAGACAAATTAGATCTAATCCTCACTAAACAGATCTTTATCACATAATCTCCATTGTTTTCAGTGTAGATCTAATATAAGATCTAGGCCTACCCATTACAAATTTTCTTATCTTATACACGTTTGATATTACTTTTGTGTGAGGTCACTTTTTACATCTTTTTGTAGAGCGCTCTACATGTTTCACAGAAGCGAATGGGTTTTATGGATATTAGTACTGTGGGTGCATCTATGGCTTTGTATCTTCTGATCCATAATTTGTGAAATAACGTTATAAAAAGAATCTGACATTCGTTGGCGTTTGAGATATATGGAATATTGTAGTGACTTTCCTAGTGCCTGTATCTGATTCGAGCAGCGTGAAAAAATTTGAAATCGCGCAAGACCGAAGGTCGAGCGAGATGTCAAAAATTTCTTGCACGGCGAGAAATAAAACAAATAATGGTGTAGTAGCCGGTATCTTCGTTTTTATGAGTGGCGAACGAATTTTACAGTGTAAAATTTTGACCAATCAAATTGCAAATGAATTCATACCGCCCGTGACTTATGTCATCATTACCTCACCATACTATATTTGGAATTGTATTTCACAGTTTTTAGGTACGGCTTTTTTTTTTTAACATTTTCCCTAACCTGGTTTGATAAGATTTTATCTCAAACACCAACTCATGTCAGATCCTCCTATATGTCTTTGAAAGGATAGAAAACATCATGGGAACTACATGCTGGCAACCAGCATTTTTTTTAGACCTTCAAAACGATGGTTAACACAAGGGATTTCGTGTATGCGTTTAACTCTATAGCCTAGTCCAAATTGAAAGCATTTGCAGACAAAAAATTCAACGTGCTGAAATGATGAGAATTGTCTTTGAAAGGCTGGAAAATATTGTGGGAAAAGGACAAAATGTTGGTTACATGGTCAGCATTTTCTTCTTTTCCCACAATGTTTTCAAACACTTTTTTCTTCGGGGTCGTTGAAACTCGGAATTGTGCGGTAAAGGGTTAATCTTTCAAATTTTGACAGTGACACTATATGGCCTGCAACACGCAAATAGGAACAGTCAGACATTTGTGTAAAGTGTCGTCTCGGATCAGCCTGCGCAGGCTGATCCGAGACGAAACTTTCCGACTACATTCGATTTTGTCCTACAGTTGACTTGTGCTAAATAGAAAATTATATAAGCATGGAAAGTGTAGTCTCGGATTAGAATGCATGGACTGCGCAGGCTTATCCGAGACTACACTTTACACAAATGTCCGAAAACCTATTTTCGGGTGTTGGAGGCCAAAGGCTTTGATGACAGTCCTAGTTAGGCCAACCTTAGATTGCAACAAATGTTTAGAGTGAAAATTGCAATTTATGAGCCATGCGCCAGAAAAAGAGGGGTTTAACACATCTCCATGATGCATTATACCTAAGCAAGTTATCACATAATTATGGATCAATAAAATAAATTTGTTCTAACAACTAACTGGATCATGAGGTAGAATGGTCCTTTTGACATACAGAAAGTTTAAAGATAGCAAAAAGTTTCGGCTCAAGTCAGCCTGCACGGATTGCACAGCCTGACATGGGTCAATACTTTTTGCAGATGCATTAAATGCCCATTTCACAGAGCATGACTTACTTATGTATTTTTATTCCTCTTTGGACTCTTCATTACATATTTTATTCCACTCTTAAGTCTTTATTACATATCTTATTCCTCTTTGAACTCTTAATTATATATTTCATTCCTCTTTAAACTCCTTGTTATATATTTCATTTCTCTTTAAACTCTTAATATATATTTCATTCCTCTTTTAACTCTTAAATATATATTTCATTCCTCTTTTAACTCTTAATTATATATTTTATTCCTCTTTAACCATTAATTATATATTCTATTCCTCTTTAAACTCTTAATTATATATTTTATTCCTCTTTGAACTTTTTACCAAACGACATGATTTTAAACACGTCCAAATTCAAGCATTCGCAGACAACATACTAGTCTTGGCTTAAATGAAGACATTTTACTTTGTAAGGGCAGAAAGCAATGTGGAAAAAGGAGACAATGCTGGTTACCAGCATTTTCTCCTTTTCCTACAGTGTTTTCTAAAGCTGTCTTCCTTCGAGTTGTTAAAACATGGGATTGTATGGTGAAAAGTAAAGAATGGAGTGGAATTAACATTATAAAGCCCCTTCCACAAATGCTTGCGCCAAGCTCCAGTAGCTCAGTCGGTAGCGTACAAAACTTGAGAACAGTTCGCTAGTTCGATCCCCGACTCAGCCAGTTTCTTTCTGAGGATTGATGATAGTCATTGCGGTAGAATTCATTCCTTTCTCACCGCTGACCATTGTTTGGACAATGGTTGTGTGGGAAAGTAGCTGTTGGCTTGGAAAGAATATTCTGTGGAGTACTGATAAAAGAAACTCCAAGAAAGCATGGATAGGTGCACTGGCCATTGCTATATAACTTAAATATTTTGAAAACGGCCTAAACACCATACATTCAATCAATCACAATTGCTTACTGTTTACGACCGCATGCAACACCATTTTTGAGATGGTATGCGAAGCATCCCAACTAAGATTTAACATGTGGGAAATCTAACTCAAAAAAAAAAAAAAAATGATCGCAAAATCGATACCTGACAAAGTAGTACCATTAAGAAAAATTTATTCACTTTGGCATTAAAGCAAGACTTAAACAACGTTAAGAAAAGCTTACAAGACTTGCTTGGTTGACTTTCCGTTTATTTATTGTTGCCACCGGTTACCCATATGGGCGACGTCCCCAGAAGGCTGTTAGTATTGTTACGGGGGATAGTGCAAGATAGGGGATGAAATCCATCTTGACTTATAGCACTGTCACATGAGACCTCGGTTTTAAATCTCATCCAAAAGAATACAGTATTAGTAATTTTAGATGGCCAGCTGTGGGGCTCGAACCCACACTCTCAAGTGGCCCGAGACTTGACGTTAGTAAACAAGTCTCATGCGCTCTCTACAACTTGAGCTATTCATTATAAGACTTACATGATAGATGTGTAAAAATACACTATTAGCACAACAGAGTTAAAAACCGAGTGCTAAAAAAGCCTACATTGATACGAAGTAAGAGACAAGCGTAGGAATATGCATTGAAACATACACTTTTTTGGGGTCGAACTACAATTGTGAAGGGGGCTTTAGCATACTTTGGCACTAGCATTATTCCATTTCACTGATTTTAAACTTATTTTCTGGTTACTAGTGTTTTAATTCCTTTTCAGTGTATGTATAAAAAGCCATGCTCCGGCAAAAGGGGTTTTTAATGCATCTCTGCGGTACATTATATCTGGCAAATCATCACATAATGATAGATCCCATAAAATCCAACCGACTGAACCTGAAGGTAGAATGGTCCTTTGACAAACAGAATGAAAATCGTCTAATAGCAAACAGTTTCGACTCAGGTCAGCCTGCATGGACTGCGCAGGCTGACCTGGCTTGATACTTTTTGCAGATGTATTAAACCCCTTTCTCAAAGAGTATGGCTCAATTTCATTGTTTTAATTCCTTTCACGTGTGTATAGAGTGATTTTTTTCTAATGATATTCATCTTTCGGGTTGGCAAGCGGCAGATGTCTCAGGTCGATTGGATAGATGAACAATTTGTAGTTTTTCATTCAGTAATATTTCAAAATGGAAATGGGTTTATCATTTTATGTGTGGAATAAATTTTCACTTAGATCTAACATGCTTTTTCGATGAAATTAATATCCCCCACCCCCAAAAGCCCCCTTTTTCCATGACATGGTATTATAAAAAAAAAAAAAAAAAAAAATCTGTATATCTGCAAACTATCATAAGGAAAACATTTATGAAGTTTATCAATTTTCATCAAAGATTTTAGAAGATATCTATTTGGATGGACAAATGGACAAACAGACGGATGGATGGACTATGCATAAACTATATCCCTCTGCCTTTGGCGAGGGATAATAAATATGAGCCGTGCTCTGGCAAAAGGGGGCTTAATGCATCTCCGTAATCCATCATACCAAGAAAGCCATCACATACTTATGGATCCATAATAGCCACTTTTTTTAACAACCGACTCAATCATGAGGTAGACTGATCCTTTGACATGCAGAAAATCGACCAATAGCAAAAAGTTTCGGCCCAGGTCAGCCTGCGCGGACTGCGCAGGCTGACCTGGGTCGAAACTTTTCGCAGATGCATTAAGCCCCCTTTTCACAGAGCGCGGCTCATATATTTGAGCCGCACTTTAGCAAAAAGGGGTTTATTGCATCTCTGTGATGTATTGTACCAAGCCAGTCATCAAATAATTATGGATCCATAAAATTAATTTTGCCAAACAAGTGACTAAATCATGAAGTAGACTGGTCCTTTGACACGTAAAATGACTAATAGCAAAAAATTTTTTACCCAGGTCAGCCTCCTGGGACTGCTCAGGCTGACCTGGGTCGATACGTTTTGCAGTTGCATAAAATACCCCTTTTCACAGAGCAAAGAACAGGAAAATTTTCACTTTAAAAGCCCATGCAAAACTTGTGACCCCTGGAGTGGGGCCAATATTGACCCCAGGGCTATAATTTAAATAAACTTTGTAGGGGTCCACTAGATTAAGCTACATGCCTACTTTGGTAGTCCTAGGCCACATGTTTAGGAACAGGAAGATTTTTATTTTAAAGTTTTCTTTTTGTAAGCCCATGTGAAACATGTGACCCCTGGACTGGGGCCAATTTTGATCCCAGGGCTATAATTTGTGCAAACTTAGTAAAGATCCATAAGATAAAGCTATATGCCAAATTTCATAGCCCTAGGCCTTATGATTTTGGACAAGAGGATCTTCAAGGATTTTCAATATTTTTCAGTTTTGTTGCCATGGAAACCAGAGTTTTAAAACAAATCCAATTCTGTTTAAAAAATTCCGAAGAGGACCATAGCAGGATCATTTCTGTGAAGTTTGATCAGAGTTAGATGGGTAGCTTCAGAGAAGAAGATTATGAAATGAAAGTTAACGCATACAGACATGCAATGACGCACGCACAACTGACACAGGGCCATGACATAAGCTTGCTGGTTGTTGGCCAGTGAAGATAAAAATTAGGGAAAAGGACAAATACGTGTAACCAGAATTTTCTTCTTTTAGTACAATGGTTTCCATGTTTTTACCCATTACCAAACAAACCCATGTTTTTAACCAACCTGGCAGGACCAAAACATACCATATGACACTTTCTGACAGTACATGTAATTGAACCACTCTCTGGCAAAATGGGGCTTAATAAATCTCCATGATCCATGTTACCAGGCAAGTCATAAGATGATAATGGATCGAAAAAGTTCAATTTCTCTGACAACCGACTGTATCATGAGGTACACAGGTCCTTTGATATGCAGAAAATTTTAAAAAGCAAACAGCAGGTTGACCTTGGTCAATACTTTTTGCAGATGCATTAAGCCCCCTTTTTACAGAGAATGACTCAATTCTATTTTATTTTTCTGGCAATATCTAACAGTATTCCTTTCTGAAAATATAAAAATACAAGTATAATAAAAGTATAATATATATAGACATGAAAACTACAACTTTAACTAACAGATGCAAAACCTTAACGACATAATCCAACATATTCACGTCCCTGAGAAAGCTCTCTTCAAAGCGTAACATTCTGACCAATCAAATCACAAACCAATCTGAATTTATTCCTCACGCAGGGTTACATTATACCGTATTAGGAACCTTATTTGACATGGTATAAAAACTGATTCCTTGTTTGTTATGTTTGATATTATCCACATGATAGGCATACATTTGAGCCATAAGTTCCATAAGTATATATAATAAATACAGTTATTACGCATGAACTGAGTGAGAAAGTATCCCTGACAAAACTAGAGCTGTCACAAAGCAGACAATACCCCCGCCAGCACTTTGTCACTGAAGCAGCAAAATCAGAGAAAGGAAATGATTTTCAAAAAAAAAAATCACCTGTGACCTTGACCTTTGACCCATGTGACCCAAAAACAAAAGGGCATCTCCTTGGGTCATGAGCAACACTTGGATAAAGTTTCAGAGTCCTAGGTCGAACAGCTTTTGAGTTGGAGCATGGAAACGATTTTCAAACAAAGTTCACCTGTGACCTTGAACTTTGACCCACATGAGCCAAAAACAATAGGGCACCTCCTTGGGTCATGAGCAATACTTGTAAAAAGTTTCAGGGCCCTAGGTCAAACGGCTTTTGAGTTAGAGCACAGAAACGAAAACAGGACAGACAGATTGATGGACAGACGGATGGATGGACTGTGGCTCAGACAGGCAGACAGGCAGACAGATATAGTGAAACAAGTATAGCACCCTTTACTTCGTAGATGGGTGTTATAATAAATAGGTGCTTCTCTGAGTAAACATATCTTTACAAACAAGCTGAAAAATATAGGGGCTTGAAACCAGGGGCTTTGGGTTCATATCCCCAGGTCAGCCAATTTCATTCCAAGGACTAATTTCTTGGACATGCAGTCAGTGTCGGTGAAAGAAAATTGTGCATAGTGCAAGTAAACAAACCTCTGGGAAAATAAGGATAGGTGCACTATCCACCAAATTACAACTGATATAAAAATCCTGAACCATTTATCAAGGAATCCCTACTTTTAAGGACTGTGAGAAAGAAAGCTTTAGAAAACAAAGACAGTCAGGATAAAAGTTTAGAATACAACCAAAAAAAGACCAGGCAAGGCAGATACTGTTCGTGTTGAGGAATGTAGCTATTTGTCACCTTGCTGTTAAAGAAGGAAAAAGTCCACTGCTTGGTAAACAAAAGCAAGAAAAGGTTGATAATACAGAAAAATATAATGAACACATCTGAAAAAGTGACTGTGATTACTAATTACCAATCTATCTCTCTTCCATAATTATGCCCCTGCTGTAAAAAGCGCTCCGTTTATTAAATAGCACAGAATCAAATTTGTTGACGGACAGAGACACAGACAGATGCATATAAGGGTTATCAGATTACTCTCTATGCAAATTCCAGACCAAAAAGGCTGATAAAAGTGACAACAAGGAAAAATTATTGAAACAAGGAATGAACCTTTTTAAAATTGCACCAAAAACAAACAAGTGACAACAAGGGGAAATTTTTGAAGGCAAGAATTATAAATTTAAAAAAAAAAACTACAGAGAAAAAGTGCTCTGTAGTTTTTCTTTTGTTTTTTTTCACAATCCCTTTAACCCTTTACCACACAATCCCAAGTTTAAACGACTGAGAAGAAAGATTGCTTTTGAAAATATTGTAGAGAAAAAGGGGAAAATGCTGGTAACCAGCATTTTCTCCTTTTCCCACAATGTTTTCTTCCATTTCACTGAGAGTTTCATCATTTGAATCGCATTTTATTTGTTGTTCGCAAATGCTTTCCATCAGGACTAGTCTACTGATGAAGATTTAGAAGCCCCATATTTGTGCAGGTATAATGTTTTTAGGAAAAATGAGCCGCGCTCTGACAAAAAGGGGCTCAATGCATCTCAGTGACACATTACAGCAAGCAAGACATCACATAATTATGGGTCTGTACCATCCATTTTGTCAAACAACCCACTGAATCATGAGGTAGAATTATCTTTTGGAATGCAAAAAAATTAAAAACAGTAAAAAGTTTTGGCCCATGTCAGCCTGCGCAGACTGCGCAGGCTGACATGGGTCAATACTTTTCACAAATACATTAAGTCCCCTTTTTATGGAGCGTGGCTAACTTATATAACCATCAGCATGACATCATTATCAACTCTACTTCATTTGAGCCTCGATGTCCTCAAGGGGATGTCTGATATCAGTCGACGTTATCCCGTAATCTTCTTTCAGAATTTGTCGAACACCAGGAGTGAGAAAAGCTGGCATCACTGGACCCAGTTTGATATTTTTGACTCCAAGACTCAGCAGAGATAGAAGCACCGCAACGGCTTTTTGTTCAAACCATGACAACGACAGCGATAAGGGTAAACTATTGATATCTGTGCCGAGAGCACTTGCTAAAGCCTTTGCCACCATTACCGCTCCATAACTATCATTGCACTGTCCGACGTCAAGCAACCGAGGTATGTCTGTGTCTCCCAATGTTCCTAAATTCAGCTCGTTTATTCTATATTTAGCACAGCCCATTGTCAGAATGAGGGTTTGTTCTGGAAGTTCCTTCGCAAGTGTTGTGAAATAATTCCGCTTGTGTTCTGACCCATCACAGCCCCCGATAACGAACAAACGTACGAGGTCACCTGACTTCATTGCCTTTAGCACCTGTGAATTACAAACGATCAACCCATTACTGTTACAAATTTTGACCCGTAGTAATGTCTGGGGAGACATATTTCAAGCTGAAATCTCGTAATTGCAACTTTTTGTGATCAATATGAAGTTTGCCTGTGTATTTCAAGAGGTCAACAATAAAAGCCCTTGGACCATAAAGTTGAGGGTGCATCTTATAAGCGAAAGTTTCTCATTGTTGACCATATACATTTAATACCTCATTCAATGCAATGTACATATGCTCATTTATAGAGGTCATCCTTTAGTAGTAGAACAAACAAGAGCACTGCATATCAATAGGTAAGTGCAATACTATTCTAAGTGCTTGTATGTAGCATACACACTTAAAATAGTATTGCACTCACCCATCGATATGAGTGCCAGCGCTCTGCTGCAGTTGCTTCTCAGTGAAAATTTTTAAGTCAAATAAGGGGCATAACTGTGTGAAAAATACTTTGATGGTTATCTGCCCATTGCACGGGTTCCCTTTATGAAAGTTAAAAACCAGCCTGATTTTACAGTAAATATCTTCAGTAATGACAGAAATACTATTAAATGTCAAAGTTTTTGCGCTGCGACAATGCCTCTACTTTTTATTTTGAGAATAGGCAAGCTAAAAACAACTTGCCTTGTCTGCCTGCTGTGTGATAACTTCTCTTCCAAATCCTACACTCAAATGTCGATTTTCAAATTTACCCACTTGTTTTGTTTCAAAAGATGGCAATGTCTTTGCATGCTGTGAAGACAAAAATTTATTGATTGTGTGGTGTTTAACGCCATTTACAACATTATTCCAGTTATATCACAGCAGCCAGTGCACCTATCTATGCCCTCTTGGAGTTTCTTTTACCAGTACTCTGCACAATATTCTTTTCAAGGCACTGGCTGCTTTCCCACATAACCATCTTTGAAACAATGGTTATCGGTGAGAGAGGAATAAATCCTGTTGTAATGACTCAATGAAGAGGGGAGAAAACAACCTACCAAGACAAACAATTGGGCATTAAAGAGACATGAATCTGTATTTACCTTAAACAGACGACAAAGTCCAAGACTTTTCCACTTTAAAAGCATTTGCAAACAGCAAACTAAATGTTGCTGAAATTGTCAGATTTTTCTGTCAAAGGGAAAAAATATTGTAGGAAAACGAGAAAATGCTGGTTACCAGCATTTTCTCCTTTTCCAACAATGTTTTCAAAAGTCATTTCTGTCAGGTTATTATTCAACTTTTTACCAAATGAATACACTTTATCCTGAACCAAACCAAAAGCATTATGTATATGACAAATTTAATATAGCTTTAAAGATAACTACTGTCTTGGAAATGGTATAAAACATTGAGGGAAAGGAGAAATGCTGGTAACCAATATTTCTTTCCTTTTGCCACAATGTTTTCAAAAGCCTTTTTTCTTCAGGGTAGAAAAATGGAATTGTTGGGTACCTGGTTAATGTTGTCAATTTAGTTAGAGTTTAACACAGTTTTTACACTTTATGTCATATCACAGCGTTCAGTACACCCATATGTTTCCTGACTTTCTCACACCAGTTCTGACACAACTTTCTTTCCAAACCACTGTCTGCTTTTCCACGTACATCAAAGGTGAGAGGCAGAAAATTACCGAATATCAAACCCACAACCACCAGGTCACAAGTCAGATGGGCATGAGTCAGGAATGAACCAAGTCACAAAGACAACCATCAATTCTTGAAAAACACATGGCCTAGCTGGGATATGAATCATTTGCTTGATTTCTATCGACCAGGATCAGCAAGGAAATTATTAGGGATGGGACTGAATGGTTGAATATTCCAATATTCTTAAAACGGCCAAAAGTTCAAATATGAATTTCAGATTCAAATATTCTTTTTGTTCAACTTGTATAATGCTTAAGAAATTGTCCGTCAAAAGAAAAAAAACAAGTTTCAAACAATGATATGATACGGTGCTCAACATGTGGCTAAAAGTGTACCAGTATTCGAATAATCAAAACATATAATAATTCTAGAATTCTTTCATTCAAATGTATTTGAATAGTAAAAATTGAATATTCAAATAGAAGTGTTTGTATTCCTATCCCTAGAAATTATGAATAAGACGAACCTCAATCAGTGCATCAGTATCAGTTTTGTTATTGAGGTCGATATGCTTCACTCCGTGTAGACCTGTCTCGTTTACTGTGTAAAGTCGGTCCTTGTATAACCTTAAAGGTTCGATAACACAGTTTGTTGTGACTATCACAGGACCTGGGAATGCTGCAAAGTCAATCTTCTGATTCTGCCAGGCTCCACCGAAATGGCCGACCAGGTGCTGTACAGATGAACATATAGTAAAACTAATACTATATATGTGGATGTATATGTGTGCCGAAAAATTTGCGTATTACCAATTATGGATATTTTGCATACGGAAATGTTTGTGAATTCAAGACACTCGTTATTTGTTGGTATACTAGTGGTAAAATATGCAAACAGAAAAATTGCAAAATTTTCAAATTCGCGAAATCACAAAAATTTCCACATCGCAAAAAGGTTAACTTATACAGTACTTACTAGTATTCATTACTCCTGAAAGGTAAAGTCCAGACACAAATTTTTTATCAGTCTTAATACTCCTTATAATAATTTGTCACAAACTTAAATAAAATTCAGAACTTGTTAAAATGTAAACACAGAGTGCAACCTGGCTACTTTTTACCTAGTTTTAAGTTTCATTTTTCTGTAAGAGACTAAAATAACCGTACAAACAGGTTGTCACCTTCACAATAATTTCCATACTTTTAAATGGTATGATTTAAATTTAACCCTTTACCAAACAATCGCTGGTTTTTACGACCCAGAGGAAGAAGCCTTCTGAAAACATTGTGGGAAAAGGAGAAAATGCTGGTAACCAGCATTTTCTCCTTTTCCCACAATGTTTTCTACTCTTCTAAAGTCAAGTTTCAATTTTTGAGTCATGTTTATTTTGTCGTCTGCAAATGCTTTCAATTTGGACAAGTTTAAAATTTTGTCGTTTGATAAAGAGTTAAATGTATTTTCAAACCCTTATTGTTTACTCCTGGATGTTACTGAGCCGTTACAACAGAAGTACTCACAGAAAACTCCCTCAGTTTTGGATAACTGTGGGCCGGCAGTAACTCTCCATGTGTATACACATTGATATCAGAACCTTTGGTCAGCTGCAGCACTTTGTACAAGTCCATCAGATCATGTCCACTCACCATAATACACTGAAAATGTGACAAGTTTAACTCTTTACCAAACAACATAATTACAGACTGGTCTAAATTGTAAGCATTTGCCGACGACAAAGTAGCGGCCAAAAGTAAACAGTGCAGGTGTAAAAATGCAATTAAATTTAAATCATACCATTTAAAAGAATGGAAATTGTTGTGAAGGTGATAATCTGTTATTGTACCGTCAGTCCAAGTATTAGTTTATGGCTGAGAAATGAATTTTGAAAGTAGCTCAAAAGTTGCCAGGTTGCTCTATCTCTTATTTACTTTTTTTACCTGGTTTCAAAGATCATTTTTCTGCCATCTTCTAACATTTTTACACCTGTTTTGTTTACTTTTGGTCAATATTGGGCCTATAAAACTTGGAATTGTAAAATAAAGGGTTAACCATTCACCAAATAACCCAGGGTGTTAAGGCTCTTGAGAATGCAAACATTGTGGGAAAAGGAGAATATGCCACAAGTCAGTAATTTTCCCTTTTCTACAATATTTTCTGCCCTATCAAAGACAATTCTCATCATTTCAGCCAGAAGTTATTTCTAGTCTGAAAATGCTTTAGTCTGAAAATGCTCAATTAACCTACAAAATATACAAGTCATTAAAAAAGGGAGCTTAATGCATCCAAAAAAAGTATCGACCCAGGTCAGCCTGAGCAGTCTGCAATGTCTGACATGGGTCAATACATTTTGCGATTTGTGAATTTTCTTCATGTCCTTGGACCATTTTACCTCATGAGTCATTCAGTTGTTAGAATAAACAACAGATTTTATGGATTTATCATTATATGGCTTGCAACACGCGAATAGGGGCATTCGGACATTTGCGTAAAGTGTCGTCTCGGATCAGCCTGCGCAGTCCGCGCAGGCTAATCCGAAACGACACTTTCCATTTTTATGTAATTTTCTGTTTTTTGCAAGTCTACTGTAGCACAAAATCTAATGTAGTCACAGAGTGCCGTCTCGGATTAGCCAGCGTGGACTGCCCAGGCTGATCTGAGATGACACTTTACACAAATGTTAGAATGCCCTTTTTTCGCCTGTTGCAAGCCATATAATGACTTGCTTGGTATAATGCATCCCCTTTAGGTAATGTTTTCAATTTTAACAGATCTAAAATTTTGTTGTCTGGTAAGGGTGAAATCATGTACTCTCCCAGGTGTATTTATCTCAGTTTCATTGGTAGTACTTTTCAAAATTGACCAGCCAAAATAGCTCAAGTCGTAGAGCATAGATCTCGTAAATAATCAAGTCTTAGGCCACATAAGGGTGTAGGTTTGGGCCCCACTGCTGGCAATCTAAAAACCATAAATAGTCTTTCAGATGATAGGTTAAACCCTCTGTACACCTAGCATGTTCAAGAACCAGGCATAACTTAGGATGCAGGGTTTTCCCTGGCCCCCTGGTTTTTTTTTCCCCCCCTAAATTTTCCATAAGACCCCAAAAATTTAAATGTTTGCCTTCTTTAATCCATTTGAAAGGGGTCAATTAACTCCCTTATGTCAAATTGCAGGGAAAACCCTGGGATGGGTTTTGTCCTGCATCCTACATCCTGTCCTGCACTAACCCCTGTAACATAACAGCCTCCTGGGGGTGTTGCCCATATGGGCAATGATCAATGAAAATCAACCAACCAACTTTTCAAAGTCATACCTTCCCTTCCACAGGTGTTGTATTGACATCAACAGGAAATGGGACCCCTAACTGTCTCCTGTGACCCCTATCTAGCAACTCCATGACCCTCAAGTTTGTTTCTCCGACCTTGAGTGCAAGTTTAAGGTTGGTGGTAAGATCATGGCGACTCTCCACTTCACCAGTTGTAAGGAAATCTAAAACCTGATCAAGAAACCCTTTACTAAACAGTTCTGAGTTTTTAACAAGCCATCAGAATGAGGCTTTTGAAAACATTGTACGAAAAGGAGAAAATGCTGGTAACCAGTATTTTCTCCTTTTCCCACAATGTTTTCTTCTCTTTCACAGCTAAGTCTCATAACTCCTGCCACATTTAAATCATCGTCTGCAAAAGCTTTCAGTTTGAAATAAGTGCAAAGTTTTGTCGCCCGGTTGAGAGTTTATAATGATACAGACAATGAAATCATCCTTTGCTTTTAACTCTATACCAAACGTCAAAATCTTAGACTAGTCCAAATGAAAAGCGTTTGCAGACGACAAATAAACAGTGTCTCAGATAATAGAATTCCTCTTTGAAAAGGTACAAAAAAATGTGAGAAAAGGACAAAATACTAGTTTACCAGTATTTCCTCCTTTTCTGGTGTTCTGAGGAACTTGTAGGAAAAGGAGAAAATGCTGAATACCAGCACTTTTGCTCCTTTTCCCATAATGATTTCAAAACGCTTCTCTCTCAGGCTCGTTAAAAGTGGGATTGTGTGGTAAAGGGTTAACCCTTGCCAAACAACCCCAACCTTTAACACCCCTGGGAAAAAGAATTTTCAAAACATTGTAGGAAATAGCATTTTCTCCTGTTCCTGTATTTTTTTTAACCTTTCATAGAAAAATCAAGTTATTGAAGTCACAATTAATTTGTCGTCTGGAAATGTTTTTAATTTGGACCAGGCCAAAATGTTGTTCATTAATGCCATTTTAAACTTATTTCAGTTATATCACAGTTGCTGATCCACTAATCAACTCTTTTCTGGAATTTCTTTCACCCATACTTTGCCAAATATTCTTTCTAAAGAAACTGCTGCTTTCCCACAATGTTAGTGGAAAGAGAATTTCATCTGTTATGAAAGATTTGACAATTTCTGCAATAATGCTAAATTGTAAAATAAATTTCACCTAGTACAAAAGATTGGACAATTTCTGACAATAATGTCACACTGCATGAAAAATTCACCTGGTATATAAGTTTGGACACCCATGGGTCCCGCTCTCCAAGGGATGCTGCATGACTTGCGTATGCTGCCATTCCTTTTATCCCGTAAATAGTCATGTATCTGACCCCATTGACGTCTGTACCATACTCTCGCTGATTTTCTAGAACTCCTACCTTTCTTCCTTTGTGATAAATATAAAACTTTTATTCTAGCATATAATCTCCTGTAGACATTTGTTTTGTCTGCTAGATGACCATTTTTCATCCTGTATGACTCAACCCTATCAAGAAGCAAATATATGCACCAGAAAAGTTACTAAAATATAATATTCCTTTTATTATATACACCCTTTAACTTTCAACAACAAAATATTGCAATTATTGACAATTTTTACATAATATAATTAATAATGTGTTGTTGAGTAACAACTTTGGGCTTTTTTCTGAATGGCAGATGAATATTATGTGGTTAACATTTTGATAAATCAAAAGGCAATATGTACATATTTCATTCATGGTATAAGTCATCAAACCATATATGGAACTGCATTTGACACTGTCTAGATACTGCATTTTTTCCGTTCTGTGTGATATTTCTATTTCATCTATGTGCGAGGAATGTATTTGTAGCTGCAAAATTTACAGGTATACTATAAAACTGTGATATAGACTGTATTACCTTCAGATTCAAGATAGTCTACACTGTAAGATTCAGGCGTCCAACCACCTGGCCCATCTTCAAGTCCTTTCTCCAACTCTTTTCCTGTTTTTCTACATGCAGTCTCTAAGGCTTGTTTCGCTTCATCTCTAAACTGAACAGCTGTTTTTATGAACACGGGAAATCGATCAGGGTCAAAGTTCACATTTGTCATTGTGCTGTAAAATAACAAAAAAAAACTTGATAATTTTGTGAGGATTGTCTCTTTCACACAATCCCAAGAATTAACGCATCTAAGACAGACGCCTTTTGAAAACCTTGCAGTATCTGTAGTTGTGAGATAGAGTATCGGCCTTGTAACCATAAGGTCCCGAGTCTGATACTCTTCAGCAGATGCCAACTTTGGGATTGTTCATTGGCCCACACGCTCAGCGCGAGTACTGGTGTAGTTCCCAGGAAGCAGTATCGAGAGAAATAGAAAATTAGCTGTAAGAACTTGTTTCTAAATCGATGTAAAATAAATATGTTTAAACTGAAAATCTTGTAAGGTAAGGGGAAAATAGTTATTCCCAGCATTTTCCTTTTTTTCCCATGATGTTTTCAAAAGGTTCCTTCCTCTGGGCTGTTTGGTCTTGAGATTGTATAGTACAGGTTGTGCAAAAGCAAAACACTAAACAAGCTCGCATGTTCACCAAATTAGGTGTAAATTTAAGAACAAAAAGAATGTAAATATTACAGTACCTGAACATAGCTTTCAGAATAAAGTCATCACATTTTTCTGATGCAAACATGCCCATCTTGATCCCACGATTAGCGTAAACAGCAATGCCCTGTAGCGCGTACAACAGGAGGTCCTGCAGAGCAGACACTTGGCTGGTTTTACCACAAACCCCCACTGTCACACAACCTCGACGGCTTTTGGTCTGTTCGCATTGGTAGCAGAACATGTCTGAAAAATTTGTTTCAAAATTTAGCATCTCAAGTTTAAATGAATTGTGTATATTAAATTATTTGTTTTAACCCTTTACCAGACGACAAAATTTCAGTCTAGTCAAATTGAAAGCATTTGCAGACGACAATTTCAATGTGGCTCAAATGGGACAGTCTTTCTTTGATAGGTTAGAAAACATTGTAGGAAAAGGAGAAAATGCTGGTCACCAGCATTTTCTCCTTTACCCACAATGTTTTCAAAAGGCTTCTTTTCCAGGGGCATCATGCGGTAAAGGGTTAACCATGTTTTGGTTTTTATTTAGGAACACAAATAGAACACATAATTCTTTCATTCCCACTTATCTAATTCGTAAATAAATAATAAGAGAACCCTGAAAATTAAAACAAAATGACAATAGTAGCTTTAAAGCCTCCGTTCAATTTCTTCCTTGAGTGAAGAAGTTTAGCCTCCTAATATTCACCAATTGCAAAAGAAGTCTAAATTTATTTGTCCTTAAATTTGTGAATGAATAAAATCTGACTTCTCCCTAGATTCATCAAACTTCTCCCTTTTTTTCCTATAGGGAGAATTCACTTCTCCCTAAATGTTTTGGGCTAGCTTACTCCCTGGTATCATACAACAAAAAGATTGATGTATAATGGCCCTGAAGCAGGCAAAGTTTAAAAACATCATGGACAAAGGAGCATTGCCTGTGACTACAAATACTCACTCCTCTATCCTGAAACTTTTCTCCATGACTGACAAAAAAACAGTGAAACACTTTTTACATTGATTTTTTTCTTAACTTTTTTGTCAACCATATCAAATTCTATCGTTGACAAAAAACAGTGTGACACTGAATTTGATCAACATTAATTTCCTATCAATTAATTTTTTTTCATTTTTTTTTCTGCTTATCGTTAAAACACAGTTTTGTGCGGTAAAGGGTTAATGCATAATGTCTCTTGCCATTACATTTTGTATTACAACCATAACATAGTGACAGATAACAAATCTCGTCATCTGCAGGTGTGTTTCCTTTCCCAAACCAATCCCGAGTTTTAAGATCTCTGAAGAAGGGCTTTTCGAAAATACTGTTTAAACAGGAGAAAATGCTGGTTACCAGGTTTTTCCTTTTCCAACAGTGTTTTCTACCCTTTCGAAGCCACTTTCCACCATTTGAGCCTCATTCATGAAGTCGTATGTAAATGCTTTAGATTTGGACAAGTCCAAAATATTGTTGTCTGCCAAAGGATTACATGAAATTTTTTTGTTACAATCATTATCAGATGACTTTTTAACTCATCCATAACCAAAAACCAAAGCTCATAGCAGAGCTCCAGATAGAGGTAGCGATTTTCATTTCAAAATTTAAAATATTAATTATTCTCCACTAAACCCTATGTTGTGGGTACTCATTAGAATCGTCTCATCGAGACGATTCTAGTGAGTACCCACAATATAGGGTTTCGAAGAGAAATAATGACTTTAGAATACCATCACTCCCACTTATCTGGAGCTCTGTCATAGGATATAGGATTTTTCTTTGAAAGAGTAGAAAAAAATTGTGGTATAAGGAGATTTGTTTGTTTGTATTGAAGCTTAATGCCATTTTTACTGCTTAGTTCATATCGTGGCTGTCAGTGCATCTACCCATGTTTCCTGGCTTTCTCACACCAGTACTGACACAACTTCCCAAGCCACCGACTCCTTTTCTTACATGCATCAGAGGTGAGAGGCAAAAAATTGTTGTAAAAAAAGTTTGCCCTAACCGGATATTAAACCCACAACCACCAGATAACGAGTCAGATGCGCTGACCACTGAGCTACCCGGCTCAAAAGAGAAGAAAAAAAAGTGTGATAAAAGGATAACAAATGCTACTACCTATCAAAATATTTTCCATGGGCTCCCTCCAATGGGTCATGTGAAGACAAAATTGCTTAGTAAAGAGTTTAAGACCCAGTAGAGGCCAAAAGTAAACAAGGCAAATGCTCAAATGCATTTGAATTTAATAATGCCATTTTAAAGTATGGAAATTACTATGAAGATGACAATCTGTTAATGTACAGTTGGTCGTAGTGTTAGTCTCTGGCAGAAAAATGAAAAATTAGGTAGGTCGAAAGTTGCCAGGTCACTCTATCTTTTGTTTACTTTTTAACCCTTTACCACACAATCCCGACTTTTAACGACCCTGAAAAAGAAGGCTTTTAAAAACATTGAAGGAAAAGGAGAAAATGCTGGTAACCAGCATTTTCTCCTTTTCCTACAATGTTTTCTAGCATATGAAAGACAAAAATTATCAATCTAGCTACATTAAATTTGTTGTCTGCAAATACTTTCAATTTGGTTCAGCTCAAAGTCATCTTGTTTGGAAAAGGGTTAACTGATTCTAACATTCATTTTTCTGCCAGTACAATAGGAGACTGTCATCTTCACAATAGTTTCCATATTTTTAAAAGGTTTGATTTAAATTCAAATGCATTTTAACACCTGCATTGTTTATTTTGGCCACTGTTGGCACTTTAAGGACAGCTTCTATCTTTGTCCAAAAAGGGTGGCAGGTCAAAGTTTTACCTAAATGGGTTTGGTGTTTAAATCCTTTACCACACAGTCCCAAGTTTTAACTAATCTGAGGAATATGCCTTTTGAAAACCAGCATTTTCTCCTTCTCCCACAATGTTTTGTACTCTATCAAAGGCAAATTCTGTCAATTGAGCAACATTTAAATTGTCGTCTGCAAATGCTTTCAATTTGAGCAAAACTAAATTTTTTGTTGTTTGGTGAAGCTTAAATGTAGAGTTGAATATAGAAACTTAACTCTGTGCAAAACAAAAGAATTTCTGACTTGTAAAGTTTGAGAATATTTTGCAGATAACAAATTAATTTTGATTCAAGTGATAGAACTAGTCTTTCAAAGGACAGAAACACTGTGGGAAAAGGACAAAATGCTTGTTACCAGCATTTTTTCCTTTACCCACAATATTTTTGAGTCTTTTTATCCTCAGTCATTAAAACACAGGATTGTTTGGTAAAGGATAAACTCTTTACCAAAAAATCCTGACTTTTAATGACTCTGAGAAAAAAGGCTTTTAAAAACATTGTGGCAAAAGATGTAAATACTGGTAACTAACATTTTCTCCTTTTCCCACAATGCTTTCAAAACCCTATGTACAGTCACTGACTATGAGCATCTACAGGAATTAGCAATCAGGTCTGCATAAAAATCCTTTTCCACATGATTTTTCTCTTTTCATACCAAACATTATCCTCTAAAACACCTGTATTACCTGGTTTAGCCAATGTATCACTGCTTGCTGCTGTGGAGGACCTTCTCAGAAACTTGTGACTACATACTGGTAGCCCTCTACGCTCAACAAAAGAGTTTCTCGAACCTGCCACCCTTCGAAGGCAAGATCTCATCCATCGCCCAGTCAGCATCGTAAAGTAGCCAGTAGTTCACTGCTGTGAAGTAGCCAGTAATTCACTGCTCTGTATACATTATTAGTTGTACGAGCAGGTGGCAGGGGACTTGGAAACTTGTTCACGGCTGTGGTGAATCATGTCGCCCCGAGCCGGAGGCGAGGGCTTGGAAACTTGTTCACGGCTGTGGTGAATCATGTCGCCCCGAGCCGGAGGCGAGGTGGCAACATGATTCGCCACAGCCGTGAACAAGTTCCCAAGTCTCCTGCCACCTGACCGTACAACAAATTTATTATACTGCAAAGTTTTACCATTCCAACATGTGTTAAGCGAATTTTACCTGTTTTTTGGTTTAAAAAATTGAGTACGCTGACGAAGTAGGATTTCCCTTCTGAGTGCCCCAATTCAATGAAAACTGACGTCACTGGGAACTGACATCACTGAAACCTTGGTAAAACATGCTAAAATGTGCAGTTTGGCGCATAATCTTGATGTTAATCTTGATCGACACCGCCATTTTGGATGTTGTGTTGAAAGTGTAGTCATGTATACGTGGCTCCCGAAAGGGAAACTGCTTTTGCGTTGGTTTTGCCAGTGTACATGATATATATGTTCGGGGCATATTATCCAATCAGATCACGAGAAATTTCTTTGCAGTATAATAAATATCAATGGTAGAGCTTTGTTATGTTGTCTGCAACAGCATTGAATTTGGCCATATGTAAAATTTTGTCTTTTTGTACAGAGTTAACTCCCTGAAATGAATTCACTTATGTTGAAAACATTGTTGTAAAATGGGGATGACACATATATATTTACTCTTTGCCAAATAATCCCATGTTCTGATAACTATATGAAAGAAGGTTTTTAAAAACATTGTGGGAAAAAGAAATGCTAGTGACCAGCAAATGCAAAACTTTGTAAGAAAGAAAGCTGATGACTTGTGATAAAAATAACTTTACTGTAACTAAAAAGGCTTCAGGAACATCTACATTAAATGCCTACCCTGGTTTTAATTTCTTTGCAAGTAGATCAATGGCTATTCAAAAAATAAAATACTGGAATCACTAGATAGCAACAGTTACATTTTGTTACCTTCTTTGTGTGATAATGAAGCTTAATCATCAAGCCATCAAAGACCTTATTATTATCAGACAACAAAAATATTGACGTTTATAGCTGTCTGAAGACACAACAGTATATTTGTATTTATTCTGGAAGCATGAAAAGTGGGGGTGCTTTGAGGGTTTAGCTGTCAGGCAATGTCAAATATAACATCGAAGCTCCCTTAAGTTCTAAAGCTCTTACACACATCGTAAATCATATGAAATGGGGCAAATGCCAGAAACCTTTATAGTCTGCTTTTCCTAAAATATTTTATAACCTCATAAAATATACCCATTCAAAGACGATTCAAAACAAAGTTTGGAAAAATTTACCTGTCAAGTTTGAAGCCAAGTACTATGGACCAGATAAAAAGTCCAGGGCTAGATCTATCAGATAAAGATCTGACGTTTTATTCACATGCCTTCATGTAAACGCACTGTTTATCCCTATCATATAAAGATCTGACGTTTAAAGCTGATGTCAACGTGTGGGCTTTCACGATTACTTTACCTTGTTTACATGGCCTTGACCTTCCATCAATAGCAGCGAGCCTCCGTAGAAAGGTTACTTTCCCTATTACAGCTGTAGTGTTAATTGAATGTGTAAAGCTGGGGACCAGTTTTAGAGGTTACGTTGAGGTCACTGCTCTTGGCTTTGTTTGACAAAAACCAGTTCGTCCCCGAGCCTTTTCATCCTAGCGCTTATTCGTAAAACTTACTTCTTTAGCCTTTACCACAAGTTCCCGAATTTTAACGATCCTGAGGAAGAAACCTTTTGAAAACATTGTCGGAAAAGGAGAAAATGCTTGCTACAAGCATTTTCTCCTTTTCCCACAAAAGTTTCTATCCCACAAAGGACAATTTTTGTTATCTGAGCCACCTTAAATTTGTCATCTGCAAATGCTTTCATGTAAGATTAATCTAAAATTGTGTTGTTTGGTAAACAGTTTAAAAGATTTAGCTAAATCTTTTAAACTGTTTACCAAACAACACAATTTTAGCGTTTAGCAGTCTATGGATTAATATACTTGTATAAATTGGTATTTTACACCTTTGCTCATCTGCTTTGACGCCCTTCAGTCTTTCAAGTTACAGTAGCTGGTGCTTGTATCAGTAGAGAGTTTTAGGTATAACTGATGGATTAATTGCATTGGACTTTAATGCTGTTTTAACAGCTTAGATCATAACAAGCATGTGTTTCCTGGCTTTCAGTTTCTCACACCAGTACTGACAAAACTTACTTTCCAAGTCACTGACAACTTTCTTACATGCATCAGAGGTGTGAGGCTAAAAATCCCCAGAGAGAAAGATTGCCTCAAGCGGGTATCAAATTCACAGCCAGAAGTCATGAGTCTGATGTGCTAACCACTGAGCTACCTCGGCGGGCGATATAGGTAAAAGCACTCATTGCAAAAAAAGAAGGCAAAAAAAGCATCCTCAGTGTAAATAGCTGTAGGTACAATCAGCCTGACTCATGGTTTAACGCCTGAACCATAAGAAAAGCATCTTAAACTTTTACAATACAATCCAGACTTTAAGTGACCCTGAAAGAGAAGCCTTTTGAAAACATTGTGGATAAAGGAGAAAATGCTGGTTACCAGCATTTTCTCCTCTTCCCACAATGTTTTCTACCCTATCAAAGACAGAAAACATTATTTAAGCAACATTTAATTTGTTGTCTGCAATTTGCTTTGAAACTGAACCAGTCTAAAATTTTTCACTTGGTAATGGGCTAAGGGTTTCTAACCCCTAAAAAGCTTATGCACAAATTTACCCTTACCTAATTTGAACGCTTTGGGTTAAAAAGCAAAACTCACACAAATACATGTAAAACTATATAATGTATAGATAGCTATTTCAATACAAAAATTGGCAATACCGCTTATTTTCAGTACTTTCTCACTCATTCTTTATATTTCTGAGGCCTTCCTTTGCAGAAGCATTACAGATTTTTTCATTTACATGTAATCACCTTAACTCTTGACCACACAATCCCCAGCTCTAATGATCCTAAGTAAAAAGCCTTAGGAAAAAATTATGGGAAAAGGAGAAAATGTTGGTAACCAGCATTTTATCCTTTTTTCACAATGTTTCCTACCCTTTTACAGGCTGATTTCGTCATTTCAGTCACATTTGATTTGTTGTCTGCAAATGCTGTCAATTCAGACATGTTCATAATTTTGTTGTTTGGTAAAGAGTCAATAAATTTTTAGTGAGATCATTATCTTCTAAAAATCAAAGCATCAAGTTACGTATAGCCTGACTAAATCTAGAGCTATACTCTACATATCAATTGTTGAGCCCCGGTAGTGCACAGGACTTGAGAACAAGGGTTGCAGTTTCGATCCCAATTTCCACCAATTTCTTTCCGAGGATTTGTGATAGTCATTGCAACAGGATTCATTTCTCTCTCACTGCTGACCATTGTTTTGATGATGGTTATGAAGGAAAGCAGCCAGTGGCCTGGAAAGAATATTATGCTGAATAGCCTGAGTACTGGGCAAAAGAAATTCCAGGAAAACATGGATAGGTGCACTGGCTACTGCAAAAATAACTGAAATAATGTTGAAGATGTCATTAAACACCATGCAATCGATAATCAATCAAAACTTGATATCAGTCAGATTTATTATAATCAGAACTGAAGGCTTGGACACTTAACAGTTTTTTACAACCATTTGCAAAAACACCTGTTAGTCTGTTCCCATAGACACAGCCAGTGTCTAATCCTGTAGCATACTTTTCAATTTGTAAGGACCTTCTTGCGTCATGTCCAAAATAAACATGATAGGGTCCATCCCACACCTTCGCCCATGCTTTACCACGAACTACTTTGTTTGATGCAGAAAGAAAGTCTGAAAAGAATGGCTCTGATACATTTATAACATTACGCATGTTTGTTAAATCATTCAAATTTTGTAACTCTAGAGGGCGTCCTGGTACTATCCCACCATGCACTATGTGAATTTTCAAACTTGGTACTGAAATAGTGTATGGTAGCTCATTGAGGTATTCTACATCATTGTTGTTAAGAGCTCGAATCCAACTGTATCTGTCTGGTACATTGTAATTCGCATCCTTCTTTAGATTTTTAACTTCCCTTAGGATACTCTCTTCATGATTTCCACGCACAGCAAATGTATTTGGCATTTGTCTTATTTGTCGTATCACCTCTACACTTTTGGGTCCTTTATTTATCATATCACCAGCAAATATTATCACAAGGTTGTCACTGATTTCTCTGGCATTAGCTAACAGTTCATTCATTTCA
The DNA here is from genome assembly GCA_946811185.2 of Hippopus hippopus. Lineage (NCBI taxonomy): Eukaryota > Metazoa > Mollusca > Bivalvia > Cardiida > Cardiidae > Hippopus > Hippopus hippopus. Next base: position 2,344,741 of record OX328109.1, read on the forward strand.
TCCAGACAACCATGAACATCACCAACAACAAATACGTGTCTACCACCTATCTCAGTTTCATCTATGACTTTATGACAAACTGTTGGTAATGGAAGGCAATGTTTGTTCTTCCGAGACCTGTGGTTGGGTCTGTATAAAAATCCAATTATGCTGACCAGCAGCGATATCATTGTTATACCTTTCAGCAGTCTCTTTCAAAATTGCTAATTTCAAAAACGACTGTCTTTGTTTCACAATTGTTCAGTGAAGTAGTAATTCGACAAGATAATTGAAAATTCTGTACCATTGATACCTATTTGCATGTTGAGTGTTGCAGTTAGAGCTCTGGCTATGAAAACTAGATTAATTCAACATAGGTATCAGCATTTCCTGAATATAATAGATCCATAAATTACAGCAGAGGCATCTCCAACAAGTGTTTATTCATCTAAAATATAAAAAGATAAATATAAGAAATACAAATCTGAGTCTTTAGCTCATCATTGTGATCCCATATTCACCAATAATTCTTAAGAACATTCTTTGTGTTATTCTAGATTAAGAAAGTAATGCAAGTTCTGATTGGCTAAACCAAGTGTGTTACTTTCAAATTTAGAAAATTCTTGAGAATAAAACTAAGAATGTTCCTAACAGTGGTTTGTGAATATGGACACTGATCATATGGAGATCTGCAGCTGTGGATACAAATCAAATCTCATACAAGATATTTTTTACAAATATGGCAAAAGTTACACTTTGATAAATAAGCATACTTTTCATAACTATTTACAACACAAAAAAACAATCTATGACTTTTCCATATTGACAGCATTTATAGACAAAAAAAAAAATTCAAAGAATATATCACATGATGAGATCTGATTTACAGCAGACATGACGTTGTCCCAGTAATGGCCCATTTCATCTATACTGGTCACTATCTTTACTCTTAACAAAACAAAAAAATTTTAGCTTTTCTCAAATTGAAAGCATTTGCTGACAATAAATTGAATGTAACGATTGATTAAATATAAAGACATGAATTTGTCTATCAGAAGGTAGAAAACATTGTGTGTAAAGGAGAAAATGCTGGTTACCAGCATTTTTTCTTCTAGTCTCAATAATGAAGACGCTACTATTGTTTTTTTCACATTTGGACATTTATTGTGCACCATTCCAGAGGCGACCAGTCAAAAAGTAACATTATCCTTGGGGACAGTTTTCTGTACTATTTCTCCTATTACCACAATGTTTTTTGAAAGCTTTCTTTCTATGGGTCATTAAAAGTTCAGATTGTTTGATAAAGTGCTAGCTCTTTTTCCCACTATGTTTTTGAAAACCCTCATCTCCAGAAGATTTCTTCAGAGATATCGTCCCAATTTATTTTGGGCAGGATTTCTTCAGAGGGGACATTTCCTGCAACAACAGGCACAGGTGAGCGATTCAGGGCCATCAAGACCCTCATATTGGTATATGAAATTTTGCACACATTTCAAAAAAAAAAATAAGTACTAAAAGTCTCATTTTGGCGGGTAGAGAGCAGCTGAAGGCCAAAGATTGTAAATTTCGCTTGATTTTTAAATGTATCAAAAAGTTACTGGTGTGACACCAGAAATGGATTCAATTATTTAGGAGTCTGATACCTTTGTACTCTTACCGGTGTTACACTTTCATGACGCAGCTCAACGTTTGTACGCACAAAATTACAGCTTGAAATGGTCGGATCAAGATAGTTGGAATCAACAAGCCACAGCTTTGCAACTTATGGTAATACAATAATCGAAACAACGGATGTAACAGGCATGACACTTACGCTCGATTGATTTCATCCGTGAAAGAAATCACCTGACTGAAACGTCAACATATCCTTGCTGTGGAAGGTCAGGTTAACTCGCCCCAAAGACAGCTCGTCCCTAGTCAACTCGCCTCAAGACAACTCCCCCCCCACCATAAAAAAAAAAAAATGGCCTCAACTCTTAAGGACTACTGGCCCCAAGTCCAGTATTTCTACAACTTCTTATCTCTTCTTTGCCCACATTGCTTTCAAAAGCCACTTTCTTAAGAGTCACAAAAATAAGGATTGTATAGTAAAGGGTTAATCTACACTGCTTACTAATTTTGAAATCTGTTAAACTAGGTTTTGGTATCCCTCAAATTAGAATGGCTTAATCCTCAAGCATTTTGGGATTTTATTTTTTGTGTGTGTGTTCCTTGGGCTGTTAAAGACAAAGTGGGGAAAGGAAGAATTTCTTGTTCTATAAGGAATTGCTCCTTTTGGTTCATTTTTAGCTCCACTGGCCGAAGGCCAGCGAGCTATTGTCATGGCGTTGTGTCCGTCGTGCGTCCGTCCGTCCGTTCGTCCGTGCGTGTGTCCGTAAACTTTTTCTTTAAAAAACTTCTTCTCAGAAACTATTGACTGGATTTTTACCAAATTTCACAGGAATGTTCCTTTGGTGGTCCTCTTTCAAATTCCTTCAAATAATTGTGTTCCATGAAGAATTCTGGTTGCCATGGCAACCAAAGTAAAAAACCTTTAAAAACCTTCTCCTCCCAAACCGCTATTTGGATAGCATTATTATTTTGCAGGAATGTTCCTTATATACAGGTTTACAGAATTCCTTAAAAAAAAAAAAAAATGATCTGTCAAAAAACATGGCTTTTATGGGAGACTCATTTTCCTTTTATGGTATAAAGTAAAATCTTTGAAAAATTTCTTCTCTAAAACTATTCATTGGATTTCATTGTTGTTTTGCAGGTAAGTTCCTATGGTGATTGTCTACCAAATTGTTTCTTCAGTGAGCTAAAATGCAGGATTGAATGATAATTGTTAAAAACTTCCTTTCGCCATTATAGAAATATCAGGCCTGTGGAGCGATACAGGCGCTCAAGCGCCTCTAGTTTTTTTAATCCTTTCAAGGACATATTTGCCTCATTCAATCACTCTGTAAATGTCTTAACCCTGTACCACACGGCAAAACTTTAGGATTGTCCAAATTGTAGGCATTTGCAGGCGACAAAAAAATTTGCGACTCGAGAACTGAAATTTGTATTTGAAAGGATAGAAAGCATTGTGGAAAAAGGAGAAAATGCTGGTTACCAGCATTTTCTTCTTTTCCCACAATGTTTTCTACGGTAGCCTACTTTTTAAGGGTCGTTAAAAAGTGGTAATATTTGGTAAAGAGTTAAATATGGAAAGGTCTAAGATTTTGCTGTCTGGTTAACTCTTTACCAGACAACAAAATTTATACTTGTTCACTCAGACAGCATTTACAAAAGACAAAGAGGTCTCAAATGTTAAAATTTGTCTTGGAAAAAGATAGTAAACATTGGGAAAAGGAGACGATGCGGGTTTCCAACTAAATAGCATTTTCTCTTTTAACCACAATGTTTTCAAAAGCTCTCTTCCTCTCGGTTGTTGAAACTCAGGATAGTGAGGCATAAGGTTAAAGAGTTGAATGTTTGAATTCTCATCCTTTTTCATTTAAACAAAAACCAAATACCTATATTTGGTCTGTGAAAAGGGGACTTAATGCAAATTCTGCAAAAAGTATCAACCCGCCATGTCAGCCTGTGCAGTCCAGGCAGGCTGACATGGGTAGAAACTTTTTGCTGTTTATAAATTTTCTGCTTGTGAAAGGACCTTTCTACCTCATGATTCAGTTGGTTGTTATACAGAATGGATTTTATGTATCCACAATTATATGATGACTTGCTTGGTACAATGCAACACAGAGATTCATTAAACCCCCTTTTGCCAAAGTGACACTAATTTAGTTTAGGTCATACAACGTAAGATTCATGAATCACTAAATATTTATTACCCATTTCAGGCAAAGTCTCAGCAATGAAAATCCAACATGAAGTCAGCAACAAACAGAATTAGACCAGTATTATCAAATCTCCATTTCCTTGCAAAGACTTTTACTGCTCACACTAATTCCAGTCAAATATCACAACATTTTTGTTGGCGCCATTCAATAACAACTTTAATATCATGTTCAAGAACTTCAAAACTGAGTACAGAGATCAAAAACAGTTCAAGTGTATGTCTAAAAGGAATACCTTGTGCACAAAATCTGTTGACAAGAAATTGTGAAAGTTTCCTTCGAACTTTAAATAGTTTCTATCAGATACATTCATTTTATGGAACAAGTTCAAAGGATGAAGTGAAAGAAATGACTGACGAGGAGAAACTATTGTACAGAATCATAAAGAGTGAGAAAGACAGTTTTCCAGTGGATGAGAGCAGTAATGTGGACCAGTCAGAGGGGAAGGGTGATGACGCAACCAGGACATTAATTCCGAAGAAAGGTAAAAAGAAGAAAACGGAAAAGTTTAAAGAGAAAATGTCAGAGAACCTGGTAAGTGCAAAGATAAGTGACAAAAGAGTTTTGTTTAATTTAGTTTAAAAATATTTATTTTATATCGATTGAGAAACAAGTTCTTACAACTTACACTAATCTCTCTTGATTCTGCATCCTGGGAACTACACCAGTACTTGCGCCAAATGTGTGGGCCAATGAAAAATCCCAAAGTTCCCACAGAAAAGTTTCATATGTGATTTTCTCATTCAGCATGTTTATGATTCTTACACAGGGTACAAAAATTAGATTTTGTTTAACCTTTTACCAAAACAGCTCTGTGTATTGATGAGTTCGAGGAAAGAGTCTTTTGAAAACGTTGTGGAAAAAGTAGAAAGTGTTGGTAATCAGCATTTTCTTCTTTTTTGCTCCACTGGCCAAAGACCAGTGAACTTAAATCATGGCCCTGTGTCCGTTGTGCTTGGATCCGTCTGTCTGTGTGTTAACATTTATTCAAACATCTCTGAAATTACCGGATTACCCATCCAATTTTGACCAAACTTCACAGAAATGACCCTGCTATGGATCATAAAAAATCTTGATTCAAGAGAATGTGGGAAATTGTATATACCGGTATTTAACAATATGCTTGAAATAAATGTTTACCAAACAAGTCTTTTACACTGATCCAACATAAAAGCATTTCCAGACAACAAAGTAAATGGGACTCAAGAACTGAAATTTGGTTTTTGGAAGGGTAGAAAGCATTGTGGGAAAAGGAGAAAATGCTGGTTACCAGCATTTTCTCCTTTTACCACAATGTTTTCAAAAAGTCCTCTTTTTAGGGTCATTAAAACTCGGGATTGTTTGGTAAAGGGTTCATCTGTATTCTATTGTTTTACAGAATTTTCCAAATGTTACCGTGTATGTTGTTGGCAAACTAAACCTTCGCTCCCTTCATAAAACGTTTGAAAATGACGATTCCTTCAATATTTGTCAACTACCACCAGGTAATTGTCTTTTTTTTTTTGTATTTCTTTACCAAACGATGACAATGTTGTCATTACCCTGGAGACGGGCACGTCTTAAATCTTTGTTGGAGCACCAGAAAATGCAGGTTGTACTAATGGAGACATGCTTGCTGATTTACGCAAAACACAGTTTTATCTGTGATCTACACTGTCGGCCTAGATTATACACTAAAGACAAAGCATGCAACCATAAATCACGATTGAATAGGTCATATTCCTATTCTGAGTATATCCGATGGGTTTATTTGGCAGTCTACAGGTTATTATTCAAGCTCTCGGTTCGTGCTATGTTTTACATGTATACTCTTTCTTTGGACAAGTAATTTCTCTTCCCTGTTCTATTCCAGCCTTGATGATAGTCATTGGGACAGGATCTATTCCTGCCTCACCATTGATCATTATTTTGATGATAGTTATGTGGGAAAGCAGCATGTGGCTTGGGAAGAATATTGGGCAAAGTATTGGTTGCAGAAACTCCAGGAAACGCCTTGATAAGTATGCTGGCAGCCGCAATACAACTGAAATAATGTTGAAAACAGTGTTAAACACCATACAATCAATCAACTGTTCCAGCCTTCCCTTTGAAATTTTATTTCAAAGATAATCATGTCAGCAAATAGTACTACTGTAAAACCAGAAATGTTCGCTTCGTGGAAACCTTCACGATTTTTGCATATTGATAAACATCGCGAAGAAACTCGCTAGCGTAAAATTTAGGCCTCAATAATTAAGGTATACCTATTTTGCCTAGACACTGGATCATGTGGGAGCGCTTGACTGGGCCCCTTGTCAACACCAATGCGTGCCCTTTTTCATCAAATTTGACCAGAATACCAGTCTAGCAGGGGTTAATACTGCCAATTACAAAACTTTTATCGAAGCAAAAATTGAGATTTATTGAATTGAGTAACAAGATAGTTTTACAGTACACAGTTAGAGTAAGAATTTAAGAATTCTGTCTTCAACTCTTGCAGAAATTAAAACACGCAAAAGATCAGTATTTGGTGATTCGCGAAATTTTAGACCTGCAATAATATCCACTTTTATAGTAACAGCCCCTCACCAGGAACAAATGCAAAGCAAAAAATAAACACAAATCTGGCACAATACTACATAATTACTGATCTATTTTAAGTCTTACCCAAACAACAAATCTTAGACCAGAGCTCCAGATAAAAGGGAGTGATGGTATTTTAAGTCTTTTATTTCTTTTCCAAACCCTATGTTGTGGGCACTCATTAGAATCATCTCGATGAGACGATTCTAGTGAGTACCCATAACATAGGGTTAAGTGGAGGATAATTATATTTACAATTTTGAAATCAAAATCACCCACTCTGTCTGGAGCTCTGTTAGACTCTTCCATATTCAAACATCTGCAAATGACAAATTCAAAAATGGGATGAAAAAATTTTGATAGGATAGAAAACATTTCGGGAAAAGGAGAAAATGCTAGTTACTGGTATTTTTTTCCTTTTTCTCACAATGTTTTAAAAGCCCTTTCTCATAGGGTCCTTTAAAACTGGGATTGTTTGGTAAAGAGTTAATTGTTTGTGAAAACATTGTTGGAACAAGCATTTTCTCCTTTTCTCACATTTTTTTATCCTTTCAAAGACAAAACACCATATTTAAGCCACAATGAATTTGTCCCCAGATAATGATTTCAATTTGGACAAGTCTACAATTTTGTCATCTGGTAAAGTTTGATTGATTGAATTGGAGTTTAAAGCCGTTTTAACAGCTTGGGTCATATCACAGCAGTCAGTGCACCTACGCATGTGTTTCCTGGTTTTCTCATACCAATACTGACACAACTTTCTTCTCAAATCACTGACTTCTTTCTCACATGCATCAGAGGTGGGAAGCAAAGATTGCCGGAAAGAAAGTTTGCCTCAACCGGATATCAAACTCACAACCATCAGGTCACATGTCCAATATGCTAACCACTGAGCTACCCAGGCGGGTGTCGTCTTGTAAAGAAAGTACTATGCAAACTTTATCCCAAATGCTAACTTATGACAGACCTGTACATTTGTAGAGTTACTGGGTCCTGGGTGGCTCGATGGTAAAGTATTGGACATATGACCTGGAGGCCCTGGGTCTGAGCCTCACTGGAAGCACTGGGCTTTTTATGGGCGTGTCCTTAGGCACGACACTTCAGAGCCCACTCACTCACTCACTCAATCAATCAGTCAGTCAATCAATCAGTGAATTAATAAATCAATCAGTCAGTCAATCAATCGACATTCAATCAACTAATCATCAATCAATCAATATTTGTAGAGTTCCAGAAAGAGGCATTGATGATACGAAGTAAAAACAAGAAACAAGACGGAACATACACGGATGCTTTCTTCTTCAAGTAAGTTAATTCTTTACTACACAATCCAGAATTTTAATTACCCTGAGGAAATAGGCTTTTGAAAACATTGTGGAAAAAGGAGAAAATGCTGGCAGCCAGCATTTTCTCCTTTTTCCACAATGTTTTCTATCCTTCCAAAAGCCAATTTCAATTTCTCAGTCTCATTTATTTTGTTGTCTGCAAATGCTTTCAATTTGGACGAGTCTAAGATTTTACAGTAGAGTAAAATGTAAACCCTTTTCCAAACAATTATTGGTAGATCTATAAATTGTTTTCTCCTTTTCCCACAATTATCTTCTGTCCCCTCAACACATTCTGATCACAGGATAAGCCAGGAAATCTTAAAAATATTTTTGGACACAGTTTATACCCAACTTGTTCAACTCTTGACAGTTATGCCCCTTTGGCCCTGAAAATGCAACTGCAGCAGGGACTTGCCGAGCCCCTAAAGCGCAGTCGGTAGCATACAGGACTTGAGAACGGTGGGCACTGGTTTCAAATCCCTAGCTCAGCTAATTTCTTTCCAAGGATTGATTACAGTCATAGCAACAGGATTTTATTCCTCTCTCATGGCTGATCATTGTTTTGATGATGGTTTTATGTTAAAGCAGCACGTCAGTCCGGGAACAATATTGTGCAAAGTACTGGTAACAGAAACTCCAGGAAAGCATGGATAGGTGCACCGGCCTCGGCAATATTAATGAAATGATGTTGAGAATGGGGTTAAACACCATCAATCAATTATCCTCAGGGTCTTTGACTCTTTAGATCCTATGCAGATTGAAAGATTTGTAGATGACATTTTCAATATGGCTCAAATGATGCAATTTTTCTTTGATAGGGTAGAAAACAATGTGGGAAAAGGAGAAAATGCTGGTTACCAGCATTTTCTCCTTTTCCCCCACCATGTTTTCAAAAGGCTTCTTTCTCATGGTCGTGAGGTAAAGATTTAACCCTTATCCTGATAGATAAGTTAAATAAAACTTTCAATAAAACTTTCAAGCCAAGAGTAAGAACATGAATAATGTTATTTCAGACGACTTATTTTTTGGAGTAAAATATCTCCTTATCGGACCATGTAGATCCAAAATCAGACTGCATGTTCTGTGCAGTCTGATCTTGATCTACACTGTCCTCAAAAGGTCAGTGAGTCATGCTTAGCAGCCGAAGGGTTAGTACCTTGGGTCTTTCAATCTTGGGTAACCATCATATGTAATGTTTTGCTGTATTACAGATCTTACGGTGTTGCCTGCTGGGCCATGAACCAACACCAGGTTTGTTACACCACAGGCCTTTGAAGCTCTATCGGTCTATCACGGAACACTAAAATTGTCTTTGGTCGATCATCAAACACTTATAGCACATTGGGGCATCGCCTGTTTATCACGGAATATATATTCAAGTTTTCATCAACCCTGTTTCTATAAACAGCACATTGGCGACTCCCTCTATATCATATATAGTAAGACTACAGTATCGTATATAGTAAGAATAGTCTTACTATATACGATACAGAGGGAATCCCCAATGTGCTATTTATAGTAACAGTGTCCGATAATGAAAATTTCGTTACCCTTTGATAGACCAATGGAGTTTCAGAGGCCTATGGTTACACTTTTTTATTTATACAAAGTTTTTGCATGGACTTTGATATGTTAAACCCTATACAAACCAACAAAGTTTTGAACTGATCCATATTGAAAGCATTTGCAAAGGACAAGTGACGTGTGGCCCAAAAGATGAGATTTATCTTTGATAGGGTAAAAAACCTTGTGGGAAAAGGAGAAAATGGTGTTAATTTATCTCGAGCTGTGGTGATTTTGAAATTTCAAGTTGAAGTTTTTCTAGAGCTCCCACTTTCCAGATGAAATGATTGTCTGCCCAAGCAAATCATTTTGCCTTTACCATATAAAAAAATCTTGGACTGGGCCAAATTGAGAGCATTTGCAGACGACATATTAAATGTAGCTTAAATAGTGATGTCTGTATTTGATAGGGTAGAAAACGTTTGTGAAAAGGAAAAAATGCTGGTTACCAGCATTTCCTCCTTCTCCCACAGTGTTTTCAAATGCCTTCTTCCTCAGGGTTGTTAAAACCCAGGATTGTCTGAAAGGGTTAGATAGAACAACTAAAGTTACAGTAGGGCATAACCACATGAAACAAGTCAAGGCTTTACCATATTGAAAGAATTTGCAGATGACAACAAATCAAATGTGGGTCAAATGACAGTAGATTTCTTTGAAAGGGTAGAAAATATTGTGGGACAAGAGAGCAAAATCACTCACAGAAAATGCTGTCAATTTATCTCAAGCTTCTGTGATTTTGAAATTTCCTATTTTCCAGAAAGAATGATTGCCAGCCCCATCAATTAAGGATTACGACCCCTAACTCATCGGTAAATATCGCGTAATATTGACATTTTCGTAAAGGCTATTCGGCCAATCTTGGAAGCTTCAGTCATTTGATATGAAAGTTAGGGGCCGTAGACTCACTAACTCATTGGTGAATATTGTGTAACATCAGCGTTTTCGTAAAGGCTATTTGGCCAATCTCAGAAGCTTCCGTCTTTTGATATGAGAGTTAGGGGCCCATAGACTTACTAACTCATGGGTAAATATCATGTAACATCGATGTTTCCGTAAAGGATATTCAGCCAATCTCAGAAGCTTCCGTCTTTTAATATGAAAGTTAAGGACTGTAGACTCACTAACTCATCGGTAAATATCATGTAGCATCGACGTTTTCGTAAAGGCTGTTCGGCCAATCTCAGAAGCTTCCGTCTTTTAATATGAAAGTTAAGGGCTGTAGACTCACTAACTCATCGGTAAATATCATGTAACATTGACGTTTTCGTAAAGGCTATTCAACCAATCTTGGCAGCTTCCATCATTTTATATGAAAGTTAGGGGCCGTAGACCTTAATTCTTCCAGGGAAGCTGTGCTGTCTGATAATGGCTGTTGTATTTGACCCGTATCATGCTAAACACATTAAATTAAACTTTCAAACTGATAGTATAGGCTGTAAGAATTGACTTGCCAAAGTGTGGCTGACCTTTGACATAAGTCGACCAGTTTATTTTTCATTTTAGTGGCCTTGAGACATTTCAAAATTGTTCTTCGTAAATCTACGTAAACACATGCAACGTAAGAGTACTTAATCGTTCCTTTGCTTTATGGACATATGAAGTGCGTACTGTTTTACAGTCTGAAAACATTGTGAAAAAATGTGCTTCTTACTCACATTGTTCAAGTCTTGCGTTCTTTATATTGCATTTTATACGGCTAATCACAATGATTTCCGAAATACCTATTTTACGTCAATCTAAAATGCTGTGAACTGTAACATAGCACCACCCATGCCAGGTCAATTCTTACAGCCTATAAAAGTCAAAATATTGCTATTTCTCAGTTCTTTTGTGGTGGGGGGAAATATCTCCTTATCGGACAGTGCAGATCCAGATCAGACTGCACGTTCTGTGCAGTCTGATCTTGATCTACACTGTCCGCAAAAGGTCCTCAAGTCATGCTTAACAGCATAGGGGTTAATCTTTTTGTTTACTTAAAGGGGGAAGATCTGGTGGTGCGGGCGATGAAGAGCGAACACGGAACCATTCATGAGAATTTATTCAAAGGTTTTCAGGATGTTCTGGATAACAGAGAGGTATTCAGAACGGTCCGATCAGAGTAAGTACTGGGTACCAGTGTCTGCTTGAAAAACTGAAAATGAGGGGGGATTTTTCCCCCTTTCATCTAAAAAAAGGGGGGGGGGGGGGGGCAGATGTTCAAGAAATAGGTGGGCAATGTTTGAACAGGTAGAAAACATATAGCTCATATATGAGCCATGCTCTGGCAAAGCGGGGCTAAATGCATCTCCATCATGCATTATACCAAGCAAGATATCTCATAATTATGAATCCATAAAATCAATTTTGTCTAACTACCGACTAAATCGTAAGGTAGACTTTTCCTTTGACATGCAAAAAATTAAGTTCAGGCCCAGGTCAGCCTGCAGAAACCCCCCCCCCCCCCCCCCAACAAAAAAAAAGGGGGGGGGGGGGGGGGAATGTTTTATTTTTGTCATCTGCCAATCCTTTTAATTTGGACAGGTCTAAAATTTTGTGGTTTGGTACAGAGTTAAGTTATGCTCTTACGTGGAATCAAAGATGCCCCGATATCAAGGCTTTGCACCTGCATTTGGTATTCTTGACAATGGCATATCTAGCAGATGGGATCAGAGGGGTCCTAACCCCCCCTAGAATTTTCAAAGTGACCGCTGTCTGCCTGAAATTTTGACCATACATGAATGTAGCAGTAGAAACCTCCACGCTCATGTTATATAAATTATTCAAAGAAAATTTCTTTGACAGGAAATACAAACTTTTTATGCAGTAGCAAATTGGAATATGTCATGATCTATTCCATTTTCTTGACCTCCACCCTGGAAAAAAGTACTGGATCGGCCCTGCTTGATTTTCTTCAGTTTGCTCCATGTATATTTTCAGAGATGTCAGAAGATTAAAAGATAAAATTCAGGTACCTTCGGTGACTGATACCAGTCTACTAGATGACAAAGCCTCCCTAGATCTGTCTTTGAAAAAATATGCTTTCTCCAAGGCCCTTCTGCAGTCAGGTAAACTTGTCTTAATTTCATTGGTTGATTGATAAGCCGTTTACCACACAATCCTAAGTTTGAACAATGTTGAGGAAGAAGCCTTTTGAAAACATTGGTAACCAGCATTTTCTTCTTTGCACATACGAGGGTTGTTCGATATGTAATGTGTATTGTACGATATCTCAAAAGCATTCGACTCAAATAGTGAAATGAACATTACATCCCTTCAAAGTATTCTCCGCGGTTTGAAATACATAATTTCAATCTCTGAATCCATTTCTGAAATGTGTCACGGTATGCTGATTTAGGTAGACCTCTGAGGCACTGACTGATGGCTGAGCCAAGGGCTTGTCGGGACTTGTAACGACGACCAGATAAGAACTTTTTAAGTTTTGGAAAAAGGAAAGAGTCGCATGGGGCTAGATCTGGAGAGTATGGTGGGTGTGGCAAGACGGTAACCTTCTCCAACTTCAAAAATTGCTTCACAAGCTCAGATGTATGTGATGGAGCATTATCATGAAGTAGACGAACATGCATAAATCCTGACACAGGGCGTCATTTAAGATAATATTTCTTGACCTTTTTTAGTATAACATCTCGGTAATACCGACCTGCAACACTTTTGTCCTTCGGCACCGGAATTTGTACGGCTATACCATCACATGAGAAGAATATGCAATAAAGAACCTTCTTTGTGCTTATGCTTCTTTTGGCAACTACAGGCCTTCTACTGTGTTTAGTTAGCCATATTTTTTTTTTCCCAATTTTTCTTACTGGTTCGAAATAGTGAACCCATGTTTCGTCACCAGTAACAATGTTTGCAAATTGTCTTTGATTGAATTTGGGAAACATTTTGAGCAATTGCTTAGCGGTTTGTACTCGTACCCGTTTTTGGTCATCTGTCAATATATGCAGTATCCATCTGGCAGAAATCTTTCGTACTTTCAAAATACGCTTCAAAATGAAATGCACTCGCGATAGCGATATGCCAACAGCATTGGCAATACCACGAATCGTGTATCTGCCATCACTTTCAATTATTTCCCTGACTTTCGAGACATTTGCCTTGCCTGTTACAGTCACAGGTCGGCCAGATTTTGCTGCATCTTTGACGGACTCTGTGCCAGTCAGAAATTTCTTTCTCCACCTACGAACTGTCTCATAAGATACCTTATCAGACCCATAAACTTCCCCCAATTCAGTAAAAATCTGCATTACCGAATGACCGAGTTTTGTGCGAACTTTTATGTAAGCTCTAATTTCTTTAATATTCTTAATCCGTTTCCCAACCATTTTTACAACAGTAGTCAGCGACTAGCTCTATTGAAATGACTATAAGTTTAAAACTATGTGGAGCTGAAGGCTCGTGTTTATACTGTTGGAAAGGTATTGAATAGAGCTATTCAAGCGTATCATCATCCACGAAATCATGCAAAGCGTTATTGCGCTGTGGTACAATACACATTACATATCGAACAACCCTCGTAATGTTTTAGCTAGCCTATGCAAGGAATATTTTATGTTTTGAGTTAACATTAAATAACTATGTTGTCTGCAAATGCTTTCAAATAGGACAAAGCTGAAATTTTGTTGTCTGGTAAAGTTTGGTTTGGTTTGTATAGGAGTTTAACGCCATTTTAACAGCTTAGGTCATATCATGGCCATTCAGTGAAGCACCCGTGTGTTTCCTGGCTTTCTCACACCAGAACTGACACAACTTTCTTTCCAAAGCCCAGACTACTTTTCTCACATTTCAGAGGTGAGAGGCGAAAAACCGCTGGAAAGAATGTTCGCCGTAACCGGATATCGAACCCGCAACCTCCAGGTGATGAGTCAGGTACGCTAACCACTGAGCTACCCGGCCGGGAGTCTGGTAAAGAGTAAACTCCTTTCTAATTTTAGACTCTAACTCTTTAACTCTAACTCTTCACCAAATAACAAAATTTTGGAATTGTCCAAATTGAAAGGGTTTGCAGACGACATACTAAATATTACTTATTTGATCAGATTTGTCTTTGATAAGATAGAAAACATTGTGGAAAATGGAGAAAATGCTGGCTACCAGCATTTTCTCCTTTTCCCACAATGTTTTCCAAAGCCTTTCTTCCCAGGATCATTAAAAAAATTGTTTAACTCTTGTGTAAAGAGTTAAAGTTGAATGCCTCTTCAGATAACAAATTGGAAATTAGCATAAATGAATTTGGGCTCTGTAAAAGAATAGGAAACATTGTGGAAAGAGGAGAAAATACTGCTTTCCAGCTTTTTCTCCTTTTCCCACAATGTTTTCTAAAGGCTTCTTTTTGAGGATCTTTAAAAATTGGAGACAATGTATTTTTGTTCACTTGGGAATTGTGGCAAGGCAGTTCTGTATGACAGTTGTTTATTGTTTTTATCCCCTACCAAAGGCTTTTAGCAGGTGATAAGTAGAGCATTACTCAAATATTTTAATACATGTATGAATGAACTGTTTTTTTTTTTTTTCCTTTCTGTTACTGTAGTGATGCTGGGGTTATTTGAGGAAAAGTTAGATGACTTCATAGAAAACCGAGGTCTTAGACAAAGGACGGAGGTAAAACATTGGAGCCGCGTGAAAAGGGGGCTTAATGCATCTGCGAAAAGTTTCGACCCAGGTCAGCCTGCGCAGTCCGCGCAGGCTGACCTGGGCCGAAACTTTTCGCTATTGGTCGATTTTCTGCATGTCAAAGGATCAGTCTACCTCATGATTGAGTCGGTTGTTAAAAAAAGTGGCTATTATGGATCCATAAGTATGTGATGGCTTTCTTGGTATGATGGATTACGGAGATGCATTAAGCCCCCTTTTGCCAGAGCATGGCTCGTTTTTATTTACCATTTGCTCTTTTTTAACCCTGTATCACACAATCCTCAATTTTAATGACCCTGAAGAAAGAGGCTTTTGAAAACATTGTGGGTTAAGGAGAAAATGCTGGTAACCAGCATTTTCTTCTTTTCCCACAATGTTTTCTATCCTTTCAAAGAAATACCCGATCATTTGAGCCTGAGGAAAGAGGCTTTCGAAAAAATTGTGAGGAAAGGAGAAAATGCTGGTAACCAGCATTTTGTCTTTTGAAAACATTGTGGGAAAAGGAGAAAATGCCGGTTATGCATTTTGTCCTTTTCCCACAATGTTTTCTCTCCATTCAAAGAAATACCCTATCATTTGAGCTACATTTAAGTTAGTGTATCAAATGGTTTGTATAATTAATGATCAGCTAAATATATCAATCCTGTGTTTGACTAGTCTTCATGAAGGTGGTTCTTGAAAACATGATGGGAAAAAGGAGACAATTCTGGTTACCAGCATTGTCTCTATTTACTGCAAAAATTACCACTCTATCAAAGACACCTGCCATCTTTTTAGCAACGTTTAATTTGTTGTCTGGAATTTGTGTAATTTGTCGTTTGGTAAAGAGTTCAAACTTCTATTTTATCCCTTCATTCTGTGGATATTAAAAACATTGTGGCCCCCTTCATTCTGTGGATATTGAAAACATTGTGGCCCCTTTATATTGTGGATATTGAAAACATTGTGGCCCCTTTATATTGTGAATATTGAAAACATTGTGGTCCCCTTCATTCTGTGGATATTGAAAACGTGGCCCCTTTCATAATGTGGATATTGAAAACATCGTGGCCCCCTTCATTCTGCGGATATTGAAAACATTGTGGCCCCCTTCATTCTGTGGATATTGAAAACATTGTGGCCCTCTTCATGCTGTGGATATTGAAAACATTGTTGTCCCCTTCATTCTGTGGATATTGAAAACATTGTGGCGAATCAAGAGATTACTCAGAATGATGTTTTTTAACCTAATTCCACACAATCACTGTGCTGAAGAAGGCATTTTAAAATATTTTCCAAACATGTTCTTTAAAACTATATATCATTTGTGAGAAAATGCGCTTATCAAAAAAAATACTACTAATAAAAACAAGAGTAACATGGGGGTGCCAATGCTGGACTGTATGTGTGTTTTCAGTGAAAATTTGTATTTTAGAAAGGGACATAACTCTATCATGTTTGGATAGTTACCAGGCCTTCTCATATGGATTTTTGTTTTGAAGTTAACAACTTGCCCTAGTTTACATGGAATATCCTTGATAATGACAGAGATATGAGAAAATGTAAAAGTTTTCGCATGACAATGGCACAGACGACAGTGCTTTGACAACACCTTGTAATTGTCTTCTGAAATAGTCAAACTAATAATAGATTTTTTTTACAGGAGCTGAAGTTAGGAATTGGGTCTGCCATGAACAGCAAAAATGTCTACACAGGTTTTGGGGAAATTTCTTACATAAGGTGTGACAATTGTAATCATGAATACTCAACTTCAAGACATCCTCAACTATATCTGTTTGTTTGTTTGGTGTTTAGCACTGTTTTCAACATTATTTCAGTTACATTGCAGCAACAGTGCACCTATCTATGCTTTCCTGGAGTTTAACAGTACTTTTCACAATAGTCTCCCGAAGCCACTGGCTGCCTGCCTACATAATGATTGTAGAAACAATGATCAGTGGTGAAAGAGGAATGAATCCTGTTGCAATGACTATCATCGATCTTTTGAAAGAAATGTGGGGATTTGAACCAGTGACTCCCTGTTCTCAAGTCCTGTGCACTACCGACTGCACTACCGGGGTTCACCTGACCTGTAACACTTTACCAGATGAGAAAAATGTAGAGCTATCCAAATTGAAGGCTTTGGAGAAAAAAAAAAATGAATGTAACTCATATTATTGGATTTGTCTTTGTTTAGTTGGAAAACATTGTGGGAAAAGGGGAAAATGCTGGTAACCAGCATTTTCTCCTTTTCCAACAGTGTTTTCAATCTTTTGTTTTTAGTTGTTGTGTGCGAATGCTTTGAAATTGGACAAGTCTGAATTATGTTGCCTGGTATTATACCAAGCAAGTCATTGTATACTTATGGATCCATTAAGTTCATTTTGTCTAAAATTGGACTGAATCATGAGGTAGACTGGCCCTTTGACATGCAGAAAACTGACAAAAAGCAAAAAGTTTTGACTCGGGATCAGCCTGCGTGAACTGTGCAGGATGACTTGAGTCGATACTTTTTGTAGATGCATTAAGCCTTCTTTTCACAGAACATTACTCTAATATTTTAGGATAGTATTGTGATGCAATTTTTTGTTTTTTTTTTCTCTTAATAAAGATACCACATCAATCTGTCCGATCTGTTTGATGAAGATCCGGACGAATACTGGGAATATGACGACCTTGACAATCTATATAAGGACATGGTCTTCTATTTATCCATACCAAAACGCATTAGAGTAAGTTATATTTTTTTTCTTGTATATGCAATCTTTATACTCTTCCAAATAAGAAATAGTGAGGTGGGGAAACAATATCAACCTTTTGCCAAACAATCACTTGTTTTAACTCTACCAGACTACAAAATTGAAAGCAACTGCAGACGACAAAATAAATGTTGTTTAAATGATGATTTTTGTCTTTGATAGGGTAGAAAACATTATTGGAGAAGGAGAAAATCTTAGTTGAGAGCAATTTCTAATTTTGCCACGTTTTTTTTTATTGATTGTTTGAATTTTTTGTATTTATCCATGCCATGGGTTGCCCATATGGTTGAGACCCCCAAAAGAGTATCAGTCATAATACAGGGAATGGTGCAAGGTACAGAACAAAACCCATCCTAAGTTACACCTGTATACACAAGTTTTCCTGTGCTCTCAGTTATATTGGGCATATTATACTTGAGCTATGGGTTCAATACATCTGCAAATAGTATCGACCCAGGTCAGCCTGTGCGGACTGCACAGGCTGACCTGGGTTGAAACTTTTTGCTATTGGTCAATTTTCTGCATGTCCAAGGACCATTCAACCTCAAGATCCAGTCGCTTGTTAGACAAAATGAATTTTATTGATCAATAATTATATGATGACTTGCATGGTTTAATACAT
This sequence comes from Hippopus hippopus, assembly GCA_946811185.2. Taxonomy (NCBI): domain Eukaryota; kingdom Metazoa; phylum Mollusca; class Bivalvia; order Cardiida; family Cardiidae; genus Hippopus; species Hippopus hippopus. Next base: position 2,362,988 of record OX328109.1, read on the forward strand.
CGTGTAGATGCTTTAAACTCCCTTTTGTCAAAGAATAGCTCACCTGTGTATTTCTACTTTATTTACACATGCAGGAACTGAACAAAAACCTGGACTACTGTCAGGATTTGATAAAGTTGTTTAACGACAGATTGACAGACAAACATCATGTGATGCTGGAGAGGATTATTATCGTGTTAATCTTTATTGAGGTATGTCAGGTAATCTTTGCAGTTGATGACATGAGTGACTTTATGGGACACAGATTTCTGCATCGATATACACTTAAAAATACATATGTACATGTGTTTTTCAGTAGTACGCGTCTAATGGATGCATAAAAATTAATTTCAAATCTGTATAGAACTTCTTGGATATGATGAAAAATCTCTCGTTGCTTGCCATTTCTTCAAAAATTTTCCCTACTGTACTGGACATTGGGAGTCATACTTGAATTGCGATCACTAGTATTTCCTGTACACTCTGAACAGCTGTTTAGAATAAATTGTGTCGGCACAATAATCAGTCACTTCAGACAAACAATGCCATTATTTTTACGAATTAGATTTTTTACATCAATTACTTCTTTTACTTTCTTTTTACTTCATTTACTTTCTGATTGTATGGCATTAGTGTCTGGCTGCACAGTTGTTATGGCACACTTCATTTTAGAAAGTTTTTTTGAATAAATGGAGTAGCAAATCAAGTCCAACCTGCATTTATATTTTGAGTTTTCGCATTTTTTCCTAGTCCGCAATTTTTGTTAGCAGATGCCAAAAAATCATGTTTGAACAATTTGATGTGACATTGTAATATGGGACCCTAGTCTCAATAATGAGACGCTACGGTGATTTTTTTCATATTTGGACATTTATTGTGCACCGTACCGTCTCAAGTCTATCATAAATTTTCTGGTAGCAAAGATAGAGTGCTATACTAACTTTCTGACTTGTCGGTTTAATCTGTATTACAGCGAAATGCAACTGACTTTTAGTAACAAACATGACAAAAGACAAATTATTAAACCCTTCATTACATAAAGAGCTTGTAGAAGTTGTTTATAACATGTACATCTCGGAAAAATCACTGACGAAATTTATCGTGCATGGCGGCTATTTTGTGTGTTTTTTGGGAACGTAAACAACTCGAGTAACAGATGAAATGCACGGTTTTCCTTTATGTTCAGCGTTAAAATTGAAAATATTAGTGTTTCAAACGAAGGGTTATTAAATACGTAAACAACAGGTATGTTAAAATCCTAGTTTTGTGCTCTATTTGTGAAATTATAAGAGTTCAAACTTGCGCACAAAATCTGTGCGGAGCTTTCAACTGAATTTGTCTTGATCGTCTCTGTACCCAGAGGCGACCAGTCAATAGGTATTATATTGCCTTTGGGGACAGTTATCTGTACTATATGGGACCCCTAAAATTAGGGCTTGAACCCCTGATTTTTTTCAAGATTGCATCTAGTGGACCTCAAATTTTCAAAAGCTCCCTAAAACCCTGAGTCGATACTTTTTGCCATGGTAATGACCTAAAATGTTCTTTTACAGATTCTGATAGAGCTAATCCGCATAGCTGTTCCATATATTATGCCATCCTTGCTGTGTTTCCTGGGTGTAGCAGCAGACAGCGGTAGCCAAGGTCATGTGACAGCGGAACATGATTCTAGTTGATGACAATGAAACCTAGAATTATGAATTATTTCAAATAAATGCCTTATATCTTTTTGTAAGACCCTTTACCACACAATCCCAAGTTTTAAAGACCCTGACAAAGAAGACTTTTGAAAACATTGTGGGAAAAGGAGAAAATACTGGTAACCAGCATTTTCTCCCTTTCCCACAGTGTTTTCTGCGTTATCAAAGACAAATTCCATTATTTAAGCCACATGTAAATTGTCGTCTGCAAATGCTTTCGATTTAGACAATTCTAAGATTTTTTTTGCCATGTGGTAAAGAGTTAACCCTTTACCAAACAATCCCGGTTTTTACGACACTGAGAAAGAAGCCTTCTGAAAACATTGTGGGAAAAGGAGAAAATGCTGGTGACCAGCATTTTCTCCTTTTCCCACAATGTTTTCTACCCTTTCCAAAACAAATTTCAATTTTTGAGTCCCATTAATATTGTCGTCTACAAATGCTTCCAATTTGGACTAGTCTAAAATTATGTCATTTGGTAAAGAGTTAACCCATCACCAAACAGCAAAAATTTGAACCTTTCCAAATCCAAAGCCTTTGCATATGACAAATTAAACATGGCTCATCTTGTGGAAATTGTTTTTGGAAGGGTAGAAAAAATTGTAAGAAAGGGAGAAAATGCTGGTTAACAGCATTTTCTCCTTTTCCCACCATGTTTTCTAAAGCCTTTTTTCTGAGGGTCGTTGAAACTCATTATTGTGCAGTAAAACAGTAAAGGATCAAAAACAACTGCAGGCAAGCTTGGCACAGACATGCTTGTGTTTTTACCACTTTTAGACTAACCTACTTGTGAAAGCATTTTAGTTAAAGAAGAAATTTCTTGTAACGAAGAATTTCTTTATAAGCCAGAACGCTTTTTTTTATATGCCTGAAGGGTCCTATTATGTTATGGCACTGGTCACCTGTCCATCTGTCTGTCAGTCTGTTAGCAATTCCTTGGGTGCGCAACTCCTCCTACAGTTTCCATTGGAATAAGTTCAAACTTATCACAAAGAATGTGTATGATGTGTGGTTGTGCATGTGACTCTTAAAGTTTGGATCTATGTATCAGTTCTAGATTTTAACCCATTTTGGTGCGCCTTTGGGCGTATATGCACCGCTCTGCGAAGCTCTTGTTAACTCTTTACCAAACGACAGAACTTTCGACTTACGGAAATCCAAAGCTTTTAAAGATGACAATTTGGCTCAGACACTGGTATTTGTTTCTGAAAGTGTGGAAAACATTGTGGGAAAAGGAGAAAATGCTGGTTACCAGCATTTTCTCCTTTTCCCACAATGTTTTCAAAAGCCATCTTTCTTAGGGTCATTAAAACTTGTGATTGTGTGGTAAAGGGTTAAAAGAAATGCAACCAGTAGTTGATACAGGCATGGCAGCATTTTTACTACTTTTAGACTACTTATGAAAGCATTTTAGTTAAAGAAGAAATTGCTTGTAATGAAGAATTTCTCTAGAATTTTTTTTTTTTTAACCACATAACGACATTGTTTTCAGTGTAGTAACAAATTATTTTATCTTACACATGCTTTAGATAAGCACTATGCTACGTCATTTGTGACATCACGACTTTCAAAAAGTAGAATCCAGTCCTACTTATGACAATTCTCATATGTAGGTGTCTGGTTTTGCATATTCTGATCTGTAATTTGTGAGATATCATTAAGTGATAAATAGAATCTTGAGATAAAGCTGGCTTTAACATTTGAGCCATGCTCTGTAAAAAGGTGGCTTAAAGCATCTGCAAAAACTATTGACACGGCTCTGCCTGCACTCTGCAGTCCGTGTAGGCTGACTTGGGTTGAAACTTTGTGCTATCCGTAAATTTTCTGTATGTCCATGGATCACCTTTTTTTCCCAGATTCAATCAATAGTTAGACCAAACAAATTTTACTAACGACCCTGAAGAAGAAAGCCTTATGAAAACATTGTGGGAAAAGGAGAAAATGCTGGTAACCAGCATTTTCTCCTTTTCCCACAATGTTTTCTACCCTATCTGAAACAATTTTCTACCTTTGAGCCGCATTAAAATATTTGGATCAGTCTAACATTTTGTTGTTTGGTAAAGAGTTAAATATATGTGCTGTAAGCATTTTTTTTTATATGAATAAAATTTTATCTAAATGTATGTATCTACTTATTTTTCGCAGATTTATTTAAGTCTTAGCCTGCTAAATAAGTTAATTGAAACCTTCAAGCCTCTAGTGAAATCCTGAATGTTGCTATTTCAAAGTTATTGTTTGGTGAAAAAATATCTCTGTATTGGACAGTGTAAATCCAAGATCAAACTGCATGTTCTGTGTTAGGGTTAACCCTTTACCACACAATCCCAAGTTATAACTATCCTGAGGTAGATGGTTTTGAAAACGTCATGATGTTTTCTATCTTTTCCAAGACAAATTTCATCATTTTTGCCACATCTAATTTGTCGACTGCAAATGCTTTCAATTTGGACCAGTCTTAAAATTTGCCATTTGTTAAAGAGTTAAGGGTTAAATTTCAAATTTGAACTTCTTGCTATCAAAAGAGGTCCTGAGAGGCTCTGTGTTGAAGGTGTAGGATAAAGATAAACCTGGTGGCCCTGGTTAGATCCTTACTCGAAGCAATGGGTTTTTTTGGGGGAGTGTCCCATGGCAAGACACTTCAGAGCCCTAGCCTAGTACTGGGGAAAGTGAGGATATACTACTACATGACAAAGTAAGCTTTCACCATCTTGTAACGGAAATAAAAATGAAAGTGGTCCAAAATACCATTCAATCAAACAATCAACAATCAATCAACAATGCCATTCCATCAACCAATCAATCAGCCAGTCAGTCAATTAGTCAGGCAATCAGTCAATGAACTAATCAACCAATTGAAATGGAAAATGATGTAGAGAGACAATACATTGATCAGTAAATTAGAAGAGACAAGAGAACATGACGTCGGTTTACTTCCAAAACCTCGTAACTACAGCTTGTTACAAGCTGTAGTTACGAGGTTTTGGAAGTAAACCGACGATGATGATAAACTGAAAAAAAAGGACTTTATTCTTTTACCACAAAATCCTGAGTTTTAACCACCCATAAGAAAGAAGCCTTTTAAGAACCTTGTGGGAAAAGAAGAAAATGCTAGTAAGGCATTTCATCATTTGAGCCGCAGTTAGGTTGTCACCTGCAAATGCATTCAATTTGGACAAGTCTATATTTTTGTCATGTGGTAAAGAGTTAAATAGCAAGCATTTTCTCCCTTTCCCATAGTTTTTAGAAAGCTTTTTACCTCGGGGTTGTTTAAAATTGGGATTGTTTCATAAAAGGTTAACACCTTACCAGGTGGCATCATTTGAGACCTGTCCAAATCAAACAGCATTTGCAGAAGACAAATATTTCTGAAATGATGGCATTTGTCTTTGAAAGCGTTGAATACAATGTGGAGAAAGAAGAAAATGTGGGTAACCAACACTTTCTCCTTTTCCCACAATGCTTTCGGAAGCCCTTTTTCTCAGTGTTCTAAAACACAGTGGTGTAAAAACATTGATTGATTGTATGGTGTTTAACATCATTTTCAACATTATTTCAGTTACATTGCGGCTGCCAATGCACCTGGAGTTTATTTTACCAGTACTCTGCACAATATTCTTTCCCACTGGCTGCTTTCCCACATAGCCATCGTCGAAACAATGGTCAGCCGTGACAGAGGAATGAATCCCGTTGCAATGACTATCATCAATCCTCGGAAAGAAATTGGCCGATCTGGGAATTGAAGTCGTAAAAACAAAGGACTGTATGGTAAACTCTTAACTCTTTTCCAGATGACAAAATTTTTTAGACTTTTCCAAATTCAAAGTGTTAGCAGATGACATTTCAAATGTGACTCAGTTGAGGGGATTTTGCCTTGAATGGGTAGAAAACATTGTGAGAAAAGGAGAAAATGCTGGTTACCAGCATTTTCTCCTTTTCCCACAATATTTTCAAAACCCTTCTTCATTATTGTCATCAGGGATCGTATATACACATGTATATAAGATCCCTGTTGTCATTAAAACACAGGATTGTGTTGGAAAGAGTTAAGACCAAAAAAAGAAAGAACAATGTTCTTCAGACATTAACTCTTGACCAAACAACCAGATGTTTTAATCCCCATTGGAAGGAACTTTTGAAAACACTGGGAAAAGGAGAATTGTTAATTGTTATTTCTTTTCTCACAATGTTCTTTGACTCTGTCAAAGACAGAAAAAAAAGACCCTGTCAAAGACAGAAATCATTGATTACGACAGTCACAAGGATGCAGTTCACAGTAGTGCGACATAAAATATGAACAAGAGGGCCTAAATGGCCCTGTATCGCTCCACTGGCTATTAAGTACAAATCATACATACCAAGCATTACAATTCCAGCATCAAATAATTTCATACAAGAAGCCATAAAGTTTTCTTGACAAAAGCTCATGTGAAAGTTGTGACCCCAGGGCAAAGCCATTTTTGACCACAGAGCTAGATTTACTTGAATCCTGGTAGAGGTCCACAAGATAAAGCCATATGCCAAATAATACAGGTCTAGGCAGTGTGGTTATAAACAAGGTCAGGAACAAGGAGGTCTTTAAAGTTTTTCACTATATAAGCTTATGTATAAGTTGTGACTTCTCCGATGGTGCCAATTTTGACCCTAGATCTATTATTTAAACAATCTTTGTAGTGGTCCATTAGATAGATATACATGCAAACTTAAGAATTTGAAAAAAACTTGGTAGAGGTCGATTAGATTAAGCTACGGTAGCTCTAGGCCATCTGGTTTTGGACAAGAAGATTTTCAAAGATTTTAAATATTTTTCAGTTTTGTTGCCATTGCAACCAGAGTTTTTATTTTAATCAAATTCTTTGAAGGAATTCTGAAGAAGGCCATGGCATGGTCATTTCTGTGAAGTTTCATAAAAATTGGATGGGTAGTTTCAGAGAAGTTGTTTGGAATAAAAGTTAACGCAGTGAAGGACGCACGCACGACGGACACCAGGCAATGACATTAGCCCGCTGGCCTACAGCCAGAGGAGCTAAAAACAAGGGAGACTACCGTCTTTTTACACAAAAACGATAACACAATTAGTTGTCTCCCGTGCATGCTGCCGACAGCAGGGCTCTTGAAACTACTTTCATTTTCAAAGGATTTATCACAAGGATCATTTTAAAACTTCTTATTTGCTGAATGCAGACTAGCAGATGTAGAACTGAGTCAAGACTGCTTCAGAATACGTGACGACAACAAGTTCTCGTCTTTCAATGGCTGGGTTTCGTTTCGTATTTCCCGACGTTAGCGAAACAACAACAACAAAAATGGCGGATAACGACTGGCGTAGTGAGGCTTTTCGCCGCAAAGTTATTACACAGATGTAAGAGAAATTTCTTTTCACAGCCCTTTACCTTTAAGATGGTTACAACAATTTGAAATGATATTGTAAAGGGTGATATTTAACCATCCATAAGCAAATTTTCATTCCGTCATCAGTATTCGCGAGTCAAGCAAATCTAACAAAACACTGCAAATACTTAAAACTTCCGGCCATGTGGTATGTCCTGTTACCATACAGATTGAAAACAGGCAGCAGCCGATTAATCGATGGCTGCAATTAGTTTTCACGTGCACTAAGTCCACCATAGAGTGCGTAACGGTGTGCCTTACTTTCTGTTTTAAAATGGGCAGTGGTCCAAGGAAAAACGGAATTTCACTTATAACCGAATTCACCACAAAGGCACAAACAGACCATATTTCACTTACAAATGACACATTCACTGGAGAGAAATAGGTAGTATGTACAGGTACAGTATCGCACAGGTCTTTTGCCTCTAAGGCTGGGGATACGTCATCATACCAGAAGTCTCAAGGGATAGGGATATGTTACCTCGCCTGATGACAACCCTGGGAGGACTGGCTCAGTGTAAAGCAAACAAATTATCAAGTACTTGTATCTAACTTCTATCAAATGAAAGTTCAGTCTTCTCTATCTAGATATTGCCATTTCATCACTCATCAGTGGAAATTAACCTTGGGATAGAACATGTTTAACCCTTTACCAAACAATCCCATGTTTTCACAACTCTGGGAAGGAAGGCTTTTGAAAACATTACTGGAAAAGGAGAAAATGCAGGTAAGCAGCATTTCCTCCTTTTCCAACAATGTTTTCTACTCTATCCAACTTCCAAGACAGAAATCATCATTTCAGCTACATTTAAGTTGTTGACTTCAAATGCTTTGAGTTTGGTCCGGTCCAAAATTTCATCATGTGGTAAAGGGTTAAAGATGTAAATCTTATAAATGCAAAAATCCAGGTACAATGGATTAGAGGTATCGATAAAATGATCATTAGAGTTTATGTAGTGTAATGTTTATCTCGCCCTGACTGGCTTTAACTGTGTTCAGCAGCTTTAGGAAGACACTAATGAAAACAAAGTGGGAAAAAGGAGAAAATGCTGGTAAGCAGCATTTTCTCCTTTTCCCACAAAGTTTTCTACCGTATCAGAAATAAATACTATCATTTGTGACATTAGGATAAGATGTCTACAAATACTAGTTTAAAATTTTGTTATCTGGTAAAGAATTTAACTTTTTACCTCACAATCCTGAGTTTTAATGACCCTGAAAGAGAAGGCTTTTGAAAACATTGTGGGAAAAGGAGAAAATGCTGGTAACCAGAATTTTCTCCTTTTCCCTCAATGTTTTCCACCCTGTCAAAGACAGAAAGAAATAACCATTTGAGCTACATATAATTTGTTGTCTGCAAATGATTTCAGTTTCGTTCAGTCTGAAATTTTTTTGTTTGGTAAAGAGAAAACCAGGAAAATACTGATTACCATATTTTATTTCAGTGATGAAGCTGTACGCACTTCAAACACACCCATGACCAAATCAAGCATAGAAATGGAAAATCATGTGTATAACAAAGCCAGGTCAAGAGTAAGGAGTTCCTTTTATGTTATATGCCATCTTAAAGGCCCAGTGGTGACCAAAAGCAAACAAGATGCTGAAATGCATTTGAATTTAAACCATACCATGTGAAAGAATAAAAAATATTATCAAGTTGACAATTGTTTATTGTACCGTCTTTCAAGTGACTTTGACAAAAGAATTAATTTCAAAACTAGGTCATAAGTTGTCAGGTCACTCTATTTTTGATTACTTTTTACATGGTTGTAAAATTTGTTTTTCTGCCAGATTGCCAGTGACTAACTCTTGGACCAACTGACAATAAACACATTCATGATAATTTCCTTACAGTACTTTAAACCATATGATTTAAATTTTTAAACCCACATTGTTTACTTTTGGCAGCTATTGTGCCTTTGATATTGTTGGTCATGTTGACTTAGTTCTTGTGAATCCTTCAAAAGGTGGACAGTCAAGTTTGTGTAACCCATTACCACACAATCCCAAATTTTAACGACTCGGAGGAAGAAGCCTTTTGAAAACATTGTGGGAAGAGGAGAAAATGCAGTAACAAGCATTTTCTCCTTTTCCCACAATGTTTTCTACCCTATCAAGTACTAATTTCGCCATTTGGGCCACCTTTGATTTTTTGTCTGCAAATGCTTTCATTTTGGATCAGTCTAAAATTTTGTCATTTGGTTGAGAATTAAAGCAAGCACCTAAGGGATATACCAAACTCAAAATATGCTTGCTTAACCCTCTTCAAAACAACATGATTTTGGACTGATCCAAATTGAAAGCATTTGCAGACGAGAAAAGAACTGATGCTCCAATCATGAGATTTTTCTGTGAAAAGGAAAGAAAGGGTAGATTACCAGCATTCTTTTCTCACAATGTTTTCAAAGCTCTTTTTTGTGAGGGTCTTTAAAAGTTGTGATTGCCTGGTAAAAGGTTAGCAGCAGGTGCCTGCTTAGTGTGTATGATGATTGACGCCATTTTTTAATATTATTTCAGTTAAATTGCTGCCGCCAGTGAACCTCTCCATACTTTTCCTGCTGCATTCCCATATAGCAATTGTCAAAACAATGATCAGGGGTGAAAGTTTGAAATAGGAATGAACCCTTTCAAATGATTATCTATCTGTTGGATAGACCAGTATACTACATACACCCTCTTTGTCTACGAATTCTTCAAGTACTGTACTCAATTTCTCAACTAAGTGAGTTTTTTATGGTGGGCACCAATGTAATAGTTCTGACAAATAGCCTCCCAAAGGAAGTATTGACCCTGACCTCCAGGTCTCAAAGCAAATGCTCTACCACATTGCTACTACATTACCACAAAAGCCAGCTCTATAGCAAGGCAGTTTAAGTGTCCCCTTACACAAACACAAGTTAAACATTTATATCTATATGTGGGATAGACCAGTATGACATATAATTTATTCTGGAGTTTTTTTTTCAGGAGGAATATTTAGCATTAGTTGCCAGATTGATTCTACATGTGAAGGACTTCAGTAAGTTATTTTATTAAGTTATTTTATTTTGCGGGTGGGGGGGTGGGGGGGGTTACCAGTTTATAAGAAAGAAATGATCACCCTTTGTCATTGTATGCCTTTTATAGATCCTTTAACTCTTTACCACTCGATGAAATTTTAGACTTGTCCAATTTCAAAGCATTTGCAGATGAAAATTGCAGTGTGGCTCAAATTATTGTATTTTTGTATGACAGAATAGAAAATTTTGTGGGAAAAGGAGAAAATCCTGGTTACCAGTATCTTCTCCTTTTCCCACAATGTTTTCAAAAGACTTCTTTGCCAGGGTTAATGCGGGGGATTGTGTGGTAAAGAGCTAAACCACAGACTGCCTTTCACAACTGTAGTCACCCCTGTGGCCAGTGTAGATCAACATCAGACTACACAAAGCATGTTCAGATCTTTGATCTACACTGTCAGCTTTGCTGAGAAAGTATAGAGAAAAGCAAGCATGAAATTGAAATTATTTTGGTTTTATTTCTTAACTGAAAATATCCGCTGGGTTTATTTAGTGCTTAACTCTTTACCAAACGACAAATTTTTAGACTTGCCCAAATTGAAAGCATTTGCAGATGACAGAATAAACATTACTCAAAAATTGAAACTTGACTTTGGAAGAGTAGAAAACATTGTGGGAAAAGGAGAAAATGCTGGTTACCAGCATTTTCTCCTTTTCCCACAATGTTTTCAGAAGGCTTCTTCCTCAGGGTCGTTAAAACCAGGGATTGTTTGGTAAACAGTTATAGGAGTAATAACACCAACACAAAATGGTACTACGCTAAGCTGCGAGTTGAAAAAATGACCTTTCTTGTTTCCAAATGCAGGCAACTTGAAATATGTTAAACCTTTAAAGATACATCTTTACTTATTTTCGGCTAGTTTTCAGCCAGTTTTTAACCCATTTCATCCTTGTTTTATGAAACTATAATCGTTCTTGTGTCTTCATGCCAAATATTGCCCCTGATGGCTGCAAAGGTTGCACAGATTATGACGGATAGAAAATGCATTTCATGCTTATGAGGCCTTCCAAGCTATCGCTGTTATCATTTCTGGTTTTAAATGAGGACAAATCCCTTGAGTTTCTTTATCCTGTACACCATATTTATGGATTTTTTACAGTTTACACATCTAACCAATATCTGAATCATTATACACACTATAACATTTTAACTGTGTTTTTTCTCTCTGGCTGTGGATATGTATCTTTAAGAATCCTCTTGTCTATGTTTATTTCTCTTTCATAGACAGCCAGCGGAGGGAGAAGCAAGCTGCGATGCAAGCAATGGCAGGTGGTGTCTCGCAGCAGATGGGGGCGGGCGGAAGTATGGGACAGCCGGGTGGGATGCAGGACCCTATAAATGCCCTACAGAACATGGCAATGAGTGGGGCAGGGATGAATCCGGGACAACAAGGTCAGTTTGTTTGTTGTTTAACCTTTTCGCTACTAAATGAATGAACTACACTTTTTCATAGGCTAATGGTGCGTTACTGCTGCAAGGTGAAGAACTACTTTGTTCATAATCTAAAATAATGTAGTGGACAGTGTAAATTAGAGATCAGACTGCACGTTCTGTGCAGTCTGATCTTGATCTATACTGTCCACAAAAAGCTTGTTGTGTCGTCTACAGTAAGGAAAGAGGTAATTCTGTTTCAACCTTGTTTCACTTGTATTGCGGCACCAAGTGCACCTATCCATGCTCTCCTGGAGTTGCTTTCACGAGTACTTCTTACAATGTTCTTAAAAGCCACTGGCTGCTTTCCCATGTAACCATCGTCAAACAATGATCAGCATTACAAACATTTTCTTCTTTTCAAAAACCTCTTCTTTCAAGGTAATTGAACACAAGATTGTTTAACCCTTTACCACACAATGACGCCTTTTAACGCCCCTGAAGAAGAGGCCTTTTGAAAACACTGTGGGAAAAGGAGAAAATGCTGGTAACCAGCATTTTCTCCTTTTCCCACAAAGTTTTCTACCCTATCAAAGAAAAGTTGCGTCATTTGAGCCACTATGAAATTGTCGTCTGCAAATGCTTTCAATTTGGATAGGTCTTAAATTTTGCTGTGTGGTAAAGGGTTAATAAATGGTTAACTCTTTACCACACAATATCAAGTTTTTATAACCCTGAAAGAGAAGGCTTTTGAAAACATAGTGGTAACCACTATTTTCTCCTTTTCTCACATTCTTTTCTTACCTTTCATAGGCAGAAACCATCATTTGAGCTACCTTTAATTTGACATGTGCAAATGTGTTTGATTTTTCTTTACCACATGAACAAACTTGGACTCACCTAATTCGAAAGCATTGGCAGACAACAATTCATATGTAGTTCAAAATATGTTTTGTCTTTGAAATGGTTAATAGCATTTTCTCCTTTTTTCCACAATGTTTTCAAAAGGCTTCTTCTTCAGGGAAGTTAAAACTAGGGATTGTGTATACCTAAAAGCAATAAACCTAGACAATATTTGAAAAATTGAGGTCCCGTTACCTTACTAAATACTGTTCACAAAACTGAGTCATCTTGCATTGCAAACAGATAAAACCCCTCATAAACAATCTGATACATAGTAATCAAACAGGTTTTATAAAAGGTAGAAAACCTGTTTATAAATTGCGGAAAACACACAACTTATTTATGATATAATGCATTACACGGAAAATAATAATATCCAAGGTTTGTAACTTTTAATTAATCGACTTAGAAAAGGCATTTGATTCACTCTGTTTTGATTTCATACGAAAAAGTCTTAGGTGTTTTTTTTTTTTTTTTTTTTTAAATTTTGGACCGAATATAAGTAATGGGTCAATGTCTTCTACACCAATGCCTGTGCAACAGTTACACAATGTAGTTTTGTTTCAGATTTTTTTAAAATCAAATGAGGCTGTAGACAAGGAGATCCTTTATCCAGCTAAATCTTTATTCTTTGTGTCAAAATTCTCTCTGGTAAAGAGCTTATAACATATTTCTAAATCAACAGGTATGATGAACCCTCAGATGCAGATGGGCCAGCCCCAACCTAGACCGATGATGCCACAGTTACATCAACAGAGAATGGTGGGACCAGGCGGGATGAACAGGCCACAATTACAGGTACAAGTACGTCATTTTAAGTTACAAAGTGTTTCTTATTTCCTTTCACTTTCCAGATGACAAGTTCTTAGATTGGTGTCAAATGGAAAGCACTAGCAGACGACAAATCAAATGTGACTCAAATAATGGGATTTTTGTTTGAAAGGACAGAAAACATGTTGGAAAAAGGAGAAAATGCTTGTTACCAGCATTTTCTCCTTTTCTCCAACCATGTTTTCTTCAAATCCTTCATCAAAGGATAAGTCTAAGCTTTTATTGTCTAGTGAAGAATTATGTGTGCCGAGCCCTGGTAGCACAGTAGGTAATACAGGACTTGAGAACAGGGGCTCGCTGTCTGAACCCCCAGCTTGGCCAGTTTCTTTCTTTCCTCTTTCACAGCTGATCATTGTTTCAATGATGGTTATTTGTGAAAGTAGCCAGTGGCTTGGTAAGGATATTGTTCAAAGCACTGGTAACAAAAACTCCAGGAAAGCATAGATAGGTGTACTGGCCACTGCGATATAACTGAAATAATTTTGAGAATGGCTTTAGCCACCATACAATCTAACAACTCTACCACAGGGCAGAATTTTAGACTTGTCCAAATCAAAAGCACTCGCAGTTGACTATTTCGGTATGGCTGAAATGATGAAATTTGTTTTTAATAGGGTAGAAAACATTGTGGGAAAAGGAGAAAATACTGGTCATTTTTGTAATAACTAGGTTAACCTTTTACCGCACGACAAAATATTAGACCTGTCTGAATTAAAACCATTTGCAGATGACAGTTTCAATGTGGCTCACATGAAATGATTTTTCTTTGATAGGGTAGAAAACATTGTGGGAAAAGGAGAAAATGCTGGTAACCAGCATTTTCTCCTTTTCCCACAATGTTTTCAAAAGCCTTCTCTTTCAGGGTCGTTAAAACTCGTCATTGTGTGGTAAAGGGTTAACTTATTTAATGGCAACATTTTGGACTTGTCTAAATTGAAAGCATTTGCAGATGAGAAATTAATGTGACTGAAAAATTTTGGAAGAGTAGAAAATATTGTGGGAAAAGGAGAAAATTCTGGTTACGAGCATTTTCTCCCTTTCCTACAATGTTTTCAAAAAGCTTCTTCAAAAGACTTCTTTCAAAAGACTTCTTCCTCAGGGTCCTTAAATTTCAGGATTGTATGGTAAAGGGTTAATGGTAATGGATCTTTTATTTGTAGAGACAAGATGCTTTCATCGTGACATCATCTCAGACAGTCCCCCAGGGGCAGCCACCTCAGCAAACTGCCCCACAAGCTACAGTAAGTGTGTCATTGTACTTCTCTTCTTGTGTCCTTCTTCTGTTTTCACCAACCACTCTTAAGAACATTTTTTAGTCTTATTCTCAGGAATTTTCTAAATTTGAAAGTAACACAACTTCTGATTGGCAAAACCAAACAGTTTAGCCAATCAGAAGTTGTGTTACTTTCTAAATCTAGAATAAGACTTAGAATGAAATTAAAAACGGTGATGTATAGAGACCCTGAATATTAGAAAATTGTGATAACTCTTTAATGATTTTTTTTGTTGTTGTTGTTGTTGTTGTTGTTGTTGTTAGCGGGCATTTTTTTTCTGCAGACATTTTTCACCTTTAAACAGACAGGTCCAAATTGAAAGCTTTTGCAGATGACAAAATAAACGGGACTCTAAAATTGAAATTTATTTTTCGGGCAGACAGAAAACATTGAGGGAAAAGGAGAAAATGCTGGTTACCAGCATTTTCTCCCTTTTCCTCAATGTTTAAAGTTTCAAAAGTCTAATTTTTTAGGGTTGTTTAAAGTCAGGATTGTTTAGTTAAAGGTTTACTCTTTTCCATGCAACAAAATTTTAGACTGATTCAAATTTAGCAGACGCCTACTTACATTTTGCCCAAATGGTCGGATTATGAAGATGACAATCTGTTACTGGACAATCGGTCACAGTGTTAGTCATTGGCAGATAAATGATTTATAAACTAGTTAAAAAAAATTGCCAAGTCGCTCTGTCTTTTGTTTAACTTTTACCTGGTTTTTAATGTACGTTTTTCTTCCAGGGATTTACACTTGGACAGACCGTACAATAAGAGATTATCAACTTCACAATAATTTCCATGCTTTTAAATGATATTAGTTATATTTTAATACATTTTAACACTTGCATTGTTAACTTGTGGCTGCTACTGGGCCTTAAACATACAACAGTTTGCACACATATATTTTCACAGTTATATAGGATGATACTGTGGGCATCTGTTTGGTCTGTTTTTATTTCAGATCAAATCCGAAATATTTGCACTCTGTATGTTATTATTAATATAAAGTGAAATTTTAACTCTTGTATTAAGAGAAAGGCTCTTGTGTTATTCTGTATTTTATGCAGTAAACCCTTTACCAGACGATGAAATAATACATAGTAAAATCTATTGCAGGGAACAGAAAGAGATCTGTCTGTGGAAAGAGAAGAAATTGCTGGTTACCAGCATTTTCTCCTTTTCCCACAATGTTTTCAAAAGCATTCTCTGTCAGGGTTGTTTTAATGGGATTGTTTGGTGAAGGGTTAATATTTATCTTTCAGAATTCTGTAAAAGAATAAATTTCACAAAAAGCATGGTTGCCATGACAAGGAAAACTAAATGAATAAAAACAGCTGAAACTAGGGAGATTCTTGTCAAAAGTAGCATTTTCAGTTTCCTTGCCATTTTGGATAAATGTTGATCCTCAGCTAAACTCTTACATGCTTTTTCCACAGTTCTCAATTGTTAACTTGGCTGTTTTCGAAGAAAACATGAGGGTACTATCATAGCCCTGATGTTGTCTGCGTTGTATTATATCTCTGTCATTACTGAAGATGTTTACTTCTAACTGGGACTAGTTGTTAGCTATCAAATTGGGAACCCATATAAGAGACAGGGTTCAATCTAGAACTTTGTCAGAATGGGCCAGTGGCCCATCAATATTTTAAAAAGGGGCCACCAGTATTTTGAGATGGGCCATCACTTTTTAACAACCAAATAACCAGGATCTTGGCATTTTAAAAGCTCAATTATTACTGACTTACCATATAAAGGAAGTAAATCCAGATAATTTACTGCTTAATTGTGTATGGGGATAGTGATTGAGTTGTTAAGAGGTCAAATTATGTAACAACACTAAAAATCATTTGTTTTAAATGATTACTGTATTATACAAGTAACTTGTATTACAATTTTTTTGCATAGTCATAACGAAGCCAGGGAAATTGAGGCTTTTGTAGCCACTCAGTTTGAAATTTTTTTGCATACGATTTCCCAGCTTTTCCATCAGCTGATTGTTTTTCACCATTAGTTTCAGCCGATTGCTGCGTTTTCGCTTGTTTGGCGGAATTTCCGCCAGAAAAGAAATCACCGATTCGTTTCTGTGTTTGCGTTGCTGACATGTTTTCAAAAGCTGGTTTCCATCGCGTTCGTTCGTGTGCCGTGAATAAGTGAATATCCGAATACCAGTAACGCTCTCCATGCATTCGGCATACCTCGGGTGATGGGAGCCAGATGTAGGTACGGAATCGGCCGAGTTGTGACGAGTGGCTCTCCATGTTGCTGCGACGCTTTGCAGTGAAATTTCAATACTGCGGAAAGCGTCTTCTAACACTGACTCGCTAAAAACTATACTAAAAAAAGTTAATGGCGGCGCACAACGGAATAGGAAAAGCGCCGATGCATTGGATTTTGCGCCGATCCGGCGCACTGGAGTTTCAAAAATGGGCCAAGGACTTTAAAATCGCGCCATTGGCGCAAAAACGCAGCCTAGATTGAACCCTGAAGAGATAGCGGATATTTGTTTTTTACGGTGAAAGATCGAAATTTATTTCATCGAGTGAACATCATCGGTAATATTTTCACGAGTGGTGTAGCCACGAGTGAAAACATTACCGATGATGTTCACGAGATGAAATATATTTCGATCTTTCACTGAAAAAAAAAACAAATATTCTATTTATTTCATGCTTTTAAGCCTTTCTGGGGGGAACTTAATCAAAATCCAGTACAGTTCTTTTCGGTTATTCCCTGTGGCATACCCCCTCCGCATAGCAACGCATTACAATATTTCCATCTGGTTGTGAGGCACGCGCATTTTACCTAGGTAACTAGTGCGCGGGAACAACTGTTTCCGCCTTCATTTGAAGAGTTAGAATATAAAAATCAGTATTTTCACTGGTCGTAACCATGAGATATCGAAAAATATTTCACCGATATTTCTCGATAACCTACCTGAAAGCATGAAATAAAGGCAGGTAGCCATCAAAATAAAAAAAATATTTGTGACACAGTTATGCCTCTTTTTCAACTTAGAATTCCCACTGAGAATCAATCTATTTCCAAAAGCAAATGCAGACGAGGATTGACACCAGCATGTGGTGCTCTAGTTTAACCTATCAAGTCTTTTAACTCTACCAAATGACAAAATTTTAGACTGGTCCAAATTCAAAGCATTTGCAGACGACAAAATTAATGTGAGTCAAAATTTGAAATTTGTTCTGGGAAGAGAGAAAAACATTGTGGGAAAAGGAGAAAATGCTGATTACCAGCATTTTCTCCTTTTCCCACAATGTTTTCAAAAGGCTTCTTTCTGAGAGTCGTGAAAACCCGTGATTGTTTGGTAAAGAGTTAAAGAGACTGTAATATATACGTGTGTCAAAAAAAATGGCGAACTACCGATTGTAGACATTTTGTGTATGGAAATGTTTGTGAATTCAAGACACGTGTTACTTGTTAGTATACTTTTAGTAAAATATGTGAACAGAAAAGTTTGCGAATTCTTTAAATTCACGAAATTGCAAAAATTTTCACATTGCAAAAATTTCAACTTATACAGTATTTGCAAACTAACCCGACTGATTGAAAAATTACAGACTATGAGTTTTGGACCAACTAGTCTTGGCATGGTTAGACAAGGGCAGTTTGCTAGTGGTCTAGTCAATCAGGTAAATTTTGGCGTGGTCTTGTGTACAAATCTTTCCCCTGGCTTTGGCAACATCATGTTATATCATTGAATGTTTATAACGAAAACATCACATTATGTCATTGAATGTTTATAATAAATACATCACATTATGTCATTTAATGTTTAATGTTTACTCCTAAACAGAACTCTGTTCACCATTTTTGTGTGTGCTGTGCATGTAATTGTGACTTTAACTCTTTACCACACAATCCAAGTTTTACTGGTAACCAGCACGTTCTCCTTTTTTCTACAGTGTTTTCTACCATTTCAATAACAAACATCACCTTTTTTGCTAAACTGACTTTGTTGGCTGCAAATCCTTTGAATTTAGATTCACCTGTTTACTAGATTACAAAGTTTTAGATGTGTATGTATTGAAAGCACTTGCAGATAATTGTAGCTCATGGTTAGAAAACATTGTGAGAAAAGGGGAAAAAGCTGGTCACTAGTTAAGTCTTTACCACATGACCAAATTTTAGGTTTGGTCAAATAAAAAGCATTTGCAGGCAACAAATCAAATATGACTCACAACTTGCAATTTGACTGTAAAAGGTATACAGAAAATATTAAGAGAGAAGGTGAAAATTCTACTTCTAGTATATTGTGGGAAAAGGAGAAAATTGTACTTACCTTTAGTACTTCTTTTCCCACAATGTTTTCAAAGGCTTCTTCTCCTGGGTTGGTAGAATACAGGACTGTTTGATGGAGAGTTACAGCATACTGATACTTTATGCCAACCTTTTTCCTGTTGTCGTATAGCCTTTAGCCTTTTTTATGTGTACATGAGGATGCATTATATGGCTTGCAACACACAAAAAGGGGGCATTTGGACATTTGCGTAAAGTGTCGTCTCGGATCAGCCTGCAGGTTAATCTGTGATGGCACTTTACTACTACATTAGATTTTGTGCTACAGTAGACTTGCACAAAACAGAGAATTACTTAAAAAAATACAGTGTTGTTTCAGATAGTCCGCGCAGGCTGATCCGAGACGACACTTTACGCAAATGTTCGAATGCCCCTTTTCGCATGTTGCAGGCCATATAAGGTACATAAGGTGCTGTTAACTCCTTACCAAACGACAAAAATGTAGACTTGTCCAAATTGAAAGCATTTACAGGTGACAAATTAAATGTTGCTTCAATGGTAATTTCTGTATTTGATAGGGTAGAAAACATTGGGGGGAAAAGAGAAAATGCTGGTTTCTCAGCATTTTCTCCTTTTCCCTCAATGTTTTCAAAAGGCTTCTTCCTCAGGGTCGTTAAAACTCGGGATTGTGTGGTAAAGAGATAAGATATGGAACTAAAAGGTGCTCTTGCTCATAATCAGTAATATCTATGTTTTTTCACAGCGATATTTTCATTATTCCATATTGGACAAAACCCCAAAGCTTATACATGAGCCTTGCTCTGTGAAAAGGAGGTTGAATGCATTTGCAAAAGGTGTCAGCCCGTGTCAGCCTGCACAGTCTGCAAAGGCTGATCTTGGTTGAAACTTTTTGCTATTGATCAATTTTCTGCTTGTCAAAGGACCAGTGTATCTCATTATTCAGTCGGTTGTTAGACATAGAGGATGGATCCATAAATATATGATGACTTGCTTGGTATCTTGCCTTACTGAGATGCATTAAAGCCCCTTTTGCCAGAGAATAACTAATGTATAACCTTTTTCAAAGCAGTGCCGTCTTTTAACAACTATAAGAAAGAAATCTTACGAAAACATTTTGGGGAAGAAGAAAAAAATGGTGATAAGAGCATTTACTCATTTTCCCACAATTTTTTTATCCTTTCAGAGACCATTGCCATCAGTCTTAGCCATAGTTTAGATTGTCGTGTGCAGTTTCTTTCAATTTAAACAAGTCTAAATGTTTGGTAGTCTGTAAAGAGGGAAGTGCTAGTGAAAACGTGTTTGTTAACTCTTTACCAAATGACAAAATTGTAGACCAGTCCAAGTTGAAAGCATTTGCAGACGACAACGTAAGCATGGCTCAAAAATTGAAATTTGTCTTGGGAAGGGTAGAAAACATTGTGGGAAAAGGAGAAAATGCTGGTTACCAGCATTTTCTCCTTTTCCTACAATGTTTTCAAAAGGCTTCTTTCTCAGGGTCGTTAAAAGTCGGGATTGTGTGGTAAAGAGTTAAAAAGTCAGTCAAAAAGCCTTGTTCAAACTCTTTACCAAACAACAAAATTTTAGACTGTTTCAAATTGAAAGTATTTGCAGACGACAATTTAAATGAAGCTTGAATGACAGTTTGTTTTTGTTGGGGGGTAGAAAACATGGTGGGAGAAGGAGAAAATGCTGGTTACCAGTATTTTATCATTTTCCCACAATGTTTTCACAGGCCTTTTTTTGCAAGATGGTTAAAACTCAGGTTTGTTTGGTATGGGGTTAAATTTAACAAACAAAAAAAAATGCAATTTAATAAATCATAAACAGTGTGACAAGATGATAATTTGAGTTCACCTTGCTTGGGTCTGGAATCATTTTCTCATTGGGCCTGTCTGTACTTGGTGTTTTGGGCGGCCATTAACCCATAGCTGTACATTTTATGACTTTTTATACCCCTGTAGTTGACAGCTTTGCAAAATATTTTGGGAAAAGGAGCATTTGTTTGATACAATTGCCAAATTGCTCCTTTTACTACATAGTTTTTCCACATGCTGAGAAAAACTGTATACAGCAAAATCAAAATTTGTTATTCTTTCTAACATGGTTTTGGATGCAGCATGATTGGTCCAAATTAATTGAGCCATGCTCTGTGAAAAGGGGGCTTAATACATCTATGAAAAGTATCAACCCAGGTCAGCCTGCACAGTCCACACAGGCTGACCTAGGCCAAAACTTTTTGATATTGGTCAATTTTCTGCTTGTCCAAGGGCCACTCTAGCTTGTGATAAAGTCGGTTGTTAAAAAATGTAGCTATTATGAATCCATAAATATGTGATGCCTTGCTTGGTATCATGCATCACAGAGATGCATTAAGCCCCCTTTTGCCAGAGCATGACTCAATTAATGGTGTTAACCTTTTATCAAACAGTCCTCATTCTTAGTGACCCTGAGGAAAAGGCTTTTGAAAACATTGTGAGAAAAGGAGAAAATGCTGTTTAGCACAATGTTGTCTACCCCTGGTTAAGAAATTTTATGTTTTGAGGGATATTTGATTCGTTCTCTGCAAATGCTTTGAATTTGGATACGCCCAAAATTTTGTTGTGTGGTAAAGAGTTAACCCTTTACCATGCAGTCCCATTTTTAATAACAGTGAGGAAGAAGGCTTAAGAAAGAAACATTAGAATAGGAGAAAATGCTCGTAATCAGCATTTTCTTCTTTTCCCACTTAGTTTTCTACACTTTGAAATGGAAATTCTATACATGTATTTTGAATGACAGCTGATTGTCTGCAAAATGCTTTTAATTTTGGACATGGCTAAAATTTTGTTGCTTGGTAAAGATTGAAAAATAGGTTTAGGTGTATTCCTTTCCTTCATATATCTATCCTTTGCCAAATTTGCTCTATCTTGATTTAAGTCTCTTACCTGTGGCAAAATTTTGGATTTGTTTAATTTCAAAGCATACTATTCAGATGACAAGTTGAATGTGACTCTAACAATAGAACATGTGAGTGAAACAATTTTTTTAACAGAAAAGATTGTGGGAAATGGAGAAAATGCTGGTTACCAGCATTTTCTCCTTTTCCCACAAGGTTTTCCAAAGCCTTTTCTGTAAGGGTCTGTCAAAAGTGGGATTGTGTGGTAAACGGTCAACCCTTTGAAAACATAATGGGAAAAGGAGAAA
Source organism: Hippopus hippopus (assembly GCA_946811185.2). NCBI lineage: Eukaryota > Metazoa > Mollusca > Bivalvia > Cardiida > Cardiidae > Hippopus > Hippopus hippopus. Next base: position 2,384,945 of record OX328109.1, read on the forward strand.
ATAGTGGTAAGCAGCTTTTTTCCTTTTCCATCAATATTTTCAATTCTGTTCAAGAGTTAAGTAAAAAAACTAGGCTGTACAGTTATGGGTTAATGCTGGGGTTGGTTTTTCATCACATTGTTCACCAAACATATTATACACTGAGTATGCTAACTGGTTGTGGAATATCATGACTTGATGTCTCTATTTAACTCTTCAACACAAATTTCGAGTTAGCACAAACTTGAATAATAAGGCTTTTACAAACATCGTGAAAAAAATAGAAAATGCTAGTAACCAGCATTTTCTCCTTTTCCTACAATGTTTTCAATCATTTCCACGATATATCCCATAATTTGAGCCACATTAAATTCATAGTCTGCCAATTTAATGCTGTGGATTTGGACAAGTCTAGAACTTTGATGTTTTGTAAAAATTTAACTTTCTGCCAAACAACAAATTCTCGCACTGGTCTAATACAGAGCATTTGCAGATGACAATCGGAATATTGCTAGAACTGTCAACATATCCTTTTAAGGGTAGAGAACTATTTAACAGCATTTTCTCCTTTTCCAACAGTGTTTTCAACAGCTTTCTGCCTCTAGGTTGTTAAAACTTGGTGTTGTATGGTATCTTTAGAGCTAGTTTTTTTTTTTTTAACCCCTTTAACGTGAAGAAGAAGGTTTTCTAAAACATTGCAGGGAAAGGAGAAGACACTTGTAGCCAGCATATTTTCCTTTTTCAACAATGTTTCCTACCATGTCAAAGACAGAAATAATCCTTTGAGTTTAGTTGAATTTGTCGTCTGCAAATACTTTCAGTTTGGTCCCGTCTAAAATTTTGCTGTTTGGTATTGAATGAAAGGTTTTCTGATTTTTTGTAGAAATATATATTCAGAGCTCCAGATAAGAGGGAGTGATGGTTTTCTAAATCCATAATTCCTCTTCAAAACGCTATGTTGTGGGTACTCATTAGAATCGTCTCGATGAGACGATTCTAATGAGTACCCACAACATAGGGTTTAGTAGAGAATAAATAATATTTTCAATGTTGAAATCAAAATCACTCCCTCTATCTGGAGCTCTGTATATTGTTGTAGCAAGGTCTTTGTCACAAAAATGTCTTCACCTCTAGAGAGCTATTGAAAACAGTCTTGGAAAAAGAGATAATGCTGTTAACCAGAATTTTCTCCATTTCCCATTATGCTTTCAAAAGCCCTTTTTCATAGGGTCTGTAAAACTTGGCATTGTTAGGTAAAGGGGTACAAGGTTTGAAACTCAGTGGTTGCTGGTTTGATTCTCCAGTTTGGCCCAATTCTTCCAGAGGACTGATGACTGTCCATTCTTTGACCACTGAACGTTGTAACGGCAATGTATATGGAAAGCAGCAAGTGGCTTGGGAAGAATTTGTACAAATTAATGGCAAAATGAAGTCCAGGAAAGCATGGATAGGTGTAATGGCCACCAAGATATAACAAAACCCTTTCCCACACAGTCCCGACTTTTAAGGACCCTAAAGAAGAAAGGCTTTGAAAGCAATGTGGGAAAAGGAGAAAATGCTGGAAAACAGCATTTTCTCCTTTTCCCCACAAAGTTTTCAATCCTCCCAGACAGAGAAATCACCATTTTAGCAACAGTTAATTTGTTGTCTGCAAATGCTTTGAATTTGATCCAGTCCAAGATTTTGTCGTTTGGTAAAGAGTTAAGGAAGGTTGAAAACAGCATTAACTCTTTACCAAATGACAAAATTTTAGACTGGTTCAAATTGAAAGCATTTGCAGACATCAAATTAAACATGAATCAAAAAATTAAATTTACCTGTTGACGGGTAGAAAATATTGTTGGTCAAGGAGAAAATGCTGATTTATAGTATTTTCTTCTTTCTCCACATTGCTGTCCAAAGCCTTCTTCATCAAGGTCGTTAGAACTCAGGATTGTGTGGTAAAAGCAGACAATGGCTAATTCTAGGGCTAGCCATCTCATTGGTTGAGACAGAAATGTTATAGCCAATGAGACTGCTAGTCTTTGAAATTAGTTGTAGAACAATATTTAGAATACTTAATGATCCTGGCACTTTAAACCTTTTTACAAAATAATCCCATGAGAAAGAAAGCTTTTTAAAACATTGTGGAAAAAGGAGAAATTGCTTGTAACAAGCAATTTCTCCTTTCCCACAATGTTTTCTACCCCTACCAGTGAACTTACCTCATTTGTACCAATCTCAAATTTGTCATCTGCAGATGCTTTCAATTTTGAAGCATCCGAAATCTGTCGTTTAGGAAAGGGTCAAGGTACAATTTTCATACAGGGTGTTGATAAACTTTCGTTATGATACACGGAAATAGAATCATGTAATTTTGCACCCACAGACTTTTACTGTTTCAGCAGCCCAGTCCACAGATGGGAGCCAACCAGCCAGGTCAAGGGCCCATACAGTCACCATTACAACAAGGGTAGGTAGTGAGCTTTTTGAGCACTTAATTAACCCTCAACACTTTACCACACAATCCCGACTTTTAATGACCCTGAGAAAGAAGCCTTTTGAAAACATTGTGGGCAAAGGAGAAAATGCTGGTAACCAGCATTTTCTCCTTTTCCCACAATGTTTTCTACTCTTCCCAAAACAAATTTCAGTTTTCAAGTCACAATTACTTTGTCGTCTGCAAATGCTTTCAATTTGGACAAGTCTAAAATTTTGTCATTTGATAAAGAGTTAAAGTACCTTTTACAACTATAGTTGTTGTTTTTTGTTACTAGTACAGATCAAGATTAGGGCCCGTATTCACCAACCATTGTTAGGAACATTTCTAGTCTTATTCTCGATAATGGTCTAAATTTAAAAGTAACACACCTTCTGATTGGCTTCGTTAATATCTCTGAAAGGAAAGAAAACATTGTAACCAGCATTTTCTCCTCTTTCCACAATGCTTTCAAAGCCTTTCTTTGAAAAGGTCATGAAAAGTTTAGAGTGTTTAGTAAAAGGTAAATGGTATTTTTCTCTCCCTCTGGTTTCCAGCTCTCAGCAACAGCCAGCTGGTTCTCCGATGTCAATGATGACATCACCCACGCCACAGATAGTGCCGTCACCAGGACAGAGGGGTAGCATGTCTTCTGTAGGGGCTCCGTCACCTAGTACAGCCCTCAACACACCTGGTAAATCAGTCTATTCTAGAAACTCATTTTGTATGCCCTTGCTATTTTCAGTCGGGAAGGGTGAAGTATAGCATCACCCTTTGTCTTTACATCATCTATGTTCCTAATCTCATACATTTTTTTTGTTTAATATATTAGTGCACTAGATTCAAATTTTTAAAACAGGTATATGATCATAAAATACAGAGAAAGTTCAGTTTTTGATTATGTCCAGCAATTATTATTAGAGTTATTGCCCTTTTTTAACTTCATTTTTAGCTTGACTGTTTTCGAAGAGAATGTCGAGGTATTGTCATAGCTACAGTGTCCGGCATCGTCTGTCTTACTTGTGCAAGAACTTTTGACGTTTTGTAATATTTCTGCTACTGAAGATATTTACTTCAAAGCGGAATCTATACAACAAGGTAGATAACCATCAAAATATTTTTAAGAGTTATGCCCTTTTTTCTTTTTCGACTCGGAATTTTCACTGAAAATCAAGCAACTGCAGCTGAGCATTGGCACCTGTATGCTGTGCTCTTGTTTTCCAAAACACTTGTCTACTTCTGATATCTTGTGAGAAAAACATGGTGTTAGATTCATATTTTATCCATAGGTATATTTTAGTATGACTGGTCAAGTTTGAATTTATTTTGGGTTTAAAATCCACAAATTACTGTGGGAGTTATGGCCCTTTTCCACCTTTTTTATTTTTTTTTTTTGTATCAAAAACACTGTGACAATCAAAAGCTTTTTTCTTCTAAGATATTTTATATGTTCAATCAGGACAGGTTTAAAATTTTGTTCTTTTGTGAAATTTTAAGATGTTTTCCTGGTAATCCAGGCTCTATTGGTAATTGGCACTTTCTGTCTGCCCCACAGTATGTTCTAGTCTCACAGAGACAAATCCTTTTTGCTTGAGCTATCCTTAACTTGTCATTTACTGAAGTTTTGGTTTTAAGAGTCTCTTTGTATTCTGGTTATTCTGGGTTATTACTTGTTTTCCAGGAAATCCAGGCTCTGTTGGTGCCTCCCCCAGTCCAGCAAGCCAGGCTGAGGAACAAGCCTACCTTGATAAACTAAAACAGCTTTCAAAATATATAGAACCTCTCAGACGCATGATAAAGAAAACAGAAGACGGTAAGTGTAGCTATTCACCGTTACCAATAACCAGATACCATTGGTTAGTTTGCTTTTTAGCTTACTTGCTTGTGGTTTACTTTTTTTTAGGCTGTTTGCTTGCTCAAGCTGTATTTCATTTATGAGCCATACTCTGGCAAAAGGGGGTTTAATGTATCTCCAGCCCCGCCCAGGTGGCTTAGTGGTGACCTGGTGGTTGTGAGTGCGATACCCGGTTGAGGCGAACTTTCTTTCCGGCGTATTTTCGCCTCTCACCTCTGCTGAAGCATGTGAGAAAAGTAGTCGGTGGCTTTGGAAAGAAAGTTGTGTTAGTACTGGTGTGAGAAAGCCAGGAAACACGTGTGCGTCACCGACCGCCATGATATGACCTTAGCTGTTAAAGTGGCATTAAACCCCAATACAATCAACCAACCAAATTAATGTATCTCCATGATGCATTATACCAGGCCACTCATTCATAATTATGGATCCATAAAAATCCATTTTCTTTCACAACCAATTGAATCATGAGGTGGATTGATCCTTGGACATGCAGAAAATTTACCCAAAATAAACAGTTTTGACCCAGGTCAGCCTACAAGCCAGGTGGCTGAGTCAGTAAGGTACAGGACTTGAAACCAGGGTTGTTCACTCAATCCCTAGTTTGGCTGAATTTTTTCCAAGGATTAACCCCATGCTACACACTGTGGAGTTTTAACAACCTGGCAAAGGTGACGTTTGAAAAATAGTGGGAGAAGGAAAAAAAATGCTGGTAACTAGTGTTGGGCAATCGGTTTAAAATCACAATTGATTATCGCTTTATAATCAGAAGAGCAAACCAACTAGCTATCAGTTGTACAATCAGTTTCTCTGTTTGACTGAGGTGGCCTTTTTGCTTTAAATACTGATACAATTTATCTACATGATATTAAGTTCATAAAGATGTTATGTTTTGTACTTTAAAAATCAAAGGAAAAACATTACCATTAAAATCTTTGCTTTATTAACCCATTACTACACAATCCCTACTTTTAACGACCCTGAGAAAGAAGCCTTTTGAAAACATTGTGGGAAAAGGAGAAAATGCTGGTAACCAGCATTTTCTCCTTTTCCCACAATGTTTTCTACTCTTCCAAAGTCAAGTTTCAATTTTTGAATTGCATTTATTTTGTCGTCTGCAAATGCTTTCAATTTGAACAAGTCTAAAATTTTGTCGTTTGGTAAAGAGTTAATTCCCAATGCTCCCCAAATCGTTCTGTCTGAGAATTTTCCCAAAAATGAATTAAAATTGTACGTTTTGATTTCTCTTTTCTATTCCATATTGTAGGGAAAGACTCTGAAAATAGAAGGACAGAAATCAACAAGCTGAAAAACCTGCATGATATTCTGATTAATCCAAACAAAAGGTACTGTAGCCAATGAATGAATGACTAGTTCATGTTAGCTTGAAAGTTAACCCTTTACCACACAACCCCGACTTTTAACGACCTTGAAAACGAAGCCTTTTGAAAACATTGTGGGAAAAGGAGAAAATGCTGGTAACCAGCATTTTCTCCTTTTCCCACAATGTTTTCTACCTCTCCAAAAACAAATTTCAATTTTTCATTGACATTTATTTTATCATCTGCAAATTCTTTTGATTTCGACCAGTCTTAAATTTTGTCGTTTTGTAAAGAGTTAAAGGGAATTTTGTCCATTTTGCCAGTCTTCGGAATTGTAATTATTTGTTCCCAAAAATTTTCACTTGAGAAGGGACTTTAACTTTGCCCTCTGTCTGTCTGTTCCCCTAACAGCAGCCAACCAGCATTTTCTTCTTTTCTCTCATTGTTTTCTACCTTATCAAAGACCTAAATCAAGGTTTGACATATATTTGAATTGTTGTCTGCAAATGCTTTCAGTTTGGACCAGTCTAAAATTTAGTTTAGTAAAGAGTTAATCCATTATAATTTGGACACAATTTTCGACAATTTCTTTGCGTGAAAATTTACAAATGCAATAATTTAACCCTTAGGCTGCTAAGCGTGATTTACTGACCTTTTGTGGACAGCGTAGATCAAGATCAGACTGCACAGAATGTGCAGTCTGATCTTGGATCTATACTGTCTGATAATGAGATATATTGCCCAAAACATACCTTCGAAATAGCAAGATTTGGGATTTTACTATCAAATTGAAAATTTCATTGTGGGGCTGCATGAGCGGCGGCACTATGTTTTTATTGGCTTTTGAAAAGTGCCTGTGGAGGTAGCCATATTGTTTACTATATGGACTTGTTCAGTGTTTTTTTTTAACATACGTGTAAAAATACGGTACTTTCATTACCAGATCGAGCCCGTACCAACTTTGTTTTTCTATTTGGACTGATTTTTTTTTTTTTCTAACATGTAAAATACCATACTTTCATTGCTAGATCGATAAAAACCAGATCAAATCCCAGAAGGCCCTGAGTTTAAATATTTGTCATGTAGTATCACCATGTGGACCTCTATTAAGTTTGTTCAAGTGATGTCCTTGGTGTTAAAAATTAACCCGCTGTAATGTGCCCTATTTCAGAAATAACTGATTAGTGGCGCCATTGATGTTATGCATCAATATTTTGTTGTTTTAGTTATTTAGCAGGATAAGGGTTAAATAGCCAAGTCCCATTACATCTCACTATATCCTGTAAATCCTCGGGCAGGCGGAATTCTGCCCAGTAGAACTTGGGAGTTACTTTTTGTTGATACGAAGGTAGATAAGAAAATGACAGTCTAAGATCAGAGTGCAGTCTGATCTTGAGCTGTGCTAGCCAATGAAGCAACTAAAATTATGAAGTACATTGTATGGGTTAACTCTTTGCCAGATGACAAAATTTTAGACTGGTCCAAATTGAAAGCATTAGCAGACGACAAAATTAAAGTGACTCAAAAATTGAATTTGTTTTGGGAAGGGTAGAAAACATTGTGGGCAAAGGAGAAAATGCTGGTTACCAGCATTTTCTCCTTTTCCTACAACGTTTTCGAAAGGCTTCTTTCTCAGGGTCGTTAAAAGTCGGGATTGTGTGGTAAAGGGTTAAACTGAATATATGTATATTACAGACTTCCAATGGCGACTCTCATCAAGTGTGAGCAAGGCCTAGAGAAAATGCATTTCTCAAACAAACTGGTATGTTGTTTAAGATTTTTTAACTAACTTTTGTTAATTATTTAATAAATTCTATTTTATAAATTCTTTATCAAACAAAACTGTATTTCAATAACTCAGAGTAGATTGCTTTTGAAAAGATTGCTGGAAAAGTAACTAGTATATTTTTGCCACATGCTTTCTAACCCATCAAAGACAAACTTTGTCTTTTAAACCACCTTTGATTTGTTTTCAGCAACTGCCTATAATTTAGACAAAAGTAGAAGTTGGTCATTTAGCTATCTTACATGAAATTTAAAGATGCCCGTGTACAGCTGGTGAGCAAAAACGCTGTTAAATTTCAAACAATTTAGAATGGTACAGAAATCAGTCCTTTGTGTAAACATGGATAAATTACTGACATATATAGTGTAATTGAAAAAAAGAAACACGGAGATTTGTATTAGAAACCGAACATTGGTCAGAAGAAAACTGGCTGACGATCGAAGCTGTAAACAGTGGCGGTGCGTCACGGAAATTTATCGTTGGTTTCCGCCTAGAGTCAGATACGGTGTAATTTGCATATAGGCCGCGACCTCCATCTGAAAATCGAGGCTGCAACAGAGAAGCCTCCATTTTCCTTTGTTTACCTCATTAGACGAAGGGCGAAGGTCAAATATAGTCACGTGACAGAATGCATGATCATCATACGAATCTACCCGAGTGTATAACGGATATATCGAAAATCTTCGATTCAAAAACCGGAAACGATGAGTCTGTTTACATGGAAGGCCACAACTCAGCGAAATGCATTTTCTATCGACCGTAATCTAAGCAGCCTTGCAACCGTCAGGCGCAGTATTTGGTATGAAGATATAAGAATGACTATAGTTTGATAAAATGAAGACAAAATGAGTTAAAACTGGCTGAAAATGAATATAAGGGCCTCTTTAAGGGGTGTTCACCAGAATTTTCTCCTTTTACCACATGCTTTCAAAACCTTCTTCCTCAACATTGTTAAACTCAGGATTGTGTGGTAAAGAGTTAAGAGTGATTTTTCCTTTCATCACAAAGTATTGAAAAGTGTTCTGCTTCAGTATCCAAATTTGTTTGGATAAGGCACTTGAAATGAATCAAGTGTGAATGATTACAACTATTTTGCAGTCTAGCTCGATGACCCCACAAGTACACATGTGTCAGCCCCTACTGGATGCTGTTGCCCTCCACATGACCTCTCCCACCTTTAACCACACTCTACAGAGGACCTTTGGGCCATCTGTGGCAGCCATCTTTGGAAACCCAATCAGGTATTTTTGCTCTTTGCTCTAAATGAAATGTACATTTTTAGTGAGAAATACTAGTAAGAGATATTGAAATGTTTATTTCAAGGCTGGTTAGAAGAGCTAGATTTTTAACCATCTAACTCTAAGATCAGAGTCTATATTCACCAGCTATTGAACCATGCAATAAACTTTCAGACTTCTCCAAATTAAGAGCATTTGCACACAGCAAATGACTTGATTCTTCTTGAAAGGTTAGAAAGCATTGTGGGAAATGGAGAAAATGCTCGCAAACATACACTTCCAATAACATTATAAACTTCCGGCTACACATAATTTGTCAAATAACTTGGAAAAACTTTAAGAAAGTGAAAGAATCAAAGACCAGTGTCTGATAATAATCGTTAATACTATTTAATGTCAAACAGAATTAAGACTGGCAGTTTTCTGAATTTGATACAGTAGGTTTCTCAAATGGCAATAGTTTCGCAATCTGCACTGACTGAGAGTCTGGCTCAGTTGTTCATGTCTAAATTGTATTACATGTATTTTAATTGTGTTTCAAGAGTCCCCAGCCCTCCGCCAAAGCGTAGAAAAGTAGAAAGAAAGAGCAGATTACCCGACATTTTACAAGGGGAGATAGTCAGACTGGACCACAGATTTAGAATCAAGTTAGACCCAATACAGCATGCTGAATCAAAGGATGTGAATCTTCTCTGTAAACTAGGTAAGGATTGGCTTTTTTGTTGACTGGGAGATTTTATTCAACTAATCAAATCTGTCAAAACATTTGTCTTTCTCATGTTGTAATGATTTCATTGGTTTGTCTTTTGGCTCTGTACTCATCCACTATACTAATGAATGTAGATGGTTGCATTACTCAATATAGATTTACCCTTCCAAAGACAGTTTTCCGCATTTGAGTGACATTTAACTTTTCCTGTGCAGATGTTTTCAATTTAGAACATACTGGTACTTTAATTGTGTCTTTTGGTAAAGAGTTGATGATACAAATTCTAGGCTTGTGCATATTAAAAACGTGCAGGTTTTTAATAAAAGTCAGTTCAAGTGATGGGACTTGTCCATGAAATGGTAGAAAATATTTTCAGAAACAGTAAAAAACGATGGTTACTACTTTGATATCTACCCTTTCAAAGAAAAACAAATCAAATACTTGAATTTTTTAAATCTGATGTCTTAAAACGTTTCCATTACTATTGAGTCTGAAGTGCTATAGCTAGGTGAGGAATTAACCCATTGTGACACATCCTGGAGGCTTAACAACCCTGTAAAAGAAGACTTTTGAAAACATTGTGGGAAAAGGAGAAAATGCTGGTAAACAGCATTTTCGCCTTTTCCCACAATGTTTTCTGCACTGTTAAAGTCTAGTTCTGTCATTCCAGTCAAATTTTTCATCTACAAATGCTTGCAGTAGGACAAGTCTAAAATTTTGTGCAATGAAACTGAAATAATGTTGAAAACGTCATTAAACACCAATCAATCAATAAAATTGTGCCATCTGGTAGAGTTGCAATAATGTTTTGTTATGTATTACAGAAGACCACAACTTACCCAGTGTTCCCCCCATCATCGTAATGATACCACATGACTACCCCCACAGTAGTCCTGAACTAGTCACTTCAAAAAGAGATTATGGTGAGTGGACTTTATGCTCGTATTTGTGTGTATATTTCATTTTAATGATCCCACATGACTACCCCTATAGTGGTCCTGATCTAGTCACTTCTAAAAGAGACTATGGTGAGTGGATTTTTGCTTGTGTTTTGGTGTTCATACTTAATCTCACATCATCATAATGATGCCACATGACTACCTCCATAGTAGTCCGAAACTGGTCACTTCTAAAAGAGACTGTGGTAAGTGGACTTAATGTTTGTGCGTGTGTGTTCATATTTCATTGTAATGATCCTACATGACCACCCCTATAGTAGTCCTGAACTAGTCACTTCTGAAAGAGACTATGGTGAGTGGATTCCATGCTTGTGGTTGTATATTCATATTTCATCTCAAACCCCCCTCTATGTAATGATATCACATAGCTACCTTGATGGTAGTCCTGAACTAGTCACTTCTCAAAGAGACTATGGTGAGCAGATTTTCCATCAGGGTTTGTGTATTCATGTTTTATCATACACACCCTCTTTCTCTTCCCGTCCCCTCAATGTAACTACCCTACATGACTACCCAGATAGCAGTCCAGAGCTAGTCACTTCTAAAAGAGACTATGATGAGTGGATTTTCTGCCCGGATTTGTGTATTCATATTTCATCTCACTTCTCACAAAGCCCCAAACATTGTAATGATACAACATAACTACCCCTATGGTAATCAGAAAGTAGTTATTTCTAAAAGAGACTATGGCATGTGGATTGAATGCTTGTGTTTGTGCGTTCATATTTCATCCCACATCCCATCACTGTAATGATCCCTCATGACTACCTGCATACTAGTCCTGAACTAGTCATTTCTAAAAGAGACTGGTGAGATTAATTTTTTGTCAGGGTTTGTTAATTCAAATTTCATCTCAAAATCCCCCTCCCCCCTCATTGTAATGATCCCACATGACTACCGTTATACTAAGTTATCCTGAACTAGTCACTTCTCAAAGAGACTATGGTGTATGGATTTTTTCCCAGGATTTGTGTATTCACAGTTATTTTTACGAGGGTTGTTCGATATCTCAAAAGCATTCGACTCAAATAGTGAAATGAACATTACATCCCTTCAAAGTATTCTCCGCTGTTTGAAATACATAATTTCAATCTCTGAATCCATTTCTGAAATGCGTCACGGTACGCTGATTTAGGTAGACCTCTGAGGCACTGACTGATGGCTGAGCCAAGGGCTTGTCGGGACTTGTAATGATGACCAGATAAGAACTTTTTAAGTTTTGGAAAAAGGAAAAAGTCGCATGGGGCTAGATCTGGAGAGTATGGTGGGTGTGACAAGACGGTAACCTTCTCCGACTTCAAAAATTGCTTCACAAGCTCAGATGTATGTGATGGAGCATTATCATGAAGTAGACGAACATGCCTAAATCCTGACACAGGGCGTCGTTTAAGATAATATTTCTTGACCTTTTTTAATATAACATCTCGGTAATACCGACCTGTAACACTTTTACCCTTCGGCACCGGAATTTGTACGGCTATACCATCACATGAGAAGAATATGCAATAAAGAACCTTCTTTGTGCTTATGCTTCTTTTGGCAACTACAGGCCTTCTACCATGTTTAGTTAGCCATATTTTGTTTCTAATTTTTCTTACTGGTTCGAAATAGTGAACCCATGTTTCGTCACCAGTAACAATGTTTGCAAATTGTCTTTGATTGAATTTAGGAAACATTTTGAGCAATTGCTTAGCGGTTTGTACTCGTACCCATTTTTGGTCATCTGTCAATATATGCGGTATCCATGTGGCAGAAATCTTTCGTACTTTCAAAATACGCTTCAAAATGAAATACACCGGTGATAGCGATATGCCAACAGCGTTGGCAATATCACGAATTGTGTATCTGCCATCACTTTCAATTATTTCCCTGACTTTTGAGACATTTGCCTTGCCTGTTACAGTAAAAATGTGCACCACCGAATGACCGAGTTATGTGCGAACTTTTATATAAGCTCTAATTTCTTTAATGTTCTTAATCTGTTTCCCAACCATTTTTACAACAGTGGTCAACGACTAGCTCTGTTGAAATGACTATAGGTTTAAAACTATGTGGAGCTGAAGGCTCATGTTTATACTGTTGGAAAGGTATTGAATAGAGCTATTCAAGCATATCATCATCCACGAAATCGTGCAAAGCGTTATCGCGCTGTGGTACAATACACATTACATATTGAACAGCCCTCGTATTTTTTGTAATTAAAGAATTTTTTGACCAAAGAGCTCTGGATAGAAGTTGGTTATCAGAATCTTATAAACAGTATTTTTTCACTGAAACATGTTGTTGCTTCCATTGTATCTGTCTTAACCTTTTAACACGCAATCCCATGTCTTAATGACCATGAGGAAAAAAGATTTTAAAAACATTGTAGGAAAAAGAGAAAAATGCTGGTAAGCAGCATTTTCTCCTTTGCCCACAATGTTTTCTACCATATGAGAAAGATCCTATCTTTGGAGCGGTATTTCACTTGTAGTCTGCAAATGCTTTCAATTCTGTCCAGTCTAAAATTTTGTTGTTTGGTATATACTGTAATTAAATGGGACAGTGGTAATGTGTACCCACAATACAGGTTTTGGTGAAAACCTAGAGATAAGCAGATACAACTCTTTGCACTCCAAAATACTAATCGTTGCCTCCAATACATTCACCATTCTGAGCTTTACAAATTAGATTTTTGTCCGAAGCAAGTGCAGTGCACATAATCTGTAGCTCTGTCTTCAGTATTTTTTGAGTTACGGCCCTTTGTTATTTTAAATTTTGGGTGTTTGAACACTTCAGATACAGATAGATCACATTGAGCATACACAAGATCCATAACTCTAAATTATTTATGGAAGTTATTGCTCGTAGTTTTTTTTCTTTCTTTTTTCTGCCAGAGCATAATGTTTAAAGTTATAAGCAATTAATTTCATGTTTCAAATACAGATAGGTCCCATGGAGGACAAGTGCAGTGCACAAGATCTGTTACTCTGTCTACAGTATTTTTGGAGTTACTGCCCTTGGGTGTTTTTTTTTTTTTGTCAAGAGCATATTTCCCAAAGTAAACAAGCTATTGACTTGAAGCTACAAATACAGATAGATCACACTGAGGACAAGTGCAGCACACAAGATCCATAACTCACTTTTTTTTGCATTTTTTTGAGTAGTTTTTATAACATTTTGAGTTTGGAAAGGGGTAGTCATTCAGTGACGAGGCACCAAGGTTGGGGTATTCATAGGCCTGCAACAGTTCAAGTTTGAACTGTAATGTGTTTGTCGTCTGGAAGTGCTTTCCATATGGATGAGTTTATAATTTTGTTGTAGAATTAACCCTTTACCACAGGATCCAGAGTTTTAACAGCTCTTAAGAAAAAAGGCCTATGAAAAGATTGTGGGGAAAAGAAAAATGCTGGTAACAATGTTACCAGCATTTTTTTCTTTTCCTACAATGTTTTATAAGCTTTCAAAGACAAATCTCATCATTTAGTCACACTTAATTTGTTTTCTAAGCTCCTAATTTGGACCAGTCTAGAATTCCAACTTGTGCTAAAGGGTTAAAGGTTTGATTTGGAAAGAATTAACCCTTTACCCCATAATCCAAACTTTCAACGACCCTGCAGAAGAAACCTTTTAAAAAACCTTGTGGAAAAAAAGAAAACGCTGGTAACCAGGATTTTCTCCTTTTCCCAAAATGTTTTCTGCCCTATTTAAAACAGTTTCAATCATGTATGCCTCACTTAATAGTTGTCTGCAAATGCTTTCAGTTTGGACAAGCGTAGAATTTTTTGGACAGGTAAAAGAGTCTCAGCTTTGATTTGGGATGAATTAGATTGTTTGACGTCATTTCTATTTATTTTTATTTCTATTTATTTCTGTTTCTATTTATTCTTACCTTATGTCTGGGATAGAGAAATGAAAATAATCAGAGACTTCACAGATATATAACCAAAAATTCTTGTGTAGTTTGGCACCAGTTCCAGATTCTTGTGCCTATGTCTCTTTGACCTTGTTCAGAACAGTCTAGAGTTTTAATGACCTTCATGCAAAAGAATTTTGAAAATATTGTGGAAAAAGGAGAAAATGCTGGTGACCAGCATTTTCTCCTTTTTCCACAATGTTTTCTCCCCTTTCAAAGACAAAATATATCATTATTTGAACCACATTTAAATTGTCTTCTGCAAATGCTTTGAAGGGTGACATGTCCAAAATTTTATCATTTGGTAAAGACTTAGCCATATGCAAAGAAATTATGGAAATATTGCAGGAAAAGTGCTCATAACCCGCATTTTCTCCTTTCTCACAATGTTTTCTTCTGATTCAAAGACCAATACCATTATTTGAGCCGCATTGAATTTGTCGTCTGCAAATGCTTTCAATTTGGATGAGTCTAAACTTTTGAAGTAATGAACGGGTTTGTCTTTGACAGTGAAAAAAAAAATTGTGAATAAGTGAGAAAATGCTGGTTTCTGGTAATTTCTCTAATTCCCACATGCTTTGTAAAAAAGCTTCCTTCCTTAGGATTGTAGAAATATTAGATTGTAGGTGAACTGTAGAACTTTTCTCTATATTCAGCATCTTTGATTAGCCCTTTACCAAACAATCCAAGGTTTTAACGACCCTTGGAAATAAGCCTTTTGAAAACATTGTGGAAAAGGAGAAAATGCTGCTAACCAGCATTTTCTCCTTTTCCCACAATGTTTTCTACTCTATGAAGGACAAATTTTAGCATTTGAGCCATCTTTAATTTGTCGTCTGCAAATGCTTTCAATTTGGACCAGTCTAAAATTGTGCCGTTATGGTAAAAAGTTAGATATATTTGAAAAAAAAGTGTGAATGATTTAGAGATGTATCTAAAGAAATTATTTTTTTGTTTATCTTTTTATTTCAATTTGGACCAGTCTAAAATTGTGCCGTTTGGTAAAAAGTTAGATATATTTGAAAAAAAAAAAAGTGTGAATGATTTAGAGATATATCTAAAGAAATTATGATATTGTTTATCTTTTTATTTCTTAACTCTTTACCAAACGACAAAATTATAGACTGGTCAAAATTGAAAGCATTAGCAGACGACCAAATAAAAGTGACTGAAAAATTGAAAATTGTTTGGGGAAGGGTAGAAAACATTGTAGGAAAAGGAGAAAATGCTGGTTTTCAAAAGGATTCTTTCTCAGGGTTGTTAAAAGTCGGGATTGTTTGGTAAAGAGTTAACTCTTTACCATACAAGCATGTTTTAACAACCCTAATAAATGGGCTCTTGAAAACATTGGACAAGGAGAAAATGCTGGTTACCAGCGTTTCTCTGTTCCCACTATGTTTTCTACCCTTTCAAAGACAGAGCGTAAAGTTTCAGCCAGCTCCAATTTGTCACCTTGGTAGAAGGCCAAACCTTGTTGTTTGGTAAAAGGTAAAAAAAAAAGTAATTTACTTTAACATTGAAAATGGAAATTTAACACGTGACCATTTGTTTATGACATTAAATTTCTTTCTGAAGTCTAATTTGAGGTCAACATGTAAGGACTTGCCTATAGATTCACAGAGAAATTTCTGTAAACCAGAGATGAAGCATAGTTAAAAAAAAGGTTTTCATCAACTTCTGTCAAAACAGATGCAAGGAGGGTCTGTGAAGGTACAAGTCAACTGTCTGCAAAGAATTCATAAGAAAGTATGTTTTCATGGATTGGACACAAAATTACTGTAACTATTCTATCTGAAATGATGCAGTTACAAGGTTTTTGCCAGAAAGAGCAGTATTTGTGCTCTCATGTGACAGTACAATCAACAGTAAACATAACAGAATCTATGTAACTGACAAAAAAATATGATAGCTTTTTTTTTTCCTATTTCCACCTGGTGTTTCCATAGCAACGGAAAAGGGAAAAGAAATATAATGAAGAAACCTTTTGCTGATTAGGCAGATCACCATTGCTGCAATTCATTGAGAATCTACAGAAAAAAAAAAATCTTTTGTTTATTTTCTTTTATTCTTAACCACAAAATCCTGACTTTTAACAACCCTGGGAAAGAAGCCTTTCGAAAACATTGAGGGAAAGTGAGAAAATGCTGGTAACCAGCATTTTCTCCTTTTCCAACAATGTTTTCTACCCTGTCAAAGCAAAAATGCACCATTTGGGCCACACTGAAATTGTCGTCTGCAAATGCTTTCAATTTTGACAAGGCTAAAATTTTGTCGTCTGCTAAAGGGTTAATCCTTTACCACACAATCCTGTCTTTTAACAACCCTGAGAAAGAAAACTTGGAAACATTGTGAGAAAATGCTGGTAACCAGCATGTTGTCCTTTTTCCAAATGGTTTTTATCCTCTTGAAGACAAATCCAATCAGACACTTGATTTACCGTCTGCAAATTCTTTCAAAATGGACATGTTTAGAATTTTGATGTGATAAAGAGTTAACTCTCTACGAAACAACAAAATTTAGGACTAGACCATGTTGAAAGCATTTGCAGACCACAAATTAAAATTGGTTCAAATGATGATTTCTGTCTTTGATAGGGTAGTAAACATGCTGATTACAAGCATTTTCTTTTCCCACAATATTTTCAAAAGCCTTCTTTTTTCAGGATGTTTAAAACATGGGGACTGTGTGTTAAAGAATTAAGCTTTAAACAAACAATCCTTAGTTTAAACTACCCTGAGGAGGAAGCCTTTCAAAAACATTGTGGTAAAAGGAGAAAATACTGGTAACCAGCATTTTCTTATTTGCCCACAATGTTTTCTAACCTATCAAAGACAAATCTCGCCATTTGAGCAAGAATTGGTTTTCGTTGGCAGATCCTTTCAATTTGGACTAGTCTAAAATTTTGTTGTTTGGTAAAGGGTTAAAACATTGTGGGGATAAGACTCTTTTTTCCCCCCCACAGTGTTTTCCACGCTTCGTCAGGCAAGCCCTATCATTTTAGGTATACTTGATAACAAATGCTTTCAATTAGGCCTTGCCTTAAATTTGTTATCTGGTAAAGATTTGATTGATGAATTTATGGGGGGGGAAAAAAGCAGATGATACCTGTCACTTAAAACAGAAGAAACAGCTGCACAGTTAGGTCAACATTTTGTGCAGTCTGATCTTGATCTGCTGAGCCCCGGCAGCTCAGTTGGTAGTGTACACGTCTTGATAACAGGAGATTTATGGTTTCGATCCCAGCTCCCCCAACTTCTTTCTGAGGATTGATGACAGTCATTGCGACAGGATTCATTCCTCTCTCACCACTGACCATTGTTTCGACGATATTATTTGGAAAAGCACCCAGTGGTTGGATAGAATATTGTGCAAAGCATTGGTAACAGAACCTCCAGGAAAGCATGGATAGGTGCACTGCCTGCTGTGATATAACTGAAATAATGTTGAAAACGGTGTTAACTTTTTACTAAACAACAAAATTTTTGACTGGACAAAATTTAAATTATTTGCAGACAACAAGTAAAGTTTAGCTGAAATTGTGATAATGGTTTTAGATAGAATAGAAAACATTGTGGGAAAAGGAGAAAATGCTGGTTACCAGCATTTTCTCCTTTTTCCACAATGTTTTCAAAAGCCTTTTCTTTCAGGGTTGTTAAAAGTGGGGATTGTGTGGTAAAGGATTAAACACCATACAATCAATCAACTGATCCTGATCTGCACTGTCCCACAAACTGGTATGGAGTCTTGCATAGCAGTATGCTAAAGAGTTCATGCCAGACACCAGAACTGGTAGAGCAACATCTATAAATCTGTCAGTTTTAGATATATTCAATCTTTATTGTACTGACTTGCCCTACCAGATATATCTGTCTCAATATTTTTAGCTTATATCCATCAAAATCCATACAGGAATACAGTATAGTCTCCACCTATTAATCTTGAAGTGGGAGGCCTCTGAAAACATTGTTGGAACAGGAAAAGATGCGGATAACCAGCTTGTTCAGCTTTTTCCATAATGTTTTCTACCCTTTTAACTCTTTAACAAATGACTTAGTTTTAGACTCACCCAAATTGAAAGCACTTGCAGATGACAAATAGTGCTGAAATGCCTTGAGTATACCCCCACAAAACGAATGTTTTCGGGGGTATACTGGAATCAGCCTGTCTGTCCGTCCGTCCATGTGTCCATCTGTGTACAAAATACTAGTAATTTTGTGTCGCAAACTCCTCCTACAGTTTTGCTGCTATTGTATTGAAAGCTTGTTGATACATTGATCGTATACTGAAGTTGTGCAAGACGCAGTTTTCAATCATCTACTCCCTATGATTCCAGGGTAATCTCCCCTTGAACTTAGAAAATTTTTTGTTAAATTGCCTGTTTCTGTCAAAGCGCTGGCGGGGGTATTAAGTCACATTCAGTGACAGCTCTAGTTTTTTCTATGAAAGGTTGGAAAACATGGTGGGAAAAGGACAAAAGGTGCTGGTTTCCAGGGTGCATTAAAACATCATAGTATTGCAATCAGTCAATAAGCATTCAGTTTGTAATTACTTTTTTAATGTTTTGTTGATCAAGCCCATTTTTTTTTTTAAAAAAAGGGCTGATCCATTTCACTAAATTAGTAAAACTGACTTACGGTACTACATCTGAAAATTGGCCAAATGTAAGCCACACTTTGATACTGTTATTTACTAAATGGAAAAAGACAATTTTATGGGCTAAAATGAAAGTGTTTGTATGATTCAATATTTGGTATATTGCTAGACATAACAGTATTCAACAACTGGCCAAATTTTCATTACTGTTTGACTAGTACATGTATTCGTAGAGTTATAAAACAATTTCCAAGTAAATCAGTAGTTCTGTAGTTTTCACATAAAATGTTTTCCCTGCGTTTCCTTTTCTGTTTAGTTATAAGAAGTTTTGGATATGAGGGTAAAGATACCCCAAGAATGCATGCTTGACAGAGAAGGGTATGGCTGACATATAGAGATGGTACATGCTACTAGTTCCTTTCTTTCATCTCACATTCATGAGACTGATGACAAGAAAATCTAAACACTTTTCCTACACCTCCATATTCCCTTTCCCTGACTGTTACATGAAAAAGTTAAATTGAAGATGCTGTATATATATTTATATGATAAAAAAACTATCTAGTATATTACAAGTTTTGGATAAAAGGGTATTTTATACCCCAAGAATGCATGCTTGATAGAGTAGAATATGGCTCACATTAAGGGATGGATGGTACATGCTACTAATTCCTTTGGTTCTTCTCACGGTCATGAGACTGAGGACAGGAAAATGTCAACAGTTTTCCCCTGCCTCCATTTTTCTTGTACCTGACTGTAAAATAGCAAAGTTAAATCAGACATGCACCTTATTTGATAAAACTATATCATATATTAGAGGTGTTGGGTATGAGGGTAAATATGCCCCAAGAATGCATGCTTGACAGAGAAGGATATGGCTGATGTTTAGAGATGGTACATGATACTAATTCCTTTGTTTCTTCTTACTGTCATGAAACTGATGACAAGAACATCTCAACATTTTTCCCCAGCCTCCATCTTTCTTTTCCCTGACTGTAAAACAGAAAAGTTAAATAAATAAGACAATGCTATACATTTGATAAAACTTTTTCATGGAGCCTTAAAGCTTCTGTTATTTTAGCACATTAAATGAATGAATCATGACATTTTCCTTAACCTAATACCAAACATTTCCATGTTTTAATGACCGGTAGAAAAAAGGCATGTGAAAACATAACACAGCCAAAGTATGCAACACAACAGCGGACATTGTAGATCAAAGATCAGACTGCACATTCTGTGCAGTCTGATCTTGATCTACATTGTCGAGAAAAGCAGCTTGAAATGTAGAGGGACCCATAGGAATAATAGGTTTAGCATGGGAATAGGTAAAATACCTGGAATTGTTTGTCATACATCATCTGTCAGCATATGAGAATGAGATCACAGATTTTCTGGAAAAAATTATCTAGCCCTTATTCTATAAGATGGAAATTGTATGGCTTGGTATTGCGGCACAATAATAAAAGAGTTTTAGTTTTACAATACATTCATTTTCTGTCAGCAAATATAACTTTGAACGATTCAAATGTAACACATTATCAGACACATTTAATTTGTCGTCTGCATATGCTTTGAATTTGGATCAGTCTAAAATATTGTCGTGTGGTAAAGACTTAACTACTAGAGCTTTGAATAAACCCATGTGTAGTCTGAACACAAAAAAACGCGACTTCAAGCGTACTTTTGTACAGAATGTCTCAGCAAAGCAGACAGCGGACTAATTTTGATCTACACTAGCTGCAAAGACAGCAATAGCTGTGAAAGGCACTTCAAGAGTTACTAGTATGCGGTATTTTCTTTTATTTCCAAATAGGTTTTGGATGCGATTAAATTTTAAACAAAATGACTCTTCATGACCATAAAAAGTCAAGTCAGTGTTAAATTCTTCTGCATCATATATGACCCATGCTCTGTGAAAAGGGGGCTTAATGCATCTGCGAAAAGTATCGACCCAGGTCAGCCTGTGCGGACTGCGCAGGCTGACCTGGGCCGAAACTTTTCGCTATTGGTCAATTTTCTGTATGTCGAAGGACCAGTCTACCTCAGGATTGAGTCGGTTGTTAAAAAAGGTGGCTATTATGGATCCAGAGGTATGTGATGGCTTGCTTGGTGCCATGGATCACGGAGATGCATTAAGGCCCCTTATGCCAGAGCATGGCTCATATGTATTTGACTGCTAGCTATTATAAGAACAGAATAACTGTTAATATTTAGGAAACTGATTGTATGATGTTTAATGCCACTTTCAACATTATTTTACTTATTTCACAGTAGCCAGTACACCTGTTCATGCTTTCTTGGAATTTCTTTTTACCAATTATTTGCACAATTTTCTTCCCCAAGCCACTGGCTGCTTTCCCGCAATCATTGCCAAAACAATGGTCAGCGATGAGAGGAATGAATCCTATGACAATGACTATCACAAATCCTCGGAAACAAATTGGCCAACCTCTCGTCTCAAGTCTTGTATGCTACCAACTGTGCCACTAGGGCTCTCCAAACGTTTAGGAGAGCACAATTTTCCTCAGCTCTAGGTTTGTAAGTTACTGGTAGCATTTAGGAGAGGAAAATTTTCCTTAACCCTTTACCAAACACAAACATTTTGTACTCAACCAAATTGAAAGCTTTTGCAGACAACAAATCAAATGCAGATCAAAAAATGATTTCTGTCTCTGATAGAGTAGAAAACGTGGGAAAGGAGAAAATGCTGGTTACCAGCATTTTCTCCTTTTCACACAATGTTTTCAAAAGCTTTTTTATCAAGGTCGTTAAAACTTGGGATTATGTGGTAAAAGGTTAATTCCAGGAGTACAAAAGGGTGAATGTGGCACTAATCAATAGAATATGTTTTCCAGATCACATGGAGCTTTTTTTTTTTTGCACACCTGGACTCTGGAGTGATAGCCTATTAATTGCTTTTTGTATGTGTGGTAACCTTTAGCTTTTTTATCACACAGTCCTGACTTTAAACGACCCCAAGTAAGAAGCCGTTTGAAAACAATTTGGGAAAAGGAGAAAATGCTGATAACCAGCATGTTTTTCCACTATGTTATGTACTCTATCAAAACCAAACCCATCCGTTCGGACATCTCAGTGGTTAGCATTCCTGATTTGTAACCTGGTGGCTGCGGGTTCACCACCTGGTCAGGGCAAACTTTCATAGTCTCAGGCTTGTAGTGGTTTAATATATTTAACCCTTTACCACACAATCTTGTGTTTTAATGAACCTGAGGAAATCTTTCTTGTAAAACAATGTAGGAACAGGAGAAAATGTTTGATTCGAACGCGTAACCTCTGATGTGAGACAAAGATATTCAACTCGCACAACTTTTGATGAAAGAAGCTCTGATTAAATACTAATTAACCCTTTACCAAACAACAAAATTTTAGACTGGTCCAACTTGAAAGCACTTGCAGACGACAAAATAAACGTAAGTCAAAAATTGAAGTTTGTTTCTAGCAGGGTAAAAAACATTGTGGGAAAAGGAGAAAATGCTGGTTACCAGCATTTTCTCCTTTTCCCACAATGTTTTCAAAAGGCTTCTATCTCAGGGTCGTAAAAACCAGGGATTGTTTGGTAAAGGGTTAACAAGAACGACTGGAGGAAATTTCTCATCATTGAAACAAATAAACTTTCTCTATCAGCATCTTACTCTTGGAATACAAAACTAACCCGTTACCACACAATCCCGTGTTTTTATGACCCTAAAGAAAAAGCCTTGTGAAAACATGGTGGGAAAAGGAGAGAATGCTGGTAACCAGCATTTTCTCCTTTTCCCACAATGTTTTCTAGCCTATCAAACACAAATTACATTAATCGAGCCACAACAATTTGTGGTCTGCAAATGCTTTCAATTTGGACAAGTTTAGAATTTTGCCGTTTGGTAAAGAGTACGCTCATTACCAGACAACATTTTAGACTGGTTCCCAAATGAAAGCATTTGCAGACAACAAATTAGAAGTAGGTCAAATTACTGGATTTTCCTTTGAAAGGCAGAAAACACTATGGAAATAAGAGAAAATAATGGTTACCAGTGTTTTCTCCTTTGCTCACAAGGCTTTCAAAAGCCTTCTCTTGGGGAACGTTAACTCTTTACCGAACAACAAAATTTTTGACTTGTGCAAATTGGAAAACTTGCAGATGACAAAATAAAAGCAACTCAAAAACTGAATTTTTGCTTTGGTAGGGTAGAAAATATTGTGGGAAAAGGAGAAAATACCAGCATTTCAAAAGCATTTTTCTTGGATGTTAAAACACGGGATTGTTTGATAAAGGGTATCTCTTTACCATGAGATAGAATTTTAGACTCGTCCAAATGACAGCATTAATTTTGAAGACAACTAAACAAACCTAAACAAACTAAACAAATATGACTTAAAAATCGAAATTTGTTTCAGGCAGGGTAGAAAACATTGTGGGAAAAGCAGAAAATGTTGGTTACCCGCATTTTATCCTATTCTCACAATGTTTTCAAAAGCTATCTTTCTCAGGTTCGTTAAAAGTTTGTGGGAATATGTGATAAAGGGTTCAGGCAGTCATACATATGCTAGATACATTTTTGTATTGCTGGGAAATTATTAAAGGGAGTGTCAGAAATGAAGAATATTTATCTGTACATAAAAGTCCATGCTTTATATTGAAATGCATTGTACGTATTGAAAGGAAATGTTCACATTGCTTGCAACAACATAATTCAGTCTCACTTTTGTATGCAACTTATTTTTGTCCAGTAGAAGTGTCGGAAGTTAGTATCGTTTTGTGAAAAACTGTAACATATCAACTTGATCCTTAGATTGCTACATGCCGAGCCCAGGTAACTCAGTCGGTAGCGAACAGGACGTCGCTGGTTCAATCCCTGGCTCGGCCAATTTCTTTAGGAGGATTGATGATAGTCAATGCAACAGGATTCATTCTCCTCTCACCGCTGACCATTGTTTCGACAATGGTTATGTTGGAAAGCAGCCAGTGGCTTGGGAAGAAAATTGTGCAAAGTATTGGTAAAAAGAAATTCCAAGAAAGCGTGAACAGGTGTACTGGCTGCTGTGAAATAAGTACTGGTATAAGAAACTCCAGGAAAGCATGAATAGGTGCACTAGCCACTGCAATATAACTGAAATAATGTTGAAAATTGCGTTAAACACCAAACAATCAATCAATCATTAGATTGCTACATAGATAAAGTTTAATCTAGGAAAAAATATATATAGATCTACATTGTGATTCAAGTTGGTTTTATTTTGCTTGATTAACCCTTTACCAAACAATCCCTGGTTTTTACGACCCAGAGGAAGAAGCCTTCTGAAAACGTGGGAAAAGGAGAAAATGCTGGTAACCAGCATTTTCTCCTTTTCCCACAATGTTTTCTACTCTTCTAAAGTCAAGTTTCAATTTTTGAGTCACATTTATTTTGTCATCTGCAAATGCTTTCAATTTGGACAAGTCTAAAATTTTGTCGTTTGGTAAAGAGTTAAGAGCTCAGCTATATTTCATAGGAAAACCTTAGGCCACAGCCCAGTGGTCTGCGACCAAGTCTCTATCATCCTCATTGCTGTTATGCAAAGCTTTGACATTTTTAGCTCCACTGGCTGAAGGCCAGCGGGCTTATGTCATGGCCCGGTGTCCGTCGTGCATCCGTCCGTGCATCCGTCTGTCGGTGCGTTAACTTTTATTCAAACATCTTCTCTGAAACTACCCATCCAATTTTGATGAAACTTCACAGAAATGATCCAGCCATAGTCCTCCTCAGAATTTCTTGAAAAAATTTGATTCCTTCAAAAACTCTGGTTGCCATGGCAACAAAACTGAAAAATATTGAAAATCTTTGAAAATCTTCTTGTCTGAAACTGTGTCACAAGTTTTATATGGGCTTATATAGGGAAAATTTAAAAATTCTTCTGGTACCTAGCAATAGGGCCTAGGGCTACCAAATTTGGCATGTAGCTTTATCAAGTGGGCGTCTACCAAGAGCGCCCACATTATAGCCCTGGGGTCAAACTTGGCCTGACTCCGGGGGTCATAAGTTTTACAGGGGCTTATATAGGGAAAACTTTAAAAGCCTTTTATTGAGGAAACTTTGAAAATCTTGTTTATAACCACACATTCCAGACCTGTATGATTTGGTATGGGGCTTTATCTTGTGGACCTCCACCAGGATTCAAGTAATTATAGCTTTGTGGTCGAAAATGGCTTTGCTCTGGGGTCATAACTTTCTTGTAGGATTTTATAGTGAACATTCTGTATGCCTTCCAGTTTGAAACCAATTGGGCAAGTATTGTAATGTTTGGCTTGTAGTGTTTTTACTTACTAGCCAGTGGAGCGATACAGGGCCACCATGGCCCTCTTGTCTTATATGTCTGTCATTACTGAAGATATTTTCTTCTAACTTTGGCGTGAGGGAAACCCAAACAAGAAAGGCAAGTAACCTTGGAATATTTTTGACACAGTTATACTCCTTTTTTGACTAGGAGTTTTCACTGAACAAGCAAATGCAGCAGAGCATTGACACCCAAGATGCTTTATATGAGCGAGAAATAGTTGTCACAATGTTGCTTCTGTGTATGTGTGTCTGTCCATCCGTGTGTGCTTCTATTGCCCATCCGTCCAAATTTGTTCAGACCAGAAAACTACATTTATGGATGGATTTCAAAATAATTGGCACAGTTGTTCTCCTTTATGAGTGGAAGTGCCATTTGAAACATTTGTTCAGGTAGGTCCAAGGTCAAGGTCACACTTAAAGGTCAAATGCTGGAATTGTCACGTATAGATCTTGTCCAAGCTACAACTTATACATTTATCAATGAATTTGAAAATACCATTACACAAATGTTCTTCTTGAAGTGCCATTTGAATCATTTCTTCAGGTTGGTACAAGGTCACCCTTAAAGGTCAGATGATAATATTGTCTTAAATAGTGATTGTTCCAGCTACAACCTCTATATTTATCGATATGTTTAAAGTTATCTTACACAACTGTTCTCGGATACCAGTAGAAGTGCCATTTGAATCATTTGTTCAGTGAGATCCAAGCTCAACATTACACTGAGAGGTCAGATGATAAAATTGTCATTAATAGAGCATGTACGAGCCATATATTCTATGCTTTGGATGGATTTCAATGTAGTTTGGCACAATTATTCTCATTCATGATTAAATGTGCAAGTTAAAATCCCCCATGGCGGGCTGGACATGTTGCCCCTGGACAATCTTCCAGTGTTGGACAAAATATTGGGTAGTTAGGGTCAATGAATAAGGCATATACTAGTACTTTGCATTTTGGTACTGATCTACTGTGGAAGCAAAATCTACGGAAATCGGCCTTTAACCTTAGAGAAGGCACAAAGTGAAATGCTTTTGTGAATAAAGAAAAAGATGGACACAGGTACAGAGTTATTTGATATCAGTGGGATGTGTTTTTGTTTTGCAGGAAAGGAGGTCTTCCATTATAAATCTATCAATATTGTGCTAAAATGTCATATACAGGCATTGGCAAAACGCTCAATATACATCCAGTACAGCAGAACCCTGGTCATGACCTTGAGAGTATTACTTATGCAACTTGTTTTTCTCATGACACAGTAATGTGCCAAACTTCCTGTGATTATTGGTTCATTTTTTATGCACTTTACCCTCAACCAAACAATCTCGAGTTTTGAGGACCCTGAAGAAGAAGGCTTTTGAAAACAGTGTGGGAAAAGGGGAAAATGCTGGTAACCAGCATTTTTTCCTTTTCCCACAATGTTTTCTTCCCTTGGAAAAGCAAATTTCATGTTTTGAGTGACATCAAATTTGTGGCAATGTCGTCTGCAAATGCTTTCAGTTTGGGTAAGTTTGAAATTTTGTAATGGAGTCAAGGGTAAACTCAGCAGGTAAATGATCTAATATATAACCAATGCATTGTCTAATTGTACCATAACTCTGCAGTATGCCTTGTTTTATAACTGCAGATGTAGATGTCTAATTGTTTAGAACTTGTTAGAGCATGAGAGAGAATCTTTCCTCAGTTGGCCCTTAGGCTGCTAAGCGCAAGTCAGAAGACCTTTTACAGTGTAGATCAAGATCAGGCAGCACAGTATGTGCAGTCGGATCTTGGATCTACACTGTCCTCTAACAAGATATTTTTCCCCCAAAATATGACTTTGAAATAGGAATATTTGGCTTTATGATATCAGCTTGATAGTAACATTTCACTTATTTAGCATGTCAAGGGTTAACTGAGCACCTCCTGAAACCAATTTGCAGCAGACAACTGACACTGAAAACCTCCTTGGAAGATTTGGATAATTTCTGCCAAGACTGTTAGCACAGTCCATAGTGTACAGAGCTTGAGACCAGGGGGTGGTTGATTGGAATCCCCAGCTTGTGGCAATTTATTTCCGCAGATTGATGATGGGTATTGCGACCAGTCTAAACTTTTGTGGTCTGTTATAGAGTTAGCTCTTTAACACACAATCCCGAGTTTTAACGACCGTAAAGAAGAAGCCTTATGAAAAAATTGTGGAAAAAGGAGAAAATGCTAGTAACCAGCATTTTCTCTTTTTCCCACAATGTTTTCCACCTAATCGAAGATGAACTCCATCATTGGAGCCACATTTGAATTGTTGTATGCAAATGCTTTCAGTTTCGACGGGTCTAAAATTTTTGGTCTGTTATAGAGTTAACTCCTTACCACACAGTCCAGACTTTTAATGTCCCTGAGAAAAAGGCCTTTTGAAAATATTGTGGGAAAAGAAGAAAATGCTGGTAACCAGCATTTCCTTCTTTTCCCACAATGTTTTCTACCCTTCCCCAAAAAAAATTCAATTTTTCAGTCACTTTTATTTTGTCATCTGCTAATGCTTTCAGTTTGGACTGGTCTAAAATTCTGTCGTTTCGTAAAGAGTTAAAGATGGTCTACTGTGCAGTGAGACTGATTGTGGTGGTGGGGAGGTAAGGGGATTTATTTCACATTTAGAGATCTCAACTGTTCATTTACATCCTCTTTAAAGCACAAATTGTAAAAAAGATGTTGCAATTTGCAAGAAGTTGGTGCTCTTTCACACTCTTATGCCATCAATTGAGATATGTCTAAAATTTTATGGTCTGGTGCGGAATTATTCCTTCATACCAAACAACCCAGTGTTTTGACGACCCTTAGAAAGACGGCTTTTGTAAAAAATGTAAAAAAGGAGAAAATGCTGGTAACCGTTTTAATCCTTTCATGGACAACTTCAGTCATTTTAATCACAATTGAATTAGTGTTTGCAATTGCTTTCAATTTTGAAAAGTGTAAAATTCAATTGTCTGGAAAAGGGTTAACCCTTTACCACACAATGACGACTTTTAACACCCCTGAGGAAGAAGTCTTTTGAAAACATTGTGGGAAAAGGAGAAAATGCCGGTAACCAGCATTTTCTCCTTTTCCCACAAGGTTTTCTACCCTATCAAAGCAAAATTGCATCATTTGAGCCACTATGAAATTGTCATCTGCAAATGCTTTCAATTTGGATAGGTCTAAAATTTTGCTGTGTGGTAAAGGGTTAAACCAAGGAACCATGAACTATGTGTTATGGCAGAATGGGTATTATGGCAGAAATTCAGTAGAAAGTTATTGCAGAATGGGTATTATGGCAGAAATTCAGTAGAAAGTTATTGCAGAATGGGTATTATGGCAGAACTATGGTAGAAAGTTATGGCAGAATGGGTATTATGGCAGAACTATGGTAGAAAGTTATGGCAGAATGGGTATTATGGCAGAACTATGGTAGAAAGTTATTGCAGAATTGGTATTATGGCAGAACTATGGTAGAAAGTTATTGCAGAATTGGTATTATGGCAGAACTATGGTAGAAAGTTATGGCAGAATGGGTATTATGGCAGAACTATGGTAGAAAGTTATGGCAGAATGGGTATTATGGCAGAACTATGGTAGAAAGTTATGGCAGAATGGGTATTATGGCAGAAATTCGGTAGAAAGTTATGGCAGAATTGGTGTTCTAGTAGAGATTCTGTAGCAAGTTATGGCCGAAATGGTGTTATGGCAGAAATTCTGTAGCAGGTTATGGCAGAATTGGTGTTATGGCAGAAACTCTAGAAATTTATGGCAGAATTGGTGTTTTTGCAGAAATTCCATATGATATTATGGCAGAATTGATGTTATGGCAGAAATTGAATTGAAAGTTATGGCAGAAGTGTTATGGCAGAAATTCCACAGAAAGTTATGGCAAAAGTGGTGATATGGCAGAAATTCCATAGAAAGTTATGTAAGCACAGTTCAAATGAAAGAAGGTTGTATTGATAATTCCTATTGATTCCCTGGAGGGTTCTTAGAAGTGCACACAATAATATAAAATCTCACACATGCAATGGACATGTTGAAGAAAAAAATGAAATATTTTTCTTTCATAATGTTCTGCCTACCAAGAAGTTTACCAGATTACAAAATTTTGGACTGTTCCAAATTCAAAGGATTGGCAGAAGACAACTTAATTGTGGTTAGAATGATGGAATTTTGTCTTTGATAGGATAGTAAACATTGTCTGGAGAGGAGAAAATGCTGGTGACCAGCATTTTCTCCTTTTCTGACAATGTTTTGACAAAATCCCTGCCCAGGTCATAAATGCATAGGATTGATAGGTAAAGGGTTAACCCTTTATCACACAATCCGGATTTTTAATAACCCTGAGGGAGAAGTTTTCTAAAAAAAAATTCTGTTTGATGGAGAAAATGCTTGTAACCTTTCCATAAAATGTTTTCCATCTTTTGAATGATAAATGTCATGTTTTAAGTAACATTTAATTTGTCACCTGTAAATGCATCTAATTTGGACAAATCCTTAGTTCTGTCGTCTTGTAAAGTGTTGAATACGTATCTATCCTGGCAAATGAATTATTTTCACAAGCATTCCCACGTCAGAGATGCATACTTTTATCACAGGCTCTGTACTTAGTAAGAGGAATATTGTGATTTTCATCTTTTAAAAGTCATAAAGATGTTCTATTGAATCTTTGATCATAATCCGATTGCCTTTTGTTAATGCAGCTGGCTGCAGAAAATTGTTGTTTAATCCTTTACCACACAACAAATTTTACATCTGTCCGAATTGAAAGCATTTGCAGATGACAGTTTCAATGTGGATCATATGAAATGATTTTTCTTCGATAGGGTAGAAAACATTGTGGGAAAAGGAGAAAATGCTGGTAACCAGCATTTTCTCCTTTTCCCACAATGTTTTCAAAAGCCTTCTCTATCAGGGGTGTTAAAAGTCGTCATTGTGTGGTAAAGGGTTAACCCTTTACCATACAATCCCAAGTTTAAACAACCCTGAGTAAATAGCCTTTTGAAAACTTTGTTGGAAAGAAGAAAATGCTGGAAACCAGCATTTTCTCCTTTTTCCACAAGATTTTCTACATTTTCATATACAATAACCTTCATTTCAGCTACAGTTAATTTGTCATCAGCAAATGCTTTCATTTCAGACAAGTCGACATTCCTGTTGTTTGGTTTAACAATAATTTGATCTCTACCAAACGACAACATTATTTTAGGTTAAAATTGGCAGCATTTGCAGACGGCTAATTTAAATTACCAGGAATGATGGAATTCGTATTAGAATAGAAAACATACAGACAATTACTGCCTTTTTTTCCAGGATTGTTTTCCCAAATGTTCTACCTTAGGGTTAGAAGCATGGAATTGTAAGGTAAAGGGTTAAAATGTTATCAAAGAATCCTGGATTTATATGCCTCTGTACATATAAATGGGTGGGCTTATAGTTTATTCTTTGTGCATATTTATGTACTGTATATACTGAAAAGCCAAGCCCTGGTAGATCAGTTGGTAGCATACAGGACTTAAGAACAGGGGGTCACTGGTTCGATCCCTGGCTGGGTTAATTTCTTTCTGAGGATTGATGATAGTCATTGCGGCAGGATACCTTCCTCTCTCACGGCTGACCATTGTTTCAATGATAGTGAAGTGGGAAACCAGCCAGTGGCTTGGAAAGAATATTGTGCAGAGTTCTGATTAAAGGAACTCTAGGAAAGCATGGATAGGTGCACTGCCTGCCGCGATATAACTGAAATAATGTCGAAAGCGGCACCAAACATCATACAATCAATCTATCAGTCATTTTTTATAGAAATTTTGCTGACAGATAGATAAATGTCACATCATGTGATTGAAAGTAGATTCAATAGCAACCTGCTTCATACCGACAACTTGTTAGATCTATGTAGTTACGGAATCAGCCAAATTGAAACAAATGCATAAAATAAATATCATGTTTGATATCGGATAAAATCTAGCAATTACTATGGGAGTTATGGTACTTTTTCAGTGACCTGAAATTTTCATTTCATTCGCTTAATATGGACAATTCTGGAATGTAGTTTTCTGTTTACCACAACAATATAGTAGAATTGTCTGAATTGAAAGCTTTTGCAGACAACAAATCATGTGTTGCTGAAATGCTTAAATTTGTTTCTGAGAGTAGAAAACATTGTGGAAAAAGGAGAAAATGCTGGTTACCAGCATTTTCTCCTTTTTCCACAATGTTTTCAAAAGTCTTCTTTGTCAGGGTCATTAAAAGTCGGGATTGTGCGGTAAAGGGTTAAGGCATTTAACTGGACAAACACAAGTGAAATACAGTTCTGTAGTTCGGGAAAGTAGGCTAGCATGTATTAGAATTTTACAGCATTTTGACAGATGTTCTTATAAAAAGCAGATTTTGCAAAATCTATAATCAAATTGCTTGGATCCTCCTTTACAGTATGGGCAGAGCACCACGGTATGCATTCACCAACCATTCTGCATTTTGCAAGAAATTTCTATATTCGTAAAGGAATGCAATTTCTGATTGGCTAAACCTGAATTACTGATTGCTTTCAGGAATTGTGTTACTCTCATAATATAGAATTAGACATAGAATTCATTTAAAAATGGTTGGTGAAATTCAGGCCCCAAGCTCATATTCATCAAATGTTTCTGATAGATGTTTTAGACTTGCCACTATTCTTACCATAATTTGAATAGTTATACCATTGCTTATTGGCTATACCATTTGAAAGGAATGCAATTTCTGAGTGACTAAACCATTTTAAAAGAATACAGTTCCTGATTAGCTATTCAATTTAAAAAGAATGCACTTTCTGATTGGCTAAACCATTTTTAAGGAAAACAATTTCTCATTGACTGTACTGTTCAGAAAGTGAGTTTCTTCAACATTGAATAATTTAATTATCAGAATAAAAGTACAATTAAGAGCAGTTTCTTAATGGTTATACCATTTGGAAGGGATACAGTTTCTGATTTGCTTTACAGTTTGAAACAAATGCGCCGAGCCCTGGTAGCTCAGTTGATAGCGTGCAGGACTTGAGAACACGGGGTCCAGGGTTCGATCCCTGGCTATGACCCCTGGCTCAGCCAATTTCTTTCTGAGAATTGATGATAGTCACTGCGACAAGATTCATTCCTCTCCCACCGCTGACCATTGTCTCGACGATGATTATGTGGGAAAGCAGCCAGTGGCTTGGAAAGAAAAATTGTGCGGAATACTGGTAAAAGAGACTCCAGGAAAGCATGGATAGGTGCACTGGCTGCCGCGATATAGCTGAAATAATGTTGAAAACGGCGTTAAATATCATACAATCAATCAATCAATCATGAAACAAATGCAACATCTGATTGGCTGTACCATTTGAAAAGAATGCAATTTTTGATTGGCTATACCATTCAGAAATTATGTTCCTTGCAAATTTGTAAAAAACTTAACTATTCAAAAAAAAAAAGCAATTTTAGATGGTTGGTAAATAATTATAGTATGAGGTGTTGCCAAGATCATGCATAAGATTTAAAAAAAAAGTGTCTAAGAAGAAAATGGCAAAAAAATATATGAGATGTAAAACTATCTATGAATCTACCAGATTAATTTTTTTTCCGTGCATACCTTGATGTGAAAGTCTGCGGAACTCTTGGAAGAATCTTTCTCATTCCCGACAGAGGTTAACACCCGACACTTCAAGGTCATTGAGTTGTACTGTTCTAACCAGTTGGTAGCTGTCTGCTAATGTACTTAACTCTTTACGAACCAACAAAATTTTAGATTTGTCCAAATTGAAAGCATTTGCAGACGACAAAATAGATGTGGCTCAAAAGTTGAAATTGTTTTGGGAAGGTTAGAAAACACTGTGGGAAAAGGAGAAAATGCTGGTAACTATCATTTTCTCCTTTTCCAACAATGTTTTTCAAGCATTTTTTTTTTTTCAGGATCATTAAAACTTGTGATTGTGTGGTAAAGAGTTATCCCTTTACCACACAATCCCGAGTTTTTATGACCCTAATCAGGAAGACTTGAAAACATTGTGGGAACAGGAGAAAATGCTGGTAACCATCATTTTCTCCTTTTCCCACAATGTTTTCTAAAGACTTCTTTCTCAGGGTCGTCAAAAGTAGGGATTGTGTGGTAATGGGTTAAATGTTTAATTGATTGTATGGTTTTAATGTTTTCTACATAATTTTCAGTTATATTGAAGCTGCCATTGCCCCTATCCATGCTTTCTTGGACTTCCTGTTGCTAGCAGTAGTCTTTTCCCACTATGTTCTCAAAAGCTTTCTTTCTAAGCATCGTTAAAATGTGGGATTTTATGGTAAAGAGTTTGTCGCAAGTAATTTTTCCAGGCATTGATTTATGCCTTTTTAATTTTAACTCCATACCAAACGACAAAATTTTGGACTGGACCTAATTGAAAACATTTGCAGACAACAAATTGAATGTCTCTTAAATGGAGCTTTCTGTATTCAATAGAGTAGTAAACATTGTGGGAATAGGAGAAAATGCTGGTTACCAGCATTTTCTCCTTTTCCCACTATGTTTTCAAAATGCTGCTCTTCCAGGGTCGTTAAAACTCAGGACTGCATGGTAAAGGGTAAACCTGAAAGTCACTTTGAAAATTGAATGTTTATTGAAAACCACTAGTACAGTAAGTTTGATATATTTAGTATGCAAATAAACTGGACGTCATAGAATCTTTATTGTTGCTCTCAGTGGATGGTGTCTGGCAAGCTGTTTTTGGAATTCAAAGAACTCAGTTAACCCTATACCACACAATCCCAAGTTTTAACATCTTTGAAGAGGAGGGCAAGCTGGTAACCAGCATCTTCTCCTTTTCCAACAATGTTTTCTGTTGGATCAAAGACAAATCATTGAGCTACATTCAATTTGTCGTCTTAAAAAGCTTTCAGTTTGGTAGAGTCCAAAATATCTTTGTTACGTAAAGAGTTGAATTCCAAGCAAGAAAAAGAACTGCAGTAAATAGTTAATTTCTGATGCAGCTGTAGGCATGCAAACAAGGGACATAATTGTTCTATTTTTAGCCCTGCTGCTTTCAAAAGAAACATGGAAGTACTGTCATAGCCCTGCTGCTGCTGCTGCTGCTGCTGTTGTTGTTGTTATTTGACAATTTTTTAGATGTTTGTCATTTCTTAATGTATTTAATTCAAACTTAGACTTGTTCACTATCAAAGGGGGACCTCATACCAGAGGGCCAGGTAATTCTCAAAGTAGCTTTTACTCAGTTATGCCCCCTTTTAGCTTGGTTGTTTTTGGAGAAATCAATGAGGTATTGGTATAGCCCTGGCGTTATCTGCACTGTCATGGGGCAAAAAAATTGATATTTTACAATATCAAAAGGGGAGCCCGAACAACAAGTGCAGGTAACTATTAAAGCAATTTTTGGCACAATTATGCCCCTTTTCCTCCTTAAAATTTTCACTGAAAATCTTGCAACTGCAGAATTCAACTTAACCCTTTACCACACGACCAATTTTAGACCTGTCCGAATTGAAAGCATTTGCAGAGGACAGTTTCAATGTGGATCATATGAAATGATTTTTCTTTGATAGGGTAGAAAACATTGTGGGAAAAGGAGAAAATGCTGGTTACCAGCATTTTCTCCTTTTCCCACAATGTTTTCAAAAGCCTTCTCTATCAGGGGTGTCAAAAGTCGTCATTGTGTGGTAAAGGGTTAAAATCAAGCAAATACAGCCGAGCACTGGCAGCTGCATGTGGTGTTCTTGTTTTTCATTTTTCCGTAGCTTTTGTGCATACTGCTCCTCAAATCTTGCTTTTCAGGACTCTTAAGTCCTTTGATTCTATCTGCGTTTAATTTTTTGTCTGCAAAATGCATTCCGTACAGACAGTTCTTAACCCTTAGGGCACTAAGCACGTCTTTAAAACCTTTCGTGGCCAGTATAGATCAAGATCAGACTGCACAAAATGTGCAGTCTGATTTTGGATCTACACAGTCCAATAAGGAGATATTTTTCCTTAAAAATAAAGTAACTTTCAAATGGCAACATTTGGAGTTTTTACTACCTGCTTGAAAGTTTCTTTTTATCTAGCAGAAATTCAAAGCAATTGACGACAAAGTGGACAAAATAAAAGTGGCTAAAATGATGAGGTTTCTCTTTGGTAGGGTAGAAAACATTGTTGGAAAAGGAGAAAATGCTGTTTACCAGCATTTTCTCCTTTTCCCACTTTGTTTTCAAAAGTCTTTTTTCTGAAGGTCATTAAAAGTCTGGATTGTGTGGTAAAGGGTCAAGGGTTAATCTTTCCATTATACTGACGAATTAACAAATGTTAATTTTGTTCTCCGGTAGAAAATAAACCTAAGACAAACAGGGTTACCAGCTGAGGAGAAAGTTAACAGAGCACTTAGATATGTACGGATTTTATTAAGCACTGACATTTGCTGTTTCTACTGACGTCATAGGGAAGCCTGAATGATGTCAATGACCCCTAGCTGCCGTCTGCTCTGACAGCGGTTACACGCACTAAAGAGTTTTCATTTACACCTCTGTGTTTTGTGCAGTGATACATCAATATTGATATAGGTATCTATGTGTTTAGAGAGATACCAGTAGAAGCTTACCTCTGTAGCAAACAATTATGAGTTTTAGAGACCCTGAAGATATTAATTGATTGTATTGGTGTTTAATGCTGTTTTCAACATCATTTCAGTTATATTGCACCTATCCATGCTTTCCTAGGGTTTCTTTTACCAGTACTCCGCACAATATTCTTTCCAAGCCACTGGATGCTTTCTCACATAACCATCATTGAAACAATGGTCAGGGGTGAGAGAGGATGAATCCTGTCACAATGACTATCATCAGTCCTCGGAGAGAAATTGGCCGAACCACGTATTAAACCAGCAACCTCTTGTTGTCAAGTTTTATACGCTACCAACTGAGCTACCGCGGCTCGGCAGACCCCGAAGAGAACTACAAGTTTTAAACTTGTCCAAAATGAAAGCAAATTAAATGTACCTGAAAAATTAAAATCCGTTTTTGAACGGTAGAAAACACTGTTGGAAAAGGAAAAAATGCTGGTTACCAGCATTTTCTCCTTTTCCCACAATGTTTTTAAAAGGCTTCTTTCTCAGAGTCGTTAAAAGTCAAGATTGGATGGTAAAGGGTTCAAGGATTTTAAGACACCGATAATAGATCTATTTGTATAATATTAATTTTGATTGCTTTTCGGATAACATTTTTGGCTCTATAAAATACAAGCTCTGGTAAATGCATTAGTAATGCACGTAGTTTGGATGGGAATTTGTTTGTGATGTTTTAAGAGAGTTATGGACAATTTCCTGTGGAAGTAAAACTCAGAAATTTATAGATAAATACTGAAATTATGTCTCTCACATTACCAGTATGTTCATTTGAATTTGACTCATTTCTTCACGGAGCAATTTTTTGCACAACAATTTCTACCCTTTCACAGACAAGTTTCATCAATTTGGCTTTATCAGGGGTAGGAATTAAGAGAGAGTTTTGCTGTCCTAAAAGCATGAATTATTGTCATGAACTTTTCTGTTCACTGCTGACAAAGAATTGATAAGAATTAATACACAATTGACATAAATAAACAAAGGCTCTGATTATGTGGACTGGCTCTGAAAATGTGGACTGGCTCTGAATACGTTATCAATACCAATGGATTAGGGCTTCCTTTCAAAAACTTATTTTGCTAATTTAATGGCAATATCAGTCTGAAATTAGGTCCTTGATGTATTTTTTCGGCTACGGTCAACTCACAACACAAATGATTCAGACAACACAACACTGTACACATTCTGCAACTTTCCATGGTGTAGAAAACACGTTGGAAGACCAGACATTCTCCTTTTTTCAAAATTCAGACAGAAGAACACATTTGTACAAAGAATGATGAGCTTACCTGTTTTTCATTTGTTTTTGAGCCGATATTTTTGGAACTGGAAGACCAACACAACATTTTATCGTCAGAGCCCTTGACAATGTTTTGTTCTCTTTCTGATAAAAATCCCATCCTTGGTGCCATATTTACATGTAATTTGTTGTCAGCAAAATGCTTTCAATTTGGACAAGTCTAAAGTTTTTTTTTTGCCTTTTTTGTGAAATTGTTTAACCTTAATTCCAAACTTTAACAACCCTGAGGAAGAAGTCT
Organism: Hippopus hippopus; assembly: GCA_946811185.2. Lineage (NCBI taxonomy): Eukaryota > Metazoa > Mollusca > Bivalvia > Cardiida > Cardiidae > Hippopus > Hippopus hippopus. The sequence goes on from OX328109.1 coordinate 2,422,203, forward strand.
TTTGAAAACAGTGTGGAATAAGAAGGAAATACTGGCAACCAGCTTTTCTCCTTTTCCCACAATGTTTTCTAGTCTTTCCAAAACAAATTGCAGTTTTGGAGTTTCGCTGTCTTTAAATGCTCTCAGTTTGGACCAGTCTAAAATTGTGTTGCTTGGTAAAGAGTTAACCGTTTACCAAAGGATAAAATTTTGGAATCAGCCAAATTAAAAGCATTTGCAGAAGATACATGTGGCTCAAATGATGTTAGTCTCAGACAGGGCAGAAAAAATTGTGAAAAAAGGAGAAAATGCTGGTAACCAGCATTTTCTCCTTTTTACCCACAGTTTTTTTAAAATCTCTCTCCTCAGGGTCATTAAGACTCAGGATTGTGTGGAAAAGAGTTTATAACAGAGGTACATCACAGACAAGATCAAAGCTTTGATTGTCTTTATTGTCTAAGAGATTAATCCTATGCCACACAATCCCAAGTTTTAACGACCTTGAGGAAAAAAACTTTTGAAAACATTGTGGGAAAAGGAGAAAATGCTGGTAACTAGCATTTTCTCCATTTCCCACAAAGTTTTCCTCTTTATCAAAAACAAATCATCATTTGAGCTGCATTCAATTTGTCGTCTGCAACTGCTTTTAGTTTGGACCAGTCTAAAATTTTGTTGTGTGGTATAGAGTTAATCCTATTATATGATGATTAAAAACAGCTTATGATGTTTTGAGCTTGGATTATATTTTTTTATGCCCCAGAAAATTTTTTTCCAGGGCATATAGGTTTTGTTTGGTCTGTGTGTCCATAGGTCCATATGTAATTTCATATCCAGGTCATAACTTTTTTCCCTTTGATTCTGTTTCAAAAAAATGCAGGTAACCAGTATCTTCTCCTTTTCCAACAGTGTATTTTACCCTTTTAGAGACAAATTTCATCAAATGAGTCATGTTTCATTTGTCGTCTGGAAATGCTTTCAATTTGGATGAGTCTACATTTTTGTCATCTGCAAAAAAATTAAAACAGCAGAACAAATAAGCATGTCAGTAGTATTGTTTAGCAAAGGTGTACCAAGACAATTGGTTTAGGTCTATCATCTTTCAAAGTTTCTGTGCAGTGTATGGAGTAGTATAATTGATTAATTGATTGATTGGTGTTTGACATCATTTTCAATATTATGAATTCAGTTATATAGTGGGGGCCAGTGCACCTATCCATGCTTTCCTGGAGTTCCTTTGACTGGTACTTTGCAAAATATTCTTCCCAATCCACTGGCTGCTTTCTCACATAACCATTGTCAGAACAATGATCAGTGGTGAGAGAGGAATGAACCCTGTCACAATGACTTTCATCAGTCCTCAGAAAGAAATTGGCCGAGCTGGGGATTCGAATCAGCGACCTCATGTCCTCGGGTCCTGTACACTACTGACTGGGTTAGTATACAGTCATAATGTTTGGAAGTAAGATAATTGAACATTCAAATGTCTCAGTGTAGTTGTTAAAAAAAAAAAAACCTTCTAATTTGCTAATATTTTTTGTACTTTCAGATTCAACAGAGTTTTTGAAGTCAATTCAGATTGCCTTGGAAACCCATTTACTTGAGCTACCCAGTAAATTCTCCTTCACCTCCCTTCTAGATATGTGGGTATGTATAGGCTCTGTACAGTTAATCTTAATTAATAACCACCTTTATTCAACAAGTGACCCATTTACACGGGCTACCAAGTAAATTCTCCTTCGTCACTCTACTAGATATGTGGGTATGTATGGGCACTATACACAGTAATATGTACCTTAATTAGTGGCCACCTCTATGTGATAACCAACCTGTATTAATCTTTTTCCACACAATCCTGACTTTTAACAGCCCTGAGAAAGAAGGCTTTTTGAAAACATTGTGTGAAAAAAAGAAAATGCTGATAACTAGCATTTTTTCCTTTTTCCAACAAAGTTTTCTACCCTTTTACCGACAAATCACACTCTTCAAGCCACATTTGATTTGACATTCTGTAAATGGTTTGAATTTGGACAAGTCTGAAGTTCTGTCGTTTGGACACGGGTTAACTCAACAAAATTTTAGACTTGTCTGATATTCAGAGCATTTACAGATGACAAATGAAAGGTGGCTCAGGTGATGAAACTTGCCTTTGATTTGGTAGAAAACATTGTGGGAAAAGGAGAAAATGCTGGTTACCAGCATTTTCTCTTTTTCCCACAATGTTTTCAAAAGTTTTCTTTCTCAGGGTGGTTAAAGTTCGGAATTGAATGGTAAAGGGTTGAGCAAACATAATGTTGAAGTCCCAGAAAGGCAAATTGTAGTGAAATATACCTATACTAAGCACCTGCCTCAACTCTTTATCAGATGACATTTTTGACGTGTTCAAATTTTTGTTAGCTCACCTGAGCACAAAGTGCTCAAGGTGAGCTTTTGTGATCGTGCTGTGTCCGTCGTGCTACGTGCATCGTGCGTCGTCAACTTTTACCTTGTGTACGCTCTAGAGGCCACATTTTATGTCCAATGCCGATGAAACTTTGTCAGAATGTTTGCCTTGATGATATCTTGGACGAGTTCGAAAATGAGTCGTGTCGGGTCAAAAACTAGGTCACTAGGTCAAATCTTAGAAAAACCTTGTCTACACTCTAGTGGCATTTTCAGTCCAAAACTCGAAAGTTGGTCTGAATGTTTGTCTTGATGATATCTTGAATGAGTTTGAAAATGAGTCATGTCGGGTCAAAAACTAGGTCACTAAGTCAAATCTTAGAAAAAACTTGTGTACGCTCTAGAGGCTACATTTTTGGTCCGAAACTCTTGAAGGTTGGTCAGAATATTTGTCTTGATGATATCTTTGATGAGTTAGAAAATGAGTCATGTCGGGTCAAAAACTAGGTCACTAGGTCAAATCTTAGAAAAACCTTGTGTACACCTTAGAGGCCACATTTTCAGTCCGAAACACTTGTAGGTTATTCAGAATGTTTGTCTTGATGATATCTTGAACGAGTGTGAAAATGGGTTATGTCGGATCAAAAACTAGGTCAATAGGTCATATCTTAGAAAAACCTTGTATACGCTCTAGAGGCCACATTTTCAGACCTATACTCATGAAACTTGATCAGAATATTTGTCTTGATGATTTCTAGGATAAGATTAAAAATGGGTCATGTTGGGTCATAAACTAGGTCACTGGGCCAAATGTTATAAAAACCTTGTTTATCCTCTACAGGCCACATTTTTAGTCAAAAACTCGTGTAAGTTGGTCAGAATGTTTGTCTTGATGATATCTTGAATGAGTTTGAAAATGAGTCACATCGGGTATAAAACTAGGTCATCAGGTCAAATCTTTGAAATAGCTTGTGTAGCTCTACAGTCATCATTTTTTGTCCAGTACTTAGGAGCTAGAGGCCAAATTTTCAGTCCAGTAGTTATGAAAGCTTGGTAGAATGTTTGTCATAACATCTCGAAAGAGACTGAAAATAGGTCATGTTTGGTCAAAAGACTCAGGTGAGCGACTTCAGGGCCATCATGGCCCTCTTGTTAATTTTGAAAAGAGTAGAAAACAATAATATGGAAAAAGGAGAAATTGCAGATTACCAGCATTTTGCCTTTTCTGCAATGATTTTGAAGAGCCTCCTTCCTCAGGGATGTTTTGAGACTAAGGGGTAGCTGGTTCGATGAATCCCTGGCTTGGCCAATTTCTCTCTTGGGATTGATGATAGTCATGGTGACAGGATACATTCTTGTCTCACTGCTGATCATTGTTTCGACGATGGTTATGTCGGAAAGTAGCTATTGGCTTTGGAAGAGTACAGTCGAACCTGGTTTAAGAGACCACCCAAGGGAAATCTCTTACAGTCTCTCACAGCAGTTTGTTCTTTTAAGCTGATGCAATCATACTTAATATTCCAGTGGAGGTTATTAAAATATTATTACATGCACTTCAGAAATAACTTTATAAATGCTCTGAGAAAGAAAGCTTTTGAAGACATCATGGGAATAGGAGAAAATGCTGGTGTCCAGCATTTTCTCCCTTTCCCACAATGTTTTCTAACCTTTCAGAGTCAAATTCAATCATTTGAACCACATTTAATTTGTCGTCTGCAAATGCTTTCAATTTGGACATGTCTAAAACTTTGGCGTTTGGTAAAGAGTCAAAGTACCCTTGGCGGAGAAAGAGTTTATGGTATTGTCTACTTTACATAGGAGACGTGCTTTGTGAAAGGGGGCTTAGTTTAAACATATTTATTTTACATCGATTGAGAGACAAGTTCTTACAACTTACGCTAATCTCTCGCGATTCTGCTTCCTGGGAACTACACCAGTACTCGTGCCAAATGTGTGGGCCAATGAAAAATCCTAAAGCTGACACCCACTCTCGGGTATTGAACTCGGGACCTTATAGTTATGAGGCTGACGCTTTACCCCACACCCACGGACACCAGAAAAGGGGGGCTTAACCCTTTCCTACACAATCCGGAGTTTTAACGACCCTGGCAGATTAGACTTTTGAAAGCATTGTGGGAAAAAGAGAAAATGCTGGTAACCAGCATTTTCTTTTTTCCCCACAATGTTTTCTGTCCTTCTCAATACAAATTTCAATTTTTGAGTCTTAATTTATTTTGTCGTCTGCAAATGCTTTCAATTTGGACTTGCCTAAAATTTTGTCATTTGGGAAAGAGTTAATATATCTGCATAAAGTATCAACCCATATCAGCCTGCGCAATCTGCGCAGGCTAACATGGGTGGATATTTTTAGCTGTTTTGTCCATTTTCTCTGTATGTCCAAGGACTGTTCTACATAATGACTCAGTCGGTTGTTAGACAAAATGGATTTTGTTGATCCATAATTATATGATGATATACTTGGTATAATGTGTCACAGAGGTGCATTAAACCCCCTTTTCACACAGCATGGCTCATATGTATCTTCTTTTTTTTTTCCACTTGCAGGAAATGAGTGTACGAAAAGCCTGTCTTTCCACAACATGAACTCTGATCAATACCTGTCAATATCTGTATCAGAGTGTCCCAGTCAAACTGTGAACAAGGGTCCTAGAAGTTATTACTTGATCAGCAGACAAAAGTACATGAGCAGTCAGATCTGAAGATCCAGTATTTGTAATAGAAAAAAGGCCATACATATAATTGCAAACAAAGGAAATTAACAATATTTGTATCCATCTTTTTGATACTTTACCAAACAATCCCTGGTTCTAATGATGCTAAGAAAGAAGGCTTTTGAAAAAGATATGGGAAAAGGAAAAAATGATGGTAAGCATCATTTCCTCCTTTTCCCACAATGTTTTCTACCCTGTTAACTTTTTACAAGTGTAAGCAATCCTTACTTTTAACAACCCTGAGGAAATAGCCTTTTTTAAAACCTTGTTGGAAAAGGAGAAAATGCTGGTAACCAGCATTTTCTCTTTTTCCCACAAGGTTTTCTACACTTTCAGAGACAATCACCTTTATTTCAGCTACATTTAATTTGTTCTCTGCAAATGTTTTCAATATGAACGTGGCACAAATTTCATCATTCGGTAAAAGGTTAAACATTTATCCCATCTGAAAATTGAAAGCAATTGCAGATGACAAAATAAATGTGCCACTAATGATTTAATCTGTTATTTTGTTGGATAGAAAACATTGTGGACAAAGAAGAAAATGCTATTGACTAGCATTTCCTCCTTTTCCCATAATGTTTTCAAAAACCTTTTTCCTCAGTGTTGTTACAACTCTAGATTGTGCAATAAAGGGTTAATGCATTTTCAAAAAGTATCAACCTATGTCAGCCCGAGCAGTCTGAAGGCTGACCTTGGTCGATACATTTTTGCTTTAGTTAAATTATCTGCATGTCCAAGGACCAGTCTACTTTATGATTCAGTCGCGTGTTAGATGAAATTGATTTTATGGATCCATAATCATGTGATGATTTGCTTAGTATAATGGGCTACAGAGATGCATTTTACCCCCTTTTACTAGAGCATAGCTCTTTATGAAAGACAAAGTCTCGGGTGTGTGCATGAACAAGGTGAGAACAAGGGAGACCAGTCAGTACACTGTCGTGTGACAACTGGACAGAGATCTGGTTAGATTTGTATGATAAAAAACAAACTGTTGGAATCCAGGAACAACACCTCTAATTAGTTACATACGTGTCAGTATTGTATATTATTATCATGAGTTATCCTTATTCCACACAATCCTGTGCTTTATTGATGCTCAAGTAGAGGATTTTGAAAACATTGTGGATAAGAAAATGATGATAAGAAGCATTTTCTCCTTTTGCCACGATATTTTCTATCCTTTTAAAGGTAAATTCCGTTTGTGCCACATTTAGTTTTTTGTCTGCAAATGTTTTAATTTTGGAATAGTTCAAATTATGTAGTTTTATAAAGGGTACCTCTCTAATAGGATTGCTTTCAAAAGGTTGAAAGCGTTGAAGAAAAATGCTGGCTACCAGCATTTCGCTCCTTTAAAATTTTTGCAGGATATTTTCATGAACTTATTTTCTTGTTAAGATATGGAACACTTCTTTTTTCATCTCTGTCTGCTATTTGCTTGGCCTTTGCCTTCTTAATAATGATGTATTTTTGTGTGACACATTGAACTAACAGATATGACATAAAATTTCAGTGAATCATATTTTCAATTTTCAGTGCTCATTCAGATTCTTTAGACTTGTCCAAATCGAAAGCATTTGCAGACGACAAAATAAAAGTGACTGAAAATTTAAAATTTGTTTTGTGTAGGGTAGAAAACATTGTGGGAAAAGGAGAAAATGCTGGTTACCAGCATTTTCTCCTTTTCCCATAATGTTTTCTAAAGGCTTCTCTCTCAGGGTCGTCAAAAGTAGGGATTGTGTGGTAATGGGTTAAGTAACATTTTAAGTGTAATTCTCAAGAATTTCCTAAGTTATGGAGATTTTGAGTGACAAAACTAAATACATGTATTGGCCAAAACCATTTGGTTAACCCTTTACCAGAAGACAAAATTGCAGACTGATTCAAATTGAAAACATTTGCAGATGACAAATTGAAGGTGGCCTAAATGACAAAATTTGCCCTTGATAGGGTAGAAAACATTGCGGGAAAAGGAGAAAATGCTGGTTACCAGCATTTTCTCCTTTTCCCACAATGTTTTCAAAAGCTCTCTTTGTCAGGGTCGTTAAAAGTCGTCATTGTGTGGTAAAGGGTTAAGCCAATCAGAATCCATATTCATCAGCCATTCTAAAGAACGTTCTTAGTCTTATTCTCAAGAATTTTCTAAATGTGAAAGTAGCACAAGTTCTGGTTGGCTAAACCATTCGGTTTAGCCAAACCATTCAGTTTAGCCAATCAGAGCTTGTGTTACTTTCTAAATCTAGAATAAGACAAAGAATATTCGTATGAATGGTTGGTGAACATAGGCCCAGAAATTGCATTACTGTCTAAATTTAGAATGAGACTAAGAATGCGTTATAGATTGGTTGGTGAATACAGGTCCTTGTTTTTTAATGGATGTTTATGTCTGTATATACATTTGTATATTATTATAAAAATACTGAACCAAAGGTTTTTTTTTTTTTTTTGCTGAGCCCTGGTTGCTCAGTCGGTAGCGAACAGGACAGGACCTGAGAACAGCAGGTCACTGGTTAGATAACCTGCTCGGCCAATTTTTTTACGAGGATCGATGATAGTCATTGTGACAGGATTCATCCTCTCTCACGGCTGACAATTGTTTCGGTGATGGTTATGTGGGAAAGCAGCCAGTGGCTTGGAAAGAATATTGTGCGGAGTACTGGTAAATAAAACTACATAAAAGCATGGATGGGTGCTCTGGCTGTCGCAATACAACTGAAATAATGTTGAAAACGGCATTAAATGCCATTACAATCAATCAATCTTTTCTGTTTTACTTACCAGTCAACTTATTTTGGGTAGAAACATGTTATCTGTCACTTTATGTCCAAATTTTAACCTTTTATGAAAGTACTCCAATTATTATGATATGTTTAACTGTATGGTGTTTAATGCCATTTGCAGCATTATATCTGTAATATTGTGGCAGCTAATGCACCTATTCATGCTCTCCTGGAGTTATGTTTACCAGCACTTTGCACACTATTCTTCACAAGTGACTGGCTACTTTTGTCTATAACCATCATCAGAACAATGATCAGTGGTGAGAGAGGAATGGATCCTCACCAATTCTTGGAGAGAACTTTGTTAAGGCAAATACCATACAGACAAAGGCCTTTGAAGCATTGTGGGAAAGGGAAAAATTGCCGAGAAGCAGATTTTTCTCGTTTTCCTTCTCTGTTTTCTATTCTTTCTTGGACAAATTCCATGGTTTGAGCCACATTTAACCCTATACCACATAATCCCAAAAAAAAGGGGCTTTCAGTAGCCAAGCCTTGGTAGCTCAATCTGTAGCATGCAGGACATGAGAACAGGGGGTCGTGGGTTTGATCCCTGGCTCCGCCAATTTCTTTCCGAGGATTGATGATAGTCATTGCAACAGGGTTCATTCCTCTCCCACCGCTGACTATTGTCTCGACAATGGTTATGTGGGAAAGCAGCCAGTCGTTGGAAAGAAAATTGTTGGAGTACTGGTAAAAGAGACTCCAAGAAAGCATGAATAGGTGCACAAGCCGACGCGATATAACTGAAATAAAGTTGAAAACGGCGTTAAATACCATACAGTCAATCATTTAGCCCATACAGATCAGCAGGCATTTTTTAACTCTTTATCAAACAACAAAATTTTGGAGTTGACCGAACTGAAAGTATCCTCAGACGACAAATTAAAGTATCTTAATGAATTCCATCTTCGATCAGAAAGACATTTTACAATATTGTGAGAAATGAAAAAAATTATGTTTACAAGCTATTTCTCCTTTTCTCACTGTTTTCAAAAGCCTTCTCCTTCAGAGTTTTTAAACTCAGGGTTGTGTAGTTAAGAGCTTAGAGAGCTAAGGTACTTTGTGTTTGTATGTGCTAGCAATTCTACAGGAAACCCCCCCCCCCCCACCCCCACCCCCCATATCCAAAATCCGTATAAAAGACATCTTTTATGTGAAAAGACATAACTATTGCAGTTTTAAGGCTGTTTCTGGCATGAAAATTTTAGTCTGAACAAAGCAGACAAGTCTGTATTATTATTTTTTCAGTCTGATTTTGTTCTTCTGTGGTAATAGAAGCATGATAGGCACTATAGGGGTTAGATACTTCCCATATGTTTATCATGAAGGTAACAAGGAACATACTGCGGAGTGTAACTGGCAGAACCATCAGGGTGGGGGACCCTTGTATAGTGGGAGGGGGAATGGACTTTATCAAATTTAATTTCCAAACTAGAGTCTTTTTTTGCAGTCTGATTTTTTTTTCATCTGTGGCAGCAGAAGCAGGATAGGCACTGTAGGGGTTAGATACTTTCCATATGTTTATCATGAAGGTAATGAGGAAAATATTGCGGAGTGTAACTGGTAGAATATCTGGGTGGGGGAATCATGAAGAGAGGGAAGGGGGTGGACCTTATCAAATTTAATTTGAGAATACTGAAAGCTATCAACCCTTTAACTGCTAAATAGCTAAAATAGAACTTTCTAGTCGATAGTAAAAACCCAGATGTTGCTATTTCAGACTTATTTTTTGGAGAAAATGTCTCCATTGTCGCAGTTAGCAGCCTAATGGTTAATACTGAAAGCTATTTAGAAGTGTGCAAATATGTTTCGCCGAGACCTGTAGTGCTATTGGTGGCGTACAGGAGTGGAGGAAATGGGGTTGCTGGTTCCGATCCCTAGCTGGGCCAATTTCTTTCCAAGGACTGATGATAGTCATTGCAACATTAACCATTTACCACACAATGACGCCTTTTAACGCCCCTGAAGAAGAGGCCTTTTGAAAACATTGTGGGAAAAGGAGAAAATGCTGGTAACCAGCATTTTCTCCTTTACCCACAAAGTTTTCTACCCTATCAAAGGAAAGTTGCGTCATTTGAGCCACTATGAAATTGTCGTCTGCAAATGCTTTCAATTTGGATAGGTCTTTAATTTTGCCGTGTGGTAAAGGGTTAAGGACTTAGCAGGCTGCCATAGGTCGATGCTTTTTTCAGATGCAATAAACCCCTTTTTCATAGAGCATGATTATTTTTATCATAGTTTAAGTGAATACCATTGCCACAGCAAGCCCCAGACAACAGTAATAACAACTTGCCACATGGCTTCTATAGACATGATGACGTCATACAACCTCTGTACAGTTTCAGGGGAGCTTTCTATATTAAACGGTTACCTAAAATAGGTCTGTTATGGATCATTTTCCATTCACTTCAAGAATCTAGTATATGCAAGCCGTGGTTAAACTCCATTTTAACGATTCTTTAGAAGTTGAACAAATTATATGTAAGGGTTGGCGACCATAGGTCGGGTTCGAGACAGATTCATGAATGCATACGTCATTATTATTTTAAAATTTTAAATAAAAGTACCTGTCGGCCATGCCGGATAGCGTAAACGGGCGTCTCATAGATAGAAATTTTGCAGCAGAAAGTTTGCCGTGATAGAAGTCGTCCCCGCTGCTACTGCTGCTACAGGCTCTCGCGTTCGGTTTATGCAACGCAAAAAAAAAAAGCGCATATAATAACGACACGAACGTGTCAAGGACAGCTAACAGTCAATTTACACATACCACAGCGACTAGCGGACAAGTAACGTGTAGACCTGAAGTTCTACGTATGAGAAACCCACAAAACGTTCTTCGAACTCTAGAAGGAAAATGTTTTTGCCCCTGCCACGTGACTGACAAAACATTTAGTCCTATGAATCTTCTATTGTGTGCATGAGCAAAGATGTTCAGATTAGCATCAAGCAGATCAATAAGTGCTTGGATCGAGGCCGCTTTATACTGCAGGCAGTTCCTAATACCATGATGTACTGATGAAGATCCTCAAAGTTCGATCGGATCCTCACCCAAGACACGCAAGTACAGAGTGAGGGAGTCTTTCAAGCGATTAAAGCTTCAGAACATGTGCGTCATCATTTTGGTCCCGTGTACTACCTTTTCTAACCTGTTATTCGTTACTTTACACGCCATCATATTTGTATGAGCTATGCTCTGGCAAAAGGGGGTTTAATGCATCTCTCAGATTATACCAAGCAAGTCATCACATAATTATGGATGAAGAAAGCTCTTTTTGTCTAACAATGATCCTTGGACATGTAGTAAATATACCAAAGGCAAAGAAGTTTCGACCCCGGTCAGCCTGCGGGGACTGCGCAGGCTGACCTGGGACGATACTTTTTGCAGATGCATTAAACATTAAACCCCTTTATCACAGAGTATGGCATATATGATATTCGATATCATCTATTTACTGTGATGATGTATTATAGAATTAAGATTGGTTCCAATTACTCAAGAATGCGCAAGCGCCATTATTTTCTTACTACTAGAGTGCTTAAATGCTCAGTCCTTACTGCAGCATCGGTTTAGTATTGCAAAAACCTGAAAGTATCAAAAGATACACCTTTTTTTCCATCATTAGTTCAGTACTTACAATAAATGCCTTCCATTAGCGTTGCCTTGATTTTGTGATGATGGAATAACTTGGAACAATAAGAGGTGTGCGCAGTGGAACATGTAGATCTAGAGGATATTTTCTTTTTTTTTTTCGGTGAAAGATCGAAATTTATTTCATCGAGTGAACATCATCGGTAATATTTCACGAGTGGTGAAATAATTACCGATGATGTTCACTCGATGAAATTAATTTTTATCTTTCACTGAATAAAAACAATTATTTCATGCTTTCCAGTAGTTTATCGAGAAATAAGGGTGGAAATTTTTTCGATATTTAATGTTTACGGCCAGTGAAAAATACCGATTTTATTTTTTAACTCTTCAATTGAAGGCGTAAACAGTGGTTCCCGCGCACTAGGTAAAATGTGCGTGCCACTAATCCAGATGAAAATATGACGTAATTTAGCCTACATTTCTCGCGCTTTACGTAATATCGTGATGCGTTGTTATGCGCAGGGGGTACACAACGGATAATTACCGAAAAGAACTGTACTGGATTTTGATGTAAGTCCCCCCACCCCCCCCCCACCCCCCCCAAAAAAAAAGGTTAGAAGCATGAAATAAATAGAATAGATATTTTTTTTAGCTCACCTGAGCACGAAGTGCTCATGGTGAGCTATTGTGATCGTGCTGTGTCCGTCGTCCGTCGTCAACTTTTTGCCTTGTGTACGCTCTAGAGGCCACATTTTCAGTCCGATACTCATGAAACTTGGTCAGAATGTATGTCTCGATGATATCTCGGACGAGTTCGAAAATGGGTCATGTCAGGTCAGAAACTAGGTCACTAGGTCAAATCTTAGAAAAATCTTGTGTACGCTCTAGAGGCCACATTTTCTGTCCAATACTCCTGAAAGTTGGTCAGAATGTTTGCTTTGATGATATCTCAGACGAGTTCGAAAATGGGTCATGTAGGGTCAAAAACTAGGTCACCAGGTCAAATCTTAGAAAAACATCGTGTACGCTGTAGAGGCCACATTTTCAGTCCAATAGTCTTGAAAGTTGGTCAGAATGTTTGTCTTGGTGAAATCTCAGACGAGTTCAAAAATGGGCCATGTTGGATTAAAAACTAGGTCACCAGTTCAAATCTTAGAAAAACCTTGTGTAGGCTCTAGAGACAACATTTTCTATCCAATACTCTTGAAAATTGGTCAGAATGTTTGCCTTGATGATATATGAAACAAGTTTGAAAATGGGCCATGTCGGGTCAAAAACTAGGTCACTAGGTCAAATCTTAAAAAACCTTTTGTACGTTTCAGAAGCCACATTTTCTGTCCAATACTCTTGCAAACTGGTCAGAATGTTTGTCTTGATAATATCGCAGACGAGTTTCAAAATGGGCCATGTCGGGTCAAAAACTAGGTCACTAGGTCAAATCTTAGAAAAACCTTGTATACAATCCAGAGGCCATATTTTCAGTCCAATGCTCTTCAAAGTTGGTCAGAATGTTTGTCATGATGATAGCTTGGATGAGTTTGAAAATGGGTCATGTCAGGTCAAAAACTAGGTCACTGGGTGAAATCTTGGAAAAACCTTGTGCACGCTCTAGAGGCCACATTTTCAGTCCAATAATTTTGAAATTTGGTCAGAATGTTTGTTTTGATAATATCTTAGACTAGTATGAAAATGGGTCATGTTGGATAAAAAACTAGGTCACTAGGTCAAATCTCGGAAAAACCTTTTGTACACACTAGAGGTTACATTTTTAGTCCAATATTCTTTATAAACTTGGTCAGAATGTTTGTCTTGATGATATCTTGCATGATTTTGAAAATGGGTCACGTGGAATTGAAAACTAGGTCACCAAGTTTAATCCTGGAAAAACCTTGTGTACACTCTAGAGGCCATATTTTCAGACCAATAATCTTGGAAATTTGCTTAGAATGTTTGTCTTGATAATATCTTAGACTAGTATGAATATGGGTCATGTTGGATAAAAAACTAGGTCACTAGGTCAAATCTGGGAAAAAACTTTTGTACACCCTACCGGCCACATTTTCTCTCAAATACTCATGAACGTTTGTCGGAATGTATGTCTGGATAATTTCTACATGTCAAGTAAGCCGCTGAGACAAATTATAGAAAAAGCTTGTGTACACTCTAGAGGCCATATTTGTAAGTCCAATACTAATGAGTGTTTGTCAGAATGCTTGTCTTAATATCTCTGAAGAGATTGGAAATGGGTCATGTTTGATCTAAAGGCTCAGGTGAGCGACTTCAGGGCCATCATGGCCCTCTTGTTTTCTTTTTTTGAAAGATCGAAATTTATTTCATCTCGTGAACATCATCGGTAATCGGTTATTGATATTATATAATAATTATATAATATAATCGATGATGTTCACTCTGGAAGAATGGGGCAACGTCTAACAGCATGGAATAACTTTGCACTTCCTGTCAATGAGACAAGCTGGCAAGTTTTTGCAAATTTTATTTTCTTACAGTTCAAGGAAAAGGTTTTTTTTCCTATAATTATGTCGCCACTAATTCACTTGCACTTAATGAGGCATGTGTCTAATTAGTCTGAATGATAATGGACTTAAAACAAGCACTACCGGTATATTCTCAAACATTGACGCCTCATTATAATTAAACAATCCGCTGTTTTTAACAACAAAGAAACATACAAAACTTAGTAATCCTTGAAGACATTCCCTCTACCAAGGTCAGCTAAATCGTGTGGCATCGGTGATCAGGTCAGCAGAGGCTTCAATTTTCATCCTTTCATCATGAAACTGTGTCAAAAGGTGGGCCACTAAATAAGTTCAGATCAGTTAACTATCTTGTAAAGTAGTAGTATCTTTAATTATTTTAGGAAGAATACATTCTTACAGCAAATACAAGCAACAGTTATATGACACTGAACCTTTTCTGAAGAGCACATGATTTCGTATAGTGATAAAAAGGGCTCTAAAGTTCACATCTTTTCACGTATTCTTCATGAAATGGTCAGCATTATTTATCAATCATTCTTAAGAACGTTCGTAGTCTCATTCTCCCGTATTTTCTACATTTGAACGTTACAAACTTCTGATTGGCTAAACCATCTGGTTTAGCCAATCAGAAGTTGTGTTACTTTCAAATGTATAAAAATTTGGAGAATAAGACTGAGAACGTTCTTAACAATGGTTGGTGAATACAGACCTCAGAATGGTTAATCTCTGTGATATCTCTGCCAAGTACAATTCTGGTTCAAGTTAGTTGAAGAGTTGAGTCACTAGGTCAAATCAGTGAACCGATTTAGTTACATGGTCCATAGCGAAAGTGCGTCCGATGATACTGAAACTTTGTCAGAGAGTCTGTGATATCCACACAAATGTTTCATCGAGCGAGTTACATAAACTCTTCCTTCCACTTCGGTACTTCAAAATTAGCAGATTTTTAAATTTCAAAAAGGGGGTATGATTTGCAATAGATGACACATATGATCTTTTTTCCCCCTGGAATTCTTCGTTTCATACACTATAGGCCTATGATGTGCAATAGATGTAACATATGATCTTTTTTTAATTCTTACAATTCTCCTTTTCATACACTATAGGTCTGTGATGTGCAATAGATGTCAGATGTTATCTTTTCTTTCTCCCTAAAATTCTTTTCATACAATACAGGTCTATGATCTGCAGTTGATGTCACATACGATCTCTTCTTCTCCCTACGATTTTTCTTGTCACACACTACCTAGGTCTATCATGTGCAATAGATGTCGCGTATGATCTTTTCTTTCTCCCTGTAATTCTTCTTTTCATACACTACCTAGGTCTATCACATGCAAAAGATGTCACATATCTTTTCTTTCTCCCTCGAATTCTACTTCCATACACTACCTAGGTCTATGTTGTGCGATAGATATCACGTATGGTATTTTCTTTCTCCCTAAAATTCTCCATTTTCTTACACTACCTAGGTCTATCATGTCCAATAGATATCACGTATGATCTTTTCTTTCTCCCTAAAATTCTCCATTTTCTTACACTACCTAGGTCTGTCATGACCAATAGATGCCACGTATTATCTTTTCTTTCTCCCTGAAATTCTTATCCCATACACTAGCTGGGTCTATCATGTGCAGTAGATGTTACATATGATCTTTCCTTCTCTGTATAATTCCTATTTTTATACACTAGAATGCACTACTTTTTATCAAACAACAAAATTTTAGTCTCGACCAATATGGAAGAATTTGCAGAAGACAAATTCAGTGTAGCTGATGACTATTACTTTCCTTGATGAGGTAGAAAACATGGGAAAAAAGGAGACAATGCTTTTTACTAGCGATTTCTCTTTTTCCCACAATGTTTTCAAAAGACTACCTTGTCAGGGTCCTTAAAGTGTCAATAGCTGCCAAAAGTAAATAAAGCGGGTGTAAAAATGCGTTTAAATTTAAATCACACCATTTAAAAGTATGGAAATTGTTCTGAGGATGACAATATGTTATTGTATGGTCGGTCCAAGTGCTAGTCGCTGACAGAGAAATTTATTTCAAAATTAAGTTAAAAGTTGCCAGATCACTCTGTTTTTTAGCTCACCTGAGCACAAAGTGCTCAAGGTGAGCTTTTGTGATCGTGCTGTGTCCGTCGTCCGTCGTTCGTCGGTAACGTTTACCTTGTGTACACTCTAGAATCCACATTTTCAGTCCGATACTCATGAAACTTGGTCAGGATGTTTGTCTTGATTATATCTCGGACGAGTTCGAAAATGGGTCATGTCGGGTCAAAAACTACGTCACTAGGTCAAATCTTAGAAAAACCTTGTGTACACTCTAGGGGCCACATTTTCAGTCCAATACTCATGAAACTTGGTCAGGATGTGTGTCTTGATGATAGTTCAGACGAGTTTGAAAATGGGTCACCTCAGGTCAAAAACTAGGCCACTAGGTCAAATCTTTAACAAAACCTTGTGTACAGTCTAGAGGCCACAAATTTAGTCCAACACCCTTGAAAGTTGGCCGGAGTATTTGTATTGATGGTATCTCAGACGAGTTTGAAAATGGGTCACCTCAGGTCAAAAACTAGGCCACTGGGTCAAATCTTAGAAAAACCTTGTATACAATCCTTGTATGCTCTAGAGGTCACATTTTCAGTCGGATACTCATGAAACATGGTCAGGATGTTTATTTTGATGATATCTTGGATGAATTTGAAAATGGGTCACATCGGGTCAAAAACTAGGTCACTAAGTTAAATCTTTGAAAAACTTTTTGTATGCTTTAGAGGTCACATTTTCAGTCGGATACTCATGAAACTTAGTCAGGATGTTTTCTTGGTAATATCTTGGATGAGATTGAAAATGGTTCATGTCGGGTCAAAAAGTTCGTCACTAGGTCAAATCTTGAACAAAACCTTGTGTACACTCTAGAGGCCACATTTTCAGTGTGATACTAGATCAAATGAAACTTGATCAGAATGTTTGTCTTGATGATCTCTTTAACAAGTCTGAAAAAGGGTCACCTCAGGTCAAAAACTAGGCCACTAGATCAAATCTTTCACAAAACCTTGTGTACAGTCTAGAGGCCACACTTTTAGTCCAACACCCTTGAAAGTTGGCCAGAGTATTTGTCTTGATGGTATCTCAGACGAGTTTGAAAATGGGTCACCTCAGGTCAAAAACTAGGCCACTAGGTCAAATCTTGAACAAAACCTTGTGAACACTCTAGAGGCCACATTTACAGTCCAATACTCTTTAAACTTGGTCAGGATGTTTGTCTTGCTAATAACTTGGATAAATTCGAAAATGGGTCACGTCGGGTCAAAAACTAGGTTACCACGTCAAATCTTTGAAAAACCTTGTGTATGCTCTAGAGGTCACATTTTCAGTCGGATACTCATGAAACTTGGTCAGGATGTTTGTTTTTATGATATCTTGGATGAATTTGAAAATGGGTCACATCGGGTCAGAAACTAGGTCACTAAATTAAATCTTTGAAAAACTTTTTGTATGCTTTAGAGGTCACATTTTCAGTCGGATACTCATGAAACTTGGTCAGGATGTTTGTCTTGGTGATATCGTGGATGAGACTGAAAATGGTTCATGTCGGGTCAAAAGGTACGTCACTAGGTCAAATCATTAAAAAAAACCTTGTGTACACTCTAGAGGCCACATTTTCAGTGTGTTACTAATGAAACTTACTCAGAATATTTGTCTTGATGATCTCTTTGACAAATTTGAAAAAGGGTTACATCAGGTCAAGAACTTGGTCAAATCTTACAAAAACCTTTTCAGTCCAATACTCTTAAAAGTTGGTCAGGTTGTTTGTCTTGATGATAGCTTTGACGAGTTTGAAAGTTGGTCACATCGGGTCAAATACTAAGTCACTAGGTCAAATCTTTGAAAAACTTTCACTCTTTTCTGCATTTTCATTCCGATAATCTTGAAATTTGGTGAGAATGTTTGTCGTGATGATATCTTTAATGAATTTGAAAATGGGTCACATCGGGTCAAAAAATAGGTCACTTGGTAAAATCTTAGATAAACCTTATGTACGCTTTAGAGGCCATATTTTAGGTCCAGTACTAATGAAAGTTTTTCAGAATGTTTGTCACTATATCCTGAAAAAGATTAGAAATGGGTCATGTATGGTCAAAAGGCTCAGATGAGCGACTTCAGGGCCACCATGGCCCTCTTGTTTACTTTTTGCCTGATTTCAAAATTAATTTTCCGGACCGCGACTAACACTTGGACCGACCACACAATAACAGATTGTCATTTTCACAACATTTTCCATATTTTTAAATTGGTTTGATTTAAATTTAAATGCATTTTAACACCTGCATTTTTATTTTGGCTTCTATTAAGTATTTAAATATTGAGGTTGTGATAAATGGATTTTTCAGACAACTAAAGCGAGCAAAATTGTATTCGAAACATAGGCCATTTGTACTAGAGAGTTCGTTCACCTCTTGGTATTCAAGATGAAGTTAAGAATTGCAGCAATTAATAGAAAAGCCTGTCTTATCTGTGTTTTATCATGCCTGCAAGCAAATTACATAAAACCTTGATTGCACTTATCTTGTACAACGTAACAATGCATTTTGCAGTTTAATTGGAAGTTGCCAGGTAACGCGTCAGATTTAATGAATAGGTTTCTCTTATTACCTAGGGGAAATCGTGGAAATGATGGCTTGACAAGATTTTGATAGTTTTATAGCTACTTACGAATTTTGTGTCGAGAACTAATTCTCCTGACTGGTTTTTGCAGTCTTGGGGTTGCCAGAACGACAAACATTTTAAATGAATTTTTATTCTCTTCATCGAACGACAACAATTTAGACTGGTACAAATTTAAAAAAAAAGCAGACGACAAATGGAATGCTGCTAACATTGATTTCTGTCTTTGACAGGGTAAAACATTGTGGAAGCAGGAGAAAATGCTGGTTACCAACAAATTACGACATATTAAATGGTACGCAAAATAAAAGAAAATATGTCATTTCCTACACCGTTTTCAGAAGTTTTCTTCCTCGAGGTCGTTAAAACTCGGGACCGTGTGGTAAAGGGTTAGAAAAGTATAAAGGATTCTATCACTATGTCAAACTGTATGTGTATCAGATTTAGAGGAATCTCTTCCGGTTCGGCCATAAAAAAATTTATGGTATCGTGTTGATTTTTACGTTGAAGGAATCTAATAAGTAAGGAAACAAATTTCAGAAAATCATTTCAGCCCTGCCCTGGCAAAAGCAAGCTCAATACATCTCCGTAATGCATTGTACAAAGCCAGACATCACATAATTATGGATCAATAATCCATTTTGTCCAACAAACGACTGCAATTTGAGATAGACTGGTCCTTTGACATAGAGCAAAAATTCGACATATAGCAAAAAGTTTCGACTCATGTCAGCCTGCGCGGACTGCGCAGGCTGACACGGTCGATACTTTTTGCAGATGCATTAAACCCTCTTTTCCCGAAGCATGGCTCATTTACTAATATTTTTGCACAGCCAACTCATGCATCCACCCCAGAAACTTGATCGCAGCTCTGCAGCGCCGTCGCATCAAACACATCAGACGACGTACTATACGTATATCCGCATGGATCTGTCCCGCTGTTTTATAAGAGCCCTATTTCAATTGTCGAAGATCCGTGGAGGATATAATCCTGATCTAACACGTCTATCCAATCGTCTTACATACACATATTTTCGATGCAGAATGGGTCCGGAAAACGCGATGGCCATTGAAGAACGTTTACTCCATTGGCCTGTAATAACTGTCTTGATTTGGCTGTCGGGTGAAGTGGTGCAGCGTTGGGCTGAAACTGTAGGGTAAAATCGTGTCTGGCCAAATGGAATCACAACAGAATTGAGCTTGTCATCAAATAATGTTATGCAAAGTTCCTCTCATAGCTATGATTTTAAAAGCATCAATCCCTTATTTCATAGCTGATATATAAATTTTTACTGACCAATCAGATTCGTTAAATCTATTTACTGCAGTGTTGATATTTCCATCTCATGGTGGGAGGACGGAAACTTGTCTGCTTCCAAACTTTCAATCTTTATTGCCCCCTTATCACTGATCTATTTGTTCTGTTCTATGTGCCAAGTTGAAGATAAATTATCGCAAAAGACGAAAAAAGTAACAAGTATTTCCATTTGAGTTTGTAAATATGTGAAAAATACCTTCAAATGACTCTGATGTTGAACGACAGGTAAAACAGATGGACACCTAATATATCAGATTTTAGAGAGTGAAGCTTGTCAAGAGTTACGAGCCTGTGCCTTGGAACGATGCTGCATTGAGTTTATACAAACTAAAGAAATTATCCTGGGCCGGTATTTACCAGCCAACCATTCTTAACACTTAGGCTGCTAGGCGCAATTCTATTACCTTTTGAGGACAGTGTAGATCAAGATTAGACTGCACAGAACGTGCAGTCTGATCTTGGCTCTACACTGTCGAATACGGAGATATAGCTCCCCCCCAAAAAAAAGAAAATTGAAAAAGCAATATTTGGATTTTTTTATCGGCTCGAAAGTTTCATTTGACCTATTTAGCAGGTCATGGGTTAATAACATTCTAAATGTATCCTAAGAAATTTACAACGTAACACACTTTCCGATTGGCTAAACTATTTGGTTTAGCCAATCAGAAATTGCGTTACTTTGAAATTTATATTTTTGTTCAAAATGCGACTATGGATGCTACGTTGAATGGTTGGTAAGTATGGATCCGGGACTAGTAGTTGAAACACCTGTAAACATATTTGGGCTATGTGACTGGCAGGTAACATAGTCTTGTTGAACACACTTGAAGCACCGTGCACAAAAAAAAATATGATATAAGTAAAGACAGCAATTTGTCTCATGAAACAATAAACAGCCTGTGTGTGTCTGGCTATATGATGACGTCATCGAAACTATTTTTGGAATCATTTACGCACAATACTCATATGTTCCCAATTAAAACTCTAATATCCGCAAGTAACAGTTCTTGTGAACCGAGTAGGTAAGTCGGAAATATAAATATGGTATATCTAAAACAAATAAATATGAGTTATGTTCTGTGAAAATGAAGTTTGTTGCATCTGCAAAAAAGTTTCGACTCGTGTCACCCTGCGCTGTCCGCCGACTGCGCAGGCTGACCCGAATCGAAACTCTTTGCCATTGCTAAGTTTTTTATTAGTCAAATGACCATTCTACCTCATGATTTGGCCGGTCGGTTCTTGAACAAAATGGAATCCGTGGTATGCTAAGGCTTGATTGGTATATGCATCAAATAGACTTTCTTACTTTCTCAGAGCACCCTTAAGTATTGACAGGTATTGGCAGAGTCCTCTCAGTTTAAAATCGCGCTCACATCTTGTGATTATATTAATGCTTTTCTCGACGACATTATTTAGATCCGAGCATATTCAAAGCATGTTAAGACGCCGAATTAAACTCTTAACTAAACGACAAAATATTAGACAGGTCAAAATTGAAAGCATTTGCATACAAATTAGATTGTGGACCAAATGACAAAATTTGTCCTAGATAGGGTGAAAAACGTGCGAAAAGAAAAACGAGCTGGTTACCAGCATTTTCACCTTTAGCAACAATTTTTCAAAAGCCTTCTTCCACAGAGTCTAGAAAACATTGCGGGAAAAGATAGAGCGACTTGGCAACAGACTGTTTACCTATATGTAGCGATAAAGTTCACTTTTTACATAGTTTTAAAATTCAATAATGTTAACCAGCATTTTCCTCTTTTCCCACAATGCTTTCCATCCTTTTATAAACAAATTTCAATGTTTGAGGCACGTTCATTGTGTCGTCTGCAAATACTTTCAATTTGTACAAGTTTAAAATTCTCTCGTTTTGTAGAGTGTTAAAGATACATCTTTACTCATTTTTCAGCCAGTTTTTAGCCCAAATTAATCCTTTTTTATAAAACTATAATCATTCTTGTATCTTCATGCCAAATGTTGCCCCTGGTGGCTGCAATACTGCACAGATTACGACGGATAGAAAATGCATTTCAAGTTGTGGAGTCCTTCAAAGCAATCGCTGTTGTTGCCGGTTTTAAATGAGGACAAATCTCTTGTGTTTTTCTATTCCATATTTATTGGTCATTTACCTATGTTCATACTACTGAGCCATTCTACACACTTTCAAGTTTTATTTTTCGCATCTTTTATCTCTCTGGCTGCAAGGATGTACATGTGTCTGTAAGTGCTGAGTACAAAACAGAAGTTAATGAATGACTTGTACACAAAATAAATCGTCGTGTATACAAATTGACGTGACAAATATACTTTTTCATATAAATCAAAGAAGGTAAAGGTCTATCATAAAAAAATAGCAGTAACGAGAAATAGCCAAATAGGCAAGGGCCCTTAGAATAAACATGTCTACATTCTTTACCACAGGGACTCTTAGACTATACACGTCTACATTTTTTACCACAGGGGCCCTTAGAAAAATATGTCTACATAATTTTTTTTTACTACAGGGGCCCTTAGAATAAACATGTCTACATTTTTTACCAATCACAAATTTATATTTATTTATTTGTTATTTATTAGTACCAAAATGTATGTCAAAAGTCAGCGCATGCAGCTAGATCTACGCCGGAAAAAAACAACAAGAGGGCCATGATGGCCCTGTATCGCTCCACTGGCTAATACGTAAAATCACTACATGCCAAACATTACAATACTTGGCGAATTGGTTTTGAACATAAGACCCCTGAAACAGGACTAAAATTGGTAGCCCTAGTTCATATGGTTAGTAACAAGAAGATTTCTAAAGATTTCACTATATAAGCCCATGTAAAACTTCTGACCCCTCGGGGTGAATCAAATTCCCCCCTAGGGCTATAATTTACGCACTCTTGGTGAAGGGCCTTTAGATATAGCTACATGCGAAATTTGGTAGCCCTACGCTTTATGAATAAGTACAGGGAGATTTCTTAAGTTTTCTCTACATAAGCCCATGTAAAACTTGTGACCCCCGGGGCAGGGCCAATTTTGACCCCAGGGCTATAATTTAAGCACTCTTGGTAGAGACCCACTAGATAAAGCCACATGCAAAATTTGGTAGCCCTAGGCCTTACGGCTAGGTACAGGGAGATTTCTAAAGTTTTCCCTAAATAAGCCCATGTAAAACTTGTGACCCCCGGGGTGGGGTCAAATTTGACCCAAGGGCTATAATTTGGGCACTCTTGGTAGAGGCCCACTAGATAAAGCCACATGCAAAATTTGGTAGCCCTAGGCCCCATGGCTAGGTCAAAGAAGAATTTTAAAGTTCTCCCTATATAAGCCCATGTAAAACTTGTTATATAAGCCCATGTAAAACTTGTTACCCCCGGGCAGGGCCTAATTTGACCCCAGGGCTATAATTTGAACAATCTTGGCAGAGGTCCACTAGATAAAGCTACATGCCAAATTTGGTAGCTCTAGGCCCTATGGCTAGGTAGAAGAGGAATTTTAAAGTTCTCCCTAAATAAGCCCATGTAAAACTTGTGACCCCCGGGGCGGGGCCAATTTTGACCCCAGGGCTATAAATTGAAGAAACTTGGTAGAGGTCCACTAGATAAAGCTACATGCCAAATTTGGTAGCCCTTGGCCTTACGGTTTCAGACAAGAAGATTTTCAAAGATTTTCAAAATTTTTCAGTTTTGTTGCCATGGTAACCAGAGTTTTTGAAGGAATTAAATTCTTTCAAGAAATTCTGAAGAGGACCATGGCAGGATCATTTCTGTGAAGTTTCATCAAAATTGGATGGGTAGTTTCAGAGAAGAAGACGTTTTAAAAAAAAGTTAACGCACGGACGGACGGACGCACGGACGGACGGACGGACGGACGGACGCACGACGGACAACAGGCCATGACATAAGCCCGCTGGCCTTCGGCCAGTGGAGCTAAAAATGAATGATTGTAAGAAAAAAAAAAATCATTGGACAATTTGAAACAATGAGATTAAGACAGTCTATAATTAAAGACATGAACTTCTTGCATGGAATATTAGCATATCATGTTACGTGCAAAATCCTTTTTAAGTGGTCTGTTCTATCATTACAAGAAGCAGAAGAAATAGCTAGACGTAATTTGGTTCGATTTTTTGTTTGCTTTTATGTTTCGTAATCTTTGAACCGAACGAAATAAACCATCCCATAGACGAATTAGAGCCGCCTTTCTTTATGAGAGTTGTGCGTGTTAATACTGACTTCATCTTTAGGCATAAAGTCAGGTTTTCAGACAAAATGTCTGATACATATGTGAGCCAAGCTCCGTGAAAATGGGGTTTTAATGCATCTGCAAAAAGTATCGACCCAGGTCAGCCTGCGCATTCCGCGCAGGCTGATCTGTGTCGAAACTTTTTGCTATTGGTCAATTTTATGCATGCACAAGGACCACTCTACCTAACGATTCATTCGGTTGTCGAACAAAGTGGATTTTATGGATCCATAATAATATGGTGAATTGCTTGGTATCATACATCACAGAGATGCATGAAACCCTCGTTTGTTAGGGCACGGCTCGTATGATTTAACTCGATATCAACAATAAGGTTATATGAAATAAATCATGAATTCCCATTACATATTTCATAACTTGACCTTTGACCTAACAATCCCGTGTTTTAACAACCCCGAGACAAAACCGTTTTGAAATTAGCGAGGCAAATGGAGAAAATGCGAAACACTGAATTTGTCGTCTGCAAATGCTTTCAGTTTGGACGAATCTAAAACATGGTCGTCAGTATTACTCTCCTTTTCCCATAACGTTTTATGCCCTTTAAATAAAAATCCCAAATCCCATTATCCTAACCCCCATAACCCCTATTTGAACCACATTCAATTTGTCGTCTGCAAATGCTTTCAAATTGGACAGGTCTAAAATGTTGCCGTTTGGTAAAGAGTTCATGGCATCTCACAAGTCCGCATCTAGACATTTTCGGCTGACAAGTGGGAAAGCTTTATTTTAGTTCTAACTATTGAAATTGTCGCCAAATTAGAACTCTCTGCTGTTTTTATCCTTAACCAATGCAAACTATTCCCAAATATTAACGATCCTGGGGAACTAAAGCCGTTAAAAATACTGCAGAAAAAGTACAAAATACCTGTACCAACCATTTGCTCCTTTACCCACAGTAGTTTCTATCTTTTTGAAGAGAAACTTCACTTGAGCCACACTAAATTTGCTGCCTACTAAAGCTTTTAAATTCACAATGAAGGTAAAGTAAAGTAAATTCTGTCGTCTCGTAAAGGGTAAAGTAAAGGGTTTGTTTGTATGGTGTTTAACGCCCTTTTCAACATAGTTTCAGTTATATTGCGGTAGTCATTGCACCAATCTATCCTTTCCTGGAGTTTCTTCTGTTAATGACTCCGGACAATATTTTTTCCAAGCTACTGGCTGCTTTCCCACATAACCACCATCGAAACAGCGATCGGCGGTGAGAGAGGAATGAATCCTGCCCATACCGCAATGACTATCGTCAGTCCTCGAAAAGAAATTGGGCTTGGTGAGGATTCGAACCAGCGACCCCCCCTGGTCTAAAGTCCTGTACTCTACCGACTACATTACGGGGCTCGGCTGTTAAGCAAAGGGCTGAGCGTGAATGTCTGCTTCAACACACTCCATATCCGGCCATGGATTTGATCTTTTTTACCAAACGATAAGATTTTAATATTGCCTTTGCAGACGACGAATTAAATGTAAATAAAAACACGATAAACGTCTTTCAAATGGTACATCTAGTAAACATAGTGGGTATGATATCTTCCTCAGGGTTGTTAAAAAATTGTTTTGTAAAAGGTAAAAAAAAATGTGTTTTAAGTTGTGCTATCTAGAACACGAAAAATAAAGAAGAAAACTGCTTGATTTTAAACATAGGCCAGCCTACACGTGTCTCCATGGCTAAAGGTTATCTCCTAAAGAAATATAATCCTTTTTACCACCGACGAAAAAACGAGTAGAGCAATCGCTAACTCGTATTTCGCTCATTGGTACTCTTTTCTATGGCGCACGAAATGCAGTCTTCTAAAAATAACCTGCTATGTAATTCCCCACCCGAGTTGAACCTTGGTTCAGTGAATATAATTCGCAGTGAAGCAGACAACCAGCAGAAACTTTGACGTCACGCCAAGAAAGAGGTCAGCTCTCATCCAATCAGAGTTTACCACATTCTCAACTCAGGTTGGAGTCAAGTCAAACAAAACTGATCGATAAAACTTTTATAAAACACGTATATCGATTATTCTGTTGCAATACTTAATGAACTTAAGTCCATTCAGATCGTATGAGAGAGAAATTAGGTTGTATTTTGAAAAATCACACCGTATATAACGAGACATTTATTTCATACATCCCTCCTCGCAAAGTGGATACGTCCAAGCCATACACGGTAATACTACAGAGTGAGCATCGTTTCTTACGTCTGAGAGAGTGTTGGAAAATCTCGCCTCTCACGCCAAAGTCCTTCTGTCCGTAACTTTCGTTTCTTGCACAGGAACTAACTACCCGGGGGTTGGGTAGTAAACGGGGGTCCATCACTTTGTGTTTTTATGGTTTTATAAGTGATTTACTGTGGATTATTTTAACTCCATTTGAAAAATGGAGCAAGCGCATTGTAAAACAGTTGAAGAGGTTTGTGGATATTTTGGCTGTGACGAAGAAGCCGGTTTAACTGATGACCAAGTGAAAAGGTCACGAGAAAAATACGGACCTAATGGTGAGTTACATTTCTTTACTATTTCAAATAATTATTGTCATATCTTTAATTCAAATGTTCTGACGTGTACAACGAAAAGCGTTTCACAAAGTCGTTCTGGAATGTACCATGTTGCATAAATCAATGTTCAAAATGTTAATTTATAGGGTCACTTTGATTTTACATGTGACATGTATTCGTTAGTAAACAAACTAATGATTCTCTCGTTTTTATTTTTCAGAATTACCGGCAGAAGAGGGTAAGTTGATTTAATATCAAAGGACACGCGTGTCTTTTTCTTAACCGTATGTCATCAGTGTTGCACTCTCAAAATGGTCGTCGTGTACTTCCGGTCAGAGACAGTTTGACGTCTACTTGTCAAAATGTTACTTTTGAGTGTCCGAATATTGGCTATACCTCAAGTAACATACAGCAAAAGAACAAGCCCTTTACAACAGAATCACAATTTTAATAACTCCTGTGAAAATAGGATTTGGAAAACAATGTGGGAAAAGGAGAAAATGCTGGTTACCAGCATTTTCTCCTTTCCCACAGTGTTTTTTACCCTTCAACAGGTAAAATACATCAATTCAGCAACATTTAAACTGTCGTCTGCAAATTCTCTCAAAATTAAAAGATCTAAACATGTGTCATCTGGTAAAATGTTAAACTGAATCATGCATTGATCTCTTTGCCAAATCACAAAATTCTTGCACTGGTCCAAATTGGAAGCATTTGCAAACAAAAAATTAAATGTGGCACAATTTGCCGTAATTTGTCTGTGAAAGATTAGAAAACATTGTGGGAAAAGGAGAAAATGCTAGTTACTAGCATTTTCGCCTTTTCCCATGATGTTTACAAAAGGCTTCTTCCTTAGGGTCGTTAAAACTCTGGATTGTGTGGTAAGTTGACACATGATTTATCTGTTGTATTTCTCAAGTTCTGAAGCAACATGGATTTTCGTGTGAATAAAAAAACCAACTGATTCCTTTCTTACATTGCTTTTGGCAATTTTCAGTCGTGCTTTTCTGTTGATACGGAAGTAGATCAAATTTTCTTGTGTAAATAGTATTGACCGTACAGAACTCGAACCTTGGACTCTGGCTCACAGGGCAAGTGCTCTACCACAGAGCTGTTTGGATGGCTGTAAGTATCACCGAGCTATTTGGAAAGTTTTACCATGTTTTACCGATTGTCACTACACTCCTTCCCCTCCTGAGGCTCGGCCAGATAGCTGCTTAGTAGTTAGTGTATCCGACTCGTGACCTGGTGGTTGCGAGTTCGATACCCGGTTGAGGGAAACTTTCTCTGCGGTGGTTTTTTGTCTCTCACCACTGATAGATCTACATGTGAGAAAAGTAGTCAGTGACTTGGAAAGAAAGTTGTGTCAGTACTGGTGTGAGAAAGCCAGGAAACGCATGCGCAGGTACACTGACCGCCGTGATTTGACCTTAGCTGTTAAAACGATGTTAAACTCCAATACAATCAATTAATTCCCCGCCTGATTTTTGGGAGTTACTTCAGTACCTCAGTTCTTATGACCCCTTTGATCTTTCAAACGATTTCTGGCACCACAGAAGTAACTTCGAAGGGGAAAAAGAGCAGCCAGTACAGGATTGAAATACGGATATCCTTGCATACATTTCAACTTAAATGTTTTGATGCGTACAGTGAAACACATTTCATAAAGTCTTTCTCAAATGTACCACATGAACAGTCGTCTGCAAATGCTTTCAATTTGGAAAGGTCTTAAATTTTGTCGTTTGGTAAAGAGTAACTCATTACCATATCACAAAATTTTAGACTGGCCCAAATTGAAAGCATCTGCAGACGACAAATTAAATGTGACTCAAAAACTGAAATATACCTTTGGAAGGGTAGAAAACATTGTGGGTAAAAGAGAAAATGCTAATTACCATCTTTTACTCCTTTTCCCGCAATGTTTTCCGAAGCCTTCTGTATCAAGATTTTAACTCTTAACCACACAATACCGAGTTTAAACGACCCTGTAAGAGAAGGCTTTTGAAAAAAATTGCTGGAAAAGGCGAAAATGCTAGAAACCAGCATTTTCTCCTTTTTCCCATAATTTTTTCTACCCTATCATTTAAATTGTCGTCAGCAAATTCTTTTAATTTGGACAAGTCTACATTGCTGTCATTTGGTAAAGAGTAAAGAGTCAGGATTGTATGGTAAAGGATTAAACAAGTCTTAAGTTTTGTTCAGAGAAACTAAAATGTTTTTTTTATCTATTATTCTTTTTTTTTTTCACTTACAGGTAAACCTCTTTGGGAACTTATCTTAGAACAATTCGATGATTTATTAGTGAAGATTTTATTATTAGCAGCTGTGATTTCATTTGTAAGTATTTATAATGCTCATGATTTATTATTTTTGTTAAATTTTGAATCTGCACTGCTTTGTAAACAGTGCTTTATTATTGTTATCTGCAGCCAGACCAGGTAGCTCTGGTTAGCGTATGTGACTTGTGAAGTAGTGGTTTCTTGTTTGATACTCGGTTGTGGGAAACTTTCTTTACAGCGATCGTTCACCTCTCACCTCTAATGCATGTGAGAAAAGCAAGTCATTAGCTTGGAAAGAAAGTTATATCAGTACTGTACTGGTGTGAGAAAGCCAGGAAACACATGCCTAGGTGCACTGGCCTCAGCGATATGACTGAAGCTGTTAAACAGTGTTTAACTCCAATACAAACAAACAAATTGATATCTGCTAATTGAAAAACTGAGGCTCTCTTTTCAAAGGAAAGCATGTTATTGTGGTTTTTCAGGTTAAAATTTAAAGAAAACAGCTTCGACTGAGTTACCATGATTAGGCATCACATGCAGTCATGGCGAAATACTGTCGGACCATCGGACCTGACTGTTGGATTGACATGTATGAAATAGAAAATTATCATTCAGGAAAAGGTCATTAAACAAAGAAACTGTCTATGAAGATTGACTTAACAATGTTAACATCCAGTTTTTCAAGTAACTTGATTATTTCTAAACAAAGACTGGTAAAACTTGTTCATACATGTACATGAAGGTACTGAAGTTTATGGTGTCACATGTATGAATTTTGATCATGTACGAGATCTTCCTCGACACATGTACATTTGTCTGTTCTGTGTGAGATTCCAAATGCTGTTAACCCTTTACCACACAATCCCAAATTTTAACAACCCTGAGGAATAAGGCTTTTGAAAACACTGTGGGTAAAGGAGAAAATGCTGGTAACCAGCATTCTCTCCTTTGCCCACACTGTTTTCTGTTGTTGAAGAAACAAGTTTCAAAATTTTAGCCAAGTTTGATGGGTGGTTTACAAGTAGAAAATTCCAAAATTATTTTACCCTTAGGTTGATAATCAGGAGTCAGTGCACTTTTGTGGACAGTGTAGTTTGAGATCAGTTTAGATCAAGATCAGGATGCAAGAAAAGTATCATTTGATCTTTCATCTACACTGTCAGCTGTGCTGTGACATTTTTGAGAAGAGCAACCTTTTATTTGTAATAATTGGGTCCAATACTTAGAATGAAAGTGTCTGTCAGGTATATTCCATGGTCTTTGACGGTTGATTTGCAGTTAAGGTACTTCATTTGCATAAATTTATAGAAACCTTGTTGCAGAGATGTTGGGGGGGGGAAAGGCGTTCAAAAGAGGTAAACTCTTTCCAAGACGACAAAATTTTAAACTAGCCCAAACTGAACGCATTTGCAGACCAGCAGACGATGTATCTAATGTGGCTTAAATAAACAGAATTGTCTTGGAAAAGGTTAGAAAACATTGTGGGAAAAGGAGAAAATGCTGGTTACTGAAATTTTGTCCATTTTTTCCCAGGGTTTTTTAGAAACGTCTTCCTTAGGGTTGTTAAAACACTGGATTTTTTTGTGAGGGGTGACTATATTTATGACCAGGTGACATGAATAATATCAAGCAATCCTGTTTGTCCACTGAATTATCATTTTACCACATGATTCAATTCGGAGTTTAGCAACCCTGATGAAGAAGGTTTTTTGCCATCTGCGAACTGTTTCAAGTAGGATTAGTTCAAAATTTTGTTGTTTGTTAACCCTTTACCACACAATCCCGACTTTTAACAACCCTGAGAAAGAAAGCTTTTGAAAACATTGTGGTAAAAGGAGAAAATGCTGGTAACCAGCATTTTCTCCTTTTCCTACATTGTTTTCTACCGTATCAAAGACAGAAATAATCATTTTAGCAATTTTTAATTTGTCGTCTGCAATTGCTTTCAATTTGGTGCAGTCCAAAATTTTGTCATATGGTAAAGAAATAAGGAGTTTAACAAACTCTCAGACAACAAAATTTTAGACTCATCCAAATTCAAAGCCATTTGCAGACAACAAAACAGATGTGATTCGAAAATTGAAATTTGTTAAATGGGAAGTATAGAAAACTTTGTGGGAAAAGGAGATAATGCTGGTTACCAGCATTTTCTCCTTTTCCCACACAGTTTTTAAAGGGCTTTTTCTCAGGTTCGTTGACTCTTTACTACACATTTCAGATTTTTTAACGACCCTGAGAAAGAAGAAATTTGAAAACATTGTGGGAAAAGGAGAAAATGCTGGTAACCAGCAATTTCTCCTTTTACCACAATGTTTTCTACCCTTCCCAAACCAAATTTCAATTTTCAGTCACATTTATTTTGTCTTTTGCAAATGCTTTCATTTTGGACCAGTCTACAATTTTGTCATTTGGTAGAGTTAAAGGTCTGGATTGTGTGGTAAAGGGTTAACCCTTTACCACACGGCAAAGTTTTAGACCTATCCAAATTAAAAGCATTTGCAGACGACAATTTCATAGTGGCTCAGATGATGCAATTTTTCTTTGATAGGATAGAAAACTTTGTGGGAAAAGGAGAAAATGCTGGTTACCAGCATTTTCTCCTTTTCCCACAATGTTTTCAAAAGGCTTCTTCCTCAGGGTCGTTAAAAGTTGTCATTGTGTGGTAAAGGGTTCAAGCATCATAAAATAACATTGTCTCCAAACTCTGGTAGAGTGTTTGCTTAGATTGATTCTTCACCTTTCTCGTCCATATTCTGTCTTTCCATTGGTCAAACTGTTGACCAGTTTTGTGATAAAAACAGTTGTTAAGCTCTTAAACAAATGCCAAAATTGGACTGGACCAAACTGAAAGCATTTGCAGATGACAAATCAAATGTAGCTTAAATGGTGATTTCTGTATTCGAAAGTGTAGAAAACTTTTGTGAGAAATAGGAGAAAATTCTAGTTCCCAGAATTTACTCTTTCTTCCAGGCTCCCAGCTGGTTACCCGTGTTTTCTCCTTTTTCCCACAATGTTTTGATTTTTTTCAAAAATTTTCTTTCTTGGTGTTGTTAAAAATGCACATTGTGTGGTAAAGGGTTATGAACTTATGGGGCTCAGAATATTTTGTCTCTTGTTCACAAATAATTATTATATGAGAATTCCCAAATTTACAAAACGTCTATGGGCAGGAATATTGTTCATATCATGTGATACCGGGTAGTTGAATTTATTTGACAGGTACTATAATATTGCTTAGCTACTTTTCATATCAATCTCCAAAAGTTTGCTATTACCATGGGTCCTGATATATAGCTTTAGCAGTGCTTTTAATGTGTTTGATGCTGAATCTTTGCCATTGTTTGACAGAAACTGTTAATAACAAAATCACCGTACCAAGTAAAGAATATATCACAAAATTTGATTGGTCAAATTATCATGGTGCTTGAAATTCATGTTGAATAATGTCTCAGGACGGCATTAAAACTGCATGATGGAGGCTGTTTTCCATTTCATATCTGTAATGGTATTAGCATAGAAGGGTTAAAACTGTATAACACTGACTTTTTAAATTTTTAGCTTAGGTGTTTTCACAGAAAACATCGAGGCATTGCTGTAGTCCTAGCGTTGTTGTTGTCTGTGTCATCTCTTTGTGAAAACCTTGACATTTTAAAAGCCTTTGGCATTTTACAATATCTCTGTTATTACTGAAGATATTTTCGTCAAACTTGTTTACTATCAAAAAGAGAACCCATACATCAAGAGCAAGTAAGCATCAAAGCATTTGTGACATAGTTATGTGCATTTTTTTTTTTTGACTTGGAATTTTCACTGAAAGTTAAGCACCAGCATGCGGTTCCGTTGTATTTCTTTAGTGCTCTTAACATCAAAGGGTTAAAGCTGTATAACACTGACTTTTTAAATCTTCTGCAATGCTTAGCTTTTTCAGTGCCAAATATAATTGAGCCATGCTCTGTGAAAAAGGAGTTAAATGCATCTGCAAAAAGTATTGACTCTGTTCCGCCTGTGCAGTCTATGAAGGCTGACCTGTGGCGAAATTTTTGCGTTTGGTACTGTATACGTGGATACATACGTTGGATACATACGTGTGTCGAAAAATTTGCGAATTATCGATTACGGACATTTTGCAAACAGAAATGTTTTCGAATTCAAGACACTCTCTATTTGTTGGCGTATACTTGTAGTAAATACGTGAACAGCAAAGTTTGCAAGTTTTCCAAATTTGCTAAATCGCAAAAATTTCCTCGTCACAAACATTTCCACTTATACAATAAATTGTTTGTATGCTCAAGGACCATTCTACCTCATGATTCAGACATTTGTTAGACAAATGGATTCTATAAATCCATTATTATATGATAACTTGCTTGGGATAATACATCACAGAGATACATTAAACCCCCTTTCCCTAGAGCATGATTCATTTATAAGTTGGACTTACTGGGTTCTTTGACAATTGAAGAAATACAATCCACAGATTCTCAGAAAGATTTGTATTTTGTATTGCTTGACTGAACTAGCAGGCAGTGTAGATTCACATTCTGTGCAGTCTTATCTTGATCTACACTGTCTGCAAAAGCCCCTTTTTTCGCTTAAAGCGCTTAAGGTTTCGCATCCCTTCTAGAAAAATACTGTAGAAATTGATTGAGCTAGGGTTGCCACAAAGTGAAGTGTGTTGGTCTTCACTCTATATAGAGTTTCCACTATAATATGTACTTAAGGTGATTCTACTAATAGATTCATCATTGATTATTCTTTTATTACGATTAACCCTTTACTACACAGACCCTGCTTTTAATGACCCTGACAGGAAAGGCTTTTGAAAACATTGAGGGAAAAGGAGAAAATGCTGGTAACCAGCATTTTCTCCTTTTCCCACAATGTTTTCTACCTTTTCAAAGACGAATCCCAATGTTTAAGCAACATTTAATTTGGCGTCTGCAAAATTAATGCTTTCAATTTAGACCAGTCTAATATTTGATCGTGTGGTAAAGAGCTCACCTGAAAGGACTAAGCATGACTTTGTGCAGATCAAGATTAGACTGTACAGAGTGTGCAGTCTGATCTTGGATTTACTCTGTCGGTTACATTGTAACATAATTATTTTGACCAGCACAACACCGAAATTAGAAAAAATTTGCTGTTTTTTTTTTCCCGATCAGAAAGTAGGCAGTAATCAGTTATATGCTCCAAGAGTTAACTCTTTACCAAACGACAACATTTTGACTGCATCAAAATAACCCAAAAAGCGCCGTTCATGACTATAGTTGCCTTTGTGGCCAGTGTAGATCAAGATCAAACTGCACAAAACTTGCAGCCTGATCTTTGATCTGCACTGTCTGCTTTTCTGAAACACTGTAGACAAAAGCAACCATGAAACTGCAATTATTTGTGTCATACTTCTATGACGAAAATTTTGAATAGTTTTATTTGGTGCTCCAAGGGTTAAAAGTATAGTAGACAACAAAGTAGCTTAGATGATGATTTCTGTCTTTTACAGGGTAGAAGACATTGTGGAAAAAGGAGAAAATGCTGGTTACCAGCACCAGCATTTTCTCCTTTTCCCACAGTGTTTTCAAAAGGCTTCTTTTTCAGGGTAGCTAAAACTCGGGATGGTGTGGTAAAGGGTTAAGTAGACTTGGACTGGACAGAATGATAATGGCCGTAAATGTGATTACTAAGTGTATTATTTTGCTAAATAGCATACATGTAGTGATCTTCATTAACCCTTTACCACACAATCCCGAGTTTTAACGACCCTTAAAGAGATGCCTTTTGAAAACATTATGGGAAAAGGAGAAAATGCTGGTAACCAGTATTTTCTCCTTTTCCCACAATGTTTTCTACCCTTCCCAAAACATTTTTAAATCTTTTAATAGTATTTATTTTTTCGTCTGCAAATGCTTTCAATTTGGACCAGTCTAAAATTTTGTTGTTTGGTAAAGAGTTAATTATCTTGAAGTTGGAATTTTGAGTAACCCTTTACCACACAATCCCGACTTATTTTGACCTGGGCAAGAAAACAGTGTTGGAAAAGGAGAAAATGCTGGTTACCAGCATTTTCTCCTTTTCCCATAAGATTTTTCTACTCTTCTCAAAACACATTTTTAATTTTTAGTCACATGTATTTTGTCGTCTGCAAATGCTTTCAATTTGGACTGGTCTAAAGTTTTATCGTTTGGTAAAGAGTTAACTCTTTACCAAACGACAAAATTGTAGGTTTGTCCAAATTGAAAGCATTAGCAGACGACAAAATAAATATGGTTCGAAAATTGAAATTTGTTTTGGGAAGGGTAGAAAACATTGTGGGAAAAGGAGAAAATGCTGGTTACCAGCATTTTCTCCTTTTCTCACAATGTTTTCAAAAGGCTTTTTTCTCAGGGTCGTTAAAAGTCAGGATTGTGTGGTAAAGGGTTAATATCTTTTGTTTTACTGATTTACAATGGGCAGATATGCACCCCCTAAATGACCAAAGCTGTCCATGCACCATAAAACAACATTTATTCATTCATTGAATTACACTTCAGTTAATGGTTATTTTGTGATTTTTTCGTCTACAATTCCTTTCAATTTGCATGGGTCAAAAATTTTGTTGTTTAGTAAAAGAGACCTAGTAGCTCAGTCGGTAGTCTACAGAACTTGAGAACAGAGGGTTGCTGGTTCAATTCCAAGCTCGGCCAATTTCTTTTCAAAGATTGATGATAGTTATTGCGACAGGATTCATTCCTCTGTCACTGCTAACAATTGTTTCGACTGTAGTTATTTTGGAAAACAGCCAGTGGCTTGGAAAGAATATTGTGCGAAGTACTGGAAAAAGTAACTCCAAGAAAGCATGGAAAGGTGTACTGGCTGCCATGATATAACTGAAATAATGTTGAAAATGGCGTTAAACACCAGTCAGTAGGTAAAAAGTTAAAGGTTGAAAATATCTTTTCCTTCATTTAGATGTCTAAGACTTGATTCTTGGGCTGCTTTTTTTTCCTCACAGTATAGATTAAGATTAAACTGCACAGAGCATGTAGGCTGATCTTTGACTTCACTGTCGGAGATGTTACAATTATTCTGGAGAAAAATAGATTTTGAAATGGCAATATTTTAATTTTTACTGCAGGCGTGAAATTTTCTGCTAGTTCATTATTTTTAGTCTAACACTTTTCTAAACAAACATGTTTTACTGACCTTGAGGAAAAGGGCTTTTGAAAACACTGTGGGAAAAGGAGAAATGCTGATAACTAGTGTTTTTCCATCCTTTTAAAGACAATTATCATCATTCGAACCTCATCAAATTTGCAGTGAGCAATATGGATGTCCCTAGATTTTTGTTGTCAGGTAAAGAGTTTACCCTTTATTATGCAATCCGATATTTTAACGACCTTGGGGAAAAAACCTTTAGAAAACATTATGGGAAAAGAAAAAAATGCTGGTAACCAGCATTTTGTCCTTTTCCCATAATGTTTTCTCTATTTCCAAAAGCAAATTCAATCATGAATTTTAGTGGCATTTGTCTGCAAATGCTCTTAAATAGGACAATTCTAAAATTTTGTCACTTGGCAAAATTAACATTTACGACACAATTCCGAGGGTCAACAACCTAGAAGCCCTTGAAAACATTATGGGAAAAGGAGAAAATGATGGTAACCAGCATTTCCTCCTTTTCCCACAATGTTTTCTAGAGAAATTCAAGCAAATTTTGGATCTTTAGTCCAATTTATTTTATCTGCAAATGCTTCAACTTGGACCTATCAAAAATTTGGTTATATGGTAAAGATTGAAGATAGAAAGGTGTACAATTTGTATTCAATAAGGATGTTTGCCATGGTTGGTGTAGTTTGACGTCATTGAAGCAAATTGGCGATGTAAATAGTAATTTACCTTAAATAGTTACCTATCTCAATTCTAAATGACCGGTTATAAAACAATGAAAAATCCATGCTTGTAAATACCTGGTCTCGTTATAAATTCATCTTAAGATGTCCTTGAACATGGAGTGAGCTAGGGGCCTTTTGATAGCATTTTGGGAAAAGAGGCAGTTACTTGTGGATTATTTCCTCCTTTTCCCATGATGTTTTCTGCCCTTTGGCAATCATATTTCAATTTTTGAGTCACATCTGTATTGTTGTTTGCAAACGTTCTCAAAGTGTACATGTGTAAAATTTAATTGGCTGGTAAAGTTTACCCTTTTCCACACAATCCTGACGACCCTGAGAATCAAAGCGTCTGAAAACATAGTGAGAAAAGGAAAACATGCTGAGAACCAGCATTTTTTCCTTTTCCAGCAATGTTTCCACACCTGTTAAAAAACAATCTCATCATTTGAGTCACATTTTAATTCTTCTACTAAACGAAAAAAATTTTGACTTTACCAAATTGAAAGCATTTGCAGACGACAAATTGAATGTAGCTGAAATGATGATTTCTGTCTTTGGTAAGATAGAAAACATTGGGAAAAGGAGAAAATGCTGGTCACCAGCATTTTCTCCCTTTCCTACAATGTTTGCTAAAGCCTTCTTCTTCAGGGTTGTTAGAATTTGGGATTATGTGGTAAAGAGTTAACCCTTAGGCTGCTAAGCATGACTCAATGACCTTTTGTGGATAGTGTAGATCAAGATCAGACTGCACAGAATGTGCAGTCTGATCTTGGATCTACACTGTCTGATAAGAAGATATTTTTACCCCAGAACTGTCTTTGAAAATAGCAACAATATTGTTAGCTCCACTGGCCGAAGGCCAGCGAGCTATTGTCATGGCGTTGTGTCCGTCGTGCGTCCGTCCGTTCGTTCGTCCGTTCGTCCGTGCGTGCGTCCGTAAACTTTTTCTTTAAAAAACTTCTCCTCAGAAACTATTGACTGGATTTTTACCAAATTTCACAGGAATGTTCCTTTGGTGGTCCTCTTTCAAATTCCTTCAAATAATTGTGTTCCATGAAGAATTCTGGTTGCCATGGCAACCAAAGTAAAAAACCTTTAAAAATCTTCTCCTCCCAAACCGCTATTTGGATAGCATTATTATTTTGCAGGAATGTTCCTTAGATACAGGTTTACAGAATTCCTTAAAAAAAAAAAGATCTGTCAAAAAACATGGCTTTTATGGGAGACTCATTTTCCTTTTATGGTATAAAGTAAAATCTTTGAAAAATTTCTTCTCTAAAACTATTCATTGGATTTCATTGTTGTTTTGCAGGTAAGTTCCTATGGTGGTTGTCTACCAAATTGTTTCTTCAGTGAGCTAAAATGCAGGATTAAATGATAATTGTTAAAAACTTCCTTTCGCCATTATAGAAATATCAGGCCTGTGGAGCGATACAGGCGCTCAAGCGCCTCTAGTTTTTAATTACGGCTTGAAAATTCCATTTAACTTATTTAGCAGGATAGGAGCTAACTGACATAGAGGTCTGCAAAACTTAATGCTTTCAATTTGGACAAGTGTATGATTTTGTCATTTGGGTAAAAAGTTGATTATATCATCAATGATATGGTTTAGAATATTATGTGATAAACATCAATGCATTTTAATATAAAATTATGAAAAGATGTGTTTCACAATCAATTTTTGGCAGCCTCTATTGTGAACCATTGTGAACTTGTCAGTGATTTACACCAGATGAAAGAGCTGTTTCATGCAGCCATAATTGATTCCATTCTGACTCCTGTTTGCCCTTCTCCATGTCAGATTAAAGGTGCTAGATCACTGTTCAGAGAGGGATAATGGGAACCATGCCTCGCCCACATGTGTGCTTTAATCAAAGTATTAATGGTATCATTTGTATCTTGATGGATTGTGTGAAATTATGGCACACAATGTATTATGAACATGTGTCTATAAGTCTTTTCCTAACTCCTTTCCATGTGACAAAAATGTAGTCTTGTCCGAATTGAAAGTATTTGCATATGGCATTGTAACTTTGGCTGAAATTGTGGAATTCTCTTTTGATAGGGTAGAAAACATGTTGAGAAAAGGAGAAAATGCTGGTTACCAGCATTTTCTCCTTTTCGAACAATGTTTTCAAAAGGTTTCTTTACTCTGGGTGGGTAAAAGTAAGGGATTGTGTAGTAAAGGATGAAAGATACTTTGTATGAATATGTGACAAATACCATACATGTGCTAATAAGCTTCTTTTCCATTCAAATGATGACGATGGTGATGATAATGATTAAACTGGGACCAGTGTATAACCCTTTACTCCATAGATACTCATTTTGACATATCAACAACAGACAGCTTTTGAAGACATTGTGGGAAAAGGAGAAATTGCTCGTAATGAGCAATTTCTCCTTTTCCCACAATGTTTTCCACTCAATCAGATATTTGTATCCTCATTTGTCCATATTTTTGACATCATATCTTTATTTGCTGCTGAAATGGAAGAGCCTCAAATTGGCATATCAGGTAAAGGGTTAAAGCACTGATTCATGCAAAGCTACATCTAGGCTTCTTAAAAATTCACTTCTAGTTGGGCTGGAAACACAAAACTTAATGTCTCTGTAAAATTATTGCTGGATCCAGAAAACAGTGTGATGTTTCCTACCTCATCAAAGACAGTAATAATCTTTTGATGTACAATGGATTTTTCTTCTGCAAAATTAATGTTTTCAGTTTGGTTGAGTCTAGAATTTGCATTAGGCTAAAGAGTTGATGCCTCTGGCGATTTTTCACCTCTCACCTCTGATGCATGTGAGAAAAGTAGTCAGTGACTTGGAAAGATAGTAGTGTCAGTACTGGTGTGAGAAAGCCAGTAAACACATGCATAGGTGCACTGGCAGCAGTGATATGACCTAAGCTGTTCAAATGGCATTGAACTCCAATACAATCAAACCTGTGACCTGGGGATCTGTAGTCCTGCATTTTACAGCTACACCACTGCCCCATCCACTATGTACAGGATGTGCAGGTAGCTTCAACATTATAGAAGTCTAGGACTGAGAACACTTGGTACATTTACTAATTAAGATGGACAGAGATAATCAGTGATAAAAGAACAATACATAATGAACTCTCTACCACACAATAGAATATTAGACTGATCCATATTGAAAGCATTTTTGGAATTGCAAATTAGATTATGGCTTGAAATTGGATTATGGAATATGTCTTG
The DNA here is from genome assembly GCA_946811185.2 of Hippopus hippopus. NCBI lineage: Eukaryota > Metazoa > Mollusca > Bivalvia > Cardiida > Cardiidae > Hippopus > Hippopus hippopus. Next base: position 2,462,260 of record OX328109.1, read on the forward strand.
AAATGATGGAAAACATCTTTTGTAAAGGAGAAAATGCTGGTTACCAGCATTTTCTCCTTTTCCCAAAATGTTTTCAAAAGCCTTAGTCTTCAGGATCAATAAAATATGGGAGTGTTTGGAAAAAGATTAATACCTTGCCAAACAATCCTGACATTTAACAACCTTGAGGTGGAGTTCTTTTGAAAAGATTGTGGGAAAATTAGAGAAAGCTGGTACTTTGCCCACAATGTTTTCTACTCTGTGGAAGAACTTTGTTTCATTTTTACTACTCTCAGAATCGTTGTCTGCAGATACTTCAATTTGGAAGAGTCTAAACTTTGTCATTTGGCTCAGTATTAACTCTTATGGCCCTTTACATAACAATCCAGACACTCAGAAAATAAGCTTGTGATCAGCATTTTCTACTTTTCACACAATGTTTTCCATCATTTTGAAGACAAATGTCAGTGTTTGGGTCACATTAAATTTTAATTTTTCGTCTGCAAATACTTTCAATTTGGACAAGTCCAGGATTTCATCAGTTGGTAAAGAGATAACTTTTACCACAGGACAGAAATCTAGACTTGTCCAAATTCAAAGAATTTATCTTTGAATGGGTATAAAACATTATGGGAAAAGAAGAAAATGCTGGTTGCCAGCATTTTCTCCTTTTCTCCCACAATGTTTTCAACACACTTTTCCCTCAAGGTTGTTAAAACTCAGGACTGCATGGTAAAGAGTAGGGGTGTAACGATACATTGGACTATCGATGGATCGCGATGGTGAGCGTGTCGATGCTACTGCATCGATTGTTACGTTGAAAATCGATAACTATCGCCGATAGTTACCTCAAATATCGATAGTTTCGATAGTTTCACTGACAAGAAAGAGAGAGGAAAATACTGCAATTCGCTAATGTATTCGGACGCCCTAAAAGTTCGGACACGTTTAATTATTTACAAAAATAATTTATTTTTAATTCTTTCTCTGAACACTTCCAAAAGCAAGTTTTCCTAAATATTCGGACATTCCATAACGTTAATTTCCCAAAATATTTGACGGGTAATTTTTTGAAATATGTTTTCAATAATGATCGGCTGCATAATATTCATTTCTGCATAGCAGTGTTCATCGTTACGAAAACGAATCCTTCGAGAGCTGATTAACTCAGCGGTAATTTTAAGTCATGAAATTAGACCAGAATAATTGCAACACTAAGGGTGTTTTTGTTAAAAACTTCTCACCAAAGCGAAAAGTGTGGATTTAGATCAAAGATCAGACCAAACAGTCTGCCTACAGTCTAATCTTAATCTACACAGGCCGCCGAAACCAGGCATAACCATGCGTGTTGTCCCTCCATAAGCAATAAATAAATCTATTATGAAAAATGAATACTAAACCTCGTTCTTTTTCTTTATTTATCAGTAATCCATTTCGAATGCATTCCTTTTATTTCGGCTGCAAGGAATTAGATTAATTTTTTAGAAAACAGCCGCACTTTTTTATGCTGACTACACAAAACGTGACACGACTGGCGTGTTCTTGAAACAGCTATATTACTAAATGCAAAAAGGCTATATCAGCTGGTGTACATGTAAATCGTGCATGAAATAGGCTTATTGCATGGTCACTTTGAATTGATTAAGGTCGACCTGCAGCCAGATATAACTTGAGTTTCTTCTCGCAGACCAGTTTAATTGTGTAAATTAAACGGGTGCGTTACAACTCAGTTGCTTCGAATGATTTGCGTGTTACGTCATACCCCTTATCCAAATTTTACTGCAAACATTTGTGTACCCACGACAGGCCGACAGGCATCTTGTAGACAGATGGCTTTTAATATAGATCTACATTATGGTCGTTCTGATTTACTCTGCTGATGGCAAGATGGCGATTTTCAAAGTTGGCGGATGGTGTAGATAGACATCAGACTAAACAGAACACGCTGTCTGATCTTGGATCTATACCATCCACTTCTGTACTATGACTTAACTCGTATTAGAAAGCTACTTCTTTCTAGGGCTAAAAAAGGTAAGATAATGTTTAACAGTGTTCCCACTCGCGCAAATTATTGCGTAAATCACGTTATAGAATTGAAATTCACGTAACAAATTCTGGTTACACCAGAGACTTCGCGTAAGAAAATGCATGGACAAAAAAGGCCATTATACGATTTTCTTGTGAAAAATGACAGATTTTGTAGTTACTTGTTACCCTCATTAACAATCTTTTTGTCAAATCATGTGGAAATACCTAGCCAAAAATTAACAGACATGAAAAACTGATCGGAGTAAAAAAACACGGAAACCCATGACACAACAAAATGTCTCTTTAACATTGTCCGATCAGAGTCACTTCAGATCGTCTTTTCAGCTTTTTAATGACTATAAGCAGTAAATTTATACAAATGTCTTAATATAACACACTTTTTGTATACACATACAACAAGGTAAAGCTTATTATTCCGGCCACCCCCTTTTTTTCAGAATGAATAATTTCCAAAAGATTTGGAGACTAAACAAAAATAATTGTTTTTTCTGTCTAAATATATTGGCCAATTATGGGTAAAATTAGATAAATTCTATCAACTCAAAAAAACCTTAAGGGCTCACATTTAAAAGGTGATTTCTTTAAAAGTTTAAAGTTGCTTTATAATTACTTTTTATTACATGTGTTTATGAACCATCAGCATTTGTCAGCATTTTGTGCTTTGCATGCTGTTGTATATCAATCAGACTTAAAAGTTGACTTCTTCAAAAGTTCAGAGTAATTAGGTATGTTAAATTAATTGTGAGCCATCTGCAATTAGAAAAAATTGTCATTGAAATTTATTGAGCATCTTGCATTTAACTCTATTTTCCCCTTTATTTGCTATTCAAAACTATACTCAAGTATAATTTAAACTACTCGGAGAAAGTATTAGTCTAAAACATGGTTTCAAGATGTAATTTGGTGAAATTCATCTCTTGCAATTCATCCAATAGTATTGCAATAGTATTGCAATAGTAACAGGCAATATCAATACTATTGCAATAGTATTTTTTCCAATGTCAATACTATCGCAATAGTAGATTTTGGCCTCAATAGTCAACCCTAGTAAAGAGTTGAAGTGTTTGCCTGCAAATGCTTTCATTTTGGACAATTGCAAAATTTTCCTCTATTTCCAAGACAAATATATCAAAGTTTGGGTCATATTTGATGTATCCTCTGCAAAAGCTTTAAATTTGAACAAGTCTAACATTTTGTGGTTTGGTAAAAGGTTAAAGATGCCCGTCTACAGCCGGTGAGCAAAAACGCTGTTAGATTTCAAACAATTTAGAATCGTACAGATATCAGTCCTTTGTGTAAACATGGATAAATTACTGACATATATGGTGTAATTGAAAAAAAGAAACACAGAGATTTGTATTAGAAACTGAACATTGGTCAGAAGAAAACTGGCTGACGATCGAAGCTGTAAACAATGGCGGTGCGTCACGGAAATTTATTGTTGGTTTCCGCCTAGAGTCGGATGCGGTGTAATTTGCATATAGGCCGCGACCTCCGTCTGAAAATCGAGGCTGCAACAGAGAAGCCTCCATTTTCCTTTGTTTACCTCATTAGACGCAGGGCGAAGGTCAAATATAGTCACGTGACACAATGCATGATCATCATACGAATCTACTCGAGTGTATAACGGATATATCGAAATCTTCGATTCAAAAACCGGAAACGACGAGTCTGTTTACATGGAAGGCCGCAACTCGGCGAAATGCATTTTCTATCGACCGTAATCTAAGCAACCTTGCAACCGTGAGGCGCAATATTTGGCATAAAGATATGAGAATGACTATAGTTTGATAAAATAAAGACAAAATGAGTTAAAACTGACTGAAAATGAGTATAAGGGCCTCTTTAACTCTTTGCCAAACAAAAAATTTCGGATTGAACAAAATTGAAATCAATTGCAGACAACAAACTATATGTAACTCGAATGATTATTTTTGTCTTTGATTCGGTGGAAACCATTGAGGAAAAAAGAGAAAATGCTGGTTACCGGCATTTTTTCTTTTTTTTACCACAATGTTTTCAAAAGCCTTCTCTTTCAGAGTCGTTAAATTGTTTGGTAAAAGGTTAAGGGTATAGACTGTCCTGGAATTTTTAGATCTGAATGTGAATGTAGTCCTTTTGGGAATTCCAGAACAGGAAATTAACTCTACACCCGGACGACAAAGTTTTTAGATTTATCGAAATTGAAAGCGTTTGCAGATAACAAATATTACTTAAACAACAGGATTTGTAAATGGAAGGGTAGAAAACATTGTGGAAAAAGGAGAAAATGCTGGTTACCAGCATTTGCTCCTTTTCCCACAATGTTTTCAAAAGCATTCTCTTTTAGGGTTGTGTACCAGTGATTGTTTTGTGAATGGTTAACTCTTTTCTCTTGCATTTATGAATCTCAGTGCACCTTCAGTGCACATCTTTTATTGATTGAACAGTTTTTGATGGTTGGAGGTGCTGATGAAGACATTTTTTTCATTTGTTACATTATTTCTTTGAAGAAAAGATTTTGTTTTGGGTACTACAAATGAGCAATGCTCTGGCTAATGGGGGTTTAATGCATCTCTGCAATTCATTATACTGTGGAAGTCATTACAATGATTATTGATCCATAAAATCTATTATATCTAACAACAGATTGAATCATTAGTTAGAATGGTCCTTTGACATGCAGAAAATTTAACAATAGAAAAAAGTTTTGACCCAGGTCAGCTTGCTTTTGAAACACATTGTGAGAAAGGGAGAAAATACTATTAATTTTCCCCTTTTCCTGTTATATTTTCATCTTCTTTTTACCCTTCTTTTTCCATTGACAAATTTCATCATTTGAATCACTTTTGATTGATCTGCAGCAAAAGCTTTCAATTTGTAAGAGTATAAATTTTATCGTCAGGTAAACTCTTTACGACATGAAATTTTTTACTGCTCCATATTGAGAGCATTTGCTGACAACTAATTAATAAATATTGCTCAGAAGATAGTATGTGTCTTTAATAAGGTAGAAAACATTGTGGGAAAAGTAGTCAGTGACTTTCTTACGAACAAAGTCGTAACAAAGAAACAAATGAACAAATGCATGGCTGAAATACAAACTGCATCTGGCTGGATTCGAACCCACGACGGACTAGAACCTCGTTTTTCGAGGTTTAAAAGACCAATACCATAACCACTAAGCTAAAGAGATATCTCCCCAACGCAGTTGTTAGGTATTGTATTTAAATCGGGACGAAGCCATGCATGAAGGAGTGGTCTCCCGTAACACACCCCCTTTTAAAGTCATGATTTATTGATGACTCAAAGCCTTATCAGGCAGAAGAGATATCTCCCTAACGCAGTTGTTAGGTATTATATTTAAATCGGGACGAAGCCATGCATGAAGGAGTGGTCTCCTGTAACAACTTGGAAAGAAAGTTGTGTCGGTTCTGGTGTGAGAAAGCCAGGAAATACGACGTTGTGTAGGTGCACTGACTGCTGTTACGACCTAAGCTGTTAAAATGGCATTAAACTCAAATACAAACAAAGAAACAAATTATGTGGTAATGAAGGGGTTAACCCCATACCAAATGACAAAATTTCATTCTTATCCAAATTGAAAGCATTTGTAGACAACAAAATTAATGTGACTCAAAAATTGAAGTTTGTTTTCGGAAGGGTAGAAAACATTGTGGGAAAAGGAGAAAATGCTGGTAACCAGCATTTTCTCCTTTTCCCACAATGTTTTCAAAAGGCTTCTTCAGGGTTGTGAAAACCAGGGATTGTTTGGTAAAGGGTTAAAAATGAAATTCTTTATTCAAAGGGTAGAATACATTGTGGGAAAAGGAGAAAATGCTGGTTACCAGCATTTTCTTCTTTTCCCACAATGTTTTCAAAAGGGTTCACCTTCAGGGTCATTAAAAGTCTGGATTGTGCGGTAAAGGGTAAATCGTGATCAGTATGAATAGTTTCTGGTTACAGCTTCTGTAATACAATTTTCCTAGATCTCGCTTACAATATTCCCTGTACTTTTCTCTGAGTTGCGGTAGATCTAGCGCATTGAGTTGTGCACAGAACTTGAGACCAGGGATTCATTGGTTTGAATCCTGGGCCCAGCCAATTTCTTTTATCATAGTTTGATGAAAGTTATTGTGAAAGGCTTCATTCCGCTCCTCTCTTACTGCTGATCGTTGTTTCGACAATTTGGTCGTGTTGGAAAGCAGCCAGTGGCTCAGAAGGAATATTGTATGAGGTACTGGTAAAAAAACCCTAAGAAAGTATGGATAGGTCCAAACTGGCTGTTGCGATATATAACTGAAATAATGTTTTCATTAAATGGTGTCAAATCACCACACAAAGAATTAACATGGATATTTCTAAAATTTTGTCAATCAAGATGGCATATTAAGTTCTCAGGGTGTGTGTGACCTTTTGAACATAACTAAGATGACAAACTTCTAGACTTGTCCCCAATGCAATCGGTTCTTATATCAGCAATTTCTCCTTTTCATACCCAAGTTTTCAGTCTATTTTTTCTCAGGTATAAACAGTGAATTGCTGATTGAAAGGTTAATCCTTTCATTATTAGCCTGCATAATGACAAATGAGCTAAAGTTCTCCTATAGGATAGAAAACATTGTGGGAAAAGGAGATGATGCTGGTTACCAGCATTTTCTCCTTTTCTGAAATTTTTTTTCAAAAGCTGTCTCCCACAGGGCTGCTATAAAATGGTTATTATATGGTTATAGGTTAACTCTTTACTACAGAATCAGAAGTTTTAACAGTCCCGAGGAAAAAAGCCTTTTGAAAACATTATGGGAAAAGTTTGCCAAAATATTTTCTGATCCTCCAAAAACAAATTTCAGTTTCGAGTCACATTTATGTAGTCATCTGCACAAATTTAATTTTGACAGGTATCAAATTTTACCATATAGTAAAAAGTTTAACCTTTTCCCAAACGGCAAAATTTTAGACTTGTCCAAATTCAAAGCAATTATTGCAGACGACAAATTACTGGTGATTTAAATGGCAGAATTTGTCTTTGGTAGAGTAGAAAACCTTGAGGGAAAAAGAGAAAATGCTGGTTACCAGCATTTTCTCCTTTTCCCACAATGTTTTCTCATGGTTTCTTCGCTGGGGCCGTTAAAACCCGGGATTGTTTGGTAAACAGTTAAAACAGGATGTGTGCTAAAGGGTTAAGAGACAGAAATTTGATTATAGGGGTGTGAAACCTGTTCATTAGTAACAGAATTATTGATGCAGAAACCAGTGCTATTGATTATTATGACCAACTGTTGGGTATTTCTTGACTTCATTTAATGAACCCTATACCACATGATCCCAGGTTTAATGACCCTGTGGAAGAAGCCTTTTGAAAACATTGTGGGAAAAGGAGAAACCAGTGTTATTGATTATTATGATGAACTGTTCAAGTGTTGGGTATTTCTTCATTTAATCAACCCTGTACCACATGATCCCAAGTTTTAATGACCCTAAGGAAGAAGCCTTTTGAAAACATTGTTGGAATAGGAGAAAATACTGGTAACCAGCATTTTCTCCTTTTCCCACAATGTTTTCTACCTAATCAAAGTACAGAAATCATCATTTGCACTACATTTAATTCTTTACCACACTATCCTGATTTTTAACAACCTTGAGAAAGAATTAAGGCTTTTGAAAACACTGTGGGAAAAGTGGAACATGCTGGTAACCAGCATGTTCTCCTTTACCCACGATATTTTCTACTCTTCAGAGGAATATCCAATCATTTGAATAAAATTTAATTTTTCGTCTGCAGGGTAATTTCGATTTGGACAAGGCTAAAATTTTGTCATTATTTCATTGTCTGCAAAATGCTTTCAATGTGTTCGGTAACCAGCATTTTCTCTTTTTCCCATGAACTTTTCAATCCTTTGGTTGACAGATTGCATATTGTGAGTTATATTCAATTTGTAGAGTGGAAATGCCTTGAATTTGGACAAGTCTAAAATTTTGTTGTGTGATAAAAGGGATAAATCTGTATTTGATTGATAATGCATTAACTGAATAATGATGATGGCAGACTTGTGAACATGCATAATATTAGTATTCATTGACTTAACAAGTTAACATTAAGTGTAGCAGGCCCTGGGTTGTATTCACCAATCATTCTCATAAACATTCTTAGTGTTATTCCGCAAGTTTTTCTAAATTTGAAAGTAACACAACTTCTGATTGGCTAAACCAAATGGTTTAGCCAATCAGGAGTTGTGTTACTTTCAAATTTAGAAAATGTTTGAGAATAAGATTTAGACGTTCTTAAGAATTGTTGGTGTAAACGGACCCTGATATCTGGTAGCTAGAGCTGATCATATGGATCAAGATCAGGCTGTACATTAGTATAGGGGGGCCTGCATTTCTAAGTGATACAGTATACAACTCATAACATGGAGGCCACAGGTTCAAGTCTCACTTGATGTACAGGCTTTTTCATCAGAGTGTCCTTGGGTAAGAAACTTCAGAACCCTAGTGTAGTGCTGGTGATACCCAGGACATACATGAATATGTGAGCTGTCACCGTGATAATACTAAAATGATGTTAAAAGCGGTGTTAAACACCATTTAATTAATCAACAAAAGGATTCTATCTGCTATACTGAGATAACTGGCAGAAAAAAGCATGGAACTTGCAATTTTTGTTTCAAATTGAATCAGCATGCAGACTTGGTATCAAATAAGGTTCATATGATTTGTCCATGAAGGCACAGAAAACATTGAGGGGGAATGAGAAAATGCAAGTTACCAGCATTTCCTTCTTTTCCAGATGTTTCAGAAGTAGTAATTCCTGGAATCGTTAAGACTCTGAGTGGTTTGATAGTGGGTTAAAACTCTTTACCTAATGATAAAATTCTGAACAGTCAAATCCAAAGCCATGTGCAGATGACAAATATTGCTGAAATAGTGGGATTTGTCATGGAAAGGCTAGAAAACATTGTGGGAAAAGAAGAAAATGCTGGTTACCAGTATTTTCTCCTTTTCCAACAATGTTTTCAAAAGCCGTCTTCCTCAAGGTCGATATAACTTGGGATTGTTCGATTCAGGGCAAGAAGTATAGAGAACTGTACAAAATGCAACAAGCATTTTCCTTCTTTTCCGACTATGTTTTCAAAGGCATTTTTGCTCAAGGTCGTGTTCGTTAGATAAAGAATTGTAAGTGTTTTCATGTCTATTTCAGGTATTAGCTTGGTTCGAGGAGAATGAAGATCAAGTGACAGCCTTTGTGGAACCTTTTGTGATATTAGTCATTTTGATATGCAATGCTATTGTTGGAGTATGGCAGGTAAGAATGAAAATGTTTCTCTTGTACTGGCCATGTATTGACTTTTCACAGCCACTCCCCTACCCTCCCATTGTCTTTTCACCTGCAGATATCATTTTAGTCATTTTGATATGCAATCCTATTGTTGGAGAATAGCAAGTAAGAATGAAAATGTTTGTCTTGTCCTTGCCATGTATCGACTCTTCACACACACACCGATTCCTTCTTTTTGTCTTGACTCTTCCCAACCTCCCTTCTCTTTTCACTTAAAGATATTTTATTAGTCATTTTGATATGCAATCATATTGTTGGAGTATGGCAGGTAAAAATGAAAATGTTTCTCTTGGCCTTGCCACGTATCGACTTTTCACTGTCCTCCCCCCATCTTTTCACCTGCAGATATCTTGTTAGTCATTTTGATATGCAGTGATATGCAGTGCTATTGTTGGAGTATGCCCCCCCCACCTTTTTACTTGCAGCAGATATCTTATTAGTAACTTTGATATACATTGCTATTGTTGAAGTTTTGCAGGTTAGAATGAAATAAGAGCCACACTCTGGCAAAAGGGGGCTTTTAGGCATCATGGTTATCCTTTCACCAAAATTTAGGAAATTTTAGATAAGTCCAACTTTAAAGTATTTGCAGACAACAGAATAGATATGACTCAGAAATTGAAAGTTGTATTTGAAAGGATAGAAAACATAGTGGGAAAAGGAGAAAATGCTGGTTACCAGCATTTTCACCTTTTCCCACAATGTTTTCAAAAAGGGTTCTTTCTCAGGGTCGTTAAAAATCTTAATTGTGTGTTAAAGGGTTATACAATGCACCAAGCAAGTCATCATAATTATGATGATGGATCTATAAAATCCATTTAATCAAACAACAGACTGAATGATGCAATAGAATGGTCTTTTGACATGCAGAAAGATTGACCAATGGCAAAAAGTTTCGATCCAGGTCAGCCTTTCCGGACTTCGCAGGCTGACCTGGGTCAATACTTTATGCAGATGCATTAAACCCCCTTTTCACAGAGCATGCCTCGTATGTTTATCTTGTCCTTTCCATGTACCACCCCCTACTTCCTTGTTTTTTCACTTTGGGATCTCTTCTTAAACTCTTCACTAAAGGATCCTGTGTTTAAATGACCCTGATTGTGAAGGCTTTTGAAAACATTGTGGGAAAAGGAGAAAATGCTGGTAACCAGCATTTTCTCCTTTTCCTTCAATATCTTCCCTTCCTCTATCAAATTTCAAATTTTCAGGCAGTTATTTTGTCATCTGCAAATGCTTTTAATTTGGACAAGTTAAGAATTTTGTTGTTTAGTAAAGACGATTAGTGAAGAGGTTGGACATGTCTATAATTTTGTTGTATAGTAAGGATCTAAACCTTTTCCAAAACATCCCATATTTGAACAACACTGAGTTAGAAAGCTTTTGAAAATTTTGTGGGAAAAGAAGACACTTTGGATTGCCAGCATTGTCTCCTTTTCCAACAAGGCCTTTTTCTGTACTAGAGACAAATCCTTTCATGTCAGCAACATTGGCTTCGTTTTATACAGATGCTTTCAGTTTGGATGAGTCTAAGATTTTGTTGTTTGGTATAAACTTTACTCTTTCACTACTGAATAAATAAAGTGCATTTTCTCAAAGGTGACAAAATACAGTTCAGCTGCAAGATCAATAGACAGTTTCATCCTATTCTAGAATATAGCAGTGGACAGTGTGGATCAGAGATCAGATTGCATGTTCTGTACAGTCTGATCTTGATCCACACTGTTTGCAAAAGCTTCTGGTATCATCTATATTGTAAGAAAAGGGTTTCATGGCCCCAAGGTATCCTTTTCATCTTTTCAGTCCATCTGTTTTTGAAGATCACTGTAATAACAAATGTTGATAAAAATCTTTTCTTGTGTAACTGAAAAGGGACAAAATAGGCATATCTAAAGTTTACTTGCCTGTGGGCATGGGGCAAGTCAAATCTTTTTCTTCTTGTCCTTTGCCAAGTATTCACAAATAATTCTTTATTGCATCTTAGTCTATTTCTCAATATTTTATGCTCTGCTGGTTTTAGAAGAAAATGTCAAAGTATTGTCATAGCCTTGTCATCATCTGCATTGTCATCTGCATCATCGTCACACAAAAATTCTGACATTTTAAAATATCTCTGTCATTACTGAAAATATTTTCTTCAAACACAAAGTAGAACTAGTAGTTAACTATCAAAAGGGGAACCCAAACAACAAGGGCAGGTAACTATAGAAATATTTGTGACACAGTTATGCCCCTTTGTTGACTTTGAATTTGTCATTTCAAAACTGACATTTTATATCTCTGTCATTACTGATGATATTTTCTTCAAACACAGACTAGTAGTTAATTATCAAAAAGAGAACTCATACAACAAGAGCAGGCAAATCAAAATATATTTGACACAGTTATGCCCCATTTTTTTGCCTTAAAATTTTCATTGAAAATAAATTTGCTTTTAAGAGCAACTGCAGTCAAGTGTTGGCATCTGCATGCAGTGCTCTTGTTTGATTTTCTAAGTAGTAGTTTTTGTTTTGTTTAAGCATTCAGTTTGTCCAATCAGAAATTGCGTAACATTGGAATGTAGAAAAGTCTTGAGAATTTGACAAACATTATAACATATTATTAAGAGATGGTTGGTGAATATACTTTCTCACTAATACATTCACCACTAACATGCTACAGTCTGACGCACATTCTGATGGATTCTGGGGATGCTATGGATATCCTATCTGTATCTATCTGCAATAGTCTGTAATTATTACCATCCATAGGGTCTGTAAATATCCGTATTCTATCTGTAGTGGTCTGCATGATCTGCGTTAAAATTATGAAAATGATCAAAATTCAGGCATAGATGATTTAACCTAGGGTAGAAAAGATTATTGGAAAAGGAAAAAATGCAATGTTTTAAAAGGCTTCTTCCACGGGGTTGTAAAAACTTTGGGTTTTGTTGTAAAGTGTCAAAGACTTTTGACTGTAAAAGATTTTAAAAGCTTATTGACTGTTACAGTGTAATAATCTGTTGTACAGTAAGATATGATTGATAAAAAAAATCAATGAATATTAATATTGATATTGTGGCATTATGCTATTGAAAAAAATATTATAGGGTGAATCATTTTGTCAATAGACTTTTTGAATTAGCTTATCTTTTTTGAGTGAATGATTTCATGCAATGGCTTTTAACCCTTTACGTGAGTTTAAGCCTTTATCAAACAGTCCCGACTTTTAACGACCCTGAGGTGGAAGTCTTTTGAAAACATTGTTGGAAAAGGAGAAAATGCTGGTAACCAGCATTTTCTCCTTTTCCCACAATGTTTTCTACCCTATCAAGGAGTACTTTGATCATCTGAGGCACCTTTAATTTGTAGCCTGCAAATGTTTCCAACTTGGACATGTCAACAATTTTGTCGTTTGGGAAAGACTTGATACTCAGTTGAGGCAAACTTTGCTTACGGCGATTTTTCACCTCTCACCTCTGATGCATGTGAGAAAAGTAGTCAATGACTTGAAAGAAGGTTGTGTCAGTACTGGTGTGAGAAAGCCAGGGAACACATGTGTAGGTGTACTGACAGCCATGACATGACCTAATCTGTTAAAACAGCCTTGAATTCCAGCACAATCCATCAGTCAATTAACCCTTTACCATATAGTCTGAGTTTTAACGAACTTGATGAATAAGCCTTTTGAACACATTTTGGAAAACAGGAGAAAATGCTGTTAACCAGCATTTTTTCCTTGTCCCACAATATTTTCTACCCTATCAAAGACAAATTGCATCAGTTTAGCTAAATTGAAATTGTTGCATGCAAATTAATACTTTGGATTTGGACAAGTCTGTGTTTTGTTCCTGTGGGAAAGAATTAAGTCTTGTAGTGCTGAATGAGTTAACCCTTCACCAAGCAAGCCAGTGTTTTAACTACCTTGAGGAAGGAAGTTTTTGGAAACATTGTTGGAAAAGGAGAAAATGCTGCTGACCAGCATTTTCTCCTTTTCCCACAATGTTCTATTCCCTTTCAAAGACAGAAATCATCATTTTAGCTACATTGGATTTGTCATCAGCAAAATGCATACAAATGGACTTGTCGAAGATTTCGTTGTTTGGTAAGGATTTAAGGGGCAACTTAAGTGCACCTGCAGGTGGTGCAGAGCAAAGATGAGATTGTTAAGAATATTAATTCTGATCTTGGCTATACATTTTCAGGTATGTTGAGATAGGTAAATAAGGGTTGGTATTTACAAGCTATTCTTTATTTCATAACTGTAGATTTAGAAAGTAATACAACCTCAGTCTGATTGGCTAAACCATTTAGTTTAGCCAGTTAGAGGTTGTGTTACTTTCAATTTTAGAAAATTCCTGGGAATAAGGCTAAGAATCTTCTTTAGAATGGTTGGTAAATACTGACCCAGGTCTCCTGTGATACTGGTATGCAGAGATGGCATGCATGGCTCAGTGGTAAAATGTAGGACTCCTGACTTGGAGCCCCGGGGTTCAAGCCTCACTAGATGCACTAGGTTTTTCCTGGGAGTATCCTTGGGCAAGACACTTAAGAGCCCTGGCCTAGTACTGGTGAAACCCAGCAAATACATGAAAATGTGAGCTGTTGCCGTGATATAACTGAAATAATGTTGAAGGTGGCATAAAACACTGTTCAGTCAAACCATTGAAGAGATGGCATGACCAGAAAGCCCTGGATTTGCATTTCTTAAAGCCCAAGAGCTAATAGCACAAGGTACCTCCCTGCTGCTTGAATTATGTGTTACCTGTCATATTGTTTTTTTCAAACCAGTAATATATAATGCTCTGTTTTATCTTAAGTCAAAACCTGCTAAGTAAACAGAACATGTATTTTTATTCAGCAGTTAACTCTTTACTACTCAACAAAATTTTATACTTGTCAAAATCGAAAGCATTTAAGGAGACGACAAAAGAAATGATAATAAAATGGTGAACTTTGTGTTCATAAAAACAAAAATAGTGAGGGAAAAGGAGAAAATGCTGGTTACCAGCATTTTCTCCTTTTCCCTCAATATTTTCTAACGCATTCTCTGTCAGGGTTTTTAAAACTCAGGACTGTGTGGTAAAGGGTTAAACATTTTTATCTGTCCACTTACTATGGGTCATCATGATTTTGCTGTTGTCAAACACCTGTGACTCTTTACCAAGCTTACTGATATTTAACAATCCTGGGAAAGAAGGCCTTGAAATTATTGTGGAAAAAAGAGAAAAAACTGCTAACTAGCATTTTTAGCTCAGCTGAATTCGATCAAAATGTCTAGGTATTTTTGTAGCCCTGGTAACGTCATTTAGGTTGTCGTCATGCGAAAACTTTGACATTTTCTAATATCTCTGTTAATAGAGAAGATATTTACTTCATGCTTAGACAAGTTGTTAACTATTAAAAGGGGAACCTATACAACAAGGGAAGGTAACAATCAAAAGATTTTTTACACAGTTATGTCCCTTTCTCAACTTAGAATTTTCATTCAGAATCAAGCACAGGCAGCCAGGTGTTGGGACCCGCGTGCCATGCTCTTTTCCTCATTTTCACACGATGTTTTCTACCCTTTCAGAGAAAGCATTTTCTTCTTTTTGAGTAATGTTCCTACCTTTTCAAAGATTGACCCTGTCATTTTAGTAATATTCTATTTTTAGTCTTCAAATGCTTCCTAACAGAAAGAGTGAACAATTTTAATTTTAGGGCTGTTTTAGGGCTGAATACCCAAATATGAGGGATACTGTACATTCAAGTGCAGGTCTGCTTGTTCTGTTCCGTTTGACCCTAACCTTAAGGTCTATGGCCCCTAACTCATATTAAAAGACGGAAGCTGCCAAGATTGACCGAATAACCTTTACGAAAACGTCGATGTTACACCATATTTGCCGATGAGTTAGTGAGTCTATGGCCCCTAACTCTCATATTAAAAGACAGAAGCTGCCAGGAATGGCCAAATAGCTTTTATGAAAACAATGATAGTTACCGAAGAGTTAGGGGCCATAGACCTTAAAGATTCATTCATTCATTCCATTGAGACAATGCTGTCAAAATGTGATAGGCTGTAGAATGGTTCAAAATTTAGTCAGCTATGTAAAGATAAATAAATTACCCATATTTATTGTATAAGGGGTAAATTATTATTAAAAATCTTCGATCTAAAACTGGAAATGTCACAACAGTGATTTCTTGATGGCCTCCAGAAAATGAAATCCATTTTTTATAGGTCGTAATCTGTGCAACCTTGCAACCGTCAGGGGTGACATTTGGCAGATACAAGAAGATACATTGAAAATACAAGAAAGATTATAGTTGGATAGAATAAAGATGAAATGTGTTAAAAAAAAAAAACTGGCGGAAAACGAGTATAGCTGTATCTTTTATTGTTGGCAATTCATTCTTAGAAGCCTTTAGCGAATTAAGTTCAGTATCATGTAAACTTTACTGGTATTTGAAGTTTGCCCTTTACAGGATCATGAAATTTTAGTCTCTTTAATGATGAAAGCATATACAGACAACAAATTTAACATCGTTCAGATGAGGGGGGGTTGTCTTTGAAAGGGTAGAAAACATTGTGGATAAGGGAAAAATTGCTTTTACATGCAATTTCTCCTTTTCCCTCAATGTTTTCAAAAGTGTTCTTCAGAAAAATCTAGATTGTTTGGTTAGGGGTAAACTCTTTACCAAACAATCCCAAGTTTTATCAACCCTAAGGGAGAAAGCCTTTGAAAACATTTTGGAAAGAGAAGAAAATGCTTGTAACAAGCATTTTCTTCTTTTCCCACAGTGTTTTCTACACTTTCATAGACATTACCACCATTTCATCCTAAGTCAGTGTCATCTGCTAGTGCTTTGAATTTGGACCAAACTAAAATTTTGTCTTGTGGCAAAGGGTTAACTGTACCATACAATCCCATGTTTTAAACAACCCTAAGGAAGAAGGCTTTAGAAAACACTGTGGGAAAAGAAAATGCTGGTTGCAAGTATTTTCTCCTTTTCCCACAACGTCTTCTACCCTTTCAAAGAGAGACATCATCACTTCAGTAATATTTAATTTGCCATCTGCAAATGCTTTCAATTTGGACCAGTCTAAAATTTTGTTATATGGTAAAGACTTAAATTTTTATCAAACAACCAAATGTTAGGCTGGTCCAAATAATGCTCTACAAATTATGAACTTTGGCTTAGAAAGGGTTGAAAACATTGTGGAAAAAGGAGAAAATGCTGCTTACCAGCATTTTCTCCTTTTCACACAATGTTTTCTAAAGTCGCTTTTCCTTGCGGTCATTAAAACTTGGGATTGTATGATAAAGGGTTGAAGATCTATTTTTGGACTTGCAAGAGAGAATCTTGTTTAGAGATTGGCAGATAAAATCAAATAAGATGAGATTTTCTGTTCTATTTTGATTTACCTGAGGAATTTGCAGGATCTTTACCTTGAAGGCCTCTGTTTCATCTTGTGGTTTTCTGTATGCCTTTCTTTGGCGGACAGATTTTTGAAAGCATTGTGAAAGAATGATGCTGGTCATCATCGCCTGCAGTTTCTGTATTTTTTTGCAATATTTTTTTGTCTCTAGGCACATTTTATCCTCTTTAGCTCGGTTGTTTTCTTGGAAAACAGCAAGTTATTGTCATAGCCCTTTAGTCGTCCTGGTGTGAAAACTTCGACATTTTGTAATATCTCTGTTATTACTAAAGATACTTACTTCACTCTGGCACAAGCTTATAACTATCAATAGGGGAAATCATAAAACCAGGGCAGGTAACCATCAAAATATTTTTGACACAGTTATGCCCCCTTTTGTGACTTACAATTTTGACTGAAAATCAAGCACATGCAGCCGAGCGTTGGCACCCGCATGCGGTGCTCTTGTATTTTTAACTACTTGTATTAGGCTGTTAACCCTATGCCATTTATCCCGTGTTAAACGACCATAAAGAAGAAGAATTTTGTAAGCATTGTGGAAAAAGGAAAAATTGCTGGTAACTTCACAGTTTTCTATCCTTTCGAGGATAAATCCCATGGATTTGAGCCATGCTTTGCTAACAGGGGGTTTAATGCATTTGCGAAAAGTATCGATCCAGGTCAGCCTGCACAGTCCGAGCAGGCTGACCTGGGCTTAAACCTTTCGCTATTGGTCGATTTTCTGTATGTTATTAAAGGACCAGCGTACCTCATGATAATGTAGGTTTTTATACAAACCATATGTTAGGGATGTATAATACTGTGATGACATGTTTGGTATCATGCATTATCGAGATGCGTTAAGTCCCTTTTTGTCAGAGCATGGCTTTTTTTTTTTTGTTTTATAAGTGGGTAATCTTTCAGTAATTTTATAAAAGAGAATTGCTGAGCCCTGATTGCTCAGTTGGTAGTGTACATCAGATTTGAGAACAGGGGGTCATGGGTTCAATCCTCAGCTCGGCCAATTTCTTTCAGAGGATTGATGATAGTCATTGAGACAGGATTCAATCCTTTCTCACTACTGACCCTTGTTTCGAAGATGGCTATGTGGGAAAGCAGCCAGTGGCTTGGAAAGCATATTGTGCGGAGTACTGGTAAAAGATACTCCAGGAAAGCATGGATAGGTGCAGTGGCCGCTGCAATATAGCTGAAATAATGTTGAAAACAGCGTGAAACACCGTACAACAATAAAAATCAAAAGAGAAGTTTTGAAGGTTTTTTTTTCGCCCATTACACACTGCACGCACATTATGATTTATCAATGCAATAAGGGAAGAAAGATGAAACAGCCTATTTTATCATTGTTAGAGTTTTGGTGTAAAGAGCATTAGATAGCTATGATAACAAAATATTTCAACTCTCGCCCTTTATGGCACAATCACGAATCTTAAAGACTCTGCGAAAGAAAACTTTTGAAACATTGTGGGAAAAGGAGAAAATGCTGGTAACCAGCATTTTCTTCTTTTCCCACAATGTTTTCCTATCTTTCACAGACAAATCCCATTACTTGTGCCACATTTACTATGTCCTTTGGAAATGCTTCCTATTTGGATCTGTCTAAAATTTTGTCATGTGGTAAAGAGTTAACCCTTTACCAAATGACAAAATTTTAGACTTGTCCAAATTGAAAGCATTGTCAGCTGACATATTGAATGTGACTGGAATGACAAAATTTCTCTCTGAAGTGGTAGAAAATATTGTGGGAAAAGGAGAAAATGCTGGTTACCAGCATTTTCTCTTTTTGCTACATTGTTTTCAAAAGGCGTCTTCTTCAGGGTCATTTAAACCCAGGATTGTTTCGTAAAGGGTTAACTCTACCAATCAATGAGTTTTAACGATTTTGGCTGCTTTTCACTAAACTGTGCAGATTTGCGTACTCAGGACAAAGGCAGGGTGTAAGTTTTTTGTGAAAGGCGTTGTACCAGGGATCGTATGTACACAATTACCATCCCTGCTTTTCCAAAGGGTATTAGCTGGCGTACAGTTGTGCAAAATTAAATATTTATCCAAACTGTAAAGTTATCAAGTTTAGTTAAACATGTTTTCAGACTTGATGCTTGTGTACTGAAATAAGCAAATTTCATGCATAATTATGTAGTTTAGTGAAACACAGCCATGAGGAAGAAGGCTTTGTCTCCCTTTCCCATATTGTTTTCAAAGCCTTTTTACTCTGTGTTGTTACTAGAACTGTCGCAAAGCAGACAAATACACCCCACCCCCACCAGCACCTTGTCACTGAAGTAGCACAACCAGAGAATGGAAATGATTTTCAAATCAGAGATCACCAGCAACCTTGACCTTTGATCCATTTGACCCCAAAACAGTAGGGCACCTCCTTGGGTCATGAGCAACACTTGTATAAAGTTTCAGGGTCCTAGGTCAAACAGCTATTAGGTTAGAGCACGGAAACAGTTTTAAAATAAAATTTACATGTGACCTTGACCTTTGACCCATGTGACCCCAAAACAAAAGGGTATGAGCAACACCTATAAATATGAAGTTTTAGGGTTCTAGGTCAAACGGCTTTTGAGTTTGAGCATGGAAACGAAAAAGTCCACAGACAGACATAATAACAGATGGACAGATGCATGGACAGACGGAGTATAACCCTTTCTGCTTCATAGGTGGGGGGTGTAAAAACCAGGATTCTTTGGTACAGTGTTAAAGAGTTATCTTTTATCACTATCAGAGTTCCCATTACAAAATATTGCACTTCCTCAACACAGATAGCTTATTTCCCCGTTATTTTCTTTATCAGGGATTGATTTTAGCACCCATAAGACTATCAGTATTAAGTAATTTCGGTACAGTTACATTGTCACTGTAGTTTCTCAGAATTTTATGATCTCTAATTGGTGTCTTATTTCAGAAATAGTTATAGTTCGAGTTTATTTTGGGATTCAGATGTAGATGATATCAAAAATAATGGTCTTCAAAGATTTTTCTATTGGTGCTTAATATTTTATGACATGATAAAATTTTAGACTTGTCAAAGCCAAACCATTTGCAGATGCTAAAGTAAATGTGGCTAAGATTGTTGAAGGTGTTGTTGATAGGATAGAAAACATTGTGGGAAAAGGAGAAAATGCTGGTTACTAGCATTTTCTCCTTTTCCCACAATGTTTCCAAAAGTATTCTTTCTCAAGATTGTTAAAAGTTGGCATTGTGTTGTACAGGGTTAACTCTTTACTGTAGGACAAAACTAGTCTCATCTAAATTGAAAGTGTTGGCAGACTTCAAATCTACAAATTAAATTTGCCTCAAGCAGTGGAAGTTGCCTTTTCAAAGGGCATAAAACATTGTTGGAAAAGGAGAAAATGCTGGTCACTAGCATTTTTCTCCTTTTCTGGCAATATTTTCAAGAGTCATTTTCCTTTGGATCGTTGAAACATGAGATTTTTTCGTAAAGGGTTAAAGACTTAATTCTAATTGCTGTTAAAAAGGAGGTTCTGCATGGCTCCGATGTTAAGGTGTAGTTTTAGTAATGAATAGTCCTGGGTTCAATTCTCACTCTGGGTACCAGGTTTTTCCAGGAAATGTCCTTTGAGAAGGCAATTTTTTGAGCAGAAAGAAAGTTTGCTTGGCATACGTATGAGCCATACTACATGAAAAGAGATTTGCATTTGCAAACAGTATAGACCTAAGTCAGCCTGCCCAATACGTGCAGGCTGAGACATGGATCAAAACTTTTTGCCAGTTGTAAATTTTCTGTGCATTCAAAGACCATTCTACCTCCAGATTTAGTCAGTTGCTAGACTAAATGGATTTTATAGAACTGTAATGATATGATGACTTGCTTGGTATAATGCTTATGGATATACATTAACCCTTTACCACACAATACCGAGTTTTAATGACCCTGGGGAAGCAGCCTTTTGAAAACATTGTGGGAAAAGGAGAAAATGCTGGTAACCAGCATTTTCTCCTTTTCCCACTATGTTTTCAACCCCATCAGAAACAAATTCCATCGTTTGAGCCACATGTAAAGTGTTGTCTGCAAATGCTTTCAATTTGAAATGATCCAAAATTTTGTCGTTTTTGTAAAGAGTTAAATTCCCTTTTGTTAGAGCATGGCATATATTGTTTAGGTTATAAAATGAAGTAAGGACAATAGAGAAAGTTTTGCTGTTGGATACAGAAGTATTGGTTAGCAGTCTAGTGGTGAAAAAATGACATTGTATTCATATGCAAAATGCATTCAACCAGAGGGAGAATGCATGTGTTATCCGGAAGATGGGCAATAAATTTCAATAGGATTTAGGGTTTTGCAGACAATGTGCAGGTCTACTGTCATACCAAAGATAATGAATACTGCTAATTTATGAATGCACCTATTCAGCATGTGTTTTTACCTTGCCTGGAAGAGACTCTTACCTGTCCTTAAGCCCTTTACCACATAGTTCCAAGTTATAACAGTGCTGAGAAAGAAGTCTTTTTGAAAACATTGCTGGTAACCAGCATTTTCTCCATTTCCCACAATGTTTTCTACCTATTACAGAATAAAATTTTATGCTATCATGTGAAAAACATTTGAATTGCCTGTAAATTCTTTCAATGTAGATGAGTCTAAAATATTGCTGTGTGGTGAGTGGTTAATATTTTACCAGCCGACAATAGTGTAACCCTTTACCAAACAATCCCTGGTTTTTATGACCCAGAGAAAGAAGCCTTCTGAAAACATTGTGGGAAAAGGAGAAAATGCTGGTAATCAGCATTTTCTCCTTTTCCCACAATGTTTTCTTCCCCTCCCAAAACAAATTTCAAATTTTGAGTCGCATTAATTTTGTCATCTGCAAATACTTCCAATTTGGACTAGTCAAAAATTCTGTCGTGTGGTAAAGAGTTAACCCTTTACCACACAATGACGACTTTTAACACCCCTGATAGAGAAGGCTTTTGAAAACATTATGGGAAAAGGAGAAAATGCTGGTTACCAGCATATTCTCCTTTTCCCACAATGTTTTCTACCCTATCAAAGAAAAATAATTTCATATGATCCACATTGAAACTGTCATCTGCAAATGCTTTCAATTCAGACAGGTCTAAAATTTGTCGTGTGATAAAGGGTTAAGCCTTGTACAAATTGAAAGCATTTGCAGACGACAAATGAAAACATGAAACTTGTCTTTTATAAGGTAGAAAAAATTGGGGGAAAAGAAGAAAATGCTGGTTACAGGTTGCAGGTTTTTAAAAGCCTTCTATTTCAGGATCATTGAAATTTTGGAGTGAACCCTTCACTAAATATGGTAACCATTATTTACTCTCTTTTTCCCATACTGTATTCTGCCCTTTCAAAGGCAGTTCCTATCATTTTGAGCCAGGTTCAATTTGTCCTCTGTAAAACATTTCAACGGGGAAAAGATTAAAATTTTGTCTTCTGGTAATATTTGTAATCATTACCAGAAGACTGAACTCTGGACTTGCCTAAATTAACCCTTTACCACACAATCCCGACTTTTAACGACCCTGAGAAAGAAAGCTTTTGAAAACATTATGGGAAAAGAAGAAAATGCTGGTAACCAGCATTTTCTCCTTTTCCCATAATGTTTTCTACCCGTCCCAGAACTAATTTCAATTTTTGATTCACATTTGATTTGTCGTCTGCAAATGCTTTCAAATTGGACCAGTCTAAAATTTTGTTGTTTGGTAAAGAGTTAAACGCATAATACGCAGACAACAAATTAACTCTTAACTAAAAGACAAAATGTTTGACACGTCGAATCGAAAGCATTTGCAGATGACATGCCAAAATTGGCTCAAATGACGAAATATGTCTCTGGAAGGATAGAAAACATTGTGGGAAAAGAAGAAAATGCTGGTTACCAGCAATTTCTCCTTTTCCAACATTGTTTTAAATAGCTTTCTTAAACAAGGTTCTTAAAACTTGGGATTGTGTGGAAAAGGGTTGAATGAGCCACATTTGATTTGTCATCCACTAATGCTTTCAATATTGATTGATGTTAATTTTTTCTGGTCAGGAATTAATTCTGTACCAAACAACAAAATTCTAGATTTGTACAAATTCGAAGCAGTTGCAGACGATGAAATGAATGTGACTCAAACAATGAAAGTTGGCCTTGGATGGGTAGAAAACAATGTGGGAATAGGATAAAATGCTGGCTACCAGCAATTTCTCCTTTTCCTACAATGTTTTCTAAAGTCTTTGCCCTCAGGATGATTATATTATGGGACTGATTGGTAGACTTAAAGCTTTGCAAACAACAAAATTCTAGACTCATCCAAATTCAAAGCATTTTACAAGAAACAAATTGACTGGAGCTTACATGAAGGGATTAATCTTTGAATGGTTAGAAAACATTGTTGGAAATGGAGAAAATGCTGGTTACCGAATTTTTCTACATTTTTTTCCGAAAGGCTTTATCCTAAGGGTAGTTAAAACACAGTAAAGAATGATTTATTTGGAAAAAGGAAAGAGAAAGTTCCTGAATTTTATTTTATTTTTTTCTATTTTTCAGGAAAGAAACGCAGAAAGTGCCATTGAGGCATTGAAAGAATATGAACCAGAAATAGCCAAAGTATATCGTAAGAATGCTAAAGGAGTACAAAGAATTCGAGCAAGCTTGCTTGTTCCTGGAGATGTAGTAGAAGTTTCAGGTGAGAGGTTTTTCTTTCATGTTTTATACCATAACACCTTAAAGATACCCATTTACTCATTTTAGCCAAATGTAGAAATGTGCTTAAATCGATAAATTAGAAATATCTATGGACTCAAAGAATGAAAAAAAGTTTCAGATTTGTTATTTGAAATGAATCTTGATCGGGAGAAAATTATGTCGGGTCAAATTTGTAAACAATGGGGCGGTGCATCACTAGAGTCATTTATGTTACCCCCCATCTAAGGTGACATAGACTGTTGCGACAGTAGAGTTGTGTAGTGTATCTCAACTCCACTTTCTTGCCAGCTACATGAATATGCAAGGCAAAGGTCGTACAAAGTCACGTGACAAGCATCATGCGGTATCCTCGACTGAACAGTGGATAGGAGCCAAGTCCAAAATTACTTTTTCTATCTGTCATAATCTATACAATCTTACAACCGCCAGGTGTAATATTTGTCATGAAGCCACAAGAATGACTATAGTCTGATAAAATATCGACAAAATTGGTTATATTTGACTTAAAACGAGTAAATGGGCATCTTTAACTCTTGAGTGCCAAATAAACCTATCAGACATTTTAAACCTAGAAATATGACCCAAATAATTACAATTGCATGATTACTTTTGTCTACAGTGTTTCAGCAAAGGGCACAGTGTTGATAGAAGATCAGAGTGCACATTTTGTACAGCCTGATCTTGATCTTCACTGGCTGCAAAGGCAACTATTAGTCGTGAAAGGCGCTTTGAAGGTTAAAAATGATCTGATTTTGTATGGTTCCTGAAGAAAAATGCTTTTAAAAACATTTTTTTTGAAAGGAGAAAATGCTGGTCACCAGCATTTTTCTCTTTTGCCAGAAATGTTTTCTACCCTTTGGGAGAACTGCCACCAACATGTACCAATTTTGAAATTGTTGTCTGCATTTTCTCTTGATTTGGAAGTCAACAATTTGTCGTTGACAAAAAGATTTATGCAAAACATCTTTATAATGAACAAATTTTAAAGTAGTTGGTGGTATTTTAGTACAATTACCCCATCCAGTGGGTCGCAAGGATCATAAAGAATGTGCAAATACCAAAACATAACTGGTCCATTCCCCTTTTTGCATGATATCTAGGGCATGAAGTTGATATTAGGTTCTTTTGATACAATTTTGTAAGTTTGCAAGTTGGTTGTTTTTGTTTAGTTTTGTAAAGTTTTTGATACCGTTTTCAACATTACCTCAGGGAGTTTCTTTTACCAGTGCTCCGTAAAATATTTGTCTTGGGTCTCTTGTCACTTTCCCTAATAACAAGCATCCAAACAATGATGAGCAGTGAGAGAGAGGAAAGGACCCTGTTGTAATGACTATCATCAATGCTTGGAAAGACATTGGCCAAGCTAGAGATTCGAACCATCAACCTCTGGTTTCAAGCCCTGTGTACATCACTGAGCTCCTGAGCTTGGCTGTATATGTGTTGTTAGAGGTCCTACGTGACAGTGACAGTGCATGATTTCAACCAGGAGGCTCCAGGTTTGATCCTGATCTGAGGAACTGGTTTTTTTTATAGCAGTGTCCTTGGACAGGACACTTCAGAGCCCTGGCCTAGTACGGGTGAAACCAATGGCACACATGAATAAGTGAGTTGTCAAAGCTATATTACTGAAATCATGCTGAAAAGGGGGTTAAACACCAATCAACAATAAAAGTATGAATAACCTTTGTATAAAAAGTAGATAAAGAAATTGTTTATAACTGTTCAAGTACATGTGATAATAATTTTTGGACTAGCGATCATTAGATCACAAGGCTGTTGCCGATGAGAGTGACCCAGATCCAGATGTAAACAAAAAACTCTGCAGTTGCCAAATCCTATTGTTACAAGTAAATGGCTGTTATGGAGGTTGAAGTCACTTCATAATCAGATTGGACATTTACTTCAATCTTGTATGAACAAACCAAGTGTTATCTGTACCAAGGCAGCTTATTTCACATTCTCTAGTCTTCGGTACTTTCAGTCCTTTGATTGTATTAGAAGACATTAAAGAAACTATTTAAAACTATTATCTTTACCTTTTACGCACAGTTGGTGACAAGGTGCCTGCTGATATACGTCTTACTACCATCCATTCCACGACCCTCCGTGTGGATCAGTCCATATTGACAGGAGAGAGCGTCAGTGTTCTAAAACATGCTGATCCTATCCCAGATCCTCGCGCTGTCAACCAGGACAAGAAAAACATACTTTTCTCCGTAAGTATATGATATACGTGGAGTGTTCAAATATGAATGCATCTAAGCACCTAAAATTTGGTTCTTCATAGGTTTCACTGAAATCTTTATTTTGTTCCCTCAAAGTATTCGCCTCCAACAGATAAACAAAGTTTCAGTCTCCAGATCCAATCTTTGAAGGCATTTTCATAGTCTTTTTTAGGTATACTATGAAGACACTGGAATATTGCAGAACCAAGGTGTTTGCATTGCATTAACCAGCATTTTCTCCTTTTTCCCTCAATGATTTCTTACTTTTCAAAAATGAATTTCAAATTTTTATTCACATTTTTGTCGTCTGCAAATGCTTTCAATTTAGACAGGTCTGAAATTTTTGTTGTTTGGCAAAGAGTTAAGTCCCCTTTCCACAGAGCAAGGCTCAGATGTCATTGGTGGTTCTATCAACCAGCATCTTTTGACTCTTTACCACACAATCCCGAGTTTTAACGACCCTAAAGAAAAAGCCTTTTGAAAACATTGTGGAAAAAGGAGAAAATGCTGGTAACCAGTATTTTCTCCTTTTCACACGATGTTTTCTACCCTTCCCAAAACAAATTTCGTTTTTTGAGCCACGATTATTTTGTCGTCTGCAAATGCTTTGAATTTGGACCAGTCCAAAATTTTGTTGTGTAGTAAAGACTTAATGATTACCTTGATATACTGGAAGGACCGGAAATGCAAGTGACAAGACAATCTGTCTGGGTATTCACCAGTTTGATTGATTAGAATAGATTACCAGGACTGTGAGATAATTAGGTGAATCAAGGCCTTAGCCAAACTGTCACACTGTACCAGACAACAAATGTTTAGACTTTTCCAAGTTCAGAGCATTTATTTTGCAGACCACAAATTAAATGTGGTGTAACCCTTTACAACATAAACTTTTAACTTACCAAACCACAAATTGTAGGACTGGACCAAATTGAAAGCTTTTGCAGACGACAAATCAAATGTAGCTCAAATGATGATTTCAGTCTTTATAAGGGTAGAAAACATTGTGGGAAAAGGAGAAAATGCTGGTTACCAGCATTTTCTCCTTTTCCCTCAATGTTTTCAAAAGCCTTCTTCTTCAGGGTCTTTAAAAGCAGGGACGGTGTGGTAAAGAGTTAAGGACTTGGAGGAAAAAATGCCATTTGAAAACAACAGGGTAAAAGGCTAATATGCTGATTACCAGCAATTTCTCCTTTTCCCACAATATTTTTTTCCCTATCCTAGACAAATCTCACCAATTGTGCCGTATATTATTCTGTTGTCTGCAATTTTTTTTCACTCTAGACAAGTGTAAAATATTCCTAATTGGTAGAGTGTCAAGTTACAGGATTGAAAGATCAAGTTATTGGATTGAAAGAGTAGAAAATACCTTGGTGAAAGGAAAAAGTGCTGGTTACCAGCATTTTCTCTTTTTTTCAACAACAATGTCAAAAGCCCTTTTTCTCAGTTGTTAAAACATGAGGTTTTTTGGTGAAGCATAAACTCTTACCCACTACAAACAAACAAGGAAGTTTTAGCCCAAATTGAAAGTGTTTGCAGGTGACAAAGCAGTTGTGGGTCAACCTCAGAAAATTATGTCTTTGGTAGAACAGAAAACATTGTGTTGAAAAGAAGAAAATGCTTGTTTCCAGCATTTTCTCCTGTACTCGCAATGTTTTCAAAGGCTTTTTCCTCAAGGTTGTGAAAACTTGGATTAACCCTTTACTAAACAACAAAATTCTAGACTTGTCTAAATTGAAAGCATTTACAAATTGAAGGCTGCTCAAATGGCGATTCTTGTCTTTGATAGACTTGAAAACATTGTGGGAAAAGGAGAAAATGCTGGTAACCAATATTTTCTCCTTTTTCCACAATGTTTTCAAAGGACTTCTTTCCCAGGGTTGTTGAAAATGGGATTGTTTGGTAAACGGTTAATTAAAACATAATTCAGAGAAACTAGCATACAATTTCTCATTTTGTTTACAACAGGGTACCAACATTGCAGCTGGTAAATGCAGGGGTGTGGTGTTTGGAACTGGACTTAACACTGAAATTGGTAAGTTACATAGTTTTTAGCTCCACTGGCCGAAGGCCAGCGAGCTATTGTCATGGCGTTGTGTCCGTCGTGCGTGCGTGCGTCCGTGCGTGCGTCCGTAAACTTTTTCTTTAAAAAACTTCTCCTCAGAAACTATTGACTGGATTTTTACCAAATTTCACAGGAATGTTCCTTTGGTGGTCCTCTTTCAAATTCCTTCAAATAATTGTGTTCCATGAAGAATTCTGGTTGCCATGGCAACCAAAGTAAAAAACCTTTAAAAATCTTCTCCTCCCAAACTGCTATTTGGATAGCATTATTATTTTGCAGGAATGTTCCTTAGATACAGGTTTACAGAATTCCTTAAAAAAAAAAAGATCTGTCAAAAAAAATGGCTTTTATGGGAGACTCTTTTTCCTTTTATGGTATAAAGTAAAATCTTTGAAAAATTTCTTCTCTAAAACTATTCATTGGATTTCATTGTTGTTTTGCAGGTAAGTTCCTATGGTGGGTGTCTACCAAATTGTTTCTTCAGTGAGCTAAAATGCAGGATTGAATGATAATTGTTAAAAACTTCCTTTCGCCATTATAGAAATATCAGGCCTGTGGAGCGATACAGGCGCTCAAGCGCCTCTAGTTTCTCTTCGGAGCTGTTCAACTGAGCCTGCTATTGCAGTTTTGTAGTATACATGGCTTGAGACCGGGGAGTCATTAGTTTGAGTACCTAGCTTGGCCAGTTTCTTTCAGATGATTGATGATAGTCATTTAGTCAGAATTCATTCCTATCACACTGCTGGTCATTGTTTCAACGATGCTTATGTGGGAAGGCTGCCAGTGGCTTCGGAAGAATTGTTTGGAAAGTACTGGTAAAAGAAGTTCAAGGGACACATGGATGGGTGCACTGCCCACCACAATGTGACAAAAATAATGTTGAAAATGGCATTAAACATCATACAAATCCCTTTACCACACAATGCTGACTTTTAAACATCTCAAGAAAGAAAGCTTTTGAAAATATTAATGGAAAAGGAGAAAATGCTAGAAACCAGCATTTACACCCTTTTCCACAATGTTTTCTTACCTTTCAGAGACAAAATCCAATAACTTGATCTGTATGTAATTGTTTGTCTGAAAATTCTCTTATTTTGGACAAGCCTAGAACTTTGTCTCATGTTAAAAGGTTAAGGCATGATAAATATGCCTGCATACCATATATTATATTTAATCCATTGATTGACATTTGACAGGTTAAGCCTACAATTTTGGCCATAATTTTGTCAGAATTGCTGAAAAAAGAAAATCCCCAACCAGACACCAGTCAAGATGTGTGGATGACTGGCTCAATCCCTCTATCTCTGATAATTTCTTGGACATAGCTTGAATAAACAGCTCTTGAGATTAACTATTTACAAGAAGACATTATTTTGGACTAGTTCAAATTGAAAGCTTTTGCCTACAACATAGTCTAAAACTTACCTGTAGAAGGGTAGAAAACATTGTCGGGAAAGGAGAGAATGCTGGTTACTCCTTCTCCCATAATGTTTTCAAAGGCCTTTTCCCCTAGATCCTTAAAATTGTGTGGTAAAGGATTAACCCTTTACCAAGTGACTGGTCAGTAAATATAACCTTTATCCTACTAAAAAAGTGAAATGAAATTTTAAAGATGATAGTGAAAACCCAAGTTTTGCTATTCAAAGGTAATTTTGGGGGGAAAATATGTTCTTATAGGACAGTGTAGATCAAAGATCAGATTGCAAGTTCTGTGCAGTCTGATCTCAATTTACACTGTCTGCCAAAGTTCAGCGAATTGGGATTAGCAGCCTAAAGGTTAAAAATCACCATACACCAGCAAACAGAGCAAACAAAATTAAACATGTCCAAACATCACTAAAAACTGGTGATGTTTGCTTGTGTTTGCTGACTGGTCTTCAGTAGCAAACTTTTGTTTGAAAACAACAACAAACAGGGTGTTTGGTGATGTTTGCTAGTGTGGCCTGCAACACATGAAAAGGGGCATTTGGACATTGGCATAAAGTGTCATCTTGGATCAGCCTGGGCAGTCCGAGCAGGCTGATCCAAGACGGCACTTTATGACCACATTAGATTTTGCCTCACTGTAGACTTGTGCAAAACAGAAAATTACATAAGAATGGAAAGTATCGTTTCGAATAAGTCTGCACAGACTGCACAGGCTGATCCGAGACGACACTTTACGTATAAGTGTGCCTCTTTTTGCGTGTTGCAGGCCAATGTAGACGGGTCTTCTGACCAATCAGAAGCTGTCTCTTTATAATGTGATGGATGAATCACATGATCTACAAAGATCGCTTGCCATTGTTTATTGTAGTGTAGACAACTTTCAGATGGACAAACATGACCAAATAACGCCAAACAAAAGTTTGGTGGTGTTCGCAACCCTAATCCTGCTAAATAACTTCAAATGAAACTTTCAAGCCGACAGTAAAAACTCAAGTTTTTGCTATTTCAAAAAGGCTTTTTTGGAGAAAGATATCCCTTTTTCGAATAGTGTAGATCCAAGATCAGACTGCACATTCTGTGCAGTCTGATCTTGATCTACACTGTCTGCAAAAGGTCAGTGAGTTGCGCTTAGCAGCCTAATAATAAAGATGAGGATAATCTGTACATACAAAATGGCATGGATAATGCAATTGTAAACCATGGTTAAATTGCATATAAATCGTCATCCATATTTGTATCCGTCAGTATGTCTAATGTTGTCAAGTATGAATTCCAATATCATCACCATGGAAATTGACACTAATTGAACTTGATGACACTTTGCTTTTTCACTCTTTACTGAAAAAGGATGAACTCTGTATAAAACATGATGGGAAAAATGAGGAAATGCTGGTGAGCTACTTCTCCCACATGAGCATTTTCCCCCATTCCCTTTCCCATGATGTTTCCTTTTCTTTCAACACACAAATCTCATCATTATACCCCACAAAACGAATGTTTTCGGGGTATACTGGAATCAGCCTGTCTGTCCGTCCGTCTGTGTGTCCATCCGTGTGTCCGTTTGTGTACAAAATACTAGTAATTTTGTGTCGCCAACTCCTCCTACAGTTTTGCTGCTATTGTATTGAAAGTTTGTTGATACATTGATCGTATACTGAAGTTGTGCAAGACGCAGTTTTCAATCATCTACTCCCTATGATTCCAGGGTAATCTTCCCTTGAACTTAGACAATTTTTTGTTAAATTGCCTGTTTCTGTCAAAGCGCTGGCGGGGGTATTAAGTCACATTCAGTGACAGCTCTAGTTTGAGCTGCGTTTGTCCTCTGTATTTTCTACATGGTTAAGTCTTGAATTTTGTGGACTAGGAAAGTCATAGTCTTGTTCAACTCATCACCAAATGACAAAAATCTAAACAGGTTTAAATTGAGAGCATTTGCAGATGACAAAGAAAATATTGCTCAAATGATGGAATTTATTCCTGAAAGAGTAAAAAAACATTGTTGGAAAAATAGAAAATACTGGTTACCCGCATTTTCTCCCTTTTCCCACAATGTTTTCAAAAGCTTGTTTTCCCTGGGTCATTAAAAATCGGGATTGTTTAGTATAGGGTTAACTCATTACCAAACGACAAAATTTTTGGCTTGTCCAAATCGAAAGCATTTGCAGACGACAAAATAAAAGTGACTGAAAATTTGTAATATGTTTTGTGAAAGGTAGAAAACATTGTGGGAAAAGGAGAAAATGCTGGTTACCAGCATTTTCTCCTTTTCCCACAATGTTTTCTAAAGGCTTCTATCTTAGGGTCGTCAAAAGTAGGGATTGTGTGGTAATGGGTTAATATATGGATAGATGTTGCCCAACAAGTCAGAGAGCAAGTTCTAACCTGTTTATACATGTAATATATTATGTACTGCTGATATTCAATCATTATTCAGTCTTTGACCCATTTCCTTAGAGCCCTTTACCATATGACCTGTACGATCTAAGGTTTTGACCATTTACTACACAACCTAGAGGTTTACTGACCCTGAGGATAAAGCCTATTGAAAATGTTGTGGCAAAAGGAGAAATGGACTGGATGAAATTGAAAGCATTTGTAGATAATAAAATAAATGTTACTCAAATGATGAGATTTGTCTTTGAAGCTGCGGAAAACATTGTGGGAAAGGAAGAAAATGCTGGTTACTAGCATTTCCTTCTTTGCCTACAATGTTTTCTTATCCTCTACCTCAGGGTCGTCAAAAGTAAGGATTCAGTGGTAAAAGGTTAATACATAGGTCAAGTGCTCATACTCATGCTTTAACCCTTTACTGTACAATGCTAACTTAAAATGACCCTGGGAAAGGAGCCTTTTGAAAACATTATGGGAAAAGGAGAAAATGCTGGTGACCAGCATTTTCTCCTTTTTTCCCACAATGTTTTCCACGCTATCGAAGAAAAATTGCACCACTTGAGCCACATTGAAATATTCGCCTGCAATTATTGCTTTCACTTTGGACAAGGCTAAAAAATTGTTGTTTGGAAAAGAGTTAAGTGTTTAATGACCATAGGAAAGCTAACTATTCAAAACTTTATGGGAAAAGTAGAAATGCTTGTAATGAACATGTTTCTTCTGTACCATTTATGTTTCAGTCTTTTAAAAGACAAATTCTTATCTATTGAAACATATCTGATGTTTATTATCTGGTAGTGTTTCAGTTATATCGCGACAGCCAGTGCACCTATCCATGCTTTCCAGTAATCTCTTGTACCAGTACTCTGTACAATTTTTCCCAGCCACTGGCTGCTTTCCCACAAAACCATTGTTGAGACAATGGTCAGCAGTGGGAGAAGAATGAATCCTGTCGCAATGACTATCATCAGTCCTTGGAAAGAAATTGGCCGAGCCAGGGATTGAACCCTCAACCCCTTGTTCTCAAGTCCTGCATACTACCGACTGAGCTACTAGGGCTCAGCGAGTTTCCTGGGAGCCTTTGTGAAGACCAGACTGTGCAAAAGATTTGTACTAACAAACATGAGAAGAGATTTGAGGATGCAGATGAATATGAGCCGTGCTCTGTGAAAAGGGGGCTTAATGCATCTGCAAAAAGTATCGACCCAGGCCAGCCTGCGCAGTCCGAGCTGGCTGACCTGGGCCGAAACTTTTCGCCATTGGTCAATTTTCTGTGTGTTAAAGGACAATCTACCTCATGATTAAGTTGGTTAGTGAAAAAAGTGGCTCCTTTGGATCCATAATTATATGATGATTTGGGCTAGTGTCATGTATAGCAGAGATGCATTAAGCCCCCTTTTGCCAGAGCATGGCTCAACTTTGAATCCAGCATTTTTTCCTCGTCCTGGTCTTAACGCTTGTCCTTCT
The DNA here is from genome assembly GCA_946811185.2 of Hippopus hippopus. NCBI lineage: Eukaryota > Metazoa > Mollusca > Bivalvia > Cardiida > Cardiidae > Hippopus > Hippopus hippopus. Next base: position 2,495,251 of record OX328109.1, read on the forward strand.
AAATAACTAAAATGAATTTTTCAATTCGATAGAAAAAAACATAAATATTGTTATTTCAAAGTTATGTTTTTGGGAATAGTATCTCCTTATCGGACAGAGTAGATCAAAGATCAGATTGCAGTCTGATCTTGATCTACACTGTCCACAAAAGGTCAGTGAGTCATGCTTAGCAGCCTATAGGGTTGAAATTTTGCTGTCTGGTAAAGAGTTACAGAGATGAATTTTTCCAGTGAAAGTGTTCACCATTTATTTGTTTTATTTTTTGAAAAAAATTCAAATTTTGGTCTTTAAATTTGGACAAAGTTTCATAGTTTGTGTAAATAAAACATGGAAATGAAATGTTATTTAAGAAATAACCTTCTTTCTATCGTGGTTTATCGTTCAATAAACCACATTTGTGAGTTATGAGGCACAATAAATAGTCCACGAGGGCAATAACACGATTGGTTTATTCATTGCGCCTCATAACTCACAACGTGGTTTATTGAATGATATAAACCACAATTGAAAGAACATTATTTCGATTCTAACATAACCAACTCTTAATCATAGGAAAACAAGTTCATACTTAGAGTAAAAAACACGGATGCAGATTATATTCCATTGAATAACTTACTTACCTTATACAGAATGACGTCACCCTATATAGAATCACGTCACTCTATATAGAATGACGTAGATTTTACCACGCTTTCGTTGCACTGTGTTTATAGAGCTGAATTCACGTGTCATGTTAGAATTTTGCATTTATTGCAAAGGTCAAGGGTTATTTTTTATTTACTCATATCTTATTGCATAGGTCAAGGGTTCATACTCGTACTATAAGTAGATTTTCACCACTTGAATAGATTTGAGCCGTGTTCTGTGAAAAGGGGGCTTAATGCATCAGCAAAAAGTATTGACCCAGTTCAGCCTGTGCAGTCTGTGAAACTTTTTGCTATTGGACAACTTTCTGCATGTCCAAGGACCAGTTTACCTCATGATTCAGTCACTTGTAAGACAATGTGGATTTTATAGATCCATGATCATATGATGACTTACTTCGTATCAGGCATCACACAGGTGCATTTAACTCCCTCTTGCTAGAGTATGGCTCATTGATAGATGGATTGAATTATAGGTATGGGAGGTCTCATAGACAGGGGTCTCGCCTTTAACTCTTTACCAAATGACAAAATGTTGGACTAGACTAGATTGAAAGTATTTGCAGAAGACAAATTAAATGAAGTTCAATTGACCATTTCCGTCTGTGATAGGGTAGAAAACATTGTGGGAGAAGGAGGCAATGCTGGTTACCAGCATTATCTCCTTATTTCACAATGTTTTCAAAACCCATCTCTTTCAGGGTCGTTAAAATTCAGGATTATGTGGAAGAGGTTTAACTCTTTCAATACTGAATAAATAAGTTGCATTTTCTTGAAGGCTAAAATACAATTCAGCTGCAAGATCAAGAAACGATTTGGTCATAATCTAGAATACAGCAGTGGACAGTGTAGGTCAGAGATCAGACTGCACGTTCTGTGCAGTCTGATCTTGATCTACAATGTCCACAAAAGCTTCTGGTGTTGTCTATGGTATGGAAAGAGTAAATTGTGAACATCTTAACTCCTTCACTAGGCATCTTAAATTTTAGACTTGTCCGAATTCAATACATTTGCAGATGACAGATTTGTCTCAAATGAAAGGAAACGTTGCAAGAAAAGGAGGATAATTGCATGTTCTCCATTTACCACAATGTTTTCAAAAGACTTCTTTCACAGGGTTTTTAAAGGTTGAGATTGTTGGATGTAGGTGAACCCAAACAGGTAATAAAAACTTGTATTCGGGTATTTAACTCTTTACCGAATGACAAAATTTTGGACTGGTCTAGCCGAGCCCTGGTAGCTGTCTTTGAAGCGTACAGGACTTGAGAGCAAGGGGTCACTGGTTCCGTCCCTGGCTTGGCCAATTTCTTTCCAAGAATTGTTTATAGTCTAAAAGTGGTAAAAAGGTATGCCAGGACAGCTTAGATAGGTACCCTGGCCCCTGCCATATAACTGAAATAATTTTGGAAATGGCGTTAAACACCATACAATCAACCAGTCATTAGACTGGTCCCAATGTAAAGCAGTCAACTATGAAATGTGTCTCAAATGATTGGATTTGTATCAAAAAGGGTGGAAAACATTGTGGGAAATGGAGAAAATGTTGGATACCAACATTTTCTTCTTTTCCCACAATGTTTTCAAAACTCTTTTTCTTCGGGGTTGTGAAAACTCAGGATAGTGTAATAAAAAGTTAATCTGTCGAGGAAATGAGGAATGTCACTTTTGCATGATTTTGATTAAAGTAACTATTATTCATACTGTTAGATTGCGTCAGATCCCATGTTCTCTGCTCTAATCATTGTTCCAGCAATGTTATGTGGGAAAGCAACCAGTGGCGTGTGCAGACTACTGCTAAAAGAAACCAGTATTTTCTCCTGTACCCATAACATTTTCTAGCTTGTCATAAACAAATTGCATCATTTTAGCTTAATTAATTTTATTGTTCTCTGCAAATGTTTTTCAAGTTTGCTGTCAAGTTTGGCAAGCCTAACATATTGGTTTTTGAAAACAATTAGCTTTTTACAAAACGAGAAATTCTGAGACTGATTCACATTGAAAGCATTTGGAGATGCCAAATTAAATGTGGCTTAGACAATAGGATATGCTTGAGAAAGGGTAGAAAACATTGTGAGAAAAGGAGAAAATGCTGGTTACCAGCATTTTCTCCTTTTCCCTCAATGTTTTTAAAAGACTTTTCTGTCAGGGTTGTTATAAGTTGGGAAAGTGTGATAAAGAATTAATCAGAGGAAAATAATGAATACCAGGTATTATGGAAATGATAGTCCTGTTGTTTCTCATGCAATAAGTTTTGGTAAAAAAAGAGATAATGCAAGTCATGATGATTATGAGCCATGCTCTGTGAACAGGGGGCTTATTGCATCAGCAAAAAGTATAGAACAATGTCGGCATCGAATCTTTTTGCTTTTGGCATGTTTTCTCTAATAACGTCCAAGGACCATTCCTCCTCATGATTCAGGTGCTTGTCAGACAAAATGGATTTTATGGATCCATAATTTTGTGATGACTTGTTTGCTATTGTGAATCACACCGAGGCCGAGCCCCTCAGCTGAGTGGGTAGCATACAGGACTTGAGAACAGGTCGCTGGTTCAGTCCCTGGCTAGGCTAATTATTTTCTGAGATTGTTGATTTTCATTGCAACAGGATTCATTCCTATCTCACTGCTGACCATTTTTTCGACCATGATTATTTGGGAAAGCAGCCAGTGGCTTGGAAAGAATAATTTGTGGAGTACTGGTAAAAAGAAACTACAGGAAAGCATTGATAGGTTTACTGGTTGCCGCACTATACCTGAAATGATGTTGAAAAGAGCATTAAACACCATACAATCAACAAGCATCACAGAGATGCATTAAGCCCACTTTTGTCAGAGTGTGATTTATATAATTAAGAATGTGCAAAAACCTGGTAATATATTTGCAGGTGTTTTGTTTGGTGCATTAGGCATTAGAATCACTTGCCAAACAAGTGCCTGTGTTCCATTAGCTTAAACCCTTGTACCAAACAATCCAAGTTTTTCATGACCTTGGAAAGGGAGGCTTTTGAAAACATTCTGGGAAAAGGAGAAAATGCTGGAAACCAGCATTTTCTCCTTTTCCCACAATGTTTTCTACCCTATCAGAGACCGTAAGGTAATTTGTATCAATTTTGAATTTGTTGTCTGTAGATGTTTCACATTTGAAAGAGTCTAAAATAATTATGTTGTGTGGGAAAGCGATAACAGATTTATGTATGTAGGATCCCTCGGTGGAGGGCCTTCAACTCTTTACCAAATGACAAAATTTTAGACTTGTTCAGATTGATCGCATTCGCAGACGACATATTAAATGTTGCTGTAATGACAATATGTGCAAGTGTAGAAAACCTTGTGGGAAAAGGAGAAAACACTGGTTAACAGCGTTTTCTCCTTTTCCCCACAATGTTTTCAAAGCCTTCTTCTTTAGTGTCATTAAAACTCGGGATTGTATAATAAAAAGTTAACTCTTTACCAAACAACAAAATTTTAGACTTGTCCAAATGGAGAGCACTTGCAGACGACAAAATAAATGTGACTCAGGAAATGAACTTTGTTTTAGAAAGGGTAGAAAGCATTGTTGGAAAAGGAGAAAATGCTGGCAGGGTTTTCCCTCAGCTTTAAAAATTGCGGGTCATTGTGACCCCTTGTCTCATTAGTTGAGGGTCATTTCTTTAACTTAGGGGGTCAAAATAAATGGGTCTCTTCCTCGTCAAGCATGCATTACAATGAATTTTACCTTTAAACTCCAAGAAAGTAAAGTCTGTAAAGTCATTTCTGATGGAAAGCTCGATTTCACTTTTTGACAGACGAAACATCCTCGTCCGAATTGCTGCTTGACATGGCTTGATCGGCAGCTGTAGGAAGCAGACAATAAAATGAATGCTACAGTTTACTTTGTCGTGACATTATTTTCCACGAACAGTACAGACTGGTAATGTGTACTTTTATCTACTGGAAGTTGGTAAAATAAGCTATGAAATACAGAGAACCCAATCAAGACTTTGACTTGGCCCGTATTCAGGACACATGTCCAATGTATTTAACGGGCAATAATGCGTAAACCAGTCTAATTCTGTCAATAAATTACCGGAAAACCACTTTTATTTAAAATAAACCCTGTAGTAAAAAAAAAGAACAGTCTTCGTCTGACACTGAAGCAAGAACAGACTTGGGTTTATGACGCTTTATTCAATTTCCTAGATGATTTAGATTTTGGAAAGTTGTGCCAGTGATGATGCACTGTCATTTATTTTGGGGGTCATTTGAGTTAAAATCACGTCAATGAGCCAGGATTTGTGCGTCATGGAAAACCCTGGCTGGTTATACCCACATTTTCTCCTATCGCCATAATGCTTTCCAAAGCTTTCTTTCTCAGGGTGGTAAAAAGTTGGGATTGTGTGGTAAAGGGTTAAAACACCAGTAAAGGAGAAAAAATGCTGGTGACCTACAATGTTTCCTACTCTACCTAGGATAAGTTCAAACATTTGAGCAGTATTTCATTTGTTATCTAGGGGTCCTGGGGGTTCAGTGGAAAAGTGTAGGATTTGTAACCTTGGGTTCAAGCCTCATTTGAAGCGCTGGTTTTTTTTTTGTGGGAGTATCCGTGCGCAACACATGTCAGAGCTTCAGCCTAGTACCGGAGAACCGCAGGACATACATGCCTAGCCTTTTTGGCTAAGTTGGTAGTGTACAGGACTTGAGAACAGGGGTCGCTGGTTTGATCCCTGGCTTGGCCAATATCTTTCCGAGGATTGGTGATAGTCATTGCGACAGGACTGATTGCTCTGTTACTGATGACCATTGTTACGACAATGGTTATGGGAAAGTAGCCAGTTGCTTTGAAAGAATATTGTGCGGAGTACTGGTAAAAGAATCGCCAGGAAAGTATGGATAGGTGCACTGGCCACCGCGATATAACTGAAATACCGGTAATGTTGAAAATAGCGTTAAACATCATACAATCAATCAATCAACCAGGATGCAATCAATCAATCAACCAGGACATACATGTATGAGCTTTAGCTGTGGTGTTGAAATAGGTTTTAAACACCATTCAATCATTCATTTATTATCTGGGAGGAATGCTTTACAATTTCGGACCAGTCTAGAATCAGGTTGTGTGGTAAAGGTTATATGCATTGAAATCCTGATATTGCATAGAAATAGCAAAATTTTCTGTTGAAATGGCAGCATATATAAATACGATAATGTGCATACAGTGTACTCTTAGTAAATTTGATTACTTCTGCGAGAAGAAAATCTTTGAAATAATGCCAGTAGTAACCCTTTACTACGCAATCCCGACTTTTAATTCCTTGGGAAAAAAAGGTTTTTATAACCCTGATATTACATAGCAATGGCAAAATATCCTGTTGAAATGGCAGCATATATGAATTCTTTAATGTGCATGCAATGTAGTCTTACTAAATTTGATTACTTCTGCAAGAAGAAGATCTTTGAAATAATACCAGTATAAACCCTTTACCACAAAATCCTGACTTTTAATCCTTGTAGAAAAAGGTTTTTGAAACCTTAATATTGCATAGAAATAGCAAAATATCCTGTTGAAATGGCAGCATGTATGAATATTATATGTGCGTTATGTACTCGTAGTAAATCTGATTACTTCTGCAAGAAGAAAATCTTTGAAATAATGCCAGTATAAACCCTTTACCACACAATCCAGACTTTTAATTCAAGGGAAAAAAGGTCTTGGAAATTCTGATATTCTACAGAAATAGCAAAATATGCTTTTGAAGAGGTAGCATGTAATAAATTATTATTATATGTGCATACAATGTACTTAGAGTAAATTTGATTACTCCTGCTATAGAAAATCTTTGAAGCAATGCCAGTTGTAACACTTCTCCACCCAGTCAGGAGTTTGAACGACACTGAAGAGAAGGCTTTTGAAAACATAGTGGGAAAAGGAGAAAATGCTGGTTACCAGCATTTTCTCCTTTTTCCACTATGTTTTCTACGTTTTCTACCCCAATTAAAACAAGTTCCATCTTTTGAGCCACATTTAAATTATCATCTGCAAGTGCTTTCAGTTTGGACCAGTCTAAAATTTTGTTGTTTGGTAAAGGGTTTTAGAGTAAATCAGAAGCATCAGTTGAGTTCTTTGAAAGTATTTTTATAGCAGCTTTCTGCATAAACATTACACAAAAATTACCAAGTCGGATAATCAAAGCTGTAAGTCAAATATGTACTATACATTAGAACTTGGCACTAGATGCAGTCTAAGCCCTTATCAAACAGTACCATGTTTTAGCCACCTGGAGAAAGAAGCCTGAAAAATTATGGGAAGTGGAGAAAATACAGGTTACCAGCAGAACACTGCATATATACATCAGACTGTACATCCAAGATCTGATTGATTTTCTTTGCTGTGTGTTCATGACCTCTACTCAGTTTTTGAGAGACTTTGTCGGAAATTTTTATGAAAAAGCAAAAAGAATCATGCTTTCTTGATATAAAAATAAAAAATAAAGCATAGTTACTAACTGTTGCCATTCTGGAAAAACTGGTTTTTTGGCCTGTGAATTAGAGGGTCATCGACCATACAGATGACAAGATTTAAACTTATCCATATTGAAAGCATCTACTTGCAGACTGATAATATATTAAATGGTGCTCACATGATTGAAATTGCCTTTGAAAGGGTTGAAAACATTGTTGGAAAAAGCAGAAAATTGTTTTCATGAGTGCTTTCTCCTTTCCTCTGATGCCTCAAACGACAATGTAGGTCTGTAGCAAAGGTTATTTATCAAATTATCTGCAATAATGCTTACCTGCCTTCTTGCCCCACCCACTTGAATGGTTATTTTCATGTTTGCATAATTTTCAGAGATTCTGGTACTTTCAGAGGGGATTAACGCCCCCTCATGTTTGCGCTTAATCCTGTACTACACAATCCCGAGTTTTAACAACCCTGAGTGAGGCGGCAAATGAAAATATTGTTGGCAAAGAAAATGCTGGTAACCAGCATTTTCCTTTTACAGTATTTCACAATGTTTTCTACCCTGTCAAGGACAGAAATGGCTATTTGAACTTCATCTAATTTGTAATCTGCAAATCCTTTCACTTTGGTTGTTCAAAATTTTGTTGATTGGTAAAGGGTTAAAGGACTATAATATTCTGGTTAAGTTTGGTAGGTAGCAAAGGTTATTTATCAAATTATCTGCAATATTGCTTACCTGCCTTCTTACCCCCCACCCACTTGAATGGTTTTTTTCATGTTTGCATAACTGTGAGACATTCTGGTACTCTCAGAGGGGATTAGTGCCCCCTCATGTTTACACTTAATCCTGTACTACAGAATCCCAAGTTTTAACGACCCTAAGGAGGGAGGCTTATGAAAACATTGTAGGCAAAGGAGAAAGTGCTAGTAACCAGCATTTTCTCTCTTTCCCAAAATGTTTTCTATCCTTTCAATGACAAATCATCATTTGAGCTACATTTAATTTGTGGTCTTCAAATGCTTCTAGTTTGGTTATGTCAAAAATGTTATGGTTTGGTCTAATATAGGTTAAACCCAGGAAATACATGAATATGTGAGCTGTTACTGTAAAATGATGGAAATAGCGTTGAAAGTGGCGTAAAACACCATTCAATCAATCAATTGTCATTTGGTAAAGGGTTAGAGGACTTTATAATGTTGGTAAAGATATGTAGGTGTTAAAAGTTATTTATCAACTTATCTGCAATATTGCTTACCTGCCTTCTTACCCCACCCACTTGAATGGTTATTTTAATGTTTGCGTAATTTTCAGACATTCTGGTATTCTTGGAGGGCATTAAAATCTCAGTATGTTTATAATTAATCCTTTACAAAACATTCCCAGGTTTTAACAACAGTGAAAGAGAAAGATTGTGGAAAACATTGTGGGTAAAGAAGAAAATGCTGGTAACCAGCTTTTTCTCCTATCCCCCACAATGTTTTTTTTTTTCAGTTTTTCTCATATTCCTGCAATGTTATCTACTTTATCAGAGACAAATCCTATAATTTTAGCCACTCTGTGAAAGTAGCCTATTGAAAACATTGTGGGAAAAGGAGAAGATGCTGGTAACCAGCATTTTCTCCTTTTCCCACAATGTTTTCTACCCTTCCCAAAACAAATTTCAATTTTTGAGTCACTTTAATTTTGTCGTCTGCTAATGCTTTCAATTTTGAACAGTCTAGAATTTTGTCGTCTGGTAAAGAGTTAAGTACTTCAAAGACAAATTCAAACACATTCGATTTGTTGTGTGGTAATCTTTTTAACCCTTAACCAATCAATTTCATGTTTTACTTAGGCTTAGGATACAGGCTTAGGATACAGGTTTTTGAAAACATTGTTGTTGGAATAGCAAAAAAATGCTGGTAACCAGCATTTTCTCCATTTCCTTCAATGTTTTCTATCATTTTAGGACGATTCCTATCATTGAAGCCACAGTTGAGTTGTTAATTGCAAGTGAACCATGCTCTATGAAAGAAGGACTTAATGCATCTTCAAAAAGTACAGGCTGACCTTGGTTGAGACCTTTTGCTAATGGTCAATTTTGTGCATGACATTGCCAGAGGACCAGTCTTCCTCATGATTCTGTCCATTGTAAGACAAAATGGGTTTTATGGATCCATGATATTGCGATGACTTGTTTGGTATAATGTGTCGTGGAGATAAGTAAAACCCATTTGTACTGGAGCATGGTTTTAAATGTTTTCAATTCGGACAAGACTAATACCCCCATTCCACCAGGCCGCGATCTACGGCGCTCTGTGAGCTCATACAGAGTGCCGTAGATTGCCTCAGATCGCTGCCGGATTGGTGATTATGAGGACACTCCCGCTCAGATAATACACAGATGAACGAGCGCTTCTGCATCTCTAATGGTCGCTATCGGTTCACATAGGAGCGCGATGACTGGCATACTGGCGAACATTTTCGCTCTTGAGCGCCAAAAGCGCTCCAGTTATGATGATTATGTTCAAGTTGCGTTTCGATAGCGATTTAAGCGATTAAGTAGCGATGTGACGGCTTTCTGATCAAATCGCCACGGATCTGTGCAAGAGAGTAGACTGATGGCGATCTTGGCGATCCGTTAAAGATCTGTTAGCGTTCTTGGCGCTCTGCATGGCGATCTACGGCGCTCTGTGAGAGCGCCGTAGATCGCGGCCTAGTGGAATGGGGGTATAAGATATTATTGTCTGTTACAGAGCTCAGAAAAAAAGATTATAAATCAGCATTTTGTAATGAGGCACAGCAGACCACCTGTAGGGTACACATGATTAGCATTGCTGTATATTCTATATTTCACATGACACTTGATGGTAACCATGACGTCAGTGTTGCCTGTTACCCTGGAAACTGCTACCTCTGGATAATTGTAGGAATACTTTGTTAATCTTTTGTTTTACTTTCGGTTTTATCTCTGCTTGTTCTGGAAAGTCCAACGGGAGAAAATTGAAACCTTCAGGGCCATATGGTTATTTTTATAACTCATCCTTCATAGGCAACGATCTTTAGACCCTTCTATGGTTAATCCTTTTCCCAAATGACAAAATTGAGACTCTTCCAAACTGAAAGCATCTGCAGACAACAAATCTGAATGTGATACAAAAAAAATGAAGGTCTTTGATAAGGTAGAAAACATTGTGGGAAAAGTAGAAAATGCTGGTTACCAGCATTTTCTACTTTTCCCACATTGTTTTCAAAGGGGCATTTGCCTCAGGGTCATTAAAACCCAGGATTGTTTGGTAAACGGTTATATAGATCTGAAAATGAAAAAACGTGGCTGAAATTAGTAGAATGTGTTGGGGAAAAGGTAGAAATCATTGCAGGACAAGGAGAAAGGAATGGTTAACAGGATTATCTGCCTTTTTGCCCTTTAAAAAGTCTCCTTTGCTGAGGGTTATATAAACACAGGATTGTGGTGGTAAATGGTTCATCCTGACCCTGCTAAATAAGTTGAATGAAACTTACAAGCCGATAGTAACAACCCGAATAATGCTATTTCAAACTTACTTTTTGGAGATAAATATCTATATCGGACAGTGTGGATCAAAGATCAGACTGCACATTCTGTGCAGTCTGATCTTGATCTACACTGTCCGCAAAAGGTCAGTGAGTCATGTTTAGCAACCTATGGGTTAACGTTTGCCTGTTAAAAATCAAAGTACTGGAAGTACTGACAGGCCAGGGAATGTAGAATAGGTGGTCGTTGAAAAGATAAAACTTGGCTGGTCCATACAAGATTTAAGAAAAATGGCCCAATCTGGTTATTAAGTCTGTTCCAGTTTGGCCTGGTCCAAAATGGTTTTAAGTATAATCCAGTTCAGTCCTGTACAGTTAAAAATTTGGACCTGGCTCAATCAAGTGACTTTACCCACTGCTCATAGCCATTTACTCCTAACGAAAGGAAATGCCATGAAAAAATTCAGTTTGTTTAAATGAAAAAAAGTAAATAAAGAATAGTTGGTAATTTGGCACTTGAATAGTTTCTAGGGTTCCCATTTTGATCAACTTTCCATACTTACACCCTTTGTTATTGGTTGGACAAACTTGAAGCTAGATGATACCTACAACACTCACAAAAAAAACACGAGACAAAAAAAGAATGCATCGGGATAAGTACAGGCGAGCCTGGTTTGTATAGGTCACCTACCTAATTTACATAAAGCAAACATCTGTACATTGTTGATGGCTGTTTGTTCAGTCTATGACTTCCATAGTTGACATAGTTCAAATTACAGTGGTAGAGATTTCGTAGTTCATGTCAACATTGTAATATTTTACAGAAAGACAACAAATATATCTAACAGAAAATTTTTTTTGTATGTGAGGCAGTATAACGGGTATTGTTGGGTTTTTTGTTTACATTTGAATCTTGGATACTGTCAATAACAATAGACTAGTGATCTTAGGATTGCTAGCGTAAAAATAGGCTAGATGAAGTTTGCATCATAGGACATGCTTGTTCAGCCTGTCCAAGCTTGTCATGTTCCAGTGTCAGAAGTGATTTTGGTTGCTTTTGGAGGCAGTGTAACTCAAGAGAGCACAGAACATGCAGTCTTGACCATTTTCTACACTGTTCCATATTTAACCCGTTTCCCACAGGACAATTTTTGACTCTTCCAAACTAAACCAAGCCCCTGTGGCGCAGTTTGTAGGGAACAGAGGACTCAAGAAAAGGGGAGCACTGGGTCAGACCCCTACCTCTGTGAATTTCTTTTCAAGGATTGTTGATAGACAATGCGACAGGATTCATTTCTCTCTCACCACTGATCATTGTTTCGATAATGGTTATGTTGGAAATTAGACAGTGGCTTGAGAAGAATATAGTGCAATATACTGCTAAAAAGAAACTCCAGGAAAGCATGGATAGGTGCACTGGCATTAGTAATAAGATTGAAAAACGGGGTTAAACATGATCAATCAATCAACATTCCTAATTGAAAGCATCTACAGGCAACAAATGTGAAAGTGGTACAAATGACCTGAAGTTCTTTAACAGGGTAGAAAACATTGTGAGAAAAAGTAGAAAATGCTAGTTACCAGCATTTTCTTTTTTTCTTACAATGTTTTCAAAAGGCCTATACAGGGTGGGTAAAGCCCCGGATTGTTTGGCAAAGGGTTCAGTACCAAATGAATTAATATTTTCAGTAAGGAGCAGAAGCAAGAATTTTGTATGGTAGTTCTAAGGTTTGTTTTGTTGTGCACTGGCTGCATATTGTGTGCAGTCTGCTCTTGATATACACTGTACACTATTTTGCATCTAATAGTGCTTAGAAGCCGAATGGTTAATTCTTTGCCAAACTACAAAAAGTTAGATTTTTTGCAACAGAGAGCAAATCTTATGGATGACAAATGAAATGCAGCTCAATTGATAGCATTTGTCTTTGGAATGTAGAAAATATTGTAGGCAAACTGTGGGATGGTAAACATTGTGGGGGGAAAAGAAGAAATGCTGGTTGCCAGTTGTTTTCAAAAGCCTTATTTGTCAATGTTGTTTAAAGGTGGGTATTTAGATTTTTCACATCTCACCGAATTAAAAAATATATATATCACTGAAATTTATATGAAAAAACAATACAAATCATCAATAATTAAGAATCATAAAATTATAAAAAAAATTTTTTTTGATGGTGTTCCCTTAAAAGGCTACGTAGCCTCTTAAGGTATTTTTAGATTTCGCGCCAGATATAAAAAAAAACATTGTGGGAATGTCAAGTGACTGGCACGTCACTAATGACGCTTAAATTCCATAAAATAACAAACATGTAATTATTTTCCATAATGTCTTCATCGGGCGCTATGTTTGAAGCTTTGTCTGTGTATTTCCGGTATGTAAATGAGAGAGTTGCTCATGTAAAAATAGAATGTGTTTCCCGTCGTCGTCGACCTGGGCCGTAGTAAATCTCAAATTTCTCTTGTTGTCGGATGGTTTTTGACTACTGGGGTTTTATGAATAAAAATTAAAAGGCTTTGGGAGTATAAGGATGATTTTTTTGTATTTTTGTAAAATTTTCTTCACAAAATCTGAAGGGCCACCTTTAAACTCTGGATTGTATGGTGAAAGGTAAACCCTTATCTTGCTGAATAACTAACCTGAAACTTTCAAGCTGACAGTAAAAACCTGAATAATGTTACTTCAAACTTATTTTTTGGGGAAAAGTATGTCTTTATTGGACAGCATAGATCCAAGATCAGACTACATGTTCTGTGCTGTCTGATTGTGATCTACACTATCTGCAAAAGGCCGGTGAGTCGTGCTTAGCTGCCTAAGGGTTAAACTACAGAACAGAGACCTGCAAGTTGAGAGCCTGTTTTCTTGTACGGAGAATGTTTTCTCATGATTAGGATGTTGTAGTTCACTGGTTCTCACCTCAACAAGTCTCTCCCGCAAAAACACATTTAACCCTTTACCACACAATCCTGACTTTTAACGACCTTGAGGAAGGAGGCTGTTGAAAACATTGTAGGAAAAGGAGAAAATGCTGGTAACCAGCATTTTCTCCTTTTCCTGCAATGTTTTGTACCCTTTCAGAGACAATTCCAGAATTTGAACCATATTTATTATATCATATAAAAATGCTTTGGAATTGGATTAGTTAAAAATTGCATTGTGTGGTAAAGAGTTACACTTTTGCAACAAAATAAAATATATGTGACTGTTTCCAGGTTACTAAATAGAAATCTACTGTACATTATTACTTGCTCTTTGTTTAGTAAAAAATGGCTGACTTTAATGATTCTGGGTCACTCTGCATGGTTTGGATACAATCTGATCTGAATATGTTATGCCATCAGCCAAAGCCAGGTTTGTAACTTGTGGTGGTATAAGGGCTACATCTGATAAGCCTCTGTGCTGTTATCCACCCTCACTATTTTACCTGTTGCTCAGGAAACAGCTTGTAGAATATTATCTGTCTAAATAGAAGTGTTGACAAGTTTCTAAACATACTCCTGGAGGTGAAGCTTTGGCAACTAGCATTATGATATAGGCTGAACTTTCTCAACCCTGTTTAGTCTGTATTACCAGATTTTCCCTGTTTGACACTTCCTCTAGTTACTGATTGATTGATTGTACTGCCAGTGCACCTATCCATCCTTTCCTGGAGTTTCTTTTAACAGTACTCCACACAATATTCTTTCCAAGCCACTGGCTGCTTTCTCATTGTTCAAAACAATGGTCATCGGTGAGAGTGGAATGAATCCTGTTGCAATGACTATCACCAAACCTTGGAAAGAAATTAGCCGAACAGGGGATCAAACCAGCGACCTCCTTTTTTCAAGTCCTGTATGCTACCGACTGAGCTACTGGGGCTTGGCTTTCCTCTAATCAACACTTCCCCCAGCTTTTTTCTACCTGAAAATGGACTTAGCCCTTGACAAATCTTTGATCAGGTTGAAATGTGTCGGCTTGAATAAATTAAGGGAGATGGACAAAATCCTTAACACTTCACAAATGAATGTCACGATGTCAAGCAAGTAATAAAGGTTGAAACTTTGAAGTTGGACAAATTTTTCTGTACCCACTGTGAGATGGAAATTTTAGTATGGCAGTGAATACATTGAACAAACCTGATTGGTTAAAACTATTTTTAGCATTGTGCCATTATTTCAAAGCTGATATTCAAATTTGACTGTCATCAAATATCACCATTTGAGGTACATTTAATCTGCTGTCTAATAATGCTTTGAACTTCTACCAGTCTAAAATTTTCTTGTTGGTAAACAGATATAGTGATTTTTGCTTGAATGGCGTTTACCATACAATCCGGACTTTTAATGACCCTAGTAAAGAAGTCTTTTTAAAACGTTGTCAGAAAAGAAGAAAATACTAGTAACCAGCATTTTCTCCTTTTCCCACAATGTTTTCTACTCTTCCAGAAACACATTTCAATCTTTCAACAACTTTTCTTTTCTGCAAATGCTTTCAATTTGGACGAGTAAAAAATTATGTCATTTGGTAAAGAGTTAACACCATTTTTAACAGTAATTTAGTCACCCCCCAACGACTACAAATATATACATAACTTTCCTTGGCTGCACCAGTCCTGTATGATTATAGGCTGGGCTCTGCAGTGTCATGCCCATGGACATTCCATTTGCTTTGAAAGGCATAATTATTTATATATGACAAGCTGCTTTTCTCAAAAGCTGTCTCTTCTCTGATGGAATAAAAACATTATGTGAGAAGGGGAAAATGTTGGTTACCAGCATTTTCTTCTTTTCTCACAATGTTTTCAAAAGCTGTCTTTCTGAGGGCCATTGTAAGACAGGATTGTGTGGTGACAGGTTAAATGTGGCTCAAAAACTGAAATTTGCCTTTCAAAGGGTAGAAAACATTATGAGAAAAGGAGGAAATGCTGGTTACTAGTGTTTTCGCCTTTTCCCATAATGTTTTCATAAGCTACTTTTGTCAAGGTTGTTAAAACTAAGGATGTTGTTATGGGAATAAAAAGGAATGCACTTTCATCTGTGGAAATATTTTCACCTTCCTGGAACAGTTCCCAATGTTGGCATCAAAATGCATAAATAAGATGTCCTTATTCTAGACTAGAAACCTGGTCTTCATTATACTGTACTATCTACTTGTCTCACAATATGCAATTGTTTATTTCCCAAAAGACAAATTTCAGACCTTTTGACCCAAACGGGTTACTGGCTCAAATCCCAAGCTCAGCTAGTTTCTTTCCCAGGATTAATGATAGTCAGTGGTAGCCAAGTCAGGAGAATACAGACTGGAGAGCTAAGGTTGGCTTGTTTGAATCCCCAGCTTAGAAAATTTCTTCCCCAGGATTGATGATAGTCATTCCCACAGGATCCATTCCTCTCTCAACAATGATCAGTGTTTCGATAATGGATATGTGGGTAAAAAGCCAGTTGGTTTGGAAGAATGTCGTGTAAAGTACTTGTGAAAAAAAAAACGCAGGACGTTGATAAGTGCACTTGTTGGCAAATATATCTTGTCTAATGCATTCAGGGGTTAACCCTTTGCCACACAGACCCAAGTTTTAACTACCCTGAGAAAGAAAGCTATTGAAAAAAA
Source organism: Hippopus hippopus (assembly GCA_946811185.2). Classification (NCBI taxonomy): domain Eukaryota; kingdom Metazoa; phylum Mollusca; class Bivalvia; order Cardiida; family Cardiidae; genus Hippopus; species Hippopus hippopus. Next base: position 2,511,410 of record OX328109.1, read on the forward strand.
GTGTCCACAAATGCTTTCAGTTTGGACATTGTCTAAAGTTTTATGTTTGGACATTGTCTAAAGTTTTATGGTTTGGTAAAGAGTTCAACCCTTCACCATACAATCCTGAAGATGATGGCTTTTTAAAACATTATGGGAAAAGGAGAAAATGCTGGTAACCAGCATTTTCTCCTTTTCTCCACAATGTTTTTACCCTTTTTAAAGTCATACCCTATCATTTGAGCTACATTTTTTATGTCATCTGCAAAACCTTTCAATTTGGACAATTCAAAAATTCTATGGTTTTGTAGCGGGTTTAACTGTTTACCACACAGTCCCGACTTTAAACGACCCTGAGAAAGAAGCTTTTTGAAAACATTGTGGGAAAAGGAGAAAATGCTGGTGACCAGCATTTTCTCCTTTTCCCACAATGTTTTCTAGCCTTCCCAAACCAAATTTCAATTTTTCAGTCACCTTTGATTTGTCATCTGCAAATGCTTTCAATGTGGACTGGTCTAAAATTTTGTCGTGTGGTAAAGAGTTAACTGTTTACCACAACAACTGAAGTTTAAACTTGGCAAAATTGGAAACGGTTGCAGACAACAAAATAAAGGTGACTCAAAAAATCGAAATTTATTGTATTTTTGAAGGGTAGAAAACGTTGTAGGAAAAAGGAGAAAAAGGTGGACGGAATACCAGCATTTTCTCCTTTTCCCACAATGTTTCCAAAATCTTCCCATATCAAGGTCGCTAAAATTTGGGATTGTCTGGTATAGGTTTAACCTTTTACCACACAATCCCAACTTCTAAGAACCTTGAAAGAGACTGCATTTGAACACATTGTGAGTAAGGGAGAAAATGCTAGTAACCAGCATTTTCTCCTCCACCTATGATGTTTCTGCCTGATCAAAGAGAAATAATCAATTTAGTAACATATACTTTGTTGTCTGCAAATGGTTTGAATTTGTTTCAGTTCAAAATTTTGCTGTGTGGTAAAGGGTTAAGCAGGGTGTATTCCAAGGACTGCTTTCCTTGCCTTGGTAAATATTTACTGTGAATGTTTCCAAAAATAGCTGGGAAGGTATAGAATCAATTAGTAATCAAGGTGTCTGCCTAATGACCTTCCCTGTCTTTCACAGAAGGCTACTGGAAAAAACCTGGTTGAGATTATATATTCCAAAGGTGATTGATAAATTTGGAACTGAGATTAGCTGATTTATGCTCAGATTTGTATATCTATTTAAACCTTTACCAAACAATCCTGTGTTTTAATGACCGTGTGACAGAAGGCTTTTGAAAACATTCTGGGAATGGGAGAAATGCTGATAACCAGCATTTTTTCCCTCCCCACAATGGTTCCCCAAAGACAGAAATCATCATTGAAGATGCATTTGATTTGTCGTCTGCAAATGCTTTTGAGTTTGGTCGAGTCCAAAATATTGTCGTTTGGTAAAGAGTTAAATAACAGTTATTTACTATGGCTGATAGCTATTAAGTGTTTACTTGATGACAAAATTTTAGTCCAAATTGAAAGCACTTCCTAGAGTTTCTGTTACCTGTATTTCACACAATATTCTTCCCAAGCCACTGGCTCCTTTCCCATATAAACAAGATGAGACAATGATCAGCTGTGAGAGAGGAATTAATCCTGTCACAATCAGTGGCTAAGCTGCCTGTACAAAAAAACACAGTTGCATACACTTCAGAAAAAAAAGAGACACATTTGCCAAAAAACGTCACCAGTGGTCACCAGATACCTTCAACAATTCAACAATTTACTGGTTGGAGGACCCTCCCCCCCCCTTCCCTCTTAGGAAATCCCCGTCCCCTGTCTGTGCACTTCATGGCCTTCAGTATTACTTTTGCTTACACTTTATTTTGGGCTAGCTATGCCCCTGACAGTGACTATCATCAGTTCTCTGAAAGAAACTGGCTAAGCTAGGGCTTCAGACCAGCTACCACCTGGTCTCAGGTCCTGTATGATACCGACTTGGCTACAGGGCTCAGCTCCCCATGGTAAATAAGAACTGCTGCCATGAGTCTTCAGGTAGAACTGTTACCTGATAGAAAGGTTTTAGGTTAGATGTAATCTGTCAATGTATACTGGAGAGACAGAGAGAGAAAGCATTGTGAAAAAAAAAATTAAGGTTTTGTAAGGTGAGGGAGGGCCTGATACATGGCAAAAAGTGCCCAGTAGAATATTGCAAGATTCAATATCTTTGTGATGGGGTCATGAATAAGTCATGTGGATTTCTATCACTCATTCCTGAGTTTTAACAAACCTATTGAACTGACCTATTGAAAACATTTTGGGAAAAGGACAAAATGCTGGTAACCAGCATTTTCTCCTTTTCCCACAATGTTTTCAAAAGGATTCTTGCACAGGGTCGTTAAAAACTCGGATTATGTGGTAAGGGGTTGACTGAATATCAGGGTAGCTGTTCCTTTGATGTGCAGAAAATTGACCAACAGTAAGAAATTTTGACGCAGGTTAGCCTGCGCAGATTATGCAGACTGACCTGCCTTGATACTTGTTTCAGATGCATTAAATCCCGTTCTCACCATTCAGTCAATCAACAATTTTAAAATTATGTGGTTCTATATGGCCTGCAACATGCGAAAAGGGGCATTAGGACATCTGCGTAAAGTGTCGTCTCGGATCAGCCTGCGCAGTCCGCACAGGCTAATCCGAGATGACACTTTCCATTTTTATGTAAGTTTCTGTTTTGCGCAAGTCTACTGTAGCACAAAATCTGACGTAATGGTAAAGTGCCATCTCGGATTAGCCTGCGCGGACTGCACAGGCTGATCCAAGACGACACTTTACGCAAATGTCCAAATGCCCCTTTTCACGTGTTGCAAGCCATATAATGGAGTCATGTTGTGTGAAAAGATGTTTGATTGTATCTGCAACAAGTGTCGACCAAGATAAGCCTGAACAGACTCCCCAGGCTGACCTTCGTCAAAACTTTTTGCTATTGCTGAATTTCCTGCATGTTAAAGGACCATTCTACCCCTTATTTAGAAAGTCTTTAGGCAAAATGGATCCATTTATTAACCCCTAAAGGCCTGCCTAGGTAGCTCAGTGATTAGCGTATCGGACTCGTGACCTGGTGGTTGTGAGTTCAATACCTGGTAGAAGCAAACTTCCTTTGTGGTTAATTTTGGCCTCTCACCTCTGATGCATGTGAGAAAGTAGTCAGTGACTTGGAAAGAAAGTTGTGTCAGCACTGGTATGAGAAAGCCAGAAAACACATTTGTATGGTGCACTGACTGCCGTGATATGACCTTAGCTGTTAAAATGGTGTTAAACTGCAATACAATAAATTAATCAAATTAACCCTTAAAGTGCCTTTCATGACTATAGTTGCCTTTGCAGTCAGTGTAAATCAAGATCAGACTGCACAAAACATACAGTCTGATCTTTGGCTACATGCTAAATCTTTATAGACATAAGCAACTGTCAGATTGCAATTACTTGAATCTTCTTTTTTTGACTAAAAATGTCTGAAGTTCTTATTTTGGGTGTTCAGCCCCCTTTTCTCAGAGCACCACTCATAATATAGCTGTGATAGCTACCTGACAGCTGTTCTTATAGTTTGCTTGGTGCTTTGTGTAGAGTGCAATTATCCTAGAATGTTTCTCTTACCTGTACCCTTACCCTCCGCAAGTCAGTTCAAGTCAACCTGTAGACTCTTTCAACCCTAATGTTTGAAGTCAGTTCATATGAAGTTCAAAGGGGATATAAGCTGAGCCCTGGTAACCCAGTGGGTAGCATACAGGACTTGAGAACAGGCGGTTGCTGGATACAATCTCCTGCCTTGTTCTTCTTTCCTAAGATTGATGATAGTCATTGCAATAGTATTTCATTCCTCTTGAACTGCTGATCATTGTTTTTCCATCATTGGAAAAGCAGCCATTGGCTTGTGCTAAGTACTGGTAAAAGAAATGATAGGAAAGCTTGGATAGGTGCACTGGATGTGCATGGGGTGGGGGTGGGAGTTCATTTTGAAAGGGTTTGCAACTTCAGATCAAATGTGTAAATATTTAAATTTTTCTTTTGAAGGATAGAAAACAGTGTAGGAAAGGAAATTTTGGTCAGTAGCATTTTCTCCTTTTTTTTCCACATTATTTTTAAAAACTTACTGATGCAAGGTTGTTAAAACATCGGATTGTTGTGTGAAGGATTAAAACATGGAAATGTTTTTTTTTAGACTTTCTCAAATAATTCACAGTGTTAATGACCCAGAGAAAGAAGGCTTTTGAAAGCACTTTGTGAAAACGAGAAAATGCAGGTAGCCAGCAGAGTTTCCTTTGCCCACAATGTTTTCCACCCATTCAAAGACAAGTTCTTTTATTTGAGCAATATGAACCCATAGGCTCCCAAGCGCTACTCACTGACCTTTTGCGAACTGTGTAGATCGTGCAGTCTGATCTTGGATCTACATTGTCCTATAGGGAGATACTTTTCTCCAAAAAATAAATTTGAATTACCAGTAGCATTATTTAGTTTTTGCTGTAGGCTTGAAAGTTTCATTTAATTTATTTAGCAGGACAAGGGTTAAATTTGTTTCTGCAAATGCCCTCAGTTTAGACTGGTCTAAAAATTTTTCGTGAGGTAAAGAATGAAAGCCTGACAGCCATGGGTTAGATATAGATGTAGATATTTCGGTAAAATTTCTATCAAGAAGTCGTAAGTTAAGTTGCCAAGTTTTTAATGCTGTTGCCAAGGACTGCACTTGGAAAAGCATGCCAGTTTAGTAGAAAATGAGGTAGTTTTTAGCACCATTATCCCTTTACCACATGGTAAAAGCTTAGACCTATCCAAATTTGAAAGCATTTGCAGACAACAATTTCATAGTGGCTCAAGTGACACAATTTTTCTTTGATAGGGTAGAAAACCTTGTGGGAAAAGGAGAAACTGGTTACCAGCATTTTCACCTTTTCCCACAATGTTTTCAAAAGGCCTCTTCCCCAGGGTAGTAAAAAGTTGGGATTGTGTGGTAGTGGGAGAGTCATTGCCCTTTTGTAATAAGCTTGCCAATGTAGTGTAGGTGGATATTTGCACAAACAATTAGAATCTGGCATTATTTCTGTTTGTTTTGCTATATAGTAAGTTTTACTCTTAAACCATGTATCATGCAATCCTGAATTTAAAGACACTGAAAAAAATAGGCTTTTGAAAACATTGATGGAAATGGAGAAAATGTTGGTAATCAGCATTTTCTTCTTTTCCCACAGTGTGTTCTTCCCTTTCGAAAACAATTTCAACCATTTAGTTGAAGCCAAATCTAATTTGTCATCTGCAGATGCTTTGGATTTGGTTAGCAGAATTTTCTCCTTTTCCCAGAATGTTTTCAATAGCCTTCTTCAAGATAAAAAATCCGGATGGTGTGGTAAAGGTTTAAATGAAAATCAAATGATAGAATTAGTCTGTGATATGGAAGAAAACATTGTGGGAAAAGGAGAAAATGCTGGTTACCAGCATTTTCTCCTTTTCCCACAATGTTTTCAAAAGCCTTCTGAATGGTCATTAATCCTTATCCTGCTAAATAACTGAAATGAGACTTTCAAGCCAATTGTAAAACCCCAAATGTTGCCATTTCAGGGATATATGTTAGGGAAAAATACCTCTGTATCAGACAGTGTTGATCAAGATCGGACTGCACATTGATCTACACTGTCCGCAAAAGGTCAGTGAGTCGTGCTTAGCAGCATAAAGGTTTAAAAGCTGGATTGTGTGGTAAAGGATAAAAGAACGATAGTTCCATCATAATCCGTCAAAACAAATGAGATAACGATCTCAATTCATTCAATCAAGCAATGAAATCACTGAACAAGCTATAATAAGCATGATACATAGCCCTGGAATCCATCGATCAAAGAATTATACATCTTTTTCATGGTGATGCGTAACGGTTTGCCGCAAAGTTTTAATGACCCCTGAGAAATAAGGCTTTTGAAAACATTGTCGGAAAAGGAGGAAATGCTGGTAACCAGCATTTTCTCTTTTTTCCACAATTTTTTCTACTCTTTCAAAGATAAAGTTCATTATTTATCCATGTTTCTTTCGTTGTCTTCAAATGATTTCAATTTGGAAAAAGTAGACTTGAAAAAACTGTTGGAAAAGGGGAAGCTAGTAAGCAGCAATTTCTCCTTTTTCCACAATGTTTTCTACTCTTTTAATGATAAAGTTCATTATTGATCCACTTTTTTGTTACCTCCAAATGATTTCAATTTGGACACGTCAAAATTTTTGTCGAGTCCTCACAATAATGATTTTAGGCTTGTCCAAACCAAAAGTTCTGCAGATTTAAAATTAAATGTGGCTAAAATTGTAGAAGTTGTCTTTGAAAGGGTGAAAAGACATTGGAAAAAGGAGAAAATGCATGTTTTCAGTATTTTCCCCTTTTCGCACAATGTTTTCTAAACACTTCTTTGTCAGGATGTTTGAAGTGGGGATTGTGTGGTAAAGGGTTAATCTTAACTGAACAGTCCTGTGTATTTGTGACCCTAAGGGAGACAGCTTTTGAAAACATTGTTGGAAAAGGAGAAAATGCTGATCAGGATGAACTATTAGACTGCATAATTTGTCCAGTTTGATCTTAAGCCCTTACCACACAGTCCCAAGTTTTAATGATCCTTTGGAGGAGGGCTATTGAAAACATTATGAGAAAAGGAGAAAATGCTGGTAACCAGCATTTTCTCCTTTTCCCACAATGTTTTCTACCCTATTTAAGACAGGAATCATGAATTCAGCTACACTTTCTGTGTCATCTGTAAATGCTTTGGACTTGGACAAATAAAAAAAATCGTTTTTCGGTAAAGACTTAAGTCTTGACCAAAAAAATCCTGTGTGTGATCCTAAGGAGGAGGGCTTTTGAAAACATGGTATGAAAAGGAGAAAATGCAGATCAAGTTCAAATATCAGACAGGATGTTACATGCAGTTTGATGGTAAGCTACACTGTTTGCAGAAGTTTATAGTATTGTCCTTCTCATACCATGCAAAGCTTTAGCGAGGTTCAGTGTTCACTGGCTGAGAACCAAATTACCTTGCATGTTTATGACTAAATTTAAACTTGAAAGAAAACAAAAAACAATATCAGACTCTGTTTAAGTCAGTGCTGTAGATAATTGCTGAATGTAGCAAAAACTCAAACAACATTAGTCTATTGATACCCTTATGGTGTCATAAATAAGTCAAATTGGCATTTTGAAGCAATGAAAAAAGGCCTACATATTTCAAATTTTTGTGTATGTTAGAATATTGATGTTAACCTGATGTTGGACAAGTGATATTCGTAATAAGACCATGTCCTTCTCATTACGCAGGGGTCCTAAATGGCTCCGTGGTAAAGTGCAGGACATGTGACTTGGAGGCTCAGGTTCTAGCCTCAGTGGATCCACTGGGTTTTTCATGGTAGTATGTTGGCAAGACACCTCAGAGCCTTAACTTAGTACTGGTGAAACCCAGGATATACATGAATACTGTCGCCGTGATATGACTGAAATAATGTGGAAAGCAGTGTAAATACCATCCAGCCATGATACCCTTTCAGTGTCATAAATAAGTGAAATTGGGATTTGGAAGCAATCAGAATTGGCCTACATATTTCATATTTTCATGTTATGTCAGAATAGATGTTAGCATGATGTTGGAAAAGTGATATTTACCAGTCTTTTCATTATGCCATCAAGTTATACAAAACAAATGAAGGGGTGTCTGAAAAAGAGGTTTCAGTGCATCTCCAAGCATGTCATCCTATATTTTTGGCTCCTTAAAATCTGTTTTGTCTATCAACTGACTGAATCATGGGGTAGACTGGTCATTAATTGACAAATAACAAAAAGTTTTGACCCAGGAAAGCCTTGGCAGGCTGACCGTGGTTGATACTTGTTGATACTTTCTGCAGATGCAAAAACCCTTTACCACACAATCCCAAATTTTAAACAAACCTGACTGAGAATAATTTTGAAAACAATTTGCAAAAAGGAGAAGATCCTGATAACCAGCTTTTTCTCCTTTCCATACAATGTTTTCTACCATTCCAAAAAAGAATTTAAGGATTTTAGTCAAATTTATTTTGTCCTCTGCAATTTCTCACAATTTAGACAAGCCTTAAGTTTTGCTGTTTGGTAGAATTAAATCCCCATATCACAGAACATGGCTTATATATGTTAACCCGGGTTTTCACACCTCTGAGAAAGAAGCCTTTTGAAAACATTGTGGGAAAAGGAGAAAATGCTCAAAACAAATTTCAGTTTTTTAGTCACTTTAATTTTGTTGTCTGCTAATGCTTTCAATTTGGACCAGTCTAAAATTTTGTCGTCTGGTAAAGAGTTAATATGGGCAAAATACGATAGAGGCTTTACATGTCAAGCTTCTTAGAAACCTGTGCTTTGACCCTTTGAGCATAAAAAACCCCCAAAATGTAGTTTTTGAAGAAAAAATCCTAACTCTAGAATTTCTGTTGCTGACTTTAGGTTTCTTATTATCTAGACTTCCATAAATCCAATGTCATTCACCCTTGAAGCACCTTTCACAACTGCAGTTGCCTTTGTGGCCAATGTAGATAAAAATCAAATGGCACAAAATATGCAGTCTGATCATCCTTGATAATTACACACTGTCAACTTTACTGAAGCATTATAGACAAAAGCAACCGTAATATTGTGACTATTTTGGTCTCGTTTCTAGACGAAAAAAGTTTTTTCGGGCTTATTCAGGGCTCTAAATCCAATGTCATTAATATTAATAGAAGTCATTTCCCATCTGTAATAGGCTTGCCACAAATCATTTGCTAGTTTTCTCGCCTCCCACACCCTCTGTGTTTTTCAACCTGAAAATTGTTCGGCATTATTTATTGATGGGTTTCTAGGCCTATATTCACCAAGCATTCTTAGTTTCATTCTTAGTCTAATTCTAGATTTAAAAAAGTAGAACAACTTCTGATTGGCTAAACCATAAACGTTTGCTAAAGAGCGAAGTGAAACTGATAAGCATGATGGTACCCCTCTAGTTACAAAGGATGAGCCCCCTAGCTAAGTCGGTAGTGTACAGGACTGGATAACGGGGTCGCAGGTTTGATCCCTGGCTCATCCAATTTCATTCCAGTGATGATAGTCATAGCAATAGGATTTATTCCTCTCTCACTGCTGACCATTGTTTTCATGATGTTTATGTGGGAAAGTAGCCAGTGACTTGGAAAGAATATTGAGTGGAGTACTGGTAAAAAGAAAATCCAGGAAAGCTTGGATAGGTGCACTGGCCACTGTGATATAATTGAAATAATGTTGAAAATGGTATTAAACACTATTCAAATAATCAATCAATCAATCAATCAATCAATCAGTCAATCAGTTGCAACTGCTTTCAATTTAGACCAGTTTAAAATTTCCTTGTCTGCTACAGAGTGAAGTATAACAGATCAGTATAATCATTAAGGGATCCCTCTAGTTACAAAGAAAAAGTAAGAAAAACCCCAAGCACTTTATTGTCTATGTAATACCTATCTGTGATGCATTCCTTGAATTGATTACTAACACAGCTATTGTAATATTTATACAGAAGCAGATGAAAAAAAATAAAGTTATTGAAAGATATGCAACGTTTTTGCAATAATATTCTGTCAAATAATATGATTAATCTAGGGTTATCATACCAAAGTAATTTAACTCTTTGATTACTGAATAAATAAACTGCATGATCTCAAAGGCAACAAAACATTTCCTCTGCAAGATCAAGAGAGTTCAGTCATTATCCTGAATAAAGCAGTTGACAGTGTATATCAGAGATCAGACTGCACGTTCTGTGCAGTCTGATGTTAATCTACCCTGTCCTCAAAAGCTTCTGGTGTCATCTATGGTATGGAAAGAGGTAAAACTTTACCCAACAAGGAAAATTTAGTGTTAACCTTATTGAAAGCAATTTTAGACAAAAAGTTAGATGAGGCTCCAATAATAGGATTTGTCTTTGTTAGGGCACTAGATAGAGTTATTGTTCTTGCGCAATGTACTCCGTAATATTGCAACAAACATGCATACCAAGTTTCAAGTCAATCGGACTGGAGATGACAAAATTATGCTCCAGACAAGCAGAAAATGCTGTAAAAATGACAATCAAAGGGAAATAACTCAAAGACAGCATGAGGTAGAGTTATGGTTCTTTTGCACTGCAATCCATATTATTGCAACTAACACACATGCCAAGTTTCAAGTCAGTCAGACTGGAGATGACAAAGTTATGCTCCGGACAAGCAGAAAATGCTGTAAAAATGATGATCAAAGGGAAATAACTCAAAGACAGCACGAGGTAGAGTTATGGTTCTTTTGCACTGCACTCCGTATTATTGCAACAAACACAAATGCCAAGTTTCAAGTCAATTGGACTGGAAATGACAAAGTTATGCTCCGGACAAGCAGAAAATGCTGTGAAAATGACGATCAAAGGGAAATAACTCAAAGACAGCACGAGGTAGAGTTATGGTTCTTTCGCACTGCACTCCGTATTATTGCAACAAACACACATACGAAGTTTCAAGTCAATCGGACTGGAGATGACAAAGTTATGCTACGGACAAGCAGAAAATGCTAAAAAAATGACGATCAAAGAGAAATAACTCAAAAACAGCACGAGGTAGAGTTATGGTTCTTTCGCACTGCACTCCCCCTTAATGAGATCTATCCACCCATGAAGTTTCATAACCATAGCTAGCATAGTTTTGGAGATATGCTTTGGACAAAATTCAAGTATGAATATAAAAAAAAAGGGAAATAACTCAAAAATTAAGGAAGCAAGAGTTATGATTCCTGTGCACTGCACTCCCCCTTGATGAGATCTATCCACCCATGAAGTTTCAAAACCGTAGCTAGTATAGTTTTGGAGATATGCTCCGGACAAAATTCAAGTATGAAAAACAACAAAGGGCAATAACTCAAAAATTAAGCAAGCGAGAGTTATGATTCCTGTGCACTGCACTCCGCCTTGATGAGATCTATCCACCCATGAAATTTCATAACGGTAGCTAGCATAGTTTTGGAGAGATGCTCCGGACAAAGAATGGGGAGGCCGCTCGCCTGTCCGCCCGCCCGCCACGGGTGATCCTATAATACGTCCCGTCTTCGACGGGCGTATAAAAATGCATTTAGGATTTTCTCCTTTTCTCATGTTTTCAAACAGCTTCTATGTGTCTGTGGCAGTTTGTTACTAGGAGTTGAACTAGACAAAAAAATTTAGACTTTCTAAACTGATAGCATTATGCAGATGATAATATCAGATGTGACTCAAAGATTGAATTGTCTGTGATAATGTGGAAACACTGTGGGAAAAGGAGAGAAATTAATGCTGGTTACTAGCGTTTTCGACTTTTCCTATAATGTTTTCAAAAGCCTCTTACCTGAGGGTGGGGATTGTGTTGTGAAGGCTTATAGTCAAAATCTTGCCCTTATTCGCCAAACATTCTTAGTTTCTTTCTTAGTCTTATCCTAGATTAAAAAACTAACACAACTTCTTATTAGTTAAACAATTTGACTTAGCCAACCAGGGCCTATATTCACCAAGCGTTCTGGAGAAAATTCTTAGTCTTATTCTTCCAAGATTTTTTTCATTTGGAAGTAACACAACTTACGATTGGCTAAACTAAATGGTTTAGCCAATCAGATGTTGTGTTACTTCCAAATATAGAAAATTCTGGAGAATGAGCATAAGAATGTTCTTGAGAATTGTTGGTGAATATGAGTCCAGAACTTGTTTTACTAGTAAATTTAGAAAATTCTTGAGAACAACACAAAGAATGTTCTCAAGAATGGTGGGTGAGTACAGACTCAGCAGGGGTAATTTGCACTATGCAGAAAATTTCAAACATTGATAGGTTTATAGTCAATTTTGTCTGGAATAAATTGGCATTGTTACACTGTGCATGGGCTGTCAATAAATAATAATGACATGTTTTATGAGCAAGAAAAGTGCTAACAGGGATGAGTATAGATTCTGCACCACATTTTTTTAACCCTTTACCACACAACAATATTTTGGACTGGACCAACTTAAAAGAATTTGCAAGTGACAAATTAAAAGTAGCTCAAATAAAGATTTTTGTCTTTGATAGGGTAAGAAGACGTTGTGGGAAAAGGAGAAAATGCTGGTTACCAGCATTTTCTCCTTTTCCCACAATGTTTTCAAAAGCCCTGCATTTCAGGGTCGTTAAAACTCGGGATTGTGTGGTAAAGAGTTAAGGGAAAAAAGCTCTAAACTTGACAGTTATGACTTGGCTGTTAGAGTTCTGAATTTAATTTGTTGCTTGGATATTTTCAAGGGGAAGGAAAACGTCAAGATGATGTCGTCTACATAATCATTGTCTTGTCATCCGTCATCATTGTTGTCGTTGTTGTGCAAAATGACTTTCCACATTTTCTCTTATCTTTGTTGTTACGGAAAATATTCACTTCAAACAGGCAATGCTCAAACTGTTTGACACAGTTATGCCCCTTTGTTAACGTAGAATTTTCACTGAAAAAGCAAATCCAGCTTGGCATCTGCTCCTGTATGCCATGCTCTTGTATTATATTTGAAATCTTTTTTTTTTGGTCAGACTTGTGCCAAAAGAGTTGGGAGCGATAAGACATTTTTGTTTTGTGTACCCAAGATCTATGCAGTTCTGAACACTTTTTGATTAACCCTCCATCACACAATCCTCAGTTTTAATGACCTCGAGGAAGATGACTTTTGAAAACATTATGGGAAAAGGAGGAAATGATCGTAACCAGCTTTTTCTCCTTTGCCGATGATGTTTTATACTATTTCAAAGACCGTTTTTACCATTTCAGCTACATTTAATATGTTGTCCGCTGCTTTCATTTTAGGCAAGTTTAAAATTTTGTTGGCTTGTAAAGAGTGAAATTGGATAAGTCTACTGATTTTTGGACTAGAAAAGAGCTAGTAATATTGGATGAAGATGACTGGCTGATGTTAGTGACAGAAATTGTCTTCACCCTTTACAACATAATCCTGAGTTTTAACAACCTTTAGAAAGACTGCTTTTGAAAACATTGTTGGAAAAGAAGAAAATGCTGGTAACCAGCATTTTCTCCTTTTCCAACAATGTTTTCTACTCTATTAAAAGCAAGTTTCATCATTTGAGCAACCTTATATTTGTCGTCTGCAAATGCTTTGAATTTGGGCAAGTCTAAAATTTTGTCGTTTGGTAATGTGGTAACCTTTTAGACTGCAGGATAAACCCAAAGGATGCATTCAGTCCTGGGGAAAAAAAAAGGCCTAAATAATGATCGCACTTACAAGCTTTCTCTTGTCCAGGACCTCTAAGCAAAGCAGACAGTGTAGATCAAAGATCAGACCGCATGTTTTGTGCAGTCTGTTCTTTATCTATACTGGCTGCAAAGGCAACCATAGTTTTGTGAAAGGCGCTATAAAGGTTATATTGAAGGTCTGTGTTGTAGTCAGTATTGTGAAAAATATCATCAGCTATCTGATATAGAGGTACAGAACATACTACTCCCTTGTACAAAAATACCTGTTTGATTGACATGAACAATTGCACATAGCTTTCCACTTGTTTTCATGGCAGTTTGATAATGATGGTCATCTTGATAATGTTGTTCAATCCTGATAATCATTATAGATTTCATTTCTAACTTGTCTTGATTTTTGTTATGATGGGAGAGAGTTGGATAGAGAGGGAGACCAAAAAGCGGCATAAACGGCTGTGCCGTTAACTAATACAATAGGAAATATTACAATGAAAAGATACTATTGAACTTGGTGATGCCATGTGTTTTCTACATGTTACTCTATTGTTAGTGTGCCTGTTTGTGTAGAAAACATCAAGGTATTGTCTTAGCCCTGGTGTCATGTCTGTGTTATCATATGCATAGTGCAAAAACCTCGACATTTTATCATATCTCTGTCATTACTGAAGATATTTACTGCAAACATGGACAAGTTGTAAATTATCAAAAGGAAAAAGTGCAACAGGGGTAGGTAACTATCCAAATATTTTTTACACAGCTATGCCCCTTCTTTGATATGGAATTTTCACTAACAGCAACTGCAGCAGAGTGTTAGCTTCGGCATGTGGTGCTCTTGTTTAATTTTAAAGCTGTTTTTGCTTGAGAATTATGTCTTTGTTTAGATTTCTGAAAGAAATTACAAAACAAAATCTTGTTTTATGCCTGTTGAAAATTAAATACTCTTACGAAAGCCATAAAAGTGATTAGTTGGCTTGGAGAGCCAGTACTGTGTAGAAAGAATGAAGAGATGTCATAATTATATAGCAAGGTTCAGTAGTCTTTAACTTCAGCAGACAGTCCGGAGTTTTAACGACCCAGAGGAAGAAGCCTATTAAAAACATTGTGGGAAAAGGAGAAAATGCTGGTAACCAGCATTTTCTCTTATTCCCACACTGTTTTATACCCTATCAAAGAAAGAAATCATCATGTTAGGTACACTTAAATTGTCATCTGCAACTGCGTTCAACTTGGAACAATCTTAAATTTTGTCTTTTGGGAAAGAGTTAACTCTTTACCACACAATGATGAACTTTAAAGTCTTTTTCTGTAGGTAATTAAAACTCTGGATTGTCTGGTTAAGGGTTAAACAGATGACACACATAATTATTATAAAAGCACAAAAAAGGGGCAAATCCTTTGGTTAGCAGCAACTTTGCCTTTTTCCACCATGTTTTTAAAGCCTTCTTCTGCAGGATAATTAAAACTCAGGATTGTATCATAGAGGGTAAAACCATTTTTCAAATCTGAATCAGTCTAGGGAACTGCATGGCTCCCTGTTCAAGGTATTGAATATGTGGTTGTGGTTGGATGGTCACTTTGGTGCTGGTCATTGAGGAGTGGCCTTAGGCAAGGCAAAGCAGTGCCATGCTGGTAGAACCCAGGAAAGACATATATAAGTCTGCTGTCACCATAATATAAGGAACTCTTGGTCTGTCTATTAGTCTTGATTGGCTCAGAGGCATGGGGTTTGTTACTACTCGTTATTTTTATGGGAGTGTCCACAGGGTTTTACATGGGCAAGACACTTCAGAGCCCTAGTCTAGTACTGGTGAAACCCAGGACATACATGAATATGTGACCTGGGGCCATATTCACCAATCATTCTTAATAACAGTCTTGGTCAGTACAACTGAGATTTTCTAAACTTTGAAAATAACACAACTTTTGATTGGCTAAACCATTTGGTTTAGCCAATCAGAAGTTGAGATACTTTCAAATTTAGAAAATTCTGGCTAATAAGACTAAGAATGTTCTTAAGAATGGTTGGTGAATACAGACCCTGTTGCTGTGATGTGACTGAAATCATGTTGAAAGTGGTGTTAAACACCATTCAATCAATCATAGTGCTTATCAAATAATCAACAATTCAGTCAATCAATCAATCAACCACTTTATATTTTTAGGTAAGATCAGAAATGAGATGATGGACACTGAGACAGAGAAGACTCCATTACAACAGAAACTGGATGAGTTCTCCCAACAACTATCAAAGGTAGAAGACATTTGATACTTGGTTGTGACAAACATTTTTTACAGCAACTTTTAGCTCTCTCCTTTGATGCATGCGAGAAAAGTAGCTTGAAAAGAAAGTTGTGGCAATACTGGTGTGAGAAAGCCAGGAAACACATGCACAGGTTCATTGACTTAAGCTGTTTACTTTTTACCAAACAATTATATGTTTTCAAGACTCTGATGGAGAGGCCTTTTGAAAACATTGTGGGAAAAGGAGATAATGCTGGATACCAGCATTTTCTCCTTTTTCCACAATGTTTCCAAAAGCCTTCCTACGGGTCTTTAAACCTTGGGAATGTTTGGTAAAGAGTTAAAAAGGTAGGCTGACATCGTGACAAGTATATTTTTTCATCTAGAATTCAGAAACTAGTGGAAACGTAGAAGCCATTTTGTTGTGATTACAAGTGATTGTGGAAATAAGGCCCAGATTTGCTGCAGAATTATTGTGTGTTACCATGCAAGGGACAGAATTGAGACCAGTTTAAAATGAAGGCATTTGCAGATGACAGAATACATATGACCCAAAAATTGAAATTTGTTTCGGGAAGGGTAGAAAATGCTGTGGGAAGAAGAGAAAATGCTGGTTACCTCCTTTTTTCACAAAGTTTACAAAAGGCTTCTTTCTAAAGGTGGTTAAAACTAGGGATTGTGTGGAAAAGAGTTTTAACTCTTTAACAAACGACAAAATTGTAGACTTGTCCAGAATGAAAGCATTTGCAGATGACAAAATAAATGTGGCTCAAAAATTGAAATTTGTTTAGGGAAGGGTAGAAAACACTGTGGGAAAAGGAGAAAATGCTGGTTACCAGCATTTTCTCCTTTTTCTACAATGTTTTCAAAAGGCTTCTTTCTCAGGGTCGTTTAAAGTCGGGATTGTGTGGAAAAGGGTTCAAGAGGTAGGCTGATACCATGACAAGCATAATTTTCTTCTACAATTTGGTAATTAGTGGAAGTGAAGAAGGCATTTTGCTTGATTAAACATGATTGTAGAAATGTGGTCCAGATTTGCTGCAGAATTTTACATGATAACATGCAAGGGACAAAATTTTAAGACAAGCCTAATTTGAAAGCTTTAATTTTGCAGATCACAAAATACATGTAACCCAAAAATTGAAATTTGTTTTGGGAAGGGTAGAAAATGTTGTAGGGAAAGGAGAAAATGCTGGTTACAAGCATTTTCTCCTTTTTCCACAATGTTTCCAAAAGCCTTCTTTTCCAGCGTAGGTTAAAATCAGGGTTGTGTGGTAAAGGTTTGATAGTGATTACAAGCGACAGTGGAAATATGGCACTTGCTTGTTGCAGAACTGTTCCATGCTGACATGCAAAAGACATACAAATGACATGCAAGAAGGCCTATATTTTATCAATTATATTGTATTGCAAAACATCATTATTTGTTTTAAAACATGTTGTGCTTAAGCCAGGTACAACTCCTTATGTGAACAAAGTAGATTAAGATCATATTGTACAGAACATGCAGTGTGATCTTAGATCTACTTTGTCTGCTTCTTTGCTGCATATTCTGACAAAAAAAGTTTTGAAATTATAGTATATGATATTATGACTGAAATGATGTTGAAAGCGGCGTAAACACCATTCAATCAATCAACCCACAATGTTTTAAAGACATATCCCATCACTTTAGCCTCGTGTAATCTTTCGTCTTCAAAATTTCTTTGGTGTAATACAAGTTTAAACTTTGCCATCATAATTATATAGCGATGTAAAACACCAAAGAAACTGTTTAAATTTTTCATTTGATATTTTCTTAGGTAATTTCAATCATCTGTGTGGCAGTATGGGCTATCAACATTGGACATTTCAACGACCCAGCTCATGGGGGATCCTGGATAAAAGTAAGTTGTTCTTATTTTATTTCACCTTTTTTCACAATGGACAAAGTTTCTATAGTACTCTGTAAACCTTTATTAGATGACAAACTTTGAGACTTTTCCAAATAGTAAGGATTTGCAGATGGCAAATCAAATGTAGCTAAAGTAATGGCATTTGTGTTTGATAAGATTAGAAAACATTGAGGGAAAGCATTTTTCCAGCATTTTTCAACTATGTTTTAAAGAGGCTACTTCATCAGGGTCATTGAAACTTAGGATTGTATGGTTATTGGTAAACCCTTTACCACACGACCAGATTTTAGCCCTGTCCGAATTGAAAGCATTTGCTAATGACAGTTTCAATGTAGCTCATATGAAATGAGTTTTCTTTGATAGGGTAGAAAACATTGTGGGAAAAGGAGAAAATGCTGGTAACCAGCATTTTCTCCTTTTCCCACAATGTTTTCAAAAGCCATCTCTTTCAGGGGTGTTAAAAGTCGTTATTGTGTGGTAAAGGGTTAACCCTTTACCAGAAAACAAAATTTAGACTTGTCTAAAATTAAAAGCATGTGCAGAAAAACACATTTAATGCAGCCCAAATGATAATTGTATGTTTAAAAGGGACAAACACATTATGGCAAAAAAGGAGAAAAGAATTTTCATTGGAGGAATGTATCTTGCTTCAATTGCTATTCTTCAAACCAAAAAAAGTTGGCAGGGCTGTGGAATCAGAACAGTTTCAAGCCCTGGATGTTACACATTGAGCCATCAGGTTTCGCTACTTTTAGTAGACATAACCTACTTTGATACACAAGTCATGTACACTTGCAAGCAAAAAAACATCCCACTTTGATACTCATATCATGTAACCTTGCAAGCAAAGAAACATCCCACTTTGATAATAATATCGTGTACACTTGTAAGCAAGAAAATCCTACTTTGATACATTTATCATGCACACTTGCAAGCAAAGAAACATGTACACTTGCAAGCAAAGAAATATCCCACTTTGATACATATATCATGTACACTTGCAAGCAAAGAAACATGTACACTTGCAAGCAAAGAAACATCCCACTTTGATACACATATCATGTAAACTTGCAAGCAAAGAAACATGTACACTTTCAAGCAAAGAAACATCCCACTTTGATACACATATCATGTACACTTGCAAGCAAAGAAACATCCCACTTTGATACACATATCATGTACACTTGCAAGCAAAGAAACATCCCACTTTGATACACATATCATGTACACTTGCAAGCAAAGAAACATGTTCTCTTGCAAGCAAAGAAACATCCCACTTTAATACACCTATCATGTACACTTGCAAGCAAAGATACATGTACACTTGCAAGCAAAGAAACACGTACACTTGCAGGCAAAGAAACATATTCCACTTCGATGCACAAATCATGTACACTTGCAAGCAAAGAAACATCCTACTCTGATACACAAATCATGTACACTTGCAGGGAGCCATCTACTACTTCAAGATTGCTGTTGCCTTGGCTGTAGCTGCTATCCCAGAAGGTCTACCGGCTGTCATCACTACTTGTCTTGCTTTAGGTGAGAATAGTGTTCTGTCTCATGCCAGAATAGAGTCCTCTTTTACTGTCTTTCTATATTCCTTGTCATGTGCTCTTCAGACCTTTGATGTTGATATACCTTACAGTAACAATGGCTGCCAAACATAAACAAAGCTGATGCTAAAATGCATTAATGAGCTATGCTCTGTGAAAAGAGGGCTTAATGCATCTGCAAAAAGTATCGACCCACGTCAGCCTGGTCAATCCGCGCAGGCTGACCTGGGCAGAAACTTTTCGCTGTCGGTGAATTTTCTGTATTCCCAAGGACCAGGCCACCTCATGATAAAGTTGGTTGTTAAAAAAAGTGGCAATTATGGATCCATAATCATGCATTGATATGCTTGGTCAGATGCATCATGGAGATGCATTAAGCCCCCTTTTGCCAGAGTATGGCTCATTTGAATTTAAATCATACTATTAAAAAGTATGGAAATTATTTTCAAGATGTTATTGTATGGTTAGTTCAAGTGTTAGTCACTTGCAGAGAAATTAATTTCAAAACTAGGACTTGCCAGGTCAATCTATATTTTGTTTTTATTTTTTGTCTGATTTTGAAATTCATTTTTCTGCCTGCTGCTAACACTACGATCAACCACACAATAACAGATTGTCATCTTCACAATATTTTCCATTCTTTTAGATGCTATGATTTAAATTTAAATGCATACTGACACCTGCATTGATGATTTGGCCATTATTGGGCCTTTAAAACAACATTCATCACATGTTAATGCAAGTCTCAAGAAAATGAAGAATATGTTTGTTTACACAGTTTCCTATTTTTAGATGACCTAAATTGTTGTTTTCAGAAATGGTAAAGATAGAAACTTCAATGAAGGTCATTGATTTTTAGGGACAAAAATAACATTGCTGTCTTCTATTTCAATACTAATTTATCAACATTTTACATAACAAGATGAATGTCCCTGTACCGCACAATCCGGCACAAACATGAGGAAGAAGGCTTTTGAAAACATGGTAGGAAAAGGAAAAAAATGCTGGTTACCTTTTCCCACAATGTTTTCTACCGTGTCAGAGACAAATTCCATCATTTGAGCCGAAGTAAACTTGTTGTCTGGAAATGCTTTGAACTTGGATGAGTCTTCAGTTTCGTCATTTGGTGAAGTTATATTGAGACTTGTAATAGAAGAAATAATTAATTCTTTACCAAATGAGGAAATTTTGGAGTTTTCCAAATAAAATTCATTTGCAGCAGACAAATTGAACATAGCTAAAATCATGCTTTCTGTTTTTGATAGGGTAAAAAACATTGTTTGAAATGGAGAAAATGCTGGCAGCCAGCATTTTCTCCTTTTCCCACAGTGTTTTCAAAAGCCTTCTTCTTTTGGGCTGTTAAAACTCAGGACTATGTGGAAAAGGGGTTTACTCTACCAGACAACAAAATGTTAAACTTGGCCATATTGAAACCATTTGGTTACCAGCATTTTCTCCTTTTCATACCATGACTTCATAAATCTTCTCCTTCAAGATAGTTAAAACTTGGGAAATTGTGTGATAAAGGGTTGTTCAGTAGAAGCTAAAAAAAATTGGAATCGTATGCTGTAGTCTGGATTTAAAAAAAAAAATGTATGATTTATGTACTGTCATTTCTTTTAGGTACCAGAAGAATGGCCAAGAAAAACGCTATCGTGAGAAGTCTGCCATCTGTTGAGACTCTCGGTTGTACATCAGTAATCTGCTCCGACAAGACTGGTACTCTAACCACAAATCAGATGTCAGTCTGCAGGGTAAGAATTTATGGTGCCAGTCTATTTTGATATTCTTGTTTATAGACAAGGCATAATGGAGTAATATTAGATTTTTACAGAGAAATTCCATAAAAAAAGAATAGATATTGCTTTCAGAATCATCATATATAGCTTTCAAAAGTCATGAGCAGCACAAATTGTTAAATGAGTTACACCATCAAACATTTGACTTTGAGCTGAGCCCCTCTAGGGCAGTTGGTAGCATACAGGACTTGAATCTAAGGGGTGGCTGGTTCGAATCTCCAACTTGGCAAATTCTTTCCAAGGATTGATGATAGTTAATTGCAACAGAATTCATTCCCCTCTCACCACAGATTATTCTTTGGACATTGGTCATGTGGGAAAGCAGCCATTGGCTTGGAAGAATATTATGCGAAGTACTGGCAACAGTAACTCCTGGAAGCATGAATAAGTGCACTGGCTACCTTGATATGCCTGAAATAATGATGGAAAAAACATTATACATCATACAATCAATCAATCTACTGGATGAAAAGGCAAGTCTGCGACATACTGAATTGGAAATCTTTTCCCTATACAAAAAACCAGGGTAATAACTTAAGATTTCCTCTCAAGAACAGCTTAAAAGCTATGATCCCTCAGGGGTCCAGACTAATTAATCAAGTTTGGGCATTTTTCGTCTATTCTAACCGGTGTCCATTTTCAGAAACTTCTCGAATAAAGTCACTAGGACACAGTTAAGTCTTTACCTTGCTGTAGATTACACCAGAAGCTTTTGTGGACAGTGTAGATCAAGATCAGACTGCACAGAATGTACAGTCTGATCTCTGATCCACACTGTCAACTACTTTACTTTAGATTAAGGCCAAACTGTCTCTTCATCCTGCAGCGCAACCATATTTATAGCCATTGAAAAAGTGTAAATCATGTGCTTTGTAGTGAAAGAGTTTACCAAAAAGCGCATGTTTTAATGAATCTATGAAAATAGGCTTTTGAAAACATTGTGGGAAAAGGCGAAAATGCTGGTAACCAGCATTTTCTCCTTTTCCCACAATGTTTTCTATCCTTTCAGATACAGATATCATCAATTGAGCCATATCTAATTTGTCGTCTGCAACAAATTCACTTCGGACCGATCCAAAATTTTTTTGTTTGATATAGAGTTAATTTGGTGTTGGAAAGATCATTCTATTTCTTGTGTAAACGATAATCCTTCAGCCATGTTGTCCTTTCATCAAATGACAGATTTTTAGACTTATCAAAGTTGAAAGTATTTGCTGACTACAAAGCAAATGTGACTGAAAAATCAAAATTTGTTGTTAGGAGAACTGAAAATATTGTGGAAAAAAGGAGAAAATGCTGGTTGCCAGCATTTTCTCCTTTTCCCACAATGTTTTCAAAAGCTATTGTCATCAGAGTAGTTAAAACTTGGGATTGTTTTGTAAAGTGTTAATTTGGTGCTGGAAAGATCATATTTCTTCTAGTGTACACAAGAACCCGTGAGCCATGTTAATAATGAAAGTCCAAGACAAATATTGAAGTCCAATTTGTCGTATGAGACAGACTTTATTCCTTTATCACACAATCCTGTGTTTTAATGAGCTTGAGTAAAATGCCTTTGAAAACATTGTGATTAAAGAAGAAATTGCTGGTGTAAAAACATTGTGAGCTGAAATCTGGCTAAAGGGGGTTTATTGCATCACTGTAATGCATTATACCAAGGAAGTCATCATATAATTATTGCTCTGTAAAATCCAAATTGTCCTGCAACCGACTGAATCAAAAAGTACACTTTTTCCCTTGACATGCAGAATATTGAACAAAGACAAAAAGTTTTGACCCAGGTCACCGTGTATGAACTGTGTAGGCTGACTTGGGTCAAAACTTTTTGTAGATGCATTAAAACTCCTCTTTTCACAGAGCATGGCTCGAAGCTGCTTGACCAATCAGTGTAAATATCGTAGACTGGTGATAAATCCAAATGTATCAATCCATACATTCCCTCCTGTGGCCTGTTGATGTCTTTCTTTTATTGTATTATGTTGGGTCTGATTTTTGAGATTGGCAAATTCGCCCTATTCCAGACATCAAAATTTTTAACATTATTGTAAGCATTTGCAGACAACAATGCGGTTCCTATAGGAGAAATTGAAAATATGGTTGGAGTAGGAGAAAATGTTTGGAACCATCATTTTCTCCTTTCACAAATATGTTTTCAGTAGCATTCCTCCTCTGGGTCATACAAACTCAGAATTTTAACTGTAATTCATACAATTTTCTGTTTCAGATGTTTTACTTCAGTAAGATTGAGGGAGCTACAACAGAAGTTCAGCA
This sequence comes from Hippopus hippopus, assembly GCA_946811185.2. Lineage (NCBI taxonomy): Eukaryota > Metazoa > Mollusca > Bivalvia > Cardiida > Cardiidae > Hippopus > Hippopus hippopus. Next base: position 2,534,419 of record OX328109.1, read on the forward strand.
GTTTGAAATCACTGGCTCCACTTATGCTCCTGAAGGCGACTTGTAAGTTTTTAGCTTTGTTTTTTTTTTTGAGAGAAAGCGTTGAGGTATTGTCACAGCCATGTAAATATCTGCGTCATTTTTGAGTTAAAAATTTGCCATTTTCTGACACCCTTGCCATTACTGGAGATATGGGAAGACAGAGGTGTAGTGACAGACCGTCGGCCTCTTACACCAAAGGTTCTGGGTTTGAATCTTGGGACAAGTGGGATCCACCTTTGGAACTACCCTCATTACGGTGCGGGGACTGGTTAAGGTTTCCAGAAAGCAACCATCTAGAGTGAGTAATATGAGTTGTGAGAACTTGTTTCACAATCAATGAAAAATTAACCCTTTACCACACAATCCTGAGTTTTAACCCTTTACCAGACGACAAAATATTAGCCTTGCCCAAATTGAAAGCATTTGCAGACGACAATTTCATTGTGGCTCAAATGGTGCAATAAGTCTTCGATAGGGTAGAAAACATTGTTGGAAAAGGAGAAAATGCTAGTTACCAGCATTTGCTCCATTTCCCACAATGTTTTCAAAAGGCTTCTTTCCCAGGGTCGTTGAAAGTCGGCATTGTGTGGTAAAGGTTTAACAACCCTGAGAAAGAAAGCTTTTGAAAACATGGTGCGAAAAGGAGAAAATGCTGGTAACCAGCATTTTCTCCTTTTCCCACAATGTTTTCTGCTCAATCATAGGCAAGTTTCACCATTTAAGCCACCTTTGATTTGTCGTCTGCAAATGCTTTGAATTTGGACAAGTCTTAAATTTTGTCGTGTGGTAAAGAGTTAAATAAATCTTATGCTACTGGAGATATTTACTTCAAACTTGGGTTATTTGTTAACCCTTTACAAGATGGCAAAATTTTAGACAGCTCCAAATTCCAAGCATTTGCAGAAGAGTCATGTAATAAAATGTGGACCAAATAATGGGATTTGACCGTGAAAGGTGGAAAAAGAAGGAAATGCTGGTTACCAGTATTTTGTTCTTTTTCTACAATGACTTTTAAAGCAGTACTCTTTAGAGTCACTAAAACTCAGGATTTTGTAGTTAAGGATTAACTGTCAAAATGGGATTCCATACCAACAGGGCAGGTAACCCTCAAAATATCTGAGACAGTTATGCCCCTTATTTGAGGTATAGGTTTTGCCTTTGAAAGGATAGAAATTACTGTGGGAAAAGGAGAAAATGCTGGCTACCAGGATACTCTCCTTTTCACACAGTGTTTCCAAAAGCCCTCCTCTGCAGGGTGTTTAACCCTTTACCTTATAATCCTAGCTTTTAACGACCCTGACAGAGGAGGCATTAGAAAAACATTTTTGGGAAAAGAGAAAAGGCTGGTAACCAGCATTTTCTCCTTTCCCCAAAATGTTCTCTATTTTTAAAGACAAATCCCACCACTTTAGAAACATTCGGTTTGTTGTTTGCAAGTGTTTTCAATTTGGACTAGGCTAAAATTTTGTCGATTGGTAAAGAGTTATCAATTTACCAAAGGAAATGAGTCATGCTCTGGCAAAAGGGGGCTTAATGCATCTGTTATACTTGATACCTGCCAAAGTCATCACATAATTATGGATCCATAGGAGCCACTTTTTTCAATAACCGACTTAATCATAGGGTAGATTGGTCCTTTGACAAACAGAAAATTGACCAGTAGCAAAAAGTTTCAGCCCAGGTCAGCCTGCGAGGACTGCGCAGACTGGCCTGGGTCGATACTTTTTGCAGATGCATGAAGCCCCCTTTTCACAGAGCATGGCTCAAATAATTTTGTCCAAAGTAAGAGTATTTGCAGCGATCATATATTCATATACTTGGGATTGTAAGGTAAAGTATAAAAGAGTTTAACATGGTATTATGAACTACCTGTAGGTATCTTGGTGGCAAGAAAGTGAAAGGATCAGATGTTCCTGGACTAGAAGAGCTGATGACTATCTGTGCAATGTGCAATGACTCCAGCGTCGACTATAATGATGTAAGATTATTCCCTAAAATATTCTGCTTATCTATAACTTTTAGAAGCCTTCAAGTAAATTGTGCAGCCTGATCTTTGAGTTACTGAATTCACAATAATTATTTCGATTCTTTTTTTTTTGACAGTAGGTGTCTGCTTATTTTATGAATTATGTTACATATTATTATATAAATATATAGGTCTAACAGTTAAGTCTTTATCAGCTGAGCGGAGCCATAGTAGCTCAGTCAGTAGCCTGCAGGACATGAGAACAGGGGGTCGCTGGTTCGATCCTCGGCTTGGCAAATATCTTTCCGAGGATTAATGATAGTCATTGCAATAGGATTCATTCCACTCTCACTACTGGCCATTGTTTCGATGATGGTTATGTGGGAAAGCAACCAGTGGCTTAGAAAGAATGGTAAAAGAAACTTAAGGCAAGCATGACACAGTGGTGGGAGTCAGTTGTGTAATGGTATAGATTTGGCTGCTCACATCAAAGGTGCCATGAGGGTCACATCTTCGCTAGCCAAGGTGACGATCACTACATAAGATAGGTAGTGATCGTCACCTTGGCTAGCAAAGGTGTGAGGGTCAGGGTGGTTGAAACTCATGATTGTGTGGTAAAAGATGAAAGGAAAATTTGACTTAACACTTGTATGTCACTTACAGGTTAAGGACATGTATGAAAAGATTGGTGAAGCAACAGAAACAGCTTTGTGTCTACTTGTGGAGAAAGCCAACTTCTACAACACGGACAAAACAGGACTGAACAAGAGAGAGTTGGGCGTGGCTTGCTGTCAGGTGATCCAAGAGATGTGGAAAAAGGAGTTCACCCTGGAGTTCTCCCGCGACAGGAAATCCATGAGCGTCTATTGTAATCCGAACAAACCCACACGTACCCCAGGTGGTGCCCGTATGTTCTGTAAGGTAAAGGAATAAATACATTTTCAACTAATTTTCAGCTTGGTCTGTTTTCACCAACCATTCTCAAGAACATTCATAGTCTTGTTCCAGAGAATTTTGTAAATTTGAAAGTAACACAACTTCTGATTGGCTAAACCATTTGGTTTAGCCAATCAGAAGTTGTGTTGCTGTCAAATTTAGAAAATATCAGATATAAAGACTATGAATGTTCACAGAATGGTTGATGAGTATAGCTCCTGAGCTCAACATACTGAGGTCAGTTTTTGTATTTATTGACTGTTATTTATCGATGTTTGTCTATCAACAATAATTTCTAAGAACTTTTCACATTAAACCAAACACACTTTCATATCAAGACTCCTAGGACGGAGAGCAGAAGTTTTGTCAAATTGATCAAGGTTATGATGAAGAAGACTGTCCTCACTACCCCACTATGAATTACAAAATCTTTTAAAGCCCGAAGTTAAAAGTTGAATGGTTGTGAAACTTGACATATGTCATCAATATCAGAAGTGCTACATTTTTTAGTTCAGCTGTCTTTGAACAAAATGTTGAGGTATCGTCATAACCTTGTCACTGTCTGCATTGTTATAGTCATGTTGAAAAAACTTCGACATTTGGTTATATCTCTTTCATTAAAAATATATAAACTCGACCTTTTTGGACTGTTGAATACCCATCCACTGAAACTCAGAAAGGATTTTATCTTACAGACTTGACTAAACAAGCAGGCTGCTCATTCTGAGTCACTGAAAAATATTTTTTAACCTTAAATTTGTCTTCCTTCTTCACTCATGATTTTCCTGCTATGACTTTACTTAATTCAGTAATAAATCATTTTAAGTGTCTTGAGATTCTAGAAAATAGGGATTGCGCCCTTTTATTTATAAATCTTATATTGCTCATGGTATGTTCAGACAAGATTTTTATACTACATCAGGGTGCTCCCGAGGGCTTATTGGACAGATGTACACATGTTCGTGTTGGAGGAAACAAAGTACCTATGTCACCTGCCATCAAGAATGAAATCATGAAACATGTCAAAGCCTATGGAACAGGTTTGGAGATTTGCATATTTTTATACAACGCAAAACGAATGTTTTGGGGGTTTAATGTTTTGGGGGTTTACTGGAATCAGCCTGTCTGTCCATTTGTCCGTCCATCCGTGTGTCCATCCGTGTACAAATAATTGCCTGTTTCTGTCAAAGCGCTGGCGGGGGTATTAAGTCACATTCAGTGACAGCTCTAGTTTATCACTTTCAAATGGTATTTCATGTATCTGTCTATTTGTAATTTCCATTTTAGCTGTTAGACTTGTGGAGAATTTGCCCCTTTTCCCAAATTGTTTTTTTGCACAACTCAAAAACTTAATTTTCTTTTCCTATCTAGTTAAAGTACATGATATCGTAATTACATGTCTTATGCTAGCTGCTTTTACATTGTCTCCTGATAAATCTGGAACATTGCTAGAAAAAGACTTTTAAGTATAAGTATTTGTCAGAGTTTAGCTCATTCTTCAAAATTATTCAAATGACAGACACGTATTATGTGATAAATATAAAGCTCTCCTTATCTTGTTCAGTTTAAAAAAAATTCTTTTACCCTTACACAAACATTCCTTTGTTTTAATGACCTTGATTCTTTAAGAAGAAAGCTTTGAAAACACTGTAGGAAAATGAGAAATGCTGGTAACTAGTATTGTCTTCTTGCCGCACAAACTATTTTACCCTTTCACAGAAAAGCCTTAACAATTGAACCTAATTAAACTTGTCAAATGCAAAAGCTTTCACATTGGACAAGTTTAAATTTTTTTGTAGTGTATAAAGTTAAAGAAGGAACTTCATTGGCTGACACAAAGATAAATAGAAAAGGAAGGTGTCAAAAAATGTACTCAAAGGTCAGCCGGAATAACTCAGATGGGAGAGCCTGAGACTTGTGAGCTACAAACCTAGGCACTCTCTAGGGTGTGGGTTTGATTCCTACAGCTGGCCAATAGTCTTGGACGAGACATCAAGCGTAGGTCCTGTGTGACAGTGCTATCCACTGTGCATTTTAAGTCTCTACCAAAGGACATAATTGTAGACTAGTCCAAATTGGAAGCATTTGCAGGTGACAAAATTAATGTGATTAAAAAATTGATATTTGTTATAGGGAAAGGTAGAAAACATTGTGGGAAAAGGAGAAAATGCTGGTTACCAGCATTTTCTCCTTTTCCCACAATGTTTTCAGAAGGCTTCTTTTGCAGGGTCGTGAAAACCCTGCATTGTTTGGTAAAGGGTTAAAGAACCAGATGTATATTAGGATGGTAGTCCTGTCTTTTGCATTATCCCCTGTGACTTAACTAACAGCTTGCAGGGGAGGCATGGCCAGTGGGGGCAATAAATCAATGAAAATCAATCAATCAATTAATATACTCAAAATTGGGATCTGATACTGTCTAGATTGATGTCATCCTGTATGTAATTGGCACAAGTTTTGGAAATTAGCCTGTATAGTATGAATTACAACTAAGCCATTGTGTTTATAGGGAGAGATACGCTGAGATGTTTAGCCTTGGCCACCATTGATAATCCACCAAGACGTGAAGACATGGATCTGGAAGACTCCAGGAAATTTATCCAGTATGAGGTAGGTGTATATGCAACCTGTTTGTAAATATGTGTCATGCATGTACATTTATCATGTACAGGTATGTATATGTGTTAATGTATGAAGGTGTCAGTTACTGAAAAGGGGTTAAACAAGAAAAACAAAAATACCAGAGACCTTAAAGCAAATGAGTATTTATGACAGTAAAGATTGAGGCCAGATTGGATGAAAATGAAAACAATTTACCAAACAATCTGAAGTTTTAACAATCCTTGGAGAGAAGGCTTTGAAAAAATAGTGGGAAAAGGAGAAATTTTGTAATCTGTAGATGCTTTCTATTCCTTTTCACAGGCAGCTTTCACTGTTTGAGCCTTATTTATTTTCCTATTTTTTAAATGCTGTTAATTTGGATAGGTCAATATATTGTCATTTGGTAAATCCTTAAAAAAGAACAAAACAAAGGCCAGAAGTTTGAAGCGATGCTACTTATGACAGGCAAAAATTCAGGCTAAATTGGATGTAAAATGAAAATAATGAAATCATGAAGGAACTTCATTTTAGAAAACATGTTATTCCTCTTGCAGACTAACATGACATTTGTTGGAGTGGTAGGTATGTTGGACCCACCTCGTGAAGAAGTCATAGATTCAATCAAGAACTGCAGAAAGGCTGGTATTCGAGTCATTGTGATCACTGGAGATAACAAGGTAACTGTTTATAAACCTAATATACAGGGTATAAACCCCATGTGATAGTTTTTATATTATCGGAAATCTAAATATGGTAATTCATGTATGCATAGAGTTCTTTTAAATATCAGTTTTATTGGTATGTATTAAATTTCCATGCTAAATAAAATTACCTCGTCGCAATACCTAATTTTAAACCTGTATTCCCAAAGACACACAGTTACATGAATTGATAATGAAAGGTTTATTTCATGAGGGCTATAATTTGAAGTATGACTATTTTAGTTAGGGCAGCTTGGTACAGTGCTGAAGGTTTTAGGAGTTATCAGCAACTAGTGAGAGGACAGGAAGGGGGGGATAAGAACCATGAAAAAAAAATAGTTGCAGTTTTTACTAGCCCTGTACCAAGCAATCCAGTGTTTTAATGATACTGAGAAAAGGGCCTTTTGAAAGCATTGTGGGAAAAGCAGGAAAAAACTGGTCCAAACATTTACCCCTTTTCCCATATTGTTTTCTGCCCTTTCAAAGACAACTCCTATCCTTTAATTTGTCAAGTGCTTATGCTGTCAATTTAGACAAGTTTAAATTTTTTTCTGTTCATAAAGTAAGAAAAATTTTTGTACTGGCCTAAAATTTTGTTGTTTAGTAAAGAGTTACAGTGATTTTTCCCAAATGATTTAAGTAATGTAAAAACGAGCATAAAACTCAAACAATTCACAGATATATGTCAAAAAAACTCTTGCAGCACCTTGATTGTGTAAAGCAAATTTGATACATTAAAGTCATAGTGTATGATATAGAGGATATTTGTTTTTTTTGGTGAAAGATCGAAATTTATTTCATCAAGTGAACATCATTGGTAATATTTTCACGAGTGGTGCAGCCACGAGTGAAATATTACTGATGGTGTTCACGAGATGAAATAAATTTCGATCTTTCACCGAAAGAAAACCAAAATATTCTATTTATTTCGTGCTTTTAACCCTTTCTGGGAGGAACTTTATCAAAATCCAGTACAGTCTTTTCAGTTATTCCCCGTGGCGTACCCCCTCCGCATAGCAATGCATTACAATATTACGTCAAGCGCGAGAAATGTAAGGTAAATGACGTCATATTTCCATCTGGTTGTGAGTCATGCGCATTTTACCTAGGTAACTAGAATATAAAAATCGGTATTTTCACTGGTCGTACCCATGGAATATCGAAAAATATTTTCACCGCTATTTCTCGATATCCTGCCGGAAAGCATGAAATAAATAATAACCCTTATCTATGTTCATATAAATTATACTTTCTTCAGGCCACTGCTGAAGCTATCTGCAGAAGGATTGGTGTCTTCAAGGAGACAGAATCTACAGAGGGAATGTCATTTACTGGACGTGAGTTTGACGAACTCTCGACGGAAGACCAGAGAACTGCCGTGATGAAAGCCCGATTGTTTGCCCGTGTGGAACCCACACACAAGAGTAAGATTGTGGAATACCTTCAGGGAGAGGGAGAAATCTCTGCTATGGTAAGTTTTGTGAAACAAATTTTTTCTTTGGAAATAAAGAACAAGTATTCTTTGTGCAGTATACACTTGGGATCCGCCTGCATGTCAGCATAGTTTGATCTTGGTCTACATTTTTGCATATGGTCTTGGAAAGTTGATAATTTCATTTTCATATCCCACATTCCTTCTTTTCTGAAAATATATCTCATATTCATTTTATAATACTTCTTTTTTGTTCCAAAAAAGTCTGCTATAACTGTTTAACCTTATTGTGTACTACATGTCTATGGTCTTACGAACAAAGTCTGTATCCCCGTGGGGTCCCGGGTTTTTTTAATTTATAGAATAGGACCTCGGCCTTTCTCTATGGCATGTCGTAGAAGGCGACTAAAATTAGAGACAAACGGCTGCTTTCCTCGTAATTCGTAGGATTGCAGCAGGCTGGGTAGTTCTTATTCCAAATCCTGTATTTTTTTCTCGATGTAAATAGGGTTTGGAATGGGAATCAATTGGCCTGTGGGACCCCGTGTGGTTTAATCGGGGGTATAAGAATAAACCACTGCAGTCCCGCGATCGTCACATCTGCCATTTCATCTGGCGGAACAAAAGTGACAGCATGCATGTCGTAAAAGGCGACAAAAGGGGCATCATTTTGTGTTTTGTCCATTCCTCATTTATCATGTTTGTCTTATGTTGTTGCATTTTCACCTCGCATTATTGTTTACTAAGTAAGTGCGCCCAATATGACCTAAGTTGTCGACGGGCCTTAAAACGCTATTCATCTATTCATCTAACAAAGTCTGTAACAAAGAAACAAATGAACAAATGCATAGCAGAAATACAGGGACCGGGCAGGATTCGAACCTAGAACGCCCGGACGAAAGGCCAACACCATAACCACTGAGCTAATGAGAATTCTCCTAACTTTTTGCCACATTTAAATTGTCCACAAATGCTGTCAGTTTGGACAAGTTCAAAATTTTATCATGTGATACAGAATCCATTTCCTGATGCATTAAACCAAGCTAGTCATCACATATTTACTGATCCATAAAATCCATTTTGTCTAACAACTAGCCAAATCCTAGGGTAGAATGGTCCTAGAAAATTGATCTTTAGCAAAAAGTTTCAACCCAGGTAAGCCTGCAAAAGGCTGACCTCGGTCGATACTTTTTGCAGATGGGGTAACCCATTTTTCACCGAGTATGACTCATAATAAATCAACGATAATGCAGGTCAGTTTAAGTTGATAGTTCAAAAATAATTGTATAACAAGGTAGAATGACCACTTTTCATACAGAAAATATCATAAAAGCGAAAAGTGTCAACCCTGGTCAGCCTGCACAATTTGTGCAGTCTGACCAGGGTTGACACTTTTCGCAGTTCCCAGATGGTCCCTTTTTGCGTGACGGGTCACATATCAGTACATTACTTCTTGTTTAGCTGGAAATCATTACATCTGATGTCATTGCAATTGCATTTCAGGCTATTTTGGCCCTTATTTTCTCTTTACTACAATAAGTGTAGATTTGTGCAGTGTGATCTTTATCTACACCGGCCACTAAGGCAACCATAGTTGTAAAAGGTGGTTTGAGGGTTAGGACATGGCTTGTGCATTGCTCTTTGCAGACTGGTGACGGTGTAAATGATGCCCCAGCTTTGAAGAAAGCAGAAATTGGTATTGCCATGGGATCTGGAACTGCTGTCGCAAAGACAGCTTCTGAAATGGTGCTAGCCGATGACAACTTCTCTACAATTGTGGCTGCTGTGGAAGAGGGACGTGCTATTTACAACAACATGAAACAGTTTATCCGTTACCTGATTTCATCCAATATTGGAGAGGTCGTATGGTTAGTAAATAGAAAATTTTTTATATTCCTCTGAAAACACCTTGATTGGTGGTACTCTGAAACCGCTGGCTTAATTGGTATGTTGGTTTACTTCAGTCTTTTTCGCATTTTGGATCTTCACTCTGCTTATTTGGTCAAGCCTATAAGATAAAAATCTTTATCACATTTAAACCTCCTCCAGCAGTGTATTAAACCCATGACTTATTTTCGATGATATACCAGTGTATTATTGTTTTTTAGTTATGGTTAACTTTCAGTTATAAGCATGTGAAGCAGGCGAAACCAGTACAGCATGTGACAGAACTAGAACTACTTAGCCATTTCCCAAGAAAATGACGTCATACTTGCTAAGATGCGTGGAAAGTTTTATGGTTTTCATGTTTAATAATAACAAGAAATGCAGAGAATGATATTTAAAACCAATAAATTCTTGAAATCTTTTGATTTACTCCCTCTCTAAACTGTTTCATTCTACTTTTGATGTAAATATCACAGATCTTTGTATTTACATATTTCAAACTGAACAACATCTGTAAACATGATATCATGAATGCCATATAGGCTTAAGGTGATGATGCAGAATACTTTTTTGTCTGTCATTGGTTTTATGTGATAAATAGAATCTCACATTCATGTTAATGTATTATCATTTTTATCAAACTCTTTGACTAAAATGTATTTGACACTTGCCAGGGCTTGCATCACACAATATTAGTCAACTGGTTTGATAAAAATGACAATACATAAACATTCATGTAAAACCCTCTATTTCTGAGGATTTCAGAATGTTTTTGAAAAGGTAGAAAACATTGTGGGAAAAGGAGAAAATGCTGGTTACTAGCATTTTCTCCTGTGCCCACAAGGTTTTAAAAAGCTTTCTTTTTCAGGGTTGTTACTAACTGGGATTGTTTGGTAAAAAGTTAAAAAAGTCAAATTACTGCTTCATGTTATATTTTCATTACACTTCCATGATGGTTTTGCTTAAAGCAGTTGCAGCCCATTGTTGACAACAGCGGTGCTCTTGAAATTTTTTTACATGTCTGTGTTGATATTGCAGATTATATTGTCCAAAAGTACCCCTAAAACTGTATGAACCCTCCACTCTCTGTTTTCAGTATTTTCTTGACGGCTGCTCTTGGTATCCCAGAAGCTTTGATTCCCGTACAGCTGCTCTGGGTCAACTTGGTGACTGATGGTTTTCCGGCAACAGCTCTTGGCTTCAACCCACCAGACTTGGACATCATGAAGAAACCACCTCGTAGTCCGAAAGAAAGTTTGATCACTGGATGGCTCTTCTTCAGATATATGGCTATTGGATGTAAGTGCAGCCATTAAATGCAGAGTCCTGGTGGCCCAATAAATAGCGCACAGGACCTGAGAACAGGCATCACTGGTTTGAATCCGCAACTCAGTGAATTTCCTTCCAAGGATTGATGATTGTCATTGCAACAGGATTCATACCCCTTTCATTGCTGATCATTGCTTTTGATGATGGTTACATGATAAAGCAGCCAGTGGCTGGGGAAGTATATTGTGCGCAATACTGGTAATTGAAATTCTAGGAAAGCACAGATAGGTGCGCTGGCCACTGCAATTTGACTGAAATAATGTTGAAAATGGCGTTAATTACCATACAGTCAGTCAATCAGTCAAGCAGCCATTACAACAGCAAACAAATTTACAGCAGGTTATTTTGAAAACTATGAAATAAAATATTGATAATCAACGTTTGGTTACCAACCAATCACAAGTTTTAATGACCCTGATGGAGAAGCCTTTTGAAAACATTGAGGGAAAAGGAGAAAATGCTGGTAACCAGCATTTTCTCCTTTTCCCACTATGTTTTCTCAAATTTCAAAGACAGAAATCATCTTTTGAGCTACATTGAATTTGTCATCTCCTTATGCTTTGATTTTAGACAAGTCTAGCATTTTGTTGTGTGGTAAAGGGTTGAAAAGAGTCATATGTGAATAATTCAATGTTAGTTTTTTACATGAACATTGGCGAGTTTTGATTGGCTGAAAAATTTTTTTCATAGCTCCATGAAAAAAAAAATCAAGCAATGCCAGAACTACTTTTGTTGTCAAACTAATGTAAACAAACATGTATAAGAGATTTCATAATGTTTTTCTCTCTGATTTTAGATCTATATCGAGTCCAAAGTTCATATTGCTAGCTGAATATATTTTCTCTGAATATTGAAAATATCCAACAGTAAATTAAGAGAGAGAGCTTAAAACTCATTGTCACTTTGCTGGGTTTAAACAATCTTATTTTCAACTTAATTCTAGCGTATTGAACCACTAATAATAAATCTACTAAATCTGTAAATGTTCAATACTACAGTAAAACCTCGATAATTCGAAGTCCCAAGGGGACAAGCAAAATGCTCGAGTTTTTGCGGTGCTTGAATTATCCCAAATGTCCATGAAAAAAAAATGCACTGCTTTCAAGATCGGCGATCAAAGTCTACTTCTCGAGCAGTACAACTTTGTATCTGTCCCCTTTTGATTCATTTATTTATAGCATTTGAACAACATCAGATTGAAAGGGTTATTTTCTGTAAATGTTCCTGTTTTGATCATATGAGTTCTTGGATTTTCAATTAAATATTTTAAATAATCTGGCCTTTCTTTCGATAGTTTTTGGAAAAGTAGTGTACTGTAATTTTTACAAAATCATAATATCTGCCCTATTATATGCGCCCCCTATAACTTTCGCCCCATAGAAAGCTTGTGCACCGAGTTGTTTTTTGTGAGAAAACAGAAACTGTTGCAGGTTTTTGCTTGCTCTATTTCATAGAAAAATAAGAGAATTTACATGTACATGGAAATAGATTAAGTTCTTTGGATACTGGTGTTGCACTGAAGTATCGTTTGATACGGCGCCATGCAACTAGAAAAAGTTGTTGAAAATGATCGAAGAATGCAAGCGAGAAAGATGACAAAAGTTTGAATCACAAACGGTTCTGTGTAATTGAGGTGCTGTTGAATGGTTCATAGAAGAGTAAATTACTAAAAGTATAGAGCTGAGCTAATGAGAAATAAAAAGAAAAGAGTATTACGACTTTTCTCATTACCAATGTCTTCAACACAAAAACACACCAGACCATCTACACACCCTGTGAAAAATGACATTTGCCTTTGTCAAAGGTAAATTTCTACGACATGAAAAGGTACCAGTGATACTCACACAAACCCGAAATATGACGTAAGCATAACAAGACGGACAAAATTTGTGTGATCAAACGGGTCTTAATCTGTGGCGATGCAACTTAGAAAAACCTGATGCTATAAATAGATTGACACGAAAACTGATAAAAATTAGACATTGTCTGATCACAAATGCTTTAAATTGTCTTTTCAGGATCAACAATGATTTTGAAGGGTTGTTGTTACAATTAGCCACTCATCACAAATTAACGTCAATACCCTCTCAAATCATATTGTGGTATGAATCCCCCGTAGTAATTATCATAGTTTGCGAAAAAATTGTATTCGAATAAACAATCAATGTAAAGAAGGAAAATGATAACAGGGACCAACACCTGTGTTTGAATTATCGACTTATCGAGACTCGAAATTACCGAGCTACTTTTGGTACAATAAAATAGAGTTTTTGCCTGGACTATCGGAATTCCTCGAAAAATGCAGGGTTCTCGAATGTTCGAGACTCGAAATATCAAGGTTTTACTGTATAATGATAATAATCATTTTTACATCACGAACAAGCAGATTTACTGCTCTATGAAATATCAATGAAATGGACATTAAATAAATACGCAATGTTGGACTTACAACAAAAAAGCAGTTAGAATTATTTAAGTGCAGATTTGTTGTCTCTGATATTATAAGGGATTAAGAGAACTTTTTTTTTGTTTTCATGGAGGTATGAAAAAAAAACGTAATCACACTGTTGTATGAAACGGCTTCGCGGTTTCATACAGTGTGATTAGGGTTGTTTTTTTCATGCCTCCATGAAAACAAAAAAAGTTCTCTTCATTCCTTAAATAGAAAAACATTGTTATGAAAGGAGAATATGGCTTGATATGAACTATATCTTCCTTTGTCACATTGTTTCAACAGTGAACTGTTGTAGGGAAAAAAAATTGTTTGCTATGGTTATATTGTACACAAAGTCAAACAAATTCAAAATAAGTAGATGTAGGCTTTAGTTCTAAGATTAGGTACAAAACATTTTGTGAAAACGAGAAAAAGTTGCTTACCAGTATTTTCTCCTTTTCCCACAGTTGTTTTTAAAGGCCTTCTTTTTCACAGTCGTTAGAACTCAGAATAGCATGGTAGAGGGTTATGGGTATTTTGTTTGTTTACAGTGTATGTGGGCGGTGCTACTGTGGGTGCTGCCGCCTGGTGGTTTATGGTGTATGAACATGGGCCTAAACTCAACTACTATCAGCTGGTAAGTTAACTGTTTCGTTTTATTGCAATTAAGCCATGCTCTGGCAAAAGGGGGTTTAATGCATCTTTGTGATGCAATACAACAAGCAGGTTATCACATAATTATGGATCCATATTATCTTTGGCTAACAACAAGCTAAATCCTGAGGTAGAACGGTCTAGGAACTTGCAGAAAACTTTTAATTAGTAAAAAGTTTCGACACATTTCCGACTGTCCGGACTGCACGGGCTGACATGGATTGATACTTTTTGTAGATGTATCAAACCCCCTTTTCACAGACCATGGTACATTTATAATGCATGTCTCGGAGAAATTGTTGAATTGGATTCTGTTCTAATTAAAAAACTTTCAAAATTAAATTTTTGAAACTTTTTTATGTCTAACTCAATCATATGTTGGGAACTCAGTGCTGACATTCTCATCAAGTAAATGAAAAAGGTTACAGATGCTAGTTCCATTGAATGGCATTCTAGGCTAGTCCTTTAGGAACCGGCTACTAGTCTCATAGTAAGTGCAAGAAAAATACTGCTAAGTGCAGCAACATCATGAAAGAGTTAATGCTTTCATTTTGTAGGAAAATTATTTACTTGAATAAATTTAATGTTAGCTAAGTGTTAAATTTTTGCCAAAGGACAAAATTTTGGACTCAACAAAATTGAAAACATTTGCCGAGGACAAAATAAATGTGGCTCAAGTGATTATTTCTGTCTTTGACAGGGTAGAAAACGTTGTGGGAAAAGGAGAAAATGCTGGTTACCAGCATTTTCTCCTATTCCCACAATGTTTTCAAAAGGCGTCTTCTTTAGGGTCATAAAAACTCAGGATTGTATGGTATAGGGTTAATATGGATAAAAATTTCATTGTTGTAAATTACGGCAATCCAGGCACTGAATTTCCTTTATTTGAAATGAACTGCCAGAGAAACATGCTACTCTGGACAGGATAATGAACATTAACCCTGAAAGTGCCTTTCATAACTGTAGTTGCCTTTGTGGCCAGTGGCCTAGCTGGATAGCTCAGGAGTTAGCGTATTTGACTCTTGATAGGTCTGGTGGTTGCAGATTTGATATCTGGTTGAGGCAAAACTTTCTTTCGGGCGATTTTTCACCTTTTTAGCTCTGACGCATCTGAGAAAAGTAGCAAGTTGTCATCAGTACTGGTTTGACAGCCAGGAAACACATGAGTAGGTACACTGGTCGCTGTGATATAATGTAAGCTGTCTAAGCAGCATTAAACTCCAATACAAACAAACAATTGTGGCCAGCATAGATAAAGATCAGACTGCACCAAATGTTCAGTCTGATATTTAATCTACTACACTGTAAGCTTTGCTGAGACATGAGCAAAAGCAAACCTAAAATTGCAACTACTTTAGTTACATTTCTGTACTGAAAATGGCCGTCAGGTCTTTATGGCGCTCTAAAGGTTAACATTTCTAGGGAGTTACGAGAGTTATTTATTTATTTGAAAAAAATACCGCTAGATATGGTTTTGTCATGGTATAGCTTAAATCTTTTTATTAGACACATCATATGCAATGCCCAGCCGAGCCAAGGAATTTTGTAGGGGTCGATTGTGGAATATTTAATCACCCCACCCCCATGACAATGGCCCTGTCGGTTTTGGTCACCATAGAGATGCTTAATGCATTGAACAGGTAAACCTAGTGTATAAATTTTACAGAGCTCAGGCATGTATAAATTGATGGTTTATACTTGCCTAAGGAGGTGTTTATTCAGCACTGGTGGAGGTTTCATTCTTAACATTGTTGTATTTTTTTCGATTTTGAATCATTGTACATTGCACCACATGATAGCAAAATGTCGAGAATATCAACGAAAAATTATTGACAGTTTGCTTCAGTTTTGATTTTCTCAGTCATAAGAAGCAATTATTTCACTAAATTTTCATCAGTTTTGGGATTCATTTTGATTTCAAATGGAGAAAGACAATTTCGGTACTGATTTACAATAAAGAATAAAAGCCCAATACCAGATGACAAAATGATTAGACACAAATTCATTGTGGCTCACATTAAGAGACTTGTTTTTGAAAGGTTAGAAAAAACATTGTAGGAAAAGGAGAAAATGCTGGTTCCCAGCATTTCTCCTTTCCCCACAATGTTTTCAAAAGCTTTCTTTCTCAGGATGGTTACTACTTATTTGGTAAAGGGCTAATACAAGAGATGATAGTGACTGATATACTCTTCTTTATATGAAAATTACTTTTGAATTAAAAACTTTTAAGAAATATTTGTTATATATCTGCTCTTAATGCTTATTTTGGCCTTTCCAGTTATTTTGGTGAAAATGTCTGAGAAAATCATCGCATTCAACTCTTTGCCAGACGACAAAATTTTCAACTAAATTTAATTTGGCTCATATGGATAGATTTAGCCTTCAAAGCATAGAAATTGGTATAAGGAAAGAGAAAAAATGATGCTAGTTACCAGCTTTTTGGCCTTTCCAGCTGTTTTCAAAAGCGGTCTTCTTCAGTATGATAGAAATTTGGGTTCTTTTGGCAAGGGGTTAGTTCTCGTGGGTCATCTGACATCAACATTTTGTCACTTATAAATCTATTTTATTACCTCATAGTGGGTCTGTAAACAACAATTTTGTAATTTAAAAGGTCTCAGTTTCTGTGCACTTTGTGTATTATTCTAATACTGTCGTACTTTCACTTTTGGCATGATATGAATTTGCAGTCCACAACTTTGAAAATGCCTGTGTAAGATAAGGATGCTTTATATGAATCATTTCTGCATATAAATCACTTTGGCAAAAGAAGACCCATAATGCTTGCTGTTATGTTTAAAGTTGTGGCCAAAACCACCCTAAAATTGCAATGTTTAGGTCTTTTTTACAGTAAAGTTAATTTCAGGCTAAAGCATAGCACTATGAGGTAATAAGAGACAGTGTTTGTATTCACCAACCATTCTTAAGAACAGTCTTAATCTTATTCTCGAGAATTTTATAAATTTGAAAGTAACACAACTTCTGATTGGCTAAACCATTTAGTTTAGCCAATCAGAAGTTGTGTTACTTTCAAAATCTGGAATAAGACTAAGAATGAAACTAAGAATGGTTGGTGGATACGGACCCGGCACTCATTTTTCATCATTACACCCAATCACATGTCATACAGAATCCACCAGTCTATATCTCTCATGGTGTAAAGACCTTCATTCCTCTGTAAAAAATTCAGAAAAATCAGTGAATAGAGCATTCTGTTCTTGTTCTCTTTTTGTTGTGAAGTTTGGGGTCATCACACAATCCAGTTATTGCAAAATGACACTCTCAAAAGATGAAATACCGTAATGGGATTAAAAAATTACATTTCAGCAACATTACTCTTTCTTTAGATTTGTTAAATGTTAAAGTACAGCAAGTGTCATCTCCCTATTGTGAAGTTTAATCAAATCTTGGCCTTATTATGATCCATTCAGAGAGGAAAGTTAAAGTGACTAAAGGAAATTCTATTCTTAAAGTGCCTTTTACAACTATAGTTGCCTTTGCAGCCAGTGTAGATTAATATCAGGCTGCACAGAACGTGCAGACTGGGTCCACATTCACCAATCATTCTTAAAAGCGTTCTTACTCTTATTCTCCCAAATTTTCTGAATTTGGAAGTAATACAACTTCTGATTGGCTCAACCATCTGGTTTAGCCAATCAGGATGTTGTGTTACTTTCTAATATTGAAAATCTTGGAGAATAAGACAAAGAATTTTCTTAATAATGGTTGGTGAATACAGATCTTTAGATCTACACTGTTCACTTTTATTAAAACACTGTAGGCAAAAGCAAATATAAAATTTAAAATTATTTGGGTTGTGCTCCATGAGTAAACATATGCAAATAATTTTATCTCGGTCCTATGCATCGAAATAAGAAGTTGACAAATACAGTATGAATGCTATTTTGGAAATAAGCAAAGTTTTTGTGACCACTGCAAGATGGAATGAAGGTTGAATACGATAACAAAACAAAATCAGATATAAATATAAACCACTAGTATATCTCCTATGTACACTAGACACATCATTCTCAATGCCTTGCCCAAGACGAACGCTTCGTGGGTGTTGACTGTGAAGTGTTTGATCATCCAGCTCCGATGACGATGGCGTTGTCTGTGCTGGTCGTCATAGAGATGCTCAATGCTCTCAACAGGTAAGGGGTCAACAATGTCAGCTGTGGTATCCTGTACTTTGACTCGTCCTTTCTGCTTTCCCCCTTTTCTCTCGAATCGTATATATATTCAATATATACAGTATCTACTTTGTAGAAACAGATTTGTTTAGCTTACAGATATTAAAGATTACATAAGTTACATAAGTAACACATTATACTCTGCAACAAACTTGTAGCAATGTGTAACTCTTTACCAAATGGCAAAATTTTGGACCAGACCAAATTGAAAGCAATTGCAGACAACAAATTAAATGTGGCTTAAATAATTGATTTCTGTCTTTCATAGGGTAGAATTATTGTGGGAAAAGGAGGAAATGCTGGTAAAGGGTTAAACCATCCACTAACCCTTTGCTACACAATCCTATGTTTTAAGAGCCCTGAGGAAAAAGGCTTTTGAAAATGTTTAGGGAAAAGCATAACCAGTATTTTCTCCTTTATCCCACGTTTTGTACTCTATCCAAGACAGCCCATCATTTAAGCGATATTTAACCCTTTACCAGATGACAAAATTTTAGCCCTGTCCAAATTGAAAGCATTTGCAGACGACAATTTCAGTGTGGCTCAACTGGTGCAATTGTTTATTGACAGGGTAGAAAACATTGTGGGAAAAGGAGAAAATGTTACCAGCATTTTCTCCTTTTCCCACAATGTTTTCAAAAGGCTTCTTTCCAAGGGTCGTCAAAAGTTGTCATTGTGTGGCAATGGGTTAACTTGTTGTCTGCAAATGCTGTCATTTTTTAACAGAGTAATATATCGTTGTTTGGTAAAAAGTTTTAAAAAAAACTGAATGTTACACCCTTGGAATATCTCACAAAATTACAGTGTAGATCCAAGAGCAGACTGCATTTTCTTTGCAGCCTGAACTTGTTCTCTAATGTTTACAAAACCACCTGAAGTCTTGTCTAGTAGGCTACAAGTTTATTGTAGCTGCGTATTGGCTTGCCACACATTTTTGAAAACTTTTTAATGCTTTCCCTTCATTTATTTTCGTAGACTAAAGTTAGGGTTTTAAAATTTTCACCTACCAAAAGTAAACTAAAACGTATAGAACTCTAACTCTACTGTATGTGGTAAGCAATTCTTCATGTTGTTTGGTGATAGTTTGGTTACCCTTTTGGTGATATCCTTTTTGTTTTATATAGAAAAAAAGCCATTTCCAGAGGAATGTTGAATATCAATAAAACCTTAATTTTCCATACATAAATAGTAGGGAAAAAAAAGCACTCAGAAATTGGTCCTTTTGTGGCACAGTTTGTGTTAACCGGATACCTCAGTCTCTGCATGAAGGAAGTGTGCTGACTGACTTCTAGGGTCAGCAGTCATGTGATCTTTGTAGACTGGTTTGCATGGTTACCCAATCTTTGAAGGGGTGTGAACACAGGACAGACAAAATAAAATTTTGAACCCTTCCATTTTGTTGCATGTCAACAAACAGCAAGGGGGGAAACTGGACTAAGCTTTCAAATCACAGGCAGAGAAAAGATGTACAGTGGAAACCATACGATGACGTAGCGCCCATTATGCACCATATGCTCTTGTGTAATGTAAAATCTTGCCAACAAGTCGATGTTTCCTTCAGTTGCAATTCTCAAGTGATATTTTATGGATTTAATCTTATAAAATTGCCTCAGATGCAAAGCTCTCCAGATTTGTAAATTCTCATGTTTTGTAAATATAGTCTGTGTCAATGAAGTCACTATCGATTTCGGTGCTTGTACTTGCCTTTGGCATGCATAATACTTAAAAATTTTTGGCTATGCCCCTGCTATACACAGTGGAAACCATTCCTGCTGGTTGGCTGTTAGGCAGATAGTGACTATCATAATTATTAAATATAGAAAAGATAATGAGTCATGCTCTGGGAAAATGTGGTTTAAAGCAACTGCAAAAAGTATAAACCCATGTCAGCCTGCACAGTTGAAGCAGGCTGACATTGGTCGAAACTTTTGCCTATGGGTAAATTTTTTACATGTCCAAGGACATTCTACCTCATAATTCAGTCAGTTGTTAGACAAAATGGATTTTATGGAATTATGATTGTGTGATGATTTGCTTGATATAATGCATCACAGAGATGCATTAAACCCCCTTTTGCCAGATTGAACAAATATAAATTTTCTTGACTAAGGACAAAGCAATTGGAGCTCTTTCTATTTGCAGGGATCTAAATATCTAACTGATTAGAATAGCTATGACTAGCTTTCATTAATACTTTATGTCAAAGATATTCATAATACAGAATGTCAGTCCAGACGCACCCCCTTGTTGATTGGAAAGCTGTGTAGCCCGGTCTTGTCACTCACAAGACCTTCCTTAGTGCATTAATACATTGTTTCCTCCTTATCTGTTTGCAAGTCTTTGAAATCTTATCACAGTTTGTTCTTTTACTTATATCTTACTATTTTGTCAATGTAACCTAACCACTGCTTGTTCTTTTGTTTTGTTAAAACTTGTATTTCACCTGTTTAGCTCAGCTGTTTTTGAAGAAAACATGCTCCTTTTTTGACTTAAAATTTTCACTGAAAATCAAGCAACTGCAGTCGAGTGTTGGCAACTACATGCAGTGCTCTAACATCTTATTGTTTTGGAAGCTTCTGTGCAACAAAATCACTGCCTGTTCTCTTGTTTTAATTTTACTTGTATTTCACCTTGTTATGAGCTACCTAAGTTTTGTCTTCATGAAATAGATGCCAGCTTTATGTTATGTCTGTTTGATTAGCTTTTGCGTAATCTTGATAACAGCTTTGTTAGTGTGGAGGCTAGCTTAGCTCACATATTTTTAGCTCACCTGAGCATAAAATGCACGTTTTGTGCACTTTAGAGCCCACATTTTCAGTCAGATACTCATGATAATATCTTGGACAAGTTTAAAATTTAGTCATTTCAAGTCAAAAAGAAGGTCACTTTGACAAATAATTTGACAACAGGAGGTCCAGGGTTCGATCCCCGGCTCGACCAAGTTCTTTCCTTGGATTGATGACAGTCATTGGGACAGGATTCATTCCTCTCCCACAGCTGCCATTGTTTCGACAATGGATAAGTTGGAAAGCAGCCAGTGGCTTGGAAAAAATATTGTGCGGAGTACTGGTAACAGAAACTCCAGGAAATTATTCACTGGCCGCCACAATATAATTGAAATAATGTTGAAACCAGCATTAAACACCAAACAATCTATCAATGGATAAATAATAGAAAAACCTTGTGTGCCCTTTAGTGGTTACCAGCATTTCCCCTTTTTCCAGCATATTTTCAAAAGCCTTCTTAGTCACGGTCATTCAAAGGTGGGATCATGTGATAAGGGGTTCAGCCTATTACTGCATAATCATAAGTTTTTATGACCCTGACAGAGAGAGTTTTTGAAAACATTATGGAAAAAGGAGAAAATGCTGGTGTAACCAGCATTTTTTCCTTTTTGCACAATGTTTTCTGTCCTTTCATAGACAGATCCCATAATTTGAGCCACATTTGATTTGTCATCTGTAAGTTCTTTCATGGCAGACAAGCTCAAAAAACTTTTTCTATGTTAAAGGGTTACTAGTATATGATGAAATTTTTCAACAGCAACCTTCTATTAGCAATCTTATACATAATTGCAAATTGATACCCCAGGGGTCTTGCATGACTCAGTGGTAAAGTGAATGACTTGTAAACCTGGAGGCCCAAGGTTTTAGCCTCACCAGAAGCACTGGATTTTTTTTTGAGGTAGTAACCTTTGGCAAGACTCTGCAGTGCCCTAGCCTAGTACTTGTAAAACCCATGACATACATGAAAGTGTGATCTGTTGCCATGATATAACTGAAATAATGTTGAACGTGGTGTAAAACACCATTCAATCAATCAGTCTATGAGCAGTCTTATATATCATAGCAAATTGCTCCTCATTTTCCCTGGAACATTTTCTATTACAGTTCAAGAAAAGCATGTTCCTTTCCTTCACCTGTCTCTTTGTATCACATTAAGAATTTGGTTGATCTAAAAATGGCATGTACAGTCATGTGTCAACAAATAACACCGTTTATCATTGCTTGGACTTGATTTGGAAGTTATTAGTGTATCTATCATTTCAAATTGAAGTGTTATCCAAAATTTATTTTGTAAATAACTCATGGCTTTTGTGAATGTATTTTGTTAACTGTAAGGTTATATGTGTGTTTAGCTCTTTACCACACAACCCAGAGTTCTGAGTACCTTAAAAGAGAAGGCTTCTGAAAACGTTGTGGGAAAAAGAGAAAATGCTGGTAACCAGCATTTTCTCCTTTGCCCACAATGTTTTTTTAGAAGCCTTCTCTACATTATCAAAGACAAATTTTATCATTTTAGCCAAATTTAAATTGTTGTCAGTAAGTTTCAATTTAGGCAAGTCTACTTTTGAGTCATGCGGTAAAGCGTAACTGTAGGGTTAGAAATACATTTGAGAAATAATCTTTTGTTGGTAAGGACTGCCTGCTGCTTTAAGTAAACTGTTATTGCTGATGTTTCTGTTGAAGGAATGATAAATAGTAACTGGTGATACTTTCTAATAATTATGTTTATATGAGTGTGTATGTTGCACATATTTTGATAGATTTTCTGAAAAAATTAATCAGCTTTCTTACTGTAAATATTTTTGTATAATCATTGTCACTGTATATGTTAAACAAAAGTGTAGACAGTATACTTCGGAATAGAATCAGCAGACTCTTCTATTACCCTTTATGAAATGATAGAGACTCTGCTATACCGAGAGCTTTTGCAAAATATTGAATGTGGCCCAATTAATGATCTTACTTTTGAGCGGTTAGAAGACATTTATGGAAAAGGAGAGGAAGCATTTTCTCCTTTTCCTGCAATGATTTGAAAAGTTGTTTTGCTGAGGGTCATTAAACATGTTATTGTTTGGTTGTAGGGATTGTTTTATATAGGGTAAATACACAATGCCTTTTGATATAGATCATGTTCTCTTATGACATTATTTGTAAAATAATTAAACTAAAACTGTTGAACAGTTATTAAATTCTGAATCATAATTTTCTAAATACCTCTTTATTTAATTATGAATGATACCCTTATTGGAATTCTAGTTAAGCAGATGTATTCCAATCCTGAATTTTCTTACTTAAACCCATGTTGAAGAGGATTCATTTGACTTGTCTCATTGAGACAATCTTAATGTCTACCAAAAGCATAGGCTTTTAAGAAATTCCTAAAAAACTCAAGAAAATATTATTCTTCACACCTCAATATACCACCTTTGTTTGTCTGTATGTCTGGTAACTGTATGTCTGTTTTATCAGCTTGAGTGAGAACCAGTCCCTCCTGGTTATGCCCCCATGGATCAACAAGTGGTTGTTGGCAGCTATTGGCCTTTCCATGGCTCTCCACTTCTTCATCTTGTATGCTGACTTCATGGCGGTAAGTCTTTTTATAAATTATATAAAATTTTCTAGTTCAAATATATGCATTGTATGTGGATGGAATATCACAAAAGAAAAAAATCTTTGTCTACACAGTGTCAAATATGGTTCCAGATATGGTGACGTACCTCACTTTATGAATTATTACATAGTGATTTGTGACTTGATTGGTCAGAATGTAACACTATAATATTCATCCGCCATTCATAAAAACAAAGTTAATACCAACTATTTATGGTACTTCATGGCGGTAGGTCTTTATAATAATTATATATAAGAAGTTTTGTGATGTAAATATTGACAACTTTACAGCTGTCACAAGTCAGAGACATGAAATACTGTACTATTAAGTTTAACCCTTTACCAAACGACAAAATTTTAGCCTCTATCAAATTGAAAGCATGTGCAGACGACAATTCAAATGTGGCTCAAATGATGAAATTTGTCTTTGATAGGGTGGAAAACATTGTAAGAAAAAGAGAAAATGCTGGTAACCAGCATTTTCTCCTTTTCCCACAATGTTTTCAAAAGCCTCTTTGCTCAGGGTCGTTAATATTCGGGATTAAAGGTTTAATGGTTAAAATTTCTAATTACTTGTTCATTGACAGTGTTGGCCATAATTTTGTGGAGGAAATTTTTTTTTACTTTCCTTCAAATGTAGATCTATAGAAAAGAAGAAAATTCTGGTGATCACCATTTTCTCTATTTCAAGGACATTTTTAACATTTGATTAGCATTTTGATCTTTCATCTTCATTGCTTTCAATGATATGGAGCCTTAACTCTTTGCCAAACAGCAAAATTTTGGACTTGTCCAAATTCAAAGCATTTGCAGACGACAAATCAAGGGTGGCTCAAATGATGAAACTTGTCTTTGATAGGGTAGAAAACATTGTGGGAAAAGGGGAAAATGCTGGTTAGCAGCATTTTCTCCTTTTCCCACAATGTTTTCAAAAGCTCTCTTCTTCAAGGTCGTTAAAAGTTGGGATTGTGTTGTAAAGAGTTAAGTTTTTTTTTTTCTGTTAACTTGTTCCTAAATGACAAGATTTTTGACTAGACCAAATTGAAAGCATATGCAAACAATTAATTAGATATTCCTTAAATGATGATTTCTCTCTTTTATAGAAGTAGGAAACATTGTGGAAAAAGGAGAAAATGCTGGTTACCAGGATTTTCTCCTTTTTCCACAGTGTTTTCAAAAGCCTTCTTCCATCGGGTTGTAAAAAGACGGGATTGTGTGCTAAAGAGTTAAAAGAGCATTTGTCAAGGTTTTGACCACAGATGGGATTTGCATGTGAAAAGTTAGAAAATATTGTGGGAAAAGAAGAAAATGCTGGTAACCAGCATTTTCTCCTTTTCCCATAATGTTTTCAAAAAGCTTCCTGTCTCAGGCCTGAAAAAAAATCATTATTGTTTGGCAAATGGTTACTTATGTCAAGCAGTCTAAGGGAAATTTTTTTTTTCCTTTTTCCAGACCATTTTCCAGATCACACCTCTGAACTTTGAATGCTGGGTAGCCGTGCTGAAGATCTCAATCCCCGTCATCATACTGGACGAGACGCTGAAATTCGTTGCCCGAAAATTCACCGATGGTAATGCTTGGTATTTTGAATTTGCTTGCATTGTGCTCAGTTGGGCCCTATATGTTCCACTTGTTATTTTTGTTATATAAGGACCCGAACTGTCCGCCCTGGATTGAGGGAGAAAAATTTATAAAACCAAAGTAGACCCGAAGTTGAATCAGAATTTTTTTGACTCGGCGACTGCTAAAAATATATACAGGTAATTTTTTATGTTGGCAATAAGGATAAACCGAAGTAGACCAATAAGTTAAATCAGAATTTTTGACTTGAAGAATGCTAAAAATAAATACAGGTAACTTTTATAAAAGTCAGCAATAAGGATAAAATGTCAGTTAGAAAAATGTTGTTCCGGGGATATAAGAATTTGAGGAATCTTTGTGACCAATTATCATAAGAAAAGTTTTAACCCTCTCACAGAATTCAGAGTTTTTAACGTCCTTGAAGAAGAAGGCTTTTGAAAACATTGTGAGAAAAGGAGAAAATGCTGGTAACCAGCATTTTCTCCTTTTCCCACAATGTTTTCCAAAGACTTCTTTCTGAAGGTCAATGAAACTTGGGATTGTGTTTAAAGGGTCAGCTTACGCAAGTTACACAAAGAAATATTTCAAAGACAGGAGGATGTCTCATATACAGTGTGGAAAACCTGGTGGGGAAAGGATTCATTGCTTGTAATATGCAATTGCTCCTTTCCCTGCAAGGTTTCAAAAGCTTTGACAAAATAGTGGTGCAAAAGAGGTATATGTATTTGTATGGTACTGGTTTCAAATTTAATGCTGATAGAACACGAAGAAAAAGGTTGCAACAGGATAGATGCCTCTCTTGGTGCTGATCATTGTTTTGACTATGGTTATGTGGGAAAGCAGCCAGAGGTGTGGGAGGAATATTTTGCGAAGTACTGGAAAAAGGAAATTCCAGGAAAGCCTGGATAGGTTCACTAACTGCAGCAGTATAACTGAAATAATATTGAAAATCAGTCAATACATCAATAAAAAGGAATGGTCGGATAAGATACTAAGCGTTATCTTTTTTTTATTTTTAAACTTTAGAAATGTATGAAAAAGAAAAAAGAATTGGCATTAAAATAGATGAAAAAATAAAGGATGAATTACATAGATGTTGCTAGGTTGAGGATTTCTCAATAAGATTTTGAGGTTCACATACGCACTTCTTTAAAGGTATCAAGAATCACTTTAAAGAGGTTTTTTTTCGCGATTCTAAGTTATCACCATTTACTTTTAACATTTAAAAGAGAAAAAGAATCTGCTTAGCATTTACAAGGAAAAAAAATATTTGCATTTTGACGTTTTAATTGAAGACTAGTTCGAGTTGCCAAATATCATAAAGTTCCGTTTGCTGTGCCCGTGTGGCCAAGAGTGCAATACTCATGGAAGTTACGAATTATTCCCGTTTTTTGACCCCCCCAACCCCCGGTGTGTCCAAGATTTTTTCTCAGTGTTACATCTCCCTTGTTGAGTTATTCCAAAACCACTAAATCTTTCTCTCTCTAACAAAGGTGATATAAGTTCATGTTACATGTTAATTAGATTGAATTTGATTCTTGACCAAAGGAAAACAATTTTTACTGGTCCAAAATGAAAGCATTTACAGACTATAAATAAAATATCGCTAAAAAGCTGAAATTTGCCATTGTAAGGGTAGAAAACATTGTGGAAAAGCAGAAAATGCTAGTTACCAGCGTTTTCTCCTTTTCCCCCCACAATGTTTTCTTTTACCTTCTTTGCCAAGGTTGTTAAGACTCGGGGATTGTGTGGTAAACTATTTAAATTCTCAGTTTTCTACAAACATGTTGCCATGTTATACACTTTCACTACCTATAGGACTGCGTAACATCAGCATAATCACGAGGAGTAGATGTCTTTTCTGTCTTGTGGAAGACTGCTTTTGAAAACATTGCGGCTTAAGGAAAAATTGCTACTCATCAGCATTTTCTGTCTTTGAAATAAGGTTTTCACTTGTTAGCCTTTTTGTGCTCCTCGATTTTTAGATCTCTGTTTCAATTTTGAGTTGGCATTTTATAAATTTTCAACAATAAAAGAAACTATGATTTCACATGATAGAGTAAACCATATTTTATGTATGAGAAAATGTTTAAGAGCTGTGTACATTCAAGATAACCATATTTTGGTGATGGTTTTAAGCTAAAATAACTGCAAAGGTTGGGTTACAAACTGTGTTCATGAATTGTGTCGATTTATTGCACATAGTATCTTTCTTAGTATTTTAACTCTTGTAGTGCCTGATCAGACTGAACAGAGAGTGCAGTTTGATCTTGAATCAATTCTGAAAAGTATTTTGTGAGATGGAGGGCAGGAAATAGCCCTGAAATTGCAATATTTAGACCTTTACTACTAAGTGAAAGGATTTAATTTTATTTTTTGGGCACTTTAAAGCTTTAACGATATAAAAATATTTGTGGAATAGAGGGGTACCGGTATTTATTTTTTTTGATATCTAATCAATTCACATCCAACAAAAAATGTGGGGAATGGTGGTGTGTTAACATGGTGAGATGTTTGTAGAAAATGGTGTACTTATTGGTTATTATATTTATAGATAAATTATACATAGATAAGTGCAAAGGTAAAAGGAGCGTTTGACAGTACAGACTTAATGATGGAGTTTTGTCTACATGAATAAAGAAAATTTTTTGACAGTTGTAATACCTGGCTTTGAAGAACATAGTGAGATGTATTTTCAAGCATTACAATGATTCTATAAATGTATAAATGAATAAAAAGATAAATAGATAAGTAAATCTCAGACTGTGATATACAAATTTTCTTGCTATACACATTGTGGAGAGTGTAGAACACAATCATATTGTACATAATTCTGGTTTGGGATCTTCATCGTTTTGCATTTTCTTAGATGCTCTGACCTAAATTTTTATGTTTGGTCAAGATTAAAGGCACTGATGTTACTACAGTCCGATATACTGTCAAAGGCTCTTTCTTGCTTTCCTGCACTATTTACTTGAGTTATTTAAGCAGAATTAGATGACTATATAATGATTGTATACAAACAACATGGTACAAGCTCTAGTTTCTTATACAACCAGAAAATAGTTATTAATCTCTCTGTCAGTGTAACAGAAGAAAATTTTATGGTTCTAAAACTAAATTTTATAATTTCTCTATAAGATACATAAAGAAAAGATAGGCTTGCAGTAACAATGAACTTTGTAAACAGCTTATAATGTTAAATTTTAACAACTTGTAAGGCATAAAGATGAATTTTGTGTAGAATTTCCATGGTTTAAATAATTTCAAGATTTAACTTATACATAGATACGAAGATGTTTTTTTTTTTATTCTTATTTTTTTTTTCTTATCTTTCAATGATGTCTTTGAACTGTATTACTGAACCTTGTTATTTGAACTGAGGAAAGGGAAAATGGCAATAATTAAACAATCTAGATAATGCAGAAAACTTTATCTTTTCTAGTAGTTTGTTTTTGGAAAAAAATAGAAGAAATTTAGACTTTTTTTTTTTTAAAGAAATCAGCAACATTAAAACAAAAAAATCAGTACAGAAATGGTGTAAATATAAATACTGTGTGTGTTCCGTTTAGAATCAGGGTTTTCGTATGTGTCTATTTTTCCCGTCACTAGCGTCCTTGTAAACTACCTGTAAAGATGTGACAGTGAGCTCTATGTACGTGTGTACATGTGTGTGTGTGTATGTCTGATATGTCAGTGCGTTTTGACCCTTTACCAGATGACAAAATCTTGGATCCGTCCAAATTGAAGGCATTTTCAGACAACAAAAAAAAAGTCACTCATATGATGTAATTATTCTCTGAAAGAGTAGAAAAACTGAGGGAGAAAGAGAAAATGCAGCATTTTCTCCTTTTCCAGCAATGTTTTTAAATGCTTTTTTTTTCTACAAGGGTTGTTTAAACTCAGGTCTGTTTGGTGAAGGGTTAATATGGGGCCCATTCCAAATCCCAGTGTCTCATCCCATCATTCTCTGACTCATAAACTTTTTACCTTTCATCAAATAGTCCCGAGTTATGACAACCCTAAAGAAAAATGGTTTTGAAAACATTGTAGGGAAAGAAGAAAATGCTGGTAACAAGTGTTTTCCACTTTACCCACAAAGTTTTCGACCAGTCCAGCCACATTTATTTTGTTGTCTGCAAATGCTTTCAATATGGACAAGGCTTAAATTTTTCACACAGGCATCAGGAACTAGTTAAAATGATTCATAGGAAAGGAATTTTAAGTAAAGGAAAAAAAAAAATTATTTTTTTTAATTTTCTTCAAAAAAGGATTAATTAGAAATATGACCAGGTTTTTTTTTGTCAGCATAGGAAGCTTTAAATGTAAACAGTGTTGTATCTAGACAATTTTGTGGCTTTTTGTTCAAATTTGTGAGCAGTAGATATTACTATTTTCTGATCCATTTTGTTTGAGCCCCTGATCTACACTGTTTGTGAAAAAGACCTGAAGTTATGCAAAGCCAGCTAGAGGCTGTCATTGGTTACCCATAGAACCAGACAAACTCATTACGCTTAAAGTCTGAATTTTTGTTGTACATGTATAGATTTTTTAAAGGATAATAATTTGTTGCTTATTTCATGGAAACAAAAAGAAACTAAAAAAAGCATCTAGTTTATATGTAAATTTTAATTTATTTGTGTTTCAAACACTTGTAAGAAGATCAACTTCCAAACCACTGTAAATACAAAAGCTAGGTTTTGTAGATACATTGGTTTATCCTCTGTCCAGTTGTAGACCAAATTGACAGTGAAAAAAATTGTAATTCAGTCTAGTTTTTTGTATACACTTATTGTTTTATTTAAAATTGGTCAAAAACCATGTTCATGAATCTAAAGAAAAAAATATATTTTGGACCTGTTACCTTGTACCTGTCTACAGCAAATATCAAAGCACTGACGTTCCTGAAAGTCAAAATTAATCAATTCTGTTAATCAAGCAACAAAACATGTAAAATATTGAAGATACCTCTGAATTTTTTATGACACTTAAAGATATCACTGAATTTTAGTAGATTGTATTTATCTCAAATTGCAAAATAGACTGAAGAGTCATCAGTATCAGTGAATGCTGTAAGAAACTTACTGTACACAGTTTGAAAATATTGTGTATATATATATCTGTTTAAAAAACTAAATATTAAAATGCATCAAAAGAAATCATAATTTTCTTATTTGTAGTACAAATATTACTCTGCCTGCACCTGATTTCTTCACCTAGAACATTTAGATATATAAAATGTTCCATGTCAAAGCTATTCAGGCTATGAAAAATAAGCTGGAATTTTGCAAATTTATTGTTATTTGGCTGAGGGTATTTTGCTAAATACTGGACAGTGTGAATATTAGATAAACATATCACAATTTACCTTCCTCTTATTTCCTTTTCCTTGGCAGTATTGAAATGCAAGTTATGGATAATTTTGTCAATGTCTCTAGGCATAGATAGTAGGGGAGACAAATAGAGAGTCTTATATAAAGTGGTGTTTTATTCACTGTCAACTTGGTTATTTGTATTTTTGTTACAGAGAATACTCTAGGTTTAAAGAAAAATTGTACTTTTGGTTTACAGCACAACTGGCAGCTTTAGAAATGAAATAGGTCAGATTTTTGTACAACATAGAATGGTGTAGATTTTGTATGAAAACTGTATTTGGAAAATTTGATATTTATTCTTTTTTGAATGATCAGTTTTTTTGTTTATTTTACAACATTTGTAGTGATAGAATTAACAATGACAACACTTTCACAAGCAAAAATGCATTGCTTTCAAATTTGGCTTTTCACACTTTTATAGAATTGTCAAACAAGATGGTTTTTTTGATGTTTATTCCCTCCAAGAATTTTACTTTACATATTAAACTTTTTACAGTATGATGATTATTTATCTTTATTTCATTCTGGTATATTAAAGGGCACAAGTTTGATGGCAATTGCAAATTTTGTCTGAGAAGGAATAATTTATTGCTATGTTAGATATGTCTTACTGTGTTGGAAACCATTCTCTGTGGATTAAGCTATCTAGGTTTTCTTAGCTGTATTATTTTTTAAATTTATTAAACATGCTTTTTAAGTTAGCGTGATGTCTAGAGACTAAAACCAAGTTGAAGAATCTTGCGCATAAAAATAATGCATACATTATTATAAAAAATGCATAAAATATTCTTTGGTTTGAAAATAATATGGCGTGTTTTCCCGTTCAATTCTGTTGAGATAAATGTCTTATTTTTACCCTGTTTATAAGCTCCCTGAGTTATTTATTTTATTTTATTTACGTTTTGGCCCATGACCTGCATGAAATGTTTCATTACATTATTGTTTCAGAAGAGGCATGCCATTCACCATCACTAGATGTAGTTGCTTTTAGTTGGCAAATATTATTTTGTGGGGAATTTCGTTTTTCTGTAAGATAAGTAAGACCAGTAGAATTTCTATATTTGAAAAGGACACATCAAAATACCAACCCCTTTCCTAATAAAGAAATCTGGACGTCAAGAATATTTAAAAACAGCATTTATGAGCAGAGGGATGGGATAAACAAGAGAAAAAATGTGAAAGGCAAAATCTGTGGTTGATTGAAACTGTTAGTAGTCTGCCCTTATCATTTTCACCTCATGACATTAACCAGCCATCATACATAGACTATACAGACAACTACTTGTACTGGCTATTTATAGGCCTAGTACTATCCTTATTGTGAGTGACCCACTGAAATAATGGATAGAAAGGAAATTATTGATTCTGAATTACACTGAAAGCATTCTGAGAAAAAGAGGGATTACTTGTGAAAAGCAAATCACTATTTTTTCCACAATATTGTAATGGCTACATGTATAGACTGCAGGGGATTAAAAGTTTTAATTGTCAGTTATGATACAGGAACACCCAACTTGGACATAAATGGATTAGCATCAATCATGTGAATTAGTTAAATCCTTTGACATTGTCCGAATTTCCTTAACTACCTTTGGTAAATTTTGGAGTCTGACCTCAAAGAGAAATGAAATGAAATATTAATTTTTTTTAGTTTAACTGCATGCTTTAGGATGAAAAATTTTTTGACTCTGAAATTCGGAGCTTTCATAAAAAACAATGATCCTGAATGCCAGATAGGCAGCAACGCAAAATGATTCAACTTGGTTTTAACCTCCGATAACTTTGTCATGACTTTGATTGATAGTTAACATACATTCCACTGCACAGCTTTTGAGAAATTTGCCTGCAATGCTGTAAACCAGTGTAAATTTTTTGTGAAATGCGTGTTTGTATCCTACAACCAAACAATTCTTTTTTTTTTTTAAACAAAGATGAAGAAGTAGGCTTTGAAAACAACGTGTAAAAAAAGAGAAATTGCCGGTTACTGCCATTTCTCGTTTTCACACAATGTTTTCTACACCATCAAAGACAAATTACATCTTTCATCATGAGCGCATAGAATTTGTTGGATGCAAATGCTTTCAAGCTTGACCAGTCTACACTTTGTCTGATGTTGATTACACTCTATACAAGATAACAAAATTTTAGAGTTGTCCAAATCAAACACATTAGCAGACTACAAATTGAATGTTGCTCAAATGATGGTCTTCAAAGATGTTTTTACGAGGGTAGAAAACATTTTGGGAAAAGGAGAAAATGCTTATTACCAGTATTTTCTCCTTTTCACACAGTTCTTATGGAAGCCTTTTTCCTTCAGGCTGTGAAAACTGGGGATGGTATGGAAAAGGGTTAAATCCATATCAGGAGACCAAATCTTGCTTTAATGCAAAGGAAGTGGAGCCTTTATTATTTTGCAGAACTTGAGCATTGCACTGATGTAGCAAATTAAAAGAAAAATGTTATCGTCAAAAGAAGTATGAGTACATACTTTCATGAAAAATCAAACTTTACTTTGTCATTATTGAATTTGGTGAAAGAGGCAATCTTTGTTTAAGAATAGACTCAAAATATACAAAATTATTCAAAAAAGCCTTTATAAGTGAAAAAAAAAGACACATTGTCATTGTAGCATAGAGTAGGAAAAAGATGACTTGGTTGTAAAAGCAACTGGGTGGGGTAAAATATGTTTTAGACCAATGCCATGAGTGTAAGCCATATGTTTTTGTTAAGCATTAATTTATGTTTTGCAGATCTGATTCATGTCATTTCCATGGTAATGTACAGGCATAATGGAACTATGCAGGAGCAATCTAGTCTTACTGTATTTCACTTCCCAACATTTGGCTTAATTTTGGAAAATACTGCAATTGATGGGATGAAAGAGGGACCCTAAATCATTAACTTTTTGTGACATAAATAAATGAGTTTTTAATACTTGCATTCTACAGCTTTAAGGAACAATGATACTACTTGCTAAATACTAGTTACTTTTGCCATGGAAATGGCTTTTGTTGCAGACCTGTATTTCACATTATCTTCATTAGTCTATGTACTTTTGATTTAAGTAAAGATCATCATCATTATCATTATTATCATTATCAGTATATGTAATTTGATTTAGGTATTATTATGTAAATGTCATTATTTTGCTGGGGAATGTTTAAATGAGAATAGATTATTTCATGTAGATCTTACTATGATTTTTCGGGTGTCATAGAGTCGATGTGAGTGTGTATGTATGTAACTTGAAAAGATGAAAAAAATTGTAGAAATTGTGTAAATTTATGAATTAAAAAAAGTTTTATATTAAAATTTACATTTAGCAAAAAATAAAGAGGCTTTCTTTCTTGTATGAACTCAAATCGCAAAAAAAAGATATGAAAGCATGTTCTGAGGATGCTATTGTATGAGTGTGTGTTGTTCTGTGCAAGTGATGCAAGCAAGGTAGGAGAGTTGAACCTTTATGATGCAAGTTAATGCCATAGATGAGTTAATATAGTTTAAAAAAACATTGTGGCGAAGAGAGAAAAATCTCTACCTTCAAAGTGCTACCTAGGAAGTTGTGGAAAGAGACAGACTTAATTTGAGAGAGTGAGAGATGGGGCCGAGGAGAGAGATTGCCCTTTCAGAGGATATCAAAAAACTACCTGCGCTCACAAAGAACATGAAAAAAGTACGAGCAGAACCTGCACATGCTGCCAAGGCTTACTGTAAGATGCTCGTGAATGACCACTGAAATGACAAACCTAGCAAAATAAGTGAAATATGTGAACTAAATTTGATCGGACAAGCCAGTCACATGATCTAGATGTCTAAATATAAACACAATGAGCTAAATATAGACAGAATGAATGTTTCATAATAGTGGTATGAAGTGTTCAAGATATCAAGTTTGCATGCACTCCAGATGTTAACTCTTTAAGCACCTTTCACATATATAGTTCCTCTTGTGGATTGTGTAGATCAAGATTGGACTGCACAAAATGTGCAGTGTGTTCATTGATCTACACTGTCTGCTTTACTGAAACACTGCAGACAGAAGCAACCAAGAAATTGTCCATATTTTGGTTATACTTCGAGATTGAAACTGTTGGATTTATTCAGCGCTCAGATGGAAGAGTTTGCTTGCTCTTGTTTTCAGAGATCATTTTGACTGAGCATAGAATCTTTGAAACAATTACATGATAACACACTGGTAGTGGCCCTAACGTATAATTAAGACAGAGGCCATTATTTAGTCTTTGGAGGTACAGCCTCCCTCTTTTCAGAGGCTTTCATGAAATCTGCACCATGACTGTGTTATATCAAAGTGCTGCACAATGTTCTAGAGAGAGAAACCAGTTGAAAGAGGATAAAAGTTGATGATGAGAGAAGTTAAGAAGTAGTTTGGATGGATGAAGGTGAGACGTGAGAATGTGAGAGCTATACAAATATCCATGGCTACCAAGGATTCTCAAGTCAGTTGTAAGTTGAAATCCCAAGAGGAGCCATTTGATTGGGTGAAGCATTAGGCTGGGACATTGTTTCAGCCAATCATATGGCAAGCCTTGAAATCGAAATTCTGATCAATATTTAATGATTTAGTAAATACTGAGACTGAGGCCATCAACCGTTCTAAAATGAATTTTATTTCTAAATTCCAAGATTGAATATTAACTCTTTGCCACACAATGAAATTTTAGACTTGTCCAAATTGAAAGTGTTTGCAAACAACAAAATAAATGTGCCTGAAAAATTGAATTTTATTATGGAAAGCGTAAAAAAAAACATTGTGGGAAAAATAGGGTGCTGGTTACAAGCTTTTCTCCTTTTCTCACAATTTTCAAAATCCTTCTCTTTCAGGGTCTTTAAAAGTCTGGATTGTGTGGTAGAGGGATAGCAATTACAGCCCCAAGAACAACTAAAATATGCATTCTAATATGACACGTGAATTCAGCTGTATAAACACAGTGCAACGAAAGCGTGGTAAAATCTACATTATTCTATGTAGAGTGACGTCATTCTATATAGAGTGACGTCATTCTGTATAAAGTAAGTAAGTTATTCAATGGAATATGATCTGCATCCGCGTTTTTACTCTAAGTATGAACCTGTTTTCCTTTGATTAAGAGTTGGTCATGTTAGAATCGAAATAATCTTCTTTCTATTGTGGTTTATCGTTCAATAAACCACGATGTGAGTCATGAGATGCAATGTATAAA
Source organism: Hippopus hippopus (assembly GCA_946811185.2). Lineage (NCBI taxonomy): Eukaryota > Metazoa > Mollusca > Bivalvia > Cardiida > Cardiidae > Hippopus > Hippopus hippopus. Next base: position 2,570,123 of record OX328109.1, read on the forward strand.
CCACTCGGGCTATCGCCCTTGTGGATTATTTATTGTGCCTCATAACTCACAACTGTGGTTTATTGAACGTTAAACCACGATAGAAAGAAGATTATTTCTTAAATCTGCTGTCTGCAAAGACCATAGAGTTAAGAGGCAAACTTACAATTATTGAGGTTGTTTTTCTAGACTTAAAATTTCTGTTACTGTAAAAAACTGGAAATGTTTGCTCCATGGAAACCTTTGCAGTTTTCACGTACTGATAAAAATTGCGAAGATATCTGCCAGTGTAAATTTGACTTACATTAAGGTATATTTAACTAGACATAGGGTCATGTGGAAGCAGTTTGACTGGGACCCTTGTCGACATCAATGAGTGCCTTTTTCTTTTTATCAAAGTCGACTAGAATACAATTGTGGGGAAAGGAGAAATGGCATTAATATGCATTTTCTCCATTTACTTCAATGTTTTTATGCTAAAAAGTCCATTTTGGGAATATATAGGGTCAAGTATCATTATCTCTTCACAGAAATTAACTCGCGTAAGGTCAGTATTTCGTAATTCGCGAAATTTTAGACCCGTGATAGTATCCTTTTTTACAGTACTTTTAATTGACGCTTTAACCCTTTATCACACGACAATATTTTGGATTCTTCCTAATTAAAAGCATTTGTTGAAGACCAATCAAAAGTGTCCGAAATGATGAAATTTGTTTCTGAAAGGTTAGAAAACATTGTGGGAAAAGGAGAAAATGCTGGTTACCAGCATTTTCTCCTTTTCCCACAATGTTTTCAAAAGGCATCTTCCTCAGGGTTGTTAAAAGTCATCATTGTGATAAAGGGTTAAAGGCTAAGACAGGTAAAATGCCAGTTGCATGAAAGGAAAATAGGTTTTCATCATTATGTCAATCTTATCATCTCCTTGCCCTTAAGCCTGTACCAAATGACAAACTTTTTGACTCACTCAAATTGAAAGCAAAATAATTGTTACTCAAAAAGAAAAAGTTTTCAGAAGGGAAGAAAACATAATGGGAAAAGAAGAAAATGCTGCTTACCAGCATTTTCTCCTTTTCCACAATGTTTTCAAAAGCTTCTTCCTGAGGGTTGTTACAAATTTGGAATGTGTGGTAAAGGTATTACCCACACAGCTGATGTAGCCAAATGGACAACCTCAGTCAGAACAAAGGAGCAAATTCTTGGACAGATGGATGGATGGATGAATGGATGGCAGACGGATGGATGGATGGACAAACAATCAAACAATTTGTTGATGGATGGATGGATGGATGGATTGGTGCATGGGTTGATGGATGGATGGATGGATGGATAAAGTGTGTGTTTTCAAAAGCTACCATTTGCTGAAGTAATAGATAAAAGTGAATTTTAGAAAGTATTAGCATCACTTTAACAAATCCAAATGTGGACATCCAATTTGAATAACAGTGTCAAATGAAAGAAATGGAGAGAGAGAGAGAGAGAGAGAGAGAGAGAGAGATTGATTGGTCATCAGGAAAAGCAACTACCAGGAGAAAGTTTTTGATTGGTCAACAGCCATCCAAGAAGTGAAAGAGACCAGAAACTAACCAATCTGCATGGCTTTTAGAAGCATGGTGCTGGGACAAGTTATTGACTCATAGTATGTTGTAGATATTTATTCCTATATTAAGGATTCTGCAAGGATGAATAGGGCTTTAACCTAGATTTTAATCTTCAGTATCTCTGTTTAAGTTTACTCTTTAATGTTTTACTTAACCCCTAAAGGACCTTTCTCAACTATAGTTGCCTGTGCAGCCAGTATAGATTAAGATCAGATTGCATAAAACATTCAGTCTGATCTTTGATCTACACTGTCCACTTTGCTGAGACATTCTGAACAAGAGCAGCCATGAAATTGCAGTTATTTGGGTTTTATTTCTAGACTGAAAAGGTTTATTTGGTGTGCTTGGTGTTAAGTTTACTTATCTTGTTTCCATAGCACATGAAACATATTTGAGCTTCGAACAGAAAAGAATGTAAAGTAATTTTATTGCAAAAGATATTGAACTTTTGGCTATTATGTCACAGGATCCAAACAACATGGCAATGATCCGTATCTTCCCTGCAGAGAACCTGGATATTTTGTGTTTGTAAATTTAACGCTTTAGTTTTGAATATATAGACATTTGATATGCTGTCTGTGAAAGAATGCTTATTATTTCATGCTTTCCGGTAGGTTATCGAGAAATACCAGTGAAATATTTTTTAAAGTCTTTTTGTCTGTTGGTAGTTATTCTTTAAAAGCTAATTAATTTTACAAAGCAGTTAGAGAGACATCATTATTACTTGAGCAATGACAATTGATTTACATTGTTCAATATTAAACTAGGAGATTGAAACCAACATACATCCACACACCCTGAAAACTGAAAATTAACAGTGATATGCCCTTAGGGTTTGGTTTCTGCATGCATCTAGTTTTTGGTTTCTAAGTGTACCTAGATTTGGGTTTCAAAAGTCCTTAGCTTTGGTTTCTACATGTGCCTAAATTTTGGTTTCTACATGTCCCTAGGTTTTGGTTTCTAAACATACCTAGGTTTTAGTTTCTAAATATCCCTAGGTTTGGGTTTCTAAATGTCCTTAGGCTTTGGTTTCTAAAAGTCCCTAGGTTTCGGTTTCTAAATGTTCTTGGATTATGGTTTCTAAATGTTCATAGGTTTTGGTTTCTAAAAGTCCATAGCTTTTGGTTTCTAAATGTCCTAAGGTTTTGGTTCTACATGTCCTTGGATTATGGTTTCTAAATGTCCATAAGTTTTGGTTCTACATGTCCATAAGTTTTGGTTTCTAAATGGCCATAGGTTTTGGTTTCTAAATGTCCTAAGGTTTTGGTTTCTATATGTCATTGGATTATAGTTTCTAAATGTCCTTGGTTTATGGTTTCTAAATGTCCATAGGTTTTGGTTTCTATATGTCCCTGGATTATGGTTTCTAAATATCCTTAGGTTTTGGTTCTAAATGTCCTTAGGTTTTGCTTTCTAAATATTCTTGGTTTATGGTTTCTAAATGTCCATAGGTTTTTGTTTCTATATGTCCATAGGTTTTGCTTCTAAATGTCCTTGGATAATGGTTTTCTAAATGTTCAAAGGTTTTTGTTTCTAAATGTCCTTGGATTATGGTTTCAAAATGTCCTAAGGTTTTGGTTTCTAAATGTCCTTAGGTTTTGGTTCTAAATGTCCTTGGACAATGGTTTCTAAATGTTCAAAGGTTTTTGTTTCTAAATGTCCTTGGATTATGGTGTCTAAATGTCCTAAGGTTTTGGTTTCTAAATGTCCTTAGGTTTTGGTTCTAAATGTCTTAAGGTTTTGGTTTCTAAATATCTTTGGTTTATGGTTTCTAAATGCCCATAGGTTTTGCTTTCTATATGTCCATAGGTTTTGCTTCTAAATGTCCTTGGATTATGGTTTCTAAATGTTCACAAGTTTTGGTTTCTAAAAGGCCTTGGATTATGGTATCTTAATGTCCATAGGTTTTGGTTTCTATATGTCCTTGGATTATGGTTTCTAGATGTCCATAGGTTTTGGTTTCTAAATGGCCTTGGATTATGGTATCTTAATGTCCATAGGTTTTGGTTTCTATATGTCCTTGGATTATGATTTCTAAATGTCCTTGGATTATGGTTTCTAGATGTCCATAGGTTTTGGTTTCTAAATGGCCTTGGATTATGGTATCTTAATGTCAATAGGTTTTGGTTTCTATATGTCCTTGGATTATGGTTTCTGTATGTCCTTGGATTATGGTTTCTAAATGTCCATAGGTTTTGGTTTCTATATGTCAATAAGTTTTGGTTTCTAATTGGCCATAGGGTTTGGTTTCTATATGTCATTGGATTATGGTTTCTAATTGTCCTTGGATTATGGTTTCTAAATGTCCACAGGTTTTGGTTTCTATATGTCCATAAATTTTGGTTTCTAAATGTTCTTTAGTTTTGGTTTCTGTATGTCCTTGTACTATGGTTTCAAAATGTTCATAGGTTTTGGTTTCTAAATGACCTTGGTTTCTTAATGTCCATAGGTTTTGGTTTCTTAATGTCCATTGGTTTTGGTTTTTACATGTTGTCTGGTTAAGGTTTCTACATGTTGTTAGTTTTTTATTTCTTCATGTTATTAAGTTCACATTTCTGAATGATGTGAGGTTGTTGCCTTGTGAATTTCTGTTCTAAAGAAAATGATAAATTATTTAAGTCAGAGATTAAACACTAGTGACAGCAAAATAAAGTCCCAAGAAATCTGTGTTAAATTTGTTGCGAATGTTGTTAAGTCCACATTACTTTCAAAGAGGATGTCAGACTAAACTTATCATTGTTTCGTGAGGTTGTGTAGATGTCTATTTTGGTGAAACATCTCAGTAAGTGTGTGTTTAGGATCCAATTGTTTGTTGTCAGTTAAATTCTGCACCTAGTGTGGTGGAATGTTTAAGGATGGTCAAACAATTTCACCAGTTTTGAACTGTACTTATATCCCTGATTTCCAGCCAAAAGCATGACTCAAAAAGCCAAGATTATTTCTCTTGGTTTCAGATGTTACCAGCTCTTTCAATTGTAATTGTGTTTTTAGAATATTTTAATGTTAAGTCTCATCCCTAATTTAAATACTGTTCTTGCCCATTCATGATGAAGTCATTTAGAATACCAGTAATTCAACAAGTACTTTTCACATCATTCAAACCAATACAGAACATCACCTTTTTTCACTTACACCTAATACCATTAACAACATCATGTATTATACCTATCAGTATATCCTATCTATAAAGTTTTGCTTTAGTCACCAAATATAGATATATTTCACCATGCACTCTCCTTCAATACTGTGACCTTCAAAGACAGATACAGAACGAACTAAATGTTTAGTTTGAGATAAGGTTAGTTTATTTCTGTTGCTAATTTTTGCCTTCAGAAATCAGGTATGGATGCATGCTGATAATTCCAAAGCTTATGCTACCTGAAAACTTTCTTTAAAAAATCAACTGGAAAAATGAGCAGTTTACTATCAGCTCAGTGCTTTTTTTATCATCAAAGCATGTGTATTTTGCAATTAACTAAAGTATTTGGTGCCATGAAGTAGTTTGCATTCAGCTTAGTACCTTTTATCTTCAAAGTAAGGGTATTTTGCATTTGATAAAAGTATTTGGTGCTATGAAATCACATGTACATAGTACATGAAATAAATAAGGCTATGGTTTATGGTTTAACAATGACAGGCAATATAGACTAGAAGGAGTCCCTTGATTTTAGTAGTTCACAGGTAATTTACTAAATCTTAACCATCACTATAATTAAGTTGCTTTATGAATTTAATGACATTACCAGACATATTAAAAGAGCCATGCTTTGTGAGAATGGGGTTTAGTCCATTTGCAAATAGTATCAACCCATGTTATCCTGTGCTATTGGTCACTTTCCTGCATGTCAAAGGACCAGTCTACCTCATGACCCAGGAAGAGGAAATGGATATGACACACTTTCAAAAGACATTTTCAGTGTAGAAAATGGACCCAATGAAGAGCAATTTCAAGGTTGCTTTCATCTATTTTGTGTTTCAGCAAAGCAGACAGTGTAGATCAAACATCAAGTTCCATATTAACCAACCATCCTCAAGATCATTTTTAGTCTTATTCCTTAAGATTTTCTAAGGTTGAAAGTAACACAACTCCTGATTGGCTAAACCAAATGGTTTAGCCAATCAGGAGTTGTGTTGCTGTCATATTTTAAAATTTTGGAGAATATGACTAAAAATGTACTTAAGAATGGTTGGTGAATTGAGACCCAGACTGCATGTTTTGTGCAGTCTGATCTTGATCTAAACTGGCTGCAAAGACAATTAAAGTTGTGAATGGCATTTTAAGGACTAATTGTTGATATTTGGGAAAAGAGAAATGGGGAATGAAAACTGCTTGCCTATGCCTATTTCAAAAATCTGTTCTTTTGGTTGCTTCAGCACCTGTCTCTTTTAAATAAGAATAAAAATAACTGATAAATGTTCTGCTATATGAATTAAAAAATAATGCTAGATTTTGTTTGACTTACTTGATTTCTGTCTTTAATTTGGTTCAGACAGACATTTCTTTGATTTAAGTTCTGTGTTTGTTACAAATTTGCTGAAACTTGAACACATTTTTTTAAGTTAATAGATATATATTTTCTATGCATTTATCACAGAGCGAAATCTTGTTTTTTACTGAAAGTAAATGGTAGAGTGCAAAGAACAACTTAACTGTAATTTGGTGCATTTACAGATTGTGAAGATCAGGATGAGATTGTACTAAACATGAAGCCTGATCTTAGATCTACAACGTCTGACGTCTGATTAGACAGTTGTAGCAAAATCAACCTTAAATAGCAGTTTTGTGGGGTTTTTTTACCTCACAATCAAAGTGTCCATTTATTGATTTAGCACTTTGATGTTTTCAACTATGCCAGCTCTTACAGAGTCAATTAGTGAAATAGACCCCTTCAGTCAGGACAAACATCCAGAATATTGATATTTCAAGCTTTCTTTGGCCAGAACATGTTAGGAAGAAGCGGACAGTGTAGTTTCAAGATCAGACTGCACTATTTGTGCAGTCTGATCTTGATCTACACTGTCATCAAAAACAACTTAAGTCAGTTTCAGCACATTATGGGTTAAGAACTAGAAATTTGAACATTCACTGGTAAATTTTAAGCCTTAGAGCACTAGGTTTATGGAACATATCTATTACATGCAAATCATGAAGCTGATGTTCATTGTACCAGGTAACTAATTGAAGTAACCAAGACTGACTGAATGCTGGAATTTCAGAGGGGGCGGGGGATGGAAGGGGGGGGGGCAAAGTATGGGAAGAACTATATGAAATGATATCCATGTACCATTATGGATGATATGAGCATAGAGCAGCAGGAGCCTCAGGAAGCCTGGGTTCAACATCAAAGTTGCAAGTAGCATGATGCCTTCCCAGGGAAAAAAAAAATGGCAGAAAAGAAAAAATAATCAGAATTCTCCATGGGCCTTATCCTCAGTTTTTCCCCTCTTTCCACAATTTTTTCAAAAGCCTACTTTCTAAAGATCATCAAAAAGTGGGATTATTTGGTAAAGAGTTGTTATATGGGAAGAAGAAGAGTTTATTCATTTGAAAAGTTTTAATACATGATTTTTAAAAAAGACGTAGAACACCATTGTAACAAAACATGTGAAAAGAAAATTTAATAGATTCTGTCAATATAAAATTCTGATAATTCCAGCATTTTGTTTATACTGTCTTGATTTGCAACATTTCAATCACTCAAAACGAGAGATGAAAATAACTCTTATTGAAAAATCAAACAAGAACAAAATTTAATGTTTTGTTGGCCTTTCATTTATTCTGCTTCACTGAAAATTGTAATGGAACACTTGTTTGAAATGTTGTCATTATAAGTTTTATTTTGTCGTTTTAACAGTGATAATGTCTTTTTGACTCTCATTTGTGGCTGATTTTATCAAGAATATGTTGCATGCAGTTTCCTTGTTTTCTTAATAATATTTGTCATTAAAATGTTATTGATAGAACTGTTCAAATTGTGTTAATGAAATATTCAGAGAAGTTGCAAATTTGATTTTGTGCCATTAAACATAAAACTTACATTGTAGGCATTTGCAGTGCATCAAGTGGTTGCTGTTTTGAGTTTGAACCATTCAACATAATATCTGCAGTGCATGATAGTCATATGATTTGATTTGTTGAAGGCAAAAGCAGAAGATAAACTGTGAAATTATTTATCATTAATCATTAGAGTGCCTTATAAACGAAATGCACGATTTCATTGTAGGAAAAAGATCTGGATATTGCTTTTGAAGACTGTTTTGAGCCAGAATGTCTCAACAGAATTGTCAGAATAGATACTGTACCAGAAGCACCTGCAGGTGCTTTGTGCTCCAAGAGTTCAAATTTTCAAACCTTCAAGCTTTTGCCATACTTTGTGGATGGCCATTATTTATTTTTCAGATTTTTTTTGGGGGGTTAACATACCATTTTGTCAGATTCATATTACCAAAAACAGAACTTGCACATATCTGATGACACTTATCATCCTTTCTATTTTATAACATGTTGTAAATATATTGCTTTCTGTATGAAAAGATATTGATAGATGTAAATTGCTTTCTGTATTTTTGTCCATGTAGCTGTACCCAATGTTACATCATTATAGAGGATGCTTTCCATGTTGTATTGATGTGCTATATTGTTGCATAATGTATTGTAGCTTTAAAGTGAGTTTAATCATGATTATATATCCTAGTTGTGGTGATTGGACACGATAGCTACATAGTTTGATATTTGGGCATAATACTGGCAAACCCCCACCAATATACAGTTCCATGCTTAAATGTGGCTTATGGGGGAAAAATATAAGAAATTATGAAATTCTCAGCCTCATTCTATTGACAGATATTGTATTTGATGTATGCAGAATGAATCTGTAAAAATTTGGATTTTTTTTACCCATAATTTTTAGCTCACCTGAGCACAACGTGCCTGTGTCCGTCGCCTGTTATGAGTCGTCAACAATTCTTTAAACATCATCTCCTCCTAAACCACTGGGCCAATGTCAACCAAATGTGGCAGAAATGTTCCTTGGGGGGTCCTCTTTAAAAGTTGTTCACAGAATTTGATTCCATCAAAAACTCTCATTGCCATGGCAACCAAATGGAATTTTCTAAGAAATTCTTTAGAAATCTTCTCCTCTGAAACCGCTGGTCAGATTTTGAAATAATTTCACAGAAATGTTCCTTGCATTACCCTTTTCAAAAAGTGTTCGCGAAATTTTGATCCGTCAAAAAGCGGGGGGGGGGGACTCTTTGCACTGTATGGACGTAAAGAAATTATTTGAAATTCTTCTTTTCTTAAACCACTCGTCAGATTTTTAAATAATTTCACAGAAATGTTCCTTGGGTGCCCCTTTTAAAAAACTGTTCGCGAAATTTTGATCCGTCAAGAAGCATGGCTGTGGTGGTGGGGGGCTATTTGCACTATACGGACATGAAGAAATTCTTAAAAATTCTTCTTCTCTGAAACCACTGGTCAGATTTTGAAATGATTTCACAGAAATGATCCTTATATTATGCCCCTTTTTTAGCTTGGCTGTTTTCGAAGAAAACATCGAGGTATTGTCATAGCCCTGTTGTCGTCGTCTGCATTGTTGTTGTTGTTGTGGAAAAACTTTGACATTTTGTTATATTTCGGCTTCCACTGAACACATGTACTTGAAACTTGGAATAATTGTTCACAAGTAAAAGAGCAACCCATACAACAAGGGCAGATAACTCTAAAATCATTTTGTCCTAATTATGCCCTTTTTTCAACTTAGAATTTTAACTTACTATTCAGCACCCAACAGCCAATCGTTGGCATCCGCATGCGATGCTCTTGTTCGACTTAATATTTTTAGCCACTATTGGGCATGTGGTCTTGTTCAAGAAATGGTCCTTGGGTGACATATCCCAAAATTTATTTGCAGAATTTTGATTCGTCAAAAAAATGGCTGTGGTGATGATTGTAGGGGTGGTGACAGATTTTGAAATGATTTTTACAGGTGACCTTTTCAAAATTGCTTGGCTAAATAATGATTTTGTTTCCAAAATTTCAATACTTCAAAAAAAATTGGCTATGGTCCTCTCAAAAATTCAGGTGAGCGATCCAGGGCCATCTTGGCCCTCTTGTTATTTTCATGGGTTTTTTGCTATATAGCAGTGTGGAGTTGCCAGTATTATGTCGATATTTGATAGTATTGTATTTGGAGAGAAGATGCTTGGTCTCACCTTGCTAGCTTTTCTAATCATGATTGTCTAATTTTTTTTTATAATAAAAGTATCAAAAAAGACATTATTGACTGAAACAAAGTGAGGGCTTATTGGCCCATTTTAGTCTTTTTTTTACTTGCTGTGCAAATTTTCATTTCTCTTTTTAACAAAAATGTCATGCAAAAAAAAAAATTAGGAATTAGCAAAGCAGCTTCTCTTGGGGATGTTTATGCTCACATAAATAATTATTGTACAAGTCTAATTATTTTACTGAAATTGTTTCTTATTGGCAAAAAGCATGTAATGTAGAACTCACAATTCATTCCAAGTCATTTGATGAGATGAATGTAATTTTACAATGATGCATAATGGCTAGAGGCAAGTATCTTGCCTAAATTGATTTTGAAAGTAGAAATACAGAGCTCCAGATAGAGGGTGGGATTTTGATTTCAAAACTGAAAAAATTAATTGTTCTCCTCTAAACCCTATGCTGTGGGTACTCATCGAGACGATTCTAATGAGTACCCACAACATAGGGTTTGGAAGAGAAATAATGGATTTAGAATACCAACACTCCCTCTTATCTGGAGCTCTAGAAATAGTAGTTTTTGGAGTTCTTTGTTGCATACATGTAGCTACACTGTTTTGTACAAATGTTGTGCTTTTATCTTGTCATACTATTAGGCATTGATATCACAGATATATTACACGGTTTTGTGTGTGAGAAAGTAAAGCTAGAATGACAACTCCTTTATCCTTAAAGCTCTTTTCACAGCTATAGTTGCCATTGCGGCCAGCGTAAATCAAGATGAAGGGTTAAAAGGGTAAAAAACATTGTGAGAAAAGGAGAAAATGCTGGTGACCAGCATTTTCTCCTTTTCCTACAATATTTTTATACGGTATATTTTTTAGGGTTGTAAAATCACAGGATCTTTTTGTAAAGGTGTAAAAGTGTAATGTATAGGAACACATTTTACCTTATTATTTGTACCACACTATTATACAAGAACACATTTTATAACATATTTTATCGTCCATTGTCTTACAGAAAGTTATGTATTTTCTACAAAAGGATGAATGCATTGCCTGAATGACACACATTGTGAAACTTCTGCATCAGATAGATTTAGGAGCTTTTGTCAGGCTAATAGTTTAAATGTTGTAGTTAATTTGTGAGGTGTGCAGCATTATAGATATAGTATTTTATTATGCATTTATTAATTCTAGTACTTTCAGACTCACATGATTTACCATAACTTTAAGAAAGAAAACAAATAAATTTCAAAGTTTTAGAATCTCGCTGAAAATTTTTTACTTTCGATTTGTACTTGTTTAATATTCAGTTTTTAATGGTGATCTGGGCTGTGTTTCAATAAACTGCAAAGGGTTAGGCAAATTATTTGGGACTGTATATACTGGTACTCACATACTATCCATGCTTTACCCAAAGCTGGCATGAAGTAAAGCTGTCATTTACTCAAAATGTAAATTTATGTAGATTAGTGAAACTTGTTTTCAGACTTAATGCTTGCTTACCTAAACTGCGTAAGCAAATTTTGTGCGTACAGTTCAGTGAAAGGCAGCCCTGATATTAAATGTTGAAAGGTGAATAAAGCATGTTGACTTTATTCAGGATAATAAGGATGTTGTACATGGTACTGACATACAGGTGTATTCAAAAAATATAAAAGAGCATATAAAGGAGCATGTAAATGAACCAGATGATAAAAGTGAGCATGTAAATGAATCTGATGTATTTGAAAAAATATATAAAAGTGAGCATGTAAATGAACAAGATGTATTTAAACAAATATAAAAATGAGCATGTAAATAGACCCAGAACTTGTTCCACCCATCCAACCATCCCAAATCCCACCTACCTCGACAGTCCTTCAGTTATATTGACCAATCGACTGCAAGACATTTTTGTCTGCAGGAAACCCCCAGCAAGTGGCATGGATGTTCTTGCCAGAATATATATATCAATTACATGTATCAGGGTACGTTCAAGGCCAGCATGCATGGTCTGTGCTATCTGACCTTAACCCTTTACCTCACAATCTCAAGTTTAAATGACCCTGAGGAATAAGGCTTTTGAAAACATTGTGGGAAAAGGAGAAAATGCTGGTAACCAGCATTTTCTCCTTTTCCCACATGGTTTTCTTTTCTATCAAAGACAAAGCCCATCATTTTTGGCCGTCTCTGATTTGTCGTTTTCACGTGTTTTTAGTTTGGGCAAGTCTATAATTTTGTTGTTTGGTAATGAGTTAACCCTTTATCAACAAAATTTTGGTATAGTCTGAATTGAAAGCATGTGAAGGCAATAAATTAACCCTTTATCACACGACAAAATTTTAGACCTGTCCAAATTGAAAGCATTTGTAGATGACAGTTTTAACGTGGCTCATATGAAATGATTTTTCTTTGATAGGGTAGAAAACGTGGGAAAAGGAGAAAATGCTGGTAACCAGCATTTTCTCCTTTTCCCACAATGTTTTCAAAAGCCTCCTCTTTCAGGGGCGTCAAAAGTCGTCATTGTGTGGTAAAGGGTTAAATGTGACTCAAATTATTTTTTTTTTTTGTAAAGGAAGAAAACATGGTGGGAAAAGAAGAAAACCCTGGTTACCAGCATTTTCTTCTTTCCCCACAATGTTTCAAAAGAGATCTTCTACAGGGTCTTTAAAACCAAGGATTGTGTGGTAAAGGATATATGATATCAGCCAAAGCATCCAGCATCCCAGATTTAACTCAGCTTACTAACTTTTTAATTAAATCTTGATTAAAGATAAAAGAATATTATAACTTCATAACGAAAGAAGAAAATGCAATTAATTTTAATTTAGTTTCAATCCTCAAGTTTCTCTTAAAATCTTTTATTCATGTAAAGCTTTTAATTTTGTGATTAATTTTCTCATATTAGATTATCTGTTTTTTTATGTGAAAATCTTCTCTTAAGAACATTAATAGTGATGTTCAAAACGTTTACTTCTTTCATGTTGTAGTTTAATTAGAATTTTCCTTTTTGTATTGGAATCTTTTATGTACACATGTTTTGTTTCAGGTAAACCTTCGTCTTTTCATAAGGGACACTTTCCCTTTGATCTGTCATGTAGAGGATATTTGTTTTATCATAAAGACTTAATTCATTGAATAATTCATTAAAATAGAGCATTTTGATGTTCACAAATGAACATACCTGAGCCATGCACTGGCAAAAGGGGGTTTAATGCATATCCGTGATGCATGAAACCAATATTCATATAATTATGGAACTGTAAAATCCATTTTGTCTAACAACCAACTTAGTCATAAGGTGTCTGGTCCTTTGACAAGCAGAAAATTGGCCAATAGCAAAAAGTTTTGGCCCGGATCAGCCTGTGCGTACTACACAGGCTGACCTTGGTCAATACTTTTTGCAAATGCATTAAACCCCATTTTCACAGAACATGGCTCATCTGCAAGTTGATATCAAAATGAACAATTTCTTTCTTTCTTATACATGTGTAAATCTTTACCAGTTGATAAAATTTTTTACTTGTCCGAATTGAAAGCAAATTCAGTGTGTCTCAAATGATGGGTATGTCTTTGATAGGGTATAAAAGATTGCAGAAAAATGAGAACATGTTGGATACCAGCATTTACTCCTTTGCCAACAATGTCTTCTGTTATTTGAGAGAGAAATCCCATCATGTGCTCAGTGTTTTGATCTGTTATCTACAAACACTTCCAATTTAGACGAGTCTTTACTTCTGTCTTCAGTAGTTGTTTGTCGGGAAAAAAAGCTTTTTAATCGTAGGTAAATTTGGCCTCAAACCAAACTAACCTTGCCCTCGTTTATTTGTTAGCCATGGGACAAGCCTGATACCGTAAGCCCAGTCTTATAACTGCATGCTTCCTGTAACTCTTTATGAAAAGACAAAATTTTGGACACAACCATATTGAAAACATTTGCAGACAAGTCAGATGTGGCCTAAATGATGACATATGTGTCTGAAAGGGTAGAAAACATTGTGGGAAAAGGAGAAAATGCTGGTTACCAGCATTTTCTACTTTTTCCCACAATGTTTTCAAAAGCTTTCTGTCTCAGGGTTGTTAAAACTCAGGATTGTGTGGTAAAGGGTTAACATAATTAACATAACATCTATCACTGCATGAAAAATAAGTTTGCATCTTATTTTCTTGAAGACTTTGTCTGATGAAATGGTTGGAAAAGTATGAAATATCTTAATTATTCGTGTTCCCCACAATGTTTCAAAAGCCTTCTTTGTATGGCTTGTCAAAACACAGTGATTTTTAGAGGAAGGAAAAGGAAGCCTAGAAAGGAAATTAAAAACTGTTGGTTTATAAAACACAACAAATTGCAGCATTTAGAATGTTTGCTCCTGACTGTTTATTCTACGCACCAAGGCTGAAAAAGGGTCATAACATTGGAAAAGAATTGTTTTACCCTTTAATAAATGACAGAATTTTATGGTGTAATTTGTTTTTGAATGAGTAGAAAACATTTGTAGGAAAAGGAGAAAATGCTGGTCACCAGCATTTTCTCCTTTTTCCCATGATGTTTTAAAAAGCTTTCTTCATCAGGGTGGTTAAAACTCGGGATTGTGTGGTAAAGGGTTAAAAACTGTCGTAACATTGGGCAGGAGAATTGTTTCAATTTCTGACTGACTAATTTTATGTAGCATGCCTTGTTTCTGCTTTCATATCATGTTGCTAATTTTTGTAGAAATGCTTGATAACACTGTAATCCTGCTATTTTAGTATGGATGTATGATACTATAGAACGTTTTTTTTTTCTCATAACGCTTTTGTTCGTTTGTAACTTCTGTTATTTGTGTAAACTGCCCTAAATCCAGAAAGCACTATAACAGTTTTGATCCAATTTCCATCACTGTTGCCTTTTTTTTGCTTGTATAATGGTTTTCCAGAAATGGTCTTACGGTCTCATGACCCATTACCTCCAGGTAAAAATATGCCCAAGAAAGCTATGAAAACTTTCCTTGTAAAACATTGCACCATTAAAATGAACTAAGGACCTCACTGTTTACCACATAATACCCAGTTTAACAATCCTGACTGAAAGGGCTTTTAAAAACATTGAGGAAAAAGGAGAAAATGCTGGTTACCAGCATTTTCTCCTTTTCTGTCAATGTTTTCATAAGCCTTTTTTCCCCCCAGAGTTGTTAAAAGTCAGGATTGTGTGGTAAAGAGTTAAAGAATCTTGTTTCCGCCATATCTCTACCATGTCCTTTGGACAGCCACAAGCTGCTGGAAAATATAAACCATAATGCCAAGCTTCCCTGTGGATAACTTGTTTTCTTGACATCATCTGGGTACTTTGATCCTCTGTCTTTGCCCTGTACTCTGTTCAGATCCTGGACTCTGTTCAAATCCTGCTTGTTGAACATTTCTATCAACCTTGTACTTTGAAGCAATGTCTTTCACCAGTACTCTGTTCAGATCCCGCTTGCTTAACATTTCTATCAGCTGTATTGTGATCTTACCATAGACCAACCGTCTTTTGCCATTCTGTATGAAGAAGCTTTTCATTGTACAGGTACTTTTAGCCAGACTGTCGTAAGTCTATCCACTTAACCATCTTTTGTGATTCTTATGAACACAAACCTTTTCATTGTACATATGTACTGTTTGCTGCCCTGCCTGAAGTGTTTTGTTACGGGAGACCACTCCTTCATGCATGGCTTCGTCCCGATTTAAATACAATACCTAACAACTGCGTTAGAGAGATATCTCTTTAGCTCAGTGGTTATGAGGTTTTAAACCTCGAAAAACGAGGTTATTTGTCCGCCATGGGTTCGAATCCCGCCGGATGAGGTTTGTAGTGCCATGCATTTATTCATTTGTTTCTTTGTTACGGACTTTGTTCGTAAGATGGGGGCTCGTCCGGGATTGGCCATTGAGCCATTAATCCCATTTGTTGTCCAAAAACGGACATTTGTTGTCTAAATAATAGACTTACTGCCTAATAAGGCTTTGAGTCATCAATAAATGATGACTTTAAGAGGGGGTGTGTTACGGGAGACCACTCCTTCATGCATGGCTTCGTCCCAATTTAAATACAATACTTAACAACTGCGTTAGAGAGATATCTCTTTAGCTCAGTGGTTATGAGGTTTTAAACCTCGAAAAACGAGGTTATTTGTCCGCCATGGGTTCGAATCCCGCCAGATGCGGTTTGTAGTGCCATGCATTTATTCATTTGTTTCTTTGTTACGGACTTTGTTCGTAAGACTTTCCACTAAAACTTCTCGTGCAGTCTTTACAAACAGGAACCTTTTTGTTGTACTGTTTGCTGCACTGTCTTAAGTCTATCCACTAAAACATCTTTTGCCATTCTTAAGAACAGGAACCTTTTCATTCTGCTTTAAGCCACATTGCCTTAAGTCTATCCACTAAATCATCTTGTGCCATTCTTTATGAACAGGTACTTTTTCATTGTACTGTCTGCTGCTCTGTCCTCAGTCTATCCACTGTCGTTCAAGTTACCCATTCTCACTGTATAATTATGAAGGTCCCCATACCCTCAACACTTTAGTCACCTAGTATAGCTCGCACATGCTCATAGCCACTATTCTTCAGCCCACCTATACCCAGTATGGTGTGCATTCTCACTTCACTTTGGGTGGTCCATACTGACTACTTTATAGCACCATCTTTACAGGACCCACTTAATCCTTGAAGCACAAAGAAAATTAAATGGACATTCCGAGTAATATCTGAAGATGCAGAGACTGGATTTTTGTAAGAATATCTTGCAGAGAAACAGACAGTGTGATCTGATATCAGATTGCATGTTTTGTGCATTCTGATCTTGGATCTAGTCTGTCCTCATAAGCAGCTAAATCTGAGTTCATTACTTCAAGGTAGTTATATCAACTCCTGTACATTATGCGTAAAGTTGTACTATTAATTTGTATTACAAAGTATGTGAACACCACAAAATTGGCATACCCCTTACCATTTTTTCTGTTGTTTCCTGCATTACTTATATGGTTTTATCACTCCACCATGCACTGGGGATCTCAGCACAGTTTGTTTCCAAGCCACCATTTTCACTTGTCTTTATACGAGTCCCTGGTTTCCAGCATGACATTTTGTCCAATAGTACCAACCATTACATAATGTTCTCGGGCAATCATGGTATCTTTTGTCAGAGGTCTTGCAATTAAGTACTGAATGAATATTCACGCCTGTCATGATGGCCACTCCTATGGAACTGCCAGTCTGTTTTAAGGGGCCAATTTTAGTATTTCCCAGACGTGAAAAAAAAAAATGAGAAAAAAATTGAATTTCTGAATTTTCCCTTTACCACACAATCCCGAGTTTTAACGACCCTGAGGAAAAATCCTTCGGAAAACATTGTTGGAAAAGGAGAAAATGCTGGTAACCAGCATTTTCTCCTTTTTCCCACAATGTTTTCTATCCTATCAAAGACAAATTCCATCATTTGAGCCATAATTGAATTGTTGTCTGCATATGCTTTCAATTTGGACAAGTCTACATTTTTGTCGTGTGGAAAAGATCATTCACCTTTCAATCATCTCTTAGCTACTTGCTAAATACAGCACTAATTTTGTATAATTAATATTGGTGGTGGAACCAAAAGAACTTTTTAATTAAAAATGCAAAGCATTTTGTATAAATAAGATGTATTTGAAATTTCAGAGTACCCCAATATATTTTGAAGGACGGAAGAAGACAGTAGAAAATAAATGTAGCTGACAATCTCAATTATCTCTCATTTGGTTCAACATGACATCTGATTGGACAGTGGTATCCTAGCAACAGTTGATGGAACAGGGACAAAAAACATTATAACTCGTAGACGCAACTCACTCTCGGATGAAAAGTTGAAATTTTTCGGGCAATCAAGAAATTAGGGCTGAACTTTAAAAGAATGATATACATTAATTCAAAGAAATATGTATAGATCGTTGAATTAACAAAATATACCTTTAAACCAGGGGGAAAAAGAAGTAGAAATCTTGCAATCTGACACTTGTTTTGAACAGAAAATGCTACATAGAAGCAGAGAGTGTAAATCCAAGATCAGAGTACATGTTCTGTGCAGTCTGTTTGTAATCTACACTGTCTGCAAAAAACCATAAGTTTTGCTTGGATCACTTAAGGTATTGCAGGAAAGAAAAATTTAGTAACTAAAGCAGACTTACTGTGGCAGTTTCGCTTTATTAAACATTTTTCTTTTGTGCTTGCAGTTTTGATAATTTGGCAAAATATTATTTCCTTATTTTTGCTTTGTATACATATATTCTGTTTAGTTTTTATTAACCCTTTGACCAACCAATATTCTGTTCTTACTACCCTGTGTAGGACGGCTTTTGAAAACCTTGTGGGAAAAGGAGAAAATGTGGGTTACCTGCATTTACACCTTTTCCCACAGTATTTTCTGATCTTTCAATGATGAATCCTGTCAATTCAGTGAGTCACAATTATCATCTGCAACTTTTTTCAAGATGGACAAGTCTTTGAAAAAAATTTTGTCATCGGGTAAAGGGTAACGTTTTTCTTCCCTGGAGTTGCCAATGACTTTTTCGCTTTTATAGTAAGTGTAGAAAAAGATTAGAATGCTCAGAATGTGCTGTCTAATCTTGGATCATACAAGTAGATCTTGAGCAATTTTCAACACAAAGCAACTTTGAAAACAGAGCCTTGAGCTCTGTGTTTACCATTCTGAAATTATCCATTTTGACCGATTTGGCACACTAAGGGTGAATTTTTTACATTGTTTAGCAAACAAATTTTTCTTTCTTTAAGTTTCTTTTTTTTTTTTGTAGGAATGTACAAGTACATAATTATGTATATCAAATAATCTCCCTACCAAACAATCCCACATTTTAAAAACCTTGTGGAGAAAAGCCTCTGAAAACATCATGAGAAAAGGAGAAAATGCTGGTGACCAGCATTTCCTCCTTTTCTCACAATGTTTTGTACCCTTTCAAAGAAGTATCCCATTAATTGAATCACATTTAAATTGTTGTTTGCAAATTCTTAAAGCTTCGAATTCAGGCAAGTTAAAAATTTTGTTGTTTGGTAAAAAGATAAAGCATGTATTTTACAAATATCTGGGGCTGTATTCATCAACAATTCCAAACCTTGAATTTAAGACTAGCCATCCGATTGGCTGAGACATTCTTTCTCTTCCAATCAGATGATAAGTCGATCATTCAGAACATAATTTGAAATTAGTGTGGAAAAAAGCAGTATTCACCAGCCATTTGTCATTCAGGTCTTTGGGGTATTGTCAGAGAAAATGTATTGATTTTTTTCCATCAAAACCAAGCTTTTCATCACTATTTGAATTATCTTATTGAGATTATTTTAAGAAGTTCCCACAACATAGGTTTAGTAAAAAAAAAAGGATGTTTGAACTCTACACCTGGAAGACAAAATTTTTTAGCATCCACTTTGAAAACTTATGGAGACGACAAACCAAATGTGGCTCAAAAGATGGATTTGCCTTTGAGAGGGTAGAGAACATTGTGGGGAAAAGAAGAAATGCTTGAAACCAGCATTTTCTCTTTTTCCCAAAATGTTTTCAAAAGTCCCCTTTTTTCGGTTGTTAAAACTGGGGTAGTATGGTACAGGATTAAAAATGATTTCCATCCCTTTTTTACTTACCTGTGTTTCTGTTTATTCAAATGTAAATTGTTTGGTAAGCTTTGATTGGCTGTGAGGCATAATTTTAACCAATCAGAAGGCTGGTAAAGGATTGAATTGATTGGTGAAAAGAGGTCCCAGTCTGCCTTGCTAGTACAAGTAGTTTCTATTATGTAACAGTTTTAGTTACCGCATCTTAGTTTTAGGCAAGAGGTATAGAAAATATTTGTTGCTTAATGACTACATGTAGAATGAGTAGTTTTACATAATTATGCATGATTTTTGTTGTTGTTCTTTAGAATTAATTTACGAACAGCTTCCCTAACCCTGTCTCAGGCCGGAATTTAGGATATCCGTGGGGAGAACTAAACTGAATTTCATTTTTTGTTGATGTATGTGTACACTTGTATTCAGTAATAGTTTAGCTCTTTACTAAACAATCCTGTGTTTTAATGAGCCTAAGAAAGAAGGCTTTGGAAACCATTGTGTGGAAAAGGAGAAAATGCTGGTAACCAGCATTTTCTCCTTTTTCCCCACAATGTTTTCTACCCTTTCAAAGAAACATGCTATCATTTGCGACAGGTTTAACCCCTAAAGCGCCTTTTGCTACTATATTTGCATTTGGGGTCAGAGTAGATTAAGATCAGACTGCAGTCTGATCTTTCATCTCCACTGTACACTTTGCTGAAACACTACAAACAAAAAGCAATCATGAAATTGCATTTATCTTGGTCTTATTCTAAACTGAAAATTGGTTTTGGTTTTATTCGGCGCTTTAAGGGTCGAACATCATCTACAAATGCTTTCAATTTGGTCGAGACTAAAATTTTGTGGTTAATTTTGGTAAAAAGATGAAGGCTAAACATTAATGGTGAACTCCCCGAACTTCTGATTGCAGTCATACCCATGGAAGTTACCAGCAGAAGGTTTTAAATTACCCGACATGAAATGGCCAAATTTATTTCCCAGAATGCCCTACATAAGAGACGGATGTGAGATTACGGACTGTGTATAGATACAGGAATCAACGATAGAAAATTAAAAAATTTGTTTTTAATATTTTGCTGAAATACGTAGTCATTAAACCTGCTGATAGATTTGTACACGTAGTAAATTTCGAGATTTTTGTGTTTTCGGAAAATAAACACAAGGATAATAGAAATCCAGTGATAGACTGTGTTTACAGAGGACATCTGAATTGATACCAGAAGCTTGAAACTTGTTACTCACTGGTTATATGTTGACCGCCAAACCAAAATTTACCACAAGGGTCAAAAGACAGAAAGATGTGACAGGTGGGAAAAAAAAGCAATTTTTCCCCTCAATCTGTATTAACTCTTTACCACATGACAAACTTTTATACTCACACAAATTCAAAGCTGTTGCAAACAGATTAAATGTGGCTCAATTGATGATAAAACCTGACTCTAGAAGGGTAGAAAATATTGTGGGAAAAGAAGAAAATGTTGGTTACCAGCATTTTCTCCTTTTCCCACAATGTTTTCGAAAGGCCTCTTTCTTAGGGTGGTATAAACTCAGCATTGTGTGAAAAAGAGTTAATAGAATTTATTGAAAAAGGAGCAGTCACTTACAGCAAGCAATCGCTCTTTTTACTACAATGTTTTACAATGCCATATACTGCAGGGACAGCCTAGTAACTAGTTTGTGTAAGGAAAAAGATTGGTGAATTTAGGGCAGAGGTGATCTTGGCCATGAATTTCGATTTGTTTTTTCGGTAGGAGTGTGACACCGAAGAAATGTTACGGGGAAAAAAAACAAGACTTTTATTCAACAGAGTTGCTTAGATCTTTTTCCCTTGTTATAAGTTGAACTTTTACCAAACAATCTCATGTTTTAATGACTTTGAGGAGTAAGGCTTTTGAAAACTTTGTGGGAAAAGGAGAAAATGCTGGTAACCAGCATTTTCTCCTTTTCCCACAAAGTTTTCTACCCTTCCAATGACAAATTTCATCATTTGAACCGCTTTCATTTTGTCGTCTGCAAATGCTTTGAATTTGGACAAGTCTAAATTTTTGTCGTTTGGTAAAGGGTTAAAACAAATTTATGAACAATTTTGGAATCTGATAGAATTTTAATTATCAGGTCTTAACTGTGAGACTTGAGTCAGGATTTTAATCATCAAGTCTTAAGCCTGAGACTTGAGTCAAGAAACTCGTAAGTGTAGCGAGGATGCCCTTGAAATAAGCTGAAAATAAGAACCTATGATACGTAACTCTTTACCAAGCGACTGAATTTGAGACTCGTCGAAACTGAAAGCATTTGCAAATGACAAAATAAATGTTTCTGAAAAAATGAAATATGTTTTTGGAAGGGTAGAAAACATTGTGGGTAAAAGGAGAAAATGCTGGTTACCAGCATTTTCTCCTTTTTCCCACAACGTTTTCAAAAGCATTTTTCCTAAGGGTTGTTAAAGGTAGGGATTGTTTGGTAAAAAGTTTCAATATTTTAGAGTACAAGTAGATAGATTGTTTAGTCTAATATCAAAATTTATTAAACTTGACGGGAAGATAATAAATTTGCTTGTTTTCGATTATAGAACTTCAAATTGTTCTCTGGGAGTGACAGGCTATGTTTATCAAAGCACATGCATAGAAAAATGTTACTAGTAGATAAAAGCGGACAGAATAGGAGTGCTGCTCTGAGAAAAGAGGGTTTCAGTGATGCATTATACCAAACAAGTTATCAGATAATTATGGGCCCATAAAAACAATATTGTTTGACTAAGTCATGACATAGAATGGTCCTTGGTTATGTAGTAAATTTACAAATATTTTGAAAACTTTCTTCGTACCCAAAGGGTTAAATGATTGCTTTGTTTCTATCAAGACACAGTTTGGAACAGCATGGCCTACTTACGTCCATTACACAGACATGTAGGTTCTGAGATGAGTTGGCGTTTGAGATAAAATTGTATCGATTGAGTCTCGGGAAAATGTTATTAAGCGAGCCTTTGGAGAGCTTAATAATGTTTTTTCTTGACGAGTTTAATAATTTTTATCCCAAACACCTGCAACTGTCATATTCTTGTCACATAACAATACTTCACAAATTATAGATCAGAAGATGTAAAACCATCTTTAGATGCACCCATGGTAATATCCATAAACCCATTCACTTCTATGAAATACGTACAAAATGACGTCAAAAACGATGTCACACAGTTGTGATATCAAACGCATATAAGATAAGGAAATTCATGATGGGTATAGTTCACTGAAAACAAAGGAGGTTATGTGATAAATAGTAATGGCTTCATGTGTTTTCTTTTACTGAAATTATTGGGTGTGCTTTACATAAAGAGTTGCTTTCTTAAGTCAGGCCTGAATCTTCCCACGGAACAGGATTACCTCAATTGTGACCTGTGTTATTTGTATGAATTATGCAAAAGTGTGCTCATCGTTCATAGAAAACCATTTGTGTCGTATTGTGTGAAAAACCCAGTCATAAAGTCAATAGTATCCTTTTTATGTGTTGTTGTATACAATGGCTGACTTGCTGACCAATCAAAATTCTACATGTGCTGAGGAAGACAGAGCATTGTTGTTTAAAATGTTTGAATGTTGAGAATGAACTTTGTGCACTGTTATTATACTTATAACGTGTATAAGCATGAACAAATGAAAACATTATAATGCGGGACTTCACTTGTAAATTTTATCATTACCATCATAACATAATTGTGTATATATACTTCTTTCAAATGATTTGCATAACTTTGCTTTGTTTTTCCTTGGCATTTCAAAACGGCCAGTCTTTGAAAAATAAAGTTAGCATCAAACGTAGTAGTAAAGGGTACAGTGAATTTCGAATGTCGTTTTTTACGGTATCTGGGCTTTGCATCGTCTCAGGTTGAGAACATTTTTTTTCAGCGTAGCTGAATGTGCTGGCTTTTGACCTACTGTTTGGTATTGATAACAAATGAATAAATAGAAATTTGTGATTGGTTAAAAATATAGACATGTTTATTTTGAGTGCCCCTGCCCATTTGCTGGCAAATTTACCCCATCCTATCTTTTTTGAAGATATTGCTTGTTTCCTATGAATAAGCCAGAGGTCAAAAGTAATTTTAGCTAATCAAAACGATGCTGTAACAATGAAAGGTAGGAATTGAATCAATTTCGTTGCCAAAGGAAAAAAAAAAGAAAAGATCACCAAACTTGGTTTATAATGTTTATAATGTTTAGGCTAATGTCTTTACCAAACAACAAAATCCTGAACAAGACAAAATTCAAAGCATTTGCAGACGACATAAAAAATGTAGCTGAAATGATAGTTTCTGTCTTTGAAATGATAAAAAAATGTTTGTGGGAAAAGGAGAAAATGCTGGTTACCAGCATTTTCTCCATTTTGCACAATGTTTCCAAAAGCCATCTTGTTCAGGGGTTGTTAAAACTAGGGATTGTGCCAGAAAGAGTTACTGTAGCAAAAAGATAGAAGTAAGTCAGTCATATAAAAAAAAGTAAATCCATTCACTTCGAAAACCACATTTTAAATGAGAGATGAAGGCCGAGTGTTATGATTTTTTTACCCAGGAATTGTTAGTTCATTGTATTTATTATTTCTCCAGTGAGTGAATATGTTGTTTTCCTCCATCTCTCTCTCTCTCTTACTCTGTTGTCCATTTTTTTCCTTCCTTCAGCATATCCATAGTGTGTTAGTTTTTTGCAGGTTTAATCCTTTACCAAGCAATACCTAGTTTTAATGACTCCGAGTTAAGAGGCATTTGAAAACATTGTGAAGAAAAAGGAGAAAATGCTATTAACCAGCATTTTTTCCTTTTCCCACAATGTTTTCTACCCTTTCTGATACAAATTCCATCAGTTTAGTGGCATTTTATTTGTCGGCTGCAAATGTTTTAAATTTGGGACTCGTTTGAATTTTTGTTGTATGGTAAGGAATTAACACTTTACCAAACAACAAAGACTTTTCCACCTTGCTAGCATTTGTAGACAACAAATTGAATGCAGGAAGATAAAATTTGTCTTTAATAGGGCAGAAAACATTGTGGAAGAAAGGAGAAAATGATGGTAACCAGCATTTTCTCCTTTTCCCACAATTCTTTTTAAAAGCTTTTGTATTGGAAGTCGTTAAATAATGTTTGTTTGGTAAAGAATTAAATATGTATCTGGAGTTTTTATGCTTTGGTGTTTTATCTTTTCTCAATGACTATTATTATTATTATTATCATTATTATGATGATGATTGTTAGAAAGATGTATGGAACATAATTGTACGACAGGTTATTGTAAAATCGAAATTGTCTAATTACAATTTCTTTCAAAGACGGAATCAAATCATCGAATATTGCCATTTTGTTGAACATGTCCGTGTGTTAGTGTGTAGCACGACGCTTTATTTCCCAGGCATTGAGAGAAAAAATTTATACTAGCGTTATATCCGAAAATAGGACAGATTTTTCAGTGTACTAGACTGTAGACAATCATAAAAAAAGGATAGAAAACATTATGGGAAAAGGAAAAAAGGCTGGTTACCAGCATTTTCTCCTTTTCCCACAATGTTTCCAAAAGCCTTTCTACTCAGATTTATTGTAAGTCCAGATTGTTTGGTAAAGCATTGAAGGTTTTAGGTCACAAGTTGAGTACAAACTGAGAATCCAGCAGTTGACAGTGTAGATCTAAGATCAGATATTCTGTGCAGTCTGCTCTTGTTCTACACTGTCTGGAGAAGCAACCTATGTTCCATCATGGTACCAGACAGGTAATAGCGTGAAAAACTCTTGTCTGACTTCTGCCCGTGAAATAAAGCGTTTGTCGTGTCATTGGTATTTGGAGGTACAGTAGTTGTATAATATTTATTGTAGTTTATTTATAGGTCCACTGGCTGCCAAATTTGAACAATTCAGGGTTCAAAATCCAGACAAATTTAAGTTATACAATGTAAAAGTATTGATATTATTATAAGTCTGATAATGTGTTGCACTTGAATCTGTAACAGTTAAAGTCGCTGGTAGAAAAATATATTGTAAAACTAGAATAAAAGTTGCCAACTTTCGTTCTAGTTTACCGATACATTTTTCTGCAAGTGACTGAAACTATGGTAGATTGCACTGAAACACATTATCAGATTTATAGTAATATTCCTACTTTTAAATGGTATAAATAAGATTCATCTGCATTTTGAATTCGGAATTCATTACTTTTGGTTGGTAGTGTGCCTTTAAGAGATACTTACTTTGATAAGTTTGTTCCATTTCTTCATCCTGTAAATTATTCTTACCTTACTAAGCGGGAAGTTTTTTTTTTTTTCAAATTTTATGTGACTTTATTGTGTAAATACTGAGTGTGGTTTATTTAGATTGGCTGGTTGGTAAAATTGGTTATGTTGAGAAACTTCTGATTTGTTATATTTGCCTGATTTTATAAATTTTATACATGTACCTGCTGAATTTGCAATATGTGCTTTTAGAAGTTTCCTTCAAAAATTGGGATGATCAGCATTTTAAAAGGTTTGATTATAATGTATGGGAAAACATTCTGGCAAAAGGAAAAATTAGTTTTAAAGAAAGGCAACTGACTCAGTAAGTTCTGACACATGTTTGCCAATTTTACTAATTGTTCTTGTTTGCAGTTACTGGTCAGGTTTCAAATTCCATTGGAAAACTCAAACCTTGCATTTTCTATTCTTGTTAAAAAACATATTAGTCCTGCCTTTAGAGGCAAATCTTCTGATTGGTTGAAAACAGGCTCTTCAGATAATCAGAAAAGCTACCATTAGAGATGTGTCTTCTTATTGCTAGAAAACAAACTCCTCAGCCAATCAGAGGTTGCTATTGAATTGTAGAGGGAAAAACTGATGTGAATATGATTGGGGAATGTATGCCCTGACCTGTAATTTCATTCATGAGAGAAAACGGGAAAAGTTATATTTTTTTTTTCCAATTTAGACAGTTTACTTGTATTGTCAGTTAGAGCTGAGAGCTCGTCCACAAATATGTCTTAAGGTCTTGGTCGTTAAGCTCATTATGAGTTCTTCTTTAACTCTTTTCCTAACGTCAAAATTTGGTACTGGACCATATTGAAAGCATATGCAGACAACAAAATAAACGTAGCTCAAATAATGTTCTCTGTCTTTGATAGTGTTAAAAAACATTGTTGGAAAAGGAGAAAATGCTGGTTAGCAGCATTCTCTCCTTTTCCAACATTGTTTTCCAAAGCCTTCTTTTTTCAGGGTCTGTAAAAGATGGGACTTTGTGGTAAAGGGTTAACCCTTCAACAAACAATCGCTAGTTTTAACAACCCTATTGGAGAAAGTCTTTAAAAACATTGTGGGAAAATGAGAAAATACTGGTTACCAGCATTTTCTCCTTTTTACAACAATGTTTCCAAAGTCTTTGTCCTCAGGGTCGTTAGAATTGTGACTTTTGACATTTTGCAGAAAGTACAGTTTTTGAAGAATAACGAGTTTAATGATCCAATATCTTGAAACTGTGTTAGTGTCACTCGAGGGACGTTACGTCAATGGGAAAATTCCGTGAATTTGTCGGTTCTAATTTCAGATTTTATGAAATAGATGCACGAAGGCAGATTGTTAAACAGATTTAATTGCCCATTTTGATTGTGTTCGTTACCTTGGACTTGTGATTTTTTTTTATATTTTAAATCAAGTGTTTTTTTAGATAGTCTGGCAGCTGTAATATAGATAATGCTACGAGCGTGGAGAGACTTGTAATATGTACATGCAGGTTTTCCATATTTGCTTGATTCTAAATTGCTTAAATTTCAGTGGTCCTAAGCAATTTGATGGGATCATATTTTACATTCTTGCTTATATGAAAACCTGCCATGCATCATTACAAGTTTTTCACAGCTGAGGTCTGCCAAAATTATTAAATAAAACACATTTTAAAAAAAAAAGCTTGTGTTTGTCTTGTTTTATAATCCATTGGAGAAATGTCTTCTTCAAATAATTGGTCTATTTACACTAATGGCACAGAGGTTTACTCTGCATAAAAACAAAAAAATCTGGACTCTTCCAGCTCTATCAAACAACAAAATTTTACTTTCACCCGAATTAAATTATTCATTGAATGGCCTCTTACACCATTTTCAATCATTCAGACAGATCATGGCGACAGCTCATAGGGCTATGGCTCTGGAATGTCTTGCGTAAGGACTCTCCCATGCTTCAAGTGTGGCTCAAACACAGGGTCTCTAGGTTACAAGTCCTACACATTGCCACTAAGCCACACAAGACCCCCACCCAAACTTAAAGCTGTTCCAAACTACAAATTACAAATTTCTCCTTTTCCCACACTGTTTTCAAAAGGGTACTTCCACAGGGTTGTTAAAACACACAATTGTTTAGTAAAGGGCAAATTTGGAGTTATCTCCCTTAAAACTGGTCCAGCAGTAATTGTTTTCCTTGTAATACTCTGTACACAGAGCGCTGCACATTGAAGAGACGGTTAATGTAAGATAGAGTAAGGGATATTGATGACTGCAACCTAGATGCATAGAGGCTCAAGGAATCATCATGGCAAATGGAGAAAATAATCTGCCATAGATTCTCAAACGCCTCATTTGGAACATGCTACAAAATGTTTTCAAGACAACAGTAAGCTCTTTACCAAATGACATATTTTGTTCTCTACCAATTTGAAAGAATCTGGACAACAAATCAAATTAGTTAAAGTAATTATTTTTGTCTGTGATAGGGAATTAAACACTTTAGAAAAAGGAGAAAATGCTGGTAACCAGCATTTTCTTCTTTTCCCACAATGTTTTCTAAGGCCTTCCTCTTCAGGGTTGTAAAAACTTGGAATAATGTGGTTGAACACTCACACTTCCCAATCTCTCTCCCTCTCTCTCTCCCTCTCTCTCTCTCTCTCTCTCTCTCTCTCTCTCTCTCTCTCTCTCTCTCTCTCTCTCTCTCTCTCCCCCCCCCACCCCCCAAAGAAGATAGCTTCTAAAAATGTTGGGGAAAATAGACAAAATACTGGTACCAGCATATTCTCCCTCTTCCACTATGTTTTCTACCCTTTCATATAGATATTCAATCATTTATGGCAAACCTAATTTGTTTTCTGCAAATGTTTTCAATATGAATTTTGGTAACAAGAAATCAACACAGAAACTGTATGACTTAGGAAAGAAAAACCATTATCATATATGGCTTACAACACGCGAGAAGGGGCATTCGGACATTTGCGTAAAGTGTTGTCTCGGATCAGCCTGCGCAGTCTGCGCAGGCTGATCCTAGACGACACTTTACATCAACATTAGTTTTTGTCCTACAGTAGACTTGCGTAAACAAGAAAATCACACACGATCAGAAAGTGTTGTCTCGGATCAGCCTGCGCGGACTGCGCAGGCTGATCCGAGATGACACTTTACGCAAATGTCCGAATGCCCCTTTTTCGCGTGTTGCAGGCCATATAGTCACACTCAACCCTTGAAATTATCTCCCTTTGAAATTTATTAAAATTCCTATTTCAGCAAATTTTATGATTTCTTTTTACTTCCTTTAGTTTGGACGTCACTAACCATGACTAGAAGCTACTTTTCCTATAAAGAAATTGTTGAGAAATGGCTTCTACATAAAACCTTGCAAATTTGGAGTTGTCTCCCTTAAAATTGGTCCGGCAGTCATGTCAGTAGAATGTTGAATTTTTGTTCCTTGTAATACTCTGTAGACAGAGCACTGCATATAGAAGACATGAAGATGTAATATAAATGAACAGCAAAGGAAGAGATATTGATGACTGCAACCTGGATGCACAGAGGCTCGAGAAATCATCAGGGCAAATGGAGAAAATAATCTACCGGAGATTCACATATGCCCCATTTGGGAAATGCGACAAAATTTTTTCAAGACAAGAGTTAAATACACACCCTCAACAATCTCTCTGTCTATGGTTCTGTCTCTATTTTTCTCTGTCTGTCTGTCTGTCCGTCCATCCACCCCCCACCCCTCTCTCTCTCTCTCTCTCTCTCTCTCTCTCTCTCTTACACAAAGAAGCCAGCTTCTGAAAATGTTGTAGGAAATGGAGAGAATGCTGATACCAGCATATTCTCGCTCTTCTACAATCCTTTCCAAGATATTTTCAATCATTTATCATGCCAAACCAATTTTTTTGTCTGCAAATCTTTTCAATATGGATAATGATAGCAAGAAAACAAGACAGACTCTGTATGATTTGAGGCATACAAGCCATTGTCATATCTGGTCACACACAACTCTTGAAATTATCTCCCTTTGAAAATTTACAAAATTTCATCTTTTGCAAATTTTATGATTTCTTTTAATTTCCTTTTACTTGGACATCACTCACCAGAAGTAGAAGTTTCTTTTCCTACAAAGAAATTGTTGCAAAGTAGCTTCTAAATAAAACCTTGCAAATTTGGAGTTATCTCCCTTAAAACTGGTCCAGCAGTCATGTCAGTAGGTAGTGGAATCTTTTGTCCTTGTAATACCCTGTACATAGAGCACTGCACAGTAAAGACACAGTTAATGAAAGATAATTAAATTAGTTATTGATGAGTGCAATCTTTATGCATAATAGCTGAAGAAATCATCATGGCAAATGGAGAAAATAATCTACCAGAGGTTCCCAAGCACGTCTTTTGAAAGATGCTACAAAATATTGTTTCAAGCCAAGAGTTAAATAACAATTTCTTAACAATTTCTCTGTCTGTCTCTCTATCTGTCTGTCACTCTGTCTGCCTGTCTGTCTGTCCATCAGTCCATCCATCCCTTTGTCTCTGTCTGTCTGTCTGTGCCTCTCTTGCTCTCTCTCTCTCTCTCTCTCTTGCTCTCACACTCTTACACAGAGGCCAGCTTCTGAAAATGTTGTGGAAAATGGAGAGAATGCTGATACCAGCATATTCTCCATCTTCTACCATGTTTTCAATCCTTCCAAGATATCTTCAGTCATTTATGGCAAACCAAATTTATTGTCTGCAAATCTTTTCAATATACAAGTAGATAATGAGGGCAAGAAAACAAATGTTGTGGAAAATGGAGAGAATGCTGATACCAGCATATTCTCCATCTTCTACCATGTTTTCAATCCTTCCAAGATATCTTCAGTCATTTATGGCAAACCAAATTTATTGTCTGCAAATCTTTTCAATATACAAGTAGATAATGAGGGCAAGAAAACAAGACAGACTCTGTATGATTTGAGGCATACAACATATTGTCATATCTGGTCACACACAACTCTTGAAATTATCTCCCTTTGAAAATTTACAAAATTTTATTTTTTGCAAATTTTATGATTTCTTTTAATTTCCTTTTACTTGGACGTCACTCACCAGAAGTAGAAGCTTCTTTTCCTACAAAGAAATTGTTGCAAAGTAGCTTCTAAATAAAACCTTGCAAATTTGGAGTTATCTCCCTTAAAACTGGTCCAGCAGTCATGTCAGTAGGTAGTTGAACCTTTTGTCCTTGTAATACCCTGTACATAGAGCATTGCACAGTAAAGACACAGTTTATGAGAGATAAAAGGAAGACGTATTGATGATGGCAATCTTGATGGGAAGAGACTCAAGAAATCATCATGACAAATGGAGAAAATAATCTACCAGAGATTTCCAAATACCTCTTTTGGAAGAGGCTACAAAATATTTTTTCAAGACAAAAGTTAAACAACTTCCTGAGTCTCTCTCTCTCTCTCATTTTCATTCTCTAACTAAAAGAAGACAGTTTCTGAAAACATTGAGGGAAATCTTAACCTCTCTCTCTTTGACCTTAAGAAGAAAGCCCCTGAAAACAATGTGGCAAACAGAGAAAATGCTTGTATCAGCATTTTTCTTTTCTACCCTTTCCTAGACAAATGCCTTCATTTGAGCTAAACATAATTACTTTTGTTGTCTACAAATGCTTTCATTATGGATCAACCTATAGACTTTGCAATAATTCTAGTATATAGTTAACCCTTTGTCATGAAACAAAAAAGTAGAATTGTCCAAATTGAAAGCAATAATAGGAGACAATTCGGACCTGGTTCAAATGATGGAATTTGTCTTTGATAGGGTAGAAAACATTGTGGAAAAGGGAGAAAATGCTGGTTACCAGCATTTTCTCCTTTTCCCTCAATGTTTTCATAAAGTTTCCTTAAGGTTTAATTGAGTAGTAAAGGGTTAAACCAGCCATTTTGACTGTGATGCAACAAAATGACTGTTTAAATAAGTTTTAAGGGAGGTAACTCTATTTTTGCAAGGTTTCAGATACAAGCTACTTATCAAGGGTTTGTTTAATGGAAAAGAAGCTTCTAATAATGGTTAGTAACGTCCAAGTCAGAAAAGTTACAGAAATTGTGTGATAAATGGAAAAAGGCCGATTTTGTTGATTTTCAAAGGGAGATAATCTGACCATTCTTTATAAGCAGAAATATCACCAAAAATTAAATGATTTCTTTGACTGAAAAAAAGTTAACTTTGTGAAGTGTTCTTCACAAAGTCCCCAGTTTTAATGACCTTGAGAGAAGAAGCCTTTTTGAAAACATTGTGGGAAAAGGAGAAAATGCTGCTAACCAGCATTTTCTCCTTCTCCCACTATGTTTTCAACCTGTTCTGGAAAAATTCATCATTTGGGTCAAACCTATTTTGTTTTCTGCAAATGTTTTCATAGTGGATTAGCCTATAGACTTTGCAATTATTCTAGTTAAGGCTTAACCCTTTACCACATAACAAGAATGTAGACTAGTCGAAATTCAAAGTGATTACAAAGGACCATTTTAACTTGACTGAAATGATGGAATTTGTGTTTAATAGGGGAAAAAACATTGTGGAAAAGGAGAAAAGGGTGGTTACCAGCATTTTCTCCTTTTCCCTCAATGTTTTCATAAGGTTTACCTAAGGTTTAATTGAGTAGTAAAGGGTTAAACCAGCCATTTTGACTGTGATGCAACAAAATGACTGTTTAAATAAGTTTTAAGGGAGGTAACTCCATTTTTGCAAGGTTTTAGATACAGACTACTTATCATGAGTTTGTTTAATGGAAAAGAAGCTTCTTACAATGGTTAGTAACGTCTAAGTCAGAAAAGTTACAGAAATTGTATGATAAATGGAAAAAAGCTGATTTTGTTAATTTTCAAAGGGAGATAATTTAAAAAGGCTATTTAAAGGGTCTTGTCCATTCTTTCTTGTCACCAAAGATTTATTTATTTATCTCTTTGGTTGAAAAAAGTTGATTTTTGTTAATGTTTTACCACACAGTTCCCAGTTTTGAATAACCTTGCAAGAAAAGGCATCTTTGAAAACATTGTGGGAAAAGGAGAAAA
This sequence comes from Hippopus hippopus, assembly GCA_946811185.2. Taxonomy (NCBI): domain Eukaryota; kingdom Metazoa; phylum Mollusca; class Bivalvia; order Cardiida; family Cardiidae; genus Hippopus; species Hippopus hippopus. The sequence goes on from OX328109.1 coordinate 2,602,802, forward strand.
TGCTGGTTGCCAGCATTTTCTCCTTCTCCCACAATGTTTTCTGCCCTTTCCTGGAAAAATTCCATCATTTGAGCCAAATATTTTTGTTGTCTGCAAAGCTATTAATACCAATTAACCCAAAAAACCTGTTAAAACCCTATACAAAGCTAAAACACACACTGACTTTCATGCAGTAAGATGACTGAAAAATAAGTTTTAAGGGAGGTAACTCCATTTTTGCAAGGTTTTAGATACAAGCTATTTACCCAAAAATTGTTTTATGGAAAAGAAGCCTGTAATAATGGTTAGTAACGTCCAAGACAAAAAAGTTTCAGAAATTGCGTGATAAATGGAAAAAAGCTGATTTTGTTAATTTTCAAAGGGAGATAATCTGAAGAGATCATTTGAATCTGTGCTCATTCTTTATGAGCAATGTCACTAGAAATTAATTCTTTTTTGATAGAATGTTTTTTTCTCTCTGATAGGGTGACAGAATGAGAGGTCTGTTCCCATTCTTTTTTGAATGGTATGGTTTAACTCTTCACCAGATAACAAAAATTCTGGTCTCGACCAAATTGAAAACATTTGCAGAATGATAACAAATTAATTATTGCTAAAAAGATGACTATTGTCTTTGATAGGTTAAAAAACATTGGGGGAAAAGGAGAAAATGCTGGTTACCAGCATTTTCTCCTTTTCCCACAATGTTTTCAAAAGCCTTCTTCATCAGTGTCATTAAAAGTCGGGATTGAGGGGTAAAGGGTTAACTCTTTACAAGATGACAAAACTTTAGACATGTCCAAATTGACAGCATTTGTAAAAAGTTAACAGCATGAATCAAAGGACGAAGTTTGTTTTAAACAGGGTAAAAGAACATTGTAAGAAAAGCAGAAAAAGCTGGCTGTCAGCATTTTCTCCTTTATCCACAATGTTTGCAAAAGTCTTCTTTCTCAGAGTCGTTAAAACTCAAAATTGTTTGGTATAGGGTGAAACTTCATTTTTAATATGTTTTCTAGTTACATTGCAACAGCCTGTGCAATTTACCCATGTTTTCCTTAACTACACACAACATTCTTTTAAAGTCATTGGCTGCTTTTCTGCATAAAAATCTTCTGAACCATATTCAGCAGTGATAGAGGAATGTATCCTGTTGCAATGACTATCATCAATCTTGGAAAGAAATTGACCAAGCTGAGAAATGAACCAGCGCCCCGGTAGGTTTTAGGAAATGTGCATAGTTCACTAAGTGAAATATCTTTGCAAAAAAAATGGCAGTCCTGCAATTATGTGGTCTTTTTTTTCTTTATTCCTTTTACAGGAAAAAAAAAAGAGATTTTTGAGAGAGAGAGAGAGAGAGAGAGAAAGTGACAGGGGGAGAGAGAGAGCAGGAGGAAAGAAACCCGTCCTAACTTATGCATAACTCTTGAATGTGCTCAGTGCATAGCATGACCACATGGGACCCCATTTATTCATCTCATCGAAGCACTTTTTAGTAAGTTTAGGTGGCCAGCTGTGGGGATCCAACCCACATCTTCCCAAGTTGCCCAAGATTTCACATTCACATTTCTCTTGCTCTACAATCTGAACTATTGGGGTTGATCTGCAGAGGAATGGGTTACAAATGATAAACAAAGTATACAAATAAATGCTGTCTCTTTATTCATTGTTTTAAAAAAAAATCAGTTTAAATACAAATCTTAACTAGAATATTGAAAGAAATGCATTCAAAATATGAGCCATGCCCTGGCTAAAGGGGGTTTAATGCATCTCTGTGATGCATCATATCAAGCAAGTCATAGTAGATCCATAAAATCTATTTTGTCTAACAACCAACTGAATCCTTATGTAAACTGGTCCTTCAACATGCAGAAAATTAATTGTTTGCAAAAAGTTTCCACCCACGTCAGCCTGCGCGGACTGTGCAGAAGTCCGCACAGGCTGACATGGGTCAAAACTTTTTGCAGATGCATTAACGCCCCTTTTCACAGAATAGGCTCATATCTAATAACCAACCACTTGTAACTAAATGGTAAAAGATGGTAAAAACGGCAGCTAAGTGAAACTTCACTAAAGGGAGGTAATCATGCCACAACAGAAAGATGGGATTTCCTCTCTGCCATGAAACAACTGTACTGATGTTAAAACTTGTAGCAGATACAGGGAGCAGAGCGAGTCAAGTTGAAAACTACATTCTTTATAGCAAAATTATGTTTATGGTACTTTGATTCTACAGATAAAAAAATTCCATACTTTTTCCCTTAACAATTTGAAAAATAAGTCTAGTCTAAAATTTTGTCGTTTCATAAAGAGTTAACCCTTTACCACAACATCCCGAGATTTAACAACCCTGAGAAAGAAGTCTTTTGAAAACATTGAGGGAAATAAGAGATAATGCTGGTAAGCAGTATTTTCTCCATTTCCTGCAATGTTTTCTGCTACATAAAAGACAAATTCCATCATTTAAATATCAAATTGAAATTGTCATCTGCAAATGCTTTCAATTTTGACAGGTTCACATTTCTGTTTTGTAATAAAGAGTTAAATGGTAGTTTTAAGGGAGTATTACTGAACCCTAAAAAATGCATAATGATAGTTTAAAATCTTTGGTAAACTTAGTCTGAACATTTAAAGATCAGGTTGGTGGGAATATTATGCGTATATATCAAAAAAATCTTTTGATGTATCATATATTAAAAAAAAAAAAAATTGAAAATTAAAATCTTTAATGACCTAAAATCCTGGTTTAAAAAAAACGGTGAGAGTTGTTACAAAAACGAAAGATATATAAATTAACACTTAAAGCACCTTTTGTAACTATACTTGCCTTTGCGGCCAGAGTAGATCAAAGACCAGAATGCACAAAACGTGCAGTCTGGTCTTTGATCTACACTGTCCACCTTGCACAGGCATTCTAGACAATAACAACAATGAAATTGTAATTAGAATGAAAATGTTCACAAGGTTTATTCGACACTCCAATGATTAAAGAAATATATGACTCACTCTGTCGAGTCTCAATGCTACAATAACAACAACAGCACATTTCATTTGGGGTCATACCTCCCTTATTGTATTAAAAATTTTATAAGTCCTTTAACCCTTCACCAGACGACAAAGTTTAGCCTTGTCCAAATTGAAAGCATTTGCAGACAACAATTTCAATGTTGCTTAAGTGATACAATCTTTCTTTGATAGGGTAGAAAACATTTTGGGAAAAGGAGAAAATGCTGGTTACCAGCATTTTCTCCTTTTCCCTCAATGTTTTCAGGAGGCCTCTTTCCCAGGGTCGTTAAAAGTCTGCATTGTGTGGTAAAGGGTTAACCTTAAACTCTTTACCACACAATTGTGAGTTTTAACGACCCCGACAGAAAAGACATTTAAAAACATTGTTGGAAAAGGAGAAAATGCTGGTACCAATAAATCTTTTGAAAAGAATGTTGGAAAAGGAGAAAATGCCAGTCGGCAGAATTTTCAACTTTTCCCACAATGCTTTCAATGGCCCTTCTCTTCAGGGATGTTTAAAGATGAGATTGTGTGATAAACGGTTAATGTACGTTTCATTATTTTGTCTGCAATCGCTTTCAATGTTTTCAATGGCCCTTCTCTTCATGGCTGTTAAAAGACGGGATTGTGTGGGTTAAGCTACATTTCATTTTTTTTGCCTGTAATTGCTTTCAATTTTGATAAGTTTGATTCTTTATGGTCTGTTAAAAATGGACTAGTAATGCTTTTAAATACAGTTTCTCATCAACAATTTCCTAAATGAGAGAATATTAAAAAAAATTAACATATTTAACTCTTCACCATACAACAAAATTGAATATTTGTCCATATTAAAAGCATCCACATTTGAAGAATTCATTGTGGCTCATATAATTAATTGATTGAATGGTGTTTAACGCCGCTATCAACATTATTTTGGTCATATTACGGCGACAGTTCACATATTCCTGTATTTCCTGGGTTTTACCAGTGCTAGGCTGGGGCTCTGAAGCGTCTTGCCCAAGGATATTCCCACGAAAAACCCAGTGGATTCAGTGCAGCCCGAACCCGGGGCCTCCAGGTTACGAGTCCCACACTGTACCACTGAGCCACTCAGGACCCCGGCTCATATAATTAAAGTTATTTTTGAAAGGGTAGAAAAAATTGTGGGAAAAGGAGAAAATGCTGGCCACCAGCTGTTTTCTCCTTTTCCCGCAAAGTTTTCTACCCTTTCACAGAAAAATCCTGTTTTTAAAAGGCCATTTCTTCAAGGTTTTTAACACTCAATGTTATTTGGTAAAGACTTTAAAAGACAGGAAAGATCAATAATGAACACACATAAAATAAAAAGAAGCAGCTTATAGTTGTTTACACATATATATTTAGATCTACTAGTTCACCCCTACCAATCTTGTGTTCTAATGACTGTAGGAAAACACCTTTTTACCTGGATACCTGCATTTTCTCCTCTTCCCACAATGTTTTCAATAGTCTTCTTCCGCAGGGTCATTTAAAACACCCGGCTTCGTGGTAAGGGTTAACTGTTTACTACACAGTCCTGACTTTAAAACGACCCAGAGAAAAAAGGACTTTTGAAAACATTGTGGGAAAAGGAGAAAATGCTGGTAACCAGCATTTTCTCCTTTTCCCACAAAGTTTTCTTTCCTTTCAAAAACAAATCTCAATTTTCCAGTCATATTTATTTTGTCGTCTGCAACTGCTTTCAATTTGGGTGAGTCTAAGATTCTGTCATTTGGTAAAGAGTTAACTCTTTACAGTACAACATATTTCAGACTGATCCAAATTGAAAGCATTTGCAGACGACAAATCAAATGTGGCTGAAATAATTGGATTTAGTCCCAAAAGGTTTGAAAGCAATGTGAGAAAAGGAGAAAACGCTGGTTACCAGCATTTTCTCCTTTTCCCACAATGTTTTCAAAAGTTTAATTTTCCAAAGTCATTAAATCTCTGGATTGTGTGGTAATGGGTAAAGAAAAAAAAAGATGAAGCTATAACATGGGCAGTGCACTCTCACCATTAATTCTTCAAAAAGTCTCCAACAAGTATCAACCACTGCGATACACAGGTCTCCAAAATATCGCAAGTCTTAAAAAAAAAAAGAGAAAAATCTCACTTAACGAAAAAAAAATGTGTTTTTTTTTCAAATAAAAAATCTTCAATGGATATACAAAGTTTAATTAATGCCCTTTGAACAAAAATTTTAGAGTAAATAATTTACAACTTTCTAAACCCAAGAAAGATGGATTAGTGTTGAAAAAAATTAACTCTTTACCTAACAACCAAAGTTTAGACATGTCCAAAAATTGAAAGGATTTGCAGACGACAAAATAAACCCAACTCAAACATTGAAATTTCTTTACAGAAGGGTAGAAAGCATTGAGGGAAAAGGAGATAATGCTGGTTACCAGCATTTTCTCCTTTTTCCTCAAAGTTTTCAAAAGCCTTTCGCAAGGTTGTTAAAAGTTAGGCCTGTGTGCTAAAGACTTAAAGAAAAATGACATGGAAATTTTTAATCTTACATTAATTGTAGATTTTGTATACCCATGTGACTTAAAAACCCAAAGTTTGTTTCAACTTTTTTGATTGGTACTGATAGCTTGTATTTCACTGGAAGGCCTGTATTCAGCGAATTAGATTACTTGTTACAAACTTTAGTATTACAATCTCTGATTGGGCAAGAATTATAGTATGGAGTAAGCACTAGGCAAGAATAATGGTCCTATATACAAAGTCTATGAAGTTATACAAACAAATACAGTTTTGCATTTGTTACAATGATTTACTGTCGTCATGCCCCTGCATTCTAGCAGGATTCAGACAGGTAGAAGTTTTTTTTTTTATTTTCCATTTTTTTCTTCCTCTTTTTTCTCCTCCATTTCTCTTCATTCTTCAAGCCATCTTCTCACACCATCATACGAAAAAATAACTTTCAAATAACTTTCAAAATCACCGAGCGGAGTTAACCCAGTACAAAACAATCTCAAGGTTTAATGACAATGAAAAGGAAGGCTTCTAAAACATTGTGAGAAAAGGAGAAAATGCTGGCAACCAGCATTTTCTCCTTTTCCCACAATGTTTAAAGCCTTAAACCTCTGGCGTTGTAGAAACCTTTGATTGTGTGGTTAATTGGGAAAAAGCGAACTGTGCCTCACTAGGAAACCTCTTTTTTGGATCTCTTGTCTACGACACACACACAAGAAACTAAACGAAAGACCTGCCATCAAAGCACCATAACCACTAACATGTATTTCATAAAATCTCAATCTGGGATGATTTATCTTAAACCATTAAACAAATGATCCTGTGTTCTAACAACATTTAAAAAGGACGGCTTATGAAATCATTGTGGGAAAAGGTTCAGCATTTTCTTCTTTCCCCACAATGTTTTCTATGTTCTAAAAGATAGAAATTGTCATTTGAGCTACATTTATTTTGTCCTCTGCAAATGCTCTCAATTTCATTGAGTCCTGAATTTTGTCATTCTGCATTTCTAACTTATAACCCTTTTTCTGCACAATGCCGACTTTTAACGACCCTGTGGAAAGAAGCCTTTTGAAAACATTGTGGAAAAAGGAGAAAATGCTGGTAACCAGCATTTTCTCCATCTCCCACAATGTTTTATACCCTATCAAAGAACAATTGCACCATTTGAGCCACATTAAAATTGTCGTCTGCAAATGCTTTCAATTTGGACAAGGCTAAAGTTTGGTTGTCTGGTAAAGGGTTAACTCTTTCACTGCTAAGACCTCTTTTGAAGGCAACCCAGAGAGATTTTCATCTTACAGGCTTTACCAAACAAGCAAACAGTATAGATCCATGATTTAATCTTTTGCAGACAGCATAGATCAAGATCAGACTGCACCTTATGTGCAGTCTGATCTTGATCCATGCTATCTGCAAAAAGCCCACTTTTTCCCATTTGCAGTGCTGAAAAGTTTATCGATACAACTTTTAATAGATTTGCGGGTTTACAGGCAAAATACGACATCTATACATGAACAAAAAAGGAAGATAGCAACTTCTTCCAATAACCTCCCAAAAATGCTCACAAAATTTGAATACGAAAACACATATAAATACCCCTTTGAGTCGTACTCAAGGAGTGGAAAAAAAAATTGATAAAACGCAAGTTGTTTGACAAAATACTTAAAAAAAAAAAAGACAATAAAAACAAACAAAAACTGTGGACTAGTAGTTTTAACTTCTCATTTAAAATATGGAAGAAAAAAGTATTTTGCAAAAAAAATATTATGAGACAACATAAACTTTGCTTTGATTCTTACTTTTATTGCTCAGTACAGTCTAACTTGAACTCAACTAAATATTGCACAGTAAGAAACCAGTACAGGAAAATTAGAGCAGTTTCTCCACCCCCTACAACGTTTACCATTCAATTTTCTTTTTACTTATTACCTTCTGAGTCAGCAGAAGACAAGTTTGAAAATATTCTTGAAAAATATGCAAAACGGATATGAAGTAACGGTTTACCACACAATCCTGAATTTAACCAACCCTGTTGAAAGAAGCTTTTGAAAACATTGTGGGAAAAGGAGAAAATGCTGGTAACAAGCATTTTCTCCACTTCCCAAAATGTTTTCTGCCCTTTTTAAAATCTTAAATTCATGTGTACCACTGTTACATTTGCTTTGAATTTGGAACAGTCTAAAACTTGTCATTTTGTAAAGACTTATTATATAAATAATTTTATCACATAACCTCCCTTGTTTTCAGTGTAATATACCCATTACGAATTTTCTTATCGTATACACGTTTGATATCACAATTGTGTGACATAATTTTTGACGTCATTTTGCACATAGTTCATAGAAGTGAATGGGTTTTATGGATATTATGGCGGGTGCATCTGGAGATGGTTTTACATCTTCTGATCTATAATTTATGAAATAATATTATGTTATAAAAAGAATCTGACAATCGTAGGTGTTTGAGATAAAATTTTATTAAACTCGTTACCAGCATTTTCTCCTTGTTCCAAATTATTTTCAAAAGGCCCCTTCCTTAACACTAGGGACAGTGTGGTAAACGGTTGAAGAATTTTCTGCAAAAACTGCTAGTTTAGAGAAAAAGCAGCTACGATAGCACATATGCATGAAGCTTACATGATCCATTGCTGTATACTGTAAATCTTTCTCTAGACATAAGATGGGAACTTGTAGAACAATTGAAAATTTATCTTCAAAATTGCCATATCTAGTACATTTTGTAACCAGTCAGAATGTCTTACCCCTTCACCACATGGCAAAATTTTAAACTCTTCCAAATTGATATGCATTTGCTGAAGACAACCTAAATGTTGCCTAAATGATGGAAATTATCTTTGAGAGGTCAGAAAACATACTGGAAAAAGAAGAAAATGCTGATTAACAACATTTTTCTCCTTTTTCCCACAATTTTTTTTCAAAAGACTTCTTCTTCTGGGTGGATTCTTATAAATAACATACATAAACTGATGACAAATTAAATGTGGCTTAAATGACAGAAATTTGTGTTCGATACAGAAGAAAATTTTGTGGGCTAAAGGAGAAAATGCTGGCTTAAATGACAGAAATTTGTGTTCGATACAGAAGAAAATTTTGTGGGCTAAAGGAGAAAATGCTGGCTTAAATGACAGAAATTTGTGTTCGATACAGAAGAAAATTTTGTGGGCTAAAGGAGAAAATGCTGATTACCAGCATTTTCTCCATTTCCCACAGCTTTCTTCTTCTGAGAACCTATTGTTTGGTGAAGGGTTAAAAGATTTATTTGAAGAGCAACTTTGTTTGAATGGTGTTTTATGCCGCTTTCAACATTATTTCAGTCATATCACGGCGACAGCTCACATATTCATGTTTTCCTGGGTTTCACCAGTTCTAGGCTAGGCTCTGAAGTGTCTTGCCCAAGGACACTCCTATGAAAAACCCAGTGGAGCCAGTGAGGCTCAAACCCGGGACCTCCAGGTCACGAGTCCTACACTTTACCACCGTGCCACACATGACCCTCTTGAAAAGCAACACTACCCCCCCCACCCTCCAAAAAAAAAACAGATAAGCAAACATGAACAAAAAAAAAAATAATGGATCAAATTCCTGTGGTGAGATTCAAAATAGATACACAAGAAAGTATCATCCTAACTAAAAAGGCTTTTGAAATCATGAGGAAATAGGAGAAAATGCTGGTAACCAGCATTTTCTCCTGTTCCCACAATGTTTTCTACCTTTTGAAAGATTTATTTAATTTTTAGGTCACATTTTCAGCGGCAAATGCTTTTCACCCTTTACAGAACTACAAATTTCTAGACTTGTCCAAATTGAAAGCATTTGGAGACGACAAAATCAACTCAGAAATTGGAATTTGTTGTTGAAAAAACACAAAACATTGTGGGAAAAGGAGAAAATGCTGGTTACCAGCATTTTCTCATTTTCCCACAATGTTTTCAGAAGCCATCATCCTAGGGGTCATTAAAAGTCAGTACTGTGTGGAAAGCAGTTAATTTGCACAGTCTAAAATTTTGTCAGAAATTCATTTTTCATCCTTAGATATAGCTAGCCATTGTAAATTCCAGACAGAGAGAGAAAAGTCTATGTTCTGATGTTCCAATATTTTCAACAGAAAAAAAATAAAATCCTGTCTCAAATCTCTTCTATGGTACCGCCCCAATGTAATCTGTACTTTCGATGCCGCCAAACGATCTGCGAAGACCCATGACTCTTTATCGACAAGTATAGAGACGTCATTTCTCGGAGGAACCAGGCGCACAGAAATTCAAATTTACTGAATGGTAAAGGCCCGTTCTGGCACAATTTTAACAAGGAGTAGTCAAACAAAAACCAGACTAGAACATGTAGAAGGAAAAAAGCCATCGAAGAAATGCCAAACACGTACTCAGCCGACCAGGACACAATTAAACCTGAAAAGGTCATGAAACAACAATATATTAGCAGCACTCTGTCGAAAGGGGGCATTATTCTTTACCTACCAGCAAAATATTGAACACATAAAAGCATTTGCAGAAGACATGTCAAATGTGGCTAAAATGATGAATTTGTCTCTGAAAGGATGGACAACATTATGGGAAAAGAAGAAAATGCTTGTTACCAGCATTTTCTTCTTTTTCCAAAATGTTTTCAATGCCTTTACCAGGACTGTGTGGCAAAGAGATAACTCTTTACCAAATGACAAAATTTTCGACTGGTCCAAATTGAAATCAATTGCAGATGTGTCGAAGAGGAGAGAAAACATTGTGGGAAAAGGAGAAAATGCTGGTTACCAGCATTTTCTCCTTTTCGCACAATGTTTTCAAAATGCTTCTTTCTCAGGGTCGTCAGAAGTCAGCATTGTGTGGTAAAGAGTCAATGCATCTCTGCAATGCATTAACTTTTTACCACACAACAACTTTTTGGACATTACCAAATTGAGAGCATTTGCAGACGAAATACTAGAATTAGCTCAAAATGATGATTTTTTTTCTTTGTTGAGGTATAAGATATTGTATGGAAAGGAAAATGCTGGTTACCAGCATTTTCTCTTTTTCTACAATTGTTTTCAAAAGCCTTCTCTTTCAAGTCCTTTAAGCTCCGGGTTGTGTGGTAAAGTGTTAAAGCATCTCTGTGATGTATTAAATTTTTACCAAATGCAAAAATTTTGGAATTGATCAAATCAAAAGTATCTGCAGACAACAAATTAAATGTAACTCAAATGACGGGGTAAAAAACATTGTTGAAAATGGAAAAAATGCTGATTACTAGCATTTTCTCCTTTTCATACAATGTTTTCCACAGCCTTCTTTTCCAGGTTGTTTACAGGATTGTGTGGTAAAAGCTTAGAACAAGTAAGTCATCACATAATTATAGATCATTCAAGTCCATTTTGTCGAACACTCCACTGAATCATGAGATAGATTGATCCTTTGACATGCAGAAAACTGACAAAAAGCAGAAATTTTTTACTAAAGGCAGCAGACTGTGCAGCCTGACCTGGCTAATACTTTCTGCAGATGAAATAAGCTCCTTTTTTCAGAGCATGGCTCATATATACTGTACAAATGTTTGATTGAATGATGTTCTAAGCTGTTTTCAACATTAATTCAGTCATACCACAGCAACAGCACATATCTTCGTATTTGTCATCAGTTCACAACATGGTTTCAGTTTTATCAGGGCAACAGCTCACATATTCATATGCAGAGCACATTTTAGCAGTACTTGACCAAGGCTCTGAAGTGTCTTGCCAAAGGACACTTCAAAAACTGCCAGTGCTTCTGGTAAGGCTAAAACCCTGGGCCTCCAGGTTGCAAGTCCTAAACTTTACCACTGAGCAATGATGCAACCCAGTATATTTGGTAAGAGCAGAGATGAAGTTAACTCTTTGTTGCACAGCTAATTTTCAGACTACTCCATACTGAAAGCATTAGCAGACGACAAATTTAATGTAGCTTAAACTGACTGGGCTTGTCTCTGCGAGAGTAGAAAACAATGTGGGAAAAGGAGAAAATGCTGCCAGCATTTTCTCCTTTTCCCACAATGTTTTCTACCTTATCATAGAACTTCATGTCATTTATACCAATTTTGAATTTGTCGTCTGCTGATGGTTCGAATTTGGACAAGTCTAAAATCATTGGATAAAGAGTAAAACATTAAGAATTATATCTAGCTTACCCTGTAGAAAACACTCAGATAGAGGTTCCAGTATCAGAAGTGTAGGAACGGTAGCCACCCGTAGTTTACCCCATCGTACCAGTCTGTCGTGGAAATGGTTGACACTGTAAAACCCGGAATTTTGCATCGCAAGTTTGTTACACAATCTAATCTTATATCCACTGAAAAAGAAAGACGGATGTACATTATTATAAGGTTTAGTTTAAATTTATTTATTATACATCGATTGAGAAACAAGTTCTAACAACTTATTCCAATCTCTCTCAGTTCTGCTTCCTGGGAACTACACCAGTACAAGCGCCGAATGTGTGGGCCAATGAACAATCCCAAAGTTGACACCTGCTCTTGGGTATTGAACTCGGGACCTTATGGTTACGAGGCCGACACTCTTTCTCACAATCACAGACACCACAAGGTGGTTTATTGATTGTATGGTGTTTAACCGTGTTTTCAAGATTATTTCAGTTATGTCGTGGTGGCCAGTGCACCTATCCATGCTTTCCTGAAGTTTCATAAACAAAGATTTTGTTTATGTCTTGCAACAGACCATTATGAAAAGCTCTTAGCAAACGAGGGAGAAATCGCTCACATCAACTAACTGGAATCCCAATACATGTGACTTAATATCAACAGTCTGATAGAGTTACTGCCCTTTGAACACTCTTGTATACATTTAGAAAGAAAGTGAAACAGTCTCTTGAGATTATCGGGACACCCAATGTAACAGTTCTGACAAATAACCTCCCAGGATGGAGACTGACCCCAGGACCTCTAGGTTCTAAGGCAAACACACTACCATGTCACTACAGAAGCTAGCTCTACAGCAAGGCAGTATAAGTATCCCTTTATACAAACCCATGATACAAAATTTATCTCTATCTGTAGGAAATACCAGTATACTACACAGGTAGGCCAAAAGATGAGAAAAGTGACTATTTCTTACCTTTTTACAGCTTCTTGAGCAAGAAAGAAATCTTCAGCGAGAAATTTTCCAAAATAATCAAGACCCCCGACTTTCTCGACAATTTCTTTACGGATCATTGAAGACATGCCAGTGGAACAGTTTATACCTACTGCATTCGCTGTCAATGTGTTACGGGCTTGCATTGTTCCAAAAAATACCTGAAAAAATATTTATATACACATGAACATTTAATTCCTTACCAACTATAAAAAGATTTGTAGACAACTCAAATAACTACAAAACCTAAGAGATAGATACATTCATCAATTACTCCTTTTCAAAGCAACGACCCTTCCCTCGAATGCATTTGTCCCATCTTTCCGGCCACACACAGAACACGTGATATAAGCCTTCACGTGACATCTTCCATAACTTTTTTTTCACAGCAATACTGAGCTCCTCGGCACCATTTTTGAAAAAATGCAATATACATGATGTCACAAACATGATGTAACGATGACATTCGTCATAAAATAACGTTGCAAGAAAGCTTGAAAGGTATTCCTGAATCAGCATGCAGAGTTTAGTTTTTCTAAGTCTTTTCGTTTGCAAATTATTCAAGTTGTCTAAGACCATTTTGATTCCCCCTGATAAGGTTAAAGCATTTGCATACAACAAAATGTGACTCAAGAAATTGATTTTTTTTGTGGGAGGGGAGAACAGAAAACTTTGTATAAATAGGAGAAATGTTAGTTACAAGCTTTTTCTCCTTTTCCTACAATGTTTTAAAAAGGCTTTCATCTAAGGGTCGTTAAGCATAGGATTGTGCGGTAAAAGGTTAATTCTTCACCTGATCACCAAATATTAGATTTGTCCAAGTTGAATGTATATGCACATGACAAATGTGGCTCATATGACAAGAATTGTCTTTGAAGGTTTAAAAAACTTTGTATGAAAATGAGAAAATGCTGGTTAGCTGCATATTTTCCTTTATCCTCTACATTTTTACAGATGGGTTAAACGCCCCTTTTCAGAGAGCATGGCTTCATTCTTTCTCTTTTTCTATAAATGTTGGCAATCGCTATCTATTGCCAGAGCTTAAAAGGTTTATGAGTACAGCAATAGGTTTAATTTCTTTATCCCCAACCTCAGATTATAAAAATTTCAAAATTGTGACACAACAGTGCTTACAGCACTTTGATTCTCCTAGCTACCTCAAAATGCAGCCAAACGAAGTAGGGCAAAATGGAAAGTATAGTTATATGGGCTGATAAGTACCAGGACCCAGTTTCATAAAAAAAAAAAGTCTCTTTTTTTTGCTCAAATCCACTAACAGTGTCTGACTTAAGTTTGTTTTACGAGACACGTTTCGCTCACAGTAAAACACTTAAAAACCATTCTTAAAGTCTTAACTGACATGAAGTTTCAGACTTAACTCGGCAAAATGAACATACTTTAGTCAGTTAACTGACTTAAATCGCTTACTTTGCTGAAAGGAGTCTGAAAGTTAGAGAACTAAGGATTTGAAATCATTACTAAAGTCTGTTAATGTTAGAGAATGCGTCCCAAATAACAACCCCAACCTAAGTCAGCAAACAAGTATACTAGCAGTTTGAGTAAAGTACCCTACTTACGTTTTTTCATGCAACTGGGCCCTGGACCAAATAAAAAACCTTTACCTTCTCATAAATTCCTGCAAACCCTTTTCTATCACAGCAGAAAGGCATCTGTATCACGAGACCAGTGTCCGGAGTCATGTGACCAACCATATCCATCAGGACATCAGGATTGGCTGTTTGGAAAGAAAAAATTTGAATTAAATGTCTTTTTTTTTTATATTAATTACTACATCTAACTCTTTCCTTACTGTTGACAACACCACAATCTTTTGAGTTTGTGGGAGATATCTCTGCTAATGATACAATAAAACGTCTACTTTTTGCACAACGACAACAGGGCTATGATAAAAGCTCGCTGTTTTCTTCGAAAACAGTCAAGCTGACAACATCACTCTATCATGGGGGAAAGGGTGGGGGAGAAAAGAGGTATCTACTCATACAAATTATAGAGAGAAAATAAACAAGATGTCTGTTTGTAAAACAGTCATGCCCCCCTACTGCCACATTGATACAGGAAGTGGCACAGTTCATAAACTGATATCAAAAGAATTAATTGGGAAATATCGATGTCATCTTTTTGATTTATAGCCCACTTCAATTGTTAAACGTGATAATCTGTCAACAGTTCGCATAATTATACACACCACCACGTGTATACATACAAGATTGTAAACAGTTGCCGATACACAGACTGGGTTATCGATTTTCTTTTTGGCACACGCGTTCGACTTCCGCTTTTTCCCAGTCAACTTCGATGCTTACTACGTCCCCGATAATACGCGAATAAAATGCTTGAGCCACAAGTTGATCCACATATGATGATTTTTGAGACACTTTAATTTTTTTTGAGCAAATGGCTCAAGTGGCGAACAGCAGCGCGGGCCTTGAATCATCTGGTGGTCACTGTGACCTTGACATTTCACGGATTAACTTTAAAATCGATAGGGATCATTTACACTGCAAGATGAATATCTGTACAGAATTTGAAGGACCTAGGTCAATTCTGTGTGTAGTTATCATCTGGACAAGGTTTGGTCTATATATCATTAAGTTGAAGGCCACTGTGACCTTGACCTTTGATGGATTAATCTCAAAATCGATAGGGATCATTTACACTCCAAGATGAATATCTGTACAGAATTTGAAGAATCTATGTCAATTCTGTGTCTAGTTATCATCTGGACAAGGTTAGGTCTAAATATCATTAAGTTGAAGGCCACTGTGACCTTGACCTTTGATGGATTACTCTCAAAATCGATAGGGATCATCTGCACTCCGAGACGAATGTCTGTGCCAAATTTGACGAACCTAGGTCAATTCTGTGTCTAGTTATCATCCGGACAAGGTTTGGTCTATATATCAACATGTTGACAGTCACTGTGACCTTGCCCTTTGACCGATTGACCTCAAAATCAATAGGGATCATCTACACTCCGAGACGCATGTCTGTGCCAAATTTGACGAACCTAGGTCAATTCTGTGTCTAGTTATTATCCGGACAAGGTAAGGTCTACTGACCGACGGACCGACTGACCTACTGACCAACCTGCATTAGCAAAGCAATATACCCCCACTTCGTTGAAGGGGGGCATAACAACCAGATGAAATTGATATGCAGAAAATCAGACAGTGTTGTTAGGTGTCATAACATAATCTAAACTTAAGGTCAAAGCTTGTAACACCTATAATTGCCATTAGTTGACTCATATTTTCACCTGCTTATCAGTAATTCATCTTTCTCAACAAGACTAATTCTTTACCACATAATCCCGACTTTTAATGACCCTGAGAATTGTTGTTGTTGTATTGGGGTTTTAACGCCATTTTAACAGCTAAGGTCATATCATGGCGGTCGGTGACGCACATGTGTTTCCTGGCTTTCTCACACCAGTACCAACACAACTTTTTTTCCAAAGCCACCGACTACTTTTCTCACATGCTTCAGCAGAGGTGAGAGGCGAAAATACGCCGGAAAGAAAGTTCGCCTCAACCGGGTATCGAACTCACAACCACCAGGTCATGAGTCCGACACGCTCACCACTGAGCCACCCGGGCGGGGAATGACCCTGAGAAAGAAAGCTTTTGAAAACATTGTAGGAAAAGGTAACCAGCATATTCTCCTTTTCCCACAATGTTTTCTACCCTTCCCAAATCAAATTTCAATTTCTGAGTCACATTTATTTTGTCGTCTGCAAATGCTTTGAATTTGGACAAGTCCAAAATTTTGTCGTTTGATAAAGAGTTAACCCTTTACCACACAGATGACAAATTAACCCTGTACTTAACATTTTAACGACCCTCAGGAGTTACAAGCATTTTATGCTTTTCCCTCAATGCTTTCAAAAGCCTTTTTTGTCAGGGTTGTTAAAACTCTGGACTGTATGGTACAGGATTAATCTTACAGGTGATAACCAGAAGGAAGACTGATGATTGTTCAGTGCAGAGTGTTATGTTTCCTGTTGACCTGCATGTTTTACTATGCTGGATTGATTGATTGATTGTTTGGTGTTTAACGCCGTTTTCAACATTATTTCAGTTATATCGCGGCGGCCAGTGCACCTATCCATGCTTTCCTGGAGCCTCTTTTACCAGTACTCCGCACAATTTTTCCTTCCAAGCCACTGGCTGCTTTCCCACATAACCAATTGTCGAAACAATGATCAGCGGTGGGAGAGGAATGAATCCTGTCGCAATGACTATCATCAATCCTCGAAAGGAAATTGGCCGAGCCGGGGATCGAACCCACGACTCCCTGTTCTCAAGTCCTGCACGCTACCAACTCAGCTACCGGGGCTCGGCACTATGCTGGAAGGTCAGATTGATTGAATGGTATTTAATATCAGCCAAATCAAAGAGACAGCTGGCTTATTTATACATGTATATGGCCTGGGTTTCACCAGTACATGTACTATGCTAGCGCTCTGACGGGACTTGTCCAAGGACACTCCCACAAAAATTCAGTGCTTCAAGTGAGGCTCAAACCCAGGAACTCTATGTTACGAGTCGTGCATGTTACCACTGAGCCAAACAGGACCACTTGTTGGTAGGCCAGACAGTATTAGTTGTGCGGTCAGGTGGCAGGGGACTTGTAAACTTGTTCATGGCTGTGGCGAATCAAATTGAACTTTGTTTTAGGATGGGAAGAAAACTTTTTGGGAAAAGGAGAAAATGCTGGTTACCTGTACATCACAGGCTGAGCAGGGTCCTGTATGGCTCAGTAAAAAAGTAAGGGCCCATGTTTGAGCATCGCTGGTAGCACTGGTTTTTTGTGGGAGTGACCTGGGGTAAGACACTTCAAAGCCCAAGCCTAGTACTGGTGAAACATACATGAATATGTGAGCTGTTGTTGTGATATCAATGAAATAATGTAGAAATTGGCATAAAACACCATTCAATTTATCGATCAATCAATTACAGGCCGAGTTATCCAGCTCTCTATCATCCTATACCAAAGACAGATAACATCACTCTACCAAACCACAAAATTTCAGACTAGTCCAAACTTAAAACACCAGCAGACGACAAATTTAATGTTACTCAAAACATGAAGTTTGTCCTTCAAAGAGTAGAAACATTGTGAGAAAAGGAGAAAATGCTGGACATCACCCTTCTCTTTCAGGGTTGTTCAAACTCCTGACAGTGTGGTACTGAGTTTGGATTTTCTTTTTAATGCCTATGTTTTTTCTCAATCCATCAATAATTGCTCTAACAGTGTCTTATTTAACCCTTTACTACATAATCAAAAATTTTAACAAGGGTGAAGGCTTTTGAAAACAATGTGGGCATAGGAGAAAAATGCTGATGACCATCACTTTTTTCTCCTTTTTCCACCGTGTTTTCTTCCCTATCAAAAACAAACCGTATCAGTTGAGCCACATTTACTTTGTCCTCTGCATTTGCTTTGGCTATGGATGGGTCTGAAAATGGTGACAAGTTAGCACTTTGCCAAATAAAACAGACTGGTCCAAATTGAAAGCATCTGCAGACCATGAATTTTTTTGTTGGTATGGTGTTTAAATCTGTTTTCAACTTTATTTAAGTAACATATCAGTGTATTCATCTGTGCTTTCCTAGAGTTTCTTTTACCATTACTTTGCACAATATTCTTCCCAAGCCACTGTCTGCTTCCCAACATAACCATCATAATGACAGTGATAAGATGTGATAGAGAAATTAATCTTATTGCAATGACTGGGGGGGGGGGGGGGAAGAACAGGACAACACAGAACCAGACCAGCAACCAAGTCCTATAGCTACATACTGCTCTACAAGGCGTGGCAGAGGATAAATTATATGTGTCCCAAATGATTAAATATATCTTAGCAAGGGTAGAAAACGTTGTGGGAAAAGGAGAAAATGCTGGTTACCAGAATTTTCTCCTTTTCCCACAATGTTTTCAAGAGCATTCTTCTTCACAGTCATTCAGACTATGGTGAAGAGTTAAGGTGTTAATGAAGCTGTCAAAATAAATATCTCTGACCACAATTGACAATTTTTTCCCTCTGGGCAAAAACACGCACTGAAGGCCACACATTTTTACCCTGCACCAAGATAACTAAATATTAGGATTGTTCTCGTTGAAAGCTTTTGCAGATGACAACCCAGACTTTCGACGAACCTCACAAAGTATGCTTTAAAAACATAGTGGGAAAAAGATAAAAAGCTGGTAACCAGCATTACCTGAAGCCCAGAGAACAGGGAGGAGGATTTTCCAGGGGGTGGGACTTGGGGCTCCCCCAGAAAATTTATGAACTGTAGAAGCTATTTGGTGGCCTCTAGTGGCATTTTTTGGCAGATCTGTGGGGTTTTATTTGCAAAGTGTAAGCAACTGCACTTTTGCAAACAGGCAGCTATGCCCCTGTTTTATTCCCCTATGATTTCGAACTCCACCTAGTTTTCTACAATCAAATAAAGCTTTGTACATGACTAAACATAATAGTCATCCATTTTTCTGTTGCCATTTTTACCTATCCTTGCTTTATTGACAAACTTGCCCATTCCTAATGTCTTACAAGGTGTTTTGTATCGTAAAACCTTCTCCCTTTTTGACTGATTTTCTCATTATTTTTTACCCACATGACGAAATTTTATACTAGTCCAAACTGAAAGCATTTGCAGGCGACAATTTAGACATTTCGCAAATTACAAAAGCTGTCTTTGAAAGTACAGAAAACATTGTGGGAAAAGGAGAAAATGCTGCCACAACTGTAAAAACTCGGCATTGTGTGGTACAGAGTTAAAGGTCTACCAAACATTCCTGATTCTTAATGGCCCCCAAAGTCAAAGAGCTTTTGAAAAACATTGTGGGAGAAGGAGAAAATGCTACTTGAGACAAATCCCTGGCTGAATCATGAGTTAGAAGTTTCCCCTGGCATTCAGAAAATTTAAGAGTATTAACAGGTTTCCATCCCAGGTATTTCTACAGATGCATTAAACCCCCTTTTTCAGAGCATGGCTCATTCTTTTAGCCCTATTAAGGCAGAGCCTGGTAGCGAAGTAGATAGATCAGGACTTGAGGTCACAGGGTGTGTGGTTCAAGTCTCCAGCTAGACAAATTTCTTTCAATGGATTGATGATAGTCATTGTGACTTAATTTATTCCTCTCTCCCTGCTGATTATTGTTTCGACAATGGTTACATGGGAAAGCAGCAGTGTCTTAGGAAAAATTTCACGCAAAGTACTGGAAAAAAAAATCTCCAAGAAAGCATGGATAGGTGAATTGGCCACCATGATATAAATGAAATGTTGTTTGTCATTTGTATTGGAGTTTAATCCTGTTTTAACAGCTAAGTTCATGTCATGGTGGCCAGTGCACCAACGCATGCGTTTCTTGGCTTTCTAATACCAGTACTGACACAACTTTCTTTCCAAGTCACTGACGACTTTTCTAGCATGCATCAGAGAGGAAAGGCGAAAAATCGCCTGAAAGAAAGTTTGCCTCAACTGGGTATCAAACTTGCAACCACCAGGTCACATGTCAGATACACTAACCACTGAGCTATCTGGGCAGGCTACTGCCGCAATAAAACTGAAATAATGTTAAAAACAGCTTTAAATACTATACAGTCAATCATTTATTTAGCAGTATCAGGCTAACAGGTACAGATGCAGCCCAAGGGTAAGTGAACATTAGATACCATCTAAAGACAATGATCAGATAAACATAACATCTGAGTCACTACTGGGACCATCCCGACATTCTCTCCTCCTACCTAAAATGCTCCATTCAAAGGAGTATGATGTGGGCTCAATCTTTTTTTAACTCTTTCCTTACTGTTAACGACATCAGAAACTTTTGTGGACAGTGTAGATCAAGATTAGAATGTGCAATCTGATCTCTGATCTACACTGTCCACTACTTTAGTTTAGATTAAGGCCAAACTGTCTCTTCATCTAGCAGTGGAACTATATTTATAGCCAATGAAAAAGTGTAAACTATTTACTTGGAAGTGAAAATGTTAACCCTTTACAAGATGTCAAAATTCTAGCCTTGTTCAAATTGAATGCATTTGTGGGAAAAGGAGAAAATGCTGGTTACCAGCATTTTCTCACAATGTTTTCATAAGGCTTCTTTCCAAGGGTCATTACAAATCTGCAATGTGCGGTATAGGGTTAAGGTCTAACCACCTTGAGTAAATAGGTTTATGAACGTTATGGAGGGGGGGGGGGAAATGCTGGTAACAAGCATTTTCTCCTTTTCCCACAACGTTTCCAACTCGTTCCAAGAAAGAAATTTGATCTTTTGAGCCATATTTGTCAAATTAAAATGCTTTCAATTTTTGGACCAGTCTAAAATTTTTGTTGTCTGGTAAAGAAGGGTCGAATTAAACCAGCCTTGATAAAGTTGGCTTTGGAAAACAATGTAAGCAAAGGAGAAAATGTTTCAAAGAAAAACTCAATCATTTGACAAACATTTAATTTGTCGTCTGCAAATGCTTTCAACTTGGATCGGGCAAAAATTTTGCCATCTGGTAACCCTGTACCAAATGACAAAATTTTAGACTTTTCTAATTCAAAAGCAATTGTAGATGACAGATTAAATGTGGCTCGCATGAAAGGACTTGTCTTTGTGCGGGTAGAAAACATTGTGGGAAAAGGAGAAAATGCTGGTTACCAGCATTTTCTCCTTTTCCCTCAATGTTTTCAAAAGCATTTAGGGTCGTTAAAACACAAGACTATATGGTAAAGGGGTAAAAAAGTTAAGAATGATTGACTGATTTACTGAATGGTGTTTTACGTCGCTTTCAACATTATTTCAGTCATATCACAGCGACAGATCACATTTTCATGCTTTTCCTGGGTTGCAATAGTGCTAGGCTAGGGCTCTGAAATGTCTAGCCCAAGGATACTCTATGAAAAGCCAGTGGATCCAGAGAGGCTTGAACCCGGGGCCTCTACGTCACGAAACCCACACTTTACCAATGAGACACGCGGGACCTGAGAAGAGTTTCGACGAAAATAATGAAAGCATTATGCAAATTAGCTAGACATCTACCTTGAATAGAACTGTCGGAGATTTTAATCAGATCATACTTGCTGGCTTCAAAAGGTTTTATCATGTTGTTTATTTTGCCGTTTGGGCCCACGTACTTCATACCTGAAATAGAAAAAAAAAAATAATCATGAATTTTTGTTAATATTATAAATGTTTTCATTTTGCACTAAATACTCTTTGATGTATCATTCGTAGACTGTCAATGAAATTTTCATCAAATGACAAAATTTTAGACTGTTCTAAATTCAAAGCATTTGGAGACAACAAAATAAACGTCTACAAAATTATAAGATTTGTACCAGAAAGGGATGAAAACATTGTGGGAAAAGACGGAAATGTTGTTTAACAGCATTTTCACCTTTTCCAACATTGTTTTCCAAAGCCTTCTCTCTTAGGACTGTTAAAACTCAAGATTTTGTGGTTAAAGACTGGGTTCAAATTCCGTTTTTTATCCACTGGCAAATTTTAGCAAAGTGGCTTTTTCCCCACAAGCAAAATTAATTTTGGGCTGGCTTTTTTTTTTTAAAACCCCTTTTAATACAAAGCACATTATGTTTTGACACTAGATCTACTCTTTTTGATAAAGTTTGAAAACCAGTTAGAGAAATAATTTACAGCAAGTTAAAAACAACTTTTTATCTTAACAGTACAGTTCACTATGATATATTTCTTTATTTTTCATTGTCTTATTTGAGCAATAAATTCTAATTTCATTCTATTCTGTTTTATTTATTTTGTCTTTGATTTTATTCCACTTATGACATATAAGAAAGTTGCAATGTGCTCTGTTACAGTGTGTGCGATCACATATAAATGTACGTGATTCACGTATGAAACAGAAAAATCACGTACAGTTTTTCTCTGTTATACGTTTCAGAACGTACAAAAAACTTGCCCTAAAAACAATGAACTTCGTAGAACTTTGTAATTTCGGGGATAATCTGCAGTGAAATGTTTACAGTCACTCACTCTTGTCTAGGGCTTTCCGATTCCAAATATAGATGCTAAACCAGAACGTTCTGAGGTTATCGTATAATGCACATGTTATATTCTTTGTGTCCAAAATGTTGCAGCTGCGTATTGATCGGTTTGCCAACTTTTAACTTTTTTGTCGCTAGGATTGTAAAATAAAATAAAGCATTAACACCGTCGTTTGTTATAGCGGACAAATTTTGGCTGCAATTTGATTATTTGCTCATGTCAGCGAAACGATGGCTGAGTTAAAATTATCTTTGTTCTTTTCGATAACACATGAACGAGATGCGGATCGACAACTTCCTTCCAAGGTTGACAATAGCACTAGTCAAATGCCGAAGGGACCGAAAAAGGGGAAAAAAATTTCCAGTCATACACTGTAATCTGATTTGATAGATTTTGTACAGGAATTGGACCAATTCCATGGTATTCCACTTACCTGCTTCTTTTAGCAAACATTAGAATGGATTTTGCCAAAAAATAGTCTTGCACAGTTTGAGGAAAGGTTCCCAAAATGTTTGAACAGCTCAGAACTGTGTACATGTATCTATAAAAACTTGTTTGTGCATATCGCATGAAAACAATTTATCTTTTAATAGGCTGTCATTAAAACTGAAATTATGTAGTTTAGATCTGAACCCCCATCTTTGTTTGTGTACCTCCAACTCCTGTTACCAAAGGGTACAAAAACCTCAAGCTAGAAAAAACACAGCACACTCTGCTGTTAGGTGTATGAGTTCATAATTCAATATGCAGACGATTGATAACTTTTTTTTTTATTTCGGGAGACTTTCAATTTACAGATGACGTGGGTAAGAAACTGCCTGCTTGCAGCAGTGAATGCACCCAATTTCACAAGTATTGTTGTGTTCACTTATGTGACCTTCAGTGATATCGAGGTGTCTTTCCAATACAGTACAGTTCAGAAAGATGATGTTGGTTTTCTTACGAACAAAGTCCGTAACAAAGAAACAAATGCATAGCTGAAATACAAACCGCATCTGGCGGGATTCGAACCCACGGCGGACAAGATCCTCATTTTTCGAGGTTTAAAAAACCAATACCATAACCACTGAGCTAAAGAGATATCTCCCTAACGCAGCTGTTAGGTATTGTATTTAAATGCGGACGAAGCCATGCATGAAGGAGTGGTCTCCCGTAACAGTTTTGAAGCATTACTTTATGAATTATGGGAATTATGATCAGTCTTAGTTTTTCCATTTCCCCCAAAATTCCTTATATTTTTGGATTCTTTGGGGCATTTTTTTTTGTAGAGCCATTCGAACAACTAGAAATCGTACACATTGTCATTTGACAACAATGCTCTTTTGGGCTTCCTCGTATTACATGTGGACACAAATTTTGTGGAGAACAATAAAGAAAGTCGCTAGGCCTAATCTTTTATGACACGATGATCACTGTTTGTTTCATCCGCAGTCACTCGAATTTTCAAATGCTTTATTGTTCACTTCATAGAAGCCAAGCACCAGTTTGCATCTTTTTTTTGATAAACTGGCAGAGCTCCAGATAGAGGGAGTGATTTTGATTTCAAAATTGAAAATATGAATCATTCTCCACTAAACCCTATGTTGTGGGTACTCATTAGAATCGTCTCATCAAGACGATTCTAACGAGTACCCACAACATAGGGTTTCAAAGAGAAATAATAGATTTAGAATACCATCACTCCCTCTTATCTGGAGTTCTGCTGAGCCTGTCATTGATCTTCATATCAGATGGTGAGGGGCAATACAACAGGTACCAGCTTGTTTTTCTGAATTCCCTGGACAGTTATAATAAGTCGTCAAATGGTTAACTCTCCATCAGATGACAAAGGTTTAGAAATGTACAAATTGGAAGCATTTGCAGATTACAAAATAAATATGATTTAAAATTTGAAAGTTCTGTTGGGAAGGTAGAAAACACAGTAGGAAAAGGAGCATTTTTCCCCTTTACCCATAATGTTTTCAAAAGCTTTCTTTCTCAGGGTCATTAAAAGTTGGGATTGACCAGTACAGAGTTAATTTTGTACATGGCAGATTAAATGCTGTTCAAATGATAGAATTTGTCTCTGAAAGAGTAGAAAACATTGTGGGAAAAGGAGAAAATGCTGAACACCAGCATTTTTACCTTTGCCCACATTGTTTTTCAATAGCTATCTTTCTCAGTTGTTGAAACTCTGGGTTTACCAAAATGAACTCTATTTTCTAGTCAAAACAAAATCTTTATCAGAAATAGACAGATAAAAGTGGGGGAGGGGGGAATGGGGAAAGACACCATTATCATTTTTATCTCTAAATGTGCAGATATATAGGATCTGACATGAGCTGGTGTTGAGATATAGAGGATCTTACATAAGTGTTTATGTATTATCATTTTTATCAAACGAGTTGACTAAAATTGTATGACGCGAGCCTTGGCGAGCGTCAAATACATTTTATTCAACGAGTTTGATAAAAATGATAATACATAAACACGAATGTGAGATTCTATTTATCACATAAAACAAATGACAGACAGAAATATATCCCGCATCATCACCTTTAGCCTCTATAGCGTTCACGGGTCCATGTTTACGTTGTAGTTTGGTTTCAAATGTGTACATACACAAGTAGATAGTTCTTTGACATTTACACCGAAAGAAGAGTGAAATAGTTTATAGAGGGGTTAAGTCCACCTATTTCCGCAATAATATTGATTTTAAGAGAATTTCGCTACATTTCTTGGTTTTTATCAAACATGAAAATCAAAATCTTTCCACGCGTATACGTCTTAGCAACAGTGACGTCATTTTTCCCCGAAACGGCATAACAGTACAAATTCCCGCACAAACTGTGGTTGGTTTCTCTGGCTTCATGCGCTCGTGACTGAAAACTGATCAGAACCGGGACCCAAAAAATGATAATACACTAGTGTATTATCAAAAATAAGTCATGGGTTTAATACACTGTCGGAGGAGGTTTTATGTGATAAAAATTTTTATTAAACGAGTCTAGGGAAAATGTTATTAAGCGAGCCTTTGGCGAGCTTAATAACATTTTTTCTTGACAAGTTTAATAAAATTTTTATCTCATACGCCAACGAATGTCAGATTCTTTTTATCACATAAAGATATTTCAAAAATCATAGATAAGAAGATGCAAAACCATCTATAGATGCACACGCGGTAATATCCGTAAAACCCATTCACTTCTACGAAATACGTATAAATTGACGTCAAAAATGACGTCACACGATAGTGATATTAAATGTGTATGAGATAAGAAAATTCGTAATGGGTATATTACACTGAAAACAAGGGAGGTTATGTGATAAATAGTCATCTTAAACACTTTCTCTCTCTATGATGCTGTTTGCTACAGAATAATCTGATTCACACATGTCAAGCTCCTCTGAAAGGGGGGACCAACCAAACCAATCCTGGTTTCTTTTTTGACAAACTTGAGAAAGAAGGCTTTTCAAAACATTAACTTTTTACCAAACAACAAATTTGTGGACTGGCCAAAATTCAAAGCATTTAGAGACGAAAAACTGAATGCTGCTAACATGATGACTCCTGTCTTTGATAGGGTAGATAACCTTGTGGTAACAACAGAAAATGCTGTTTACAAGCATTGTCTCCTTTTCACACCATGTTTTCAAAATCCTTCTCTTTCCAGGGTCAATAAAGTTTGGGTCAAAGAGTTAACCCTTTACCAAACAATCCCTTGTTTTCACAACCCTTAAGAAGAAGCCATTTGAAAACATTGTGGGAAAAGGAGAAAATGCTGGTTTTACCAGCATTTTCTCCTTTTCCCACAATGTTTTCTACCCTGTCAAAAAACTTAAGTTCATTTGTACTAATTTCAAATTTGTCGTCTGCAGATGTTTTCAATTTGGAAGGGTCTAAAATTTGTTGTTTGGGAAAGGGTAAGGTAAAAGGATTGATTGATTGATTGATTGTATGGAGTTTAACGCCGTTTTCAACATTATTTCAGTTATATTGCGGCAGCCAGTGCACCTATCCATGCTTTCCTGGAGTCTCTTCTACCAGTACTCCACACAATTTTCTTTCCAAGCCACTGGCTGCTTTCCCACATAATCATCGTCGAAACAATGGTCAGCGGTGGAAGAGGAATGAATCCTGTCGCAGTGACTATCATCAATCCTCGGAAAGAAATTGGCCGAGCCAGGGGTCGTAGCCAGGGATCGAACCCTGGACCCCGTGTTCTCAAGTCCTGCACGCTACCGACTGAGCTACCGGGGCTCGGCGCAAGGTAAAAGGAGAAAATGCTGGTGACCATCATTTTCTCGTCTTCTTATGATGTTTTCTAACCCTTCAAACAACCCTATGGGTGAACAACCTTGAGAAAGACTCTATGCAACATAGTGAGAAAATCCTGATGGCCAGTGTCTTCTTTTCCCAGTATGTTTTCTATATTTTCAAAGACAAATCCTATTGTTTGAGCCTTACTGTTTTTGTTGTCTGCATATGCTTCGGACAAAAATTAGTCTAAACTCTCTACCAAACAAAAAATTTTTGTACTCTACCAAATTAACTCTTTACCATACAATCCCGACTTTTACCGACCCTGAGAAAGAAGCCTTTTGAAAACATTATAGGAAAAGGAGAAAATGCTGGTAACCAGCATTTTCTCCTTTTCCCACAATGTTTTCTACCCTTCTCAAAACTATTTTCAACTTTTGAGCCATATTTATTTTGTCGTCTGCAAATGCTTTCAATTTGGACTGGTCTACAATTTTGTCGTTTGGTAAAGAATTAAAAGCATTTGCAGACGACAAATATTACTGTAACTCAAAAAGTGTTGATTTCTGACAAATAGGGTATACATCATTGTGGGGAAAAAAAAAAGAAAATGACGGTAACCAGCATTTTCTCTTTTTCACACAATGTATTAAAAAAACCTTTGCTTTCAGGGTCGTTAGAACTCAGAATCGTGTGACAAAGGGTTACATCTTTACAACAGGACCAACAAAATCTCTAGCTTCCAAACAGAAAGCATTTGCAACTCAATGCATCAAAATATGATAAAACTGATAATATTGCTTCTGAAAGGTGTAGAAAACATTGTGTGAGGAGGTGAAAACGCTGGTTACCAGCAACATCTTCTCTCCCCAGCATTGTTTTCAAAAGCATCCCGTATTACGACGGATAAAACTTGTTATTGTTTGGTAAAAGGTTCAACTTTGTCAGGTGATAAAGAGAAGACCATGACCATATAAGGATGTATGAGGGGGATTGTGTCCTACAGACTGTCACTCATGTTCTCATACAGCTTAATATAATTAACCCTTTACCACACAATCTCGACTTTTAACGACCCTGAGAAAGATGCCTTTTGAAACAATTGTGGGGATAGGAGAAAATGCTGGTAACCAGCATTTTCTCCATTCCCCACAATGTTTTCTATGTCTAACCAAGGACAAATACTATCATTTGAGAAACATTTGAATTGTTGTTTATAAATTTCTGGAATATGGAAGAGTCTATACTTTTGCGGTGTCAGCAAAATATCGAATTTGCCCAAATCAACAGCTTTTCAAGACTACAAATCAAATGCAAATCAAATGAATGCATTTATCTCTGAAATGTTTAGAAAAAATTGTTGGAAAAAGGAGAAAATGCTGGTTACCAGCATTTTCTCCATTTTTCAACAATGTTTTCAAAAGTTTTATTTCTGGGGGGTCGTTAAAAGTCGCAGATTTTATGGTAAAGGGTTAAAACTGGTCACATGCAGTATATGACCTTGACCGACACGTTTGACCTGGTCATGATGGTGAGATACCTGTCTTGCATTGATTGCAGCTTTTTAAATCTTTCCAGACCAAAGACGACACCAGAAGCTTTTGAGGACAGTGTAGATCAAGATCAGAGTGCACATTCTGTGCAGTCTGATCTCTGATCTACACAGTCCACTGCTGTATTCTAGATTATGAACGAACTGTCTCTCGATCTTACAGCGGAACTGCATTAGTAGTCTTTGAGAAAATGCAATTTATTTATTCGGTAATGACGGAGTTAATGCTATACCACAAAATCCCTGAGTTTTAACGACCCTGAAGTATAAAGCTTCTAAAGACATAGTGGGAAAAAGAGAAATTGTAATAGCCACAGCGTTTTCTACCCTTTCAGAGACAAATTTCATCATCATCTGAGACACTTTCTCTTTGTCGTCTGCAAAATTTAACTCTTTACCACACAATCCCGACTTTTGACGACCCTGAGAAATAGGCCTTTTGAAAACATTGTGGGAAAAGGAGAAAATGCTGGTAACCAGCATTTTCTCCTTTACCCACAATGTTTTCTACCCTTCCCAAAACAAATTTTAATTTTTCAGTCACATTTATTTTGTCGTCTGCAAATGCTTTCAATTTGGACCGGTCTAAAATTTTCTCGTGTGGTAAAGGGTTAATGCTTTCAATTTGGATGAGCCTAAGCACATTGTTGTTTTCTCCTTTTTCCCACAATATTTTCTAGGCTTTCTACAAACAAAACGTATTGCCCATATAATGACAGACCAGCCACAATAGCTCAGGTGGTAGAGCATGAGACTTGTGAACGTGAAATTTTGTGCCACTCGAGGGTTTGGATTCGATTCCGATGGTTGGCTACCTAGTATTACTAAAAGGTCTTTCGGATGAGACATTAAGCCTAGGTCCTGTGTGACGGTTCTATACACTGAGCATGTCATCCTTATGAGCAACAAGTGATGACAAAAATCAACGAACCAACAATGTTTGTTTGTTTCTTTGTACTGTAGTTTAACGCCATTTCAACAGCTTAGGTCATATCAAAGTGGTCAGTGTACCTATGCATGTGTTTCCTGGCTTTCTCATACCATACCTGACACAACTTTCTTTCCAAGTCACTGACTACTTTTCTGACATCCATCAGAGGTGAGAGGTGTTAAAATTGCCAGAAAAAAAAGTTTGCCTCAATTGGGCGTCGAACAGCAACCATTAGGTCACAAGTCCAATTCGCTTACCACTAAGCTACCCAGCTCTGAGGAAAGTGTGCTTTTGTAAACATTGCAAAAACATGAGAAACTGCTGTTTTTTTGTAGCATTTTTTTCTTCTTTCAAGAATGTTTTCCATGTTCCATATTGTGCTTTATAATGAAAGCCACCAATGCTGACCTTACCTTACTGTTGTTAACACTGTAGGAATAGGAGAAAATGCTGGTTATTAGCATTCTCTCCATTTTCCACAATGTTTTCTATGCTTTCTACAACTGCAACATATTACGCCTCAAGATGACCATGAAAGGGAACACTGTTGACCAAATTAGTCTCTACAATAACAGGTTATAGCTAGATATAAGAAAATATGAGACCAAGGTAGGTGCTTTTTTCCTTCTGTCACTTGAATGTAAACCAAACTTTTTGTCCTCTGAAAATGGCAAAATTCATAGAGCTCTATGGAGGACAATGATAATGTAATGACCATGTGACGAATACCAAGCTAATTACTCACTTAATAATTATCCCTTTAAGCCTCTTTTGCATCTACAATTGCTTTTGCAGCCAGTGTAGATCAAGATCAGACAGCACAAAATGTGCAGTCTGATCTATGATCCACACTGTCCGCTTTGAGAGGACATTCTTGATAAGAGCAACCTTGAAAATGCTCTTATTAGGGTCTGGTTCCTAGAATGAAAATGTATTCTGGGTTTGTAAGAAGCTCTCAGGGTCATTACACCATACCTACCACTATACATAATGACATCTCGAGTAACAAATATGTCATTAAATATATCCAGCGACTATTACACTATTGACTGCTTAACCTTTCACCTCAAGATCCCGAGTTTTGACGACCTTGATAGAGAATGCTTATAAAAACATAGAGGGAAGAGGAGAAAATGCTGGTAACCAACATTTTCTGCTTTTTCCACAACATTTTCTACCATATTAAAGACAATTTCTATCATTTCTGTCACGTTTAATTTGTTATCTGTAATCCTTTCAATTTGAACTAGTCTAAAATTCTGCTGTTTGGTTTAAAGTTGCATATTTACCAAACAACAAAATTTTAGAAATGTGCTTAAGCGTAAGCAGACGACAAATGTGGCTCAAAAATTGAAATTTGTCTTTGAAAGGATAGAAAACACTGTGAGAAAAGGATTTGTGTGTTCGTTTGTATAGGAGTTTAGCACCATTCAATCAGCTTAGGTTTATCACAGTGGTCAGTGCACCTATGCATGTTTTTCCTGTCTTTCCCACTCCAGTTCTGACACAACTTTCTTTCCAAATCACTGATTATTTTTCCCAAATGCATCAGAGATGACAGGCTAATTGAGACAAGAGGTCCACTGGCCCTAAAGTGCTCACCTGGGTAAAGTCATTCTGACCAATTTTCATGAGTATCAGACTGAAAATGTGGCCTCTAGGGTGCATATAAGGTTTGTCTATAAATTATCCCAGTGACCTACTTTTTGACCCAACATGACCAAATTTCATACTTGTCCGAACATCATCAAGACAAAGATTCTGACCAATTTCATGAGTATCAAACTGAAAATATGGCTTTCATAGTGCACACAAAGTTTTTCTAAGGTTTGTCCCTGACACCTTATTTTTGACCCAACGTAACCAAATTTTAAAATTGTCAGAGTTATCAAGACAAAGATTCTGACCAACTTTCATGAGTATAGGACAGAAAATATAGCCTCTGGAGCACACACAATGCTTTTGTTTTTGACAGATGATGATCATAGCACAATAACAAATGCTCTCCTTGAGTACATGCACTTCATGCCCAGGTGAGTTAAAACTACTGGTACTCAGTTTTTTTTCTTTTTCCCTAAATGTTTTTTGCTATAAATTGTAATTGAATTCATAATGGCACAATAGTATTCTAGCTCTTAGCAATGAAATGTCTGTTCTATATGTTTATTATAATTAGGAGTCGTCTGCAATCTGATTTACGTCAACTAAATACTACAGACAATTGTGATCTTCATTAGCAATGTATGCCAAAAATATGCATTCCTTGTGGAATGCTGATGGTTACAATTAAAGAAACAGACTGCATATAATGTATCATATTATAAATGATAGGTACTGTAACTAGTGTTGGTGAGGTCATGTTCAACACATGAAAGTAAAAGCCCCCTTTTTATCCTTTGACCCTTTAAGCCCCCTAAAGAAGACTTATGAAAATATTGTGGGAAAAGGAGAAAATGCCTATAACCACCATTTCCTCCTTTTCCCACAAGTTTTTCTACCCTTCACACACACACACACACACACATATATATGAGACATGCTCTGTGAAAAGGGGGATTAATGCATCTGCGAAAAGTATCGACCCAGGTCAGCCTGCGCAGTCTGCGCAGGCTGACCTGGGCCGAAACTTCTCGCTATTAGTTAATTTTCTGTATATCTAAGGAGGAGTTTAACTCATGGTTAAGTCGTTTGTTACAAAAAGTGGACAATATGCATCCATAAGTATGTGATAGCTTGTTTGGTACCATGAATCACTGAGATGCATTAAGTCCCCTTTTCACAGAGCATGGCTCAATTATCTTTTGAGTCATATTTGTCATCTGCAAATGCTTGCAAAGTCAAGTCTCAAATGTTGTTGTTTGGTGAAACAATAAACGCTTAGAAATAAGGCTTCTGAAAGCAGTCTTAGAAAAGGAGAAAATGATGGTAACCACCATTTTCTACCTTTTCCAATAATGTTTTCTACCCTTTCCAAAACAAATTTCATCTTTGAACCACATCAATTTTAATTTGTCCTTTGCAAAAGCTTTCAATCCTGACAAAACCAAACTTCTTGTACCATGATAAAGCTTTTGCAATGGCAGTATGATTAGTCAATGTCTTTATGTCTTACTGCAATCCTTTATTACACATTCTAACATGACACGTGAATTCGGCTCTATAAACACAGTGCAACTAAAGCATGGTGAAATCTGTTGTAATGTTGGTTGTAATGGGGTTTAACGCCACTTTAACAGCTAAGGTCATATCATGGCGGTCGGTGACGCACATGTGTTTCCTGGCTTTCTCATACCAGTACTAACACAACTTTCTTTCCAAAGCCACCGACTACTTTTCTCACATGCTTCTGAAGCAGAGGTGAGAGGCGAAAATATGCCGGAAAGAAAGTTCGCCTCAACCGGGTATCGAACTCACAACCACCAGGTCATGAGTCCGACATGCTCACCACTGAGCCACCCGGACGGGCTGGTGAAATCTACGTTATTCTGTGTAGAGTGATGTCATTCTGTATAAAGTAAGTAAGTAAGTTATTCAATGGAACATAATCTGCATCCGCGGTTTTTACACTAAGTATGAACTTGTTTTCCTTTCGTTAAGAGTTGGTCATGTTAGAATCGAAATAATCTTCTTTCTATCGTGGTTTATTGTTCAATAAACCACGATGTGAGTTATGAGGCGCAATGAATAATCCACTCGGGCTATTGCCCGTGTGGATTATTCATTGCGCCTCATAACTCATAACGTAGTGTATTGAACAATAAACCACGATAGAAAGAAGATTATATCTTAAATCTCCTGTTTCAAGGAAGACTGCTTTTGAAAACATCATGGGAAAAGGAAAAAAAGCTGCAACCAGAATTTCCTCCTTTTCCCACGATGTTTGTAAACACTCTTTTTATAAGGACATGAAAATATAGCATGGTATGGAAAAGATTTAGATACATGACAACATCCCAGCTGCTAAACTGCTGACATGTAACAATAGAAACATGCCATTTGTATGATACCATTGTGGTTATAGAAAGATGTGAACAGGTGTTTCTGTCATGTTTATTGGATTTATTGCTTGAATACATGAGTTTGATTTTATTGGTTGTATGGTGTTTAATGCTATTTCAGTAACATCGCAGCAGCCAGTGCACCTATCCATGCTTCCTGGAGTTTATTTTTACCAGTACTTCGATCAGTATTCTTCTCAATCCACAGGCTTCTTACCGACATAATCATTGTCGAAACAATAACCAGAAGAGAGAGAGGAATGAATCCTGTCATAATGACTAGCATCAATCCTCCAAAAGAAACTGGCCGAGCTGGGAATTCGAACCAGCAACTTCCAACTTCTCAAATCCTGTACGCTACCCACTGCACTACCTGGGCTTGGTGACTACAAGAGATTTGGGATCTTTGACCCCTTTGTTTTGTTAACTCTTTACTAAACGACAAAATTTTTGACCAGACCAAATTGAAAGCATTTACAGACGACAAATTAGATGTAGCTGAAATGATGATTTGTCTTTGATAGGGTAGAAAACATTGTGGGAAAAGGAGAAAATGCTGATTACCAGCATTTTCTCCTTTTACCACAATGTTTCCAAAGGCCTTCTCTTTCAGGGTCGTTAAAAGTTGGGATTGTGAGGTAAAGAGTTAAGCATGGCTTACTCAGCAGTATTTCAACCCTTAGGACCTAAAAATCTTTTGCAGACAGTGTAGATCAAGATCAGACTGCACAGAATGTGCAGTCTGATCTTTGATCTACAGTTTCCCTTAGGGATATATTTTTCCTCTAAGTGTACCTCAATATCAAAAGGGTTAACTCTTCACCAAACACCAAAAATTTCAACTTGTCCAAATTGAAAGCATTTGCATATGGCATTTTCAATGTGGCTGAAATGACTATGATGGGCTAGAAATTTTTGAATTCTGTCATTTTTCCACCATTTATTGTCCTCCTCTCACAAATTGTTAAGCCCCCACCTTCCCTCCCCGGGTTTAAAAAAAAAGTATGAGGTATGTAATTTTCTTCCTTGATCTTTGAACCTTTATTGAGATGTATATGCATTTTCTGTTTCATTCTTACATGCAAGGTTTTGCCTGAACCCCTTGTATCTTTGAACTTGAACCACACAATTTTACAAATGATGACACCCCCCCCCCCCTTTAATTCATAGGTGTACCTTTATTCATTTGAAGGGGGTCAAATGACCCTCACACGAGATAGTCCAGGGAAAACCCTGTTACTTGTATGTGAGGGGTTTTTTTTTCCACTTTAACTCTTAGGCTGCTAAGTGTGACTCTCTGACCTTTAGCCGACAGTTTAGATCAAGATCATACTGCACAGAATGTGCAGTATGATCTTTGATCTACACTGTCTGACAAGGAGATATCTTTCCTCCAAAAAGTACCTTTGCAATAACAAAACTTGGGTTTTTACAATCGACTTGAAAGTTTTATGTGAAGTTATTTAGTAGGATATCTGTTAATGAACAAGTTTTTGGGTATATGAACAAAAGGAAGAAAACATACTGATACATGCTCTTGTTTTTTTTTTATCTGCCTTCCTTTGTATGATCTTTGAACTTATGGGGAGACTTTGATTTCATGGTTTTTACAACCCCGAGATAGAAGCCTCTTGAAAACATTGTTGGAAAAGGAGAAAATGCTGGTAACCAGCATTTTCTCCTTTTCCCACAATGTTTTCTACCCTGCTGGAAACAAATTTCAATTTTTGAGTCATGTTTATTTTGTCGTCTGCAAGTGCTTTCAATTTGGACCAGTCTAAAATTTTGTCTTTTGGTAAAGAGTTAAGGATAGGGCACCCTAATGGGATTCGTGTAACTTTGCGTAACATCACAAAAATTGTACGGATTCAGCTAAGACTTGAGTAATCTGTAATCGATGCAGGGAACCAGTGTGTGTTGGCCGATCGATTACGGATTACCCGAGTCTTAGTTGAACCCGTATGTTTTTTGGTGAGTGATGAAAGGCGATGTTACAAGAATCCCATTATAGGCTTCCCTATCCTTAAACATTATTTCAGTCATATTCTAACATTCTAAAATTGGGAGTTGCCATAACATTTCAGACCCAACTCAGCAAAATAATGGACGTAAGTCTATTCACTGATTTAACTCTTTACTATACAACAAAATTTTGGACTCGACCAAACTGAAAGCATTTGCAGATGACAAACTAAATGTAGCAAAAATAATTATTTCTGTCTTTGCTAGGGTGGAAAACATTGTGGGAATAGAAGAAAATGCTAGTTTCCAGCATTTTCTCCTTTTCCCACAATGTTTTCAAAAGCCTCCCTCTTCAGGGCATTAAAACTTTGGAGTGTTTGGTAACTCTTTACCAAGCGACAGAATTTTAGACTGGTCCAATTTGAAAGCATTTGCAGATGACAAATCAAATGTGAATCAAAAAATGAAATTAGTTTTCGGAAGGGTGGAAAACATTATGGGAAAAGGAGAAAATGCTGGTCACCAGCATTTTCTTCTTTTCCCATAATGTCTTCCAAAGCTTTCTCTCTCAGGGTCGTTAAAAGTCGGGATTGTGTGGTAAAGAGTTAAGTCCCTTTATCTTGCTGAGTTGAGTCTAGAATGTTGTGTCAACTCAAGATTTCAGAACGTTACTAAGGCCTGTAAATGTTGGTGAAATGCGTCTCAAATAAAGAACTAAACTTAGGTCAGAAAATGAATCCATTCTGGATTTAAGCAAAAACAAGAGACTTAAAGATACACCCTTACAGCTTGAGAGGAAAAACACTTTTAAAACTTGAAAGTGTGTAGAATTGCTCAGCTGTGTAAACAGATAAATTACCAATATATAGGGTGTAATAGAAAGAAAAACTCAAGGGATTTTCCTTCTTTAACTCTTTACCACACGACATAATTGTAGACTAGTCCAAATTGGAAGCATTTGCAGACAACAAAATTAATGTGACTCAAAAATTGAAATTTGTTTTGGGAAGGGAAGAAAACATTGTGGGAAAAGGAGGAAATGCTGGTTACCAGCATTTTCTCCTTTTCCCACAATGTTTTCAAAAGGATTCTTTCTCAGGGTCGTGAAAACCAGGGATTGTTTGGGAAAGTGTTAAAACCAAAAACGGTAACAGCTATTGCTTTGAAGGCCTCCCAAACATGAAATGCATTTACTATCTGTCATAATCTGTGCAACCTAGCAGCTATCAGGGGCAACATTTTGCATGAAGATACAAGAATGATTATAGTTTCATAAAATAAGGAGTGGTGAAAAACTGGCTAAAAACTGACTGAAAGCGAGTACAGATGTATCTTTAAGTTTTTTTAAGCCCTGGTATTTTGGCATATGAAAAATAGGGAATAATTTTTTGCAAATCAAAGGGCTTACGACATTGGGTTGTACAGTGTAAAGTAATAATTTTCCTGACAATTTGTTTACTGTACATGCTGGTAACTACAAAGATAAAATATGTCTAATCAAAGCTATGGAGCAGTTTTCTGCAAATTAACTCTTTAACAAATGACAAATTTTTGGACTGGACCAAATTCAAAGCATCTGAAGATAACAAATTAAATCTTGTTAATATGATAATTTCTGACTTTGATAGGGTAGAAAATATTGTGGGAAAAGGAGAAAATGCTTGTTACCAGCATTTTCTCCTTTTCCCACAATGTTTTCTATAGTCTTCTTTCTCAGGGTCGTTAAAAGTCAGGATTGTGTGGTAAAGAGTTAAAGGGCTTACGAGCTTTGGTTGTAGCGTAATAATTTTCCTGGCAATCGTTTCCTATATATGCTGCTCAAAGATAAATACGGTATACCAAATCTAGGGAAGAGTTTTTTTGCAAATTAACCCTTTACCACACAATCCCGAGTTTTAACGACCCTGTAGGATAGAGCTTTTGAAAACATCGTGGGAAAAGGAGAAAATGCTGGTAACCAGCATTTTCTCCTTTTCCCACAATGTTTTCCGCCCAGTCAAAGAACTTTGGTTCATTTTTATTACTTTCGAATTAAGACGTCTGCAGATGCTTTCAATCTGGAAGATTCTATATCTGTCTTTTGGAAAAGGGTCAAAGGGCTTATGACATTGGGTTGTGAAGTATAAAGTAATCATTTTCCTGACAATTTGTTTACTGTACATGTTGCCAACTACAAAGATAAATACGCCAAACCCCTTGTCTGCGCATGTCATATTCTTCGAAGATTCGACCTGTCTGCTATGACGCATCACCGACCCCATATACTAGGGAAAAGTAGGGTTTATACCGAAGCTATTACCCAAGCCTGTAGGGGCTGTTTTGATAAATGGCTGGTGCATAGGTTACATGCTAGCTGATCACAGTTGAATGAATCGTACCAGGTAGCGTTTTATTGAGTAAACAATTATTTTATTTTGAAATTCAAAGTAATGGTTGTCGTTTTGAAAAGTAGTCCGGGTCTGTACCCAGAATGCCAAAACTAGATAGATGTGTATTTGTAGAATGCCATCTAGCAGGAGATAATGACGCCAAACCAAATCTTTCACCCTTATCCTGGGCACAACTTAACCCTTTACCAGACAACAGAATTTTAGCCTTGTCCAAATTGAAAGCATTTGCAGACGACAATTTCAATGTGGCTGAAATGGTGCAATTTTTCTCTGACTGGGTAGAAAACATTGAGGGAAAAGGAGAAAATGCTGGTTACCAGCATTTTCTCCTGTAATCCCACAGTGTTTTCGAAAGCCTTCCTTCCCAGGGTTGTGAAAAGTCGGGATTGTGTGGTAAAGAGTTAGCCTCGGAACTAACTGATATGGCCAACTGCCGTGTCTTTAAAAATAGCTCTTAGTATGAATGAGAGTTTTGGTCAGTGAAGATCCAGATCAGAATGTACAAAATATGCAGTCTGATCACTGGACAAAAAAGTCTGATCTTTTAGAGAAGTTAAAAACAGCTTTTGAAGTTGGTAGAGGAAGATTTTATCTTCTGTACGAAATTTTAATTGAAACTTTGTGTTTGCAGAACTATCAGAGAGAAAAGATTCTTATCATAAAACTTTAGTTTTATCTCTTAACTCTTTACCAAACGACAAAATTTTAGACCAGTCCAAATTGGAAGCATTTGCAGATGACAGAATTAGTGTGACTAAAAAATTGAAATTTGTTTTGAGAAGGGAAGAAAACATTGTGGGAAAAGGAGAAAATGCTGGTTACCAGCATTTTCTCCTTTTCCCACAATGTTTTCAGAAGGCTTCTTTCTCAGGGTTGTAAAAACCAGGGATTGTTTGGGAAATGCTTATATCCTTCACCACATGACAAAAATGTAGACACGTCCAAATTCAAAGTGTTTGCAGATGGCAATTTAAATTCGGCTCGAACAATAAAAAATGTCTTTGATATGGTAGAAAACATTGTGGGAAGAGGAGAAAATGCTGGTTACCAGCATTTTCTCCTTTTCGCAAAATGTTTCAAAAGGGCTTCTTTCTCCGTTTAAACTCAGAATCATGTGGTAAAGGGCTTAATGTGGCTCAAAAAAATTGTACCAGTATTTGTTTGATGCTTCTCTTCCTTTCAAGAATGTCTATGATGATGATGATGATGATGATGATGATGATGCAGTAATGAGAAACAATGCTGATGACAATTATGAATCAATGTCTTACAACTCTTGGATGTTCTTTGATCCTTACAATATGTGTATTTTGGGCCAGTGCTCTTTACTAACAATGAAATATTTGGTTTCTGCAAGGTTAGGAAACATTGTGGGAAGAGCAGAAAATGCTTGCTAACAGCATTTTTTTCCCTTTACCCACTATGTTTTGAAAACCTTTCTTCCTCAGGGTTAATTTACTACTTTACCAAATGAAAAATTTTAGACTGGTCTAAACTGAAAGCAAACTGCAAGCAAAAAATTTAGTGTGGGCTATAAGATAATCTAAGCTTTGAAAGGTTAGAAAACATTGTGGAAAAAGGAGAAAATGGTGGTTAGCAACATTTTCTCCTTTTCCCACAATGTTTTCAAAAGCTTCCTTCTTGCTCAGGGTTGTTAAAACTTGGGATAGTGTAGAAAAAAGTTAATCCTTAAATATGTATGTTTTGGGATAGTGGCCTTTGTTCACAATAACTGATTTGATTGTTTGAAACATTAGAAAACATTGTGGGAAAAGAACAAAATGCTTGTTAACAACATTTTCTTCTTTACCCAGAATGTTTTGAAAAACTTTCTTTCTGTTTAAAGTCATTACTGTGTGGGAAAGGGTTAACTCTTTACCACACAATCCCGAGTTTTAACGACCTTAACAAAGAAGGTTTTGGAAAACAGTGGGAAAAGGAGAAAATGCTGGTAATCAGCATTTTCTCCTTTTCCCACTTCGTTTTCTAGCCCATTAAAAACAAATTTCATCATTTGAACAGCATTTAAATTTTCATCTGCAAATGTTTTGAATTTGGACCACTCTACAATTTTGTCATTAGGTAAAGGGTTAACTCTTTACTAAACGACAAAAGTTTGGACTAGTCTAAATTGAAAGCATTCGCAGCCAACAAAATAAATGTGAATCAAAAACTGAAATTCGATTGGGAAGGGTAGAAAACATTGTGGGAAAAGGAGAAAATGCTGGTTACAAGCATTTTCTCATTTTCCAACAATGTTTTCTAAAGCTTTCTTCCTCAGGGTCGTTAAACCTCAGGATTGTGTGGAAAACAGTTAATTATGTCTACAGAGAGAAAAGATTCATAAATTATGTTGATACACCTATACTTCAATGTTTTTGTAATGCTTAATGTTTTTGTACCTACTTAAGCCTTATACTGCCAAATATGGTAATTGATTCTATTTTCTCTTCCCTGGATTGTAAAACCCTAAAAGTGCCGAATGAACCCAACATACGTTTCCAGTCTAGAAATATGACCCAAGCAACAGAAGTTTCAAGATTATTTATGTCTATAACGTTTCAGTAAAGCGGACAGTGTCTATCAGAGATCAGACTGCATCTTTTGTGCAATCTGATCTTGATCTTCACTGGCCGACAAGGCAATTATAATCCTGAAAGGCACTCTAAGGGTGAAATGAATAGACTATGGCCATGAAATGACTGAAATCTGGCATCTGAAAGAGACTGCAATATAGAAAAGTCTGGTGAAAGTCTCAGTTAGTCCTTCACCACACATCTCTAATGACCCTGACTGAGTGATTGATTGATTGTATGGTATTTAACAGCCATTTTCAACATTATTTCAGTTATATTGCGGTAGGCAGTGCACCTATCCGGGCTTTCCTCAAGTCTGTTTTTACTAGTACTCTGCATAATATTCTTTCAAAGCCACTGGCTGCTATCCTTCATAATGAAACAATGATCGGCAGTGAGAAAGGAATTAATCCTGTTGCAACGATTACCATCAATTTTTGGAAAAAAATTGGCTGAGTTGGGGATTTGAACCAGAGACCCCACATTCTCAAGTCCTGTACTATTCAGTTAAAAGAAAATCTAATTTATAAATAACACACATTCAATATTGTCTTTGGTTGAAAAAATCATGAACTATCAACTCTTACACTCCTAAATTAATGAAATGGACCTTAACAATCAGAAAATATAACCAAAATATTGTTACTTAAAAGTAGTTTTGGGCCAGAACATGTAACAATGTAGCGGACTGTGTAGATTCAAGATCAGACTGCACATTCTGTGCAGTCTGATCTTTAACTACACTGTCCACAATAACAAAGTAAGTCAGTTCCAGCACTTTAAGGGCTGAACATCTAACAGTGCAGACTCAAGACCACAGTCTCACCGTGACCTACATCAGAAAACAAAATTTTAGACAAGTCCAATTTAATTGCTATTGCAGATAACACTGAATGTGAATGAAACGAGGTAAGTTTTTGACAGGGTAAAAAAATTGTGAGAAATGGAGAAAATGCTAGTTACTAGTGTCTTACCAAAGAACACTCCAACAAAAATCATGTACCTGTATCTTGTTTACCCTTTCTTAAATGACAAAATTTTAGATTCATCCATATAAATGGCACTATAAGCACAAAATGGAGAAAAAGTCTCGTTACCAGCAT
Source organism: Hippopus hippopus (assembly GCA_946811185.2). Taxonomy (NCBI): domain Eukaryota; kingdom Metazoa; phylum Mollusca; class Bivalvia; order Cardiida; family Cardiidae; genus Hippopus; species Hippopus hippopus. Next base: position 2,644,189 of record OX328109.1, read on the forward strand.
TTTCTCCTTTACCCACAATTTTTTCAAGAGTCTTCCCAGCAAAGGTCGTTCAAACACGGTATGTTTTGTAAAGGGTTAGAGAATGTCCCCTGTCCACGAGTGAAATCTGTCTCCCATTTTGTGTGAACTTGTAACCAAGGATGACCAAGACCCCACCCACTTTTGACACCACAAACAATTTTATTCAAACTTTCAAGGTCTTTCCCAAGCTTGCACATAAAAAATCATTCAAGCATGAACCCCGTCTGTCCGAGACATCATCTTTATCTCTTTCCATACTATAGTCGACACCAGAAGCTTTTGTGGACAATGTAGATCAAGATCAGACTGCACAGAACGTGCAGTCTGATCTTTGATCTACACTGTTCACTGCTATGTTCTAGATTATGACCAAACCTCTTTTGATCTTGAGGAAATGTTATTTTTAGCCTTTGAGAAAATGCATTTTATTTACTTAGTAGGGAAAGAATTAATGCGTTTGTAGCAAACGCACTAGTGAGACAAAAAAAAATTTATCTTTTTCTCAGTTCTTTTTAACTGTTGTAACCCTTTACCGAAAAATTACATGTTTTCAGGACCAAAAAGGAGATGGCTTTTTAAAACATTGGTTACTGTCTATTACAGAGCTCCAGATAGAGGGAGTGATTTTGTTTTCAAAACTGAAAATATTAATTATTCTCCACCAAACCCTACGTTGTGGGTACACATTAGAGTACCACAACATAGGGTTTCAAAGAGAAACAATGACTTTAGAATACCATCACTCCCTCTTATCTGGAGCTCTGTAATAGACAGTAACCATTATTTTCTTATTGCCCTATTCTAACTACCATCCTGAGTACCTCCATCTCACCCAACCCTCAAAATTAACTGACAGAGCTCGACCTTCTGTTTAGTTGAGAGGTCTACATCATGGAAGGGGACAACAATTTATGTATAGCTCCAGACATTGTCACCAGTGACGAATGTGATAAAGGGAAAATGATCAGGTATGATCAGACGGAAATCATGTTTGCCTTTGTAGAATATGTAAAAGTATTTGACTGGGTTACTTCCAGACACACTATATTTTGTACATAAGTTTACCAGAGCATTACATGATGCATTTCAGACTGCTTGCATGCCGTCTTCTTACTTCACTGCAATGTTACACAATATTTTTGTGACATGTTCACAACTAATCATGTTGAAACCCTGACAGCTACCGACTGAGGACTGAGGGAGATCATTTCACAACCTCATGATCGAGTTTGATTGAGGTTCCCATATCGGCGTAGAGAACAGGGCATTATACAGTAAACATACAGCAAAGGATAGACCAACAAATTGCCAGGTTTTTTTTGTCATCTTCCCACAAATTACCCAAATGCTTTTTCCAAAAATACAGTAGCCTTCAATTAAACTGACACCATAATATTGGGTCAGTCTCATTCAAGATGGTCAATGACTGGACAGAGTAACTTTTTACCAAGCAACAAAAAGTTTAGACTGGTCCATATTGAAAGCATTTGCAGATGAAAAATCAAATGTGTCTCAAATGAATGTCTTTATAAGAGTAGAAAACATGGTGGGAAAGAGGAGAAAATGCTGGTTACCAGCATTTTCTCCTTTTCCCACAATGTTTTCAAACGAAATTTCGTTAAAACTTTGGATAGCTTGGCAAATAGTTAAACCTTTACTACACAACAAAACTTTAGCGTTCTCCAAATTGAAAGCACTTGCAGACAACAATTTCAATGATGCTCAAAGGTACAATTTTTCTATGATGGGGTAGAAAACATTGTTGGAAAAGGCAAAAATGCTGGTTACCAGCATTTTTTCCTTTTCCCTCAATGTTTTCAAAAAGCTTCTTTCCCAGGGTCGTTAAAAGGTAGCATCTTGTGGTAAGGGGTTAAAACAGGAAGCAATAATTGTAGATGACAAATCAACATTTAATATGGCTCACATGATGGGATTTGTATATGAAAAAATCTTGGGAAAAGGAAAAAAAAACATTTTATCACTTGTTCCTTCTTCTACCACAATAATTTCAAAAGCCTTTATCTGTCATAAAAAGATGCAGGGTTGCATCTAGAAATTTTCAAATAGGGGGGCTGGCCCCCATCATCTTCAGAAAAAGGGGGGCACGTCCCCCCTTTCAAGTGTAAAGAGGGGGGACAAATTTCATGGCGGTTCCGATAATGTGGTAAAGGGTTAATGTATTATTTGTTTTTGTCTTTGGAAAAATAATAATGATTATATCCATTAAAGGGTTATTACATTCTAGTCTTCTTTGTTAAGATGAATGTCTCATAACTTCTTCTTTCACACTTGTTACAGTATAATCACTGTAAGACAAATAGACTAATCCCCATCCTACCCTATCTATCCTAAGTTCTTCAACATTTTCATTTCATAAATTCACCGAAATTTTTACCTCAGTGTTAGATTAGACTGAGATTTTAGCTTCCATCTATTGTTTCATACAGATATTTATTTGAATTTAATGCTTAAATTCACTACCAAAGCTGAAAAGACAGTCTGAAGTGCCTCTGATCAGACGATGTCAAATAGACATTTTGTTGTGTCATGGGTTTTCGCGGTTTTTTGCATCTATCTTTTTTTCATGTCAATTAATTTTGTTTCAAAGTATTTCCATATGATATTTCAAGAAATTGTCAATAAGGGTTGTAGGTCACTTCAAAACATGTCATTTTACCCTAGATCAGTGGATTGACACCATTATCTCGCTTTTCATTACACGCCAGCTTGTTAGGTTGTGATAAACGGTATCGAGTGGTCCGTCATATTTAATACCCACTGTTTATGACGGAGTTATTTTCTTTCAAAAATTTTGTAGCCTTAAGACATCACTTGTTGCCAGCAGATTCCCCAGTGCGTCATTTTTGGACACATTTTTCCAAAGTTGTCGCATTCAGTGATTGACAGCTTGGGCCCAGCAGTGAGGCTTTTCGTCTGCATGATCAAAATAACCCGACAGTCTACGATTTAAGTTTACGGTTTTAAGTTGCGAATGATTATTTGGGTGACCATGCAAATTTTGTTACATTTTATTCTCCCCAAGTCGTTTTTTCTCTCTTTTTCCCGATTATGGTGCGCACGATCATGCAATTTTTGCGGGCTAGTTCGTTTTAGTGTGGGATTTGGTGCGCAAACAAATTTCTTTTTCGCGGGATTTTCGATTTTGATGCGGGATTTCGGCAATCCCGCACTCTAGATGCAACCCTGAAGATGGGATCATCCGATAAAGGGTTAACTCTTTACCAAACAACAATATTTTAGACTGGTAGAAACAATGAAACCATTTGCAGATGACAATTTAAATGTGACTTAAATGATTTGTCGCTGAAAGGTTAGAAAACATTGAAGGAAAAGGTGAAAATGCTGCTTACCAGCATTTTCTCCTTTTCCCACAATGTTTTCAAATGTCCAGTTAGTCAGTTACCCAACGTTGTTAACTCTTTACCAAATGGCAAAATTTTACACTTGTCCAAATTGAGAGCATTTGCAGATGACAAAATAAAGGTGACTCAAGAATTGAAACTTGACTTTAGAAGAGTAGAAAACATTGTGGGAAAAGGAGAAAATGCTGGTTACCAGCATTTTCTCCTTTTCCCACAATGTTTTCAGAAGGCTTCTTCCTCTGGGTCGTAAAAACCAGGGATTGTTTGGTAGAGGGTTAAAACTGTGTGGTAGAGGGTTACAGGTAATGATCTGTTTAGGTTGCAAAGAGGTATTACCAAACAAATTATATGAAGGTGTGAAATTTAAATGATACAAACCTACCAATTTACCAATCTAACAAGAACATTTTCCCATATAAATCAAAAGGAGGGGCTTCTTTAACTCTTTACCACACGACAAAATTTTAGACCGGTCCAAATTGAAAGCATTTGCAGACGACAAAATAAATGTGACTGAAAAATTGAAATTTTGTTTGGGAAGGGTAGAAAACATTGTGGGAAAAGGAGAAAATGCTGGTTACCAGCATTTTCTCCTTTGCCCACAATGTTTTCAAAAGGCTTCTTTCTCAGGATCATTAAAAGTCAGGATTGTGTGGTAAAGAGTTAAGAGTTACCGATTACTTATTTCTTAGATATACCACAATCTAGTTAGTTTAACCGTTTACTAAACAATCTAAGGTTATAATGAAGTTGGGAAAGAAGGCTTCTGAAATCATTGTGGGAAAAGGGTAAAATGCTGGTACCAGTAATTTTATCCTTTTCCCAGAATGTTTTCTTCCATAACAGAGACTTTCTGCTCATGTATACTGATTTTGAATTTGTCCTCTGCTGATGTTTTGAATTTTTGAGAGTCCAAAATTTGTCATCATGAAAAAGGTTAACTCTTTACAACTCACATGACAAAAATGTACTTTGAATTCAAAGCATTTGCAGAAAAAAGTTTGAAATGTCGCTCAAATGATGGAATTTGTCTTTGATCAGGTAGATAACATAGTGGGAAAAGGAGAAAATGCTGGTTACCAGCATTTTCTGCTTTACCTACTATGTTTTGAAAATTCTTCTCTGTCAGTATCGTTAAAACCTGGGATTGTGTGATAAAGGCTTAAGCTATTCATTTCACATCTGATTGTGAAACAAGTTCTCACAACTTCTATGAATCACTCTGGATAATTGCTTTCTAGAAATCTGAACTAGAAATTGGGCTATGATGTGCCTACTCCTTACGGGATTCAAAACTGGAACCTTTGACCTGGGTGACCCACCCTCTATCCCACTTCACCACTGTAGCCACAACCTAGACCTGGTCATTGAAAGGTCAACTACAGTCTTTTTTCATTAAAATTATCTACTTTGTGAGAAAAAGAGCAATTCACCTCATTAAGTTCCTTTACCATTCACAATCTTGGGTTTTAATGAGGTTAAGAAAAAGGCCTTTAAAAACATTTTGAGAAAAAGAGCATTTTCTCTTTTCCCCACATTGTTTTTTAACGCTTCCAAAAGCAAAGACAAAACTACTGTGGCTAAAATGATAGAAACTGTCATAGGATGGTTAGATAACACTGTTGGAAAAGGAGAAATTTTCAAGGCTATCTTTACCAGTATATCTTTTAAGAAAGCAGTATAGATCCAAGGTCAAAGTCCACATTCTCCAACCATTCTTAAGAAAGTTCCAAGTCTTATTCGCCAGAGTTTTCTAAATATGAAAGTAACACAACTTCTGATTGGCTAAACCATTTTTTTGGCTAAACCAAATGAATTAGCCAATCAGCTTTGGTTTAGCCAATCAAAAGTTGTGTTATTTTCAAATTCAGAAAATTTTAGAGAATAAGACAAGGAAAGTTCAACAAAGTCTACTCTTGATCTACACTGTTGGCCAAAGCTACTTTTCTAGTATTTCATATGCAAACAAAGAAGCTTACCTATAAAAAGTTTGGCGTCCACTTTCGGGTACGTCTCTATCAATTTCTGTACAATCATTATTGCTGGGTCATGTTCATCGTGGACTGAAAACAGCAGTTCAAACTGAAATGGTGAAATAGGAAAACAGTTAACTAAAAAGAAGTTAACAAAATTTTAGGCTGGTCCAAACTGAAAAAAATTTGCAGACAGCAAATAAAATGGTACACAAAAAACATTTGCAGACAGCAAATCAAATGGTACACAAATTATGAAGTTTATCTGTCTTTGAAAGGGAAGAAAATGTTGTTGGAAAAGGAGAACATGATAGTTCTCAGCATTTTCTCCATTTCCCACAATATTTTTGAAAGGCTTTTGCCTCAGAGTTGTTAAGACTCAGGAATGTGTGGTAAAAGGTTAAGTTTTTTTTTCAGAATTATGTCAGTTATATCGCAGTAGCCAGTGCATCTATAATTACTTTCCATGAGTTTTGGTTTAAATACAAGTACTTTGCACAATATTTTTCCTAAGCTACTGACTGATTTTCTCAAATGATTCTCAACAATCAGCGGTCAGACAGGAATAAATCCTGTTTAAACATATTTATTATACATAGATTGAGAAACAAGTTCTTACAGCTTATACTAATCTCTCTCAATTCTGCTTCCTGGGAACTACACCAGTACTCGCGCCAAATGTGTGGGCCTATGAAAAATCCCGAAGTTGACACTCGCTCCCAGGTATCGAACCAAGGACCTTTTGGTTATGAGGCCGGCGCTCTACCTCACGACCACGGACACCACAATAAAACCTGTAGCAATGACTAACAAAATGATAAAATAAGAAAATAATTTAAGTTATTTCTGGGCAAGCAAAGATTTTCCTTGATCCCATTTAACTTTGAATTTAAAGCCTGAAATTTTCTTATTTTTTTTCAAAATTCAACTGTTCCATGTCTTTTGTCAAATTTATTTAGTCATATCTGAGAGTCCAAGGAAAACGCATATTCACTAACCATTCTTAAGAACATTCCTAATCTTTTCACAGAATTAGCAAGTAACACAACTTCTGATTCTGTAAACTATTTGTTCAGCCAATCAGAAGTTGAGTTACTTCCAAATTTAGTAAAATTATTCCAAAAAAGATTCAGAAAGTTCTTAAGAATAGTTGGTAAATATAGACCCAGATTTTTTCCAGTTAGCTAAGTGTGCTGGCTTTTGACCTAATTCCTGGTACTGATATAAAATGAATAAACAGAAATTTGTGATTGGTTAAAAATGTATACATGTTTATTCTAAGGGCCCTTGCCTATTTGCGGGCAAATTTAAGGCGTCCATCTTTTTCAGAGATATTTCTTTTTCCAATTAGTTTTGCAATCCATCATTACGACTTGTCTAAACCTATTTCAATACTTATAAAGATAAATGCACTTTTTTCAGCCATGCCAGATATCGGCATTTTGTTATCAGAATGGGCTTTCAACTGACCAGCCGGTCCACATACCATATGAATGGGCACAAACCAACACCGGTGGCAGAGGTGAGTATCAGCAGTGACATGGCCAGTGAAACAAGCTTTTGTATCTTTTTACCCTTTACCAGACGACAAAATTTTAGCCTTGTCCAAGTTGAAAGCATTTGCAGACAATTTCAGTGTGGCTCAAATGGTACAATTTTTCTATGATAGGGTAAAAAACATTGTGGGGAAAAGGAAAAAATGCTGGTTACCAGCATTTTTCCTTTTCCTACAATGTTTTCAAACGGCTTCTTTCCTAGGGTCGTTAACAGTAGAAATTGTGTGGTAAAGGGTTAACCCTTTACCACACAATCCTGAATTTTAACGACCCTGAAAGAGACCGTTTTAGATAACATTGTGCGAAATGGAAAAAAATGCTAGTAAGCAGCATTTTCTCATTTTCCACAATGTTTTCAAACCTATCAAAAACAAATATCATCAATTTAGCAACACTTCAACTTGTCTGCATCATGCATTCAATTTGGACCAAGTTTACCCTTTGCCAGACGACAAATATTAGTCTTGCCCAAATTGAAAGCATTTGCAGACGACAAATTAAATACTGTGCAGATAATTAATTTTTCTTTGGAGGAGCAGAAAACATTGTGGCAAAAGGAGAAAATGCTGGTTACCAGCATTTTCTCCTTTTCCCACAACGTTTTCAAAAGCTTTCTATTTCAGGGTCCTTAACCTTTCGGGTTGCGTTGTAAAAGGTCAGTGTTTCTGCTGCAAATTTGTATCCCGGGTAATGGTCTAGCAGCATGTAAACAAAATGGTCATCAGATATCTCCACATTTTAACATCCAATTATCACATTCCCATGGGAAGCAATTTTCCATCATTTAGCCCTGTACCAAACAAAAAAATTTTGGACTTGTCCGAATTCAAAGCATTTGCAGTAGACAAATTAAATGTGGCTAAAATTGTGCAAATTTGTCTTTCACAGGGTAGAGCTGTCACTGAATGTGACTTAATACCCCCGCTAGCACTTTGACAGAAACAGGCAATTTAACAAAAAAAAATTCTAAGTTCAAGGGGAGATTACCCTTGAATCATAGGGAGTAGATGATTGAAAAATGCGTCTTGCACAACTTCAGTATACGATCAATGTATCAACAAACTTTCAATACAATAGCAGCAAAACTGTAGGAGGAGTTCGCGACACAAAATTACAAGTATTTTCTACACAGACGGACACACGGACGGACATATGGACGGATGTACGGACGGAAAGACAGGCTGATTCCAGTATACCCCCGAAAACATTCGTTTTGCAAGGGTATAAAAATCCTGTTTTAACCACCTTACAATATTGTGGGTATAGGAGAATATGCTGGTTACTAGCATTTTCTCATTTTCCAACAACGTAATCTACCCTTCCACAAACAAATTTCAATTTTTGGGATTCATTAATTTCGTTGTCTCCTACATGCTTTGAATTTGTACAATTCTAAAATGTTGTGATGATAAAACGTTAAACATTTGGTGCAGCAAATGTAAACTATGACAGTAATTCCCCCCACATTTTCTATGATCCTCCAAAAGGTAAATTCCCATCACATTTTATCAAAAGCACACCATGTCATCTGCAAATGCTTTTATGTGGTGTCCGTGGTCGTGAGGTAGAGCGTCGGCCTCGTAACCATAAGGTCCCGAGTTCGATACCCGGGAGCGGGTGTCAACTTTGGGACTGTTCATTGGCCCACATATTCAGTGCAAGTACTGGTGTAATTCCCAGGAAGCAGAATTGAGAGAGATTTTTGTAAGTTGTAAGAACTTGTTTCTCAGTCGATGTAAAATATATATGTTTAAACTAAACTAAAACTAAATGAAAAAATTTTGTACCCAACCACACTGAAAATATCTGCAGATGACACATTAAATATTGCTCAAATGATGGAATTTGCCTCTAAGAGGATAGAAAACATTGTGGGCAATGGAGAAAATGATGTTTACCAGCATTTTCTCCTTTTCCCACAATGTTTTCCGAAGTCTTTTCTGTCAGGGTCATTAAAACCCAGGATTGTAACTCTTTACCACACAACAAAAATGCGGACTTGTCCAAATTCAAATAATTTGCAGATTTGCAGATGACAAATTAAATACAGCTCAAATGATAGAATTTGCCTCTAAAATGGTAGAAAACATTGTGGGAAAATGAGAAAATGCTGCTTACCATCATTTTCTCCTTTTCAAACAATTGTTTTCAAAAGTCTTTTCTGTCAGGGTCATTAAAACTCTGGATCTTATTAACTCGTACCACATGACAAAAAGGTAGATTTGTCCAAATTGAAAGCATCTTAACATGACAAATTAACCCTTTACAACACGACAAATTTTAGACCTGTCCGAATTGAAAGCATTTGCGGATGACAGTTTCAATGTGGCTCATATGAAATGATTTTTCTTTGATAGGGTAGAAAACATTGTGGGAAAAGGAGAAAATGCTGGTAACCAGCATTTTCTCCTTTTCCCACAATGTTTTCAAAAGCCTTCTCTATCAGGGGTGTTAAAAGTCGTCATTGTGTGGTAAAGGGTTAAATATGGCTCAAATGATGGAATTTTAATCTTCTAAGTGGATAGAAAACATTGTGGGCAAAGGAGAAAATGCTGGTTACCAGTATTTTCTCCTTTTCCAACCATGTTTCAAAAAATCTTTTCTGTCAGGTATGGTGGCACATTTCTGCCACGAGATACGAGATAGCTATTGCGATAATTTAGGAGAACTATCGTGATAAAACAAAGTTTCCTGAAAATATTATCTAGATAATAAAAATTTTCACAATAAAAATATCGCTATAATTCTAACTGTTATCATGATTTTTTTTCGTGCCCACAACTGACATTCACAGTATCTGTAATTAGATACGGTTTCGGAACATCTTCGTCAACAATGTTATGAATTTGCCCTTTCCCTCAATGGTTTTAAAGTTGTTCGTAGGAGGCATTTCGAGTCGTCTTTGTGATTTTACAGACTTCTGTTTATTTCAGGTGTTGTCAAAATTTACCAATTAATCTACAACTGATAGTAATTCGAATTTCTACTTACTACAATCTTGTGCAGTCAAAAACTACCGAGCTCATCCAAATGGTGAATTTTCTATTTATAGATATCGATAAACGGATAGAACTATCACGATAATTTTATCTCGAATGTCAGCTTCAAGCACCATCAAGAAATTTTTGTTAAAATGTTAGGTTTATCATGATTTTTTTTTTTTTCAGGAAACTTTTCAGTATCTTGATAAAATTTCCAGGAAACTTAAAGTTATCGCGATAGTTTTCTAAAATTATCATGATGGCTACCTCATATCTCCTGGCAGAAATATGCCACCATAGTCAGGGTCATTAAAATCGAGATTGTATGTATCAGCGGCTGCAAAAGCCTTCACTCATGATCAAGCCTGCAGCTGTAACTATCCTATTCAACTCATGAACTCTTTACCAAAAAGCAAAATTTTATGCTCATACAAATGGAAAGCTTTTGCAGATGACAAATTGAAGTGTGACTCAAATGATCCTATAATTGTCTTTGGAAGGTAAGAATACATTGTTGGAAAAGGGGGAAATGCTGGTGGCCAGCATTTTTTCTTCTTTTGCAACAATGTTTTCAAAAGGCTGTTTTCTCAGTGTCTAAAACACTGAACTGTGCAATAAAGGGTTAAATTTGCTCGTATTTACCCTCTGCAACACAATCCAGTTTTCCGACCCTAAGGAAGAAGCCTTTTGAAAATATGGTGGGAAAAGGAGAAAATGCTGGTAACCAGCATTTACTCTTTCTCCCACAATTTTTTCTACTCTTTCAACTGAAAATTGCATCACTGCACCACATTTTGTTAATTTGTTGTCTACAAGTATTTTGAATTTGGACAAGTCTAACATTTTGTCATTTGGTAAAGAGTCGATGTCTTATTTCTACACTGAAAATTCCCTTTTGGCTGTTTCGGTGCAGTAAGGACCTAAGGGTTTAGATAAGTCAGACTGACATAACTCTGTTTTGTAGTAACAGTAATCTTGCAGCACTGTCCTGTGTAAATATGCAATGGAACTATTATCTTTGTAACCTATTCCTATGCAGGCTAAAACAAGATATGACATAAATCTTTACAGAGATGAATAAACTCTTTACTCCACAATGACAAGTTTTCACGACCCGAACAGAGAAGGCTTTTGAAAACATTGTGAGAAATGGAGAAAATGCTGATAACCAGCATTTTCTCCTCTTCCCACAATGTTTTCTACCCTTTCACAGACAGTTATTTTTTATATGAATCACGTTCAGGTTGTTGTCCGCAAGTGCTTCAAATGCAGACCAGTCTAGAACCTTGTCATGTGGTAAAGCACTAAGGAAAAAGCCTTCTGAAAACATTCTGGGAAAAGGAGAAAATGCTGGTAACCATTTTCTCCTTTTTCCACAATGTTCTCTCGCCTTTAAAAGATAAGTTCCATTATTGCATAACATTTCACCCTTTGCAACACAATCCCTTGTATGAGTGACCCTAAAGTAGAAAGCTTATGACAACATTGTAAAAAAAGGAGAAAATGCTGGTAACCAGCATTTTCTACTTTTCCCACAATCTTTTTCACTCTATCCGAGACAAATTCTATCATATGAGCCACATTTAAATTGCTGTCTACAAATGGATTCCGTTTGGGCATGTATAAAATTTGGTAAAGAGTTAATAAAAGTTGTATGCAGCAAAGGGTCGATGAACACAGAAGGAACTTTGTCCTTTTCAACTTTCAAGTTTATATGGCTTGCAACACGTGGAAAGGGGCATTCGGACATTTGCGTAAAGTGTCATCTCGGATCAGCCTGTGCAGTCCGCGCAGGCTAATCCAAGACGGCACTTTATGACTACACTAGATTTTGTCCTACAGTAGACTTGCGCGAAACAGAAAATTACATAAAAACAGAAAGTTTCGTCTCGGATTAGTCTGCGCGGACTGCGCAGGCTGATCTGAGATGACACTTTACGCAAATGTCCGAATGCCCCTTTTCGCGTATTGCAGGCCATATTAGAATTAGTCTTGAGTGCATGTGTCTTTCTTATTGTGAAAATGTCCTCTACTTTTGTAATTTAAAGGGACAATTGGCCCTCTCTGAATAATCCTAGGGCTGAACTGATTCAGTGGTGTTTTACGCAGCTTTCAACACTATTTTGGTCATTTGAAACTGACACCTCACATTCATGTATGTCTTTTGCTCAGTAGGTAGCGTTCAGGACTTGCTCGCCGGTTCCATCCCCAGCTTGGCCAATTTCTTTCTGTGGATTGATGATAGTCATTGAGACAGGATTCATGGGAAAGCAGCCAGTAGCATGGAAAGAATATTGTGCCGAGTACTGGTAAAAGAAACTCCAGAAAAGCATGGATATGTGCACTGGCTGCCTCGATATACTGTAATAATGTTGAAAACTGCATTAAACACCATACAATCAATCAATTAATCAATCATGTATGTCTTGGCTTTGACCAATACTAGGCTAGGGCTCTGAAGTGTCTTGCCCAAGGACACTGCATCAAAAAACCCAGTGGATCCAGAGAAGCTCGAACCCGAGGCCTCAAGGTTACGAGCCCTACACTGTACCACTCACCCACACAGGGCCCCCTGAATAATCCTACAAAGAACACTGAATAAAGATTCTATCAATACAGTCAGGATTTTTCAGTCATCTCTGTACACTTTATGACAACCAGAACAAGATATAAAGGTAAGTATAATCAATAGTCTGACAAAAGGCAACCATCAAACAATGAAACAAAATGAACATATTTTCTGGGCATCCAAGTAGCACCATAGAGACAGCCTCCAACCCTTTCATTACTGATTCAATCCTTTACCAGACGACAAAATTTTAGCTTTGTCCAAATTCAAAGCATTTTCAGATGACAGTTTCGATGTGGCTCAAATGGTGCACGTTGTCTTACGCATGTAATATTTCTTCGAATATTCGACCTGTCTGCTATGATGCATCACACATCCACGTATACCTGGGAAAAGTAGGGCTTATACTGAAGCTATTAGCCTATTACCCAAGCATGTAGGGGCTGTTTTAATAAATGGCCGATGCATAGGTTACATGCTAGCCAATCATAGCAGGAGATAATGGAACAGTGCAATTTTTCATTGATAGGGTAGAAAACATTGTAGGAAAAGGAGAAAATGCTGGTTACCAGCATTTTCTCCTTTTCCCATAATGTTTTCAAAAGGCTCCTTTTCCAGAGTCATTACAAGTCATGACTGTGTGGTAATCGGTTAATAAATTGCATTTTCTAAATGGCTACAAATACAGTTTTGCTGCAAGATCAAGAGGGAGTTCAGTTATAATCCAGGAAAAAGCAGTGGACAAAGCAGAGCAGAGATCAGACTACTTTCTAATTCTTTCATAACTGAACCAATAAATTGCATTTTCTAAATGGCTACAAATACGGTTTGATGCAAGAAAAAATGCTGGTTACTAGCATTTTCTCCTTTTCCCTGAATGTTTCCAAAGCCTTTTCCCTCAGGGTCATTAAAAATCTGAATTGTGTTGATAAAAACTGACAGCACAAAACCTGCAGTTTTAACCCTTCTCATAGCGGACGGTTTAGATCAAAGATCAAACTGCACGTTCTGTGCAGTCTGATCTTTACCTATGCAGTCCGTACGAGCTACAAAAGTCATCATGAAAGTTAATAAAAGCTTATTTACCCTAGGATAATTTAGTTTGAAGAAAGTTTCTAAATTGTAATACAAGTTAGAATCTACCCCTACAAGCGGCTTTATGATGGACACACCCTGGGGGTCTTCCACGGAAATGGGCGGCGGTGGCCTGTGTAGCTTGCACATTCTGGAAAAGAAAAAATTAATCCATAAGCCACTCTTTATAAGACTGGTTACCAGCATTCTCTCCTGTTCCAACAATATTCTAACCATTTACCACACAATCTCGACTTTTAACGACCCTGTGGAAGAAGCCTTTTGAAAACATGGTGGGAAAAGGAGAAAATGCTGGTAAACAGCATTTTCTCCTTTTCCCACGATGTTTTCTACCCTTCCAAAACAAATTTCTGGAAGTGAATCACATTTATTTTGTCGTCTGCAAATACTTTTGATTTTAACCAGTCCAAAATTTTGTCGTTTGGTAATGATTAAATTAAACATGTTTAAGATACAAAACTTAAATTTGAGATGCATTTGAGATGTCTGCAAATCCTCTCAATTCAGACAAGTCTTAAATTTCATTGCATGAAAAAGGGTTAATTCTTCAGCTGCAGATGACAAAATTTTAGACCCGTCAAAATTGGAAGCATTATGAAAAAAGAAAAATTTATTGAGACTTAAATGACATAGTATGTCTTTAAAAGAATTGAAAACAATGTAAGAGAAGCAGTGTCTTCTTTTGCCTTAATATTTTCAAAAACTTTATTCTCCAGGATCGTTTAACCACTGGGTCCTGTGGTAAAGGATATGCAGACAATATTATTTTGTAACTTAAATGTGACAGAAATGCAGATGACAAAATTTTAGACCCGTCAAAATTGGAAGCATTTTGAAAAAAGAAAAATTTATTGAGACTTAACCCTTTACCACACAATCCCGACTTTTAACGACCCTCAGGAGGAAGCCTTTTGAAAACATTGTGGGAAAAGGAGAAAATGCTGGTAACCAGCATTTTCTCCTTTTCCCACAATGTTTTCTGCCCTTCCCAAATCAAATTTCAATTTTTGATTCACATTTATGTTGTCATCTGCAAATGCTTTCAAATTGGATTAGTCTAAAATTTTGTTGTTTGGTAAAGAGTTAAATGACATGGTATGTCTTTAAAAGAATTGAAAACAATATCAGAGAAGCATTTTCTTCTTTTGTCTTAATATTTTCAAAAACTTTATTCTCGAGGATTGTTTAACCACTGGATCCTGTGGTAAAGAATATGGAGACAATATTATTTTCTAACTTAAATGTGACACAAATTATGGAATTTGGAATTAACGGGATCGAAAATATTACAGGAAAAGGAGAAAACGCTGGCTTTCCCCATTTTCTGAATTTTCCAATGTTGTTTTTATAAGGTTTTTTTCTTCATGGTCCTTAAAATATTGGATCCTTTGGAAAAGGGTTTAGGCCCCTACATCCTGGCTAAAAAGGAAGGAAGTCCTTATAACTATTGTTGAGGGTGTTTGATTCAGCCCTACGTAGCGATGTGCGTCACTTGACAGTTACCACGAATGGGACGAAATAGTCATCAAGTACAGAGGTGTTTGTGTACATCACTTCATCTGATATAAAAACTTTTTTAAATTTCAAAATGGTCCATGATGAAAGTATTTGAAGGTGACTCATATAACTGATATGTCAGAAATGATCAATAAAGAAAGAATTGTAGCAAAACAAAAAATGCTGGTTTGCAACATTTTCTCCTTTTTCCGCACCATATTATTCTTTGCCTTATAAATATTGAGTTGTTTGGTAACGAGTTTACCCTTTACTACACAATCCTGAGTTTTAACGACCTTGGGGAAGAGGGTTTTGAAAACATTGTGGGAAAGACAGATATGCTGTATGAAATCATTGTGGGAAAAGAAGAAAATGCTGGTAACCAGCATTTTCTCCTTTTCCCACAATGTTTTCTACCCTATCAAAGATCACAATTATAGCCACATTTATTATGTTGTCTGCATATCCTTTGGACAATTCTAAAATTTTGTCTTGTGGTAAAGGGTTAGATTGATTGATTGTATGGTGTTTCATGCTGTTTTCAACATTATTTCAGTTATATATTGCGGCCACGACACCTATCCATGCTTTCCAGCAGCTTCTTTTACCAGTATTCTGCACAATATTCTTTCCAAGCCACAGGCTGCTTTCGCACATGACCACTGTCGAAACAATGGTCAGCTGTGAGAGGGGGATGAATCCTCTCTCAATGACTATCATCAAACCTTGGAAAGAAATTGGCTGAGCCAGGGAACTAACTTTCTAACCATCGACCCCCCTGTTCTCAAGTCCTGTAGGCTACCACTGAGCTTCTGGGGCTTGGCAGTAAAGGGTTAGACAATACCATTACTCTGCTGTAGGAAATAGTTCAAGGAAGTTATGCAAATCTGTTGACAGAAGCCATACAGCTGAATTAATTACACTTGTTATATTAGTCTTGCAGGAAAATAAGCTGAAAAACCATCTTAGTACCTAATCTGTAATTGGTATTTTCTAGGTTTGTAAGTTGTAAGTTTTTTCTGTCCCATTGAAATTTGGAAATGTTAGGTAATATTTCAAAATCAGGCTAACGGGACAGGCTTACAGTCCCCTCTATAACTGATTCTTGCCAAAACATTGTTCATGCTACAAAGTAGCTGACAATGTCACAAAGTAGATCCAATATCAGACTGTACCTTCTGTGCAGTTTGATCTTGATGTACAATGTTTCCAAAAGTAATGGATGTTGAGCACAGCACTCAAACAGTCAAACTCCAAGGGTTAATGCCGAGCCCCCGTAGCTCAGTCGATAGCTTGTAGGACTTAAGTACAGGGGCTCATGGGTTCAATCCCTGGCTCAGCCTTTTTTCTTCCGAGGATTGATGATAGTCATCACAACATGATTCATTCCTCTCCCACCGCTGACTATTGTATCGACGATGGTTATGTGAGAAAGCAGCCAGTGGCTTGGAAAGAAAACTGTGCTGCATACTGGTAAAAGAGACACCAGTAAAGCATGGATAGGTGCACTGGCGGCCGCGATATAACTTAAATAATGACGAAAACGGCTTTACACACCAAAGAATTAATCAGTCAAAGGGTTAATTAAATCAGTCACTTTTGATACCTTGAAGAAAGAAGACTACAAATATAATGAGACTTTGACCATATGGCTTGCAACACGCGAAAGGGGCATTTGGACATTTGCGCAAAGTGTCGTCTCGGATCAGCCTGCGCAGTCCGTGCAGGCTAATCCGAAACGACACTTTCCGTTTTTATGTAATTTTCTGTTTTGCACAAGTCTGCTGTAGCACAAAATCTAATGTAGTCGTAAAGTGCTGTCTCGGATTAGCCTGCACGGACTGTGCAGGCTGATCCGAGACGACACCACGCATATGTCCTAATGCCCCTTTTTGCGTGTTGCAAGCCATATATAGACAAAAGAATCTGAATAATTCTTGAAGGTGTGAGAATTTTACCTCTTTACCACACAACAAAATTTCAGACTAGTCCAAATTGAAAGCACTTGCAAATGACAAAACAAATGTGACTCAAAAACCGAAATTTGTTTCGGGAAGGGTAGAAAACATTGTAGGAAAAGGAGAAAATGCTGGTTACCAGCATTTTCTTCTTTTCTCACAATGTTTTCTATCATACCAACCACAGAAGTTATCTTTAGAGCTACATGAACCCTTCACCACACAATCTCGAGCATGAAAGACCCTGGAAAAGTCAACTTTTGAAAACCTGTTGGGAAAAGGAGAAAATGCTGGTAACTAGCCTTTTATCTTTTTCTCACAATGTTTTCTACCTTTTCAAAGACAAATCCCATCATTTGAGATACATCTAATTTGTTGCCAGCAAATGGTTTCAAACTTGATAATTCTAACACTTTGCAGAGTGGTAATTTATTTATGTTCAATGAGTTTAAACATATCTCCAAATGCTTTCAATTTAAATGGGTCTACAATCAGGCTTATCAAAAAGATATCTGTGTTAAGAGTTTCCCAACACTACCTAGAAAATGCTGCCAACCCTAAACTTTTTATGATACATTCGAAAAAAAAAAAATCTGTCTGGTGTGATTTCGGTACATGGTCCATGTAAAAAGTTTCTGGCGAAAAAAATCCCTACCTACCCTACCTACAGCGTCCCGGACCAAACCCCTAAACACAGATATTATTTTGCTAGGCCTTAACAAAGTTAAAGCATTGCACAGATCTAATAAAATATGATTCAAATGATGAGGTTGTCTTTGAAATAATGTTAAACATTATGGGAAAGGAATAAAAATGCTGGTCACAGCACTATCTCCTTTTCCCATAATGTTTTCAAAAGGTTTCCTCATTAGTGTAGGTAAAACCCTGGATTGTTTGGTAAAGGGTAAACTTGTTAACTTTTTACCAAAGAAGAAAATTTTGGATCGTGTCAATCCAATGTGTTTGCAGACAACAAATCAATTCTGGTTCAAATGATAAGAGTCATGCTCTGGTAAAAGGGGGCTTAATGCATCTCCATGTGCATTATACCAAGCAAGTCATTACATAAACCAATCCATAAAATCTAAACCAATCCATAAAATCCATTTAGTCAAACAACCTACTGAATTATGAGGTAGACTGGTCCTTTTACAATGCAGATAATTAAAATATAGCAAAAGAATCAGCCCATGTCAGCCTGCGCAGGTTGACTGGGTCGATACTTTTCACAGATGCATTAAGCCCCCTTTTCATTGAGCATGGCTCATATATTTATGGTTTAAATATATTTGAAAAGGTAGTAATAAATCATAAATATCAGAAACAGAGTATCGGTAAATACTGGATTCAGTGTTCAAAAGTCCCCATCAAGAGTTCATTTCAGACTGCATTTTTGTGCCATACATGTTGTTTTTTTTTTATCATGACGTAGGATTTAAGACCTATCAGCAACTTAAAAACTGTTCTAGAACAGTTCCATTCTATTTCCAGTTTTCCACTCAACTGGTCCCAGGGTTCCCTCTGGCTTCTTTTTTTCTTGCGCCATCACTTTCGCCAAATGAGAAAAGTTTGCGCCAAATTGAAATAATTAGAGCCAGTTGGTGCCAATTTTAAAATGAAAGTACTGGGGGTCAGGCACAATCAAGAATTGGTCTATAAATTTTCATCGCATGGTTGTGTCAATAAAAAAAAACAAACAGGAAAACATTTGTTTTCATCAGATTTCATAACTCATATCTATGTCTTTTACATGAATATATAGTAAAAAAAATATTTTTGTGAACAATGGAAAAAACAACATCTATTAAGTTTAAGTAGATCTATCTTTAATGTTTGTAAAACCAATGTGACAAAAGCAGAAATAGGTCATTGAGAGCAATTTCTACTTTTGTAACAAAGTTTTAACGAAAGACTTTTTGAAACATATAGAAGTTTAAATTGTGCAAACCAAACAACCAAGTCAATATGTAAAAAAAAAAAATGTTAAAAAAAAAAAAGAAGAAATTTCTCCCTTAGAAGGAAATTGCTTCTGTAGGGACTTTTTTTTTTATCTGTAACAGTATAAAAAAGTTAAAAATGTAAAAAAAACCAAACAAGTTTTCTGAAAACGTGGGCGATTAACGGAGGAAGAACGACATAGAAAATGCCGAGGACAACGATAACGTTACGGTCCGGGTTTTAGTCAACGCCGACGGCAACACTGTCGCCATTTTGGAAACCAGCTGTATTTTACCTGCGATCATGATTCGTTTGGACATTTAGTAACATTCACGATTGATATAGGCCACTGGTCTTCGATACTTTCACTTTCGGACAGTTTTCCAAAGTAAATTTACATTTTTTTTCTAGCCGGATGTTTATGTTGTCGAAAGTGTATGTATATTCGGATAGACAGGTGTAAATGACATCGATTTGTTAAGTAATTTTGATAACTTCGATGCCGTTGTTTATTCCAGCTGATTTAGATCTATTTCACTTTTATCGATGGATTAGTGGTCATGCATCCATGCATTGCAGTGAAGGGGGCCAGTTTTAAAATGTTAGGCAGTGCTCGCGCTGCCAATCGACATTATCAACAATTGTCGATTAATTAATTCAGCTGTCGATTAATTCTTCCAATTGTCGATTAATTTATTTCCAAAAAAAGTCGGGTAAAATTCCCCTTACTTGCCTGGATCACGCGCTAATTTGCACCGGAAATGTGGTAATCGCTTGTTTCACACCTCGGCGGACGCAACCTTAGGTAATCGACAGGTCACAGTTGGCTTGTATATTCCACAACGCGTGTCCTGTTATCGGTTGTTAATCTAAGCTGTTAATTGGAGAACGCGATTATGTGTTTATTTCATGTTAAATTTTGATTGACTATTTTACTCGACGCAGTGATAGAATGCCTTGGATTTCATTACCGCCAGAAACAGCGATGGCGACTACAGTTAGATATCATAAATTCGTTTACATTGCTAACGTAAACCGGCGCTGTTTAACCCTTTATATACGAGAGACGCGAGAGAGCGTCAAAAAATACTACCCCTGAAATCCCAGTGCAGCGAATATGCGTTGTAATTTACCTGGCTTGTAATCCGAGTGACGCTATGCCGTGCTGTGTTTTCCACTCTAGGAAATCCCAGTGACGCATTTTGGTAGGTTCTAGAAGACTGATGTTAAAAAGAGGCCGATTGGTTCAAACCTACCCAAAATGCAACAAATCTGAAATCATTATCCAATCAAATAATGTTTCTCATTTCTTTGGTGTGTAAAGCTACTATTTTTAGCTCTAATCAAAAGAATGCGAGGTATTTTTCGACCTTTATTACATGGCATGTGTTCAGAGAATTTCGAAAACAATGGCGAGTTATGATAGTTGAAGTTACAGCGAATTCGAGGGGTTTTTGCACAGAGATCGACTTTCTATCGGTGGATAATATGTTTGAATAACTAAATATTGTTTTGATATTGATATTAGCCCATATTTGACAAAAGAAATCAGACAATGATGAGTCGGAGAATGAGATCGACGCGGCCGTGTCGAGTTCAACCGTCGGAGGTTCAAAGCGAAAGTAATTCTTTTCTTGTGCTCGTTTATACAAAGGTTATTAACTCGGAACAGCAGAGAACAAGAGAAAAAATGACAAATTTTTTCTGCAATCCTTTCAAAATCATCTGATGCAATATAATGTCCCAGAGACCAACAATTGCGCTGTGAGAATGAACTCTGAAAAGGCTGACCATATTTAGCACCCAACAACTCTGGTAGAAATACATGCGCTTATGGGAGAGTTATTTTATTTTTCATGCAGATACCTAAATTCCCCTTGCATGAAAAAATAATAAAAACAATATTGAATGTGTGTCAGGAACAATTATACTTTAAAACATGCTACAGAGTGTCAATAGTGAAAAACAGAATCCACCTGTGGATCTCTATGTCAGAAGAAATTTGTACAGAATATTTGTACATAATCATTGCTTTTTTGACTGGAAACACCTTTGGATTAAAAAAGATTGAAAGTCTGTAAGTACTAAACTTTAGTTACTTTGTCAAATCATCAAAAAGCTTTGAAAAACAGTGTAATGTGAAGCTGTGTCACTTTTACTTTGGCAGCCTGTTGGAAGCCATTTTGAGGCTAGTATTCTACCTGACAATCAAGCTGCGTTGCCTATCAGTGAATACTGGGCAGTGCTTAGTGTACATAACTTGTGTAGTATATAAAGGGTTAAATGTCGGCGAACAAAAAAAAAACAATAATTCATAATTGAATTTAATTGATATGTTGACATTATTCTAATAAATCTTGTTCTTGAACCCTTAAAATCTTATCATTCTTCACTTATACATCAACACGGGTCGTCCTAAACGAAAACTATCGCCAATTAAAAAAGATAAACTAAGGAAAATTTAACTGCATTTAAGGTATTGGATTTAGCAGTGGTACCAGTGAATAGCAGTATGAAAATTCAAATTAAATTTAGGGTTAGGTTGATAACCTCGTCCACTTCACTGTTTAGGTACTATCGAGTAAATGACTTTATTTAAGACATTTTATCCTCCTCATTGACCTTATTAGAAAATAATTAAGGTCAACAGATAATAAAGGGAGGTAATTCATCATGGAATAGAAAATTTTCTCCTTTACTTGTGCACATCATTTATTACAATAAAAAAGAAAAAAAATGTTGTTTGGTAAAGAAGTAACCATTCATCGAAAGAAAATAGGACTTAACTGTCTGTATGCTTTTATACAAATAATAAGGGAAAAGGAGAACTATCCTTATGAAATGGTGTAGAACAAATTTTACTTTTCCTACAATATTTTCTACAATGTAAGATTAAAATGAAATGTTGTCTTTTGGTAAAGGAGTAACCATTCATCAAAAGAAACTAGGACCTAAAAGCCCTTATGCTTTTATGTTACTATTGTGGGAGGGAGCACTATCCCAGAAAATGGTATAGAGCAAATTCTCCTTTCCCACAATATTTTCTACAAGGTAAGATTAAATATATATGACCATTTTTTTTTTATTATTATTATTGTAATGGAAATGATTATGTGAATGAAAGTTTGAAACTATGTGTAAAAAACAAAGTTAATGCTACATGTGCATGTCTTTTCTTTTAAACCAAGCTTCGCGCGCTTAATTTGTCTATTATTTTTTTCAAGAAAAAATTGTTGGCCATTATTTTACTTGGGCCAGAGCTAGCACTGGTTAGGCATCCCGATATGAAAGATATCGGCGCCAGCCATTTTTGCCATTTGGCAATTTTTGGCGCCACATTTAAAAATCTATCGCAAATGGCACCAAATGCGAAGCCCAGCGGGAACCCTGGATCCTAGCATTCATCCTGAAATAAAATTCAACTCTTGTATCTAAAAACATTCTTAAACTAGAGCTGTCACTGAATGTGACTTAATACCCCCACCAGCGCTTTGACAGAAACAGGCAATTTAACAAAAAATTTTCTAAGTTCAAGGGGAGATTACCCTTGAATCATAGAGAGTAGATGATTGAAAACTGCGTCTTGCACAACTTCAGTATACGATTAATGTATCAACAAACTTTCAATACAATAGCAGCAAAACTGTAGGAGGAGTTCGTGACGCAAAATTACTAGTATTTTGTACACAGACGGACACACAGACGGACGGACAGACAGGCTGATTCCAGTATACCTCCAAAAACATTCGTTTCGCATGGGGTATAATAATAAGCTGACTTTACACTTAAGATTAAAATACATATAATTTTCTGGTTTGCAAATACTTTAAATATTTGGTAGAGACAAAAATTTTGTGGTCTACTAATTGCTGTAACGTTGATCACGAACTTTCTTTGGTACGAACAGAAGCTCTGTCAAGATACAAATCCAGGGATAGACCTATAGTAAAGAATTTTCCCTCAGCATTGTTCTCCCTAAAGTGTTTATAAACATTAAAGCAATGCCGCTGAATCAAAGAGCAAATTGAATGTATGGGTAAATGCACGATCTCGAGGCGGCCGGCGACTGCTACGCCTTTATGTCGTCCAACCTACGATCACTTAGCTAGTTGGTTCAAAAATGACATCTATGGCAAGATAAAAAGACAGAAATTAGCATACCCATATATAAGAGCAATTACGTGAATAATCCAAGAAACAATACATCCTGCAAGTGCTGAAACTGCTATAGAAAATATCACAATTTCACCAACTGACATTTCTTCATGACGATTTGTTGACTAATGACCGACTGCATCAAGAATAACGGTACTGCGCATGCGCAGTTTACTTCGCCATCCTCAAAAGTGTGTCATCGAACAAGATGACTGCCAACGGCCTCACTGCCCGGTCTATCGTTGAACCAGCATGTTATCGGACGAAGATAACGTTTTATCTGATCACTGACTAAATTGATTAACTTTATTTTTTCCGTTTACAGAAAAAAATCTCTTTAAATAATGGAATTATATCTATCTAATTCAGAAGTATATAGATCTAGATCTATTACCGAATGAATCATAAATTGAATTTGTTTACTGGAAAGTCTTAGTAGATCTAGATCTATCTAGTAGATTTATGTAATGGGATGGCATGCATTCTAAATGTTAGGTATTTGAATGCATTAAATTAACCAATAAAAGGGGTAAGGATTTGGGTTAGAATACTGTTATTGAACCGCGAGGAGTGATGCTGTAAGATAACTTCGATATGATTTTGGTACACCCGTTACCACACAATTTATAGTTTTGACGACCCTGGAGAAAAAACCTTTCGAAAACATTGTGGGAAAGGAGAAAATGCTGGTAATCAGCATTTTCTCTTTTTCTCACAATGTTGTTTCTGTCATCATTTGAACTACATTTGAATTATCGTCTGCAAATACTTTCAATTCCATTTCCAAGGACATGTCTAAACTTTTGTTGTTTGGTACAAAGTTAAACATGCCAACTGTTTCACGCTGTTTGTTAATAAAAGTTGAAAAGCCTGCAATCAAATTCTAACCCGGTTCATTAAAAAATATCATTTAGAGCTACTGTTATGAATTCTTTACCAGACAAAAAAAAAAGACAAATAAGACCTGCCGAAACTGAAAGTATGATTTGCAAACAA
This sequence comes from Hippopus hippopus, assembly GCA_946811185.2. Classification (NCBI taxonomy): domain Eukaryota; kingdom Metazoa; phylum Mollusca; class Bivalvia; order Cardiida; family Cardiidae; genus Hippopus; species Hippopus hippopus. Next base: position 2,668,311 of record OX328109.1, read on the forward strand.
CAAATTAAATTCGGCTCAAATTACGGGATTCTTCTTTGAATGGGTAGAAAACATTGTGGGAAATGGAAACAATTCTGGATACCACTTTCAAAGAAATATGATCTTGCCAAGGTCATCCTCAGATTTCCTTTCAAGACTTTGATTCCGTAAAGAGCTCTGGTTGCCATGGCAACAACACAGAAAAATATCAAATATTAAACAGTTAATCTCCTTCTTCGAGATCATGCATTGTAATTCTCTGTGAATTGTTATAACTGGTCCTTGGGTGGACCTGTTCTAGATTTTTTTTTTCGAGTAAAATTTTGTTTGACTGTTGTTGGCTTTGCATATTTTACTTTATAACAATCTATAGTTTAGCCTATAATAGTTAATGGAACATAAACCCTCTTTTGCTAAGGCAAAATGTTTGTTACTTTTCATCTCTGTCGGTAATCATACTTCACCATAACATTCTTTGTAACATATAATTAACATTTCGTTGAAAGAAAATAATCTCCTTTTTCAGTCATGATGACTTTGATGCTTCTGGTTATGCCAGGACACACACGATAAGTACGCGTATTTAACACTAACCCAGCTAAATAAGTGAAATGAAACTTTCATTCCGATATCTAAAAATCCAAATGTTGCTATTTCAAAGTAACCTTTTCAGGAAAAAAATATCCCCTTATCGGACAGTGTAGATCCAAAATCAGACTGCACATTCTGATCTTAATCTACACTGTCCACAAAAGGTTATTGAGTCGGGCTTTACAGCCTAAGAGTGAAACATTACAAAAGGTTTGTTTCAATCTATTTTCTTTTTTTTTTTTTCTGTTCTACATTATTGCTGTTCATGAAAAATTACATACAAATTTCGCCTCAAAATTTCAGAAAAATCTTCGTTTTTAAAACTGAGTATCTTGGTAACTTGTATGTCTATTCATGAATTCATGACTGATCCCTGAGTTGATATAGATCTAGTTCACCTTTGTATTCATTGACATCATGTCGGTATTTAAAACAGTTTTTTTTGGGGGGGAACAAATTGTCTTATTTTCTCAATAAAACTTTATTTAAGTAGGCTTTTTATGGGTTTGATCACTTCTCTTTGCCGCTTACAAGTGGCTCTATACGGAAGGAAGTGGAGAGACACAGAGCCGTGATGGTCCTCTTGTTTACTAATCAAGCGCGCCCTACAACATCCAATCATATTCGACATTATAGTCATATGATTTTACTTGCTAAAATGGCGGAATGACCATGGTAGGCACGATGAAAATTCTCAGATATGGCAAAAAAATCATACTAATGATGCTAATCATGTAGAAGAAGGAAAGAAAAAGGTTACCCGTAACGTAAGTAATTTATTGCCGTTCTTTCTCACAGACACTAGCATGTTTATAGGAAATTAGTGTTGCTTTATGTCGCTGTTAAAGCATCGGAAATTTCTGTTATTCACAATGTCGAGTGACGAAAAGACGATCATTCCGATACTTTTTGCGAGTGTAATCTATTGTCGATCACTTCAGAACATCTTAAGTTTTGTAACAAAAGTTTATCTAACACTGCGATCGAAATAAATATCGTTATTAACGTTGGATTTAAACGATCGGACAAAATAGTTTCAGAAATTTATTAAAATCCATGTCATTTTGGCCTTGAGCCTAATCGACCCCTAGGCGTGTTGGCATGGTTGTTCAACAAATTTTGTGATGGATTGATTCTGAAAATAGAATATTACCTGTTTCTGAAATGATAGGGCATAATACCGGAAAACACCCCTCCACTATAACACGAAAACCCATGAAAATCTAAATCGTGTGTCAAAAGAATTTTGAATTCTTATGGATTCATTCTGTATACATCAAATACAATATTGATCTACAGAATAATGCACAGAATTTCATTAATTTATCTTTTAATTCGTAAAACAATACCACATGTATGCATAGGGCTGTACAGTAGAAGGGCGTTTGCCAGTATTATGCCAATGATAGATACAACTAGAATGTTTGCTTCATTTTTTTTTTTTGTCAGTTTAAAAAGTGATATGTCTAGTGCCCTTATTCCATGAGTGTCCTTGAACCAGTGATTTCTGTTTAGATCTCGTAAAGCACATAGTTTGATGATGTTACATGGTATTTCGGCTAGTAACCCTTACCAATATTCGAAAGTTTTATTGCCCTTGACTTTCAGCCAAATACCAGGCAAATACTTGTAAAAATTAATTAATTTCCTTATTTAAAAGAAATTGACATCATTTTTCTTATATCTAAATAGGGTTCCTTCACAAAAAATGCAAAGATCTATGACTTTCTGCTGTAAATACTACCAAGATACCGGAATTAGGTCACGCCATGTTTGCTGAAGAAGGCAGACGGCATGTTTTTTATTTATGCACACTGAACATGGAAATTGCTATCTAAGTTAATTTTTTTCATGAAAGTGATCAGAAATGATTTTTTTATAAAGGCAAGTAATTTCTAGCTCATGTTTTTGTCTAAATTCTTCATTTCATTATGTTGTTTCCTTATCACGGAATATGTACACTCGAGGCTATATTCAAACCTAACACATCTGGATTAAAAGAGAAATATATATTTTTCTTCAAGCCAACATGGTTAAACAAATGTTACAATAGTGCTTGCAATAATGGTAATTCCAGCTAGAACAAGCTGGAAAGTAAAACTAGGACTGAGTGTTTGTCTAGAGACAACATCAGTGTTCTACAGATAAGTTTTCTGAGAGAGAATGATGGATTATGGGACATTATTAAAGCCAGTTGTACTAAACAGGTATTATACTGAGGTTTTGAAAAATTCTACAATATTTTCTTTTTTCTTAAATCCAGGTGTTTGTTCTTATAACACAAAGACACATAGCAATGAAATAGCAATGTAATTACCTGTACAAGTTAATATCTCGAGATTCTGCTTTCTGGAAACTACATCAGTATTCGTGCCAAATATGTGGGTCAATGAATGGTCCCAAAGATGACAACTGCTTCTGGGTGTCAAACTTGAGACTTTCTTGTTATGAAGCCAATGCTCTACCTTGCAACTATGGACATCATTTGAAGGATAGAAAAAACACTATTTAAAGGTAAATAATAAGAAGAACAATATTGTTTATATATCCTCACTGATCATGGCTTTATATGGTCGTTGAAACATGTGGTTGTTGGTAAGGGATCAGGGTTCTCCTTTGACCCGGGATTCCGGGTTTTGACGCATGGAAATCCGGAATCACCCGTTTTTGACGTTCAAAAATATCTGCCTAAGCGTCAATCTGACGCATGACATTACCAGCCAAAGGGTCATATAAATTATGTTGCATGCATCCGGCAGGAATGTAGCCTATAATAAACACGATCAGTGTCAACTGTGTACAGACGCACGCAGCTCTGTTTATCACACGTAATCAAGCTGGCGAGTGGTGAGTCATTTTTGAAAACATGATAAAGGTGTTATTCCAATTATCTAGTGTAAAATGATAGGTTTTCAACTTAACTGCTACCCTAATTAACAAATTAATGTCAAATCATGCAGTAATACTTGTAAAAGTATTAACTGATTTGAAAAAAAGATCGCTGGAAAAAAACGTGAAAACCCTGACACAACAGAAATCATTTTGACATCGTCCTGTCAGAGGCACTTCAAACTATCTTTTCATCTTTGGTGACAAATTTAAACAGTGAATTTATACTTATTTCTTTATGAAACAATAAGTGAAAGCTAAAATCTCAGTTTAAAAATTAGGAAAAACTTTTTAAGATGAAAATAAACAACAACCTATAGATTAGATGGGAGGGGGACCGGAACAAGTGTGAAAGAAAAAGTAATTGGACAAGAAAAGAAGACTTAAATCTTAAGAAATAACACTTCGATGGATGTGACCTTTATTTTCTCCCTTTTCCACATTGTTCTGGGGTAAGAAAGACAAATCAAGTCGTTCCAGCCACATTTGAATTGTTGTCTGCAAATGTGTAAAATAATTATGATCTAGTCAAAAGTTTTTGTTGTTTGGTAAACAGTTCAAAAGTTGTTTGTGTCCATTTATTCATCAAGATGAATTGCACATTAGGGCTGCAATTTAAAATTCTTCTGTCCATTTCATTCCAACAAGTCTCTACATAAGATATGGTATTTTCTTATCTAATTCCTATCCATAAACAAAGAACATAAATGGAAAGTTTTCATTATTTCACCCTTATCTCTCCGTGATAATTTTGACCCTTGGACATTTCTATTAGACTCTTGGAAATTCCATTTTGACTCTTAAAAATTTGGGCCCAAGAGTCAATGACTCTTGGGATTCTGGACCTAGGGAGAACCCTGAGGGATTAATTTCAACATTGTGATGATTTTTACAAACCTGTTACAAATCCTTTTATATAATGTTCATTTCAGGTAGTAAGCAGGAAGGCTCATCATATGAGAGTGACATGCCAATACAGACTCCACAGTGGACAGAGTTTTTGTCCTGTCCTGTATGCTACAATGTTTTCAATGAAACCCACTACAAACCAATTAGTTTAGCATGTGGTCATACAGTGTGCCGCTCCTGTTTATGCAAATTACAGCAAAGGAAGTGTCCTTTTGATCAGTCCATAATCTCAAGGGATGTGGAGGACCTGCCGGTTAATTTTGCACTGTTGCAACTGGTATGTGCCACAGCAGCCCCAGAGGTTAAAAAAGAATGTGTGCCTGAGGAGTACAAGAAGTTTTATGAATCATCAAAGAAGTGTGTTGAGGATCTTGCTTTATTACTGAAGCCTGTATCATCAAGTAAGACATGGCTTTATTTTGTGCAGTATGATCTTAGTTTTCACTATTCTCAAAAGCTACTGTAGATCTTGGTGCCCAGAAGGATGAAAAAATGACAGTTTTGTGCTTCTTTGACATATATTTTTCTTGAAAACATGTTTGGTAATCATGGTCATACATGTAAACTTCTTAGAAAATGATAACAATGATGACGAGATCTCTTTAAAATGTAGAAAATCAAACCCTCCTTTCATTACCACATGAAATAAATATGAACTACCCCTTACTAGTAAAAGACATCTTTCTAACTAGATATATTTAAAGAAAAGTAAAGTATTGAAGGTATTGTTTTTGCAAAGGATATAAAAAGCATTGTGGATACAGAAGAAAATGCTTGTAACAAATAATGGCTCCTGTACTCATGTTTCCAAAATCCTGACAATGGCCTTTGCATAGAAAGTCGTATTTAGATAAAGCTACTCTACTTTTGCTTCTGAAAAAAAGAATCCTTTTGGGTCAGTACTGGAATCTGTCCACATGTCTGTCTATCTGTCTGTTGCACACATCTCAGTGTAGTTGAATAATTGACAAACTCCCTTACTGTCATGATATTGAAACATTGTATAGCTGATAGTGAGAAACTAAAGATATGCAAGACACACTTTTTGTATGGCGGCTTTTAACCTTTAAAGGGCCTTTCATGACTGTAGATACCTTTACAGCCTGTGTAGGTCAAGGTTAGACTGCACAAAACCTGCAGCCAGATCTCTTGTCTACACTGTCTGCCTTGCTTAACATTCAAAGACAAAAGCAACTATGAAATTACAATTATTTGAGTCATATTTTTCAGCTGAAAATGTCTATTTAGTGTATTTGGCACTGTAGGAGTTAAGAATTAAAGAAATATTTCTACTTCAGTTTAGACTTTTTGGTGTGTAAAGCATGTTAGATTTGGAAATATGTCATATCTATGAAAGCACTGATAAGCAACCTGGTAACAAGCTACTTTTTCATGATAAATGAAGTTGTTTTTTTTTTTTTTTTGCAGGCAGCACAGGGTCAATTATTCCAGCATCTGCACCCAGCTCCAGTTCCCAAAATGTTTCAAATTGCGTCTTGAGTCGTCCCATGCAGCGTAAGCTGATTACACTGGTCAACTGTCAGCTTGTGGAAGATGAGGGAAGGGCACGGGCACTCCGAGCTGCAAGGTCTCTGGGTGAAAGAACAGTAACAGAGCTTATACTTCAACATCAGAACCCTCAACAGCTGTCATCAAACTTATGGGCCTCAGTCCGAGGGCGTGGCTGTCAGTTTCTTGGACCAGGTATGTATAATTATTTCAAATGTTGTCTGCGCTTGCACCCATTTAATTCTTTATCACAAGATTTTGACTTTTAAGCCTTTACCACACAATTCCAAGGTTTCACAATCCTGAGAAAGAAAGCTTTTGAAAACATGGTAGGAAAAGAAGAAAATGTTCGTAACCAGCACAATGTTTTCTTCCCTTCCCAGGTCAAATTTCATTTTTTGAGTCACTTTATTTTGCTGTTTGCAAATGCTTTAATTTGGACCAATCTAAAATCTTTTTGTTTTGTTAGGAGTCAAGCGTTGTCTGCACTTGCATCCATGGTTACTTAATTTGTTGGCTACAGTCTAAGCGCATGGCTGTCAGTTTCTTGGACCAGATGTGTTTTACTGCTTCAAGTGTTGTCTGCACTTGCACCAATAGTTGTTTAACTCTGTACTTTGTTACAACAGTAAGGGAAACACACCAAATACCCGAAAACACTCGAAAAACACCCAAAACTACTGTCATAACACCCCAGGCTACTTTCATAACATCTCAAACTGCATGCAGAACACTTACAGACACGATTTTATGAAAAATAATTATAAAATAATGCTACCAATCTTCGAAACAAATGTTGTCAACTGTCAGATTAAGGAATTTCTAATGAAGTGGTCCACTGTTAAAACCTATTTGCTAGCAAATCTCTACCATCACCTACTATATGTAGTATACTGGTCTATCCCACAGATAGATGTAAATGTATAGCTTGTGTTTGTATAAGGGGACACTTATACTGCCTTGCTATAAAGCTAAGTTTTGTAGTGACATGGTACAGCGTTCACCATAGGACTTGGAGGTTCTTGGTTCAATCCCCTTCCTGGGAGGTGATTTGTCAGAGCTGTTACATTAATACTCTCGAAACTTTGATTTGTATTCCAGCAATGCAAGAAGAGGTGCTGAAGCTCATTCTTTTGGCTCTTGAAGATGGTTCAGCCTTATCCAGGAAAGTGCTGGTGCTGTTTGTGGTTCAAAGACTGGAGGCCCATTTTCCGCAGGCATCTAAAACAGCCATTGGTCATGTGGTACAACTGTTGTATAGGGCCTCGTGCTTTAAGGTTAGTCTAACAATTTACCATACGTTCCAGAGTTTTAACAACCGTGAGAAAGAAAGCTTTTGAAAACATTGTGGGTAAAGGAGAAAATGGTGGTAACCAGCATTTTCTCCTTTTCCCACAATGTTTTGTACTCTTTCTAAGAATAAATTACAAGTTTTGATTCACTTTTACTTTGTCACCTGCAATTGCTTTCAGTTTTGAGTACCGGTAGTCTCTTCGTCACCAGTTGCTCATATGGGCGACGTCCCCTGAAGGCTGTTAGTATTGTTACCGGGGATAATGTAGATACAGGACGAAACCCATCCTAAGTTACAACTTGTTCTTTAACATGTTCGGTGTGTAGCACCATCACATGTGACTTTGGCTTAACATCTCATCAGAAAGACTATAAGTAATTTTAGATAGGCAGCCATGAGAATCGAACCCACACCCTCAAGTGACCAGAAACATCACATTCATGAGTCCTACACTCCGCCAAATGAACAATGTATGCTTGTCAAGGAATGGTATGATGCCAGTACTTGCTACCTTATTCAAGTTTTGTCTGATTGTTTGCTGCTTTACCCAGTTTTTAACGTTATTTGAGCCAGGGTCTGTGAAAAGGGAGCTTAATGCATCTGCGATAAGTATCGATCCAGGTCAGCCTGGGCAGTCCGTGCAGGCTGACCTGGAACAAAACTTTTCGTTAGTGGTCAGTTTTCTGTATGTCCAAGGACTAGTCTACCTCAAGATTAAGTCAGTTGTTCAAAAAAAAGTGGCTATTATGGATCTGTGATAATGTGATAGCTTGATTGGTATCACACGTCACAGAGATGCATTAAGCCCCCTTTTGCCAGAGCATGGCTCATTTCTTTTGACCAATTTCTTTCCAAGGATTGATGATAGTCATTGCAACAGGATTCATTTCTCTCCCACCGCAGCCCATTGTCTCGACGATGGTTATGTGAGAAAGCAGCCAGTGGCTTTGAAAGAATATTTTGCAGAGTACAGGTCAAAGAATCTCCAGGAAAGCATGGATAGGTGGACTGGCTGCTGCAACATAACTGAAATAATGTTGAAACCTTGTTAAACACCTTACCATCTATCCTTTGATCTTCAGATATACCTTTATTTTTTTTTTTGTGAGAGTGTCGTTGAGCAAGGCACTTCAGAATCCAAACCTTTTTAAGAGGACACCCAGGAAACCCATGAATAAGTAAGCTGTCCCTGTGAAATGACTCTAATACCGTTTAACTCTTTAACACACAATCCCAACTTTTAACGACCCTGAGAAAGAAGTCTATAGAAAACATTGTGGGAAAAGGAGAAAATGCTGGTAACCAGCATTTTCTCCTTTTCTCACAATATTTTCTACCCTATCAAAGTCAGAAATCATCATATTACCAAGATTTAATTTATTGTCTGCAGATGTTTTGAATTCGGTCCAGTCCAAAAATCTGTTGTTTGGTAAAGAGTTAAAGCAGTTCAATCCTTTATCTTAGGAACCCAATTTTTAACAACCTTTAGAACATTGTGGGCCTGGCAAGGTAGCTCAGTCCTCAGCGTACCTGACCTGTGACCTGGTGGTTGTGAGTTCAATACCCGGTTGAGGCAAACTTTTTTTCCAGTGATTTTTCGCCTCTCAACTTTGATACATGTGAGAAAATTAGTCAGTGACTTGGAAAGAGAAAGCCAGGAAACACATGCATAAGTGCACTGACTGTCTTGATATGACTTTAAGCTGTTAAGTGAAGATAGAATCAATCAATCATTAGAGCATGGTGGAAAAAGGAGAAAATCTTAGTAACCAGTGTGTAACATGTGTTCATTTGTATTTCACTACCTCTGACAGGTCACAAAGAGAGATGAAGAATCATCCTTGATGCAGTTAAAGGAAGAGTATCGCACCTATGAGAATCTACGCAGGGAGCACGATTCCCAGATAGTTCAGATCGCCATGGAAGCAGGCCTTAGGATAGCCCCGGATCAGTGGTCCTCACTGCTGTACGGTGATGCTACACACAAATCACATATGCAATCAATCATTGATAAGGTAACAAGTTTATTAACTCTGTACCAAACGACATAATTCTAGACTAGTCCAAATTGGAAGCATTTGCAGACGATAAAATTAATGTGACTCAAAAACTGAAATTTGTTTTTGGAAGGGTAGAAAACTTTGTCGGAAAAGGAGAAAATGCTGGTTACCAGCATTTTCTCCTTTTCCCACAAAGTTTTCAGAAGGCTTCTTTCTCAGGGTTGTGAAAACCTAGGATTGTTTGTTAAAAAGTTAACCCTTTACCACACAATCCAAACTTTTAATGACCCTTAGAAAGAAAGCTTTTGAACACATTGTGGGAAAGAGGAAAAATGCCTGTAACCATCACCAAATTCATTACCCCTCATATTATTGGAGCAGTCTGTAAAAGGAGAGAAAACATGGGAAAAAGGAAAAAAATGCTATTAATCAGGATTTTCTCCTTTTTCCACAATATTTTCCATAGGCTCCTTCCACAGGGTTGTTTAAACTCTGGGTTGTGTGTTGAGGGATTAAAAATTATGTAAGAAAATTTAATAGAGACTCTTAAATAGGGTCACCTCACATTCTGCTCATATTGCTGCTTTTAGCCCCAGCACCCTGCCCTTTTATGATCCTAGCTGGAGCACTGGTTTTGGTTACCTCTCATATTGCATCGTCCATTTCTCTTGTCATTTAGCTTCAGACCCCTCAGACGTTTGCTCAGAGTGTAAGTGAGTTGGTGATAGCAGTTCAGAGGACTGGTGATCCCCACAATTTACAGAGACTGCGTCCTGAACTGGAATTTTTATCTAGTATTGATCCCAGTCCAGGTTTGTGTTTATTCTACTTAAATTCTTTGGAGCTTTGTAACAAGTTTAACAAATATGCACACAAACTTTTTGATTCTTTACCGAAAGACAGAAATTTTAGGCTTGGCCAAATTGAAAGCATTGGCAGACGAAAAATTCAATGAACTCAAAACATTATTTTGTGAAACTTTCACAAAATAATGTTTTGAGTTCATTGAAACTGTGAAAGGGTAGGAAGATTATTTTGTGAAAGGGTAAGAAACATTGTGGAAAAAGGAGAAAATGCTGGTTACCAAAAGCGTTCTTCATCAAGGTTGTTACCAAAATGCTGTGTTTTCAAGATCCTGACAAAGAAAGCTTTTGAAAATGTCATAATGATAATAATCAGCACTTGCTGCTTCTCCATGCAATAAATTCTGCCCTCTCAAGACAAATCTACTGTTTGAGCCATATTTGATTTGTTATTCTTCATTCTAAATAAAATGAGTAAAGTTTTCAATATCAGAAGTGTCTAGGTATTTAAAGAATGGCCCTTGAATAACTAAAACTTTGTGGGAAAAAGATAAATTGCTGGTTCCCATTGTTTGCTCCTTTTCCCATAATGTTTTGAAAAGCCTTTGTTCTCTGGATGGTTCAAACACAGGATTACTTGGTAGAGGGTCAATGGCTGCTAAAAGATAAACCCATAACCTGTTTTTTGATACTTGACCACACAATCACGACGGTCAATGACCCTGATGAAAAGGGCTTTTCAAAACATTATAGGAAAAGAAGAAAATGCTGGAAACCAGCATTTTCTCCTTTTCCCACAATGTTTTTCTACACCATCCAAAACAAATTTCATTATTTGACCCACATTGAATTTGTCATCTGCAAATGCCTTCGATTTGGACAAGTCTACAGTTTTGTTGTGTGGTAAAGAGTTCATGGATATTTCTTAGAAAGGATAGAAAACATTGTTTGAAAAGGAGATGTTTACAAAAGCATTTGCCTAAATATTGTTTAGACATGTTTTTTTTGGCATTTGATTAATGGATGCAAGATTAGCCCATGACCTATTTTTGATACTCTGCAGATATACCTGTCCCTTCCTGGGAAAACTTGGATGGTGTTATGAAAGCTGTACAGACTGTTATAGAAGGGCTGGTTGAGTTTCTACAGAATGTAGGCATGAAGAAGCATGAATTTCTCACACCTTACAATGCAAGCTACAAGACAAGCCTATGCAGAGACTTGTTAGAGAGGAGGAATTGTCCAAGGGGCCCCAGCTGCACTTTTGCTCATTCCAAAGAAGAACTAGAAAAGTGAGTTTCTCTTCTATCTCATTTTGATCTCATAAAGTGAGTTCATTTTCAAGTTTCAGACACCTCCAGGTTGATAAAATTTAAAACTAAGAATACATGTAGAGATGTAAAAAAATATCCTCTTTGGCAGTTAGAGACATAATGGAAAAAAAGTAAAAGCAGTATCAAAATCAAGTGCTGGAAACCAGCATTTTTCTCCTTTTTTTCTACAACCTTTTCAACCCTTTCAAAGACAAATTGTGTCATTTGAGGTATATTTAAGTTGTTGTCTTTAAATAAATACTTTTGGGTTGAACAAGTCTGAAATTTTATTTTGTATTTATATTTCATTCTCTACTAAAGAGCTGAAGTTAGAGTAGTTTATCTCCTTAGTATAGATAACTGTACCTGATGGCGATTTTAATTTTTGCCTGGTCACCTCCTGGTACAGAGACGATCGTAAAAAAAATAATTGAAATCTTTACACAGATTTTGTACCAAAGTTTGAACACTCATAATTTTACAAATAGAGCACAAAACTAGGATTTGAACATACATGTTGCTTGCATATTCAATAACCCTTTGTTTGATATAAAAATATTTTCAATTTAAACCCCAAACCTATGAAAAACAATTTATTTCATGTGTTACTCAAGATGTTTACATTCGCATAAACAGACACAAAATGGCTGCCACACACGATAAATTTGTCAGGTTTTTTTGCTTTTTAAATTTACATATTATGAACGATGTTTACAAGCACTTTAGGTAATGAAAGGTTTAATAATTTGTCTTCGGTCATGTTTGTTACTAAAAGTTAATTGCATTTTGCTGCAGTACAGATTGAACTGGCAAAGCAGAAAGTCTGTACAACGCTCTATCTTTGCTACTGGAAAATTCATGATGAACTTGAGACAGTGTGGTGCACAGTACATGTCCAAATATGAAAAAAAAGCACCGTAAATGTCTCATTCTTGAGATGATTAATTTCCTGTGTTCATACATAGATGTAAATTAGGTTTTTGTTTCCATTCAAGGTACAGACATAGAAATAAAAGAGGCTTTAAAGGTCCATATCACCAAAGAATTCCTCAAGACGTAGAGGCTAGAGCTACTGAAGAGCGAAGTCATTATTACAGGTAGAGAACGCTGCTTGGCTGTTTTTTAAGAAACTGTCGTGGTATTGTCATAGCCCTGTTGTTGTCTGCGTTGTCGTGTAAAATCTTTGACTATCTGTAATATCTCTGTCATTACTGAAGGTATTTAATTCAAACTCGGACTTGTTGTTAACTATTAAAATGGGAACCCATACAGCAGGGGCAGATAACCATCAAAATATTTTTGACACAGTAATGCCCCTTTTTGAACATGGAATTTTCACTGGAAATCAGTTTATTTCTTAACATAACTGCAGCCGAGCTCTGGTACCACATGTTGTGCTCATGTTTAATGTAGCCAGTTCTAGTATTAGTTGGCACTTGTACTGCATTGCTTCAGTGCTAGCTTTTATTGCAGTATTCAGGTGTGGTTGCATATGAATGAGGAGATACTGGATTTGATCTGCACCCTGCCCAAGACTAAGATCAAATTCACAACCCCCAGGGCCTATATTCACCAATCGTTCTTAATAACGTTCTTAGTTTTATCCTCCAGGATTTTTTAAATTTGAATGTAACACAATTTCTGATTGGCCAAACCATTTAGTTTAGCCAATCAGAAATTGTGTTACTTTCAAGTTTAAGAAATCTAGGATAGTAATGCTAAGAATGTTCTTAATAATAGTTGGTGAATGCAGATCTTGGTCTATATGCCAGTGTTTGTTACCAGGGTTGTTTTAAAAGCTAGCTCTGCTGCAAGGCATTACAAGAGCCAACTTATACTACACTTTGCTGTATAATGATTTTTTATCTTAATTTTTAATCTTCCCAAAGAAATATGCAGGGTATATTGGAAACAGGTTTACCGTCAGTCTGCTTGTCAGTTGACTCAATTTCGTGTCATGTTTTCCTCTGACAAGTTTTGATCAAGTTGTCAGAAATCCTAATGGAAGCCTTCCTGCCTTGGACAAGTCTAAAATTTAGTTGTTTGGTAAAGAATTAAAATGTTTTTCATGTCTTTTTTATTTCTTATTTTAAAGGACTAACAGACAGGATGTAACTCATCTCTTAAAAGCGATGAACATAAACGTGAAACCTGGACCTCCCACGAGAAAGGACATGCCGCCAGATAAACAAGCTAGTGGTACACAGATGTCAGATCATAATGGCAGTGTGGAAACACCTGCAAAAAATATTGCTGTGGTCAAAGTGCCATCCCAATTAGCCATGCCTCATGTCGTGGAGGCCACGCCCACTGCTACTGTTGCCCCTCCCTTTGAAAGCTATGCAGCTCCCGTGCCTTCATTTCCACCTACAGAGGAAGTTACAAGTCCACCAGTGGAAGCTGTTTTACCTGATGGAGGTGTTGCCCAAAATCATCAGGCCACGCCCCCTTCTAATACTCATCCTCCAAATATGGGAATGGTGCTGGGTCAAGGTCAGATGGGTAATATAGCAATGCAGCATGGGATGGTACCTGGAATGGGACAAGTCCCCAGTATACCACCCCAGCCACATTATGGAATGATGCCAATGGGGCCAAATCAAGGGATGATGCAAATGGGGCCTTACCAAGGAATGATGCCACCCTTCATGCCTCCATTTGGTGGAGCAGGTATCTATATAGCAGTGACATTATATGGCCAGCAACACACGAAAAGGGCATTCGACACGCGCAAAGTGTCGTCTTGGATCAGCCTGTGCTCACAGGCTAATCTGAGACGGCACTTTATGCCTACATTAGATTTTGTCCCACAGTAGACTTGTGCAAAACAGAAAATTGCATAAAAACGGAAAGTGTCGTTTCGGATTAGTCTGCGCGGACTGCGCAGGCTGATCCGAGATGACACTTTACAAAAATGTCGGAATGCCCCTTTTAGCGTGTTGCATGCCATATACAGACAACATCTGACTTTCCAAGATTAAAAGCACTCGCAGAATATATAAGATGTGGCTCAAAAGGTGATCTCCTAATACATGTAACTCATTTTTCCATTGAGATTTACTCATGTTATAGGCTTAACCCTGTACCAATCGATTCTGAGTTTTGATAACCCTGGGGTAGAGAAAAGGAGAAACTTTAATTTAGTTTATTTAATTGCTTTCAAATTGGAAATTGGTAAGATTTTGCAATTTTATTCAGAGTAAATAATTTTATCCTATGTTTAATTTTTGGAATGATGCAAGGTCTTATTTTTGGAACAGGTCAAGGAATGCATGGTCCAAGATTTCCCATTCACTCAATGATGTACCATGGGCAGTATCCCTATATGTCACCCTACATGCCATACTACCCACAAAGCTATATGAACCCAGAAAGTACAGCCAGGCTACCTTACGAGAACTATTTCACAGCCTTAAACCCATTTGCTGAGCCATGGAACCCAGAATCAGGTCAGCAACCTCATGGGAATCAAGCCATGTCGTTTCAGGACCAAATGAAAACGGGACAGACAGAGACTTGTGCTCATTGTAGTCACCGGCAACAAGAAGAACAAAGACAGTTGAAGAAGAAACCCCAAGGTGAAGGTCACTATTGCAAAGTTCATAGTCCTGTCCACAGACAAGAGATGAATAATGGTGGGCAAAATTTTAGTCCAGATCCTAACTATGGAGCTAATGGATATAATGAGATGGCTTCAAAAACTCAAACTGATATGTATCAGACTGATCAGACAGCGGTTCCCGGTGAGTTTGAAAAATCAGGAGGCAAAAAAGAACAGTTTAAGCAAAGATCAAGGCCTGACGAGGAAACAGGCAAATATTACAACAGGGACATGCAAGGTCAAGGTCATAAAAAGCATGATGGTGATCATAGTCAGGATAAAAAGCACTATAATCCCTACAATCAAAGTGATGAGTATTATAGTGATGGCAACTTTGTACAACAGTCTAAAGGTCAAAAAGGTCATGGCCATGCTGGTTATAATCAAGGTCAAGGTCAAGGTCAAACAAGTCACTATGGCAACCAGCATGAGGCATACTATCAGACATATGACAAGTACAATACAAAGAAAACAGCATCCAGTAATAAACAAGAGATGAACCAGGGCATGAGATATGATCAGCATGGATGGTCAACGAACGAAGATGAAAATGACTTTGAGGATGATGAGTACGATGATGATTATGACGATGAGAACGATTGTGAATCGTCCCCGTATCAGCATTATTGTGAAGATTCATACCCTACACAAATGGAGGGACGGTATGGCAACTCTGAGCAGTTTCATCAGAATGTACATTCAGAGAGGTTCTATCCCAGCCAGGACAATTCACATATGTACTACAGGAAAAGTCATGTAAGTAGAATTTAATTTGGCTATGCTCTGTGAAAAGGGGGGTTTAAAATATCTGCAAAAAGTATCGACCCATGTCAGCCTGGGCAATCCAATGGGTAAAAAGTTTTTGCTGTTTGTAAATTTTCTGCATGTCCATGGACCATTCTCATGAATCACTTGGTTGGAAGATCAACTGGATTTTGTGGATCCATGATTATATGAAGACTCCCTTGGAATCGTGCATCATGGAGATGCATTTAACCCCCTTTTGCCAGAGCATTTCATTAACCCCCGTAAAGCTGAACCCAGGGTACATATTCACCAATCATTGTTAAGAACTTCCTTAGTCTTATTCTAAAGAATTTTCTAAATTTGACAGTGACATTATTTTTGATTGCCTAAACCTTCTTACGAACGAAGTCCATAACAAAGAAACAAATGAACAAATGCATGGCTGAAATACAAACCGCATCTAGTGGGATTCGAACCCACGGCGGACAAGATCCTCGTTTTTCAAGGTTTAAAAGACCAATACCATAACCACTGAGCTAAAGAGATATCTCCCTAACGCAGTTGTTAGGTATTGTATTTAAATCGGGACGAAGCCATGCATGAAGGAGTGGTCTCCCGTAACACACCCCCTCTTAAAGTCATCATTTATTGATGACTCAAAGCCATATTAGGCAGTAAGTCTATTATTTAGACAACAAATGTCGGTTTTTGGACAACAAATTGGATTAATGGCTCAATGGCCAATCCCAGACGAGCCCCTATCGTACGAACGAAGTCCGTAACAAAGAAACAAACAAACAAATGCGTGGCAGAAAGAAAGGGACCGGGCAGGATTCGAACCCTAGAACGCCCGGACGAAAGGTCAATATCATAACCACTGAGCTAAAGAGACATCTCCCCAACGCAGTTGTTAGGTATTGTATTTAAATCGGGACGAAGCCATGCATGAAGGAGTGGTCTCCTGTAACAACCTAATTGGCTTGGCCAGTCAGAAGTTTTATTACTCTTTAAATTTAGAATCAGTCTTAGAATGAAACTAAGAATGGTTGGTGAATACTACCCCTGATTTAATCGCATATGCGGACAGTATAGATTAAGATCAGACTGCACATAATGTGTAGTCTGATCTTAGATCCACATTGTCTGCTTCTTTGGAGATATTCTCACGAAATTGGTGACTGAAATAATGTTGAAAGTGGCGTAAAATGCCACTTAAACAAAAATCACAAAATTGGCCTTGAAATTGCAATATCTGAATTGTTAGGTCTGATCAGGGCTCGTAGATTTTCTAAATTTGTAGGTAACATAACTTCTGATTGGCTAAACCATTCGGTTTAGCCAATCAGAAGTTGTGTTACTTTCAAATATAGAAAATTCTGGAGAATAAGACAAAGAACATTCTTAAGAATGGTTGGTGAATATGAGCCCAGGTTGGAAACATTGTGGGAAAAAGGAGAAAGTGCTGGTTACCAGCATTTTCTCCTTTTCCCACAATATTTTTAAAAGCCTTCTTTCTACGAGTTGTGAAAACCTGGGATTGTTTGGTAAAGGGGTGTGATAAAATTAATTTAAATTCATATCATACCATTTTAAAGTTTGGAAACTATTGTGAAGATGACAATTTGTTGTTGTGCTGTCTGTCCAAAGGTTAGTTGCTGGCAGAAAAATCAATTTCAAAACTAAGTCAAAAGTTGCCAGGTCACTTTTGTATACTTTTTACCTGGTTTTAAAATCTGTTTTTCTGCCAGCCACTAACAGTTTGACCAACCAATTTGTGAAATATAATTATGTGATGAAAAGAATCTGACATTTGTTTGCATTTAAGATAAAATCTGAATAACTCATCTAAAAAAAATATTATTAAGCTTGCCAAAGGCTCACTTCATAACATTTTTCTTGACTTGTTACGAACATTTTTATCACATAACCTCCCTTGTTGTCAGTGTAATATTCCCATTATGAATTTTCTTATCTTACTCATGTTTGATATCACAATTGAGTGACATCATTTTTTGATGTAGTTTTGTATGTGTTTCATAGAAGGGAATGGATTTTATTGATATTACCTCGGGTGCATATATAGATCTATATCTATCATCTGCAAAGTATCATTATGTGATAAAAAGAATCAGACATTTGTTGGCATTTGAGACAAAATTTTATTAAACTTGTCAAGAAAGAATTTTATTAAGGTCACGAAAGGCTTGCTTAATAACATTTTCCCTAAACTGGTTTAAGAAAAATTATCTCAAATACCAACTCATGTCATATCTCAAATACCAACTCATGTCAGATATTATATATCTCATATCTCAAATGCCAACTTATATCCTATATATTATAGTCAACACACATGATTCCTGCTGATTGATTCTTGCATTTCTTACAGAAGAAAGTTCACTTAAGAGGGGAGAAAGGGTGGAAGCCTGGTAAAGTGCCGATTTTGTTCCCGACAGAACCGGGTGCACAATTACATGTGAGTATAGATTTTTAGCTTGGCCGTTTTTGAAGAAAATGACAAGTTATCGTTGTAGCCCTGGTGTTGTCGTTGTCTGTGTTGTCATCATGCACAATCTTTGACAGTTTGTAATATCTCTGTTATTACTGAAGATATTTGCTTCAAACTTGGACAAGTTGTTTACTATCAAAATGGGAACTCATACAACAGGAGCAGGTAACTATCAAAGTATTTTTTACGCGTTATGCCCCTTTTTCTACTTTGAATTTTCACTGAAAATCAAGCAACTGCAGCCGAGCTTTGGCACCCACATTTGGTGCTCTTGTTATGTTCCTAATACCTCATAATCACATGTTTGAACAACCCTAGGGATAAGGCTTTTTAAAAGCATCAGGGAAAAAAGAAAGAAAAAAATGCTGGAAACCAGTCACTGAATTTAGTCTGGTCCTAGCTAGTAAACTGAGCCCCACTAGCTCAGTCGGTAGCGTTCAGGACATGAGAACGGGGTCGCTGATTTGATTCTCTAAAAGAGACCCAAGGAGAGCATGGATAGGTGCGCTGGCTGCAACGGTATTACTGAAATAACGTTAAAAATGGCGCTAAACGCCATACAATCAATCAATCGGCTGTTTTCAAAGAAAACTTCAAGTTACTGTCGTAGCCCTGCCATTGTTGTCTGCATGGTCATCGTCATCTGTGTTGTCTGGGGCGTCATGCAGAAACTTTGACATTTTTAACATCTCTGCTGTTACTGAAGATACTGATTTTGACTAATTCTTAACTATCAAATTGGGAACCCATACAACAACCGCAGGTAACCATCAAAACATTTTTGACACAGTTATGCTCCCTTATTGACTGAGAATTTTCACTGGAAATCAAGTAACTGCAGCCAAGCGTTAGCACCTGCATGTGGTGCTCTTGTTTCTATTTGCAGTGTAATATAGTGTTTATTGTTTTGACCTGTGATTTTTGAGATACTGTTGTGTGTTAAAGAGAATCTGATATCTGTTGGCTTTTGAGATAAAATTTCATTATGTTTGTGCTTGGGGAAAAAAAAGGGGGGGGGTTTATTAAGCTTGCCAGATGCTAGCCGATTTTTAGGCTTTTATCTCAAATGCCAAGTTTATGTCAGATCCTTTACATTACAAATATTATGTGGTAGGAAAAAGGAGCAAATGCTGGTTACCAGCATTTTCTCCTTTTCCAACAATGGTTTCAAGTCTTCTTCCTCAGGGCTCAGGGTTGTGAAAAGTTGGGATTGTGTGGTAAAGGGTTAATGGAATAATGTGCTCAATTTTACTTTAAAAACTCTGATAAAAACAATCAGTCTTCCAATGCACATAAATCTTGACAGTTTTTTTTTTTTTGTCTTTTTATAGAGGCAGTCATTAAAGAATCTCCAAGACAGGAGGAACACCTTACTGGCTCAACTACAAGAGTTAAACAAACAATTTGAAGGCCATTATGGAGACGAGAATGAAATGCTGGAAGAAATTTGGGAGCGGGACTCCAGAAAACTGGAAGAGAAAGGATTGAATTTGAACCAGTCGTTGCCGGATCTATTTAGGTATACAATGTTTTCTGCCATATGAAAGAAATTTTATCAATCGAACCATTTCTAGCTTGTTGTCTGCAAATGCTTATAAATTAGACAAGTCTACAGTTTTGTTGTTTTCTAAAGAATTAAGGTCTACGGCCCCTAACTCTCGTATTAAAAATCGGAAGCTACCGAGATTGGCCGAATAGCCTTTACGAAAATGTTGATGTTACGCGATATTTACCAATGACTTAGTGAGTCTACAGCCCTTAACACTTATATTAAAAGACGGAAGCTGCCAAGATTGGACGAATAGCCTTTACGAAAACGTAGATGTTACATTATATTTACCAATGAGGTAGGGGACATAATCCTTAAGAATGAAACCTAAATCAGTCTGCCTGATCTATTTAGGTAAAGATATTGCCCTCTGATCTTAGTCCTTGGAGAGCTGATAAGGCCTGTACTATAATAATTATGACAAATATTTAGACTTATCCAAATTGAAAGTTATTGCAGAATACAAATTAGATTTTAAGAATTGAACCTTTATCAGCCATTTTCTGACTTTTTTGTTGTCTTAACCTAGTGCTAGTGATTTTTTTGCCAGATGGCAACAGTTTTGACTCACTTGAAAGCATTTCAGACGACAAGTTAAACACACTTGAAATAATTAGGGATGTATAAAAGAAAAAAAAGTGGCACAAGAAAGAAATGCTGGTTACCAGCATTTTCTCCTTTCCCCTCAATGTTTTTATGGCCTTCTTCTTCAGGGTATATATTGAATGATGACATTTTATTAGCTTCGGTGTTTTCAAAGAAAAGGACTAGTTAATGTCATAGCCCTGGTGTCATCTGAGTGATAATCATTGTCATCGTGCGAAAACTATGACATTTTGGAATATCTCTGATATTACTGAAGATATTTACTTCAAACTTGGAGAAGTACTTAACTATCAAAAGAGGAACTCATACAAAAGGGGCAGATAATCATCAAAGTATTTATACATAGTTATGCCCCTTTTTTGACTTAGAATTTTCACTGAAACTCAAGCTCTTGCAGCCGAATGTTGGCACCTGCATGCAGTGCTCTTATTTATTTAGCTTCTTACTTTTAGGTAACTGTGATTTTTTTTCCTTTTTTTTGTACAGGCCAAATTATGAATACATACAAGTGGATGAATCGGAGGCTTATACCAAAACCCTAGAGCATCCTCATCCCCTCGACGTGGGGCCAGCCAGTTTAAAGGCAGATCTACTTTCTAATGGGGACATTTTTGAGAGATTAGGGGCCATTTCCGGGGTCCCGCCACGCTCCGTCAACGACAGTATCATGACTTCGTGGATGACAGCGACACTCAATAATAATTCAAAACAGGAAGTAGAAGGTATGATATCAGCTCGGCATTTTAGAATTTTTCTAAAGTCTTTTAGTTTTAGTAAAACACGTCTCAGATAATGAGCTCAACTTAAGTAAGATTGATTGATTGATTGTATGATGTTTAACACTGTTTTCAACATTTCAGTTATCGCGGTGGCCAGTGCACCTACCCATGCTTTCCTGGAGTCTCTTTTACCAGTACTCTGTACAATTTTCTTTCCAAGCCACTGGTTGCTTTCCCACATAATCATCGTGGAAACAATGGTCAGAGGTGAGAGAGGAATGAGTCCTGTCGCAATGACCATCATCAATCCTCGGAAAGAAATCGGCCGAGCCAGGAGTCGTAGCCAGGGATCGAACCCTGGACCCCGTGTTCTCAAGTCCTGCACACTACCGACTGAGCTACCGGGGCTCGGCTCAACTTAAGTAAGAAACTGAATCTGTTAGCAGATTTGAGCAAAATAAAGGAGTTAAGTTCTTTGGCGAAACCTGGCCCAGATAGTTTTAACTCTTTCCCAAATGATAAAATTTTAGACTTGGTCCAAATTGACAGCATTTGCAGATGACAAGATCTGTCTGACTTCAAAAATTGAATTTTGTTTTTGGTAGGGTAGAAAACATTATAGGAAAAGGAGAAAATGCTGGTTACCAGCATTTTCTCCTTTTCCCACAATGTTTTCAAAAGGCTTCTTCACCAAGATTGTTAAAACTCGGTATTGTGTGGTAAAGATTTAATTTTTTATCACATAGCTACACTTATTTACAGTGTAATAAAGCCGTTACAAATTTTTCTTATCTTGCACGTATGTGAGATAAGCAGATAGTGCTGTATTTGGTCAAAGCTCTTTAATCATACGTCTTTTTTCTAAAAAATTACTGACACGGATTTCTCTGTGAAATTAACTGTCACATTTGACACACCTGACAAAGTTGGAAATCTTACCATCTTTAGATCCAAAACAGAGTCAATTATGCAAGTTTCTTTGGAACTATTTTTCATCTGTAATGTACACTTCTGTCGAAGAAGTGAACGGGTGAATAGGTTTCATGTAAATTTCAATACACATATACATATAGGCTGTTGTTTTAACACAGCATGAACTATATTTCTTGAGATACATTTAAGTGATTAAAAGAATCCAACATTTGTGGGCTTTTTAGGCTTGCTTAATAAAATTTTTGAAGAACTTTTACTAAAATTTTACTTGGAATGCCAGCCCATGGCAAATCTTATAATATACTTGTCCATTTTCAAACAACAAAGTAAATGAGGCTCAATTTAATAGATTTTTGCAAAATTAGGCAATTTTGACTCTACCAGATGATAAAATTTTGTACTTGTCCATATTGGAACAACAAATTAAACAAGGCTCCACTTAAAAAAAATAAATAAATAAACGGTGCTCAAATGATACTGTATACGTGGATATATACACGTTTCGAAAAATTTGCGAATTACCGATTACGGACATTTTGCGTACAGAAATGTTTGCGAATTCAAGACACTTGTTATTTGTTGGTATACTTGTAGTAAAGTGAGTGAACAGAGAAGTTTGGGAATTTTTCAAATTTGCGAAATTGCAAAAATTTCCACGTCTCAAAATTTTCCACTTATACAGTAGGTTCTTTGGAAGGCTTGAAAACATTTTGGGAAAAGAAAATGCTGGTTTGAAAAACTCAATATGATTAATACTGTTTACCTTGCGTCTTTTTTGACTTGCATACAAGACAAGAAATATGTACATTAAAATGTATCAACTTGTGGAAATAAACATTATGATGATATCTATCAATCTGTCACAGATTATGGGTATAATGCTGTTAACATGACCCATGAAAACAGTGCAGAAGATGAACACATGTATACAACGACCTCTGGGACTGTCACCTTACCGGAAACGACAGAAGAACCCCCTGGACAGGTTAGTTTATCATACCCTTTTTGTTTGCCCTCACTTAATCCTTCACTACATAACCCCTGGGTTTAAACGATTTGGAGGAAAACAGCCTTTGAAACCATTCTGAGAAAAGGAGAAAATGCTGGTCACCAGCATTTTCTCCTTTCCCCAAAATGTTTTCTACTCTTTCAAAAGCAAATTTTAGTTTTTTGGTCACATTTCATTTGTCATATGCTAATGTTTTTAGGTTGGACTAGTCTATAATTAAATTTGGTGAAGAGTTAAATGGAGCTGTATTTACACTTGAAGTGTATAGCAGAACTATAGAAGGTAACAGATTAAGATAAGACTACCTTTTGCAGACTGTAGATCAAGATCAGACTATACAGAATGTGCAGTCTGATCTTTGATCTAGACTGTCCACTATTATTTGAAATATTTTGGAACTGTTAGGGTGTATTTTACTGATCAAAGACATCCCGTTGATATTTCTAGGGCTCTGACGGATAAATCGTCAAATGAGATATGCTCTGTGACAGGGGGTTTAATTAACTGCTAAGAGTATCGACCCATGGTCAGCCTGCGCAGTCCTCGCAGGCTATCCTTGGTAGAAACTTCTTGCTATTGGTCAATTTTCTACATGTCAAGGGACAGTCTAACCTATGAGTTCATCAGTTGTGAGATAAAATTGATGTCATTAATCTAGAGGTTGACTTGCTTGGTATAATGTATCGAGGAGATCCGTTAACTCCTTACCACACAGTCCCGACATTTAACGACCCTGTGGAAGAAGCCTTTTGAAAACATTGTGGAAAAAGGAGAAAATGCTGATAACCAGCATTTTCTCCTTTTCCCACAAGGTTTTCAATGCTTCCATAAAAAAATTTCAATTTTTGAGTTACGTTTATTTTGTTGTCTGCTAAGTGCTTCCAAATTGGATATGTCTCAAATTTTGTCGTTTGGTAAAGAGTTAAACCCCATTTTACCAAAGCATGGCTCAAATAATTTATTCAGTGTCACACAAGTTTAAAATTTGATACCAACATTTTCTCCTTTCCCTGAAATGTTTTCTTCCCTTTCAAAGGCAAATTTCATTTTTTGAGTCTCATTTAATTTGTCGTCTGCAAATACTCTCAGACTGTACATTGTCTAAAGTTTTGTTGTTTTGGTAAAGAGTTAAAAGTTATTGAATGATTTGGTTATTTCAGAGGAAAAGGTCAACAGATGGTTGGAGAAATGTTGACAAAGATTTTCCATATTGGAAAGACGTGATCTCAAATTTGGAGTCACCAGTGCCTACCCCACCCACCACTCCAAAACCCACTGTTGGTGTCTTGAGTGTGGCAGGCCTGCCCTCACATCATAGCAGTGTGGCTGGAATGTACGGTTCAAGTCCAATTTCTGTATCTGCGTCCTCGTCAAGGCCATATGTAGCCTCGAGCAACATGGCGAGTAATTACATGGTATCATCAGTCAGCCAGTCTGGTGTCAGTAATGCAAGCTTTCATAGTACGGTGCCGAACTCTTGGAACTCACTACAGGATGAACATAGTGTAGCCTCCACAGTGAGAAATCTACATACATCTACAATTTACAACTCTGTAGCAAGCTTTGACCCTTCAGATGCATATTCAAGTACCAGGTCAAGTTTTATGCCCTCTAGTTATGGAAGCGACGACAGCTTTTGGAATACATGTGCCCAGACGACATCCTTTGATACATCAAGTCCATTGTCATACTTTAGTAGTAAGTAACAGTTTTTTAAGGTGAAGATTTCTTGTGGCAGTGAACAGTTTTTCTGTTGTAAAAAGCAGTTGCAGTTTGTAGAAGTGATTAATGGTTTGGTGTTTAACACCGTTTTCAGCATAATCATACCTGTGTGCTGGTCTGCCCATCTGTCTGTCCATCTATCCGTAGGTCTGTAGACTTTTTTGTTTTAGTGCTCAAACTCAAAAGCCGTTTGACCTAGGACCCTGAAACTTAATAAGTCTTGCTCATGACCCAGGGAGGTGCCTTACTGTGTTTGGGTCACATGGGTCAAAGGTCAAGGTCACTGGTGATTTTTGTTCGAAAATCATTTTCGTTCTCTGATTGTGCTGCTCCAGTGAGAAGGTACTGGTGGGGGGGGGGGGTTGTCTGCTTGTCTGCTTTTGACACTTATAGTTTCATTTACATCAGGGCACTGATACTTCTCACAATATTCTTCCCAAGCCACTGGCTGCTTTCCCACATGACCATTGTCGAAACATTGATCAGCGATGAGAGGAAAATGAATCATGTTGCAAAGACTACCATCAATCCTCAGAAAAAAATTGGCTGAGCTGGGGATTTTAACCAGCAATCCCCTGTTCTGAAAATGTTAGAATAGCCCAAATTTAAAGCATTTGCTGACAACAAAATAAAGGTAAATAAAAAATCAAAATTTGTCATTTGTAGGGTAGAAAACACCCGGAAAAGGAGAAAATGCTGGTTAACAGCACTTTTCTCGTTGTCGCACATATTTTCAAAAGCCTTCATTTTCTCCTTGTCGCACATATTTTCAAAAGCTGTCTTTGTTTGCAGTGTTAGAACTCCGGATTGTAATACTATGGTAAATGCTTAATATTTAACTAGTAATTAACAGTTTTTCCCCACTGTGTTTATTTACCTGTCAAGGACAAATACTGTCATTTAAAGCACATTGAATTTGTCGGCTTCAAATAATTGAATTCTGACAAGTCATACACTTTGTAAGGTAAAGCGTTTATTCCCAATAAATGAAAGAGACAGAATCTCATTGATACTAGTATTTTTTTGTTTGACAGGTACAAGTTCCTACTTCAGTGAAGATCACATCCCATTTGTGGAAGGAGCTCCAACTATTTCTAAATTTGGCCCCATTTCAAGGGTGTCCACAAACAAACAGGGGACTAAAAACTCAGGACTTCTGAAGGCTGTGGCAGATGAGGTAAGAATAGTTGATTTGACCCACTTACTTGACAGGCGAGCCTCAGCATTACCCTTGGTAGTGTGCAGGACTTGAGAACAGGGAATAGCTGGTTTGAATCCCAGCTCAGCCAATTTCTTTTCTAGGATTGATGATAGTCATTGTGACAGGATTCATTCCTCTCTCACTGCTGATGGTTGTTTCAATGAAGGTCATGTGGTTATGCAGCCATTGGCTTGGGAAGAATATTGTACAAAGTACTCATAACAGAAAGCATGGATAGGTGCAATGGCTGCTGCATTGTAACTGAAATAATTTTCAAAATGGTGTTAAACACAAATCAATCAATCAATCAACCTTTATGAGACAAAATTTTGGACATGTCCAAATTAATCCTTTATCACACAGTCCTCAAATTTAACAACCCTGAGAAAGAACGCTTTTAAAAATATTGTGGGAGATAGCGAAATTGCTGGTAGCCAGCGTTTCCTACAATGTTTTATATCCTTTCAGAGAAAACCAATCAGTTGAGTAACATTTAAATTGTAATCTTTGAATGCTTCAAATTGGACAAGTCCAAAATTTCGTCCCCAAGTAAATAATTAAAAGCTTTTAGGATGTTTATGTTAAAGGGCAGTCAATGGCTTAGAATGATTTACAAAGCACAGTATAAGAAGGAACTGAGGGAAAACATGGATAGGTGCACTGGCAATTTCAACATAACTGAAATAATGTTGGAAATGATGTTCAGTAGCATACAAACAAACTTATCTTCTGTCAATTAACTCCTTGCTACTATCTTGAGTTTTAAAGACTCTGAAAGAGAAGGCTCTTGAAAACATTGTTTGAAAATGAGAAAATGCTGGACTCCAGCATTTTCTGCTTTTCCCACAATGCTTTCTATCAAATACATAAATGACCACTAAACCCTTTACCAAATGACAAATTTATTTACTTGTCAAAATTGAAAGCATTTGCAGACAACAAATTAAATGTAGGTCAGATGATTATTTTTTTTGATAGGGTAAAAAACATTGTAGAAAAAGGAGAAAATGCTCGTTACCAGCATTTTCTCCTTTTCCCACAATGTTTTCAAAAGCTTTTTCTTGTAGGGATTGTGTGGTAGAGAGTTGACCTACATTCAGTTTGTCATCTGCAAATGCTTTCAATTGGTCTAGTCCAAAATTTTATCCTTTGGAAGGGAGTTAGTATCTGGAAGTTCTCTCAGATCTTGGAAGAATGAAGTTTAAGAATTAATTTGAAGATAGTTTTTACCTTTATTTTACAGTCAGTGAAGACTTTACCTGTCACTGCAGTCACCCCTCTAGAAGGGCCACCGCTACCTAATGCATCAGCTGTTCCGAGTAGATTCTCTAATGATGAAAATGGCAAATATACCTCCAGCAAATCAGCCACAGAAACCAATGTCACATTTGACAAAGTTTACTCACTTTGGTATGTTAACAACCAGCTTTGCTGTTTTAGAAGAAATTGTCAAGTTATTCTTGTAGCCCTGTTGTCTGTCATTGTTGTCATGCAAAAACTTTGAGATTTTATAACTGAAGATATTTACTTCAAACTCGTACAAGTTGTTGACTATCAAAAGGGGAACCCATACAACAGGGGCAGGCAACCATCAAAATATTCTTGACACAGTTATGCCCCTTTGACTTAGAAATTTTAGAAATCTTTGACATTTTATAATGTCTCTCTTATTACTGAAGATAATACTTTAAACTCAGACAAGTTGTTAACTACCAAAAGAGGAACCCCCATAACAAGGGCATATAATCATCCATCAAATTATTTTTGACATATTTATGCCCCTTTTTTGACTTAAAATTTTCACTGAAAATGAAGCAACTGCAGCTGAGCATTGGACAACAAAACAGAACCAACTTTGCCCAGAGATGTTAAAACTAGACATTGTGTGATAAAGGGTTAAACATTATTAGTTTACTGCATCCTGCAGATAGCTTGTTTACGTTTTGTAGTGAGATTAATTTTATCAAACAATCTAAATGTTATTATGCGAGTCTTTGGCAAGCTTAATAGCATTTTTATACAAGAGTTTAATAAAATTGTATCCCAAAACCCAACAAATTTCAGACTCATTTCATTGCATAACAGTATCTCTGGAATTTATAGCCTGAATATGAAAAACCACACATCCACACTCAAGACTGTGAGAGCAAAATTTGCCTCTGTTCTCTGAAAGGAGTATAAAAATGATGTCACATAATGCTTATCTTAAAAGATAAGAAAATTTGTAATGATTGTATCACACTGTAAACAAGAGAGGTTATGTGATAAAATAGTACATTTCCCATGAAAACAAGAAGTGTAGAGAAACTATTTTACTCTGTCTTTCGTAGGGCATCAGAGGTGAACATTCTGGAACAAAAAGCCAAAGAAGCAAGCACAGAGGATGAGAAATTAAGTGTTAAACTACAAGCTGTGGAAATGCAAATAACATTGGTATGTATGGAGCATGGTAGAAAATTAAGTGAAATCATAAGTTAAACTATACTCTTTTGAAATTACCTACAACACTTGTATGTATGAAGACCAGAACAAATTAAGTGAAATTAAGTGTTAAGCTACAAGCTGTGGAAATGCTGATAACACTTGTATGTATGGAGTATGGAAGGAAATTAAGTGAAGTTAAGTGTTGTTTTAAGCTACAAGCTGTGGAAATTTTGGCAGCACCGGTATGTGTGGGGTATGGTAGGAAATTAAGTGAAATTGTAAGTTAGACTGCAAGCTATGAAAATGCAGATAACATTGGTATGTATAGGGCATAGTAGAAATTAAGTGATATTGATTTTTAGACTACAAACTGTGGAAATTCAGGTTACAGTGCTATGTATGGAACATGACTGAGAGAAATTAAGTGAAGTTAAAGTTAACCTACAAGCTGTGGAAATGCAGATAACTCTGGTATGTATAGAGCCTGGTAGAAATTAAGTGCATTATTTGCATATTCGACAAATAAAATGTGACTCTAAAATTTAAATTTGTTTTTGGAAGGTTTGAAAACATTTTTGAAAAAGGCGAAAATGCTTGTTACCAGCAATTTCTCCAATTTCAAAATGCTTTCAAAAGTCTTCATCCTTAAGGTCTCATGATTGTTTGTTGAAGGTTAAATTATAAATCTTCATTTTGTATTATTTTCAGAAACAACAAGAGTTGAAACAAGCCCAGGCTGTCAACCTGGATTCATCAGAATATATGAAACGAGAGAGGAACTCTGTATCAGATAAATCCTAGGTTATAGACTTAGATGAGTCTTCATAATGTTTTTTGTTAAACCAAACCCAGGCAGTCAACTTGAATTGTTTTTGTTTTGCAGTCAATCTGGATTGGTCAGACTAAATGAAGCAAACTTGAAAAGCTACATCCTAAAAGTCTGTGTCATAAAAGATCACTTGTAGAACATGATCTACTTATTCCATATCGACTATCCTAACGACCCTTGGACTTTGGAAAACATTATGGGAAAAAGACGAAAATGCTGGTTACCAGCATTTTCTCTTTTTTCTACAATGTTTTCATAAGCCGTTTTTCCAAGGGTCATTAGAACTATGGATTGTGTGGTAGAGCGGTAAATATGAGATAGCTTGTTACAGATTAAAACATGATGTAACATAGTTGTTTGTGTTTTTGTTTCTAATGTACATTATGATATATAGTATGGTTTTTGTTTTGAGAAGATTGTTGATTTTTGATGTACATTTCGTCTTTAATACATTTTCTTGTATATTTTGAGTACATTAAAGGCCCAGTAAAGGCCAAAATATCAAAGCATGTGTCATAATACATTTAAATTTAAATCATACCATTTAAAAGTATGGAAAATATTGTGGAGATGACAGTCTGTTATTGTGTGGTCAGGCCATATGTTAGTCGCTGGCAGAAAAAAAGAATTTTAAAATCAGGCAAAAAGTAAACAAAAGACACAGTCACCTGGCAGGTTTTAACATAGTTTTGAAATTAATTTCTCTGTCAGCGACTAACACTTGGACCGACAGATTGTCATCTTCACAATAATTTCCATACTTTTAAATGGTATGATATAAATTCAAATGCATTTAAACACCCGCTTTCTTTACATTTGGCCTTTATTGTTACTTTAAGTCCTGGTTAAAAAGTTTACCAAAAAATCGTGAATTTAATTGACCCAAAGGGTGAAGGCTTCTGAAAACATGGTGGGAAAAGCAGAAAATGCCTGTTAACAGATTTGTACCATTTAAGAAACAACTTTTATCATTTGAGCTACATTTGATTTGTAGTCTGCAAATGCTTTCAATTTGGATGAGTCTAAAATTTGGTCATCTGGTAAAGACTTAAACCTTTCCCAAACAATCCCTGGTTTTCACGGCCCTGAAAAAGAAAGCTTCTGAAAACATTGTGGGAAAAGGAGAAAATGCTGGTAACCAGCATTTTCTCCTTTTCCCACAATGTTTTCTACTCTCCCAGAACAAATTTCAATTTTTGAGTCACATTAATTTTGTCGTCTGCAAATGCTTTCAATTTGGACCAGTCTAAAATTTTGTGGTTTGGTAAAGAGTTAAACCAGACATTTTTTTTTTTTTTTTTTTTTCATTTACCTTTTACCAAACAGTCCTGTGTTTTATGGACTAAGAGGAGAAGGCTTTTGAAAACATTGTGGGAAAAGGAGAAAATGCTGGTAATCAGCATTTTCTCCTTTTCCCACAATGTTTTCTACCCTGTCAAAGAACTTTGGTTCCTTGTATTACTTTCAAATTTGTCGTCTGCAGAAGCTTTCAGTTTCAAAGAGTCTAGAATTTGTCTGTTGGTAAAGAGTTAACTTTTTACCACACAACGAAATTTTGGCTTGCATCAAATTGAAAGCATTTGCAGACGAGAATTTAAATGTGGCTCAAATGATGGAATTTGTCTTTGATAAGGAAGAAAACAGTGTGTGAAAAGGAGATAAATGCTGGTGACCAGTATTTCCTCACGATGTTTTCTAAAGGCTTCTTTCTCAGGGCCGTTAAAATTCGGGATTTTGTGATAAAGAGTCAAGACTTGGTTTTGTTTCTTTTATTGTCATTTATCAAACATTATCATTGTCTGCTTTATAATCAGAGGGTGATGGGAGGAAAACAGAGAAACCATGCTCTAGCAAAAAGGGGCTTAATGCATCTCAGTGATGCAATATACCAAGAAAGTCATCACATAATCACGGATCCATAAAATCCATTTTGCCAAACAACCGACCAAATCATGTGATGGAACTCTCTTTTGACATGCAGAAGGTTTGAAGATAGTGAAAAGTTTCGTCCCTTGTTAGCCTGTGCGGACTGTGCAGGCTGACATGGGTAGATACTTTTAGCAAATGCATTTAATCTCCTTTTTACACAGCATGACTCAGATGAAGAAAATATGTAGTCAACCTTTTCCCAAACATCAGATTTTGGACTCTTCAAAGTTTGCAAAATGTGCAGACAACTATTTTGAAAAATGCCACAAATAAGCTGAAGTTCTATGAATAGTAAGTAAACATTGTGAGAAAAGGAAAAAAATGCTGGTAACCAGCATTTTTTCCTTTTCTCACAATGTTTTGGAAAGCCTTCTATGGCAGGGGTTGTTAGATGTAAGGACTGTTTGGTAAAGGGTTAAAAGATAAAAGCAGCACAAGGAAATAATTGTAGAAAGATGCTGACATAGCCTACCAGGGCATGAAATGCCAGAGGTCAATTTCTTGTGTCAAGAACGTTAATTGTCAGGAACATGTATTGTGATAGGAGACTGGTGATTATCTTATGTTAAGACCCCGTTAGTTGTCAGGAACATGTATTGTGATAGGAAATTGTCGATTATCTTATGTTAAGACCCTGTTGGTCCTTATCTTATGTCAAGAACGTTAATTGACAAGAACATGTATGGTGATAGGAAATTGTCGATTATCTTATGTTAAGACCCTGTATTAGTCTTTCTCTGATGTCAAGAACTAAAATATTGTCAGAAACATGTATGGTGATAGGAAATTGTCGATTATCTTATGTTAAGACCCTGTATTACTCTTTTTCTTATGTCAAGAACTAACATATTGTCAGAAACATGTATGGTGATAGGAAATTGTGGATTATCTTATGTTAAGACCCTGTATTATACTTGCTCTTATGTCAAGAATGTTTGTTGTCAGGAACATGTATGGTGATAGGAAATTGTTGATTATCTTATGTTAAGACCTTGTACTAGTATTCAAGATATATTTACACACTATGTTATGTTGAGTATAACTCCAAGTCCTGTTTATACATTTTGGTGTTTGTTTTACAACACAGACTGTTAACCTTAACATACATAATGCCAGAAAATAGTTTTTTAGAGCAATTGGTGATAGGAAATTAGGTATTATCTTATGTTAAGACCCTATATTAGTCTTAAAATAGTATTTTAGAGCATTTATAGGTAAAATCAATAACGTGAATCTGGACAAGACATGTCACCATGGCGTGTTATAGTTGTGTTACAATTTGGAAAATAATAAAATATAATTGAAAACTATATCTTGTAGTTCAATTTTCAAACTGGATATGTTGGATTACAGGGGAATTAGTGAACTTTTTGATTACTAAGCACAATTTTTTTTACCTATTTATTGTTTTAATTGAAAAAGTCAGTTATATTAACTCTTCCGTAGCAACAAAATCTAGGATTTTGCAAACAAGAAATGAACACTTTACCACACAATCTCGAATTGTAACAACCTTGAGGATAAAGGTTTTTGAAATCATAGTGGGAAAAGAAGAAAATGCTGGCATTTTCTCCTTTTCCCATAGTGTTTTTTTAGTTTTGTAAAGGCATATCCCACCATTTAACTCTTTACTAAATGACAAAATTTTAGACTAGTCCAAATTGAAAGCATTTGCAGACAATAAAATACAGGTGACTCAAGAACTGAAATTTGTTTTGGGTAGGGTAGAAAACATGGTGGGAAAAGGAGAAAATGCTGGTTACCAGCATTTTCTCCTATTCCCACTATGTTTTCAAAAGCCTTCCTTGTTAGGGTCGTTAAAACTTGGGATTGTGTGGTAAAAGGTTAGGCAGTGTTTGATATGTCAACTGCAAATGCATTAGATTTGGACCAGTCTAAAATTTTGTTGTGTTGTAATGGTTGAAAAGTGGCGAGTATGATGGGAAATGTCTCAGAAAAGGTTGAAAACAATTTTCTTTTGCAAGAAATCTTATTATGATTTCTTCTTTCTCATGATTTAAATAGATTTGAATTTGTGGGTCATTCCATATCAAAACCTAGAATACTAGGTCAAAATCTGGGAAAACCTATCTTACTGTTGAGATGGCATTTTTGCCCATATTAGGCAAATATCAGGTGAGAAATTCAACACTGGAAATTCTTGTTGGAAAAAATGTGTTAAACATTGTGAGGAAAGGAGTATTGGCTTGTATCAAGTAATTGCTCCTTTTCCCACAACATTTTCCAAATTTTTTTATTTAGTAATGGGTTTAACTCTTTACCAAAGAACAAAACTTGGTGTTGTCGAAATTGAAAGCAGTTGCAGAAGATGATTGAAATATGGCTGGAATCCTGCATTTGGCTTTGAAAGGGAGTAAAATATTGTGGGAAAAGCAGAAAATGCTGGTTACTAGCATTTTCTCCTTTCACTTCAATGTTTTTAAAAGCTTTCATTCTCATAGTTTGGGATTGTTTGGTCATGTTTTAACTCTTTACTAAACAATTAAATTTTTCACAACCCAGAGAAAGCAGGATTTTGGAAACATAGCTAGAAAAGGAGAAAATGCTGGTAACCAGCATTTCCTCCTTTGTTGACAACGTTTTCTACCTTCTGAAAGACAAATGCAATTGTTTGAGCCATGTGTATCGTTTGCAAAATGCTTTCAATTTTGGCAAGTCTAAGACTTTGTTATTTGGTAGAAATTTAATTCTTTACCAATCGACAAAATTTTTAGGCTTGTCCAAATTGAAAGCACTCGCAGACGACAAAATAAATGTGACTCAAAATCTGAATTTTTATGTCGGGAGGACAGAAAACATTGTAGTAAAAGGAGAAAATGCTGGTTACTAGCATTTTTTCCTTTTTCCACAATGTTTTCATAAGGCTTTTTCCCAGTGGTCGTTAAAACTTGAGATTATGTGGTAAAGGGTCAGTAAGCTTACATATGTAATATTAAAATGGTTGGTTTTACAGCTAGAATGAGTAGATATTAATTTTGTTATACAAAATGACTAGAGGTACTTGATTGCAATAGAATACTGAATAGTATTTTTCTATCTATTGATAATATTGTAATATTATAACACTTGTGTGTTTTCAGTTTTAGTGTTCAACAGACTTTTCCCACCAATTTAAAAATGCTTAATTTTTTTTTTTTTTTCCGCTTTTTTTTTTTTGTCCGATAAACTAAGAACTTTCTGGTTCAGAAACTTGTTACTACAGGGTGTTTCATAATATATGTTACATTTTCAACAATGCCTAAGGTATATTATTAATAAAAGGTAATAAAATAAAATTTATACCGTTTATAAAAGTTTAAGAATAAAGTTTTATGACATGAACAGTATGTTAGATAACATTGAACAATATATGCAGGTAGCACCTTTCAAAACATTCATTGATTCACACCAAAAGTTAAAAATGATGTCAAAGGCATGGTTAAATTTGTAAATGTGCCCAATATGACCTTAGCTGTCGAGGGGCCATAAAACACTACTCATTCATTCATTCATTCAAAATGATGTCCATTTTGATGTGGCAGGAAATTTGTTGTCTTCGTAAAATTTGCATTTATTGATTTGGGTTGTGATCAGAATCATCACTAGAACTATTGATGCCTTAAGCTTATCTGTTGTCTAGGGGTGCACTTTTCCCTATACCCTAGACATATTTGAAAGCATAACATATATTTTGAAAGTTGGGGGAATCGAACTACATTCAGGTGGAATGGCCCAGTACAGTTTGTAAAAGATTTTTAAGCTTTTTCTTTAGGTTATACATGTATTGGTATTATATTATGATCATAACTTGTTAACCTAGTACTGTACTAACATATAATATGAATTTTTATGCCCATGCGGTCACAGAGTTTGGAAAACATTGTAGCAAATAGGAGCAATTGCTTGTAACAAGCAATTACTCTATTTTTCCACTATGTTTTCCATATTTTTGAGAAAAAAAAACAATAAAATTTCTTTTGTCCTAATTTTAACCCTTTGTCAATCTTTGTTTAACCCATTACCACACAATCCCTACTTTTGACGCCCCTGAGAAAGAAGCCTTTGGAAAACATTATGGGAAAAGGAGAAAATGCTGGTAACCAGCATTTTCTCCTTTTCCCACAGTGTTTTCTACTCTTCCCAAACCAAATTTTAATTTTTCAGTCACCTTTATTTTGTCGTCTGCAAATGCTTTCAATTTGGACCAGTCTAAAATTTTCTCGTGTGGTAAAGAGTTAATGTTTTGTAGCATCTGTTTGGTCTAAAAATAGCGCATACAGGATTGGGTGCGTGTTAAATATTGTTCCGATGGAAACCCTTTTCATTTACTTCATAATGTTAGTTTGGTTAGTCTAAAAATAGCATGTACAGGATTGGGTGCGTGTTAAATATTGTTCCAATGGAAACGCTTTTCATTTACTTCATAATGTTAGTCATAATCATCTATATTAGTGGATGGGTTTTTAATGAAAAAGCAGCTCTTTCCCTGAAAAACATGTCTGTGTTTAGAGTTTCTTTGTGTGCTGTCTATTTGAACAAAAATTGAGCTGGGCTCTGGCAAAAGGGGGGTTTAATGCATCTCTGTGATGGATGTAAAAATCCCTTTTTAGTCTTAGAATTGACTGAATCATGAAGTGGAATGGTCATTCGACATACATTAAATTTACAAATAGCTAAAAAGACTGTGCAGGCTGTCACAGGTCAAAACTTTTTGCAGATGCAGTAAGCCGCCTTTTAAAAAAGCACGAGTCAATTGAATGTGTTCATGAGAAACTTTTATATTTTTTCCACAGGAATTTTTTCTTGTTCAAAATTTCTGTGTTGAAACAGGGAAAGGGTTGCCATAACAACTTAATTTCATGCTGAAATGAATACATTGTTTAAATATATATATCTATATATCAGGAATGGTATGTTTATTGGCTAGTTTGTTTTCTTTTTTAACACCACTGACCTTGACCTTTATCCAAAAATGCAGAGTTGTATGGTGTGGAATGCCAGTTTCAACAGAACTTAAACCTTTATCACAAAATTCCAACTGTCAATGACCCTGAGGAAGAATCCTTTTGAAAACATTGTGAGAAAAATCTTTTCTGGTAACCAGCATTTTCTCCTTTTCCCAGAATGTTATCTATGCTTTTAAAGACGAATCTGATGATTTTTAGCAAAATTTAAAATTTGGCAAAACTTTCAGTTTGGACAAGTCTGAAATGTTTTTTATCTGGTAAAGAGTCACCTTTTAAAAGATAATCACTATTCAGGCGTATCTGTACTGAAAGCATTGGCAGACTTATATTAAGTTTGGGCTGATATGATGGGATTTATCTTTCAAACTGTAGAAAACATTGTTGGGAAAGTTGAAAATGCTGGTCACCAGAAAAGATTAATACCGCCTGGACCCAGGCCAACAGCTATGTTTTCTGAAGGATCAAATTCTATCAAAAAGTTTGAAAGAGCCCGCCAAAAAACGATCATTGTCACTTTTACCTCTTTACCAAACAACAAAATTCTAGACTCGTCCAAATTGAAAGCACTTGCAGACGACAAAATAAATTGGATTCAAAAATTGAAATTTGTTTTGGAAAGGGTGGAAAACATTGTGGGAAAAAGGAAAAAATGCTGGTCACCAGCATTTTCTCTTTTTCCCGCAATGTTTTTAAAAAGCTTCTTTCTCGGGGTTGTGAAAACCCTGGATTGTTTGGGAAAGGGTTAAAGGAATTTAACACTTTTCTACTGAATGTCGTGTTTTAACAACCCTGAAGGAAAAGACGTTTTGAAAATGTGAGAAAAGGAGAAAATGCTGGTATTAAAAAAATGAACAGCAGTTTGAAGATATGATATAGACATTGTTTCAGAGCATATGACCTTTGACTCCTTGCTATGACCTTGACCTGTTAATCTGTCCTCTGAAACGTTTGCTCTACGCTTTGTCTCATCATGCTGCACTGCTGTATGAAGTGTTTTGAAATATGCTCTTTGCCACATAATCCAGAGTTTAAAGACCCTTGAGGTAGAGGGTATTGAAAACATTGTGGGAAAAGAAGAAAAATGATGGTAACCAGCATTTTCCCACAATGTTTTTTTACCCATTCTGAAACAAATTCCATCTTTTTGAGCCACATTACGTTTTCGTCTGCAAATGCTTTCAATTTAGACAAGTCTAAAATTCTGTTGTTTGGTAAAGAGTTAACTCTTTACCAAACGACAAAATTTTAGACTGGTCCAAATTGAAAGCATTTGCAGACGACAAATTAAAGATGGCTCAAATGGCAGAATTTGTCTTTGATAGAGTAGAAAACACTGGGGGAATAGGAGAAAATGCTGGTTACCAGCATTTTCTCCTTTTCCCACAATGTTTTCAAAAGGCTTCTTTCATAGGGTTGTTAAAACCAGGGATTGTTTGGTAAAGAGTTAAGAGCAAGGGTTCAAGAGATACTGAGGCACACTTTAACCCTTTTCCCACATGACAAAAATGTAGACTTGTCCAAATTGAAAGCATTTGCAGACAACAATTTCAGTAGGACTCAAATGATGGAACTTGTCTTTAAAAGAGTTGAAAACCTTGTGGGAAAAGGAGAAAATGCTGGTTACCAACTTTTTCTCCTTTTTCCACAATGTTTTCAAAAGGCTTCTTCCCCAGGTTGGTTTAAACTCGGGATTGTGTGGTAAAGGTTAAAAGCTTGTGACCTGTGACATTGCTCTTCCAATGTCTGAAACATATGGTCTGCTCGTTCCAGGTTCACATGAGTATGAAATATTTTAAAAGACAGGCCAGACATGTGGAAAATATCTAGGATACACCAATTAAAATCAGACAAGGGGTTCAAGAGATTTATGGCAGACAGGAACTGAAAACAAGTGATCTTTGGCCTCCCCTGCTGTCATCTTGACCTTTGACCTTTGAGCCTGGCCTCTTACATCTTGGCCCTGCAAGTTGTTGTCTCATCAAGATGAAAACATGCAAGATATTTTCAAAACAAGCAAGGAGTTGGGGAGATATGTGGCAGACAGGAACTAAAAACAAGACATTATTGATCTTTGAGCCTTGCCTCTGACATCTCATCTCTGCTCATTGTCATCTCATAAAGACAGAAATACTTGAGATATTTTCAAAAACAAGCAAGGAGTTGAAGAGATATATATAGCAGACAAGAACCAAAAATAAGTGATCTTTGAGCCTGGCCTCTTACGTCTTGGCTTTGCAAGTTGTCTTATCAAGATGAAAAAATGCGAGATATTTTCAAAAACAAGCAAGAAGTTAAGAGAAATGTGGCAGACAGGAACTAAGAACAAGTGATCTTTGACCCCCTGCTGCGACCTTGACCTTTGACCCTGGCATCTGAACCAATTCTACGCATGATCCCATCAAGGTGCACACTTATGTGAAATATTTTGAAAATAAGACCATTAATTTTTCAAGTATTTACCAAACAACAAAATTTTAGATTTGTCAAAATCCAGAACTTGATGACAACAAATTATGTGTGACTCAGATGGTGGAAAATGTCCATAAAAGAGTAGAAAACCTTTTGTGAAAAAGGAGAAATTGCTGGTAACCAAGAGGTAGGTGGGGTGTGTATGTTTAACTCTTTGCCGCACAGCAAAACTCAAGACTTGTCCAAATTGAAAGCATTTTTAAACGCTAAATCAAATGTGGCTAAAGTGTTGGAGTTTGTCTTAGAAAGCATAGAAAACATTGTGGGAAGAAGAGAAAATGCTGGTTACCAGCATTTTCTCCTTTTTTCATAATGCTTTCAAATGATTTTATTCTTTTGGGTCATTAAACCTCTGGATATTTTGGTAAAAGAAACATATCGGGTAATTCCAGACTTGGAAGATAAGAACCATTTACTAATTAAGCAACTTCTTCCACTTGCCACAGTGTTTTTGAGGCTATATACATCAAGTTCATGATCATCAAAATAAAAATTTCATTTTGTTTTCATTATTCAGTGCTCTGTGTACAAGATACTACAAAGAAAAGGCTTCAAAACTAACTTGCATGGCTGCTGGACCCAGTTTTAAGGGAGATAACTCCAAATTTGCAAGGTTTTACATAGAAGCTGTTTCTTGACAATTTCTTTTATGGAAAAGAAGCTTCTACTTATGATGAGTGACGTCCAAGAAGAAGAAACTGAAAACAAAATAAAAAATTGGCAAAAAAATCAAATTTTGTTAATTTTCAAAGGGAGATAATTTCAGGTTTGTGTGAATTCTTTACCATACAAAAATAGTTTGGACTCATTTGATTATTTAATTAATCAATTAATTAATTCATTAATTAATTGGCATTTTCAAAATCTTTTTTCAGAAATATATTGTGGCGGCCAGTGCACCAATCCATGCTTTCCTGGAGTTTCTTTTACCAGCACTACGCACAATATTCTTTCCAAGCCACTGGCTGCTTTCCCGTATAACAATTGTCGAAACAATGGCCATCAGTGAGAGAGAAATGAATCTTGTCGCAATGACTATCACCAATTCTTGGAAAAAAATTGGCCTAGCTGGGAATCAAACCATCGACCCTTTGTTCTCAAGTCCTGTATGCTACCGACTGAACTACCGGGGCTCGG
This sequence comes from Hippopus hippopus, assembly GCA_946811185.2. NCBI lineage: Eukaryota > Metazoa > Mollusca > Bivalvia > Cardiida > Cardiidae > Hippopus > Hippopus hippopus. The sequence continues at coordinate 2,707,949 of OX328109.1, forward strand.
CTGGACTCAGTTGAATTAAAAGCATTTGCAGATGACAAATTAAACATGGCTTGAAAGATAACTTCTGTCTTTGAAAGGGTAGAGAACATTGTGGGAAAAGGAGAAAATGTTGGTAACCAACATTTTCTCCTTTTCCCACAATGTTTTTAAAGCCATCTGAAGGGTCATTAAAACTCAGAACTGTGCTGTAAAGGGTGGAAAGTGTCGACTTGAGATTTAAAAAACAAAAAGGAAATTTGTACAATGGAATAGAAAGATCAAAATAGTGTAATTACAAGCCCTTTTGCAAGCATTATGTCAGTGTAAATCCAAGATCAGACTGTATTTTCTGTGCAGTCTGATCTTGACCTAGCATGTCTGCAAAAATCACCAAAAAACAAGATAGGCACTGGTAATGACATTTAATTTGTTGTCTGCAAATGCTTTCAAATTGGATGACTCCAAAGTTTTGTCGTTTGGTAAAGAGTTAACTAATGTTCTAAATTTTCAAATGGAACCCAACTTCGGAAACTTGGTAAAGAATTAGTGATCAAACTCTTTCTTTTAATTACAAGGAACAATTCCTCCATTCCCAACAACTTTTTCTTTACTATCTCTGTGGTACACGAAGATCATTATTTGTATCTCGATAGATCAGGCAACCCTTGAAATTATCTCCCTTTGAAAATTAACAAAATTTTATTTTTTTCCCAGTTTATGATTTCTTTTAATTTTCTTTTGCTTGGACGTCACTAACCGTAAGTAGAAGCTACTTTTCCAATAAAGAAATTGTTGAGAAATGGCTTCTACATAAAACCTTGCAAATTTGGAGTTATCTCCCTTAAAACTGGTCAAGGGCTCATGTTGGTGTGCGTGTTAAACTCTTTTTTTTTTTGTATTATTTTGTATTCTGAGCACTGCACATTGAGGACAAAGGGAAGGAGAAAACATCAGTGTTTACGATACTGAAACAGAGACTCAAGAAAACATTATGGCAAATGGAAAAATTGCTTAATCTGCCAGAGGTTTTAAAACACTATCTTTTCAGGATGTTTGACATGTTTGAAAATGCCTTTATTCCGAGTATGATACAGTTACAGGATTTTCTGTTAAATTTCCAATTTCATTATCAGTTAGTAAGCTGCATTTGCTTTCAGTTCAAAAGGCTTTAAATTTGCTATTTGGGAAAAATTGCATAAACAAACTCACAACCTGATTGCAGTTTTTATCTCCTTGTAGGGAACTATAAAACAAGACCATTGCATGGAGGTGCCAAAGCCTGGACAGTATTAGTTGTACAGTCAGGTGGCAGGGGACTTGGAAACTAGTTCACGGCTGTGGTGAATCATGTCATCCCGAGCCGAAGGCGAGGTGGCAACATGATTCACCACAGCCGTGAACAAGTTTCCAAGTCCCCTGCCACCTTACCGTACAACAAATTTATTATACTGCAAAGTTTTACCATTCCAACGTGTATGAAGTGAAATTTACCTGTTTTCTGGTTTCAAAAATTGAGTATACTGACGAAGTAGAATTTCCCTTCCGAGTGCCCCAATTCAATGAAAACTGACGTCACTGGGAACTGACGTCACTGAAACCTTGGTAAAATGTGCAGTTTGGTGCATAATCTTGATGTTAGTCTTGATCGACGCCGCCGTTTCGGATGTTGTGTTGAAAGTGTAGTCACGTATACGGGGCTCCCGAAAGGGAAACTGCTTTTACGTTGGTTTTGCCAGTGTACATGATATATAATGTTTGGGGCATATTATCCAATCAGATCACGAGAAACTTCTTTGCAGTATAATAAAGCTGCTTTAACTCTTTACCACACAACAATATTTTAGACTGGTCCAAATTCAAAGCATTTGCAGACGACAAATTAAATGTTGCTCAAATGATTTAAATTGTTTCCGACAGGTTAGAAAACATTGTGGTAAAAGGAGAAAATGCTGGCAACCAGTATTTTCTCCTTTTCCCGCAATGTTTTCAACAGCCTTCTCTTTCAGGTTCGTTAAAAGTCAGGACAGTGTGGTAAAGGGTTAAGTGAAAATTCTGCATCAAAAAAGGGGTATAGCTGATTCACATATATTTTGAATGTTAGCTGCCCCAGTTGTATGCGTTCCCCATTTGATAGTAAACAACTATTGTAGTCCAAGTTCGAAGTAATATCTTCAGTAATGTCAGAGAAATCATAAAATGTCAAAGTTTTTGTAAATTCTTAGTAAAAAAAAAGGGGGGGGGCATAACTGTGTCCAAAATATTTTGATAGTTACCTGCCCTTTGTTTGGGCTCCCCTTTTAACAACTCGTCCAAGTTTGAAGTAACTGATTGTTAATGATGATTGTATGACATTTAATGCCGTTTTCAACATTATTTCAGTTATGTCGTGGCAGTCAGTGCACCTATCCATGCTTTCCTGGAGTTTCTTTTACCAGTACTCCACGCAATTTTCTTTCCAAGCCACTGGCTGCTTTCCCACATAACCATCGTCGTAACAACTGTCAGTGGTGGGAGAGGAATGAATCCTGTCGCAATGATTATCATCAATCCTTGGACTTGGAAAGAAATTGGCCAGTGATCAAACTGGGACCCCCTGTCCTCAAGTCCGGCACACTACCAACTGACCTACCGGGGCTCGGCCAAGTTTGAAGTAAATATCTTCTGTAATAACAGAGATACTATAAAAGATCAAAGTTTTTTCATTACAATGCAGGCGACAATCACACCAGGACTATGACAAAACTTCGATATTTTCTTCAAAAACAGCCAAGCTAATAAAAACAAGAAAACTGTGTTACTTAGATGTTTTATTACATAAATCAAAACAAGCAGTATAATGTTGTACATGATGTGGTGGTGGGGAGTGTACAAAACAGAGAAAAATTCACGCAAGTTTCACACAAAATGGAAAAAAAATATAAATATTCAAACTTTCACAAAAAACCTGACCTCCTTCAACTCTTTACCACACAATCCTGACTTTTAAAAACCCTGAAAAGGAGGCCTTTTGAAAACATAGTGAGAAAAGGAGAACCAGCATTTTCTCCTTTTTCCACAATGTTTTCTACCCTGTCAAGGACAAATTATGTCATTTGAGACACCTTTGTCATCTGCAAATGCTTTCAGTTTGGACCAGTCTAAATTATTGTCATTTGGTAAAGAGTTAAGCCTTTAGCAGATGAAAACATTTTAGACTGGTCTGAATTCAAAGCATTTGCAAACAACATGTTAATAAGATTTGGTTAAAAAGATTGGGTTTGTTTCAGAAAGGTTAGAAAAAATGGTGGGAAAACAAGAAAATGCTAGTTACCAGTATTTTCTGCTATTCCCACAATGTTTTCAGAAGCCTTTTTTTTTTCTCAAGGTCGTTAAAACTTGGGATTGTTTGGTAATGAGTAAACCCTATACCAAACAATCCGAAGTTTCAACAATCTAAAGAAAGAAGGCTTTTGGAAACATTGTGAGAAAAGGAGAAAATGCTTGTTACCAGCATTTTCTCCTTTTCCCACAATATTTTCTAACCTTAGAAAGAAAAATCTCATCAGTTGAGTCATAGTCAGTATGTTGTTAGCAAATGCCTTTTGATATGGACAATTTCGTAATTTTGTCATCTGGTAAAGAATTCAGGAACTGACTTCCTAAAAACAAGAGGGCCACGATGGCCCTGGATCGCTCACCTGAATTTTTGAGAAGACCATAGCCAATTTTTTATGAAGTATTGAAATTTTGGAAACAAAGTCATTATTTTGCCAAGCAATTTTGAAAAGGTCACCTGTAAAAATCATTTCAAAATCTGCGACCACCCCTACAATCATCACCACAGCCATGTTTTTGACGAATCAGAATTCTGAAAAATAAATTTTGGGATAGGTCATCCAAGGACCATTTCTTCAACAAGAGCACATGCCCGATAGTGGATAACGATATTAAGTCGAACAAGAGCACCGCATGCAGGTGCCAACGATTGGCTGTTGGGTGGTGGATAGTAAGTTAAAACTCTAAGTCGAAAAAGGGGCATAATTTGGACAAAATGATTTTACAGTTATCTGCCCTTGTTGTATAGGTTGCTCTTTTACATATCGGCATTTCTCACCAGTGCACTCACCTGGTATAGGTTGACGTCTGCAATAGCCCTTTTCATCAAAATACTTATACAGTCTTTTGATGAAAATTAAAGGGTCACCAAAGGATCATTTCTGTGAAATTATTTCAAAATCTGACAAATGGTTTAAAGGAAGAAGAATTTCAAAGAATTTCTTTAAGTCCATACAGTGCAAAGAGCAACCCCCCCCCCCCCCCCCCCCCAGGCCATGTTTTTCGACGGATCATAATTTCATGAACAATTTTTTAAAAGGGTCACCCAAGGAACATTTCTGTGAAATTATTTCAAAATCTGACCTGCGGTTTCAGAGGAGAAGATTTTTAAAGAATTTCTTAGAAAATTCCATTTTGTTGCCATGGCAACCAGAGTTTTTGATGGAATAAAATTCTGTGAACAGTTTTTGAAGAGGACCTCCCAAGGAACATTCCAGCCAAGTTTGGTCAAAATTGGCCCTGATGTTTAGGAGGAGAAGATGTTTAAAGAATTGTTGATGCCGCAAGACGCACGACGGACAACGCACGACGGACACAACGTGATCCTAAGAGCTTTCCTTGAGCATGTCGTGCTCAGGTGAGCTAAAAACACTTCTGATTTAATGGGTAACTTAACTCTTTACCACACAATCCCGAGTTTTAACGACCTTGAGGAAAAGGCCTTTTGAAAACATTGTGGGAAAAGGAGAAAATGCTGGTTACCAGCATTTTCTCCTTTTCCCACAATGTTTTCTACCCCTATCAAAGAAAAATCTCATCATTTGAGCCACATTTAAATTGTCGCCTGCAAATGCTTTCAATTTGAACAAAGCTAAAATTTTGTCGTCTGCTAAAGAGTTAAGTCACAAAAACTTTTGCTGTCTGGTAAGGTTCATCCTTATCAAACAACCCCCTGTTTTAATAACCCATACAAAAGATCCTGTATGAAAACATTGTTGGAAAAGGAGGAAATAATGGTTACCACTAACCAGCATTTTCTCCTTTTCCCACTATGTTGTCTATCCTTTCATAAACAAATCCTTTTGTTTGAGATCTGTTAAATTTGTCGTCTGTGAATGCTATCAACGCGGACAAGTTCAACATTTTGTTGTTTGGTAAAGTGTTATACTTTTGCAAAACCGGACAATGTTAGAAATGTTGAATATAAGGCATTTGCAGACGACAAAATAAGTGACTCAAAAATAGAAATTTGTCTTTGGAAGGGTAGAAAACATTGTGGGAAAAGAAGAAAATGCTGGTTATCAGCATTTTCTCCTCTTCCAACAACATTTTCAAAAGATTATTTCCTAGGATCATTAAAATGGTTACCGAATTTTCTCCTCTTCCAACAATGTCTTCAAAAGATTATTCCTTAAGGTCATTAAAATTTGGGATTGTGTGTTTAGAACTTAAATATGAAATTTTCGACCTTGAATGATTATGGACTTTGAACTATCGAAAAATGAACAAAAGTTTTTTCAGAATTATACTATGAACACTCTACGGTAAAAAGGCAGTAGCAAGAACTGAATCTTTCAATCTTTCACTCCTTATCAAACGACAAAATATAATGTCAATGCACGCCCCTCCCTCCCCCCCTTTTTACCCTTTTACCAAACAGGCTCTTGAAAACATTACAGAAAAAGGAGAAACACTGGTTCACATCATTTTTTTTTCAATGTTTTCTATCTATTTAAAGACAAATCCAGTCATATACTAGTAAGTCACGACTGGTTTGTTGTCTGCAAATGCTTTGAATTTGGACAAGTCCTCAAAGAATATGTAATTAATTTCTGTTTTAAAACAGCAAATAAAATCTTAACATACTATTAGACTCAGTAAAACCTTGATATTTCGAACTCTAGACCCAATATTTGGTTTTAATTATCCCTTATAATGAATGATCAAAGTCACTCAAAATTACTCAATGTCTCTAAAGGAGGAATACAAAATTGCCGCTTCACTGTATTTTAAGAAAAAATTTTCCATTCACTAGTGCATGAAGACTAAATTTATGATACATCCATGTAATTGTCCTGTTATTTAGACTGATCTTCTTTATATTCACTGACTTCTTATCTAAAAGAAGAATAGAATTCTAGCGTCATTCATGTTAAAAGCAAATGTAGAACAAATGGGCTGAAAATGATGGTTACCAGCGTTTTCTCCTTTTCCTACTATGTTTTCAAAAGCTCTATTCTTCAGGGTGGTGAAGACTTGGGATTGTTTGGTAAAGGGTATGAAAGAAAACTTAGGACAAAACGAATCTTATTGTTATCCCACAATGTTTTCAAAAGGCTTCTTCCTCAGGGTCGTTAAAAGTCATCATTGTGTGGTAAAGAGTTAAAGCTGTTAAAAAATTTGGGATTTATGTCTGAAAGGCTTGGAAACTTTGTTGAAAAAGGAGAAAATGCTGGTAACCAGCATTTTCTCCTTTTCCCACAATGTTTTCAAAAGCCTTCTTCCAAGAGTCATAAATTGGTAGAGTAGCTTTAAACTCTCTACCATATGACATAAATGTAGACTTATCCAAATTGAAAGCATTTGTAAATAACAATTAAACTATGGCCCAAATGATGGAATCTGCCTTTAATAGGATTGAAAACATTGTTGGAAAAAAGAGAAAATACTGGTTACCAGTATTTTCTCTTTTTCCAACAATGTTTTCAAAAGGCTTCTTTCTCAGAGTTGTCAAAACTCAGGCTTGTAAAGTAAAGACTGGAAGTAGGAATGAGTTGAGAAGGGTCTCCGTCACAAGTCGCGTCTTCTTGTGTCACACTTGACCATCACAAATGTAAGGACGTCAGATACTGCATTTTCTTGTGTAATAGTTCCGTGAGCTCTACCACAGACTGCTGATAGCTTCGTTCTACCTTCAACCAAATCTCTTTCTCCATCTCTAAGAAATCCTAGTGAAAAAAAAAACATACATAAATAAATCCGATTAAATGGTAGCTGATGCTATTTTTGACAGATTTTCTGCTATACTACATGTATGGTCACTGCATGTTAACTCTATTCATTGTAACAAAATTTTAGACCTATCCAAATTGATGGCATTTGCTGACTCTTACTTAAAATGGTATAAATGATTTAGTCAAAATATACTTTCAATATGAACCACTCTGAAATTTCGCTGTATAAAAAAAAAAAAAAAAAAAAAGAGTTAAAACTCTGAACTTAATGGCAAGGAATGCTGATTCAAAGTAAGCCTTAGCTTAATGTAAATCCTGACACACACCCTCCAAGCCTTGCCCTGGATGGTTATGTAAAGTTTATTGTTACATACAGGTGAACACTTTATTAGTTGTACGGTCAGGTGGCAGGGGACTTGGAAACTTGTTCACGGCTCTGGTGAATCATGTCGCCCCGAGCCGAAGGCGAGGTAGCAACATGATTCACCACAGCCATGAACAAGTTTCCAAGTCCTCTGCCACCTGACCGTACAACAAATTTATTATACTGCAAAGTTTTACCATTGGAACATGGGTTAAGCGAATTTTACCTGTTTTTTTGGTTTCAAAAATTGAGTACGCTGACGAAAAAGAATTTCCCTTCTGAGTGCCCCAATTTAATGAAAACTGACGTCACTGGGAACTGACGTCACTGAAACCTTGGCAAAACGTGCAGTTTGGTGCATAATCTTGATGTTAATCTTGATCAATGCCACCATTTTGGATGTTGTGATGAAAGTGGTGTCATGTATACCGTGCTCCCGAAAGGGAAACTGCTTTTACATTGGTTTTGCCAGTGTATGTGATATATATGTTCGGGGCATATTATCCAATCAGATCACGAGAAATTTCTTTGCAGTATAATAAACTAACCTGCCCTTGCATAACAGTCAGTTAGACATAGATCTATGGCAAGGTCAAGGTCAATACTTGGTCAGGGTCAGTCACAGTTTTATACTAATCCTGACACACTCTCTCAAAACCTTCAACTAGGTTATGAGGTAACATAGACAGGTGAACACTTACCTGTTCTTGACAATGGAGTCTGGAAGATTTAAGGTATTGAGATCAATGGTAAGGAATACTGGGTCAAGGTCAGTCACAGCTTTATGTAAATCCTGACACAACCTCTCTAAACCTTAAACTAGGTTATGAGGTAACATAAATAGACAGCAGAACACTTACCTGTTCTTGACTAATGGAGTCTAAGACTTAATGAGATCAATGGCAAGGAATACTGGGTCAAAGTTAATACTGGGTCAAGGTCAGTCACTGCTTTATGTAAATCCTGACACACTCTCTCTAAACCTTCAACTAGTTTATGAGCAAACATAGACAGGTAAACACTAACCTGTTCTTGACTAATGGTGTCGCTTAGATTTAAAATACTGATATCAATGGCAAGGAATACTGAGTCAAGGTCAGTTACAGCTTTATGTAAATCCTGACACACTCACTAGTAGATGGGGTAACATAGACAGGTGAACATTTACCTGTTCTTGACTAATGGAGTCTGTTAGATTTAAGGTACTGAGATCAATGGCAAGGAATACTGGGTCAAAGTCTGTCACAGCTTTATGTAAATGAATGAATGAATGAATGAATGTTGTTTTATGGTGCATAGACAGCTTTGGTCATTTAGCGTGCATATCTGTGTTAAAAAGATAGTAAAAGTGGGATTTTAAACTGAAAAAGATTTGGATACATTTATAATAGTAAAAGAGTTGAATTAAGAAGGATTATGTGTGATCTTAATATGTATAAAGGAAGCTTTATGTAAATCCTGACACACTCTCTCTAAACCTTCAACTAGGACATTAGGAAACAAAGACTGGTGAACAATTACCTATTCTTGACTAATGGAATCAATACGATTGAAGTTACTAATCAATAGCCAGGAATACTAGTTCAAGGTTTGCCTTAGCTTCATGTAAATCCTGACACACTCCTTCGAAGCCTTCCACTGGGTGTAATAGAAAGTTAATTTTTACAGAAAGGTGAACATTTACCTGCTCTTGCCTAACAGTCAATAAGACTAAGATCAATGGCAAGGTCAATGTCAATACATTGGGTCAAGGTCAGTCACTGCTTTGAGTTAATCCTGACACAATCTCTCTAAACCTTTAACTAGGTTATGAGATAAAATAGACAGGTGAACACTTACCTCTTCTTGACTAATGGAGTCTGTTAGATTTAAGGAACTGATCATAATTAAATTAAAAGGATTAATGGGTCAAGGTCAGTCACTGCTTTATGTAAATCCTGACACACCCTCTCTAAACCTTCTAATAGTTTACCATGTAACATAGATAGGTGAACACTTACCTGTTCTTGACTAATGGAGTCTGTAAGATTCAAAGTACTGAGATCAATGGCAAGGAATACTGGGTCAAGATCAGTCACTGCTTTATGTAATTCCTGACAAACTCTCTCTAAACCTTCTACCAGGTGGTTGTAGTTCTCAAACGTACAGGGCTAAAAAAAAAAAGAAAAACAACAAAGACAATTATTTTTGGGAAGGTTTAAAACAAGCTGTAATTGAATTGAAAACTTTTAACCCTTTACCCAAAGACTCCAAAGAAAGAAGCATCTGAGAAAAACAAGAGCACCACATGAAGGTGCCAATGCTTGGCTGCGAATGTTTAATTCATTCTAGGTCAAAAAAGAGGCATAATTGTGTCAAAAATATTTTGTTAGTTACCAGCTTTTGTTGTATGAGCTCCTCATTTGATAGTAAAAACCTTGTCCACATTAAAAGTCAACATCTTCAGTAATTACAGAACTATTACAAACTGTCAAAGTTTTTGCATGACCATAATGACAGACGACGAAGATGACGCCAAGGCTATGACATTAACTCGCCATTTTCTTAGAAAACAGCCGAGCTAAAAACCATGAAAAAAAAAAAAAAAAAAAAAAAAAAAAAAAAAAATGCTGGAAACCTGTCTTTTCTCCATTTCCCACGACGTTTGTACCCCTCAAAGGACAAATCTCACCATCTTAGTAACATTTATCCTCTGCAAATGCTATCAGTTGGGACATCCCTTAAATGTTGTTCTTCAGTAAAAAGTAAAGAATAGAGCATATAGACCACAGTCCACTTACCATTGGAAATATATTTCCCTTTTTCTTCTTGTTTCTTCTGGCTAACACTGTTTTCACTGGTTTCAACATTCTGTAGCACACACCCACCAATACACATACATGAGCAAATGTCTGAAATGAAAGTTATACATTAAATGAACCATGTTCTGGCAAATGGGAGTTTAATGTTTCTCTGTGATGCATTATACCAAGAGAGTCATAATATGGCTCGCAACATGCGAAAAGGGGCATTCGGACATTTGCGTAAAGTGTCGTCTCGGATCAGCCTGCGCAGTCCGCGCAGGCTGATCCGGGACGACACTTTACGCAAATGTCCGAATGCCCCTTTTCGCGTGTTGCTGGCCACATAATTAAGGATCCATCAAATCCATTTTGTTTTACAACTGACTGAATCCGTAGGTAGACTGGTCCTGACTTTCTAACATTCTAACTTACTTCATATCAATTGATTATATGGTGTTTTAATGCTGTGTTCAAAGTTTTATGGTGTTTTGATATTGTGTTCAAAGTTACGTCGGTTATATTTTGGGAGCCAGTGCACCTATCCATACTATCCTGGAGTTCCTTTTGCCATTACTTAGCACAATATCCTTTCCAAGCCATTGGCTGCTTCTTTCCCAAATAACCATTGTTGAAACAATGATCAGCAGTGAGAGAAGAAAGAATCCTGTCATGATGACTTTCATCAAACCTTATGAAGGGATTGGCAGAGCTAGGGTTTTCAGCAAGCCATCCCGTTCTCAAGACCTATACACTACTGACTGCGCTACCGAAGCTCGGCCCAATTTCATTCAAACTGCATTTTTAGATCAATGACTACAAAATAAAATATTCTGAAAGAGCTGCTGATGAGAACTTACTTCAGAAAATAATACCAAATTTTCCAGGACACTGGGGTCTAGAGAATTTCTGTCACCTTCTGTTATGAAAAAGCTACCTCTGTGTGTCTCTAATAATTCTGAAAACACAAACAGTAAAATCACTAAAATAAAATGTAAGAGAACAGAATGAATGCACATGAGGACAAAAGATACTGAATGTTTGTAAATTTTCTGGTGCTCGTATTTTCTTCAAGCTCCATAAGAAAATCTAATTACCATGCAAGATCAAACGTTGAACGAGAAGTCAAAATTTTCTTGTGCACTGAAAAGGGTGGAGAATACAGTGGGCAATGGAGAAAATGCCTGTTCCTACCATTTTATTCTTTCTTACATGATATTCTTAAAAGCATCATCTGGGTTGTTAAAACTCGGAATTGTTTAGTAACAGAATATATCGACAAAAAACAGCATTTTATCCTTTTTTCACAATGTTTTCTAAAGCCTTTTGCTTCCTTGTTGTTAAAACATGGGACTATAAAGGGTTAACAAACCAAGTAATGCAGATGTTAATTCGCTATGGATAAAAACAACATTGAAAAGAAAATGAAAAAAACAACTGTGAAGGAAATGAAGAGCAAAATATCTTACCATCTCCTATGCTTGGCACTTTAGATTTCAAGTTTTCTTCTTTTTCTTGATCTATTTTATCTATAAGAGAAAAAAGAAGTACTTTTTCATTTCTTTTATGTCATAATATTGAAAAAAAACCTTGTCTGGAACATTTAACCAGACAACAAAATTTCACACTCAATGATATTCAAAGCATTTGTAAACAACATTATACAATGTGGCCCAAATGATGGGACTGGTTCTCAAAAGGGTAGAAAATATTGTGGAAGATAACCAGCATTTTCTCCTTTCATATGCTTTTTTCAAAACCTTTTTTTTTTTTCAGCCTTCTTTCTTGCTGTGTCTTAACTCTTTACCACACGATCCTGATTTTTGACACCCTTGAAGAAAAAGCCTTTTGAAAACATTGTGGGAAAAGGAGAAAATGCTGGTAACCAGCATTTTCTCCTTTTCTCACAATGTTTTCTCTTCTTCTGAATTCAAGTTTCAATTTTTGAGTCATGTTTATTTTGTCGTCTGCAAATGCTTTCAATCTGGACAAGTCTAAAATTTTGTCCTTTGGCACAGGTTTAACCCTCTATCAAATAATCCTGAGTTTTAATGAAGAAGTTCTGAAAAGGACCAAAGCAGGATCATTTCTATGAAGTTTAGTAAAAATTGGATGAGTAGATCCAGAGATGGTTGAAATAAAAGAGAAGATGTTTGGAATAAAAGTTAATGCACAGAATTTAGACAAACCTAAAACTTGTTGTTGGGTAAAAAGTTAACTTTTATAATGATAATAGGGCAGACACAATACTCACCTATGCCTATCTTGAAGACTATGGACTTAGATGTCATTTTCCAAGGTCGTTTAAACTCAGGATGCTGTGGTATAGGATTAAAATACTTTTATTATACTGCAAAGAAATTTCCCAAGATCTGATTGGATAATATACCCCGAACATATATATCATGTACACTGGCAAAAACCAAGGTAAAAGCAGTTTCCCTTTCGGGAGCCCTGTATACATGACTACACTTTCAACACAACATCCAATATAGCGGCGTCGATCAAAATTAAAATCAAGATTATGCACCAAACTGCATGTTTTTCCAAGGTTTCAGTGACGTCAGTTCCTAGTGACGTTATTTTTTATTGAAATGGGGCACTCAGAAGGGAAATTCTACTTCGTCAGCGTACTTTCGCGTAACACACGTTGGAATGGTAAAACTTTGCAGTATAATAAATTCGTTGTACGATCAGGTGGCAGGAGACTTGGAAACTTGTTCATGGCTGTGGTGAACCATGTCGCCCCAAGCCTTGGTGAACCATGTCGCCACCTCGCCTTCGGCTCGGGGCGACATTATTCACCACAGCCATGAACAAGTTTCCAAGTCCCCTGCCACCTGACCGTACAACTAATAATGTAGGACCTATACATTACTTACCTATGCCTATATCCTGAAGACTATGGACATAGTTGACATTTTCCAACATTTCTATGAACATCTGTTGAAAGTTACCCTGGAGATATGAACCTAGACGAGTCCGGTACGGACCCTGCACTGGATACTGAAAATACACAAGAACGGAGAAATCTAGATCGTTCACCCTTAGGTTGTTGAGAGTGACTTGCGGACCTTTTGCCGACAGATTGATTGGTGTTTAACACTGTTTTAAACATTACTTCAGTTATAAGAGCAATGCTATCATTGTCCTAGTAAAAATCTAGGTTGTTTTACCTCTATACATCTCCCACCCTTTCAGAAAAGGTAATGCCCCGATGTGGGGGTAAAAAGAAACAACATGGTGACCCTTCGGCTGCTAAGAAGGACTTACTTTCTTTAGCAGCCAATGTAGATTAAGATCACAGTGCACATAAGGTGCAGTCTGATCTTGGATCTACACTGTCAGATGTGGTGATATTTTGTCTGGCAAAAAAGAACTATGGAATTGCAATATACCTTAAAATTGTCATTGTCAGTATTTTCTCCTTTTCCCACAATAATTTCTTCTCTTTCATAGGCAAATTCCATCTTCTAGCCACATTCACTTTGTTGTCTGCAAATTCTTCCAATATGCAAAAGTCTCAAATATTGTCCTTGGGTAGTAAGCTACTAGTAACCATCCACATAATGCAAACTTTTGCAGAACTTTGAGAAAGAAAGCCTTTGAAAAAGTAACCAGCATTTTCTCCTTTTCCCAAAATGTTTTCTACTTTTTCAAAAATAAATTTCAATTTTTCAGTCATATTTGTCGTCTGCAAATGATTTCAGTCTGCACAAATCTAAGATTTTGTCATTTGGTACTGATTTGATTTTGTCTTAATGCATCTGTCTGCCAAAAAAAGGATATGCATATTCTATGACTCCCACCTTGGGTAGTGAGTCTACCCTTTCCCAAACTACAAAACTTTGGACTGGTCAAAACTAAATGCATTTGCAAATTACATGCTGCTAAAATGATGATTTTTGTCTTTGATAGGATTGAAAACATTGTGCGAAAAGGAGAAAATGCTGGTTACCAGCATTTTCTCATTTTCCCACAGTGTTTTCAAAAGCCATCTCTTTCAAGGTCCTTAAAAGTTGGGATTGTGTGGTAAAGCAAATGTCGGCAAAGAAAAAGTTAAATATAATCTAAGATTTTCCAGAGATCTTACATGTTTTTCCTGAGTATAACATTGGCAGCTGGTTATATGATCTGAAAGTTGATTTTGAAGGTCCTTTAATACTTCATGGATCGGCGGTTTCCCGTCGCTTGTGACCCCATTATTGGCTTGATGGTCGTGGTCAATCTCTTGACCTAACATCACAGACGCAGCCAGAATTCGTAGCGTAAAGTTGCGGATTTTCAACCATGCTATCTGCAAAGACAACCACATAGACTTCAGAATTCAACATTCTACTCCATTTTGAATTCACTGGTCTGTCTGATAGAACAATGACTGGTATAAGTTGTATAGAGCAGAAACATTAAAAGGAAAGAACTTGAGTACCATAGGCAGGTGCAAAATTTCAGTCACAGGAGCATTTTCAGTGGAAATTCAGTCATAAAAGGGGCATAAATTTTGACGGTGTCAACAATCTTTTGGGAGTAATCTTTCCGTCTGGTTCCCCTGTAAATAGTTAACATGCTTTCTTATGTTTCTCACCAAGGCTGCAGTCACAGAAACACATACCGATTCTGGGGATAGCACATCTGTATATGTCCGTTCTATCTCTAATACCATCTGTAGACCCTGTAACAGGCTGTATTGTGTCTATAGAGTCAGACTGTTCAAGGCCAATACTTTGAAAGTTGTCAAGATTCAATCATGGATATGCATTTTATCCATATCTCAACACATCACTTTGCACTTAATTAAAGTTGAGGACTGGCATGGCTTCATGTGGATCTGTGACTGAACTATAAGATCTAAATGAACTTGATTTATGTGATAAAACACATGAATATATTCTATGGCAATGTACAACAGTAAGATATATAATAGAATTCAGCCACACTCTGGCAAACTGGGGTTTCTACCAAGTAAGTCATCATATGAGCCATGCTCTGACAAAAGGGGGCTTAATGCATCTCTGTGATCCATGGCACAAGGCAAGCCATCACATACTTATGGATTCATAATGTCCACTTTTTTAACCACAGACTTAATCTTGAAATAGACTGGTCCTTGGGCATACAGAAAATTGACCAATAGCGAAAAGTTTCGGCCCAGGTCAACCTGTGTGGACTGCGCAGGCTGACCTGGATCGATACTTTTCGCAGATGCATTAAGCCCCCTTTTCACAGAGCAAGGCTCATATAATTGTGGATCCCTACAATCAATTTTGTCTACCAACCAATAAGGTATACTGGTCCTTTGACATGCAGAAAACTGACCAACAGCCAAAATGTTTCAGCCAGGTCAGCCTGTGTGGAGTGTCCATCGATACTTTTTGCAGATGCATTAAAACCCCTTTTCACAGAGCATGACTCATAAATGAGCCATGCTCTGGCAAAAGGGGGCTTAAAGGTGGCCCTTCAGATTTTGGGACAAAAATTTTACAAAAATACAAAAAAACTCATACACACAAAGCCTTTTAATTTTCATTCATAAAACCCAAGTAGTCGAAAACCATCCGACAACAAGAGAAATTAGAGATTTACTATGGCCCAGGTTGACACCAACGGGAAACACGGTCTATTTTTACATGAGCAACTCGCTCATTTACATACCGGAAATACACAGACGAAGCTTCAAACATAGCGTCCGAAGAAGACATTATGGAAAATGATTACATGTTTGTTATGTTATGGAAATTAAGTGTCATTAGTCACACGCCAGTCACTTGACATTCCCACAATGCTTTTTTGATTTTTGGCGCGAAATCTAAAAATACCATAAGAGGCTACGTAGCCTTTTAAGGGAACACCATCAAAAAAGATTTTTTTTTGTAATTTTATGATTCTTAATTATTGATGATTTATATTCTTTTTTCATATAAATTTCAGTGATATATATATTTTTTAATTTGGTGAGATGTGAAAAATCTAAATACCCACCTTTAATGCATCTTCGTAATGCATGATACCAATCAATCCATCACACAATTATGGATCTATAATAGCCACATTTTTTTAACAACCAACTTGATCTTAAGGTAGAATGGTCACTGGATATACAGAAAATTGACCAATAGCGAAAAGTTTCGGCCCAGGTCAGCCTGCGCGGACTGCAGGCTGACCTTGGTCGATACTTTTCGCAGATGCAGTAAGCCCCCTTTTCACAGAGCATAGCTCAAATACCATAAAACCAAATATACCTCTTCCTCTGCCGACTCTTTCTGCATTTCTTTAAGATCGCATTTTGACACTGGTTCCCATCTCGACATCACAGAAAAATCTCGGTTATCACGCAGACCCTCAAAGTTTGTAGCATCTGAATTGGAGTTTGCAACACTTTCATACATTTCAGACTATCGGTCTTATTTTCATGTTTAAACCCTTTACCACAGGACCCTAAGTTTTAACTACCCTGAGAAAGAGGACATCTGAAACATGGTGGAAAGGGAGAAAATGCTCTTAACCAGCAGACATAGGACTGTTTTGTAAAAAATCAAAGGATTACTAGATGAATCTACATAAAAAATATCAAACCTCTAGGCCACAAGATTTCAAACAAGAAGATTTTCTTATTTTCCAAAAAAAGGACCTTTAATTAAACTATTGAACTAAATGGCACTGTCATCTTCTATCCCCAGACACAATTTGAACAAGAAGCCCAACTTTTGACATTTAACAATTGGAGTTGGCTTTAAGTAATTATATTCAGTATTGACAGAGATTTCAGAAAATGTCAATTTTTTTATATGATGACGCAGATAATGGCACAGCTAATATGAGACCTCAATATTTCCTATAAAAACCTCTGAGGAAAGGAAGTTTCAATGCCATTATACCTAATATTCTAGAGAGAAATTTCTCTTTTCTTTTTTTAGTACTGCTGGCCATATCAAACAAGAACACTGCATAAGGGTGCCAATGCTAGGCTGCAGTTGCTTTTACAAAGATTGATTTTCAGGGAAAATTCTTAGTCAAAAAAGGCCATAACTGTGTCAAAAATACTTTGATGGTTACCTGGCCCTGTAGTATGGGTTCCCCTTTTGATAGTTAACAATTAGTCAAGTGTTTGAAGTAAATGTACTCAGTAATGATAGAGATATTATGAAATATCAAAGTTTTTGTATGACAACAACCCAGATGATGACAGGGCTTCTACAATACCTTGACATTTTCTTTGAAAACAACTGAGCAGAAAAATCTTGTATCTTTGAATGCTAAGCATGACTTACTGTGTTACGGGAGACCACTCCTTCATGCATGGCTTCATCCCGATTTAAAATACAATACCTAACAACTGCGTTAGGGAGAATTCTCTTTAGCTCAGTGGTTATGGTGTTGGCCTTTCGTCCGGGCGTTCTAGGTTCGAATCCTGTCCCGTTCCCTGTATTTCTGCCATGCATTTGTTAATTTGTTTCTTTGTTACGGACTTTGTTCATCAGAACTGACATTTTGCGGACAGCGTAGATCAAGGTCAGACTGCACAGAACATGCTACTTATCTTGGATCTATACTGTCCGATACGGAGATATCTTTCCTCCAAAAATACTTTTGAAAAAGGATAGGGTTTCTTTTACTATTGGCTTTAAAGTTTTATTTCTTTTATTTAGCAGAACAAGAGTTAATTCTATTCATACCTTTCATTTTCCAGGGGAGGCTGCTGTTGAGAAAAAATCAGCACAGTTGGCAGAACAAATTCAAAGGAACAGATCTTTGGGACAGATAATGGACTAAAAGATGACAGGCAATGGGCAATCACAATAGCCCAATCTGAGCACTACTTGCTCAGGTGAGCTAAAATCCTGTATGATATTCAAGCTGTCACTTACCTTTAGCTGGATCAATTTCCATGTACATAATCATTTGTTCTGTGGTTAAGTGGCTGAAAAACAGGGAAATGTAAGTTATATTTTTAACAGTTTATTAAAAAAAATGCCAAATTTTGAACAACCATGAGGACTACGGCTTTCAAAAGGATTCTTGGAAAAGGAGAAAATGCTGGTTACCAGCATTTTCTCCTTTTCCAAGAATCCTTTCAAAAGGCTTCTTTTCCAAGGTTGTTAAAACTCGTCATTGTCTGGTGAAGGGTTAAACAGACCCGAAAACAAAAGTTATAACTGTTATCAATTGTTATATCGCAGCAGTTACTGCACCTATCCATGCTTTCCTCAGGTTTCTTTTACCAGTACTCTGCCCAATATTCTTTCAAAGCCATTGACTGGTTTCCAACATAACAATCATGGAAACAATGGTCAGCCATGAGAGAGGAATGAATCCTGTCGCAATGACTATGATATAACTGATACTTTCAAAAGTGACGTATATCCACTGTTGTTAAAGCTATCAAGATAAAGGCCTTTTTTTAGACATTAACTCTTTACCACACAATCCTGAGTTTTAGCATCCCTGGTTACCAGCATTTTCTCCTTTTTCCACAATGTTTTCAAAAGCCTTCAACCTAATGGTCATTAAAGTACATGAATTTTCGTTAAAGAGCTATTGATGTAATTGACTATGAATAAGCCATGCTCTGTGAAAATGGGGTTTATTGCAGGGTAAATAGCATTATCATCATCTGCAAAAAGTATCCACCCAGGTTAGCCTGCACAGTCTGCGCAGGCTGACTTGGGTCGAAACTTTTTTCTATTAGTCAATTTTATGCCAATCAAAGGATCAATCTACCGCATTATTCAGTCAATTGAAAGACCAAAACGGTTTTATGGATCCATAATTATGAGATAACTTGCCTTGTATAATGCATTGGAGATGCATTAAACCCCCGTTTGCCAGAGTGCTGCTCATATAAAATGTTACCTGTTTGTTTCTAATACTAGATCTAGTAACATTCTCTCTGCTGTTGCACTGGCATATTGTAAAGAATTCTGCAATCGTTCTCGGAATTTTACAAATTCATGTATCTGAAATAAAATGAAAATTTGAAGTATTTCCTTCGAATGAATAGAGCCTTTTTAAACAGCATTTGAAGCCTTAGCTACATATGTCTCACTAACAACAAAGTGACAAAATGATCAAGGCTTGTTTGTTTGTTATATTACACCATGGATAACATTATTTCACATGTATCGAAGCTACCAGCGCACCTATATATGCTTTCCTAGGGTTTTCTATTACCAGCATGTTGCACAACATTACTTTGAGCCACTGGGCTGCTTTTCAACATAAACCCCCTTCAAACAATGTTGTAAGAGTTGTAAGCGAGGGGTGATTATGATCAATACACATTTGGTATTGAACATACTTTCTGCTCATATAAATGCAGTCACACACTTTAGTTTAGTTGATAACCCTCTACTACACAATAGCGACTTTTGATGACCATGAGAGGGAAGCTTTTGAAAACACTGGTGGAAAAGGAGAAAATGCTGGTAACCAGCATTTACTATGCTGGTTACCAGCATTTTCTCTTTTCCCACAATGTTTTCTACCCTTCCCAAAACAAATTTCATTTTTTGTCTCGTAAATTAAATTGCAAATGTTTTCAAATTGGACCAGGCTAAAACTTTGTCATTTATAAAAAGAGTTGATTAACAAATAAGGTAATAACTTACTTTAGTGAAAGAACCATATTTGTAAGATGCTATAAGGTACTCTGTAGTCTGAAAATAGAAACAAGTCCGTAAACCCTTTACAATCTCCAGAAAACTTTTTTTGCCTTCCAGCAGAAAGATTCTGGTTGATTAATTGTTTGACTGAATGGTGTTTTATGCTGCTTTCAACATTATTTCAGTCATATCACAGCAACAGCTCACATATTCATATATGTCCTGGGTTTTACCAGTGCTTGGCTAGGACTGTGAAGTGTCTTGCCCAAGGACACTCCAAAGAAAAAGCCAGTTCTTCCAGTGAGGCTTGAAACCCAGGCCTCCAGGTTATGATGCCAACACTTTACCACTGAGCCATGCAGGACCCCTAAAAAAGAGAAATGAAAATTCTGTACAGAAAATATGCCCACAAAGAGCAATCTCTTCCTTTGCCTCAATCTTCTCACACATACTCATGTATAAAATCTTAATTCATGTTTATTATCTCTATTTAAACTTTTACTAAACATACCTGAAGAAATAGGCTTTTGAAAACATTGTTGGGAAAGGAGAAAATGCTGGTTATCATCATTTTCTCCTTTCCCAACAATGCTTTTTACTTTTATAAAGACAAATTCCATCAAATATTTTGATTTGAATTTATTATATGTAATTGCCAGTAAACAGCATTTTCTCCTTTTCCAGTTACCAGTTCTTTGCACAATGTTCCCAAGGTACTAGCTGCTCTCACATAACCATTGTCGAAACAATGATCTGCAGTGAAAGAGGAATGAATCCTGTCGCAATGACTATTGTCAGTCTTCGGAAAAAAACTGGCTAAGCTGAGGACTTGAATCTGCAACTCCCTGTTTTCAAGTTCTGTAAGCTACCGAATGTGTTACTGGGGCTCAGCACTTTTTGATTTATTAATGATAATGGGCAAGTTGATAAGACACAAGCTGGGTGTAAGATTTCTGATAAAAAAAAAAGAAGACTAACCTCTTTGTGATTCACAGTAAAGAAGCGTAGCATTGTTCCATACATTGCACATGCTGCCATAAAATGTCCTAGCCTACCTACATGACTTGAAACTATATAACTGAAAATTGAAACAATGAACATATTAGCTCTTTAGTTTAAACCTATATATTTTGCATCGATTGTGAAACAAGTTCTTATCCATTAAGTTAATCACTCTCAGGGATTGCTTCCTGAAAACCTAATACCAGTACTTGCGCCATGACCAAGGTAATCCCAAAAGACTAACCCCACTCATCATGGGATTGAAACCCAGAACCTTTAGTGCGAGAGGCCGTGATACAAACATGACAAGCTGATGCCTTACACTAACAAGACCATCGTATTCCGGTGCCAATACTTGGCTGCAAGTGCTTGATTTTCAATGAAAATTCTAAGTCGGAAAAGGGGGCATAACTGTGTAAAAAGTACTTTGATGGTTATTTGCCTCTGTTGTATGAGTTCCCCTTTTGATAGTTAACAACTTGTCCTAGTTTTGAAGTATATATCTTCAGTATTAACAGATATATTACAAAATGTCAAAGTTTTTGCACGGTGATGACGACACCAAGGCATGACAGAAACTTGTTGTTTTCTCTGAAAACAGCTGAGCTAAAAATTGGCTGCTTCCTTTAACTCTTTACCAAATGACAAAATATGTGTCTATGCCAAAACGAAGGATTTTGCAGACAACAAAATGCATGTCACTCAAATGATCATTTCTGTCTTCGATAAGTTAGAAAATGTTATGAGAAAAGGAGAATTATAATGGCTACCAGTATTTTTTCCTTTTCCTATGTTATCAAAGGCTATCTTCCTCAGAGTACTTAAAACTCGGAACTGTGTGGTAAAGCTTTAAGCACAGTAAGGTCACGAAAGGTTATCTTGAGCATTTTATACTCAGTTGAGCTAAAAACAAAGAGAAAATTTGCCAAAGTTTACTCACCCTAATGTATCATTCATGATATGTTTTATTTCCATTCCATCATACAACATAGGACATGGGCCAAATACACCTGTAACATGGAAATATACTATAAATCTGTATCAAATGAAAAAAACTTGGAGTGTTGTCCAAATTGAAAGCATTTGCAGAAGACAATTGAAATGTAGCTAGAATTACGAGATATGGTTGTGAAGAAGTAGAAAATATTGTGGGAAAAAGAGAAAATGCTGGTTACCAGCATTTTCTCCTTTTCCCATAATGTTTTCAAAAGTAAAACCCTAGACTGTATAGTAGAGGATTAGCCTAAGACCTTTAGTATATCAGTTTTGTTGCTTATAATCTCAACTCTTTACCAAGCAATCTTATGTTTTAGTGGCCCTGGCAAACAGAGCCTTTGAAAACATTGTGGGAAAAGAATCCTGGTAACCTGTATTTTCTTCTTTTCTACTTTTAAAACAAACATTACCATGGCATGTGGATGCTAATGCTCAGCTGCAGTTGCTTTTAGGAATAGATTGATTTAAAGTGAAAATTCTAAGTCAAAAAAAGGGGCATAACTGTATAAAAAATATTTGGATGGTTACCTGCCCTGTTGTTTGGGTTTTCCCTTGATAGTTTACAACTTGTCCAATTCTGAAGTAAATATCTTTAATAATGACAGAGATATTTAAAATGTCAAGTTTTTGTTGTTAGACAACAACAACACAGATAATGACAGGACCCCAGACCCCCTTGTTTTCAAGTCCTGTACTTAACTGAGTGCTAAAAGGGGCTCTGCTCCAAAAACTGGTGATAGTTACAGTAACAGGATTGATTCTTCTCTCAATGCTGAACATTGTTTTGAATGTGTTTACATGGGAAAGCTGCAACTGGCTTTGGAAGATTACCATGCATAGACTTTGTAACATAAAACTCGAGGAAAGCATGGACAGGTGCACTTGCCTCCACAACAAAACTGAAACAATGTTGAACTAGAACTTGTTTTTCTACAAAAAAACAGATGTCTCCCCCCTTTTTGGTGTCAGAAGGGTTGATACGTCACCAAGGCAATTTCTAACTGAAATAACGGTCATTTTTCTCTAACAGTTTTCGAGTTATAGAGCGGACACGAAATTGTACGTAAAATGAGTAAGGAAAATAATCGAAGGGAAATAACTCGAAAAATATACAAGCCAGAGTTATGGTTCTTGTGCATGACACTTCGTCTCATGGTGCTTTACAAATGTGTGAAGTTTTATCAAAATATCTTAAAAGGTTTTCGAGTTATAGAGCGGACATGAAATTGTACGTGAAATTAGTAAGGAAAATAATCAAAGGGAAATAACTCGAAAAATATACAAGCCAGAGTTATGGCTCTTGTGCATGACACTTCGTCTCATGGTGCTTTACAAATGTGTGAAGTTTTATCAAAATATCTTAAAAGGTTTTCAATTTATAAAGCGGACATGATTTGTGACAGACAGACAGACGGACAGACGGGGAAAAACAATTTATTATACTGCAAAGAAATTTCTCATGATCTGATTGGATAATATGCCCCGAACATATATATCACGTACACTGGCAAAACGTAAAAGCAGTTTCCCTTTCGGGAGCCCCATATACATGACTGCACTTTCAACACAACATCCAAAATGGCGGTGTCGATCAATATTAACATCAAGATTATGCACCAAACTGCACATTTTTCCAAGGTTTCAGTGACGTCAGTTCCCAGTGATGTCAGTTTTCATTGAATTGGGGCACTCAGAAGGGAAATTCTACTTTGTCAGCGTATTCAATTTTTGAAACTAAAAAAACAGGTAAATTTCGCTTAACACACGTTGGAATGGTAAAACTTTGCAGTATAATAAATTCGTTGTACGGTCAGGTGGCAGGGGACTTGGAAACTTGCTCACAGCTGTGGTGAATCATGTCGCTACCTCGCCTTCGGCTCGGGGCGACATGATTCATCACAGCCTTGAACAAGTTTCAAGTCCCCTGCCACCTGACCATACAACTAATAATGTCTCCTGACCCTGACAGGGGGAGACATATAGAGGCATTAAACTCCTCACAAACAAGCATTTTGCATACTTTTATACCCATCACAAGGCACTTACCCATTTCACAATATAACCTAATCAATAACAACTTCATTTGAAAACTGGATGGGCTGTGCTGTATGGCAATCTCTAGTAATACAATGACCTGCCAAACTAGTCCTTTGTCCCCTGAAAAAGAACAGATGTCTTTGAATACTGTTTAAGCAGAAATTTTTGCAATGTGACAACTTTTTGTGATTTCTTCAATTTCAAAAATTCGCAAACTTTTCTGTTCACAAATTTTATCACAAGTACACCAACAAATAATGAGTGTCTTGAGTTCACAAATGCTTCCGTATGCAAATTGTCCGTAATTGGTAATTTGCAATTTTTTTCGACACAGGTATATATCCATGTATACAATATATACCAACATTAACCCTTAGGCTGCTAAACACGAATCACTGACCTGTTGCGGACAGTGTAGATCCAAGATCAGACTGCACAGAATGTGCAGTCTGATCTTGGATCTACACTGTCCAACATGGAGACAATTCTCTCCAAAAACTAAAAAAAAGTTTGAAATAGCATTATGCAGGTTTTACTATGCGCTTGAAAGTTTCATTTGACTAATTTAGCAGGATACAGGGTAATCCGTCCAAATTTCAGTTCAATAAATTTCACAAAAATATAACAAAATCATTAAACAGTTATTAACACTTTACCACACAATCCCCTGTTTGAACAACCCCGAGGAAAATCCTTTTGAAATCATTGTGGGGAAAAGATAAAAATGCTGGTAACAACCATTTCCTCCTTTTTTCTGCTATGTTTTCTGTCCGAGACAAATTCTATCATTTGAGCAACATTTAAATCGTCATCTGCAAATGCTTTCAATTTGGACCTGTCTAACATTTTATCATTTGGTAATGAGTTAACAATCCTCAGGATCAAGGCTTGCACTGTGTTTTCACACAGTGCAAGCTTGTCTCTAAGTCAAACCATATCACAACTTGCATTCAATTCTCCACATATCCTTACAGCCTTTTCTTAGAGACGCCAAAACTCTAGACTGCATGGTAAAGGGTTAACAGTCCTGGGGTACTAAATGGTTTTTATGCCGCTTTCGACATGGCAACAGTTCATATATTCATATATTTCCTGGGTTTCACCAATACTAAGCTAGGGCTCTGAAGTGTCTTGCCCCAAAACACCAACTGGATCCAGTGAGTCGTACACTTTACCAGTAAGCCACGTAGCTCTTTTTCCTTTTCTCATATTGTTTTCTATCTTTTAAAAGTCAAACCCCATCACAACTCACCTTCACTTCTCCACATATCCTTTTTAAAGCATATTGGGAAAGGGAGAAAATGCTGGTCACCAGCATTTTCTCCTTTTCCCACTATGTTTTCTACCTTAGCAAAGTTAAACCCTATCACAACTCACCTTCAGTTCTCCACATATCTATAAGCAGAGTGACTGCCAGCAGTATATAATCATCACTAAACTGTAGATCTGTTGTTAGCAGCTCTGTACCTACAACAAAGAGTCACCATATCTATAACCATCCGACAAACAAAAGATGCTGACCTGGGTAAATACTGTAGAACCGGAAATGTTTGGATCGAGGAAATCTTTGCTGTTTTCACGTATTGATTAAAACTGCAAAGCTATCTGCCAGCGTAAATTTAAGCTAGTCTACGGTATATTTTACCTAGACACTGGGTCATGTGGGAGCGATTGACATGGACCCTTGTCGACATCAATGAGTACTTTTTTTTCATCAAAATCAACCAGAATACCAGTCTAGTGGCGGTTTATACTGCCAATTTAAGACATTTGAATACGTTTCATCGAAGTGAAAATGGGGATTTGTTAAACTGCATGATAATGATAATAGTTCTCGTGGAAATATAAACACGCGTAAGGTCAGTATCTTGGTATTCGCCAAATTTTAGACCCGCAATAATATCTACTTTTTCAGTACTCTTTGCAGATGTGTTAAAGCCCCTTTTCACAAAGTGTGGCTCACATTTATAAATTTACAACAATAACCTCATTCAGCTCGTTTCGGTCAACATTTTAATGAAACTGCCACAGAATGATAATACTTGGAATGCCATCTCAAAATATGTGTATACATCACGTAAGGTCATAAGTAACAGTTCCAACCTTATAATACTACATTTTATCACATAACCTCCCTTGTTTTCAATGTAAATATACCCATTACAAATTTTCTTATACACGTTTGATATCACTATTGTGTAATGTCATTTTTGACATCATTTTGTATGTATATTATACAAGTGAATGGGTTTTATTGATATTACCGCGGGTACATCTATAGATGGTTTTGCATCTCCTGATCTATAATTTGTGAATATTGTTATGTGATAAAAAGAATCTGACATTCACTGGCGTTTGAGATAAAATTTTATTGAATGAGTCAAAAAAAATGTTCTTATGCTCGCCAAAGGCTTGCTTAATAACATTTTCTCTAGACTCATTCAATAAAATTTTATCTCAAACATCAACTCATGTCAGATCCTATATGGCCTGCAACATGCGAAAAGGGATTTTCGGACATTTGCGTTAAATGTCGTCTCGGATCAGCCTGCGCAGTCCGTGCAGACTGATCTGAAATAACACTTTCCATTCTTATTTAATTTTTGTTTTGCGCAAGTCTACTGTAGGAATAAAATCTAATGTAGTCGTAAAGTGTCGTTTCGGATTAGCCTGCGCAGGCTGATTGCGCAGACTGCGCAGGCTGATCCGAGACGACACTTTATGCAAACGTCCGAATGCCCCTTTTCGTGTGTTGCAGGCCATATATCAAATAGTGAAAGATAGCTATGGTAAGACAGAAATCAACATCTACACTTTTCCTTCCCTTCCTTTTCTATAATTCATCCAACCATTAACCCTGTAGTTGCTAAATAAAAGAAATGAAAGATTTCCAGCAAATAGTGAAAACCCATATTTTAATGATTTAAAAATTTTGCTCGTCAGAGAAATCTCACTGTAGCGGACAGTGTAGATCCAAGATCAGACTGCACGTTCTGTGCAGTCTGATCTTGATCTACACTGTCCGCAAAACGTCCTTTAGTCACGCTTAGCAGCCTAAGTGTTAACTCTTTACAAAATATCGAAAAATGCAGACTTGTCAAAATTAAAAGCATTTGCAGACAACACTTAAAATGTGGCTTAAATGATGATGGAACTTGTCTTTAAAAGGGTAGCAATTGTTGTGGGAAAAGGAGAAAATACTAGTTACTACCTTTTTTCCTGTTCCCCAAAATTTTTCAATAGGCTCCTTTCTCAAGACCATTAAAACTCTGGATTGTATGGTAAAGGGTTAAGTACTGATACTCAATAATCATGACAATATACATGAAAAGCTTTCTAGACAAGTCCAAATTAAATGTGGCTCTTAGATGATGAAATATGTTTTTCAAAACATCGTGGGGAAAAAAAGGATAAAAAGCTGGTCACCAGCATTTTCTTCTTTCCCCAAAATGTTTCCAAAAGCCGTATTCCTCAGGATAATAAAGCACCAAACTGTTTGGTAAAGTGTTGATGAAATAAATCATAAATATCATAAAATTAAATGTCTAACCAAACTGTAAGCCATGTTTGTGTCTATCAATCAGTTCTTTTGCTAATTCTAATTTCTCATCTTTGGTCAAACTTTCATGATTCCCTAAACATCGACATAACTGTAACATTGTAATATGTCTCTGCATTTGTTTGGCCTGAAAGAAAAAAGGAATCACATAACAAAGTATGGCGCGGATCCATCATTGTGACCACAACATGTTCTATATTTCAATGGCTGGCAAACACGATAAATTTTGCTAGTTTATTCTTAGATTTACATATTATAGACAACTTCTAAGAGCACTTCAGGTAAAGAAATGTTTATTAATTTGTCCTTCGTCATGTGTGTCACTAACAAGAGGGCCATGATGGCCCTGTATCGCTCCACTGGTTATTAAGTAAAAACACTACAAGCCAAACATTACAATATTCAGCAAATTGATTTCAAACACGAGGACATGCAAACATTTTTCTATCTTATCCTACAAGAAAGTTGTGATCCATGGGCAAAGCCAATTTTGATCGCAAAGCTATAATTATTTGAATCCTGGTGGAGGTCCACAATATAAAGCTCCATACCAAATAATTCAGTTCTTGAATGTTATAAACAAGAAGATTTTCAAATTTTTCTCAATGAAAAGCCCTGTAAAACATGAAACCCATGAGACAGGGCTAAATCTAATAGCCTTAGTCTTTATAATGGTTAGTAACATGATGACTTAAGATAGTTTTCATTACAAAAGCCCATGTAAAACTGGTGACCTTGTGTTCCGTGGTGTGGGGACAAACTTGGGTCAAGGACTATAATTTGGGCCCTCCTTGTACAGGCCCACTAGATAAAGCTACATGCAAAATTTGGTAGACCCCATGGCTATTATTTGAAGGAACTTGGTAGAGGCCCACTAGATACAGCTACATGCCAAATTTGGTAGCCCTAGGCCTTACAGTTTCAGAGAAGAAGATTTTTGAAAATTTTCTATATTTTTCAGTTTTGTTGCCATGGCAACCAGAGTTTTTGAAGGAATAAAATTCTGTCATGGGATTCTGAAGAAGACCATGGCAGGATCATTTCTTTGAAGTTTCATCAAAATTGGATAAGTAGTTTCAGAGATGTTTGAAATAAAAGTTAATGCACGCACGGACAGATGGACGGACAGACCTTCAGTGCCAGTAAAAAACAAGTATATACATCAATCTCAGTTTGAAATATATCTTTTTAACCTATTACCAGACAATCCCTACTTTTGATGACCCTGAGAAAGAAGGCTTTAGAAAAGCATTTTCTCCTTTTCTTACAATGTTTTCTACTGTTCACAAAACAAATTTCAAATTTTCAATCACTTTTATTTTGTCGTCTGCAAGTGCTTTCGATTTAGACAAGCCTAAAATATTATCGTTTGGTAATGAGTTACATGTGTGCTAACAATTGTCATAATAAATCACTAAGATTTTTTTTCAAACTTATTAACACTTTTTCTAAGCTAGTCATCATCAAACAGTAGACATGGTGTATTAATATGAACACTTCATAGTTTGTAAACACAGTCAGATATGTGGAGGATAATTTTTTGTTTTGGTGTATGATTGAAAATTCTTTTATTGAATTGAAACAAATGCTAAAAGCTCCCCTTGAGCACGTTGTGCTCAAATGAGCTAAAAAGTTAACATACGGATGGACGCACAACGGACAATAACATAAGCCTGCTGGCCTTCGGCCAGTGGAGCTAAAAAACTTGTCTAGCACCAATCATGTATCACTGCAGCTTGATAATCAAGGGAGGTAAATAGTAACGAACTTTATCTTTCATAAAAAGAGTTATTTCCCTTGATTAATGTTTAAATTGAAGTGACAATATTTTGAAGCCCATGTTAAACTTGCGATCCCTGGAATGAAGGCAATTTTGACCCCAGACCTACAATATGAAACTAGAATGTGTGGTTATAAACAAAAAGATTTTTTAATCTTGCCCAATAAAAAGTCATGTAAAACAAGTTTGCCGAATAAAAGGCCCTGTAAAATATGTGATCCATGACACAGGTTTATCAAGTTTTCACTATAAAAGCCAATGTAAAACTTGTGACCCCTGGTGTGGAGTCAAACTTGACCCCCAAAGTTAAAATTTGGGCCCTCTTAGTAGAGGCCCATTATATAAAGTTACATGCAAAATTTGGTAGCCCTAGGCCTAAATATGGCTATGTACAAGTAGATTATTAAAGTTTCCTTATATAAGACCATGTAGAACTTGTGACCCCCTGGGGTGGGGCTACATTTGACCCCCTGGGCTATAATTTGGGAACCCTTGATAGAGACCCCCTAGATAAAGCTAAATGCAAAATTTGATAGCCCTAGCCCTTATAGCTAGATGCGAAAGATTTTCCTATATAAGCCCGCCCATGTAAAACATGTTACCCCCTGGAGCGAAGTCAAATTTGACCCTCGGCTATAATTTGGACACCCTTGGTACAGGTCCACTAGATAAAGCTACATGCCAAATTTGGTCGCCCTAGGCCCCATGGCTAGGTCAAAGAAGAATTTTAAAGTTCTCCCTATATAAGCCCATGTAAAACTTGTTATATAAGCCCATGTAAAACTTGTTACCCCCGGGCAGGGCCTAATTTGACCCCAGGGCTATAATTTGAACAATCTTGGCAGAGGTCCACTAGATAAAGCTACATGCCAAATTTGGTAGCTCTAGGCCCTATGGCTAGGTAGAAGAGGAATTTTAAAGTTCTCCCTAAATAAGCCCATGTGTAACTTGTAACCCCCGGGGCGGGGCCAATTTTGACCCCAGGGCTATAAATTGAAGAAACTTGGTAGAGGTCCACTAGATAAAGCTACATGCCAAATTTGGTTGCCCTTGGCCTTACGGTTTCAGACAAGAAGATTTTCAAAGATTTTCAAAATTTTTCAGTTTTGTTGCCATGGCAACCAGAGTTTTTGAAGGAATTAAATTCTTTCAAGAAATTCTGAAGAGGACCATGGCAGGATCATTTCTGTGAAGTTTCATCAAAATTGGATGGGTAGTTTCAGAGAAGAAGACGTTTTAAAAAAAAGTTAACGCACGGACGGACGGACAACAGGCCATGACATAAGCCCGCTGGCCTTCGGCCAGTGGAGCTAAAAATTAATTGCGTTTCACTGCAATACAGATTGAAATTCAGTGCAGTGTTGTAGCTTTTCTCCCAGAACACATGACAAAAACGTGGAATTGTCCAAACTGAAAGCATTTACACTTGTTGTCTAAGACAGGCACTATCTGTCTCCTAAGTCTTTAACAAACGACAGAATTTCAGCCTAGTCCAAATCAAACATATTTGCAGACGACAAATTTAATCTAATGCAAAAAAATTAATATTTGTCTTTTTTTTTTGCATTTTCTCCTTTTCCCATAATTTTTTCAGAGGACTCTTATCACATGGTCTTTCAAACCAGGATTGTATGGTAAAAGGATAATAACTTGAGTGACAGGGTTTGCAAGAAAACTATACTCCTGTGCACACCAAGAAATCGACTGACAGGCAGACAGGCTGACATCATTAAACAAATGAAAATTAGTTTTGCAGTAGCATGAAAATAGAAAGGAACAATATAACACAACACTTACATTTTCAGCATATTTGATTGAGCCATCTTCATTCCGTAAGTTTACTTTGCTTTTTAGCACCTCTGACAACTGCAATAAAGGTAAAAATTCACACTTTACCGGATGATATAATTTAAGACTGGTCCAGTTGAATATGTTGCGCAGATGTGAGTACAAACAATTGGATTTGTCTTTGAAAGAGTAGAAAATATTTTCAGAAAAAGAGAAAATGCTGGTTATCACTATTTTCTCTTTTTTTTCTATACAGTTTTTAAAATACCTTCTTCCTTAGGGTTGCCAAAACATGAATCATTTGACAAAGGGTTAGCTTATTTCTGTGTACGATAAATTTAAAAATATTTTTATCTTTTTACTATTCAAAACAGTCAGCATTAGCAGACTTACAAATTCTCAGACTGGTTGAAAACATTGTGGGAAAAGGAGAAAATGCTGATCACCAGCATTTTCTCCTTTTCCAACATGTTTTCAAATGCCTTCTTACTCTGGGTTGTTAAAAATTCAGTACTGTTTGATACAAGGTAAAGTAGAAATGCTATTCAATTTTTGTGGCTTACATCATTAATTTACTATCCATAAATTTCCTGGGTCCTAGGAGAGCTTTCACTATGCAACGACTGAAATAATGTTGACAGCGTCATAAAACATCATTCAATCAATCAATCAATACTTTTCCGAGGATATAGAAATATCAAGACTTTTTTGGCCAGGAAATTGTAAAAAAAAAAAACACTGAAAGTAAGAGTCAAAGATAAAGATCAGGCTACGCATTCTTTGCTACACAGTTTTTTACAGCAACATTCTTTGCAGTCCGATCTTGACCGTCACAGTCTGCATGAGCAACTAGAGCTACATTCAAGGCTGCGAAGGTAAACAGTGTCAAAACAGGTATGAAAATCATAAAATTTTTCACCTTTGCCATTTCCTCTGGGTTTAGAACTTCTAAATATCCTTTCAGATCTGTAAAACAACAAAACTTGTCCCCATATTTGTCAAAGTAGGATTCAATCAGCTCCACTGGTTCACCTGTAGAGAGTTAATAAATTAACTTCACCAAATGACAAAGTTTTAGACCTGTCCAAATTGAAAGCATATGCAGACCACAATTGAAATGAGACTCAAAAGTTGAAATTTGTTTTGTTTGAGGGGTAGAAAACATTGTGGGAAGAGAAGAAAATGCTGGTTTACAGCATTTTCTTCTCTTCCCTCACTGTTTACAAAAAGGCGTTCTTCCTCAGGGTTATTGAAACTTGGGATTATGCAGTAAACCGGATTAGCTCCAGTCCAGACAATAAATTTTCAGATTCTTTCAAATTGAAGCATGTGCAGACGACAGAATATGTTTCATCAAATGACAAAATTTATCCTTGAAAGGGCAGGAAACATTTTGCGAAAAAAAAAGAAAATCATGATTTCCAGCATTTTCTCCCTTTTTCAACAATGTTCTTAATAGCCTCTTTCAGATCTGTTTAACCTTTGGGTTGCTTAAGCTGATTGAAAGGGAAGATCAGTTGAAGGGATAAAAATGATAAAATAGCTTAAAAGACAGACAATTTGTTTGTTAGCATGGTGTTTAACACCACATTCTACTTCGTTATATTGACCATTACACCTATCAATGCTTTTCTGGAGTTTCTTTCACCTGTACTTTGCACATTATTCTTTCCAAGTCACTGGCTGCTTTCCCACATGACCATCCACTAAACTATGATCAGCTGTGAGAGAGGAAATAAACCTGTAGCATTGACTATCATCAATCCTCAGAAAGGAATTGGCCAAGCTGGGGATTCAAATGTGCAACCTCCCTAGTCTCAAGTCCTGTATGCTGCCCACTGCACTACTGGGTTCTACTAAGAGAGAAAGTGCATGTCTTGGACAATAAATTAAATGTGACTGAAATTAAGGGATTTAGCTTCAAAAGGGAAGAAAACATTGTGGGAAAAGGTGAAAATGCTGATTACCAGCATTTTCTCCTTTTCCAACAATGTTTTCAAATGCCACCTTCTTCGGGGTCGTTAAAACTTGGGATTGTGTGGTAAAGAGTCAAACCTACCATATTTCCTGCACTGAGAGCCGGCTGCCACTTGTCTCTGTTTTATAAATTCAAGCTGGGCTAAATAGGGACCCCTGGAGGGTCTTGGGGCTTCCTTGTCCTTAGACAGACACTCCTCAATAAACCCTACAACTTTCTCCTCTGTATTGTCTACTAAATCACTGTAAGAAAAACGAGACTGTGTGGTGTTTAATGCTGTATGCAACATTATCTCAGTTATATCTAGGTGGACAGTGCACCTATCCATGCTTTCCTGATGTTTATATTACCAGTACTTCGCATAATATTCTTCCCAAGCTACTGGCTGCTTTCCCACATAACCATTGTCAAAACAATGATCAGCAGTGAGGCATGAATGAATCCTGTAGCAATTACAACAATCACTCCTTGAAAGGAAAATGTAAAACCTATTAACCTATTACCACACAATCCTGAGTTTTAATGAACCTGTAGGAGAAGGCTTTTGAAAACATTGTGGGAAAAGGAGAAAATGCTGGTAACCAGCATTTTCTCCTTTTCCCAGGATGTTTTCTTCCCCATCAAAAACAAAAATCATCATTTCAGTTACATTTAATTTGTCGTTTGCAAATCCTTTCAATTTGGACCATTTGGACAATTTTTGTCGTTTGGTAAAGAGTTTAATCATCTCTATAGTACTTTTTTTTAGACAATTTTTGTCGTTTGGTACAGAGTTTAATCATCTCTATAGCACTTTTTTTTTTCCCCTCCACTATCCTTGCAAATCAAGTACTTTAAAAATCTAACAAACAAAAAAGATCTAGTAATAAACTTTGCAACCAACAAAGACATTTCAAACTACCAAATGCTACTTATTTGACTTTTTACCTAACAACAAACTTTTAGACTAGTCCAAATGGAAAGCAACTGCAGATGACAAAATAAATATGACTCAAAAATTGAAAACTGTTTTGGGAAGAGTAGACTTGAAAGTACTGTAGGAATAGATGTAAATATTGGTTGCCAACATTTTCTCCTTTGGCCACAGTGTTTTCAAAAGGCTTCCTATCTATGGGTCATTTAAAGTACCAATTGTGTAGTAAAGGTTTAACCTGACAGCAGTAGCCAACCTGTACAAAAGCCACTCTTATGTTGTCCCCTGAGTGGCTGTTGTACACAGGACTGAATGTGACTGAAAAAATGAACTTCATTTTTGGGGAGGTAGGTTACATTGTGTGAACAGGAGAAAATGCTGGTTACCAGCATAATTCAGAATGTTTTCAAAAAGCTTCTTTGTCAGGGTCATTAAAGTTTGGACTGTGTGGTAAAGGGCTAAACCTGACAACAGTAGCCAGCCTGTGTACAACAGCCACTTTCATGTTGTCCCTTGAGTGGCTGCTATAGGCAGGAATCAATTAGACTGAAATTTAAAATTTGGGGTTTTTTCTTTTTTTTTGGTAAGGGTTGAGAACATTGTGGGAAAAGGAGATGCTGGCTAATAACATTTTCTCCTTTTCTAGCAATGTTTTCAATAGGCTTCTTATCTCTGGGTCATTAAAAGACGGGACAGTGTGGTAAAGGGTTAAACCTGACAACAGTAGCCAGCCTTTGTACAGCAGCCACCTTCATGCTGCCCCTTGAGTGGCTGTTGGACACAGATTTGACTATATTCATACCTATTTTCCTGGTTGTCTGGTTCCCACTTCATGACTGACAGTTGTATTGAAGATTTAATGTATTCCTTCCACCAAAACATGTTATCTGAACTGTAAGAGTAAAATAAAATGTAGATAACAAGCGCATCGCTGCAGTAGCTTGATTTTCAGTGAAAAATTCTAAGTTGAAAAATGGGCATGCCTGTATTGAAAAAAATTTAATTGCTACCTGCCCCTGTATAATGGGGTTATAATGATAGTTAACAACTATTCCAGATTAGATGTAACTATCATAAGTAATGATAGAGATATCATAAAATGTCAATGACAACGAAGACGCACATGATGACAGGGGCTGTGACAATACCTCAGTTTTGTTGAAAATAGCCAAGCTAAAAATGTAGGTAAAAATTTGGCATAATAGCCTGTTTAATCTGAATCAAAACTCAAATTATATCAATCAAAGAAATTGTCTGCACCAGCTATTGTGTCAAACAATAGCTGGTGCAATTTCTTTGATTCTTTGGTAGCTCAGTCACAGTTAATTACAATTAGTACTGGCTTAGTTTTTGCATCGAAGGTGTTTTTTTTCCTTATTTCCTATGACATAGGTAAGCCCAAATCATTTTACCCTTTACCACACGGCAAAATTTTAGCTGGTCCAAATTGAAAGCATCAGCAGACAACAAATTAAGTGTTGCTCAAAACATACAATTTGTCTTTCAAAAGGTAGAAAACATGAGAAAAGGAAAAAAATGCTGATTACAACCATATTCTCCTATTCCAACAATATTTTCAAAGCCATCTTCCTAAGGGCTGCTACAAGTCTGGACTATGTAGTAATTTTGTT
This sequence comes from Hippopus hippopus, assembly GCA_946811185.2. Lineage (NCBI taxonomy): Eukaryota > Metazoa > Mollusca > Bivalvia > Cardiida > Cardiidae > Hippopus > Hippopus hippopus. Next base: position 2,743,344 of record OX328109.1, read on the forward strand.
TTATCACATAACCTCCCTTGTTTTCGGTGTAATATACCCATTACGAATTTTCTTATCTCATACACGTTTAATATCACAATTGTGTGACGTGATTTTTGATGTCATTTTGTACGTATTTCATAGAAGTGAATGGGTTTTATGGGTTTTATGGGTACTGCCGCGTGTGCATCTATAAGATGGTTTTGTATCTTCTAATCTATGATTTGTAAAATATCGTTATGTGATAAAAAGAATCTGACATTCGTTGGCTAATGAGATAAAAATTTTTATTAAACTCAAGAAAAAATGTTATTAAGCTCGCCAAAGGCTCGCTTAATAACATTTTCTCTAGACTCGTTTAATAAAATTTTATCTCAACGCCAACTCATGTCAGATCCTATATATCTGGTAAAAAGGTTAAAAAATGATATAAAGATAAAGAAACATACCTTTTTTGAAGTAACTTTTTGTAAGCTGCATTTGTCTGTGACCATCTTTCTAACTTGGTGTAAAATTCTGCACATTTGGTCTCATGGAAATCTAGTTCACTAACAAGTTTTTCTGAAATTACAAAAAAATCTTTTCAACCTTCACTACACAACCCCAACTTTAAATTAGAGCTGTCACTGAATGTGACTTAATACCCCCGCCAGCGCTTTGACAGAAAAAAGTGTCAAGTTCAAGGGGAGATAATTCCTCAACCAGGAGGAGTTGACAATTGAAAATCGTGTCTTACAAATCTTCAATATATGATCAATATATGTGGAAAGTTTCAATACAATTGAAGGAAAACTGTAGTAGTTTGCGACACAAAATTACTAGTATTTTGTACACAGACGGACACACGGACAGACAGGCTGATTCCAGTATACCCCCGAAAACATTCGTTTTGCGGGGATATAATGACCTGAGATAGAAGACTTTTGAAAACATTGTGGGAAATAGAGAAAATGCTGGTAACCAGCATTTTCTCTTTTTCCCACAATGTTTTTTCTACGTTATCAAAGAAAACTTCCACAATTTAAGCAACATGTAACCCTTTTCCCAAATGACAAGTCTTTGGCTCTTTCAATCAAAAACATCTGCAGACGACAAATTCAAAATTGGTACAAATGAGATTAAGCTCTCTAATAGGGTAGAAAACATTGTGGAACAAGAGCTGCAAATTGTCGCAAGATACGCCCGTCCCACCGCCAGTTGTCAAGGGGGTATAATAATCGTAAAGGGCAGGTAATGCAACATACATGTTTACCAAGTCTCAAGTCAATTTGACTTGAGGTGACAAAGTTCCGTTCCAGACAAGCAAGAAATACTGTAAAAATGAAGATCAAAGTGGAATTACTCAAAATCCACACTAGGTAGAGTTATTGTTCTTGCGCACTGTACTCCGTAATATTGCAACAAACATGCATACCACAACAAACATGCATACCAAGTTTCAAGTCAATCGGACTGGAGATGACAAAATTATGCTCCAGACAAGCAGAAAATGCTGTAAAAATGATGATCAAAGGGAAATAACTCAAAGACAGCACGAGGTAGAGTTATGGTTCTTTTGCACTGCAATCCGTATTATTGCAACTAACACAAATGCCAAGTTTCAAGTCAATCGGACTGGAGATGACAAAGTTATGCTCCAGACAAGCAGAAAATGCTGTAAAAAATGATGATCAAAGGGAAATAACTCAAAGACAGCACGAGGTAGAGTTATGGTTCTTTTGCACTGCAATCCGTATTATTGCAACTAACACAAATGCCAAGTTTCAAGTCAATCGGACTGCAGATGACAAAGTTATGCTCCGGACAAGCAGAAAATGCTGTAAAAAATACGATCAAAGGGAAATAACTCAAAGACAGCACGAGGTAGAGTTATGGTTCTTTCGCACTGCACTCCGTATTATTGCAACAAACACACATGCCAAGTTTCAAGTCAATCAGATGGAGATGACAAAGTTATGCTCCGGACAAAAACTGGACGCCGCCTGCCAACCCACTCACCTGCCCGCCATGGGTGATCCCATAATACGTCCCGTCTTCGACGGACGTATAATAACTCAAAAATTAAGCAAGCAAGAGTTATGATCCATTTGCACTGCACTCCCCCTTAATGAGATCTATCCATCCATGAAGTTTCATAACCGTAGCTAGCATAGTTTTGGAGATATGCTTTGGACAAAATTCAAGTATGAATATAAACAAAGGGAAATAACTCAAAAATTAAGTAAGCAAGAGTTATGATTCCTGTGCACTGCACTCCCTCTTGATAAGATCTATCCACCCATGAAGTTTCATAACCTTAGCTAGTATAGTCTTGGAGATATGCTCCGGACAAAATTCAAGTATGAAAAACAACAAAGGGCAATAACTCAAAAATTAAGGAAGCAAGAGTTATGATTCCTGTGCACTGCACTCCCCCTTGATGAGATCTATCCACCCATGAAGTTTCATAACCGTAGCTAGTATAGTTTTGGAGATATGCTCCGGACAAAATTTAAGTATGAAAAACAACAGAGGGCAATAACTCAAAAATTAAGCAAGCGAGAGTTATGATTCCTGTGCACTGCACTCCGCCTTGATGAGATCTATCCACCCATGAAATTTCATAATCGTAGCTAGCATAGTTTTGGAAATATGCTCCGGATAAAGAATGGGGACGCCTCCCGCCCGTCCGCCACGGGTGATACCATAATACGTCCTGTCTTCGACGGGCGTATAAAAAGGAGAAAATGCTGGTTACCAGCATTCTCTCCTTTTCCCACAATGTTTTCAAAACCGTCTTTCCCAGAGCCCTGAAAACCCAGTATTGTTTGGTAAAGGATTAAATTGTTGTCTGCAGTTGCTCTGAGTTTAGTCAAGACTAAAATTATATCATATGGTAAAGGGTTTATCATAATTTGAACACTGGTTTGTTTGTTTGGTTGATTGATTGATTTAATGGTGTTTTACCGTTCTTTAAACATTAATTCAGTCACATCATGGCGACAGATCACATATTCATGCATTTCCTGGGTTTCACCAGTACTAGGCTAGGGCTCAGAAATGTACTGCCCAAGGACAATCCCATGAAGTACCCACTGCATCCAGTGCAGCTCAAACCCAGAGCCTCCAGGATACGAGTCCCACACTTTACCACTGAGAAATGCAGGACCCCTTTATTTGCATGGTACTGAACACTTTTTTCAACATTATGCAAGCTATACACTGGCCACTAATGCACCTTTCAATGCATTCCTGGAGTTCTTTTAACCCTATACCACACAACAAAATAGTTAACTTGTCCAAAGTCAAAGCTTTTGCAGACATCAAATCATGTGTTGCTCAACTGCTTAGATTTGTTTCTGATAGTGTAGAAAACATTGTGGGAAAAGGAGAAAATGCTGGTTACCAGCATTTTCTCCTTTTCCCGTAATGTTTTCAAAAGGCTTCTTTCTCAAGGTCATTAAAATTCGGGATTGTGTGGTAAAGGGTTAACCACTGCTCTGCACAATATTCTTCCCAAGATATTGGCTGCTTTCCTACAAGAACAATACATCAATATATCAGTTATATCATGGCAGTCATTGCACTTTTCCCTGCATTCCTGGAGTTTCTTTAGCCACTGCTTTGCAAAATATTCTTTCCGAGCCATTGGCTGCTTTCCCACAAGAACATTATATAAGTTATATCATGACACAAGTGCAGCTTTCTAAACATTTCTAGAGTTTCTTTAACCAATGCTTTGCACAATATTCTTCCCAAACCACTGGCGGCTTTCAAACATATCCAGCTTTGACTCTATAGTCAGCAGTGAGAGAGGAATGAATCCTGTTTTTTAGCAGCACTGAAGACTGACTGATTGATAGTGTCTAATGCTGCTTTCAACATTATTTCCATCATATCACTGCAACAGTTGACATATTCATGTATGTCCTGGGTTTCACCAGTACAAGGCTAAGGCTCTGAAGTGTCTTGACCAAGAGGCTTTTGAAAACATTGTGGGAAAAGGAGAAAATGCCAGTAACACGCATTTCTCGTCTTCAAGCAATGTTTTCTCCCCTTTCACCCACAGTCTCCATTGTTTGAACTACATTTGTTGTCTGCAGACACTTTCATATTGGTAAAATTCAGGATACATTGCTAGATGGTTATAAATCAGGGACAGCTAAAAATGAAATGAGAGAAACCTACCTCCGAGAGGGCCTTGTATGACATTAAGAGATTCTTCCCATTTTTCTAGTAATTCCAATATAATCAAATACATCAGGACCTCTGTAATATAAAGCATGTGTCACATATAAAAACTAGAGGCGCTTGAGCGCCTGTATCGCTCCACAGGCCTGATATTTCTATAATGGCGAAAGGAAGTTTTTAACAATTATCATTCAATCCTGCATTTTAGCTCACTGAAGAAACAATTTGGTAGACAACCACCATAGGAACTTACCTGCAAAACAACAATGAAATCCAATGAATAGTTTTAGAGAAGAAATTTTTCAAAGATTTTACTTTATACCATAAAAGGAAAATGAGTCTCCCATAAAAGCCATGTTTTTTGACAGATCTTTTTTTTTTTAAGGAATTCTGTAAACCTGTATCTAAGGAACATTCCTGCAAAATAATAATGCTATCCAAATAGCGGTTTGGGAGGAGATTTTTAAAGGTTTTTTACTTTGGTTGCCATGGCAACCAGAATTCTTCATGGAACACAATTATTTGAAGGAATTTGAAAGAGGACCACCAAAGGAACATTCCTGTGAAATTTGGTAAAAATCCAGTCAATAGTTTCTGAGGAGAAGTTTTTTAAAGAAAAAGTTTACGGACGCACACATGGACGAACGGACGGACGGACGCACGACGGACATAACGCCATGACAATAGCTCGCTGGCCTTCGGCCAGTGGAGCTAAAAACAGCACTGACTAACATAAGCTGACTTAAACCTTTCCCACATAAAGGAGAAACTAGAGCGTATCACTAAACGTGATCAATACCCCCCACCAGCTCCTTGTCACAAAACAGGTCTTTATCACAGAAAGCAGAATGGTTTGGTACAAAAGTAAGAGTTGAAAAAAGTTCCAGGGGAGATAATTCCACAACAAATCGCACCAGGGTCATGAAAATAGCACATGCACAACTTCATATATATAAGAACACTGTGTGCAAATTTGAGTTCAGTACCTGAAAAACTGTCCGAGTATTTTGCCAGACAAATTTGTGTCTACGGACAGACGGATGGACGAACAGACAGCCATGGTGATTCCAGTATACCCCCCTCCACTTCGTTGTGGGGGGTATAAATACTGGGAACCAGTCTGTCGCAACCAGGTATTGAACCACCAACCACCAGGTCACAAGTCAGATACACTAACCACTGAGCTACCTCATCAGGCACTTTCACTTTCAAAAAGTCTAAAATTTTGTTGTTTGGTAAAGAGTTAACACTCAATGCAAAGTTTTGTAATATAATATAATCTGTGATATAAAGCTTATGTAACCGGCATTTTCTCCTTTTTCAACAATGTTTTCTATCCTTTCAAAGACAAATCTGATCATTTACCTGCACTGAATTTGTCATCTGCACAAAGCGTTCAATTTGGACAAATCTAAAATTTTGATGTCTGGTTAACTCATTACCAAACGACAAAATTTTAGGTTTGTTCAAATCGAAAGCATTTGCAGACGACAAAATAAAAATTTGTGAAAGATTGAAATTTGTTTTGTGAAGGGTAGAAAACATTGTGGGAAAAGGAGAAAATGCTGGTTACCAGCATTTTCTCCTTTTCCCACAATGTTTTCTAAAGGCTTCTTTCTCAAGGTCGTCAAAAGTAGGGATTGTGTGGTAATGGGTTAAGAGACAACCAGCAACAAGCATTTTCAAACAATGTTCTCTGCTCTTTCAAACAAAACTCTTGGAAACTGAGCCATATTTAACATGTAATCTGCAAATCATGCTTTCAATATGAACAAGCTGAAGTCTAATATTTTGTTGTCTTGAAAGGAATTTATGCTAAGGTAGTTATCAGTATCTTATCTCATTACCAAGTGGCCAAAATTCAGACCTGTCCGAATTCAAACCATTTGCAGACAACACATTAAATCTAGCTCACATAATGGCTGTTGTTCTTAAAAGGGTAGAAAACATGGGGGAAAAAAAAAAACAAGAGCACTACATGCGGATGCCAACACTCAGCTTCATAGAAAATTTTATGTCAATAAAGGGGCGTAACTGTGTCAAAAATACTTTGATGGTTTCCAACTCTTGTTGTATGGGTTCCCCTTTTGATAGTCCAAGTCTGATGTAAATCTTCAGCAATGACAGAGATATTATAAAATGTCAAAGTTTTTGCATCATGACGACGTAAATGAAGACAAGGTTATGATAATACCTTGATGTTTACTTTGAAAACAGATGAGCCAAAAACGTGGTTACCAGCAGTCTCTTCTTCCTCCACAATGTTTTCGAAGGCCTTCTTCTTCAGGATTGCGCCAAATGGTTATAAGAATATTCTCACAGGCATATGCGACAAAAGTGTTATAAAAGGAAGGCGAAATACAAAGGATACAATAAGCATGCAAGTCTAACTTCAGAGTCTCGTTTCATACCTGCTTCTGCTTCTATTTTGTCCTCATCCACAAACTTTTTAGTCATCCTTTCTGCCAAAGGGAGAAACATTTTTCTGGCCAAACTCTGATCTGGACAGTTATGGGCCTAAAAGCAAAAGAGATGAACGTTAAATTAGAGCACTGAACGGCCAACGTCAGTGTAAACTTTATCGGCATGGTCAGCAAGCAGTATTTTCCATGGATTTGATCACTGTTTTATAAATGACACATGAAAACCTAACCATAATGCATCTGCAAAAACTATCAACCCATGTCAGCCTGCTCAGTCTGCGAGGGCTAACAACGGTCGAACCTGTTTGTTATTGGTCAATTTTTGCATGTCAAAGGACCAGTCTACCATATGATTCAGTAAAATTTTTTGCTAGGTAAAGGTTTAAAACTTGAACCAATCTATGAATTATCATAATTTTTTAACAGGTTTTTTTTATCCCCCACCGAAGGCGGAGGGATATAGTTTTAGCGTTGTCCATCCTTCCGTCTGTCCTTCCGTCCTTCTGTGTGTCTGGCCGGGAGAATATCTCCAATACCATTGGACGGAATTTCATGAAACTTTATACATGTGTACAATAACCCATTCTGCTGATACCCCCCCCCCCCCTTTTTTTTTGGATTCGATGAAAAATGGCCGACTGGGAGCGATTTTAAGTTACGCAGTCAAGTACATTTTTCGGCAGGGTATATCATTTCAACGAAATTGATTATTTTTTTTTGTATTAATGGTTACTGCTATTTTCAAAATCACTTCAATTATATTGCAGTGGCCAGTGAACCAATCCATGATTTCCTGGAGTTTCCTTTGCAAGTCCGTTTGGTTACCAACATGTTAAGCCATGTACATTACCAAGACTGAAGAACAGAAGGTCGCTGGTTCCATCCCCGGCTCAATCAATTTCTTTCCGATGACTAATGATAGTCATCGCGACACAATTCATTCCTCTCTCACTGCTGACCATTGTTTCAACAGTGGTTATGTGGGAAAGCATGTTGAAAGAATACTGTGCGGAGAATTGGTAAAAGAAAATCCAGGAAAATGTGGATAGGTGCACTGGCCGCCATGTAATAACTGAAATGTTGTAAATGGCGTTGAACACCACACAATCAATCAATCAATCAATCAGTCATCTTCTGTCTGGAAACAAACCCACAGAATTAGCACTTACAGGGTTGCTTTTTGCAAGAATGTCCAGCAAAGCGGACAGAGCCTACCAAAGATCAGACTGCACATTTTGTGCAGGCTGATCTTGATCTACATTGGCCACAAAGGCATCTATTGTCGTGAAAGATGCTTTAAGGGTAAATACTCAAATTTCACAGAATTTATAAATACCTGCATGACAATACTCATCACAGCCCAAAAATAATACGGATTTTTCTGTGGTTTTAATTTGTGTAGAATCATAGCCGTTTGCTGCTGCTTTTTGTGGTCTCCAAGTCGTACGTAAGCCATAAACAGCGCAGTCAGGATCTCTTCGCTGTCAGGTCTTGCCTTGTGGGCGTTCTCGTACATATCCGCTATCAGGTCCACTGTAATAAATGATGAAATTTGTTAACTCTTTACCAAACGACAAAATTTTAGACTAGTCCAAGTTGAAAGCATAATGCAGAGGACAATTCAATTGTAGCTCAAATGGCAGGATTTGTCTCTGATAGGGTAGAAAACATTGTGAGAAAAGAAGAAAATGCTGGTTACCAGCATTTTCTTCTTTTCCCACAATGTTTTCCAAAAGCTTCTTCCTCAGGGTCGTTAAAACTCGGGATTGTGTGGTAAAGAGTTAAACTGGAAATAGTTATCAAACAATTGCATGTATTTAGTTACATGATTGAAATGAGTCTATGACGATCTTAGTTCATTACCATACTATCTTGAGTTTTATTTCTTTATTACATGGCACAAATTTTAGACTTGTCCAATCAAAAACATTTCTAGATGACATGTTAAATGTTACTCTAAAACTGAAATGATTTTGGAAGGATAGAAAATATTACATGAAAAGAAAAAAATAGTGGTAGCTTTTCTCATTTTCCCATAGTGTTTTCAGATGTCTTCTTTTTTTGTTATGAAACATCGTGACTGATTAAGGATCAACGACTCTATGAGAGCAGGCTTTTGAAAACATTGTGGAAAAATGTGAAAATGCTGGTAACCAGCATTTTCTCTTTTCCCCAACATGTTTTCAACCCTTTTTCAAGAAAATTCCAATTCATTCCAAGCACATTAAATTTAATGTCTCTAAATGCTGTCAAAACAGATGACATGTACACTTGGTTGTGATGTAAAGAGTTATATAGTTTGATAACTGAAAACAGACTTGTTCTAAATTACACTTATGTACACAGTAAGGAAGAGTTTACATAGAAAGCCTCTGTTTGCACATTACTTTGTTTTATGTTTACTTAATTCATAAATTTTACAGGTTATCAAATTTTCTAAGGAAGCTCCAACTTATGTTGTGAGTACACATAAGAATGTTCACATATGTGAACCCCAAAATAGTCACTCCGATAAAGTTTTCATGAATTTAAATTTTATTCAAATTATTTCATGGTGCATGTTAGATTTACTAGACATCAAAGTTTCCCAGTCAGAGTTGATAAAAACAGTTAAATAAAACACACTTATCATAACTATAACCAAAACAAAATATGCAAAATATTTATTACCACTAACAAATGTATATTAAACTAATAACTTATCTTTCTTTGATGTCATTGATCCTATAGATACAAAACAACAACCTTGAGGAAGATGCCTTTTGAAAACACTTTTTCTACAACGTTTTTTACCCTTCCAAAGACAAATTTAAGTTTGTAGGTCACATTCAATTTGTCATCTGCAAATGCTTTCAATTTGTTTTGTTTCTGTATTGGAGTTTAATGCTGTTTTCAACAGCTCAAGTCATATCATAGCGGCCAGTGCATCTACACATGTGTTTCCTGGCTTTCTGACACCGGTACTGACACAACTTTCTTTCCAAGCCACTGACTACTTTTCTCACATGCATCAGAGGTGAGAGGCAAAAAATTATTAAAGGATATTTGCCACAACCGGTTACCGAACCTCCAACCACCAGATCATGAGTCTGATACACTAACCACTGAGCTACCTGGGTGGGCTGCTTTCGATTTGGACCTGCCTAAAATTTTATTGTTTGGTAAAGGGTTAGAGATACACAATGATATACTGGAGACTTTACGGCAGATTATCTATTTATTATCAAGCAAAAAGGAAAAAAGTTCTGAGGAAGAGGCTCTTTGAAAATATTATGGAAAAAGGAGAAAATGATGGTAATCACCACTTTTCCCTTTACCCACAACATTTTATATCTTGTCAAAGAAGTTCATTTGCACCACTTTCAGATACCAGCATTTTCTCCTGTTCTTATGTTTTCTAGTCTACCCTGTCAAAGAACTTCAGTTCATTTGTACCACTTTCAGACTTGTCCCCTGCATGTGCTTTCAATTTAGAGCAGTCTAAAATTCATTGCTTCAGAAATGGCTAAAAGAGAAAGCTTTAGGTGTATTAAAGCTGAGAAGCTTGATATGTGTTCACAGGCTATCTCTACATAAGTGAAGAAAACTCTGTATAATGAACAGTATTATGAAATATATGTGTATAAGAATATATATCAAATAAACATATCAATACAATCAGCTTTTTAAGTTAATTTACGAGAAGGAATTTGAGAAACTTGGTGAAAACATTTAGGAAAAACAAAATGTACCTATATATCAACAGACCTGTAGATAGCTGTGGAATTAATCAAAGCTTTAACATTTTACCACACAATTCTGATTTTTAATGACCCTGAGAAACAAGTCTTTTGATAACATTATGGGAAAAGAGGAACATGTAAATACTAGTAACCAGCCTTAACTCCTTTTCCAAATATTTTTTCTTCTATTACAAGTACAAATCATATCATTAGAGCCATATACTGCCAAAATGCTGTTTGCAAATGCTTTCAATCTGGACAAGTCTACATTTTTGTCGTGAGGTTAAAAGGCTTGTTGAAGAAACCCTAGAAAATCTGTGAAAACATTTGCATACAGAATTATATCTATGAATAAATTATTAGAACACTAAAACACATAAAAGCACAATCTTCATAACTTTAGTATCATTTGTATTCTTGATTTCGATGACAGAATCTTACATGTTTTTAACTCTTTACCAAACAATCCCGGATTTTCACAGCTCTGAGAAAGAAGCCTTTTGAAAACCTTGTGGGAAAAGAAGAAAATGATGTTAACCAGCATTTTCTCCTTTTCCCACAATGTTTTCCACTCTTCCCAGAACAAATGTCAATTTTTGAGTCACATAAATTTTGTCGTTTTCAAATGCTTTCAATTTGGACCAGTCTAAAATTTTGTTGTATGGTAAAGAGTTCAGTAAGAAATTAGCCTTGCCACTGGATTGATACTTTACAAATTGAAAAAATTCTACAATGGTCCGAATTGAAAGTATTTGTAGATTAAAAATGTTGATCACATTATAAGATTTGTCTATGATAGTATTAAAGACATTGTTGTAAAAGGAGAAAATGCTGGTTACTAGCATGTTTTCCTTTTCTCACAATGTTTTCAAAAACCTTCTTCACAGTCAGTAAAAGTCGGAATTGCATGGAAAAAGGTCAAACAAGCGCCTTGCACGCTGGTGCCAATGCTCAGCTGCCGGTGAATTATCAGTGAATTTTTAAGTAAAAAAGGGCTGTAACTTAGTCAAAATTGTTCTGAGGGTTATCTACCCTTCTGGTTCTCCTTTTCATACGCAACATTAAAAAGTAGCCCAAGTTCGAAGTGAATATCTTCAATAATGACAGAGATATGGGAAAATACAGGACTAAAAGTAGCCCAAGTTTGAAGTGAATATCTTCAATAATGACAGAGATATGGGAAAATACGGGACTTTTCGTTTGACGATGTAGATAACATGGCTATCACACTACATCGGATTTTTTTCTCCAAAATAAGTTGAGCAAAAAATCTTTTGTGGGTTTCTCCTGTAAAGTCTGTTATCCTGGATATGACTACTGGATCAGGTAAGAATATACTGAAACTATCTCTAGTATAAACAAGCATACACTTGTACTACCATCCACTGACATCGCTTCAGAGCCCAGCTGGTTAGCTCAGTGGATAGCGTATTATGACCTGGTGGTTGAGGATTCAATACACAGTTGAGATAAACCTTCTTTCTGCTGCTTTTTCCCCCTCTCACCTCGGATGCATGTGAGAAAGGCACTCTGTGGCTTGGAATGAATGTGGTGTCAGTACTCATGTGAGAAAGCAAGGAAACACATGCGTAAGTGCACTGACTGCCATGATATGACTGAAGCTTTCAAAACAGTCTTAAACTCAAATGAAAATAACCATAAATATCCCTTCAGTGTTTTTTCTAGATCTGACTTGGACGTCTCTGGTGAACATTGTGTGAAACGATAGAAAACAATGATAAACTGCATTTTCAACTTTTGCCACAATGATTTCTTCCCTTTAAATGACTAATTTCAGTCTCTGAAGCATGTTAATGAAGCATTCAGCAAATGCTTTCAATTTGTACTAGTCTATAATTTTGTCATCTAATAAAGAGTTACGTCTTCATCAAACAATCCCAAGTTCTAACAATCCTTAGGAAGAAAGCTTTTGAAAACATTATGGGAAAAGATGCTGGTAATTTTCTCCTTATCTCACAATGTTTTTTATCCTTTAAAGACCACTCCCTTTACCTGAGCCACATATTGTCTTCTGCAAATGCTTTCAATACGGGCAAGTTTAAAGACACATCTATACTCATTTTCTGACTGTTTTTAACCCATTTCATCTTTATTTTATGAAACTATTATCATTCTCGTATCTTCATGCCAATTGCTCCTGACAGTTTTTAAGTTGCACAGATTATAACCAATAGAAAATGCATTTCATTTTCTTGGGGCCATCAAAGAAATCACTATTGTCCTTTCTGCTTTCAAATTGAAGACAGATCCCTTGAGTTTCTTTATCTCTTCTACCATACATATCAGCAGCTTGTCTATGTTCACACAGCTAACTAAATCTTGAACCATTCTACATTCTATCAAATTTTAACAGCATTTTTTCACTCTGGCTATAATGATGTATCTTTAAAATTCTGTCATCTGGTAAAGAGTTAAAGACAAACACAATACTTACTAGCTTTCATTGACTTTGCTTCAGTGTTTTTCCAGGCTTTGACATTATTGGGAGAGTCATCTGTTAAAGAGTAACAGTTTATTTTAACTCACGAGGTCATTGTCGCTTTCTGAAAGTGTCCTGAGTTTGTGTGATGACCCTACACATTTTTTTTTTGTTTCATAATTTGAGAGAAAGATGAGTTTCAAAACACACATGAACACACAACCCATTTCACACTTCAAAATAGATACAAATGAACATCAATAGAGAAAGAGGGAATGGTTAATTTTGAAACAACCATCCTCCAAGGAAAATAATATTTAATCAAGAAACTAGTAACTTTAGTCCTGAAAAGGTTATACAGAAAAACCTCGTTAGTTTGTAGAGCACTGGACCTGAGTTTTTTATACAAACTAAACATAGTACTAACTAAAAAGATTGACTGTGTTCGGGTATTTTCAATACTGCATACCGAAAGAGACAATAGGATTTATGCAGCATGTCTTGCAGTACCCTAAACTGATACTGATTGTATTTCCTGTAACTGTCCAAACCATGGAAATTTACTTGTCTTTACTTTTCATCCATCTAATAAATACACATATATATCTCATAATAAATACATCAAAACAATTTATCCGTTGTTTTAATATTCATTAAATTTTGTCAGAGTGATTTCCCCTTCTGGAGATCAAGTCACTAAAAGGACTTCAGACCATTATCATCTGTTTATCCCTTGTCGCATGTTTTTAGAAATTCTGTAAATGTTAAATTATCTTTTGATCAAATAACTGACATTATTATTCAAGCAATGCCATAAATTACACTCGCAATTAACAACTAATTGATACCGATCAACACTGCCAATCAACAGGTGTGAAAATTAAGGTTGGTCACAAGTTTTCACACCTTAAGTTTGCAAGCAGGTTTATTTATATACCAACTAAAGGCATGAAACTGTGTTCGAAAAATATTTTGGTGCCATGAAAATAAAGTAAATATACTACAAAGTATGCATTGGAATTTAACAATAATAAAGAAGAATAAATATTAGGACCGAAGATAGCATACAAACAAACACATAGCGGCCAACCAGCGCCATACGAACTAATGAGGTTCTGCTGTATGTCCAATTTCACATCACGCTATACCAGAAAATTTACTGACACGCCACAGCAACTTCAAACCAAACACAGGTAAACTTAACTTCAATCAATTCCGTAACTGTTTCCCAAAAAAAATGATTACTGCCCCAATGAAGAAGGTCCTTAAACTTACAGGCCTTTACCACCCAATTCCAAGTTTTAACAATCCTACGAAAGAAGCCTTTTGTAAAAATTGTGGGAAAAGGAGAAACTGCTGGTAACCATCAGTTTTTCCTTTTCCTAAAATCTTTTCTACTTTATCAGAGAATTTGAGCTTATTTTTACCAATTTTAAATTTCTTGTCTGACGAAATTTGAATTTGGGAGAGTCTGAAATTTGCTGTGTGGGAAAAGATGGAAATGCTGAAACCAGCATAATTCATTTTCACCATGTTTTCTGACCTTTCAAAAACAAATCCTGCTGTGTGGACCACATTTAACCCTTTGCAAAACAATCCCATGTTTTAACATCCCTGACGAGGGAGGCTTTTGAAAACATTATGGGTAAAGGAGAAAATGCTGTATACCAGCATTTCCTCTTTTTCCCACATTGTTTTTTACCCTTTCAAAAACAAATCCCATTACTTTCAGGCATATCAATTTTTGTTTCTACAAATGCTTTCAATTTGGACATGCCTAAACATTTTTTAGAGTTACATGTAATTTGTTTCGTACCAATGCTTTCAATATGGACAAGCCCAAATTTTTTTCATAAGGCAGAAAATTAAGCACACAATCAAGTGGCCTGCCCAAATTTTTTCCGTAAGGCAGAAAACTAAGCACACAGTCAAGTGGCCTGCCCAATTTTTTTTTCCATGAAGCAGAAAATTAAGCACACAATCAAGTGGCCTGCCCCAAATTTTTTTTCCATAAGGCAGAAAATTAAGCACACAATCAAGTTGCCTGCCCAAATTTTTTTCCATAAGGCTGAAAATTAAGCACACAGTCAAGTGGCCTGCCCATTTTTTTTTCCATAAGGCAGAAAATTAAGCACATAATCAAGTGGCCTGCCCAATTTTTTTTCCCATAAGGCAGAAAATTAAGCACACAATCAAGTGGCCTGCCCAAATTTTTTTTCCATAAGGCAGAAAATTAAGCACATGATCAAGTGGCCTGCCCAATTTTTTTTCCACAAGGTACAAAATTAAGCACACGATCAAGTGGCCTGCCCAAATTTTTTTTCAATAAGGCAGAAAATTAAGCACACGATCAAGTGGCCTGCCCAAATTTTTTTTCCATAAGGCAGAAAATTAAGCACACGATCAAGTGGCCTGCCCAAATTTTTTTCATAAGGCAGAAATTAAGCACACAACCAAGTGGCCCGCCCAAATTTTTTTCACAAGGCAGAAAATTAAGCACACAATCAAGTGGCCTGCCATAGACCTGCACTCCTCTACTCAGTACTCTTATAGTAACCTGGGGAAGCTCAAGACATTTGTTGCTTACTTTTAGATAGACTCATTCTAAACTTACAGGGCCCAACAATTGTCCAACCCAAAGTTAGAGTAGCCTGTCTGAACAAGAAATCTATTTCTAAACTCTTCAACACATGACAAAACTTTAGACTTGTCCATTTTGACAGCATTTGTAGTCAACAGATTATATGTGGACCCAATAACAAGATATCTTTAGCAGGATCCTAAAAATGTTTGGAACAGGGAGAAAAAATGCTTGTTTAAAAAAGCAATGACTGCCTCTAAGTTCGGAAATAAAAAAAAAAATTGCAGACTATATGCAATTGCACAGAACAGACAGGAAGAGGGTTGAAATCAAAGTTATTCTATGTAAACACAGTGATCTAGTGATATATTTTAAAAATCAAACGCTACAGTCTATTATAACAATACTGTGAACAACAACAGCACTCTAATGGTTACAGTACAAATCAACTCTGTGTGCAAAGAAGCAGGGTGAAAGAAGAACACTTACGCTTATGTATCTCTCTGTAACATATGGCCATTGCTTGAAGCGTAGCCTCATCTGTTGGATGCTGGTCGTGAACTTCCTGCAGAATGACGGAACTGTCATCATGTCTCCCTAGTCGGAGTAATGCTAACGATTTCAAAACCTGTAATAAGGCAATAGCAATATAATGGAATATTAAAACAGTCTGCATTTCTGTGTGGTCAGATTAGGTTGATTCGCCTCTTTAACCCTTTACCACATAATCCCGACTTTTAATGACCCTGAGAAAGATGCCTTTTGAAAACATTGTGGGAAAAGAAGAAAATGCTTGTAACCAGCATTTTCTCCTTTTCCCACAATGTTTTCTACCCATTCTAATACAAATTTCAAATTTTCAATCACTTTTATCTTGTTGTCTGCAAATGCTTTCAATTTGGACCAGTCTAAAATTTGTCGTCTGGTAAAGACAACAAATTAAATGGGGGACAAACCACAGTATCTGTCCTTGAGATCATTGAAACATTGTGGGAAAAGAAGAAAATGCTGGTTACCAGCATTTTCTTCTTTTTCCACAATATTTTCAAAAGCCTTCTTCTTCAGGGTCATTAAAACTCGGGACTGCGTAGTAAACAGTTATCTCTTTACCACATAATCCCAAGTTTTAACGACCCAAATGGAGAGGAATTTTGAAAACATTGTGCTCCCACACAGAAATCCTAAATGTTGTAATGTTCCCTATCATTACATACCTTTCTTTTAAAACCATAAAAAAAAAAATCATAAAATGAATCCATAAAAAAAGAAAGACAGCACCGCATGCAAATGCTAATACCTAGCTGCAGTTGCTTTGTGTGTAAATTTTTGTGAAAAAATGTCTAGGTTTGACTACAAAGTCAACTAAAATCTTCATTATTCTTTGTTTAAAATTGCACATTGAGAAACTTTTCGGTTGTAAAGTCACCAGAGATCTATCAACCGCTTGCAAGTGACTGTACAAATTTCTTTTCTCAACATGCCATTTTAAACAAAGGGGAAGGAATACTGCAGTCTACATGTACTTTGTTTTTTAAACAAAGGGTAAGGAATATTGCAGCTTACTTTGTCACCAAACTTTGACATGTTTTAAAAAAAATTATGAATAAAAAACTGTTTATACATTTTCCATTGAGAAAACAGGCTTTTAACATGGAGTAAATGAGTAAACAAGGTATTGTTATGGGACAAAATCATCTTTTTTTTCGCACAGTCAAATGATCAAGGCATCCCTATTGCTCTAAAGAAGGCTCGCAGCGCACATAAGTGTTTCTGCTATGGTCTACACATAACAAACAAATAACTGGATATGAATGCTTTGTAATAACTATCAAAATTAATGAGAAAGTACCAGCTTGACTTATCGTGTGAACACAGTTTTTAAGACCAAGTGACATGTCGTCACTGTACAGAATCCCAAGTCACATACAAAGCATACTTCCAATCTTACACTGTAACTTTGTGGCCAGTCTAGATCAAGATCAGACTGCAGAAAACATGCAGTCTGATCTTTGATCCACAGTCCACTTTGCTAAATCTTGCTAGATATGAGCAACCATGAAACTGCTATTATTTGGTTATCATTTCATCTAAAAATGTCTGTTCAGTCTATCACATATGAAAACTCATCCTGCTAAATAACTAAAATGAAATTTTCCTTTCGATAGTAGGAACCCAAATACTGATATTTCAAAGTTATGTTTTGGGAAATAACATCTCCTTATCTGACAATGTAGATCCAAGATCAGACTGCCCCTAAGGGTTATGTGGCACATGTATTACCTTTGCACACTGCAAGTCCTTTTGTTTCTTCAACACTTTATCGGCTTCTTGAATGGCTTTCTTGTTGTTCCCATTATCAAGACAATCTGAAGCAGAGTAACAGATATAATAATAACAACAATAACAACAATAATAATAATAATAACTTTATTAAGGAAAAATGTAAGGAAAATACAAGTCATTGACATGAAAATGTCAATCTTCAGCAATAAAATTCAGTTTTAAAAAGTTCCATATGAGTTTCAGGAAATTTGTATCCTTTGTCTAACATTGTGTGGCATATTGTCAAAAACAGACTCTATCTGCATACAGTACTACATTCAATACACTAATTTAATAACACATAAATAAAATAAATAAATAATGTATGTTTTTATACAATAAAAATGCTTAGAATACATGTACCACCATTATGACTTTTCCGTTTATAATAATTGATCTCTAAATGCATAAGCAGAGCCTGGTAGCACAGTCAGTAGGACCTGTGACCAAGGGGTCGCTGGTTCTAATCCCCAGCTCGGCCTATTTCTTTTCCAGGATTAATGATAGTTACTGCAATAGGACTTATCCCTCCCTCAAAGCTGATCTCTGTTTTGCTGATAATTATGTAGGAAAACAGCAAGAGTTTGGGAATAATACTGTGAAAAGTACTGGTAAACAAAACTTTGGGAAAGCTGCGATCTCTGAAAAAGTGGAAAACCTCAAGCATAAGTGGCAAAATCTATTATGACAAACTTGTGTGATGACGAACCATCTGGTACTCTCTCAGAATAACAGAAAATTCTAAAATTAAAAAGAGAAACAAGAAAAAAAGAAGACTTAAAATCTTGTGTACAGAGAACCCATTTTGGGCTTTCCTATCATTATTTACATGGGGGTATAGCCGAAGTATGTGGACAAAAGCTATAACTTATTTACTCCCTATGCACAAGGCTTGATATTATGACATCTTGTAGAAAAAATATTTCAAGTAATATGATCTAAATAATTGTATCATGAAGTTAGGGTTTTCCCTTGGCAACAAAAATAGGGGGTCATTGTGACCCCCTAGTCAACACAATGACCCCCTAGTCAACACAATGACCCCCTAGTCAACACATTGACCCCCTAGTCAACACAATGACCCCCTAGTCAACACAATGACCCCCTAGTCAAAAATAATGGGGGTCATTTTGGAATTTGTGGAAGGGGGGGGGTTCACAACAAAATGTAATTGGCTTAGACAAAAGCTATTATTTGTGAAACTATGTGTGTTTTTGTGTTTTCTAGTCACAGTAAATCTTTGTATACCCTATATACAGTATGCTATATATGTATTATTAAATTGTGATAGATATTTAAATAACACCAGAGATTCTCTAAATACTAGTAGAGGGAGCTTACAGCCTAAATGGCACCTTTTTCATAAAGAGTATCCGGAGTATGCTTTATTTATGGCTGTTCTTAACAAGCAAATATGCCCTAGCTGCAGACAAGCTGTCATATCTCCGAGTAATATTAATGTTTCATGGGTATCATCATGACTGCTAGTGTTTTGATGATGCACAAGGGTTGATTTCTAAGTTTGTGCAGCCTCTCTCCCTGGTAAAGGTTTATTTTGTTTATCATAGAAAATCGACCATTTAATTGGTGAAAATAGCTTGTTGTCCGCCGGACTGGGAAGTCTCCATTGTTTTTCTTGATAGGGAATATCCATTTTGGCCGAAAATAAACTATTTTCATCACTTAAATGGCTGAATCCTGTGTTTCAACACACGGGTCTCATTCATGCTGCTGTTTTCAACGAATAACGAAGTGAATCTCTTTGGCTAATTCACAGTAAACCCTCGAGACCCTGAAATGTGTTTCTGGTCAGTGGTTGGTCTTACCATGCATTTTATCATCTGATCTTCGTTTAAGGGCTCTTCTTCTTTGCAGACAGCAAGAATGACGTCGATTTTGACAGAACAATAATATTTCCATTAGAGATCGACTGGTTTAGTTAAGACCCATTTAAAGACCGACGGTAATCTAGTAAAATTGATACACAGTCCAGTGTTTTGTCCCATTTTCTCTTCATACTCCAGCTTTTTCATCTACTCGCGATGTAACAGTGTTGCAGGTAGTATTTACGATTGTTAGTAGCTATTAGTTGTGTGTCAAAAATGACGCATTGTTGAATGTCATATTATTGGTAGTCCCTATGAAAACCTGTAGTTTACATTACCAGGACGGGTCATCGAAATTGTTTGCACTTGTGTATATTCTGTTGATAGAATGGCCCCACACTTTAGAAATTAGCTAGAAACATTATGATAATAAAGTCTACAGTTGCCAGATTGCTTGTATACAAAAGGTACAAAAGGTAGAGTGAGGGAAGATAAACTGTTTGTGAAGATATGAAGAGCTGCCTTTCAATCTCATGTTGTAGGCACAGTGCTGCTGAACTGGTCAGATGTGTGCTTAATGATAACTGGCACTAAACGATAATGAACCACTTCAATGAACTTCAGACAATAGCTCAGGCCTTGCTGTACAGTTGTATTTCAGATTGGTTCTGCAGTGTTTTCCAGGCATGGGTAAGCTGCATCACCACTAGTGTTGGGCAGTAATCACAAACGATTATTGCTCTATAATCGGAAGAGCAAACCAACTAGCTATCTTTTGTAAAATCTGTTTCTCCATTTCACTGAGAATGCCTTTTTGCTTTAAATTCTGGGACAATTTGTCCACATGATATTAAGTTTATAAAGATATCATGTTTTGTACAATAAAAATCAAAGGATATACATTATTTCCAAACCAGTTAAAAAAAAAAATCAGACCTTGTTCATATATCAAGCATTTGCAGACAACATTCCTCCTTTCCCCCCATGTTTTCAAATTAATTTGTCCATTAGAATAGCAGATAACTTTAAAATTTGTCAATTTATTCTAAATAAGAGGATTAACACCTTTATTATGTTTTCATAAATGACTCGCCAGCTTAATTACCTGTGATAAACAGAGCCGCGTGTGTCCTTCGCATTTGATACTGATCCTGTTTATTAAAGCCCATATATCTGCCAGATGCAAGACAGCTAGTTTATAGGAAGCTTTAGACAAATATTTTATGCGTCAGATTGACATATAGGTATATATTTTTTGCATGAAAGATGGGTCATTTCAAATTTCCAAGTGTCAAAATCCTGGGTCCGGGGTAAAATGAGAACCCTGCCTAGTTGTCAAGTTTGTCAAGACAACCATGGACAAAAATTTCTTGCTCATTTTTCTGGCCAGTTTTTGTGTTTGTTGTCCACCATGTTGAATCAAAGAGTGTGATTAGTTACAAAACCAAGCACTAAAAACCAGTATTCATGTTTCTGGACCGAGGGAGTTCTGGTAGCGACTACAATCGATTCCAGGATTTCTCAATAGATTATCGCAATCGGAAGCCCAAACCAACTGACTTTCGACTACAGTCAATCATCAGCCCACCACTAATCACTACTGTGAAGAAGACGGCAAGAATATTTTAGAAAGAATGACGTTGATGTCGTTAATCATAATGTGACCTGCACGGGTGCATGTATGGTCATGTTTGTATGTATGTAATTCATTTTCTGTTTATTGTAACAGTTTGCACTTTGTTGTGAATATCAGATAGTGATTTTGTCAGTGATGCGCAAAAAATTTAACAGTGAAGCTCCAATGGTTTCGTTACAATGGCGTCTGTCAAAAAGCTTTTGGCGAACCCTCCTATAGCTACAAGAAGAAATTAAGTACAACACAACTCCAATTGACCCTCTAAATTTAATTTTATTCGTCTACAATAGTTACCAAAGAATTTTGCATCAACAGGCATTGTTTGAAAGAAGTGTTTTCATTTGTCATCTCAATGCTTTTAACTTGGACATGTCTACACTGTAATTTGGTCGTCGGGGCAAGTGTTAAAAAAAAAAAAACCCGGTTCAGTAGACAATCGGTTTGAGGAACAAACAATTCAATAAAGTAAGAAATATTTGAAGCAAGATATATACTCTTCAAAGCGATCAGTCCATAACTAGGCATCTCGAAAGAAACTACCAAAAACAAACTGACATTTGAAAATGTCAAATCATGTTCTGTCGGTTTTGCTTCTGTCATCAAGATTAGGTTGCAGACACGGGGATGGCAGCTATGCACTGATCTAGAAGGATATCTACACATACGCTGTGCATGAATAGCTGCAATAAATTTACCGTAGATTGGACGTAATCGTCTTTCAACAACTTCTGATGTCGCCCGCATATCCACATGGCTACGGGACGCCATATTGTCGTCTATGTCTCGTTGCACCGACAGGTGCTTCTCGCGGTAACAAATCAAAGCACTGGAAGTACCAGTTTGATCACGAATATTGCCATAATCTCCAGCTAGATGGCATTCTACAAATACACATCTATCTAATTTGGGCATTCTGGGTACAGAACCGGACTACTTTTCAAAATAACCGTTACTTTGAATTTCAAAATGAAATAAACGCTTACTCAGTAAAACGCTACCTGGTGCGATTCATTCAGCTATGATCGGCTAGCATGTAACCTATGCATCGGCCATTTACTAAAACAGCCCCTACATGCTTGGGTAATAGGCTAATAGCTTCGGTATAAGCCCTACTTTTCCCAGGTATACGGGGATGTGTGATGCATCATAGCAGACAGGTCGAATATTCGAAGAATATGACATGCGCAGACAACGCCATTCAACCAGAGTGAATATGACGTAATTTACGCGCATTTACCTTACATTTCTTGCGCTTCACGTAATATTGTAATGTGTTGTTATGTGATGGGGTATGCCACGGGAAATTACCAAAAACGAGTGTACTGGATTTTTGACGAAAGTCCCAACAAAAACAGGGTTACAAACATGAAATAAATACATGTAGATTTTTTTTTCTGTGAAAGATCGAAATTTATTTCATCTCCTGAACATCAGCGGTAATCAGAGTGGCTGCGCCACTCGTGAATATATTAACGATGATGTTCACTTGATGAAATAAATTTCGATCTTTCACCCCCCCCAAAAAAAAAAAAAAAAAATAATATCCTTTGTTTATCCATTCGAGTATATCAATATCAAGCAGTCCCAAGTATCATCAGCTACGTACTCAAATTTTACATGATATCCCTCGTCCGCCTATAACCTCCAACCTCCTAAATGGAAACGAACACCTTACGTTCAAACAAAACAAATGCCCAGCGCTTCATCAAAGCATCAAAAACATTTTCTTAGTAGGCTGGGTGTCCGGAGCCAGTCGTCATCTCAATCTCCATTGCTATGATCAAATAACAGAAATCCACCCATATATTTATAACGTTTTGTGATCTCCCAAGTGACGGGACAGGGATGTGTATATACGATCCCTGGACGGGAGAAGAAAACAGGAAGTGGTTATGATTTCTATACTTTTTTTTTTATTATTATTTTAGGCAATAATTATATTCTTTTGTTTAAAGCTATGGCATCTCAACACGTGGTATTTCTGAATAAGTATAAAAAAATCTTTAGGAGAGGAATTAACATAAATTATTTATAGCTTGTTTTCCAATCCTATCTGTCAACCCTTGCAACTTGTTATACCATGTATCATTTTCTTTATTTTACATGTCTATTTGTACCAGCTTCAATAAATAAAGTTTAAACTAAGTTTAAACTAATATCAAGCAGTAGGTCAAAAGTCAGCGCATTCCGAAAAAAAGGCCTAAAACTCCGCGCAAAATCTCAGTTTTAGAAGGTGATGACCTTTTAGGTCTCAAACCTTCTTACGTCAATTGTCAAACTATGGCCCTGTGTCGAACGAATCACTCCTCTGTTTCAAGAAATAGGTCCTCATATATCAATACACAGATGCGTCTATGTCATCTGATATGTGAAAATAACATGCGGGTAAAAAAAAAATGTGCAATCCAATTACACAAACTTTCAGAGTTGAATGTCATAGAATTAGCACTTGATTTAAAACGTTTCGCCGCTTTGACGTGGCCTAGTATATACAGTCTGCATCGCGGACGAATAGGTGAGAAAAATACCCCAAAACATCTCAACCAATTCGAAAAAGACCCCAAACCACTGTAAATACACCCCAAACCATTTTCGTATCACCTATTATGGAACGCCGTAGCTGTCACATGTTAATACATTTCGAGTTTTCGTATTTAAAAAAACTTTATTATGTCATTGAATGCATTATTTCGTCAGCTAAGAAAGCGTTTTTCTCAACACATGAATTTGTTATCTTATAAATAAATGTTCAGATGACGAACTCTCAACTTATTATATTTTAACGCTATCTTATTATGTTAAAGGAATAAGAGACCTGCTTGATTCTTTGCGTTGTTATGTTGAAAAACAAAGCTGTCAAATGGTGTTACTGTTAGGTCTATGCTCTGTGTTATTGTGTCCGACACACGAAAGTTTTTATTACGTCAATCAGACGTGTTGCTGCGTTAGGCCGGTACTTTAATCTGTCAATTTTCGACATGTAGAGGTTAAAGAACTCTTTTGACTTTTTTAAGTTTTGTATAAATGTGTCTTTTAAAATGTTATTGTATTAATAAGATGAGTTAAATGGTCGATATTTTGTGTTGTTCTCTTAAACGATAATCTTGACTTGTCAGTTTGTTGTATTGTTATTTCTGAATGTTACTTTATTGTGTTTATGGGATATACTGATTGGTCGATTCTTTGTGGTGTTGGCTAAAGAACAAAGTTAACGTGTCCAAGAGTTATATTATAGCGTTTATACGCCATGTTGATCTGTTCATAGGCTATGTTGATTGGTCAACTATTTGTTTCGTTGGGTAAAAAAACAAAGGTATTATGTCTGCATGATACTTCAGTTTGTGCATACACTACGTTGACAGGCCGACTATTCAGGTCGTTGGGTTAAAAAAAACACGGTTAGCTTGTCAACCAGTTGTGTCATTATGTCTATACACCATGTTGTTGTGTTTATAGAACATGTTGACCGGTAGATTATTTGTGCTGTTGGGTTAAAAGATAATGTTGGGTTATTGAAATGCTGTATTACTGTGTCGAACGAGCATGTTGACCGGTCGTTCCTTTGTGTTGTTAGGTTAAAAAACAAAGTTAAGTTGTCAACAGTTAGATCATTATATCTACATTTCATCCTATTGCGTTTAAAAGACATGTTAACTGGTTGATTCTGTGTTGGTTGGTCTATGAACAATGTTGGTTCATCAGACAGTTGTATCGTGATGAACTTACAGACAACAACTCAAATGTTTTTCAAATGATAGCATTTGACCTTGAATAGGTAGAAAACATTGTGGGAAAAGGAGAAAATGCTGGTTACCAGCATTTTCTCCTTTTCCCACAAAGTTTTCATCATCCTTCTTTTTTAAGGGTCTCTAAAATTCAGGATTGTGTAGTAAAGGGTAAAAAAATGTTAGATGGAGTGAGAGGTAATGGAATATGAATATTGAAAATCTTTTGTAGTTTAAGATGAAAGGAAATAAAGACAATTTGCCCCGAGTAGCAATTACAATTTTTTTCTCCCCGCTGTTTTGCATATTAATGGAAAGGTTGAATTTTCAATTAGTTTTCAAAATGGGATATTAATCCAAATCATCATTGGAAAAGAAGCAGTTGTTGCTGAAATTTGCGTGTCTAGAAATACATTTAGAAATACAGTTACGGGCTAAAGACATGTTTATTCTAAGGGCCCCTGTGGTGAAAAATGGTGACATGTTTATTTTAAGGACCCCTACCATTTTGCTGGCAAATTTATGCCATTTTATCTTTTTTAGAGATATTTCTTGTTTTCGGTGTAGGTGATTACGCTGGCTTTTGGCATACATCTTGGTATCTATATACTGGAATGAATAAATGGTAATTTGCGATTGGTAAAAAATGTGGAAATGCTTATTCTGCGGGCCTACATGCCTATTTGCGGGCAAATTTATGATAACATACAAGCGTTGTATCTGCAAAAATGTATCGACCCAGGTCAGCATGTGCAGACCGCACAGGCTGAACTGAGTCGATACATTTTGGCTTTGGTCGACTTTCTGCATGTCAAAGGACCTTTGTACCTCAGGAATCAGGGAGTTGTTAAACAAAATGGATTTTATGGGCCGATAAAATTTTTATGTGATGACTCGCTCGGTATCATGCCTCATGGGGATACATTAAACCCCCTCTTGCCGACCGACGGACCGACCGACATTAGCAAAGCAATATACTCCCACTTCGTTGAAGGGGGGCATAAATATGAAATGATCTATTCGATTTTCCTGAACCCCTCTCCCTTCCCCCCCCTTGTAAAAAAACCCTGGATCCGCCCCTGAACCTTCAACACACAATGCGCGCGTGAGAGATATAGACAGACCATGTAGATTAAGATCAGACTGCCTTACCTTTTGCAGACGGTGAAGATCAAGATCAGACTCTGATCTTGATTCTGCATCGTCCGCTATGTTGCTAAACATACTGGCAAAATAACCTTGAAATTGCCTTAAAGGTGGCCCTTCAGATTTTGGGACGAAAATTTTACAAAAATACAAAAAAATCATCCTTATACTCCCAAAGCCTTTTAATTTTCATTCATAAAACCCCAGTAGTCGAAAACCATCCGACAACAGGAAAAATTGGAGATTTACTACGGCCCAGGTCGACACCGACGGGAAACACGTTCTATTTTTACATGAGCAACTCGCTCATTTACATACCGGAAATACAATGACAAAGCTTCAAACATAGCGTCCGAAGAAGACATTATGGAAAATAATTACATGTTTGTTATGTTATGGAATTTAAGTCTAATCATGGATCCATAAAATTCATTTTGTCTAACAACCGACTGAACCCTGAGGTAGAAAGGTCCTTTGACATGCAGCAAATTTACCAAAAGCAAAAAGTTTCGGCACAGGTCAGCCTGCGCGGACTGCGCAGGCTGACCTGGATCGATACTATTTGTAGATGTATTAAATTCCCTTTTTTTTCCAGCGCACGGTTCATGTACACTGGCAAATGGGGTTGGGTACAATTTCTTTCCTGAACACACAAAAAAAACCAACATTAGATCTATTCAAATTCGTCAAGTCTAATTCGTTTTTGAAGAACAAAGCTCAAAAATCATCTTAAATAATACAACTATTATTAGATAAACTCCAGGCTGGCTGACACTTAAACTGTTAAACAGCGGACGAAATCGTAGTGCAAAAAAACATAGTCCGATCCGGAAGTTACCGAGTTTAAAGTATTTTCTACCATACGCGCAGGAGTACAGATACATATTATGTTTCCAATATAGGTTGGAAAGATTAATCTAATATAGGTTGGAAAGATTAATCCGTGTGTCTTAAAAATATTTGACAGACTCTTGTATTGTCCTTTTATGGAAGATCCGTTGTAATTTTTCGAAGAGGTGGACTAGAACGAGGCCTTAAACTAGACCAACTCCTCGTTTGACATGTATAAGACCTACTTATCGCAGTAAGAGAGTCACAGGTTTTCTCAATGTATTAGGAAAGTTTGGATGTTCGTTATGTATGTAAGTAGGTGACTTATATTTATATATTGTTTTCGGGCTATGCTCTATGAAATGGGGTTTAATGCATCTTCAAACAGTATCGACCCAGGTCAGCCTGCGCAGTTCGCGCAGGCTGACCTGGGTCAAAACTTTTTGCTATTTGTTAATTTTCTACATGTCAAAGGACCATTCTACCTAAGGGTTCAGTCGGTGATGAGTTACTCGGTATTATGCATCACGTGGATGCATTTAACCCCCTCTTGCCAGAGCATGGCTCAATTATATTCATATATTTATGCACTTTGATTCTTCGTTTTTACTCCGGGATGAAAGTGCATTTTTTTTCTCACATCGCATACTTTGATATTATATTTGGCTGATTTTCACGTGCTGTTAGGGACGACACTACATTTAAAAACTTTCTGTCAAAATTTCTGTAAAATCTGTATGTTGGGGTTCTGTGCGGCTCAGTGGTAAAGTGTAGAAATCGTGACCTGGAGGCCCCAGGTTCGAGCCTCACCGGCTCCACTGGGTTTCTCACAGGAGTGTCCGTGCCCAAGACACTTCAGAGCTCCAGCCTAGTACCGGTGAAACCCAGGAAAACATGTATAAGTGAGCTGTCGCCGTGATATGACTGAAATAATGTTGAAA
The DNA here is from genome assembly GCA_946811185.2 of Hippopus hippopus. NCBI lineage: Eukaryota > Metazoa > Mollusca > Bivalvia > Cardiida > Cardiidae > Hippopus > Hippopus hippopus. Next base: position 2,771,086 of record OX328109.1, read on the forward strand.
GCGGAGTAAAACAACATTCAAACAAACAAACAAACAAACAAGATCTGCATTTTAAGCATGTTCTGTGAAAAGGAGATTTAACTCAGCTTACTTCAGCGTTAGCTAGCAATAGTTTTAGAACTCTTAACCATACGACGAAATTTTAGACCTGTCCAAAATTGAAAGCACTTGCAAACGACAGGTTCAACGTGTCTTAAATTTATGACATTTGTCTTTGACAGAGTCGAAAACATTTTGGAAAGAGGAGAAAATGCTGGTTACCAGCATTTTCTCCCTTTTTCTCAATGTTTTCAAGAACCTTTTCTCACAAAATCGCATGGTGTCCGTGGTTGTGAGATAGAGCGTCGGCCTCGTAACCATGAGGCCTAGAGTTTGATACCCTGTAGCGGATTTCGACTTTGGGACCGTTCATTGGCTCACACAGTCGGCGCGAGTACTGGTGTAGTTTCCGGGAAGCAGAATCGAGAAAGATTGTTATAAGTTGCCAGAACTTGTTTCTCAATCAATGTAAAATAAATATGAGCCGTGCTCTGTGAAAAGGGGGCTTAATGCATCTGCGAAAAGTATCGACCCAGGTCAGCCTGCGCAGTCCGCGCAGGCTGACCTGGGCCGAACCTTTCGCTAATGGTCATTTTGCTGTTTGTCCAAGGACTAGTCTACCTAAGAATTAAGTCGGTTGTTAAAAAAAAGTGGATCCATAAGTATGTAATGGCTTGCTTGGTACCAAAGATCGCGGTGATGCATTAAGCCCCCTTTTCACAGAGCATGGCTGACATGTTTAAACTAAACTAAAAATTCACAAAAAAAAACACGGGGTCGTTTTGTAAAGGCTCACAGGGGCGTAGCTGCCTGTACGCAAAAACGCAGTTACGTACACTTTAAAAAAAAAAAGACAAACTAGCTAAAAAATAAATTTTGACCAGAGGCAATCAGATAGCTTCAGTATTTCAAAAATTTTCCGTGGGAAACGGGTAAGAAACTTCAAATTCAGAGCCAATGGCCCTGACGAGAAAATGTTGTGTTGGTCTTCCGGTTCCGAAAATATCGGCTCAAAAAACAACCGAAAAACAGCCCAGCTTGTCATTCATTGTACTAGTGCTTTCTTTTGTCGTTGAATTTTGAAAAAAAAAAATGTCATGCAATCCTCTGGTCTTTCAACGTGTTTTCTACACCATGGAAAGTTGTATAGTGTGTTCAGTGTAGTCTGAATCATTAGTGCCGTAGGTTGACCGTAGCCGAAATAACACGTCAAGGACCTAATTTCAGACTGGTATTGCCATTAAATTAGCAAATAAGAGAGAGTTTTGCTGTCTTAAAAGCGTGAATTATTGTCTTGAACTTTTCTGTTCGCTACTGGCAAAGAGTTGTGAAGAATAAAAGCATGGAGAGACCCCCTACAAACCCTCCTAGGAAATCCGCCTGTCCCTTCTCATCACTTCGCGTCTCGAATAATACCTTATATACTACTTTTGCGTACACTTATTTTGGGCTAGCTACGGCCCTGGCTTACAAAGAAAGAGATAAAAGTGACGATTATTCGAAATACATACTGCAAGTGCAAGCAGGCACATGTACCCATGTAGATCTAGCATACTTCTACGGTTGAGCGGTTGAGAAAACACGGATTTTACTTTTTGGCCGATACTGCGCCTTTATCGGGTACATACATACGGCAAAACTTGTAAACCGCCACTTTTGCTTCTCCAACAAAGTTGACCAAGAAATTGACCGGTAAATGGAAACAGTTTGTAACATATATCTTGACTTTTATCATGAATATTGTAAAAAAAAATGTATTCTGCCAACAGGAGGCATGTCTTTTTAAAAAAGAGAGAAAACACTTCGGACGCGCGTGCATGGTGTCTTTGAGCTAAAACAGGTTAAAAAGAGAAACTAAAATTACTGAAATTTTGTAATTGATTGGAATAAAAATTATTTTCTGCATGAACATTTATCCGAGAAAACGAGTATGAAGTTTTCAAGAATTTGATTTTTCAATTTTCAATGTTGAGTGAATGCATGTTAAACAAGTTGGCTTCTTTACAAAAGAAGCCAGGAGAGGTCAGCATCAATGTTTTCAAATAGTTTATTGGCTTTTGATTCAATGTATTTTGGTACATGTAAACAAACAAGTAAAAAAGCCGCCCCGTAGAAACTTCATATGCTTTACATGACGGTCACTTTACCTTCTTCCCGCGTTTTCAAGTCGCATGATCTTGTCCAGTGGTCTTCTTTCTCTTTTTTAACGCAATTCTTCTTATTTTTTCCTCTGCTTAGATTTATTTGCTTAATGAAAAATTACAATTATTTGAGAGGTCATTTGCAACCATGGCAAATTAATATAACAAATCTTTTCTGAAATTCGTCATATAAAAATAAACCACGCCTATTTCTTGTTTCGGTTTTTTGATTTCGCTTTATTTACAAAACCATGACGAAACAGACTGTGTATCAGAACATTTTCGCAAGGAAATGGATTTAGACAGCAAATTCTGTGGCAGTCTGCCTTTTAAACTCACCACTGTTGGAGAGGTCTGATGACTCTCTAATAAGCTCTTTTAACAAGAACAAGTCAATAAGTTCATTTTAGACTTAGGCTGGGGTATGTTTTTACATTGATCAATCATTCCGCAAAAAATCAAACCAAATATAACACCACTTTTCTGCACAGTGAAGCGAAAATACTAAGGGGAATTAAAGCTTAACTCTTACCCTGATAAATAACTAAAGCGAAATTTTCAATTCGATAGTAAAAACACAACTATTGCTATTTCAAAGTTATATTTTGGAGAATAATATCTCCTAATCGGACAGTGTAGATCCAAGATCAGACTGCACGTTTTGTGCAGTCTGATCTTGATCTATATTGTCCGCAGAAGGCCAGAGAGTCGCGGTTAGCTGCCCGAGTGTTAAAAGTGGCAGTTTACATGTGTAAGTTTTGCTGAGTGTAGTCACGTTACAACTGCGGCTGTACTGTAATTGTGATATACTTATTGTGTTAATGAATAATAAGAGAGTGACCTTTGTCTGAACGTGGAAATTTTACACAAAACCGTAAGACATTTCACATTCTCTGATTTGCAAACTGTCCTCTTTTTTCTTAATTCGTTTTCCAGAATAACTTGTTATAAGTATTTTCTCCACAGGCTACAACGTTTTTGTCTTTTTTAGAGAGAGTACAACAGTATTGCAGTTGTATTGTGAATACTTGTGTTAATCTTTAAGTTACTAAGCGCGACCCAAGGACTCAATACTGCTACTACTACTCGCTGTCATCGTCATCATCATCATCATCATCATCACATTAATTTCTCTACTTTTCATCTTTTCTGATTTCGAAAACTTTGCCTGGTATGGAGATACATACTTCTTCTACTTCTCCTCCTTCTTATTCTTCTACTTTTTCTTTGTTTCTTCTTCTCCTCCTATTCTTATTCTTATTATTATTCTTCTTCCTGTTGTTCTTCTTCTTCTTGTCTTTACTTCTTCTTATAATTATTATTATTAATTTCAGGCGATTCATGCTTAAGATGAACTCACCAACATTGTTTTTAACACTGGTGTGTGGAATGATTACCAGCCTATGTGCGTCCCCAGTTTCCAACACGACAAGCACCACGGCACCGAACATGAAGTACAATGTTGTAGATTCTGTTGATGAAACTACGAACGAAACAGGTCAAGAACCATATGTACCAGCCTCAATACTCAAGAACTGTTCTCTTACCCCCACCAATGCAACCCTATCTGCAAGCATAAAGCGTGTACTAGCAGATGGTGCGACAATGATAGAATTCAAAGTCAAATTCCGAGGCAAGGATTTCTTACCGGCAAACCTTAGCGGTAAACAAACCAGTAAAATGTTCAAGCCATTCTTCTGGGTTCGGACCACAGGCAGATTTGGAACGAGGCTTCTTCTCTTAAAGCCAAACTACGATATTATGTCGCTCAAAAGTTTAGAGCTGAAAGTGAAGAAGTTCAAACAAATTCAACTGAAAGAAAACCCTCCGGGATGTCTAGATCGTTTGACCTACGACGACGTGGAGCAAATTATGCGAGAATTAGTACTGAACAGTTTTCAAAGCTTGGCGTCTGGTAAAACCGAGCCGCTAGATCCGACTGACAATGTCTGCAATGTTCACATCCGTGACATTCATGGAGCGGATTATACTTACTACTGCTGTAAACGGGATAAAGACATGAAGATCACTTGCGAATACCTCGAGTCCGACATTTGGTTTTGGCTCATGAGTAATGTTATCAGACTGGTGAAACTTTTCTTCATCTTATTTTGTCCTCTTTTGTTGCCCTCCAGTATGTTTCGCAAATCGGAAGACACAGAAAGTTTTGTGTACAAGCTAGAAAGACCATATAGAATTTCACTTGAGCTAATAAAAAGACGGGGAGAAAATCAACGAGGCAGAATAATGTCGTCTGGTCAGGAAGATGATGGTACAATAAATATAAGACTATCTCAAGTTACGAATATGAAAAATTTCAAAGATCTTGTGCAAAAACTTCCCTTTAATATACCTATAGAGCACACGATTAAAGAAGCCGAGCTGCGTACGGAGGAAACCCGACTCGTGAGCCCTGGAGAAGCACCGTCACGTATTTTCCAGACTCTTTATGAGTTTCTGGTCAATTGTAGGGTTCGAGAACTGCCCTCAGTCGAGGAATGCTGCAATGCAAACATTTTCCAAAAGATACCAATTGTCTACACCTGGTATCAATGCTCGCGGGCATTCATGACCATCGTTCTTGGCTTAGTTGCCATAACGCCGTGGTGCATCAGAATGCTGGTGTACTACCGCTATGAGCACAAAGAGATGACCCTGCGCAAAGAGGCAGCTTACGAAAAAGGATACACGCTTCCGTTTCAGGGAAACTTCGCCCTGTATTTAACGCCGGTACACGGTATTTTCATATTTGTGTATGTTTTTCTGTTGGTCGAATCTTTCATCTTCGGAAACTTAAACAAGAAGACCAAGGAAAAGTTCCAAGTAATATTTCGTCAGTGTTTCCTGGATATGAAGGCCTCTAGCAGAACGAAAGCCTTTGGCAGTTTTGTACAGTTGTTGTTGATACCTTGCACAAGCCTGGGTTGCTGGGTTATATTCGGAGGAGTGTTTATGTGGATCATACTTATACCAGTTGCATTTATCTTTCTAGCGTTCTATATGTTACCTACCATCAACTTAACTGTTCGCCTTTTTGCACACGTCGTTGTTTATGCTTTACCCCACTCCAGACTGGGATGGGTTCACAGCAATTCAGGAAACGATCGCCGACAATCACAGGCCCTTATTGGTAGCTCTGCAAATGAAAATGAACAAGGGGGCAGTACTTGGGTCCATCGAGTCAAGAACAGATTGCGGCCACATAATTTCGAGTTAAAAGATTTAGTAAAACAAATCTCTTTCTTACGGAATGAAAAAGCACTGGAAACGTGTCAGGGGCGGTTTTTACAACTATTGGTGATTTTCTTCTGTATAGTTACAATGTATTCCACAATATTTCTTCTTTTTGAGTTTGTTACTTTCTTTTTGGATGTTTTTATGTATACCCTTATCGGTTTTATATTGTATGCTGATTTTACCATGACATACATTTCACTTACAGTTCTGCTCCTTGTGTACGGCAAGGATTGTTTTGGGAGCGTCTCAAATCGTTACAGAGAGTACAGCGCCACAATAAACAAATACATAATGGCACGATGTGAAGCCAAAGCGCTACCGGTATTATATCAAGAGGAGTCCGAGCAACGCAACACGGCGTTCGCTGTAAATCCATGTGAAAGTGCAGATGACCCATGTGAAAGTGAAAACCGCCGCTGGCCAGATCATAGGGACGTTAGGATGGTTTTAGATTCCATATGGTCCTTAGCATGGGAGGTCAATAAAGTCGTGTTTTTCCTTACCAAAGATGATACGCCAAGGATACCCACCAAGCTTCTGTTTGATGCCAGCGTGATGCCATATGGCAACAGACCCGGTAGACTACTGCATCAGTACCTTATCGGTCTCATGCACTTTTCATGGATCGTTGCTTTCCTTATTTTTGTTTTTCTTGTTGTCATGACATTTGGTGAAACAGGGAAAATTTCGGCTTCCAATCAGCTTTTAGCGACAATCGCAGGCGGTATTCTGCCTTTTTTGCTCCGAAATTTTATTTTTAGGTCCCACAACCCGCAGGAAATCGACCCAGAGAAGGACATTAATTTCAAGGTTGCAATTCACGATCTCCTGAACGATTTTTGTCAGAGATGGGCGATACATGATATCAACGCTATTGTCACAGACACCAACACCGACGACACAACGCAAAGGATACAAAGCGAGGAGCAACATCACGTGATCGTTAATAGTAATGGCGGACCGGAAATCAATTCCCAAGTCGTTACTAACGGAATAGATGGTCGCGTAGCTAAACTGAACATCTATATACCAGAAAATGGTGTAGATAAGTTTGATTTTCCGATTTTGTACAAAAAATTGAACCCCGAGAAAGTCGACGTTTGACCCTTTACAACAAAATCAAGTGTTTTAGCGACCCTTAACTCTTTACCAGACGACAAAATTTCAGCCTTATCCAAATTGAAAACCTTTGCAGACGACAATTTTAGTGTAGTTCAAATGGTGTAATTTTTCTTTGATAGGGTAGAAAAAATTGTGGGAAAAGGAGAAAATGCTGGTTAGCAGCATTTTCTCCTTTTCCCACAATGTTTTCAAGTGGGTTCTTTCCCAGGGTCGTTAAAACTCTGAATTGTGTGGTACAACGTTAACATGTGTATTATAACAAACGGAATGAAATATCTGAATAACGTTTCTCATGCCTTCGGTCCAACATGGTATTTTCTCACACAGCTCGAACCAAATGTAAATAAAGTATGCCTTATATAAGAAATTTTGTGATATTAACCCTTTACCAAACAATCCCTGGTTTTTACGACCCTTAGATAGAAGCCTTTTGAAAACATTGTGGGAAAAGGAGAAAATGCTGGTAACCAGCATTTTCTCCTTTTCCCACAATGTTTTCTACCCTGCTGGAAGCAAATTTCAATTTTTGATGGTTGGTTGTATTGGGGTTTAACGCCACTTTAACAGCTAAGGTCATATCATGGCGGTCGGTGACGCACATGTGTTTCCTGGCTTTCTCACACCAGTACTAACATAACTTTCTTTCCAAAGCCACCGACTACTTTTCTCACATGCTTCAGCAGAGGTGAGAGGCGAAAATACCCCGGAAAGAAGGTTCGCCTCAACCGGGTATCGAACTCACAACCACCAGGTCATGAGTCCGACACGCTCACCACTGAGCCACCAGGGCGGGCTTCAATTTTTGAGTTACGTTTATTTTGTCGGCTGCAAGTGCTTTCAATTTGGACCAGTCTAAAATTTTGTCGTTTGGTAAAGAGTTAAACAAACGGTTTGAATATGAAGTATGTTGGACATGTGTCATGTTCTTGTAAAAGGGGGTTTAATGTCTTACGTACAAAGTCCGTAACAAAGTAACAAATGAACAATGCATAGCAGAAATACAGGGACCGGGCAGGATTCGAACCTAGAACGCCCGGACGAAAGACCAATACCATAACCACTGAGCCAAAGGGAATTCTCCCTAACGCAGTTGTTAGGTATTGTATTTAAATCGGGATGAAGGCATGCATGAAGGAGTGGTCTCCCGTAACACACCCCCTCTTAAAGTCATCCCTTATTGATGACTCAAAGCCTTATGAGGCAGAAAGTCCGTTTTCGGACTACAAATGGGATTAGTGGCTCAATGGCCAATCACGGACGAGCCCCCTCGTTACGTACAAAGTCAATAACAAAGAAACAAATGAACAAATGCATAGCAGAAATACAGGGACCGGGCAGGATTCGAACCTAGAATGCACGGACGAAAGGCCAATACCATAAGCACTGAGCAAAAGAGAATTCTCCCTAACGCAGTTGTTAGGTATTGTATTTAAATCGGGATGAAGGCATGCATGAAGGAGTGGTCTCTCGTAACAGATGAATCACAGTGATACATTGTACCAGGCAAGTCATCACATTATTATGGATCCATAAAATCCATTTTGTGCAACAACTGGCAGAATCCTGTGGTAGAATGGTTCTTGGACATATAGAAAATTGACTAAAAAAAAAAAAAAAAAAAAACGACGCAGGTCAATCTGCGCAGACTGCGCAGGCTGACCTGAGCCGATACTTTTTGCAGATGAAAAAAAAAAATTTCACAAAGCATTGCTCATATTTGTCAGATTTTCACCATGTTGCCTGAATATTGATAAAGATGTATTGTTATGCAATTTTATGAAATAAAGTATTCCATGTTATATTTGTTGAAAGTTTAATGAGTAAGACTGTAAGAAAATAACGAAATAAAATGAAATAGGATAAATAAATAAATAAATAAGAATAGAACCATATATTTTCATTCTGCTGAATCTGAGGCAAGTCTTAAAGCCCAATGCTCTCTTCATTTTTTCCCCTCCCTATTTTCTTAGAGAGGATTAAAAAAAAAATCATCAAAACTAAGTGGAAAAAAGAAATCAAAGAAATTGGTAATAGCAAACTGATAAGGCCCAGTTCTGTTTACGGAGATTCCGTCATAAAAATAGCCCACGCTAAAAATAGGAGAGGATAAGGAGGGATGCACCCGCATACTAGGAAGTAAGCAAAGTTTCAAAGATGGTGTTAACAGTCAGCATCGAACCGAGCAATGGAAACACTTCCGAGTAAATATATGTTGTGTGTGCATTTTTAGAGACATCCCTGCAGTATGCAAATTACCTCAAACATCATTACCATATTTCGGATCTTGTCTCGAAATATGCATAAATAGGGTTTTTCGTGATTATCATGTCGCAACGTTCTGGTATTTTTTTTATTGCTTACATATTTTATGCCCTACTTTCATTTCTTTGCCATTTTTTTCATCAAAGAGGGAATGAGTCTTTGAACTACAAGGTGATTTGATGATATCTGAATATTTTCAATGTAAATAGTATCAATGCAATGCCTTCAAAAATAACTGTACTCCCTCTCGATATATAGGCCTACTGTCCCAAAAAAGTATGGCATATTTCATTTCAGTGGGAAAAAATAAAAAGATGAACCCCTAATCACACACTCTCTAGTTTAAGTGACCCTGGGAAACCAGCATTTTCTTCTTTTCTCAAAATGTTTTCTATCCTATAGTGGCATATTTCTGCCACAAGACACGAGATAGCTATCATGATAATTTTAGAAAAATATTGCGATAAATTAAAGTTTTCTGGAAATTTTATCGGGATAGTGAAAAGTTTCCTGAAAAAAAAAATCACGACAAACTTAATACTTTAACGCAAAATTTCTCAATCGTGCACGAAGCTGACATTCGAGATAAAATTATCGTGATAGGTCTATCCGCTGCTCGATGTCTATAAATAGAAAATTCACCATTTGGATGAACTCGGTAGTTTTTGACTTCACAAGATTGCCGTAAGTAAAATTCGAGTTATTAACAACTGTAGCTTAATTGATAAATGATTCGAAATGAACAGTTGTCTGTACAATCACAAAGACGACTCAAAATGCCTCCTACAAACAACTTTAAAACCATTCAGGGAAAAGGAGAATTCATAAGATTTGTAGACGAAGATGTTCCGAAACCGTATCTAATTATAGATACCGTAAATGTCAGTTGTGGGCACGAAAGCAAAAGAAATCATGAAAGCAGTTAGAATTATGACGATATTTTTATCGTGAAAATTTTTATTATCTAGATAATATTTCCAGGAATTTTTATTTTATCACGATAATCCTCTTAAATTATCGCAATAGCTATCTCGTATCTCGCGGCAGAAATATGCCACCATACTATCCGTATGAAGATAAATCCCTTCATTTGTGCCACCTTTTAATACTGATTATCGCCAGTCCAATACAGTTATCTCTCTTTGATCACTCTGGATACCAATAGTTTCCGTTTACGCGTGATCCCGGTAGGTCTAAACGCGTCTGAAATGATGCCTGTCGCATCGACTATCATCTATCATCCGAAAGAAATTAGCGGGGCCGGGAATCCGAACCAGCGACCCCCTGGTCTCAAGACCTGTAAGCTGCCTATGGCGCTAATCGGTCTGGCCTACAAGGCCCTCATAAGGGTTTTTCAAAACATTGTGGAAAAAGGAGAAAATGCTGGTAACCAGCATTTTCTCCTTTTTGCCACAATATTTTCTGTCCTGTAATTGATAGTTTACGTCATTTAAGCCACATTTACTTTGTCGTCTGTGAATACTTTCAATTTTACAAGTCTGAAGATAAATAAGGAAAAGTAAACTCTCCAAGATTTGCCTCGTTTTCCTCATTGTTTTGCACACTGTTGAAATGTAAATTTTTATTCAGACATTTAGATATTAAATAACAAGGCGGCAGAGGCCCACAGAATAAACACGTCCACATTTTTAACCAATCGCCAATTACTATTTATTCATCCGGGACTTATACCAAGAAGTAGGTCATTTTTACGTCACAACCAATATAGCATCCAGTAAAGTATTTCAACCATGCTCTACTAAAAGAGTGCTTTATGCATCTGCAAAAAAAAAAAAAAAAAGGAATTGACCCAGCTCAGCCTGCGCCTGGGTCGAAACTTTTTTGCTTTCAGTAAATTCATGCATAATCAAGGACCATTTTACCTTATGACTAGCTCTATTGGTACACAAAATAGATTTTATAGATCCAGCAATATATGATGACTTGTTTGCTATAATGCATCATGGAGATACACTAAGCCCCGTTTTGCCAGGAAATAGCTCATTTTTTATGTCCGTCAGTTATTCATCCTTTATCGCATTGTTACACAGGGTTTAGAAGATCTAAAAGCCCGTGTGATGATCGATTAATCGTGAGGGTTAATCGCGTGCACAAAGGATGCGAAAAAGGGACATTAAAAAGTTCGTTTAAATTACATGTTCATCTTACGAGTGCTAACTAAATGAACCGGCCAAGTTCAGTTAGTCAAAACCTTTACCGTACAATCCCACCATTTTAATCTTCATCCTGCGAAATAACTGAGATGTAACTTTTAAGCCGATAGTAAAAACCCAAATTTTGCTTTTTCAAATGTAACCTTTTGGGGAAAACATGTCCTTATCGGACAGTGTAGATCAAAGATCAGACTGCACGTTTTGTGCAGTCTGATCTTGATCTACACTGTCCGCAAAAGGTCAGTGAGTCGCGCTTAGCAGCCTAAGGGTTAACGACCCCCCCCCCCCCCCCCCCCGCAGAAGGTCTTTGAAAGCTGTGGGAATAAATAGGAGAAAATGCTGACCTGGGACGAAACTTTTTTTGCTGCTGTTGGTTAATTTTCAGCATTCTGAGGACCATTCTAACTCAGGATTCGGCCAGTTGTCAGACAAAATTGATTTAATGGATCCATTTTTAAGTGATGACTTGCCTTTATAATGCATCGCAGATATGTATTAACCCCCTTTCTTCAGAGCAAGGCTTATTTCTTTTTCGTCTGGTAAAGAGGTAACAAGTTCAACATTTCTTCCGAGGAAAGCTGCAAGCATTGAGTAAAAATGATAGATTGCGCTGCATAGGAATGTTTGCAATATTAGTAGGGTCCAATTTTTTTAAACCCTTTACCGATCGATCTCAACTTGACGACCCAGAGGAAGAAATCGCTGCATTTAGGAAAAAATAGTTGAAAAAGGTAGGAAACTCATGGTAACAAGCATTTTGTCATTTTTTTTCTGCATTTTTTTTTTCTACTTGTAAATACCGAAAGCAGTTAACATCATTTGAATCACACCTAGTGTCTCGTCTACAAATGCTTTCGACGAGTCAGCCTCGTCCAAATATTTGGACGAGCTTTGATTTTTTGTCGTTTGGCAAAGAGTTAAAGACATATTCTCGCACAGCATAGATTATTGATCTTTATTTCCTACATAAATAAAGACTGAAAAAGAAAACTTATGTGTACAATAAACAGATAAACAGAATATATACATAATACAGTGGAAATGAACAATAATGTGATTGTTTGGCCGATAGGTGGCCTCTTTCAAATACACACCTATCTACTTTGGGCATTCTGGGTACAAAACCGGACTACTTTCGAAGATGGCAATCGATGCAGCGGTTGATGCAAAATAAACTATACGTTTATTCAAAACAATGCTTACTGGTACGATTCATCCAGCCGTGGTTAGTAGCTATGCCCAGCATGATGGAGACATTATTTTTTTTTTTTATTATTTAAAGCCCGTAAAAAAATAAAACCTGCACAAGTCCCGGTTCATGTATACCTTATATCTATATTCAGAAATTCTATAAAAATATTTGCAGTAAAAATTATTTTTCTTAACATAATTTTTCCCTTTTGAAATAATTGTATTTTTAAGAACTATGAAGTGAAAAACAGGCCTGATTTCTGCATAGACTTATTATTTATAGCCATTTTCCGCTTGCTACTTTTAAGCGGCAGAGTTTTGAGTTATGCACACCGCGTATCAATATTTATCCTGTACAGGATAGTGATAAGTCTAAATAAAGATTTAGGGAAAACCGAGATTCGTGAGGGGTTTATCACAGACTTTAACAACAAACAAATTGTCCCAACATAGTTGGCTTAAATCACTATTAAGCTGCTTATACTGGGGCAATTTCCTAGGACTGTATTTTGTGCTTTTAAGTGACTTGTGCATAGTTCATAACGTTAGCTAACCACGGCTGGATGAATTGTGTCAGCGTTGTTCATTTTACTTAGAAATTCGCTTCATAGACTTCCATCTAGAAAAAGTAGTCCGGTTCTGTACCATAAATGCCCAAGTGAGACTGGTACGCATTTGAAAAATGCCACCTAGCGGAAGATAGTGAATCCGTCCCTTTAATTTTGTCGTTTCTTTTCAATCAAGCGTTTGAAAAGCACAGCGTGAAAATCACATAATCGAGCGTCGAATGTACATTCAGTCACAGTAAATACGTTCTCATAAGACTGATTTGGTTTCACAAACAAAGTTTATTTGTCAATTTCGGTAGACATGATGAATTTCAAATACCACAGATTATCGAATTCTACACGCTTTGCATTGAAATCTATGATAATTAATCCTTACCGCGCTAAGCATTAATTATGTTACTGAAACGGACAATGTAGATCAAGATCAGACTGCACGTTTCGTGCAGTCTGATCATAGATCTACACTGTCCGTTGATTTGTTACTAATCGTACCACAAACGACATTGAAGTTCGGTAATTTGGCTGTTTCTCGTGACTGAAAAAGTTTATTTATTTATTTCAGAACTCTAAAGGTCCTGTGCACACACCTGTTAGTAAATTTCCTTTTACTTCATAGACAAATATAAGTTACATCCTCTAACGGTCTATTTGTTTAGTGTAGAACGCCGTTTTACATTCTGTTTGAGTCATAAAGCGGGGGTCAGTGCGTCTATGCATGGTGGAGTTTCCAATTCTTTCACATTCGCTCATCAATTGAGTTTCTTTTACCGGTACTTTGCACGGCATTCTTTCCAAGCCACTGGCTACTTTTCCACATTAAAATCGTCGAACCAGTGTTAAGCGACGAGAAAGGAACTAATCCAGTCGCAATGACTATCACCAATCATCGGAAAGGATTTTGTCGAACTTGGAATTAATTGATTGATTGAATTTGCAATTATTTATCGTCACCACCGGTTGTCCATATGGGTGACCCCCCCAAGGCTGTTAGTATTGTTACAGGGGATAGTGCAGATACAGGACGAGACCTACGACTGGTTCTTTAACACGCTCGGTGTATAACACTATCACACGGGATCTCGGTTTAACGTCTATTAAAGACTATTAGTAATTTTAGATGGCCAGCCGTTTGAATCGAACCCACACCCTCAGCTGACCCGAAACTTCAGTTTACGAGTCCTAAGCTCTATAACTTGAGCTATGCGGGCTGGGAATCGACCAAGCCACCCCTGGTTTTCAAGCCCTGTTCGTTTCCGACTGAGCTACCTTGCTTGGCGTCAGACATGGGGATCTAAGATCAGACGTCACTGTAAAAAAAAAAAAATGATGATGATAAGAAGAAAAGAGGCATGCTTAGCATCAAGGTTCAAAATAAAACTACAGTGTGATAAGGTACTAAGGTACTTCTTGTATACAACAGTTGAGATGCACTTTTATGCAATTTTTTACAAGTTCCTTTTTCTTTTCATCATATTCAAAGGCACTTGCCGTTTCGATAAACTTCCCCTCTACAGCTAGATATATTCACCTTATACCACAATATCCCGTGTTTTAATATTCCTGAAGAAAAAAGGTTTCAAACATTTTCTCCTTTTCCAACAATGTTTTCCACCCTTTCAAAGTCAAATTCTATAATTAGAACCACATTTAATTTGTTGCTTGCAAATGATTTCGATCTGGTCCAGTCTAAACTTTTGTCGTTTGGCAAACAGTCAAAAAAAAAATACAGTATGTCCAACTGACAACCAAGACCCAAGCCATTTGCCAGTATCTTTTTTGATTTCTACACTGGAATTGAAATTCTTACGTTTTTCCTGTTCTGCGTAATTTATCTCCGATCTGGAAAATAGAACGGGACATATTACAAAAAAAAAAAACCTAAGAGACAAATACAGGTCGTAACATTGGAGGAGGATGAATTTTTTAATCACCCCACCTTGAAATAGAAATGTTGACACCACAGTGAATACATTGAACGAATCTGATTGGTCAAAAAAATCTTAGTCACAGGAATTTGAAATAACGGCGAGCTGCTGTAACAAGTATTCAAAAAATGTGACTTCTGTTTACTCTGGCACTGAAACATGTTATTGATCATGGGAAAAAATATGAAAGTTAAAAAAAGGGAGAGCTAACGTTTTCATCTTAACCGAAAGAGATTATTGCAAAGGTTACTCGGTTCGTTTGTGAACTTTCATGTATAAATGAATTCATCAACTCTCTTCAATAACTGATTAGCCCCTTTACCAACCAGCCATGTAGTCTTACGGCTCTAAGAATAGGGGTGTTCGAAAATATTGTGGGAAAAGGAGAAAATGTTGGTTACTAGAATTTTCTTTTCTTCCAGCAAGGTTTCCAACGTTTCAAAGACGAATTTCATCACTTTAATCACATTTAATTTGTCGCCTGCAAATGCTTTTCGGTACTGGTCTAAAATGTTGTCTAGAAAAGGGTTTGATATAGGGAGTAATTCTCACGATTTGCGGGATTCAGAAAATTAAAAAAAAAAAAAGCCAAAGCGTGTTACATTTGCGTTAAAGTGGTTCGAGGTTTTAGAATTCTTGAAAATGACAAATAAAACTGAATCAGGATAGCTAGTTTTCAAACATCGTGTTTGGAGAAGAGGGTATAGCTGGGGCATCGTAGAGGCGGTAGGGAAATTAATAAAAATTATACTAAAAATTCAAAAAGTCATAATTCAAAATTAAAGGAAAGAGAGGAACTTACAGTGCAGAACTCTACCTAAATATATAGAATAATACTTTTTTTTTAATTATTATTTTTGAATCTTTAATTAAAGTGGTAAGAGGTTTGTACCTAAACTGTAGGTAGTTTTATGCCATATTTTTTGGTCTTAATATACTTGTTTTTACAGTACTTGGGTATCTGCCACTGACTGGAAACTTCCATACGGGAGTTGCAAACTAAGCTCTAAAGGCATACTAGCTTCAAAATGTACACAATGCGGAGGTAATTTTGCGGACAAATTAAAATCGTACCAATTACAAGTATGACTGTTACTATGTGTATGATAGTGAGTTGCAGTACGGTCTGTAAAAGTTTCAGCCACCTGCAGAAAAACGTATCTTAAAACTAGAACAAAAGTTGGCAACATTTGTTATAGTTTAACAAAGCGTTTTTATGCCAGCGACCTCTACTTTGATTGATTGAACTGTAAAACATCGTCAGACTCATACTAATATCCATAGCCATATTTTTAAATGGTATGATTTAAATTCAGATTTAAATTGAATTTAGATTTAAATTAAATTAAAGTCCATCTGCATTTTAACTCCTAGAGTCGTATTAACGAACTATTCTTATGAACATTCGTAGTCTGTATATATCCGATATTTTCTAAATTTGAATGTAACACAACTTCTGATTGGCTAAACCGAATGGTTTAGCCAATCAGAAGTTGTCTTACTTTCAAATTTAGAAAATTCTGTAGAATAAGACTAAGAGCGTTCTTGAGACTGGTTGGTGAGTACAGACTCTGAATTGTTTACGTTTGGCAGCTTTTAATGTTTTCAACGTCATAAATAGCCAATGAAGGACAGCATAGATTAAGGTCAGATTGAATGCAGTCTAATCTTGGATCTATACCGTCCACTACTTGATCAACACCTTACCACACGATCCCTTGCTTTAACGACTCCGAGCACTTTTGAAACATTTTGGGAAAAAGAGGAATTGCTGGTTTCTATCCTTACGAAGACAAATCCCATCATTTGATCCGCATTTAATTTGTCGTCTGTAAATGCTTTTAATTTGCATTTTTGTTGTGTGGTAAAGACTTGAAATATTTCCTAAAGTCTCTGCATTTGCAGTATAATTTTATTTTTCATCAATGAGAAAGACATAGAGGCGAAAAATCAAATTCATGGATTTGGCGCCAAGAAATTTAAAATGGAAAGTGAAACATCAACCACATCTTCTCGGACAAACCTCAGCAGTAACGTTTCTAGCGAGATCATAAGGGAGGATGACATCATTACTCAACTTCGAATTGTTATGGACATTATGTTAATATCTCTTACGGCCATTCTGATGCTGTCGTTTGGATGTTCGATCAGGGTCAAGGACATTAAATATCACGTGAAGAAACCTATTTCTGTTTCCATAGCAATGGTGTGTCAGTTTGTCCTTGTCCCGTATGTATTCTACGGATTCAACAAGGCGGTGAAGCTAAATCAGTACGACGCTGCTAGTTTGATGATTCTGTCCACGTGTCCAGCCGGGGGCGTGGCCAACTTGTACGTAGACTGGGCGGAGGGCGATATTGCTCTTGGGTAAATTTATGTCTTTGACTCTATTTAAGACCAATAATAGCTCGTGATTAAATTTAAGGTAAAGCATGAATAATAGACAACAGTTATTCTGATATTAATTAATTAACGACAATCTCAAAGGTTTGTTAAAACTTGGAATGATTTACAAAGCCAAATCTTTTAGTCTTGCTTTCGTTTAGTTACCTTAATTAATTAACAAGTAAACAGATCTACTAGTATGCATTTTAATTTCATTACAAAGGTAGTTAGTAATTACCTCCCGTTGGAAGTGGTCTACATAAACTAATTAAAAAACCAGATTTCGTTGTTCATTTTTTTAAAGTAAGTCTAGACAAAGACTGCTAATTTTCAAGTGTGATGAAAAAAGGCTTTTAGATTAAATCAGTCCGGTCCTTATGATTTTTCTGTACAAAATATCACGTTTGGACCAGTCTAAAACATTTTGCCGTTCTGTAAAGAGCTATGAAAGATGAGTTAATAAACATGTTTTTGGTTCTTTTTTTTTTTTCACAGAATCATCATTACAGCTTTATCATCACTCCTGGGCCTTGTATTTATGCCTCTGAATTTTTGGATGTTTGGTCGCGAGGATCAGCGACAGATGCTACCATATATAGAAACAGTTAGCTCCCTTGCTGTAACGTTGATCCCTGTAATCATCGGAATGGCAGCTTTAAAATGGTTTCCCAGGGTCGCAAAATGGGTGTATCGGGTAAGCTCTTTTCCAGTGTGCGTTAAAATTATTGAAACATAATTTAAAATAGTTCCTAAGGGAGTACATGTACATAAATTTAATATACGCACCAGGGATACCTTTCACAGAACTGCTGAGATTACGCATTTTTTTAAACTGAATATACACACATACGATCTCTGCTTTACACAAAGGTATGAGCTGGCGTAAAGTTATTCAAATATTTACTCAAATCGTAAAGTGATGCAGGTCAGTATAACTTGATCTCATACTAGATGCTTGCTTACCTAAAGAGCTTACGCAAATTTTATGCTGAAGCAGTTTAGAGAGATACCCCTGACATATAGTTGACAAGCAGTATTCTACATCTCTATATCTGTCAATTTTCAAGACAATCAAATCACCGGCTTTAATCCCATACCACACGAAACCGCGTTTTAATGACCCCAAAGGAAGAAATCCTTCGAAAACTGTAGAATAGTATAATTTGCTGGTAATCAGCATTTGCTCCTTTTCAAACAATATTTTCTATTTTTTTTTTCTCCCAAGGACAAAATCTATCATTTGAGAAACATTTGTCGTCTGCGAATTGTCTTTTGGTGAAGGATTACTTACACTCTATCTGGTTTGGTTTGTGCTTAAGGAAGTTACTGTCGAAAGTGTTACATCAGCTATAATAATAGCAGTATTAGCAATAGAAATTTTCAACAAACCAAACTCTATGTCCAGCTTTGATGGTAAAGGCTATCACAGTAATAAAATCTCATTTTTTTTTTCAGGCAGGTAGCGTTTTTGGAGGTCTTCTGGTGTTCGCAACCATCGGGCTGAGCAGCTACATGTATCCCGAAATGTACAAATCCAGTTGGAAAACGTGGACCATTGCGTCAGTATACAGTCCAATCAGCTATTTGATTGGATATCTTTTGACACTGGTAATGCGCATGCCTGATCAAGTTCGACGGACGATTGGAATCACTACAAGTGTCAAGAGCATTGCACTGAGCCTGACTATCGTGGCTGTGTCGTTTCCGGACGATACTTACCACCTCAGCCTCGTGTTCCCAGAACTTCACAGTATAATGATGTTGATAGAACTTGCTGTTATATGTCTGGCTTTCAGAATAACCAGGTGTTGTAAAGGTAAATATTTCATGGAACAGGATTTAAATACAGAGTCTGTTGATAATGATTCGTCGGAAGAAACGGGCGTGACAAATCCAGATCTAAATGAAAATGAAGGTATTTATACAGTGACTGATAGAAACAGACACATGACGAGGCGGATGAGTGATGTACATGCCTTGGAATCCGGAATAGCCTTGTCGCTGTTTAGCAACCAGTTGTGAAAGGAAGAAAATGCTTGCTATCGACATGTTCTCCTTTTCCTATTCTATTTTCAAAAACATTCTAGTTATGGGTTTCTTAAACACGGTATTGTGTAGTAGAAGAATTCAAATTGTCTATTGTTTGAAAATAGTATTAAAGAAGAAACGTGTGTTTTGCGAGGATAACAAAACTGGCCTAGTTTGTTACATCTTTATTCCAACATTGATTGTAGTTTCCGGCTATACATGAACCGGCTTTTGGAATCGGGCTAGATTACAGAAACACAGTAAAATGTGTTCAAGATTGGATGTAGCCCACAAGTATTGCCATATTAAAAAAAAAAAAACAGATCTTGAGCTGGTTTCCATCATTTTCCTACCACGTTTTAAAAGCTGTCTTCCTCAGGGTCTTTAATACTCGAGACTGTGTGATTACCCAAGCACTGAACTTGATGCAGTAAAGATCAACGCTACGTCGCATATTCCCGCCAAAATCGCCTTGGACTTCAAATATTTGATTTTTCCCAACTGCTGAAAACGTCTAGCTAGCCTATATTTATCGCTTTATGGTTCAACCCTTTACCAAAAGTCTCAGTTTCATACTCAACCATTGATTGATTGGATGCTGTAAAACGCCGTTTTCGACATTATTTCAGTTGTATCGCGGCGGCCTGTGCACCTATCCATGCTTTCCTGGAGTCTCTTTTACCAGTGCTCTGCACAATTTTCTTTCCAAGCCACTGGCTGCTTTCCCACATAACCATCGTCGAATTGATGGTCAGCGATGGGAAAGGAATGAATCCTGTCGAAATGACTATCATCAGTCCTCGGACAGAAATTGGCCGAGCCAGGGATCGAACCCATGGCCCCCTGTTCTCAAGTCCTACAAGCTACCGAATGAGCTACCAGAGCTCGGCCCATACTCATCCAAATTAAGAGCATTTGCACACAACAAATTCAATGTGGCTCAGGTGATACGGATTCTGCTAGGATGGCTACAAACTTTTTGGGAAAAAAAGAAAAAAATGCTGGTTTGTAGATGTTCTCCTGTTCCTTCCCGATGTTTTCAAAAGCTTCATCCCCCTATGGTCGTAAGAACATCGGAAAGTTTGCTAACGGACTACCTCTGTCACTGTTAAATATATAAATCTAGCTCAGTATTTCGAAGCCCTAAGTTACAGTCGATTGTAAACGAGGTGCCTTTAAGGTCGTAAGTTACCATCGTGTAGTGGACGATGTTTTCGTAGATCCAAGATTAGACGGGATGTTTTTGCAGTCTGTAAAAGCCATCGCAGTTGCCATAACAAGGTTATAAACTTTGGAAAAAAAGGGCCATGATGGCACTGTATCGCTCTACTGTCTTTAGAAATACAAGCCATACAGGGGCACAGAGAATATAAAAGTGTACGAGGCCCGTGTTGCAATAAAATTTTATCCTGAATAAAACAAAGCCCCCAAAAAAGTATGAGCCTTGCTTTGTGAAAAGGAAGTTTAATGTGTCTGCATAAGGTATCTATCCAGGTCAGCCTGCCCAGGGTGGATACCTTTTTGCTATTGGTCAATTTTCTGCATGTCAAAAGACCAGTATACCTCATAATTCAGTCACTTGGAAGATAAAGTGGATTTTATGGATATATAATTTATGTGGTGTCTTGCTTGGTTCAATGCATTCAACCCCCTTTTGCCACAGCAAGGCTCATACGTTTCTTACATGTTACTGGTTTGAAGCTCTGTCTGTACTATGTAACCAACTACATGCAAAAAGATAATATGAGCCGTGCTCTGACAAAAGGGGGCTTAATGCATCTCCGGGATCCATGGTACCAAGCTAGCCACCACATACTTATGGATCCATAATATCCACTTTTTTTTAACAACCAACTTGATTATGAGATAGACTTGTCCTTGGACATATAGAAAATTGACCAATAGCGGAAAGTTTCGGCCCAGGTCAGCCTGCGCGGACTGCGCAGGCTGACCTGGGTCGATACTTTTCGCAGCTGCATCAAGCCCCCTTTACAGAGAGCATGACTCATATGGATTTAGTCATTCAAGTTTTACAATCCTTGTACTCTCTTCCTGATGACATTTGTCTATGAAATTGACAGAACATTGTGGGAAAAGGAGAATATGCTGGCTACCTGTATTTTCTCCTTTATATATATATATATATTCTTCCTCAGTGTTGTTAAAACTCGGATTTTTTTCATAATGGCTTAATCCTAAGCATATAGTAAACAACCATTACTGCCCGATTCATGGCCTTAAATATGACTCAACTCGGCTTGAACTTACAACCACTTTTGCTCTACGTAAGCTCTCCCTGAGGGCTATAAAATGGTATGGGAAATGGGGAGGGGGGGTAGGAGAAATATCTCATCAACACAGCCTTCATTTTGTTTTTCTCTTTTCATTTTTTTATGTACAAACAATGCATCTGTCCTTGGACGTCTATATGATACCAATCTGAAATGACAGAAAACAACAAACGGTAGTCAGTTGAGGTTCAGAATATCATCAAATGCAGACTTGAAATAAATTTGGCTCATTACCAAAGACACACATTGATTGTAAAGTGTATTACACTGCTGAAAACATTCATTTCAGTTATAATTTAATATCAGTTGTTTTCATGAACATTGGCAAGTTCTGATTGGCTGGAAAAATTTTTTCATAGCTCCATGAAAAAAAAAAAAATCACGTTGTGCCGGAACTACTTTTGCTGAAGGTTACTTTTGCGGGTCCTTCACACTCCTGTGTTCATTTACTTTTGTTCTATTGGTTGATTTTCAGTATTGGGGATCTGAAAACTGCTTCCCTGTTGTATTCTTGCGCCATACAAATATGAGTGGAAGAGGCTTTAGAAACTCAACGTTAGATTTAAAAATAAAGTAAATGAATGCAGTTTGAATTATTTCCGTGGGTGAATGTTGTAATATTAAATTATAAGGAATGAAGAGAATTTTATTTTTTTCATGGAGGTATGAAAAAAAAAAAAAAAAAACCTAATCACACTTTTGTATGAAACCGCTTCGCTTTCATACCTCCAAGAAAAAAATAAAATTCTCCTCATTCCTTAAATATCACTTCAATGACTCTTCAATTTTCCTTTATTCATTTTTGTCAATGTTTACCCATATGAGCAATGCCTCCCATAAGGCTGTCAGTACAGGGAATAGTGCAAGATACAGGACTAAACCCATTGTAAGTAACGCCTAGTGCTTTATACGAGCTGTGGGTATAGTATTGATACACAGGAATTAGGTTTGATGTCTCATCCTATTAGTAATTTTGGATGGCCAACCATGGGAATCAATCCAATACCCTCAAGTGCCTATAGATTTGTCAGTAACAAGTCTTATGTTCTATCACATGGGCTATTCCTCCTGGTCTGCAGCAGCTATTTATTCATGTTTTGTGAATAAATAGCCAACTCATGACAAACAAACTGAAGGCCTACACACGACATGGTTCAAACGGTCAGTGAACTCAAGTGATGGATTCAGTTAGAGCTAATTATGTCAACATTAAATTCGGACATTAATTTGCTGTCATCATACCATCACTGACATTGATGAATCATCCACTGTATATGAGCCATGCTCTGTGAGAAAGGGGTTTAAAGCATATGCAAAAAGTTTCGACCCAGATCAGCCTGCGCAGTCTGTGCAGGCTGACCTTGATCGAAACTTTTGGCTATTGGTCGATTTTCTGCATGTTAAAGGACCAGTCTACCTCATGATTTAGTTGGTTATTAGACAAAATGGATCCATAAATATGATGACTAGCTTGGTATGGTGCACCATGGAGATTTGTTAGACTCCATTTTGCCACAGCACCACTCGTTGATTTTGTTTGCTTGTGGATAACATTTTACCAAACAACAAAAGTGTAGACAAGTATTTGTACATGGTGCACATGACTCAAATAACAGAATATGCTTAAGCTTTGAAAGGATCGAAAACATCGTGGATACCAGCGTTTTCCTCCTTTTTTTCCACAAAAAATCCTTCCTTCTCAGGGTTGATAAAATAAGGGATTGCTTGGTAAACAGTTGAGAAAACATCAATTTACATGATGAAGTAAAATTTAGAACTGATGAAAGAGAAGGATCGAAAATATTTGCAAAGATTGTGGTAGATGAATTCAAGTGACTGAATCAGTTAGAGCTAATAATGTCATCATTACAATCTGACATTGAATTGCTGTCATCATTTCATCACTAACATGGGGAATCATCAACATTTTACCTCTCAATTTATTTTGATCATCAGTCTTGAGTGCAGTTTTTTTCTGGACTTTCTAATATGGGGGAACATTTGACCCCCTTCAAATAAAAGAAAGAAGGCAAAATCCTAAATTCAGGGTACATATACAAGATTCGGGGTCCAAATTAAAGAGACAGGGGGGTGTAGGAAAATCTTGATAGGTGTCACATACACTATGTGAGAAGCCAAACAAGATGGGCACTGGAAAAATCACAAAAGCTCACCATGTTATATTCGTGCTTGTTTGAGCTTAACTGTTTATCACACAACAAAATTTTAGACTGATCCAAAATTGAAAGTATTTGCAGACAACAAAAATGATCAACATTTGTATCAGAAAGGGTAGAAAAACATTATGGGAAAAGGAGAAAATGCTGGTAACCAGCATTTTCTCTTTTTTCTACGCTGTTTTTCGAACAGCCTTTTTTTTCAGGGTCGTTACAACCCCGGGTTGTAGGTATAGGCTTAAAAGCTGAACATACCTTATTAGCTATGTCCAAGGCATCATAGTCAGGCGCAAGTCGTACATAAGCTTTTTTCTCGCCGTCGGGTCTGAAAAACAAAGCGTTATTTACCGGTATATCCATTACTACAGTTATTTACATTCATAAGAAAGGAACCTTAATGTTTTTAGGTTGCAACATTAAGTGTTCTGCAAAAGTCTGCCCAGAGAGGGGACAGAGGGGAATGGGCTTTCGAAAACATTATGGGAAAAGGAGAAAATGCTGGTAACCAGCATTTTCTCCTTTTCCCACAATATTTTCTACCCTATCAATGATAAAAACCATCTTTTGAGCTACATTCAACATATCATCTGCAGTACTTTTAATTTGGCCCAGTCCAAATGTGGTTGTTTGGTAAATGAGTCGAGAAATAAAATTTGACAGTTGTCTAGATAGAAAGCAATCTGTTCGAAAGCAACATATTCAACCTTTTCGGTGAAGAAGTAAACAGTAAAAGTTCTAAATTTACATGTACCTGTTCAAAGTGTTGACCTTAGCTACATCAATGTCGTACAGTTTTTTAACAGCTATTTTTATCAAGGGTTTGTTGGCTCTCTTGTCAACGATAAATACCAAGGTGTTGTTGTCCTCAATCTTCTTCATAGCAGACTCTGTGGTGAGCGGGAATTTCACAATACGGTACTGGTCCAACCTGCAATCATGAAATATGTTCCAGTTGAATTGTTCCTAACAATCAATAACTATATTGGGTGGCAAATCGCTATGACTCCAGGTAACAATTTTTCTTAAATTTCTTGAACTCTTTACCTCACAACAAATATGTAGACTTGTCCAAACTGAAAGCAATTGCAGATGTCAATTCAAATGTCGCTCAAATGATGTGTCTTTGATACAGCAGAAAACATCATGGGAAAAGAGAGAATGCTAGTTATCAGCATATTCTCCTTTTTCCACAATGTTTTCTGCCCTTTCACTCACAAATTCCATTATAAGAGCCCCTTTTGCTGTATTCATTTGCTTTCAATTTGGCCAAGTCTAAAATTTTCTCATCTGGTAAAGAGCTGGACAGGTCTAACCACATGATCAATTTAGAAGATGCTGGTTGCTAGTAATCAATACTCCAATGTGACATCAGAACTTTAAATATTTCAACAGAATCATTTTCTGTGTAGGTAAGGTTTAAGTCATCACCGTCACATCTTAAGCTTTGGAATTTAAATAACTCTTATGAGTGTTACCTTTTAAACTTTGCCAGCCTTCAGTTAAAGGCAAAGTAGTAGTCAAACGAATTTTAAAATTTTCTGCCGGCAAGTAAGACTTGGACCAACCATCAAGCGATTGCCATCTTCAGAATAATTTTCATACTTTCAAAAGGTATGATTTCAATTTAAATGTATCTTAACACCCGCATTGTTTACTTTTGGCTATTTCACTGCCTTTAACGATTATTCAGAGAAGCCACAACAACTGTACCATTAACTTCCAGAAATAAGAAGTTTCAAAACTTAGAGGATCGAGACATATCTATTCATGACCGATTACTAAATAAATTTGAGAGAGAAAAAGTCACACCAGAGTATGTCATGATGGGACATGTTTCTAATTCATTGGGATAATGTCAAGAATCTTACCCCTTGTAGATATACTTATAAGTGACAAACAGTTAACAAGAGGGTCATGATGAAAAAGCAGCTATTATTAGAACAGAGATATTAATCTGCAAGAAGGCATTGTTGACTTTTTACCACTAAGTTCCGAGCATATGATTATGTATACTGTACCAGAGGAGATTTTTGAAATGTGTATATTTTTGTCATTTCACACATTTTATTAATTCACAAACTTTTCTGTTCACATATTTTAGCAGAAGTATACCAAAATAGTAACGAATGTCTTGAATTTGCAAACATTTCCATACACAAAATGTCCATAATCGGTAATTCGCAAATTCTTTGACATGCACATATATCCATGAATACAGTATTTAGAATCAGGGGACATCAATTACGAACTGGAATGTCTACTCACTTGGGAGTTCTTGGAACACTCTTTCTTGGGTACTTCGGGTTTCTAGGAAGCTTCAGCGTTTTTGGTCGCTTGAACCTAACACTGGTCCTAATCTTCTTCTTACGCTTGTCATGAATCCCACGCAAGACTGCTTTCTTGGCTTTCACAGCCTTGGCTACCGGCTCAGCAATGGCATCTGCAGCTTTTCTGGGAACAGACTTTGTTTCTGCTCCTTTAGGCACTGCTTTTCCACCTTTACCTTGGGATTTTGCTGGTGGTTTTTCAGTCTTCTTCTCCGCTGGCTCTACAAATAAAAATTTGCATTATATTGCCTCTTAACCCTTTACCTGTGGGCTGATTTATTGTAATGATGTTTAACACTGTTTTAACAGCTAAGGCCATATCACATGGTCAGTGCACCTATGCATGTGTTTCCTGGCTTTCTCACACCAGCACTAACACAACTTTCTTTCCAAGTCTTTGACTACTTTTCTCACATGCATCTGAGGTGAGATGACCCTGAGAATGAAAACTTTTGTAAAAATTATGGGGAAAAGAGGAAAATGCTGGTAACCAGCATTTTCTCCTTCTGCCCCAATGTTTTCGATGTTGTCTTAGACAAAAATCATCATATGAGCTACATTTTGTTGCCTGCAAATACTTTCAATTTGGGCGAGCCCAAAACTTAGTCATGTGGTAAAGTGTTAATCCTTTACTAAACAACCTGAGGATGAAGGCTTTTGAAAACATTGTTGGAAAAGATGAAAATGTTGGTAACCTGCATTTCCTTCATTACCCTCCATGTTTCTACCCAATCTCGATTCCATCATTTGAGCCAATGAAACTTTTTTTTTTTTTATTATTATCTGCAAATGCCTTTTTATTTGGACAATTCTCAATTTTTGTCATTGGTAATTAATTCTACAGATGATACTTGATCCATGCTGATGACAAGAGTAGATGCCCATATTGGAAATCGAAAGACGCACATGAAAGTAAAATATAGCTGAAACACTGGAATGAGTTTTTGAAAATCGAGAGTACACCCCAGAAATAGGAGAAACTGTTGCTTATAGATCAGTTTCAAACACTGTTTCACTGCTTTATGCCCCCTTTTCTTTCTACAAAGTGGGAACATAAGCAGTTATGATTCAGAGCATTTGATTTGCAAAGGTCATTTTAAAAATTATTGATATTCATTTGGTTTCACTGGTTACTAATTGTCTTGCTGCACATATGGTGTATCACCCTATTTTACGCTGTCCACCTACTAGCACTGTCCGGTTGCTACTGTTGTGCACAGCTTAATAAATCGTGCATGCGTTCCTACAACAAGCGGTGAAGATCACAATTGTCTTTTCCAGACACAAATCATATTTAGTTCTAATGTTTAAATAGATCATATTCTATTGTTTGTTATTCATTTTGGCCACAATACTGACTTTTCTCAGACCCCTTGTCCGTGGCTGGTTTCTTCTTCGCACCCATGTTGAAAAGGAAAGGACGGAACGGGTTTTCCACGTGGTAAATCAGGGGCGAATACTAGAATGACCGGAGAGCTTTTACTGTTTAAAATGTATGAGGCAGTCAATTTTTACAAAACCAGTCAGTTTCTGGTGGTAGGTTTAACATAAGGCGAAATTTAGCCCGATGCACAAGAAAAAATAAGTGTTCTTCATTGGCATACATAGAATCAGCACATATACGTTATATTTGTAAGGGACCTGCCATCAATATTGCAGTCTTATTGAGCTGCATCCTCAGTCAATGCAGAATGTTCTCTATGTTCTTGATCCTTTAACATATAACCTCCGAGTGTTAAAAACCCTAGGCAACAAGGTGTTTGAATTTAAAAAAAAAAAAGCTTGTATGTCACGATAATCTAATCAGCGTTTCCTCCTTTTCCCACCAGATATTATACAATGTTGAAGACAAATACAACCATTTAAGCCCGTATAAAATTTGTCATCTGCTAATGCCGGACAAGTTTAAAATTTTATAATGCTTTTGGTAAAGAATTCATTAATGCGACAAGGCAACATACATGTGAGTCGATCATGCTCTGAAAAAAAGGAAAGGGAATGAATTTGACTTCATCTTAACTATATTCTTGGCTATGCTCCAGTCAATCATCCTTGATTATCCTTAATTTTTTATCGCTAATTATTCAAACTTGACGTGTTTCGGCGTCTGAAAATACAATCCAGCGAATCTTAGTTAGATACAAGCAATTTCGTTGAAATGATATCCCCGCCGAAAAGGACCTTTTTTGATACAAACATATTAGAGGTGTTGTGTTGCATGAACAT
Source organism: Hippopus hippopus (assembly GCA_946811185.2). NCBI lineage: Eukaryota > Metazoa > Mollusca > Bivalvia > Cardiida > Cardiidae > Hippopus > Hippopus hippopus. Next base: position 2,799,180 of record OX328109.1, read on the forward strand.
GTGGCCTTTTTGTTAATGGTCCATGATAAAATTACACATTAAGCCCCCTTTTTCCATGGCACAGCATTTCATTAAATGAAAAATATATAAGCGGTCCATAATGAGATTATACATTAAGTCCCCTTTTACCATAACATGGCATTTCATTAAATGAAAACAAATGATGAAAATATACATCAAGCCCCCTTTTTCCATGACACGTCATCATATATAAAAGAAAATTGTATCAACGGACTATCCTAAGGAAGACATGCATGAAGTTTCATAAATGTTCGTCAAGGACTTTAGAAGATATCTGTCCAGGCGGACGAATGGGCAAACTAACTGTTATTGGTCCATAATGAAATTATACATTTAGCCCCCTTTTTTCATGACATGGCATTTCATGAAATAACTATTGTCTGTGGCTTAATAAAGATGAAGTTTAATTACATTTTGTCCTGTAGTGAAAGAGATATTGGTCCATAATGAAAATATTTGTCAAGCCCCTTTTTTCCATGACATGGCATTTAATGAACAAGAGCGGCAAATTGTCGCAAGATACGCCCGTCCCACCGCCAGTGTCGAGGGGGGATAATAATCGTAAAGGGCAGGTAAAGGAAAATAGTAGTGCAGCAGAAATCATGTAAGTGATTGAAATAGGCATGAATGTCTCCTCTAATGTTAAGGAAACATGCATATAAAGTTTCAGGTCATTCCAACATGAAAAGACAAAGTTATATTGTAGAGAAGCATGAAAAGCTGTAAAAAAAAAAAATAATGAATAGGGAATAATTCCAAAAGGGCATTAGGTAAGGTTACGGCTACAGTGCATTGCACTTTTCGTAGCTGCAACAAACATGTTTACCAAGTCTGAAGTCGCTTTGACTTGAGGTGAGAAAGTTCCGTTCCAGATAAGCAAGAAATACTGTAAAAATGAAGATCAAAGTGGAACTACTCAAAATCCGCGCTAGGTAGAGTTATTGTTCTTGTGCACTGTACTCTGTAATATTGCAACAAACATGCATACCAAGTTTGAAGTTGTTCTGACTTGAGATGACAAAGTTATATTCCGGACAAGCACTTAATGCTGTAAAAATGACAATCAAAGGGAAATCACTCAAAGACAGCACGAGGTAGAGTAACAGTTCTTGCGCACCGCACTTCCAAATATTGCAACAAATAAGCATACCATATTTCAAATCATTCCTACTTAGGATGACAAAGTTATGCTCCGGACAAGCAAGAAATGCTTTAAAATGAAGATCTAAGCGGGAATAACTCAAAATTCGTGCTAGGAAGAGTTATGGTTCTTGTGCAATGCACTCCATAATTTTTCAACAATCATGCATACCAAATTTGAAAATGTTCAGACTAAAAATGACAAAGTTGTATTACGGACAAGCAGAAAATGCTGTAAAAATGACGATCAAAGGGAAATAACTCAAAGACAGTACGAGGTAGAGTTATGGTTCTTTCGCATTGCACTCCATATTATTGCAACAAACACAAATGCCAAGTTTCAAGTCAATCGGACTGGAGATGACAAAGTTATGCTCTGGAAAAAGAACTGGACTGTAAAAATGAAGATCAAAGTGGAATTACTCAAAATCCGCTCTAGGTAGAGTTATTGTTTTTGTGCACTGTACTCCGTAATATTGCAACAAACATGCATACCAAGTTTGAAGTCGTTTTGACTTGAGATGACAAAGATATATTCCAGACAAGCAGAAAATGCTGTAAAAATGACAATCAAAGGGAAATAACTCAAAGACAGCACGAGGTAGAGTTACAGTTCTTGCGCACTGCACTTCTAAATATTGCAACAAATAAGCATACCATATTTCAACTCATTCCTACCAAAGATGACAGTTATGCTCCAGACAAGCAAGAAATGCTATAAAAATGAAGGTCAAAGGGGGAATAACTCAAAATTCGTGTTAGGAAGAGTTATGGTTCTTATGCACTGCATTTCGTAACTTTTCAACAATCATACATACCAAATTTGAAGACGTTCAGACTAGAGATGACAAAGTTATATTACGGACAAGCAGAAAATGCTGTAAAAATGATGATCAAAGGGAAATAACTCAAAGACAGCATGAGGTAGAGTTATGGTTCTTTTGCACTGCACTCCGTATTATTGCAACAAACACAAATGCCAAGTTTCAAGTCAATTGGACTGGAGATGAGAAAGTTATGCTCCGGACAAGCAGAAAATGCTGTAAAAAAGAAGATTGAAGGGAAATTACTCAAAGACAGCATGAGGTAGAGTTATGGTTCTATCGCACTGCACTCCGTATTATTGCAACAAACACAAATGCCAAGTTTCAAGTCAATCAGACTGGAGATGACAAAGTTATGCTCCGGACAAGCAGAAAATGCTGTAAAAATGACGATCAAAGGGAAATAACTCAAAAACAGCATGAGGTAGAGTTATGGTTCTTTTGCACTGCACTCCGTATTATTGCAACAAACACAAATGCCAAGTTTCAAGTCGATCGGACTGGAGATGACAAAGTTATGCTCCGGACAAGCAGAAAATGCTATAAAAATGAAGATCAAAGGGAAATAACTCAAAGACAGCGCAAGGTACAGTTATGGTTCTTTCGCACTGCACTCTGTATTATTGCAACAAACACAAATGCCAAGTTTCAAGTCGATCGGACTGGAGATGACAAAGTTATGCTCCGGACAAGCAGAAAATGCTGTAAAAATGAGGATCAAAGGGAAATAACTCAAAGACAGCACAAGGTACAGTTATGGTTCTTTCGCACTGCACTCCGTATTATTGCAACAAACACAAATGCCAAGTTTCAAGTCCATGACAAAGTTATGCTCCGGACAAGCAGAAAATGCTCTAAAAATGAAGACTGAAAACAACAAAAATTCACTCACCCGCATAACTTAAAATTGCTCCCAGTCGGCCATTTTGCATCGAATAAAAAAAAAAAAAACTGTCTCGGCGGATTGGGTTATTGTACACACATATAAAGTTTCACGAAATTCTGTCCAATGGTATTGGAGATATTCTCCCGGACGGACACACGGACGGACGGAAGGACGGAAGGGCGGACGGACGGACAACGCTAAAACTATATCCCCCGGCCTTCGGCGGGGGATAATAAATATATCTAAATTAAGCCTGACGTTTCAAGAAGATGGTATTTACAGACTTAAGATCGAAACTCTGTGTAGTCTGATCTTGACCCATGTCCATTATTTAATCCTTTAGCAAGTAGGAGAGAGAAGGCTTTTTAAAATGTTGAAATAACGAGAAAATGATGAAGGTCCGTAACTGGCATTTTATAGCATTTAGAGATGGCTCTTATAACTTTTAAGGGCTTGAGCACTCTGAAAGGACAGAAAACGTAGTAGATCTAGTCCTGTGCGTGAGGACTATATAGATACTACGCTTTCTGTCCTTTCAGAATGAAGTCCTTAAAGGTAATTACAACTGTCCCTAATTTGCCGTTTGCAGTTGCTCTCAATGTGCAGCAGTTTAAAATTTTGTCGTCTAGAAAAATTTTAGAGGTGAGTAACGTATCGAGTGAATGCATTCAGCAAATCTCGGGTAGGTGCTGAATCGGCCGAGTTGCAACGTGTGGAGTAAATGGACCCGCAGATCAAACAGGTTGATTCAGACAGCAAGGGCGATAACCGTTAAGGAACGGTATTCAATATGCGATCTCGACTGTGTAAGAAAGTTTTTAGTAAAGCTGATTTAAAAAAAAAAATCGAATGAAAGTCATTTATGTTCGATTTATCGAAATTGATGCCACCCAACTCGCAACTAAAATACGGCCATATCAAGCATGTCTTCATTAATTCCAACGCGTGCAGCTTTCGCCCTAAAACATGTTCGTAACATCGTCGTACAAAAAGAAAAAAAAGTATCAAACAATGTCTTAAAGAATCAAATAACTTCTGCTATTTACTTTGGTACTCCTTTTACTCAAAAGTTTTGTTTTAGCAAACTGCATGAACTTGAAAAGTGGTAAATTTTATGTCAAGGATAAACCCTTGACCTAGTCGGGCTAGTGTGTCTTAACCCTTTACCACACAATGACGCCTTTTGACACCCCTGATAGAGAAGGCTTTTGAAAACATTGTGGGAAAAGGAGAAAATGCTGGTAACCAGCATTTTCTCCTTTTCCCACAATGTTTTCTACCCTATCAAAGAAAAATCATTTCATATGATCCACATTGAAACCGTCCTCTGCAAATGCTTTCAATTCGGACAGGTCTAAAATTGGTCGTGTGGTAAAGGGTTAAACCTTTTTCTTTCACATCAGTTTCTAAACAGGTTCTTGCATATAATATGTAACACCTGGAAATCAGAATTAGTACTTGCGCTGTGATGTTGATAGTTCCAAAGCTTGGCCCTGCTCAGCACAGGATTTTAACCCAAACCTTTGGTGTTACTTCACTTCTTTCTCCACCAAACAATACGATGATTTCAAAGCTGCTGTTAATTTGTGCTGAAAATTAGGTTCATGTAGGCAACATTTAGAAGTTCATGTCACATGTTTTATCTCTACCGCAAAATCCCAAGTTTTAACAACCCTGAAGAAGAAGGCTTTTGAAAACATTGTGGGAAAAGGAAAAAAATGCTGGTAACCAGCATTTTATCATTTTCCCACAATATTTTATACCCTATAAAGGATCAGTTTTATCATTTTAGCCACCTTTAATTTTTCGTCCGCAAATGCTTTCAATTTGGACTAGGCTAAAACTTTGTTATGTGGTAAAGTGTTAAATATTTGCTTATGTTGTTTTGATTTCATATTTATTAAATCTTTACCAAATCACAGAATTTATGACTTATTAAGATTCATAGGAGTTGCAGACAACAAATTAAATGTAACTCATTTGGTGTCAATGATTCTGGAGAGGGTAGAAAATATTGTGGGGAAAAATAGAAAATGCTGGTAACCAGCATTTTCTTTTTTCCCCCCACAATGTTTTCAAAAGTTTTCGTTGTCAAGGTCGTTAAAAGTCGTGATTGTGTGGTAAAGGATTAAATCTGTAGAATGTAACAGAATTATTTTGTTTGAGTCATAATATTAATAACAACCCTGAAGAAGTGTTTTGAAAATATGTCTGAGAAGATAATGCTGATAATTAATAACATTTCCTCCTTTTCCAACTACTTTTTTCTTACTTCAAACAAAAATCAAATTTTGTAAGTCATATTTTATATTTTTTTGATAGATTGATTGTATGGTGTTTAATGCCTCTTTCAGCATTATTTCAGTTATATTGCAGCAGCCAGTGCACCTACCCATGCTTTCCTGGAGTTTCTTTTACCAGTACTCAGCACAATACCCTTTCTATGCCACTGGCTGTTTTACCACATGACCATGGTCGAAACAATGATCAGTGTTGAGAGAGGAATGAATCCTGTCGCTATGACCGTCATTAATCCTCTGAAAGAAATTGGCTGAGCTGAGGATCGAACCAGTGACCCCCTATTCTCAAGTCCTGTATGCTACCAACTGAGCTATTGGGACTTGGCTTTATATTTTGCTTGCAAATGCTGTCAATTTTGACAGCTCTGAAAATTGATGTGGTTGTCTGGTGAAGAGTTAACTCTTTACAATGTGACAAACTTTTAGACTGATTTGAAGGCATTTTGCAGCAGACGAACATTGCTTAAATGATGGTTTCTGTCTTTGAAAGGGTAAAAAACATTTTGGGATCAGAAAACATAGTTGCCAGCATTTTCTCCTTTTCCTACATTGTTTCCTTCCAAACTCTTCTATTTCAGGGTAGCTAAAGCTCAGGGTTGTGTAGTAGAGCGCTAAATGTGATTAACTCTTTACCATGTGGCAAAATTTTAGACTTGTCCGAATTGAAAACATTTCGCAATGATCTTTCAAATGCTGTTCAAGGGATAGAATTTATCTTTCAAAAGGCAGAAAACATTGCTGAAAAAGAAGGAAATGCTGGTAACTAGGATTTACCCCTTTTCCACAAAGCCTTTTTCCTCAGGGTTGTAAACACACAGGATTGTTCGGTAAAGGGTTTACTTTCTGCCACACAATCTCATGTTTTAACGACCATGAGGAAATAGCCTTTTAAAAAACCTTGTGGGAAAAGAAGAAAATGCTGGTAGCATTTTCTCCTTTTACCACAAGGTTTTCTGTGCATTCACATTTCTATACATTCACATAAGATAAGGGTCATTTCAGCTACATTTAATTTGTCATCTGCAAATGCTGTCAATTTGGACAAGTCCAAAATTTTATTGGTCGGTAAAGAGTTAACATCAGACAGAAAGGGAACCCCTTTAATTTCAGGTACCTGGAGCAGATATCTTTTTTATCTGACACCACAGTCACATTCAGTTTCAAGACTAAGCAAAGCAAGAGGAATTTTTAAATCAAGAGACTTCTATCATACTCCTATCACGGTAGAAACTCGAGGGCTTGCAGATAACAGCAAGGACAATCATGGCCAAAGTACTGAATCGGATGAGTTCAAACGTTTTACAGATAAGATGGACGGTGAAGATGCTGTTTTTGTCGATGCGGACGATAACCAGGATTACAACAGAGATCAGGCATATGAGCTGGATGTAGAGAAATTCAAATTTGACTCAAAGATTGTGACACAAGCACCTAGTATGTACTATACTGCAGCTTTAAATTTAAAACTTGCCCAAACTGAAATCTTTTACAGACAACAATGTAATTGTTACTTTGAATAGAAATTCACCTTTGGACGGATGGAAAACATTGTTGGAAAAGGACAAAATGCTGGTTACAAAAAAAAAGACAACAAAATTTTAGACATACCCTAATTGAAAGCTTTTGCAGACGACAATATAATTGTTACTGTAAAATAGAATTTCACCTTTGGAAGGACAGAAAACATTGTGGGAAAAGGAGAAAATGCTGGTTACCAGCATGTTTTCCTTTTCCCACAATGTTTTCAAAAGACTTCTTCCTTGGGGTCGTCAAAACTCGGGATTGTGTGGTAAAGGGTTAACTTTTTACCACACAATTAAGTTTTTTTTTTACAATTCTAGGGTTATGAAAACATTGAAAAAGAGAAAGAGGAAACAGCATGGGTAAATGAAATATTGCATCATTGATTTCAGCGTTGAAATACATTTATTGAGGTTTTGTTTGATTATGAAAATCTGAAAAAGCCTCTTTTATCCTTGATTACATGACAAAATTTTGGAAATTTCCAAATCGGAAGCATATGTAGTTAACAAATTGAATGTAGCTAAATTGCTAGGACTTGTCTTAAAAAGGGTAGAAAATATTGTTGGAAAAGAAGAAAATGCTTAGAACCAGGGTTTCCTCTGTTTTCCACAATGTTTTCAAAAGGCTTTTTCATTGTCTTTAAAGCTAGGAAAATTATATATTAACTCTTTACCGAACGACACAATTTTAGACTAGTCCAAATTGAAAGCATATGCAGACGAAAAAATAAATGTGACTTAAAAGTTGAAATTTGTTATGGGAAGGGTAGAAAACACTGGGGGAAAAGGAGAAAATGCTGGATACCAGCATTTTCTCCTTTTTCCATAATGTTTTCGAAAGCCTTCTTTTCCAGGGTTGTTAAAACTCGGGATTGTGTGGTAAGGGCCATAAGGGTCAACTTTTTCACTACTAAATAAACAAGTTAGCTCTTTCAATGGCCACTAATAAACTCTTACTGCAAGATGAAGAACCGCTTTGGTCATAATCTAGAATTAAATAGTGGACTGTGTAGATCAGAGGTCAGACTGCGTGTTCTGTGCAGTCTGATCTTGATCTACACTCTCCACAAAAGCTTCTTATGACATCCACAGTAAGGAAAATGTTAAAATAAAGTATTGAAACAAATTATTTCAGAGGACTATGAACACCACATGTCAAAAGAACCAAACACGCCGAAAAACTCCAAGATACTACGAGTAGCTCTCATCGGAACGGCAAATTCAGGAAAATCTACGTTGATCAATAGTTTGATCGGATGGAAGGTAATAATTTAGTCTCGTATATTCAGTATTTGTGTGTCTCCCTACCGTAGTACTTAACCAAATAACCCTGTGAAGGTTTTCAAAAATATTGTGGGAAAAGGAAGAAATGCTGGTAACCAGTATGTCTCCTACTGTAGCCCTGAACCAGATAATCCTGTGAAGGTTTGAAAACGCGGGAAAAGGACCTGGTGGTTGTGAGTTTGATGTGTGGTTGAGGCGAACTTACTTTCCCGTGATTTTTTTGCCTCTCACCTCTGATGCATGTGAGACAAGTCAGTGGCTTGAAAAGAAAGTTGTGTCAATCAGTACTGGTGTGAGAAAGCCAGGAAACACATGGGTAGGTGCACTGACTGCCGTGCTGAGCTGTTAAAATGGCGTTAAGCTCCAATACAGACAAACAAACAAATTCCAATGCATTTTAATGCCCACATTGTTTGCTTTTGGCTGCTACTGGGCCTAAAAGCGAAATCATTACATTTTTGATAGGGCACCAAGAAGACTACAAGGCATTTTAGCCCTTGATCATATTGATTCGGTGACCATTTGTCGTCTGCATTGGACACAGAAATGTTTATTTATGAAATGAAATTACTTCTGGCAAAGTAATAGATTTGTCTTAGTAACTTAAGTGGGATTTAGTCTTATTATGTGCTGCTGTGCCCTGGTAGCTGAGTTGGTAGTGTACAAGACTTGAGAACAGGGGGTTGCTGGTTTGATCCATGGCTCAGCCAATTTCTTTCTGAAGATTGATGATAGTCATTGCAACAGGATTCATTCCTCACTCACCCCTGACCATTATTTCTACAATGGTTATGTGGGAAAGCAGCCAGTGGCTTGGAAGGAATATTGTGCATAGTACTGGTAAAAAGAAACTCCAGGAAAGCATGGGTAGGTGCACTGGCCGCCAATGTGTAATTGAAAGTGTTGAAAATGCCGTAAAACACCATCCAATCAATCAATTAGTCTTCTTACGTTGAATTCCTTGGTAGCGTCCATTTTTCTGAGTGGCCCATAAATTTCATAAAGTACCCACTTAATTTGTTTGAGTGGTCCTTTTAGGGCCCCACCCTATTATTATACGTTAGAGGCACTCTGGGAAAAGGGGATTTAACCCTCTACCAAACAATCCCGTGTTAAAACAACTCTGAGGAAGTAGCCCTTTGAAAACATTGTGGGAAAAGGAGAAAATGCTGGTGACCAGCATTTTCTCCTTTTCCTACAATGTTTTCCATCCTTTCAAAGTTTGACTTTGTTACTTTGGCCATGTTTAATTTGTACTCTAATTGCTGTCAGTTTGGACAAGTCTAACATTCTGTCATTTTAATTCTGTAGAATTAATACATCCACATGATGCATTATACCAAGCAAGTCATCATATAATCATGGATTCATAAAATCCATTTTGTCTTACAACAGGCAGAATCATGATGTAGATTGGTCCTTTGACATGCAGAAAATTGGACAAATAACAAAAATTTTGACCCTGTTAGCCTGCACAGACTACCCAGGTTGATGGTTTTTTTCCCCCCACAGATGCATTAAACCCCTTTTTCGCAGAGTGCCTACCTAGAAAGCTCAGTGGTTAGGGTATCTGGCCTATGAACTGTTGGTTGTGGGTTTGATATGTGGTTGAGGCAAACTTTCTTTCTGGCAACTTTTTGCCTCTCACCTCTGATGCATGTGAGAAAAGAAGTCAGTGACTTTGAAAGAAAGCTGTGTCTGTACTGGTGTGATAAAGCCAGGAAACACATGGGTAGGTACACTGACTGCCTTAATATGGCCTGTGGCAAAAGGGGGCTTAATGCATCTCTGTGATGCACTTTATCTAGCAAGCTGTCACATAATTATGGATCCATAATAGCCACCTTTTATAAACAATGGACTTCATCATGAGGTAGACTGGTCCTTAGACCTACAGAAAATTGACCATCAGGGAAAAGTTTCGGCCCAGGTCAGCCTGTGCGAAATATGCAGGCTGACCTGGGTTGATACTTTTTAACAGATGCATTAAGCCCCCTTTTGTCAGAGCAAGGCTCATGTTATATTTTCTTTCTCCAGATAAACAGTGTATCATCCAAAATAAACACAACGCGTGAAAATACTCCGAGTGTACTGACGAAGGATGACACTCAGATTGTAAGTTAACATTTCACGATATAATTCCGATCTTGGTTACAAACTAAGAGAAAGAATGCTATTGAAAACATTGTGGGAAAAGGAGAAAATGCTGGAAACCAGCATTTTCTCCTTTTCCCACAATGTTTTCTACCACTTGATAGACAAATGTCATGTTTTAACCCCTACCTATAGTTGCCCTTTGCAGCCAGTGTTGATAAAGATCAGACAAATGTGCCGTCACAAATGTGCAGTCTGATCTTTGATCTACCTTGTCCGCTGTGCAATATATTTATAGTTTAAAGCAATCTGAAATCGCAATTATTATGGTCTTATTTTTCAACTGAAAACGTTTGTTGGGTTTATTCAGTGCTCTAAGGATTAAGTAACATTTATCAATTTCAGATGCTTTTTAGCGGATTTTTATAGCAAATCTGCTTACTGTGATCATTCTGACTGGAACCAAATACATCATGCATAACAACGCATGCGTGCTCACTCATTACTATGATATCGGTTTGACCTGAACCAAATACATTGTCATACATGCTTGTGCTCTGCCCAGTCTACTTTCAGTGTTAGCTAATACATCTCAACCTCGCTTTTGTCACTACGGTATATACAGTCCTACACGTGTGCATGTAGTACGAAATCTAATACCAGCAAAAAAACTGTGTCAGATTGATGGATCAAATTACCACTCCTTGAAAAGTAATAGAATAACAGTTATTGCGTAACCAGCTCAGGAGAACAATTGTGACTTTCCTTACCCCAGCTAACTTCATTTTCAAATGATTCTTATATTGATGTGTTGAATTTGATGTTATTTTTTATTACAAGATATTACAGCTTTATTCTACTCCACAAATCCGCTTTCCAGGACTTTGGGTCCTTTGATTATTTTGCCAATTCTATATTTGTTTCGTAGTAAAGAGTTAACACATTGCCTCCTAGGCTTAACGGAGCTCGGCCAGTTTCTTTATGATAGTCATTGCCACAGGATTCATTCCTCTCTCACCGCTGACCATTGTTTCGACAATGGTTATGTTGGAAAGCAGTCATTGGCTTGGAAAGAATATTGTGCGGAACACTGGTAAAAAGAAACTCCAGGAAAATTTAATGCACTGGCCGCCGGGATTTAACTGAACAATGTTGAAAATGGTGTTAAACACTAAACAATTAGTCAACCTTAGCTTAGCCCTTAGCCACTCATTCCTGAGTTTTAACGACCCTGGGGAAGAAAGGTTTCTAAAAAAGATTTTGGAAAAATGAGAAAATGCGGAAAATCCGCATTTTATCCTATTGCCACATTTTTTTTTTAACCCCATCAAGGACAGAAATCATAAATTTTAATTGATTGTTTTCAAATGCTTTTAAATGTTTGCTGCACATGAAAACTTTAGACTGGTACAAATTGAAACTATTTGCAGATGACAAATTTAATTTGGCACTAAGGGTGGGACTTTTATCAGTAGGAGTAGAATACATTGTGGGAAAAGGAGAAAATACTTTTCACCAGCATTTTCTCCTTTACACACACGTTTTCAAAGGGCTTCTCCCTAAGAGTTCTTTAAACTCGGGATGTGTGTGGTAAAACATAAGTTTGGTTGAGCACAAAATTTTGTTGTTTGGTAAAGAGTTCACAATTTAGCTTAGTCAGTAGCATACAATGGTTTGAAACTTGGTAGTTCCAGGTCTGACTTCCAAGCTCAGCCAAATTTTTGCCATGATACTGTTTGATGATTGTCATTGCAACAGGTTTCATTTCTCTCTCACTTGTTTCATTAGTTGTTAGTGTGCTGTTGACAGGCTTCATTTCTCTGTCATGCATTTCATTAGTATGCTCAATATGACCTTCTATGTCTACAGGCCTTAAAACTTCATTCATTCATTTATTTTTTCGTTCATTTGTTTGCTTATTCATTTGCTCATTCATTCATTCATTCATTCATTCATTCATTCATTCATCTTTACCTCTGAGCATTGTCTTGACAATGTTGATTTTAGAAAGCTGCCAGTTGCTTGGAAAGTTGCCAGTGGCTTTGAGAGGTTCTGTGCTTTCAGGCCTTGATCTATTCCCTCCATAAAAGCCGCTGCTTTTAGTCTATGGCACTGCGGGGGCTAAGTGCATCAAAAGTGTTGATAACCTCTGTGCATTACTCAGCTATAGTTGCCTTTGCAGCCAGTGTAAATCAAGATCAGACTGCACAAAATGTGCAGTCTGATCTTTGATCCACACTGTCTGCTTTGGTGATACTCTGTAAACAAAACCCACCGTGATATTATGTTTCTTCGAGTCTTAACCTTTACCACACAATTACGAGTTTTAATGCCACTAAGGAAAAAGGCTTTTAAAAACATTTTGGGAAAAGGAGAAAATGCTGGTAAACACCACCACTACTGCTGCTGCCACCTACGAAAACAACAACTTTATGTATTTCAGGTTATTATTGATACACCTGGAATCATGAGTTCATCGCAGAGAATAAGGTATGATAACAATGTTTAAACTCATTACTGCATCAGTAGAGTGCCTGGAAGTTTAGCTGGTTGCACACAGGGCTTGATTCCTAGCTGGACCATATGGCCTGAAACACGCTAAAAGGGACATTTGGACATTTGCGTAAAGTGTCGTCTTGGATCAACCTGCGCACTCCGCGCAGACTAATCTGAGACGGCATTTTCCATTCTTATGTAAATTTTCTGTTTTGTGCAAGTCTGCTGTAGGACAAAATCTTACATAGTAGTAAAGTGCCATTTCAGATTAGCCTGCACGGACTGCGCAGGCTGATCAGAGACGATACTATGTGTCCAAATGCTCCTTTTCGCGTGTTGCAGGCCATATATGTTTAGATTATAGAGGATAATCAACTGGTTGTGTGTTATATTAAAAATCTGTCACTGGAATGGGGTGTGATGCGGTTGAAAAACGAGTCCGAAGTGACAGATTTTTAATATCACACACAACCAGTTGATTATCCTATTTATTATATTCCAAATTCAACCTTTTTTATTCTAATAATTATTAAGAATAATACAATATGAGCAATATAGTAAAGGGCAAACATTCTAAAACTGTATCATCACTAGTGATGGTACCATATTTATTATCACTAGTGGTGTTATTCACTGTGAAATCCCGGTAATTCACTGATAAGAATATAATATACATAAAAATATTATATTGTAGTAACTTTTTTGGTGCTAGTTTAGCTTTCGGTTCCTTGAGCAAATTCAGTATCATATGAGACTGAGGGTCAAGTGGGGTGTCAAAATTTTCCTAGAAAACCAATCTAGCCTATTACACATGCATTTTGTGTCATCATACCATATTTGGAACTGTTTTTGACTCTGCATATACAGATTTTTTTTCTGCGATGTCTGATTTTATCCACATGCTGTCCATGTATTTGAATAGTGAAGCAGTGTTTGTTTATACATTATCCTGATGTATCATCATTGCCCTCTTACCAGCTTGCTTTTTTCGGAGAAAACATCCAGGTATTGACATTCTGACATTTTATTATATCTTTGTAATTACTGAAGATATTAACTTCAAACTTGGACAAGTTGTTTATTATTAAAAGGGGAAGGTATACAACAAGAGCAGGTAACCTTCAAAGTATTTTTGGCACAGTTATGCCCCTTTTTCAACTTGGAATTTCACTGAAAATCAAGCAACTGCAGCCAAGCTTTGGCACCCACATGTGGTGCTCTTGTTTTTTATATTTCAGACATTACATATCTCTTCAAACGGACCAAGAAATCGAAGAATCGGTTAAAGATGCTGATATGAGTAAGAAACTTTAATTTCACCAAACCTTTAGTGTCATTTCTGTAACCCTTTACCTCATAATCTCGAGTTTTAACAACAAAAGTTCAGGACTTTTGAAAACATTGTGGGAAAAGGAGAAAATGCTGGATTTTTTTGGTCACATTTAGTTTGTCCTCTGCCATTGCATTTAGTTTAGACAGGTCTAAAATTTTGTTCTTAGGTAAAGAGATAGTTGAGTTATGTAAAAGAAAAAGTAAGAAGGAAAAAAGATATTGAAAGACCATATGGCTTGCAAAAAAGGGCATTCGAACATTTGCGTAAAGTGTCGTCTTGGATCAGCCTGAGCAGTCTGCACAGGCTAATCTGAGACAGCACTATGTTTTTACATTAGATTTTGTTCTTCAATAGACTTGCACAAAACAGAAAATTACATAAAAAGAAAAGTGTCATTTCACATTAGCCAGCGCGGACTACACAGGAGACACTATACTCATAGAAGACACTATACTCAAATGTCCGAATGCCCCTTTTTGCATGTTGCAAGCCATGTTGTATAGAGAAACATAGAAAACAATGTGACAAATTGGAGAATTGGCTGCTTGTAAGTAATTTTGTTTGAGTAGGTAACTGAGTTTACCGTTGCAGTACCAACCACAATTTCAGTTGTTTCTGTAGATGATGTAAATCAAAGATCAGACTTCCCTTTTCAGATGGTGTATAGTAAGATTAGACTGCTCATCTCTATCTTGATCCAAAATCTCTGTGGATTTTGTTAAGCCTTTATCCGAAAACCCTGGTAACCAGCGTTTTATCCTGCCTCCACTATGTTTTCAGAAGCCTCGTTTCTCAGTGTTGTTATAGCCAAGCCCCTGTAACTAAGTCGGTAGCATACAGGACTTGAGAACAGGAGGTTGCTGGGTCGATTCGCAGCTCGGCCAATTTCTTTCTGAGGAGTGATGATAATCATTTCGATGGGGTGCATTCCTCTCTCACCGCTGGCCATTGTTTCAATGATGGTAATGTGGGAAAGCAGTGGCTTGGAAAGAATATTGTGTGGAGTACTAGTAAAAGAAACTACAGGAAAGCACTGACTATTTATTTCATGCTTTTAACTCTTTCTGGGAGGAACTTAATCAAAATCCAGTACGGTTCTTTTCGGTTATTCCCCATGGCGTACCCCGTCTGCATAGCAACGAATTTCAATATTACGTCAAGCGCGAGAAATGTAAGGTAAATTACGTCGTATTTCCATCTGGTTGTGAGGCACGCGCATGTTACCTAGGTAACTAGTGCGCGGGAACTACGGTTTCCGCCTTCAATTGAAGAGTTAGAATATAAAAATCGGTATTTTCACTGGTCGTAACCATGAAATATCAAAAAATATTTCATCGATATTTCTCGATAACCTACTTGTCACCGTGATATAACTGAAGTAATATTGAAAACAGCATTAAGCTCCATACAATCAATCAATCAGTGTTGTTATAACTCAAGATGGTCTGGTATAGTCCATTTGATTTCTATAAAAACTAACGTATTGGTCCAATGCATTCAAATGCCATAATGGAACAACTTCTTCAAAAGTTCTTTGTTGCAATGTTATTACCCGAACAAATTGACCTGAAATTGACCTCTATGCAAAGAATACATGTAATGAGAGAGTGAATATTTTTTAACATCGCGTATAATATAACGGTATGGAAATTCTATAAACGGTAAATGTCTGGTTTGACCCTTTCAGTGCCATAGTCAAAAAAAGAAGCTTTTGCAGATGACACGGATCAAGATCAGACTGCACAGAAAGTGCATCTTAGATCAGTGTCATCTGCCATGTATTACCAGTTTCAGCCATCAAAATCATTTTTATTTCAGGTATTTTAAGTATGCTTTAAAGACATGATAAATCTGTTAGCTGAATAAACAGTTGAAAATCGTTCATAGTTCCGCATTCAGATGACATTAGCCAAAGCTAAGTTCAGACAGTAATTCAAGCATGTAATATATGGTAATAGAGGTCATTATTTCATGCCAATTCTTTCGAATAATAATTATTTACAAAAACCATGCAGAATTCTAATTTTTCACAACTTCATTTTCAATGTCATGCTTTTTACTATTCAACTCAGTAGTAATATTTTAGCATTTTTTGGTCCTAGCCAGGGAGGAGTGAGGGACAGTTGGAGAACAGCCATAAACAATAACAAGTCATAGTAAAACCATGTGTTTTTTCATTCATATTTAGACTCAGTAGTGACTTAATGTACACAACTAGCATAACAATAGAAACAAACATGTTAATCTCATGTTTTACAATGATCACCCTTAAGGCCATAGAAATTGAATTATTTGAGTATGTATGTACTTTTATAAATTCTTTTACCATTAAAGAGATAGCAATTTTATCAATCTTCCCAACCAAAAAGATGTCAAGCATTTTCTCCTTTTCCACAGTGTTTTTACCCTTTCACAGACAAGTGTCATAATTAGAGCCACACTTAACCTTTTACCAAACAATCCCGTGATTTTACGACCCTGCTGAGTACGAGCGATTTCTGCTTTTGCCACAGTGATTTTTCAATATGACATGCTTAAAGAAAGAGTATCTGAGGTTGTTATGAAGATGTTTTATTTATTTTTTTCTTTTCAGTTGGAATCATTTATGACTGTGGCCGTCAGAGGGCTAAGTTTCATGACAAATTATTAAAGATTTTGCATGAGAACTCAGACAAGCCGTCCTTCCTGATGCTGAACAAGGTACTCTGCTCTTTAACTGTTTCCATACCATAGACGACACCAGAAGCTTTTGTGGACAGCATAGATCAAGATCAGATTGCAGGAAATGTGCATTCTTGATCTGTGATCTTCACTGCCCACTGTGTTATTCTAGATTATGAACAAACCATAGCTTTATCTAGGAGGCCTCTACCTAGAGGGCCCAAATTATAGCCCTGGTGTCAAGGTTAGCCCCACCCCAGGGGTCACAAGTTTTACATGGGCTTATTGGTGAAAATTTAAGAAATCTTTTTGTCACCAACCATAAGACATAGGGCTACCAAATTAGCTCTTTCTCAGGGAGCTCATGTTTCCTAGGGCCTTTTGTTGAGGAAACTTTGAAAAACTTCTTGTTTATAACCACACATTCTAGACCTGTATTAATTGGTATTGGGCTTTATCTTATGGACCTCTTCCAGAGTTCAAGTAATTATAGCTCTGTGGTCAAAAATGGCTTTGCCCTGGGGTCTTAACTTTCTCATGGGATTTTGTGGAGAAAAATTTGTATCTCTTCTAGTTCGAAACTAATTGGCCAAGTATTGTAATGTTTGGCGTCTAGGATTTTTACTTATTAGTCAGTGGAGCAATACAGGGCCATGATGGCCCTCTTGTTTCCTATCTTAACAGTCAAATTTCCTGGACCTGTAATTGCATTAACCCTTTACTGAATGAGGAAATTTTAGACAAGTCCAAATTGAAAGCATTTGCAGACAACAAAATAGATTAGACTCAGAAATTGACAGTTGTATTCGGAAGGATAGGAAAGATTGTGATAAAAGGAGAAAATGCTGGTTACCAGCATTTTCACCTTTTCCCACAATGTTTTTCAAAGGCTTCTTTCCCAGGATTGTTAACAAAACAGTCCCAAGTTTTAATGACCGAAGGGGAAAAAAGCCTTTTAAAACATGATGGTGCATTAACCTTTTAAAACAGCAGACCCGAGTTTTAATTCAACAAGCACTAAAACAATGGATAATTCTTTTTTGTCATGATAAACATCGACGCCGTCTAGCAGCTTGTTTGGCATCAATTTTCTTTGTAAATACCTTGACTTTGATATCGCTCTTATGTCAACTTTTATCTCCAAAATACATGTTTTAAATGGAAAGAAATAGTCCGGAAATGAAAACAATGTAATCAGCACCTTCTTACTTAACACCATTTATCCCACCCCTCACCCTTTTTCACATGCAGTTTTACTAACAAACAGAAGGTGACATAATGTAGGTCATTTACTAGATCATGTGGCAATATTTTCAAACCATGTGACTGCAAATTGGCGCCAACTGTATCATGTTACAATCATTTTTTTGACAAACTCAGCAAAGTCACATGATTCAATTTTAAAATGGCTATGGGATAGTGATGTGCATGTAGCTCAAGGTCAGTTTTCTTTCAAACGTTTGGATGGAATTGAGTGATGGTTTTTTTTTTTATGACGCTAACTAACTGATAAAATTTAAAACTGATTTTGTAATTGAATCTATAGATACTCTAATGCAATTTTGGCATTTTTCTTGATCGGACTGTAACTCTGTGAATCAACAATCCCCAGGCTTCCATTGTAATGGGTACCAGTTTAGGGTACTGCAAGACATGCTAAGTAAATCTGATTGTCTGTTTCCGTAAATGGCAACGAAAAAACCCGAGCACAGTCACACTTTTTAGTTTGTACTATGTTTAGTTCATATAAAACCTCCGGTCTTTTGTGTTAGGAACTTCCGAGGTGTTACTGTGTATAATAAGGGATTTCCGGTAACTCCTTACCAAGCGACAAAATTTTAGACTTGTCCAAATGAAAGCATTTGCAGACGACAAAATAAACGTGACTCCAAAATTGAAATTTAACTCTTTACCAAACGACAAAATTTTAGACTTGTCCAAATTGAAAGCATTTGCAGACGACAAAATAAACGTGACTCAAAAATTGAACCTTGACTTCAGAAGAGTAGAAAACATTGTGGGAAAGGGAGAAAATGCTGGTTACCAGCATTTTCTCCTTTTCCCACAATGTTTTAAGAAGGCTTCTTCCTCTGGGTCGTAAAAACCAGGGATTGTTTGGTAAAGGGTTAAAATCTGGTTACCAGCAATTTCTTCTTTTCTCACAATGTATTTGATAGCCTTCATCCTCAGGGTCGTTGAAAGTCGGGATCATGTGGTAAAGGATTAATTTTCTTTCTAGATTGATCTGTTTAAGAACCCCACTGATACCTTACCCATTTGTGGGACCCTAACCAATAGAACTCTTGGTGGTAAGAAATTTGGCCAAAGTGACCTTGAAAGGTCAAGAGAAAAATTACGGAGAGGTGAGTTTAGGGATGTAGAAGACTTTGAAAAGAAGTTAATGGAATTAGAGGAAAAGTACGGAAAGCTAGACTGTCTCATTGCTAAAGAGGGTAGCAGGGAGAATGTAGGTCTTGAACAGGTCCAAGCAAATGTTACGGAGCAAGAAACCGGTCAGGTGAAAACAGAAGAAACAGTACCTACAATACAGTTGCAAGAGGACTCGTATCAAAAAGATTTTTTGGAGGACGTACTACAATCAAGTGTTGGTGAAAATAATTCAAATTATGACAATATGAAGACAGAAGAAAAAGTTTCATCGGGTCCAACGGTACTATCCTGGGTTGAAGAGCTGGAAAAAGCAGAGAAAGCAAGTATAAAATACATAAGGAAACCTTACTGGACCAACTTTGACGCTGTTTTCCCTGTATCAGCTTTGAAAGGCCATGGAATTGGGTATATATTGGTAGGTAATTGATCTGTCTGTGTGCCTGTCTGTCTGTCTATGTGTTTGTCTATGTGTCTGTCTGTCTGTCTGTGGTTGGCTGGCTGTATTTCCTCCTTTCTATCTGTACGTCTTTGTTTAGCTAGCTGGCTGGCAATGTTTCTGTCTGTCTTGTCTGTCTGTCTTGCCGGGCCAGGCAGGGCTGGCCCCACCCTGCTCCGCCCTGCCCTGCCCTGCCCTGGCACGCCCCTGCCTTGTCCCGGCCCGCACTTTGATCTTAATTCACACTGTCTGTAAAAGCACTATGTGTCACGCTTTACAGCTGAAGGGTGACATAGCACTCCTGAACCCCTGGTTATGCTCCTGTTATGTACAGAAATGGTTTGGTGACAAAAAATTCATTATTTGGCTCTGATGTTTTCGAAGTAACATAGAGGTATTGCCATAGCCCTGGCCTCGTCGTGGTCTGCATTGTAGTCGTCGTCAGAAAACTTTTACATTTTCAAAAAACTTTGAAATTTACAATATCTCTGTCATTACAGAAGATGTTTACTTGAAACTCGGACAAGTTGTTAATTATCAAAAGGGAATCCGTACAGGAAGGACAGGTAACCATCAAAGTATTTTTGGACAGAGTTATGCCCCTTTTTCTACTTTGAATTTTTTACGGAAAAATCAAGCGACTGCAGCTGAGCATTGGCACCTGAATGCATTGCTCTTGTTTTCCATTTTGTTTTCTAGGAATTTATGTTCAAGAATGCTAAGCCAGGTCCTTGGTTGTACCACAGTAGTATAGTGACGTGTCAGAACCCAATGCAAATAGCCAAGATGTGTGTACGGCAGGCACTTCTGGATCACATCGAGCAATATGTGCCTTACGTCGTAGATATTGTGAGTACTTGTAGTGTGTAGATTAATCCAGGTTGCATATTCACCAACCATTCTTAAGAACATTCTCGGTCTTATTCTCCAGAATTTTCTAAATTTGAAAGTAACACAACTTCTGATAGACCAAACCATTTGGTTTAGCCAATCAGGTTGGGTTACTTTCACATTTAGAAAATCTTGGAGAATAGGACAAAGAACTTTCTTTGCAATGTCTTATTCTCCAGAATTTTCTAAATTTGAAAGTAACACAACTTTTGATTGGCTAAACCATTTGGTTTAGCCAATCAGAAGTTGTGTTACTCGCAAATTTAGAAAATTTTGGGGACTAGGACAAAGAACATTCTCAAGAATGGTTGGTGAAAATGGGCCTGAACCCTTTATCACACAATCCCGAGTTTTGAAGACTCAGAAGAAGGCCATTTTACCAATTTGGGAAAAGGAGAAAAGGCTAATAACCAGCATTTTTTCCTTTTGCTACAGCGTTTTTTACCCTATCAAAGACAGAAATCATCATGAAGACAGAATTGAGTTAACTTTTTACCAAAGGACAAAATTATAGACTTGCCTAAATTGAAAGCATTTGCAGATGACCAGATAAATGCTAGTAAAGTGATGGAATTTATCTTTGAATAGGCAGAAAACATTGTGGGAAATGGAGAAAATGCTGGTTAGCAGTTTTTTCTCCTTTTCCCAATATGTTTTCACAAGACTTCTTTTTTAGAGTCGTCAAACCTCGGGATTGTGTGGTATAGTGTTAATGGATCCATAATTACGTCAATGGATCCATAATTATGTGATGACTTGTTTGGTATAATGCATTACAGAGATACATTAAACCCCCCTTCATTTAATTTGTTGTCTCCAAATGCTTTGAATTTAAACAAGTCAAAAATTTTGTTCGCTTAAGCATGGGTAGGAAACTTTATATTCAGAGCCAATGGCTCTGACAATAAAGAGTTGTGTTGGTCTTCCAGTTCCGAAACTGTCAGCTTCAAAAACAAATGAAAAACAGGCAAACTGGTCATTCTTTGTACAAATATGTTCTTATGTCTTTGAATTTTGATAAAAGGAGATTGTCTTGCAATGCACTGGTCTTTCAACGTGTTTTTTACACCATGGAATATTGTGGAATGTATACAGTGTTGTCTGAATTGTGCCGTGGGTTGACCGTAGCCAAAATAAAAATGTCAAGGACCCACCAGTAATTTCAGACTGATATTGCTATTAAATTAGCAAATAAGAGATTTTTGCTGTCCTAAAGGGTGAATTATTGTCTTGAACTTTTCTGTTGGTTGCTGACAAAGAATTGATAAGAATTAATACAAAATTGACATAAACAAACAAAGGCTCCGATTATATGGGCCGGCTCTGAAAACATGGACTGGTTCTGAATATATTGATTGGCACCAATGGGCTTCCCTTCAAAAATGTAGTTGTCGAGTACTTATTTAAGACATGTATACACTCTGTATTCCTGTTAATACCCTTCACTCCAAAAGTTAAAGTATACATTTGTTTGATGAAGCGTGACCGAATTTCTTAAAATACAAAGGACTGATATTATCATAATTGAAAGTTGCTGTCTAACATCAGTCTATCTAAATTTTGAAAATACTGTTGTGTAATGTTTGTTTAGCCAAATAGTCTGCATGTTAAAATTTGTAATGCTTACATCCAGATTCAAAGCATTTGCAGACAGCAACTGAAATATAGCTCCACTTTTGTTAGCTGTCCATGTAAAGTTAGAAAGCATTGTCTGCAATGGAGAAAATGCTTGTTACCATCATTTTCTGCTTTTCCCACAATGTTTTCAAAAGCTTTCTGAGGGTTGTTGAAAGCTTTGGATTGTGTGGTAAGAATTAAATCTAGTTAGAAAAATAGTATTTGCCTTTGAAAGGGTAGGAAACATTGTGGGAAAAGGAGAAAATGATGGTAGCAAAGTGACAGACCCATTATTTGAATGCCAAGCTTACATCTTTTTGTAAGACTTGTCAGCACTGTTGGCATTTGCAAACAACAAATAAATTGAGGTTCAAAGGATGGACTTGATATGGTTGAAAATATTGTGGCAAATGGTTGAAAATGGTTGAAAATAGTGTGGGTTAAGGAGAAAATATTTTGTACTTCAGTTCATCCACAATGCTTTGAAAATGCTTTTTCCTCAGGGTTGAAAATTCTAGGATGATATGGTAAAGGGTTAGCATTCCCTGTTTGGTTAAAAAACTCAAGGAATGCATGAACAGATGTAGTAGTTGCTGCTATATAACTGAAATGACAATGAAAACAGCCTGAAACATTCAACTAACAAACAGACTAGCCTTTTGATAGGCTGAGACAATTGGATAGCTCGTCCTAAAAAATGGCATTAGAATTGAATTTCAAAAGTCTTGGTTTATGGATTGATTGTATGGTGTTTGACGCGGTTTTCTACATTATTTCAGTTTTATCTTGGTGGCCAGTGCACCTATCCATGCTTTCCTGGAGTCTCTTTTACCAGTACTCTGCACAATATTCTGTCCAAGCCACTGGCTGCTTTCCCACATAACCATTGTTGAAACAATGATCAGCGGTGGGAGAGGAATGAATCCTGTCGCAATGACTATCATCAATCCTCTGAAAGAAGTTGGCCGAGCCAGGGATGGAACCCACGACCCCTTGTTCTCAAGTCCTGCACGCTACCAACTCAGCTACCGGGGGTCGGCTCAAAAGTCTTGGAATTTGGAATCAGAACTAGAGTTAGAATGCATTGTAAATATAACCTGTGTAGGGACATATGAGCCTTCCTCTGGCAAAAGTGGACTGAACTCTCTACCATATGACAAAATTTAAGACTGGTCCAAATTGAAAGCATTTGCAGACGGCAAAATTAATGTCACCAAAAAAATTGGTAACCAGCATTTTCTCCTTTTCCCTTAATGTTTTCTACCCTTCTGGAAACTAATTTCAATTTCAATTTTTGAGTTACGTTCATTTTGTCGTCTGCAAGTGCTTTCAATTTGGACCAGTCTAAAATTTTGTCGTTTGGTAAAGAGTTAATACATCTCCATAATGCAATACACCAAGCAAATCATCACATAATTATGGATCCATAAAAATCCATTTTGGTCTAACAAGCAACTGAATTTAGAGGTAGAATGGTTCTTGGACATGCATAAAATTTACCAAAACCAAAAAGGTTTTGGCCCTGCTTAGCGTCTGCTGATTGTCCGAACAGGTTGACCTGGGTAGATGCATTAAACCCTCTTTTCACAGAGCATGGCTTACATATGTATATATGAGCCATGCTCTATGAAAAAGGGGCTTAATGCATCTGCAAAAAGTATCGACCCAGGTCAGTCCGCACATGCTGACCACAGCCGAAACTTTTGGTTATTGGTCAATTTTCTGCAGCTCAGAGGACCAGTTTACCTCATAATTCAGCTGTTTGTTATACAAAATCGATTTTGTGGATCCATAATACTTTGATGACTTGCTTGGTATCATGCATCACAGAGATGCATTAAGCCCCCTTTTGCCAGGGCATGGCTTATATACATTTTTGTTTTTTTTCCAGAATATTTTGTATTGGAACGTGACCAACTACAATCGATTGGAAATCGTCATGGAACTATTGGTGAAAAACAGATTTGAGATGGTAAAACATTTGTCTGTAATTTTGATGATCATTCTAAGGTTACAAGTTTGAACCTTTTGCCAAACAGTCTTGTGTTTAAATGACTACTGAGAAAGAAAGCATAAGAAAATACTGTGGGAAAAGGAGAAAATGCTGGTAACCAGCATTTTCTTCTTTTCCCACAATGTTTTCACCATCAAGTTATTTTTGACACATTTAGGCCCCTTTCACTGAGATCATGCAATTGCAGCTGGGCATTGGCATCTGCATGCAGTGCTCTTGTTATAAATGCAGGGTTCAATTTAGAAATCAAATATAGGGGGACAAGTGGCCCCTTCATCAGAAATAGTAGGGGCCATAAGAGAAATTTATGGGGCCAAGGGAAAACAGCCTTAACCTATGGGATTTTAATTTTATCCTTACAACCAAAAGTAATTTTTTCTTCCATTACTGCCCTAATGACCTTTTCCCTCTGAATGGCTCACACATATGCATGTTAGAAATTGTGTAAGCTTCAGTCAGCATATCTTTGGCACATCAGAAATCTTACCTCGGGGCTGGCTCGGCCCCGAGGTAAGATTTCTGATGCGCCAAAGATGAAAGTACGTGCCCATGGCGCAAGGGTGGGCTCTAGAATGAACCCTATAGATGGATCATACTCTTTACCAGATGACAAAATATTTTAGACTTGTCTGTATTCCAAGCGTTTGCAGACAAAAACTTAAATTTGCCACTAATTATGGAATTCGTTATGGGGAAAATGCTGGTAACGCACATTACCGTCTTCCCAACAATGTTTTCTACTCTTTCAAAAACAGAAATCATAATTTTTGAGCTAATTTTTGTCGTCTGCAAATGCTGTCAATTTGGTCAAGTCTAAAGTTTTGTCATTTGGTATAGGTCTGGATAAACATTAATCATGATTTGCTATAATTTATTGGCTTGGCTGATTTCGAAGAAAATGTCAAGGTATTGCCATAGAAATTTTGAAATTTTGTTGTCAGTATTTTCAAAGATGGCTCACAAACAGGAAGTGATCAAACCGAAGTTATCGGAATTTCAGTATCTATTTTTAGTCATTTACATTCGAAAAACGATTGCAGCGATATCTAGTTTATTCCACTGTGAGATGAAAGAAAGTAGATGTTGCTTTGATCAGTTGTCGAATGTCCCCAGCCCGTCATTTTTGACAATGTAATGTCCGAATGATAGAAAAGGAAAACAAATGAACGGACTGGAACCCAGGCTACCACTAATCATAAAAAGAACTGAATTGTTCTTGTTGTTGAAATATCTCAACCATCAGATTGCTACTATGTTTTCCTAAGCCTTCTTTGCTCGAGTTGGTAAAACTTGGGATTATGTGGTAAAGAGTTAACTGTAGTTAACTCCCTTTGCAGGGTCTAATCCTGAAAAATCAACCAAGGGAACAGGCCTCACCTTCAAAAAATATGCATGAGCGTGTGAGATTTAAACAACCTAATATGAATGATACCAAAGACTTTCAAGCAAAAAGCTGGAGAATCACACAAATAGCATGTGACGCAAAACAAGCCTTGCTAGATGCGTTTCAATGTGAAATCAAGTTCAAGTTAGGCGTGAGACTTGACAAGTCTGTGAAGAGGAAAAATGATTCGAGAAAGACGAAAGAACTTCTCCGACGAAGTTTCAGGGTGCAGAAACATGGAGCTGTAGTCTGAGTGGGCGTAAAATAAAAGTATGATGCGTCTTATAAACTTTTTACCAAACGCAAAAATTTTGGACATGTCCAAATTGAAAGCATTTGCAGACGACAAATTAAAGGTGGCTCAAATAACCAAAATGGTCCTTTAATTAGTTTAAACATATTTATTTTACTTGGTTGAGAAACAAGTTCTTACAACTTGTCTCTCTTGATTCTTTGTGGTGTGCGTGGTTGTGAGGTAGAGCGTCAGCCTCGTAACCATAAGGTCCCAAGTTTGATACCAGGGATTGGCAGCTGGTGTCAACTTGGGGATTGTTCATTGGCCCAGACATTCAGCGCGAGTACTGGTATAGTTCGCAGATAGCAGAATCGAAAATGGTCCTTGATAGGGTTGAAAACATTGTGGGAAAAGGAGAAAATGGTAACCAGCATTTTCTCCTTTTCAGACAATGTTTTCAAAAGCCTTCTTCCTCAGGGTCATGAAAAGTTGTGATTGTTTGGTAAGTGGTTAAATAAGTCATGCTCTGGCTAAAGCCCCAGTTACACCAAACTAGATTTTAGAATGTCTAACCCTGTCCTGACGTGACTGGAAAAATGGGTTGAGGTCGGGGTAGAACGTGCAATTTTGGCCTAATAATGTCTGAAGCCCCTGTCTCACTAAACCTGTTCTTAGAAAGTCTTACCCCGGTCAACAAAATCGTAAAACGGGCTGAGGTCGGGATAGGACGTGCAATTTCGATAGGTAAAATGCAAACACACTGCTAAATGATGCCCGACTGCACCACATCTCTAATAGGATTGAAATACGGCAGTTCCGTTTGTAGTATGTCCATCTCATTTTAAGTACGTAGTCACTCCATCTAGTTGCAAGACAGGATGGATGGCCAAAAATTTTGAGCAGGTTCATAGTTCTGGGGCACCCTTCCCATCCTAACCCATCCATCAAGTTTGTAAACAGATCGTAAAAGGTTGCTAATACGTCCACTCCATGTGAACACAGTTTAAGTCTGTTTGGCAAAAAGTTTTGGAACAGTGAGAACGAGTTTGGTGTGATGGGGGAATTAAAAGGGGGTTTATCTTTTTACCAAATGATAATATTTTAGATAGATCCAATTTGAAAGCACTTGCAGATGACAAAATTTATTTGGCACAAATAAATGGGATTTATATCAGATAGTCTAGAAAACTTTGTGGGAAAAGGAGAAAATGCTGGTTACTAGCATTATCTCCTTTTCCCAAAATGTTTTCAAAAGGTCTACTTCTCAGGGTCGTTAAAACTTGGGATCCTGTGGTACAGTGTTAACCCTTAGGGTGCTTAATAAACCCAACACACTTTTTTAATCTAGAGATAAAACATAAATAATTATCACATAACCTTGATTGTTTTCAGTGTAATATACCCATTACGAATTTTCTTATCTTATACACGGTTGATATCACAATTGTGTGACATGATTTTTGACATCATTTTGTACACATGTACTGGTATTTCATAGAAGTGAAGTGGTTTTATGGATATTACCACTAGTGCATCTATAGATGGTTTTGCAACTTCTGATATATAATTCGTGAAACACCGTTATGTGAAAAAAAAAAATCTGACATTTGTCAGCCTTTGAGATAAAATTTTATTGAACTCGTCAATAAAAGATATTATTTTATGACATAACCTCCCATGTTTTCAGTGTAATATACCCATTACGTATTTTCTTATCTTACACATGTTTGATATCACAATTTAGTGAAGTCATTTTTGACGTCATTTTATACATATTTCATAGAAGTGAATTGGATTGCCGCAGGGCATTTATAGATGGTTTTGCATCTTCTGATCTATAATTTGTGAAATATTGTTATCTGATAAAAAGAATCTGACATTCGTTGGCGTTGGAGATAAATTTTATTAAACTGGTCAAGAAAAAAATGTTATTAAGCTCACCAAAGGTTCGCTAAATAACATTTCCTCTAGACTCGTTTAATAAAATCTTATCTCAAACACCATGACACCACATATGTCAGATCCTATATATGTCCCCCAAAGGCTCACTTAATAACATTTTCTCCAGACTCGTTTAATAAAATTTTATCTCAAATACCAACTCATGTCAGATTCTATATACACAGGATCAAGGTTGAGTTTGTGTAGAATGTCTCAGCAAAGCAGAAAGGGTAGATTGCTTTGTGCAATCTGATCTTGATCCACACTGGCCGCAAAAGCAATTACAGTTGGGAAAAGTACTTTAGCCAATCATGAGTTGTGTTACTTTCAAATTTAGAAAATTCTGGAGAATAAGACTGAGAACGATCTCAAGAATGGTTGGTAAATACAGACCTTGGTAAATTCTTCTAATTCTTGGAAATGGATAGCTTTACCTTTTTACTACACAATCTGGAGTTTTAACAGCCCTGAGAAAGATGGCCTTTGAAAACAATGTGGTAAAAAGAGAAGATACTGGTTGCCAGCATTTTCTCTTTTTCCCCCAATGTTTTGAACACTATCAGAGATCTGTAGCTCATTTGTTCCAATCTTGAATGTGTTGTCAGTCTTTATTTCCCATTCAGAGGATGCAACTTTTGTTGTTGTTGTTGTCAGAAAGGGTTAATATTCCGTAACAAACATTGTGGAAGATGGACTCCTATTGCAAAAAGAACATTTTATGTCAGTTTGTGTTCAAGATACATCTTTACAGACAGAGAGTAAACAAACGCTATTATAACTTGATAGTGTGTAGAATCTATTCAGCTGTGTAAACATAGATTAAAAAATTGATATAAGGTATATGGGATTTAAAAAACGCAGGAGATTTCTCATCAATTTAAGACCAGAAACAACCACAGTGATGTCTTAGGTACCTTCAAGAGAATGAAATGCATTTTCTGTCCGTCGTAATCTGTGCAACATTGCAACCATCAGGGGCAACATTTGGCACGAAAATACAATAATGATTATAGTTTCATATAATAAAGATGAAATTGGTTTAAAAAATGGATGAAAACGAGTTAAGATGTATTTTTAAGGCTTTTTCTTATTCATATTAAACTTCACAAAATTGATGTTTGTTGTTTCGTGGTTATGTCTCCTGTTTTAGACAATGGATCGTTTTATATTCTGTAACAAACATTGTGGGGGATGAACTAGTGTTGCACTAATTTATTCTTTAGCAAAAATAATTTGTTCTACAGAACATTTATGTTGATTGAAAGGCTTTTTCTGATTAAACTTGATAAAATACATATTTTATATCTTTGTTTTGATGTTATCTTGCACTGTTTTCAGAATAGATGGGTTTTCTACTCTGTAAAAAACATTGTTTAGGATGGACTGATGTTGCAAACCAGTTGAAACATTTATTCTTAAAAATAATGTCCCTCGTCCAGAAGCTTTATGATTTAAACTTCACGAAAGTTTTATTATCTATACTATAATTTCGACAGGATCTCGATTACCGCAACACTTTGCCAACCAATCCCATGTTTAAACAACCCCGAGGAAAAAGAAAAAAGGTCGTTTGAAACATTGTGGGAAAAGGAGAAAATGCTGCTGAGCAGCATTTTCTCCTTTTCTCACAATGTTTTTCTTCCCTCTCAAGGACAAACTCCATCATTTGAGCTTCGTTTATTATGTCGTCTGCAACTGCTTTCGATTTGGACAAGCCTTGAACTTTGTCGTCTGGTGTAGCGTTCAAAATATCTTTAATAGCTGAACTTCGAGTGTGGTGTCAGTGGTTGTGAGGTAGAGCCTCGGCCTTGTAACCATAAGGTCCCAAGCTCTATACCCGGGAGCGGATGTCAACTTTGGGATTGTTCATTGGTCCACACATTCGGCGCGAGTACTGGTGTCGTTCCCAGGAAGCAGAATCGAGATATATTAGTATAAGTTGTAAGAACTTGTTTCTAAATCGATGTAAAATAAATACATTTAAACTAATCTGCGAGCGACTACCCAGATTTTTTTTCTGTAAAGGAGCGATAACTCCAACACGAGTATGACTGCGAAGTAAAAGATACTACTCTTTACCAGAAAAGAATTTGTTTGACTTGTTATATTGAAACGACTTGTCTATAGTGTTATGGGAGACCACTCCTTCATGCATGGCTTCATCCCGATTTAGAAATACAATACCTAACAACTGCGTTAGGGAGAATTCTCTTTAGCTCAGTGGTTATGGTGTTGGCCTTTCGTCCGGGCGTTCTAGGTTCGAATCCTGCCCGGTCCATTTATTTCGTAAGAATAGGCATATTGCTAGCATTTCTTGTCGAAAAATAATTGAGCCATGCTTTGGTAAAAGGGGGCTTAATGCATCTCCGTGATGCATGATACCGATCAAGCTATCACATAATTATGGATCATAAATAGCCACCTTTTCTCAACAACCAACCTAATCATGGGGTAGACTGGTCCTTGGACAAACAGAAAAATCGACCACTAGCGAAAAGTTTCGGTCCAGGTCAGCCTGCGCGGACTGCGCAGGCTGACCTGAGTCGATACGTTTAGAAGATGCATTAAGCCCCTTTTTCACAGAGTACGGGTCAATTAAATGTGACTCGAATGACGGGAATTGTCTATACGCAAGTAGGGTACGCGGCATAAGCCACGTAGTTCTTTAACAACCCCCAAATAATGGCACTCGAATTTCACCTCTCTGCTAAAAAATCCTCAGAAATCAAGAGGAAATATTCAGTAAAGTACACCAAAAAGCCAAAAAAAGAACAGAGGCACCAAGATTTTCTTTCTGTTTAGTTTTCGATTGTGTTGCCTTTTTTTGGTATTTTTGTGTTACCTTTGAAAAGTGTTTCAATTAAACTTTTACAAGGAGTATGCCCTGGCACCCTCCTGGCAGAAGTTTAAAACAACATGAATAGAGGGCTAACTCATGGCGGCCTTTGTTATTATTCTTTATCTCGATCAAACGTTACGATGTGTGCAAGGACGAAAGATAATCATCATGGTTAGTCTTCTTCTTCCTCACCATTTTGGCGTGACGGCATTCGGCGTACAGCGAAAACGAAAGAAGAATCTGGCAGCCGCATTTTCAGATACCTTTGGACGTGACGTTTGTTGGCGCGAAATCGTAATGTTATGTGACGTCACTCGACATTGTTTCCGGTATAACAAACATGGTGGCGTAAGTGATTCTTCTCAGCAAAATACCGTTCAAACATATAAGATCTGCACAAAATTTGGCACAGTCTTCACAAAGTATAGAACAGGACGCCAAGTATGACATTAAGTTGGATTTCTGCTGATGGACTATTGTTTGATTAAGTAAAGATGGCAAAATGGCTTACCTTTCAGTTCCAACACGACGAGGCTCGATGTTTCAAAATGAAACCTCGGCGCATAGGCTTCGGCTACAGAAACTCGCAGAAAAGACAGAAGAATACAAAAGCAGGCATACACGTCAAAGCGCTGTCGATGATCAAGAACACGTGACAATTAATGTTGGGGGAGAAATTTTCATAACTAGAAGAAGCACTTTAAGGAACGTACCATCAACTTTACTGGCACGTTTAGCCGAGCACGATGAACATTTTCCTGACGATACGCAACAGTATTTTTTCGACAGAAACCCATTCTTATTCCAATACATTCTGGATTACTATCGCACGGGCAGCATGCATTTACCTAGACATATTTGTAGTGCGTCTATTAAAGACGAACTGAAGTTTTGGGGACTGGGAGATGGGTGTATTTCGGAATGTTGTAGAAAATATTACTTTGACGAGTTGGACGAGTATACGACTTACGAGTTGATTAAGGCGGAATTCTACAACTTGCCAACGTATTCGCCTGAAGAAAACAGTGTTGATTCGCCGAGAAAAAAAGAATCCCGATTTCAAAAGTTCAGACGTAAAGCATGGGTGTTTATAGATAACCACGAGTCTTCATTAATGGCAAAGGTAAGACATCGATAACAATCAACAGAATGTCAGTATTAAAGAATAGAGCGACATGCTGGAGGTTTAATGCATCTGATCTGTGCAGTCTGATCTTGATCTACGCCGCCCGCTAAAGCCATTTTAGTCGTCATTTACCTTGAAAGAATTAAATCTTATCCCGCCGGCGTGACCATAGATCTATGTATTTTGCACAGAATGTAAAACAAGATCAGCCTGCACAAGCGTGCATATTGGTCATATAAACCCCGCTTAATGTCAATAGATATTACAAAACCTATTTTTCTTATCGCCCACAATTTAATTGGGCAAGATAACGGTTAAATTGTGATAGAAATGGAACTGAACTTATTTTATATATTCTTAAAATGAGAAATTTTCAATTGAATATGAGCCATGCTCTGGTAAAAGGGGGCTTAATGCATCTCCGTAATCCATAACACCAAGCAAGCCATCATATAATTATGGATCCATAAAATCCACTTTTTTTTCAAAAACCGACTTTACTATGAGGCAGACTAGTCCTTGGACATACAGAAAATTGACCAATAGCGAAAAGTTTCGGCCCAGGTCAGCCTGCGCGGATTGCGCAGGCTGACCTGGGTCGATACTTTTCGCAGATGCATTAAGCCCCCTTTTCACAGAGCATTGCTCATATTATATATTTTTCAAAATAAGATGCTAATTAATCCAAAGAAGTACTTGCTGCTAAAATTGGTGTGCCTTAAAGTAAAATGTAGAGTTCCTCTTAAAAAGAACATAAGCGGTAGCAAATCTTATATTGTTGTTAAAGATATGTCCTCAAATAGGCAAGCCCGGCCGGGTGGCTCAGTGGTTAGCGTATCTGACACGTGACCTGGAGGTTGTGGGTTCGATACCCGGTTGCGGCGAACTTTCTTTCCGGCGATTTTTGCTTCTCACCTCTGATGAATGTGAGAAAAGTAGTCAGTGGCTTTGGAAAGAAAGTTGTGTCAGTACTGGTGTGAGAAAGGAAACACATGGGTGCGTCACTGACCGCCATGATATGACCTAGGATGTTAAAATGGCGTTAAACTCCAATACAAACCAAACCAAACCTCAAATAGGCCCGCAGAACAAACATGTCCACGTTTTTTACCAATCACAAATTACTATTTATTTATTCGTGTATATCAATACCAAGAAGTAGGTCAAAAGTCAGCCTAGTCGGCTACGCCAAACAACTGTGTGACGCTGCCAATCATTCAAGTTTATGGTTTAGCCATTCAGAAATTGTATTACTTTTTAAATCTAGAAAAGGCTAAGACAGCCATTTAGAATGCTTTCATCAAAAGAGAAGGAGGAGTTTACAAATGAGCTATGCTCTACCAAAAGAGGGTTTAATGCATCTGGCTGATGCATTATACTAAGCAAGTCGTCACATAATTATGGATCCATTCTATCCGTTTTTTTCTCGCAAACGGCTGAATCATCTGGTACAACGGTTCTTGGACATGTAGAAAATTTACCGCAAGGAAAACGTTTCGACTAGGTCCGTCTGCACAGGCTGACCTGGGTCGATACTTTTTGCAGTTGCATTAAACCCTCTTCTTAAAGAGCAGGGCTCTTTTTCCATTGAACTATTTTCTTATTGTTTCAGATATTTGCAGTGTTCTACTACGGCCTTGTTGTAATCAGCATTTTCAGTCTGTTCTTTTCGACGCTGACCTCCATTCGGGTACCTCTGAAGGGGCACCTGCTTGTGAGATCCCACGTCCAGCCACCGGTGATGAACATTACGCACAACGTAACAGAAACATTGAAATTGCTACTCAGCACAGACCCGCCGGACTTACTAGTAGTTTTAGACCTTATATGTCTGGTTTTCTTCACGACTGAGTTTCTATTTCGGCTCATTGTCTGCCCGTCCATTATAGGACGGTTCCAGAGCTGGTATACCATTGTAGACTTGTTGTACCTCATACCTGCATGGATACGATTCATTATTGACATTGCAGCTCCTTTCTTCTGGCAAACGGATCAGAACACAATTATGATTTCTGTGTTCCTTGATGCGTTAATGGTGCTGAGAGTGTTGCGGATTTTCCGGCTTTCCCGCCATTACCGGGGTTTGCGGGTCCTCCTTTTGGCTATCAAAGCGAGTGTGGGAGAACTAATGCTATTGGTTGTGTTTGTTTTGTTTTCTCTGACGATGTACGCATGCGTATCGTACTGTGCCGAACAAATATCCGGCAAAGATACGTTCAGCAGTATTTTTATCGCTCTTTGGTGGGCGCTTATCACGATGACTACGGTTGGATACGGTGATTACTATCCTTCGTCGACATTTGGCTACATTGTGGCGTCTTTCTGCGCCATCAGTGGACTGCTGATCATTGGTATGGTCGTGCCGATTATCGCGGGAAACTTCCACCATTATTACGGTTTTCGGTACGCCGGCTGCAATGACGTCGAGCTTTGGAAACCGGAATTTATTCCCCCGGAAAACGAGAACCCCTTTCCTAGTTCAAGTACTTTTGACACATACAAAAAGAAAATGAAACGACTCCCTTCTCATAAATCTTTGAGCAGGCCGCCTAAAAGGTCGACGACTATTAGTCCCAAAGAAGGAAGTTCAACAGTATTTGATGACGACAGCGCCACCTCGG
Source organism: Hippopus hippopus (assembly GCA_946811185.2). Taxonomy (NCBI): domain Eukaryota; kingdom Metazoa; phylum Mollusca; class Bivalvia; order Cardiida; family Cardiidae; genus Hippopus; species Hippopus hippopus. The sequence goes on from OX328109.1 coordinate 2,833,237, forward strand.
TAACCAATGACAACAGAAACTGTATACCTGTTGAAATCGAAATAGCATCACCCCGTGCCTCGAAAATACATTTGCCATCAAAAACTGATAATTTTATTTAACTTTTTACCGAAAAAACCTGATTTCTAAGAGTTGTACGAAAGTAGGTAATAAAAAACGTTGTGGAAAAAGGAGAAAATGCTGGTAATTGTATCCCACAGGGTTTTCAACCTTTTCAAGACCAATCTAATCATTCGAGCCATATTCAATTTGTCATTTCTAAATGCCTTCAATTTGGACACGTCTTGAAATTTTGTAGGTTGGTAAAGTTTAAAAAAAGGTTCGCTTTTACTCGTATAATACCGATTACAATATTGAAAGTTTTGTTCTTTTGAAACTTTACTTTAAACTTTTTCCGAAGAAACTAAAGAATTTCGTAAACTTTTTGGTCGTGCTCTGTGAAAATGGGGTTTAGTGTACATGCAAAAAAGTATCCATCCATGTCAGTGCAGGCTGACATTCCAAAGGACCAACCTACCCTATGATTCATTCGGCTGTGAGACAAAATAGCTTTTAGGGATCCACAATTATTTGATGACTTGCCTGGTACACTGAAGATGCATTAAACCCCTTTTTAACAGAGTGTGGCTCATTTTCGAAATACTTTGCACCCGATGTTCGAGTTGCTGACAGTATCAGTAAGAGCAGGGGTGGTAATGAAGGAACGTTGTTATTTAAGTGTAATGATGATGTAAAATAGTCCCCATATTTAGATCTACATGTATAACACATTCCACTGTCAAAGTTCAATTGGTCTATCACGGAACATCGAAATTTTCCTCAGTAGATCATATTTAGTTTGGGCTGTCTCAAATTTGCGGTCTGCCAAAGAGTTAATTGTAGAGATAGAAGTTTTATTTGAAATAATAAACGTAAAAATCAAACTATAGATTTTACAATGTTTTATTGGATCGTGGTCATGATAAATGTTGAACATACTGTATCGTAACATCTTAATCTCATATAAAACTATGAGCTCTCTCTCTCTCTCTCTCTCTGTCTCTCTGTCTGTCTGTCTGTCTGTCTGTCTCTCTCATAACATCTTTTGTTCATAGTTTCACATATTTTAACCCTTTACCAAACAATCTCAAGTTTAACGACCATGGGAAAGAAGCTCCATGAAAAGATTTTGGGGAAAAGGAGTAAATGCTGGTAATCAGCATTTCCCCCTTTTCCCACAGTGGTTTTTACCTGTTAAAGACAAATCCCACCATTTGAAGCCAAACTTCATTTGTCGTCTGCAAATACTTTCAGTTTAGACAGGCTTAATTCTTTACCACACAATCCGACTTTTAACGACCATTGAGAACGAAAGCTTTTTGAAAACACTGTGGGGAAAAACAGGAAATATTGGAATTCAGCATTAAATTTCGGCCAATCTCAAATTTTGTCGTTTGGTTAAGTGTTAAACTTTTGTCAACCGGCAAATACTAGTAGTTGTACATGTATAAAACTACCAATCGTATCTATGAGCCGGGTATTTCTGTCACATCTTGTCTCGACAACTCATTTTTTGTTACCACATCGCTAAAAAATTCATATTTTTTATTTGAAAGTGTTTTCAGACGACAAAAATATTCTTGAAACGGCTAGCATACTGGCAAAAGGAGCAAATGCTATTAACTGACGAAGCATACAATGCAAACGACATCATCTTGCCCAAGTATTAGACAGAACTACAAGCTTCTTTAATATTCCCAGGCATCCTGTTGCTTTCGCAGATTTTTATCATATGAACTTGTGATACAAGAAAAATAAGGAAATGCGTCTTTAAGTCGAATACACAGGTAATACAAATGCGTCTTGTAGCCGAGTATAAAAGTAATGACTTAATTTGCATACCAGTACCAGCCCGATCGCAATATTTTGATGCTTTTGTACAGGCTTAAGTAATAACTACCTCCTTAACTCTTTAACACACGGGAAAGTTCTGGACTTCTCCAAATTGAAAGCAGTTTGCACATGGCTTTAATATGGCTGAATTGATAGATTTTAACCTGAACAATACAGAAAAAACTGTGAAAAAAGGAGAAAAACTGGTCACCAGCATTTTTATCTTTTCCCACAATGTTTTCGAAAGCCTTTATCCTGAAAGTCATTAAAACTAGTGATTGTCTTGTAAAGAGTTAATCAGGCAAATCAGCAGAATTTGTGCGAAAACAGCTGTGCAAAAATACCTTATACCTAAAAGCTCTGTCTCAAAAGCTACTTGGCTTTACACATTTAGACTACATTTTCGTTTCTTTTCAATATGAAAAATTAAAATACATGTATTTAATTCATAAGGCACGCGGGAACTTTTTTCAATGTACAGTAAAATATCGACTGTTCAGATACTAGACCATGAAGTGCTACCTACAGGCCCACTGGAGACAAATTTGATACATACCATTTAAAAGTATGGATAGTCTGACCATGTTTTAAAGTGGAATCTGTCAAAGTTTCAGCTGCTGTCAGAAAAATGTATTGTAAAACTATAACGAAAGTTACCAACTTATGTTTTAGTTCTACAATACATTTTTTGCTAGCCACTGGAACTTTGATAGATTCCACTGTAATACATTGTCAGACTCTTAATAATTGTATGCGTTAAATATTTGTCCATTCCAGTCCTCGAATTTTTTATGTTTGGCCGCTAGTATGCCTTCAACTTTTTTCTCAGAGCCGTTCCAGCTAATGCTTCGCATTAACTCATAACATCTCGAAACAAATTTTCTGCATACGACTTTAAAAGATCCTTTTAAAATAAGAATCATTAAATGAAATAACGTTTAAATAAATGGACTGATGTGGAGCATTTGTGGCAGAAAGAGAACTTGGTCGTTCTGAGTAACTTCTCCTTTTAACACAAAAGACTCACACATGATAACACTATATAAATAAACTTTTATATAAATTTAAAGTTCATAACAGTTATTTCAACCATCATTCACTGTAACAACAACTTCATTTGAGCAACGATTGGTGTCACTTATAGCTTTAGTCTTATCACCGCACTCAACCGGTGAATGATCTAATTTCTCCTCGTTCAGTTTATCACATTTCCTGTTTGACTTTAAGGAATTATTACGCGAACGTCTCAGCGAAGTGTTACTGGATATTTGACTGTTTGTCCCTCCTTTTAAGACAGTCTGTGTTTTCTGATCCTCGCTGGTCTCTGTGTATGTAGTATGGTATGAGCAAGTTTCTGTTTCATCACTGAGCTCGTGAATTTTACTTCCACTGAAGTCCTTGTCGGAGATTCCATACTGAACGTGTGTATAGTACAAAACAAAGTTACTTACAATTATGGGCACAGTAAATGCAATCATCAACAAACCGGAAATAGCACACAGCGATCCTATGATATACCCATATGCCGTTACAGGCACCATGTCGCCATAACCTACGGTTGTCATGGTGACGACGGCCCACCAGAACCCAACAGGAATGTTGTTGAATGTTTTACCTCCCTCTATAAAATGTAACAGTGAGGCAAACATAACCATACCAATCAACAGAAAGACAAACATCAGCATAAGTTCGTTAAAACTCGCTTTTAGTGTGTATAGCAAAATCCACAACCCTGGAACGTGACGAATCAAACGGAATATTCGACATAAACGTAACATTCTTAGTATAAAAATAAAATCTACAAACGGCAAACCGTGTCCCATTGACGGCCTCATTGATAATATAATAAACTCCACGTAGTCCGGAACTATGGCAACAAAATCTATGATATTTTGAAGGGACGTGCAGAATCGCAGTTTCTTTGGACAGAACACAAGGCGGGTGAGGAATTCCAAGCTAAAAAAGAACACACACATCAAATCAATAATAAGCAATGCTGGATGTTGAACTGTTGGTTCTAGATCTATACCTTCACTATGGCTTATATTTGTCTCTGTCCCTGTCTTATTAAAACTGACTGTTCTGTTTAAATCGTTACTGCTGTCGCCATTTTTGGAAATCAGGGTTTGGCTGTCTTCTAGTGTAAAGATTTTGTACAGTGTACGAAAGTCGTGAACTTGGGATGGTGGGAGCTGGAAGAATGGGTGTGTCTCGGCGCAAAATGAGAAAATGGACAAGGCGACAAATATCACGGAAATATAGGCGTACACCTGAAATGATAGAACATGATGAAATCAGAATAGAATACCATCAATTAATACAGCAATACAATTGCATCATATGCGGGTGCCAACGCTCGACAGCGGGTGCTTTTTTTGTAAAAAATTTAAGACGACGAAAGGGCGTAACTTGATCGAAAATGTGTTGAGAATTACCTGCCCTTCTGCTGTGAGTTTTTCCTTTTTGATACTAAACAGCTCGCCCAGCCCAAGTGTGAAGTACATATCTTTAGTAATAATACATATATTATTAAATTGCCAGTTTTGGCGCGATGATGACGACAAGGACAGAGCCATGACAATAATTCGACGTTTTGTTCGAAAACTGTGGAGGTTAAAATTCATCAAATTTAAGTGAATCCAGGAACCTCTTAAAAACCTCGCAGGAAAAGGAGAAGACCCATCTCTTTTCCCCCTTAAGGTTTTCTACCATGGTAATGATTATTTCCATAATTTGGTCCACATTTATTCGCCGCCTGCACAGGCTTTGATAAGCTACAGTCTTGTCTGTCAGGACGTTCGAATAAGTCGAAAACGGTGTTTTAAGTCATCAGAGTAACTGGATAAACGAAAACTCTGTTTTCATCTTAATACATGTACAAGTACTATTAATAGGATTAATATGAAAATTCGTTAGTTTTTTTTTTTTGTCCTTAAAGATAGATGTACGTATATGGATGCTTTTTTTTCACTCGCAAAAAGGTTAAATGGCTGTCTCTTCTGCAATGTACTCATAAAAAGAAATCAGTATTGCACTGATAAATCAGACTAACAACGACCCATTTTCCAATAAACATAATAAAGCCCCGTGCCATCTTCATTTTATCTTTTCTTTTTTTTCCTCATTTTCTTGACGAGGGTAAAAAATCAAGATTAAGTAAAAAAAAAAACATTCGAAGAAATCGGTAAGCAAACTGATAAGGCGCTCTCTTTCTTACGGAGATTCCGTCGTAAAAATAACCCATACCAAAAAGCAGAAGAGGAGGCAGAGAGATGCGCGCGCATATTAGGAAGAAAACATAGTGTCAAAGATGGTGTTACAAAGCAGTATAGAATCGAGCAATGGAAAAACTTCGGGATAAATATACATTCTGCTTGTATTTTTCTTTTAATTTTAAGACATTCCTGCAGTATACAAATTATCTCACACCTTATCCCCGACCATATTTCGGGTCTGCCTGGAAATATGCATAAAGGGGATATTTCCGTAATATCATCCTATAAATAAAGCCTCTGTGAAGTAAAGAACGTTCTGTTACCCTTTCTGAAACTATTCAACGGCTTATATTTATATCGTTGCACAATTTTTTCATCATTTGAAGAAGACACGGGACCTTTAATAACAGTTGTAAACGTCGAGGACAGTATATACCTTTGCTGACACAGATGAATTCGGGTCTTGTAAAAAGGTCCAAACGATAGCTCGCAATCGCCGCCAAAAACTTTTGCTGTTCCGGTCTTGTGCGAGATCTGTCTGCGTTGTTGATTGCTTCCGGTCATATTCAAGCTTTTCAAGAGATTTCGTCTGTGTTTTCCAGGTGTTGTATGGTTGAAAACAACATCTGTGAAAAAATGGAAGTATACATATCATCAAAAACGATGAAAGTAAGTGAAAGGGAGAAACGGAGCATTGGTGGCCACTGATCCGACTTTCGACTTTTTCAAACAGGATGTCACTTATTTGACTTAAAACTTATGAAACAGGTTGAAACTTATCAAACGTACGGCCTTTTCGAACACGGTGTCAATGGTCAGAATGACATCTTTAGGAACAGGTTGTCTAGGCCAGACTTATGTCTTGGTCAGACTTACGACTTTGGGAACAGGTTGTCTAGGTTTCACTTACGACTTTGAAAACAGGTTGTCTTGGTTACACTTACGACTTTTTGAACAGATTGTCTCGGTCAGACTTAACGACTTTGGGAACAAGTTGTCACCAATATAAGACTTAAGACCTTTTCGATAGAACAGGTTGCCATTGATCAGACGTAGAATGACCATATAGAACAGCGTGTCACCAATCAGATTTTTACGACCTTTTTTAACAGACTGTTACTGGCTAGATTTACAACCCTTTCAAACAGCTTGTCATCGACCAGACTTGTGAACTTTACGAACAGAATGTCATTACAATCTTTCGTAACAAATAGTCACCGACCGGACTCATGACTTTTTTATGTAATATTGTCAGCGACCAGATATATATGACTTTTTCAAACATATGGTCGACGATCAGACTTACCAACTTTTAAACAGATTATCACTCACCAGACGTACGACATTTTCGAAAAGATTCCCATTTATCAGACTTGCCACCTTTTCGAAAATATTATTATTCATTAGACTATATATGGCTTGCAACACGCGAAAAGGGGCATTCGGACATTTGCGTAAAGTGTCGTCTCGGATCAGCCTGCGCAGTCCGCGCAGGCTAATCCGAGTCGACACTTTACGACTACATTACATTTTGTGCTACAGTAGACTTGTTCAAAACAGAAAATTACATTAAAACGGAAAGTGTCGTTTCGGATTAGCCTGCGCGGACTGCGCAGGCTGATCCGAGACGACGCTTTACGCAAATGTCCGAATGCCCCTTTTTGCGTGTTGCAGGCCAATTATAATGGCCTACATGACTGTTTACTTATCTTACTACGAACCTTTTCCAACAGATTATGACCTATCAGACTTACGACCTTACTCTAAAAGATTGTCTTTTTTCAGACTTAGGCCCTTTTCCAACAGATTCATATGCTGTAAGACTTTTTCGTAAACGATTATTGAGTCGTGCTTGGCAGCCTAAAGGTTAAACGGTCCAGATAACTACTTATCAGACGTCGACGCCAAGCATTCCCCTCAGTACTTTGAATTTTTCCTGGCATTAAGTAGTTACTTCCGGTAACAAATTTACAGCAAACGACTCGGAAACATCCTCATGAAATACAGATAAAATAATTCAATGGATGGATATAAAAACACTCTGACAAAAGGAGAAGTTAATAATTACGAGGTAATTTCTGCCGAGCCCCGTAAGCTCAGTCGGTAGCGTTCAAGACTTAAGAACAGGGGGGTCGCTGGTTCGATCTCCGGCTCGGCTAATTTCTTTCCGAGGAAAGCATGGATAGGTGCACTGGACGCCGCGATATAACTGAAATAATGTTGAAAACCATACAATCAATCAATAAAAGGTACCTTTTTTGGGGAAAATATTTCCTTATCGGACAGTGTAGATCAACGATCAGACTGCACGTTCTGTGCAGTCTGATCTTGATCTACACTGTCCGCAAAAGATCAGTGAGTCACGCTTTTAACCAGCCTAAGGGTTCATAAGGAAACCTGTATAAACATTTGCACTGAGGCTTGTTCTCTAATACAACTAATAGACGTAGACCCATTTCAGCACCCCAAATATATTGACTCTATCTCTTTCGACAGATGGAAAATACGATCCACAGAAACTCAGGAAAATAAAGATAAAATGTCTTAAAGATTTGACTAAATAAGCGGACAGTATAGATCCAATACCAGGCTGCACGTTTTATGCAGTTTTATTTCGATCTATGCCGTTCGTGAAATCCCGTATTTTCGCCTATTGTCACTAAAAGGGTTGATAAATTTCTTTCTGCATCTCAGTCGGTTTGTGCAATATTAACGTATCATGACTGCAACAGGAATGCAAGATACATCAGTTTTGCATCGCTCTGTACGGTTTTATGTCAATATAACCAGTTGCAGCTACCACCTGCAGAATTCCCATTTCGTTTCTTGGATCTTCTTCTATGTAACGTTTTCCCTCATATTGAAATGATTTACTTCGCTATCAGATTGTATGATTGTATGGTGATTACGCTGTTTTCAACATTTTTTTCAGTTATATTGTAGTGGTTAGTGAACCTATACATCCTTTCCCTGAGTTTTTTTTTTCCCTTTAAACCAGTACTCTGCACCGTAATCTTTCCAAACCACTGGCTGCTTTCCCACACAACCATCATCGAAAGAATGATCAGCGGTAAGAGAGGAATGAATACTGTCGTAATGACTATCATCAATCCTCGGAAAGAAACTGGCCGAGCCGGGGATCGAAGCATCGACCCCTTGTTCTCAAGTTCTGTACGCTACCGACTGCGCTACCGAAGCTCGGCTTCGCGATCATATTAGACCAAGATCAGCCTGTGCATTCGTGCAGTCTGATCTCGGTTTTGCTTTCTTTGACTAAGGCTTTTTACACAGGATCAGGTTTACCCTTTACCAAACAGTCCCCTCGTTTTCTTCATGTTTAAGATCCTGAGGAATATATTATTGCTGGTAACCAACATTTTCTCCCTTTTCTCCCAACGATATTTTCTACCCTTGTCACAGACATATTCCATGATTTGAATCACGTTTTCATTTTGTCGTCTGCAAATCCTTTCAATGTGGAATAATTTAATATCAGTTGTTTTCATGAACATTGGCGAGTTCTGATTGGCTGAAAAAATTTTTTCATAGCTCCATGAAAAAAACAAATCACGTTGTGCCGGAACTACTTTCGCTGAAGGTTACTTTTGCAGGTCCTACACACTGCTGTGTTCATTTACTTTCGTTCTATTGGTTAATTTTCAGTATTGAGGATCTGAAAACTGCTTCCCTATTGTATTCTTGCGCCATACAAATATGTGTGGAAGGTCTTTAGAAACTCCAACGTTAGATTTACAAATAAAGAAAATGAATGCAGTTTGAATTATTTCCGTAGATGTATGTTGTCTGTAATATTAAATTATAAGGAATGAAGAGAATTTTCTTTTTTTCATGGAGGTAAGAAAAAAACCTAATCACACTTTTGTATGAAACCGCGGTTTCATACAGTGTGATTAGGTTTTTTTTTTCATACCTCCATGAAAAAAAGAAAATTCTCTTCATTCCTTAATTGTCGTCTGATAAAAAGATATCTCTTCAGCAAACGAAGAAAAAAATGGGATTAGTCAAAATTGAGAGCATTTGCAGGCAACAAATTAAATGTGACTCAAGTGTTGAAATTTATCTTTGAGTGGGAAGAAAAGAATTTGGGAAAAGGAGAAATTGCCGGTTACCAGCATTTTCTCCGTGTCCCAAAATGTTTTCAAAAGCCTATTAGGATCTTTAAACTCGGGTTGCGTTGTTAATACTTAAAGCGCCCTTCACAACAATAGTTGCCTTTGCGGCCAGTGTAGATCAAGATCAGACTGCACATAACGTCCAGTCTGATCTTTGACCTACACTGTCCGCTTAGCTTAAGCATTCTAAACAAGAACAATTTTATAATTTCAATTATTTGAGCTAATTTCTAGACTTAAAGAGGCATCTTTACAGCCAGAGAGTAAATAAACGCTGTTAAAACTTGACGGTGTTGTTATCTACTCAGCTGTGTAAACTTAAATAAAAAATCAATATAAGGTGTATGGGGTAAAGAGACTGTAGCAATTTGTCTTCGATTTAAACAGGAAACTGTGGTTGTTATGTCTATGGCTAGCCGCAATAGAATGAAATGCATTTTCTATCTGCCGTAATCTGTGCAACCTTGCAACCATCAGGGGCAATACTTTGGCATGAAGATACAAGAGTGATTATAGTTTCATCAAATAAAAAAAGAAAACGGTTAAAAACTGGATGGAAACGAGTGAAGATGTATGTTTAAAGTGTCTGTTTAGTTTATTTGGCAATCTAACGGTTAAAAGATGAATCCACAACATTATCTCCCGCTAGATGGCATATTACAAATACACATCTGTCTACACTCGTCACAACTCGGTCGATTACGTATCTACATCACCCGAGGTATGCTGAATGATCTATCTAATTTGGGCATTCTGGGTACAGAACCGGACTACTTTTCAAAAAGACAACCTTTACTTTGAATTTCAAAATGAAATAAACGTTTACTCAATAAAACACTAAGTGGTGCGATTCATTCAGCTATTGATCAGCTAGCATGTAACCTATGCACCGGCCATTTATTAAAACAGCCCCTACAGGCTTGGTTAATAGCTTCAGTATAAGCCCTACTTTTCCCTAGTATATGGGATCGGTGATGCGTCATAGCAGACAGGTCGAATCTTCGAAGAATATGACATGCACAGACAACGGGCTGGCGAAGTGTTTTACCAGAATGATAAAGGTTGGTCGGGGAAAAACAATTAAAAACATTAGTAACTAATCATCCTTAATTACTCTGCAGAATAATCAGGTATCTGTACAAGTTAACAGCCAACGTAAAGAGAATTTGGGTCTAGACAAAAACTCTTCTTTCTTCTCTTTCTGTCTTTCTTTCTTTCTTTCTTTTTCCTTCCCGTTCCCCTCCCCCTCCCCTCCAACAAATCAGCATTTAGATTTCCAAATCACTCTTTGTATGTCTGTCTGTCCGTCTGTTCGCCCGCTGGTCTTTCCGTCCGTCCGTCCGTCTGTCTGTCTGCCTGTGTCAGCCCTTCTATCTCCCCCTCTTCCTGTCTGTCTCTCTCCTTCGTTCTCTCTTTGTCTCTCTCTTTCTCCCTATCCCTCTCTATCGCCCTCTTCCTCTGTCCCATCTCTCCATCTCTCTCTCTCCCTCTCATCAGCTCTCAACCATTCTCAGATTAACGCACAAAGACGATAATCCCTAAGGTCGCCAAGTAGACAGAAAACAAACAAAATAACCGAATAGCGAACATATGTTTTCAATACGATACAGGTCTATAGGTAAGAAGCACACATAGGTAAAAATGTTTCAATCCTTCGCAGACTCAGTTTGTATTCAAAGCATCTACAGACAATCAACCAAAACAAGGTTCAAATGATTGAATCTGTCAAATAAAGGTTAGAAAACATTGTGGGAAAAGGAGAAAATGCTGGTTACCACCATTTTCTCCATGTCCCACAATGTTTTCAAAAGCTGTCATCTTCAGGGTCGATAAACCACAGGTAAAGGATGAAGAGATTATTTGTTGCCAAATGTCTTATCGCGATAAACTGACAGAGAGAGACAAAATGTGACGCTTATATCATAAACAAAGAATCCAACCATGTTGATCGGATAGAAAAATGGCGCTACTTTTTCATCGCTTAATTTAGCTCGGCTATTTTCGGGAAAAAAAAAATAATGGCGAGGTACTGTCATAGCACCGTCGACGTCGTCATGCTAAAACTTTGGCACTTAATCACATCTCTGTCAGTACTGGAGATATTTACTTAAAGATACATCTTTACTCGTTTTCATCCAGTTTTTTTTTAACCAATTTCATCTTTATTTTATGGAACTATAATCATTCTTGCATCTTCATGCCAAATATTTGCCCCTGACGGTTGCAAGGTTATACAGATTACGACGGATAGAAATTGCATTTCATTCTCTGGAGGCTATCAAAGACATCAACACCACAGTTTCCGGTTTTAAACCGAAGACAAATCCCTTTATCCCATGCACCTCAAATCGATTTTTTATCTATATTTACACAGCTGACTCGATTCTACACGCTATCAAGTTTTAACAGGGTTTGATTACTCTCTGGCTGTATTTATGTATCGTTAAAAATCGGATTTGTTGTAAATTGTCAAAAGCAGAACCCATACAACAGGGGCAGGTTACCATCAAAATATTTCTGACACAGTTATGCCCCCTTTTCGACTAAGAATATTCACTGAAAATCAAGCAACTGCAGTGGATTGTTGGTACCTGCATGCGATGCTCTTGTTTTCATATAACATAATGTCATGATCGACATTACATAACATATCATAAAATAACATGTGATGATATAATGTTACAATGCGTAGTAATATATTGAATAATAGTCTAGTATATTATTACAGATTGCACTATATTATTACATAAACGTGACACAACTCTAATTAAATAGAAAATTGACGTCACGCTTTGCCAGAGGACAAAAGTTCAGATCTACCAAAATTGAAAGCAATTGCAGACGAAAAATTAAACGTGGCAAAAACGATGTGAATTATCATGTAAAGGTTAGAAAACATTGTGGAAAAGGGAGAAAATGCTAGTTACCAGCATTTTCTCTATTTCCCACAATGCTTTCATAAGCCCTTCCTTCACAGTGTCGTTACAGCTTGCTTCTTGTGTGATTACGATGAGAGTGCCAAGAAGATTAAACGCAAGGGAAATGTAACGATTACAAAAACAGGAGCAAAAAACGGGACAATGAAAATACAAATATCAGAGAAACGAAGACACCATACTCAAGTTATCACTGCGTTTAGATAACTATTGCCAAGACAAAGGCGACATAACCGCTTCTTCGGACGATTTAGATCAAGATCAGACTGCACAGAACGTGCAGTCTGATCTTGGATCTACAACGTCCGCTGTTTGTCTTTTAAAATGAGAAGAAAAAGTCTCGATTTTAAGTGCCATTGTAAATACAGACCTCGACAAAAAATTTCAGTTCTCAACAGAAGTGTGTATAACTTTAACGTGATAAACCTTTCCTTAACTGTTTACACTCGTATTATCGTTTATTTTTGGGATTACAGGTTTTAAAACCACCAACCGTGACAAGATAATATAAATATTATCGAGTTGGGTCTATAAATTATCTCATCACAGTAAGTGGTTTTAAACCTGTTATCCAAAACTAAAACAACAATATTAACTGATAATGAAAGGTTTATCAAGTGAGAGCTATACATCTAATTGTTTTTTTTTTCCTTCTCGTGTAGTACTGTAGCGATGTAGGTATAAATCCTCGGAATATTGGCCGTATTCATTCCATTGTTCTGCGGTTTTTTGTGTGTACTTTGTGTTTATTTTTCCTACGGGTCATTCGTGGTGAACTGCAAAAAATTATCCTTTACTTTTCGTTGAAATGCGAGAATTCTTGTTTTCGGAATGTTTTTGTCTTAGACGCTATTTCCTGTCTAATAGAAATGGTTCAAAAGAGGTTGGCGCCCGTTAAAGAGTCTAACAATTAGCTTTTAAAATTCTTTATACACTACATATGCAAACCAGAAATGTGCTATAAAATTCAAGGCAGTTAACTTATTTTAGTGCATGGGCAAAAACAGGGTTTTTTGCCGACAGCATCGTCTCAAAAATACGATCTATACAGAGCTGAATAGCCAAAGTTCTATTTTTAGTAATGGTGTCCGATGATCCAGCAATGAAATTAGGTATTCCGTGATAGACCAATGGAGCTTAAAAGCCTGTGGTCTACAAACTTGCCGTCTGGTAAGTCTTTACCAGACGGCAAAATCAAAGACTTGTTCAAATTGAAAGCATTTGCAGATGACATATCAAAGGAGGGTCATACCAATACATTTGTTTGTGGTTGGATAGAAAACATTGTGGGAAAAGGAGAAAATGCTGGTTACTAGCATTTTCCCTTATTCCCCCACAATGTTTTCAAAAGCCATCTTCATCAGGTTTGTTAAATGTCGGGATTATGTGGTGAAGGTTTGATTAAAGCCCCAATAGCGGTCAAAAGTAAACAGTACGGATGATTAAATGCATTTCAATATAATTCATTCCATTTTAAAGTGTGAAATTATTGTAAAGATGACAATATGTTATTATACGGTCGGTCAAATAGCAGTGGCAGTCAGTAGCAGGAAAAATGAATTTAAAAGTTGGTCAAAAGGTGCCAGGTTGCTCTATCTTTTTGTTTACTTTTTGCCAGGTTTTAAAATTGATTTATCTGCCAGCGATAAACACTCGGACCGACTGTACAATAAGAGACTGTCATCTTCACAATAATTTCCATACTTTTGAGAGGTAAGCTTTAGATTCATATGCATTTTAATTCACGCATTGTCTACTTTTGTGGCTATTGGAGTTTTAACGACAACACAAAACAAGATAATATTCTACGACAACGCCTACCTTTCTATATCTTGCTCGTCAACTCCCCAGAATTCAAACTCCCGCATCAAAGCAGGCCCGCAAAGGTTTGTGGGCAGATGTAGATCCCCGTATCTTAGGTAATTCAATATAATATTAAAGGCGTATGGATCTCTGTCGAAAAAGTAGTCCCCATTGTCAACACGGTAATATTTCGCCATTTCACTATCCTTTGATAACTTGCACGATTTCAGACGCCTCAGTGTGGATTTATAGGTCTCAAACACTTGACCACCGACGTTGATGATCACTGTTTGCTTTGATCGAATTTTATCACAGACACATTTCACACTGTTTGGCGACGACGAGGCGGATCTCGAGCCCGGGTCTGTTGAATCCTCCGAAGGGCCCCAGTCATTTCCATGCACAATTTCACTATCAATATCCGGTAGATGTCGCTGGCTCGAGCTTCTTTTTGTCGCCAGGCTGCCATGCCCGCTCATCATTACGGCGTTCAGTGCCATGTTTTCTGGCGCCTCAGCTGTACTATTAAATCTTTTTTGATCATTATCATCACCCGGTTCGCTCTCACATGAACCCGTTTGTTTTCGTCTGTACCTATAGCGCGTGCGTAATTCACCGCAATCTTCTGTCTCCGAAGAAGAGAGATGGCAATCCGAGTCAGTCAGGTGAGACTGACTGCGCTTAAGTTGGGCCGAGTTCCAATGATTGTTGACTTTTCTCCCAACACAGGGACTATTTCCTTCATGGTGACGGCGGGGCACTCGCGGACTGGCCCGGGTCTGTGAAATAGAAAGAGTTGGTATCATCGCTAAAGCGTGAAGTGATCGTACAAAACACACGTTTAATATCCGTCACTTAATCTCATGCAGAACAGTTTTAAAAAGAGGAATAAATCTGCTGGTATTAGAAAAAAGAATAAGGCTGCAAATACCATGCACAATTAAAGACCATTCAGACTTCTCAGAAAACCATGTTGTTTCACAATTAGTTAAATCGTTTCAAAATTCCGAGCAGTAGATCCATAAAACTCAACCAGACAACCAAGTAAATCCCATTGGATCGTTTGAAACAAAACTGTTTCGTTTTACAATAAATTATTTCATTTAAAGTCACATGGTTTCATTTACGACTACGTTGTTTTATTTAAAGTCACATGGTTTCATTAACGATAACATTGTTTTACTATGAATCACATGGCCACATGAGAAACAGGTTAACATGATTTCATTTTAAATCACATAATATTCTTTCATTTAAGATCAGATTGTCTCATGTGCATAGAATTATTTCATTCAGACATATCTTTTCATCAATGATCACATGGTTTCATTTTAATTCACATAGCTTCGTAAAAAAAACTTATTGTGTTAATTATAAATCACATTGTTGAATTTTAGATTACAGTTTTTCGGTATGAATTATTTCATTTAAAGCGACGACGTTTAACGATCACATTGGTTTGAATTAAAATCACATTACTGTATGAGACAGAAATCGTTTTATTCATAATTCACATTGATTTCCTAGTATTAAAAATCGCTTTGTCTCATATAAAAACTCGTTGTCTCATTCTAACTCACATGGTTTTTATTATAAACAGAATAAATTCACTATAAATCACAAACGCTTCTAACTTAAACTTTTATAAAACAATCCCGCGTTTTGAACAACCAATAGACAGATGGCTTTCGAAAACATTATGGGGAAAAGGAGAAAATGCTGGTTACCAGCATTTTCTCCTTTTCCCACAATGTTTTCCACCGTTTAACTGGCAGATATTTATCATGTCAGTCACATTTAATTTGTCGTCTGCTACTACATTCAATTTGGACAAAAGTGAAATTTTTGTCGTCTGGTAAAGAGTCAAACCGTTTCACTGTAATTGACGTTTTTACATCATAAATAACATTTTTATTAGAAATCACATTCGTTCAGAATAATTCATAGAAAGATTAAACTGTTTTTCTAAAATTGACGTTTTGTCATCATAAATAACATTTCATTTTATGTATTAGAAATCACAAACGTTCAGTATAATTCACAAAACCTTCCTTTTCTGGCGTTGTCCAGTGCGCCAATATCTGCTATTGAATCGTCTATAATGACAATAATGATGTGCAGCTAAAATCCGATTCCAATACGTTAACATTACAGGTATTTACCGCTCTCAGACCCGCCCTAAATTGGCTCTCTCGTTTCACCCTTAACCCTCCCCGAGTTTAAATTGTTGACCATTACAGAACTAGATTTCGTTTAGACGATTTGCATTGAATGGGAGTTAGATTTGTTCATTTTGTTCGTTTGTATGATTTTAACCCCGTTTTCAACATTTAATCAGTTATATCGCAGCGGCCAATGCGCCTATCCATGCTTTCCTGGGCTTTCTTTTACCAGTGCTTTACACATTATTCTTCCAAGGTTACTGACTGCTTTCCAGCGAAAGCATTATACGAATAATGATCAGCGGTAAGAGAGGAATGAATCCTATCGCAATGACTATCATCAATCCCCGGAAAGAAATTGGCCGAGCTGGGGATTCTAACCAGCGACCCTCTGTTCTCAAGTTCTGTATGCTACCGACTACTCTAACGGTGCTCGGCTGGTACTTAGAGAGCACGCTAAATCAGACTACAGGAACACCCTGATGAAGACCGCGATACTTCGGTCACGATAAGAAGATGCAACTTTTGCGTTTAATTAAAGTGATGGCCGTTTGCAATCGGTAACTCCGCCTATTTTAATGACATCGGATTTGACGTCATCATATCGATTTGCATACAATTCCAAATAATCAATACGTGTTTATTGGTCATGTGACCTTTGCGAAATATTGGCGCGAAATCTGAAAAAAAAAAACCACATGATGAGGCTCGGTATCTTCATAGGATACTGACGTTCAATTAGTCTATCTTGGAACACCCAAACTTTTCGTAGAACACGGTTACTAAAAATAGCACATTTGCGCATCACCTCTATATCGTATACAGTTACTAAATACGGCATAGAGGCGATACCTTTATATGCTATTTTTCGAAACGGTGTCCGATGATCGACCAATGAACATTTTATTGTTTCGTGACAGACAAATGGAGCTTTAAAAGCCTGTGGTATCTTCAAGGAAATATTTTTTCCCCTTATACTTCTCACTCTCATCTACTGATGGCTTGGAAATTATTGTCTTACTAGATTCAGTGACAGGAACATTATTGAAGTAAAGTATGATTATAGAAAAAATCTGAAAAGCGCCACTTTAACCCTTTACCACAAAATCTTGAATTTTAACGATCTTGAAGTAGAAGACTTTTGAAAAAAGTGTGCAAAAAGGGAGGAAATACCGGTAATCAGCATTTATTCTTTTTTTACACAAGATTTTCTACCCTTCCAAAAACTAATTTAGGTTTTCAATCACATTTATTTTGTCTTCTGCAAATGCTTTCAATTTGGACAAGTCTAAAATTTTGTCGTTTAGTAAAGAATTTAACTGAAAAACAGGATATGCTTGATGGCGGTGGTTGCTATGGAGTTGTTCTGACTCTTTACCAGACGACAAAAAAATCAGACAACGCCAAACTGAAGGCATTCACAGATTACACAATTATTAGATGTGGTGAAATAATGGGATTTGTCTTTGACAGAGTAGAAAACACCATGGGAAATGGAGAAAAAGGCTGGCTCTTCTTCACGCCGAGTGTTGTTGAAGGGTTTCTTCCCTATGACCATGAAAAATATTGTTCGGTACAGAACGAAGCGTAGAAATCTCAATTATTGGGTTTTATCTTTATTTTATCACATTTTGACGTACCTTTCAATCTTTCCTTGTTTTGTTATAGAATATTAACTAAAAATAACCCTTTGTTCAACAATACAGACATTTTCAACTTTTTACCAGACGAAAAAAATTCATCAAAAAAAAAAATCGTAAATTGGCTCATAGGAAACAATATATTTCTTAAATCTCTTAACCAAACAACTATAAGTTTTAAAGAAGACAATGCAGCAAAAGGAGAAATGCTGGTAGTCAGCATTTTCTCTTAGCATCTTCTCCCTTGCCTACGTTTTGACTCTTCTAAGTCACATTTAAATTTGCGTCTGCAAGTTCTTTGAATTTGGACCAGTCTAATATTTTGTCGTCTGGTAAAGAGCTAACGGTTAATTAGGATCACATTTCTCGTATTTTCTCTCAAATCTCCCTGATATCAGATTTATAATTCTTGTTTAGATGCTATCATGTTCAGAAAATGTCAGTCACATGGCCTTGGCTCTTTTCATCCCCATAAACAAAAAAGGGGCTTATGATGATGGCACAGATCAAGATCAGACTGTACAGAACGTGCAATCTGATCTTGTAACTATACCATTGTTTACTTAAGCTTCAGTCACATGGTCTAAACCCCTTCATCGCCATAAGCAAAAACGGGGCTTTTGAGGACGGCATAGATCAAGATCAGACTGCACAGAACGTGCAGTCTGATCTTGGATCTATACCATCCACTTTTTTTCAAGCCTAAGTCTAACTTTTCTGACAATTTGTAAAAGCTTCCAACCTCACCTTACAGACGATTCCTGGTGATATTTCAACTTAGATGCAAGATTTTTTCGAAATTCAGCAATTTATGAAATCCCCAAATTTCGGAATACCATGACAAATAAGGTTTACTATGCCGGTTAAGTTTAATTTTCATTTTTTCAACATTTGAATTTTAGAAAAGAAAGTACTGCAGACAAAGTTCTCCACATGAATGTTAAGAAACACAGCTATTAGCTTAGTTAAAAAAAATTCTACTCGTAAATAAATCAAAATCTAAATACGAAATCTTTGTCACTCTCTTTGATCGCTGACCGTAATAATAATAATAATAACCATTGATTATGATCGCTAAACGCGACTCAACGACCTTTTGCTGACTGTGTAGATCAAGATCAGACCGCACAAATGGTGCAGTCTGATTTTTGATCTACGCTCTCCGATACGGTATTTCTTTTCTGGAGAAAACAACTTTGAACTCGCAATATTTTGGTTTCTACTACTGAGTAGAAACTTTCGTTTCATTTACTTAGCAATTTAAGGAGTGATAATAATAATAAAAACATTTCAGGATCCTCAGAACGAGAGCTCTGTTAATACGCTGTAGTTCTCGTGCACTTACTAAGTAAAATGTACCAATCATTTTGAATGCCATTGAACTCCATAAAGGTCTTCGAGTAATTATTTCTCGTTAACTTTTTATTGGCGTATTCTGTCTTGACCGAAGTTGCTCAATTCATCGTGTAATTATTTTACGCAACTTCTAATACAATTCTCTTTATCTTCATGCTATCATTTCAACCTCAAGATTTAAAACAATCATGAAGTTCCATGACGTATATATGTATTTATACATGAACTTATAAGTGACCAAGTTACCGGATAGTATGAGTGTACTGTTTTTTTTATGTCTTTATATAACAGTGTTTATATATAATGTACTCTTTTTTGTCTTGATATTTTGGTTTGTTTGAGAGTTAGTAGTGTTAACAACTGTCTGTCATCACTTGGACAGCTTTGTTTACTTCTGTACCCTGCCAGCGACCAGTACAAATTTTGTTTTTGCAAAACAGTGTAGATTAAGATCCAACTGCACCAAACGTGCAGTCTGAATTCGGATCCGCTCGAGCAGAGATTTTGAATTGTATTCTGACCAATTACAGCCAGGAAAATTTAAAGTTTCTGGTATATTTTACTCTGTTCAATGGCCGACGTATTTGCTTGGCACTGAAAGGGTGATAAAACATCACGTTAGACACCGCGGTGAGCGATTGTTTACAGTGTGGGTGTATGATGCTGAACATTTACGTCACGGCTCATAATAAGCAAAGCCTGTAAGCGCAAGCCAATCGGATACAGCTTTGAATCTAAATTTAGAAATTTAGATAAAATCATTCTGTTTTGCCGGAACAGTTATTAAAAGAAATACAAGGCTTTTCTTGAAAATTTCACTAAGATCAGTCAGGTAAGATAAACTATTTGAAATTTCTTGGCAGAAATGCCAGGGTATAATTTATCACTTTCATAACCACAAGCGAAAAAAAGGGTTTGGTGGAAACACAGATCAAGATCAGACTGTTTAGAACTTCCAGTTTGACTCAAATGGGTCTTCACCGTCCGCCTATAAAATAATCTCTCTGCGTTTTCATTTTTTTTGTCAGCCGCGGAAAAAAAAAATGTCGAGTTTATACATATGGCGCTTAACAAGCTCGAGATTCTGATGTTTATTCTTTACAATCTCAGTGCAAAGGGAGAAATACCAACCACTTTAATTTCGATCTCTAGTGTTATTCGCACTTTGGGTATTACACATTTCTGGCAATGTTTCTCTAGAAAAGTTTCGCAAATTGCGACCAATAAGTAATTATGAATTACATTACAATTACTCTGTACATCTTGTTTAAAAAAGGCTTCTGTAACCAAAGACTTTATACATAGCTAATGAAACAAGAGCAAAGCATGAGCGTACCAACGCACGACTTCAGTTGTTTTCTTGGAAAATTCCAAGTCGAACGGAGGCATGACTGTGTCAAAACTTTGCGAATTACCTGCCCTTTTGGTATGGACTCTTTTGATAATCAAAAGTTAGCCCCAGTTTTTGATGTAAATATCTTCAATGAGGGCGCAGCGCCCATAACGCCCAACACGCAAGAACGTAATGTAAAAAAAAAAGGGAACAAGAGACATTTTTGTTACCTTAGAGAATAATGTCATTCACATTGAAAATTGATTACGGAACAATCTCGTTTTTAACGACTTTGAAGAAGAGGACCTTTTAAAACGCCGTTGGAAAAGGAGAAAATGCTGGGAACCAGCATTTCTCCTTTTCCCACAGCGTTTTCTATCTTTTCAAAGACAAATACCTTTATTTGAACTACATTTATTATGTGCTCTGCGGATTCTTTTAATATAGACATGTCGATAATTTTGTTAATTAGAAGTCTTAATTCGGAGTGAGCAACGGTTTTATAAACCTGGTTACGCTCTGTTCAGTAGTAACAGAGATTTGAAAACAAATTCACAGCTTTCGCATGACGACGCAGATGACAGGTGACTTTGACAGTATCTCGAAAGCTTCTTCGAAAACACCGAGCTAAAACTGATTCGAAGTCTACGATAGCTTGACGTAAACAAAATGTTCCTACAAGAACTTTGTCCTCTACCTGTTATCAAAACATGATACCGTGTTGAAATGTAGAGAACTACGTGTTGACATGATGACGAGGAATAATTAGTCTTGACGATAGAATTTGTTTTGATCCTTAACTTTTTACCAAACGACAAAATTTTAGACTGGTCCAAATTTAAAGGATTTGCAGAAGTATTAGATACAGGTACAGTGATGGGTATTGTCTATGAAAGTGTAGAAAACCTTGTGGGAAAAGGAGAAACTGCTTGTTACCAGCATTTTCTTCTACTCCCACAAGGTTTTCTAAGGACTGTTTCCCAGGGCCGTTCAAACTCGAGATTGTGTGGTAGATAATTAAACTGTTGTACACCATTTTAGACCAAGATCAGGATATGTATTCACTTATTATTTAATAACACTCTAAGCCTTATTCTCAAGAAGTTTCTATATTTAAATAAAAGTCTGCCATTACGTGTTTAGTTGTTTGGTAATTCATTTGGATTTTCCCCCCCAGTTTTTATCAAGAATGCATACAGTGCTGTGCGTCATGTCATGTGGTCTCGAATGGTGTCGCCGGAAATAGGAGTGTTTCACCAAACTTGTTGTGTAACGGAAACACAATGTCACGTGACAATTTAGTATCCCCGGAAATAGAACTGTATCACCAGATAAAGTACCAAATAGTTCCCCCTGTTGTTTACAATGTAGTAAATAAATTTGAGTCATGCTCTGTGAAATGGGGGTTTAATGTAACTTCAAAAAGCTTCAAGATTCAACCTGTCAGCTATGACGCATCACTAGATCCTGTTCAGGATAAATATTAATACGCCGCTAAAAAAGTAGCAATGGAGAAAATGGCTATAAACAATACATCTGTGGAAAAATGTAGCCTGTTTTTCGCACCAAAAAATTAACTATTTCAAAGAGGAAAAGTAGTTTTCACAAATACTTCTGTTTTACTGCACATCTTTGAATACAGTTTCTAAATATAGACTTTAAGGAAACCAGGATTCGTGCAGGGGTTTTCAACAGACTTATCAACAAGAAGTGTCTGGACTTATACCGAAGCTATTACCCAAGCCTGTAGGGGCTGTTTTTATATAAATGGTTGGTTCACAGGTTACATGCTAGCTGACCATAGCTGAATGAATCGTACCAGGTAGCGTTTTATTGAGTAAACGTTTACTTTATTTTGAAATTCAAAGTAATGGTTAACATTTTGAAAAGTAGTCCGGTTCTGTACCTAAAATGTCCGAATCAGATAGGTGTGTATTTGATGAATGCGACCTAGCGGAAGATAATGCAAAAAGCATCGACTTAGGTCAGCCTCAGCTGCCTTTGGTAAATTTTCTACTTAAATATCCAGTTCATTGTTATACAAAATGGGTTTTATGGACCCCACATTATGTGATGTCTTGCTCGGGTATAATGCATCACGGAGATACATTAAATCCCCTTTTGCCAGAGCATAGCTCATTTATTTGATCGCCAGTAAATTTTTTTTTTAAACAAAGAATAAGTTAAAAACAACACAAAAGACCAAAACAAAATAATTACAACAATATTTTCACCGACTCGTCCCGCATGAAAGGAAATGATGAAGGTCAAAGTACTGACGGTATTTCGAGAATGGAAGCAAAAAGACTTACTCTAAGTAGGAAGGTGCGTTTACCGTTTCGTCGGAATTGACACCTGTCATTAAAGAAGCTTTAACGGGCGTGGAAGATCAAGATCAGAATGAACAGAACGTGCAGTCTCATCTCGAGTCTACACCGCCCTCTACATTATTCATCCCTTCAACAAAAATCCTGGTTTTATTAGTTTACATGTATACAAAATGCCGAAAGCTTTTGACTTTGTGGTTCCAAGATTTTCTCATTCCTGGTGAACGAGTACGAGTACTAGTATATCAGTTGTTATCAGGTGCTGCCAACTGTGAACAAGTTTTCGTCACTTGGTATGGGCCGTACTGTACCGAGTTCTTTATAATTAACCTTTGCGGTTAACGTAGACATTACGCAATTCAGGGTCATTCTAACTTACTATACTTATTTTTGTAACTGCCGACAATTTAAATCCGGCCTGGTAATGATTATTTTTTACCAGCTTATATTTATTTATATATACACATGTATTTGGAAAAAAAAAAAAGAAAATGTTTAAAATGCCGAGGATGGCCACGGTCTCCGCAGATCAAATTCTGTGGACGATTGATTATTACAACACTCAACACAACTCGGCCGATTCCGTAAAGTACGGATCACCCGATGTTTGCCGAATGAGAATTACAATGTATGCACGGACGACAAAATGGATAGATTCGAACTCTTTAGGTGTTAAGGAAATCTTTGTGAGCTATTGCAGACAGTATTAATCAGATGAGACTGCACAAAACGCGGTCTGATCTTTGATATACACTGTCCAATTTTGCAAGATTAACGTGAGCCATGCTCTGTGCATAGCAAGCCTCATACATCTGCAAAAAGCATAGACCCAGTCAGCCTGCGCAGTCCGCGCAGGCTGACCAGTACCGAAACTTTTTGCTTTTAGTAAATTTTCTATATTCTAAAGGACCGGTGTACTTAATGATTCAGTCGGTTGTTATTTAAAACGGATTTTAATTGATCTATAATTATGTGATGACTTTCTTGGTATGATGCATCACGGAGATGCATTAAACAGTTTTTGAAATCGCAATATTTTGAACTCTTTACTGCTAGCCTGAAATGTTCCTGTGATTTATTAAGCAATTCAAGGGTTACCTACTGCATAGGCCACTGAAGTTCGAGAAATGACAGTTTTGGTGTTCCGTGATATCACGGAACACCAAAATTGTCATTGATTGATCTTCAGACACCGTTACTAAAAATAGCACACTGTGCTTCATTTAATATTTATGGAATGGGCTATTGGAACACATGGTGAAGGGAGGGTTTGACCATATTTCCCATTGATCAAGTGTGTTCTTAAATGATGTTTTCGAAGTTTTCGTCAGCGGTAAATTGATAAGTTGTGAGCCTCATTGGAAAGGGTTTGATTTTTGGCGGACAATTTGCATAATTTTCAACATAATCCCCTTCAGTATCTATACAATTTCGCCTGCGATCATGTCTATGGGTCTCAATGCTTATTTTAAAGAACCCCTTTTGTTGACAGCTCAGAAAGTCATCCGCTGGATGTATGACGTCATCATCCGACCGAAATTTTTCAATTTTTGGAAATAGATGAAAGTCTGATGGAGCGGGATCAGGCCAATAAGGCAGGTGCTCAATCAATTTAAAGCCACAACTGTTAATAACAGGCATGAAAATGAAAGATTTGTGAACAGAGGCATTGCCCTGGTGGAACAACACACCTTTACTGAGTTTTCTGCGGCGATTGGGTTCAATATTTTCTGTTTACTACCTAAGATGTGGTGTATAACAAAAACCATTGATTGTTTGCTCCTTTTGCAGATAATCTACCGTCAGAATACGATTAGCATCTCGTGAAACAGAAGCCATAACCTTTCCAGCTGATGGAACTGTTTTTGCATCCTTTGGTCGGGATGAACCAGGGTGCTACGATTATTTAGACTGTTCTTTTAACCTCTAGGGTGAAATGATTGACCAACGTTTCGTGCATAGCCACAGACCTCTACAGAAAGTTCGCAGGATCTGCCTCTAAAAGGTTCAGACTAGCACGCAACAAAGTCCGCTTGGTGTGCTTCTGATCAACTGTCAGAGAAGTCTTTGCAGCCAACGGGCTGATAGCTTTCTTATTGCAAGATCTTCCGTAAGAATAAAATGCACGCTTTCCTGTGAAATCCAAACTATACTGGCCAGTTGCCTCTCTTTTATTTACCTGTATATCATGGACTTTACTGACAATAGTGACAGAACTTTCTGGGTCTGTATTCACCAATCATTCTTATGAGCATTCTTAGTCTTATTTTCCAGATTTTTTTTTTATATTTGAAAGTAACACAACCTCTGATTGGCTAAACCAAATGGTTTAGCCAATCAGAGGTAGTGCTACTTTTTAATTTAGAAAATCTTGAAATATAAAACAAAGAATGTTCTTAAGAATGGTTGTTGAATACGGACCCTGGACAGGCGTCATCCTCAAGGTTCTTCCTTCAACGCTTCGAATCCGGCACCCATCTGTTAGGGGCATCATTCCCTAGTGTTGCTATCATATCAGTATGATTTCCTCAGGCGCAAGACCTTCCTTATGCATATATCCAATCACTGCTTTTTCAGCAATTTTGTTCGTTTTGCAAAAGTCACTTGCCTTGTGTACTTGACAGTGCTACCCCTTCGATATAAACTGATCATATGACACTAGTCTTCAGATACACAATCTTAAAAACTCAGTGAATAGCTATGTTGAAAAAAAAGGACATCCCTCTTAACTCCTTCTGTACACGGCTAACAACTTGCCAATTAACCCTCGTAATTGCCAGTACTTTTACAATAGTATTGTCCTTAGTTAACTGCAGCAAACATCATGAATGTAACAGAAATAATGAAATGGGATTGAATCAAACCATCCTACAATAAATTTATTCCACCTGCGAATCAGTTTTCGTCTGAATTTTTCCAAATTAAGTGCAGGTACCAGTCATCCTTGTATCCTAAATGAACTATCGTGGCAGACATCAAAGATATTTCTAGATTATGAAATGTGGGTATGGAATGAATCTAGCAATCCTAAAGATATTTCTTCTTTCACCTGCAAATTATTTTTCGTCACGAAGCGTTGACTTCATGCTGATCTACAAGGTACAAACAAAGTTCTTCGACATTAAATACGGGTATTTATAGCTTTTGTATTGTTCCTAATGAACTGTCGTAAACACTATGGGTAAATTATCTGAATCATGAAATGTGGGAAATAAGAGAAATTCACGAACACTTGTTTTAATTATTGTTCTTTGAATTAACAGATTTTTATATGCATTCTCTCCTTTTTTTCCACAGCATTTTCAACAGCCGTATTCCTTAAAGGCCCAGTAAAGGCCAAAATATCAAAGCAGGTGTCACAATGCATCTAAATTTAAATCATACCATTTAAAAGTATGGAAGATACTGTGTTATGGTCAGGCCATAAATGTTAGTCGCTGGCAGAAAAAAAAAAAATTTTAAAATCGGGCAAAAAGTAAACGAAAAAGACACAGCTACCTGGCAGGTTTTAACCTACCTTTGAAATTAATTTCTCTGTCAGAGACTAACACTTGGACCCACCGTACAATGACAGATTGTCATCTTCACAATAATTTCCATACTTTCAAATGGTACGATATAAATTTAAATGCATTTAAACAGCCGCTTTGTTTACATTTGGCCTTTATTGTTACTTTAAGGTCGTTATATCTCGGAACTGCTTGTTAAATGAATGAACACATATTCTGAATAGTTCCAGCAAATGCATGAATTGCATACAATGGCGAAAAAGATTCATGTTCAATTTGGCTCGCAACACGCGAAAAGGGGCATTCGCGCAGGCTCATCCGAGACGGCACTTCACGACTACGTTAGATTTTGTGCTACAGTAGACTTGCGCAAAACAGAAAATTACATAAAAACGGAAAGTCTCTTTTCGGATTAGCCTGCGCGGACTGCGCAGGCTGATCCGAAACGACACTTTACGCAAATGTCCGAATGCCCCTTTTCGCGTGTTGCAAGCCAATTATCAACACTGAATGTGTAAAATAAGTGAGCTATGCTCTGGCAAAAGGGGGCTTAATGTATCTCCGTGATCTTTAATACCAAGCAAGTCATCACATAATTATGTTTCTATAAAATACATTTTGTAAAACAATCGTCCTTTGATATGCAGAAATTTTTCCCAAAAGCAAAAAGTTTCGCTACAGGTCAGCCTGCGCGAACTGCGCAGGCTGACCTGGGTCGATACTTTTTGTAAATGCATTAAACCCCCTTTTCACAGAGCATTGTTTAAGTACTTAGAACCTTTCAGCACCTAATCTAACACATGCATTGAAATCTACAGCAAATATAGCAAATGATAACTATATTTAGATATTTCATTAACGAATGTAGCACTTCCAATTTTTAGGCCATTGTGTCACACAAATGCCGTGAAGAAAAGCCATTTGGACACACAACGGTTGTGATAGTATGATGAAAGACAACTTTGCAGCGATAGTCCAACAGTATCGATTCGCACAGGTTCTACATTCTGCCCTGCTCAGTATGGAGTCATTGTCATACAAAACGCCTTTTAATGTTATTATGTCTTGCGTATATTGGACTGCGTTGTTTAAAGATGCCCGTCTACAGCCGGTGAGCAAAAAACGCTGTTAAATTTCAAAAAATTTAGAATGGTACAGAAATCAGTCCTTTGTGTAAACATGGATAAATTACTGACATATATGGTGTACTTGAAAAAAAAGAAACACAGAGATTTGTGTTAGAAACCGAACATTGGTCAGAAGAAAACTGGCTGACGATCGGAGCTGTAAACAATGGTGGTGCGTCACGGAAATTTATCGTTGGTTTCCGCCTAGAGTCGGATACGGTATAATTTGCATATATAGGCCGCAACCTCCGTCTGAAAATCGAGGCTGCAACAGAGAAGCCTCCATTTTCCTTCGTTTCCCTCATTAGACATAGGGCGAAGGTCAAATATAGTCACGTGACAGAATGCATGATCATCATACGAATCTACCCGAGTGTATAACGGACATATCGAAATCTTCGATTCAAAAACCGGAAACGACGAGTCTGTTTACATGGAAGGCCGCAACTCAGCGAAATGCATTTTCTGTCGACCGTAATCTAAGCAACCTTGCAACCGTGAGGCGCAATATTTGGTATGAAGATATGAGAATGACTATAGTTTGATAAAATAAAGACAAAATGAGTTAAAACTGGCTGAAAATGAGTATCAGGGCCTCTTTAACTACTCTATGAAACAAGCAGTGGCAGCGTCTAGGAAAATCAGGGTCGGTCAACCAAATAGGCTTGCAGTGAAATTATTGCAGACAAGTTGGCTTCTTTACAAAAGAAGCCAGGAGAGGTCAGCATCAATGTTTTTAAATAGTTTATTAGCTATTAATTTCAATATATTTTGGTACATGTAAACAAACAAGTGAAAAAGCCGCCGCGTAGAAACCTCTTATGCTTTACATGACGGTCATTTGACCTTCTTCCCGCGTTTTCAAGTCGCATGATCTTGTCTTCTTTCTCTTTTTAACGAAATTATTCTTTTTTTTTCTTCTGCTTAGATTTATTTGCTAAATGAAATAATACAATTATTTCAGAGGTCATTTGCAACCATGGCAAATTAATATAACAAATCTTTTCTGAAATTCGTCATATAAAAATAAACCACGTCTATTTCCTGTTTCGGTTTTTTGATTTCGCTTTGTTTACAAAACCATGACGAAACAGACTGTGTATCAGAACAGTTTCGCAAGAAAAATGGATTTGGACAGCAAATTCTGTGGCAGTCTGCCTTTTAAACTCACCACTATTGGAGAGGTCTGATCTGATGACCTTTCCAATGAGTCATTAAATTGAACCAGCAGACTTATAAGCAAACGCGTTTTTCTGCTCGTATGAGGTTTTGGGCTGTACAAAATTGTCTAAACACGACGACGACTATAGTGAGGTTTAGGATAGGGCACCCTAATGGGATACGCGTAACATCGCCTTTCATCGCCGAAAAAAACGTACGGATTCGGCTAGGACTCGGGTAATCCGTAATCGATCAGCCGATAGACGCTGGTTCCCCGCATCGATTACCGATTACCCAAGTCTTAGCCGAATCCGTATGATTTTGGCGATGAAAGGCGGTGTGACACGAATCCCATTAGCGTGCCCTATCCTTAAGTAGGTTACCAGTAAATCTAAACTGAAATAAGATTTTCATATATGTCCTGGGCTTCACTAGTACTAGGTCAAGAATCTAAAGTTTCTGTCTCTAAGACGCTTCCGAGAAAATGCCAGCGCCTACCGCGAAGAACGATTCTTGGGTCTCCAGGTTGCGAATTCTACAAATGTTAGAAATACCGGAAGCTGCCAAGGTCTTCATTACATTAAATGATTCAGAAAATGCTGTTTCATCATACAGTGCACTGATCAACGGCATCTGCCAAAAAGCATTTTTGGCACTTTCACCGATCATGAAACGTTTGGGTTGGAACTGGTGGAAGCCACATACTAAGTATATATTATGAACCATGCTCTGTGAAAAGGGGGGCTTAATGCATCTGCGAAAAGTACCGGCCCTGGTCAGCCTGCGCAGGCTAACCTGGGCCGAAACTTTTCGCTATTGGTGAATTTTCTGTGTGTCGTAGGACCAGTCTACCTTGTGACTAAGTCGGTCGTTAAAAAGTGGCTATTATGGATCCGTAATTATCTGATGGCATGATTAGTATAATGCATCACGGAGATATATTAAGCCCCCTTTTGCCAGAGCATGGCTCATGTATTTGTATATGAATATTTCACCTTTTGGTCTAAGCAAGGCTGAGAAAGTCATCGTTACATGCTTGTATATGGACAAGAAGTGACATTTGATCGTTACAGACCCATAGAATCTGACATAAAATGGTTTATGAGATAATACTGAGAAACGCACTTTTGAAAAATAAAGTCAGGATACCAGTCAGTCTTTAGTCAGCCATTGGTCAACTTTTTGCAGATGCATGAAACCCCCGGCTCAATGATTTTGCGATTTTTACATATTCTTTGTATTTGAAACATGGGACCAGCAATGCTTTTTAAATATTTCATCTTCCTTTTGTGTGCCTAAATGGTTCTATTATAGTTTAAGGCACGTATTTCAAAGATGATTGGAAGCTGCGTTAGCGGCGTCAAGCTTTATACTAGGTCAAAACAGGTTATCCCATTTGTTTATTTATATATGGATAAATAATATGTAAACAGTGAAAAATTTTATACCAAAGCAAAGAACAAAGATTTGAAACCATTATATGTGACATTGTTTCGTTATTTGACTTCATCAGGTTCAACTTAACAATGGTTAAACGGGAGCTTTTTATTTTCGAGTTTGACAAAAATGGTGACGTCAACCATGGCTCTGAGATAAAGTTTTGAGTGGAGCATAGACTGATACAAAGACAAACCATCAATGAAATAGAACCGTCAGAAACGCATCTTAAAGCTTGGGAAGCATTAACATTTCATGGCACAAGAGATTTTCTACTGGATGGACGTACAGCGGAGTAAAAAGGGGAGCCCTATAACAATCAGTTATGCTGTCAATTCAGACAGTGTCCAACATCATTAAAGCCGATAGATGACAAACTCTTCGAGATGTGGCAACCATTGTCGGAATCAGTAAATCCGTCGTTCGGAAAAGCTCGGCATATCTCGAGTGTGTGCTTTGAAAACTGACCTCTAAAGGCAAATTGGTGTTTAACATGATTTTTTGTGTGTGCGAACCGAATTTTTGTAAAACTAGATTGGTGTTAGTTGGTTTTGTGTTTATTTGGTGTTTAATACCACTTTCAACACGATTTAAGTTATATCGAGACGGCCAATGCTTTCCTTCTGTGTCTTTAACCAGTACTCCGTACAACATTTTTTTCCAAGCCAATGGCTGCTTTCCCACATAAAAAACGTTGAAAAATTGTACAGCAGTAAGATTGGAATGATTGTCGCAATGGCTATCTTCAATCCTAGGAAAGAATTTGGCCAGCGACCCCTTGGCTGCAAGCCCTATACGTTGCCGACTGAGCTGTGAGCAAGCTCGAAAGAATGTTTTGCAAAGTATTCGTACAAAATCTGACTATGAAAGCGTGGGAGCACTGGCCGCTTCGATTTGGCTGAAATAATGTTGCAAACACACTGTTTGCACGTACTTCGTCACCTGACCTTGACCGTGGCACGTAACGATTCAAAATTCCTACGCGTTGATTGATGCATTTTTGTTGGTACACAAATCTACATTTTTGCTTGTTCTCCAGTTATCTGTGGGCGAGGACGTTGACTCAGAATGTAGGGGAGATAATTAGTGCAAGCTGATTACTATTGTCTTAAGCCTAACTAACACATGTGGTTAACAGATGGTTTACGGATTATCTAGAATAAAACCTGTCTCAGTTACTGCATCACCTGAAGCAATAATAATAATAATGATGATGATGATGATGATTGTAATAATGATAATAATAATAACAACAACATTGATGACGATAATAATATTTTTGCAGCTGCATTGTTTGTTATGCGGGCTAAAATAATGATAGCATTTGTCGATGCAGCATATACAGAAAGGGGATGAAATAATAAAATAACAACGCCATAAAAAAGGCCCAAAGAGGCCTAGCCGATTAAATATGCCCACATTTTTTTAACCAATCGCAAAGTACTATTTATTCATTAGAGACTTATACCAAGAAGTAGGTCAAAAGCCAGCTTATACAGCTACACCGAAGAACGTTCATATGTAATGGGACTATCTGATTTGTAACCATCATATAATGCAAGCCCTTTTTCGGCGTAGCTGAATACACTGGCTTTTGTCCTACTTCTTCGAATTGATTGACTCGAATGAATAAATAGTAGTTTGCGATTGGTCAAAATTATAGACATGTTTAATCAGCGGGCCCCTGCAGGCCTATTTGCTGGTTCTTTTGTGACACCAATATGCATTTTTTTTTTTCATAACAGCACATCTCTTTCAACGACAGATATTTCTTGTTTTATCTCATACGTCTTTTTAACGCCTCTAGAATCTAGAGCAAACAATATACCAGGAAAAATCTTCCTACCTGAAATGCTGTATAACCTATGTAAGAAAACCTGTTCGTCATAGCACAATAAACAGTAGATTGTATCAAATTAATGACATTACTGTTTTACCCTACGTTACACTTAGTACTGTCATAATCGCGTAAAACTACAGCAGTTCGTCCTAGAAAGTTGTTTCAGAGATGGCAAAGCGAATGTTTTTGGACGAGCCACGGCAGGTCAGGTGACAGGAAAATGTAGTTTATGACACCTGCCATTTGTCTGAGCGAGTTTTGTGCTCATATATTCAGTGTCGGACACAAGCCGTGAAAAACACAGCGGTGTTATGCAGTCTTACAGGATTACGAATCAAACTGTGAATGAAACTGTAATTGTAAAAGTCACCGAATCACGAATTAGATATTTAACATTTAACTTCTGAACAGTCAGGCACTGGTCTTTTAGATATATGGACAGACAGATAGACAGATCAATAGGTAGACAGATCAATAGATAGATAGATAGATAGATAGATAGATAGATAGATAGATAGATAGATGGGTGGAAAAGTGGGTAGGGCCGGTTGGTAAGTGAGCGGGAGGGCGGGCGGACAATCGATCGATCGATCGATCGATCAATCAATCAATCAATCAATCAATCAATCAATCAATCAATCAATCAATCAATCAATCAATCAATCAATCAATTTATCAATCAATCAATCAATCAATCAATCTTGGGTATTTACAGCCATTCGTTCATGGCCCATTTACATCCTAGCTCTTTGACTTATCCTGTCCCTTTCAGGACACCATATCATGGCAAAAACAGAAATTGCCCGCAATTGGCGTTTTTAATTTGCTCTATCTTGATACATGTTGACTACCGTAATTAAATAACCATTTACCAAATAATTTGAGTTTTAGTGACCTTCTGAGAAATGATAGAAGGCCTTTGAAAAACATTGTGGAAAAAGGAGAAATACTGGTAATTAGCAGTTTATCCCTTTTCCATAATATTTTCAACCCTCTCACAGACAAATGGAAGTATTTGAGCCATATTTAACTTGTCATCCGCAAATACTTTGAATTTGAACTCGGTCTAAAATTTTGATTAGTCTAAAAGTTAGGCTAATCAAAGCATTTTGCAAAATTATTTTGAGGGGGGTAATATTTTTAAGCCATGTTCTGTTGAGAGGGAGTTTGCTACTGCGAAAAGTATCGACCCAGGTCAGCCTGCGCAGTCTGCGCAGGCTGACCTGGGTCAAAACTTTTTGCCTTTGGTCAATTTTTTGCGTGTCAAAGGACCAGTCTATCTTATGATTCAGTTGGTTGTTGGACAAAATGGATTTTGTGGGTCCATAACTATATGACGACTTGCTTTGTATGATGGATCGCGGAGATTGTACAGCCTGTACACATTATTGTGTACGGTTATACGGTTTATGAAGCTAACGAATATTACTTCATACCACCGGAATTTGGATTATCTAGGTATTATACTGTTTAAGAGGAGAGTGAATATTACTTAATATCACCGGAATTTCGAATTATCTGGGTATTATACTGTTTAAGAGGAGAATGAATATTACTCAATACATCTGGAATTCGGATTATCGAGGTGTTATATATACTGTTTCAGAAGATAATGAATATTATTATACTAAGTATTATATGCTGTTCTAGAAGATACTGAATATTGCTCATTACCACCAGAATTCGTGATAATCTAGGTATTATTTATACTGTTTCAGAAGATAACAAATATTACTCATTACCACCGGAATTCGGATTATCTAGGTATTATATATACTGTTTCAGAAGGTAATGAATATTACTCAATACCACCGGAATTCGGATAATCTAGGTATTATATACTGTTTCAGAAAGTAATTAATATTACTCAATACCACAGGAATTCGGATTATCGAGGTATTATTTATTGGTACATTTTACCTGTTACTCTTACTCTTCTAGAAACATCATACTGTAATAATGTTGCGATCAATCAATCCATTCCACACACCCAGCCACCCATGCGTTTATCCATCCATCCATCTATCAGTCAATCAATCAATCAATCCATCAATTAAACACTTTACCTGTCGCTCGTACTCTCCGAGAAGCATCATATTGTAATAATGTTGCAGAAGTCCCATTCGTGACGTCACATATCCGGTCTGGGGTCAAGTCACACGACACTTTCTTTTTTTAAATTTTGACTCTTGAGTAATACTGTTACCATAACAACTTACAGTTTTTTAATGTACCAACTTGTATCAATTTCTTTGGGAATATTTTAAATAGCTTTCAGCACGTGTCCCGCTTATGTGTCTGTAATGTGAAAATAATACAATTTTAGTCACTTTGAATTACATGTACGTTCTTCCGTTCTTTTATCGCAAGTGCTTGTGGGAAAATATACCATTGCTCTATGGTGGTCCTTATTTTTTTTACATCAAAAACCTTTTGTTACTCTCGAATTCTAGCGTTTCAGTTATTTCTATGTTTATTAGTATTTCCTTTTGACAAATACGCCTACAACTACATTAATAACTATATTGTTTTTAAAATTATCCCGTTGAATGTTCGGAAAATCATCTGTTCATACACAACACTCGCATTCGTGCAAGCGTTTATCTGGTAGAATACTACCTTTATATCCGGAACACTTCCATTACACTGTTCTTTTCATAGACGATGTTACGTAAATTGAAATTTTACCCTTAACCAAAAAAACATTTACCCCAGACTTTTTCCAAAGAATTTCAAGTTTTGTTATCCAACGAAATTTGCTGTAAATAGTTCCGTGAATTTCGCGCTTTTTATAACATTGAATGACTGTTTACATGGATTTCAAGCATTGCACCACAGTTTTTTCTCCGAGAAATTTCTAGGAAGTAACTTTCCTTTGCTCACACTTGCTCATTCTTATATCTCAAAAGAAACGACACAATGGCGAAAAAGGCAACAGTTTCAGGCCTTTCAGCAACATTTGTCCTGTTTAGATTCACACCAGCTGGCATAAACAAGATGTCGCCTATGATATAAACATGTTCTAAGAAAAGATAGCCCATGTAAAACAACAGCGCTTGATGTAATAGAGCTCAAGGTGTATACGCATATTTTGGCACCTAGCGTAAACAACGGTATGCTAATATACTCAGTATGTGCTTTTCCTACTCTTAGGCTTCCCAGTAGAGACGGTAAATGTTTCATGGTCAAATCTGTCGTAAATTTGGAATCGCTTGTAACCGTTAGATTGCTACCTTAAAGGCCCTATAGCTGCCAAAAGTAAACAATGCGGGTGTTAAAATGCATTAGAATTCAAATCATATCATTTGAAAGTGTGGCAAATATTGTGAAGATGACAATCTGTTATTGTGTGGTCGGTCCACAAGAGTCAATCGCTGGAAAAAAATCGAGGAAAAGGTAAACAAAGGATAGAATGACCTGGCACCTTTATCCTCGTTTTGAAATTAATTTCTCTGCCGGCAACAAACACTTGGACAGGCTGTGCAATAACAAATTGTCATCTTCACAACAATTTCCATGCTTTTAAGTGATATGATTTAAATTCAAATCCATTTTAACGCCCGCTTTGTTTACTTTTGGCAGCTCTTGTCACTTTGAGGGTTATAAAAATCTGTCGTAAATGTCGAATCGCTTGTAACTAAACGTTAGATAGCGACGTTAATAAATCCTGTACCAGATGACATTATTTCAGTCTCGCCCAAATTGAAAGAATTTGCAGACGACAAATTCAACGTCACTCAAATGATTTCAGTGCTTTTTAAAAAGGACGAAAACATGTTGGGAAAAGGAGAAAATGCTGGTTACCAGCATTTTGTCCTTTTCCCATAATGTTTTTAGAAGCTCTTTTCTTCAGAGTCGTTAATACTCAAGACTGTGTAGTAAAAGGTCTTTTAGAAGGGTTAAATGGATATGCAAAACATATTGATTCAGGTCAGCTTGAACAGTCCGTGGAGGCTGACCTAAATCGAAAAGTTTTGCTTTTGATATTTTTTTCGGCAAGTCTTAGGACCTTTCTACCTCAGGATTCAGCCGCTACTTAGATAAATTGGATTTAATTGATCCATAATTATGTGATAACCTGCTTTTTAAAATGCATTAAACCCATTTTTACCAGAGCATCAGAAACCTATAGATTGGTAGAGTTCTTTCAGTTGCGTCTCAGTAAATCAAAGGGAAGTAAATCTGTAAAGTCACAGAAGAATAATGCGCGATTTAGTCATAACCAAAAACGAGCAACATGAAACGACATTCAGTATAGTAACCGCTGTCAAAACCAAAAACTGCTGCCTTCTAATGATTTTATTTAGATTTTAAGGTCTACGGTCCCTAACTCTCATATTAAAAGACGGAAGCTGCCGAGACTGGCCGAATAGCCTTTACGAAAACGTTGATGTTTACCGATGAGTTAGGGGCCGTAGACCTAAACTGTATCGTGCAGTCCTTTCACTAAGAATATCTTAGCTATGCTCTGGTAAACGGGGATTTAATGCATCTCTGTGCAACGTTATACTGAACAGGTTTTCACATAATTATGGATCCACGAAATTCATTTAGTCTAGAACAACCGACTGGATTATGAAGTAGACTGGTTCCTGGACACGCAGAGAATTTACCAATAGCAAAAAGTTTCGATTCAGGTCAGCCTGCGCGGATTGCGCAGGCTGATCTGAGTCGATACTTTTTGAAGATGCCTTAAACCCTCTTTTCACAGAACATGACTCATTTTCCATGTTTCAGACAAATACCTTTCCTTATTTCTAATATCTTTATTTAGATTCCGATTTAGGGCCTAAACCCACCACTCCACAATCCCGAGTTTTTACGCCTTGAGGGAAAGGCTTTTGGAAACAATGTAAGAAAAGGAGAACATTCTGTTAAACATCGTTTTATTCTTTTCCCACATTTTTTCTTCCCTTTCAAAAACAAATACCACCAGTTTGAACCACTTTTGATTCATCATCTGCAAATACTTAGACAGTCAAAATTTTGTCACGTGATAGACAGCAGCCATTGCGCACAGGGACTTGTTAAATAGCGTTTCATTTGTCGCAATATTTCAGTGACTGTTAACCCTTAGGCTGCTAAGCGCGACTCACTGACCTTTCGCGGACAGTGTAGATCAAGATCAGACTGCACAGAACGTGCAGTCTGATCTTGGATCTACACTGTTCGATAGATCTATATTTCTCCTAAAAAAGATACCTTTGATATAGCACAAATTGGGTTTTGTTATCAACTTGAAAATTTCATTTTACTTGTTCAGTAGGATAACGATTCAGGCTATCGATAGTGTTTTATTTCTGTCTTATCTCCGGGCAGAAAATGTCTGCTGGGATTATTCGGCACTATAAGGGCTCATGTTACATGTTCACTGCTGTTCATTGTTACGACGATGGTTATGTGGGAAAGCAGCCTGTGGCTGGGGAAGAATGTTAATTGTGCGTAGTACCGGTACAAGAAAGTCCAGGAAGGCATGGATAGGCACAATGGCCGCCGTGACAAAGCTGAAAGAATGTTGAATAGGCGTTAAACACCATATGCAATCCTCTAATAATGTTGCAAGTGAGGGGAAAGAAGAAAAAAAAAAAGAAAGACGGCGTAAAATCCCCCGCCCCCTCACCCAAATAGGCAGACCCTTAAAATAAACATGTCTACATTTTTTACCAATCACAAATTATTATTTATTCATTTATCATCAGTACCAAAAAGTAGGCCAAAAGCCAGGACATTCAGCTTCGCCGAAAAAATAGCCCCCCCCCCCCCCCGGTCAAAGG
The DNA here is from genome assembly GCA_946811185.2 of Hippopus hippopus. Lineage (NCBI taxonomy): Eukaryota > Metazoa > Mollusca > Bivalvia > Cardiida > Cardiidae > Hippopus > Hippopus hippopus. Next base: position 2,870,862 of record OX328109.1, read on the forward strand.
TCATGCATACAGATGCTGCTAGTAAGCGTGTATTTGTTATGTTGCTGTAAACATACACTGCGTACAGTCTATGTGTATTTCTGTTAACGAACGTAGCACGTGTATATTAAAAAGAATGGGGGATATGCGATATTTGCTTAAATGTTTGGTTTTATCTTGTGTAATACATGGAATTCAAAGTAAGTTGAATGATTCGCCTTCCAAAATAGCTGTAAGTAGACAGATTTTTCTAAGAAAACAACAGATCTTAAGTATATAATATTCTAACATCGATATTGTATCACTTGGATATGAGTCATTCTCTGGCAAATGTCGACTGAATCATGAGGTACACTAGTCCTTTGACATGGATAAAAATGACTTTTCGACCCAGGGATGTTCGTATCCTCAGCTCGGCCAATATCTTTCCGAGAACTGCTGATAGTCATTGCCACAAGATTCATTCCTCTCTCACCTCTGATCATTGTTTCGACGATGGTTATGTGGGAAAGCTGGAAGTGGCCTGGGAAAAATAGTATGAGAAAAAACAGAAACTCTAGGAAAGCATGTGTAGGTCACTGGCCGCTACGATAATTACTGAAATAATGTTGAAAATGGCGTTAAACACCATACAATCATTAAGTCATTATAATCTAAGGGTTAACCCTTACCCAAGCGTCCTACGTGGCTCAGTGGTAAAGTGTGGGACTCGTAACCTGGACCCGGGTTCGAGCCGCACTGTATCTACTGGGCTTTGCGTGGGGGTGTCCTTGGGCAAGACACTTCAGAGCCCCTAGCCAAGCACTGGTATTCCAGGGAAACATGAATGTGTGAGCTGTCGCCATGATATGATTGAAATAATGTTGAAAGCGGCGTAAAACACCATTCAACCAACCAACCAACCCACCAAACAAGCAACCAACCAACCAACTAACCTTTACCCAAACAACAAATTTTAGACTCTTCCAAATTGATACGATATTGATACAAATGAGTTTTATATCTGTTACTCAGGGTAGAAAACATTGTGGGAAAAGGAGAAAATGCTGGTAACCAGCATTTTCTCCTTTTCCCACAATGTTTTCAAAAGTTTTCTTCTTCAAGGTCGCTAAAACTCGGAATTGTGTGGTATAGGGATAAGTTGGCAAAGATTGAGATCAGATTGGCAAAGAATGCGCATAGACCACTGATCTTGGATCTACACTGACCATGAGAATGAGAGATAATAACTTAAAGTGGGCTTGATTGATTGATTGTTGAATGGTGCTTTATGCCGCTTTCAACATGATTTCATTCATACCACGGCGACAGCTCACATATTCATGTATTTTCTGGGTTTCACCAGTACTAGGATAGGGCTCTGAAGTGTCTTGCCAAGGGACAATCCCACGAAAAACCCAGTGGATCCAGTGAGGCTAGAATCCGGGGACTCCTGGTCACGAGTCCTATACTTTACCACTGATCCACGCAGGATCCCTTCAAAGTGGACTTGAAGTTTAGTTGCAGTACTTATGAACCACGCTATATGAAAAGAGGGTTTAATGAATCAGCACAAATTATCGACCCAGGTCAGCCTGTATAGAAAAAAATTTTGCTATTTGTCAATTTTCTGCATGACAAAGGACGAGTCTACCTGATGAATAAGTTGGTTGTTAGACAAAATGGGTTTTATGGATCTACCTTTCAAAAGGACCAGTCTTCCTCATGATTCAGTCGGTTGCTAGACGAAATTGATTTTATGGATCTATCTGCCAAAAGCAGTGACTGGGAAAGGCTTGCGCCATGCGCCATAGTCACATTAAAATCCAAAATGTCACATCGTTTTTGCCAATGAGTGCGCCCTTGTCCCATTCAATTTTCGACGTCGTAAAAGTACGAAATTTAGTCAGACGAATCTCCTTTGATCGGCGCCGATTGGACGCTCTAAAAAATGAGTAGCTATGTGCGTGTGACGTCATGTTTTCAGTCATAAAACGCTTATTGAATATTGAACCTATTTTGTCGTCTTGATGAAACTGCCCTGATTTTGCCGTAAAATTCAAATTCAACAACTACCTAAGCATTAGAATATACCACCGAAAATCTAAAATAGCATGAAGGTCAGGGCTCCATCAGTAATTTCTTTCCCACAATGATCGTTTATTAACAGACTCATACAGACGATCCTAGCGAGAATTAGAGCAACTCTCAGATCACATCTCTCTTCGAGCCTATCCCAAGCATATCCATGGACATGCAGCAAACGTTTATCAGTGTATATCATGCTGATTGAAAAGGCCACTTTTTTTTTCACCATGAATTAGATAGGTAACATTCTCAATCAGCTTATGGTCTAATAGTATTTATGTTCCCTTCTACCCCAATTGATAAGTTCATTTCAATCATCATGCTATAATACTGCTAAAAGAAATAAAAAGATATGAAAGTAGATCGCTGGGAAAAAAAAAAAACGCGAAAAGTCATGACACAACAACGGTCAATTTGACACCGTCCGATCAGAGTTGTCTCAAATTGTTTCTTCATCATTTATAATGAATTTAAACAGTGAATTCACATAATTATATGTAAAGAATGATAATGAGAAAAAAAAGTTCTTGTTTTTTTTTTCTTTAATGAAACGAAAATAACAATGAAAGGGGGTGAAGGTCAGACCTTCGTCTTATAGAACAATGAAAGAGGGGTGAAGGTTAGGCCTTTGTCTTTTGGTGTCATCCTTATATTTCCATAATAACCAAGTAATTTTGACCCTTGATCATTTCTCTTTGACGCTTGGAAATTTCATTTTGACTCTTGAAAATTTCAGCCCAAGATTCAAGGACTTGGGATTCAGGACCTAATGAGAACCCAGATGACTATGTTTGATTCCAAGCATTAAATATAGAACCAGCATAAGCATTTAGCTACATTTTGACTTGCTTTGGGATAGTACTATTTTAAAAAAATAAATGAAAGCAATTAAAAGATTTTGTGTTTTTTTCTTAAATTGTCACATTGGTTTTCAAAATGTCACATTGATTTTCCTGAAGGAAGGGACATTGTCCCATTGAAAATAATTCTTTCCCAATCACTGCAAAAGGACCAGTCTACCTCATTATTCAGTCAGTTGCAGAGCAAAATTGATTTTATAGATCTACCTGAAATTGATTTTATTGATCTACCTGTCATAGGACCAGTCTACCTCATGATTCAGTTAGTTTGTAAGGCAAATTTGATTTTTTAGATCTACCTGTCAAAAGGACCAGTCTAACTCATGATCCAGTCGGTTGTTAGACAAAATGGATTTTATGGATCCATTATTATGATAATTATGGATATTTTCTTGATTATGCATCAAAGAGATGCATTAAACCCCTTTCAAAAAGACCTGTCAAAAGGACCAGTCTACCTCATGATTCAGTTGGTTGTTAGACAAAATGGATTTTATGGATCCATTATTATAATAATTATGAATACTTGCTTTATTATGCATCACGTAGATGCATTAAACCCCTTTAAAAATGACCTGTCAAAAGGACAAGTCTACCTCATGATTCAGTCGGTTGTTAGATAAAGTGGATTTTATTGATTCACTACTATATACATGTAATTGTGAATACTTGCTTGCTTGATTTTGCATCATGGAGATGCAGTAAACCCCGTTTTGCCAGAGGGCCATTCATTTGGATCCGTTTTCTACCGAAAGAGAGAGTCCACTTCACTAACACTTGACCTCATTAACTCTGTACCAGACGACAAAGTTTTAGACTTGTCCAAACTGAAAGCATTTGCAGACGACAGATTAAATGTAGCTGTAATGTTGGTAATTGTCTATGACAACATTTTGGACTGGTCCAAATTGAAAGCATTAGCAGACGACAAAATAAATGTGACTCAAACATTGAAATTTGTTTTGGGAAGGGTAGAAAACCTTGTGAGAAAAGGAGAAAATGCTGGTTACCAGCATTTTCTCCTTTTCTTGCAAAGTTTTCAAAAAGCTATTTCCTCAGGGTCGTTAAAACTCAGGATTGTGTGGTAAAGAGTTCAATTCGGACGACAAAGTTTTAGATTAGTCCAAATTGCAGACATTTGCTGGCGACATAGTTAAGGTGATTCAAATGATGGGGTTTGAACCTCAATCGACAGACAGACAGACAGGCAGGCAGGCAGGCAGGCAGATAGACAGACAGACAGACAGACAGAGCGATAGAATAACAGAAAAATAGAAAGACAGAATATTGGACAGGCAGACAGACAGACCGACCGACCGAATAACAGATAGACAGATAGACAGAATGTATTGACAGAATGACAGAAAGACAGAAAGACAGACTTTGAAAAGTGTCCCCGACAAAAAAAGAAACAAAAGACAAACCTTTTCTCTCGGTAATTCGAGTAAAAATGTTGTTCAAGATGGCGTCAGACAGCATCAAATAAAGCCCAATCAAATTTGGTATATTTTACAGGTCTGCAATGCCCCGTATGTACTCACGTGACGGTCACGAACGTACCAAGTTTCATTGAAAGTACAGTCAATGCAGCTCTGGGTGCTTTCCAAGATGTAGAGTGTAGCCAAGAGCTAAAAGGACCAACACCAAAGGTTAAGTTCAACTCTTTATCAGCCGTCTTTTCAAAATTGAAAGCATATGCAGACGACATTTTAAATTTGACTCAAAATAAGAGATTTGTCTTTGACACTTGTCCTGCTAAATCAATGAAATGAAACTTTCAAGCTGATGGTAAAAATCCAAATTTTGCTATTTCAAAGGTATTCTTTTGGGAAAGACGTCTCCTTTATCGGACAGTGCAGATCCAAGATCAGACTGCACGTTCTGTGCAGTCTGATCTTGATCTACACTGCCCGATAAAGGTTAGTGAGTCACGCTAAGCAGCCTATGTGTGAATAGGGTAGAAAATATTGTTTGAAGAAAATGCTGGTTTCCCGCAAGGCTATTCACGTTTTTATAAACAAGCCATATTCCTCATAGACGTTAAAAAGTAGGGTTGACTATTGAGGCCAAAATCTACTATTGCGATAGTATTGACATTGGAAAAAATACTATTGCAATAGTCTTGATATTGCCTGTTACTATTGCAATACTATTGCAATACTATTGGATGAATTGCAAAAGATGAATTTCACCAAATTACATCTTGAAACCATGTTTTAGACTAATACTTTCTCCGAGTAGTTTAAATTCTACTTGAGTTTCGTTATGAATAGCAAATAAAGGGGAAAATAGAGTTAAATGCAAGATGCTCAATAAATTTAAATGACAATTTTTTCTAAATGCAGATGGCTCACAAACAATTTAACATACCTAATTACTCTGAACTTTTGAAGTAGTCAGCTTTTAAGTCTCATTGATATACAACAGCATGCAAAGCACAAAATGCTGACAAATGCTGATGGTTCATAAACACACCTAATAAAAAGTAATTATAAAGCAACTTTAAACTTTTAAAGAAATCACCTTTTAAATGTGAGCCCTTAAGTTTTTTTTGAGTTGATAGAATTTATCTAATTTTACCCATAATTGGCCAATATATTCAGACAGAAAATGTACACGAGCTTTCGGCGGTACAACCGCCTTCTTCTAGTGTGATCCTGTGATACAATGCCTGCAGTAACAGTTGTTTACGCAACGTCAAGGTAACGTTGACGTCACGTAAACAATTAATACCAAGTCCCGGGATGAAGTAAACAACTGTTACTGCAGGCATTGTATGACAGGATCACACTAGAAGAAGGCGGTTGTACCGCCGAAAGCTCGTGTACATTATTAAAATTAAAATTTACATTTCTCAAGAAGAGGATATCATGTATTGTCAGACAGAAAAAATAATTATTTTTGTTTAGTCTCCAAATCTTTAGGAAATTATCATTCTGGAAACAAAGGGGGTGGCCGAAATAACAGGTTTTACCTTGTTGTATGTGTATACAAAAAGTGTGTTATATTAAGATATTTGTATAAATTTACTGCTTATAGTCAAAAAAAAGCTGAAAAGACGATCTGAAGTGACTCTGATCGGACAATGTCAAAGAGACATTTTGTTGTGTCATGGGTTTCCGTGTTTTTTTACTCCGATCAGTTTTTCATGTCTATTAATTTCTGGCTAGGTATTTCAACATGATTTGACAAAAAGATTGTCAATGAGGGTAACAAGTAACTACAAAACCTGTCATTTTTCACAAGAAAAGCGTATAATGGCCTTTTTTTTTTCCATGCATTTTCTTACGCGAAGTCTCTGGTGTAACCAGAATTTGTTACGTGAATTTCAATTCTATAACGTGATTTACGCAATAATTTGCGCGAGTGAGAACACTTTTAAACATTATCTTACCTTTTTTAGCCCTAGAAAGAAGTAGCTTTCTAATACGAGTTAAGTCATAGTACAGAAGTGGATGGTATAGATCCAAGATCAGACAGCGTGTTCTGTTTAGTCTGATGTCTATCTACACCATCCGCCAACGCTTTGAAAATCGCCGTCTTGCCATCAGCAGAGTAAATCAGAACGACCATAATGTAGATCTATATTACAAGCCATCTGTCTACAAGATGCCTGTCGGCCTGTCGTGGGTACACAAATGTTTGCAGTAAAATTTGGATAAGGGGTATGACGTAACACGCAAATCATTCGAAGCGACTGAGTTGTAACGCACCTGTTTATTTTACACACTTAAACTGGTCTGCAAGAAGAAACTCAAGTTATATCTGGCTGCAGGTCGACCTCCGATCAATTCAAAGTGACCATGCAATAAGCCTATTTCATGCACGATTTACATGTACACCAGCTGATTTAGCCTTTTTGCATTTAGTAATATAGCTGTTTCAAAAACACGCCAGTCGTGTCACGTTTTGTGTAGTCAGCATAAAAAAGTGCGGCTGTTTTCTAAAAATTAATCTAATTCCTTGCAGCCGAAATAAAAGGAATGCATTCGAAATGGATTACTGATAAATAAAGAAAAGAAAGAACAAGGTTTAGTATTCATTTTTCATAGTAGATTTATTTATTGCTTATGGAGGGACAACACGCATGGTTATGGTTTTGGCGGCCTGTGTAGATTAAGATTAAACTGTCTTTGATCTAAATCCACACTTTTCGCTTTGGTGAGAAGTTTTTAACAAAAACACCCTTAGTGTTGCAATTATTCTGGTCTAATTTCATGACTTAAAATTACCGCTGAGTTAATCAGCTCTCGAAGGATTCGTTTTCGTAACGATGAACATTGCTATGCAGAAATGAATATTATGCAGCCGATCATTATTGAAAACATATTTCAAAAAATTACCCGTCAAATATTTTGGGAAATTAACGTTACGGAATGTCCGAATATTTAGGAAAACTTGCTTTTGGAAGTGTTCAGAGAAAGAAATAAAAAATAAATTATTTTTGTAAATAATTAAACGTGTCCGAACTTTCAGGACGTCCGAATACATTAGCGAATTGCAGTATTTTCTCTCTCTTTCTTGTCAGTGAAACTATCGAAACTATCGATATTTGAGGTAACTATCGGCGATAGTTATCGATTTTCAACGTAACAATCGATGCAGTAGCATCGACACGCTCACCATCGCGATCCATCGATAGTCCGATGTATCGTTACACCCCTATTAAAAAGACATCTATACTCGTTTTCAGCCAGTTATTAACCCATTACATCTTTATTTTATCAAATTATAACCATTCTTGTATCTTCTTGCCAAATTTTGCCCCAAATGGTTGCTAGGTTGTATGGATGACGACCGATGGAAAATAAATTTCATATTTTTGAGGGCCATCAAAGAAATCACTAATTCTGATGTTTCCTGTTTTAAATCGAAGATTTCCGATACATGTATTTATTTTTGAGGGCCATCAAAGAAATCACTAATTCTGATGTTTCCTGTTTTAAATTGAAGATTTTCGATACATGTATTTATCCCTTACACCATATATGTTGATAATTTACCACATTTACCTAGCTGACTAAATTCTGAACCATTTTACAGCATTCCGAATTAAACAGTTTTTTGTTCCGTTTGGCTGTAAGGATGTATCTTTAAATTACCGGTATGGAATCGTTTGGTAAACTGATTAATTAAATCAGTGCACATCAAAAGAGAACTTTGCAGCAGAAAACTTTGCAAATACTCTTGTAAAATAAGAATAGTTTACATGATAAGTGAAGGTTTAATACATGATTTCAAGTGAAAACATTGAGGAAAAAGGCGAAATTGCTCTTTACGAACGAACATCAATATCAAATAAGGTTTGCGGCAAGATAAAAATAAGTCAGTAACATTTAGTTTGTTTGTTGTATAACGCCGTTTTCAACATAATTTCGGTTTTATTGCGGCGGCCAGTGCACCTATCCGTGCTTTCCTGGGGTTACTTTTACCATTACTTCGCACAATTTTCTTCCCAAGCTATTGGCTACCTTTCCACTAAACAATTGTCGATACAATGACCAGCTTTGAGCGAGGAATGAAACCCAAATGCAAAGACTATCATCAAACCTAGGAAAGAAATTGACCGAGGATCCAAACCAGGGACCCTCCTATGTTGATAGACGCAGAAAATGCATATATTGATTAATTTATTCAATAATCACTGTTTCGTAATTCAATCACGTGACATTAAGGCGCATACACATGTACTTCTACTTTTAACGCTGTACCAAACGACAAACTTTTACACCCGTTCAAAGTGACAGCGCTTTAGAAGACATTTTGATTCTGAAAGAGGAGAAAACATTGTGGGAAAAGGAGAAAATGCTGGGTACTAGCATTTTCTCCTTTTCCCACAATGTCTTCAAATCACGTCTTTTCTCAGGGTCGCATGGTAAAGGGTTAATCAACTTAAAGTGAAATTGTTTAATGTTTTCCTTTTCCTTTCTTAAGATCAGGGAAGAGACTTGTCAAGTACAACCCGGAAAAGTTTCTCGATGCAGCTGGTACAGAGGAACTTTAACAATGAAAGTGCCAGTGTTTGGCACAGGTAAATTTTAGGGGTTAGAAAAGGGGTTGTCACATCATACTTTTAGGGGATTGATATAGTGTACGTCTTTACCATAGTCATTCAGATAGATATAAATCTACTTACATTGTTTTATCAAATAACGATCATTGTTTTCAGTGCAATATAGGCATTACAAGTTTTCTTATCTTACACACGTTTGAGAAAAGCATTTTGTAACGTCATATGTGACGTAATTTTAATGGAGCTATATAGTTTTTAAAGCGTAAATAAAAAGTCCTTGTAAAATATGATAAATACAACAGGAAGTATATTTCTTAGTAATCATATGAAAACTGCATGGTTACATTCAGTAAAAGGTGCAATTCTATGTGTTTAACTAGAGGGAAGGTCGTTTTGCAATAGGTAGTTTCATCTTTTTTATTACGTCAGATAATGACGTCATGACTTTGATTTGAAAACGAGTCCTCATAATCGAAACATGCTTTTGATCATGTGACAGTCCCACAAGTATTTGCGAAACTCTGGCACAAATCTGAAAATACCCTATAAGGCTACGTGTCCCATTAAGGAAAAAACTGCAGAAAGTATTTATTTGTTAATTTTGTCCTTCTTTTATACTGATAATTTGCCTGCTATTGCTTCACTTAGTTCGGTCATAAAATATTTTTGAAGTTTGATGAGATTGTAACAAATCTGAAAAGCTCCCTTTAAACATTTTTAAAACCATATTTTTAAACCTATTTTTAAACCATATGGTTTAGCCAATCAGAAATTATGTTACTTTTGAATCTAGAAAATTCTTGTGAATGAGACTAAGAATAGAATTATTACTGGTCTTTGAAAATATACCACTGTTTTATGGTTTATCTAATTTCAGAGATACCATTCCGGGTACATACACGTGGTTGTTACTACGCCCCGGCGGCAGGCGTACCTTCCAACGGATGTCATGATCTGCAAAATCTGAACGAAGACAAGTCAGCGTTCCAAAAAATAACCAGTGATCTCTCATCCGTTCTCAACGTTTACGGCTTTGTTGGGCAGAGGTGCCTCTGTAGTGACACGTACTGCGTGTCCGTGGCTAGTTTATGTAGTCAAGTGTCATTGAACTTTGTAGCAGGAAGTCTGCTTATTGTTTTAATGTTTAAGTACTTGTAAATCACTATTATTTCTGATCTGTGTTATACATTGGTATCAAACAGCTTATAGTATGTGGAAGGCATGGATGAAGATGGGGTGGGCGGGGAAAATAATGTTTTTTATGACCAAATACAAAATGACGTAGAAGGGGAAGGAGAGAGACAGAGGTATCCAGATTGGCAATAAATAGAGGATCTTACATAAGTGTTTATTTATTATCGTTTTTATCAGAGTTGACTGAAATTTTATGACGCGAGCCTTGGCGAGCGTCATATACATTTAAGTCAACACATAAACACGAATGTGAGATTCTATTTATCACATAATTTTAAAGAATGAATGACAAATATGTATCCACCATCATCACCTTCAACCTATATATAGCGTTCAGGGGGTCCATGTTTACACATGTAGTTCGGTCTCAAATGTGTACATACGAAAGAAGATAGCTCTGTGACATGTACATCAAAAGTAGAGTGAAACAGTTTAAACGTGGGGGTAAATCGAGCTATTTTCACAATTTTCTTGAATTTAAATGACTTACGCTACATTTCTTGCTCTACTGAACGTACAAATCATAGTATTTTTCCGCGCGTATACGTCGTAGCTACAATGACGTCATTTTTCTGCGCAATGGCGCCAGTAGTACAAATTCCTGCACGTGCTGCAGTTGTCTTGGCCGGCATCACGCGCTCATAACTACAAAATAAACAGAACCGGGACCCGATTAATAACCGATAATAAACTAGTGTATTATCGAAAATAAGTCATGGGTTTCATTCACTGTTAGAGGCTATTTTATGTAATAAAATAAATTTTAACATTGAAGTACTCATACAAGAACACTTTCTGTCGATTGAAGACATTTGCATAAGAAGACATGCATAAAGGGACGTAAGTGGGGTCAGACTTTCTCTTTTTTCCAGAGACACAAATGAGTATCCGTTCTTAAAGGCCCAGTGGCGGTCAACAGTATACGATGGGGTATTACTATGTATATAAATTTAAACCATTCCATTCAAAAGTATGGACAAGATGACAATGGGTTCTTTGTTATTGGTTATCGGTCCAAGTGTTAGTGAATGACAGAAAAATGAATTTTAAAAATTAGGTTAAAAAGTTGCTAAGTTCGATTTACTTTTAAACTGGTTTTAAAAATCATTTTTACAAGCGCTTGGACCGATCGCACAATTACAGGTTATCATCTTCGGAAATGCAATTTAATACTCATATTCTTTACTTTTTCCCGCTATTAGGCCTTAAAAGGTCTGCGGCCCTTAACTCATCGGTAAACATAGACGTTTCCATATAGGCTATTCGGCCAATCTCGGCAGCTTCCGTCTTTTAATATGAGAGTTAGGGGCCGTAGACTCACTAACTCATCGGTAAATACCTTGTAACATCGACGTTTTCGTAAAGGCTATTCGGCCAATCTCAGCAGCTTCCGTCTTTCAATGTGAGAGTTAGGGACCGTAGACCTTAATTTCTGTCATAAAGTGTCGTTGAATTTTCTCTATCTCTCCAGTGACATAAACTGTGTGTTGTCCTCAAGTGTCCTCGAACTTTGTCACTGGCAATATCCTTATTGTATGGTTGCTGAAGTATTCGTGATTGGCCTGCAACATGCGAAAAGGGGCATTCGGACATTTGCGTAAAGTGTCGTCTCGGATCCGCCTGCGCAGTCCGCGCAGGCTGATCCGAGACGGCACTTTCCGACTACATTAGATTTTGTCCCACAGTAGACTTGTGCAAAACAGAAAATTACATAAAAACGGATAGCGTCGTTTCGGGTTAGTCTGGGTGGAGTGTGCAGACTGATCCGAGACGTCACTTTACGCAAATGTCCGAATGCCCCTCTTCGCGTGTTGAAGGTCAATTTTTATTATAGTGTTATAGTATGTATCTCTTAGCCCTTTACCAAAACGACAAAATTTTGGACTAGACCAAATTGAAAGCAGCTGTATGTTGATTAATCTCTTCGATAGGGTAGAAAACATTGTGGAAAAAGCATACCTACATCGTCGTATTTAAAACTGTATTTTGATCAAGTAATGACTCGCGTTTAAATCTGTGGTTTCATTGATGACGAACCAACATTCAAAAATAGTCTTATTTGAATTTTGTTACTTGTAGTAGGGACGGGGTGAGCTGATACACTGAGCATGGGGCAAATGTTACAGGGTAACAACGTGCCCCGTTCTCTTGATTTACAGGTTTATGTTAACAAATCCAACGCTCTAACAATACAACTGGTATTTACATTGTACATTAACCGCACTATTCAATAAGCTATATTCCAGAGTCATTAGTTTTGACGCCCCTAAGCAAGTCATCCACATATCATTAGGTTAATGACTCAAATATACAAATAAATGCAATGTAGAGCAGCTGCAGCATTTTAGCTATTACTGCAAATTTATATCACAGTTGTTTGTGATCTGAATGGGTCGAATTTTTGCAGATTTTTCAAAAGACCACCAAAGTATCCATGTGTGTTTACACTCATATGAAATGAAGCTTTTTAATCAGTTGGATTTTTTACCTGGTATATCACGCTACTTTGACATTCACAACAAAAATTGATATCTGAACAATCAAACCAGAAATTGAACAGCATGAACAATGTTTTTCAACTTACAGATGTATGTGCTATTTTCTATTTTTCAAATCGGATATTCGCTACTCTTTTTGAAGAATTCACATTGCTACAGTTTATAGGGGGTAGCCATATGCAAACTTAGTTTTTCTTATGTACTCAATTATCTGAAGATGATTCTAATGAGTAACCAGAACATTGTATTTCAAAAGAAATATAGAAATTAGTATTTGATTAAGCCCTGGTGGCTGTAGCACCGACTGATTACTAAACATATCTGCGTTACAGTGTATTTAAAACCTTGAAACAATATAAGGCATATACCTTACAGTAAAGTAACATTTCTACTACAGTAATACGAATGCCCTATTAAATTCGGAGTGAAAATGCCTGATCAATGGAGCGGAGATCAGGCTGCTGGACCTGATTGGTTTTCAGGGTATCTGAAACGTAATCTGTCTCTTTCCATCCGAACACCAGTCATTTTATGAAGTGTTTAACTTGGATTAGTAAATTCTGTTGCTGTTCAAATCTTAAAAGTGTTGTTAAATGTGTTGACTGTATTTCTACAGTCAAACATAAATTGTAACAACTTACCCCAGACTCTGTCACAACTTACCCCAGTGTTCGGGTAAGTTGTTACATTTCACCTACTTTATACATCTACCTGGTTCAAGTAGAAATAGTTGTGTATACATTACAATACGTCTTTTTAAAAGGGCGAACATTGAGCTTAACATAGATATATGAACCATCTAAATCGGGAAATAATAAAGAAGATATATTCCAAAACATGAAAAATGTAACAATTATCCCCGGTCTTCCCTACTACTTTCTGACTTTTTTTAGGTGCTGTTGTTTCTAAAATAAATGCTAAAACATCAGTTCTAATAAAAACCCACCCTAGTCCTACAGCAAGCACAGTCTCTGGCGGCGAAATTAGGTATATTTCACTGCAGCTGAGGCGGGCAGATGAAAAAAACCCTTATGGAGGCGGGAGGAGGGCGTTGAAGGTCGTCTTATGAACAGTGTTGCATTTCCAGGAAATGTATTAATTAGTGACCTTGACATTTGACTTTTACGATCCAAAATAAAATTGTGTTCATCCTGCGTCAAAAGCAACACTTGTGCGAAACTTCTTTAGCCAAGGTCAAATTCTTTTTAAGTAAATTATAGAACCAAAAGTCTGATTTCAAAGTTCATGATCTTTAACTCTGACATTGATGACCTCAGAACAATGTGGTTCTTCCTTAAATCAATGGCAACATTTGTGTGAAGTTTCGTTGCTCTTGTTAACCAGTTAATACATTAAAAAAAGATTTCTCTACACAGATGTAAAAGATGGACGCTGCACACAGATGTAAAAGATGGATGCTGTACACAGATGTAAAAGATGGACGCTCTACACAGATGTAAAAGATGGACGGACCAACAGATTGACGGACATGATGAACCTAGTATAGCCGCTCCCGATTCAAAATATTGATTCAAAATACTTCCCCTATCAGATCATGTAGCCATTTTTCAAATATATATGAACATTTTCAGTATGCCGAAATTCAAATAAACGTAATTTATCTTTCAAATATCCTTATTTCAAAGAAGAAGAAGAAAAGTCCACATACGTAAAAAAAAAGCCCAAAGGTCTTTGAATAAAAATGAATCACTGATTAAAAAAATCGACTGCAATAAAATCTGATACAGGTCATTAGTTCCACACTGACGATCTATTAACCTGTGTAGCCTTGATCCCGCATTTGATTGCTTATATAGCAAATGTGGATCAAGATCAGACTTCACATAATGTGCAAATTGATCTTAGATTGAAATGGTCTGCTTGTTGCCAGATATTAATAAAAAAATCAATCAGTAAAAAATAATTAATTAATTAATTAAAACCGCTTTGAAATCGAAATACATGTATCTTTATCTTTAGTACGGACTAAGACTGTCTATTAAATTCACTACAAAGGTTTAATTATAGAATGTGCAGTCTGATCTTGATTTACACTGTCCGCAAACGTGCACTGCGCAGCCTTAGTGATCAGTAGCCCTAAGGATTCGAAGTACGTAATGATTCTGAATCCCTGGTTAAGCCCCTGAGAATAAGTGTTGTTATATACAAAACGGGCATAATGTTTTTAATACATGGATCCGTGGTGGTAAAATAAACCGACTTCCTTGGTTACTATTGCCAAGGGCTCCCAAACAACCGCAGTAATAACATATACAGTATAGCAGATAGCCTACTTAAATCGTGCTGTCATGACTATTTCTCTCGATAAAATTCCGGAAAAAATATTTTAATCATACGTTTCTGCCGATGATGAATTCTCGGTAAGATGCTTGAACTAATTTAAACAAGGATATGTACAAAAAGGGTGAAATACGGGGACTACAAACAATGTAACAGATCTACTTGTATTTTACCAAAGTTTTGAACTTCAGCGAGAAAGAATAAAACACATCAACGAAACTCCGTTTTGCCACAGGATAATAGAATTAAAGATACTTATTGTTTTCGTAAGGTTAGTAAAGTCATCTGAACTTCATACCCAGTTAAATAACACTGAATTACAAGCATTTCTAAAAATTTGTAGATTGCCTGATTCTACAGAGAGGTGTAAGTTTATGAAAAATTTCGATATCAGGTCAAGAGAAAAAGGGTTGTCTGATGATTTTATAATGCGTTAAGTTTGTCGTCAATTAGCAAACTTGTTAATATCATTGACGGTAGTTTGTTTTATCTTATGATATACTGAAGACAACGGGTGGTCAAGTTGATTAGAGAGGCAAATTGGTTTGCAATCAAACACACTTCCTATCGATTAACAGTTTACCGACACACCCTTTGACATGGCAGATTTGCTAATCTACTTGAACTCTTCACCTAATGACAAAATTTTAGAACAATCCAAACTCAAACCAATTGCAGACAACAAAAATGACTCATCAATTGAAATTTGTTTTTTTAAAGAGCACAAAACACTGTGAGAAAAAGGAGAAAATGAATGTTACCGGCATGTTCTCCTTTTTCCGCAAGGCTTTCAAAAGCTGTCTTTCTCAGGGTCGTTAAAACTTGGGCTTCTGTGGTAAAGGGTTAAAACGGCTAATTCAAAAGAAAAAATTACAAGTTGCCTATTGGGCTGAACTTTCACTAGAACAGAATTTGTACTTTTTTTTATAATTGAAATCTGCTTTTAGTGAGGAAGACAGTAAGAGCTACACATAAATGTGCTTATTGTAAATACTAGATAGTTTAAACCCAATACTTCACTGCGTGTAATTTGCAATCTGATCTATATCTACACATTCAGCATATTCTTCATGCACCAAGTGTTAAGATTAACGTCAAACTGAAACATTGATGAGAAGTGCCACGTTTTGGATGTGCATAGGTTATTGAACTAGGTCAGATATTCAAGTAAACGTATATTGTCATTTTATTAGTATTTCATATAGATATATAATTTCCTACGTTTGAGGAACGAATTAGAAGGAAATTATTTTCCCTTGTTCGATGACGCTTCGATATGTACCAGTAGGGTTTAAAGCACGGGATTCATGATAGGCAGGTTGTACATGTAGTTGGTACAAGGTTCATTCAGCTTTGAGAGGGCAACGCGTACAGACGTCTTTTCTTTGTACCTGCTTGACGGTTTCTACTTCGGGGAAATGATGATAAACCGGCAGAGTTCATACAAGCATTTCGAATACAATGAAGCTTCTTTTTCGAATAGGAGTGTATTGTTTTAAGACTTGCAGTACCAACTGTCAAACAGAAAAGAAGATGTTTTGCAAGAAATAAAGTGTATTCATAAGATAAGTATTAATTACGATTTCTTATTAATGTACTGCGGGTCATGATAATAACAAGTGGTATTTACGCAGTTGCTTCCCTTGGCAAAGTTTTTTTTCTATGTTCAATTCTGTTACACGTTTATTTCTTCAGTTCACACGACAAAATTAGATATTAGCATTTAATATATTCTATTGTCATTTATGATTCACTACCTGACTTTTCAGAATTATGATGGACAAATAACAGAGAGTAGACAACATTTCACGAGTGTATGGCTTGTGAGAAATAATCGTCTGCTTCATATTTGGCTTGTGGTGGGGTAACACTTCTGGCGGGATTGCCTTTGCACAAGTCGGAATGGTCAGATGCATGGTAGCAGGCAGACATTAAAAAGCACCAGAGAAGTAGAAATCCAAATAGAGAAGATAAGTAAAATTAATTTGTTTAAACTATGAATGGTCAATTAGTAATATAACTACTACGTAGTTATGTTTAATTCGATACCAAGTACGGTGTTTGGCGCTCAGAGCGTCGTGATTCAAGGCGTGTCTGCCTTTAGAATTGCTGGCGAGGGGTCAATTATAATAATGAAAGTTGTAATGAATAGTCTTTGAAATTATCATTTCATTTATCAAGTTAATTATGCTTCTTGCTAAAGTTGGTTGTGAAATGCGACAATGTATTAAAAAAAAAAAAGGAGCATTACTGCTCACACGACAAAATTAGATATTAGCATTTAACACATTCCATTGACATTTATGATTCAGTATTTTTTTTTTCAGAATTCTGATTGACAAATAATCATCTGCTTCATATATGGCTTGTGGTGCACTAGGCCATATATGTATAAGAGTACCACACCGTAGTGAGGCAAGGCGCTTCTGCCTTAAGAATTGCTGGCGAGGTGTGAGTCTCCTCGTGGCGGTTGTCATACTGTGATTTAAGGTACCACACTGCAGTGGGTGAAGCCGTGGCTACCTTAAGAATTGCTGGCGAGGTGCGAGTCTCGTCGCGGCGTTTGCCATATTGTGTTTTAGAGTGCCGGGGTGTTGGTACGTTGTTCATGGTGTTGCCATGGTGTATAGCTCTGTAGCAACAAGGAGGAGTTCAGTGCATTGGGGCACTAGATAGTCATGATTAGTGAACTATAGCACTGATTTCTACATTTTCCTTTTGTATTCATGTAATACGGAAGCGTAATGCAAATTAGGACTTGCGATTTTTGTGTGCACTGGCACTTACTGTTTGTGTCTTAGTGGAATAACTGCGATTATTGCACTGTAGGATTTGGCTTTATGTACACTGCAGTACTTGTTTGTTCATTGGTTTGTGTGAACTTGCTTGCGCTGGGTGCTGTGTGTGCGGTGGCTTGTCAGGTATTTCTGTGCCTGGTGGCACTGAATACTCACGTACTCGTGCATTGGAGCGCTGAGATTTCATGTTTTGTGTACACACTAAAACAAGAGATGGTTGTGATGAAAATGAAAACATGCAAGGAGATGGTGCAAACTGAAACTCTGAGCGGTTACAAAATGTGAATTTATATCACGGAGAGGTTATGTTGTGTGACGTAGAACTTAGAAGGTTGGGCATTGGTTGGTGCTTTGTGGCACTGGGCTTTGTGGCCGGTTGGCACAAGTAAGAAAAGTTCGTGATGCAAATAAGTACCTGCGCCAAATGCAATCCATAAATCGGCTTAGTAATGCATTAAGAAAGATCACTGGATACATGTTTGGTTCAATTTCAGATTAAATGTAGATAAGAATCTTTTCTGATATAAATGACCAATGTAGTACTGGATCAATTTGGAATGAAAGAGTGAACTGTACACCTAATTTGCCTGTTGATAAAGATGCACAAGTCTGATTGCTTGATAGAAATATGTAATGCAGCATTAAAAAAAAAAAAGTCAATCATGATAATTCAGTATGGTGATTTACCAGTTTCAAAAGAGTATTACACTACGTGTAAGAATGGTAGTTGGTTGTTTGAAAATAAAGATTTAGATTTCAGAAAGCTGGCTTTATATGTAGAATTTTGATTAAGTCCGTTTATTTGAAGAATATATGGATTGGGTTTTGCACACAGTTGTGCTTTTTAGATGTGCACAGTAGCACATTGTTCGTACATTACGAACGGATTGGGTAGAAGTGAGAGCTTCTGAATTTGAGTAATCAGTGCAGAAAGCTTTGGTCTTTCTGGGATTAAAGGAAAGAAATTTCGATTTTTTGAAGATGATATGAAGTTTATACTATGCACACGGTGGTGCGTTTTAGATGTGCATTGTAGCACATTGTTCATACATTACGAACGGATTGGGTAGAAGTGAGAGCTTCTGAATTTAAGTAATCAGTGCAGAAAGCTTTGGGCTTTCTGAGATAAAAGGAAAGAAATTTCGATTTCTTGAAGATTATATGAAGTTTATATTATGCACACGGTGGTGCTTCTTAGATGTGCACTGTAGCACATTGTTCGTACATTACGAACGGATTGGGTAGAAGTGAGAGCTTCTGGATTTATTGAATCGGCGAAGAAGGCTTGGCCTTTCTGGGATAAAGGGAAAGGTTTATTTTTAAACATAGCAAGTAGATGCGTAGAACTTGCAGTAGTGAAAATTAGCATTTATGAGAAATTGACAATGTACAGCGGTTGCATTACACTGTGCACAGTTTCTTTTTTTTTATAATTTATAGACGTTAGGGGTTTCAAAGTCGTAGAAATCGCACAAATGATGTACAGGAGTTCAGTGGAGACTGTGTCCTACTTTTTTAATTCGTTGTGTTGCGTCAACAGCAGTTCGCATAAAACGACGACGACAGAAATACGTATGGCGCAGCTGGACAGTGATCGGTTAGTTCAAGAAGTAGTTACGAACTCTCCCTGGTATTTCTTTATTCAGTATTACTTCTTGATTCCGTTACTTAATTGTGTAAATGTTCAAGTTGTGAAACTCCTTTACACATATTTGTGCTAACGAAGTTAGTTGAAGTTCTTTGATAGGTCTTTCTTCACAAATTGTTCTTTTTTAGCGAATACTTCAGAAGGCATGAACAGAAATTGCTCAAGCCATCTGTTGAGAAAGAATTCATTAATACTGAGAAAATGCATTCCATGTTACTGATATTTCATGCACAACGAAGAATTATCTGCGTTATGCTTGGGGTTTTTGCTTGTTTCGTGTGTCTGAATTACTGTTGCTTAGTTCAGATTTATGTTATGTGAATTACTAATTAATGTTTATTGAATATTATTGTGAATCGTATTTAACTGACAGCGACTTATATGTTTGCCTTGATATTTGATATTTCGAATATACGCTAGTTTTTTGAGTTCATAATTGAGCATGGTTGGGAATTCATGCAGAATGTTTTCTATTATTCTTTGCTTAATATTGCGTCGAGTTCATTTATAGATTTATCATTGCTCTGTGAGGGTACCAAGTTCCTGTACCGTTCATGGCAATGATACATTTCTGTGATTCCTCCGAGTTCGCATTACACATTGAGAAACGATTTCCCAATCCATTCATAGAAGTACTGGTATTTACTCATACGTAAATGACGTAATTCAGCGAGAATTCAAGAGTGAAGAAAGATGTTTATTGTAAAGAAAGCGTCTTTACATCGTTTTTGAGTGCTTAAATACGCAAGTATAATTGCTATTTCCAATTTCTTCAGTTGGATGTTCGAATGGTATCATTCGATATTCCTTTCTTTCTCCCGTTCTTTTAGCTTAGCTTGCTCTCTCAAGTGCTCTATACCACATTACCATTTGAAATAAATATGCTATATTTATGTTGACTTGTGTTGTGCTATGAGAAGGTCTGAGGGTTAAGGGAAATATAATTTTCTACGTTTGAGGAACAAATTAGAAGGAAATTATTTTCCCTTGTTCGATGACGCTTCGATATGTACCAGTAGTGTTTAAAGCGCGGGATTCATGATAGGCAGGTTGTACATGTAGTTGGTACAAGTTTCATTCAGCTTTGAGAGGGCAACGCGTACAGACGTTTTTTCTTTTGTTAAAGTAAGCGTTCGTACCTGGTGGTACATGGTTTAGCACTGGAGCTCTGAAGCACGGTCGCTAATTCCTTTGCAAGAATACCATCGATCCATTAGTACCATTTACTAAGAAATCACTTGATTTCCACAGGTGTTGTTATTGTCATTTATATTTCATTGAAGTTGTTTCGGTAGCTTAAAATCCAATTCACTGAATGAGGCCCAACATTCCATGGCACTAGACGTTGACAAAATGGGCACAGGTTTCCAGAGGTTTTTCTACATGTAGTTTTTATTGCTAGTTTTTCCTGGGCGAGTAGGCCATAGAATAAGTGATAAATGTAATGATGTTTATACGGTCAAAAATACTGTTGAAAGAGACATAAATCACCATTTTCATTACTAATACTATGTGGTATTGCAGATAATCATATATCGTACATACTGGGCTGAGGTGTAAATTGAACAATGCCCATGTGTCGTATGTATTCATACATTTCTTTCACTGCTCATACCAGCATCTCTGCGCAACAAAGATTTTGTTGTTGGTTGGTTGTTGTTGTTGTAGACAACATCTAGGAGGACAGGTGTAGTTCTTCAAGTTCGGTTAAGCTGAACAAGAGTCGGTGTATTACTATATATATGTGTTTATGGTTAGTTGTGATGTATGTAATGTATTTGTAGGTATATATGCTTGCTCTCCTAAGTGCTCTATACCACGTTACCATTTGAAATAAATATGCTATATTTATGTTGACTTGTGTTGTGCTATGAGAAGGTCTGAGGGTTAAGGGAATAAGTATTTCCATGTGATACTTGACATTTACTAAGATTGGTAAAATTAAGAAATATTAGGTCAACATTGCAAATATTTGAAAACATTATGCCAAATGGTCTAAGTCGAGCGATCAAGGGCCATCATGGTTCTCTTGCTTTTTTCCCATATATTGTAGTTTTTATTGACCTATCTTTCAGACATGTTGCGTATTTTTCTACGCATATGTCAAGATCAGCACAGACGCAACACAACAGCATGATTTTGACAACAGTTTACATGACTTTACGTTCAACTTAAAAGATTACGTACGAGGTCACGGACATTCGCATTTCATCAAACAAAATACCCATTATCTGCGCATGTCATAGTCTTCGAAGATTGACCTATACAGGGTAAGTATTTATACCGGCGGTGCATAAACTAAAAATTCTGCTGCTAAAAAAGTGGCAAGCGGACGCTAGTTATAAATAATACCCCTGTGGAGAAATCAAGCCTGCTGTTCGCTCCGAATTTCTTCAAAACATTTATAATAGTTCTAAAGGCGAAAAATAATTGAAAAACTACCATTTTAATCAAATCTTTGTATACACTTTCTAAAAACAGGCTCAGGGAAAGCCGGAATTTGTGCAGGTTTTTTCACAGACTTTGGGGAAAAAAGTTCCTACCGTGCTTGGTTTACAGCGGGGCTATTTCCCAGGCCTATAGGGACTGTATTCATAAATGATGTGTGTATAGGTTATATGCTAGCTAACCATGGCTGGATGAATCGTACCAGTTGGCGTTGTGTTGAATAAATTTTTTAACTTAAACTTCCCTGCATCGATTGCCATATTGAAAAGTAGTCCGTTTCTGTACCCAGAATGCCCAAATCAGATGCGGATTTAAACAACTCTGCCTTGCAGAAGATAATGACACAATACCGGATTAGAATATATTTTTATGAATGTTTGATAGATTGTCAAAGGTTTCCTTGTTGCCTTTCCCCCAGATTTATTGTCAAATAAAATATTTTCTCTTGAACCACATAATCTAGGATTTTATTAATATTTTTGCCTGCCTACCTGCCTGCCTGCATGACTGTCCAACTGACCGACTGATTGACTGATTGGTTGATTGATTTATTGATTGATTTTTTACGTTGCTTTTAAACATTATTTCGGTAACAGCAAGGAGATAGCCCACGTACAAAGTTCATGTATGTCCTTGATTCAACTAGTAAATCTACCTAGCTGGTACTCTGACATGTCTCGCCTGAGGACACTCCCATATAGACCCAGTGCTTCAAGTGAGGCTCGCACCCAAGGCCTCTAGGGAAAGAGCCCTACACTTTACCTCTGAGCCATGCAGGCATGACCCCCATTGTTGTAATCATGACCATAATCACCATTGCTGTTGTTGTTTTTATTTCGACCTATATCCAAGTACCCAACTTCAATTCTATGGTCTGAGAATAAACACCGGCGTAGGCAATGGTTTGCTGATGGATTCTAAATCGGTTAGATCTAACCTGTACACAGGGATCTTATATACACATCTATATACGATCCCTGCTGTACGTAATCGATCTTTGTCATACAGGATGATTATGGAGACCCATCAGAGCCCGTATTCACCAACCATTCTTAAGAACGTTCTTTGTCTTATTTTCCAGAATTTTCTACATTTGAAAGTAACACAACTTCTGATTGGCTAAACCATTTGTTTTAGCCAATCTGAAGTTGTGTTACTTTCAAACTTCAAAAATCTTGGAGAATAAAACTGAAAATATTCTCAATAATGGTGAGTGAAAGCAGACCCAGGTTCCAGTTTACAATCTAGTTTTCGATATAGGACCATACAACATTGAATGATTGGTTACTGAACAGTTCCCCCGTCATACACACAAGAGTCCGTATTCATCAACTATTCTTGAGAACATTTTTAGTATAATTCTAGAATTAGAAAGTAACACAACTTCTGATTGACTATTCGGTTTAGCTAGTCAGAAGTTGTGTTACTTTTAAAGAACTTGAGTTTAAGACTAAGAACGTTCCTAGGAATGGTTGGTGTATACGGTGCCTAGTGTAAATACATGTGCAAGGAGACGTACCCAATGTAATTGGTTGATTGTCTATCCATTAATTGATTTGCAAAACTGTGTTTCAATCTCGAGCGCCTTCAGCAAAGCTTTTTGTATTATCTGTGGTTAAATGTCATTGTCGCTTACTATGAACTACACACACAGACCTATACCTAACCCTTTTCTAAACGATCCTGGGCTTTAAGAAGCAACCATGATACAGTATAGAGTTAATTTTTTCTCGCATTACTTTCTGGCTACGATTTGGTTTGGATACATTTTGGTTTGGGTACGTCCTGTCTGACCGTATTCAAACCACGCGTGTAATTATTATGATTTGTGCAATTTACGCGAACACCGGCAAAACGTTGTTGATCGATAATTCCATTAATCAATGAGGAGAAAAAATATAACGTTCTTTATTTTCACACAGACTCTTTGATGAAAATGGTAAGACAGATGTCAAGAGCTTATATCCAACAGCCAATCTGTGGTACCATTTCAGATTTCAAGTCAACATGACGGCGAACGGCAAAAGCTGAAAAGATTCTGACCAGTGTTGTCTTTATCCCCTTTCCTTGACTCTTTAAAAGACAACAAAATTTAGACTAGATAAAATTGAAAGTATTTGCAGACAACAATTAAACAAATAAGATTTGTCTCAAATAATGAGACTTGTCCTGGAAAGGGTGGAAAACATTGTGAGAAAGGGAGAATATGAGTGGTTAGTATCCTACCTTCACAAAGCTTCAGTCTGAAGGTTTGCTCCGGTATTATTTTTGTACTTGTCTCTTCACTCATCTTACTGTCAACCATTCATAGAAAGCTTCTGCAATGAAAGTTGATGATCCTGGCATCTCTTCAAACACTGAAATGGCTTTATGTGGCAATATTCTTGTTGACTGCCACTAATATGGGCACAGATGGTTAGATAAATGAATAGATTTCATGGTGACACCAAATTTAGTAGATCTACATAGTTTTCATTGATCTTTTTGTATTTTACCTTTATTTGGATATGATTATATCTGGACAATTTGTAAATATACACTCATTATATATTCGGTTGAGTGTGCATGTGCTTTCAATTTCATTTTAAAAAAATGGCACCATATTTTTGGCAACTTAAATGCTGAGAATGTCTCCTCCTTGCAAATGAAATACATTCAGTACATTAAATGGTTTCCTCTGCCATGCCAAAGCTGATAAAACAGAAAGCAGATAAATTGTGGAAAAAAGAACTTTACAGTACTTAAACTAAATCAACTTCTTGATATTTTAGAAGATTGGACTTTAGCTTTGGACGACAGTTACCAGGTG
Source organism: Hippopus hippopus (assembly GCA_946811185.2). Classification (NCBI taxonomy): domain Eukaryota; kingdom Metazoa; phylum Mollusca; class Bivalvia; order Cardiida; family Cardiidae; genus Hippopus; species Hippopus hippopus. The sequence continues at coordinate 2,895,477 of OX328109.1, forward strand.
GATACAATTTACTTCGATTTTGCCAAAGCTTTTGATACTGTTCCCCACAAACGACTTTTATCCAAACTTCAGTCCTACGGTATAGCTGGTAATTTATTAGCCTGGATTAGTAGTTTTCTTAGTAATAGACAACAAAGGGTTGTCATTAATGGGAGTAAATCCAGTTGGATAGATGTAAAGTCTGGCGTGCCTCAGGGTTCTATACTTGGTCCAGTGCTTTTTGTATTGTTCATCAATGATATGCCTGATTGCGTTAGCAGTACTTGTCGTTTATTCGCTGATGACACTAAATTATATAGAGTAATTTCATCACAAAATGATCGCGACTTGTTACAAAAGGATGTTACTTCCTTCTGCCAGTGGAGTAAGGACTGGTTGCTTAAATTCAACAGTGATAAATGTAAAGCTGTACAGTTTGGGAAGCAAAATTTTGATACTAAGTATGAAATGACTGGTACAGACGGATCAGTTTCAACCATACAGACTGTTGAATCAGAAAAGGATCTTCGAGTACTCTTTACAGATAGTTTGAAATTTGATGAACATATTTGTATCACTGCCAGCAAAGCTAACCGCATCACAGGTCTTATTAAACGCAATTATGTATACATGGATAAAGAACTATTTTTTGTTCTATATCATCACTTATCAGACCAAATCTTGACTATGGAAACAGTATCTATTACCCAACTACGAAAAAGAACAAACCGATCATTGAAAATGTGCAACGACGTACAACAAAACTAGTACCTCAATTGAAAGATTTACCATACACCATTCGTCTACAGGAACTGAATTTACCTACCATAGAATACAGATGTCAAAGGGGAAATATGATCATCCTTTTTAAAATGATTCATAAAATTGATGACTATGACTTCACTAGAATGTTTTCTCTTTCTACAAACTCTCATGAGCTAAGAGGTAATATATACAGGCTGCAAAAACCACGTGCTGATAAATCAGTAAGATTAAACTCTTTCTCTCACCGAGTTATTAATACTTGGAACTTATTACCCAATGATGTTGTGTGCTCAGATTCTGTGAACGCCTTTAAAACAAAGCTTGACAATCTGTGGTCCGATAAACGCTTTGACACTAGTGAAATGTACTGAAATTATATGACGGGGCGTAAGACAACGAGACTGCGAAGACGAGGGGAATAACAAGCCATAAGGGCTTATAATTTCCTAATATTCCAAAGGTATTCCAAAGGTATAAATTGACTTCTGGAACATGCGCAGTAAATGTCAAGCCTAGTTTCGATTTCCATGGAAGTAGGTCAGTGAATATTTACATTTTAGAAATATGGAATTATGAGGAGAGAACAGTTACATTTTTTAATACATGTATTTCTTTTTTTTTTTCTTATTTTAAAGATATTTAATAATGAATGTAACGATCTATGCCCATATTATTCACAGTCAACAAAAATATTGCCAGTAAGAAGAGATGCCAGTATGGTCAAATTCATTCCAGAAGCTCTTGAAGAATGGCTGAAACAAAGGCTTCTGGAAACAATAAAAAAACTAACATGGAAGCAAGCCTCTAGTTACTATCCCTGATTCCATGGGTAGCTCTGATTTCATTTTCATAATTATATCTCCGCTATGAAACAATCATGAAATGACATCAGAACAACCTTACAAATACATGTAGGTCCTTTTTCCACATTGCTCTTGCTTTCAGGGTTTCATAAAGAGCTAATTAATCATTTACCATGTTTCAACAACCCTGAAGATGATTGCAATTGATCATCCTTCATTTACTAGGATGTTTGTAAATTTTCTACTGCAGATTTGTTTTCTAAACATTGTCATCTGCTGGGAAGGTGGGGTTTGCTGGAATGGACTAACCCTTTATCACACAATCCTGAGTTTTAATGACTCTGATTAATGAAACCTTTGAAAATTTGTGGGAAAGGAGAAAGTACTGGTAATCAGCATTTTCTCTTTTTTCCACAATGTTGCCTTGTCTTTCAGACACAAATACCATCATCTGAACCATATTTAATTTGTCATCTGCAAATGCTTTCAATTTGGACCAGTTTACAATTGTATTGTTTGGTAAAGAGTTAACTTTGTACTGAAATGACAACGTTTTAGACTAGTCAGAATTAAAACCCTTTGCAGACGACAAATTCAATGTGGCACAAAGGAAGAGACTTTTATCAGAAAGAGTAGAAAACATTGGGAGAAAAGGGGAAAATGCTGGTTGCCAGTATTTTCTCCCTTTTCCTGCAATATTTTCAAAGGCTGTCTCACCCAGGGTCTTTAAAACTTGGGATTGTGTGATAAAATTTTAGACTTGTCCAAAGCAAAAGCATTTTCAATTGAAAAATGTAGTTCAAGTAATGATATTTGTATTTCAAAGGGTAGAAAAGTTTGAGGAAAAAAAAAAGGAAATGCTTGTTACCATGACCATTTTCTTCCTTTCCCTTAGTGTTTTCAGTATCCTTCCTCTTTGAGATCTTTTTCACTTGGGAATTACTGGTAAAGGCCTTGAGATGCATTGGAAAAGAAATGCTATGTTATAAATTTTCTTCTTTGATAAGGGGAAGTAACTGGACATGTAAGGAGTACCATCACTTTTGTTGTTCTCCTAAACCTGTACTTTGGGTATGTCTTTAAAACCCTTTCCCAAACAGCAAATTTTAGACTCTTTCATATTTAAAACATCTATAGATGATACATTCAAAATGGCTAAAAATGAGCTTTAGCCTTCTGATAGGGTAGATAGTATGGCGGGAAAAGGACAAAATGCTGGTTTCCACAAGTTACTACTACACACCCTTGTCTTAAATCTATGCCGGACCCTTATCATTTTGTCACCTGTTGATAATTTAATATTTTATCACACCATAATGTTATGATTAAAAAAAGCTTTGAAAACATGGAATTGGAAGGTAAGGAAGAAAATGCTGGCATTATCGTCCCCGGAAAATTGTATGTGGTTTTACCTCTATTAATCGCCCCTGGGTCAGGTTTGGAAAAAAGAAAAAAAGAAAAAAAAACTAGAGCTGTCACTGAATGTGACTTAATACCCCCGCCAGCGCTTTGACAGAAAAAGGCAATTATTTGTACACAGACAGACACACGGACAGACGGGCTGATTCCAGTATACCCCCAAAACATTTTTGCGGGGGTATAAAAATAAAAATTAAATTTTGACCTTTTGACCCTTATTCAGGCTGACCTGGGCCGATACTTTTGGCTTTTGATAAATTTTCTGTTTGTCAAAGGACCGGTGTATCTCATGATTAAGTCGGTTATTTAAAAAAAGTGGCTCTTATGGATCCACAATTGTGATGACTTGGGCTGGTATCATGTATAACGGAGATGCATTAAACCCCCTTTTGTCAGAGCATGGCTCATTTTGTTTTGGCCTTATCTGAAACTCTGTTTTTAAACTATTTCAGGTATTAGCTTGATTAGACCATCACAATGTATAATGGTATAGGATTGCAGACAGCCAGAGGCAGTGGCACAAATGGATACGTACAGACAAACAAGGCTTTCATACGGAAACATCGAGATCGGGTGGATTACAAGTCAGAAGAAGAAATTAAAAAGCATGAGGCTCAAATGATCAAACAGCCAAATCGTGAAATTCTTGATCATGAAAGGAAAAGAAAAGTGGAGCTGAAATGTATGGAAATGGAAGAATTGATGGAAGAACAAGGGTATGAATTTTGTATTACCATTTATCAAACAATTCTGTGTATTAATCGCTAAGGAAAATGGCTTTGAAAAGTATTGTGGGCAATGAAAAATGCTGGTAACCAATGATTGGTCCTTTTCCTACAATAAATTCTCCTCCTTTAACTCCTTACCAAACGACAAATTTATTGACTCAACCAAATTGAAAGCAGTTGGAGTCAACAAATTAAATTTTACTCAAATGTTTGGACTTGTCTTTGATAGGATAGAAAACACTGTGGAAAAAGGAGAAAATGCTGGTTACCAGCATTTTCTCCTTTTCCCACAATGTTTTCAAAAGGCTTCTTTGACCATGGTCGTTTAACCCTTCACCAAACAAAACCGTGTTTTTACGGCCCAGAGAAAGAAGCCTTTTGAAAACATTGTGTAAAAAGGAGAAAATGCTGGTAACCTTTTCCCACAATGTTTTTTACCCTTTCCACTAGAACTTTCAAATTTTAAGTCAGATTAATTTTGTCGTCTGCAGAAGCTTTCAATTTAGACCAGTCCAAAACTTCTTCGTTTGGTAAAGAGTTAAACAAGGGATTGTTTAGTAAAGGGTTTAAGAGGGAAAAAATACATACTTTGAGTCACATTTAGTCTGTCCTTTGCAAATGCTTTCAGCTTGGATTATCTAAAGTTCTGTTGCTCAGTAGAAAGTTAAAAAGCAATGGTAGGAAACCTTGTGGGAATGGAGAAAATGCTGGTGCCCAGTATTTTCCCATTTCCCACAATGTTTCCAAATGCCCTCTTCTAAAGAATCGTATAAACCTTTACCACACAATACCAAATTTCAACAACCCTGGAAGGGAAAGATTTTGAAATCAGTCAAACCAGCATTTTCTCCTTTTCCCACAATGTTCTCTACTCTACCAAAAAGAAATGTCAATTTTTAAGTCACATTTATTGTGTCGTCTTGAAATGCTTTCTGTTTTGACAATCATACTTATTGTTAAGATGACAGTTTGTTATTGTACGGTCAGTCCAAATGCTAGTCACTGCCTCGTTTATAAAAATGAAATTTTAAAGCCCGGTAAAAAGTTTAACAATTTACAAAGATAGAGCAACCTTGCAACTTTCAACCTAGTTTTAAAATTAATTTTTCTGCCAGTGATTACTATCACTTGGACAGACCATAAAATAACAGATTGCCAATTTCTCAATAATTTCCATACTTTTCAATGATATGATTTAAATTTACACACACATTTATATAATATTTACATTTGGCTGCCACTGGCAGAGTTAAAGAATTATCTCCCTTTGAACATTAGATTTTTTTTCACAGCATGTAATGTTTATACATCATTCTTCTTCTAAAAGTTTTCTGTCTTAGGAATTATATCCCCTTTACTTACTTGTCTTGTTAGCTTTACTGTTATGAAGAAAAGGTTGAGTTGACATAGCCTGTTGTGCAAAAACTTTGACATTTTATGATATCTCTGTTATTACTGAAGATAATTTCTTGAAAATTAAACAAAATTTTTACTATCAAAAGGGGAACCCATACAATAAAAGCAGGTAACCTTTAAAGTATTTTTGACACAGTAATGCCCCTTTTTCGAAGTAAAATTTTCACTGAAAATCAAGCAACTGGAGCCAAGCATTGGCACCAGCATGTGGTGCTCTTGTTTTTTTCTTGCAGTTACTCAGCGGAAGAAATAGAACAGAAGGTATCCATGTTTAGAAAGATGCTGATAGACAAAGAAGGGGTCGTAGAGTCATCGGCGGTTGAAAAGGATGATTTTGGACGACCAATGTAAGTTGACTGTAACCTTAACCCTTTAGCGCCCAATCTTGAGTTTTAACAATCCTTACTAAGAAGGCTATGAAAAACATTGTGGGAAAAGGAGAAAATGCTGGTATCCTTCCCAGAGCCAAGTTAATGTTTTGAGCCCCATTTAAATTGTCTGCAAATGGTTTTAAGTTGGAAAAGTTAAAAAAAATTTTGTGTGTTAGAGAGTAAAGTGTTCCTGGAAATGTCCTTGACACTTCACCTACCCGGTTGCGGCAAACTTTCTTTCCGGCGAATTTTCGCCTCTCACCTCTGATGCATGTGAGAAAAGTAGTCAGTGGCTTTTGAAAGAAAGTTGTGTCGGTACTGGTGTGAGAAAGCCAGGAAACACATGGGTGCGTCTCTGACCGCCATGATACGACCTAAGCTGTTGATATGGCGTTAAACTCCAATACAAACAAACAAAGACACTTTACCAAACAATATCATATTGTAACGGCCCAAAACAAGAAGTTGTTCGAAAACATCATGGGAAAAGGAGAAAATGCTGGAAAACCAGCATTTTCTTTTTTTCCCACAATATTTTCCATCCATCTCAAGACAGACTTCAATTTTTGAGTACATTTATTTGTTTGTTTGCAGATGCTTTCAATTTGGACATGTCTGAAATTTTGTCATCTGGCAAGGAACAGACTCTTTATCAAACAATCCTGCTGAGACAGACTTTTCAAGACATTTTAGGAAAATGAGAAAATGCTGGTTACTAGCATTTTGTCATTTTCCCACAATGTTTTTAAAAGCCTTCCTTTGAAAGGTTATTGAAACTCAGGAACTGGTGGAAAAAGGTTTCCATTTGATTTGATTCAATAATCGACCAATGTTAATGTTCATTTGAACCTTTAAGTATGCAAAGCCTTATGTATCAAGCTAATTTTTAGCTTGGTATGCAATGGTTAGAGAAAGAATGCCTTAGTTTTAACATTTATTTTACATTTATTGAGAAACAAGTTCTTATAACTTAAACAGTTACTAATCTCTCTTGATTCTGCTTCCTGGGAACTACACTAGCACTCACCCAATGTGTGGGCCAATCAGCAATCCCAAAGTTGACACCTGCTCCTGGGTATTGAACTCTGGACCTTATGGTTACTAGGCCGATGCTGTAACTCACAGCCATAGTCACCACAAAGAATACCTTCTGATAAGACAACCAGGTGTTATGGTGTCCGTGGTGGTGAGGTAGAGCGTCGGCCTCGTAACCATAAGCTTCTGAGTTCCATACCTAGGAGCGGGTGTCAACATTGGGATGTTTCATTGGCCCACACATTTGGTAGAAGTACTGGTGTATTTCCTAGGAAGCAGAATAGAGAGAGATTAGTATAAGTTGTAAGAACTTGTTTCTCAATCGATGTAAAATAAATATGTTTTAACTAAGACTACCAGTATTTTATTTCATATAAAATGAGGTCATCTGAAAACCTATTAGCAAACAACTTATGAGGACAGAGCTTACCGATTAAAAAAAAAAAATGATGAAATATGTTTTGCTGTGAATACTGTAGATCTAGCAGTACATGTATTACAGTTATAAATTATATAATATTTATGTAATATTGCATGTAATATAATTATAGAATCACCTGCTACTGGTGTGAAAAATAATAATTACTAACAAAGGTAAATGGAGTAAGCATAGAAAATAGCTTGGGAAAATCTCAATTTTTTTTTTTTTAACAATGATTTGGTGAGAAATGACTAGATGTATATTTATTGTAATACGTGGTTGTATATTATGACTTTAGACCACATGTACAAGTTATTCTTTACAGACTGCCTTTTCTGAAACTAAAAAAATCCTCAGGCTGATGATTATACTTCCTCAGAAAAACTGTCCAGTACCTTCTGCCATTATGTTTTTGGTATCGTACGAGCAGCCTCCCTCTTCATAAATACACAATAGGATATCATTTTTACCAGGAAGCAATTGATTGTTGCCAATTCTGATGTTCAACAAGGATTATTCCTCTAGATCATTGCTGAATCACTAGCGCTGTAGACCTTTTCTCCAAAAATATGTCACTTAATTACACAGTGCAGTTAAGTGCCAAATGACAAATTTTGGGCTTGAAAGCACTAATTTTGCAGACAAGAAATTGGCTCAGAAATGTGGAATTTGTCTTTGAGAGGGTAGAAAATATTGTAAGAAAATGAGAAACCAGAGATTATTTTAAAACTGCTTACCCTTCCAATCAGAAAAAAAAGCCTGAAAATGAAAAAAAAAACTTGTAAAGGAAATAACTTTTCAAATGAAATCTGAATGAAAAAGAATATCTTTGGTAGGTGAAAGGGGTCCAAGTAACCAAAATAAAATTATATTAATTATCATGTATTGTGATCAGTGTTTGTTCTAATTCTTCTTTTTGTATTGTCAAATCTTATTTGTCTTCGCTGTCTGTCTGTGTCAGATACAAGTGTGTTAACCAATTACAAGAGGTGATAATTTACATATTTAGCAATATTCCATGATGATAGAAGGGTTATAAACCCTGTACAACATAATCCAGTGTTTAACCCTTTCCCAAACAATCCCTGGTTTTTACGATGCTGGGTAAGAACTAAGAAGGCTTTTGAAAACACTGTAGGAAAAGGAGAAAATGCTGGTATCCAGTACTTTCTCCTTTTCCCACAATGTTTTCTACCCTTTCATAGACAAAAATCATCATTTGCATTACATTTGATTTGTCGTCTGCAAACGCTTTCAGTTTGGTCTCGTCCAAAATTTTGTTGTTTGGGAAAGGGTTAAATGCTTTTAAATCTTTACCGAACAATCCAGTGCCTTAAATCTCTTCCCCATATGGCAAAATTTTGGACTGGACCAAATTGAAAGCATTTGCAGACGACAAATTAAATGATGCAAAAATGATGACTTTTTTCTTTGATAGAGTAGAAAACATTGTGGAAAAAGGAGAAAATACTGGTTACCAGCATTTTCTCCTTTTCCCACATTTTCAAAACGACCTCTCAGGGTCATTAAAACTAGGGGGTAGTGTGGTAAAGGGTTAAAAAAAAACATCTTTAAAAACATTTATGGTAACCAGCTCTTTTTCCAATAACCCGCCCGCCCCACCCCCCCTCCGCATATTTTTTAACCTTTCAAAGACAAATTCCATATGTTCTTCAACATTTATTCCGTCATCTGTGAATGCGTTCATACTTGAAAAGTCTGCAATTTTGTTGTGCAGTAACATGTTAAACCTTTCCCACATGACCATCTCAAATTTTCCAAATGGAAAGCATTTGCAGGCGCTCAAAAGATGAATTTTGTCTGTGGAAGGATAGAAAACGTTGTTGGAAAAGGAGAAAATGCTGGTTACCAGCATTTTCTCCTTTTCTCAGGATGTTTTCAAAAGCTGTTTCTTTCAGTGTCATTAAAACTTGGGACTGTTCAGTTAAAGGTTAAGTGTTAAAACTGAATTTGTTGGCAGACTTCTATTGTGATGTGAGGGCTGTTGAAAAATAATGTGTAGAATTCTACAGTGTTTCATGAGCACTGGAAATTTTTACCCTTGACTCCTAACCCATAAAGCGCTGGAACCGACTTAAGTTGATTTTGCAGACAGTGTAGATCAAGATTAGACATGTCCAAATTGAAAGCTCTTGCAGACAGCTAATCAAAGATGACTCAAATGATGAAACCTGCCTTTAATTGAGTAGAAAACATTGTGGGAAAAGGAGAAAATGCTGGTTACCAGCATTTTCTCCTTTTCCCACAATGCTTTGAAAAGGCTTTCTTTCTCGGGGTCGTTAAAAACTCAGGATTGTGTGGTAACGTGTTAAGCGTGAGATGTAGGTGGATGATTACCGTTTGAATTATTTATAGACTCCGTGGAAATTGATAGCCTCTAGTTGTTTGCAATAGGCCTTAATTTACCTTAATTAGACAGAGAAGGAGTTTATGGCTGCCTTTAAATATTTTCTTTCTTACTGCACTTTTCTTTTACTTTTGCTTTTCCCTACCCCAGAGGGTGTTAGGGTCCTAAATGGCCTAGTGGTAAAGTGTAGGACTCATAACTTGGATCGAGGCCCAAAGTGCTTCTGGACCCTCTGGAAGTGCTTTGGTTTTTTTTCTGGGAGCGTCCTTGGGCAAGATTCTTAAAAGCCCTAGGCTAGTACTGGTGAAACCCTGGACATACATGAATATGTGAGCTATCTGTGTAATATGACTGGAAAAAAAGTTGGAAGCAGTGTAAAACACCATTCAATGAATTAATCATTCCCTACACTTTTATGTACTTATGCTTTTTCCTACTCCTGAGAAGGTAAATATATATAGAGGATAATCAACTGGTTGTGTGTGATATTAAATATCTGTCACTAGAATGGGTGTTATACGGTTGAAAACCGAGTCCAAAGGACAAATTTTTTAACCGCATCAAACCCCATTCAATTGACAGATTTTTAATATCACACACAACCAGTTGATTATCCTATTTATTATATTCCTAATTCACCCTTTTTTATTCTCATAATTATTTAGAACGGTACAATATGAGCAATACAGGAAAAAAGTAGTACCAGCAAACATTCTAAAACTATATTGTCACTAGTGATGATACCATATTTATCATCACTAGTGGTGTTATTCACTGTACAAATCCCAGTAATTCACTGGTAAGAATATAATAATAAAACTTACTACAGTAACATCCATGTTATTGGCCACCTCTAGGAAGCAAGCATCCTGTATAAACTCTTTCCTGACGAAAAAAGAAAACTTTTGTGGATAGTGTTAATCAAGATCAGACTGCACATTCTGTGTAGTCTTATCTTTGATCTACACCGACCACTACTTATTTGTAGGTTACCAGTATGACCTAACTGTCTGTTTCATCTTGCAGTGAAACTGCCATAACTGTCTATAAACATTGACCAAAAATCCCCTAGGAACACAGCTTTTGGAGACATTGTTCCCACAATATTTTCTGCTCTTTCAATTATATCATTTTGGCCCCTTTAAATGCTTAGAGTGTAGAATAAACCCAGCAGACATTTTTAGTGTTGAAATACAAAAGATCTCAATCAGTGTGATATCAAGGTTTATTTTGTCCACAATGTCTAAGCAAAGCTAACAGTGCAGAACAAAGATCAGACTGTATGTTTTATGAAAAGCTGATCTTGATATACACGGACTGCAAAGGTTACTTTAGTTGTAAAAGGCACTTTTAGCATTAATTAGTAGTCTGTAAATGCTTCTTGGTCGGACAGGACTAAAACAAAATCATCCTCTTGCTAAAAGTTGCAGAGTCGAGGAATTCAGGAAACACTGTTATTTTACAGATCTGAGTGATTATTCAAGAACTACATTTCTCTTTCATAATTTAATAGTAACAACAAAATGATGTACAGATATAAGACATATTTATAAGTGTATATGGATATCCAGCCAAAAAGTTTCCTAGTATGTAAAAGAATTAGGCTATTCATCTTAATTTTTCTGTCATTTTTTTGTTGTTTCTATTCTTTCATTCTCCAAAATAACAGTGTTGCATGAAACAAATTATATGCATTACTCATTGTATTGTATCATAGCCAGAGAGAAAGGTATTCTGTGAGAAACCAAACCTTTATGACTTTTTTTACACCCACAGAATACAAAACTTATAGTAAACAGTAAACCAGAGACACAAAAACATTTAATAATTTTGTGTTTACAGTTTACTGTTTACTATAAGCAGCCAGTTTAGCTGTATGTCCATTGTTATAAAACAAAATATATGTATTACTAATTGTATTGTATTATAGCCAGAGAGAAAGGTATTTGTTGAGAATACCAAACCCCTATAACTTCCATTACACCCACAAAAAACAGAACTGGCTGCTTATAGTAAACAGTAAACCGTAAACACAAAAACATTTAATATTTTCGTGTTTACAGTTTACTGTTCACTTTAAGCAGCCAGATTATCTGTATGTCCATTGTTATAAAACAAAATGTATGCATTACTCATTTTATTGTATCATAGCCAGAAAGAAAGGTATATTCATTGAGAAGCAAAACCCCTATGACTTTTATTGCAGCCACATAAAACAAAACTGGCTGCTGATAGTAAACAGTACACTGTAAACACAAAAACATTTAATGTTTTTGTGTTTACAGTTTACTGTTTCCTGGAATCAGCCAGTTTATCACTATGTCCATTGTTAAAAAACAAAACAATGTATTACTCACTGTATTGTATCATAGCCAGAGAGAAAGGTTTTCATTGAAAAAGCAAACCCAACACCTGTATAAAAGTGAAGTGGCAGATTCCAGTAAACTGTAAACACAAAAACTTTGCTCTCTAGCTGTGATACAGTAAAGTGATACATATATTTTGTTTTTAAAAATGGACATAAACTGACTGATTCCAGTAGACAATTAACTGTAAACACAAAAACATTGAAAGGTTTTTGCTGGAAAATTTATAGATGTGTAATAAATCATGTTTATCAATCACTTATATATATATCATGTTTACAAACTGAAGTAAAATTTAATATAATAATTGCTTTAAAAATCAAAATACCAATTATGATGATTTATTGTGGTTTTCATGATGTATAATAGTAAAGGAGTAAAGCAATGAAATGAAACACAAACTATTAAATTTGGATTGGAAAACCTTGCACACTGAGAATTTATGATTGAAATTTATGATAAAACTTAACTGTTATCCAAACAACAAAAATTTTAGATTTGTCCAAGTTGAAAGAGTTTTCAGATGATAAATTGAAATGCACTTATTTGATGTCAGTTCTTTACCAGAAGACAAAGTTTTAGACATGAACAAATTTGAAGCATGTGCAGAATACAAATTTAACCAGTTACCAAACAATCACGTGTTGTAACGACCCTGAGGAAGAAGCCTTTTGAAAACATTGTGGGAAAAGGAGAAAATGCTGGTAACCAGCATTTTCTCCTTTTCCCACAGTGTTTTCTACCCAGTGAAAGACATTTTTTATGTTTTGAGTAACATTTCATTTGTCGTCAGCAAATGCTTTCAATTTGGACAAGTCGAAAAATTTGTCATTTGGTAAAGAGTTAATGAGGCTAATGATGAGATTTGTCAAGGAAATTGTAGAATATAGTGTGGGAAAAGGAGAAAATGCTGGTAACCAAAATTTTTCCTTTCTCCACTGTGTTTTCAAAAGCCTTCTTTCTCAGTGTTGTTAAAACATAGGGTTGTTTAGTAAAGGAATTGAACTGTAATTCTCAATTTTACAGGAATGAGGCATACTCTCTTTAACTCTTTACCAAATGACAAAATTTTAGACTAGTTCAAATTCAAAGCATTTGCAGATGACAAAATAAACGTTATCCAAAAACAAAAATTTATTTTGGGACAGGTAGAAAACATTGTGGGAAAAGGAGATAATGCTGGTTACCAGCATTTTCTCCTTTTTCCCATAATATTTTCGAAAGGCTTTTTCCTAAGGGTCGTTAAAACTCAGGATTTTGTGGTAAAAGAGTTAACTTTTATGGATCCATTTTTATTAGGTATATGTCAATACAACATTTTTATACACCCGTCGAAGACGGGACGTATTATGGGATCACCCATGGGGTACAGACGGGTGGGTGGGCGGCATCCAGTTCTTTATCTGGGTGGGTGGGTGGGCGGCGTCCAGTTCTTTTTCCGGAGCATAACTTTGTCATCTCCAGTCCGATTGACTTGAAACTTGGCATTTGTGTTTGTTGCAATAATACGTAGTGCAGTGTGAAAGAACCATAACTCTACCTCGTGCTATCCATGAGTTATTTCCCTTTGATTGTCATTTTTACAGCATTTTCTGCTTGTCCGGAATATAACTTTGTCATCTCTAGTCTGAACATCTTCAAATTTGGTATGCATGATTGTTGAAAAATTACAGAGTGCAGTGCACAAGAACCATAACTCTTCTAGCACATATTTTGAGTTATTCCCCCTTAGATCTTCATTTTTATAGCATTTCTTGCTTGTCTGGAGCATAACTTTGTCATTTTAAGCAGGAATGACTTGAAATATGGTATGCTTATTTGTTGCAATATTTGGAAGTGCAGTGTGCAAGAACAATAACTCTACCTAGCGCGGATTTTGAGTAATTCCACTTTAATCTTCCTTTTTACAGTATTTCTTGCTTGTCCTGAACGGAACTTAGTCACCTCAAGTCAAATTGGCTTGAGGCTTGGTAAACATGTTTATTTCAGTTACGAAAAGTGCAATGCACTGGAGCCGTAACCTTACCTAATGCCCTTTTGGAATTATTCCATATTCATTTTTTTTTACAGCTTTTCATGCTTCTCTACAATATAACTGTCTTTTCATGTTGGAATGATCTGAAACTTTATATGCATGTTTCCTTAACATTAGAGGAGACATTCATGCCTATATCAATCACTTACATGATTTATGCTGCACTACTATTTTCCTCTACCTGCCCTTTACAATTATTACCCCCCCTCGACAACTGGCGGTGGGACGGGCGTATCTTGCGACAATTTGCTGCTCTTGTTTGTTTTGTTACAGTACTGAATTCTATGAATGAGTACAATGTAGAACTAGTCTTTACAGGTATTAAACCATTACCACACAATTCCTACTTTTGACGACCCTGAGAAAGAAGCCTTTGGAAAACATTGTGGGAAAAGGAGAAAATGCTGGTAACCAGCATTTTCTCCTTTTCCCACAATGTTTTCTACCCTTCACAAAACAAATTTCAAATTTTCAGTTACTTTTATTTTGTCGTCTGCTAATGCTTTTGAATTGGACAAATCTAAAATTTTGTCGTTTGGTAATGAGTTAAACCACGGCTCTGCCCTTTCAGAGACTTATTCAATCATTTTAGCCTGAATTAAATTGTCTTCTGCTAGTAGGTCCAATTTGGACAAGTCTAAAATTTTGTCGTAAGGTAAAGGGTTAAACTTGAAATCAATTTAGTTATCCATATTTTGCAAGGATTATTTTCACAAGTGTCTGCTGCAAAATGATGAGTATTTAGAGCAGATATGAATTGCACTTTGATGACACCATAATTGATATGTCATGTTCAGTTTGAGATTAGACACTGTTCTTTATAACAAGTAATCAATCTGTCAACAAAGAAACCAATCACACGAAATTCTGTAATCACAGCAGTGTAAAATTAAGTCTTTATGTCTCCGTATGAACCAGTCTGTCCCAGTCATTAGGGAACACAAGGATGCTTCGATTCCATTAAACAGGATGTAAAAAATGCAATCAGAATAATGTTCTGGTGATTGGACTGGTTGAACCTTTGATCATTGAATCGTTACAATTTACAGACAAAAATGATCTATCAAGCCTTAAGGTTTGCAATGGTCTAACGTTTTAAGTCTTTACCACACAATCACATGTTTTGATGACCCTGAAAGAGAAGGCTTTTGAAAACGTCATGGGAAAAAAAGAAAATGCTGGCAGCCGATTTTCTGCCCTATCAAAGACAAAAATTATCATTTTGAACTACATTTAATTTGTTGTGTGCAAATCCTTTCAGTTTGGTTGAGTCCATTATTTTATTGCTTTGTAAAGAGTGAATCTTTACCAGATGACAAAATTTTTAGACTTACATACATGCAGATAGAATCTATATGCACGTGACAAATCAAATATTATGCAAATTGGCTATTGATGATTTTATGGTATACCTCAAATATTTCCTGGCCATACCTTCACCACTATTTTTTCAAAGGCTTATTATCTTAACCCTTTACCACACGGCAAAATTTTGAACCTATCCAAATTGAAAGCATTTTCAGATGACAATTTCGTATGCAATTTTTCTTTGATAGGGTAGAAAACTTTGTAGGAAATGGAGAAAATGCTGGTTACCAGCATTTTCTCCTTTTCCCACAATGTTTTCAAAAGGCTTCTTCCTCAGGGTCGTTAAAAGTCGTCATTGTGTGGTAAAGGGTTAAGGTTGTTAAAACTTGGGTAAAAGGTTAACTTGCATGAATTTTGATATTCAATACAGTACAAATTTTGTTTTGGGTCACACGGGAACTATGAATGTTTCGTCATTCCAACCTTCTGCCGGGGAGAAAGATGTAGCATGTCTGGCAAATATTTCCTGTAATTAGTTATGACGAAAGTTCACAGAAATGCAGCCTGATGCTAACTAACATTCATGTGTTACTGACATTTTAAGTTATTGAACATAGCCTACAGTAGCTAGAGGTTATTATGAGAGGTTATAACAGGTCTTCCTGGGCTCAGTGGTTAATCATGCTGAATAAAACAAATGAAACTTTCAAGCCAATAGTAAAAACCCGAATGTTACTATTTCAAAGATATTTTCTAGAGAGAAATATCTCCCTATCGGACAGTGTAGATGCAAGATCAGACTGCACATTCTTTGCAGTCTGATCTTGATCTAGACTGTCTGCAAAAGGTCATTGAGTGGTGCTTAGCAGCCTAAGTGTGAAGTCTTTACCAAAAAATTGTTTGTATTGGAGTTTAACACTGTTTTAACAACTTGGGTCATATCACGGCCATCAGTGCACATACACACGTTTCCTAGCTTTATGTGCTTCAAGCTGCTGACTACTTTTCTCACATGCATCAGAGGTGAGAGGCGCAGTTTCAATGTTGTTTTTGTCAAGGATGTTTAAGCAAAGGTGACAGAGTAGATCAGAGATCAGACAGCCCATTTTGTGCAGTCTAATATGGATGTACACTAGCTGTAAAAGCAACAATTGTTGTGAAATGTGCTTTACGGATTAATTCTTTGCTGAACCATCCAGTTTCAGCATTTCCTCCTTTTCCCTCAATGTTTTCAAATGCCTTCTTTGTTAGTGTCCTTAAAGGCCCAGTAAAGGCCAAAATATCAAAGCAGGTGTCATAATACATTTAAATTTAAATCATACCATTTAGAAATATGAAAAATATTGTGGAGATGACAGTCTGTTATCGTGTGGTCTGGCCATATGTTAGTCGCTGACAGAAAAAAAGAATTTTAAACTCCGGCAAAAAGTGAACAAAAGACACAGCTACCTGCCAGGTTTGTCCTAGTTTTGAAATTAATTTCTCTGTCATCAACTAACACTTGGACCGACCGTACAATGACAGAATGCTATCTTCTCAATGATTTCCATACTTTTAAATGGTATGATACAAATTCGAATGCATTTAAATCTTTACCAAACGTCAAATTTTTGGA
The DNA here is from genome assembly GCA_946811185.2 of Hippopus hippopus. Taxonomy (NCBI): domain Eukaryota; kingdom Metazoa; phylum Mollusca; class Bivalvia; order Cardiida; family Cardiidae; genus Hippopus; species Hippopus hippopus. The sequence continues at coordinate 2,912,106 of OX328109.1, forward strand.
CTGGACCAAATTCAAAGCATCTGCAGACAACAAATTAAATCTTGGTAATATGATGATTTCTGACTTTGATAGGGTAGAAAATATTGTGGGAAAAGGAGAAAATGCTGGTTACCAGCATTTTCTCCTTTTCCCACCATGTTTTCTGTAGGCTTCTTTCTCAGGGTCGTTAAAAGTCGGGATTGTGTGGTAAAGAGTTAAACACCCGCTTTGTTTACTTTTGGACTTTATTGTCACTTTAAAAGCAGGGATTGAATGGTTTAAAATTTATTTCTCATCTGCAAATGATTTTAATTTGAGAAGTCTAAAAATTTTTTGTCATCTGATAAAGGTTTAACTCTTTTACCGGACAACAAAATTTTAGACTGGTCCAAATGCAAAGCATCTGCAGACCACAAATCGAATGTTGCTCAAATGATGGAATTTGTCTCTGAAAGGGCAGAAAATTTTGTGGGAAATGGAGAAAATGCTGGTTACCAGCATTTTCTCCATTTCCCACAGTGTTTTCAAAAGACTTCATCCTCAGGGTCATTAAAACTCGGGGTTGTGTGGAAACTGGATAATACATTGGAAGATAGACAGTTGTGAACTCAAGTTTCCTGAAACTGCCGTCACAAAATTGAATCATGAGAGAAATTGGTCTGAGCGCATTTCAAACCTTACATATCTGGCTTGCTTCAGAGAGCTTCTAGTTACCAAAGGGGATCATGGTTTACGCCATATATGGAAATAATTGGATTTATATAGATGGAAAAACTAGACAGATCTGTCTCCCTTGTAATCTTTTTTCATGAAGTTTGACCCCATTCTTAATCCTGTACCACATAATGCCGAGTTTTAACAACCAGGAAAGAGAAAGCTTTTGAAAACATCGAGGGAAATGGAGAAAATGCTGGAAACCAGCATTTTCTCCTTTTCCCACAATGTTTACTATCCTATTAGCAGGGTTCCCACTGGGCTTCGCATTTGGCGCCATTTGCGATAGATTTTTAAATGTGGCGCCAAAAAATGCCGATTGGCGAAAATGACTGGCGCCGATATTTTTCATATCGGGATGCCGAACATTTTAAAACTGGCCCCCTTCAAGGCAATGCATGGATGCATGACCGCCAATCCATCGATAAAAGTGAAATAAATCAGCTGGAATAAACAACGGCATCGAAGTAATCAAAATTACTTCATAAATCGATGTCATTTACACCTGTCTATCCGAATATACATACACTTTCGATAACATAAACATCCAGCTAGAAAAAAATTGTAAATTTATTTTGGAAAACTGTCCGCAAGTGAAAGTATCGAGGACCAGTGGCCTATATCAATCGTGAATGTTACTAAATGTCCAAATGAATCATGGTCGCAGGTAAAATACAGCGGGTTTCCAAAATGGCAACGGTGTCGCCGTCGGCGTTGACTATAACCCGGACCGTAATGTTGTCGTCGTCCTCGGTATTTTCTATGTCGTTCTTCCTCCGTTAATCGCCTACCTTTTCGGAAAACTTGTTTGGTTTTTTTTAATATTTTAACTTTTTTATACTGTTACAGATAAAAAAAAAAAAAGTCCATACAGAAGCAATTTCTTTCTAAGGAAGAAATTTTTTCTTTTTAACATTTTTTTTTTTTTTACATATTGACTTTGTTGTTTGGTTTGTACAATTTAAATTTCTATATGTTTCAAAAAGTCTTTCTTTAAAACTTTGTTACAAAAGTAGAAATTGCTCTCAATGACCTAATTCTGCTTTTGTCACAGTGGTTTTACAAATATTAAAGATAGGTCTACTTAAACTTAATAGATGTTATTTTTTCCATTGTTCACAAAAATATTTTTTTTTACTATATTCATGTAAAAGACATAGATATGAGTTATGAAATCTGATGAAAACAAATGTTTTCTTGTTTGTTTTTAGCTCCACTGGCCAAAGGCCAGAGAGCTATTGTCATGGCGTTGTGTCCGTCGTGCGTCCGTCCGTTCGTCCGTCCGTCCGTTCGTCCGTGCGTGCGTCCGTAAACTTTTTCTTTTAAAAACTTCTCCTCAGAAACTATTGACTGGATTTTTACCAAATTTCACAGGAATGTTCCTTTGGTGGTCCTCTTTCAGATTCCTTCAAATAATTGTGTTCCATGAAGAATTCTGGTTGCCATGGCAACCAAAGTAAAAAAACCTTTAAAAATCTTCTCCTCCCAAACCGCTATTTGGATAGCATTATTATTTTGCAGGAATGTTCCTTAGATACAGGTTTACAGAATTCCTTAAAAAAAAAAAGATCTGTCAAAAAACATGGCTTTTATGGAAGACTCATTTTCCTTCTATGGTATAAAGTAAAATCTTTGAAAAATTTCTTCTCTAAAACTATTCATTGGATTTCATTGTTGTTTTGCAGGTAAGTTCCTATGGTGGTTGTCTACCAAATTGTTTCTTCAGTGAGCTAGCGAGCTACTGTCATGGCGTTGTGTCCGTCGTGCGTCCGTCCGTTCGTTCGTCCGTTCGTCCGTGCGTGCGTCCGTAAACTTTTTCTTTAAAAAACTTCTCCTCAGAAACTATTGACTGGATTTTTACCAAATTTCACAGGAATGTTCCTTTGGTGGTCCTCTTTCAAATTCCTTCAAATAATTGTGTTCCATGAAGAATTCTGGTTGCCATGGCAACCAAAGTAAAAAACCTTTAAAAATCTTCTCCTCCCAAACCGCTATTTGGATAGCATTATTATTTTGCAGGAATGTTCCTTAGATACAGGTTTACAGAATTCCTTAAAAAAAAAAAGATCTGTCAAAAAACATGGCTTTTATGGGAGACTCATTTTCCTTTTATGGTATAAAGTAAAATCTTTGAAAAATTTCTTCTCTAAAACTATTCATTGGATTTCATTGTTGTTTTGCAGGTAAGTTCCTATGGTGGTTGTCTACCAAATTGTTTCTTCAGTGAGCTAAAATGCAGGACTGAATGATAATTGTTAAAAACTTCCTTTCGCCATTATAGAAATATCAGGCCTGTGGAGCGATACAGGCACTCAAGCGCCTCTAGTTTTTTTATTGACACAACCATGCGATGAAAATTTATAGACCAATTCTTGATTATGCCTGACCCCGGTACTTTCATTTTAAAATTGGCACCAACTGGCTCTAATTATTTCAATTTGGCACAAACTTTTCTCATTTGGCGAAAGTGATGGCGCAAGAAAAAAAGAAGCCAGAGGGAACCCTGTATTAGGTACAGAAACCATCATTTACGGGTAAGCTACATTTATTTGTCATCTGCAAATGTTTTTAATTTTGTCTAGTCCATAATTCTGCCATTTGGTAGGGGGTTAAGCTTTTCTTGGGTCCTGTGTGGCTCAGTTGTAAGCTGGATGCTCTGGGTTCTACCCTCAGTAGAAGCACTTGGAATGTCTTTAGGCAAGACATATCAGAGTCTTAACCTGATACTGGTGAAATATAGGAGATACATAGATATGTGATCTGTCGCAGTGGTATTACGAAAATAATGTTGAAATTGGCTTAAAACACCATTATATCAATGAATCATTTGGCTGTTGCTGCTCTTTCTCAAAAGGGTTTTGCTGGGCTCAGTCATGCAGGTGTTGGATTTTTGTCTTGGTTGCCACAGGTTTGATCATCTGTTTACCCTCTGGGCCTCTTGTGGCAATGTCTTTTTTTAAGGCACTTCAAAGCCCTAACCTGTTACCAACGCAACTCCGGGCTTACATGAAATAATGTTGAAAGTAGCATAAAAAACCATTATGTCTGATATGATGTTGAAAATGGTGTAAAACACCATTCAACCAGTCAGTCACTCTAAAGGGTTATAAAACTACATTTAAGAAATAATAAAAAAGATTTTTTAACACCTTAACAAACAAAAAAGAATATACTTGTCCAAATTGAAAGCAATTACAGATGCCAAACCAAGTATGAACCAAACAACTAGATTTTGTTTTGAAAGGTTAGAAAACACTGTGGAAAAAGGAGGAAATGCTGCATACCAGCATTTTCCAATTAATGTTTTCTACCCTTTGACAGACAAATTTAAAATTTGAGTAACATTTGATATGTCGTCTGCAAATGCTTTCAGTTTTGACTTGTCTTAAATTTTGTTGTATGGTAAAGGGTTAAAGGGTCAGAGCTCTTTCACAGGCAACAAAATTCTACAGCTTTCTTTTTCAGGGTTATTAAAAGTCGGAATTGTTTGATAAAGGCTTAACCCTTTACCACATAATCCCAACTTTTAACAACCCTGACAGAGTAGCCTTTTGAAAACATTGTCGGAAAAGAAGAAAATGCTGGTAACCAGCATTTTCTCCTTTTCCCACAATGTTTTCTACCCTACCAAAGACACAAATCATCATTTTAGCAATATATAATTTATCGTCTGGAAATGCTTTCAGTTTGGTTCAGTCTAAAATTTTGTCGTTTGGTAAAGAGTTAAATCTTCACAAAACAACAAAATTTGAGACTGGTCCAATTTGAAAGCATTTGCAGACGACAAATGTGAATCTAAAATTAAACTTTGTTTTAGGAAGGATAGAAAACATTGTGGGAAAAGGAGAAAATGCTGGTTACCAGCATTCTCTCCTTTTCCCATAATGTTTTCAAAAGCTTTCTCTCTCAGGGTTGTGAAAAGTCGGGATTGTGTGGTAAAGAGTTAACTCTTTACCACACAATCCCGAGTTTTAACAACCCTGATGGAAGAATACTTTTGAAAATATATTGGGAAAAGGAGAAAATGCTGGTAACCAGCTTTTTCTCCTTTTCCCAAAATGTTTTTCACCCTTTCAAAGACATGTCTCACCATTTGAGCTACACTTAAATTGTTGTCTGAACATGCTTTGAATTTAGATTAGTCTAAATTTTTGTTGTTTGGTAAAGAGTTAACCAAATAATCCCGAGTGATAACAACCTTGATAAAGAAGGCTTTTGAACACATTGTGGGAAAAGGAGGAAAAATGTTGGTAAGTGGCATGTAATTGTTTTCCAACAATGTTTTCTATCGATTCAAAAGCAAATCCCATCATTTCAATCACATTTAATTTGTCGTCTGCAAACGTCGTCTTCAATTTAGATGAGTGTAAATTTTGTCGTCTGCCAGAGACGAATCCCACAAGCACAGAATCCAAAGTTTCAACGACCCTGGGAAATAAGGCTTTTGAAAACATTGTAGGAAAAAGAGAAAATGCTGGTAACCAGCATTTTCTTTGTTTCCCACAATGTTTTCTATCTTTCCAAAAACTAGTTTCAATTTTTCAAATTTTTTAATATGTTAACCCTTTCCTACACAACAAAATTTTAACCTCTTTCAAATTAAAAAAATCTGCAGGCATTAAATTCAAACTTTGTACAAATGAACTTAAACTCTCTGATGGAGTAGAAAACATTGTGAGAAAAGGAGAAAATGCTGGTTACAAGCATTTTCTCCATTTCCCACTATGTTTTCAAAAGCCTTTCTCCGTGCGTAAAAACCTTGGATTATTGGTAAAGGGTTTAAAATATCATCTTCAATTTGGTCCAGTCTAAAATTTTGTTGTCTGGTAAAGAGTTAAAGAAGAAGGTCTGACAAAACTCTCCTCTGGAAAAGTTATTTCTTGTAGGAAATGGAATGAAGATAGATAATATTTGTCTTTTACTTACAGATAAAATTACTTGTGATTGTTTGTACCCAGCAGGATTTGACAGGTTTATTGCGTCGTCCGTGAAGTATAAAATGGAAAGGTAGCATAAATTTGCAAACTGAAAGCTGGAATTTTTTTTTTGTCTGAGTAATATCATTTTACTGTCCTTTGCCTGTCTTCAGGTACCCCTGTCTAGGGTGTAACCAGGCTTTGAACTCTTTACCAAAGTACAAAATTCTGGATGTCCAAATTGAAAGCATTTTTAGATGACAAATCAAATGTGGTTTATATTGTAAGATTTGCTACTGATTGGAGAGAACTTTTACATTGTGGGAAAAGAAGAAAATGTTGGTTATTAGCATTTTCTCCTTTTTACACAATTTTTTCAAAAGCTTTCTTCTTGGTTGTTAAAACATGGGATTGTTTTGGTCCAGCGTTCATCACCAGGAAATTTGGTTGTCACTGTTTACCTTGACATTATTTCTTCGTTATTTTGGGGGGAAAATGCTAAAATCAGCTGTTGAGACTCCCAGTGCAACATATCTCATTGCTGCCAACTATGCCGTTTATAATTGATTATACAATATAGGTGACACCCACAAATATAACCAATGAGAGCCTAAATAACAATTCAGTGGTCACATGTTTGCTGCACTTGATTCTTCAGTTGGGTGAAATTGAAGAGCAAATTCTCTGTATCAAATTCAGACCTTATGAAACATGTACACTGGTTCAGCCCCAAGATAAGGTTTTCTGTGTGCAAAAGATGAAAAATATGTGGCAATGGTGCAAGGGCCCACTCTATGATAAACCATGATTAGAAACCTGAAAAATATATGAGCTACAAAACTTCCCCTTGGGGTAGGTGATCTCAGAATTATTTTTGGTGGTTGGTTTCCAGAGGTTAACCAATTAAAAGATCATACTTGATTATGTTCATGATTTTTATGTATAAAGTCTGGAATTTATGCTAGGAATGTTTGTTACAGAAACCTGTGCAACACACAAAAAAATTACCAAGAGAGAATGGAATAAAAAAATCTTGTCAGATAAAACTTTGATGCTCAGAAAAGATGAAAAAAAAATGGATGATTCCACAAAAAATTGCTGACAGAAGGTTAATACAGAATGGAATATCCAGTTTAGCTGTAAATGTTTCATAGATTATGAGTGACAGTTGTAAGGCTGTAACATGTCACAGGCTTGGTGCGATAATCCAGAATTCCTAACTAGTATTGACATCTTTGAGCCCTCTGTTTAACACTTAAAGTGTCTTTCACAAGTATAGTTGCCTTTGCGGCCAGTGTAGATCAAGATCAGACTGCACAAAACGTGCAGTCTGATCTTTGATCTACACTGTCTGCTTTGATAAATCTTTGTACACAAAAGCAACTATAAAAAGCATCATTTTGGGTCTTATTTTTCAGCTGAAAATATCTGATGGGTTTATTCCGTGCCTAGGGGCTCATTCTCAACCTATTTTCTAGGAGATCAGTGTTTCAACTAACTTGTAGAAAGAGTTTTGGAAAACAATAATGCCATTTTTTTATCTTTAAGAACAATTTTCTCTGCCTTAGCATTCCTCTTGTTACTACGAATGGAAGAACGAACCTCAGACTCTAAGATCATTTGTCAAATTGATCGTTCTGAAAAAGGCCCATGCTACTAAGTCTTGTACACTAGAGTTGTGAAATTAATTGTAAAGATTTTTAAAGCTCAAACAGCTTTGTTAGTGTAGAGAGTTTTCCTATATCCAAACAGAACTTTCACTCGTCACAACTCGGCCGATTCCGTACCTACATCTAACCTCGTCCATATAATGGTCGTTTCCATTTTAACTTCTGCCAATCACGTGATCTTATACATGGCGGCGCCACTGTCAGTTGTTTAGCAACAACATAAACAACTTCGATGAAGTTATTCATTTCTATCTATCTGTCGGTGAAAACTTCAATCGCAATTGATGAACCACGTTAAAAAATGAAAGTACGAACTGTTTGTCAACTGAAATATACTTAGAAAGATTTCGATAGAAAATTGAGATTCAAGTTTTCTTTTTTAAGAGGAGCCTTACAATTTTTCAGAATGGTAAAGCGGCGTATTTCCGGCGATGAAATGTACTGTTTCGGTGCATATCAATCCACCAGATACTGCCGAGGGATTTGATGGCTCCCATCACCTGAGTTATGCTGAATGACAGAACTTTGTTGGGAAAATCTGCATTTTGCATTGAATACTCAATTTTGATGTTTATATACATTCCTCGGAGCAGCCTTTCCAGTTGGCTGATATAGGTTATTTTTTCATCGGATACAGTGTTGTCTTAATGTCTGAGTTATATCCATTTGACTTGTTTCGGACCAATAACGATGATGATAATACTGGAAGATGTTTGTTAAAGGAAAACGCCTCTTAATTGGTATAAATCTATAACTTTGTTGTTTGGTAAAGATTTAAAGCAAATTTTTTAGACAACCATCATTTTTAGGTTACATTGTGATACCATTTTGTGTAGATTAATCCTTATCCTGCTAAATAACTTAAATGAAACTTTCAAGCCGATAGTAAAAACCTGAATTTAGCTATTTCAAGGTTATTTTTTTGGGGAACATATGTCCTTATCGGACAGTGTAGATCTAAGATCAGACTGCACAGAATGTGCAGTCTAATCTTGATCTACACTGTACGCAAAAAGTCAGTAAGTCGCCTAAGCAGCCTAAGGGTTAAATGAGGTCAATAGGTCAAATTTAATAGTAACCTTTCAAGTCTACAGACACCAAATTGTTCACAAAATCTCTGTGAAATTTCTGCTGTAGCACTTAATTTTAAGATCAAGACAGGAAGGTGTTGATTTAGGGACAAAAACTTAGGTTACAAGGTCTCTTGATAAAAACTATGTCAGGTGCTTTAAAAGCCATTATTTTCAACAAATTTCTCCTGAATTCCTTCAGAAATTTTGTTCATATGAAATTTGTATTTATGTTTTATTAAAAAAGCTTCGGATAAGTAAAAACTATGTCACTAGTTGGTTAAAGGCCCAGTGGCAGCCAGAGGTAAACATTATGCAGGTCTTAAAATGCACTTAAATTCAAATACCTTTTAAAAGTATGAAAATAATTGTTAAGATGATAATCCGTTATGGTCTGTCTGTCCAAGTGTATGTCACAGGCAGAAAAATGAATTAAAAAACTTAAGGTAGAAAGTTTCCAGGTCACTCTATCTTGTGTTTACTTTTTACCTTGTTTTAAAATTAATTTTTCTTCCAGTGACTAACACTTGGACTGTACAATAACAGACTGTCATCTTAACAATAATTTCCATACTTTTTAATGGTATGATTTAAATCTAAATGTATTTTAACACCCTCATTGTTTACTTTTGGCTGCTTCTGTACCTTGTCTTTGAGTTCTTGTTTGCCTATTTGTTACAATGTTTTCTAAAGAGTTCTTTTGGGAGATAGTAAGAGTTATGTGCAAGGATGATGCGTTCAGCAGAAAAAAGAGCATCGCATACAGGCCAACGCTTGGCTGCAGTTACTTTTTGTAAAAATTCTAAGTAGAAGAAGAGGCATAACTGTGTCAAAAATCTATTGATGGTTACCTGCCCCTGCTGTATTGGTTCCCATTTCATAGTTTACAATTAGTCCAAGTTTGAAGTAAATATCTTCAGTAATGACAGAGATATTATAAAATGTCAAAGTTTCTTTCGCTGAGGGTGTAGACGCAGAAGCAGACAACGACAGGGCTATGACAATAACTTAATTTTTGCTCCAAACAGCCTAGCTAAGAAAATAAATCACAGTTTACAGGAGAAGGTAACGTTGTAACCGAAAAACACATAAAGCTGTTGTTTGTTTCTCGTTGATGTGTTTCATTGCATTTCCATGGTGACTGATATCTATTTTGACCTACTGAGTCAAACATCAGTATATTGTCTTCATTATTTAATCTCATTAGAGAGGTGATACGCATTTGCAGCAGAAGTTTATTTTCAAATGGCCCCATCAGTCATGTCTTGTGATTTTGAAAAAGTTTCTATTTTTTTTTATATTCGAAGTCCATTTTGTCTCCGTAGTGCATCAAATAACTGTAATGTCCATAGTTGACAGTCCCCCTCTAATAAATGCTCCCAAGGTTTTTCTTTTCGATCCAAAAAAGGACTGAGCTATGGCTCCCATCATTCTGTTTTGTGATTTTGAGGAACCTTTTCTTTAAATTGAATTTCATTTTAATCTCTCTATCACATCAGAATGAATTTATATTTTATCTGAAGGGCTTGTCAACCCATAATCTATGAATCCTGTGTTTTAAAAGTCCTGTAGTAGAGGGGCTCTATAAACATTATTGGGAAAAAGGACAGAATGCTGGTTACCAGCATTTCCTTCTTTTCCCACAATGATTTTAAAGAATTTAGTCTTCATAAGAGTTGTTAAAACATATGACTGTTTGGTATGGTGGTAAATCAATTCTGTTTACAAAACCCTGTAGAAGAGGGCTTCTGAAACATGGGGAAAGGAGAAAAGGCAGGTCACCAGCATATTCTCCTTTTCTCACAATGATTTCAAAGTTCTTCTTCTTTAGAATTGGTAAAACATAGGATTGTTGGGTATGGGGTTAGTGGGTTGTTTAATTCTATGTTTTCAAAACTCTGTAGAAGAGGGCTTCTGAAAACATTATGGGAAAAAGGACAAAATGCTGGTTATCGGCATTTTCTCGTTTTCCCTCAGTGATTTTAAACTACAGTACTTATTCTTCCTAGGATTTGTTTTGTAAGGGGTTAGGGGATGATCAACCCTATACCAAATGGCAAAATTTTGCTTTTGTCCGAATTGAAAGCATTTGTAGATGACAAATTAAAATGGGACATAAATGATGGGATTTGTATCAGAAATGGTTTAAAGCATTTTGTAGTGGTGTCAGTGGTTGTAAGCTAGAGCGTCTGCCTTGTAATCATAAGGTCCCAAGTTCAATACCCGGGAGCCGTGTCAACTTTGGGATTTTTCATTGGCCCACACATTCGGCGCGAGTACTGGTGTAGTTCCCAGGAAGCCGAATCGAGAAAGATTAGTATAAGTTGTGAGAACTTGTTTCTCAATCGATGTAAAATAAATATGTTTAAAGCATTTTAGAAAAGGAGAAAATGCAGGGTCTGTATTCTCCAACCATTCTTAAGAAGATTTTTAGTCTTATGCTCTAGAATTTTCTAAATTTGAAAAGTAACACAACTTCTGATTGGCTAAACCAAATGGTTTAGCCAATCAGAAGTTGTGTTACTTTCAAATTTGGAAAATCTGGAAGAGTCAGACTAAGAATATTCTTAAGAGTGGTTGGTTAATACTGACCCTGGTTACCAATGCATTCAGAAGGCTTCTTTCACAGGGTGGTTAAAATACGGGATTGTTTGTTTTTTCTCACGGTTGTTTAATCTCAGGATTGTATGGTAACAGGTTAAGAAGAGTTCAGAGTTAACCCTTTACTAGACGACAAAATTTTAGTCTTTGCAGACGACAATTTAAATGTGGCTCAAATGGTGCAATTTTACTTTGATAGGGTAAAAATATTGTGGAAAAAGGACAAAATGCTGGTTACTAGCATTTTCTCCTTTTCCCACAATGTTTTCAAGAGGCTTCTTTCCCAGGGTAGTTAAAAGTCAGGATTGTGTGGTAAAGGGTTAAAACAAGGTAACGTTACACAAGTTAGATTGAAGGACAGTCAATACATCTCAGATAATGTTGGGGATCAGGCAAATCTTGAATTTGTCTAAATTGGTGATTCTGTCTGGTCTTAATCGAATTTCATATGAAAAGAGAATTAGTGAAGTTACAAAACAGACAATAGGAGATTTGCAAAGTACTTCAGTTGTGTTACGGACTTCGTGATGTAACTGACTGATTGAAATTTTTCTAGAATTCAGATAGAATTGGTCACTGATTTCTTAGTAAATTTTAATTGACTTTTCATTTTTCAGAAGAACAAAATGTGATGTTCATTTTTTGACAAATACTTCAGAATACTTGCGTCTGTACACCAATCATTCTTAACAGCGTTCTAAAGTCTTACTGTATTGTAATTCTGAAGTTTCAAATGTAGAAAATTCTTGGAAAAAAAAACCCAAAAGACTAAGAATATATTCAAGACTGGTGTCCATGGTTGTGAGTTGGAGCATTGGCCTGGTAACCATAAGGTCCCGAGTTCGATACCTTGGAGCGGGTGTCAACTTCGGCATTTTTCATTGGCCCACACATTTGGCGCGAATACTGGTGTAGTTCCCAGGAAGCAGAATCGAGAGAGATTGGTTTAAGTTGTTTCTCAATCGATGTAAAATAAATATGTTTAAACTAAGACTTGTTAGTGATTAGGAAACCTGGGTCCATAATATATTTCACCAACCATTCTTAAGAACGTTCTTAGTCTTATTCTCCAGGAGTTTCTAAATTTGAAAGGAACACAACCTCTAATTGGCTAAACCAGATGGTTTAGTCAATCAGATGTTGTGTTACTTTCTCTATTTAGAATATTAGACTAAGAACACAGTTAACCATTTCCCCAAAATCCCCAAGTTTTATTGACCTCAAAAAAGGGAACTTTAGAAATCATTGTGGAAAAGGGAGAAGATGCTGGTAACCAGCATTTTCTCCCTTTTCCACAATGTTTTCAACCCTTCCGAAAAACTAATTTCAATTTTTGAGTCCCATTTACGTTGTCGTCTGCCAGATCAGTCATTTGCAAATGCTTTGAGTTCGGACCAGTCTAAAATTTTGTCATTTGGTAAAGAAAAAAGATTTTTAGGGTTAGTGAATAGAAAACCTGTTTTACTCCCATATCAATAAACAGACTGACCAATCAAACAGAAGGGTTGATCTTTCAATTACATTGATTGATTTGAAGTGATGGGCAAGTATCTATAATCTATGTTTCTGAGTGATAAAGTTACCCAGTCCTAAAGTGATCATTGTTTTTTCGGTATCGACCCATTTCATTTATTGGAAAATTGCTGTAAGTTGCCTTGTGCCAATATGTTCATCGGGAGGGGGAGTGTGCGGGAAGATAGTGGTGAGGTTGGAAGTGTTCTATGATATTTGTGACGAGTTTTTTTAGTTTTTTTGGAGGAGGGAACTTTGTAAAGTTATGATTAGTTTTCTTTTAACTCTTTGCCACATGACAAAATTTGAACTCAACCAAATTGGAAGCATTATTTTGCAGATGACAATTTAAATGTGGTTCAAATGATGGTGTTTGTCTTTGATAGGGTACAAAACATTGTGGGAAGAGGCTACCACTATTTTCTGCTTTTCCCACAATGTTTTCAAAAAGTCTCTTTTTTGGTGGTCGTTAAAACTCTTAACCCTTTACTACACAATCCTGGCTTTTAGCAACTCTGAAGAAAAAGGCTGTGGAAAATATTACAGGAAATGGAGGAAATGCTGGTAACCAGTATTTTCTCCTTTTCCCTCAATATTTTCTATTCTTTTAAAGACAGATATCATGATTAAAACCATACTTACTTTGTCATCTGCAAATGCTTTCAATTTGGACGAGCTTAATATTTTGTCGTCTGTTGAAAAGTGTAGTTGACTCTATGTTTAAAATTTCTGGGGAACTTTTTTGAATGACAATGTGATCATTTCTGAACCTTTTATTACAAAATCCAGTGTTTTAATGACCCTAATAGAAAAGGCTTTTAAAAACATTGTGGGGAAAAGGAGAAAATGCTGATGACCAGCATTTTCTCCTTTTCCCAAATTGTTTTTTTTAACCCTATCAAGGACAGAAATCATCATTTGAGCTACATCTTGATAATTATTGTCGTGTGCAGATGCTTTCAAATCGGTCACGCCCAAAGTTTTGTGGTGTGGTTAAGGTATAACCCTTTTTTTTTTGGCATTATAATGATGTCATGTAACAGAGGAAATCATCCATGATTAACTCTATACCACACAATAATATTTAAGACTTGATCAAATTGAAAGCATTTGCAGACGACAAATGTGACTCAAATGCTTGGACTTGTTTGTGAAAGGTTATAAAACATTGTGGGAAAAGGAGAAAATGCTGGTCACCAGCATTTTCTCCTATTCCCACAATGTTTTCAAGCACTTCTTTTTCAGGGTCGTTAAAACTCAGGTTTGTGTGGTAAAGGGTTAATGGAACCAGGAGATCCATTTTGTATGACAACTGACTGAATCTTTAGGTAGAATGGTCCTTTGACAGGCAGAAAATTTACTTAAAGCGTAAAGTTTCAACACATGTCAGCCTATGCAAAATGCTCACGCTGACATGAGTCTACATTTTTCAGATGCATTACAACCCTTTTTTCACAGAGCATAGCTCATAATACTGTTGTGACCTGGCTTGAGCTCGTAAAACTGGAATAATATTTGGCAATTATTACCAAGTGTTCATCTGTTCCTGAAATGAAGTTTACACTGATGACTTCCAAAACATTCTTGTAGAATGTGGATGATACATGATTGTATACTCAAATTCAAGTTAAATTTCTAAAGTATGAGAAAATATCGAGTCAGAAGGAGAAATTGCCATTCTGTTTTCAGAAATGGTATGCTACAAGATGAAAAAGATGAAAAGAGTTCCTTTCACTTCAGATGGTTACAGTCTATTTTTCTTTACAGCTTTACAAAATTTTAGACTTGTCTATACTGAAAGCATGTGTAAATGACAAATATGATATGTTACTCAAAACATGAAATATGTCTTTTGAAGGACAGAAAACATTGTGGGAAAAGGAGAAAATACTGGTTACCAGCATTTTGTCCTTTTCCTACCATGTTTCCAAAGGTGCTTTTCCTCAGAGTCGTGTAAGTTTAGGATTGAGTGTAAAAAAGTTAAAGAGAATGATGTTTGGATTGCCAGGATAGCCATGTAACAAATGGATAAAACTGTCCAATTGAGTAATATGTAATTTTGCCTGATTTAGCTTGGCTGCTTTTGAAGATAAGATTGAGGTATTGTCATAGCCCTATTGGCGTCCTTGTCATGCAAAAACTGACGGGCTTATGTCATGGCCCGGTGTCCGTCGTGCATCCTTGCGTGCGTCTGTCCGTGCGTGCATGCATTAACTTCAGAATTTGTTGAGAGAATTCGATTCCTTAAAAAACTCTGGTTGCCATGGCAACAAAACTGAAAAATATTGAAAATCTTTGAAAATCTTCTTGTCTGAAACCACAAGGCCTAGGGCTACCAAATTTGGCATGTAGCTTTATCTAGTGGACTTCTACCAAGTTCCTTCAAATAATAGCCCTGGGGTCAAAATCGGCCCCGACCCAGGGGTCATAAGTTTTATATGGGCTTATGTAGGGAAAACTTTAAAATCTTTCTGATACCTAGCCATAGGGCCTAGGGCTACCAAATTTGGCATGTATCTTTATCAAGTGGGCGTCTACCAAGAGTGCCAAAATTATAGCCCTGGGGTCAAATTTGGCCCAGTCCTGGGGGTCACAAGTTTTACATGGGCTTATATAGGGAAAACTTTAAAAATCTTCTCGTACCTAGCCATAAGGCATAGGGCTACCAAATTCGGCATGTAGCTTTATCTAGTGGACCTCTACCAAGTTTCTTCAAATAATAGCCCTGGGGTCAAAATTGACCCCGCCCCGGGGGTCACAAGTTTTATATGGGCTTATATAGGGAAAACTTTAAAATCCTTCTGGTACCTAGCCATAGGTTCTAGGGCTACCAAATTTGGCATGTATCTTTATCAAGTAGGCGTCTACCAAGAGTGCCAAAATTATAGCCCTGGGGTCAAATTTGGCCCCATCCCTGGGGGTCACAAGTTTTACATGGGCTTATATAGGGAAAACTTTAAAAATCTATTTTTACCTAGCCATAAGGCCTTGGACTACCAAATTTTGCATGTAGCTTTATCTAGTGGGCCTCTACCAAGAGGGCCCAAATTATAGCCTTGGGGTCAAGTTTGTCCCCACACCAGGGGTCACAAGTTTTACATGGGCTTTTGTGGTGAAAACTTTATAAATCCTCTTGTTACTAACCATAATAAGACCTAGGGCTACTAAATTTAGCCCTGTCTCATGGGTCTCATGTTTTGCAGGGCCTTTTATTGAGGAAACTTTGAAAATCTTCTCGTTTATAACCACACATTCTAGAACTGTATTTGGTATAGGGCTTTATCTTGTGGATCTCCACCAGGATTCAAGTAATTATAGCTTTGTGGACAAAAATGGCTTTGCCCAGGGGTCATAACTTTCTCGTAGGATTTTATAGAAAAAAAATTTGTATGTCTTCAAGTTTGAAACCAATTGGCCAAGTATTGTAATGTTTGGCTTGTAGTGTTTTTACTTATTAGCCAGTGGAGTGATACAGGGCCATCATGGCCCTCTTGTTTTAATATCTCTGTCCATTTCTGAAGATATTTTTTTCTAACTCAGACTAACTGTAATTTATCAAAGGGGAATTAATAAAACAGGGTGGGTCAAGAATCAAAATGTTTTGACACAGTTATGCCCCTTTTTGGTCTTTAGAGTTTTTTCACTGTTGATACCCACATTTTATGCTTTTGTTTGAATTATTGACTAGTAACATAATTTTACACTTATTCAAGATAACACTCACTCAAGATGAGAGTATTTGCAGACGTCTAATCAAATGTGGTTAAAAAGATTTGGTTAGTCTATGATAGGATAGAAAACATTGTGGGAAAGGAAGAAAGTGCTTGTACTCAGCATTTTAACCTTGTTCCCACAATGTTTTGAAAAGCTTTGATTCCTCAAGGTCGCTAAAACTTGGGATTTTGTGGTAACAGACTGAAGAGAATGAAGACTAATACTTGCATCAGATTTTTGATGATCAAAATGGTCTAGACAAACACCCATAGTAGCCCTTATGCTTTTGGCATCAGAGATCACAGGCAGAAACCTGAATCCTCCCAGGCCATTGTCATATCTTATTGTTAACTCTTTACTAAATGACAAAATTTTAGACTTGTCCAAGTAGCTCAGTTGTTAACCTATCTGACTTGTGACCTGGTGGTTGTGAGTGCGATAGCTTGTTGAGGAAAACTGTCTGTATGATGATTTTTTGCCTCTAACCTCTGATGCATATGAGAAAAGTAGTCAGTGCCTTAAAAAGAAAGTTGTGTCAGTACTGGTGTGAGAAAGCCAGGACACATATGCGTAGGTGCTCTGACCGCCGTGATATGAACTAAGCTGTTAAAATGGTGTTACACTCCAAAACAGACCAAACCAAGTAGACATGTCCAGATTGAAGGCATTTGCAGAGGACAATTTATATATGGCTCAAACGATAGAATTTGTCTTAGATAGGATAGAAAACATTGTAGGAAAAGAAGAAAATGCTGGTTACCAGCATTTTCTCTTTTTCCCACAATCTTTTCAATGGCCTTCTTTCCTGGAGTCATTAAAAGCAGGAATTGTGTTGTAAACAGTTAACTGACACTTAACTCACCACAGAACAATATTTCAGACATTTATAAATTCAAAGGAATTGCAGATGACAAATAAAGCTGGCTCAAAAGATGAAACTTGCCTTTAATTGAGTAGTAAACATGGTGGGAAAAGGAGAAAATGCTGGTTGTAAGCTTTTACTCCTTTACCTACTATGTTTTCAAAAGCTTTCTTTTTCAGGGTTGTTAACACTTTACAACATAATCCCGCGTTTTAACGACCCTGAGGAAATAGCCTATGGAAAACCTTGTGAGAAAAGGAGAAAATGCTGGTAACCAGCATTTTCTCCTTTTCCCCCAAGGTTTTCTGCTCTTTCAGGGAAAATTACCATCATTTAGCCACATTTGATTTATCATCTGCAAACGCTTTCAAGTTGGACAAGTCTAAAATTCTGTCGAGTGTTAGAGGGCTAAAACGGGGGATTGTGTGGTAAAGGGTTAAATCAATTTTCATGAATATTTTGTCGCTCAAAAGGTTTTCTTAATTATCTTTTCCATGCAGTTTGAGTTTTGTACGAAAATTAGTTTTTGAAAGCCAATTTGCCTGATAGAAAATCTCTCCTTAAAAACCGATTAAATTTTGATTCGAAAAAATAGATCCACTCAGAAAATAATTTCACAGAACAATCATTTCCAGAGGCAATGTCAAATTACAGAAAACCTTATTAGTTGAAGTTATTTTGAAGTATTCTAAATTTGTCTGTCTTTGGTTGGCATGTATTTAAACTTCTGTTTATTTCCTTAAAGATACTTCCTTACAGCTGGAGAGAAAAAAAAAGCTTTTTTAACTTGAATGCCTCAGCTGTATAAACATAGATAAATTATCAATATAATGGTGTAAGGGATAGAAAAACTAAAGGGAATTGTCCTCACTGAAAACCAGAAATGACAACAGTGCTTTGAAGGCCTCAAAAACATGAAATGCATTTTCTATCCATTGTAATCTGTGCAACCTTGCAGCCATCTGAGGCAGCATTTGGCATGAAAGTGCAAGAATGATTATGGTTTCATAAAATAAGGATAAAATGGGTGAAAAACTAGGTTGAAAACTGGCTGAAAAACAAGTAAAGATGTATCTTTAACTTTTTAACAGACGACGAAATTTTAGCCTTTTCCAAAATCAAACCTTTTTCAGACAACAAAATTTTAATGTAAATTGAACCAATACATGTAGTTAACTCCTTACCAAACCACAAATTTTAGACATGTCCAAATTGAAAGCATTTAACCAGCATTTTCTCCTTTTCCTACAAGGTTTTCTACCCTTTTAAATATAATTACCACAGATTGAGCCACATATAATTTATCATCTGCAAATGCTTTGGATTTGGAAAGGTCTAAAATTTTGTTGTGTGGAAAAGAGTTAACTCTTTACCAAATGACAAAATTTTAGACTTGTCCAAATTGAAAGCATTTGCAGATGACAAAACCAACATGACTCAAAAATTAAAACTTGACTTTAGAAGAATAGAAAACATTGTGGGAAAAGGAGAAAATGCTGGTTACCAGCATTTTCTCCTTTTCCAATATTGTTTTCAAAAGGCTTCTTCTTCAGGGTCGTGAAAACCAGGGATTGTTTGGTAAAGAGTTAAGACTCAACAAATAAACACAAAATCTATCACTAATTTCCTATCCATGTGTCAGTCTGGTACCTACTGAGTCACCCCTCTACAGACCCAATGCAAAGATGTGGGTTCGATCCCCATGGCTCTGGCCATCTAAAATTACTAAAAAGTCTCTTGGATGAGATGTTATACCAAGACCCTGTGTGATTGTGCTGATAGACATAACACTGAGCACTTCAAGAACTTAAGATAGGTTTGGTCTTGTATCATGCAGTTATCCCCATTTTAACTAAACTAACAGTCTTCTGGGGGTGTTGCACATATGGACAACCGGTGGCGATGATAAGTAAACTAAAATCAATCAGAATCCTATGTTTTTCCAGTAGCCATGTAGCAGGGATAGAAATAGTCATACTTCTACAAGAGTTCAGACCAACTGGAATAAGTTGTTCTTTTGAATATTTTGACAGATCAATAAACTTTAATTAAGGCTCAACAAATAGACACAACAGCACCACTAATTCCTTATCTGTATGAGACCCTGATGTTTGCCCTCTGACTCACAGATAGCATGGGAAAGTTGGCAATATGTACGGAGGAGCGGACTTTTGTTTAAAGATTAATTTTTATGAGAAATCAGAGGACTGAAAGTCCAGAAAAGCAGATTTGTGGAACAGTATTAAGCTATTATAAAAATTACGGTGGAATGAAAAATGTAATGTATGAATCATTTTTCAACTGAAATATAGTTAGAAAGATTTCGATAGAAAATTGAGACTCAAGTTTTCATTTTTATGAGGAGCCTTACAATTTCTAGAATGGTAAACTGGCCTATTTCCGGCAAAGAAATGTACCATGTAAGTGCATACCAAGCTAACAGATATAGCCGAGGGATTTGATGGCTCCCATCACCAGAGATATGCCAAATGAATATTTCAGCTGACAAACAGTTCATACATTCATATTTTAACGTGGTTTATCAATTCCGATTGAAGTTTTCACCGACAGATAGATAGATGTGAATACCTTCATCTAGGCTGTTTAATATGTCGTTGCTAAACAACTTACAGTGGCGCCGCCATATGTAAGATCTAGCAGTTCAAATAGAAACGACCCATATTCAGACAAGGTTAGATGTAGGTACGAAATCAGCTGAGTTGTGACAAGTGTGACCGTGTATTTGTTCAGGTCAAACCAATAACTTAGTACAGATCAGCAAACTGGAAGTGAGCATACATGTGAAATTACGCATGATGCATTTGGTTATGGCCAGTAGGGCATTTTTCCTGTAGAAAAAAAAAGTGATAATAATAACTAGGGGCAAAATAGCCTTTGCTCTATCCCCAAACCATCTGGGGAGGGCCAGGGGCCTCTGGACAGTTGCATCTCCTTCCCAGTTTTTCCTGTGCTAGAAGACTGGACCAAATGGTAAAATTTAAGAACTGTCAAAAATAGAAAGCATTTTGCAGATGACAAATTAAATATGGCCCAAATGATCATTTTAATCTTTGAAATGATAGAAAATATTTTGGGAAAAGGAGACAATGCTGGTAACCAGCATTTTCTTCTTTTCCCTCAAGGTTTTCAAAAGAGCCTTTTCCTTAGGGCATTAAAACACAGCATTGTTTGGTAAAGGCATGTTCACTCTCATCCTTTATAATTTTCTAAAGAAGAATCTGTAATTTTCATGTTTAACTCTTTACCAGACGACAAAATTTTGGACCTGTCCAAATTGAAAGCATTTGCAGACGACAAAATAAAAGTGACTGAAAATTTGAAATTTGTTTTGGGAAGGGTAGAAAACATTGTGGGCAAAGGAGAAAATGCTGGTTACCAGCATTTTCTCCTTTTCCCACAATGTTTTCAAAAGGCTTCTTTCTTAGGGTCGTTAAAAGTCGGGATTGTATGGTAAAGGGTTAACTCTTCAAAATGAGAAGTTTTCTGGGGACTTAATTACAAGTAACCTTTTACACACATGTCTTTGTGTGGCTGTTTGGTGGAAAGCTTTTCGAAAATGTCATACCTATAAAATGAGAACATTATAAGTGTAGCGTAGTAACTGGCATGTGCTCCTATTCCTTACATGTTTTTGATCCTATTTAAAACAATTTCTATTCATTGGAGTTATATTTGTCCCAAGCAAAATTTAATGCTTTCAATTTGGAGATCATCAGTGTTTCCATCAGGTTCTTCCACTTGTAGTTAACTCTTTGCCAAAAGATGAAACTTTAGACTTGTTGTAATTGAAAGCATTTGCAGATGACAAATTAAATGCTACTGAAGTGATTTTAATTGTCTGCAAAAGTGTAGAAAAGCTTGTTGGAAAAGGAGAAATTATGATGGTTACCAGCATTTTCTCCTTTTCCCACAATGTTTTTAGAATCCTTCTTTCCCAGGGTTGTTGAAACTCTGGATTGTGTGGTATAGGGTTAAATCTGCAGATGTGAACAAGGACATTGTGACTGATATAAAGTCAACCTTATTTATTCCATGTCTGGAATGTATTTATTCCATGTCTGGGATGAAATTTACCTATCTCTTTAACTCCTTACCATAAAATCCATTGTTTAATAGAGCCTTAGAAAGAAAGTGTTTGAAAACATGGTGGGTAAAGGAGAAAGTGTTAGTCGACAGCATTTTCTTCTTTTCAATGTTTTGTATTATTTCAGGGATTAATCACATCATTTATTCATTCTTGCATCAGTCTGTAAATTATAATTTCAAAAACAGCAGTCTAGAAATTTGTCAAAATTGCAAAGATTTAACTTGTATAGTGCCAAATTATAATTAGTGTTTCAGTTAGTAAATTCAGAGCTGTTTTCTTCACAAAATAACAGTGAATTCTTGACGTAACTGCCAAGCCCCAGCAGCTCAGATGGTAGTGTACAGGACTTGAGAATAGAGGTCGTGGGTTCGATCCCTGGCTCGGCCAATTTCTTTCCAAGGATTATGATAGTCATTGCAACAGGATTCATTCCTCTCCCACCACTGACCATTATTTCGACGATGGTTTTGTGGAAGAGCAGCCAGTGGCTTGGAAAGAAAATTGTGTGGAATACTGGTAAGAGAAGCTCCAGGAAAGAATTAATAGGTGCACTGGCCTATATAGGTGCGAAATAACTGAAATATGGTTAAAAGCGGCGTTAAATGCCATACAATCAATAAATCTTTATGTAACTTTACCATAAAATTAACAGTGCATTCTTTATGTAACTTTACTATAAAATTTTAGAAATGTCTGCGGATACTGTTAAAAAGAGAGCTGTTTTTGTCGGAATTACTTCACAAAATGATAGTGCATTCTTTATTAGAATTTTACCATAAAATTTTAGAAATGTCTGCAAATACTTTGTGTTGTAAACAATTACGTTATAGCAGACAAGAAGTTAAATATTGCTCCAGCGATGGAATTTGTCTGTTAAAGAAGAGAGAATATTGTGGGAAAAGGATAAAAGGCTGATTACTGGCCTTTAGTCTCCTTTTCTTACAGTGTTTTCAAAGGCTCTGTTTTCAGTAGGGTCATTGAAACACAGTTTTTTTTTTAAAACCTTTTACCACACAATCCCAACTTTTAACAACCCCAAGAGAGAAGCCTTCTGAAAACATTGTGGGAAAAGGAGAAAATGCTGGTAACCAGCATTTTCTCCTTTTCCCACAATGTTTTCTACCCTTCCCAAAACAAATTTCCATTTTTCAGTCACATTTATTTTGTCGTCTGCAAATGCTTTCAATTTGCTCTGGTCCAAAATTTTGTCGTTTGGTAAAGATTGAAAGGATCAGGTGCTGAACATGCTTTCGACTTTATGTAAGAAATCAGCCAGTGGCTTGGAAGACTTTGTCTTTGTGGTAACTAAGTAACCAATGGAATTTATATTATCCCTTTCCCACCGGCAAATTTTAGGCTCTCCCAATTTCAAAACAATTCTGCAGACGACAACTTCAAAATTCAAAATTAATACAAACCACCTTAAGTTCTGTGATAGGACAGAAAACATTGTTGGAAAAGGTGAAAATGCTGGTTACCAGCATTTTCTTCTTTTCCCACAATGTTTTCAAAAGCCTTCTCTTTCAGAGTTGTTAAAACTCAGGATATGTGGTAAAAGGTTATCTAAGTAACAAGTAGAATGTCTATTACCCCTGAGAGTGCTGAATAAACTCGATCGACATTGTCAGTCTTCTTCGAGGCTGCTCATCTAGAATGTCCTGGCAAAGCGTACAGTACAGATCAAAGATCAGACTGCACATTTTGTGAAGTCTGATCTTGATCTATGCTGGCCATATAGGCAACTAAAGTTGTGAAAGGCACTTTAAATCTTGGACTGGTCCAAATAGAAAGTTTCTGCAGAAGATAACCTACATGTGGTCTAATGATGAAATTTCTTTTTGATGGGGGTAGAAAACATAGTGGGAAAAGGAGAAAATGCTGGTAACCAGCATTTTCTCCTTTTCCTTCTATGTTTTCAAAAACCTATTATGTTAGGGTTGTCAAAACTCAGGGTTGTGTGGTAAAGAGTTGATGGTTTTTGAAATCAATGGCAGACTGTTGAAGAAGGTACAAGAGTCTAAACGAAACGAACAAGGTCTCATTTTGTGTCATTGGCTGGGAAATGAAATAGATCATTAACAGAGAAATTACTAGTGTTAGTTAATGTCCCATGTTGTTGTATTAGAAGAGAGCTTGTGTGACATTAATTGTTGCCAAGTCATTACAAGAGAGATTGGTCATTAGCTCTTGCCAGGTATTGTAATACCTCTTATTTCCATTAGTGGAACTCTTCAAGTTAAAGGCACATTTAGACCTACTACTGGGACCAAGTGTAAACAAAAATTATAATTTGTTGTGTATCCTGGATTTGAATCTTGTTGAAAATGGACAATTTACCTGTCTTTCATTTAGGGATTACAGTCATTTATTTTGTAATTTATATAAGGTGAATACAAGAAAATATTGATGCATAACGTCAATGGCGCCGCAAATCAGTTGTTTCTGAAATAGGGCACGTTACAGCGGGTTAATTTTTTACGCCAAGGGCATCACTTGAACAAACTTCGTAGAGGTCCATGTGGTGAAACTACATGACAAATATTTAAACTCTTGGCCATCTGGGATACGATCTGGTTTTTATCGATCTGGCAATGAAAGTACGGTATTTTACATGTTAAAAAAAACAAAAAAATCAGTCCAAATAGAAAATCAAAGTTGGTACTGGCTCCATCTGGTAATGAAAGTACCTTGTTTTTACATGTATGTTAAAAAAAAACACTGAACCAGTCCATACAGTAAACAATATGACTACCTCTAATCAGTGACAACAATTATATGAAATACAATCAAATGCAAGTTTCTTTACTACAGGAAGCTCTTTTCATGGAGATGCAATGTCACATAAGTATTTTTTTAGGCTTTTATTTCTCATTTGTTATTCTCCATAGTTAATGTTTTGTCTACCTTATGGGCACCATATCTGAACTAATGATAGGGCTCTATCTTGCAAGACCTGTGCATTTTCTTACCCAATATGCAGAAGAGTGCTCAAAGAGAGGTAACTCTATCTGACTGGCAATTGTCATTTTTTCAAATTATGTTATCTGAGCCTGTATTCACCAAACTTTCTTAGCTACTTGTACATTCTTGAAGTTTCATTCTCAAGAGTGTTCCAAATTCAGAGTTACACAATATTTGACTCTCTAAAAAATTTTTGATTGGCTGAACTATTTTTGATTGGATAAAGATTTTTTGATGGGTAAACCATTTTTGATAGCTAAGCCAAATGGTGTATCCAATCAGAAATTGCTTTACTTCCGAAGTCTAGAAAGCAGCAAGACTTAGAATGCAATTAACTCTTTACTAAACGACAAAATTTTAGACTGGTATAAACTGAAAGGATTTGCAGACAACAAATTAAAGATGGCTCAAATGGCAGAATTTGTCCTTGATAGAGTAGAAAACATCGTGGGAAAAGGAGAAAATGCTGGTTACCAGCATTTTCTCCTTTTCCCACAATGTTTTCAAACGGCTTCTCTCCAAGGGTTGTTAAAACCCGGGATTGTTTGGTAAAGGGTTAACTCTTTACTACACTTCAAAAATGTGGACCTGTCCAAATTGAAAACATGTGCAAACAATAATTTAAATGTGGCTAAAATGATGGCATTTATCTTAGATATGGTAAAAAAATGTTGATCACCAAAAATGAACTTAACGGCATTCTTCCTCATGTTCATGAAACATGGTATCCTCTGCTAAAGGTTTTTCACTGTCTTTTGCAATGGCGGGGACATGAAATACCAAACTTGTGCAGTAATCAGTATTGAGAAATTCCTTTGTTGAGTATTATTTGGACAGGATTAAATTTTTATTCCAAATTGGAGAAAAAAAGATGTTAAACATCAATTTTCTGAAATACTTTGAGGATCTTAGTTGTTATTGGACATGAAGCACCAGGAAATTTGCATAAAAGTAATTACGCTGAGATGCATTAAGTTATTAATTCAAAGTGATTTATGTTTTCTTGAGTTGCTGCAAATCTAAATGTTGAAATTTGACATGATTTACAACAGAGGTTAGGATTCCACGAAAGAAAAACAGAATTCATAAAAACAGAATTCGTAGATTTTTTAATTTGATGTTATTGCCGTTTTGTTGTCATTTGTAAAATTTTAATGTCCTGTGCACTATTCATGCCAATCCATGTAATAGGCTATATTGAGGTATAATCAAAGACACAAAGTGCCGAGGGGGGGGAGATTTTTCCAGGAGGGTCTGGAGGGCGTTCTCTAGAAAAGTTTTAAATTCTAGAAGCTATTTTGTAGCCTCTGGTGATGTTTTTGGCAAATTTGTCCTTCTTTTCGTTTATTTTTCATTATATTAAAGTGTATGCTACTGCGTTTTTGCATACTGGCAGCTACAGTACTGTACACCTGTGTATTATGTAACTTTATTATATTGCCTCCCCATGTATTTGCACTGGATGAAAGTATGCAATATTTTTCCATATTGAATACTTTGATATTTTATACCTTAGAGCTTTTTTCAGGTGCGTTGCTAAATTCTGAACTATTTTAGAACCTGCCATTTCTCTAAAAATCAAAATATGAACGGCTGCCATTACCACAAAATTCATCGTTAGACATCATGTTTTACAAACTTTTCAATCCATGGTACTTAATAAAAACATGAAAAATAAGCAGAATGTTTGTTTCCCGAATAACAAACACTACAAAGTTATGAAAAATTTGTCTATTGATTATGTTTATCGACGATGAAATTATTAAGCGATGAAAAAGGATCCCTGGTCGCCATCTTGTTTGTTAGGTCGACGAAACAGATTTCTTCCTTTTGAAATAAACAAAATAAATCAAGGAATTTGATGAAAACACTGTTGAATCATGTGAAATTATGTAAACAGTATCAAAGTATATAATACAGGCATGAGATTTACCGATTTTCAGCGGATTTCCGATTTTTCGGATGGCTGATGGGGGTCTTGTGATTTGTGCAGATCCGATGAGAAAATTTGGGGGGGGGGGGGGGGGGGCTTTGGTAAAAAACGCATGTCTATTGTGTATAAATAGTACCTCCATTGAGGAGAGCTCTTCCTCCAAAACTGGAGAATTCTTCCTTCAAAATGGCGGCGTCCAGGTTTGCAGAGCATGGAAGGACGGATTCAGATTTTTTCCTTTGGGCCTCAGTCTCATGCCTGATAATAAAAAGGTTATTGCACTTGTATATGGGAATATAGTGTGTTAAACGAGTTTTTTTGGCGTAGTTTACCAAAAGAACTCGTTCAACACACTATATTCCCATACAAGTGCAATAACCTATAATGTTTTCCAGTGTTGGTGCATCAAAATCTTTGGTTAATCTTTTCTGACTGAAAATTGGCCATTTCATTAACATGGAGCGTAAGGCTTAAAATTCAGAGAAAAAATTGATTGAAACTTTACCACACAATCTTGGCTTTAAATGATCCAGAGAAAGAAGCTGTTTGAAAACATTGTGGGAAAAGGAGAAAATGCTGGTAACCAGCATATTCTCCTTTTCCTACATGTTTTCTACCCTTCCCAAAACGAACTTCAATTTTTCAGTCATATTTATGTTGTCATTTGTAAATGCTTCTAATTTGGATGAGTCTTGAATTTTGTCGTTTGGTAAAGAGTTAAAACTTGTAGATCTATTATCAGCCAGTCACAAGAAAGTGACATGTTGGGACAATTTTGGGAAACAGAAAATCGTTTCCATGGTTTTCATTCTAGGGCTAACCCTTTACCAAACAATTTGAGTTTAAACCACTATCAGGAAGAAAGCTTTTGAACATTGTAGGTAAAGGAGAAAATTTTTGTAACCAGCATTCTCTTCCTTTTTCTCACAATGTGTTCAAAAGGCTGCTTTGTCAGGGTCCTTAAAACCTGGGATTGTGTGATAAAGGGTGAAAAAATTGGAATTGTCTCTGCAAAGGTAGAAAACATTATGGGGAAAACAAGAATATGTTGGTTACCAGCAATTTCTTCTTTTCCCACAATGTTTTCTAAAGTTGTATGATAAAAGGTGCAGATAACATTGCAGCAAGTTGTATTGGTGTGGTATTGTTTTTTCCCCTCTGTTTCCAAAGGCACTGATTTAACCATTTACCAAACAACAAAAATTTTTACTTGTTTAAACTGAAAGTATTTGTAATCGATTAAATATCCGTCAAGTAATGGTTTCTGTCGCTGAATAGGTAGAAACCATGGTAGGAAAAGGAGAAAATGCTGGTAACCAGTATTTCCTCTTTTTCCCAAAATGTTTTCAATAGCCTTTTTCTTAGGGCCCTTAAAACTCGGGAAGTTGTGGTAAAGGGTTTTAATTGGAGAGGAAGACTTTTTATGTTGATTGGCAGTCTAATTAAATCTTTTGGAATGTACTGCCAGACTGAGTAATTTTGTTGGGCGAGGTGGTGGGTGTAATTGGATTTAATGACGTACCCCATTTTCTGTATTTAACACCAAGAGCGTTAATTAAATGAAAGAAACATTTTCAGCAAGGAAAAATTCAGACTTATATGTTGCAATATCCAGAGTCGTGCACAGTATTACTGAAGATCAAAGATCATTCTGATCTTAATCAAGATGATTCCCAAGAACATATGTTGTTGTGCTGCTGAAGTGTTTACCCATAACTCTTTACCAAATGCCAAAATTTATGTGTCTCAGAAATTAAAACTTGTTGTAGGAAAGACAGAAAAATATTGTGGGGATAAAGGAGAAAATGCTGGTTATCTTGTTAGCTCCACTGGCTGAAGGCTAGCGGGCTTATGTCATGGCCAGTTGTCCTCCGTGCGTCCGTCCATGCGTCCGTCCGTCCGTCCGTTAACTTTTATTTTAAACATCTTCTTCTCTGAAACTACCCATACTAAAAATATTGGAAATCTTTGAAAATCTTCTTGTCTGAAACCATAATGCCTAGGGCTACCAAATTTGGCATGTAGCTTTGTCTAGTGGGCATCTATCAAGTTTCTTCAAATTATAGCCCTGGGGTCAAATTTGACCCCGCCCCGGGGGTCACAAGTTTTACATGGGCTTATATAGGGAAAACTTTAGAAATCTCCCTGTACCTAACCATAAGGCCTAGGGCTACCAAATTTTGCATGTGGCTTTATCTAGTGGGCCTCTACCAAGAGTGCCCAAATTATAGCCCTTGGGTCGAATTTGACCCCACCCAGGGGGTCACAAATTTTATGTTGGCTTATTTAGGGAAAACTTTAGAAATCTCCCTGTACCTAGCCATAAGGCCTAGGGCTACCAAATTTTGCATGTGGCTTTATCTAGTGGGCCTCTACCAAGAGTGCCCAAATTATAGCCCTGGGGTCAAAATTGGCCCTGCCCCGGGGGTCACAAGTTTTACATGGGCTTATATAGAGAAAAGAAATCTCCCTGTACTTATTCATAAAGTATAGGGCTACCAAATTTCGCATGTAGCTATATCTAGAGGGCCTTCACCAAGAGTGCATAAATTATAGCCCTAGGGTGGAATTTGATTCACCCCGAGGGGTCAGAAGTTTTACATGGGCTTATATAAAGAAATCTTTGGAAATCTTCTTGTTACTAACCATATGAACTAGGGCTACCAATTTTAGTCCTGTCTCAGGGGTCTTATGTTCAAAACCAATTGGCCAAGTATTGTAATGTTTGGCATGTAGGGATTTTACGTATTAGCCAGTGGAGCGATACAGGGCCATCATGGCCCTCTTGTTTTTTTACCCCTCAGGCATTTGATAACAGTGTGGAAAAAGGAGAAAATACTTGTATGGTATGTTTGTATCTTACATTGTATCAGATGTTTTACACATTTTGCTCCAACCTTGGAGAACAATTGGTGAGACTGAGGACAGGTGAAACTCTGAGAACTTCCTAATTAGCCGATTTCACTTTGCCATTTTTAACCCTTTCAGCACCAAAGGCGAAAACTGACTTTTGCAGAGGGCATAGATCAAGACCAGACTGCACACAGAATGTGCAGTCTGATCTTTGATCTATACCATCCGCTTGTTTAGTCAAGCCTATACAATCCAATCAAAATCTTTGTAAGTTTCAACGGATTGTATTTATAGCTGTCGAAAGAGGTTGAGTGTATTTATTTGGGGTTAAGAGTTAAATGCTTTCAGTTAACCCTTAAAACACCTTTCACAATTTCAATTGCTGCTGCAGCTAGAGTAGATCAAGATCAGACTGCACAGAATGTGCAGTCTGATCTGTGATCTACACTGTCTACTTTGCTGGAACATTCTAGAAAACACTAACCCTAAAATTGCAATTATTTTGGTCTCATTTCTCAAAATAAAAGGTCTGATGAGTATATTCAGTGCTCTAAGGGTTAAGTCATGTCTGAAATTTTTGTTGTTTGGTTAAAGTTTCAGCATTGTGACATCAATTTGTGGTCTATCTAAACTGTGCAGTGAACTTTTAATGTTAAACAATTTGTGACTAAGGAGCGCAATGGAGAGTTGGTTCATGAAGCCTCAGCATAGTGCACTAAACAACTTTCAAGTTTCAAACCATGGTTGTAATCATGACCATGGAGTGCTGGTCTTACAAAAGGTGTCCATGGCCTGTGATAAACAGTGCTTCAACAGAACAAACTGTGGATATGCAGGTTCAAGTCTGTGCCAAAACCGTGCTAGTCCTTTGCAGCGTTACAGAAGGGACAGATGTTCGAAGCGATCTATATTTGATATTTTCTGGGAACAGTTTCATGGTCCGCCACCTGTTACCATGGACCATGTTGCTCAGGAACATGCTGAACAGTCTTTCTCGGTTTCTAGCCAGCAACTTGGGATACCCTTAGGATGTTATAATGTCTATTTGTAAGTACATGTATTTCAGTGTTTTCTTGAGGCTGAGATGGGGGGTTTGTGGAAATGGTGTCATTCAAATTTTAATAGCATAATTTTTCACTAAAACCTTTGTGGTGCTCTATACTCCCCTCATCTGAAGGTATTATTTCACCTTTAGCTCACCTGAGCACAAAGTGCTCAAGATAAGCTTTTGTGATAGTGCTGTGTCCTCCATCTTGTGAGTTGTCTGTTGTCCTTTGAGCAGTCTCAACCATCATCTTGTGTGCACTCTAGAGGCCACATTTTCTGTCAGATACTCCTGAAACATGGACAGAATGTTTTTCTTGATGAAATCTTGGACAGGTGTGAAATTGGGTCACATCTGGTCAAAAAGTAGGTCACTGGGCCAAATCTTAGAAAATTTTTGTGCACACTCTGGAGGCCACAATTTCAGGCAGATACTCCTGAAACTTGGTCAGAATCTTTGTCTTGATAGAATCTTGGACACATTTTAAATTGAGTCTTGTCAGGTCAAAAAGTAGGTCACTGGCATCTGGGCCAAATCCTAGAAAACCTTGTGCGCATTCTAGAGGCCACATTTTCAGCCCAATACTTACTAAACATGCCATAGTTTTATATAAGCTCTTAATATCAAAATTTTGTAAAAGCTCAAGTTATTCTGAAGCACTCTTATAGATTACACCCTATTTTAATATAGCCACATAGCAAGAAAGTTTAGTGTTTCCTGTTTTAAGGAAGAACATGAACAGCCACCAAAATAAAAAAAAGTAATTGGTGTAACAGCTTCTAAGCAAAAGCTTACGTCACAACAGTGTTTGAAGAGTCTAATTGTAGTTCTTTTTGCCAATAGCAATCAATATGAAAGTGACTGTAGGAGACTATGTGGGCCTATAGTACACAGGTTGCATGCCTTTCTGGTTACAAAATACAAGAATTTTTGTCAGTCTAGAACTATATTTGTTAAATTTTTTATGGGGTGACAGAACCTTACTCTTGCCCATATTGACACTTCTTGCTTAGAACAAATGTGGCTTTACTCCTTACCAAACAACAAATTCTAGACTATTCCAAATTGAAAGTTCTGCAGAAGACAGTTTCGAAAATGATACAAAATTAAGTTCTTTGACAGGGTAGAAAACATTTTGGGAAAACAATGTTTTCAAAAGTCTTCTCCAACGGGAGTCGTTAAAAGTTGGAACTGTGTAGTAATCAGTTAAATGATGAAATTTATTGCTTTGATCTTGTTGACTGAGTTAATTATTTCTCTTGTTGCCACAAATTTTCAAAATTGGAGGCCACAAGAAATTAATCTGCCAGAGGACTAATTGTTACCATTCAATAATTTATAGTATTCTATTTCTATTCCTCATTGTCTTCAGTGTGACACAAATCTGATACAGAATTTAGATTTTGGGTGATATGAATCTTTAAATGCCCTGAAATGTTGCTCTAGTGATAAATTTCCTTTCATGTTTTAGGGAAATGTAATCAGTATTTACATTGTACCATTGGGACATGGCTTCTCAAATAAATTAATTTCAGTGCGAAATTGATTTATTACCAATACCAGTACAGATCTCTTTGATGTAACATTTGTCATAGATGAGAAAATATCATTTTTAGTTCAGCTGTTTTTGAAGAAAATGTTGAGGTATTGTTGTAGCTGTCAGGTGTTGTTTGTGTTGTCACGCAAAAACTTATACATTTTATAATATGTCTGTTATTACTGAAGATATCTTCTTCAAACTTAAACAATATGTTATCTATTAAAAGGGGAACCCATTCGACAGGGGCAGGTAACCATCACAGTGTTTTTGATACAGTTATGGCCCTTTTCGACTTAGAATTTTCATAGAATTTTCACTCGCAATCAAGCAACCACTGCTGAGGGTTGGCACCCTTATGCAGTTTTCTTGTTTATCTAAAACACTTCAAAGAAAATGTTACAGAAACTGTCTATGTGAAACCTTGCATGGTTGCTAAGATATAGAACTTGATGCTTCAATATGCACAGTATACCAAATTTTGATGAATTACTAGGTTTTGATGAAATGAATAATTCATATATAGAACACTTCTAAGAAAACTTAGAAAATGATCTATGCCAAACTTTATATGGTTGCTGAGAAATAGAACTTGATGCTTCAATGTGCAGTATACCAAATTTTGATGGACTACTAGGTTTTGATGAAATCAATAATTCATAATTTTTTGCCAAGATAGTTTCAAAGACTACTGTTTTCAATATTTTGTCTGCCATAAAAAGAAACCAGAGACTCAAAATTTATACATAATCCAGAAACTGTTTCTTCGGTGTAAAAAGTTATCAGAAAATATGTTGTAGCACTGATACTAGGTGCTTCAAAATGGGTAGGAGTAATGAGTTTAGACAGAATATTATGGCCGCCAAACAATTGCAAGGCTTGAACAATGACAATAGGGTAAAAACATATCAAGAGATCTTTTCATACTAGCAGACATAGTGTTTTAATCCTTTACCAAACAATCCCTGGTTTTAACGACCTCGAGTAAGAAGCCTTCTGAAAACACTGTGGGAAAAGGAGAAAATGCTGGTAGCCAGCATTTTGTCCTTTTCCCACAATGTTTTCTTCTCTTCCAAAGTCAAGTTTCAATTTTTGAGTCTCATTTATTTTGTCGTCTGCAAAATTTGCTTTCAATTTGGACCAGTCTAAGATTGTGTCGTTTGGTAAAGAGTTAACCCTTTCAGCGCCATAGACAAAAATAGGGGCCTTTGCAGAGGACTTGGATTAAGACAAAATTGTAACGAACATGCCGTTTGATACTGGAGCTTTTCTTACGGGAGACCACTCCCTCATGCATTGCTTCGTCCCGATTTAAATACAATACCTGGCAACTGCGTTAAGGAGATGTCTCTTTAGCTCAGTGGTTATGGTATTGGCCTTTCGTCCAGGCGTTCTAGGGTTCAAATCCTGCCCGGTCCCTTTATCTCTGCCATGCGTTTGTTAATTTGTTTCTTTGTTACGGACTTTGTTCGTAAGACTATACAGTGTTTGCTTGTTTAGCTTTTTAGATAAAACTTTCTCTAAAGTTTGATTGATTGAATTTTGAGGTCACAAAAGGGGATTGAGTTTATATATCTTGGACTGAAAGAGTTGACACTTTACCAAACGACAAAATTCTAACTAATCCAAATTGAAAGCATTTAAAGACAACAAATTAGATCCTGCTTAACGCTTTACCAAACAACAAAATTTTAGACTGGTCAAAATTCAAAGCACTTGCAGATGACAAAATAAACTCAAAAATTGAAATTTGTTTCCAGCAGTGTAGAAAACATTGTGGGAAAAGGAGAAAATGCTGGTAACCAGCATTTTCTCCTTTTCCCACAGTGTTTTCAAAAGGCTTCTATCTCAGGGTCGTAAAAACCAGGGATTGTTTGGTAAAGGGTTAAATGATGATGTCTGTCTTTGATAGGGTAGAAAATATTGTGGGAAAAAGAAGGAAATGCTGGTTACCAGCATTTCCCCCTTTTACAACAATATTTTCAAAAG
The DNA here is from genome assembly GCA_946811185.2 of Hippopus hippopus. Classification (NCBI taxonomy): domain Eukaryota; kingdom Metazoa; phylum Mollusca; class Bivalvia; order Cardiida; family Cardiidae; genus Hippopus; species Hippopus hippopus. The sequence goes on from OX328109.1 coordinate 2,945,570, forward strand.
CCTTCTCTTTCAGGGTTGTTGAAAGTCGGAATTTTGTGGTTAACCCGTTACCACACAATTCTGAGTTTTAACGACCCTGGAGAAGAAGGCTTTTGAAAATATTGTGGGATAAGAAGCATTTTCTTCTTTTCCCACAATGTTTTCTACCCTAACAAGAGTCAAGAGTTAACTCTTTACCAAACAACAAAATTTTGGAATTGTTGACGACAAATTAAATGTGGCTCAAATGGTAGAATTTATCTTTGAAATGGTAGAAAACATAGTGGGAAAAGAAGAAAATGCTAGTAAACTGCATTTTCTCCTTTTCACATACTGTTTTCAAAAGCTTTTTTCTCAGAGTCGTTAAAACTTGGGATTGCGCGGTAAGGGTTTATGTCGCCAGTGGTGATGATAAAACTCGGGGCTTCTGTACAGAGTGGGATGTAAGGTTTGATTGCTGTGTTGTATTGGGGGGTGAATTAAGATATATTGGATGTGACTTTACTCTCATTGTTTGATGACTTTATTGTACACTTGGTTGCAATCATTTCAACATCCATGGCGTAAATCATACCATTATGGTACTCTTTGATGTTATAGAACACCCAACACTACGATAAGTTATCACAACTGCAGTGTCTGTTCTAGGACACGCATTTGCATGATTCAATTCATGCTAATTTTTTTTCAGATCCTGCATAAGTTCAGACCCAATGTATGACAGTCCCGCATAAAAAATAAACAATGAAAATGTCCCAAAACAAAGAATTTACTCGTGTCGCGGCAGAAAATACCACTGTTTTTAATAGAACAGCATCATTGCCGAAACTGTTTCTGTAAAATAATATGTCCATTAAAGTAACCTCCCTTGACAGGGAATGGATCAAAATGGCCCATGTAGACTACTGTTAGATTAATGTGCAATAAATTTTATCAGAAAGAATTTTATAATGTTCCTACTATTATACTTTTTTCAAAAACAAATTTATTTCTAGAGACGGAAATTCTAGAAATTGTCTTGAGACATGTAAAAAGGTCAGTAAGATAACTCACAACATAGTCTTGAACAGGAATAAATGTCTGTTACGTGAGCTACATGTTTTCTATCTGTTTGAAAATTGTCCCCCTTATTTTTTGAAACCCGCTATTTTTCAGAATGAGATGGTGAAATCCCCCTCATTTTCAATTTCTAGAAAAGACATGCTGCTACTTCTATGATGATTGCGGTGATTCATCCATATTGCTATTGCCTAGTGGTTTAGCTATCTCTGAGAGGAGTTGCTCTGCATTATTTAGTCTGCTGACTGTAAATGGATGCTGGTTGATTGAAAGATTTTAATTATTTACTACACGATCCTGACTTTTAAAGACCTTGAGGAAGAAGGCTTTTGAAAACATTGTGGGAAAAGAAGAAAATGCTGTTAACCAGCATTTTCTTCTTTTCCTACAATGTTTTCTACGCAATGAAAGGCCAATTTCATATTTGATGTTACATTTGATTTGTCGTTTGCAAATACTTTCAGTTTGGACAAGGCTAAATTTTGTTGTTTGGTACAAAGTAAAGGGCCCGCCCGAGTAGCTCAGTGGTTAGCGCATCTGACTTGTGATCTGGTGGTTGCGAGTTCGACACCTGGTTGAGGCAAACTTTCTTTCAGGCGATTTTTTGCTTCTCTCCTCTGATGCTTGTGAGAAAAGTATTCATTGACTTTGAAAGCAAGTTGTGTCAGTACTGGTGTGAGAAAGATAGGAAACACATGCATAGGTGCACTTACTGCCATGGTATGATGTAAGCTGTTTAAAAGGCATAAAACTCCAATACAATCAATCAATCAATAAAATGAGTGGTGTGAGAAAGCCAGGAAACTCATGCATAGGTGCACTGACCGCAGTGTCATGACCTAAGCTGTTGCAAGAGCATCAAACTCCAATACAATCTATCAGTCAACAAAGTCAACCCTTAGGCTGCTAAGCGCTACTCACTGACCTTTTGCAGACAGTGTAGATTAAGATCAGACTGCACAGAACAAAAAATCAGGACATATGAATTCCAGATAGATCTACAAGTACTGGACCTGTAATCAAAATTGATCAAAAGTTGTTCTGGTAGAAAAGTGATCATTATAACATTTGGAGGTCAATGTCTCTGAAAGTGCCCTTTCACATAGACTATAAATGGGATTGTCATGTACAAATAATTGCAACAAGGAATTTATTATTTTAATTTGAATAGAGAGTGTATTTTTCAATTATCAGTCTTTGTTGAAGACAATAATTTCTATTCTTTTAATGAGTCAAAGGTCAAGGTCAATTAACTCTGTACCAAAGGATAGAATTTTTAACTTAGTTAAATTGACAGCATTGGCAGAATGACAATTTAAATTGGGATCCAATGACAGTATTTGGCTCTGGAAGTGTAGTAAACATTATAGGAAAATTGGAGAAAATGCTGGTTACCAGCAATTTATTCTTCTCCCACAATGTTGTCAAAAGTCTGTTTCCTTGGGGTTGATAAAACTCAGTGATGGGTATCAGCTATAATAGGAAGAGCATTATCTCCCGCTAGATGGCATTCTACAAATACGCATCTAATTTGGGCATTCTGGGTACAGAAAACCGGACTACTTTTCAAAACAACCGTTACTTTGAATTTCAAAATGAAATAAACGTTTACTCAAAAAAACGCTATCTGGACTGATTCAGTCAGCTATGATCGGCTAGCATGTAACCTATGCACCGGCCATTTATTAAAACAGCCCCTACATGCTTGGGTAATAGGCTAATAGCTTCGGTATAAGCCCTACTTTTCCCTAATATTCGGGGGTGGGTGATGCGTCATAGCAGACAGGTCGAATCTTCGAAGAATATGACATGCGCAGACAACAATAGGAAGAGCAGTTAGCGATGGGGACCAGCTTTAAATTTAGAGTTATAGGAAGGGCAATTAGTGATGGGTACCGGCCCTAAATTCACAGTCACATTCTGACTTGAATAACAAGATAATTTTTCTGGAAAAGTGGAGAACTTGGCTTGAAGCAAGTTCCTCTCACACCTTCCCTAGGATCATTTTCTTAGATTTTAACACTTTTCTTTACCTAAGGCGGAAATAGATTTTTGCAAATACCTGTAGTTTAGATGAAGATCAGACAGTACAGAAGGTACAATCTGATGTTCATTCTATACTATCAACATGTTTTGTCTATTTCTGTTGAAATTAAAGAAATACTGAAAAAACTCCATTAACCCTTTACCAGATGACAAAATTTTAGACTTGTCCAAATTGAAGTCATTTGCAGATGAGAAAATAAATGTGACTGAAAAAATGAAAGTTGTTTTGGGAAGGTTAGGAAACATTATGGGAAAAGGAGAAAATGCTGGTTACCAGCATTTTCTCCTTTTCCCTTAATGTTTTCAGAAGCCTTCTCTGTCAAGGTCGTTACTAGTTGGGATTGTGTTGTAAAGGGTTAACTTCACCTTGATCCCTAATCAACAAGGCTTTTAACCTCCATACTCTGGAACAGGATTTGGCTTAACCCTTTATCAAACAACAAAATTTTAGATCAGTCCAAATTGAAAGCATTTACAGACAACAATATAAATGTGAGTACAATGATCAGATTTGTCAATGAAAACGTTGAAGACATTGCGGGAAAAGAAGAAAATGTTGGTTACCAGCATTTTTCTCCTCTTCCCACAACGCTTTTCGAAAGTCCCCCTTCTTAGGGATCTTTAAACTTCGGAAACTTGAGATAAAGGGTAAAATGTCTGTCAGGAAAAGTCTATAGCAAGAGCTGTTACTTGCTAATGAAAAGTGATAGGTCCAATTCTACAACAATATAAGCAATATTTGTTTCCTTTTAAAGGTTATTCTGCTGTCTGTAACATTTTCTGGCAATGTTTTTAGAAGCCTTCTTGTTCAGGGTCATTAAAAGTCGGGTCGTTCAATGTCTGCGTTTGTAGGTAAAGAGCATTATCTTCTGCTAGGTGGCATTTTTGAAATACACATCTATCTGATTTGGGCATTCTTGGTACAGAACTGGACTACTTTTCAAAACGACAACCGTGACTTTGAATTTCAAAATAAAAGTAAGCGTTTACTCAATAAAATGCTACCTGGTACAATTCATTCAGCTACGGACAGCTAGCATGTAACCTATGCAGCCCCTAAAGACTTTGGTAATAGCTTCGGTATATTAAAGCCCAGGCACTTCTTGTTGATATGTCTTTTGGAAAAACCCTGCATGAATCCTAGTTTCCCTAAAGTCTATATTCAGAAATTGTATTCAAAGATGAGCAGTTAAACAAGAGTGTTTTGTGAAAATTATTTTTCCCTTTTGAAAAAATGAAAATTTCAAGATATTTGGAGCGAAAAACAGGCTACATTTTTCAACTGATGTATTGTTTATGGCCATTTTCTCCATTGCTAATTTATAAGAGGTGTATTGATATTAGTCTGTATAGGATGGTTTGATGCGTCATAGCAGACGGGTCGAATCTTCGAAGAATATGAATATGACATATATGCAGACAATGAGGTAAAGAGTTACACATCTGTCAGGAAAAGTCTATAAGAAAGGATCTGTTAACCCCTAGTGAAAAGTGATAGGTTCAATTCTACTACAACATAAGCAATTTTTTTTCCTTCAAAAGGTTTTTCTGCTGTCTGTAACATTTTCTGCCAATGTTTTCAGAAACCTATTTATTCAGGGTCATCAAAAGTCAGGGCGTTCTACGTCTGGATTGTTGGGTATACTGTCAGGAAAAGTATATAGAAAAAATCTGTTAATTCCTAATGAAAGGTGATAGGTCCAATTCTACTGCAATATAAGTGACCTTTTTTCCTTTTAACTCATTACCAAACGACAAAATTCTAGGTCTGTCCAAATCGAAAGCATTTGCAGACGACAAAATAAAAGTGACTGAAAACTTGAAATTTGTTTTGTCAAGGGTAGAAAACATTGTGGGAAAAGGAGAAAATGCTGGATACCAGCATTTTCTCCTTTTCCCACAATGTTTTCTAAAGGCTTCTTTCTCAGGGTCGTCAAAAGTAGGGATTGTGTGGTAATGGGTTAAATGTTTTTCTGCTATCTATTCTCACAAGGTTTTCAGAAGCCTTCTTTTTCAGGGTCATTAAAAGTCGGGTCGTTCTACCTCTGGATTGTGAGGTAAAGGGTTGAATTTCTATCAGGAAAAGTCTATAGAAAGATCTGTTAGCCACAGATGAAAAGTGATAGGTCCAATTCTCAGCTACAATATAAGCAATCTTTTTTTCCTTTTTTTCCTTTTAACTCTTTACCAAATGACAAAATTATAGACTGGTCCAAATTGAAAGCATTTGCAGACAACAAAATAAATGTGACTGAAAAATTGAAATTTGGTTAGGGAAGGGTAGAAAACATTTTGGTAAAAGGAGAAAATGCTGGTTAACAGCATTTTCTCCTTTTACCAAAATGTTTTCAAAAGGCTTCTTTCTCAGGGTCGTTAAAAGTCGGGATTGTGTGGTAAAGGGTTAAAGGTTTTCTGTTTAACATTTTCTCACATTGTTTCCAGAAGCCTTCTTTTTCATGATCATTAAAAGTCGGGTCGTTCTGTGTCTGGATTGTGAGGTGAAGAGTTCAATTCCGTCAGGAAAAGTCTATAGCAAGAGCTGTTAACCCGTAATGAAAAGTGATCGTTCTAATTCTACTACAATATAAGCAATCTTTTTTCCTTTTAAAGGTTTCTTTGCTGCCTGTTACAGATTATTTATCCCATTACTTTACCAAATACAGTTACTTTGTGCACCCCAAATGATTTTGAAAAAATTTCAAAGCTCTGCCAGAGGACAAAATTCTAGAGATGTCCAAATTGAGAGTAATATCAGACGACAAAATTTAATGTTGCTCAAATGACAGATTTGTCTTTGGTAGGGCAGATGACATTGTGTAAATGGAAAGAAAGCAGCCGCTAGTAACCCGTGTTTTCTCCTTTATCCTCAAGATCGTAGGCAGCAAATTTTCTCATAGTTCCTCAAGGTCGTTCAAACTTGGGATTATCTGTCACAGAGTTGAAGTCCTACCAGAAGACAAAGTCTTAGAGATGTCGAGATTGTAGGAATTTTTAAACAAAAAATTTAATGTGGCTCAAATGATGGGATCTTTCGTTGAGAGGTACCAAACATTGTGTTGGTTTACTGAAGAATCGAGATTAGTATTCTGTTGTAGAATCTAACATTGTACCAAGGTTGGTACTCCAGTGTTTAGCTTGATACAGTACCAATATTCTGGTACACTAGTGCTGAAAGCACAAATTAATGGTATATTCAGTGATTGGGAAAGAATTTTTTTCAATGGGACAATGGCCCTTCCTCCAAGAAAATCAATGTGACATTCTGAAAACCAATGTGACAATTTCAAAAGAACACCAAAATCTTAATTGCTTACATTTATTGGTATAAAACGGTACCATCCAAATACAGTGTTAACCCCTCTTGTAGGCTAATGCCTATGCTTGGTTTCCAGCTTAAAAGCTTGGAACCATGCATAGTCATTTGACCACAAAATAGTTAAGTAGCCTTCTCCATCAGCATAATATGCACTGTATGAAAGCTTCTATCAAGTTTCCTCTACAATTAAAAAAACATCAACTGTAACATGGAAGGGAGGATTGTGACATTTTTAGCTGTTCAGCAATGGAGGATGTTTGCTGCGTGTCATTTAACCCTTTACCACACAATGACGACTTTTAACGCCCCTGAAAGAGAAGGCTTTTGAAAACATTGTGGGAAAAGGAGAAAATGCTGGTTACCAGCATTTTTTCCTTTTCCCACAATGTTTTCTACCCTATCAAAGAAAAATCATTTCATATGAGCCACGTTAAAACTGTCATCTACAAATGCTTTTAATTTGGACAGGTCTAAAATTTTGTCGTGTGGTAAAGGGTTAAGACGTGCTTTGGGTAGCCTCGGACGTAGACGTGATCTGACGGTCGCTCTGATGCACAACAGGATCATCCATCTGAGAGAGCTCAGAAACGATCTTTTTGGAAAAAAAAAATTACTAATGGAACTCTGACCTTCAGGCATTATTGATTTCTTTTTCGGGGGCATCTTTTACTGTTTTAGTAATGACTGAAATTCAATTTTACGGCAAAACTAAAGCCCAAGACCTGTTTCAACAGATGAATTTACAATAAAAAAATAGGCTTAATATTTAACAAGCATTTGTTTCTCTGACAGCATGATGACGTCACACACACTTACGGCTACTCATTTTATAGAGTGGCTTCCTTGTCGCTGATCAAAGCAGGTTCATCCCATTTAGTTTCGTACTTTATGGAGGTTGGAAATTGAAAAGGATAATGGCGCTCTTGGAGGCAAAAACCATGTGACAATTTGGAATTTGATGTGACTATGGCGCATGGCGCAAGCCTTTCCCAGTCACTGTATATTCTGTTTTTAGAATATTCATACAAAAGCAAATATGTTTAACCATATAGTACTGGTTGAAATATGTTAATTTCTTTCTGTCACTTGTTAAGAATGTCTCGGCAAAGCAGACGGTGTAGATCAAAGATCAGAATTCTTGTATTGTGCAGTCTGATTTTGATCTATATTTGCCACAAAGGTAACCATAGTTGTAAAAGGCGCAATAGTGATATTGGCCTAAGCATCCTTGAAGTCTCAGGTCAAACCCATAAGGAACATAACGTCAGAATCAAACACAAAGGCAGACCAATGCATCATGCTTAATGTCAAAGCCTTCATGTTGACTCAGTAAAAAAATGTATCATCCAACCTTAATTTAATACTGCTTTATTTGTTACCCTCTTTTATATCTTTAAGTACCTGTCCTTGTCAAATCTTTTTAAGATCAGGAGATAGTTTCAGAGACTGCCTAAAGTAAACTGGTGTCTTCTGCCGCAATTTATTGAAGAGAATTCTAATGTACCCTGGAAGACTGATAAATCGAGCATATAGTGTAGTATCAACTACAGTAGAATCTCGGTGATTCGAATGCCGATTTTTCGAAACTACCGGATTTTTCGAAGAAAATCTGGCGGTCCCTATCTCTTCGAATTACTGAGATTTGACTATAATTAAGTCTTTAACCCTGTACCCACACAATCCCAAAATTTTAACGACCCTTAGAAAGGAGGCTTTTGAAAATATCGTTTGAAAAGGATAAAATGCTGGTAACAAACATTTTTTACCTTTTCAGACAATGTTTTCTGCTATTTCAGACACAAATTCCGTCATTTGAGTCTACAGAATTTGTCGTCTACAGATGCTTTAAAATTTGGTGGGTCTAACATCTTTTTGTCTGGCAAAGAATTCAACTTTACATGATGAAAAAATGTTTGACTTTTTCCAGTCTGAGTCATTTGAAGATGACAATTACAGAATTGGTCTTTGAAATAGTAGAAAACATAGTTGTCAGGATACCGTAGCCACCAGGGTTTCTACTAAGTTATCTCAAAATTCATGTAAGGTTCAGTATTCATGCTTTCCGGTAGGATATTGAGAAATAGCGGTGAAAATATTTTTCGATATTCCACGGATATGACCAGTGAAAATACCGATTTTTATATTCTAGTTACCTAGGTAAAACGCGCGTGACTCACAACCAGATGGAAATATGACGTCATTTACCTTACATTTCTCGCGCTTGACGTAATATTGTAATGCTTTGCTATGCGGAGGGGGTACGCCACGGGGAATAACTGAAAAGACTGTACTGGATTTTGATAAAGTTCCTCCCAGAAAGAGTTAAAAGCATGAAATAAATAGAATATTTGTTTTTTTCGGTGAAAGATCGAAATTTATTTCATCTCGTGGACACCATCGGTAATATTTTCACTCGTAGCTGCGCCACTCGTAAAAATATTACCGATGATGTTCACTCAATGAAATAAATTTCGATCTTTCACCCAAAAAAAACCAAATATCCTCTATTTATCCCTATACCACACAATCCAGAGCTTTAACAACCCTTTGAAAGAAGGCCTTTGAAAACATTAAGGGAAATGAAGAACATTATTATTCTTTTCTAACTGTTCAAGGACAATTTTAAAGCAATTTATGCAAGCCAGATTCAATTTGTCGTCTGGAAGTGCGCTAGGTTGATTTGAAAGTTTCATAAAAAGTATGAGGCAACAGTATTGTTTTGGATCTCATCAGTAGTGTTTTAACTCTTTACCAAATGACAAAATTCTAGACTGATCCAGATTCAAAGCATTTGCAGATGACAAATTGAAGGTTAGACAAATGACAAAGATAGACCTTGATAGGATAGAAATCAAAAGTTTTCGAAAGTTTTCAAAAGCTATATTTCTAGGGTTGTTAAAACTTCGTATTGTGTGGTAAAGGGCTAATCTTACTTTTTAACTCTTTACCAAACGACAAAATCATAGACTTGTCCAAATTGAAAGCATTAGCAGACGACAAAATAAATATGGCTTGAAAATTGAATTTGTTTTGGGAAGAGTAGAAAACATTGAGGGAAAAGGAGAAAATGCTGGTTACCAGCATTTTCTTGTTTTCCTACAATGTTTTAAAAAGGCTACTTTCTCAGGGTCATTAAAAGTCGGGATTGTGTGGTAAAGGGTTAAGCACTTGTGGGAAAAAAAAAATGATCAGTTGCAGAGTCCAAAGAATCCACTTGTCTGCTTGTATTTACGAGTAAGAAACGGATGAGGACGAGTGAATTTATATCAGTCATAGTCGTCCGGCAGGACGAGTGGTAAATAGGAGGTAGTACACAAATAAGTTTTCATATGAATATGTAACTTACAAGAAACAAAACGGCCATTCCATTACTTAATTAAGGGTACATATTCAGGAAATCAAATACTGAAACAGGATATAAAACATGCTGGTCCCCTTGCCAAATATAGACAGGTTTCAAGGCAGCCTAATGATATAACTTGGTATCTTTCATTGCAAATAAAAATGTTTTAATATGCTGTGGGTTATTAAATATAAGCAATTTTGCTTATTATTACAGCGAATGATACTGACTCAAACACTTTTCCAAAACCAATTCAAAAAACTTTGTTGATTTGGGTTATTAATTTATATTACATGACCGGATAAATGGTACCTATTAGTGAAACCCGGTACTTAAGGTTCGTTGCTACGGGAGACAATATAATCAGCATTTCCGTTTCGTCTGAAGGGTTAGAAGGGTTGTCCTTGTTAGAAGATCAAATCAGGGCAAGTGTTTTTTTGACGGCACTAAGTGTCCTGCAGGACAAGTGCCTTTTCTGGAAATTTTTGGACCCTGAGCTGATTAAAAAAGATCTTGGGTAACCCGTGACCGCACAATGCCAAGTTTTAATGACCCTGAAAATGAAGGCTTTTGTAAGCATTGTGAGAAAAGGAGAAAATGCTGGTAACCAGCATTTTCTCCTTTTCTCACAATGTTTATCTATTCAAAGATAAATACTACTACTTGAAAAATAGTTGAATTGTCATTTGTAAATTCCTGAAATTTTGACAAGCCTGAAATTTTGTGTGGTAAAGGGGTAAGCATTGTCTCCTTTTCCTGCAATGTTTTCACAAGGCTTTTTCCTCAGGATCGTTTAAACTAGGGATTGTCTGGTAAAGGGTTAAGGAATTTTGTAGAAGACAGGATACAAAAGTACAGAAGAAAATTTTAGAAACTTCATGAGCCCACATAGCTCAAAGGTAGAGCGTAGGACCTGCAAACATCAAGTCTTGGTACACTGGTGGGTGTTTGTTCAGGCCCCATGGCTTGCCATCTAAAATCACTGATAGTCTTTTGGATGAGATCTTCAACCGAGGTCCTGTATGATGGTGTTATACACTGAGCACGTGAAAGAACCAGGCATAACTTAGGATGGGTTTTGTCTTGTATCTTGCCCTATTCTCATGTAACAAAACTAACAGCCATCAGAGGGCATCCCTTATACGAGCAACCGGTGGCAAATGATAAATAAACTGAAAATCAATCAATTAGAAACCTCCGTATCTTGATAGCTACTTGTGTTTGAGCTCGTATAATTAATTCATAACATTTCCATGCAGGAAAGAAAACTACGGAGTAATGTTTCTGAGTGCGGAACATCATGCTATCTTGTCATTATTTTCCTTGGAACTAGAATTACATGGTATTGAGTGTAATATGATTGTTGATGTCTTAAACCTTTTACCACATGACAAAAATGTAGACTTGTCCAAATTGAAAGCATTTGCAGACGACAATTATTGAACCCTTGACTGCTCAATCCCTACTTTTAACAACCCTGAGAAAGAAGCCTTTTGAAAACATTGTGGGAAAAGGAGAAAAATACTGGTAACCAGCATTTTCTCCTTTTCCCACAATGTTTCCTACCCTATCAAAGACAAAGTCCATCATGTGAACTAAATTTCAATTGTCATCTGCAAATGCTTTGAATTTGGACAAGTCTATGTTTTTGTCATGTGGTAATGGGTTAAATGGGGTTCAAGCGATGGAATTTGTCTTCGAATGGGTAGAAAACATTGTAAAATTATATTCAAAGTAGCTCCAACGAAGTAATTTGTCTTTAAATGGGTAGAAAACGTTGTAAAATTATATTCAAAGTAGCTCCAACGAGGTAATTTGTCTTTGAATGGGTAGAAAACATTGTAAAATTATATTCAAAGTAGCTCCAAGGAGGTAATTTGTCTTTGAATGGGTAGAAAACATTGTAAAATCATATTCAAAGTAGCTCCAAGGAGGTAATTTGTCTTTGAATGGGTAGAAAACATTGTAAAAAAGGAGAAAATGCTGGTTACCAGCATTTTCTCCTTTCTTACAATGTTTTCAAAAGTCTGTTTCACGAGGGTTGTTAAAACTCGGGATTGTCTGGTTCAGGATTAATCCTTTACCGAATAGTAGAATTTCTGGTTGGTCGAATTTGATCGAAGCTTTGCAGGTGAAAAAAATAAGTGTGACACAAATGATAGGATTCATCTTTGAAAGGATAGAAAACATTGATGGAAAAAGGAAAAAATGCTGGGTTCCAGTATTTTCTGAGTTTGTTTTCAAATCGTCTTTCCTGAAGGTGGTAAAAATGTGGTATCTTAACCCTTAATCAAACAATCCTGTGTCGTAACGACCTTGCAGAAGAAGTCCTTAGAAAACATTGTAGGGAAAAAGTGAAAATGCTGGCAACCAGAATTTTCGCCTTTTCCCAGAATGTTTTCTATCCTATCACAGACAATTCTCACCACTTGAGCAGTGTTTAAGTTGTCGTCTGCGAATGCCTCCAATTTGGACAATTCTACACTTTCGTTGTTTGGTAAAGGGTTAAGGGTTTACCCTTTACAAGACGGCAAAGTTTCAGACTCGTCCAAATTCACAGTATTTGCGGAGGACAAATCAAATGTGGCTGTGATGCAAAACAGAATGGTTTTGACTGTAAAATATTCCAAGTAAACCTGTTACTCAAGGGAAATAATTGCTGCCAAACTGTCCAAACTAATTAAGAATGTTTTTTGCCAGTTGTTATTTTGTGTGCCTAACAGGTTTGTTTGTATTGGAGTTTAACGCTGTTTTGAAAACCTTAGGTCATATCACGGCGGCAAGTGCACCTGGCTTTCTCACACCAGTGCTTCTACAAATTTCTCACATGCATCAGAGATGAGAGGCAAAAAATCGCAGTAAAAAAGATTTGCCCCAACCAGGTATCAAACTGGCAGCTACCAGGTCACAAGTCAATATGCTAACCACTGTGCTACCTGGCCGGGCATCTAACAGGCTATGTACAAAAAAAGCCAAGTTGAGAATGGTGAAAATGTTTGAATTTGAGCATTTTTTCCATTGCCACAATGTTTTCATTAGTTTAACCCTATCGACAAAATTTTAGAGAGGTCAGAATTGAAAGCATTTTCAGATTAAAAATAAGGTGTGGCTCAAATATTAAGATGTGTCTTTGAAAGGGAAGAAAACATTTTGGGTAAGGGAGAAAATGCTGGATACCAGCATTTTCTCCTTTTCCTACAATGTTTTCAAGAGCCTGCTTCCTCAGGATCGTTAAAACTTGGGACTGTATGGTAAACTGTTGATGCTCCAAAATGAAGTGTAGGGGACATTATTTTTTGGGGATGAAGATTTGAATTATTTGTTGCTTGTAATGGACTCAACACACTTTGTCACCAAGACTTTCTTTCGTTGTTTTAGAAGAATTTTGTATTAAGAGAAATCCAAAATGCAGAAAGGATCATCTATGGACAGCAACTGTCAGAAATTGCTTTTTTTTAAGTACTTCACGAGAAGATATTTTGCACTTTTAAGCTTCACTGTTTTTGAAGAAAACGTCAAGTTATTGTCATAGCCCTGGCGTTGTTGTGCAAAAACTTTGACATTTTATGATGATTTTGTCATTACTGAAGTATTTTCCTTAAACTTGGACAAGTTAACAATCAGGAAGGGAATCAATGCAACAAGGGCAGATAACTACCTGTATCAAAGTATTTTTGACACACTTAGCCCCTTGTTTGACTTAGAATGTTCACTGAAAGTCAAGCAACTGCAGGTGAGCACTGGCGTCAGCATGCTCTTGTTATTGTACTGTGTTGTTTCTAGTCTGAAAATATAAACAATATTTCAATGTCAGATTGATTTTACTGTATTTTCACATAGGCTTCATATACAATGTTTTCTACCCTTTCAAAGACAAATAGTATTTTATCCTGTCACTTCCGGGTTTACCTGACGGATAACAGGGTGCCGTATATTTTTTTTGTTATCCGTCAGTTGGTCACATGACCGCTAAGTGCGCACCTGCTGACTGGGACTATTTTCAACCAAGCGTCTTACTGCCGTAATGAATGAATCAATCGCTAGCGAATACTTTTGCTCGTTTAATTAATAGTCTGTTATGTTAAAACACATTGTCTTCTCCGCCACAATATTTTTCTGCGGAGATACGTCACGTTTGATAATTATGACGTAGCCAATATCATTCATGACGTCATTATTACAGCTGCATATCCAGAGGGTTATGTAAACACGGTTCTTCATTTCAAGTTTCTCATAGATCTAGTGAGAAAGATGTCAATATGTGCCTTATTTCGAGCGAAATGTTCAATTTAGTCGGATTTTTGGATTATAATTCAGAAAAAGGATAAATAAAATAGATGGTTGGTGTCTTGGATTAAGAAAGTCGATCAGGCTCGGCTCCGGAAATTTATTGAAGGTACGGTCTTTATCAATGTTTTTTTTCCGTTTGTTTGTTTTGTTTTGTTCCGTTACAGTGAGTGACAGGATAAATAGAATAGATGGTTGGTGTCTTGGATGGGTTAAGTTTATCGGGCTCGGCTCCGAAATTTATCCGGTTCGCCTTCGGCTCACCAGATAAATTCCTCCGCCTTGCCCGATAAACTTAACCCATCCAAGACACCAACCATCTATTCTCTATATATAAGACATATTTAAAATGGAGTCTACAAAATAAATTCTATCATTGGACGAGTCTAGACGTTTGTCGTCTGGTAAAGAGGTAATATAGGGTCAAATTGTATTTTTTAGGATAATCTAGCATTCCTTTTTAAAAAGAAATTTCTTATTGATGTCAAAAATGAGGCTTATTATAAAGGTTTTTCTACACTACTTGCATTCAGTCAAGTGGGAAATAAATAGGAACATTATAGCCACCCAAATGTTTCTACTATATTAGAGAACAATAGGATTCTAATCATTTACAGAAAAAATAATGGACATTTTGTCTGCAAATGAAGGAGATTAAGCCCAAAAAATTACGGAGCGATAAGATTCCCATTAGAGAGAGGATATTTGGGCGAGAGCTGTCACTGTAAACAGTTTGAATGTCTCCGGGGAAATAAGCAAAAATTGAAATAATAAACACTAATGTGTACCAGTTTGTTCACAGCATGATCCTGTAACAAGCTACAGATATCAGGGGGTTGTAACGCATAGTTAGTTTGCTGTTATTTACTGGTGGTTACTGGAAAAGCAGCGCATTAGTACATAATGAATCTATTAGTACTGACTGTATTTCCAAGACATGAGAGAATTCCCAAGATGTGAAGTGCAACAAATTCAATAGTTTAACTCTTTACCTGACAATAAACTTTCGGATTTGTCCTTTTACATTTTGAATATCTCTTAAATTATGGTACCATACAATCTCAAGGTTCAGTTTGTGGAAAAGACCAATGGTATACAGTTTAAGGCCAGTAAAGAATTAGAGAATGAGTAGTATATATTCAAGATTGGATTACATACATGTATTACATTTCTGCAAAGTCTGATTTTGATCTTAACAGGAATTCTGCATGGCTCAGTGGCAAAGTGTAGGATTTGTTACATGGAGGCCCCTGGTTCCAGCTTCTGTGAAGTACTTGTTTTTTGTGGGAGTGTCTTCAGGAAAGAAACTGTAGATCCCTAGGATATGCATTAATTATCGAGCTGTTATCCAAATATGACTGATATAAATTAATGTTGAAAGCAGTGTAAAACACCATTCCACAACAAATGCTTTGTATTGGTGCCCATTGCATGCATGGCAAACACAGTAAAACCAGTTGAAAGCTTATCCTTATTGTGGTGGGCATTTTTACAGAGGTCCCTAGGTAACAATAAAATGAGGACACATGAAATAAGATAATGTTGTCTGACTTTTTTATGGCCCTAAAGGGAAAGTGTTTGTGTTAATCACACTGTCTGTATTTTATACTCTGCCAGCAAAACAAATTGTTTGGGGGTATCTATAGTTAACCGAAGATAAATGTGAACAGGGTGAAACATTGTTTCACTACAGGAGAGTCAGCAAACTTGTGCATTTGCAACTTTCATTGTGATTGGTTGGCTATTATATGTACAGGAGTTACAGCCCTTTGAATTTGTTTTCTGTTCTTGTGTCAAGGCAACAGGTTGCGGGGAGGATTAATGTCAGTCTGTCCCAGTTCTTTTATTCATCTGCTTATTACCCCACTGGCTGAAGGCCAGCAAGGTTTAATAGTTATAATGTCCGTGGCCCTACAGTGTCTGTCAAGCTTCCGTCTGTGTGTGTGTACACGTCTTATAATTTCAAACATTATCTCCTCTGAAATTACTCATCCAGTTTTGACCAAACTTCACAGAAATGATCCTGCAATGATCCTCATTAGAATTGCTTAAAAGCATTTGATTTTGATAAAAACTCTGGTTTCCATGGCGACAACCTTCAAACTATTGGAAATCTTTAGAAATCTTCTTGTCAGAAACCCTATGGCCTAGGGCTACCAAATTTGGCATGTAACTTCATCAAGTGGACATTTACCAAGATTGTTCAAATCATGGCCTAATGGGTCAAAATGGCCACGCCATGCTGGGGTCACAAATTTACGCAAGCTTATACAGTGATATATAGTGATAACTTTAAAAGTCTTTAGAAATCTTCTTGTCTGAAACTGTATGGCCTAGGGCTACCAAAGTTGGCATGTAGCTTCATCAAGTGGACATTTACCAAGATTGTTCAAATTACAGAAATAAACTAGAATCTACTGCTACATTCATACTTGGTCAAAATTTCAGGCAGACAGCAGTTACTTTGAAAATTCTAGGGGGAGTCTAGACTCCCCTGGCCATCTCGCTGGATCCACCAATAATCAAATTATGATATGTAGGAAATGGCTAAGACATGGTACATTAAACATGAAACCAACAGTTACTGTTTCTGTGTGTAGAATTGCCACAGAATATCATCTTATTTTTACTTAAAATGACAATAAAAAAGTTTGCAACATCAAAAAAACATTCATTAAACAAGACAACAGCTTTAGTTCTAGACTTTCAAAGAAATTTCATGCGGTCCAGAGGGACAATAGAGTATCTTGTTTCTGATGAGATGAAAGAGCTTTGTTTTTAGAATTAGATTAAAAAACCCTTTATTGAACAATAAACATTTTTATGCCCCCCTTCAACGAAGTGGGGGTATATTGCTTTGCTAATGTCGGTCGGTCGGTAGACCTTACCTTGTCCGGATGATAACTAGACACAGAATTGACCTAGGTTCGTCATATTTGGCACAGACATGCGTCTCAGAGTGTAGATGATCCCTATTGATTTCGAGGTCAATCGGTCAAAGGTCAAGGTCACAGTGACCGTCAACATGTTGATATATAGACCAAACCTTGTCCGGATGATAACTAGACACAGAATTGACCTAGGTTCGTCAAATTTGGCACAGACATGCGTCTCGGAGTGTAGATGATCCCTATTGATTTCGAGGTCAATCGGTCAAAGGTCAAGGTCACAGTGACTGTCAACATGTTGATATATAGACCAAACCTTGTCCGGATGATAACTAGACACAGAATTGACCTAGGTTCGTCAAATTTGGCACAGACATTCGTCTCGGAGTGCAGATGATCCCTATCGATTTTGAGATTAATCCATCGAAGGTCAAGGTCACAGTGGCCTTCAACTTAATGATATTTAGACCTAACCTTGTCCAGATGATAACTAGACAGGGAATTGACCTAGGACCTTCAAATTCTGTACAGATATTCATCTTGGAGTGTAGATGATCCCTATCGATTTTAAGGTTAATCCATGAAAGGTCAAGGTCACAGTGACCACCAGATGATTCAGGGCCCACTCTGCCATTTGCCACTTAAGCCATTTGCTCAAAAAAAATTAAAGTGTCTCAAAAATCATCATGTGGCTCAACTTGTGGCTTCAACACTTTATCCGCGTGTTATCGGGGACGTAGTAAGCATCAAAGTTGACTGTGAAAAAGCGGAAGTCGAACGCGCATGCCGAAAAGAAAATCGATAACCCAGTCTGTGTATCGGTGACTGTTTACAATCTTGTATGTATACACACTGCGGTGTGTATAATTATGCGAACTGTTGACAGATTATCACGTTTAACAATTGAAGTGGGCTATAAATCAAAAAGATGACATCGATATTTCCCAATCAATTCTTTTGATATCAGTTTATGAACCGTGCCACTTCCTGTATCAATGTGGCAGTAGGGGGGCATGACTGTTTTACAAACAGACATCTTGTAACTCTTTACCCAACGACAAAATTTATCTCTGGTCCAAATTGAAAAAAGTTGCAGGCTACATGTGGTAAAATTTGACTGTGATGGGATAGTACACATTCTGGAAAAAGGAGAAAATGCTGGTTACCAGCATTTTCTCCTTTTCCTACAATGTTTTCAAAAGCCTTCCTGAAATTCGTCGAACTTGGTATTGCATTGTAAAAGGATTCTTTCATTACTGCTTTTCACCCTATAACCACACAAGCCTGAGTTTTGACGACCCTGACAGAGAAGGCTTTTGAAAACAATTTGGGAAAAGGAGATGATGCTGGAAACCAGCATTTTCTCCTTTTACCAAATTGTTTTCTGCTCTTTAAAAGACAAATTCCACCATTTTAGCCACACTGGATTTGTAGTCTGCAAATGCTATCACTTTGGACATGCGCAAAATTTTGTCGTTTGGTAAAGAGTTAATTTAATTTTTAGTTTCAATGAAGGCATATTGTTTAACCTTTTACCACACAGTTCAGAGTATTAATGGCCCAAAGAGAGAAGGCTTTTGAAAACAGTTTAAGAAAAAGGAGGAAATGCTGGTAAATAGCATTTTCTCCCTTTCCCACAAGGTTTTTCACTCTTTCAAAGACAAATGCAGCTGTTTCAGCCACATTCGATTTGTTGTCTTCAAATGCTTTCAGTTTGAACAAGTGCATGATTTTATCGTTTGGTAATGATTGATTGTATGGTGTTTAAAGCCGTTTTCAACATTATTTCAGTTATATAGCGGCAGCCAGTGCAGCTATCCATGCTTTCCTGGAGTCTCTTTTACCAGTACTCCGCACAATTTTCTTTCCAAGCCACTGGCTGCTTTCCCACTTAACCATCGTCGAGACAATGGTCAGCGGTGGAAGAGGAACGAATCCTGTCGCAATGACTATCCTCAATTCTCAGAAAGAAATTGACCAAGGCAGGGATCGAACCCACGACCCCCTGTTCTCAAGTCCTGTATGCTACCGACTGAGCTACCGGGGCTCAGCTTATCATTTGGTAAAGAGTTCATTTAATTATTGGTTTCTTTGAAGGAACAGTGTTTAAACAGAAGCCATCCATGAAGACTAAAGCCCCTAGAGACTGCCCTCCCTCTCTGTTACTACAAGAACTCCTTATCAGAGAGCAATTTAGTCTTAACACTTAAAGTGCCTTTCACAACTATAGTTGCCGTTGCGGCCATTGTAGATCAAGATCAGACTGCACAAAACATGCAGTCTGATCTTTGATCTACAGTGTCCGCTTTGCTGAAACACTACAGACAAAAAAACAACTACATAAGTGCAATTGTTAAGGTCTTATCCCAGACTTCAAATGTCCATTGGGTTTACTCAGCACTTTAACTCTTTACCACACAATCCCGACTTTTAACGACCCTGAGAAAGAAGCCTTTTGAAAACATTGTGGGAAAAGGAGAAAATGCTGGAAACCAGCATTTTCTCCTTTTCCCACGTTTTCTACCCTTCCCAAACCAAATTTCAATTTTTTAGTCACCTTTATTTTGTTGTCTACAAATGCTTTGAATTTGGACCAGTCAAAAATTTTCTGGTGTGGTAAAGACTTAAGGGTAAAACTCACCCTTCACCACACAACAAAATTCTGCTCTTGTCCAAATCCAAAGAAAGTGCTCGCCACAAATTAATTGTAGCTGAAATTGTGGTATTTGTCCTTTAAAGACTGGAAAAAAACTGGAAAAAGGATAAATGCTGGTTACCAGCATTTTCTCCTTTTCCCACCAATGTTTTCAAAAGTTTATTCCTCAGGGTCGTTAAAAACTCGAGATTGTGTTGTAAGTGAAGAAGATAAATTACAGAAAGTGATGTATTTCCAAATGATGTAAACTTTGACTCTGAGGACTGTTGAAAAACATGGCGTCCTGGTATTTATTGTCTTGAGACATTGCACCATTTCTTGTGAATGGCTGTTTGCCATGCTCAAGAAAACCATTACCAACCCTTGGTGCTGCAAATAAACAAAATGAAAATATTCAGTCAGGGAGGGAATACCAACTGAAATTATTGCCATTTCAAGACTACTTGGCCAGAACAACTCTGCAAAAGATGCATGTATTGTGCATTCAGGGTCTACATTCACCAACCATTCTTAAGAGCATTTTTAGTCTTATTCTCAAGAATTTTCTAAATTTGAAAGTAACACAACTTCTGATTGGCTAAACCAAATGGTTTAGCCAATCAGAAGTTGTGTTACTTTCTAAATCTAGAAAACGGATCCTGGTGAAACTGAACCCTGATCTTGATCCGCAGAGTGCAAAAGTAACTTTGTTTTTTGGAACTCTATAATTGCTTTCACTCTGTACCAGATGACATAAAAAATGCAGTTGTTTGGCAAAAGGTTAAGAAGCGTGAATAGGAGAACTTAACCATTATCTGCCTGAGAGAGTAATAATGTTAACACTATCCCACATAGCAAGTTTTAGGCTCTTCCAAATTCAAGACCTCTAAAAATGACAACTTTGGAATCAATACAAGTGAGCTCCAGTTCCCTGACAAGGTAGAAAACGTTTTGGGAAAAGGAGAAAATGCTGATTATCAGCATTTTCTCCATTTTCCCACGATGTTTTCAAAAGCTTTCTTTCTCAGGGTTGTTAAAACTTGGGATTGTTTGGTAAAGCGTTAATGGATAAAACAGACAAAATATCGTATTGCAAAACAGAACTCACAAAATTCATGAGCCACAGGACAATTCTGTTTGGTAATACCAGAGAATACTTGTATCTTTTAAAGAGCTAAAGAGACCCATCAAATAGCCGAGGCTACAGCAGAGAAGAATGCCAAACTCAGAGAAGCCTTTGGCCTCAGTGAACACTATGTCGACGGAAGCTCGTTTGATCCCAACAGAAAGGCAAAGGAAGAGGCTGCAAAAGCACTGGCAATGGCACAGAAAAAATATTCGTAAGTTTCGTCTATTGATTGATTGTATGAATGGTGTTTAACGCTGTTTTCAACATTATTAGCTAGGCTGTTTTTGAAGTGAAAGTTGAGTTAATGCCATAGCCCTGTCATCATAGTCTGCGTCTGTGTCATCGTACAGAAACTTTGACATTTTTATAATATTTATGTTATTACTGAAGATATATATTTCAACTTGGACAAGTTGTTTACTATCAAAAAGAGAACCAAAAAAACAAGGGCAGGTTATCGTTAATGTTTTTGATTAAGTTAAACCCCTCTTTGGACTTAAAATTTTTAGCTCACCTGAGCATAAAGTGCTCAAGATAAGCTTTTGTGATCGTGCTGTGTCCAACGAGCTTCGTGCAGTTGTCAGCAAATACCTGGTGTGCTCATGAAACTTTGTCAAAATGTTTGTCTTGATAAAATTCTTTTGTGCACTCTAGAGGTCACATTTCCAGTTGGATACTCGTGTTACCTGGTCAGAATGTTAGTCTTGATGATATCTTTGACAAGTTTGAAATTGGGTCATGTTAAGTCAAAAAATAGGTCACTGGGCCAAATCTTGGATAAAACCTTGTGTGCTCTCTTTAGGCCACATTTTCAGTTGGATACTCATGTGATTTGGTCAGAATATTTGTCTGGATAATATCTCCCACAAGTTTGAAATTGGGTCACATCGGGTCAAAAAGTAGGTCACTAACATTTGTGTGTTTCACATCATTACAACCAGGATCTCTACAGCTTTATCAATCCTAGATAAAGGCAACTGCAGCAGATATATTGGCTATTGTTAGCTTTACTGGTCAAGAACAAGCTTATGGCAACCTTTACCATGACAAAATTTTAGACCTGTCCAAATTTAAAGCATTTGCAGATAACAATTTACATTTGGCTCCAATGATGAGCTTTGTCTTTGAAAGAGTAGAAGAAAATTGTGGGAAAAGGAGAAAATGGTGGTTACCAGCATTTTCTCCAATTCCAACAATGCTTTCAAAAGCTTTATTCCTCAGAGTTGTTAAACTACAGTTTAAGTACAATTAAATCAAATTATTTTTTCAGGATTGTCAAAGGGTCAGACAGTGAAACTGAAGTCTCCCCAGAGCGCTCTCGTAAACGCAAGAAAAAAACAAGGTAAGTTTTTAGTTTGGCTGTTTACGAACAAAATTTCGAGGTATTGTCATAATCCAGTTGTTGTCTGCGTCGTGCAAAAACTTTGATAGTTTATAATATCTCTGTCATTACTGAAGATATTTACTTTGAACTCATACAGGTTGTTAACTTTCAATCAAGAAACCCATACCAGTACGGCAGATACCCACCAAAATATTTTCCTAACACTTAAATTGGCTACTGTGTAGTGCATTATGTTCATGAATGTGTATACACAAGCATACAAGGGCTGATTGATAAGTTGTGAGCCTAGTATTGAATAATTTAAGCTGGGATGTCCTTTTTATACGCCCGTCGAAGACGGGACGTATTATGGGATCACACGTGGCGGGCGGACGGGCGGGCGGCGTCCCCATTCTTTGTCCGGAGCATATCTCCAAAACTATGCTAGCTACGGTTATGAAATTTCATGGGTGGATAGATCTCATCAAGGCGGAGTGCAGTGCACAGGAATCATAACTCTCACTTGCTTAATTTTTGAGTTATTGCCCTTTGTTGTTTTTCATACTTGAATTTTGTCCGGAGCATATCTCCAAAACTATACTAGCTACGGTTATGAAATTTCATGGGTGGATAGATCTCATCAAGGGGGAGTGCAGTGCACAGGAATCATAACTCTTGCTTCCTTAATTTTTGAGTTATTGCCCTTTGTTGTTTTTCATACTTGAATTTTGTCCGGAGCATATCTCCAAGACTATACTAGCTACGGTTATGAAACTTCATGGGTGGATAGATCTCATCAAGGGGGAGTGCAGTGCACAGGAATCATAACTCTTGCTTCCTTAATTTTTGAGTTATTGCCCTTTGTTGTTTTTCATACTTGAATTTTGTCCGGAGCATATCTCCAAGACTATACTAGCTAAGGTTATGAAACTTCATGGGTGGATAGATCTTATCAAGGGGGAGTGCAGTGCACAGGAATCATAACTCTTGCTTACTTAATTTCTGAGTTATTTCCCTTTGTTTATATTCATACTTGAATTTTGTCCAAAGCATATCTCCAAAACTATGCTAGCTACGGTTATGAAACTTCATTGGTGGATAGATCTCATTAAGGGGGAGTGCAGTGCACAGGAATCATAACTCTACCTCGTGCTGCCTTTTAGTTATTTCCCTTTGATCGTCATTTTTACAGCATTTTCTGCTTGTCTGGAGCATAACTTTGTCATCTCCAGTCCGATTGACTTGAAACTTGGCATGTGTGTTTGTTGCAATAATACGGAGTGCAGTGCGAAAGAACAATAACTCTACCTCGTGCTGTCTTTGAGTTATTCCCCTTTGATCGTCATTTTTACAGCATTTTCTGCTTGTCTGGAGCATAACTTTGTCATCTCCAGTCCGATTGACTTGAAACTTGGCATGTGTGTTAGTTGCAATAATACGGATTGCAGTGCAAAAGAACCATAACTCTACCTCGTGCTGTCTTTGAGTTATTTCCCTTTGATCGTCATTTTTACAGCATTTTCTGCTTGTCTGGAGCATAATTTTGTCATCTCCAGTCCGATTGACTTGAAACTTGGTATGCATGTTTGTTGCAATATTACGGAGTACGGTGCGGAAGAACAATAACTCTACCTAGTGCGGATTTAGAGTAATTCCACTTTGATCTTCATTTTTACAGTATTTCTTGCTTGTCTGGAACGGAACTTTGTCACCTCAAGTCAAATTGACTTGACACTTGGTAAACATGTTTGTTGCATTACCTGCCCTTTACGATTATTATACCCCCTTGACAACTGGCGATGGGACGGGCATATCTTGCGACAATTTGCCGCTCTTGTTTAGCCCTACTATTCCCTGATTTTTTAAGGCTGTGTACCCAAAGACTGGTGACATTTGGTCAGTTTATGTCCAAGAAGTAGCACTCTAAAGTAAACAAGGCAAGTGACTTGTGCAATTGACAAAATTGCAGGAAAAGCATGTCTGCCAATACCATGGCTGCCATGAATGATTTTGGCTTTAAATTGATGGACCTTCTGCCTTATTTGCCTGATCTTGCTCCATCACACTTTCATCTATTTCCAAAATTGAAAGAGGTCATTTCCGGTACCCACTTTCGGCCACATGATGATGTCATACATGAAGTGGAGGACTCTCTGAACAGTGAAGAAAAAGACATCTTTAAAAGTGGTACTGAGGCCATTAAACATTGCTCGCAAAAGTGCATAGATACTGATGGGGATTATGTTGAAAAGAAATGCAATATGTCAGCCAAAAATCAAACCTTTACATAATTATAAGGAATTATGAGGTTCACAAGTTATATATCAGCCGTCGTATTATTTTGTATATGATAGAGCTCCAGATAGAGGGAGTGATTTTAAAAATATAAAATATTCTCAACCAAACCCTATGTTATGGGTACTCATTAGAATCGTCTCAACGAGACGATTCTAATGAGTACCCACAACATAGGGTTTGAAAGAGAAATTATGGAGTTAGAATACCATCACTCCCCCGTATCTGGAGCTCTGATATGATATCGGTCGCATGAAAGTTTCTTTCAATTTATCATCAAAGAATCATTGTGAACCAGTTAGATTCTCTTAGAAAATCTCAGAAAAATAGAGTAGATTATACCCATTTTCTCACAGCCTGGCTTCTGTATTGAATAGTTTTCATTAACTTGTCAGAAATGAAGATTTGGAAACACAAGAGGATACATCAAAAACAACAGTAATTGTCTGAAATTCTGAAGTTTCATCTAGCTAGGGATTTTCTCGTGTTATTTTATATAAATACGGGATAGCGGAATTATTGATGGATTTTACGGATGTTTTGAGTAATATCTTGAGGTGTCTGGTTTGATGATTATAGACTTCATATTTCAAGTGTGTTCCTTAACCTTTAACCACACAATCCCGAATTTTAACGACTCTGAGGCAGACACATCCATTGAAAACATTGTGAGAAAAGGAGAAAATACTGGTAACCTTTAAACCCTTTACCACACAATCTGGACTTTTAACAACCCTGAGGAATATGGCTTTTGAAAACATTGTGTGAAAAGGAGAAAATGCAGGTAACCAGCATTTTCTCTTTTTCCTGCAGTGTTTTCTTTTTTTTCAAGGACAAAATCCCTCATTTGAAGTACATTTAATTTCTCATCAATAATTGTTTTAAATATTAACGTTTCCAAAGTTTTGCCATTTGGTAAAGAGTTAACCACACACAATCCCAACTTTTAACCACCCCAAGGTAAAATTTTGTCGCCTTGTAAAGAGTTAAAGACAATTTTCATCATTTGAACGAAATTAAATTTGTCATCTGCGAATGCGTTGAACTTGGATTTGGACAAGATTAACTCTTTACCAAATGACAAAATTTCCAAATTGAAAGCACTTGCAGATGACAAAATAAATGTAACTCAAAAATTGAAATTTGTTTCCCATAGGGTAGAAAACATTGTGGGAAAAGGAGAAAATGCTGGTTACCAGCATTTTTTCCTTTTCCCACAATGTTTTCAATAGGCCTCTATCTCAGGGTCGTAAAAACCAGGGATTGTTTGGTAAAGGGTTAAAAATTTGTTATTTGGTAAAGGGTAAAATGATAAAGAAAGTATTTTCTGTCATGACTCTCCCATTTGCTTAACTCTTGACCACACAGCAAAATTTTAGACTTATTTGAGTGGAATAAATTTACAGACAAAAATTCACAAATTTTTCAAATGATAGTATTTTGTCCTTGAATTGGTAGAAACCATTGTGGGAAAAGGAGAAAATGCTGGTTACCAGCATTTTCTCCTTTTCCCACAATGGTTTCAAAAGCCTTCTTTCGCAGGGTCGTTAAAACTCGGGATTGTGTGGTAAAGGGTTAATATGTGTGCCATGATATGTAAAAAGGGGCTTTACACCTTTACCAGAATGATGAAATTTTAGACTGGTCCAAATTGAAAGCGTTTGCAGACTGCAAATTGAATTTGACTCAAGATATTGAAATTTGTTTTTTGAATGGTGGGAAAAAAGGAGAAAATGCTGGTTACCAGTATTACTAGCATTTTCTCCTTTTCCTTCAGTGGTTTCAAAAGTCTTCTTCCTTTAGGGATATTAAAAGTCAGGATTGTGTGGTAAATCCTTCAGACTTATCAAAATTGAAGGCATTTGCAGATGGCAAATTTACATGTAGCTCATTGATTTTATTCCTCTTTTAATCGGTAGAAAACATTGTAGGAAATGGAGAAAATGCTGGGTTACCAGCATTTTCTCTTTTTCTCACAATGATTTCTTCCTCAGGACCATTAAAACGCAAGATTGTGAAGTAAAAGGTTAACCCTTTCCCAAACGACAACATTTTGGAATAGACCAGATTGATTTAGTGTCTCCAGGTGATAAATTAAAAGTACAACAAACGATGCTTTCTGTACTTGATAGGGTACAAAACATTGTGGGAAAAGGAGAAAATGCTGGTAACCAGCATTTTCTCCTTTTCCTACAATGTTTTCAAAAGCCTTCTTTCCCAGGTTCGTAAAAACTCAGGATTGTGGTGTAAAGGGTTAAAGAAAGCATCTTCTGTGATGATTCTCCTGTAAATGTAGGGAATGAGCAATGCTCTTTGAAAAAAGGGTTTAATACATCTGCAAAAAACACTGAGCTGTGTTAGTCTATGCAGTTTGCGCAGGCTGATCTGGGTCCAAACTTTTTGCTGTTGTTATGTGGGAAAGCGCTAGTGGCTTGGAAAGAATATTTTTCAGAGTACTGATAAAAGAAACTCTAGGAAAGCATTGATAGATATACTGGTCGCCATGATATAAATGAAATAATGTTGAAAATGGCATTAAACACCATACAATCAATCATTTAAACCCCCTTTTGCCAGAGCATGTCTCACATTTATTGTGTCCTCCAGACAAATTCAGACAGCTCTTAAAAGCATGGTGACAGACTAAAAAATTGCTCACCACGGTGTTTTCAGAAATGAATTTTTTGTCTTCATTTTGATTATCTTTATTTGACAAGGATGGTTTCAAATTTGTCTGCGGTAGATTTATTTGTCAGAGTATTGTATAATGACAAATTTGAGCATGTTTGGGTAGCTGTGACCTGGTGGTTGTGAGTTTGATACCCGGTTGAGGCAGTCTTTCTTTCCGGCGATTTTTCTGCTGTTGTCTGCTGTAGATTTGTTTGTCAGAGTATTGCATAATGACAAATTTGAGCCTTCCTGGGTAGCTCAGTGGTTAGCATATCAGACTTGTGACCTTGTGGTTGTGAGTTCGATATGCAGTTGAGGCAAACTTTCTGTCCGGCAGTTTTTCGCCTCTCACCTCTGATGCATGTGAGAAAGTAGTGACTTGGAAAGAAAGTTGTGTCAGTACTGGTGTGAGAAAGCCTGGAAACACATGTGTAGGTGCCCTGACCGCCATGATATGACATTAGCTGTTAAAATGGCGTTAAACTCCAATTCAATCAATGACAAATTTGAAAGCATTTACCATAACTCTTTACTACACAATCTTGATTTTTAATGACCCTGAAGAAGAAGCCTTTTGAAAACCTTGTGGGGAAAGAAGAAAATGCTGGTGGCCGGTATTTTCTCCTTTTCCCACCATGTTTTCTTCCGTATAAAAAACAAATTTCATTTTATAAGTTATTATATTTATAAATTTTTTATTTTGTCATCTGCAAATGCTTTCAATTTTGACAAAGCTCAAACTTTGTCATTAAAATCATAGACTGGTCCAATTCAAAAGTATTTTCAGACAATAAATTGTTCCAAATGATCTGGGTCTGCATTCACCAACCATTCTTAAGAACGTTCTTAGTCCTATTCTCCAAGGTTTTCCAAATTTGCAAGTAACACAACTCCTGATTGGCTAAACCAAGTGGTTTAGCCAATCAGGAGTTTTGTTACTTTCAAACATAGAATATTCTGGAGAATTAGACAAAGAATGTTCTTAAGAATGGTTGATGAATACGGACCCTGATTTGTGTATTATATGATGGAAAGAATTGTGGTTACCGGCATTTTCTCCTTTTCCCACAATGTTTTCTACTCTCCTGTAAACAAATTTCAATGTCTGTGTCAGGTTTATTTTGTCGTCTGCAAATGCTTTCAATTTGGACAAGTTTAAAATTTTTGTTGTTTGTTAAGGAGTTAATCGGCATTGTTTTTACATATTCATTCTAGAGATGTTAGTAGTAGTCCAGAATGCAAGCATAAGAAGAAAAAAAGTAAGAAACTTAGACATGAATGTTTTTCTACCCTCCTGTAAACAAATTTCAATGTTTGAGTCAGTTTTATTTTGCAAATGCTTTCAATTTGTACAAGTCTAAAAAGTTGTCATTCGCTGAAGATTCAATGAGCAAAATTAATGTTTTTTTTTTTTAATTTCCTTCTAGAGACACAAGTAGTAGTCTGGAACGCAAGGAGAAGAAGAAAAAAAGCAAGAAACACAGACACGAACGGTATGTGACGAAAAGATCAAGGTGATTGGTCTTTACGTAAAACACAAAAAGTTGTGACTTACTCTTGTTGGTAATGATAACAATGACCAAACACGAATCATTGTGTGATTTTTTTCTTCTAATTTTTTTTTTTAAAGAATTATGGGTTTCTTATACGCTCAGTTTCATTAATCTTTTTTCACATATCAGACTCTTAATTTTTTATTGATGTTTTTTTGCTATTGGGGAAAAAAAAAATAGCTACTGCATTATGCTATAGAAAACTGCCTTTACTTGTTTCCTTTGGAAACGAATTTGCAGTTAAGTAGGGTTAGCCTATATGAATTAAGGTTTTATATATTACTAGATGGGAAAAACATTGTGGCTAAAGGAGAAATGGCTTGTTATGCGCAATTTCTGCCTTAACCACATTGTTTTCATATTTCCTCTGCTGTAAGACAAGAAGAGTGTGTAGTATGTAATGAGATAAACATACTTTTGAGTCTAGAGAAGTTACTGCTTTTTGATTGGTTATTAAATATTTCCCAGATGGTCGTTGGTCATATTTGGTCATGTAGGTAGTTCCAGCCAACCAAATGCCTTTAAAGTTCAGTCTGCTTTATTTAATTTTTCTCCAGAAGGATTTTCTTTTTTTTAAATACCGAGTTATGACTCGGGTCAAATTTTTGAAAGCACATATGAAATTTGTCAGTGCAGAATGGTTTGGTTTATTCTTGGAAATATCTCCAAGAGTCATTCATCGAAGACATAAAAGATATAAGCTTCTTTGCCACGTCAGTTATCGGAAACAAGGATAGGATTGAAATATTATTTTGCGTTAAGAAAAAAAATTAATGTGATTTAGAAATCTAATATGCAGGTTAAATCTTTAACAAATGACAGAATTCTAGGCTTTTCCAAACAAAAAGCATTTGCTGACAAGAAAATAAATGTGACTGAAAATTTTAAATTTGTCTTTGGAAGAGTAACAAATATTGTGGGAAAAGGAAGAAATGCTGGTTCCAGCATTTTCTCCTTTTCCCACAATATTTTTTCAGAAGGTCTTTCTCAGGGTCATTTAAACTTGAGATTGTATAGATCTAGTAAAGGGTTTACAGTTTTGGACAAAGTTTCATTTTTGCATCACAACATAGTCATTGTAGTAACAGGTAAGTGATGAAAGAGATTTATTGAAGGGTGTATGAAGAATGGAGTCTCATATTCACCAACATTGTCCGTAGTAGCATTCTTAATCTAGTTCTCAAGAATTTTCTCAATGGGGACCATACTTCAGTTATTTCCCTTTATTTCTCTCCAGTACTACATTGGTCCTGATAAAGGGATTACTTGGTTTTTATCCTTGATTTTCTTGCACTGAATAGCTATGTTCTTGAGACAAAAGTTCAAGAAAATTTAGTGAGATTGTTTTACAAGTCGATCTATATTTAGTTCCTGATGATAAGGAACAGAATTTGATTTGAATTACATGGGGGCCTTACACATATATCCTAAATCATTATTATATTTATCGCAACATCCCCACAGGAACCAAGGATAAAAACAAAGGAATACAGGTAAAAGGACCAATCTGTTATTTGGTTACCTTTCGTCTTTATCTGGCAAGGGAGACAATTTAATTTAAAGGAATGGCTCCCATTCCAAGTAGCAACATTTCTTATTGGCTCTACTTATATTTGTAAAACCTTTACTAAAAAATCCCAAGTTTTAATAACCCTGAGGAATAAGCTTATTGAAAATACTGTGGGAAAAGAAGAAAATGCTGGTAACCAGCATTTTCTCCTTTTCCCACAGTGTTTTCTTACATTTCAAAGACCAATTCCAGCATTTGAGCAACATTTAAATTCTTGTTGGCAAATGCTTTGAATTTGGACTGGTCCAATATTTTGTCATTTAGTAATGAGTTAAGTTTTCGTCTGCAAATGCTGCCAGCTTTGATGATTCCAAAATTTTGCTGGTAGGTTTAGAGTTAAACGAAATGTTTGAGCCAATTAGAAATTGTGTTACTTTCTGCGTCTATAAGAAAACAAAGAATGCATTTTATTATGGTGTGTGAATATGATCCTAGAATTACATGTACCTATTATTGCTGATACTCATACTGCTGTCATATGATACTGTGGTACATACCATTTTACTGAGAGTCCCTTTTTTAGTCTGTATTCAACAACCATTAGAGCCCAGAATAATCCCAACAGACATATTCAGACTAGGAATAAGATGCAATTGATTGCATTTTGATTGTTGCTTTTGTCTGTGGTGTTTATGCTAAGTGGACAGAGTAGATCTAAGATCTTACTCCAACTTCTGTGCAGTCTGATCATGATCTTCACTAGTCATAAAAGCAACTACAGTCATGAAAGGGGCTCAGAGGGTTCAGAATATTCTTAGTTTTGTTCTCAAGAATTTTCAAAATTTTAAAGTACACAACTTCTGATTGGCTAAACCATTTGGTTTAGCCAATTAGAAGTTGTGTTACATTTTAAATCTATTATGAGACTAAGAATGCAATTAAGGATGGTAGATGAATGCAAGAATCCCCAGACTTGGTTTGCTGAAGAATATTGTAAATTGGAAATAAAAGATTGTATGCATTTAGATAGAGTTTTGAATTCTTAATTTATTGAGAGGCATAGGCCATACAGTATATTGGGAGAATTCATAACTTACAGTGTCATTGGCTGTAAATACCTGTGTTCTCTTACATTTTATGTCTCTACTGCTGAAACACCGTAGGAAAAAGGGTCAGTTGACTTTCACAAGAAATTGCTCCTTTTTCTGCAGTGCAAAAATAGATGTCTGCTTTTCCTACAAGAATTACCTAATTGTTTTGACAGAAAGGTTGTTGTTGAGAGCAGATAAACAATAACAAATCTAATTTTCTCCTGTATTTTCACTCAATACTTCTAAATTTGACAATAAAAAATAAGAAAAGGCTTTTGTATTTAGAATGGTATATGGTTATACAGCTTTGACCTTGACCTTTGAACAAAAGATTTAAAACCTTGACCTGACCTTTAGACAAAAAGGTCAAAGGAATGTGACTGATTTCATGTTGTATGTTATGTTTTGTGTGAATGTCCTTGCATAATCTTCATTATGTATTAGTACAGTTACATTAATCACTTCTTTTGTTTTTATATGCATAATAACAATATGCTGGCATAGTTGAGAGAAGGTAATGCTTTTTTTTTTCACTTCTTTTGGTAAACAACACATGATATCCTCTTCTTGAGAAATGTAAATTTTAATTATAATAATGTACACGAGCTTTCGGCGGTACAACCGCCTTCTTCTAGTGTGGTCCTGTGATACAATGCCTGCAGTAACAGTTGTTTACGCAACGTCAAGGTAACGTTGACGTCACGTAAACAATTAATTCCGGGATGAAGTCATTGCAGCTTTAATCCCGCCAAATGGGCCCGAACCCAGACCAAAAATGCATCCGACCCACGTTCCAGCAAAAGGGGGCCTAATGCATCTCCGTGATACAGAATACCAAGCAAATCAGTACATAATCACGGACCCATAAAGTCCACCTTGTCTAACAACCGACTGAATCAGGAGGTAGAATATTACTAGGACATGCAGATAATTGGAAGATTTTAGCCCATGCCAGCCTGCACTGTCATGGGTCGATACCTTTTGCAGATGCATCAAGACCCCCCCCCCCCCCCCCCCCCACAAAGCATAGATCATACCCACCAATCGGCAAAGGATCGAGCCCACAATAATGGACCAGGCCTACGTTTGGACATTACCAATATAGATTTACCAAATATAAATTTATTGCATAGGTTTAACTCTTTACCAAACACCATTATCCTAGACCAGTCAAATTCAAAGCACCGGCAGACGACAAAACCAATGCGACTCAAATATTGAAATCCGACTTGGGAAGGGTAGAAAACATTGTGGGAGGAGAATAAAATGCTGGTTACCAACATTTTCTCCCTTTCCCACAATGTCCTCAGAAGGCCTCTTCTCCAGGGTCGTGAAAACCCCGGATTGTGTGGTAAAGAGTTAAAGAAGGAAATGTACATTCTAAAACAACCAACAATTTTATACAACATTGAATGTGTTTGTTACTTCATTACCAAATCACAAAATTGTAGACTTCTCCAAATTGAAAGCATTTACCGACGGCAAACCAAATGCGACCAAAATGATAGAATCCGTCTATAAAAGGGCAGAAAACACTGCAGAAAAAGAAGAAAATGCTAGTTTACCAGCATTCCTCCCCCTCCCACAGCGCTCCAAAAAGGCCTTCCTCTTTTGGTAAACTTTAACTTAAATTGTATCCTAGGGATATCAATATTTATATGAGAGGGACTCTTTGAAAAGGGGGCTTAGTGCATCGTCATATGGCCTGTAACACACGAAAAGGGGCATTTGGACATTTGCGTAAAGTGTCGTCTCGGATCAGCCTGCGCAGTCCGCGCAGGCTAATCCGAGACGGCACTTTACGACTAAATTAGATTTTGTGCTGCAGTAGACTTGCGCAAAACAGAAAATTACATAAAAACGGAAAGTGTTGTCTTGGATTAGCCTGCGCGGACTGCCCAGGCTGATCCGAGATGACACTTTACGCAAATGTCCAAATGCCCCTTTTCTCATGTTGCAGGCCATATTGCATCATACCAGGCAAATATGGATCCATTTCATTTAAACGACAGCTGATTCATGAGCTAGAGTGGTCTTTCGACATGCAGAGAATTAGGTATAGCAAAGATTCAACCCATGTCAACCTGTGTATTTAGAGAAGGGTCCGTAGTTTCTGTTGATGCATTTAGCCACTTTTTCATAGAGTATGACACACATATATATTTTTTTCTAAGTTTCTAAGACAGGGTATTGTGTAAGAGTAAAGTATGATTAATTGCAAATGAATTAAGAATTTATTGTATGGTTACATTCAAATTAAACAATAATTTGATACTATGTACACTTTATACTACATTTCATTCTATGTTACCACATGATAGGTAACAAATAACCACTATTATATATCTGTAGTTTTTTATGGTGTTTTTAAGCAAACTAATCTATGTTCATCTGTAAGTTGGGTATACACGTACTTATATCAGATTGTAATATATGTTCATCTGTAAGTTATTTACATTTATATCAGATTTCCTTTCTACTTTATCACAATATGTAATTGGTAAAGTCTATAAAATATTGAAGTCTGAAAGATAACAATATACAGATTTTGAAATTTATTTTTACCTTAAAAAGACACCCAAAAATGAAATGATCTTTCAGATTGAAACAGAAAACAAAAAAAAAGATCAGACCAATGTTTGTTTATTACAAAAATTAGATAAGAATAAATTACAGCAACAAAAAAGATAAAAAAAAAAATTACAGCAACTTATAACATACCTAGATACAAGATCAGACCGTAGAACTTATGACATACCTAGATACAAGACCAGACCGTAGGTTTTCTGACGTCTAATTATGATTTACATAGTCAAGCATATGTTTTTGCCCTCATGATGCAAACAAAGGTCAATATTGATCCAGTAGTATGTATTAAATTTGAATCCCTTTTGTGAGTGTTATCCTACTTGCATTTTGAAATTATCGAAAAAATTTCCGTGAATGGCATAGTGTCTAGCCCCATTATGTACACCACATGTTGACATCGTTTAATGCTGGAAAGCAGCCAGAAGCATAGTCTGGTCAAAGAAACTCCATGGACAGGCTCACTGGCCGCTGTGATGTAACTGAAAAAAAATGTTCATGATGTGGTTATACAATAAATAACCAAACAAACTGCAATGAAAATAAAGACTTTTTTCTTGGAGGGGGGGTTTGAAAAATTTACTTTTTAATAATCCCAGACAAAAAAAAAGGAAGGGAAAGACATATATCGTCGGAGAGAAATAGAAATTTAATCCCATAAGAAGTGAAAACTATAAAGACAGCTAAATATGCCGTGAAAAGACAAGTAAAAGAAATTATCTTAAATGTTAGAGACACTTTAAAGCAATATATTTTTCTCTGAGAGACATTTTTGTAATGCTAAACTTTCAATTGCTGTTTAACTCTTTACTAGAGGACAAAATTCTAGACTTGTCCAAAATGAAAGCATTTCAAGACAACAATTTTGATGTGGCTGGAATTATGCCTTTCGAGTGTGAAAGGGTAGAAAACATTGCGGGAAAAGGAGAAAATGCTGGTTACCAGCATTTTCTCCTTTTCCCGCAATGATTTCAAAAGCTCTATTAATTAAAATTGTTAAAGGCCAGGACTGTTTGGTACAGAATTAATTCCTGAGAGCACCTAGTCCTTTGATATTGTGGAAAGCTAATAAATGTGCAGTATGTGCAAAAGTTTTCCAATGATAGTCATTTTCACTGTCCACTCAATTTACCAAAGTGTCTACATAGCCTACAGACACTGACCAAATTAAGTTCATCTTTCCTAATATACTTTGCAGTATGTCACCTTTTTTTGTTGCTCTACTGGCCAAAGGCCAGCCAGCTTGTGTTGTAGACCTGTGTCTGGTGTGTGTTTCTCTGGAACTTCCCATCAAGTTTTTATGAAACTTTGCTGAAATGGTTCTGTCTTGGTCCTCTTCCGAATTTCTTCAGTGAATTTGATTCCATAATAATCTAGTTATCTTGGCAACAAAACTGAAAAATACTTGAAAATCTTTAAAAATCTTCTCCAAAACCCAGTTTGAAATTATCTATGAATTAGCCAAAATAGTTTTTTGGTTGACCTCTTTCAGATTTCTGCAGACTTTGATCTTGCAAAGATCATGGCTGCTTTTAATTTGGATTAATTATTGGTGATAACTAGCTATAGTTAAATCCCATAATGTTTAAGGGAAGTAACCCATAATGTTTAAGGGAAGTAATACTTGATTAGATATGATTATACTCATTGATACCATCTTGGCATGTAAAAAGGTATGACTTTGCTAGGTTTAGCATAATTTCTCTATTTTATTTCGATACAGGCTTATCATGGTTGAATGTCTCTGTTAGTCCCAATAAACTGAATAAAGTAAATGGTACATTAATATTGTTTAAAGGGCAGTAGAGCAATACATGGCAAAAAAATCCCTCTTTTTTTTATATCTGTCTGCCATGGATGCTTCAAAATAAATGTTTATCCCAAACAAAAGACAAAAAAAAATAATTAAAAAGAAAAAAAAATGTGAAAATAAAGAAGCACATATCAGTTGTTATAATGCTGAAACTGAGAATTTTAGGCAAATAAAAACATCATTTATTATCAAGATCGGTATAGGGTGTCCTAATTTCTCTTAAAAGTCATTTAACTGTAAGTCTGTAACAGTCAATAACACTAGGATGTTGCCAAAATTCAAATTATTTTACAACTTACAAGGTCTGCTGATAATTGTTGCATCAGGACTCATGTATAGAATTGTCAAACATTGTACCTATTCTACATGCAGAATGTTGAGAACAACTTACATTTGTGGGCGGTCTAGATGAAGATCAGACTGCACTGAATGACTGTGTACTCAGGTCTTTTGTCAACCCTTGCTGATATTTCAAGAGATATCCAATATGGCAATTTGTAATTATTTTGTTTTCTTCTCGTGCCTGAAACAGTCTATTCCTTTTTTTTAATCATCATTCATTTCCACATTAACTGTGAACTTCTTAGAGACATGAACCACAGATGCTTGTTGAAAACATTGTGGAAAAATTAGGGAATCGCCAGGTGCAAGTGTTAGCCTATTATAGTACCCAGGACACACTTATTTAAAAGATCTTGTTCTGTAATGTTTTTAGGGATAAGTAAAGAATCATTTGATGGTTTTGTTGTTGATATTTTCCCATATATTAATAAGGCTACTGATTCTGAGGCCTTTATTACAGAATGTATTGAGCATATTATTTGCTTGCATTTTTGACCATTTAAACATACTATGTAGTACTTTATAATTGATGTTTGTTCACCATCATTAAAATTCCAACCTCCTCTTTTCACCTGCTTATCATGCTGAAGTTGAACTAAGTTGCGTGAAAGAAGGTAAGACCTCTGTACTTTAAGATATGGGATATATTTTGTATGAAACCATCAGTTTGTGATGGTCATGTTTCAGCTGTATGGGGAAAGTATATATATATATCATGTTACTTTTATAGTTAAGATATGTGAATGAAACTATTGCTTTACAAACTACTGTTACACCAGATTGTAATGGCCCTGAGAGAATAGACTTTCTAGAACATTAGGTAACCAGAGAAAATGCTGGTAAACAGCATTTTCTCTTTTTCCCTTTGGTTTTTTTTTACCCTTTTAAAGACAAATTCCATCATATGGCTTGCAATACGTGAAAAGGGGCATTCGGACATTTGCGTAAAGTGTCGTCTTGGATCAGCCTGCACAGTCCGTGCAGGCTAATCCTAGACGGCACTTTACGATTACATTAGATTTTGTGCTACAGTAGACTTGTGCAAAACAGAAAATTACATAAAAACGGAAAGTGTCGTTTCAGATTAGTCCGCGCAGGCTGATCCGAGACGACACTTTACACAAATGTCTGAATGCTCCTTTTCGCGTGTCGCAGGCCATATGAGTCACAATTCCTTTGTTGTCTGCAAAGGCTGGCAAATTGGATAATTCTAACATTTTGTTATCTAGTAAAGAGTTAATGTAACACAGAGGAGATAGCATCTAACGGAAAGAGAATTGTAAGGAAAACATTGTAAGAAAAGGGGGTTTTTGTAACAAGCAGTTAGCCTGCTACTAATTAGCCTGCTACTAATTTATATTCCACTAGACTCAAATCTGGTCACCAACATTTTCTTTGAGGGTGTAGGGCTACTAATGCTAGTCTTGCATAGGCTTCTAGTTTTGTTAAGGTCATGTGCCTGATTGGCTATAAGTCTCTGTGTTTGTCAGCCCAATAAATAATGATGAACTGGTTTTCTGCAGTCAAGCTTGTGTTAAGTCTGGATAGTTCATGCAGGCCCTTTGAATATTTACGAGATTTTTGGTTTTCATCTTGAATTGTATTTGTGATATGTAAATGAAGGTTATGTACAAATCTAAAGCATACTTCAATAGTTTATAATGTAAGTTTGGTGTTTGAGATAAAGACATGAGCTAGGAATTTATTTCCAGAACCATTCCCTCCAATCTTCATAATATATTATGTTTTCATAATCCATATTTTTTTGTTGTGGGTAGTTTATTTCATTGTGGATCATTATTGCATGCCTCATGTACACTTATCATATTATGCTCTGTGATAAAGGGGTTTAATGCATCTGCAAAAAGTTTCAACGCAGGTCAGCCCATGCAGTCCGCTTTAGGTCAATTTTCTGCCTGTCAAAGAACCATTCTACCTTATGATTCAGTCATGAATGAAAAAAAGTTGTGATGACTTGCTTGGTATATTGCAACAGATGCATTAAACCCCCTTTTTGACAGGGTGCTGTTTATATTTATTTCATTGTTCTAATCAGTTTTCATCATTATATAGAGTTTATTTCATCAGCTTGTGGTTAATATGGGGAAATATTTGCCGAAAAAGGGAAAGGTATGCGAAAATAACGAGTGCAGTAAGGCACGAGTTATTTTCGCGGACCTTTCCCTTTTGAGGCAAATATTTCCCCATATTAACCACAAGCTGATGAAATAAATTATATATTATATTTCCTCTGATTATTTTGTCAACGAATGCCACTTTTAAAACTTAAAAACTTAAAAAACTTAAAAAAGTAGTTCCAGATTTTCGGCAGGAGGAAAATATTCACTGTGACGGGGAAATAATTCCCCCCAGCTTAAATTACGACATTTCTTTACCCATAACATTTCTAAAAATAGACACATGAAATATAATATAATCTCTTATTATATCATACACTAGTGGATCCAAGATCAGTCTGTAGTCCAATCTTGATCTTCATTGTACCCAGAAGCAACTGTAGCTGTCCTATAACCCTTAACCAAACAACAAGATGTTAGACTCGTCCAAATTCAAAGCATTTGCAGACGACAAATCATGAGGAAGATTGGTCCTTTGACAAACAGAAAATTGACCAATAGTGAAAAGTTTTGGCCCAGGTCAGCCTGCGCTGACTGCGCAGGCTGACCTGGGTCGATACTTTTTGCAGATGCATTAAGCCCCCTTTTGACAGAGCATGGCTCATTTATGTTTTGCAATTCATGATATTTACCTTTGCATAGGAAGAAAACTTTTCGGGAAAAGGAGAAATTGCTGGTTACCAGTATTTCCGCCTCGTCCCACAATGTTTTCAGAAGGCATTTTCCTTGGGGTTGATAAAACTTGTGATTGTATGGTCAAGGGTTAAGGGTCAAGATCTTTTACATAAAGGATCATGTATTTATGATTTCAAAACTGAAAATACTGACTGCATTAGACAAGTGACAAGAGGGAGGTGATTGCTTAACACAAGTTTGACTGCTAAAGGATATCAATTATTGTCATGACAACTGGCAAAGCTCAAATTTTGTAAATCAAAATGAGATTTCCTCACCATCCATATAACTCACATTGACTTGTATGTTTTTACAATGTAAATATCAATCTACCTCAACAGGAAAACGACAGAGTTTTAGACCGGTTCATAATTAAAAGCATTTGCAGACGACAAACTAAATGTTGCACAAATAAGGAAAATTTTTCTTTGAAATGGCAGGAAACATTGTGAGAAAAGGAGAAAATGCTGGTTACCAGCATTTTCTCCTTTTCTCACAATGTTTTCAAAAAGCTTTGTTCTTCGGGGTCGTTAAAACTTAGGATTTCATGGAAAAGGCCAAAATCAGTCTTTAGACTAAGGAGAAATCTTCGGGGAGGGGTGGGGCAGAGATGAATGTGTTGTTAGAATTATCGTACAATTTCTGGTGGTTTTCTCTCTTATTTTAATGTTAGTTTGATGATTATTGTCTGTGTTCTAAATAATATAAATTCAATGCACCATTGTAAACATTATTGGGAATTTCCAAAATTCACCTGAAGGTGATAAATAGGGAATATTATGTTGTTGTAAACTGTGTGCTTTGTCTCTAATAAAAGAGAAAACAATGTGGAAAATATAAAAAAATGCCTGTTTCCAGCATTTTCTCCTTTGCCCACAATGTTTCCAAAAGGGCCTTATTCTCAGGGTCATTTTTATCACTAGATTATGAGGGAAAGGGTTAAACATTGAGGTAGTGTGGTCATTGCCTGCATTGCCATGCAAAAACTTTGATATTCTATAATATCTCTGTCATTACTGAATATATTTACTTCAGACTTGGACTAGGTGTTAACTATCACAAAGTGAACCCATAAAAGAGGGGCAAGTAACCATCAAAATATTTTCTACGCAGTTATGCCCCTTTTTCGACTAAGAATTTTCACTGAAAATTAAGCAACTGCACCCAAGCGTTGGGACCCGCATTTGGCGCTCTTCTTAATTCTAGACTTGAATTTTCCAACCTTTTGTGCAGTCTGATCTTTATCTACAATGGCCATAAAGGCAGTTATGGTTATGCAAGGTTATTGGATATTCTTTTTTAACCCATTACCAAACAACAAAGGTATAAGACTGGTCCAAATTGAAAGCATATGCAGACGACAATTTGAATTTGGTTCAAATGATGGAACTGGTCTTGATAGGGAAGAAAACATTGTTGAAAAAGGAGAAATGCTGGTTACCAGCATTTTCTGCTTTTCTCACAATGTTTTCTAAAGGCCTCTTACTAAAGGTCACTAAAACTTGTGTGCTAAAGGTTTAAAAGTATTGACAGGATTATAGTATATTTTGTTTTGGTGTTGTCGTTGTCTATCTGTTTAATTTTATGTTATTTATTTATATTTTTTGTACTCTGTAATCCCCTGTAATTATCTTTTTGTAATGCAGTAAACCAATTTAAAAAACACTGTGGCAAAATTGGGATATTTCCTATAGCTTGCTATTTCCTTTGGCTGTAATAGTTTCCACCTGTATCCATGTAGCTGCACCTTAACTCTGTACCACACAATCACAGGTGTAAACGACCTTGAAGAAAAAGCCTTTTTAAAACATTGAGGGAAAAGGAGAAAATGATGGTAACCAGCATTTTCTCCCTTTCCCGCATTGTTTTCTATCCCTTTCAAAACAAATTTCAACCATTGAGTCATATTTATTTTGTCGTCTGCCAATGCTTTGAATTTGGAC
Organism: Hippopus hippopus; assembly: GCA_946811185.2. Lineage (NCBI taxonomy): Eukaryota > Metazoa > Mollusca > Bivalvia > Cardiida > Cardiidae > Hippopus > Hippopus hippopus. The sequence goes on from OX328109.1 coordinate 2,986,192, forward strand.
CAGTCTACAACTTTATCGTTCGTTAAAGAGTTAACCCTTTACCAAACGACAAAAATTAAGACCCATCCAAATTGAACGACTTTGCATTCGACAAATTTAATATGGCTCAAACAATAGCATTTGTCTTTGAAGGGGTAGAAAACTTTGTGGGAAAGTGGAGAAAATGCTGGTTACCAGCATTTTCTCCTTTTCCCACAATGTCTTCAAAAAGCACTTTTCACAAGAGTTGTTAAAACATGGGATTGAGTGGTGAAGGGTAAATTTATGTTTATCATTAATAATTTAGGAGTTGTCTGCTGACCTCAGGAGCTAGTATTTCACAGTATGTTTTAATGCTATATTAATGATGAAGTATAGAAATTATATTTGTGTGTTTTAGGTCTGAGAGTAAGAAAAGCAAGAAAAAGAAGCATAAACATAAAAAGAGGTAAAGTAAATTTATAACCTTTAACTCTTTACCAAAGGAAGAAATTCTAGATTTGTCCAAATTGAAAAGCAGAAGACAAATTAGATGTGGCACAACTGATGAATTTTTAGCTCCACTGGCCGAAGGCCAGCGGGCTTATGTCATGGCCTGTTGTCCGTCCGTGCATCCGTCCGTCCGTGCATCCGTCCGTCCGTTAACTTTTTTTTAAAACGTCTTCTTCTCTGAAACTACCCATCCAATTTTGATGAAACTTCACAGAAATGATCCTGCCATGGTCCTCTTCAGAATTTCTTGAAAGAATTTAATTCCTTCAAAAACTCTGGTTGCCATGGCAACAAAACTGAAAAATTTTGAAAATCTTTGAAAATCTTCCTGTCTGAAACCGTAAGGCCAAGGGCTACCAAATTTGGCATGTAGCTTTATCTAGTGGACCTCTACCAAGTTTCTTCAATTTATAGCCCTGGGGTCAAAATTGGCCCCGCCCCGGGGGTTACAAGTTATACATGGGCTTATTTAGGGAGAACTTTAAAATTCCTCTTCTACCTAGCCATAGGGCCTAGAGCTACCAAATTTGGCATGTAGCTTTATCTAGTGGACCTCTGCCAAGATAGTTCAAATTATAGCCCTGGGGTCAAATTAGGCCCTGCCCGGGGGTAACAAGTTTTACATGGGCTTATATAACAAGTTTTACATGGGCTTATATAGGGAGAACTTTAAAATTCTTCTTTGACCTAGCCATGGGGCCTAGGGCGACCAAATTTGGCATGTAGCTTTATCTAGTGGACCTGTACCAAGGGTGTCCAAATTATAGCCGAGGGTCAAATTTGACTTCGCTCCGGGGGGTAACATGTTTTACATGGGCGGGCTTATATAGGAAAATCTTTCGCATCTAGCTATAAGGGCTAGGGCTATCAAATTTTGCATTTAGCTTTATCTAGGGGGTCTCTATCAAGGGTGCCGAAATTGAGAAAAATTTGAAAATCTTGTTTATAACATTCAAGAACTGAATTATTTGGTATGGAGCTTTATATTGTGGACCTCCACCAGGATTCAAATAATTATAGCTTTGCGATCAAAATTGGCTTTGCCCATGGATCACAACTTTCTCGTAGGATTAGATAGAAAAATGTTTGCATGTCCTCGTGTTTGAAATCAATTTGCTGAATATTGTAATGTTTGGCTTGTAGTGTTTTTACTTAATAGCCATTGGAGCGATACAGGGCCATCATGGCCCTCTTGTTTGTTATAAGTGTAGAAAACGTTGCAGGAAAAAGAAAAAATCTTTTTCTCAAAATGCTTTCAAAACACTCCCTAAAAGTTGTTAAAATGCAGGATTGTAAAGGGTTAATCTTCTACCACTCAAGCCCAGGTTTTTATGACCTTGAGCCTGAATGCTTTTGAAAACATTGTGAGAAAAGGAGAAAATGCTGTTAACCAGCATTTTCTCCTTTTTCCCACATTTTTTCTTTGCAATCAAAGACAAATTCCATCATTTGAGCCACATATAATTAATTGTCTGCAAATGTTATCATCGAATTTTATGAAACAACTTTAAACTTTGGTTTTAGTTATTGGCTACATTAACTGTACTTAAGTTTACAAGTACTAGATTGGTATGTAGAATAAATGTTTTCAGGGTTTTTTTTTGCTAGATTACCTTACAAAATATCAAACACTGAACATTAAAGATCAGACTGCCATCCTTTCTAGGCAGATCTTAGTCTACTTTATCTGTAAAAGCATTTAGAGTTTCCATCTTCATGCATGGTAAGTGGAATTAAAAGTTAATATAAGAAAGGAAAGCCTTCTGTGCCCATTATTAAACTGTGTATTTTCCTGATTGTAGTGATTCTCAAGAGAAAAAGAAAAAACATAAGAAAGCTCCATCCCCCAGTTCCAGCTCAGGCTCAAGCTCAGGGAGTGATTCGGAAAATGAAAGGTACACTACTTTCTTCATTCTTTTTATATTGCCCCACCCGGATGGCTCAGTGGCGAGCGTGTCGGACTCATGACCTGGTGTTGTGAGTTCGATACCCGGTTGAGGCGAACTCTCTTTCCGGCGTATTTTCACCTCTCACCTCTGCTGAAGCATGTGAGAAAAGTAGTCGGTGGCTTTGGAAAGAAAGTTATGTTAGTACTGGTGTGAGAAAGCCAGGAAACACATGTGCGTAACCGACTGCCATGATATGACCTTAGCTGTTAAAGTGGCGTTAAACCCCAATGCAACCAACCAACCAACCATTCTTTTTATCTCATCGGTTACCAACTGACAAAATTTTATACTTGTCTTAACTAAAAGCATTTGCAGACGACACATGACACATGGTTACCAGAATTTTCTTCTTTTCCCACAACGGTGTCAAATAGCTTCTTTTACAGTGTTGTTGAATGTCGTGTTAATGTGGAAAAGGATTAACCATTCTGGATCCAAGTAAGCTTGAAATTGCAATTACTTTGGTGTTATTTCTAGACTCAAAATGCCTTTTGAGTTTAATATACAATTGAACCACACTCTGTGAGAAGGGGGCTTAATGCATCTGCGAAAAGCATCGACCCAGGTCAGCCTGCGCAGTCTGCGCAGGCTGACCTGTGCCAAAACTTTTCACCATTGATCAATTTTCTGTATGTCCAGGGCCCAGTCTACCTTATGATTGAGTCGGTTGTTATAGAATGTGGCAATTATGGATCCTAAATTATGTGATCACTTGCTCAGTACCATGCATCATAGACATTCATTAAGCCCCCTTTTGCCAGAGCATGACTCAATTATGAAAGTATAATCATACTTTTCCAGCTTGTCAGATATCGACAGAGACTCCAGTGAAGATAGAGATCAGAGTAAAAGGTCGCACAACTCAAGGTCAGAGGAAAGGTCAAGGTCACAGCACAAACAGAAGACAGGTGAATCAGACAGCTCCGTGGATTCCAAGTAAATATTGTTTGTTTGTTTGTTTGTTAGTTTGTTTGTTTGTTAGGAAATTTCGAGTCTTTCAAATTCAAAACATCTGTGGACTACATCCTCAAAATTGGAACAAGTAAGCTTTAGCTCTCTGATAGAGTAGAAAACATTGTGGGGAAAAGGAGAAAATGCTGGTTATCAGCATTTTCTCCTTTTCCCACAATGTTTTCAAAAGCCTTCTCTTCCAGGGTCGTGAAAACCAGGGATTGTTTGGTAAAGGGTTAAACAAAATTCTTCCCAAGCGACTTGCTGCTGTCCCACAAAACCATTGTCAAAACAATTTTCAGTGGTGAGAGAGGAATTAATTCTGTAGCAATGACTATCATCAATTCTGGTAATAGTCAAAAGAGCTGGGGCTTTGATTGTATTGTGTTTAAATGCCGTTTACTACATTATTTCAGTTATATCGCGGCCAGTACACCTATCCATGCTTTCCTGGAGTCTCTTTTACCAGTACCCCATACAATTTTCTTTCCAAGCCTCTGGCTGCTTTCCCACATAACCATCATCGGCGATGGGAGAAGAATGAATCGTGTCACAATGACTATCATCAGTCCTCAGAAAGAAATTGGCCAAGCTAGGTATTGAACACAGTATGCCCTGTTCTCAAGTCCTGCACGCTACTGACTGAGCTACCGGGGCTCTGCGAGCTGGGGCTTTGAGCAAGCGACCTCCTGGTCTCAAGTCATGCATGCAATCAACTACATGACTGGATTCTGCAGTAATACATCTTAGTTTTATGATACACTGATTGAAGTAACATTTTCACCTCTAAAGGTGAAATAGATATGACCTATTTTCTGTGAAAGCAGTTTTAACGAATCTTGGGGTTTATCTCTGTGTTGAATGATACCAAGCAAGTAATCACATAATTATGGATCAATGAAATCTATTATGTCAAACAATGGACTGAATCTGGAGATAGAATGGTCCTTTTACATGCAAAAATATTGACCAGTAGCATAAAGTGTCAACCCAGGTCAGCCTGCACAGTTCACTCAGGCTGAACTGAGTCAATAATTTTTGGAGAAGTATTTAGCCCCTTCTTCCCAGAGCATGGTTTATGTAATGTCAAGTGAAAATTATTTGTAGAAAGTATGCAGAATTAAACTTTTTACCACACAATCCTGAGTTTTAACGAACCTCAGAAAAAAAGTATATTGAAAACATGGTTGTAAAAGGAGAAAATGCTGGTAACCAGCATTTTCTCCTTTTACAACCATGTTTTCTACCGTATCATAAACAAAAACCATTATTTCACGTACATTTGATTTGTCGTCTGAAGGTGCTTTCAGTTTGGACTTGTCCAAAATATTGTCGTTCGGGAAAGAGTTGAATATTCAATTGTTTCATTTGAATTTTGTTACTTTTTCCAGGTCAAGGGACAGAGAAGGATCCCTGTCGTCCCTCACCCCATCCCCGTCTCCCTCCCCCACTCACAAGCAACAGAGCCATACGTCACAGTCGCCCACAGTTAGGAAATCGCAGAAGAAATCAGAATCCCCACGAGTAGGTGACCCTCGGCACAAGAAAGATTCACCGTCAATGAAAAGACAGAAGTCATTGAGGTATGTTTGTCGTAATTCTTAATCAGACAACAAAATTTTTTATTGATGTTAAACACCATTTTCAACATTATTTCAGTTATATCGTGGGAGCTAGAGCTATCCATGCCCGGCTGGGTGGCTCAGTGGTTAGCGTATCTGACTCATGACCTGGAGGTTGCGGGTTCGTTACCGGGTTGCGGCAAACTTTCTATCTGGCGATTTTTCGCCTCTCGCCTCTGATGCATGTGAGAAAAGTAGTCAGTGGCTTTGGAAAGAAAGTTGTGTTGGTACTGGTGTGAAAAAGCCAGGAAACACGTGGGTGCGTCACTGACCGCCATGATATGACCTAAGCTGTTAAAATGGTGTTAAACTCCAATACAAACCAAACCAAGCTCCTATTCATGCTTTCGTGGAGCTTCTGTTACCAGTAGTTTGCATAGTATTCTTGCCAAGCCACTGGCTGCTTTCCAACATAATAATTTGTCGTCTACAAATGCTTTGAATTTGGACAAGACTAAAACTTTGTCGTTTGGTAAAGAGTTAACTATTAAAGATCAACTTTTGACTCTATAGCAACCATACTCACATTTACAGACTGTGTAGACTCAGGTCAGACTTCACAAAACATTCCAACTAATCTCGATCTACACTGTCTGATATGCTGAGACAATGTAGAAAAAAAGCAACATGGATATCAGAATTACTTTATGAAACAACTAAATTAAGACTTGTCCAGTATGAAAGCATTTGCAGACAATAAATAAAAAGCGGGTCAAAAAATGTAATTAAGTCCATGAAAGAGTCAAGGAAAAAAAAAAAATTGCAGGAAAAGAAGAAAATGTCGGTTACCAGCTTTTTCTCCTTTTCTCACAATGTTTTGGAAAGTTTTTTTCACAAGAGTCATTAAAATACGGGTTTCTTTGCAAAAAGTTAAGAAATTATCAGTTGTTGCCAAAGCAGTTATCGTTTTCCATCATTTCAGTCATAGTAGATCTAGGTCAGCCTCAAGGTCAAGAAATTCTTCTCGACGTCACAGATCATCGTCTCGCAGTAGAAGCAGGTCACATGATCGCCAGTCTCGCAGCCCCTCTATTCGCCGTAGAAGAGGATCGCCCAGTCATTTAGACAGACGCAGAATTACGAGGTACCTTTCGTACATCTCCCGTTAGTGATGCTGTCTTATCACATTGTGATTATTATGGTGTCTCTTTTTCAGTATAGTTTAGAATCTGTTGGAATTGCAAATGCTGTTTGCCTCTGTAATTATTACCTCTCTGTAGACAATGTTTTTATCATGTCCACTGATCATTGTGGGAAAGCAGTCAGTGGCCTGGGAAGAAAATTGTGCGAAATACTGGTAAAAAGAAACTCTAGGAAAGCATGGATAGGTGCACTGGCTGCCATGATATAATTATATAGTAGATCACTATTTAAAACAATAGCCATCAAAAAAAATTCCTTAAAAGCATTTGGTACTTTTGCTTCAATATTGTCACAGATGGGTTGCTTGTTCTAGAATTTCTATATCTGATGAAATCATAAGCTGTTTGAAACATTGTGGGGAAAGGAGAAAATAATGGCTGCATGATGGAAAGACTTGCCTGCAGTGTGTAAAAATATTAAACAATAACAATAAAAAACATTGTGGGAAAAGGAAAAAATTCTGGTGACCAGCATTTTCTCCATTTTATGCAATGTGTTTAGGAGATAAATCCCAATTGTAGAATCGTGGCAATTTTCTTGTCTCCAAATGCTTTCAATGTGGACAAGTTGAGAGATTTATTGGCTTGTAAAGAGTTCATAAGACTAAGGCTTGATGAAGAAGGTGTTGGAAAACATTGCTGGAAAAGGAGAAAATGCTGGAAATCAGCTCCTTTTCCCACAATGTCTTCTACCCTTCCAGAGGCAAATTTCAGTTTTTTAGGCACATTCTATTTTTCGTCTGCAAGTGCTTTCAATTTGGACCAGTCTGAAATTTTTTTGTTTGGTAAAGAGCAAATGGCAAATCCAGCAGATTTTATTGTCAATATTGGTTATTTAGTTTTGTACACTTTCACGTTTCTGTAAAAATAAATATATGAGCTATGCTCTGTGAAAAGGGGACTTAATGCATTTGCAAAAAGTATCGACCCGTGTCAGCCTGCGCAGGCTGACCTGGGCCGAAATCTTTTGCTATTGGTCGATTTTCTGTATGTACAAGGACCAGTATACCTAATGATACAGCCGGTTGTCAGAAAAAATAGATATTATGGATCCATAATTTTGTGATGACTTGCTTGGTATCATGGATTATGGAAATGCATTAAGCCCCCTTTTGCCAGAGCATGGCTCATGTTTTGAGTGTTCATACAAGAAAAAAGCCTTATGTTGTCACTATGTGTACTTTTATTCCTATCTTGATGTCTTTTGAACTTTCTTCTATAGAGCATTTTCTGCAATCAAAAAAATTTTTATAATTAGCCATGCTCTGGCAAAAGGGAGTTAAATGCATCTCCGTGAGGCATAATACCAAGCAAGTCATGTCATAATTTTGGATCCCTAAAATCCATTTTGTTTAGCAATCGACATGAGGTAGACTGATCCATTGATATGCAGAAAATTGACCAATAGCGAAAAAAGTCGACTCGGATCAAGCTGCGCAGGCTGATGTGGGTTTTGAAACTTTTTGCAGATGCACTAAGCCCCCTTTTCACAGAGCATGGCTCAAATTGATGTTTGTAGTGTTCATAATTATGAGAAATAGGCAGATATTGTCACTACCTTTATTCTTATGTTGTCTGTTGAACTTTCTTCTGTTGATTAAAAGGATATTTTCTTTTCTTTTCCATACAAATTCTTTATAAAAGAAGTCTGTGCTTTAATATTAAGAGCAAAAGAATAAGGATTCAAGACAAAGGAACTGAATTTTTTTTTTACAATGTTTTCATTTGGTAAAGAGTTAAACCTGCCCACTGAGGTATCTCAGTGGTTAGCATATCGGACTTGTGACCAGGTGGTTGTGAGTGGGATACCTGGTTGAGGCAACCCTTTTTTCTGATGATTTTTCACCTTTCACCTCTGATGGATGTGAGAAAGTAGTCAGTGACTTGGAAAGAAAGTTGTGTCAGTACTGGTGTGAGAAAGCCAGGAAACACATGTGTATGTGCACTGAACACTGTGATATGACCTAAGCTGTTAAAACAGTGTTAAGATCCAATTCAAGGATTAAACCTTCACTCATCGTCATTGTTCTTGTTTTACAAGCATGTTTTCATAGTCATCTACTGACATTGGTTTGACCCTGTACCAGATGACAAAACTTAGTTGTCCATATTGAAAGCTTTTGCACATGACAAAATAATTGCATCTCAAAAATAGAAATTCACCATTGGAAGGCGAGAAAACATTGTGTGAAAAGGAGAAAATGCTGGTTACCAGCATTTTCTCCTTTTCACATATTGTTTTCTTCCCATACCAAAATTGATTCAGATATCTGAGTCACATTTATTTTTGTCTACAAATGCTTTTAATTTAGACAAGTCTAAAATTTTGTCGTATGGTTAAGAGCTGAATACACAAGTCTCCTAGTACAAAACTTTTGAAAATGTAGAGACAAAACGAATATTCACTTAAAAAACAGCAATTGCTCCTTTTTTCACAATGTTTTCATATACTTTGACAAAGATACCATGGTTTCTGGGAAATCTTTCGCCTGTTTTTTCATGTGTACCAAGTATTTCAATTTCACAGTTTTCCTCACTTTCTTTAGCATTGTAAATACTCTCCAGCTGGCTATTATTACGTTTGGTGTATTTTATTTGCAATATTGTGCTTTTATTTTCGTTTTATTTATTGTACATGTATGTGTAGCCAATTTCGTTTTGTTTTTGTTTCCTTTGAGTTTGTTTATTTTGTTTTCATTTCTCAAGGTCAAGGTCACCTAATGTTAGGGAGAATAGTAGCAGATACAGATCAAGGTCACCACAGAGGTCAACCTCCCCACACACAAAGAAGACAAGGAATAGATATTAAAACCTGGTATTGAATTTGTGTCATTCTCTGTGAAAAAGGGGTTTAATGCATCTGCAAAAAGTACCGACCCAGGTCAGCCTGTGACTGCGCAGGCTGACCTAGGTCAAAACTTTTTGCTATTGGTCCATTTTCTGCATGTCCAGGGACCAGTCTACCTGCTATTGGTCCTCATTCTGCATGTCAAAGTACCAGTCTACCTCATGATTTAGTCTCTTTATTAGACAAAATGGATGTTGTGGATCCATACTTATGTGATGACTTGCTTGGTATCATGCATCACAGAGATGCATTAAACACCCTTTTGCCAGAGTGCAGCTCATTTGTTTATTAACAAAGTTGAAAGTTATATGTTGTTTTTTTTTAGATAGTATAGCAACATAAATAAATCAATTAACCTTGGTTACTAACAAGAAAAACTGGTTTTTGCATAAAGGATGTTGGCAATATAATGAAATACTGCACAGTATTTTTACTCTGTTCTATATATGTAACGTGTAAAATGCAAATAAAAAAACCTTTAGGACAGCCTATAACATAGTCTTAACATAGATACAATTGAGATATACGGTGTTTCACCTAATTAACACTCCCTTCCTTACAGTAGCGCCCCCGCTCCCCCCCTCCAATATTACTTACTCCAAAGGCCTTCAGACAACCCCCACCCACACCGACCTTACCTGAAAGTTGGTGACAGGAGTGACAAACTTTCAAATGCAAGATACTTTCACTCATGTACGAATGGGAAATTGGCTATGAAATAAGAGCGCCCTCTTGGTGTTTTGTATGGCGCCCTGGCGCATTAATTAGGTGAAATACGGTAAGCTGTTCTATACATTTATCATGTAAAATGCAAATAAAAAACCTTTAGAGCAGTCTTTAACGTAGTCTTAGCACAGATATATCTAAACTTTCCTTGGACTTAACGGTATCTTTGCCAAAGAAAGGAATAGCAACACTAACAATGAAAATAACACAGCTTAATCCTTTACCGCACAATCCCAAGTTTTCCGATACCCTATGAACGAGCATTTTCTCCTTTTTCCCTCAACATTTTCTACCCTTCCAAAGACAAATTTCAATTTTTGAGTGATATGCAATCTGTTGTCTGCAAATGATTCGGATTTGAACAAATCTGAATATGTATCCTTTGGATAAGAGTTAATGATTTTCTAATTTCAAACTGTTCTAAAAGCTGGTAATCAGCATTTTCATCTTTCCTCACAGTGTTTTTCAAACGCCTTTCTCAAGGTGATGAAAACTATAAATTGCTGGAGTAAAGGGTTAAATCTTTACCACACACCAAAAATTTTGACCTGTCTAAATTGAGAGCATTTGCAGGCGACAATTTAAATTTGGCTCAGATGATCGAATTTGTCTTTGATGTGGTAGAAAACATTGCGATAACCAGCTTTTTCTAATTTTTCCACAATGTTTTCAAAAGGCTTTTTTCTCAGCGTCGTTAAAACTCGGGATTGTGTGGTGAAGTGTTAAGCAACTAATGCAGCATCCAGGAGTAGTTATCCGTCATAATGTGAACCCTTTACCACACAATCCCGAGCTTTACCGACCCTGAGAAAGAGGACTTCTGAAAACATTGTAGGAAAAGGAGAAAATGCTGGTAACCAGCATTTTCTCCTTTTCCCACAATGTTTTCTACCGTTTCAGAGACAAATCTCATCATTTGAGCCACATTTAATTTGTTGTTTGCAAATACTTTCAATTTCGACAAGTGTAAAATTTTTTGTCATCTGCTATGGAGTTTACCAACTAATGCAGCATGCAAGAGAAGTTATCAGTCAAATGTAGAACAATTTTAATCAGGCCTCATGCAATATTTATTTTAACCTTGAACCCTTTACCACTCAATCAAGACTTTTCCTAACCCTGAGGAAGAAGACTTAAAAACATTGTGGGAAAAGGAGAAATTTCTGGTTAACTTTTCCAACAATGTTTTTTTTACGCTATGAAAGTCAAATTTCATGTTTGAGTAACATTTAAGTTGTTGTCTGCAAATGCTTTCAATTTGGACAAGGCCATAATTTGACATTTGGTAAAGAGTTAACCTTCTAAATAAGTGAAATAAAACCCCCAAGTAAACAGTAAAATCCGTAATTTTGCTATTTCAAAGTTATTTTTTGGGGGGAAATATATCTCCTCCTCAGACAGTGTAGATCCATTCTTTGCAGTCTGACCTTGATCCATACTGTCCACAATAGGTACTTGAGTCGTGCTTAGCAGCCTTAGGATTACAGTAATTGTTGCTAATGAAAAGAAACAGGGGAGAAATAGAGAATATTTGTTTTTTACGGTTAAAGATTGAAATTTTCATCGAGTGAACATCATCTGCGCCACTTGTGAAAATATTACCCATGATGTTCTCGAGATGAAATAAATTTCGATCTTTCATCGAAAAAAACAAATATTCTATTTATTTCATGCTTTTAACCCTTTCTGGGGGGAGCTTAATCAAAATACAGTACAGTTCTTTTCGGTTATTCCCCGTGGCATACCCCCTCCGCATAGCAACGCAGTACAATATTACATCAAGCGTGAAAAACGTAAGGTAAATTACGTCATATTTTCATCTGGTTGTGAGGCACGCACATTTTACCTAGGTAACTAGTGCGTGTGAACAACTGTTTCTGCCTTCAATTGAAGAGTTAGAATATAAAAATCGGTATTTTCACTGGTCGTAACCATGAAATATCAAAAAATATTTCACCGATATTTCTCGATAACCTACCGTAAAGCATGAAATAATGCAATGTTCTTCACAGTGTTTGGGATCCATTCACTCTGGAAGAGCCATAAAAGTAAACCGGACGTTTTCAGTCTGTCTAAAAAACTCTATTTATCCTGTAACACACAATCCGGAATTTTAATGACCTTAACGAGAAAGATTCTTGAAATTGTCTGAAAATGACAAACTGCTGGAAATCAGCCATTTTCTCCTTTTTTTACAATGTTTTGTACCCTTCAAAGAACAGATTTTGTTTTTGTTGTCACTTTTATTTTGTTGTCTGCAAATGTTTTCAAATAGGATGGGGTGCTGTTTGGCACAGTTGTAAAATGTAAGACTTGTAACCTGGAGGCCCCAGGTTCGAGCCTAACTGGAAGCACTGGGTTTTTGATGAAGGTGTTCTTGGGCAAGACACTTTGGAGCCCTAGCCTAGTATTGGTGGGACCCAGTAGATACATGAATATGTGAGGTGTTGCAGTAATATGACTGAAATCTGAAATAACGTTGAAAGCAGCGTTAGACACCATTCAATCAATCGATCAAATTAGGGAGGGGGGATCCTAAGGACCATAACAAATGATGAAAGGTCTGTACAAAAAAAGGAAAAAGTAAAATTCTTTTTTTCAAAAGTTTTCTTAATCATTTGATTAAGGTCATTTGCTGCATGTGCTTATTTTTAATTCTTTACTAAACAAATCCAATTTCGAGCAACTCCTGAAGAAGACTTCTTTTTAAATATTGTGAAAGAGTAAAAAGCTTTGTGGAAATAGAAAAATAATGCTGGTAACCAGTATTTTCTGCTTTTTCCACAATGTTTTCAAAAGCTTTCTTCTGCAAGGTTGTTAAAATACGGGATTGTTTGGTAGATGGTTAATAGTTTGGAAAGTACAGCATAGAGCCAAGATCAGGATGCGCATTCTGATCTTGATATATGCCATCCACATTAGTGCCCACATATGCCTATGGTGCTCTTTACCCAAGTCTTAATGACCCTGAGGAAGAAAGCTTTTGAAAACATTGTGGGAAAAGAAGAAATTGCTTGTAACGAGCAATTTCTTCTTTTCCCACAATGTTTTCTACCCTATCAAGGAAAAATTGCTCCATTTGATCCACATTAAATTTGTCACCTGCAAATGCTCTCAATTTGGACAAGGCTAAACTTTTCGTTTGGGAAAAGGTCTTGATTGCATGACAGAAATGAATGTTATAGAGTTCTATAGTGCATGTTGAATTAGATCTGTAACAGTTTGATATAGCTTTATGCGTTCCCTCTGTCTGTTGTGGGTTTTTTAGTTTTCTTTTCTTGCTGTGCTAAATATATAAACTTGACATCTTTTAATGGCTTAAAATATAACTCACTGAAAGTTTGTATCTGATAAGCTTGGCTATACAAATGGATGGTATGGCTTTAGGATCAGACTGCATGTTCTGTGCAGTCTGATCTTGATCTATGGCATCTGCAAAAGGGCATGTTATCTTCTATAGTAGTGAAAAAAGGTTAATCCTTTTCCAAACAATCTCATGTTTTAATGACCCTGGGAAATAAAGCTTTTGAAAACATTGTGGGTAAAGGAGAAAATGCTGGTAACCAGCATTTTCTCCTTTCTCCACAATGTTTTTACCCTATCAGATACAAATTTCATCATTTTAGCTAGATTTAATTTGTCGTCTGCAGATGCTTTGAATTTGGACCAGTCTAAATATTTGTCGTTTGGTAAAGGGTTAATCCTCCCCTGTAGATTTACTTCAATTACCAAATCCAATTTTCTCCATTGATGATGCATGGGGGCTTGCATTTTCACCCTTTCCCGCACAATCCTGAGTTTTAATGTCTGTAAGAAAGAGGCTTTGAAAACATTGTAGGAAAAGGAGCAAATGCTGGTAACCAGTTTTTTCTCCATTTCCTAGATTGTTTTCTACCCTTTCAAAGCCAATTTCCACCGTTTGAGCATATCTAATTTGTTGTCTGCCAATGTGTTGAATTTTAGAAGAGTCCAAAATTTTGTAGTTTGGTGAAGGGACCATTTCTCAAACAACAAAGTTTAGACTCTTCAAAATTAAAAGCAATTGCAGATAACTTATAAAGTTGTTAAAAAAAAAAAAAAATCTTAAGTTGTCTGAAAAGTTGAAAACAGACTGGGAAAAAAGGTAGAAAACATTGTGGGAAAAACAAGCTGAATTTTCTTCCTTTCCCCACAATGCTTTCAAAATGCCTTTGGCATCCTTAAGGTTATTAAAACATGGGATTGTTTGGTAAAGTGTAAAAGGGTTTGAATTTTGTGGGAATATTTAGGACATAATTATGATGAAAATTATTTTGACCAGAGTCAATAAGTCTTTCATTTGTTCTGTGCCTGGGGTTTTTATTTTGTTTATATTGAAAAGAAGCCAGCGGCTTGGATAGAATTATACAGAAAGCACTAAAAACAAGGCACAACTCAAACGACCAAATGAAAAGAGGAGTCTAGGACAATTCCCCCCCAGACAAATGCCCCCCGGACAACTCCCCCCGGACAACTCCCCCCTGGACAATTGCCCCCCAAGACAATAGCCCCCCCCAAGACAATTACCCCCTGGACCATTACCCCCTAGACAACTGCCCCCCGGACAATTACCCCCTGGACAACTACCCCCTGGATGATTGCCCCCCAGACAATTACCCCCCAGGAAATTGCCCTCCTAGGACGATTGCCCCCCAGGACAATTGCCCCCCAGACAATTGCCCCCCAGACAATTACCCCCTTAAAAACACCAGGATGTTCATACCATCATATGCATATAAGAAAATTTCATAGTGAAACTCGTCAAATTTGTGAGCACTTATCATCCTTTGTACCAAAATAATGTGCAGTTTTGATCATTTGGCAGGCCTACTACATGATTAGCAGACGCCATCTTTCAACAACTCGAGGAACTCATATTCGACGTGCATACTTCAAATTTGATCACATGAAAAATCTAGTAATCTAATCTAGTTCCAGTTGACCTCGGCCTTAGAAGTGAACTCAGGGTCTGACGCTGAAAGCCGACAATGACCTTGTCCCAAAGCAAAAGCAGAAGAAATTGCGAGTTAGATGGGGGGAATTGTCCGGGGGGGAATTGGCAGGGGGCAGTTGTCTGGGGGGGAGTTTTCTGGGGGGGAGTTTTCTGGGGGGGGGATTGTCCAGGGGGTAATAGTCCTGGGGGGCTATTGTCTGGGGGGCAATTTGCCTTTGGGGGGTAATTGTCCAGGGGGTAATTGTCTCGGGGGGTTATTGTCTTGGGGGGCAATTGTCCCAGGGGGAATTGGCAGGGGAGAGTTGTCCAGGGGGCAGTTGTCTGGGGGGGAATTGTCCTGATACGTGAAAAGAGGCACTGGTTGCCATGCCATGACATATGTTGAACGAAAAAATAGCATTGACAGCAATAAAGTTTACAGTCAGGTTCATTTTAGTTATTTGTTTTTAAAAAAAAGCATTTGACAGCTGTAAGGTTTACAAACAGGTTAATTTTAGTTATTTGATTTAAAAAAAGAAAAAAGCATTTGATTTAAAAAAAGAAAAAAGCATTTGAAAGCAGTAAGGTGTACAGTCAGGTTAATTTTAGTTATTTGGTTTTAAAAAAAAACATTTGACAGCTGTAATGTTTACAAACAGGTCAAAAAAAGCATTTGAAAGTAGTAAGGTGTACAATCAGATTCATTTTAGTTATGTGGTTTTGAAAAAAAGAAAGAAAAAAAAAAACATTTGACAACTGTAAAGGGTGCAGTCAGTTTCATTTTAGTTATTTGATTTAAAAAAAAAACATTTGGCAATTGTAAGGTGTACAATCAGGTTCATTTTAGGTATTTGGTTTTGAAAAAAAAACAACATTTGACAGCTGTAAGGGGTACAGTCAGGTTCACTTTAGTTATTTGGCTTAAAAAGAAAAAAAAACATTTGACAGCTGTGAGGTGTACAATCAGGCTCAGTTCAGTTATTTGGTTTTAAAAAAGGAAAAAGAAAACACTTGACAGGTTAACAATCAGGTTTATTTTAGTTATTTGGTTTTGAAAAAAAAAAAAACACATTTGACAGCAGTAAGGTACAATTATTTGGTTTTTTGGAGGGGAAAAGCATATGGCAGCAGTAAGGTATAGAATTAGGTTTATTCTAGGTATTTGGTTTTGAGAAAAAAAACATTTGACAGCCATAAGGTGTATAAACATGTTCATTTTAGTTAATTGGTGTAAAAAAAAGCATTTCACAGCTGCTGGAATTAAGTGTACAATGAGGTTCATTTTAGTTATTTGGTTTTGGAAAAAAAAAGGATTTGACAGCTGTAAGGTTTACAATCAGGTTCATTTTAGCTTTTAATTTTATTCTGCCTAATTCTTCCTTAGTGAAAATATACTTTACACTGACCATGAAGCAAGTTCTCACAACTTACATGTATATGAATCACCCTTGCTGATTTTTTTCTGGAAACATTAACCAGTACTCTGGCTCTGTGTTGGGTATTTTCCAAAGGTGGACCCTGATCATCACAGAATTTGAAAACAGAAACTGTGCAAGACTCAGATTATTGTGGGAAATATTTGTCATGTGAAACCGCTTTCAATTCGGTTTTAACTTTTGTTGTTTGGTAAAAAGTTACTTCAAACTTTTACCACCCAATCCAAAGGTATAACAACCTTGAGAAAAAAGCCTTTTGAAAACATTGTGGGAAAAGGTGAAAATGCTGGTTACCAGCATTTTCTCCTTTCCCCGCATTGTTTACAACTTTATCAAAGACAAATTCTATCATTGGAGCCACCTTTTATTTGTCATCTACAATTCCTTTTAATATGGATAAGTCTAAAGTAAAGTGTAAAGAGTGCAAAAGCTTACAAGGTCAATTTATGTTACATGTTACTCTACATGTTTCAGTGCCAGAAAACGTCCAGTACCGTATCACCGCCCAACTCCACCGCCCTCAAGCACAGACAGCGATGATTCTTACTACCATCCACGAAGTCGCTCGAGAAGTAGGTCACACAAACATAGTAGATCCAGATACCATCACAGAAGTCGCAGTTTAAGCAGTGCAGATAGTTACAGATGATTGCACATGTTCCCCGTTATAATTTATTTTTTCTTCCTTCTAGTCTACCATTTTCTTTATGTATGTTTTTCGCTTTTTGACTGTATAATACGCCCGCAAACAAAGTTTGTCAGAGCACACTATAAATGAGCCTTTCTCTGTGACGCAATATGTTGGTCACCAAATCAAATCTTTGAAAAATTTGTGTACACTTTATAGGCCACATTTTCTGTCCAATACTAACGAACGTTAATCTAAAGGTTTTTCTTCCTAATATCTTGGACTAGCTCACAATTGGGTCATTTGGTGAAAATGTAGGTCACCAGGTCAAATCTTTGTAAAAGCTTTTGTATACTCAAGAGGCCACTTTCTGTCAAATACTCCTGAAAGTTGGTCAGAATGTTTGTCTTGATAATATCTTGGACAAAACAGAAATTGGGTACATTGTGTCAAATACCAGGTCACTAGGTCAAACCTTTAAAAAAATTTAAAAAACTGCTATACACTCTAGGGGCCACATTTTTGGTCCAAAACTCATGAAAGCTGGTCAGAATGTTTGTCTTGATAATATCTTGGATTGGCAAAAAAATAGTCATTGGTCAAAAAACTAGGAAACCAGGTTGAATCTTTCAAACAAGAAACTGGTGCACACTCCAGAGGCCACATTTTCAGTCCATAACTCACACTGTCAATATTATCTTGATGATATGTAGGATGTATTCGAGAGTTGGTCATGTTGTTTGAAAATATAGGTTACAAGGACAGATCTTGGACAAAGCTTGTGTACATTCTAGAAGCCACATTTTCAGTCTAATTCTCATAAGAAATGGTCAGAATGTTTGTCTTGATATCTCAGAAATGTTTGAAAATGGTCACATAAGGTCAAGAAGTAGGTCAATGGGACAAATCTTAGAAAATCCCATGTACACGCTTAAGACCACATTTTTAGTCCAAAACTCATGGAAAGTGGTCAGAATGTTTGTCTTGCTATCTGTAAGTTTTAAAATGGGTCATGGTGGGTCAAAAAAGTAGGTCACTTGGACAATCCTATGAAAACCTTGTGTACACTCTAAAGGCTGTGTCTTCAGGCCAATTCTCAAGAAAGCTTTTTTAGAATGTTAGTCTTGATATCTCGGAAGAGATTGGAAGTTGGTCATGTTGTGTCAAAAAGGCACAGGTGAGCAACTCAAGGCCATCATGGCTCTCTTGTTTTTCCTTTATTACTTTGTCAAAAGTGTCGATAATTACAGAACAGATTCTGTGGCCAATGATCTAAACGGATCGTGTGATGGGAACATGTGCAATAGGTCTTTTTAACCCTTTACCACACAATCCCGAGTTTTTACGACTCTGAAGAACAAGCCTTTGAAAACATTGTAAGAAAAGGAGAAAATGCTGGTAGCCAGCATTTTCTCCTTTTCTAACAAAGTTTTCTACTATTTCTAAGGCAAGTCCCATTATTTGAGCTTCATTTAAATTGTCGTCTGCAAATGCTTTCAATTTGGGCAAGTCTAAAATTTTGTTGTTTGGTAAAGAGTCAAAAGTTTTTGTAAAGGTTTTATTAAAAATGGGACCAGTAATTACTGTGATGTGTTTTTGTGTAAGAAATATGAAATAGGAAGAGTTTTATATATATGTATAATTTTAGAACATGCACTAAGTTATTCAAACATCATTTTGTCTTGTGTGACCTATTAGATAAGCTCCTTAACCTTTACCACATAATCTAGAGTTTTAAAAACCCTAACAGAGAAGGCTTTTGAAAACATTGTTGGAAAAGGAGTGGCATTTTCTCCCTTTTTCACATTGTTTTCTCAACTTTAACAGACAAGCCCCATCATGCTTTCAATATGGATGAGTCAAAAATTCAGTCCTTTGGTTGAGGGTTTAAGTGCTGGCAAATACTAACAATGAAGATCAGTATCAGACTGCACAGACTTTGCAGTCTGACTTTGGATCTATGTTAGGTTGTAAAATAGTTTACATTTAATTAGGCCAAAACAGCCTTGCAGATGCAAAATGTTCTTCTCGTCTGGTGACTGAAAATTTTGATTTTATTTTTAGCTCACCTGAGCACAACATGCTCAAGGGGAGCTTTTAGGATCACCCTGTGTCCGTCTTGCGTCTTCCATTGTGCATCGTCAACAATTCTTTAAACATCTTCTCCTAATAAACCGCAGGGCCATTTAGGACCAAACATAGGTGGAATGTTCCTGGGGAGGTCTTCTTTAAAAATTATTCACAGAATTTGATTCTTTAAAAATCTTCTCCTCTAAAACCACTTGGCAGATTTTGAAATAATTTCACAGAAATGTTCCTTGGGTGACCTTTTTCAAACACTGTTTGCGAAATTTTGATCTGTCGAAAAACATGGCCGTGGTGGTGGGGGTGGGGGTGGGGGGGGGGCTCCTTGCGTCAAGTGGTATCAAACAATTCTTTAAACATCTTCTCCTCCAAAACCGCTGGGCCAATTTGGACCAGACTTGGGTGGGGGGCATCTTTGCATCTTGCGGTGTCGACAATTCTTTAAACAACTTCTCCTCCTAAACCGCTGGGCCAATTAGAACCAAACATTGCTGGAATGTTCCTTGGGAGGTCCTCTTTAAAATATGTTCACAGAATTTGATTCTATCAAAAACTCTGGTTGCCAAATGGAATTTTCTAAGATATTTTTTAAAAATCTTCTCCTCTGAAACCGCTGGTCAGATTTTGAAATCATTTCACAGAAATGTTCCATGGGTGACCCTTTTCAAAAAGTGTTTGCAAAATTTATATCTGTCGAAAAACATGGCAGTGGGAGGAGGGGGGGGGGCTCTTTGCACTGTATGGACTTAAAGAAATTCTTTTTCTCTTAAACCATTTATCAGATTTTGAAAAAATTTCACAGAAATGATCCTTTGGTGCCAAATTTTGCCCCTTTTTTGAATTACAATTTTAACTTACTATCCAGCACCCAACAGCCAATCGTTGGCACCGGTATGCGGTGCTCTTGTTCTTTTTATTGAAGTTATTGAAGAAAAAGTTTGGGAATAAAAAAAAAAAACCTGGCTATGGTCTACTCAAATATTCAGGTGAGCGATCCAGGGCCATCTTGGCCCTCTTGTTTCTTGTGCGGTGAGGGTAAAGTGACATAGGGAAAGGAGCTGTTGTATGTTGATTGAGTCCACACCAAACAATTCCGTGCTTTAGCAAAGCTGAGACAGAAGGCTTTTGAAAACATTGTGTGAAAAGGAGAAAATGCTGGTAACCAGCATTTTCTCCTTTTCCCACAATGTTTTCTACCTCATCAAATACAGAAATCATTATTTGAGACACACTGAATTGTGTCATTTGTAAATACTTTTAATTTGCTCGAGTCAAAAATTTTGTCGTCTGGTAAAGAGTTTAATCATGATTCAGTGGAGCGCAAAAAACTTAACAAAAATCTGTTGGAAGCATCAGTCATTTCATCTTGCAATTGCAAACACATGTGAGCATGCTCTGTGAAAAGGGGGCTTAACGCATCTGCAAAAAGCATTGACCCACGTTGGCCTGCACAGTCCACGGAGGCTGACCTGAGCCAAAACCTTTTGGTATTGGTAAATTTTCTGCTTGTCAAAGGACAGGTCTACCCTCATGATTCAGTCGGTTGTTAGACAAAATGGATTTTATGGATCCATAATTATGACATGATGTCTTGCTTGGTATTATGTATCCCAGAGATGCAATAAGCCCCCTTTTGCCAGAGCACAGCTCATGTATAAATGTATATTGATATTGAGTTTGATCAAGTCATTCCAGAATTAGATCTTGTATAAAGCTGTCTTGGTTTTACATGTCATTGGAATCAAACTTGAGATATCCTTGTCTGCCTTCTATGTTTATTTCTATTTTACATTCACTTTTTTTCAGAAAATTAAATCATCTGTCTGAGTATATAACCTTTTACCTCATAATCCCGAGTTTTAACGACATGAGACAAAAGGCTTTTGTAAACAATGTGGGAAAAGGAGAAAATGCTGGTAACCAGCATTTTCTCCTTTTCCCTCAATGTTTTCAAAACCCTTCCAAAATCAATTTTTAACATTCAAGTCTCACTGAACTATATGGGTATTTTAGATTTGTTTGCTCTGAATTATTGTCTTTAATAAAACACAGATAAATATTGCCTACTTTATTTAACCTGATCCTGACCTTTATGCTGAATATATAAGTAAGCACATAAATAGAATTCCGACTATCGTTCGGAAAGTTAAATATACTTATATACACAGGTAAGCAATTTATTTCATTATTGACCATTCAGGACATATGCTAAAGGCAGCTCCATGTGATGCCGAGGGTAAAAATAGAATTTTAATGTATATCAGTGATGTTGACCTGGGCCAGGTTAAATGAAGTAGGCAATACTGCAGAACGAAACAGTCATGCCATTTGAAAAAAAAACCTCACACTTTTGTACATTCTCCAACATAGAAGAAACCATGTAGAAAATGGCAATATTCATAGGCTTCTTGTTTATACATGTATAAACACTGTATAGTGTTTGATTATCAAAGTATAAATGAGCAATGCTCTGTG
This sequence comes from Hippopus hippopus, assembly GCA_946811185.2. Classification (NCBI taxonomy): domain Eukaryota; kingdom Metazoa; phylum Mollusca; class Bivalvia; order Cardiida; family Cardiidae; genus Hippopus; species Hippopus hippopus. Next base: position 3,007,476 of record OX328109.1, read on the forward strand.
AAGAGAGGACTTAATACATCTGCAAAAAGTGTCGACTTAGGTCAGCCTGCGCAGTACACGCAGGCTGACCTGAGTCGAAACCTTTTGATTTTTGTAAATTTTTAACATGTTCAAGGACCATTCTATCTTGTGATTCAGTTGGTAGCAAGACAAAATGGATCCATGGTGATGTAATTGCTTGCTTGGAATAATGCATCACAGAAATGCATTAAGCCTCCCTTTTGCCACAGCATTGCTTAATATTGTATGTTCTAATCATTTACCATTTACCATGTCATGTTTTAAAAAAAAAAAACGATGATTTTAGAAAATAAAGCATAAGTTGTGAGCATGTCAGCTGTTGTTGTTGTTTAACCTTTTTGTTGAGCCCTGGTAGGGCAGTCGGTTGCATATAGGAGTTAAAAAACAGCGGAACACTGGTATGAATCCCAAGCTTGGCTAATTTCTATCCGAGGATTGCTGATAGTCATTGAGACAGGATTCATTCCTCTTGTAGCTGGTCATTGATTTGGCAATAGTTATGTAAGAAAGCAGCCAGCAGCTTAGGAAGAATATTGTGCAAAAGAATATTGTGTCAAAGTACTGGTTAAAAAAACTCGAGGAAAGCCTGGATGGATGCACTAGCCGCTGCGATGCAATATGACTGAAATAATGTTGAAAACTGGGTAAACACCTTACAATCAATCAATGTTTAAATCTTTACCACACAATCCCCATTTTAAACAACCCTGAAAAAGAAGCCTTTTAACCCTTTACCAAACAGTCCCAGGTTATAACGAACCAGGAGAAAAAGCCTTTTGAAAACATTGTGAGAAAAGGAGAAAATGCTGGTAACCAGCATTTTCTTATTTTCCCACAATATTATCCACCCTTTAAAAGACGAATTCAATCATTTTAGTAAATTATAAAGATACAACTATACTAATTTTCAGCCAGTTTTTAACCCATTTCATCCTTACTTTGTGAGACTTTAATCATTCTTGTATCTTCATGCAAAATGTTGCCCCTGACAGCTGCAAGGTGGAACAGATCACGACGGATAGAAAATGCGTTTCATGCTTTGGAGGCCTTCCAAGCAATCGCTGTTGGCGTTTCTGATTTTAAATGAGGACTAATCCCTTTAATTTCTCTATCCTGTACACCATAATTATCGATTATTTACCTATCTTTACACAGCTGACTAATATCTGCTACATTATACACACTAGAAAGTTTAAGCTGCATTTTTATGCTCCCCGAAGGGAGAGCATATAGTCGCCGCTTCATCTGTCCGTTCGTCCGTCCGCTCGTCTGTCCGTCCATCCAAAGCCATTTCTCCACAATCCCTGGACCAAATTGGATGAAACTTCATATATGAATTCCTTAGGATATTGTGCCGATGTATTTTTTCCCGGTTTTCCAATTTGACGCTGTGTCTAGGAAAAAGGGGGTTTCTTGTAAAATCCCAATTTTTACTAATATCTCCTTCAGTTTTCGTCAAAATTTCATGAAACTTCACATTTATACTGTTTATTTAAAGTTTCACCATGTGCCCTTGTTTTTTTTATCTATGCAAAACCATGTTACGGGAAAAGGGTGCTTAATGTCATAACTTTAGGTTGTGTTTTTTTGGACTGAAATTAAACATTTCCCAGTTTCTTCAAGACTATTCAGCATATATGTTGCTGATCAAAAGCCCAAGACCATGATTTCATTCTTTCTTATTTATACTAAGCTGTGTTATAGAAAAAGAGGGCTTAATGACAAACTCAAACACGAAGTTTATAAATATTTAATCTGATTTTTTTTTAGACAATTTTGCCATTACTATAACAGTAATGTTTGATTTACAGATTGTTCACATTGACCGGAAGTTTTACTCCACTGTTCCAAGAGTTATGCCCCTTCTTTAATTATTTGAACATTGGCAGTTTGGCAGACGGGACCAAACACAAGTAGCCTGTTTCACCCCCACCCTCCTCTCCCGTGACCAGCCATTTACCGTCAGCCTTCACTTCCTTAAAAAGAGACCCGTTCTGGGAGCATAATCCATCTACGACGGCTCTTGTTTCCCTCTGGCTGTAGAGATGTATCTGTAAATTGCATATGCTTTCAATTAGGATCAGTCTAAGAATTTGTTGTTTGGTAGAGTTAAAAATATTGTGGGGAAAAAGACAAAATGCTAGCTAGTAACCAGCATTTCCTCTTTTCCTACAATGTTTTCTGCCCAATCCAAGACAAGTTCCATCATTTGAGCCACATTTAAATTGTCATCTGCAAATGCTTTCAATTTGGACAAGTGTATATCTTAACTGCCTGGTATATGAGTTAACTCTTTACCACACAATCCCAACTATTAACGACCTTGTTAAAGAAAGCTTTTGAAAACATTGTAGGAAAAGCAGAAAATGCTGGTAACCAGCATTTTCTCCTTTTCCTACAATGTTTTCTACCCTTCCCAAGTCAAATTTCAATTTTTGAGTCGCATTTATTTTGTCGCCTGCAAATGCTTTGAATTTGGACTAGTCCAAAATTTTGTCGTTTGTTAAAGATTTAATTTGTTCTCTTGGGCTGCATTTCATTCCATACCTGTTATTTTGAACCCTTTATCACAATCTCTTGTTATAATAATCCTAGAGACAGCATTTGAAAACTTAACCCTTTACCTGATATGCCAATTTTAGACTCTTCCAGTTCAACAGCAAATAAAGATATGATGTCAAAAATGTGGACAAATGGAGATACAGATATCTGATAGAGTAGAAAACATTGTGGGAAAAAAAGAAACTGCTCGTTACGAGCAGTTTCTCCTTTTCCCACAATGTTTTCAAAAGCTGTCTGTTCTTGATGCGTCAAAATGAGTATCTGTGGAGTAAAGGGTTAACAAAAAGAGAAAATGCTGGTAACCAACATTTTCTCCTTTTCCTGTATGTTTTTTACCCTATCAAAGATATAAATCATCATCTTGATCTTTGATTTGTCTTAAGCAAAAGCTTTCCATTGGTTGAGTACACAAGTTCGTCCTTTAGTAATGACTTAAAAATCTCCTACTTCCAAGACCAAAGGCTGATTGTAAACAAACTTCAAAGGAATGTTCCTTAGTTCAATCTCTTTCATCTATGTTCAAATTCTATGCAGAACTCTAGTTGCAAGAGCAAGGAAAAAGAGATAAAATTTGTAAATCCTTAAGAATCTTGCTTTTCAAAACTGACTGACTTTAGACAACAAAATTTTGGAGCTTCATATAGAGGATCTCCAACAATATTTTTCAAATTACAGTTCTAAGAGTCAAATTTGGCCCTATCTTGGGGGTTCTAAAATTTAAATTGGGCTTTTATTGTGAAAACTTCAGAAATACCTTTGTTCCAACCTGAAAAGAACTAATATTCTGTTCTTTTGCATTACCTTCTGGACCTATGGTATATTGGACAAATCCAATTGGTCAAAACTATTTGTAGTATTGTGCCGTGATTAAGTAATCAGATTTATTCAATATATTTACTGCGGTATTTAAATTTCTGTCTCAAGGTGGGAAAAGAAAAATATGACCACTTCCAAGCCTCAACCTTAGTTACTCACGTGATATTCATCTGTTTGTTCCATTCATTTCATTAGATCGAAGATGAATTACAATTGAACACACTGAAATTTACAACATTTTCCATTCAAGGTTAGAAATGTGTGAAAAAAACTGACAAATGATAGGGGCTCAATGCCATGAAAAATGCTAGGTAATAAAGTTGGACACCTAGCTTTATATATTAAAAAATATCACACAAGTCACCACATGATTATAAAATCAATTTAGCCTTACAATGAACTGGATCTGGAAGTAGAATGGTCCTTTGACATGTAGAAAATTGCCCAACTGCAAAATAGTTTGACCCAGGTCAGCCTGCGTGGACTGTGCAGGCTGACATGATTCAATACTTTTGGCAGGTGCATTAAGCCTTTACCAGACGAAAAAATTTTAACCTTGTCCAAATTGAAAACATTTGCGGACGATAATTCCAATGTGGCTAAAATTGTGCAAGGTCTCTTTGATAGGGAAGAAAGCACTGTGGGAAAAGGAGAAAATGCTGGTTACCAGCATTTTCTCCTTTTCCCACAATGTTTTCAAAAGGCTTCTTTCTCAGGGTCGTTAAAAGTCGGCATTATGCGGGAAAGAGTTAAGCCCCCTCTACAGAGGATGGCTTGTTTATTTTGTGTGCAAATGCTTTTATTTTGGATAAGTTTAGAATTTTATAAGACAAATAAGGAATTCTCTGCTAAAATTTGGCTTATACTGGATCTCTGTACACAGTTGTGACTGCAACAGCTCTGGTTGGTGAAGTACAGTGATTCTTGAGAATTATGGGTAACATCAGTAGACATCCGAACACCATCGCACATCCGCTGACGTAAAACGTGAGATCATAGTTCATTGTTTCTTTAAACAGAACACCTGAAAATAGATATTATGAGATTGTTTGACGCCATTATGAACATTATTTCAGTTATATCAAGGCAGCCAGTGCACCTATCCATGCTTTCTTGAAGTTTCTCTTACCAGTAATGGTACTCTGCACAATATTCTTCCCAAGCTATTGGCTGCTTTCCAATGTAACCTAAATCATGGTAAGAATGATTAATTGAAAGGTATTTTATGCCGTTTTCAACATCATTTTAGTCACATTTTGTTGACAGTTCACTTACAGGTATTTATGTGTATCCTGGGTTTTACCAGTACCAGACTAGGGTTCTTTAGGGTCTCCCCAATGAAACTGCCATAAATAACCCAGTTGTTCACAAGAACATCAAACCCACAAGCACAAAGTTTCCAATACTGTACCTTCCCCACTGGGAAGCCTTGCAGGACCTGGATAAAAGAAAACATTTCTAAAATGACACATTTTAGACTCATTACAAATTCATTACATCTGCAGACGAAGCATTCAAAATTAGTACAAATTACATTAACCTCTCTAACAGGGTAAAAAACATTGTGGGAAAAGGAGAAAAATGATGGTTACCAGCATTTTCTCCTTTCCCCCAAGGTTTTCAAAAACCTTTCACTGGATCATGAAAACCAGATCACAAAAGTAAACATAAATTTGAAACACCAGCAGGTGAAAGCGCAGTCACCCAACTCAGAACAGATTATGCAAGGCTGAATGAGTATCTACACTAACTCAAGGTAGTGGAGAGTGATAAGTGTGAGTGTGGAGAAATTGAATCTATCAAACATTATCTCTTGGAATGCACCTTGTACGGGACTAAGAACAACAGAAGGGAATTGCAAGAAATGTGCGGCATAGCTCATCTTGATTGGCCATTTCTCTTAGATGCCAAACCCAATGAAAAATTCAAGAGCAAGAGATTTTTTATCCTATCACCGCTTGAGACAAATGTGACAGATACAAAATGTTTTGTCAAGCTAAATCCCGGACAGTAGACTTTTTTTAATATATATCAAATACCAAGAGAGTATGTACATACAAGTTTAGTTTTACTGTAATTAAGAAGATATCATAGTGGTTTTATGGCTTTTTTGGCCTTATACAGGAAAAATAGGATTATTTCCTGAAGGTTTAATACTCGCACATGGAATTTCAATGATTACAATAATTATGATACATTATTTCATGTTTTCCAGTAGGTTATCGCAAAATATCGGTGAAACATTTTTCAATATTTCATGGTTACGACCAGTGAAAATACCGATTTTTTCTCGCGCTTGACGTAATATTGTAATGCGTTGCTATGTGGAGGGGGTATGCCACAGGGAATAACCGAAAAGAACTGTACTGGATTTTGATTAAGTTCGCCTTCCAGAAAGGGTTATAAGGATGAAATAAATGGAATATTCGAAATTTATTTCATCTTGTGAACATCATCAGTAATATTTTCACTCGTGGCTGCACCACTCGTGAAAATATTACAGATGATGTTCACTTGATGAAATAAATTTCGATCTTTCACCGTAAAAAACAAATATCCTCTATTTATTGGTAATACTAATTAGATAAAGACACCACAATTTCAGGATTATCCATGTAGAGAAAAACATGAATAGAAAAGCTTACCTGCTAATGGTCCTGCAATTAAGGTACCAGCACCTTTCATTATTTGGGCGATACCAACACCGTCGGAAAAGTTATCTTGTCCTACAAGCTGAAGCGTCACTTCTAAATAATGTCCACCGCACACACTATATGTCAGGCCTATAACCCCTACTACGAAGACCATCCAGGTCATATTGTTCATAATGGGAAACACAGCCGTTGCAAAACCACAAATTGTTAATGACAAGGTGTATACAACAACAACGTCACTTCTACTAACATGATTGCAAATGCTCAGCAATATTTTTGCGACACAGTTACACACTCCATACAACGTCAGAGACAGCGAGACAACATTAGAACCAAGATTTACAGACAAGATTTTTGCAGGTACATGTAAAAAAGTCATACCATTCGACATATTACAAAATATACAATGAACACAAAACAGTAGAAAGTGTCTTTGTTTTAATATGCTAAAATTGAAGATTCGATTCTGCATAGAAATTTTCAGTGGAAATAGCAAACATGCGCATGTGCATATATTAAACGATATTCCGCCTAGTATGAGAAGGATGCTGTTCCATTTGTAATGTTGTGATAGGTATGGAACTAGAAACGAGTAGAGAGCAATTCCGAATGTTAATCCGATAGTTGTTAGTATGTTTGCAATTGGTCGGTATTTGTTGAAATATCGTCCAACAGCTGTGATGAAACCTACGTAATGAATTCCATTGCCAAGTCCTGAAATGAAAATAAATAGGTCATCCTCTGTGAAAAGGGGGTTTGATGCATCTGGAAAAAAAAAATGTCGACCCTGGTCAACCTGTGCAGTTAGCCTTCTTGCAGCTGAGTGATATAAAGTTTTCTAATGAACCTGCTCAAATCCAATACAAGGATCAGGAAAGTTACTACAACACTATAACATAATATTCAGTATTTATCTTAACCTGTTTTTAAACAACCCTGAAGACTGATTGATTGATTGTATGGTGTTTAATGCTGTTTAAACATTATTTCAGTTTGTCACAGTAGCCAGTGCATCTCTCCATGCTTTCCTAGAGTTTCTAAAACCAGTAACTACGGTTTGCACAATGTTCTTGCCAAGCCACTGGCTGCTTTTCCACATAATAACTGTCAAAACAATGAGCGGTTGATTGATTGATTGTATGGTGTTGAACGCTGTTTCAATAGTTTTAGTTTATTCCAGTGACCAGTGCATTTATCCATGTTTTCCTAGAGTTTCTAACAACATTCTTGCCAAGCCACTGGCTGTGTTCCCACATAACAATCATTGAAACAAAGAGTGGCGGAGAGAGAGGAATGAATCCTGTAGCAACAACTATCATCGAAATTTGGAAAGAAATTTGCTGAGCTGGGGATTCAAACAAGCTAACCTCTGCACTCAAGTTCTGTATGCTACAAACTGCACTTCCAGGCCAAGGCTAAACTCTGAAGAAGACAGTATAAAAACAGTGTGGGAAAAGGAGAAAATGCTGGTAACCATAAGATTTTGTGCCCATTTCTAGAGAAACTTCAACATTTGAGTAACATCTGATTTGTTGTATACAAGTCTAAAATACCATTGTCCAATAAAGTTTTAAGTTACCTGCAATGATGCCATAAAAGAGAAAGACAAGGTAAAAATCTGTTGCTATGTAACACAAGCTTAATCCAGCAGAAGCCATTATTCCACCAATCAGAGAGCAGATACGACAACCAAACTTGTTTGTTATAATACTTCCTATTGGACCTGAAAGTAAAGTTGAAATGAGATTCTGAAATACCGAGGAGCATGAGTCATGCCATAAACACCGATATAAACACTTTAACTCTTTACCACACAATCCCGAGTTTTAATAACCTTGCGGGAGAAAGCTTTGAAAAACATAGTGGGAAAAGGAGAAAATGCTGGTAACCAGCATTTTCTCCTTTTCCCACAAAGTTTTCTAGTCTTCTAGAGGCAAATTTTAGGTTTTGAGTCACATTTAATTTGTTGTCTGCAAGTGCATTCAATTTGGACTAGTCTAAAATTTTGTTGTTTGGACAGACAACTAGTGGGATTGTCTATATCAGATAGACAACCCCACAAGCTTTTAATTTGTCTATCTGACTTAGACCACATGAAATGACAAAGCGTTGTATATGCAATATATCAGCCCATATACCGAGTGCTGATTGGCTGATTTATGGGAACTATGGTCAGCCCCCTTTTTACAAAGCATGGCTGATTTCTCTATTAGAATTTGGTAAAATGTGCTAGAACCATATTTCCAAAATAAGACACTTTTAGAGCTCAAACTTACTTCCTATGAACCAGAGAGTTAGAGGTAGGGTGCACAACCAGCTGACAGCCACTGTGCCAGCATCTGGAAACTCCTGCCGGAATATAGTGTAGAATATCCCACCTGTGTAGCAGTAACCACCAAGCATGCTCTGTGAAAGAACCAATACAAAATATAATTTCATAAGCCATGCTCTGTGAAAGATGTATTATAAATGATCCGTGCTCTGTGAAAAGGGGGCTTAATGCATCTCCGTGATCCATGATACCAAGGAAGACATCACCTAATTGTGGATCTATAACATCCATTGTGTCAAACAACCAATAGAGTCTTGATGTAGAATGGTCCTTTGACATGCACAAAATTTAAAGATAGCGAAAAGTTTTGGCCCATGTCAGCCTGCACAGTCCACGCAGGCTGACATGAGTCGATACTGTTCGCAGATGAATTAAGCCCCCTTTTCACAGAGCATGGCTCAAATCATTTGACCCTCCACAAAACAATCCTGAGTCTAGATGATCCCTGGGGAAAAATACTGTTTTAAACACTGTGGGAAAAGGAGAAAATGCAGGTAACCAGCATGTTCTCCTTTTTCTCACAATGCTTTCTTCCCTTTCAAATGCAAATTTCATCATTTTACCAACATCTGATTTGTTGTTTGCAAACACTTTCAATTTCAACCATTCTAAAGTTCTGTTGTCTAGTGAAGGATTTGCCAAGCTCTGTGAAAAGGGGGTTTAATGCGTCTGTAAAAAGTATCCACTTATGTCAGCCTGCACCGACTGTGCAGGCTGACATGAGCTGAAACTTTTTTGCTTTTGGCTATCTTTCAATTTTCTGCATGGCAAAGGATGATTCTTCCCCAAGATTAAGTTGGTTCCTAAACACGTGGATTTTAGGGATCTTGTAAACATGTAATGACTTGCTTGGTACTGTATAAGTGGAAATGTTTGCGACGTGGAAATATTTGCGAATTTGAAAAATTCGCAAACTTTGCTGTTCGCGTATTTTTCCACATGTATACCAACAAATAATGAATGTCTTGAATTTGCAAACGTTTCCGTATGCAAAATGTCCGCTATCATTAATTCACAAATTTTTTGACACACGTATATATCCATATATACAGTATAGTGCACCTTTGAGATGTACAATACCCTCTTTAGCAGAGTATGGCTCTTATATTCTTAAAACTTAACTCATTCAACACAATAAACTTGGCCTCTTTCATTGGCTGAAAGAACAACCCATTGAAACTCACAAAGATTTTCATCTTATAAGCTTGGTATATAGATCCCAGATTAGACTGCAAGTTCTGATCTGAGAAGTCCACAAAAGCCTGTGTGTTTTACCTATGACACTGAAAAAACCCTTTACCAGACGACAAATTTTTAACCCTGTCCAAATTGAAAGCATTTGCAGACGACAATTTCAGTGTGGCTCAAATGGTGTAATTGTTTATTGACAGGGTAGAAAACATTGTAGGAAAAGGAGAAAATGCTGGTTACCAGCATTTTCTCCTTTTCCCACAATGTTTTCAGAAGGCTTCTTTCCAAGGGTCGTCAAAAGTCGTCATTGTGTGGTAATGGGTTAACTCTTCACTAAACAATCCAGAGCTTTAATAAACCTCAAAAAAGAGGCTTTTGAAAACAGTGGAGGAGATCACTGGTAACCATATTATAAAAAAAAAATAGTTATTTCCCTTGGATCATTAAAAGCTTCACTCTGACTTGTTATGAAGTAAAAATTCTCCTAGCCAACACACACACCATTTTTCTAAGATTTGTCAAAATTATATCAAGAAATCTTTAAAAAGTCCATCCTAGGATCAATTACCAGTATAAAAACTTGCCACATAAGTTTTAGAGAACAGGATATTTGAAGATTTTCAATTTCTTTTTCAATTTTGTTGCCATGGCAACCAGAGCTTTTCTAAGAAGCCCATTTTTTGAAGAAATTCAAAGAAGGAACTTAACAGGAGCATTTCTGTGAAGTTTGTATCAGATCTGTCACCAGGCCTCTACCGAACGATTCCAAGTTTTGACCACTCTGACAATGAAAGCTTTTGAAAATACTGTGAGACAAGGAGAAAATACTGGTAGTTTAGTAATAAGATTTTTCTGCTTTTATCATATTGTTTTCTACCCTTCCAACAACAAATGTCAATTGTTGAGTCACAAAAAGTTTATATCATCATCTGCGAATGCTTTCAGTTTGGACAGTCTAAACTTTGTCGTTTGGTAAAGAGTTAACTCTTTACCAAACAACAAAATTTTGGACTATTCCAAATTGAAAGCATTTGCAGACCACAAATTCATTGTGGCTGAAATAATAAAATTAGTGTTTGAAAGTGTAGAAAACATTGTGGGAAAAGGAGAAAATGCTGGTTACCAGCATTTTCTCCTTTTCCCACAATGTTTTCAGAAGACTGTTTCCTTAGGTTCGTTAAATATCGGGATCGTTTGGTAAAGAGTTAACCCTCTACTAAAGAATTCTGAGTTTTAACAACCCTGAGGAAGATGGATTTTGAAAATAATGTGGAAAAAGGCAAAATGCTGGAAAACAGCACATTTCCCTTTACTACAATGTTCTGTACCCTTTCAAGGACAAGTCCAATCACATGAGCGACATTTATTTGTTGTCCACACATGTTTTGGATTTGTCTGCAAATGTTTTGGATTTGGACAAGTCAAAAATGGATTTACGAGGGACTGTTTGAATATTAGGGCATGCACAGTCCCATGCACAGTTGCCACATGTACACAACCAGGAAACTGACAAACACATGACTTAAGGATATGACATAAGTTCATGGGCTTTTGGCCAGTGGAGCAAAAAACCAACCTACGCTGCAATCATTTTGGTCACGATTATCTAAATATCTCAAATGTTGTGAAGGGTGGAAAGGCATTCTGAGGTTAATCAACATCTGGATGTTGATCGAGACAGCCACAATAACAATGTGACTATTAAGCCATTCTCCATTTGTCATACCATTTCAAGCAACAACAATCAGTTGCTGATATGTCAAAGTCAATTAGATCTAATGCACTTTTGAAAAAAAAAAATCCTCCTAGATATGTGAAAAAGTAAGGAGGCGTGTCTTTTTGATTGATTAATTTATATGGAAGCCTATGATCCGTCATTAGGGAGAAAAACACCTTTAAAAACACTTTGTAAACCAGTAAGTGACTGAAATCTGACAGAAAGAGACTTGGATGACAAGGCTTTTAAAAACGTTTATGGGATTCTTTTTTTCAGACTTTGATGGGTTAAACCTGACCGACCACTTTGCACAATGTGTAATTTTGGATATTACATTTATGACTAAAGTACGAGAGATACTACATCATATGTAAAACAATCTATATTCCAGATCAGGCTGCACATTTGTGCCTCCTGATTCTGATATAAACGGTATTCAATATCGAGTTGTCGCCTAAGAATAAACACCATGTTCCCGTCTAATTAGGCAGGGAACCAAAGTGCTCCTCTCTAAAAAGGAGAACCCGGGAAAAGTTACAAAATGAGCATGAGCCTTCGACATTTTTTGTCGAATCTGAACTTATATTTGCAACTCATAATGCACATAATCAAAACTGATTGTGTACATCACTTACAGTTGTTAAATCACTGTATAGTGTATGTAATTAATGGACGAAACTACAGATAAAAAAAATTATAGGCTCAGCCAACGATTTGCTTGGACAAACCTTGTATATCAAGGTAGTTTACGAATTTGATTGAAACTTATGAAATTTCTTAAATAGCTGAAGTATGGACGTTGACCTGTTAACTTTTTACCAAAGAACAAAACGATTGACTGGTACAAACTGAAAGCATAAATTTGCAGACGAAAAATAGAGTGTTGTATATGATGGGATTTATCTTTGATAGGTGTAATAGTACTTTGGGAATAGGAGAAAATGCTGGTTACCCAAAGTTTTGTTTTTTTTTTTCTCCAAAAGTCTATTTCCTCAGGGTTATTAGAACACGGAATTGTTCAGTAAAAGGTTAATTAATTTGGATGGAAGCAGGGGTCGTGCCTAGGTTTGCATCTGCTGGAAAAGATAATGCTAGATCTACATTAAACAAATTCACAGCACAGAATTTGAGGGAAAAAAAGTTGATAAATAGAAGATACGGAAGGAATTTGACTGAGGGAGCATCAAATAGACAGACAGACAGACAGATAGACAGACACAGGCAGAGAGAGGCCAGGGTGAAAAGAAATTTAGTCCTACCTGTGCGAAAAACGAGGCAAGAGCCACCACAAAGCTCCATGGCTTATCATGCTGATCTTGTAGATGACCTAAATTGTAACTCCCTTTCTTTTTTGTTGTTATATCCTTGTTGTTGACTTGAGTATCATCATGCACTGTGTTATCACCCTCTCTTGGTAGTAATTCAGTTTTAAATTCCGGTCCAGTATCGGCAGGTGCCATGTTCTAGATATCACCACAATTTCAGCAACATCTTTACATTCATATTCTACAATGACAATAACAGTAGAGAATAATACACTAAACAAAACTTCCAAACGGCCACTTCTCAGCTGCAATTCCGTGTAGACTTTATTATGCATCAGCTTTCCAGAAGACAGTTTATTTTGTTTTATTATTATTTTTATTATTATCCAAAATAATTGACCAGAGTAAAAACATACATGAGCCTTAAAAATATTGGCTTGTTCTCATGAAACAAACCAACACACAAACAACGTCTTTACCTTTCATTCACTTGAAACGCTGAAAAAAAAAATCAATTTTTTGAAAATTCCAACTAAGTACAACTAAAAACAGCATTAAATTGCAATAAATCTGTTCAGAATCTGTTTTACCCGCTAAAAAGATATATTTTATTTATGTATTACCGTCACAGGCGCTTGTTTTTAATATCCTTCACCCTCTATAGCCTAATGTATAAAATAATATTTCCAACTGTTTTACCTGCCGTACATGACATTCCGTACATTTTTCAGTATATTTTACAATTTTCACAACTCGAATGGAAATATAGTCTTGTGTTTATCGTGTTCTGCGATGATGTGTCATCGATCTGATACATAGAATGGAACAAATGAATAAATATTAAGGGAGGCCACGAGGTCAAAACTTTTGAGGCGGACAAGTTTTTTTCTTCACACCGTGACATGGAAATTTTAACAACGCAGTGATTACACGAACGAATCTGATTGGTCAATGAAAATTGAAACACATTTTTTGTAAGGACGTGATGCTAAAATAGTTCTGAGCAGTTACATTCGCTCAGTATTTGTCGAAACTTTTTTTTTAGCATCCAGCCGTTATTTCAAAGCCAATATCTTCAAATCTCATTGACCTCTCAAGTTCTTTCAATATAGTCACAGCGGTGACAAAATTACTACCTCGCTTTGGGAAGACAAAAACTTGTCTGCTTCCAAAGTTTCGACCTCAGTCACTCGCTTAATATTTATCCGTTTGTTTCATTCCATATACATCAAACATATCAAAAATGAATTACCACAGAACACAACAGAACCTTGGGAACTATTGAGAACTAGATCTTCCCGTTTCTCGATTTCTATAAACTTGTAGAAAATTCACCATTTGGATGAATTCGGTAGTTTTTGACTTTACACTCATAAATACCCTGTTTGGGTTTTTTTACATATTGTCTAGTGAAGCCATTTCACACGATTCAAATACCATCTTCTCGTACTATGACCAAGAGGTTGTAGACGTAAGATGTCTGGAACCGTATAGATCTATTTATTGATACTTTGAATGTCAGTTGTACGGGCGCGGACGCAAAAAAAAAAAAATCGTGATAAAAGTGAGAATTATCCCGATATTTTTATCGTGAAACTTTTTATTATCTAGATAGTATTTCCAGGAAAGTTTGTTCGCGAGTTTTCTTAAATTATCGCAATACATATCTTGTATTTCGTGGCACAAATATGCCACCATAATATTCAGTGGGTAATACAGTCTGACATCTTGTCTTATAATTGAGTCATGCTAAGCCATGCCCCATGAAAAGGGGATCTAATGCATCTGCAAAAAGTATTGACCCAGATCTGCCTACGCAGACCGCGCAGGCTGACCTGAGTAAAAACTTTTTATGCATGTCAAACGACAACTCTACCTCAGGATTCAGCGGGTTGTTCGACAAAATGGATATTATGGATATTTGTACTTAGTTATATGATGACTTGGATGGCTCATTTATATTAGGTTATAGCCTGTGGGTGAAGCTTATCAAAAACAAGCGCCTTTGATAACCGTTAACAGGTTCAGTTGATCGTACATAAAGCCTAGCCATTTTACTGCTTATAAAAATCACTTTACCATAACTTGACTTTTTTATATAAACAATCATTGTGAAAAGGGGAAAAATAACTCGGGGTCTGAAACCATGTTTGATATTTTAGGTCGTTTTAAACATTGCTTTAGTATCGCCGCTGCAGCCAGTGCACCTATCCATGCTTTACTGGAGTTTGTTCACCCAATATTTCGTACAGTATTCCCCCGCCCCCACACCTGAGTCACTTGCTATTTATAACGCAAACCGGCAACCCTTTTTCATCCTCGTGCTTTTTGCGGTGCGTAAAGTGAACGGATAGTCCTAACCGAACCGAACTTCATAACAGGATACCGTGTCGGACTTTAATTAACAGGACGTGCAGTCTTGTATTTAATCTTCAATCAAGGTTCAAATTTAACGGTCGCAAACTCGCAAAATGCGAGCTGAAATGAAAAAATGCGAGTGCCAAATTCTAGCACTCGAAATAATTTGCGAGTGCGCCGGAAAATGGGCAAACCTACCGCTTAAAAATCTGAATTAATCCATAAATACGATCGTTTTTCGTGTACACTGAATTGCCGTATGCGGTGTAGAACTATCCTTTGAGAGTATCACCGACCACGTGACCGGTATTCGTAGAGACGCTTGTTGCGATATTGTAAATACATGTATCCGATATTTAAAGCGCGTAGACGATTCTGACGTTGTTTGTACGTCTGCATTGCCTCGCTGAGAGTATGGAGCGGAAAATATCCAGTTTTTTCGGCAATAGGCCGGATTCCGTGACATCGCCGGAATATTTATTTAATATAAATTAATGATCAAACAGTTTGTCCAAACAAAGGATATTTCTTTGCCATGCAGAATGTGTAGAGTCTGAGCTATAATATTGTATGAGCAAACAGAGGAGACCCACTCAACAATATTTAGACTCTCCCAAATTCAAAGCGTCTGCATTTGGTACAAAGGAAAGTTAATTCTCTAATAATGCAGAAAACATTGTGGGAAATGGAGAAATTGCTCATTATGAGCAATTTCTCCTTTTGCCACAATGTTTTCATAAGTTTCTCATTTCAGAGTCGTTAAAACACGGGACTGAGTGGCAACGGGTTAAAATATTGCTAGTACAAAATTGATTTTGGCTAGTAGAAAAAATGGTCACTAGCAAATTTTTGCTAGTTGAAAAAAAAGTTAAATTTGACCCCTGTTCAATGTCTGCTATTTAGGTTTGTTTTCCTAACAAATGAAATTTTTAAAAATGAGATGATTTGGTGTCTTTTCCTGATGTAGGAAGGGATTTCCCGTATTTGATGCTTTGATGTTTTATGTTGAAGCTCGGGCTTCCGAGTTTTCGCCTGTCTACGCGCGTGTTATTTCTAGACTGGTTTGTTTGGTTTGTATTCGAGTTTTAACAGCTTGGATCATATCACGGCGGCAAGTGCACCTATGTATGTGTTTCCTGGCTTTCTCATACCAGAACTGACATAACTTTCTTTCTAAGCTACTGACTACTTTCTCACATGCATTAGAGATAAGGGGAAAGAAAATTTGCCTCAGCCGTGTATCAAGCCCGCAACCATCAGGTCACGAGTCGGAGACGCTAGCCACTGCGCTGTTAGGCCGGGCTATTTCTATACTGTAGATGCCCACTTGGTTTATTTAGCGCTCCAAGGTTAGTGTTGGTATGAATAAAATTTCACTGTATTTTATGGCCAGACTTGTTTATATCTGGCCGCTCTAGGGCCTTTAACCCTTTACCACACAATCCCGAGTTTTAACAACCCTGAGAAAGAAAGCTTTTGAAAACATTGTGGGAAAAGGAGAAAATGCTGGTTATCAGCATTTTCTCCTTTTCCCACAATGTTTTCAACTCTTTCAAAAAGAATTTAATCACTTAAGTCATATTGATTTTGTTGTCTGGAAATGCTTTCAATTTGGACAACTCTGAAATTTTGTCGTTTGGTAATTTGTCGTTTGGTAAAGAGTTAAACGAACTTTTATTGCGTAGAGGCCGGTGGTCGACACTAATATATCTTCACGATCATCGCCTCGTGCGATTATTATAACACTGGTTCTTTTTTGTGGACATTGTAGATAGATTAAGATCAGGTTACGACAAGACTCGACTTAATGTGTGGTCTGGGTTCTTACCAACTATTCCTAACCGTTAAAGCGCCTGTCTGATTGCATAGTGTTTAACGCCGGTTTTAAGATTATTTCAGTTATATCGCGGCGGCCAGTGCACCTATCCATACTTTTCTGGAATTTCTCTTACCAGTACTCCTCACAAGTCTTTCCGAGCTATTGACTGCTTTCACACAAGACTATCGCTGAAGCAATGGTCAGGGATGACAGAGAAATGAATCAGGCCTGTCGCAATGACTATAATCAGTCCTCGAAAAGAAATTGGCCGAGCCGGGGATCGAACCAGCGACTCCCTGTTCTTGAGTCCTGTACGCTACAGACCGGGCTACCGGGGCTCGGCATATACTCTTAATCTTATTGTTTAGAATTTTCTAAAATTGAAAGCAACCAAATGGTTTAGCCAATCAGAAGATGTTATACTTTTACATCCAGAAAATTCTTTAGAATTAGACGAAGGATATTCTTAAGAATGGTTGGTGAATAGGAATAATAATCTGATATAAAGGTATGGAAATTACTGTGAAAATGACACTGTGTATTTGTGCAGTCGGTCTAAATATTAGCTGCTGGCAGAAAATGGAATTGTAAAATTTGGTCAAAAGTTGCCAGGTCGCTCTATCTTTTTTTGCGACTAACACTTGGACTGACAGTACAATAACAGAGTGTCATCTTCACAATAACTTCCATACTTTTAAATGGTATGATCTAACGACGTATATAATAAATATTCGCGCGCATCCTACTGCGCATGTGTTTTTTGTTATGGATAGTGAATCAAAAGTGCATCTATGTATTTTTCCGCACATGTGGTAATACTATTGGAGCACTGAAACAAGTAGCACTTTCTTCGGGTAGAATTAGTAACGGGAAAGAATGGATCTGTAAACTGTCACGGTGAAATAATTAAAATGTTGTTGACACGGTGTTACACACCAAGCAAGCAAACAAAAGCAGGAAATTCAAAGCTGTGGAAGTATAGCTGTTTCTAATTATAAAATTATTGTGGAAAATAGGAGAAATCGCACCTAATGAGCAATTTTTCCTTTTCCAACTATGTCTGCTGAGCTTTTGTCCTGTTTTTTTTCCTTGAAAAAGTCAACTTCCACAGTGACCTTCATCCCTTAATCTGGTCAAATTATCTCCCTTTTTAACTCAATGGTCTAAATATGACATGCATTTTGTACCTTTATCATGCTCAAAACCAGGCATTTACATATTTTTTGTGCACAACTAAATGATTTTTCACTGAAATGATGTATGTTTGTATATTCTTCCGGTAGTTTTCCTGTTTAACTGACTATTAAAGAAAAGCGTGTAAATTCCAATATAAGCTGAATTTTGGAACTTTTTAAAGGCCAATTTCTTAGAAACGAGCACGGTTACCCATAACCTTTTTTACTGTAATGTCCTAGAGACATGACGAGCTCTGTATGTGCAAAGTTTTAAAAAAAATCTGTCCGTTAGAAAAAAATGTCATATACGTCCTTAAATTCAGAGTGTGCGATCACGTATAAATGTACGTGATTCACGTATAAAATAGAAAAATCACGTACAGTTTTTCTCTGCAATACGTACTAGAACGTACAAAAAACTCGCCCTAAAAACAATGAAATTCATAGAACTTTGTAATTTCGGGGATAATTTGGACCGAAATGTTTACAGTCCCTCACTCTTGCTTAGGGTTTCCCGATTCTAAATATAGATGCTGAACCGGAACGTTCTAAGGTTATCATATGATCTTATATTGTTCATGCCCAAAAGCTTGCGGCTGTGTTTTGATCGGTTTGCCGACTTTAACATTTTTGCCGCTGGATTGTAAAATAAAATAAAGCATTAACAAAGCCGTTTGTTTTAGCGGACGAATACTGGCTGCAATTTGATTATTTGCTAGCGAAAGGTGGCTCAGTTTAAATTAGATCTGTTCTTTTCAATAACAAATGAATGAGCTGCGGATCGGCAACTATGTTCCGAAGTTGACAGTAGGCCTACGTGCTACTCAAACGCCGAAGCGACCGAAAAAGGGGGAAAATTTCAGTCATACACTGTAATCCGATTTGTACTGGTGGGCCAATGATTGACTATAGTCGAAAGTCAGTTGGTTTTGGCTTCCGATTGCGATAAGCTATTGAGAAATCCCGGAATCGATTGTAGTTGGTACCGAAGCTCGCTCGGTCGCGAAACGTGAATACTGGTTTTTAGCGCTTGGTTTGTGACTAATAATAAATTATTAATCACACTCTAGGATTCAACATAGTGATAACAAACACGAAAATTGGCCGGAAAATGAGAAAGAAATTTTTGTCCATGGATGTCTTGACAAAACTTGACAACTAGGCAAGTTTCTCATTTGATCCCTGAGCCCGGGTTTGAAATTTGAAATGACATGTCTTTGACGCTGAAAAATATCTGCCTAATTGTCAATCTGACGCATGGAATTATCGTCTAGAGCTTCATATAACCTAGCTTGCATGCATCCGGCAGAAATATGGGCTAAACACGATCAGTATAAAATGCGAAGGACACGCGCGTGATCTAATGAAGCTGGCGAGTCATTTATGACAACGTAATAAAGGTGTTAATCCTCTTATCTAGAGTAAAGTGACAGATTTTAAAGTTACCTGCTATTCAAAATGACTAAATGATGTCAAATCATGTGGTAATACTTCTCCAGAAATTAATTGACACGAAAAATTGATCGCCACAAAAAACACTACAATGATAAGCGTTGCATCGTCCGATCAGAGGGACTTCAAACTATCTTCTCATCTTTAATAATGAATTTAAACAGTGAATTTACACAAAACTCTGAATAAAACAATAAGTGGAAGCTAAAATTCTGTTCATGAGTGAAAAAATTTTTTTTTTATGAAATGAAAATATAGATCTAAAGGGGGGGGATCGTCTGCAAATGCTTGAAATATGTCTGAATTTTTTTAACTGGTTTGGAAATTAAAATTTAAAGATCAAAGTAAATGATATCAGATAAAGCAAAAAACTTAATGGTATTGTATTTCCGTTGATTTTTGAAGTACAAAACACAACATCTTTATAAACTTACTATCATGTAGACAAATTGTCACAGTATTTAAAGCAAAATGGCATTCTCAGTTCAACGGAGAAACCGATTGTACAACCAATAGCTAGTTGGTTTGCTTTTCGGATTACAAAGCGATAATCATTTGTGAATTTAAACTGATTGCCCAACACTACCGATTTGCTAGATTTTTTACAGGAATTGGACCAGTTCCATGGTATATCACTTACCTGCTTGTTTCAGCAAACATTAGAATTGATTTTGCAAAAAATGTTTGCACAGTTTTAGGAAAGGTTCCTAAAGTGTTTGAAGAGCTTATAACTGTGAACATGTAGATCTATCTATAAATCTTGTTTGCGCATATCGCATTAAGACTGTCTATCTTTTAATAGGCTGTCATTAAAACTTGATATTTAAATGTAGTTTAGATCTGAACCCCCTCCTTGTTTGTGTACCCCCAACTCCAGTTACCAAAGGGTACAAAAACCCCAAGCTAGAAAAAGCACAGCACACTCTGAAATTAAATTGCATCTTACCCGTATAGTTCACATTAGGTCACTAATGCGGTTTTAAGGATGTATCATGATTTAAAAGCAAAACTTTTCATCCGAATCATTTTACGGACGATGTTTTTGAAAATAGATCGCTCTGACATATTGTACCGTGATGATTTGGCTGAAAGTATGTTTTGTAAGGATTAATCTTAAGGCTGCTAGGCACGATTCACCGACCATTTGCGGACAGTGTAGATCAAGATCAGACTGCACAGAACGCGCAGTCTGATCTTGCATCTTCACTGTCCGATAAGGAGATATTTTTCTCCTCCAAAATACCTTTTAAATAGAAAAAATGGTTATTTACAATCGGCTTGAAAGTTTCATTTTACTTATTTTGCAGGATAAAGGTTTAGTTTTATCACATGTATGTAACTAAACCTTGTTTTCAGTTTAACCCTTTACCTAACGACATAATTTTCGACTGGTCCAAATTGAAAGCATTTGCAGACGACATTTGAAATGGGAGTGAAAAAAAAAAATGAAATTTGCTTTTTAAATGGTAGAAAACATTGTGGGAAAAGGAGAAAATGCTGGTTACCCGCATTTTCTCCTTTTCCCATAATGTTTTCGAAAGGCGTCTTTCACAGGGTCGTTAAAACCAGGGATTGTTTGGTAAAGGGTTACAAAATCTTGTTTTTAATCCTTTACCAAACAATATCAAATTTTGACGACTATGGGAGAGAACATTTTTGAAAACATTGTGGGGAAAAAGGAGAAATTAATGCTGGTAACAGGCATTTTCTCCTTTTCCCGAAATGTTTCCCATGCTTTCAAAGACGAATTTCATGTTTTGAGTAATATTTGATTTGTCGTCTGCCTATACATACGAGCCACGCTCTGGGAAAAGAGGTTTTATACGTCCTCATGATGCGTTAACCCTTTACCAAACAATCCCTGGTTTTTACAACCCTGAGATGGAAGCCTTTTGAAAACTTTGTGGGAAAAGGAGAAAATGCTGCTAACCAGCATTTTCTCCTTTTCCCACAATGTTTTCTACCCTGCTGGAAACAATTTTTTTTAAGTTATGTTTATTTTGTCGTCTGCAAGTGCTTTCAATTTAGACCAGTCTAAAATTTTGTCGTTTGGTAAAGAGTTGAACCAAGTTAGTCATCACATAACTATGGATCAATAAACTTAGATCAATTTTGTTGAACAACCGATTGAATCAAAAGGTAAACTGGTCCTTTGTACTATAGAAAATTGACCAATAGCAAAAAAGTTTCAACCCACGTGAGCCTGTGCAGATGTATTAACCCCCTTTTCACAGAGCGTGGCTCATATTCTTTCAATTTGGACGATGATAATTTTTTTCGTCTGGTAAAGAGTTATATATAGCATAATATGACGGCACTGGTCACAACCTTGATGAAGTAAATTTAAGCCGTGGTCACACCTTACGCAGTTGACCGTAGTGGGGAATGACCGTAGATGGCCGAAGTTGAACGTACGAGTATTAAACGTAGTTGATCGTAGTTACACGTAAATAGCCGTAGTTCAACGAAGTAATGAACGTAGTTTTAACTTATGGTTTGTCCAAAAATTTGTTAAGGTAAATTACGATGTTTTGAGCCTACTGTGACTGTAGTTCGAACGTAATTGACCCTACTTAACCGTAGTGTGTTTAATACCGTAAATGTGACCATGGTTGTAACTGACACGCGGAAGGGCTTTCACATTTTTAGACTTATCCAAAATGACTGTCTCTGATAAGGTAAAAAACTTTTTTCGACGCAGCTGAATATTCGCTGACCTTTGACCTACTTCTTGGTATTGATATATTCGAATGAATAAATAGTAATTCGCAATTGGTTAAAAACATGGACATGTTTATTCTGATGGCCCCTGTTGGCCCATTTGCCGGCAAATTTGCGCCATCTATATTTTCTAAAAAGATATTTTTTGTTGTTATATAATACGGCAAAAACACCCTTGATATTGCATTAATTAACTTTCGTTTTCGCGGTTGAGCGAGTCTTTCTTTCTTTCTTTCTTTCTTTCTTTCTCTCTCTCTCTCTCTCTCTCTCTCTCTCTCTCTCTCTCTCTCTCTCTTTTTGTTAATACCAATTACGTATCAACTATTACTCGCCGTTTGTGATCTGAAATCGTGTTTACACCCGTGTAATGGTTACAAAGCTTATCTTGCACAGCCTGGCCTAGTCGATACTTTTTGTTACTGGTCAATTCTCGGCATGCCCAAGGACCATTCTACCTCATGATTCAGTCGGTTGTCACACAAAAATGGATTTTATGGATCCATAATTATGTGATGACTTGCTTGGTATAAAGCAGCACCCCCCCCCCCCTTTTGCCGGAGCATGGCTAACATGTAAGTCACCTAGTGACCAAGTTCGAGTTCTCTGAGCCAGATATCTATCTGTTGTCCAATATACAGCTCATTGTTTGAAGGTTCAAATTAATAGGGCTTAAAATCTTAAACTGAAATCATAGTTTCTCTAAAACCTTTGTTGTGGTTAAACATGTGACAAATCGACATAACCTACAGTACAGGGCCCCTGGTTTCAAGAAAAACTTAAGTCTCTCACTTTGCTCAAATCCACTGACAGACTCGGCCAAATAAACGGATGTAACTCAGTTAAGAGTCCGTTGTTTTAGCTGAGTAAAGTCTGGAACGTTGTGTCAACTCTGAAGGCTTTGAGAACGTAATTTGAGACTTTTTTTTCGTAAAACGGGGCAATGGTTTAAATTTTTTGGTACCTTAGGCGAAAACAGCCCTGGAATTTTACAGATGGCGTAGATCAAGATCGGAAACGTGCAGTCTGATCTTGGATCTATACCGTCCGCTTGTTTAATCAAACCTAAAAAAGTTGAGATAGAAATTCTTTCCGAGTTTCGGTGGATTTGCATTTTTAGTCGTCAAAAGATGTCTGGAGCTTATATTTGAGCCATGCTCTAAGAAGAAGGGGTTTAATGTGTCTAAAAAAAAAAAAAGTATCGACTCATGCCAGCCTGCGCAGGCTGACATGGGTCAAAAGTTTTTGGTATCGGTAAATTTTCTGTATGTCAAAGGACGGTTCTACCTCAAGACTATTAAACAACTTGCTTGGTAAAATACATCACGGAGAGGCACTAGAATCCCTTTTACCACAGCACAGTCAATTCAGTTTTCAGCGAAAAAGCTAATTCATAGAATACTCTACTTACCTGAATGCGCATAGCTCCAGAGTCGAGTTGCTTTAAAAAATTAACATTGCACTCTGCTCATTATATGTGAAAAATCCAGTTGAACTACGCTAGATGCTTAGCGACAGAAAAATCCTTGTGCACAAACCACTTCATATAGATTTGCTACGTGTACTGCTATACAATATCTTTAGTGAAATTATGTCAAATCATACAATGTACATGTATGTATTTCTGTGCACCTGCCACAGGTATTTTTTTTTTTCAACATAAATTCGCATTAGATCTATATTACCAAATACGTGATTGAGCCAGACTCTGTATAAAGCGGGTTTAAATGCATCTGGAAAAAGTATCGCGCAGGCTGACCTTGGTCGAAACTTTTGGACACACACTACTGAGATGTACTAAAACCCCTTTTACCAGATCATGGGTCATTTAAGAAATAATCTTCTTTCTATCGTGGTTTATCGTTCAATAAACCACAGTTGTGAGTTATGATGCACAATAAATAATCCACGAGGGCGATAGCCCGAGTAGTTTATTCATTGCGCCTCATAAATCACAACGTGGTTAATTGAACGATAAACCATGATAGAAAGAAGATTATTTCGATTCTAACATGACCAACTCTTAATCAAAGGAAAACAGGTTCATAGAGTAAAATCGCGGATGCAGATTAAATTCCATTGAATAACTTACTTACTTACTTACTTTATACAGAATTACGTCACTCTATGTAGAATGACGTCACTCTACATAGAATAACGTATATTTTACCACGCTTTCGTTGCACTATGTTCATAGAGCCGAATTCACGTGTCATGTTAGAATAATTTGTTTGTCAGATATTGCCTTAATGAATTCATTGTTCCATCTTTTTTTCAAATTGTGTGTGATTATGAAACTCTGAATGGCTTCCGTTAACACCTCAAGCACAACTATTGTTTATTCGTAGACATAGGTACATATATTGTAAGATCAGACTTCCATTTAGGGACAATGTAGATAAAGATCAGACTGATCTTTGATATGAAACTCCGCTCTTTTTGTGAAATATTCTTACAAAAACATGAGCCATAGATCTACTCTGGCAAAAGGGGGCTTAATGCATCTCTGTGATGTATGAGACCAAGTAAGGTACCACATAATTATGGATCTATAATAGATCTAGCCACATTAACAACAATCGACTTAATCGGGGGGGAGGGGGGTAGACTGATCCATGGACATTCAGAAAATTGACCAGTAGCTAAAAGTTTCGGCTCAGGTCAGCCTGCGCGGACTGCGTAGGCTGACCTGGGTCGATATTTTTCGCAGATGCATTAAACCTCCTTTTCACAGAGCATGGCTCTTTTGTAAAAGCGAGATGACTTTGGTCCGTTCTTTTGTCCATTTATTTCAAATTTTGGTCTAACCCTTTAGAACACATTTCCGAGTTTTAATGCCCTTGAAGAATAAGTCCTTTTGATGACAACGTGGGAAAAGATGGAAATACTAGCAGCCGGTATTTTCTCCTTCTTCCACGATGTTTTCTTCCATGTCGGCTCATTTGTATCACTTTGAATTTGTCGTCTGCGAAACCTCTCAATTTGAAAGAGTCTAGAATTTTTCGTTCGGCATAGTGTTCAGAGTGAATCCTCCTGAATATGTCAAATGAAACTTTCAAGCCGAAAGTATAACACCAAATATTGCTATTTTAAAGTTATTGTGTTAGGGAAAATATCTCCTTAACGGACCGTGTAGATCCAAGATCAGACTGCACATTCCGTGCAGTCTGACCTTGATCTACACTGTCCGCAAAAGGACCTCCAGTTCCGCTTAGCAGCCGAAGAGTTAATAGATCTATATGATGAAATATGGGATAGCGTTGGTTCAAGCTCAGACGGCACGTTTTGTTCAGTCGTATCTTGATCTGCATTGCCCGACCTCAAGCCTCCACTTACTATAAGTATATTTTTGACAATAGAAGATGTAAAACAGAAGCTTTTCATAATTAAAATTACTCAAAAATAATCGATTGTACAACAACAACACGAAAACATACCCAGAAATTATCCAGCTCCACGAAAAATACCAATAATCAAGCTAACAGACTCTACTGAATAATTGTAAATCTATTTTTAGAACAGTACTATTTTTTTTTTTCAATTCTAAAGCTATATGCAAGAGAGAGTGAGTCGCCACACAGCTGGAGACTGTTCAAATTGATATCGACTTCCGGGTACCAAATTTAGTTGCTGAATACACAGGCACTTGATTTTCTTTATGCAAACTTCATCTATAACAAGAAATATCTTTAAAAGAGATAGACTGCAAGAGAGATACTTGAATAGGAATACTGACCTCTTTTATGGCTCATTATGAAGTAAAATAATGAACCTTTACGAGCAATTGCCTCGTTTATTAGTATTGGTTATTGGGTAACGCGTATGAGAATATTAAAGTTCCAAACAGAACAAGAAAAGGATATTTCTCCATTACGTTAATTTGCTATGGTTTGAATCAATGCCTTGTCGTATCGATCAGTGGTGTAAATAGTGGTTTTATGAATGTGCGCGCAAATATGGCAGCAGGGTCCGCCAAATAAACATGTGCACATTCTTTACCAGTCGCAAATTATCATCTATTCATACTTCATTTGTGCCAGGAAGTGGGTCAAAATCCATCGCATTCAGCTACGCCGAAAAACACTATATTTAAGAAAAGGTACTCAACTTTATTACCTCCCGAACACTACCCCCAGTCATTTGTATGTAAGCAATGCTCTGGGAAGAGACTTTAATGAATATCCGTGATCCATGATCCTAAGCAAATCATCGCTTAACTATACAGCCATAAAACCCATTTTGTCTGACTACACAAGCGGACGGTATAGTTTCAAGATTATTCTGCACGCTGACATGGATCTATACTTTTTGTAGGTGCATGGCTATTTTTCCCCACATTTTTCTAACCTGGAATTGAAAAAAAAAAAGAGAGTCGTTTCTTTTCTCGTGTTCAGTGGTAGTTTATCATTAGCATCTTTAGCAAAGAACGGAACAAATAGATAAATGTTATGTGTTTTGAACAGATCGAACCTTTGGAGGACAATTTTTTTCTCATCTCTATCACTACAGGGTGCAAACGGTAGTATAGACCAATCAAATTTGTTCAGTACCTTTACTGTGGTATTAATATTTCCATTTTAAGGTGGGGATGAGAAAATTTTATCCGCCTCCAGCGTTTCGATTTTATATAATATTTGTGCATTTGTTCCTTTATTTCTTTTCACCAGATCGCAGAATACGGAAAAAGTAACGACTGTCACAGATTTAATTCCCGTTTAGAAATAATTTTGTGAAAAATACAGACATGTGACTGGGTGGTCGAGTTCGAGAGGTACTACATTTAGACACCCTGTCCGCAAAATATATAGAATCCTTTGTGGATCAGTAGTAAAGTATGGGATAGATAATCTGGAGGCCCCGGGTTCGAGCCTCGCTTGAAACACTAGGTTTTACGTGGGAGTGTCCTAGGGCAAGACATTGCAGAGCCCTAGTCTAAAACTGGTGAAACCAAGGACATGCATGAATAAGCGAGCTGTCGCCGTGATATGACAGAAATAAATGTTGAAAGCGGCTTTAAACAGCAATCATCAAATCAATATACCGTAATTAAGGTTACAGAGGGCGAAGATCGTCTAACAAAAGCTTCTGTGGCTGAGTGCAACGGATACGATTGCAACTTTATAAGCAGGAGTCATGTTTCTGCAAAGCAGAAGGGCGTAAGAAGCAGGGTAACCCTTTACCAAACAATCTCAATTCTGGTGAAGACATTGTGGGGAAAGGAGAAAATACTGGTAACCAGCATTTTCTCCATTAGCCACAATTGTTTTCTAGCATTTCATAGGCAGCTTTTTTGTGTGTTTTTGATATCTACAACAATACTTTCAATTTGGTCATCTTAAATTTTGTTTTTTGATTAAGACTTAACGTAACGAACTGATATAACGAACTGGTATATTACGGTATACCATCATGATATATTGTGGTATATAAAAAAATATACGGTATAACCAAGTATATTTATCTTTCAGCAAACTGCAAATATAGGATCCCTCAAAATTTAAATCATTTGCAGACGACTAATTAAAATTCAGACAAGTAATTTGAAAAATAGATATCCGGTCGGAAAAGGAGAAAATGCTATTCTCCCTTTCTTTGTTTCCAAAACCTTTCCGATTCTTTGGATAGTATATCATGTGATCGTTTGGTGAAGGGTTAATTTATTCACCTTCACAGCCTCTTGAAAATATATACGAGCCATACTCTGTGAAAAGGGGTTGTGATGCGGTTTGAAAGACCGAAGGACAAGTTTTTTAACAGCATCAAACCCCATTCGAGTGACAGATTGTTAATATCACACACAACCAGTTGATAATCCTATTTATCATATTCGTAATTCACCCTTTTTCCGTCTAATTATTATCAAGGATGTTACAATATGGGCAATATAGGAAAAAGTAGTTCCGGCAAACATTCTAAAACTATATCGTCACTAGTGATGATACCATAAATATCATCACTAGTGGTGTTATTCACCGTGTAATCCGGGCAATTCACTGATAGGAATATGATGAAGCTTTATAATATGACCTTTGCTTTATGGGATCGGACAACAGTGGGCTAGAATAATTACGCACAAATCAGTTAGCTAAGCACTCACAATTTATTCAACATACATATACAGCAATAGCATTTTTATTATCAACATCAACAATTGTAATTGCACATTAACCTAACTGTCTCTATAGAAATCACAAAAACTTCTTGACCAAGTAGCTGCTGTTCTGTCTGTACTAGTGGCGACCCCTGGTGATGACGAAGATATTGGTGACGTCGTTTCTGTATTCTGTAACTCTGACAATATAGATCTGACGGTCGTCTGAACCTGAAATAACACGAAATAATTTTTTATCAATAATGCTCAGGTATGCTGTAGTAAACATCCAATAATGATTTACGAACATGATTTTTTTTAAGTGAGGCATGCTCTTTGGAAAAGGTATTATGCATCTGAAAAAAACAAACTATTTATTCAGGTCAGCCTGCGCAAGCTGACCTGGGTCCATACTTCTTGTTCTTGATAAATTTTGCTGCATTTTAATGGACCAGTCTGTCTCAGAATTTAATCGGTTCTTATATAAAAAGGATTTAATGAATTACATAATTATGTGATGACTTCCTTAGTATCATGAATCACGGAGATGCATTCTACCCCCTTTGACCAGAGCATGCTCTGTGAAAAGGTGGCTTAATACATCTGCGAAAAGTATCGACCCAGGTCAGCCTGTGCAGTCCGCGCAGGCTGACCTGGACCGAAACTTTTCGCTATAGGTCAATTTTCTGAATGTCCAAAGAACAGTCTACGTTATGATTAAGTCTGTTGTTAGAGTGGCTATTATGGATCCATAACTACGTGATGGTTTGCTTGGTATAATGCTTCACGGAGCTGCATTAAGTCCCCCTTTGCCAGAGCGTTGCTCATATGTAATTTCATTCTCTAGAACATCATTAGGTGCAAAATTCTCAAGTTTTGCAAAGGGAATATTAATCACATGTAAGTGATACTTTGATGAAATCTAACCATGAACAACACAAAAAATATTCACAATGAAGTAGCTAGTATGAGTGGAATGATGAATGATATGGTCTGCAACATGCGAAAAGGGGCTTTCGGACATTTGCGTAAAGTGTCGTCTCGGATCAGCCTGCGCAGGCTGATCCGAGACGGTACTTTACGTCAACATTAGATTTTATCCTACAGTAGAATTGCGTGAAACAGACAATCACACACGATAGCACAGGCTGATCCGAGACGACACTTTACACAAATGTCCGAATGTCCTTTTTTGCGTGTTGCAGGCCATATGATGGGTTCTAGCTAATGTGAGAATTAGGAAAAAATACAATAAAACATACCTGATTCCATTTTTTCTCGGATATTTGCTGGTAGATGTGCTTGACACCCTCTAGCGTGGACAGTCGTAGAGACAGCTGTAGACTTCTGGATGTGTTACCATCTAGATGTGACATGAGGGACTGTTGACTTAGTGATGTTATGTGCCCGTCTGTAAAAATAAAGATGTATGGATGAATAACAATTTAGAAAGTGAAGGTTTATCAAATGGCTTGACGATATCAAATACCAGTTATCGACAAAAATTATCCAATTTGCTTCATGAAAGATTTCAGGTATTCTTTCTATTAGCTAACATCATTACAATTTTGTAGGTGAAAAATATAAACGAGTACAAGAAAAAAAGAACCATAGATTTGCTGAAAAACTTGTTATTACGTGAACGTACATGAACACGTAATAAAAGATATCAAGTTAAGAGAAGCAATGTAGACAATAAAGATTAAAAAATAAATATCGTTTTTTTTGACATGGAGGTTAGTGAATTTCTGAATTGTGCGCCAAGAATAGTAGTATCGTTTGATAGATTTCTCTCTGAAGTCTGCGTATGGTCATATTAGTAAGAAGTGGTGGTCGTTTTCAATCGTATTTGAAATAAGTAAGGGCATGTATTTGTAGAAAGGATGTGATGAAAGGAAACTTGTTCGCTCAGGGCAATTCCTCACTTTCTGACAAAATCTCATCTTGGTCTGTTGCGTAACTTATGGGAAGAAAGGCCATGTGACGGGGAAGGGAGATAATCCTTACCAAGAACCTCTGTCTGTTTGTGCGCAACATCAAGGACGATCATATGATCTCTGAGAGTCGAAGCTGATGTGACAATGTCCATATTTGTGGTTTGGTATATACCGTAGAATCGTAGCTATTGACTTGATCAACAGAAATGTTAATATGCTACGACCTCTGCCACGTTTTGTAGTATCCCATGTCACAGTTCATGGTTCTTATTTTCTGCACTTTTCGCTGATTAGTGGATCAGTTAATTGATACACCTTTGATGTATTATTAGATAATAATTGAATAATGACTCTATAATTGATATACCGCCTTTAAAGACAGTTCTTTAATTAACACCTCCTTTCAGTAATTGTGAAGTTTGTAGTAATAATCGTGTTATTTAGTTTAGAACAATAAACTTTAATTGAGTTCAACTTTTGACTTTGATTACATTTAATTGTGTTTGATTACTTTTGATTACTAAGATGGATTGCCGTTAAAGATGAGTGAAATTCAGAGTAAGTTTCGTCTCGTCTTTGATCTTAAAATAATTAATTAATGTAGATTAAAGAAAAGAAGAAACTATCTTATTCGTTCAGATCTAAAACTTGCAAACCTGATTTAAAAAGAATACCTACAATTACGTATTCTAATTGATAATCCTTTTATTTTTTTAATATAGAACAAATGAAAAAGTTATCAGACTCGTATTTATGCATTTTTGATTTATTGGTTTACTGTATTGCCTTTTCAGTACCATATTATATTAGCTTAAACATATTTTATTTCATAAAATGTTGACATGGGGTTGGACCGCAACATCTCTCAACTTAGAATTGGTCCTTCCAATTGAAAGATTTGTGAAAGAATTGTGGACTGAAATAAAAGGATAAGATGCACGATCCCAAAATATTATAATTGGCCTGCAACACGCGAAAAGGGACATTCAACAACAACAGCTATATGGCAGCTATATGGCCTTTAAACATTTACCCAAACAATCCCATGTTTTGACGATGCTAAAAAGGGACAATGACTTTTTAAGAAAGCATTGTGGGGAAAGGAGAAAATATTTGTTATTTTATACCCTTTCAAAAGTCAATCCCTACCATTTCAGCCCCATTGAAATAACTCTTTCCCGACCGACAAATCTTAGACCCTTCCAAATTCAAACATCTACAGATGGCAGTCCCGAAATTGGTACAAATGGTCTCAAATTCTCTGATAGGGTAGAGAACAGGGGGTCGTGGGTTCGATCCCTGGCTCGGCCAATTTCTTTCCGAGGATTGATGATAGTCATTGCGACGGGATTCATTCCTATCTCACCACTGACCATTGTTTCGACGATGGTCAAGTGGGAAAGGAGCCAGTGGCTTGGAAAGAAAACTGTGAGGAGTACTGGTAAAAGAGACTCCAGGAAAGCATGGATAGGTTCACAGGCCGCCGCGATGTAACTGAAATAATGTTGAAAACGGTGTTAAACACCATACATTAAATTAATCAATCTGATAGAGTAGGAAACATTTTGGTAAAAGAAGAAAATGCTGATTCTCAGCATTTTCTCCTTTTCCCACAATGTTTTCAAAAGCTTTCTTCATTATGGTGTTTAATTCTTGGAATTGTGTAGTAAAGGGTTTTAGGACTTACTGAAACGATAAACTTTAGACCCTTCCATACTCAAAACATCTGCAAATGAAAAATTCGAAATTGGTAGAAATGAGCTCACGTTCTCTGATAGGGTAGAGATCAATGAGGTAAGAAAAAAAAAAAAAATTCTGGGTCCGTAATCTCCAACCATTCTAAAGAATGTTCCTTATCTTATTCTTCAGGAATTTTCTTCTCTGAAAGTAACAGAACTTCTGATTGGCTAAACCGAATGGTTTAGCCAATCAGAAGTTCTGTTACTTTAACATTTTACGAAATTCTGAAGAATAAGACTAATAATGTTCTTAAGAATGGTTGGTGAATGCGGACCCTTGTTACATGTTTTTTCTTCATTTCCCACAATGTTTTCATAAGTGTTCCTGCTAAGGGTCGGCAAAATTCGGGATTGTGTGGTAAAATATCAGTAATATTTTTTCGTCAGTAAAATTAATAGTTTCAATATGTACTAGGCGAAAATTTTGTTGTCTTCTTAAGTTAACCGTTTAACACACAATCTCCGAGTTTTAACGACCACAAGAAAGAATACTTTTGAAAGCATTGTGGAAAAGGAGAAAAATCTGGTTAAATCAGCATTTTCTCCTATTTTCATGATGTTTTCTACCTATTCAAGGACAAATATGTATAATCATTCGAAAAATAATTTTTGTCTGTAAATAACTTAATTATGGACGAGTCTAAAAGTTTGTCGAGTGGTAATCGGTGAAAGGGCGCTTATATGGAGAGTGTAGATCTATGCAGTCTATCACTATGTTGATTCATTGATTGTATGGTGTTTAATGCCGTTTTTCAAAATTATTTCAGTTATATCGCGGCGGCCAGTGCACTTATCCATGCTTTCCAGGAGACTCTTTTACCAGTGCTCCGCACAATTTTCTTTCCAAGCCACTGGCTGCTTTCCCACGTAACCAGTAACCACCGTCGAGAAAATAGTCAGCGGTGGGAGAGGAATGAATCCTGTCGCAATGACTATCATCAATTGTCGGAAAGAAATCGGTCGAGCCAGGGATCGAACCAACGACCCCCTATTCTCAAGTCCTGCACGCTATCGACTGGGCTACGGGGCTACATAATTAACATTTCTAACAGAAAAAAAAAATCTGCAAGGCAACTGTGGTCTTTTTGTTTTTTATTTAATCTGGGTCAATCTGGATGGCTATAGACTATAGCTTCGTTGGCCTAAAAACTTTCTTGTTGGTTCTGTCGCAATTTGTCGAACTCGCTGAACACTTATATAGCTAAACTGCAGTTGTCTCGAGTCGCTTATAAATGAGCCATGCCCTGTAAAAAAGGAGGCTTAATGCATCTGCGAAAAGTATCGACCCATGTCAGCCTGCGCAGTCCGCGCAGGCTGACCTGGACCGAAACTTTTCGCTATTGGTCAATTTTTCTGTGTGTCAAAGGACCACTGTACCTAATAATTCCATTGGTTGTTAGACAAAATGAATCTTATGGATCCATGATTATGTGATGGCTTACTTGGTATCATGCATCACGCAGATGCATTAAGCCCCCTTTTTTCAGAGCATGGCTCAAATTTATGCGGATCGTGAAGATCAGGATAAGACTTCACAGTTCAAACGTATAGTCTGATCTTAGATCTACATATGCCCTGATGCATATTTTGGCGTTATGGATCTTGAAAATAGCAATATTTGTGATAATTCTCGTGAATGGGAAGGTTATTTCATGAATTCAGTGCTGAACGGGTTAAGTAAATTTACGGCAAATGTTTTCAACATTTTTCTGCAAGTAGTTCATCCTTTATGCAAAAGCTACTTAAACGGCACCGTTATCCTACCGTACCCGAGAAACTACATACCAATAACGATCTAATTAATATCAGTGAAAGTCCTTCACACGTGGGTAGATAGAAAGGTTGTCGGCGTAGTTTGCTGCTAATGCTAATATTTAAAACACAGAATGGAAAACGTACAAGAGGTTCAGAAGAAACTCATCGCGCAGATGGAGGAGATGGTTTTAGACACTTTCAATAGGTTGCCTCTTCGTACTTAATATTATACGTAACATTTAGGGTCCCGTGACACTTTGTGACGTTTTGGTAAATGATCTCAGCACTGGAATTTACTCTACTTCATTTCTGTACAAGCCGGACTGTTGGGCCCTGCTGTCAATATCCTTCTTGAAGATATGTAGAAAAAACATTTAATGCTATCAAAATCTGAAAAAGTAGCATACATGTATGGCAATGGGTTTAGGGAACATAGGAGCTTCTACACTGAAAAGATTAGTTGGCATGTGCATTCAAAAAGAGAAGATAAGCTAACCGGAGATTTCTATGTAAGCTAACTGGAGATTTCCATTTAGTAACATGTTTGAAACCGTTTCAATGAATTTTTTTCTCATTCGTTGGGTAAAAGAAAAATTTACCGCTTCTACCCTGCTACTATTAACATGCAAGCAGATAAGGCTTGGGGTCCCAGTGTAGCATCTGTGTAACTAAGGAAGGCTATGTGGGAAAGCAGCCAGTAGCTTGGAAAGAGCATTGTGCCAAGTACTGGTGAAAAGAATCTCCAGAAAAGCATGGGTAGGTGTGCTGGCTGAGGATATGATTGAAATGTGAAAAATGGTTTTAAACACAATACAGATAATAATAATAATATATATATAAAAAAATCTAGTAAAAAAAAACTAATCTTTTTTTCTTTCAGGATGAAGAAGGCTTGTACAGAGAAGTGTATGACCAGAAAGTATGATCAGAGAAATCTTGTAAAAAGTGAAGCAGTGTGCATGGATAGATGTGTGGCTAAGTACATGGAACTGCATGACATTATTGGGAAGAATATTGCAAAGAATAAAGATACTTATGATTTATTAGCAGAACCGCCTTACAGACAGAAAAAAGAAAGCTAAAACATGTACATGTTTATGAGATAGACATTTCATTGAAGTATGTGTATTGCAAAGCTTACTGTGATGGTGTGATGGAACATTTGTACTGGTATCGGTTAGAGGCCTCCATGGCTAAGTGGTTTTTAGTACTACTACGTATTTGTACTGGTGCCGAGGAAAACCTAGTTAAAGCTCAATAGGTGCAGTGGTCAGATGGATGTCCTTAAGCAAGGTACTGCAGAGGTCCAGCCTGGGCTCAGTGCAACACAGAAAAGACATTAGCCCTTTACCAAACAATTCCAAAATCTAGGGACCCTGACAAAGAGAGCTTTTGAAAACACTATGGGAAAGGGAGAAAATGCTGGTGACCACCATTTTCTACCCTTCCCACAATGTTTTCTATCCTATCTAAGAAAAAGTCAATAACTTGAGCTCCACGTTTAACTCTTTACCAGACAACAAAATTTTAGACTGGTCCAAATTGAATGCATTGGCAGACGACAAAATAAAAGTGACTGAAAATTTGAAATTTGTTTTGGGAAGGGAAGAAAACATTGTGGGAAAAGGAGAAAATGCTGGTTACCAGCAATTTCTCATTTTCCCACAATGTTTTCAAAAGCCTTCTCTTTCAGGTTCGTTAAAAGTCGGGATGGTGTGGTAAAGGGTTAATTCTTTACCACACAACAGAATTTTGACTCAACCTAATGAAAAGCATTTGCAGAGGACAGATTTAATGTAGCTCAAGTAATGATTTCTGTCCTCGATAAGGTAGAAAATATTGTGAG
This sequence comes from Hippopus hippopus, assembly GCA_946811185.2. Classification (NCBI taxonomy): domain Eukaryota; kingdom Metazoa; phylum Mollusca; class Bivalvia; order Cardiida; family Cardiidae; genus Hippopus; species Hippopus hippopus. Next base: position 3,042,924 of record OX328109.1, read on the forward strand.
AAAACAAGAAAATGCTGGTCACCAGCATTTTCTCCTTTTACAACAATGTTTTCAAAAGTGTTCTTCTTCAGGGTGGTTAAAACTCGTGTTGTGTGGTAAAGGGTTAAATCTTTACCACACAACAGAATTTCAAACCAGTCCAAATTGAAAGCATTTGCAGAGGACAATTCAGTGAAGCTCAAAAGATGATTTCTGTCATTGAATCTAGGAAAAATTGTGAGAAAAGCTGAAAATAGGGTCATCAGCATTTTATTCATTTCTTACAATGTTTTTCAAAAGCCGTCTTCTGCTGGGTGGTTAAAACATGGAATTGTTTGGTAAAAAGTTATTTGATTTTGTTGTTTTCAAATGGTTTTCAAAATGTATTAAATTTTGTATGAGGGGTGATCAGAAAGAACGCGGACCAGTGCCTGTATTGGAATATTGTTATAACAAACAACTTGGAATGTCTACTTTTTTTGAAACTAACCTCCTTCAAATTCTATGCACTTATTTATTCTTGATTCCCATGGGCGAAACACATGCGCGAGCGTATCACGTGACATTACTCTCAAGGACCCGGTCATAGTGAGGGTTAGTTCCTCTCTGCTATCATAGTGCGAGCCACATAGAGAATCTCTCAAAACATGAACTACCTGAAGGCCTCAAGGGGTCAGGACTGAATTATATGGAGGGTTGGCTAGTGTTTCTGTGTTATGTTTTTGCAGAGTTTTCTGTACAAGTGTGGCTTTGTGAGCTAGGGCGTTATTTTGGTGTAAAGTGACGTCACTCTGCAGGAGTTCTGGCTGTTTTTTTCATTTGGTGTTTGTGAAATTTCTTTGAATAATGTTGGCATAAAACTCGACATTGACAGTTGTACAGGGTGTTTCATAATATCTGCCACCATTTTAAACATCAAAAACTTTAACATAAAAAAGAAATTATGTTTTTACATTTAGCTATGTTATTGTACATAGAATAAAGTTTTATTTGATATATAACATGTAGGTATTACCCTTGTAAATACACGCAGTTTCAAAATTCTTTAAAATGTCAATTTTATAGAATGTGTTCTAAATGATGTCCATTCTGGCCAATAACGATGTCGACTCTGTGCCGGAAATTTCGGATTACGTTTGCACATGTCTCACTGCTTATGATCTTCATTTCTCTCTTGATTACAGTTTTGAGTTCAGCTGTGGTCTATGGGGAGTGCTTATAGACCCAGGAAAAAATCAAGTGGGCTTAAATCCGGGGAGTGTGGTGGCCACTCAATATCCGTTTTCAATGAAATGAAGTTATCACCAAAAGTCTTTTGTATCCAGTCAATCACATTTCTAGCTGTATGAGGAGTTGCACCATCCTGCTGGAACCATGTGGTGTTTATATCAATTCCCTTACGTCTCAAAGCTGGTAGAAATTTGTTTTTAAGAATATTTAAATAGCGGTCTTGATTTACAGTCTCCACAGTTCCATCCTCATCCTCAAAAAAAAAAGGGCCAATTATGCCCTCAGCACTTAATGCCGCCCACACTGTAACCTTTTCAGAGTGAAGAGGTTTTTCAATATAAAATTCTGGCTTTTCAGTTCCCCAAAATATGGAATTCTTCTTGTTCACTTGTGCATTTAGATAAAAGTGGGCTTCATCCGAGAACCATATCTGTCCCACGATATCATCATTTTCCGTAACCCATCTTGCAAATGACAATCTGCTTTCGATATCTGTTGGTTTAAGGTGTTGCATAATAGAAATTTTATATGGAGTCAGTTTTAAATCATATTTTAGCATTCTGTAAACACTTGAATGGCTGGCAATGTTAGTAATATCTCCAAATACCATTCTAACAGATTTTCTTGGTGTTTCTGTGATCACCGCTTTAACCTGTTCAGTTGTCGCTTCATTCCGCATGGACTTAGGGCAACCCAGATTATTGTGTCTCCCATCTTCAATTGAGCCCATAACTTCAAATCGCTTTACAATTCTATGTATCTGTTTTTTATCAAGTTTAGCTACATCTGGATACCTTTTCTGCACAGTTCTAATCACTGTAATAGGTGATTTAGTTTCATAATATATTTTAACAATTTCTTTGCAGTGATCCTTAGTTGGCGCCATCTTGGAAAACTGACCACAGGAAATGACGTCATAAATGACGTTATGACGTTGACATTTTCCCGTACTTTATTAGTCAAATAAAATTTTCATATATAAGCTTTCAAAGGGTGTACATATCATTGTTTTATCCTCATGAACTAAAAAGATATAAAACTTTGTAATGGTGGCAGATATTATGAAACACCCTGTATGTATAGATACAACATGATTTAGAAGAAAAAAGGCGTATAGAAAAATATGATGCACATAACTTTACCGGCCGACTTAGAAAGTTTGGCTTTAAAGGTGGAATGCGATGTTGAATGTTTCTGTTCACTGCTTTGTTGTTTAGTTTCAGTCTCGTTAAAGTGTACCTGTATTTCATCGCATGTTACAATACGATCAGTAAAGTTTGACCCCTCCATCCTAATGCGTTCTCAAATTTCTTAACAGATTTTGACCCTAACCCCCATTGGCTCGAGCGTCAATAATCGAGGTACCCAACTTGTGCAAACACGTGACATTCCAAGATTGTCAGTCAAAATGTCCTTTGCACTTTTATATGAAATGATAAATGTGTCAGCTATTTTTCTCACAGTTTCTTGGCGATCTTGTTTTACATGCTGCTCTACATCTGTGATGATTTTGTCAATGACTGATGTTGATGGACGACCAGATTTAGGGTCATCTTTAACAGTATTGCATTCATGTCTAAACTGGTCCAATCCATTTACGCATATCAGATTTCTTGAGTACAGATTCCTCTTAACCTTGTTCTAAATTGGTTTTGATTTCTGATAAATACTTTACGAGTTTGAAGTAAAACTTTATGGTTACTCTCAGCTCAAATAAAACGTCGTCTGACATTTTGGACCACTAATGCAGTATATGACGTCATTAAAATGACGTCACACTTTACTTATTTGAATAAGATGACATTTGAAAGCCTAAGTCGGTTACCAGATAATTAATGCTCATCTGTGCAATTTTTCGTAATCCTACGTGAAGTAGTTTTCAAAATAACGAGGTTGGTTGGTTGGTCGTATTGGGGTTTAACGCCACTTTAACAGCTAAGGTCATATCATGGCGGTCGGTGACGCACATGTGTTTCCTGGCTTTCTCACACCAGTACTAACACAACTTTCTTTCCAAAGCCACCGACTACTTTTCTAACATGCTTCAGCAGAGGTGAGAGGCGAAGATACGCCGGAAAGAAAGTTCGCCTCAACCGGGTATCGAACTCACAACCACCAGGTCATGAGTCCGACATGCTCACCACTGAGCCACCCGGGCGGGCTCAAAATAACGAGGTAGTCCACAATCTTTATGATCACCCCTCATACTCTAGTAAATAGTAGAATGCTTTATCAACAAGCAACATGGGTATTAATTTGTCATCTTTGTAACTAAACTATTCACCACCGGACAAAATTCTAGACTTGTCCAACTTGAAAGCATTTGCAGATGGCAAAATAGAAGTGTCTCCAATGATTGGATTTGTCTTTTAATGGTTAGAAAACATTGTGAGAAACAGAGAAAAGGCTGAATACGCCCTTTTTCTCCTTTTCCCACAATTTTTAAAAAAAAATGTTCTAAAGGTTGCTAAAACTTGAGATTATGTGGTAAAGGGTCAAACATGGAAAGTGATGGAATTGAGCGCATGAATATGTCAGAGTGAAATTGCTGTATAACCTGGAGGCCCCAGGTCTTAGCCTCACTGGGTTTTACTTGGAGTGTCCTTGGGCAGGACACTTCAGAACCCTAGCCTAGTGCTGGTGAAATCAAGAACATGAATAAGCCAGTTGTCGCCATGATATATCTGATATGTCAAACCAATCAAATGCTGTGTACTGATCAGGCCAAAACAAAATATACTCGTATATGTGGTTACAGTTACCCGACCGTTTACGCCCAACCCTAGACATTTTTTTCACCTGTTGATCATTTAATATTTTATCACACCTAATGTTATCGTTGTCCTCAGAAAGTTCGGAAATTATATGTCACTTTACCTCTATTAATTGGCCCTGGGCGTGTTTGGAAAAATGAAATAATATTTTAAAAAAGTAAAATAATTTTCCTACCTACTGACCCTAATTCTCAAAAGTATATAACCAGAACCACATATTTTGTTTTTGCTTCATGTAGAGAAAATTTACTATGAACATTTTGCTTCAGAAACAAAGATAGAATTTTTACCACAATGAAATTCTTTGATTCATTCATATGAAGTGCAACTACAGAGATCACTTCTGACTTTAAATGACCCTAAGAAAGCTTTTGAAAACATTAGGGAAAAAGGAGAAAATTTCTCCTTTTCCCATACCCTTCAAAATATGAAGTTTTTTGGGTCACATTTATTTTGTTATCTGCAAATGGTTTAAATTTGAACAAGTCTAAAATTTCGTCATTTGGTAAAAAATTAAACAAGAATCAAACAGCCAGCATTTTCTCCTTTTTCCACAATGTTTATCCCCTTTTTAAAAACAATATTTCCAAAACTTGAGCCATGTTTAATTAGCCACCTGCAAATGCTTTGGACTTGTAAAGGTCCATTCTTATTATAGCTTTTGTTGCTTTTGCCATATTGCAAAGTGTAGATCAAATTCAGACTGCAAGAAATGTCCAGTGTGATCTTGAATAGCACAGACTTTGCAAACTGAGGGTCTGTATTCACCAACTATTCTTAAGAACGTTCTTTGTCTTACTCTCCAAGATTTTCAATATTTGAAAGTAACACATCATCTGATTGGCTAAACCAAATGGTTTAGCCAATCAGATGTTGTGTTACTTTTAAGTTTAGAAAATTCTGGAGAATAAGACTGAGAATGTTCTTAAGAATGGTTATCTTGGATCCACAGTTTGCACTAAGTTGAGATACTCAGCAATTTTAGATAAGATTAAGATTGCACACAAAGGGGCAGTGAAGTTGGACAAATTTGAACATATTCATTTTATATGAACCATGCTCTGTAAAATGGGAGTTTATTGCATCTGCAATATATTTCAACCGATGTCAACCTGCACAGACTGCACAGGCTGACCTGGGCCAAAACTGTTTGCTATTGGTAAATATTCTGCCGCCTCATCACTTAATGGGTTGATAGAAAAAAATGGATTTTATGGTTCTATAATTATATGATGACTTGCTTGGTATAATGCATCACGTAGATGCATTAACATCCCTTTTGTCAGAGTGTGGCTCATATCTCTTGTGAAACAAGTTCTAACATCTTGCATTAATCATTCTCGAAGATTTCTTCCTAGAAACTTTAACCATTACTCGCAACATGAGGTGGGTGGTTCCCAAGATTGACCTGCTTATCAGGGTATTCAAACCTAGATTCTTTGATGTGAGAGCCCCGAAAAGCTCAAGTGGCAGAGCCCATGACTTGTAAAACTCAGGTCTTGGGTCACTTGAGGGTGTGGGTTCGAGCCCCACGGTTGGCCATCTAAAATTACTGATGGTATCGATCAAGATCAGACTGCACAAAACGTGCAGTCTGATCATGGATCTACATCATCCGCTACCTGATTCTAAATTCTGAACAAAGTCAGATTCAAAATCAACGAAAATATACTTTTGGATCTCGAGAATTGTCGAATCCATTTATTTAGCAGCAAAATATTTAAACCGGGGTCCCGTGTGACGGTACTATACACCGAGCACGTTAAAGAACCAAGCGTAAATTGGTTTCGTCCTGTGTCTTGCACTATCCCCCGTAACAAAACTAACAGCCTCCAGGGGGCGTCACCCTTATGGACAAGCGGTTGCGACGATAAGTAAACGGAAAATCAATCATTTCAGAGCTCTGGTCAATTTCTATCTAGAATAATTTTTTTTTTTAAAAATCATTATAATCCATGATACAATGTAGTACGATAACTAAGGGTGATAATTGGTAACATATCATTCACGAAGAAAACGAGTTATTTCCCTTAGATGCGTATAAGTTTGCCAATGAGTAAATACAGCCTAAACCATTAGCAAGCAGCCCAAGTTCTTTTACGAATCAAAATTTTATCATGTAATATGATAGAGGTCATCCAAGACAAAATTAGTTCACAGTAATTGAGCCATACTGTGTCCAAAGGGCGTTGTCTGCGCATGTCATATTCTTCGAAGATTCGACCTGTCTGCTATGACGCATCAGCCATCCCCGTATACCTGTAAAAAGTAGGGCTTATACCGAAGCTATTAGCCTATTACCCAAGCATGTAGGGGCTGTTTTAATAAATGGCCGATACATAGGTTACATGCTAGCCCATCATAGCTGAATGAATCGCACCAGGTATCGTTTTATTGAGTAAACGTTTATTTCATTTTGAAATTCAAAGCACAGGAATTTGACATTCTATAATGAAAAAATATAATTAAATAAGAAAAAAATATTCCCCTGTATATAAAGAAACACAAGGGATGCAACGCCTCGATTACCGGCGACAATACAAAAATGCCCAACCCACCCAAAAGCACCAACGAAACGAAGAGTGATCACAATTTCCTTTACCTTAGTAACAGATAACACCAAAATGTACCTATGACATCCAGCGATCCTTAAGTAGACACCTTTTCAACGGAGATATCCGTCATTTTTTACTACTTTTTTGACAATTACAAGCCATCGAGGAAGCCATTCGCTGACGTCACTACATTATGCCCGCAGTAAATGTTGTGGCTGAGGGGTATGTGTATTCTCCGGCCCCACTCGAAAAATGAGCCAGAATATTCCAAGCCCCTACGGCCCCCGTGATAGAGTAGAAAAGACTTTGAGGAAAAGCATAAAATGCTGGTAACCACCAGTTTTTCTTTTCCCACTATGTTTTCTAAAGGCTTCATCCTCATGGTCGTGAAAACCATGGATTGTTTGTTAATTTGTTGATATTTTCATTTCCGTGCTTCACGAAAAATTATCAGTCGAATAAGGCTAATGTCAAAAGAGTTACGTCCCCTGATGGGTTTTTCCCTATTCATACAAGTGAAATATCCTTCTTTAAAAAAAGAATACCGACAAACATTTTTGCTAGTTAACTCAAGAAAAATATGTAGTATCATGCGATGCACATAAATATATTTTAAAACGAAAATAAATATGAAAACGAAAGTAATATTATCTGCGGGCCTTAAAAAATAGTGACGTCAGCGAATGGCTTCCTCCATGGCTTGTAATTGTCAAAAAAGCTGTAAAAAATGACGGATATCTCCGGTGAAAAGGTGTCTACTTAAGGATCGCTGGATGTCATAGGTACATTTTGGTGTTATCTGTTACTAGGGTAAAGGAAATTGTGATCACTCTTCGTTTCGTTGGTGCTTTTGGGTGGGTTGGGCATTTTTGTGTTGTCGCCGGTAATCGGGGCGTTGCATTCCTTGTGTTTCTTTATATACAGGGGAATATTTTTTTCTTATTTAATCATATTTTTTCATTATAGAATGTCAAATTCCTATGTTCAAAGTAACGGTTGTTGTTTTGAAAAGTAGTCCGGTTCAGTACCCAGAATGCCCAAATTAGATAGATGTGTATTTGTAGAATGCCATCTAGCGGGAGATAATGGTCCAAAGGGGGTTTAATGCACCTGCGTAATGCATTGTATCAAGCAACTCGCCATATAATTATGGATCCATAAAATCCGTTTTGTCCAACATAAATCATAAGGTAGACTGGTCTCTTGACATGCGAAGTACTGACCAATAGCAAAAAATGTCGGTCCAGGTGAGCCTGCGCATATTGCGCAGGCTGACCTGAAACGACATTTTTTACAGATGCATTATAGATATATCTATACTCGTTTTCAGGCAGTTTTCAGCCAGTTTTTAAACCATTTCATTCTCATTTTATGCAACTATAATTATTCTTGTATCTTCATGCCAAACGTTGCCCCTTATGCCTACAAGATTGCACAGATTACGACGGAAAGAAAATGCATTTTATGTTTTAAAGGCCTTCAGAATAATCGCTGTTGTCGTTTCCGGTTTTAAATGAGGACAAATACCTTGAGTTTTTTTATCCCTTACACCATGTACATATTGGTAGTTTATCTATGTTTACCCAGCTGAGCATTCTACAGAATTTCGAATTTTAACACTGTTCCCTCTCTGGCTGTAAGGATGTACCTTTAAAGCCCCTTCTTATAGAGTACGTCTCAAATACTTTTCATAAACCCTTTACCAGACGGCAAAATTTAAGGCTTGTTGCACATGACAAATTAAATCTGACCTACAACGTAAAATTCGTCATTTAAATAGTAGAAAAAGTGGTTACCAGCCTTTTCTCCTTTTCCCACAATGTTTTCAAAACAGCTTCTGACTCAGGGTCGCTAACAGTTGGGATTTTATGGTAAAGGATTTAAACACAAGTGAACATCAATGGTAATGTTTTCACGAGTGGCGCAATCACGAGTGAAAATATAACCGTACGTATGATGTTCACGAGATGAAATAAATTTCAATCTTTCACTGGAAAAAACAAATTTTCTATTTATTTAATGCTTCTGACCTTTTTTTTTGGGGGGGGGGGTTCTTAAAAATCCAGTACAACTGTTTTCGGTAATTACCCGTTGCATATCCCCCACATTAGACCGCATTACAATGAAAATGTTTTAACTAGTTCACAAACAAAACAGTTCTATAGTTGGCATAGATCAGAATTATAACCTGTGTTTTAATAAATTTGAGAGAATATCACATTCAATGCATTATAAAAAATCAAATTAACATTTTTCAATCTTTAATCTTTCGATCGCCTAACAGGCCTGTATCCTTCAGCGTTAGTGTCATCAGCATCAGCCATTTATTTACATGCGAAGTGATACATCAAATCAACAAACTCATATACCTGAATTTAATAGGATTAACAAATATTTTGAAAAGGTTGGACATTTTTATAGGTAACTCGGTTTAAGTTTACTGTCTGAAATAGATCTGCTGCGTTTGAAAGGGTGAAGTTATAAACAAGTGCAAGAATCTAAGTAGTTCCGTACCACTGAGTTGTTAAATCGGTAAATTTCGCTGGTAGAAACTGTGGATCAACCCATAATCCACCATTATTTCCCGATAAATTACCCAAAAGCATGAAATAACTGGGCCTCTTGAATGAACAACGTTTTTCCGTAGCAAGTATTTATTTAATAATAATAATGATAATACCAATAATAACGATAATAATGTATACCAATAATAACGATAATAATGTATATCTCTGAAGTTAAGACTTTGAAGTGTCTTGCTTAGGCACAAGCTCTTATCTTTCTCAAAACGGATGCTATTTACGAAGTAAGCTAGCGGTATATCCTATTTTGTGATTTCCAAGTTAATGTCTACTCCAGTGCTTTCGAGTCATAATTGTGAAAAATTATTGTTTCTTTTCAACCATTTTAGCCAAGGAAGCATTTTTGTCTGCCCCAACCCCGGAATCAAAATTCCTTCTGTGATATGTGCTGATCTTTTCTTTGATACCAAGTTTTTGAAAGAGACCGATTATGTCTCTTGTTTTACCTTGAGCTGCCGATCACAAAGTAATTGTAAAAGGGCGATACATCATAAACGGTTAAGATGTACTTGGAGCAGTCCGAACATTCATTTTTTTTCTGTTTACTTTAAAATTGTGAGAAACAGAGGTCCAGACGTGAAACATCCATGGATGATAGAAGATTTGTAGTAGAATCCATATTACGCATGTCCGGGTAGCGTATAAAAAGAGGCAAACCTCGCCCCTCCCCCGTCCTAGATATTTTAGATTTCGTAAATCATAGTATTGTAAAAAAAAAAGGAAGTACACTAACCCTTTCATAACAAAAGGCATTATCTTCCGCTACGTGGCATTTTTCAAATACAGAGCTATCTGATTTGGGCATTCTAGGCATAGAACCGTACTACTTTTCAAAACGACAACCTTTACTTCAAATTTCAATTTAAACTTTTACTCAATAAAACGCTACCTGGTATGATTCATTCAGCTATGTTCAGCTAGCATGTAACCGACGCACCAGTCATTTATAAAACCAGCCCCTACAGGCTTGGGTAATAGCTTCGGTATAAGCCCAGACACTTCTTGTTAAGTCTGTGGAAAAAAACCCTGCATGGACCCTGGTTTCCCTGAAGTCTATATTTAGAAACTGTATTCAAAGATGTGCAGTAAAACAATAGTGTTTGTAAAAAACTGTTTTTCGCATTTGAAATAATTAAATTTTTAAAAAATTTGGAGCGAAAAACAGGCAAGAATTTTCCACAGATGTATTTTTATTGCCATTTTCTACATTGCTACTTTATAAGCGGCAAGTTTTAGTTTACACATCGCGTATTAATATTTACCATGTATAGGGTGGTGATGCGTCATAGCAGACTAGGCGAATCTTCGAAGAATATGACATGCGAAGAGAACGTAACAAAAAGTAAATATACGTACGTCCTTCAAAAATGCCATCGAAAATGTGCGATAACTTCGTAAATATCCGAAATATCTTGGTACGTCATATTTGTCCTCCATAGTATTTTTACATCACTAATCTCATGAACCATATCATTTTCCTTTATTTTGTCGAGGTGCTTGAGGCAAAGGTTACGGGTCCACAAATTTTGCCTATGCGCCTCTTGCGCCTTCCTCACAGGGTTATAGCTGTGATTGCAAGACAGGGTGGCCATATGCAGTACTGAAAGATGTTGGGGTTAGCGTTTTAAATGTCTGTTTTGCCGTAAAATGATGAATGAAGTTGAGGTAATCGATAGTGAGAGTAAAAATATGCCATAGTATATTTCAAGATCAAAATGTGGTGCATTCCACTTTTTGTTCATTGAATATGGCGGTACATAGGTTGATGAAGCGTTTTTATGGACGTCAGCATATGTATATATATTCCAGTTCGATACCGCTAATATCCATTTACTGATCACATTAGGAAATACCATGGAAATATTCTGTAAATTGCAAACTTTATTATCAATTTGATGATTTGGCGTTTTTAACACTTTCTAGAGTTCACGTTTAGATGACTCTTTCATACTTTTTCAGTTTATAATCAGTTGGATGAACTCGTGGCTAGATGAGACCTACAACACGCACGAAAATTACGAGGATGAAAAAAGGTTGCAGTGGGATAAGTAAAGAGTAGCTGATTTGCGTAGGTCACCTACTTAATCTACATGTAAACATACCTTATCGACGACATATTTGTTCATGAATGGAAGAAGACATCGTTCGAATTGGAGTGGTAGAGGTTTGTAGTTGAAGTCAACATTCTCATATTTAACATAATTACGATTTCATACAGGAAGAATTTTCTATGAGACGGTATTTGTGGACTATGGGTTTTTTGTTTACTTGTGGACTATGGTTTTTTTTTTTTTTTTTTTTTAATTATGGACTATGGATTTTTTGTTAACTTGTGGACAATGGGTTTTTTGTTTACTTGTGGACTATGAGTTTTTTGTTTACAAATGGATCTGGTTACTCTCGATGGCAATGGTCTAGCGATATCGCCTGTCTAAAAAGCATACAATTATGCAGGTAAGGGGTAGGAAGGCGAGTCAATGTGTCTTCATGACAATGCTTCTGTGCACAATTCAAGGATAGCAGAATTTCGGAAATGCAAGTTTGAACAACTTACCCATCTTTCAGTGCAGATCTCGCTCCAAGTCATTATTACCTATTAAGAAATCTGAAATCGCATTTGCAGGGAACCAGATCTCCTAATGATAATCAGGTTTGGTTTGGTTTTTGGTTTGTATAGGAGTTTAACGCCATTTTAACAGCTTAGGTCATATCATGGCGGCCAGTGACGCACCCATGTGTTTCCTGGCTTTCTCACACTAGTCCTGACACAACTTTCTTCCCAAAGCCACTGACTGCTTTTCTCAAATGCATCAGAGGTGAGAGGCGAAAAATCGCCAGAAAGAAAGTCCGCCGCGACCGGGTATCGAACCAGCAACCTCCAGGTCACGAGTCAGATACGCTAACCACTGAGCTACCCGGCCGGGCTGATAATTAGATAAAGGCTGTCAAAGAGGCGTAGCTTATGGACCGAACCGAAGACAATTCTTTCAAAGGGAAAGACAGTCTGAAAGAAAAGTGGGTTGAGTGATTGAAGGTAAATGGGGACCATGCTGAAAAAAAAAATGCAAAGTTTAGTCAAGTGCATTAACACCATGTTACACATACCCTAGTGTACTGCATAAACACCACGTTATAAGAAATATTTGACCTTCCGTTGTAAGTATGTGAATACAGAATCTAACAGATATACCTTACCTGTCTAGTTGAGGGCTGACAGAAGAAATTTAATCTTAAATATAACAGTGCCCTACAGATGGCGCTTTATGATTTATCATGTTCTCTTTTTGTCACAATGTTTTCACAAAATCTTTGCATGTAAGATAATATTATATAGGTTTCCTGTTAAAAAAAAAAAAAGGCTGTAAAGTGTCGACATCAAAAGCCCACATCTGTTTTTCTTTTATTCATTTATTTCATATGGTAGACCCTCACTTTTGCCTTAAAATTAATGTCACACGATACATGATGGACGTAATTTCTACCGAACCTTTACATATTTTAATAACGAAAAGTGGCGTGTGCAGATGGAGATTTGATTCGAAAGTATGCCTTGCTGAGCCACGATTGGTTTACCTTTGCCGGGAATTGCATTGGTTCTAGATGTGGTAAATATGTCATAGGTTATAATATCTACCAGTTGTGTTAAAAACCTCGACAACTTTCGAATAAAATTTTGAAGATTTTGTAAAAGTTCCATGGCAACTCGAAGAAACCGTTGCGCTTTGCTGATTGAGTTGGCCGCCAGAAAAAAAGCGGAAACGCTTTACGTTTACAATATGTCAGGAAGAATTTTGAAAGGGCATACGAGGTTCCAAGTTCAGAAATAGAGTACATGTATCTGCTTACAGAACTACGAGAGTGTTCTTTGTCAATTGACAGACGTTCAGGGACATCCGGGAGAGAACAAAAGGGTTTATTAATGTTGATGTAAAGCATCCTGGGCCAAACAAGGTACCTGAAAATCACGACGAAAGCCAGATAATGTATCATTTACTGTACATGGTAAATATTGGACAAGAGTAATGCCACAGACGTTTTAGATCAATAGAACCAAGGCTGCTCTATAAGACACAAACTGATTTATAATTAGCCTGGGAATATTATATAAGAATCAATAACCTTTCCTTTTAGCCTTTTTAAATATAACATAGACAAAACTGATTTATATACAATAGACGAAACTGATTTCTCGACTAAGCATACGTCTTCCGAGATTATCATTGGAAAATACTGTTGCACGAAGTATTACCTCCTGAAGATCCAGCAATGTAACTATCTTCAGTGGTAACGCTTTAGGAAACAGCATTCCGCCATACAACTTTTCGTTGAAAAAAAGAAAGTTAAATATCGAGCTTTAATAAGAAGCACCAGCAGGTTCCAATGGTGAAAGTACTGACAGTGGGTGGTCGAACACGTCAGTATTTTACAGTTATTTGACTTAGTTTTAAAAATTTATGAAATTAACAAAAAAGGAGGACAGAAGGTGCTGATTCAATGAGAAATGAGATAGTTACAAGTTCAACATCAAGATAACACTAAGACGTTTTGCTGGAAAAAAAAAATGTCGCCCAATCTGCATTACCTCCTCAGATCAGCCATATCACACAGCCTCTGGACATAAAATCTTTTGGACCATTCAAGTCTTTGTACAACAATGAATGTCATGTCTATATGAGAGAAAAAAAACCTGGTTCCGTATTCAGCAACCTTTCTTAAGTTCCTTCATTGTCTTATGCAGAAGAATTTTTCTAAATTTGAAAATAACATAACTTCTGATAGGCTAACCCAAGTATTTAGAAAATCAAAAACTGTGTTACTTTCTAAATCTAGAATTAGACTACGAATTCTCAGACGAATTGTGGGTGAATACTAACCATGGTCTTCATATATCGATGTACAATATTGCTAAGCTTAGTGTAAAACCTCTTTATCAAGAATTTATGTCCACAACGCCGTGTGTTGGATTTTAAAAAAATCTGGGATGTATCCTTTAAACAGCAAGGTTATTTTCTCTGATCAAGTCGCATACGCAAAAACATAAACAGAAACGAAAAACGAAAGTTTCGCTTCAAATGACAGTGCTCAATCTGCAGCAGTTCGAAAATATTTTAATGTTTTAGCTCTCGAAAATTAAGAAAACAGTACTGGAAAATTTTACACAGCGCACAATAACAAATGTGGTAAAACCAAAACTCAACTTTGTACACCCGTTTATTGTTAGTAATTTGAGTAAAAAAAATGATGTGGCTGCCCTCACAGGCATTGAAAATAAAAACTGGATAAGGTTAAAATGGCGATATCACGAGAAAATCAGACGTAAATAATGAGTCTTATCAAAGTGAAACTGTCAAGGTACTTAAAGCAGGTACATCTGGTTACAGAAGATAATCCAATCAATTTATCAACTTCTGACTCGGAGTCAGCTAGTGATTATGTCAGTTACTGAAAGTATTTTGTAATGTGTCTGCAAAAGGTGTCTGAGAGCTTGTGAAATTATTTGCTTTGTTACAATTGGGAAATGCAACTCTTTCTGCCGTTGGACGCATAAAATTTAGCGCAGACACTCGGGTTGTATGGAGAAATTGCACTTTCCGCTGTCTCTATTGCTCAGAATAGTGAGAACAGTGAAAGATATTTTACGAGATCTCGTAGATTCCTGTTTAAAGCATCGCTTGTTTGAGAATACTTCCAGATTAAATATTTTTTATATAGATAAACCTACCAATGTGAAAGATCTAAGGATGACAACGTCTGTCATCATGATAGGTTGTATTGATCTTTGACCATCCAGTTTAATCTGTTAATATGTATCTTCCTCTAGATGGCATTTTTCAAACACATACCTATCTGATTTGGGCATTCTGGGTACAGAACAGGACTACTTTTCAAAACGACAGCCGTTACCGTTGTCTGCGCATGTCATATTCTTCGAATATTTGACCTGTCTGCTAAGACACATCACTATCCTGTACAGGATAAATATTACTAGGCGGTGAGTAAAAAAAAATACCCTGCCACTAAAAAAGTAGCAAGCGAAAAATGGCTATTAACAATATACATGTGGTGAAATCAAGCCTATTTATCGCTCAAAATTCCCTAGAAATATGATTATTTCACAAGGAAAAAACTAATTTAAAAAAACATTGATACTGCAAATTTTTGCATACAGTTTCTATATATAGACATGGGGAAAACCCGGACTTGTGTAACAGGCTATGACAACAAAAATAACGTCCCCAACATGCTGGGCTCATACCGGGGCTGTTTCTCAAGCTTATAGAGGCTGTGTTTATAAACGACTGGTGCCTAGGTTTCATGCTAGGTAATCATGGCTAGATGAATCGTACCAGGTAGCGTTTTACTGAGTAATCGTTTATTTTATTTTTAAATTCAAAGTAACGGTTGCCGTTTTGAAAAGAAGTCCGGTTCTGTACCCAGAATGCCCAAATCATATAGGTTTTTATTTGAAAAATGCCACCTAGGCGGAAGATAATGCAACTGTTACTTAAAATTCCAAAATGAAATAAACATTTACCCAGTAAAACACTACCTGGTACGATGCATTCAGCTATGGTTAGATAGCATGTAACCTATGTACAAGTCATTTATTAAAAGCCTTGGGAAATAGTTTCGGTATAAGCCCAGACATTTCTTGTTGATAATTCTGAGCAAAAACTCTGCACAAATCCTGGTTGCCCTAAAGTCTATATTTAGAAACCGTATTCAAGAGTGAGCGGTAAAACAATAGTATTTGTAAAAACTAATTTTTCCTGTTTGAAAAAGTGAAATTTTGTAAAAATCTGAAGCAAAACACAGGCTAGATTTTTCAACAGATGTATTGTTATAGCCATTTTCTTCATTGCTACTTTTTTAGCGGCGAGTTTTACTTTACACACCGCGTATTAATATTTATCCCGTACGGGATAGTGATGCACCATAGCAGACAGATCAAATCTTCGAAGAATATGACATGCGCAGACAACGTTATATATATTTTTCAAAGTGCTTGTTAAAATGACATTAGATATTACCATGAAAATAATTTGCTATTCATTTATTTTAATACAAAGTTGACGAGCGAATACATCCTCAACAGCCTCTTCTTCATACCACAGTCATTCCGAAGTTTTATCTCTATTTCTTTTAAAGCAGGTCAAGTAGAAATATCATACTTTGTCTTTTCCTAGTATAGTAAGCTGACAAGAAGATCTATCATAGTAGAAAGCCAAATGAGATGACATTGCTTTTTTTTTTTTCAAAGAGATAATTTTTTTTATATCTGTTTGACACGAATTTCCGTAAATGCAGTGATATGGTTCCATGTTTCATGGTAATATCGCAGCGGATGTAAATTGACCAAGATAACCAATATTTCATTTTGGTATCAATCAATCTTACCAAATGCTTGGAAACTAATTAGAAATCTTGTGGTTTTTTTTTTACCCAAATGCATTTCTTCAAAGGAAACAACTTGAACATAGACCAATATATTGAAGCGAAAAAAAAAATTTACAAAAAGACGTCGAGATTCGAAAAACCCAACAGTTTTTTAAACGGTGTGAAACTAAGTGTGCTCTAAATCTAAAGTAATCTATGGCTGACAAACATCCTACTCAAGCGTATACATGTGTCTACAGCTAAAACAGTTTTTGAGTTTTCATTAATACTAACGTATGTGTGTGGGTTTTTTCCTCTTTTTCTAAACTTAACCTTTGATATTACTATATATTTCTTTGTAAGGAAATTAACTGGTTTAACACATGGTTACTTGTATATGACTGTTTCGTTTTACAGCACACGACTTTTAAAAATATATTATCTGTATAGTTTTGCAATTAAGTGTATTAATTCAAGCACGAGTTAGTTCCCTTCGACAAGAAAACGAGGAATCCCAATTATCTGCGAGGGAGAAAAGCAAGAAAGCAATTTTGTTGCTAACTTGAGTAATCTCTAATTCATATTGGATTAAAAAAATAGATAAAATTCTAAATGTTTCTTTAAACGTGAACTTATTAAATGAACAAATAAGCAATTCATGCCCCTACAATTCACTTTGAGTAGTAGAGAAAAAAGGTAAACAAATGTTGTGTCAAAAAAGAATTTTTTTTTTTGTGACTAGGAATTGTCAGAACATACTTATTTTATTTGTTCTACGGACGACCACTTTTCGCCCTGCAGCATACCACTTTAAAAATATTGTAGATAGAAAGAGACATGTGCTCGCAGTGAGCAATTTCTTATTTTGCATTCCCCCCTTTCCCACAAGGTTTTCAAAAGACTATTAATTCTGGGTCGTAAAGAATTGGGATTGTGTTCTAACGAGTTTACGACCATTCAGAGTTTAGACTGTACCAAAGAGTCACATATTTTAACAACTCTGAGGAAAAAGACGTCGTTGAAAAGAGAAGAGAATGCTGGTAACTCCTAGCATTTCATGTTTTATCAACTTGAATTTATCCTTCTCTCAACGATCTCTTGTTAAAAAATACCGACTCCAAGGAAAAGACTTAATGAAAACAATGCGAGAATCTGGAAAATCTTGATGAATATAACTGTCTCCTTTACCCTTCCAAAAACAAAACAAAACAAAATTCCTATTAGACTTCGTCGTCTACAGTTGGAACTATAGAGATGAGTTTAAACAATGTTCAATATGGCTTTCATCGATACCTCTGATATTTCCAACGACTTTCTCGCTTTCCCCCCCCCCCCCCCCCCCGTATATATTTGGAAAAACTAGAATTTATCGTTTACTTTCAAAATCAAGTATGACTGTTGGGTTGTATTGCTAAAAAGTTAAGTAGATCTATACAGTCACCTTTACAGGGAACTTGAATACTATTATTTTCCCTTTCGATTCCCAACATGAATACTGCGTGTATATACTAGATCTATGCTTAGTTAAAGAGAAATCCGTTTTGTAATATATGTCCCATTTATGACAGTCGAAGAGTTCATGACCTACCTTCTGAGCTTTTCATTGTAATCGAAGATTCGGGTGCTTTGTTTAACGTTCCGCTGATTTAAAAATATTTAAACTTGCGTTAACATTTGTAGGTTTTGATTTATTGTTGAATTCTCTGATTAGAACCTCGACTTTTGGCCATGTTTTAAACGTGATTGTCACTTTTTTCCTTGTCATATTTAGATGAAAGAGAATACACTATTGAAAAACAAATGTAATTTCGTACAGACCTTTACCTCATTCGAACCTTTTAGAACCTAAAGTCTTACAAGTCTTTTTTCACATGAATATTTTATTTTTATCACAACTCTTTCAGCACACTTCATAACAGCGGTGTTTCTTTCCATATCTAGTCTTTCCTTTGTGACATTTGTATAATATTTAGGTGGACTTTGCTAAGACTGCCTGTGACTAAAGTACTATGCACTTGATACAGAAATCTATGAATCAATAAATGTGCCACGCTCTGTCAGATTTAGGCGGGGGAGAGTAAATGGATCACCCTGATCATTTATACCAAGTAAGCCAGATCACATAATTATGGATCTATATAATCCATGTAGTCGTAAAATCGACCATGACTCAAACTTAATGTCACTGTTCTCCAGTAATATTCCAGGAAGCTGTGACTCTAGCATGAAGTGAAAGAATTGCAATGTTACATGAACAAAACAAATCTTCAAATCTAGTTTGAATGAATTAATTTCAAGTATAACTGTTGAAAAATACTAGACTAGCATTTACTCGGGAAAAACTGATACAATTTATGCAGAAAAAAAATGCATTTGTCTCCAGCAGTCATAAAATGTACTTTGATGTTTACTTGGTTCGAGTTAACCCCAAGTCGAAAGTGAAAACATTAGTCGTTAGAAATATTTTCGAGAAATGACAACAAAAATTTGTTTGAACTTGCGAATCTTGCCGTGGTTAAATCATACTTTACTGACATGTCTTATAATTTAGGTTTTATTAGCACGAAGTAAAGTATATCAATTTACTGCGTAGTATACACATTTTACCCATCAACGTTACTTTATAGTCATTTTCATTCTATTGGAATTTCAATGGAAAACCCTATATCGTCTAACTAGCTAAATACACACAGGTTTCGTGAATTTATGTACTGTGCTATTTTTAGACGATGAAAAGCTATTTATCTGATTAAGCGTATACTTGCGGGTCGTCGTACGTTGGAGACATGTGAATAGTTATGTTTACGCGCAGGACGGGGCCGCAACAGCTTGTAAACAAGGCCAAGTTTTTTGAGCAAGCTGAAAAGGACGGCATGAAATGGCGGCGTAAAGTGAAACTAAACACATGAATATTTCTTGTCATATTTTGTTCTATAATTTATTCTGCGGCTATCATGAGGACATTTTACATTAAAACTTTGAACATAGAAGCAATAATTTAATTTCACATCGTCTTAAATAATGCAGTAGGTAGCTCCTTTACAGTAAGGATTTGCAAGCCACTGCTTAAATGCAGCAATCGTATAGTCTAAATATTTTATAATCTAACTTAGTCATTTGAGGCACTTATGATCGGGTTTGTACATATTAGGAGTATTGTTCATTTGTGTTTCGGAAGAGATACATTCAAGGCAACCTAAGATTTATTGATACCCTATCCGCAAGTAAAATTGAATGATGGCTTCAAAATATTACGTACCTGTTGAATAAAAATTTTTATACCTGCTTGAGATGTTAAACAACAGGGTTTGCTTTAACTCTTTACCTATCGACACAATTTTAGACTGGTCCAAATTGAAAAGTATTTGCAGACGACAAAATAAAATGTGACACAAAAATTAGAATTTATTTTTGAAGGGTAGAAAAAATTGTGGGAAAAGAAGAAAATGCTGGGATCAGCATTTTCTCCTTTTTCCACAATATATTTTTTTCCCAGTGAAGTACGAATTTCGTCATTTGGGCCACCTTTGATTTGTCGTCTGCAAATGCTTTTGATTTGGACCTGTCTAAAATTTTGTCGTTTGGTAAAGAGTTGAAACATACATGTACCTTTCACGACCTTTACCAATTTATATCATTGACATTTGTGGGTGTGATTAGATAATTAATACTACATGTACCTATCCCTGGTGCTTTTGTAATTTGGTGATTTGACAAAATGGAATCATTTCGATCCATAATTATGTGATGACTTGCTTGGTATAATGCATCACGGAGATGCATTACACCCGTTTTGCCAGAATATGGCGCATACGTTTAAGTGTACGTTTGGCTTATTTCAGAGACACTAGCTTCTCTCACAGATTTTTTTTTTGTT
Organism: Hippopus hippopus; assembly: GCA_946811185.2. Classification (NCBI taxonomy): domain Eukaryota; kingdom Metazoa; phylum Mollusca; class Bivalvia; order Cardiida; family Cardiidae; genus Hippopus; species Hippopus hippopus. The sequence goes on from OX328109.1 coordinate 3,063,298, forward strand.
CGCTAAAACGTTTGGGAGAGTAGTTTGCTAATCACCTGGGTAACATAAGAACATGCCTTTTTATGACCCCGTACTAAAAAATTTTTCGAGGGCATTAGAAAAAAGGAGCAAGCAAATTTTAAAATGTTGCAAATACTTGCGTCGTTACTCTTTACTACACAATCCCGAGTTTTAACAACCTAAAGAAAATAATTTTTGAAAACATTTGGGAAAAGAAGAAAATGCTAGTAACAAGCATTTTCACCTGTTTCCACGATGTTTTCTCACCTACCAGAAACATATTTCAATGTATGAGGCACGTTTAATTTGTAGTCTGCTCATGCATTCAATTTGGACCAGTTTAAAATTTTGTCGTCTGGTCAAGAGTAAAATGCTCTTGACCATGTCTGCAATACGATTCAAAGAAGACATGTTTCCTTTCTTCAAATACTCTCCTTTTTGTCACTTATAGTTGGTCGAAAATTAAACGGCAACAAATTTAAATCACCTTTCAACCCTACTTGTTTTTAACAAGGGGGGGGGGGGGGGGGGGTGTCGTAGTCGAGAAAGCCAAAGCAGTATCTTATCGTCGATTATTTCAATTCTATAAGCGGTAAAAAAAATGAACATGTATTTTTTTTTATATAGATAATTTGCAAAAATAGCCATACGGCTACAAAAAAGGTAAAATAAAAGGAGAAATAATTGAGGGAAAAATCGTTTATAAACTGAAATAGTAAATGATTTAATTACCTGTTAAATTCAGTTACAATCCCCCCACCCACTTTTTAGGAGCTTGTCTACTGTAGAACCGTCAAATTCTCATCTCTGTAGCAATGGGCTAAAATAAAATGGTGCGCATATATCCTTTACGCGAGGAACAGATCATCATCATCATCAAATGGCTTTGCAGACTTCAATCACACGTTTGTTACGAAATACAAGATGACAGTCTTTGTAAAGACATGAAATGTAATTTCAAACAATATATGATTATGCTAATTAGATATAGACTTGTACGAAACGTGGTGTTTTCATATACTTCAAGTAACTTAAATGAATTCCTTTGATAATTTCTATTATAAGTCATTCAAAAATCTAATGTAGAGTTGACCAATTGTAAGTTCAAAATTCGCTGCTTGTGCGGTATTAATTAAGAAGAATGAATAAATATATAAAATAAATAAATATGTATTTTTTCATGTAAAGTACGTCACGATATAGACGCCATGAATATGACAAGACATTATTTTATGCTTTCCGGTAATTTATCGAGAAATATCGGTGAAATATTTTTCGATATTTCATGGTTACGACCAGTGAAAATACCGATATTTTTTATTCTAACTCTTCAATTGAAGTCGGAAACAGTTGTTCCCGCGCACTAGTTACCCAAGTAAAATGCGCGTGCCTCACAAGCAGATGGAAATATGATGTATTTTACCTTACATTTCTCGCGCTTGACGTAATATTGTTATGCGTTGCTATGCGGAGGGGGTACGCCACGGGGAATAATCGAAAAGAACTGTACTGGATTTTGATTAAGTTCCCCCCAGAAAGGGTTAAAAGCATGAAATAAATAGAATGTTTGTTTTTTTTTTTTTTTTTTTCGCTGAAAGATCGAAATTTATTTCATCGAGTGAACATCATCGGTAATATTTTCACGAATGGCGCGGCCACTCGTGAAATATTACCGATGATGTTCACGAGATGAAATAAATTTCGATCTTTCACCGTAAAAAACAAGTATCCTCTATATACTCACCACGCCATGAACATGGCGTTATTTTGCGTGAAGATAGAAACCGGTATATGAACCATGGTTTGGCAAAAGAGGTTTAAATCCATCTGCGTGATGTATTATACCAAGCAATTCATCATTTAACTATGGATCCATAAAACCCATTTTGTCTCGTGAGTTTTGATTCCAGCATGAATCCTGAGGTAGAATGGTCCTGGGACATGCAGAAAATTTACCAAAAGCAAATAATATCGAATAGGATCAGCGTGTACAGACAGCGCACACTAACCTGGGTCGATATTTTTTGCAGGTGCATGTAACTCTCTTTTCACTGAGCATGGCTCAGATTTTGGAAAATAAACAGATGAATATAGACATATAAACTTAAAGCTTGTTTTAGTAGGCAAAAATGAAAATATATATATTTTAACTTAAAAATCGAAAAAAAAAAAAATCAAAATCCTAGGGTAAATACAAAATTTTAATATTAGAACCCTCGGCTTCGAAAGTGATGTTCAAAAATTATTTTGGGTCCCATCACTCCCCCCCCCCTTTGTGAAATGTTATTTCGAGCTCAAACCATGTAATTATCCTCTATTTCTTGTCCCCCAATGGTAGTATGACGCTCAAATATCTATCAGGAAACGAAATGCCACATCTATGCAATACACAGTAACAAGTTACGAGTTTCGTTGAATTCTTCCTGCTTGTAGCAGGCCCATGAGTTTCCTTATTTCGCATCTTACTCCCCATCGAGTTTCCTTGTCCTTCTTCCTGCTCGTCAGTTTGTTTCCTTATTCAGTCATCACACAAGATCGTCAACTTTTTACTATACAACATAAAACTAACCATTTACATGTGAGTGATGCTCTGTGAAAACGGGGTCTAAAGGAACCTATTTAGATTTTTATAATGTCACAAAATTACAGAAATGATTTATCACTGATTCAAGTTAAGCCTCTAGCTGGCAAAACCTTACTTATGAAAAAAGACAAAAACTTTTGAAAGAAAAAAAATCTATGGTTTTTCCTTAATGGGCTAGTCAGCCTCTAGATATTTTACAGAGCTTCGAAAAGACTTGTGGGAATGTCACATGATCAATAACACGCGTCGATTAGGAGGATTCGTATTTAACTCCATATTATGACGTCATATCTGATGCAATAAATATAGAGTTGCCGATAAAAAGTGACCATTCCGTAATTTCAACGCCCGAAATTGTATCGTTTTATAAAATATAATCGTGTAGTTTATACGGTTGAAAAAAATATATCTAGTAAGTTTAAACGGTATTCTGCCAGAAATTTTTATTTACGATATAAAAACTTAATAGCCTCCATGGAGATGCGTTCAACCCCCCTCTTACCAGAGCGCTGCTCTATTGTGTTAATGATAAAAGTTTTATCTTATAAAAAAAATTTGCAGCAGACAACTCTGAAAACAACATTACAAATTATCAATAACAAAAAGGAAACAACAACAACAACTGACACCAACATTACAAATTATCAATACCAGAAAGGAAGGAATCACCAACATTGACTGAGAACAGCATTACAGACTATTAGTAAAAGAAAGGAGGGAAACAATAATAACAACTCGGACCACCAATACAAAATATCAGTACCAGAAAGGAAGGAATCGCCAACAACAACTAGGACCAACACTACAAATTATCAGTAACAGAAAGGAGGAAAACAACAACAACTGAGACCAACATTACAAAATATCAATGACAGAAAGGAAGGAAACAACGATGACTGTGACAAACCTGGTAAGATATCAAGAACAGAAAGGTAGGAAACAAGAAAAACAAACAACAACCGAAAACAACATTACAAAATATCAATAAGATAAAAGCAGGAAAAAAATAACACCCGAGACTGACATTACAATATAATCAATAATAGAAATGAATGAAACAACAACTGTGAAGAACATTACAAAAAACTCTATAACAGAAGGTTACAAAACATAAAAAAAACTGAAAAAGTATGGCAAATATCAATAACAGTGAGGTAAGAAAAAAACAACAACTAAGACCGACATTACAATGTAATAGAAATAGAAAGGAATAACAATAAAACTGAGACCAAAATTAAAAAATATCAATTACAAAAAGAAGACAACAAAAAACAACAACAACTTACTAAAAACAGAACGGAATGAAACAACAAAGGAGACCGAAATTTCAAAATAAATGAAATAGAGGAAGGGAACAACAACAAAAACAGCAACAACATACCCATACAAAAAAGAAAGGAAACAACAAATGGTAGGAAACAACAACAACTGAAAACATTTCACAATATTTATAACATAAGAAAGGAAACAAACACAACATCATAACACAATATCCATGGCAGGAAGAAAGAAAACAACAACTGAAAACAACTTTACAAACTATCCATACCAAAAGGAAGGAAACAACATTAACAAAATAGCAGCAACAACTGAAAACGATATTGCAAAGTATATATGGCAGAAAGGAACGAAACAACAGCAACAACTGAGACCAACATAACAATATACCAATAACAGAAAGGAAGGAAACAACAGCAAATTAAGACCAACGTTTAAAAATATCAGTAACAGAAGGGGGGAAAAACAATTGAAACCGTTATTACAAAATATATATATAAAAAAAAACAGAATGTAAGATAACAACAAAAATTAAGACCAACATTACAAACTATCAGTAACACAAGGTAGAAAACAACAACAAAAGAAAACGACATTACAAAATATCAATAATAGAAAAAAAGGTACAACAACAACTTAACCAAGATACCAAAAACATAGAGAAAGCAAACAAGCACAACAAATTCGACCTCAATTGCAATATACCAATAACAGAAAGGAAAGAAACAACAACTTAGACAAGATACCTAAAACAAGATAGAAAGCAAACAATAACAACAAATTTGACCTCAATTGCAAAATATCAATAACAAAAAGGAAAGAAACAACAACTACAACAACAATACAGAAAGAAAGGAAACAGCAACAACATTACAAAATATCCATAATAGAAAGGAAGGGAAACAACAACAACAATAAAAACATAAACAACATATCTTTAACAGAAAGGAAGTTAACAACAAGAAGGGAAAGAACCAACTACTGAAAACAATATAACACATTACATTCAGTAACAAAAAGGAAGGAAACAAAAAAACCAACACCAACACCATTACACAATATCCATAACAGAAAGGAAGAAAACAACAACAACAACACCTGAAAACGATATTGCAAAATATCCATACCAGAAAGGAAGGATACAACAACAACTGTAAACGATATTGCAAAATATCCATACCAGAAAGGAAGGAAACAACAACAACAACGAAATATATAGGAGTTGGCAAAAGAGATAGACAGTTTTTAAACGAGTCCAGGAAAAAATGTTAAATAGCGCTTGGCGAACTGAAATACATCTTTTGTCGACGAGTTTAATCAATTTTTTTTCCAAAAAAGGAAAGAATTTCAGATTCTTGTCACATAACTGTATTTCAAGAATTTGAGCTCATGATGCGTTAAAACAAAGGCCTAAATGTATACATACTGAAATTAACATGAAGCCTATTTGCTTCTTCGACAGGTGTTTACATCACGGACGAAAAATAGTTCCTAAGAAACTTTCATATATAACTTTTCTTAAAAATCTGAAAATGATAAAATTCGCAGCTTCGTCACCATAACTTATTTTGACAGTTAATTTGACAAGGAAATCTTGGTCAGCATTGTTTTCGAAATGAAGTATATAATTACTGAGTTTCGGGCAATACAGCACTATTTGCTTATCTGATGCGCGTATAAGATAAGGCATTTCCTAATAGCCGTAATATACAGAAAATTTACTGAAGAAAGGGATAGTTATGATAAAAAAAATAATGAAAACGTTTAAAAAAAAAAAAAAACCGATACTATTTCCTTCCGCAACCTTGTTTTATTCCTTCCGCAACCTTGTTTTATGAAAAAATGCAGGAGTTGCCATGAGGTAACGCGTTAACCCTTTACCAAACGACATAATTTTGGAAAAATCCAAACTGAGGGAATTTTCAGACAACAAACTGATGGCTCCGATGACTGAATTCATCTTTGATGGGGCAGTAAACATTGTAGGAAAAGGAGAAAATGCTGGTAACCAGCATTTTCTTATTTTCCTAAAATGCTTACGAAAGGCTTTTTCCTCAGAATCGTTAAAATTCGGAATAGTGTGGTAAAGGGTTAAGTGGAAATCGAAGCATTAATTATCCAAAACGCAGATGTGGGAAGCCACTTTCCTGGTAAATCCAGCTTTCTTGCGTCTAGTAAATTAGAATAATTATAAGGCATACAATAACATCCGACATGAGAAGAGACCTTATTGAACGCCAAGTTTGCAGTTTAAGTCTTTATGTCGCCAAAACTGAAAAGATTTGCAGACAGCATTTCTTTTGTAGCTCAAAAGATAATTGGTGTCTTAGTAATGGTAAAAAACTTTGTTGGAAAAAATTCTTGTTACTGGCATTTCCCCCTTTTCCTACTTTTTCAAAATGTTTCTTCCTAAAGGACATTAAAAAATGCCTTTTTAGAATTTTTTGCTGCGGCTTGAAATTTTTTAAGTACTGATAAATACTTCTAAATATTCTTACAAGGGCAACGTATAGAAACTGAACGTGCAGCTCAAAAAGATACAAGTTTGGCATTCGAGAAGGTATTGGTCGCTTTGGTCACTCATCTAAGAGCACTAACCATAATGTACATAAACGCAGCTTTACTATCACGGACAGGCATGCATCAAATCTTGTACCTGTTAATGCTCGCTCAATCGCATGCTTGGTTTTAAGTGCGTATACATGTATATAACCACCGCGACACATATAGACATACAGTAATGAATTATTGGGCTGTGCTAAAAATGATATCACTTTGCCAATTAGAAATTTACTAGTGCCTTGACCCAACAGATGCTGAATTGCTCACCTAACATTAACTGTAACATACCGTCTTCATTGTATTATTACATGTGATTCGTGCATTTAAATCTTCAAATGAAACTATGAAAAATATAATGTTGTCCAAAACGACAGCAGGAAAGGGCAAAAGTAATCATGCATTTTATGTAATAATAATTACCTCCCATTGATCAAACTTCAAGTGGGTCATTTTCTACTAAGACCTGCCTTCTGGTTGACCGAGAGTGTTTGCAACGATCAGCAAAATTATTATTTTCAACTTGTTGGGGAAAAAAATTATATTTCTGGTGAACTCTACCAAACGATTGAATTTTTAGTCCGAAAGTTCCCAGGACAATTCAAGGGGACTCAAGTGCAGATTTTTTTTCTATGAAAGAATAAAAACCATGAAGAAGAATGAGAGAAAGTACCAGCATTTTACCATTTCTCAACTTAAATTTTTAAAACCATTCTCTTCCACATGGCGTTTGATAAAGAGTTATTCAACATTTTGCTGGGATCATCGATCATATGTCACGAAAACTCCTTTGTCACACAGTTTTTTTTTTGTATTGTAGCCTTTTATTTTCGATGTAAATAGCATGCGTTTGCTCCCAGCTTAAAGTTCTATAACTGAGATCCTTTTTATACTACTTACAGGACAAGTGATAGACTGCGTTTAAAACTAGATGTAAAAGCTATCCACAGTGAAGATGGCCAAAGGATGTTTTAATAGCACTTCACAAATAAAACATCATATTGCACAAACAGCTTGTATAACGTCCCACACATCTTAAAAATGTCTCTGTTTTATTTTGTAGGGGAAATGTCGAAAACGGCACTAGCCATTGAAATGATGCTTGGAACCGTCCTTGGAAAATCTGTTTGTATTTTAATAGTTATACTAGCAACGGTTTAGCCGAGCAGTAGAATATTTACATAAGCTGTTTTGTACCAGTCCACCTCTCAGACTTTGAACAATCATCTACAAAATCCTAATTATGTGTAGGATATTGATTTCCCTCCAATAACAATCGCCTGGTATTGCTTCAAGTGTGGAAAACGCTAGCGTTCTGGCTCTGGTAATGTATTATTGATTAGTTTATTACGCTGCCTCCATGGTAACGGGGTTTCACCCTTAGATCTTGTTGGTGTGCTCTTATTATAACTATTTGTCATTTTTAGATAGTTTGAGACAGATTTATAATGTGGGTAGATCGGTAGATCTATAAGACCTTCCGCACTGTCATACTTCCGCATCAATATATACCCTTATCTTTTCTGTACCGATGCCTGCAAGGTTTGACATTTCCTGTTCATTCATTTTCGAGTATTTCTTGTTTGTTCTTTGTCTTGAATCTTACTATGGTGAACATTTTTTTCTCTACCTGTTTATTTCAAAGACGTCACCGGTCTATGGATTCTGTTCTGAAGTCTACGTCATGGGACATTCCCTGTTTTTCTAAATCTTAGCTTGAAGACTATGTGGTTAAATTCCCGATCTATTCTACGTTTTGGCACAAAGAAGGCATATTCTCCTTTTTTCTTTCTAGTCATTGAGCAGTTTTCCCCATTTCTTTGATATACACAAATAGATAGTACTTCTATATTATTTGTAACATGAGCTAAATAAATTTTTAAGTTTTTCGATTAACAGTGTGCGTGTTTGTTGTTTGTAAAAAAAAAAATCACACTTGAGTACATTCAGGGAGTACAGACCAATATTTAACATCCGTCCTTTTCAGAATCGTAATAAGCTAGCTTCCTTTCTTTTACAGATACATAAATAAAGGGAAGAAAATACTGCACCTTTGTTACCCAAACGGCAAGGCCAAAATTTCATTCTCTCGGAAGCTAGAAAATTTAACAATAGAATTCGATTCACAGATTTTCTGACTTTCGTTTCATAGACCTTCTGCTCTAATGTTTTAAAAAGCTTTAATGTACTGGAGTATACAAAGTAAGAAGTGGTACAAAGTTGTCAAAACTTTAAAATACAGGAGCATACAAAAAACTTCTTTTTTGTGTGTGTGGAAATGTCAGATTATTGATAGTTATCATGTGTTTGATACTAATCTTTTGCTGTGATATGGTCTTCTTTCAAACGTTTTAAAAGTTTTAGATAAAAGCGCAAGAATTTGCACGATCATAGAACTTGGTTTAGAAACATGTTGGTGGTAAAAAGTCTCTATTAGATTGTTATAAAACGTCAGTTAATGTATGTACGAGTAAATTGCATGTTATGTAATAGCGTATGGGCTGGGAATCTGAATACTTAAATAAAGAAATAGGAATTTGGAATATACTCATTCAATACATCAAAGGAGACTCTCTTTTTTGTCAGGTTTACTATAAGCTTATATAGCTGCCTGAGAACATTTTTGGGTTTTTCTTCCAGATCGTTAAAACTCATCATTGTTATACCAGCACTTTCTCCTATCCCCACAATGTTTTCAAAAAACCTTTACTCCTCAGGATCGTTAAATCACAGGAGTGTTTGATAAAAGGTTCAACTGTTAACTTTACCAAAAAGAACATCAACCAAGACCACTTCACACAGACAGACAGGCTGATATAGATCTAATTTCCTCACAAAAACATTTATATACTGCGAAGTAACACAATTCCCCATGAGTTAAACCAAATGGTGTCGACAATTAGAAATGCATTACTCTCCGAGTCTAGAATAAGATGAAGACTGCAATTTATAGAACGATTTGTGAATACGGGTCCAGATGCTGTCAGTTGGAATTATTATAATTATTATTATTTCTACTACTACTATTACTACTACGTCTACTACTACTACTTTATTTACGTATTTGACACATAGTAAATGAAAAGACGAAAAAGTAGTCATTCTGAAATAGACCAGAGGCCATGTTCACCAAACGTTCTCAATTCTGTCGTAATTCAACATTTGAGAACTACCCATTTGATGGCTCAGGCAGGATGTCTAGGCCAGTCAAGTGGCTTGTGGAGTTTAAAAAGACTTTTATTGATGGTGATTGATCATACGTCTGCCAGGGAACTATTTTCTGTAGTTTCGTTCAATAGAAAAAAGAAATGGATCTATTTCAGGATTGAGATAGAGAGAATACGTACATAGTGTTGTCGTATACTGAAAATATCTATCGGGTTTGGAGAATTGATAATGGTTGAGCCTTGGCGGGATCATCTTCAATTCTTACAAAAGAGTTAGGTATTTTTGATATGTGACATTACTTTGTACGTATATATATTATATTTATCCTTTTACGTTTGATTTTAGCACATTGTGAAAGATGTGAAAAATGTGTGCGTTATTTCAAGCGAAAAGGGTCAGTTCAGTTTAGTCGGATGTGGATCAGCTGTAATAATGACGTCATTCATGATGTTGAGTACATCTTGAAACGTGATTTTTAACATGTTTTAAATATCCATGGTATGTCAAAAATAAATCTTGCATATGCGTTGTTGCATGTATATTCCGCTAGTTGAAAGATAAAGTGGTACAAGTATACAACAATCACATGACATTCTGTTTACATACTGATAAAAAAAGAACCAAAGCAATAGTTTTGAAGTTATTCCGAAATGATAAGAAAAAAAATGTTTAATCACTGTTTTAGGCCTACACCAAGTTTTTATAAAATGATCTACTTATTTGGTTCAAAATAAAAATATAATTTCAGATAAATTTCAAAAGCTGTGTGTTATATGATATGTAAACAGAATACCATTAGATTGTTGTATATTTAAACGTCGATATTATGTCACTGTGAAAATGTATAATGTCGATAGTGTTTTACACACTAAAGATTAGATCATAATTATTATGGTCTTTCGAGTAGAAAATATACAAAACAATTCTTGAATGAATGTTAAAAACAAAAATTTTAAAATATACATAAACAATTATTTCGAAATTTGTCGACCTGCTCCGCGTTGTTGTTTTGTTACTGTTGCATAATATAAAAGTAACAATATCCTCTGAAATGTATGTATATACACATACACACAAAAAATGTCCAAAGCAATAACACAAAACGGGCACATGATGAATTTCGTAATTATTGTTTAATAAGTATATATAAGAATGAAGTGCATCTTTGATAAGATTTTTCAAAATTCATCAAAAAGAAATATTTGGTCCAACCACCAGCAAGTAACACAGTACCGCCGATATATTATAGAAATAAGGATAGGTTACGCTATAATGCCCCCATGTTCCGTCTGTTTACAAACATTACATAGTATAAGATTTGTTGAAGTTTATTCTATGAAGGCTGTTTGATAAATTCTTAGAATTTTTTTTGTAAAAATAAAACTAGAAGACCGATTAAGATCATATTTTACATTCATATTAAACAATCTATAACCGAAACATCCTTCAAATTTGATACAAATTCATAGAGAATTACATTTTCGGAAAAGAATTACAAAACACAAATCAACGTACACTGCAAGGCTTCGGATGTAAAAAAAGAATGACGTCAATGTTATTACAAGTCAAGAAATAGGCGTATTTTCCATGTAATACCCTCGAAAAATCACATATTTTTCGTGACACCAACATGCTAGATGTGTCTCTATACTAATCAATGTTAAAGGATCGAATGCATCCCTTGTCGTCCGATATGGCACGCACTGTAACCCGCCGGGTGTTATTCATCTGGTCATGCACAGAATCCAAAATTGACGCCGATAACCTAACCGGCCGTCCTTCACGAGGATCATCTTCAAGCGATGTTCTTCCATTCCTGAACTACTCATGCCACTTAAAGACAAATGAAGTAGCCTGCTACAGGAACTTGGAGTTGTCGACTTCTTAACTAGTTCCTTGGTCTGTTTTGGTGTTTTACAGGGTGCGATTCAAAAATTTATTATTCCCCGTAATTCAGCATCAATTGAAGACGTCATTGCGTCAAAAATAATCTAGCACTGACGAGACAAAAACTATGTTATTGCAGTAACCGGAAATTCCAAGGCAATGATGTTTTACAGAAATAATGTCGTAATGTTATTTGACCGTCTGCAAAATTGGTACCATTTTAACGTATTTCTGAACATTTATTTTACACAAAATAACGTATTTCAGATCTTGATAAAACTGGAGCCCGGTAATGCGCATTACATGGGTTACCATGGCTACGCATATTTTGCGTTTAAAGCATTCTAAAAGCGGCAAAATTTTACATCGAGTTTAAAATATGTTCATGCTGTTACAGGCAAATTTTTAGCTTAAAATATCAAGAAACGTGCTTTAACAACCAAATTCCAAGAATTTATCGAACGGCCCTCGTGTAAATATTTCTATATTAAAAAAATACTTTGGTAAACCCTCAGCTAATGACATACTAGGTCCTTAGAAATAAGGATAGGCTATTTTGGAGTGCCACCACAGATCTATTTCATGTGTCTACAAATACCACATAGCATAGGATTTGTTGAAGTTTATGATATAAATATTTCTATATATAAAAAATAAACATTTAATTAACCCTAAACTAATGACATAATATCACCGATATACTACAGAAATAAGGATAAATAAAGTGCCCACATATTTCGTGTGTTTACAAACACCACATCGCAGGACAATCCCTTTGAAAGAAAAAATAGCCTCGATAACCGCGACATTTACGTCATGTCAAATCAATGAGCACTGATATCGTTTTCGCTGTAAACTCTTTACCAGACGATAAACTTTCATATTGAAAGCATTTGCAGACAAAAATTTAACTGTGTCCAAAATGATAATGTCATTGAAATTTTGCTTTATGGGATTAGAAGAAAATGGTTGTTGCTATCTACCTTAAATGGTTTTCAAAAGCCTCTTTCTTCAGAGTCGGATAAACGACGTTGATTAAAGAGTCAATACCTTTTCGTCTTTACAAGACGACCAAAATTTTCTATTAGTCCATACTGAAAACGTTCGCAGGCATCATATGAAATGTAGCTAAAATGACGAGATTTGTGTTTGATAATGTTCAGAACCTTCTGGCAAAAGTAGAAAATACTGGTTACCAGCCCTTTCTCCTCTCCCACAATGTTTTTTGTCAAAAGCCCTCAGGGTCATTAAAACTCGGGAATAATCGATAAAAGGTTAGCGACGTTTAGGATTGGCAGTCGCCAGCAGTTTGGAATACCTTTAACTATTTATGAGAGAAATATGAAACCCTTTACTACGATATGGGAGGCTATGGTAACTTTTTTTGCTGGTTATCAACGTGCCCCCCCCCCCTTCCAGTGTATGAGATTATTGTGGCGCCGCATGAGCTGCGGCACTATATTTTTAATCGCTATTGATAAGTGCCTGTGGAAGTAGCCATATTGTTTACTATATGGACTGGTTCAGTGGTTTTTGTGGTATTTGTCGAAGACAATACCACTATGAGTTCAATATTGAATTTTGAAGACCATATATCGTATTTTGTGCAAAGCCGAAGAAATAAACCCAATTAAACTCAATTTTTTCTCAGACAAATGAGTTTTTCGGTAGCACTCAGATATGTAATTGGAAATGGCATATTAAAATACACTGGGTGAGGCCATCGATCGTGGAAATACTAATTTTTTATTGAAAATAGCTTCACTCGCTCATAGCCTTCTATTGGCGCAATGATATATACAAAATTTGTCTACTGATCGCTTGGTCCTGGGCTTTTTCGTTCTAAAACCAGTTCGTCCCTTGGCTTGTTCGTCCCATGATTGCGCGCTACTCCATTTGATTGGGCATGAATATTTATAGATCGAAATAATTGATTGTAATGTTGGGAATTAAATGTTAACGGCCAAATATATTTCAAAATCATAGTTTTCAGGTACAAACTTAATTTTATTCGATATATTCACATGGCGGAAGACTGGGTATAAAACATCCCTTAAAATAAATCTGATAAACAAAATATTACAGCCCAAAATGTACGTCTTACTTTCAGTCTAACCCCATACTATTTCGGAACATATGTCTATATAATAGGTGCCTTGCTTTTGCAAAATGGGGCTTAATGTATCTCCGTGATGCAAGATACCAAACAAGCCTTTAGATGATTATGGACCCATAATAGCCACTTTTTAACAACATACCAAATCATTAGGTACGCCGATCCTTTCACATACAGAAAATCGACCAATAGCGAAAAGTTTCGGCCCTTGTCAGCCTGCGTGGACTGCGCAGGCTGACCTGGGTCGATACTTTTCGCAGATGCATAAAGCCCCCTTTTCACAGAGCATGGCTCAATTATACTTCGGGAAGTGCCAAGCCATGTAGAGCAGTCGGTAGGATACAAGACTTCGAACCAGGGAGAAGACTCTTGAAAATATTGTGGGTAAAAAAGCAAATTGTGGTAAGCAGCATTTTCTTCTTTGTCCACAATGTTTTGCACCTTTCAAATACAAATTTCCGTATTAAAGTCATTTTTGATTCGTCGTTGTAGATGTTTTAGTTGTGGAAAAGTAAAAAAAGTTTCGACGCCTGGTAAAGGGATAAGTCTTTATCACATAGTCTCGAATTATAACGACATTGAAACCAAGTTGATGAAAACATCGTGAAAAAAAGGAGAAAATGCTGGTAACCAGCCATATGCCGGTAACCAGATTTTCTCCACTCATCACAGTGCTTTCTAACCTTTCAAAGACAAATCCAAAATGTGTGTCTCAAAGAATTTTTCAGTTACTAGTACACATGTTTTTAATTTTTAACTGGCAAAAGTTTTGTTGTCTGTGGTATTTGTCGAAGACAATACCACTATGAGTTCAATATTGAATTTTGAAGATGATGTATCGTCAGAGCTCCAGATAAGAGGGAGTAATGGTATTCTAAATCCATTATTTCTCTTTGAAACCATATGTTGTGGGTACTCATTAGAATTGTCTCGATGAGACAGTTCTAATGAATACTCACAACATAGAATTTAGTGGGGAATTATTAACAATTTCAATTTTAAAACCAAAATTACTCCCTCTATCTGGAGCTCTGTATCGTATTTTCTGCAAAGCCGAAGGAAATAAACCCAATTAAACTCAATTTTTCTCAGACAAATGAGTTTTTCGGTAGCACTCAGATATGTAATTGGAAATGGCATGTTAAAATACACTGGGTGAGGCCATCGATCGTGAAAATATTAATTCTTGATTGAAAATAACTTCACTCGCCCATATCTTTCTATTGGCGCAATGATATATACAAAATTTGTCTACTGATCGCTTGGTCCTGGGCTTTTTCGTTCTAAAACCAGTTCGTCCCATGTCTTGTTCGTCCCATGATTGTTCGCTACTCCATTGGATTGGGCATGAATATTTATATATCGAAATAATTGATTTTAATGTTGGGAATTAAATGTTAACGGCCAAATATATTTCAAAATCATAGTTTTCAGTTACAAACTTAATTTTATTCGATATATTCACATGGTTTCTTTCTCTATCCATCATGCATCCTATTTTCAAGGGACGTTACTCCTGACTCCTCCTAATGATCAATGGGAGACCACCAATACACAAATAATCCTAACTTTGTCGTGAGTACACTCCCTTTAACGAAAAAATTATTTATTTACTTCGTAGGTTGACTTTCAAGCCAATATTTGAATAATATTTCTCCTTTTCTTTCAAATAATTAATTCCACACAATGGTTTCCTTGACAAATACCACTTCAGTGTTCTCAACGCTTTGATTTTTTTTTAACATACATGTAAAAATACGATACTTTCATTACCAGATCGAGCCCGTACCAACTTTGTTTTTCTTTTTGGACTGGTTTTTTGTTTTTTAACATGTAAAATACCGTACTTTCATTGCCAGATCGATAAAAACCAGATCGTATCAACTTTGTTGTTTGGAAAAACTGTAAAATACATTTCGAGAAATAAGTCACGTGATCAAATATCTGTCACAAATTTTCGAAGCCACCATTTTGAATCAAGTTGGAAAAGTTTAAGTCGAATTTTCATGCTCTTCGTCCCGAAAGCACTCTGTGTGGTACAACTGCATGTATATTTTTGTTCTTGTAGTGTAGGGATTGCAGAAGTATTGTTTTCCTCTCACGATCGTGTTCTTAAGATCAGCAATCGGTAAATAGGTCAATCACAGTAGGTCAACATAGATTTTTGTATTTGTATACATAAGTTTTACACTTCAAATGTTATTACATGTACTTAAATGTACTACATGACAACTGTTCGTTTGTCAACTAACATCTTACTACGGCGACGATTTTGTCCCCATATGCAAATAATAGGGGTGTTTGATATGGCAAAATGAGTCACGTGATCAGCCATGTGATTTCCATAAAAGATTTTTAACTATTGAGCTAGTGAAAGGATCACGTGTGCCCTATTTCAGAATCAACTGATTTGCGGCGCCATTGATGTTATGCATCAATATTTTCTTGTTTATTATTTGGCAACAAAATAAAACCAATGTACTGAAAACTATTTTACGGCGTAGTTGACTACGC
The DNA here is from genome assembly GCA_946811185.2 of Hippopus hippopus. Classification (NCBI taxonomy): domain Eukaryota; kingdom Metazoa; phylum Mollusca; class Bivalvia; order Cardiida; family Cardiidae; genus Hippopus; species Hippopus hippopus. Next base: position 3,079,404 of record OX328109.1, read on the forward strand.
TAGCTTTCGATCTACTTCTTGGTATTGATATGCGGGAATGAATAAATAGTAATTATCGATTGGTTAAAAACGTGGACATGTTTATTCTGCGGGCTACTGCAAACCTATTTGCGGGCAAATTTATGACAACAATATACAGGTGCTCCTTCTGCGTATATATTTTGTTAATATACCATACTTGCAACGCAGCACCAAAATTACATTATATATGAGCCGTGCTCTGGCAAAAGGGGGCTTAGTGCATCACCGTGATGCATGATACCAAGCAAGTCATCACATGGTCATTGTTTTGAAGACGGTTATATGGGAAAGCAGCCAGTGACCTGGAAAGAAATTTTTCTCGGAGTACTGGTAGAAGAAACTTCAGGAAAGCATGTATACTGGCCGCAGCGATATGATTGAAATAATGTTGGAAACGGCGTTAAACACCATACAATCAGTTAATCAATCATCTAATAATTACGGATCCATAAAGTCCATTTAGTCTAGCAATCGACTGAATCATGAAGTAGAATGGTCCTTTGACACGCAGAAAATTTACCAACAGCCCAGGCTGACCTGCATCGATACTTTTTACAGATGCATTAAAACTCTTTTCGTTTAGTTTTTTTTTCCTTGTGGTGTCAAACATGCCGCGAAAAAAAAAAGTAGACGGAGATAAAACATTGTTCAGTATATTCATCATATCCGAAATCACATCAAAAATAATACGGCTTTATCAGCAATGATAAAATAACAGTAAAAAACATTAACGCTTATGATTTAACATTAAAGAAAGTAGCGTTGTGGTGAATAGAATCTTTAAAGGCTGCGAAAATACTGGTTACTCTTTTACATCATGTTCTTTATTTATTTATTTATTTATTTATTTATTTATTTATCTATTTATTTATTTATTATTATCATTGAGTGTCGACTTGTCTATTGAATTTTACTGTTCTGGTTTCCTGTTTCAAATTTTAATCCCATGACCGGATTTTAAAAACAAATGCAAATCAAGTCAACAAAACAACAGTTTACGCCCCTGCGTATGAATGTCCTAAGAAAAGCCTACGGTAAAAGGAGCAATTGCTTTCAAAGAAAAGTAACTGATTTTTTTTCTTAACCCTTTACAACACAATTCCGAGTTTTACGACCCTAGGGAAGAAGGCGTTTGAAAACATTATTCACAGAGCATGGCGCATATGTGCGGGTGCCCAGTGATAATGTGATTCATGTATCTTCGTAATGCAAATATAGCTTGCAACACGCGAAAAGGGGCATTCGGACATTTGCGTAAAGTGTCGTCTCGGATCAGCCTGCGCAGTCCGCGCAGGCTGATCCGAGACGGCACTTTACGACTACTTTAGATTTTGTGCAACAGTAGACTTGCGCAAAACAGAAAATTACATAAAAACGGAAAGTGTCGTTTCGGATTAGCCTGCGCGGACTGCGTGGGCTGATCCGAAACGACACTTTACGGAAATGTCCGAATGCCCCCTTTTCGCGTGTTGCAGGCCATATTACAATGTACTTATCAAGTTGTCACATGACATAGATCAATTTTATCTAATGAAGGGCTGATCTATGAGGTGTAACGATCCTTTGACTTGCAGGAAATATACCAATAAGTTTCGATCAATGTCAGCCTGTGCGGACTGCGCAGGCTGACCTTATTCGATACTTTTTTGCTGATGTGTTAGACCACCTAATCACAGAGCATTATTCAGATTACACATGTACTTGGATGTTCGAAATGCCACAAAACTCAAAAACCTACATAGAATAAAATAATAATAAAAAAAAAAAGCCATCAACATGTATTTTATCTATTTATTTATTTATTTATTTATTTATTTATTTATTTTTGCGATATTCTTCCTATGAAATGTAAGGGTAACTTAGTCTTGTGCTGTGAAAACTGGGATTAATGCATTTACAAAAAATATCGACCCATACTAGTCTGTGCAGGCTGACTTGTGTGTCGAAACTGTTTTCTTATTGATACATATTCTGCATGTCAAAGGACCAGTGCCACAAAATTCAATGGACTTTTTAAACCAAATGGAAACATAGCCCTATTGTTACGACTTGCTTTGTATAATGCATCACAGAGATACGTTGAACTACCTTATTCCAGAGATGGGTCCCTTAATTGAAAATCGTAACCTTGAGCAGTTACGGGCATGTTTTTGAATACACCAGATAAGCGCTTTAAATTTGAAATTTTACGATAAGCAAAATGGAAACATAGCCCATTGCAATGACTTGCTTGGTATAATGCATCACAGATATGCGTTAAACTACCTTATTCCAGAGAAGCGTCCATTGATTGAAAATCGTAACCTTGAGCAGTTACGGGCATGTTTTTGAATACACCAGATAAGCGCTTTAAGTTTGAAATTTTACGATAAGCGAAGTATTTCAAATACACGAGTCACACTCTGGCAAGAGTGTTTTGCGTATCTCTGTGATGCATTGTCATCATATAATTATACACCCATAAAATCCATTTTATCTAGCAACCAACCGAATGAGGTAGAATGGTTCTTTGACAAGCAGAAAATGACCAACAGTAAAGGGTTTTTTTGACGCATCTCCGTGATGCATTGTGCCAAGCAAGTCAGTATAGTTTGTAATTATGGATCCATAAAACCCATTTTATCTAACGGCTGAATGAGTCATGAGGTACACTGGACCTTTGACATGCAGAAAATTGGCCAACTGCAAAAAGTTTCAACCCATGCCAGGCTGCGCAGACTGCGCAGCCTGGCATGGGTCGATACTTTTTGCAGATGCATTGAACCCCTTTTCACAGAGCATGGGTCACACGAATGTAGAAAGATTTTTCAGTTCTGAACCACCGCTATATTTTATCTATCTCGGACAGCTGGTATTAGAGGAAAGAAAAAGTTGTTTTTCTCAAGATAACCGGATGTTGATAAAAATTCAACCGGATGTGTGAAAGTACTTCAACACGGAAAGTAAAAAGGAAACACTTGATTGGCTAAAATGATCTGTAAAATAAGTATGGCGTTTGGCCCCTTTGCTCTGGATACCTGTCTGTGCGAGCTGTTTATATAGCACTATGACTTTAAACGAGCCATTCTGTGAAGAGAGAGTTTAATGGTCTGGAAAAAGTATTGACCCAAGTTAGACTGCGCAGCCCGCGTCGTTGTCTTGCGAAAACTTAGATATTATTTCAAATCTCTGTCTTTTCTGCGAGCCCGAGTAGAGCAGTCGGTAACGTACGCGACTTAATAACAGGGGGTTACCGGTTCGAATCCCCAGCTCGGCCAATTTCTTTACAAGGACTGATGGGCTCAAATGTTCTTTTTCGGCTTTGAAAGGTGACGTTTTCGCTGTGTAAGATTTTGACTGAGTTTTAATAGAAATTCATAGGCGATCTTAATCATTGTTTTCTGGAAGGCGTGTAAACGGACAAAAGCCCACTGGACATTAGTCCCTACCAAAAAAGAAATTGTCAAGGCGGCCAATAATCCTTTCGTAATGGCGGATAATATATGCCCCGTGATATATGAAAAAGGGGAAGGCGTCGGTAAATATCAAGGCTGCACAGAACTTGCAGTCTAATAAGGCAGGACGGGGGGGAGGGGGGGGGAAGAGAAGGCTCGCCTCTCTCCCTTTCCCCCCCCCCCCCCAATAATTTGGAAGTATTTGATGGCTTGTAAAATCGTAAGATGACCTGCATTTTCCCGTTAAAGGGAGCTATTCAATATTTTCTAATATTCTCTTCAAACGTTAAAAAAAGAATTTGTAAGCCGATAGCTGGAAAGCCATCAATAAAGCAGACAGACAAAAAATAGGACAAAGATATTTTTCGATGGTATTTCCTTAGTTGGCTTTGTAGCCTTTTTAGGTATTTTTAGATTTCGCACCAGAGTTTCGCAAAGACTTATGGGAATGACACATGATCAATAACATTTTTTGATTACGAGAATTCAGACTCAAATCAGCATGATGACGTCAAATCTGATGTAATAGAAATTACCAAGTACAAAAAGATCATCTGTTCTACGCCAAAAATTGAACTTTTATATGTTTAACATTTTGTATAGAGTGTGTAAGGAAAATTATAAGTAGTTATATTTATCGGTACAGGAAATGTTGATTTAGGGCATAAAAACTAAATAGTCTTGTCAAATCAAAACTTTAAAAAAAATGTCGTAGAAAAATGAACAAAGAGCAAACACTAAACCTACTTAAGTTTTGTTTCCAGCCGGTCTCAAGCTCGTGGGGGGAAAAAAACGGTTATTTTTAGAAAAAAAAAGGTGATCAATATGGCAGCCACATATTTGTTTTTTTTTTCTCCTTGCCCGGCAATCTGAAACTGCTTCCTACGGCCCTGTCATGGATCGACGATGACCGATTGTTCTTTTAAAAAAAACTTTGACAAAGACTTGTTGTGGAAACGTACTTTTACCCAACGAAAAAGATAAAAATTGATTTAATTTGTAGCGCAGATACTTTTTAAAGGTAACCACAAAGATCGTGTTAACGGGGTTATCAAAGGTTTCGCTCGATGAGATTCATTTCCTTTACAATGGCCCCAATCCCAAACCCAATCCTTAACCCACTGAATAAGTGAAATGAAACTTTCAAGCACACAGTAAAAACCAAAATGTTGCTGTTTCAAATGAATTTAAAGGGGGGGGGGAGAAATATTTTTTTCCTTATCGGACAGTGTAGATCCAGGATCAGACTGCACAGAACGTGCAGTCTAATCTTGATCTACACTGTCCAAAAAATGCCATTGGGTTGCACTAAGACTCTTTAATTCTTTACCAGACCACGAAATTCTAGACTTGTCGGAATCGAAAGCGTTTGCATTCGACAGATTCCATGTGGTTCAAAATGTGGAATTGTGGGAAAGAGATAAAATGAAGGTTAAACACCATTGTATACTTTTCCCACAAAATTTTTCATAGTGTTCTGTTTTGGGGTCCCATAAAACACTGGATTGTTTGGTAAAGGGTTTGAAAAATTAATGTGAATCTGAGAATTTTTCTCCCTTCAACACCGATCATCGTTTCCACGATGCTTATGCTGGAAAGCAGCCAGTGCTTTTAGGAGGTCATTGTGCGAAGTACTGGTGATAGAAACCCCAGGAAAGCATCCATGGATAGGTGCACTGGCCGCCGCTAGAAATGAATTAATAATTAATGAAATATTAATGAAATAATATTGAAAACGGTGTTAAACACCATACAAAGAAACAAAAAGAAATGAAATAGACGAAGGGTCTTAACTTTGAACTTGAATTTGAAAACCACAGGAGCTCAGCCAGGAATGTACCGAAGGTGAAGCAAAACTTGTTTTAATCTTTCTTCCTCGTTTTTTTTTTTTCATCTTTCTTTAGTCTTATATCCTCAGCAAAATTAATACAAACATTCAAAGGCCCAGTAGCGGCCAAAAGTAAACAATGTGGGTGTTAAATGCATGTAAATTTAGATCATATCTTTTAAGAGTATGGAACTTATTGTGAAGATATTTTATTGTGCAGTCAATACAAGTGTTAGTCGCTGGCAGAAAAATTAATTTCGAAATCAGGTAAAAAGTAAACAAAAGATAGAGCGACCTGTCATTCTTTGACCTGCTTTTGACCGTAATTCTGCTATATAACTAAAACGAAACCCAAATGTTGCTATTTCAAAGTTATTTCTTGGGAAAAACATATGTCCTTATCGGACAGTGTAGATCCAAGATCAGACTGCACGTTCTGTGCAGTCTGATCTTGATCTGCACTGTCCGCAAAAGGTCAGTGAGTCGCGCTTACCAGCCTTAGGGTTAAGATTTATTTTTCTGCCAGCCACTATTACTTGGACCGACCGTAGAATAACTAATTGTCATCTTCACAATAATTTCTAAACTTTTATGGCGTGATTTAAATGTACATGAATATTACCATTCAGATTGTTTACTTCTGGCCGCTATTGGGCTTTGAATAGGCCGAGCAAAATTTTCGTCGCGTCTGTAGATTATGTATCTCAAGACAAAACTGCATTTTTAAAACAACTTACATCAAGATTAGACAGAGAGAGCAGTCTGAGCTATGATCTATGCCCATGACCTGCTAGTTTGGGATATATTCTGGCAACAACATTGTAGAATTGAATTGATGTTATCTGTTTTCCTGCTGTTTTGGGAAATATTCTGGCAACAGCACTATTGAAATTGAATTTGGCCTGTTCTCCTGTTTGAGAAAATGTATTTTACTTATTTGGCACTTTGATCCTTTACCACTAAATCCCGTGTTTAAAGACCCTGAGAAAGAAGCCTTTTGAAAACCATGTGTGAAAAAGGAGAAAATGCTGGTTACCAGCATTTTCTCCTATTTTCCACATGGTTTTCTACACTATCACAGACAGTTACCATCATTTTAGCTAAATTTAATATGTCGTCTGCAAATGCTTTGAATTTGGTCCTGTCTAAAGTTTTGTCGTTTTGTTAAAGAGCTAAAGGTTACTATTGAAGCGTTGGCTTCCGGTTGGCTACACGCCTGAAACCTTAGTATGTTTCATAAACAGGAAGCTTTAGCAAAATAAAGCAGTCTCGATATTTCACGCATAATCTGCGTATGTATCGAGTAAACTTACGTCATTATATATCCTGTACATATACCACATTTCGCGTTACCATGGCAACAATTCTTTCTCCGGGCTAAGGTGTAATCTTTGTACATCATCAATGTCCGATAAAAATTATTTGAAACCCACACGTTTCCTGTTTATTCAAAATGAATTTATGAAAAGTGCATGTACCATGCAGACTTCTGTATTCTTTCAAGAATAAATAACAATTTCTGTAATTTTGAAAATAAACTTTAAAAAGAAAATGAAAAAGAAAAGTATTTTAAAAAAAGAACTAAGAGATACTGGAATATAAATTTTCTATTGAAACTCTTTTGTGGTTCAATATGAATAGAAATAATGTAAATCAAACCAGGCTCGCAATGGCTTTTTCTTTTTCGTCGTAGCATAATTCGCTTGTTTCTGACCATCTTCGCAGTATTGATATTTTTGAATGAATAATTCGAAATTTGCGAGTGGTAAAAAATGTGGACTTGGTTATTCTGAAGGCTCCCTGCGCAGGTCTGTTTGCGGGCTCTTTCGCCGTCGATCTTATCTTTTTAAAGATATTTCTTGTACCTCATTGTATATTACGTATATTGTTGAGAAGTGAATTTTTCAGTATGGTGTATTTTTCAAGATTAGTTGTTAATCCAACTCGTTGTATGAAGAGGAGCAGCTGCTGCTAAAAACGGTGTGTCTGAAAATATATGTGTACTGTATGGTAATGGGTTTTTCGGCCGAGGCCCGCCGCAGAACAAATATGTAAACCTTTTTGACCAATCGCAAACAATTGTTAATTCATTCGAGACTTACACCGAGAATTAGGTCAAAAGCTAGTCTAAACATCGACACCGAAAAGAGTATAACTCTTCATCATCCTTTGAATTAAAATTGTAAATAACAACAGGATCTGAATTCCTGTTCTTGGCGGCGCAAGCTTAAGACATATGAGCCATGCTCTGTGAAAAGGGAGCTTCGTCCACTTGCAAAAGTTTCAATTCATGTAAGCCTGCGCAGTCTGCGCAGGTTGACGGATCTAAACTTATTGCTATTGGTCAATTTTCTGCATATAGATGAACCGGTCTACCTCATGATTCAGTCGGTTGCTATACTAAATGTTTATTTTTCTTATGACGCTATGATTATGTGATGACTGACTCGGTATCGCATCGCAGAGAAGCATTAAACATTTCATTCCTGGAGCGTGGCCATCTCGTCGCATAAATATAGATCCATCTAGTCCGGGAACCGGCTGAATCATGAGGTAGAATGGACCTTTGACATAGAAAGTTTACCCATAGCGAAAGTTTCGGTTCAAGTCATCCTACACAGGCTAAAATGAGCCAATACTTTGTGAAAATGCATCGAACACCCCCTGTTCTAGAACACGACTCACGTGTTTTCACGACCAAGCCAGAGTCGGAATTTTAAAATATACACGCCCGGTTCACTTAACTGTACTGGACGACAAAAGTTTAGGTTTTTCCGAACTCAAAGCATTTGCAGACGACAGATTAAATGTGACTCACTCTATGATACATGTTTGCCTTAGCTATTCTGATATTAGCCATTTTGGTTGGCTGAGACCTTCTAACAAGTAACTAGCCTTTGAGGTTTTGAACTGAGAACAATATTCCATCACCACAGAATCCCGAGTTTAAACGACCCTGACAGATAAGAAAACATTGTGGGAAAGGAGAAAATGCTGGTAACCAGCATGTTCTCCTTTTCACACAATGTTTTCTTACAAACAAAGTCCAATATTTGAGCCATATTAAAATTTTGTCTGCAAATGCCTTCAATTCGGACAAGTCTAATTTTTTGTCGTTTGGTCAAGGGATAACATATTTTGTTGAACACAGTCCTTGTCCTATTTTAAGGCATGTTTATGTTCACGGAAATTGAACAATGCCTTTAAAATATATTAACCCTTATCTGGCTAAATAAGTGAAATGCAACTTTAAAGCTGATAGCAAAAACTCAACTTTTGCTTTTTTCAAATGTATTTTTGGGGGAAAGATATCTCTTTATCGGACAGTATAGATCCAAGATCAGACTGCACGTTCTGTGCAGTCTGATCTTGATCTACACTGTCCGCAAAAGGTAAATGAGTCGCGCTTAGTAGCCTAAGGGTTAATCTGCAGAAATAACGCACCAGTCATGAACTGTTTATTCGGTTTCTGACTTACCTATTAGAATTGATATACTATAACTGACATACTGTAATGATCGAATTTATGAACGAAGGAAATTTTGTGATTGGAAATTCTGCGGGCCCTGCATGCATATTTGCACGCGATTCTATGACAATAGATTACAAATATTACTACCGTTAATATTTTTTAACGTTCTGCCATATATATATATTACGCACATAGTGTTGTCGTATATCAAAAGTATCTAATGAGGTTGGGAGAATCGATTATTGTCAAGCCTTGGAGAGACAATTATAAATTCTCACAACCGAGTTAGATATTTCTTATATACGACAACACTATGTACGTATTGTATTTATCTTTTAATGTCTGATTTGTTGCTGTTTATTATTTTCAAAAAATGAACAACACGATTTTAGCAGTATTTGCAGATGAAATGGATATGGAATAGCTGTAATAATGACGTCACAAATGATGTTGACTACGTCATAAAACGTGTCGTTAACGCGCAGAATATTCATTCTTGTTCTATAAATATCCGTGGTACATGTATGTCAAAAATTGTTCTATAAATATCCTTGGTATATCAAAAACATATCGCATGGGTGTTATTGCATGGATATTCGGTTAATTGAAAGAAAAATAGATGACATTTTTTTTTCGGTGAAAGATCGAAATTTATTTCCTCGAGTGAACACCATCTGTAATATTTTTGACGAGTGACGCAAATTTCGATTTTTCACAAAAAAACCCTCAAATATCCTACTTTATTCATGCTTTTAACCCCTTTTTTTTTAGTGTGCGGGGGAACTTACATCAAAATCCAGTACAGTTGTTTTCGGTAATATCCCGTGGCGTACCCCCTCCGCATAACAAGGCATTACCATATTACGTAAAGCGCGAGAAATGTAGGGTAAATTACGTCATATTTCCATCTGATAGAATGGCACGGGCTGTTTACCTAGGTAACTAGTGCGCGGGAACTACTGTTTCCGCCTTCAATTGAAGAGTAAGAAAATGAAATCGGTATTTTTCACTGGTCGTAACCATGAAATATCGAACAGTAATCCACCGCTATATCTCGATTAACTACCGGGAAGCATGAAATAAATAGAAGATATTTGTTTTTTACGGTGAAAGATCGAAATTTATTTCATCGAGTGAACATCATCGGTAATATTTCACGAGTGGCCGCGCCATTCGTGAAAATATTACCGATGATGTTTACTCGATGAAATAAATTTCGATCTTTCAGCAAAAAAAAAAAAAACCAAACATTCTATTTATTTCATGCTTTTAACCCTTTCTGGGGGGAACTTAATCAAAATCCAGTACAGTTCTTTCCGGTTATTCCCCGTGACGTACCCCCTCCGCATAGCAACGCATTACAATATTACGTCAAGCGCGAAAAATGTAAGGTAAATTACGTCATATTTCCATCTGGTTGTGAGGCACGCGCATTTTATCTAGGTAACTAGTGCGCGGGAACTACTGTTTCCGCCTTCAATTGAAAAGTAAGAAAATAAAATCGGTATTTTTCACTGGTAGTAACCATGAAATATCGATCAGTATTCCACCGTTATTTCTCGATAAACTACCGGAAAGCATGAGGTAAAACCCATTACTGTATGTCTATAGTTACTTTCAGACACATCGGTTTTAGCGGCAACTGCTCATTTTCCAACGATTGGTTAGATCCATATCTCATTAAGAATTATATCTGATAGAAAGTTTTATCTTCAACAAATGCAAAACAATGAAGGAAAAGAAGCTATTGCTGATGGGGTTACTTTCCATTATGTCATTTAATATTCATAATTCAGTACTCTTGCGCCGTCTGTTTGTTTTTGTTTGTTTGTTTCAATTTTGATACAGGACTTGTTCATACCAATCTTGCATTTAATATAAGAGAACTCATTTGTAGACAGAATTTACCATAGTCGCGTTATTTCTGAATCATATATTTGAGCCATGCTACGTGAAAAGGGGGCTTAATGCATGTGCAAACAGTATCGACTCATGACAATCAGCATGCGCAGTCAGCGCAGACTGACATGAATCGAAACTTTGTGCTATCTGTAAATTTTATGCATGTGAAAGGACCATTCTATTTCAAAGTTTAAATCAATTTGTACGCAGATGCATTAAACCCCTTTTTGCCAGAGAATGGCTCATATATTAAGCCGTTACAAGACATCCAGTAATTCAAAATACGAATGGAGCGAAAATATTTCTTTCGTCGCCTATTTTCAGGGGTGGAAGAAACACTGGCGAGTCGTGACTGACAGCATGAACTACCGTCCTACGCGCAGACGATAGTGGTGACGTAAATCATTATATTAACTCTTCACCAAACGACATTATTTTCGACTGGTCCAAATTGAAAGCAGTTGCAGACGACAAATTAAAAATGGCGTACGTTATGCGATTCATTTCTTGGAAAAGGTATAAAACATTGTGGGAAAAGGAGAAAATACTGGTTACCAGCATTTTCTCTTTTTCTCACGATGTTTTTAAAAATTATATTAAAAAAAATAAAAAACCGGATTGATTGCCAAAGGATTGTTTATCTGTTCATATCGTCATCATCTCAACACGGGCAGACCTGATAATAACAAGCCTATTTCCCGACACCTACTTATTGTTTTAAATTCCTCTTTGTGAGAAGATAATTTTTTCCGGATAGATTTTGTATGTGGCCTAAACAATAAATGAGTAATTTTCTGGTGAAAGGGGACTAAATGCATCTCTATGATGGATTATACCGAGCAATTCATCACAAAAAAAAAAAAAATCCATTTTATCTAAAAACCGGTTACATACTAAGTCACACTGGTCCTTGGGCATGCCGAAAATTTACCAAAAGCAAAGTGTTTTCACCTTGATCGATACCTTTTGCAGATACATGAAACCACTTTTCACAGAACCTTGTCTTTTTCCCTTCCAACGACTATATATTCTATATTTGCTGAATTTACTGTACTTTCCAAGCCAAATTTAACATACTGAGCCTATTTTTTCCCACCAAGCCTAAATTTACTTATCAAACCTGATTTTACCTACCAAACCTGAATTCTTAACCACTTGTCCTGGCTTTACCTACCTTGACAGATTTACTTACCTAAGCCTGATTTTACCTACCGAGCCTGATTTTATTTATTGAGCCGGATTTTACTTGACGGGCCTAATGTACATAACATACCGAGCCTGCTTTTACCTACCAAGCCTGGTGTTATCTGTCCAGCCTGATTTTACCTACCAAGCCTGATTTTATCTATCTAGCCTTATTTTACCCATCGAGCGTTGTTCATCATACCAAGCCTGATTTTATCTACTGAGCCTAATTTTACCCACCGAGCCTGATTCTACCTACCAGACCCAAGTTTATCGAACAGCCTGATATTACTTGCCAAGCCTTATTTTTAGCTACCTTGCCTGATTTTACCTGCCAGGCCCGATTTTATCTATTAAGCCTGATTCTAACCTACCGAAACTGAAAGTATTTACTAAGCCTGGTTTTTACCTGCCCAGCCTGATTTACCTACCAAACCTGATTGTACATACCGAGCCTGATTTTTCCTTCTGTGCCTGATATCACCCTCTGATCCTGATTTTATCGACTGAGCCTGATTTTACCTACTCAGCCTGATTTTACCTACCGTGCCTGATTTTACCGAGCGTAATTTACATCTGTCGCAGCCAGCTTTTGTAGCGGAAACACAGAACTGTTTTTAGAGGGCATAAGAAGCTGAGAGATAGACGCTTTTTAAAACCCATCTCAAATACGGTCCTTGACCTATTATATCTTGAAATGAATTTGTTTCAGATTGCTTCATAGTCATCATTGTCAAATATGCATTAACAGATATAAAGGCTAGAGTCTTTATCGAACGTGACCCCGAGGCTTAATACTAATGAAAATGATGAGAATGCTGGTAACAATGTATTCTATCCTCAGAAAGACAGAAATCTCAATGTATTCTATCCTCAGATAGACAAAAATCATCTTCTGAATTACACTAAAGCAGTAAATACCGTAAATGTTTTTCGAGAATTTGTACAAATCTAAAATTTTGTTATCTGCTAAAGGGTTGTTGACACACGAATACAAGTCAAACCATTGTTGCAAGAAAAAGAATTGCTTGTTACGAGCACTATGTACTTGCCACAATATGCTCAAAATGGGCTGCTGTAGACACAGAAGACCTTTTCCGATTAAAATATACCGATAAATTTCTATTATTACATCGTGACAAAAAAAATTTTTTTTATTTCGTCGTTGAATACACTATACTCTGGTTGGTTAGATACACTTAAGGCCGGTGTACACGATAAGATTTGTCTCATGAAATAAATCTCAAGAGATTTTTTGTATTATAATACACTTCTGTACACACACAAATACAACTCTTATGATAATCTTCTTACTTGTCGGGTTTCCTCGCCAGAATTATGCGTAAATCTTGTGTCAAAATGGTTCTTACAGAGCAAGATGATGGCATTATGGCATTATGTATGATAATTATTGCTATTGCATCGGAAAACTTGGACGGACCAGGACGTAAAAATACATTGTCTGCCATTTTTGTGTATCAGGAAAGTGGCTTACTCAATGTGTATACACTTTACAGCATCAACAAATGTACAGGTAGCCCACCTTCCAAGAAATGCTAAGCTGTGATTGGATATTACTCTAATACAAATCTTAGGAAATAGAGCATTGCTCTAAACCTAATAAAGTTTCATGAAACTCCACAAATCTTATAAAATATGTTTTAGGAATGTACAGACAGTAAGATTTGTCTCGGCTATAAAAATCTCTGAGATTAATCTTACTTTGTGTACCGAGATTTAAGCGACAGATTCCTGAAGGGGGTGGCATCGGGGATGGGTCGTGTTCGGCTGGGAGAATTTTCACAAAAAAACACGAGTACCTGTATTCTAGTATCAAGATATCTTACGACATTTAGTTACACCCGACTACTCAGAGACCCAAGATCAGACTGCGCTGTCTGATATAGATCTGTGTCGTCTATTGCAGCACAGCTTCTTAACCCTCAGAGCCCGTGTTCACAAACCACTCTTTTTTAGAATATTTTTTGTCTTATTCTAGAATTAGAAAGTAACGCATGTTCTGACTTTCGTTACTTTCAAATTTAGAAAATTCTTGAGAATAAGACTAAGAATGTTCTTAAGAATGGTTGGTGAATACGAACCCAGAGCGCCAAACAAACCGAACAGACATGTTAAAGAGACATCTTTACAGCCAGAGAGTAAAACTTCCGCTGGTAAAACTTGACGTCGTTGTAATCTAGTCAGCTGTGTAAACTTAGATAAAAAAGCAATATAAGGTGTATGGGGTAAAGAAAGTGTAGGGATTTGTCTTCGATTTAAACCGGAAACTGTGGTTGTTATGTCTATGGCTAGCTGCAATAGAATGAAAGCATTTTCTATCTGCCGTAATCTGCGCAACCTTGCAACCACCAGGGTCAATATTTGGCATAAAGATAAAAGAGTGGTTATAGTTTCATAAAATAAAGAAAAAAGGTTAAAAAAAAAACTGGACGAAAACGAGTGAAGATGTATGTTTAAATCTAAGGAAACAAGACCCAAATAAATGCGCTGCCAAGGTCGATTTTGTCTGGAATGTCTTAGCACAGCGGACAGTGTAGATCAAAGATCAGACTGCACGTTTCGTGCAGTCTGATCTTGATCTACGCTGGACACTATTAAAGTAATTGCAATCGTGAAAGACGCTTCAGGGTTACTAAAAGCCTATGACAGTGAAAGCTTAAAAAAAATAACGAAACTAATTTATCTAATTCCTCCTAGATAACAAGATGAAGGTCATTGCTAACCATTTTGAACTTACAGTGATATAAGCTAATTGAACTTAGTCGTGAGCCGTATTTACATGAAGGTTTTCACTCGGTCAATATTTGATCGTTGACCGGGTCAGTTTTCCTATAACCTAATTGTAGCGTTATTACCTTACAAATACGAATTTATCTTTTGATGTAACTGATTGGATCTCGTTTCGGCCTACAACGTAAAAGAGTTTGCACACCATATTAATCAAGATCTGACTGCAAAAGCGCTTGATCCACACATGCCTCTCTGGCGTTAGATGTTCTTACCGACTGAGCCAAGACATCGGAACGGCTGAACTTGAGTTAGTATCGTGAATTAAACGATATAGTTTATTTTGGCAAGGCAATGACTTAATGTTAGTTGCTAAAAGTGTTTTATAAATGGAAGAATTTGTGGAGATGGTAGCATTTACTCTAATGGAGGAGGTTCCCTTTTTTCCACAATGCTTTCTAGAAATGTTAAAGGGTATATTGTTAGTTTGTTAAAGGGTGTAAAGGATACGCTCCTTGTGTGCACCTGTTGCAATGTTTCCACAACATTATACAGGGTGTGTACCTATCAAAAATACAGGTATTATTAAAACAACAGGAGTTACATAAAAGTTAAAGTGCTCCCCTATGCTCCTGAAGAGAACCTGCATGAATTTCGTGTGATATTTATGCACGTTGTCTTTGGGTGCCTGCAGTGAGTACATACAGGGAAGATTTTGCAAGTCATCAAATAATTATGTGTCCATAACTTTCATTTTGTCCAGCAAACAACTAAATTATGAGGTAATATGGTCCTTTGACATGCAGAAAATTAACCAAAAGCAAAACGTTTAGTTCTAAGTCAGCTTGCGTGGACTACGCATGCTGACAAGGATTGATACCTTTTGCAGGTGTATTGCATCTCCTTTTTATAGAGCATGGTTCACTTAAAACTACAATACAAACAAAGCAACCCGAATTGAGGTGTTCAAGCAAGTCTAAGGGCAGACAGAGGCGTAAATTTAACAAGTAAAAATTATGTAAACACTGTGAGTTATATTTTTTACCTATGGTTCGATACTAAATATTTATTTTTTGAGTATAATTACAACTTATGAAGTTTGGATACAAATTTTAGCCTAGTTATGAATATATTCCATTTTCTATTCTCATCTCAGGTTATTACAGAGATGTTTTAAATTCATGTCAATTGAAAAATTTAATAGAATATAGACGTATCTACAACGCTTTTAACCAGGACAATTAATCGAGCAGCAAGTCTTTTCAGCTATATTTAAAATTGAAGTAATGTTGAGAGTAGATCTAATTTTGCAATACTTGAGCAATTTCTACCGCTGTGTAGTTCTTTTTATCTTTCAACTAGACCAATATCCATGCAATAACACTTAATGTGATATTTATGATATACCACGGATATTTATAGAGCATGAACTGATATACAGGGTGACCCCCCCCCCAAAAAAAAAAAACATAAACTTCTTAATTACTCCTACCAAAATAGCGCAAAATTATTTTAATTTTGTACACTTGAACTTCTGTCTGTGTATGATTATACCCCAAAGTTTCAGTAATCTAGGTTGCTTTGGACAAAAGTTATGATCTGTCCAAAATATGTTCCAAATGATCTCCATGGCGTTTGAGACGGACTTGCACCTGTAGCGCAAAATTGTGAATCACTCGCACGCACTCCTCTCTAGGGAAATCCCTAATTTTTCCTGTAACTGCAGTCTTGAGTTTACCAATTGTTTGAGGATTGTTCTGATACACATTGTCCTTCAGATACCCCTATAGATAAAAATCTGGGGGGTTCAAGTCTAGCGAAAGGGGTGCCCACTCGACTCGAAGTCACACTTCCTGCTGATCAGCCTTTCCTAAAATCGCTCTCTCAGCCTGTCAAGGGTGTGATTTGGTGTTTTGGGGGTCGCCACATCTTGCTGTAACCACTGGTCATCTCGATCAATCCCTCTGCGTCGTCTGAGTGATGTCCAGAATTTCCTCAGCACTGCCACATAACGTTCCGTGAGAGAGTGATTTCAGGAAAGTGTGACGTCTAGTGGGCACCTCTTTCACCGGACTTGAAACCCCCAGATTTTTATCTGTAGGGTATCCGAAGGACAATGTGTATCAGAACAATCCTCAAACAATTGGTAAACTCAAGGCTGCAATTGTAAGAAAAATCAGGGAAATCCCCAAAGAGGAGCGCGTGCAAGTGATTGACAATTTTGCGCAACAAATGCAAGTCTGTCTCCAACACTGAGGGGGTCATTTGGAACATTATTTTGGAGAGATCATAACTTTTGTGCAAAGCAACTTACATTGCTGAAACTTTTGGGTATAATCATACACTGACAGAAATTCAAGTATACAAAATTAGAATAATTTTGCTTTACTTTTGTAGGAGTAATCAAGAAGTTTATAGGTTCTGTTTTGTTTGGGTCACCCTGTACCATGGATATCTATAGAACATCAATAAATTTTCTGCGGATAAACGTCACATTTTATGACGTAGTCAACATCATTCATGACGTCATTATTACAGCTAATCCATGTCCGACTAAAGTGAATAGATCTATTTCACTTGAAATGAACGCACGTATTTTTCATATCCTTTTCACGATGAGTAAATCAGACGTTAAAAGATAAAAAGTACAAAGTGTTGACGTATTTCAAAAATATCTAACGAGGTTGTGAGAATTGATAATTGTCTCGCCAAGGCTCGATAATTATCAATTCTCCCAACCTCGTTAGATATTTTTTGATATACAAAAACACTATGCACGTATTCTATATAATGACTTGCTTAATACAATGCATCGCGTGGATGCATTAACTCTCTTTTGCCAGAGCGCCGCCCAATTAATTAAAGGGTTATTGGATCAGGTCAGTCTCTCTTTTTTTCAGTGCAACGCTATAAAACACAGTTTGCGTAACAATAATAATAATGATAGATGTACATTATGTTTGACATTTTATAGCCCGAGTCTCGGCAAGCTGGCGCCAGAAACATGGACTTACCTACTACCTTTAGAGTGCTTTAATCAATGAAGCAGATACTTAAGTAAAAATGCACAATCCTTTTAAACCAATCATGCCACGAGTACTTCCGGTCAGGCTACAGACGGGTTGAAAGAATATAAAGACAGGCCATTTTTTTTTTCAGTGCAAAAGGCTATATTTGTCATGTCCATTGGTATTTAAAGGTCGGACCATCCCTCTTCATTCCTAACAATTTAACAATAATACATGACTATACAAACATACAAAGAGACACTCGTTAAACAAACACAAACAAACTATCAATATGCTTGTAACGTTTTTCTTCCGTGAAAAAAAAAGACAGAAAAAAGGCGAAAATGGAAGAAAGGAAAAAATGAATAAACGGTATCAACAGGACGGTTTTTATCTCTATGGAACCAAGGGACAGTGTATCCTGGAAGTTTAGAATATAGTGTACAGTTTTAGAATCATGAAGTTAATCGTATTAGTAACGTGACCAGGCACTTTGGAAAAGGATTCAGGCCCGTATTCACCAGCCAAGAGCGCTCTTAATTTTATTCCAAAGAAATTTCTAAACTTGAAGTTAACACAACTTGTGGTTGGCTAAATTATTTTAGAAGTTGTGTTACTTTAAAATTTAGAAAATCTTAGCGAATAAGACCAAGAATATTAACGCTAAAGAATGGTTGGTGAATACGGACCAGATTTTGGATTGTCCATAGTTAGATCCCCAAACCAACGCTTGACTGATTTGTTTTAATCCATTAACATTTCACCAATAAACCTGTTTAAAAGTAATGATAATTTATCCAACATTGAAAACTCTGAATTTTACTCCCAGCCATATTAGAGATACTAAAACTAGGTGTAATACGTACATAGTGTTGTCGTTTATCAAAACTGTCTTACGAGGTTGGGAGAATTGCTAATTGTCGAGCCATGGCGAGACAATTAACAATTCTCGCAACCGAGTTACATATTTTTGATACACGGCAATACTATGTCGTATTATATAGATCTATCTTTTAACACCCGATTTGTTTTGTGTATTATATCTTACAATGAAAAATACGAATTTCGCAGGCAGTAATTGCAGATGATATCGATACAGATTAGCTGTAATAATGACGTCATGAATGATGGTGACTATGTTATAAATTCTGACGTTTACCCGCAGAAAATTCATTCCTGTTCTATAAATATCCTTGGTATATAAAAACTAAAATCGCATAGGTGCTATTGCATAGAAATTTGGTTAGTTGAAAGATAAATAAGAAAGACGTACATAATGTTGTCGTAAATAAAAAATATCTAAAGAGGTTGGATTGATAATTGTCCAGCTATCGCGAGACATCAATTCTCACAACGGATTTAGATATTTTGATATACGACAACACTATATACGTATTATATATTTATCTTTTAATGTCTGATTTGTTGCTGTTTATTGTTTCTATTAGTATGAAAAACACGAATTTGCTGATGATTTCTCGATTCTAACTACTGAGTTAGATTGTCAAAAATAAAAAAGAGAAAAAAAAAAGTATCGACCCATGTCAGCCTATGCATTCGCGCAGGCTGACAAGGGTCGAATCTTTTTAGGTATTCGTAATATTTCTGCATTCCCAAGGACTCAATCGGTTGTCAGACAAAATGGTTTTAAAAGATCTATAATTATTTCATGCTTTCCGGTAGGATATCGAGAAATAGCAGTGAAAATATTTTTCGATATTACACGGGTACGACCAGTGAAAATACCGATTTTCATGTTCTTGTTGCCTAGGTAAATTGCGCGTGCCTCACAACCAGATGGAAATATGACGTCATTTACCTTACATTTCTCGCGCTTGACGTAATATTGTAATGCGTTGCTATGCTGGAGGGGTACGCCACGGGAAATAACGGAAAAGAACTGAACTGGATTTTGATAAAGCTCCTCCCAGAAAGGGTTAAAAGCATGAACTAAATAGAATATTTGTTTTTTTCGGTGAAAGATCAAAATTTATTTCATCGAGTGAACACCATCGGTAATATTTTCACGAGTGACTGCTCCTGTCGTGAAAATATTACCGATGGTGTTCACTCGATGAAATAAATTTCGATCTTTCACCGAAAAAAACAAAGGTCCTCTATTCATGTAATGATTTGCTTGGTATAATACATCAAGGAGATGCATTGAACCCCTTTCTCCAGAGCGCCGCTCTTATTTTTTTCTTGGAGAGGTTTGCTGGTTATATTTGGCAACATACCAACATTTTAAAGGCCCAGTAAAGGCCAAAATATCAAAGCAGAAGTCATAATATATTTAAATTTAAATCATACCATGTAAAAGTATGAAAAATATTGTGGAGATGACAGTCTGTTATCGTGTGGTCAGGCCATATGTTGATCGCTGGCAGAAAAAAGAATTTTAATATCAGGCAAAAAGTAAACAAAAAACACAGCTACCTGGCAGGTTTTAACCTAGTTTTGAAATTAATTTCTCTGTCAGCGCTTAAAACTTGGACCGACCGTACAATGACAGATTGTCTTCTTCACAATAATTTCCATACTTTTAAATGGTATGATATAAATTCAAATGCATTTAAACACCCGCTTTGTTTACTTTTGGGCTTTATAGTTACTTTAAATAATAATAACACCTACATGTACTTTTGTTTGGTTCAGCCACTTTTATAATCGTTTTTGTAAAATCTACGTAGAATGATAGTAACAAGAGGGCCATGGTGGCCCTGTATCGCCCCACCGGCTAATAGGTACAAACCATACACACCAAACATTACATTTACATATGGTCAAATGGTGTCGAACAAGAAGATTTCAAAAATTTTCTCTATAAAATCCCATGTAGAAGTTGTGACTCCACGGCTAGTCCATTTTGACATATAATTACAATTTTGACCTGTAATTGTGAGCTTTAATTATTTTATCCTGGTAGAGGTCAATGACATACAGCCACGTACCAAATAATATAGGTCTCGACTGTATGGTCATAAATAAGAAGATTTCCAAAGTTTTCTCAGAAACCAAGGGAAGACGCGGCTTGTTTTAATTCAAGGGCTAATTTCGAACAAATTCAGAAGAGAAACACTGGATTAACTTATGTGCCGAATTTGGTAGCCCTAGGCCTTACGGTTAGGAATGGAACGATTTTTAAAATGTTTACCATAACAGCCCTTGTAAAACTTGTGACCCCTAGGGCAGGGCCAATTTTGACCCCAAGGCTATAATTTGAAGAACTTTACTAGGGGTCCATTATGTGAACCTACATGTCAAATGTGGGAGCCCAAGGCCATAATTATGGTTTAGAACCAGAAGATTTTTAAAGTTTTAAAATTTTATAAACCCATGTAAAATTTGTGACCCCCTGGACAGGAAAAATTTTGGCCCCAGGGCTATAATTTGAAGAATCTAAGTAGAGATCCATCAGATGAAGCAACATGCCACTTGCGGTAGCCCTAGGCCATGTGATTTAGAACCAGAAGATTTTTTTTAAAGTTGTCACTATATACGCCCATGTAAAACTTGTGACCACCGGGGAGGGGTCAGTTTTAACCCCAGAGCTATTATTGAAGATATTTAGTAGAGGTCCATTATATAAAGCTAAATGCCAAATTTGGTAACTCTAGGCCTTATGGTTTCAGACAAAAAGATTTTCAAAGATTTCCAATATTTTTCAGTTTTGTTGCCATGGCAACCAGAGTTTTTACATGGATCAAATTCTTTCAAGAAATTCTAAGGAGTACCATGGCAGGATAATTTTTGTGAAGTTTGGTCAAAATCGGATGGGTAGTTTCAGAGAAGAAGATGTTTTAAATAAAAGTTAACGCACACACGACGGACACAGGGCATAAGCTCGCTGGCCTTCGGCCGGTGGAGCTAAAAACAAGAAATACCTTTAATTGTAATAAATTGTAATTTATAGGTCTGAGGGGAGTTGCAGAATAAAAACGTCTGCATTTTTTTCAACAATCGGAAATTCCTATTTATTCATTCAAATATAATATCAATATCAAAAGTAGGTAAAAGGCCATCGCATTCAGCTAAGTCGAAAAGAAAACCTTTTAAATACTTCTAGATAATGTTCTCTGTGGTGAGCATGTATTTTCTGCAAATTTTATACGTCCGATGTAAGGATTGACTTTAATCAAATCAATGAATTATTGAAGCAAACTGCGATAAGAAAAGCTTATCAGACAACCTTCACGCATTACCTCCTGGATCAAATTTGTAGCTGACGGGAATTATACTTCTAGGCATAATTAATATGAACAAAAGTTTCAAGATTTAGTGCACGTGTCATAATTATGGCGGAAGTAAAAATTACCAGCATTACTTTTTTTCGGTGCTTTTAAAAGTTGTCTGCAGCAAACCGACAATAAAAATATAGTCAGTTGCTGAAAGTAACGTGTTAACCTTATTAAATGTATTCAATGGTGGAAAACCGTTTTTATAGGCGTGGCGGTATAAGCTGGCTTTTGACCTACTTCTTGGTATTCATATATCTGAAATGGATAGATAATAATTTGCGATAAGTGAAAAAAAAGTTGACATGTTTATTGTGCGAGCCTCTGTGGGCCTATATGCGGATCCGTTTATGACACTAATATAATTATATAAGGGCTGCAACCGTTAATTCTTTACGCACGAAACTTACTCTTATTCCATCAAATGGATATAACAGAAGATAATCCTTTTTTTGTACTAACTGGTAATATAACATGTTTATGCGTTACCCTATAACCCATTACTCTACAATCTACTTAAGGAATGAAGAGAATTTTATTTTTTTCATGGAGGTATGAAAAAAAAAAAACCTAATCACACTTTTATACCTCCATGAAAAAAATAAAATTCTCTTCATTCCTTATAATTTAATATTACAGACAACATACACCCACGGAAATAATTCAAACTGCATTCATTTTCTTTATTTTTAAATCTAACGTTGGAGTTTCTAAAGCCCCTTCCACTCATATTTGTATGGCGCAAGAATACAATAGGAAAGCAGTTTTCAGATCCCCAATACTGAAAATCAACCAATAGAACGAAAGTAACTGACCACAGCAGTGTGTAGGACCCGCAAAAGTAACCTTCAGCAAAAGTAGTTCCGGCACAATGTGATTTTTTTTTTTTTTTCATGGAGCTATGAAAAAAAAAAAAAAAAATTCAGCCAATCAGAACTCGCCAATGTTCATGAAAACAACTGATACTAAATTATTTGTACATACCTATAGACATACCATTTTAGCAGCAACTGCTTTTTGCAGCAACTGCCCCCTTTTCCACAGATGAGGTGAATTAATATCTAGCCTTGAAAAAGATTGAATCTTTTCAACATTATGCAAAATAAGTGGGTAATGATGGCCCTGTATCGCTCCACTGGCCAATAAATACAAACCATATATACCAAAAATTACAATTCTAGGCCAAATGGTTTCGAACAAGAAGACTTTAAAGTTTTTTCTACAAAAGCCCATGTGAAAGATAATTCAAAGTCTAGGCCACGTGGTTATAAACAAGGTCAGAAACAAGAAGATCTTTCAAGTTTTCACTTCATAATCCTGTGTAAAATTTGTGACTTCTGGGGCGGGGCCGATTTTGACCCTAGGGCTATAATTTGATTATTCTTGGTAGCAGTCCATTAGATAAATATACACGCAATGTCTGGTGGCTCTAGGTCTTATGGTTAGGAAGGGGACATTTTTTAAAGTTTTCACTATGTAGGCCCATTCAAGACTTGTGATTGAGAGTGCGGGGTCAGTTTTCACTCAGAGCTATAATTTGAATACTCTGAGAAGAGATCCATTAAATGAATATACATGCAAAATCTGGTAGCCCTAGGTCTTATGGTTAGGAACGAGGTTTTTAAAGTTTTCACTATATAAGCCTATATAACACTCGTGACAGCAATGGTGGGGCAAAAATTTACCCCAGGGCAATAATTTGGACTTTCTTGGTAGAAGCCCACTAGATAAAGGTAAACGAAAAAATTGGTAGCCCTAGGCCTTATGGTTATAAACGAGGATATTTTTAAAGTCTTAAAATATATATGCCAATTTAAAACTTGTAACCCCTGCGCCAATTTTGATCCCAGGGCTATAATTTCAAGATCTTTGTAGAGATACATTACATGAAGCTATATGCCAAATTTGGCAGCCCTAGGCCTCATGGTTTAGAACAAGACGACCTTTTTTTGAAAAAAAGTTTTCAATGTATAAGCCTATGTAAGACTTGTGACCTCGGGCACGGGGCCAATTTTGACAATGGTGCTATAATTTGAAGAAACTTGGTAGAAGTTTATTAGATGAAGCTACATGCCAAGTTTGGTAGCTCTAGACGATATGGTTTTTGACAAGAAGATTTTCAATGTTTTCAGTTTTGTTGCCATGGCAACTACATTTTTAAAGGGAATCAAATTCTTTTAAGAAATTCTGAAGAAGACTGTGGCAGGATCATTTCTGTGCAGTTTGGTCAAAATTGGATGAGTAGTTTTAGAGAAGAGGATATTTGAAATAAAAGTTAACTCACGCAAGCACGCACGCTTGGACGAACGGAAAGGCGGACGCAAGATGGACACAGGGCCATGGCATAAGCTCGCTAGCCTTGGTCTAGTGCAACTAAATATGAAAACTAGACGGCAATTGCTTGCATAGTTATTTTTCATCATTTCTCTTCAGACTATACCACTAACAGTTTTGATATTTATATTCCAGAAGATCTTGCGCCATATTTCTTTCTATGAAAGATCTTTTTTGTTTATCCTAAATCTACACTAAATCAATATTGTTATGTTCTTATATAGTACAGGTTCAACAGTTGTAGGGCATTTAATTCAGACAAATGTACAATTATCTTCTTACAACAAATATTGGGGCCCGTATCCACGAACCTTTCTAAATTTGGCCATGAAGGGGGCTTCATGAATCTGCAAAAAAAACTATCGAACCAGGTCAGCTACTTGTCAATTTTCTATATTTCAAAGGACAGGTGTACTTCATTATTCACTCGGTTGTTGAGCAAAATGGAGCTTATGGATCCACAGTTATGTGACGAATTGCTTTGTAAGATCCATATTCGAGATGCATTAAACACCTTTTGCCAAAGCATGGGTCAAATATATTCTTAGTCTAGTTCTCAATAATTTCTAAATTTAAAAGTCAGCCAAATTCTGATTGGCTAGACCAAATAGTTTAGATTTAAGACTGTAATTTTGAAATGGTTCGTATATACAGGTCCAGAGCTCGAAACACTGGGTGAAGATTAAAAATACATCTTTACAACCAAAGAAAATACGCTGTTAAACTTGATAGTGTGTAAAATCTAGTCAGATGTGTCAAAATAGATAAATAATCAATATATAGGATGTATGGGATAAAGGAAATCAATGGATCTGTTTTGATTTAAACCGGAAACAACCACAGTGATGTCTTGGATAGCCTCCATAGAATGAAATGCATTTTCTATCCGTCGTAATTTGTGCAACTTTGCAACCATTAGTGGCAACATTTGGCATGAAGATACAAGAATGATTATAGTGTCATAAAATAAAGATGCAATTGGTTAAAAATCCAGATGAAAACAAGTAAAGATGTATCTTTAAACCATAATTGATTGTGCAACTGCTTGCTTTGTTTAAACTCACTAACTGCGAAGTTACGTTTTGTTCAATTGCACACGCCAACGAAACATATCTGAATTGGACGCCAACTTGCCGCTTGTCACAGTATGATAGTTATCGCTTCTCGGTTTTCCTCCATCATTGAATATATCGATTAAACTTTGTCAATCAGCAGGTTTTTTCCCCTCGTAGCTATGTTGACCATCGATTTCAACGAAGATGTTTACATATATATATACATGGTAAATACAGGAATGTTTAGACAAGGTATCAATATTTGTCTAAATGAGTGTACTCAGCTTTGACATTCTAATTAGAGTGGAATGATAGACATGATAAAGAATTTTGTAAAATATTTAAGACATTTAAACTTGCAGAAGAGTGTGTTCTAATAAAGGGAGAAGATGCTTCTTTTAAAAGGAAAAATCGGTTCAAGTGTTTGTCGCCGGCAAAAATATGAATGTAAAACTAAGTAAACAAGGTAAAAATTGCCAAGTCGCACTATCATTTTGTTTACTTTTTATCTGGTTTTAAAATTCATTTTTCTGCCAGGGACTAACTCTTGGACATACCGTACAATAATGGATTGTCATCTTCACAATAACTTCCAAACTTTTAAATGGTTCAATTTAAATTAAAATGCCTTTCAGCAGCCCATTATTTACTTTTGACCGCTTCTAGGCCTTTAAGTACATGCAGGATACAAGCAGGGCTATTTAAGAAATAATCTTTTTATAGCGGTTTATCGTTCAATAAACCACAGTTGTGAGTTATGAGGCACAATAAATAATCCACGAGGGCGATAGCCCGAGTGGTTTATTCATTGCGCCTCATAACTCACAACGTGTTTTATTTAACGATAAACCACGATAGAAAGAAGATTATTTCGATTCTAACATGACCAACTTTTAATCAAAGGAAAACAAGTTCATACTTAGAGTAAAAACGCGGATGCAGATTATATTCCATTGAATAACTTACTTACTTACTTTATACAGAATGACGACACTCTATACAGAATGACGTCACTCTGTATAGAATAACATAGATTTTACCACGCTTTCGTTGCACTGTGTTTATAGAGCCGAATTCACGTGTAATGTTAGAATGATACATAAACCAACCCCTTAATGTCAGTAGCTATGAACATTAAGTGTCCCCATGATTAACATATTTATGTAAAGAGTTTATACCAACCGAAGAAGTATCAAAAAGCAGTTTAGCAAAGCATTAAACTGTAATCCAGTTTTTATATACACACTTAAGCCATGCTCTGGGAAATGGGGGTTTAATGCATCAGCTGGCTGACCTGGTTAGAAACTTTTTGCTATTGGTCAATTTTCTGCATGTCAAAGGACCAGTCCACCTAATGTTGTTAGACAAAATGGGTTTTATGGATTCATAATTATGTGATGACTTGCTTGGCATAATGTATCATTGAGATGCATTAATCCTTTACTGCACTATGCCGACTTTTAACGACCCTAGGAAAGAAGCCTTCTGAAAACATTGTTGGAAAAAAAAGCACCATTTGAGTCACATTGAAATTGTCGTCTGCAAATGCTTTCAATTTGGAAAAGGCTAAAATTTAGTCGTCTGGTAAAGGATTAAACCCCCGTTTCCATGAGCGCTGCTCAGGTTTTTTTTCCCTGTTTATTTTGACTATCACTAGGTAACGAAATGGCGTAATATCAATTATCATTGACGAATACCTTGAATCTCTGTTGTGCTGCGTATGAAATATTTTAAATGTTAATAACATTTGCGTAACAAATAAATATGTCCGCAAATGTTATCAATAATTGGTGCTTTTTGTGTGCGATGTCTTTGTCGCTAGGTGCTGCATACTTCCGAATGTTTGCTTTACCTAAAACTTACAGAATATCTAGTTGTGAGAAGAAGGATTTTATCCATTACATCACAATCTTACGTAGTATCACCACCAACTGAACATATGTAACAACTGAAAGATATGTTGTTTAGTTTTGCATCGAAGGTAACAACAAGTATCAAAAGTAAATTTTTCATGAAGGATTATATTGAGAGTGGTCTAAAATTATTGGTGTTTATAGTTACTGTGCTATTAAAAAGATTAATAGTTGAAAAAGCTAGTCTTATGCTGAAAAAAAGGATTGTTCAAGTTTGTCAAAAGCATATTTGAGACAAACAGGATTTTCAATTTACCAATGTTTTATGAGAAGCTGAAAAAAAGAAACCGAATATTTGGGTATGCACGTAATTTACCTCGTCCCTTTTACACCGACGCAATAAACTAGCTTTTCCTTTGTAGCGAATATATATCTGTCGGCTATAGATACTATTTTGGATAAGAGGCCTTCAACAAAGGGGGAAAAAAATAATAATAATAAAAGTTGTACTTTTTAAACAAGAGATAACAATTTATTATTTTTAGAGCAAAAAACATGAACGCATAAAATCAGATATTTCACCACGATGAAATTATAAAAACAATAGTTAAAAACAATTTTCCAAAAAAAGTATGTTTTTCAAAATTGATACCAAAAATAATAAAACAATTGCATTTTTTCTTTTAATAGTAAACAGACAAAAAAATGAATACGTGCACAGTACCATTTGTACAAGAAAAAGACTTTGAATTTAAAAAAAAATAATAATAATAACAATAAATAAATCAATAATTATAATAATAAATAAAACAATAATAATACATGTAACAATAAATGATAGTTGAATTCCATACACCTGATTTCGAGTCGGAAACCAGTGTATATAGCGGTTTTAAATGTATGACAGACGCCAGTACACGCAATGACCCAAAACCAGATGGATATATCGATTTTTACCGACAAACTCATTAAGGTAAGCTGCGAGCTGGTAGGAAACACGATCATTATTATACTTACCAGCGATGAATGACTGTTTTAAACCGACATTGTGATTAAAAAATCCCTTCTTTAAAATAACAAAATAAAGGCCAAATGTAAACAAAGCGGTTGTTTTAATGCATTTGAATTTATATCATACTATTTGAAAGTATGGAAATTATTGTGAAGATGACAATCTGTCATTGTACGGTCGGTCAAAGTGTTAGTCGCTGACAGAGAAATTAATTCTAAAACTAGGCTACAGCCAGGTAACTGTGTCTTTTGTTTAATTTTTGCCTGATTTTAAAATTCTTTTTTCTGCCAGCGACTAACATATGGCCCGACCACACGATAACAGACTGTCATCTTCACAATATTTTCCATACTTTTAAATGGTATGATTTAAATTCAGTGTATTATGACACCTGCTTTGATATTTTGGCCTTTACTGGGCCTTTAAGGATAATTTCTGCATGTAAAACGGTATTCTCAAGCAGATCACTGTACATGCCATTTTTTTAGACCAACCCAAAAACTGATGTTAAACACAATAACACTAACAAGGGAAAAAATATTGTTGTTGAAGGACCAAAAATCACTATGGTGTTAGCAACTGTGAAAAAAAATCTTACGGTAGAATAGCATTTAGTTTTGTTATACAAGCATTTTTTTCCTATAAAAAATATAGGAAAGGCGTAAACCGGAAGGAGTTTTTTTTAAGGAATGAAAGGCATTACAGAAGGATACATCTTTGAACGAAAAGAAATTTGGATAACCACTTTTCACAACGTTTTAATAAAGTCCTGTCAAATGCCAATTGCTTGTTTTCATTTCAATGCTAAACACATATACTATGCGAACTATAACAATATAACATGACAAATAGACAAGAAATGTCAAGAATTAGCAATTTTAGAATTTCTTGCTACAAAGTTTATTTATTTATTATTACTATTATTATCATTATTTTAAATTTTCTTCCTATCGGGTTCACCAATATAAAATGAACCTTTCTTAATTACATGCGTCTTAAATTTGAAATAGTCTAAAACAGCTTATGGAAAAGATTTAGAACTTAGTTCAGACCATAAATATAAGCAAATTACACGATCAGAAAATATGTAGCACGCGTTAAAAAGTTAAGATAACAGAGATTCTGTGTTACAATTCTTTTTGTCCCTTTCTATCACTTTCTATAAAAATAAAGCTCCACTGCCTAAATATGTACTTAGTCCAAACAAAAGTCCAAAACACAGCGAAAAAAATCCAAAGTTAATGAAAAGCAAAAAAAAAAAAAAATAGTACTCAGATCTTTCTATGAAACGTTGTAGATACCGTATTATAAGAACTATGTTTATTTCAATTTAACAAACCTAAATGTATTACTCAGACATAATGGGGGATGGCCACGACCACTTCGAATCTTATCGACGTGGAAAATCAAACTGTTTCGGAAAATATTCTTGTACAAATTTTTATATCGGTCATCAAAAAAAAATTTATATTTGTCGATTCCACGGAATTGGTTGCAACCCTCGCCGATTCTTACAAGTTTACAAGTTTATTAGAAAAACAAAGGACAAACTGTTTATCTGGTAAAGGTGCATAACGCAACATGTTACAAATGGTTCCTGGTGATGGTCGATACAGAGTAACGATAAACAACATAATTAGATCTGTGTTTTAGACGGAGAAAAGCTGTCGATTATCACTTTCATTCAAATACATCTGTTAATTCATACATTCACTTGCGGAAACACCCCAGTTCTCTCTCCTCTGCTAAATTCTACATTCAATCACACACGCTCGCGCCCCGCACCTCTTCTCTCTCTCGCCATGCATATTTGGCTGATTAAGGGAAGCACATACATAACATCTTTTTTTCCTCATCGGTTTTTAGATATAAGATAGTTGTTGACACCTGGACGACGGACGCAGCAGTGAGCACCATCACAAAAGCTCAATTAGAGACCGTGTGCTCAGGTCAGCTAAAGAGAAAGGTCGAATGATTAAGTTATGAAAGGTGAAGTCAAATAGGAGAGTAGATCAATCAGCAACCACAAATACTGCAACTAGAATGAGACAAAATGAAAACAGTCTAAAGAAACTGACGAGACTGTTACAGCAACGTAGAAATACAGAACAAGCACATCATCACAGAAAAATTGGTGCATGGAAACATACAGAAAGCGATATATAGTGAATACTCGACTTGATAAAGAACAAGAGAATTTATATTTCAGAGAAGACTCCTTTATGTCCGCTGAGAGTAAAACAATGAAAAAGTAACCTAGACACATAAAAAGCTAAAAACACTCTTTCCCCTCATATAGGACAATTTAGAACGATAAATGAAGAAAACGGCTGTAAGGAAATGTAAACTGATAAGGATAAACCCCGCAGTTGCATATTTGACTAAGACAAACTCCAAAACAAAATGAAACTGTCAGGATAAAGGCGATAAAGAAGGAAACTTTCATATGAAGTTCAAGGTCATATAATTATTTCACTATTCAACTATGTAGTACAAGGCAAACGTACATATACAATGCAGTCTACGACATCAAGAATGTACAGTCTCAAATACTGCAATGACAGTAAATATCTTGGCCATAACGTACAGTAGGTCTTTAAACCATTGTTAGGGGTAGGCTCCGATTCTGATTTACCGAAGATTTACGGACGGGGACGACGGTATATAATGGACAAAAACTACGTTTAACTTTGCACGTTTTCCCTGTCTAAAGCCAGATTTGCGAGAAATCTCACAATACTGTACACGACCTTTGGATGGCTGTACGATCAGCAATCGGAGTCTACTTCAAATAATGGTTTAGATACATATACTTACAGTTGGTTATAAGGCACAAAAATTGTGTGGTTGCTGGTCGAGAGTACCTTAAGAAACTTTAATTTGATTTTGCACTAATCTGCGTCGACATCGTCAAACTGCTCCATGTTGAGTTACTATTGTATGTTCATATGCTTTTAGTGATTAATTTAGCTTATCTGATTTTTATGCAGTTTTCCAAACAAACATGTATTCATCAAATGTGCTTCGTATTAGATCAAAACTCTGGATAAAATCAGACGTGTAAATTTCATTTCATTTTGACAGTCTCAAAAATTCCAGGACAACCCTCGTATTATACCAAAAAAGCTCAGGGTCCATATTACACACGATTAACAACTATAGTGATTCGTCTTCATTCTCATAAAGAAACAATGTCATCTCTCATGTTGAATACGAATATGAGCCATAAAAGAGTATGAATATTCATAATCCGGTAACTGTTATGATGTCTATCTTTTTATTTAAGATATCGCTTGTTTATTTTCAGACAGGGTATATACATGTGACTCTGGGTAGAATCTAGCTATAAACTTTCTCGACTACCCACCATTTTGTAAAATTTTGGCCATGGTGCAGGTTTCGTCAAACGCATATTCGTTTCCTGCAACCATTTGAAACTCTTTCTTTATTCTCTTGGGCCATAAATATCGATAAATTATTCATTTGAACACAAAGCACTAAAATCTGCAGATTATAAAATTTCACAAGTATTCTCAAGCTTGGCTTCAAGAATTCAACTATAGATGCTATTTAGAAACGTTTTGGAAAGCACCTAAAGCTAAAAAGAGTATTTTATCGAATGCATTTGCTTTGTTTCATATATATGTGCACTTACAGCTTTACGCAAATAAAGTTTGATATATCATATTAATTAGGCGTAACAAAATAATGACAAGCAATACCGTGAACTTTGATGCATGCATTTTACCTTGTTTACATAGTTGGTAACCATCATTTTCTTCTTTACCCAAAATTTTTCTACTCTTCCCAAAACAAATTTCAATTTTTGAGTCACTTTTTTTTTCTTGTCGTCTGCAAATGCTTTCAATTTGGACAATTCTAAAATTTTGTCGTTTGGTAAAGGCTTAAAAAAGGTCTGTTATTGCAAACAAACTGTTTCGTGTTGCTTGTCTAGAAAAACTCGGCGTAGTCTGTGATATAGACATGAGAATTGTTTCTAGTGATCGAGAATGGGTAAACATGCGGCTAATCAGGCGGGGAGACTTTGATCAACATAGCCGTACAAAGTGGACACTTCTGAGCGCCCAGGGCAGATATATATAGTCATGAACTGTCGGTATACATGAAGTTATGATTAATGCAGAATACTAAACGCCATGTACTATAAAATACATGTATGGGCTAAGTCTCAACAAGCGTTTCGATGAATGAATTCCGTGTGGTTTATTTACAAAATAAAAAATATATTATAACAAATAGTAAAGTGCATTCTCTCAGTCATTTGCACAACAGATTACACAACAGATTACTGCAGTGCACAGAACAGAATTTGAGTTGTCTGCAGAATTCGATGCCCGCGCAAGAATCTTAGAATGTCGTTTGAGCCAGAAAGAGTATCCCTTTGGCAGAATACAGGCCTCTAGACGTGTCCGTATTGGAGGCAAATATGCAGACGACAAAATACATGCGGCTAAAATTACACTATACAATCAATCCTTATTCCTCTCATATCCTGTATACGAGTAGTTACATTTAAATATATTTGGTAAAGAAAAATATATCACAAAATGGAAACTGTCTTTGACTCTTTACTAAACGACCAAATTTTAACCTAGTCAAATTGCAAACGACAAAGTACAAGTGACACAAAAGTTGAAATTTGTTTTGGGGAGGTTAGGGAACCTTCTGGGGAAAAAGAGAAAATGCAGGTTACCAGCATTTTCTCCTTTTCCCACAATGTTTTCAAAAGGTTTTTTCTCAGGGTCGTTTAAAGTCGCGATTGTGTGGAAAAGGGTTAGAATGGTGAAAATACTGAAGGAATACAAAAAATGGTACACTGTATTTACTGGCATTTTCCCCCTTTCTTCTACACCATAGAAAGCTATCTCCAGGGCTGAAAAAAAAATGTTGGGTCGGTTTACAGACGGTTTATTTCTGCGATGAAACTGTACCTGTTGGTATGAGGTCTTTCACATCGGTATATAAATAGTATTAACCGAAAGCAGTGTATGGTAGTTTGTATGTTGAAACTAGACCGTAGTTTAACGTTTCTCTTATAATCACAGCAAATGCATGCTTAAATCTGTAGCTCTAAATTAATCATCTTAAGGACAACGACGTTCGAGATCTCGTTCTTTGTTTAAGTACAAAACAAGCACAACTCTCTATTGACTGCAATAACCTTCGTATGAGTCACCTTGGATAGTTCACTGAATCACACGTACGTTTAATAGATCTAGTCCCTGTAGTAGAATGTATTTGTCTTTACACCATGAATTTAGGGGAAACAGCGATATTCTATCACGGTACCGTAAACGAGAAATTCTTTAAAAATAAAAAGAGATAGACGGAATAAGTGGTACATAAATATGAATATTGAAACTCTTTTGTGGCTTAATATGATAATTGAAGTAACCTCGGAAGCAGTTGCCTCTTTTTCCTCATTGTTTTTCATTTTTTTGAAAAGTAGAAATGGTTATTGGGTGACGCTCATAAAAATATTAAATTTATAAATAGAAGAAGAAAAAATTATTTTCTATTACATTTATTTGCGAACGTATGAAGCAAGGCCTCTAGACATCGATTAGCGGTAGCAATGCTTGTAAATAGTGGATTAATAAATGTGTGAGAAAATATGGCAGCACGCCGAATAAACAAGTGCACATTTTCTATCAATCGCAAATTACCATCTATCCATTCTTTGATCAGTACCAAAAAGTAGGTTAGAAGCCAGTGCACGCACCTATGCCCACTATTTGGCTACATAGTGTTACATGTTTACATTGGCAACGAACACGTTAAGGGAAAACCTGGCAAGCTTTGGGATAAAGGTCGATGCTTTAGCTTCATACATATAATACACCTCTAAATGTATTTACTGAATAACAGCGGTATGTGTAATAAAATCGTGACTTGACAAGAGGGGATATGCTACTCTCGTGATCGCGTGGTAGAAAAATATTGCTATTCAAGTACTGACACTTTACCCTGTCCCAAATGTTGAACTCTTTTGGCGCCAAATATATTAGCTCTACCTCTCATGGAGACTCCAAAATACACCCCTATTTAACTCAAAATATATTTTTCCTCCTGTAGACTTGGCTTAACAAGGGGACGGTTGGTCTATGCCGTCCGCAAACAAACCCTGTCTTCCCATTTGGCGCTGAATGGGTAACTACTTATCGTTGCTCTTGCCACGGCCTTCTGTTGTTTGGACTGAAAGACATTGGGTTAAAACAAGATGAACCTTTCAGAATCTATGTTACTAACATAGTTTATAGCAGCGTATTTGATTGCTAATAGTATTTCTCTTAGTATATTTAGGCTGGAATAAATTTGATTGACGATGGCAAGAACAAATAACGTTACTAGACCTAGGAAAGTTTTATATTGTAGCTGCTTTACATTTGAAATGTCTTGAAAGCACTTTCCATTCGGCGTATCTCAAGAATTAAAGAACAGCAGACTTTGTATGATATGAAAGTAGAAGAGTTTTTTTCCCAATCCCTTAAAATCGGCCTTTTACACCTTACTGTGTGTTTAGTTAGCACTGGTAACAAAACTCCTTTGTACTTACTCCAGCTTCATTATTGTGTTCATGCTGAATAATTGAAGGGTTATAGAGTCTTTCGTTTAAAAGAAATAGCTTACCGTTGTCTTTTTCAAGATTTCCACGTTGAAGTATCGCCGAGAACGTTTAGGAGATCACAGAAAAAGGGAATCCATGTGGCGAGACAGGGTAATGGACTTAAAAGAGAAACCCTGTTATTGATTTCAACGCGAAACAATCTTTATGTTAATTAACCATTACGACGACAGGAGCTTTGTTTTCATGGACATTCTACGCCAAGATACGACGAAAGACAAAGTGCAAGATGATGTTAAATATACATCTTTGAAAGATAATTTGACACAAAGCGCCCTGATATTACAATGAATGCTATTTGTTTATTCTGTTCTTCTAGTTTGGCATGTAAGGGTGAAATGTAACCTAATACGCTGATACTACACACGGAGTTGAAAATAGAGTTCGTTCACGTGATTTCATTTCATGTCGGTTCAAATTTTCTACGTCGTGGTTCGTCTGCTTCAGAAGACATAGAAATTACCGCGTTTTAAGTGCGCAGTACGTCTAGTAAAATTTTGCGCTATTGCCAAAATAACCAAAACACATCAATAGAAAAATCCAATAATATATTGTTTAAACAAAGAATTGCCATTAAATAGAGACAGACTTGCTGGCGCCTGTCCAATCCTTTCACAACTCTTTTACCAGACGACAAAATTTTACACTTGTTAATTTGCAAAAGCGTTCGCATTGAACAAATGGAGTGTTGGTCTAAAGATGATTTTTCGGCGTAGCTGAATGTACTGGCTTTTGACCTAATTTTTGGTACTAATAACAAATGAATAAATAGAAATTAGTGATTGGTAAAAAAATGTGATCATGTTTATTCTAGGGGCCCCTGGCAATTTGCTGGCAAATTTACGTCTATTGTTTTAAAAGATATTTCTTGTTTAATTGTTTTTCTTGTAACAGGTTCGAAAAGATGTGGGAAAAAAATAGAAAATGCTGGTTGCCAGTATTCAGCAGGCTTGTTAAAACTCGAGATTGTTTGTTACGGTAAAAAGTAGTGAGCTTCATGCAATTGTACTTCTTTAAACATTATTTTCAGGACGACTTTAAAACACAGCGCGATTAAAAAGTGAAAACAACGATCATAAGGAGGCAAAAAAAATAAACCACGTTATCTCTTTAAAAAAATGGTGATCTAAGGTGCAGATATCGAATAACACAACCTGTTACTTTTGTTTGGGTATAAGCTGTAAGATGTAAGTGTAGGCGATCTAGAAATATGTAAATTAACCCAACAGTACTAACGCTCTTTAACCCTTTACCACACAACCCTGAATTTTAACGACCCTATAAGAGAAGGCTTTTGAAAACATATTGTGGAAAAAAAGGAAAATGATTGTAATCAGCATTTTCTCCTTTTCCCATAATGTTTTCTACCTTATCAAAGACAAAAATCATAATTGGAGTTAGATACAACTTGTCATCTGCAAATGCTTTCGGTTTGGTCTAGTCAAACATTTTGCTGTTTAGTAAAGAGTTATTTTTACTAAAACAGTAAGTGAATTAATATATACTGAACCAAAAAAGAAACTTCCCCTGTGTTTAAGTGCAGGTATACACAAATATGAAAATCAGGATTAAACTAGATTTATATGCATTGAAAGAGTATTTTATTGCGACTTTGTGTGAAAAAAATTATTGCTGAGGGTTTATCCAAAAGTAGTGAAATGGTAGTTAAAATGCGGAAGGGGTCGCTCACCAAAATCACAAATTAATACCGGGTATGACCACCTTCAGCATGAAGGACTGCCTGGCATCGTTGGCGCATAGAATGGATAAGTGTATTGATTTCGGCTTGTGGAATGTTGTTCCATGCCTGAATTAAGGCTGGTATTAGCTGAATGACGTTTGACAGTGGAATAGAGCGACGTCTAACACGCTGGTCCAAATTATCCCAAAGGTGTTCAATGGGATTCAGATCAGGGCTTTTGGCAGGCCAGTCATTAATAAATGCAATGTTATTCGCCCTGAGGAAATTCACATTGTCCCTAGCTGTACGGCTTGTGGCATTATCATGCTGAAAAAGAGTGATATTGGCATTATTTTGAAACAGTGGGATAACGTGCCTCGCAAGAATTTCATCTCGGTAGCGTTGGGCATTCAAATTCCCTTCGATAACGACGAGATTAGTGCGAAAGCCATGAGCAATGCCCGCCCAGACCAAGACAGAACCCCCACCCCCAAAACGATCTCATTCAAGTACGCAACAGTCGGCATAACGTTCATTTCTCCTACGGTATACTCGAACCCTGCCATCACCTCGATGAATGGAAAACCTCGACTCGTCAGAGAAAAGAACGCTATTCCATTGTTGTCTAAGCTAGCGTTGGTGTGTACGTGCCCAATTAACACGATTTACGCGGTGACGTCGCGTCAAAACACAACCAACGTATGGACGACGTGCACGTAGCCCACCCTCGCGCAAGCGATTGCGCACAGTTTGGGCAGATATACGGTTGTTATGTGTACCAGGGGTGTTAGCAGCAGTGGCTGTGGCAGTTTGAAAGCGATTGCGCAGGTGGGTGTTCCGAATATAGCAGTCTTAGCCGCGCGTCGTGACGCGAGGACGTCCACTACGTGGTCGATCTTCCGTACGCCCTGTTGCTTGAAAACGTAGCCTAAGGTGTCGAATAGCACGAGTAGAACATCCAATATTCATAGCAACAGCATTCATCGTCATACCAGCATTAAGCATGCCAATGGCACGTT
The DNA here is from genome assembly GCA_946811185.2 of Hippopus hippopus. Classification (NCBI taxonomy): domain Eukaryota; kingdom Metazoa; phylum Mollusca; class Bivalvia; order Cardiida; family Cardiidae; genus Hippopus; species Hippopus hippopus. Next base: position 3,116,837 of record OX328109.1, read on the forward strand.
CGCGTAAATTTTGCGGAATTCTAGGCATATCAAAAATAAAGAAAACTAAAAAGAATTTAATTTTTTTCAACGTCTTTTTCTTATTGACATAAAAGTCTATAAAATTAGACTGAAAGGTTTCAAAAAATATACACGAATTATACTGGTCCGTGCATGCACGTGAAAATCGCTTTCAGCGGGTTTCTTCTGCAAAATGCTTTCAATCGAGTTAAAATTTGTTTTATCGGACACATAATCGTTCGCCCGAATATATGTAGGTCATCTGATATTTTGATTTTTTTTAATAACATTGCATTTCATTTAAACACAGGGGAAGTTTCTTTTTTGGTTCAGTATATATGTCTGAAACAAGTGACTGTATATTCTTTTTTTAACTTCAACGTCGCATTTAGTGATTTTAAATTTAAAAATACGTTACTTACTTACATGTATATGTGTATTCGGTTCAGATAATGATGGCTAAATCAGAAATACATTAAAATGGGCTTGTTAAAGGTACATCTATACTTGTTTTCAGGCAGTTTTCAGGCAGTTTTTAACCCTTTTCGTCCTTATTTCACAAAACTATAATCTTTCTTGTATCTTTATGCGAAATGTTGCCCCTGACGGCTGCAAGGCTGCACAGATTACGACGGATAGAAATAGCATTTCATGTTTTGGAGGCCTTCAAAGCAATTGCTGTTGTCGTTTCCGGTTTTAAACGAGGACAAAATCCCTTGTTTTTTTTTTTCTATCCCTTACATCATATACATTGGTAATTCATCTATGTTTACACAGCTGAACCATTCTACGCTCTTTTAAGTTTTTTTCTCTCTAGCTTTAAGGATGTACGTTTTAAAAGAGTAGCAATTTTTCCTGGGAAAAACTAATGCTTATATTTTTTACCGCTGCCGAATTTAGATTAGAAGAGGGGATCGGCTGTGTTTGGGGAATGTATTGATCGTGATTAACTCTTTACCAGACGACAAAATTTTAGACTTACCCAATTTGAAAGCATTTGCAGACGACAACTTAAATGGCTCAAATGGTTGGAGTTGTCCTTGAAAGAATAGTATTCATTCTGAGAAAAGGCGAAAATGCTAGTTTTCAGTATTTTTCCTTTTCCCAGAATAATTTCATATGCCTCCTTCCTTAGGGTTGTTAAAACTCGGGGTTGTGTGGTGAATAGAGGATATTTGTTTTTTACTGTGAAAGATCGAAATTTATTTCATCGAGTCAACATCATCGGCGCAGCTACTCGGCGTGAAAATATTACCGATGATGCCTACGAGATGAAATAAATTTCGATCTTTCACCGAAAGAAAACAAATATTCTATTTATTTCATGCTTTTAACCCTTTCTTGGTGGAACTTAATCAAAATCCAGTTCCGTTCTTTTCGGTTATTCCGCGTAGCGTACCCCCTCCGCACAGCAACGCATTACAATATTACGTCAAGCGCGAGAAATGTAAGGTAAATTACGTCATATTTCCACCTGGTTGTGAGGCACGCGCGTTTTACCTAGGTAACTAGTGCGCGGGAACAACTGTTTCCGCCTTCAATTGAAGAGTTAGAATATAAAAATCGGTATTTTCACTGGTCGTAACCATGAAATATTGAAAAATATTTCAACTATATTTCTCGATAACCTACCGGAAAGCATGAAATAAAATGTTAAAATTCTATAGTACAATACAATAGAAATTAATTATACTTAGTGAAAATGGGATAACTTGAAGAGGGCTAACACCTTTTGGTTTAGGATTGGACGTCAAATGATGTTTTAACCTGTTATTCACAAATCAGAAGCTTCAAATGAAAGTGTACGAGCGTAGTCCATTCAATAGGTTTGGTTATAAGAAGTTCGTTCGGTGTTTGAATGAATTAAAAGAAAAACACTGATAGGTAACATCAATGGCCAATTAGCCAAACTGTTACGTGTTTTAGTCTTTATGGTTCAAAAAGGGGCCTAATTACACAGTATATGGCGCGATCTAATGTATAATAAAGATGCATCAAACTTCCCTCCTCGAGTATGCTATGAACATAAATCATCGAACCTTCGTTGTGATATAATGTCGTAAAACACCATTTGACTAAGCCCTTACAATAATTTCTTTAGGCCTAATTTGTCTATGGTTCAATTTTCAAATGTACTCATTCAGATGAAACCCGCCGCTTCCCAATTAATCAAAAATATATTTTCAAGGAGGAAACAAGTTCATTTCAGAAAAAAAAATACATAGTCAAGTAAAATAGGAACAACAGAGACACCATTCAACTCTTTTCGTAAAAATACAAATCGGAGAATGAATGAATGAAAAACATTAATTTATAACTTAATTTATAACAAATTTCAGCGACGATTGAGATATTTCAAACACCCAAGTTTCGCTTCAATGAATGTTGAACTTTTCAAACAACTGAAGTTTTGTTTCAATGACTGACGAAATAGTTAAAAAATTCTAACCCTTTCATTTTAATACCGGTTCGGCTTGACGTTTTAAGAGATTGTAAAATCACAGCAAAATATTTGCCTATAGTTTTTTTTCAAACTTGCATAAGTTTCCTTTTGAAATAAAACACTTTCATATCAATGATAAAACATCAATTATTAAAGCCTTATGCTCTCTCTTTTCAGAGGTAAAAAAATCACGAGTAAGTGTATGAGTGTGTGTGTGGGGGGGGGGGGGGGTTCGAAGAAATCTGTACTAGAAAACAGATGAAACGCACTTTTGCTTACGGAGATCCTGTCATAAAAATAGCCAAGGCCAAAAAATAGAAGAGGCGGAGAGATGCGTGCGCATAATTTGAAGTAAACAAAGTGTCGAAGCTGGTGTTAACAAGCAGCATCAAACCAAGCAATGGAATCACCTCGGGGGTAAAAATTTACATTTTGAGGGCAGTTCTTGTTTTATTATCTTATCTTGAGACATCCCTGCAGCATGCAAATTACCTCAGACCTCATTAACATATTTCGAGTCTAGCCTCGAAATATGCATAAAGAGGTTTAATAGAGTTAAAATTAAAGCTTCGATGAAGTAAACAACGTTCTGTTATCTTTTCTGAAACTATTGTCTACATCTTTTAACGACTTACTTAAATTGCTTTGCCCACTTGTCTTTATCAAAGAGGGAAAGGGGCTTTAAGAATATCATTCGAAAACGGGTAAATATCATTAAAGAATACAATGACGGAATTATCAACGTTGGAGTTACCTAATGACCAACGCTGAAGAGAAGTCGTTGAAAGAGAGAGAGAGAGTCTGTGTGTGGAGGGAGTAGTCTTTTTAACCCAGTGATACATCTGAATAACATACCTAATTCCTAAATTCTTACGCAATCAAAGTACTGAAAGTAATGACAGACTAGCGAATTTGGAATAAGCGGGCTTGGTAAAGATAAACTTGGTTGGTACATACAGGATTGAAGGAAGAGTAAAAGAAAAAAATTAATCGGATGCTGACGATGAATTTGTGCAGTGTAGATAACTTCCATATGACATTTAATGATGAGATAATGATTTTCAAATTACTTTGTATACTTTTCTTTCATACGGCAACAATTAGCACAACCGTTATTTTGCATAGACCAAAGAACTACCCAGGCTTCTGTGGTAATCTACCGGGCTTCATCAAATCCGTCGATTCTACCCTATAAATGTCTAGTTATGAAGCTAAATATAATTTTCGATTCAGACTTAATTTTTCCATCATAGTAACATTTAAATTTTTCATCTGTTTTATTTAAACAAAACACAATACTAGCATACCAAATATCAATACTGATTTGTGAAGATATTCGGTATCAGCTCAACCCTCTACAAAAGACAGCTAATATCTTACAATAAAAAATGTACAGATATTTGGTAGGTTGATCTCTCTTTATCTCCCAACTCAAAGCGATGCCCCTGTTCCTCCATTGGCTTAGATCTGGAGATCGACCTGATAAATTTATGTTGGCATCTCACGTCAGAGGTTCGAGTTACGTGATAATTATTGTCGAAGGTGACTGGTATGTTTTGTTGTTTTTTAAATGATATAAGATAAAATAGAGGCTTAACCTTGATGCATTCATCATTATTTTTTTTTTATGTGTCGGACATAGTTGGACTCCATATTATGTTATCTGCACTTCTTACCGCTTTGTTCGATTTGTTAACACGTGCTTTAATATTTTAGTTGACTGTAACATAAAAACATCAAATATTTTTTCAATAATAAGCTTCTTTGGTGACAGCTCGACTTTGCAACCTATTAACATACAAAATGTCAGGCTTGTCCATGGTTAAAAAAAAAAAATGTGGTTTGTTTTGCGGGATATGTGCTTGAATGGTTAGAAATAACTGTTAGAATAACGAGAAAATGTTGGTAACCAAGACATGCCCCTTTCTTCCAAATGTTTTCAGGACCACTTATCGTTTGTAAAATATTATTACGGGAGACCACTCTTTCATGCAAGGCTTCATCCCGATTTAAATACAATACCTAACAGCTGCGTTAGGGAGAATTCTCTTTAGCTCAGTGGTTATGGTATTGGCTTTTCGTCCGTGCGTTCTAGGTTCGAATCCTGCCCGGTCCCTGTATTTCTGCCATGCATTTGTTCATTTGTTTCTTTGTTGCGGACTTTGTTCGTTAGAATATCAATTTGAAAGACATGCTCTGGAGTAAAAGTTGAAAAATTTGAGGAGCCTAAAAATTAGGCTAGGGGCCGCTTGGGTCCCCGGTAGATCTAGGGCAACGCCAGGTAAATTTTCGAATTTCATGCCGCCCCCTATCTAGGGGTGGGGGAGGGGAGGCCGCCGGAAGCTCTTGAGATTTAGCTTTTTTATCACCATCAAAATCCTCTTATGAGATCCAGTTTCAGCATTATAAATTTTAACAAGACTTGAATATAGTAACAGGTATGATATGCTTACCTTAGAAAATGTATTTCTTTGTAGATTTCACATTATTATTATTATTATTATCATTATTCAACAAATTAATTTCTTTTATGTTCTTTGTCAAAAGTGTGACTTCCGACTGCTTTCTTTCTCACAGATTTGTAACTTATCGTTTATAAATGATTCTTGCAAAACTTAGTTTACAAAAGAAAAAAAAAAAATACAAAATGAACGTATTTGTGTGTTTAAATTATGCGTAAAACGTCTGAAAGTTACAATTAAGCTGATAAACAAATTAATCCTTTAACACATAATCCTGCGTTCTTACGAACGCACGGAAAAGAAGTTTTGCAAACATTTTAGGAAAGTGAGAAAAAAGCTGGTAAAGTTCTCCTTTTCCCACAGTGCTTTCTACTTTTACAAAAACGTATTTCATAGTTAGCGCAACTTTATTCATTTGTCGTTTGTAAATGCTTTTGATTTGGACCAGTCAAAAAGTTTGTCGTCTGGTAGGATAATTGGTAAAGCAGACGAGTTTGAATACGTTTGGTCCGATACAGATATGAGCCATGCATTGTGAAAAGGAGGTTTACCGCATCTGCAAAAAAAGTACCGACCCCGATCAGCCTGCGCAGTCCACGCAGGCTGACCTGGGTTGAAACTCTTTTGTAATTGTTCAATTTTCTTAATGTCAAAGGACCATTCTACCTCATGATGCAGGCAGCTATTAGACAAACTGGATTTTATGGATCCATAGTACGTCATGTGATGACTTGCTTGGTATAATGCATAACGGCCATGCATTAAACCCCCTTTTGCCATAGCATTAGCCATATATGGCGTGCAACACGCGAAAAGGGACATTCGGACATTTGCGTAAAGTGTCGTCTCGGATCAGCGTGCGCACTCCGCGTAGGCTAATCCGAGACGGCACTTTACGACTGCATTAGATTTTGTGCTACAGTAGACTTGCGCAAAGCAGAAAATTACATAAAAACGGAAAGTGTCGTTTCGGATTAGCCTGCGCAGACTGCGCACGCTGATCCGAAACGACACTTTACGCAAATGTCCGAATGCCCCTTTTCGAGTGTTGCAGGCCATATAATACATGTATTTACTTTGTTAAACCTTTCGCGTAAGTACTTTGTTCGAGAATAACTCAGTGTGTTCTTTTATACGTCCGTTGGAGCGGAAGCCTCGAATTACCCGAAACAAACGCGTTATCTGCTGTATCAGACAGATGTAATCAGCTCAGATGCATATCGCTTCCACTCAACACAAGCATGCCTAATTAGATTATTTGTACATATATCTTGCAAGAGGTTAATTCCTTCGGTGATACCAGCTATTGCAAGGTTTTTGTCCAATACGGCATAATTGCTACTTTCTATACTACTGTCGAATATTGCTTATGAAATCTTTGCTTGCAGCAAAGCAGAACAAACAGAACATGTTTTATTGTGACTTGTACAAAGTACATCCTCATTTGCACATAAACGATACCGAAGATTGATTGTATGGTTTTAACGCACAATATTCTTCCCAAGCCACAGGCTGCTTTCCCACATTCATAACCATTGTCGAAACAATGATCAGCGGTGTGAGAGGAATGAATAATACTAAAGAACGTTGTAGATAGAGATTACTAGTACAACTATAAAGGTGTTACCGAAAAAGAAATATAGGAAAGAAATAAGTTCAGTGTGAAAAGTAGAAATTTTTAAGCAGTAGGGAGTAGTGAACTAGTGAAAAGCTATCAATGTACAATATTTTTCCTTTTCAGCGATAGCAAGTTTTAGATAGACTGACGTTTTCTTAAAGTTCCACTAGCTTCCAAAATGGTGTTAAGTTTAAATCATGTATCATTTAAAAGTATGGAAATTATTGTGAAGATGATAATCTGTAATTGTGCTGCAGGTGCAAGTGTTAGTCGCTGGTAGGAAAAAAATTAAAAGAAGATCAAAAGTTGTCAGGTCGCTCTATCTTTTGTTTACATTTTACCTGGTTTTGAAATTCATTTTTTACTGCCAACACTTGGACCAAGTGTGCAATAACAGGTTCTCATTTTCACAATACTCGCAGTTTCAATACTTTTAAAAAGTATGATTTCATTCAGATGCATTTTTACACCTCATTGTTTACAATAGGCCGCGACTGGGCCTTTAATGATAGTTTTTGTCTGTAGATCTTTATAATTCAATACATTAGTATATTGATAAACTTTTACTAAATTACAGATGAAAAAAAAAACTGAATGAGGGTGCCAACGCTCGGCTGCAGTTGCTTGATCTTCAGTGAAAATTTTAAATCGAAAAAGGGACTAATCTGTGTCAAAAATACTTTGGTGGTTACGTGCCCTTTTCCTATGGATTCCCCTTATGATAGTCAACAACTTACCCAAGTTTAAAGTAAATAACACAGTTATTTAAGGAATGAAGAGATTTTTTTTTTCATGGAGGTATGGAAAAAAAAAACCCCTAATCACACTTTTGTATGAAACCGCTTCGTGGTTTCATACATAAGTGTGATTCGGTTTTTTTTTTTTTTCATACCTCCATGAAAACAAAAAATAATTCTCTTCATTCCTTATAATTCAATATCACAGACAACAAATATGCACTTAAATAATACTAACTGCTCTTTTTTTGTAAATCCAACATTGCGTATTTATTTACTTTCCTTTTCATGGATATTTCAAAGCGCGGTAAAACTGCTCCTTCATGACGTAAAAATGACGTAATTCATGACGTCATTATAGTATTGAACATTTGAAGATTGGATTTATTATTAGAAGTTCAATACGCTAGAATTAAGGTGAAAATTAGATTTTTCAAACCCAGCAGAGTAACAATGAGTTTTCAGCTCTCTCTTTGAATTTACTGTTGGATTTTTTTTTTTTTTTTCAGTAATCAGAAAAAATAAATTCAGCTAGATCTAGCAATTTGAACTTCGAACTCGATATAAAATCAGAAAGAAAAACATTATGAAATCTCGTATACATGTTTGTTTATATTAGTTTGACTGCAAAAGTAGTTCCGGCACTGCTGATTTTTTTTTTCATGGAGCTATGAAAATTTTTTTCAGCCAATCAGAACTCGCCAATGTTCATGAAAAAAACTAATATTGAATTAGATCTAGATCTATTACAATATGTCAAAATTTTGAAAATGTTATAGTTTTCGCACGACGTCGACGACGCAGACGACGCTAGGTCTATGACAATAACTCGTCGTTTTCTTCGAAAACAGCTGAGCTAAAAATGAGTCCATGTTCACTAAAGCATGGACATAAAGATAGAAAGTAATACGTATCTTCGATGTATGTTGTTACTACAGCAAGGACGAACTCTTTCAGAACAAAGTATGGGGGAGGGGGGTGTTTGCTGTAGCAAGCAGATTCTCATCATCCCTCCAATGCTTCTAGGTCAATCATAATATTTCTCTGCTTTTGTTAATTTTTTTTCCCTCGTACTTCATTAATGGTAATTGTATGCCTAAAGACAGTGCATTACATTAGCAAGTGTTCTACAATTTCTTTCAGTCAAACTACTTAAATTCCAAGTTTTATTTCATTTTTTCAGTAGTTTATCGAGAAATAACGGTGGAATATTGTTAGATATTTCATGGTTACGACCAGTCAAAAATAGAGATTTTATTTTCCAACTCTTCAATTGAATTGAAACAGTAGTTCCCGCGCACTAGTTACCTAGGTAAAACAGTGCGTGCCATTCAGCAAGACGGAAATATGACGTAATTTACACTACATTTCTAGTGCTTTACGTAATTTTGTAATGCGTTGCTATGTGGACAGGGTACGCCACGGGGAATTACCGTAAACAACTGTGCTGGATTTTTATGAAAATCCTAACAAAAAGGGGGCTAGAAGCATGAAAATAGATTTTTTTTTTTCAGTGAAAGATCGAAATTTATTTCATCTCGTGAACATCATCGGTGATACTTTCACTCGTGGCTGAGACACTCGTGAAAATACCGATGTTCACTCGATGAAATAGATTTCGATCTCTCAACGAAATAATCAAATATCCTCTCTATACAGCTTTTCAAGTTCTGCGATAATCTATCCATTATCAGCTGATTTGAATTTTTTTCAATAAAAGCAACAACAACGATAGTAGTAACCACAATAATAATAATTATTCGATATCGTTCATTTTGAAAAAAGTGCACGAGTTCGATATACAACTGAAAGAAAAAAAATGCTGTATTTGTGGCTATATTTATGTCAGATTGATAAAGATTTAAAGAACTAAATATTATTATAGCAAAGTGCATCCCTAAATATGCACACACTTGTAATAATTAAAAAAATCATCATGAATACCTGTTTTGTATTTTCTTAGGATTTCGTATTTATGCACGTGATACTATATTAGGTATATACACCAATCAGATGGCGTTCTGTTTACATGTTTACAGTTTGACAAAAAAGAAAAAAAAAAAAAAAAATTCTTGAAATTAACCTGAAGTGACATTGTTTTTTAAAACCATCTTTTTTTAAACGAAAGTTATATAACGTCATGTAGGATCCTGCGTTGCTCTGTGGAAAAATAAAGGACTCGTATCCTGGAGGTCCCAGGTTCGAGCCTTACTGGAAGCACCGAATTTTCGTGGAAGTGTCCTTAGACAGGGCATCACAGAGCTCCAGCCTAGTACTGTTGAAACCCAGGGCATACATGAATATCTGAGCTGTCGCCGTGATATGACTGGAATAACGTTAAAAGCGGAATAAAAGACAACTCTTTATCACATAACCTCCCTGGTTTTCAGTGTAATATAACCATTTCACATTTTCTCATCTTGCACACGTTTCATATCACAATTGTGTGACGTCATTTTTTACGTCATTTTGTACGTATTTCATAAAAGTAATTGGGTTTTATGGATATTACCGCAGATGCATCTATAGATAGTTTTGCATCTTATGATCTATAATTTGTGAAATATCGGTATTTGATACAAAAAAGAAAAATCCGACATTTGTTGGCGTTTGAGATAAAGTTTAATATAAAACTCGCCAAGAAAAAAATGTTAAGCTCGCCAAAGGTTCGCATGGTATCATTTTCCCTAGACTCGTTTAATAAAATTTTATCTCAAACGCCAACCCATGTCAGGTCCTTTATATCTATCTATACAATTTCACTATTATTTGGTTTACAATAATATCACTTCAGATTAATTTCAAAGCCATTGTTTTATCGATATAGATCTATAATCAGAATGGCATCACATCGTCGTATTGTAAAAAAGATACTTAAGGTAGTAGACCCGTAATGAAAAACAGCTATTTCTACTATAATATTGTCCTACAAAATTTGCTATAATTAAAAATGGGTATTATTGTACTACTGCTCTATAAATACCGTGCAACGAAAGCGTGGTAAAATCTACGTTATTCTATGTAGAGTGACGTCATTCTGTATAAAGTAAGTGAGTTATTCAATGGAATATAATCTGCATCCGCGTTTTCACTCTAAGTATGAACTTTTTCCTTTGATTAAGAGTTGGTCATGTTAGAATTGAAATAATCTTCTTTCTATCGTGGTTTATCGTTCAATAAACCACGTTGTGAGTTATCATACGCAATGAATAAAACACTCGGGCTATCGCCCTCGTGAATTATTTATTGTGCCTCATAAGTCATAACTGTGGTTTATTGAACGATCAACCACGATAGAAAGAAGATTATTTCTTATATCAAAATGAGTAATAGGAAAAAAAACCACACACTTGAGCCATCCTTTGTGAAAAGGGAGTTTAATGCATCAGCAAAAAAAAAAAAAGTATCGACCGCGCAAGCTGACCTGTGATTGTTACGAGCAATTGGATTCCTATTTAAAAATCTATCAAGTTTTTGTCATCCGCAAAATTTGTGCATCTATGGTGTTTGTCGGAAAAACAACTTTCTGTAAACAACATCTGATATTGCTACCGGCACGTCAAGCCATTTGCTTGCGTGCCCATTGAACGTCCCTCTCCATTACTTGAAAGATAGACGCCCCGTTCACATCCTGCATAGTGTGTAATTTATGCCTCAAGATGCTAGTAGGCGAGACAAGTCAACGCCAAATCAACACAGGATACATTTATCAAAGCGGAGTGTATTATGTTAGCTGACTACACAAGGTATCCAAGGAAACGACCTATCCGATACGGCGGTGATAATAAACAGCTGTATAAGTGCGATTTACGGTGTGTATTTAATAGCTGCATAGTTACAGGGCAAAGACGATCGAAAAACACAGGTTTTGAGAAGTTTACGCAAGCATATCGAATCAGATTTTACAGTTGATGTATTTCCTGCTGTCTTTGTATTAAGCTTGTTACTCATTCAAGATTATGGATGTTTATCATATTTACAAAACGTACACAATTGATGCTGATACATAATAAATGCGGTCAACCCAATTTCACCCAACACCGAGTCTCGTTGAGGAACAAACTGTGCAGCCCTCTTCGTATAGATCCCTAGATCTGGTCGATTACTTTAAAACTCGTTCATTAGCGTATATAAATTCTACCAGTTTTTACATTAATTTTTGAAAGAAGTAATTGCCAGCTTCTTTCATAAGAATAGCCCTTTCAGATTTTAGCATTATATCGAAATCTTATCTATAGAAGTCTATATAATTTTAAAACTGTTCGTCATTGAGCAACGATTCTATAATATTCGATCATTTTAAGCAAGACTCTCGTTTAAATATCTCAACTTTAGAAGCCTATATGGAACACTAGTTCTTCAAAAGTTAAGGGCACTGCGCGTTTCTCGAACAAAGATAAGAATAAATCAGCATGCTTGCACGTCATGCGAACACAACACAGCAAGTTCAAACGAAAGAAAGGGTTAAATGTTTTGAAGTAGATGTCAGATTCTTTCGCTGATACTAACGTGTAGAACTGTGCTTAACATCAGGGTTATTCAGTGACATACAAGCAAACATGAAACCTTTTACTTAGCTATTTCTTTGACACATTTAGGAAGAAAACTTTAGAAAAATGTTTAAATGGGAAACGCATCGTATACATGTTATTTATTATACAAATATTTTGAATACAAGTACCATTTGAGCCAAAATAAAAGTGTCGTCTGCAAAAACTAATAAATGAAGTAACTAAACTCCCCAAAAAATCGTCTGGTAAAAAAGTTAGCCCAATACGCCACCAACGGAGTAAACAAGTCTTTAAAATTTGTACACCTTTAGATCTATATGTAAACCTATACGAATAATGTTTTTTTTTTACAAATTACGGACTTCTCAGGCCATAATTATTGTAAAGTTTCGACTGTAAATGGTTAGCTTTTTTTTTTCCAGATAAACGTGGTGGAAACTTTTCATTGATTTAATATAATATTATTATGGTTTCGCAATTTACCCGCCTCCTTACACCGGTCGGTACTTGTCGCTGGCTAAAAAATAAACACCTTGACCCGAAGAAAAATACAATTCGTCAACAACTTTGGTTCAGTCACCTCTATACGCCTTTATTTCGGTATCTCTTTGTCATCTTTTATTCTTTTGTAACTTTAGATCTACTTTTTTTCTATCAGCATCAGGAACTTTGATAGACAGTACTGTAACACATTATTCTGGTAATATCCATACTTTTAAATGGTATGGAATGAATCTGTATGCAATTGGATCCCTGGATGGTTTTACATTAGGCAGCTACTGGGCCTTTCACAAACCTGGGGAAACGGGTCATTTAGCCTATTTGAAAAACATCGTGACCCAAGGACGAAATACTGGTAACCAGCATGTTCTCCTCACAAAACATCTAGATCTACTCTTCAACAGAAAAATCCAATTATCTCGGCCATTTTGAATGTGTCGTCTGCAAATACTTTCATTACGGGCGATTCTATTTTATGTCCAGAAAGGAACTGAGGCATTGTTACGAATAATATGGATCAAGGCCAGACTGCACAAAGCCATGCAAAGTGATCTGTACAATCTGCCGATTTCCGAATCGTCTGCAAGAAGCAGCCCTCAACTTGTAAGAAGTTTTGCCTGGTTTTACAGCCTTGAAAAGCATACAATATGTATAGGATATCGACTGAGTACAAGGTCTTTCCGTATAAGAACGACCTGGGCACGAGCTTCACGTGAAGCTCGTGCCTTGGTCGTTCTTATGCGGAAAGACCGATGTACGAGGTCGATATCCGACTTACATACCGGCCACCATCAGTATTGAGCAGACGACTTAACAACCATGTCGAAAAGAATGGGTAAGTTCGAAAAAAGAACGGTTTAACATGTTTTATGGTTTTTTAACTTTTTGGTATTTTTTTCTTTTATTAATTTATCAGTTTTATTTTCTCACTTGAACATTAATGAATCGTGGCTTGAAATTGACACCTCGAGCATCGACCTTTGTATTTTTTTTGTTTGTTTGAGGTGGATAAGTTTGTTGATGCTGCACGAGAGATTTCATTGCTCAGTAAAGGTTCGAATTGATTGAAATATTCGTGGATTTCAGCTTTTGCCCGTAACACTCTCGTGTTTTCAATTCTACCGTCAGTCCATTTGCACCGATTCATCCAGTTCTATAGGACAGTAGGTCAGTAATCATTAATTGATTGGCTGAATGGTGTTTTACACCGCTTTCATTATTATTTCAGTCGTATCACGTCGACACTTCCAGTGAGGCTCGAGCCTGTTACCTTGGGATCGAGCTTAGGACAGCTGGTTTCAAAACGATGAATAGTAAATAGGAAGGGATAGTTTTTTTAGTGATCGCGTTGAAATAAATTATGAAAGAATTGCCGAGTTGGTAATTAATAAAAATCATATTGAAATCTGTCTTTCCAATAGACATATTTGCAAGATTCTTCCTCTTATTTAACGAATTCCTAAAAATCAATATGGCGCGAGTACTAATGTCCTTCACGACCCTGTCTGCACAACCCAAGGTTTGTCAATTGCACGTGGACAGGTCTTTCTCGCACGGGAGCAGGTCTTTCCCGCACGTGGGCAGGTTTTCTATCTACAGAACAACCTGTTCACGTGCATAGATAGACATGCGCTCGTGCATTCTATTGTTAAGACGGGTCGTTCTGAAAAAGATAGACCTGGTCCAAACAAAGGAGCCGGTATGTAAGTTTCCCATCAGGGTTCAGTAAGCCGAATTGTTATCGGCTTAAATCTTTCAGTAATATTTATTTTGTATTTGACCATGACCGTGTTTACACATTTACCAAACAACAAAATGTTTGACCAGACCAAATTGAAAGCATTTGCAGACGACAAATATTAGATGTAGCTGAATTTATGCTTTTTGTCTTCGAAAGGGTAGAAAACACGGTGGAAATAGGAGAAAATGCTGGTTACCAGCATTTTCTCTTTTCAACAATGTTTTCAAAAGCTTTAGAACTGTTTCAGGGTCGTTAAAAGTCGAGACTGTGTGTTAGTTAAATATTTCAGACTGAGGTTCAAGATTTTAAAATCTAATGGGGAAAATCTAGACAACGAGTCTTCTACTGACCCTGGATGACGCAATCCCGAGTTTTAACGCCCTGGAGGCAGAAGGCTTTTGAAAACAGATATAAGGAGAAAATGCTGGTAACCAGTATTTTCTCCGCTTCCCTCAGTGTTTTAGACCCTTTAGAAGACGTTTTCATCTATTTGATCTACGCTAAATTTGGCGTCTGCAAAAGCTTTAAATTTAGGCAGGTCCAAAAAAGAATTGTCGTTTGGTAAAGCGTTAAATGTAAGATAGATACACAACTGAATGTTTTGTGTGTGATGTTGCCATGGGCGATTCTTTTCGCCGTAATACGTGTAATGTAAAGTCCCTTTTCATTATGGTCATTAATGTAAAGAATATTATCTGATATATCGTATGCTTTATTTAATTATTTTTACAGTTCAGTTCCTTTTGCAGATATCAGATATTTATTAGCTTTAAGATTGAAACAGGGAAAACAGAAGAAAAAAAAAAATGCGGGACATTTTATCAAGAATATGCATATGAGTAAATGGTTTTCAAATACACACTATCATAAACCTGTATTCAAGTGTCTTATCCACATAACATATTTAGTTGTAACCTTTTCCCGTAGTTGCGCTCTTGAAAACATGTGAGGTGCTTGTAAGCTTGAGTTCTTGGCATGGAAGAAACGCCTTCTCTCGAGAACCGCGTATCGTCCTTGATCCTAGCGGTTTCTGCCAAGATTACACGCATTTCTGATCTGATGTAACAAAAAGGCAGATCGACTGCATCAGTTACGAACTGTTACCATATCAGTAGCAAAATATTCTGGGCAGAAGTAGAAAATGTAAAAGAAAATGATAAAAATTTGTGCCGAGATATTTTCTGGTCTTAAAGCCAACGAAATAGAGATATCTGGGTTTTATTTTCTAACTGAAAATGTCACTTTTATCATTTTGCCCTCATAAAGATGTAACTTTCAATTTAGAGCGCACTCTTCTCTTTAAAGGCCCAATAGCGACCAAAAGTAGACAACGAAGACGTTAAAATCCACTTAAATATGAGCCGTACTCTGTGAAAAGAGGGCTTAATGCATCTGCAGAAAGTATCTACCTAGGCCAGCCTGCGCAGTCCGCGCCGGCTGACCTGAGTAGAAACGTTTTGTAATCGGTGAATTTACTACATGTCAAAGGACCATTCTACCTTAGGATTCAGCCGGTTGTTAGATAAAATAGGTTGTATGGATCCATAACTATGTTATGACATGCAGTGTATAATGCGCTAAGGTGATGCATTAAGCCCCCTTTTGCCAGAGCGCGGCTCATTTATACTATGTATCAGTGATGCATTAAACCCCTTTACCCGGGGCGCCGCTCACACATGTATGAAGTAGAAAGATATCAATTTATTTCATGCTCTGCGGTAGTTTATCGAGAAATATCGGTGAAATATTTTTCGATATTTCATGGTTACGACCAGTGAAAAATACCGATATTTATATTCTAACTCTTCAATTGAAGGCGAAAACAGTTGTTCCCGCGCACTAGTTACCTAGGTAAAATGGGCGTGCCTCACAACCAGATGGAAATATGACGTAATTTACCTCACATTTCTCGCGCTTGACGTAATATTGTAATGCATTGCTATACAGAGGGGGTACGCCACAGGGAATAACCGAAAAGAACTGTACTGGATTTTGATTAAGTGTCCCCCAGAAAGGGTTAAAAGCATGAAATCAATAGAATATTTGTTATTTACGGTGAAAGATCGAAATTTATTTCATCTCGTGGACATCATCAGTAATATTTTCACACGTGGCTGCGTGCCACGAGATCTTTCACCGTAAAAAACAAATATCCTCTATTTAATTCTATGACAATATTTTGCAAATTTATATGGTTGTACCGTCTTTTATGTATAACTTATATTTCTTTCTTACTATCATTTTATGCTATTTTATCTGCGCATATGAAAACTAGTGCGACGGCAAACTGGCTAATATGTCTGTTAAGCTACTTGACGACGATTAAAGTAACAATAAAGCCCAAAAGTAAACAAAGCGGGTGTTAAATGCATTTCAATTTATATCATACCATTTAAAAGTATGGAAATGATTGTGAAGATGACGATCTGTCATTGTACGGTCCGTCCAAGTGTTAGTTGCTGTCAGAGAAATTAATTTCAAAACTAGGTTAAAATCTGCCAGGTAGCTGTGTCTTTTGTTTACTTTTTGCCTGATTTTAAAATTTTTTTTTTCTGCCAGCGACTAACATATGGCTTGACCACACGATAACAGACTGTCATCTCCACAATATTTTCATACTTTTAAATGGTATGATTTAAATTTAAATGTATTATGACACCTGCTTTGATATTTTGGCCATTACTGGGCCTTTAGTATGGGACGATCTAAAATATCTCGGCTTCAGCATATAAGAATATTTTCTAATGGAAAATCACAATCAGGTATACACCGAAAAATATTGACGTTAACGTCATGTTACCAGTGAGTTAGTCATTTTGGGGAATTGAACAGAATAGAATCTTTATTTTACTTGTAATTGAATACGTCGTCTGTTACAGAACGTGCGAATATTATGAAAAACACGTGAAGTTTGTCTTCTGAAAAGCGAGACATAGGCCAAGCGTAGGTAGAAATGTCCAGGGTGTTTTATAATAAGTTACACTTTCAACTATGCTCTAAGTATAGTGTTACAAAGATAATAAAGTAAAATTTGTGCAATCTAATAAGTTGAGAATTAAGGTTTATGACATGCACATAATGTTAGATAACATTGAACAATAAAAAGCGGCTAGTGCCTTTCAAAACATACGCCGATTTTCACCAAATTTCAAAATGACGCCCATTTTTTGACGTGGCAGGACATTTGATCTCTTCATAAAAGTTGCATTTATCAGTCTCATTTATCTGGGCTGTGATCAGGCTTATCTCTGAAAGTATTGGTGTGTTAAGCTTATCCGTTGTCTTAGGGGTGGACTTTATGCAGATTTTAGAGGTTGCTTCGATTATGGGTGGTGTAATTGGATCTTTCTCCTTTGAAGATAGTGATAAGGACCCAGCAACAATAACAGGAAATTATATATGCAGCTCTTCCCTTGAAGCAAAACTTTTTGCCAGCAATTTGTGGTAAAGTATCTACTACAAGATGAAAGCGGTTTTAGCAAGATGGTACTTGTAACACCAAGAGCAGCCTTTGATATATTAGAATTGAATGGTTGAAATATATGGTTGAATCGAGAGTGATCTTGAAAACAGAGCGACCATGACCCCCCTAACTTGCTGGACATAAGTCCATTGGATTTTTTGTTTATTTGTTTGTTTCTGTGAGGTTTTCTCAAATACAATATGCTTAAAGTCCACCCTCAGACAACAGATGAGCTTAAGGCATCAAGTGTTCCAGAAATGAGCTTGATCACAACCCAGATTAGTGAAATCCAATTTCATGAACAGAATGAATGTCTTGCGACGTCAAAATGAACGTCCTTTTGAACATTTGATGTAAATCGATGTATTTTTTGAAATGGGTAAATGATATGAGTAATCAATGCTGCTTAGCACATGACGGTTTCTATCTGGAAACCGAGAGTTATCCTGTACTTTACCACTTCCGCTTTAACTCTTTCATCGCGAAATATATGTAAGCCATGCTCAATGAAAAGGAGGCTTAATAGATCTGATGACCTGAGACGAAACTTTCTGCTGTATTTAGATTTTCTGTAATGTGTTTTTAATACTCTTTTCAAGACAGAAATCATCATTTGAGCTGTAAGTTGTATGTCGTCTGCAAGTGCCCTCAATTTGACAGTCGAACATTTTGTCGTTTGGTAAAGGGTTTATCGTTTAAAACATTCTTTTTATATTGCATGTATGTGTATAACTTGTATTAACATTAGTAAAGCGTTTTAAAATTCTTACATGACTAGCTATTTTCCCTCGTGTAAAGATTCCAGCTCAACCTACCTGCATTTGAAGATGTATTTGAGTGATGATAAATTTAGTAGCAAAATGATAATTTATAAATCTGCGTAACACACCCAACTATGGTG
The DNA here is from genome assembly GCA_946811185.2 of Hippopus hippopus. Lineage (NCBI taxonomy): Eukaryota > Metazoa > Mollusca > Bivalvia > Cardiida > Cardiidae > Hippopus > Hippopus hippopus. The sequence goes on from OX328109.1 coordinate 3,135,214, forward strand.
GCACATTTCTGCCGCCAGATACGAGATAGCTATTGCGATAATTTAAGAGAACTATCGTGATAAAACAAAGTTTCCTGGAAATATTATCTAGAAAATAAAAAATTTTCATGATAAAAATATCGCCATAATTCTGTTATCATCATTTTTTTTTTGGTTTCGTGCCCATAACTGGCATTCACGGTATCTATAATTAGATACGGTTTCGGAACATCTTCGTCTACAACCTTATGAATCCTCCTTTTCCCTGAATGGTTTAAAAATGTTCGTAGGAGATATTTCAAGTCGTATTTGTGATTTAACAGACTTCTGTTCATTTCGAGTCTAGTCAAATTTTACCAATTAAACTACAATTGTTAATGATTCGAATTTTTAAGTACTGCAATCTTGTGAAGTCAAAAACTACCGAGTTCATTCAAATGATGAATGTTCTATTTATAGATATCGAGAAACAGATAGAACTATCACCATAATTTTATCTCAAATGTCAGCTTAGAGAAATTTTGAGTTAAAATATTAAGTTTATCGTGATTTTTTTTTTTCAGGAAACTTTTTTTTTTTTTCAGGAAACTTTTCACTATCTCGATAAAATTTCCAAGAAACTTTAATTTAGCGCGATAGATTTCTAAAATTATCATGATAGCTATCTCGCATCTCGTGGCAGAAATTGCCACCATACCCAACCGATCGCTTACATCTACATAGGCTTATCTATTGGGTTACATACTTTCTTCACTGGTTTATCTTCGTAACACTTATATGGTGACAAATATCTGCTGTGTAACGAGAATTGTCAATAGACGACGTAAATATCATACGTAAATAACAAATAACTTTGGGCCTATATACTCTAGATGTTCTATGATGTTCTACTCTTTGTGTTCTATGAAAACGCATATTGGTAAATAAACAATCTTTGTGTATAGAAAATGGCTTGTGAGTCATTGTATCACTTGCGTGTTGTATGCGTATTTGGAAGGTCAGGGTTTCCTTGACACTCCATCCCCGATTATATAAATTTGGTCTGCCAAATGTTCATAATGTCTCCCGAAATTTAAATGTTTGCATTCTAAAACTCATTTGAAGGGTGTCAAATGACCCTGGATTGAGAAACTCTACGGAAACCCATGAAATTTTTGGTAGGAGGCCTGCTTACATTACGAAAACGAAACTTGTCTCATTGAAACTTTTTATCTAGGTGGTTTACATCGGTTTCAGATAATTATACTCAGTTAAACCAGAGTGAAGCTGCATCATTTCATTTAATTCGTGGGTTTAACCAGCACTAGGCTAAAGATTTGCTGTCTTGTCAAGGAATATTCCAAGTTGACTAGGACATATCAAACCCAAAGTTCCGAGGCCGTGATCACCAACCATTCTAACTGCACGCTTAACCAAATTCTGTGTTTTAAAAGTAAAGCTTTTTCTTGTTATTTTAACCAAACTGCTAAATGGTTTAGCTGATGGAGCAAATCTAATTGTCTGATATTTCGTTGCCTTCCTACAAAACACCATGGCTAAGAAGTATCGATGTTTGCATTGTGATCCGGGTTCGTATTCGCTAACCGTTCTTCGTAACACACTTAGTCTAATTCTCATTAATTTTCTAATTTTGAAAGTGAAGCAAATTTAATCTTTGTTTTGTGACTTTCCTTGTTTATTTTTTAAAGTCTCAGTAAAGTCCAAATGTAAAAAGGCCTGTTAACAAAATAAAAGTAAATATGGCGATTATTATGACTTGCACGGATGTAAAGGTGCAGTTTGTAAAAGTTCCAGTCAATGGCAGAAAAAAAGAATTTTGAAACTAGAACAATTCCTACCATGCCGCATTATCTGTTTGTTTACATCGATGATCGCCGACGATTAGCCGATTTTTCGTCGTAAATCTCCGCAGTGACGTGATAGTGCCTTAAACACCATGTGATCATTCAAGGCGTCGAAACAAACCCTTCATTCACTTGATCTTTTTGTCCCCATTCTAACGTAAGTTTATCGACATTGTAAACAAGAAATATCTTTTAAAAAAGACAGACGGCGTAAGAGGCACTGGGATATGAATATTTGATTCGTTTGTAGTATAATATGAAGAGAAATGATGAAAACAGTTCTGAAAGTAGCCTCTTTTAAATTGTTTTGCATATGGTTGAAAGCAGAATTTTCAATAAGACTTAAGAATGAAGAAGCTCTCGTAATGAGCGTTATTGAGCAATACATTAATTCTCACGTTTAACGTAAAATGAGAGTCGACATTCTGCCATGTTTCGAAATATATCGTTTGTTCTGTTTTTTATTATGAATCATGTTTAAATAAAGGTCTGTTTAGACCATACGATGAAATCTTTAAAAATTAAAAAAAAAAGTAGATTTGCATGATTCTGTACAACAATGAAACACCTTTCAAACATCGACTAGATCTATTTGTCGTTATCAGAAGGCGGGGTTTTATCACCCCTGTGAATGCTTGACCACATCCACCGACTTTTATCAAGAGTAATTTAGTAGAAACCCAGTTTCTTCACTAACAACGCAATATAATCGATTGTTATTCACGTTTCGAATTAAATCACCAAATTCAAGACATAATATCTTTTTTCATTGTGACAAGAAACGAAATCTGTTGTTTCACAACCCGTTTTCGTGTAAGACAATAGAGCGGTAGCCTGCCGTCGCAATTCGTATTCTGTTTTACGCGAGGAAAAATGGGTACCGAATCTCTTACACTAACCAAAATAGAAAACTCGCCAATACTTATTGCTATTAGTTTATCCATATGATTTAGATTATGGGTGTTTAGCTAGAGTTTAACATCTGCATGACCAAAAAGTACATCTTTACACAGGTAAATGTGATCATTACGTGATTTTCTAGTCATGAACACTTTTATCCAATGTCGGTAAATTTCTACTGTGACCTTTATTTTTTTTGCGTAGTTTACCTATATTTGGCCAATCACAAAGTGTGTAACCATTCATTTCCTCCTAGTACTGAAAGTAGGTCAAAAGTGAGATCATACAGCTACGCCGAACTAAACGACGATACAGGCCGATAATCGCTTAGTCATTTATCATCATTGCAGGAAGAGTTTACTACATCTAAATAAGAAAACAGGTTCAGAATGAGCAATCTTACTATCCGATGACATACTATTGGAAGTGTAAACAGTAGTCCTGTGTAGCACTAATGAGATACAATGGTATCACGTGACGTTCTCGAAGGTCTAGTTCGAATATACACGAACGATAACGAAGGTTGTCTCGATCAATGGCGTCCCTGAAACCGACAGGCTTCTCCATGCATTTTCGCACCGGTATTTCACGGCAACCAATGCAGTAACTGACACGTTCGATTTGTCTCCGATCTTATGTATGTGTGTTGTGATGGGTTATCCGATATATTTTCGAGTTATAAACGGTGAAAATTACCTATGTTTGGACTTTATAGGGGCTTTAAGCGAGAATGTCACGCAATTGGTCTGAATTTATGCGGGTTCTGAAAAAAAAAGCGTGAATCCCGCATTCGCGCGTCCTAGTATAGACAATGAGAAAGATTTTCTGCACATCTGATAAGAGTGAGAAGGAGAGTGGCTAACAGGAAGAGATGGAGACAGCAGCTCACTTCAATGAAAATTCTTGCATTTTCCACCCATCTCATAAACAGGAGAATGTCAGTTAATCATGCATCAACTTTCATTCGCCAATGTTTTATCTTGATAATGCTGAAGGCAAATATCTCATTAAAGAGTAGATTAAAAGCCGGCCAATACAGCTACGCAAAAAATTAACATAAAAACTCTATAAACATAATTTAAGGCGTGTTTTTAAATCCTAAATTAATTAATAACGTAATTATTTTCGCTACAATTACCGTTATTATTTTAATGAATCCAATACATGTATGTATTTCTAAATAGCTCAAGTTTATGGACGTACCAATATAGAGTTTTGAACCGTGGGTTTAGATTTCTATGTACATTAAAGCGGTTAACCCTTAACCAAGTGACCTCGTGCTTGTACCTTGAGGAAGATCATAAAGAAAAAGTGGGAATATAAGAAAATGCTTGTAACCAGCATTTTCTTCTTCTCCAAACAACAGAGAAAAATCTATCCTCTCAAAGACAAATTAATTTTTTTGGTCAACTCTAATACGGTATGTCGTCTGCAGTATTGTCAATATAGGCAAGCAAGAAAAAAAAAACACGACTGCTATTTATTAGAGTGGAACATAACCTTATTGTCGTTAACTATTTATGAGGTATGCCACTTTAAACTGACATTTCCGCTATTGTACCATTCAAAATAAGGGTACCAAATAAACGTGAGGAACGAATACAAATTCGGTGCCAGAATTAATCTGATTTTGTTGGGGGAAACAAAAGATGCCCCATTATAAACAGATTATACATTCTTAAAGATTTTTTTATGTGTTAAGAATTTTCCTTAACTTTCATCGGGCAATTTCTCTGAATTTGTGTAAGAAAAATCTATCATTAATCTTAAAACAGAGAAAATGTTACCCAACTTTGATGTTTAAATTACGGTGGCACAAAAGTGACATGGAAGATATATTTTATACTACGTGCGCACGCAGTAGCTAATACGTGCGCACGTATTACTTATTACGTGCGCACGTATTAGCTACTGCGTGCGCACGTAGTATAAAATATATCTTCCATGTCACTTTTGTGCCACCGTATTAAATGTATACTAAATGTACAAACACTTAACTTATCCAGTCTACCAGGGGTTGGTGGGTGCAGTTGAAACGATCCAGGAGCATCAGTGGAAACAAACAAGGAAAGCAGTACGTATCGAAAGAGAATTTGAATAATTTTTATGTCTCATATGAATAGTTCATTTAGCACTCGTATTTTCAAATACACTCTTAGCATTCTTATTGCATATGTATACATTCGTAATTAATCTTTTCGCATAAATGTATTTAAATGAAGTGCATAAATGCCTTGTTCCTCTACAAATTACGACAAACAAAACCTGACATTCCCATCTCTTCTACTTCGTTGTTCCTATATTCTGTCATTTGCCGGGACAGGAATGCTACTGAACTAAAAGGCTGAGTTATTCGGCTTTTGAAGCGAATCTAGACAGAGATCAGAGTTCGTAGTCACCACCCACTCTTACGAACGTTCTTAGGCTTATTCTCAACAATTCTCTAAAGTTGAAATTAACAGAACTTCTGATTGGCTAAACCAAATGGTTTCGCCAATCAGAATTTGTGTTACTTTCTAATTCAGAATAAAACATGTTCTTGAGAATGGTTGGTGAATAGGGTCCCAGGTGAATTAATTTAGTTGGCAAACTGCCAGCGTAGATAAAGCAGCGAACTGAGAGTTTTAAACTTCAGTAAGATTTTTTTTTACCAAACTTGCAAAAGCTCAAAATTGCTCGTATGAGAGGATTGGCTGAACAGACTGAAATGAACTGAAACTTTTAGTAGACACATTAAAGCACTTTCTAACAAAACACAAAGTTCTCATGAATATGTTCGAGTTGTTGCATGTCCCAAAATAACGAGATAGCGTGTATTTTCCACTGTATGTTCTACGATTACGTAAATCACGTGAGAGATTCAAGAAGAAATGCTTACTTAAACAAGCGAGTAGTCGGATTGATCTCATGAATAATCTTGCGGCATAAATATTTCTTGTTCGTGACTTCACAATCAATTTATGATATATCTGTTGATAACATGGATTTTCAGAATGAAATGATAACTTACAAGAAAAAGAGAAAATCTTTACCCGGTCGTGTAACTGGAGTGAATGTACTCCGTGGTCCAAGGTATGCCCACTACCAATGGCAGGGTTTTCCCTTACTTCCTGTTTCTCTCTCTCTCTCTTTTTTTTTTTTAACCCCCCCCCCATTTTCTAAATAACCCCTAAAATTTTATGACCCCCACATCAGAAAGTCCAGGGAAAACCCTGCAATGCTATAGTGGCTTCCAGAGCGTCCAGAAAATTTTACAAGGAAACAAGACTAAGCAGTTTAGCAGAACAGTAGCAGCTATTAATATTTCCACATGTATTTTATCCTTTAACCCTTTAGGCAGCTAAACCCGGTTCACTGACATTTTGCGGATAGTGTAGATCAAGATCAGACTGCACAGAACGTGCAGTCTGATCTTGGATCTACACTGTCCGATAAGAAGATATTTCCCCACCCCCATAAGTTTGAAATAGCAACATCTGGGTTTATACCATCGGCTTGAGTTTAGTAGGTTAAGGGTTAACAATCTCCACTTTTAGAGACTGGATAAGAAAGCTTTTAAAACATTGTGGGAAAGGAGAAAATGCTGGTTTTCTATATTTTCAAAATGTTTAAATCTGAAATTTTGTCGTATAGTAAAGTAAAGGGTTAGTTTAAATATTGACCCAAATAGATATAATTTGACGCATCTGCAATGGATGGTCTCTGAAAATTAAATCGTCAAATTGAAAAAAAAAAAATTCAAATGCGACCGAAAGCCTAATTGGCCTTGGACACTGGTCTTTTGTCTGCGCTTTGCGATACATCGTGAAATAGATCAGCATGCCAATCGTGATTGCAAAAATTTGACCTTTTCGTATAATTAAAAACATCTTTTATAATTAAAAAGGAGTTCCAATTCGACGGGACAGGCAGATTCACCTAATACTAAAAGAGTTTCTCAACTTAATACGAAGTTAATCCGAAAGGGTTGCAGAATGTTGTTAAGATTAAATCCAAATCACATCGATTAGAAAATATTTTCCCAAAACTTACATAAAAGACTGCTTCCTCGAGGAATAGAAATGCGACTTTCTTTCGCAAACTTTTTTCTTATGCCAATGCGTATCGGTAGGTAACTTCGGTATGTCGTCCTATTTATTTAAGTTCGCAGTAGCAAGGAAAACGCAAATGTCCGAATGCCCCATTTCGCGTGTTGCACGCCATATATAGCATGTATCCTCAACCACTAAGGGTTTTTTAGTCTTTTGAAAACAAGTTTCAGAAGGTAGAGATATATAGAGGATATTTGTATTTTTCGGTGAAAGATCGACATTTATTTCATCTCGTGAACATCATCGGTAATATTTTCACGAGTGGCGCAGCCACGAGTCCACTCGTGAAAATATTACCGATGATGTTCACGAAATGAAATAAATTTCGATCTTTCACCGAAAAATACAAATATTCTATTTATTTCATGCTTTTAACCATTTCTGGGAGAAACTCTATCAAAATCCAGTACAGTTCTTTTCAGTTATTCCCCGTGGCGTACCCCCTCCACATAGCAACGCATTACAATATTACGTCAAGCGCGAGAAATGTAAGGTAAATGACGTCATATTTCAATCTCAGTTGTGAGTCACGCGCATTTTACCTAGGTAAGTAGAATATAAAAATCGGTATTTTCACTGGTCGTACTCGTGGAATATCGAAAAATATTTTCACTGCTATTTCTCGATATCCTACCGGAAAGCATGAAATAAAAAGATAAGCTTCTCAATCATGCTGCGTCGGCTTATAAATAGTAAGCCTTGGACCCTTTATCACAATCACTCGTTTATACGCCTCTATGCCTACAGAAAAATGCTTCTTAAAAGACTGTAGGAATAGGGAAAAAAAACTTGTTCCCAGCATTTTCTCCCTTTTCGAACAATGTTTTCTACCCTTTCGAATACAAATATCAGTATTTAGGCAACATCCAATTCATCGTCTGTAAATGCTTTCAATTTTGACAGGTCAAAGCTTTAGTTGTGTTGAAAAAAAAAAGTTAAGCTTAGACTGCTTTTAGCATGAAATAGTATTGTTCGGTTGGTAATATAAGCACGCATTATATATGAAGTGCATTAGCCATAAAAAGAAAATCAAAACCAACGAGCAGGATAAAACTATGATTAGATTGCACGTTATATCTAAAAAAGTCTGATTTTTGATAGTCTTCTTCACTATAACAAGGAGGAAACGTAGATATTGGATTGATGTATGATCCAAAATTTTCAGACGAAGAGCAGTTAATTGTTAGGGGAAAAAAAAGCATTCTACAACATGTTTTTATATCACATATCAGTCTGTAATCGATTTGATTTTTGCAACAACAGATAACACCACACTCGTCATAAATCGGTCTATTCCGTATCCACATTTAACCTCGTCCGTATCAAGGAGGTCGCCATTAAAAATCTACTTTCAAGCACACGATCTCAAACATGGCAGCGCCATTGAAACCCTTCTTATCAACGACAACATAAACTATAGTAAAGTAATTTACATTTATCAAGCTATCAGTAAAGATTCCATTAAAAATTGAAAATAATGTTAAGTCAATGAAATTACTTTTTTTTTTTTATCTTCGCGAATGTATTTAATAATGATTTCGATCGAGAATCGTGACTCATGCATTTTTAGCGGAGTCCTGTGATTCTTAGAGAAGCAAAGCTGTCTATTTCCGGCGAAGAACTGTTAGATATAGGTTTGTAACACCCATCGTAATATGGCCGAGGATTTTATCAACGGATCACCCGAGGTTTGCCTAATGGTAACCGTGACAAAATTTTAACCGCAAGTTCTGCCCGGTACGAGACTAAACAAGACATCATGAGAGGTTGTGAGATTTTGATATTCAAATTTATCTGTTTACCAATGTAGCAGTAAATTCAGAGCAGAATATTTTTTGTTTTAAATTGAATTTGTGTAAGAACATATAATTACTTAATCGTTTTAAAACAAAATCTATAGCATTATGTTACGCGTTATCAAATTGGTGCATTTAGTATTCAAAAGCTGCCATCCATACGTTGAGTGCTGTCTCGTCTATCGAACGTTTACGGGAGATACAACGGGTACTTGTTCAATTAACTCTTTCCGGACGACAAAACTTTACTTGTCCAAATTAAAAGCATTTGCAGAATTAAGTTTAGCTTAAAATAATGGACCATATCTTAGAAAACATTTCTTCCTTTTCTACAAGATTTTCAAATGCTTTATTCTTCAGGGTCGTAAGAACGCGAGAATGTTTGTTAAAAGGTGTGTACACAAAGCGCACCTGTAATGAAAAAACCTTACATCTCATGCATCTAATGGCATCTAGTCGGAAATTATCACCATCTGTTCACTTCGATCAACAAGTCTGCAGCAGATGACTTTGAAAACATTCCTCATGAATAGGAATACCATAATTGAATCAAGGCTGTCAATGGGGAATACTTCAGAAAGCATTGTGGTAGAAGACATTATTTGTTACGACCAATGTGTCCTTCACTTTTTAAAACTTTTCAAAAGTGATCAACTAAAGACGAAAACAGCCGTCTGCAGGAGGAAATTAAAGAACGCAGTTGGGTTTGTAAGTCTGTTCAAAGGCATCTGAAACTCCATTGTTCTGTCACGGTATACCGAAATTTTCATTAATCGATCGTTGGACACCGTAACTAAATCAAAGTACTGAAAGTACTAACAGACTAGCGAATTTGAAATAAGTGGCTATGGTAAATATAAAACTTGGTTGGTTTATACAAGATTGAAGAAAAGTTGTCAAATTCGGTTACTGAGTCCATTCCAGTTCCATCGGTTCATTCCAGTTATTAAGTCCAATCCGGTCTAATCCAGATCCAGTTCAATCCATTGACTTTAATCAACGCTCTTGACTATTTACTTCTCAAAACAAGAATATCATGAAAAACTTCGGTTTGTTAACTTTCAATTTAAAACAGGTTATTTCGTTGAAATGATATCTCCCACCTAAAAAGACCTCTTTTGACAGAAACATATAAGAGGTATTGTGTTTTGCATGTACATGTGGCCTTTTTGTTATTAGTCCATAATGAAATTATCCATTAAGCTCCCTTTTTCCATATCATAGCATTTGATTAGATAAAAACAACTAATGATTGTCTGTGGCTTATGATAAACAAGATAAATATGAAGTTTCATAAAAGTTTGTCCAGTAGTTAAGGAGATATCAGTCCATAATGGAAATATACATCAAGCCCCCTTTTTTGATGACACGGCATCAAATTAAAAAAAAAAAGAAAAAAATCTTTATCGGCGGACTATCGTAAGGAATACATGTATGAAGTTTAATCAATTTTCCGATGATCAAGGACTTTAAAAGATGTCTGTCCTGGCGGACAAACGGACAGACAAACAGTGTAGATTAAGATCAGACTGCACAGACTGTACAATCTGATCTTGGATCTACACTATCCGATACGGGGATATTTTTCTCAAAAATGTAACTTTGAAATAGCAATATTCAGGTTTTTAACATCAGCTTGAAAGTTTTGTTTAATTTTTTTAGCAGGTTAAGGATTAAATTGGATTATACACATAGTTAATCAAAAGCACAAGAGGTAATAGTTGACTATTTAACTTTTTACAGAACGAAAAATTTTACACCCCTCCAAATTCAAAGCTGTTCCAGACCTTAAAGTTATATGTGGATCAGTTGATGAAACCTGATTCTAGAAGGGTTGAAAACAATATGGGAAAAGGAGAAAATGCTGGTAACCAGCATTTTCTCCTTTTCCCACATTGTTTTCAAAGGGCTTCTTCCCCACTTTCGTGAAAACTCGGTATTGTGTTGTAAAGGGTTAATATACAAGACGTAATATAACAGTTTAACATATCAGTTTCACTTTCAAATGATCTAAATAATGAATGACTGAAGGAATGACAAAGGTTCCCTGTCCAGTGAGGGTTTGTGTAGCTGTAATTTGCTACAAGTTACCTGGGGGTATCTATTTTTAGATCCGTTCATGATTTTAAACACTGCTGAGTAGGAATCAGTGATATGAGCCTGATTTGCATAGGTCACTTAATTTACATATAAGCAAAAATCATGTACCTTATCAATGACATCTTGTACAGTCTATTACTTTTTAAGTAGACATGTCAAATTGGGATGGTAGAGATTCTGTGCTTTTTGTCAAAATTTGTCATATATGACAAAATTAAGATTCCTAACAGTAATAAATTATTTTCTGTGAGGCAGGATTCGGCAACTGTGGGGTTTTTTGTTTACATTGAGTCTGGCTCAATCTGGATGCCTGTAGACAAGCTTCGCTAGTCTAAAAAAGCACATTGGTCGACCATCGGACACCCTTAATAAAATAGCACATTGGCAGCGCCACTACATCGTATTATACGTGCCAATGTGCTATTTTTGTAACGGTGATTGATGATCGAGCAATGAAAATATCGGAGTTCCATGAAACACTTCATAGGCCTGTGGTCTGTCTAAACAGATGTTGTCGGAGTTCTGGGCCCGTTTGTTTTAGCCAATCAGAAATTGCGTTGCTTTCTAAATCTGGAATAAGATCAAGAATTTAGTTCAGGATGGTTGGTGAATATGGACCCTGACTTTCAATTCATTGATCTCAGTGATTTTAACTTTTGACCTGAGTTGATATAATCGACTAAACCGAATCATTCAATGAGTTAAATTGATATTTTGAATATGAGTATGCAATGTGAAAAGATGGTTTAATACATCTGAAAAAAAAAAAAGAGAAAAAAAAAAAAAAAATCCACCCACGGCCGGCTACCATGGGACAAAACTTTCTACTTGTAAATTTCCAGGATGCCCATGGATTATTTTACGTTTTGATTTAGTTGGTTGATATACGAAATTTATTTGATTATTCATCTATTAGTTTAGTTTAAACATATTTTATTGCCATAATTTAAATATACGTACAATACATATTAACAAACAAACAAAAAGCGGCAAATGGGTTGAGCCACAAGTTCAAAAACTTAGTTACGGCTCTCCCCATAGATCAATTAAATAACGTTCTTTAATAAATGGAGAACTATTTATGGCAATATATCTTAGTTGAAAAAAGAAATAACAAAAATAATAATAATAGTATTAAGTCAAAGGGAGGACAGAGTGAAAAAATACATATACTGATGTCAATTAGAAACGCCTCATCTCCCTCTGTCGCGTCATATTTCATGAATTTAATATCGAATGCATAGTTTTGTATTTTAGAAATGAACTTTGTCAATATTTCTACACATATTACATGAAACGAACGTTTAGCTAAACATTACATAAATTTAACAGCCATTTCAACAAACTCACCCCCTAAAATTCATCAATACCGTGTATGGCCTCATTGACTTGCTATCAGCGCCGGCAGTCGCCGTCCCATGGACCCACACAGATTACGCAAGAGATAGCGTGGAATGCGAGCCCACTCTTCACGAAGAGCATTTGTCAATTCTTGGACGTTTTGCGGCTGTGGGTTACCTCGACGTAAACGACGTCCGAGGATGTCCCACATGTGTTCGATCAGGTAACAATCGGGAGAGTTAGCAGGCCATGGCAGCACGGCAATATTATTGGCCATGAGAAAGTTTCTGGTAAATCTGGCCGTGTGGGGGCGCGCATTGTCATGTTGAAATGTAAGGCTACGGCGTTGCTGAAACATGGGAACGACTACAGGACGCAGAACTTGGTTTACATACGGTCTGGCATTTAAATTACCATTAATAACCACTAGGTCAGTTCTAAATGTGTGGTGCCTAAACCATTATACCACCACCACCAAAACGGTTGTGTTCCAGAACAAAACTTTGGGAGTACCGTTCATTACGTCGACAGTAAACGCGGACTCGTCCGTCGGCACAAGAGAGGTTAAAACAGGATTCGTCACTGAAGACCACATCACGCCAACGTCTTCCGATGTTGTTTTGAGTCCACTGCCGACGTTCCCGACGGTGGTGGTCAGTTAGCACATCACCGCGGTACGGCCGCCTGCACAATATTCCACGCTCCCGAAGACGTCGCCTTACTGTATTCCGACTTACATGTCTTCCGCGATTCCCTATAACCATCGACGTTGTGGATTGCGCTGTGACAAAATGGTTTCGCAAGTGACGTTGACGGATGAAATTGTCTTGTCGTACAGACGTCACACGCGGAGCACCAGGTCGGGGTCTATCAGACAAGCTCTGTTTCGTTTACCCGTCGAACAAGACACACTATTGTTGATTTTGCAACGTTAAAGCGTCTTGCAACGTCATTTTGAGAAAGATCGCTTTCAAGCATGCCCGAAATGCGTGCTCTTTATTCATTAATTTGTCTTGACATTTTCGAAATTGATGTTTTCAAAATATTGCTTGGACTACTTGATTGTAAATCAATTACTGTTTACACATGCGTAATTTTGACCGACATAACCACGTGGGAAAATGCATGGGGCGTAGGGCAAAACGGTTCCATGAGTCATGGTTGAAGCAAACATAATAGACTGGCACGAAATTTCATGCTTCAGTAGATTAGAGGAGTGAAAATTCTATGGTAGGTAAAACGTGACATATATATTCTAGGTATGTACAAAGCTATCGCACTTTTTCGATGAAGCGTTTTTAATGGACGTCAGTATATATAAAGGGTCAAACATCCGGCATAATATATGGAGTATATATAAGAGAGAGAAACAGAGATAGAGAGAAGTGGAAATGGGTTACTCAGATCAGTTTCTACTCTGTTCAGACAATACAGAGTCAATCAACCATCCTGAAGCGCCCTGTTGCAGCTATGTACAGTGTCAAAAATTAAAATGTTTGCTTCTAAAGGTAATTCGGTGTTACCATGCAATAACAGACGGCAATTCAAGGGATGGAGATGTCTTAATGTATTAAATAGCTTCAATGTTATATCTGGAACGTTTGAAGAAATAATGTTCACTGTCCTCACATTCATCACAAAAGGCACAATTATTTTCAAAAGATACGTGGTTTAAAAAGAGATCATTTTTAAAGTCACTACAATTGTTTCGTATCCTTGCATGAATTACTGAAAGATAGCGCGTTCCATGGGAAAAATATGACGGGACATTAATTGTTCCACAATGAAACACATAGTTGGAAATTTCTCGTCTGAAGGATGAAATAGTAGGTAAATGTCTCAAGTTCAGAGGAAGTTGATTCCAGAGGGAGATTAAAGATGGAACACACGAGTTTTCGAACAGCGTAGTGCGGCATGGTAGAAGCACAAAATCATCATTATTTCTCAGATTATAACTAACAGAGTTACCAACGTTTTGTAGGAAAAGAGAACTTAAATATTGCGGAACCATATCATGAGTGATTTTGAAGGCAAGAACAAGCTTTTGATATTTACGTCTCTCTGATAATGTTAGCCAGCCTAGTTCACGAAAAAGATTATACAAACTGGTTGAACGCGTCAGTCCAGTAACTATTCTTACAGCTTCAATTTGAATTTTTTCTAATTTGTCCTTTTCATTGAGAGGGCAGTTGTCCCAAACAACAGAAGCATACTCGAGAATTGATCTTAGGAAAGAAACATATATCTGATTTAGTGTGTTACGACGAACAGTAAATTTTAGCTTTCGCATGATTCCTAAGAGCTTCGATGCTAAGAGAATAATATTACCTATGTGTTTATGCCATTTACAGTTGTCGCTAAAAGTCAATCTTAAGTGTTTGTGAGTGTCAGTAACATCTAAAGGCGTGTCATTAAAATTCAGAACGGGAGGTTGCTGATTCCCAAAGTATAGAACTTCAGTCTTAGCAGCATTAAATGTGACAAGCCATTGTTTCGACCACTTTGTAATAATATCCAAATCACGATTAAGAATACTCTCTAGGTCAACAGTGTTTGAGGTTGTACACGCAAGAGACGTGTCGTCTGCAAATAGCCTTACAACACTTAGTAGTGACTCGGTAATATCGTTCACATAAACCAAAAACAATAAGGGGCCAAGGACAGAACCTTGCGAAACTCCGGCCAGTATTCTTTCAGGGCGAGAGTAGGAGGTTCCGATGAACACACGTTGACTTCTATCAGATAAATAGTTTTCAATCCAGTCAAGTAATTGTCCGCACATTCCATTCTGCTTCAGTTTGAATACTAACCCTTTGTGCCAAACTCTGTCAAAGGCTTTAGAGATATCACAAAAGATGACACAGGTTTGAGTTTTATTATCAAAGGACTGAAAGAGTTGATGATAAAGTGAAATTATTTGGTAAACCGTAGAATGACCGGTTAAAAATCCAGATTGATTTGAATATATTACGTTATTAGTGATAAGGAAGTTGTACAAATGTTTATATATGCATTTCTCTATTAGTTTGCCTATACAACTAAGTAAAGATATGGGGCGGTAAATACTAGGAGAGTTTTTGTCGCCTTTTTTGAAAAGGGGCAAAACTAAGGCAGATTTCCATGACTGCGGGAAAATACCTTCACGTAATGATTTATTGAACAAACGGGACAGAGGTTTAGAAATCGAGTGTTTAACTCCTTTTAAAACTTTATGCGAGATCAAATCCGGGCCAACAGCTTTTTTGGCATCAAAAATTTCAATACATTTTTCAGCTTCTTGTTCTTCTATTTGAATTTGGTCCGAGGACACGTCAACCTTACTCTCAAAAGGAGGGAGATTTGTATTGGAATCATCGAGATTTGAAACAGAAGTGAAATATTCATTTAAACAATTGGCCTTTTCCTGATAGGTGAAATAATACTAATCAATACCATTGATACTGCGACTTAGCACAGGGGTAGAATCAGCTGACTTAAAATTTTTCATAAGGTCTTTCAATGTTTTCCAATAATTTCTGCTGTTGTTAGAACTGTGGTCTATTCTGCTTTCAATATGGTCATAGAAGCTTTTTTTTTTTTGCAAATTTCTTCAAATTGTTCATTTTGCTACGAAGTTTTTTGTATTTATTCCTACTACTTTCGCTATTACTTTTTAGTGCTACTTTTCTTTGTCTGTCGCGGTAAGTTGTGAAACGTCGTACCAAGGTTCGTCATTTGGTCTAATTGTAACATCTTTTGAAGGAATACATACAGAGATAAGATTCAAAAGAATTTCTGTTAATTTATTTAAAGAGTCGTCAACGGTAAGAGAGTCAATAAAATCCCAATTTTCATTTTCAATCAATTCATTAAGTCGGCCAAAATCTGCTCTGTTATAGTACCAAACTTTACGTTTCAAATATTCATGGCTTTCGTGAATAGACTTAAGAAAAATAAACGTTGCTCTATGGTCACTCACTGACTCTATAATGTCATAACAACCAGAACGGTAAAAATCAACATTATTTGAGATGATAATTGGGACTAAGAGTGTAGAGGAATGTTCCGTTATTCTAGTAGGTGTGTCAATGACGTTCCTTAAATCATTGATGAGCATGATGTTTTTTAAATGTACCAAATTTTCATTTAAAAGATTTTCATTAAGATCACCCAGAAGAATTACGTTCGGACTAATATCTAACGCTCTTTCAATACTAACATTCAAGTCGTCCCAGATTGAAACAAGTGAACTAGGGGACCTATATGTCGAACACAAAAGGAAAGAATTTGAGTGATGCTTTATTTCTAACCAAATAGATTGCACTGATGGCAACTCAAGATCGGGTCTACGTTTAGAAAACAAACGATTTGAAACAAAAACAACGACGCCGCCTGACTGTGCAGATAAGTCTCTCCTATAGAGGGTAAAATTAGAACACTCGGTTAAAAGATAACTGTCAGACACATTGTCGTCTAGATGTGTTTCAGTAAAACATAAGATATCATGATCAGAAAGATCTTTGAATAAAAGTTCAAGTTTGTTGCGAATACTTCTTACATTAAGGTGTACAATGCCGATTGCTTTCGGGTTTTCGTCAGCAGACACAGGTCCAGTGTTAGACTCTATGTCACCCGACAGTAAAATAATAATTAAGAGTGTCAGATGATAGTGAAGATTGGAAATAATATACAGTTGGGAAGAGCAAGGACTTAGGCGACAAGGGCATTGTTCTTTATAGTACTCTATGCCAAAGTTGTAAATTTGAACTGCAGGATCTTCAGTTAGCCAGAAAGACTTACAACACAGTAGCCCGATTAGCACGTGCCAATCAATCATGGGAATCCCAAGGGACATCAGAAGTGGCACGCGCATTTCGGGCCCCGTGACGTATGTAAGGAACAGTAGCTCGCAGAAACTCTCCCGAGTACCCATATAAAAAGAAGGATAGTAAAGAGACAGAAAAGAAATAACAGAAATTTCCATGTTTTCACTGGCTTTAACGTGGACTATTAGATGGCAATCATGATTTTCTCCGGATAATTGGTTTTGTAAAGACTTTCAAGAAAAAGCAAACAAAAAAAAAAAAGTCTACAATATTGTTACCGTAAGAATAAATTTGCTTTTAGAAAGCTTGACAATTTGGCATAAAAAGGAAATGTAAATTAACAGGTCGATAATGCTGTCAAAACAGCTTGACAGCAAGCTACATTGCTGAAAACACAAAGTAAAAAAGAAAAAAAAAAAAAAAAACATAGATTCACTTATGACAAAATTTGCTTAATGTTTTCAACATATTGCAAGTGTTTTGAAAAGTTTAATTTAGCGAGACAAAATGTCAGCAATACATAAAAACTGAATAAAAATGAAAAAGTACCAAAATATGGACTTCGACAATAATCAAATAAGTATGTAAGTAGGCCGGATGATGGCTACAGTTCAAGTAAACTACAAAAAGAACAAGGCATGAATGATTTTTTTTTTTAAGAAAAAAGGAGTGTAGAACGAAATCGCAGTAAGTTTCGCTTCCCACCGTCTACCAGGAACACTAACATCTATTAATATAAATATGCTGACGTGAAAAAGAAACGCCTCATCCTGTAAAAACTTGGCATATTTTATTTTTTCTGAAACCAAATTGATAAGAATTTTTTCATTCGAGACTTCAATCATTTTTTGTGTAAAACGAGTTCATAGTGCGGGATTTCATGATTTTTATCGGGGTAAAATGGACAATCATTTCAGACTAGTCACCAAAATTTCACCAGAAAAGTCAGTAGCGTGTATGGCCACCTCTACTGGCAATCACTGCGGCAAGCCGCCTTCTCGTGGAACCACACCAGTTCTGAAGCAAGTATCGTGGGAATCTGTCCCACTCTTCGCGGAGGGCCCTAGCCAATTCTTGGACGTTTCTGGGCTGGGGTTGACGTCGACGTAAACGTCGCCCAATGTAATCCCATGCGTGTTCAATGGGATTACAATCAGGGGAAAGTGCTGGCCATGGCAACACATCAATGTGCCTATTCTGTAGAAAGTCCCTCGTAATGCGTGCGACATGTGGCCGAGCATTATCATGGTGTAAAACTAATCCTTGACGTTGTCTGAAGAGGGGAACAACGACAGGTTGCAAAATCTGATTAATGCCTGGCTGTCAGATTTCCTTCAACAATGACTTACTGAGACCTAAATCGACGATTTATGGCTGCCCACACCATAATCCCGCGGCCACCGAAGCGATCATACTCTAGAACAGTGTTGTTTGTGTAGCGTTCATGACGTCGTCTATATACCCGTATACGCCCATCGGCGTTAGATAAGTTGAAAGGCGATTCGTCGGAAAACACTACATTTTGCCAACGCTGTCCTCTGTGATTTCGAGCCCATTCAAGCCGTCGGTGACGATGACAGGCCGTCAATACTGGACAACGTAATGGTCTACGACAGCGCATCCCACGGGACAACAGTCGATTTCTTACAGTGAACCGACTAATAGGCACCCCTCGGTTACCCACCACTAAAGGTGACGTTGATTCCGCCGTCAAAAATCTGTCACGTAGGTGACGTTGACGGATATAATTATCCTGTCTCACTGACGTCACACGTGGTGCGCCTGACCTCGGCCTATCTTCAGTTGTTCCTGTCACCCTGACCCGTTGAACGAGACGCACAATTGTGGACCTAGCCACGTTAAAACGTCTCGCAACCTGATCTTGGGTAAGACCACACTTCAACATGACCATACATCGAGCCCTTTCTTCAGCATTTAATCTCGGCATTTTGAGAAAACGACGCTTTTCGAAAAAATCGCTTTTACTCGGGTTCTGTATCGTTGAATACATGTACCTCTGAAATTTTGATAAGCAAGACCACGTGGTTCATGACAATGGACTTCACGAGCAAGCCGTGCACATAAGCTTGGGCTTAGCTTTTGGATAAAGCAAATCGATTCGATTTCGTGTTGGCTAGGTTTGTCGGAAAATATATATGTATGCATTATTTGCTTTCTCCGAAAGGTTTTCTTACATTCAAATTATCGTCTGTTTCCGATGGAGCATTTCTTTTTCTCGTCAGCATATATTATTATTCATCTATTAATACATAGGGGATGTTTTTTTCTCGGTGAAAGATCGAAATTTATTTCATCAAGTAAACATCGTCGGTAATATTTTCACGAGTGGAGCATGCTTCTAACCCCGCTTATTTGGGACACTTTCTTTAAAATCAAGTAGTTGATTGCGGTAACTCCCCCGTGGCGTACCCCCCCCCTCCACAGAACAACACAATACATTATTACGTAAAGCAGGAGAAAAGTAGGGTAAATGCGCGTAAATTACGTAATATTTCCATCTGGTTGAATGGCACACACTGTTCACCTAGGTAACTGGTGCGCGGGACCTACAGTTTCCGTGAATTACCAAACATTATTATCCACCATTATTTCCCGATAAACTATCGAAAATCATGAAATGAAGTTATTTATCTATTTTCATTTTTCAGGTTTTATTTACATGCTTGTTATTTAAAATGTCAGAAGCAAAACATATGTCATTCTGCATTTAAATAGGGCATGTTCTCGTTAGTGATTTACTCAACTAAAACAAAAACAGTAAATAAATAGGTTTTTTCATATAAAAGTTCCTCTAAATGAGTTTTCTGACATATTTTAGCCCATTTTATATGACGCCATTCCAAATCTCGGTAATCTGCTTTATGTAGCCTTTTGTCTTTTTAGCTCACCTGAGCACAACGTGCTCAAGGGGAGCTTTTAGGGTCACGCTGTGTCCGTCGTGCGTCGTGCGTCGTCCGTCGTGCGGCGTCAACAATTCTTTAAACATCTTCTCCTCCTAAACCGCTTGGCCGATTTGGACCAAACTTGGCTGGAATGTTCCTTGGGAGGTCCTCTTTAAAAACTGTTCACAAAATTTGATTTCATCAAAAACTGTGGTTGCCATGGCAACCAAATGGAATTTTTCAAGAAATTCTTTAAAAAATCTTCTCCTCTGAAACTGCTGGTCAGATTTTGAAATAATTTCACAGATATGTTCCTTGGGTGACCCTTTTCAAAAACTATTCGCGAAATTTTGATTCGTCGAAAAACATGGCTGTGGTGGAAGGGGGGGGGGCTCTTGGCGTCCATTGGTGTCAACAATTCTATAAAAATCTTATCCTCTGAAACTAGTGGTCAGATTTTTAAATAATTTCACAGATATGTTCCTTGGGTGACCCTTTTCAAAATTGTTCGCGAAATTTTGATCAGTCGAAAAACATGGCCGTGGTGGAGGGGGGGGGGGGGCTCCTGGCGTCCAGCGGTGTCAACAATTCTTTAAACATCTTCAACTCCTACACCGCTTGGCCGATTTGTTCCTTGGGAGGTCCTCTTTAAAAATTGTTCACATTATTTGATTTCATAAAAAACTCTGGTTGCCATGGCAACCAAATGGAATTTTCCAAGAAATTCTTTAAAAATCTTCTCCTCTGAAACCGCTGGTCAGATTTTGAAATAATTTCACAGATATGTTCCTTTGGTGACCCTTTTCAAAAATTGTTCAAGAAATTTTGATCCGTCGAAAAACATGGCCGTGATGGAGGGGGGGGGGGCTCTTGGCGTCCAGTGGTGTCAACAATTCTTTAAACATCTCCTCCTACACCGCTTGGCCGATTTGGACCAAACTTGGCTGCAATGTTCCTTGGGAGGTCCTCTTTAAAAATTGTTCACTGAATTTGATTTCATCAAAAACTCTGGTTGCCATGGCAACCAAATGGAATTTACCAAGAAATTCTTTAAAAATATTCTCCTCTGAAACCGCTGTTGTGGAGGGGGGTGCTCTTGGCGTCCATCGGTGTCAACAATTCTATAAAAATCTTCTCCTCTGAAACCGCTGGTCAGATTTTGAAACAATTTCACAGATATGTTCCTTAGGTGACCCTTTTCAAAATTGTTCGCGAAATTTTGATCCGTCGAAAAACATGGCCGTGATGGAAGGTGGGGGCTCTTGGCGTCCAGCGGTGTCAACAATTCTTTAAATATCTTCTCCTCCTACACTGCTTGGCCTATTTGGACCAAACTTGGCTGGAATGTTCCTTGGCAGGTCCTCTTTAAAAATTGTTCACAGAATTTGATTCCATAAAAAACTCTGGTTGCCATGGCAACCAAATGGAATTTTCCAAGAAATTCTTTAAAAATATTCTCCTCTGAAACCGCTGGTCAGATTTTCAAATAATTTCACAGATATGTTCCTTTGGTGACCCTTTTCAAAAATTGTTAAAGAAATTTTGATCCGTCGAAAAACATGGTCGTGGTGGAGGGGGGGGGTTCTTGGCGTCCAGCGGTGTCAACAATTCTATAAAAATCTTCTCCTCTGAAACCGCTGGTCAGATTTTGAAATAATATCAGATATGTTCCTTGAGTGACCCTTTTCAAAAACTGTTCGCGAAATTTTAATTTCAATACTTTAAAAAAAGTTGGTTATGGTCCTCTCAAAAATTCAGGCCCTCTTGTTTAGGAATAGAACAGAAGTCGCAGGTCTCTTTGCTTATACATGTAGTGAAAAAAAAAAAAAACAGATTCTTTTGTACCCATACTTTTTTTTATCGCTGACAAAGTTTTTTAAAAATATTTTCAAAGTAATTTGCTGTAAAGAAAAGAAGTAAATTCAATAACTGATACTAGTACTAGGGAAAATACTGTAAATCAGTTTAAACATGGTCTCTCCCTGGCTCTCATCCTCAACTTCTTTCATTTTGAAGCAACCTGTTCTAGTTTAGCAAAATGTTTTCTTGACTCTTGTGTAATTTTGAATTGATTTACTAATGTAATCAAATCAGTTGGTTTTTCATTAGGTTTGGGAGAGTAAAATATTTCGGACGAGGCAAACACACACGAAACGAGAAATACCTTTCTAAAAAAAGACAGACGGTGTAAGAGGTACTGGAATGTGACTAATTAAACTCTCTTGTGGGTCAGTGCGAAAATAAATGATGAACAGTTATTTTGTGAGAAATAGTCTCTTTTAGCTAATTATTTTGTCAAATTGATATATTTTTTTCAAAATCAGATATTAATTCAAAAAGGAGTAATTGCTGCTTAAAGTGATGTGTCTGACAGGCCCGTAGGAACGGGGGGGCGGGGTGCACCCCCCCCTTCCTAAATTTTTGCCAATGTTATTAAAAGTACCAAAAACAAAAATCTTTAAAATAGCTCTAGATCTAGATCTTACTTGATCGAGACTTGTGCCTTTCCCCTCCCCCCCCATCATATTTTGCTTCCTACGGGCCTGTCTGAACTTACATGTGGACATTCAATTATGTGATAAAGGGTTCCGCTAAAAAATGTCAAATTGCCAATTAGCACAAGAAAACGATTATACCCTGCTATACTCAAGTTGCTTTGCTGTGAACAAGAGCCTCGGGCTATCGATTGGCGGAAGCAAAGGTTGTATATTGGTGCAATAAATGTGCCCGCAAATAGATCTGCAGGAGCCTTTTTTCCCGATCCAAAATTACTATTTATTCATTCGAAAATATCAATACTATAAAGTAGGTCAAAAGCCAGCGTATTCAGCTATGCCGAAAAACAGACACCAAACTCAAAAACATAATTATACTATAATCTACTTGGCTCAAATCCAAACTATTTTTCCCGGCTGAATGACCGTGTCAACAGCATACTGCGAATAATAGCCTAAGCAATGACTGGTAAATGTTTCTTCTGCGTTATAATGCAGATCGTCTGCTCCTTTTTCTTTAAAAAAAATATGCCTGGTTTTTAACGCTATTAATATTATATATTATCCCATTTACGTCGCGGCGGCCAGTGCACTTTGCCATGCATTCTTAGATACCAATACTACGACAAAAAATCTTTACTAAGGGACTTCTTTTTTTTTCCTCAAACCCAAATAATCAAATGAGAGAGTAATCTATTCTGTGGCAGTGACTTTCCCTCCGTACAACTCGACTCACTCCTCTGAAAAGAGTATAAAATGACTTCACAAAGTGCTTATCTAGTGCATGTGTAAGATAAGAAAAGTCTAAATGATTAACGACATATATCACAGATTTTTTTAACGGACAGATTTTTTTAAAACTTTGCACATACAAAGCTCATCATGTCTCTAGATTTCATTTAAAAAAAAAATATGGGTCACCGTGCTCGTTTCTGAGAAATTTGCATTTGAAAAAGGTATATACAGTTCCAATATTCAGCTTATATTGGATTTCACACGCCTTTCTTTAATAGTCAGTTAAATAGGATAATTACCGGAAGAATATTCAAATGAGTGCAAAAAATACATAGGTGCACTTTTGATTCACTATCCAAGACCAAAACACATGCGCAGTAGGCTGCGCGCAAACATTTGTGATATACGTCGTTAAATTACTCTGAAACAAGAGAGATTATGTGATAAATCTATTTTGGCAAAGTAGTTTTACTGTCTTTATTGATTGAATCATCACCAAAGTTCCAAATAATAATGCGTCTTGAAAGCCCTTTGAATTTACAGCTGAGATCAGACACGGTCACACCCAAAAAGGGTCGTTCAAAAGGTCAGTTATTGAAGTTCATTCTTGTAAATCCGGTAATAGAGATAAAAACAAATTTTGATTTCGTCATTAAAAGCATAGCCTTTTGCTCAAATTACTACAAAAGAAGACTTTGCTTGACAAGATTGTTGTAATGAGGCTTTACGGTGCTTTCAACGGTATTTCTATCATTGTGCGTGACAATTTTAGACGAGTCCATATCGTAAGTGTTTGTTGAATGTGCATGAAACAAATTAATTGCTTATTGAAAGAGCAGAAAAGTGAGTAAAGGAGAATATGCTGATTACCAATATTTACTTTATTTTCTTCATGTTTTCAAAAGCCTTCTTGTTAGGGTCGCAACAACATGCGATTGTTTGGCATAGGTAAACGTATACAAATTTGACATGCGATGTAATGTTGATATTTGAAGAATCACTTTTGAATGATTCCACTAGTAGAAGAAGCAATCTCGAGGCAATCTAGGCCAGGATATGCCATTTGAAATAGGACAGTTTACATCCAATTCAAAACGTTAAGTTCCCAATTCAAGATGGCAAGTTCAGACAGTCTGATACTATTTTTCAAAGTCCGTAAGATAATTCGTTGTCCTGAGCATGAAAAAAAGATTTGACGGACAGATTCATGCAGGAAATGAAAACAATAACGATTGATTGAAAACAACTTTTTAACATTATTTCAGTTATATATCAGCGACAGTTCATTTGTTCATGTCTCTCCTGGGCTTAGTCTCAATGATGAGGCACTACGGTATTTTTTTTTATTTATTTTTTTCACATTTGGACATTTATTGTGCACCGTACCGTCTTCAGTCCATCGTAAATTTTCCGGTAGCAAAGGTACAGCGCTTTACTGACTCTGTTTCGTCGGTTTACTCTGTATTGCAGCGATATGCAATTAACTTTTAGTATTACATGACCAAAGACATATTATTAAACCTTTCATTACATAAAGAGCTTGTAGAAGTCGTTCATAACATGTAAATCTCGGGGGGGGGGGGGAAAGATGACGAAATGTATCGTGTGTTGCGGCCATTTTGTTTGTTTTCTGGAACGTAAACAACTCGTGTAACAGATGACATGAACTGTTTTTTTCTAATGTTCAGCGTTTAAACTGAAAATATTTGTACTTCAAACGAAGAGTTATTGAATACGCGAACAACAGGTTGTTCAAATCCTAGTTTTGTGCTCTACTTGTGAAATTATGAAAGTTTGAAACTTACGCACAAAATCTATGCGGAGATTTCAACTGTATTTTTTTTCAAGATTACCTCTGTACCCAGAGGCGACCAGTCAAACAGTAAAATCGGCTTTGTGGACAGTTATCTGTACTATCCTGGGCTGTACTAGTGGTAGATTTAGCGGATATTTGTTGTTTTCGGTGAAAGATCGAAATTTATTTCATCGAGTGAACATCGATATTTTCACGAGTGGCTGCCACTCGTGAAAATATTACCGATGATGTTCACTCGATGAAATAAATTTTGATATTTCACCGAAAAAAAAAAAAAAAAATTCTATTTATTTTATGCTTCTAACCCCTTTTTTGGTGGGACATTCATCAAAATCCAGCGCATTTCTTTTCGGATATTCCCCGTGGTGTACCCCCTCCGCATAGCAACGCATTACAATATTACGTAAAGTGCGAGAAATGTAGGGTAAATGACGTCATATTTCCATCTGGTTGAGAGGCACGCGCATTTTACCTAGGTTACTAGTGCGCGAGAACTGTTTCCGCTTTAGGTTGAAGAGTTAGAATATAAAAATCGGTATTTTTCACTGGTCGTAACAATGAAATATCGAAAAATATTTTTCCGTTAGTTCTCGATAAATTACCGGAAAGCATGAAATAATAGGTATATTTCACCAGGGATCCTATATATACATGTGTATATACGATCCCTGATTTCACCAAGCTTTTCTCGGGATAAGTGAATACTCGGTAGGCGCCAAAATACATAATCTTTGTTAATTATATCAATTTTCTACCCTTTTACCTTATACGTCTCTTCAATACATTAACCTCATACTCGTCCGTCAGAAGACAATGAAGACAATTTTACTCGTCTTGTTTTTAATACTTTTATTTTGTCAGGTCATCTGTGGCTCAACAGTGATCTGCATCTGATTCGTAATCAGAAAATTTTCACGATTCCTGTTGAAGTCACCGACATCCGAGAGAGTCCTTGGGCAAGACAATGAAGAGCCCTAGCACTGAACTAGCGAAACTCAGCAAGGATACCTGACTCTGGAACATGACTAAATATTGTTAAAATCGGCGTAGACATCATCTCAGTAAACATATCTGGAGATTTAGTCAACATAGTGGATCTACTAGTAAGAAATTAGAGTAATGCAGGGAGGCAAATCGGAGACTGTATTGCATGCAGAGACAATGTGCAAGGCTAACCATTTGTTATTATACAGTTTACACAGATGAATTTATTGATCCACGTGTCGTTCCCAGATGTAGTTGATCGTAGTTATATGCAATCCTCTATGTCAGTAATTGGCTGGTGTAGCTTAACAACGTTTATGCAACCCCTTCCCCTCAACCACAAGACGTTTTCAATCGGTAAATATGACCCTGGTGTCTAAATTTTAACTCTCAGCTCTTTAACAAATGACAGTATTTTCGACTGGTCCAAATTCAAAACATTTGCAGACAATAAGTTAGATATTGCTTAAATGGTGATATTTGTGTGTGATCGGATAGAAAACATTGTGAGAAAAGAAGAAAATGTTGGTTACCAGCATTTTCTCCTTTTTCCACAATGTTTTCTACCGCGTTCTACATTAGGGTCGTTAAAATTCGGGATTACGTGGTAAAGGGTTAAAGTCCCAAATTCGAATGAAAATTACCAGACTATAGTGCAGGCCTAAAATCTTCGATTTCAGTTATTTTCGTAAAAAAAAAAAAACCAGCGTATCGGACAGTATAGATCCAAGATCAGACTGCACGTTCTACGCCGGCTGATCTTAATCTGTACAATCAGTCTCAGAGAAAAAGGGCTATAAGGCGCGCTTCACAGCCCTAAGATAAATATATGATTTGTTAGAAATATCTAGACAAATTCTCTAAATGTGTAGTCTATATTCAGATCGGATACAGAATCTGTGAAATCTGATCTTAATCTATATACAGTTAGCGAAATACGTGGACGTTGTTTCACATTTCAAAAGTAAACAAAAATGCACTACCATGCTCCAGCTGCAACCTTTGAGACTTCTTCCAACTTTCAAAACGTCTGCTTTCTAAATCTGATCCCGTAAGAAAACAGCCTTTGACTATTAATATTGCTGCCATTAAGTGCTCTGTACTAACCCATTAATGTAAACTAATTGGCGAACTGCACGTGTTCAATTACATCAAAGTCAAGACCTCGATCTTTCAAGTTTTATTTCTTTTAGTTGTTCCATAAATATCTTTTAAAGTTAGATTTGCTTTCAACTTGTTGAATCTGTATTTTTTTTTTACTATATCTTCCATGCATAAATTCGTCGTATAATTGTCTGAAACTCGGGATTTGTGAAATGATTATGTCGTCTGCTGTGAATTCGCGAGTAGAAATGAGCTTAACACTCTCATCGCATAGTGGCTTGATACGGCTAGAAGAACAATATACTTGTACATGATTGTTTTTAGTGCCTCAGTAAGATATTTTTGAAGGCAACTTACGCAACTTTACCCTTCCGTAAAATCTGTATTGTTTATCACGCGAACGGTGTATCTTGTACCCTTGCCCTTGCCATATATTTGTAGACTGAGAGGTTTCCACAGGCGACTAGGACTCTTCTTGAATTTGCTGTTCATTTATACTAATTACTGTGAGCATATTATTATATACTGATATAAAGGCAAATGCCCTCTGGTATACCAAGCAGTCTACCGAAAATAGGCCTTAACATGTAGATTTGGGCAAAGGAAAATTGCCAATTACATAAATTGGAAAAATAAGTCGAATTCGAATAAGAGTCAAGGGTGTTTTCCTCTGTACAAATCTAAACACGTATAGGCTATATCGATAAAAAGCTGGAAAGTAGGTCACCGAACTATTCACACGAAACTACAACTTCGCTTGTCACATATACACAACACTGACATTTACAGACATTTGATAGGAGTGGTACGTGGAGGCCCAATAAAGGGTGGTATTTGTCAACAAGCGCACGGCCTCTGCCATCAATTAAAACCCTACGCCCTTATCATTCTTAATAGCACTCTTACATAATTCTCAAAGATTTTGTAAATTTCAAAGGGATACAATTTTTGATTGGCTAAACCATTCGATTTTGCCAATCAGACATTGCGTTACTTCATAAATTTAGAATATGACTAGTAATATATTTTAGAATAGCTGGTGAATACGAGCCCAAAAGGCTCTTTTTAATGCGTATCTCGGCACGATTTCATGCTCTGTACACTGTAAATGCAAATAGGTCTTTTCAGTCAACCAGGAAGGGTCAATAAAAGGGAACTCATTTCCGTCTTAGGCTTTTGGCCGAAATACAGTCAATAAAGTATTTCATCAAATTCCAAATTTCCATTGTAGATCTACCATGCATCTTTCGGTGTGCAAGAAAATTATTTACGCTGCTTCTGATCATACAGTAATCATAAGAAAAACTATACTGGTGTTTCTTTTATGACTTTAATAACCAGGCTTTCTTTATAATTATCAAATTGTTTTGAAAATAAATATTTCAAAGTCAAAGGGTCAATAGTGGCCAAAAATACAATGCAGGTGTTTAAATGCATTTCTATTAAAATCATACCATTTTAAAGTATCGACAATATTGTGAAGGTGACAATCTGTGATTGTGTAGTCGGTCTAAGTGTTGCTTACATGCAGAAAAAAAAATTAAAATCAGGCTAAAAATAAACCAGTGACCTGGCAGGCTATAATCTGGTTTTGAAATTGGCTTTAATCTGGTTTTGAAATTATTTTTTCTGCCTCTAAGACTTGGACCGACCAGACAATAACAGATTGTCATCTTTACAATGATTTCCATACTTTTATATGGTATGAGTTTAAACTCAAATGCATTTTAGTACCTACTTTGTTTACGTTTGGCAGTTATTCTTACTTTTATTTCGCCTTCTTTTCACACCATTTCACGACAATAGCTTCACGTTATCGTGACTCACAATAGGTTACACAGTAAATCTGTACATATATCTAAGCCGATGGGGATTCGAGATGTGATAAAATGTTTATGACCATTGACTTTGTATCTCGAAGACAATGTAGGAAAGAGTTACCTGAACTTTGCCTAGGGTTCAAAATAGTATTTTTACTTGTATACCCCAACCGCTACAATGCGTTTGATTTAGATAAAAGAAAAAGTCTCATCCCTCAATCGATATAACAAATGCATAGCCAAATAGTATAATAGCGATTTAATTGAACGCATGGCTTACCAAGCTTTGTGATAATTTAATCGATGGTTTGCTACGCTAGATGTCTATTCATAAATATACATATAAAAATATATATGGTTTATGCCAGAAAGAGAGACACAGGTGTGCTACTCGTTTACTCGATTATACGATGCTAGGCACATTTCTTAATGCTTCTGTTGACGATGAAAACCATACCGCACTCTTGTAATGCTATCAGATACCCTGTAAGACATTCTGACAAAGTGAAGCATCATTCTGGGTACGTATTTACCAATCAGTCTTAAGAACTACTTTGTTTCTCCAAGACTTTCCAAATTTTAAAGTTATACAACGTCTGATTGGCTAAACAATTTGGTTTAAAATTTGGAGAATAAGACTAAACATTTTCTTTAAAATGTTTGGTGAATACAGACTCTCGTCGTTTCCATCACACGGCACAGCCGACATCTTCTTTTGGGGCCTTTACATTGAACATACATCTAGCGGAATTTTATCTACAGGGAATAGAACAGGGTCTGTATGAAATTTACCAACCACTCTTAAGAACATTCTTAGTCTTCTTCCCAAGAATGTTTTAAATTTAAAAGTAACATAGGTTGTGATTGGCTGAACCAGATTGTTTATCCAATCAGAACTCGTGTTACTTTCTAAATGTAGAATGAGACAAAGAATATTCTTAAGAATGGTTGGTGAATACGGGTCCAGATTGTTAATGCAGATTTCATTTTGAACTGAACGATTTCATACCTGACTGATTGAATGAAGTGATAACTTCAGTGCCCATGCAGTTTTTCGGAACAATTCAATTTTAAAGAACAAACCGAAACTTTGAAAATGATCTATAAACCCATGGGTTGTGAAAAGGGTTCATAATGCATCTGCAAAAAGTACCGAACCATTGCGGCTTGCGCAGTCCGCTCAGGCTGACATTGGCCGAAATTTCTTGCTAATGGGAAATTTTCTGCATGGCAAAGGACCATTCTACTTCCAGATCCAGTCGATTGAACATTAGACTAAATGAATTTCATGGATCCAAAAGTATGCAATGACTTGCTTGGTGTTAAAGATTAGGTGCATTAACCGTAAAAAAAAATCTCTATTGGTTTGCGTAGGTTTTTTTTTTTTCGTTTTTTTTTTTAAGTATTGCCATCCTGTACGTATAGGATCAACTTCGTTCTGGCACTCTCGATTTTTACTTTCAGTCCATTATCAACAGTGAACTGTCCAAGTAGGGCCACATGGATATATACAAGGTTGGGATTCTTGACCCTTGTATGCCGCTGACCGGAAAACAGTGAACAAAAATGGCTAAAGAACAGCCAAACGAAAATGTAAACCTACGATTAGAAATACGGAATATTTATACTACAGACCACTCAGACACTCCTGAATTCTTTTATTAATAGACTTTCTTCATGTGTAAAGATTTTATAGACATATTTTGACCTACGGTTCTATTTATAGCCCCATGTACAAAATGTGTCCTTCGTTACAACTCGGATTGATTTCTTCTAGTTCTCTTTGTTCATTTACCAAATTTAGCCTTTTATAGACCTACTTATATGCATGTTTCCTTTCGGCATAGCTGCATGTGCTGGCCTATGACCTACTTTTCGGTACTGATAAAAAATTAGTAAATAGAAATTTATGATTGGTAAAAAATGTAGACATGTTTATTTTAAGGTTCCCTGCCTATTTGCTGGCAAATTTACGCCGTCTTTCTTTTTTAAAATAATTCTTGTGTCAAATGTTTCTGTTATTTCTGTATAATGTATTGTAGACTGGGGGCGTGGCTTTTGATATTGAATAAATTACTGTATTATTACTATCTATTGAAGCGGCAGCGGGAACGACAGTGAACCCCCCCCCTTTCCATGCCAGAGCATGGCTCATATTGATGTTCTTTTTGTGTTCTTTTCTTCCAAAGTTTTCTGAGATTTCCTTAACTTTTTTGTTGAGTGTATAATCAATAACATGTTTATAATGGAATAATACAATTACGGAAATTTCGTAATCTAATTTCATTTTCATACACTCAACAAACAAACAAAAGAAAAGGATGAGAGAGAGGTGGATGAAGGAAGAGTTTGATTGGAACAGAAAGGGAAAACTGAGCAGTTGATGCTGTTTGTAAGATGCTTGGATATGAAGTAAAATTGGTTGAAACAGGTGCATAAAAAGAATAATAATAACCTAAACGATTTTTCTGTTAAAATTGTACATGTCAATTGCTTTACATAATAATTGATTTCAATTTAAGGACATGCCATAGTTTCTTCTGCGTATCTTTTTGCTCTTGTTTCCTTTTCGTTAATTTCTGTAACTCTATTATACTCCACTGAGTTACTATAAAAGTGAGATGGTATATTTTTATCTGTTATATGTCTGTTGCCTTTTAAAAATGTGGAAATCACAGATGCAAAAGAAAAATTAGGGATTTATAAATGATCGGGATGCCAAATCACACCAAACAGACGTTTACTATAAAGGGAAGTAATTCATTCTGTCAATAACTCCTAAAATGCACTACTTGACAATTATTTATTTATTTATTTACTTATTTATTTAGTTATTTACTTATTTATTTATTCATTTATTTTACAAGATATTAGAAAGTACTATTTCTATGCAAAATTAAAAAAAAAAAAAAATGTCCGCTGGAAATTACTTAAAAAATAAGTTTATATTGGCAGTTCAAACATTTGTAATTTCTACGGTAATCTGTCTAGTGCCTTCATTATTTCGAGAAATCTTTTCTTATATTGGTAAACATCACATTTCGAAGAATAATTATTCATTTTAGCAGTATTTGTCACTCTAAGAATCTTTTGATACCTTTGAAAGTGAAGCCATTTTTTCTGTAATTTTGACAAGAGTTAGCTCATTTGAAGAACTGTATCTTTTATTTGAACCGCAACATCCTTTTTTTTTAATCCACAAACAATATAGAAATTATTATCATCTGAGCGAAAAAGGAAAAAAAATCCATTTGGAGGAAAAAACTGTGGCATATGTCCTTAAAGGTGGCCCTTCAGATTTTGGGACGAAAATTTTACAAAAATACAAAAAAATCATCCTTATATTCCCAAAGCCTTTTAAATTTCATTCATAAAACCCCAGTAGACGAAAACCATTCGACAACAAGAGAAATTAGAGATTTACTTCGGCCCAGGTCGACACCGACGGGAAACATGGTCTATTTTTACATGAGCAACTCGCTCATATGCATACCGGAAATACACAGACGAAGCTTCAAACATAGCGTCCGAAGAAGACATTATGGAAAATAATTACATGTTTATGTTATGGAACTTAAGCGTCATTAATCACGTGCCAGTCACTTGA
Organism: Hippopus hippopus; assembly: GCA_946811185.2. Classification (NCBI taxonomy): domain Eukaryota; kingdom Metazoa; phylum Mollusca; class Bivalvia; order Cardiida; family Cardiidae; genus Hippopus; species Hippopus hippopus. Next base: position 3,167,534 of record OX328109.1, read on the forward strand.
CATTCCCACAATGCTTTTTGATTTTTGGCGCGAAATCTAAAAATACCTTAAGAGGCTACGTAGCCTTTTAAGGGAACACCAAAATTTTTTTTTTTTTTTTTTTTTTTGTAATTTTATGATTCTTAATTATTGATGATTTGTATTGTTTTTTCATATAAATTTCAGTGATATATATATTTTTTAATTTGGTGAGATGTGAAAAATCTAAATACCCACTTTTAAGTGTCAATAAGCATAATTATAATCCAACAAAAATTTGTCAGTATTGAAGATTTTATTAGGCTTAGTCGTTTACTTAGTTATGATTTAAAAGAACCGTAAATAAGACTATTTCTACTTTCTTCGTCAAAATTGTTCCAAAGAAAAATTGAAGAGGCGATACAATTGTTTTGTAACAAACTTGTAGTGGTGTGAAGACTCTTATGGCTGTCCCTCAACAGACAGTGTAGACTATGAGGAATTTTCGGGACTATGATTTTCTTGAGCCCCAAGGTCTCCTGAGCACATTCCCAAAGTCTGCCACCTGGCGAGTGGGGCTTTTGGAAGTTATAGAGGTCAAAGGTCATCAAGTGCACCCCCTAACCCTAACCTTATTAGCTGATCTTCAATTGACACTTCTTTGGAAATTTTATACCTTGTGAAAGTCCCAAATGATCTCAGGTAATGTAATAAGCTCATATTTAGATAATTCTATGCATTTCCAACAAAATAAAAGAACATTTAGCGCAAATCAAAGCACTGACAGCACTATTTTTTCATGATTCATGCTTCCAAAAAATCATAATCTGAGAAACTACAGGGATATTTTTCAGATAAAGCACATTTTCTTGATCACAAATGCCTTGAATGCATCCTAGAAGCAACCCAAATGGAATTTTCAGATTTATTCTATAGCAATTTGTCATATTCATGGATAAAATGGAAGCACTTATAACCGAAGTTCATTAATATACCTTTTTATTTTTATATCAGTTGCTGAGAATTTTAACAATTATCTGGTTCATTTCTTTATTTTAGATAAACAAAAAAATCTGAAATTTATTGGTATGCTTATTTTCATGATCTTAATAGTTATATTCATTACAGTAAATAGAAACTTTTAGTGTAAATCAAGGTACTGAAGTTACTGATACATTGTGTACTGCCCGCCCGGGTGGCTCAGTGGTGAGCGTGTCGGACTCATGACCTGGTGGTTGTGAGTTCGATACCCGGTTGAGGCGAACTTTCTTTCCGGCGTATTTTCGCCTCTCACCTCTGCTCAAGCATGTGAGAAAAGTAGTCGGTGGCTTTGGAAAGAAAGTTGTGTTAGTACTGGTGTGAGAAAGCCAGGAAACATATGTGCGTCACCGACCGCCATGATATGACCTTAGCTGTTAAAGTGGCGTTAAACCCCAATACAACCAACCAACCATTGTGTACTATTTAACTCTTGTATCTAAAAAATGGACAAAAAAGTTTAAAAGTAAAATATATCTTGATCTTATTTACTAAGAAGACATTGCATATGCTATCTACAGTGCTTTCTCTTGTTATTTTATCAATTTAGTTCTCTCAGACAATGATATCAAAGTACTAAAATTTGAACTTGCCATGACGAAGCAATAAAGGTATGACCTACAGGCATATCCACCTTTTTAGTTAAATACAGCATACATATGCATGAATTTAACCCTTCCAGCACTGTAGGCGAAAACAGTGGCCTTTGCAGATGACATAGATCAAGATCAGACTGCACAAAACATGCAGTCTGATCTTGGAACTCTGTCGTCCGCTTGTTTAGTTAAGCCTAATATGATAAAACTCTTACTATCAGTGAGCCTATTTCCAGGCATCGAAAGAGGTGGGCATTAAATATTTGGCGCGGAAAGAGTTAACTGCCAAAAATCAGAGATATATTATTCATAGTTAATCTTGTTTCACTTTTTACACACATCAATTATCAGGTGAGTTACTAGCGATGTGAGTTACCAAGATGAATTCCCCAGTTGGATTTGATATTTCAATAGGGCAGATGCACCTGTTATCTCACACTGTTGGTCAGTATTAATTTACAGAGGACCATAGTGTTATAGTGAATGAAAGCTCATTCATGCTTGTATTTGCTCAGTAAAAGCTTCACCATCATCATTCTCATGCCTACCCGCCATATCTGTGGCTTTATGTTTTTGTTATGAAAACTGTGGTTGTCGTTTTTCCGTTCTTACCTGTTTAGAATTATGTCAGGTTAACTGGTTGGCATTAAGAAACAAGGAAATAATTTGAAGCATCACGCCATGACTATAACAGAAGGCTAAGTTTTAAATGTTGGAAACGAGTTGCATTGGGTTTGATATAATATGGTTAAGTCTTAAACTATGCAATGAAGAGCCCTGGGTTTTTTTCCTTATTCTTTTATCCATTTTGTTTCCCTTTTATGTTATCTTTGAAATGAAGGTCATTTGTATGTTGCCATGTACTGTTAATGTTCTTGTCATTAACATATTTTTTGGCGTAAAGGTCATGCAAATTATTATCATTCACATGGCAATCCTTTGATTGCTCAGATTATCTTGTTCTTACATATGTATAACTTCTTATTTTCTGCCTGCATAGCTTCAAGGCTATGTCTTCTTTTACTCAGTTACCTTGTATTCTAGTGATTTATAATCTGTGTAAATTCAAACATTTTATTTTAGTTTTTTCTTGGATATTGTACACATTTAAGAGAGACAGAAGCTTTTTTGATATTTTAGCTGGCCAGTTATCATTTACCTCGTTTGATAGATGATCAGTGACTCTCCTTATTTCTGCTATGGGCAAAAGGCCTTTGCATGAGTTATGTTTTTCTCTCTTTCTATCAAACATGTATATAAAGGTACCTGTCGTATGTCAAAAAGAAAATGCCTGCTGCAATATACTTAGACTATGCTTAGCTCCACCTCATCCAATATCAGCATAACTGTATTATTGTGCATGAACAGATGAGCATTTTTTTTTTTGCATTTGGTATTACGATCATGGGCTTATTGTTATTTCCAGGATTTAGTTTCCCATATTAAAAATGATAGATTTCATTTTACTGTGCTATTCCATATAAGTGATGTACCAATAATTGCCCATCTGTAGCAAGAAATGATCAGTGATCTAATGGGGAGACAGTTTCTTCTTTTCTGACCTGATTTCTCATTTGCAAAGTCTATGCTGTGAAGGGAAGTCTCTGTAGTTCGACAAAAGTAGATTCTGTTTTGCGAAATCATCTTGGAATCATTTAGAGAATAACAAACCTAGAGTGTTTCAAAAATGGTGTTATGCATGTCCTCTTTGCGTACATTTTGAAGTTTTTCAATTGTGGTAAAAATGTCATATTGTGAACTGAACAGAAATGCTATTGAATTTTCACAATGTTTACTGGGTACCCATGTCATAGACATGCAGTACGTGTATAGAATAATATAGAGTATAAATCATAGCAATGATTTAGTTAACATATTGAAATATATTCTAACCAAGCAATGAGAAAGATGATAACAATGTTGACTTCATGAATGTGGTCAAATTGGGTGATAGTGGATAGATTTTCATATAGCATAGAATGATCTTTTGTAAACATCATTGTTATCATTTCAATGAAAGGCAACTTCATATTAGTCCCGAACTCTATGAAGAAAAAGATCTACACAACTTTATTCACTGATTTTAATACAATATCAATCAATATGGCAAATTACTGTTAATTATAGAAGTGATAAATACAATCCTGACGTCAATGAATTCTTATAGGTCAACAGCAAGAAATGTCTTTAATTCCAGCAAATAGCGTAAGATTTAAAAAAAAAAGCTCAACATTTGTAACTATTAATACTCTGATTTCCTTCGCTGACACAGCTTATAGATAGGATAAATTATATTGGTAAGACACAATGTTTGTCACGGAATCTGTTCTATATTACTAAGACAATAATTGGTGATTTTGTATGCTATGAATATGATTTTGGGTACCAGCCATTTTACGCTCACAAACGTGGCCAAGAACAGTTCTCTCAGTGCTCTGATTCAAACAAAATTGCCTCTTTTTGTGTAAAACAGCTGTTTTGACTAAAAATATGAGTGAATAAACCCAACTGAACATGTTTCTGACATATTAAATGTAGAAAATAAGATGAAAATTTAACATGAACTGCTATTCATTGATATCCCATATGCAATAGTGCACTTGATGACCTTTGACCTCTATAACTCGCAAAAGCCCCACTCGCCAGGTGGCAGACTTTGACAAAGTGCTCAGGAGACCTTGGGGTTTCAGAAAATAATAGTGCCGAAAATTACCCCCCGGGGGGGGTGCCGAAAATTACCCCCCGGGGGGGGGGGGGGGCTATTGGTTGCTCAAGGTCTAGTGTGATCTGTCTCTTCCTAATAATTTTTTTACTATGTAAGATAATTTGACAATTTGTATTATAAGACAGAGCAAGGATTTTTTTTTTTTCTGAGTGATAAGTGTTTCTCATCTACATTATCTTTAAAGACTTTTAGGAGATACAGTACTAATCTTTTGGACCTGTAATAATACTTGCAGCTTAATAAAACCTGAACATGAGACAGAGCAGCCAGCCAAAACTATCGATTAATAATCAAGGATAGATCCTACATAAGATAAATGAATTTATCTTTCAACTAACCGAATATCCATGCAATAACACCTATGCGATATTTATTTTTGATATACCACGGATATTTATAGAAGATGAGTCGATATACCACGGACATTTATAGAACATAAATGAATTTTGTGTGGGTACACCTTACGTTCTATAACGTAGTCAACATCATGCATGACTAATCCATATCCGACTAAATTGAATATATATCTTTTTGCATGAAATAACGCACATGTTTAACATTTTTCACGATGAGTAAAAGATAAACTGAATATGTACATGGTGTTATCGTATATCGAAAATATCTATTTCAGTTTTGAGAATTGATAACCTGGACAAATACCAATTCTCCCAACTTCGTCCGATATTTTTGATATACGACAGTCCTGCGTACGTATCCTCTATTGATTAAAGGCTACACGCGTAAGAGTAAATTGAAGTCTTTGCATAATGTGTAATGTTTTGCGGCCAGATTCTAAGCTACTATTTTACAGTTATTCCAAAAGCCTGAACTACTCAGGGTTAAGCCCAGATGTCTTTGTTCATTTGCAATTTGAATTACAGCAATTTCAAATTCTCATCATGTAATATTTTGTAGATAATATAAATGCCTCAGTTTTGTGTGGATTGGAATCAAAGCCGTTGTTTCACTGATATTGATACAGTTCTTAGATTATGGTTAATAGTATCCTCTATTTATTTCATGCTTTCCGGTAATTTATCGGGAAATAATGGTGGATTGTAAGGTTTGATAATTCATGGTTACGACCAGTAAATATTTCTGTAACTCTTCAATTGAAGGCGGAAACAATAGTTCCTGCGCACTAGTTACCTAGGTAAACAGTGCGTGCCATTCAACTAGACGTAATTTACGCGCATTTACCCTACATTTCTCGCGCTTTACGTAATATTGTAATGCTTTCTTATGTGGTGGGAGATACGCCACGAGGAACTACCGAAAACAACTATTCTAGATTCTGATGAAAGTCCCAACAAAGACGGGGTAGAGCCATGAAATGAATAGAATATTTGTAGGGGTTTTCGCTCCCTCTTTTTTTTTTGTTAAAGATCGAAATTTATTTCATCGAGTGAACATCTTCGGTAATATTTTCACAAGTGGTGCCTCGTGAAAATATTACCGATGATGTTCACTCCATTAAATAAATTTCGATCTTTCACCGAAAAAAAAAAATCCATCTATATCATGTACTGGGGAAGAAGAAGGTGAATATTAAGGGGGATAAACTGCGATACGAAATTCACCAACCATTCTTAAGAATATTCTTAGTCTTATTCTCCAAGATTTCTAAATTTGAAAGTAACGCAACTCCTGACTGGCTAAACCATTTGGTTTAGCCAATCAGAAGGTGTGTTATTTCCAAATTTAGAAAATTCTGGAGACTGAGACCAAGAACGTTCTTAAGAATGGTTGGTGAAAACTGGCCCAGGTTTCATGCCACTTTAAGATATTTGACAAGCAGTTTTTTTTTTCCTTGTATAGATCATCGTTAACCATGAAAAAGATAATACGCCTGGTCTTAGAACGTTTTTGACAACTTACCACTGAATTCCACTGATAAAATAATTGATTTCTATTGAGTATTCTTATAAAGAAGACTCGTGTTTTAAATACCATTTAGCTAAGATCGTGTAATTGTATATTTATATATTGAACCTTTTACCACACAATCCCGAGTTTTAACGACCTTCAGAAAGATGGCTTTTGAAAACATTTCCAAAAATGTTTTCTACCCTTCCAAACGCAATTTTAATTTTGAGTTTGTTTTTTTTTTTTGTCGTCCGCAATTGCTTCCAATTTGAACAACTCTAAAATTTTGTTGTTTAGTAAAGAGTTAAAAAGTCTGCTGATTAGAGCTATTTTCTTTGTTTTACGTAACAAGATCGTGGTTTAGCATTCTTCCATAAATGTTTGGTGTCTGTCTCCTTGGCCGTAAATAAACTGTTTCGATGAGCGTATAATATTTCATTAAATGTGTATACTTCCCTGTCGACGCGACTAATTAGAGACGACGTGATGGTTAGTTATGTACATATTCCTGGATCACTGACAGTTCTTTGCCCGAGGAGTTCGTTCTTTCCTTTCATGTCAGCGTTTGCTGCTGACAATTTTATTGCTGACAAAAAGTGCACAACACTGCCAGCAATGAAAAATGTCTCCCTGGGTTTTTTCTCTTATGAAATTTTGCTTTATGCAAGAAGGTCAGCATCACTGATCCTATTTCATTGGAACCTGCTTTATCAATTTTTTTTTAATTAAATTATTGATGCTGTGACTAAATACCTTGATGTTTTCTTAACACTCGTAGTTCGATTCCAGGGTAAAACATAGTTATTGTGCTGACACTTGGAAAGGTGTAAGTCAAAACTCACTAAAACATTTCTTTTTTAATTAGTCTTTTTCAACCTTAAATCACGAAAAAGAAAGTAAAACATATATGAAATAAATGGCATGCAACACGCGAAAAGGGACATTCGGACATTTGCGTAAAGTGTCGTCTCGGATCAGCCTGCGCAGTAGACTTGCGCAAAACAGAAAATTACATAAAAACTGAAAGCGTCGTTTCGGATTAGTCTGAGCGAAGTGTGCAGGCTGATCCGGGACGGCACTTTACGCCAATATCCGAATACCCCTTTTCACGTGTTGCAGGCCAAATGTAACATAAACTTGATGGTTCGAACCCTATTAGAAAGAATAGCACGCATGCGGGTGCCAACGCTCGGCTTAGTTGTTTTAGCTGAATTTTAAGTCAAAAAAGGGCCATAGCTGTGTCAAAAATATTTTGATGGTTACCCGCCCCTGTTGCATGGGTTTCGCTTTTGATACTTAATGACAGAAATTATAAAATGTTAAAGTTTTTTTGAAAATTCTAGATCGAGAAAGAAGCATTACATTCGAAGTCAAGGAAGAAGATACCTCTAAAAAAGAATTCAATTTTCAAGTAATTTTATGGTTTTGATAACAGATGCAATAATTGAAATACACAGGTCAGGGAGAGAAAACAGCTTGGTTAATGAATGAGACCTAAAAGTAAACACTTCATTGTTGTTGTGGCGAAACAAATTATGTTGGTTGTTGCCATGACGGTTGTTGTCTTTAAGTAGAGCGTGATGCACTACAAAGTGATTACAAGTCTGTGTGCTTTCAAATCTAATTAGAATCTGCCGAACATCATACAACACATTTTATCAAAAGCCTCATAGAGATACTTAAAAGGTTTCAAAAGCATGAATGAAATAGACATTTTCGGACAGTAGGACTGAATATCTGAATGGTTTATACATGCAGCCTTTGTGTTTTTATATATAAAACCAGTAAATTTGCAATATCTATGGCCACAGAGAATGAAAAGAACTGTCAAATTTGTTATTGAAAAAGAGTCCTAGTCAGGAGAAAATTACGTCAGGTCAAAATACTAAACAATGAGGGAATCGTGATAGTTTATTGCTAGAATCATTTGCATAACCCCCCCCCCCATCGAAAAATAAACAGCTACTTGTTGTTGCAAGACGGGAAATAGCGAACTCTTCTAATTGTATGATCATGTCTTTTCCGATTTTTCAAAAAACGCCGAATGTTAATTTACATTTCTTCTGTCTTTGAAATCACTCTACTGTTCTCTCGAAATAAAATTCCGACATCCTCGTGCTGTTGCTGTTGTGCTCTTGTGACATAGATGTTGCAACAGTATACCTGCGCAGAGTATCTCGACTCCACTTTCTTACTAGCAGCATGAATATGCAAGGCAAAGGTCGTACACAGTCACGTGACAAACATCATGCAAAACCCTCGATTGAACAAATGAATAGCCGCAAAATCCTAAACTGCATTTTCTATCCGCCGAAATCTATGCAATGTCGCAATCGCCAGGTGTAATATCTGTAATGAAGCCATAAGAATGATTATAGTTCGATAACAATATCGACGAAAAGGGTAATATTTAGCTTAAAATGAGTAGTGAGTACTTAAGTCATTTAACAGTTTTTCAGCCATCGCAGTGCGGCAGCTAAGTTTTTCATGTTTCAGTGGGAGTTACATGTACTATGTATGGGGTTTTGCTGTCTCTTGACCAAGACAACCCCAGACTGCGCAAGCGGGTCGATATTTTTTTTTTTTTAGATGAATTAAACCACTTGTTAACAAAGCACAGTTTATATACATGTATATTGAACTTTTCGTTTTTCACAAAGGCGTTAAAATGTTAACTTAAATTCTTGTACAGGAAGCTCACCTGTTACGCGCTTGCTTCATGATACAATGTTTATCAAACAACTCACACACAGCAGCTGCTGCCTAGAAACATAGATCCACATTCGTTTTTAGCTCCACTGGCCGAAGGCCAGCGGGCTTATGTCATGGCCCGGTGTCCGTCGTGCGTCCGTCCGTGTGTGCGTTAATTTCTATTTCAAACATCTTCTTCTCTGAAACTACCCATTCAAATTTGATGAAACTTCACAGAAATGATCCTGCCATGGTTCTCTTCAGAATTTCTTGAAAGAATTTGATTCCTTCAAAAACTCTGGTTGCCATGGCAACAAAACTGAAAAATATTGAAAATCTTTGAAAATCTTCTTGTCTGAAACCATAAGGCCTAGGGCTACCAAATTTGGCATGTAGCTTTATCTAGTGGAACTCTACCAATTTCCTTCAAATTAATAGCCCTGGGGTCAGAATTAGCTCCGCCCCGGGGGTCACAAGTTTTATATGGACTTATGTAGGGAAAACTTTAAAAACCTTCTGGTACCTAGCCATAGGGCCTAGGGCTACCAAATTTGGCATGTATCTTTATCGAGTGGGCGTCTACCAAGAGTGCCCAAATTATGGCACAGGGGTCAAATTTGGCCTGGCCCCGGGGGTCACAAGTTTTATATGGGCTTATATAGGGAAAACTTTAAAAATCTTCTAGCACCTAGCCATAAGGCCTAGGGCTACCAAATTTGGCATGTAGCTTTATCTAGTGGGTCTCTACCAAGGTTGCCCAAATTATAGCCCTGGGGTCAAATTTGGTCCCGTCCCGGGGGTCACAAGTTTTACATGGGCTTATATTGGGAAAACTTTAAAAATATACTTGTACCTAGCCATAAGGCCTAGGACTACCAAATTTTGCATGTAGCTTTATCTAGTGGGCCTCTACCAAGAGGGCCCAAATGATAGTCTTGGGGTCAAGTTTGTCCCCACACCAGGGGTCACAAGTTTTACATGGGCTTTTGAGGTGAAAACTTGATAAATCCCCTTGTTACTAACCATAATAAGACCTAGGGCTACTAAATTTAGCCCTGTCCCATTGGTCACATGTTTTACAGGGCCTTTTATTGAGGAAACTTTGAAAATCTTCTTGTTTATAACCACACATTCTAGACCTGTATTATTTGGTATGGGGCTTTGTCTTGTGGACCTCCACCAGGATTCAAGTAATTATAGCTTTGTGGTCAAAAATGGCTTTGCACGGGGGTCATAACTTTCTCGTAGGATTTTATAGAAAAAATTTTGTATGTCTTCAAATTTGAAACAAATTGGCCAAGTATTGTAATGTTTGGCTTGTAGTGTTATTACTTATTAGCCAGTGGAGCGATACAGGGCCATCATGGCCCTCTTGTTATTTAACCCTTTACCACACAATCCATTGTTAAACGACCAAGAAAGACTTCGAAGACATCGAGGGAAAGGGAAAAAATTCTTGTAAAAAGCAATTGTTCCATTTCCCACGTTTTCTACCCTACTACAGCTTACTTCATTAGTTCAAATTACCCATGAGTATTACGTCTGCAGATGCTTTGAATTAGGAAAATTCTAAAATGTGTCGTCTGGTACAGAGGTGACTAGCCATTTACCACACAATTACGACTTTTAACGACGCTAATGAAGAAGTCTTAAAAAGAACATTTTGTGAAAAAGAGAAAATGCTGGTAACCAGCATTTGTTATTTTCAAACAATGTTTTCATCCTTTAGAAAGACAAGTTTCATATTTTGAGTAACATTTAATTTATCGTCTGCTAATGCTTTCAGTTTGGAAGAATCTAAAATTTGTCGTCTGGTACATAATTGATTATCCGCCAAGTATATAAGATATATTGCAGTAAGTAGGCAAAAACCTATTTGAGCTATGCTCTGGCAAAAGGGTTCTTAATACATTTCCGTGGTGCAATGAACCAAACAAGCCACCGCATACCTATGGATCCATAAATTCCATTTTGTCTAACAACCGACTGAATTTTGAGGTGGATAAGTCCTATGACATGCATAAAACTGACAAATAGCAAAAAGTTTCGGCTCCTGTCAGCTTGCGCGGACTGCGCAGGCTGACATGGGTCGATACTTTTTGCAGATGCATTAAGCCCTCTTTTCACAGAGCATGGCGCATTTGAAATTGACAATAAAAGCATGGCTGTTTTTACCAAGGTATCTCTTGGAATATCAGACAGTAACGATCAATTACAAGTATCAGGCTACACGTTCTGTGTAATCTGATCTTGATTTACGCTGCTGGCCACAATACATTCAAATATGCTTATTTTTGTTAAATCTCACGCTTATCAAACAGAAAAATTCAAAACAAGGATTAGAATTTTTGTACTAATTTAGGGATATAACCTCGTTCAATGCACTTTTTTTCCCTTCAAATCCCCCAGCCTAGTATTGATAAAACACACGACATACATAACTATGTGAGCTTCCGCCGTGATAGCACTGAAATAATGTTAAAAGCAGCCTAAACACCATTCAATCAGTGAATCAACTGTTTTTCCACAGCATAAACTCTAGATAGATTTTATAGGGTTCCAACATTCTTGATTACCATAGAAATAAAATGTTTTATTGGTGAATCATAAACAAGATACAACAGACATTTTTTATGAACTTCATCAATGTTAAAAAAAGCTGCCTAGTCTCTGACTGAAATACGTTAAAGATAAAACAGCCAGGGGGAAAAAAACGCAGTTAAAACTTTACAGTTTGTCCAATGATTCAGACATTGGTCAGCTGTGTAAATATGGGTAAACAATAGATAAATTTTGTGTACGAGATAAAGAAATTGAAGGGATTTGTCCTCATTTAAAATCCGAAAAGACAGCAGCGATAGCTTGGCAGGCCTCCAAAACATGAACTGCATTTTCTATCCGTCGTAATCTGTGCATTCTTACAGCCGTCCGGGGCAACATTTGTCACGAAGATACAAGAATGATTATAGTTTCATAAAATAAGAATAAACTGGGTTAAAAACCGGCTGAAAACTGACTGAAAACAAGTACATGTATAGATGTGTCTTTAAACGCAAAAGTTCAAACTGCTCAGTGCTACACCATTTGACTTCATCGATCTTTGTCGAATTAGAATATTTATTTTGGGAATTAATCCGTTGTTTATTACCCTATTTAAGTTTAATGAACTAGAAAGATTTATTTGTTTACTATGTTCGTATTTCGTCTGTAGCAGACAACTCCATTGTTTTAAGCGGCCCCACCGTCTGCTATAAAGGTATATAACGTAAAGATTGTGAAGGGGGGTGGGGGTTTAATGCATCTCCGAGTTAGACAAAATAAATTTTATAGATCCATAATTATGTTTTGACTTGCTTGGTACCAAGCAAGTCAAAACATAATTATGGATCTATAAAATTGATTTTGTCTAACAACCAACTGAATGACGAGCTGTAATGGTCTTTTGACATAGTTAATTGACCAATAGCAAAAAAAAAAGAAATCAACCCAGGACGAACGAATATTGTCAGCTTCTTTCTGGCACTCTCGATTTTTACTTTCAGTTTATTTCCAACATTACACGACGCAAGGAGAACCACATCACAGTGGAAAACAAGGTTGGGATCCTCGATTCTTGTATGTAGTCTGGATCACCTGCCCCTAACACTCGTTATCGTACTCTTGAAGATCGGCAGGGTACCAGATTACCTTGTATGTCACAGACTGGAAACAATGAACAACTATGGCTATAGAGCAACCAGGCAGAAACAAAAACCTACAATTGGTAATATGAATACTACAGACCATCCAGCCACTTCCGAGCTATTCGGTTTTGTTCACAGACCTTCTTTATCTTAATGTCTCGAGAAATGTGTTATTAACAAAGGATTCAGGTGGAATAAATTCAGTCAATCAAAATGAAATTCATTAAAATAATAATCATCAACACCAGTATCACAGAGTTAAAATTTCCCAGGATAGGGGCAATTTTCCTGGGGGGGGGGGCGCAGTTTTCCTGGGCGGCAGTTTTCGGAGGGGGGAAGTTTTGGGGGGGGGGCGCAGTTTTCCAGAGAGCTGTATTCCTGATACTACTTTCTTAAGGTAGTAAACCCCTATCGCTTCTATTGCAACATGGAATAAAATTTCTTGTGAGTTGATAAATAAGGATTTACACTGATAATACTTTTGCACATTTTTAACCGACCAGAAATTCCTTTGATGTCTATCTTGAAATTATTTGTTGATACTTTTGTTAGTTTCCTGAAAAGGGAGGTAATTATTATCTCCCTTCGTAATGAGAATATAGTGGTTTTAGATTTATATAAGAAGGAAATCAAAGGACTCAAAATCCTGGAAAGTGGATCTGTCGAGTAGCATAAAGCTGTAATATGTTGTTATAAACAGATAATACACATGCAACACATGTATATATAAACATTTTACAATGGAGTTAGCAAGGGCTAGGAAAGTCAAAGTTGTTCTGCCGAGCGGGCTGCACAAGGAACTGTTATTCTAATTCTTTTTAAGGAGTTGTAATTTGATCCGTCAATCTGACGCAGTTTTTGCTGGATTAGATTACAGACTAAATATATACGGTAGTGACGAAAGCTAGGTTGAGGTGTATTAACTGAAACTGAAAGTTGAATTGGTACAGCGCAAGCGTGTACGACTGTATTTTTGGTCAAACCGATAATACATAGTACAGAGTGAGCACGCATACGTCGTTACGCATGATGTATTTGGTTCCGGTCAAAACGATCACAATAAGCGGAAAAGTGGCTCTGTTAAAGTAGTACAATAATACTCATTTTTAATCATAGCAAATTTTGTGGGATAATATTATAGTGGAAATGGCTGTTTTCCATTAGGGGTTTACTACCTTAAATGTGTAAAGATTTTACATTTACATTTTCACCTACGGTTCTATTCGTAGCCCATGTACAAAATGTGTCCTTAGTTAAAGGTCAGATCGATTTCTTTTCGTCATTTACTAAATGTAGCCTTTATAATTATATGCATTTTTTATGCTAATGTTTCTGTTATTTCTGTAAATTTTGGGCTGAGGGGCGTGGCCTTTGATATTGATAAATCACTGTATTGTTACTATCTGATGAAGCGGCAGCCATTGTATGAGAAGGGGACAATATGCACAATCATGCAAATCAGGCTTGTAATTAAATACCGCATAAAACTGTATTGTCCTAGGATTCATGCTCTTATGCCCATGATATTGAATTTGGTTCACAGCTTCCATGTATTCAAATTCAATAGTCGTTGCAAAAAAAAACATTTATTTGTTGGTTTTACTGTTTCCTGATATATAGAGGATATTTGTCTTTTACGGCAAAGGATCGAAATTTATTTCATCGAGTGAACATCATCGGTAATATTTTCACGAGTGGCGCAGCCACTCGTGAAAATGTTACCGATGATGTTCACGAGATGAAATAGATTTCGATCTTTCTCCGAAAAAAACAAATATTCTATTTATTTCATGCTTTTAACCCTTTCTGAGGGGAACTTAATCAAAATCCAGTACAGTTATTTTCGGTTATTCCCCGTGGCGTACCCCCTCCGCATAGCAACACATTACAATATTACGTCAAGCGCGAGAAATGTAAGGTAAATTACGACATATTTCCATCTGGTTGTGAGGCACGCGCATTTTACCTAGGTAACTAGTGCACGGGAACAACTGTTTCCGCCTTCAATTGGAGAGTTAGAATATAAAAATCGGTATTTTCACTGGTCGTTACCATGATATATCATAAAACAAGGTACAAGGGGCGTTTGGGCCACAGTATCACAAGAAATAACTAAGACACCAGGCTTAATGATGTGAATCCTACATCTGACCTTTCCTGCGAGAGAAGGTGATGTTGCCGATTAAGGAAGTAACCGCTACCCCTATTAGAATAATGACACGTGGTCATTAGTCTATCAAAAAAAGTGACACCCCTGTCATTTTACCCTCGTATTTCATTGTTGAACATAATAATCTCCAGCATATTTTGACTGGGGTTATTTTTTTTTTTGTCTAAAGAACTGTTACCTGTGGTAATTCCTTTTATGGGAATGGGTCACTTTACTGCGTTAGACCGGTTGCAAGCTAAAGGACTAACAACACTCGTCACAACTCGGTCGATTTTGTGACTGCATCTGACCTCTTCCTTATCGAGTATGCTTCTATTTTGTGATACAGTCACATGACCTTAAACATGGCGGCGCCCATGACAAGCATTTATCAGACAACAACAACTATAGTGAGGTTATTCTCGTCTATTATTCTCGTCTATTAATCTGTCGGTAAACATGGCCAATAAAATTTATTAATCAATCTAAAATGAAATGAATTTACAAACTGTTTGTCTACTTAAATGGATTAAAAAGATTTTAATCGACAAATTTGGCGCGTGTATTCTGTTTCAGTGGACTCTTACAACTTTACCAGAGAAGAAATATAAGTCGTAGGCGAATATCATGGTTATACAGCCGAGTGATTTGATCAACGGATGACCTGAGGTCTGCCGAATGGGTGAAAGAAGTCTGCATTCCGATATTACAGTGATTAGCTTAGAGTTCCATGTAATTCTTTACCAGACGAGATTGCGCGGATTGCGGAGGCTGATCCGAGACGACACTTTACGCAAATGTCCGAATGCCCCTTTTCGTGTGTTGCAAGCCGTATCATATTTATAGTATACTGTACTATGCTTTACTATGTTATGCTGTACTACTCTATACTATACTATACTATTCTATACTATAATATACTATACTATACTATACTATACTATACTATACTATACTATACTATACTATACTGTTTACTTCCATCCTCCTTCTCTGAATATTGCTGGCTCTCAGGAACTTGACCAACCATCGATTTGTTTTTATGGTATTGTCCAGTTCGGTTATTAAGTCCCACCTGGCCCTGTACTGTGAAGGAATTGTTTGATGTTCAATTTAAAAATAAATAAATAAAAAGAAAATATCAGTTCGATGATTTAGCCTTTGAATACTTTCTAGACTTCACTTTTAGATGAACTTTCCATGTTTTTTCCCTTCCTTATCAGTTGGACGAACTGATAGCTAGATGAGACCTACAACACCCGCGAAAAACACGAGGATGAATAAGGTTGCGTTGGGACAAGTAAACATGAGCCTGATTTGCATATGTCACTGGCTTAATTTAAGCACACATCTTGAACCTCATCGAGATGAAATCTGTTCAGTCTATGATTTCCTAGGTAGACATCAGTCCATTTGGAGTGGTAGAGATTTATTAGTTTATGTCATTGCTTTCATATTTAAAAGAATTGCAAGCTATAATAGAAAGAATTATTTTCTGTGAGGAAGTATTTGGCAACTTTTTTTTATTTTACATTTTAATCTTGGTCACTCTCGATGGCAATTTAGTTTAAACATATTTATTTTACATCGATTGAGAAACAAGTTCTTACAACTTATACTAATCTCTCTCGATTCTGCTTCCTGGGAACTACGCCAGTACTCGCGCCGAATGTGTGAGCCAGTGAACAATCCCAAAGCTCCCGGGTATGGAACTTGGGACCTTATGGTTACGAGGCCGACGCTCTACCCCACAACCACCGACACTACATGGACTAGCGAGCTTATGATCGCTAGTCTTACAATATCTGGAATGGTTGGAAGATTCAGCCGGTGGAGTTTCTTTTACAAGAGTATCATAGCGTAATTTGGACCGCAAATTTCGTATCGTTCATAACTTCCTTAACCGTTTATCACTCATTTCCGTGGTTTTACGACCCTGAGAGAAAGGGTTACCGAAACATGCTGGTTATTGCAGATAACCAAATTTTTTCCCTTTATCTACTTTGCTTTGTGCCCCTGAAAGACAAATACCATCAGCTGAGCCACATTTTCTCTGTCATCTGCAAATACTGTCAGTTCGAACAAGTCTATAATTTCGTTGCTTGGTAAAGTGTTACAATAAAAAATACATAAATAATGCTCGGGCAAAAGGGGTTGAGTACAGTCCGGGATGCATTATAGCATGGAAGTCATCACATAATTATGGAACCATGACATCCATTTTGTCTGACAACCGGTTAAATCATGAAGTTGGCCGGTCACTGGACATGCAGAACATTGACCAATAGCAAAAAAGGTTTGAACTCATGTCAACCTTCGCGGACCGTGCAGGCTGACCTGGATCATTACTTTTTAGCAGATGCATTAAAACCCACTTTTCACTAAGCATGGTCCGTTTGTTGCTTAACTACATCTTGTATCTTAACACTTTCTTCTGTAAGGCGAGGAAGCACTAATGTTTTATATTATATTTCATGTGTCTATTTTTTGAAATGTTATGGGTAAAGAAATGTCGTAATTTAAGCTGGGGGGGGGGATTATTTCCCCGTCATAGTGAATATTTTCCTCCTGCCGAAAATCTGGAACTACTTTTTTAAGGTTTTTAAGTTTTAAAAGTGGCATTCGTTGACAAAATAATCAGAGGAAATATGATATATAATTTATTTCTGCAATGCGTCTCTTGCCGTTAAACATGTTTTTGTGGTTTGCATGGACCTTGCACCCGTTTCATTATACTTCACAGACCTTTCTTACGAACATGAAAGTTGGAAAGAAATGCATAGCTGAAATACAAACCGCACCTGGCGGGATGCGAACCCGTGCGGAAAAGATCCTCTTTTTTCGAGGTTTAAAAGATTAACACTGTAACCACTGAGCTAAAGAGAATTCTTCCTGACGCAGATGTTAGGTATTGATTTTATAAGGGAAGAAGCTATGCAGTGAGGAATGAATGATCTCCCGTAACGTAATACCCTGCACCTGCAAGGCATGCGTTTTTTTCGTGTTCACAGTATGAACGCCTCACTTTGACCTCGTAAAGTTCGAGCCTATTTTAGTTTTTTGATGAGATAAATCTCAATAAAAATATAACCATCCGTGTATTTTTAGAACATATGTCACTGACATTATTTTTTCTTTTAGTCTTTTCATAAGTTACACTTATGATCAATTTAATGTATTGCATTAGTTGCTATAGCGCGTTATAATATGACCTTCGATATCAACGGACCATAAAGATTCATTCATTCATTCATCATTCATTCATTTTCACAATTGAAATACAACACTGGTCCGCGTCAATGTCGCCAAAAAGGACGAATTTCAAAGTATCTGGTTCTCAGATAAAATAAATTCTACAACGTTCAAATCTGTGGCATATTCAATAAATCATTTATTCAAATGTTTCAAATACTGTCGCTAAATTTAAGTCATTCATTGAATCATAAATTAGTTAAGACCTTTTTTTATGAGTCAGTATAGTACAAAATTAGAAAAGCAATTACAAAAATATTACAAAAATAGTTCAGAAACTGTTTAGTGATAAGTTATTACTATGCATTGAAATAGATTTACCTACATGTATAAACCTTTTACCAAACGACTAAGTTTTAGAATGGTCCAAATTCAAAGCACTTCCAGAAGACAAATATATTTCAAATGATGGAATTTGTATCAGAAAGGACTTTGTGGGAAAAGAAGAAAATGCTTGGAACCAGCATTTTCTTCTTTTCCCACAATGATTTCAAGAATCCTCCTTTTTCAAGTCGTTAAAACTCGGGACTGTGTGGTAAGGAGTTGAAAAATCTTGAGGTTATGTGAAAATTCTCCACATGTTGGTAACTTTATTCAAAAAGGTATTACAAAATAATCTAGTTCTACGCCTAGTTTGCGATACTTTTTTTTTTTCAAAGCAGTGTGTAAAACTAGCGACCTAACAGAAAAGAGGAAACAAACACAACCAAAATACTTATTCAGCGTCACGGTCGAAAGCGGGCTTTGACGGACGGAAAGATCGAGATAAGACGGCAAAGGACGTGCAGCCCAATCTTGGATCTGTACCGTCTGCTTGTTTAGTCAAAAAGATGAATATCTTTCTGCGTTTCAGTGTATTTTATTTGTAGTCGGTCGAAAGAGGTCGAGATTATAATTATATTTGGCGACGATATAGAAATCTAGGCCAGTTCTAACAGAACATTCCTTAGCAATCTTAGTCTAATTCCCAAGAATTTTCTAAATTTCAAAGTGACCAAATTGGTACTTGGCTTAACCAAATGGTTAAATCAAGAATAAGACTACGTTTACAATTTAAAATGGTTGGCCCTGGACCCGGTTTAAGTCTGCTGACCGACCCCATTGCCGACCTAAGTTGAGTTAGTTACTAAAGACCCATTTCACTAACATTAACAGACTTAAGAAACATTCTCAAATCTTCAGTTGACACAACATTTCACACACAACTCAGCAAAATAATGGACTTAAGTCTGTTAAAATGACTTCAGTCCATCATTTTTGCTGAGCTAAGTCTGAAAAGTTGTGCCGCCTTAGGATTTGTGAATGTTTCTTAAGTCTGCTAATGTTGGTGAAATGTGTCTGAAATAATGAAATCAACTAAAGTCGAGTTTGTCAGAAGACGTCGCCATTGCCCGTGCTTATAACACTTTAGTCCATGCTCAACTGAGGTCGTGCTCAAACTTGAAGTCTCATTTATGCTTAAGATAATATGAAAATCTGAAATGAAGACTGTTTTGATAGACAGAGACAAATAAAAGCTCTAAAGTTTGAGAAGTTACCCCATAAGGTTAACCAAACTATTTTTATACAACTTTGAAATTTCATGCTCAGCTGAGTTGAGCACGCAAAAAGTTTAATAAGCATTGACCAAGGCCTACGACAATACCTCGACGTTTTTTTCGAAAACAGCCGAGCAAAACTGCAGTTAACAAGATTAAAAACGCCCTTGTAAAATTCGGAAAATGGAAGATACTAGCTATATGGACACACGCAAAAAATGCAGAGGAAAATGCTCATGAAGAGCAAATCGCATTTTTTTTTTTTTGGCGTTCTGACTTTTTGGTATTAATTAGTCTCGAAAGAACAAAAAGTCATTTAATATAAATGTTTATCAGACATTTTTATTTTACGGGCCTATTTGCCGGCACATTTATGCTACTGTACAAAAGGGTTGCTACCGTTAATCCACACTATGTAGTGCTTATTCACACCTCAGCAAGTAGGTATAATAGGATATAACCTTTTTTTTTTCTAATTGGTCATGTAATATTTTTAAGAGTTAACCTGAACACATTATTGTACACATTGCATATATTTTCAGATACACCATTTTTGGCAGCAACTGCTCCTTTTCCAAGGCTGGGTTGGATTAACTAACATCCAATCTTGAAAAATCTATAATAATATCCTATTGAAAATGTAACTTATAAACAGCATTTTGCAAAGCAATGAGGATAACGACGCAAGTGCTATCGAGTTTACTTTTCATAATTATTTTCTTCATATTGAGCCAAAAGAAGTTTCAATAAAGAAGTTTCAATATTCACAGCCAAATACTGGACTGGGCTGTCTTTTATCTTACAAGATCTTTTTATTACGGGTCCTGTGTGGCTCAGTGGTAAAGTGTAGGACTCGTGACCTGGAGGTCCCAGTTTCGAGCCTCACTGGCTCCACTGGGCTTTTCACAGGAGTGTCCTTGGGCAAGACGCTTCAGAGCCTAGCCTAGTACTGGTGAAACCCAGGAAAACATGAATATGTGAGCTGTCGCCGTGATATGACTGAAATAATGTTGAGAGCGGCTTAAAACTCCATTCAAATAAAACTCCTTTTTATTACACTGTTTTCAGAAGTCTGCTGCAAGACGAACACAGTCGTCTGCACGCAGGTATGGGTAACGCAACGAACCGAAATTTCATTGGCTTAACAAATTAGTTTCTGTTAATTTCAAAAATGCTACAAGTGGGAACGGTTGCGGTAAGAACATGTATGTACATGACTTTCGAAACGATTTGACTGAAACCGCTGAATGTTCGTATCTTTTTTTGATTAAACAAAAACCTTGGACGCAACACCAGTACAAACGAAACTTCATTTCGGTTGTTTACCTCTTTACCACAGAATCCCGAGTGTTAACGATCCTTTTGAAGCCCTTTAAAAATATTGTGGGAAAAGCAGAACATGCTGGTAACCAGCATGTTGTTCCATTCCCCCAATTTTTTCTATCTTATTGAATAAGCAAGTTCCTCCATAATTAGAGTCGCTTTTAATTCGTCTGCAAATGCTTTCAATTTGGACAAGTCAACGTTTTGTTGATTGGTAAAGAGATAAAATTATAGACTATAAAGATCGGACTTAACAATTTGATCCTAAAGCTTTACTGGCAGATACTTTGTAACAATCAACAACATCAAAATTTTCGAAACGTCTGGACAACTATTCAGCGAACCTTGGGTATAATCTGTTATCACATCCATCGGCTGTTTTACGACGTGCGATTTTCACGTACGCCTTACACATTCCTTTGTCGGAAATAGACTGCTTTAAATTGCTCGCAGAACAATGAAACCCCACTTACGAAAAGTATATATAATGTCTTACTAACTTATTATGTACAAAAACTCTCTACTGATGCAGGAGCACTCAGTTTTTTTTTTTCAATTAGAAGACCTGAGGCTAAGGATAATTGTGAAGGGTTCCGAAACACAGAAACTAGCTTGAGTGTATGTTTCAGGAAGTGTCAGTACACAAAGTGAAACCGTGTGACTGTATTATGTGTACACCCTTTATTTCCTGTGATTGGTCATTTTCAGTCGGTTCCGACTCGTGACACTTTCTGATTTTATGTAAATGGAAAACCAGTCTGCACGGGAAGTACTGGCTGGTCCGACCTTGAATTTACTGTGTGTGATAAGGTGTAATTTTGATTTTTTTTTTCTTGAAAAAAACTGAAACTGCATTATTTTGGGATTTTTTTTTTGTTCGAAACAGTCACTTGATTTATTTGGCAGTTTTACTTTCTAAGCAGATCCATGTAGGCATTTTACAATTTCAAGGTGGTTTTCAGCAGAACATATCAAACAATTCTCGACAGATTGGACCAAAGATCAGAATCCGGTGTCTACAAACAGTGGCGTGGCCAAGAATATCATAAATATTAAGTATACAAAAATATTGTTGATTCCGCTTGGCTTCGCGCCTGATCTATGTATACGTGTAGTCCGCCCTTCATTCATTCTCCCTAAGAAATCCAAATAACGCAATATCATATTAGAAACCATCCACCACAATACGCTAGTTTAAACTCGCTCTGTGAAACAACCTCAGGTAGATCTATCTCTGCGGATAGAGAATGTCAAGATCAGGTTGAAAAACAAGAGTGTAGTTTAATCTTAGAATTACACTGAATTAATCTGCCCCAACTTAGCCTAGTATTGCAGTATTAAGAATTTAACCTCGGTAAAATTAGCATCCTTCTCGCTGATATCAAAGTAAGGCCGAATGTACACTTGTGTTTTAAATCTAAATGCATACGTTTCTGCGTTTTATGAATTCATTGTAATACCTTGTTCAACCATCAATCTTGTACCTGAAAGCACATTCATTAACTAATTTTCAATGCCTTCAACGAAACGGACAAAAAATGCAACAACTAAGTGAACGTAAAGGGTGTGTTGAGGCGTCACGTTGAACAACGCATGCTTTTGGATGAAACACAATCTCTATTCTTTGCCCCCCGGCTACACGGGTTAAATTACAACATGGAGATCAAATAAACTTTGACGTCGAAAATTGTACACATATTCATCAAGCATATTTATGTTGATGGGGTTTATATCAAGAATGATATTTCATAAGAATAAGGTAAATGATATTTAAGCCAGCTACGCCAACTTATGATCTAGCTGTGTGATACAAATTAATAACAGCTGGGAGAATCGTTCGACACATTTTATCTCTATGCATCATGTCTTCTATATACCTCCATTGTTTCGCTCCCTTAACGATCTTTATAAACAGTAACTAAAAGAGCAACGCGGTAAACATACCCAGTTTTGTGGGAAAATATCTAAGATTTGCGTTTAGCGACATAAAGGTTACAACCTTTTATCTCGACTTTGTTGTGTTCGATCGGTATCCTCGAGAGGTGAGTGTATTGGGAGGAATAAATAGAACGTTAGCGAGTACATGGAGTATTTGTGTAGGCCAACCTTAAATCTCCATATATTGTAAGACGGCCAAATCTTTAAGCAAATACATGTTGATCTATCCGCATAGAACTGTTGTAAACTTCTTACCCAAGTAAATTTTCATACATTTCATACCGAGAAGAGGATTGACCCATTTATAGTCGCAAGAAAATACTCGTTGTTTTCTCAAGTATCGGACACCCTTTTTTTACACAGATTTTTTCATGATAAACTTCTTTTGTGTTTAAAGAAACATAAAAAGAAAAAGAAAATTACTTTATTTTCTCTAATGGACTTGAGGAGCCCAGTGATGTACTTCAGGTGTTTTTCTTTAATGTTCAAAGAATTCAAAGTTTGGTGAAATTGAGAAAAACCAGAACATTACAATGGCTTGAAACTGTGAAGCTTTGTTATTGGGAGCATTGAAAAATTCGCAAACGTTTCTTCAGATATGGAGTACAAACTAGAAAAGGAACTCCAAAGTGAAGAAAACTTAAAACACGCCGTTTTCACATTTCTTACTCAATAAAACTTTTCAAGCCTTGTTTAATTTAATCCTTGCCGAAACGATTCAGTAGTTTAATGACCTTTAGAAAGGGGACTTTTGAAAATATGGAAGGGATTTCAAGGAAAGAATGATGGTAACCAGCATTGTCTTCTTTTTCAGCAATGGTTTCTATTCTTTTGGAGACAAATATTATCTCTAGAACCACATTTTAATCTGTCGTCTGCAAATGCTTTCTAATTAAAAAAAGAAAGTTAAAACTACGGTAGTTGTTACCATAATTTTTTTTACTACAAAGAGTTAACAATTTATCTTAGTATATATATACCAGAGCTCCAGATAGAGGTAGTGATTTTGATTTCAAACTTGAAAATATTAATTATTCTCAACTAAACCCTATGTTGTGGGTACTCATTACAATCGTCTCGTCGAGACGATTCTAATGAGTACCCACAACATAGGGTTGGAAGAGAAATAATTAATTTAGAATACCATCACCCTCCCCCCTCTTATCTGGAGCTCTGATATATGATCGATGTGCATATAACACTGCATTTTTTTACGCATACATAACACAAGAAAGAACACATTTCTCGCCCAATACTTCATCTCGAAAATTTGTTTGCACAGTTTTCGACGCCTAGCTGTTTAGAGTGGATTTTGGCATACATATTACAAACGAAATCGTTAGTAGGCAAGATAATATGATTAGCAATGCAGCTGCTTTTATTGACGGATATAAACTATTTTTGGATATTCTGATTAAAATATAAGTTTCAGGATGAATTATTTCTCTACCTATCTGAAATACCAATTCAGTCTTCTAATTTAAGTCATTTACAAAAAAAAATTTGGACCTTTCCAAATCCACAGCATTTGCAGACAAGAAATCAATAGTAGCTCAAATGGTGGAAAAAGTCTTTAAAAAGGTAGAAAACGTTATGGAGGGAAAGCAGAAAACGGTGGTTACAAGCAATTGCCTCTATTCCCATAATTTTTCAAAAGCCTTCCTCCTTAGGGTCTTTAAAGGTCGGTATTGTGTAGTAAAAGGTTAAAAGTAAAAAGCTACCCAGTAATGAAAATGAAAACTTTTCAAATTGATCGAAGATTGATATTTCCCCAAATTAATTTGAAATCGCCGAATAACAAGCAGGCGTGTGTGTATATTTAGAAAACGTGGCACTCTCTGTCTTGGCTGGCATAGTTTGGTAATTTCGGTTACGCAGACGAGCATGACTGTGCTTTGCCGAAAGCCGTCCTTTTTGGTCGTTTTCCTTACATGACTAAAGCCATGGTCACATTTACGGTCATGCACGTAGTTGTCCGTAGTTCATTTCAAACGTCGTCTGCCGTTGTGCTATTACGGTCAACTACGTTGAAGTACGTTCAAAGTAGGTTCAAACTTGGCAATATAGAAAGTCTAAGTAGGTTGAACTACGTGTAAGTACGGTTAACTACATTCAACTGCGTGCAAAGTGGCTAGGGTTAACTAGGGTATTACTACGTCAAACTACGGTTAACTACGTTAAACTACGTATAAACTACGTTCTAAGTACGCACAACTACGGTAAATGGTCAACTGCGTTCAGCTACGGTAAAACGTTGTAATTGTGCCTGCTCAGTACGGGTAAGCTGCAGTCATTGTATTTTAACCGCTGTCACACCTTACGTAGTTGACCGTAATGGGGAATTACCGTAGTTGGCCGTAGTTGAACGTATTAAACACTACGGTTAAGTAGGGTCAATTACGGTTAACTACGTTCAAACTACGGTCACAGTAGGGTCAAAACATCGTAGTTAAACGTAACAAATTTTTGGACATGTTCAAAAATTATGCGCCTACTACGGGCAAACCGTAAGTTTAAACTACGTTCGTTACTACTTTGAACTACGGCTTTCTACGTGTAACTACGATCAACTACGTTTAATACGGTCGACTACGGCCATCTACGGTCATTCCCCACTACGGTTAACTACGTAAGGTGTGACCACGGCTTAAGAGGGCGAATGCAGGTATCTCACGATTGCCTGGGTGGGGACTGAATTACCTTTGAGGCTGATGATGTGATGGACTGGTGATATATACATGTTCTGCATATAAATTGTGTGTATAGTCGATACATCCAGACAGTCTAAATGAAAACGTGTATTTTAGAATCTACTAAATAATTACTGAGAGTTTTATAGGGTACACATGAATGGCATCTCAATTCTGTTTTATAACATTTTGATTCGCATGTGTTTTTCAACAAATTTACTCATTGTTTTTGTAAACAAATCTGAAACTCGTGATAGTGAAGTCGCTAAGCCTTTACCAAATAAACCGGTTTTTTTACAACCAAGTAGAAGAAAGCGTTTGAAGACATTTTGTGAAAAGGATACCAGCATTTCTCCTTTTCACACGATGTTTCGTACCTTTCAAAATAAAATCTTATTATCATTTTGGCCACATTTAATTCGTGGTCTGCCCGAAACAATGGACCGGTCTAAAATTTTGTTGCTTGATAAAGAGTTAAGACATACTCGTGACACACTTGTTACTCGTGACACACTTGTTACTCGTGACACACTTGTAAAGCCTACATTACAAACCTACCATATTTGGTTATTTTAGTTTGTCATTATTTACACTGCTTTTTTTTCGGCGTAGCTGAATGTGCTGGCTTTTGACCTACTTTTTTTATAATGATAATAAACGAATAAATAGGAATTTATGATTGGTCAACAATTTACTTTAAGGGCCCCTGCTTATTTGCGGGCAACTTTACGCCGTCTGATATTTATCTTGTTACATGTCAAGACCCTTTCTTACAAATAAAATCAAACATGAACTTTGTTCTGGATGTTTTTTTTTTTCCACACGCCAAAATTAAATTCTCTTTAAAGATATCTCTTGCATTATTGTATAGCGTTAAGAAAGAGACGCGATAAATACAAAGCCTGATTGGTTAAAAATGGTAAATATAGAACGTTTCACAACTACTGTTCAATATCTGCAATTGCAACAAGATGTATGTAGGGGTTTTGTTGTCGTTGTTATTGTTTTTTTTTTTTTCAGTCTGTTAAATAACACATTCATCCGTATAACTGTTAATTATCATCATGTTTTGCACAACAATTCCATTAAACTTAAGAATGCTAAGTTAAATTGGTGATTTTTTTTCTTAAAAAAAAAAAAAAAATGGATCAATCGTATCAATAAAATGAATGAAATAGGTGTTTAAGGGCCTGCATTTAGTTTTAAAATTTACACTGAACTTGCTGAAGTTGCACTTGTTTCGCTTTTATTCAGATGAAAATAAGAAGTAAAAGTGAAACCACAAAAATATAACAAGTAAAAATGAAACCACAAAAAATATATCTAATCAAAATAAAACACACTACAACAAATTTTGATATAAAAACACCAATGGGTAATATATTTAAGGTTATGAGCAAAATAAGTCGTCAACCTAGTATAATGAAGTAAGTTATTAACCTGTCTGACGCTTATAAGGCAACTTGAATACGAAACCATTTCTCTGTGTAGCTGACTAGCTGTATAAAAAATGATTTTGACCTTCATCTTGAATCATTCTTATCTCGGTCAACAAAGAAAGGCATTTAGAAAGTAGTTGTTTCATCAGCTTGCATTATTATTCGTTATTAGTTACTATCATAATTTCAGATGAGAGTTTAAGGGCGCAAAATTTTATACGTGGAAAAAAATCATGAAAACTGATATAGTGATGAAAATGTATCATTTTCAAATTGATTTTTTTTCCCCCGCAAACATGATTTTGAGACTAATTTAGAAGCATTTGAGTGTTCATTTGCTAAAACGCGTGTGGTTATGTGTTATACATTAATTATACATGTATATTTTTTGTATGTTATCTGCATTCATATACACTATATAATAATTTTTGTCGTTGTTGGTATTTGAAATACGCCGGGGTTGTTTTTTTTTTTTCGAATTCGCCAACATGTAAATGAAGTATAGAAGAACTAATCGTTGTACACGTGATAAAAAAAAGTACTCCTATGAAAACTTAAGCCTCCGAACTCTCTGGTGGTATAGAACATCTATATAGATTATATCTCATCATGGACTATTTCTCATTATAATTGGAAAATGATTAAGTTGGATAGAGCCTATCAAGCCATGTTGCTTTGTAGTGCACCGTGTTAAATAGAAACTTGATACTCCTTTGATGAAACATCTACAACTATTTTGCACTGACCTATCACACATCTTAAAATCTTGACAACCTAGGTACAGATAAATACACATTTCGTTAGCATTCTTTACCTTTTATTTACTTTTATTTCATGAAGAGGAAAAGAAATGAGGTTGTTCAAACAACTTACCAGATGGCTATAACTACACGTAAATGGCCTCACTATTCAAATGCGAATTCGCACGGCCTTAACAAGGTATCTGTCCATCAAATCTGTTCTGCAAAACAATTGCTAAAATGATACAAGCTCTTATCATTTATTCACTAACTGGTACAAACTTAAAGATTTCATGACCACTCTATAATTGTTTGGCTTGTCTGGTACAGTAATGGTAAATCGTGTCCAAATTTTAAACACCAACATACTAATGATACTTTATTTTACGATCAAAAGAGACAAGAAATATCATTAAAAACAAAAAGCGACGACTTAAGAGGCACTTGAATATGATTACTGAAACTCTTTTGTGGTTCAATGTGAAGAAAAATAACGAAAAGTAACTCCGCCAGCAATAACTATTGCCTCTTTTTCCTCATTGTTTTGTTTATGTTGGAAATTGCAATTTTCATTAAATCTATTTTTCACCATAAGATGTTAATCCGAATCAATGTTGCAAAATGTTTATTAAGTGCCAAAATGATCTGCTTAAAAGTACATGTAGACGTACAGTCATGGGTTATATTGTAACGCTTAAGCAAATCTATATTATTAAGCAATTAATACAAGAAAAGGATTATTCCCCTAACGTATTCATTTGCTATGGAGTGAATAAGCGCCCTAAGCTAACGTTTAGCGATAGCAATGTTTATATGTTGGTCACATGGTGTCATAAATGTGACTGCAAATAGGCGTGGACCTCGCGGAATAAACCTGTCCGCATTTCAGATGGTGGTTACCTTTCACGTCTCACCTTCTTATGTCAACCGTCAAACTGAAATCCTGTGACGACAAATCACTCCTCTGTTTCAAGAAAAAAAGGTCCTCATAAATTAATAATTCAATATTAGTTTTTTTCATGAACATTGGAGAGCTCTGATTGGCTGAAATTTTTTTTTCATAGCTCCATGAAAAAAAAAAAAAAAAAGCTATGCCGGAACTACTTTTGCAGTCAATCTAATTTAAACAAACATGTATACGAGATTCCATAATGTTTTTTCTGTCTGATTTTATATCCAGTCCGAATTTCACATTGCTAGCTAAATTTATTTTCTCTGAACATTGAAAAAAAATATCCAACAGTAAATTCAAAGAAAGAGCTTAAACTCGTTTTCACTTTGCTGAGTCCTAACAAACTTATTTTCAACTTACTTCTAGCGTATTGAACTTATAATAAATCTACTAAATCTGCCAATGTTCAATACTATAGTTACGTCATGAATTTACGTCATTATTACGTCGTGAACGAGCAGATTTACCGCGCTATGAAATATCAATGAAATGGACATTAAATGAATACGCAATGTTGGATTTACAAAAAAAAAAAGCAATTAGAGTAAAATTTAAGTGCATATTTGTTGTCTGTGATATTGAATTATAAGGAATGAATATAATTTCTTTTTTTAATGGAGGTATGAAAAAAAAAACCTAATCACAGTGTGATTAGGATTTTTTTGTTTTTTTTTTTCCATACCTCCATAAATACAAAAAAAGTTCTCTTCATTCCTTGAATGAAAAGACGCGTCTGTGTCATTTGATATGTGAAAATAACAGGCGGATTGAAAAAACTGTGCAAACCAATTGCACAAACGATGAACTTCAGAGTTATACGTCAAAGAATAAGCTATATAATAGATTTGAAATTTGCCTCGTTTTGCAGATTTGACATGGCCTTGTTTATAAAGTCTACATCACGGATGGATAAATAAGAGAAATACCCCATAACACTCCCAAATTAAAAAAAAAAAAAAAATCGAAAATACCCCCAAAACACTGTGATTATACCCCAAACCACTTTCTAAACTCCTAAAACTGCATGCAGAACTCTTAGATACATGTTTTTATGGAAAATAGCCATGAAATAATGCTGTCAAAAATGTTATCTTCCGTCAGATGAATGAATTTTTAATGAACTGTTAAAAACCTATTTGCTGGCAAATTTGTACCGTCACCTTCCATTAGTACTTTCAGTACTTTGATTTATTATTGGCAACTTACTTCTCATTCATTCGAGTATATCAGTAACAAGAAGTAGGTCAAGAGCCAGTGTAGTCAGCTACGCCGATAAGGAGTTTAAGATCGTTTTGGTAACGGTAACTCTGAGAATAACGGCCATTAAGTGAAAGGTCCATACAAATAAAGACTAAGATATTATGACTTTTGTTAAATGTTAGCTTCTTTGATTTTTTACGTAGCTGGTTTTTGCCCTACTTCTTGGTATTAGTCTGGCACGAAAAAAAAAAGTTATTTTTTGTGATTGGTAAAATTAGGACATGTTTATTCTGATGGCCTACTTGAAGGCCTGTTCATAACGCCAGTACAAAAAAAAAGGCCAGCTATACAGATCAAAATAGCATTTATATCATATTCACATATACGTACCAGTCGCACATGCATGTGAGTCATGCGCTGTGAAAGGGGTGTTGAATGCATTTGCAAAAAAGCACAGATCTCGATTTCAGCAGTATGCGCCGGCTGACATGGGTCGAAACTTTTAGCTATTGGTAAATTTTTATGCATATCCAAGGAACACTCTGCCTCTTGATTCAGGCCTTTGTCAGACAAAATGGATTTTATGGATCCATAATTATGTGACGACTTGCTTGAGGTATTATAATCCATCACGCTCATGTATTAGCTGGTGTATATTAACCCTTATCCTGATAAAAAAAAAAAAGTTAAACTTTCAAGCCGATAGTGAAAAACCCGAATAATGTTGTTTCAAGAAGAAAAGTATCTCCTTATCAGACAATGTAGATCCAAGATCAGACTGCACGTTCTGTGCAGTCTGATCTTGATCTACACCGTCTGCAAAAGGTAAGTGAGTCGCGCTTAGCAGCTTAAGAATCTATGTGAGAAATATTTGAGAATCCGACTCCCATGGCTTTTGAGATAAGATTTTATTGAATTCAACTAGAATAAATTTTATTGTCAGCTCTCTAAATGCTTGTGGTACACTAGATTTTCCGGTCTCGTCTATAAATATCTTTACCTTTACAACAAACAATTTGCCACACATTTTCCTGTATCTGTACCGACATGTCATTTGAGAAAGCTGCGATATTATATGCTACGTTTTTGTTATCTTTGATAAACTACGGTCTAGAGAGTTTAGTGTGTATTCGGCATATGTGAAGTATTCATGTCGTGACCAGTTACCATTTGCTCGAAATTGATAAAAAGTACTAAATTTAGAACATAATTATGTGAAAGTAAAAAAATAAGGATTTTGTGTAAAATTAAAGCGATTGATTTAATGGTGTTTTACGACGCTTTCAACATTATTTCAGTCATATCACGGCGACAGCCTATTACTTATTCATATGTGTCCTTGGTTTCAACAGAATTAGGCTATGGCTCTCTTGAAAGTATCTTGCCCAAGGCACTCACAGTGTTTCAACTGAAGCTCGAACAGGGGCCTCCAGTCCTACACTTTACCACTAAAGTCATGGAGGACCTCTTCTTGTGTACAAAACTTGGGTATTCATTATACATTAAGTATACATTAACATTAATGATTCAGACGATAAAAATCTCCACGTAAACAAAACTTTAATCAACTAAAGGAGAGAAAGAAAAGCTCTGAAAGTTAAGGGGATAGGGAGACTCTGTGAGGTGTCTTTAATTACATTTTATTTATATGAATTTTGAACTGTATGCTCGACTGAGCTGAAAACGAACAAAAAAAATCATAAGCACTGGCAAAAAGGGTCTTTCTGTCTGTTTATGAAGTGTTCCCACTTATACACTTGTACGCTTCAGTAATCAAAATATATCATAACTTCGCGTTACTAAACAAAGGTACATGTAAACATGTGTATGTTTATATATTTCTTACACTTATAAAATGGTCTAGAAATTACCTTGTTTATACACAGTAAAACAGGGATATTCTTCGTTTAGATGCTATCATTTCCTCTTTTTCGGTAGGAGGGGGTGAAAAATGACAGCACGTGTGCTATTTATGATGCAAAAAAACTACCTCCATTTTCTCTAACTCTATTTTCCTCTGTTCTTCTGCAACCAAGATAAGAGAAACTACATAATCTCAGTCTAACTCGATGTGGATAGTCTTTTTTCGGCGTAGGTGTATAAATGTGCTATTGACTAACCTATTGGTAATAGTCTCAAATGAATAAATAATAAATTACTATTGATTTAAATATGTAAACCTATGCAAAAAAAAAAGTAATGATTAGTTAAGAATTTGCCGATGTTTGAGAAATATATTCGTGCTTGAATAATCGCTTGATAATGATTTTTTTTTTTTTTAACTTAAAGTTTTACGGTGTGGCAAGGGAGGTGTTTAACAATGAGATAACACTCATTACCTTTATAATACCAACTACATGAAAATAGTTGCTATAGAATAAATGCCTATATTACTGAACAAAATTGACCCGTCACTCATTTACTTTCGTCGAAACTCGGTGAATAAATTATTTTTCCAAGGTCATACTCAATCTTTTTCGTACAATTTCATATTGGATTTCCTTACGAACAAATAACTCCGAGTATTAACGAAATTGACAGAGTGACAGGTCAATTAGGTGGACAAATACTAAAAGATATTTAAAAGAAATGATAGTAAAATAATAACCCAAACCAGATTCGAACCTACGACCTCAGAATTAAGAACCTATCATGTTACATGAGTACCTTTTTATCTGTACCGTTAGAAATGTACAATTTTAATAAATTATGATTTGAAAACATATAGTTGGAAAGTTCAAACCTACTATTAATGAGGGTCAACAGGAATATGGATGAGTGCCAGGTTAACTCTGCCTTGTAACAGAAGACGTTTAAAGATACCCATTTACTAATTTTAAGCCAATTATAACCAATTTCTTCGATATTTTATCAAGCTATAGTCATTCTTGTGGCTTCATGACAAATATCACACCTGGCGGCTGCGAGATTGCATAGATTACGACGGATAGAAAATGTAATTTTGGACTTGGCTCCTATCCACTAGTCCAATCGAGGATACCGCGTGATGCTTGTCACATGACTGTGTACCACCTTCGCCCTGCATATTCATGTAGCTGGCAAGAAAGTGTAGTCGAGAAACACAACACAGGTCTACTGTCGCAGCAATCTATGTCACAAGAACTCAACAGCAATTTAATCGGGGATGTCTGAATTTTATATCGAGAATGCAGTGGAATGATTTTAAAGACAGTAGAAATGTATATTTCGTCTGTGCACATTAATATTTGGCGTTTTTGGATTGCTGAAAGAAGGGGAAAAGACATAATCCTACAAATAGACGTGTGTGTCATTTCCCGTGTTGAAACAACAAGTAGTCTAGCTTTCTACTTTAGATGGGGTGTGTGCAAACGACTCTAGTAATGAACACTCCCCATTGTTGACCTGACGTAATTTTCTTCCGACAACGATCTTTAATCAAGAGGAGAGAGGAGATTTGGGCAAATGGAACCAAAGTCAGTAGACTGTCTTTGCACATTTGCTGCACGGTAAAACAATCAGCTTTGAAATTGAAGTTTTACTTATTTCATTTTACACGTAAATTTCATGTTTTCGGGAAAAAATGATCTAGTTAACTCTGTACAAATAGGACTTTAAAAGGGAAGACAGTAATCAGTTTCTTCAAGCAAGCGCTTTTGACACACTGGACTTCACAATCTTTCAATTCATTGTGTCGACTAGAAAATTTCTACATTCGTCACAACATCTCTTGGCTTTTACCAACATCAAAAAAAAAAAATTAATTTGATCGTATTGTTTTCAAATATTTTTCCATCAGAGTTGTGAATTATTTCTGACTTCTTTGATTGAAAAATAAATAAATAAATGAAGTAAACCGTTAAATAGGTAAACAGCAGTTCCAGAAAAGATACCAGAACGGTTTTTACTTCACACTTTAATTAATATGATGAAATTTTACGGAAAATACCTTCATGCATATTTCAAGGTAAGACCTGAAATACGGTAATGTGAGGTGATTTGCATACAATAGGGGTGTCTTAAAATAATCAAAGAAATTGCATGCAGAACGTATATGAAATAGTTCCCTGAAAACGACGTGAATAGTATCTGTATACAAACTGGAGATAGTTAATTTACAGTGAATTTTGTCAAAACGTCTTACGAAAATAATTGTACGTTAATAAATTGAAGGCCAGAATGATTTGTCAACGTATAGGCTTTCTGCTTTTACAAAACTCTATGAAAAAGGTTTTTTTTTAAAATTAATTCTGTACTGACATGTTTCAGTAATAGCTGTCATCGGTTTGAAAGAAGATGTCAACATGTTGGCTTAAATTGTCTTAGTTGATCTGACACCCTAACATTTTAGAGTTTCACAGCTGTTTATCATAAAGAAAATTTCCTCTGAGCTTCCATTATAGAACAGATAATTGATTTAAATCCATCAAACTGTAGGACATTCTTTCATTATAATTTATGATTGCTATATATTTCATAAGATATTTTCACGATAATGGTATGGTAGTGTTTTGATAGCAACTTGTATGCTTGTTCAGAAGGTGCCAGTGCTGTTTTTTCAGTACAGTCAACCACAGCGCAGCTCAATCATCATCATGAAGTTTTCCATTCGCCATACCTCGGTTGATGGGAGCCATCAAGTCCCATGCCTGTATCTGGTAGCTTGATATGCACCTACACGGTACATTTCATCGCCGGAAATACGCCGGTTTACCGTTCTGAAAATTGTAAGGCTCCTCGTAAAAAAAGAACACTTGAGTTTCAATTTTCTATCGCAATCTTTCTAACTATATTTCAGTTGACAATCAGTTCTTACATTATTTTTTTAATGTGGTTTATCAATTCCGATTGATGTTTTCACCGACAGATAGATAGATAGATGTGAATAACTTCATCGAGGTTGCTTACGTCGTTGCTAAACGACTTACAGTGGCGCCGCCATGTATAGGATCACGTGATAGGCAGTTCAAATGGAAACGACCGTTATACAGACGAGGTTAGATGTAGGTACGGAATCGGCCGAGTTGTGACGAGTGGAAGTTTTCGTGGTCAACCAGCAATGTACAACGTAAAGGTTCTTTCAAAAGTTTCTCCCTCTTGAACCCTAGTCATGTGCAGATGATAAATATTTGAAGAAAAGAAAAATCGTTTCTTTGCGAACTGTGCAGAATAGATTTACATCACGAAAATGAGTTAGTCTAAGTGCGTAATATAATTTCATAATTTTTACTGTATTTATGTAGGCATTGAAGACCTGTTTTGTGATTGAGAGGGTTGACCAGTCGAAAGCAAATCGCATTCTGTACACATACTGCAATTAACAGAGTAACAGTGAGCCATGCTCTGGCAAAAGGGGGCTTAATGCATCTCCGTAATCCATCACACCAAGCAAGCCATTACGTACTTATGGATACATAACTTTTTTTAACAACCAACCAAATCATGAGGTAGATTGGTCCTTTGACAAACAAAATTGACCAATAGCGAAAAGTGTCGGCCCAGGTCAGCCTGCGCGGAGTGCGCAGGCTGACCTGGGTCGATACTTTTCGAAGATGCATTAAGCCCCCTTTTCACAGAACATGGCTCATTACGGCCAACGTCTTTGTCCTTTCACCCTTTCAGCGCCAAAAAAAAAATAACTTGGATTAGATCTAGATCTATTTCGACTGCTGAAAATACATTCAGCTGAAACTCAGAGGAAATTGTATCTTACGTGTTTAGCAAAACAAATTGGCAGAAAAGGTCCAGCATGAGACTACAGTCTGAGCAGTCTGATCTTTATATCGTCCGCAAAGTCTTTTTCTTACCTAGTGCGCTGGGAGGTTAAAAAGAAATATGATACTTCAAGCATATTTACTGGCTCGCAAACACATCCAAAGGACCTGAGTTAGGATTGTGTTACTGTACGATCGATATTTCGTGTCAAGTTCACAACCAATAGATCCCTTTACCCATTACAAACGGGCCTTCGCATACACGGTTGCTGAGGGTATTTCTGAAAACTCTATTCGTATATCCAATTAAAGCAGTAAAATGTACTCATTTCAGTGTAGTATTTCGAAAGGAGAACATTAACAACGATCTCCTATACCATACTAAAACAAGTTTTCCGTTACATCTATTTGCTGGGGTTTTTCTAAAAACACTCTGTGTATATATTAATTCAAGCAGTTAAACGTGACCGTTTCACTGTCGTATTTCGAAAGGACAATCTTACTGTGATCAAAGCAATAGTAATTCGACATTACACAACAGTAAAACCTAAAACGTAAGTTGTCCAGCATTGAAAGGAAGTATCGTCTGCTAAGCGCTTTTGAAATTTCTTCAGTACATAAGATCTACGTGAGAAGTGGTACATCATGATAAACTTACTTTCTTTGCAAATTGTGGCTCATTTTCGAGCACATTATTCCAATGTATTAACAGAGCTGAGATTAATGTCCGAAGAGGAAAAAGATCAAAGGATTTTAATAAAATAGATCAGAATAGAACTATATTAGTAGACCCTATCCCGTCTAGTTCTGACTGATCTACTTTTAGGTCTATTGAATGATGAAAGATCAGTATTGTTAGATGATCAATATCCGTCATTTTGATCAGTTCAAAGTCCTAAGTGAAAAAGAAACAGTACTTGAAAACTTTTGCCCTGTCGGAAAAGTGGTCGCAGAAGAATAGAAACAAAGTCATTATGTTTTAAATCAGTGTTGAAAAACTATCACAAAGTCCCTTCAAATTCATTGCAACAAGATGATGTGAAAACTTGTTTAATCAACCCTTTAAAACACAATCCCGGCTTTTAATGACCCGGAAGAAGGCCTTTGAAGAGATTGTTGGAAAAGGTGAAAATACTGGTAACCAGCCTTCTCCCCTTTTCCCGTAATGTTTTCTACCCTTTTACCCTTTCAAAGACAAGGTTCATCATCTAATCCACATTTCTGTAGTGGTCTTCAAATGCTTTGAGATAAGACTGATCTAAATTTTGTCGTGTGGTTTACAGAAGGGTTAAACGGGTTAATATCACAGATCTGACCTATGTTAAATTTCATTCCTTTTTAGATCTGGGGGTCCTGCGCGGCTCAGTGGTAAAGTGTAGACTCGTAACCTAGAGGCCCGGGTTCGAGCCCCACTGGAAATACTGGGCTTTTCGTTGGAGTGTCCTTTGGCAAAAGACTTCAGAGCGACACCTTGCACTGGTGAAATCCAGGATATGTATGAATAAGTGAACTGTCGCCGTGATATGACAAATAATGTTGAAAGCAGCGTTAAACACTATTCAATCAATCAATCAATTAACCTTTTTAGATCTCGGAATATTGTTGTGACACACTTTATTAACAGCCTTGAAAAGAGTACCAGGTTGTAAGATACAAAAATGCTTGAAAGACAATCTGGGGACATGATTTTCCCAGGATGTGCTATTTTTTAGGTTGTGCTGGCTGTTGACCTCCTTTTTTTGTACTGATAACAAATGAATAACTAAAAATTTGTGATTGGTCAAAAATGAAGAAATGTTTATTCTAAGGGCCCCAGTGCTGCCTATTTGCGGGCAAATTTACGCCGTCTCTCTTATTTAAAGATATTTCTTGTTTTATATTTTAATTGAAACGAGTCCGAAAATCATTTCAGACTGATCAGTTTTCGGCTAACCTGAATGCACTGACTTCAGACCTACTTTTTGCTATGGATATATTCGAATGAATAAATAGAAATTTTCAATTGGTCAAAAATACCAATATTTTAATTCTGGTGGACCCTGCATACCAATTTAGTGGCAAATCTGTCCTTTTTAAAAGATGTTTGGTTTTTTGTTTTTCTTTTTCCATAGTCACAAAACTTTCTGCTGACAATATTCAAAACTGTGGTATTTTGAAAATTTCTTCTATCATACTTCTGTTCTAATATATTCCCGTTTCATCATTTTAAAGAGAAACAGAAAAGATTTATTTAAAATCACAGTTCATTTTCCGAAAGACATAGGATCTCAAAATGAATAGACATTTGAGTTAAATTTTATTGAATGAGTCTTGAAGAAATGCAATCAAACGAATCTTTGGCGAGCTTAGTGACATCTTTTTTGTGGGCGAGTTTTATAAATATTTTACCTCAAAAAAGTGAACGAGTGTCGGGTTCTTTTTATCAGATAACTTATCTGAAGATTTCAAGTTCATTATGTGTTAAAAGATGTATTGAAATTTACATGAATCATACTCGCTTCTTTGACAGGTGTGTACATTACAGACGAAAAGTTGTTCCAAAGAAACTTGCATATAAGATTTTGTTTTGTATCAAAAGATGAGGAAATTCGCAGCTTTCTAACAATCATCGATTTTGTTATTTAATTTCAGAGAGAAATCTGGGACAGTGATGTTTCAGAAATGAGGCGTATGATTACAGAGCGTTGACCAATACAGCATTATTTGTTTTTTCTCAAACGTGTGTAAGATAAGAAAAATCGTAATGGCTATATTACATGGAAAAACAAAGGTAGTATGTGATAAATATAGGATCTGACATGGGTTAGCGTTTGAGATAAAATTTTATCAAACGAGTCTAAGGAAAACGTTATTAAGCGAGCCTTTGGCGAGCTTAACAACCTTTTTTTCTTGACGAGTTTAATAAAATGTTATCTCAACTGCAAACAAATTTCAGATTCTTTTTATCACATAACGGTATTTCACAAATTATAGACCAGAAAATGCAAAACCATCTATAGATGCACCTGCGATAATATCCATAAAACCCATACACTTCTATGAAATACGTACAATATGACGTCAAAAATGACGTCACATAGTTGTGATATTAAACATGTATAAGATATGAAAATTCGTGATAGGTATATTACAATGCAAACAAGGGAGGTTATGTGATAAAAATCCTTCACACTTGGCAAAATGGTGGAAAATGCTAGAAACAAACATCACCCGATTAAGGGCGGGGATATGTCAATCATTCATTGACATCCACTATTTTTCTTCTTATCTATGTAAATCTTTATGTCAAAAAGTCTAAAGATTTTTTTTTTCCCTTTTGACGAGTCAAGAACTTCAATGTTTCAAAGTAGCTTTTTGCCTCTACAAGTCAACATTTTCTACTTGTGTAGATAAACTCAGGGCCGAAAAGTAAAAAGTTTTC
Source organism: Hippopus hippopus (assembly GCA_946811185.2). Lineage (NCBI taxonomy): Eukaryota > Metazoa > Mollusca > Bivalvia > Cardiida > Cardiidae > Hippopus > Hippopus hippopus. The sequence continues at coordinate 3,206,426 of OX328109.1, forward strand.
TTTTTTTGACATTAGTAGGGCAAAACTTTCATTTTGCCAATTTTCGTGGAAATAATTTACCTAGAAAAGTTGTAAAAAAGTTGTTTAATTTTCTACTTCCACAGAAGTGAAGAAGTCCGTGGCTTGAACGCGATTCCGTTGATAATAATGATGATCAAAATCGATTACTAACAATTGTGGAAAGGGGGCTTAATGCATCTGCAAAACGTATCGACTCATGTTCGCCCGCGCAGGCTGACATGAGTCAATACCTTTTTGCCATAGGTCAGTTCTCTGCGTGTCAAAGGACCAGTCTACCTCATGACTCAGTCCGATGTTCAACAAAATTGATAACATGGATCCATAATTATATGATGACTTGTTTGGTACAACGCCTCAAGGAGATGCATTAAACCTCCTTTTGCCAAAAAATGGCCCAATTATGAGTGGGCGTAAACACCAAGAGGGTTACATTTTGCAAGAAGAAGCAACGAGCTGAAAATTGTTTTTTTTATGTTCGTATTTATCTTTGGTGTCAATTGTAAAGGAAAGTGTTCCTGAGTTTCCTATAGGTCAGTTCTCTGCATGTCAAAGGACCAGTCTACCTCATGATTCAGTCGGGTGTTAAACAAAATTGATTTCATGGATCCATGATTAGCTTCGAGTGTCCGTATTCCGTGATGATAAGGAAACAACAGGATGAAACTAAGAATTAAGAACATGAACTAGAAACTACTTGCCTTCATAAAAAAATCATTTCCGGTCAGTTTCATGAAAAAAATTATAATTTGGACATTAATTTTCATGTTCAATGTGCATAAAGAAAAAAACATGCTGTTGGCCTTCTTGAGGAAACATGGCGTGCCCTAATTCCGGTAGCTAGGTAGTATTTACAGCAATAAGGCATAAGTCCTTGCAATTTTTGAGAAGGAACGCTGTTTAGATATAAGAAAAATGATATCAGTTTCTTTTAACCAAGAAAATTAAATTATTTTTACATGTTTTTGTATCGCATTTGTCTGAAATTCAAGGGCGATAAAACGTTCGAATATTGGTAAGGGTTACGAGCTGAAATACCGCGTGACGTCATCAAACTAGATCTACGTACTTTACGAGATGTAAACAAAAATCACCGGTTCAAGGACCCTCACGGAATAAGGACACTCGACGATATATGACGACTTGCTTGGTACAATGCATCACGGACATGCATTAAACCACCAATTGTGAGTGAGCGTAATCACCAGTAATCAGCTACATTTTCCCAGAAGAAGCAACCATCTGCTACTTGTTTTTTCTGTGAGTATATTTAAGAAATAATCTTCTTTCTATCATGGTTTAAAATCGTTTAATAAACCGCGGCTGTGAGTTATGAGGCACAATAAATAACCCACTAGGGCGATAGCCCGAGTGGTTTATTAATTGCGCCTCATAACTCACAACGTGGTTTACTAAACGATAAACCACGATAGAAAGAAGATTATTTCGATTCTAACATGACCAACTCTTAATCAAAGGAAAAAAGTTCATACTTAGAGTAAAATCGCGGATGCAGATTATATTCCATTGAATAACTTACTTACTTTATACAGAATGACGTCACTCTATGTAGAATGACGTCACTCTACATAGAATAACGTAGATTTTACCACGCTTCGTTGCACTATGTTTATAGAGCTGAATTCACGTGTCATGTTAGAATGTAAATTTTACCACGCTTTCGTTACACTGTGTTTATAGAGCCGAATTTACGTCCCATATTAGAATTCTTTGGTATCAATTGTAAAGGAAAGTGTTCCTGGTTTCAAGTGCTTGCTACCGGCTGTTAACCCTTATCCTGTTAAATAACTAAAATGAAATTTTTAATTTGATAGTAAGAGCCCAAATATTGCTATTTCAAAGTAATGTTTTTGGGGATTAATTCCTCGTTATCGGACAATGTAGATCCAAGATCTTGATCTACACTGTCCGCAAAAGGTCAGTAAGTCGCGCTTAGCAGCCCAAAGGTTAATCTTCGTAAGTCCATTTACCCCCAATGGCGGCGCCGTTTACGTGGGACTGTCCTTTGACATGTGACTCGAGAGCTAGGTACTCAAAAGCCCTTAGTTAACCCTTTAAAAGACAATCCCGACTTTTGACGACCTTGAGAAGGAAGACTTTGAAAACTTGGTGACCAGCATTTTCTCCTTTTCCTACAATGTTTTATACCCTTTGCAAGACAACTTCCACAATTTAAGCCATATTTGATTTGTCGTATGCAGATGCATTGGGTCTTAACAAGTCTAAAATTTTGTCTTGTGGTAAATTGCTTACACGTGGGAGGCCCACGAGCTGAGCCTTGAAATAATTGAAAAAGCAACTCAAAACTCCTCAGGTGCAAACATACTTACAATCAAAACACGTTCGCCCAGGTTTGCGTTTGAAGCATTTCACGAAATAAAAAAAAATGTCAAAAACTTCAAGAAACGTCGACCTATTTGTGAGATTTTACATTACGCACATGCATGCATATGATTAGTGCGTACTGGGCCCTACGCCCTTGAGACACATATATGTCTATTAGGAAAATATCGTGTCTTTTTCATATAGATATAAGTAGAATCAAAAATAGGGGAACCCTTGTATTTACATCTTGAGGGTTTTTTTTTTTTGTTGTTTTACCTAAAACATATAACAGGGGTGGAATCCAAGTCGATATTGGGTGTGACCGCCATGTGCAGCAACACCTGCACGACACCTGGCAGGAATACTGGAGACGATATGGCGTATCGTTGCTCTTGGAATCTGCTGCAATGTTGAGAGTTAAAGTCACCCTGTCATATCACGTCAGAAGATATAAGTAACAGGATTCAATTATTTTTGGGGCTACGTATATATTTTCTCATTCTCTTAAATATATTGCAATGGTATCCATTCTATTTCATGTGAAAGAACGCGTTATGAACAGTTTTCCGGTCGTTTACATCCATGGATTGTTATTGGTCTCTTTATTCAACCACCGTTGACGTAAATAATTTTTCAATTTATTTCCAATACCACAAACCCAAACAGGCCACAAACATGAACAAGCATGTCTTATCCTTTATTACCTTTTATGTCAAAGGCAATGCAAATAAGATCTACCATAATTCGTTTCTTCTTCGTCAATTTACGACACAGAAAGATTACATGTATTTCGTTTTTTTTTCAGTGGCTCAAAATAAACTCTTCAAATTTTTATGTTCTCTTAAGACAGATAATTATATTGTATGAAAATATATGAAGATCAAATCTTGCTTTTATATCACTTATAAGTGTATACGTGTGTTTCACTTTTGAAACTCCATTTTAAAAGGTGATTCATTTGTCAAAGTAGCATAATTTCATTACAGAGTTCTCAGCAATACAAATTCAAATTTGAGATACGCACTGGCAAAGGCGGTTTAATGCAACTCCATGATGCATTATGCCGAGAAAGTAATTATATAATTATGGATCCATAATATCCATTTTGTATTACAATCGACTAAAACTTGAGGTACACTAGTCTTTTGACATGCAGAAAATTGAGCAGTAGCAAAAAGTTTCAACCAAGGTCAGCCTGTGAGGACTGGGCAGGCTGACCGAGGTCGATACTTTTATACAGATGCATTAAGCCCCCTTTTGACAGAGTATAGGCACAGGCTGACATTTGTCGATGGTTTTTGCATATGCATTAAACCCCTTTGACAGAGCATGGCTCAAATATATATGAGGCATGCTCTGGCAAAAGGGGGCTTAATGCATCTCCGTAATGCATGATACCTAGCAAGTCATCACATGGTCCCGGATCCACAAAATCCATTTTGTGTAACAACTGACTGGATCATGAAATAATTTGGTCCTTGGACATACAGAAAATTGACCAATAGCGAAAAGTTTCGGCCCAGGTCAGCCTGCACGAACTGCGCAGGCTGACCAGGGTCGATACTCGCTCATGGCCTTACATAACAAACACATTAAATGATACCGTGTCCCATTATAATGGTAATAGGTGGGACTTTGTACCTTTTAGATTTATTTTAGAAGTAGTCGTGAGTGCTTTTGTTTCGCTAATTTTGAAACTCTTCCATATGCCTCTAGGTAGATGGGGGAATTTTATGTCTGTAAGTAGATCTATGGGATAATTGTACTCTCTCTGAATAATATCCGGCAGAACACTTAGGGCTGGTTGCATAACAAACGTTTATTTAAGACTGGAACCAGGCCTAACCCAGGTCTGAGTAGACCAGGATTTTAACCCGGTATGCATAAAACTAGTTAAGTTCGAGTCTTCCCAGCCCCAGTCTATCCAGACTAGGTTTAGCTATCCTCCAGGTAGGACTAAATGATGGATAGATTTTGTTCAGCGCACCACTGTTGTCTAGACAACGACACTGTTCTGCACGTGATTATGCACGACGGAGTCTATATATACAGGTTTGAGTGTGCCGCTATCCAGTACGATCTGCTGCTGATGGATCGACATGAAGAGCCGTTACCTTTTTTTAAACTAGATTGTAATCATTTCTGGATCGGAGAATACAGAAATACGAAAAAAAGGGTTGACCAAGATCAGACAGCACAGATATATATATCTGTATCTATCAGATATACTGATCGATCTCTTTGTACAATCCCCGTGTAAGTACACTCTATGATAAAACAATTGTAGAATTCTTTATGAAATAGGAGAATAACTCTTTACTAGACAATAAAATTCTGATCTCGTCCGAATTGAAATCATTTGCAGACGTCAAAATAACTGTGGCTCAAATGATGGATTTTTTTTCCTCTGGCAGAGTTGAAAATATTGGATGATAACATGCCTGGTACGAGCATTTTTTCTTTTTCCACAATGTTTTCAAATCCGTCTTCCCGGAAGCCATAAAAACCAGGGCTTATTTTGCAAAGTGTTAAGAAGTGTCTCAGTCCAAAATAATCAACTATCACAGCCTTTCATGATGTTGCAATACATCGGTTGAAGTTGTGTGAGGCCTAGATTAAGATTAGATTGCATAGTTGTTAAATACTGGTCTTGCACTAAACTGTCCTCATTTTCATCGTAAATGAGGATGCTCGGAGGCTCAGAATCTGCATTAAAACGTATTTATAACCCTTTGATTTATAAAGTCCTGTTCTGAGGGAGATAGGAAGAGTTCATTTATTCTCTTTACCCGGACAGTTTCATTTTTTCCTGAATCTATCTAAAAACAAGTTGCTTAAGCAGCGGAAGGTATGGAATGAGATGTGTAGGCTGATGGTTGACTATATTGTCCGTCCGAATGGAAAGATAAAGGTCAGCAATGCACATATTTAATAATTTCGATCATATTTCATCTTATTTACCCATACTAGATCAGAGATGCTGGTAAGGATGGTGTCTTTTTCGGAAGTAGAACAATTTGGTTAGATGGTAAGTTATCCTAACCACATTAGACTGTGACACCCGTCCATTGTCAAAAATGGCAATTCCCTCGTTACGAGCAATGTCTCTTTTTCCCACGTTTCCAAATGTATTTTTATAAATTTTTTACTCATTGGACCAAAATCCAAAGGTTGACCTAAGTTAAAATGGGGAAAAAAAAAAACACGGTGTTTTGGGGTTAGATCCTGATATACGTGATTGATCTTTATGGTTTGATTAATTGAATGTTATTTTTTGCTGTATTCAACATTATTTCAGACATATAACGGCGACAACTCTCATATTTGAAATGCCCTGGGTTTTCACTCGTACTGGGCTAGGGCTCTGAAGTGTCTTTCCCAAGGACACTCCTACGAAAAACCCAGCGCTTCGAGTAACCATATTGTACCCATTTTTTTGTCAGATTTATAAACCATCCTAAGGCAAATCGTCCAAATCGCCCTGCACAGGCTAATCCTCATTCTGACATACAGGTATTGGATCCAAAATAGAATATTGCTTGCCATTTTCTCTTTCTATAGCGAAATAAGTTACGATTTTTTACCTTAAACTGGAGCTAAAACCTACCTGTTTAGATTTCGCATGTTACGAGGATAAATTAAACTTGAGTTTAAGCTAAATTGTAATAAAGAAAACCTCTAGGTTCAACTGTTAACCCGGGACTTAGTAAACTATGGTGGCATATTTCTGCCGCGAGATACGAGATAGCTATCATGATAATTTTAGAAAACTATCGTGATAAAACAAAGTTTCCTGGAAATATTATCTAGATAATAAAAATTTTCACGATAAAAATATCGCGATAGTTCTACCTGTTATCATGATTTTTTTTTGCTTTCGTGCCCATAACTGACATTCACGGTATCTATAATTAGATACGGTTTCGGAACATCTTCGTCTAAAACCTTATGAATTCTCCTTTTCCCTGAATGGTTTTAAAGTGTTCGTAGGAGGCATTTCGAGTCGTCTTTGTGATTTTACAGACTTCTGTTCATTTCGATTCTTGTCAAAATTTACCACTTAAGCTACAATTATTAATTATTCAAACTTTTACTTACTGCAGTCTTGTGAAGTCAAAAACTATCGAGTTTATCCAAATGATAAATTTTCTATTTAAAGATATTGAGAAACAGGTAGAACTATCACGATAATTTTATCTTGCATGTCAGCTTCGTGCACGATTGAGAAATTTTGCGTTAAAGTATTAAGTTTATCGTGATAATTTTTTCAGGAAACTTTTCTCTATCTCGATAAAATTTCCAGGAAACTTTAATTTATCGCGATAGTTTTGTAAAATTATCATGATAGCTATCTCGTATCTCGTGGCAGAAATATGCCACCATAGTAAACTATGTTTATGCAATGGAATAGCGTAAAACTTGAGTTTAAACTCGAGGTTATCTTTAAACCTATATTATGCAATCGGCCCTTATGGTATAGTCTATAATTACACCGTATTTGATAGTCTTAGATAATGGTGAAGCTGGACGGAATAGGACGAATTTACAAATATCAAATTATAACATGGACCATGCTCTGTGTAAAGGGGTTCCATACATCTATAAAAAAGGTCAGGTCAACCCAGGTCAGTCTGCACACTCCGCGCAGGCTGACCTTGACCGAAACTTTTTGCTGTTGGCCAGTTTTCTGCATGTCAAAGGACAAGTCTACCTCGTGTTTTAGTTGGTTGTTAAACAAAATGGATTTTATGTATCCATAATTTATAACCAGCATTTTCCCCTTTTCCCTCAGTATTTTTCTATCCTTTCAAAGACAAATCCCATCAGTAAATCTACATTTGATTTGTCGTCTGCAAATGACGTCAGAATGGACAAGTCTAAGATTTTGTCGTCTGGAAAAGAGGTGAGGAAATATCGAAAAGAAACCAGAAAACAACTACGGAATAAGACACCATATCGACCCGTTTTGTCAAAGCTCGGTGATACACACCGTACGTGACCTAGGCTGGTGATGCGCTATAATTGTTTGTTTTTGTGGTGTTTATACGCTGTTCTTTACATTATTTCAGTTATATCGCGATGGCCAGTGCACCTATCCATTCTTTCCTGGAGATTCTTTTACCAGTACTTCGCACAATATTCTTTCTAAGTCACTGACTACTTTTCCAGAAAACCATCATCAAAACAATGATCAGCGGTGAGAGAGGATTGGATCCTGTCACAATGACTATCATCAAATCATCGGAAAGAAATTTGGCTGAGCTGCGGATTCGAAGCAGCGATTTCCTGGTTTCAAGTTTTGTACTGACTGCGTCAACTGTTTTCCTTTTCAGGGTCGTTAAAATAAGGGATGTGTGGTACAGGATTACTCGTAAGTTGTCATTCAGTTGTACATTCAATTTTAAGATTATCATTTTAAGGAGCCATGCTATTGCAAAAAGAGGGTTCAATGCATCTCCATGATGCATTATACCAAACAAAGTCATCATATAACTATGGATCCATAAAAATCCATTTATTCTAACAATCAACTGGATCTGAAGGCAGAAAGGTCCTTGGACATGCAGAAAATTTACAAATAGCAAAAAGTATCGACTTATGTCAGCCTGCGCGGAATGCGCAGGCTGACATGGGTCGATACTTTTTGCAGATGTATTAAGCCCATTTTTAACAGAGCATGGCTTACACGTACATGTACATTCATACAAGCAAACCCTGCGCACGTGTTTAAAATACAGCCTATTCACAAGTCAGAACCAGGATGTGATTATTAATTTATCTACCGGATACGATTTGTCCTTGAATTGTTTTGCTGTTTTTACAATTAAAATACTCTTAACTTTAACAAGTTTACTGTAGTCTTTGAAACCATCCGGTAAATGGAAATACTGGATACTCAACATATGTTACGTTACAGAGAACGCATGAAAACATGTGAAATCGCTTGGACACAATCAGAATTGTTCATAAATATATCTAGAAATTTCTGCTTTTCCCATAGCGTTTTCATAAGTGATCTGCTGTACGGGACAAAAAAAAAAAAAGGTTATCCACAAGAGGCAACAGCAACAATATTGACGGAGGGAGAGCGTTTGTCCATTTCCGGTGTACAATGATCATGTGACTTGCTTGCTTTGTTTCTCTGGTATTTCAACATTCTTCTCAACGTTGATGAGGCGCTCAAAAAAGTTGGTTTTTTTTGGTTTATTTTGGATTGTACCAAGCAAATTGTTTTATAATCTCATGGGTCCAATTTGTCTATAAAAAAAAACTGTATGGTCCGTTGACAGACAGGAAATTTACCTGTGGCAAAACCCTCCGACCCAGTTTAGCCTCCGCGGACTGCGCGGACTGGCATGAACCGGTACTTTTTACAGCTGTATTCCACCACTTGTTCAAGAGCATGACACATTAAGTGTATATAGATCAGTCTTGTATTACACTGTCATCAAATGGTGCAGGGTTGTTGTCATTTGATATGAACCCTTGTCCTTCCCAATAAATACCTAGCTATCACAAAATAGCTTTGGGGTCCTGCATGGCTTAGTGGCAAAGGTGTAGCTTTGGAAACCTGGAGGCACCGTGTGCGAACCAGGCTGGTGTGTGTGTGTGTGTGTGGGGGGGGGGGGGGGGGGGGAAAGCTGGATTTTTCATGTGTGTGTTTTTTTTTAGCAAGACAAGTCAGAGCCCTGGCATAGTACCCGGTATGCCCAATGCAAACCACTAAAAATGAGCTGTTGCCGTGATATGATCGAAACTATGCTGAAAGCGGAGTGAAAAAAAAAAAACAATCAATCCACAAAATAGCCTGATTTTAGTTTATTTGCTTTCAATCAGGCTTGAACGACCAAAACCATTGACACAGAAACGGAGTGAGCAGCCATGGATCTGACTGCATATCGAACCGATGATCTTGGTCGACTCTCGTCGGTGTGGTCTAACCCTTTATAACACAATCCCTAGTTCTAACGACCTTGAGAAAAAAAATGTTTTGAAAACGTTTTGGGAAAAGAAGAAAATGCTGGTAACCAGCATTTTCTCCTTTTCCCACAATGTTTTCTATTTAATTATAGGCAAGTATCATCATTTGATCCACCCCTGATTTTTCGTCTTCGTATGCTTTGAATTTGGATACGTCCAAAAAACTCTCGTATGGTAAAAAAAGTTATTAAAAAAATAGGTCAAACGTTTTTGCTCGTGAAGTACCTAGATAGATCAAGATACAGATAACTTATCTATTCGGAGCCGTATGACATTTCATTTGAAAAAAAAAACTAAGTCAAGGGGGGTTTCAACTCTACCAGACGACAAAACTTTAGACTGGTCCAAATTGAAAGCATATGCAGACGACAAATTTACTTACATATGGTTTAAATTACTGGATAAGTCTTGGAAAGGGTAGAAAACATAGTGGGGGGAGAAAAAGAGAAAATGTTGGTAACAAGCAGTTTCTTCTTTTTCCACCATATTTGTTAAGACCTCTTTTCTTCGGTGTCGTTGACACTGTTTTTTTTTTGTAGATCTATAGAGTCATATGCTTTTCCCTTATCTGAAGGGATGGACCAGAGGAAGAGCCTGGGCAACGTCAAGATGTCTTGTATGCGCAGTGGCCATAAACTTGTATTTCATCAAATTCCGAATTCACATTGACTTACATGTATTTTTTAGTTTGCAAGAAAAATAATTTTGCTGCTACTGATCGTTCGATTTTAAGGAAAATTATACTGGTAGAAAGGTTACTTGAGCTATTTACTTTAATACGTTGTTAGTGTTCGTTGCCTAACATCAAATTCGTAGCTCTCTAAAACCTATAGAGGATATTTGTTGTTGTTTTTTTCGATGAAAGATCGACATTTATTTCATCTCGTGAACATCATCGGTAATATTTTCACGAGTTGAAATAAATTTCGATCTTTCACCGAAAATAAAAAACAAATATTCTATTTATTTTATGCTTCTAACCCCTTTTTAATTGGGACTTTCATCAAAATCTAGGACAGTTGTTTTCGGTAATTCCCCATGGCGTACCTCCCCCACATAAGAAAGCATTACAATAATTACGTAAAGCGCGAGAAATGTAGGGTAAATGTGCGTAAATTACGTCATATTTCCGTCTGGGTGAATGGCACGCACTGTTATCCTAGGTAGCTAGTGCGTGGGAAATACTGTTTCCGCCTTCAATTGAAGATTTACGAAAATATTCACGGTTAATTTCACTGGTCGTAACCATGAGTTATCAAACCTTATAATCCACCATTATTTCCCGATAAATTACAGCATGAAATAAAGTGTTATTTTGGCGACGTCACCATTTACGTCAAACTAAAAAACGTTTTTCAGACACATTGATCGCGTTTTTAACAGCTGTATGTATATAATAGTATACTGTATCGAGTTTGAAAAAAATATTTTTCACTGTAAATTCATTTTGCTTTATTTTCATGTAAGTTTTATGACTTTAACTTCAGTTTTTAACCCACAATATATTAAGAAGTAAATCTGGAAATACTTGTAAGTTAACGGGTATTCGGACTTTGATGAAATGTTTATGGCAACTAACTGTGTATGCTGTATGTGGAGTATCGACCAGGGTCGCATAAACCAGGCGACCGCTAAACGCATTCATGTAACTCGTGGAACATTTTTGTGGCTTTGTTTTCTTCCTTTGCCAAAATCTCAATCACGCAGTATAGACGTAGATTAGGTTTTTCCTTGTCACTATACAAATGTGAGCCGAAAGGCAATTTTTGGGGGACTTTATGAAAACTAGTTCTCACTTCAGCTTGTACTTTGGAAGAATGTTCTGACGAAGTTCGTATTTGTCCCAATTTATCTCGTTTTATGCAATCATTGTGCCAGCTGACACGGATCGAAACGTTATGCTATTTGTAAATTTTGTGCATGTCTAAGGAACATTCTACCTGCAGATTCAGTCGGTTGTTAGACAAACTGGAATTTATGGATCCCTAATTATGTGATGACTTGCTTGGTATAATGCATCACGACGATGCCTATAAAAAGCCAAAGCGTGGCTCATTTCTAAAATTGGGTATGGTTTTAAAAACCTAAATAGTCCCCTAAAGTATAGCTAATTAATTCGATATTTAAGTTTTAAAACATCTTTTAATTATCAAGGTACCAAAGATTTACTCGTTTTTCGGTGTTACTGACATATTTCTGCTTTAAACATTGACGCTATACTTGTATGATTTAAGCAGGACATGAGTTTAAGACCAGTTTGTTCGTATTGAAACCATTCAACTCAAAATACAATACAATACACCACATTATTTCCTTTTATCTTAAAATCATCTTATGGCCAAGGTCCGTGTATATGTTCTATTAACCAATAGATAACCCCTAATGTTGAAATCTCTCATTGTGAAATTCAACCAGTCATGTGATATTTACATATTAGCCATGCCCTGTGAAAAGGGGGTTAGGGCATCTGCAAAAAGTATCCACCCATGTCAGCCTGCGCAGTCCGCACAAGCTGACATGGGTTGAAACGTTTTGCTTTATGTAAATTTTTTGTACGTTCAAGGACCTTACTACCTCATGATTCAGTCGGTGGTTGGACAAAATGGATTTTATGGATCCATAATTATGTGATGACTTGCTTGGTATAATGCAAGATGGGGGTGCATTAAACCCCCTTTTGCCAGTCTGTTGTTGGACAAAATAGATTTTATGGATCCATAACTATACTCCTCACAAAAAGTTAAGCAACAATGAATTACAATTACAATGAAATTGTCTATACGTGTAATAATAAAATTCTGGTGCAGCGATAATTCATTGTTACTTAACTTTTTGTGGGGAGTATGTATCATGTCTTGCTTGGTATAATGCAAGGTAGAGGTGCATTTAACCCCCTTTTGCCAGAGCTCACATCTTTTACACTGCTTAAAGCAACATAAGAGTTATCAGTATTTAGCATGCTCCCTGATAGTAGCAACACAATCATGATGATATAGAGGACTACATGTCGATCAAGGCCAGACCGCACAGAATACAGTACAATACAAATAGAGGATATTTGTTTTTTACGGTGAATGCGCCACTCATGAAAATATTACCGATGATGTTCATTCGATGAAATAAATTTCGATCTTTCACCGAAAAAAAAACCCCAACAAATATTCTATTATTTCATGCAGTGCAGTTCTTTTCGGTTATTCCCCGTGGCGTACCCCCTCTGCATAGCAACGCATTACAATACTACGTCAAGTGCGAGAAATGTAAGATAAATTACGTCATATTTGCATCTAGTTGTGAGGCACGCGCATTTTACCTAGGTAACTAGTGCGTGGGAACAACTGTTTCCGCCTTCAATTGAAGAGTTAGAATGTAAAAATCGTTTTTTTCACTGGTCGTAACCATGAAATATCGAAAAATATTTCACCGATATTTCTCGATATCCTACCGGAAAGCATGAAATAATACAATATTCTTTATTTGCATAATAAGGCCTCTGGCCTTTATTTCTACCCTTACATTTCTTAGACATAAACAAATAACATTTTGCCAACTTTTTGATAAATTGCCATTATTTTGTTACATATAAACCTCATCTTCGGTTTTACATTTTTTTCTAAAGTTTTTCTCACGGTAAAAAAACAATGAAGGTTTTTCCTGCTATGATCTAGTTTTAACACGAATATGTTTTCTGATCACTGATCTGTCATATCCGATTAAATGAGAATTATTTTGGTTATCTTTTTTTTTAAAACTGCAAACAGGACAAAGGGCTGATAATTCCAGTCAGCTCTATGGCACAGTTGGAAGAGTAGCCAATTCTGGTTTTGAAGGTAGTTGGTTCGAGGCCCATCGGAGGCATTTTTACCAGCATTTTCTCTCATCTAAGGATAAGCAGTCACGTCCTGATGAATTTTTCTCTCATAATATTGATTTTCTACCTACCCCCCCCCCCCCACACACACACACACCCACACCCACCCAACCACCAAATATTTGGACTCTGTATCTGGTGTATCCTGCTTTAATAACGACCATATGCAATCGTTCACCGTGACTTAAGGTAGTAGACCCCTCATGGAAAACAGCGATTTCCACTATAATATTATCCTACAAAATTTGCTATGATTAAAAATGAGTATTATTGTACTACTTTAACCGAGCCACTTTTTCCTTTCTTTTCTTCTTAGAATTATCATTTATAAATCTAAAACCACCATATATATTCTCATTACGAAGGGAGATAATAATTACCTCCCTTTTCAGGAAACTAACAAAAGTATCAACAAATAATTTCAAGATAGACATCAAAGGAATTTCTGGTCGGTCAAAAATGTGCAAAAGTATTATATCAGTATAAATCCTTATTTATCAACTAACAAGAAATTTTATTCCATGTTGCACTAGAAGCGTTAGGGGTCTACTACCTTAATGAACCAAGACCGGCGCCAAAAGGTCACCAACCAGCATGTCCAGAGTGCTTGCACTATTAAAACATTACCAAACAACCCCAGTACATAACGACCTGGAGGAAAGAGGCTTTTGAAAATTTTGTTGGAAAAGGAGAAAATGCTGGTTACCAGCATTTTCTCCTTTTCTATGACGCTTTTTTTTCTGATGTTTCAGAAAGAATCTGAGCTTCAATCTGAGCCACTGCAAATGCTTTAAGTTTGGAAATGTTTATGGTGTTGTGGTTTGGTAAAGAGTCTATACTTAACAGTGGTCATTGACCGGCCAAGCTCGATAAAAAGCCTCTCTATTCACCTTGAATATTTATTATTTAAAACGCAATTTCTGTAATTATCATCCTTTAAATAGCATTATTATCAAATTTATGTTCACACGTTAGCATTGGGAGGTAGTTGTTATTATTCCGCAAAGCGAGTGTTTGATTGTATTTTGAAATCATTTTATACTGTAATCATTTGCAGTTTTACGTCTGCCATGTAACTCTTTAACGGAATTACCGGACGACAAAATTTAAGACTTTCCATACCGAAAGCAATAGCAGACGACAAGTTGGATGTGGCTGAAATCATGGTGAATGACAATATAAGGTGTAGGTTTAAATATTTTGAGAAAAGGATAAAATGCCGGCTACCAGCATTTTTTCCAATACCCCACAATATCTTCCAATGCATTCTTCTTAAGGGTCGTAGATCCACTGAATTATTTAGTAAAAAGGTTTAACACATCTCAAATCCTTTGCAATGATACAATGCCTGTCATGTTCAAAAAGAAAGCATGGTATTGATACTTTGTTGTTGTTGTTGTTGAATGTAACTCTTATCATCAAAAATCGTTTTTGAGTATTTTGTGAAAAACGACGTTCGACATACAATGGAATAAATCTTGATGATGTGTAAAATAAGTCTTGCTTAATAAAACTCAAGTCCAGAGAGTCGGGTCCGAGCAACTGCAAGATACAACACCCGCCAGAGTGACCTGTATGTGTGAACCTCCGAAGACGGTTGCCTTTTCAGATGGACGCAGCAACCATGTAGAGTTGCTTTTTTAAAATAGTACCTAACTACAATATCTACTGAGGGTGTTGTGTGCTTTGCTGGATGTAAGAATAGAAATGCCTGAAGAAAAGTAGAACAATATGTGACATACAAAAAAAAAATGAAATAAACTTCTCTTCGTACTAATGCATTGTATTTCGATTAATTATTTCGAGATGAATAAATAAATAAATAAATAAATAAATAAATAAATAAATAAATAAATAAATAAAAAACATATAAATAAATAGATAAATAAATAGAAAAAAGATGAATAAATAGGTCAATTTTATCATATAAATAAATAGATAGATAATTAAATGAATAAATGTTATCAAATAAATAAATAAATAAATAAATAAATAAATAAATAAATTTTATTAAATAAATGAATAACAAAAGTAGATAAGATAAATACATAGAATTTATTTATTTATTTATTTGTTTATTTATTTATTTATATATTTATTTATTTATTCAGTTACTTAGAGTTAATTTTGACATCAAGAATATTACTAAATCTTTCCGTGTGGCACTCCTTCTATGATTAGACATTATCAAGGCAGTCGTGGAAAAAAGTAACTATATAAATTCCTGATGGTATAAACAACTCGAGCCGGAAATGCCATATAATAAACCGGAAACATATAAGTGTAAGTTTCCGTCAGACCGGAAGTGTCAGTGATATCCGCGTGATTTATGTGCACCTGGGCCTCAATACTCAAAACTTTTAAATGTTTTGAAACTACGATTTTGTGGGGAAGGATCAACTTAAGCCTTCCCTTAACTTTTACATGTTAACAAAATTTTTGGATTGGTGAATACTGAAAGAACTTGAGGACGGCACATTTAATGTTTTTCAAATCATGTAATTTGTTTTGGAAAGGGTAGAAAACAATGTGGGGAAAGGGAGTCCAACAGCTTTATTTCTAAGGGTATTTCAAATTCGGAATCATTTGGTACAGAGGGGGGAAAGGTTAAAAATAAATTCATTGAACATTTTCAGTCAGTGCTGAAAACTCAAATATTGCAATCTCTTCTCTAGAAAAGAAAATTGTACCGGGTAGTGTAGATCCAGGATCATACTGCACGTTTTGTGCATTCTGATTTTGATCTACACTGTCCGCAGAAGCTCACCGATCCATGATCAGCAGAAGGAAGAAGCCGTCTGAAAACATTGTGGGAAAAGGAGAAAAATGGTGGTAACCAGCATTTTCTCCTTTTCCCATAATGTTTTCTACTCTTCTAAAGTCAAGTTTTAATTTTTGAGTCACGTTTATTTTGTCGTCTGCAAATGCTTTCAATTTGGACGAGTCTAAAATTTTGTCGTTTGGTAAAGAGTTAAGCTAATTATTGGATTAACATTTTACTACACAATGTCCAGTTTTACCGACCTTGAGATAGGATGATTTTTAAAAACCACAATAAAACTCCTACTTAGTAGTTATAAACTATGTATATAGGTATATTAAACACCTTTTTTTATTTATTAAGTTTTCAAAAGAAAACATTAGAAGGCTAAGGACCACCTTACATGATCGATACAACTCTGAAAGTATATACGTATAACTTTTACCGGACTAATATATTTAATGGAAACAAATTTGAATATTGCAAAGTTTTGACAAAAATCTAAATTTCCTCCTTTGACATTCGTCATTATATATTATTTATTTATTCATTCATTTATTTATTCGTTCGTTCGTTCATTCATTCATTCATTCATTCATTCATTCATTCATTCATTCATTCAATTAAATATTTATTTCTGATTTACTGATTTATCTATTTTTTATTTCAACTGCTTATCTCCTCCCCTGAAAAAAAAGAGAACTTTTTAATCGAACTTACTATTGACGGAGAATATCCTGAAAGGGAATCGTTTTTCTTAAATTGATTTAAACTGAACATACTAATGACAAAAATTATCATATAAGGAAACCATTTCGATAAATTCGATCGAAAATAACTAAAAAGATTTAGTTCGCATGACTTAAACACTCGCAGACCAGTATCAGGGTTAGCTGGTGAAATATGATACTGTTAACTAATCAAGAGCCCTTTTCAACAACTTAACGTTGTTTTAAATTCAACGACTATCTATCTGATTAACAGATCGTCTCTGCTAGGTAGCAGGCAAAAGTTGGATGTTCGAAACAGTAGAACTGAATTTCGAATGGTAGAGGAGTAGGGTACCAAAGGTCACATGATACGTGTATACAGCCATATAACAGGTGCAACGTTAGACGGTTCAAGTTTGCCAAATAGATCTATAGCCTATGGTATTTTTCACTGAAAAAAAACCCAAATATTCTATTTATTTCATGCTTTTAATCCTTTTTGGGAGGAACTTCCATCAAAATCCAGTACAGTTCTTTTCGGTTATTCCCCGTGGCGTACCCCCTCCGCATAGCAGCGCATTACAATAATACGTCAAGGGCGAGAAATGTAAGGTAAATTACGTCATATTTCCATCTGGTTGTGAGGCACGCGCATTTTACCTAGGTAACTAGTACGCGGGACCATCTTTTTCCGCCTTCAATTGAAGAGTTAGAATATGAAAATAGGTATTTATCTCTGGTCGTAACCATGAAATATCGAAAAATATTTCACTGATATTTCTCGATAACCTACCGGAAAGCATGAAATAAATTTCTTGTTTTAAATTTGGTAGTTAGATATGACTTTCCCAACCCCTAGATAGTTGTGTTTTGTGTTCTTCTTCAATACGACTTTTAAGGCCTTATTGCGACCAAACGTAAACAATACGAGCGTTAAAATGCATTCAAATTTTGATCATACCATTTAAAACTACGGAAATTATTGTGAACTTGACAATCTGTTATTGTATGGTATGTTCAAGTGTTAGTTGCTGGCAGAAATATAAATTTCAATTCTAGGTAAATAGTTGCCAGGTAGCTTAATCTTTTGTTTAAAGCCCCTGTAAAGTCCAAATACAGGTAATTTTCACCGTCTATAACTCGAAAATATATCGGATTACCCATCACAACACACATATATAAGACCGGAGAAAACTCGAACGAGTCGGTTACTGCATTGGTTGCCGTGAAATACGGGTGCGAAAATGCATGGAGAAGCCTGTCGGTTTCAGGGACGCCATTGATCGAGACAACCTTCGTTATCGTTCGTGTATATTCGAACTAGGCCTTTGAGAACGTCACGCGATACCATTGTATCTCATTAGTGCTACACAGGACTACTGTTTACACTTCCAATAGTATGTCATCGGATAGTAAGATTGCTCATTCTGAACCTATTTTCTTATTTAGATGTAGTAAACTCTTCCTGTATTGATGATAAATGAATAAGCGATTATCAGCCTGTGTCGTCGTTTTGTTTACAATGTCGATAAACTTACGTTTTTCAAGCCAAGAATGGGGACTAAACGATCAAGTGAATAAAGGGTTTGTTTCGACGCCTTGAATGATCACGTGGTGTTTACGTCACTATCACGTCACTGCGGAGATTTACGACGAAAAATCGGGCTAATCGTCGGCGATCATCGATGTAAACAAACAGATAATGCGGCATGGTAGGAACTGTTCTAGTTTCAAACTTCTTTTTTCTGCCATTGACTGGAACTTTTACAAACTGCACCTTTACATATCATGCAAGTCATAATAATCGCCATATTTTTACATGGTAATAATGAAATTTTACTTTTATTTTATAAATAGGCCTTTTTACATTTGGACTTTAAGGATAGGGCACCCTGATGCGGATTCCTGTAATATCGCCTTTCATCGCCGAAAAACGTACGGATCCGGCTAAGACTCGGGTAATCAGTAATCGATCGGCCGATAGATGCTGGTTCCCCGCATCGATTACGGATTACCCGAGTCTTAGCCGAATCCGTACGATGAAAGGCGATGTTACACGAATTCCATTAGGGTGCCCTATCCTCAAATGTTACCTTGTTTTATAATTCAATTTTCTGTCATCAAATAACACTCGGACCGATCTTACAATAAAAAAAAAATTGTCATCTTCAGAATAGTTTCAGTACTTTTAAATGGTACAAAATAACTGTGAAAATGCAAATCTGTTATTTTTATGGTATACCCAAGTGTTAGCTGCTGGCAGAAATATAAATTTCAATTCTACAGAAATAGTTGTCAGGTCACTTAATCTTTTGTTTAAATGTTACCTTGTTTTAAAATTAAATTTTCTGCCATCAAATATCACTTGGACCGACCTTACAGAAAAAAAAATTACATCTTCATTATAATTTCCGTACTATGAAAAGAAAAGATATGAAGTAAATCTAAAAGCATTTGAACACCTTCATTATTTACTTTTGGCTGCTGCTGGGCCGTTAATTGATATACATGTGTGTAATGTTGGTGTTGTTGTCCTCAACACGTCTAGATATGAATTTCGACAATGACCTTTTAACAGTACTCAATTTTATCTGTAGCTGATAATCTACAGCCGTATTTGAATGGATCAAAGCTACAAAACCGTGCCTGTGAACACGATGGTTATCCAGGGCATACTCAGGTTTCACAAAATTACAAACACGCTCAAACTGTACTCTGCTCCCTCATTAACCTTTCATGGCCATCAGTTACTATTTCGTGCAGAACGTGCAGTCTGATCTTTGACCTATACCTCCCGCGTGTGCATTCACACTTATTCGATAAAAATCTGGCTTAGTTTCTATAGATTGTATTAATATTCGTCGAAAGAGGTCGAATTTATTTCAGCTATGCTCTGGGAAAAAGAGGGCTTAATGCATCTCTGCGATACATTATACCATGCGAGTCATCATATAATTATGGATCCATAATACCCATTTTGTCGAACAACTTACCGAATCATATGGTAGACGTGTCCTTTGACACAAAGAATAAAGACCAATAGTAAAAAATATCGACCAAGGTCAGCCTGCGCGGACTGCGCAGGCTGACATGGTCGATATTTTTCGCATTTACCTGTTTATTAATTAAACCTCTTTTTACAGACCATAGCTCATTTATTTGACGCTGTTAAAATAAACGAATCATTCTTTGAATACATGCATCATGATTCAATCCTTGACTGCAGGCTGGCGGGCACACTCGTTTGATTTTCTTAAAGGGTTGGGGTTAATTAGAGAGGAGAACACAGTCGGACAGGATGTGCAAGCTCAACCATACTTTTTTCGACAAGGACATCAGGGGTTGCTAAACGCTTAATGTGCGTTTTGGTAAACTCTTTACTAGACGACAAAATTTTTGACTTGTCCAATTTGAATGCATTTGCAGACGACCAATTAAATGTGGATCAAACGTTCGAAATTGTCTTTTAAAGAGTACAAAACTTATGAGAAAAAGGAGAAAACGCTTGTTTCCTGCATTTTATTATTTTTCTGTACACAGGGATTTCCAAAAGTCGCGCAACACACTAGTTTTCATTTGTGTTTCTGTGTTTCAGATTCAATATTGATTTTTTTCCCTCTCATCTTTTTCAGATTTAAGTATGACTAATACACTAACAATACTAGAAAGAGTTGAACTGGTTTTTTTATTATGATCAATAAAGGTGTTTTGGGCATGAAAATGTGTTTTTATGGAAACCTGGATGATGGCCGACTTCTCGGACACCCTGTATTTTGAGACCCTTCTTTCTCAAGGTAGTAAAAATATGGATTGTTTAGTGGACAGATAACGCCGTAACTTTTTCCCGGTGAGTAAAAAGGGCGAATGCATATGTTGAAAAAGTATTCAAAAATATTTTATGTAATTACATATTCACCATCTGTTCTTAAGAACATTCTTAGTCTTATTCTAAAGAATTTTCTAAATATGAAAGTTACACAACTTCTTATTGGCTAAACTAAATGGTTTCACCAATCAGAAGTTGTGTTACTTTCTAAATCTATAAGACTAAGAATTCTCTAAAGAATGGTTGGTGAATATAGACCCCCCCCTCCTTTTTTTTTTTTTTTAGGGGAATGGGGAGGAAAGGGTGAAAGGATTTTTTGGGTCAAAACTAATCATTTGCCAAACAGGTGAAGCTGGCATTTCAAAACATTAAGAAAGATATTAGTCCTACAAATTAAACACTTTTTTAAATTTAAAAAAAAAGTGTACACCGAGACCAAACTGTATGCTCTTTGCAGTATTTCCTTGATTCATACTCCGGAAAGCAACTGAGGGTGTCCTTGACATTCAACTAATTAACTTATATGTACAACATTAGTTTCTTTCATTTGAGCCATGCTCTGTGAAAAGGGGGCTTAATGCATCTGCGAAAAGTATCGACCCAGGTCAGCCTGCGCAGTCCGCGCAGGCTGACCTGGGCCGAAACTTTTCGCTCTTGGTCAATTTTCTGTTTGTCAAAGGACCAGTCTATCTCATGATTAAGTCGGTTATTTAAAAAAGTGGCTATTATGGATCCATAATTATGTGATGACTTTGGCAAGTATCATGCATCACGATGATGCATTAAGCCCCCTTTTGCCAGTGCATGGTTCATTTATATATGAGCCATGCACTGAGGGCAAAAGCGGGTCTCGCGTTATACCAAGCAAGTCATTATATAATTATGGATCCATTATATAATTATGGATCCATTATATAATTATGTATCCATTAAACGTGATTTGTCCTAAAACCGATTGAATGAGTTGAAGACTGGTCCATGCACAGACTGCAGATGTATTAAATCCCCTTTTCACAAGGATAGACTCATTCATATACATGTATGTGTTCTGAGCAAAAAATCTGTCTAAAGCCTTCACAATTCTAGAATTGTCCTGAGGAAAGTAGGAGTGCAACCTTTTTTGCGCGGTTACAAACAATTATCTAGAATCAGGATATGATATCACATTAGGTTTGTTTTAAACTATTTGCAAATATCCGGACATGAAATTTTAAGCCATGATTATCGAGATTGTAAACTTCGAGTCTTTCCAAAGAATATGAACTTTTTTGACACCGTTTTTTTTTTCTCTCCATGATATCTAATAATTCATTTGGTTGTTACACACAACGGATTTTATGAATCCATTACTATATAATAATTCGCTGTGTACCATGCATCATTGAGATTCATTAAAACCCCTTTTGCCAGAGCATGGCTTATATAAGATATGTAACTGCATGCAGTCTTTTATTACTGTTACACAATTTTAACTATGATAAAAACAGATCATAGGCTAGCAAGAAACACTGAAAAGCGGGAAATTAAATAATGATAATAATGATAATCATAATATCATAATGTTGTACGTGGAGCAAAACATCGCAGACGAGTTAAGGTCTGACCCACTGAACCATTTTTTTTTTTAAAGTCCAGGCGTCATAGAATAATCCTGGATAGCCAACATGGGCAGAAAGATTTACTTTTGCAATATTCTGTCCGATACTTGAACGACTACCTTACACGACTACGGTACTATAAACGCCATTTTCTGTATACAAAAGTTTCAGTGGGTTAGATCTTATTCAGTTTTCCTTGAAAAATAACATTATTTGAATACATCTAACCGTTAAGCCGTAACTTGCCTTTGCCTATGTGAAAGAATTTGTTCTCACTGTTCCATTGTTAATTGTTCCATGTAGATCTGCTTTTTTTTTTTTATCACATACTTTGTTTTCAGTGTAATACAGCCATCACGAATTTTCTTGTCATACACACGTTTGCAGACAAGAAAATAGTGCTGTATTTCGCTAACACTCTTTAATTAAATGCCTCACTTCTAAAACATTGCTGTCCCAGATTCCTGCGTGAAAATAACTCTCAAAACTGATGGTCGTAACAAAGGTGCAAATTTTAGCATTTTAAGATGTAAATAAAGACATTATATGCAAATTCTTTGGGACTATTTTTTGTCTGTGATGTTTACATCTGTCAAAGAAACAAATAATTTCATGTAAATTTCATTACACATGTGCATATACCTATGATTTAGTTTTAAATCGTCATGACCTATCATTCCTCAGATACAATCATGTGATAAAAAGACAACCGTTGGCTTTTGAGATAAAGCTTTATTAAACTTGTCCGGAAAATGTTATTAAGCTTGGCAAATGATCGCTTAATAACATTTTTGTGCACTCATTTAATAAAATTTTATACGTCAAACATCAACTCATGCCAGATCCTATACATGTCTAATAATCTCCAAAGGGAGGAAAAAAGTGATTAAATAAATAAATACTGTAAATCTACCTTTAAATTATATTCTAATAAATTTTACATTCTTATTCTCCTTTTGATTTTATTAGTAATATTGTCAAAATCATGGCTGTCTGTATACAAGTTCTATTTGAAAAAAAAAAAAATGACATGGCTGGGGATTATCCGGAGCACCAGAAACATGAAAAGGGGGTCCCAAGAAGATATAGGACTTTGAAAAAAAAAAACACTTCCTTCTGCCTAGTGGCAGCTTACATACAAGAGACCAAAGTCGACACTGGTGTCGTAGATCTACTAAATTTACTTCCTCTGTACATGTATTTGAGCTATACTCTGTGAAAAAGGGGTTTAACGTATCTGCAAATAATATCGACTCATGTCAGCCTGCGCAGTCCGCGCAGGCTGACATGAGTCGATTTTTTTTTGCAGTGTACATGTGTAAATTTTATGCATGTCAAAGGACCCTTCTAGTCTGTCTTATGATCCTGTTGGTTGTTCTATACAAAAATTGATTTTATGGATTTATAATTATGTGAAAACTTGCTTAGTATAATGCATCACTGAGATGCATTAAACCTCCTTTTCTCAAAACATGGCTAATATGATTAGTCCTTAAAGCTGTCTTGAATTTGAAGGGTAGGGTGGACCACGTCAACTAGTAAGGCCCAGTTTTCGACCGACTTGTATGTTTGTGTGTGTGTGTTTGAGTGGCTATATAAACACAGTTCAGCTATTTCATATTCACGGCCGCGGTACACTAAATTTGAGTGATTCACACCAGAAGCCACTCGGCTCATAATTAACATCGCAAACTAGATCTCGATCTAGAGATCTACTAAAGAAAAAAGTCGTTCACCTAAAAGTCTATGGTAGACAGACCTGTATATATCTGAAGATATCTTGATCCGGATTAATGTTGCTTGTTGTTATTGGCGACAAGACACAACCCATTTCATCTAGATACGTGTAACATTTTTAAGACCAATTAAACGTACGCTTACACTCTAGTTTTGCGGCTCTTAACATCACAAACTAGATCTAGATCTACCGGCGAAAACAGTTCTTTACCCAAAAAATGCATGACCTTTTTTTTTGTAGATATCTTGATACGGATTGATGTTGTTATTGGCGACATGAAACAACCCATTTCATCTAGATGTAATTTTTTAAAGACCAATTAAACGTAGATCTATGTATTCTCTAGTTCGTATCGTATCTTTCAATAATAGGCAGGCAATGGTCTATGTGAAGACCTGTTTGCCATTTTGATAATTTATTAAGCTCCTCTAGATCGTAAATTTTATCACACATACTATATAATTTTCGGCATTGCCAATATAAATTAAATGTAAAAGCCACGCAGTCTCTATATACAGCAGACGACCTGTGGAAAACCCTTGTTTCTGGTCGTCTCATCTTTCAATGCAGCCGAATTTTTATATCCATTGATATTTTCAGTTGGCTTATGATGTACCCATAGATCCAGTTTTTAATCGTACGAAGTAGATCTGTAATGATACTTTGTGGCCTACGACGAATTTATGATTAAAAATATAAACAGCATATTTAGTTGAAAATCTTGGTATACCATAGTCTAGCTCCATGGTGTATTTTTACAAGTAGATTTAGATCTAGTACACTAGCGACTAAAACATTGGTGTTATAAACCTATTCCAATGGCGTTTCTATTTGCTTTCTCTCTAAATGGACAGTATCTTGAGAAAGTACACTATTTAAAATTACTCATGGCGTAAAATTTCTTGTATGTTCCCCAGCATTTTACTGCTCTTTGCCTGCCCAAAACCCAAGAGCTCTCTACATAATGACGTCACTACAAATCCTAACCAACTTGTCAATGTGACCGCCATTACTTCGCGAAGAACTCGTATCGAGATGTTGTCCAATACACACTACATTATAAAGCCTTAGAAAGCCGAATAAACAGAAAATTCGACATGGATAGACAGGTAAATACTTCTTTCTGTTCATGTATTTATCGATTTGGTCCTTTTTAAGCGTTTTTAAGATTCTTCATAGCGACAAGTTTATTCGAAAGTTGGCCTGAAACTTGGGCGCAGTCAGCCATGCAGCCGACGTTCGGTACTTGAAAAAAAGGTTGGTAAAAAATAAAGTTTTGTCATGAAAAAGCCCAACAAAATTTAAAAATAATTTTCAAGTTCTTTCCAGATGCCCAAAATATTTGAATTTTTTAATGCCATTAAGAATAAAGGTAAATTTGGTAATTTAGGTGAAAATAATCGATCAAGTATGGGTGTTTTTACGTGTTTTAGTTATGCGTTCCAGGGCTGATGTCTATTTTTGTTTCGACATGTATCTTTACGTTGGTGTTTACATGTGCTCGAAATAGTATTCCGATCCACACAGAATTCATTTATGTAGAATGACGGTTTGTATATTTTTTATATTTGATACTTTGGAAGAATTATTGATTTTTTTAGCAGTAGATTTTCGTAGAAATGTAATTTAAAGCGTATACATGACGGGATAAGAAATTGGCTGTACATAGTTTTTGGTAATTGACAGGTCCAGTGATAAACAACCCTCGAGGCAAATACTATACATTCAGTTTGCATCAGTGTATACTTACCCATTAGGTGCCAAGGAAATAAAATAAAAATTGCAGTTTGCAAGCTGTAAGTGCGAAAAGATCTTAGAAAAAAAGTTTGGATCAAGATAAGAGTGCACTATCTTCTATCTGATCTTCATCCTCATTAAGAAATATTCAATATACTGTCTGATCTTCAACCTCATTAAGAAGTATCATTAGATAGTTAACACAGATAGTAAAGGTAAACCTGTACCACAAAACGACGAGTTTTATCTACCTTAAAGCAGAAGACTTTTGAAAACATAGTGGAAAAAGGAGAAAATGCTTGTTACCAGTATTTTCTCCGTTTTCCTCATGTCATGTACCCTTCTTAACACAACCTTTGATTTTTTTTCTTTTAATTAAGTCACATTTATTCCATTGTCTGCAAATGCTTTCAATTTTAACAATTGTAACATTTTGTCATCAGAAAAGAGTTCACCTACAGTACCGTACCACAAAATTTTAAAATAGTCTAATTTCATATTTGAAAGCATTTGCAGTCAACAAATTAAATATGGTTTAAAAGAACGGTTTTGTTCTGAAAAGGTAGAAAAAATCATGGGAAAAAGAGAAAATGCTGGTATAAATATTTTCTCCTTTTCCCACTATGTTTTCAAATGCTGTTTTAGGGTTTTAAAACTCTGAAATGCTTGGTAGTAGCAGTTTATCAGGTAATGATTGTTTTGATGAAGTGCTAGCTTAGCTGTTTTTTTTGAAAAACAGAGCAATAGTGTAATAACCCAATTTTGTTTGTATATCTTCGTAGTCGTCAGAAACTTTTGGTATTTTTTAGTATCTCTGCCACAACTTAACTCTTCACCAAATGACAAAAATGTAAACATGTCCAAATTGAAAGTATCTGCAGCAGACAATTTAAGTGTTACTCAAATGATAAAACTTGTCTTTAATGGAAAAGAAAAAAATGTGGAAAAGGAGAAAATGCAAGTTACCAGCATTTTCACCTTTTCCCACTATGTTTTCAAAACGCTTCTTCCCCAGGGTCATTAAAAATCAGGATTGTGTGGCAAAGAATTCAGATACTTTTTCAAACTTCGGCTAGCTGTTAACTATCAGAAGAGTAATCCATATGTCAAGTTCCAATAACTCTGAAATATTTTTTACACGGTCATTTCTCTTTTTTCAGCTTAAAATTTTTCTGGAAAAAAAACAATTGCAGCCAAGTATTGGTACTGGCATATGATGTCCTTGTTTATAAACCCGGTTGTGTTTCATAAAACCTTTACCAAACATTCAGGACTTTACACACCCTGAGGAAGAAGCCTTTTGAAACACTGTGGAAAAGAGAGAAAACACTTGTTACCAGCATTTTCTCCTTTTCAAAAAATGTGTTCTACCCTTTTAAAGACAAATTATTTGTTTTGAGTTACATCTAAAATGACGTTTGCGGATGCTTCCAGTTTGGACAAGTCTTAAATTTCATAGTTTGGTAATAAGGTAATGTAGGTCTACAAACTTGGAAAAAGTAGTCTTGACTTATTGAGACATCACTATTTATTGATTTTGGAAATTCCTCTTTCAGAACTGTTGATGTGTGTGCCTACTCAGTATGAAATGGTTTGCAAAGAGTGGAAAACATTGAGGGAAAAGGATTCTGGCATTTATTTTCTTCTCTCACCCACTATGTTTTCTAAAGGCTTGTTTGTTAGGTTTGTGAAAGTAATGGAAAGGTCCGACGTAACACACTGGTAAAGTGTAGGACTCAAAACCTTGAAGCCCAAGGTTCGAGCCTCTTTAGAAGCACTTGGTTTATCCTGGGAGTGTCCTTGGGTAAATCACTTCAGAGTCTAAGCCCTAGCCTATTGCTGGTGAAATCCAGGACATACATGAATAAATGAACTATTGCCATGATATGACTGAAATAATGTTGAAAGTGGCATAAAACACTTCAATCAAACAACCAATAGTGAAAACAATGGTTTATTTGGTATAAAGTTGAGTTAAGAGATTGGTTGTATATTTTACTTGTAGAAGCTGCCACCCCCTGTGTCGACAAAAATTACAAGAAAGTTGGCATCTGAATCAACGGAGCACAACAGCCTGTTGAACTTTTATTCTTCGATAAGTACAGACGAAACAGGTGGGTATATCCATTTCTTCCCATCATTGTTTTGTTTTTCGGCATAGCTTTTTAAGCTGGCTTTTGCTTGGTATTGATATCTTCAAATGATTCATTTCTCTCTCACCACTGATTATTGTTTCTAGGATGATTATGGGTGAAAGCAGCCAGTAGCTTGGGAAGAATATAGTGCAAAGTACAGGTAAAAAGAAACTCAAGGAAAACATGGATAGATCCACTGGTGGTCATGACATAGAAAAATGTTGCAAACCGCCTTAGACACCTTGCAATCAGTCTATTGATTTTGAATGAATGAATGAATGAATGAATATTGGCAAAATAGGTAAAAGATATGGACATATTTATTCTTGCAGGCTCATTTAACTCTTTACCAAACAACAAAATTTTGGACTAGTCCAAATTGAAAGCATTTGCAGACAACAAAACAAATGTGACTCAAAAATTGAATTCTGATTTAGGAAGGGAAGAAAACATTGTGGGAAAAGGAGAAAATGCTGGTTACCAGCATTTTCTCCTTTTCCTACAATGTTTTCAAAAGCTCTCTTTCTCAGGGTCGTTAAAAGTCGGGATTGTGTGGTAAAGAGTTAAGACACTTATGTACAAGGCTTAGTATTGCTATTGCCTACTTCATTTAACCTGATCCTGACTTTTTTGCCAAATATATATAAGTAGGCATATAAATAGAACTCTGACTATTATTCCAGAATTTATATATACACAGGAGGGTACTTATATACACAGGTAAGCAATTTAATTGGCACATACTGTACAAATATTTCTGTGACCATATGTCAAAGGCAGCCCCATGCGATGCCGAGGATAAAAATAGAATTTTAATTTATGGAAATGATGTTTACCAGGGTCGGGTTAAATGAAGTATGCAATACTGCTTACCTATAGTCTGGGGTGCTCATTCACACCTAAGCAAATGGATATGATAGGAGATGATCCATTTCTTGTTCTAATTTGGACTTTAATATTTTTTAGTGTTACTCAAAAACCCATAACTAAAAAAGTCTACATATATTTTCAGACATATCAGTTACTGCTGCTTTTCTAACAGTGAATTTTATCAGCTCAACTGTTTTTTCAAAGAAATAATCAAGGTATTGTCATGGCCCTGGTGATGTTTGCAGCATTGTCATGCATTTTGTAATATTTTGTAATATTTCTATTATTACTGAAGATATTTAATTCAAACTCGGACTAATTGGTATAAATCAAAAGGGGAACCCATACAACAGGGGCAGGTAACCATCAGATTTTTTTTGACATGTTTATGCCCCCTTTTCAACTTAAAATTTTCACTAGAAGCAACTGCAGTGGAGCGTTTGCATCCATATGAGGTGCTCTTGTTAACATTTAATTTTGAAAAATATTTCTAATGGAAAATTTCATTTTTTAAAAAAATGCAAAACTCTGAGGAAAAATAGGCAACTGATAGCATGGTTACTAAATTTCTCTTCATATTGAACCACGAATGAGTTACAATATTTGTATTTCAGTAACGCTTAAAACCTTCTAAAGTTTTGTAGCCCTACTGGCTGAAGGCCAGCAGAGTTAATGGCATGGCTTGTACCTGACTGTCTGTCCGTCTGTTTGTGTTTTCTTGTTTGCGACATAAAATTTGCATTTGTGGTCAAATTTTTCAGAAGCAAGGCATTTGCAATATCTATATACTCCAGTTTATTTTTTTTTTTTACTGAAAGATCAAGCCTCTTGAAAATATTCTGTTTACTACAATTTTTCTTTATCTCTCAAAATGCCTCTCAGACATATTTACGTGTGTGGCCATTGTAGATCTAGATCATAGTGCACAATGCATACAGTCTGATCTAAGATCTGCTTAGTCTGCTTTGATGAGTCATGCTGGACAAGAGCAGCCTATTATTTGGTCCAATTTCTAAATTGCAGCCAAAAGTAAACAATGAAGGTGTTAAAATGCATTTAAATTTGATTTATACCATGTGAAATTATAAAGGTTATTGTGACAATGACAAGCTGTTATTAATATGGTTGGTCAAAGCTTTAGTCTCTGGCAGAGAAATGAATGTTAAAACTAGGTTAAAAGTTGCCAGGTCGCTCTGTCTTTTGTTTTTAATTTTTTTTACTGATTTTATATTTCATTTTTCTGCCAGTGAGTAAGACTTGCACTGAACGTACAATAACAGATTGTCATCTTCACAATAATTCCCATACTTTTAGATAAGTAGGATTTAAATTCAAATGTAATTTTACACCCATATTATTTACTTTTGGCTGCTATTGTGCCTTTAAAGTGTCAATTTGGGTTTATTCAGGACCCATATGGTGAGAAAGGTTCCTGGTACTTTTGTCAAAATCTGTCTAGTTCATATTTACAGTGTATGCACTGTATGAGGATGTTGAAATTATTGCTTGTTAGAATTGATATTTCACTCTTGTTTACACTATAAAGTCAAAATTTATACCCCCGCAAAATGAATGTTTTCGGGGGTATACTGGAATCAGCCTGTCTGCCCGTGTGTCCGTCTGTGTACAAAATACTAGTAATTTTGTGTCGCAAACTCCTCCTACAGTTTTCCTTCAATTGTATTGAAACTTTGCACATATATTGATCATATATTGAAGATTTGCAAGACGCAATTTTCAAGTGTCAACTCCTCCTGGTTGAGGAATTATCTCCCCTTGAACCTGACACTTTTTTCTGTCAAAGCGCTGGCGGGGCCGGGGGTATTAAGTCACATTCAGTGACAGCTCTAGTTTTTATCTGATTTTTTTTTTGTAACTTTAATATTTTTTTTTGAAAATGATGAAAATCCATTGATATGTTTAAATCTTTACTTAAGGACAAAATTTTAGACTCATCCAAATTGAAAGTATTTGCAGACGGCAATTTAGATATGGCTCAAATGGTGGAAGTTGTCTTTTAATAGGATAAAAGAGAGAAAAAATGCTGGTTACCTGCGTTTTTTCCTTTTCCCACTGTGCATTCAAAAGGGTTCTTCCTCAGGGTCGTTAAAACTTGGGATTGTACTGCAATTGTGCCGTAAAGGGTTAACCGTTTACCAGATGACAAAATATTAGCCTTGTCCAAATTTAGAGCATTTGCAGACGGCAATTTCAGTGTGGCTCAATTGGTGCAATTTTTCTTTGATAGGGTAGAAAATATTGTGGGAAAAGGAGAAAAATGCTGGTAACCAGCATTTCTTCTTTTCCCACAATGTTTTCAAAAGCCTTCTTTCCCAGGATCATTAAAAATCAGCATTGTGCTGTAAAAGGTTAAGAAAAGCAGCTATTTGATGACTTGATGCATATCTACGCATCGAAGTCCACGTCATTGGTCCCATTTCTTTGGAACTTGTACGGATTGTGTATTACAATGAGCACTAACATAATTTGCCTTTATTAAAAAAATTGAAAAAACGTTGGTTTTGTCAAATTATGCTATGATTTTTTTCCATTTCGTTTTAATCAGCATGCATACTTAACTCTTTACCACATAATCCAGACTTTCAACGACCCTTAGAAAGAAGCCTTTTGAAAACATTGTGGGAAAAGGAGAAAATGCTGGTCACCAGCATTTTCTCCTATTACCACAATGTTTTCTACCAATCCCAAACCGGGTTTCAATTTTTCAGTCACATTTATTTTGTCGTCTGCAAATGCTTTCAATTTGGACCAGTCTATAATTTTGTCGTTTGGTAAAGAATTTAGCTGTCTTAACCCTTTACCAAACAATCCCTGGTTTTCACGACCCTGAGAAAGAAGCCTTCTGAAAACATTGTGGGAAAAGGAGAAAATGCTGGTAACCAGCATTTTCTCCTTTTCCCACAATGTTTTCTGCCCTTCCCAAAACAAATTTCAATTTTTGAGTCATTAATTTTGTTGCCTGCAAATGCTTCCAATTTGGACCTGTCTAAAATTATGTCCTTTGGTAAAGAGTTAATGTTACCCAGCTGGCATGTGTTCAAACAAGGTTTAAACTCCTAAATAATTTTTTTTTCCTTTTCTTTTTCACATTTTTATAATGAGTGCATATTAATATATATGCTGGAAAAGAACTAAATTTTTCTGTGAAAAAATTAACTTCTTGGAAGGGGGCTTTGGTCTTCCAAGTTGTCTACATTTTAGTTTAAGCTGAATCCGTAAAATTGACGTGAGGCTAGGCTGTTTTAACTCCAACACAAGAGGGTCTTCATTTATGGCTTAGAGCTGATGGTTGAAAGGAACATTTATGAATGAATTTCACTGTGTCTTTCACATTATTATACACTGGTCAATAACTGCCATTGGAGCGATTTAGGTTTTTGATTGATTAATTGATTGATCGATTGATTGCAACATTATTACAGTATGATGCTTCTCGGTGAGTACGAGCGACAGGTAAAGTGTTTGTTTGATGGCTGGATGGATGGATGGGTGAATGGGTGGGTGGGTGGATGGATGGATGGATTGGTTGGTTGATTGATTGATTGCAAAATTATTACACTATGATGCTTCTTGAAGAGTACGAGTAACAGGTAAAGTGTTCATGTACATAATACCTAGAAAGCTAGCAGCCCATTGGCTGCCAAAACTTCCGCTGACAGTTGATCAGCAAGCACAGCAGGCGTACTTTGTTGCGTGCTAGTCTGAACCTTTTATAGGCAGATCCTGCTAACTTTTTGTAGAGGTTTGTTTGGCTATGCATGAAACGTTGGTCAATCATTTCACCCTAGAGGATAATAGAACAGTCTAAACAATCGTAGCACCCTGGTTCATCCCGACCAAAGGATGCAAAAACAGTTCCATCATTTGGAAAGGTTATGGCTTCTGTTTTCTGAGATGCTAATCATATTCTGATAGTAGATTATCTGCAAAAGGGGCAAACAATCAATGGTTTTTAGCTCCACTGGCCGAAGGCCAGAGAGCTATTGTCATGGCGTTGTGTCCGTCGTGCGTCCGTCCGTCCGTCCGTCCTTGCGTGCGTCCGTAAACTTTTTCTTTAAAAAACTTCTCCTCAGAAACTATTGACTGGATTTTTACCAAATTTCACAGGAATGTTCCTTTGGTGGTCCTCTTTCAAATTCCTTCAAATAATTGTGTTCCATGAAGAATTCTGGTTGCCATGGCAACCAAAGTAAAAAACCTTTAAAAATCTTCTCCTCCCAAACCGCTATTTGGATAGCATTACTATTTTGCAGGAATGTTCCTTAGATACAGGTTTACAGAATTCCTTAAAAAAAAAAAAAAAGATCTGTCAAAAAACATGGCTTTTATGGGAGACTCATTTTCCTTTTATGGTATAAAGTAAAATCTTTGAAAAATTTCTTCTCTAAAACTATTCATTGGATTTCATTGTTGTTTTGCAGGTAAGTTCCTATGGTGGTTGTCTACCAAATTGTTTCTTCAGTGAGCTAGCGAGCTATTGTCATGGCGTTGTGTCCGTCGTGCGTCCGTCCGTCCGTCCGTTCGTTCGTCCGTTCGTCCGTGCATGCGTCCGTAAACTTTTTCTTTCAAAAACTTCTCCTCAGAAACTATTGACTGGATTTTTACCAAATTTCACAGGAATGTTCCTTTGGTGGTCCTCTTTCAAATTCCTTCAAATAATTGTGTTCCATGAAGAATTCTGGTTGCCATGGCAACCAAAGTAAAAAACCTTTAAAAATCTTCTCCTCCCAAACCGCTATTTGGATAGCATTATTATTTTGCAGGAATGTTCCTTAGATACAGGTTTACAGAATTCCTTAAAAAAAAAAAGATCTGTCAAAAAACATGGCTTTTATGGGAGACTCATTTTCCTTTTATGGTATAAAGTAAAATTTTTGAAAAATTTCTTCTCTAAAACTATTCATTGGATTTCATTGTTGTTTTGCAGGTAAGTTCCTATGGTGGTTGTCTACCAAATTGTTTCTTCAGTGAGCTAAAATGCAGGATTGAATGAAAATTGTTAAAAACTTCCTTTCGCCATTATAGAAATATCAGGCCTGTGGAGCGATACAGGCGCTCAAGCGCCTCTAGTTGTTATACACCACATCTTAGGTAGTATTTAAAATTCGTAGCTATCAAAGATCTTTAGCTTATCCAAGATAGTTAAAGAGGGTATAATATTAAAAGTGTAGATAGGGTGGGGAAGCATTATATATTGTTTAAAACCACTGTAATGGATACTCATTAGAACTGTCATTACTGAAAAAATTCTACTAAGTACCCACAACACAAATAAGGTGTCATTTCAGAAGTAAAGAAATACTACTTTCTGAAAACTAAATTACTCTCTGTACCTTTTCTCTGCATACATATGGGTTAACCCTTTGCTACACAATCTCCAGTTTTAAGGACCCCCAAGGAAAAGGATATTTAAAAACATTGTGGGAATAGGAGAAAAATTCCTTTTCCCACAATGTTTTCTATCCTTTGAAAGACAAATATTATGATTAGTGCAACATTTGATTTGTTGTCTACAGATATTTTCAATGCGAACCAGTCTAAAATTTTTATTATCTGTTTAACTGTCTACAACACAGTCCCGAGTTTTAATGACCCTGAAGAAGAAGGCTTTTGAAAATCTCGTGGGAAAAGGAGAAAATGCTGGTAACCTTCATTTTTTCCTTTACCCACAATGTTTTCTACCATATGAAATACAGAAATCATTATTTCATTTATTTTGTTGTCTGCAAATGCTTTGAATTTAGTTTAGTCTAAAATTTTGTCGTTTGGTAAATTATGAGTTAAGAGTTAAAGTCTTTGTTTTGATTGATGCAGGTGCCCCTAAGAGATGGAAGATGTCATCAAGTGTTCAGTTCGATGAGGATGTGATTGCAACAGGAAAGAGCAGTCCCGTCCCCAACCGAGGCACACCTTCAAGAGATAGCTCTACAGAGAGAAAAAGTAGACCCGGCCCCAAACGAGGGGGGAAAGATAAAGACTCTATTGACAATGCTAGCTCAAGAGAATCAAGTCTTGAAGGGAAAGATAAGGGTAAAGCAGCTGCTGATTCAAAAAGAGACTCTTCCTCAGAAAATAGCAAAGTAAAGAAAGTAGAGGAAGCCATGAAAAAAGTTGACGTTCTTGATAAGGCAAAGTTCTATGGTTCCAAAGTGAATGGTGATACACCCAAACCTAAACGAGGACGTCCTAAATCTCTGGATCTCAGTTCCAAACAGATCAATGGTGAGGACGATAGTTTCAAAAGTCCAGACCCTCTCACTCCCTGTAATATAGCTGTGAAGCGCAGGAAAGGGCGGCCAAAGGAAACCCCTCCAACTTTGGTTGCAGAGAACCCAGTGGAGCCCCAAGAGCTCCCAGAGCCCCAACTCATAGCAACAAGTAGTATGACTCAAACTGACTTTGAGAATGAGGAAGTGGAAGCAGATATTGAAGACAATGTTGAAGTTGTGGTAAAAAGGAAGCGAGGGAGACCCAGACTCAAAATGGGTGAAATTCCAAAAGGTAGACCTGGCACTGTTACAAAAATGCTGGGTCATCAAAAGCGGTTGAAAGGTCAAAGACTAGTGTCAAAACTTAAGAAGAAAAGAGGAAGAAAACCAAAAATTCAGACACTTCAAGGCGATTCAAAAATTTCTCCTCACTTGTCTGGCCCAAGCGTCGTCGTTAAAAAAAGAATTGGAAGACCACCTGGGGCAAAGAACAAAGCTACAATTTTGAAGGAACAGATGTTGGCAAAACAAATGGAGAACCAGTTGAAAATGGATAAAGAAAGGTCTGATGATGAAACACTAACTTTGTCAGCAACAGAGATACCTGCTACTGATGTGACATTAACTTCATACAGTGAAGATATAAATTTATCTAGTGACATTTTGAAAATTGTGCCTAATGACCAAAAAAACAAGGCCTTCGGAGTTAGAGAAGGGGGAATAAAATCCTTAGGGAAGCTGAAGAAGGAAACCTTGGACATGCAGAAAGTGCGAAAGAAACGAATACTGAATTCGTATGCAGCAAATAGTGATGTAAGTCGTTCATTGGACCACCTTCCCAAAAATGACTTGAGAAGATATCTGCAGATGAAATTGATTGAAAGACTGAATGGAAATAGAACCACATCCCACACAATGCTGAAGAATCTCTCAGACACAGAAGAAAAGAAAAGTGAGATAGATGAATACTCTGAAGATGAAAGTCTTCCTGCACCAGACCCAATGAGAGACTCTGATATCCAAAACCTGTCAGCTCTTGTTGAACAGAAACGGGTTAGGTCAGAATCTGATGCAAGCACTGAGCAAAGACGATCATTAAGTCGCTCACGAAAGTCAAGTGTTGACCTCTCCAAATTCAGTGATAACGAATCCATATCTTCCGAGTTAAGTACGAACTCCTTCAATGCATCAAAACGAATCTTTGTACTTGGCGAAGATAATGCTGAATCAGACGATACCATTAGAACAAGACAGAGGGTTGAAATTGTTCCTGGGAAAACTAGGAAGAGAACATTGAGTGGAGAGTTTGATTTAGTTGACGAGTATCAGTTAAGGAAGGAAAAGAAACTTGCGAGATTGTCAGGGGGAAGTACAGTGCCTTTTGATATAAAAATTGATCAGTTGCAAGCGAGATCAGAAAAAACTCCAGTTGTGTCTCCTGTGAAAAGGAAACAAAAGACTAGTCCTAAAATAATAGCAATTAAACAAAGACTTGAAGCCAAGAGGGAGTGTTCCTCTCCTTTTGTGAGTGAGCTTAGAAAGAGACTATTGAAGCAGTCGCCATTTTTAAGTAGAATGAGAAGAAAGAAAAAGCACTTGGTTGATAAAAGAAATATGTTAGATAAAGATTTTAGTGTTATTGATACACACATGATTCATCCTGATACAGTTGAATCAGAGGAAAAGGAAATTCAAGAGAAACTTATAGAGCCCAGTATAATAGACAACAATAGTGAAATAGAAAAACAATGCGTGATTTCAGCAAAAATGAAAGTTGGTAATAAACTCAGTGTAGAAGCTGAAATTCATTATGATGATGATGAAAGTAAAGTGGATTCTTACCAAAATGAAGTAAAACATGAATTAGCAAATGATGCTAATACTATCGGTGTTGATGATAAGCCTTTAACCATTGAAAATATGATTCATGAAATCCTTATGAAACTTGTTGATAATGTTATATTGACATGTGAACCTGACTTAAAAGAAAATGAAGTATTTTCTTTGGAGAAAACAAATGATGACAAGTCAGTTATTAAAGCAAATCTAAAAGACATTCTTTCTGTACCTGTCAAAAGAAAGGCAGGACGACCGAGGAAAATCAAAAAGCACTTCGGGCGGATAAAGAAGTCTGTGGAGACAGTCAAGGTGACAACAGGTGCTCGCAGGGGCAGAAAACCAAAGTCTGCTCAACCTAAAGAATCCCCAGAATCTATCATTGTGAGAAAGTTTGAGTTGAGGCAGAAAATATCTAGGTCTCCTCTTGACAATATTGCCTTGAAGCAAAGCATCGAAGAAAGTGAGTACTACAAAAATGAAGTACAGAGAGCTAATAGAAAAGAAAGCAAGCTGAAATCAAAGCGTGTTTATGCTCCAGTAGTGGAAGAATATAGCCTTCTTCCTTTCGAATCCTCAGAAACATCTACAGAATTCTACCAAACAGAAGCTGAGACAGAGAGTGAAATGTCTGACTTTGGTTTTGATTCTTCAACTGAACCTAGAACTCTAGAAGATTATATAATAGAGTGTAAACCTTGCAGTGTGATTGTTACAGACTTCATCAAACAGTTGCAGTTGGCCCAGCAGAAAAATACAGATTCAATGGATGAGGACAGTTTACTGGAGACAGAAGATTCTGGAGACGACTCTGTGGAACATCCAAAGGGAGAAGATAGAAAGAAAAGTGAGACTGTTGGCACTGATGCCTCTGAATCCAAAACGGTTACCAATAATGTTGTAAAAGATAAGCTTACAGGTATTTATAAAGAAAAAATGCTTCCAGATTATTCATCAAGAATAAATCTGTCTTCGTTATCTTCACCTAAACAAGATGAAAAGTCCAGTGAGACATCAGACAGAGTCAATAGTGCAGATACAAATGCTTTCTCAACACCAAAAACTTTAAAGATTAAAACACCTCAAAGCAAAAAGAAAACATCCAGTCCTAGAGCTAAAAAATCTACTCCAGAACACCAGACAGCCAGAAAAACAGTTCCACCTTTAAAGATCAAGTTGAAGGGAGGCAGCTGGGGCAAGACCTACATGGTTGAATCCAGCCATACTTTCGATTCTAGACTAAGTTCACATTGTGTCCAAAAGCCTTTGAAGAAAAAGAAAAGTAAATCAAGCAGTAAATCTGGATCGGATTCTGACAGGGGCAATAAGGTACATCATCACCACCACCATCGTAAAAAACGGAACAAATCACCATTAGTGGGTCAGATCAGCAGTTTCGGAGAAAAGAAATCAAAGCCCACCGCCATTGTGGCAGCATCCCCGGCTGTGAAACAAAGTCCCTTACCTAAAGGTGCATATGAAGCAACGTTTCTAGAATTTATACAGAACAAAGAGAAAGATGATGCGAGTTTACCATTACCAGGAAAGGCAAAACCTTTCTATGAGATTTCTAAGTTTAAAGAGTACAAAGTGGACACCGAGGGTAACTTGATGGTGACAGCCTCGTGTTTTTCACAGACTGATACCTCGTCAACACCGAGTATCACAGAAAGTAAGAGTCAAGCTAGTTTGTATAATAGTCTTTCAAAAAACTCTACAAGTGTGGTTAAGTCAAGTATGTCTGACAGTGTACAAAAATCACTTGAAAACTGCCATGAGGACAATCAAAAGAAAGACAATCAGCTGTTTATCGGTGTAATTGGGCCAAGGTCAAATCTTCACTATTTTTGTTCTGTTTGTGAAGGTGAGGTGCACAAAACAGATGACTTGGTTCTCAAACATTTTGCGCGTGTTCACCCTGGAAAGCCTATAATGTATAGGAGAGTCGCAGGTGAGGCTAATCAAAAAGATAAGTCGCAACATGGTAGTGTATTCGAAAGAGTGCACGGCTCCGTGGTAATTGGGGATACCAGTAAGACAGTCTCGGCCATTGAAAACAGAGCATTGAAGTCGGGCCTTATAGAAGGGGACCAATCTCTCATTCCTAGTCAAGCCAATGGACCAAGCCTGTCCAGCTCAAATAGGCTTGTACATCCACTGGATGATAATAAAAGGTACAGACTTATATGCTGATTTTTATCCTGTCTCTTTAGCTAGGTTGTTTTCAGTGAAGACCTCAAGGTATTGTCATAGCCCTGGCGTTGTCGTCACCTACATGATCATCAATGCTCCAGCCAGGGTTAAAAAAGGGCAGGGTGCTGGGGCTGAGAAGGGCACTTTGAGGCGTAAAGCACCGAGGGGGGGGATAAGAGTGGGAGTGGGGTCTCCCTCTCATGGGGGAAGGGGGGGTAAGAAACTTTTTTTTAAATTTAGACCATATTGACAGTCTCTTCTGCAATTTCTTACGTAAAATTAAGGATTTTCACAACAGAAATAATTCTATTACACTGGCTTACATGGATCTTACAGCTTCAACTTAATTAACAAGAAAACTATTTTTCACTATGACTATGAGTAGTTTAGCTAAGTCCAGGAGCAACACAAGTGGTTCATATAATAACCCTCAATAACTCTACCAGATAACAGACTTGCCAAATTTGAAAGCCATTGCTGAACACAAAGAGTTACCAGCATCTTCTCCTTTTCACACAATGTTTCCTAAAGCCTCATCCCATCCAACTACAGACTTGATACCAATACAATTCATGTCTTCATTTTTATCAGAGCTTTGCAAGACAAGCAAACTTTAGAAACTTATACAAACTTTCATCTCTTAATTTCTTTCTTTTATAGCAATGGAAGTGTGTCTTTCATTTTTCTGAAACTTATTTATTCAATTTACAGGGTTTCAAATCCTTAGAATTGGTGAAATGAGGCAAAAACAGGTCTTTATTGAGTAACTTATTACTTTGCATATCATTTAACATCGTGGATAAATGTTAAAAGTTACATAAATGTTGCATACTTCCTTTCATTACTCTTTTTTCTACATTCTCTAGTGGTAAGGCAAGGAACCAAGCCCCCCCCCCCCAATGGAATTTGCCAAATATTTGTCATTATAAAAAAACAAAGGGGAGATTTTAGCTGCTTCTTTATGTTTAATGCAGTGAGTAAGCAATTCTCCTCTTTAAATTCATTATTCAAGCTGGAGAGACATTTGAAATGTCTGTGATCGGGTTGATGTGAAGTTGATATTTGTTCTGTCATGGGTTTCTGTGGTTTTTTTTTTGCATCGGTCCTTTTTCCATGTATTTTAATTTTTGGAAAGTCATTTCTGGACATTTTGACATAAATTCTACAAAATTTATGTGAACAACATGCTGTGGTATTATTTTCTGTCTGTTTAATGAATGCACCATTTTCTGACTTACGACAGTTTAATTTGCTGACTCATCAATCCTATCTGAGTATTAACATAACTTTTATCAGTTATTTTTGAAACCAGGAATAAATATAAGAATAAATTACTTTGCTTATGAACACAAAACACTACATAAAGGGTAATTTTACCAATTATGCACCCTAGATTCAACTCTGAACATGTAACTTGATATGGGAAATTAAGCACGATCTTCGAATTAACGATAAATTGCGATTGATAACAAATTGAAGAAAAAAAAAATGTCTTCGGAGACAGCCTCCAATGATGTTGAATAAGAGCACTTATTATTTAGATACCATTATTTGTTGAAATAGAACATAAAAGACAACGATGGATGATTCCTCTATTGTTCTCAGCGCTTGTGTACTCTGACCGAGTTGTAATATACAGTTGGGGTCGATG
Source organism: Hippopus hippopus (assembly GCA_946811185.2). Classification (NCBI taxonomy): domain Eukaryota; kingdom Metazoa; phylum Mollusca; class Bivalvia; order Cardiida; family Cardiidae; genus Hippopus; species Hippopus hippopus. The sequence goes on from OX328109.1 coordinate 3,246,927, forward strand.
TTTTCACACGTTGCTGCCTGGAGGGGATCAGTGACACGCTGTAAATTGGATTGTATATTCGGAGGCAGATATGCATGGTGTCTTAAACAGACTTGTGGCATAGTTTAGATTAGAGGTTACAATACTAAACATAGGGCAATCTAGGGCGCTCTTATACAGCAGGGTTTCCAGAAAAAGGGTAGGGCGTCCAGAAAAAGGGTAAGGCATCTAGAAGGGGCAGGGCGCCGCACCCTTCTATTCCCTGCTAAATGGAACACTGATCATGCAAAAAGTTTGACATTCTGTAATATCTGTCGTTACAGAGGATATTTACTTAAACCTTGGACTAGTTGTTAACTATCTGAAGGGAAACCCATACAAAAGCACTGCAAGGGAGAAAATGCTGTATTTGTCATTACAGAAGGTATTTACTTAACTCTTTACCAAACGACAAAATTTAAGACTGGTCCAAATTGAAAGCATTTGCAGACGACAAAATTAACGTGACTCAAAAATTGAAACTTGTTCTGTGAGGGTAGAAAACGTTGTGGGAAAAGGAGAAAATGCTGGTTACCAGCATTTTCTCCTTTTCCCAAAATGTTTTCAAAAGGCTTCTTTCTCAGAGTCGTGAATACTCGGGATTGTTTGGTCAAGAGTTAAACCTTGGACTAGTTGTTAACTATCTGAAGGGAAACCCATACAAGAGGGGCAGGTAACCATCAAGATATTTTTGACGCAGACATACTGCTTTTTGGAATTAGAATTTACACTGAAAATCAAGCAACTGCAGCTGAGCATTGGCACCCGCATGCAGTGCTCTTGTTTTGGTCTTGCAGTGCTAGTGAACTTGTGACAAAAAATGTAGTTTAAGGTGAAAATGCTTGTAATGCACTATTTCTTCCTTTACTGCAATGTTCTCACTTGGTTTTTAGCTCACCTGAGCACGAAGTGCTCAGGATGAGCTATTGTGATCACTCACTGGCATCCGTCCGTCCGTCTGTCCGTTCACATTTCTTTGTTTACACTCTAGCATCTACAAATATTAACCAATCAGCACCAAACTTGGTCAAAATATATATGACCATAAGATCTCGGATGATTTCGATTATGGGTCTAATTGGACCAGAACAACTGGAGTTATTTGCCCTTGAATTAGAAAAATTGCTATATTTGACTTTGTTTACACTCTAGCATCTACAAATATCAACCAATCATCACCAAACTTGGTCAAAATATATATGACCATAAGATCTCGGATAAGTTTGATTATGGGTCTAATCGGACCAGAACAACTGGAGTTATTTGCCCTTGAATTAGAAAAATTGCTATATTTGACTTCGTTTACACTCTAGCATCTACAAATATCAACCAATCAGCACCAAACTTGGTCAAAATATATATGACCATAAGATCTCGGATGAGTTCGATTATGGGTCTAATCGGACCAGAACGACTGGAGTTATTTGCCCTTGAATTAGAAAGTTCTTTAGAATAGTTCTTTGTTGGGAGCATAACTTTGTCATCTCCAGTCCGATTGACTTGAAACTTGGCATTTGTGTTTGTTGCAATAATACGAAGTGCAGTGTGAAGGAACCATAACTCTACCTCATACTGTCTATGAGTTATTTCCCTTTGATCGTCATTTTTACAGCATTTTCTGCTTGTCCGGAATATAATTGTCATCTCCAGCCTGAATATCTTCAAATTTGGTATGCTTGATTGTTGAAAAATTACGGAGTGCAGTGCACAAGAACCATAACTCTTCCTAGCACGAATTTTGAGTTATTCCCCCTTTGACCCTCATTTTTATAGCATTTCTTGCTTGTCTGGAGCAAAACTTTGTCATCTTAAGTAGGAATGACTTGAAATTTGGTATGCTTATTTGTTGCAATATTTGGAAGTGCAGTACACAAGAATTATAACTCTACCTCGTGCTGTCTTTGAGTTATTTCCCTTTGAATGTCATTTTTACAGCATTTAGTGCTTGACCGGAATATAACTTTGTCATCTCAACTCAGAATGACTTCAAACTTGGTATGCTTGTTTGTTGCAATATTACCGAGTACAGTGTGCAAGAACAATAACTCTACCTAGCGCAGATTTTGAGTAATTCCACTTCGATCTTCATTTTTACAGTATTTCTTGCTTGTCCGGAACGACTTGAGACTTGGTAAACATGTTTGTTGTATTACCTGCCCTTTGCAATTATTATACCTCCTTGACAACTGGCAGTGAGACGGGCATATCTTGCGACAATTTGCTGCTCTTGTTTCATTATCATTTGGCCTTGAACCTCGATATTTGGTATTTATTTTAGACCTTTACTGCTTAGTAATCAGGTGAGCGATATAGGACCATCATGGTCCACTTGTATAGACCTTTTTTGTATAGTTAAGGGCAAAAACTTTGATTTGTTTATAAGTAGTTGCAGATTACAAATTAAATGTGGCTGAAAGAATGAGATTTTCTTTTGACAAGGTATGATAAGGGTCCTGCGTGGCTCAGTAGTAAAGTGTAGGACTCGTGGGGCCCCTGGGTTCCATCCTCACTTGATCCACTGGGTTTTTTGTGGGAGTGTCCGTGGGCAAGACACTTCAGAGCCCCAGCCTAGCACTAGTGGAACCCAGGAAATACATGTATATGTGAGCTATTGCAGTGATATGACTGAAATAATGTTGAAAGCGGCATAAAACATCAATAAATCAATCAAACAATCAATCAGTCAGTCAATCATTGAGATGGTAGAAAAGATAGTTTTATCATTCTTGCAAGAAGTGAACTCTGTAAAACTTAATCCTTAAGTTTTCATTAAGCCTATTGAAAATATTGTGGGAAAAGGAGAAAATCTGATAATCAGCATTTACTCTTTTTCCCTATTGTTTTCTACCTATTCAGGAATATATTCTATTATTAGATAAACAGTTGAACCAAGTTACACATAACTTGTTAAGCCTTTTCCAACCCTGATAAAGAAAGCTTTAACAAGCCTATTGAAACTATTGTGGGAAAAGGAGAAAATGCTGGTAACCAGCATTTTCTCCTTTTCCCACAAAGTTTTCGCCATTATCAAAAACAAATTTTACCTTTTGTGCTACATTTACTTTGTCATCTGCAAATATGTTTGAATGGGACAAGTTTAAAAATTTGTTGTGCGAGAAAGCATTTAAAAAAAAGGAGGAAAAATTTGGACCTGCCTATATTGAAAGCATTTGCATCCAAAGAATTAAATGTGCCTCAACTGTTGAGATTTGTCTTCAAAAAATTCAGAAAACAGTGTGAGAAAAAAAGAAAACAATGCTTATTACCTGCATGTTTTTCTTTCACCACTATGTTTTTGAGGTTGTTTTTTCTGCATGGTTGTTACATCCTCCGTGACCCAGTTTCGATTCATTCTAAATTCGCCACTATGTTTTTGAGGTTGTTTTTCTGCATGGTTGTTACATCCTTGGTGACCAAGTTTCGATTCTTCAGACCATTCTCAGTCTTATTCTCCAGAATTTTCAAAAGTTGAAAGTAATACATCTTGTGATTGGTCAAACCAGATTGTTTTCAACTTTAAAAATTCTGGAGAATAAGACTGAGAATGTTCTTAATCCTTTACCACATGGCAAAATTTAAGACCTATCCAAATTGAAAGCATTTGCAGACGACAATTTCATAGTGGCTCAAATGACGCAACTTTTCTTTGATAGGGTAGAAAACTTTGTGGGAAAAGGAGAAAATGCTGGTTACCAGCATTTTCTCCTTTTCCCACAATGTTTTCAAAAGGCCTCTTCTTCCGGGGGCGTTAAAAGGCGTCATTGTGTGGTAAAGTGTTAAGAATGGTTGGTGAAGACGGACCCTGTATTGGTACTTTTTCCAGGTGCGTTTTACCCCCTTTTCATAGAACATGGCTTATTCTGTTTCATTCTTTTGCAGAGTTCCTGAACGAGAAGATGATGAGGAAAGTGACAGTGGAAGCTTAAACTTGAAAATTGTAGAAGTCGTTAGTCTGAAGGACCAGCTCCATGCCCTTGATCCTGAGGATCCAACACAGCAGGAGAAGCAGCCAGGTGTAAAAATCAACACACAAGGTATTTCACCGGCTAACACTGTATATACTCCAGAGCTGAAGATACCACATATTCCAAGATCCACGAGCAGTTTTCCGGGATCTCAAGAAAAAAGTCAGTTATCCAGTCAGAGGAATGACAGGGCGGTTTCAAGTTTAACATCCGCAAGAAAGACTCCAGGATTAATTAAACCAGGACGATTATGCAATACTTTTAAATGCGAAACATGTAATGTGCACGCCCCTGTCTTGGCTGCGATGGTTGCACATCTTAGAAATACTCATACTGAAATTCCCCGTCTGTTTCAGTGTCCGTACTGCAGAAATGAGGAAGCAGAGACCGAGGCTCAGATTCATCAACATATACGGAAACTTCATCCAACAGACAATCCTAATCCACCCGTGGCCCTCTCTGAAAGGGCTAAAAGAAATTTACGAACACTATCGGTGAGGGTGCCTGATAACAAGGCAAATGACACTAGTTTTCTCGAGAAGGACATCTATATGTGCTTAAACTGTAAAGTCCATATGCCTTCACTTGAGGCTATTTATGACCATTTAGAGCAAGTTCATACAGAAGTATTTGTGTTTGTGTGTTCCTCGTGTAAAGTGTTCAAGTCAAAATCCGAACAGGATGTCATACAACATATTGAGTCAGAACCGAGGTGTAATCAGAACCAAGAGAAAAATGTCTCTCTTGCTATAGATGGGAATCAGTTTATTCGTGTTCCATGTCTGATCAAAGATAAAAACAAGACAAGAGAAAGTAGGCTGCAACAGCAGAAAGTATCACAAAACACAACACAGACCTCAGTCGGTAAGCCTATAACATCTCAGAACAATACACAACCTAGTAGCATTGTACAAGCCTTACATAACCAACCTTTTACAGGCACACAGTTTCTTCGCCCTGGGTTACCTATGCAACAAATCTTTCCAAGTCCTTATGGACAAATTCTGACCCCACCTATTGTCCCCCAACAGCCTCAAAATCAGCTAATTCCTGTGGCTTTGTCTCAAACTCCTCTTGTTTTATCAACTGTTGTGTCAACTGTATCACATACTGCCTCTGGCATTGCTGTCTCGTCATCTACTTCAACATTGACTGTTTCCTCACAAGCCCCTGTGTCTTCTGGTCTGCCTATAAGCTTGGTCAAGCCTTCAGTCAGTTCTGCTCCATCTAAACCACCTGCCCCAACAGGAGCCAAAAAGAGGAAAAATCTCTTGGAGTCTATTCAACACATAAAAATGCAGAAACAGCTTGAGCAACAAGCAAAATTGGAATCTGAAAAAGCTGCAGCATCAGTGTTAGGACCACTTGCAACTAGCTCCGCTACTGCTGTAACAGAATCTAGCGTAAACTCGCAAGCTCCTCCCCCACTGATAAGAGGCCCACCCCCTTTAATTCGCTTTGACCAGTTGAATCAAGTACCACCAGCTGTTGTCGCCTCGGCACAGTCTGGGGTTATTCCACAGCAGACTGTGAAACAGCTAATTTCTGTATCAAAGTCTGATGCCACAAAGCTGGTTGGTCCTCCGAGGCAGATCCAGTCCTCACTGTTTGATACATCAGACCCAGATGCATTCAAACCAGTACAGAGAGTCCCTGTGCTTAATGTCCCTTCTGTACCCAGATCAGCAAGAATCCCAACTCAAGCGAGTTCTGCTATCGGTGTCTCACAAAAATCTATCACCTCAGGCTCAGCACCCCTTGATTTGTCTAAAACCACCCCAACTAACTCCCCAGCTTCAACACCCCCGGCCCAGGATAAAGCTGCGCCACAAAAAACTCCAGAAATTAGTAACCCTGAACTCTACAATGTTTTTAATCTAAAGCCAAGCACTCAAGCACAGCTACCTAAGCAAGCCCTTCAAAATAAGGGCGCCGTTCATCAGCTTCCCCCAAAGGCCCCTGCCCCACCTCAACCAGTACGCCCAAATGCATCCAATACTCTAGCGTACAGACCACAGCAACCACACATAGCCACAACACAAGTTCCTCAAGTAATTAACATGCCTGTAGGTATGCTGAACAACATTGTGGTCACAATGCCTAGTTTTCAAGTTGTACAAGGTATGCCAACGCAGTACATTAGAATGAGTGGTACCCAGCTTATAAGCAGCCCAGCTGGGCCAGTCAGTGTTGCTGTTGCAATGCCAAATACCCAAGCACCGAGGCCTGTCTTGACCTCTCAGCAAACACCATTTCAGCAACCAATGAATGTGAATTTACCAATCTTTAAATGCCCATATTGCCCAAAATTGATACCTTTGACATTTAACCAAGTCCAACCTCACATTGAAAGTCAACATCCAGGCTGCTCGGTTGTGTTAATGCCAATAGAAAACAAAAAGCAATCATGAGGATAGAGGCTCTTGAAAACATTGTAGGAAAAGAAGAAGTTACCAACATTTTCTCCTTTTCTTAAAATGGTTTCCTACCCTTTCAAATACAAATCTTATCGTTTTGGTCATGTTTAGTTTGTTGCTTGCAGATGCATCTAATTTGAACAAGTTTTAAAATTTGTTACCATGTTAACCCTTAGCTCTTTACTAGACAACAAAATTTTAGACGACATGAAATTGAAAGCATTTGCCGACAACAAATTAGATGGTGCTCAAAATATGGTTCCTATCGTTGAAATTGTAGAAAAGATTGTGAGAAAAGGAGAAAATGCTTGTTACCGGCATTTTGTTCTTTTTTCCACAATGTTTTGAAGCACATTCTTCGTTAAGGTCGTTAAACTGGGATTATGTGGTAAAGGGTTGAAGGAAGAAATACTGGTAGCAACTTCTGTGTCACAATATTTTAACCTATTACCAAACAATTTTGAATTTTAATGACCTTGAGGAAGAAAGACCTTTGAAAACATTGTTTGAAAAGGAGAAAATGCTTGGTCTGTCTCTCACCCTTTATCAGACAACAAAATTATAGTTTGGTAAAGAGCTAAAAGTAGGGATCCCATGGTCAAAATTCAAAGCATTTGCAACTTAACTCTTTACCACATAATCCTGACTTTTAACGACCCTGAGAAAGAAGCCTATAGAAAATATTGTGGGAAAAGGAGAAAATGCTGGTTACCAGCATTTTCTCCTTTTCTTACAATATTTTCTACCCTATCAAAGTCAGAAATCATCATATTAACAAGATTTAATTTGTTGTCTGCAGATGCTTTGAATTTGGTCCAGTCCAAAAATCTGTCGTCTGGTAAAGAGTTAAATGTGGCTAAGATGATGATTTCTGACTGATAGGGTAGAAATCATTGTGAAAAAAGTAGGAAATATTGGTTACCTGCATATTCTACTTTTCCCATGATGCTTTTAACCCTTTACCTGATATGCCAATTTGAGGCTCTTCCATTTCAGCAGCAAATAAAGATATGATGTCAAAAATATGGACAAATGAGGATACAAATATCTGATTGAGTGGAAATCATTGTGGGAAAAGGAGAAATTGCTCGTTACGAGCAATTTCTCCTTTTCCCACAATGTTTTCAAAAGCTGTCTGTTGTTGATACGTCAAAATGAGTATCTATGTAGTAAAGGGTTAAATACTTTGTTCCTCAGGGTAGCTAAAACTTGAGATTCTGTGGTAAAGTTTTAATGAGAAATTGTTGTGATTCTATATACAATTGTGGGACCAAAAGGATTTTAATTTTTGTTAATTCTGTACCAAATGACAAAATTTTGGTCTGGACTACATTGAAAGCTTCTGCAGACTACAAATGAAAAGTAGCTCAAATGATTGGAATATTTTCCTTGAATGTACAGAAAACAGGAGAAAATGCTGGTAACCAGCTGGTAACCAGCGTTTACTTCTTGTCCCATGTTTTCTGACCTTTCAAAGACAAGTACAATCATTGAAGCCAAATTTAATATATCATTTGCAAATGCTTTCAATTTGCCAAGTCCATATTTTTGTTGTTTGGTAAAAAGTTAAGATAAATGGCAAAAAAAAGATGTGATCTTAAATCTTTACCAAATGACAAAAATTGTAACTCGGTCAGATTGAAAGCACTTGTCCTCAACAGATGAAAAATGATGTGATTTGTCTCTAAAAGGGAAGAAAACAATGCAAGAAAAAAAGAGAAATCCTGCATGCCAGTATTTTCTCCTTTTTCTCACAATGTTTTTAAAAGCCAAATTCTTCCCGATCGTTTAAACATAGGATTGTTTGGTAAAGGGTTGAAGGGTGTATTTTTTTTGTGATACCAGTAAACTATGCAAATTTCTTGTTTCATCTCTGATTCTTTGATATGTGTATTTATGATATACCTATAACTCTTTACCAAATAATGCTGCGTTTACATAAGCCAGGATGTCTACGATGTCCACGATTTTCAAACTTTGCAGAACTACAATTCATTGCGTTTTTGAAGTTGTGAAACACATGTGCAGCGTTTACATCAGCTATGATGTCCATGATTTGAGAGAAGGGTGGTAAGCATGTGACATCGTTGGACCAAATTGCATTGATCTTGAGGGGATGTGGTGTAATCGGGATGATCGTAGGGATCGTGACAAAGGTTTTGACCGTAAAAAATTTGGTCACGATTACCCCGATTTATTGTTAATCTTGCGAGAGCGAAATAGAATGTGGAAATCGCAGTAGAAGGTAGCACAACTTAACAGACCTTAACGCATCTCATCAGACCTTGAGTGTCCATCGTAGTTGAACTTGGTGTACTTTGAAAGTCAGTAAGAGGATGGATGACCCATGCCATCAAATAATACCCAAATCATGCACAAAAATAGACAGTCTTGATCAAATCGTTGACATAAGTCGTAGCATATCGTAGTAATCGTTAGAGAACTAGAGAGAACTTAAGAGAACGTTATGAAAATCATGGCATATCTTTACCAGAATTGTTTCAGGTTTCGTAACAAGCTGCTGAATCTCGTAGATTAATATTAAATCCGCATAATCATGGCAAAATTTTTGACCGTCAATAATTCTGTGAAGATCCTGACGATCATTCTGATAGCACCAAGTTCCCTCAAGATCAACATGATTTGATCCCAACAACCCACAAGCTCACCACACTTCTCTCAAATCGTGGGCATCGTGACTTATGCAAACATAGCATTACAAACAATTTACACCAGTCCAAAATGAAATAGTTTGCAAACAACAAATTGAATGTGACTCAAATTTTGAAATTTTTATGACCCCCTTCAATGAAGTGGGGGTATATTGCTTTGCTAATGTCTGTCGGTCGGTCGGTAGACCTTACCTTGTCCGGATGATAACTAGACATAGAATTGACCTAGGTTCATCAAATTTGGCACAGACATGCGTCTCGGAGTGTAGATGATCCCTAATGATTTTGAGGTCAATCGGTCAAAGGTCAAGGTCACAGTGACCGTCAACATGTTGATTTATAGACCAAACCTTGTCCAGATGATAACTAGACACAGAATTGACCTAGGTTCGTCACATTTGGCACAGACATGCGTCTTGGAGTATAGATGATCCCTATTGATTTTGAGGTCAATCGGTCAAAGGTCAAGGTCACAGTGACCGTCAACATGTTGATATATAGACCAAACCTTGTCCGAAGATAACTAGACACAGAATTGACCTAGGTTCGTCAAATTTGGCACAGACATTTGTCTCGGAGTGTAGATGATCCCTATTGATTTTGAGGTCAGTCGGTTAAAGGTCAAGGTCACAGTGACCGTCAACATGTTGATATATAGACCAAACCTTGTCCAGATGATAACTAGACACAGAATTGACCTAGGTTTATCATATTTGGCACAGACATGCATCTCGGAGTGTAGATGATCCCTATTGATTTTGAGGTCAATCGGTCAAAGGTCAAGGCTACAGTGACCGTCAACATGTTGATATATAGACCAAACCTTGTCTGGATGATAACTAGACATAGAATTGACCTAGGTTCGTCAAATTTGGCACAGACATGCGTCTCGGAGTGTAGATGATCCCTATTGATTTTGAGGTCAATCGGTCAAAGGTCAAGGTCACAGTGACCGTCAACATGTTGATATATAGACCAAACCTTGTCTGGATGATAACTAGACACAGAATTGACCTACGTTCGTCAAATTTGGCACAGACATTTGTCTTGGAGTGTAGATGATCCCTATTGATTTTGAGGTCAATCAGTCAAAGGTCAAGGTCACAGTGACTGTCAACATGTTGATATATAGACCAAACCTTGTCTGGATGATAACTAGACAAGAATTGACCTAGGTTCATCAAATTTGGCACAGACATTCGTCTTGGAGTGAAGATGATCCCTATCGATTTTGAGATTAATCCATCAAAGGTCAAGGTCACAGTGGCCTTCAACTTAATGATATATAGACCAAACCTTGTCCGGATGATAACTAGACACAGAATTGACATAGGTTCTTCAAATTCTGTACAGATGTTCATCTCGGAGTGTAAATGATCCCTATCGATTTTGAGATAGTTCTATCAAAGGTCAAGGTCACAGTGGCCTTCAACTTAATGATATATAGACCAAACCTTGTCCAGATGATAACTAGACACAGAATTGACCTAGGTCCTTCAAATTCTGTACAGATATTCATCTTGGAGTGTAATTGATCCCTATAGATTTTAAGGTTAATCCGTGAAAGGTCAAGGTCACAGTGACCACCAGATGATTCAGGGCCCGTGCTGCCGTTCGCCACTTGAGCCATTTGCTCAAAAAAAAAAAATTAAAGTGTCTCGAAAATCATCATATGTGGCTCAACTTGTGGCTCCAACATTGTATTCGCGTATTATCGGGGACGTAGTAAGCATCGAAGTTGACTGGGAAAAAGCGGAAGTCGAACACACTTGCCGAAAAGAAAATGGATAACCCAGTCTGTGTATTGGCGACTGTTTACAATCTTGTATGTATACACACGGCGGTGTGTATAATTACGCGAACTGTTGACAGATTGTCACGTTTAACAATTGAAGTGGGCTATAAATCAAAAAGATTACATTGATATTTCCCAATCAATTCTTTTGATATCAGTTTATGAACTGTGCCACTTCCTGTATCAATGTGGCAGTAGGGGGGCATGACTATTTTACAAACAGACATCTTGTTTGGAAAGTCATGAAAACCTTGTGGGAAAAGGAGAAAATGCTGGTCACCAGCATTTTCTCTTTTTCCCACTAGGTTTTCAAAAGGCTTTTAATGCAGGATTGTGTGGTAAAGAAATGGGTGATCTAACTGAAATTTCAATGTTGTCTAAAACACATATACAACAAGACAGAGCACATATTCTCTGTGTATGTTTTGCAATATCACACATGTACTCATGTGTACAACATCATCTTATTCACGAAGGACCATTTCTCTGATTCATGTTCAGCTCTTTTCGTCAAACCCAAAAAACTTGCAGCTCTCCGGTTTTATCTTTTTGTTATTTATTTTGTGATTTTTTTTTACAGTTATTAAGGGAAGGAATGTTACAAAAGGAGCATTGCTACAGTCTGCATTTCTTTGTGGTGGGATCAGGTCTCTTTGTGTGTGTAAAGAGGGTTGTATTGAATTGGACCTTTGGTCTGGTCCAACATACACCTCTTTACACCCGTAACTGGACCTTATCCAACAGCACAAAAATGCAGGCTGTTGTACTATTCAATTATTTTTTCTTCCACAATGTTTTCAAAAGATTTGTGAAGGTCATAACAATACTGACTTGCTTGGTAAATAGTTAGTTCCTCGCTGCTGGTTTTGTTCAAAAGCAATTATGATAAATGACAAATTTTAGACTCAACCAAAGAGAGAGCATTAAATTTTGCTGATAACAGATTAAATGTAGCTCAAAACATGATAACTGATTTTGATTGTAGAAAACATTCTTTGAAAGGAAGAGATTAAATGTAGCTCAAAAGATCATAACTGATTTTGATTGTAGAAAACATTGTGGGAAAAGGAGCAAATACTGGTTACCAAAAGCCCTCTTTTACCAACTCTTAACTTTGACAGCCAAGTTAGGAGTAACAGCTTTATTTTAAAACATTGTGTCAGAACCATCAATTTCTGCCATACTGTTTTCTTGATTTTTTTAATCCAATTTTAATCACCAATGAAATGTCTTTTTCAATAGCTGTGTGAATGAACGCAACTGATGAAACTTTACTGTCTTTTCACCTTTCTTAGCCTGGCTGTATTCAAAGAAAAGAGAGTTATTGTCAAAGCCCTGGTGTCGTTGGCTGTGTTGTCATTGTGCAAAAATTTTGACATTTTCAAAAACTTTGACATTTTAAAATATCTACGATATTACTTAAGATATTTACTTCAAACTTGGACAAATTGTTCTCTATCAAAAAGGGAACCCATACAACAGGGGCAGGTAATTGTCAAAGTATTTTAAACATAGTTATGCCCCTTTTTTAGACTGAATTTTCACTGAAACTCATGCAACTGCAGCCCAGGCCTTGGCATTTGATGCTCTTGTCTTTTTTGCCTTTTAAAAAACACACAAAGATGTCTTTTATGGTGTAAATTTGTGATATATGTATATTTATCTTTTATGACATTCGTTTATTTTTCTCTCCTGTTGATTTGCATCAAATCATGTATGAACTGTATGCAAAAATCAATGTATTATACAAAGTGCTTAACTGACGCACATATACCATGAAGTATAATGTAAATATTTGAACATATGACTTGCAAATAAACTTTTTTTTTCATGTAATTTTATTCTTTTTTTCAGTCCAATATTTTTTAAACCCTTGAAAGCTTAGCCCGTTGCAGCAACATACATGTACCCGTAAACTTAAAAGACAGCATTTACTGATGGCATAGATAAAGATCAGACTGCACAGAACATACAGTTGGATCTTTGATATATGCTGCCCGTTTGTTTAGTCAAACAGCTTATTGCCGCTATTGTGTATCAAACCCAACTGGACTAAAAGTGAGGTCTGATCTTCAATTTACATGTGATGAGTTTTATATGGTGCAAAAGGCTTTGAAATAACAAAACTTCATTTTCCAAATGCTCATTTAATCTATTTATCAGTTTAACTCTTTACCACATAATGTAGACGTTTAAAGACCTTGAGAGAGAAATACTTTGAAAACATTGTGGAAAACATTATTAGAAAGCCTTTTAAAACATTATGGAAAAAAGGAGAAAATGCTGGTAACTAGCATTTTCTCCTTTTCCCACTGTTTTTTACCCTATGAAAGACAAAATTTATGTTTTGAGTAATATTTGATTTGTTGCCTTCAGATGCTTTCAATTTGGACAAGTTAAAAATTTTGTTGTCTGGTAAAGAGTTACGGAAGAAGTTCCACTGGCATTAAGCCAGCAGGCATATGTCATGGCCTCCCTCAGCTGAAGGCCCTGCATCCAAGCACTTATATCATGGCCCCATGTCTGTCATGCGTTCAGCCATTTGTGTATTAACTTTTATTACAAACAGCTCTTCCCATTCAATTTTGATGAAATTTCAAAGAAATAATCCTGTTTTGGCCGTCCTCAAAGAATTTGGCTCCTTTAGTAGCTGGTATTGTATATTCAAGTAGTTTGTATTTAAAAATAAAAAGTTTACATTCATGATTTATTTTGGTGTTAATAGTTATGTTCTGTTTTGTTGAAAAGTTTAAATGATAGCAAGGTTTGTATAATTTTTCTTATTTTCTTAAATCGTTACCATTCATGCCATAGTAAAACTTTTTCCTGCTACAAAGTGTTTGGAAATCTTCATATCAAATACTATTTTTTTCAGTGTCTATTAATATTTGGTGAGAATAATACTTGAGGTATGTTTGAACTTGTTGACATGATATGGGAATACGAAAAAGATAGGGCCTTTTTTTTTTGGAGGGAGGAGGGGGGGCGTATGTTTGTTTTCTCGAAATATTATTTCAATACAGGCTTCATACATGGATCTTTCAATGCAAATTACCGGTACGGCAATGGAGCGATACAGGGCTCTCATTACCCTCTTGTTTGATAACCCTCCCATTGAAAGAACCATTCTTACCAAAACTTTACTCATCTAGTGTGAACTATTTTGAATTTTCTTGGAAGAATTTGTAAGAAGGAAACTGGGTAGCCATGGTAACTGAACTGAAATGAATATATAGAGGATATTTGTTTATTTCGGCGAAAGATTGAATTTTTTTTCATCGAGTGAACATCATCACGAGTGGCGCCGCCACGATGATGTTCACGAGATGAAATGAATTTCAATCATTCTCTGAAAAAAAAACAACAACAAATATTCTATTTATATCATGCCTCTAATCCCCACCCCTTTTTTGCTGTTCGGATTTTCACAAAAATCCAGTACAGTTGGTTTCGGTAAGTCCCCGTGGCGTACCCCTTCCACGTAGCAATTACAGCATTACAATATTACGAAAAGCGCGAGAATGTAGGGTAAATGCACGTAAATGACGTCATACTTCTGTCTTGTTGAATGGCACGCACTGTTTATCTAGGTAATTAGTGCGCGGAAACTACTGTTTCCGCCTTCAATTGAAAAGTTAGAAAATATGAAATCGGTATTTTTCACTGATCGTAAGCATGAAATATGAAATCATAGTTCACCATTATTTCACAGTAAACTACCGAAAAGCATGAAATGAAAGGAAGTCTTATAAAATCATTTTCTTTAATACTTCACGTGGGACTTTTCTGTAATTTTGGTATATTCGACTGATGGAAGGACCTCTATAAGACTTCTTGATAAAATTTCTAAATAATCATGTAATTATAGCCATTGCTAATGTGGAATTTTCTCAACAATTGTCTGTAGTAGTCAAAGGGAAATAACTCCTGTTCATTGAGGGTACGTAGGTTTTATCAGGTCATTATCTGGGGCGGTGCAGATAAACTTAAGCTTGTCTCTTTGTTTTGTCGGCTAGTTAGGGACGAAACGCAATGGCTCCAATAATATTCTACAACGATTTAATGTCACAACCATGCAGAGCTGTGTACTTGTTTATGAAAGTAAACGGAATTCCCTTCACATCGAAAAAGGTGGATTTAATGCTCGGTATGTAATCTCAGTTAGTGTATAGAATGGGTCATGCCCTGTAGCTTAGTCGGTAACGTTGATTGATTGATTTATTGATTGACTGGTATTTAACGCCGCTTTTAGCATTATGTCAATCGTATCACGGCAACAGCTCACTAATTCAATGCCATGTATGTCCTGGGTTTCACCAATACGAGGCTAGGGCTCTGAAGTGCCTTGCCTAGGAACACTCACGATAGACCAAGTTACTTTCTGTAGTGCCTCCAGGTTGCGAGTCCTACACTTTACCACAAAACAACGCAGGACACACTAGTCGTTAACGTACCGAGTTAGTGATGAAGGCATAGGTAATTCAAATCATAGCCTCGAACCGTCAATCAAGCTCTTTTGGAGGTTTGATGATAGGCTTTATGACAGGATCTGTCCCTTTCTTACCGCTTTAACACTGTATAGACTTTTTTTTAAAGAAAGAATCAAGTGGCTTGGAATGTGTTGTGCAAAGTACTGGTGTTAGAAACTCCAGAGACGCATGAATAGGTGTGCAGGCTACCGTAATAGGACTGACAAAAATGTTTAAAATGACCGTTAAAATCCAAACAAAAACAAAAGCAAAACAAACGAACCCAAAATAAACTAACTCGGTGAGACTTCAGGTCATGAACTAGACCGGTACAAAACCTCTATACAAAATACGCATTCATCCCGTTGCTACAGTAGTTAACTTTTAAGAACATTGTAGAATAAGAAACTTTTTTTTTTTGCACAAGATATAGCATACGTGTATTTACTCGTATAATTTTCAATATTAGTCGAAGAGGCGATTTGAAAAATTCAACACGTCAACTATTTCTCAACCCTTTATTTTACTCGCTGAAGTCGGTGGAAAACTCAATAAATCTTTGTCAAACGACAGACTCTTCTAAGTCCAAAGCATTCGCCCGAGTTGTTCGTTTTACCTTTGGAAGGATAGAAAACATTGAGGGATGAGGAGAAAATGCTGGTTACCAGCATTTTTTCCTTTTCCCACAATGTTGTCAAAAGCTATATTCTTCAGGATCGTTTAAACTCGAGATTGTGCGGAAAAACCGTTTCACTTCAGCAGTGCTGATGGCAAATTAAAGAGGCTTTAAAATTGTGGAATAAAATCAGAATTTACTCCTTATTAGAAATTTGTGTTATTGCATTGATGAAAACGGTCTGTTTTATACCAAATTACAACTCGACTAAAATCAGCAAACTCGACCAATACGAGAAAAACTCGACCAATATGAAACAAAACAAGGCTAAACATGACTTGGCCAGTATCAAGTCCAACATGGGCGGCAAATGCCGGTCTTGAGTTCATAAAATTGTCATTAATCAGGTAATTTCGTGTGAGCCGAGTAACAGGTACTCAGCAGGCGAATACCGCAGAACTCGAACCTGTAACCCGGCCAAAACTAAACATACTGGAGCCGCGCTCTGGCAAAATAGTGCTTAATGCATCTCTGTGATGCATTCTACCAAGCAAGTCATAACTATGGATCCATAAAATCCATTTTGTGTAAAAAAAAAAACCCAACTGAATCGTGAGGTTGAATGGTCCTTTGACATCCTAAAAAATTACCAGTAGCAAAATGTTTCGACGCAGGTCAGCCTGCGCGGACTACGGACTTTTTGGACATGCGTTAAACCCCTTTTTCACAGAGCAAGGCTCATTTATTTTACATCGATTGAAAAACAAAGTTCTTCCAACTTATACTATTCTGTCTAGATTCTGCTTCCTGGAAACTACGCCTGTAGTCGTACCGATTGTGTGAGCCAATGAACAGCACCAAAGTTGACACCTGCTTCCGGGAATCGAACTCGGGACCTTCTGGTTGTGAGGCCGACGCTCTACCTCACAACCATGGACGCCACATCTATCTATCTGTCTGTCTATCTGTCTGTCTGTCCGTCCGTCCATCCTCCCATCCACTCACCCATCCATCTATCTATCTATTGTATACGTGCAGGTGAGCAATATCACGAAGCATTTACCCAAGTGAACCCCATACAAAGAGTACCTGTCATTGACGACAATGGATTTGTATTTGGAGAAAGGTAATGTACATGTACTTTATAAATGTCATGCCATGTGTAAAGGGGGTTTAATGCATCTGCGAAAAGTATCGACTCAGGTCAGCCTGCGCAGTCCGCGCAGGCTGACCTGAGTCGAAACTTTTTGCTATAGGTCAATTATCTGCACGTCCAAGGACCATTCTACCTCATAACTCAGTTGTTAGACAAGTTGCATTTTATGCGTACTTGGTGACTTGCTTCGAATAATGCGTCGTTGAGATGCGTTATACCCGCTTTTCCGAGGGCGTCAATCAAATATAGCTTCGAAAACTCATATTTTTAAAAGCGTAACTGTGATACAAAAGTTCATGCTATGATTTTCGACAGTGTTGCTAATTTCAGTCGAGCTAATATGATACCATATCATTTATTTATTTATTTATTCATTCATTTATTTATCTATCTTCAAATTATAATACAGGTTTTTTTTCCCACAATACAAAAGTAGTTGTATACAAGTACACTGTGAATACCTGGAAGAAATATATTTCAGTTCATAACTAATCGAAAACAAAAGACAATTTACCGCAATCGGTGTTGCGGAGGAATGTGATACTTTATGTAAAAACGTTATGAATTAAGGATGTTCCTTTTAATCAAAAGCTAGTTTTATAAACTTGCAAAGATTAAACAAAACATCGTAACAATTAGTTATAACTTATTCATTTTACATCGATTGAGAAACAGTTTCTTATAACTTACACTAATCCCTCTCGATTCTGCTTTCTGGGAACTGCACCAGTGTTCGCGCCGAATGTGTAGGTCAACGAACAAATTCCAAAGTTGACATCGGGTCTACCTCACAACAACGGACACCACACACTAACTATTACTTTTCATCAAACATATATACATTTGTTCATACTTGGTCTGACTGTATAGTATTTTTTTTCCATGTGCTTATACTTGTTTCGATCTATTATCATTTTTGCAACGGTGATGAGTAATGGTAAAATACTGCAAGAATCTCCGATACATTAAAAATACGCATATCAATCCATTGAACTTCTGCTTGGAGCTTTAGGTCTTCAATGCATGTTACAACTGATTAAAAAAAACCCCGAATTCCTCATGGTAGAGACAGCGTTCACTTCGGTTGCATTGTTTTTTTCACACATAACAGTTTAATTTTCAGCGCGGCAATATTCAAATATCTGAAGATAAAATACAAGCTGGCGGAACACTGGTATCCCACCGAAAACTTGCTCAAGCAGGCCAGGGTTGAAGAATATTTGCACTGGCATCACACCAACACTCGATGGATGGCAATGATGCTGTTTAGACATCAGGTATACTGGTCGTTTATTTATTCACTGATTCCGTTCTGAGAATTAAAGGCCAAATAGCGGCCAAAAGTAATACAATGTTCGTGTTCGAATGCACTTTTTAAGATTTTCATCATACCATTGAAAAGACTGGCCTGCAACACGCGAACGGGGGCATTCTGACATTTGCGTAAAGTGTCGTCTCGGATCAGCCTGCGCAATCCGCCAAGGCTAATCCGAGACGGCACTTAACGACTACATTAGATTTTGTGCTACAGTAGACTTGCTCAAAACAGAAAATTATCTAAAAATGGAAAATGTCGTTTCGAATTAGCCTGCGCGGACTGCGCAGGTTGATCCGAGACGAGACTTTACGCAAATGTCCGAATGTCCCTTTTCGCGTGTTGCAGGCCATTAGTATGGAAATTATTGTGAAGATGATAATCTGTTTTTGTATTAGTTGGTGGCAGAAAATGAAATTTAAAATCAGGTAAAAAGTAAACAAAAGATTGAGCAACCTGGTAACTTTTTACCTAGTTTTAAAACAATAGGATTGAAAAAAAATTAGGAAAAAGAAGCAATTGCTGACATGGCGACTTTTCATAATTTGTTTTCCAACTGAACCACATAAGAGTTTCAGTATTTGAGTCATGCTCTGTAAAAAGGGGGCTTAATGCATCTGCGAAAAGTATCGACCCAGGTCAGCCTGCGCAGTCCGCGCAGGCTGACCTGGTCCGAAACTTTTCGCTATTGGTCAATTTTCTGTATGTCCAAGGACCAGTCTACCTTATGATTAAGTTGGTTGTTAAAAAGTGGCTATTATGGATCCATAATTATCTTATGGCAAGATTGGTATAATGTATCACGGAGATACATTAACCCCGCTTTTGCCAGAGCAAGGCTCATTTATATCCCCGTACCCCTTACGCTCTCTCTCTTTTTTTCATTTCAAAAGATCTTTCTTGTTCATCTTCTTTGTAGTTTATAAATACACTGAGAGGAAAACCAATAAAACAAGATGAGGTCGCACAATTCACAGCTCAGCTGAAGAAAGCCATCAAGCATATTGACTCCTTCTTCTTAAAAGACAATCAATTTCTCTGTGGGGACCAAATTTCTGTGGCAGACATACAAGCTGTGTGCGAGTTGCTACAACTTCAAGCTGTTGGAAATGATACATTGTTTACATCGAACCCGAGACTTCGAGCTTGGATTGAGAGAGTGCGGGCTGAATTACAGCCGTATTTTGATGAGTGTAATGAGAACAGTATTGGTCAAATGAAAATGTTATATGAACAGAGACTTGGATCTAAAATGTAAAATAATACGAAGCCACAGGGTAGCTTTGAACTTCTTCCAAGAGCGTCTGCATATTGTGCATTTTTATTTTGTCTGTTTATAACAAAAACAGCCAGGTATATTCATAGTTGCTTGATTGATTGACTGATTGAATTGGGGTTTAACGCCATTTTAACAGCTTAGGTCATATCACGGCGGTCTGTGCACCTCGCATTTGTTTCCTGGCTTTCTCACACCAGTACTGACACAACTTTCTTTCCAAGTCACTGACTACTTTCTCACATGTATCAGACGTGAGAGGCGAAAAATCGCCGGAAAGATAGTTTGCCTCAACCAGGTATCAAACTCACAAGCTCCAGGTCACGAGTCCGATATGGTAACCACTGAGCTACCCGGGCGTATATTCGTAGTCTTGTGGTGGACTGCATAGTTGTGGGACTGCGTTGTCCTGGTCTGCGTCGTCGTGGGACTGCGCAGGCTGACCTGGGCCCGTATATACCAACTATTCATAAGAACGTTCTTAGTCTCATTCTGCAGAATTTTCTAAATCTGAAAATAACACAACTTCTGATTGGCTAAACCGATTGGTTTAGCCAATCAAAAGTTGTTATTTTCAGATTTAGAAAATCTTGAAGAATAAGACTAAGAATATTCTTAAGAATGGTTGGTAAATACGGACCTCGATCTCTTAGGATGGCTTTGAACATAATACCCTGAAACCCAGAAAGATTTTTGTATCTTATGTGCCTTACTAAATAAGAAGGCGGTATAGAATACAGAACGAAGACCAGACTGCACGATTCGATCTACATGTATGCCGTCGGCAAATTTCCCATTTTTTGTCTGTGGCACTAAAAGGTTAACCATAAAAAAGAGCATGGCATGCAGGTGCCAATCTCAGCTGCAGTTGCTTTTAGAAATAAACGGATTTTCAGTGAAAATTCTGGGTTGAAAAAAGGGCAAAAAACTGTATTCTGTGTTGAAAAAAGGGCAAAAAACTATGTCAAAAATATTTTGATGGTTACCTGTCCCTGCTGTATGGGTTCCCCTTTTGATACTTCACAACTTGTCCAAGTTAGAAGTAAATATCATCAGTAATGACAGAGATATTATAAAATGTCAAAGTTTTTGCAAGACGACAGGGCAACAACAATATCTCAACATTTTCTTCAAAGAAGTCTACATCAGAGAAAAGAAATCTAAATAAAAAAATAAATCTACATGATAAAAAAATTCTACACAATTATTGCACTATGAATTTATAAATTTTTTGACATTTTTCTGAGCATACTCCTGAGATTTCCTCTCCCTCCATTCACAAATATCTGTATAGTCACAATGTTGACATTTCCAAGCTTCCTCAATGTCTACACCACAGCTTTCCCTTTCCCCTCTCCAAAACTGCAAGTACTTTGTAAATATTGACTTTAACTCTATCTCGTCATGTAGAACCTCGTGCTCAAACAAAGTTTCTTTACTGTCCTGGTGAACATATTCGATTCTGATACCTTTAATACATGTCATGGTTTGCATCCGCCTAAAGGCAACGTCCATAAGTTCATTAAGATTTTTGCTGGATAAAAATGAGTTATCAACCTGAGTTTGTATATCTGGCCCAAATTCTTTGTTCAGATCAAGTCTTAGGTGTCTAGCAACCAGGTCCTTTGAAATCTGACCTTTCACAAGGTCATCGAACAGTTTTTTATACAGCATGACCTGTAATCTGTGTTGTTCTTGTTGTGCTTTTTTGGGGAATGACCTGAATTTTCTGGTCTTCAGTTCCACTAAATCTATTTCATAAGAGTCTGGGTCGAATCGAAGTTCATCGATTAAACCAACCATAAATACATCTTCATTAAATGGGGCACCAAAAATTGGAACCTCCCTGGCAATGGTTTTGTTGCTAGCAAATGCTTGAATTAAGGTCAGCAGGTTGAGTACTTTGATTGCCCATACATCCTCGCTTGAGGTCACTGTTACATTTACCACATCGTGTACAGCTAGTTCTGTAATGAAAAATATATGAGTGGCGATCTAGCAAAAGGGGGTATGTATAACCCTTTACAAAACAACAAAGTTTTACACTTGTTCAGATTGAAAGCACTTGCGGAAGACAACATAAACATTGCTCAATTGATGGGGTTGGTCTCTGAAAGGGTCGAAAACATTGAAGGAAAAGGACAAAATGCTGGTTACCAGCATTCTCTGCTTTACCCACTTTGTTTTCAAAAGCTAATTTTCTCATGGTCTTTTAAATTCAGGATTGTGTGGTAAAGGGTAAATGCATCTCTGTGATGTGTTATACAAAGCAAGACATCACATTATTATCAATTTATAAAATCCATATAGTCTTACTACCTACTGAATCATGTGGTAGACTGGTCTTTTGGCATGCAAAAAGCATCTGCACAATCTGCGCAGGCTGATCTTGATTGGTGCTTTTTGCTGATGCACTAAACTTCTTTTTTTACAGAACATGGCTGACATATCTTGTAGACCTATATACATGTATTAGTAATAAGTACTAATAACTGTAGCAGCACAAACTACTGTTGTAATCAAAATGTTCAAGCCTAACTTTACAATCATTTCTAGCCGTTACCAATCTCTAGTGGCAAGTTTGCTGTATGGCAGATTAGCTTACTCCTTACTGAAGAAGCTCTTGTTTTTTTTTAAGATCCAGAGGAGAAAGGGTTTATAAATATTGTGGAAAAAGGAGAAAATGCTGGTTACTAGCATTTTCTCCTTTTTTCAAAATAGTTTCTATTGTTTCAAAGTCAAAATCCTATCATTTAAGCAAAATTTAACCTATGGTTTTCAAATGCTGTCATTATTATTATTAATGATATTATATAACTACATGCTGAAACAAAAGCACATAGTTACATTACATATGAGCCATGCTCTGTGAAAAGGGGGACTAATGCATCTCCATGGTGCATTTTACCAAGCAAGTCATCACAAGATTGTGGATCCATAAAATCCCTTTGGTCTAACAACTGACTGAATCATGAGGTAGAATGGTACTTGGACATGCAGAAAATTTATAGATAGCAAAAAGTGTCAACCCATGTCGACCTGCTCCGACTGCACAGGCTGACATAGATGATATTTTTTGCTAATGTGTTAAGCTTCCTTTTCAGAGAGCACAGTTCATACCGGTATGTAACTAGCACTATGATCCTCTCCAAATATATCATACAAAACAAGGGGTGGGTATAAGTGAATCAGTGTTGATCTTACTGTTGAATGATCAGAAGTGAAGCATGCTCTGTATTAATACTATGCATGACTACACGTACGCTCAAGAGAGTTATAGTATGAGTACTTAGACAAGCACCTCGAAATAAATATATTTATATTAACTCTTTACCACATAATCCCGAGTTATAACAAACCTAGAAGAAAGAAACCATTTGAAAACATTGTGGGAAAAGGAGAAAATGCTGGTTAGCAGCATTTTCTCCTTTTCCCACAATGTTTTCTACCCATCCCAAGGATAAATACTATTATCTGAAAAACATTTGAATTTTTGTTTGTAAATTCCTTCAATATAGAAAGGTCTAAATTTTTTCCATGTGGTAAAGGCTTAAATAAGTGAAAAACTTAAGTAAGTTCAATACCTCTGGCAAGATGAAGATTTGAGCCCTCTGTCATGACAGGGTTCTCTTCTACAATTCCGGGCACGGTGAATGAGTAGTATAGTTGTTGTTCACACCAGTTCTGTCTGGTCAGATCTGAAACCCACAGGTAACCTGGCCGAAATCTCTCAAGGGGAGATTTCTTTTCCTCTATATCACTTGAGCATGATGTGGATGATGATGTTGATGATGATGTGGTTTCTTCATCTATGTATAAAATGTTGACTCTTTACCAAAAAATCCTGTTTTGACCAACATGAGAAAAAAACACATTTTGAAAACATGAGAAAAGGAAAAAATGCTGGATACCACTACTCTTCCAAATAAAAACCAATCATTTAAGACCCATCTCAATTTGTGGTAGACGCATATGTCTTCAATTTCGACATGACAACAATTTTGTTGTTAGGTATAGAGGTACATGTAATGAAATCTGGTTATCTAACTCTTTATTAGATAACAAAATTTTGGGTCTAGACTTGTACCATTTGTTTATTCAGTGAGATCAAAATGCTGCAACTTGTCCCAGAATGGGTTGCAAACTTTGTGGAAAACGGAGAAAATGGTGGACTAAAACCCCTGCACATCTTCCAAGGATGTTCTCTTCTTTCAACCCTTAACCACGCAATCCCAGTTTTCCAAACCCTGGGAAAGGACTTTGAAAGCATTGTGGGAAAAGGAGAAAGTGCAGGTAACCAACATTTTCTCCTTTTCCTAACAATGTTTTCATACATACTACAGGACTCGGACTATCATTTTAAAAACGTATATATTATCGTCTGCAATATCCTTCAGTATAGGTGTGTCTTAATGCTGTGTAGCCTGTGTAATACAGAATTAAAATTGAATTTTTCGCGCTCTTTTGCAGTGGTGGGAAACAGTTCCAAGTTTTCACAACCTTTGGAAAGAAAGCATTCGAAAACATTGTGAGAAAAAGAGAATATACTGGCGGCCAGAATTTCTCTTTTCAAAAAATATTTTCTTTTGAAGAGAAACCAAATCATTCGAGTCATATTTAGTTTGTGGTCTGCAAATTACGAATGCGTTGAAGTGTTCAGACTGAGAGAGTTAGAAACTGAAGCTGCAGAGCAGATGACAGTTGTAAAAACCCAACAGCATTCCATTTCATATGGCCTGATTGTGCATGCCATCATTTTCTACTGTAAGAAATTAACAGGTGCTTCACATTATCATTAAATTCCTACATTTCTGAACAGCATTAGACAGGAAATCATCATCGGTATCTGACCAATCTTCGTCAAGTTTCTTCGCCATGGGCGCAGCCATTTTTTTTGTGTAGCAGTAGATTTACTTGTTTCATAAAAAACACTCGTGAATAATATGAAAATAGGTGTGGTAATTTCACTGGTTGGACTTTAGCCAGTCCCGCACGTGCATAATGAGCGCATGAGAACCCCGTGCAATAAAGCTGGCCTCAGACGATATCGAGAAGCCAAGCTGAAAGACTTGTTTTTGTTAGGCCTACATTGTACTTGTTGTTGTGTGGCATCTGCCTGTAGAAAAGACGACTAGCAGTTTTTGTGACCCTCGGAGGCGGACCAGTTATAAATAGGCAAGTCTGATTTTACAACAGTGGCACTGCGAGCAATTCGGATCGCATTTGCGGGGAATTGTTTGCATTTTTGTATTTTGTATTTTCTTTTGTTGTATTGAGGCGGCCTCCATTTGTCACGTGGGTGGGTTTTCCCGCTGAATTTGAATGCTGTTTTCAATAATTATTTATGTCCATTTATTGTATTATTAGTTAATTGTATGTTTGAATTTTGATATCGTTTATTCTGTATTTTGACTGCTGGGGTTAGTAGTAAAACACAGTTCAAGCGATATTTTGAATTTTTTTTGTGAAATTTTTACAGGGTTACCTCCCTTGCCAACAGTTGAAAACATTGTGGCAGTAGCAACTTAATATTTTGCGCTTTCCATTGCCTCTTTTCAACATTTGGAACTGCAATTTTTTGCCCAAACTGTTGTAGGGTCAATTGACTGTTGCTGGTTGAGGATGTTAATTATTTTCGACTAACTGAAAGTGAAAATAATAACCTAGTCTACTTGTTTCAATTTTATTTTTGACTAACTTAGAGTGAAAATAACTAGTTTCCAGCTTTTTAGTGGAAACATTATTTGAAACATTTCTTTACAGCTTTCCACTTTCTAAAGGGAAAGTGCTTATCTCTTCCATCTCAAATAGAGGAAGTGTTAAAGGGGAACTGCTACACTTTTTCGTCTGTTAAAGGGGAAGTGAACAATTTTCTGACTTGGTACAAAAAGCAGATAATTGAAAATTTCACACTATAGATACATCTAGCTGTTAATTATCTATGTCAACAATTATTAACAAATGGTGATTTTTATCATGCATACTTTTAGTATACATTTGCATTCATAAGCTAGATCTATCTTACAATGGACAAGGTACTTATAAATTACTGTTTGGGGTGTGAATTATTAGCTCTGCCAGGAATTGGAGAGCATCTAGCTGCTGAAATTTTGAAAATGAGGGAGGAGAAAGGAAATGTAGATTTAGAAGAGCTTCGATCTATTCGAGGGCTCAGAATCACAGATGAATTGATAGACCGGATAGACTTTAGACCTTAAGAACCGTCTAATAAAGAGGTTAAAAAAGATACAAGAAAGCAAACATTTGAAAGTCATGGTCAAATAAATCGGTCTACATATTTCAGTGAAAATGACAGTGCCCCATATCATTTTAATCCGAGTGTTCCCTCACCGGTGGCTCACTACCCTACACAAACAACTGGTGCCTATGGCAGTCCATATTATGGAGATCATGAACGGAGATCGTATAACTCGTTCTATTCACAGTATACTGCCAGAGATGCTTATGGTGTCAGCCGCAAAACTAATTGGGTTGACGACTGCCATGCACAACGACATGATCCATCCTATGAGCCAGTAACGGTTCCAAGGCACATCAGCTATGATGGCACTGGTTCGTGGCCATCATTTTTTGTAAAATTTTCGACCTTCGCTGAAGAACAACAGTGGACAGGAAGGGAAAGAAAGAATAATTTGTGCTGGTGTCTGCAAGATAGAGCAAGTGACTACTTTGCTATGATCATGGACATAGAACCAAATTTGGAATATTTTGATTTGGTTAAAAGACTAGAAAGAAGATTTAGTTCTTCTGATCTTCCCAGCATGCTGAGGATGCAATTTGTAAATCTGCACCAAAAATGTGATGAAAGCATTTACGAATGGGCAGATAGAGTGGCATACCTGGGCACAAAGGCCTATGTAGACATGCCAGAACATCTCATGCAATATGAGCTTGTTCTGAAATTTTGCCAAGGTTGCACAGATACTGATTCCGGTCACTATGCAGTAAAAATGAGACCACAGACCTTGGAGCAAGCAATAGGCCATGTAGTGTGGAATCAAAACACTACTGAAATGATGAGTGCGGGAAGGGTTAGACATCCCACCCGGCAAGTGCATGCAGATACAGAGGCAAGTGAAGAATGCTCTGTTGATGCTTCAAGTAGACCAGAGTTAGAGAAAAGAATAACTACTCTGGAGGGGAAGATGAGTCATGTTGTGACGGTATTAGAAGAATTGAGACTGTCATCTTATCAGAAAGTGAACAAGGGGATAGATCTGCTTATCACAGCTGTAATGAAGTGGGCCACTTAAAGAGAGACTGTCCTAAACAGAACAAATTGGTTGTGTTTTGTGAGACACTTGATTTGTTAAACGACCTAGGGTTGAGGGAGAAGGCCAGCCATCAACCCAAGCAGAATTAAATGGCCTGAAAACTGAGACCAGAGTAGCTGGACTCAAAGATGAGCCGGCAATTACTGCTGATAGTGAGTTGTACTCAAACAAAGATGAAACACACGGCGATAAATTGAATGTGTGTGTTAATCGAGTTTATGCTGAAGGAACATTAGATGGAGATCAGAGTTTGACAGAGCAATTCATTGTCTGTAGACTTGATTCCCATTCAGCCTGTACAGTTACCTGCAAAGTGCAATCTATACCATTAACAGCAATAGTTGATTCAGCTTCTGAAGTTACAGTAATTTCGGGCAGAATTGATGATCAACTACAGCCAAAGCCCCCAATCAAAGGATATGCCATCTTACATGCTGCAGGGAGAGATATGAGCATGAATGGTTACACTGTGGGCCCTGTGCGTGTTCATCTGGGAACGTCTGCATTTGAAGGGGACATTTATGTCGCTCCTATACAAGATGACATGCTGTTAGGGTTTGACATAATACATGAGAGGAAGATTGATATCAACACCTCAGAATCCTGCCTACTAATAAAGGGGGAACAAATACCAATGATAATTGGCAATGAAAAAGTAAGATCAAGGGTATCAAGAGTGTATGTAATTGCAACTGACCATGAACTATCTGAATCTGTTAGAGTGGTGGAATGTTCGCTCAAACACGCAGATGAAGATATCCTTAAACCAGTCAGTAAAATGGACCCGGTGTTACCTGGAACAGCCAGTAAAGTGGAAAAAGAGCCAATGAGAGGTGCCATAAATACATCTGAGACATACCATAGCTTGAATGGGAGGCACAAATCTGAGAGTGACCCACGAATCCCAGATGGTTCTGAACAGCTCCCATGTGGAAGCTGCAATAACAATAGGAAAGCACACCAGGACTGGAAATACAGCATGGGAATGGAAATGGTACAGAACACATCCCTTGACAGAGTAAATACAAATGGTACCTGGAAGATACTCAGAGATCTACAGATAGAAGGGAAAAAGTTCAAATACCTGCGAAAATAGTTATTCCATAAAAAAGAACCACCAGATGGAGAAGTGACGTTGAATTTGATGCTGAAGAAGTACTTTTGGACCTGCAGGGATGTCTTCATTATTGCAGACTCTATGCTGTGGAAAAGGGATCTAAAAACACTGGAACAAGTACTTCAGACTCAGAAAAGAAGAAGAAAGGTGATTGGGGTTAAATTGGTCATCCTGACAATAAGAAATGTGGGAATTGACATAATGAGCATTAAAGTGCAGAATTCAGCTAGGTCAGATCCTTGCCCAGATAGAAGAAGGGAAGGATCAAATAAATGAAGGTAACTGTCTCTCACTCCCAGCCTGAATGCCAGTCAGGGAAAATGGATTCAGAGGGTGAAAGAAGATTGTTGGTATTACCAGTAGTAAGCTGCCTTTTGGTAGATGACCCAGACTGAGGTCAGTAGTTGGCATACATCCAAACAAAGTGGGTCTTATGAGTAATGACGCCAGAAAAATGGGTCATATTTGAGAAGGATATTCACAGCAGTAAGGTAGCAGATATAAGCGAGATATGCATGCCCTGACTTCTCTGCTCAGAGACTACTGATACTTGGGTTTGTAGAAGACCGAGGTTTGGGAGAGGATCCTTAGAATGGGAGCTGCAGGTCTTTTATTGGTAGTCTACCTGAGAGAAGAAAAATGGGACCCATTAGGCAAAAAGGTGTCTAAATAGCAAGTACCTTCAAGCCATATGAACCGCTGTTTGCCATATCAGAGGATCCATGGACACATATACCGGCTATTACAGTATGGCAAGGGAATTCATGGAGACTTTTCCAAACTATTAGATCTATTTTGGTTTTTTCCGGGAAAAGCACCTTTTCTAGCCAAAGGATTTTCAGAAGAAAGTCGGTCTAGACATATTTCTGGTGGGAAATTTTTGCTCTGATACCTGTGAATGGAATTAGAATGAATACTTCCACCTAAGGCGTAAAAAAAAATAGTTTGTTTCGGGTAACCCGACCCTACCTGGAGATTTTGCCCCGACCCTAATTTTTTTTTTCTTCCGATAAAAAAAAATCAGCCTTTTATCATACTGTGTCACAGGACGCCTGTTTCGGCAAATATTGCGCATTATATTATAGGTGTACAATCATGTACTACTACATACATAATTATGCATGAAAACTCCTACGCCTGTACAAAAGCTACGGTGTATCGGAGTATATTGAACCGACCTTAAACACAAATTGTCAAACGCAATAACGTGGGTTTTCCATTTCTAAAAATACATACAAGCAGGCGGAGAGATCGGGCTTTTTCGCTAACTCCACACAGGAACTTCTGTTTATCGAACGTTCGTATCCTATCGCACGGTTACAAAAGACAAACGGGTACCAGTTTTATCTTCTACAACAAATCACGCCCGAAATACTGCGGTACTATACAGACTGTGTAACAAACTTTTGATTTTCGCTTTTCTTCGCGTAAAATATAGACAGGATCCCGTCATCTCTGTTGTCATCACCGCATTTCCGGTTCTGTAGTGCATTGTCGCTACTTTCGGTTTGCTAGATTTCAGAATGAACAAGTTCTGTTAAACATCATTCGGCAAAAGTGCTAGCATGCTCCAGAACTACGAACAATTAAGGTGTTCAATGCAGATATAACATTCGAAAAATTTTAATGGACGTTTCTCTTGCAACTTATCTGACAGGACGGACTGTGGACTAAACTAGACGACGGCAACGATAGAAGTTTAGATTTGTATCAAGCGTCAATAGGTCTTCATATTAGACTGGTATTTTCATATTTTTTTTCTATCTTTGTTACAATGAGGCAACAATAACTTCTTTCGGAAAATATAAATCTACCCAAACTTGCCTTGTTCTCGCTCTGCCCCCCCCCTTCACTCAGCTTGATTTACCCAACCTGGTCTTAGAGAAAAACCTGAAACTGCCTAGGCTAGGAGCCACTATGCAAAAATTTTCCAAGGCTTTCTAATCTCTCCTACACTTCCGGCAAGTGATGCCACTTTAGTTTCCAGGTAAAATGTGTCTGATCTATATAAAATTGAGGAGCAGCAGCACTTCTCCCACATTTCTTGACGGATTTGGGTAAAATTTTCACAGGATGTTTCTCATCATGTGACCTAGCGCATATTGTCAAAGTTTTGCAATTCATAGCTGCATCATGGAAAAAGGGGGCTTCATGTTGTATTTCATTTTTCACCAATATCTCTTTAATTAATACTGGACATATCTCAATGGATTTGGATGAAATTTTCACAGATCATGTGACCTAGCGCATATTGTCAGGGTTTTGGAATTTATTACTGTGTCCTGGAAAAAGGGGGCTTCATGTCAAATTTAAACTGCGTCCATCCTTACAAAAGTCTGTTTCTTGTGAACGCAACTCCTCCCACATTTCTTGACGGATTTGGATAAAATGTTCATAGAATGTTTCTCATCATGTGACCTAGTGCAGATTGTCAAGGTTTGGTGATTTAAAGTTGCATCATGGAAAAAGGGGGCTTCATGTTATATTTCATTTTTCACCAATATCTCTTTAATTACTTGACATATCTCAACGGATTTGGATGAAATTTTCACAGATCATGTGACCTAGCGCATATTGTCAGGGTTTTGGAATTTATTGCTGTGTCATGGGAAAAAAATGTTTTTCATCAATGTATCTCCAACTAATGGACATAATTTCATGAAACTTCATATTTTTATTGCTTAATCAAAGCCAATGAGTCCGTTGTGCGTCCGTCTGTCCATCCATCAATCCATGCGTAAAACTTTTAGATCACAAGTAACACAATATATCTATTGAGCTACCCAGGTAGGTACTAGAAATTCCAACACTTTAGTCTCTAAAGCTAGCTGCTTGAAATAGCAGCCATATGGCAGCGTATATTGTGATGACGACACTCTTGTTTCACATTATAACTCTGAAGGACAACAAAAGTGGATACTTGTAATTTCAAAGTTGTGTCAAGAATGTGTGTTCTAGATAAAAAACAATATGCATAACCTTTGTAAACCCAATTTTTCTACAGATAAAATGTTTACTTTAAATCAGTATAATATATATAGTCCTCTAAAGTGTTCTGGAGGGGGAGGGTATTAAACATAAAAACAAACGAAACATTCTAGTATTTATTCAGTTTATTTAGAAACTTGCAAATAAATGTTTTTCACTTTTTCAGCTGTTTTAGCTCTTTACCACACAATCCACAGTTTTAACAATCCTTAAAAAAAACTTTTGAAAACATTGTGGGAAAATTGAGGGAAAAGGAGAAAATGCTATAAACCCATATTTTCTTTGTTTCCCATGTTTTCTACCCTTCCCAAAACAAATTTCAATTTGTGAGTTACATTTGTTTTGTTGTCAGCAAATACTTTTAATTTGGACAAGTCTAAAAAATATCAATTCAGAAAAGAGTTAAACAAAAGTGGACAGCATTCAGTGGGGAAAAAAGATGCAAATATAGAAGTATAGTTTAGATAGAATTTGACCATTTACCGCACAATCAGAAAGTTAGTGACAGACTAGAGGTCTTTTGAACACATAATGAGAAAAGGGACTCAGAGCTGGTAGCCACCATTTTCTCTTTTTTTTTCCATTTTCGAAAGCAAATACCACCATTTCAAAATGTTTTTTTTTTTTGGGGGGGGGGGAGTTAAAAAAGAAAAAAAAAAAAAATCGTCCCTACCCTACCTAACATTTTTGGAGACGTTACCCTAAACAAACTATTTTTTTTTTTTAGGCCTAATTGCCAGACTGAAAGTGATGCTGTGTCAGTGGTCCTTTCAGCTAGTATCAGTAAGGTGTTAGATCTTAATGGCCGTGTATGAAGAGGAACAGGCCAAATCCACCTAGACAAGCCGCAATTTTAGACTTGGGCTTGCTGTATATATTTGCTTAAAGGGTGCTGCACTAACAGACCCTATATAGATGGGGCTTTTCAAAACGGGGAAGTATGTGGTAATTTCACTGGTTGGACTTTAGCCAGTCCCGCACGTGCATAATGAGCGCCTGAGAACCCCGTGTAATAAAGCTGGCCTCAGATGATATCGAGAAGCCAAACTGAAAAGACGTGTTTTTGTTACATTGTACTTGTTGTTGTGTGGCATCTGCCTGTAGAAAAGACGACTAGCAATTTTTGTGACCCTCGGAGGCGGACCAGTTACAAATAGGCAAGTCTGATTTTACAACATAGGCAAAGCCTAGAAACGGGTGAAAGAGACTTTGTTTCTCAAATATATTCATAATCCGTACAACAATGTATCTGTGCAGATATGTTTATTTGACACTGCCCAGAAAATTTTTGATGGCAGTAGATATCTGCTGCCTTAATTCTACCAAACGACAAATTCTGTACTCTTCTAAATTGAAAACTTCTGAAGAAAACATTCGAGTTCCTCCTAAAATTACTGGTGTAACAGACCAAATACCGATACCAACGCGTCACCAATAGTTACTTCCCTTGTGGATACTCTCCATCGGACAAGCTAATCCAATCTTGAATATACCCGAATAGTGATAGGGTCACATTGTTTAAATTAAATTCATCCTAAACGCGATAAATAAAAAGAAAACGGCCGTGCCGGTAGTTGTATCAACTATCCCACACACAAGAAAAAGAACAAAGCCATTTTATCAGTCTTTTGGTAGCCTACAGAAATAAAAGTCATATCTTAAGGCGATTTCATAGAACCTTTTGTATGTAGACTACATTTGTAACTTGAAAAAACGAATCTCCGATTAAGAAATCATGAAATTCTCGCCAACTGCCTTGGTTTCATATGGCAAGAGCAAAAAATAATAATAATGATGAGTTCCAATATACAGTTAACCCATGGTAACATGATACTGCATTTGAAAACAAAAAGTTTTCGGGCAGAAAAATGCATCTGTTAGGGTCAGTTATTAGAATGGACTTACCTCTGTAAGAGATTTTATCAATTCCAAATCCTTTACAAGTGATCAACATAAGACTGAGCAGGGTCAACACTTTATTATGACACGTGTGTGATAGCCGGTGCCTAAGAAGTACATCACAGCTTTTCATATAGATCATCCACTTTGATGGTGAAATACTGAGATCAAAGGAACATCCAGCTAACCCTTTACCAGCTTTTCGATGAAAACAGTAATTGCACGTATTTCCCTACTGAAAATGAAGCTGAAACTACCTTTTTCTAGGAGGAATGGAAGGTTTGAAATTTGAACTGAACTTGGTTGTTACGATAGTCATCCGGTAAGGTAGTTCAAACAGGGACATGACAAAAATGCAACTATAAAGATTTTAAATGTTATTCTAAGATCAGGATTTTCGCAGTAAATTCAAACTGTATAATGTTCCAGTTTTTTTTTTTGTAAATGGACTGTCTCTGTCTATTTGCAGATACTGGAACGATTTTTTATCATAAAATTATCACTTTAATAGTTTAAATAAATCAAACCAGTGATTCCTGGATTTCGAGCCCTGTACGTTACAAATTTAACTATAGGGTTCGGCAAACATTAGTTGACCAATCAGACATAAAATAGGAAAAGCTATCTATTGCGCTTCAATTATTATTATTATTATTATTATTTATTTTCCCTTTTTTCCCCTATTTTTTACATCACTGAATCTTCATTAACGACAAAATTTAGACTTGCCAAAATCAATAGCATTTGCAGACAACAAAATAAATGTGACTCAAAAACTGAAATTTGTTGTAGGAAGGATAGCAAACATAGTGGGAAAAGGAGATAATGCTGGTTACCAGAATTTTCTCCCTTTTCAACAATATTTTTAAAAGCTGTATTTCTCAGGGTCGTAAAAAGCTGTGGTTATGTGGTATAGGGTTTTAAATGGTTACGGTGAATGCTTTCACCCGGAAACGACAAAACTTTGGACTCGTCTATATACTTAACATATGAAGACAATAGAATAAGCTTGGGTCAAATAGTTAAAATTGTCCTTGAAAAAGTAAAAAATATTTTTGAAACAGGAGAAATTGCTAGTTTCAAGCCCTTCCTCCTTTTCCAATATATTCTCTCACACTTTGATTGAAATTCAGTTTTCACAGATATTTCTGGACTGTAATTATATTGCTTACTTTTTTTGGGGGGGATAAGGTTGAGGAAGTGAGACAAATAACAGACAGTGAGACAATTCACTACACCCCCTTTTTTTCCGGGTCAACAAAACTCGAAATACTTAGGTAAACGGTTAAACAGCTGTCCAGTGTCTTCAAAGAGATAGGGACAGGCCTTTTACTGAAATTAGACTATTATTAAACCGTCTTTGTTGCACTTTCAGCCATGTTCCAACAGACGAATAATTGCATGTACATGTAATAGATAATGAACATAAGAAACGTGGCGTCCTTTGATCTCGGTATCGCACTGCAGGGTGGGTGACCTTTAGAAGAGCTGTAATGTACTTGCTTTGTACAGATTAACGCACACGTGTCACATTTAACTGACTCTTCTTATCTTTTGTTTCATACTAATTTACCCATTTGTTGATCATTAGTGGATGGGATTTTTAATTTTATACTGGTTACAGAGGGTAAGTTTATTCTGTACATACTCTATATTTCAATACGATCTCATAAAAAGCACATTTTGTTCTGTCCATGATTTTTTTGTTTCAAAAGCAATATCATAAAATATACATTTTAATTGTGTTAGACTCAATTTTCTCTAGATTTCTTGCTATGTCATGTTCTTTTCAGTTGCGAATTTGTCAAAATTTAAAGGATTTGCGAACGCGAAATACGGCATTTGTCTTTGAAATAGTGCTTTGTTTGTCCGGTGTAACTTGATACTTCCGGTGCGCCGCTTACGATAACAAGGAAATACCGCTTATATCAAATGTAATTGGCAAATCGTCTATTGAAACAAAGTTGAAAACAGCATTAAACACCATAAAATCATACATCCACCCCTCAATCCATTAATCCAATTAGAGGCCTTTGAAGGCCTGAAATCGCTCTACTGGCAGTAATTTTCCTTTTTTGCTAGCATACATTATGAATTCATGATGCAAAAAGAAAAAAGACAAAAAAAAAAACATGGGGGAGGAGTGTTCTTGCAACTGGGCTTGAATCCACTATGACAGCATAAGAAGGCATGGTAAATTGAACCAGGGATCCTATATACAGGGTGTCCAAAAAGTCGTGCACCATCCTGAAAACACATTCATTGTTACAGATGCTCAAATTGAGCACCATTTTCAGTAATGGTCAGTAACTGAGTGTCACAACATCCCACCGGATACCCTACTGAATGTTCAAAACAGCTTTTTGCGGAGAGTACAGCGTTGTATTACTGAAAATGGTGCTCAATTTGAGCATCTGTAACAATGAATGTGTTTTCAGGATGGTGCATGACTTTTTGGACACCCTGTATATATGTGTATATACGATCCCTGATTGAACAAACAGTGAAAAAAAAAAAAGAAGTGCAATTTCTCAAAACTAATTGTATGGAATCCAGCCAGATTTGATAGGGTTTCAGTATGCCTTGTATAAAACAATCCTAGCAAACTTCAAAGAAATGTGACTAATAATGTGGACTATGTTGAATAAACAATATTAAGTCATCAAGTGGCTGCTTTTCCTGAATGGATTAATAGAGTTCCAAATCATCTTTGCAAGTTTCAAGAGAATTGGATCAAAACTGTGGACTTCATTGCCTAAACAAGAAATGGAAACTTTCAACTTCAAATGGCTACTTTTCCCATGCCGATGGTTGGATTTTTTTCAAAATTAATAGGGTTCAAACTGTTGATGATACAAAGCAACTGTGCAAGTTTCACGAGAATCTGACCTCAAATGCAGACTTCATTGCGTCAACAAGAAATGGAAATTTTCAACTTTAAATGGTTACTTATCCCATACTGTTTGTTGGACTTTTTTCAAAATCATTAGGGTTCATGCTGTTGATGAGATTAAAAAAAATGTGCAAGTTTCATAAAAATCTGATGACAAATGCAGATTTTATCATGTAAACAAGAAATGGAAATTTTGAACTTGAAATGGCTACTTTTCCTATACTGTTTGTTGGA
Organism: Hippopus hippopus; assembly: GCA_946811185.2. NCBI lineage: Eukaryota > Metazoa > Mollusca > Bivalvia > Cardiida > Cardiidae > Hippopus > Hippopus hippopus. The sequence goes on from OX328109.1 coordinate 3,283,052, forward strand.
TTTTTATAAAATCATTAGGGTTCAAGCTATTGTTAAGATAAACAAACTGTGCAAGTTTTACGAAAATCTTACCACAAATGCAGACTTTATCGCGTAAACAAGAAAAGACTAACAGACGGACAGACAGACAGACGGACGACGGAAACCATACCATGACATAAGCTCTGCTGGCTTTCAGCCAGTAGAGCTAATAAACGACTTGGGTCAACAGAAAACCATACATCAAGCACTTCTTCTCTTTCTGTCGTCCAAAATCTCAGAAATATCTTTTATCCGATCTTCTACATGTATGTATTTCCCATCTATCTACCCGTCGTCTATCTGTCTATCCATCTATCTATCCGTCGTCATCATGTCAGCTTTCAAAAAATCAACAACATTTACAATACTTTTTTTCAAATTAAATAACCACTAGAGAAGTAACCTTTTCATGAGCCTTATGAACGAAGTGTGAAAATAACACAAGATGTTGGTGAGGGTGTTGAAGAAATTAAAATGAACACGAAATAGGGCGAACTGCAAAAGGACGAACAGGATCAAGGCCGAACATCAGAAAAATGATGTCAAAGCAAGAATGTCGAACTGCGTAGTTCATACGTCATTGAAATTAACAATGTTCGTAATTTTTCCAATATTTTTGTCATGATACACGAGCAAGTGGGAAAAGTTGTAGATCTTCATCTACATTTAAAAAGTTTGAACAAAAAAATATTTTATTTCAATTTTGCGGATTCAGTCCGACTGTGTTGAATTCTTCTTGTATAAAATCAACCTTCTGGTTGTCAAGGAAGTTGAAGTACGGATACAGTCCAACTTTTTCTCCATGTGGAGCAATTCAAAATGGCCGAAAAATTGTTCTTCAGGGTTGAGAATGACGTCATACGTGTAACCTATAGGCGGTCTTCAGACCGCGCCTTTGGTGCTGTCTTTCGCCCGTATAAACTTGTATTCAAACAGTCTTGAAATAAAATATTCAGACAAAATAACTTTTTTCGTGATTTTCTATCGAAATAATATTATGTTATGTCAAATTTGAGAAAGAAGGTTGTAAAGACATTTTTATTAATTAACTGATAGAATATTCAACATTCTGATAAATTTATACAGGCCAGAATTAAAATTCAAAGAGTGGGTACACACTTTATCAATCATACTTAAAAGTAAAAGCATTAGCAGACAATAAATTTTCATTTCCAAAAATGTTTTCTTCTCTTTCAAATACTACTCCCATTATTTGAGCCACATTTGATTTGTCGTCTGCAAATGCCTTCAGTTTGGACAAGTGTAACTCTTTGGTGTTTGGTATCTTTAACAAACTTAGGGAAAAACAGATTAAGTCAATATTTTCACAAAATTTCTGAAAATTTCATGACACAAGGACAGAAATTATTGAGTTAATAGCTTTTATTTCTAAACTTAATATACAGTCAGAGCCTGGTGATGATTATGCATAGTGTTTCTTGGTTAAGCCGTTACCACACAATCCAAAGATTTCACTAACCTGATGCAGAAGGCTTTTGAAAACAGTGTGGGCAAAGGAAAAAATGCTGGTTACCAGCATTTTCTCCTTTACACATAATGTTTTTTTTTAATATTCGCAGACAAATCTCATAATCTAAGTTGCATTAAATTTGACATCCGTTGGTGCATTCATTGCAGACAAATGTAGAATTTCTTTGTTTGGTAAAGGGTCAAGTCTTTACTAGATGACAAAATATAAGACTTATCCAAATCTGAAAGCATTTGCAGACAACAAAATCAGTGCCACTCAAATGATACAACTTACCTTTGTAAGGGTAAAAAAAAAAGTTGATGGAAGAGGAAGAAAATGCAAGTTACAGTTTTTTTTTCCTTTTCCTACAATGTTTTCGACTTCCCTTTTCCTGAGAATCATTAAAACAAAGGAATTTGTGTTTTTCTGAAACTTGGACTTCTATCTATAATCATACAAAATATAAATGAAATCAATCACATGGTTTGAAAAATGTGTGCTCTTAAAAAACTTTGACATAAATGTGATAATGCTGGCACCCCCGGATAGTGCAACAGTTCTGGCTAGAATTTGTCCAAGCGAGCAAAAAAGCATGGTAATGGGTCTGTCAGTATGGTCTAAGGATGAAGGTCAGTCAGCCAATAACACTGTATAAAAATAAAGTTTGCACTATGTAAGTGAAAGTCTAACAGAAAACATAAGAAATTAATAAAAAGTAACGAAATAAGATGGCACTGATGCAACATGTTAATCCTTTACCAAACAATCCCAAGACAGACTTTTGAAAGCACTGTGGGAAAAGGAGAAAATGCTGGTAACATATCTACTGTATGGCAAACAAAACTAATTCAGAAACAGACTGAGATATCTCATTATAGGCTGACAGGAAAGAAATATGAACTGCTACTAATGAAGTGAATGAAATTGAGTCATGCTCCGGCAAAAGGGGATTAAATGCATCTCTGTGATGCATTATACCAAGCAAAGTTACCACATATTTTTGGATCAATTAAATCCATTTTGTCTGACAACTGACTTAAGCATGAGGTAGATTGGTCCTTGAACATACAAAAAAAGTTACAAAAAGCAAAATGTTTCAACCCAGGTCACCCTGTGCGGACTGGGCAGGCTGCCCTGTGTCGATGCTTTTAGCTGATACATTAAGCCCCCTTTGCACAGAGTATGGTTCAATTATTAGTGAAAAAAATTAATCAAATCCCTAAAACCTGGGTTGTTGTCATCCAAGAGATCGAACAGTATGAGTATTGATTAGGTTTTCAATGTTCCACAGAACTTCTGCCCTCTTTCTTCAATCACAACGACAATTCTTAATCACTTAACTAACAATCCCAAGTTTTAATGACCCTGAGATCAAAGGCTTTTGAAAACATTTTGGAAAAAGGAGGAAATGCTGGTAACCAGCATTTCCTCCTTTTCCCACAATCTTTTCTACCATTTCAGAGACAACATTCCACCATTTAAGCTGAATTAGTTTGCAGTCTGCAATTTTTTTCAGTTTAAACAAGTCCAAAAATTTTTCATTTCATAAACAGTTAATTTATCATAGTTATACATGTAGCACTTGTCACAACTCAGCCGCTTCCATAACTACATCTAATCTTGTCCATATAAAGGATCCATTTTGAAGTACTGTTAGTCACATGACTGTAAACATGGCGGCGCCCATGTAAATCAATAAGCAACAACATCAACAACCATGGTTAAGTTATTCACATCTACAGACCTGTCGATGAAATCTGCCAATCCTATTGATACATTACATTAAAAATTGAATGTGCAAACTGTTTGTCAACAGGATGTATTTAGAAAAATTTCGATAGAAATTGTGACTCGTTTTCTTTTCAAAGAGGACCCTTACCATTAAAAGAACAGTAAAAAAACATATTTCCGGCGAAGAAATTTACTGTCTGGGTGCATATCAAGCTACATGTTACAGCCTAGCAACTTGATCAACATCACCCTAAGTTTGCCATGTATCATATACATGTAATTATGAGCAGGAATGGTTCTAGTGCTTGACATATGTCAATGAAATCCAAGAGTTTCAATGACACAGAGTAATAACCAGTCTAACTCATCATGGTTCTCAGCTGTGTATAATCTATGTTGTATCCATTCCATTTTAACCTGGGATAAAGCCTTCAAAACATCTTGATCTTGCAACCTTATGTCTTCCAGTCCAAGTTGGAGTATTGTAAAAACCTTTGGATTCACCGGGGCCATACTGTATATGTTTATTTGTAAATTATGTATTTTCCCTTTCTTTATCTTGGACTCCAAACAAATGACATTTTCCACTGTTTTAATGAGTTTTTTGAAATTCCTTGTAATGGTGAATGGAGGTGTTTTTCCGTATACCCAGTCCCATGCAAAAAGTTCATGGTAGTATTTTGTAATTCCAGGAAAAACTGATTCATCTAGTGGGTTGATATACTCTATATGTCTCATCTACAAAGAAAAGAAAAGAAATTGAGCAATGCTCTAGCAAAAGGGAGTAAAATGCATCTCTATGATACAGCATACCAAGCAAGTCATCTTATATTTATGGATTTATGGATCAAAAAAATACATTTTGTATTACAAATGACTGAATCCTGAGGTAGAATGATCCTTTGAAAAACAGAAACTTTCCATGTAGCAGAAAGTTTCAACGCAGGTCAGCCTGTGCAGTTCGCGCAGGCTGACCTGGGTTGATACTTTTTGCATATGCAAATAAAATCCTTTTTTACAGAGCATGGCTCACTTGAGAAATATATATAATACAGACAAAAGACTTTCATAAGTTACACAAACAAACTGTAAAGATAAACTTACAAAATTTCACTGTATGACTATTTTTTTGCCATTTTATTTGTGTCAAAATCAATTTTGATTTACATTCTCATCCGCATGACTACTGACCTGGCACTGTCAAATTTGAATTCAGCTCAATTTTAATCAACTTAACAGGCAGTTATCCTGAATATCTTAGCAAATTTGGGTCATCTACTGGATACACGCATGAGTACTGGGTAAATCATATCATCTATCTTCAGAGCCCCTGTCTAGCACTGATGAAACTTAGATCTACATGAATATGTGAGCTTTTGCTGTGATATGACTGGAAATGTATATCAATCAATCGATCAATCTATCAATCAATCAACCAATCAGTCGGTCAGTCAGTCTGTCAATCTGTCCCTATGGGACTTACAAATACACAAAACAGTACCTCTGGGTTATTGAAAAACTGGGCTGCAATTGTATCCACAAGGCTTGAAAATTTAAGACCTGGAATATGTTCCTTCAAGTTGCCCACTGGCATTTTGACACTCTCTGTTGCATTACTGGTAATCCCTTTCTACAAGATAAAAAGATTAAGCATCTTTCAAATAATCCAGTTAACTCTCTACAAAACGACATAGGTAATTTTAAACTTGTCCAAATTGAAAGCATCTGCAAAGGACAGATAAACCTGACTCAAACATTGAAATTTATTTACAGGAGGGTAGAAAAACATGGTGGAAAACGGAGAAAATGCTGGTGACCAGCATTTTCTCCTTTTCCCACAATGTTTTCAAAAGCCTTCTCTTTTAGCGTCGTTAAAACTCGGGATTGTGCAGTAAAAAGTCAAACGACCCTGAAGAAAAAAAACTTTTGAAAACATTGAGGGAAAAAGGAAGAAATGCTGGAAGCATTTTGAATATGTTGTGGGAAAGTAAGAAACTGCTGGTAACTAGTATTTTCTCCTTTGCCCCAAATGTTTTCTACCCTTTCAGAGACGAATCCAACAATGTCGTCCACGTTTAATTCATCATCTGCATGTGTTGGATTTGAAAATTCTGAAATTTTGTCGTTGGGCATACACTGGTTCAAATTCATGGCAGTTGCACATGACAACTTCAAGGAAGTTAAAATAATTTCTCTTTGACAGAGTAAAAACCATGGTGGAAACAGAAGAAAATATTGGTTACTACCGGTAAAATTGTTTCCCAAAATAATTTCAATAGGGTTCTCTCTTTTAAAAAACACAAGAATGTCTGGTAAATGGTTAATACTGCTTAACATTTTACCACAATACTGTGCTTTAACAACCCTTGAAAAAAAGATGTTTTTGATAACATTGTGAGAAAAGGAGAAAATGCTGTTTTCTATCCAATCAAAGACAAACCTCATCATAGAAACAATATTTAATTTTTCGTCTGCAAATGCTTTGAATTTGGACCAGTCTAAAATTTTGTCTTTTGGTAAAAAGTTAAAGCATTCTGAATTGTTGAATGCATGTTATTTAATGCCATTTTCAACATTATTTTAGTTATTTTGTTGCCACCAGTGCAATTATCCATGCTTTCCTGGAGGTTCTGTTTCCAGTAATTCACACAATATTCTTCCCAAGCCACTGGCTGCTTTCCCATATTATCATTGCTGAAACAAAAAGCACTTTGAAGGTAAACCCCATAAACCCAAGTTAGTTTTTACAATCCACATTTTGGATTATGCCCTTATCTCCTTTGGTATTTCATGGCGTTCAAACAAATAAGACTGGAAACAATTTCATGTTGAATTAAGGCAGTCATAATACCATGAAATTCGAAAGCAAAAAAGCGTACCATATTTGAGGTGAGAATGTTTGTAAGTTTCTCCTTGTCCACATCATACAGCAAGGTAAAGTGATGGTATGTTCTTTTACCACTTAGTTTGGAAGCAGTACCCGATATCTGAAATAAAAATATAATGCTTTCAGTTTGGACAAGTCTAAAATTTTGTTGTTTGGTAATGGGTTAACCCTTTCCCAAACAACAAATTTTAGACTCTTCCAAATTGAAAACATCTGCAGAAAACAAATCTTGCAGTGGTACAAATGAATTGAAAAATTCTTTGGCAGGATAGAAAACATTGTGGGGCAAGTAGAAAATGCTGGTTACCAGCATTTTCTACTTTTCCCACAATGTTTTCAAAAGGCCTCTACCATGAGGTTGTTAAAATTTAGGATTGTTTGGTAACGTGTTAACTCCTTACCAGTGGAGAAAATTTCAGGCTTGTCCATATCGTAAACATTTGCAGATGGTAGATTAAATGTAGTAGCTGAAATAATTTGACTTGTCTTTAAAAAAATTGAAAATACTATGGGAGGAGAAATTCCTAGTAATCAGCACTTTCTCCTTCTCTCAAAATGTTTTTAAAAGCTGTCGTTTTTAGGGTTATTGAAACTCGTGATTGTTATGTAAAGAATTAACTGGTTCATGTTCGAATGATCAGACATGTTTTTGAAATAGTAAATAATTACCAGCATTTTCTCCTTTTTCCAATACGTTTTTAAAAGCATTCTTTCTTTGGGTGTTAAAATTGTCTGGTAAACTGTTAATTGGTTCGTGTTTGAGTCATTTTACCCTTTATCAAATAATCTCATGGTTTTACAGCCCCTATGAAGAAGGCTTATAAAAACATCATGGGGAAAAAAGGAGACAATAACCAACATTTTCGTTTTTTTTTTCAACGGTGTTTTCCAACATTCTACCATTTTGTTGTCTGGTAAGAGAATTTATCTCTTTATTAAACGACAAAATTTTGACCTCCTCCAAATTGGGAGCATAAGCAGACAACAATTAGAATGTGGCTCAAATTATGAAATATGTCTTAGCATGGGTAAAAACACTGTGGGAAATGTGGTAACCAGCATTTCTCCTTTTCCCACAATGTTTTCAAGTCTTCTACTTCAGAGTTGTTAAAACCTTTGACTGTGCGGGAAAGGGTTAATCCATTATCTGCAAATGCTTCCAATATGGACCTGTCAAAAAATTTGTCGTAGTTCAATACCAAGTACCTTGAATTTTTCATCAAGTACGATGTCTTCCCGACTATTGAGAGCCAAGTTGACGTTCCATTGAGACTTGATGGCGTCGACTACCAGCTGTAGATTTTGTTTCCTGTTGTACAGCTGAGTTTTTGTTAGAAAGGAACACACAAGGTTGCCTTCATCATGATAAACTGTGCCTCCTACAAAAGAAGAAAATTTCTGAATCTTTTACTAAACAATTCCTAGTTATAAAGACAGTGGGGAAAAAGGCTATAGAAAACATTGCAAGAAAAGGAGGCAAGAGGCCAAGAGCACCACATGTGGGTGCCAATGCTCAGCTGCAAGCGCTTGATTTTTAGTGAAAATGCTAGGTCAAACAAGGGACACAACTGTGTCAAAAATATATTTTGAAAGTTACATTTATGAGTTTACCTTTTGATAGTTACCATTATATCCAAATTTGAAGGAATATCTTCAGTAATAACAGAGATATTACAAAATATCAAAGTTTTTGCATGAAGAGAATGAAGACTCCAACAACAACGCAGACAATGATGATGTAATAACTCTTTGTTTTCTTTGAAAACAGTCGAGCTTCAAATGATGGTTACCAGCATTTTCTCCTTTTCCCATAATGCTTTCTACTATTATTACAGACAAATCCCATCATCTGATCCATTTTTTCATTTCTTTTTTGCAAATGCTTTGAATCTGGTCATCTCGAATCTAAAATATTGTCTTCTGGTAAAATATTAACCCTTTACCACACAATCCCAAGTTTTAATGACTCTAAAAAAGAAAGCTTTTGAAAACATTATGCCAAAAAAGAGAAAATGCTGGTAACCATCTTATGTACATTTACCACAATGTTTTCTACCCTTCCAATAGCAAATCACATCATATGAATAAAGTTTAGTTTGTCATCTGCAGATGCTTTCAATTTGGACAAGTCTAAAATTGTTGCCATTGTTAAAGACTTAAGCAACATTTGGATCTTTCTAGCAGCTTTCAACATTTTTTCAGTCAGATGCTGTGACAGCTCACATCATCACATATTCATGTATTCCCTGAGTTTCAAAAGTACTAGGTTAGAGCTCTAAGGAATTTTGCCCAAGCATACTCCCACAAAAAACCCAGTGGACCCAGTGAGGCTCGAATCCGGCGCCTCCAGGCCACGAGTCTACCCTTCACCACTGAGCCCTGCAGGACCCGAAATTTATGTTTTATCTCCTTTGCAGTCTCAATGTTTTAAGTACGAGTAAATAGAAATCACCTCCACTCCTTCTTCTAGCAAGGGAAATGTCTGATTTACTGATAGCTTCTACATTGCACTCTACCCATGGATTCTGGTGACGCCCAATGACTACTGCTGGTTTGTTGCTCCACATCAACAAGATTGAGTCGTTAGTCAGATCTGCCTTCTCATGAAGCCAATCTTCCAAAGCAAGGTTCTCGAAGATATTATCAGACTTTGATACCAGGACTTTATGACATGTTTTTGTTACAGGTTGGGTGGTGATGACTGTACTGTTAGCAAGAGTGTGGCATCTGCGCAAACACAATCTGAGAGCTGGAATCATGGTGAGAACCTTTCAAGAATACTGCATCATTTGAAGGTCTTTAATAGCATCAAATCTGCAAAACATTGAAAAACTTTACCTAGGGGCTTAGAGGAAAACTATTCTATCTTGAAAGTTTTCAAAAATGGGTTTTACACATATATACTATTTGTCTACGTATACCCACCACTTGATTAAACCCCTTACCAAATTGTAATTTTTTAGAACCAGTCAAAATTGATAGCATTTGTAGATTACAAAATTAATATGACTTAGAAATTGAAAGTTGTTGTTGAAAGGGCAGAAAACATTGTAGGAAAAGGAGAAAATGCTGGTTGCCAGCATTTTCTCCTTTTCCCACAATGTTTTCAAAAGGCTTGTTCTTAGGGTCGTGTGGTAAAGAGTTAATTAAGATTTAATACTTACTGCAATAAACCTAAGTGAAACAGTAATAAAATAGGAAGGATAGTGGAGAAGGGTGGCTGAGAAACAACCCCAACTTGTAGCCGCCCTGAGAAAGATGGCAACCCCATTTTTTAGCCACCCTGAGGAAGATGGCTTTTGAAAACATTGTGGGAAAAGGAGACAATGCTTGTTACCAGTATTTTCTCTTTTTCCAACAATGTTTTCAACCCTATCAAGAATAAATTTTGTCACTCGGGTCACCTTTAAAATTTTGTCTTCAAATGCTTTCAATTTGGACCAGTCTAAAATTTTGAGGTCTTGTAAAGGATTAAAAAACAATTTTGCTGCTGCCCTTCAATTCACAATGAAGTTTCCTACACACAGCAATGTCAACATAAAAGTAGAGCGAACAGAATCATTTGCTTTATAAAATGTAGATATCTAAATGTAAAATAAGTTTATTAAAATTCACGTCTTTCACTTCCAGACAGACCAATCTTTGGTAATGTTACGAATTTAGAAGGGTACGAATAACGTCACTTGTGATTACACAGTTGACGAAGTGCATCCTTGAATATCCAAATCTGAAAAGATTCCGGAAAAAAAAAAAATTCCTCTGCATATTTTGAATGTAAGAAAATTACCTGTCCATTCAATTAAATACAACTGTCGTCAACAATGTTTTTAGTTTGACTTCACCTCAGGCAACATCTGCAAGAAAATTTGTTTACATATCTAGAGGTGTACGTCCACTCGCCGAGTTAGATCGGTTTAAATCTAATAACCGGATTTGACGTGATATCGTTTATTTTTCCACCACTTTTATTTCCCTTGAATTTAAATTTCCTTGTTTCATTAAGAAAGTTGTATCAAGCAAGAGTATTTGCACTTATAATGGCTGATAAGAACAGAACCAGTTCGAATTTACGCAAGAAAGCTCGACTTCAAGAAAAAAAAAGCCCGAAGTGGACTTGTAACCCCTGAAAACAGGATCAATATTAAAGAAGATTCTACCGAAGGTACTCTTTATAGTACCATATCTTATTTGAATCATCATTCATCTGTGTGAACGGTTAGAATTATGCATGCAGTCATTATCTGTTCTCGCATACATGTGTTTAAAAGCTGAGATCTGGTAATTCAATCTAAAATGGTCTAGTCCGGTAAATTTACTTAGTCAAGGTGTCACACCACACGTCAAATGAACATCAGAAACACATTTTCAACCTGTCTTCCCATTTTCTCTTCTCTTTCCTTCTTCTTTTAAATGAACAACTTTATTTACCACTGTTGTACTAGCAGATGAAGGGAAAAAAATGGAGCACAAACTAAGTTTAGTATGAAATCAAGTTTTAAAAGCACAGACCCTGATCGCTAAAAGTAGTCCTACTCAAACATTTGAAACTCGATGTGAGCCCTGCACAACTTACATACAAGGAAATTATTAGATGAGGTCTAATATGAATTTTAGATGATTATTTGATGGCTTCTCTAAAAGCTACCTGAAGTCTTGGAATTTCTATTGGGATATAACGGGCTCTTTTCACTCTCACTTAGCAGTGGATAGAAATATCAAAAATGGTAATAGGAAAGTACCGTTACCAACCTTTTTGGCATGTCTTTTTAAAGACTGTCACACGGAGACATTTTATATCCTGCTCTGAAAACCAGATTTTTTTTCTTTCTTTATTTCCTTTTCTAAATTATGAAAGATAATCTAAGAAGGAAGATGTGGCATCTTTACTAATTGCATTTTTTTTTTTTTTTATGTCTTAACCCTCTACAATAATAATAATAATAATAATGATAATAGACTGGACTAGTTTACATTAAAAGCATATGGAGACGACCAATGAAAGATGACTCAAATGATGGGGGTTTTATTTTCAAAAGGAAGATAACTAGAGCAAGAAGGGGAAAAATGCTGATTGCCAGCATCCTTTTTGGACAATGTTTTCAAAATTTTTCTTTCCATCGTGAAACACGTGATTGTTTGTTAGGAGGTAAAAATCACTCTGACAAAAGGCTTGCACTGGCTGTAAACCATGTCCCTTTAAAGAGTCATAGACACCAAATAGATCCCCAATAAATACAAAATTTGTCCCTCTTAGGTGATATCACCAAAGCGACCTAGGAAATTAACGTCTGTTTTTCTTTCTCGTCTCATTAAAATGTGCAGCATAAGACCTTGGTAGAAAGATTACAACCTGAAGTGTTTCACTGTTCTGTGACACCTTAAAGTAGACTGAAGTTATAACTTTTCAACTTTTAGGAGGAAATGCTTGCAACTGTTTCTATGTCATTCATTTTATCCTGGTTATGTTGCATTCATTTCATGGAAATAAACAGTAAAGCTCTGGCTTTGTTTGGAAAAGAGCTTCAGGGACCAATTTAAGCAATACAGCTTGTTTTCAAGTTAGCGAAAAGTCTGTGGGGTGACACCTAAAGTAAATTGCAATAGTGCGCATTATTGGTTTCACTCTTTTAAACGTTATTAAATAACAATTGGCTGTAAAAGCGAAAAACAGTCCGAACAAAAACAAAGCAGAGCTGAATCTATCTGACCAAATCAAATATTTGATACAACATGCTTGATTGACATATTTATTAAATTAATCTGAAAAAGAAAAAATATATTCTTGCTGGATTTCACATCAAATGTAGAAAACATTTGCCGAAAAACTATCAAAGCTACACGAAAAAGTAGTTCCCGGAAGTGACTGACGTGTGTTGATGTAAAAACTGTGACTCACAAAATGCAGTAAAGGAAATTAGGCCACAATCAGAGAGCATAGAAATGTCGGAAGGAAAACAACAGCAGTCGACCTACAAGGGTTGGCTGTATAAATGGACCAACTATTTGAAAGGTTACCAGAAGCGCTGGTTTGTCCTTCAGAATGGCTTGTTGTCATACTACCGGTAAGGACCTCAATGCAAATTGTGTGGGTGGAGAAGGGTAATAAGGAATTTCAGTATCAATTATTTGTATTAACTCTTACACTACTGAAAAAATGAAGTGCATTTTCTCAAAGGCTAAAAATACCTTTCCTCCCCAAGGTAAAGAGACATTGTAGTCATAATCTAGAATATGAGGAGAGTGTAGATCAGAGATCAGACTGCACATTCTAATGTTGTCTGTGGTATGGAAAGAGTTAAATGAGCAATACTCTTCACCAGACAACAACCCTATTTGTAGTTTTTGCAACTGAAAAATTGAACCTGACTTATGTGATGGGGTTCGTCAATGGAAAAGTAGCAAACATGGAGAGACCAGGGGAAATTATTTAGTCTATAGTTTCAGACCAGAATTTGATATTTTGGAGAATTTGTCATTTTGAACTGAAAAATGTTTGTTGAAAAGAAATTCAGTCATCAATGAAGTTTGGTTTTTCCATGGACCCGTTCCTCTTGTACCTTCTTTGATCTAAGTGGAAAGGGTTAAGTATTTCTCACCAACTTTAGTGCTGCATAGTATAGATATGTCTACAACTTTGTCAAGTACAGAACTTCAGAATAGGGGTGGCTGGTAGCTGCACAAATTACTTTCCAAGGATTGATGATAGTTCATTGCAATGGGATGCATCTTCTCTCACTGCTGATCACTGATACTGGTAAAGCATTGAAAGGTGCCCTTGAACAATGTTGAAAACACAACACAATCAATCAGCAGCTTTGTGATCTTTTGGTGTCTAACCAAGGACATACATAGATATTGGAGCTGCTTCTGTTGCTGTAATAGGACTGAAATATAATTCACCATTCAATCAATTATCATCTGGTACAGAGTAAACTCCCATATCTGTTTTGCAGCAATCAAGCAGAGATGACTCACACATGTCGGGGTACCATCAATCTAGCAACAGCATTTATACATATAGCAGACTCTTGTACAATTGTGATTTCTAGTGGTGGAAATCACACCTTTCATTTGAAAGCAACATCGGAGGTGGATAGACAGAAATGGGTAACTGCGTTGGAACTAGCGAAAGCAGATGCTGTGAGAATGCTGGAGCCAGGTAATTCAAGAGGCAATATTCACCACTTACCTATAATGATTAATGATTCTAATTATGCCAAAGTAAAAGCCCCAGCAGCGCACTCAATAGATCTCAGAAGTTTAGAACAGGGTCACTGGTTTGAATCACGAGCTCAGCGAAATTCTTTTGGAGGATTGAGGGCAGTCATTGTGACAGGATTCATTCCTCTCTAACTCTTGATCATTTCTTTTGACAGTTGTTACCTGAGAAAGTAGCCCTTGGTTTGAGAAGAATATTGTACAAAGTATTGGTAAAAGAAAGTTCAGGAAAGCATGGATAGCTGCTCTGGCTGCCATGATATAGCTGAAATAATGTTGAAAACAGCATTAAACACCAGACAATCAATCTAAATTAAAAGAATCTAGCTATCTAATATTTTAAAACAGAACTTCTTAGCTATTAAGAATATAAGATTGTTGGCAAATCCAAGTCCAGATTTTCAGCAGATAAACCTCTTGCTTGAAGCTTTTGAAATTATCTGATGGAACTTGTGAAATGGTATAATTTCCTAACATTTTACATACATTAAATTATTTTGTGGTAAATTTAAGACTTAAGTAGAAAGAAAGTGCCAAGAGATCAGACAGGCTTTGGTCTGGTAATAAGAGTTAAGCCACGCTCTGAGAATAGGGAGCTTAATGTACCTGCAAGAAGTATCGACCCAGGTTAGTCTGAGCAGTCTTGCTGGACTGATCTGGGTAAAATATTTTTGCTATTGGTCAATTTTCTGCATTTCAAAGGACCAATGTACAGCGTGATTTTGTTGGTTGTTGGACAAAATGGATCTTGCAGATCCACAATAAATTATTTGATGACTTGCTTAGTTTTAATGCATTACAGAGATGCATTAAACACCCTTTTGCCAGAGTGGATTTAATTTGTATAATGAAGTTAGACCTTAAGAGGGTTCGCGTTTACGCCGTAAACATGTCTTTTTACGCAACGGAATTGATTTGGGCTGAAACATAAAAGTAGCCACTGCGTCCATGGGACGAAACGAAAAATTTTAAAAGTAGGTCAGTTGCCAGGTCGTTCTGTCTGTAGTTTGCTTTTTACCTGGTTTATTTTAAGCTCATTTTTTTGCCAGCGACTTACTTTTGGACAAGGTTTGGCTGTCAAAATCAGGGGCGGTTTTAACCAGCAGTTTAAACCGGTTGAACCCAGTCAGTACTCCAGAAGTGGTCGTTACTGGTCACAAGTGGTTGATTGAAATTTTAAGTTGTCAGTTTAATTTTTGTAGTGCTCCTTTGGAAATTTTTTAACCCTTTAAGTGACTTGGACCAACTGTACAATAAGATTGTCATCTTCACAATACTTTTAAAAGGTATGATTCATATTCAACTATACTTTAAAATAGGCATTATTATTTTTTGCCACTATTGGGGCTTTTAGTTCATGTTATTTAAGAAATAATCTTCTTTCTATCGTGGTTTATCGTTCAATAAACCACAGTTGTGAATTATGAGGCACAATAAATAATCCATGAGGGCGATAGCCCGAGTGGTTTATTCATTGTGCCTCATAACTCACAATGTGGTTTATTGAACGATAAACCACATTAGAAAGATTATTTCAATTCTAACATGACCAACTCTTAATCAAAGGAAAACAAGTTCATACTTAAGGTAAAAACGTGGATGCAGATTATATTCCATTGAATAATTTACTTACTAACTTTATACAGAATGATGTCACTCTATATGGAATGAAGTCAATCTACATAGAATAACGTAGATTTTACCACGCTTTCGTTGCACCTTGTGTATAGAGCCGAATTCACCTGTCATGTTAGAATTGTTCACTATTTACAGACAGTGATGAAGAGGAAGGGGAAAATGACATACAGACCACCATTAAGGCTTTGTCATCCAAACTTGAGGACCTGAATACCTGTAACGACCTCATAGCCAAACATGGCAATGCTTTACAGAGGGCGTTAAGTGAGGTGGAACAGCTGGAGGGATCATCTGACATCTCTGGAAAGGTCAAGGTCATCAATGAAAGGGCAACCATGTTCCGCATTACATCAAATGCCATGATTAATGTAAGTAGTACATTAACTCTTTACCAAACAACGAAATGATAGACTTGGCCAAATTGAAAGCATGTGCAGACAACAAATTCATTATAGTTTTTAAAATGGTAGAAAACATGGGAACAGGAGAAAATACTGGTAACCAGCATTTTCTCCTTTTCCAAAAGGTGAAAGGCTGATAAGCAGCATTTTCTTCTTTTCCCACACTGTTTTATTATCTTTTTAAATACAAATCTTCTATTTTTAGCCACATCTTTTTTGGCGTAGCAGAATGTGCTTGCTTTTGACCTACTTTTTGGTACTTTTTGATGCTTTTAGTGGTACATGTAGTATGGAAAAAGCTGAATATTTGTAGACTGGTTAACTCTCTACCTGACGTGGAGATTTTAGACTCATCCGTGTAGAAAGCACTTGCATGTGATAAATGAAAAGAGGGGAAAATGATGGGATGTCTCTGAAAAGGTAGGAAACATAGTGGGGAAAAGGAGAAAATGCCGGTTACCAGCATTTTTTCCTTTTCCCACAATTTTTCCAAACGCCCTGTCTGTCAGGTCTTTTTTTTTTTAGCTCACCTGAGCACAATGTGCTAATGGTGAATTTTTGGGTTTTTGCTGTGTCAGGAGTATACCATGAGTTGTCCACAGTGAGTCGCACAGTAGTCATCAGTTATCATCATCAATTACCTTGTTCTCCATTGGCCAAATTTTGAGTCTATGAAAGTTCGTCAGATTGTTTGTCTTGATGATACCCCAGATGAGTTTAAAGTCGGGCCACATAGGGTCAAAAAGTAGGTCATTGGGACATATTCTTAGTGGCACTCTGTTGAGGGTACATTTCCAGTCAGATTCTTATGAATGTTGTGGCTGCACTGGTGTCAATTGATGGTTCACACACAATTAATATTTTCAGAAAAAACTTAATTCCCATGTACTCTCTGAATACATATTGTATGTGATTTACTTAATCACCAGTATGATCTCTTTAACTTTATGACCCTGTTGAGGAAAACTTTCTGTATGGCGATTTTTCACCTCTCACCCCTGATGCACATGAGAAAAGTAGTCAGTGGCTTGGAACAAAAGTTGCGTCAGTACTGGTGTGAGAACGCCAAGAGACACATGCATAGGTGCACTGACTGCCTTGATATGCCCTAAACTGTTACAATGACATTAAACTCCAATACAAAATCAACTTTATGAATCCTAGATCAATTTTCTCAGGTTAGCGCTTCAGGACCAATAGCCCTCTTGTTTAAACTCAGGATTTTGTGGGAAGGGCTTTAGAGATAGTTCTCAATTGAGAAGAAAGGTAGGTCCTGACATTTTGATAATGTGACATTGAACCGATGATAGCAGATAAGTTAATGCATCTAGATACTGGCTTAACCCTTTACCACACAATCCCAACTTTTAACAACCCTGAGAAAAAAGCCTTTTGAAAATATTGTTGGAAAAGGAGAAAACGCTGGTAATCAGCATTTTCTCCTTTTTCCACAATGTTTTCTACTCCCCCACAACCAAATCTCGTAATCCTAGCTGCATTTAAATTGTCATCTGGAAGTTCTTTCAATTTGGATGACACCAAAATTTTGTCATTTGGTGAAGAGTTAACACACTGACTCACTGATTGGTGATTTAGCAATGAAACGAAGATATACAGGGGTCCCAGAAGTTTTGTACCACCCAGGTTTCCATAAAAGACACGTTTTTATTTCAGAAACACCTTCATTGATCAGAATCATAATAAAAAAAACCAATTCAACTTTTTCTTGTGCTGTTAGTTTATTACCCTTAATTAATCTGAAAAAGAGGGAAAAAAATGAAATCATTGTTACCAGTAAATCTGACACACATAAACAAAAATTAAAAATTAGGATTGTGTTCAACTTCTAGGACACCCAGTATATAGATATTGGCTTCACACTCTGACTCAATGATTTGTGATTTAGCGATGAAATAAAGATATATATACATGTACCTGTACTGGATTATAAATGGATTGATGTGAGAGTTGTGAGGTACATACTAATTTGTACAATTTCATTGTGAGTTGTAACTCATGTAGATACTGGTAAATTTATACATGTGATCTTTGATAAAGAAAGAGTCGGAAAATTAATTGTTTACCATACAAGTTTGAGTTTTGATAACCCTAAGAAAAATGCCGTTTGAAAACATTGTATGAAATGAAGAAAATATTTGTGACTAGCATTATCTCCTTTCCAATTATGTTTTTTGGCCATTCAAAGACAAATCACATCATTTGGATTTTATTTGATTTGTTGTCTGCAAATACTACCACTTCGGACAAGTGTAACCTTTTGTTGTTTGGTAAAGAGTTTAGAAAAGATTTGGGCAAATAGAGAGATTTCTCACTTCGAGGAATATTATCTTTCAAAAGACTTCTTCTGTAGAGGCCGTTTAACCCTTTACCACACAATCCCAAGTTTTAACGACCCTGAAGAAGAAGGCTTTTGAAAACATTGCAGCAAAAAGGAGAAAATGCTGGTAACCAGCATTTTCTCCTTTTACCACGATGTTTTCTACCTTTCCAAAGCCAAATTTCAGTGTTTAGGTCTTATTTAATTTGTCATTGCACAAGTTTTTAATGTGGTGGAGTCTAAAATTTTGTTGTTTAGTGAAGAGTTAAACATGGAATTGACTGGTAAAGGGTCTAAAGAAAGTGTTTTTGCAACTGACATCTTAATTCTTTTAAAATATGGGAAACATACATAGATTGAAGGTTTCATATGGTAGTACATGTGAGAATATTGTTCACAATGTTTTCAGGATTTCCTTAATATCTTATGGTTCAGTAAACTCTTTACCAGACAATCCTGAGTTTTAACGATCCTGAGGAAGAAGCCTTTTGAAAACAGTGTGGGAAAAGAAGAAAATGCTGGTAACCAGCATTTTCTTCTTTTCCCACAATGTTTTTGACCCTATCAAAGAAAAATTCCTCATTTGAGCCGCATTTGAAATATTGTCTGCAAATGCTGTCAATTTGGAGAAGCATAAATTTTTCCCATGTGGTAAAGCGTTAACTGTCTACCAGATGACTTGAATTGGTTTTTTAAAGATAGAAAAAAATAGTGTTAGAAACTTTCGGCTCCTTTTCCACATAATCCCAAGTTTTAACAACCCTAGGGAGGGGAGCTTTTGAAAACGGGGGGGTGGGGGGGGGAGAGAATGCTGGTAACCAGCATTTTCTCCTTTATCCTCAATCTTTTCTGATCTATTGAAGGCAGATCCTATTACCGTATTTCTCCTAAATAAAAGCTCCCGGAGCTATGCAAAACATAGGTAGGGAGCCTTTATTTTGTACCCAATTTGCAAAGCAAAAAGTGTGTCCAGTTTTGTATTTCTTTGTGTTTTAGTGATTGTTAAGAGGAAATATTTATCAAATTCTTCAAATATTTTCATTTTAATCAACTAATGTACATTAGGTTATCATGATTTAAAGGGGGGAGCTACTGTAAGGGAGATGCTTTTATTAGGAGAAATAGTATTTGACCCACATTCATTTCGTCCTATGCAAATGCCTTCAATATGGGGCACAGCTGGGTAGCTCAGAGGTTAGCATATCTGACTTGTGACCTGGTGGTTGCGAGTTCAATGCCTGGTTGAGGCAAACTTTCCTTTTGGAAATTTTTTGCCTCTCACCTCTGATGCATGTAAGAAAAGTAATCAGTGGCTTTGAAAGAAATTTGTGTCAGTACTGGTGTGAGAAAGCCAGGAAACAAGTGCATAAGTGCACTGACCACCATGATATGGCCTAAGTTATTAAAACAGCTTTATACCGGTACTCAAATACAATCAATCAAAAGCCTTCATTTCCCACAATTTTTTCTACCCTTTCTAAGACAACTTTTCCCTTTTGAGGTATATTTAATTTTGTCACCTGCAAATGCTTTTAATTTAGACGAGCCCAAAATCCAAATTGAAAGCATTTGCAGATGACAAAATAAATGTGGCTCAAAAATCAACATTGGTTTTGGGAAGGGTAGAAAACATTCTGGGAAAAGGAGAAAATGCTGGTTACGAGTATTTTCTCCTTTTTCCAGAATGTTTTCAGAAGCTTTCTTTCTCAGGGTCCTTAAAAAGTCAGGATTGTGTGGTTAATGGTTACTGAAGACTTCAAAGAACTGAGAAATCGTTTGACTTGTATTTATCTGCTAAGGGAATGGTCTCTAAAGGTCATGTCACCTTGATCTGGTGATTTGGTATAATTGTGTTATTTGAAGAGGTAATGATTACCTCTGACATCAACTCTATACTGAACAGTTTCAAGCTTTGACCACCCTGCAAGAGAAGTCTTTTGAAAACATTGTGGGAAAAGGAGAAAATTTTGGTTATCAGCATTTTCTCCTTTTCTCACAATGTGTTAAGCCTTTCATTGAAAAATCGAGTCATTTGAGCCACAGTTATGTTGTTGTCTGCAAAGGCTTGCAGTTTGGTGGTGTTTACAATTGTAACTCTCTAGATAGAGAGTTAACCCATTAACGGCTGGTTTGATTTGGCAGATAATGCTTTCGTGTGAGTGTTTTCTCCTTATGTCACTTAGGATCTCTGAACTACATGGTCTTTATGGCCCTCCTGGGTAGCTGGCTTTTGACCTGGTTGTTGCAGGTTTAATACCCATTGAGGCAAACTTTCCGAACGATGATTTTTCACCTCTTACCTCTGATGCATGTGAAAAAAGTAGTCACAAGTCAGTGACTTTGAAAGATAGTTGTGTCAGTACTGGTGTGACAAAGCCAGGCCACATGTGGGTAGCAGCACTGACTGCCATGATATGACCTAAGCTGTTTAAACAGTGATAAACTCCAATGCAAACAAACATGGTCTTTGTGCTTTTTTAGCTCACCTGAGCACTCACCTGAGCAGGAAGTGCTCATGGTGAGCTACTGTGATCGTGCTGTGTCCGGCGTCCGGCGTGCGTCGTCAGTCGTCAACTTTTACCTTGTGTACACTCTAGAGGCCACATTTTCAGTCCAATACTTGTGAAACTTGGTCAGAATGTTTGTCTTGATGATATCTCGGACGAGTTCAAAAATGGGTCATGTCGGGTCAGAAACTAGGTCACTAGGTCAAATCTAAGAAAAACCTTGTGTACGCTCTAGAGGCCACATTTTCAGTCTGATACTTATGAAACTTGGTCAGAATGTTTGCCTTGATGATATCTCGAACAAGTTCGAAAATGGATCATGTCGGGTCAAAAGCTAGGTCACTAGGTCAAATCTTTGAAAAACCTTGTGTATGCTCTAGAGGCCACATTTTCTGTCCAATACTCTTGAAAGTTGGTCAGAATGTTTGTCTTGATGATATCTCCGACGAGTTTGAAAATGGGCCATGTGTGGTCAAAAACTAGGTCACCAGGTCAAATCTTAGAAAGACCTTGTGTACGCTCTAGAGGCCACATTTTCAGTCCAATACTCTAGAAAGTTTGTCAGAATGTTTGTCTTGATGTTATCTCGGACAAATTCGAAAGTTGGCCATGTTGGATCAAAAACTAGGTCACCAGGTCAAATCTTAGAAAGACCTTGTGTACAATCTAGAGGCGATATTTTCAGTCCAATTCTCCTGAAAGTTGGTCAGAATGTTTGTCTTGATGATATCTCGGACAGGTTTGAAAATGGGCCATGTGTGGTCAAAAACTAGGTCACTAGGTCAAATCTTAGAAAGACCTTGTGTACGCTCTAGAGGCCACATTTTCAGTCCAATACTCTAGAAAATTGGTCAGAATGTTTGTCTTGATGATATCTCGGACGAATTCGAAAATTGCCCATGTCGGATCAAAAACTAGGTCACCAGGTCAAGTCTTAGAAAGACCTTGTGTACGCTCTAGAGGCCACATTTTCAGTCCAAAACTCTTGAAAGTTGGTCAGAATGTTTGTCTTGATGATATCTCTCTCAAATTTGAAAACGGGCCATGTTGGATCAAAAACTAGGTCACTAGGTCAAATCTTAAAAAAACCTTGTGTATGCTCCAGAAGCCACATTTTCAGTCCAATACTCTTGAAATTTGGTCAGAATGTTTGTCTTGATAATATCGCAGACGAGTTCGAAAGTGTGCCATGTGGGGTCAAAAACTAGGTCACTAGGTCAAATCTTTGAAAAACCTTGTGTACACTCTAGAGGCCACATTTTCAGTCCAATACGCTTGAAATTCGTTCATAATGTTTGTCTTGATAATTTCTTAGACTAGTATGAAAGTGGGTTATGTTGGATAAAAAACTAGGTCACAAGGTCAAATCTCGGAAAAACCTGTTGTACTATAATTACAGTCCAATATTCTTTAAACTTCTGTTAGAATGTTTGTCTTGATGATATCTTGCATGAGTTTGAAAATGGGTCACCAAGTTTCATCCTTGAAAAACCGTGAGTTTGCTCTAGAGGCCACATTTTCAGTCCAATAATCTTGAAATTTGCTTTGAGTGTTTGTCTTGATAATATCTTTGACTAGTATGAATATGGCTTATGTTGGATTAAAAGCCAGGTCACTAGGTCAAATCTCGGAAAAACCTTTTATACACCCTACAGGCCACATTTTGTCTCAAATATTCATGAAAGTTTGTCTGAATGTATGTCTGGATAATTTCTACATGTCAAGTAGGCCACTGAGACAAATTCTAGAAAAAGCTTGTGTGCACTCTAGAGGCCATATTTGTAAGCCCAATACTAATGAGTGTTTGTCAGAGTGTTTGTCTTAATATCTCTGATGAGATTGGAAATGGGTCATGTTTGATCAAAAGGCTCAGGTGAGCAACTTCAGGGCCATCATGGCCCTCTTGTCTAGAATTTCTTGTAAGGAGGGGTCATTTGAACCTGTTAAGATTAAAAGTGTTTGCAGATGAAAAACTAGATGCAGCTGAAATGATCCAATTTAACTCTTTACCACACAATCCTGACTTTTAAAGACCTTGAGAAAGAGGACTTTCGAAAACATTGTGGGGAAAGGAGAAATTGCTGATAACCACAATGTTTTCTACCCTACCAGCATCAAATCCCATCATTTTAGCCACTTTTAATTCGTCGTCTGCAAATGCCTTGAATTTGGACAAATCCAAATTTTTGTCGCTTGGTAAACTAAAGGATTGAAGGCCTGGGGTAAAAAAAAGTGTGGAAAAGAAGAAAATACTGGTTACCAGCATTTTCCCCTTTTCCAAAAATGTTCTAAAAACATTTCTTCCTCAGAGTAGTTTAGACCCAGGATTATTTGTTTATAGGTTAAGCAAGGGTGTTACTAGTTTTGCGTCAGGTGTTTGCTTGAATCTTTACCAAACAATATTTTGGACTCCTCTAAATTGAAAACACTTGCAGACAACAAATTAAATGTGACTCAAACTATGGGATTTGTCTTTGAAAGGAAAGAAAACATTCTAGGAAAAGGTGGAAATGTTCGTTACCATCATTTTCTCTGTTTTCCGCTACGTCCTCAAAAGCTTCTTCCTTAGAGTCATTAATATACAGAATAGTTTGTAGAAGGGTTAACACATTCTTGATTATTGATGTGACCCATGGCAGCAAGATTCATTCCTCTCTTACTGTTGATCTTTGTTTTGATGATGGTAATGTAGGGAAGCAACCAGTTGCTAGTGGAGAATATTGTGCAAAGTATTGGTAAAAGAAATGACAAAAAACATGGATAGGTTCACTGGCTGCCATAGTATAACTCAAATGATGTTGAAACTTTGTTAAAAACCATACAAGTAATCAATCGACTTTTGAAAACACTGTGGGAAAAGGAGAAAATGCTGGTTACTAGTATTTTCTCCTTTTCCAGCAATGTTTTCTATCCATGGAGACACTAATTTCGTTAAATGAGCCACATAATTTGATTTCTTCAACAGCTTAGAAATTGGACAAGTCTAAAATTTTGCTGTTTGATGAAGATGTAATACATTTCTGACTGTTTCTTGCAGGCATGCGTGGAGTTTCTAGACCTGTGTAAGACGGATGGGAAGAGATGGCATAAAATGTTGGAGAATGAGTACGCCCAGAAGCTGAAACTTCAAGAACTTCTAGAACAGCTGGCAAAAGACCAGAACACACTGGAAATTAAAGCGAAAAAGTCCATGCATGTAGGATCAGGGGAAACAACTGGTATGCAGTGATCTTGCTTCCACATTTTAGTTTAGCCATAGGGTATTGCAACCTTGTTGGTCTAGCATGGACTACTATATTAAATGAGCCATGCTCTGGCTAAAGGGGACTTAATGCATCTCCGTGATACATGATACCAAGCAAGCAACCACATAATCACAGATCCAAATTAGCCTTATTTTTTAACAACCGACTTAATCATGAGGTACACTGGTTGTTGGACATACAGAAAATTGACCAATAGCGAAAAGTTTCGGCCCAGGTCAGCCTGCGTGGACTGCGCAGGCTGACCTGGGTCGATACTTTTCGCAGATGCATTAAGCCCCCTTTTCACAGAGCGTGCCTCATTTTTTATTGCTCGATCATCAGGCTCCATTTATCAAAAATAGCACATATGCACATTGCCTCTATAAGGTACATATAAGTTATTATACTATATATAGAATCATTGTGCTAATGTGCTATTTTACAGTAACTGTGTTTGATGATAGACTAATGAAAATTTCGATGCTTGGTGGAAAATGGCTGGAGCTTCAAAGGCCTGTGGTTCAGTAGACAGTGTTGCATTCTGTTTTCCATTTCTTCTAACTACAACTGTACCCCTTTACTGTAGATGCTTGATTGCTTTTAACTCTATACCAAACGACAGAATTTTAGACTCATCCAAATTGAAAGCATTTGCCGACGACAAAAAGAATTTGACTGAAAAATTAAAATTTGTTTTTGGAAGAAGAGAAAGCATTGTGGGAAAAGGAGAAGATTCTGGTTATCAGCATTTTCTTTGTTTTTCCACAATGTTCTTTAATATTTTCTCTTTTCAGATGCCAATCATTTTTGCCACATTGAATTTGTCGTCTTAACCCGTTACCACACGGCAAAATTTAAGACCTATCCAAATTGAAAGCATTTGCAGAAGACAATTTCATAGTGGCTCAAATGACGCAACTTTTCTTTGATAGGGTAGAAAACTTTGTGGGAAAAGGAGAAAATGCTGGTTACCAGCATTTTCTCCTTTTCCCACAATGTTTTCAAAAGGCCTCTTCTTCAGGGGTGTTAAAAGGTGTCATTGTGTGGTAAAGGGTTAATGCTTTCCATTTGAACCATTCTAAACTTATGTCATCTGGTAAAGAGTTAACCAGTGGGCAGTGCTCTTTAAGGGTGAATATTTTTTGTTCTTTGGTCAAAGGATTTTGAGCGGGCCTCCATTTCACTTTTTGTGACATATTAACCCTTTACCAAATAATCCCTGGTTTTTACGACCCTGAGATAGAAGCCTTTTGAAAACATTGTGGGAAAAGGAGAAAATGCTGGAAACGAGCATTTTCTCCTTTTCCCACAATGTTTTCTACCATGCTGGAAACAAATTTCAATTTTTTAGTTACGTTTATTTTGTTGTCTGCAAGTGCTTTCAATTTGGACCAGTCTAAAATTTTGTCGTTTGGTAAAGAGTTAAGTTTGTTTTTAGGTGGAGGCGGGTCTGGCTCCGAAGAAGATGATTTTGAAGACGCATTAGATTATCAAGAAGTTGTTACATTACCAAAAACCCAGGTGTCACACAGGTAAGCAACTTGCAAGGTTAAGTCTTTGACAAGTGCAGACAACAAATCAAAGTTGGCTCAAATCTTGAGATTTGTTGCCTGCAAATGCTTTCAATTTTGATTGGCAGAAAATTTTGTGGTCTGGTAAAGATTTAATGCATGAATGCTTTCTCAGTTTGCCACAATATTTTCAAGTCATTGTTGTAAAAATAGAAAAGCCAAGCCACAGTGGTGCGATTGGTAGCATACAGGACTTGAGAAAGGGGGGTAACTGGTTCAAATCCCCAGCTTGGTCATTTCCTTTCCGAGGATTGATGATAGTCATTGCGACACAATTTATTCCTCTCTCATGTTATGATCATTATTGCTTTAATTCTATGTGGGAAAGCAGTCTGTGGCTTGGGAAGAATATTGTGCAAAATACTGATTAAAGAAACTCCTGGAAAGGATGGATAGGTGTACTGGTTGCCGAGATATAACTCAATAAATATTGAAAACCGCCTATAACCCTTTACCACAAAATCCCTACTTTTAACGACCATAAGGAAGAAGACTTTGGAAAACATTGTGGGAGAAGGAGAAGATGGTCACCAGCATTTTCTCCTTTTGCCACAATGTTTTTTACCTTAATCAGGCCCAAATCCATAAATTTGAGCCACATTTAAATTGTTGCCTGTAAATGCTTCGAATATGTACTAGTCCAAAGTTTTGTCGTCGTAAACAGTTAACACAGTACAATAAAGATGGAGAAAGTGGTTTGCATGAAGGAGCATATTTATTGTAGGAGGACCGGCAGTGATCTGAGTTTTGACGCCCAGATATTTGAAGGCGAGGTTTACAGTACAGAATCTGATGATGACGAGAATGAGGTCCCTCATACAGAGGCTGTTGTTTATCAAGCAAAAGCTGTAAGTTATTACTTTACTACTTGTCGAGAGTTGGTCATTGTTGATCCTGATTGTTATGTTGAAAAGGAGCCAGTGGCTTTGGAAGACCTGGTAAGAGTACTATTTAGAACTGGCAAAAGAAAATCCAGGCAAACATGGATAGGTGCATTGGCAGCTGCAATATAACTGAAATAATGTTGAAAATGGTGTCAAACACCATAGAAAAAGTTCAATGCCTAGAATGTTAATGCTCCTGCATTTGAAATACGCTCAGAGGAAATAAAGCTTGTGTCAAATGTAGAAAAATTTACCAGCCTAATGTATGTAGTGTGAGAAAATCAGTATATGTTTCTACCCCATAACTCTACCACACAACCCCAAGTTTTAATGACCCTTAGGAAGAAAGTGTTAGAAAACATGGTAATCAGCATTTTTTTCTTTTCCCACAAAGCGTTCTACTCTATTAAAGGCAAGTTTCATCTTTTAATCCTTTAAATGACAACGAAATTTTAGCCTTACCCAAATTGAAAGCATTTGCAGATGACAATTTCGATGTGGCTCAACTGGTACAATTTTTCTTTGATAGGGTAGAAAATATTGTCGGCAAAGGAGAAAATGCTGGTTACCAGCATTTTCTCCTTTCCCACAATGTTTTCTAAAGGCTTCTTTCCTCAGGTCATTAAAAGTCTGCATATTGTGGTAAAGGGTTAATTAACTCACTTTTGATTTGTTATCTGCAAATGCTTTGAATTTTGGCCAGTCCAAAATTTTCAATTAAAAAAGTAAGATTTAAGTACTGAAAATTCATTGGTAATTAAAGGTAATTTTGTAACTTTATCTATTTACTTGTATTTATTCATTTATTTATTTTTTCTTCTAGAAAAAGTTACGGAAGAAAGTATCCTCAAAGTCTGTGGCCAGTATGAACCATGAAGACCACCCAGCCAAAACAGGCCCATTAGTCAATAGCTCAGCTAAAAAACAGAGACGTGCAATAATCAACATAAGACCTAACTACAGTCTAAACCTGTGGAGTATCATGAAAAACTGCATAGGAAAGGAGTTGAGTAAAATTCCAATGCCAGTAAGTGTTTGATATGTGCTTTTACCTTTTGCCACACAATTCCGAGTTTTAATAACCCTGAAGAAGAAGGCTTTTGAAAACATTGTGGGAAAAGGAGAAAATGCAGGTAACCAGCATCATGAAAAACTGGATAGGAAAGGAGTTGAGTAAAATTCCAATGCCAGTAAGTGTTTGATTTGTTGATGCGATCCTTATGCCCAGCTAAGTGTTCTAAATGCATTTTTGTAGATGGTTTTAGATTTTTACATGGTAAGGTCATTTAACTCTTTACCAAACGACAAAATGTTAGACTGATCCAAATTCAAAGCAGTTGCAGACGACAATTTCAGTGTGGCTCAAATGGAGAAAATTGTCTTAGAAAGGGTAGAAAACATTGTGGGAAAAGGAGAAAATGCTGGTTACCAGCATTTTCTCCTTTTCCCACAATGTTTTCAAAATGCTTCTTTCCCAGTGTCGTTAAAAGTCGGCATTGTGCGGTAAAGGGTTAATATAAGCATGTAATATGCAACCCCGAGATAAATGTCTCTGATGTAAAAACCTTTCTAAAATATTGTGAGAAAAAGAATGTTTTCTGCCATATCAGAGACAAATCCCATCATTTGACTTTGATTTGATATTTCCTCTGCAAATGTATTTGATATGGACTTGACTAGGATTATTATGATTTAGAGTTTAGTAACTGGCACTTTCTCTACTTCGCACATTGTTGACTACTCTTTATAAATGACAAATGCCATGGTTTATTTGTCTGATGCACTTGGCTTTCCGTTTTGAAAAGTCTGAAATTTGTCATCTGATAAAGTTTACATCAAATGGCCATCATGGACATTTAGGGAATGAAGTTCAAGCAAGGAAATGACAGGATTAATGAATGAGCTTCTATGTAGAAAATGAAACCGGGCTGAAAGTGAAAGGATTTTTTTGAAGCCATTTGTATAATAAGATGTTTGTTTTGATGCCAAATCAGAAGAAAATACCTATGATTTAGAAAAAAAAGCTTGTTCCCAAATTCTTTATGGAACTTTTGGATGTGCAGCCAGTGGCAACTTTGAATAGTTGCAGGTGATCTTGAATGAAATTGAAAATGACGTAAAAAACCATAGAATTGATTCACACTCTGTGCATTAAATGAACTGCAACTGGAAAGGACCCATGTGAACCTGTGCACTCTGCACAGGCTAACATGAATCAAGACTTTTTGCCATTTGTAAATTTTCTGTATGTCTAAGGACCATTGCACCCCTTGATTCAGTTGGTTGTCAGACAAAATGGATTTTATGGATCCATAATTATCAGAGGTCTTGCTTGATATAATGTATCACAGAGATGCATTAAACCCCCTTTTACCGGAACACCTCTCATATTTACTGAAAGATTTAACCCTTTACCACCCTGTCCCGAGTTTCAAGTTTTAGAGACCCTGAAGAAGAAGGCTTGTAAAAACATTGTGGGAAAAGGAGAAAATGCTGGTAACCAGCATTTTCTCCATTTCCTACAATGTTTTCTACCCTATGATAGACAGATTCCTTGTTGTGAGTTACATTTAAATTGTAGTCTGCAAGTGCTTTAAATTTGGACAAATAAAAAATTTTGTTATGTGGTAGAGGGTTAAGTTAATGTTTTATATCTACAGGTAAATTTCAGTGAGCCTTTGTCAATGTTACAAAGAATCACAGAAGATTTTGAATATTCCTCACTTCTTGATGAGGCGGCAGCGTGCGAGGATTCTACAGAACAGATGGCTTATGTGACGGCCTTTACTGTCTCCTCTTTTTCAACTACTATAAATAGAACCACTAAACCTTTTAATCCGTTGTTAGGGGAAACTTACGAATGTGATAGAACAGATGATATGGGGTGGAGATCAATTGCAGAGCAGGTAAGTGATTTTAGCTGGACTTTTTTTGGAAGAAAACAATGAAGTATTGTCATTGCCCTGATGTCATCTTTGTTGTTACGAAGGTCTTGTGTGACAGCCCTGTTGTCATCTTCCAGTTAAAAATTGACATTTGATCTGATTTCTTTTATGCTTTTTAAGTGGTTTATAGATATCAAACAGTGAATTAAAACTGTATTAGATCACTGATGAATTTTATAATTTACCAGTGAATTTTATAACTTTTTCTTGCCGGAACTACTCTTCCCCCTCCTCCCGCATTGTTTATCTCCCTTACTAATGTAAACTTGATTAACTCTTCTTTACTTAGTGCTTCCCATAGTCCTTCAGAATTGTTGATTCTCAGGAAAACTCCCATCATAAAAAGCTTCTTAAAATTTCCATTGAAAATATAGCCCTTGCTCAATGAAAAAAATCATAATCATACACTGTAACAAACAATTACCTTTTATGTCTCTGTCATTATATAAATATTTACTTCAAAATTGGGCTAGTTATTAACTATAAAAAGAATCTCCATACTATTAGGAATAGGTAATCCATAAATACTTTTGACACATTTATGCCCCTTTATAGCTTGCATGGACAAAGAAAAAGCTATACTACAAATCAGCACTTGAGTCACACCGGCCGCCCCCCATTTAAGTTTTTTAAGAGCTTACAATGTTTTCTACCCAATCGAGGACAGTTTTCGTCATTTGGGCCAGCTTTAATTTGTCGTCTGCAAATGCCTTCAGTTTAGACCAGTCTGAAATTTTGTTGTTAAAGGGTTAAATACAGTCACCATCATTTTTTTATGTGTGTTTATACAGGTGTTTCATTGGCATTATTTTATGTGTGTTTATACAGGTGTGTCAATGGCATTATTTTATGTGTGTTTATAGAGGTGTGCCATTGGCATTATTTTATGTGTGTTTATAGAGGTGTGTTATTGGCATTATTTTATGTGTGTTTATACAGGTGTGTCAATGGCATTATTTTATGTGTGTTTATAGAGGTGTGTCATTAGCATTATTTTATGTGTGTTTATACAGGTGTGTCATTAGCATTATTTTATTTGTGTTTTTACAGGTGAGTCACCACCCCCCAACAGCAGCGCTGTGTACAGAAGGTCGAGAGTGGAAGTTATGGCAGGAGTTTACCATGAATAGTAAATTTAGGGGAAGATATCTTCAACTTGTACCCACAGGTAACTGCTGAATTGGTTTGTTGCAAGACAAAATGAGTTATTCACTGCTTGTAAAGTATTATATTTTCTAAAACTTCTGTGAAATATGTTTGGTCAGCCTGGTGGCTCAGTCAGTAACATACTGAGGGCATAAAACTAGAGGCTCTCTGGTTTGATTCCTTTGCTTGACCAATTTCTCTCTGCGAATTGGTGATAGTCATTATAACAGGATTCATTCCTCTCTCTCTGACAGCTAAACAATGTATGAACAATATTAATGCAGGAAACCAGCTAAACAATGTATGAACAATGTTAATGTAGGAAACCAGCCAATGGCTTGGGAAGAATATTGTGCGGAGTACTAGTACACAGAACTGGAAAGCATGGATAAGTGCACTGGTAGCTGCGATAAAACCAAAATAAGGTTGAAAACAATTTTAAACACCAAACAAATGAGTCATGCTCTGGTAAAAGGGGGCTTAATGCATCTATGTGATGCATTATTCCAAGCAAGTCATGAGATAATTATAGGTCAATAAAATCCTCTTTGTTTAACAACCAACTGAATCATGAGGTACACTGGTCCTCGGACATGCAGAAAATTCACAAAAATCAAAATGTTTTCACAACGGTCAGCCTGTGCGGATTGCACAGACTGACCCGAGTCAAAACTTTTGCAGATGCAGTAAGCCCCCTTTTCATAGACCATGGCTGAAATAAATTGAAAAATGTTTGTTACAGGTATTGCCCATCTAGTATTTAAAAAATCGGGAAATCATTATACATGGAGGAAAGTTACAACTACGGTACACAACATTATAGTGGGTCGACTGTGGGTGGACCATCACGGGGAAATGGACATTGTGAATCACACCACCAAAGATAAATGTCATCTCAAATATTATCCGTATAGTTACTTCTCGAGGGACAAACCAAGAAAGGTGAGGCTGTTACAGAAAGGATTAATCTGGTGATTTGTCTAGAAAAAAGCCAATTACTCTTTACCAAATAATCGATTGTTGTAACAACCCTTAAGACCTTTTGAAAGCATTGCAGGAAAAGGAGAAAATACTGCTGGCCAGCATTTTCTCCTTTTCCTGCAATGTTTTTTATACCCCTTTAAAAGAGAAATTGCGTAATTCTTATGCCAAATTCGTCATCTATAAAAGAGCTATGCTCTGGGAAAAGGGGATTTAATGCACCAATGTGAAGCATTGTACCAAGCAAACTATCACATGAAGCTGACTTTTGTCAAAGATTGGCATCAGGTAGTGAATGGTGAAGATCCAAGAACAGAGTTCACTGAACATGCAGTCTGATCTTGATCTATGCCGTCGGCAAAAGCAACATAGTTGAAAAAACGGATAAAGAAGTGAACCTTTCCACTGCCTAATTTAGGCAGTGGAAAGGTTCACTTCTTTATCCGTTTTCTCAACTTCCCTTTTATGGTTCAGTATGCCACAAGATGTCTTCCATCGCTATGATGCATCACAAAGAGTAGTTAGCTCACCTGGCGTATTGACAGGCTTATTGACATAGTTTAGACTTCCAAATTCAAAGCATTTGCAGATGACAAATTATACATGGCCCAAATGATAAAACTTGTCCCTTTTAGAGTGGAAAGCATTGTGGAAAAAGAAGAAAATGCTAGTGTAGTATACTAGTTATCAGTATTTTCTCTTTTTTCCACAATGTTTTCAAATGCCTTCTTCCTCAGGGTTGTTAAAACTCAGGATTTTATTGTAAAGGGTCAAAGTAAGTCACTTTTCAGTGTGAGCAAGTTTTTCTTTTGCCACAGTATTTTTAGATGTCATTCATTTGCATAAGATTTACTTCTTTTTTCAGGTAACTGGTGTTATAACAGATAATACAGATACAGCTAAATGGGTAATTACTGGTACATGGGACACATTGATAGAAACTGCTCAGATATTACATGTTGACGAGTCTGCAAAGAGACCCGTATTTGCTACGGGGCCAAAAAGAATCCTTTGGAAACGGCAGCCACCTCCGTAAGTGTTCCATTTTTAGCTCCACTGGCCGAAGCCAGCGGGCTTATGTCATGGCCTGTTGTCCGTCGTCCGTCCGTCCGTCCGTGCGTTAACTTTTTTTTAAAACGTCTTCTTCTCTGAAACTACCCATCCAATTTTGATGAAACTTCACAGAAATGATCCTGCCATGGTCCTCTTCAGAATTTCTTGAAAGAATTTAATTCCTTCAAAAACTCTGGTTGCCATGGCAACAAAACTGAAAAATTTTGAAAATCTTTGAAAATCTTCTTGTCTGAAACCGTAAGGCCAAGGGCTACCAAATTTGGCATGTAGCTTTATCTAGTGGACCTCTACCAAGTTTCTTCAATTTATAGCCCTGGGGTCAAAATTGGCCCCGCCCCGGGGTTCACAAGTTTTACATGGGCTTATTTAGGGAGAACTTTAAAATTCCTCTTCTACCTAGCCATAGGGTCTAGAGCTACCAAATTTGGCATGTAGCTTTATCTAGTGGACCTCTGCCAAGATTGTTCAAATTATAGCCCTGGGGTCAAATTAGGCCCTGCCCGGGGGTAACAAGTTTTACATGGGCTTATATAACAAGTTTTACATGGGCTTATATAGGGAGAACTTTAAAATTCTTTTTTGACCTAGCCATGGGGCCTAGGGCGACCAAATTTGGCATGTAGCTTTATCTAGTGGACCTGTACCAAGGGTGTCCAAATTATAGCCGAGGGTCAAATTTGACTTCGTCCCGGGGGGTAACATGTTTTACATGGGCGGGCTTATATAGGAAAATCTTTCGCATCTAGCTATAAGGGCTAGGGCTATCAAATTTTGCATTTAGCTTTATCTAGGGGGTCTCTATCAAGGGTGCCCAAATTATAGCCCAGGGGGTCAAATGTAGCCCCACCCCAGGGGGTCACAAGTTCTACATGGTCTTATATAAGGAAACTTTAATAATCTACTTGTACATAGCCATATTTAGGCCTAGGGCTACCAAATTTTGCATGTAACTTTATATAATGGGCCTCTACCAAGAGGGCCCAAATTTTAACTTTGGGGGTCAAGTTTGACTCCACACCAGGGGTCACAAGCTTTACATTGGCTTTTATAGTGAAAACTTGATAAACCTGTGTCATGGATCACATATTTTACAGGGCCTTTTATTCAGCAAACTTGTTTTACATGACTTTTTATTGGGCAAGATTAAAAAATCTTTTTGTTTATAACCACACATTCTAGTTTCATATTGTAGGTCTGGGGTCAAAATTGCCTTCATTCCAGGGATCGCAAGTTTAACATGGGCTTCAAAATATTGTCACTTCAATTTAAACCATTACCAAACGATAATATTTTAGGCTTGTCTAAATCGAAAGCACTTGCAGACGACAAAATAAAAGTGATTGAAAATTTGAAATTTGTTTTGTGAACAGTAGAAAACATTGTAAGAAAAGGAGAAAATGCTTTTCTAAAGCCTTCTTTCTCAGGGTCATCAAAAGTAGGGATTGTCTGGTAATAGGTTAAAAAGATATATTTCAAACTGAGATTGATGTATATACTTGTTTTTTACTGGCACTGAAGGTCCGTCCGTCCATCTGTCCGTGCGTGCATTAACTTTTATTTCAAACATCTCTGAAACTACTTATCCAATTTTGATGTAACTTCAAAGAAATGATCCTGCCATGGTCTTCTTCAGAATCCCATGACAGAATTTTATTCCTTCAAAAACTCTGGTTGCCATGGCAACAAAACTGAAAAATATAGAAAATTTTCAAAAATCTTCTTCTCTGAAACTGTAAGGCCTAGGGCTACCAAATTTGGCATGTAGCTGTATCTAGTGGGCCTCTACCAAGTTCCTTCAAATAATAGCCATGGGGTCTACCAAATTTTGCATGTAGCTTTATCTAGTGGGCCTCTACAAGGAGGGCCCAAATTATAGTCCTTGACCCAAGTTTGTCCCCACACCACGGGGCACAAGGTCACCAGTTTTACATGGGCTTTTGTAATGAAAACTATCTTAAGTCATCATGTTACTAACCATTATAAAGACTAAGGCTATTAGATTTAGCCCTGTCTCATGGGTTTCATGTTTTACAGGGCTTTTCATTGAGAAAAATTTGAAAATCTTCTTGTTTATAACATTCAAGAACTGAATTATTTGGTATGGAGCTTTATATTGTGGACCTCCACCAGGATTCAAATAATTATAGCTTTGCGATCAAAATTGGCTTTGCCCATGGATCACAACTTTCTCGTAGGATTAGATAGAAAAATGTTTGCATGTCCTCGTGTTTGAAATCAATTTGCTGAATATTGTAATGTTTGGCTTGTAGTGTTTTTACTTAATAGCCAGTGGAGCGATACAGGGCCATCATGGCCCTCTTGTTTGTAATATTTTCACATAAATGTTGTTTCTCTGGAAAATTGTAGGCCTAATATCCAACAACTGTTGGGTTAATATAATGATAAGCATCGTTGTCATCTAAGGTCTTCTTTACCCTTCGCATGCAGTAGCAAAATACTGGTAATGGCTACCATTACATATGAGCCATGCTGTGGCAAAAGGGGGCTTAATGCATCTCCGTAATCCATCATACCAAGAAAGCCATCACATACTTATGGATCCATAATAGCCACTTTTTTTAACAACCGACTCAATCATGAGGTAGACTGATCCTTTGACATGCAGAAAATCGACCAATAGCGAAAAGTTTCGGCCCAGGTCAGCCTGCGCAGACTGCGCAGGCTGACCTGGGTCAAAACTTTTCGCAGAAGCATTAAGCCCCCTTTTCACAGAGCGCGGCTCATATGAATTATTATAGCATTGGAAGAGGACAAATTAAGTTTTCCTTAAATGGTGGGATTTGTCTAGGAAAAGTATAAGCACTGTTGGAGAAAGAAGAAAATACTGCTTGCCAGTATTCTCCTTTCCTGACAATGTTTTCAAAAGACATCTGCCTCAGACTTTAGAAACATGTGATTGTTTCCTGAAAGGTTAACCCTTTACCACACAATCCGAAGTTTTAATGACCCTTTAAAATAAGGCTTTTGAAAACATTGTGAGAAAAGGAGACAATAATGTTAACCAGCATTTTCTCTTTTTTCAACAGTGTTTTCAAAAAGCTTTCTTCTCCTAAGAGTCGTTAAAACATGGGACTATTGGGTGAAAAGTTGGAGATAAATCAACACAAATCACAAAATGAACCCTTCCAGTAATAACCTCACCTTACTTGGTTGCCACAGTGTTTTCTACTCTTTCAAAGACAAAGCTCATCATTAGTTTTGTTTCACATTTCTTTTGTTCTCTGCAAATGCTTCCAATTTGGACCAGTCTAAAATTTTGTCATGTGACAGAGAATTAAGAGCCAACAGTTTTACTTCTTAGTTCTTACTCTACTTTTATTGTAGGCCAGGGTCAGATAGAATGTATTTCTTTACGCAACTTGCGATCGAGTTAAATGAGAAAGACCCAGATGTCGCTCCAACAGACTCGCGCAATCGACCTGATCAGCGAGCCATGGAAGACGGAGACTGGGACAAGGCAAACCAAGTTAAGGTCTTACTTGAAGAGAAACAGAGGACTCGACGTAAACAAATGGAAGCGGAAGCTGATGAAGCTTTGAAAAGAGGTAAGGTTTGAGTATGTAGAGCAGTATTTGTTTAGCCTTTTTAGCTCACCTGAGCACAACATGCTCAAGGGGAGCTCTTAGGATCACGTTGTGTCCGTCGTGCGTCGTCCGTCGTGCGGCGTCAACAATTCTTTAAACATCTTCTCCTCCTAAACCGCTGGGCCAATTTAGACCAAACTTGGCTGGAATGTTCCTTGGGAGGTCCTCTTTCAAAAGTGTTCACAGAATTTGATTCCATCAAAAACTGTGGTTGCCATGGCAGCCAAATGAAATTTTCTAAGAAATTCTTTAAATATCTTCTCCTCTGAAACCGCTAGTCAGATTTTGAAGTAATTTCACAGAAATGTTCCTTGGGTGACCCTTTTCAAAAATGTTCGCGAAATTTTGATCCGTCGAAAAACATGGCCGTGGTGAAAAGGGGGGGGGGGCTCTTTGCACTGTATGGACTTAAAGAAATTCTTTGAAATTCTTCTTCTTTTAAACCACTCATCAGATTTTGAAATAGTTTAACAGAAATGTTCCTTGTGTGCCCCTTTTGAAAAAATGTTCGCGAAAATTTGATCCGTCAAGAAACATGGCTGTGGTGGTGGGGGGCTATTTGCACTATACGGACATGAAGAAATTCTTAAAAATTCTTCTTCTCTGAAACAATGGTTCAGATTTTGAAATAATTTTACAGAAATGATCCTTATATTATGCCCCTTTTTTAGCATGGCTGTTTTTTAAGAAAACATCGAGGTATTGTCATAGCCCTGTTGTCATTGTCTGCATTGTTGTCGTTGTCACTGTGCAAAAACTTTGACATTTTGTTATATCTCGGCTTCCACTCAACACATGTACTTGAAACTTGGAATAATTGTTCACTAGTAAAAGAGCAACCCATATAACAAGGGCAGATAACTTTAAAATCATTTTGTCCAAATTATGCCTCATTTTCGACTTAGAATTTTAACTTACTATCCAGCACCCAACAGCCAATCGTTGTCACCTGCATGCGGTGCTCTTGTTCAACTAAATATTTTTAGCCACTATCGGGCATGTGCTCTTGTTCAAGAAATGGTCCTTGGGTGACCTATCTCAAAATTTATTTGCAGAATTCTGATTCGTCAAAAACATGGCTGTGGTGATGATTGTAGGGGTGGTGACAGATTTTGAAATGATTTTTACCGGTGACCTTTTCAAAATTGCTTGGCAAAATAATGATTTTGTTTCCAAAATTTCAATACTTCAAAAAGAAATTGACTATGGTGTCCTCAAAAATTCAGGTGAGCGATCCAGGGCCATCTTGGCCCTCTTGTTGAGTTAACCCTTTACCAAACAATCCTGGGTTTTTATGATCCTGGGAAAGGAACCATTTGAAAACATTTTGAGAAAAGGAGAAAATGCTGGTAACCAGCATTTTCTGCTTTTCTCACAATGTTTTCTTACCTATCAGAGACCTAAAGCTCATTTGCACCAATTTTTGATTTGTCTTCAGTAGTTGTTTTGAATTTGAAAGATTTAATATTTGTTGTTTGGGAAAAGGTAAGGATCCAGCACTGGTAGTGCAGTTGGTAGTGCACAGGACTTGAGACAAGTGGGTCACTGTTTTGAATAGCCAGCTTGTCCAAGCCATTTCTTGAACGATTGTTTGTACAGTGTTCAACAGTGTTTTCAATGTCATTTCAGTTACATTGCAGCAGCCAGCCCACTTACAAATGCTTTCCTGGATTTTCTTTTATCAGTACTCAGCACAATATTCTTCACAAGCCAATGGCTGATTTCCCACATAACCATGGCTGAGACAATGATCAGCTGTGAGGGAGGAATGAATCTTAACGCAGTGACTATCATCAATTCTCAGAAAGCCAAGCTGGGGATTCGAACCAGCGACCCCTTTTTCTCAAGTCCTGCATGCTACAGACTGGGCTACCAGGCCTCAGCTCTTTTTGTGTGGAAGAATAGGGTTCCTGATTTCTTTTATAAATGTAGGTTCCAAGGTCAAGGTCATATTAGGTCAAAAGGTGAAACTGTCATAAATATTATTCTATTACAGGTGAAGAACCTCCTAGCCATAAGCCGGCTTGGTTTGAACGTAAAAAGGATGAAATTACCGGAGAGCTCCTCTTTGTATCTAATGACCTCTATTGGACTTCGAAGGAGAAGAAGGAGTGGAACAATTGTCCGAATATTTATCTGTGATAAAAATGAAACTTTTAAACTCCCCTTTTTTATTTCTTTCAATGATGATCTTTTCTCCTTGTTCACAACTACATCAAGGCCCAGTAGCAGCCGAAGTAAACAGTGCCGATGTTAAAATGCATTAAAATTTTAATAAAATCATTTAACCTTTTACCACACAAATAAATTTTAGACCTGTCCAAACAAAAGCATATGCAGACGTCAAATGCAGCTAAAATTGTGGAAGTTGCCCCTTGACAAGGTAGAAAACATAGTGGGAAAAGGAGAAAATGCTGGTTAACAGCATTTTCTCCTTTTCCAACAATGTTTTCTGAAGTCTTCCTTCTCACGGTCGTTAACATCGGCATTGTTTGGTAAATATTGAGAAGATAACAATCCGTTATTGTTCGGTTGGTCTAAGTGTTAGTGGCCGGCAGAAAAATGAATTTTAAAACTAGATAAATAGTTGGCAAGTCACTCTATCTTTTGTTCACTTTTTTGCCTAGCTTTAGCATTCATTTTTCTGCCAGCAACAAACACTTGAACAGAACATACAGTAACAGATTGTCATCATTACAATAATTTCCATACTTATGAATGGTATAATTTGAATTTAAATGTAAATTTAAGTGTATTTTTAACACCTGCATTGTTTACTTTTGGCTGCCACTGGGCGTTTAACCCATTCTGCCTCATGGAATATTAAGACTTATCTACCTTCTCTCTATGTTCACAACAACTTATCCCATTCGCTCTTATGCAATGTTTAGAGTTATCTCAAAACATAGGCTGCTGAGCATGACTCAATGCACTCATGGAGGACAACATCAATCAAGATCAGACTGCACAGAAAGTGCAGTCTGATCTTAGATCTACGCTGTCCAATATGTTTCATAATTTTACTGGGAAAATAATTCTGAAATAGCAATAGACAAGGTTTTGTTTTCATTGACTGGAATTCTCAAATTCATGTATTTAGTAGCTTGAATCTTTACCAGATGACAAAATTTTAGACTTGTCCAAATTGAAAGAATTTATAGACCACAAAAAAATTCCGATTTTTGTTGGAAAGGGTAGAAAACATGGTGGGAAAAGGAGAAAATGCTGGTTACCAGCATTTTCTCCTTTTCTCACAATGTTTTCAAAAGCTTTCTTTCTCAGGGTCGTTATAAGTCGGGGACTGTGTGGTAAAGAGTTAAATTTTTACCAGATGACAAAATTTTAGACTTGTCGAAATTCAAATATTTACAGACTACAGACTTACTCTTTACCAATCAACAAATTTATAGACTTGTACATGATGAACGCAATTTTGCAGACCACTAATATAAAGTGGCTGAATCCTTTCCCACATGACAAAATTTTACATCTGTCCAAACCAAAAGCATATGCAGGTGCCAAATTAAATGTGGCCGAAAATTGTAGAAGTAGTCTTTGATAGGGTAGAAAACATTGTGGGAAAAGGAGAAAATACTGGTTACCAGCATTTTCTCCTTTTCCCACATTTTTTTTCGAAAGTCATCTGTCTGAAGATCGTTAAAAGTTGGCATTGTTTGGTAAAGGGTGAAATGATGGGATTTACCCATGCTAGGGTAGAAAACTTTGTGGAAAAAGAAGAAAATGCTGTTTTTATAAGCCATGCTTTGCAGGAACCTGAAGAATTCTAAGGCTTCTCCTAAAGCAAATAAGAATGATAATCAAAGCTATACAACTTACCATAGTTAGAAAAGGAAAAAAATGCTGGTTGGGGCAGTATCATAGTTAGAAAAGGAAAAAATGCTGGTTGGGGCAGTATGTCCGTGAACCCTTTACCACACAATCCTGAGTTTTAATGACCCTGAAGAGACAGCCTTTCGAAAACATTGTAGGAAAAGGAGAAAATGCTGGTAACCAGCATTTTCTCCTTTTCCCACAAAGTTTTCCACCTATTCAAGGATAAATGTTATCGTTTGAGAAATATTTGAATTGCTGTTGGTAACTTCCTGAACAAGGATGATTTCCAAATGTTGTGGTGTAGTACAGGGTTTAAATGATGCTTTTCCATTAAAATGTTGGATGCCTCTGTGTGTATGTTTATTGCCCAAGCAAGATGCAGCCATCGTTTTTGTATGGTTTGTCTCATGTAAGCTTTATTGCAACTTGTGTGGCATATGATATAGGAATTCTGAAAGAAAGGGTCTTTCAATTCTAGTGTTATCCAAAAGGGGCATTAAACACAGAATGTGACCAAACATTTTTTGGAGGTAGAAAGTTGATATTTTAAAAGGAAAAATCATATTTTCTAAGGATGTGACTGTTCACGCTTAGATAGGGATAAACGAAATATGCCGTGAAAAAACTCAAACCCACTACCTTCAAAGCCAGAGTCTGCAACTCCACTGGGCTATTGAGCCATTTGTTGTCAAGATGTGTTTGAAATGCATTAATTCCTTGTTATGTAATAATGGCCATACCATTACCAATGGTGTAGGATATTTTCACAGGAAAAATTCAAAAAACTAGGTACAGAACTCGAGATTGAGAGAATGATTTTGATTTCAAAATTGAAAATATTAATTATTCTCCACTAAACCCTATGTTGTAGGTACTCATTAGAATCGTATCACTGAGACGATTCTAATGAGTACCCACAACATTGGGTTTTGAAGAGAAATAATGACTAGAATACCATTACTCCCTCTTATCTGGAGCTCTGTAGGTAATTCATTGTCTTATCTACATGTATTTCTGTGTTTTAATTTTAAAGACATTTTTAATGAAAATAAGCCGTCTTTGTTAAGATTTTCAAGAAAAAAAAAAAAACTTGCCAAACAAAAGCTGGTTTAATGCCCCTTTAAATCACATAAGATATTTTTTTTTCATACCATGTCTCAATAGTGAATCTGTCTGATTTTTCACCTCTTAAACATACATATACTTGTAGCGAGCAAAATCCCCCTATGCCGCGATGTATTTAAAAGCTGAAATACATAGTGTATATATGTATACATAGTGATGTCGTTTATCAAAAATAGCTAACAAGGTTTGGAGAATTGATAATTGTCGAGTCTTGACAATTTTCAATTCTCACAACCGGGTTAGATACTTTTGATATATGACAACAGTATGTACATAGTATTTTCATTTTTTAATGTCTGATTTGTTGCTGTTTATTATTTCTAACTATGAAAACCACAAATTTAGCAGTGTTTGCAGATGAAATGGATACGGATTAGCTGTAATAATGATGTCATGAATGGTTGTTTGAACTCAAAATTGTGTGGTAATGGTTTAAATCACAACTATTGTAGTACTTTGAAGCATCAATTCTTGCCATATCATCTTATAACCCCACAAGTTCTAGAAGCCATGCTCTGGCAAAAGAGGGCTTAATGCATCTTCATGATGCATGATACCAAGCAAGCCATCACATACTCGTGGATCCATAATAGCCACTTCTTTAATCAGGTACCATAACTTAATCATGTGGTAGACTGGGCCTTGGACATATAGAAAATTGACCAGTAGCCAAAAGTTTTGGCCCAGGTCAGCCAGTGGTCAATTTTCTGTTTGTCCAAGGACGAGTCTACCTTATGATTACATTGGTAGTTAAAAAAAGTGGCAATTATGGATCAATAATTATCTGATGGCCTGATTGGTATAATGCATTATGGAGATACAATAAGCTCCCTTTTGCTGGAGTAAGGCATGTATGTTTTTGGAGGTATACTGCAATCAGCCTGTCTTTTGGTTTATCTGTCTGTTTGTTGGTTGGTGAGTCAGTGTGTGTGTGTGTGTCTGTCTTTTGGCATGCAGATAGTTGCATTTGTGCTGTAAACTCTTCCCTCAATATTTCTGTCATTGTTCTAAGATATTTGTGAATTTATTGACAGTTTACTAGACAATCCCAAACTCAAAAGACCCTTAGGAATAAAACTTTTTGAAAAAATTGTAGGAACCAGCATTGTCTCCTTGTCCCACCATGTTTTTGAAAGCTTTCCCTCTCAGGGTCCTTTGAGCGGAGTCCTGCATGACTGGATGATAAAGTGTAGGACTTGTGACCTGGAGGCCCTGGGTTCCAGCCTCAATGGATCCACTTGGCCTTTCATGGGAGTGTCCTTGGGCAAGACACTTCAGAGCTTTAGCCTAGTACTGGTGAAACCTAGGAAATACATGAATATGTGGGCTGTCGCTGTGATATGACTGAAATATGTTGAAAGTGGCAAAAAAAAACCATTCAATGGTTTCAATCAGAGTTAACCCTTATCCTGCTAAATAAGTAAAATGAAATTTTTAATTCGATAGTAAAAAACCCAAATATTGTTATTTCAAAGTTATGTTTTGGGGAATAATATCTCCTTATTGGACAGTGTAGATCCAAGATCAGACTGCACGTTCTGTGCAGTCTGATCTTGATGTACGCTGTCCGCAAAAGGTGAGTAGGTCGCACTTAGCAGCCTAAGGGTTAAGGAAGAAATTTGAGAATAGAGTTTCTGTATGTGATTTCTTGTTACTGTTGTTAAACGGCAACCGATATACATGGGTGTATATATGTAATCTATTTGTGTGTAGAAATGTATAGATTTGGATGAGAAAATAAATGACCCATGCTCTGGCAAAAGGGGGCTTAATGCATCTCCGTAATCCATCACACCGAGCAAACCATTACATACTTATAGATCCATAACAGCCACCTTTTTTTAATAATCAACTAAATCACGAGGTAGACTGGTCCTTAGACATACAGAAAATTGATCAATAGCGGAAAGTGTCGGCCCAGGTCAGCCTGCACGGACTGCGCCGGCTGACCTGGTTTTCGCAAATTCATTAAGCCCCCTTTTTACAGAGCATGGCTCAATATATGAGCCGAGCTTTGTGAAAAGGGGGTTTGATGCATCTGCAGAAAGTATTGATCCAGGTCAGCCTGCACAGTCTGCCCTGGGTTGAAACTTCTCTGTCAATTTTCTGCTTGTTAAAGAACCAGTCTATGTCACAAGCCAATCAATTATGACACTATTTGGATTTCATAGATCCATAATCATGTGATGTCTTGCTTGGTATAATGCATCACGGAGATGCATTAAGGATAGGGCACCCTAATGTGATCTGTGTAACATCACCTTACATCACCGAAAAAACGTACAGATTTGGCTATGACTCGGTAATCCGTAATCAGTCGGCAGATAGACGCTGGTTCCCCGTATTGATTACAGATTACCTGAGTCTTAGCCGAATCCGTACGATTTTGGCAGTGAAAGGCGATGTTACAAGAATCCCATCAGAGTACCCTATTCTGAAATCCGCTTTTGCCAGAGTGTTGTTCATATTTGCTTGTACATCTATGTATGTGTAAAAATGTACGAAAACACAATGATTTCCGATGGGTTTGTTTTTTGCATATCTCCATATTTAAACATCCTAGTCTTTCGTAAATGTATGTTCTTAGTTGAAAACATGATACATGTATATTTAATGCTTTTTCACCATGAAACATTTTGCTATGCTTGGTTTGAATGGGGAAATGTATACATATATGTAATAGATGAGAACTCCAAATTTTCCAACATGTTTTTTGCCTATCTTATATAGATCTATGGGTATCCTAGTCCACATGTGCTTTTTTCTTCATAGATTAATCCTTTTGCACTCAGTCCGGAGTTTTAACAACCCTAAGCGGTTAGGCTTTTATGAACATTGTAGGAAAAGGAGAAAATGCTGGTAACCAGCATTTTCTCCATTTCACACAATATTTTAACCCTATCAGATCTTAAGATCATATGTACCAATTTTGAATTTGTGTTTTGCAGATATTTTCAAATTTGGAAGAGTTGAAAATTTGTTATTTTTAGAAAGGGTTAAAACTTCATGCATGCACATTAACTCTACCAAACAACAAAATTTTAGACTTGTCCAAATTGAGAGTATTTTCAAATGACAAAACTAATGTGACTCAAATATTGAAATTTATTAGACATTGTGGGAAAAGGAGAAAATGCTGGTTACCAGCATTTTCTCCTTTTTCCACAATGTTTTCAAAAAATCTTCTTCTGTAGGGTTGTTAAAACTCTGGATTGTGTGGTAAAAGGTTAATTGGTGTCTCATGAAATATTTTGAATGTAGATAAAAAACATGCCATATTTATTGCTATTATCATGAAAGTTAGGAAGCGTGAAGTAGGTAAATGTATGCATATACAGGCCAGTCTTGCCTTTGAGACCACCTGCATTAACTGACCAATTGCTTTATCCCTATTCCAA
The DNA here is from genome assembly GCA_946811185.2 of Hippopus hippopus. Taxonomy (NCBI): domain Eukaryota; kingdom Metazoa; phylum Mollusca; class Bivalvia; order Cardiida; family Cardiidae; genus Hippopus; species Hippopus hippopus. The sequence continues at coordinate 3,327,072 of OX328109.1, forward strand.
ACCATTAATTTTAGACCCTTCCAACTAGTAAGCATCTGCAGACAAGGAATTTGGAAGGTGTACAGATGAACTTCAGTTCTTTTACAGAGTAGAAAACTCGGTGGGAAAAGAAGGGAATGCTTGTTACCAGCATTTTGTCATTTTTCCACATTGTTTTTGAAAGGCCTCTTTCTCAGGGTCTTGAAAACAGAGGAAAGAAACAGCTGTTTTAATTTTACACCCCTTGTCATATTAATTCTTTAGCAGTTGACAAAAATTTAAGTGTAGTCCAAATCAAAAACGTTTACAGACGACAAATTGAATGTGGCTTAAATGACGAAAACAGTGCTGGAAAGGATAGAAAATAATGTTGACAATGGAGAAAATGCTGTTTACCAGGATTTACTCGTTTTCCCTTGATGTTTTCAAAAGCTGATTTCCTCAATGCTGTTAAAACATGTTATGGGTAAATGGTTTAACTTAATTGAACCTGCATTTAAAGACACTCTGTTGTAGGAGATCACCTTTCATACGGAACCAAAGGAAAGAATTTTAGACTTGTCCAAATTGGAAGTGTTTGCAGATAACAATTATATGATGACTCAAATGAGGGAACTTGTATTTGAAAGGGTCTGAATCGGTTTTGGAAAAGGAGAAAATGCTGGTCAAATTTATTTTGTTGTCTGTATATGCTGTCAATTTGGACAGGCCTAAACTTGTGTCATTTGGTTAAGCTGCAGACAACAAAATAACTGACTCAGAAATTGAAATTTATTGTGGAAGAGTGGAAAACATTGTCGGAAAAGAAGGAAATGCTGGTTACCAGCATTTTCTCCTTTCCCATAATGTTTTCAAAAGGCTTCTTCCTCAGTGTCATTAAAACTTGGGATTGTGTGGTGAAGAGTTAAAGGTCATAAAAGTTTGTTTTGTAAGAGTTTAAATGAAAACATGTGAATGATTTTATGCAAATTTTATTGAGCTGTGCTTGATTATGGATTATACCGGTAGTTATTTTGAAGCTTTTTAATTATGATTGCTGTGAAATTGTTTAGTTTTGATTTACAATCAAATGTTATCTTTTGTTATGTGTAATTCTTCTATCATGTGACTTTCTTGTGAAAATTACATTCTAACAGGACATGTGAATTCGGCTCTATAAACGCAGTGCAGCGAAAGCTTGGTAAAATCTGCGTCATTCCATACAGAGTGACGTCATTCTGTATGAAGTAAGTAAGTAAGTTATTCAATGGAATATAATCTGCATCCGCGTTTTTACTCCAAGTATGAACTTGTTTTCCTTTCATTAGTAGTTGTTCATGTTAGAATCGAAACAATCTTCTTTCTATCATGGTTTATCGTTCAATAAACCACATCAGTTATGAGGCGCAATGAATAAACCACTTGGGCTATCGCCCTCGTGGATTATACTCCTCACAAAAAATTAAGCAACAATAAGTTACCGCTGCACCGAATTTTACTATTACACATACAGACAATTTCATTGTATAAATGTAATGCAAACAAGTCCCAGCAATTCTGTACTTCTATCAGATAATGTCTCTCACTTACAGGCTTTTGAAGTAAGGCACTGTCTAAATCCACATGCAAAAAAGTGGTATATTACCCAGATGTTTTAAAATCTCTAAAATTAATTCAATCTGCAACATTCAGTACATGGTATAGCAACCATTAGCACGAATAGAAGCTTCAACTCTTCTGGGCAATTTGAGTAGCCAGCAAGCTCTCCAGATCTCAATCCAATCGAACATGCGTGGGACATTCTCAGTAGGCGTGTCAATGATGGAAATGTGAAGCCTCAGAACCTCCAACACCTTGAGCAACTTTTGAGTCAGGAAAGGTAGGATATTCCACAACAAAAGCTTGACGGCATGATCTGGTCAATGCCCAGAAGAGTTGAATCTTGTATTCGTGCTAATGGTAGCCATACCATGTACTGAATGTTGCAGATTGAACGAGTTTTAAAGATTGTAAAACATCTGAGTAGTGTACCACTTTTTTGCATGTGGATTTAGACAGTGCATTACTTCAAAAGCCTGTAAGTGAGAGACATTATCTGATAGAAGTACAGAATTGCTTGGACTGGTTTTTAACTCAATACTCATTACATTTATACAGTGAAATTGTCAATATGTGTAGTAATAAAATTTTGGTGCAGTGGTAGTTCATTGTTGCTTACCTTTTTGTGAGGAGTATATTTATTGTGCCTAATAACTCACAACCGTGGTTTATTGAATGATAAACCGCGATAGAAAGATTATTTCTTAAGTAAACTCTTTGCCAGAAAACAAAAGTTTTGACTGAAGTGAAAAGCATTTGCAGATGACAAAATAAGCATAGCTGCGATGCTGATGATGAGATTGGTTTGGTGAAATCATTGTCTACTGCAGAAATTGTCAAAAGTTGGATTCGCGTGAAAAGTGCTAAATTAATGAAAATAATATGTTTTCAATCATTTCAACTCTTTTTAGCGCTAGACTTGGATTCAATATTTCATGCAAACAGTGTAGATCAAGATCAGAGTATTGAATCTATGCATTCTGCTTCTCTGCCTGATATTTTGACAAAACCAACTTTTAAATTTCTGAGAGTCCATTCCCTTTATTTGGCACTGTATATGCTGGTAAATGATTGTTGATTTAAAGGAGATTATCATTGCAATAAGTGGTGATGATGCCCATCTGGAGCAATTTTCTATCCATCACAATGTTGTTTGAAATTTATGTCAAGTGATGGATAATATTACTGTATTTGATTGAATTGAAATTAATTGTTTTTACATAATCATAGGCTTTTTCACCTGGTTCTGAGTTATATATCATGAAGTATAAAATATCAAATCATGTGGGATATTGCAAAGTCATTAAAACTAAACGTAAGATATTACATATGTGTTCTTGTCTTTTTTTTATGCTCTTGAGCACAGTAGCTTCACTTTTTGACAACTATTTTGGTTTTATTAAATGCTGGTTACCAGTAACTCTTTCCAAAATGACATTCCAAATTTAGAGCATTTGTAGACAACAAAATAAATGAGACCCCCAAAATTAATATTCGGATTGGAAGAGGTAGAAAACATTGTTGGAGAAGGAGAAAATGCTGGTAACCAGCATTTACTTCTTTTCCTACAATGTTTTCTAAAGCTTTCTTTCTCAGTGTCATCAAAAGTCGGGATTGTGTGGTAAAGAGTTAGATAAAGTCTGCAGGTGAGTCCAAGCTTTTGGCTCACCTTAGCACATGGCCAAGGGTAATTGTATTCTATCTATGTTCTTATTTGAATACCATTTAAATACAATATTTAAGGATTTAACTCTGATAATTTAAGAAAGACAAGTAGGAGTTTCCTCCCTTAGACCATTAATTATTCACAATTTTTGCCAGTCTTCCGTATCACGAAACTTGCAACTAATGCCTAAAAAATTGACAAGTTTAGTGTTTTCTCATCTGGTAGAGGGTTCAGGATAGGTTTGTCATGCCTGTTAACCTTTTATTAACCCTTTACCAGATGACAAAATTAGCCTTGTCCAAATTGAAAGCATTTGCAGACGACAATTTCAGTGTGGTTCAAATAGTGCAATTGTTCTTTGATAGGGTAGAAAACATTGTGGGAAAAGGAGAAAATGCTGGTTACCAGCATTTTCTCCTTTTCCCACAATGTTTTCAAAAGGCTTCTTTCACGGGGTCGTTAAAAGTTGGCATTGTGCGATAACAGAAACTACAGAATTTTAGACTAGTCCAAATAGAAAGCTTTTGCATAATTATGACAAATAAAATGGGGCTAAAATAATGGCATTCATATTTCAAGGGATAAGATACATAGAGGATATATGTTTATTTCGGTAAAAGATCGAAATTAATTTCATCGATTTAACAACATTGGTAATATTTTCACGAGTGGTGTGGCCATGAGTGAAAATATTATCGATGATGTTCATGAGATGAAATAGATTTTGATCTTTCACTGAAAAAAAAACAAATATATTTATTTCATGCTTCTAACCCCTTTTTTGTTGGGATTTTCATCAAAATCCAGCACAGTTGTTTTTGGTAATTTCCCATGGCGCACCCCCTCCACATAGCAACATATTACATTATTATGTAAAGCGCGAGAAATGTGGTGTAAATTACTTCACATACCTGCTTGTTGAATGATATGCACTGTTTACCTAGGTAACTAGTGCACGGGAACTACTGTTTCTGCCTTCAACTGAAGAGCTCGAAAATAAAATTGGTATTTTTCACTGGTCGTAACCATGAAATATCGATCAATATTCCACATCATTTCTCGATAAACTACTGAAGAGCATGAAATAAAAACATTTTCTAATTCCCCACAACTTTTCAAACGTATTCTTCTTCAGTACAGTACATTTGTCTATATAACAAAACCTGCCTGCCCCAATCAGATTATCTACCTTCGAAAATTATCAAAAAATTACGACAATTTCTTTGTATACACATTTCCTTTTACTTTTAAGGTTGGACATCACTCACCATTGATCAACGCTTCTTTTCCATCAAAGAAATTGTTGATTGATGACTTGCACAAAAATCCTTGCAAAACTGCAGTTACCTCCCTTAAAACTAATCCAGTAATCATTTAACCCGAATCCACACAATCACAAGTTTTAATGACCCTGAAGAGAAAGGCTTTTGAAAACATTGTGGGAAAAGGAGAAAATACTGGTAACCAGTATTTTCTCCTTTTCCCACAATGTTTTCTACCCAATCTCAATCAAATTTTGTCAGTTTGGTCCCTTTTTATTTGTAGTCTGCAAATGCTTCCAATTTGGACCAGTCTAAAATTTTGTCATGTGGTGAAGAGTTAACTTCATGGGAGCAAGTAGATTCCATTTTACCGTCCCTCTTTGATTCTAATGCTAATGTGTAGGAATATTTTCCACCTGACAGAATGTTTCCTAGACATTCAGTATTTATATCATACTGAGAATGCAGCTAACCTGTTCGATTAGGTATGTCTTTCTTTTCCTCGGACAGAGATTGATTGATTGATTAAATGGTGTTTTACACTGCTTTCAATATTAGTTCAGTCGTAACACGGCAACAGCTCGCTTATTCATGTATGTCCTGGGTTTCACATGTACAAGGCCAAGGCTCTGATGTTTCTTGCCCAAGGACATTCCTACGAAAGCCCAAGCATCTGACAGAGAGGTGTACATAAATGTTTTTCATCATTCATGAGGGAAAAAGGCTAAAAAAGGGCAATGAGCATCGGGCAGTGTGGCCTAGAGAATTTAACTTCTATCCAAACTCACATCTCTTTATGATCTCAACTCTTTACCAAACAACAAATATGTAGACCTGTCCAAATTCAAAGCATTTGCAGCCAACAAATAAATAGTGGCTGAAACAATGGAATTTGTCTGAAAAGAGTAGAAAACATTGTGGGAAAAGGAGGGAAGAAAATGCTTGTTACCAGCATTTTCTCCTCTTCCCACGAGGAAGAAAACATTGTGGGAAGAGTAGAAAATATTGAACAGAGTGATATTCTCCTTTTTCCAAAATGTTTTCAAAAACTTTCTCCCTTATCCCTTTACCACACGATCCTGACTTTTATGGGCCCTGTGAAAAGAAGGCTTTTGAAAACATTGTGGGAAAAGGAGAAAATGCTGGTGACCAGCATTTTCTCCTTCTCCCACAATATTTTCAACTCTTTTATAGCCAAATCTCAAAATTCCAGCCACATTTAAATTGTCTGCAGATGCTTTCAATTTGGACAGCTTCAAATTTTTGTCATTTCGTAAAGTGTTAGTGCCATTTTCAACAGCACATTTTCAGTTATATCACAGTGACCAGTACTTCACACTTTGTTCATCCCAAGCCACTAGCTGCTTTCCAACATAACCATCATCAAAACAATGATCAGCAGTGAGAGAGGAATAATCTTGTCACAAGACTATCATCAATCATCGGAAAGAAGTTGACCGAGCTTGGAAATGAAACCCTTTGATTTCAAGTCCTGTACCCTTCCAACTGCACTACAGGACTCAGCATTCAGATTGATCGATTGATTGTGATCGTGTTTAACGCCATTTTCAACCTTATTTTAGTTTTATTGCAGTGGCCAGTGCACCTATCCGGAATGTCTAGGAATATCTTTTACAAGTACTTCACACATTGTTCATCCCAAGCCACTAGCTGCTTTCCAACATAACCATTATCAAAACAATGATCAGCGGTAAGAGAGAAATTGATCCCGTCACAATGACTGTCATCAATCCTCGAAAAAAAGAAATTGGCCTAGCGCTTGGGATTCAAACCAGTAATTCCCTGATCCCAAGTCCTGTACACTACCAACTGTGCTACCATGCTCAGCAATCAGTCTAGAAATAACATCCAAATAATTGCATTTTCAAGGATTCTCTTGTCCAGTGTGTGTAAAAAATCAGACCGTATAGATCAAAGATCAGTCTCCATGTTATGTGAAGTCTGATCTTGATTCACACTGGCCCTAAAAGTAACTACTGTTGGAAAAGGTGCTTGGCAATCAGTCTTAAAATAAGATCCAAATTTTTGAAATTTCAATGTTACTTTTTTCCAGGATGCCTCAGCAAAGCAGACAATGTAGATCAAAGATCAGACTGCATGTTTTGTTGTGTCTGATCCTGATCTACACCAGCCCTAATCGTCACTGTAGTTGTAAAAGTGTTTTAACCCTTTACCAAATAATCCTGCGTTTAAAGACTCGGAAATAAAGAAGGCCTTTGAAAACATAGAGGAAAAAGGAGAAAATGCTGATAGCCAGCATTTTCTCCTTTTTCCACAATGTTTTTTACCTTTCTGAAAACAAATTTAAATTGTTAAGTCATATTTATTTTTGGACTACATTAAAATTTTTGTCATTTGGTAAAGAGCTATATGGTTATTGCATTTGTCATCATTTACAATGGAGCCTGCCCCCCCCTTCAGATTATCTCCCTTTGAAAATTAACAAAAAATCTGATAATTTCTTTAAAAAATTATTTTCTTCTACCCTTTTGGTTGGACATCACTCACCAATGATCACAGCTCCTTTTCCACTATTGAAATCATTGATACATGTTATGTACAAAAAACCTTGCAAAACTGCAGTTACCTCCCTTAAAAACTTGTCCAATGGTCATTTTACTACATGGCAGTCAGTTGGTTGCATTTTACAGTCTCTTGTTGATGCTGATGCTAATGAGTAGGAATAATTTCCATCTGTCAGAGTGTTTTCTAGACATTCAATATTAATATATTATGAAAATGTACAAAATAAATCTTTTTCTATTCATCTGACACTGAGGTAAATGTAAACTGTTCAACTGAATATTTTTGAAATCGTTTATCAGGGGAAAAGACTAAAAAGGTAATTTTCAAGAAGCAGTATGGCTTATAGCAATTTACTCTTTATCAAGCGGTCCCATCCTTGAACTCTTTTAGTGCCAAATATATAAACTTGTCCTCTTCCAACTGCTTAAAATACTATCCATTGAAACTGAGAAAGATTGTTACCTCATTGGCTTGACAAAACAAGCGGATAGCATAGCTCAAAGATAAGACTGCATGTTCTGTGGAGTCTGATCTTGCTCTATGCTGTCCATGAAAGTCCCTGTTTTCCCCTATGGCCCTAAAAGTGTGAACTCTTTACCAAACGACAAAATTTTTAATACAACAAAATTGAAAGCATTTGACGACAAATTAAAGGTAGTCTAAATGATCATTTCTGTCTTCAATAGGATAGAAAACATTGTGGGGGAAAAGGAGAAAATGCTTTCTTCTTCAGGGTTGTTAAAACTTAGTATTGTGTTGTAAAGATTTAAAGACCGAAAGGAAGAAGGCTTTTAAAAACGTCTGGGAAAAAGGAAAAAACTCTGCTTAACAACAATTCTACCTTTCCCACAGTGTTTTCTACCCTTTCATAGATTAATCTTATTGTTTTGACATGACCAACTTGAAAGCATTTGCTGAAGACAAACTAAAGGTAATCTAAATGATCATTTTTGTCTTCAATAGGGTAGAAAACATTGTGGGAAAATGGAGAAAATGCTAGTTACCAGCATTTTCTCCTTTTCTCACAATGTTTTCAAATGCCTTCTTCCTCAGGAATTATGTGGTAAATCATTAACAATGTGAAGGAAAAGTCTTTTGAAAATGTTTGAGAAAAAGGAGCTCTGCCAAGCAACATTTTTTACTTTTCCCAAAATGTTTTCTACCCTTCCATAGATGAATCTCATTGTTTCATCTGTGTTCAGCAACTTCATAAGTGTAAAATTTTTCATCTGTTAAAAATTAAAACAATAATATATTTGTCATTCTTTACAATGGCGTCTACCCCCCCCCCTTCAGATTATCTCCCTTTGAAAATTAGCAAATATTCTCATAATTTCTTAAAAAACTCATTTTCTTCTACCCTTTTGGTTGGACATCACTCACCAATGATCACAGCTTCCTTTCCTCTAAGGAAATTGTTGATAAATGGTATGTACAAAAACCCTTGCAAAACTGCAGTTACCTCCCTTAAAACTTCCAATTGTCATTTAAGTTCATGACAGTTAGTAGGTTGCTTTTCCCAAGTGACAAATTGTGGCTCAAATAATGAAAGGGTTGAAAATATTGTTGGAAAAGGCTACCATTATTTTCTCCATTCCCCACTTTGTTTTGAAAAGGCTCCTCACTAAGGGTCTTTGAAACAGAGTCTCATTGGTAAAGGGGAAGAAAAAAAGATCCAACAGAAAATCATTGTGCCTATATTCTGGTAGTTATGAGTTCAAATTCTGTACCAGCCAAAACACTGAGGACAAATGAGACTTGAATGATTGTATTCATGTTTGACAGGAACGAAAATACGAGATTGCGGGTAAAGTCACAAACTTTTCCACTTTTCCTACATAATTTCAAAGATGGGTAAAATTGATGCACTGATGACTAAGGAATTTCTCTATGCTTAACACTTAATGATGACATTTTAGCTCCTTCACACATAACTAGGGAATCTGTATGCTTAACAATAAATAGTGACGCTTCAGCTCCTTCCCCCATCTGCACTTTGTGCCTCGCTGTGTGTATAAATATTGTAATCCTAGCTATGCCTATGGTATGATATAATTCTTGAATGTCTAACAAACGCTCAGACAGATGCAAATTATTCCTTACTATTGGAATCAACAGCTACATGAGACTGTAAAATACCACCAACTGATTGCAATGAAGTAAAATGAAGGCCAAGTGTAAGTTTTAAGGGAGGTAACTGCAGTTTTGCAAGGGTTTTTGTACAAGCCAGTTACCAACAATTCTTTTGGTGGAAAAGGAGCTCTGATTATTGGTGAGTGATGTCCAACCAAAAGGAAACCAAAGAAAACATTCAAATTAGTGAAATTTGATATATTTGCTAATTTTCAAAGGGAGATAATCTGAAAGGGGGGGGAGTGTTTTCTGGTATATCTGGTTTCCAACCTTTCAGCCTGCTCCCACAATGCTATCACGAGCTGTCTTTCTTAATGTCAAAAAAAGGTGCAAATTATTGGGAATTGGGTATTTCTTTACCATAAAATTCCAAATTTTAACGACTTGGATGAAGAAGCATTTTGGAAATCTTGATGCTGGTAACAAATCTTTTCTTTTTCCACAATGTTTTCTACCTTTTAACTCTTTACCAAACAATCCCAGGTTTTAACGACCCTATGAAAGAAGCCATTGAAAACATTGTGGGAAAAGGAGAAAATGCTGGCAACTTTCATGGGCCCTGTGAAAAGAAGGCTTTTGAAAACATTGTGGGAAAAGGAGAAAATACTGGTAACCAGCATTTTCTCCTTCTCCCACAATATTTTCAACTCTTTCATAGCCAAATCTCAAAATTCCAGCCACATTTAAATTGTCTGCAGATGCTTTCAATTTGGACAGCTTCAAATTTTTGTCGTTTCGTAAAGTGTTAGTGCCATTTTCAACAGCACATTTTCAGTTATATCACAGTGACCAGTACTTCACACTTTGTTCATCCCAAGCCACTAGCTGCTTTCCCACATAACCATCATCAAAACAATGATCAGCGGTGAGAGAGGAATAATCTTGTCACAAGACTATCATCAATCGTCGGAAAGAAATTGACCAAGCTTGGAAATGGAACCCTTTGATTTCAAGTCCTGTACCCTACCAACTACTCTACAGGACTCAGGATTCAGATTGATTGTATCGTGTTTAACGCCATTTTCAACATTATTTTAGTTTTATTGAAGTGGCCAGTCCTCCTATCCGTACCATCCTGGAGTTTCTTTTACAAGCACTTCACACATTGTTCATCCCAAGCCACTAGCTGCTTTCCAACATAACCATTGTCAAAACAATGATCAGCGGTAAGAGAGAAATTGATCCTGTCACAATGACTGTCATCAATCCTCGAAAAAAAGAAATTGGCCAAGCACTGTGGATTCAAACCAGCAATGCCCCAGTCCCAAGTCCTGTACACTACCAACTGCAATACCATGCATAGAAACCAGTCTAGAAATAAGATCCAAATATCTGCAATTGTAAGGTTGCTCTTGTCCAGTGTGTCTTACAAAGCAGACAGTATGGATAAAAAATCAGACTGCATTTTATATGAAGTCTGATCTTGATCTACACTGGCCCTAAAGGTAACTACTGCTGGGAAAGGTGATTGGCAATCAGGCTAAGAATAAGATCCAAATATTTGCAAATTTCAAGTGTGCTCTTGTCCAGAATGACTCAGCAAAGTAGACAATGTAGATCAAAGATCAGACTGCATGTTTTGTTGTGTCTGATCCTGATCTACAGCAGCCCTAATCGTCACTGTAGTTGTAAATGATGTTTAAACCCTTTACCAAATAATCCTCAGTTGTAACAACCCCGAAATAAACAATGTCTTTGAAAACATAGTGGAAAAAGGAGAAAATGCTGGTAGCCAGCATTTTCTCCTTTTTCCACAATGGTTTTTACTGTTCTAAAAACAAATCAGAATTTTTCAATCTTATTTATTCTGTCATCAGCAAATGCTGTCAATTTTAGACTGTAGTAAAATTGTCATCTGGTAAAGGGTTATTACATTTTTCACTGCTTACAATGGAGCCTCCCCCCTTCAGATTATCTCCCTTTGAAAATTAACAAAAAATCTGATAATTTCTTTAAAAAATTATTTTCTTCTACCCTTTTGGTTGGACATCACTCACCAATGATCACAGCTCCTTTTCCACTATTGAAAACATTGATACATGTTATGTACAAAAAACCTTGCAAAACTGCAGTTACCTCCCTTAAAAACTTGTCCAATAGTCATTTGACTACATGGCAGTCAGTGGATTGCATTTTACAATCTCTTGTTGATGCTGATGCTAATGGGTAGGAATAATTTCCATCTGTCACAGTGTTTTCTAGACATTCAATATTAAAACATTATGAAAATGCACAAAATATATCTTTTTCTATTCATCTGACAGTGCGGTAAATGTAAACTGTTCAAATGAATATTTTTGAAATCATTCATGGAGGAAAAAGGCAAAAAAGGTAATTTTCAAGAAGCAGTATGGCTTTGGGCATTTAAGGCTTTGCCAAACAAGCCCAGCATTTAACTCTTTACCAAACAACAAAATTTTTGACACGACCAAATTGAAAGTATTTGCAGAAAACAAATAACCACTGAATGAATAAATTGTATTTTCTCAAAGGCTAAAAATACATTTCCTCTGCAAGATCAATAGACAGTTCAGTCATAGTCTAGAATATAGCAGTAGACAGTGTAGATCAAAGATCAGACTGCACATTCTGTGCAGTCTGATCTTGATCTACACTGTCCACATAAGCTTCTGGTGTCATCTATGGTATGGAAATAGTTAAAGGTAGTCTAAATGATCATTTTTGTCTTCAATAGGGCAGAAAATACCAGCATTTTCTCCTTTTTCTCACAGTGTTTACAAAAGCCTTCTTATTCAGGGTCATTAAAACTTGGGATTGTGTGGTAAAGGGTTAACAATGTAAAGGGAGAAGGCTCTTGGAAATGTTTTGGAAAAAGGAGCTCTGCTAAGAAACATTGTCTGTTTTTCTCACAATGTTTTCTACCCTTCCATAGACAAATCTGATTCTTTCACTTGTATCCTGTAAATGCCCCCCCCTTCAGATTATCTCCCTTTGAAAATGAGCAAATATTCTGATAATTTCTTTAAAAACTCATTTTCTTCTATCCTTTTGGTTGGACATCACTCACCAATGATAATGGCTTCTTTTCCACTGAGGAAATTGTTGATAAATTGTATGTACAAAAACCCTTGCAAAACTGCAGTTACCTCCCTTAAAACTTGTCCAATAGTCATTTAACTTCATGGCAGTCAGTCGGTTGCATTTACAATATCTTGTTGATGCTGATGCTGATAGGTAAAAATAATTTCCACCTGTCACAATTTTTTTTAAGACATTCAATATTCAAATCTTATGAGAATGTAAAAAATGTATCTTTTCTATTCATTTGACAGTGTTCAAATGAATATTTTTTAAATTATTCATGAGGGAAAAAGGCAAAAAAGGTAATTTTCAAGAAGCATTGTGGCTTAGGACATTTTACTTGTACCAAAAAGTCCATTCTTTTAACATTTTACCACATATTCCAGAGTTTTAATGACCCTCAAAGAGAAGGCTTTTGAAAATGTTGGAAAAGGAGAAAATGCTGCTAACCAGCGTTTTCGTTTTTTCCCACAATGTTTTCTACCCTATCGAAGACAGAAATCATCACTTGAAATATATAAAGTATGTTGTCTGCAAATGCTTTCAATTCGGTCGAGTCCAAAATTTTATCGTTTAGTAAAGAGTTAACTCTTTATCAAACAACAAAATTTTTGACATGACAAAATTGAAAGCATTTGCAGAAAACAAAGGTAGTCTAAAAGCTTTTTTTCTGTCTTCAAAAGGGTAGAAAACATTGTGGGAAAAAGGAGAAAATGCTGGTTACCAGCATTTTCTCCTTTTTCTCACAATGTTTTCAAATGCCTTCTTCTTCAGGGTCGTTAAACTCAGTTTTGTGTAGTGAAGGGTTAACAACCTAACGGAAGAAGGCTATTTAATACATTTTTTGAAAAGAAGAAAACTCTGCTAAGCAACATTTCTACTTTTCCCACAATGTTTTTGTACCCTTCCATAGACAAATCTCATTGTTTCATCTGTAGTCTACAATCGCTTATGTGTGAAGTTTTTTGACCTGGCAAAAAATTAAAACATTAATATATTTGTCATTCTTTACAATTGAGCCTACCCCCCCTTTCAGATTATCTCCCTTTGAAAATTAGCAAATATTTTGATAATTTATTTAAAGACTCTTTTTCTTTTACCATTTTGACTGGACGTCACTCACCAATGATCACAGCTTCCTTTCCACTAAGGAAATTGTTGATAAATGGTATGTACAAAAACCCTTGCAAAACTGCAGTTACCTCCCTTAAAACTTCCAATTGTCATTAAGTTCATGACATTTAGTAGGTTGCTTTTCCCAAGTGACAAATTGTGGCTCAAATGATGAAAGGGTTGAAAATATTGTTGGAAAAGGCTACCATTATTTTCTCCATTCCCCACTTTGTTTTGAAAAGGCTCCTCACTAAGGATCTTTGAAACAGAGTCTCATTGGTAAAGGGGAAGAAAAAAAGATCCAACAGAAAATCATTGTGCCTATATTCTGGTAGTTATGAGTTTAAATTCTGTACCAGCCAAAACACTGAGGACAAATGAGACTCAAGTGATTGTATTCATGTTTGAGAGGAACAAAAATACGAGATTGCGGGTAAAGGTACAAACTTTTCCACTTTTCCTACATAATTTCAAAGATGGGTAAAATTGATGCACTGATGACTAAGGAATTCCTCTGTGCTTAACACTTAATGGTGACATTTTAGTTCCTTCACACATAACTAGGGAATCTGTATGCTTAACAATAAATGGTGACGTTTCAGCTCCTTCCCCCATCTGCACTTTGTGCCTCGCTGTGTGTATAAATATTGTAATCTTAGCTATGCCTATGGTATGATATAATTCTTGAATGTCTAACAAACGCTCAGACAGATGCAAATTATTCCTAACTATTGGCATCAACAGCTACAAGAAACTGTAAAATGCCACCAACTGATTGCAATGAAGTTAAGTGAAGGCTAAGTAAGTTTTAAGGGAGGTAACTGCAGTTTTGCAAGGATTTTTGTACAAGCCAATTACCAACAATTCTTTTAGTGGAAAAGGAGCTTTGATCATTGGTGAGTAATGTCAAACCAAAAGAAAACCAAAGAAAACATGTACATTTATGAAAATTGATATTTTGCTAATTTTCAAAGGGAGATAATCTGAAGGGGGGGTGTTCTTTGTTTTTCTGGTTTCCAACCTTTCAGCCTGCTCTCGCAATGCGATCTAGAGCTTTTTTTTTTTTAAAAAAGGGGTCAAAGAACTTGCAAATCATTGGGTATGGGGTATTGCTATACTATAAAATCCCAAGTTTTAATGACTCAGATGAAGTAGCATTATGAAAATATTGATGCTGGTAACAAGTCTTTTCTTTTTCCACAATGTTTTCTACCTTTTAACTCTTTACCAAACAATTCCAGGTTTTAATGACCCTATGAAAGAAGCCTTTGGAAAACATTGTGGGAAAAGGAGAAAATGCTGGTAACCAGCATTTTCTCCTTTTCCCACAATGCTTTCTACTCTATCAAAAAAAATTAATAAATAAAATGCACCATTTGAGCCACATTGAAATTGTCGTCTGCAACTGCTTTCAATTTGGAGGAGGCTAAAATTTTGTCGTCTGGAAAAGGGTTAAACTCAGGATTGTGTAAGTAAAGGGTGAACATATTGTTGCTTTGATTGAATTTGCGTTTATTTATCGTCGCCACCGGTTTCCCATATGGGCGACGCCCCCTGAAGGCTGTTAGTATTGCTACGGGGGATAGTGCAGATACAGGACGAAACCCATTCTAAGTTTCGCCTGGTTCTTTAACGTGCTCGGTGTATAGCACCGTCACACGGGACCTTGGTTTAACGTCTCATCCGAAAGACAATTAGTAATTTTAGATGGCCAGCCGTGGGAATCGAACCCACACCCGCATGATCACGAGTCTTACGCTCTACCAACTGAGCTATGCGGGCTGGTCACATATTGTTGCCTTGTCATTATGATATTATTACTGAATGTCTAGAAAACATTATGACAGGTGGAAATTACTCCTAACCTTTAGCATCAGCATCTACATGAGGTAGTAAAGTACCACTGGCTGGCTGCTGTAAAGTAAAATGACTATTGGAAAAGTTTTAAGGGAGGTAACTGCAGTTTTGCAAGGGTTTTTGTACAAGCCAATTACCAACAATTCTTTTAGTGGAAAAGAAGCTATGATCATTGGTGAGTAATGTCCAATCAAGAGAAAACCAAAGAAAACATGCAAATTTGTGAAAATTGATTTTTTTGCTAATTTTCAAAGGGAGATAATCTGATGGGGGGGAGAGGTGTTCTTTGTTTTTCTGATTCCAACCTTTCAGCATGCTCTCAAGAGCTTTTTTTTCTTAACTCATTACCAAATGATAATATTTTAGGCTTGTCCAAATCGAAAGCATTTGCAGACGACAAAATAAAAGTGACTGAAAAATTGAAATTTGTTTTGTGAAGAGTAGAAAACATTGTGGGAAAAGGAGAAAATGCTGGTTACCAGCATTTTCTCCTTTTCCCACAATGTTTTCTAAAGGCTTCTTTCTCAGAGTAGTCAAAAGTAGGGATTGTGTGGTAATGAGTTAAAAAAAAAGTCAAAAGAACTTGCAAATCATTGGGTATAGGGTACTGTTATACCATAAAATCCCAAGTTTTAATGACTTGGATGAAGTAGCATTATGAAAATATTGATGCTGGTAACAGGTCTTTTCTTTTTCAACAATGTTTTCTACCTTTTAAAGGCTAGCCTAATACAATCATTTCAGCTCCACGTTTTTTGTTGTCTACAATTGCTTTCAATATGGAAGAGGCTTCAATGTTATGACATGGTAGAGTTTATCTGGACTTTTAATGACCCTGAGAATGAAGGCTTTTGAAAGCATTGTGGTAAAAGGAGAAAATGCTGGGAACCAGCATTTTCTTCTTTTCCCACGTTTTCTGCCTGTCCAACAACAATTTTTTTGTTGTCTACAATGCTTTCAATTTGACAGTTCATCAATGATGCTATGCACTAGGAAGCATCTGTAGATATGATGGGATTTGTCTTTCTGCTTTCTGTCATTTTCTGCTTCTCCAACAATGTTTTCAAAAGCTTTCTTTCTCAAGGTAAAAAAATTTAAAATAACAAAAAATCTTTTGGTATAGGGTAAATGTTTGATACCATGTCATAGACACTTGGTTTTTGACAAACTTTGTCCTGTCTACACCGATATACATGTATATGCTTGAAATTTTACATACTGGGCTATTTGTATGATTTTTTGTTTGGATGGTGTTTTTAATGCTTTTTTCAAAATTATTGTTGTTGTATTGCAGTGGCGAGTGCACCTATCAATGTTTTTCCTGGAGTTTTGTATATCAGTACTTCTCACAAAATTCTTTCCAAACCACCGATTACTTTCTCACATAACCATCGTCAGAACAACAATCAGCCATGGGAGAAGAATGGGTCCTGTTGCCATGACTATCATCAATCCTTGGAAAGAAACCTGCAATATCCCCTTTTCCCACCATGTTTTCTACTGTTCGAAGACGAAATTGCTTCAACCGAGCCGCAATTACATGTACATGTATATTTTAGTCTGCAATCTCTTCAGATTTGGACAAATCTTAAATTTTCCTGGCTATCAAGACTTTAACCCTTAGGTTGCTAAGTGCAACTCACTGACCTTTTGCAGTGTAGATCAAGATCAGACTGCACAGAACGTGCAGTCTGATCTTTGATCTACACTGTCTGATAAGGATATATTGTCCCTCAAGTAATACAAGAGATAGCAAAATTTGGGTTTTTACTATCGGCTCAAAAATTTCATTTCACTTGTTTAGCAGGAAATGGGTTAAAGTGTACCACTTGAGTATATTTCAGCCTTTAAGATGCCACACCTTGAAAGTTCTGCCTACAAATCTTTTTAGTTAGGATAGGTAAAACTTGTACCATTTGATAAAGGATTAAAGGTCCACTAGCAGCCAAAAGTGAACATTGCGGGATCAAAATTCAGACAAATTTAATTCATGTTATTTAAATGTACTGGTTTTTTCATGATTCTGATAATGTATTACACTGTGCAATCTCGCAAAGTTGCAACCGCTGGCAGAGAAATTTCTTGTAAAACTGCTATAAAATTGGCAACTCACAATGATATTCATACTTTTAAGTAGTAGTCTATGAGTTTAATTTGTCTACAATTTGACCCCCATATTGTTTACATTTGGCAGTCAATAGGCCTTTAACCCTCAACCTGGTAACAAGACTTGTTGAAAGCGAACTTTCAAAGTTACAGTAAAAAACCAAATTGTACTACTTTTGGGAGGTAATTTTGGGAGGAAAAATACTTCCTCACAAGACAGTGTAGATCAAAGATCAGACTGCATGTTCTGTGCAGTCTGATCTTGATCTTCACTGGCCACAAAGGGTCCTTGAAGTGCACTTAGCAGCCTAAGGGTTAAGTTTTACAAAGAAAAGGGAGGGTTTAAACAATAAAACAGAGCAAGAGAAGGATCTTGTTATTTATTTTAATTTCAGTTTTTCAAACACCATTTTACTGACATACATCTAATACTGACATAGGAAGAGACATCAGAAAAAGAGAGGGTGGTCTACAGAGGTTTGTCCATCTCCCATTGGTCAGTATCTTTAACTGTTTACCACATAATTCCGAGATTTAACAATCCTGACAGAGAAGGCTTTCGAAAACAAATTGGGAATTTGAGAAAATGCTGGAATCCAGCATTTTTTCCATTTTCCCAAATAGTTTTCTACTTGACATAATCCCGAGTTTTAAGGACCCTAAAAGAGAAGGCATTTGAAAACAATTTGAGAAATGGAGAAAATGCTGGTAACCAGCATTTTCTCCATTTCCCAAATTGTTTTCTTCTCTGACTTGATTCTGAGTTTTTACAGCCCTGACAGGCTTCTAGGCCTCTAGGCTCTTGAAAACAGTTTTTGGAACTGAGAAAATGCTGGTACCCCTTTACCACATAATCTAGAGTTTTAACAATCCTTACAGAGAAGGCTTTTGAAAACAATTTGGAAAATGGAGAAAATGCTGGTATCCAGCATTTTATCCATTTCCTGAATTATTTTCTGCTCTCACATAATCCCAGGTTTTAATGACCCTGACAGAGAAGGCTTTTGAAAATAATTTTGGGAAATGGAAAAAATGCTGGTATACAGCATTTTCTCTATTTCCCGAATTGATTTCTACTCTCACATTAATCCCAAGATTTAACGTCTCTGACAGAGGTTTTTGAAAACATTTTGGAAAGTGGAGAAAATGCTGGTATTCATCATTTTCTCTTTTTCCCAAATTGTTTTCTTCACTTTCATAGATGAATTCCACCATTTGAACCACATCAACTTGTCATCTGCATATGCTTTAACTCTTTACCAAACAATAAAATTATAGACTGGTCCAAATTGAAAGCATTTGCAGATGACAAAATCAATGTGACTGAAAATTGAAATTTGGTTTTGGAAGGGTAGAAAACATTGTGGTAAAAGGAGAAAATGCTGGTTACCAGCATTTTCTCCTTTTCCCACAATGTTTTCAAAAGGCTTCTTTCTCAGGGTTGTTAAAAGTCGGGATTGTGTGGTAAAGAGTTAAATTTGAGAAGTCCAAAAGTTTGTCGTTTGGTAAAGAGTTAATAAATATTCTACAGAATTCCAAGGTCAGACATTTTGTTGCTTTTTTTTTTTCAGATAGTGTAGATCAACATCAAACTACACAGAATATGCAGTCTGATCTTGGATCTACACACTCTGGTGCTTTTTGGGTATTACATCAAAACCACCATAAAATCTCAATATATGGTAACTCTTCACTAGATGAAAAAATGATAGACTTGTTCAAATTGAAAGAATTTGCAGATGACAAATTAACTTTGCATCAAATAATAGTTTTTGTCTATGATAGGTTAGAACACATAATAGGAAATGAAGAAAATACTGGTTAACAGCATTTTCTCTTTTTCTCACTATGTTTTCAAAAGTTTTTTTTGTAGGGCGTTGAAACTCAGGACTTGGTGGTTAAGAGGTATTCAAAAACATACTGGACTACGGGAAACTACAGTATGTTTTCCTTTTCCAACAATGTTTGTAAAAGTCTCTTTCAGGTATCTCTATTACAGTTTTTTCTTTTTTTCTGAAATATCAACAATTATCCCATATTACAGTTAGACACAGAGATTTTTCTATACTGATAGTTTAAAATTGGTGTTGAAAAAAGGTATGATAAGTAGGTATATACAAGTACATATAAATATAAGTTATTCAGGTAAGTCATTTATATAGAAATATGTTTATACAATAATACTCTGTAAGAAATATGGTGACAAAAGGAAAAACAAATGAATAATGTACAAGCATGACATTGTCAAGGCATGAATAGAGAATCTTGTTTTGACTGACAGCATATCAGAGTGATTGAAAAGATCCTACCCTGGCCTAAATCTTTACCAGATAACAAATATGCAGACTTCTCTAAATTGGAAGCATTTGCTGAAGACGGAAAAAATATTGCTCAAAAAATGAATTTTTTAAAAGGATACAAAACATGGTGGAAAAGGAGAAAATGCTGGTAACCAGCATTTTCTACTTTTCCTACCACGTTTTCTACCCTCTCCATTTCTTTCCTCTTTCTTGTATGAAAATCTCATCATTTGAAAAACATTCAATTTCTTGTCTACAAAATTAATGCTTTCAAAATCAACAAGTCTAAAATTATGTTGTCTGGTAAAGAGTTATTTAGGAAGATATCACTGAGCTTGGGTATTAAATAAGAAAAGGGTTCAATATACATGCAGAATATATACGTGTATTAACAAAATATTGGATTTCTTTTTTTTTTCCACATCAAAAACATACACACATACAAATTTACACAATACAAGTATACCCAGTTACAGCATAACAACAAGTAACACAGTTAATTTGTTTTTAATCTGAAGTTAATATGTTTATCATGAATTCATAATCATGATCTTTCAGATGGTTATAAGATTTCAGTGCAAATGCAAGCATGCATTAATCTAGGGCATATGTCTGGGTCATTTGAATGCTTGCATCTGTATTGAAATCTTAATGACCATCTGAAGGATCATGATTATAATGTAACGATGATTAAAAATTTTCTTTGGCAGCCAGTGTAAATCAAGATCAGATTGAACAAAACATACAGTCTGACCTTTAATCTACACCGTTTGATTTGCTTTAACCCTTTACCAGACAACAAAATTTTAGACTTGTTTAACTTGTAAGCATTTGCAGATGACAAATTAGATATAGCTAAAATGATGGAATATGTCTTTGAACGGGTAGATAACATCATGGGGATAGGAGAAAATGCTGGTATCTAGCATTTTCTCCCTTTCCACAATATTTTCCACCTTCCAAAGACAAATTCCAAAATTTAAGTCACATTCAATTTTTCATCTGTAACTGCATTTTGATTTGGATTAGTTCAACATTTTTTTGTTTGGTAAAGAGTTCAAAAATCATGTTTTTTATATACCTGGTACATAAATCAAGAATATTTCCCTGTATTTCTTTTATTCACTGAGGTTAAATCAATTATCAACGCATCCTATTAAGTATAGTCAGTGGATTTTAAAAACACCTGCTAATAGTAAACTTTTTCATATATCCTTACAACATACATATTATTTACCATTTTCACACTATTGCCGAGTATTAACCATTAAACTAACTACGTTCAAACCTAAAATCCTTGTCTATATAGAATCCAAACCTTGGTAACATCTATATGACAGGATAGTTTGGCTTATCAACAAGGCTATAACTACAGGATTTGTATGTCATTGAGCAAATGAGAAAATAAAATTGTCACGATAGATTAGGAACCTATCATTACAAGAGAACACCCCATAAAGGTCAGCTTCATGATTGGGCAAAAATTGCTGGGCTTTAACCAATCAGAGACTTTCTTTTATATTGGTTTAATTCTTTACTGAATGATAAAATGTTTGACTTGACCAAATTGAAAGCATTAGCAGACGACAAATTAAATGTAGATCAAACGATGGGATTTGTCGATGAAAGAATAGAAAACAGTGGGAAAAGGAGAAAATGCTGGTTACCTGCATTTTCTCCTTTTCCCACAATGTTTTCCAAAGGGTTGTTTTCAGGGTTGTTAGAATACAGGATAGTTTGATAAAATGTTTATAAAAAAAGAAAACACATAGAATTCATAGACCCATGCTTACAAAGCATTCTAAATAACAGTCTCATTCTACTTTGGAAAAATTCTGGCATCTGACTGGTCAAAAATTAATCTGTCAGACCTGCGATGAATATTAAAGTTTTCTTTTTAACTCTTTACCAGACAAAAATGTTAAGACCCTGAATCAGAAGGCTTTGAAAAACATTGTAGGAACAATAGCAAATGCTGCTAGTGAGCATGTTCTCATTTTCCCATACTGTCTACCCATTTCACAGATAAATTCCATCCTTTGAGTCAAATCTACATTGTCCTCTGTAAATTCTTTAAATTACGGACAAGTCTACACTTTCGTCATCTGGCATCCAGTTCACCCTTTACAAAACAAAACCAACTTCTAACAACCCTGGGTAAGAAAGCCGTTTGAAAACATTATGGAAAAGAAGCAAATGCTGGTAACCAGCATTTTCTCCTTTTTCCACAATGTTTTCTACCCTTTTAGAGTCAGGTTCTAACAATTGAGCCACATTTTATATGTCGTCTGCAATAGCTTTGAATTTGGTGCAAAGTTCTCATCTGGCACCAAATCAATCGCAGTTAGAATCCTGAAACAATATGAATATATATATAATTAAGCCATGCTCTGTGAAAAGGGGGCTTAATGCATCTTGCGAAAAGTATCGAGCCAGGTCAGCCTGCACAGGCTGACCTGAACCAAAACTTTTCACAGTTGATCAATTTTCTGTATGTCCAAGGATCAGTCTACCTCATGATTAAGTTGGTTGTTGATAAAGAAAAAAATGGCTGTAATGGAACCATAGGTATGGGGTGGCTTCCTTGGTATGATGGATTACAGAGATGCATTAAGCCCCCTTTTGCCAGAGCATGGCTCATATATTTGGCTGTCTGAGAGGAAAAAAAATCTCTTTTTTGATAATAACATGATTTAGTAAATGGATTATCTCCCTTGAGTTGTCTTTCAATACGAGTTATCTTTCCAATTGTCTATCTTAGAAAAACACCAATCATCATAAGTAGTACACATGTGACCAAGGACTGTACTGCCTTTGGTGCAGCACCAATCACTTCTGCCTCGTAATTCCAACTGGCATGGACAACTCTGTTGTATAGGGGCTGTGTAGGTCTGTAGTTCAAGCCAATTTTGTCCTTCTCTACCAATGCCCTGTTTGTAACTTTGATGTGAAGCATTTTACGGAATTCAGCCAACTGGAATAACATTTGAAACAAGAAATATCTTTAAAAAAAAGATAGACGGCGTAAGATATACTAGAATATGAATATTTAAACTCTCTTGTGGCTAAATGTGAAGTAAAGCATTGAAAATTAACCTCATGAGCAATTGCCTCTTTTTCCTCACTGTTTTTCATTTTGTTGAAAAGCAGTATTGGGTTATTGGATAATGCCTATTTCCAAATAGCACAAGACAATAATCATTCCTTACTACATTAGTTGGCTATGGCATGAATCAAGGCCCCAGGATATTGATTAGTGGTAGAAATGCTTGTTTATAGTGGTTTCATAAATGTACGGGTAAATTTGCCAGCTGGGGCCAGCCGAATAAAAATGTGCACATTTTGACCAATCACGAATTACCATATATTAATTCTTTATCAGTACCAAAAAGTAGGTCAAAATCCAGCACATTAGGCTCTGCTAAAAAAGAAAGTCATTATTTATGATGACAATTGAGTGACATTGAATTTTTTTGTACTGTTACAGTACCAACCCAAAGCATACCGGTATACAGACATCAATTTTAAATGTTGCCGAAATAGCGGAAGATTGCTGTCTGTGATAGGATAGAAAACATCATTTGAAAAGGAAAAAATGCTGGTTACTAGCATTTTTTTCTTTTCACACAATGTTTTCATAAGTCTCCTTTATTGAGGTTGTTAAAAAGTTGGCATTGTGTGGGTTGATAAAACAAACAAAAAAAAAAACCATGGTAAAAACCCAATGTAGTTAAATTCTGTTTGAATCTAGAAGCAGACTTGTGCTGCAAGTAGACAGTATTTCTTCCATGAACTTTACAGGAGAAATTATAGTATGTGATGAAAGAATTTCTGTATGCCTGCGTTGAGTGAAAAACAGTTGAATCTTACTATCACTTTTGGATATGATTAATTTTGCTTATCAAAGAAAAAAATGAGAAGGATTTTTATCTACTAGTTCACTCAAAAGAACATTATCTGACCATTGGGTTTTGATTGCCTTGTAATTTATGACCCCACTGATGCAGAGTCACACATTACTTCAAACCCTGACATTTCTCATCAGATTACAAATAATGTCCAGAGTGATGAGAAAAGAAAAAAAAAAAAACTTCTTCATGACTGTAATGAGGACCAACCACGATCTTGATTCAAAAACGTAACTAGGACTTGGTAAAATTTAAAAGAATTAAACTTCACAAGGTTTACAGAGATGTAATCTATATAGTCAATAAAACAGCTGATAGGAAGGAAAAGGTGTAGTGTATTCTAACAAGAGGGCCATGATGGCCCTGTATCGCTCCACTGGCTTTTTAACCCGTTACCATACAAATTGAAGTGTTAATGACCCTGAAAGAGAAGGCTTTCAAAAACATTGTGAGAAAAGGATAACATGTTGTCAGCCAGTATTTTCTCCTTTTCCCACAACGTTTCCTAACCTATCAAAGACAGAAACAGTCATTTACGCTACATTCAATTTTGTCTTTTTGCAATGGCTTTAAACTAGGTACAGAAAAAAAAAATTGTCATTTCTTAAAGAGTAAAATCATGCGCTTAATTGGCATTGACAGAGACATACAGCACAAAAAGTCTGTATGGTAATAAACTTACTTTGAAAACATAACCTCCACCCCGCCTACCAAACAGAAACAGTCATATCTTTTTACATGCAGATAATGTCAGTGAATACAAGCAGGTTTATTCATTAGCATGAAAGGTAAAGTTCCGAAAAAATTTGAGTGATAGAAACCTTACTTTAAATTAAACATTCCATTCATGTGAGCATAACCATTAGTATCAAAATAAATCACTCTCCCTTAAAACAGAACATTTCCTCTCCAAATAACTTGAATACCAAACTCCAATAATGTATAAGTGCAGTTTGATAATCAAGGGAGGTAAATAGTAACAAACTTTATCTTGTATAACAGGAGTTATTTCCCTTGATTACTATTTTAAATTACAGTCACTATATATATATATAAGCCCATGTTAAACTTGTGATCTCCGGGGCAGAGCCAATTTTGACCCCAGGGCTATAATATAAAGGAAGTTTATAGAGGTCCATTAGATAAAGCTACATGCCGAATTTGGTAGCCCTGGGCCTTATGGTTTCAGACAAGAAGATTTTCAAAGATGTTCAATAATTTTCAGTTTTGTTGCCATGGAAACCAGAGTTTTTGAAGGAATCAAATTCTTTCAGGAAATTCTAAAGAGGACCATGGCAGGATCATTTCTGTGAAGTTTCGTCAAATTTGGATGGGTAGTTTCAGAGAAGAAGAAGTTTGAAAAACAAGTTAACGCACGCACAGACGGACGGACGGACGGACGGATGGATGGACGCACACACGGACGGACGGACTGACGCACGACGGACCATGACATAAGCCCGCTGGCCTTCGGCCAGTGGAGCTAAAAATCGAATGCTATAAATAGAACACTGCACTGCAGATTTTGCTTGAGCTGCCGATGTGAGGAAGGCAAATGATTGTTTTCAAAATTTTTTCAAGATTTTTTAATCCTTTGGTTTACCATCCATCATTGTAATTTATTGAAAAATATTTGTAAAGAATATCTCCAGCAGTAAGAAGAGGTAATTCTGCTTTATTTTACGTCTATTCATGTATAGAGAATCAGTACTGATCGTCTGACGTCATTTAAACAAATAAGCAGACCCTTTACCTGTGGGAAAAAAGACAGGTTTTCGTGGGATAAAGGGGTGGATTTAGCGAGTTAGTAACAGATATGGATCATAACGCTCTGCTGTCTTGTCTAAATTTACAAAGTTGATTAAGGATAACTGGGGTCACCCTTTGTCTTAGATAGCCAATATTTCATGAATATAGCCAGGTCGGGAATTTTTTAAGGCGAAGTTTTTTCGCCGTGCAAGCTTGACGAGGCAAAGTTGAGCCATTGAAGGTGACTTCTTCGCCAACGTCGCCATGTAGCTTGTTCCCTGCTTCACCCTTTCTCCACTTGTCTCGTGAGTTGAGACAAAAACTGAAGAATTGCCTATTAAAAAAAACTTTCGCCACTTATTTTTGCCAGTTAAAGAAAAAATTCGCCACTTGTTCAGAATTTTCGCATTTGGTGAAAATGGCGAACGGCAGCGCGGGCCCTGACTTTATAACTCTTTACCAAACGACAAAATTTTAGACTAATCCAAATTGAAAGCACTTGCAGATGACAAAATAAACATAACTCAAAAATTGAAATTTGTTTCCAGCAGGGTAGAAAACATTGTGGGGAAAAGGAGAAAATGCTGGTTACCTGCCTTTTTTCCTTTTCCCACAATGTTTTCAAAAGGCTTCTATCTCAGGCTCATAGAAACCAGGGATTATTTGGGAAAGGGATACTGAAAAGCACAGTATGCTAGGTAACATTGAACATTAAAGGCAGCTAGTGCCTTTCAAAAATACATAGATTATCACCAAATCTTTACAATGACGTCAAATTTGATGACCCTGAATGAAAAGGCCTTTGAAAACATTGTGGGAAAATGAGAAAATGCTGGTAACCAACATTTTCTCCTTTTCCCGAAAATGTTTTCTACCCTGTCAAAGACTGAAATCATAATTTTAGCAACACTTAATTTGCCATCTGCAAATGCTTTGAATTTGGTTCAGTCCAAAATTTGTCATTTGATAACGTGTGACTCAATGAGTGGAGAGTAAACCTTGGTAAATGACGACGTAAACGTACCTGACTATTGCTGATCTTGATTGTGTTAAGCATCATTGTCCATACGACATGTTCGTTACAGCCTGGCGTGGTCAAACCACCATCGTATCGGACAAAGTTGTAAGCTCTACCCTGATTCGGACCTGACTTCAAATCTTGGAAGGACAGATCTCGCAGCGTGAATCCAGTGATGGCCTGGTTGGCATCTGAAATATGAATCGTAATTACATTCCAGTTCTAACCATTTACCACACAATCCCATGTTTTAACGGCCCTAGAAAAAAGCCTTTTGAAAACATTGTGGGAAAAGGAGAAAATGCTGGTAAACAGCATTTCCTCCTTTTCTCACATTGTTTTCTACCCAATAAATCTCATTATTCAAGCTGCATTTAATTTGTTATTTGAAAATACTTTGAATTTGGGCAAGTCTAAAATTTTGTCATTTGATGAAGAGTTAATACAAGAAAACATGTTTTTCATTGGCTAATTGTGATGGACAGTGTTTGCTAGGGTCACTGACTGACTGTATGGTGTTTAACGCTGTTTTTAACATTACTTCAGTTATATTGTGGCAGCCAGTGCACCTATCCATGCTTTCCTGGAGTTTCTTTTTTACCAGTACTCAACACAATATTCTTTCCAAGCCACTGGCTGCTTGCCCAAATAACCATTATCGAAACAATGATCAGCAGTGAGAGAGGAATTAATCCTGTCACAATGACTATCATCAATCCTCGGAGAGAAATTCGCTTTGCTGGGGATCGAACCAGCGACCTCCTGTTCTTGAGTCCTGTATGCTACCTACTGCGCTACCAGCCCCAGCGTACAGTATTGAATGAGAGATATAAAATATTGTAAAAGGACATTACTTCGATGAGGTTAACTCATCACTCATCTCAGCCACTTTGATTTAACATAGCCGAGCCCTGGTAGCTCAGTCGGTAGCGTGCAGGACTTGAGAACACGGGGTCGTGGGTTTGATCCCTGGCTAAGCCAATTTCTTTTCAAGGATTGATGATAGTCATTGTGACAGGATTCATTCCTCTCCCACCGCTGACCATTGTTTCGATGATGGTTATGTGGGAAAGCAGCCAGTGGCTTGGAAGGAACATTGTGCGGAGTACCAATTAAAAAGGCTCTAGGGAAGCATGGATAGGTTCACTGGCTGCCACGATATAACTGAAATAATGTTGATAACGGTGTTAAACACGATCAATCAATCTGTTTTAACATACCTTTAAATTTGACATCAGGTAATTTGGAAATTATTGGAGAATAATTAGTATTTTCTGCTCCAACCTGAAATGAAAGGAAAAAAAATAGAACTAGATCTAGCATTCTCAAACTTAGATGGTTTTTCCAGTTTCTTTTTTCAGTGTAAACTGAGACCTGATTAAAAATATCTGTGTTTAGGGTTTTAGGTCCGAGATGCTGTCGGTAGGGTAGGTAGGGATTTTTTTAACCAGAAACTTTTTACATGGACCATGTAACGAAATCACACCTGACAGATTTTTTTTCCCAATCCTAGCATACAAAGTTTAGGGTCAGCAACATTTTCTAGGTAGGGTCGGGAAACTCTAAAAACAGATATCTTTTTGATGGCCTGATCCAGAGATTTATGTAGTTTTTTCTTTTTGCTGTTAACCCTTTCCCAAACAACAAAATTTCAGATTCATTTTTGAAAGCATTTGCTGATGTCAGCCGTAACCCTAACTATTAACACACCTGGGAAAGAAGCCTTTTGAAAACATTTTAGGAAAAGGAGAAAATGCTGGTAACCAGCATTTTCTTCTTTTCCCACAATGTTTTCTACCTTATCAAAGAAAAATTGCACCATTTGAGCCACATTTAAATTCTGTCGTCTGCAAATGCTTTCAATTTGGACAAGGCTAAAATTTTGTCGTCTGGTTAATGTAGCTCAAATGATAATTTCTGTCTTTGAAATGGTAGAAAAAATTGTGGGAAAAGGACAAAATGCTGGTTACTAGGACTTTCTCCTTTTCCCACAATGATTGAACCAGCAACCCCCTATTCTCAAGTCCTATGCGCTATTAACTGAGCCACCGGGGCTCTACTATAAAAGTTCCAGTTGCTGGCAGAAAAATGTATTGTAACACTAGAATTAAAACTTGGCTACTTTTGTTCTAGTTTTACGATACATTTTTCATCAAGCTGGTTACCAGCATTTTCTCTTTTTCTCACAAAGTTTTAAAAACCCTTTTCTTTACGGTTGTTTAAATCTTTGGATTGTTAATAAAGGGTTACCTCTTCACAAACGATAAAATTTTGGATTTGACCAAACTGAAAGCACTTGTACATGACAAACTAAATGGCATTGAAATGGTGATATTTGTCTGTTTATGTGGAGAAAACACTGTGGGAAAAGGAGAAAATGCTGGTTATCAGCATTTTCTCCTTTTTCCACAATGTTTTCACAAGCTTTTTATCTCAGGGTCCATTAAAATTCGGGATAGTGTGGTCAAGAGTGAGAGAGATGTACTGTGCTTACCTCAAACCAAAACCCAACCACTGCTAATCCGTCAAACTTTCCAGCGGCTTTTCCGAGGGACCCGTAACTTTCATTGTAGTGGACAATGTGAAGCTGAAGAGAGAACCATAGATACTGATTTAAGTCTTTACCAAACGACGAAATTTTTGACGGGTCGAAATTGAAATTTTAGACGGGTAGCAATCGACAAATTAAATGTTGAACAAATAATGAACTTTGTCTTTGAAAGGGTAGAAAAAATTGTGGGACGAGGGGAAAATGCTGGTTACCAGCATTTTCCCCTTTTCCCACAATGTTTTCAAAAGTGCTTTTCCTTAGGATTGTCAAAAGTTGGGATCATGTGGTAAAGGATTAAAGACTGAAGGTGTCAACTTTGGCAAAAGGGAGTTAAATGTATTATTTCAAGCAATTCATCGCATAATTATATATCCTTAAAATCCATTTTGTCTACCAACCATATGAATTATGATGTAGGCTGATCCTTTGACATGCAGAAAATTGACTAATGGCAAAGAGTTTTGACCCAAGTCAGCCTGCACCAACTGTACAGGCTGACCTTGGTCGATTTTTTTAGCAGACGCATTAAACCGCTTTTCACAAAGCTTGGCTCATTTTGATGGTATCAATACAATAAAATACGATAATTTTAAGTATTTAGGCCCCTGGCCCATACACAGCTACATATAAAAGGAGTTACATGTCATACAATTTATTTACAAAGAGTGATGCTAAGTATATAACAAACTTCTACACTCAAAGTTAAACTAAAGAATTGTGTCTAGATCTAGTTCTGTGATAATTGAAGGTCATATGCTTTCGTCAAGAACTTTTGGAAACATTTGTAGGAAGACATTATCACATCGGTATGGGTTTCCCTTTGAAAGCTGACAAAATTTAATAGCAAAGTTTTTGCACCAGAGTGACACAGACAACAACAGGGCTATGGCAATACCTTAACATTTTGTTTGAAAACAGACAAGGTGAAAAATGGCCTTTTACAAGCAAATTCTCTTTTTCTTGACAACGTTTTCAAATACATGTATCTTTCCTCTGCAAACATGCTAAAAGTTGTATTTTTTTTCCAGAAGTTTAATCTGCAACTTGGTGACAGTGGTGTGAAGATAGAGTTTCCACCTCTTACCTTTAAAGATTCATCTATGCTTTCTTGCAGCCAGTTTTTAACCCATTTCATATTTATTTTATTAAACAAAAATCATTCTTGTATCTTCATGCCAAATGTTGCCCCTGAGGGTTGCAAGGTTGCATATATTAAGACCGACAAAGATACATTTCATTTTCTTGAGGCCAACAAAGAAGTCACTGTTGTGACGTTTCTGGTTTTTAAACCAGAGATTTCTAATAATGGTATTTATCCCTTACAGCATATATACCTGTAATTTATCTATGGTTACACAGCTGACTAAATACTGAATCATTCTACAGTCTATCAAACTTATACAGCGTTTTTTTTCTTTGGCTATAAGGATGTACCTTTAAGGTTTCTGATTCGAATCCCATGATGAATGTGGTCAAACTTTCGAACAAACAGCACAGCAGTGCAAGTGCTGGTTAAGGTTTCCATGAAGCATTCATTAAGAGTGATTAATAGAAGTTGTAAGAACTTGTTTCATGATCAATGTAAAACAAACTAGAGCTGTCACTGAATGTGACTTTATACCCCCACCAGCGCTTTGACAGTATTTTGTACACAGACGGACACATGGACGGACACACAGATGGACGGACACACAAACAGACAGCTGATTCCAGTATACCCCCGAAAACATTCTTTTTGCTGGGGTATAATGATGTTAAATCCTTGAACATTTTTTACCAGACAAAAAAAGTCCTAGGCTTGTCCAAATTGAAAGTATTTGCAGACAACAATTTAAATGTGGCTCAAACGGTGGAATCTGTCTTTGAAAACATTCTGGGAAAAGGAGAAAATGCTTGTTATCAAAAGGCCTCTTTCTCAAGGTGGTTAAAATTCGTCACAGTGAGGTAAAGGGGTAATACATGATTCCAAGTTCTAAAACGAGCTTGAGGAAGAGGGCTTTTGAAAACATATTAGGAAAAGTAGAAAATGCTGGTTTTCAGCATTTTCCATTTTTCCCACATTGTTTTCTACTTTTCCCACATTGTCTTTCAGCCTGTCAAAAACTTCAGTTCATTTGAACTACTTTCAGATTTGTCGTCTGCAGATGCTTTCAATTTGGAAGAGTCTAAAATCTGTCATTTTGGAAAAGATTTAATGGATTACCTCAAGTGGGTATTTCCTGCCGTTATGAGTGTGTTCTGAACCTTCGTTGTTATTTCTTCCCCAGTGAAAGTGGAACTGCGCTACCTTGAAACGCCCATGAAGGTCTCCTTTGTGTATGTAAATGTTGTCGTTGTTCACATCCACTTGGACTATAGCAAAGTGACAAAAATGTAAATTTGATGTGTGATATAAATTACATGTATGTTGATTTTTATGGTATGTATAAATTATTTAAACCTATACCCCACAATCCCAACTTTCAATGACATGATGACAAAGAAAGCTTTTGAAAACATTGTGGGAGAAGAAAATAAATATTTAAACCCTTTTTTTTCCATTTTTGTAGTTCAATATGAAGAAGAATAATAAACTGTAACGTCGACAGCAATAGATAACCGCTCTCAATACGTGTTTTTATTTGGCTGATTCCAAAATCTAGCAAGGTTGTTCCAAATACACATACATGTACATAGACACATATTTTTTGGTAACGCAAAGATAAATGTCTATTTACCACATAAGACAAGAAAAGGACCATCTCTTATCGTGTAAGTTTCCTATGATGTGAATAAAAACCCTACGGTATGGAATAGCAGTACCATTATGCTTGTATATATTCGTATTATAAATGTGTGAGCAAATTGGCCTACAGGGTCCTGGGGTCCATTTCAACAAACAGCGTAGATTTACGCCAATTTTTGAGGGATTGAATAAACTGACGTAGGATCCCTACTATACTCAAACATATGAAGTGGCGTAATGTTATCCAAATTCTTAATAAAATGGTAAAGTTACGTAGTTCAGTGAAACTTGCTTTTAGACTTAATGCTTACTTACAAAAATTGCGTACGCAAATTTCGTGCGTACGCAGTTTAGTGAAATGTGCCCCTGCTGAATAAACGTGCACATTTTTTACCAATTACTAACTACCATCTATTTATTCAATTTCATTATGCCAAGAAGTAGATCAAAAGCCAGCACACTCAGCGACACAGAAAAAAAAAGGCATAAAAAAATAAAACTATTACTTGTATGTCCATTGTTCTTGATAGTTCCATCGATCGTTTGATCATAATTTATGAACTCTAAAGTATTGAGAGCTTTGGCAGAATCGAACTGGGCTACTTTAACGGAGGTGATGGCAGGAATGTCGATGGGAGACTGCATCTTTCCCGAGCAAGTTGCATAATATGTGCTCCATGTATCCACTCCTATAAAAATGAAAGAAAAAAAAAACTGAGCTGCAATCTGGCAAAATAGGGCTTAATGCACCTCTGTGATGAATTAAACAAATTAAGTCATCATAATAGTTATAGAGCCATAAAATCCATGTTGTCTAAATCTAAAAAATAGCTGAATCATAGGTAGGATGGTCCTTGGGCATGCAGAAGATTTATCACACTCAAAAAGTTTCAACCCAGGTCTACCTGCACTGACTGCCCAGGCTGACACAGGACAATACTTTTTTTAACAAATGCATTACGCCCCCTTTTCACAGAGCATGGCTCATAATTTTTTATTGCTGTCTTTTTAAACTCTTTACCACAAAGCAACCTTGTACACTTGTCCAAATGGTAAAAGTACTTCTTCTGAGAGTCATAAAAAACACAGAGGATATTTGTTTTTTACAGTGAAAGATCAAAATTTATTTCATCAAGTGAACATCATCGGTAATATTTTCAAGAGTGGTGCAGCCACGAGTGAAAATATTACCAATGATGTTCACTCGATGAAATAAATTTCTATCTTTCACCGTAAAAAAACACAAAAATTCTATTTATTTCATGCTTTTAACCCTTTCTTAAGGGGGGTGGGGAAGGACTTAATCAAAATCCAGTACAGTTCTTTTTGGTTATTCCCCATGGCGTACCCCCTCCGCATAGCAACGCATTACAATATTAAGTCAAGCGCGACAAATTTAAGGTAAATTTCTCATATTTCCATCTGGTTGTGAGGCACGCGCATTTTACCTAGGTAACTAGTGCGCGGGAACAACTGTTTCGGCCTTCAATTGAAGAGTTAGAATATAAAAATCTGTATTTTCACGGTCGTAACCATGAAATATCAAAAAATATTTCACCGATATATCTTGATAACCTACCGGAAAGCATGATATAAAGGATTTTCTTGTAAAGCTTGAAGAATGGTTGTTGAAAAAAAACAAGGTTAAATGATAAATTGAAAAAAATGAAATAATGTTGAAAACAGTGTTAAACACCATGGCTTGGGAAGAATATTGTGCCAAGTATTGGTAAATGAAACTTCAGGACAGCATGGGTAGTTGCACTGGTTACCACGTTATTAATGAAATAATACTGAACACAGTGTTAAACAAACAAACAAACAAACAAACAAACAAACCTTGATGGCCCACATAATCCCAAGAGTAACTTGCAGGTTGAGCTGTAAATGTAAAAAAGAAAGACAGATGTACATGCATATATAATGGACTGAATACTGCATATATACACATGTTGAAAAATTTGCAAATTACACATTACAGACATTCTGTGTACAGAAATGTTTGCGAATACAAGACACTCGCTACTTGTTGGTATACTTGTGGTAAAATACACGAACAGAAATGTTTACGAATTTTTTCAAATTCGTGAAATCGCAAAAATTTCGTCGCAAAAATTTCCACATATACAGTACCTTTCTTATCTAACTCCTATAGTACCAAATTCATTAAATGAAACTTTAAAGCCGATAATAAAAACCAGAATATTGCTATTTTAAACATATTTTTCAGAGAAGAAAAATATGTACCTGTCAGACAGTGTAGATCAAGATCAGACTGCATGTTCTGTGCAGTTTGATCTTGATCTACACTGTCTGCAAAAGGTCAGTGAGTCTTGCATAGCAGTCTATAGGATAATCCCAAGAGCACCAAATAAACACAATAGACAATATCAGTCTAAAAATAAGAACTGAATAAACGCAACATCATATTTGCTCTTGTCTGTATTGTTTCATAAAAGCGGACAGTGTAGATCATAGATCAGACTGCTCAAAAATGCAGTCTGATCTTGATCTACACTGGCTGCAGAGGCAACTTTAGTAGTGAAAAGCCTTATAAATGTTACGTTAACTCCAACAGCGCTTATTACAACTTGAAGTCCCTTTGTAGCCTGCATAGATTGAGACCAGACTGCACGAAAAGTTAAGTTTGATCTTTGATTTACACTGTCTGTATTGTTGAGACATTCTGGAACAGTACCACCTAAAAACTGCAAACATTTGTGCCTTATTTCTTTTACTGAAATTGCATGTAAAGTTTATTAGCCGCTCTAAAATTTAAAGCTACATTTAACTAATAACCGCAAGTGACCTTGTTTGAAAGGGTATTTAAAAACATTGAGAAGAATGGAGAAATCAGAGATCTGGTAATCAGCAATTTTTCATTCCCCAACAATGTTTTCTAGCCTATTAAAGACAAATTCCATCATTTGAACCACATTTGAATTGTCAGCTACAAATGCTTTCAATTTGGACAAGTCTACTTTTTTGTCATTGGGTAAAGGGTTAAATGGTACAATTCAAAATCAAATGCAATTTAACAACCGCTTTGCTTACTTTTAGCCGCTACTGTGCTTTTAAGGTAATCCACCCATCATTAAATTATCGTCTTGAACATTCAGGTGGTCATTAAGATTTCAGGGCAGTGCAAGCATTTGCAAACCAGGGGCACATTTCACTACACTGCGTATGCACGAAATTTGCGTAAGCAGCTTTTGTAAGCAAGCACTAAGTCTGAAAACAAGTTTCACTGAACTACATAACTTTACGATTTGATTAAGAATTTGGATAACATTACATCACTTCATATGTTTGGGTAACGAAGGGATCCTACGTGTGTTTATTCAGTCCCACAAAAAATGGAGTAAATCTGCGCAGTTTGTTGAAATGGACCCCTGGATAATTGTTCTTGGTCAATCAATGCTTTCATCTGCACTCAAATCTTAATGAACATCTGAAGCATCATGATTATGACATAATGATGGACATATTGCCTTAACCTCCAACCTAATTATCCCTAGTTTTTACAACCTTCAGGAAAAAGACTTTTCAAAACATTGTGGGAAATGGAGAAAATGTGGGTTAACACCATTTTCTCCTTTTCCAACAATTTTTAACTCTTTACCAAACAATCCCTGGTTTTAACTGCCCTAGAGAAGAAGAAATTGGAAAACTTTGCAGAACAGGGAGAAAATGCTTATTCCGCAAAGTTTTCTACCCTTCCACAAACAAATATCAATTCTTGAGTCCCATTGAATTTGTCGTCTGCAAATGCTTTCAATTTGGTCAAGTCCAAAATGTTGTTGTCTGGTACAGGGTTAATACTTTTCAGAGAAAAAATTCACGAAATTTGAACTATACATTTCATAAGTTGTCTGCAAAAGCTTTGGATTTGAAAAAGTCCAAAATTATGTCATTTGGTAAAAAGATAATTAGGATCTGACATGAGTTGGCGTTGAGGTAAAATTTTATTAAACGAGTCTAAAGAAAATGTTATTAACTCTTTACCAAACAATCCCGACTTTTAATGACCCTGAAGAAGAGGACTTTTGAAAACATTGTGGGAAAAGGAGAAAATGCTGGTAACCAGCATTTTCTCCTTTTCCCACAATGTTTTCTACCCTTCCCAAGATAAATTTCAATTTTTAAGTCATATCCATTTTGTCGTCTGCAAATGCTTCCAATTTGGGCAAGTCTAAAATTTTGTCGTTTGGTAAAGAGTTAAGGGAGCCTTTGGCGAGCTTAATAACATTTTTTCTTGATGAGTTTAATAAAATTTTTATCTCATGCGCCAATGAATGTAAGATTCTTTTTATCACATAGCAATATTTCACAAATCATAGATAAGAAGATGCAAAACCATCTATAGATGCACACGAGGTAATATCAATAAAACCCATTCTCCTCTACGAAATACGTACAAAATGACGTCAAAAATGATGTCACTCAATTGTGATATTACACGTGTATGAGATAAGAAAATTTGTAATGGGTATATTACACCAAAAACAAGGGAGGTTATGTGATAAAATTAGGATAATAACTGGACAAACCTGAAGAAAAGCTTTTCTTTACTTCTCTGCTACCAAGAGGCTGCAGGGGCCTGTAGTTGAAATCAAGTTGATAGTTTTGGGAAGCAGTGGAGGCTAACTGCTTCAACTCACGGAACTTTTCAAGCTGAAACCGGGATTAATAGAGATTAATTCCGTGTTCTCATTAGCTCAGCTGTTTTTGAAGAAAATGTCGGGGTACTGTCATAGCCCATTTGTTGTTTGATTGATTGATTGTATGGTATTTAATGCCATTTTTGACATTATTTCAGTTATATTGTGACGGTACCTATCCATGCTTTCCTGGAGTTTCTTTTACCAGTACTTCACACAATATTCTTTCTAAACTACGGTTGCTTTCCCACATGACCATCATCGACAAAATGATCAGCGGTGCGAGAAGAATAAATCCTGTCGCAATGACTATCATCAGAAAAAAATTGGCCAAGCCGGGGATCAAACCAGCGACCTCCTGTTCTCGAGTCCTGTTGTTGTTGTCCGTGTGTGTGTTCTGCATTGTTGTGCAAAAACTATGACATTCTACAATATCTCTGTCGTTACTAACGATATTTAATTTAAACTTTAACTAGTTGTTTACTATCAAAAGGGAAACCATACATCAGGGTCGGGTTATCATAGAAATATTTTTGACACAATTGTGCCCCTTTTTCAAAGTAGAGTTTTCAATGAAAATCAATCTATTTCTAAAGTAACTGCAGCTGGATGTTGGCAACAGCATGGGACACTCTTGTTTTTCTCGGTATATTCACAATTTCTCACAGGAAAATAAACAGGAGGGCCATGATGGCCCTGAAGTCGCTCACCTGAGTCTATTGACCAAACATGATCTACTTTCAATCTCTATTGAGATATTATGACAAACATTCTACCAAGCTCTCACAATTATTGGACTGAAAAATTGGCTTCTAGCTTGTACACAAGCTTTTTCTAGAATTTCTTTCAGTGACCTACTTTTTAATTAAAAATAGCCTATTTTCCTATTGTAGATATCAAAACAAAGATTCCGACAACCTTTCATATGTATTGGACAGATGATGTGGCCTCTAGAGTGTACACAAGGTTTATCCAAGATTTCATATGGCGACCTAGTTTTTCACCCAATGTGATCCATTTTCAATTTCATCAATAAAACATTATGACTAATTTTCATAAGTATTGGACAGAAAATGTTGACTCTAGAGTTACACAAGGTATTTAAAGATTTGACCTGGTGACCTAGTTTTTGACCTGATGTGACCCATTTTCAAACTCATACAAGATATCAAGACAAACATTCTGACCAAGTTTCATGAGTATTACACTGAAAATGAGGCCTCTAGAGCATACACAAGGTTTTCCTAAGATTTGACCTAGTGACCTAGTTTTTGACCCAACATGACCCATTTTCAAAGTTGTCTGAGATATCATCAAGGCAAATAGTCTGACCAACTTTCAAAATTTTCAACTGAAAATGTTGCCTCTAGAGCGTACACAAGGTTTCTCTAAGATTTGAACTAGTGACCTAGTTTTCGACCCTACGTGACCTATTTTCAAACGTGTCCAAGAAATCATCCAGACAAACATTCTGACCAAGTTTCATGAGTATTGCACTGACAATGTGGCCTCTAGAGCGTACACAAGGTTTTTCCAAGATTTGAGCTAGTGACCTAGTTTTTGACCCGACACGACCCATTTTCAAACTCATACAACATATCATCATGAAAAACGTTCTGACCAACTTTCAAAAGTATTGGACTGAAAATGTGGCCTCTAGAGCGTACACAAGGTTTTTCTAAGATTTGACCTAGTGACCTAGTTTTTGACCCGACATGACCCATTTTCAAACTCATACAACATATCATCACGACAAACTTTCTGAGCAACTTTCAAAAGTATTGGACTGAAAATGTGGCCTCTTGAGCGTACACAAGGTTTTTCTAAGATTTGACCTAGTGACCTAGTTTTTGACCCGACATGACCCATTTTCAAATTCATACAAGATATCTTCACGACAAACTTTCTGACCAACTTTCAAGAGTAATGGACTGAAAATGTGGCCTCTAGAGCATACACAAGGTTTTTCTAAGATTTGAACTAGTGACCTAGTTTTTGACCCGACATGACCCACTTTCGAACTTGTCTGAGATATCATCAAGGCAAACATTCTGACCAAGTTTCATGAGTATCAGACTAAAAATGTGGCCTCTAGAGCGTACACAAGGTAAAAGTTGACGACGGACAAAGCATGATCACAAAAGCTCACCATGAGCACTTCATGCTCAGGTGAGCTAAAAATGAAGCACAGACTACAATTTTTTTTTGCTTTTGGCAAGGTCAGTAACATTTATTTGTTTGTATGCATGTATGATGTTTAACACAGTTTTCAAAGTTTTTTCATTCATATTGCAGAGGCCAGTGCACACATTCATGCTTCCCTGGAGTTTCTCTTACCAGTACTTAGCTTACTGATCTTTCTAAGCCAAGGCTGCTATGCAATCGTTGAAACAATGAGAAAGGAATTAATGCTACTGCAATGACTATCATCAATCCTCCTAGAAAAATTTCACTGATTACAGCCCATGACCAATAAAAAACAGACTGAAAAAGCCATAGCTTTACAAAATTGGCCTCTACCAATGGAATAAAGAACAATTCCTCCCACCATTTTCTCCCTTTTCGCACAATGTTCTCTTTCCTTCAAAAGATAAATTCAATCTTTTGAGCCACATTCATTTCATCATCTGGAGATACTTTCAATTTCACCTAGTCTAAAATTTTGTTATCTGAGAAGGAGTTACAGACAAAATGTCATCCATTAAAGATTATACCGTATTTCACCTAATGAATGTGCTGGGGTGCCATGCAAAACACCGACAGGGCGCTGTTATTTGGCCTTCAACATGCGAAAAGGGGCATTCAGAAATTTGCTTAAAGTGTCGTCCCGGATCAGCCAGTGCAGTCCGTGCTGGCTGATCTGAGACAGCACTTTACGACAACATTAGAGTTTGTCCCTCAGTATACTTGTGTGAAACAGAAAATGACACATGATTGGAAAGTATCGTCTCAGATCAGCCTGCCCGGACTGCGCAGGCTGATCTGGGATGACACTTTACACAAATGTCCAAATGCCCCTTTTCGCGTATTGCAAGCCATTTCATAGCCAATGTCCAAAAATTTAAGTACAATCCTATAATACTTTAGTATTTGCAAAAACCAGTATACATGTCATAAACATTTTTTGATCCGCGTTTTAGTCATTGCCGACTGCGAAGCAATTGCCATTTTGAAAAGTCCGCTGTATTAATGCAGAATATTGATCTTACTGCTAATCATGATTCATCTGGACATTAAATACCATTCATGATTAATATTGGACAATGGTCTTTGATACTTCACTTTTTAGTTTTTCCAAGCTAGTTGACAAATTTTTTGTTATTTACCGAAGTTTATGATGTTATTGGAAGTGTATGTATATTCGGATAGTCAGGTGTTAATGACATTAAACTGTGAAGTTATTGAAATTATGTTGATGTTGTATCAGTAAGTTTATCTATAAAATATCTTTTATAAATTATTTTCGTCAGTCCGCGTTTTAAACTTTTTCTTGAAATTATCTTGAGTTTGAAAATTTGTCACTCCAGTAGTCAATTTAAGGGTAAGGTCATGTCTGGGTAGGGGTAGTCCGGAGGCCTCTGGAGTAAGTAATACAGGGGGGAGCACCACCGTTGGGGGGAAGAGTATTAAATAGGTGGAAATATGGTATATAAAAATGTCATCAGCTAAGGAGTAATAGATAAAAGATCTACCTGAGCAGTTGAAATTGGGATTCTGTTTTCAAATACTGTCCAGACTACGGCTTCATCACAAGTGGGCGTGGTCAAACTACCTAAGTATCTGTAGTATTCTAGGTTACTCCAGTCCTCTGGCATTGTATTGGCAAAATTCATGGACAGGTCTGTCTCTCCACCTACAATATATGAATGAATGATTGAAATAATGGATGGATGGATGGATGGGTGGATGGATGGATGGATGGATGGATGGATAGATGGGTCGGTGGGTGGGTAAGTGAGTGAGTGAGTGAGTGAGTGAGTGAGTGAACGAACGAACGAACGAACGAATGAACAAACAAACAAACAAACAAACAAACAAACAAATGAATGAATGAATGAATGAATGACATGGTTTGAAAAACAGGCATAAATGGTTTGATTTGCCAGCTCAGCAAAATTCTTTCTGAGGACTGATGATACTCATTGCAAACAGGATACATTCCTCATTCACTGCTGATCACTGTTTTGATGATCTTTCAGTGGTAAAGCAGCCAGTTGCTTGGAAAGAATGTTATGCCATGTACTGGTGAAAGACGCTCAAGCATGGATAGGTGCACTTGCCTTACAACGTAACCAACATAACGTTGAAAATGAACTTAAACACCAGGCAAACAAACAATCAAACAAACAAACAAATAGGGCCACTAGCCTTTATACAGTACATCTGTCAAGCTGTTAATCAAGGGGTCCAATCTAGTATTGTCTGCGTCATATTCATCGACCTGTAACAAGCAAAAGGAATTCAAAATTTTACTGTTTTATATATGGCTTACAACACACGAAAAGGGGCATTCGGGCATTTGCGAAAAGTGTCGTCTTGGATCAGCCTGCGCATTCCGCGCAGGGTAATCCGAAACGACACTTTCCGTTTTAATGTAATTTTCTGTTTTGCACAAGTCTACTGTAGCACAAAATCTGATGCAGTCGTAAAGTGCCGTCTCGGATTGGCCTGTGCAGTCTGATCCGAGACGACAGTTTACGCAAATGTTCGAATGACCCTTTTCACGTGTTGCAAGCCATATAGAATAATTAGACCATATTGCTTTGAAGTCAGCCAGATAAGTTCAAGTGGTAGAGTACAAGGTCTGTTTTCACCAACCATTCTTAGCTGAATTCCGGATTTAGAAAGTAACACAATTTCTGATTGGCTAAATGATTGGGTTTAGCCAATCAGAAGTTGTGTTACTTTCAAACTTTGAAAACTCTTGAGAATAAGACTAAGAATGTTCTTTAGAATGGCTGGTGTCTACAGACCCAGGATTTGTGAGCTCATGGTACTTGAAGCTGTGCGTTTTCTTAGCTTTCATACAAAAATTGCATCACTGAAGCCACATTTAATACATGGATCCATGAAAATCGATACTGGACTAATCAGGTTATCGCATTTATTTTGCCCGATGTGCAGTCTTCCTGTCCACCATTTCGGCTCCCAACTTAAAAACTGCTAACGTTGGAGAGGTGCAATAGTTTCTGTTTATTTTGTGTTTAAAAAGCTCGTATTTAAAAAAATAAGGTTAAAATGTTATTTGCGAATGTACACCTCATATCTATGAGTGTGCCAGTATACTGTCAATTGTTAGGATGTATGTTTGATTGCAAATTAAATAGCCGCTCTGATCCAGTTGACCACCCGTTATCTACAGTATAAGACAAAACAATCAATCAGCTACTGACAATGATTTTAACAAGATTGTTAATTGGCAGCACACTTCACGCATGTCATAGTAAGCAAACAACCATTTACCCCTTCACTTGAAAAAAAAAATTTTTTTTAGACTTATAGCGCTCTGTTGAATCAGTTTATTAGTATTTCCAAAAGCTTGAAATTCAGTGTAAACTATTACTGAATATGATTTTCAGACGACTATAATAGCCTAACTAAAACAAAAAAGCTTTTTAATTTTATTATTCTATGGCAAAAATGAAATTTATTTGGTGTTTCATTCCTTCTCAATGAAGTCCTAAACTTTGTTAAATCAAGTATTTCGTTGTCCATAGCCCCTGAAATTTGTATTTTATGTGTATATCCTTGTGTAAATTAGTTCAATCATCTCTTTAAATTTCATACCAAGAATTTATCAGCAGCAGACAAATACGATTGGAATATTTTTACAATGATTTTTATCAAAGAAACAGTCATGACAGTAAAATTAAAGTAGTCTATCTGCTATACTGTATATGTGTTTACTGCATTTGTGTGGGAGCCTATAGCAACAGTAACCAAGGAAGTTGGTTTATCTTATCGCCACAGACCCATGTATTTTTTTGCCTGCAAATGCTTTCAAATGCTTTTGGACCCAGATAACAAAATTTAAGAATTGTCCACACTGAATATCGGATCAAATAAGAAATGGAAAGCTTCAAAGATCAGTCAATGATAGTAATCTGTGCAGTGCCATATCACAACTAAAGCTGCCTTTATGGCCAGTGTAGATCAACACCAGTATGCACAAAGTGTGTAGTCTATCTCTATAGTCGCCAACCATATTAAAGAACATTCTTAAGTCATATTCTCAAGAGTTTTCTAAATTTGAAAGTAACACAAACTTCTGATTAGCTAAACCTTATTACTTTCCAATTCTAGAATTAGACTTAAAAATGAAATCAGGAATGGTTGATTAATACTGACCCAGATCTCTAATCTACACTGGTCCAAATTGTTCAGTTTTCTTGCCCATTGAAAAAATAAAAAAAATTGCCTCCCTTTGGCTCTCTCCCATAACACATAACATCACATACATGTTGTTATTTCAAACTGTGTTGGTAAATGACCTTGACATACCTCAAAGAGAAACCCAAGTACTGCAAGTCCGTCACCGCTTTGTAATCCGGCAGAAACGGAACCAGCTGTGGCCTTGTAATGTACAAGATGTACCTACGAAAGAAAAAAGTTTGTGTGATGCTATGGCAACAGAGGGTTTAATGCATCTGAGCCATGCTCTAGCAAAAAAGGGCTTAATGTACCTTCAGTCTGAAAGTTTGCTCCGATTCTATTTTTGTGAATGCGGAGACACCATAAAAAAACAACAACATTGGAACAAGCCTTCAAATAGGGGGTAGGCTTAATGTATCGCTCTGATGCATTATACCATGCACTTTATCACATAATTATGGATCAATTAAATTTATTTTGTAAAACAACTGATTGAATCTTGAGGTAGACTGGTCCTTAGACATGCAGAAAATTGACCTGTAGCAAAAAGTTTCGACCCAGGTCAGCCTGCGCGGACTGCACAGGCTGACCTGAGTCAACACTTTTTGAAGATGCATCAAACCCCCTTTTCACAGATCATAGTTCATATGTATTTTGTCATGATTGTAATTGTGATCATCAAGGTCAATGTTATCATCATCATCATCATCATTACCATCACCTGTCCTCGCTGTCATCCTTCTCCTCATCATAATCAATACTGCCAACTTCATTGT
Organism: Hippopus hippopus; assembly: GCA_946811185.2. Classification (NCBI taxonomy): domain Eukaryota; kingdom Metazoa; phylum Mollusca; class Bivalvia; order Cardiida; family Cardiidae; genus Hippopus; species Hippopus hippopus. The sequence continues at coordinate 3,370,415 of OX328109.1, forward strand.
CACAGCTGCTGTCATTGAAAATACCATCAGCCTCATCATCATCATCAACAACATCACCATCATCATTATCATCATCATCATCATCATCAAAGTCTTCCTCTTCCACTCATCACAAGTGCAAATTTCAGTAGCTAGCTATCTGTTTTATTCAGTCAGGTATTTGACGAAGTTTTATGGGTCATTTATTATGTGATGACTAGCTTGGTATATAGTTAGGCTAATGCAGCACTGATATTGCATTAACTCTTTATCAAACAACAAAATTTTGACCTACACCAAATTCAAAGCATTAGAAGATGACAAATTAAAAGAAGCCCAAATGATGACCTCTGTTTTTGATAGGATAGAAAACATTGTTGGAAAAGGAGAAAATGCTGGTTACCAGCATTTTCTCCTTTATCCCACAATGTTTTCAAAAGCCTTCTCTTGCAGGGTTATTAAAACTCGGGATTGCTTGGTGATAGGTTAACCCTTTACCACACAATCTTGAGTTTTGATGACCCTGAAGAAAGAAGGCTTTTGAAAACAATGTGTGAAAAGGAGAAAATGTTGGTAACCAGCATTTTCTCCTTTTCCAACGATGTTTTCTACCCTATCAAAGAGAAATTATTTCATATAAGCCACATTAACGCTGTCATCTGCAAATGCTTTGAATTCAGACAGGTCTAAAATTTTGTCGTGTGGTGATGGGGTAAACCCCTTTTCACAGAGTGCTACTCATCAGAGAGTCCCTGATAAGACCTACCTCAAGTGGAGAATAACGATTGTCAATGGCATGTTCCGAACCAACGCTGTCGTTAGCGCCCCAGTGGTAGTGCAACTGAGCAGCATAATACTCTCCGTCTAAACCACCTCCAGACATCTTTGTTGCACTTGCATTATTAACATTCAATACCACTGGAACGAAATAGAATGGAATAAAATATTTGCACATTTACTCTCAGTCTAAACCTGCTCCAGATATCTTTGTTGCATTTGCAGTATTAACATTCTATACCACTGGAATGAAAATGAATGGAATAAAATATCTGCTGATTTAGAACCATGATGGGCGTAAAAAAAAACCAATACGTATCTTTAAAACACCAACTGTAAGATGACAACAAAGCTTGCCAGAATTAGACTTTAATAGTGAACAATTTTTGTCTTTGTTTATATTAGAGTTTAAAGCCGTTTTCACAGCTTAGGTCGTATCACGGTGGTAAACTTGTGCGCATGTGTTTCCTGGCTTTCTCACACCAGTACCGACACAACTTCTTTTCCAAGCCACCGACTGCTTTTTCTCATATGTATCAGAGGTGACAGGTGAAAAAATCACTGGAAAGGAAGTTTGCCTAAACTGGGTATCTAATTCACAACCACCAGGTCATAAGTCAGGTCCCCTAACCACTGAGCTACCTGGCCAGGCCAAATTTTTGTCACTAAATACGATGCTGATTAGATTACTTGGAAACTGTTACACTGTTTGGTTGTCTGGGAGCAGGGTAAATGAACATGAGTAGTAGTTTTCTATTAAATGTATAACTCTTTACTGAACGACAAAATTTTAGACTTGTCCGAATTCAAAGCATTTGCAGACGACAAAATAAATGTGACTCAAAAATTGAAACTTGACTTTAGAAGAGTAGAAAACATTGTGGGAAAAGGAGAAAACGCTGCTTCTTCCTCTGAGTCATAAAAACCAGGGATTGCTTGGTAAAGGGTTAATCTATGCTACCTAGTTACAGGCTGCTATCAGAGAGGAATGCATACAATATAAAAGGGGTCAAGAACAGTAACTCTTACAGGGACAGTATAGTCTGCAATCAGAATGGCAAGGGTTATTTCCCATATCATAACAGTAATGCAAGTATACCAGTTTTTACCAGAATAAAATATAAATAAATTTGAGCCATGCTCTGTAAAAAGCGGCTTTAATGCGTTTGCAAAAAGTGTTGACACAGGTCAGCCTGTGCAGTTCATGCAGGCTAACCCGTGTCAAAATTTTTAGTTTTTTATAAATTTTCTGCATGTCCAAAGACTATTCTAAGTCAGGATTCAGTCAGTAAGTAGACAAAATGGATTTTCTTCATCAATAATTATGTGATTACTTGCTTGATATAATTTATCACAGAGATTCATTAAGCCCCCTTTTGCCTTTTTCAGCATTACTTCAGTCAGCTTTTGTTCTCAGGGTCGTTAAAAGTTGGGACTGGCAGGTAAATGCCTACATGTCTGTCACATGTTTACCTGTGTGTCCGTTATTCGTAAGTAGAAGAGGTCCGCTTGATGCCACCATGTCATCATATCCTGTTAGGTTAAAACTCGTCAAAGATGAGTCATAGTCAACATCTGCATAGGGAATGCTTATAGGCGACTGCCTGTTGCCGTTGCAAATAGCAGAAAGATCATCCCAATCTGAGGGTCCTGCAAAAGAAAAGAGACGTGTTCAACATTGAAAACAAACATAGATCACCTTTTGTTACAATCTTTTCTACCATGTAATACATTATGTGAACTGTCAACAGTACACTATGTAGATCTAGCTGACTTAAGTTTTCACTCTGTTGTCGTCTCTCTGTGTAACCTGCCAGATCCGTATTCAACAACCATTCTTAAGAACATTCTTTGTCTCATTCTAAAGAAATTTCTACATTTTAAAGTAATACATCTGACTGGCTAAACCATTAGAATGAATTTAAGAATAGTTGTTAGGACTAGGACTTCAGATTCATTACATGTCCTGAATCAAGCACTATATAGATTTAAATGAATGCACTTTGTAGATCAGTGGGGTAGATCTAGTCTAATGCAATTTTTGACATCTTTGCAAGTCTTGGTTTGTTTAACTCTATTAAAAAATTACAAATTCTAGTCTTGTCCTCATTGAAAGCATTTGCGGACAATAAAACAACTGTGATGCAAAAGCTGAAATGTGTATTTGGAAGGGTAGAAATCATTGTGGGAAAAAGAGAAAATGCTGGTTACCAGCATTTTCTCCTTTTCCCACAATGTTTTCAAAAGGCTTCTTCTTCAGGGCCATTATAACCTGGAACTGTGTGGTAAATGATTAACAAAATAGCAGACAGTGAAGGTCCAGCACAGCATGTCCTGTCTGATATATAGATCTAGATAGATCTAGATCTAGTTTACACAGTCTGGAAACTTTAGTACGATCTTGCTCTATTATATTAGTTAGATCCAATAAAACAACTTGAAAGTTGCACTTTTGTGAGACCTCTATGAACTGAACAGCTCATGCTCTTAAGTGATCAAAAGTAGATCTAATTCCACTTTCTCAACATTGTGGGCCACTTGGTAGATCTACTTTCTGTAACGGGGCCATACGCCCTTGTGAATATTCATTTAAGCGATTGTTCAGCTTTTGACTGAAAATACTTTGTTTGAAATCTGTCTATCTAACGAGGTTTAAATGCACTATAGATGCTCATTCTTTTGAAATGACGCTCCCACACTCATCATGATCACTGCTAATTTCCATTTGTGTTAACTGGTACCCGCCTTATCTCCTGTAACCGCTGGATACGAACACTGATAACGGGGTGCCAGTTTAATGGAACTTTTCAAGTTAAAGGCGCGTTTAGACCTACTATCGGGACCACGCGTTTACAAACACATATCATTGACAACACCAAGTACGAAATACAATCAAATGCAGCTTTATATAGGGATACATGTACTTACAGAAGCGCATTTCTGTGCAGTGTCTTTTAAGTCTACTCAAGCTTTTATTTCGCATTCGTTATTCTCGTAATGGATTGTTCCGTGTTAAGATATCGCGCTGTCTGTCTTGTTCATTTTCTTACCAGGGATCGTATGTATATGTATATAAGATCCCTGTTCTTACCAAATATCACTCTCTTGCACTACGGATCATTCCCATTCACCTCTGTAGTTGGCTCAGAAGTGGTCCGTCATCACGTGATATTTTCGTCACATGACCATAACTCAAAATGGTGACACAAAAGCCGGTGAAAGAAAGACCAATAGATTGTTTTGTGTGCTGTTCAAACTGCATGTATACGGCCAATCAGACTTAGTGGTAGGAAATGTGAAAAAGTGGGATTTTCTGCAAAGCTTAAATGTCTTTTAAAGGACGATAACTTGTTTTTTAATCTTACAAACTTAGATCCATCGGTGTGTCGAAACTGTTGTCATCATTCATGGGCGCAGCCATCTTTTTTACAATTGGCGTAAGATTCTGATCAGTAAAGAAGCTTGCCTATAATGTATCCGGAATCATATTTCCTTTGTCTACTTTATTATGTTACACATGAAACAGTTAAACAGTAACAAAACATGTTTTCCTCGGTTTGACAAGATTCTTGTCATTTAGCCCGTTGCAGAGATGTATTGTGAGAGTAACGAACGACAACTCTGCTCGGAGATTGACCAAATATGCAAAAGAGTGCTCAAAGAGAGACAACTCTATCAGACTAAGTAGCCTAAATTGCACCATGACAAGTAATGTAGCCTGTTATTGATCTTCGTATCGGTTACAGGGTAGGGGATAAAACATGCAATCATAGGATAGAAAACAAGAGCACCGCATGCGGGCGCCAACGTTCGGCTGCAAGTGCTTGATTTTCAGTGAAATTCTAGGTCGAAAAAAAGGGCGTAATTGTATCAAAAATAATTTGATGGTTACCTGCCCCTGTTGTATGAGTTCCCCTATTGATAGTTAACAACTTGTCAAAGTTTGAAGTAAATATCTTCAGTAATAACAGAGATATTAATGTCAAAGATTTTGCACGACGACGATGCCGCAGACGACAAAGAGGACGAAGCCAGGGCTATGACAATAATTCGACGTTTTCTTCGAAAAGAACCGAGCTAAGGAGTCCCTCTGTATATGAGAAATTAATACACGAGCGTTGGGTAGGCCTATACAGTTATAAATACGATTTATCACTTTCTTCAGATAATGGATGTCTCTTAGATATTCTTACCCTTCGTGTTCCCGTGAGCATCGTATGACCCTGAAAATAGAAAATAAAGACAACATTAGGCTACATCAATTACAGGTTATCAGCTTCTTTGAAAGATATTTTGCGTCGCTTTCAACTTTTATTCAGCCCTGTCACCGCGACACCTGACTTATTCATATGAATGTCTATCCTGACTATGAAGAACATCATTGCATTCTACTTATGGAGGGTATTACCATTTGATATTTTTAGACTAGCCTTCAGATTGGCTGTTCATAAGTTCTCGTTACATCCCATGAAAAACGCGGGAGTTAACACTCCTTCACTGTGGACAAGTCAGTTGCTTAACCCTTTACCACACTATTACAAGATTTGACCGGACCCTAGGAGAAAGTCTTTTGAAAACATTGAGGGAAGAGGAGAATATGCTGGTAACCAGCATTTTCTCCTTTTCCCTTCAGTGTCTACCACTCTTGCAGCGACAAATTCCATCTTTAGAGCCACATTTAACTCTTTACCAAACGACACAATTTTAGACATCCAAATTGAAAGCATTTGCAGACGACAAAATAGACGTGACTCAAAAATTGAAACTTGACTTTAGAGGAGTAGAAAACATTGTGGGAAAAAAGGAGAAAATGCTGGTTACCAGCATTTTCTCCTTTTCCCACAATGTTTTCAGAGGGCTTCTTCCTCTGGGTCGTAAAAACCAGGGATTGTTTGGTAAAGGGTTAATTAATATGTCGTTTGCACTGGTGAGTCTAAAGTTTTGTCGTTTGGTAAAAAGTCAAAATTCATTCGTGTCACAGTGTTTGTGATACGTATACCAATTTTTAGCATTTTATGTTTTGTTTTTCGGTGTAGATTATTTTTCATTGCATGGGCGCCATGTTTGTAAGGCGCATTCGTGGCAGACTGACTGAAAAAGAATCAAGAGCGATAACTCATTGCCTCTTTAAACAAGTTTGCAATCAAGTTAGACGACTCTTACCTTTAAAGCCCCAATAGCGACCAAGAGTGGGGGTTAAGATGCACTTAAATTTAGGTCATACCTTTTCAAAGCATGGAAATTATTGTGAAGATTATAATCAGTTATTGTACGGTTGGTGCAAGTGTTAGCTTCTCATTATTCAGTTGGTTGTTAGACAAAATGGATTTTACGGAACCATGCTTTGCCTAGCCCTATAATGCATCATGGAGATTCATTAAACCCCTTTTCACAAAGCATGGTTCTTATGCATCATAAAAAGTCGCAAGTAATACTTACGACTTTATTACCCAAAGGCATCGATTACGGAAGTTGAAATTGAGACTAGGAAAAGAGGACAGTGTACCGTGTGTTGTTACAAGTAGAACTGCCAACTTTGACCAGCTCGCATAGCTCAGTTTGTAGAGCGTAGGACTCGTGAATTTAATGTTTGGGGTCACTTAAGGGTGTGGGTTCGATTCCCACGGCTAGCCATTCAAGATTAATAGTCTTTTTGGATAAGACGTTAAACCGAGGTCGTGTGACGGTGCTATAACCCAAGCACGTTGAAGAACCAGGCGTAACTTAGGACGGGTTTCGTTCTGTATCTGCGCTATCCCCCGTAAAAATACTAACTGCCTTCAGGGGGCGTCGCCCATATGGACAACCGGTGGCGACGACAAATAAACGCATAGGCCTATTCAATCAATCAATCACTGCCCATTTTGATCATTCCTCTCAAATCGCAGCTTTTCGGCAATGTTTTGCAAGCGAATTGAAACGTGAAAAAAAATCTCCAATCATGTAGTTGGATCAGCAAAAAGTCAACCGAAGAAAACAGATACCATTGCAAAACTTGATATTTGATATTTATGCCCACTTCTTTTATGCTGGCTGCATTTTTAGTTGGCTAATATGTATATATCGAGTTTCCACAAACAATGGGTGTGCGGTAAAATGATCTATATCAATCTTTCCATTCTTCACATTGTGCAGTCTTGCATATGAACCGTGCTCAATGAAAAGGGGCCAGGGTTTTCCCTCGGCCACAAAAATAGGTGGTCATTGTGACCCCCTAGTCAAAAATAATGGGGGTCATTTTGGAATTTGTGGGGGTCACAACAAAATGTAATTCGCTTACACAAAAGCTACTATTTGTGAAAGTATGTGTTTTTTTCCTGTTTTCTATTCACTGTAAATCTTCATTTACCCTATATATGAATTATTTCATGGTGATAGATACATAATAACACCAGAGATTCTCTATATAGAGGGAGCTTACAGCCTAGGTGGCACCTTTTTCATAAAGACTATCTGGAGTATGCTTTATTAAGCCTGTTCTTAACGAGCAAATATGTTCTAGCTGCAGACAAGCTGTCATATATCTATGTAATTTTAATGTTTCAAGGGTATCGTCATGACCGCTAGTGTTTTGATGATGCACAAGGGTTGATTTTTGAAGTATGCTGGTGTAATCGAATTTCGCCAATGCCAAGGAAACTGCTCTTGCGGATTGCCTCAAACAATAGCAATTTTCTTTCTGGTTAAATATCTATGCACTTGCATCCAAACACTTACGTAAAAATAATTTCCACCACCTAAACATCTAAATTTATCTGTCTAAACATCGTTAGAAGTGATACAGTACAAAGTTGCCATCTATAAAAAAAGTAAGCCAATTTCGACAACTCAGGTTTTCCGAAAATTAGAGGCTCCATAGAGGGTAAAATGAAATAAAAAATTCACAGCATCATTTCAGCAATATTTATCCCCTCCCTTGGATATTAACTCTACATTTACTTCCTATGAGAAAACCTTAAGAAAATATAACAAAATGCAGCTCTCGGAAAGCAAAATCGAGAGTTGTGTGATTTTTCGTGTAATTATTTCTGCTGTGGCACTGAAATATTACAATCTAAACCAGGAAGACAAGTGCTGGGGTTAAAGAGGCTTTAAATCCAAAAAAGATAACCTCTTGAAACTCACAGAAAAAGGTATCTTCTTGTTTTTGTAGTGATTTTTGTACCCGATTCGATCTTTTTTCATAGGAAAAAATCAGTAAGGACCCCTATGTCATTCATATGGATATATTTCCCTTTAAGTGCCCCAAACGAAACTTTGGCTGTTAAAATTCAAAAGACTATTTGTCAAACAGAAAATAGATGACACAAATGAGTTTACATCTAAAAGAATCTTTTACAATTTTCAAATAAATGAGACACCTGGAAAGTCATAATAAAATGGCGGGGGAAAGCATGTGATAGGTCGCTTATGAACTTTTTCCCTATTGATAGGTATTTTTCTGTCACTAGATTCAAATGACAGTTCAAAAAACCTTTGCTGCTATGATATCAACTATTTCCGTGAATAGATGATGTCACAGATACGAAAATATCGCCTGAGAACAGAGTTGGCGAAATTCGATTACTGGCGAAATTTGCTTACGCTCCTATATGTGTAGCCTCTCTCTATGGTTAAGGGTTATTTTGTTTTTATTACAGGAATCGACCGTTTAGTTGGCGAAGAAAGCTTGTTGTCGGCCGGATGGGGAAGTCTCTGTTATTTTTCTTGATAGAGATTATCCATTTCGGCCGAAAATAAACTATTTTCACCAATTAAATGGCCGATTCCTGTGTTTCGACACGCGGATCGCGTTCATGCCGCTGTTTTCAACGAATAACAAAGTGTATCTCTTTAGCTAATTCACAGTAAACCCTCGAGACCTTGAAATGTGATTCTGGGTGCTCTTACCAGGCGTTGTATCGTCTGATCTTTGTTTAAGGGCTCTTCTTCCTTGCAGACAGCAAGAATGACGTCGATTTTGACAGAGCCATATTGTTTTCATTAGAGATCGACTGGTTTAGTTTAGACCCATTTAAAGACCGACGGTATTTTAGTAAAATCGATACACAGTCCAGTGTTTCGTCCCGTTTTCTCTTCGTACTCCAGATTTTTCATCTACTCGCGATGTAACAGTGTCGGAAGTATATACGATCATTATTACCTCTTATCGTATTTGTGCGTCAACCATGACGCATTACTGAAAAAAATGCGGGTCATTTTCCGTAAAAATGCGTCAAAACGCACAAAATCGTGCGTCAAGGAAAACCCTGAAAGGGGTCTTAATGCATCTGGAAAAATTGAAATTTTTTGCTATCGGTCAATTTTCTGCATGTCAAAGGGCCAGTCTACCTCATGGTTCAGTCAGTTGTTAGACTAAATGAATTGTATAAATCCATAAATCACGATGACTTGCTTGGTATAATGCATCACGAAGATGCATATAACCCTTTTTTTGTCAGAGCGCGGCTCATATATTATGCACATTACCTCTAAGTTACACTTGTTACGAATCCAAGACATATTAAGATATTGACCCATAAAACATGGTCCAATTATTTCTTATTCGTGACCGCTGAAAAACCCGAACTATTTTGGCGTTAACCCTTTCGACGCCATAGGCGATAAAAGTGACTTTTGCGGACGGCATAGATAAAGATCAGACTGCACAGAACGTGCAGTCTGATCTTTGATCTATACCATCCGTTTATTCAGTCAAGCCTATACAGTCAAAATCTTTGTAAGTTTAACTGAATTGTATTTGTAGACGTCGAAAAAGGTAGAGTTTATTTATTTAGCGCTGAAAGAGTTAAAGATCGCATTCTAGTAATTACAGCCAATGCTCATAACACAATACTTAACCAAACGACAAAATTTAAGAGTTGTCTTTATTGAAAGCACTTGTAGACGATAAGTGAAGCATGGCTCAAATTACAGTTTTGTCCGAGAAAGAGTACAAAAGCATAATCGGAAAAGTAGACTGGATCTAACAGTAGGATGGTCCTTTTACATGCAGAAAATTTACTGGTAGCAAAAAATTTCGACTTATGTCAGCCTGTGCATTAATTCCCCTTTTCATAGAGCATGCCCAAAATATACAGTTTTTATAGAGGCAAGAAAAAATGCAGTTTTGTTTTTTAAAAATTTTCAAAATATCATTTGACCGTAGAGGAGTAAATAAGCAAAACAGGAAGTGTAAAAAATGAACGAAAACCATCACGAGGTTTGTCATGTGACAATAGTGCCACGACTTCGGTTGGATCCAACTAACGGAAGACAATCCACGTGTCTATCCTAAACACGCGCAATACGCAAATCTACATCGTCAGACTAAAAGTATCCAATTCTAAAGCGTTTTTGCTTGAAAATTCGGTAACAGATCACACGATCTGCCCTCAATGTCAGCTGAGCCTGGATCCGTCAAAAACACACGATTATGGAGAGAAATAGAAGCACAAGACTATAGGCCTACATAGAATTAGATAGAAACAGTCTGAATGGCAACAAGAACCGATTTCTGTATTGCTATGGCATTTTTCAATATGTCTTAAAAAGATTCGGTTAACCTGGCATGTTTTTGAAAAAGAAAACTTGTGGCAATAATATTGACAATTTGAATGTGGTTGATTTTGTTTTTCCGTTACAGGTCAGTAAAAATGAATATAGAACTTTATTATACTGCAAAGAAATTTCTCGTGATCTGATTGGATAATATGCCCCGAACATATATATCATGTACACTGGCAAAACCAACGCAAAAGCAGTTTCCCTTTCGGGAGCCCCGTATACATGACTACTCTGTCAACGCAACATCCAAAATGGCGGCGTCGATCAAGATTAACATCAAGATTATGCGCCAAGCTGCACGTTTTAGCACGTATTACCAAGGTTTCAGTGACGTCATTTCCCAGTGACGTCAGTTTTCATTGAAGCGGGGCACTCAGAAGGGAAATTCTACTTCGTCAGCGTACTCATTTTTTTAAACCAAAAAACAGGTAAAATTCCATTAACAAACGTTGGAATGGTAAAACTTTGCAGTATAATAAATTCGTTGTACGGTCAGGTGGCAGGGGACTTGGAAACTTGTTCACGGCTGTGGTGAATCATGTCGCCCCGAGCCTAGCCTTCGGCTCGGGGCGACATGATTCACCACAGCCGTGAACAAGTTTCCAAGTCCCCTGCCACCTGACCGTACAACTAATAAGGGCAGTAAAAATGAATGTAGAACTACGTTACGTCTCGCAGACCGGAAACAGGACCGGAAGCAGTTTAAGGCTTGATGCATGCTTACGTCACTCCATAGATCAGGATGATAACAATAAAAGCAATACAACCAGGCGACTCAAAAATGGTAGGAAAAGGAGAAAAAACGGGCTACCGGCACTAACTCCTTTTCCTAGATTGTTTTCAAGAGTCTCTTACCCCCAGGGTCGTTAAAACATGTAGCTGTTTGGTAGAGGGTTTAGCAAAAATCGTTACAAAATATCAGTTTTTACTGCGTGAGGTTAAAAAGATGGATCATGGAACACCGAAATTTTCATTGGTCGATCACCGGACACCGTTGTTCCACAAAAGTAGATCCTCCTATGGTAAATTACTGATTAGGAGAGTCATCCACAATGTTTTTAAATAGGTTAAAACGTATCTACACAAGTTCTTATAACTTATACTAATCACGCTCGATTATGGCTTCCTGGACATCTTAACCAGTGCCCGCAAAGTGTTGTGGGAAAATCCAAAGGTTGACCCCGCTCATCATGGGATTCGAACCCAGAACCTTTGGTATGAGAGACCACTTCCACTACATCATTGTCTCCAACTGTTTTATATATGGCTTGCAATACGCGAAAAGGGGCATTCGGACATTTGTGTAAATTGTCGTCTCGGATCAGCCTGCGCAGTCCACGCAGGCTAATCCGAGACGGCACTTTACGACTGCATTAGATTGTGTGCTACAGTAGACTTGCGCGAAACAGAAAAATTACATAAAAACGGAAAGTGTCGTTTCGGATTAGCCTGCGCGGAATGCGCAGGCTGATCCGAGACGACACTTTACGCAAATGCCCGAATGCCCCTTTTCGCGTGTTGCAGACCATATAAAGTTATGCTGGGCCAATAAGAATGCTTGAAAAGTCCAAAACCACCTAGTGCTGCATTGGCATCTTTATTACGGTATGAAATAAATGAAATGAAGAAGCCATGCAAAAGGGGGTTAAATGCCAGTCAAGATACCAGGCAGGACATCATATAATTATGGATCCATAAAATCCTTTTTTATATAACAACTGACTGAATCATGACGTTTTTGTTTGTAATGGAGTTTAATGCTGTTTTAAGACCTTCTGGGTCATATCTCGGCGTTTAGTGTACCTACATATGTGTTTCCCGGCTTTCTCACATCAGTACTGACACAACTTTCTTTCCAAGCCACTGAAAACTTTTCTCACATGCATCAGAGGTGAGGGGCGAAAAATCGCCGGAAAGAAAGTTTACCTTCAACCGGGTATCGAACTCACAACCTCCAAGTTCACGAGTTAGATACACTAACCACTGAACAACCCGCCGGGCGAATCATGCATGAGGTACACTGGTACTTTGACATGCAGAAAAGTGACCGACAACAAAGTTTCGACCTAGGCTGCCTGCTCAGATAGCGGAGGAGGATCTGGATCGATACTCTTAGCAACTGCATTAAGTCCCCTTTCAAAGAGCAGGACAGTACACGTAATCGTCAGCTTTTTTTGTTTATAGGAGAAAAATACCTCTTAAACTATTGAAGAGTGTTGAATCAAGATCAGACTGCATGTTCTGTGCAGTCTGATCTTAATCTACACTTTCCGTTGAAAGAAAAACCACAAGAATTACCACACTATTCTCAAGTGTTTCGAGAGTTTTTTACCGAGTCAGCATGACACCAATAATTGTGTCGAGGGGCGGGGCCTACTCCTCTATAAAAGTGTTGTTGTCAGCTTTTCTTTTCTTTTCTCATACCTCAATCTAATTGAACCATGCTCTGAGAAAAGGAGGTTTAATGCATCTTTAAAAAGTATCGATCTATGTCAACCTGCGCGGAGTAGGTCGAAACTTTTTGTTTTTGTAAAATTTCTGCATGTCCAAGGACCATTTGACCTCACGATTCAGTTGGTTGTTAGACAAAATGGATTTTATGAAATCCAAAATTTTATGATGACTGCTTGGTAAAATGCATCACGGAGATGCATGAAACCCCCTTTTGCCAGGGCATGGCTCACTTATATGGCCTGTAACACGCGAAAAGGGACATTCGGACATTTGCGTAAAGTGTCGTCTCGGATCAGCCTGGGCAGTCCGCGCAGGCTAATCCGAAACGACAGTTTCCGTTTTTATGTAATTTTCTGTTTCGCGCAAGTCTATTGAAGAACAAAATCTAATGTAGTCGTAAAGTGCCGTCTCGGATTAGCCTGCGCGGACTGCGCAGGCTGATCCGAGACGACACTTTACGCAAAAGTCCGAATGCCCCTTTTCGCGTGTTGCAAGCCATATAATACTTTCTATTTGAATTATAGATCTAACCTTGCACCCAAAACAAACGTAATTGGGTTAATTTACGGTTGCCTATACTACATCCAGGAAATGGGAATTTTGTCCTTATGAATGTTTGTATTTTGCTTTAATTTTTGCCTCGATTAACACCCAGGAAATACAGAAGTTCTCCCACTAATCACTTGGTCTGTGACGCCAGATCTTGATCTACACAGTCTGAAAAACCATCTTTTTCCTCAAGGTTGTTTAAAATATTCTATCGGTTATTTTACTATCAATCGATTTTCTTAATCTTTTATGCTATTCAAAAGAAATACAATATGACTGTATCAAAATAAAACTAAAATCTTTTCTCGTCTTGCTTCAATGACTAATTTTTTTAAAAACCCTTAACGGGCTAAAATAATAATCTTTCAGTGAATAGTAATATATCAAATATTGATATGCACGTTCTTTGCAGTCTGATCTTTAACTACACAGTCCGCAAAAGATCGCTGAGTCGCGCTTAGCAGCAGTTAAAAACATTATACCGCGGAAGCTTTGGGTGGGATAAGACATAAGGGTAAGCAGTTATGTAAAAGCTTTTTAAAACTATTGAGATGACCTCAGTTTGACCTATTCTTCACACCATGATTTTGTGACAATTCCATTCGAATTTATACCATATATAAGTTGCTGGGAAAAGGGGGCTTAATGCATCTCCGTGATCCATAATAGCAAGCAGGCCATAATATGATTAGCGTTCAATGATAGCCATTTTTCTTTAAAGAACCGACTTAATCATTAGGTAGTCTGGTCCATGGACGCACAGAAAATGGACTGATAGCAAAAAATTTCAACCCATGTCAGCCTGAGCGGACTGCAAAGGCTGACATGGGTCGATACTTTTAGCCGCTGCATTAAGCCTCTTCTGACGGAGCACGGCTCATATAAACAGAAAAGAACGGAACCTTTTATCCTGATCTCGGCCAGTTTCTGTCCGAAGATTAATGATAGCCATTATGACAGGATTCACTCCTCTCTCGACGCTGACCATTGTTTCGGCGATAATTATGTGGCAAAGCAGCCAGTGACTTCGAAAGAATATTGTGTGAAGTAACTGGTAAAAGAAATTCCAGGCAAGCATGGATAGATGCACTGGACCCCTGATACAACGTTGAAAACGGCGTTAAACAAAATGTTATAGGCGTGCAAGTGCCTCAAAGAAACGCTTTATCATTGCTACTGAGCAGTTTTTATGTCGATGCTTCTAAATTCCAATTTAACCTTAAAATTATCACACTATTCCGAGTATTAACAACCCTGAAAAAGAAGCATTTTGAAAACATTGTGGGAAAAGGAGAAAATGCTGGTTACCAGCATTTTCTCCTTTTCCCGCAAAGTTTTCTATCTTATTAAATACATGTCACATCCATTAAACAACAGCTAAATTGTCGTCTGCAAATGCTTTCAATTTGGACAAGTCTACAATTTTGTCGTGTGGTAGAGAGTTAACTCTTTACAAGACGGCAAATTTTAGACTTGTCCAAACTGAAAGCATTTGCAGACGACAAAGTCAGTGTGACTCAAATGGTAGAATTTGTCTGTGATAGGGTAGGAAACATTGGGGGAAAAGGAGAAAATGCTGGTTACCAGCATTTTCTCCTTTTCCTACAAAGTTTTCAAAAGCCTTCCCCTCCTGGGTCGTAACAAAAACTCGGAATTGTATAGTAAAGCGTTAAAGAAGCGCACAAATTTTGTACACCCGCCTCCAAAAAGTCTGGTTACTCTAAAACCGGTTTTCTTTTGTATTTATTTGTATTTTTAGAAGATTAGAAGGGATTAACGCTTAACCAAAAAAATAAAATTATTAGATGTGTCCAGTGCTAAAAGCAAAAATTGCTGATGCAAAATTATTTCCAACTCAAATACTGCGAGTTATTATTGCGAGAGTGGAAGCATTATGGGACAGGAAGAAAATACTGGTTATCAGTATTTTCTCCTTTTCCCACAGTGTTTTCAAAAGGCTTTTCTTTAAGGTCGTGAACACGTATGATTTGGTAAAAAGCTAGGCAAAATTGTGTAACATTTTGTCTCAGTGTGACCTGAAGACCGGTCATCCAATGAAAAAAAAAAGAGTAAAGAATGGTCCACTTTTCGGATACCCGGCCCCGTATTTACCAACCATTCTTAATTGCATTCTTAGTCTTATACTAGATTTAGAAAGTAACGCATCCTCTGGTTGGTTAAACCATTTGGTTTAGCCAATCAGGAAATGTGTTACTTTCAAATGTAGAAAATTCATAATAATAAGATTAAGAACGACATGTGCTATTTTTAGTAACATTGTTCGATGATCGACCAATGGGAATTACAGTGTTCCATGACAGTCCAATCGAGCTTCTGTGGCCTACTCTAAATAATTCTTGTCTAACCAAAAGCCGATTAAATGCGGCCAGTGAACCTATTCAATGTATCCGTTGTAATTATTTGACCAGCCCGTATAGCTAAGGTAGTAAAGCACGAGATTTGCAAGCGAATAACCTCGGCCAAAATTAAGACTATCAAAAGTTAAAGCAATTGCAGAGGGTAAATGAAGAGTGGCGAAGACACAGAATTTTTCTTTAGGAGCTCCTTTTCTCACAATGTTTTCTTAAGCCAAGTTACCCAGAGTCGTTAATACAGGGGTTTGTTTCGAAAGAGTTACATTAATATATCGTCAAAGTAATTTCTTAATCGTTTTTTCTCTCCGATTGTTCCAAACCATCCACGCCATATTCACCTGTTTGGCTGATCATTTGTGACCTTACATTCAAGTAACGGTATTTTTTGTTTGTTATATCACTGTGATAAGAAAGAGCTTTGATGTAAAAAGACGTATATCTTAATTACTTAATAATAGTTTAATATATTAATTCACGTCAATTTTACTTAACCTCTCCGTCCTTCAACGGGTTAAAAAAAACCAAACTCTTTCCATCTAAGCCATTTCACAGATAACTGAAGACAGTTGAGGTGTTGAAAGGTCCAGTGGGACTTGAATTCATGCGCATGAGAGAAGATTAGCGGTATTTGTTAACATTTAAAAAACTAAAACTAGCGAAACGAAATCTGGTTATGCCCCTTTAACTCTTTAACTACCAAGTAAATAATTTACACTTTTTCATTGGCTATAAATACAGTTCCACTGCAAGATGAAGACACAGTTTGGCCTTAATTTAAAATAAAACTAGTGGACAGTGTAGATCAGAGACCAGAATGCACGTTCTGTGCAGTCTGATCTTGATCTACACTGTCCACAAAAGCTTCTGGTGCCGTCGACAATGAGGAAAGAGTTAAAGCCAAACTTTTTGAAAAAAGACACTGGACTTTGTGTTGAAATCTGAGAAAGGCCTGTATCAAATCTATGGCAAAGCAATATCCCAGAATTGACATAACACACATGTAGCATATTGAAAGGTCAAAACCACTTACTCATTAACCGTTTATTCTTTACCACACAATCACAAATTTTAACGACTATGGGAAAGAAGCCATTTGAAAACATTGTGGATAAAAAACGAGACAATGCTGGTAACCAGCATTTTCTCCTTTTCCCACAATGTTGTCTGCCCTTACCAGAACGTTCGCCGCTGGCAATGCGTTTCGGGAATATAGTAATTGTAAACAAACAAGTATTATTAATTAGAGCCGTTTCTAATTCTGATCAAAACGTACACTATGAATGATTTGCAAGCTGACTGCTAAAAACGAAATGCTTTTTTAAAATTTGTATGTTTATATGGCGTTTAACGCCGATTCCAATTGTATTATCGTGGTGACATTTCAGAGCTCTAGCCTAATACTGGTGAAACTGATGCTGTACATAAACAAGCGAACTGTCGAAGTGATATGATTGAAATAATGTTAAAAGCGGAGTTAAACATCAATCAATCAATCAATCAATCAGTCAATCAATCAATCAACCAATTCCCCGAACTTCCGCGATGAGGGGAAATGTCAAATTTTATGTATTTAGCACTGTACATAGATAATCAAAGTGCCTCGAGGGTCGTTAGGTTCCCTTTCCGATCCTTGGTCTGGAGTGTTTCAATATCAATGATATCTTGTGGTCTCAAATACTCATCTATACTTCCTGCCATTCAATTAACACCTTACCCCACCATCCCGTGCTTTAACAATCCTGTGGAGGAAGGCTTTTGAAGACATTGTGGGAAAAAAAGAAATGCATGTAACCACGGTCTGCCAATTCTGTTCAACGTTAACCCTTTTAGTGCAGAGGTTTCTGCGGATGGCATACATCAAAATTAGACTGAACAGAAAGTACAGTCTGATCTTGGATCTATACCATCCGCCTGTTAAGTCAAATTAACAGGTGAAAAATCTTTCCTAGTTTCCCTGAACTGTCTTTTAATTCCTTACCAAAAGACCGATGTCACACTTTTCCAAACTCAAAGTATCCGCAGATGACAAATCCAAAATCAAGGGTAGAAAACATGCTGGGAAATGGAGAAAATGCTGGTTACCAGCATTTTCTCTTTTTCCCACCATGTTTTCAAAAGCCCTCTCCTTTAGTGTCGTTAAAACTCGGGACTGTTCGGTAAAGGGTTACGCCTTCGAAAGAGGCCTAGGTCTTATATTTGCCGCGGATACAGTTTGGCCCTTTCCTGCACAATGCCGAGTTTTAACGACTTCTAGGATGAGGGCCTTTGAAAACATTTCCTACAATGTTTTCTACCTGTCCAAAGACAAATTTCAGATTTTCAGAAACATTTAATATGCCGTCTGCAAATGCTTTCAATTCGGACATGTCTACAGTTTTGTCGGCTGGTTAAGAGTAAAGGGCTACGTTGGTTTTTGTGATGATCCGACAACATACACTGGTTTATCGTCCTGGGTTTCAGCGAATTCGGGAACCCTCAATAATGAGCGAATTTGTTCCAGTACTCAGAATAATTGATATTCTTTATGCTCAATTTATCTTGTTTTTGGCATCGAAAAGGGGGGGGGGGGGAGGGGGAGGCTCTTATCTAGGGCAAGATCAATACTCCCTCCCTTACATTCTCTCTCTCTCTTAATGTTCTCTCTCTTTCTCTCTCTCTCTCTCTCACCCACCTCTCTCTCTCTCCCTCACCTCTCTCTCTCTCTCTCTGTGTCTGTTTGTCTGTCTGTCTGTCTTCCCCCTCTCTTTCTGTCTGTCTGTCTGTCTGTCTGTCTTCCCTCTCTTTCCCTCTCTCTCCCCATTCTCAAGTATTCTGTGGTGCTTTAGTCGTGTTTCAGAGAACTTTGATTTGATACAGATTTCGCGTTTATCCTTAATCTCGCCCAAAAAAGCCATTGGTGTATTTTGTTGACTTATTTTGCCGAAAGTGTAGATCAAAGATCACTGCCTATTAATTGCTTGAAATGGGATAAGTTGTGATCAAATTCAAATCGAATCGAATCGTGCAAGAAAGATAGAATAGTCTTTGACATATTTGGCGCGAGATTGACACAGAAATCCGGGGATTAGACGTGACCATGTGATCGATAGAACAATTATTGTATTAGATTACTTCGCTAAATCCATCTCGGAATCGAGTTAGCGCGGGAAAAACTCTTAATTCCCGAACCCCTTAACTCTTTCCTTACTGTTGACGATACCAGAAGCTTTTGTGGACAGTGTAGATCAAGATCAGACTGCACAGAACGTGCAGTCTGATCTCTGATCTACACTGTCCACTGATTTATTTTACATAAGGCCAAACTTTCTCTTCATCTTGCAGTGGAACTATATTTGTAGTCAATAAAAAAGTGTTTAACATTTACTTGGTAGTGGAAGAGTTAAGAAATTACGTGAAAAGTTCCAGTCAATTGTGAAAACATGAATACCGCATTTTCAATCTTCTTTTCACTGGGAAAAGAATCGCATAGTATCGGACAGTGTAGATCAAAATCAGACTGCACATCCTGTGCAGTCTGATCTTGATCTACATTGTCCGCAAAAAGAGAATTGTATTGCGCGTAGCAGACTGAGAGTTTAGCGCAATGATTCTTCTGGTAATAAAACTGCCTAAAAAGAGATTAAGACCTTACCAATTTTTAGACTGGCTTTGACGTCATTGTTTGTGTAGGCCTACTTGTTTGTATTATAAGACAAAGTTGGACGTGCTCTCGGTGCATATTCGGTTATTTCCGTACGCTATTATTACTATTATAGCCGATAACCGTTACGAAAGTAAAAGGAGGGCAAGTTGAATTTTGTTGACTAATAAGGTGTTTGTTTGTTTTTTTGATTGTTTGGTTGTTTGTTTGCTTGCTTGCATGGTATTTTATGTCGTTTTCAATGTTATTTCAGTCATATCACGACGACCAGAGTACCTATTCATGCTGTCCTGGAGTACCTTTAACTATTATTACGAACAGTATTCTTCGGAAACCACTAGATGCTTTCCCATTTCGACTGGAGACTCGAACCAGGGACCCCACTGGTGTCCATTTATGTACGCCACCGATAAGCTAGGGAGTATAGGTCGATGAATACCCTTTCAGAGACAAATTCCATAATTCGAGCCACGTTCATTTTGTTCTCTGCAAATGCTTTCGGACAAGCCTAAAATTATTTTGTTAAATTACAATGATTACAATGGGTTAGGCACTAAGCTACGGAGGAGAAATTCCACCCCTGCCCAGTCCCCCCGCCCTTAGATATGCTCCCTTTTTCCAGGCCAACCCCTACTTCCCCTCCAAAACGCTTTCTTTGTTCAAGACCAAACCCTATACTGTGTTTTTGTCTAGAGTCTAGGGTGATGACAGTCTACGAAACAGATTATAAACAACTGTCAAAAAGTGAGGAATACATCATATTCTTATATATGAGCCATGCTATTTGAAAAGGGGGTTTAATGCATCTGCAAAAAGTATCGACCCAGGTCAGCCTTCGCAGTCCGCGCAGGCTGACCTAGGTCGATACTTTTTGCTATTGGTCAATTTTCTGCACCAACCGTTTGTAGTTTCATTTGTAGTCCTAATCTAGATTTAGAAATTGAAACAACCTCTGATTGGCTAACGGTTTAGCCAATCCGAACAAGTGTCAAGTATCAAATTTAGAAAATTCCCAAGAATAAGGCTTGATAGTGTGTAGAATCTAGTTAGCTGTGTAAACATAGATAAAAAAATCGATATAAGGTGTATGGGACATAGAAACTCAAGGGATTGGTCTTCGATTTAAAACCGGAAACAACCTTAGTGATGTATTTGATAGCCTCCAGAGAATGAAATACATTTTCTATCCATCGTAATCTGTGAACCTTGCAACCGTAAGGGGCAACATTTGGCATGAAGATACAAGAATGATTATAGTTTCATAACATAAAGATGAAAATGGTTAAAAAAAAAACGGGATGAAAAGGAGTAAAGATGTATCTTTAAGCGGCATTAAACGTCATTCATCCAACCATTCAATCAAGGGGATGTGAGTTACTTCTATGAAGTCAAGTGCTACAGATATTATCTGTTCACGTATGAACCGCGCTCTGACAAAAGGGGGTTTAATGCATTTCCGTGATACATTATACCATGCAAGCCATCACATAATCATAAAATAATGAAATCGATTTTTTAAAATAATCGACTGAATCTGGAGGTAGAATGGTCCTTTGACATGCAGACAATTGACCAATAGCAAAAAGTTTCGACTCAGGTCAGCCTGCGCAGTCCGCGCAGGCTGACCTGAATCGATACTTTTTGCAGATCAAATTAAACCCCCCTTTTCACAGAGCCCGGCTCATATGTACTTTTCGCTAAGGCTTCATCACGATTGAACCGCTCATGAATATGTATCACGGAAAGGTCAGGTAAGTACGCGCATTTTTTTTTCCCCCAAACACACGGCATGCACGCTGCCGACGAACATGCATTGACGTAGATTGGTGTATCAGTTCCACGGGTGATTGTCGATCTTTTACACCCATTTCAGCGCCACATTTCTAAATTTTATCTCTTTGGACGGCTCAAAATATACAATCTACTGAAACATCATATTTTTAGATTAAAGTCTTGATTAAAGAAGCGGATGGCATAGATCCAAGATCAGACTGCACAGACATTCTGTGCAGTCTGATCTTGATCTATGCCGTCCGCAAAAGTTACTGTTTATACCTGGCACGAAGGAGTTATCGTTAACTTGTTAAATAAATCACAAACAATGAACATGTCACACAAACAATAAAAATATAAATATTGCCATGTCAAAGTTCTTTTTAAAAAAAAAAATCTCATCTATCAATCAATGTAGATCCAAGATCAGACTGCACTATTTGTGCAATCTAATCCTGATCTACACTGTCTACAAAAGTGCTATGAATCCCGCTTTTAAGCCTCAGAGTTTATAACTTTAAGTGTTGTAAATGATGCCGTATAAATCAAGCCTAGTGGTGCTGAACAAAAATTCACGGAATGACGTAAGCATCTTGTCATGGAGAAGCATTTTCTACCGGTAAAAAACTAACCCAAAAATCCTGCAAAAATTTAACATTTATTAAGGAGTGTTCGTTTTGAAATTATGGTCTGTGGAAGCTTCGCAAGATACAGAAACTGTAAGTCTGCCATGTTACCAATAACCTTACTAATGAAATTTGCGGAGGGTTCAGTTATTGAATTTTGACTATAGTTTGCCCAAGATAACATGATGTGAAACATAGTTTAATACCATTGTTAGGGAGAGTTTATAATCGATTATTTCGTGCTTTTCAGTAGATTACCGAGAAATAATGGTGAATTTATGGTTTGATATTTCATGGTTTCACGACCAGTGAAAAATACCGATTTCATATTTTCTAACTATTCAATTGAAGGCGGAAACAGTAGTTCCCGCTCACTAATTACCTAGGTAAACAGCGCGTGTCATTCAACCAGAGGGAAATATAATGTAATTTACGCGCATTTACCCTACATTTCTCGCGCTTTACATAATATTGTAATGAATTGTCATGTGGGAAAGAGGGTACGCCATGGGGGTATTACCGAAAACATGATAACATGGACAATACAGTGTTATTCGTTATATGTATAGATGGTCTTATCCATGCACTATTAAAATTGCAATATTTGAGCCTCGTTTTCAAGCTACAAAAAAACCCGTTTCATCTATGCAAAAATCTGACGGTTAATTTAAAACGATGTCTGCAAGATAAGACAGAATCCTGTTTTCTACAAAATGTGTAAAACTGTTTTTTTTTTCGTACTCATAGTTCATCTAGCGTTGTGTACTGAAATTTTGATTCAAGGTCTTTTCAGAGTAAGATTAAAAAAACAGTTTTGGCTGGAAACGCTCAAAGCAAGATACCGCTGAATAAGATGAATTTTGTCTCGAAAAGAATATTTTTTTCTCTAAAGTCATGAATCCCTATATAAATTGAAATTAATCAGCCATGATTGAAAACCAAAATTCTTTTCGCCGGAAAACCGTACTGTATCGGACAGTGTGGATCTAAGATTAGACTGCACGTTCTGTGCAGTCTGATCTTAGCTCTACATTGTCCGCAAAAGCGTGCAGGGTCGCGCTTAGCAGCCAAAGGCTCAATATAACCGGCGAAGAAACAAGGTGGGGGCGGGGTCTCATTGCGCATCGATGCATACCTTGATTAAACCAATTAAAACTCTTTAAATGAAGTAGATCTATAGGATATGTCTACTTGCTGCAATGTCGAGGTCATTTCGCCGTTCATTTCTGCCAGAGAATATCGTAGAGTGTAAGGCCAAGACTTGGCTTTTTTGTGCAGCCAGATTTTGTATACACTGCTGCATACACGAGTACCCTGGAGAGTTTTGGTTGTTTGAGGTAAGCACCCTTTACCCTTTAAGGATAGGGAATCCTAATGGGATTCATGTAACATTGCCTTTCATCGCCAAATCGTACGGATTCAGCTAAGACTCGGGTAATCCGTAAACGAGGCGGGAAACCAGCATCTATCGGCCCATCGATTACGGATTACCCGAGTCTTGGGCGAATCCGTACTTTTTTTTCGGCGATGAAAGGCGATGAATCCCATTAGGGCCCCTATCCTTAAACTGCTAAATAAAACCATTCGGCATACCTCGGGTGATGGGAGCCATCAAATCCCTCGGCTGTATCTGGTAGCTTGATATACACCTACACGGTACATTTCATCGCCGGAAATACGCCGGTTTACCGTTCTGAAAATTGTGAGGCTCCTCTTAAAAAAGAAAACTTGAGTCTCAATTTTCTATCGAAATCTTTCTGACTATATTTCAGTTGACAAACTGTTAGTACATTCATTTTAACGTGGTTTATCAATTCCGATTGAAGTTTTCACCGACAGATAGATAGATGTGAATAACTTCATCGGGGCTGTTTATGTCGTTGCTACACGACTTACAGTGTATAAGATCACGTGATTGGCAGTTCAAATGGAAACGACCGTTATACAGACGAGGTTAGATGTAGGTACGGAATCGGCCGAGTTGTGACGAGTGAAATAAAACTAAACAGACAATTACTAGCCGGCAGTAAACACCTCATAAGTCGCGAATTTCAAATTTATTTCCTCCGGAAAAAAATCTTGCCGTATCGGACAGTGTAGCTCCAAAATCAGACTGCATGTTTTGTGCAGTCAGATCTCCATCTACACTGCCCGTAATAGCGCAATAATCAAGCTGCGCTTATCAAGTTAAGAGTTAAGGGTTACGCGCCTTTCTCATCTGTTCCAATCAATTTAGAAAACATCAAGCCAAATTATCACAGGTCGTTATGGGCAGAAACTATTCCACAAACAATATTTCATATTTTCAAGGTAGGTCTGGCATAATTAGATACTGAGAATTATTTTGGTTTTTTTTACGTCCATCTTATCAATCTAAAGCCATCATATTTATCTAAGTTATATAATTACATCGTTTTCTTCTTTAGTTCAGACCAGGTTCCGTTTCCGTCAATAATTTCAAGTACGTTCTACTTCTAAATTTAGGAAGTAACACAAAACCCGCAAATCATAACGGTTTAGCCAACCAGTGTCAGTGTATAAACCACTTGGTTCAGTCAATCGGAAATTGTATTACTTTGAAATTTAGAAAAGTCTTCCATTTTTGACTGTAACATTGTAATATTTGAAATGGTCACTGAAACGGAAAACTCGATCCAAGCACTGATGATAGCCATTGCGACAAGATTCGTTCCTTCCTCACGTGCAGACTGATCTCGGTCGACAGTCTCGCGGCTTCTCTATCAATGATTCCAGTCCACACTTTCCCAATCAAATGCTAAATAACTCTTTCCATACCATACACGACACCAGAAGCTTTTGTGGACAGTGTCGATCAAGATCAGACTGCACAGAACGTGCAGTCTGATCGCTGATCTACACTGTCCACTGCTATATTGTAGATTATGATAAAATTGTCTCTTGATCTTGCGGAGGAAATTTATTTTATAGCCTTTGAAAAAATGCAATTTATTTATTCAGTAGTGGAATAGTTAACATATCGAACGTACTCTGTGTGTGTTGTAGTCAACGAAATAGAACTCAACAGGTCATTGCTTAGTCTTTATGATGCTAAATAACTAAAATGAAATTTTCAATTCGATAGTAAAAACCAAAATATTGCTATTTTCAAAGTTATGTTTTGGGTGAATGATATCTCCTTATCGGACAGAGTAGATCCAAGATCAGACTGCACTTTCTGTGCAGTCTGATCTTGATCTACACTGTCCGCGAACGGTCAGTGAGTCGCGCTTAGCAGCCTAGCCCTTAGGCTAATGGTTTCTGTCACAAACAGGCGTTTCTGAACGTCTTCCAATGGATCATGGGACCTACTGATATGTGCAAGGCGGGCGGTTAGAATATCTATTAACAGATAACCGAGAAATTCATACGTCCATTTTTTTCAGAACAAACAAACATTTATATTTGTTTTTATTTAATGTTTCACACTGCGCTAATATTATTTCATTCATAGCACGGTGATGGTTTAGTTAGTAGTATGTTTCCTGGGTTTCAAGGGCACTAAGAAATCAGCGTAATGAATGAACTAAACATTTCGCACAGTGGTACACGTCCAAATACAACAAGGTCAAGACTGTTCTCGCAGGAGATTCTAAGAAAATCAAGAGCACCGCATGCGGGCGCCAACACTCGCCTGGTGTTTTTTTTTTCAATGAACATTTCTACGTTGAAAAAGGGGCATAACTGTTATCAAAATCTGTTTAGAGTTGCCCACCCTACTTGTAGGGTTCCCTTTGATAGTTCCCAACTAGCCCAAGTTTGAAGTAAACAGAGTTATGAGAAAGTGTCAATGTTTCGTACGAAGAAACGCAGACGATGCGACTGACGATTCAGACGACAACGAAGACGCAGATGACGAAGACGAAAATGACGAAAGGACTATGACAATACCTGGACGATTTGTTCGAAAACAGCAGTGCTACAGTGGACAGAGTAAACATTAAATAGATAGGCCATTCCGTACAGTGTGATTTTGATCTACACTGTCAACGTAAACACACTGAATTCATCCTAAGGTCAAGGTTACTCCACTGCCGTGAACCCAGACTTTACTAAATAGTGATTTGCATTTCTTTCCGCATACATGGGTAACCACAAAGAAAGGTCACCGGGAGAATTTCGTTTATTTATTCAGAATATAAGTCTCGATTTAATCCGATTCCTCACAAATACAAATATTTACGTCCGTGCTGCAGATATTTTGAAAACGTTTTGGACAAAGGAGCAATTGCTTGTTTCAATTTTCTTCAATGTTTTCCATGTCGTTCAAAAAGATTTATACCTTTTGTTTTAGCACTGATCTAAAATTGATCTTTTTACTCTGTGATATTAAGATATATTTTCGAGAAGCGTAAAAATCAACGTAATGGGATAAAGCTGCTTTAATCCAATGATTATCAGTACATTGGTTTTTGACTAACTTACACATCTTTAAAAATCGATTAAATCTAATCGATCATATTGAGTTTCCTCTAGCAGACGGTTTTCGGCAGACAAGTTCGAAAAAAATGGCAAAACATTGTGTCAAAAGGAATTTCCTCATAACGTGTACAACAGTAACTCAGCTTTAGACGTGAGACAATGCAAAAAAGCAGCAAAAAAAAAAAAAACTCCTGTTTTTGATACTGTTGTTGTTTTTGTTGTTGTTGTTTACTTGGCTTTTGGATTTCGACTTTGCCTTTCAGATGCAAAGAAAAGAGCAAACATTGCTTTCATCGAATTTACATACGCTTTAACTCTTTAGCAAACGACAAACTTTTAGACATGTCCAAGTTTACAGCATTTTCAGAAGAAAATTCAAATGCGGCTCAAATGATGGGCTTTGTCCTTTAAAAAAAGATAGAAAAAAATGTGGGGAAAGGAGAAAATGCTGTTTATCAGCATTTTCTTCTTTTCCCACAATATTTTCAACAGCCTTTCTTCCTTAAGATTGTTAAAACACGGGATTGTGTGGTTAAGGATAAAGCATACCTTTACAAATTATCAGTAAATACAGAGAAGTTCAAACGCACTTGACTTTTGGCAAAAGCCTTACAACTGCTCTGGGCGTACGGATATAATACGTGTATTTATCTGTGATAATTCTGGCATAAAATCTTTATTGAGCGAAAATCTTTCCACTCGTTTAACTCTTTTAGCGCTAAATAATATAAAACCCTAATCTGACCTCTGTCGACGAACTGAAAATTATGAACAACAGAAACTTAGAAAGAAATCTTTATCAAACAACCTCCCCTGTTTTTAGTGTAATATAACAGTTAAGAATTTTCTTATCCTACACACGCTTGAAATAAGGACTATGTGACGTCATATCTGACGTCATTTTTACACTACTAACAGAGCATAAAATCGGGTTCTATTTATGGAAACTCCCATGTGTGCGTGTATGTTTTTTCTTTTCATATTCTGACCTATGAATTGTGAGATATCGTTCTGTGATGTTTGAAAGAAGACAGACAGAATACAGGCAGCATAAAGATAGAAGATTTTCAAATTTGTGGGAAAAGGATAAACTGCTTGTTACCAATATTTTCTCCTTTTTCCCCACAATGTTTTCTACCCTTTCAAGTATAAGTCCCATCATCTGAGCTGTTATGTTACATGTTGTCTGCAAATGCTTTCAATTCGGAAACAGTCCAACCCTTATCCTGCTGAGTAAGTGAAATGAAACTTTCAGGCCGATAATAAAAACCTACGTTTTGCTATTTCAAAGTCACTGTTTGGGGAAAATATATCCTTATCGGACAGTGTGGATACAAGATCAGACTGCACGTACTGTGCAGTCTGATCTTGATCTACACTGTCCGCAAAAGGTCCTTAAGTCGCACCTAGCAGCCTAGTCTTAAGTCGCGCCTAGCAGGGTTAAAATTTTGTCCTCTAATAAAGAGTTAAAATAAACTATGCAGTTATGGAGGCAGAATAAATTGGGTAAGTGAACTGAGATGTACAATATAGATCTACACCAAACTTTAATCCTATATGATGTTAAATGATATTCATGTGAGTTCATCTGAATTCACAATCCTGAAAAATCTATTTTTCTTTGTGCGTGACCCGTCAACAGAGATCGAATAGTATAAAAGCGACGTGATTAATCTTATCATATTTTTTTTTCTGCCTTGTGTTATTTACCCATAAAAATGCTAAATAAATCAAACGAAAATATATTAACTAATAATCGCCATCATCACCATGATCATCATCGCATTCATCGTTGTCGTCGTCGTTGTTGAAAAGATATGATCACCGGAAAAATCTAACTGAATGGGGCAGTATAGATTCAAGATCACACTGCACGGTCTGTGCAGCCTGATCTAATTCAACATTAGCTGCAGAGGAGAAAACAATCGCTCTAAAACATCCAAGGAGTCAACCTTTTACCACACAATATCAACCCTGGGAAAGAAGCTTTTTGAAAACATTGTGGGCAAAGGAGAAAATGCTGGTAACCAGCATTTTCTCCTTTTCCCACAATGTTTTCTACCCAGTCAAAGAATAATTGCACCTCTTTAGCCACACTGAAATTGTCGTCTGCAAATGCTTTCAATTTTTACAAGTCTAAAATTTTGTCGTCTGGTAAAGAGTTAACCACAAAAACGCCACATAGATAGACCTAATTAACATCAAGATAACTCTATCATAAAACGAAGTATTATCTTTATTAATAATGATACGTATATACGTAATGCGTTATAATATCATTTCAGCCCACTTTCCTGTCATATTGCATTAAGTAACCACCCATAGTTAACTGCCACAATCCAATCTTATGCGCGCAGAGCTTCGCAGTCTTTTTATACAGACAAAATGTTAGTCGCTGGTAAAAAAAAATACAAGAGCACCGCATGCGGGTGCCAAAGCTCGGCTGCAAGTGCTTGATTTTCATATATGAAAATTCTAAGTTTAAAAAGGGTCATAACTGTGTCAAAAATATTTTGATGGTTACCTACCCTTGTTGTCTGGTTCCCCTATTGATAGCTAACAACTAGTCTGAGTTTGAAGTAAATATCATCATTAATTACAGAGCTATTACAAAATGTCAAAGTTTTTGCGCGACTATGACGCGGACGACGCAGACGAAGACAACGCCAAGGCTACGACAATCACTCGTCGTTTTCTCCGGAAACAGCCGAGCTTAAAATGAATTTCAGAACCAGGTAAAAATAAACAAACGATAGCGCGCTACACACCTTTTACCTAATTTTAAAATCCACTTTTCTGCCAGTGACTAATACTTGGACCGACCGCACAATAACAGATTGTCATCTTCACAATGATTTCCAAACTTTAAACTTATATATATTTATTTCAATTTAGATGAATTTTACAATGGCAGTGTTTACTTTTGGCTTCTAACTGGCCAAAGCTACTAAAGTATTCATTGTGCATTGGTTGTATGGTGTTTAACGCCGTTTTCAACATTATTTCAGTTATATCACGGCGGGGAGTGCATCCATCCATGCTTTCCTGGGGTTTCTTTTACTAGTACTCCGCACAATATTAAATTCTTACCTAGCCAATGGCTGCTTTATCATATAGCCATCGTCGAAACAATGATCAGCGGTAAGAGAGGAATGAATCCTGTCGCAATGACTATCATCAGTCATCGGAAAGAAATTGGCCGAGCCTGGGATCGAACTAGCAAAGCCCTGGTCTTGAGTCTTGTACGCTACTGACTTCGCTACCGGGGCTCTATTCAATATGCAATGAAACAGCAAGACTGGCAACTCGCTTGGAAAGAATTCAAAGGAACTCTGGGGTTTGAACTGTAAATCATTTCAAGGTCGTAGACCAAACCAGGGGCTTTTTTTCGACGGCATAGATCAAGATCAGACTGCACATAACGTGCAGTCTGATCTTGGATCTATGCCTTCCGCTTGTTTAATCAAGCCTATAAGAGGAATACATGTACTTTGTCTGAGTTTCAGTGGATTATTTTCTAAACTGTCGAAAGGGGGCCAGTTTTTAAAAGAGTTGAAACATTCCAATTGAATAAGGTGACTTATGGGTACAGTAATTTTGTAAATTTGTGCAGTGCAGTTTTCTGTGCATATACATGTAATTTGAACACCTTAGTCTTTTGTATTCGAGACTGACAAATATAACTAAGACTCTGCTCCTTGACTCAGATCCAACAGCTGTAAATCTGAACCACTAAAACATTGCGACAAAAAGCAAAATTGCTCTTCAATATGCATTTTTTTTTTCCAGTTGCTATCACCTTTACCTTTCTTTGCAGATTACTTTATGATTCATTCTAGAATTAAAAATGAGCCCAGCACCTTCCAATGTAATAAAAAAAAACAACGGTATGGGTTGACCCAGTTTAGTCTGAATAATAAAATTGGGTCTCCCTTAAGTCTTTATCAAAAAGTCCCGAGTTTTAACGACCTGGGAAAGAAGCATTTTGAAAACATTGTGGGAAAAGGAGAAAATGCTGGTATCCAGCATTTTCTCCTTTTCCCACATTGTTTTCTACCCGTCTCGAAACAAATTTAAATAAATTTTTCAGTCACATTTTTTTGTCATCCGCAAATGCTTTAAATTTAGACAATTCTAAAATTTTGTTGTTTGGAAAAGGATTAAACTGCAAAAATTACATAAACAGTTCTAGCAAATGGTAAAACGAAACCAAATAAACGCCATTTCAAAGTTTGTTTCGTGGGTAAAAAAAATCTCAGGTATTCGGACAGATTCGATCCCAGAAAAGACTGCATGTTCTGCCTTGGTGTACATTGTTTGCCATTCTCCAATATCGAATAGAACATGCGTGAATGAGTTATGTTTGTGACTTACTTTGAAACAAATTACCCAGCTAACGTTACATTACTTAATCTGCATTCTATCAATAACTCTTTTGTCGGCAGCAAAACAATTTGGACTTCGTCACGGTGCAAAGACATGGATCTAATGTCTGTCATAAGGTTGCAGACGGTGTAGGTTCAAGATCAGACTGCACGTTCCGTTTTCCGACAGTGATTTTAATTTTCGTCCTGTTTTAAGAAATACGTATTAATAAGTTCTTATAGGGCATCCCCGCCTTTTTAGAGAACAAACAGACCGCTTTAGGCATTTCGACTTTAAATACGCATTAAACCTTCAAGGTAAAACATCCAAAAGATAGCGAGTTTTGCACAGGCCGATTTTGATACACATTTCATCGTTCGAACATTAATGTTACTCTTGTCAAATTGACGATTAGATAATGTTCTTGCAGTTAGTTATCCAAATATTCCAGGCAGTTTTAAGTTCGTTTATCTAAAGGAGATATATATAGATAAATACGCAAGCATTGTGCACGAAACACGCTTTGTCAATGAAAGTCAGAATGTAAACGTTTAATCCGATGCCAAAAAGGCATTCACCGCAAATTCCGACAGATTAACACCATAAAACACCATCGTTTTAAATGCAGATGTATGCACGTTTTAAAGGTACATCTATACTCGTTATCGGGCAGTTTTCGGTTGGTTTTAAACCGATTTCATCCTTATTTTATGAAACTATAATCATTCTTGTATCCTCATGCCAAATGTTGCAGCTGGCGGCTGCAAGATTGCACAGATTATGAGTGATAGAAAATACATGTTTTGAAGGTCTTCAAAAGCAATCGCTGTTGTCATTCCCGGTTTAAAATGAGGACAAATCCCTGTGGTTTTTTTTTCTATCCCTTACACCATATAATTATATTTGTAATTTATCTATGTTCACCCAGCTGAGCCATTCTACACACTTTCAAGTTTTAACAGCGTTTGTTTTCTCTCCTGCTGTAAGGATGTATCTTTAAACCTTAAACTTCAAATTATTAGACGACAAAATCACAGACTTGTCCAAATTGAAAGCATTTGCAGACGACATATCAAATGTTGCTCAAATGATGGAATTTCTCCCTGTTAGGAAAGCAGAAATTGCTGGCTGCAAGGATTTTCTCATTTTTCTCAGTGTTTTTAAATCCTTTTTCCTCAGGGTCGTTAAAAATAAGAGATTGTTGAAGATCGAAAGTGATAAGATAAATGAGCCTCGCTCTGGCAAAAGGGGGTTTTATGCATCTCTGTGATGCAAGATGCCCAGGAAGTCATAATGATAGATTCATAAAATCCAGTTTGTGTAATAACCGTCTAACAACTGACTGAATCATGAGGTAGACTAGTGTCCTTGGACATGAGGAATATTGACCAGTAGCAAAAAGTTTCGATCCATGTCAACCTGCGCAGAGTGCGCAGGTTGACACGGGTCGATACTATCTGTAGGTTCATATGCCTTTTGAATATGGGGAACTAGAACTGTCCCAAAGCGAACAAATACTCCCCCCCCCCTTTCAGTACCTTGTCACTGAAGCAATACAATCAGAGAACGGAAATGATTTTCAAAACAAAGTTCACCTGTGACCTTGACCTTTGATCCATGTGACCCAGAAACAATAGGGTTCCTCCATGGGTCATGAGCAACACTTGTATAAAGTTTCAGGGTCCTAGGTTAAACAGCTATTACAGCACGAAAACTATTTTCAAACAAAGTTCACCTCTGACCTTGACCTTTGATTCATGTAACCCAAAAACTAGAGGGCACCTCTAGTTGTAACACTTGTATAAAGTTTCAGGGTCCTAGGTCAAACGGCTTTTGAGTTAAGCACAGAAACGAAAAAGTGGACGGATTGAAGGACAGACGGATGGACGGACAGACAGACAGACATGATGAAACCAGCATACCCCCCTCTAATTTGTAGGGGGGGGGGGTTATAAAAATACTTTAAACAAGAAATTAATGCTTTCCCTAAATGGGACGTAAAATCTCACAAAGTTGGGTTTTATAATGAGAAGACCCTGAAAAGACCTATATTGTTTTGTTTTGTTCTTAGCCCAAATCGGCTTATCTTCGGGCACTTGAGTGGTTATATAAATGGGCATGCTCTGTGAAAAGGAGGCTTAATGCATTTGCGAAAAGTATCGACCCAGGTCAAGCCTGCGCAGTCCGTGCAGGCTGACCTGGACCGAAACTTTTCGCTATTAGTCAATCTTCTGTATGTCAAAGGACCAGTCTATCTCATGATTAAGCGGGTTGTTTAAAAAAAAAGAATGGCTATTATGGATCCATAATTATGTGATGACTAGTCCGGTATCATGTATCACGGAGATGCATTAAGCCCTCTTTTGCAAGAGCATGGCTCAAATATTTTTGAATGAATAGTAAATCCATTTCGGCCGTTCAAGCCTGAGTTATACAATAAGCCATGTTCTGGTAAAAGAGGACTTAATGCACCCACCTCCGCAATGCATTGTTAACCAAGCAAGACATCGCATAATTATGGGTCCGTAATATACATTTTGTCTAACAACTGACTGAATTATGAGGTAGACTGGTCCTTTTGACATGCAGAAAATCGACAAATAGCGAAAAGTTTAGACCCAGGTCAGCCTGCGCGGTTACTTGGTTCGATACTCTTTGCAGATGCATTTAGCCCCCTTTTCACACAACATAGCTCAATATTTTTAAACTAAAAGTAAATCCATTTCGGCCGTTCAAGTCTGAGTTTAACAATTGGGCCATGTTCTGGCAAAAGGGGGCTTAATGTACCCATCTCCGCAATGCATTGTACCAAGCAAGACATCATATACTTATGGGTCCATAATATCCATTTTGTTTAAGAAAGTGCTGAATCATGAGGTAGACTGGTCCTTTGACATGCAGAAAATTGATAAATAGCAAAAAGTTTCGACTCAGGTCAGCCTGCGCGGACTGCGCAGGCTGACATGAGTCGATATTTTTTGCATATGCATTAAGCTCCTTTTTTTCAGAGCACGGCTGATTATTATCTTCAAAACGTAAGCAGACCACAACAGTTTAGACCCATCAGTATACTGTATGCTAGCAATTGCACGCAACAAATTAAACGAGGCGAAAATTATGAAACTGTCAATGATAAGGTAGAAAACATGGGCTAGGGGAAAACGATTATTACCAGCATTTTCTCCTTTTCCCACAATGTTGACTTTTTTTTTCTCGGGGCCTACAAATAAAAAGTGATAAATTGGGAAAAAAGGGCTTCAGTTACGGCAAGTTTGTGCGTCCTTATAGGGCTTCCACTCTTTTTAAAAACCCCAGTTTTTGACCTGGGAATAAAAGCACATGTCTGTGGCAGTTTGTATGTGTGTTTGTATGGTGTTTAACGCTGGTTTCAACATTTATTTCAGTTACATCACGGCAACCAGTGCACCTATCCATGCCTTCCCGGAGTTTCTTTTACCACTTCGAAAATTATTCTTCCCAAACCACTGGCTCTTTTTCCACATAAACATCGTCTTAACACTGTTCAGCGGTGAGAGACAAACAAATCCTCTCGCAATGACATTCATCATCTCTCGGAAAGATATTGGATAGGCTTGGTGTTCGAACCAGGGACCCCTGAGTTTCAAGCCCGGTATGTTTCTCTTGCTACATGCATTGGCATAACATGAGAGATGACGCTCCTTTAATTCCACGTAGACTCACGAGTTAAAAAAATGATATGAGCAAGGCCATATAAAATGGGAGTTAAATGCATCTGCAAACAGTATCGACGGAAGTCAGCCTGCACAGTTCACGCAGACTGACCTGGGTCGAAACCTTTTGCTGTCAATCAGTTTTCTGCATGTCAAAGGACCAGTCTACCGCATGAATAAGTCGGTTGTTCGACAAAATGAATATTGTATGGATCCATATTTATATGATGACTTGCTTGGTATGATGCAGCACGGAGAAGCGTTAAACCCTCGTGCCAGAGCGCCGGTTATACATGGTCTGCACCAAGCGAAAAAGGGCTTTCGGACATTTGCGTAAAGTGTCGTCTCGGATCAGCCTGCGTAATCCGCGCAGGCTAATCCGAGACGGCACTTTACGTCAACATTAGATTTTGTCTTACAGTAGATTTGCGTGAAACAGAAAATCACACACGATCGGAAAGTGTCGTCTCGGATCGGCCTGCGCGGAGTGCCCAGGCTGATCCGAGACGACACTTTACGCGTGTTGCAGGCCATATATGAGCCATGCTCTCGTAGAAGGATGTTTAATGCATCTCCGTGATGTATTATACCAAGCAAGTCATCGTATACGTATGGATACATAATAGCCAATATTTTTAGCAACCAAGTTAAGCATGAGGTAGACTGGTCCTTGGGCATACAGAAAATTGACTAATAGCGAAAAGTTTCGGCCCAGGTCAGCCTGCGCGAACTGCACAGGCTGACCTGGTCGGTACTTTTCGCAGATGCATTAAGCAGAACATGGCTAATATATTATACGCCCCGAATGCTGATCATTAGGAAACATTGTCGTTTTACCGGTTATTGACCATAAAAGCCGCCCTCCCAAGTTGTACAATATCAAAATCACTTTTATAGTTATTTGCAAAATGTAATCAAAGCTTTGAGGTGCTACCAAATTACATTAAAGAGGAATTTAATTAGATCTACTTTCGAGAGGTTTTTTTTTTTTTTCAAAGAAAATCATAAAAAACACTGGTAATTTTCAACTGCGTACACAGACGGATTTAAAGTACGGTAAAAATATGAATACATGTAGAAAACACGACTAATTACCCGCTTTCCTTGTATTTCTTTCTGTAAACATTTTCTATTGCGTTAGTAACGGTATCGCTTTTATTGCGCAACAATGGATAAATGCAATCTAAATACGGAAGAATGTCAATTATCTGGACAGTTCAATCGGTAGAGTCTCTAATTTAAAATTTTGAAGGTCGGGAGTTCGAATCCCAGCGGAGATTAAACTATTTTTGCATTTTTTTCCCTGAACTAAAACCGAACACTTACGTCCTTAAGTTTTTTTTTTAATTTAAACAAATTAATAATTATTAAAATCATTCCTCTAAGAATTAAAAAACCTGGTAAAAATGATTATTATATTATAGTTATATGCCCGTTAACTCTTTACTAAACAAAATTTTGGATTCCAAAGGACACTACCGCGTCAATAGTACCGTCAGCTAAAATACTACTATTGATCTACACTTGCCGCAAAGCCAACTAAATCATTGAAGGACGCTTTAACCCTTAGGCTGCTAAGCGCAACTAAACAACCTTTGCGGACAGTGTAGATCAAGATCAGACTGCACAAAACGTGCAGTCTGATCTTGGATCTACACTGTCCGATAAGGAGATATATTTCTCCCATGCCTATAAAATAGCAAAATTTGCGTTTTTACTATCGGCTTGAAAGTTTCATTTCACTTATTTGACAAGAAAAGGGTTAAAGGTAAAGATTAAATTCAGTATAGAAAGGTCATCATTACAAAACCAGTCCAACCTACCACAGCTATATGACCTGGTGTCATTCGTACGCATAATGACAGACTTTTTTAACTATTATCCTGCGAAATAAAAGACAGGAACCTTTCAAGCCGATGGTAAATTTCCAAATTTTCCTATTTCAAAGGTATTTTTTGAGGAAAGATAGAATTATATTTCCTTATTGGACAGTGTAGATCAAAGATCAGACTGCACGTTCTGTGCAGTCTGATCTTGATCTACGCTGTCCACAAAAGGTCAGTGTGTCGCGCGAGGCAGACTAAGGAAAAAAAGCTTTTTGAACAGTTCCGTAGGAGATAAAAGAAATTCTTGTCACGGCGTGGATTAAGATCAGAAAGTACCGAACGGGCAAATTGATCTTAGATAAAGCTCAGACCGTGGAGAAAGAACAGTCTTAACTCTTGTCACGGCGTGAACCAAGATCAGAATGTACAAAACGGGCAGTTAGATTTTAGATAAAGATCAGAGCGCACTGAATGATAAGTCTGGCCTTTAATCTAGATTATCGTTTATTTGTACGTATTGAGAGTTTAATGCCGTTTTAACAGCCTAGATGAAAGGCTTTGCACAGCGGTCAGTGTACCTACGCATTTGTTTCCTGGCTTTCTCACACCAGTACGGACACAACTTTCTTCCGAAGCCACTGACTACTTTTCCCACGTACATCAGAGGTAAGAGGCGAAAAATGGCCGAAAAGAAAGTTTGTAGTAACCGGATATCGAACCCGCAACGACCAAACTGCGTAGATTTGCGCAACTTTATTTTTTTTTTGGGGGGGGGGGGATTGAATATACACACATACAATCCCTGCTTTGCCCAAAGGTATGAGCTGGCATAAAGTAATGCCAATATTTAGTCAAATCGTAAAGTTATGCAGTTCAGTGAAACTTGTTTTCAGAGTTAATGCTTGCTTACCTAAACCGCGTACGCAAATTTCATTCGTACGCAGTTTAGAGAAAGGTACCCAGGGTCACGAGTCAGATATGCTAACCACTGAGCTACCCAGCCGAGCCCTGAATTATCAAGTGTTTATAAATTCCGTTCAAAAACTTAAAATTTGCAGTGTATTGTATTCTAATCCATGGGAAAATGTCCAATTTGTTTAAATGACAGCGAAACAGGTAATCCGGCAGGTCTCCGACAGTTACATGGCTCCACCTTTATAAAGAAATTGGTTGCCAATGAATGGATGGAGTTTTAAGTCTTTTGCCCCCAAATACGTGAGCCATGCTCTGGCAAAAAGGGGGTTTAATGCATCTTCGTGATGCACTTTACCAAGCTCCATCTACGTGATGCATTATACCAAGCAAGTCATCACATAATCATGGATCCATAAAATCCATTTTTGTCCAACAACTGATTGAATCATGACTCATGAGGTACAAAAAAAAAAGACATGCAGAAAATTTACCAATAGCAAGAAATTCCGAACCAGGTGAGCCTGCGCGGACTGCGGATACATTAAGCCCCCTTTTCACAGAGCATTGCTCATATGCATGACCAGGTTTTAAAAAATGACCCAGATTAACGTAAACCTTATTATTTCACTACAGCCAGAACAACAAAAAATCTTTAAAATCCCAGATAGTTTATATCCAATTTTGAGGGGTATCTGCTTTCCCTCAACTCTTAAACTTTAAGATAAACTAAAATTTCGGGCCAATATCAAAATTTGAATAATGCAATTTTCAAGAGTCCCTTTCGCTGGAAAAAAAAAAAAAAAAAATCGTCGCCATATCTGGCAGTGAAGATTCAAGATCAGACTGCACGATCTATGCAGTCTAATATTGATCTACACTGTACGAATAAGCGCACTGAGATGCGCTTAAGCAGCCTAAAGGGTTTTAAAATCTCGCTACGTCATCGTGTTTATTGGGCAGTGTGCCCCCCAAAAAAATAAAAGTTTCAAATGACATCGCCAAACTGTATGCTTTGAGTAACACTGTCAACGATACCATCTGAACTTGTCCTTGGCAAAAATTGGGGATCAACAAGTTGTCTTCGCCTATAATCTATTACATCTTCGATGAAGCCTCCCCCCCCCCCAAAAAAAAAAATGACTGGGCCATGCTCTGGCAAAGGGGGGTTTAATGCATCTCCCGAGATGCATAACACCAAGCAAGTAATCACATAATTATGGATGGACAAAATCCATTTTGTCTAACAACCGGCTAAATCCTGAGGTAGATTGGTCCTTTGACATGCAGAAAATTAAAAAATAGCAAAAAGTTTCGACCCATGTCAGCCTGCACGGGCTGATACTTTTTGCAGATTCATGAAACATGGAGCATGGCCCATTTGTATTTGTAAACTGTTACCACTGCTCCACCTTGCTAAGACGGTCAAATTCACAAGCATAACGTCAACATAATATCACCAAACTCAATGCCTTGAACAAAATGATCAGCGAAAGCAATCAAAGATGTCCATGGCAAAATTTTAATCAAAACCTCTTGACCAAGAATCTAGGACACCATCGATGAAGCCCAAAAAACAAACCATGTATATGTACTTGTAAATAAATACCTCGCTATGCCACCCAGCTTTGTTGGTTAAGTTTACCAATATAATGTTTCAAAAAAGATCGCAATACTGGAACCTTTGAACAGCACTGTCAGCAAGGGCTATTGAAGTCATCATTGGCAAAATTTGAATCAACAATATCTCTTGACCTAGAATCAAGGACAGTTTCGATGAAGTAATCATGTACAATCATGTACATGCACTTGTAAATAAACATTATTAGCGAAAGCAATTACAGTTGTCCTTGGAAATATTTGGATCAACAACAACTCTTGACATAGAATCGAGAACAACTTCGATGAAGCCGAAAAAAGACCATTCTTGTACATGCACATGTAAATGAATACCTTTGTACAACATTATCAGCGAAAGCAATCAATGATGTCCTTAGCAAAAATTGGATCAACAACTATTCTTGAACTAGAATCGAGAAAAGCTTCGATGAAGCCAAGAAACAAACTTTATTTCATGCTTTCCGGTAGGATATCGAGAAATAGCAGTGAAAATATTTTTCGATATTACACGGGTACGACCAGTGAAAATACCGATTTTCATGTTCTTGTTGCCTAGGTAAATTGTGCGTGCCTCACAACCAGATGGAAATATGACGTCATTTACCTTACATTTCTCGCGCTTGACGTAATATTGTAATGCGTTGCTATGCGGGAGGGGTACGCCACGGGGAATAACGGAAAAGAAATGTACTGGATTTTGATAAAGCTCCTCCCAGAAAGGGTTAAAAGCATGAAATAAATAGAATATTTGTTTTTTTCGGTGAAAGATCGAAATTTATTTCATCGAGTAAACACCATCGGTAATATTTTCACTTGTGGCTGCACCACTCGTGAAAATATTACCGATGGTGTTCACTCGATGAAATAAATTTCGATCTTTCACCGAAAAAAACAAATATCCTCTATATATATGTACATGTGAAAAAAAAATTCCTCGCTACATCACCCTGCTTTGTTTGTCAAGTTAATCAATATAATGTTTCGAGCAGCTTTGAACAGAATTGTCCGCAAGCGCTACTGAAGTCGTCCTTGGCAAAGCTTCGATCAGCAATATCTCTTGATCTAGAATCTAGGACAACTTCGAGGAAGCAACAACAAACAACAACATTTAGATCAACAATATCTCTCGACCTGGAATTTAGGACAGGTTCGACGAAGCCTGTAAACAAACCATGTTTCTCGTACTTGTAATCTTAATCAATACCTCTCTTGGACAACCTCCTTAGTTTGTCAAATTCGCATGTATAATTTTTTTAAAATACCATCGCCAAACTGAATGCTTAGAGCAGCACTCTCAGGGAAATTAAGTTGCTCTTGGCAAAACTGGATTCAGCAATATTTCTTGACATAGAATCTAGGACAGCTTCGATGAAGTAACAAACAAACAACGAAATTTGGATCAACAATATCTCTTGACGTGGAATCTCGGACAGCACCGACGAAGCAAAAAAAAAAACCAGCCCTGTACATGTAAATAAAAACCTCGCCTAGAAATCCTGGTTAGTTGATCAAGTTCATAGATAAAAGTTTCAAATAACATGACCAACACTGTCAGCGAGGGCTTTTAAAATTGCCCGTAGTAAAGCTCGAATCAGCAGCATCTCTTAGCATAAAATCTTGGACAGCTTCGACGAAGCAACAACAAAAAGGAAATTGTTTAAAGCAATACTTCTTGATCTGGACTTTAGGACAGCTTCGGTGAAGCCTAAATAAACATATACTTGTAAATAAAAACCTCACTACGTCATCCTGCTTAGTTGGTCTTAGATACAATATTTCAAAAAAAAAAACCCATCGCAAATCTAAATACAACACTGTCAACAAACGCAGTCGGATTAGTCCTTGACAAAATTTGAATCAACAATATCTGTTGACCTGGAATCCAGGACAACTTCGATGAAGTAAAAAACAAAGCATGTTGTAACTGTTAAGTAATACCTCGCTATTTTAGTTTAATTTGTTGGTCAAATTCACAAATATGATCTTTTAAATTACTTAGGGAAGACGAAGGCTACCACACCGTCAGTGATTGATGATAGTCATTGCGACAGGACTCATTAGTAGTAATAGCGTCTCTTTGCTTGTAAACAAAGATGCTAGGTTGTTATAGAAACATACATGTTGAAACTTGTTTCACCATGAAGACTAACCTACTGTGTAGTATACGGGTTATTATGATGTCATCTATTTGAATTGTTTTTCAATAGCGCCACTCGTCTTTAAGTGCTTTTCAAATATTGGTGATTGGTACTTAATCCGCCTAAAGATACTTTGAGGTATATGAAGACTGATTAAAGATGTAATTTGATTGTGTCTTTAAAGTGAAGACAATGTATACATTATTTGAAAAACCTTATTGGTACGAAATTTGAAGCTCTGATAAATGGTAAAAACATTGTGGGAAAAAAGATGGTTGGACGAGGTATTGAGATAAAACCCACCACCTTTTAATTATTATAAACCTATTGGCTGGTAAGCGCGACTAACTGACCTTTTATGGACGATGTAGATCGAGCTTAGACTGTACAGGATATGCAGTTTGATCTTTGTTAAGGACAGTGTAGATCAAGATCAGACTACACAGAACATGCTGAGCGACCTTCTAATTATAATTAACCCTTTGTGTAGATGAAGATCAGACTGCACAGAACATTCAGTTTGATCTTTGTTGCGGCTAGTGTAGATCAAGATTAGACTGCGCAGAACATGCGGCGCGAGCCCCCCAATTATTATTAACCCTTTAGCTGTTGCGCGCGACTCACTGACCTTTTACGGGCACTGTAGATCAAAGTCTGACTGCAGAAGAACATGCGCTCTAATGTTTGTTGCGGACAGTGTAGATCAAGATCAGACTACAAAGAACATGCAGCCGTCCAATTATTATTAATCCTTTAGCTGTTGCGCGCGACTCACTGACCTTTTACAGGCACTGTAGATCAAAGTCTGACTGCAGAAGAACATGCGCTTTAATGTTTGTTGCGGACAGTGTAGATCAATATTTCGGTTATTGATGTCGAATTGAAAATTTAAGTGTAGATCAAGATCATACTACACAGAACACGATAAGGTAATATTATTTCCCCCTAAATCATAACTTTGAAACAGCAATATTTGGGTTATTGGAGGTTATTGATGTAAAGGATGTGAGCAGTACGTTTAATCTCGTTCAAACGTGTCCAGTCAAGTTTCTTTTTGTCGGTTATTTCATTATATAAATTTTACTACGATGTCTTTAAACAATTATTGACTTTCCGCCCCAAATTATTATTAACCCTTTTAATTGCCAAGCGCCACTCACTGACCTTTTGAGGACAGTGTAGATCAAGATCAGACTACAAAGAACATGCAGCCGTCCAATTATTATTGTTAAGTTTCTTTTTGTCAGTTATTGCGTTATATAAATTTTACTGCGATGTCTTTAAACATTTACTGAGAGCATAACTTTCTGCCCCAAATTATTATTTAACCCTTTGACCGGTCGCGACTCGCGGACTTTTTACCGACAGTGTAGATCAAGATTAGACGGCGCGACCCACCAATTGTTATTAGCCCTTTGGCTGCTAATCGCGACTCACTGACCTTTTGTGGACGATGTAGATCAGATTAGACTTCACAGAACATGCAGCGCGACCCCCCCCCCCCCCCCCCCCCCACCTTTCCCCAATATCATACCGTTAAAGTCGTTTATTCCAGGACCAAATACAAAATTTGCGTAGTAACAGTTTACCCTGTGGCAAAAAGTACAAGAAGCGTGTCCAGACAAGAAATGTATCATTAAAGTACACTATGAAAGAAGTTAACAAAATTCAGTGCTAACTTTTATTCAAAATTGTGATAGAGGTACTGATGCAGTAAAAACATTGTGGGGAAAAGAGATACTGATGCAGTAAAAACATTGTGGGAAAAAGAGAAATTACTCAAACTTTATTCGTGAAAGACACCGTCTGATAACTATGATCAAATTACTCGATTTAATGTATGATTCGGAAAACACTGTGGGAAAAAGAAAACGTATTATCCTTATATTTTAAACATGATTAAAGCACACTCGTAGTATCTATTTGTTAAAGTAATTGAGATTTATAGTTAATAAACAAATTTGAAATCTTAAAGGAGATGAGATCGGAAAATGTCGTATTTCGTTTTACGTTATGTTTATCAACACTTAAGGTGAAAAGAGCCTTCATAAATGAAGGAACAAAGTTACTTGTATTAAGAGCGGGTTTAACATCGTTTTTCAATTACATTTAATTATGTACGTATAACCAGAGTTAGTGTTCTAGTATTTTTTTTCCGGTACAAACTTTTTTTATTATCATCCCTAAACCCCTGACTGTTATTTAACACTGACTAATGAACTTGTCCGCTGGTACGGGACGAGTCCGCGACCCCGTATAACTATTCAGCCATGCTAATGAGACTCGGTTTTGGCGCGATTTATATGTCATATACACCCTTAAACACACACCCACACACCATGTTGAGGTGGAACAAGAACATTGCGAAAAAAGAAAAGTCATTTATCAAACGAGAAATATTTTATCAAAATATTTTACAAGCTTTAAAAGATAAATTCCCCATTCACTACGTCTTCAGTTTTTTTTTCTTTCTTTTTCGAGCGGTGTAAACTAATATCAAATTGCACAATTCACTTATTATGTAATTCATTCTCACTAATCAGTTACACTATAAAATGAGTTTTGTGGTAGTAAGTATTGTATTGTATTCGAGTTTAACACCGCTTTAACCGCATATGTCATATTACGGAGGTCAGTGGACCTATCTGTGTGTTTCCTTTTCTTACACCAGTACAAACACAACTTTCTTTCCAAGCCATTGGCAACTTTCTCACATGCATCAGAGGTGGGAGGCCTGAAACTCAAATAGGGATCCAACCCGCAACTCTCTGATCACGAGCTACCTGAGCTACCCGATCGGGTTTCGGGTAATAAGCGTTTCTGCATGTATGTATATCTTTAAACTTGTAAAGTACGTACATGCATGCGTTCATGTTTATGTGTCTGTGTGTTTAATATGTTGTTTTTTGTTGACTTTCCCAAGGAAAGCTTTTTATACTTTGAGTCAAAGAATGAAAACCGATCCGATTTGTTAGGTTTCCAACAGGATAGGCTGTTACAATGGGGAAAAATCTTGCTATTAAATACGCTCTGATAAAGCAAAACCGTAAAAAGAGCATACGACTTTGCAGCAATAAATTGGTTCTTTATTAGTGCCTGTGCCAATGACATAGGGAGATTTTCTCTCAAAAATCATCCTATTTCCTGAATGTGTTACGACATTATATTGTTCGATGGTAGTTCTCACAATGTTTTACGTTAAAAAAATATACAATGACTCACAATATGTTTACATTTTACAATGACACGACTCGATTTCTTGTTCATTATTGTTTATATTTCACAATATCGCAC
Organism: Hippopus hippopus; assembly: GCA_946811185.2. NCBI lineage: Eukaryota > Metazoa > Mollusca > Bivalvia > Cardiida > Cardiidae > Hippopus > Hippopus hippopus. The sequence goes on from OX328109.1 coordinate 3,414,421, forward strand.
CCCAATTCGTCGCTTATCCCTATTTAGACTTTACAATGTCACGCCCCTTCCCTTTAACCCGTTCTGGTAAATCAAACCCGTAAAAAAGAGCGTACGACTTTGCAGCAATAAACTGGTTCTTTATTACATGGTCACTTGTATCGCTCTTTCCAAAATATTTTTAGCAAAAAATTTCTCACTGTATCGGACAGAGTAGACTCAAGATCTGGTAGCTCGTTCTGTGCAGTCTCGCAGGCTCCTGGATCTTCACTGGGTGTAAAACCACATAAAGCCCCGCAAAGCAGCCTATGGATTAATGTCTAGTACCTATTTATATCATTGATTATGATGCAAATGACAAAAAAAAATCAAGTCGTTTCCCTTTAAATTAAAAAAATTAAATGACTCAAATAAGATTGGACAAGACGCATCATCCTTTTAAAGTCCAGTACCCATTTATATGTCAATGTTTTTGACTTGAAATCGGATTAAGGTAACTTATAAAGAGAGCCGGTTAATGTTTACATAAATATTATTAATAACCCTAGTAATGGATTAGATTTAGCAAAAATGTAAGATATTGGTCGAAAGTTATAGAAGTTGTTTCTTTCAACAATGGAATGATTTTTTCTTGACAACCCAACCTTCTAGCAAGTGAATTCGTGTACTGATAAGTTTAATTCTAGGAAATGTATGCAAAGGCACCACATTTTAGAAAAACAAAGCAAAGAAATCGGTATTCAACCCTTTCTTTCAATTTCTGGCAGTTTCTATTCATGAAATTTGAGAAAACCCTGACAAATGATACGTGACGCTTTACTCTTTCCTTTTGACCTGCGTATTTGTCGTTCAATTCCCAGCCGTTTTAGAGCCGATACTCCTTTTCCTAGAAAAATCGACTTTTTTATTTGCAGTCAGATCGAATCAATATAGGTATCATTGGAATGGCCTTGTCACACGGACTAAGAAAGTGTATAGTTTTGTGGGTGTCACTTAAATGACAACGGATATACAGGGGTTAAAGCTGTGGGTGATACGCGCTTTTGACATCCACTGACACTAAATGACTCCAATCTGTATTTACTGACCGACTTTTACGTTCTTGGTGTCTGTCCACGATAATGTTTCGCTTGGAATTCAAATTGGAAGTCAAAATTTACCTAAAGATCATAGTGAGATCGTAACGTTGCCTGAAAGATTTTAGATACGCTATTAATACAGTAACTTAAACAAAAAGTGGCTAAAAATCGTTTGTTATGAACCGAATTGCGTGATCTTTGTGTCCACTTGTATTAACTTTCGCTCAGAAATCCATTTATGGGGGGTAACGAATACATTCTGGTGAGATGGCGGTTAAAAATGACCTCATTTTCTATAAAAATTACCATAGAAGATCAGCACAAGACAAAAACAAAAACAAACCTTTGTATATGTTATTATACGCACTGGCATTAGCATTAAGAAAAAAAAAAAAACAGGTAAAATCCTTTGAAATAACCCTCGTAGTTTATGAGAAGAAGTTGTTCGAAAATTGAGACAATGGGCGGACACAGGCATACACGCACGATAGACATAGGGCCATTACATAAGCTTGCTGACCTTTGGCCAGTGGAACTAAAACTTTCGTTGTGTAAATGATACGTAGGTTGAATATATTCTTCAAGATACTGGCATACCAGACTGTTACTGTAACCATTAGATGAAATAGATAAAACTTACCCATATAATGTTCACATTCCCCACTCCATATCAAAACTTTCCTTTTATTAGAAATATTCATAAACGTTAACACTGTTGGTCTCTAACCACGATAAGTCACTTTTGAACTCAGAATTCACCTAGAGATTAAAGTGATATCGTAATATTACCTGAAATATTTCAGATAGGCTATTAATGCAGTAACTCTAACAAAAAAATGCTAAAATCATTGTTCATGAATCGATATTCATGATCTTGGTACCTATTTGTATTAACTTTTGCTAAGAACTCCATTTACGAAGGTAAGGAATACATTTTTGAGGAGTCGGAGGCCGGAAATGACGCCATTTTCTATAAAGATTACTATAAAAGAACACCAAAAGGTAAAAGTAGCTTTATATATGTTATAACGCATACTGGTATTAGTGTATGGTTTAACACGTTTGCATTTGACTAAATTTAAATCGTCCTTGATTGGATAATAAAGTAGGCCGTCATTTATTAAGTTCATTAAGCCCTGCGGTGTTCCATTAACTTTATTATCGTTAAGAACTTCAGTATAAAACTTTCATTTCACATTTTCGACTTCTATCATCACAAAGCACTTTTAAACATGTAATTTAAGTGCCTTTGTAATTTTCAACAAACGAGTCATGCATAGTGTAATACAAAAGTGATTAAACCATACTGACACAGAGAAATGGTGTGGCAAACGCTTCAAAATGACCCAAACGTTCAATTATGATATCTGACATTGAGAATTTTATAAACCGAGTAACAAGCTGGAAATGATATTTACCAGGACAAGAAATGGCATCAGATTGTTTTAACTACTTATCCTGTTGTCTAGTTAATAAACTGACAAACATGATTGGACACGTTATCTATGTTTAGATCATGACGAAAATGACCTGTTAAGAAATCAGACAGTCGTTCTAAAATTAGACAACCAATTAACTGCAAAGGAAGTGGACTAATCAGAAGAGATTCTGATCCGTAAAATACATTGTAAAGAGTGTGTATGTCAAAAAAAAGTTCCCATACTGAAACATTTCAACCATTAAGTGCTTAACCATTCATGAGTCTGATTGTTTTACAAGCAGTACTACATCATGCATGCATTAAATAAAGCAAGACCTTTCCTGCATTTCTACTGATGTAATATATATAAATACATATAATATATTTAATTACATGTAAGAAATGTAAATTTCAGTATGTTGGACAAACCCACCAGAAATGTGCCAATCGCATAAATAAACATAAATTTGACATTCTACATTTCCCTGATATGATTACAAATGTTTCAGAACATTTCAATTCCCCTGGACATATCATTCATGATTTTACATTTATGTCTATTGAGAAAGTTTCAAATAACAGGAAAAGACTATTGAAAGAAACATCTTGGATGCACATTCTTGGTACTATTACTCCACATGGAATGAATTCTAAAGTATTATTTGAATTCTTTAGTAAGGAGCTTACTATTCTATATATATATCTAACCTTTTACCGCACAATCCCTACTTCTAAAAACCCTACGAAAGAAGCCCTTTGAGAGCATAGTGGAAAAAGGGGAGAATGATGGTAAAAGGAGAAAATGCTTGTAACCAGCATTTTCTCCTTTTCCTACAACATTTTCTACTTTTCCCACAATGTTTTCTACTGTTCCCAAAACAAATTTCAATTTCTAAGTCACATTTGATTTGTCGTCTGCAAAGAAATAATACTTTCATTTCAGTCAAGTCCACGATTTTGTCGTCTGGTAAAGAGTTAAAGTAATTAGAAGTAGTTGTATTGAATATGTATCTCCGGTAGATATGGTCTGAGTGATAGAAATCATCTTTAAAGGGATTGGGACAGTGTGAGGAAAGCAGCATTTGCAGGCTACTGGATTTTCTCACAGTGTTTTCATATTCCCGTTTTTTCCAATAGGGATTTTTGAAACAGGGTTGTTTGGTAACAGTTTATTTATCGTTGGTGTTAATTTGAATCGGAGACAAGATGACTGATGACTTCAATTTACATGTTACTCAGGTCAGCCTGCTCTACTGCATTGTCTGATCTTGCCTCAATGCACACTCTCTATTACGATTATTAGGTAGCTTTATAAGCTACAGTAACTTTTGCATTGCTGTTTTTTTTTCCAACAGTTGTACGTAAAGAGCATGTGGGAGCATTGTGGGTGGGGGAGAAAATGCTGGTAACCAGCATTTTCTCCTTTTCTCACGATATTTTCGACTCCTTCAGAGATGGAGTCAATCATTTAAGCAAAAAAGCTAAATTGCTTTGAATATCTGAAAATTTTCCTAGTGGTAAAAAATTCAAAGTATTGGTGTCATACAGCTTTTATTTTCTTTTAACACGACAGTTTTTACATGCATTTTTCACATTAAGCTTTAAATTTGCATTTTTCCTATAATTTTTGCATCTTCTTAGATCATGTTTGTGTTAAATATACTAAAGCTGTGTTTCCCCCCCCCCCCCCCCCAAAAAAAAGCTTAATTATAACGCGTTGGAGGAACCTGGTAAATCAAATAGAGAACGTTGACGATTTCTTGCTTGTTTCATTAACTCAAAACACAAAGGGAAATTCATTCTTAATATCTTTTTATTTACAAGCAATACAATCATGATACAATAAGATGAACAACAGATGAGTAACACTTTTAAGAAAATGAATGACATTCTTAAGAAAATGATAGACACTTTTTGAAAAATGAGTAACTCTTTTAAGAAAATGAATGACACTTTTTAGAAAATGAGTGTCACTTTTTGAAAAATGAGTGACACTTTTTTGAAACGGACCCTACGGGAATTACGTTTAAAAGTACAAAAACGTAGAAGGTAGTGACCTTTTTTGAAAAATGAGTGACACTTTTTTGAAACGGACCCTACGGGAATTTACGTTTAAAAGTACAAAAACGTAGAGGGTAGTGACCTTTTTGAAAAATGAGTGATACTTTTAAGAAAATGAGTGATACTTTTTAATATTTGTGTGACAGTTTTTAGTATCTGTGTGACACATTTTTTTGAAAATTGAGTGACACTTTCTTTTTCTTTTTGAGAATTGAGTGACAATGAAGAAATATCTTACAGGTTTATATATAAATGTCGTAATATCGTTGAAAGCAAATTTGACAGTGGTCGACCATCAAAACCCGTATGGCTCTGTATCAAAGAGGTCTACTTTTCGTCTTTTTGTATAAACCATTTGATAACTTTTTTGTTCTTCTCTATTATACAATTTTCTTTTCTTTTTATCCCTACAAATTTTACTAGGATTGGTCACAGTGATATTTGAACTACTTTGAGGGTCTGTGACTATATCTTTTACGCTATGAAAATTAATGAGTTGACTGTTTTTATAATTTAGGGTAAATCCCCTCACTTTACAAGTTTCATTGTTTTCATTCGTTTTGTAAGCATAATTTTTTGGCCCCCCAGACACAAACTCCACAATGTACTCTCCATTCTGAAGCTCATTCGTCAGTTCACCCAAGTAATCACCTAGAGGTGGATCATACTCATTTGGACGACTCACGTATATCACACTGTCCGTATCGTAATACAAGACTCTTCTGTTTAATGCCTCAAGTACACTGTAAAGTTTAAGTCTGGCCCAGCACGTTGTAAATGTTGCCAAATATACATTGGTTTTGTTATCTTCGGGTTGACAATCGTCCTTATACTGCCATTCGACTTGTATCGTATCATTAGACAATATATGAAAATCGATGGGTTGCTTCAATGGATCGGAAAAAAGTTGAAAAAACATGTTGGCCTGACTTTCGTGAAAAAATTCCGTTTGTCGCATATTAAGTCTCTGACCAAACTTTCCCCAAAAGCTATTGAGACACAGTTTTGCCAAAGCTCTAAGTCCTGGGTTCTTTCGAATATTTTGTCGATCCAATGAGACCCCTTCTTTTTCCACATATTGTCCGATGTACTTATTCATATCATCGTAACATTTAATCCATTTGGGAGGGCCGCTTGCTTCTTGTTTAAATTTCAAAAATGTGTTAATATATTGAGCAAACAGTCCTCCTTCATGGGTTTTGGGGTCATATTGAGTGCTTTCTTCCCAGTGGTATACTTCATAAATTTTTGTGATTTTATACCCTAATCTGACAGCCATTTCTATTTCGGGGGTGCACCACGTACCAGTCAACTCTCTTTGTTCATTTGTACATTCGCACGGGGTTTGACTTTCGGTATCCGCGCAGGTCCGACATAAAGAAAACTTTAGTTTGCCGTTGGACCTGTAAGGAAGGACTGGGTGATAGAGTCCCCTGGGAGGGATAATCTTCACCTTGGCAATACCAAAATAATCCTTGATGTCCCCGAAATCTTTGGTAATGACTGTGGGGTGACCTAAGGGATATCGACAATACTTGTTTACCCATGGATACAGACTCGTAAAATCCACATATTTCACTCGCTCGTTTTCTTTTACTTTGTAATAGAGCCGGCTCGCATTGGTGCGACCCCCAAAGAAACTTTCTCTCGGGTCTAGTCGATCCATGATATCTAGCTGAGAAATGAATTGCCGAAGTTCAGGGTTTTGGTTTTGTTGTTTTTTGAAGTCGTGATCCCAAATACAAATATATTTCATACCTGAATTTTCGAGGTGTGTTTTCTTTTTTAATGTCAATGCGTACAATTCGTCCAAAGACTGGTGTGTGAGTGGATGGTACGTTTCTTCACGATTGTCAGAGAAACACACGGGACAACCATGAAATATACAACCGTGATATTCATAGACCGTGTTGGTTTCTCTACAATATCCGTCCAATTTGTAGCGAGTGCCGGGGATCGTTTTCTCCCCTTCATTCAAAGCATGTTGGATGTGGACGTTATCGAGTTTCGCCCTCCACTCTAACCATTGAATTGACGCTTTACTGTACTGATCATTGTAACCACTGGGAGGAATTTTCGCTATGGGGGAACTCACGAATTCTTTCTCGCACACTTTCTCTCCATTCAATTCGGATTCGTGGACCCATTCGTTTCCGTTTTGTATATACAATTTTTCGTCGATGACTTTTGCGGGTACCCATTGATCATTGCCTTGCAGTTTTACGCGCCATGTTTCTTCCATTTCCGCTATGGGGGTACTTACAAATTCTTTCTTGCACACTTTCACTCCTTTCAATTTGGATTCGTTGACCCATTCGTTTCCTTTTTGTATGTACAATTATTCGTCGATGACTTTTGCGGGTACCCATTGATTATTGCCTTGCAGTTTTACGCGCCATGTTTCTTCCAAAAATTTGGTTCTAAAAACATTCATGCAAACGGAAGCTATAGTGACTGAATCGAATGGATCCACGGCTCCAACCCATTTTTTCTCTTCCTTCCCTTTTTTGTTGACAACCACTATCTCTTCCCCCGTAGCACTCATTAATAAATGTCTAAATTTCATACAAGCTTGTCTTAAAATATCAACATCACTTCTACAATATTCTAACATTTCTTTTCTAAAATCAAATATTTCATTTTCTCTCTCACTCAACCACGCTATTAACTCGCTTCTTTCTTTCTCACTCATAAAATCGTAACCATAATCTTTAGCATCAGGGTAGGGTCCAACATAATTTTGATTCTCTCTAGTATTAAAATAATGCGGGAACCACCCTTTTTTCAATTCATGTAAGCCAAATGCTTCGGGGAGTGCTGATTATTTCATGGGTAAAAAGTTGAGACTGTCAATCACCTTCATATGTAAATCTTTCTCCACTGTCATATACATAATTTTCGAACCGTTGTAAATAATTTTGTCCGGCCTTATGGATTAATCGATCAAATATTCCAAAATAAAATAGCCATCATACCCTTTCATGTTATGGGCAACAACCTTGAAATATTCGTGTTGATCCGTAAAGAGCCACTGTCCAAACTTTTCGGCGGTATCCGCGCCCTCGAATATGACTTCTCTGAATCCGCATTTACCGGGACAAGGACCTGGGTCCTCATTCTCGTGCAGATCAGTGTTGTCACATTCTTCGCAACGAGTACCACAACCCTTACATACGGAATCGGGTGTCAGTTCTTTTTCAATGCATTTAGGGCATACTGAATGCGCTACAACAAAGTTTGGACGGTGGGTCGCTTTACCGCACCATGCTGTTTTGCAATTCTGACATTTGGAGCAAGATTTACATATCTCTGGCAATTGGCAGTCCTTACAATTCAATTTAGAATCGGGTACGTATCCTTCAACGCAGTAGCTCATCTCATCCTGACTGCATTCAAAATCAAAAAATATAAATTTTGGAATGTAATATTCTTTGGCCGGTGTGGCTCTTAAATAACATTTATGATCATCCATGACATATTTGTGACAGGAGGAGCACTGGTATTCGCCACATCGATGCTCCTCCTTTTTACGTTTGTCTGTTCTCAACACCTTGAAACATGTGGGGCATTTCCACCATTTTTCGCATTGTGAAGGGCCACTGGGCTGTCCTTTCTTTTTCCCTTTGGTATGTAAAGGGACCTTCTTATGTTCGTCGTAACACTCTACTGATCTACAAGTCATGTTACAGTTCGCGCATTTGACAGGCTCCTCATCATAACATAAGTTTCTCTTGCAGACAATACACTTTATTTCGCATTCATGGTATTCCCTATGATCATAATGTTTGAGGCATTTATCGCAAAAGTATATGGCGCTGAAGAACCCCGTGATGCTGGTTATGGCGTGAAAGTGCTCGTCGTCCACTAAATAAATGTAGACACACGGGCGGTCATCACTGCTTGGCGCTGTAATAAATTTATTGCCTAAACGAGCACTCACCACCATCACACGAACCCCGAGAAGCTCTTCAAACGCCCCCACATCATTGAGACTGGCCGGTCTGTCTGCGTTTACCCCGGCATACTGACATAATGCTTCTGCTAACTGTTTCTGCTGTTTAAGGTTTTTGTTCACTAGATCATTGTAATAGCTTTTTGGCACTTTCTGGTGTTCCAATACTAAATCTAAATTACTTTTACCCTGTCTCTTCTTCGTCACCTCCTTCCACTCTTCTTGACTGCATCGGCGTAACTTTGCCCAGCCGACGCCTATAGCTCTCGCCATACACATGTTGTCTTCATTCTCGATAGTAACAATTGACTTTTTTAAATGTAGAGAGTTTTTCTCACCTTTAATTTTTGTAATTCGTCTCCTCGCTCCTCCTTTGGGTAGGTCAATGGATCCAACGATAATCTCAAAACTATCATCAATGGAGAGATCTTGGTTGCTGTTAAGTACTTTCTCAATAATCTCCATCACCGTGTCGACGTGTAGGTTCTCCCAGGGTTGTAGGGGAACAATAATGGGATCGTGTAATCCATTATGGTGGATGACCACTCTTCCCAAATCATTCTCCGCTAAATAACCCCGAGCTTTTTCTAACACATCTTCAAACATCTGGTGAAGTCCTTTCTTTACGTCTTGTAACCGTAATCCATGATGCTGTTCATTCATTTTCACTTGGTAGGTCCGATCCACTGCCGCATTTTTTGCATACGTTCTTTCTGATTTCTTTTTCATCGTATAGTTTAAGTTGTACGCTGACCCCTGCTGAGATTCTCGCACTGTGCTTGGAGATTCAGGGTTCCACTCTCCATCTTCTATACAGACTCTGGCTATATTGTCCATTTCCTCGTCAAATAGAAGAGCTTTAATGGACGCCTCTATCTCCTCTTCCCTTCTTATATATTGCAGTGCCAGTTCTAAATCGTCTGTAATGGTCTCACTCGTAATGTTTATTGGCCCGTCCAAATGTTCCAACACATTTTCTATTTGTCCGTTCACAAACTCAGAATCGTATTCCAGGTTTTGTAGTTGAAATAAACGGAACCTCACTATCGGAGAATCTTGAATTCCTATCGTTGCCGCAAAATTCATTAATTCCTCAGCATTGGTAAAAGAGTTCACAATAATTTCTAAAGTAGCTTCAAAAGTATTCATGTTGACGGTTTCAATTCTAGAATTAGAATGATAAGAAACGGTCAATAGCGTCCATAAAAACTGCAGCGACAGCCTCGTTTTCAAAAAGAGGCGTGATTTTATTTTTAGAAATAACGTCATAATTCTTCATTTTGGTTAGTGGACTATTTTCAGATTAGGATCAAACAGCTATGGACATGTCGACCCTTTAGACAGAAAAATAACCAATCAGAAGGCAGGGTCAGTCTTCACAGTAAAACAAGTTTTAACATGTATGTTTCTGTAACACTCAGGGAAGGTTACAATTACTAGTTTTTACCCGAGGCCATTATTCTGTTTTGCGCAGTCTGATCTTGATCTACCCAATAAGTAACAAATATTAAACTACATGTTCTTCTGTAGTCTGATCTTGATCGACACTGTGTGCAAAAGGTCAGTGATTTGCACTAAGCTGCCAAAGGGTTAATAATATTGGGGCGGAAAGTCAATAATTGTTTAAAGACATCGCAGTAAAATTTATATAAAGCAATAACTGACAAAAAGAAACTTAACAATAATAATTGGACGGCTGCATGTTCTTTGTAGTCTGATTTCGATCTACACTGTCCTCAAAAGGTCAGTGAGTGGCGCTTGGCAATTAAAAGGGGGCGGAAAGTCAATAATTGTTTAAAGACATCGTAGTAAAATTTATATAATGAAATAACCGACAAAAAGAAACTTGACTGGACACGTTTGAACGAGATTAAACGTACTGCTCACATCCTTTACATCAATAACCTCCAATAACCCAAATATTGCTGTTTCAAAGTTATGATTTAGGGGGAAATAATATTACCTTATCGTGTTCTGTGTAGTATGATCTTGATCTACACTTAAATTTTCAATTCGACATCAATAACCGAAATATTGATCTACACTGTCCGCAACAAACATTAAAGCGCATGTTCTTCTGCAGTCAGACTTTGATCTACAGTGCCTGTAAAAGGTCAGTGAGTCGCGCGCAACAGCTAAAGGATTAATAATAATTGGACGGCTGCATGTTCTTTGTAGTCTGATCTTGATCTACACTGTCCGCAACAAACATTAAAGCGCATGTTCTTCTGCAGTCAGACTTTGATCTACAGTGCCCGTAAAAGGTCAGTGAGTCGCGCGCAACAGCTAAAGGGTTAATAATAATTGGGGGGCTCGCGCCGCATGTTCTGCGCAGTCTAATCTTGATCTACACTAGCCGCAACAAAGATCAAACTGAATGTTCTGTGCAGTCTGATCTTCATCTACACAAAGGATTAATTATAATTAGAAGGTCGCTCAGCATGTTCTGTGTAGTCTGATCTTGATCTACACTGTCCTTAACAAAGATCAAACTGCATATCCTGTACAGTCTAAGCTCGATCTACATCGTCCATAAAAGGTCAGTTAGTCGCGCTTACCAGCCAATAGGTTTATAATAATTAAAAGGTGGTGGGTTTTATCTCAATACCTCGTCCAACCATCTTTTTTCCCACAATGTTTTTACCATTTATCAGAGCTTCAAATTTCGTACCAATAAGGTTTTTCAAATAATGTATACATTGTCTTCACTTTAAAGACACAATCAAATTACATCTTTAATCAGTCTTCATATACCTCAAAGTATCTTTAGGCGGATTAAGTACCAATCACCAATATTTGAAAAGCACTTAAAGACGAGTGGCGCTATTGAAAAACAATTCAAATAGATGACATCATAATAACCCGTATACTACACAGTAGGTTAGTCTTCATGGTGAAACAAGTTTCAACATGTATGTTTCTATAACAACCTAGCATCTTTGTTTACAAGCAAAGAGACGCTATTACTACTCTCATTCCTCTCTCGTCGTTGACCATTGTTTCGACAATGATTATAATTATGGGAAAGCAGCCAGTGGCTTGGAAAGAATATTGTGCGGAGTACTGGTAAAAGAAACTCCAGGAAAGCATGGATAGGTGCAGTGACCGCCGCGATATAACTGAAATAATGTTGAAAACGGCGTTAAACACCATACAATCAATCAACCAATCAATCTAGATTTAGAAAGCAACACGACTTCTGATTGGCTAAACCAAATGGTTTAGCCAATCAGATTTGGTTTGGCCAATCAGAAGTTGTGTTACTTTCAAATTTAGAAAATTTGTTTCTCTTGAACCCTGCGGACTGAGGGTAAAACCTTGACCCACAATAGCTGTGATGAAGCCAAAATATCTTGTACTTGTAATAAACACCTTGCTGCGTCACCCCGTTTTGTTGGTCAAGTTCACAAAGCCAGTAATTCAACTCTTTAGCCAAACGACAAAATTTTACACTTGTCCAAATTCAAAGCATATGCAGACGACATATTATATATGGCTGATTTAGCGGAAAGTGTCTTTGAAAAGTTCGAAAACATTTTGGGAAACGGAGAAAATGCTGGTTTCCAGCATTTTCTCCTTTTCTCAAAATGTTTTCAAAAATCTCTTCCTTCTGGTTCGTTAAAACTCGGGATTATGTGGTAAAGAGTTAAATAACTCCGCCAAGCCTGAATGCTTCTAAGCTTTCGTCAAAAGAAACTGAATTCGTCATTTACATATTTTGGAGCGATAGTACACCTTAACAACTAGTGTCTCTTATCACGACAAAACGCTTTTCTCTGTGATTTATGTCTCGGCAGGCATGGGCCCCTTGGGTCGTACCAGAGATAGAGAGAGAGAGAACGGAGGGACGGAGGGAGAAACTATCATTTAGTACCCGCTAAAATTTCCATCGGTTGGCTAACTTGTGTCACCGACCCCTGCCGGCCCCCCCCCCTCCAAACTGCTTAGTTCCTTAATTCTCTATTGCAGTACCAGACGAAAAGAATTAGACCTATCCAAACTGAAATCGTTTGCAGGCGACAAACAGACTATGGCTCAATTTATAGCAATTGTATTTGATATCGCTGAAAACACAGAATAAAGAAACAGGCGAAAATCCTGGTTACCAACATTTTCTCATTGTTTCACGTTTTAAAAAAATGCCCTCTTACCCAGATCATTAAAATGGGGAACTGCTTGATAGAAGGTTCATTCCAGCTTACAAAGTATACCTACTGACACCCTCTTTTAGGACACAGTTTGGTTTTCATTAAAGAACACCCGTATTAGGTCACCCTGCTGTAAACAGTAGGTCAAGTTCAAACCGGTAATGTTTCAAAATATCACCGCGCCAAGTTGAATGACCCCCATGTTTACGGCATTTAAACCATAGCACCGTATCAAGACCTTTGACGTTATTTACGAAAAGAAAAGATCAAAATCAGCCTGCACGAACGTGCAGACTGATCTTGATATTTTCTTATCAATGACCTGATTGATTAAGTTACGCATTTCCCATTTCAATTCAATGATTGGTTCAGAGACAATAAATTAATTCCGTTGGCTATTTAGGCTCGGTTGTCCAAGAGGGTAAGGTCTTGATTTTATTCCCTGGTTCTCAAATTACATACAAACACGGTAACAATATAAAAACAGGACAAAACACGAAGACAAGAGGATTCAAAGATAAAATTACGCAAAGTCATTCACCTATATTCATAAAAGCGTGCGAAATCTACTTATGTGATAAAGAAGCCATGAAAATGCTTTTGAAATGTATACCCTGGGTGTTTTGAGGTCAAGGACACTCTATGACCATTGACCTTGAATTTAAAATCTTGGACTATGAATGGGAACACGTGACTTCACTAGCTGAGACTTCGACTGAAACTATGATACACTATTGGTTTATTTGTTTTCAAGTTAAAATAATTATTTATGATCGTTTTATCATGGAACTGGCCAGTGCACCTATCTAGGTATCCCTGATTGTTCTCTGGAGGTGCTACGTGTAGACAAATGAGCCATGATCTGTGAAAAGGGGGTTTAATGCATCTGCAAAAAGTATCGACAAAGAAGTAGGTACCGTACTACGGAATTTGCCGAGTTGTGACGAGCGGGAAGAGAGGTTAGTTGTAGTTACGGAATCGGCCGAGTTGTGACGAGCGAGAAGAGAAGTTAGTTGTACTTACGAAATCGGCTGAGTTATGACGAGTGCTTTAAACGTGAGCCACGTAGGACCCCGAAAGTTGATCGACTCTCATTGAGTTAAACAGCCGATAGTAAAAACCCAAACGTTGCTAATTCAAAGTCATCTTTACGGGAAAAGTATCTCCTTATCGGACAGTGTAGATCCAAGATCAGACTGCACGTTCTGTGCAGTCTGATCTTGATCTACACTGGACGCAAAAGGTCCTTGAGTCGCGCTTAGCAGTCTAAGGGTTAAAATTGAAGGATTCTAGAGAAGACAATTATATCGGTCCTTATATCCTTTCGTAATTTTTTCATTTTTATGATCAACATATGCCCAAAACATAATTGAGGAAGTGCAGTTCGTTTTTTACTGTTTTGGTTGAGATAACGATGAAATTGCTAAAAAGACGTAGATTCTTTTTATCAAAAGAAAAAATCATATCCGATGCTTTATGAACATTTGTTTTCTGTCTGTTAGTGTCTTTCGTAATTTGATTTGTTTTGTTTACAGGATTCCATCTCTCTCTCTTTCTCTCTCTCTCTCTCTTCCCCCATCTCTGTGTGTCTGTGTGTCTGTGTGTCTGTCTCTCTCCCTCTCCGACCATCTCTTCCCTCCCCATCTCTCTCCTCCCTCTATCTGTCTCTCTGTGTGTCTGTCTGTCTGTCTCTCTCTCTTTCCCTCCGTCACCCCTCTCTCTTTCTCTCTCACCGTCCATCCCTCTCTCTTTCTCTTTTCATTCTCAAGGTCGATAATCAAAGGAAAAAAAGCTTTTTAATCAGAAGTGATAATTATGATTACATGCAAAGAAAATTGGCTCTATTTCCTCCCTCTTTACAAACTACGTAACCCTTCACATCACAATCCCATGTTTTAACAATCCTGGGGAAGAAGGCTTTTGAAAACATTTTGGGAAAAGGAGAAAATGCTGGTAACCAACATTTTCTCCTTTTCCCAAAATGTTTTCTATCCTTCAAAGACAAGTTGTACGTATCATCATACCAACGTTTAATTTGTCGGCTACCAAAGCTTTCAATCTGGACCAGTCTAAAATTTCGTCCTCTGTTAAAGACTTAACCTTTTAACTGCCAACCACAATCAAAGGCCTTAGCTGATCAAGTAGATCCAAGATCAGACTGCGGGTTCTGTGCAGTCTGATCTTTGATCTACAAGTCCCATAATCAGTGAATTATTCATGCTTATCGATACAAACTGCTACAATTGCAATACTAGTAATTGGGCGTCTACTAATTACTGGAAACGTGTTTCTAATCCGTTTTGCTGGCTTCGGTTTTATTTTGTACTAGATAATTTGCCAACAAATGAATCACGCTCTGGCAAAAGAGGGCTTAATGCATCTCCGTGGTGCATAATACCAAACAGATCATCACATAATTATGCATCCATTAAAATCCATGTAGTGTATCAAATCAACTGGATCTGGAGGTAGAATGGTTCTTTGACATGCAGCAAATTGACCAATAACAAAAAGTATCGACCCATGTCAGCCTGCGCGGACTGCGCAGGCTGACATGGGTCGATACTTTTTGCAGATGTAATTAAGTCCCCTTTTCACAGAGCGAGGCTCAAATAGACGTGAAATGGATATTACCTGTACATCTGTTTAATGCACTTACTGTTGTAATTCGGGGAAAGTTCACTACTACTGCAGAACTGCACAGTGCTAAATTGCTTATTAGTATTTTTCCTTGCGTTTCTTTTCAACTTTACTGAGTGCCCCTCCAGTGGGAAGATTCTGTGCCGGATGTTGAGCATGAAATTCTGATGGATGGATGAATGGATGGATGGATGGATGGATGAACGGATGGATGGATGTGTGGGAAGGTTGATTGGTCGATCGATCGATCGGTTGATTGATTGATTGATTGATTGATTGACTGGTTGATTGATTGATTGATCGACCGATTGATTGATCGATCGATTGATTGATCAATTAATTGATTGATCCATCGATTTATTGATTGATCGGTTCATCGATTTATTGATTGATCCATCGATTTATTGATCCATCTATTGATTGATCGATCGATTCATTTATACCGCGTTCAATATTACTTCTGTCATATCACAGCGACAGCTCACTGATTCTTGGGTGTTTTGGGATTAATCACCAGCACTAGCCTAGGGCACTGAGATGTTTTGCCCGAGGACCCTCTCACGAAAAATCCAGCGCCTAAACCGAGGTTTGAATCCGATCCTCGAGGTTACTAACCCTACATCTGCATCAATAAACCAGGCAGGACTCCAAGAATAGTCTGTACTGATGTACGCTGGACAGTGAGTGACCAGCTAGATAGCTCAACTTGACCACAACTTGCTCAGATGAGCTGATTACCAAGGCAAGTACACACCAACCATTGTAAATTCTTTTATTGGTCTTATTATTCCGCATTAAGAAAGTAACGGAATTTTTGATTGGCTTAACTTTGAGCTATGCTTTATGAAAAGGGAGTTCAATGCATCTACAAAAAGTATCGACCCATGTCAGCCTGCGCAGTCCGCGCAGGCTGACGTGGGTCGAAACTTTTTGCTATTGGTCAATTTTTGTGTATGTTAAAGGACCATTCTACATCATGATTCAGTCGGTTGGTGGGCAATCTGGTTTTATCGGATCCATAATTACGTGGTGACTGGATTGGTATCATGCATCATTAAACCCTCCCCTTTTTTGCCAGAGCATGGCAGTCTTTGGTTTATTCGCCTGGCTGGGTAGCTCAGTGGTTAGCGTATCTGACTCGTGACCTCGAGGTTGTGAGTTCGATACCTGGTCGCGGCGAACTTTCTTTCCGGTGATTTTTCGCCTCTCACCTCTGATGCATGTGAGAAAAGTAGTCAGTGGCTTTGGAAAGAAAGTTGTGTCAATTTTAGTGTGAGAAAGCCAGGAAACACATGGGTGCGTCACTGACAGCCATGATATGACCTGAGCTGTTAAAAAGGCGTTAAAGTCCAATACAAACTAAATTTGGTTTATTCAGTTAGACATTCCATTACTTTTAAATTTTGAAAATCCTTAGGATTTGAACTAAAAGAATTGATATGAAGAATGATTGGTGAAAACGAGGATTATATTGAAACAATATTTAAATGAATAAAGCGAAATTAAGTCATAGTTTAAAGCGTTGTATACAATTTGCACAAGGTCATGCAAAGGTCAACTTCTACTTTCTTTCAGGGAGAAATCATTTTAACTCCTTACCAAACGACAAAATTTTAGACTGGTCCAAATTCGAAGCACTGGCAGACGACACATCAAATTTAGCTGAGATGATGGCAATTATTTTTGAGAATTTAGAAAACCTTGTGGGAAAAGGAGAAATGGACCAGCATTTTCTCCTTTTCCCACAAGGTTTTTAATATGCTTTTTTCTCCGGGTCGTTGAAAGTCGGGATGGTGTGGTAAAAAGACAATGCTGCAATATGTCGTCCAAAAACTAGTCCCATTGCTTTACGAGTCGAACGCGGTAGAGCAGTCGGTAAAGCATAGGACTTGAGACATGGTGGTCGCTGGCTCCAATGTCCAGCTCGACCAATTCCTTTCCGTGGATTGTGGATCGTCATTGCGATAGGATTTATTCCTCTCTCACCACTGATCACTAGTCTGACGATGTTTATGTGGGAAAGCAGTCAGTGGCTTACAAAAAAACACTGTACGAAGTACTGGTAAAAAAAAAAGAAAACTCCAGCAAAGCATAAATAGATGCACTGGCTACCGCGATATTACTGAAATAATGTTGAAGACGGCGTTAAACACCACACAATGAACAAATCAATCAAAACGAAAAGAAGTGACAAGACTTTAGATTTTTCTATTTAACTCTTCATTACACAACGAAATTTTTGGGCTCGTTCACACTGGAAGGATTCGCAAAAGACATATTAAATTTGACTAAAATTATGTGTGTGGTTTTTTTTTAAATTGAAATAGTAGAATACAATGGGGAAAACAGGATCAAACCGCTCTTTACCAACATTCAGTAATTTCTCCTGTATGTTTTCAATATACTCCATGCTAAAGGCTGTACACAAAACTGGGTGGGTAAGTAAAGAATTAAAGGGGCATACTAAGAAGTTTTTGTTGTAAATCAAAATTCTCGTAAAACACTGATAAATAACACTAAATATATTTTTCTTCGTAGGCGCAAGGCAACTTGGCAGTCGTTCTCGGAAAAAAAGAAGCAATATAAGCGTTAAAATTACAGAATGTTGTTTGGCAATCGGAAACTCCGTCTGTTTTTATGAGACCGGATATGACGTCATTGTGGCTTTTTGCATATGAGCCCACGTCATCAAGATGTGTCACTGATTGTTTGACATTCCCACAAACCATTGCAAAATTCTGGTGCAGAATCTATGAATAAGACATGTCTAAAATTTTGTAATTTGATATATAGAGTTACACACAGGGTTGTTTGGCGAAGGGTTTAATGCTAACAGAAAAACGCAAAGAAAACACTTTCATGCAACACTGTACAACATAGGAAGCAACTGGGTTAGATTAGTTAGCTACTCACATGGGTTTCATCGGTACCAAGCTCCGGCCCTGCATTGCCTTGCCCAAAGACACTCCCACGTGACCAGCACCGCCTTCGGGGATCGAACCAGGAACCCCTTATTACAGTTCCAATGCCTCGACCCTTTAAAAAACAACCCCGTATTTTAACTACCCGGGACAACAAAATATAACGTAGCAAAAGTATACAGTATTTTTCCCTCTCTCACAATGTTCTCTACCCTTTAAACTCTATACCAAACGGCTAATTCTAGACTCTGACAAATCGAAAGGTTTTGCACATTACAAATTTGAAAGTGATACAAGTGAACCGAAGTTCTTTGACAGGCTAGAAACAAATGTGGGAAAAGGCGAAAATGCTGGTTAACTGCATTTCTCCCTTTCCCACAATGGTTTTAAAAACCTTTCTCCCTGGGGTCTTTGAACTTCGGGACAGGGTTAAAGGCCAATCACAGGATTTTTACCCACGTTTGATTTGTGGTTGCCAAATTCTTTCAATATGGACTAGTCATTGACTATGACAAATTATATTTACAATAACAAGGCCTTCGGCCCAAAATACATTCAAGTAACATTTAATTAGACGTCTACAAATGCTTTCAATTTGGACATGTCTAAAATTCTATAGTTGGTTAAAGAATTAAATATAGTCTACCCAAGATAACTTTGAACACGGGAAAACATGGTGCGATCTACAATGGGAGAGTCAGCTTATTGCGTTAGAATTATAATTATCTTAATAGAAATTATCAGGATCCTTATACACCAACCATTTTCCAAGATTTTTCTAAACCTGAAAGTAACACAACTTTTGATTGGCTAAACAAATGGTTTAGCCAATCAGAAGTTGTATTACTTTCAAATTTAGAAAATTCTGGAGAAGAAGACTAAGAACGTTCTTAAGAATAGTTGGTGAATACAGATGCAGTTATTGAACAAAATGTCACTTGCAGTCGACAGCTATCGTCTTGCAAACCACTTTATATGAAAACAGAAACACAGAATTATACTTCGGCGCATTCTTCGTCCGTTTCCGTGAAGACCCGTTCGGAAGACGAGCGTTATCGAAAAAGTTTCACGGAAAATGCCGATTTAAATCGTATCAATCAGTCCATGAATTCATATGATTGCTTGAATGGTGTTTAATGCTGCTTTCAACATTATTTCAGCAGTATCATAATGGCAGTTCACATATTACTGTATATCCTTGGTTTCATCAAGGCTAGGGTTCTGAAGTGTCTTGCCCAAGGAAACTCCCACGGAAAACCCAGTGGATCCAGTGAGGCTCGTACCCGGGGCCTCCAGATCACGAGTCCTGCCATGTTTTCATAAATATCATATACACGCAATACCCCGTAATGTTTGTTTACGCGAAATTTTCCGGCGCAAAATACAATAATTTTTTGACAATTATTACGAGTATTACACAGACTGACAGTAATTTAACAGATCATTTAGAACTTGATGGCGTGAATCCCTCTCGCTACCCAATTTACCTCCCACGACAAATTTACAATTTATGACAGCGAAAATAAGATGCGTGCAAAACAATGAAGATCAATATAAAATATAAAAACATAGACGAATACATATGAATACAAACGAAAACATTGCAGCAAAAGAAGAAATTGCTCGCTCCGAGCAATTTCATCTTTAGCGTCAATGTTTTCAATTGTCGGTCTGCCTCAAGACGGAAGGATTGTATGTGAGGGGTGGATGTTTTATATGGCCTGAAACACGCGAAAAGGGGCATTCGGACATTTGCGTAAAGTGTCGTCTCAGATCAGCCTGTGCAATTCGCGCAGGCTAATTCGAAACGACACTTTTCGTTTTTTATGTAATTTTCTGTTTTGCGCATGTCTACCGAAGGACAAAATCTAACGAAGTCATAAAGTGCCGTCTCGGATTAGCCTGCGCGAATTGCGCAGGCTGATCCGAGACGACACTTTACGCAAATGTCCGAATGCCCCTTTTCGCGTGTTGCAAGCCATATTATACGGCTTATGTCTCGGTATTTCAAAGCACGTATAATCCCTAATCCGGAGATTAAGGACGGTCTAAGTTCACCAGTTCTCTGGCTTCAATAATTGGTATAGTATACCTCATATACTTCAATCTGTCGACTTAGCTGGTTGATTGAGTGTATGGTGTTTAACGTCGTTTTCAACATTATTCTAGTTATAACGCGACGGTCAGTGTTCCTATCAATGCTTTCCTGGAATTTCTTTTAACAGTACTCCGCACAATATTTTTTCCCAAGCCACTGGCACCGATATATGTTGAAAACGGCTTTAACCACACAAACTTTCAAAAGAGCTGATATTACAAGGATATAAAACATTGTGGATAAAAGGAGAAAATGCTGGTTGCCACAATGTTTTATGAAAGCTTGTGAGGTTCGTTAAACGGAATTGTTCGGTAACGGGTTAAACTTGTGTATAAAGGCGCATTCAAGAATATTCCAGTTACATCACTTTGACTTCTCGTTCGGTGTCTGGGGCTTAATATGAATAAAACTGCGCTAGGACTGGGTAGTGCCTTGCCAAAGGACAATCAAACGCTACCGGTGCTACAATCAGAGTTTATTACAGATTCAAAGTCACAAGTTTTGAGCTTCCGGTCCATTTGTAGTTCATTTATCTGAATTGACAGGCCAGAAAGACAAGTGGAATCGTGGGTGATGAACATTTTTAGTATTCCTCCTCAAACATTCCCTTGGAAAATTAGCGTAGAAAAAGGCCCTGGTTACATGTACATGTAGTTGCAGACCATGTGTTTTGATAACCTCAAAGACATTAAACTGTTCCCAAAGGAGATAGCAAATTTCCAATCATTTTTCAAGAAATGATCATATCATCATTAAAAATACATTTCAGATATTTCCGTTCTTCTTTCCTGATGAAATAGTGCATCAGAATTGCTTGATATTAAATTCTTTAGTGAAACTATCTTTGATTACTAAGACCCGGATGTTAACCGTTTGGTGATACCCGGAAGCGATCTGTTCTGGTGTCCCACCACAACAGTTGCAAATTGTGAGCGTTTCAAGATGACCTGATGTGTTTTATTCTGTATTGAAAATTGAAGTTTTAACCCTTTACTAGACAATCATATGTTTTAACGACCCGGGAGACGAAGGCAGACAGCTTTAACCAGCATTTTCTCCTTAAAGCACAACGCTTGCAACCTGTTCCAAGACAAAAAAATGTAAGATTTGAGCCACATTAAATAAGCGTCTGGGAGGAAGAAACCTTTTGACAAATACTGAAAAAATGAGAAAATACTGGTAACCCACATTTTCTCCTTTTCTCGTGAAGTCATCTACCCTTTAGAAGAAAAAATCCAAAAATTTGGGCCACACTGAATATGTCGTCTGCATATACTGTCTAAAATTAAGTCATCTCATAAAGAGTTAAAAACCATAAATAGATCTAAGAATAAAGACACTTTACACTTCGTTAGAATCATTAGGATTCTACCGAATACCGTATCTATAGGCGGTTACGCCATTCGTCACAACTCAGCCGATTCCGTAACCACATCTGACCCTTTCCGTATCATGGCGGCTTCCATTTTATTTTCAGTCACATGATCTTAAATATGGCGGCGCCCACGAAAATCGTATTTTAACGACAACAAAAACTATTGCGAAGTTATTCACATCTATCGATCTGTTAGTGAAAATGCTAACTCAATGGATACCACACTTTATCAACGGAAATATATTTAGAAAGATTTTTGCTTGAAAACAATGACTTAAAATATTTTCAGTGCGGTCTTATAATTTTGCAAGCAATAAAGCGGTCTACTCCGACGATAAAATGTTAGGCGAGGAATTCGATCAACGAATCATCCGAGGTTTGCCGAAAGGCAGTTACGCCTCTCACAGCCTCAAAAATGGAGCAACCCCGCAAGGAAATCCGAACTTATCATTTGTCCGGGTACAAATCTTTTAATGCATGAATGGACGTAACCGTGACCTAGTATCGTGACCTAATGCCTTTCTCGGGTATCAAACGGGGCCATCAAATGTCTCAGTGCTGAAGGCATTGACTTTGTAATTCAAAGTTTAAATCCACACTGGCATGGTCAGTCATGTGGGAGTGTCCTTCGGCAAGGCGTTGCCTTGTGCTTGTGAAACTCAAAAAAAAAAAACATTGATTGAGTGATAATGTCACCTTGATATAACTGAAGTAATGTTGAAAGTGGCATAAAATATCAAAGCACTTTATTTTACAGGCAATATGGTGATACGTTGCTTTAGAAATTATAGCTTATCCAAAGTCTTCGATTGCTTGAACGCTGAAGTTACAACTAATTGTACTTTTCCGGGCTACGTAGTTCCAAGATCAGATTGCACAGAACGTGTAGTCCGATCCTGAATGTGCGTTGACTGCTGATCACGTGATAGTGCTGGTCACATGATAGGGCATCTTTTGTGCAGTCTGATATTGATCTACCCCGGCCGAAAAGACAAAATGGTGGTGAAAAGCGCGTTAAGGGTTAAACTTTAAAAAGGACTGAAAAATGGTCATTTTCGTTCACCTTCACCTACAGGTCAAACATTGCACGCGATTCACGTGCGGAGATTTCACGTGGGCTCCTTCACCCTCAACCCTCTACTATATAATCCCGAGTGTTAACGACCCTGAGAAAGAAGCCTTTAGAAAACATAGTGGAAAAAGGAAAAAAATGCTGGTAACCAGCATTTTCTCCTTTTCCCATTATGTTTTCTACCATGGCAAAGGCAAATTCCATCATTTGAGCCCCACTTAAATTGTCGTCAGCAAATGCTTTCAATTTGGACAAGGCTACATTGTTGTCTGTGTAGTAAAGAGTTAAACTATAAAACACTTTTTTTTAATCTGGTCGATCATGGGTAGAAATCCAAAATATTTTGGTTTCAAAGATTTTTTTATTTTTTCAGACTAAAAAACTCTCACCACATCGGATAGTGTAGATTCAAGATCAGACTGATCTTGGTCTACACTGTCCGCAACAAGGCACTGAGTCGGGCTTAGCGGTTCAAGGGTTTAAAAAAAACCATGTAGATATTTCGTGCACATGTGGTCTTTATACATGTACATAATTGTAGTAAGTATTTTTCTAACCCTATGTCATACTATCCCGAGTTTTAACGACTATTGGGAAATTTGACTTTTGAAAACATTATGGGAAAAGGAGAAAATGCTGGTAAACAGCATTTTCTCCTTTTCCCACAATGTTATCTTACCTTTTACAAACAAATCCAATGATTTGAGTGACATTTAATTTACCGTCTTGAAATGGTTTCGATTTGGTCGAGTCCAAAATATTAACGTTGTGTAAAGAGTTAAAGGCCCACTACGACCAAAAGAAAACAATTAGGAAGTCAAATTAAAGACAAATTTAACTCATGGACAGTAATAGTATTTTGAGTGTAACAATGTGTTAAAATACAGTCTATCAAAGGTCAGTCTCTGGCAGAGCGGAGAATTGTAATACTGGTCACAGTTGCCAGCTATTATACAATTTCATTCGAGAAATAAAGTGCAAATAAATACTGCAGCGGTTACAATAGGTGCTGAAATTAAATACCCAACTCCACCGATAATATGAGCTACGCTCTGTGAAAAGGGGGCTTATTGCATCTGCAAAAAGTATCGACCCAGGTCAGCCTGCGCAGGCTGACCTGGGCCGATACTTTTTGCTTATGGTAAATTTTCTGCGTCTCAAAGGACCATTCGACCTCATGATTCAGTCGGTTTTTAGACAAAATGGATTTTATGGATCCATAATTATGTGTTGACTTGCTTTGTATCATGGATCAAGGAGACGCATTAAACCCATTTTGCCAGAGCATGCCTCAAGTAATTTTGACTTCCTTGTATATAGAGAGTGCAAGAATAGATAGAAATAATAAAATATCTGGATAAAATAACTTTGTACACAGGAAAAACATACAATACTGCTTTTCCTGTAATGTCCGTTTCGGAACTTCTAGATAAAACATACAAAAGCCGCTATTTGCTGAGGGAATAGTTTAACCCGTAGGCTGTAAGGCTTGGTTCAGGTGCAGACAGTGCAGATCAAGATCAGACTGCACAGAACGTGCAGTCTGATCTCGATCCACATTGTCCGATATGGTGAGCTTATTTTCAGCAAAAAGAACTTAAACTCTTTACCAAACGAACAAAATTCCACATTTGTTGAAATGGGAAGCGTTTGCAGACGACAAATTTAATTTTGTTCAAACCACGTGATTTGCGTGATTAACATTGTGGGTAAAGGAGAAAATGCTGGTTACCGGTCTTTTCTCCTTTTCCCACAATGTTTTGAAAAGCTCTCTATCTATGGGTTCATTAAAACCAGGGAAATAGGTTAAAAATAGGTTAAATCGCAAATTCTGGTTATTTTTTTCAGTTGAAGCTTTTCATTTTACTTACGCAGCGGATTAAAAATTCAACAAAATTTGCATATTTTGGCTAGTTGACATTTAACATCATAAACAGACACCGAAATTAAAAGTTTCTGTCAATTTTTAAATAAAGTAAATAGAATAGAAGAAACACTCACTGTAAAACTATTTTACGAACTACAATACAAAAGATAAGAGTTAAAACTGAAACAACAAAAAGAAACAAATTAACTTATTCAAAAATGATAATGAACTTACAATCAGCCGCCAATGTCAGCCCGATAAAGCACAATCCCACGTACAATTTCATCTTCATCTTTTTCGCTCCACAAATTCCTCCGCTACCCAAATAAATTAAAGTCTTAATAAATAAAGAAAAAAAAAAAATCTCCTAATATTATCCAGTCAAATTCTATCTCAATAAATTAGCATGAAAATACATGCATTTATATCATTTAAAATTATCTAGCTGTGATCGAAATTTACGAATTAAACCCAGGAATAAAACGGGTAATATTTTTTCTTCAGCGAATCTCACCCACTAGTATGTAAGAAAAAATACTTAGTGGTGCGCAGCGTGCTTTTCTACTATTCAGCCTTCAGACTTCGCCAATATTATAGCACCGGTACTGCCTAAGCCGTGTTTTTAAAAGAATAGCCAGAACCAGTCAACCATAGGCTAACGCCCATTCTTTGCGGTCCGTTAAACTTAGCTCCTCCTTAAAAACTGGACTGTATTAATGTATATTTTCTATTAGAATTCCGATCTCTGATGGCCTTTGCGAAGAATGTAGATCAAGATCAGACTGCACGTTCGTGCAGTCTGATTTTGATCTACATTCTTCTTTGCCAGATTTCTTCTCATTATTTTAGATTTAAAATTAGTGTATTCTGAAGCATAAAACGGTTGCCTTTTGCAATTGTGTATTGCAGTTGGATAAGATAAGGGTTCCGGGCAAAGGGTTTTAAATTGTGTCTGTATTTTAGTTTATATACGAGTACAGTTTAATTAAGTACTCATGTATCCTACCTGTACCCTTTCGTATCAGTTTTTAACTCGTCGTATTGTTCCGACTCTGATTGATCGATCGATGGATCGATCGATCGATTGATCGGTTTGTTTATTTATTTATTTCTTGCATTTGATTGACTGATTGGTTGACTGATTGACTGATCGATTGATCGAGCGATCGACTGATTGATTGATTTGGTACTGAATTGTCTTGCCTAAGGAAACTCAAAAGGGAAAAAAAAAAGCACCTCAAGCGAGGATTTTGTCCGGGGCTTCCAGGTTTCCAGTCCCACACCTCCACCCACTCTAACGATGGCCAGAGTGATAACAAATAACATTTGATCCCCAGACACGGTGCCGTTAACTACTACCGTTCTTTTTGGCCTCTGCCGATCGAGATTCTTTTTCACTGCAGACAGTTTCTTTGAGTTGCCGCTTTAAAAAATATTTGGGCAAGACACTTCAGAACCATAGCCTAGTGCTGGTGAAACCCCGAAAATATATTAGAACCATGCTCTGTAAAAAGGGAGTTCCATGTATTTGCAAAAAGTTTCACCCAAGGTCAGCCTGCGCGGACTACGCAGGCTGATCTGGGCTGGAACTTTTTGCTATCGGTCAATTTTCTGCACGCCAAAGGACTATTCTACCTCATGATTCAATCAGTTGTTATACAAAATTAATTATATGGACCCATAATTACTTGATGACCTGCTCGGTATAATGCATCATGGAGATGCATTAAGCACCCTTTGGCCAGGGCACGGCTCTGTAATATATGAGCTGTCGCCGTGATATGACTGAAATAATGTTGTAAGCGGCGTAAAATACCTTTCAATCAATTAATAAATCCATTCTTTATGGTCACTTCCGTGAGGGATTCACGACCCACATTTTTCTTCCCCCCTAGACTGTTTATCTGACACGCTGCTTTCAACAATATATGAACCATGCTCTGTGAAAAATGGGCTTAATGCATCTGCAAAAAGTATCGACCCAGGTCAGCCTGCGCAGTCCGCGCAGGCTGACCTGGTTCGAAACTTTTTGCTATTTTGTCAATTTTCTGCATAATCAAGGGACCACCCTACCGCATGACTCAGCCGGTTGTTATATAAAATGGATTTTATGGATTTAAAAAAATGTGATGACTTTAATAAAATGCATTACGGAGATGCACGAAACCCCCTTTCGTCAGATTGCCACTAATTTTATTCAAATCACGGTTTGCATACTTATTTGTACGTTTCCATGGTTTCACAAGTATTAGGTTGGAGCTCTGACGTGTCTTGCCCAAGGACACTCCCATGTGATTAGCGCTTTCAGCTAGGTTGATTAATTGATTGTATGCCGTGTAACGCCATTTTCAACCTCATTTCAGTTATATCACTGTGGCCAGTGCACCTATTGATCCTTTCCTGGAGTTTTTGTTTCCAATACTTCGCACACTATTCTTCTAAAGCCACCGGCTGCTTTCTCTCATCACCCTCGCCGAAACATTAATCAGCGGTGAGAGAGGAATGAATCCTGTTGCAATGACTATCACCGATCCTCAGAAAGGAATCGGCCGAGCTGGAGATTCGAACCAGCGACCCCAGCCTTCAACAAGGGTTCAACCAGTGAAGAGGAGGATCTCTCTCAGAAGATTCCTTAGTATAGTTTGCTTGTTCATTTTTTGTTTGTTTGTTTGTCGCCATTTATGACATTGTTTCAGATATTTCGCGGCGACCAGTGTACCCATCCATACTTTCCTGGAGTTTCTTTATCAGTATTAATCATTTTGTCCCTTTTTATAAAGCCACTGGCTGCTTTTCAATTTAAACACAGCCTAAGCATTGTGTAGACTTTTGAATACATTGCGAGAAAAGCAGAAAATACTGGTTGCAAGAATTTCCTCTTTTTCCCCACAATGTTTTCTACTCTTTTAAATATTAAAGCCACATTTAATTTGTCGCTTGCAAACGCTTTGAATGTGGACGAGTCTAAAACTTTGTTGCCTTGTTAAAGAGTCACTTTTTCAGTCAACTCTTCACCAAACGACAAAATTTCAGACATGCAAAAATTGAATACATTTACAGGCTACAATTCAAATCAAACTCAAATGCTGGAATTTGCCAATAGAAAAGTAGAAAAACACTGTTTTTGAAAAGGAGAAAATGCTGGTTACCAACATTTTCTCCTTTTCCTGCAATGTTTTCATTTTTTTCCCCTCAGGGTTCTTAAAACTCTGGGTTTTGTGGTAAAAGGTTAATTTTTTCAACACTTCATATATAAACTCGACCTCTTTGAATGGCTGAAAAACCAATCCAGAAAACCCAAGACAGATTTTTATCT
Organism: Hippopus hippopus; assembly: GCA_946811185.2. Lineage (NCBI taxonomy): Eukaryota > Metazoa > Mollusca > Bivalvia > Cardiida > Cardiidae > Hippopus > Hippopus hippopus. The sequence continues at coordinate 3,442,349 of OX328109.1, forward strand.
TATAGGTTTGATAAATCAAGCCGACAGCATTGATCCAAGATCAGACTGCACGTTCTGTGCAGTCTGATCTTGATCTATGCCGTCCGTAAAAGACTATGTTTTCGCCTTCGGGCACTGAAAAGTGTCAAATCTATAAGGATGGGGAGCAAGAATTATCAACAGCTTTCACTGAACTAAAAAGACTTTTTCATTAAAATCGATTAGCCCTGTACCAAACAAACCCGAGTTTTTACGACCCTGTTAAAGAAGCTTTTAAAAAAATGTGGAAAAAGGAGAAAATGCTGGTAACCAGCATTTTCTCCTTTTTCCATATTGTTTTCTTCCCTTCCAAATGAAAAATTTACATATTTTAATCATATTTTTTTGTCGTCTGCAAATGCTCTCAATTTGAACAAATCTAAAATTTTGTCGTTCGATAAAGTGTTAACTCACACTTATAACTGCTATTTGACTTGAACTGAAACTTCTGTGCGATTGTAAAAAATCCAAACACTGCAAATTACAGAACTGTATCGGAATAGGGAGATCTAAGATCAGGCTGCACGTTTCGTGCAGTCTGGTCTAGATCTACTTTGTCCGTATATAAACGTTTTTATTCAGCGAAAATAGCCTAAACTAACCGGTATGCCCTGATAATTTAGGAGAGGATAATCAAAATACTACGCTATTTTTGGCAGTTTGCCCTCATATTTAGGAATGGATAATCAAAATATTAAGTTATTTTTGGATATAAAGGATATTGCGTTAGTAGTCCTTTTTCTGATTTTTTTTTTCTAACGAGTTAGTATGCTTTGCTAAGTTACTATAGTTTCTACAAAAATATGTCAGATAAATAAAATGAAAACTCAAAAACAACAAAAACCCTTTTTTTATAATTTTGAAACTGATCTTATAAAAAGTAAAATGAAGAAGAACATGATATATCATTTATACTATATCCGGCGAAGCATCGTATTTCCAACAAATAATGACCGAGTATTTCATCGCCACGTGCGCTAGTATTTCCGTAGTATACTTAACCCTTTACCATTCAATCCTGCATTTTAACGATCCTTAGGAAAAAAGCCTTTTGAAACCATTGTGAGAAAAGAGGAAAATGCTGGTAACCAGCATTTTCCGCTTTTCTCACAATATTTTCTATTCTATCATGGACAGAAATCATCAATTGAGCAACATGTTATTTGTCATCTGCAAGACTTTTAATTTAGTCCAGTTCAAAATTTAGTGTTTTGGCACATTAAAGGCATAATAGCGGCAAAAATGTAACTGTGAATAAAATTAACGATGAGTATTTAAACTAGAATTAATATTGCCAACATCAATTACAGTTTTATTATTCTTTTTTGTACCAGTGACTGGAATGTTGGACAACTGCACTTAAATAGATCGTCAGACACACAATAATCACCTTACGGTTAAATGACATGAATGAAATTTACTTGTATTTTACCACAGGCCCTTGAGGCTCCACTGGTCCATCACAGAACACCGACCATATCATCGGTCGATTATCGGACACCGTTATTAAAAACAGCATACTGGCGCACCGCCTCTATATCGCATACATTGTATTACACATAGAGCCATGTTATGTGAAAAGTGGGTTTAATGGATCTGAAAAACGTATCCATAGGCGCCCGGTTTCCTTGTCTTTTACTTTTATACCTTAGCTCTTCTATTTCTGCATATCTTAAATACTTGAAGGTTTCGCAGCGGTCATATTTTAAAGCAACGGAAGTACTTGATCGGGTTTCGATTTACGTTGGCTCCCGAATCGTCATTAACGCGCTGGCAAATACGGGTACCAGGATAATGTAAACAAAACATTCTATTTACAGAAAAATATTTGACGATTCGGGAGCCAGCGTAAATCGAAACCTGATCAAGTACTTCCGTTGCTTTAAAATATGGCCGCTGCGAAACCTTCTAGTATTTAAGATATGCAGAAATAGAAGAGCTAAGATATAAAAGTAAAAGACAAGGAAACCGAGCGCCTATGAACGTATCTACCCATGTCAGCCTGCACATTCCGCGCAGTCTAACCTGGCCGAAACTTTTTGCTATTGGTCAGTTTTCCTCAGCTAACGCGACAAGTTTACCCCATGTTAGACAAAATGAATTTTATGGACAAAATCTGGATTGGTATGATGCCTGGATCATGGGATTATGTCAAACAAAACGTGTAATACCAAATAACATTCTATACTGTAGAGAGAAACTGTAATTCGAAATTAGAAAAAAGCGTTAATTTGGCGGCATCAAAATATCGACGTGAAAAAGCTAAAATGAAACGAATAACTTCTAAAAAATACTAACTTCTTCCTCCACAGGCCACACATACATTCTTCGACAATGAAATTTCTTTGCAACGCGATCATAGCTATGTCTGCAATTATGGTAGTGACGTCATGAACTTGTCATTCCCGTCCTAAATGTGACGTTATCCCGCGAAAAGGAAATATTTAGTCAAAGCGTAGCTGAACCATGCTTTGTGAAAAGGGGTTTCAAAGCATCTGCAAAAAGTATCGACTCAGGTCAACCTGCGCAGTCCGCGCAGGTTGACCTGAGTGGAAACTTTTTGCTATTGGCCAATTCAATGTATGTCAAAAGACCATTCAACTCATGATTTGGCCAGTTGTTAGACAAAATAGCTTTAATGGATCTAAAATTATGTGATGAAATGTTCAGTATAATGTCTTACGGAGATGCGTTAAGCCCCCTTTTGCCAGTGCAAGACCAATATTTATTTCATACTTTCCGGTAAGTTATCGAGAAATATCGGTAAAATATTTTTCGATATTTCATGGTTACGACCAGTGAAAATACCGATTTTTATATTCTAACTCTTCAACTGAAGGCGGAAACAGTTGTTCCCGCGCACTAGTTACCTAGGAAAAATGCACGTGCCTCACAACCAGATGGAAATATGACGTAACTTACCTTACATTTCTCGCGCTTGACGTAATATTGTAATTCGTTGCTATGCGGAGGGGGTACGCCACGGGGAATAACCGAAAAGAACTGTGCTGGATTTTGATTAAGCCCCCCCCCCAAGGGTTAAAAGCATGAAATAAATAGAATATTTGTTTTTTACGGTGAAAGATCGAAATTTATTTCATCTCGTGAACATCATCGGTAATATTTTCACTCGTGGCTGCGCCACTAGTGAAAATATTACCGATGATATTCACTCGATGAAATAAATTTCGATCTTTCACCGTAAAAAACAAATATCCTCTATATCTTTTTATGACAGTGTGTAGCATTTGAATTTTTCGGCTGAAATTCATGCAACGCAGTAAGGTAAAATCAGACAAGACGGGAATAAAAGCAACGTCTGACAATATCAAATATGCTCCCAAATACGATATGATGACGTAACCCGCATGCGGGCTACTTGCAGCTTAGATTCAGATTTGATTGGTCGAAATGTTATTTTATAATATTCACCCGCTATTCACGAATTATAGAAGTTTATCACTCACTAACTCAGTATTCGGTCTCGTCAGATATCAAGTTTTCACTTGAAGCTAGAAGCAAATCCGAACATAAGGAAAGTTACTACTACATGTACATGATATTCTGTATTTATTGTTCGCAAAATCAACTGATGATGCTATAAACGTCTCTTGGGTTCATTGCCTTTGTGTTTTGATATATTGTCGTGGTAAAGGGCATTTACCTGTATGTCTTTAATGTTGTATTTATCTATTATTATATATTTTTTAATTTGTCGGGACGAAATTAAATGGCGTGAAGAGAGTAGTTTATAAAACTAATAACTGTAATATGTCTCTGGCTTCTCCCCATTTTATGTTTTGTTTTGTTTTCAAGGGTACACTCGCACCCAGCATCTCTGTAAACAAGTAGTAACGAAGAGACATCTAGACGCTGCTTTTTCTACCAACTCAGTTATGGTCACAAAGCAAGTTAGTCTCTTAAACCGAAGACTTGTACAGATAAATTCATTTAGTGCTCTAAATTCATTTCGTACACGAAATGTCCAGTCTATTGGTGTGGTATAAATACGTTTATTTCATTCTATGTCTGCTCTATTTCATATATGAATTTTGTTTGTTTACTTTCAAACTTTGTCTGTCATTTTTGTATTTAATGTTCTATATAGATAAAGGCATTTTTTTGCGAAATGCTAATAAACAGAAATTTTTTTCGGTGAGAGATCGAAATTTATTTCATCGAGTGAACATCATCGGTAATGAAAATATTACCGATGATGTTCACTCGATGAAATAAATTTCGATCTTTTACCCCCCCCCCCAAAAAAAAAAAAAGAAGATTCTATTGATGTCATGGATCAAACCCATTTTTGGGGGACTTACATCAAAATCCAGTACAGTTCTGTTCTGTAATCCCCCGTGACGCACCCCCTCCGCATAACAACGCATTGCAACATTACGTAAAGCGCGAGAAATGTAGATTAAAATTACGTTATATGTCCATCTGGGTGAATGGCACGCGCATTTTACCTAGGTAACTAGTGCGTGGGAACTACTGTTTCCGCCTTCAACTGAAGAGTTAAAAGATAAAACCGATATTTTTCACTGATCGTAACCATGAAATATCGAAAAATATTTCACCGATATTTCTCGATAAACTACCGGAAAGCATAAAATGAAATGTAGTTATGTATACATGTTTTAAGTCTCTACTATACTATAACATTCAAGACTAGTCCAGTTTGAAAGCATTTGCAGAATGATTTTGTCTAAGCTTGGTTTTTAGCTCGCGACCCCAGATTTATCCAAGCCTACATGATACCGCTACATGGCTCGGCTCGCAGGGTAATAGCGATTGATTGATTGATTGTATGGTGTTTAACGCCTTTTTAAACATTATTTCAGTTATATAGTAGCGACCCAGTGTACCTATCAATGACCTTTTTACCAGTGCTTAGCACAATATCATTCCCAACCCACAGGCTACTTTCCAACATGGCCATCGTTGAAACCATGATTAGCGGTGAGAGAGGAATAATTCTTGTCACGCCGTTTTAAATATTACTTCAGTTATATCGTAACAGCCAGTGCACCTATCCATGTTTCTTTTGCCAGGACTTACCATAATATTCTTCCCAAGCCACCGATTATTTTCCAACGTTGCCATAGTTGAGACAATGATTAGCGGTGAGAGAGGAATGAATCCTGTCCCAATGACTATCATCAGTCCTCGGAAAGAAATACGCCGATCTGGTGGTTCGAACCATCGACTGTTCTCAAGTCCTGAACGCTACCGCGTGAATGCACAACCGGGGCTCGGCAGAGTATTGGCGAAGAACATGTCTACATTGAATTTTTCCGAAAAAGGATACGTGGGAAAAATAATTTTCAATAAGTGATTACCAATTAAACTTTAGTATGCTATAAGACCAGGCTGTGACAGGTACATACAGTCGTTAAATTGAACTCAACTAACGTTATAGGTTACCTTAACTATTTACCAAATTGCAACATTTCAGACTGGTCCAAATTGAAAGCATTTGCAGACGACAAATTAAATATTGCTCAAATGATGGAATTAGTATCTGAAAAAGTATAAAACTTTGTGGGAAAAGGAGAAAATGCTGGTTACCAGCATTTTCTCCTTTCCCCACAATGTTTTCAAAGGTCTTCTCCCTCGGGGTCGTTAAAATAACTGATTGTTTGATAAATGTTTTTAAAGAGGCAGGTTTAATGGTCGATTTGGTTGACACCGAACCATTTAACCTCTACAATCAATACGGGTCCTTTCTGGCTCACTGGGCCGAGCCGGAGTAGTGCAGTCAGTAGCGTATAGGACTTGCGAAATGGCGATCCCTGGTTCGAATTCCCAGCCAGGCTAATTCTTTATTGAGGATTGATGATAGTCAGTGCGACAGGATTCATTCCTCTCTTACCGCTGACCATTGTTTCGACGATGGTTATGTTGGGAAAACAGACGGCAGTTTGGGAAGAATATTGTGTGAATTACTGGTAACAGAGACTCCAGTGAAAGCATGGCTATGTGCAATGGCGGCAGCCATTATAACTGACATAATATTAAAAACGGTTTTAACGCCATACAATCAATCAGTCAATCTGATGGATAGGACGTATTTGGAAATCTCGAGCCGTGTTCACCAACCTTTCTAAATTCATTGCTTTGGGGGTGCTGTGTGGCTCGGGGTTGAACATATGGGTTTTACAGTCCGAAGGCCCCAGGTTCAATCTTCAATCGAGGGAGTATCCTCGGGCAAGACACTTCAGAGCCATGCTCTGAGCAAAGGGGGTTTAATGGTATCTCTGTGATGTATTATACAAAGCAAGTCATCACATAATCATGCATCCATAGGATCCATTTTGTCTTAACAACCGACTGACACCCGAGGTAGAATGGTATTTTGACAAGCAGAACAAGCAGAATATTGACGAATACCTGCGCGGATTGCGCAGGCTGACCTGGTCGATACTTTTTGCAGATGCATTAAGCCCCCCTTTTCACCGAGCATGACTCATTTAGAACTGAAGAAAACAGCCTTAACTTTCACTAGACTAAACCTAAGATAAGACGGTTCCAAAAATTGGGGGCTTGATACTACGATATATACTGAACCAAAAAAGAAACTTCCCCTGTGTTTAAGTGCAGATATACACAAATATGAAAATCAGGATTAAACTAGATTTATATGCATTGAAAGAGTGTTTTATTGCGACTTTGTGTGAAAAAAATTATTGCTGAGGGTTTATCCAAAAGTAGTGAAATGGTAGTTAAAATGCGGAAGGGGTCGCTCACCAAAATCACAAATTAATACCGGGTATGACCACCTTCAGCATGAAGGACTGCCTGGCATCGTTGGCGCATAGAACGGATAAGTGTATTGATTTCGGCTTGTGGAATGTTGTTCCATTCCTGAATTAAGGCTTGTCTTAGCTGAATGACGTTTGACGGTGGAATAGGGCGACGTCTAACACGCTGGTCCAAATTATCCCAAAGGTGTTCAATGGGATTCAGATCAGGGCTTTTGGCAGGCCAGTCATTAATAAATGCAATGTTATTCGCCCTGAGGAAATTCACATTGTCCCTAGCTGTATGGCTTGTGGCATTATCATGCTGAAAAAGAGTGATACTGGCATTATTTTGAAACAGTGGGATAACGTGCCTCGCAAGAATTTCATCTCGGTAGCGTTGGGCATTCAAATTCCCTTCGATAACGACGAGATTAGTGCGAAAGCTATGTGCAATGCCCCCCAAAACGATCTCGTTCAAGTACGCAACAGTCGGCATAACGTTCATTTCTCCTACGGTATACTCGAACCCTGCCATCACCTCGATGAATGGAAAACCTGGACTCGTCAGAGAAAAGAACGCTATTCCATTGTTGTCTAAGCCAGCGTTGATGTGTACGTGCCCAATTAACACGATTTACGCGGTGACGTCGCCTCAAAACACAACCAACGTATGGACGACGTGCACGTAGCCCACCCTCGCGCAAGCGATTGCGCACAGTTTGGGCAGATATAAGGTTGTTATGTGTACCAGGGGTGTTAGCAGCAGTGGCTGTGGCAGTTTGGAAGCTATTGCGCAGGTGGGTGTTCCGAATATAGCGGTCTTGGCCGCGCGTCGTGACGCGAGGACGTCCACTACGTGGTCGATCTTCCGTACGTCCTGTTGCTTGAAAACGTTGCCTAAGGTGTCAAATAGCACGAATAGAACATCCAATATTCATAGCAACAGCATTCATCGTCATACCAGCATTAAGCATGCCAATGGCACGTTCGCGTAAATTTTGTGGAATTCTAGGCATATCAAAAATAAAGAAAACTAAAAAGAATTTAATTTTTTTCAACGTCTTTTTCTTATTGACATGAAAGTCTATAAAATTAGACTGAAAGGTTTCAAAAAATATACACGAATTATACTTGTCCGTGCATGCACGTGAAAATCGCTTTAAGCGGGTTTCTTCTGCAAAATGCCTTCAATCGAGTTAAAATTTGTTTTATCGGACACATAATCGTTCGCCCGAATATATGTAGTCATCTGATATTTTGATTTTTTTAAATAGCATTGCATTTGCACTTAAACACAGGGGAAGTTTCTTTTTTGGTTCAGTATATAATGACCAAAACTTATTGCAAACTACTTGCGTACCGACAACAACGAATGCGATGTAAACCTTTACGAACATGCCAATTTACATGGCAAGTAGTCAACCTACATACTGCAAACGATTCCTAGTGCAAACCCATGCCAAAATTCTCTCCGTAATCCTGAGCTATAGGCCAAGCAAAATATATATAATTTGAGCCTATTCTGAATTAAAGCTGAATATCAGTCGAGGGACTACACTGTTTGTAGTTTATCTGCGCGCGGAGGAATCACTTTTTGATCATTCTCGTTGTTAGTGTTTTTTTTTTCGTAAATATGAACCTTCACACGAAATAGAACACATAAAGTTTAAAGGCCCAGTAAAGGCCAAAATATCAAAGCAGGTGTCATAATACATCTGAATTTAAATCATACCATTTAAAAGTATAGAAAATATTGTGGAGATGACAATCTGTCATCGTGTGGTCGAGCCATGTGTTAGTCGCTGGCAGAAAAAAAAAAGAATTTTAAAATCAGGCAAAAAGTAAACAAAAGAAACAGCTTCCTGGCAGGTTTTAACCTAGTTTTGAAATTAATTTTTCTGTCAGCAACTAACCCTTGGACCGACCGTACAATGACAGATTGTCATCTTCCCAATAGTTTCCACACTTTTAAATGGTACGATATAAATTTAAATGCATTTAAACACCCTCTTTGTTTACTTTTGGGCTTTATTGTTACTTTAAATATACAAATTCAGAGGTAACTTTGATCGTGTTCTTTTTGACATTCAATGTTAGCTGTGTATATAGTCAACGAACTATTGCCATGCGTAAGAACGTTATCAGTTTTTAAATAAGCTCGATGATAAGAATTTGTTGCCTCTATATTGTACCAGTTGAGGCCGTATAATAAAAAATAAAAAATCATTGTAGATTCTAATATCAAACCAGTAATGATTAAAATCGTATGTTCAAACAAGAAAGTATCTTTGAAAAAGATCGACGGCGTAAATTTGCCAGCAAATAGGCAGGGGCCCTTAAAATAAACATGTCTGTATTTTTGACCAATCACAAGTTTTTATTTATTCATTTGTTATCAGTACCAAAATGTAGGTCAAAAGCTAGCACATTCAGCCACGCCGAAAATTGAAATACTAGTATACAACTTTCGGGGGCGGTATTCACCAACCATTTTTAATTTAATTCTAATTCTATTTTTAGATTAAGAAAGTAACACAACTTCTGATTGGCTAAACCACTTGGTTTAGCCAGTCAAAAGTTGTGTTACTTTCAAATTTAGAAAATTCTTGAGAATAAGAAAATGAAGGTTCTTTAGATTGATTGGTGAATATAAGCCCTGATTACATGGCATCCACTTGTTCTAAGACCTTAAGGCAGAAAGCTTTTGAATACATCGTAGGAGAAGGAGGAAAGCGCTAGTAACCAGCATTTTCTCCTTTTTCCATAATGTTTTACACCCTTTGCCACTGTTTTAGCCGCGTTTATTTTGTCGTCTGCAAATGCTTTGGATTAGGAAAAATCCAACATTTTGTCGTTTAGTGAGGAGTTTAGTGTCCTCTTTTTTCGTGACACCCTGTAGATATTTCTTTAACATTTGCACCGCTCTGCAGAACAGATCAAATGTGGGCATACACCATTAGACGTCTAACAGTTGTATAAACAAATGAACCACGCTCTGTGAAAAGGGGGTTTAGTGAATTTCCGTGATGCATTATTATCGTACCAAAGAAGTCATCACATAGTTATGGATCAGTAACATCCATTTGGTCTAAAAACCGGCTGCATCATGAAGTAGAACGGTCCTTGGATATACATAATTCTTGCAAATAGCAAAAAGTTTCGACCCATGTCAGCCTGCGCGGACTGCGCAGGCTGACATGGGTCGATACTTTTTGCAGATGCATTAAGCCGAGTCCCGGTAGCGCAGTCAGTAGCGTACAGGACTCAAGAACAGGGGGTCGTCAGTTCGATCCCCGGCTCGGCCAATTTCTTTCTGAGGATTGATGTAGTCATTGTGACAGGCTTCATTCCTCTCTCACCGATGACCATTGTTTCCAGTGGCTTGGAAAGAATATTGTGCGGAGTACTGGTAAAAGAAACTCCAGGAAAGCTTGGATAAATTCACTGGCCGCCGCGATACAACTGAAATAATGTTGAAAACGGCGTTAAACACCATTCAATCATTTCAACCCCCTTTTCACAAAGCATTACTCAAATCTTTCAAGTACGTTTCAAAGGATTACATAAATGTTTATGCTTTAAACTGAACCGTTTACCCGAATATTGTTTTATTGCCAACTCTCAATGAAATGACGACGTAAACGCTTATCTTTAGCGTATTTCCTTCATAAACTACTGCATAGTTTCTTTCCATTGTTTTTTCGCCTCTCACCTCTGGTGAATGTGAGAAAGTAGTCAGTGACTTAGAAAGAAAGTTGTGTCAGAACTGGTGTGAGAAAGCCAGAAAACACATGCGTAGGTGCACTGACCGCCATGATATGACCGAAGCTGTTAAACGGCATTAAACTCCAATCAATCAATCAATCAATCAATCAATCAATCAATCAGTCAGTCATTAACTATTGTGTCTGAAAAACGTGGCATTGGAACCGTTCTTTCCATTTCCTGTATAGACATAATGTGTATATGAGCCATGCTCTGTGACAAGGGGGTTTAATGCATCAGCAAGAAGTATCGACCCAGGTCAGCCTGCGCAGCCCGCGCAAGCTGACCTGAGTCGATACTTTTTGCTCTTGGTTGATTTTTGTTATTGGTCCAAGGACCAGTCTTTCTCCAGATTCTGACAATCGTTAGACAAAATGGATTTTATGGACCCATAATTAAGTGATGACCTACTTGGTATAATACATCACGGAGATACATTAAGCCCTCTTTTGCCAGAGCATGGCTCAAATATATTTATTTTACATCGATTGAGAAACAATTTCTTGCAATTCATACTAATCTCTCTCGATTCTGCCTCCTGGAAACTACCCAGTATTCGCGCCGAATGTGTGGGCCTGTGAACAGTCCCTCACTGTTCTCTGAAATCGAACTCGGGACCTTATGGTTGCGAAGCAAATGCTCTACCGCACGACCACGGATGCCATACACCTGTATACCATACATTTCTCCGTGGCTCAGGGATTATAGAGGCAAGAAACCCTCGTTTGATCCCCTTTTGCGGCACTGTTTATCAGTCAGTTTCCTTTTGGGTAAGACATTGAAGAGCCCAAGCCTAGTGAAGATAACAGCTTTGAGAAACATGGATGAGTGAGCTGTCGCTATGATACTACTGAAATGATGTTGAAAACGGCTGTCAAAATGAGGTTGTTTTTACGGTGTTTGTTGATGTGATATTTGAGCTGCACTCTGGCAAAAGGGGGTTTGAAACATCTCCCTGATGTATTATACCAAACAAGTCACCACTGTACTTATGGTTCCATAAAGTCCAACTTGTCTAACAACCGACTGAATCATGAGGTATAACGCTGAATCATGAGGTATACTGGTCCTTGGGCATGCAGGAAAAATGACCAATACCAAAAAGTTTCGATCCATGTCAGCCTGCGCGGATTGCGCAGGCTGACATGGGTCGATACTTTTTGCAGATGCATTAAACCCTTTTTACACAGCATGGTTCCTACACAGACTGCGCAGGCGGACATGGGTCGATACTTTTTTGCAGATGTATTAAGCCCCCTTTTCAAAGAGCATTGTTCATTTTAGATTTCGTGCTACATATCCCTGTCACGGTTTTAACCATTCTTATGAAGACTCAAAAACCCGTATACAGATGGTAAATATTTAAAGTGTTGTTATTCCATTCAACTAACCAAACATCCAGCAAAGCTGAGATTCAGTAAATTGAACTGGCTTGTTTCAAAAAAAAAATTTGAAATTCGAGAGAAACGTAGCCATTTCCCGCCCCTGCATTTCTTAGAATTAGAGGCATAGGAGAAGATGGGGGCCAGCAAGGGCCAGCCACCCGGAAACCTTGGTGGGCTTTTGGGGGAGGTTGTTTCTGTCCCGTCCCATATTTGAACTTGATTTTTTAAATTTTCTCTTACACTAAAAATGTTAATTTTCGCCCGTTAAGAAAAAATTAAAGAATAGCTTTTACGGACAGCGTAGATCAAGATCAGGCTACAAAGTATGTGCAATCTAATCTTTGTTCTTCTATCGCCCCCCTTGTTTTTAAACTTGTTTCGAAAAACAGAAATAAACTTGGGGTTTCTTTAGCTATTGTAATAGTTCTACCATCAATATTCAGCAGCGATGAAATTGATTGGAAGAACGGGACATGCGCAATCAAGGTGGTACCACCCAGTCTACTTAACACAGCCATTCATTAGCTTCTTTAACTCTTTACAACACACTCCTGAGTTTTAATGACCCTGAGGAAAAAAGCTTTGGAAAACAATGCAGAAAAAGAAGAAAATGCAGGTAACCTGCATTTTCTCCATTTTACAACAATGTTTTCTAATCTTCCGAAAGCAAATTTCAAATTTAGAGTCACATTTGTCATCTGCAAGTGCTATCGAATCGGACAAGACTAAAATTTTGTCGTCAGGGAAAGAGTTAAGAAAATATTAAACTGTTTAAAAAATTTCACTATCTAATCAGATATCTATTCTTGCACGAAAATCTCTATAAAATAGAATAAAATAAAATAATAACAAAAAAAACCTTCCAATTTTGAAAGTACCCAAGAATGAATCAGCGAAAAACGTGAGATATGTAACTCTGTCAGATACATTTTCACGCTTTGTAAAACGTGTTTAACAATATTTGCATATGGCCTGCAACACGCCAAAAGGGGAATTCGGACATTTGCGTAAAGTGTCGTCTCGTATCAGCCTGCGCAGTCCACGCAGGCTGATCCGAGACGACACTTTCCGATCGTGTGTGATTTTCTGTTTCACGCAAGTGTACTGAAGGACAAAATCTAATATTGACGTAAAGTGCCGTCTCGGATTAGCCTGCGCGGAATGCGCAGGCTGATCCGAGACGACACTTTACGCAAATGTCCAAATGCCCCTTTTCGCATGTTGCATGCCATATAAGAATGAGCCACGTTCTGTGAAAAGGGGGTTAATGAATTTACAAAAAAGCATCGACTCGGGTCTATTTGTGCACTTTGCGTTGGATGACTTGGGTCGAAGTGTTATGCATTTGGTCAATTCTCTGCGTGTCAAAGGACCAGTGCACCTCATGATCCATTCGGTTGTTAGATAAAATGAATTTTATATGTTCATGCACTACGGTATTGCATTTAACCCCCTTTTGTCAGAGTGCAACTCATATAAATCGCACAACTCATATATAACAATGATTCCATATAAACACGAGCCTTACTTTGTGAAAAGGGGGTTTAATGCATCTGTAAAAAGTTTTGACCGAGGTCAGCCTACGCAAAATGCGCAGGCTGACCTTGGTCGAAACTTTTGACTATTGGTCAATTTTCTGCATGTCAGAGGACCAGTGTAGGCCTACCTCATGATTTAGTCTATTGTCGGACAAAATGGATTTTATAGATGTAAAATTAAATCATGAGTACCTTGGTGTAATGCATCACAGAGATGCATTAAACCCCCCTTTGCCAGAGTGCCGCTCATATTAATCGTACAAAAATGATTACAGAGGTATATAAATTTAGACAATGTGTCCGACATAGAAGACAGCTAAGCGTGAGTAGGATGAGAGAGAGAGAGAGAGAGAGAGAGAGAGAGAGAGAGGTGTTTCTGTATTTTGAACGCTTTACCAAACTAAGAACAAATTAACGCCATTTGCAGTCAACAAATAAAAGTTGTCACCACGGATATGATTTGTCTCAAAAAAAGGTTAAAAAAAAAACCATTGTGGAAAAAGAAGAGAATGCCTGTGACCACCATTTTTTTTTATTTTTCAACAATGTTCGAAAATAAACCAGTTTTAAAGTTTTCTGATACTATAAAATTCTAAATTCTAAAAGGCACGCTTTAAACCAAAGTAACAAGTAAATGTGAGCCATGCTCTGACAAAAGGGGGCTTAATGCATCTCCATGATGCATGATACCAAGCAAGTCATCACATAATAATGAATCCACAAAATTCATTTTATCCAACAACCGATCGAAACATGGGGTGCACTGGTCCTTGGACATACAGAAAGTGACTAACATCGAAAAGTTTCGGCCCAGGTCAGCCTGCGCCGAGTGCGCAGGCTGACCTGGGTCGAAACTTTTCGCAGATGCATTACTCCCTCTTTCCACAGAGCATGGCTCTTGTAAAAAAGTGGATCAAAACGACGTATCATCCGGTAGTTGCTAGCTATTACATAACAACCTGCAATGAATTATGATAATAAAATAAACCTCTGTGGGCAGACATCATTTTAGGAGGTTTGTTTTACGAGACTATTGTAAATCAATTTCAGCCATGCCCTAGCAGTAGAGTGATACCATATACCAAGGAAGTCATCATATGATTATGGTTCCACAAAAATCCATCTATATAGCTAGCTGCCTTTAAGAACTACGACCCTTAACTCTCATATTTAAAGATGGAATCTGTCGAGATTGGCCGAATAGCCTTTACGAAAACGTCGATGTTAACACGATATTTACCGAAAGATCGAAATTCATTTTATCCCGTGAACATCATCGGAAATATTTTCACTCGTGGCTGGGCCACTTGTGAAAATATTACCGATAATGTTTACACGATGAAATAAATTTCGATCTTTCACAGAAAAAAAAAACAAATATCCTCTATTTACTTGTACTCCGGGAGTAAAATAATAGTTTATGATGGTTCCCTATAATTTTTACGGCTCTCTTTAAAGTCAATTGCTGAATACTTGTTTTTGCAAGTACTAAGTTGTTAAAATAGGGGCTCAGTCTTTCTGAGGGCTTTTGGAAACATTGTGGAAAATGGAAAAATAAGGCTGGGGACCAGCATTTTCTCCTTTTCACACAATGTTTTCTAACGTTTTGTCTGAGAAACATTTGATTTTTCGTCTGCAAATCCGTATCTAAACTTTTGTGTGTGTAAATACTCGTACAATCCCCTAAAAAATGGCGTAAATCTACCCAATATAGTGAAAAGTACCACGGGTTTGTGCCACACTGGAAGCACTGGATTTTAATGTTGTTTAATACTGTTTAAAGCGGCGTAAAACACCATTCAATCAATCAATCAGTCAATCAGATCAACCGTGCCAAAAATTGAAGTGAGTCGTCAAAGAAGTTTTCGTTTCTGTACAAATGACAATTTTCTTTATAATTGCGACAATTTAGTGTCGTAACAGAAACATTTAGATGCATTTAGCATGCGTATGTGAAATTTCCTATTTTTTCAATATAATTTTTACAAGTAACATAAAGAAACATAAAACCTTTTTTTTTATTGCACAAATCAAATTATTCTCTTTTCAAAGCGCTGAAAGTACTGAGTGGTGCTCATATGTGAAAATAGGAGAAAGTTGACAGCCCTTTGTGGTTTCACCCTTTACCAAATAATCACGTGTTTTAACGACCCTGGAGAAAATAGCTTTTGAAAACGTTGTGGAAAAAAGGAGAAAATGCTGGTAACCAGCATTTTCTCCTTTTCCCATAATGTTTTCAATCCTTTCAAAGACAATTTCCACATTTTGAGACAAATCTAATTTGTCATCTACAAATGCTTTGGATTTAGAGAGGTCCAAATTATTGTCAAGTGGTAAAGAGTTAACCCGTCACCAAGCATCAATATGTTCTAATGATCTTGCGTAAGAAGACTTTTAAAAGATTGTAGAAAAAGTAGAAAATGCTCGTAACAACCATTCTCTTTCTTTCCCAAAAATGTGATTGTCCATTACCTTTTCAAAGCAAAAGTCCAATCACCTGACCAATACTGGTTTTTCGGAGAGACCTTGATTATGTACACGTGTCTAATTTCATCGTCTGGTAAAGATTTGAAATAAGATGGGACAAAATTTTTAAACAATTAAAATTCAGGCCTCACAGCCGCATAATCATATACATGTAACTTTATGACGGTGTTTTTATGAATATGATACCGGAAGCGTAGCCAGTATACGCAACGAAACATAAACGATACGGTACAAAAGTGTGTAAAGAAGTTTATTCTTCAGCGAGACCTTCTTAATTCTTTACCAAACGACGTTTTCCAAACTGAAAGCATTTGCAGACAACAAAATGAATGCCACTCAAATATTATAATTTGTTTGTGGAAGGGTAGAAAACATTGATGGAAAAGGAAAAAATGCTGGTTACCAGCATTTTTTCCTTTTTTCCACAATGTTTTTTAAAGATCTTCCTCTTTCGGGCTGTTAAAACTCAAGATTAGGTTGTAAATCTTCCACGATACATTGGGGTATTCTTTGTCGGTAAATCAAAATTTGTTTGAGGACAGGTAGAAAACATTGGGGGAAAGAAGAAAATGCTGTTTACCAGCATTTTCTCCTTTTTCCAAAATATCTTTTTTTAAGTCTTCCTCTTTATGGTCCTTAAAACTCAAGATTGTGTAGAAAATCTTCTACGATAGACTGGGATATTCTTTGTCAGTAACTAAAGGCGGATTCATAAGAACATGCAGTCTGATCTATCAACACCGGCTTCTTAATTTCAAAGTTTGTCCAAATATTGTCTCTAATTTGAGTATTGTATTTTTGAATGTCGCAAAAACCCGAATTTATATGCATATATCTGGAAACTGATACCTTTTACCACACATTCCCGACTGAAAACAAGCAAAAAACGTAATGCTAAAAAATTAAAAGAAATGTATTTTGCAAGTCAAATCTTTCAAAACAATGACCTTTTCCTCCCCGTGCCCCAAGTATTCACCTTTTATATTGCTTGCTTCAGTTATTTTTTATTTTTATTTGTATTTATATGTATTCTGTACATTAGTGGGTTACTTATCCCTTTACGAAACAATTGTAAGTTCAAACCATCATGAGACTGAAAGAAGGCTACACAAAACATTGTAGGGAAAGGAGAAAATACTGCTAACCAACATTTTCTCCATTTCCCGCAAATGTTTCCTACCCTACCAGAGGTACATGTAAATCCGTTCATGCCAGACACATGTAATTACTATGACGTCTGCAACTGACTTCAATCTGAACAAATCTCGTCAATTTCATCGTCTGATACAGAGTTAACCCTTAACCCCTTACCAAACGACAAAATTTTGGACTTGTCCAAATTGACAACATTTGCAGAAGACAAAATAAATGTGAATCAAAAATTGAAACTTAGTTTTGGAAGGGCAGCAAACATTGTGAAAAAAAGGAGAAAATGCTGTTTACCAGCATTTTCTTCTTTTTTTCACAATGTTTTCAAAAGCCTTCTTCCTCAGGGTCGTTAAAAGTCGGGATTGTGTGGTAAAAGGGTTAACAAAACGATCTCATGTTCTAACCTATTGAAAACATCGTGGGAAAAGGAGAAAATGATGGTAACCAGCATTTTCTCCTTTTCCCACAATGTTTTCTACCCTAATAGAAGACTTCAATTTGAAGTGTAGCAATTTCGAATTTGTCGTCTGCAAATGCTTTCAATTTTGGACATGCCTAAAAAATTTGTCATCTTGCAAAAAGTTAACCCCTAAGCTGCTCAGGGGGCGACTTAAGCACATTTTGCAGACAGTGTAGATCAAGATCAGACCGCACAGGATGTGCAGTCTGATCTTAGATCTACATTGTCCGATAAGGATATATTTTATCCCCAAAATCAGTTTGAAATAGCAAAATTTGGGTTTTTTTCCGTCGATTTGAACATTTTATTTCACTTATTTTGCAGGTTAAGAGTTTATAAGGCTGTCATGAAAGGTCACGAGGGGTTAATACAAAGATTGCAATCTCCCTTTCTCTCACATCTACCCTACCTAATGGCCTTTTAATACTTTTGACGACTTTTATCTGACCTGTCAATTGACATAATTATGATATGAAATCTTTACATCTGATTTGTTGTTTGACATTTAAAGTCGTTTATATTTCGACGGCTAGTTCACCTATTCATGTTTTTTGTGGATTTTTTCCCCTACCAGTACATCCCACAAAGAGGAAGGAATCCCGTGATAATATTATGACATCAACAATCTTCGGAAAGAAATATATAGGGGAAGGAACTTTATAAGCTCTCATGCCTTCGTGCCAGACCTTTTCATGTTGCTTTGTTTTACTGTAATTGATACACATAAAGATATAGCGGATATTTGTTTTTTACGGCGAAAGATCGAAATTTATTTTATCGAGTGAACATCATCGGTAATATTTTCACGAGTGGCGCAGCCATGAATGAAAATATTACCGATGATGTTCACAAGATGAAATAAATTTCGATCTTTCACCGAAAAAAAAACCAAACATTCTATTTATTCCATGCTTTTAACCCTTTCTGGGGGAACTTAATCAAAATCCAGTTATTCCCCGTGGCGTACCCCTCTCCGCATAGCAACGCATTACAATATTACGTCAAACGCGAGAAATGTAAGGTAAATTATGTCATATTTCCATCTGATTGTGAGGCACGCGCATTTTACCGAGGTAACTAGTGCGCGGGGACAACTGTTTCCGCCTTCTAACTCTAGAACAATACTAAGAATGAAACTAAGAATAGTTGGTGAATACGGGTCTTGAAAATTTGGTACATCACTGAAATCAAAACTTTCTTAACCTTCCCTCCCCACCCCGTTTGATAAGGAAAGACCCGAGGGTAGGCCAAATTTCGGAGTGTCCTTTCTATGAGTGTTCCTTTGCTTTTATCATTGTATCATTGCTTCACTGACAGATGTTGCGATTAATATAAATGAGTTTATTGGATAAGCCTAAGTATCATTAACCCCTCACAAAACGACAACTTTCAGACTCTCGAAATTCAAAACATTTGCAGACAACACATTTAGAATTGTAACAAATGATAGGATAAAAATCATTGTTGGAAAAGGAGAAAGTGCTGGTTACCAGAATATTCTCCTTTTCCCACAATATTTTCCCAATACTTTCTGCTCAGAGTCGTTGAAAGTTGGGAGTGTTTGGTAAAGAGTTAACGAACAAAGTAATTATACAGCCACTCTTCCAATGCATAACATGGGACAAAATGACAAGATCTGATGAGATTTGGTTTCGACAGCAACTCTTTTCCAGTCGACAACAGTTTCCACAGCATTGGCAGACGACAAAACTAGTGTGGTTCAAAAGATGGGATGGATCTTAGATAGAATGGAAAACATCATGGAAAAAGGAGAAATGCTGGTTACCAGCATTTTCTCCTTTTTCCACAATGTTTTCAAAAGCTCTCCTCATTATAGTCGTTAAACACGGGATTGCAACAGGATTCATCACTCTCTCACCATTGATCATTGTTTCAACGATGATTATGTAAGAAAGCAGCCAGTGGCTTGGGGAAGAATAATGTGCAAAATCCTAGTGATAGAGACTCCAGGAAAGCTTGGATATGTGCACTGGCTGCCGCGATAAAACTGAAATAATGCTGAAAACGACATAAGGCACTATACAAACAATCAATCAATAAACACGGGATTATGTTTGGTAAAGGGTTTATACATGGACACATCTCATGATCTGTCCGATGCATTGGAGATCAAACTTAGTCATATACCCTGAGGTAGCAATTCACAGATCAGTGACAGGATGTTCAAAAGGTCTAGGTCATAATTAAGTGTTTGGTCGCGGATTTAGACGGGTGGGGGTGTTAGGAGGAGTTTTTGAGATCTTAAAGTTATGGAAAAGGAGCATACAACTTGTCTTTGATGGCAGTCTCAAAAATTTCAAAAATTCGAAACTACATTTTTTTGGGGATGCAGCCATTTTTATTGCGTCAACATAGATGGCAGAGTCACACATAAAATGACTCAGCAAAATTGACCACGAGGCCAAACAGCTCCAGCCTAATGGCTAAATATTCGAATACATGTATATCATGGCCAAAACTAGAAAAAGAGGTGTGAAAATCGGGACTGTTTCGTAGATTTTGGACAAGGGAAAGGGTCCGAAATACTAACTTCATGGCAAAGAACTATACATCTTGTCTTTGATGGTGCAGTCTCCAGAATTTGAAATTATAGCTTTTCGGGCTCAATCAGTTTTTATAGCGCCAAAATACAGGAGTCTGATTTTATCTTGACAAATTTAAGCCAAAGTCAAGAGGTCTACATCAACCACATATTCAGTCAGCTGTTCAGCTGCTAATTGAAATCTTAAATGGTCAGAAAAAAGGTTTTTAATCAGCTGAGTCAATTTAAAAAAGTTTAATGAATGAATTAAATAAACTTTATTCAACTGAATTCATCTATTTAGCTCTTTATCAGACAATAAAACTCTAGAATTGTCCAAATTGAAAGCAGTTGCGGACGAGAAATCAAATGTGGTGCAAATGTTGAAATTTTTCTATGAAAGTTTTTGAAAACATTGTTGGAAGAAAAAAAAAAGAGAAAATGCTGGTAACAAGCATTTTCTCCTTTTCCCACAGTGTTAACGAAAGTTTTTTTTATTTATTCATTTATTTATTTATTTATTTATTTTCAGGGTTGTTAAAAGCCGAAATTGTTTCGAAAAGGGGGAATTGGTCAGGAAAAGGGTTGTCTCAGTTGAGGGTTGAGTCACCTTGATTTTATAATCCTCGTTTATAGATATAGAATATTATTGTGAAAAATGGCATTTAAAGATACATGTAATTACAAAGAAAACTACAGACAGGATCAATGACAAGGGTAGATTTAACACAACACTTGATTTCTTTCTCTACATTGAAAACCTTGAAATTGTTACATGTTTTAAAGGCGCAATGGCGGCCAAAAGTACACAAATCGGTTAGTAAAATTAAGCTTAAATCAAACCATACCATTGAAAAGGTATGGAAATTATTGTGAAGATGACGATATGTTACTGTATGGTTGGTCCTAGTGTTAGACAATGGCAGAAAAATATTTTTTCTAACTAGGTCAAAGGTTGCAAAATCCCTGTATCTTTTAATTTACTTTTACCAGATTATACAAATCATTTTCATGTCCCCGACTAACACGTGGTTCAAAATATTTGCACATGATTTAGAGGTAGAACATGGAAGACACTGAAGCATTCCGATATCCGAAAGAACATGTAAACTCTGTAATCTATATGTAGTAGAAAGCGAATATTGTTTCTTATTAGTTTGTCGCTTTTACAGAAATATTCGAGAAAAAAAATTATTACTCATGGCAAACGTTAAATAAATTTGAATGTTTATTGACAACAAAAAATAAAAGAAGCACATTGAATAAAATGTGTATCTTAGCATTTTTATAAAAACTAATTTAAAAAGAAAACATGCAAAAAAAAAAATAGTTATCAAATTATCACATCTAAAGTTTAATGACAAAAGAAAATAAAAAGAATCATTTTGAATATATTTTAGTATTTTTAATTTGCTAATTTAAAAAGAAAAAAAAAGCTTTCAAAAACAGTTAATTTATCAAAATATTACATCTACAGAGCTTCTTGACACTAAACATACGTATTCTTTGCACCATGCGTTTTGTTTAATTTAGATGTTATTTTGATTTTTGTACTTATGTGTATATTTCTGGCAAATAAAGTAATATATTGAATAGGGTTTAAGTAATGAAAGAAATGAACTTTAATTTTATTAAATTCGTTGTCTCCGTTGTTGGATAAAAACCAAGGTAACCAAACCGCAACTGGGTTCGTTGATTTCCTTTGTTTTTATCCTTGCTTTACTAAGAGATGTTGCGATTATTATGATTTGACTTGTGATGTATAAGGTCTTCATAATATTTGCAAATCGATTTCACAAACTATTTACCATCAAAATGCGTCAAATAGATCGACTTTGTGGTATGATAAATTTTGAAAGAGATATTTTAATCTGAACATTCCTAAAGTGTGCAAAGGATACGAAGAATAAAAGCCAAGTAATACCTTATTCAGGACGCATGAAATAGAGGAGACCTATCAAGGGAAGTAATCGTCTTTTGTCGCCCGTCCAAGTCTATTGCAGACAATAAATGGTATCTCACCACTGTTTTTCTTTTTTTGCCATATTGAAAATAGAGTGAAATCGACCATTTTTGAAGCTTCACAGATCGCTTAATAGCAAAGCTTTGGCTCTTGCTTTCAAAAGTATGTCCATAGTCCTTTAAAAAAAAAAATCATTTAAAACAACAGGTCAACCGACTGCGTTTTTCGGTAAATCCCAACAAACACAAGCACCCTGGAGTATGTCCTCTCAAAAACACCTGTTCACGGCCATGACCCCAATTTTTTGTTCCTCCAGTGACACAAAATAGTCCACTCAATATACAATAAAAACACATTTAAGTGGTCCCCCACTGCCTAAATTTGAAGCAATTCTAAATTATATACCAACAGGCCCTCTCAGCTCCATGAAGCAGTGCAACAAAAGTGCAACTGCAAAATTTCACATGGGACTACTTTTAACTACTCTACTACGACCCGGAAGCAGTCTTGCAGTGGTGCGACACCAAATTAGATATCACTCAAGTGATTGCATTTGTCTTGAAAAGGTTAGAAAACACTAGAAGAAAAGGAGAAAATGCTGGTTACCGTCATTTCCTTTTCTTACAAAGTTTTCAAAACCTTTCTTTCTCGGGGTCGTTTAAACTCGGGATGTCGAAAAGAGTTAAGACTTTACCAAACAAGACCGAATTTTAACGACCCTGAGAAAGACAGCTTCCGAAAAAAAAAAAAAGCATTGGGGTCTCTTCTTTTTTTTCATCAATTTAGACACAAATTCCATTATTTAAATCATATATGATTTGTCGTCTGCAAATGCTTTTAATTTGAATCAGCCTAAAATTTTGTCGTTTGCTAAAGAGTTAACCCTTTACCAAATAATTTCGTGTTTTAACGACCCTGGAGAAAGAGAGTTTTGAAACCTTTGTGGAAAAAGAAGAAAATGCTGGTTACCAGCATTTTCTCCTTTTCCAACAATGTTTTCAAAAGCATTCTTTTCTAAGGTTGTTACATGTCGGAATTGTGTCTTACAGGGTTTTAAAGGAAAAGTCAGATAGCATAGAAAAATTAAAAGTATACAGACTGGATGTTGGTAAAAGTACAATGCAATGTAATATTGACACGGTTTCCTCTCGAGGCATTTTCGCCCACAGACCAATCCGTAAATAAATCCGTTATTTCTGCCGAAAGTGTAAATTAAGATCAGACGGTACAAAAATAACCGTCCGATATTGAACTATATTTTCTGAGGGAAGAAACCTTGAAATTGAATCTTTTTAACTTATCATGTCATGACCCCATTTCTTTTAAAATTTGCACTTTAACGTTTAACGCTTGCCCACATACCCAGTATATATAGATAAAGATGTGAATTTGCGAAGAGCTTTGAATAAAATCAGCCTGAACACACATGACGTTTGATTTTGGTCTTACTCTCCTACTGCCATTTAAGACTGTGGATGTATTTTGAGACGCCTGGTACAGACTACAGTTAGTCAGCTTATAAATGCAGTCTGATGTTTCTTCACACTCTCCTTGTGTCTAACACAGGTTTTAAAAATATTTTATTAATTTAATCTTTATAACAATAGTTATCTCTTTAGGCGCCAGAAATACTGAAGTCATGCTCTCGTAAAAGGGGATTTAATGAATCTCCATAATGCATTATCCCAAGAAAGTCATCCTATGATTATGGATCTATAGAATCCAATTTTTCTATCGACCGACTGATTAATGAAGTAGAATGGTCCTTGGACATGCAGAAAATTGACCAATGGCAAACAGTTTCGACCCATGTCAGCCTACGCATTCTACGCAGGCTTACATGGGTTGATACTTTTCACAGATGCATTAAGCTCCCTTTTTCACAGAGCACGGTTTATCCATATACTTCAACTCTTTTAATGGCTGAAAATACAATCCACTGAAACGGAGAAAGGTTTTATCTCGTAGGCTTGACTAAACATTCGGACGGTATAGATCCAAGATCAGACTGCACGTTCTGTGCAGTCTGATCTTGATCTATGCCGTCCGCAAAAGCCCCTGTGTTCTCTCAAGGCTATGAAAAGGTAAAAAACGTAACCTAAATTCGATAAAATTATTGGGTAAGACGAGATAGAAATTATTGATATTTAGTAACAAAAGTACAAAAGTGCAACCACCGATCGCTCTCTATGGCAGACGACAAAATTTTACACTTATCGAAATTGAAAGCATTTGCAGACGATAACAAACGTATAGTTCATATAAAGTACAGAAGTGCAACCACCGGTATTCCTCTTTTGCAGACGACAAAATTGAACACATTTAATTGACTGTATGGTGTTTAACGCCGTTTTAAACATTATTTCAGTCATATCGCGGAGGCCAGTGCACCTATCCATGCTTTCCTGGAGTCTCTTTTACCAGTACTCCGCACAATTTTCTGTCCAAGCCACTGGCTATTTTCCATCGTCGAAATAACAGCGGTGGTAGAGGAATGAATCCTGCCGCAATGACTTTCATCAATCCTCGGAAAGAAATTGGCTGAGCCAGGGATCAAACCCCCGTTCCCCTTTCTTAAGTCCTGCACGCTACCGACTGAGCTACCGGGGCTAGGCTGAACGAATTTGAAGACTACAAATTATATATGGCCTTAATCATGGAAAATTGTCTTTGAAAGAGTCAAAATTATTGTAGGAACAGGAGTCGGGCTATTGAATCATGTGCTCATCTTCCAACAATGTTTTTAACTTTTTACCAGACTGCAAAATTTAAGACTTGTCCAAAGTGAAAAAAATATTTGCTGACTATAACCTTAAGTAATGGGATTTGTCCTGAAAAGTTTGAAAACATTGTGGGAAAAGAAGAAAATGCTGGTTACCAGCATTTTCTTCTTATTCCACAATGTTTTCAAACAGGTTTCTTTCTCAGGGTCGTTAAAACTTCGAATAGTGTAGTAAAGGGCTAAAAAGCCGCCTTCCTCAGGATCGTGAAAACATGATTTGTTCGATAAGGGGTTAATCAAGCAATAACAATCGCAATAGCTTTCACGCTGCGTTAATTTTTGTCATCATACACTCACAATTACGCTTTTAGGTTTAAACATCTTTATTTTACATCGATTTAGAAACAAATTCTTACAACTTACACTAATATCTCTCGATTCTGCTTCCTGGGAACTACACCAGTACTCGCGCAAAAAGTGTGGTCCTATGAACAATTCAAAAGTTGACACCCGCTCCTGGGTATCGAACTCGGGACCTTATGGTTACGAAGTCGACGCTCTACCTCACAACCACGGGCACCACACCGCTCTGTCTCACAACTACGGACACCACACCGCCCTATCTCACAACCACGGACACCACACCGCCCTATCTCACAACCACGGACACCACACCGTCCTACCTCACAAGCACGGACACAACACGCTCTTGTATATATTCCTCCGCAGAAGACAGCGTTTGAAAGCATTGTTAGGAAAAGGAGCCGCTCAGCAACTTTGCCTTTTCCCCACATTTCTCTGCCCAAAGAATGCTCCAAAATATGGTGAGCCATGCTCTGTGAAAAATGAATCTGTAAAGAGTACCGACCCAGGTCAGCCTGTGCAGTTCGCCCTGGCTGATCTTTGTCGACACCTCTTGCTATTTATCAGTTCTCTGCATATAAAAGGACTGAAGTACCTGAAGATTCAGTCGCTTGTTAGACAAAAAGGATTTTATGGATCCATAATTACTAGTATATGATGACTTGCTTGGTTACCAGCATTTTTTTCCTTTTTCCACGATATTTCAGAAGTCTTCTTCCAATGG
Organism: Hippopus hippopus; assembly: GCA_946811185.2. Lineage (NCBI taxonomy): Eukaryota > Metazoa > Mollusca > Bivalvia > Cardiida > Cardiidae > Hippopus > Hippopus hippopus. Next base: position 3,468,211 of record OX328109.1, read on the forward strand.
TCTTTAAAACACGAAATCGTTTGATAAAGGTTTAAGCCCATGAAAATGATGGAGACTTAAGATTTTAAAATTTTCACGCAGACCAACTCGCTATTCTAAACGTATCATTGTTTGAACCAAAGCGTCAGTCAGGCAACAGTTTTTACACTCCGTATATAATTAAGTCAAAGTTGCTATTCATACTTCATTAACAAGTTCAACCCGGCTAAAAAAATGGCTTAGACATAGTTGAAAATTTTCAAGCGGAGAAAAGCGCTTTTCTAAACGTATCCCCCGAAAGTTTTGTTACGCAACATTTTTTACTCTCAATCTGAATGAGTATTTCTCATTCCAAGTTTGGTCTTGAGGATTTATTGTCAAATTTGTATCACTAGTTCAGATGACTAGAAAATATGACGACGACAGAAGTGAAGATTCTGCAAAACCTTTAGACTTAAAATATCATTGAAATACACTCAATGCATTTTTTTTTGTAGCAAATTTCCTGGTACTTCTATTTGCTTCGAGCCGCTTGTGCTTGTATTTGAGACGAACCCACTGGTGCTTGTATTTTATTCAAGCCGCGTAAGAAAATTTGATATCTAGCGAAATCTAAGTTTTCAAAATTTTGCTATCAGCGAGAAGAATATACAAGCACGAAAGGAGTTACAATAACATTGAATTCCTCTTATAAGATACGTACAGATTTTCACAACACAATATTGCAATTATTGACAATGCTTTTCGAAGAAAATAAGAAGTAAGAAATAAAGTAAGAAATTAAAACAAATACGGTTTAAGATTGATTGAATTTACTTTTATTTATCGTTGTCACCTGTTGTCCATTTGGGCGACGCCTTTTGAGGGCTGTTAGTTTTGTTACGGGGGATAGTGCAAGACACAGGACGAAGCCCATCCTAAGTTATGCCTTATTCTTTAACGTACTCGGTGTATAGCACTGTCACACGGGACTTCGTATCATCCATTTTAGATTACCAGCCGTGGTGCTCGAACCCACGTCCCTAAGTGGCCCGAAACTTGACGTTCACGAGTCATACGCTCTACCACTTAAGCTAATCGGACTGGTCTACTGTTTAAATGGGTAATAACTTTTTTGAAAATAATATGAATGGCGGATGAATATTTTAACGTACCATTTTGACCAATCAAGTCGAAAACCAGGTCGAAAATAGACCGCATGCGTACCATATTTAGACCCATACTTGACACTGGGCAAATATCGCTACGTATTTTTTCCTGTTGCGTCAGATTTCATCCGCGTGCGATGCATCAATTTGAGCCAGAAGATTTATAAGTGCATAATGAAATGTTTTATTACATAACAGCTTTTACACTCAATATATTTCTCATCTGGTACTGATAATTTATTATCATTTTTTTTTATCATGAGTTGATATTTTAGTACTTCATAATGGTGCTTTTTTAGGAAGGAGGATGATCTTCTTCTCAACTCTTAGGCTGCTAAGCGCGACTCAAGGACCTTTTGCGGACAGTGTAGATCAAGATCAGACTGCACAGAACGTGCAGTCTGATCTTGGATCTACACTGTCCAAAAAAAAAGTAATTTTCAATTTCAATTTTACATTTCCTAAGTTTTAACGTGCTTAACTCTTTACCACACGACAAAATTTTGGACTTAATTATAATTGATTTTAATTTAATTTGCAGATGATAAAGTAAATGTAGCTGAAATGATAATTTCTGTATTTGATAAGATGGAAAACATTGTGGGAAACGGAGAAAACGCTGCTTACCAGCATTTTCTCCTTTTCCCACAACGTTTTCAAAAGGCTTCTTCCTGAGGGCCATCAAAAGTCGGGATTGTGTGGTAAAGGGATAAAATGACCTGTTCATTCCTTATTTCGAACTCGGACATTTTCAATTTAGGATCTGCATGTTTATGTAGATTAAAACACGCGTCACACATTTTTCCTTTTTCTTTAAAGTAAAAAAAAAAAGTAGGATGAGCATTATTTCTAACAAAGGATGCAAGTTGTTGGCTATGGTATAAACAGAATATCATATTTGCAATCGTGTTTCACTTTTTAAGATTCATTTATCTAACTCGTCATTCTAAAACAATAAAAAAAACTAGTTACCAAAGTCTCGTTGTTTCGTGTCTTATGAACGAAGCGTTCAATGAAAATAATGAAAAATGACCTATCGTTTTTAGACTTGCGAACGGTGGTCTATTGCCATACAGAATGACCCAGATTCAATGTAAACAAAAAAACTAGTCTACAGTCGCCAAATAAAGCCACACAGAAAATAATTCTTTCTGTCTTAGAAATCCCTATTCTATTGAATATAACACTGTTAACATGAACTACAACATCTCTACCACTCCAATTTGATCGATATCTACTTTCAAAGTCATAGATATCATAGATAAGATACAAGATGTTTGCTTATACATGTACGTAAATCAAGTCAGTGACCTATGCAAATCAGGTTCATCTTTACTTATCCCAACGCAACTTTTTTCAACCTCGTGTTGTTTGCGGGTGCTGTAGGTCTCGTCAACCTACAAGTTCGTCCAACCGATAAGTAAGTGAAAAAGCATTGAAAGTTCATCAAAAAGTGAACCTTAGAAAGTTTTCAAATACCAAATCAATTGATGTTCTTCATTTTTTTTCAATCAGATAAACAAAAACATTCTTTTTTTCAAGGTAGCTCCTATTGTGAAGAGTAAATTAGCGGTGGGTAAAGTCCATGGAGTGATCTGGATCAAACTTAACGACCGTACTGGGGTGGGCCGAACCGGCTCAGACTTATCCCTGCCAAGGCCGCCTATTCTACATTTGCTAGTCTGTCAGTACTTTCAGTACTTTGATTATTACGAGGAGTCTTCTGTCGAATCATTTTACGTTGTTTTGACCTCCTGGTACTTCTTGGTATTGATAAACCCGAATGAATGAACAGTGATCGGTCAAAGAATGGACATGTATTTTGTGGGCCCATGCAGATCTATTTGAGGACACATTTATGAAAACAAGATACAACCTTGCTCACCGCTAATGATACCCAGGGCGCCTATTCACACCCAAGTAAATGAATATGACTGGAGACAAGCCTTTTCTTGTACTTATAAGAAGTTAATATGTATGATGTTGGAAAGCAGCACTTTTTTTTTTTTTAATATGTTTTTCAATTTTTTAAAGGCATATTTCACCATTTTAAGCCAAAATTTCAAAATCTGTCGTCTGAAAATACTTGAACGCTTATCCTGCTACTCAAGTGAAATGAAAATTTCAAGTCTATAATAAAAACTCAAATGTTGCTATTTCAGTGTTATTTTTTCGGGAAAAAATATATCCATATCAGACGGTTTAGATCCAAGATCAGACTGCACGTTCTGTGCAGTCTGATCTTGATCTACACTGTCTGCAAAAGGTCCTTCAGTCGCGCTTTGCAGCCTTAGGGTTAAGTTTGAAAACCCTAAATCTTTTTGCTTTTTGATGAATTATGAGTCGCAGTTTTCGAAAAAATATTTACAACCTCGCTAAAATGTATTTAATTGCGAATTAAAACTATAAAAAATGCAACTACACTTACATGTTAGAGTGTAAGCGTACACTCTTCAATGATTCAAGATATTTACTTTTCAGTTTGATGTAACTCCAATGTTATTGCAATGAAACAGTAAATAGCCCACTTCAGTGTTCTGTTATTTCCTTCTCACGAAATTTGGGAAGTCTGAACGAGTATTGAAAATACCCTACATTGCCCTGGCTTACCCTGCCAGCTTAATGCTTAGGTATCTTGGCTGGTGCTATAACAGTATTCTATTCGGATCATCCTTTTAGCATCATGTATACATGTATTTATCAATTCAGGAGGTTTTTACACCATTTTCATTATCATTTTTTACACCATTTTCAATATCATTCTATTCATAACACGGTAAAAATTCTCGCATGGATATGTTTACTAGGTTTCACTTGTATTGGGCCTGGACAGGAACTGCTTTGTAACTACATATATATAACAAATTTGTGCCCCCAAAAAACCTGAAAAAAAACCACAATATTTTGGCTATTTTCATTTTTGTAACTCTTTTCTTATAAATATAAAATAATCTCTTTTATTATATTCGTATCAGTGAATTACTGGAATTTCAGTGAATAACACAACTATAGTGATGATAATTATGGTATCATCACTAGTAACGATATAGTTTTAGGATGTTTGCCGGAACTACTTTTTCTTATGTTGCTCATTATTGTACCATTCTTGATAATTATCAGAATAAAAAAAAGGGTGAATTAGGAATATAATAAAGAGGATAATCAACTGGTTGTGTGTGATATTAAAAATCTGTCACTTGAATAGGGTTTGATGCGGTTAAAAAAAAAAGAGTCCGAAGAACTCGTTTTTTCAACCGCATCACACCCCATCCTAGTGACAAAATTTTTAATATCACACACAACCAGTTGATTATCCTCTATTAAAATCACAGGATTAATCAGTATAATTTTATTAATCAAGTAGTTTGGAATTGGCCGCGTTAAAGGTTCGAGATTCTAGGTCTGCCGTATTAGCCCCTGACCGAAGCCCTCAGGCTTATACCGCAGACTGAAGACCTGAGGACCTACGGCCAATACGAAATTACATGTACTTGATAAATGCAATTTTATCAATTAGTGGCTGGGATTTGTAATCCATTTTCGATTTGATATGGACCGACTCAGATTGGCCTCGATTTATTTGATATTGGCCAAAATTTTCTCATATTGGCCGATTCTGCTGTTATTTGCCGAGTTTGCCATTTGGTATTAAACCGACGGTTTTCGTCATGTAACTGTAATGACACATTTTGCAAATTGATAAATAAAAATAGGCCGTGCTCTGGCAAAAGGGGGCTTAATGCATATCCGTGATGCATGATACCAAGCTAGACATCACATAATTATAGATCCATAAAAAACTCATTTTGTATAACAAAAGACTGAATCATGAGGTAGACTGGTCCTAGGACATACAGAAAATTGGCCAATAGCGAAAAGTTTCGGCCCAGGTCAGCCTGCGCGGACTGCGCAGGCTGACGTGGGTCGATACTTTTCGCAGATGCATTAAGGCCCCTTTTCACAGAGCATGGTTCAAATATAATTTTGCACCTGAAATGGCAAAGGAAAGCACAATTTGATAAATTGCTCGTCAAAATGAAAATATTCAATTTCTAAAATAGTTTTAAAAATTCTGCGAGTATATCGGCGTCAGTATATGAAATGTTAAATAGAATCCCGTCGACGGTTTTTTAATGAACTGAAAAGCAATTACGAAATAAGTAATATATCACTAAATATAATAAACGTTTTGAAGTGTTATATAAGGAATAATTTACCCTGTGTCGATTCAATCGGCATTTAACTCTCTAGCTAACGACAAAATTTTAGACTTGTCCAAACTGAAAGCTGTTGCAGACGACAGTCTTCAATGTAGCATAACTGATCCAATATGTCTTGGATCAGACAAAAAACATTGTGGGAAAAGCAGAAAATGCTGGTCACCAGCATTTAGTCCCTTTCCCCACAATGTTTTTAAAAGCTTACTGTCTTAGGGTCATTAAAACTCGGGATTGTTTAGTAAAGGGTTAACTTTTACCCCGAGCAATTTATGCCAGATCTTTACGATTACTCACTTTTAAAAAAACACTGCGGTGAAATGAGAAAACAATAATTTCGTATGCAAGAACATCTTCAAAAGTATGCGTGTATATGTTTTACAACCCTTCATTTGAATTAAATTTCTTAACTTTATACAAACAGTTTACGATTTCAAAGCTCTTTTCCCGGGCAAAAATCTAAGCGCATTGGACAGTTGCACTTTATGTGCAGTCTGATCTGTATCTACAATATCCACAAACACGTATTGAGTCGCTGGAAGCAGCTCTTTGCCAAATCAAAATTTTAGATTGGTAAACGTTAAAAGCATTTGCAGGCACCAGAGCTCCAGATAAGAGGAAGTGATGGTATTCAAAATCCATTATTTCTCTTTGAAACCCTATGTTGTGGGTACTCATTAGAATCGTCTCGATGAGACGATCCTAATGAGTACCCACAACATAGGGTTTAGTGGAGAATAATTAATATTTTCAATTTTGAAATCAAAATCACTCCCTCTATCTGGAGCTCTGAGACACCATATTAAATGTTACTAGAAACATAAAATTTGTCTTTCATAGGGTAGAAAACATTGTGGGGGGAAAAGGAGGAAATGCTGGTTACCAGCATTTTCTTCTTTTTTCACAATGTCTTCAAAAGTTTTATTCTTCAGGGTCGTTAAAACTTGGGATCATTTGGCAACGATTTAAGGGTCATACTTTTGAAATAAGTGGGTCCGTGTGTTTCTGGTCGGAACTTAATGCGTCAGTCTATGTACTTTATTTTTGTTTAGGTTGTAGATACTGCTGTTGTTGCTGTTGTTGATGATGATGATATTGACCGGCCGCGAAGTCTCAAATAACACAGTATGTACATATATAAAATTCCACAGAAAAACCCATATAAACAGTCTATCATCTGATCCTCCACGATAATCGATATATTATATAAAGCAGACTGTATTTGGAATTCGTTTTATAACATCCTTCTCCCTACTTAGGTTCAGAAGGTCGCTGGTTCGAATCCCCAGCTCGGCCAATTTCTTTCCGAGGATTGTTGATGATCATTGCTACAGAATTCATTCCTCTCTCACCGCTGATCATTCTTTTTGCGATGGTTATGTGACAAAGCAGGTAGTAGTAACAGAAGCACTGGTAACAGAAACTCAAGTAAAGCATGGATAGGTAAACTGGCCGCGTCGCTAAAACACCATACAATCAATCAGTCAACTTCCTTCTCTCTTCTGTCCTTTAGCGTCGGTCTTCCCTATTTTTCCCAAGAGAGTTCCGTCTTTCCTTTGACCTTCCATTCGTTATTCCTACGGTCCGCGTCCTCCCTAGCTTGCTGTCTTCTCCATCGCTAGTTTATTTTCTTTCGTTTCTTTTTTCTTCTTCCGCTCTTCCCTGCTATCTAACGTAATGCCTGCCTGTATTTCCCCTATCTCACTTGCTGCCACACTACCCGCCCTTTCTGTCTGCATTCCTCCTCTCTTGCCCGCCACCTCCTTCTAAGCTCTTATCCTACAACCCTCTTGCTTGCCCACATTCTTCATTGTACCGCTCTGTCTGTATGCATTCCTCCCTTCCTGTCCAGCCACATCCTTCTAACCTTTTATCCTACAAGCTTGCCCACATTCCTCACCCACTGCCATTGTACCGTTCTGTCTTTCTGCATTCCTCTCTTCTTGTCCAGCCACCTCCTTCTAACCTTTTATCCTACAAGCTTGTCCACATTCCTCACCCACTGCCATTGTACCGTTCTGTCTCTCTGCATTCCTCTCTTCTTGTTCAGCCACCTCCTTCTAACCTTTTATCCTACAACCCTCCTGCTTGCCCACATTCCTCATCCACTGCCATTGTACCGTTCTGTCTGTATGCATTCCTTCCTTCTTACCTTGCTGTCCTCTTTTTTGCCCAGATTCCTATTCTCTCGCTCTTCCACTCTCCTGCTTTCCCACATTCCTCAACATCTACCCAGGTACCGTTCTGTCTTTCTGCATTCCCCCCTTTCTGCCTCGCTATCCTCCTTTTGCCTGGTTTCCCGACCTCTTGCCGGTCTCCCTCCTTCTTGCCTACATTCCTCATATCCTGCCTTGGTACCGTCCTGTCTGTCGGCCTTCCTTCCTTCCTGTCTCGCTTTAATCTTGTTTGCTCGACTTCCTAACCTTCTGCCCAGCTACCCTCCTGCTTGCCCACATTTCTCTCCCCTCTGCCCTGCTACCGACCTGTCTCCATGCAATTCCTCCCTGTCTGCCTTGCTTTCGTCCTGTTTGCCCGGATTCCCTATCCCCTGCCCAGGTACCGTCTTGTCTGCCTGCATTTCTTCTTCTCTGCCTCGCTATCGTCCTCTTGACCGGGTTCCTAACTTCTTGCACAGCTACCGTACTGTTTGAACTCATAAATTTTATCACCTCCGGGCAAGCTACTGCCATCCCTTCCTGCAGTCCTCCCTTCCTGTCCGGCTACCGTCCTGATAGGCCTGCAATCTCCCTTCCTGTCCAGCTACCGTCATGTCTGCCAGCATTTCTCCCTTCCTGCCCGGCTACCATCCTGCCTATCTGCATTCCTCCCTTCCTACCTGGCTACCGTCCAGCCTGTCTGCATTCCTCCCTTCCTACCTGGCTACCGTCCTGCTGCCTGCATTCCTCCCTTCCTGCCCGTCTCCCGTCCTGCTGCCTGCATTCCTCCCTTCCTGCCCGGCTACCGTCCTGCCTGTCTACATTCCTCCCTTCCTGCCCGGCTACCGTCCTGCAATTCCTCCCTTACTGCCAATCTAACGTGCTGCCTGCCTGCTTGTATTTCTTTCTACCTGCCTAACTACCGTCCTGCCTGCCTGCACTCCTCTCTTCATGCCAAGCTATCGTCCTGCCTACCTGCATTCCTTCGTTCTTGCCGAGCTACCGTCATTACGCCGCGTTTCTCCTTTCTACCTAGCCACCACCCTGCCTACTTGCACCCCTCCCTTCTGCCCAGCCACCGTCCAGCCTGCCTGCATTTATTCATTCCTGCTCAGTCACCGTCTTTATGCCCTCATATACTCCCATTCTTCCCAGCCACCAACCTGCCTATATTCTTTCCTTCCTGCCAAACTACCGTTTTCGCGTGTCTTCCTGCATTGCTCCCTTCCTGCTCAACTACCGTCTTGCCAACCCGCCTGCCAGTATTCCATCCTTCCTCCTCAGCTAACTTCCTGCCTATCCGCATTCCCCCTTACCTGTTCAGTCTCATTTGCCTGCATTTCCAGTACCTGCTTCGGCACTGTCCTGTATGCCTACATTCCTCTTTCTGTCTAGCTACCATCGCACCGGCTTAGTTACCATCTTGCCTCCCGTCATTCCTGTAAAGCTACCGACGTGCCTTAACTCTTAACGCGCTAAATATTTGAAATGAAACTTTCAATCCGACAGTAAAAAACCAAAAGTTTGATATGTAAAAGGTATATTAGGGATGAAAAAATGTCTATATCGGACAGTGTAGATCGAAGATCAGACTGCACGTTCTGTGCAGTCTGACCTTGATCTACACTGTCCGCAAAAGGTCCTTGAGTCGCGATAAGCAGCCTTAGGGCTAATGCATTCTTCTTTTCTTTGCTAGCTACCGTGCTTCCTTCCTGCATTTCTCCCTAGCCTGGTCTTGCCTTCCTAAATTCTTCCCGGCCTTCCTAGCTACCTTCCTCCCTTCCCCCATCCCCCATCCTCCCTTCCACCCTAACTTGGTCTTATATTTCTCAATTCTTCTTTTCATACCTTGCTACTGTCCTCCCTTCCTGTATTCCTGCTTTGCTACTGTCCTCCCTTCCTGTATTCCTGCTTTGCTACTGTCCTCCCTTCCTGTATTCCTGCTTTGCTACTCTCCTCCCTTCCTGTATTCCTGCATTGCTCATCTCCTCCCTTCCATTATTCCTGCCTTGTGACTGTCCTTGTTTCCTGTATTCCTGCCTTGCTTCCGTCCTCTCTTCCTGCATTCCTGCCTTCCGCCCTAGCTTTGTCTTGCCTTGTTCTTGTCTGAATTCTTCTTTTCCTGCCTTGCTTCCGTCCTCTCGTCCTGCATTTCTGCCTTCAGCCATAGCTTGGTCTTGCTTTCCTAAATTCTTTTTTTTTTCTGCCTTGCTTCCGTCCTCCCTTCCTGCATTCCTGTCTTCAGCCCTAGCGTTGTCTTTTTTTCATAAATTCTTTTTTTCTCCCTTGCTACAGTCCTCTCTTCCTTCATTCCTGCCTTGCTGCTGTCCTCCCTTCCTACATTCCTGCCTCCGCCCTAGCCTGGTCTTGCCTTCCTTAATTCTGATTTTCCTGTCTAGCTACTGTCCTCCCTTCCTGTATTCCTGCCTTCAGCTCTAGCTTGGTCTTGCCTTCCTTTTTTTTTTTTTTTCCTTGCTACCGTCCTCCCTTCCTGGATTCCTCTCTTCCGTACTATCTTGGTCTTGCCTTCCTACACTCTTCTTTTCCTGCCTTACTACACTCTAAGTTTCCTGCTTTGCTACCGTCTTCCCTTCCTGCATTCCTCCCTACCGCCCTAGCTTGGTCTTGCCTTCCTGAATTCTTCTTTTTTTTCTGCCTTGTTACCGTCCTCTCTCCCTGTATTCCTGCCTTCCGCCCTATCATGGTCTTGCAATTCCACATGCTTCTTTTCCCTGCCTACCTACCTCCCTTCCTGCTTTCCTCCCTTCCGCTACGCCCTAGCTTTGTCATGTCTCCCTACATTCTTCTCTTCCGATCTAGATACCGTCCTCCCTTCTTGCATTCTGCCGGCTCCGCTTCCGCCCTAGTTTGGTCGTTATTTCCTACATTCTTCTCTTCTGATCTCGCTACCGTCTTTCCTTTCTGCATTCCACCCTTCCGCTTCTTCCCTAGCTTGGTCTTCCCATCCCACATTCTTCTTATCCTGCCTCGCTACCGTCCTCCCTTCCTCCGTTCCTGCCTCGCTACCGTCCCACCTCCCTTCATTCCTCCTTTCCGGCCTAGCCTGGTTTTGCTTTCCTACATTCTTTTTTTTTCCTGCCTTGCTACCGTCCTGCCTACCCCCATTCCTGCCTGCTTACGTTCTTCCGTTCCTGTCCACTGACCGTACTTTCTATCTGCGTCCCTCCCTTTCTTAAAAACTACCGTCCTGTCCGCCTGCCTGCTTTCCTCCCCCGCCCCCTCGACCAATTATAGTCCTACCTACCTGCGTGTCTCCTGACTAAACTGATGGTTAATACATGAGTGATTGAGACAGAATTGTCGCAAATAGAGATGCTGAAATAAATTCGCAGCAGACGGCCTTGAAACTATTCGTATTTAAACTATTCATATATTGTCTGGGGTTTGCCAGTTCTGGGCCTTATGAACAACATAATTATCTTCATAACTTCTAATAACATTTTCTTTGAGGTCGTGAAAGGCTAATTACTTACTAATGAAGCAATACCAAAACTCTACCCTTCTCGTCGGTTAAAGAGAAACAAGAGCACTGCATTCGAGAGCCAACGCTTGGCTGTGGTTGCTTTTAGAAGACGAAAAAAGGGCATATCTGTATAAAAAAAAAAAAAAAAAACTGATGGTTACCTGCCCCTGTTGTATGGGTTTCCCTCTTGATAGTTAGCAGCTAGTACGAGTTTAAAGTAAATATCTTCAGTAATGACACAGGTATTATAAAATGTCAAAGTTTTCAAACGAAGACGCAGATGATGACGCAGACGACGCCAGGGCTGTGACAATAACTCGACGTTTTCTTCGAAAACAGCCAAGCTAAAACCTTAAAAAAAATATTGTGACAAACACAGAATTTGATCGTTCCTGTTTATAACAATGTTTTCTAGGACTCTCTCTACATAGCATTATCATCTGACTGTGTCTCGTCTGCTGTTTTTATAATTAGATTTTCGACTGGAAAAATTCACATTATATATTGGCCATGCTCTGTGAGAATGGGTTTAATGCATCTGCAAAACGTTTCGGTCCAGGTCAGTCTGCTCAGTCCGCGCAGGCTGACCTGGAGCGAAAATTTTTGCCTTTGGTAAATTGTCTATTCTACATCATGGTTCAGCCGGTTGTTCGACAACATTGATTTTATGTTGACTTGCTCAGTATAAATGCATCACGAAAATGCATTAACCCTTTATCATACAATTCCAAGTTTTTTAAGACCCCAAGAAAAAACACTTTTGAAAACATTTTGGGAAAAGGAGAAAATGCCTTTTCCCAAATTGTTCCTCCTATTGCCTAGATGTTGTTTTTTTTTTTTTTCCCCTACCCTTTCAAAGACGAATTTCAAAATTTGAGTCCCTTTTGGTTTATCGTCTGCAAGTGCTTCTAATTCGGACCAGTCTAAAATTTTGTCATTCTTTTCTTAAACCCTCTTTTGCCAAAGCATGGATGATATAGATGGTAACAGGTTAATGAGCAATTATGCAGTGTAGTAGCTTGTACTTGATTAGAAAACCAGATAGACTCGAAAACTATTAAAGGATAGCAAGTATCTCAATAGATTCGTAAGCTAATTGACGATAGACTACGAGAATATGTTTTTCTACACTTGTAACTGTGGGATGAATGTCGGATGTAAGAGAAAATAGATGTTTTCCCCCATCTCGTTATTTAATCCTTTACCAGACGACAAACTATTTAGCCTTGTCCAAATTGAAAGCATTTGCAAACGACAATTCGAATGCCGCTAAAATGATGGAAATTTGTCTTTGATAGGGTAGAAAACGTTGTGGGAAAATGAGAAAATGCTGGTTACCAGCATTTTCTCGTTTTCCCACAATGTTTATAAAAAGGATTCTTCCTCAAGGTCGCTTAAAGTCAGGATAGTATGGTGAAGAAGCAATTGATATTGTGACTTCTTCCTTCCGATTAGTAACACAATATCATTAGTTGGTACTGTTTCTTTTAAAAATAGGAGTACTAAATGTGCTGCACTACAAATGGTCGGTATGTAAGATTTAAAACTGACCAATCAAATTGATTCAATCTACAAGCCAAAGCTAAGCTCACTTCACTGCTTTGCTTAATGCGTTCACATAAACTTAATCTTGAATTTATTATCGCATAAATGCATGTTTACGAGAAATAAATTAAGTAAATAACTTTTGAAAACATTCGTGAGTGAAAAAAGAGCGATTGCTTGAAAAAGATATCAGTTTAAGGTATCAGGCTTCAATGAATATTCGTTTTCCGTATCTAATATGGTCTTAAAATGGGTATTTTACTGAAATGAATGAAGTCTTATCCCCTGCTCACTTAAAAACCGAAATCAGGTCACCGAACCCCTGACTAACAAGCCTTTCACCATTAAAATGATAGCTAGATAGCTAGGTGGTAGTGCACCTACGCATGCGTTTCCAGGCTTTCTCACACCAGTATTGACACAACTTTCTTTCCAAGTCACTGACTACTTTTGTCACATGCATGAGAGGTGTGAAGCGAAAAATCACCGGAAAGAAATCTGCTACAACCGGGTATCGAACCCAAAACCATCAGGCCACGAGTCAGATACGCTAATCACTGAGCTACGGGGGGGGGGGAACAATAAAAAGAGGTACTAGTGAAGAAAGAAGAAAGAAACTAGTATATGGTGGAAAGAAGAAATGTCATTAATATACAATACAAGATAGATTAAATAAAATATGACCGAAAAATCTCGTATTTTCCTCGCTGTTCAATATTTCTCTTCACTATGGACAATGAAACTCAGATCTGTTTGTTAATTTGGACAAAAAGTCAACTAGTGCATAAACAATATTATACGAATCAGAAATCTGGGGCACGCAGTAAACCGAACGATTTTCAACACACGGTAGTAATTCTGGTTCTCGAGAACTTTGATAAGTATCTAATCTAATCTAAAACAGACAATACGGTCAGAAGTACTTCTAGTTTAGTTGAACAAATTTCTACAACAGCTGTACTCCATATTTCGTATGGTATTCGTCAAACGTTTAAACTTTGTGAGGAAAATTTCATCAAAGCACTATGGGTGAAACATTTGTTAGGAATAGAAACAGTTTACGTAAAACAGTTTAGTGTGGACAAGCAATGTTTGGTAAACCTTTATCGTTAGTAAATCTCGAAAACACGATCTTCCATAAAGTTGTAGGCTCTCACACAGAATGTTTGGTTACATGTCAAGAGTAAACAGAAAAAATATGTAAACCCTGGATGGGGTGAGGTTTTTCAAGGGGGGGGGGGGCTATGAGATGAGAAATTAAACCCTGAACCTGCTTTAATAGGTTAAATGAAACTTCAACCCAATAAAGATTAATTTTGTCTAAAATCCGGCTGACTAATGAGGAAGAATGGACTATTGACATGCAGAAAATTTACTAAAAGCAAAAAGTTTAGACTCATGTCAGCCTGCGCGGACTGCGCAGGCTGTCATGAGTCGATACTTTTTGTAAAATACATTAAACCAGCTTTTCGCAGAGCTTGACTCAAGTAAATGTATGTACAGAAGAAATTACTTGCCCACCAAGGAATCAGTTGCACATTAAAAAAGCATTCATCTTGTCAAATCTTAGACAGGTCACTGCCGCCTGAACTACATGTGGCTTTGACCGGTTTACTGTCAATAAATGATAAGCGGACTACTTTCAAGATTCCAAAAATACAAAGCCAAGTTAACATTTCAGAAAATCCTCTGGAGACCTTTTTTTCTTTTCTTTTTTTCAAACAGCCTTGTCGGTAAATGCAACCCTTTCCTTCAATAAGCAAAGACTGCGGATCTGAACATCGTTTACACTGCATGCAAAAACAGAACTGAAATATGAATAAAACACACAATCTGTTGCTGTTACATCTACATAATGTATCATACATACGTTTTGACTCCTGTAAATACAGCTCTGTTGAAAATTTATCCTGTACCAAACAATCCCGACTCTTTACGACCTTTGGAAAAAATGTCGTTGAAAACATTGTAGGAAAACGAAAAATCTCACCACATGAACAATGTTATTTTGTCGTCTGCAAACGCTTTCAGTCAATTTTGATCTGTCTAAAATTCTGTCGTTTGGTTAAGATATCAAAGATTTTGAGGCATAGTTCAGATTTTTAATCGGTCGGCGTAAGCCGGACGATTAGAGAGACCACAAATTTCGGAAACCCGTCCGCTGAGGGCAAACTGATGTAACTGCAACTCGTAACAGCGTTCATTTACAGCATTACAACGCTTAAGAAGCCTGTCGTGACCTTATTACAAATACTACTTTCGGTTGAGCGCAAGAATGAATAAACAGTCCTAGTAAACAGGCGTCAAGTAATCCCGTTCTCAACTTTTCAATTATGCAATAAACGGTGATTACAACTTGTTTAGCATTGAATTTTGTCATATTACCAATGTAATCAAAATGTCTAGCGAGCAGAAATGGAAAAACTCGTAGCAGTTTACTTTCAAAACAGTTATCAGAAATGGGGTCAGAGGTAATGAGTAATTGTATGAATGAAACGAAAGCGAATCAATTGTATCGCGTGATGTAAACACATTCTGTAGCCGTCGACTGTCTATATTATTCGGCAAACTTCGAGTGGGTCGTTGGTCACTATATACGTATTTACGGGATCGGTCGAGCTGTGAAGAGTGTTGTCCGTATATGTTGCAGGTGTTGAAAAGTTCACGGGTCATCTAGCGTTGGGGCAAAGATAAAATCGCTACAGAAAGGAGTTTGTAAGGAATATTGCTGTAAAGAATTTAGAAATTTAGATTGTACTGCTTTAGAGCAAAGTGATGTAAATGCAACTCGTAACAGGCGTAGGTTTAAAATAGTGATTGGCCGTGGGTTGTTTAACGCTAGTGAGGCAAAAAAGTGTGAAGCTGTGAGGTAAAGGGATGTAAACTTGTGTAAGGGTTATGACTTCTAACTTCTAAGTAGCGGAGAGGTCATTACGTAAGCATTTTCAGAATGGACTGGTGATCCCACGCCTACAACTTTACAAGCCAGACTGTCCATTCACAGTACTGACCAGCAGTATCTGATTACGCATTTTTTTAGCGTCAGATGTGTTAAATTTTCATAACCCATTACAGACACGGCACTACCATTTTGTACGGTCACTGACATGTTTCTTCTTGATGAGCTTAGATTTGAATCAGTCTGTCAGTCTGCTGACCCTTGACAAAACAATCCTGTGGGGCATTGAAAATATAGTGGGAAAGAGAGAGAAATGCTTGTAACCACCATCATCTCTTTTTCCAACAGCATTTTCTTCACCATATGAACGATTTTCAAAATAAAATTTTGTCATTTGGTTGAGTTAAATAGAGCATTTTCTCCGGAGGGGGGGGGGGTGAAACTGCAACATAAATACTCTCACTTAAGATATAATTCTCCATGTCTGAATCAACGGACCAGGGAAAAGTTTAGGAGCATGTATTTTTTCCAATGTATTTTTCTTTAGAGGGCTAAGCAAAACATGTTGCCTTTGCAGAGAGTGCAGATTCAGACCAGACTGTATAGAACATGCAGTCAGATCTTGGATCTGTCGTAACATTTTTTATATGAGATATTCTAGTCAAGACAGCAATGGCCCTTCAATAAATAGGCTGCTTTTCCAAGCTTGACATGTCTGTTTCGTTAATTCAGGGTCTTAAGGTAAAACTCTCGACAATATGTATGTCTCACCAGACACTTTATATTAGTTGATTCTCATCCTTTCCACAAGGTCCAGTTTTTCAGATAAAGAGCACAAGGTTTACTGTAGCTATGCTCCTCGCTTATTAGAATGAATCAAATACATAACCTGTATTGGTCAAGGTTAAGAAAAGTTGCTTTTGCAGACAATAAAAGATCGAGATTAGACTGTCTTTTGAGTGCAGTGCAGATCAATATTACACACGTATATATCTTAGATCATAATTGGATGTTCGCGTAGGATATAGATCTGTAAATGAAACTGTAATATTTGTACAGTGGTTTCTGACTGAAAACGGCCAGTAGATTAACTCAGAGTTTTAACTCTTTACCACACAATCCCAGTTTTAACAACCTTGAGGGAAAAGGCTGTTGAAAACATTGCAGAAAAGGGGGAAATGCTGATCCATCATTTTCTCCTTTTACCACGATGTTATCTACCTTTTCAACGATTCAACTCATCATTTGGGCTACAGTCAAATTCGATTCGTAATGTCCAAATGCTTTCGATTTTGACAAGTCTAAAATTTCGTTGGTTGGTGAAGAGATGACGGTTACGTAGATATTAGCTACATTCTTTAGAAGTACGGTTGGAAAATTTGGCAAGCAGACGTTGTGGCCAGGGTGATTCGGCCCAGGAAGATTTAGCCAGCCAAAAATATTAGAGAGGACAATCTATCTCGATGGATACGATGGCTTGTTAAAAATGGAGAAATAGATAGCCCACCAGCGGCCAAAAATAAACAATTCAGGAGTCAAAATGCAAACACATTTTATACGATTTATTCAAATTATTTAAAAGTAAAAAACTAAGGATATTATTAAGAGTCTGGCAATGTGCTACAGTACACTCTGTCTGTGTTCCAATAGTTGGTAGAAAAGTGAGTCTTGTAACTATATTAAAGTTACCAAAGTTGCTAAAGTTAGAATAATAAAGAATATCAAATTTTGTGTTTGTGTGTGTGTGTTTTTTTTTTTTAGTAAAAGGCTGGTAGGTACTGTTAATCTTGTAAGAGTGATGTCTAAAGCTTGATAATAAGAATTGCTGATTAGAATTCCATATCTTTTACGTTCTATTGCTGACGGCTGGCAAATCTCTACTTAGACCATTCCGTTAAACTACTAATTTGTAAAAGACAGGTTGAAAAAAAAAGGTTCCTAGGTGGTTCAGTTGTATGGTGTAGGATTCGACACTTGTGTTTTTCGTGGGAGTGTCATCAGGTAGGATATCTCAGAGCCCTTGCCTAGTACTAGTGAAATCCTTGACAAATATGAATAAGAAGGCTGTCGCCGCGATATGACTGAAATAATGTCTAAAGCGACCAAAAACACAAAACAACCAATTACTCAACCAGTTTATTACTAAATTAGATGATTTCCACATAGTCCTTTGCAAGAATAAGAATGGATTTTTTTATC
Organism: Hippopus hippopus; assembly: GCA_946811185.2. NCBI lineage: Eukaryota > Metazoa > Mollusca > Bivalvia > Cardiida > Cardiidae > Hippopus > Hippopus hippopus. The sequence goes on from OX328109.1 coordinate 3,485,838, forward strand.
CATTGTCAAGGTTCTAATTCAGTATAAAAGGCAATATAACACGGGGTTCTTACTCCCATACACAGTTCAAACAACTACCATTTGATATGTGATTTTCAAAAACAGTGTGGTTATTCAGTGTCGACCGATTACAGTGCTGACAGCACTTTGATTTTATCTGTAAATACAGCAATTGGTTTTCGGGTAGATCTAACCCTTGAAAAATACTAGGGGTAGCAATACTTGGATATCATTGCTACAAGTTTGCCCGCAAATAGGCCGGAAGGACCCATCATTTTTACTGATCACAAATTACTATTTAATCATTCCAGTATATCAGAACAGAACAGAACAGAACATTCATTTTAATGACGAATACTAGTTGTACATAGTCATTTTTCACATAAAGTGAAAAAAAATCATATATCACGTGATATTTCAATAGATATTTCAATAAACAATAAGTAAGAAGTTGTATGGAGAATGGGCTCACATGGGATATATTTAGAGAAAAAAGTAGCTTGTATCATTTAGTTTAGTATAATTCAATTAAGTTGAAGAACTCAGAAAGTTGTTTCTTTTTTTCGTTGCATGGAAAATAAATTTGCCTAAATTAATCGAAACTGATTTATATCAATACCAAAATGTAGGTCAATAGCCAGCGTAGTCATTTACGCTGGAAAAAGAAGAACAAACCACAGGGAAAGATAGGTAAGGTAAAAAATGCATCAACCTTTAGGCTGCTAAGCGCGACTCACTGACCTTTTACAGACAGCGTAGACCAAGATCAGACTGCACAGAATGTGCAGTCTGATCTTGGATCTACACTGTCTGATAAGGAGATGTTTTCTCCAAAAAATATATTTGAAATAGCAATATTTGGGTTATTTTTACTATCGACTTGAAAGTTTTATTTAACTTATGCAGTAGGATAAAAGTTAACCTAAGTTTGTAACCTGCTTTTATTCGGATCATAACAGGTACAGATTCTTGCTGAGATACGTTTAATCGATAGAACATGCATCACTTTGAAGATACTAAGATAACTATACATGCATGAAGAGAGAGGGAAACATGTTTTTACATCGTAATATCTTTAACTCTTCACCAAACGATAAAAAAAATTGAGTAGACCAAATTGAAAGCATTTGCAGACGCCAATTTAAATGGGACTGGAATTATGAGAATAAGCCCCCTTTTCAAAGACCAAGGCTCAGATTATAAAATTATTCCTAAGTTCATAATACCCGTGCCTTGCTGTTGTTTTCGGTTTTTGTGTATATACTTTTTTTGTTTGTATTGGAGCTTAACGCCCTTTTTTTAACATCGAAGGTCATATCACAGCAGTCAGTGCACCTACGCATTGGTTTGGTTTCCTTGCTGTCTTGCACCAGTACTGACACAACTTTCTTTCCAAGCCAACACTACATTTCTCACTTGTATCAGGGGTGAGAGGCAAAAATTCGCTGGAAAGAAAGTTTGCCTCAACCGGCTATCGAACTCGCAACCACGAGGTCAAGCACAAGTCATATATGCTAACCACTGAGCTACCCGGCTGGGCCGAAACTTTTCGCTATTGGTCAATTTTCTGTATGTCTAAGGACCAGACTACCTCCCAGATTCAGCCTGTTGTTATATAAAATGAATTTTATGGATCCATTATAATATGATGACTTGATTTGTACAATGCATGACGGAGATGCATTAAGCCCCCTTTTGACAGAGTATGTCTCTATTAAATAAAAAAGCAATAAAATGAGTCTCAAGGACATAAACATTTAATTAAACTGAAGTATTTTTGTGGAGTCACGATGATTAACCCAAAGTGGGTGGGTTATGTATCTTTGTTGAGTTCAGTCGTTTACTCCATTCCCCATCACCCCTTTCAAAAAGGGATGGGGTAGGGTATATTACTTTCTGAAGATTGATTGATTGATTGATTGATTGATTGATTGATTGATTCATTCATTTGGATCATGCTGTGTGAAAGGTAGTTTAATGAATCTGCAAAAACTATCGACCTGTGTCAGCCTGCGCGAATTACGCACGCTGACATTGGTCGAGACCTTTCGTAATTCGTAAACTTTCTGCATGTCCAAGGACAATTCTTTCCCCCCCCCCCCCTCCCGCTTTTAGTCGGTTGTGAAACTAAATGGATTTAAGGATCCCGAGTTATGTGATCGCTTGCTTGATATAATGTATCACAAAAAAAAAACCCCTCTTTTTGTTAAAGCATGGCTCAGCGGTATTTCACGCAATTTTCAACATTATTTCAGTTTCATCACGTCAACAGCTCAATTACTTATGTATGTCCTGGTTTTCCGCGAAGTAGGTCCGGATCTTGACTAAGGATACTCAAACAAAAGATCAACCCTCGAGTGGGGATCGAACCTCCAAGTTACGAATCCTACACCTTCGCTATAGAGCCACGCATGACCCCTGCTTTCCTTAGAACAAGGGAATGGACTATTTTGTTATGTCAGTCTGGTTTGAAGGATTGATTGATTAATGATTGATTGACTGATTGATTGACTGACCGACTAATATATCCATTGATTGATTGATTGATTGTGCGCCATTTTCAACATCATTCAGCTAAATCGCGGCGGCCAGTGCATCCATCAGTGCTTTCCTGGATTTTCATTTTACCAGTTCTTGACTGGTTTCCCAAATAACCATCGTGGAAACAATTATCAGCGGTGAGAGAGTAATGAATCGTGTCATAATGATTTTCATCAACCCCTTGGAAAGAAATTAGCCGAGCTGGGGTTCGATCTAGAAATCCCCTGTCCTCAAGTCCTGTACGCTACCGGCTGGTCTATTAGGCGCTGCCAATATGAAGGAGATAACGTAAAAGTATTTTTATCAAAGAAATAACTAACGCTTTTTTGCTACATTATTTTCAACTGCAATACGGAAACGATTCATTTGCAGGTGGCTGTAAGTTAAAGGGAGATAACTAGGTTTTGACCATAATTTTTCAATTTCAATATTCTGTTTTTATTTCTTTTTCTGTCAAACATATAGATTTAGGCGAAATAGGCGAGAACATGGGCTTTTGCGGATGTAAAAATCAAGATCATATTGCAAAGAATGTAGAGGCTGATCTTAGATCTATACCGTCCGCTTGTTCGGTCGAGCCGATGCGATAGAGCTTGTCGGAGTTGTAAAATTGGAACCTTTAGAGCACCAAATACAACCAACGTACGTATTCAGTCTTGGAAAAAGACCAAAAAAAAAAATGCAGTATGATTGCTGAATTTGTCGATAGTAAGCTAAGCGGACAGTGTTAATCAAAGATCAGACTGCACGTTTTGTGCAATCTGATCTTGATCTATGCTAGCCGATAAGGCAACTATAGTTGTAAAAGGAGCTTTCGGGGTTTATCCGTCGGAAGAGGCCGAGTTCCAATATATATGGCACGGAAAGAGTAAAGCTCACATGTCAAAAAAAAAAGTCATTCGCTCCTTTCTCTTGAAGTAGTTGTATGCGTTCAAAGTTATATGGAGTGTATAAGGAACCTTAAAGGATAACGTGGCCTTTTTTTATTTTTCCTAAAGACTACAACAGACCTATAGACTTGATATCCGTGTACTACATTAAACTCTGTTAAAGCATTTCCAAAACCCAGTTGAAACGACTCGGGGGATAAAGGTTCTTTAACCGTTTCGGCGCCATAGGCGAAAACAGGGACATTTGCGGACGGCAAAGATCAAGATCAGACTGCACAGAACGTGCAGTCTGATCTTGGATCTATTCCGTCCGCCTGTTTAGTCAAGTCTATGAGACAAAAATCCTTTTGAGTCTCAGACAGTGGATTCTATTTTCAGGCATCGAAAAGGATCGACTTTATATATTTGGCGCTGAAAGAGTTAGAAACATTGTGGTAAAAGGAAAAATACTGGTTTCCAACATTTTCCCCTTTAACCACAACGTTTTCAAAAGTTTTTGGGGGTGTGGGGTTAATTGAAACACGTGATTGTTTAGTAAAGGGCTGATTTTACGTCGTAATAATGAAAAAGGATTGATTTTTTTAGAAGGTGATGACCTTTCAGGTCTCACCTTCTTATGTCAACTGTCAAACTGAAATCCTGTGAGGACGAATCACTTCTCTGTTTCAAGAAAAATATAGGTCCTCATAGATCAATGAACAGACGCGTCTGTGTAATTTGATATGTGAAAATAACATGCATATGGGAAAAATTGTGCAAGCTAATTACACAGAGAACTTCAGACTTAAATGTCATAGAATTAGCTCTAGATTTGAAATCGGCCTCGTTTCGCAGCTTTGAAATGGCTTATTTTAAAAAGTCTACATTGCGGATGAATAAAAATGAAAAACACCCCCAAAACACCCCCAAACCACTCGAAAATTACCCCCAAACCACTCGAACCCCCCCCCCCCACCACTGTCACTAACCCAAACCACTTGCTTTACACCTTAAACCGCATGCAAAACGCTTCAATACACGATTTTATGGAATTAATCATGAATTAATGCTAAATCTTAGAAAAAAAAATGTTGTCAACCGTCAGATGACTGAATTTTTAATGAAATAGTCCACTTTTAAAACCTATTTTCTTGCAAATTTCTACCATCTACCTTTCAGTACTTTGATTTCGTCACGTCACAAGACATGACATCCATTTTGAAATCTTCCATAACGCCACACAATACTTACAGCGTACTGATTATCGGTCAGTTTAGGAATTTGATTTAAAACTTTATTTACGGAGTTTGTTTTCGGTCACTTCTTTTGATTCATTATTTTTGTCTAAATTACACCCCTTTATTGCCTTTTTTCGGATAGAATTCCAACAGTATTCCTTATCCCGCTGGAATTATTTTGTTTACTTTTTTAGGTACATTTTTTTTTTTTTTTCAGAATAATAGAAAAATATAATAATAAAAAGATTTAAGAAAAAAAATCTACAGAATGGGGCATATTTTGAACCAACTAAATTATTCTACATGTTTAGATTAACATTTTCGCTGTCAATCAACAAAAAAAATTGTTTTACTTCAAAAGTATTGTTACACTACGCAAATAAAAAACAAGAGCACCACATGCGGTTGCCAACGCTCGGCTGCAAGTGCTTTATTTTTAGTGAAAATTCTAAGTCGAAAAAGGATCATAACTGTGTAAAAATACTTCGATTGTTACTTGCCCTTTTTTGTATAGGTTTCCCTTTTGATTTTTAACAACTTGTCCAAGTTTGAGGTAAATATCTTCAGTAATAACAGAGGTAGTACAAAATGTCAAAGTTTTTGCACCACGACGATACAGACGCAGGCAACGACAACGACGCCAGAGTACGACAATAACTCTTCGTTTTCTTCGAAAACGGCCGAGCTAAAAACGATACTCTCAGGTCATGAATTAGAATCGGGAAGCGGATGGTACAAGATCACACTGCACGTTCTGTGCAGTCTGATCCTGATCTACACTGCCTGGAAAAAGTTACATGAGTCGCTATTGGCAGAGACAGGGTTACAAAAAGTCTGCTATTCAAATCTGTAGGTGTAAATCAGAATGCACTGAGGTGAAAGGCGTATCCTGATCTATTGTCTTTTTGCGCAAAGGATATCGGGCGTCAGAAACCATAGTTTGTTTTATTTGGTTAAAATCTACAGAAAAAATGTCACGTGTTAACCCTTGGTGCGCTGACTTATTAAAATGGATCTTTTCAATTACGAAAACTAGCAATATTTTTGGCAGGTCAAACGATATTTTGGCCAGAATATATTCTGAAACTAGCAGAAAGTGTAGATCCGAGATCAGACTGCATGTTCTGTGCAGTCTGATACTGGATGTACATTGCCTGAAAAGAGCAAAATCAGATATGCTCCGCAATCTAAGGGTAAATTTTATGACCCGCGCTTTGACAAAAGGGGAATTCATTGCATCTCTGTGATGCATTATGCCAAGCAAGTCATCACATAATTGTGGATCCATAAAATATATTTTTCTTACAAGCGCCTCAATCATAAGGTAGAACGGTCCTTGGACATGCGGAAAATCTGCACAAAACAAAAAGTTTCGGCTCAGGTCAGCCTGCGCGGACTGCGCAGGCTGACCTGGGTCGAGACTTTTTGCAGATGCATTAAACCCCCTTTTCACATAGCATGAACTGTTTTGATTTGCATATCTAGGTTAAAGCCCAAACGTTATGGATCCTAAACCCAAATTCCAGCCCTGAATTCTGATTGGCTGGGAGAAAATGTCGCGGGTTTGACTTACATAATAAATAGGTAGGCACCCGGGAATTAATATATACGGGCTTGGTGTTTTTTAAACGTCCTGAAGATATTTATCATTTTGGTAATAAACCTCTTTTTTGTCAAAAGTGTCGTTTTACAGGTCTCGGTGTCGGGTCATGATACCCTTCTAGGGCGGCCTAACCCACAAGGAAACCCATTCATTTACCTAGTTTTGAGGTTTGGGGTTAGGAATCTATGTTAGCCTCTGAAATGGTTAGAAAAAAATAAAATAAAGAGTCGGACGATCAACAGAACGATTATCAGAACGTAATCTCAAAGGTACTTAGTCCAGAATTTCATTCTGACAATATAGGTGTAAGATCACGATGAAACTGCGAAATATTTGCCGTTTTTAACAAAAAAATCTAATTAAAAAAAGCTCTGAAAGACGAACATCACATCATGCATTCAAGGAATAATCGCAAATTGATACATAAATGGTACTCTCTCTCTCTCTCTCTCTCTCTCTCTCTCTCTCTCTCTCTTTCTTTCTTTCTCTCTCTCGCCATGTCTGTCTCTCTTGCCATGTCTGTCTGCCTGTCTGTCTGTCTGTTTGTGTCTCTCGCTCTCGCTCACTCTCTCTGACTCTTCGACTGTCTGTCTGTCTGTCTGTCTGTCATACAATCAAACAATCAATCGTCACGTCTATCATCACGTGAATTTGGCTGATGTATAGCAGGACAATGACTTCCACCAGTCTATTTTTACTCCAAAATTTATCATTTCAATGACGCAGAAGCACATACATAAACAGAGAGGAAATTTATCGCCTATCTATTACCCTAAAAAAAATCTGCACTTTGTATTTGGGCCATGCCTTTAGAAAAGAGCGTTTAATGCATCTCTATGAAGCATGATACGAAGCAATCCATCACATAATTGTAGAATCATAAAATCCATTTTTTTTAACAACCGATTGAATCATGAGGCAGACCGGTCCGTTGCCATGCAGAAAATTGACCACTAGCAAAAAGTATCGACTCAGGTCAGCCTGCGCGGACTGCGCAGGCTGACTTGAGTCGATACTTCTTTGCAGATGCATTAAGCCCCCTTTTTACAGAGCATGGTTAATTTATATGAAAATTTATGTTAAGTTAAATTGGGTAGATGACTGCAAAATGAAATGGAAGATAATATTGTTACAGCATTTAGAAACATTCAAACCCTTTGCCACGCGGTCCCGGGTGAAAACGACTTTGAGATTGATTAATTGACTGATTGTACGGTGTTTAACGCCATTTTCAACATTATTTCAGTTATATCGCGGCGGCCAGTGCACATATCCACGCTTTCCTGGGTTTTCTTTTACAAGTACTCCGCAAGTACTCCGCATAATATTCTTTCCAAGCCTCTAGCTGCTTTCCCGTATAACAATCGTCGAAACAATGATCAGCGGTGAGAGAGAAATGAATCCTGTCGGAATGACTATCATCAATCCTCGGAAAGAAATTGGCCGAGCCGGGGATCGAACCAGCGACCCCCTGTTCTTAAGTCCTCTACGCCACTGACTGAGCTACCGGGGACCTTGAGAAAGAAATATTTTAAAAATATTGTAGGAATAGAAAAATGCTCGTTAACCAGGTTTACCAGCATTTTCTCCTTTTCCCACAATATTTTTTCCAATCTATCAAAGACAGATTTTGCTAATTAGCTACATTTTTTTTTTGTTTGTAAACGCTTCCAATTTGATAAAGTATAAAATTTTATCGTTTTGTACAGAGTTAATCGTTTACTGCACAATACCGAGTTCTAATGACCCTGAGAAAGAAAGATTTAGAAAACATTGTTGGAAAAGGAGAAAATATTGGTAAACCAGGTTTACCAGCATTTTTTTTCCTTTTCTCCACAATGTTGTCATGCCGTTTCTCGAAAAAAAATTTAATGTTTGAGCCACATTTGATTTGTCGTCTGCAAAAGTTTTCAGTTGCAGAATGGTCCTCGTACATGCAGAAAATTTACAAATTGATAAAAAGTCTGGCGGACTGCGCAAGCTGACCTGAGTTGATACTTTTGCAGATGCATTAAGTCCCCTTATCACAGAACATGAGTCTTCTATCGGATGGTATTTTATTTTTACAAGATTTCCTGCAAATTTGTCACAGAAAATAATAAAAAATAACTACTAGATCTAGATAAATACATTCGAATTTTTCTAACAGTATGAAAAAGCAATACTGTCTGAATGTGTGTGCTACTTTGGCCACAATGTTTCATAGGTTATCTAACAGTGTAGATTCAAGATCAGACTACATCTTCTTTGCAAACTTATCTTGATCTACACTGTCTGCAAAGTCACTTAGAGTCGTTCCTATCATACGTTAAACCTTTTAACATACAAACAATTTCCGAGTTTTAACGGTCTTAAAAGAAGAATGCCTCTGAAAAGATTGTGGAAAAAGGAAAAAATGCTGGTAACCAGCATTTTTCTCCATTTTTTCCACAATGTTTTCCACCATTTTTAAGACAAATTCCACAATTTAAGCCACATCTTATTTATCGTCTGCAAATGCTTTCAATTTGAACCAGTCTAAAATTTTGTCGTTTGGTACAGCGTTAAAGATAGATGTAAGAAACTCATAAAGAAAAAACTGTTGATTCATCCCTGAATTAATGTTGCGTAAGACCATTTTTCAACAAGTAATTACGATGTTGGGTATCTTATTGAAAATTTTAAAAGGAAAATAGACAAAATTAAAATAAATCTAAAATTAGTTTACAGAAATCTTTAACACTTTATCACAAAATCCCGAGTTTTAATGTCGTTGAAAAAGAAGACTTTTGAAATATAGTGAGAAAAGGACAAAATGCTGGTAACCAGCACTTTCAACAGACTTTTATTTGTCGTCTTCAAATGCTTTGAAATTGGGCAAGTCTAAAATTTTGTCGTTTGGAAAAGAGTAAATGTAAAAACCTTGTCGTATTTTTGAAAGGTGTAAGCTTTGCCCAAAACTCTTCATTCCATAATGTGAAAAAAATCCGAAATGCATTACATATGAGCCATGCTCTGGCAAAAGGGGGCTTAATGCATCTCCATAATCCATTATACCAGTCAAGCTATCACATAATTATGGATCCATAATAATCACTTTTTTGAACAGCCGACTAAACCATAACGTAGATTGGTCCTTGAACATACAGAAAATTGACTACTTGTGAAAAGTGTCGGCTCAGGTCAGCCTGCGCAGGCTGACCTGGGTCGATACTTTTCGCAGATGCATTAAGCCCCCTTTTGCCAGAACATGGCTCTTAGGCATTATGCACGTTTCGTGTATGTTATATAATTGAGCCATGCTCTGTGAAAAGGGAGCTTAATGAATCTCCGTGATGCATGATACCAAGAAAGTCACCACGGTATTACAGATCCATAAAGGCTGTCTTGTATAACAAACTACTGAATCATGAGGTACACCGATCCTTTTGACATGCAGAAAATTGACCAAAAGCAAAAAGTTTCTTCCCAGATCAGCCTGCGCAGAATGCGCAAACTGACCAGGATCGATAGTTTTTGCGGATGCATTAAGCCCCTTTTTCACAGAGCATGCCTCATATAACTTGGATTTATTCAAATAATAAGTGGAAAATATTAGCCAAATCATAAAATTCGAAACTACAACTGTCCAAGGCGCCAGACGAAAACTTCCACCCGCCCCCATACATGCATTCCAACGGTTGCCGTTCAAATGGAATTAAAAAATCAAAAAAATTCAGAGGAAAAATTCAAAGGGACATAACTCCACTCGCCACAGCTCGGCCTTTTCCGTAACTTTCCGGTTTGATCAGGTGATCACCCGAGGTTTGCCGAATGGCCATAACTCAAAAAAAAAATGTGGACGCAGGCTGACCTGGGTCGAAATATTTTGCTATAGGTCCATTTTCTGCATGTTAAAGGACCGGTTTACCTCATGATTAAGTCGGTTGTTAGTCCAGGAAAGCATTTGCAGACGACAACTTAAAACGTGGCTCAAATGATGGTAACTGTCTGAAAGGACAGAAAAAATTGTAGCCTAGAATCTAGTGTGACTGGTCCAAATTGAAAGCATTTGTAGACGACAACTTTTAACAACCCGGTTGGAGAAGACTTCTGAAAACATTGTGGGAGAAGGTGAAAATGCTGGTAACCAGCATTTTCTCCTTTTCCCACAATATTTTTACCATGTCACAGAGCTTCAGTTTATTTGTATCACTATCGAAATTGTCGTCTGCTGAAACTCTCAATTTGGAAGAGTCTAGAATTTGTCGTCTGGTAAAGAATTAATGGCACGTTCCATCAATTGACACATAATCTAAATTGTCGTTTGGTCTGTTTGTTTGAATGGCGTTTTTCGCCGCTTTCAACATTATTTCAGTCATATCACATATGCGACAGCCAAGCAGGACCCGTTTATGCCTGCTAAAGCGTTAAAATTCGTGACTTCTGTCATGTGAGAAATATAGCTGACATTTTTTATGCACATAAAAACTTGCACTTTAATGTGAAGTATCATTTTACTGGGTAACAAGAAATATCTTAAAAAAAAAAGATGGACGGCGTAAGAGATACTAGAATATGAATATTTACACCCTTTTGTAGTTCAACATGAGATATAACGAAAACTAACCATGCAAGCAAATGCTATAATATAGGCCTACAGGGCCCGCAGAATAAACGTCTCTACATTTTTGACCAATCGCAAATTATTATTTATTCATTTGAATTTATCACTATAAATAAGTAGGTCAAAAACCAGCGCGTTCAGCTACGCCGAAACATACAGTGCGGCATTTTGGCTATAAAAATCACAGGGTTTCTTTTTTTTTTGTCAACGTTTTGGCCGACAGCCTTTTATCCAGACTGAAAACAAATGAACGGTTCTCTAGAAAAAGGAGGTTAATGCATATTTGTAATTATTTATACTTTAGCATGTTGTCACATTGTATCGATCCAATTTGCACCTGAAAACCGGCTGAATCATGAGGCAGAATGATCCTCTGACATGCAGAAATTTTATCAAATAGCAAAAGTTTCGACACAGGTCAGCCTGTGTGGACTGCGCAGGGTGATCTGGATCATTAGGTTTTACAGATGCATGAAAGCCACTTTTCGCTGAGCATGGCCCATACTTTCCCCGGAGTTTTGGCCAACGGCCTTTGATCAAAAAGGAAACACATAGGCATCGCATGCAGGTGCCAACACTTGGCCACAGTTGCTTATTGAGTTTGCTTTCAAAAGCAAAGAAGGGGCGTAACTAGGGTAAAATATTTAAAGAGACATCTTTACAGCCAGAGAGTAAACAAACGCTGTTAAAACTTGACGGTCTTATAATCTAGTCAGCTGTGTAAATGTGGATAAAAAATCAGTATAAGGTGTATGGGGTAAAGAAACTGTAGGGATTTGTCTTCGATTTAAACCGGAAACTGTGTTTGTTATGTCTATGGCTAGCCGCAATAGAATGAAATGCATTTTCTATCTGCCGTAATCTGTGCAACCTTGCAACCATCAGGGGCAATATTTGGCATGAAGATACAAGAGTGATTACAGTTTCATAAAATAAAGAGAAAAAAAAAACCGGTTAAAAAACTGGATGAAAACGAGTGAAGATGTATGTTTAATGGTTATCTGCTTTTGTTGTATGAGTTCCTCCTTTTAATAGCAAATAACTAGTCCAACTTTGGAGTAAATATCTTCATTACTAACAGAGATATTGGAAAATGTCAAAGTATTCGCACGCCGACGGCGACGCCAATAACGTCACAGGCGCTGATGACGACAAGGTTCCGACATTCCTCGGGTTTTCTCCGAAAAAAAAAAACGAGGTAAAAAACGTAATTCTATAAGAACTTAATATTTATGTCATGCGCAATTTTTGCACTCTTAAATTTCTGTTTCTTTTCCATGATGAAATTCGATCGAAATACTGAAAGAGAAATAATGAGATTCCTTTAGTTCATTCGTGTTATTTTACTAAGTCTTGTAAAAATGAAAATGGCTTTCAGTAGACTAAAAACATGCGTTAGCCCTTTATCACACAATCCCTTTTTTTAACTACCCTATAGAAGAACACTTTTGAAAACATTGTGGAAAAAAGAGAAAATGCTGGTAACCAGCATTTTCTCTTTTTCCCACAATATTTTCCACCCTTCAAAACCAAATTTCAATTTTGAGTCACATTTATATTGCCGTCTGCAAATGCTTTCAATTTTGAGAAGTATTAATGTTTTTTTTTTTCGCTTGGTAAGAAGTTAAAGATACATTTTTACAGCCAGAGAGAAAAACGCTGTTAAAACTTGATATTGTGTAGAATCTAGTAAGCTGTGTAAACATAGATATATAATAAAAATAGATGTATAAGGTTATGGGATAAAGAAACTAAGGGATTTGTCTCCGATTTAAAACTGGAAACAGCCACAGTGATGTCTTGGATAGCCTCCAGAGAACGAAATGCATTTTCTATCCGTCGTAATCTGCGCAACCTTGCAACTATCAAGGGGCAGCATTTTGCATGAGGGTACAAGAATGATTGTAGTTTCATAAAATAAAGATAAAATTGGTTATGAAATTGGATGAAAACGAGTATAGATGTATCTTTAAGTCACGTTTGGTGCCATTTGATTTCACGTCTTTTAACTTTTTATTACGTTACATACTGTCAGTAAAATATGCTTTACCGTAAACTATACGCAAAATCGGTTACTCCACAGTTAACCGACTTCTTGATGCGTGATTATTTGATTCTTTACAGTACAAGGAGGAAATTTATTTTGAAAATTCAAAGCTTTATTGTAAATTTTACGTTTCAACTTCAAGTAATAAAAAAAATCAACGATTTTAAACATCATGCACTGTTCGCAAAATTTATCACTCATGACGAAACAAATGTGTTTTTTTTTTATCTATTGAAATACTTGAAACTGACAATAAAGGTTATGCGTATTAATTTTGAAAAAAAAATTATAGGAAAAGAAAAATAGGTTAACCCTTTAGCTCGCCTAACTGACCTTTAGCGGACAGTGTAGATCAAGATCAGACTGCACAGAACGTGCAGTCTGATCTTGTATTTACCCTGTCCGTTACCGAGATATTTTTCTCGAAGAAATAAGTTTGAAATAACATTACTAGGGGTTTTTACCATCGGCTTGAATTTTTTAGTTAACCTATTTAGTAGGATAAGGGAAAACAAATAGAATTTTTATTACCCGATAACAGATCTTATCCGAATATTGGGGTCTTCTTCTAAAGTTTCAGTATGACCAAATAAAAATTGTCCGGTATCGTCCGGGCCTATTCTTTTACTTACGATTTATGAGGCTTTCTTGCCATAAAGTAGACATACGATATTTGTTACTTGTGTGATCAACTTGTAAGACGAGTTACCCTATCTCATTCATGAATTCATTGAACAATTTACGTATGTGTCTAGCAATTTAGGACTGTTGCACTTGGGCAGAACACAAACAGGAAATGGGAGGGTTTACGTTTGCGCATAGCAGTAGTCTATTGTTTCAGTGTCACACCACTAGTTTTTTGGTACATGCGCATGGAAAATATAGTGAAATTCACCAACTTTGACCCTCTGCCGCACTTCAATTGGCAGATCCACAGCGTTGCTGTTTGTATCTGTCAAATATATATCCAGTGGCCTACACGTGAAGCTGAAACAATAGGCACCTCAACCGATTGCACTGTTTGCTATTCCACCACAAACATAACTACTCTTAAAAAATCAAAAGAAAATAGGCTTTTCGTGTGGCATACCATGTTCCTTTATGTGGGCACAGGCACAAAATTGTTCCCCGATAAAAAGCAAACTTGTTCTCGGTTTCCGCAGAATCATCAAATCAACACAAGAAACACCTTTTAGACCTGTACTTCCATTTTCTCCGATAAAAAAGTGCGGCAAAAGTACTTGCTGTCAAATTTTCAAAGAGGGCATTTTTTTTTATTTATTTTTTTTTACTACGATCCCCAAAGGAGTTCGCGGTGGTGCGACACCTACTACGACCCGGAAGGAGTTAACGGTGGCGCAACACTTTTTGTGCTACGTGCTGTTGGTCTACAATACCCGCAAATAGGATTCCCTGTGGATGTAGCACTGACGGGTTTCTGGGGGTTTCAAACCAGCCCTGTTTCACTATCCATATTTTTTAACCCATAGGTCCACGCACCAATAATTTCTTAATCATGCCTTATCAAGGCCAACATCGATACGTGGCTATAACCTTTTATGCTGTTCCGTACACCTATTTCCATGCCTTTGTGGACAAAGTGACGTCAAAGTACAAAGGGTATATGTGTTGATACCTTTTCCAGATGCATTTAACACCTTTTTCACGAAGTAAAGCTCATATCTGTTTGATAGAAACAAATAACCAGGCTCTGGAATTGACAAAACACACAAAGAAGGGGGTCAAAATAGTTATTCTCTCTCCATTTTCAACGTAGCAAAAACACAAGCCGTGGTGAGACACCAAAAGCGCTTCATATCGCAGACAATTCTGAAAGAAAAACTCTGATATTCTATTTCAGCCAATAAGCTGGGTCCGTTTTCACCAATTATCTAAAGAATATTCTTTGTCTTTTTCTCCAAGATTTCCAACATTTAAAAGTGACACAACTACTGATTGGCTAAACCAATTGGTTTAGCCAATCAGAAGTTGTGTTACTTTCAAGTGTAGAAAATTCTAAAGAATAAGACTGAGAAAGTTTTTTAAGAATAGTTGGTGAATATACGGACCTTGTGGGAGATGGTTAGTCTTGGATTTTAAAATTAAAGAAATATTTACGGACGGTTGGTGCGTATGGCCTCTAGGTCAATAATAGTACTACGATTTGGAAAAATTCCTTGTCCAACAAATCTGTGACAAAAGTATTCTCGGCGAAAATAAATGCACTTCTGAAGACACTACAGATTAAGATCAGCCTGCACAAAACATGCATCCTGATCTTGAATCAACGCCGTCCAATCTGAAAGGATTTTTTTTTTTCCAAAATCAAGTTTCAAATGGCTTAAAAAAGTTGTCACCTCAGGCTGGAAGCGTTTATTTATTTATTTATTTCTTATTTATTCATTTAGTTATCTATTTATTTATTTATTTATTTAAGCAGTTAACCTTTACCAAACAATTCCGAGTTTTAACAACCTGAGGATGACAGACTTTATTAAAAAAAAAAGGCATTGTGTGCGTGTGTGTGTGTGTGGGGGGGGGGGGGGGGGGGAAAGAGAATACACTGGTCACATGTGTTTTCTCTTTTTCCCACAAAGTTACTACCCCTTCATGACCGAATTCCATCCGCTGAGCTATTTATAATTAACCGTCTATGAGTGAATTCAATCTGGGCAAGGCTCAAGTTTTGTCGTTTTGATAAAGTTTAACCCCTAGGCTGCTAAGCACGACTCACTGACCTTTAGCGGGCAGTGTAGATCCAAGATCAGACTGCACAGAACGTGCAGTCTGATCTTGGATCCACACTGTCCGACTAGGAAATATCTCCCCCCCCCCCTCCCAAAAGTACCTCTGAAATAGCAAAATTTAGGGTTTACTATCCGCTTGAAAGTTTTATTTCACTTATTCAGCGGGACAAGGGTTTAAAAATAATAATAATTTGAAATTTGAAACCCGACGGTCTGAGTGGATAGGCTAGACATACGCGGGGTATTGTAATACAATATTTTATATACTTAGCCTTCATCATTTATCATCCTGAAGTCATCATAACCTTTCGTGCGATGAAAGTGTGACAAGGCAAATAGATAAGTTTACCACGTGATAAAAATTACCCATATTTAGAGTCATCTTAAACACTGACCGATTTTTAAGTGAACCCGCTACCACACAATCTCGAATTTTAGGAAACCTGGGTCCGGTTTCACAAAAAAAATTAGTCTCTTATTTTGCTTAAATCCGCAAACGGACGCAGAATCTGACTGTAGTAGTGTTTGTTATGTTATACGAATTTCAGTAACATAAACATACTGTAGGAGCGTTCTCAAGTCCTGAGTTGACACATCTTTCAGACTCAACTAAGCAAAATAAATAAATGGACTTGAGTCAATTCACAGACTTAAGTGCATTATTTTGTTGAGTTGAGTTTGAAACGTTGTGTTAACACAGGATTCGGATGTTACCAAAGTCTGTTAATGTCAGTGAAATACATCTGGAATGACAAACCTAACTTAAGTCGGAAGGTCAGTCTAAGGGCGGATTCGAGTAAAATAAAGAGACTAAAGTTTTTTCGTGAAACCGGGCCCTTGGCCCGATTTAACGACAAAAACTTAAGTCTTTTATTTCGCTCAAAGCCGCAAACGGATTCGGATTCTGGCTTAAGTTGTGTTTGTAATTTGAGACGAACTTAACTAACATTAACAGACAAAAGATACGTACTCAATCTTGAGTTAACACAAGTTTCAGACTCAACTCAGCAAAATAAACGGACTTAACTTAGTTAACAGACTTAAGTCCTTTATTTTGCTGAGTTGAGTCTGAAACATTGCTCAACTCATTGATTGAGAACGCTATTAAGTCTGCTAATGTTAGTGAAATGTGTCTCAAATAACACACTCAACGTTAGCGAGAAAACTAGTCTGTTAGTAGAATTGAGCAAAATAAGATACTTAAGTTTTTTCGTGAAAGCGGGCCCAGAGGAATAAGGCTTTTGAAATCATTGTGTTGGTGGGAGGAGAAAATGCTGCTCCTTTTCCCACAGAATTTTCTAGCCCTTCAGTATATTAACTTTGCCGAAGGATCCCGCGTTTTTATGACCCTACGGAAAATTACTTTTAGAAATATTGTAGGAAAATGAAAAAATGCTGATCATCAGCATTTTTAGCTTGGCTGTTTTCGAAGAAAAGGTCGGGGTACTATCATAGCTCTGTTGTTGTCTGCGTCGTGGTGCAAAAACGTTTACATTTTATAATATCTCTGTTATTACTGAAGATACTTACTTCAAACTCGGATTAGCTGTTAATTTTTAAAAGGGGAACCCATACAGCGGATGCAGATAACCATCAAAATATTTTTGACACAGTTATGCTCCTTTTTCGACTTAGAATTCTGAAAAACATTGACGTCTTATAAGATCTCTGTCATTTCTAAAAATTAAGATACATGTATTTACTTCAAACTAGGAATGATTGATAACTATCAAAAGAGATCCCATAAAACAGGGGCAGATAACCATCAAAATATTTGTGACACAGTTATGCTCCTTTTTCGACTTAGAATTTTGAAAAACTTTGACATTTTATAATATCTCTGTCATGACTGAAAACTAAGATATTTACATAAAACTAAGGCTAGTTGTTAATCATCAAAAGGGGAGCTCATACAACAAGGGCAGATAACCACCAAAATATATGACACAGTTATGCCCCTTTTTCGACTTAAGATTTTCACTAAAAGCAAGTGCAGCGGAACTTTGGCATCCACATGCAGTGCCCTTGTTTACCTTTCCAACAATGTTTTCTACTCTTTCAAAGACAAATCATTGACCTGGGCTACATATAAAAATGTAATGAGCAAAACCTTAAATATGTATGAGTCTTTGTGGTGTCACCTGCTACAGGGTTACTGCACATTAATATTGGAGCCGTGCTCTGTGAAAAAGGGGGTTTAATGCATCTCTGTGATGTTTTATACCAAGCAAGTCATCATATATTTATGAATTCATAAAATCCATTTTGTATAATGACCGACTGAATCATGAGGTACCCTGGTCCTTTAACATGCAGGAAATTGACGTACAGGAAAACGTTTCCACTCAGGTCAGCCTGCGCGGACTGGGCAGGCTGTTCTGGGTCGATACTTATTGCAGATGCATTAAGTCCCCTTTCCACAGACCATGCCTCATTTCGATTGTATTCTATTTTCATACTAATTTACTGATTGACTGTATGGTGTTTAACATTTTCTTTTGCCATTTCTCCACACAATATTCTTTCAAAGCCACTGGCTGCTTTCCCACTTAACCATCGTCAAAACGATGGTCAGCGGTGAGAGAGGAATGAATCCTGTCGCAATGACTGTCATCAGTCCTCGGAAAGAGATTGGCCTAGTCAGTAGCTCATGCTGCTATCGAGTCGATTTGTCGAAATTTTACCCTTGAAAATTTATGTGATCAAAGGTTTACCACACATAAGTGTTATCTTCATAAAAACCCTATATTGGTTTAGATATCAACTAATGATAGGCTTGTGAATCAAATTTTTGGAGATCAAAAGATGCCTAAACTGTTAGTTTACCATATAGTATACGTCTGTTAGAACTACTTTTGTAATAAAACGGCTTTTTGTAATAAAACTTTCAAACTCGCTTTATTCCTGCAGTGTACACCAAATGATAGAATTTTTTTATGAAGGGGTAGAAAGCATTGAAGAAACTGCAGAAAGTGCTGGTTACCAGCGTTTTCCCTTTTCCCGCAATATCTTCAAAAGGCTTCCTCCTCAGGGTCGTTCAAAATGAGAATCGTTTGTTGAAATGTTACCAAGGTTTTGGTGTCCAACTGTTGCGACGTTCAGCCGAAACCTATTCAACGTCATTTGTTGACTTAGAGAAATTTCATCCCTGAATTTGCACGGTTATACCACAGGCCTTTGAAGTGCTATTGGTCTATCACGGAACACTAAAATTGTCCTTGGTTATCATCGAACACTTATAGCACATTGGTGCATCGCCTGTATATCACGGAGTATATATTCAAATTTTCATTAACACTGTTTCTATAAATAGCACATTGGCGATTCCATCTAAATCGTATATAGTAAGACAAGGTCTTACTATATAGGATACAGAGGGAATCCCCAATGTGCTATTTATAGTAACAGTGTCCGATAGAGAAAATTTCGTTATCCCTTGATAGACCAATAAAGTTTCAGAGGCCTATGGTTATACTCTATAACATCTCGACAACCAAGCCACAGTAGCTCAATGGTAACACGCAAAACCAGCAGACTCGGGGTTGTGAATACAATCCCAGCATTTTATCCTTTTCCCACAATGTTTTGTACCTTTTCAAAGACAAATCCCATCATTTGATTAACATTTAATTTTTCATCTGCAAGTGCTTTCAATTTGGGTAAGTCAAGAATTTTCAAAAGATTTCTTCTCATGGTCGTTAAAACTCGGAGTCGTGTGGTACAATTTAAGTGGGGAATAAAAATTGGATTTGGTTTAAAAAATTCAGAAAACATTGTGGAAAAAGGAGAAAATGCTGGTTACCAGCATTTTCTCCTTTTCCCATTATGTTTTCAAAAGATTTCTTCTTCATGGTAGTTAAAACTCGGAATTGTGTGGTAAAATTTAAGTGGGGAATAAATAATTGGATTTGGTTTAAAAAAATCAGAAAACATTGTGGGAAAAGGAGAAAATGGTTACCAGCATTTCTCCTTTTCCCACGATGTTTTCAAAAATCCGTCTTCTCAGGTTCGTTAAAACTCGGAATTGTGTGGTACAATTTGAGTGGGGAATAAATAATTGGATTTGGTTTAAAAAAATTCAGAAAACATTGTGGGAAAAGGAGAAAATGCTGGTTACCAGCATTTTCTCCTTTTCCCACGATGTTTTAAAAAATCTGTCTTATCATGGTCCATTAAAACTCGGAATTGTGTGGTAAAGGGTTAATAAAGGTAAACAAACAAGGGAACATTGACCCCGAGGTTGAAACTATTAAAATTGGATCCGGGTTTGTAAGGAATTCTTTTTTTGTTTGCACAATTACATGTTTTCAAATACACAAAAGTAAAATCGCGTAAACTATACCCTTCTTTGCTTATTTGCTTAGTAGTTTTTATAGGTATACGTTTTAGAAGGAGAAGGAGCAGGAGCTGGAGGAGGAGAAGAAGAAGAAGAAGAAAAAGAAGAAGAAGAAGAAGGAGGAGGAGGACGAGAACAACAGAAACAGCAACAACAGTAATAATAATACAAGCATTAGTAGTAGTAGTAACTTTTATTTTCAGAAGATAAAACACTACTAAGACACTCTAGTAACAATGAACATGTAACAATGTTTCTTTTCTACCTATTCCCTTGGTAAGTTCATGGCAACTTTAGAAACTTTTTTGACAGGATATTATAAAATCCGATTGCAAAGCATTTGCGGAATGATCTTGGATCTACACTTGTAAGTTTCTTCCATGTACAGCCCTACATCGCGCAATTTTTTGTCTAACTCTTTACCAAACGACAAAATTTTAGACTTGTCCGAATTGAAAGCATTTGCAGACGACAAATCAAATTGACTCAAAAATTGAAATTTTGCTTTGGAGAGGGAAGAAACTTTGTGGAAAAGGAGAAAATACTTGTTACCAGCACTTTCTTCTTTTCCAAACGCTTTTTTCTGCTAGGTCGTTAAAAGTCAAGATCGTGCGGTTAAAAGTTAAGATATTTTATTCAACTTAACCGTTTGGCTGCTAAGCGCGACTCACTGACCTTTTGTGGACTTGCAGAAAATCTATCAAAAGCAACATGATCTTGACACAGGTTAGCCTGCACGGACTGTGCAAGCTGACCGAGGTCGATACGTTTTGCAGATGCATTAACCCCCCTCTTCACAGAGCATGGCTCATTCTTTTCAACAAAATACTGTTAACTTTGCGAGGATATAAATAACGTTCACGAAAATGGGATCTTATTGAGGGGTTGAGGGTAATTTGAGTTGCGTTAATTTCTTGTACGAAAAAAAAAAACATTAAAGCCTTGTTCTGTGGTTTGCAAATATTTAATCTTTTGTGATTTTTTTTTTTAGTTTTCTTTAAAATGTAATTTATATTAAGTAAAGAAAGTAGTTCCGTGAACTTTATATCACACGACACATTTCAGCCAATCGAAAACGCGCTCTAAGGATACATGGTACTTGAAATCAAGTATGGTGTCATAATATCGAACGCAAACGTTTTTCCTCTTGAACCAGCCTAAAGAACCGGATAATACATAACATAATGACACAATAAGATAATATAAGTGTTAAACACCAATTTGTAACCTAAAATGTATCATTTCTTCCTCAGTTTGAATATACGCCGCCGAAATTCTATTGGTCTATCACGATTCTTGATCATTTGCCATTGCCATCAGCATTTTTTTGTAATGTTTGTAGTTACTGTGTTACCGGTGGGTACACAGGCACTGTGCTTACCGGGATGTTTAACCGGAAGTTAACCGACTAGGACGCACAGGAAATAAGAACAAGTTCCCCGGTAAAAGTAGGGCAAAAAAAAAAACAGGGATAATAGATAAACAGAAAGAGTCTCTGATAAAATGGTGAAAATTGATATATATCATAGTAAAGAAGAATACGCTGCAAAAATATATGAGCCGTGCTCTGTGAAAAGGGGGCTTAATGCATCTGCGAAAAGTATCGACCCAGGTCAGCCTGCGCAGTCCGCGCAGGCTGACCTGGGCCGAACCTTTTCGCTATGGGTCAATTTTCTGTATGTCCAAGGACCAGTCTACCTCATGAATAAGTCAGTTGTTAAAAAAAAGTAGCTATTATGGATCCGTAA
This sequence comes from Hippopus hippopus, assembly GCA_946811185.2. Taxonomy (NCBI): domain Eukaryota; kingdom Metazoa; phylum Mollusca; class Bivalvia; order Cardiida; family Cardiidae; genus Hippopus; species Hippopus hippopus. Next base: position 3,507,552 of record OX328109.1, read on the forward strand.
GTATGTGATGGCGTGCTTGGTATGATGGATTACGGAGATGTATTAAGCCCCCTTTTGCCAGAGCACGGCTCATATATGAGCCACGCTTTCCGAAAAGGGACCTAAATGCATCTGCAGAAATTATTTACCCGGATCAGCCTGCGCAGTCCGTACAGGTTGACATGGGTCGAAAGTCTTTTGCTATTTGTGAATTTTCTGCATGTCCAATGACAATTCTACCTCATGATTTAGTTCGTTGTTACACAAAATTGATTTCATGGTTTCATAATTAAGTGATGACATGTTTGGCACAATGCATTATGGAGATGCATTAAACCCCCTTTTGCCAGCGCACGACTCAATTATTGATGTATCATATTCAAGTCTCATTTAAATTGTCGTCTGCAAATGCTTTCAAAGTACACATGTCTAAAATGATGTCGTTTGTAAATAGGTTATTCAATTCTAATGCAAAATTAAGAGACGAGTCAAAACCTCTCAGCAAATCAGATGTCTTGTTTTGGAATTCAAAATTAACCAGAGCCATATTTAGAACTTTTAAATAAATTCCGTCCGGTAGCTGGAAAGGAAAAACGGGTGGAATCACGTGTGTGATCAGGTTCACGTGTCAAGGAATAGTCGAAGATGCGGTCACGTGTCCTAGACATGGAAGTGGTTTGACACTCTCAAACATCCTGCCTTCAACTGTGATATGTTTTTTTGACAAGAGTATACAATTACATAATTAACATAATGTTTAAAACTGTTCTTTTAAGGGGAAATCCTGCAATGAGTTATAATAGAAAAAAGCTGATGTAGATGATTAACAGGAAAAAAATACCGTACAGTACATTTCCGCCATTTTCAAAAGAATGTGCTAAAACCACGTTATCTGAAACATCCGTCGTCTTCCAAAACAACAGAGTTCCTTTCAAGAATATGCGCGAAGAAGGAATATAGACACTTTTATCATTTATAAGACTAACGACACCATTCTCAACATTAGTTCACACATATCACGGTAATAGTTCGCTTATTTCATGTGTGTCTTGGGTATCACTAGATTTGGTGAAGAACTCCAGAGGTGCCTCACCAAAAGACACTCCTATTTAAAACCAGCTCAACAAGTAAGAATCGAACCTAGGGCTTCCGAATTTAGCGAATCCTGCTGATTTACCACTGAGTCCCATAAAAGCTCATTGATGCTCTTGTATGATGCTACTTTAAGAGCCATGCTCGGAAAAAGGACCTTAATTCAACTGCAAAATGTATCGATCAATGTCAGCCTGTGCAGGCTGACATGAGTCGACACTTTTTGCCATTGGTCAGCTTTCTGAATGTCAAGGGACCAGAGTACCTCATGATTCAGTCGGCTGTTAGACAAAAATGATTCCATGGATCTATAATTATATGATGACCTGTTTGGTCAAATGCAATAAAGAGATGCGTTAAACTCCCTTTTGCCAAAGTATGGCTCATCTATAATTTTGCATAGAAAGATTGTCAATTTTAAGATAATTGAGGTCTTGTGTGGCTCAGTGGTAAGTTTAGAACTCTTCCCTGGATAACCAGGGTTCGGGCCTCACTGGAAGAACTGGGTTTGTCGTCGCCGCGATATGACTGATAAAATGTCGAAAAGAGTGTAAACCACTACTGAATCAACCGAACACAACTCGAAAACATCGTTTCAGAGTAGTGCATTTAGTTCAATGTTCAGACAACTCTAGGTCCTTCGTTCGATCTTCATTCGAAGCATTGGGTTTCTCGTAGGAGTGTCCTTAGGCAAGACACTTCAGAGTCCTAGCCTAGCAATGGTAAAACCATGTCAAACATAAATGAATGAACTGTCGCCCTGATATGACTGAAATAATGTTGAAAGCGGCGTAGGACACCATTCAATCCTACCAATTACAGAACTCGTTGCATGATTTTCAGCGAACGTGAAAAAAAGGCGGGAAACGTTCTATGTCTGAAGAATCAAAGTGCACTGAGTACGTATTTTTTTCCTATTGCCTGTTTAATTGGTTTGCACTCCAGGCGACAATAATTGCTTGATCAGGTTTCCATCATAGGTGAAAACAGGGGCTTTTGCGAACGGCATAGATCAAGATCAGACTGTCCAGAACTTGCAGTATGATTTTTGATCTATACCGTACGCTTCTTAGGTTAGAGCCTATATGATGAAAAAATAATCATTTGGGTTTCATTTCATTGTATTGTGAGCCGTCAACAAAGTGCGAGTTTATATATCTAGCAATGAAAGAGTTCCACGATGCTTCAAGCAAAAAGGCTTTTGAAAACACAGTGTGAAAAGGAGAGAATGCTGAGTTAGCATTTTCTCCTATTCCCACATTGTTTTCTACTCATTCAATGAAAAATCCCAATCATTGGGCCACATTTGATTTATCGTCTGCAAATGCTTTCAGTATGGACGGGTCCAAAATTTTGTCGTCTAGTAAAGAGTTTTAACTCTTTACCGCACAACAAAATTTCACACGTGTCCAAACTGAAAGCATTTGCAGACGACAAATTAAATGTGGCTCAAATAACGTAATATGTCTTCAAAAAGGTTGAAAAACATTGTGGGGAAAAAAGGAGAAAATGCTGGTTACCAGCATTTTCTCTTTTTTCCTCAACAATGTTTTCAAAGGACTACTTTAAAAGGTCACTACTCACTACTACTCAGGGTCACTAGAATTCGGGATTGCGTGAAAAGGCTTTATCACGTTTCCGCAATATAACCGCCCTCTACTTACACGTCTCAAGAGGATGCGCGTGCCTCAAGAGAATAAGAATGGTTCTTATATTTCAGATTTGATTATTAGACTGCTTACTCATATCCGGTTTTTCGCGTCCTGGACTTGTCTTTTTTTCATGGGCCAAGGGTGTACCGAATTATACACCCGCGCGCCCGGATGTACTTTTTTGCAAATGCCAATTACATAGAATGAAAGACGAGAAATATCTTTTAAAAAAGATAGACGGCGCAAGAGAAACTGGAATATGAATATTAAAACTCTTTTATGGCTCAATATGAAGTAAAATAATGAAACGTAGCCTCCCGAGCAATTGCCTCTTTTTCCTCACTAATTTTCATTTTGTTGAAAAGTAGTACTGGGTTTTTGGGTAACGCATGAAAAGATGAAAAGATTAAAATTCCCAACAGAACAAGAAAAGGGTCGTTCTCGATTACATTAATTTGCTATGGTATCAATGCCCCGTGGTATCGATTAGCGGTGTAAATAGTGGTTTCATAAATGCACTAGCAAATATAGCAGCAGAGCCCGCCGAATAAACATGTGCACATTTTCAACCAATCACAAGTTACCATCTATTCATTCTTTGTCAGCACCAAGAAGTAGGTCAAAAGCCTGAGCATTCAGCTATGCAGAACAAAAAAGAACATGACACAAAAGAAAGGATGAATTCTAGGGTAGAATGTTCCTTGGACATGCGAAAAATTTACCAAAAGCAAAATGTTTCGACCCATGTCAGCCTGCGCAGTCCTCGCAGGCTGACACGGGTCGAAACTTTTTGCAGATCCATTAAACCCTATTTTCACAGAGCATGGCTCAAATGACAGTGTAGATCAAGACCAGACGGCACAGAATATTCATGCTGATCTTGGATCTATATTGTCCGATAAGGAGATACTTTTCTCCAGAAAATAAGTTTGAAATTGCTACAGCTGGATTTTACTATGTGCTTGAAAAATTCATTTCACTTTTTTAGCAGGATAAGGGCTAAAGCCTCGTGCACTCTTCTTTCCCCATTTTCTCAAAGAGGGCAAAAAATCATCACGATAAATTGAAAAAAAAAATCGAAGAAATCGGTAGTTGCAAACTGACAAGGAGTTTTTATTTTAAAGGGGATTCCGTTGTAAAAATAGCCTACGCCAAAAACAGAAGAGGATGCATTGAAATGCGCATGCACAGTAGGAAGTAAACAAAGTACGCCAAAAATAGAACAGGCTGCGGAGAATAGCGCGCGCTTAGTAGGAAGTAAACAAAGTATCACAGATGATGTTAACAAGCATTGGACCGAGCAATGTAAATACTTCCGAGTAGACGTTCTGCGTGGAATTTTCTGACATTAAGGCAGCCCTGCTGTATGCAAATTACCTCACACCTCATTACGATATTTCGGGCCTTGCCTCGAAATAATCATAATGAGGGTTTCCGGAATAAGCCTACTAAATAAAGCTTCAGTGAAATAAGCAACATTCTGGTTTATTTTCTGAAACTATCCTCTACCTATTTTACCGGTTCATTTTAATTTCATCGCCAATTTCTTCATCAGAAAGGGCATGGGGGCTATAGAAGATTGGTTTTCCGTTTTGGGCTTAGTTCCGACTCCCTCGCACAGGGAGTCTGACTACTTTAACCTACGCTGTAGAAGGTCCTGCAGACCGTCCCCACCCCGTCCACCCACCCCCGTCATACTTAAAAGGCAAACTCCGCCGATTTTATTGATTTTTGATCCCGAGCGGTCCTTGAAACTGGATAATTTCATCGACAATCATTCCGAAAAGAATTGGGGATTCAGGTGGGAGGCAGGCCTTAGGTATTATTTGCGTATCAACTTTCAGTCACCTGTGCCTTAGCGTGATTTGTGCAGCAATAAAAAACAAGGAAGTCAGCATGACACGTGCTTGTATATCGAATTATTCAAACCAGGCCTTATGTTGCGATCTGAGGATATCATTGTCTGTTGTATATAGTGCAAAAAATGTTGAAAAACGTATCTGAGACATGCTCTGGGAAAAAGGGGGTTTGATACATCTGCAAAAAGTATCGACTCAGGTCAGCCTGTGCAGTCCGCTCAGGCTGACCCGAGTCGAAACCTTTTGCTACTGGTTAATTTTCTGCATATCAAAGGACCACTCTACCTCATGACCACCAGATTGTTAGACAAAAACGGATTTTATGGACCCCATGTGATGACTTGCTTGGTGTCATGCAAGATAGAGATGCATTAAAACTCCGTTTTGCCGGAGCATGGCTCATTTACAAGTAACACAATCTCGTCGTTGAACTATAAAATGGCCTGCAACACGTGAGAAGGGGGACATTCGGACATTTGCGTAAAGTGTCGTCCCGGATCAGCCTGCGCAGTCCGCGCAGGCTAATCCGAAACGATACTTTCCGTTTTCATGTATTTTTCTGTTTTGCGCCATGGATAAATAAAACCCATCTTGTCTAACAAAAGACTGAATCATGAGGTAAATTGGTCCTTGAACATGCAAAAAATTGACAAATAGCAAAAGTATCGACTCAGGTCAGCTTCCGCGGATTGCGCAGGCTGACCTGAGTCGATACTTTTTTGCAGATGCATTAAGCCCCCTTTTCACAGAGCGTGGCTCATATTTTATTTCCTATTGAATTATTATGATAATAATTATCATTATTAAGTACAGTGTAGTCCTGTGCGTATTATGTGCTTTACAAATCGGCAACCATAGGAGACCAAATTCGCATTTTATTTTTCTCGGTTTCAGCTGTTAAAGTCTAAAGTAAAAACATGTAACTGAATTGTTACATATCGGAACAAGCTAACGACTTGATCAAGGCCACCGATTTCGACACATTCAAATACACCGGTCATTCGGTAAACCTCGATCAATATATGGTTACGGAATCGGCCGAGTTGTGACGAAGTGGGATTGGAATTAGATGATGATATTTCAGGGTCTCTGTGCAATGTAAAGAATCTTAACTGACAGGGCCAGTAACTAATTTTGCTCTGTTTTTATGAATCAACAGATTTAAATTTCCGAGTTTGATGACCGACTCATACTTATCTTTCAACTGACACTATTTTCAGAAGTTAAAAACTATAAAAATGGTAATACAGTTTGACACCCTGTCTTATATATTAAGCCACAGAGGCCGAAGTTTTCAAAAACAGGTGCCCGTAAGCTACCCACAGTGCTCTTAGTTTGGGCGACCGGTGACGATGACAAATAAACAAGAAAAACAATGCTAACGGATATGAACATCCAAAAAGAAACAGAGGTTCTGCTTTCGACGCCAGTATCATAAAATGGGCCATGTGCTGTGAAAAGGAGGTTGCAAAATGTTTAGACCCATATCAGCCTGCGCAGGCTGACATGAATTTATCCTTTTTGCTATTCGTAAATTTTCTGCATGTTGTTACCAGCATTTTCTCCTTTTCCAACAACGTTTTCAAAAGCCTTCTTTCTTCAAGGAATACTCGTAAGTGTGTGGTTAAAAGTCCCAATATCATATTTGTCTTTTAAATGGTAGAATAAAAACATTGTGGAACACGGAAAAGGATGCTGATTTATCAACATTTTCTCCTTTTACCACAATGTTTTTAAAGGCCTTCTACCCCAAAGTCGTAAAACGAAGTATTTTTGGTATAAAGACAAGAGGCTGGAAGTTCACATTCCATAACGAAGCGTACCATATTTCTATTACCATTTTAAAAATTATTAAACCTTGAGGCTGCTAAGGGCGACTCACTGACCTTTTGCGGACATTGTAGATCAAGATCAGACTGCACAGAACATGCAGTCTGATCTTGGATCTACACTGTCCGATAAGGAGATATTTTTCTTCAAGAAACAAGATTGAAATATCATAATTCGAGTTTTCACTATCGACTTGAAAGTTTCATTCATGTTATTTTACAGGATAAGGATTTACCCTTTATTAAACAAGTCCGAGTTTTAACAACCCTGACAGATGAAGGCTCCTGAAAACATTGTGGTAAAAAAGGAGAAAATGCTGGTAACCAGCATTTTCTCCTTTTTTTCCCACAATGTTTTCTACTTTTTCACAGAAAAATCCCAGTTCACATTCCATAAAGAAGCGTGCCATAAGCGTATTTCTATAAGCATTTTAAAAATTATTAGCCCTTTACCAAACAAGTCCCAGACAAAGGCTTTTGAAAACATTGTGGTAAAAGGAAAAAAATGCTAGTTATTTGTATTTTCTCTTTTTTACCCGCAATGTTTTCTACCCTTTCACAGAAAAAAACCAGATTCTCATTCCATAAGAAAGCGTAGGCCTACTATATTTTACTAGCATTTTTAAAATTTATTCACCCTTTACCAGACTCGTCCGAGTGTTAACAACCCTGACAAATAAGGCTTCTGAAAACATTGTGGTAAAAAGGAGAAAATGGTGGTAACCAGCATTTTCCCCTTTTTTATTCCTACCATGTTTTCTACCCTTTCACAGAAAAATCCCACTTCACATTCCATGATGAAGCATGCTATAAAAATTGCTTTATTTTTAAAATAAAAAAAAAAAAATTAACCCTTTACCAAACTAGTGCGAATTTTAAATACCTAAGATAAAGGCTTAAGAAAACATTGTGTTAAAAAGGAGAAAATACCAGCATTTTCTCCTTTTTCCCACAATGTTTTCTACCCTTTCACAGAAAATCCCATTATCCGAGCTATATCTGATTTGACGGCTGCAATTCCTTTCAATATGGACGGGTATAAAAGTTTGTTATCGAGCAAAGGGTCAAATGATTGCTTACACGTGTTCTTACTTTATGAGGTCAAGCTACCACCATTCCATAGAATACAATAATTTTTGTTTTTTGGCGTAGCTGAATGTGCCGGCTTTTGATCTACTTTTTGGTACTAATATAAAAATGAATGAATAGAAAGTTGTGATTGGTCAAAAATGTAGACATGTTTATTTTAAGGGCCCTGCCTATTTGTAGGCAAATTTACGCCGTCTATCTTTTATTTTTTAAAGATATTTCTTGTCAAATTCTTAAGTCTTGTTGTTTTGAGGCTTTCAATCAACGATGACATACGACTGTTTTTCCTGTGTTCTACTTAAAGATATATCCTTACAGCTACACAGAGAAAACGCTGTTAAAACTTGAAAGTGTATACAATGGCTCAGCTTTGTAAACATAGATAAATTACAGATATAAAGGATTGAAAAACACACGAGATTTGTCCTCATTTAAAACCGGAAACGACAACAGTGATTGCTTTGAAGGCCTCCAAAACATGAAATTTGCATTTCATATCCGTCGTAATCTGTGCTGTCTTGCAGGCATCAGGGGCATTTGGCATATCATATAAGGTGGATCGCGTGAGCGGACGGTATTGATCCAAGGTCAGACTGCACGTTCTGTGCAGTCTGATCTTGATCTATACCATCCGCAAAGCCTTTATTTGTGCCTGCGACGCTGAAAGGCTTAAAGATCTAATAGCTGCCAAAAGTAAACAGAGTGGGAGTAAAAATTAAAAAACTAAATCATGCCTTTCAAAAAGTATGAAAATTATGGTGATGGTGACACTCTGTTATTGTATGGTCGGTCCAAGTGTTAGTCGCTGGCAGAAAAAAAGAATTTCAAAAGTGCATTTTGGACAAAAGCTGCCAGGTTGCTCTATCTTTTGTTTACTTTTAACCCGATTTTAAAATTCATTTTCTGCCAGCAACTAAATTAACACTTGGACCGACCGGCGACCGCACAATAACAGATTGTCGTCTTCAAGATAATTTCTATCCCTTTAAAAGGTATGATATAATTTACATTCAAACGCATTTTCATACTCGTTTGTTTACCTTTTGGCAGCTATTGGGGCTTTAAAAATCGTCGTGTGATTTCAATATAATCTTTCGACAAACCGAGATAACTTTCACATTAATTGTTTAAAGATGACTCGAGTTTCTCGGGGAATATCACAAAAGAAATGACAAATAAAAGCATTAAGTTACGACGGTCGTTAACTCGATAGCAAAGTTTTATGTAACTATATAAATAGACAACACTATCATTTTTAACCTGTTTCTTGAGAAAAACAACTACATATTTCATTCTCCATTAATCTTCGAGGGTAGGTAAACTTACGCCCAGTAATTTGTACTAGAGAAAGAAAGGGAGAGAGACGGACAGGAAGAGAGAGCTAGGGAGAAGCGAGATGGAGAGACAGAGAGCCTGGCTTTCAACGAACATTGTAGATACCAGATTTGGGTTTGCCAAAACCGTCGAATCACGCGACTCGCGACAGATTTGTCGTCAGACTGGGGTTTGCCCAACCGTCAATACCAGCGAGTTGCTACCGTGTGTCGTCAGATTAGGGTTTGTCTGTGCGTTGCAACAAGCGAGTCGATGAGCTACCGTTTGTAGTCAAATTTAGACTCGTCCAAGCATCGCATTAAGAGGGTCGCTGTCGTTTGTCGTTAGAATGGAGTTTGTCTAAGACGCTAAGCGTTAATAATGCTACCGTTTATCCTTGGATTGGGGCACGTCCAAGCGTTCAAAGTAGGTAGTCACTAACGTTTGTTATCAGATTGGGGTCCGAATACCGACCAAAGCAGACTAGTGGCTAGCATTTGTTGTCCGATTTGGGCTTATCCAGGCGTCGCAAATAGCAAGTCACTAACGCTGTCAGATAGTGGTTCGCGCCACCTCCACATATGGCAGCATTTATTGTCAGATTTGGACACGTCCAAGTGTCGCAATAAGTCGCTACCGTTTGTCGTAAGGTTTGGGTTCGTACAGGCGTCGCAACAAGCACGTGGCTATCGTTTTATCGTCAAGTTCGAGTTCGTCCAAGCGTCCATTCAAGCGATTCGAGACGCTGGCAAATGTCGTTAAATTGGGTCCGTCCAAGCGTCGCTATGAGCGTGTTGGTACCGTTTGTCGTCAAGTTTGGGTTCATCCAAGTCGTAACGAGGAAGTCAATACCTTTAGTTGTAGGGTATGGGCTCGTCAAAGCGTCGCAACTAGCTAGGTAACAACGTTTGTCGTCAGAAAGGGGTTCAAACAATGGCCACAGCAAGCTAGTCGCAAGCAGTTGTCAGCTTTGGGTTCGTCCAACCGTCGAAATAAGCAAGTGGGGTTTGCGTTCGTCCAAGTGTCGCAATAAGCGAATAGCTGTCGTTGTCTTTTGGGCTCGTCCAAGCGTCGCTACAAGCAAGTAGGTACCGCATGTCGTCAGACTGGGGCTCCTCCAACGGTCCCAACGAAGAAGTCAAACCGTCGAAAAAAGCTGGTCGCTAATGTCTGTCATGCGTCATATAGGGGTTCGAACAACGGCCGAAACGGCAGAGGCGCTACAGTTTGTCGTCGGATTGGGGCTAGTCCAAGCGTCACAAAATGCAAGTCGCTACAATTTGTCGTCAGATACGGGTTCGGTCAGACGTCGCAAAATAAGAATCACTACCGTTTGTCCTTATAATTGGGTTAGTCTAACGGTCGCACCAAATGCATACACAACTGTGTGCGTCTGTGTTTGATACGTTTTCAACAACTTTTCAAATATAAAAGGCCCACCACACGTCATTAAAAAGACGATACCACTTTTTTGGGCAGAGTATGGTATTGGTCTTACAACTTTAGATGACTGTTTTCCTGTCGAATTTCAAGAGAAATTGCCGCCGCATCGCATTTGTTCATGTATTTATGTAGGTTTCACCAGTACTAGGATAACGCGCTGCGGTGCAGAAAGTTTTGAAATGCATATCAGATGCGCCCTGGAAAAATAAGGCTTCATGTATCTTCTGTATCCACCATACTAAGCCAGCCGTCGCCTACTATGGATCCACTCTGTCTATAAGCTGAATTATGCGTGAGGCGGAAAGGTCCTTTGACATGCAGAAAATTCAGTAATTGCAAAAAAGTTTCGACCCACGTCAGCCTGCGCCGAATGCGCAGGCTGACATGGGTCGATAGTTTTTCCAGATGCTTTTACCCACCTTTTCACAGAACATGGCTTTATCATATTTCGTATACATACATAGTTATCAATCCACTATGTCCCAAATTCGCAGCATAGAAATAATTCTCGCCCTATTAGCTTCCAGTTGCACGTAAATCTATTTTCTTTGCCATACAAGTTTTTTTTTGTAAATCGCAATAATTATGCAGGAGTTCTGTACCAAGGCACTGTATATCTAGATACCATATATCTATGTGTGTGAGACATGCTCTGTAAAAAAGGGGGTTTAATGCATATGAAGAAAAAAAAATCAGCAGTCAGCTAAATCGGAAAAAAAAAACAAACGAAAAGATTAATTTATAGTCTTTCCCAAATTAAAGCAGTCTTTATTTTCTACTTTCAGGGAAAATTAACCTTGAGCTTCGCATTAAAACGAAGGAAATTCATCTGTTGGATAAGAGGTTTCATAAAATGGCCGGTACAGTTTCTTAATCACTACATGATCAGGATTTTGGGGCCAAGGGATGGACGTAAAGAGAACAGAAAGACAGACACTTTGAGAAGTAGAAGATAATCATTTTACGTCCTATCTTGCGCTGCCACACATCACGCACATGATCGACACTCCTCAAAGAGAGATAACTCTTGCTGCCATTAATAATTGTTGAGTCAGTAATTAGTCATCTTCTTACAAAAACACTACAAAACGTTGCATGTCTATACATATCAGGAATGCTTGCCTAAATATTTTCGTATCTAACCCTGAAGTGGTACATAAATCAATTTCAAGGGTATTTAGCCACAATATTTCACAGACATAGTAGACCCAGGATCAAAATGCATGTTCTGTGCAGTGTAACCTTGGATCTCCTTTATATTGATCAACTTTGTCTGCAAAAACAACCTCTGAAAGTGGACGACCCAATAGCTGCCAAAATGCAAACAGTTCTAGCGTCAAATTGCAGACAACTTTAAATCATGCCATTCAAAAGTATAGATATTATGAGTCTGATGATGTGTAATGATGAAATCCTTCAAAGTTCCAGTTTCTTGCAGAAAAATGTACAGTAAAACTAGAACTATCTAGAGTGTCAACTTATGTTCTAGTTTCGCAATACATTTTTTCATACTCACAAAAATATTGATATTTTTAAATGGTATGAATGAAATATGTCTGCATTTTGACTTCGGAATTGTTTACTTCAGCCAGTACTGTGCCGTTAAATTTTGTCAGATAAATTTTTCTCCCTATTTTGTAGGAAAATTAAAGCAATGACAACAAACTTTTGTTCTGAAGGCTGGGCCATTACTGCACATCAATAACAAGAAGCAGTTGGAATACCATTTGGGCACAAAAGCCATTAGTTATTTTAAAGAATTGCTACTTTTCCCCAATATTAATACTTTCCGGCGATTTTTGCCTCTCACCTCTGATACAAGTGAGAAAGTAGTCAGTGACCTGGAAAGAAAGTTGTGCCAGTACTGGTTTGAGAAAGCCAGGAAACACACGCGTAGGTGCACTGACCGCCATGATATGACCTTAGCTGTCAAAACGGCATTAACAAACTCCAATACAATCAATCAATCAGTCCCCAATATAAACAAGAGCTTCACAGAGCAGCGCATATACGCACGAAGGGGCTTGTCAGTGAGTAGCCGCACAAGAGATGGGTTATTTCAGAAATCAAGGGCAAATAACTCTAGAACGCCTAAAGAGATCCAAATGTAAAGAGTCACATGCACAACTACACATCATAGAGATTCATTGTGGCAAGCTGCAAGTTATTCCAATACAAACTGTAGGAGGAGTTGGGCACACAAGAAATTGCTAATGGATGGACGGACGACCGGGGCCATAATATAATACGACTCTTTGGGCGTATAAAAATCAATCCACTGCTGGGGTCATAAAAAGTAATAATTTGTATCTCAGATGATAAACAGGCCTTTAAAAAATAGCAAGATAATACATGTACAAGAAAATTACCTGACCCTTTACCAAATACCAAATTCTTAGACTTGTCCAAATTGAAACCATTTGTAGACAACAAAATAAATATGACTCAAAAAGTGAAATTTGTTCTTTTGGGAGAATTAGAAAACATTGTTGGAAAATGAGAAAATGCTGATTTCCAGCTTTTTCTCCTTTTCCCACAATTTTTTCAAAAGCTGTCTTTCTCAGGGTAGTTAAAACTTATATATAGTAAATGGTTCATTTCTCTATTCCGAATCTCTCCTCTACATGCATTCTATCATAAAACAAAATTATGAAAAATAGTTTAATAGATGTTAAATATCTTTTGTTGAATTGTATGCCACCTAAGAGGTCTTTTTTCATTTAAACTGCCTTTCACTTATCCTTTTATCGCATTTTTCCTTGTTTCCTGCAATTCATTTTCAGAATGATGGTATTTACTGTTAAGAAAAGTATTGCAAGCTTATATGATAGGAAGAGATGAATTAATCTGTTTCATTGTCTCCATCTGAAAATTGAGAAAAAAAAAAGGAATATTAACAAAAAAGAATTTAGAAAATTATTAAAACCTGAGACAATTTAATCTTTACCAAATGGCAAAATTCTAGACAAGTTCACAGAAGACAATTTTGGAGAAAAAAAAAAGGTTAACCTTGTTAAGTAAGCATAATAAACCTGCACTAAAACTTTTTTCATGAATACATACAAGATGCACACTGGAAAAAAAAAAGAAGTTTAACACATCTCAGATTGTAGCAGAAAAGTCAGTGCGTAATATGGATCAATTTTGTCAAACAACCTACTAAATTGTGAGGTAGAGTGGTCCTTTGGCATACAAAAAATTTACCAATAGCAAAAAGTCTTGCCTCAGGTCAGCCTGCAACAACTGCACAGGCTGACAAGGGTTGATACTTTTTGCAAAAGCATTAAACCAACCTTTCATGGAGCATGATTCATAGAGAAAAAATAGAACTTTGCAAAAGTACAAACTCCCAGTGACAAATAACCTTTCCTTTTTCCACACTGTTTTAATAGGAAGCCTATTGCAAAAACAAATCAAGTCATTGGACAAGTAACTAATCTGTAAAATACTTACATTTTCAAGACTTTGTCCTTGCCTCCACTGACCACACGTTGACCATCTGGACTCCAGTCTACTGCATATACCTGTCAATCAAATATATTTTAGAAATGATTTTATTATGTTGTAGTCACTTTTGATGCTTTGTATTTACTTCTGGTTATATAAGAAAACATTGACATCTCATAGATCTTTGGTCTCGCGCAGTATCAAATTTTTTCAAACTGCTGAAAGCAAATACAAGCACCATGAATATTACTAAAACACCATATTCCGTATTTTTTCATATCTTGATCCAAGGAGATAGTATTCTGTAACAAGGAAACCTGGATTCCCTCTTTCAGGTCTGATGATTTGGCTAAAATACTGTTAACTCTTTACCAAATGACAAAATTTTGGATTTGTTCAAATTGAAACGATTTGCAGACAACAAAATAAATGTATCTCAAAAACTAAAATTTGTTCTGGGAAGGTTAGAAAACATTGTGGAAAAAGGAGAAAATGCTGGTTACCAGCATTTTCTCCTTTTCCCACAATGTTTTCAAAAGCTTTCTTTTTCAGCATTGTTAAAAAGTCTGGATTGTGTGGTAAAGAGTCAAACAAGAGCACCACATGCAGGTGCCAATGCCCGGTTGCAGTTGCTTGATTTTGAATTAAAATTTTAAGTAAAAAATAAGGCATAGTTGTGCCAAAAATACTTTGATGTTTATCTGCCCTTGTTGTATGGGTTCCCTTTCTAATAATACAACAACTTGAAGTAAATATGTTCAGTAATATGAGAAATATGATAAAATGTCCAAGGTTTTGCATGACGACGTAGATGACCACAACACAGACAATGAAGACGACGACACCAGGTCTATGACAAGACCATGCCAAGTTCATTGAAAAACCCCAAGCTTAAAAAATGGCATAAAATCCCATTCAAGGGCTCGAATCTTACCTCATCAGCATGCCCTGGTAGATCAAAGAGTAATTTCTTCGATTTTATATCCCATACTTTTAGTGTTGAATCAGAGCTGCCACTACACAATAACCTGCTGTCTGCTGACCATGATATCTGATACACTCGACTGACGTGGCCTCGTAAAGTAGTTATGAATCTGAAATTGATATTTATTCTTTATCAAACGATAAAATTTTGAACTTGTAAAAATCTGAAGCACTTGCAGACCAACAACTATAATTGAGCAATGCTCTGTGAAAAGGGAGCTTAATGCATCTGCGAAAAGTATTGACCAATGTCAGCCTGCGCTGTTCGCACAGGCTGACCTGGGCCAAAACTTTTCGATATTGGTCAATTTTCTGTAAGTCAAGGGACCAGTCTACCTCATGATTAAGTCCGTTGTTCAAAAAGTTGTTCTTATGGATCCATAATTATGTGATGACTTGGGCAAGTATCATGCATCATGGAGATGCATTAAGCCCCCTTTTGCCACAGCATGGCTCACATGTAGCTCAAATAGCAGAAGTTGTCTGTGAAAGGGTAGAAAAGATTGGGTAAAAAAGAGAAAATGCTGGTTACCATCATTTTCTCCTTTTCCCACAATGTTTATGTTATCTGTAAATGCTTTCAATATGGTCCAGTCAAAAATGTCGTCATTTTTTAGAGGAAGTCGGTTGAAAATGTTCAGGAAAAAGAGAAAAAAATGGCAAGCAGCTTTTTCTTCTTTTTCCATAATGATCTTTATCTATTCAAAGAAAAATCCCAAAATTTGAGTCAAATTTAGTATGTTGTCTGCAAATGCTTTCAATTTGGAGATGTCTAAAACTTTGTGAACTGGTAAAGAGTTCATTCTACTTTGTAACAAGAGCACAGCATGTAAGTGCCAAAACTCAGCTGCAGTTGTTTTCTGAAAAGATTGATTTTCAGTGAAAAATTCTTGGTTGATAAAGGGGCATTACTGTGATTACTTTCATGGTTACATGCCAATGTAGTATGTGTTTTCCTTTTGAAAGTTAATATCTAGTCTGAGTTTGATAGAAGTAAACATCTTCAGTAATGACAGAAATATTATAAAATGTCAAAGTTTTTGCACGACAACGATGCAGATGATATGGCTGTATTTTCGAAAACAGCCAAGCTAATAAAAGGGTTTACAGTACAATACTCACCTCCCATCTCTACCATTCCATAATTTGATGGATTTATCGAATGAAGCACTAGCTAAAAGTCGTGTATCAGGGGAGAATCTGACATCATTAATCAACTGCTGATGCCCCGTCATTCTGGTTATAGGTTTGCTGTCCTTTTCTGGATACCACAGAAATAGAGTGAAATCATCTGAACCAGAAACCAGTCTCTCTGGACTGTCACCCTGTTTCAAGCAATGTCAAAAAGCTTTTTACAAAGGATACAGCAATACAGTCTACACATAGAGTTCATAAAATGGTTCTGATTGTCATTTGGTGCTAAATAATTGGTTTGCCACTGCTTAAATCTTTAAACTGCCAAATATATAATATACAACCTTGACAGCTAGAAATACAATCTACTGGAACTTGAAAAAAACTGAGCCATGCTCTGCAAAAGGTATTGTCAAGGTCAGCCTGCACAGTCCACACAGGCTGACCTAAGTCACAACATTTTGTTATTGGTCAATTTTCTGCATGTCAAAGGACCAGACTACTTCATGATTTAGTCAGTTGTTAGACAAAATGGATTATATGGATCCTAAGTTAACTCTTTACCAAACGACAATATTTTAGACTATTCCACATTGGAAGCATTTGCAGACGACAAAATTAGTGTGACTAAAAAATTGAAATTTGTTTTGGAAAGGGAAGAAAACATTGTGGGAAAAGGAGAAAATGCTGGTTACCAGCATTTTCTCCTTTTCCCACAATGTTTTCAGAAGGCTTCTTTCTCAAGGTCATGAAAACCAGGGATTGTTTGGGAAAGGGTTCAGTGATGTTTTGCTTGGTATTATGTATTACAAACATGCATTAAACCCCAATTTGTTCAAGCATGGTTCATTCACTTTCATCTTGGAGGAAAACTATATGAGCTAATGGTACAGATTTAGATACATGTATCCTCATGTTATGGACTTTCTAACTACTACATACCAGCTATGCTGTGGTCAAAAGGGGATTTATTATTATACTGCAAAGAAATTTCTCGTGATCTGATTGGATAATATGCCCCGAACATATATATCATGTACACTGGCAAAACCAACGTAAAAGCAGTTTCCCTTTCGGGAGCCCCGTATACATGACTACACTTTCAACACAACATCCAAAATGGCGGCGTCGATCAAGATTAACATCAAGATTATGCGCCAAACTGCACATTTTAGCACGTTTTACTGAGGTTTCAGTGACGTCAGTTCCCAGTGACGTCAGTTTTCACTGAATTGGGGCACTAAGAAGGGAAATCCTACTTCATCAGTGTACTCAATTTTTGAAACCAAAAAACAGGTAAAATTCACTTAACACACGTTGGAATGGTAAAACTTTGCAGTATAATAAATTCGTTGTACGGTCAGGTGGCAGGGGACTTGGAAACTTGTTCATGGCTGTGGTGAATCATGTCACCACCTTGCCTTCGGCTTGGGGTGACATGATTCACCACAGCCGTGAACAAGTTTCCTAGTCCCCTGCCACCTGACCGTACAACTAATAATGTATCTCTGTGTTGCATCATTCCAAGCAAGTCATCAAATAACTATGGATCCATAAAATTCATTTTGTCTAACAAATGACTGAATCATGAGGTAGACTTGACCTAAAACAAAAGGTTTCCTCCCTGGTCAGCCTGCCTGGACTACGTAAGCTGGCCTAGATCAATACTTCTTGAAGATGCATTAAACCAAATTTTAACAGAGTATGGGTCATATACTTCTCACACCACTCTCTCCAAGCCACTGGCTGCTTTTCCAAAATAGAATATGTACACCACGTTCTCCTATCACAAAGATTTAGGGGGAAAATTCACACCTCATCCAGGTTCAAACTCACAGCTCCTAAAACAGCAGCACTATGAGGGGTGTTCTTAAAGTTTTGAGACTGGGTTCATATCTTCTGAACTATAAGTAGCAAGGTAATGATATGCATACCAACAAGAAGCAGCTCATCTCCCGAGTATTTGTGCAAATAATAAATTCTATCAAATCTTTGTTATTGATATAGCTCATCACCAAGGTAACACAACTTGAGCTTCACGGAACACTTTTAAATATTACGTTTTCTGAAATAATTCATTTTCATGAATCCTTCTGTAAGAAACAAAAGTGACGCAAAATACTGCTGATAAATAATGAGACATCACATGAATGTTTATGTAATCTACGAGCAAACCATTGACGTCGTAGCAAACTCAAAAAGAAAGAAACTGGTGTCTTAAAATGGCAACAAAAACAGCAATGTTAACGTCCAAAACTGAACCATGATAAAACATTGTTTAAAAATAGGAATGACTGCTATAAAGGCATATAGATTCATTTCATTTGATAAAACTACATGTATACCTATGTTTTCAAGAGCACTGGTTTTTCGGTGGCACCGAAGATTTATGGACGGGGTTGACAGTATAATAGACAAATATCAGTGTGGAAGGCCGAATTCAGTGAATGAAAGCCTCCTTTTGTGGGAAGAAAACTATGTGGTTCGTCAAACTGCTCTGTAATGAGTTACAATGGTATGTTCATACGCTCATAGTGTTTAATTGGCTTGTCCGATTTTAATGAAATTTTCCACACATATTCATCAAATGGGCTTTTCAGTAGATCCAAAGTCTGGTTAAAATTGGCGAAAAGATTACATTTTATTAACTCTTTACCACACAAGAAAATTTTAGACCGGTCCAAATTGAAAGCATTTGCAGACGACAAAATAAATGCGACTGAAAAATTGAAATTTTGTTTGGGAAGGGTAGAAAACATTGTGGGAAAAGGAGAAAATGCTGGTTACCAGCATTTTCTCCTTTTCCCACTATGTTTTCAAAAGGCTTCTTTCTCAGGGTCGTTAAAAGTTGGGATTGTGTGGTAAAGAGTTAAAGCAGTCTCAAAACTTTCGGAACCACCCTCGTATACATCAGAATTGAGCTCACTTAGGCTCATCAATGGCTGACAAGGACATGACATAACATTCATTTACTTACAGTTTCATCTTTTAATCGCTCTAGGGCTTTCTGTTTCAGCCCATCACCTGAAAAAATTAAATATCATTCCATTACAAACATACATACAACTTTAAACACCTTAACAACATACTGATTTAGAAAACCTTGTGGGAGAAGGAACAGCAATTATTGCTTGTTACAAGCACTTGCCCCTTCTCCCACAATCTTTCATTTTCTTAATTTCCTTACCTGTAAAATCTCTTTGCTGTCACCTGTTCTAGTTAGCGGCACATGCTGGGTATGGATTCAGCTGCCGTTAAGTCTGTATGCAAACACAACCAGATTTTTTTTCATCATGAAATCTAACCAGATCAGCCAAATTACACCCGTGTAGAAGTTGTTTTGCGGTTATTGGGTTAACACTCAGAAATTACCAAATAGTACAAGAAAAAGGTCATTGACTATTATATCAATCTGCTATGGTGTGAATATAGGCCCCATGGTACTGATTAGCAGTACCAACTCTTGAATATTGGCGTCATAAATGTCACTATGTGTAAGCTAAAAGACCAGCAGGCACCCGCAGCATAAACATGAGTACATTTTCTAACGATCACAAATTACCATCTATTCATTCAATTTTATAAACACCAAGAAGTAAGTTTAAAGCCAGCACAAGAAAGATTACTTTTTCATTGTTTGTGTTGTGTTTTTTAACATCATTTTCAACATTAAGTTCAATCACATCACATCGGCCAGTACACCTATCTATGTGTTCCTTCTTTCTTTTAACAATTTCTCACACAACATTCTTTTGAAGCTACAGCTGCTTTCCTGCTAAACCTTTCACCACACAGTTTGAGTTTTGACAACTCTGAGAAAGAAGACTTTTGAAAACGTTGTGGCAAAAGGAGAAAATGCTGGTAATCAGCATTTTCTCCTTTTTCCACAATGTTTTCCAACCTTTCAGATACAAATTCAATCATTTGAACCACATTTAATTTATTGTCTGCATATGCTTTAAATTCTAAAAGTCTAAAATTTAGTTGTTTGGTAAGGAACTAAATAGCGTGGAAAACAATGCTCTTTTTAAGCTACCGGCTGCTTTTCTGTGTAAATAATGTGGAAAACAATGTTCAGTGGTTAGAGAGGAATGCAGATTTCATGCTCCATCTAAACTATGACAAAGGCACATAAATAGAAAATGTCCAGCTAATCTCAACAGCTGTTGCATCTTGACCCTTTACCAGACGACAAAATTTTAGACTGATCCAAATTGAAAGCGATTGCAGACGACAAATTAGATATGGCCAAAATAATTGAATTTGTATCAGAAAGCCTAGAAAACATTGTGGGAAAAGGAGAAAATGCTGGTTACCAGTGTTTTCTTCTTTTCCTACAATGTTTTCCAAACCTTTCTTTCTTGAGGTCGTAAAAACCCGGGATTGTTTGGTAAAGGTTTAACCCTTTACCAAACAATCCCGACTTTCAGGGAACCTGAGAAAGAAAGCTTTTGAAAACATTGTGAGAAAAGGAGCAAATGCTGCTCACCAGCATTTTCTCCTTTTCCCTCAATTTTTTCTAACCTTTCAAATGTAAGTTTCAATTTTTGAGTCATATTCATTTTGTTGTCTGCAAATGCTTTCGACTTGGACAAGTCTGAAATTTTGACGTCTGGCAAAGAGTTCAAAGTGTTTTGTTTGATGAAAGCAGAGCCATCAACAAATACATATACAAATATTTGAGCCATACTATGGGAAAACAGGGTTTACTGCATCTCCATGATGCATTATACCAAGCAAGTTATCACATAATTATGGATGCATAAAAACTGTTTTGTCTAACAACCAACTTAATCATGAGGAAGAATGGTCCTTGGACATGCATAAAATTTACCAAAAGCAAGCAGTTTTGAAATAGGTCAGCCTGCATGGACTGCAATTAGGCTGACATAGGTTGATACTATTTGGAGATGCATTAGACCCCCTTTTCAGAGCATGGCCTACAGATATATATCTTTATCCCTTCCTTTTATGGTCATACAAGCCCTTTGAGTGCCAAGCCCAACACTGATTGAATCTGCAAAAGGTGTAGATCAAGATCAGATTCTACAAAACATGATCAATGGTCTTAGTTCTTCACTGCCCCATATCATGAAAGGTGTTTTTACAAAAAGAAGAATTTTCAAAATATTTTTTTTTTTCCCAAAAGGATGAATTTCCATTTCATAATCAGCACTTAAACTCTTTACCAAACGGCAAAATTTTAGGCCCTTCCAGATTGACAGATTTTGCAGACAACAAATTAAATGTGGCTAAAATAATAGATTTTTTTTCTTTGATTGGGTAGAAAAAATTGTAGGAAAAGGAGAAAAATGCTGGTTACCAGCAATTTTCTCCTATTCCCATAATGTTTTTAAAAGTTCTCCTCCTCAAAGTTGTTAAAATGTGGGTTTGTGTGGTAAAGAATTTAAGAGAAAACTTCTCTTTACTCCTTTACACTGTGGGAAATGGAGAAAATTCTGGTAACCAGCATGTTCTTTTTCTCACATGTTTTTAATCTTTTCATCAGCAAATCTCATCATTTTATCCTATCAAATTTAAAATATCATCTGCAAATGCCTTCAAAATGGACAAGTCTAAAATTGTATCTTCCACTAAGGAGTTCAGGTAATAAAATAACTATGAAAGAAAGGTTTCCCATCTATAGCTCTTTACCAAAGGAAAAGATCTGAGACTAGTCCAAATTGAAAGCATTTGCAGACGACAAAATAAATGTGACTGAAAAATTGAAATTTATTTTGGGCAGGGTAGGAAAACATTGTGGGAAAAGGAGAAAATGCTGGTTACCAGCATTTTCTCCTTTTCCTACAATTTTTTCAAAGGTTTCTTTCTCAAGCCTAAGTCAGAATTGTGTGGTAATGTGCTAAAGATATATTTATATATTATTGTTGGTATCAGATTTATTTTTGCATAGCAGTGCTAGGAAAATGGATAATATTTTTACAGTGAACAGCATTTGATTTTTTATCCTTTACCTAACAATTCTCAGTTGTAACAACTTATAGAAACACTTTGAAAACAATGTGGGAAAAAGAGAAAATGCTGGAAATGTTTTCAATTTGCTTGAGTCTAAAATTATGTCGTTTGGTACAGAGTTAAATCACAGTTATCCGACATTGTGATACCATAACGTGTTGATGTCTGTGAAATAATCAGGTTCAAATTTTAGATGAGTAAGAAATAAAGTGAGGACACAATAAAATGAGGACAAGTGAATAATGGACAAAAAATGAAATGAGGACAAAATGAATTGAGGACAACTAAAACATTGACAAAAGAGAAATGAGGACAAAATGAAATAAGATTAAAAAAAAAACTAAAGGAGATAAAAACTTAAACAAGGACAAAATAAAATAAGGACAAAATGAAATGAGGTAAAAAAAATTAAAAGAGGTAAAAAATTAAACAAGGCAAAAATGAAATGTGGACAAAAATG
This sequence comes from Hippopus hippopus, assembly GCA_946811185.2. Classification (NCBI taxonomy): domain Eukaryota; kingdom Metazoa; phylum Mollusca; class Bivalvia; order Cardiida; family Cardiidae; genus Hippopus; species Hippopus hippopus. Next base: position 3,529,810 of record OX328109.1, read on the forward strand.
AAATGAGGACAAAAATAAATGTGGACAAAAATGGAATGTGGACAAAAATGAAATGAGGACAAAATGAGGACATGAGGACAATATGAGGACAAGACAGCATCTTCAACTTACCAATGATGAGGATGGTAATGAGACAAGCCAAAATGGCCGCCACTTTTACAGAGTGTTTACAGAACACCCGTATCTCTATGGTTTCATACTTGTTACTATAACAACACTGGATAGTGTACAAATAGCAAATGATTGGCTGTTTTTCAAGGATGTCTACACACTGGACAAAGGTCTGGTCTACGGACCTTTAAATGCATACATTTTGATGCTGATCCTTCTAATTTGTGGACTCGGAACTCTTATATTCTTGTTTGAAATACTTAATCTCTTCTATGATGTGTGCTCGGGAAAACCATGGATATCTATCGAAGTTTCATTTGTAATCACAGTCTGGTTCCAAGAACTCCCCATGATAACAGCCAGTTTTGTGATCACCTTGTGTCATAATGAACCAGTCAGCTACTTCCAGCTGATCAAAGCACTGTTGGTAATGGTTTCCATACCCTTAAAGATCATCATTCCCTTGATTCACAAACATGTTGACAAAACTAATGCAGAGAGCACAGGAAAATGTAAATACATTAGTAAGGGCTTTCTGGCAGCTGGTTTGTGCTTACTGATGTGTGGTTCAGTTGCCATTTTTATTTTCACTCATGTTATCGCAACAGATGAACGCCAGTTCAGATTTAGACTTCCAGAAGAGATTTGGGCTGGAAAATTTGCATACAATAAATATTTCACAAATGTTGGAATATATTTCCATCATGTCAATATTGAAAATGAAAACGTAACTAGCAATGATATATGGTTAAAACTTGCCGAAATTCATGACTTTTTTGACAATGATATCATACATGTGAAAATTTCTTACATTGAAGATAATGGTAAAATACAGAAACTCATGTTAACAGGCTTTAATGAAACCAGTCTAATGTTTACTGAATGCTACAATCAAGGAGTTGGTGGAATTAAAACCAGTCCACATGATACATGTACCCCTGACTTTATTTCGAACACAGAAAACCATGAAAGACTTGCTTTCAAATTCTACTTCATCAGACCAAAGCCAAGCCTTCTTCTTGGCAACATCGTTTATAACGTCAAGTACCTCAAAGATTCTGTGTGTTGGACAATTACTTCTAACGAAACAGACATATTTTATCCACAACTTAAAAACGGAAACTATGACAAACTTGGACAACTTATGTATCTGAAACACCAAGCCATCATTTCAAATACACAAAGACTGGTTCATGAAAAAATATCCAGAGATTCTACGCCCTATTTTCTGCAGACAACAAACCATTCTTTACAAACAGCAGACGACATCTGGATTACAGGGATGTACGGATGCGACTGTACCGGACAGAAAGGGCCAGTCATGGATAGCGGCATGCGGGTGGAGTGCTGATAATGTAAAGTCGTTATCAACAATCCTATGTTCAAACAATCCTGAAAAAAAGGCTTTCGAAAACATTGTGGGAAAGGCGAAAACGATGGTAACCAGCACTGTGTCCTTTTCTAACAATGTTTTACCCTGTCCAAGACAAATATTACTGAGCCATGCCCAGTGAAGGGGGGGGGGGGGCGGGTTGATGCATCTGTAAAGAGTAGCGACTCGGATCAGCCTGCACAGTCCGCACAGGTTGACCTAGGTCAATACCTTTTTGCTACTGGTAGCAAATACTAAATGACAAAATTTCAGACAGGTCTAGATTCAATGCATTTGCAGACCACAAATAAAATGACACACAAATGATGGGATTTATATCAGAAAGGGTAGAAAACATTGGGAAAATAGGAGAAAATGCTTGTTAACTGCATTCTCTCCTTTTTCCAACAATGTTTTCAAAAGTTTTCTTCTTCATGGTCATTAAAACTCTGGACTGTGTGGTAAAGGGTTAAACAGCACTGAGAAAAAAGGCTTTTGAAAATGTTGTGGGAAAAGGAGACAATGCCGATAACCAATAATTTCTCCCTTGTTCACAATGTTTTACAATGTACAAAATAAATCCTCTTATTTTAGCTATCATATTCTTTCCAAGCCACTGGCTGCTTTCCCACATTAGCATCATTGAAACAATGGTCCCACTGTTCAGGATACATTCTTGACACCAATAATAGTTCTAGTGAAATGTATAACAGGTTGTGAAAAGTACCGTTTATGAAACTTGCATAAAATAAAATGTCTGCACACCACATAATTTACATGATTTCAGATTTTTTATCTACATTACATGATTGTTAGGTACACTATTTTCAACAGTTTTTCAGTCCATATCAAGGGAATAGGTCCCTTTTTATATATGTATTTCTTGGGTTTCACCTTTACTGGGCTAGGGTCCTGCAGTGCATTGCCAAAGGACATTCCATCATGAACAGCCCCTATCTTCAGGGAACAAAACAGGATTTTCTCATTACACACCCAATACCTTAATCCTTTATGGAACAATTTCAGGTTTTAATTATACTGGGAAAAAGGCGGTTTAAAAATATTGTGGGAAAAGGAGAAAATGGTGGCGGCAAGCCTTTTCTCCTTTTTCCACAATGTTTTTTGTTGTTGTTGTTGTTCACTTGTTTGTTTTTATGGTATTTGATGTTGTTTCTAATATGGCCTGCAACACACGAAAAGGGGCATTCAGACATTTGCGTAAAGTATCGTCTCGGATCAGTCTGCGCAGACTGCGCAGACTGATCTGAGACGACACTTTAGGATTACACTCGATTTTGTCCTACAGTAGACTTGCACAAAACAGAAAATTACATAAGAATGGAAAGTGTTGTCTCGGAGTAGCCTTCGCTGGCTGCGCACGCTGATCCGAGATGACATTTTATGCAAATGTCCAAATGCCCTTTTTTGCCTGTTGCAGGCCATATTATTTCAGTTATATTGCTAGAGGTAGTGCAACTATCCATGCTTTCCTGGAGTTTCTTTTACCAGTACTTTGCACAATACTCTCAAGCCACTGGCCGCTTTCCCACATAAGCGTTGTTGAAACAATGAATTCTCTCGCAAATGACTATCATCAATCTTTGGAAAGAATGTGGCCTAGCTGGAGATTGGAATCAGTTATACCCTGATTTCAAGTCCCAGGATACTTTGCTCAGTATTCCCACATAGTTTCCTACCCTTTCAAGGACTAATCCCATCATCTGGGCGACAATTTATTTTGTACTCTTCAATTGCTCTCAATTTGGGCAGGTCTAAAACGCTTGTCGTCTCGTAAATGTTTAACCATTAAGCCATGAGGCTCCACTTCCCAAAGTTTCATTTCCAGCCAGTTCTATTTTGCACAAGAAAGATAATTACCATATAAGTGGGTAGAAAGGATTTTTTTTTGGCTTATCTCCCTTGCACTTAAATCTCTAACTGTTTACCAGACCAAAAAAAAAATGTCCTTGTCTAGGAAAATTCATAGGTTGCCCAAAACTTGACATATGTCTTTGAAAGAGAATCAATGTTATGGCAAAAGAAGGAAAAATTACATTGTTTTCTGCCCTTTCAAATGATCCAATCATTTGGTAAACATTTTGTAAGCTGTCTGAAAACGCTGTCAATTTAGACTAGTCTATAATTTTGTTGTTTGGTACAGAGTTAACCCTTTACCACACAGTCGCGAGTTTTAACGACCTTAAAAGGGTAGCCTTTTGAAAACATTGTGGGAAAAGGAGAAAATGCTGGTAACCAGCATTTTCTCCTTTTCCCACAATGTTTTCCACCCTATCAAATACAATAAACACCATTTAAGTTATATTTAAGTTGTCGTCTGCAAAAGCTTTCGTCTAGTTTGAAATTTTTTCATTTGGTAAAGGGTTAAACTCAGTCTCATTGCAAGAAGGAAGTTAAACCCTTCACCATACAATCCCGAATTTTACCAAACCTGAAAAAAAAAAAAAAAAAAAAAAAAAAAAAAAAAACAACTTTTGAGAACATTGTGGGAAAAGGAGAAAATGCTAGTAACCAGCATTTTCTCCTTTTTCCAAAATGTTTTCCATCTTTTATGAGACAAATCCCATCATTTTTTTGTGCTACATCTGATTCTAATTTAGCATCTACAAAATGCTTTCATTTTGCACAGTCTAAAATTTTGTCATACAGTAAAGAGCTAAAGTTGTATTCATTGCGTAAGTAATTTGTATTGATGGTATGGCATATTTCACGTCAAGTTGCCCACCGCTGCAACAGCAGGCAAAAGATTAGCAGGCAAACTGGCTTGTACGAAGTCCTTCCACATCTCCTTCTTGGGATTAAACCTTTTACAAGGCAATCTCATGTTTTAACGAATCTGAGGAAGAAGGCTTTTGAAAACATTGTGGAAAACGGAGATAATGCTGGTAACCAAATTTTCTTTATTTTAAAGTAACACAACTTCTGATTGGCTAAGCCATATAGTTTAGCCAATCAGAAGTTGTGTTACTTTTAAATTTAGAAAATCTTGGTGAATATGGACCTCACCAAACATGCTACAGGGCCTCGGCTTGGATACATCTTGACCTTTATGTGTCAGACGACAAAACATAGGGGCTAACAAAGCTCCTCTCTGTACGTAAAATGAAGCTGTTTGTCCAAACTGTAGATTGCTCAGTATGACCATCATGATTCTCAACATCTAACTTCAGCTTGTCAAAATCTTGCCTTATTTTGATAAAACTGTCAACAGTTTACCAAAGAGCAAAATTGTAGACTCGTCCAAAATCAAAGAATTTGCAGATGACAAATTATATGTGGCTCAAATAATTAGATTTTTCTGTGAAATGTTAGAAAACACTGTGGGAAAAGGAGAAAATGCTGATAACTAGCATTGTCTCCTTTTCTAACAATGTTTTCAATGCCCTCTTCTTCACAGTTACAGGGAGACGAAACATTCAAGCAAAAAAAAAAAAGCCTGTTGAAAACACTGTAGTAAGAGGAGAAAATGCAATTAACCAGCATTTTCTCCTTTTTCCACAATGTTTTCTTTCCTTCAAAAAATCAAATTTCAGCTTTTGAGTCACATTTACTTTGTTGTCTGCAATTGATTTCCATTTGGACGAGTGAATTATTTTGTCGTCTGGCATAGAATTAAGAACTTGTTGACCTTCGGCTAGAATGAATGAATGATTGATTGATTGATTGATTGATTGAATGGTGTTTTACACTGCTTTTAACATTATTTCAGTCATATGGTGACAGCTCAAACATTCATGTATTTCCTCGGGTACATCAGTACTAGGCTAGGGCTCTGAAGTGTCTTGCCAAAGGACACTACCACGAAAAATCCGGTGGATCCAGTGAGGCTTGAACTCAGGGCCTCTAGGTCAAGAGTCCTGCACTTTACCACCGAGCTACGCAGGAACCCCTTTGGTTAGAATGAGTATCATCACTTGCTCTACAATAACATTTTAAAAGACAACAAAATTTGGACCTACCCAAATCCGAAGGATTTGCAGACAAAAAACTTGAATTTGATCAAAATTACTGGATTTATCTTTGATAGGATAGAAAATTTTGTGGGAAAGGGAGAAAATGTTCATTACAGGCATTTTCTCCTTTCACCACCATGTTTTCAAAGTTCCTTCTGCGGGTCATTTCATTGTTTACCAAACAATCCCGGGTTTTCATGACTCTGAGAAAGAAACCTTTTGAAAACATTGTGGGAAAAGGAGAAAATGCTGGTAACCAGCATTTTCTCCTTTTCCACAATGTTTTCTAACTTTCCCAGAACAAGTTTCATTTTTTAAGCCACATTCATTTTGTCGTCTGAAAATGCTTTCAATTTGGACAAGTCTAAAATTTTGTCGTATGGTAAAGAGTTAAGCCCCCTTTTCACAGCATTATGTGCGTTGCAAAAGCCTCCACTTCACAGTTGTCTGTTTGGCGAAGTTTGATATAGGATTAAAAATAAAGTTTTAGGTTTGTCAAAATTGATTTTGATAAAAATATTTATCATCTGCAAGAGCTAAAACTTTCAATATGCAGGACCTTAGTGCCCTTACTGCAGATAAGCCCTACAACTGATCTAATAAAAAAGGTTATGTCAGACTAATAGGGAATTTTTATCAGCTTATAACAAAACAGCATGCTATGTGAAGGTCAGAGTAGACCGGGGTTTGAAGTTAAACTAGTCATAATTTGATTTCTACAAGAATAAGGTAAGTGATTTCTTTTTTTCCTTTTATGTTTCTTAACCTTTTATCAAAAAACAAAAATTTGGACTCTTTGAAATCCATAGCGTTTGAAAGCAACAAATCAAATGTGACTCAAATGGTAGAAATTGTTTTGAAAAAGTAAAAAAATATGTGGGTAAAGGAGAAAGCGCCGGTTGCTAGCATTTTCTCTTTTCCTACAATGTTTTCACAAGGCTTCTTCTTCCGGGTTGTTAAAACTTGGTATTGTGTGGCAGAGGGTTTAATAGCTAGATGAATTAACTCTTTGCAAAACGACAAAATTTTAAACTTTTCAAAATCAAAAACATATGCAGATAACAAAATAAATGTGACTCAAAAATGGAAATTTGTTTCAGGAGAGGTACCAGCATCTTCTTTTCCTGTTATATTTTCAAAAGCCTTCTACCTTAGGGCTGGCCTAGCCACGGTAGCTCAGTCGGTAGCTTGCAGGACTTGAGAACAGGGGGTCATGGGTTCCATCCCTGGCTCTGCCAATTTCTTTCCGAGGACTGATGATAGTCATTGCGACAGGATCATGCAGAAAAAGATTAAACCGTTACCAAACAATCCAGAGATTTAACAAACCTGAGAAAGAATGCCTTTTGAAAATATTGAGGGAAAACGATAAAATGCTGTTAACTAGATTTTTCACCTTTTTCCACAGTGTTTTCCACCCAGTCTTTTTCTCCTTTTCTCACAGTGTTTTCTACCCATTCTAAGATGAATTTCATCTTTGGAGCCACCTGTAATGTGTTGTCTGCAAATACTTTCAAGTTGGACATGTCTAAAATTTTGTTGTCTGGTTAAGAGTTAACTCTTTACCACACAATCCCGACTTTTAACAACCCTGAGAAAGAAGCCTTTTGAAAACATTGTGGGAAAAGGAGAAAATGCTGGTAACCAGCATTTTCTCCTTTTACCACAATGTTTTCTACCCTTCCCAAACCAAATTTCAATTTTTCAGTCACATTTATTTTGTCGTCTGCAAATGCTTTCAATTTGGACCCATCTAAAATTTTGTTGTCTGGTTAAGAGTTAAAGTTATCACAAAAGAACTGAATTTTAGGCTCATCCGTATTGGAAGCATCTGCAGATGATTAATTAGATTTATCTCTAATAATGTGACTTGTTTTTTTGAAAGGGCAGAAGACATTGTGCAAAAAAGAAGAAAAAAGCTGCTTGCTTCTTCTTAGTTGCAAACACAAGTGCTTACCTGCCAAAGGTGTTAAGCAATCTATTACTGAGTGGATAAAATGGATATTTTCAGTAAAAAAGAAAGATGTAAATATTACTAGGTATTACCAATTTAGTTTTTTACCAAACAGCAAAACTCGGACTAGTCCAAATTGAAAGTATTAGCAGACAACAAATTAAACGCAGCTCAAATACTGAATTTTACCTTATGAAGGATAGAAAACATTGTGGAAAAGGAGAAAATGCAAGATACCAAGACTTTCTCCTTTCCCCACCATGTTTTCTAAAGCCCTTTCCAAAGTCTTCTTCTTCAAGGTTGCTAAATCTCGGGATAGTGCGGTAAAGTGCTCACAAATTTAGTATTAAGGATAGGGCACCCTAATGCCGATTCCCGTAACATTGTCTTTAATCGTCGAAAAACCTACGGATTCGGCTAAGACTCTGGTAATCCGTAATCATTCCGCAGATAGATGCTGATTCCCCACATCAATTACAGATTACCCAAGTCTTAGCCGAATACATACGATGAAAGGCGACGTTACAGGAATCCCATTAGGATTCCCTATCCTTAAGTGAATAAATTTTTTTTGTAGTAAACAGATTAGATCAAACACTAATAAAACTCTTTATCAAACAACAAAATTTTACACTTGTCCACATTGAAAGCATTTACAAACAACAATGTGGCTCAATTGCCGGGATTTGTATGCAAATGGGTAGAAAAGAGTGTATTAAAGGAGAAAGTGCTGGTTAAAGATGCCCGTCTACAGCCGGTAAGCAAAAACGCTCTTAAATTTCAAACAATTTAGAATGGTACAGAAATCAGTCCTTTGTGTAAACATGGATAAATAACTGACATATATGGTGTAATTGAAAAAAAAGAAACACAGAGATTTGTATCAGAAACCGAACATTGGTCAGAAGAAAACTGGCTGACAATCGAAGCTGTAAACAATGGCGGTGCGTCACAGAAATTTATCGTTGGTTTCCGCCTACAGTCGGATACGGTGTAATTTGCATATAGGTCGCGACCTCCGTCTGAAAATCGAGGCTGTAACAGAGAAGCCTCCATTTTCCTTTGTTTACCTCATTAGACGCAGGGCGAAGGTCAAATATAGTCACGTGACAGAATGCATGATCTTCATACGAATCTACTCGAGTGTATAACGGATATATCGAAAGCTTCGATTCAAAAACCGGAAACGACGAGTCTGTTTACATGGAAGGCCGCAACTCAGCGAAATGCATATTCTATCGACCGTAATCTAAGCAACCTTGCAACCGTCAGGCGCAATATTTGGTATGAAGGTATAAGAATGACTATAGTTTGATAAAATAAAGACAAAATGAGTTAAAACTGGCTGAAAATGAGTACAAGGGCCTCTTTAACAGCGTTTTCTCCTTTTCCCACAATGTTTTCAAAGAGCTTCTTCCACAGGGTCGTTAACAGTATAGATTGTTTGGTTAACCTGGTTAAGGCTTATTTGATCCTAATTCTAAGTTGCTAGCTCAAATCCCCAGCTCAGGAGGATTGACAATAGTCATGGCGACATGACTCAATCCTCTCACACCGCTGATCATTGTTTTTAGACACTTGTTATGAAGAAAAGCAGCCAGTGGCTTGGGAAGCATACTGTGCATACTGCTGGTAACAGGAAATCTAGGAAAGCATGGATAGGTGCACTGGATGCCATGATATAACTGAAATAATGCTGAAAACAACATTAAATGCCATACAATCAATCTATCATTGATCCCTATTCACATGAAATACTGAATTATGCAGATATAAGATCAGATAGAATGTGTTGTGTGCAGTACTAATCTTCGTCTTCACTGTTTTCAAATGCACCATTTCAACCTCTTGTTAAATCTTTAGCAGCCATAAAAATTTTCGATTTGTCATTTTGATCATTTGCATTCGAAAAATTAAATCTGGCCCAAAACATGATATTTGCCTTTAAAAAAGAAGAAAAGATGGGTTATGATAATGCTTCATTTTTCCACCTTATTTTCACAAGTCTCCTTTCTCAGTTTCACAAAAACATGGGATTGTCTGGTACAGACTGATCCTTAACCACACTATCTCGACTTACATCGACTGCAACAGGGAAGGCCCTTGAAAACATTGTAGGAAAAGAAGAAAATGCTGCTTATCAGCATTTTCTTCTTTTCCCACAATGTTTTCTGCCCCATCACAGACAAACCCCATAATTTGATTCAATCTTTGCTTGTAGTCTGCAAATGCTTTTGAATTGGTCAAGTGTAAAATTTTGTCATGTGGTGAAGGGTTAAAAAAGCATTTTTCTGAGAAGTAAAGTCAGTTCTTACCACACAACTCCTTGAGTAAAACCAGCCTTCATTTTCATTGCTAAACTCAAGTGCTTTACACTTGACCAAAACAACAAAATTTTAGACTTGTCCAGTTTGGAAGTACTTGCAGATGACAAAATTCATTTTACTCAAAACATGAATTTTGTTTTTCAAACAGAAGGAAACATTTTGGGAAATGGAGAAAATGCTGGTCACCAGCATTTTCTCCATTTCCCAAAATGTTTTCAAATGGCTTCTTCTTCAGGGTCGTGAAGCCAGGATTGAATGGAAAAGGGGCTGACCCTGAACCAAACAACAAAATGTAAGAGTGGTCCATATCGATACCATTTGCAGTCAACAAATTCAATCTTGTTAAAATGATATCTGTCTTTGATAGGGTAGAAAACTTTATGGGGAAAGGAGAAAATGCTGGTTACCAGCATTTTTCTCCATTTCCCACAATGTTTTGAAAAGCTTTTTTTTTTTAGTGCCTTTAACCATTAAAACCCTGGAACCAACTTAACTTATTTTTGCAGAAAGTGCCGATCAAAATCAGACTGCACAGATCATGCAATCTGATCTGTGATCTGCACTATCTGCTACTATGTTACATATTTTAACAGAAACAAATTTGAAATGGCACTATTTCGGGCTGTTTTTTTTTCCCCAATTCAAATTCAGTGCATTAACCCTTTACCAAATGACAAAATTTTAGACTGGTCCAAATCGAAAGCATTTGCAGACGACAAAATTAATGTGACTCAAAAATTGAAATTTGTTCTGGGAAGGGTGGAAAACATTGTGGGAAAGGAGGAAATGCTGGTTACCAGCATTTTCTCCTTTTCCCACAGGGTTTTAAAAGGCTTCTTTCTTAGAGTCATGAAAACCCAGGATTGTTGGGTAAGGAGTAAAGTGTTAAAACTCTGGGCTATGTGGTGAAGAGTTGATTGTAACAAAGCTAAAATTGTTACAAGAAGGCAGTTATTTTTTCACACTAAAAAAATAACTTTTCTTGCTTGTTTTTATGGTATTAAACTCTTTACCAGGTGACAAAATTTTAGACTTGTCCGAATTGAAAGCATTTGCAGACGACAAATCCACTGTAACTCAAAACTTGATATATGTCTTGCATAGAGTAGAAAACATTGTGGAAAAGGTAGAAAATGCTGGTTTTCGAAAGCCTTTTCCTCAGGGTTGTCAAAACATGGGATTGTGTAGTAAGAGTGAAAGCCCTTTTCAAAATTTATTTCAGTTATACCACAGCCACCAGTTAACCTATCAGTGATTTCCTGCAGTTCCTTTTACCAGTACTTTTCCAAAGCCACTGGCCGCTTTCCCACAAAACCATTGTCAAAATCATGTCGAGGCATGAATGAATTCTATTGCAATGATAAAAATTCTATAGAAAAGGATGGGATTTGTCTATGAAAAGGTAGAAAACTTTGTGGAAAAGGGAGAAATTGCTGGTTACCAGGATTTTCTCCTTTTCCCCACAATGTTTTCAAAAGCCCTCTTGTTCAGGGTCCTTTAAACAGGATTGTAACAACGACCTTAGGGTAACAACAAACTTAGGACCATTATCAAGTACAAAATGCAATTTTTATCTAATCAGCTGATTTAACTGTTTGCATGATTGTATTGTAACAAATTATCTTACTATCATTCGTGACAGAGGCACTAAAAATAGACAAAGATAAATTTTCCAGCATACATCACACTTTTTTTTAATTAAAATGTTTCTATATAGATATATTGTTTGCCTTATCCAACCAAGGTAAGCCATTTAAATAAAAAAATAAATACCATATTTCTCCTAATAAAAGCTCTGGGTGCTATGCAAAACATAGATAGGGAGCCTTTATTTTGTACCCAGTTTGCAAAGCAAAAAGTTTGTCCAATTTTGTATTTCTTTGTGTTTTAGTGATTGTTAAGAGGAAACATTAATCAAATTAGAGGAAATATTCATCAAATTCTTCAAATATTGTCATTTTAATTAACTAATATACATTAGGTTATCATGATTTCATGTTTTTCGGGGGGGGGGGGATATATTTGCATTAAGCAGCATCTATTAATTACTTTTTAACAGACAACAAAATTACAAAATTCAGGACCTGTCCATACTGACAGCATTTGCAAACAATTATTTAGCTCTAAAAATGAGCTCTGTCTTTAGAAGGTAGAAAAACATTACGGGAAAGGAAGAAAAATGCTGGTCACTGATTGCATTTTCTCAATCTCCCAAAATGTTTTTCTACCCCATCATTGACAATTCCTATCATTTCAGCCGGGTTTATTGCCTTTTGCAAGAGCTTCAAACTTGAGCAAGCCTACAGTACTGTCATCTGATATAGAGTGAAACAAAATGAAAATAATAAATATCTTTTATTTATTTCATACTTTACAAGTTCTGTTTATAAATCTAAACCAGATCAGGCAAGAAAAGTTTTAAAGACCTGTCAGCTAAAGGCTAACTTTATCAGTAACTACCAAACTGATTTGAGAAAATCAATTTTAAATCTGGGTCAATCAATAACTTACTGGTACTTTTTACCTTTTTTTTTTATTTTTACTATTAGGTCAAAGTGTGCAAATGTTTTCCATATGGTCACATGTGACAGTTTGACATTTGGAAACAGTTAAGTCAAAATGAATTTGTCATCTGCAAAATTTAATGCTTTCAATTTGGTCAAGTGAAATATTTTGTCTTTTGGTAAAAAATAAAGCCACACTGAATTTGTTGTCTGCAAACACCTTCAATTTGGTCACATGTAACATTCTGACATTTGGTAAAGAGTGAAGCCACATTTAATTTATCATCTGCAAAAACTTTCAATTTGGACAAGGCTAGCATTTTGTTGTTTGGTAAAGTGTAAAAGTTCTATAAATCAAGGACAAACATACTGATAAGAGGGACAAACATTCCATAAACCACGGACACATCACATCAAAGCTATGGTCAAAATCTACCCAGTAAGATAAGTTCGATAAGCCTATACTGCATTCAAACATGTTTAACTCTTTACCAAATAATATAAATCTTGACATGTACAAACTGAAAGCATGTGCAGATGACAAAAAAAATGTGACTGAAAAATTGAAATTTGTTCAGGGAAGGGTAGAAAAAAAGGAGAAAATGCTGGTTACCAGCATTTTCTCCTTTTCCCACAAGGTTTTCTAAAGGCTTTTTTCTCAAGGTCGTTAAAAGTGGGGTTGTGTGGTAAAGGGTTACCTTTTCTCTCAATGTTTTGAAAAGGCTTCTTCCTCAGGGTTGTTGAAAGTCGGGATTGTGTGGTACAGGGTTACCTTTTTAGCAAACAATGTAAATCTTTACTTATCCAAGTTAAAAGCATTTGTAGACAATAAATTAAAGGTTAATCCAATGATTGGATTTGCTTTTGAAAGAGTAGAAAACATTGTTGGAAAAGGACAAAAATGCCAGCATTTTCTTCCTTCTCCAAAAATGTTTTCTACCCTCTCGTGGACAATTTCTATCAATTGAGACAGATTAAATATGTCCTCTGCAAGCGCTTCAAATTTTCTACTTTTCTGATAATGTTTTCAAAATCTGTCTTCCTATTGGTCACAAATTCTTTGACTGAGCCAAACTGACAACAATTCCAGACTACAAATTAAATATGTTGCAAACGTTATTTTCTGTATTGATAGTGTAGAAAACCTTGTGGGAAAAGGAGAAAATGCTGGTTACTAGCATTTTCTCCTTTTTCCACAATGTTTTCAAAAGCCTTATCAGTCCAGGACATTAAAATTCAGAATTGTATGATAAAGGTTTAATTCCTTTCCAATTACAACTTTTTGGACATGTCCAAATCCAAAGCATATGCAGAAGACATAATTATTAACTTCTGCACAAATGGTGGAAATTGTCTTCAAATGGCTAGATAACATTTGGAGAAAAGGAGAAAATGCTGGTTAACAAAATGTGTTAAATAGAGGATCTTACATGAGTGTTTATGTATTATCATTTTTATCAAACGAGTTGACTAAAATTGTATGACGCGAGCCTTGGCGAGCGTCAAATACATTTTAGTCAACGAGTTTGATAAAAATGATAATACATAAACACGAATGTGAGATTCTATTTATCACATAAAACGAATGATAGACAGAAAAATATCCCGCATCATCACCTTCAGCTTTTATACCGTTCACGGGTCCATGTTTACGTTGTAGTTTGGTTTCAAATGTGTACATACGCAACTAGATAGTTCTGTGACATTTACACCAAAAAAAGAGTGAAATAGTTTGTAGAGGGGTTAAGTCCACCTATTTGCGCAATAATATTGATTTTAAGAGACTTTTGCTGCATTTCTTGGTTTTTATCAAACATGAAAATCAAAAACTTATCACGCGTATACGTCTTAGCAACAGTGACGTCATTTTTCCCCGAAATGGCGTAACAGTACAAATTCCCGCACAAACTGTGGTTGGTTTCTCTTGCTTCACGCACTTGTGACTGAAAACTGATCAGAACCGGGACCCAAAAAACAATAATACACTAGTGTATTATCAAAAATAAGGGTTTAATACACTGCCAGAGGAGGTTTTATGTGATAAAAACTCTATTCCTCAGGGTTGTTAAAACTTTGGGGTGGTTTGATAATGGGTCAACCCTCTACCAAACAGTCGCATGTTCTAAAGATCCTGACAAAGAAAGCTTTTGAAAACATTGTGAGAAAAGGAGAAAATGCTTGTAAGAAGCATTTTCTGCTTTACCCATATTATTCTACCCTTCTTAGAATAAATTTCAATTTTTGAGTCAAATTTTGTCATCTGCAAATGCTTTCAAGAGGAAAAGTCTAAAAAATTTCATTCTTTGGTAAAGAGCTGAGGCTTTAATGTGTAGACTGACTTTAAACAACAGACAAACACTAGAAGAGAAAGTGCTTGACATAATATAAAAATGCTTGTAATTTTTTTTAACTCTTTACGCCACAAGCAAAGTATAAACTTGCCAAAATTGAAAGCATTTGCAGACGACAAATTAAAAGTAGCTAAAAATGATGGACTTTGATAATGCAGAAAACATTGTGAGAAAAGGAGAAAATATTGGTTACCAGCATTTTCTCCTTTTCTTACAATGCTTTCAAAAGGCTTCTTCCTCTGGGTTGTTAGAACTCGGGATTATTTGGTAAAGGGTTAAAAAATTTGTGTTACAAGTAACGAATTGCAACAACAAGCATATAAGATAGGCTATTCAACCTGTAGCACAGGCATCTTGCAAGGCCACCCTATGCAGACAATCAGTCTGGGGCATCCATCATTTCAACAAGAGGGCCATGATGGCCCTGTATCGCTCCACTGGCTAATACGTTAAATCCCTACATGCCAAACATTACAATACTTGGCCAATTGGTTTTGAACATAAGACCCCTGTGACAGGACTAAAATTGGTAGCCTAGTTCATATGGTTAGTAACAAGAAGATTTCTAAAGATTTCACTATATAAGCCCATGTAAAACATCTGACCCCTCAGGATGAATCAAATTCCACCCTAGGGCTTAATTTACGCACTCTTGGTGAAGGCCCTCTAGATATAGCTACATGCAAAATTTAGTAGCCCTACGCTTTATGAATAAGTACAGGGAGATTTCTTAAGTTTTCTCCATATAAGCCCATGTAAAACTTGTGACCCCCGGGGCAGGGCCAATTTTGACCCCAGGGCTATAATTTGGGCACTCTTGGTAGAGGCCCACTAGATAAAGCCACATGCAAAATTTGGTAGCTCTAGGCCTTATGGCTAGGTACAGGGAGATTTCTAAAGTTTTCCCTAAATAAGCCCATGTAAAACTTGTGACCCCCGGGATTGGGTCAAATTTGACCCAAGGGCTATAATTTGGGCACTCTTGGTAGAGGCCCACTAGATAAAGCCACATGCAAAATTTGGTAGCCCTAGGCCTTATGGCTAGGTACAGGAAGATTTCTAAAGTTTTCCCTATATAAGCCCATGTATAACTTGTGACCCGCGGGGCGGGGTCAAATTTGACCCCAGGGCTATAATTTGAAGAAACTTGATAAAGGCCCACTAGACAAAGCTACATGCCAAATTTGGTAGCCCTAGGCCTTATGGTTTCAGACAAGAAGATTTTCAAAGATTTCCAGTATTTTTAAGTTTTGTTGCCATGGCGACCAGAGTTTTTGAAGGAATCAAATTCTTTCAAGAAATTCTGAAGAGGACCATGGCAGGATCATTTCTGTGAAGTTTCATCAAAATTGTATGGGTTGTTTCAGAGAAGAAGATGTTTAAAATAAAAGTTAACGCACGGACGGATGCATGACGGACAACGGGCCATGACATAAGCCTGCTGGCCTTCGGCCAGTGGAGCTAATAAAACCATGGCAATCAGCTTTGGATTATATACCTACAACAGCATCCCTAAGTCGTTACTTAGCCTTCTGTCATTTGCATATTTTAAACGGAGTTAATTATGGTAGACATAGTATTATTAACCACAGAGACTTAAAAAGTTATACTTGTACTGCATAGGGTATTTTCCCTAACCATTTCACTTTCTTTGATAAACCCTCCAGTTTGACTCATATGTAAGAAAATGCAGCAAATTTTGCTGACACTGAAAACATGTTTTGAATTACGTCTAAAACTCGTCTTGCCTTCTTTATCATTCCAGATAAGTGTAATAAGCACTTAAGAGAAATCAATGCATCCAGATGGCTGTCCAAGATAAAAAGCAATCGAATAAATCATATGGTACAACACAGATCCAGTTAAAACCCCTCAAACCGTCACAGGTGGCAGATTGCAGTTGTGAAGACAGAGAGAAAGATGGTAACATAATTGACGAAATTCCCTGTTGTGGAAAACTTCACGATAAATTCTGGTTCAAGCTTCTTGTATTCTTTCTTGTCCTTGGCCTAGATACTGCTGATCTGATCAGTGATTGGCTGCTCTACCACGACGTCTCTCAGACTGAGGAAGGGCTGGTCTATGGACCCGTAAATGACGCTACAAAGTATTCCTTGTTGACCTTCTCAATCATTGGCTCTTTGACCTTCACCTTTGAGGTCATCAATCTTTGGCTTGAAATATTCCGTCGGAAACCATGGATAGATTCTGATCTTCTGTCTGCTACTATTGTCTGGATCGAAGATGTCCCACAGATTATTATCAACGTTGTCATTGTTGCGTGTCGTGAAGATGCCATTAGCTATTTCCAGCTTGTTAAAGCTTCTGTGATAATCCTTGGCTGTGTGATCAGGGTCATTGTCTCCCTAATTAAATACTGCGGTAAAAAAGCACGCCGTGACCTGGAATGTGCCAGTGAGAATATAGAATCCTGCAGACATGTGACCTACAGAGTCTTCATTATGATTGGCTTGTTGATCACACTGGGCGGAGCCATAACTGTTTTCCTGTTCACCCAATCAGAACGCAATCCAGATGGTTCCCTTAACTTTAAAGTCCCTCACACCATAGTAAAAGGTGAATGGGACGACAGCAAATATTTCAAGAATGTAAGCATCTTCTTCAGTCATCCATTATTTGATCAAAGTCATACAGGAGCTTTACTGGGGTCACAGGTCAACTGGATAAGACTGACTTCCATCAACAAGATAAGACAAAGTGAACAAGACAGAGATATAACACTGAAAATAACCTATGGAAACATTACAGCAACAAAAATCAAAATGAAAATAAGTGAAGATGGAAGTACGTTAGACGACTGTTTTGAATTTGACAGACAACTTGAAAATTTAACAGCTTCTACATGCAATAGTTTTAGCGGTCCCACATCCACCTTTATATTTCAGTTTCATTACATAAGTCCCAAACAACCAGTGCTTATTTTCGGGGATATAAGCTACAACATAAAAGTCAAGTCAAGTACCAACCCAACATGTTCAGACCCAGCTACCAGAATTTATCATGATATAGATGACAGAATACAGAATGCAGACACAGAGCGCAATGCTGTCATTCACTACTTCCGTACAAAACAGAGCATCAGTGATACATACCATGTGATTCACAACCAATCAAAATTGGAATTTTTTCGTTCAAAAGACCTAACAGACATTACTGAAGTATGGAAAGTTGGATTCGCATCTTGTAAATCATCCGGTAGTATGGCCCCACATAGGGACACCAGTATACCTGTTTCTTGCATGTAAAATATTTCATAACAAACATTAAAGATACATCTTTACTTGTTTTCATCCAGTTTTTTGACCAATTTCATCTTTATTTTATGAAACTTTAATCATTCTTGTATCTTCATGCAACATGTTGCCCCTGAAAGTTGAAAGGTTGCACAGATTATGACAGACAGAAAATGCATTTCATTGTCTGGCGGGTATCCAAGACATCACTGTGGTTGTTTCTGGTTTAAAATTGAAGAAAAATCCCTTGAGTTTCTTTATCCGATATACCTTACACATTGATTATTTATCTATGTTTACTCAACTGACTAAATTCTACACACTATCAAATTTTAACGCAATTTTTCTCTCTGGCTGTAAAGTTGTATCTTTAACTATTTACCAAATCACAAAATTTCAGACTCTTCAAAACTGAAAGCTTTCACAGACAACAAATCATACATGGCCCATTCTGTGGAATTTGTCTCTGACAGGAAATTTTGTTTCTTTGTTTGAATGGTGTTTTACGCCGCTTTCAACATTATTTCAGTCATATCACGGCGACACATATTCATGTTTTCCTGGGTTTCACCAGTACTAGGCTGGGCTCTGAAGTGTCTTGCCCAATGACACTTCTGTGAAAAACCCAGTGGCGCCAGTCAGGCTCTGACAGGAAAGAAAACATGGTGGGAAAACAATGTTTTCCAAAGGCTTCTTCCTCAAGGTTGTTACGACTCTAGACTGTGTGGTCAAGGGTTGTATGAAAAATAATTTTCTTATGGACAATATAAACATTTTACAAGCCCGCAAAGGCTATACTTAAGTCTTTACCAAAACGACAGAATTTTATAATTATCTAACTTGTAAGAATTTTCAGTAGCAGAAAACATTGTGGGAATAGGAGAAAATACTGGTTACCAGCATTTTCTCCTTTTCCCCCTATGTTTTCAACAGTATTCTATAATAGGCTTGTTAAAATACAGGTTTGCTTGGTAAAAGGCTAAACAGTTTCTTTTGCTCTTTACCACAGAAATCGACTCCAAGATAGAAGGCTTTTGAAAACAAAGTGGTAAAAGGAGAAAATGCTTGTAACCAGCATTTTTTTTTTTTCCTTTTACCAAAACGTGTTTTACCCTTTCGAAGACAAACAATCAGGGTCAACATGTGGCAGGAAGATACAAGAATGATAACAGTTTCATAATTTCATCATTGCAGCCATATCTAAAGAGACATCTGTACACCCACAGAGTAAACAAACGCTGTTAAAACTTGACGGTGTTGTAATCTCGTCATCTGTGTAAACGTAGATAAAAAATCAGTACAAGGTGTATGGGGTAAAGAAACTAGGGATTTGTCTTCGATTTAAACCGGAAACTGTGGTTGTTATGTCTATGGCTAGCCACAATAGAATGAAATGCATTTTCTATCTGCTGTAATCTGTGCAACTTTGCAACCATCGGCGTCAATATTTGGCACGAAGATACAAGAGTGATTATAGTTTCATAAAATAAAGAAAAAAACACTTAAAAAACTGGATGAGTGAAGATGTATCTTTAAATTGTCATCTGCGAATGCTTTCAGTTTGGACTACCCTAAAATTTTGTCATCTAGTGTGGAATTAAAATGAAGTTTTTTACGTCATAACCAGATTCTCTACTTACAAAATTGTGATCTTAGCAACTTTTTACAACTATAGTTGACTTTTGTGGCCTGCTTAGATCAAGATCGGACTACACAAAACATGCAGTCTGATTCTTGATACACACTGTCCGCTTTGCTGAAACAGTATAGGCAAAAAGCAACCATGAAACTGCAATTATCTCTCTCTTATTCTGAACAATAAATGTCCATTGGGTTTTAAGCACCTTTCACAACTATAGTTGCCTTTTGTGGCCAGTGTAGATCAAGATCAGAATGCACAAAACATGCCATCTGATCTCTAATCCACACTGTCTGCTTTGCTGAAACAGTACAGGCAAAAAGCAACCATGAAACTGCAGTTATCTCTTTTTCTCTACAAAAAGTGTCCATTGGGTATGCAAAGCCCTTAACATTTATAGCTGCCTTTTGTGGCCAGTGTAGATCAAGATCAGACTGTACAAAACATGCAGTCTGATCCTTGATACACACTGTCTGCTTTGCTAAAAACAGTATAGGCAAAAAGCAACCATGAAACTGCAATTATCTCAGTCTTATTCTGAACAATAAATGTCCATTGGGTTTTAAGCACCTTTCACAACCATAGTTGCCTTTTGCGGCCAGTGTAGATCAAAACGTGCAGTCTGATCTTTGATCCAAACTGTCTGTTTTGCTGAAACAGTATAGACAAAAAGCAAACATGAAACTGCAATTATCTGGGTTTTATTCTCTACTGAAAATGTCCATTGGGTTTATTTGGCGGTCTCTGGGTTAACCGTCCCATTATTGCAATCATACATGTCCTGTTTTTCTGTTGTTTGTTGTTGTTGTTATTGTATTTCCTTATTGTAGATTTCTAACTATGCAAATTTAATCAACTTGAACTAAATTTTATGACATATGCCTTTAACATAAATGAAGATCAGAATAAATATGCGTTTTTGTTTTTACTCTTTCTCTTTCACTCTGAGAGAGAGAGAAGAGAAAGAGAGAAGGATGGAGAGGGAGGGGGAGGGAGAGAGAGAGAGTGAGAGAGAGAGAGTTTTTAAAAGACCCATTACTTTACACATTCAACTTTTTACACCAGTGTACTTGATCAGTTAAGATAAAATTGTTTGAAAAGGAGCATTTTCTTGTCATAATGATTTCCATTCTGCTAGAAGACAGTATTTACCAGCATTTTCTCCTTTTCCGACAATGCTTCTACCCTATCTAAGACAGAAATCATCATTGGAGCTCCATTTAATTTGTGGTCTCTAGTGCTTTCAATACTTCTTACTCCATTTGTGGAACTTTTCAAGTTAAAGGCACTAGAAGACCTACTTCTCGGATCACAGGTAAACAAAAATCAATCACAGCATAATAAAATGAGGCAGTTTCCTGCCAAATCTGTGTTTTTGCAATTTTCTCGCTGAAAAATTCAATATGACGCAGACAAAGTCAGTAAAAAGTGATTCCTGTCGCAAACCAAAAAACGGGGAATCAGCCACGTAACTATTACAATTTAGTGTTTTTTATGGGTGCTGAAGGCGGGTATATGCAAAATAAAATTTGACTGGACGCAGACAGAAAACATCAGCCAAGTATTTATCGTGTACTTTACTGTCATGACGTAGTGTCTTCTGCAATCTTAGTCAGAAAATGGCTTTTGTCTCCACTGCGAAAAAGCCAGGTATCATCTCAAGTTTCTGTGGTCAGTCAAAGCAAACGAACAATTAGAGCCCAAAGTCTGATAATGTTCCTATGCCCAATACCTCTCCCACTCAATCAACATCCTTGGAAGATAGTAAAAAATATCTATACTACAATTCTAAGTCAAGAAGTTACAAGAATATTCTTCGTTGGAATATGATCGAGACAGCAACTTTATGAGTTGTAAACTGGGTTAAAAAACACAGCAAATAGAACGCATTCACCATATATATATGTGTGTGTGTGTGTGTGTGTGTGTGTGTGTGTGTGTGTGTGTGTATATTCAGAACTACAACTCTTAAATATACGACATGCAGAAAACATCTATCATAGATCAGCTGTCATGGCCCAGTCTTCATAAGGAGATTTTAAGAAAACTGAAGGAAAAATCTCAATGAGAAAGAATCAGCCACGGTAGTTGCATTTGAATCCATATTTTGGCAAGTCAAAGAGAATATAGCAATGAACAAGTATGATTATGGGGGAAAGAATCTCAATTTCTTATTTTTAAACCATTTCTATGCCTACAAAATTTTGTCCCCAAATTTTTAAAAATGTCTCAAACTTTTCTGGATGAGTAAGACATTTGTCTCTAATTTTCAAAATCCTTGGCAAAACACTGATGAGGTCCTATCAAACACAGCCATCTGAACTAACGGAGGCGCATTTCATTACAATGCAGTGCCTAATGAGTATATTAAGGCTTTCATTTCTCATTTTCTCTTCTTGTTATGAGTTAGTTAGCAATTTGTCTACCTTACAGGCACTATGTAGATCCTGGTAATATTACGCTATCTTGCAAGACTTGTTCATTTGCCCACCATATATGCACAAGAGTGCTCAAGGACAGATAACTCTATCAGACTGGCCATAATAACTGTTTCTTTAAGTCCAAAATTTTGTGCTGAGCCCGATAGCTCAGTTGGTAGCATACAGGACTTGAGAACAGGAGGTTTCTGGTTCTATCACTGGCTTGGCCAATTTCTCTTTAAGGATTGATGATAGTAACTGCGACAGGATTCATTCCTCTCTCACCTCTGACCATTATGGTTATGTGGAAAAGCAGCAAGTGGCTTAGAAAGAATATTGTGCGGAGCACTGCAAAAAGAAAATCCAGGAAAGCATGGGTAGGTGCACTGGCTGCCACAATATAACTGAAATTATGCTGAAAACAGCGTTACATCAATCAACCAAATTTTGTTGTTTGGAAACAAGTTAAAAGGGCAGAAAACATTGTGGGCAATAACTGCTTGACCACATTGGAAAAAAGCGATAGACTTACTTGACAAATTTTGTTCTCTATAGACAATTTCTGCGTGTCTTGGATCAAAAGCTCCCGTTCTCATCACATAGTCTGTATTCAAGGCTAGAATATTGACCCAGTGACCATGACCTTGAAGTGTCCTTGAAAGTGACCCCTTTAATGTATACATTATTTGCAAGTCATTAGGTTATTTCTTTACAAAACAATTCCATTTTTATTGACCCCTATAAAAAAGAAGGCTTTTTAAAACTTGTTGGAAAAGAACAAAATGCTGGCGACCAGCATTTTGTCCTTTTTCCACAATTTTTTCGCCTCTTTCAAAAACAAATCTCACCATTTGAATCACATTTTATTTTTCATCTGCAAATGCCATGATATCTTATTGACTTTTAGTGCCCTTTTATTTTCCATAATTCCTTATTCTGTTTTAAACATAAGGTTTTTTTTTTATAACATTATGGGAAAAGAAATTAAAAACAGGTAACCAGCATTTTCTCCTTTTTCCCACAATGTTTTGAAAAGCCCTCTTCTATGAGTCTTTGAAACTCTGATTGTGTGGTAAAGAGTTAGGACTTGTCTGCAAATGCTTTCTGACTGGAGAAGTGTAAATTCTTGTTGTATGGTTTTGAGTTTGACCCTTTACCACCCAATTCTGAGTTTAAACAACCTTGAGTAAGAAAGCTTTTGAAAACAATGTGGGAAAAGGAGAAAATGCTGGCTACCAGCATTTTCTCCTTTTTCCCACAGTGTTTTCAACTTCATCAAAGATGAATTCTATCATTTGAGTCACCTTCAATTTGTCGTCTACAAATGCTTTCAATATGGACAAGTCTAAAATTTTGTTATTGGATAAAGAGTTACTCATTAACCCATTACCACACAATCCCGACTTTTAACGACCCTGAAAAAGAAGCCTTTTGAAAACATTGTGGGAAAAGGAGAAAATGCTGGTAACCAGCATTTTCTCCTTTACCCACAATGTTTTCTATCCTTCCAAAAACAAATTTCAATTTTTCAGTCACATTAATTTTGACGTCTGCAAATGCTTTCAATTTGGACCATTCTAAAATCTTGTCGTTTGGTAAAGGGTTAATATGTTCAAATATTTTATAAAAATTATATAAAAACAACGGCTCCTTTTAACTCTCTGATTTAAAAAATGAAATTGTCTGCAGCTATGATATAGGAAGCTGTATTTGTGACATGGAATATCAACTCACATCCTCTGCTTTCCAAACTTTTATAGTTCTATCTTGTGAAGCTGTGTAGATTAAATTTGTTGCTCCCCATTTCACACAGGTCACTGATTGTAGATGCCCTGATATACAAACTGTACATGTTGATAAAACTGTGTCCCATATACGGACTGTGGCATCCTTCAAAAGTAAAAAGATTGGGTTGTATACCATATATCAAAATAGCAGACAACATAAAGCGATATACAGTGTCAAAATGTTACCTTCTTCCTGCAATACCCCAATATAATTCAACCTTCATTATACCGTGTGGGGTCCATATGGACCCCACATGGTTCTCTGTTTGTCCATGATAAAAAGTTGAAGCTGCAGGGAACTGTCATTTTAGGAGTTTGTTACTAAACCTATTCTTAACCTGAATTTACACAGAAACTTTGGTGGCTTCAGAGTAAGTGGAATATAAAACCCAAAATCTGTTAGGGTACGTGCAGACCCCAAGCAATATCACTATTATTCTATATATCACAAATTTTATACTCATCTCATACTTACCGGTATGATCTATATTTTATTTCCAGTAGGAAAAAAGTCAATACATAATACCAAGAGTATTTGATTTTCAATTACTGAACTTACACAAATAATATTCTGTACATTTGTACACAAGAAATCGAGAATGATACAAGTTTAGACTGGGGTCCACATGGACCCCACTTGGAATAATTAAGTTGGGAAATGTGTCTGTAGCATGAAGGTTAATGCAACCTAATTCATTCTAGGGGTTGAATCAAAATGTTACGTTGATGGATTTATGGTGAAAATTAAATTTTATGGAAATTTTTCTCGCCGTCTATCACACTTTTGGACATTTTTTTTTAATCTTTATGTCAAAATTCGACAACATACAGCATTTGATGAAACATATTGGGCAAAATGTCACTTCAGCAAGATAGGTCTTCAAAGAAAAATCTTTTGATGAAATGTCATGGATCCTTTAATAGTTTATAGAAGTTAAAGGTAGGGAGTTTAGACAGGTAGATAACAGGGTTCCCTCTGGCTACATTTTTTCTTGCGCCATCACTTTTGCCAAATGAGAAAAGTTTGCGCCAAATTGAAATAATTAGAGCCAGTTGGTGCCAATTTTAAAATGAAAGTACCAGGGGTCGGGCATAATCAAGAATTGGTCTATAAATTTTCATCGCATGGTTGTGTCAGTAAAAAAAATCAAGAAAACATTTGTTTTCATCAGATTTCAAAACTCATATCTATGTCTTTTGCATGAATATAGTAAAACAATTATTTTTGTTAACAATGGAAAAAACAACATCTATTAAGTTTAAGTAGACTTATCTTTAATGCTTGTAAAACCACTGTGACAAAAGCTGAAATAGGTCATTGAGAGCAATTTCTACTTTTGTAACAAACTTTTAAAGAAAGACTTTTTGAAACATATAAAAGTCAATATGTAAAAAAAAAATTGTTAAAAAAAAAGAAGAAATTTCTCCTTTAGAATGAAATATCTTCTGTAGGGACTTTTTTTTTTATCTGTAACAATATATAAAAGTTAAAATGTTGAAAAAACCAAACAAGTTTTCCGAAAAGGTGGGCGATTAACAGAGGAAGAACGACATAGAAAATGCCGAGGACGACGATAACATTACGGTCCGGGATTTAGTCAACACCGACGGCGATGCCGTCGCCATTTTGGGAACCCACTGTATTTTACCTGCGATCATGATTCATTTGGACATTTAGTAACATTCATGATTCATATAGGCCACTGGTCTTCGATACTTTCACTTTCTGACAGTTTTTCAAAATAAATTTACAAATTTTTTCTAGCCGGATGTTTATGTTACCGAAAGTGTAATTATATTCAGATAGACAGGTGTAAATGACATTGATTTGTGAAGTAATTTTGGTTACTTCGATGCCGTTGTTTATTCCAGCTGATTTATTTCACTTTTATCGATGGATTGGCGGTCATGCATCCATGCATTGCAGTGAAGGGGGCCAGTTTTAAAATTTTCGGCATCCCGATGTGAAAAATATCGGCGCCAGTCATTTTCGCCAATCGGCATTTTTTTGCGCCACACTTAAAAATCTATCGCAAATTGCGCCATATGCAAAGCCCAGCAGGAACCCTGAGATAATATTGCCTTGCTTGTATCAATCCAGTATAGATGTGTATTTTCCTCCTTGTTTTCCAATGGCAAAAACTTTGGACTGATCCATACTTCAAACATTTGCAGGTGATAAAATTATTTTGCTAAAATTATTTGAATTATATATGAAGGGGCAAAAAACATTGTGGGAAAAGAAGAAAATGCTGGTCATCAGCATTTTCTCCTTTTCTAACAATGTTTCCTGTCAAGGTCAAGGTACTAAATCTTGGGATGCTGTGGTATAGGATTGAAAAAAGAAGGATGAAGAAAGAACTTACTTTTGAAGAACTTGCTAAATATCTACACTCTCCGTCTCTGGAAGTGAGAACACAAGAAATCATCATCTACTTTTACATGGAATTAGTATTAAACCACAAAGCCACACATAAATTTCTGCATAGTGATAGACTTTAGGCCAAAAATAAAGTCAGGTAGAAGATGTAACAGTAAGGAAGGGAAATACAGCTTTTCTTAATGAAAAATAAAATAAGATATGTAGGATCTAATATGAGTTGGCTTTTGATATTAAATTTGATTAACGAGTCTAAAAAAATTGCTATTAAGTGAGCCTTTGGCAAGCTTATTTGAGTCACATCTCATTTGTTTGCATATGCTTCGCATTTTGGCCCCATTAGCTCAGTTGTTAGCATACAGGACTTAAGAACAGAGGGTTGCCGATTCGATCCCTGGTTGGGCCAATTTCTTTCCGAGAATCGATGACAGGATTCATTCCTCTCTCACCGCTGACCATTGTTTCAACAATGGTTATGTGGCAAAGAGGCCAGTGGCTTGGAAAGAATATTGTCCAGAGTACTGGGAAAAGAAACTCCAGGAAAGCATGGATAGGTGCACTTGCCACCGTGATATAACTGAAATAATGTTGAAAACTAAGTTAACACCATACAATCAATCAAGCTTTAAATTTAAAAAGTCTAACATCTGTCGGCTGGTTAAACCTTTCCCATACAATCCAGAGTTTTCACAACCCTGTTGAAGAAGCCTTTTGAAAACATTGTGGGAAATGGAGAAAATGCTGGTAACCAGCATTTTCTCCATTTCCCACAATGTTTTCTACCCTTTCAAAATCAAATTTCAATTTTTGAGCCACAATTAATTTCTCGTCTGCAAATGCTTTCAATTTGGACAAGTCTAAAATTTTGTCGTTTGGTAGAGAGTCAACTCAAATACTAAAGAAACCAATGATCAGAACTTACAGATGTAAAGGTTTCCATGCCAGCCAGGTTATCCATTGTTTATGTAAACCTAAAGTTTTGCCAATCTGTTTTCCAGATGATGGGTCCCATATACATATCTAGAAATAGAAAAAACTTTTAAAGACATATCCCTTAAGCTAGAGAGGAAAAAACACTGTTAAAACTTGAAAATGTGTAGAATGGCTCAGCTGTGTAAACATAGATGAATTACCATTATATTTGGTTTATGGGATAGAAAATCTCAAGGGATTTGTCCCTATTTAAAACTGGAAGTGACAACAGTGATTGCTTTGAAGGCCTCCAAAATATGAAATGCACTTTCCATCCGTCGTAATCTGTGCAACCTTGCAGCCATCAGAGGCAACATTTGGCATGAAGATACAAGAATGATAATAGTTTCATAAAATCAGGATAAAATGGGTATAAAACTGGCTGAAAACGAGCATAGATGTATCTTTAAAACCAGTCTCAATATCAGTATTTTCTTCTTTGGCCAGTATTTCTTCGTTTAACATTTTACTGAACAATCCTGAATTTTAAGGAACCTAAAAGGTTTTAAAAACATTGTGGGAGAAGGAGAAAATGGTGGTAACCAGCATTTTCTCCTTTTCCCACTATATTTTCTACCCTTTCAGACACAAATCCCATCATTTTGAGCCAAATTTAATTTGTCATAGATCTGCAAATGCTTTGAATATGGACAAGTCTAATACATGAGCCACCCTCTAACAAAAAGGGGCTTAATGCATCTCCGTGATACATTCTATCAAGCAATTCGTCACATAATCATGGATCCACTATATTCGTTTTCTGTAACAAACGAATGAATTATGAGTTAGAATGGTCCTTGGACATGCAGATAAGTGACTAATGTCAAAAAGTTTCAGTCCAGGTCAGCCTGCGCGGATTGCACAGGCTGACCTGGTCGATACTTTTTACGGATGCAATAAGCCCCCCTTTCACAGAGCATGGCACACATGTATTTTGTTGCATGGTACAGAGAGTGGCTGATGGTCACTAATGATATTTTAACCATCTCAAAATACCTATTGCACTTCTCATCACTTGGGTTTAACCTTCTAACACACAATCCTGAGTTTTAACGACCCTGAAGAAGAAGGCTTCTGAAAACATTGTGACCAGCATTTTCTCCTTTTCCCACAATGTATTCTCCATTCTTAAATGCATACACCCCACAACTTCAGTCACATTTAATTTGTTGTCTTCACTTGCTTTACATTTGGATCAATATAATATGTGTGGTAAAGAGTTAACATCGTTGTGAGATGATTGAAGTTTACAATTATCCCCACACTTATTGAATTTGACACCTCTGTCTGGAAAATGACACTGTAATACGGTAAATATGGGTACATGCAATTTCTTTAAAATCAATCAATGAAAATTATCATAAAATTTACAGAGAGTCGCAGAGAACATCAAATCGACTTGGCTAAAAGGAGTATATCATTCCATCAGATATTGTTATTCATAGCGTTACATGTTTTGAATTACCAAGTCATATATACCTGACTTTTTTTACAGCCAGATGCCAACTTCCGTCCGTCTGGAGACCAAGCTATGGCAAGAATCCAGTGTTTGTGACCTTTACATGTGTATTGTGGTGTTTCTGTATTCACATCCCAAAATCTGACTGTTGTGTCCCCAGATCCACTCGCTAAATACCTGGACAAAAGTGATGCTAAAATGTCTTTTTTCCTTCTGTAGCCCTTTACCACACAATCCCAATTTTTAAAGACCCTAAGGGTGAAGGCTTTTGTAAACATTGTGGGAAAGAGGAGAAAATGCTGGTAACCAGCATTTTCTCACTTTCCCGCAATGTTTTCTACCCTATCAAAGAGAAAAATCATCATTTCAAATGCTTTCAATTTGGTCAAGTCCAAAAAATTCATCTTTACCAAATGACAAAATATTGGACTGGTCCAAAATGAAAGCATTTTAAGACATCATATACAATGTGGCTTAACTGATGGAAATTGTCTATGAAAGGGTATAAAACATTGTGGGAAAAGGAGAAAATGCTGGTTACCAGCATTTTCTTCTTTTCCCACAATGTTTTCTTCTCTTCCCAACACAAAATCAATTCTTGAGTCACATTTGTTATCTGCAAATGCTTTCAACTTACACCAGTCTAAAATTTGTCATTTGGTAAAGATTTAAATGTCTATTAGGTGAACTGTGGGCCAGTAACCTTAAAGTTCTGGAACAAGAGCACTGCATGTGGGTGTGACCACTTGGTTGCAGGTGCTTGATTTTGAGTAAAAATTTGAAGATGAAAAAAAGGCATAACTATGTCAAAAATATTTTGATAGTTGTCTGCTCCTGTTGTATGAGTTCCCCTTTGGATAGTTTAAAACCTGGCTAAGTTTGAAGTTAATATCTTCTGTAGTAACAGATATTACAAAATGTCAGAGTTTTTGCAGGACAACACACAGACAACAACACCAAAGGTGCTAATGTTTTGACAATAACTCATTGTTTTCTTTGAAAACAACAAAGCTAATAAAAATGTTAGTTAAAAACTCTACCTTCCATCAGGACTAAACTGTGCAGAAATGACTGCCTCCGCATGACCCGGTATAGAACTCGTACATCTTGTTACGGCCCTAACTCTGAACACAGCCTGTGGTTGGTACACAATGTCTAACACCTCTTCACTACCCTCAAGTATATCATTGTTCAGGGCTTCATCAAGTTTTCCTGTGATTTCTTTCTCTTTGACAAAGAAGGAGTATGGAACTTTCTCTTCCTACAACATCAAAGTAAACAAAATGATAAAATTTTGGACCTTTCCAAATTCAGAGCATTTGCAGATGACAATCTGACTCTGGCTCAAATGGTGTAAGTTGTTTTGAAAGGGTACAAAGTGTTGCAGGAACAGTAAAAAATGCTGGTAAGTAGCATTTACTCCTTTTCTCACAATGTTTTAAAAGGTCTTCTTCCTAAAGGTTGTTAAAACTTGGGATTGTGTGTTAAGAGTTACAGGTATAATAGGTGTTCCTTCTATACAAGCATAAAAATAGCAAAGAAATCACCTAAGGTTGATAATAAATCAATAGTAAATATTCATAAATTAACAATTCTCTATCAAAACACAAACTTTCTGACAAATTGAAGGGATTTGCAAATGACAGATTAAATGTGTCTCAGATTAAATGTGTCGCCTGTGACATGGTAGTAACATTGTGTGAAAAGAAGAAAATGCTAATTACCATATTTTGTGTTTTTCCAATGTTTTCTTATCTCTCATGGCATTTTCAACAGTCTTCTGTCTAAGGATTGTTAAAACCCAGGACAATGTGATAAAAACTGGCCATGGCCTAACTTCTTTTTCAACTGAATATAGAGATAGTGTAAGGGCTCAGATAGAATTTAGGAAGGAGTTTCAAATACAGAAAATAACTATAACACTATGATCTCAAAGTACATTTAACTCTTAATATGACGAAACTTTAGACTTGTCTTAACTAAAAGCCTTTGCAAGTGACATATCAAATGCAGCCCAAATGATGAAAGTTGTCTTTACTAGGAAAGGAAAACATAGTTGGACCTGGAGAAAAAGCTGTCACCAGCATTTTCTCCTGTTCCCACTATGTTTTCAGAGGGCTTCTTCCTCAGGACCATTAAAACCTGGGATTGTGTGGTAAAGGGTTTTGTAGAATTACTTACACTGATTACCGTAGATAACTCAAGGAAAGATTAACCCTTCTCAGGCTTTGTCCCATTTCCAGAACTGCCCTCTACCCTCTACTAAACAATCCCAATCTTTAACAACCCTGTGAATGATGGCTTTTGAAAACACTTTGAAAAGAAAAAAAATGGTGACCAGCATTTTCTACTTTTCACTTGGTATTTTCTACTCTTTTCTTGATAATTAAATTCATCATTTGTTGCCCGGTTCATTTGTCTGCAAATACTTCCAACTGGTACAAAGTTGATACAATACAACAACCTTAGTGCTGTCCTAGACAGTACCGTCAATTGTCCTTGGATTATTAGGATCAAGCCAGGGTCCAAAAATTTCCGGAAAAGACACTCGTCCTGTAGGACAAGTGACTTTGAAAAAACACTTGACCTGCCTTGATCCTCACTCGTCCAACGAGAAAAGCCCGTCTAATATTTGACTCTTGTATTTTTTTTCCAGACGAAACGGAAACGCTAATTATATTGTCTCCCGTAGCAACGAACATTAAATACCGGGTTTGAATATCCGGTATCATTTATCCGGTCAAGTTATAAGAAATTAATAAAGCCAAAATGACACAGTTTTTGGACCTGGTTTCGGGAAAGTATTTGCGTTATTGTTAATATCGATCCTTTTAATAAATTAGCAAAGTCACTTGTTTTGAATTAGATCTACCTGAGGCATATTAAAACATCTGTATGCAATGAAAATGTCCCGGGTTATATCATTAGGCTGACTTGAAACCGGTCTTTATTTGGAGCGGGTACCAGCAGGTTTTATGTCCTGTTTCAATATTTGATTTCCAGAATACCCTTAATTCTCTTATTCAATAATGGAATGACCGTTTTGTCTCCTGTAAGTTAAATATTTATCTGAAAAACTTATTTGTTTACTACCTCCTATTTACCACTTGTCCTGTCGGACGACCATGACTGATATTTCACTCTTGAGTGGATTTTTTGTACCCTGCAAGCATTACCTAGCTGTATATCTGCTTTTAAAAACAGTGACAAATGTTTCATACCTTCTGTAATATGGCATTGCAAACCAGCTGCAACTTTTCAACTGTAATATCCAATGGAAGATCAAAAGGACTACCAGTTATCTCCCCTGTCTCACTTTTGAACTGGGCCAATATCCTGCGCCCTGGTTGGTCATCTCCATGTTCTTTTTCTGTACTAGAAAAGAAGACAAAAAACAAAAATTGCACCTTCAGCCATGACTTCATACATCTACCAGTTTAGAGCTTTTGAAAATGTGGGAAAAGAAATAAGTACATGTATTTGCTACATATAAATGCATTTGCTTCTTCTTCACAGTTTTCCTGTCTCAGACCTTGCAAATCTTTTTAGTGACTTGTAGAAATGGAAGATTAGTATGGTTTACTAAAGAACACATTCTAGACTGTTCTACATTGAAAGCATCAGTAGGCAACAAGTTGGAAAGTGATATGAAATGAAGCAAATTCTTGGGTTAAAAATATTGTGTTTCCTACAATGTTTTCAAAAGCATACTCCATCAGGGCCGTTAAAGCTCCAGATTAGTTAAGGGTTAAGTTTAGCCATTTATGCCTTAACCCTTTACCACACAATCCTGAGTTTTAACGACCCTTGGGGTAGAAGCTTTTGAAAACATTGTGGGAAAAGGAGAAAATGCTGATAACCAGCATTTTATCCTTTTCCCATAATGTTTTCTAAACATTAACAGAAAGCTTCCTTCATTGGAGACATGTTGAATTCGTTGTCTGCAAATGCTTTCAATTTAGACGAGTCTAAATTTTTGTAATTTGGTAAAGAGTTGATATCTGTAAAAGTTAAGAAAATTCTGCAGATGCTAGATCTGATCTCGTACATTTCATCTGATCCAGGACATTTTAGGAACAATTCATATGTAACTAGCATTTTCCTCTTTTCTCTCAATGTTTTCTACCCTTTGAAAAGACAAATTTCATTACTCGAGCCATTTGGGATCATCTGCAAATGCCATGACGAAAATTTTGTTATCTGGTACAGACTTGAAATATCCTAGACAGCGATGCATTATTTTCCCTGCAAAAAGTTTATTTGGTAACAAATCTGAAATTATCGGATAATGGACAGAGTGTCGTTATCCGGGAAACCAGGTCTGTCCGAAAATTGTACTGGTAATAAAAAAACAATCGTTTGTCATTTAACACAATTCCATGTACTTGCGGGTACAATATAACAGACCTCGATCAAAAAATAATTACAGAAGGTCGTATTAAGGTAACATTTTTTCGGACTTAAACAACCATTTACAATTTACGGTTTTGACAGTAGTCACACAGCTCAGTTTGTTTACCTCATCTTGCATGACCACGTGCTTCTGGTACTTAACGCTGGCAACCTGCTTGCATTCAACTCTGTTGGCACAGAGACGAGTACCAGAAAATCCTTACCAAGCAATGCCGCGTTTTAACGAGGGAAGCATTTGAAAATACTGTGCCAAATGAGGAAAATGCTTTCAATACTTGAAAATTTATATGAATTTAGCCAAAATTTATTGCACCATTCGAGTCAAGACTTATCTGCCGTCAACAAAAGCTTTTGATTATGCCTAGTCTATAATACCAACTATCGTATATATTTGTTGTGCGCTAATGGATTAAAGGGTCAATTCGCCCCTGAATACAACTTGTTCGCGCCGGTCCGTTCGCTCAGGGTCATTTCGATCTTTAAGAAGGTCATTTTGTCCTTTATTTTCCGCGTTCGCCCTCATTTTTCATCACAATTTGATTGTAGATCTATAAACTCTAGAAACTCCGCAAAGATGAGAAAATTTATTTAATAAACAAAATGATGACAGTGAATAACTAAAGTGAATATATGAAAATTTATGTCGTTTACGGTTAAAATTTTGGGCTTTTTCCCCAAATTTATTATTTTCATTACTAAGTCAACAAGTGTTTTGCAAAAGAGATTGGTGCATTTCATTGTTGTTTATCACAAAAGGTGAACTGGTAATAGAACAGTCGTAATTTCTATGGACTGCAATTGATTGGTTATCAACCCTTTACCATACAACAAAATTTTATGACATCCAAATTAAACACGCTTGCAGACGACAAATTTAGAGTTTCTAAAAAGATTATTTCTGTCTTTGAAATGAAATAAATTTTGTGGGAAAAGGAGAAATGCTGGTAACCAGCATTTTCTTCTTTTCTCACAATGTTTTCAAAAGTCCTCTCTGTAGAGGTCGTTAAAACTCAATATTTTGTGGTAAAAGATCTAAACAAACGCCTTCATAATTTAGCGACTTAAGTCTTTAACTTTTTGTTAATCAGACATTAGTTTGTAAGCATAAATTAATTATTGATGTTATCATAATTAAATGCATCGTCTTAGTCCATCAATTCGAATTGAAAGCACGATATATCAAATCAATTTTAGCCTGTGTTTACAGGTTTGTTAGTTTGTTCTTAGATCTCTCCTCAGTGAACGAAAATCCAGCGATCTATCCAGATTTACTTTTGGAAGAATTGTGTTATGTGTAAAGGAAGAAATGTAGGAATGATTTTTCCCCCCGAAATTTCTGTTTTCAAAAGTTTTCTATACCCCCCCTCCAGAGTAAAAAATATGGTCTAAGGGAAACAACTGTGATACTCCTAGCAATATTAGAATTCCAGTTCACTCCCTTAGAAACGGAACCAGATTCGTCACCTATTTATGACGTACCGCGCGATTGTGGTAATAAACCGAAATATATTAATCTAAATCAAATGATAGCATCTTAGACACAAACTTATCCAGTCTTCAAGTAAAACTCTTTTTTTTTGCAAAAATGACACAGGTAAAGTCTATTTATTTCTTACAGGAGAAATATCGTCAGAGGAATAAGCCTTTTAGAATAGGGTTTTGTACAACTTTTCTCTCGTTGACAATAAAATAATAAGTCAAATCAAACTTTCCATTACCAGACAAATTTCATGCCCAATAGTTAATTTAATGACAACCAAATATCATTTTATATTAGCTTTCTCTGTGTGAGTGAGCCTTTTCCCCCCCGAAATTTCTGTTTTCAAAAGTTTTCTACACCCCCCCACCAGAGTAAAAAATATGGTCTAAGGGAAACAACTGTGATACTCCTAGCAATATTAGAATTCCAGTTCACTCCCTTAGAAACGGAACCAGATTCGTCACCTATTTATGACGTACCGCGCGATTGTGGTAATAAACCGAAATATATTAATCTAAATCAAATGATAGCATCTTAGACACAAACTTATCCAGTCTTCAAGTAAAACTTTTTTTTTTTTTGCAAAAATGACGCAGGTAATTTTTATTTATTTCTTACAGGAGAAATATAGTCAGAGGAATAAGCCTTTAAGAATAGCGTTTTGTACAACTTTTCTCTCGTTGACAATAAAATAATAAGTCATATCAAACTTTCCATTACCAGACAAATTTCATGCCCAATAGTTAATTTAATGACAATTAAATATCATTTTATATTAGCTTTCTCTGTGTGAGTGAGCCTTGTTGTTTTCTTTAGTTGAGTAAGATTTTGTCACCTATGGAACACTATTTAAAAGGGAATCTACTCGTGTGATACTAAAGTACATGATTGTACTAGTTTTCTCCCTTTGACCATAACTGAAAAACCCTTGTCAAGATATTCTTTGTCATATTCACCCTTATGGTTAAAATATTTTCAATCCTTATTTTACAGGCATATTTCTGCAATAACAAAATATTATCGACCACAGAATTTACGATATTTTTGACCAGATCTACAAGAATCATGCAAGTGGCTGACAACGGAGGGTTGTGACGATAGGGCAACAGCCATGCGATTCAGAGCTTCTCAACATGATTCAACATAACCTGCTGACTCCTGTGGGTCAATAGCTTTTTAATTGTTAAGATTAAAGTAAGCTTGATGCAAAAATAATGGACAAAATTAACTCTTGGCGAGTGATGTATCAAACATAAACGCATCACCGTTTCTCGCCAAAGTAACCACATATCCGGACAGGACCAGTATAGCAGACGGTGAACAAACGACCTACAAAATGGGTTACTGATACCAGACAAAAAGTTATCTTGAAATGCTGTGGTTTTTCTAATGTTACAAAGGAAAATATTCGTCATATAAAGTGCTCGCTGAAATGTTTTTTTTTTGTAATCGTTTTTTTTTTTTTGAAATTGGAACAAAGGAATTGTTTGCTGACTGACAGTTACTTGCCGCCATAGATTACAGTTTCGTGTATGTATAGATAGAGTTTGTAGGACAAAAAAAAATTTGTTCATACCCCAAACTATGAAATGAAAGAGCACTGTATGCGTGTGCAAACACTAGATTGTATTTGCCTTTTTTTTGTTTGCATTGAAAATTACAAGTTGTTAAAAAGAGGGGAAATTTACTTCAGTAAAAAAATTTCGAGTTTCCCTTTCCACACAATGTTTTCTACTATTTGAAGGACAAATTTTATGTTTTGCGCAACACTACTAGTGTTGCGGGGGTCGTGGGTTCGAGTCCCAAGTCGGGTACACTTTATAATATTGTCATAGAAAGGGTAAAACATTGTGGAAATAGGAGAATAAGTTGCTTACCAGCATGTTCTCGTTTTTCCCATAATGTTTTCAAAGCCTGCTTCCACAAAGACAAGCATAAAAAACAACACAAAATTTCAATGATATCAGTATTTATTCTTTAACAGTAACATGACAAAAAGCGACAATAATTTAAAAGTAATTAAATAAATTAAGAAGAAAGACATAACAATACAAGGTAAAATGATAAATTGTACATAAAAAAGATCAGAGTGAATTTTACCTTTACAAAGGTGACTCAAACATACTGAGGATTGTGTGGTAAAGAATTATATGTAGCACCAATTAAGGATTTTGTCTTTGAGAAGGAAGAAAACATTGTGGGAGAAGGAGAAAATGCTGGTTACCAGCATTTTCTCCTTTTCCTACAATGTTTTCAAAAGCCTTCTACCTCAAGGTCGTTAAAACTCAGGGTTGTGTGGTAAAGGGTGAATATATCACAAACTATGAAATTTGTCTTTGAAAGGGTAGAAAACATTGTGGACAAAGGAGAAAATGCTGGTTACCAGAATTTCCCCCATATCCCGCAATGTTTTCAAAAGCCTTTACCGTCACCGTTAAACAGCTCAATATCATTTGAGCGCAAAAGGATTAAAAAACCTGGTCATCGACTTAGCATAAAATCACCTCATCAATTCAGTGCAATTTGATAATCACTCACCTGTGTAAACATATTGTTAGGAACGGGTTTTGTTCGCTTAACTAGTGGAAAGTAATCGGCTTGCATAAGACTTAACCGTTCAACGGTTATCATGTAGTAATTTTGTGGTCATTATAGAGTCAGTTTTTAATCGAGATGGACGTAATTATTCATACAACTACACAAAGGGGGGGGGGGGGGGGGGAGGGGGGGGGGGCAAAAAGTATAATTAAGAAATAATATTCTTTTTATCGTGGTTTATCGTTCAATAAACTACAGTTGTGAGTTATGAGGCAAAATAAATAATCCACGAGGGCGATAGCCCGAGTGGGTTATTCATTGCGCCTCATAACTCACGTGGTTTACTGAATGATAAACCACGATAGAAAGATTATTTCGATTCTAACATGACCAACTCTTAATGAAAGGAAAACAACTTCATACTTGGAGTAAAAACGCGGATGCAGATTATATTCCATTGAATAACTTAATTGCTTTATACAGAATGACGTCACTCTATATAGAATAATGTCGATTTTACCACGCTTTCATTGCATTGTGTTTATAGAGCCGAATTCACGTGTCATGTTAGAATATATATTTTTGGATAGACCTGCCCCAGTTTTAAAACATGAAAAAGAGAAAGTGGCAAAAATCAGAGAACTGTACAATAATAGACTAGTGGTGAAATTGACAGTTAGTTACGTGAAGGCAGTTAGTTACAAGAAGCTCCCCCCTAAATTATGACGAAAAACATCTCGATTGTTTTACTGGAACTACTGTTTTAATGGAACTACTGTTTCAATGTAATATTTTAAGTTTTTAGCACAATTTACATGTAAATACATGTTTAAAAACTGACTCATCCTGCTCATTCTTCCACCTCCCTGCGGTGAGCAGGGGGCAACGGATAATACACTAACAAAACTGTTCTTGTATTATACGGCTAACGGAAGGTTTAAACAGGTAAAGGGTTTTGCACTGAAATGATGACTAAAATCTTGCGCTGAATCGATGACCAGGGTTTCTGAATTCTTTAGAAATCCTGCGCTGGCTTTTTTCATGCTGATTTGATGACCGTTTGCGTTCAAATGAAATAACATTGTTAAAACTCCAAGATTGTGTGATAAAGGATTAAAGACCATTTGAAAAATTCTTTATATCTCTCCTCCCCCTTTTTTAAAGCTCTACATGGTGGAGAAATATGACTGAATAATTCCAGATGATATAATACCTAAACAAGAGGGCCATTGGCCCTAAAGCGCTCACCTGAGTGAAGTCATCTATGGTTGAAAAAGCTGGAGATCCTGATTTTAGTGATGTAAACCTATGCATGTAAGTTACCTACTTTTTGACTAACTTGACCTACTTTTGAACTTGTCCGAGATATCACCAAGAAAAAACATTCTGACCTAGTTTCATGAGTATCAGGCTGAAAATGTGGTCTCTAAACTGCTTACAAACCGTTTTTAAGATTTGGCCCAGTGACCTACTATTTTATCTGTTGTGACCCAATTTCAAACCAGTCTGTGATTTCAAAAAGATAACCCTTGTGACCTAGTTTCATGAGTATCAGACTGAAAATGTGGCCTTTAGACTGCGTGCAGTGTGTGTGGTGTTTAACTCCATTTTCAACATCATTTCAGTTATAATGCAGTGGCCAGTGCACCTATCCATACTTACCAGGTGTTTCTTTTACCAATACTCCGCAAAATATTCTTTCCAAGCCACTGACTGCTTTCCCACATAACCATCATTGAAACAATGGTCAGCGGTGAGGGATGAATGAATCCTGTCGCACTGACTATCATCAATCCTCCTAAAGAAGCTGGCTGAGCTGAGGATCTAACCCATGACCCCCAGTTCTCAAGTCTTCAGCTGCCGACTGAGCTATCAGGGTTTGAGACTGCACACAAGGTTTTTCTCAGATTTTGCCAAGTGACCTACTTCCTGACCCAACATGACCCAATTTCAATCTTGTTTAAGATACCATCAAGAAAAACATTCTGACCAAGTTTCATGAGTATCAGGCTGAAAATGTGGTCTCTAGAGCGCAAACAAGGTTTTTCTAAGATTTAGCCCTATGATGTACTTTTTGACCCAACATGACCCAAAATAAAACTTATCCTAGACATCAACAAGACAAATGTTCTGACCCAGTTTCATGAGTATCAGGCTAAAAAAGTGGCCTCTAGACTGCACACAAGGTTTTTCTAAGATTAAGCCATGTGACATACTTTTTGACTCGAAGTGAACACATTTCAAAATTGTCTTAGACATTACCAAGACAAACATCCTGACCAAGTTTAATAAATATCAGGCTGCAATTACGGCCACTAGAGTGCACACAAGGTTTTTCTACGATTTGACCCTGTGACTTACTTTTTGACCCGACATAACTCAATTTATCACATAAAACCTCATCCGGCAGTGATTTATTTTTGATAATACACTGGTGTATTATCGTTTTTTGGGTCCCGGTTCTGATCAGTTTTCAGTCATGAGCGCGTGAAGCGAGAGAAACCAACCACAGTTTGTGCGGGAATTTGTACTGTTACACTGTTTCCGGGAAAAATGACGTCACTGTTGCTAAGACGTATACGCGTGATAAGTTTTTGATTTTCATGTTTGATAAAAACCAAGAAATGCTGCGAAAGTCTCTTAAAATCAATATTATTGCGGAAATAGGTGGACTTAACCCCTCTATAAACTATTTCACTGTTCTTTTGGTGTAAATGTCACAGAACTATCTAGTTGTGTATGTACACATTTGAAACCAAGCTACAACGTAAACATGGACCCGTGAACGGTATAGAGGCTGAAGGTGATGATGCGGGATATTTTTCTGTCTGTCATTCGTTTTATGTGATAAATAGAATCTCACATTCGTGTTTATGTACTATCATTTTTATCAAACTCGTTGACTAAAATGTATTTGACGCTCGCCAAGGCTCGCGTCATACAATTTTAGTCAACTCGTTTGATAAAAAAGAAAATACATAAACACTCATGTAAGATCCTCTATATCCAACTTGTCAGAGATATCATAAAGAAAAACATTCTGACTTAGTTTTATGAGTATTGGGTTGAAAATGTGGCCTCTTGAGTGCAAATAAGCTTTTTTCTAAAATTTAGCCCTGTGATCTAGGTTTTGACCTGACATGATCCAATTTAGAACTCATCCGAGATAATCATCAAGACAAAAATTCTGATCAATTTTTAAGAGCTTAAAATTTGGGCTCTAGAGTGCAAAGAAGATTTTTCTAAGATTTAGCCCTGTGACCTACTTTTTGACCCAGCATGATCCAATTTCTAACTTGTCCTAGATACATGTATCATCAAAACAAATATTCTGACCAAGTTTCACGAGTTTCAAAAAGTGGCCTCTAGACAGCAAACAAGGTTTTTGTAAGATTCAGCCCCGTGACCTACTTTTTCACCCAAAATGACCCATTGTTTAAACCTGTCCAATATTTAATCAAGACAAATATTCTGGCCAAGTCTCAAGAGTATCTGGCTGAAAATGTGGCCTCTAGAGTGCACACAAGCTTTTTCTAAGATTTAGCCTTGTGACCTACTTTTTTACCCAACGTGACCCAAATTCAAACTTGTCCTAGACATTATCAAGACAAACATTCTGACCAAGTTTCACGAGTGTCTGACTGAAAATGTGGCCAGTAGAGTGCACAAAAGGTAAATGTTGACACCTGGACTACCCACACAGCACAATCACCAAGTTCACTTTGAGAACTTTGTGTTCATGTGAGCTAATAAAAGCAGTCCATAAGTACCTTTAACAATGTATTAGCTCATCATCAGCAATCATTTCTTTTGTTTCAATGTATTCAAACACCCTCTTATGCAAATGCCCAAAAATCCATTTATATGAGGTAACAAGTGAAACTTTAAACCCTTACCAAATGACCCTGAGTTATAACCACCTTGAGGAAGAAGCTTTTGGAAAACATTGTGGGAAAAAGAGAAAATGCTGGTTCTCAGCAATTTCTCTATTTCCCACATTTTCTGACCTTTTTGGGTGCAATAAATCTGTTGTCTGCAAATGCTCCCAGTTTTAATTTTTTTTTTTTGTCTGATAAAGAGTTAAACTGGGAGCTTTTTTTTTCAACACATTAAAGGGAAACAGAAATAAAACAAGAAGAAAATATTTTTCCACAGCTTTGAAACTTTGTAAGAAAAGGAGCACATGCTTGTAAAAGCAACTCTCCTTTTCCAACAAAGTTTTCTAAAGCTGACGTTTGCATGGATATAAAAAATCATATGTATTATCATAAGTTAACAAGAGCACCTTGTGGGAGCCAACACTTGGCTGCAGTTGCTTCATTTTCATTGAAAAATTCAACTCAAAAAAAGGGCATAACTGTATCAAAATATTTTGATGGTTACCTGCCCTTATTTTATGGGTTCCCATTTTGATAGTTAACAACTACAGATAGTTATAGTAAATATCTTCAGTAATGACAGAGATATAAAATGGCAAAGATTTTACATGATGACGCTGACAACAATGACGATGCAGATGACAGGGCTGTGATAATACCATGATATCTTTGAAAACTGCCAAACTAATTAAACAAGACAAAAATATTTTTCAGCAGTTTTTAAACTTTTTGGGGAAAGGAGTATATGCTTTGTAAAACAATTCCTCCTTTTCCCACCCTGCTTTTTCAAAGCCACCATATGTAGCGATAAAAAAGAAGGCATGTGTATCATTAATAAGTTAAAAATCATAGAATCGTCATAAAAATTAAAGTTTTGAACCAAAAAATCAAGGAAAAAACTATGATTTCTTCTTCTTCTTTTTTTTTCCCCCAAAACTTTGAAAAACTAGGTGCAGTAAGAAGTCGACGAATGCAAGTAAACCCCGTATCTTCAACATCAGGAGTCAAGAGGCCAGGAAAATATCATTCTCCAACTGGGACAAAAATTCTCTGTAAAAGAACAAACAAATTATCTTTAATATTTAACCCTTTACCATACGATCCCCTGTTCTGAAGTGCCCAAAGGATAAAAGCTTTAACAGACATTGCGGGAAAAGGAGAAAATGCTGGTAACCAGCATTTTCTTCTTTTTCTACTATGTTTTTCCACTATGTTTTCTTCCCTATCAAAAGAAACGATCATCTAAGCTTCACTTATTTTGTCATCTGTAAAATGCCTACAATTGTCATCTGAAAATCTTTTCAAATTAGTCCAAATTTGTGTCATTTGGTAAAGGTTTAAAATGAAAGATATTTTGGCAATAAAGGCTGCACTACATAGAATTATTGAATATCAAAGGATACCTTTCTGCATTGTGAAGAAAGTCATTTTAACCCTTAACCATGCAATCCTGAGCTTTAAAGACCTTGAGAAAGATGCCTTTTAAAACCATTGTCTTGAAGGGAGAAAATGCTGGTAACCAGCATTTTCTCCTTTTCTCACAATGTTCTCTACCCCTTTCATAGATAAATCTTATCATTTGGGCCACATTTAACCCTTTACCACACGGCAAAATTTTAGACCTATCCAAATTGAAAGCATTTGCAGACAACAATTTAGATGTGGCTGAAATGACATAAGTTCTCTACGTAAGGTTTGAAAACATTGTGGGAAAAGGAGAAAATGCTGGTTACCAGCATTTTCTCCTTTTCCCACAATGTTTTCAAAAGCTTCTTCCTCAGGGTTGTCGAAAGTCGTCATTGTGTGGTAAAGGGTTAATGTGTCATCTGCAAATGCTTTATATTAGGGCGAG
The DNA here is from genome assembly GCA_946811185.2 of Hippopus hippopus. Classification (NCBI taxonomy): domain Eukaryota; kingdom Metazoa; phylum Mollusca; class Bivalvia; order Cardiida; family Cardiidae; genus Hippopus; species Hippopus hippopus. Next base: position 3,572,472 of record OX328109.1, read on the forward strand.
AATACTTTCAATTTGGACAAGTCTAAAATTTTGTCATGTAGTAAAGAGTTCAAATTTTACCCCTTATCTTTTTTTTCTTTGTTCGAACTCTTGCTGGACTTTGGCACTTCTAGGGTGGGAGATGGACTTTGGTAAGAGCCTGAATAAATAAAGATTAATAAATTACTAGATCAAATGCAAACAAAACTATAAAAAAATCATGTATGTCATGATAAATCTCTTAAAATACAGTGAAATAGAAAATGTTATGCCTGTGTCTAAAAATATCAATATTACCTATATATCGGTTATATTATCATTATTATATTTATCTCTAGATTAACATATGCCCATCCAAACTCAAAATTTTACCAATAACTCGAACACTCCAGGTGGGTTCCTAGTTAACATCATTTTCTCTTACCAATAACTTGAACACTTCAGGTGGGTTCATAGTTTACAGCATTTCCTCTGTTTCCCACCAAGTTTTCAAAAGAGTTCTTCCTACTGATCACAAAGACCCAGGATGGTTTCATAAAGGTCTAAATCTGTTCAATATCCCCTCCTCTCTAACCCTGACCATACTGACCATATCTTACAATGATTTATACCCTTAACCATACAATCCCGAGTTTTAACAACCCTGAGGAAATAGCTTTTTGAAAACCTTGTGGGAAAGGGAGAAAATTCTGGTAACCAGCATTTTCTCCCTTTCACACAATGTTTATACACTTTTAAAGGCAAATTTCATCATTTCAGCCACATTTCATTTGTTGTCTGCAAATTCTATCAATTTGGATCAGTCTAACCACTATGAGATAGGTACCATTCCTGTCATTAAATATGCCATGACTGGTTGGTCAGTTAGTAAAATCCAGGGCTTGAACCAGGGGGTGGCTGGTTCGATTGCCAAGCCCTGCGAATATCTGTCTGAGGATTGCTGATAGTCATTGCTCTAGAATTCATTCCTCTCACCTGTGAACATTGTTTCAACCATGTTCATTTAGAAAAAGCAGCCGGTGGCTTCAGAAGAATATTTTTGTGCACAGTACTGATAATAGAAACTCCAGGAGAGCATGGATAGGTACTTTGACTGCCATAATATAACTGAAACAATGCTGAAAACTGTGTTAACTCTTTACCACATAATCCTAAGTTTTCACGAACCTAAAGAGGGCTGTTGAAAAAATTGTGGGAAAAGGAGAAAATGGTGGTAACCAGCATCTTCTCCTTTTCCCACAATGTTTTCTCTGGATTCAAGGACAAATACTGTTATTTGAAAAATATTCAATTCTCATCTATAAATTCCTTCAATACGAACAAGTCTCTCCGTGTGGTACAGGGTTAAACGCAATTCAAACAAAACAAAAACACATTTACAATTAAATACACTGGACACAATCGGACTTTTCCTTCTCATCCTGTCCAGCTCCTCTTGCGCTGTACTCTCGTCTAACATCTTTCTGTAACTGCTTTTCTAGTTGACTCTGGGACGTTGGTCTGGGCCGCCACTGTTTTATGTTTGACGTTTTGCAGGATGTGGAGGGCTCCATCTTAAAGTCTTTGTTGATGGTCATGATTTCTTCAAAACTCATTTCATTCTGGGCTAAATCTTTATGTAACTGTGTTTGGTTGAAGTCAGGAGATGTCATGTACTGTATAGCAGCTTTAAATGTAACTAGGCAGTAACTGGAAGAAGAAATAAGCGCATGGCATGAGAGTACCAATGCATTGATTTTGAGGGCTATCTGCCATACTGGTACGGGTTCCACTTTTGACAGTAAACAATATATCCAAGTTTGAAGAAAAGATCTTCAGTAATGATAGAGATAAAAATAAAAGGTTAATTTTCTGTAAAAAATTGAACAGGATGAAGTACATGATTAAAAATCTTCAGTGATAACAAAGATATTATAAAATGTCTCAGTTTTTGCTCAACGATGCAGACAACGACAGGCTATGACAATACCTCCATGTTTTCTTCGAAAACAGTCCAGAAAGAAATGATATACTGAGCCAATATCTCTTTTTGAAAGACTGCTTTCACATGTGTATATGCCATAAACCTTAACTCCTTACCAGCATCAAAAATCCAGAACAAATCTTTTCGGCTATTCCCAGTGGCGCACCCTGGGCATAGCAACGCATTACAATATTATGTCAAGCGCGAGAAATGTACAGTAAATTACGTCATAATTCCATCTGGTTGTGAGGCACGCACATTTTACCTAGGTAACTAGTGCGCGGGAACAACTGTTTCCGCCTTCAACTGAAGAGTTGGAATATAAAAATCGATATTTTCACTGGTCATAACCTTGAAATACCGAAAAATATTTCACTGATATTTCTCGATAACCTACCGGAAAGCATGAAATAAAATACAATAACCCTAGTGCTGCCCAAGAGAGTACTGTCAGCTGTAAAGGTCCTGCTTAGCTCATTGGTAAAGTGTAGGACTCGGAACCTTAATGCCTGGGGATTGTGCCTCACTGGAAGAACTGAGTTTTTTGTTGGATTGTCCTTGGGCAAGGCACTTAGAAGCCCTAGTCTAGTACTGATAAATTTGAAATCTATGATATACGTCAATAATGTAAGCTTTAGCCGAGGTATGACTGAAAAAATGTTAAATGCAGCACTAACCACCATTCATTCAATCAACCTTCAGATGTCCCCGGCATTATAAGGGTCAAGCAAGACCTGTCTATTTCAATTGAAAAACAGTGAGAAATGCTTCATACCTTTTGCAATTTAGCATTGCAAACCAGCAGCAACTTTTCAACTGTGATGTTCAATCAAACTTCGAAAGGACTACCAGTTATTAGTGACATTTATTTCACACCTATAATTTAATTCCCAATGAAATCGCTTAAACACTACGTGAGTACATAATATCTGAATCCATATTGAACTCTGCAGAGTCCCAAATATGGATTTTTCAGAACGAGGCAAGAGTCCAATATAAATATTTCAAAACGAAGCTAGAGTCCTGAATATCCATATATGCCCGGAGCAGTAGTCTATCGAAGTCTGTTGTCAAAAAAGCAACTTCAAAACCCTCTTTTGTTGTTTTGGTTTTTTTTTTTAAAACTGAAATGGCCCTATACTTTTGGTTTACTTTAAAGTCAATATGGAAGTGTGAAAAAAAGAGGTCATTTAACATGCTTGGGTACAACACTGAATTCAATTGGATTCGTACACTGCAGAACCAGTCTATATTTTGGGAGAAGCTGTCACCTCGTCCAAAATATAGACTGGTTCTGCAGTGTACTCATCCAATAGAATTCAGTATTGTACCCAAGCATGTTAAATAACCTCATAACATTGTATACCTTCTGTATTATAGCATTGCAAACCAGCTGCAACTTTTCTACTGTAATATCCAATGGAAGATCGAAAGTACTACCAGTTATCTCCCCTGTCTCACTTTTAAACTGGGCCAATATCCTGCGCCCTGATTGGTCATCTCCATGTTCTTTTTCTGTACTAGAAAAGAAAAGACAAAAAAACAAAAACTGCACCTTCAGCCACTTCATACCTCTACCAGATTAAAGCTTTTGAAAATGTGGGAAAAGAAACAAGTACATATATTTGCTACAAATAAATGCATTTGCTTCTTCTCCAAACACTTTTCCTTTCTCAGGCCTTGCAAACTTTTATACTGACTTGTAGAATTGGAGGATATGTATGGTTTACTATGCAACAAATTCTAGACTGTTCTACATTGAAAGCATCGGTAGGCAATACAAAACTGAACCAATGTTCTTTGGTTAAAAATATTGTGGTAAAAGGAAACAATGTTATTTACTACCATTTTCTTCTTTTCCTACAATATTTTTACAAGCATTCTCCAACAGGGTGGTTAAATCTGCAGATTGGTTAAGGGTTAAGTTAAGCTATTTATGCCTTAATATCTCTGTTAAAGTTCTGATACTTCTGCAGATGCTAGACCGTCAGTCTGAAGGGTTGCTCCGATGTTATTTTTGTGATTGTTTCTTCACACCCCTTCATGGCAGCCCCTTTTTAATACTATCCGGAAATTTCAAAATCTTACCGGTCATCTTTCAGTCTGCTGAATGTGTCTTTAATTTGCTTGTCAGCTATGAAAATGGACATGAATCGATAGAATAGTGATTAATGTTTACAAAATCACCAAAATATACTGTCTTGTAATCCCATTTTTTTTTGAGATGTAAATATCCATTGACCTACTCCCAAGGAAATTGAAACTAAGCTTGACATTTACTGCACATGATTCAGAAGTCATTTTCAGTACAATAAAGTTCTTTTTCTTTTTCACAATTTATCGGCTTCTGTTTCATCAGCTTGGGCATGAAAAGGGAAACTAAAATGTACTGGATATATTTCATTTACCAGGAGTCGCATTTATCACTTAAATTGCCCATCACACAATATCATTTTTTCAAATGAAATCGACCACACATGCACAGTTAACTGAATTAATCATGAGTGTTTGTTTACAAATTAACTAGGTGTGTTTATGTCAGGAGACCCAAGGCCTAACAAAAAAATATCTGTGTTTAGGGTTTCAGTCCGAGATACTGTAGGTAGGGTAGGTAGGGATTTTTTTTTTCCAAAAACTTTTCACATGGAACATGTAATGAAATCACACCCGACAGATTTTTTTTTCAATCATTGCAAAAAAGATTTCGGGTCAGCAGCATTTTCTAGGTAGGGTAGGAAAACCCTAAACGCAGATATTTTTTTTTAGGCCCAATCACACAAATAACATCAAAGCAATCCTTCAGACTGAAGGTAATCTTGTACATGTCATCTGATTCAAAGGCCATTAACAAACAATTCAAATGTAACCAGCGATTTCTTCTTTTCTCTCAATCTTTTCTACCATTTCACAGGCAATTTCAGTACTCGAGCCATTTAGGTACATCTGCAAATGCTATGAGGAAAATTTTGTCTTTTGGTACAGACTTGAAATATCCTTAACAGCGATGCATCATTTTCCCTGCAAGAAGTTAATTTGGTAACAAATCTAATTATCGGATAACGGACTGAGAGTCGTTATCCGGGAAACAAGGTCTGTCCGAAAATTGCATCGGTACTAAAAATAACAATCGTTTGTCATTTTACACAATTCTTTTCACTTGCAGGTTAATATAACATAGCTCGATCCGAAAATAATTACAGAAGGTCGTTTTAAGGTAACTTTTTTTTAAGACTTAAACAACCATTCACAAATAACGGTTTTGACAGTAATCGAACAGCTCAGTTTGTTTACCTCATCTTGCCTGACCACGTGCTTCCGGTACTTAACGCTGGCAGCCTGCTTGCACTCAACTCTGTTGGTGAAGAGACGAGAACCAGAAAATCCTTACTAAGCACTGCGGAGGGAAGCATTTGAAAACACTGTACCAAAAGAGGAAAATGCTGTCAGTCTTTGAAAATTTATATGAATTGGGCCAAAATCTATTTCACCATTCGAGTCAAGTCTTATCCGCTGTCAGCAAAAGCTTTTGATAATGCCCAGTCCATAATACCAACTATCGTATATATTTGTTGTGCGCTAATGGATTAAAGGGTCAATTCGCCCCTGAATACAACTTGTTCGCGCCGGGTCCGTTCGTTCAGGGTCATTTCGTTCTTTAAGAAGGTCATTTTGTCCTTTATTTTCCGCCTTCGCCCTCATTTTTCATCACAATTTGATTGTAGATCTATAAACTCTAGAAACTCCGCAAAGATGCGAAAGTCTATTTAATAAATAAAATAATAACAGTGAATAACCAAAGTGAATATATGAAAATTTATGTATTTTATGGTTAAAATTTTGGGCTTTTTTCCCCAAATTTATTATTTTCATTACTAAGTCAACAAGTGTTTTGCAAAAGAGATTGGTGCATTTCATTGATGTTTATCACAAAAGGTGAACTGCTAATGAACAGTCGTGATTTCTATGGACTGCAATTGATTGGTTATCAACCCTTTACCATACAACAAAATTTTATGACATCCAAATTAAACACGTTTGCAGACGACAAATTTAGAGTTTCTAAAAAGATTATTTCTGTCTTTGGAATGAAATAAATTTTGTGGGAAAAGGAGAAAATGCTGGTAACCAACAATTTCTTTTCTCACAATGTTTTCAAAAGTCCTCTCTGTAGGGGTCGTTAAAACTCAATATTTTGTGGTAAAGGATCTAAACAAACGCCTTCATAATTGGGCGACTTAAGTCTTTAACTTTTTGTTAATCAGACATTAGTTTTGTAAGCATAACTTAAATATTGATGTTATCATAATTAAATGCATCGTCTTAGTCCATCAATTCGAACTGAAAGCACGATATATCAAATCAATTTTAGCCTGTGTTTACAGGTATGTTAGTTTGTTCTTAGATCTCTCCTCAGTTAACGAAAGTCAAGCGATCTATCCAGATTTACTTTTGGAAGAATTGTGTTATGTGTAAAGGAAGAAATGTAGGAATGATTTTTCCCCCCGAAATTTCTGTTTTCAAAAGTTTTCTACTCCCCCCCCTCCAGAGTAAAAATATGGTCTAAGGGAAACAACTGTAATACTCCTAGCAATATTAGAATTCCAGTTCACTCCCTTAGAAACGGAACCAGATTCGTCACCTATTTATAACGTACCGCGCGATTGTGGTAATAAACCGAAATATAATAATTTAAATCAAATCATAGCATCTTAGACACAAACTTATCCAGTCTTCAAGTAAAACTTTTTTTTTTGCAAAAATGACGCAGGTAAAGTCTATTTATTTCTTACAGGAGAAATATCGTCAGAGGAATAAGCCTTTAAGAATAGGGTTTTGTACAACTTTTCTCTCGTTGACAATAAAATAATAAGTCAAATCAAACTTTCCATTACCAGACAAAATTCATGCCCAATAGTTAATTTAATGACAATTAAATATCATTTTATATTAGCTTTCTCTGTGTGAGTGAGCCTTTTTCCCCCCGAAATTTCTGTTTTCAAAAGTTTTCTACACCCCCCCTCCAGACTAAAAAATATGGTCTAAGGGAAACAACTGTAATACTCCTAGCAATATTAGAATTCCAGTTCACTCCCTTAGAAACGGAACCAGATTCGTCACCTATTTATAACGTACCGCGCGATTGTGGTAATAAACCGAAATATATTAATTTAAATCAAATCATAGTATCTTAGACACAAACTTATCCATTCTTCAAGTAAAACTTTTTTTTTTTGCAAAAATGACGCAGGTAAAGTCTATTTCTTTTCTTACAGGAGAAATATCGTCAGAGGAATAAGCCTTTAAGAATAGGGTTTTGTACAACTTTTTTCTCGTTGACAATAAAATAATAAGTCAAATCAAACTTTCCATTACCAGACAAAATTCATGCCCAATAGTTAATTTTAATGACAAATAAATATCATTTTATATTAGCTTTCTCTGTGTGAGTGAGCCTTTTTTCCCCCCGAAATTTCTTTTTCAAAAGTTTTCTACACCCCCCTCCAGAGTAAAAAATATGGTCTAAGGGAAACAACTGTAATACTCCTAGCAATATTAGAATTCCAGTTCACTCCCTTAGAAACGGAACCAGATTCGTCACCTATTTATAACGTACCGCGCGATTGTGGTAATAAACCGAAATATATTAATTTAAATCAAATCATAGCATTTTAGACACAAACTTATCCAGTCTTCAAGTAAAACTTTTTTTTTTTGCAAAAATGACGCAGGTAAAGTCTATTTCTTTCTTACAGGAGAAATATCGTCAGAGGAATAAGCCTTTAAGAATAGGGTTTTGTACAACTTTTTTCTCGTTGACAATAAAATAATAAGTCAAATCAAACTCCATTACCAGACAAATTTCATGCCCAATAGTTAATTTAATGACAATTGAATATCATTTTATATTAGCTTTCTCTGTGTGAGTGAGCCTTGTTGTTTTCTTTGGTTGAGTAAGATTTTGTCACCTATGGAACACTTTTTCAAGGGAAGCTACTCGTGTGATACTAAAGTACATGATTGTACTAGTTTTCTCCCTTTGACCATAACTGAAAAACCCTTGTCAAGATATTCTTTGTCATACGGTCATATTCACCCTTATGGTTAAAATATTTTCAATCCTTATTTTACAGGCATATTTCTGCAATAACAAAATATTATCGACCACAGAATTTACGATATTTTTGACCAGATCTACAAGAATCATGCAAGTGGCTGACAACGGAGGGTTGTGACGATAGGGTAACAGCCATGCGATTCAGAGCTTCTCAACATGATCCAACATAACCTGCCGACTCCTGTGGGTCAATAGCTTTTTAATTGTTAAGGTTAAAGTAAGCTTGATGCAAAAATAATGGACAAAATTAACTCTTGGCGAGTGATGTATCAAACATAAACGCATCACCGTTTCACGCCAAAGTAACCACATATCCGGACAGGACCAGTATAGCAGACGGTGAACAAACGACCTACAAAATGGGTTACTGATACCAGACAAAAAGTTATCTTGAAATGCTGTGGTTTTTCTAATGTTACAAAGGAAAATATTCGTCAAGTAAAGTGCTCGCTGAAATGTTTTTTTTTTTTTAATCGTTTTTTTTTTTTTTAAATTGGAACAAAGGGATTGTTTGCTGACTAACACTTACTTGCCGCCATAGATTACAATTTCGTGTATGGATAGATAGAGTTTGTAGGACAAAAAACATTTTGTTCATACCGCAAACAATGAAACGAAAGAGCACTGCATGCGTGTGCAAACACTGAAACGAAAGAGCACTGCATGCGTGTGCAAACACTAGATTGTATTTGCCTTTTTTTTTTGCATTGAAAATAATAAGTTGTTAAAAATAGGGGAAATTTACTACAGTAAAAAAGATTCGAGAGTTACCGCCCTTCTGCTGTTTCCCATTTTGATATAAAGAAATAGCCCCAGTTTTAAGCCTTTACCAAACAGTACCAACTTTTAACAACTCCGAGGTAGAAGGCTCTTGAAAACACTGGTAGCTATCATTTTCTCTCTTTCCACACATTGTTTTCTATAATTTGAAGGACAAATTTTATATTTTGAGCAACACTACTAGGGTTGCAGGGGTCGTGGGTTCGAGTCCCAAGTCGGGTTGGTTGGTTGTATTGGGGTTTAATGCCACTTTAACAGCTAAGGTCATATCATGGTGGTCGGTGACGCATGTGTGTTTCCTGGCTTTCTCACACCAATACTATCACAACTTTCTTTCCAAAGCCACCGACTACTTTTCTCACATGCTTCAGCAGAGGTGAGAGGCGAAAATACGCCGGAAAGAAAGTTCGCCTCAACCAGGTATCGAGCTCACAACCACCAGGTCATGAGTCCAACACGCTCACCACTGAGCCACCCGGGCTGGGCCCCAAGTTGGGTACACTTTATAATATTTGTCATAGAAAGGGTATAAACATTGTGGAAATGGGAGAATAAGTTGCTTACCAGCATGTTCTCTTTTTCCCATGATGTTTTCAAAGCCTGCTTCCACAAAGACTAGCATAAACAACAACACAAAATTTCAATGATATCAGTATTTATTCTTTAACAGTAACATGACAAAAAGCTACAATAATTTAAAAGTAATTAAATAAATTAAGAAGAAAGACATAACAATATAAGGTAAAATGATAAATTGTACATAAAAAAGATCAGAATGAATTTTACATTTACAAAGGCGACTCAAACATACTGAGGATTGTGTGGTAAAGAATTATATGTAGCACCAGTTACGGATTTTGTCTTTGAAAGGGTTGAAAACATTGTGGGAAAAGGAGAAAATGCTGGTTACCAGCATTTTCTCCTTTTCCTACAATGTTTTCAAAAGCCTTCTACCTCAAGGTTGTTAAAACTCAGGGTCGTGAGGTAAAGGGTAAATATAGCACAAACTTTGAAATTTGTCTTTGAAAGGGTAGAAAACATTGTGGACAAAGGAGAAAATGCTGGTTACCAGAATTTCCCCCATATCCAGCAATGTTTTCAAAAGCCTTTACCCTCGCCGTTAAAACAGCTCAATATCATTTGACCGCAAAAGGAATAAAAAACCTGGTCATCGATTTAGTGCAAAATCAGCTCATCAATTCAGTGCAATTTTGATAATACGTAATTATTTGTACAACTGCGCAAGGGGGGGGGGGGCAAAAAGTATAATATATGATATTTTTGGACAGACCTGCCTGTTTTAAAACATGAAAAAGAGAAAGTGGCAAAAATCAGAGAACTGTACAATAATAGACTAGTGGTGAAATTGACAGAGTTAGTTACGTGAAGGCAGTTAGTTACAAGAAGCTCCCCCCTAAATTGTGACGAAAAACATCTCGAATGTTTTACTGGAACTACTGTTTTAATGGAACTACTGTTTCAATGTAATATTTAAGTTTTTAGCACATTTCACTTGTAAATACTTGTTTAAAAACTGACTCATCCTGCTCATTCTTCCACCTCCCCGTGGTGAGCAGGGGGCAATGGATAATACACTAACAAAACTGTTCTTGTATTATACGGCTAACGGAAGGTTTAAACAGGTAAAGGGTTTTGCACTGAAATGATGACTAAAATCTTGCGCTGAATCGATGACCAGGGTTTCTGAATTCTTTAGAAATCCTGCGCTGAATCAATGGCTTTTTTCGCGCTGATTTGATGACCGTTTGCGTTCAAATGAAATAACACTGTTAAAACTCCAAGATCGTGTGATAAAGGATTAAAGACCATTTGAAAAATTCTTTATATCTTTCCTCCCCCTTTTTTAAAGCTCTACATGTTGGAGAAATATGACTGAATAATTCCAGATGATATAATACCTAAACAAGAGGGCCAATGGCCCTAAAGCGCTCACCTGAGTAAAGTCATCTATGGTTCATAAAGCTGGAGATCCTGGTTTTAGTGATGTAAAACGTATGCATGTAAGTTACCTACTATTTGACTAACTTGACCTACTTTTGAACTTGTCCGAGATATCACCAAGAAAAACATTCTGACCAAGTTTCATGAGTATCAGGCCGAAAATGTCGTCTCTAAACTGCACACAAACTTTTTTTAAGATTTGGCCCAGTGACCTACTTTTTGATCTGTTGTGACCCAATTTCAAACCAGCTTGTGATTTCAAAAAGATATCCCTTGTGACCTAGTTTCATGAGTATCAGACTGAAAATGTGGCCTTTAGACTGCGCACAGTGTGTATGGTGTTTAACGCCATTTTCAACATTATTTCAGTTATAATGCAGTGGCCAGTGCACCTATCCCTGCTTTCCAGGAGTTTCTTTTACCAGTACTCCGCAAAATATTCTTTCCAAGCCACTGGCTGCTTTTCCACATAACCATCATTGAAACAATGGTCAGCGGTGAGAGATGAATAAATCCTGGCTGAGCTGTGGATCTAACCCATGACCCCCAGTTCTCAAGTCTTCAGCTACCAACTGAGCTATCAGGGTTTCGAGACTGCGCACAAGGTTTTTCTCAGATTTTGCCAAGTGACCTACTTCCTGACCCAACATGACCCAATTTCAATCTTGTTTAAGATACCATCAAGAAAATCATTCTGACCAAGTTTCATAAGTATCAGGCTGAAAATGTTGTCTCTAGAGCGCAAACAAGGTTTTTCTAAGATTTAGCCCTATGACCTACTTTTTGACCCGACATGACCCAAAATCAAACTTATCCTAGACATCAACAAGACAAATGTTCTGATCCAGTTTCATGAGTATCAGGCTAAAAAAGTGGCCTCTAGACTGCACACAAGGTTTTTCTAAGATTAAGCCGTGTGACATACTTTTTGACTCGAAGTGAACACATTTCAAAATTGTCTTAGACATTATCAAGACAAACATCCTAACCAAGTTTAATGCATATCAGGCTGCAAATGTGGCCACTAGAGTGCACACAAGGTTTTTCTATGATTTGACCCTGTGACTTACTTTTTGATCCGACATAATCCAATTTCCAACTTGTCTGAGATATCATAAAGACAAACATTCTGACTTAGTTTCAAGAGTATTGGGTTGAAAATGTGGCCTCTAGATTACAACTAAGCTTTTTCTGAAATTTAGCCATGATCTAGGTTTTGACCCGACATGACCAAATTTCAAACTCATCCGAGATATCATCAAGACATAAATTCCAATCAATTTTCAAGAGCTTAACCCTTTACCACACAATCCCGACTTTCAATGACCCTGAGGAAGAAACCTTTTGAAAACATTGTGGGAAAAGGAGAAAATGACCAGTATTTTCTCCTTTTCCCACAATGTTTTCTAACCTTTCAAAAATGAATTTCAATTTTTGAGTAACATTTATTTTGTCGTCTGTAAATGCTTTCAATTTGGACAAGTCTAAAATTTTGTCGTGTGGTAAAGAGTTAAAATGTGGGCTCTAGAGTGCAAAGAAGGTTTTTCTAAGATTTAGCCCTGTGACATACTTTTTGACACAACATGATCCAATTTCAAATTTGTCCTACATACATATATCATCAAAACAAAGATTCTGACCAAGTTTCATGAGTTTCAAAAAGAGAGCAAACAAGGTTTTTGTAAGATTTAGCCCTGTGACCTACTTTTTCACCCAAAATGACCCATTTTTCAAACTTGTCCAATATTTAATCAAGACAAATATTCTGGCCAAGTTTCAAGAGTATCTGGCTGAAAATGTGGCCTCTGGAGTGCACACAAGCTTTTTCTAAGATTTAACCCTGTGATCTACTTTTTGACCCGACGTGACCCAAATTCTAACCTGTCCTAGATATTATCAAGACAAATATTCTGACCAAGTTTCAACAGTATCTGACTGAAAATGTGGCCAGTAGAATGCACAAAAAGTAAATGTTGACACCTGGACTACCCACACAGCACAATCACAAAGTTCACCTTGAGAACTTTGTGTTCATGTGAGCTAATAAAAGCAGTCCATAAGTAACTGTAACAATGTATTGGCTCATCATCAGCAATCATTTCTTTTGTCTCGATGTATTCAAACACCCTCAAATGCAAATGCCCAAAAATCCATTTATATGAAGTAACGAGTGAAACTTTAAACCCTTACCAAATAACCCTGAGTTTTAACCACTTTGAGGAAGAAGCCTTTGGAAAACATGATGGGAAAAAGAGAAAATGCTGGTGCCCAGCATTTTCTCCTTTTCCTGCAACATTTTCTGACCTTTTTTGAGAGCAATATAATCTGTTGTCTGCAAATGCTCTCAGTTTTAAAATTTATTGTCTGATAAAGAGTCAAACTGGGAGCTTTTCTTTTTCAACACATTAAAGGTAAACAGAAATAAAACAAGAAGAAAATATTTTTCAACAGCTTTGAAACTTTGTGAGAAGAGGAGCACACGCCTGTAAAAGCAACGCTCCTCTTCCAATAATGTTTTCCAAAGCTGTTGTTTGTAGGGATATAAAAAATCATATGTATTATCGTAAGTTAACAACAGCACCTTGTGGGAGCCAACACTTAGCTGCAGTTGCTTCATTTTCATTGAAAATTCCAAGACAAAAAAGGGGCATAACTGTATCAAAATATTTTGATGGTGACCTGCACTTATTTTATGGGTTCCCCTTTTGATAGTTAACAACTACATGTAGTTATAGTTTGAAGTAAATATCTTCAGTAATGACAGAAATATTATAAATGTCAAAGCTTTTGCATGACAACGCTCACAACAATGATGACAGAGATGACAGCGTCCGGGCTATGACAATACCTTGATATCTTCCGAAACAGCCAAGCTAATAAAAAGAGAAGAAAACATCTTTCGACAGTTTAGAAACTTTTTGGGAAAAGAAGCATATGCTTGTAATAAACAATTTCTCCTTTTCGTACCCTGTTTTTTCAAAGCCACTATATGCAGGGATACAAAAAGTCACTATGTATCATAATAAGTTAAAAATCATTGAACTGTCATAAAAATTTAAGTTTTGAACAAAAAAATTCAAGGAACAGATTATGATTTCTTCTGTTTTTTTTTTTTTAAAGAACTTGGAACAAGTAGGTGCATTAAGAGGTCAATGAATGCCAGTAAACCCTGTATCCTCCATGTCAGCAGTCAAGATGCCAGGAAAATATCATTCTCAAGCTGGGACAGAAATTCTCTGTAAAGAAAACAAAGAACAAACAAATTAATTTTAACCCTTAACCTGCTAAATAAATGAAATGAAACTTCCAAGCCGATAGTACAACCCAAATGTTGGTATTTCAAAGGGGCTTTTTTGGGAAATATATCTCCTTGTCAGGAAGTGTAGATATTAGATCAGACTGCATGTTCTATGCATTCTGATCTTGGACCTACACTGTATGCAAAAGGTCCTCAAGTCGCACCTAGCAGTCTAAGGGTAATATTATTAACCCTTAACCATATAGTCCCCTGTTTTAATAACCAAAGACATAAAGGCTTTTGAAAAAACGTGGTGGGAAAAGAAGAAAATGCTGGTTACCAGCATTTTCTCCTTTCCTCAAAATGTTTTCATAAGCCATCTTCTTAGGGTTGTTAAAAATCGGGATTGTGTGGTAAAGGATTAAGGAAAGGACAAAAGGAGAAATTTGTCCTTGTGTCACAGTGTTTCTGGGTGTATTCATGTTGATTTTCAAAGGACAATTTCTGTGTTCACTGCATAAAATTTGTTTCACAAGAAAATGGCTTATATTGAAATTTCTTAATTCTTCTTTACAGACTAAGAAAGTCAATCTAATAAATATAGCACACTTTTGGTTAATCCTTTACCACACAATTCTGAGCTGACACTGACTGAGATAGCTTTTGAAAACATTGTTGGAAAAGAAGAAAATGCCACTAACCAGCAATAACTCCTTTTCCATCAATGTTTTCTACCCCTTTCTTAGATAAATCTCATCATTTGATCCACATTTATTATTTCATCTGCAAATTGTCTAAAATTGTTATCTGGTGTAAACTTAGAATTGTACCCTTTATCTTTTTTGTTTTTGTTGGAATCTTTGCTGGACTTAGGCACTTCTAGGGTAGGGGATGGACTCTGGTAAGACCCTAGACAAATAGAAATCAATAAATTATGATACTACATAACATGCAAACACGTCTGTCATGATAATTCTCTTATTCAAAATATAAAGATACTGAGAATACTATTTATCACATAAGTTCTCTTGTGTTCACTGTGATATACTCATTACGAATGTTCTTATCTTACACATGTTTGATATCAGCACTGTGTGATGTCATTTGGGACATCATTTTGTATGTTTTTCAGAGAAGCTAAAGGGTTTTTTCATGTAAATTACCATGTGTGCATGTATGGTTTTGCATATTTTGACCTATAATTTGTGAAATATTGTTATGTGATAAAAAGAATCTGGCATTCGTTGGCTACTGAGGTAAGAATTAATTAAACTTGTCCACAAAACTGTTATTCAGCCTACCAGAGGCTCGCTTAATAACTTTGTTTTAGACTCGATTATTAAAATCTTATTTCAAATGCCAACTCATATCAGATCCTTTATGTCAGTGTCAAAAAACATCAATATGTTTCATTCTAGCTTAGATTGAGAGAATTAATCATGATGAGGTTTGCAAAGCCATGATTATTTCTCCCAGCCCAGTTAGACAACCTTGGTAGTATAGACAATAACACATTATACGACTTATTTAGCTTCTAGTACAGTCGATGGGAGACTTGGTTGATAAAAATTCAGATTTTAATAAATTTTTCTCTTCTTTGTTTACATGTTACAATTGTACATCATTGTGGTCAAGAAAAAAAAAACACCAGTACATAAGACACCACTATTAATGATGTCAGGTGAATTTATTCTCCATGTTTATTTGGGAAAGCAGTCGGTGGCTTCAGAAGAATATTGTGCATAGTACCGATGATAGAAACTCTAGGACAGCACAGGTAGGTGCACCGACTGCCACGATATAACTACTATAATGCTGAAAACCATGTTAACTCTTTATCACATAAACCAAAGATTTAATGACCCCCCCCCCCCCCAAAAAAAGAAAGCTTTAGAAAACATGGTGGGAAAAAGAGAAAATGCTGGTAACCAGCATTTTCTCCTTTTCCACAGTGTTTTCTCGCTATTCAAGAACAAGAGGGCCATGATGGCCCAGAAGTCGCTCACCTGAGTCTTTTGACCAAACATGACCCATTTTCAATCTCTTTTGAGATATCATGACAAACATTCTACTAAGCTTTCATAATTATTGGACTGAAAATTTGGCCTCTAGCATGTACACAAGCTTTTTCTAGAATTTCTGTCAATGACCTACTTTTTAGCCAACCATAGCCAATTTTCCCATTGTAGTGTTATCAAAACAAAGATCCTGACCACCTTTCATAAGTATTGGACAGAAAATGTGGACTATAGAGCATACACAGGGTTTTTCTAAGATTTGACCTACTGGCCTAGTTTTTGACCCAACATGTCTGATTTTCAAAGTCGTCTGAGATGTTATCAAGACAAACAATCTGACCAAGTTACATGAGTTTTGGACTGAAAATGTGGCCTCTAGTGTAGAGCATAGACAAGGTTTTTCTAAGATTTGACCTAGTGACCTAGTTTTTTGCCCGACATGACCAATTTTTCAAATTTGTCCGAGATATCATCAAAACAAACAGTCTGACCAAATTTCAAGAGTTTTGGACCAAAAATGTGGCCTCTAGAGTGTACACAAGGTTTTTCTAAGATATGACCTAGTGACCTACTCTTTGACCAGACATGACCCATTTTCAAACTTATCAGAGATATCATAAAGACAAACATTCTGACCAAGTTTCAAGAGTATTGGACTGAAAATGTGATCTCTAGAGCGTACACAAGGTTTTTCTAAGATTTGACCTAGTGACCTAGTTTTTGGCCCAGCATGACCTATTTTCCAACTTGTCCGAGATATCATCAAGACAAACATTCTGACCAAGTTTCATGAGTATCTGACTGAAAATGTGGCCTCTAGAGCATACACAAGGTTTTTCTAAGATTTGACCTAGTGACCTACTTTTTGACCCGACATGACCCATTCTTAAAATCATCCCAAATATCATCAAGACAAACATTCTGACCAACTTTCAAGAGTTTTGGACAATAAATGTGGCCTCTAGAGCGTACACAATGTTTTTCTAAGATTTGACCTAGTGACCTAGTTTTTGACCCGACCTGACCTTTTTTGGAACGCATCTGAGATTTCATCAAGACAAACATTCTGACCAAGTTTCATGAGTATCTGACTGTAAATGTGGCCTCTAGAGCGTACACAAGGTTTTTCTTAGATTTGACCTAGTGACCTAGTTTTGGACCTAACCTGACCCATTTTCGGACTCGTCCAAGATATCATCAAGACAAACATTCTGACCATCTTTCAAGAGTTTCGGACTGAAAATGTGGCCTCTAGAGCGTAGACAAGGTTTTTCTAAGATTTGACCTAGTGACCTAGTTTTTCACCCAACATGACCCATTTTCAAACTCCTCCAAGATATTATCAAGACAAACATTCTGACCAACTTTCAAGAGTTTTGGACCAAAAATGTACTCTCTAGAGCGTACACAAGGTTTTTCTAAGATTTGACCTAGTGACCTAGTTTTTGACCTGACCTGACCCATTTCCAAACTCGTCCGAGATATTATCAAGACAAACATTCTGACCAACTTTCAAGAGTTTTGGACCAAAAATGTGGCCTCTAGAGCGTACACAAGGTTTTTCTAAGATTTGACCTAGTGACCTAGTTTTTGACTTGACATGACCCATTTTCGAACTCATGTGAGATTTCATCAAGACAAACATTCTGACCAAGTTTCATGAGTATAGGACTGAAAATGTGGCCTCTAGAGCATACACAAGGTTTTTCTAAGATTTGATCTAGTGACCTAGTTTTTGACCCGACCTGACCCATTTCCAAACTCGTCCGAGATATTATCAAGACAAACATTCTGACCAAGTTTCATGAGTATCTGACTGAAAATGTGGCCTCTAGAGCGTACACAAGGTTTTTCTAAGATTTGACCTAGTGACCTCATCTTTAATATAATTTATCCTTGTGGTACAGGGTTACACACAAGTTTAGTTAAACATATTTATTTTACATCGATTGAGAAACACGTTCTTACAACTTATACTAATCTCTGTCGATTCTGCTTCCTGGGAACTACACCAGTACTCACACCATATGTGTGGGCCATTGCACAATCCCAAAGTTGACATCCACTCAAACACTCAGGTATCGAACTTGGGACCTTATGGTTATGATGGGGGGATTAAACACAATACAAACAAAAAATTTTTAACCATTAAATATGCTGGACACAATAGGGCTTTTCCTGCTCATCCTGTCCAGCTCCTCTTGTGCTGTACTCTCGTCTAACATCTTTGCAATGTTTTCTAACTGCTGGTCTAGCCTACTCTGGGACGTTGTTCTGGGCCGCCATTGTTTTGGGTTAGAAGTTTTGTGGGACGTGGAGGGCTCAGTTTTAAAGTCTTTGTTGATTGTCATGATTTCTTCCAAACTCATTTCGTTCTGGGCTAAATCTTTATGTAACTGTGTTTGATTGAAGTCAGGAGATGTCATGTACTGTATTGCTGCTTTAAATGTAACTAGGCAATAACTGGAAGAAGAAACAAGTGCACGGCATGAGAGTAACATGACTTGGCTGTAGTTGCTTCTAAAAGTAGATTGATTTTTAGTGTAAATTAAGTTGAAAGAGGGGCATAACTGTATCGAAAATATTTTGAGGATGCCCCAAAAATATTTTGAGGATTATCTGCCATACTGGTATGGATTCCCCTTTTGATAGTAAACAACTTATAAAAGTTTGAAGTAAAATATCTTCATTAGTGACAGAGATAATAGAAAAAGATTAATTTTCTGTAAAAAAATGAACAGGATGAAGTAAATATCTTCAGTTATGACAAAGATATTATAAAATGTTGCAGACCACAACAGGGATTTAACACTACCTTTATGTTTTCTTCGAAAACAGCCCTGCCATGAATTATATATAGAGCCATTATCTTGTTTTGCAAGACTGCTTACAAATATTTATGCCTGAAACCTTAACTCTTTACTAAACGACAAAATTTAAGATTAGATCTGTCTTAATTGCAAGCAATGGCAGACGACAAATTGAAGGTGGCTCAAACGTTGAGGTTTTTTTTCTTCAAAGGTTAGAAAACGTTGTGGGAAGAGGAGAAAATGCTGGTTACCAGCGTTTTCTCCTTTTCCCAAAATGTTTCTGAAAGTCTCTTTCTCAGGGTTGTTAAAATTCGGGGTTGTATGGTAAAGAGTTAATTCAAACTAATAAATCCACTTTTACAAGGGTACTTTCAAAGTTGTCTGTGGCAAAATTGTTATTATTTAAGTGACATTGCAAGCACTTTCTCCTTTTCCCACAATGTCTTAAAAAGTCCTCTCCTTCTTCAGGGTCGATTAAATACTAAATATTGTGGAAAAGGATCAAAAAGTATACCACCAAAAGAAGCCATGTTTTTACCTGAGGTTGTCCTTATCTTTAGCGCTTGCTGACCAATTAAAATTCTCCATATAGTAAACATCGCTGTGGAGATGGGAACACTTAGCTCGTACAATAACTGTAACCTGTTGCAAGTAAAGATAAAAATATGAGCCATGCACTGTGAAAAGGTCTGCCAAAAGTACTTATTACTGCTATTCACTCTCTGATTTCTTTTGTAAGCAGTTTGTAAGAAAATGAAAAAGTTTCATGAGACAGTGCAAGATTGGTAGGTGTAAAGTAATCAAAGTGTTAATAAACATAATCTGAGGACTGAACAGGAGACATGAAAACCAGAATATGTGAGTTTGACACTGTAGTGCAGTTAAATGAACTTTTATTAATGTAGATTTTGGCATCTAACAGTAAATCATATTTGATGCCACACGTTACTGAAGATGCTTACCAGGATTGGGATAAAATCATCTGATGTCAAACAAGGTATCTCTGAAAGGCAAAAGTAAAATACAGGTGATATGTTTAATATTTCCTCATTTACAACTTCCATTTATTAAGTGTATACAAAATCATTCAGTAAACTAAGACATCATCTTCATTATCATCGTTTCTCATTTTTGCCAAATTTTCATCATCATCAAGACCACTGTAAAGATGTAATCTGATATGCATGCCTAGCCCCAAGACACTCTACATGTATATATTCCATTCATATATCAGTCTTGAATAAAACATGGAACCTTGCAGTTGTATTTCTATCGATCAATGCTAACCCCTTAACTCTTTGCCTCTCACACATGTGATTGACAGCAGTAGTTATAAGGAAAAAACAAAACCATCACCACCACCATCTTCTTCTTCTTCTTCAATTTCCATCCCCATCATCATCATCATCATCATCATCAAACTCCTTGATAACCCATAATAAATTATTAAAACAGCACCAAAGAAGAAAGATGATAATCATCATCATCATCATTATGGGAAAATCTTGATACATATAGTAGTTATCCTTAAGCTATGACTTATATATCCCCTCCTTCAATTGTTTTTAAAATTTGGCTTATTTTAAGCAATCCAATTTGCCAACATAAAAGATCTTTTATTCTCATTATTTCTGCAACTCACGCAAACAATTTCCAGTTTTAATGCACCTGAGAAAGAATGCTTTTGAAAACATCAAGGGAAAAGGTGAAAATGCTGGTAACCAGCAGTTTCTCCTTTTCCCACAATGTTTTCAACCCTATTAAAGACATGTTCCATCATTTGTGTCATCTATAATGTGTCATCTGCAGATGCTTTCAATCTGGACAGGCCCAAAATTTTGTTGTCAGGTAAAAAGTTGAAATGTTACCTTCTGTAGATATCCCAGGTGGTTGTAACATTTCTATATGTGTGTTGATCTCTTGTGTTAGGTTGTCCTGGAAACAATTAATATGCTTTACCAAACAATCACAAGTTTTAACAACCCTAGGAAAGACAGCTTTTGAAAACATTGTGGGAAAAGGAGAAAATACTGGTAACCAGCATTTTCTTCTTTGCCCACAATGTTTTCTACCTTAACCTTACGAATATCACTGTCTGAGTCATATTTATTGTGTCATCTGCAAATGCTTTCGATTTGAACAAGTTAAAAGTTTTGTTGTTTGGTAAGGAGTTAGTCAGACTACAAATTTTTCTCTGTGTCCAGTTTTTCTGTGTCCAGTAAAAAGAAAGTATAATAATGACATAAACCATATGGTTCAGCAAATCAGAAATTGTGTTACTTTGCTATATAGATAGGTAATTCCTGAGAATTAGATTAAGTATGCCATTACTAATGTTTGTTCATTAGATTGTTTATTTGCATGGTGTTTTCAACATTATTTCAGTTATATGGCAGCTGCCAGTGCACCTTCCCATGCTTTCCAGGGGTTTCTTTTACAAGTACTTTGCACAATATTCTTCCTATACCATTTGCAGCTTTCCCATATAAAATATTGAAATGATGATGAACAGTGAGAGAAGAATAAATTATGTTGCAATGACTATCATTTATCTTCAGAAAAAACATTGGCTACAGTAGTCTCAAGCACAACTGACTCCTCTACCAGGCTGTTAAGAATAAATGTGGACCCTTAATTGCTTATCCAACACCCTAATACTTTGACCACTCTACGGAAAAAGGCTTTCTGAAAAACATAGAGGAAAAAGGAGTAAGTGCCGGTAAAAGCTGACCGTTTAAAGAGTGTTATATTGTGTGAAGAGAAATCAATACAAGTCTACTAAATAACTTACATATGTAGTTTACTAAATAACTTACAAATGTAGTTTTCAAACAATAAAGTTTTTCTACTGGTGTCTGCAGTCTGTCTAAATGAGCTAATTCAACCACCTGAAATAAATAAACAGCACAAACATGGTAACACAATACATAATTTTTCTGACATGTGGTACAAGAAAACAGATACACGTATTGCTTTTTCCAGCAGATGGGAATGATTACCAGTTTTGGTATAGGTTTACCAAAAACATGGCTCTTTATCATTAAACAAAACTTAAGACAGAAACAAAACAATCTCATTAAAAACACTTTTTAAAAACTTGTAAAAAACCTCTTGTTTGAGATTTTCATATTATTTTACTCTTTTAGCTTTTCATCTATCTACATAGTGCATTTCACATGTCAAAACACTCACTATCTTGTCCATATTAATCACATTTTCAGACAAAAAAAAAAAAAAAAAAATTGGAGATCTGTCTTAAAAAAGGGTAGAAATGATTGATTGAATGGTGTTTTATGCAATTTTCAACACTAATTCAGTCATATCACTCCTACAGCTCACATATTCAACTATGTCCTGGGTTTCACCAGTTCTAGCTAAAGCTCTCAACTGTCTTACCCACGAACACTCTCACAAAATGCCAAGTGCTTCAAGTGAGATTCGAACCCAGGGCCTCCAGGTTACGAGTCCTACACTATACCACTGAGCCACACAGGACCTCTTAAAATGGTAAAAAACATTGTGGAAAAACCATCCCAAAGTTTTTCAATTTTCTCCTTCACGTTGAGGAAAAAGAAAACAGGATATTCTGGCACAGGGTTTAACAAGTCAATCACTTGAGTAACTTAGTTTTTGGAAGCATTGTTGGAAAAAGAGAAAATGCTGGTAATGTTTTCTACAACGATGTTTCTACTCTATCAAAGACAAATTTCATCACTTCAGCCACCTTTATTTTGTCATCTGCAAATTCGTTCAATATGGACAAGTTTAGAACTTTGTTGTTTGGTAAAGTTATTTGAGCCAAACCTAACTTGTCGTCTGCAACTGCTTTCAATTTGAAAGAGCCTAAAATATTGACATCTTGTATAGAGTTAAGTCTTTACATAACATAGAGAATTTGTACTCTACCAAAATGAAAGCATTTGCTGACAACATATTAAATGTAGCTCAAATGATGAATTCTGTTTTTGATAGGGTAGAAAACTTGTGAAAAAAGGAGAAAATGCTGGTTGCCAGCATTTTCTCCTTTTCCCACAATGTTTTCAAAAGCCCTCTTCTTCAGGGTCATTAAAACTTGGTATTGTGTGATAAAGGGTTAAAGTTTTTTTGTAACTCACAGCAGAGGGTAATGGACAGCAGAAATGTTCAGGTACATTGAGCTGGTCTGGAGTTAAACCACTCAGGGACACACAGGTATCTAGTAGCTGTTTATCCTCCTTGGAATACTTGGAACATACCACAGGAAACAGTTTACTGTGAACACATGCCAGAACATACCTGTATCACAAAAAAAATATTTCATTTATCACATAACCTTCCTTGTATTCAATATATTGCAAATTCATAGTCTCTTTTATCACATAACCTGCCTTGATTTCAATTTTATGATAGCCATTATGAATTTTCTTATCTTACACATGTTGATATTTATCTTATTATCTCCCATATACATGTATTCAGTGTCATGTAGAAATCATATGTTCTCGTATTAAACACACACTGAGATAGATAGGATCTGACATAAGTTGGCATTTGAGATAAAATCTTATTATTAAACGAGTCTAGAAAAATGTTATTATTCATTTACTAAGCAATCCTATGTTTAACGAAAAGGCTCATGAAAGCATTGTGAGAAACGGGTGACAAGCATTTTCTCCTTTTCCAACATTGTTTTCTACCATTTCAAAGACAGAACTGATCCTTAGAGCTGTGAGCTAGTTGTCTGTGATAGTTAACCCATTCATAGGCAAGTAGATGTATCTAAATGTAAATTTACTTCCAACAAAAGATGTTGGTCAAGTTCTAGATACAAATTGATTGGAAATAGGACTTTCAGAATATTTAAAGAGAAATTAACCAAGCCTGAGTGGAAAACAAGAGGGCCAAGATGGCCCTGGATCGCTCACCTGAATTTTTGAGAGGACCATAGCCAATTTTTTTTGAGGTATTGAAACTTTGGAAACAAAATCATTATTTTGCCAAGCAATTTTGAAAAGGTCAGCTGTAAAAGTCATTTCAAAATCTGTCACCACCCCTACAATCATCACCACAGCAATTATATTGATATACATATATCAGAATTCTGCAAATAAATTTTTGGATAGATCACCCAAGGACAATTTCTTGAAGAAGAGCATATACTCGATAGTGACTAAAAACATAAGTCGAACAAGAGAACCACATGCAGGTGCCAACAATTGGCCGTTGTTTTTTGATGGATTAAAAAAATTTCCCTAACAATTTTTGAAAAGGGTCACCCTAGGAACATTTCTGTGAAATTATTTCAAAACCTGACCAGCCGTTCCAGAGAAGAAGAATTGAGAAATTCCTCTTCATGTGCCTATAGTGCAAATAGCCCCCACCACCAGAGCCATGTTTCTTGACAGATCACAAATTTGTGTACAGTTTTTGAAAAGAGTCACCCAAGGAACATTTCTGTGAAATTATTTCAAAATCTGACCGGCGGTTTCAGAGAAGAAGATTTTTTTTAAAATTTCTTCATGTCCATAAAGTGTAAATAGCCCACAGACATCAGAGCCATGTTTCTTGACGGATCAAAATTTCTCGAACAATTTGCGAAACGGGTCACCTATGGTACATTTCTGTGAAATTATTTCAAAATCTGACCAGCCGTTCCAGAGAAGAAGAATTTGTAAGAATTTCTTCATGGCCGTATAGTGCAAGTAGCCCACAGCCATCAGAGCCATGTTTCTTGACGGATCAAAATTTCGCGAACAGTTTTTGAAAAGGGTCATCCAAGGAACATCTCTGTGAAATTACTTCAAAATCTGACAAGTGGTTTTAGAGGAGAAGATTTTTAAAGAATTTCTTAGAAAATTCCATTTGGTTGCCATGGCAACCAGAGTTTTTGATGGAATCAAATTCTGTGAACAGTTTTTAAAGAGGACCTCCCAAGGAACATTCCAGCCAAGTTTGGTCCAAATAGGCCCAGCGGTTTAGGAGGAGATGATGTTTAAAGAATTGTTGACAACGCACGACGGACACCGGGTGATCCTAAAAGCTCCCCTTGAGCATGTTGTGATCAGGTGAGCTAAAAAATAAATTACTTAAGTCTACAGGAAAAAATAAATGAATAAGACAAAAAAACGGATCTCTCAAAAGCAAAACAGGTTCAACAGAAGTATATGACAACTTACGTTTCCACTGTTGCACACAAGATGTCTCTGAATTTGTTATTGACTAGTTTCTTTGGGCAGGATTTCAAACATTTCTGGAAAAGAACATGCAGGTGACAATGCTCAGCCAGTTACTTTTTCAAAGCAAATTCTAAATTTAGAAAAAGGGTTATAACTGAGTCAAACATTACATGGTTATCTGCCCTTTTTGTACGAGTCTCCTTTTTGATATTTTACAACTAGCCAACATTTTAACTCTTTATGACATAGTGTGGTGTCCGTGCTTGTGAGGTAGAGCATCAGCCTCATAACCATAAGGTCCCGAGTTTGACTCCTGGGAGCAGGTGTCAACTTTGGGACCCTTCATTGG
Organism: Hippopus hippopus; assembly: GCA_946811185.2. Lineage (NCBI taxonomy): Eukaryota > Metazoa > Mollusca > Bivalvia > Cardiida > Cardiidae > Hippopus > Hippopus hippopus. The sequence continues at coordinate 3,597,841 of OX328109.1, forward strand.
CTCACACATTCGACGCGAGTACTGGTGTAGTTTCCAGGAAGTAGAATCAAGAGAGATTAATCTAAGTTGTAAGAACTTGTTTCTCAATTGATGTAAAATAAAAATGTAAAAGGTGACTCTTTGTCACATGACAAAAAATGGAGACTTGACCAAATTGAATGCATTTGCAGATCACAAAATAAATATAGCTCCAATAATGGAATTTCCCTTTGATAGGCTAGAAAACTTCAGAATAGGAGAAAATGCTGGTTACCAGCATTTTCTCTTTTCCTACAGTGTTTTCAAAAGGCTTCTCCTTTGTATTTAAAACCAGGAATTGTGTGGTAAAGGAGTACGGGTTAAGAAAATATCAGTAATGACAGAGTTTGCACAATGACAATGACTACCACTCCCAGACAATGACAGGCTAGTTTCCTTCAAAAACAGTCAAGCTTAAAGTAACAATATCTGCCAAAAGTAAACAAAGCACGTGTTAAAATGCATTTCAATTTAATTCATACCATTTAAAAGTATGGAAATTATTGTGAAGATGACAATCAGTTCTTGTTCGGTCTGTCCCAGTGTTAGTGGCTGGCAGAGAAATTAATTTCAAAACTTGGTTGAAACTTGCCAGGTCACACTATCTTTCATTCACTTTTTGCCGGATTTAAAATGAATTTTTCTGCCAGCAGCCAACTCTTGGACCCACCACACAATAACAGGTTGTCGTCTTTACATTATTTTCCATACTTTTAAATACATTTTAATACCTGCTTTTATCTTTTGGCCACTATTGGGCCTTTAAAGTAACAAATATTATATGAGCCACGCTCCGGCAAAAGGGGGCTTAATACATCTCCGTGATACATTATACCAGCCCAAGTCATCACATAATTATGGATCCATAAGAACCACTTTTTTAAATAATTGACTAATTCATGAGGTAAACTGGTCCTTTGACAAACAGAAAATTGACCAATAGCGAAAAGTTTCGGCCCAGGTCAGCCTGCGCGGACTGCGCAGGCTGACCTAGGTCGATACTTTTCGCAGATGCATTAAGCCCTCTTATTACAGAGCACGGCTCATATGTATTAAAATGACCTAACTCAAAAAACATAGGGCATTCATAATCAAACAATTGCACAGTGCTCTGGCAAAAGGGGGTTTCTCGGTGTTGTTCAAAATTCAGGACTAATGACATACCTCTGAGGTAGAACTTGTAATATTGTGTAACCGTGTCACCGCATCATCTAGATAGTCCTGCAGGAGGACATAATTCTGGTTAAACTGTCGAAGTTGCTCATCTAAATCTTTAACATGCTGAAATGATTAATGCATCATGAGCATGCATATCCCTCTCACAACAACCACGTAAAATATCAATATTACTAAAATTTTTTAAAGATGGCAGTTCATATTTACATAATCTCACCATAATCTCACCAAACTTCAACAAGAACACTACATGCAGGTGCCACACGCACAGCTGCAGTTGCTTGATTTTTCAAACTGAAAAAGGGGCACAACTGTGTCAGAAATACTTTTATGGTTATCTGTCTTTGTTGTATGGGTTTCCCTTTTAATAATTTCCCTCTTAATTGTTTTTAATAATTTCCCTTTCAAGACATGGGTTTGATTGGTGTGGCAGTTAACCCTATACAATTCAGTGGTTTTACAATCCTGAAGAAGAGGCCTGTTGAAAGCACTATGGGGAAAGGTGAAAATGCTCTTCACCAGCATTTTCTCCTTTTCCAACAATGTTTTCTACCTACTAAAGATCAATCCCATCAGTTGACCAGCATACAATATGCTGTCAGCAATGGGTTTTATGTTGGACAAGTCTAAAATTTTGTCATGAGGTACAGGCTTACAAATAGCTTACCTTAGAAAGTTCTGGGAATGAATACAAAAACTCTTTACATCTGTAATAAATACAAGTACAGAAAATATATAGTTATTTTTTCAGTCTACATGTGGGTTACATACAAGTATACAGAAAATGATAGAACAGTTACTTAGTCTTTATGTGGATTTTCATGGCATTTAACTAGTGATTAATTTACATAACCCTTTCCCACACGGCAAAATTTTAGACCTATCCAAATTGAAAGCATTGGCAGACTACTATTTCATAGTGGCTCAAATGACTCAATTCTTCTTTGATAGGGTAGAAAACTTTGTGGGAAAAGGAGAAAATGCTGGTAACCAGCATTTTCTCCTTTTCCCACAATGTTTTCAAAAGGCTTCTTCCTCGGGGTCGTTAAAAGTCGTCATTGTGTGGTAAAGAGCTAATAAGACCAGATTGGATGATTTTAACCTGGGTCCATATTCACCAACCATCTTCAGATATTCACTAAGATATTCTAAATTTGAAGGTAACACAACTTCTCATTGGCTAAACCAAATGATGTAGCAAATCAGGAGTTGTGTTTCTTTCAAATTTAACACTCTAAATATTGTTCTAATTTCAAACTCCAAGACCACCCATTTGATTGGCCAAGATGTCAAGTGTCAGCCAATTAGATATTTAGTCTAGGAATTTAGAATCTAGCCATTTGATTAGCTGAGACATATGCATGCACCCAAGGTCACTCTTTGAATATTAATCAGTAAAATATAATACATGAGCACTGCATGTGGATGCTATCGCTAAGCTGCAGTTTTTTTCTCATTAAAAGAATTGCAAGACAAAAAAGGAACATAACTGTGTTAAAATAAATCAGGGCTACACCCCCCACTTGTACTATGGGTTCCCCTTCTGATGGTAACAACTAGCCAAAGTCTAAAATTTATATCTTCAGTTATAATAGACATACGAGAAAATGTCATAGTTTTTGCACAATGATAAAAACGCAAATAACAACATGAATATGACAATAACACGGCAGTCCAGCTAAATGTACATATCAAATTATGAATTATGTAAAAGGTTTTGCATGATAACAATGCAAATGAGGCAGAAAATGACAGTGCTATGACAGTGCCTCAAGGTTTCTTTGGACACACTCCAGCAGAAAAAAAACTTACTCTTTCAAAGAAAGTTTTGGAGTAACTTCCCCTGAATAATTGGCTTCCTCATGTTTTTGCTTTTTCTGAAAAATTAAAAAAAAAAAAATTCACACCTAAATAAGTCCATCATAAAAAATACAAATACATGTAAACAGAAATTTGCAACTTTACTTATTTTATTACCTCCAGTGCACAATTTTCTTAGTCTTACAGCAGAAACTTTGATAATTATTGTGGCAAAAGGAGCAAGAGCTAGTTATATACAATTTCTCTTTTTATCCAAAAATCTGTTCAATACATCGGTGCATATAACTGTAACCAAAAACCCTGGTTTTTAACCCTTTGCCAAATAATACCAAGTTTTAACAACACTGATGAAAAAAAGGTTTTAAAAACATTGTGGAAAAAAGCGAAATTGCTTGTCATTTTTCACATTGTCTTCAACATCCTTTTACCTCAGATTTTAAAAACACTGCAATGTTTGGTAAAGGTGTTTATACAGGAGAGAACTTACCAAGAAATTTTGGTCTAATGGCCGCTCTATGATGATTATCTTATATGGTTTGTAATCCTGTGGATGTAATAAAGAGAAAAAGGTCACAAATATTTCATAGTAATATGTACATACATAACAGAAAAATGCAACAACTTCTAGTGCAGCAAAATTATACATGTACACTGGCCAATGGGTCTGTTTCCAAGACGGTTATTTGAGAAAACAGCCAGGGTCGTTAAAATTTGCTGCTGTGTGGTAAAGGGTTAAATAACATAATTAGATTGTGAATAGTAGTTATCTAGAGGTAAAAACATTTTGATGATATGTGCTTGAAATTGAGAAAAAGTGGCCTCCAATTAGATCAAAACATTACCACTGGAAACCCTAATCGGCTCATTTTAATTAACCTGTTACAAAACAATCCCGTCTTTTAATGACCCTGCAGAAGAATGCTTTTGAAAACACTGGAAAAAGGAGAAAATGCTAGTAGCTCACCATTTTCTCCTTTTTCAAAAATGTTTTCTACCTGTTCAGACAAATTTCACAACTTGAGCCAATTTTGATTTGTTGTCTGCAAAATGCTTTTAATTTGGATGAGTCAAAAATTTTGTAATTTCATAAAAGACTTAAGCAACAAACACCTACCTTGTTATATCCTAATTCTTCGCTCAGAATTTTAATTTTCACCTTTGTGGGAAATCCTAAAATATACAAACAAAACATTACAGCAACAGGAAACCAGAAACTTTCTGCTATTGGTCAAATTTCAGCATGTCAAAGGACCAGCCTACATGTATCTCATAATTCCACTGGTTATTACACAAAATCGATTTTATGGGTCCAAAATTATATGATGACTAGCTTGGTATAATGCATTATGGAGAGACATTAAAACCCTTTTTTCCAGGGTGCCACTCAAGTATATTTCATTAACTCTACCAAACCTTCAGGAAGAAAACTTTTGAAAGTCTTCTTTATCACAGTTTTTTTTTAAAACAAGATTGCTTAGGGAAAGAACAATAGTCAAATCTAAAACGCCACTACTTAAAATAAAAATCAAAGAAAGGAACAAGTTTTTGCTTTTGTCACAATATTTTCATACTTATCCATGTAAAACCTCTGTTAAGAATGCACTTAAGGGACACTCACTGAGCATGTGTAACCCATAATCACACAATTCAGACTATTAACATTCCTAAGGAAGATGGCTTTTGAAAACCTTTTCCCACGATGTTTCTACCCTTCCCAAAAAACAAATTTTAATTTTTAAGTCACAATTTATTGTCATCTGCATTTTATTTTCATCTGCAAACACTTTCAATTTGGACTAGTCTAAAACTGTATTTTGGTATAGAGTTAATACAGACACATATCAACATCATTCCCTCCTGAGAGTACCGAAATTACAATTACAGTCGACTCTCATTATGTCGAAATCGCTTATCTCAAAACTCCTGTTATATCGAAGTCAAAGCTATGTCCAAACTTCGTGCCTCTTTATTTTATGTTGATTTTTGTTTTTATCTCGAAACTACTGTATCCAAAAAACCGTTATGTCGAAGTAATTTTGAGAGCAATTTCATATTTCGGATCATAACATTATTTTCATCCATATATTTGCTATTGTTTGTAAATAATAGGGTGCCAATTCACATGTTACGATATTATCTTAATTGATTCATTAGGTATCGGATTATAAAAGGTGTGAATAAATTAGGGTATAGTTTTGTAGCATTGTAAACAGCGGTTCATGTAAGATTTTACATACATCGTGAAATAAACAATTAACCATAAGGCTTGTTAGTACAAGTCTCTCTTGCTAACTGCTCATTCTTTGGGGGTGAACACATTGTCAACATTGTTGTGTATTTTAAAGTCGGTCTGCATGAATACGGCTAATACATTTCTTGAATGCTCACGATGTCATCAGAAATGCAACTTGATTGTGCTTTTGCTATGGCCGAGCAAACCAGCAAGGGACCATCAATTTCCAGGAAATAACTGGTTTGCTCATTTAAAACAGAGGCACGATGCGTAAGCTTGATGTGAAGTCATACAGTCAAAAAAAAAAAAAAAAAAAAAAAAAACATTTAGAGGTTGTTCCACAAAGTCATGACAACAATTTATCCCCGTTCTTTTTTATGTTTACTCGTACTTCCGGTTTTCGGTAAGTCTGTCTTCGAATTTTTATATCGGACTCTTGTTATGTCAAATTATTTTTGTTGTCCCCAGGGATGCGAGATAACGAGAGCCGACTGTACTTGATTACAGGTTGCTTGCTTAATAAAGGTGGCCTTTAAGACAGGTTTTACAATATAGCATTAAAACATAGTTATTTTTTAGGATGATATTAAATCATGATTAACTTTGGGTGCAATATTAAACCATGATTAATTTTAAGTATAATATTACACCGTAATTGACTGATTTTACTTTAGAATCGTCTGCTGCAACATGTGTGACAGGAAATGACAAAACAACTGATACCCTGTACCTTCTTGGGTGTAGACATGGTTCCCATCATCACTGATACACACTACATGCTTGTCTGAAAGTAGGCTGATGTACTGGCTGAAAAACACACATGGTGGAATAAATGTAATCAAGTAGCAGGCATAGGGTGTTAGCATCAAAGTTTCTAAACAATATCCTTCAGAAATAACAGAACAGGCACCCTGGGGCATATTAACTAACCATTTTTAAAAACATTCTCAGTCTTACTCTCAAGAATTTTCGAAATTTGAAAGTAACACAACTACTGATTGTGTAAACCATGTGGTTTAGCCAATCAGAAGTTGTGTTACTTTCTTAATCTAGAATTGGACTAAGAATGAAATGAAGAACGATTGGTGAAAACTGACAATGACCTTGTATCAGCCAACTATGCTCAGTAGCTCAGTTGGTAACTTACAGGAATTGAGACCAAGTGGTCACTGGTTTGAATCCCAAGCTTCATTCATTTCTGTCTGAGGACTGATGATAGCCATTGCATTGTGAAAGGGTTCATTCCTCTCCCACTGCTGATCATTGTTTGGATAATTGTTATGTCAGAAAGCAGCCAGTAGCTTAGGAAGCACTGATAATAGAAAATCAAGGATAGCATGGATAAATGCACAGCCTACTGCCATATACATGGAGAAAATGGTGTTAGCAATTGTTTTGCCAATCAGAAATTGCTTTACTTTCTAAATCTAGGTTGTATTGGAGTCTAACACCGTTTTAACAGCTTAGGTCATATCAGGGCGGTCAGTGCACCTAGGAATGTGTTTCCTGGCTTTCTCAAGTCACTGACTACTTTTCTCATGTGCATCAGAGGTTAGAGGCAAAAAAATCACCAGATAGAAAGTCTGCATCTCCCGGGTATCGAACTCACAACTACCAGGTCACGAGTCAGATACGCTAACCACTGAGCCATCCGGCCAGACATTTTTCAACTTGACTGTGAATGACATATAAATTTACAAAGAAAATTCAGAGTAACTTACCCTTTGAAAAATGGAGAAGCTTTCAAAATATGTAAATCTGCAAGAGAAAAGAGTTTAAATGAAAAGCATTAAAAACAGCTGAACATTCAATTTTGGAGAACAGGCAGACAAAAATCAAGTATAATGTTTGTACAATTCAAATTTGTCAACTCTTTACTAGCATTTTCTCCTTTTCAAAAATGTTTTCTACTCTTTCAGAAGCAAATCCTATCGACTGAAACACCTGTAATGTGTCACCTGCAAATGCTTCCAATTTCGAAAAGTCTAAAACTCTGTCACCTGGTAAAAGGTTAACCCTTTACCACACAATATCAAGTTTTAATGACCCTAGGAAAGGAGGCTTCTGAAAACATTGTGGGAAGAGCAGAAAATGCTTGTTACTGGTAACCAGCATTTTCTCCTGTTCCCATAATGTTTTCTACTCTTTCAAAATCAAATCCTATCAACAGAACCTGATTTAATTTGTCGCATGCAAATGCTTTAAATTTAGACATGTCTAAAATTTTGTCACCTGATAAATTAAGGGTTAAATTTGTCTTATCAACATCAAAATGAACAGCTCCACACATAATAAAAAAATAAAAATTGTAAGAATAACTTACGGACAAATTTCTCTGTAATAGACACATGTTGTAAGCAGTCAGATTGTGGAACACATATCAGACAACAATTTTCTTGAGCTTTGTCGTAGATGCTTGAGAAGGTGGTCTGCAAGCATACAAAGTATTCAACCCTTTACCAAACAAAGGACAATGTATGGAACAATCCTTTTTTGAAAATTTGCTCTAGTACTGCAGCTCTACCAACTGAGCTAGCCAGGCAACTTGTGAGTCTATCCAATGTCAAATACAACACTCCTCCCCCTCTTGATTTTTTGGGAGTCATCAACTCCCCCTCCAGTCCCCACGGACTGCCAGTGCCACAAACCTGCACTCACCTAACGACCTCATCGCCAATTAGGTAAATCAAGGGAGAAAAATGTGCCTGACATGGGACTCGAACCCACAACCCCTGAAACACTGGTACCGCAGTTCTAACAACTGAGCTAGCCCGGCAACTGGTGTGAGTCTACCCAGCGTCAAATTCAACAACAGTGTAGCCACTGTGGGAAAAGGAGAAGTTGCTGATAACCACTATTTTCTCATTTTTACATGATACTTTCTAGCCTTGCAAAAACAAATGCAACCATTGGATGACAAGCTATATTTGTCGTCTGCTAATTCAACCAACATGAACTGTTCTTCAGTTTTTTTCGTCTGTAAGTTGTAGTGTCAAATGCGGATATCCGGTTTCATATGATATCCGAAATAATGGTGTGTAGCTTTGTTACTTTAGCTTACGGTCGCTTAAATACCTAAAAACATCATCAATTACTATCAAAATAGAATGTTTAATTATGTATGATAAAAATGCTAACCTGTAATGAAATGAAGAACGGATTTATGTCGAGTTCGTCTTCTTCGTTCATTTCCGTTTACTGGTTTGACAGTTGTTGACTTTTGACCTTTCTCTTTTGAGTTTCACTCTATTTTGCGGTTTCCTGTGCCCTTCCTCGTACTAGATGATTCATTTTCATGCACATATGAAACATTATGGAAATTGAAAATACATTTCATGGAGATTTTCTTGCACTTTTTCTGTCCAGGTTCTGCCTAATATCTATGAAATATCTAAGGTAGATTAAGGACCGGACTTTATCTTATAAACGCAGGATTTTGAACTGAATGGGACGAGAGATGGGTTTCCCTGATCTAAGGGAGACAACTCTTATATATGTTGGTACTATTTATTTTACTAGAGTCTCGGCCCATGTATAGTATGAAAGCTGTCCTAAATGTGAAATAATGACAGCGTGAAGTATCTTCACAAAACTGTCGTCCTAGTTTATTTCATCCTAGCATAAAAAAATGAAATAATTTACACATTAAACGAACAGTAAAAACAGACGTCAAAAGACAGTAGTAGACGAAAAACAAGTGCAAATATAAAGCTGAAACTCCGATGAAAAAAAACATAGACCTAAATTTTACTTTTTGCTGGTGTACGTACTTAACCTTTAACTAAACAATCCCGTGCTTTAATGATATTTGGACAGAAAGCTTTTGCAAATATATTGGGAATAGGGCAAAAATGCTCGACTGTTTCAAACAAATTTCCTAAAATGTTTTCTTCCCTATCAGAGACGATCGAATCGCTTGAAGAATTTTTCTTGAGTAGACGACATTAAATCAACTTCGTCCAAATCGAAAGCATTTTATGCTTTCAATTTGGACGAATTTAATTCAATGTCGTCTGCTAGAGGGTTAAAATAGAATACCTGGCACATGTATATCATGTAAATGAGAATTAAGCATTCTGGCAATAGAAGGATAGGGTTTAGATGTATATTACTAAGATAGTTGTAATAACCATTGATCAATAAAATCCAACGTGTCTAACAACCGACTGATTCGTGGGGTAGAATGGTCCTTTTGACATGCAGAAAATCGACCAATAGCAAAAAGTTTCGACCCATGCCAGCGTATGGGGACTGCGCAGGCTGACCTGAGTCAAAACTTTTTACAAATGCATTTAATCCCCTTTTCACAGAACATGCCTCAAATATAAAAATGAACTATTTAATAATAATGAAACAGCCGAACTAGATTTATTTCCTGAGCAGAACTGGAGCTTTAACAAACGAAAAAGTGATTTTACTCGTACAAATCCAAAGCATTTTCAGACTAGATGGAATTATGGAATTATTATTCCTCGATAGGGTAGAAAACATTGCGGGTAAAAAGAGAAAAATCTTATGACCAGAATTTTCTTCTTTTCACCAGGGATCCTGTATATACGATCCCTGTTTTCACACCATATTTTCAAAATTCTTCTTCCTCAAAGGTTGATAAAACTCCGGATTGTTTTGTAAATGGTTTAAAGAGATCAAATTATCACCACTGAATATTAAGAATATGCGAGTTTTCTCCCTTAGACCGTACGAAGTGATCTCTGTCCTAGAACTTATAAATATTTAAATTATGATCAGACTGTACTAAACGCACTGTCTGATCATGGATCTGCTCTTTTGCTACATAAACCCTTTCTTACACTGGGATAAAACCGTAGATTCGTCCACAATGAAGGAATTGACGGATGAGAATTTAAAAACTTTTCAAACGATAGCATAATATTATGTCCTACATAGGGGGAAGCATTACGGGAAAAGGGAGAAAATGCTGGTTACAAGTAAAGAATTCATCTGCATTTTGAATAAAAAAGTATCTGATCTGCAGTGGGAAATTGATCTTCAAACTCCGGAAAAAAGACATTTACATGGCAATATAGTCAACAAATCTAGAACATATAACGTATGCTATGTAGTTTTTTCAGTAGTTTATTTATAAAAGCTGACGTCTTCCATGACTCAAATGGAAAAGAGAATATCACAACTAACAAGTAATTTTGATCTGATTTTTGAGCTCAATTAGATCGTCGCTCCCTACCCCCGATTCGATGACTAGCTCCGATGTTAATTTTGTGATTGTGTCTCCGCTAGACACAATCACAAAAATAACATCGGAGCAACCCTTTAGACTGAAGGTACGCCCCGGGTGCCATGTTGGTCTTTACACCTGACATTAAGCAAAGAGAGATAGCGAAAAATGCAGGATGAGATCAATCATAAGTTAGGCCTGGTTCTTTAATGTTCGGTCATACTTCAGTCATACAGAGGAAATAGTATGAGTCAAACGGACCCACAGAAGGAACGAACTTACCCTGGACGAATGGATCCTGGGCGAACACATAATGAGAACAAACTTAGCCGAACCCGCCAATTACAACAACAACATTATGTTCTGGTGAAATTTGTGAAAACGAAAACGTAAGTTACGGTTTATATTTATAGTAAAGAATTGCGTTGTAAAAATTTATAGTGAGTCCAGATAATATATTTATATTGTTGTAATTTTGATGTGTTGATAAAAGCTATTCAAAATTCTGAGTTAGCGCTTATTAGAAAGTTTTACAATCAAAACGTACCCGACCTAAAACGTACCCGGGTGCAGTCAAACCGTACCCAATTTGAGTCGAAATATAGAACCATTTGCCTGTGGAATATTCACCCAAGCAGCATCTAATCTAGCCCCAATCTAGCAGTCTTCACGGAGAGGCTTGAGCAACTTCAGAAGTTTTAATGAAGTTTCAATAATAAGATTGTTTTTAAACTTTCTTGCCTTACCACTTACTTTAAGTTCTTTTTAATCCTTTACCACACAATTATAAGTTATAACAAATTTGGAAGAAAAAAAAAATCCTTAAAAACATCGTATGAAATTGAGAAAATGCTGGTAAGCACTATTTTCTCTTTTTCCGACAATGTTTTCTGCCTTTCCCGAAATGAATTTCAATTCTTGAGTCACATTTATTTTGTCATCTGCAAACCGATGCTTTGAATTTGGACTAGAATAAAGTTTTGTCATTTGGTAAAGATTTAACCAATCTTAACCATTGCACCTACTTTTTTGAACAACTATTCCCAGACGAAATGCATACTAGTAGTAATCAGTAATGATTATAGTATGAAAGTTGGAGTAAAAACAATCTCAACTTGATCTCAAAGCAAACTGAATCTTTTTTCATCTGCAGCCAGGTTTTGTTGTGTTTAACCCCTTCCTAAACTACAAATTCATAGTTGAAACCATCTGCAAATGGCAAATTTGAAAGTGGAACAAATCGGTTTGAGTTTTTTGACAGGGTAGAAAACATTTTGGGAACAGGAGGAACTGCTGGTTACCAGCAGTTTTTTCTTTCCCACTATGTTTTTAAAAAACACCCCTTCCACAGGATCAACACAGGTTTGTGTGGTAAATGCTTGATAAATTCAGTATAATATGAACACTCATGTGAGATCCTTTATTTAGATAATTTAGACCCATGTTTGGGAAGGTGAAGATTGAGCCTGAGCAGACCACGGCTGATAGAGCACCAGACAATGGTGAAGCAACCGGTTCTTCAGGGAAGATGCTGTTTGGTAAAGCACCAGACAGTGATATTGCCACTGCTTCTTCAGCTAGAATGCTGTTCGGTAAAATGCCAGACAATGATAAAGCCACCAGCTCTTCAGGGAGAACGCTGTTTGGTAAAGTACCGAACAATGTTGAGGCCACAGAGACCGGCTCTTCAGTGAGGATGCTGTTTGGTAAACCAGTGAAGGAAGAGAGAAAAGCAGCAGCAGGTAAAATATTAAAATTTCTTTATGTTCTTTCTGCTTGTCCCTCACACAAAATTTTTACAACCCGTCAACAGATTGAAAACATTAAGATCAATATTATTGCTTGCTTATAGAATACATTTGCTTCTTTTCTCCTTTTTTTTTTAGTTTTTTTACTTTTAAGAAAAGTGATTTCTTTTCCTTCAAATGTTTCTCCTGTTCATCAGCAACTTAGTCCGAAATTACACTCTCAGCGCCATACATGGAAACAGGCTTTTTCTGGGTGGGATAGCTCAAGAGCAGACTGCTTAGAATGTTCAGTATGATCTTGGATCTATACTGTCAGCTTGTTTGCAAGCAGTTTTTAAGTTAGAAATCTGTCTGATTTCCAGGGGATTGCACTATTGGTACTTCTGTGGTCTTGGAAAATGGGGATTGTTTTCAAAACAGCCATCAAGTTATCTCTTAACCACACAATCCGGAGTTTTAACAACCCTGAGAAAGAAGCCTTTTGAAAACGTTGTGAGAATAGGAGAAAATGCTGGTAACCAGCATTTTCTCCTCTTCTTACAATGTTTTCTATTCTTTCTCATTAAAGTCCGTCCCATCCACTGTGCCACATTAGAATTGTCATCTGCAAAATTTTTCAATTTGGTCATGTCTAAAATTTTTTCAATATGGTCATGTCTAAAATTTTGCCAGCATTTTCTTCTTTTCTCACAATGTTTTCAAAAACCCTTTTTACAAGGGTTGTTAAAAAGCCAGGATTTTTTGGTAAAGGGTAAAAAAAACTCAAAATGTTTAACCGTTTTCCTCAAAGAAGTGACCATTGATTATTCTCACGCTGCAGTCATCCAAGTTTGAAAACATTTTGAGAAAAGAAAGAAGAACTTTTGCCTGATAGAATTGAATTTCTCTTGTTTGTAAAGAGACATCAGTTACAGACTTTTTTTATTGTGTTTCTTTTCAGCCGATCCACCCAGAGATGGAAAAAGAGGATTTAGACCTGTAAGTCTCTTAACTCTACTCTACTAGATGAGAAAAGCTTAGACTTACCCACTTTTGCAGATGCTAATTAATTGTTACCCAAATCATGGGTGTCGTTTTTGAAAGGTTAGAAAACATTGTGGGAAAAAGAGAAAATGCTGGTAAACAGCATTTTCTCCTGTTCTCACAATGTTTCTAAAAGCCTTCTGGCTTTGTTCTCAGGGACATTAAAAACCAGGATTGTGTAGTAAAGGGTATAAGTGAAACTTGATTGTTTTCAAACTCATAAATAGACAATAAAATTATAGACTAATTTGAATTGAAAGCTTTTGCAGATGACAAATTTAATATGGACCTGGCTTAAATGATGAATTTGTGAACAAAAAAGTAGAAAATATTGTGGGAAAAGGAGAAAATACTTTTTTGTAGCATTTTCTCCTTTTCACATTTATGTTTTCAAACACATTATTCTTCAATCTTCAGGGTGGTTAACCCTTAACTCTTTAACAAACGACAAAAATATAGACTTGCCCAAATTGAAAGCATTTTTGGATAACAATTTAAGTGTGATTATTTGATGGAGCCTGTCTTTGATGGAGTAGAAAACATTCTGGGAAAAGGAGAAAATGCTGGTTACCAGCATTTTCTCCTTTTCCCTTAGTGTTTTCAGAAGGCTTCTTTCCATAGTCGTTAAAACTTGGGATTGTGTGGTAAAGGGTCAACTTCCCTAAGGAAGAACATCCTACCATGTTTTTTACCTTTTCAAAGACAATTTCCATTGTTTGAAACACATTAAATTTGTCATCTGCAAATACTTTCAATTTCGACAAGTCTAGAATTTCGTTGTTTGATACAAACTTAAAAGAGAGAAAGGATTACAAAACAGTTGTATGAATATGGGGTTGTTTGGTAAAGAGTTAAACTTTGGAAAAAAAGGGGGGGGGGGCAGAAAAAGAAAGCAGAACAGAATGAGCAATCAGTGTTTATACACTAATTTTTTTTTTTTTGTAGGAGAGAAAATTATTTGGGAAAGATGTGCCTTATACAAAAATTAAGAGAGATCCTGAGACTACAGCTACAGCAGAAAGACGGACTCCACAAGGTAATGTGGTAACTTTTGTTTCTAGCCATGATAATCTTCTCCTGGTAGCACAATCGGAAGTGTACAGGACTTGAGAACAGGGGAGTCGCTGGTTCGAATCCCTAGCTCGGCCAATTTCTTTGTAACTATTAATGAAAGTAATTGCGATAGGATTCATTCCTCTCTCAATGCTGAGCATTGTCCTCTGAACAATGGTTATGTGGGAAAGCAGCTGATGGCTATGGAAGAATATTGTAAGTAGTAAAAGAAACTCCCAGCTAGGATATAACTGAAATAATGTTGAAAACAGTGTTGATACAATACAATCAATCAATCAACCTCAGCTCCCTACCATACAACAAACAATTAGACCAGCCTAAATTGAAAGCACTTGCAGATGACAAATAAAAATGTGGCTTAAATGACTGGTTGCTTTTTGCAGACTGTAGATTGGAGCTTCCTTTACCGATACTCCGCACAATATTCTTTCCAAGCCACTGGCTGCTCTCTCACAAAACCATCATCCAAACAGTGCTCAGTGGTGAGAAAGGAAAGAATCCTGTCGAAATGACTGTCATCAATCCTCGGAAAGAGCTTGGCAGAGTTTGGAATCGAAGTCCTGCACGCCACTGACTGAGCTATCAGGGCTCAGCATTAACAGTTAAAACTTTACCAAACAATTCTGGTTACCAGCATTTTCTCCTTTTCCCACAACGTTTTCAAAAGCTCTATCTATCAGGGTCGTTAAAAGTCGTCATTGTGTGGTAAAGGATTGAAAGGTGTCAGATCCAAATTTCATTCGGGACTTACTTGTTTAGATACCGAAATATTTGACCAGACATTCATTTGTTTGTTTGTCCAATGGCTTAAATACAAATTTTGACATTCAGTTATATTGTTGCAGCCAGTGTCCCTTCTCATGCTTTCCAGGAGTTTCTTTGACCAGTCCTTCGCACAATATTCTTGCCAAGCCACTTGCTACTTTCCAAGATATACATCATTGAAACAAGACAAGGCATGAAACATCTGAGCCATGACTTAATGAATCTGCAAAATGTATTGACCCAGATCAGCCTGCGCAATTTGTGCAGGCTGATCTGAGTTGAGACTGTTTGCATTAGGTAATTTTTTTACATGTCAAAGGATCAGTGAACCTCATAATTCAGTCATTTGATGGACAAAATGGGTTTTATGGATCCATAATTATGTGATGACATGCTTGGTACAATGCATTACAGAGATGCATTAAGCCCCCGTTTGCCAGATTGCAGCTCATTTATTTGTTTCTTTGTTTTATTGCGTAATGCCAATTTCAACATGCATAAATTACGCAGATGCATTAACCCTTTACCACACAATCCCGACTTTTAACGACCCTGAAGAAGAAGCCTTTTGAAAACATTATGGGAAAAGGAGAAAATGCTGGTAACCAGCATTTTCTCCTTTTCCCAGAATGTTTTCTAGTCTTCCCAAACCAAATTCCAATTTTTCAGTCACATTCATTATGACGTCTGCAAATGCTTTCTATATGGACAAGTCTAAAATTTTGTCGTTTGGTAAAGAGTTAAGCCCCCGTTTTCCAGATTGCAGGTCATTTATTTGTTTCTTTGTTTATTCTGTAATGCCAATTTCAACATTATTTCAGTTAATCCCAATAGCCAGTGCACCTGACCATGCTTTCCATGGGTTTCTTTTACTAGCACTTCACACCATATTCTTCCCAAGTCACTGGCTGCTTTCCCACATTATCATAATAGAAACATGCCTAGATATAAAACATCTATATGTTACAAACTTTAACTGTAGAAACGTACAGAAGCCCAAGGTTTCCATTGAACAGACAGTTCTCAGAGGAAATGATGACAAGGAAGGTTTCAATTGTCTGCAAGCCCATACCAGCCAAGTTTAACAACCAGTCTGTCTTGAAACGCCATTTCAGCAGGTTTGGGAGAGTTATGAAAGTCTTCCCGAATGTTAATAAGATGCAAGCAACAATACATTTTCATACACATGTAAGTATTTTGCACTTGTTTTCGTACAATGGCTCAAACTATAGGATTGCCTTTGGAAGGGTGGATTGCATTGTTGGAAAAGGTCACTTGCATTTTCCTTTTTTTACCACAATGTTTTCATAGTTTCATTCTTTTTATTCTTTAAAGCACAGGATTGTTTGGTGAAGAGTTAAAATGGGAAAATGGACTATAAATAATTATTTCATGCTTTCCGGAGAATAACGGAAAAGAACTGTACTGGGTTTTGATAAAGCTCCTCCCAGAAAGGGTTAAAAGCATGAAATGAATAGAATATTTGTTTTTTTTTCGGGGAAAGATCGAAATTTATTTCATCGAGTGAACACCATCGGTAATATTTTCACGAGTGGCACAGCCACTCGTGAAAATATTACCGATGGTGTTCACTCGATGAAATAACAGCCACTCGTGAAAATATTACCGATGGTGTTCACTCGATGAAATAAATTTCGATCTTTTACCGAAAAAAACAAATATCCTCTATGTCTAACTGGAAAATTTGTTTTCATAACATTTTTAGCCTTTGAACTTGGAGTAGTGTTCCTCTCAACTAGGCCGTACTTAGTTTGTATTTAAATAAGTCGAGCGATGTTTTGAAAATATCTGAAGTACTTGTAATTATTCTGAAGTAAGCAAAAATATTTGTATCCAAAACACCTTATTGTAATTTATAGTCCCATATTAAAACTCAAATTACGTTATGATTAGCTTAAATAACTATGTATGATTGATTACTATTGTTAGTCATAAAATAAGGAAAAATAAACTTGTTTTGGGGTCGTTTTTTGGGCCCATACTCACTTCCCAAATTTGTGGCAGGATATCACTGCATACAACAAATGACCCATGCTCTGGCAAAAGGGGGTTTAATGCATCTATGTGATGTGTTGTACCAAGCATGTTGTCACACAATCTTGGATAATCCATAAAATCTGTTTTGTCTAATAACACTGAATCATGAGGTAGAGTGGTCCTTCTACATGTGGAATGTTTACCAGTTGCAAAAGTTTCAACTTGTTTCTGCCTGCGCAAACTGACCTAGGTGGATACTTTTTGCATTGCATTAAACCCCCTTTTCAAAGATCATGGTTCAAATGTTTCAGTTATGAAATATGTTGGTTTGGTGTATAATTTCAGGAAGAGGCTGTTGAAGCAAAGCGAAATGGCCGGATTCTTGATCGAACAATTCAACCATTGTCAATACATTGGGGAACATATCTGTTACCACCTGCTCCATCTGATACCCCCAGTAAAATGGGAGATAGACCATTTTCTAGACCTGTTCCAATTGCTAAAGAAGGTAAGATAAGTGCAAAAAGAGTCTGTATGGATCACCATTTCTTAACCTTTAACCACATAATCTCATGTATTAATCCTGCACCACACAATCTCTACTTTTAACCAACCTGAGAAAGATGTCTTACGAACAAAGTCCGTAACAAAGAAACAAATGAATAAATGCATGGCTGAAATACAAACCGCATCTGTTGGGAATCAAACCCACGGCGGACAAGATCCTCGTTTTTCGAGGTTTGAAAGACCAATACCATAACCACTGAGCTAAAGAGATATCTCCCCAACGCAGCTGTCAGGTATTGTATTTAAATCGGGACGAAGCCATGCATGAAGGAGTGGTCTCCCTTAACAGATGGCTTTAGAAAACATTGTGGGAAAAGAAGAAAATGCTGGTATCCAGCATTTTCTCCTTTTCCCACAATGTTTTCTACCCTTGCCAAATCAAATTTCAATTTTTGAGTCATGTTTATTTTTGTCATCTTTAAATGCTTTCAGTATGGTATGGTCTAAAGTTTTGTTGTTTGGTAAAGAGTTAATGACCCTGAGGAAGAAGGCTCTCAAAGGCGTTGTGGGTAAAGGAGAAAATTATGGTTTCTAATATATCCAAAAGCTCAGCTGGTAGCATACAGGATTTGAGACCAGGGAGAAGCTTGTTCAAATCCCAAGCTCAGCCAATTTCTTTCCAGCGCCTGATGATAGCCACTGTGACAGGATTTATTCCTCTCTCACTTCTGATCATTTTTAGCTCCACTGGCCAAAGGCCAGCGGGCTTATGTCATGGCCTGTTGTCCGTCGTGCGTCCGTCCGTCCGTGCGTTAACTTTTAATTTAAACATCTTCTTCTCTGAAACTACCTATCCAATTTTGATGAAACTTCACAGAAATGATCCTGCCATGGTCCTCTTCAGAATTTCTTGAAAGAATTTGATTCCTTCAAAAACTCTGGTTGCCATGGCAACAAAACTTAAACATATTGGAAATCTTTGAAAATCTTCTTGTCAGAAACCATAAGGCCTAGGGCTACCAAATTTGGCATGTAGCTTTGTCTAGTGGGCCTCTATCAAGTTTCTTCAAATTATAGCCCTGGGGTCAAATTTGACCCCGCCCTGGGGGTCACAAGTTTTACATGGGCTTATATAGGGAAAACTTTAGAAATCTCCCTGTACCTAGCCATAAGGCCTAGGGCTACCAAATTTTGCATGTGGCTTTATCTAGTGGGCCTCTACCAAGAGTGCCCAAATTATAGCCTTTGGGTCAAATTTGACCCTGCCCTGGGGGTCACAAGTTTTACATGGGCTTATTTAGGGAAAATTTTAGAAATCTCCCTGTACCTAGCCATAAGGCCTAGGGCTACCAAATTTTGCATGAGGCTTTATCTAGTGGGCCTCTACCAAGAGTGCCCAAATTATAGCCCTGGGGTCAAAATTGGCCCTGCCCCAGGGCTCACAAGTTTTACATGGGCTTATATAGAGAAAACTTAAGAAATCTCCCTGTACCTATTCATAAAGCGTAGGGCTACCAAATTTCACATGTAGCTATATCTAGAGGGTCTTCACCAAGAGTGCGTATATTATAGCCCTAGGGTGGAATTTGATTCACCCCGAGTGGTCAGAAGTTTTACATGGGCTTATATAGTGAAATCTTTAGAAATCTTCTTGTTAATAACCATATGAACTAGGCTACCAATTTTAGTCCTGTCTCAGGGGTCTTATGTTCAAAACCAATTGGCCAAGTATTGTAATGTTTGGAATGCAGGGATTTTACATAATAGCCAGTGGAGCGATACAGGGCCATCATGGCCCTCTTGTTTTGACAATTCTTATGTGGGAAAGCAGCCAGTGGCTTGGGAAGAATATTGTGTGATGTACTGGTGAAAAGAAATTCCAGGAAAGCATGCATAGGTGCACTGGCCACAGCAATATAAATGAAATAATGTTGAAAATGGCGCTAAATATCATCCAATCAACCATGCAGGTTAGGCTTTGCAAAGTTAATATTCAAATGTTTATTCATTGAATGTTGAAACAGAAAAACCGAAGAAACCAGTGTGGGGGCAAGAAGATGATGTAAAGGCGGAACTGAGTAGCATGGCTGGTACCCACGATTTGACAGAAGGCAGAGAATCCTCTCCTAAACCCAGAGCTGGCTACCAGGACAGGCTTCCACGTGGGCCAAGCCCAGTGCCGTCCACTTCAACTAATGTTAATGCAGATAGAGGTAAAGTGGAGTTTTGATTGCGATTGAACATGACTTCTGACCTCATTCAACTTTTTACAGACATCAAAATTTTACACTGGTCCAAGCAAACTATTTGCAAAAATAAATTAAATGTGGCACAAATTATTGGATTTGTTTCTGAATGGGTTAGATAACATTGTGGGAAAAGGATAAATGCTGGTTACCAGTATTTTCTGCTTCTCCCACAATGTTTTCAAAAGTCTAATTTCTCAGGGTCGTTAAAACTCAGGATTGTGTGATAAAGGGTTAACAGACCTCTTGAAGGCCAAAAACCGTTTAGTTCTTCTTAAATAATCCTCAGTTTTAGTAAACCTAGTGAAGTAGGTTTTGAGAAACACTGGGAAAAGGAGAAAATGCTGGTTACCATTGTCTCATTTTCTCATCGTCCCACAATATTTTCTACCCTTCTAAAGACTAATTTTTTGAGCTGCATTTTATTTGTCTACTGCAAATGCTTTCCATTTGGCAAAGTCTACAACTTGTTGTGTTGTTGCATGTTAAATCTTTACTAAATAACAGCCTGGTGAGCCCCAGTAGCTCAGTTGGTAGCATGCAGGACTTGAAACCATTCATGGGTTCGATCCTTGGCTCGGCCGATTTCTTTCCGAGGATTGATGATAGTCATTGTGACAGGATTAATTCTCTCCCACCGCTTACCAATATCTCGATGATGGTTATGTGGGAAAGCAGCCAGTGGCTTGGAAAGAACATTGTGCAGAATACTGGTAAAAGAGACTCCAGGAAAGCATGGATAGGTGCACTGGATGCCTTGATATTTAACTGAAATAATGTTGAAAACGGCATTATACACCATACAATCAATTGATAATAGTCAGCTTTTGGGAACCTGTGAATCAATGCTTTTTAAAACATTTCCAGAGCACCAGTGGTGCAGTTGGTGGCTTACGGGACTTGAGATCGGGGATGATGCTGGTTCAAATCCCCAACTTGGCCAATTTCTATCTTAGGATTGATGATAGTCATTGCGACAGAATGAAGTCCTCTCTTACCACTGATCATTGTAACAATGATGGTTATTTGAAAAAGTAGCAAGGGGCTTGGGAAAAAAAATTTGCAAAGTACTGGTAAAAGAAAACCCAAGACAAGATGGATAGGTGCATTTGCTGTCGCAGTTTAACTGAAATAATGTTGAAAACTGCGTCATACGCCATACAGTCAATCAATCAGTCGAAAGCATTTACTTGTGCTGCAAAAGGCCAACTTTTTACCTTTTTGTATACGCACATATTTCAACAAGATTCAAAACACTTTTATATTGAAATCAGTTGGAAACAAAAATGTTTCTCAAATGACAGAATTTGTCTTTGAAAGGGTAGAAAATATTGTGTGGAAAAATAGAGAAAACATTGATTAACCAGTTGAAAGGAGCATTTGAGGAACGAATCATCACTTAGCTGAATGAATGGAGAAATTGTTTGATTTGAATGGAAATAATGACATTGTTTTGTTTTTTAGTAAACCTACAACAGTTTAATGGAACAGTTGCCAGGACAACAACAGAAAAAGTGCATCTCTTAAATATGAGAGACAAATACATCAGGCAGAGTAAGTGTGACCAAATATGGTCAGTCTGACCATTGTAACCCTTATCCTGCTAAATAAGTTAAATCAAACTTTTAAGTGGGAAGTAAAAACCAGAATGATGCTACCTCAAAACTTAATTCTTGCAGAAAATATCTCTTAATGGACAGGTAGATTCAAGATCAGACTGCATGTTCTGTGCCGCCTGATCTTGATCTACACTGTTAAAAAAAAAAAAAAAAAAAGGTCAGTGAGCTGCTTAGCGGCGTAAGCGTTAACCCTTTACCAAACAGTTCTGTTTTAACTTCCCTGAGAAAATATTGTGGGAAAAAGTGAAAATGCTGATAATCAGCATTTGCAGACAATAATTTAAATTTGGCTTTTATTTAATTTGTTGTCTGTAAATATTCTGAATTCAGACATTTCTAACATTTTGAAGGCTTGTAAAGATTTAATCCTTTACCACAAAGTCCTGCGTTTTAAAGTTCTGAGTCTGAAAGAGAAGGCGTTTGAAAACATTGTGATAACTAGCCTTTTTTCCCTTTTCCCACTATGTTTTCAACCCTATCAAAGGGTGGAGTAAGTTCAAACTGCACAGAACAAGTCCCATCTTGGATGGCTGTTAGCTATTTTGAGAAATATTGTAGAAAAATAACCTTTTGAAATTAGTGTTTTGATTGTCTTTCTTGGACCGGAAAAAGTGTATTTGGCTTATTAAGAACTCTGTGTGTTAGTTGCAGTTATTGTCTGTTTTAGGTAAAAAGAAAAATCTGAATGTTGATGTGACATTGGCCAAGGCGTTTGTCGGAACTTGCCAAGATATGTGTCCGGAAAAAGAGAGATATGACAGGGAAGATAAAAGAAGATTAAGTTACTATGAAATCGTCCCAGGAACTGAGAATATAGTATGTATCAAATTTTTACTGTCCAAGTAGGTCCATCTGAGCCCCATTGCTCAGTTGGTAAAGTACTACTGGATAAGTTTGCTGATATGCAACAACTAATACTTAAATTTGTACTTGTGCAAAGTTCATGTTTTAATACATAAACACATGTAAATCATGTAAACCCCTATGGTAAGAGAAGAAATTACTGTTACAACAATTCATCTTCTTTACAAAGTTTTCAGAAGAGGACTGCTTCAAAACAAATTGTTTAGGAAAAAAAAAATCTTGAAAATTTGAGTTGTGTGTTTACACAAGAATTTGGTCTGTGTGGGAACCATACTGATTTGAGCAATGATGGGGCGAAAGGGAATTTAATGCACCCCTGTGATGCATTATATTGCCAAATCTCAATTATCGTGCATACGTCAATTATCGTGCAATGAAATGTCTTCCATACAGGTATTAAAACAGGTGATTTTTTGCCGAATGTTTTGGTTACAGTGTCTGAACAAGTCACGTGACTTACATGACAATGCAAAATTTACACTTGTGAGCAAAACAGCTGCAAAGACAGGAAAATGTTTTCAAGCAATAACTTTTGACTTTTTTTTTTTTCTATCTAAAATGTAATTAATGAATGAATAAGGGTATTCTGCAGAATCAAGGGTTTTTATTGTTACAATTAGAATAAATGAACCTCATTAGATATTACACTACAAATAATTGATTTTGCAGCTTTTTTGCTAACTAGTGTAACCAAACTTTGATTGCATGCACGATAATATAAGAAGTAGTCCAAAACTTTACAAAGGTCAACATGGCAACATTTCTTGAAAAATGCTGTTGATATGAACAACAGAATTGGACCAAATTTCATTCAAAAATAAAACAAGGTCTGTCCAATATGACATCATATAAAAAGCTGGATTCTGAAATACGCAGAACTCCAGTCTCCTTACATGCACGATAATTGAGGTGAAGAGGATACCAGGTAAGTCATCACATAATTATCCATTTTGTGTAATAACCAGCTGAATTATGAGGTAGACTGTCCTTTGGCATGCAGAAAATTTACCAATAGCAAACAGTTTTGACCCAGGTCAGCCTGCACAGGCTGACCTAGATCCATACTTTTTAACTGATACATTAAACCCCCTTTTCACAGAGCATGGCTCAGTTATTTTTGAAACTAAACAAAGAAGAAAGATTCCTTGAAACTTAGATGAATTGTCTTCTTTTTTGTTTTACAGCCTGGAATGAATCCAGTAATAGATCATAGCAGAGCTGTGAAGGAATACATTAGATCTTCCCCAGATCAGGTTAGCTGTTTTAAGCTTTACCACACAGAAAAATTTCATATTTGTCTATACTGAAAGCAGTAAATTTGCAGATGCCAACTTAAATATGACTGAAATGATGAGATTTATCTATCAAAGGACTGAAAACAATATGGGAAAAGGAGAAAATGCTGTTTATCAGCATTTCCTTCTTTTCCTACAATGCTTTCAATGCCTTCTTCTTCAATGTTATTAAACTTGTGACTGAAATCTTGAAACAACATAATCCTCTCCTCATCCTTCAAAAAATACTTTCACCAGTATTTTCTCCTTCTCTTACAATGTTTTCATCAAGTCTTCTTCATCTGGGTTATTTAACCTTATACCACACAATCCCATGTTTTAGCGACCCAAAGGAAGAAACCTTTTGAAAACATCGGGTGAAAAGGAGAAAATGCGGGTAACCAATATTTTCTGCTTTTCCCACAATGTTTTCCATCCATTTACAGTCAAGTTTCATCATTTGGGCCAAATTTAATGTCGTCTGCAACAGCTTTGAATTTGGACGAGTGCAAAATTTTGTCGTTTGGTAAAGAGTTAAACTCGGGATTTTAAGAGAATAAACTCAGGATTTTTTTTGTAAATGATTAAGCCATGTTCTAATGTATATCTAAATGAAATTGAGAGTTAAAAATTGTGTATAAAATTGAAATAAACATATTCTTGTATTTGTGAAAGGATGAACCATTACCCCATGAGTTACGGCCTTTACGAGTTCTTCAGCAAACCATGACCTATTTACTGAAGGAGGTGGTCAATCAGGGTGAAGACGGCAGGTGGGGAGACTGGTTTGATTTTCTGTGGAACAGGACTCGAGGGATAAGAAAGGCAAGTATGAAGAATAATCCTTTGTTGGAACAACGTAATTTAACCCCTTGCCAAAAAGATTTTTGATTTGCCCAAACTTAATGCATTTGCAGATGAAAAATGTGACTTCAGTCATGAGCTTTGTTTTCAAACAGCTTGAAAACGTTTTGGGAAAAGGAGAAAAGGCTACTTACCAGCATTTTCTCCTTGTCTCACTATGTTTTCAAAAGCTGTCTTTTACTTGTTTGGTAGAGGATTAAAGATTTGAATCAGTAGGTACACCTTGTGAAATGACAGTGGTGTTGATTATGAACCTTGACAACCTTTTCTTTTAATCCATAAATAATGGTTTATTCTAAAATGTTGTCATCTATCTGGTATAAAGAGTTAATAATATAGTCTAAACAAATTTTATTCAGTGTATTTCCATTATTACATCAAGTACAACAAAGCATTATGAAAAGCATTAGAATAGAAGCATAAATGCTTATATAGTTCCTCTCCCTTGAAACAGTCATGTGATATAACAATTTTAGTAAGTCCAATATTAAAAGTGATTATACATGTACACCAGACCTTGTAACTGATATTGAAAATGTGAGTGAGAGAGTGAAAACAAGTATAAAGAAAGGAATAATTGTTGGAGACTGAGCAGAGAGAAGGGAAAAAATTAAAAAATTAACTTGTATATGTGTACCTATGCCTGTGGCAGTAAAATATGAAAACAGAGGCTCCATCTATGTATTCTGTATAAATTGAAACTCAAGCAAATCTAGCACTATTCTCAATGAAAACATGAATTGCATTAAACATTTTTTCGTTTCTGCAGGGGAGAGATTACTGTTGCCAAATAGGATGGTGTCAATATTATAATCTGATATTTCACTAATAAATTGTCTAAATACTGTCCTGATATTACAATAAACTCTGTAAAAAGTGATCTTTTGCAAGTCACAAAGAGTGGTCCCAGCTGGGTAGTAAGTTAACCATAGTTCTTACTTTTCTGATACAGGACATTACACAACAGCAGTTATGTGACAGATATGCAGCTGAGTTGATTGAGAAATGTGCCAGATTTCACATCTACTGTTCTGAAAGACTGTGTGAAGAAGATATGCATTCCTTTGATGCTAAAATAAATAACGAAAACTTGACGAAATGTCTACAGACACTGAAAGAGTTTTATGTGGATTTGGAGAAGAAGCAGAAGATATTCTGTCCGGAAGAAGCGGAGTTCAGGGCGTACACTGTGCTGATGAATTTGAATGAAGGAGACACATTGAGGTAATATGAGTGACTTTACTCTTTAATGAATTGACAAAATTTTAGACTTGTCCAAATTCAAATTGGTTGCAGACAATAAATGTAGTTCAAATGATAAGATTTAACTCTGAAAGGGAAGAAAACCTTGTGGTAAAAGGAGAAAATGTTAGTAACCAGCATTTTTTTCATTTTCCCAGAATGTTTTCAAAAAGACTCCTACCTCAGGGTTGTTAAAACATTGGATTGTTTGGTGTATGGTTAACCTTTTGGATGCTCCACAATATTTTAATTGTTTTTTTTTTTTTTTTTTTGAAGACATTTTAGATTGAGATCAGACTAAACAGATTGTAGGGTCTTGGATCAATCTTACTGAACACTGGTCGGAGTAGCCTTAAAAATGCAATACCTAACAAAATGGCCAAAGTCCAGCGTTGAATAGATTGTAGAGACAATGTGGAGATAATATGACTTTTTAGAAAAAAGTAATTCAAATCTATAGATCTAAGGCCTATACCAACCATTCTCATGAACATCCCTAGTCTAGTTCTCAAGAATTTTTTAAATTTCTTAGTAATACAATTTCTGAATGTCTAAAGCAAACAGATTAGCTGTGAAGAAATTGCTTTACTTTCTTGAAACAGGCTAAGAATACAATGAAGAATAGTTGGTAAATCAGAACCAAGGTACTTTGATACATGATATACATGATATACATGTATGTCCCATCAACTTTTTGTCATGATTAAATTTGTCATAACTTCATGCTTTTGGTGAAAAGTAGCTCCCAGATTTGTATTTACCATTTGAGAAAAGTAGAAAAACCTTCTCCATCAGGGTCTGTAAAGGGGTAGAAAACATGGTGGAAAAAGGAGAAAATGCTGGTAACCAGCATTTTCTCCTTTTTCCAACAATTTTTTCCAAAACACTCTTCCTTTAAGGTCATATAAACTCGCAGTTGTTTTGTATATGGTTAACAGATATAACACAAATTACCTTTTCTATTGGGCAAAGAGTATTAGACCCTTGTTTTTCATCAAAGTAAACACAATTGCTGAAAGCAGATTTAACTTGTCACATGGTAAATCAAAACACAAAGGTAGTCACTTTTTGTTCCTCCCTACTTGGAGAGTATCAGTTATTGTCAGTAAGGTTTATGGAGTTAACTCTCTTAGATCATTCCTATATTAACAGAGAGGTTCAGAAACTCCGCCCAGAGGTGAGGTCTTCCATTCCAGTGAGGTTTGCATTGGAAGTGTACTTTGCTCTCTCCAGCAACAACTATATTAAGTTCTTTAAACTGCTCAAGAGTGCGTCATTTGCAAACGCCTGCATTATGCATCGCTACTTTCCTCAAGTCAGAATCAAGGCTCTTTTGTCTATGATGAGAGGATATCGACCAGGAGCAAGACCAGCACAGGTATAATTTATTAATTGATTGAATGTATTGTGTCTAACTCTGTTCCCCAACACTTTCATTTATGTCAAAGCAGCCAGTGCACCTATCCGTGCTTTCCTGGATTTTCTTTTAATGAGTACTTGGAATAGTTTTCTTCCCAAGCCACTGGCTGCTTTACCACATAAACATTGTCAAGACAATGACCAGTTGTGAGAGAGGAATGAATCCTATTGCATGATTATCATCAATCCTCAGAAAGAAAGTGGTCAACCTTGGGATTCAAACTACCGACCCCCTGTTCTCAAGTCCTCTATGCTACTGAATGCCCCACTAGGGTTCAGAAGCGCAGGTAAAACCTATGTATAGTTATAATTGTTTAATTTTTTATCACACAATCCCAAGTTTAAACAGTCATGAGAAAGAGACCTATTGGAAACATTTTTGGAAAAGGAGAAAATGCTCTCCTTTTCACACAATGTTTTCTCAATTTGTAAGAGCAAACTCTATTGTTTTAGTGGCATTTCATTTATTTTTGTCATCTGCAAATGCTTTCAATTTGGAAAAGTTCAAAATTTTGTTGTCTGTTGAAGCAAGAGGTAAAGTAACCACCCGTGGCAACTGTGCACCTATCCATGCTTTCCTGGAGTTTCTTTTTCCAGAACTCTACAAAATATTCTTCCCAAGCCACTAGCTGCTTTCCCATGTAACCATCATGGAAACATTGATTAGCAGTGAGAGAGAAATGAATCCTGTTGCAATGACTATCATCAGTCCTTCTTCCCAAGCCACTGGCTGCTTTCCCATGTAAACATCAGGGAAACAATTATTAGCAGTGAGAGAGAAATGAATCCTGTTTCAATGAATATCATCAATCCTTGGAAAGAAATCTGGGGACTCAAGCCAGTGACTCTGCTACTGGACTCGGCGCCAAACAGCAAAATTTTGGGTGTGTCCAAATTCTAAGCATTTGCAGACAACAAGTTAAAAGTGGCTAAAATCTTGGAAATTGCCTATGAAAGTTAGAAAACATTGTTGGAAATGGAGAAAGTGGTGGTTACCAGTATTTTCTCCTTTTCCCACAAAGTTTTCAAAAGGACCTTAGGGTGGTTAAATTTTGAAACATTTGCTAAAGGATCAAATTATTGGAGCCATTCTCTGGCAAAAGGGGGCTTTGTGCATCTCCATGAACATTATACGTATACCAAGCAAGTCAATACATAATTGCGGATCCATAAAATCCTTTTTTTTTTTTTTTTTTTAGAACAACCAGCTGCATCATCATGAGGTTCACTGGTCCCTTGACATGTAGAAAATTGACCAGCAGGAAAAAGTTCTGATTCATGTCAGCCTGCGCAGACTGTGCAGGCTGACATGGGTGGATATTTTTTGCAGATGCATTAAGCCCCCTTTTCACAGAGCATGGTTCATTTATTTTTTCAGATTCCATTGATAGAACTGGTTAGGTTACTTGCATTTGAAGACACAAAAGAAGCAGCCAGTTTTTGCAGTCACTATGGTTTCCAGACAACAGAGGGAGAAGTCATTTTAGATAAAAGCAGATATTTAGAACCCGAGTCTGCGCTACCCCCTTTTAGGTCCAAGAACTACATTGAATCAAAACTTATGGTTACTTGTGGAGAGGTAGGTGTTTTTGCATCCTATCTTCTTTGACTCTTTAATCTTTCACCACATAATCCTGAGTTTTAACACCTTTTGAAAACATTGTGGGAAAAGTAGAAAATGGTAACCAGTGATTTGTACCAATATTAAATTTTTTTCAATTGCAGATGTTTTGAATTTGAAAGTCAAAAATTTGTTGTTTGGGAATGGGTTAACTCTTTACCATAAGACAAATTCTAGACCCTCTCAAATTCAGAGCATCTGCAGACGACAATTTCAGAAGTGGTTCAAATGAAAGTAAGTTTTTTGACTGGCTGAAAACTTTTTGGAAAAAGGAGAAAATGCTGGTGTCAAGCCTTGTCTCAAATGACAGGATTTGCTTTTGAAATGGTAGGATACACTGTGGGAAAGGGAGAAACATACTGGTTACCTGCATCTTCTCATTTTCCCGCAAATATTGTCTAACATGTTCCAGAAATATGGCAAAAAGAGCAATCACATGTAATAAGCCTTTACTGCACAATGCCGACTTTTGATGACCCTGGGAAAGGAGCCTTTTGAAAAAATTATGGGAAAAGGAGAAAAGGCTTGTTACACTTTTTACAACCCTTGGAAAGAAGCCTTTTGAAAAAATTATGGGAAAAGGAGAAAATGCTGGTAACCAGCATTTTCTCCTTTTCCCACAATCTTTTCTACCCTGTCATAGAAAAAATTGCATCATTTGAGCAACATTGAAATTGTCGTGTGCAAATGCTTTCAATTTAGACAAGGCTAAAATTTTGTCGTCTGGTAAAGGATTAAGCAGTTGTTTCTTCATCACAAAATTACTTTCTCATTTCCAGATGATAAATGGAGATTCTTTCCCGCCCGACTACAAACTTCTGGCACCACATTCCAGTTTTGATGAGAACGATAGATTTATTTATGAGGGCAGAATCTTGTCCAGTGATGGTGCAAACGGTAATTTGATAATTGAAACTGGGTCTGTGTTCACCAGTCATTCTTGTTACAGATTTTGAAAGTAAAGTAATGCAACTTCTGATTGGCTAAACCAAATGGTTTAGCCAATCAGGAGTCATGTTACTTTCAAATGTAGATAATTCTGGAGAGTAAGACCAAGAACGTTCTTAAGAATGGTTGGTGAATGCTGGCCCTGGTGTTGAATGATTGGTTGTTGTGATTTGAGTTCTAACCCTGCTGGATATGATTTTGTTTGTATGGTGTATGGTGTTTAATCAGCATTATTTCAGTCACATTTATGGCAGCCAGCGCACCTATTCATGCTCTTCTAGAGCCTCTTTCACACCAGTACTTTATACAATATTCTTTGTAAGCCACTGGCTGCTTTTACACATGAATAGTATGGAGAAAATGATCAGCTGTTAGAGGTGAATGAGTCCTCAGGATGAAATCAGCAGAGCTTGGGATTTGAACCCTGGTTTCAAGCTCTTTTAAGAAAAAGGGCTGTTGACTACATTGTGGGAATGCTGGTAACCAGCATTCTCTCCTTTTTCCCGCAATGTATTTTTACCCTCTTTAAAGAGGATAATCTTCATTTTTGCTACACTGAATTTGTCACCTGCACATGGTTTCAATTTGGCCCAGTCCAAGATTTCATTGTTTTGTGAAGAGTTTACTTTTTACCGAACAACAAAATTTCAGGCTTGAACAAAACGTAAGTAAT
Source organism: Hippopus hippopus (assembly GCA_946811185.2). Taxonomy (NCBI): domain Eukaryota; kingdom Metazoa; phylum Mollusca; class Bivalvia; order Cardiida; family Cardiidae; genus Hippopus; species Hippopus hippopus. Next base: position 3,628,171 of record OX328109.1, read on the forward strand.
GGCAGACAACAATGCAGATGTGGCTTACATGGTGGAAATTGTTTTCTAAAGGGTGGAAAACATGGTGGGAAAAGGAGAAAATGCTGGTCATGGGATTTCCAATGTTTTCAAGAGGGATTTTTCTCATGGTCTTTAGAATTCGGGATTGTTAACCCAACCTCCCCCACGTCGAAGTAAAAGGGGGTATACTGCTTTCACCGTAATTGTCTGTCCATCCATCCGCCCGTCGTGTTTTCATTACCATGCTTTAACTCAAAAGCTGTTTGACCTAGGACCCTGAAACTTTATACAAGTGTTGCTCGTGACCCAAGGAGGTGCCCTTTTGTTTTTGGGTCATATAGGTCAAAAGTCAAGGTCATGGGTGAACTTTGTTTGAAAATTGTTTCTATGCTCTAACTCAAAAGCTGTTTGACCTAGGATCCTGAAACTTTATACAAGTGTTGCTTATGACCCAAGGAGGTGCTCTATTGTGTTTGGGTCACATGGGTCATTGGTCAAGGTCACTGATGATCTTTATCTTACTCTTTGATTTACTCTTTTTTCTGTTGTATTGCACAGCACCACAAAGACAGACTTGGTCTGTTGAACAAGACCAAAAACCATCCATTACTGTAAAAGAGCAGTCTGTTACAGTTCCATCAACCCAGCCTGTGGATATAAAGCCCCCAGCGCCACCTGTTATTCCACCAGAGGTTTGTGTCGTCTCTTTGTTGCATTACACAATTTCAGACTTTAAAAAAAGCAGTAAAAGTGGATATAATTGTGGGTCTAAAATTTTGCAAATTACCAAATACTGACCATACCCATGTTTCAATTTCTGCAACAGACAGTCTTGCATTAAAAGCCGTTTTTATGCCAGCTTCGTGTTCTGAAGACTTAAACCCGTTCAATTGGCAGTATTGACCACCTCTAGACCGGTCTTCACGTGTGATCTTGATCGGATTGTGCCCATCATAGGGGCCATATTTTCAGTCTGATACTCATGAAACTTAGTCAGAACGTTTTTTTGGATGATATCTTGGACAAGTTTGTAATTGGGTCATGTTTGGTCAAGAAGTAGGTAACTTACACTCATGTGTTTTATGTCATTTAAACCAGGATCTCTTTAGCCTCATCAGCCGTAGATGACTATACTCAGGTGAGCGCTTTAGGGCCAGTTGCCATCTTGTTTTTAAATATGGAGGAGCCAAACACTTTTGTCATTTGGTAAAGAAATTGGTTAAAGTTTGCTATAATTTCAGTTCATCAAAGACTCAGCCAAAGTTTTGTTCTGGGAAGTTATTGCTGAGATGGTGGGCGAGTTGGCCCAGGAGCACATGCGTGAGGTGGACAGTCTGCTCAATCAGAGTAAAGGGTGTGCAGACTATTTGATCAATTCACTGGTCTTCGAGGAAACACTGTAAGACTTATTTTATTAACCCATTACCAAACAGTCCCTGATTTTAATGACCCAGAAGAAGCCTTTTGAAAACATGGTGGGAAAAGGAGAAAATGCTGGTAACCAGCATTTTCTCCTTTTCCCACAATGTTTTTTTTAGTCTATCAGAAACAAATTCGATCATTTGAGGTACATTTAATTTTTCGTCTGCAAATGCTATCAATTTGGACCAGTCTAAAATTTTTTCATGAGGTAAAGAGTTAACTCCTAAATTAACCCTTTACCACACAATTCCGATTTTCCACAATGCTGAGAAAAAAAAGTTTTTGAAAACATTGTGGGAAAAGGAGAAAATGCAGTTTACAAGCATTTTCTCCTTTTCCCACAATGCTTTCTACCCTTCCCAAAACTAATTTTCAAGCCACATAATATTTTGTCGTCTGCAAATGCTTTGAATTTGGACTAGTCTAAAATTTTGTTGTTTGGTGAAGAGTTAGAGGAATTCAGCACAAGCTTTGAAAATGTCTCTCTTTGTGGGGGGGGGGGGGGGGGGGGGGGGGGGGAATGGATAGTCATCATATATTATGGTTCAGTGCATGGGAAAACATTGCGATAAAAGGAGAATTTCCTAAATTATGTTATTGTGAAGTTGTTCTGTAAATAGAGGATCTTACATGAGTTTTTATGCATTATCGTTTTTATCAAGTAAGTTGACTAAAATTGTTTGATGCGAGCCTTGGCAAGCGTCAAATACAATTTAGTCAACTCGTTTGATAAAAACGATGAGACATGAACACGAATGTGAGATTCTATTTATTACATAAAAAGAATGACAGACAAAAAATGTTCTGCATTGTCACCTTTTGCCTATATACTGTTCACGGATCCATGTTTACAGTTGTTGTTTGGTTTCAAATGTGTACATACACAAGCAGATAGTTTCATGACATTTACATCAAAAGTAGAATAAAACAGTTTCTAGAGGGGGTAAGTGCAACTAATTCAGCAATTTTGTTGCTGTTAAAAAGTTTTCGCTGCATTTCTTGGTTTTTATTAAACATGAAAATCAAAAACTGTCCACGCCTTAGCAACCATGACGTCATTTTTTTCGCGAATTGGCATAGCAGTACAAATTTCAGCAAGCACTGTGGTTGGTTTCTCAAGCATCACACGCTCATGGACGAAAATTGATCAGAACCTGGACCCAAAAAACAATAATTCACTAGTCCAGGGTAAGTTTGATGATCCAGGGAGAAGTCGTATTTTACAGACTGACGGACCAAGGGACAAATAAATGCACTCTTCTTATGCAGTTGATAAAAATATCAGGATGACAAACTTCTTCACCCAAGGAAGAAGTAAATAGAGGCATTAAAACTACTATTGTCATTTTGTTTTAATTTTCAGGGTTCTCATGTCATTGATTTGTGAATAAAATAAGAAGGATTAATTGAATGATGGGTTCTGTTGGTGTTCCTAAAACAAAAACAACATGGTTAAAACAAATAATATAGTTAAATTCTGTTTGAATCTAGAAGCAGAATTGTGCTACAGGTAGACAGTATTTCTTCCTTGAACTTAACAAGAGAAATTTAAGTATGTGATGAAAGAATTTCTGTATGCCTACCATGAGTGAAAAACAGTTGAATCTACCTATCATTTTTGGATATGATTTGCTTATTAAAGAAAAAAAATAAGAAAGGATTTTTTTATCTATTTGTTGAACGTTATCTGACAATTGGGTTTTGATTGCCTTGTAATTTATGACCCCATTGATGCAGAGTCACACTTCAAACCCTGATGTTTCTCATCAAATTACAAATAATGTCCAGAGTGATGAGAAAAGAAAAACTTCTTCACTGCTTAAATGGGGACCAACAACACATTTTGATACCAAAACATAACTAGGACTTGGTAAAAGTTAAAAAAATTAAACTTAAGTTACAGAGACGTAATCTACTCTAGTCAATAAACTGACTGATGGGGAGGTAAAGGTGAAGAGTATTCTAAAAATAGATTGCTAGAAAATAAAAAACTGCAAGGTAGAATTTTTCCTTGAGTTGCCATTGTTTTCAAGATTGTTAGAATCTTTGGTTTACCATCCATCATTGCATCATAAGCGAGCCAAAGGCTGGCTTAACTCTTTCCAAAATGCCAAAATTGTAGACTTGTCCGAATTTAAAGCATTTGCAGATGACAAATAAAATGTGGTGCTAATGATGAAATTTTCTTTTTAGAGGGTAGAAAATATTGTGGAAAAAGGAGAAAATGCTGGTTGCCAGCATTTTCTCCTTTTCCAACAACGTTTTCAAAAGGCTTCTCTCTCAGGGTCGTTAAAACTAGGGATTGTGTGGTAAACAGTAAATAACATTTTCTCTAGACTTGTTTAATAGAATGTTATCTCAAACGCCAACTGTTGTCAAATTCTATATTTCTACTTATGCAGGAGTATGGTTGTGGAAGAGGTAAATGCAGAAAGATCAAGAAAAGAGGCTGAAGAACTTGAGCTGCGGAAACAGAGGATCTCTATAGACTTATTGGATGGAATTTTGTACGATGCTTTGTACCTGGAAACAAAAAACATTGCCAAACAAGAGTACAGGTAAGTGAAAAGTTCCTTGTCTGCAAAACATTTGAAAAAAATATTTTCATTTTTCAGAGGCTAGTATTGATTTTAATTTCTTTATCAATGGTTGCATTTTTTTTGTACATTACTTCCAAAAGCTAGCTGAGCCCCAGAAGCGAAGCCAGTAGCATACAGGACTTGAGAACAGGGCATCGCTACCTCCTGCTTGTTCTATTTCTTTCTTAAGATTCATGATAGTCTTTGTGACAGGATTCATTCCTCTTGTCATCGCTGATCATTGTTTCAATGATGGTTACCCGGGAAAGAAGCCAGTGGCGTTGGAAGAATATTGTGCGAAGCATTGGTAGAAGAAGCTCCAGGAAAGTAATCAAAGTGTAAGACAAATGCCATGATTTGAGCAACAATGAATTTGTTGCCTGCAAGTGCTTTTAACATGGGTGATTCTAAAATTTTGTCATCTGTGAAACAGCTAATCCTTTACCTCGGGATCCTGTGTTTTAACGACCCTGAAAAAGAATGCATTTGAAACCATGGTAGGAAAAGGAGAAAATGCTGGTAACCAGCATTTTCTCCTTTTCCTACAATGGTTTCTACCCCTTTCAAGACAAGTTCCATCATTCAAGCCACATTTAATTAAGGATAGGGCACCCTAATGCGGATTCCTGTAACATTACCTTTCATTGCCGAAAAACGTACAGATTCGGCCAAGACTCAGGTGATCCGTAATCGATCGGCCGATAGATGATGGTTCCCTGCATCAATTACGGATTACCCGAGTCTTAGCTGAATCTGCAGGATGAAAGGCGATGTTACATGAATCCCATTAGGGTGCCCTATCCTTAATTTTTCATCTGCAATGATTTGAATTTAGAGGAGTATGAAATTTTGTCATTTGATAAAGAGTAAAGGTTATATTTCATGTTGTATATGCAGTATCTTTAATCTTACAGGGAAGTACAAGCCCAGATAAAGAGGGAGAGAACTGAGCGGGTCACCACAGAAATACACATTGAATACTTCAAAGATGTTAGTGACTCCCTCGCTGCGGAAATTGCCACGGAAGTGTTCAAAACTGATGTGACACAAAGGTTACAGGATATGGAGAGAGCAGAAAACGCTGTCAAACTTTCAAGGAAAAGACATTTCTTTGGAATTTGGAGGAAGTATTATCAATATGTTGTAAAGTTAAAGAGAGCCGTGACAGAGTTTCCCGCCACGGGGTCCTTGAAGGGGTTGAAAGTACAGAACGAGAGGTTGACAGGTCACGCAGACAATAAGATAATCGATAATCATTTTCTTGTCGGCAAAGCTCAGCTTACTGTACTGTCGCCATTAGAGATTCTGAAAAAGAGGGAGGCTAGGGAGTATAAATGTGCCCTCCTTGACCTTAAAAGGACAATGCAGTCTGTGTTGGCATGGCAACCAGAAGATGTAAGCCAAATTGTGCACAAAATACTGCAGAAGAAGATTCCGGATAGGGAGAAAGGTTGTAAAATTTTTTTTTTCTCATTTTGTGATATATATTTACTTTGAAATGTTATATGTATTGATAAGGAATATTTTATCTTTTTTTTTTTTTTGAGATTCAGTGAAACTTGCGGATAGGGAGAAAGGTTGTAAAATATTTTTTTCTCATTTTGTGATACATATTTACTTTGAAATGTTATATGTATCGATAAGGAATATTTTATCTTTTTTTTTTTTGAGATTCAGTGAAAGTTTAATTCATGAAAACTGAAAATCTTGGTGATTTTCACGTATTGATAAAAATCGCGAAGATATCCTTCAGCGTAAATTTAAGTTACATTAAGGTATGTTTCACATGGACACCAGGTCGTGTGGGAGCTTGACTGGGGCCCTTGTCAACATCAATATCAACGTCGACCAAAATACTAGTCTAGTGGTGTGTAATACTGCCATTAAATTGATCAATAAGATAGTTTTATAATGCACAGTTAGAGTAAAAAAAATTGAATTATGTCTTTAACTCTCGCAAAAATCAAAACATGCCTAAGGTCAGTATTTGTTAATTTGCAAAATTTTAGACCGGCAGTAATATCCACTTTAACAGTTGTTCCAGTCCCTGGTAGAAAAATGTGATGTAAAACTAGAACAGAAGTTGACAACTTTGACTGTACCCTAACAACTCATTTTTCTGCCATCACCCCTCTTATCTGGAGCTCTGTAACTCTTTACCAAATGAAATATTTATATACTCTTCCAAATTGAAAGCACTTGTAGACAACAATTTCGCAAGTGACAGGGTAGAAAACATTGTGGGAACTTTTCCCACAATGTTTTCAAGGGGCCTGTGCTTTAAGGTTGTAAAAACTTAGGAATGTGTGGTATCGGGTGAACAGGGTGAAAAGTTACATTATCAGTTATTACTGTTTGTCTTTGTATATATTAAAGATGGATATCCTGATGTTAACATGCAGTGGAAAATGTTGATAGGCCTACCTCACACTCCAGATGACAAACCTAAAACAGTGGAGGGTGTGGCCACCAAACTGCTCTCTGATTGGTTTAAAAGAAAATACACATTTGGATCTCCTTCTCAACACTTGAATTATGAGAAGGTAATGAGATATTAAAGATATGAGCCATGCTCTGGCAAAAGGGGGCTCAATGCATCTCCCTCATGTTTTATACCAAGCTAGTCGTCAAGTACTTGTGGGTTAGTAAAATGCATTTTGTCTAACAAGCACCTGAATGCTGGGGTAGACTGGTGCTTTGACATGCAGAAAATTGACCAATAGCAAAAGTTTCAACCCAGGTCAGCCTGTGCGGACTGCGTAGGCTGACCTAGTTCGATAGTTTTTGCAAAAGCATTAAACCGCCTTATCACAGAGTATGAAACAAATACATTTTAACCATTTACAATACGATCCTGTGCTTTATAAACCCTGAGGACTACAGCTCTTGAAAACATAGTGGGACAAGGTGAAAAAGCTGGTGACCAGTGAGTTGTAAGAATAACTATATCTTTGATGTATCTTACATATTACCTTGTGGAAACTTCTTCACCCTTATAGCACCTTTCACAATATTGTTTCCTTCGTGGCCAGTATAGACCAAGATCAGACTTCACAAAAAGGGCTGTCTGATTTGTGACCTAAACTGTTCAACTTTGCTGAAAAACTGTAGACAGAAGGCAACTGTGAGATTTCAATCATTTTGGTCTGATTTTTACACTGAAAATGTCTGTTAGGTTCATATGGCTCTCTTATGGCTAATCCCATCCTCGTTGACCAGTTTCGATTCATTCTGTAATCGACCCTGGGTTATTTCGCTGGCGTTTCCTCGTTCTCATGAATTATTCATGAAGCATTTCTATTTTTAACTTGTCGATATCTAATCACATCATTCGTTGCAAATCAAGCTTAGCGATACTTTAAATCTGGCGTCGCCCATCAACACCACATTCGAGAAGCGTTTTTAAAAAAGAGATTTTCGGCGTACACGAAGATCGATAGTGTCATCCCTGTATTGCAGAATGGCATATCTCACAGGAGACAAGCACGCCGACGGGCCATATTTGTTGACAACCTCGGGTTTTTTCCATAGTGGGGTTATTTTTTATAACGGAAGAAATGAAATTACCCTCTCTACAAGAGAGTATCATAATGTTATCGATCTTTCGATTGGCTATTAGGGTACTTCCCGACCATATGAATATTCATAAGAAACGACAAATTGCTAGTCAATTATCCCAGGGGTAGATGCATGGAGAGTAACGTAATGCTTCAAACATGGGTTCCGAGGATGGGCTAACCCTTCACCAGACAACACTGTTTTATAAGCCTTTGCATAATTGAAAGTAGTTTAAAGATACATCTGTACTCGTTTTCAGCCAGTCTTCAGCCAGTTTTAACCCTTCTTATCCTTATTTTATGAAAATATAATCATTCTTGTATCTTCATAGCAAATGTTGCCCCTGACGGTTGCTAGGTTGCACAGATTACAACTGACAGAAAATGCATTTCATGTTTTGGAGGCCTATAAAGCAATGACTGTTGTAGTTTCCAGTTCTAAATGAGGACAAATCCCTTGAGTTTTTCTATCCCTTACACCATATATCTTGGTAATTTATCTTTGTTTACACAGATGAGCCATTCTTCACACTTTCAAGTTTTATCAGCATTTTTCTTCTCTCTAGCTGTGTCTAGAATGTATCTTTAAGGGATAGAATATGTCTTTGAATGGGTAGAAAACATTGTGGGAAAAATGAGAAAATGGTGGTTACCAGCATTTTCTCATTTTCCCACAATGTTTTCAAAAAGCTTTCTTTCCTAAAGGTCATTATAACTCAGGATTGTGTGGTAAAGAGTTAGCTCTTTACGAAATGACAAAATTTTGGACTATACCAAATTGAAGGCATTTGCAGATGACAAAATAAGTGTAGGTTAAATGATGGCATCTGTCTTTGATAGGATAGAAAACCATGTGGGAAAAAGGAGAAAATGCTGGTAACTAGCATTTTCTCCATTTCCCACAATGTTTTCAAAAGCCTGCTTTCCTAAGGTCGTTAACAATCGGGATTGTGTGGTAAAGAGTTAAAGCAGAAATAATGAAGTCTGTTTTTTCTTTACATCAGAGTAAAGTCTTGACCCTGAGTAAAACGAAACATCCTTTTGTCGACAAAGTTATTCGAGGATTCTTCCATCTTGATGTGTGTGTTCGTTCTGTAGAAGGATGTTTGTCGCAACAGGAAGTAGAGGTTATAGGAGATGATCGAGTTTTGCTGGGAACTGCTGGGATGATATTTGTGTTGCCGGCACCTGTTGTAAACATGGACAGTCCCAATTCTGTAAGTATAATTAGCCCAAGATAATTTTATGATGACAAAGATGTCAATAATTCGGATACAAAGTCTGGCAGATCAATATAAATGTATAGCTTATGTTTGTATAAGAGGAAATTTGTATTCCTTGCTATAGAGCTAGCTTTCGTAATGACCTGGTATAGCATTGACAGTGGGATCTGAAGGTCCTGGGTTCAGTCCGGTATAGAAAGCCTAGTCACATAAACATGTGGCAAAAAGAAAAGTTTTTCTTGGAAAGGGTAGACAGTTTTTGGAGATAAGAGAAAACAGGGTTGTCTCTTTTTTGCACAGTGTTTTCAAAAGCCATCTTAACTCAATATCATGATTACAGGGACTGTTTGATAAAAGGTTAATAATCGTGGACTGTTTCCTGTAGTATAAACATTTAACTTTTTACACCCATGCAGTGGACTGATTTTTAAAATTGTAGAAAAGGGAGCAACTGCTTGTAACAAGGCTTTGCTCCTTTTTTCACAATGTTTTCTGTACTGTTTAATTCTTTACCATATTACCCCTACTTTTATTGACCCTGGAGGAAAAGCTTTTTGAAAATGTTGAACACATTTTGCACAGTTGGATCTGATCTATGCTTGTGTCAAAGTTGTGAAAGGCACTATAAGGATTTAATTAACCTGAATGTCTTCTTAATTTGCAGAGATACTGGTCAAATAATAGGGAGAGGTTGCGCAATATTTTAGAGGCAGGGAGAACCGGCCAAGCCATCTCATTGGTTATTGTGATGGCACTGGAACCAGCCCATTATGAAAAGCATGAAAGTTTCAGTAGCGTGTCAGACAATCTCAAGTTAGAGGACCTTATTGAGGAAAACTTGATATTTGATTACCATTTTGTTGAAATCCTGTTTAACAGCAAGCTTCACTATGGAATACAAGTGACTGACAAAGAATTTTACAAGAAGGTATTATATTATTTCTCCTTTATTTCCATTTCAGTTTGGCTGTTTTAGAAGAAAATATTGAGGTTTTTTCATGGACCTGGCTTTTGTCTGCATCATCATGCAGAAAACTTTAACATTTTCTGTCGGTACTAAAGATATTTACTTCAAACTGAGGCTTGTTGTTAACTTCTATTAAAATTTATTGGTACTATACCACTAGATAAACCTTAAAATGTTTTTGACAATGTTATGACTATTTTTAGCTCAGTTGTTTTGGAACAAACTGTTTAGGTAGTGTCCTAGTCCTATCATCTTTTGTGTCACCATAGAAAAACTTTGACATTTCATAATATCTCTGTCATTTCTCAAAATATTTACTTCAAACTCAGACTGGTTGTTAACTATTAAAAGGGTAACCTGTACAACAGGGGCAGGTAACTCAAAATATTTTTGACACACTTATGCCCCTTTTTTTACTTAGAATCACTCAAAGCAACTGCAGCCAAGTGTTGGCACCCGCATGCTTTTGTTTTAATGCACAGTCAATGAATATGTAAGCTTGGAAAAACATGAATCACATGTTCATTAGGATTTGGAAATTGAAATATTTATGTCCTCTGATTGAACAAATTTCCTGCAGATTTGCGAAGGTATAGAATGGATAGCAGACCAATGCTTGCCACCACCTCCACTTAAAGTCTCCAATCTTCGGGAATTTATAGAAAACATTTTGTTGAAGCTGTTTTATCCCCCCATGCTACGAAACCTGAAACAAAGAAAGATCTGCGGATATTTAGAAAGGGTGAGTATAGTTGAATCTTACAGTTAACCCTTTGCCACACAATCTAGATTTTTAAGGACCATGAGGAAGAAAGCTTTTGAAAATATTGTGAGGAAAGGAGAAAGTGCTGGCAGCTTTACCTCACAGTTCCTGATTTCCTGAAAGACTTATAGGAAAAACACTGTTGAAAACAATGTGGGTTTGCTATACTTTCATTCAGCAAAAATAAGTGTCACAGTTTCTGTTAGTCTTACGACAAAATTATAGACTTTACCTGCTTGTTAGCAGGTGTAGATTTAAAAGCAGCTCAAATGACAACATTTGTTTTCAAACCACTAGAAAACATTTGGTGTTTTCAAAAGCATTTTTTCCCCTGGATCATGAAAAAAACCCTTGGATTGTTGGATAAAGAATTATATAAACATGATCTACTTTTAACTCTCTCACTACTGACAACTTGAGTAGCTTTTGCTGATGGGATAGGTCAAGATCAGATTTTACTGAACATGTTATTAAAGTATGACAAAAAGTATTTCTCAGTAGCAGTGGAAAACTATTTTTCACACTCAGCAAAAGGTTGAATATCTGGAGTTGGTAGTGTAAAATTAAGACATGATGATTCAGGCATCAAAATGGACTTTCAGTTTTCCACAACTTTCCTTTGTCACACAAATACTGAAGAATGTCACATATATTTTACAGGTACATAACAGGACATGTAAATGAGCCGTGCAATGTGAAAAGGGTGCTTAATGCATCTGCAAAAAGTATTGACCCAGGTCAGCCTGCACATTCTGCGCAGGCTGACTTGGGTCAAATTATTTTTGCTATTGGTTGATTTTCTGTTTGTTGAAGGACCATTCTACCATATGATTCAGCCAGTTACTAGACAAAATGAATTTTTATGGATCCATATTATTTGATGGTTTGCTTTTATATTGCATTACAGATATTAATTAAACCCCCAAGGGTACTCCCTGAATAACCCACTGCTTCCAGCCAGGTTCAAACCCGGGTGCTCCAGGTTATGAGTCCTACACTTTAACACTAAGCCACATAGGACTCCTAAGATTAAATGGGCTCATAAAAATATATCACACGAATACTGAATGTCACATGTAATTTACAGATAAATAACAGTACATGTGGATGTTTATGACTCTTTCTGTTAATTTTGTCATTTCAGAATCCAAACAGTATTCTACAGCTGTATAACTGTGTGATAGATCATGCCAAGTTCGTGTTAACTTCATCAACTCTGTCCGATATGTCATGGCCAGTACCAGAATTTGTCTCAAAGGATACCTGTAGTAAGTATAGTTCAGTTTAACCCTTTACCACACAATTAATCCTAAGGCCTTGAGTTTGATTCCCGGAAGCAATTTCAACTTTTGGACCGTTCATTGCCCCATACATGTGGCATTGGTACTGGTGTGACTTTCAGGATGTAGATTCGAGAGAGATTAGTATAAGTTTCTCAATCGATTTGAAGTAAATGTGTTTCAAGCAAACTGTTTTCAAAAGCTTACCTTCTCAGGGTTGTTAAAACTCTGGATTGTTTGATTTGGTTTGGTTTGGTTTAGTTTACTGTGGATTATATAATATAGGGTTAACCTTCACAACAACAGTTTGGTATGGGAATCCTTCTCTAATTCAGATCTAACAGCCAAACACTGGGCGACCGTTTTTTCTCTGAGATATTATTGCCATACAAACTATGATGTAGTGTCTCTGGCACATGATACATTTTTTTTTAAAAAAGCAATGGGGTGATACAGGGCAGTAATGGTCCTCTTGTTTCAAAAATTGCTTTGTCGAGGTCGTGAAAAACTGTGATTGTATAGCCCTTTACCCCAAATCCGGAATTTCAACAACTCCGAGGTTCAAGGGTTTTAAAAATGTTTTGAGAAAAGTAGAAATGCTGGTAACCAGCATCTTCTGCTTTTCCCACAATGTTTTCCACCTTTTCAAAGACAAAACCTGTCGTTTGACCTGCATTAATTTTGTCATCTGCAAATGCTTTCATTTTGGGAAAGTCTACAATTTTGTCATTTTATGAAGGGATAGTAAGGTGTTAATCTCTACAACAACAGTTTGTGATGTATATCTTTATCAAATTCAGATCTACCATCAAAACACTGGAATACGCCAGAATACCTAGATCACATAGCCGATATTGTCGAGTCTTATAAGCTTCCTGAATTCATATTGAGTAATCCGGAATCGGACAGCTGGGTTGATGCCAAATTAGATGTTGGAACATACTTTGTGGATCATGTTGGGGTGAAATCACCCGTCATACTCGGAAAGTAAGTTGTAAACCTTTTATCATGTGACATTATTTTAGAAGTGTTAACCTTTTAACCCGTTACCACTTGAGTAAAATGAAAACTTTGCTGGTGAAAATTTAAATGTGGTTCAAATAATGAATTTTGTTTTTGATGGGGTAGAAAAAACATAGTGGGAAAAGAAGAAAATGCTGATTACCAGCATTTTCTTCTTTTCCCGCTATGTTTTCAAAAGCCTTCTTTATTAAGGTCGTTAAAACTCGGGATTGTGAGGTAAAGAGTTCACACATAATCCCAAGGAAATGGACTTTTGAAAACAGTTTGGGAAAAGGAGAAATTGGTGGTAACCACAATGTTTTCTACCCTTTCAAAGAATAATTTCTTAATTTGTGCAACATTCATTTTGTCATCTGCAAATGCATTCAGTGTGGACCAGTCTAAGATTTTGTTGTGTGGTAAAGACTTTGAAATCAAAAGGATCTGTAGTCTACAAATTTAACGTAGCTAAAAGGGATGGAATTTCTCTTTAAAAGGGTGGCAAACTGTGTTAAAAAGGAGAAAATAATGGTTACCATTGATTAGCTTAACCATTTTGTTAAGCCAGTCAGAAGTTGTGTTGCTTTCAGATTTGGAACATTCTTGAGAATAAGACTAAGAAAGATGCCAAAAGCTTGGGAAGAACATTATGCAAAGCACTGGTTAAAAGAAATTCCAGGAGAGCACTGTGTGTGCACTGGCCACGACAATAAACTGAAATGTTGAAAAAAAGCATTGAACACCATACAAACAATAAATCAGTCTAGTTAGCTTAGCTTTTTTCAAAGTAAACCTGAGGTATGGTCATAGCCCTGTAGTCATATGTGATGTGGTTAAAAATTTTTACACTCTCTGTTATCTGTGTCGTTACTCAAGATATGTACAACAAATTTGAGATTGTTGTTAATTATCAAAAGCGCAGTCGACTCTTGAAATATCTTCAACCCATTACCACACAATCCCATGTTTTAACTCTTTACCAAACAATCCCGGGTTTTCACGACTCTGAAAAAGAAGCCTTTTGAAAACCTTGTGGGAAAAGGAGAAAATGCTGGTAACCAGCATTTTCTGCTTTTCCCACAATGTTTTCCACCCTTCCCAGAACAAACTTCAATTTTTAAGTCGCATTAATTTTGTCATATGCAAATGCTTTCTATTTGGACAAGTCTAAAATTTTGTCGTTTGGTAAAGAGATAAGAAGCCTGAGGCTGGAAAGAGCCTTTTGGGAAGACTTCAGGAAAAGGGGAATATGCTGGGAACCAACACTTTAAGAAAAGGATAAAATACTGGAAAGCAGCATTTTCTCCTTTTCGCAGAGTTTTCTACCATCATTTAAGCTACATTTGATTTGTTCCTTACATGTGCTTTCAAATTAAACAAGTCAAAAACTTTGTGGTTTGGTAAAGAGTTAACACATTTATTCTGGTTTTTTGTCGTAGAGAATTTTCACTGTGGAAACAACTGAAGCCAAGGATTGGCAGCAGCATACGTTGCTCTTGTTTCTGTTTCAGTTTAAGTAGCTTGCTGAAACAAGTGGAGGTGGCCTTTGAACAGAAATGTCTGGAATACAATGGGGAAAAAGGCTGCCATCCATTCTATGTCCATCTGCCATGTAGTAAGATCATACCAATGTGTTTTGAATACAAATTTGAGACAACAGACTTTCGAGACCCCAATATGGATGTCAATAAGGTACAGAGCTGGTCTTTGGTTTCAGATTTGATTGTTGCGTATATCACTTATAACCAGATGATAAAATTTTATTATTGTGAGCCATGCTCTGTGAAAAAGGGGTTTATTGCATCTGCAAAAAGTATCAACCCAGGTCAGCGCAGTTTGTAACCTTGGCCAAAACGTTTTGATAATGGTCAATTTTCTTCATGTGTAACCCTTTGGTTCTCAGCATAATGTCTCACCCTTCAAGTCAGTATTTGCCTTGAAAAAGCTCAAAAGATTGATTTTTTATTTTGTTTTTGACATAGATACTACTTTCTAGTTACATGGTGTTGTAATACAAGTTTACTAGTTAAAATTGTCTGTTATGGTAATAGATCAAATGTATATATAGAACTGCGCTTGAAAGCGAACGAAAGGGTAAAGGACCATTCTACATCAGGATTTACTCAGTTGTTAGACTAAATGGATTTTATGGATCCATAATTATGCCCCTCTTAAACGAAGTGGGGGTATATTGCTTTGCTAATGTCAGTCGGTCGGTCTGTAGGTCGGTCGGTCCGTCGGTAGACCAAACCTTGTCCGGATAATAACTAGACACAGAATTGACCTAGGTTCGTCAAATTTGGCACAGACATGCATCTCGGAGTGTAGATGATCCCTATTGAATTTGAGGTCAATCAGTCAAAGGTCAAGGTCACAGTGACCGTCAACATATTGATACATAGACCAAACCTTGTCCGGATAATAACTAGACACAGAATTGACCTAGGTTTGTCAAATTTGGCACAGACATGCGTCTCGGAGTGCAGATGATCCCTATTGATTTTGAGGTCAATCGATCAAAGGTCAAGGTCACAGTGACCGTCAACATGTTGATATATAGACCAAACCTTGTCTGGATGATAACTAGACACAGAATTGATCTAGGTTCGTCAAATTTGGCACAGACATTCGTCTCGGAGTGCAGATGATCCCTATCGATTTTGAGATTAATCCATCAAAGGTCAAGGCCACAGTGGCCTTCAACTTAATGATATTTAGACCTAACCTTGTCCAGATGATAACTAGACACAGAATTGACATAGGTTCTTCAAATTCTGTACAGATATTCATCTTGGAGTGTAAATGATCCCTATCGATTTTAAGGTTAATCCGTGAAAGGTCAAGGTCACAGTGACCACCAGATGATTCAGGGCCCGCGCTGCCGTTCGCCACTTGAGCCATTTGCTAAAAAAAAATTAAAGCATCTCAAAAATCATCATATGTGGCTGAACTTGTGGCTCCAACATTTTATTCGCGTATTATCGGGGACGTAGTAAGCATCGAAGTTGACTGAGAAAAAGCGGAAGTCGAACGCACGTGCCGAAAAGAAAATCGATAACCCAGTCTGTGTATCGGCGACTGTTTACAATCTTGTATGTATACACACGGCGGTGTGTATAATTATGCGAACTGTTGACAGATTATCACGTTTAACAATTGAAGTGGGCTATAAATCAAAAAGATGACATCAGTATTTCCCAATCATTTTTTTTGATATCAGTTTATGAGCTGTGCCACTTCCTGTATCAATGTGGCAGTAGGGGGGCATGACTGTTTTACAAACAGACATCTTGTTATATAATGACTTGCTTGGTATAATGCATCACCAAAATGCATGGCCAAAATTTTAAACTGGTTCAAATTGAAAGCATTTGTAGAAGACGGTGTAAATGTGGATAAAAAATTTACATTTGTTTTCAAAAGGGTAGAAATGCTGTGAAAAAAGGACAAAATTCTGGTTACCAGCATTTTCTCCTTTTCCCACAATGTTTTAAAAGGCTTCTTTCTTGAGGGTTTCTTGGGATTGTTTGGTAAAGGGTTATGAGATATTTAACATGAATTAAAGCTTAGAATATCAACACATGAGAGAATATTGTAGGGAAATGAGAAGTTTGTTATCATGAGCAATTTCATCTTCAACCACTATGGGGTTTTTTTTTTTTTTTCAAAGTAAATAAAAGATGTCTTAAATAGATGCCAAGCAAGCTGTGGATGTGAAGTCGGTAGCATACTTGACTTGAGAACAGGAGGTTATTAGTTTGAATCCCCAGTTTGGCAAATTTCTTTCTGAGGACTGATGATAGTCATTGTGACAGGATTCATTCCTCTCCCATGGCTGATCATTGTTTCAACAACGGTAATGATGGGAAAGCAGCCAGTGGCTAGGGAAGAATATTTTCTTGAGTACTGGTAAAAGAAACTCCTTGAAAGTATGGATAGGTGCACTGCACACCCGGATATAACTGAAATAATGCTGAAAATGGTGTTACACATCATACAATCAATTCTTAAATAGCCAATATGTTATCTCTGACCTACAGATGGGCTGTGCTTATGAGCTGAGAGTCGCCTACAATCCACAAGAGTTACTGGACTTTGTTCCGCCAGTAGACTGGAAACATGATGAGGCAGAGGAAAGTTTCAAAAGTAACTGACTTTCTGTGTATCTTTTTGCCTTTCAACCCATTATGACGTTTAGACCACATTTTGATGTTTAGACCACATTTGTCTTTTAAATTCTTACTGTATACTGCTTTTGAAAACCATTGTGATGACTGGATAAATTGTTCACAATCAGCAATTTCTCTCTTTGTCACAGTGTATTAGGGAAGCAAAATTCATCATGTTTATAGCAGAGCCTTATTCTGTGAAATGTATAAATAATGTTGAAAATGGCAAAAAACACCATTCAAAAACTTGCCCAGCTGCTCAGTTGGTACAAGTTAACACAAATGGTTTGAAATTAGGAGGTTGCTGGTTTGATTCCCCAGCTTGGCTCTTTCTTTCCAAGGATTGATGAGAGCAATTGTGGCAAGATTGGCACCACCTTCACGGTTTAACATTGTTTAAATTATGTTTAGGAAGGAAAGCAGCCAGTGGCTTGATAGAAAATATTGCCCAAAATAATGGTATCAGAAACTCCAGAAATGCCTTAACAGGTGCACTGACTGCCATGATACAACTGAAATAATATTGTAAACGATGTCAACTCTTTTACTACGTAACAAATAAATAATTTTTTGTTTTCAACAGCTAAACATAAAGTTCACTTGGAAGGTGAATAGAATTTTTCATTCAGAATCTAGATTAGTTTAGTGGACAGTGTAGATCAGAGATCAGACTCAACATTCTGTGCAGTCTGATCTTGATCTTCACTGTCCACAAAGGCCTCTTGTGTTGTCAATGTATGAAAAGAGTAAACCGTATACAAATATTTAAAGATACATCTTTACTCCATTTCAGCCAGCTTTTAACCCATTTCATCCTCATTTTATTAAAGTATAATCATTCTTGTGTCTTCATGCCTGTGACTCCTGCAAGGTTGTGTGGATTACAACGGATAGAAAATGCATTTCTTGCTTTTGAGGCCCTCCAAACTGTCGCTGTTTCCATTTTGGGTTTTAAATGAGGACAAATCCCTTGAAGTTCTTTATCCCGTTCACCATATGTATTAATTACCTATGTTTACACAGCTGACCAATATCTGAATTATTATACACACTGTAAAGTTTTAACTGCAGTTTTCCTCTCTTGCTGTAAAGATGTATCTTTCATCTTTCTGTAGGTTCACCCTCATTAGAATTAACAGTGCAAGTAGCAGCTGAAAGACAAGCAAGTGAGAGAAGTAAAAGAAGAAAAACAAAAAGAAGTCATGTGATAGAGACACCTAATGAAGTTATTGAAACGAAGAGAAAGGCGAGTGATTTACTGAACAAAATAAAAAACGAACAGTTAGAGTCTGAAAACTTTATAAAAAAGCTTGAAAAAGAACTAGCACGAGGTGAATCTGAACTGAGTTCATTTAGAAACCTGTCGGAGATTGATTGGAATCAAGGTCCGAGTTCATTCCGAAGGAAATCCGATGCTGGCCTGAGACGTAAATCAGAAGAGTACAGTCATGGGGACAAGGGGAAACGTCAGCGGAAAAGATATTCCGAGATCGGAGCAAGTGATAAAAAATTATTTCCACTTCATTCTCTCAAGGATGATATTCAGAATTTACGAGATGATATTAAAAAGGTTCAAAACGAATGTGAAATTCAACAGGAGAGAATGAAGCTCAACACCGAATACAATGACATAATGTTGAAGCTACTTACAAAGTCTACGACTGCTCATAATGAAACTTTTTGATCATATCAATCTGTAACCCTTTACAGGACAACAAAATGTTGGGACTGTCGATTTTGATAACATTTGCAGATATTTGTTTCTCAAATAAACGGTTTTTCTTTGAGTTTTCTCTTTGATTTTTCTTGGATAGAGTAAAAAGGATCAGATAAATGAAGTTTTGTTGTTGTTTTTTTTGTAAAAGCTAGGAATGGATAACTGGCCAGTGTAGATCCAAAATCAGACTGCTTAACCCTTTACCACTTGGCAAAATTTTAGACTAGTCCAAATTAAAAGCACTTGCAGACAACAAAACAAATGTGACTCAAAAATTGCAATTTGATTCAAGAAGAGTAGCAAACGTGGGAAAAAGGAGAAAATGCTGGTTAACAGCATTTTCTCCTTTTGCCATAATGATTTCTAAAGCTTTCTTTCAAAGGGTCATTAAAAGTCGGGGTTATGTGATATAACATATGACTTCTGCGCATTCTGCTCTTTGATCCATACCGTCTTGGACAGCTATATTCAAACCTTATCAGAAAAAGAATAAACAACAAACTAAAGAAGACAGTACTGAGTTTTCAATATTTATTCACACTGAGTTATGACATAATAAGATGACTCTTGAATTCAGAGTGCTAAGTAGGATAGCTTGATATCTTTTGTCATTGAAGGCAACAATACATTATAATTTCAGGGCGCTCTTGTTCTGAACATCTTGAAAAATATTAGACAGCATAGATCCAAGATCAGACTATACATTCTGTACAGTCTTATCTTCATCTGCATAGTATGTAAAGCCAACATCAGTTGTTCTTAGCAGCAGGGTTCCCTCTGGCTTCTTTTTTTCTTGCGCCATCACTTTCGCCAAATGAGAAAAGTTTGCGCCAAATTGAAATAATTAGAGCCAGTTGGTGCCAATTTTAAAATGAAAGTACCGGGGGTCAGGCATAATCAAGAATTGGTCTATAAATTTTCATCTCATGGCTGTGTCAATAAAAAAAAACAAACAAGAAAACATTTGTTTTCATCAGATTTCATAACTCATATCTATGTCTTTTACATGAATATAGTAAAAAAATTATTTTTGTGAACAATGGAAAAAACAACATCTATTAAGTTTAAGTAGATCTATCTTTAATGTTTGTAAAACCACTGTGACAAAAGCAGAAATAGGTTACTGAGAGCAATTTCTACTTTTGTAACAAAGTTTTAAAGAAAGACTTTTTGAAACATATAGAAGTTTAAATTGCACAAACCAAACAACAAAGTCAATATGTTAAAAAAAAAAAATGTTTAAAAAAAAAGAAGAAATTTCTGCCTTAGAAAGAAATTGCTTCTGTAGGGACTTTTAGAAAAACCAAACAAGTTTTTTGAAAAGTTGGGCGATTAACGGAGGAAGAACGACATAGAAAATGCCGAGGACGACGATAACATTACGGTCTGGGATTTAGTCAACGCTGATGGCGACGCCATCGCCATTTTGGAAACCCGCTGTATTTTACCTGCGATCATGATTCATTTGGACATTAAGTAACATTCACGATTGACATAGGCCACTGGTCTTCGATACTTTCACTTTCTGACAGTTTTCCAAAATAAATTTACAATTTTTTTCTAGCCGGATGTTTATGTTATCGAAAGTGTATGTTTATTCGGATAGACAGGTGTAAATGACATCGATTTGCAAAGTAATTTTGATTACTTCGATGCCGTTGTTTATTCCAGCAGGTTTATTTCACTTTTATCGATGGATTGGCGGTCATGCATCCATGCATTGCAGTGAAAGGGTCCAGTTTTAAAATGTTCGGCATCCCGATATGAAAATTATCGGCGCCAGTCATTTTCGCCAATCGGCATTTTTTGGCGCCACATTTAAAAATCTATCGCAAATGGCGCCGAATGCGAAGCCCAGCGGGAACCCAGTTAGCAGCATGAAAGTACTTAAAATATATCTCATTTTGTTTTGTGTTATTGTCCTTTTTTGTCACCAACACCATCTTTCTGAAAAAAATATGTATTTTAAGCTTTACAAAGCAATCCCATGTTTTAACGACCTTGAATAAAAAGCCTGTTGAAAACATTATGGGAAAAGGAGAAAATGCTGGTAACCAGCATTTTTTCCTTTTCCCACAAAGTTTTCAACACTTTTAAAGACAAACCGCATCATTTAAGCTGCTTTTGATTTGTCGTCTGCAAATGCCTTCATTTTTTGACAAGTCTAAAATGTTGTCGTTTGGTAAACAGTTAAGTCAGAAAAAACACACACAATAAAGAAATTTTTTTGCAAGTGGAAAAGATTTTATCCTTATACTGCTAAATGTATAAAATTAGAATTTCCGGTTAACCGTAGAAGCCCGAACTTATGCTTTTTCCAAAGTTCTATTTACCAGAAAAATATTGTCTTGGACAGTGTAAATCAAAGATCAGACAAAATGTTCTGTACAGTCTGATCTTCGTCCAAGTTAAATATACCTCCAGATCACAGGACAATATTACTGATCAGGAACTTTCTTTTGTAATGAAGTTAAAGCATTCATCTTCCTTTGGTTTATCAGAATGCTTATACTTATGGCAGAAACTGTGGAAGCTTACTTCACAGGAGTCAATGAACAACAACACTTTGACATAAACAACATACTAGAATTCTATCCTCTCTTTCCATGCACCGGTATTCAGTTTTGGCACAGCCCCGGAAATGAAAAAAAAAAAGTATTTCACACTTTTTTTCAGCATTATTTCATATTGAAAGAGATGTCTTCTTCATTTTGGAAGTCACAGACTCGGAGAGAGTTCATTGTCATCTTTTGGTTTATCACAACAGGGTACTGATTCTATTACCTTCGTAGTGTCACAAGTAGGACAACCACCCCAACCCCACCAAGATGCACTACGTTTAAAACGGTTTGTTCTGAAAGTAGAAACAATTTGCTATTAAACCATAAAAAACAATCTAGTATATCGAAGGGAAAAAGGCCCTTTGAAAACATTGTGGAATACGGAGAAAATGGTGCTGCCCAGCATTTTCCCTATATCCCACAATGCTTTCTATCCTTTAAAAGACAGATCCCATCATTTGAGCCTCCTTTTATTTATTTGATTTGAAGAGCTAATCACTGGCATTAAAGGAATTTCAAAAACCAGAAAAAAAATAAGATATAGAGCAACTTAACTTTTTGCCTAGATTTAAAATTCATTTATTTGCCAGAGACAAATACTTGGACCAACCATACCATATCAGATTGTCATCTTCACAATAATTTCCATACTTTTAAATGATACGATATAAATTTAAAAGCATTTAACACCCACATTTTTTTTTTGGTTGGTTTTTGTTTTTTTTCACTTGGATTCCGCTTTAAGAGAAAAACTAAAAAAAGCTAACAGTCAAGGTAGATCAAAGATCAACCAGCTTGTTAAAAGTCTGATCTTGGTTTAAAATGATGGCAAAGCAAATTAGAAATATCTATTCTTTCCTAAACTGACAAAAAATTTCAAACATTAATGTGTGCTATTGAGGAAAGGATTGTGTTGAGAATTCTCCTTTTGGCACAATGTTTTTAAAAGTTTCAGTCATGAAAAGTTGTCCGCAGGGGTTCACATGTCCTTTCTTTATCAAACTACTAAGGTTTAGACTTGGCCATTTTGAGTAGGAGACAAAGTCAATGTTTGATTTGCAGATTAGATGTTACTTGATTGATTGGACTTCTCAGCATTTTTTCCCTTTTGAGCAATGTTTTCTATGACCTTCCTGCGGGTCGTTAAGGCACAGGATTTTGGGATCATGTCTTTGCCCTTTACCAAACAAGCCCATGTTTGGACAGCCCTGGAAACGAAGGCTTTTGAAAACATTGTGGGAAAATGAGAAAATGCTGGTAACCAGCATTTTCTTCTTTTCCCACAATGTTTTCCACTATCCCAAAGATCGAAATCAACTTTTGAGTAGTATTTTTTGCCCGGCCGGGTAGCTCAGAGGTTAGCGTATCGGACTCGTGACTGAGGTTCAGGCAAACTTTCTTTCTGGCAATTTTTTGCCTCTCACCTCTGATGCTTGTGAGAAATGTAGTCAGTGACTTGGAAAGACAGTTTTGTCGGTACTGGTGTTAGAAAGCCAGGAAACACATGGGTAGCTGCACTGACCGTTGTGATATGACATAAGCTGTTAAAAATGGCATTTAACTCCATTACAAAAAATAAGTTGCATTTAGTTTGTATTATACAAATGTTTGTATTGTTCAATTTGGTCAAGTGTAAAATTTAAATTTTGTTGGCTAAAACAATGGAATATGTAATAGTAAAATACAAATGTCTTGAGGATTTCTTTTTTTTTTTCCAATTAAAATTGAAAACGGTGCAAAAACATACTGTTTCACTAATGTATTTTCACTTAAAATTTGCATCATATATAAATATATACCCTGTCCCCAGGCGTCTTTGTCAACTCTTACCCAAACAATCAGGTGTTTTAACATTTTCCTTTACAACAGATCTAAGACTACTCTCAATTCATGACATCTACCAATGATAAAATCAAAATTGGTACTAATGAGGTTAAGTGTCATGAAAGGCTAGAAAACATTGTGGGAAAAGGAGAAAATGCTGGTTACCAGCATTTTCTCCTTTTCCCACAATATTCTCAAAAGCCTTTCTGCTCATGGTCGTTAAAACTCGGACTGTGCGGTAATGGGGTAACAAACTTAGGGAATAAGGCTTTTAAAAACATTGCCAGAAAAGGAGATAATGCTGGTTACAAGTGCATGTTTTGTAGAGTCTGGTTGCCAGCATCTTCTCCTTTTCCCACAATGTTTTTGAAAGGTTTCATTCTCAGGATCATGAAAATTTGAGTTTGTTTGGTAAATGGTTCACCCTTATCCAACCGAATAAATTAATTGAAACTTTCAAGCCGATAGTAATACCCCGAACGTTGCTATTTCAAACTTATTTCTGGGAGAAGAATATCCCCTGATCATACAGTGTAGATCCAAGATCAGACTGCACGTTCTGTGCAGTCTGATCTTGATCTACACTGTCCGCAAAAGGTCAGTGAGTAGCTCCTAGCAGCCTAACGGTTAAACAAACACTTACTTTCTTCTGTTAGACCTTTTCAGTCTCTCCAAATCCTCGTCAGTGGTCGCTTGAACTAATTTGTGCATAAATGCCTTTCGCATTCCATTCGTTAACAAAGCAGCTTGAAACTTTCTTAAACTGTGTTTAAATCCATCGACCTCATGTTGATCATAAGACAGTGCATCATTCATATCGCCATCTTCCACCGTGTTTGTATTCTGGGTTATGTGTCGATTATGTACAGTGCTTGTTTTGTCTTCTGTCATCAATTCATTTAAACGTGCTGCGGCAAGGCGGAGGTCCGAATCTATCTCTTGTTCGTCTGCATTTGCTGGGGCTTAAGAATGAAAGAAAAAAAGATTTTTCATGTTTTAAAGTCATTTTCAACTCTCTCAGCTCGGCCGTTTTGGAAGAGAACGTCGAGGTATCAATGTCGTAGCCCTGCCATCGTCTACGTCGTTGTACAAAAAATTAATGGACATTTTATAATATCACTGTCATTACTGAAGATATTTACTTCAAAATCGGTGTAGCTGTTATCTATCTAAAGAGGAGCCCATACAATGGGTCAGGTAACCATAAAAATATTTTGACACAGTTATGCCCCTTTTTTCGACTTGGAATTTTCACTGAAATCGGTCTATTTCTAAAAGCAGTTGCAGCCCAGCGTTGGCACCCGCATGCAGTGCTCTTGTTTTTGCTATATTGCGGCTATCAGTGCACCTATTCATGCCAAAGTAATGCTGTTTGAGAGACGATTTCATTTAACCCTCTATCTTACAGTTCCGATTTTTAACGACCCTAAGAAAGAAAGCTTTTGAAAACATTGTTGAAAAAAGGAAGAAAATGCTGGTAACCAGTATTTTCTCCTTTTTCCACAATGTTTTCTATCCTTCCCGAATAAAATTTGAATTTTTTTATTCACATTTTGTTGTCGTCTGTAAATCTTTTCCATTTGGACTAGTCAAAAATTTTGTCGTTTGGTAAAGATTTTTTAAAAAGTATCTGTGACAGAGTTGATCCAAGATCAGACTGCACCTTCTGTGCAGTCTGATCTCGATCTGTACCGTCCACATAGACCCAAAAGTGGTCCATGGCGGCTTAATCCCTAGGCTGCTAAAAGACCTTTTGCGGACAGTGTAGATCAGGATCAGACTGCAGAGAACGTGCAGTCTGATCTTGAATCTACACTGTCCGACAAAGAGATACTTTTCTCCCTCGAGAATGTACCTTGAAATAGCAAAATTTTGTGTTTTAACTACCGGCTTGGAAATTTCCTTTTACTTATTTAGCAGGTTAAGGGTGAAATGTAATTGATGATGATGATGATGATGATGATGATGATGATGATAGTCTTACCTTTGAGTACAACGCCTATAGAGATTGTAAGAATATACACGAAAAATAATACAGCTGGTTTTTTTTTTTTCACCTTCACATTAATATTAAATGATGATTATGATGATGATGACGACGATGATAATGATAGTCTTACCTGAGAGTACAACGTCTAAAGAGATCGTAAGAACATACACTAAAAATAATACAGCTAGTTTTTTCGCCTTCATATTAATATTATTTTTTTTTCCTTTAAATTTTGAAACTATTTTTTTCGTACTGAAATCCGCAGCTTAATGATTTTTTCTCATCCTGACACCTTTTTATACCCAGTACACGGATGATGATCATGGTTCATTGGCTATGTTAGGGAATTTCCAGCAAAATACGTCAGAGCTTTTTTCCCATACGCTGTTTTGTGAGTCATGCTCTGTGAAAAGGGGGCTTAATGCATCTGCGAAAAGTATCGACCAAGGTCAGCCTGCGCAGTCCGCGCAGGCTGACCTGGGCTGAAACTTTTCGCTATTTGTCAATTTTCTGTGTGTACAAGGACTAGTCTACCTCATGATTAAGTCGGTTATTAAAAGATTGATTGATTGATTGTATGGTGTTTAACGCCGTTTTCAACATTATTTCAGTTATATCGCGGCGGCCAGTGCACCTATCCATGCTTTCCTGGAGTCTCTTTTACCAGTACTCCGCACAATTTTTCTTTCCAAACCACTGGCTGCTTTCCCACATAATCATTGTCGAGACAATGGTCAGCGGTGGGAGAGGAATGAACCCTGTTGCAGTGACTATCATCAATCCTCGGAAAGAAATTGCCGAGCCAGGGGTCGTAGCCAGGGATCGAAACCTGGACCCCGTGTTCTCAAGTCCTGCACGCTACCGACTGAGCTACCGGGGCTCGACGGGTTATTAAAAGAAGTGGATATTATGGGTCCATAGGTATTTTATGGCTTGCTAGGTACTATGGATCACGGAGATGTAGCATTAAGCCCCCTTTTGCCAGAGCATGGTTCATATTTATTTAACTCTTATCCTGCTAATTAAATAAAAACTTTCGAGCCTATGGTAAAAACCCAAATTTTCTTATTTCAAAGGTATTTTTGAAAGAAAGATATCTCCTTATCAGACAGTGTAGATCCAAGATCAGACTGCACGTTCTGTGCAGTCTGATCTTGATCTACACTGTCCGCAAAAGGTCAGTGAGGCGCTCTTAGCAGACTAAGGGTTAAGTTGGTTTAAGTTATAAAAGCCGTGCCCCGGTAGCTCAGTAGGTAGCGTACAGGACTTGAGAATAGGGGGTCGTGTGTTAGATGCCTGGCTCGGCCAATTTCCTTCCGAAGATTGATGATAGTCATTGCGACATGGTTATTATTCTCTCACCGCTGACCATTGTTTCGGCGATGGCTATGTGGGATAGCAGCCAGTGGCTTGGAATGAATACTGTGCGGAGTACTGCTAGAAGAAAGTCTAGGAAAGCATGGATAGGTGCACTGGCCGCCGCGATATAGCTAAAATAATGTTGAAAACGGAGTTAAAACACCATGCAATACGCGGTTAGCAGCCTACGTTTAATTGATGATGCGTCTATCTATGTCAAAGTGACGTCAAAAATTTCAATCTTTTCCTGCTGAATTTGAAAAGTTGACTATATAGCGAGCATATACGTGTATTTCTCTTTAGAAATAGTGACATGGGGTCAGAAATGGAAAAATAAGTAAAGATCGAAGTGGAGGATGTGAACCAAAATAAGACTGCGCATATGTGCTGGCTGATCTTGTTCTACACTCTTCGCAAATTACGCACACTATCAGTCGCGTATTGAAAATTAAGGTTTGACCCTTTACCACACAATCCAGAGTTTTAACGACCCTGGGAAAGAAAGCATTTGAAAACATTGTGGGAAAAGGAGAAATCGGTGGTTACCAGCATTTTCTCCTTTTCCGACGATGTTTTCTTCCCTATCAAGGACAAATTTCGTCATTTGGGCCACCTTCAATTTGTCGTCTGCAAATGCTTTGAATTTGGACTCGTCTAAAATTTTGTCGTGTGGTAAAGTACATGTATTAACCCTTATATTGCTAAGCGCGACTCAAGGACCTTTTGCGGACAGTGTAGATCAAGATCAGACTGCACAGAACGTGCAGTCTGATCTTAGATCTACACTGTCCGATAAGGAGATATTTTCCCTTAAAAAAAACCCTTTGAAACAGCAACATTTGGGTCTGTACTATCGACTTGCAATTTTCATTTCACTTATTTAGTAGGATAAGGTTTAAAAGTGACTCAACCTTAGCTTAATGGACCGAATCCGCCCACAGGTAAAGGAAGGGGAAAAAATATACGGGAATAAATTTAAAGATGACGGGACCTAGAAACGGAATACGTAATGGGATGGTCAAGATTTTAACTACTGATAAAATGTGGCGGGTATTTTTGGGGTGAACCCTATATCAAACAATCCCGACTTTTGAAGACCCTGGGAAAGAAATTCGGCGGGGGACAATGAGCTTGAAATGTTTTCAGGTAGAGGATTAATCAGAACGTCATCGTAATAAAAAAAAAAAAATCTTGATAAAAGTTACAGATCAAATCTTCATTTTTAGGGCGGGGTAGGGGGGGGGGGGGGAGAGAAATATTAGTAGGCCTACATTTTGCAACTCTAAGAGATGTAATTTCGCATGTAAAAAAAAAGCATATATATATATATATTTCTCTTCTTGATCGAACAAACAATCCTAAGGGACTCTCTCTCCCTCTCTCATATTCTCTCTTCATTTTTGGGGGGGGGGGGAGAAATATTAGTAGGCCTACATTTTGCAACTCTAAGAGATGTAATTTCGCATGTAAAAAAAAAGCATATATATATATATATATTTCTCTTCTTGATCGAACAAACAATCCTAAGGGACTCTCTCTCCCTCTCTCATATTCTCTCTCTGTCTTTGTCTCTCTGTCTCAGCGATGAATACACGAATACATCTGGTAAGTTACGGTTTAAAACAAAATCAGCTCTTAACATTGATCTAATTTCTAAATTCCCATCTGATTGGTTGAGAGGATTTGGGTCAGCCAATCAGATGGTAGTCATAGAATTAGAACTGAATGAAGTATGACTCGTAAATACGATCCTAGGCGCTTTGATTGATTGAATTTGCGTTTATTTATCGTCGCCACCGGTTGCCCATATGGGCGGCGCCCCCTGAAGGCTGTTAGTATTGTTACGGAGGATAGTGCAGATACAGGACGAAACCCATCCTAAGTTACGTCTGGTTCTTTAACGTGCTCGATGTATAGCACCGTCACACGGGACCTTGGTTTAACGTCTCATCCGAAAGACTATTAGTAATTTTAGATAGCCAGCCGTGGGGATCGAACCCACACCCTTAAGCGACCCGAAACATTACGTTCACGAGTCCTACGCTCTATCTACTGAGCTATGCGGGCTGGTCGACCTAGGCGCTTTTACCTATGGGTAGTGTTTTTATGATAACGCCAGATTAAATCAAAGTACTGTCGATACTGGTGGGAATTTGACCTCTTTTTCATATATGATATATATTTAGTAAAGCGATACAGCGAACAGCGATATCAACACTCGCTTAAAACTGTTGAAAAACGATTTCTACATTAATTTATTTTTATTTGGTAAGATGGATGTATACAGCGTGGAGGGTGTGTAGGCTAGAAGTGTTGATATTCTGTTCAGTCGGCACGATATCTATTCAGTGCTAACAGCCGCGCGGATGCGTCATGCTTCTCCGGCTGTACAATGAAACAAGAGCAGGCCAAAACTCTCGCTAGAAATACTCTGTCAAAAAAGAAAAAATATCGGGGACAGGTATAAAATGTGCTCCTGTTTTCGGTACATACCTATAAATGGTTGTTGTTTTTATTTTTTATTCTTAAGATGTACGTGTATATGTTTCAGATAGGAGGAATGACCAGCATATCCTCCTTGTCAAAAAATGTTTTTAAAAGCGACCATTTTCAGGGTCGTTTAAAACTCGGGCTTGTTTGATAAAGGACTTAGGAAATTGCCACCGCTGACCATTCTTTTAAGCTTATTCGTTCAGTTGCGATCAGCATCTATTCCGGAAATAGCCGAGGTTTGACGAGTGACTTCGTTCGGCTGTATTAGTTATGATTACATTTGGGGGGAAGGGGCTAGAAAGGAGAGGGGGAATATGTGTTTTAAACATGTTGATATCAAACAACATTTTTGGCAAACATATTGAACCTACCTAAGCGAGTACATTTCAATTTGCATTAGTCAACACATAATTTATCTAGACCGAAAAATAACACTACTTACAATAAAAAACTTGAATACACTTCGACAATCCCTTGACAGTTTAAAAGAAAATTAAAAATAAATTGACTTTTTCCTGGACAGCAATATTTTTTTAAAAGAAAAGAATACATGTTGCATAATAGGTAAACAATATAAATAGGACTGAGCAATCAAAATTGTTTAAAAATTAACTTTCTTTTAATAAATTCCTGCAAAAAAAAAAATCGTCACTGCCAGACAACGCAAAAAAAAGCGCTGGCAAAACAGAGAAACAAAGTAGTAATCTTCATAGACAGACAGACAGACAGACAGACAGACAGACAGACAGGCAGGCAGGCAGGAAGGCAGGCAGGCAGGCAGACAGACAGACAGACACAGACAGACAAGTTGGCTGGTGGCTGGATGGACGGACGGGAGGATGGACGAACCGACAGATCGACAGACAGACGGATGACGGACGGACGGAAAGAAGGGAAACACATTGACCACAACTGCCTTCGTGCACAGACCAAGAACAGACTGATCGAATGTCGGCATGGTTGATCTTGGTTTGTACTTTCTAACTAAAGGATAGCGGTTGTCATGACGCAAATTCACGGGTCGACAAGTTTATTTCATCTCTTAGTGGTGTTAATTACATATTTTTATATGTAGACGAGTGTATTCAGTACGATAAACAAACAACAAAGAATATACGGGTGTAAAACCTTTTTTGACTGAAGAGTTGTATTAAACATCATAGTCAAAATAAATGAGCCATGCTCCGTGGACAGGGGGTTTAATGCATTTGCAAAAAAAGTATCGACCAAGGTCAGCCTGCGCAGTCCGCACAGGCTGACCTTGGTCGAAACTTTTTGCTTTTGGCAAATTTTCTGCATGTCAAAGGACCATTGTACCTCATGATTGGGTTGTGATTTTGTTCAACAAAATGGATTTTATGGAACCATAGTATTGTGAAGAGTTGCTTGGTATCAGTGCATCATGGATTAAACCCCATCTTGCCTGCCAGTGTATGTTTCATACTCTTTTTGTCTTGATATATGGTAAAGCAGCCCGCAGTGCAGATCCAAGATCAGCCTGGATGTTCTGTGCAGTCTGATCTTGATCCACACTGTCCGCACGAGCAAATAAATTCGAGTTCGGTGCTACAGGCTACAGAGATTATCCCTTTTCCTGCTAAATAACTTCAGATAAAACTTTCAAGCCGACAGTAAAACCCTAGTTTTGCTATTTCAAAGGTATTTTTGGGGAGAGAGACATCTCCTTATCGGACAGTGTAGATCCAAGATCAGACTGCACGTTTTGTGCAGTCTGATCTTGATCCACACTGTCCGCAAAAGGCCAGTGAGTCGCGCTTAGCAGCTTAGGGGTTAAGATCTTACTCATCGGGGTATGCACCTAGTTCAGAAAAGTCACATGACCGTGCCTGATCAGCCAGTCAAAATGTATAATTACATCCTGTTTCATTCGCCACATGACGAATTATTGAATACGAATAGCGTGAATAGGACAAAATAATACAATTCTTTGAAAGGTATATCTCACCATCCCTCGTGCAAATGATCTTTTAGAATAGGACAAAATAATACAATTCTTTGAAAAGTATATCTCACCATCCCTCGTTCAAACGATCTTTTATTTCTTCCCGTCTTGCAGCATGCCTCCTGTGAAAGTATTAACAAACTTGAAAAGAAATTGCTAAGTAAGAGCGATTTCTTATTTTGTCCGAATGTTTTCACTTACAACTTGTGTTCTTGTACTTTACTTTAATCAATGTTGATAGTCCACATTATTTATACGTATACTTTGTTTAAAACTGTTAACCACAAATCACGAGTTTTAGTTCAAATGGCCTTGAATAGAAAACCTCTTGAAAACATTGTGGGAAAATGAGATAATGCTTGTAACCAGCATTTTCTCCTTTTCCCACAATGTCTTCTACCCTTCCCAAAATGAATATCAATTTTGAGTCACATGAAAATGCTTTGAATTTGGACTAATCTAAAATTTTGTCGTGTAGTAAAGCTTTCTCTTGATTTTTTCTTTTCCAGGTTAATGGATTTATTCGTTTTGGTCGAATTATTCAATTAGAAAAGACATTTTATAATGGGTGCTCTTGAAACATTTTTTTTTTTCAAATAATTTATTCAAATATATTCGTTCAAATGATCACAATCAAGCTAACAGCTGGTAGTCGGACTACGAATAAATGATACTTTTAATTTTCTTCAGAAAAAACTGTCAGAAATGATATTAAAAAGAACTGCTGCTATCTAGACCTCTTTAAAGTGCAACAATCACTAATTAATAGAGCAAAATATGGAATTCAAATCAAACTGAATATGTTACTCTTATAATCGGTGATGAAAGCGGGAAAAAAAAAGAGAAATGTTTACGAGTGTGTATATGTGTATGTGTACGTCTCTCTCTCTCTGTCTCTCTGTCTCTCTGTCTCTGTCTCTCTCTCTCTCTCTCTCTTAGCTCATTAGCCAAGATAAATCCTTGAAATACTTAAATTTAATTTTAGTTTGTTTTCGTGCACAGGAAAGATTAGATAAAAGTGACGAGAAGAAACGTTGTGCCATTTTTTTTAACAGTCGTAGAACTGCGATGTAATACGTTTTGGAGCTCTTTTTCAAACAGTTTATTACATTCTGACGGGACTAAAACGTGACCGTGACTTTTTGAAGGGTAGAAAATTTTGTCGGAAAGAGAGAATGTGTAGATCACCAGCATTTTCTTGTTTTTCCTCACTTTTTACATTTTTAAGCCTTTCTCCTATGAACGGATTGTATCAAAGCATATGTGAGGGATAATTGGTGGCCATATATTACCGAATATTACTTTTAAGCGGTGAGTAATCCTACCCCAAAGGTATTTTATACTTGAGCTTCGTTATCCAGGTATTCCTTGGTAAATTGTGAAAAAAGTTATCTACATGTTCCAGACTTCGCTAGATAGCTTAATTAAAAAAAAAAAAAAAATGTTATCGAGAGATTACTTGTTTTTTTTTGTCAAAATAGTCATCTTTGTCTCGAAGAAAGATATGTGCAACTGGCATAGCCAAGCCCCATTGCACAGTCGGTAA
The DNA here is from genome assembly GCA_946811185.2 of Hippopus hippopus. Classification (NCBI taxonomy): domain Eukaryota; kingdom Metazoa; phylum Mollusca; class Bivalvia; order Cardiida; family Cardiidae; genus Hippopus; species Hippopus hippopus. Next base: position 3,660,586 of record OX328109.1, read on the forward strand.
CGCACAGGAATTGGAACTGCCAGAAGGTCGATGATTCGAATCCAAAGCTCGGCCAATTTCTTCTCAAGGACTGTTGATAGTCATTTCAACAGGATTCAATCATCTCTTACACCTGATCATTGTTTAGACAGTGGTTATGAACGAAAGCAGCCAGTGGCCTGGGGGGAATAATTAGTGTGCAAAGGTTCTGGAAAGATGACTTGAACTCCAGAAAAGCATGGATCCATATGCACAGGGATCGTATATACACATAAGATGTATGTATATAAGATCCCTGATATGCACGACCCACCTCGATACTCCGTTCGGTAAGCAACGCACCTTATTCAAGTGGATTCAAGAGGCTAACACCTAAGTAGATCTCAAGAACAGTGTAAAGAGCTTGATACAACTTGAAAATTGTTGTTCACAAACGGCGTTAAACGCGCCTGTATACATGTGCAAACAAAGCGTCTTGTTCGAATGGGCCACTTAGAGGGAACCGGAAAGGCTTATGTTTAGACAGGACCTGAATGCAAGGGCTACCTCATTATTTTACATATTTTCTTTTTATTTATGCTTTCAATTGAAGTATTACAGCCTTCTGAAAGTTCTTTCATTACAATATTTTTGATAAAAGTGATTAATAATCGTATTACTTAAGACATATTTGAAAATTTTAAGTCAATCACTTTTAGGCTAATAATGGCTCCCTTGTGACTTTGAAGTCTGCAACTGGAATGTTTGTCAATACAAAGCGATGTTGTCTCTGCGCTTCCTCTCTCCAGCGTTTCTTGACTTCGGCTCATTGTCATGTAAAACGATTTCACTTCCAGCATACCAAGGTAAAATGAAGGTTAAGTCATGGCCATCAGAATAAGCCCCCATCCAAAAAAATGTATGTAATGTACTAGTAGCCGACTGGAAATGGATTTCGGGTATAAAACTATTTTTTTTGGGTTAAACTTTGCTGTAGAAAACAGCCTAAACAAAGTTTTTCTTGTAGTGAAATAAATTGTGGCTGTTGCCCTCTAGCATAACATGCCAAAAAATCTATGCCATTTCCATTTCTTCGACAGGGTGAAAGTACTGAAGAAGAGAGAAAATGGCAAATCTAATAGGCGATTTTACAGCATTTAGAGTAGGAGTAGTGTGTGTGATTCTTAATATTTAACCGCACAACACTGAGTTTCAATGACCCTGTGAAAGAAGCCTATTAAAAACATTGTGTAAATAGGAGAAAATGCTGATAACCAGCATTTTCTTCTTTTCCCACAATGTTTTTTACCATCCCAAAGCAAATTTCAATATTTCTGTCATGTTTTTTTTGTCGTGTACAAATGCTTTCATTTTGGACCAGCACAAAATTTTGTCAGTTTTTCAAAGAGTTAACTTAATTACCTCTTGCAGACAACTTCTTTCGTCTTGCAGCAAACCACTTTAAAAAAAAAAAAAAAAAGTGACAAAAGAAGATAATGCACTTAAAGAGCAAGTTCTCTGTTTGCCACAATGTTTTCCATTGTTCACCTATTGATTCTAAATTCATGTTGACTATAAACATTTATGAAGATGTCTCAGAAGTTGTCTATAAATATTGATTAAACTAATACCTTTACTTCTTTGGAAGAGGAAAAAAATATGTGATAATGCTTTTTTATTCATTTTTTTCTCAGGAACAGCTCTAAGAGGATTCAGGTCCAGTGCTATCAGTCAGTCAGACGACAACAAAGATTATGAGGTTAGCCCGTTATTTGAAAACAGAAACCCAAGGTAAGTTAACGTTAAATAAAATAATAAATGAATTAAAATTGCAGTAGAAAACTTTGAGGATGTCCTTCTTGAGTATGGATAATTGGTGTGAATACGAGCTATTTATTCTTCTGACACTATGTTTTCAAAAGTGATCTACTGCTTGATAAAATGAGTTTGTCAGTGGTCATTTGTGAACAGATCTGGAGCACTATATTATCAATTTTATCATTACCATAAGTTTATTACATGGTTTATATGTATATGTGCCATACTCTGGCAAAAAGGGGTTTTATTGCATCTCTGTGATGCATTCTACCAAGCAAGTCATCATATGATTATGGATCTATAAAATTTATTTTGTCTAACAACAGACTGAATCATGGGACAGACTGGTCCTTGGACATGGAGAAAATTTACCAATAGCAAAAAGTATCAACCTCAGCGTGCACGTTTTGTGCAGGGTGACCTGGATTGATACTTTTTGCTGATGCATCAAGCCCCCTTTTTGCAGAGTGTGGCTCATTTATTTATTTTTCTTCATTTCAGATGCTTGGAGGTAATGGGTCTGGCCCCAAAGAGGAAGGGATGGAAATTTCAGTCACCCAAAAAAGATTTCTACCTTAAGTATGCTCACCTTTGTTTCCCTCATTGCTGCTTGCAAAGGACTTTAACATCATGCACCTTACCATATTTGGAATCATTGTGGTAATACGGGAAATAATTGATAATAGAAAAATGTTCCTGTCACCACAGTGATTTTATATGTATTAACTATCCTCAAGAAATAGTTAATACTTGTGAAAAAACTGTAGCGACAGGAACATTTGTGTACTGTAAATCATTTCCCCTTTTAACTCTTTAAAGCAACAAAATTTTGTACTTGTCAACAGAGAATAATGCAAATGTGGCAAAATGTGGCTTCAATAATGAAATTTGCCTTTGAAAGGATATAAAACATTGTTTGAAAGGGAGAAAATGCTGGTTACCAGCATTTTTCCCTTTTCCCAAAATGCTGTTGAAAGCCCTCTTCCCCATGGTCTTTAACTCTTTAACAAATAATCCCGTATTTTAACGACCCTACAAAAGAGGCCTTTCGGAAACATTGTGAGAAAAGGAGAAAATGCTGGTAATCAGTTACCAGCATTTTCTCAATGTCCCACAATGTTTTCTACCCTTTCCAAATCAAATTTAAATGTTTGCATCATGTTTATTTTATTGTCTGCAAATGCTTTCTATTGGAACCAGTCCAAAATTTTGTTGTTTGGTACAGAGTTAAAAAATTGGGATTTTTTGGTAAAACATTAAAGGTTATTTTTGTTATTAATTGTCTCTTCTTGTAGGTTAAAACTAGTAAGTGGAAAGGATCACACAACAGCCTCCCTTGTACATTGGAAGGGAAATGTGGTGATTAAGGCTTCAACAAAAGAACCTTTGTTGGCACGTGGTCTATATTCGTAAGTAAACCTTTTCTGCGCGTAAAGTATAAGTAATGTTTTAACATGAAAATGATGAGTCATTCCTGCAAATGATTGCTTTGATCTTGCAACAGACAGGATTTTTGTCATAATTTCCATAACATATAGAGGATAATTATCTGTTTCATTGTATGATCAAATTTTCTTTCATAAAGTGAAAAGCAAGGTTTATATTTTCATGACTGATGAAAGAAATTTTGATCATACACCGAAACGATAATTCCATTTCTTTTATGCTCCTCACTTAAACCTTTCTTTTTACGTCTAATCGTTGCTCATCATGAAAAACGTGTGTGTTTTTCAAGTGAAACAGATCTATTCCACGTGGTCGGATATGGGTTAGCTGCACAAAAGATATCACTAGTGATGTTGATTACCTCATAAAACGTGTCTTTCACCTGCTAAAAATTCATTCATGTTCTATAATTATCTTTGGTATGTCAAAAGTAAAAAGTTATAATATTCACCGGAGAATTATAACACTCATGGGTAAATAATACGGATACAATTCATGGTTAGATTTTTATAAACTACTGAAAAGCATACAAGAAATTAATTCCATTTTTGTGGCATTTGTCGAAGACAATGCCACTATGAGTTCAGTATTGAATGTTCAATATTGAATTTTGAAGACCATGTATCGTATTTTGTGCAAAACTGAAGGAAATAAACCCAGTTAAACTCATTTTTTCTCAGACAAATGATTTTTTCGATAGCACTCAGATATGTAATTGGAAATGGCGTATTAAAATACACTGGGTGAGGCCATCGATCGTGGAAATACTTCTTTTTGATTGAAAATAGTTTCACCCACTCAAAGCCTTCTATTGGCGCAATGATATACACAAAATTTGTCTATTGCTTTGGTTCCGGGCTTGTTCGCTCCAAAACCAGCTCGTCCCTGGGCTTGTTCGTCCCATGATTGCACGCTACTCCATTTGGTTGTGCATGAATATTTCCAGATCGAAATAATTGATTGTAATGTTGGGAATTAAATCTTGACGACCAAAGATATCTCAAAATCATATTTTTCCGGTATAAACTAAATTTTATTCGATATATTTACATGGTTTCTTTCTCCACCCATCATGTATCCTACCGTCATGGGACATTACTCATGACTCCTTCTGTGAATGATCAAAGGAAGACCACCAACAAACAAATAATCCAAAGATTGGCACCAATACTCTCCCTTTTATGGTGGCATATTTCTGCCGCGAGATACGAGATAGCTATCATGATAATTTAAGAGAATTATCGTGATAAAACAAAAAAATTCACGATAAAAATATCGCAATAATGCTAACTCTTATCATGATTTTTTTTGCTTTCGTGCCCACAACTGACATTCATGATACCTATAATTAGATACGGTTTCGGAATACCTTCTTATACAACCTTATGAATTCTCCTTTTTCCTGTACGGTTGTAAAGTTGTTCGTAGGAGGCATTTCGAGTCGTATTTGTGATATTACAGACCTTTGTCATTTGGGCGTTGTCAAAATTTACCTATTAAGCTGCAATTGTTGATTAATGAATCGAAATTTTACTGACTGCAATCTTATTAAAGGGTACCTCCAGACCAAAATTTTCATTTCAAAATCGGATAAAACGACAATAGAGTATGTTAACAAAAATTTTGTTAGCGTTCTGTGATGCTTACTTCATGAGATATAGAGGTTTAAACTTTCGGATTTTCACCTGTGTGAAAGTCGCTAATTGAAAAAACCGTGACTTCCGGTAGTTTGCCGTGATGTCACAAGTGAGGGTAATTATAGTCGCTATATATGAACTAACACAGAAAATTGAGAAAACTGCATGATATTTATGAAGATATAAATCGCTATTTCACGTTTCAATCACTTGTGTACTGCAGAGTTTCAATCTCTATAGCCCCCGTCACACCAAACTAGTTCTTAGAACATCTTAACCCGTCCTGACATAATCGGAAAACGGGTTACGGTCGGGGATGAACGTATAATTTTGGCCTGATAATGGCTGAAGTCCCTATCTCACCAAACCTATTCCCAGAAAGTCTTAACCCAGTCAACAAAATCGAAAAACGGGCTGGGAAAGGACACGTAATTTCGGTAGGTAAAATGCAAATGCACTGCAAGTTATTGCCCGACCGCACTGCGTCTCTAATAGGATCAAAGTACAGCAGTTCTGTTTGTAGTGTGTCCATCTCGCTGGCTCAAAGTTCTGGAGCACCCTTCGTAAAAGGATGCTAATACGCCCACTTTGTCCGAAGACAGTTTCAGTCCAATCGGCAAAAAAATACGGAACGGAGTGAAAACGAGTTTGGCGTGACGTGGGTATGTCGCTCTTACATCTACAATCATAGGATTGAAATTTTGAATGAATTAGCTTAGTGGAATAGTTATTCTTCTGGTAACGAACAAAACTATTTTGAAATTTATTTCTCGATGTTATTTCATTTGTACCACTACCTAATCAACGAGTTGTAATAGATAAGTATAAAAAAAGAAATAATAAATCAAGACAGTTGAAATATGCCAAAATTCTCTTCTACTAAGTGGTAGAAGGAAGAGGGAACGTTGCAATGTGTAAAGGAAATCATTCGAGTACAGTTCTAAGGCTGTTTCTATCAAATATAGGACACCGTCGATCATTTAACGGTCTACAAATCCTGCGCAGTCTGATCTTGATCTACACCACCAGTGTCAGCATTTTACATGTCTCCTTCAGCTTTGAAAGAATTAAAAGCCTTGATCTGCCTTAGAAATCGTATCCTCTCTTTAACATTCACAAACAACATTAAATCCAGCACACATCCTGAATTTGCTGTTCACTTGATCTTCATTTATTTTCCTACGTGCTTTTTTTTTCACAATTTCAAATTTGTTTCTTTCATCAACAACAACGTTATAATATTGTCTGAATTGCCTTCTGCCTTCCTATCCTCCATATCATGCAGTAAACATTTTTGATCGTCTGCAAAATACAGGGTCAGTCCATTTCCTAAATACTGAGGCACGTAAGGCGTACATTTTGAAAGGAAATACCAACGTGGACAAAAATTGTTTAACTGTCTTCTCCGGTGTTTCTCCCTGTAATCATGTATGAGATAAGAGATGCTGACTATGAAAATGCAGCGTAAATTAAAAATTTATAACTGCGTACAAACTTTACACAAAAATTTAGTGCGCCAACCTTTTATCTGAGAAAAGAATTGTGTGTTCCATCCATGTACAGGGACAAAGGGTTAATTTGGTGCCTCTTTGATGATGGTATCGCACTATTGTGGTCTGACATATTTTTTTACCTGGCTTGCAGCTTGAGGTTAACAAGCACTTGTCATAAACATGTCATGTACAATGTTACTCTTTTGTTTTCACGACCATATTGAACCCGTCTATAATGTAAATGGAATTTGGAATTTTACACAGGTTAAATGGGTAAGTCGAACGTCATATTGTCTGTATTTTCCTCATTCATACGATCTTAAAAAAAAAATGCATAATCTGCTTGTCGAATTTCTTTTCTAACTACTCTCTCTCTCTCTCATGAAAGAGATGGATAATCAACAGTGAATTTACCATTTAATTCTTGCTTCATTTAAATTTCTGTGGGGCCCCAAGGCTGCTGAGCGCGACTGAATGACCTTTTGTGAACAGTGTATATTAAGATCAGACTGCACAAAACGTGCAATCTGATCTTATGTACAGTGTCCAATTCGGAAAGATCTATTTTTGTTTCTCCAAAAACTAGCACAATTCAAAATTTTGCAATCGGCATGAAGGTTTATTCAACCTTTTGAGGATTAATGGTAGATTTGATATTAAACCACGCCATTCGGTTCAGACAGACAGACAGACAGCAGACTGACGAATAAATAGTCATCTCCTGGCTCGAAATAGTGCTTAAACTTGGCACCTGGCATACGATAGGGGTTTTTGTGGTGAAAATAGTCGTCTCCCGACATGAGGGAGGATAAGGCTGAGAGAGAAAAAAAGTCAGCATCAGAGCAAATTAACAGTACACAGAAGCCGAAATAAGTGTGGCATCACATCCGGTTTATCGAACATTTCACAAACCACATCTTCGCTTATAACTCTCTTTTTCCATAGACATTGAAATACGGTTTTTAGCTCCACTGGCCGAAGGCCAGCGAGCTATTGTCATGGCGTTGTGTCCATCGTGCGTGCGTCCGTTCGTCCGTGCGTGTGTCCGTAAACTTTTTCTTTAAAAAACTTCTCCTCAGAAACTATTGACTGGGTTTTTACCAAATTTCACAGGAATGTTCCTATGGTGGTCCTCTTTCAAATTCCTTCAAATAATTGTGTTCCATGAAGAATTCTGGTTGCCATGGCAACCAAAGTAAAAAAAACCTTTAAAAATCTTCCCCTCCCAAACCGCTATTTGGATAGCATTATTATTTTGCAGGAATGTTCCTTAGATACAGGTTTACAGAATTCCTTAAAAAAAAAATGATCTGTCAAAAAACATGGCTTTTATGGGAGACTCATTTTCCTTTTATAGTATAAAGTAAAATCTTTGAAAAATTTCTTCTCTAAAACTATTCATTGGATTTCATTGTTGTTTTGCAGGTAAGTTCCTATGTCGGTTGTCTACCAAATTGTTTCTTCAGTGAGCTAAAATGCAGGATTGAATGATAATTGTTAAAAACTTCCTTTCGCCATTATAGAAATATCAGGCCTGTGGAGCGATACAGGCGCTCAAGCGCCTCTAGTTCTCTTTTAAGATGGTTTTCATTTAAGGATTCATATATCCAAAAAGAGATTTTGTCTGTAGTTGGCCTTTTAGTCAAAACTACCGAGTTCATCCAAATGATGAATTTTCTATTTATAGATATCGAGAAACAGATAAAACTATCACGATAATTTTATCTCGCATGTCAGCTTCGAGCACGGTAGAGAAATTTTGCGATAAAATATTAAGTTTATCGTGATATTTTTATCATGAAACTTTTCACGATCTTGATAAGATTTCCAGGAAACTTTTAATTTATCGCGATAATTTACTAAAATTATCATGATAGCTATCTCGTACCTCTTGGCAGAAATATGCCGCCATACCCTTTAACCAAAAAAAAAAAAAAAGAGGTATTTATTTGCTTAGTAGGTTGACTTTCAAGTTAATATTTAATATTCTTTCTTTCTTCTTTTTTTCAAATTATTGATTCCACACAATGGCTTCCTTGACAAATGCCACATCAGTGTTTTCATTGCTTTGATTAATACAAGAGAAGGTAAATTGTTATTTACAGCACAGTGGAAAACAGTGTGTGAAATGGGAGAAGTGATGGTAAAAACAGTCGTTCCTTTTCCTACTATGTCTAAAAGCTGTCAACTGTAGATACATAAAAAAGTCAAATTTGTACAATAATTGATTAAGCCTTAATTGATTAACTGACAAAATTTTAGGTATGTGTTACAGTCTAAATTGAAAGCCTTTGGGGATGACAAAATAAGCGTGACTCAAAAATTGAAATTTGATTTCACAAGGGTAGATAACATATGGGGGGGAAAGAGAAAATGCTGGTTACCATCATTTTCTCCCAAGTGCACAATATTTTCGAAAGTTTCCTCTCGCAGGGTCATTAATAGTTGTTTACCAGACAATCCTGTCTTTTAATGACCTCTAGAAAGACAGCTGTAGCAAAAAATGTGGGAAAAGGAGATGGTGGTAACCAGCATTTTCTCCTTTTCCCAAAAAGTGTTGGAGCCTTTCAAAGACAAATGAGTCATTTGAGCTCAATCAAATTTGTTGTCTACAAATGCTTCCGAAGTGGACAAGTCCAAAATGTTTTTGTTTGGTAAAGTGTTCAAATGTACCTACAGGCAGACTGATGTGAGTGCTTCATGGAATGTTGGACGGCTCATGGCAAGGAGAATGTTGGAATCTGGATTAACAACAGTGTTCTTTGACAAAAACGAGCTTAGTTCAAGTTCAGAGAAGGTTTGTTCACTTCTCATATTTTTCAGGACATTTTTAGCTTGGCTGTTTTCTAAGAAAATGGCAAGTATAGCCATAGCCCTGGTGTTGTGTGTGTTTTTATCTGCATCTGCATGGTCACGTGCGAAAACTTTGACATTTTATAACATGTCTGTCATTACTTAAGATCTTTACTTCAGACTCGGACTAGTTTTATAATTATTAAAAGGGGATCCATACAACAAGGGCAGGTAACCATCCAGGTTTTAATGCATCTGTGTGATACGTGATATGAAACAAGTCATCACATATATAATTAAAAATCCATAAGCTTGTGAGATAAAGAAAAATTGTTTGATTTAAGATGAAAGTAAAGTTCAAGTAATGAACACAAAAATTCAATTTTTCACATGTGACTTTGCCTTGTGAAAATATCAATTTTGGTGTTCATTCAGTAAAAAGATGTTTTGGTCTTGCCAAGCCTGGTAGCACAACTGGATGTGTACAGGACTTGAAATCAGGGGATCGCTAGTTTGAACTCCCAGATCGGGGACTTTCTTTTCAAGATTGATGATAGCCATTGTGACAGGTTCATTACTCTTTCACAGCTGATCATTGTTTCGACGATGATTATGTGAGAAAGCAGACAGTGTCTTGAGAAGAAAGTTGTGCAAAGTACTGGTAAAAGAAATCCCAGGAAATCATGAATAGGAGCAGCTGCCACTGCAATGTAACCGAAATGTTGAAAACGGTGTAAAGTACTACACAAACAAACAATATTTTGATCTTACATCGTCTTCTGCAAGGAGTTGGTTTTAATTAAAAATTTGCCATTTTTCATTTCAGTGTAATGCTTTCCTCAAAGCCCTGGAAGAGGCCAATATAACTTTAGATGAACCAAAAGAAAAAGAGCATGAATATATTCCTGGGATCAACTATGATGGGTATAGCCGGTACAATGAGAGACGGAGATACCACGATGATTATCAGAAACTTTAGAGCCAGAAGGATCTGAGATTTGGAGACTTGTATACATTACACAGGCAATCTACAACTAATTCTAACGATAAATTTTGACAGACTTGCCTTCAGGGTCTGTATTCACCAACCATTCTTTTTCCATTTGAAAGCAACATAACTTTTGATTGGCTTAACCAAATGGTTTAGTCAATCAGAACATACGTTACTTTCAAATTTGGAAAATTGTGATTTTCTATAACAGATGTCACAGCCAATCAAATGGCTTTGAAAATTAAGAATTTAGGATGACATTTGGAATGGGTGTTGAGTACAATGTCTTGTTATTTTTGTAATGACACAGATTTTGAGTTACATGCTGATGATACTAATAAAATTTTTGATAAGTTGTCAAACTTGCTGTTTAGAATGTTCATTCGTGGTAGATGATATTTATGTTCGTTCTCAAATTTTTCAAACCTTTGCCACAAAATCCCTTGTTTTAACAACCATGATAAAAAGGGCCTTTGAAAATATCGTGGGAAATGGAGAAAATGCTAGTATCCAGCATTTGCTCCTCTTCCCACGATGTTTTCTACCTTATCAAAGACAAATCTCCATATTCAAGCCTCATTCTCATCATTCTCTGCAAATGCTGTAAATATGAACAAGTTTTGTCATCAGGGTACATATTCACCAACTATTCTTAGGAACATTCTTTGCCTTATTTTCATATTTTTTCTAAATTTGAAAGCAACACAACTTCTTACTTGCTAAACCAGTTGGTTTAGCCAATCAGAAGTTGTGTTACTTTGTAAATCTGGAATTAGACTTAAAATGAAATTTTGAATGGTTGGTGAATACAGACCAAGGCTTGTTATGGGATATATTTGTTGCTATGACTGAAAATAATAAAACAAGTGATGAAATGAGTACATCATTTTATGGTGCATCATTTGCTAACATCATGAAAGAAAAGTGTTAAAGTGACACTACTAAAGACACCTCTTTCCACAAACAGGCTACATACTCCACAGAGTCATAATACTGCCAGGGTTAGTTATGTCTGCCTGAGCATATCACTTTGGCATCTATAATGCTGGCTGTATTTTGTAAAAATTGATCCAAGTCTACTTGAGCAAGCACTAGTGATGCATTGCTCACCAATGGCAAGATAAACACTCCCATATGACTCTTTACAAGACAACAAAATTTTAGACTTGTCCAAATCAAAAGCATTTGCAGTGTGGTTCAAATAATGGGAATTTGTCTTTGAGAGGGCAAAAAACATTGTGGGAAAAGGAGAAAGCACTACTTACCTGTATTTTCTCCTTTCCCACGTTGTCAAAAGCTTTCAGTCAGTGTCATTTAAACTCTGATTGTGCGGTAAAGGGTTGAGCCCATCAAATTCATGAAACCAGGCTAATAATTTGCAACTCATGAAAATATAGATGGTGAATTCACTGTAAGGCCCAACAGCAGCCAAAAAATAAAAATCAAAGTAGGTGTTAAAATTAGGGGTGTAACGATGCATCGATGTATCGCGATTGTGACTGTCCCGATAGCGATGCATCGATTGCTATGTCCGACATCGATAACAATCGCCGATAGTTTGTTCAACAATCGATAGTTTTGATAGTCAATACATGAAATTCTTGTTAACTTCCTAGCGTGATCTAATATGATGTTTGATTGGGGTTCTTTTTTAAAGAATGAAAGAGTGAATAACGATTGATTCAACGCTACGTTCGCGGTAACTATAAGGCATGCTCGATTTCAGTTTTTAGTATATGCCTTTTGGATGTTAAAAATCGATTCCGTATGTTCGAGAAGACATTAAAAATTTCTCTTATCTTTTTCACGTGTGTTAACTATTGTCTTAAATTTGAGTTAATTTTCATATTTACATACTCAATAGCTGGAATAATCGGGAAATGATAAGAAATGTTATTTATTGTCCACGATCGATTTAGCATGACTTTTTCGTACTTACTAATCGAGCGCATCTATATACGTGTTTATGTCGTCTGTGTTGGCTGCTAATTTTGAGATCGTGAAGTTGGAAAGGCCAGTGTTTTGAGCCCATTTCGGATTTCTTAAAGAGGGAGAGAATGTTGATAAAAAGCGAGTAGCATGTACATTATGTTATATGATACTGAAACACGATGGGAACACGACAAATTTGCAGAGCAAACATCTGACATTTGCTGTCGAGCCCCGCAATTTGGCGCAAACAACTGCAGGAGACCGGGTATTAAGGAAGATCTTATATAACCTGATAGTATCATGATGCATCACGATATGGTTCTCTCTATAGTGATAGTATCATGATATTAATGCTGCGATAGTAAAAATATCGTGATAGTCACTTTTCAGGCCGATAGTCAGCCCTAGTTAAAATGCATTTAAATCTAAATCATACCATTTAAAAGTATGGAAAATATTGTGAAGATGACAATCTGTTATTGTATGCTCAGTCCAAGTGTTCGTTGCTGGCAGAAAAATTAATTTTCTAGTTCTGAAATTGATTTCTATACCAGCGTCAATCTAACATCAAACTAATCAATCACCAGGCATACTATCAACCTGTATTTGATGGCTGCTTACAGCAACATAATTATAATTGGCAAGATTGGGAACATTTATTAAACCTTTACTACACAATCCCAACTTTTAACGGCCCTGTGGAAGAACGCTTTTGAAGACATTGTGGAGAAAAAGGAGAAAATACTTGTAACCACCATTTTCTCCTCTTTCCACAATGTTTTCAACCCTTCCTCACCACTGTTTCCATTGCTCGATTGCTTTGGATTTGGAAAGGTCCAAAATTTCGTTGTTTTATGTTAGACAAACCCAAAAAACTTAAAAGTTCATACAAAGACTAATAGAGATCATCAGAAAACACTATATAGCACATTCTATCATAGTTCTTCATGTTTACTTGTGTTTTTATCGGCTGTACTTTGGTCGTAACTTTTCAGCAGTTTGTACACATCATATGGATCACAGTTCCAATGTTTGTGGAAAGATACAGGGATTTGTCTCTCTAAATACCCAGTTGAATAGTCATCTGGTCTCGCCTGAAAAAAATAAGAAAAGCATTATAGATAACATGGCCTAACTTGCACAAATTATTCCATATACAAGTTCAATACTACCTAGTGGTTATTAAGGATAGGGCACCCTGATCCGGATTCCTGTAACATCGCCTTTCATCGCCCAAAAAACATACAGATTCGACTAAGAATCGGGTACTCTGTAATCGATCAGCCGATAGATATGGGTTCCCTGCATCGATTACGAATTACCCGAGTCTTAGCCGAATCCGTACAATGAAAGGCAATGTTTCAGAAATCCCATTAGGGTGCCCTATCCTTAAATAACCCTTTACCAAACAACGATTCTTAATCTGGTCTATATTTGAAGCATTTACTGACCACAAACTAAATTTGGCTTGAAAAAAAACTGAATTTGCCTCGGGAAGGGTAGAAAACATAAAGGGAAAAAGAGAAAATGCTGATCACCACCATTTTCTTATTTTTTTCCACAATGTTTCCCAAGGCCTTCTTGGTTAAGGTCTGTAAAACAAGGTCTTTAAAATTGGGTTATGTCCTAACCAAATGAAAACATTTTAGACTGGTCCAAACTGAAAGCATCTGCACATGATGCATGGAACATACTTTAAGTGATGGTATTTTTCTACAAAAGGATAGAAAACATTCAGGAGAAGGAGAAAGCTGTCATCTGATACCAGCAATCCCATTTGACCAATGCTACCAGCAGATGTTGAACATTTCAATCTATGCTTTTCATATATCTCAAAAAAGTTACATGCGTTTTCCTTCTAGTTTCTCCCCTTGTGTAATTTCTAATTAATTTTTTACCAGACAACAAAATTTTAGACTCATCCATATTGAAAGCTCGTGCAGACAACAAATGAGATGGCACTGAAATGATAGGATTTGCTTTTGAAAATAGAGAAAACATTGTGGGAAAAGGAGAAAATGCTGGTTACCAGCATTTTCTCCTTTTCTCACAATGTTTTCAAAAGGTCTCTTTCTCAAGACTGTGTAATTCCTAGATACCGGTAAAAATATGGCGAAAATTCAATAGAACTGTAATTCGCTACTCAGCACCTACTTGATGAAAATAGGGTAAGTGTGTAATAGGTATATTCATCCGCCGTAAACATAAACCAAGGATCATGTCATCTGGGGAATCAATGGATGGACATCGACACTCGTCTACGAGACTCTGCACAAGTGGCATGCTGAACACCATCCTGAAAAAATGAGGCAGAGTGTCTGAGTCACTCTGAGTTGTCAAGACTCATTAACTCTTTTATGAAAGACAAGATTCTCTTAAAGGAATTTGCAGACAACATAATTGTTACTTAAACTAGAAATAGGTGTGTCAGAGACACGGATGCCCCCGCTAAATGGTATTGGTCACAGATGTCATATGAGAGAATCAGTAGGTATTACAGAAAATTATTGTTTTGGATAACAGCTTAGACAGGGTTAAGAAGGTTTGTTATATATATACTGAACCAAAAAAGAAACTTCCCCTGTGTTTAAGTGCAAATGCAATGTTATTTAAAAAAATCAAAATATCAGATGACCTACATATATTCGGGCGAACGATTATGTGTCCGATAAAACAAATTTTAACTCGATTGAAAGTATTTTGCAGAAGAAACCCGCTGAAAGCGATTTTCACGTGCATGTACGGACCAGTATAATTCATGTATATTTTTTGAAACCTTTCAGTCTAATTTTATAGACTTTCATGTCAATAAGAAAAAGACGTTGAAAAAAATTAAATTCTTTTTAGTTTTCTTTATTTTTGATATGCCTAGAATTCCGCAAAATTTACGCGAACGTGCCATTGGCATGCTTAATGTTGGTATGACGATGAATGCTGTTGCTATGAATATTGGATGTTCTACTCGTGCTATTCGACACCTTAGGCAACGTTTTCAAGCAACAGGGCGTACGGAAGATAGACCACGTAGTGGACGTCCTCACGTCACGACGCGCGGCCAAGACTGCTATATTCGGAACACCCACCTGTGCAATCGCTTTCAAACTGCCACAGCCACTGCTGCTAACACCCCTGGTACACATAACAACCGTATATCTGCCAAAACTGTGCGCAATCGCTTGCGCGAGGGTGGGCTACGTGCACGTCGTCCATACGTTGGTTGTGTTTTGACGTGACGTCACCGCGTAAATCGTGTTAATTGGGCACGTACACACCAATGCTGGCTTAGACAACAATGGAATAGTGTTCTTTCCTCTGACGAGTCCAGGTTTTTCATTCATCGAGGTGATGGCAGCGTTCGAGTATACCGTAGGAGAAAAGAACGTTATGCCGACTGTTGCGTACTTGAATGAGATCATTTTGGGGGTGGGGATTCTGTCTTGGTCTTGGCGGGCATTGCACATGGCTTTCGCACTAATCTCGTCGTTATCGAAGGGAATTTGAATGCCCAACGCTACCGAGATGAAATTCTTGCGAGGCATGTTATCCCACTGTTTCAAAATAATGCCAATATCACTCTTTTTCAGCATGATAATGCCACAAGCCTTCAGCTAGGGACAATGTGAATTTCCTCAGGGCGAATAACATTGCATTTATTAATGACTGGCCTGCCAAAAGCCCTGATCTGAATCCCATTGAACACCTTTGGGATAATTTGGACCAGCGTGTTAGACGTCGCCCTATTCCACCGTCAAACGTCATTCAGCTAAGACAAGCCTTAATTCAGGAATGGAACAACATTCCACAAGCCGAAATCAATACACTTATCCGTTCTATGTGCCAACGATGCCAGGCAGTCCTTCATGCTGAAGGTGGTCATACCCGGTATTAATTTGTGATTTTGGTGAGCGACCCCTTCCGCATTTTAACTACCATTTCACTACTTTTGGATAAACCCTCAGCAATAATTTTTTTCACACAAAGTCGCAATAAAATACTCTTTCAATGCATATAAATCTAGTTTAATCCTGATTTTCATATTTGTGTATATCTGCACTTAAACACAGCGGAAGTTTCTTTTTTGGTTCAGTATATATAGCCAAGCAGATAAAAGATTATTTATACCTGATAACAAAATTGAGGACTGACCAGTTCAAGTTGAAAGCAATATGCAGACAATAAATTATATGGTTTGTATTGCATATAGTAGAAAACTTTGTGAGAAAAAGAAGAAAATGCTGGTTTCCTTAATCTTTCAACTGAGGGTTACTTATACGCAGGATTATGAAGATCTTAACTTGAGGAATGAGAGTGAGAAATATAGCAATAATAATTACTTTGTTGGACTTCCTCTATGAGAGAGGAACAAATTGGATCAAATATTATCACACTGGACTGTAGTTGAAGGGTAGGTTGCAGTCTCAATATTCTCTGGCATAGTTCTTTGGATGAGTCTTTTTAAAAACCAAAACTGTATCTTCATATCACAATTCTGCTGAGCAGGATGTAAAACTGGTTTGAACAGTCAATTTAAACATTTGACCTTCAACTGTGACCTTGATCTTGGGCGTATCGAAACAAACTTTTCGCATGACACTAGTACTTGTTAAGGAGAACAAGTGTGTGAAGTTTTTTTGAAATCCATTGATAAATGTAGAAGTTATGCTCCGGACAAGATCAATTTAAACATTTGACCTTCAACTGTGACATTGACCTTGGGCGTATTGAAACAAACTTTTCGCATGACACTAGTACTTGTTAAGGAGAACAAGTGTGCGAAGTTTTTTTGAAATCCAATGATAAATGTAGAAGTTATGCTCCAGACAAGGTAAATTTAAACATTTGACCTTCAACTGTGACCTTGACCTTGGGCGTATCGAAACAAACTTTTCGCATGACACTAGTACTTGTTAGGAGAACAAGTGTGTGAAGTTTTTTTGAAATCCATTGATAAAAGTAGAAGTTATGCTCCAGACAAGGTCAATTTAAACATTTGACCTTCAACTGTGACCTCGACATTGGGCATATCGAAACAAACTTTTCGCATGACACTAGTACTTGTTTAGGAGAACAAGTGTGTGAAGTTTTTTTGAAATCCATTGATAAATGTAGAAGTTATGCTCTGGAAAAGGTCAATTTAAACATTTGACCTTCAATTGTGACCTTGACTTTGGGTGTATCGAAACAAACTTTTCGCATGACACTAGTACTTGTTTAGGAGAACAAGTGTGTGAAGTTTTTTTGAAATCCATTGATAAATGTAGAAGTTATGCTCTGGACAAGGTCAATTTGAACATTTGACCTTCAACTGTGACCTTGACCTTGGGCGTATCGAAAGAAACTTTTCGCACGACACTAGTACTTGTTAAGGAGAACAAGTGTGCGAAGTTTTTTTGAAATCCATTGATAAATGTAGAAGTTATGCTCCGGACAAGGTCAATTTAAACATTTGACCTTCAACTGTGACCTTGACCTTGGGCGTATTGAAACAAACTTTTCACATGACACTAGTACTTGTTAAGGAGAACAAGTGTTCAAAATTATTTTGAAATCCATTGATAAATGTAGAAGTTATGCTCCAGACAAGAATGGGACACACACTAACACACACACTAACACACACAGACGGACACAGGTAACTCTATATGCCCTTCCGCCATTTCATGGCGGGGGCATAAAAAATGATTTTTTTATTTTTTGTACAGGTAGAATAAGAGAAAATGCTGGTTACTAATCTCCTTTTCCCAAAATATTTTCAAAAGTCCCCTTCTTTAGGGTTTTAAAAACAGATGATGAAATTATATTTTTAGCTCTGCTGTTTTTGAAAAGAGAACATCATGGTACTGTCATAGCCCTTTTGTCATCCTCTGTGTTGTCGTCCAGCAAAAACTTTGGTATTTTATATCTTTGTCACTACTTAAGATACTTAACTATCTAAAGGCGAATCCATACAACAGTGTCAGGTAACTATAAAATTATTTTTGACACAGTAATGCCCCTTTTTCAACTTTATTCTTTCACTGAAAATTAATCTATTTCTACAAGCAGCTGCAGCTGAGCAATTGGCACCCCCATACTAAGCTCTTGCAGTAGACCACTTCTGAAAACATTTGGGAAAGGGATAGATGGCTCATTACAAGTAAATTTTCCATTAACCATGATTTTTTTATTGTCTTTTTAAACTTTACTTTGGTTAGCCTGCTGGTTACAAGCATTTTCTCCTTTTCCTATTATGTTTCAAAGCCTTCTTTTTCAGGGTCATTAACTCACATGAATATTAAGAGTTAACAAAATATCAGGTACATGTACATAACTGTGACATCTTAACTCATGCGTTTTTCACCACAAGGCTTGGGTGTAAAGTGCCTGCCCAAGGACACTCCCTCGCAACCAATGCCACGGCAAAAGATCTAACCTAAACTTCAGGATGTAGAAGACTTACCCTCCACCTCCAGTGATGTAATTATACCCATATCCTTTGGCCACCTGGTAACCATAGCGTTCACCAAGTGCAACAATACTGTTGGCGTCATAGCATGCTAATAACTTGCGCAATCTGTGTAAACTGAAAATACAGTCTAACTTATTATAACCTATTACCAAACAGTCTTGTTTTTTGATGACCTGTAGAAAAAGGCCTTCTGAAAACATTGAATGAAGATGAGGAAATGCTGGTGTGGCTCAAATGATGGAGTTTGTGAGTGAAAGGGAAGGAAACGCTGGTTACCAGCATTTTCTCTTTTTCCCACAATGTTTTCTACCCTGTCAAGGAAATTAAGCTCTGTTTCACTACTTTTGAATTTATTTGTCGGCAGTGACTTTCAATCTGAAAGAGTTTAAAATTTGTCGTTTTCAGAGAGGGTTAAGCAAACCTTACTTATTTGTGCCATGCTCTGTGAAAAGGGGGTTTAATGCATCTGCAAAAAGTACTGACCCAGGTCAGCTTTTGCATCGGCACAGGCTGTCCTGTGTTGAAACCTTGTGCTATTGGTTAATTTTCTGTATGTCAAAGGCACTGTCTACCTCATGGAAACAGTATGGATTTTATGGCTCCATTATTACAAAATATTCCATCCAAGCCACTGGCAACTTTTCCCTTATAATCATTGTTGAAACAATGATCAGCAGTGTGAGAGGAATGAATCCTGTCACAATGACTATAATCAATCCTTGGCAAGAAATTGGCAGAGCTGAAGATTCGAACGAGTGACCCCCCATTCTAAAGTCCTTTAGGCTTCTGACTGCCCTACTGGGGCTTGGTTGTTAATCAGATGGAAAGTAAACTTACTTGATAATGGTGTCATCATCAGCTATAAGGAGCCACCTTTTATTAACAATATGAGATTCTGTCACTGCACGCTTCATGATAGCCATTGTCTTTCCACAATGCCCTAGGTTTTAGAAAAAAAAAACAAAAAAGGCCTTGATCATAACCTTTTGTAGGATGGCTGGTTCCATTCCCATCTGTTGAGCCCTGGTAGCATTGTGTTGGTAGCATACAGGACTTAAGACCAGGGGTTGATACTTTGACTGCCCAGTGGGGCCAATTACTTTCTGAGGTTTGATGACAGTCACTGTGACAGGATTCATTCCTCTTTCACCGCTGATTATTGTTTCAACGATGGTTAAAGCAGTCAGTGGCTTGGGAAGAATATTGTGCGAAGTACTGGTAACAGAAAATCAAGGAAAGCATGGAGAGGTGCACTGGCCACCCCAATGTAACAGAAATAGTGTTGAAAACAGAGTTAAACACCATACAATCAATCAATCCATCAATCAATGGTTCCACTCCCTGCTCAGCCAAATTCTTTCAGAGGACTGATGATGCTACAGGATTCATTCCTGTGTTGCCACAGGAAATTGTTTCCACCAAGTTTAATGTCAGAAAGCAGCCAGTGGCTTGGATAGAATGTTGTACAAGTACTGGTAAAGGAAACTACATGACAGCATGGATAGATGGATTGGTCGTTGGCTTTGAAATAATGAAAGGCTTAAATTGGTGAACATAATAAATGCAACCTAACAGCATTTTATCTGTTAAATTTTTCTCAACTCTTTACAGAATGACAAAATTTTGGACTGGACTAAACTGAAAGCATTTGCAGTTGACAAATTAGGTTTTACTAAAATGATGATTTCTGCATATGATAGGGCAGAAAACATTGTGGGAAAAGGAGAAAATGCTGTTTACCCACATTTTTTCCTTTTCCCACCATGTTTTTAAAAGGCTTTATCCTCAGGGGCATTAATACTTGGGATTGTGTGGTAACAGGTTAGTGCAAGGCATGTTCAAATATGAATACATCTAGAATCTTATCTTGCTCAATGATGCCAAAATAACAAGAAAATCCAGATTGATTAGGAATGAATTCCTGGTAACCTGCATTTTATCTTTTTTCACCAATGCTTTTATAACAGTTCCAGCCACTAAAATCATTTCTTGCATACTCTTTCAATACTTATTATCCCCAGTCTGATAGAGTTATCTCTCCTTCAACACCCTTGTGCATATATGGTAAGAAAATGAACAAATCACACAAGACGGCATGATCTTATACAAGTCTACACTTTGCCCGTATCTTAGCCAAATCGCTAAGTTACCTTAAACTGGAAAAGAAAATGAGAAATGAAAGCCCTGATATGCATATTAGATACTGCAACGCAATGAAATGTGCCTCTGTTAGTACAGATGGCTGTTTTTGATTGTATTTCAGATATAATGTTAAAAGTTCCGTGTTTGGTAGCGAGTAAACACTCTTTAAACATGAAGCAAAACACCTGACCTACCTCTTTCTGTATTGGGTACACCAAGGTCTATTGTTGGTATGGATTTGTCCTCCTTTTCACTATAAAACTCCAAATGTTTGGCTTCCTTTGCCCAAGTTTTTAAAACCACAGGTACTGTAACACAGAGACATTTTTATGTAATCAAGCAACTATATGTCTTAGTTAACCCTTTACCCCACAATCCTGTGATTTACCGACTCTGAGAAAGAGGCCTTTTGAAAACGTTTAGGGAAAAGGAGAGAATGCTGGTAACCATCAATCCCATCAAAAACAGTTATCATCATGTAAGCTTAAATTGATCTGTTGTCTGCAAATGCATTTAATATGGTAAAATTTTGTTGTCTAGTATAGAGTTGCCTTTCACAACCATAGCTGTTTTTGCAGATCTACACCATAAGATACAATTTGACATATTCTAGCCAAAAGACAGGCTTGGAAAATGCAATATAATAGTATTTTTCCATCACCTAACTCTTTACCAAACAACAAAGTTTTGGACTACTCCAAGTTCAAAGCATATTAAGATGACAATTTAAATGTGGCTCAAAAGATGGAATTTGTATTTGATAGAATGGAAAACATTGTGGGAAAAGGAGAAAATGCTGGTTACCAGAATTTTTTCCTTTTCCAACAATGTTTTCAAAACCCTCTAAGGTCACTAAAACTCAAATTGTGTTGTGAAGAGTTAACAAGAGTGCCGTCGTCACAATATACGCCACCACATAGCTGCTACTTCAGGCAGCTAGCTATAGAGACTAAAGTGTTAGAATTTCTAGCACCTGTCTGGGTAGCTCAATGGATATAATTGTGTTACTTGTGATCTAAAAGGTTGGATGGATGGACAGACAGACGTTCGACAGACTCACTGGTCGTTGGCTTTGATCAACCAATAAAAATATGAAGTTTCATGAAATTATGTCCATTAGTTGAGGATACATTGATGAAAAATTCAATTTGACATGAAGCCCCCTTTTTCCATGACATAGAGATAAATTCCAAAACCCTGACAATATGTGCTAGGTCACATGATCTGTGAAAATCTCATCCAAATCTGTTGATATATGTCCAGTAATTAAAGAGATATTGGTGAAAAATAAAATATAACATGAAGACCCCTTTTTCCATGACACAGCTACAAATCCCAAAACCTTGACAATATGCACCAGGTCACATGATGAGAAACATTCTGTGAAAATTTTATCTAAATCTGTCACAAAATGTGGGAGGAGTTGCATTCACAAGAAATGTAATGAAATATAACATGAAGCCCCCTTTTTCCATGATGCAGCCACAAATCGCAAAACCTTGACAATATGCGCCAGGTCACATGATGAGAAACATTCTGTGAAAATTTTATCTAAATCCATCATAAAATGTGGGAGGAGTTGCGTTCACAAGAAAAGGAATGAAATATAACATGAAGTCCCCTTTTTCCATGACGCAGCTACAAATCGCAAAACCCGTAAAATATGCGATAGGTCACATGATGAGAAACATTCTGTGAAAATTTTATTCAAATCCGTCGAGAAATGTGGGAGGAGTTGCGTTCACAAGAAAAAGAATGAAATATAACATGAAGCCCCCTTTTTCCATGACGCAGCTACAAATAGCAAAACCCTGACAATATGTGATAGGTCACATGATGAGAAACATTCTGTGAAAATTTCATCCAAATCCGTCGAGAAATGTGGGAGAAGTTGTGTTCACCAGAAATTGAGGTACGTACGTACGGATGGACGAAGGGACAGACCGACGTACGGATGGACGGACAGACGGAGAAGATGACGCCAATATACGTCGCCTCTGGCGGCGTATTAAAATGGCTATTGTGTTAAGTTTGTCCATTACAATTCTAGATGTTAATATGAAAATGGTACAGGCTTACAGAAAATGAAAAAGAAAACATGCACACACACTTACCTCTATCACTGTGAAATTGCTCACATGTTTTGACTGCCACAAAGAGATCATTATTTGAAATACGTCTACCCTATACAGAAAAATAAAAAGCATTATGCTTATATCTCATATACTCAAGTACAGTGATATATGAGCGATACAAATATGAGCCATACCCTCTGAAAAGGGGGTTCAAAACATCTGCAAAAAGTATCTACCCACATCAGCCTGCTCAGTCAGTGAAGGCTGATCTGTATCAAAACTTTTTGCTATTGGTAAACCTCCTGCATGTCCAATGACCATTCTTCCTCATGATTCAGCTGGATTTCATAGATCCATGGCTATGACTGTGATCAAATGCATTAACACCCCCCCCCCCTTTGCCAAAACATGGCTTACTTTACGATTATGCTCCAGTGCAGTGATATATAGCCATAAAAATCACATGAGCATCTCTTGCAGGTGCCAATGCTCGGCTGCAGTTCCTTTTTCACTCTTTACTGAACAATAAAATTTTTGACTTGTCCAAACTGAAAGCATTTGCAGATGACAAAATGAATGGGCTTCAAAAACCAAAAATCTAAATTTGTTTTTGGAAGGGTACAAAGCATTGTGGGAGAAGGAGAAATGCTGGTTAAAAAGCATTTTCTTATTTTCTAAAAATAATTTCTACCATATTAAAGATACATGTAATTCCATTATCGAAGCCACATTTGAATTGTTGTCTGCAATTACTTTCATTTTAGCAAGTCTACATTTTTGTCGCATGGTTAAGAGTTTACCCTTCACCAGAAAATCAGATTTTTTAAACCTTCACCAAACAATCCCAAGATTTTATTTCCCTGACAGAGAAAACTTTGGAAGAACATTGTGGAGAAAGGACAAAATGCTGGTAACTAGCATTTCTTCCTTTTTCACAATGTTTTCTACCATTCCAAAGAGAAGTTTTGGTTTCAAAGTCACAATTAATTTGTCATCTGCAGACGCTTTCAATTGGGACCACTCTTAAATTCTGTTGTCTGGAACAGGGTTAACAATGCTAAGGAAGAAGACTTGAAACATTGTAAGAAAAGGAGAAAATGCTGGAAATCAGCATTTTCTCCCTTTCCTACAATGTTTTCAAAAATGTGAGTTTCAAGTTTGATAAATAACAATTAGCCTTTGTTTCAAGTGAATACTGACAGCAATAGCAGAGATATCAACTACAATGTTTTCTTCCCTCCCATTCCATCATTTGACCCATGTTCGATTTGTCGTCTGCAAATTTTTTAATATGGATGAGTCAAAAATTTTGTCGTCCGATAAAGAGTTGCAATTTTTCTATTTGCTAAATGTTTTCAACAGATGACTGCCACATTTCCCATTAGATTGAATTCAGGTAAAATCCAGATTAGAAATGCGTCATGAAGAAACAAGCAGGTATTAGAACACAGGTTAGTTTTGCAATAGTTACCACCATATGACTGGTTCAAGAACCCTACATACACAGTCTGGAAATGTTGTTTCAATACTAGTGACACAGTCTGAAGTAAAAGGTTGGGTGCAAAACTCTTTCATATCTGTGAGTTTGACATCATGGAGTAGTACATAGGATGCAAACTGTAACCAAAAGACAAAAAATGAAAGACAAATATTGTGTTTTTTTTTTTTTAATTTTTCCTCATGAACCGACAGTATTCTGGGGACAAATCCTTGATTTGGTTGGTTGGTTGTATTGGGGTTTAACGCCACTTTAACAGCTAAGGTCATATCATGGCAGTCGGTGACGCACATGTGTTTCCTGGCGTTCTCACACCAGTACTAACACAACTTTCTTTCCAAAGCCACCGACTACTTTTCTCACATGCTTCAGCAGAGGTGAGAGGCGAAATTACGCCGGAAAGAAAGTTCGCCTCAACCGGGTATCGAACTCACAACCACCAGGTCATGACTCCGACACGCTCACCACTGAGCCACCAGGGCGGGCTCACAAATCCTTGACCAAAAGATCCTATGCTGTTATAACAGGTTAAAACACTGTGAGAGAAGAAAATGCAGTGATCAGCTTTACATTTAATTTGTCATCTACAAATACTTTCAGTTTCTAAAATGTCTAAAATTTTTGTTGTCTAGTACACAGTTAACCTCAAATAACCCTTTACTCAACACAACCTCATGAAAAAAAGTTTTTAAAACATTGTACGAAAAGGAGAAAATGTTGGTTACAAGCATTTATCTTTTTCCCTCAATGTTATCTACCCTTTCAATCACATATTCCATCATTTGAACCCCATTTGCATTTACTTGTCGTCTGCAAATGCTTTTGATTTAGACAGATCTAAAATTTTGTCATCTGATAAAAAGTAAATAAGTTGTCACTATCATAATCTACACTGTCTGAGGAAGAATATCAAGTTTTTTTAAAGAATGCAAGGAGCTAAAATAATAAATGAAGTATAAATAAAATCTTCTTACTTCATGTTTTGGATCTATGGCAAAATCTGCTCGGAAATCCCCATGTGGCCAACTTTTTGCTAATCTGAAAGGATTCAATTCTGATAATTAAACCTTTACCACATGACAAAATTCAAGACTGGCCCAAACTGACAGCACTTGCAGACAATCTAAATGTGGCTCAAACGATGGAATTTGTCCTTGATAGGATAGAAAACATTGTGGGAAAAAGAGAAAATGCTGGTAACCAGCATTTTCTCCTTTTCCCACAATGTTTTTAAAAATGGTTCTTCAGGTGCATTTACACTTAGAATTGTATGGTAAAGGATAAACCCATTTTTGAACAAATACTCCTTTTTATAACCCTGTAGTTGACAAACTTAGAAAACAGTGTAGGAAAAGGAGCTGTTGTTGTAACAACTGCTTACTTGCTATAATGATGGAAAAAAAAAAAAAAGAATTTCCTCGCCCTCCAAATTTGTCCTCTCAAAGTCTGTTAGAGACAGACTCTGTGCAACTAGTGATTTTTTTTTTTTTTGGTAGGTCTAAAAGATAGCTTGTTGGGTAAAGAATAAAATCTTTCAATCAAGTAACAAGTTAAGTTATATATCCAAAACAAAAGGAAGCTATAAAAATCATTCTGAAAAACACAAAACTCCTTGACATGAAACAAATTTGTGATGTATTGGTATGTTTTTGTGAAGACATGTTTCATATCTCTTATAGAGCACTGCATGGCTCAGTGGCAATGTGCAGGACTCGGAACCTGACACTACATCTACTTGTAACACATGAGTAACATATCTTCATTTGTCTAGAAACAAGAAATTGATTTTTTTTCCTTTGTAGAACCTTACTTGTTAAGGAGTGTAAGACTCAGCACTACACCTGCAGAGAAGTCAGGAAATTTCAGTTTCTTTGGGTCTGTAAAATGGTGGATAATGGTTGGCTCTTTGTCTGTCAAGGCATGGCCTAAAAACCAGTCCTTGTAAAAAAGAAAAGCACAAAAGTCTAGTGCAAGTCAGCATAATAAATATATGAGCCATCCTATGGAAAAAAGAGAGTTTAATGCATCTCTGTGATGAACTATACTAAGCGAGTCATCGCATATTTATAAATCGATAAAATCATTTTTGTCTCACAACCTACTGAATCATAAGGTAGGCTAGTCATTTGACAAGCAGATAATTGACTGGTAGCAAAGAGTTTCAAAAACAGGTCAGCCTGCGCGGGCTGATCTGGGTCGATGCTTTTTACAGATGCATTAACTCCCTTTACACAGAACATGGCTTAACCCTTTACCACACAATCCCGAGTTTTAACGACCCTTGGAAAGAAGCCTTTTGAAAACATTGTGGGAAAAGGAGAAAATGCTGGTAACCAGCACTTTCTCCTTTTCCCACAATGTTTTCTACACTATCAAAGAAAAGTTGCACCATTTGAGCCACATTGAAATTGTCATCTGCAAATGCTTTCAATTTAGACAAGTCTAAAATTTTGTCGTCTAGTAAAGGGTTAAATGTATTCTACTGGAAACAGTTAAAACTACTAGAAACTAGAGGCGCTTAAGCGCCTGTATCGCTCCACAGGCCTGATATTTCTGTAATGGCGAAAGGAAGTTTTTAACAATTATCATTCAATCCTGCATTTTAGCTCACTGAAGAAACAATTTGGTAGACAACCACCATAGGAACTTACCTGCAAAACAACAATGAAATCCAATGAATAGTTTTAGAGAAGAAATTTTTCAAAGATTTTACTTTATACCATAAAAGGAAAATGAGTCTCCCATAAAAGCCATGTTTTTTGACAGATCTTTTTTTTTTTTAAGGAATTCTGTAAACCTGTATCTAAGGAACATTCCTGCAAAATAATAATGCTATCCAAATAGCGGTTTGGGAGGAGAAGATTTTTAAAGGTTTTTTACTTTGGTTGCCATGGCAACCAGAATTCTTCATGGAACACAATTATTTGAAGGAATTTGAAAGAGGACCACCAAAGGAACATTCCTGTGAAATTTGGTAAAAATCCAGTCAATAGTTTCTGAGGAGAAGTTTTTTAAAGAAAAAGTTTACGGACGGACGCACGCACGCACAACGGACACAACGCCATGACAATAGCTCGCTGGCCTTTGGCCAGTGGAGCTAAAAATTGATTGATTGACTGTTTTGTGTTAAATGCCGTTTTCAACATTATTTCAGTTATATCGTGTCAGCTAGTGTACCTATCCATGCTTTCCTGGAGTTTTTTTTTACCAGAGCTTTGCACAATATTCATCCCTAGCCACTGGCTGCTTTCCATCAGTGGTAAGAGTGGAATGAAAATCCTGTCACAACGAGTATCATCAATCCTCGGAAAGAAATTGGCCAACCTGGGGATTGAAAAATCAAAAAGCCAAGCAAGAAAAAAATTACATGTACATGTATGCATACATCAAATTCAGGAAGACTGGTAAGTGAGACCTTTGTAATAAAGAATCAGAGGGTATGATTAAAACAGCAAACACATTCACCTTATCTGGATTGAATCTTTGCAGGACATCTTTTAATTCCTCCACATTTATTCTGGTTTCTTCCTCACAGAAAAACAGCCATTTCTTGTCTTGAAATTCAGAGGACCACCTGTAACATAATATAGGTGTATAAGCCTTTACCGAAAATGCTGTATTATCTGTTTAATCAGCATTTTCTGTGGTTACCAGCTTTTTCCATGTTATTAGCATTTTCTGTGGTCATAACCTTTTCTGTGGTTATCAGCATTTTCCATGATTATCAGCTTTTTCTGTGGTTATTGAAATTTCCTGTGGTTATTAGCATTTTTCTGGTTATCAGCATTTTCCATGGTTAGCATTTTTCCATGGTTATCAGCATTTTCTGTGGTAATCAGCATTTTCTGCAACAATGTTTTCTACCCTTCACAAAAACATCCCATCGCTCTAGTCACACTAACCCTAACAGTAACTGTCGGCAAATGCTTTTAATATGCAAGTATAACATTTTGTCAATTGGAAAAATGTTTTAATACTTTCAGGAGCACAACTTATGTTGCATTTTCAGACCATGTAGATCAAGATCAGACAATGTAAAATTTGTAGTCTGATCTTGGATCTCCACTTTCTGCTACTTGGTAAAAAATTTCAAACTTTTTACAAGGCTACAATGGCAAAGCAAACAACAGACTTTAACCCTTTCCCAACCGACAGATTTCAGACTCTTTCAGATTCAAAACATTTGCAGACGAAAAATTCAAAATTGTTACAAATAAGCTTAAGGTTTCTGATAGGGTAGAAAACATTGTGAGAAAAGAAGAAAATGATAGTTACCAGCATTTTCTCCTTTTACCACAATGTTTTCAAAAGCTTTCTTTCTATGAGTCACTAAAACTCACAACTGTATAGTAAAAGGTTGAAGCTAAAAACTACTCACTCCTTTAACAAAGGAAATACTGTCCAATCTCCAAAATGGTCTGGCCATTTTTCATGTGTGAGATAAAGTGATGGTTTCAGATCTCTTGGCAAGTCTTTTATCTGGTCCATAAAATGGGACCTGGCTAACTTTGACCTTTCTGCATGATATGGATTAGGCTGGGATATGATGATAAATACGATGTCTGATAGTTCTATTTCTGTAAAGAGAGAGGGAAAAATATATTTATACAGCATATACCTACTTTTTACCAGGTGATGAAATTTTAGACATGTCCAAATTAAAACTGTTTGAAGATGAAAAAATTAATGCATCAGCTTACAGGTTAGTTTATCTTTTTTTTTTTTGACATGGTAGAAAACGTTATCGGAAAAGGAGAAAATGCTAGTTACCAGCATTTCCTCTTTTTCCATAATGTTTTCAAAAGCTAATTTCAACAGGTTTTCAAACCCTGGTATTGTTTTGTAACTGGTTAAGAGGAATTACTCAATCAGTTTTTGAAAACAGTGTAGATCCAAGATCAGACTGCCAAAAGCATGCAATCTAAGTGATCTGGGATTTATATATCTTGTATTATGATAATTATATCGATCCTTTCCAAAAGAGCCTTGCAACTTGCAATCATTGCCTTAAATTATCATGTGGGAGAATCATGAGGTTTTTGTTTTCATACTGTATGGAAAACTAGTGGAATTTTGACAAAAAGCTATGCCTAATGTTTTTTCAGTGTTTTTGCTGAATTTGATCAATTCATCTAAGCATCATTTTTCAGAAAATTTATCACATATCAAATGATACCCTGATGATCTCATAAAAATTCTTACTCAAACACCTTGTCATTAAATTTCAAGCGATAAGTATCTGACTAAAAATCTATTGAAATATTGCAAGTGAACTTACCATACTTTGCTGATGACTCTTTGTTTCCTTGTAAATCTTGTGTAACTGTCAAAAGACAAAATAATGTTTCGAATTTACAATATCTGTGAAAAATCTAAGTATCTGTGTAAGGGTAATTCAACATCCAGCCGTATGACAAATATACATGCAAGTATCCCAGCTTCAGGTATTTTCAGGAGTGATGTTTTTTTTTTTACAATATTCACTTATTCAGTACAGAGAAATCACAGAGCCACACAATATACCAAATCATTTTCTCTTAGGCAGTGTCTTAGGCAGTGTCTTAGCCACTGAGATCTGAGGTACTATACCCAGGGACTCTAGGGATAGGGATATGGTATTGTACATAGAGACAACCTTAGTGGGAATGGTTCCTGGAATGGAAAATAAGTTATCAAGTGCCTGTATCTGACTAATTTCCGGCATGTTGAATGTTCATACAATCTGCCGTATTTAAATTTAGCCATTCTACTGGTGTTAATTAGTCTTTCTGCCAAAATTCGACTTCTTATGGAAGTAATAAAAACAATTCACTCTTCTCTCAATGGTAAACATTGTTTAGTATGGTCAAGTTGTCACACGGCAGGAAAGAGCTGAGTGACAAGAACTGTTAAAGAAAACTTTAGGAATACTAAGACAGATGTCTTGGTACCTGTGACATGAATGAAATACTGTTAAAATCGGCGTTAGATACGAAACAACCATATCCAGGTTCTGAGTTTGGCTGCCCTGTATTGATCCTGTCAAACTATTTTGGCTTATTGTCTCAAGACTAAAATTGATTCATGTGACAGCTGGCTTTTTTCAACGAACATTACCATTAAGATGAATTAACGTGCATTTTGTTGATTAGATCCATCAAAAAGATAAAAAATTCTCACAAAATAAAACAACTGTCAGAAACACAGACACGTAGTCGACCATCTTGATATTTTCCCAAAGTCTATTTAGTAGAATCTATTTGATTGGCTAATATTTCTGCAGCGTAATTTTTAACCCAATGAAAATCTCGTTGACATATTTCCCTTTGGTGCTGAGTTGTTTACAAATGGCTTCCACGCAGGGATATCCGAAATGGCTCTTAGATAGCAAAGAGAATATAGCTTCTTCGGATGTAAGAATTATATACTTTTGAATTTACTCATAGCATCATATTGAAATTTAAAAACATCTTCTATCCGTATGTATGATATAAAACATACCATTAAATCAGGAATTGTATTCACAATCACTGATACTTGTGATGATACAGTATTCGTACTGATCGAGTAATCGGGTGAAACGGACTACGTTCGCTATGCTCGGTTTCATCAATACTCAGAGTTTCAATTGAAAAGACGTGCACAGAACTCGTCTAGGATTAGGGAATTACTGATTCTGGTTTCCATTATTTTCTCCTTTCCCCACATTGTTTTAAAAGGCTGTTTGTGTATTTCTTGTTTTATGCTCCTGATTTTGTAAATAAAATTTACATGTCTTTCTCATGATTGTGTTGTAAAATGTAAATATTCATTGAGGGGCCAAGGGTCCACCTGAGATAAAACCTGAAATGAAGCCTGTTTGTTATCTGTCAAACTGACTTTTTTTTCTAACACATACATAGGAGTGGGGAGGATTTCTGAGAGAACTACATGATGCTATACAACAACAGTTAACAGAGAGCCATGTTCAGTATTTTACAGACCTGTCTGAAGCTGAGAAACAGCTGTTTATGCAGAGAGCTACAAAAGCAATAGAAGGAGGTATGGTCTTGTAGCTCAGTGGTTAGGGTATCTGACCTGTGACCTGGAGGTTGTGGGTTCGATATCTGGTTGCGGCAAACTTTCTTTCTGGCGATTTTCGCCTCTCACCTCTGATGCATGTTAGAAAAGTAGTCAGTAGCTTTGGAAAGAAAGTTGTGTCAGTACTGGTGTGAGAAAGCCAGGAAACACATGCGTGCGTCACTGACCGCCATGATATGATCTAAGCTGTTAAAATGGCGTTAAACTCTAATAGAAACCAAACCATGGTCAAACTATCAACATGCGTGTAGTACATGTATCATTAACCTTTTCCCAAATGATAAAAATTAGGCTCCTCTAAATTGAAGCATTTGTAGAAGACAACTTTGAAATTGATACAAGTGAGTTTATGTTCTCTGATAAGGTAGAAAACATCATGAGAAATGAAGAAAATGCTGGGTACCAGCATTTTCTCCTGTTCCCACAATGTTTTCTGTACAAAACTTTCTTCCCCAGGTCAATGAATCTCAGGATTGTGTGGCAAAGGTGTAAATTTGGGCATACTTTGCATATTTATAAAATTTAGTATTGCAGTTATTTGTGTGAACAGTGAGATCTGAGTATCTTTTAGTATAGACCAGTATACATACTGGATGTCTCATAAAAGTTTTTATTGGTTGTCAGATTTACAAAAAAACATTTAGTAAAGAATTGAAAAAGGAAATACACATACAACAAAATTAATGTGCTCTATTCAGGTATGAACTTTATAATGTATGATTTATGATTGAAATTCTCATAATTACTAACATTATTTACAAATTATCAAATTATCCGATTCTTTTACTGCCTATAGAAAAAATTTTTTGGAAAACATTGTGGGAAACCATCATTGTTTTCTTTTTCTCAAATATTTTCTACACTTTCATGAACAATTGCTATCAATTTTAGGAACATTTGAATTTGTAGATTTTTAACTATGAGTAATTTACCTTTTTGCTACAAGATGTTCAACAATAGTCTGCTGCTAGGTTTTGAAAGCATCAGCAAGAGGTAATGAATTGAGTAAGATATAACCATTTCTTCTTCAAACATAGGAGCCTCATATGCCAACCTGTACAAGAAAGTGTCAGTGCTACTTGATCAGAATCTAAATGAGGAAGTGTCTAGGCAACTACTGGAGGAGCAGCCAATCGGAACAAAGTCAGATCTCGTCATAGACTTTGCTGAAGATGGAGCTTTAAGTCTGTTGAAGAAATGGCCAGAAATGAAAACCAAAATCAGCTGTTGCCTGAACCAACCCCTACCATTCAAAGTTCGTCAGCTTGCATGGAGATTGTATCTAACAAATACAAAAGGTTATCTACTTTTTTTCATGTAGTTGTTCTATTGGAACATAAATGTACTTAGGTGATATTCTTTAACTTCCTACCAAACAATAAAATTTTAGACCTGTCCAAATTGAAAGCATTTGCAGATGACAAAATAACTGTGACTCAAAAATTGAGATTTGTTATTAGAAGAGTAGAAAACATTGCTGGAAAAGGAGAAAATGCTGGTAACCAGCATTTTCTCCTTTTCCCGCAATGTTTTAAATAGCTTTCTTTCTCAGGGTCATTAAAGTCGGGATTGCGTGGAATAGGATTAATATCATTAGCAGTTTTAGACATTTTAGACAACTTGCAAGGAAAAAAATGAAATTCTATAATGGATATGTTACATGAAAATAGTTTAGGAAACATTTTGCAAATGAGTAGTATTTACATGGACCGAACCTGTAAGCTCAGTAGGTAAACTACAGTGCTTGAAATCTAGGGATCGCTGGTTTGTTACCCAGCTCTGCGAAATACCTCCAGGGGATTGGTGATAGTCATTGCTCAAAGAATTATTACTCTTTCACTGCTGAACATGCTTTAGATGATGTTTATGTGGAAAAATAGCTGGTGGCTTGAAAAGAATGTTGTGTGAAGTACTGCTGAAAGCATGGACTAGTTAACTGGCTGCAGCAGTATGACTGAATTGATGTTGAAAATTACGACAAACAGAAAAAAGAAAGAAAGAAACAAACAAACAAACAAAGTGTTTTGCATGAGTCATAATCATATAAAAGATGTTGGTTTCTTTTGCATCAAAATGCTTCTGTCATGCATACAAGGTCAAGGCATATTTCCACTGTCATAAAACCCAAGTGCATGAATTTTCTTTAGTTCCTGAATAACTGGTTTGCAACTATTGGTCATTATCACTTAATTTGTTGTTTGACAAGGGTAACTTGAAGTGCTGTTGCTGTCAGTGTAGGTCAAGATCAGATTGTACCAACTAGGATACAGTTTTAGAAATTCTCAGAAATAAGAACCTTGAACTTGTAATT
Source organism: Hippopus hippopus (assembly GCA_946811185.2). Taxonomy (NCBI): domain Eukaryota; kingdom Metazoa; phylum Mollusca; class Bivalvia; order Cardiida; family Cardiidae; genus Hippopus; species Hippopus hippopus. The sequence goes on from OX328109.1 coordinate 3,694,187, forward strand.
ATTTGAATTTTTGTTCTCTACGTAAATATCCGTTCCATTTACATATTGATGGATTAGAGTTCATTCGTTTCTCAGACAAGGATTTGTTACAGTCTATATAAATAAGAATGTCTACTGCATTTAGTACATTATACTGAGAGTGGTAAGTCATGCACGGGTGTTTTGTGCACACGGTTAGCTGGCTTGGTGTACATTAAAGTTAGATCAAAGGATTCACTGTCCTGAGCATGATGAGTTTTTCATTTATACTTCATTCTTGTACAGTTAAATTCTGAATTAATTGCATAAATGCAAACAGTGTAGATTAAGATCAGACTGCACACTTGTGCAGTCTGATCTTGGATATACACTGTCTGCGTTATTTCCAGATATTCTGACAGAAGCAGCTTTGACTCTTTACAAAACCAAAAAATTTTTGCTAGATCAAATCGAAAGCATTTGCAGAGGACAAAATGAGTGTTGCTTAAATGATGATTTCTGTCTTTCATAGGGGAAAAAATATTGTGGGAAAAAGAGACAATGATGGTTACCAGCACTTTATCCCATGGTGCTTTCGAAAGTTTTTGCTTTCAGCGTTGTTAAAACTTAGGATTGTGTGGTAAAGGGTTAAAAACCTGCAATATCTGTATCTTTAGTACAGACTGAGAATCTACATTTCATTTATTTAGCAATACATAGATCAAGATTGCTCAGGATCAAATGTAGAAAATGTTATGGGAAAGGGGAAGAAAGGCGAAATAATGAGCAAATTTTGCTTTTTGCACAATGATTTTATATCTTTGCATGTACTTAATGATATTTCATGCTGATTATACATTATTTACAAAGTTGTCTACTGCAAATTTGTTAGAGGAGGTATTGAGTTAGATACAGCACTTTTCTTAGCCCGTTAACATTAATAGAAAAAACAATAGAAATACACATTCATTTTTCTTCTGTGTGTGTGTGTGTGTGTGTGTGTGTGTGTGTGTGTGAAAATAATATAGGTGATTCATGCTCTGAGAAAATGTGATTTAATGCAGCTGCAAAATGTGTTGACCCATGTCGGCCTGCTCAGATCACGCAGGCTGACTTGTGTTGAATTTTTTGGTATTTGTAAAATTCCTGCAGGTCAAAGAACCATTCTGCACCATGATTGATCCTTTTTTTGTTTTTGGACAAAATGGATCTACATTATGCAAGACTTGCTCAATATCATGCATTACAAAGAGGTGCTAGATCTAAACTCATTTTCCCAGAACAGAGCAGAGTTATATGTATCACATGAATTCCTGATTTTTGGTATACCATGATGGTGGATATGCTTACAGAGATGACCTCTCTGTCAGATGACAAAATATTAGACTTGTTAATTTTGAAAGCATTTTGCAGGCAGATATCTGAATATTGCTTAAATGATAGGATTAGTCTTTGAAAGGGTAGAAGGCTTTGTTGAAATCAGAGAAAATGCTGGTAATCAAAATTTTCTTGTTTTCTCACAATGCTTTCAATAGCCCTCTTTTTCACAGTTGTTAAAACACAGGAATGGCAGGTAAAAGGTTGTATGGCAGAGGGTGCACGTTTGTTGTAATGATGATGTTATCACTTTTATTTTGACCCAAAGATAATTTTGTTCATAACAGAGTACATGTATTAGTTTTAATCAAAATATTAAGAAACATTTACAACATTAAAGAATGTAATACATGAATAGAATTGAGAACACTTTGGCTCCTTTCCTAAAGATTTTTTGAGAGTAGTGTGCAGCTGGGGCCCGAACTTCCTACTGGTCTGAATGAAAGTATTTGCAATGACAAAACAAGCAAAAAATGATTGGATTTGTTTATGAAAGGGTAGATGGTGTTGTTTGAAATGGAGAAAATGCTTGTTATTAATTTTGTCTTTTTTTTCCTCACAACATTTCAATAAGTCGTCTTCCTCTGAGAATTCAAAACACATAGTTATTTGGTAAACAGTTCAAAGGTTTTTTTTGTTCTGTTGTTGCTGTCATTGTAAAAGGATGAAAGTGAAGCTGTTTTGGCTTCAAGTTTAACAGTTATTCTCAAATGGATGTGACTTTGTCAGAAATTTACTATTGTTATCATATTATAGTATTCCTTTTCAGTTTGGAAACAGTATGTGGATTTGCTGAACTCTGACCCTAGAAAATGTATCTCACAAAATGGCTATGAAATAGACTTGAAATGTCAACAATTGTTATCATATTGCAGCATTCCTTTTCAGTTAGAAAACAGTATGTGGATTTGCTGAACTCTGACCCCAGGAAATGTATCTCACAGTATGACTATGAAATTGACCAGAAATGTCAACAGTTGTTAAATTCAGAGACAACTTTTATGGAACTAAGGGGTTCACAAGGTAAGTTTTTTGGTGTTTTTATCGAGAGTGAAAAATGCAAAATAGATTGTTTTTTGTTCAAATGCATTCAGGTAGGGAATCAATTTGCAGACTATAGATGAGCCATGCTCTGTGAAAAGGGAGTTTAATGCATCTGAGGGGGAAAAAAAAAAAAAAAAAGTATCGACTCATGTCAACCTGAGCGGCCCACACAGGCTGACCTGTGTCGAAACTTTCTGATATCGGTAAATTTTTCTGCATGTCAAAAGACCAGTCTATACATGTATTCTGGATTGATCAGGTTATTAGACAAATGGGTTTTATGGGTCCATAATCATTTGATGACTTGCATAGTATAACACATCTCAGAGATGCGTTAAACCCCTTTTTGCCAGAGCATGGCTCAAATGTATGATAATGACAAATGTTTGTGAAGAGTCACTTATAATAAAAAATTCTATTAGCCAAGGGAATGGAATTTATTTTGTGCACCCAAAGGGAATCCACAGATTTCTGGAAATGAACCTTTCAACATGGGTAAAATTATCCATTTATTCTTTTTAAAACAACCCTTGATATATATACAGAATTGTTCAGAAATTGTAAAATTCATGATAAAAGTGAAAAATACCCTCATTCCGCAATAGTTTTAGCTGTCCTGAAGCTGCACGCAGAATGAAGAAGTTTGAATGTACTGTGTTTATTTTACACAAATAATGAAAAAAAGTTCCTTCAACATATGTCAATCACTCTGATTGCTTCCTAAAAAGAACTGATAAAGACTTATCAGTCTTGTGTGGTGTCCGTGGTCGAGAGGTAGAGCGTTGGCCTCATAGCCAAAAGGTCCCGAGTTCAGTACCCGGGAGCAGGTGTCAACTTTGGGATTTTTCATTCGCCCACACATTTGGCGTGAGTACTGGTGTAGTTCCCAGACAGCAAAATTGAGAGAGATTAGAATAAGTTGTAAGACTTTGTTTCTCAATCGATGTAAAATAAATATGTTTAAACTAAAGACTTAATCCTTTACTACACAATCCCGACTTTTAACGACCCTGACAAAGAAAGCTATTGAAAACATTATGGAAAAAAAGAGAAAATGCTGGTGACCAGCATCTTCTCCTTTTCCTACAAAGTTTTCTACCCTTTCAAATGCAAATTTCAATTTTCGAGTCAGACTTATTTTGTGGTCTGCAAATGCTTTCAATTTCGACAGATCTCAACTTTTGTTGTTTGGTGCCAGGTCAGGTAGCTCAGTGGTTAGCGCATCTGACTCGTGACGTGGTGGTTGTGAGTTTGATACCCGGTTGAGGCAAATTTTCTTTCTGGCAAGTTTTTGCCTCTTGTCTCTGATGCATGTGAGAAAAGTAGTCAGTGGGCGTATTCTATTCACCTGTTCTGGCACAATGTTCTGTGTTCTGGAATGCTCTTCTGGAATGTGCGGATGGAAAATTTCAGAACACATACACTGTTCTGGAATTATGTTCTGAATGGAGCATTTTCGGAATATTATTCTAATCAATACCGAAATGAATGTACATTGCCATGATGGCTGTTGCAAGAGCTACTGTCTTAGCTGTGTTAGTGGAGGATATGATTAGATGCGGAGAGGGAGTAGAGACGAGTCTACAGTGCTCCTATTTATGGCGTTCCTATCGTAAAAAAGACAATTTCAAGTTTTGCCATGAAGAATTGTCCGTCTTTCAGCCATCTCGTATCACCTAGGAACCATTCAGCAGGTGTGCTGCACCTCGATTGAATTAGAACAGTCAGAGCATGTTCTGAAGAACACAGCACAGTGTTCTGAAATACTCCATTGATCTAGAACATGTTCGGAGTGTTCGGAGTAGCGAAAGGAGTACGCCCAGTGACTCGGAAAGAAAGTTGTGTCAGTACTTCTGTGAGAAAGCCAGGAAACACATGCGTAGATGCACTGACCGCCTTGATGTGACCTAAGCTGTTAAAACAGCGTTTAACTCTAGTACAATCAATCGTTGTTTGGTAAAGACTTAAAAACATAGGCAACATGTCAAGAACATATGATCATCTACCCTTTATCTAAAGAATATATGATTTTATTGATCATATTTGTGTATATATATTTACTACAGAGTCAAAAAAGTTGCAGGTTTACAGAATAAATAACATTTTTCAGGTGTGTTCTACGGTATGAAGGCTGTTCTGTCATACTACCATGCCACAATGAAGACGAAGGCTAGACTGAGAGATGTTGATCATATGCTGGTGGTACCTTTCCTACAAGTGGCCATCCCAAATCTCCCAAAGTATGTTTGTTTTATGGTGTTAACAACATTTTCAATGTTATTTTAGTTATATTGCCAGTGGAACTTTCAATGCTTCCCTGGAGTTCCTTTTACCAGTGCTTCACACAATATTCTTCCAAAGATACTGGCTACTTTCCAGCATAAACATGGCTGAAACAATTTGCAGCAATGAGAGAGGAGTTAATACTTTTGTGATGACTGCCATCAATCCTAGGATTTATCGATTTTAATTGAATGGTGTTTTACGTGGCTTTTAACATTTTTTCAGTCCTATCATGGTGACAATTTACATGATTCATGTATGTCCTGCATTTCACAAGTATTAGAATAGGGCTATGAAGTGTCTTGCCCAAGCATTCTCCCACGAAAAGCCCTATGCTTCCAGTGAGGCTAAAACCCAGGGCGTTCATATAAGGAGTTATATACCTTATCACTGAGCCATGTAGGACCCCTCAATCCGACGAAAATTTTTTTCTGAAGCAGAGAATCAAGGTAGTGACCCCTTGGTTTAATGTTCTTTACACTGGGCTTGGCACTTAAGTAGGAACATAAAGAAACAATGTCATTTCGAATCTTGAAATCGCAGGGAATGTTTGAACAGGGAAAGTGGCTGTTCTGGTTGTAAATTTGTGAAGCAGTGGTCAAATGAGAAGATTATGTAATGATTGAGTATTGAGTAATTAATCCCATACCAAACAATTACATATTTTAACAACCCTGAAAGAAAAACTTTTGAAAACATTGAGGGAGAAGTTCAAACAGAGGTTGCTGTTGCTTTTTCAGTGAAAATTCCAAGTCAAAAAAGGGGCATAACTGTGTCAAAAAAGTTTAATGGTTACCTCCCCTTCTGATATGGGTTCCCTTTTTGATAGTTGAAATTAAAACATAGTTTGAAGTGATTATTTTCAGTAATAACAGGGACATCAGAAAATGTAAAAGTATTCACAACATGATGACACAAGACAACAGGGCTATGACAACAAGGCTATGTCTTCAGAAACAGCTGATCTAAAAATGTAGATTTCATCTATTTTTAGGAAAGAGCCACCAACCAGTAGAACTATAGCCCTTTTAGTTGAGGAATTCATTACGTACCAACAGAGTAGGCCTGGTTTTGTTATTGACTCTAATACAGAAGTAAGTTCCTGTAATTTTCTAACATATTACCTTGACTTTGAAAATTAAAAAATTTGATGTTAAATCTAGCTTCACATATTAACACTTTACCAACAGTGACATGTTATTATGACCCTAAAGAAGAAAACTTTTAAAAACATTGCTAGAGAAGGAAAAAATGCTGGTGACCAGCATTTTTTCCTTATCATACATGTTTTCTACCCTTTCAAAGGCAAATTCCATCATTTAAGACACATTTGTCATCTGCATATGCTTTCAATCTGGACAAGTTTGAAATCTTGTTGTCAGGTAACAAGATAAGGGGCCATTTTGAACTTTTCAATCTAACCAAATACACCCTTGAAAAATATTTGCAGTAAATAACTTTTAAAACATACTTGTAAAATATGTATAATTGTTTTTAACTCTTTTCCAGACGACAAAATTTAAGACTTTTCCAGATTGAAAGCATATACAGAAGACAAATCATAAGTGGCTAACATCATGGTATTTGACTTTGATAGGATTATCAAAAGCCTTCTTACTCAGGATTGTTAAAATTTCGGATTGTGTGGTAACCAGCATTTTCTCTTTTTTCCGCATTGTTTTCTACCCTGTCACAGATAAAATTCATCATTTGAGCTACATTGAAGTTGTCATCTGCAAATGCTTTCAGTTTGGTATAGTGTACAACATTTTGTTGTCGGAAAAGACTTAGCCCTTTACCGCATAACGACCCCAAGGAAAAGAGCTTTAAAAAACACTGTAGAAAAAGGAAAAAGTGCTGTTAACCAGCATTTTGTCCCTTTCTCACAATGTTTCTAACATGTCAAAGACAGAAATCATCATTTTACCTACATTCAAATTTGTCGTCTGCAACTGCTTTTAATTTGTGTTGTTTGGTAAAGAGTTTAACATTATTTTGTAGGCACATGAGGAAGAGATGAAAGGATTCGTGGACAAAGTGGCTAAATTGCTGCAGCATTATTATCCTGAAGTCCCAAAAATGATAGCAGATAAATATGTACCTTCAAAAGGTATGTTACAAAATATTTTGACGTACAAAAAAAAAGACCCCTGTAAAGCTATAAGTGCTAATTATCACAATTTTTCTTCATTTTTCATGTGTGGACAATGGTTACATATATTTTTCTCTAAAGAGGTAGAAAATATTGTTGGAAAAAGAAAATGTGGGCATTTTTTTTCCTGTTCTCAAAATGTTTCTTAACTATTTACTAAACATCAAAATTCATGACTTGTCCAAATTGAAAGCATTTCTAGACATATGGTTCCAATGGAGGAATATGCCCTTGATAGGGTAGAAAACGTTGTGGGAAATGGAGAAAATGCTGGTTACCAGCATTTTCTCCTTTTCCTATAATGTTTTCAAAAGCCTTCTTTCTCAAGGTTGTTGGAACTCTTGATTGTGTGAAAAAGGTTTAAAACAAGGAATTGTTTTGTAAAGGGTTATAGTGTTTTTCTCTTATAGACAAAATTGTTGCCACTGAAGCAGGAAGTTTTGCCGTATTAAAAGATGGACTGACCATTTTGATAAGACCTTTGATTAGAGCTATGTTTGTTGGTGAGTCTCATTATTATATCATTTTTGTTTTTTCGATGGAGGGGGTTCATTATTTATATTATGGTAGCCAGTTCACCTATCTTTGTGTTTCTAGGTTTTATTATTTTTTTAACCACTATTTCTCACAGCATTCTTCCAAACATGGCAATTTTAAGCTCCATATCCCAATTGAAAAAAGTCCTTTTCATTAATTTAGTTCTCTAATATTGAATAAATTCGGAATTTTTCAGTCCAGATTTGTAATATGAATTGATTAAATCATAATGCATCAAAAAGTCATAACATAACTACCGGTATATCAGGTCCAGGTAAACTTGCACAATTGCCCAATTGCATTATAAGCTAGTCAGTGTGCTCACATGAGGAACAGTCCCCAGCAAATAGCTGGAGAGGTGTAAGAAATGGACTTGCAAAGAAGGCAGCTGCTAAAATATCTGATGTACCTAAAATAAAAAAGCCTTCTTTCTAGGGATGTGGGTCAGTGTGGCTTAGTGATAGAGTGTATGATTTGTAATCTGGAGACCATAGGTTGGCTCCTCACTCAAAACACTGGGAGTGCCCATGGGTAGGACTCTTCAGAGCCTTTGCCTAGTACTAGTGAAACCCAGGACATACATGAATATGTGAGTTGTCACTGTGATATAACTGAAATAATATTGAAAGCAGCATAAAACACAATTCAATCCTGCAATCAAATAACTTTTTAGGGTCATTAAAACACAGTGCATTTTTTGGTAAAGGGCTATTTTTTTTCTCTATTTCCAGGTTATTTAAACCTAGAAAGTTTACTCTATGTTTGGGATCAGTATATGATAGGCCTGGATACACCTGGTTTCAATGTGGAATGGCTAGCCATTGTCACTGCTATCATTCTTGGTCTACTGAAGGAAAAATTCAAGAACTGTAACTCTGTAAGTCTTATTGTTTGGCAGGTAACATAGATTTGAATTGTGTTTTAGCAATATTTTATGAAAGTCACATCCTTATAATTTTTCCTATCAAAAATAAAGGGGGGGGGTTGGGTCAAAATACAGTTTTATGCTTCTTAAACTCTTCACCAAATGACAAAATTTTAGAATAGTCCAAATTGAAGGCATTTGCAGATAAGAAATTAAAAGTGACTGAAATGACAAAATTTGTCTTTGATTTTGTAGAAAAGATTAGGAAAAGAAAGTGCTCTGTACCAGCATTTTCTCTTTTGCTCACAATGTTTTCAAAAGTTTTCTCCATCAGGGATATTAAAACTTTTGATAGTGGGGTAAAGGGTTAAGTCAAGTACAGTGGAAAGTTCATGTTTCCTCCATTCAAAAATGTGAAATGTTAACAACAGTTTTAAGTTCATGTTTCCAAACTATCTTAGTTCAGGGAAATGTGCGATAGTTTTAACCATAGGACGTTATGCTATGTGACAGCTACTGGCAAGCAAGGAAGTTTCCTGAATTAAAAAATGTAAAATGTCAAGTATGAAATTCATGTTTACTTGATTCCAAACTATCTTTGTTCAGGAAAATGTGTAATAGTTTTTACAGTAGGACACTGACCACCGTGTGACTGCAAAAGGTATGGAAGGAACCCTAAGAAAAACTTCATTAATTTTGTCCCATTGGTCTGTTGCATTTCCCTACTCCAAGAATTTAATGCACTTTTATTTTTTGCTTTTTTATTATTCTTTCTATTTTTGATCATGGCTCAGTGGTTCAGGAGTTACATTAGCAATATGGACCCATATTCACTAACCATTCTTTATTGCTTTCTTTGTCTAATTCTAAGGAATTTTCTTAATTTCAAAGTAACGCAACTTCTGATTGGCTGAAGTTTTCATTCATAAAACCAAATGGTCTAAGAAAATGACTCAGACTGGAATTTAGAATGGCTGGTGAACAGAGGCTCCGGATATCCCAGTTTGGATTTTTATCCGTGGCGCCAGCTGTTTCATGATTTGAAAACATGGTGGGGAACAACAGAGATTGCTTACTATGGAAATTTATCAGCTGTAATTTCAAGAAAGTGATCTGATGCAAGACTTAAAAGTTAGTAGCATTGCTGAATGGTAATGACTCAAAGAAACACACCTGTTAATAAAGTAAAGGTATATGACTTTCTTACTCACAGAGTGTTGCCCTAGAGACGACCTTGAAGAATGAGTGTCCAAGGTTAACCATTCCACAGTTCCAGTATGAGGTATAATTTAATCCTTTAAGCACCTATTACAACTTTAGTTGCGTTTGCCACAAGTGCAGATCAAGATAAGACTGCACAAAATGTGTAGTCTGATATGTAATCTACACTGTCAGCTTTGCTGAAACATTATGGACGAGAGTAGCAATGGCAATCGTCATTATTTGACTCTTACTTCTAGACTAAAACTGTTGCTTGTCATTTATTTGGCACTCTTAAAGGTTAAATGCTTTCAATTATTTCAGCAAGTCCTTAGAGTATCAAGTGATATATAATTTGTACTGTGAACTATGTAGATCAAGATCAAGATCGTATCTCAAAACAATGCTGTCTGGTAGTTTGTGAAACATTCTAAACAGTCTTGAAATTGGACTATCTGTTGTTTTATGAAGCTGTTCACAAGAAAACGGGAATTTAGATTCTTTCAAATTGAAAGCATTTGCAGATGGATATGGCTTTAACCCGTTACCACACGACAAAATTTTAGATTTGTCCAAATTGAAAGCATTTGCAGATGACAGTTTCAATGTGGCTCATATGAAATGATTTTCTTTGATAGGGTAGAAAACATTGTGGGAAAAGGAGAAAATGCTGGTATCCAGCATTTTCTCCTATTCTTACAATGTTTTCAAAAGCCTTCTCTATCAGAGGTGTTAAAAGTCGTCATTGTGTGGTAAAGGGTTAAGGATGGGAATTTGTGGCAGTGAAATGGTAGAACACAGTGTTGGAAAAGGAAAAAATTCTGCAGTCTTCTACAGTGATCTCATCCAACAGAATTCAGTATTGTACCTAATTGTTGAAAAAATTCTGCAGTCTTCTGCAGTGATCTCATCCAACAGAATTCAGTGTTGTACCTATTGTTCATCCTTTACCAAACAATCCAGTGTTTTATCAACCCTCAGATAGAGGCCTTTTGAAAACATTGTTTGAAATTGGCCATTTTGGTAACCAGCATTTTCTACTTTTCCCACGATGTTTTTTACTCTGCCAAAGAACTTCAGTTCAATTGTACTACTTTCAACATCGTCATAACTCATATGCTGATAATTTCTATCTTGAGTTAGAGAAAGGGTTAAAAAAAACTCATCAGAAGTACTTTCATATTTGCCTTTCAATCTCTCTATCGATCTGTTTATGTTTTACCTGTACTAATCTGGTTATAAATGGATCATTTTCACTACTATGATATTTTAGGTGAAGAAGAATCATTACCAAGACTTGTATGCAATGCTACAGAAAGATTTCAAATCAGCCATGCCTGTACTAGATCCAACACAAGGTAACATTTTATAACCATCTTTTTATTGTATTCAGCATACTACAAGCTGAAGACAATTTTTAGCTTGGATATTTTCAAACAAAACATTAAGGTATTGTCATAATCCTGATGCTATCTGCATTGTTGTTGTTGTCTTCAAGCAAAAACTTTCACATTTTCACATTTGTTTTGTAATCTTAAATTTTTTCGGTAAAAGATAAAAATATGTTGAATTGATATGGAAGAATAATAGTGAAAAAAAAAGGAGCAATGGCTTGTAACAAACTCCTTTGTTGATAAAGTTTTCTTTATATTGTAATTGTTTAACCCTTACCAATTTTCATTCTTCTGAATGCAGTTGAAAACATTCTAGGAAAAGTTACATACATATCCTTACTGTTCCACATTGTTTTTTACTCATTGAATAGCAGATCGCTTCATTTGAGCCAAATGAATTTTTGTATACAAATGAGCCATGCTGTGTGAGAAGGGGGTTTAATGCATCAGTAAAAAGTATCAAAAAGTATCAACCAGGGTCACCCTGCATTGTCCATGTGGCTGTCCGGGGTTGAAACTTTTTGCTTGTAATTTTCTACAAGTCAAAAGACTATTCCCTGTGATTTAGTCAGTTGTCAGACAAAATAGAGTTTATTGATCCATATTCATGTGACAACTTCCGTAGTATAATGCATCACTGAGATGCACTAAACCCCCTTTTGCCAGAGTGTGGCTCAATTAGTTTCAGTGTGATCAAGTCCAATATTTCATGGTCTTGTAATATCACAATCTTTGTTGACAGCTGTTCACCCGCCATGGCGACACTGGTACAATGATCTGATACCACCATACACACGTCCTGTTGACAGACGAACAGCAAGGGAAGAGAGAGAGGCAGAGAGAGAGCGACTGGATCAGCAAAAGAGAGAGGCTTCACTGTTGAGGAAGGAAAGGGAAGAGAGAGACAGAAAGTAAGGAGTAGATATATTATATTAAACTCTTTATCAAATGACAAATATTTAGACTTGTCCAAATCGAAAGTATTTGTAGACGACAGACTAAATGTAGCTGGAATGGGGTAATTGTCTGTTAAAGTGTAGAAAACCTTGTGGGTAAAGAAGGAGGTGCTGGTTACCAGCTTTTTCTCCTTTTCACACAAGGTTTTAAGAAGGCTGATTCCTCACGTGGTTAAAGCTTGGGATTGTAACCGTGTGGTAAAGGGTTGAGGTTTAAGTGATGAAATCATGTGAAATGTATGACAAAAAAAGAAATTCTCTATACAAGCAATGTCTTCATTTGACACGTCTCTTTCAACAAGTCATCTGCTGCTAGACCACAAAAGGTGTATAGTTTTCTTATTTCTTTGTACAGCAGTAATAAAAAGAGCTTTATGTATTATAAAGCTACATTCGCCTAGTGAAAATAATTGTTGTAACTCTTTAGGAAATGACAAAATTTTAGACTTGTTGAAATTGAAGGCATTTGCAGATGACAAAATGTAGCTGAAATGATGGCACATATGACTGTCTCTAAAATTGCAGAAAACCTTGTGTGAACCATCATTTTCTCCTTTTTCCACAAGGTTTTCAAAACACTATTTACTCGGGGTCGCTAAAACTTGGGAATGTGTGGTAAAGTGTTACTAGCAGATATATAAGGGGGTCTGAGACAATGAGACAGTCTAGTTTTTGTGTCAGATTTTCTATGATAAATTCTTTGATGTTTCATTTTATCTTTAAAGAAATGAAAGAGAGAGATATATATATGTGAGTGTGTATGTGTGTGTGTGTGTGTGTGTGTGTGTGTGTGTGTGTGTGTGAGCCACACTCTGGCAAAAGTGGGCTTCATGCATCTCCGTGATGCATTATACCAAGCAAGCCATCACATAGATATGGATCCAAAATAGCCACCTTTTTCAACAACCAACTTAATCAAGATGTTGACTGGTCCTTGGATATATGGACAATTGACAAATTGCGAAAAAAATCAGCCCAGGTCAGCCTGCGCAGTTCGCGCAGGCTGACCTCGGTCGATACTTTTCGCAGATGCATTAAGCCCCCTTTTCACAGAGCATGACTCATATGTTATAAATACTTGTGTACTGATTACTGTTGCCACTAGCTCAGTCTTATCTCTCCTTGAGTCACCAACTGAATCAGAGTGAGTAACTACATCTTGCAAATTTAGAATAACATTATTGCTATCTAAATTAATTGTATTAGCAATTTCAGGTTTTAGCTTAGCTGAAAACGTCGAGGTATTGTCATATAACTGTGGTTGTCTGTTTTCACTGAGCAAAAAATCTGTTATCTTTGACATTTCTGTCATTAATAAAAATATTTACTAAAAAGTTGAACCAGTTGTTTACTACCATCCGAGTTAAATCGGAACCAACATTAGAAGGGCAGGTAACTTTCAAATTATTTTAGACACGGTTAAGCCCCTTTATCAACTTTGAATTTTCTCAGAGAAAGCAACTGTAGTAGATTCTTGGCACCCACATAGGATGCTCCTGTTCACCTTTTGTTTATTATATGCTCTGTACAAAGAATGTTTGAAAGTCCCATATAAGGAAAAAGTAAGATGCTCATTTTATAGATAAGAAACTTTGTTTGCTTTCATGGCATAACATACATGTAGTTTCAGAGACAATTTAACTTTTACACCTTTGCAGAATTTAGTGATAGCTAGCTGCAGATGCAAATTATCACCAAATTGCACTTTTCTTGTCATGTAATAGAACAGTTATTACATAAGCCTTGCTTTGTGAAAAGGGGGTTTAATGCATTTGCAAAAAGTATCAACCCATGTCAGCCTTTGCAGACCACCCAGGGTGATCTGGGTTGGTTTTTGTTTTGTTGTGGGTAAATTGTCTGCATGTCAAAGGATAATTATTCCCTGTGACTCAGATGGTTTGTAAACAAAATGGACCAGTATTTTGTTATAACTTGGTTGGTAATGTGTTGAGAAGATGCATGAAATGCTCTTTTCACAGAGTTCTGTCATATATATTTGAAACAGAAAAAGAGAATGCTTAGATTAAACACAAGTTTTAAACCTTGCACTGATAAATCAACTCTTTACTAAACAAAAAAATTTTAGACCAGTCCAGATTGAAAACATTTGAAGGCAACAAATAAAATTTGCCACTTAAGATTGTATTTGTCCGTTAAAGGGTTGAAAACATGGTGGGAAAAGAAGAAAATGCTGGTTATCCAGCGTTTTCTTCTTTTCCCACAGTGTTTTTAGCATCTATGAAACATGGCATTGTTTAGTAATAGGTAAATGAAATTGATACTTTCAAGGAGTATGAAAAACTCAATGTTTGGAATTGCAATTGTTTTGACAAAGTTGTCGGAAATTGTAAATACAAAACAAGTATACTGCATGTTCTGTGCAGTCTTATCTTTATTTTCACTTTCAGCAAAAATATTGTCATTTCACTTTAAGCAAAAACATTGAAATTCCTATTTGTATGATGATGATAAATACACTTTATATTACAAACATATTCTTTTCATACATCTTCAGTAACTTCTTAATTAATTTTTACTGTTAAATCCTTTGATGATGTTTCTTAGTTGATTCAATCGAGATTAAGATGTAAGCATTAGAATCTGTCATTGCCTTTTCTCTGATGCTATTTGATAGAAAATTCTCAGCAAATAAAAACTTTATCACTTCATGGCAAAAGTTAGATTTTTCAGAGTTAAGTTATATTTAGACTATCAATTCACTGCTCACTTGGGTGGCATCTATGAGAAAGTTGATTATATGAGATTAAATATCAAAAAAATATCTTCTGTATCATTTGAGTTGTTTGTTTAAACAGGAAAGGTGATGAAGAGTTCCTGAAGGTAGCAGCAGCTGAACGACAGAGAGCCCAGTATGAAAAAATGTCCCTGGAGGAAAAATTAGCTGAGGTAGTCTTCATGATTAGTAACATATGAAACAACTGGTCTTGAACAGGGAACAGGTTGAGGATTTACTATTAACTCTTTACCAGACAACAAAGTTTTACACTTGTCAAATGGAAAGTATTTGCAGACAACAAAATAAATGTAGAAAAAGAAAATACTCAATTATTCAATATTCTTGCTATTGACTTTTTCAAGAGTTTTGAAACAGTGTTTCAAAACTCTTGAAAAAGGCAATAGCCTAAGTATGCAAAAATGTAATATGAAATATTTCATATGTAATAAAAATAGCCTAAGTTTTAACAAATCTCCCTGGACTAAAAATTAGCAGAGGTAGTCTTCATGATTGGTAACGTATGAAAAAACTGCTCTTGAACGAGGAGCATTTTACTTTGAGGATTTGCTTATAACTCTTAACTAGATTGCAAAATTTTAGACTGGTCCACATTAAAAGTATTTGCAGATAACAAAATAGATGTAGGAAAAGAAAAAAAAGAAATCCTATTTGTAAACATTTTGGCTATTGCCTTTTTCAAGAGTTTTTAGGCAGTGTTTCATAACTGTTAAAAAAGGCAAAAGCTGAAATTTTGTATAATAGAATGTTTTTTTCTCTTTTGGTTCATTCACTCCCTGACAAATTCATAGAGTTAAAATAAATATGACTCAGATATCAAAATTTTTATTTTATTTTTTTATTTTCAGGAAAGGCGAATGAGAGAGGAAGCTGAGAGACGGGCTAGAGAAGCTCAAGAACAGCTAAATTTAGAAATGGCTGCCAGACAAAGACAGGTACCATAAATCATTACCTTAACCCCTTACTACACAATTCCTAATTTTAAATACCTTGAGGAAGAAGGCTTTAGAAAACATTGTGGAAAAGGGAGAAAATGCTGGTAACCAGCATTTTCTCCTTTTCCCACAATGTTTTCTACCCTATCAAAGACGTCTTCCATTTTGTGAGCCACATTGAAATTGTCATCCTGAACTGCTTTCAGTGTGGACAAGTCTAAAATTTTGTTGTGTGGTATAGAGTTAAGAAAAATTAATTGCAGAAGACTTCGCAAACATACTTATAAAATACCGACTAACAAATGGAATCAAGATTTAATGCATGTTTTGGCAAAAGGAAAAATTTTCTATGTTAGCAATTTCCTATGCTGCACGAATGTGAAAAATGGTCTGTAGTAAGATGAAAACTGTTGCCTGCAGTTGGCATTTTGCTTTTTTTTAGCTGAGCTGTTTTCGAAGAAAATGTCGAGGCATTGCCGTAGCCCTGGCGTCGTCGTTGTTGTCATGTGCAAAATCCTTGACATTTAATTATATCTCTGTTATTACTGAAGATATTTACTTCAAACTTGGACAAGTTAACTATCAAAAGGGGAACCTCTACAACAAGGGCAGATAATCATCAAAGTATTTTGACACAGTTATGCCCCTTTTTCAACTTAGAATATTCACTGAATCAAGCTTTTGTGGCTGAGCGTTGGCACAAGCTTTCGGTGCTCTTGTTTTTGTCTGTCTTACAATTATAAAAATGATCTTGACAGTTCAATTAGAATATTTCGGATAATTATGTTTATACAGAAGACTAATGCTCCTGCATACAGGTTAATCTAGAATAAACACAAACTTTAAAGACCGTAAGGAAAAGGGCTTTTGAAAAAAATGTGGGAAAAGGGAGAAAATGCTGGTAACCAGCATTTTCTTCTTTTCCCACAATGTTTTGTAAAATTTCAAAGACAGAAATCAACTTTTGAGCTACACTGAATTTGTTGTCTACAAATGCTTTCAATTTGGTCTAGTCTAAAGTTTTGTCATTTAGTAAAGAGTTACTTCAAAGTCTAAATATAGAATTGTTTCTCTGTCCACAGCCTTCCAGACCACCTTCAATGTACAGTGTTACCTCTTATGTCAGGTGAGTGAGTAACTTATTTTATGTTTTGTTTGTTCATATCTTGGTGGTCAGTGCACCTACATATGTGTTTCTTGGCTTTCTTAAATCAGTACTGACACAACTTTCCTTCCAAGCTGCTGACTACATTTCTGACATGCATCAGAGGTGAGAGGTGAAAAGTCGAGAGGAGGAATGTTTGCCTCAACCGGGTATTGAACCCACAACCACTAGCTCACAAGGCAGATACACTAACCACTGAGCTACCTGGCTGGGATATTTTATGTTTGAGCCATGCCCTGGCCCTTTAACTCTTTACCACACAATGATGACTTTTAACGACCCTGAGGAAGAAGCCTTTTGAAAACATGGTGGGAAAAGGAGAAAATGCTGATAACCAGCATTTTCTCCTTTTCCCACAAAGTTTTCTACCCTATCAAAGAAAAATTACGCCATTTGAGCCACTATGAAAATGTCGTCTGCAAATGCTTTCAATTTGGGTAGGTCTAAAATTTCGCCGTGTGGTAAAGGTTTAATGGATCTCCATGTTGCATGATACAAAGCAAGTCATCACATAATTATAGATCCATAAAATCCATTTAGTCTGACAATTGACTGGATCTTGAGTTAGATTGGTCCTTTGACATGCAGAAAATTTAACAGGCGCAAAACTTTTAGACCCATGTCTGCCCGCATGTTGATACTTTTTGCTGATGCTTTGAGCCCCCTTTTCACAGAGTATGGCTTGTTTATATAACAACACTCCTCCTCCCTAGAATGCTGAGGACAGGCGCACAGTTGGTAACATACAGGGTTTTAAACCAAGGGTTTGCTGGTTCAAATCCCCAGCCCAAATTCTTTGGAAAGATTAGTGAAAGTCACTGCAGTAGGATTCTTTCCTGTCTTACTGCTGATCATTGTTTTATCAATGCTTACATTGGAAAGCAGCCAGTGGCTTAGCAAAAATGTTGTGCAAAGTACTGCAAAGGAAACTCCACGAAAGCATGGATAGGTGCACTGGCTGTGATATAACTGAAATAATTTTGAAAGCAGCGCTAGAAACCATGTGAGTACACATCCCCTTTCCCATTGAAGCTAGGGGGATGTTTTGAATGTGGACAGGTCTAAAGTTATTTTAAATGTAAGTGGCAGGTAAATGTAATTTGCTTTTAATTCTTTGCCTGGCAACAAAATCTTAAACTTCAGCAAATTTAAAGCATTTGCAGAAAAAAAAATAAATATGGCTCAAATAATGAGATTTGGTCTTTGATATGGTACAAAACATTTTTGAAAAAAGAAAAAATTGCTGTTAATCAGCATTTTCTTGTTTTTTAACAGTGTTCTCAAATGCCTTTTTTTCATCAGATGGTTGAAAAATGGAATTGATTGGTAAAAGGCTAGCATAGGCCAGACTGTACATATACATAGATTTTTATTTAAGAAATAATCTTCTTTCTGTCGTGGTTTATCATTCAGTAAACCACAGTTTCGAGTTATGAGGCACAATATTGTAAAATCGTGGATGCGGACTGTATTCCATTGAATAAACTACGGCTGTTCCACGTACTTCCTAAAACAAAACCCTACTGCCCAGAGGTAAATATGAAAAGAATCAAAATTTCAATATAACCTTTGACATCAAACACAACATAAAAAAACGCACCTCTTTACTGTTATACTTTCTCCCTTTCAAATGACATAGAAGAATGAATGTATTGTTAAGCATTGGAGCCGTAGCTGCTTCAAATGCTCTGAATATTACTCCACCCACTCCCAATCGCATTTCCAATGCAACACCGGTCAATTTTGAATTAACCTTCAACTTGAAAAGACACTTTATTTACATAAGTTTACCGGTAACATTTCAAATAGTTCCATCGTTGTCAATTTTTACCAAACAGTTAATATCAGTAAATCCTTGGGGATTTTCCTCCCTCTTGGTCAAGGAATGGAAAATGACGATTTGTTTACTTGAAGTAACATTGATAAATATCGGAGGGCAAAGACATGGAACAGCCAAAGGCGACTTACTTTATACGGTATGACGTCACTCTGTATAGAATGACGTAGATTTTATCACGCTTTTGTTGAACTGTGTATATAGAGCCGAATTCACGTGTCATGTTAGAATAACTCTTTATCAAACGATATAATTTTAGATTAGTCCAAGTTGGAAGCATTTACAGACAACAAAATTAATGTGACGCAAAATTAGTATTTGTTTTGGGAAGGGTAGAAAACATTGTGGGAAAAGGAGAAAATGCTGGTTACCAGCATTTTCTCCTTTTCCCACAATGTTTTCAGAAGACTTCTTTCTCAGGGTTGTGAAAACCTGGGATTGTTTGGTAAGGGGTTAAAGAGTATCACAATTTTATCCCGAATAATATTTTTCCAGTCGGGTGCTGTTTGCCCCACCCCCATCACAAGTGTCCTATCAATCAATACAACCAGAGCCTGTTGTAGTACCAGATACAAAACGCACACCCACGCCTGCGGCTTCTCCCACGCAGCAGTTCAACATGGCCATGAAAGACTTCTTGCAGAAAATTGCGCAAGCTCAAAATAAAAGTAAGTTTGAAGTTATTGGTGTGATTATTGTTCAAAATCATATTTTTCTTCTTAGCTCTTTACTATACAATCCTGTATCTTCACAACCTTTAAAAATAAGCCTTTTGAAAACATTGCTGGTAACCAGCATTTTCTCCTATTCCAACAGTGTTCACAAACAGATGGAATGAGAGTCAGCGGGAAAAAATCTGTATCCACCCAGGGTCAAATATGGTCCCAAATATGGTGTAACATCATAACCTGTGTGAGGACTACTTTTGGCATGGGTTCTGATTTGATTGGTCAAAATGTTATACATGTATTACAATATTCATCCGCCATTCATAAAAAAAAGTTCTCCCACTAAAGTTGTATTTTTTTGTTTCTTATCATGAACTTGTTCATAGGTGCAACATTTTTATTAAACTTTGTAGGTATATAATAACAGGAATATGATGTGGTGATAACTTTCTTGGGGCTTGTCTTTGCTTCTTGCTGGGTAAGAGAAATTTTGAAATCTGGCATGGGTCTTGCAAAATATCACATTTTGCCATACAGCTTGAAGCAAAAATAAGCCTTAGGAAAGTTCCTACAACATAGTGCCAAGCCCAGTTATGCAGTTGGTAGCATTTAGGACTTGAAACCAAAGGGTCGCCGATTTGAATTCTCAGCTCGGCCACTTTCTTTCCTTGGGTTGGTGATAGTTATTGCAACAGGATTCATTCCTCTGTCACCGCTGATTATTGGTACACAATCATTACGTGGGAAAGTGGTCAGTAGCTTGGGAAGGATATTATGTGAAGTGCTGGTAAAAGAAACTCTAGGATAGCATAGATTGGTGCACTGGCTGCTGCAATATAGCAGAAATAATGTTGAAAAAGGCGTGAAACACCTTGAAGAAAAAACAGTAGTACATAGTATTCTGTATCTTTTTTCAGTTGCTCATGCTGATGGTGCAGAAAAAGATATACTGGACAAGAAAACAGAGGGATATCTACATCAAAATATCAGGGATATTAAACAGGCCCAGGTAATGTATCTCTTTTTACCAAACGACCAAACATTAGCCTTGTCTAAATTGAAAGTATTTACTTACTTACTTAATCCTCTTTGTGCTGAGCTGCACATAGGGCCTTTACCACTTTGATGTATCCTTGGACCATTGCCGTACCTGACCCCATGACCAATTTTAGTTTCTAAATTGCTTTATTGAAGGAGTGTCTCCAGCTTTCTTGCAACCTTGGCTATTTTGCTTTTTTGGTTAAGGGTCCGCACATTTCAGCACCCAGCTTGACATAACTGTTTGGGATAAAGAATGTCCATCTGTCTGATTGGCTTTGGCTGTCATCCTTCATGTATCCATGTTCTTGGACAACTTATTTTCTTCCTTTCTTTGCTTCTTGTTCACTGATAATAGTTTCTGTAGCAGTGTTCTTTATATTGGGTAGGGTCACTAGCCATGCACAGAACCCTCCTTCTTTCTCATTCGTGCTTGGAACCAGCCATGGCAGAATTAACTGAAAGCATTTGCAGATAACAAATTAAATGTGAGTCAAACAATGGTTTTTGTCTATGAAAAGGTAGAAAACATAGTGGGGAAATAGAGAAAATACTGGTGACCAGCATGTGCAAAATTTCAACGGCTATTGTTTTGGCTTATTTGCACAGATTGAGCTGTTTGGTCGAAAGTTTGAGCCAGGAGAGTTCGACCGCATGCCACCGGCAGAACAGCAGGAGAAGAGTGATAGAATGATGAACATCATTCAACAATGGCGAGAGGAGAGGAGAGCCGAGGAGCTGAAACAGAACAGAGCATGACCTGACAACAGACAGTGGACCGGGGCTAACAAATGATTAGAAGCAGTGCCCATTTTCATGAAAAATTTTAAGTCTCCTATTTTTCTCAAATAGACACACTAAAGGACCTTTTGCAATCAGTCTAGATCAAGATCAGACTGCACAGAACGTGCAGCCTGATCTTGGATCTACACTGGTAAAGAGATAATTTTCCCCCAAAATAACTTTGAAATAGCAATATTTGGATTTGTTACTATTCAATGGAAAGTTTTGTTTCACTTATTTAGCAGATTAAAGGTTAAGTTGAGTTCATTATTTGAAAAGGGTTAACCAGCATGATAACACTTTCATTACCTTCTCAAATTTTGAGCTGACACAATGTTTCAGACTTAACTCAGCAAAATGATGGAAAGTCCGTAAACTGACTTAATCCTTTACCACACAATGACGACTTTTAAGGACCCTGAGGAAGAAGCCTTTTGAAAACATGGTGGGAAAAGGAGAAAATGCTGGTAACCAGCATTTTCTCCTTTTTCCACAAAGTTTACTACCCTGTCAAAAAAATTCGATCATTGAGCCACTATGAAATTGTTGTCTGCAAATGCTTTCGATTTGGATAGGTCTAAAATTTTGCCATGTGGTAAAGGGTTAAGTCCCTTTATTTTGCTGAGATCAGTCTGACACATTGAGCAAAATAAGAGACTTAAGTTTTTAAGTGAAACAGGGCCCAGACATTATAATTATTAATGAGACAGAGGGAGAACTTTAGGCTGATTGGGAACTTGTTTTTTGTTGTACAACATTTCTTTTTAGGCCTGCCTTATTTTCACACAGGGATCTGACATACAATTTAACAGTTAGTCGACATGGGATGATAAATATTTAGAAAAAATTCTTATGTAAGACCTGAAAACATTGGGAATAAAAGGAAATAAATGTTTTTTCAAGCAGTGTCACATTTTAAGCAGTAGCAGAATTTTCTTGGATGTGGTCAGGAATCGTACATATATAATCCCAAATATGGTGGAAAACTTTGTGATTATCGGCCTTGTCTCTCTTTCTTATTCAGTGGCTGTCTGGCAAAAGGGGTTGAATGCATCTCCATGATGCATCAAACTAAGCCAGTTATCATATGATTATGGCTCCATAGAATTCACTTTGTTTAATAAACAACTGAGTTATGAGGTAGACTATTCCATGGGCATGCAGAAAATTACCAGAAGCAAAAAGTTAGTCATTGGTCTGCCTGTTCGGACTGCTCAGGCTGACCTGGGTCCATATTTTTTACAGATGCATTAAACCC
This sequence comes from Hippopus hippopus, assembly GCA_946811185.2. Lineage (NCBI taxonomy): Eukaryota > Metazoa > Mollusca > Bivalvia > Cardiida > Cardiidae > Hippopus > Hippopus hippopus. Next base: position 3,716,392 of record OX328109.1, read on the forward strand.
CCTTCTACTACAGAGCGTGGCTCAATTTATAAATTTTGTTCAAAAATCTCTTTTGCTAGGGTTAATCACTGCATCATGTAGTTAAAATTCATTTCTTCAGTGAAAATCAAGCAAGACAAACATATCAGTGCATTTCAGGTTAGGATTTTTTCTTCAAATAAAATTTTATTGTTTATTTATCTGTAGTCATTACTGTTTTTGTCAAGTTTTCATTTGGTTTCTTTAAGTCACTTATTATCATGCCATGTATTATATATTAAAACATTGTGTTATTTATATGACAAAAAGTTTCCGTCCAACATGGAATGAAAACTCGGCCAATACGAGAAAAACTCGGCCAATATCGAGCAAAACAAACCCAGTATGACTGAGTCAGTATCAAATCCAACATTGACAACAAATCCTGACTGTTAAGTTTGAGTTAATACTGCAGACCTCGAACCTGTAACTTGGCCAAACCAACTTACTTGATTAATAACAGTGCACTAATATTATTTATTTATTGCTGTGATTTTATGCATCACATATCATCTTATTAGCTTGGCTGTTTTCAGAGAAAACCCAAGGTATTGACATAGCACTGTTGTCTTCTGCATCAGCGTCATGCAAAAACAGTTGACATTTCCTGATATCTATGTCATTACTGAAGATATTTACTGCAAACGGGTACAAGGTGTTAACTATTGAAATAGGAACCCATCCAACAGAATACGTATTCACCAACCATTCTTATTTTATTCTTAGTCAAATTCTAGATTTAGAACGTAACACAACTTCTGATTGGCTAAACCAAATAGGTGGTTTCAAATTTAGAAAATTCTTGAGAATAAAGCTAAGAATAATTTTAAGAACGGTTAGGGAATATAGACCCTGAAGGGTAGGTAACTCTCTCAATACTTTTTAATTCAAATACTTTTGACACAGTTATGTCCCTTTTTTTGACTTGGACGTTTCACTGAAGAAGCTACTCCAGCTGTGCGTTGGCACCTGCATGGGGTACGCTTGTTATAAGTGAGCCATGCTTTGGCAAAAGGGGGTTTAGTTCATCTCGTTCATGCATCAGACCAAGCAAGTGATCATGTAAGTATGGATCCATAAAATCCATTTTGTCTGACGACCGATTGACCCCTGACGTAGAATGGTCCTTTGACATGCAAAAAATTGACCAATAGCAAAAAAGTTTTGACCCAGGTCAGCCTGCACAGACTGTGCAGGCTGACATGGGTTGATACTTTTTGCAGATGTGTTAAACCCCTTTGCACAGGACATGGCCCATTTTATCTGTCTTGCGGATGTCATAGCTGGTTTTATTGAATTTATCTTGAACTGGCTCACAAAATATCGTCCATTGTCAATTTATTTATTACTGTGACTTTGTCACGGCAGCATATATCATTTTATTATTACTGAATTATATATTTTCTGTTTTATTATTTTTTTTTTTTTCAAGCTATTTGTTGAAAGATAATAAACTTTTTTTTTCTATTAAGTTTAAACTCCATCTCTCTCATTTTCAAACCCAAGTCTGGTTAGATGGATTTTAACGTTCTAGGCAAGTTGCCTAGAGGTTGAGTTTGAATCCTAGCTTAGCCTAAAAATCTTCACAATGGAGTTCATTGGGACATGATTTAATTTTTTTCTCACTGCAAAACAGTTTTTACCTTGTTTTACGGCAATGAATAAAAGATCAATTTGATTCGTTCAATATATTTACTGCGGTACTAAAATTTCTATCTCACGGTGGGAATAGAAAAAAATGTCCACCTCCAAAGTTTCAACCTTAATTACTTCCTTAATATTTATCCGTTTCTTCCATTCCATATATTGGATTGAAGATATATTACCGTAGAGCACGGTGAAATTAACGACATTTTCCGTCTTAGTTTAGAAATATTTGAAAAATACTGAAAACTGATGGGGGGTAATGTATGGTAGCTAATAGAGTTGGACACCATGTCTTGTAATATTAGGTTTTAGAAGGCGAAGTTTGCCAAAATTCCACCAGCTGGCATAGCTGTAGTGGTAGAGCGTAGGACTTGTAAACACCAGGGGTACCTTTCACTAAACTGCGTAGATTTACGCATTTTTCGGGGGAATTAATATACACACGTACGATCACTGTTCTATCCAAAGATATGAAGTAACGTAAAGTTATGCAAATATATACTCAAATCGTAAAGTTATGCAGTTCAGTGAAACTTGTTTCCCGACTTGATGCTTGCTTACAAAAACTGAGAACGCGAATTTCGTGCGTATGCAGTTTAGTGAAAGGTACCCCAGGTTTTGGGTCATATAAGGGTGTGGGCTCTAGCTCCACAACTGACCATCTGAAAGTACTAATAGTCTTTCGGATGGGACATTAAACCGAGGTCTCGTGTGACGGTGCTATACACCGAGTACGTTAAAAAACCAGGCGTAACTTAGGATGGGTTTCGTCCTGTATCTTGCACTCTCCCCCCTAACAAAACTAACAGCATTCCTGGGGCATCGCCCATATGTGTAACCGGTGTCGACGATAAATAAACGCAAATTCAGTCAGTTGCCAGAATTCCAAGTGCCTTTGATAAGAAGGCTACAGGTCTAGAGAGCTTGACTCTATACCAAACGACAAAATTTTAGACTTGTCCAAACTGAAAGCATTAGCAGACGAAATATTATATGTGGCTCAAATGATGGAATTTGCCTTTGATAACGTAATAACATTGCGGGTAAAGAAGAAAATGCTGGTTACCAGCAAAGACTATAATCAATCCTCGGAAAGAAATTGGCCGAGCTGGGCATTCGAACCAGCCACCTCCTGTTCTCAAGTCCTGTACCCTACCGACTGCGCTACCGGGGCTCGGCGAGAGACAGACAGACAGACAGAAACCTTAAAAACTTAAAGACAGAAACCTTAAAAACCTAAGCAGGCATTCAACTTTACACCCAGCTTGTTAAAAGAAAAAATAAAAAAAGGTGAAATAGCGGATAGCAGTGTGAGAAAAAACCATCAAGTATACAAAAAATATTATAATAATACATGAATTACCGAATATTTCTATTGTGTCTAATAATTCCTAACAAAAACTTATTACCGCTGCCTATAACAAAGACTCGTTAAACCGTCTAATTCGCTTGCAAAAATGCTTTTGTCCAATAAAACTATTAACGCCATTTTGAAAAACAAAATACGCAAGGCTACACCTTTCTTATGTTAGGTCAACTTTTGAGGTTCTTTATCGTCTGTTTATAGGGATTTGTTTGTTTACCATTAATTTTCAGCTCCAGTGTCGAAAAAGAAAGGCTTTTGCAGACGGCATAGATCAAGATCAGACTGCACAGAACGTGCAGTCTGATCTTGGATCCATACCGTCCAGTTTTTTTTTTTTTTTTTTAAGTCAAGCCTACTGTATATGATAGAAATCTTTGTGAGTTTCTACAGATTGTATTTTTTCATTTTTTAGCTATCGAAAGGGGTCAATTTTAAATAGTTTACGCTGAAAAAGTAAAACTTGGAGTGTCTTTGGGCAAGATACTTCAGAACCCTGGTCTAGGACTGGTGAAAACCAGGACATAGATGACTATGTGAGCTGTCGCCATGATATGACTGAAATAATATTGAAAGAAGCGTAACACACCATTCAATCAATAAATAAAAGATCAAACTGCACGGAACGTGCTGTCTAATCGTGGATCTACATCATTTACTCCCTTATTTAACCCTGCAACACACAATCCCAGGTTTTAACGACCCAGAAGAAAAAAACTCTAAGAAACAGTTGTGGGTAAAGGAGAAAATGCTTGTAGCTGGGTAAAAAAGAAAATGCTGGCTACCAGCATTTTCTCCTTTTTCCCACAATGTTTTTCCATCCCACCTAAAACATTGTTCAGTATTTAAATCAAATTCATTTTATTGTCAGCTAATGCTTTTGAATTTCGAAAAGTCTAAAATTTTGTCGTCTGGAAAAGAGTTAATCTTTCTGAGAAAAAAAAGTCCCACTTGCAGTAAGTCTGTGTCTGCGCCGATGAAAGAAAAAAAGGAAAAAGAGTAGGTCTAGTTTGCGTCGTTTTGGCGACGAAAGATTTATATCTTTACCAAAACGAGTAGATTTTGGTCTAAACCTAGTTGATAGCTTTTGTAGACGACAAATAAAATGTATTAATAATTGATCTGGTCTGGTTTTGAAATGGTAGAAAACATTGTGGAAAAAGGAATGAAATGCTGGTTACCAGCATTTTACCCCTTTCCTTTAATGATTTCAAAAGCCTTTTTCCACAGGGTGGTTAACTTACATGTCTTGTATGAGAAAAGGTTAATTTATACGAGCACTGTATCGTTCAGCCGTTTTTCTTTAAATCTATTTTTTTTTTATACTACTCATGAAACTGTAGCAGTAAAAGAAAGAGAACAGAAAATTTACAATAGCAAAAAGTTTCGACCCGTGTCAGCCTGCGAGGACTGCGCAGGCTGACACGGGTCGACACTTTTTGCAGAAGCATGAAAACCCCTTTTTCACAGAGCATGGCTCATCTGTGTTTGATTCGAGCCATGTCACCTGGAGCGAGAGTGTAAACAAACGAAAAAAAAACAATGCTACTTGACCTGTTGGTCCCACAAAGGTATTTCAAGAGCTTAACGGGGCCTTGTACTGCTCAGTGGTAAAGTGTGGAACTCGTAATGTGAAGACCCCGGGTTCGAGCCTCACCGGGAACACTGGAATTTTCATGGGAGTGTCTCAGGGCAAGACACTTCTGAGCCCCAGCGTAGTATATTGAAACCAAGGACATACATGTGTAAATACTTGAGTTGTCGCCGTGTTTTGACTGAAATTACAACGTATGTTAATAGCGGCGTAAAACATCGATCAATTAATCAATCAATCAATCAGTCGATCAATCAATAAACCAATCAGTGCTTTTCAGCTGAAATGAAAAAAAAAAGTGATCGTTTCTCAAAACCAATTACTCCTTTTTCCCAAATGTTTCCCAAGCTGACAACCGCCAGTGGCGATAAATATTGCATTTTTATTGTAATGGGTGAAGGGCATACTAGATACTTATATGTTATATGGCCTGCAACACGCGAAATGGGGCATTCGGACATTTGCGTAAAGTGTCGTTCTGGATCAGCCTGCGCGCTCCGCGCAGACTGATCCGAAACGACACCTTCCGTTTTTATGTAATTTTCTGTTTTGATTAGTCTACTGTGGGACAAAATCTAGCGTTGTCGTAAAGTGCCGTCCCGGATTAGCCTGCGCAGATTGCGCAGGCTGATCCGAGACGACACTTTACGCAAATGTTCGAATGCCCCTTTTCGCGTGTTGCAGGCCAATTGTGAAAGAGCAAATAATCGAAAACCAAACACATATTCTATCTAGTAACTGAAGCGTCTTCACTCTTGTGCGGAGTCGCACATACTTACCGGCTCAAAGTATATCTAATTTAGTTTTAACGATAATCCGACGTTTTCATAAAGATCACTTTATTTATTTATCTTATTATTTCATAAGCTGTAGTGTTGGGGACATAGGCCTATTTATGCGATTTTTTTGGGGAGATGAGACGGAAGTTAAAAAAAAGGAATCTATAGAAATGGTAAGTTATGTATTACTTTTAAAAGAGCATTTATCTGTTTAATAAAAACGATAACTGCGAGTCTTTGGATGACATTGAATTAAGAAAAAAAAGAATTAATTGAAATGGTACGTTATGCATTAATTGTCTTAAGTTATGTATTTGTGTTGAAGAAACGGGAATGTCGAGTTTGAAGATAAATAATTTTCAAAAGGTTAGTTATGCATGAAATTACTTACAGGTAGTATAAGTGTAGAAAAAAAAAAAACTATTGCATGTTTTTAGATAAAATAAAAGAAGGAATTCATTGAAAATGGATAGTTGTGAATTTTCATACTAAAGGTTTGTATGTTATAAAACAAAACACATCTTAATTGATATTGCACGGGAAATTTGGCAATATTAAATTTTACATTTGCATTTATTTCTTGATAAATACGTGTATATTTAGGGTATTTTTTATATGTCGATGTATCCATTGCAGCACTTTATTAAAAAAAGAACAGTTGTGATTTTTTTTTTCTAGAACAATTTATAATTGAAATATTCTGAGAGTTTGTACCTATTCTGCATATTTAGTAAACAAGAAATTTATCAACCTTTTCAATGCCACAGGCGAAAATGGTAGCCTTTGCGGACAGCATAGGTCAAGATCAGACTGCACAGAAGGTGCAGTCTGATCTTGGATCTATACCGACCGCTTATTTAGTCAAGCCTATACAATGGAACCAAAAAGAAAAACCAAACTTTTTGAATTACGGTGAGTTATATTTTCAGCCGTTAAAAGATTTCTACTTTATATAATTGAGCCATGCTCTGATGAAAGGGGGATTAATGCATCTGCAAAAACTATCGACACAGGTCAGCCTGCGCATTCTGCGCAGGCTGACCTGTGTCAAAACTTTTTGCTTTTGGTATAAACTCTGAAAAGTATGAAAAAATGTAGTATAGTGTATAAAAAGTTAAAAATCATGTTTGAAAATGATGAAATTGCTCGTGGTGAGCATTTTTTCCAATCTGTTAAATTGTTGTCTTCAAATGTTTACCTCTTTCCATACCATAGACGACACTAGAGGCTTTTTTTGGACTGTGTAGATCAAGATCAGACTGCACAGAACGTACAGTCTGATATCTGATCTACACTGTCTACTGCTTTATTCTAGATTATGATCAAACTGTTTCTTGATCTTGCAGCAGAACTGTATTTGTAGCCTTTGAGAAAATGCAATTAATTTTTAATCAGTAAATGAAAGAGTTAAGAGGGCTCGCTTTATTGAAATAAAGATTTAAAGAGACAGCGTTAGATGATAATTCATCAACCCTTAGCCAAACAACCTCGAGTTTAAACGATCCCAGGAAAGAAAGTTTTATATAAAACATTACAGGAAAATTCTGGTAACAAGCATTTTCTCTTTTACCCACAATGTTTTCTATCCTTTCAAAGATAAATCCCGCCTTTTGAGCACATGTATTGGTCGTCTGCAAATGCTTTGAATTTGGACAAGACCAAAATTTTGTTGTTTGGTAAAGGTTAAACCCTATACCACACAATCTCGCCTTTTAACGACCCCGAGAAGCAGGTCATTTGAAAGCATAGTTGGAAAAGGAGAAAATGCTGGTAACCAGCATTTTCTCCTTTTCCCACAATGTTTTCTAGACTATCTGATTCAAATCCCATCATTTGTGCCATATAAATTTTGTCGTCTGCAAGTGCTTTCAAATTGGACCAATCTTAAATATTGTCGTTTGATAAAGGGCTAAGAACACTATACTACAGGAATTTTGACATAATTACTGAAATTTGAATCCTTTTGGAAATCAAATGGGAGTTAATTATGGGACATTTTTTGACATTTAGCAGCAATCTAATTACTCTTCCGTCTTACTTCATTTTTTTTCCATTCTCACCCAATTTCAGATTATTTCTGATTTAATGTGTCTAGAGTTAAAGTTTAAAGACCTGCCATGGATTTTAAAGTTTTACTGAACTGAGAAAACATCGTGCCAAGTGGTAAAATTACTCGTACCTTAAAACGTCATTGCTTCTCACAGAGTTATCACGGGGTGCTTAAACTCTGATTTTTTTTAGCCACAAGATCCTTCGCGTTCTAGCAACACAGGGGTTAGTGGATCTTCGTAATACATTATTTGATCAAGTCATCACATAATCATTTACGAAAGCAAGTCTTTTAAATTCGTGTCATAAATCGGCTCGGAAGGGCCCGCAGAATAGATATATCCACACTTTTGACCAATCACAAATTACTATTTATTAATTCGTGAATACCAATATCTAAAGTAGGTCAAAAGCTACACCTAACGTTACTCTCCGAGACATACTCTAAGATAAAGGGGGAAAAAGTCGATCAAACTAAAGTAGTACCCATCATGGTTTAGAGTCGCAATTTTTTGTAAATAATCAAAGCACTTATGGTAATGGCTACTTAAGGTCAAGCACTTTGCTACAACGACCAAGTCTATAGAAAAGAACTTTATTTGAAAACAAGCGGTCTATAATTGAGCCATCCTCTGGAAAAAGGGGGCTTAATGCCTCTCCGTGATGCATTATAAATACCAAGCAAGTCATCACATAATTATGGATCCATAAAATCCATTTTGTCTGACAACCGACTAAATCATGTGATATACTGGTCCTTTGACATACCAAAAATTCACCAAAGGCAAACGATCTCGACTCATTTCAGCCTGCACGAACTGCGCAGGCTGACCTGGGTCGATATGTTTTGCAGATTCATTAAGCCCCCTTTTCATTGATTACGGCTCAATTATAACAAGAGAGATTTGTTTGCTTTCCTAAAATGTTACTGGCAGCAGATCTTTTGTCTTATTTCCGTAAAGGTCTCAGATTTTGTCCCGCCATTGTTTTTATGATTACTTTGCTTTTTACTTTCCTCGTAGTGACCTTGACATTTGTGTATACATGTACTCACAATTCATGGCCCATATCAAACATACCTTTTTAAAGCCCCAGTAACGGGCAAAAAGTAAACATTGTTGGTGTTAAAACGCATTTAAATCGTGAGTCACATCATACCATATAAAAGTATGGAAATTGTTGTTAAGATGACATTCTGTTATTGTACGGTCGGTCCAAGAGTTAGTCGCTGGCAGAAAATCTAATTTTCAAAGTAGGTCAAAAGTTGCAAGGTCGCTCTATCTTTTGTTTACTTTTTACCTAGTTTTAAAATTCACTCAGGAAACACATGCGTAGTGTACTGACCGCCGTAATATGACCTAAGCTGTTAAAACGGCGTTAAACTCCAATTCAATCAACCGATCGATCGATCAATCAATCAATCAATCAAAATTCGTTTTTCTGCCGGAGACTAACCCTTGAACTGACTGTACAATAACAGACTATCATCTTCACAATCATTTCCATACTTTTTAAAAGATATGCTTTAAATTCTAATGCATTTTTACACGCCACTGTTTACTTTTGGCCGCTACTGATTCATGCTATGTGTAATGGGGGCTTAATAGAATCTGTAAAAAGTATCGACCAATGTCAGCCTGTGCAATCTGCGCAGGCTGACATTGGTCGAAACTTTTTGCTTTTGGTAAATTTTCTACATGCCGAAGGACCATTCTAACTCCAATATTATTTCAATTATAAGGCAGCGGCCAGTTCACCTATCCATGCTTTCCTGTAGTTTCTTTTACCAGTAATTTGGACAATATTCTTCCCAAGCTACTGGCCCCTTTTTCCCATAACCATTGTCTTGACAATAGTCAGCGGTGAGAGAGAAATTAATCCTGTCGCAATGACTATCATAAATCCTCGGAAAGAAATTGGCCCTGCTGGGTGTTCGAACCAGCGACCCCCCTGTTCTCAAGTCCTCCACGCCACCGACTATGCTACCGGGGCTCGGCAGATAAAGTGTTTAGCCTAACAGGTAAAATAAATTTGATTTCAATGAAGAAAAGCATCGATCTTCACAAATCCGAAAATCAATTTTTTGAAGTCTTCTGAAAATCAGTTATTTTAGAAAATCGTCACTTCTTAATCAGATTGTAAATCGATACTAGATCTACAATTTCCTTTCAAATTCATTGTCGGTGTAGTAATGCTATTTTAAAGTCCCAATAGCGGCCAAAAGTGAACAATGCGGATGTTAAAATGCAGTCTGATCTTGTTCTAGGCTGTCCACAAAAGCTTCTGGTGTCGGCTATGATATGGAAAGAGTTAAACCTTCTCTGGTTTTCTTTGAAGTATTGAAATCGCCCTTTTCACCATTTGCTGAACGCTTAGCTTTTACAATTGTCCCACTTTAAAACATTTACAGATACATATTAAAGTGTGGTATAATTATGTTTGTGAAAATGGCAGGAAACTTTGTGGGAAAAGGAAAAATGATGCTGGCTTACGAGCATTTTTCTCCATTTCTCACAGTGTTTTCAAAGGCTTTCCTCCGCAGGATCGTGAAAAAATCATGTAACAATTTGGTAAAGGTTTCACAATTATCTGTATATTTAACAAAATGGCATACAAATATTACAATATTCGCCCTCTCCGCTCATTTATATGTGCAGAGTATTTACTTTGGGTTATTTCTAACTATCTCGCTAATTATTTGGTTTAAATGCAAACCCTTTATTCTTCCTGTCGACTGGCCTATAGATATCAAAACCCACTTAGCCTTAAAGGCCAAATAGCAGCCAAAAAATAAAAGCAGATGTTAAAATGCATTTAAATTTAAACCATACCATTTAAAAATATGGACAATATTGTGAAGGTGACAATCTGTTATTGTGTGGTCGGTCCAAGTGTTAGTCGCTGGCAGAAAAATGGATTTTAAGATCAGGCTAAAAATAAACAAAAGAAAGAGTGACCTGGCAGGTTTTAACGTTCTTTTGAAATTAATTTCTCTGCCAGCGACTGACACTGAGACCGACCGTACAATAACAGATTGTCATCTTCACAATAATTTCCATACTTTTAAATGGCATGATTTAAATTGAAATGCCTATTAAAACCCGCTTTGTTTACTTTTGGCGGCTATTGCAACTTTAAAGGGGCACTGGCAAGATTCTTTGTCTCTATGCCCGTCCGTCTGTCTATTTTCTCTTTATGTCCGTCTGTCTCTCATCCTGCATGCCTGAAAGCAGAAATAGGCCTGAGAAACACGTATATATGTCAGTTAATGGCATGAATTATGTGTATATTTCTATATCGAAAAGAAAAGCTTTTAAAAGAGATTACCCTTTACCCCCTCGAGGAATAAATGCAGCAGACTGCTTTCAAGAAACATTGTCACGAAATATAGATCCTCAAACTGAATCATGTGTTCGAAACATTGTGGTAAAAGGAAAAAAATGCACACTACAAGCATATTTTTCCTTTTGTCGCAGTTATATTTTCGAAAATGGCATCGTGCAAGGCGGAAGAAAAAATCGTCTGCAGTGGGTGGTGTGTTTGACTCTTTTACCAGACGACAAAATTTTAGATTGGTCCAAATTGAAAGAAGCTGCAGACAACAAATCAAATATGGCTTAAATTGTAGGATTTTTCTTTGAAAGGTCAGAAAACATTGTGTGAAAAAGGAGAAAATGCTGGTAACCAGCATTTTCTCCTTTTCCAACGATGTTTTCAAAACCATTCTGTCACTAGGAAAAAAAAATGATATTTACTTAGTACAGTGTTTAGAGGTCGCTTTCATTTAAAGATCTAGTTCTTCTTGAAATAATAGAACCAAGTGTAACTGCCATTTAGGGATATATTTGCTTAGTTTAACCTTTTACCAAACGACAAAATTTTGGACATGTCCAAATTCAAAGCATTTGCAGACGACATAATATTAAATGCGATTCAAATGATGGAATTTGTAATGAAAGGGGCTTTTGAAAACTTTGTGGGAAAAAAGAGAAAATGCTGGTTACCAGCATTTTCTCCTTTTCCCAATGTTTTCAAACATTTTTTACTTACGGTTGTTAAAACAGGAGATTTTTATTCAAAGGTAAACTAGTTATTCTTTAGATAATAGAATCTATTATAGCTGCCATTTAGAGATATATTTACATAGTTTTATGTCTGCTTTCCCATTTTATTTCTTTATTTCAAGTGAAATTTTATGTCATGATCGTGTTTGACATATCTATATATTTTTTGTCTGTGTTTTCTTAGGGTTTTATCTCTTCTCTTTTAGTTAATTAGTAACTCGTACAAATGACAAACATTTAGTCGCGTCATATTTGAAAGCATCTGCAGATGAAAAAAGTAAATGTTCAGATTATAGAATTATTTCTTTCAAAGTGTGGAGGGAAAGATTGTGAAAAAATAAATAAATAAATAAATAAATAAATAAAAAATGCTGGTCACTAGTACAGTTTTCCTAATCCAACAATGTTTTCAAAAAGCCTTCTTACCGAGGGTCTTCAATACTCGGCATTGATTGGTAAATAGTTAAATAAGATAATTATGCAAATCAGTAATGAGAGAGAGAGAGAGAGAGAGAGAGAGAGAGAGAGTGAGTGTGTGTGTGTGTGTGTGTGTGTGTGTGTGTGTGTGTGTGTGTGTGTGTGTGTGTGTGTGTGTGTGTGTGAGTCTAACTTGAAAGTGATACAGATAAAGTGAAGTTCTTTGACAGGTTAAAGAACATTTGTAGGAAAAAGAGAAAATGCTAATTACCAGCTTTTCTTCTTTTCCCTCTAGGTTTTCAAATCTTTTCTTTTTATTAGGGTTGTTAAAACTCGGGATGGTGTGGTAAATGTATAATTGGAAAAGCTTCAAGGGTTCCATAGAGTCACAAGAAATAAGAAGTAACCATGGCTACCAGCATTTTCTCCTTTTCCCACCACCATGTTTTCAAATTCTTTCTTTTCAGGGTCGTTAAAACTCGGGATGGTGTGGTACAATTGGGAAAGCAACAAGATTTCCACTGATTTTACAAGAAATAAGAAGTAACCATGGTTCGACTGGATAAATGCGTCGAGGCCCTATACGATGGCGCCACGATGGACGATAAACAGAAGACTCTTCATATACTGAAAGTAATGAAAGGGGCTATCAGTATGTCTAAAAGTAAAACCGGAGAGTGTATATTCCGTTCCAACAAAGTCGAGAATGTTAATTTACAGAGACTTGTCAAAGGTCACAAGAAAAATTCGCTTTACGAGGTGGCCAGAATAGATACCAATAAGAAAATGGTGGTTAGTCGATGGTCAAAGCTTTTAGAAAACCAAACAACTTGTAGCGCTGAGACCTTATTTGGTGAAATTCTAGATGTAGAGAATCCAGACCTGTCCTCCTCGTGGGATCGCTTTCACATGTCCTCAAGCCCAACTCGTCTTGTACCGGAAAAGGATACTCGTTTGAGAAGACTGCTGGATCTGAGATTATCTCGTTACGATACTCAACCTAAAATCGTGATCCGGAAACGCCGAAGACACGAGTTTAGCTCTCGCCCGACGACTGCTGAGAGCGAGGTAGAAGAAATACCAAATCAAAATGGCGATGAAAAGTTTGTAACTGAAAAACCGGAAATCAGGGATAAGTACCAGTCTGATGGTGACGTAAAGCCTGCCGAACGGAAGCAAAGCCATGACGACAATGGTTCCCAGCGCTATCCTCCTATACGTTTACCAGATATATCCGGGCACCAGGGATTTAAATTTAAGCGACCGAACTCATCACATGAAGAAGAGGCGGCCCCTGTAGAGACAGCAAGGGACGTTTGTGATTGGAGAAACTGGAGTCTAAAAGACAAGACTTGGATAAAACGTATGTATGATAATTGAAAGTTTGACGGCTGAGGCTCGTTTCAAATCTTTACAGTACAAAATTTTAGACTTGCCCAAATTGAATGCATTTTGTAGACGACATATTATCCTTTTATCACTAACTCCCGACTTTCAACGACCTTCAAAGAAAAAAGCCCTTTTGAAAACATTGCAGGAAAAGGAGAAAATGCTGGTAACCAGCATTTTCTCCCTTTCCCACAATGTTTTCTACCCTCCCCAAAACAGGTTTTGATTTTTGAGTCACATTTTCTTTTTTTCGACTGCAAATGCTTTCAACTAGGACAAGCCGAAAATTTTGTGGTCTTGTAAAGAACCAAAGATGTTTCAAATGATGAGTATTATCTTTGAAAGGTTTGGAAATATTGTAGGAAAAAGAGACGATGCTGCTTCCTAGCATTTTTCTCCTTTTCCCATAAGATTTTCAAAAAGCCCAGTGCACAAAACACGGGGTTGTTTGGCAAAGAGTTGGAAAATATAAACGGCATTCTGACAAAAGGGAATCTAATGCGTCTCTGTGGTGCATTATACAATGCAGTACATCACATTATTATGGATCGATAAAAATCTATTTTGTCTTTCCTGGTTCTATATCAAGGGGTACAATGGTCCTTGGATACGCAGAAAATTGACCGTAAGCAGAATTCTGATCCTGGTCTACACAGGCTGAGCATAATGGGTCTATACTTTTTACAGATGTATTAAATCCCCTTTTCACAGGGCATGGCTTAATTCTTTCATTGCAACGTAAGTGCATTCAAGAGATTGTATTGGCGGAGTTCATATGTCGATTCGGGTATGTAAATCTACGTAAGTATTCGCACTTTTACCAGAGTTAGACCTTGAGTGTTGATTTGATTAAAAAAAAACAATGAAGTTCAGTCCAATGCCGTTGGCATTCTTGTAGCTTTGTTTGACCTTTTAACAATGAAATTCCGAGTTTTAACGATCCCAGGGTAAAAAGCTTTTGAAAACATTTTTGAATAAAGATAAAATGCCAGTCACCTTTTCCCAACTCCATCCTCTGAGTCACAATTATTTTGTTGTCTACGAATGCCTTCAATTTGGAACAGTCTAACTTTGTGTCGTCTAGATCTTGTAAAGAGTTGAAAAAACTAGTTTTTGCCATGTACAAAAATCTTAGACGGCTTTAACTCTGTTATTTTTACTTCAGGCTATATAACCAAAGAAAAGACACGACAAGAGGACCTTTTGCTAAGAAACGCTTTAAATAACATCGAAAAAGAAATGTCGGGTGCCAACACGATTAAACGTCATCAGATACGACAGAAGCTTCAGCTTGAAAAGGAAAGAGAAGCGATAGAGAAACGGAGAGCTGAAGCGTTGAGCCGCCAACTTACTGCTCCGGAACTTGCCGTAGACATTCAAAACGTAGAACTTCCGGTAACACCCGGTATGGACGAAAATCAAATTAAACTACCGGAACTAAAGAAAGGAACAATCAAAGTTACAAAATCAACTGAGTCTCCAAGGAACAGCGTTGTAAAACGGAAGAAAAATATTTTTCTTCCGAAAAAGAATCCCCTGTTGAAGGCTCTTAATGATATTGACAACAACGTGAACGGTTTACCTGTGATCATTGAACATCCGGTCAATACCAAGAAATCGAAGGATGTGGTTACTGTCGTAGTTTAACGCTTTGTCAGCAGAAAGTTTAGACACATCACTATTGAAAGCATTTACAGACAGCGAATTAGGTATGGGTAGAAGAGGGGATTTGACGTTCTACGAGTAGGAAAACATTGTTGGAAGAGCAGAAAAAAAGTTGGCTTGCACAAGGTTTTTGAAAATCTTTCTCATTACGATAAAAGCATGGGATTGAAACAATTTTGTTTCATTACTTTTATTTATTAAATTTCTTTTGTTTATCTTTGATAAAAGTGTAGCGTATTTTTTCAATTACCACTTTTTCTTATTGATACATAAAATAAATTTCTATGCAAATCTAATGGTTTTCATCCAATAGGAACAGAATGGCTATAAGCAAAACTACAGGACAATCCCAGCGTAAGACCAGCTCAATTCAAAACACCCAACTCTTTTAAATATATTATTTTATCTGACTCAAACCATTACTCTACCATGGAACAAAAATTCTGACTGGTAGTTTGATGACTACCTCGCCAAAACAACCGTTTCAATTCATTCTCTTGATAGATTCATTGAAAGGTGTTTTATGCTACTTTCAACATAGTTTAAATCTTTACCACACGACAAAAATATACACTTGTCCCGATTTGAAGCATTTGCAGACTGCAGTTTAAGTTTACCTTAAATGATGGAATTTGTCTTTGATAGGGTAAAAAACGTTGTGGGAAAAGGAGAAAATGCTGGTTACCAGCATTTTCTCATTTTCACACAATGTTTTCAAAAGGCTTCCTTTGCAAGGTCTTTAAAACTCAGGGTTGTGTGGTGAAGGATTAAGTCATATCACAGGGAAAACTTCCTTTTTCCATCTGTGTCCTGGGTTTAACCAGCACTAAGTCAGGGCTCTTCCATGAAAAACCCAGCTAAATATAGACAAAACCAAGGGTCCCCAGGTTGTGAGACAGCAAGTAAAATGTGAGTCAAAGATGGGATTAAACTTTGTAAGAAAAAGTAAAACATTGAAAAGAATGGATAAAATGCTGATTTCTAGCATTTTCTCCATGTTTCCGCAATGTTTTGAGAGGTCCTTTTCCCAAGGGTCCTTAAAGCATGGGATTGTTTTGGTTTTTATTCTTAAGTGAACTCAAAATCACACACAGAAGTCATACTCCTTCATTTACACTTTATTTACATTTTCAAAAACATTACAATTACTTTTTTCTCATTCAAACTTCATTCCCAGAGCCTGAATTTTTCTCTTGAAGATAATAGTCAAAGAGTTTTTCTCCATAGTAGACAACCAAGCTTGAAGTTATGAGGATCTTAATTCTGCCCCACTTTACTAAATCCTGGAACACAAGAAAAAAGAATATGAGCCACGCTCTGGCAAAAAGGGGCTTAATACATCTCCATAATCCATCATACAATGCAAGACATCAGATACTTATGGATCCATAACAGCTACTTTTTTTTAACAACTGACTTAATCATGAGGTAGACTGGTCCTTGGATGTACAGAAAATTGACCAAATAGCGAAAAGTTTCAGTCCAGCCCAGTTTTGACCTTGGTCGAAACTTTCCGCAGATGCAGTTACCCTCCATTTTCACAGATCATGGCTTATATATTTATAGTGACTATTCATTTAATATTCACCAATCATTCTTAAGAACATTCTTAGTCATATCCTCAAGAAATGTCTAGATTTCAAAGTAAAATAATTTCTGATTTGGTTTAAATCTTTGCGACACAAAAAAAAAATTGGATTTATCCAAATTAAAAGAATTTGCAAACGACAAACGACTGTATCTGGAATGGTAGAAAACATTGTGGGTAAAGGAGAAAATGCTGGATACCAGCATTTTCTCCTTTTTCCATAATGTTTTCAAAAGCTTTCTCTGTCAGGGTTGTTAAAACTCAGGATTGTAAGCTATAGGATTAAGTCAGATTAAATGTAAGTAAGAAACATTTTGTGAAGAGTATACTGTTCTAGTATTATTCAATGACTTACTTTTTAACAAGTTGAACAACGTCCTCATCATTCAATAAATGTTCCTTTCCCACCTTCTGTGGCTGATGTTTGACTGATGAGCCCCATACAAGTGCACTGGAACATAAACGATAGATTTAAATATTTACCAAATGACAAAATGTTAGATTTAACCACACCCTCCAAAGTTTTAACCAGTTTTAAAAGTCTTCACTATCAGGGTTTTTAAAACTCCTGATTAAATTGTTAAGGGTTAAAATGGAAAGTTCTTGATATTTTCCACACTGAAAGTTTCTTCGCTGTTTATTTGGCGCTTGTAGGGCTTACACTATCCACAAGAATAGTTATAATCCTGTCTAGAGCTAAATGGGTCAAAAACTTGGCTTATAACTTAAGATAGGCTAAACTCGATAAAGACAAATCATACAAGCTGAAGAAAAAACAAACAAAAACACATTTGGATCAACCTACTACTTGAATTCCTTCAAAATGGCCCTGTGCACTTTGTTACAGAAGTCCTCAACGCTACTTTTCCCTCCCTTTAACACAATTGGTGATGTATAGTCTGGTAACTGGCCTTTAGGTTTTGTGTAGCTGTAAGTAAAACCACATACAATTATTAACCCTTTATCACACTATCCCAAGTTTTAACAACTCTGAATGAGAAGGCCTATGAAAACATTGTGGGAAAATGAGAAAATGCTGGTAACCAGCAGTTTCTCATTTTCCCACAATGTTTTTACCAGGCAGAAATAAAGGCAGAAATAATCATTTTAGCAACATTTAGTACACAATCCTGAGTTTTAACAATTCTGAAAGAGAATGCTTTTGCAAACATAGTCAGAATAGGAGACGATTGGTAACCAGCATTTTCTTCCTTTTCCCACATTGTTTTTTACTCTATCTAAGACAGAAATCATCATTTTAGTGACATTTAAACAAGTCGTCTGCAAATGCTTTGAAATTGTCAAGTCCAAAATTTTGTCGTTTGGTAAAAAGTTAAGCTGTAGACTGCTAAATACACATGAGCCATGCTCTGTGAAAAGGGGGTTTAATGCATCTGCAAAAACTAATGACCCCTATCAGACTACGCAGTCCATACAGGCTGACACAGGTTGGAACTTTTTGCTATTCATAAATTTTCTGCATGTCAAAGGACCATTCTACCTCAAGATTCAGCTAGTAGTAAGACAAATAGAGTTTATTTCATCAGCTTGTGGTTAATATGGGGAAATATTTGCCGAAAAAGGGAAAGGTATGCAAAAATAACGAGTGCCATAAGGCACAAGTTATTTTCGCGGACCTTACCCTTTTGAGGCAAATATTTCCCCATATTAACCACAAGCTGATGAAATAAATTATATATTATATTTCCTCTGATTATTTTGTCAATGAATGCCACTTTTAAAACTTAAAAACTTAAATAACTTAAAAAAGTAGTTCCAGATTTTCGGCAGGAGGAAAATATTCACTGTGACGGGGAAATAATTCCCCCCAGCTTAAATTACGACATTTCTTTACCCAAAACATTTCTAAAAATAGACATATGAAATATAATATAATGGATTATATGGATCCATAATTATGTGATTTGCTTGGTATGATGCATCATGGAGATGCAGTAAGCCCCCTTTAAGTGTTTAGAATCTTAAACACTTACATTCTAACAAGTTGAAGATAGTCCCACATCTTCTCCAGTAAGTCATCAAAATTCCATTTATGATGGGCTGATATTGGTACACAGTGGGGTATTTTGTAAATAATGTCCAGTTCCTGTTTAAAAAAGTTAATGAGACATCAGTCAGTTGTCGTAACCTGATATCAAACAACAAATTTTTTTAGATTTGCCCAAATTTAAAGCTTTTGCAAGATAACAAATAGTAGTGACTCAAAAATATTTAGACACCATAGTTTTTCTTTTTCACACAATGTTTGAGCCACATTTAATTTCTCGTCTTCAAATGCTTTCAATTTGGACCGGTCTAAAATATTGGCACCTGTTAAACGGTTAACAAATAACAAATTTTTTTACTCTTTCAAAATGAAAACACTTATTTCGCTGACAACATATAAAACATGACTTACATGATTGGACTTGTGTTGGAAAGTGTAGAAAATACTGAAGCAAAAAGGATAAATTGCCTTTTCGACCTTCTTCAAAAGCATTATTCCTAAGGATCCCTAGAATACAGAATTGCTTGGAAGCGGGTTAAATATCTGGAAATTTTTTCTTTCTTTGCTTTTGTCCTGCATAGCTTAGTGATAAAAGTGTAGGACTTTTACCTTGAGGCCTTGGGTTCGAGCCTCCCTGGAAGCACTGGGTTTTTCTTTGGAGTGTCATTGGGAAAGACATTTAAGAGCTCTGGCCTAGTACTGGTGAAACCAAGGACATGCATAAATATGTGTGCTGTCACCGTGATACGACTGAAATAATGTTGAAAGGGGTGTAAAACATTATTCAATCATAATTATTATCTATGACAAAGTTTTTGTTGCTGATGAGCCCAGGATCTGTTTTCACCAACCCATGTTAACCCTTAGGCTGATAAGCCCGACTCACTGACCTTTTGCGGACAGTGTAGATTAAAGATCAGACTGCACAGAATGTGCAGTCTGATCTTCAATCTACACTGTCCGATAAGGACTCCCCCCCCACCCCCCCCCCCAAAAAAAAAAAAAAAATTAAATAGCAAAATTTGGGTTTTAACTATCTGCTTAAAAGTCTCATTTCACTTAAGGCGGTTAAGAACATTCTTAGTCTTATTCTCAAGTATTTTCTAAATTTTAAAGTAACAAAACTTCTGATTGGCTGAACTGAATGGTTTAGCCCATCAATTACTGTGTTACTTTATAAATCCAGAATCAGACTAAGAATGGTCTTAAGAATAGTAGGTGAATATGTATCCTGCAAAGCAACCATTTGTGAAGAATCATTCAGAAATAACACTACCTCAATGGAAATCTGGTCAATTTTGTTAAGCACATACACAGCTGGCATGTAGATTCTGTTCCCCTCTATCACGTCAATCAGTTCCTCGGATGTGTAGTCTCCACGTAGCGTGATGTCCGCATTGTGTATCTTATACTCTCCCAGGATTGTCTTTACAAGGTCAAGGTCTAATTCAGATTGAGCTACCTAGATATGGAAAAATAATTTCAGCCATGCTCTGTGAAAAGGGAGTTTAATGCACCTGCAAAAAGTATTGACTTAGTTCAACCTGTGCAGTCCCCACAGGCTGACATGGGTAGAAATGTTCTGCTTTTGGTAAATCTTCTGCATGTCTAAGGACCATTTTATCTCAGGAATAAGCTTGTTTGTTAAACAAAATGGATGTTAAGGATCCATGATTATATGATGACTTGCTTGGTGCGATGCATCACAGAGAGGCATAAAACCCCCTCTTGCCAGAGCACGGCTAATAATACATAATAGGATATGTCAATACTGCTTTGAAAAAGTAAAATATAGATAATATACATAAATTAACCCTTTACCACACAATCCCTTATTTCAACGACCCTAATGGAAAGGGCATTGTGGATAAAGGAGAAAATGTTGGAAACCAGCATTTTCTCCTTTTTCCTCAAAGTTTCACCACTCTCAATTACAAATCCTACCATCTGACCCAACTTTCATCTGTCATTTAAAAATGCTTTTAATTTGGTTGACCCTTTACCACACAATCCCAAGTTTAAATAACCCTGAACGAATGAAAGCTTTGGAAAACATTGAAAGAAAAGGAAAAAATTCTGGTTCCCAGCATTTTCTCCTTTCCCACAATGTTTTCTACTCTATCAAAGGCAATTTCCATCATTTGAGCCAGCCACCTTTGATTTGTTGTCTGCAAATGCTTGGAATTTGGATATGGCTAACATTTCGTTGTGTGGAAAAGGGTTAACTCTTTACCACACAGCAAAATTTTAGGCTAGTCTAAACTGAAAGTATTTGCAGAAGACAATTTAAATGTGCCCCAAATGATTGGGTTTGTTCTTGAAGGGTTAGAAAACATTGTGGGAAAAAGAGAAAATGCTGGTTACAAGCATTTTCTCCTTTTCCCACAATGTTTTCATAAGTCTTATTTCCCAGGGTCGTTAAAATTCGGAATTGTGTGGTAAAGGGTTCAGACTAAAATTTTGTTGTTTGGTAAAGAGTTAAGGTTAGGTTCCTCTATAGAAGTGAAAACATTGAGGCAAAGGACAGATCACTTGTATTGAGCAATGTCTCGTTACACTTGTATGTAATTTCTCTTTTGACTGCAGTGTTTTCAAAAGTCATCTTTATCAAGATGCAAAAAACCTTCTAGAAGGAAGTATGGAGTAAAGGCTACCTCTCCAATTGTCACAACCTACGAGAAAAAAAATTTAAGTTGTCATCACCAACATTAGTTAATTGGGCCTTAACCCTTCACCAAACCACAAAATTTTAGACTTGTGGAAACTGACAGCATCTGCAGAAAACAATTGAAATATGGCTCAAATGACTGGATTTGTCTTATGAAGTTTAGAAAATATTGTGAGAAAAGGAGAGTTGGGTCTGTATGGTACAGGGTTACTATTTGTAGAGGAGAAAGCCAACATCTTGCACAGAAAAATCAAAAGGACGAGGCTGTTTACTCTTCGTTGTGAGAAAGAGATAATTTGCCTCTCCTGCGATTAGAATACATAACCTTCAAAACCATATCTGCCAAGTCCCAGTAGAGCAGTCAGTAGAGTACAGGACTTGACAACAGTTGGTCCCTGGTTCAAATCCCCAGCTTGGGCAATTTCTTTCCCAGGATTGATGATACCGGTAGTCATTGCAACTGGATTCATTCCTCTCTCACTGCTGATCATTGTTTCAATGATGGTTATGTGGGAAAGCAGCCAGTGGCTTGGGAAGAATACTGTGTGAGGTACTGGCGACAGAAACCCTAGGAAAGCACAGATAGGTGCACTGGTCACAGTGATATCATTGAAATAATGTTGAAAACGACTTTCGACAACATCCAATCATTCAATCAAAACCCTTACTGTTGAAGTAAAATTCAATCCTCCTTTATCTTTCTTCTTGAAGTTTATATTTGGCGGCTGTTTATTTAGTCGTATACCAAACCCCTCCAGTTCATGTTCAATCAGTTTTTTATGCTGTAAAGGTTTTAATACATCCAGCACCAGGAAAATCACATTACATGTTCTTGCCACTGAAAAACACAAATACAGTAACACCTTTATTATCTAACCCTTCACAAAACAATCATAAACTTTACTGACCCTTATGAAGAAGACTTTTAAAAACATTGCAGGGAAAAAAAGGAGAAATGCTGGTAGCAAGTACTTTCTACTTTTCCCACAATATTTTCTACCATTTCAAAGACAAATCTCATCAACTGAGCTATATCAAGTTTGTCATCTGCAATTGCTTTCAAACTGGAGTGAAGGAGAAATAAAAAATATGTTGTTTGGTAAAGAGTTAAATATGCAATACAGTAACATCAATACATAATTTGTTTGTTTGAATTAGAGTTTAATGGCATTTAAACAAATCAGGTCATATCCGTGTGGCTGGTGCACCTGGGCCTCTATTTCCTGGCTTTCTTACACCAGTACTGACACAACTTTCTTTCCATGCCACTGACTACTTTTGTCATGCATAAGAGGTGAGAGGCAAAATATCACTCCAAAGAAAGTTTCCTACAACTGTGTATCAAGGTCACCCGTCAGATACACTAATCACTGAGATACTTGAATGTGAATACATAATTTAATCATATATATGCCTCTAATAGCTATAGTAGTCTGCTATGAAGACAAAGATCTGTATGTAAGGGAATTTATTATATTCTTATCAGTGAATTACTGAGATTTCAAAGTGAACTATAGCTGTCACTGAATGTGACTTAATACCCCCGCCAGCACTTTGACAGAAAAAAGTGTCAAGTTAAAGGGGAGATATTTCCTCTACAAGGAGGAGCTGACACTTGAAAATTGCCTCTTGCAAATCTTCAATATATGATCAATATATGTGTAAAGTTTCAATACAATTGAAGGAAAACTGTAGGAGGAGTTTGTGACACAAAATTACTAGTTTTTTGTACACAGATGGACACACGGACGGACACACAGACACACAGACGGACAGACAGGCTGATTCCAGTATACCCCGGAAAAGATTCATTTTGCGGGGGTATAATAACACCACTAGTGATGATAAATATGGTATCATCACTAGTGACGATATAGTTTTTGAATAGCTTGCTACTTTTTTCCTATATTGCTCATATTGTACCATTCTTGATAATTATTAGAATAAAAAAGGGTGAATTAGAAAATAATAAATAGGATAATTAACTGGGTATGAGTGATATTGAAAATCTGTCACTCAAATGGGGTTTGATGCAGTTAAAAAACTCGTCCTTCGGACTCGTTTTTTCAACCACATCACACCCCATTCTAGTAACAGATTTTTAATATTACACACAACCAGTTGATTATCCTGTATGTTTTGGACAAACACAGCCTTGATACTGCAACATTTTGGTCTTCTTGACTGAGTGAAAAATCAATTAATAGTGTAATCACAAAAATGTGAGTTGTCACAACTGTTTCCATTCATTCAAATCATTGAGCTATGAGCTCTAAAATCTCCACATCTCCCTGCGCACAGGTGCAAAGGTTGATTTACTCTTTACCACATGGTACAATTTTGGACTTGACCATATTGAAAGTACTTGCAGACGACAAATCAAATACAGCTCAAATGATGATTTTTTTCTTAGGGTAGAAAACATTGAGGTAAAACACTGTGGGTTACCAGTATTTTCTCCTTTTCCCAAATTGTTTTCAAAACCCTTCTTCAGAGTCGTTAAAACTTGGCATTGTATGGTAAAGGATTCAGAAGGTAAAGATAATACTTAAAAGGTTACCTGCAATGACCTGTTTGCCTCTGCCCTTTCCATCTTTAGCTCCTTCAATAATACCTGGTAAATCCAACAGCTGAAGTAAAGAAAAATGTCAATGTCTTTTACTTTGCCAATATTAACCACCTCCGAGAATTTCTCTGATCCTCTCCTTATGAATAAATCTATATGGATGTGTCTAAATGTTGTTAAGATTTATAATCAGTTCATTCTTAGTTCTTTTTATTCAAATGAAAAAAACATTTTTCAAAAATATTTCCATTTATGTTTTTCACTGAAAAGTTTGAAAATGCAAATGGGACTGAATATAAGGGAATAGTGTAGGACATACATTGCACCTCATGCCTGTAAAGTCTCTTGAGCATTTTCAACAGATCCATACGTTAAAAGCAACCTCAGGCTTTTGATCAACAGATCAATTGTGTATATACCGACAAATCAGGGATTCACTAACCATTTAAAGTTATGTTTTTAGCCTTATTCTCAAGAATTTTCAATATTTCAAAGTAAGACAAATAAATTTCAACTGGTTATCCCAATTTGGTTTAGTCAATCTGAAATTGTGTTACTTTCTAAATTTAGAATTTACTTTTTAACAGAACACAAATTTCAGATTTGTCCTAATTGAAAACAATTGCTGATGGCATACTAGTATGCCACTAAAAAGACTGAATTTTCTCTTGGAAATAGAGAAAACATTGTTAAAAAAGGATAAAATACTGCTAACCAACATTTTCTCCTTTTCCCACGATGTTTTCAAAAGGACCCTTTTATCAGGGCATTTAAACTTAGGTTGGTGGGGATTTAAGTAAGAATGCACTTCAGGTGGTTGGTGATTAAGGGAAAAAGAAGTACGAGACTCTTGAGTAGTGTATTCTCTTGAGCTCTAAAGTTTTGTTTAACAGCATGAGATAAGGTCCTCTTACCTGGACTTTAGCACCTTTATATCTGATAACACCAGGTACAGTTGTAAGGGTTGTAAATTCGTAAGCAGCCACCTCTGAGTAAACACCAGCAAGATTACTTAGCAAGGTCGACTTTCCCACTGAAGGGAATCCTTTAAAATACAACAAAATTCACCATTAAAACCTAATTTTCATTAAATCTATGTCAGAATGCAGTGATTGGGAAAGAATTTATTTCAATGAGACAATGTCTCCTGTTTTTGAAAACCAATGAGACATTTTCAAAAGTAATGAGACATTCAGAATGTGAACCATGATTGTAATTACTCTCCAACTAATATAACTCATATGTAAGCAGTATGAACCCATAATTTTGATTATTGCCTGTATCTATTTCACTAAATTTCAATAAACTGAAATAGATACAGTAAGATAGCTTGAGTGTTCTTTCACAAGGCACTGTATACTAGCCTAGTACTGGTTTGTTAAATGAATACATGAATTGTCACCATGAAATAACTGAAAATTAACACAAAATATTATAACACTTTGTTTGGGTCATACTTTGAAATTTATTAAATTACGAGTTAAATTAACACATTTAATCACAAACTCAGATCTTCTGTAGTCACCTGTATGTTCATGTGCATTTTGTAAAAAAAAAAAAATATTTGACAGCACAGAACATTGACCATGACTGCAGTATGTTTACTCTATGGAACTCGACCTCAATGACGTCACATAACTGTACACGCCGATTACACACACACATACAGTCATGTGTGAAGCAAATGTTACTGAAATAAAATGTCGAACCTTCGATCACGTACGATAGTTTTTAGGACTATATTAAGTAACTTTGAAGGTAATTTTCTTCGATTTATTTAATCACAAACCTGTTTGGGCGACTTTG
The DNA here is from genome assembly GCA_946811185.2 of Hippopus hippopus. Taxonomy (NCBI): domain Eukaryota; kingdom Metazoa; phylum Mollusca; class Bivalvia; order Cardiida; family Cardiidae; genus Hippopus; species Hippopus hippopus. The sequence continues at coordinate 3,742,013 of OX328109.1, forward strand.
ACTGCAAAAAGACTTTCAGCTGTGGTTGATTTGCAGCTGGTGGTACAACTTTCCTTTTAGGCGGCATTTTAAAAGAAAAGAAATAGCAAACTACACGGACGCTTGCCTATAGATACAAGGACTTCCTGCGATTAGCAGGTTTAATTTACGGATCAGTCCCGATGATTCAATCACAATATCTCGGATATAAAGTCGCACTTTATCAATGTATTATCGAATAACATTCCCGATTACTGATGTTGAAATCAGATTCTAGCGCATACAATCAATGATAATATTCACAAAATAACAGAAAAGTAAAACTTCACTTTTCTTTGTTTTAGGTTTAGAAGATTCGCAAAACATATAGGCGCAACTTCCATATTTATATGAGACAGTTGGGCACATTTCTAGGATTTTGAATGAGACATTTTTGGTTTTCATGTGCCTATGGCGCATGGCGCAGGGGTTTCCCGATCACTGAGAATGTTGCAACTTCAAGGCTGTTTGGGCACTTACATGTTCTGAGTGCAGATCTAAAATCAGACAGAAGCAGAACATTGGGTAACAAGCAATTTCTCCACTCTCTGATATTTCTTACCTTGTTATGAACTTCAAGCTCATCTACAGATATCTATTTCAAGTTTGTCTTCTGAACGTGAAGATGTCTTTAATTTGGGAGAACCTAAAATTTATCCTTGGGACGGTTTAATAAAGAGAACACCTACCAACAAATCCAATACGAGCATCTCCTGTCTTTGCCACATCAAATCCTTCCCCAGACCCACCTCCACCACCTTTAGGCTCAATCAGTTCTCTCCTGAGCTTGGCCAGTCTTGCTTTAAGAAGTCCAAGGTGACCCATAGTGGCCTTGTTCCTCTGGGTCCTGGCCATCTAAAATGTTTTAAGCAAATGAGCTAGATAACAAAGGGGTTTACTGGAGTTAACTAATCTCCCTTTCTTTTTACACAATTGTGTGTTTGGACGTAGGCTCATGAAACCTGGTAAACCTTGTGCAAAAAGAAATGTCTCATACAGAGAAATCACTTGCTTACCTACAATGTTTTCCAAATTGAACTGCTGGTAACCATTCTGGTTGTGGCAATATGACACCATACACTCTGTGTAAATTTATCATTTTTCTTTCTTATTCATCTATTTTCAAATGGTTGACTGTAACAGAAGGTTAATTGTCCAGTCAGGGTAACGTTAACAGAAAGGGTTGGAATGGTCCTGAAAGCCCCAAGCTTTGACTGTAGTACATATCCCTCACATTGTCCGAAAAACAGTACCGTCCGAAATTATTTGAAGATACACACTTAAACTGGAGATCGATGGCATTTGACTCACACACTTAAACAGCAGGTGTATGTTATAAATCGTAATTGTAAAATTTTACCTCGGCCTCAATTTCAGCAATCTTTTCGAGAATTCCCATTTCTGTTGGGTAAATTTAGTCAATTTACACAACACCGTGCCGACATCTGTTTATTCCGGAAGTTCTTTGGTAGGAAGAAGGGCAAGTGCATTTTGCGGATCTGAGTCCGTTTGCGGCCATACCCCCCCTTCACCGCTACCTTTAAACAAGATCGCCTACAGTTTGATACAGCCATATCATAAGATTTTTTAAAGAATTTATGTGTCGCTGGTCGAACCCGGGCTCGACCAATTTCTTTCCCAGGATTTGTGATAGTCCTTGAAACAGTGTTTATTCTCCTCTCGCCGCAGATCACTGTTTCGACGATAGTAAGGTGGGAAAGCTGCCAGTGGCTTGGGAAGAACACACGACAAAGTGCTAGACTTCTCTGAATTGAAACCACTAGCTGACGACAAATAAAATGTGACCAAAACGGCTAGATTTCACATAAAGGGGAAGAAAACGTTTTGAGGAAAAGATGGAAATGCTGGTTACCAATACTTAAAAGCTATTTCCAGTCTTGCAGTTAAAGCACGCCATGATTGTTTGGTAACGGGTTCAAGTGTTGGATTGTTCGTTGTCAGAATCTTGTGCTTTTGTGTGGCTCAGTGTTTGAGGTATTCGATTGCCAACTCAGAGGGTCTGGTACTTCTATGTGGCTATGTGTTTATGTTGTCCTATATTTATTTGTTTAGGCTCTGGCGCCTCTGTGTAGCTCCGTGGTTGAGGTGATGGGTTGATATCTCAGAGGCTCTGGCAGTCCTGTGAGGCTCAGTGGTTAAGGTGATGGGCTGTTTATCCAAAAGATTTGGCATTTCTGTGAGGCTCAGTGGTTATGGTGATGGATTGTTAACTTAGATGGTTTGGAAGTCTTGTGTTTCTCAGTGGTTTAGGGTGTTGGATTGTTAACGCCGACGGTCTGACATTCCTGTGTGGCTCTGTGTTTAAACTGTTGGATTGATAACTGACAGGGTCCTGTACACCCTGATGACTCAACGGTCAAGTTGTCTGATAGTTAACTTTGAAGATCTGACACTCCTGTGTGGCTCAGTGGTTAAAGTGTGGTATTCTTAACTCAGAAGGTCTGGCATCCCTGTGTGCCACAGTGGTTAAGGTGTGAGATTTTTAACTCAGAGGGTCAGGTAAAGTGTGGCTCACTGGTAAAGGCGTCGGATTGTTATTTCTGAGGGTCCATCATTCCTGTGTGGTTCAGTGGTTAAGGTGATGCTTTATCTTTGCAGAGGGTCTGGCATTCCTGTGTGGCTCATTGTTACGGATGTTGGATTGTTTATTAAGAGACCCTGGCGCACCTGTATGGCTCAGTGTGTAGGGTTTGACTTGTTAACTGAATGAGTCCGTCGTTCCTGTTTGGCTCAGTGTTGAAGGTGTTGGATTATTCATTTACAGTCCCTGGCGCTTCTGTATGGCTCAGTGTATAGGGTGTTGGATTGTTCAGTCAGGAGGTCCGTCACTCCTGTTTGGCTCAGTGTTGAAGGTGATAGACTGTTAACTCAGAGATGCCAGGCTCGATCCTCACGTGGAAGAAAATTGGCACAAGGGGTCTCGTAATAGTGTATGTCGCTTAACCCTTTGCTACAAGACAACATTTTAGACTTCCCCCAAATAAAGACATTTGCGGATGATACGTAAGGCAAAATTGCCTCAAGTGTTGGAACTTGTCTTTGAAAGGATGAAAAACATGGTGGAATGTGGGACAAAATCCTGATTACTAGCATTTTCCCCTTTTCCGACAATGTTTCAAAAGCCCATTTCCCCAGGGAGTTAAAACATGGGATGGGTAAGTATAGGGTCAAATATGCACTTCTTATTTTCACGTCCTTGGGAGCATCGAGAATTGAAATGACGTACATGTTTGCAGATTATACATATTCACAACTAACAAGTTGAACGAGCTTTGTTTGGCTATAAAAGATGTAACACAAGTATCATTATCAAACGAATGTAATTCGGTGCTTGCTCTAAGGCATTTTTGAACGAAGTCTTTAGGATTAAATCAGTCATGCTCTGTGAAAAAGGGGCTGAATGCTTCTGCAAAAAGTAGCGACCCATGTCAGCCTGCGCGGACTGCGCAGGCTGACATGGATCGAAACTTTTTGCTATCGGTCATTTATCTGCATGTCCAAGGACCACTCTTCATCTAGAATCAGTCAATCTTCAGACAAAATGGATTTTATGGATCCCAAGTAATGTGGTGGTTTGCTTGGTATGATGCATCACGGAGATGCATTAAGCCCCGTTTTGCCAGGGCATGCCCATTTATTTTCAGTACCATGCTTAAACATCTTGATACATGTATTTTTACTCATGCACGATTATGTTGAAAGCAATTATTCCTTGTTGACGCTGTTGTTGAGATTGTTGTTGTTGTTGTTGTGTGCATGCTTTGGCAAAAGATCCTTGAGTCACACTTCACAGCCTAAGGGTTAACATTTATCAAGGAATGCTGTACATTTCTGTTCCTCCAATGATTGTAGTAGGCAGAGGGTTTAGATCTTCATCCATTTCTTTGTCCTTGTGAGGAGCTGAGTCGAACCATTACATTTGCGAGGCTCAAGCCGGTGACCTGGCGATCCGGTGTAGCTGGAAGCTGGTGAAAAAATACATACATAATTGAGTTGCGCTCAGACAAAAAGAGGTTTATTGCATCTGCATTTTGATAAGCAAGTCATCAATCATATATCTTCAAAGTTCATTTTGTCTAACAAACGACTGAGTCATGAGGTAAAAAAGGCTCTTTGACATGCAGAGAATTAACAAATAGCAAAAACGTTTCGACCCTTGGCACCCTGCTCAGTTCTTCTTCTTTTTTTTTTTCAATATAAAGAGAGAATAAGTGTTTGTACCTTAATGACAATAATTCGTTCGCTGGGCACATCTTCCGTCAAGACTAAGTATTGACCATCTTGGCTCACAGCTAAAGCTAGAGGAGATCTAATGTTTATTTCATCTTTGACAATCACGCTGTCCTTATGTCCGTCCGGAGAGAGTCGGTACACCATGTTAGAGTCATACTGAGCCATATATATCCCGCCAAATTGGTCCACGCAAATTCCACTCGGTCTTCCCATAGGGTCATACTTGAACACAGTTTTCCCCTCAGATGATATGCAAATAAGTAAGCTACATCCGGGATCTGAGATCAGAATCCCACCGGAAGTGAGACACGATATGGCCGCCGGATGTCTAAAAAGCACATTTCCATCTGTGGCATTTTTGATTGATCGTAAAACATTTCCATCAGGATCTATAAAATCTACAGAGGGATCACCTAATTCGCAACATCCAACAACGTATTTTAGTTCATCTAAAGCTCTGATACATTCATACTTTTTCGATGTCCTTGAAACGGAAGACACTTTTATGGCACCATCTAGAGAACAGAATGTTAGTTGCCGGATATCCGGTTCAGTTATAACAACTTCATTTGACTTTGGGATCGCACTTATACCACAAGGGTTTGTTAATGTTAAAGACTCAAGCAATGTACCATCGAGCTTGAAACGTTTGACATTCTTATTTTCGTGATCACATACGATTATTTCATTGGCTACACAAGTTACTCCGGTAAACAGATTTGACATTTCGTCAGACTGCTGTGCATTGAAACATTTTACCGTCACTGATTTGTCAACCTTTGATGCTGAGTGAACAGGCACATCTGAAACCTGTGTAGGAACAGGAGCCCGATAGACTTCCGCCATTATTTCTGGACTGAAATATATGTAACCATCTGATTTCTGGAAAGGAAATGGCGAATGACAATGCATGTATCAAAAGCATGTGAATGTTTCCAATAACGTGGGCAAATTTAAATACCAAACGAACTTTCTAACATCCCTGAAGAAGAAGGCCCTTAAAACGTTCTGGAAAAATGAGAAAATGTTAAAACCAGCATTCGCTCCTTTTCCACAATGTTTTCTATTGGGACAACTCGCATCCGGTAGTAGCCTCATTATTTTGTCGTCTGCAATTTATGCTTTCGATATGAACGAGTCTGGAGTTTTAGTTCTCAAGCAAAGAGTTAGATACTTTATCTCTCTCACGATAAAGACGACTGTATTATAATAAGAAAATTAAAAAAAAAGTGTAAATATCGAAGGGGAGGAGAATTTTCCCGCCAATCACTTTCGACTGGGAGAACGTGGGAGAGGGGGGATGCTGGCGTCTTGTGGCCCCCTCTGCACCTACCCCTAAATGCCCCTAAATGCTATTTTCCAGCTTAGCAAGGTAGAAGCAAAACCAAAGGGCTTTTGAAGCACGTGCAGTCTAATCTTGGCCGTTTCTGCTGTCCCAAAGCAAAAAAAATTCAACATTTCGGGTTTTAATATCTCGTTTATAAACGACCTTTGAAAACAATGTTTGAAACGGAGAAAATGCTGACCAAGTACCTAACCAACATTTTTTTCCTTTTATTACCGCGTGTTTTTTTTTTTTTTTTTATACTTTCAAAGATAAATTTCATTATTAAAGCTACATTTAATTCATCATCTGCAGAAAATTCCAATTCTATGCACATTTCTAGACTACAATTTTATTAGTGCGTAGTAATTCTATAAACCTGTTCATATGCAAGTACAGGTAAAGGACTATTCTTAACTCTATGGCTGCTAAGCGCGATTCACTGACCTTTCGCGGACAATGTAGATCAAGATCAGACTGCACAGAACGTGCAGTCTGATCTTGAATCTACACTACCCGATTAGGATATATTTTTCTCCAAAAAATAAGTTTGAAGTAGCCGCCGCAAGGCTTATTCAGGTTTTTACTACGACTTGAAAAGTTTAATTTAACTTATATAGCAAAATAAGTGTTAAACATATCCCTGGAGTTTGAGTTGAGTAGATAACAGGGAAGTAAGAACAGAAAACTTACAACAACCAAAATGACCCGTCAAAATCCGGTTGGCCCTGGGCAGTACAACTTAAACGTCTAGCTACTCGAAGCCCCTGATAGTTCTGTCGAAGGCTTTATAATTCCACACAAAAGCTTCCATGAAAGTTCTATTGCTTCCCGCTCTATGACCACCTATTGCTGTTTACTGTTATTCAAGCAAACGACGTCTAGATATTGACTTTAGAAAAAAAAAATCTTATATTTTAGATCTATATTAATACACAAATTTAAATTTCAAAACTTGGTTAAAACAGAGAGTTACGAGCTGTGTTTAGAATGTTTGGTTACCCTCTTAAAACTGGTCAAAGGTGAAGTTTACTATGTCTACACAAACTGTATGTTTAATCAGTAAAGGAAATCTGAAGTAGAATATTTTAGAACTCTTTACTACACAATTACGAATGTTAAAGACCTTCAGAAGGAAGGCTTTTGAAAACATTGTGAGACAAGGAGAAAATGCTGGTAACCAGCATTTTCTCCTTTTCTCACAATGTTTTGTACACTTGCTAGCAAAATCTCAACCGTTCTAGCCACAAAAAAAAAATCCTTTTTTTCTGCAAATTATGCGCTCGATTTGGATGAGCCCATTTTTTTTTGTTTGGTGAAGAGTTAAGTAGGCTACGTTTACATTACATTTCTGAAGTTTGAAAACGTTTGTACACGCTCTGAGAGAAATCAATAGCCACTGAACAGATATTGAATGCGATACGTAGGTATACTTCAACGCTGATATTGTGTCCGCTATAGATCTACATGAATATTCACAAATGTCCAATACAAAAGCACAAAATCGGTAGCATCATATTTCGGAATAACATTTTACGAGTATTTTTGAATGCAATATGGTACATAATTTATATAAACATTTTTAAGTGTTGCTGGATATCTTCTATGTGTACAGCTTTGCGCCTAGTATCCGAATGGTTAAAAACGTAATAGGTGACATAATATTGGCGTTAAACTAAACCTATGTTCGATTAGTGAGACGAAAAAAAATCTGCCACTTAAATTGTAACTTTGCTACTTCCCCTGATACAACAAAAGCGTAAAGTTAATGCGAATATCTACAATCGGTTTACCTAAATTGCTCTCTATCACCCAGACTTGGCTAATTTTAGTGGTCTTTTACATGCACTTTGGGCAAAATTAGGGACTGGAGAGCATGAAAGGGCAGAACGCCTTACTATCGAGACGGGATGGCTATCCATTGACCCTTAGCGAGCAGCCTAAATTTCATAATTCTCCCAGCTTAATGCATTTCAGACGGCCAGATAAATGTGGGTCAAATGGTATGTCATGTCTTTGAAATGATAGAAGACCTTATGTAAAAATGGGAGAAAGAAAGCTTATTCTGCGCCAGGGTTGTTAGGGGTAAAGCAGGGATCCCTGGGAAAAAAAAAAAAAAAAAAAAAAATCAGTTTCCACTCTCTCTCTCTCACTTTTGACAAAGTAACATTAAAATATGAAAAAGGAAAAAATGATCGGACTGGAACCCAGGCTAGTGATATACAGGCGATGCACAATTGTGGTATTTATAGTATATGTTCGATGATCGACTAAGGAAAATTTCAGTGTTCTGTGATAGGCCAATAGAACTTAAACAAAGGGATGTGCCTGCGGAAGGTTAGGTTTCCGCAGCGCAAACACGAGATCCTGAAATGGTCTATACATAACAAACAAATAACTGGATATAAATATTTTATAATAACTGTTAACATAAATGAAAAAGCACCAGCTAGACTTACAATATGAATATAAGATAACTCTCACGTGACACACGGCCATTGTCTAGAATCCCAATCCACATACAATGCATGCTTCCTGTCCTACACTGTGAATGTGCTCTTACAACAGGTGGTCTTTTAATTGAAGACGAGTTTGTTCACGAAGTGCTATAAGATCAAAACACTGGCCTCTTAAAGTCCTGAGTGGGTTGCTTTATACAGCCAGTCTTAATGTCAGGGTTGGCTGTGTACTTTAATTAAAAAAGAAAGAATATACTTGTATTTCTGACAATACATTTTTTTTCTATTTAGATTTTTAAAATTATATTCCTATCAGTGAATTACTGGGATTTTACAGTGAATAACACCACCAACGATGATTACTGAATCATCACTGGTGACGATATAGTTTTAGAATGTTTGCCAGAACTACTTTTTTCCTATATTGGTCATATTGTACAATCTTGATAATTATAGAAATAAAAAAAAAAGGTGAATTAGGAATATAATGAATTTGATAATCATCTGGTTGTGTGTGATAGGCCTACTAAAATTCTGTCACTCGAATGGGATTTGATGCAGTTTAGCAAACGCGTCCTTCGGACTTGTTGGTCTTTTTTTTCAACCACATCACACCCCATTCTTGTGACAGATCTTTAATATTACACACAGCCAATTGATTATCCTCTGTTTTTAACAAATTCTTCCCTGAACCACTGTGCTGAGAGAGTGAGGGCATAACAAGCTAGGGGTTTAAAATAATAACAGAAACTAAAACACTTAAAGAGAAAGACAAATGTATAGAACTCAAAGGATAACTCCCCTTTTCCAAGTTACACGGTGTTTGAACTACCCAAAGCTTTTTGAAAACACTGTACATAGGAAACGGAGAAAAACATTTCTCCCTTTCACCACCAAGTTTTTTTACCATCTAAAGATAGAAAATATTATTTAGGCCACATTCACGCACAAAAATCGAAACAAACAAATTTGATTCTATTTTTTTTTTTTATTATTATCGAAGGAAAACTCGAAATCATGTTATTGCTTGCTATGTCAGTACACCGTAATTCGAACATCTGGAACATCTTGAATTTGTTGAAGACAGCCACAATTTTACTAAACGTATACAGCCTTCTTGCAAGAAATTGGTAAACAAAAACTTATTGCTGTGAATTATAATTAGATGCATCTTTTTTTTACTACTGTATGCCTTCTTTTCAACACCCCCTTATGTATAGCATGTAGAACTTACAAGCAATCGACTACTGCTGCAACCTGGTATTTTCAGTCATTGGTTTTCGCGAAATTTTCTTTTCTGTTTTCTAATTTCTTTTCCAGGAAAAGTTTTGGATATTTCCGACCAACAGTTTTCACTCTTGGATCACACTGTCGATAAGATTGGTTTATTCGCAAAGGCAGTGTGTTACGCACCTAGTTTGATGATTTTTGCATATTTTGGGAGGGTTTATTGCAATGGATTAACTCTAATATAAATATTCATGACAAGCTGAACAAACACCAGTCACACTAAAACAGCCACAGCTGAAATATACGATCAAACACTGGTCTTTCTGACAGAAATTCATTTGGACACACTTTGGCCTTTCAAATTAGGTTTGAGAATTTTGTCATTTTAACCAAGATTATTTCTTCTTTTGAAAATTCTAATGCACAACCATGGTTTTCTCTGAATTGGATGAAAATTCATGTATTGTTTTCTGTTAAGTTTTCATTAGCTTTGTACCTCAGGTACAACAGCATATTCAAAATTGTTCTTCCTCAAGGTCTTTAAAAATCAGTATTATGTGGTAAAGGATTAACAGGTGTCACTGTGGAAATGACTGGATTAAGTGTTGAAGGCAAATACATGTAGAAGAGGCAATAGTGTTAACCCTTTACCACACAGTTATTGGTTAAATTAGTTAAATGAACCTGTGGAAACAGCCTTTTGAAAAGATTGTGAGAAAGATTATGTTGGTAACCACCATTTTCTCCATTTCCCACAGTGTTTTCTACCCTATCAAAAAACTACAGTTCAATTGCACTGCTTTTGGATTAGTGGTCTGCAAAAGCCTTCACTTTGGAAGAGTCTAAAATTTGTCATTTAAAATTGATTTATTGTGTTGGACTTAAATGCTGTTCAAACAGCTTTGCTCATATCACGGTGGTCAGTGCACCTACGCATGTGTAACTTGGCTTTCTTGCACCAATACTGGCAGAACTTTCTTTTCGGGTCACTGACTACTTTTCTCAAATACATCAGAAGTGAGAGGTGAAAAATCGCCAGAAAGAAAGTTTGCCTCAACAGGGTATCGAACTTTACAACCACCTGGTCACAAATCAGATTCGCTAACCACTGAGCTACCCAGCCGGACTTGTTGTATGGGAAAGAGTTAATTATAATTCGTTAAAATAAGGATCTTATTTCACTGATATATTTCTCATATTTCCTTACAGCTTACAACTTGTTGTCTGTAGGGTGAGCAACAGTGGGGCTAGCCGCCATGGAGCATGGAGGTAAGATTCTAGCAGTTACATGTGAGACAGACAGCATCTTAACTCTTTACCTCGCAGTTCTAAGTTTTAACAACCCTATAAATTAAAGCTTTTGAAAACATTGTGGGAAAAGGAGAAAATGCTTCTAACCAGCATTTTCTCCTTTTACAACAAAGTTTTATGACTTTCCAAATAGAAATTCCAACATTTAAGCTACATTTAATTAATCAACTGCAAATGCATTCAAATTTGACAAGTCTAAAATTTTGTCGTCAGGTTAACTCATTATCAGACAACAAAATAATAGACATGTCTCTGTTGAAAGCAGTTGCAGACGACAAATCAAATATGGCTCAAATAATGAAATTTGTCACTGAAAGGATAGAAAACATTGCGGGAAAAGGAGAAAATGCTGGTAACCAGCATTTTCTCCTTTTCCCACAATGTTTCCATAAAATCTGGAAAAGAATGAACTCTTTACCAGACAACAAAGTTTCAGGCTTGTCAAAGTGGAAAGCTTTTGCACATGACAAATGCAACATGGCTGAAACGATGATATTTGTCCTTGAGAGATTAGAAAAAACATTGTGGAAAAAGTAGAAAATGCTTGTAGCCAACATGTTTTCCGTTTTTCACATTGTTTCCTTCTTTAGGGTGGTTAAAACATGTGGTTCCATGGTAAAGGGATAAAGGTAAAATGGATTTCTGTAGTTTGAATTGGATTTTTTTCTTTGTCTCACATATATTGCCTTTTTCAATAGTACATATAATTCACTAATATCATGGTGGCCAGTAGCTTTAATATGTCTCCATGCAATCCTTGAGTTTCTTGTCTTGTTACCAAACAACAAAATCTTAGACTCCTCTAAATTGACAACATGTGCAGATGACAAATAGAATGCAGTCCAAATAAGATATCGTTATCAAAAGTGGTCACCAGCATTTTCTCCTTTTCCCACAATGTTTTCAAAAGCTGTCATTCTTGGGGTTGTTAAAAGTCAGGATTGTTTTGTAAAGAGCTAACTTGGGAGAAGATCAAATCTATCCATAAGTCCTTGTGATAAAAAGCTTAACTCCTTTTCCCATAATGTTTTCAATAGTCTTCTTTATACAGGTCATTAAAACACAGGGTTTTCGGTGAACTGTTATTTTGTGAATTGATCAAATCTATTTGTATGTGTTTCTAGGTAGACAGTCAACATCCCCAAAGCCAAGAACCAACATAGCCCATCGTGGTAACACAAAAAGACCAGATGGAAAACCAACTTCAACTTTATCCCAGCAAGGGGGCCAGCCATCTGGATCACAGCCTATCTTGTCTGCCATTTTGAGAGCCCCACATTCAGGTCTATCAAAAGAATCACAGATTACAGGTGTACAGGTTCCCATGGCAACACAACAGGTGATCCGAGCTAAAGGTCACTCTCCCATCAGAGTGATAACAAATGTTGCGGATGTTAAAGAGCTTACAATGTCCCAAGGTCAGGGAGGTCATTCCCCTGCCAGAACTCCTGTTACGTTGCCACCGAAAAAAAGCATATCCCCCTCCAGAACTGTATACATTGAAAGGAGGACACCATCACCCAAAAGCAGAGAATCCCCCCATAGAAATATATCTCCAGCTTCATCTGCTGCCCAAGGTCAGAGTCAAGGTCGCACTATCCAGGGGTCATTGATGTCACACTTGCCATACTTAGCTCAGACCTTACATCAGGCTCAAACAATACAGCCCACAGCCACTTCACATGATATCATTTTCCAACAATATAAGACACAGCAGGAACAGAAACCAGCTGGACAGAATTTTCCCAAAGGTGTCGTGGTGACTGGCAGGGACAAGGTCACTTCAGTGGTGTTGCCAGGGCAACCCAAACCCGCCCACCAGACTTACCAGAGAACAGTGTCACCTTCACACCAAGTTTCAACGATTAGAAGAACTCCTTCTCCAGCACACATGCCTATCAAAGTTGACTTACCAAATATGGAGCCTGAGGTCAAGGACACTGGAAACAAAAGTAAAGCAGTGGACCTTGTAAAGATAGCTGATAACCTAAGGAAACAAGAGGTCTGTAAAACTTTTTGTATCACATAAAAATTCTACCCTTTTTTTCAGCGTATTATAGCCATTATGAATTTTGTTATCTTACACATGTTTGAGACAAGCAGATAGTGCCATATTTGGTCAACGGTCTGTAATCATAGGCCTTATTTCCAGGACATTGCTGACCCACATTTCTTTGTGACTTAAACTGTCCAAATCAGTGATCTTGACAAAGCTGCAAATTTTATCATCTTTAGGTTAAAAACAAAATCATTATAAGCAGGTTTCTTTGGAACTATTTTTCGTCTGTAATGTACCTGTCAAAAAAGCAAAAAGGCTTCTTATAAATTTTAATACCTTTGTAAAGGTAGGTCTGTGTTTTAACATGTCAAGAACTGTATTTTTTGAGACACAGTTAAGTGATAAAAAGAACCTGACATTCCTTGGCTTTTGAATTAAAATTTTGTGAAACTCGTCCATAAAAACATGATATTTAGCTCACCAAAGGCTTCCTGTATGATAACATTTTCATCTTGACTTTTGTCAAACCATATATTTATACCCCCGCAAAATGAATGTTTTCGGGGGTATACTGGAATCAGCCTGTCTGTCCGTGTGTCCATTCGTCCGTCCATGTGTCCGTCCGTGTGTCCATCTGTGTACAAATAATTGCCTGTTTCTGTCAAAGCACTGGCGGGGGTTTAAGTCACATTCAGTGACAGCTCTAATTCTCTCTACCATGATGATAGTCATTTTTCAAAATTCATGTCTCACTCACAGCTGATCATTCTTTAAACAATGGGTAAGTGAGAAAGCAGTTAGTGGCTTGGCAAGAATGTTGTGAGAAGCACTGGTAAAAAAAAACTCCAAGAAAGTATGGATAGGTGTACTGGCCACCTCAATATAACCGAACTAATTATGAAAAAAATGATGTTAAACACCATATAATCAATCAACAGATGCTTTGAATTTGGACAGGTCCAATATTTTGTGGTTTGGTAAAGAGTTAAAAGAGTTAAGGTTTTACCATATTTGTTTCAGGGAAAATGGCCAGAGTCAGAGTACAGATACGGAGATCTACTTCAGAGTATAAACAAATCTCACGAATCTGTACAAAGTCAGCTGTTACAGAGTGGGCTGTCTCCAATCACCCCATCAGAGCCAGCCCCGCAGAAGTTTTGGGTACAAGACCCTAATTCCTCCCAAGGCCAGGTTGTTCAGGCGTTTACAGTTCCTCGTTCTGGGGAATCCGTAGTTGTAAAGCCATATGGGGTTGGTTCGTCAGAGAGCGGATTTGTTCCTGTGTCGATACCTGTGCAGTCATTAGTATCACTACCGCCTAGTTTTGTGGCAGACATGCTATCAAAGTCTGAGGGTGTTCAGAAACAAGCAAATGTTCGATCCCAGATTTCATCAAGACAGACTACTTCTCCGAAAGCCAGACATTCTGTTCAAAGTGTTCAAGCCATGTCACATGATCATCAAAGACTTGTTTCTCATTATCCGAGCTCATCTGCTGCTTTAGCTACTGCTACATCCAGTAACGAGGGCGTTAAAGTATTTCCTGGTATTCGAGATCCCAGTACATATTCTGTTCCATCACATATTATTTCAACAACACAACCCGGACCACCCAACATCACTATTTCGTCATCGTCAGCTATTTTTACAGAGGGTAAACCAATCAAAAGTCAGAAATATCAGAGGAATCCATTCACCTTTCCAGCCACGCCCCCTGCTTCATTGACCATTGAGAGACCATTAGTGGGAGGTGTCTTATCTTTCAACCAATCAAAACAGCCAGAAAGTGAAGTCAAACTGGAGGACAAAAAGAGGTATCCAAGTGGAGAGATGCCACACTTGCTACCAGTATCCCCTGTCAAAAGAGACAAGAAGACAGAAGTTAAAACTGAACCAGCTAGTGAAGAATTTGTTCCTATTGTAAGTATGACTCTTCTGCAATTGCTAACTATTTGTACCTGTTAATAAAGATTTACTGACCTGGCCAAATTGAGAGCATTTTCATATAATTCAGTATTAGTTGTTTTCATGAATATTGGCAAGTTCTGACTGGCTGAATTTTTTTTTCATATCTCAATGAAAAAAAAATCATGTTGTGCTGGAACTACTTTTGCTGTCAAACTAATGTAAACAAACATGTATATGAGATTGCATAACGTTTTTCATTCTAATTTTATACCGAGTCCTAAGTTCAAATGCTAGCTAAGTTTATTTTCTCTGAATATAATAAATTGAAAAAAAAAAATCCAACAAAGTCATAGTCCAAGAGAAAACTTTAAACTCATTGTCAGTTTACTGGATATGAATTATCTAATTTTTAACTTACTTCCAGCGTATTAAACTTCTTACAGTAGATCTACTAACTCTGCAATGATCAATGCTACAATAACGTCATGAATTACGCATTTTTGCGTCGTGAACAAGCGGTTTTCCCGTGCTATGAAAATTTTTATCAATGAAATGTGCATTTAGAAAGTAGAAACTGCAATATTGGATTTACAAAAAAAATGCAGTTAGTAACGTTATCATTTATGTGCTACTTTGTTGTCAGTGATATTGAATTATAAGGAATGAAGAGAATTTTTTTTTTTGTTTTCATGGAGGTATGAAGAAAAAAAAAAAAACACCTAATCACACTTTTGTGATTACATGTATTTTTTTTTTTCATACCTCCATGAAAAGAAAAAAAATCTTCATTCCTTAAATGAAAATAGCCTAAGTTACTCCAATAGAAAGTGCATAATTTGCCCTTGAACTGCTTCTGTAGTGATTCTATAATGGTAGAATTTAAACATGAAAACTTAATGACTTTCGATGGCATGTCACTTAATAGCTTTGTTACATAATACTTTTGGGAACAATTTTTTTTGGTGCAAGAAATTCAGATACATGTATGTGAATGATCTATCCTGGAAGAGATGCTTATCAAAATAGAGCCCTGCTCTGTAAAAAGGGGATTTAATGTGTCTTCAAAAAGTATTGACCAAGGTCAGCCTGTGCAGTCCTCAGTCTGCATTACGTTCAGGCTGACCCCAGGATTCAGCTGTTTGTTAGACAATTGATTTTATGGATCCATAAGTCAACCATGTGTTGACTTGCTTGGTATAATACATCATAGAGATGAGATGCATTAAACCCCCTTTTGCCAGAGCTTGACTCAATTGTACTGTAAGAACACATTCTGTCATACTTTTCAAACATCCCTTATTTGCTTATTCATGAGTATTTGTGGCTTTTTCTCGTACAGCCCCAACCATACAACATGAGATTCCAGACCCTGGCTAATTTTCCCAACAACTCGGCCTACAGACCAACGTACAGGGCAACATCTGTAGCCATACAGAAGGCTAAGTATGTTTTAACTCTTTACCAAGCTAGTGAAACATGCTCTTTGAAAAAAGGGTTTATTGTATCTGCAAAACGAATCGACCAAGGTCAGCCTGCGCAGTCTGCGCAGGCTGACCTGGGTTGAAACTTTTTGCTATTGGTCAATTTTCTGTATGTCTAAGGGCCAGTCTACCTCATGATTCAGTCGTTTGTTTGACAAAATTAATTTAATGGATCCATAATAATACAATGACTTGCTTGGTGTGATACATGGTGGAGATGCAGTAAACCCCATTTTGCCAGGGTGTTGCTAAAATTTTAGTCCAAATTGATCCATATTCAAAAGATTTGTTTTTTACATGCACCTGAAATGATGAGATTTGTCTTTGAAAGGGTAGAAAACGCTGTTTGGGAAAAAAGAGAAAATGCTGTTTACCAACTTTGCCTATGAATCAACAACAAGGGCCACATCTGTACCCATTTAGAAAGCTATGTATTTTTTCTAAGAATCTAGCTGCTTTCCCTCATAAACATAGCTGAAACAATGTCCAGGGGTGAGAGAGGAATGAATTATGTCTCAATGACTTATCATCAATCCTGGGAAAGAAATTTGGCAAAGCTGAGGGTTCGAATCAGTGGTCCCCCTGGTCTCAAGTACTGTACATTACTGACTGAGCTATGGGGTATGTTTTTTTCCAAATAACTAATAGTGTTTTTAAAAGACTTCTCTTTTAGGTTTGTTTAAACTAGGGATTGTGTGATAAAAGGTTAAATAGGTTAAAAGGTAATTCTAACATGACAGTGAATTTGGCTGTATAAACACAGTGCAATGGAAGCATGGTAAAATGTACATCATTCTATAAAGAGTGATGATTATAAAGAGTAGATTATTTATTGTGCCTCATAACTCACAACCAAGGTTTATTGAATGATAAACTATGATAGAAAGAAGATTATTTCTTAAACAAACTTCAAATGACAAAGGCCCCAATTTATGTTTCAGAATTGGCTGTATAACAAATTCAGCAAAATCACTAGACCTACTGAGACAGACTCTACAGAAGTTCATTAACAAAGAGATTCATGCTGTCATACAGTCATATATAGATGTAAGTATTATAATTTATAAATATATACATACTTCAAAGTCATCCTCTGTGATAAGGGGTTTAACTCTTAACCAAACAAATGCAGGTTTTCATGACCCCGGGAAAGACGGCTTCTGAAAACATTGTGGAAAAAGGAGAACATGCTGGTAACCAGCATTTTCTCCTTTTCCCACAATGTTTTCTACCCTATCAGAGAGCTTAAGTTCATTTTGACCAATTTTGAATTTATTATTTGAAGATGTTTTGAATATGAAAGAGTCTGAAATTTGTTGTTTAGGAAAGGATTAGACTAAGGTGTTCAAAAATTGAAAACATACATGTATGCAGATGACAAAATGAATGTGACTGAAAAATTGAAGTTTGGTTTGGTAAAGGTAGAAAACATTGTGAGAAAATGAGGAAATGCTGGTTACCATTTTTTTTTCTTTTTTTCCCCACATTGTGTTCAAAAGGCTTCTTTGTCAGGGTCGTTAAAGTTGGGATTAGTTTAAACATATTTATTTTACATCGATTGAGAAACAAGTTCTTACAACTTATACTAATCTCTCTCGATTCTGCTTCCTGGGAACTGCACCAGTACTCGCGCCGAATGTGTGGGCCAATGAAAAATCCCAAAGTTGACACCCGCTCCCGGGTATCGAACTCAGGACCTTATGGTTACAAGGCCGACGCTCTACCTCACAGCCACGGACACCACACCAAAAGTTGGGATTGTGTTGTAAAAGATAAATACATCTGCAAAAAGTATTGACCCATGTTAACCTGTTCAATCAGTGCAGGCTGACCTCGATCAAAACTTTTTGCTATTTGTAAATTTTCTTACATGTCCAAGGACTAGTCTACCTCATTATTCAGCCGGTTGTTAAACAAAATGGATTTTATGGATCCATTAATATATGATGACATGCTGCCTATCATGCATCACTAAGATGCTTTAACTCTTCAGTAAACAACAAAATTTTTGATTCTTCTGGATCCAAAGCATTTACAGACAACAAATTAATTACGGCTGCAATCGTAGAATTGACTCTGAAAGGTAGAAAATATTGCCGGGAAAGGAGAAAATGCTGCTTGCCAGCATTTTCTCTTTTTCTCACAATATTTTCCAACACCATCCCCCTCAGGTTCGTAAAAACTAAGGATTGTTTGGTAAAAGGTGAAAATAGTTGTTTAGTCTAAAAGTGAAAATATGGCATATTAATTTGAAGAACCTTTCAATCTTTAGTCATACATAATGCAAAAACGAGGGCAGCTGAGTTACAAACTTATTTATAGTATCATGCATTTTTATTTCCCACTTTCGTCTACAGAAATTTTTCAAAATTGGAATTGAGAATATCAAGATAAACAATGGAGAACAGAGTGTTACAGAAGATAATGTCCATGCTGTGTGTCGGCAGATACTGGAGGAGGTAATACCAGATAAGTAATTTACTGATAAGCCTATTCAGACTTACAACTTAACCCTTAACTCTTTATCAATTGACAGAATTTTGGAATTGACCAAACATTTGCAGGCATATACCAAATGTAGCCTAAATGATGACTTATGTCTTTGATAGAGTAGAAAACATTGCCAGCATTTTCTCCTTTTCCCCACATTGTTTTCAAAAGTCTTCTTCTTTAGGGTCGTGAAAACTTGGGATTGTGTGGTAAAGGGTTAACCCGCTAAATAAGTTAAATGAAACTTTCAAGTCATAGTAAGATCCGAAATTTTATTATTTCGTACGTGTGTTTTAAGGAAAAATATCTCATTATCAGATGATGTAGATCAAAATCAGGCTGCACATTTTGTGCAGTCTGATCTTGATCTATGCTGTCTGCTGAAGGTCTTTTAGTTGCGCTTAGCAGCCTAATGGTTGACCAAACAATTCCTCATATATTATGAGCTTCCGAGACAAGAGTTTAGAAAACATCATGGAAAAATGATCATTTCCTTCTTTTTTCCTTATACCCTTTCAAAGAAAAATCCCATCATTGAGCCGCACTTGGTTTGTCATCTGAAAATGCTTTAAATGTAGCAGTCTAATATTTTGTAGCGTGGTAAAGAATTAATTTAAAGAAATTTTGACTATGAATATATAATAAAAAAAGAATCTAACATTAAGATTAATGTCTTTTGAAATAAAATTCTATTATAGGAGTATTGAAAAATGTTTTTGAGCTCTCCAAATGCTTGCATTTAAACACTTTCCTTGACTCATTTCATAAATTTTATCTCAAATGCCAACTCTTGTCAGATCCTATATACCTCTAATGTTAAACACCCCAAAACCTCAAAAAAATAAACCCGAACATTGTATTTGCAGGCAAAGAAGATGTACTACCCAGATACAGGAAGAATCAGTGTATCCCCAGCTAGGGACTTATCCGATAATATATCAGAGGCTGGCAGCAGTGGGAGAAGGGTTTGTATTGAAATCAAATTTTGCTTTTAAGCCATAAAGCATTAACATTAAGCCTTTACCACACAATCCTGATTTTTAAGGATCTTGAAAGATCGTTTTGATTGATTGATTGGTGTATTACGCAGCTTTCGACATTACTTTAGTCATATCATAGCAATAGTTCAAGTTGCCCAAGGACACTCACAAGAAAACCATGCGCTTCCAGTCTGGCTCTGGCCTTAAGGTAACAAGTCCTACACTTTACTTCTGAACCACACAAGACCCTGACCCTGAAAGAGAAGGCTTTTGGTTACCAGCATTTTTTTCCTTTTCACACAATGTTTTTCTTCCCTATGAAAGAAAAAAAATCCTCCTCAAAGCAATATTGTCATTGCATATGCTTTGAATTTGGTCAAGTGCAAAAACATGTCTTGCGATAAAGAGTGGACTATAGGTGCTTTAGCAAACAGTGTTGATCAAGAGTGTATTGTCTGATCTCCAGACTACACTGTCAGTAATGAAATAAAATCGTATGTGCCACACTCTGGCAAAAAGGGGTTTAATGCGTCTCTAATGTATTATAGCAAGAAAGTCATTATATAAATATTGATCCACAAAATCCATTTTGTCTATCAACCAACTAAATCTGGAGGTAGAATGGGCCTTTGACATGCAGAAAATTCAATAAATGAAAACTCGGGATTGTGTGGTAAAGGGTAAAGTTTTCTTTTTGGACAATGTTGATGTAGATCAGACTGCACAGAAGATGCAGCTTGATCTTTGATATATGCTACCCTGTATTTCATTTTGCTTTTCAGTCGGTACTTGGTAGAAAGAGACATCTGTCAGACACTGACTCTGATGCTGGCTCCAAGATTAAAAAAGTAGGTATTAATACGTATCATTGCCAGTCCAATAGAGTTATCTCTCTTTAGGCACTCTTGTGCAAATATGGTAAAAAATGAACAAGTCTGAAGACAGAGTGATTTTGTTAGAACTTTCATGGTGCTTGTAATGTAGCCAAATCCTTAATTAATCCATAACGGTACAAAGGAAACGATAAGTAAAACTATTGTATACTTAGCAGATACGGCATTGCAATGAAATGTGGCTCTGCTAGTACAGATGGCTCTGTTTGATTGTCCTTCATATGTAACGCCATTGGCTTTTGTTTTCATGTGGTCCCAGTAATAGGTCTAAATGGGCCTTTAACTTGGAGAGTTCCTCTGAAGGACATTAGAAGTATTTCCTTGTTAAACGAGTAGCTTCTGCCTAATTGAGAGGCAACTAGAGGAGTAAACTTGATGTATCTTTATTAAAATCTGGATGCATGTACATGTATTTATCATTTTCAGCCGAGCCCCGGTAGCTCAGTCAGTAGCGTACAGGACTCAAGAACAGGAGATTGCTGGTTAGATCCCCTGGTTGGCCAATTTCTTTCAGAGGATTGATGAAAGTCATCGTGACAGGACTCCTTCCTCTCCTACTGCTGACCATTGTTTCAAAAATAGTTATGTGGGAAAGCAGCCAGTGGCTTGGAAAGAATATTGTGCGGAGTACTGGTAAAAGATACTCCAGGAAAGTATGGATCGGTGCACTGGTGGCCACGATATAACTGAAATGATATTGAAAATGGCGTTAAACACCAAGCAATCAATTTATCAATTATCATTTTCAATTTCAGAAGAAAGGAAGACCCTTTTCTAGTGTGGCTGGGTAAGTTAATTCACTGATTAATCCTTCACCCTTTACCAAACGACAAAATTTTAGCCTTGCCCATATGGCCTTCAACACGCGAAAAGGGGCATTCGGACATTTGCGTAAAGTGTCATCTCAGATCAGCTTGCGCAGTCCGCACAGGCTTATCCGAGACGGCACTTTACGACTACATTAGATTTTGTGCTACAGCAGACTTACACAAAACAGAAAATTACATAAAAACAGAAAGTGTCGTTTCGGATTAGCCAGCGTAGACTGCGCAGGCTGATCCAAGACGACACTTTACGCAAATGTCCGAATGCCCCTTTTCGCGTGCTGAAGGCCATATGGGAGACACCCCAAGAAAGCAGTAGGCTATGTTATAGGAACAGTGTAAGATACAGGATGAAAACCCATCCTGAGTTGTGCCTGGTTCTCGGTGTTAAGCACTGTCGTACAGGAACTAGGTTTAACATATCATCTTAAAAGTTATTGGCAATTTTTTTTCAGGTGGGTAAGTCAAGTCCTTGCGCCATTAAAAGAGTTTAATTTTAAATTTTTCATTGAAAACTCTGTGGAAAACAGTGCACATCCGAGATCAGACGCATTTAGCTGACAAGACTATCTGTTCTAGTCACAGCTGCAAGTTTATATCATACATGGATTTAATTGACCAATGGTTTTTATCGAACCCTATATCAAGCAATCCTTTTTATAATGAATCGGGGAAAAATGCTATTGAAAACATTGTGGGTAAAGGAGAAAATACCTGTACCAGCATTTTCTCCTTTAACCAATAGACAGACAGTGAAATTGGGATTTGCTTGGTTGATCTTCTATGTCAAACTTTTGCAGCTAGTGTGCCTTTATAGTCATCAAATTTAGTGACAGATAACTTTCTACTGTAATTGAGTTTTTTGATATGTTACATTTTGTCAAAAGTCGTCAAATTGGAAAAGACATTATTTTCTTTACAGGAGATCTACACCATCAAAATTGTTAGCTTCAAAACGGGAAGGACCGAAGGTAAGCCAAAATATTTCATAACTCTTTACCAAACAATCTATTGTTTGCAAAACCCTGAGGAAAAAGAAAGCCTTTGAAAACATTTTAGGGAAAAGAGAAAATGATGGAAACTAGAATTTTCTCCTTTTCTCTCAATGTTTTATACCCTTCTCAAGACAGATTCCACTATTTGAGCTGCATTTAATATGCTCTCTGGAATTCTATTTTGACAAGTCTAACATTGTTGTGACATGAATAATTATTTGAACTTTTGCTGTGATGTGGCTGAAAAATTCTTGAAAGAAGCTTAAAATACCATTCAAGCAATTAATCTAAAACTGTGCAGTCCTGTAAAGGGTTACTTTGTTCTGCTAGTTTACATGATGTTGAAGCATTTATATTGCCAATTTTTTTAAGTATGATAACTGCTTGCATTCAACAACATTACTTGCATTCTAAATTTCAAGACTAGCCATATAATTAGCAGAGAGGTGTTTGAAATTAAATTAAGAATGGTTGATAGATACTCAATTCTGAATTTCTGAATTAATTTTTCAGGTATTAATTACACTGTAAAAGTTCATTTTCAGAGGTAAAGAGAGCTCAAAGTTAAGAGTTACAGAGTAGATCAAGATCAGATGGTATCCAACATACAGTATGATCATAGATCAACACTGTCTAATATTTAAAAGAAAAAAAAAACCTTTAAGCTGCATTTGTGTCAATTTTTTTTCGCTGCACTGAACATATTAAACAGAACTTGGAATATGCATTGAATTTGGAAATACATGTCATAAAAAGTACCAGTCAAATGGTTATCATTGTAATTTTACCAGTATGATCCAGAGAGGTTGACAGAAGAAACTCTGTTTGTGATGGGATCAAGAGCTAACAAGTATGTAGATCTATAACTATTTCTTTGAAATGAAATGTTTTTAAGCTTTATGTTAAAGAACTATAATTCATAGCAAATTTAAAGCAAACAGATCTTAAAAAATCTTGGTATAGTATGGAGATGCTATGTGACTTCATGTTTAACCTGTTTACCATGAAATCCCAATTTTTAACAACTATGAGGAAAAAAGGTTTTTAAAAACATTTCAGGAAAAGGAGAAAATGCTGGATACCAGCATTTTCTCCTTTTCCTGAAATGTTTTCTACCTTTTCGAAGACAAATCTGATTACTTGAGCCACATTTATTGTGCCATCTGCAAATGCTTTCGATATGGACAAGTCTAAAATTCTGTTGTCTGTTACAGGCTTAATCTGAATAAAAGTGAAAATAGTTTCAGTATAATGTTCCTGCTTTTAATAATCCTTAGAAGGAAGGTGTTTGAAAATGTTGTGGGAAAAGGAGAATATGCTGGTTAGCAGCATTTTCTCCTTTGCCAACAATGTTCTCTTATATGCGAAGGATAAGTTTGTAGTGACATATAATTTGTCGTCTGCAAATCCTTTCAGTTTGGACCAGGCTGAAACAGAGTTTTTCCTCACAGGCTATGAGTTTTTGTGTAACAAATTTATTTTCTACGGGTATACTGCACCTCTCTCCACAGTGCTTTCATTAGCTGTGTAAATCTTTTAACCCTTTACCACACGACAAATTTTAGACCTGTCCGAATTGAAAGCATTTGCAGATGACAGTTTCAATTTGGCTCATATGAAATGATTTTTAGCTCCACTGGCCAAAGGCCAGCGAGCTATTGTCATGGCGTTGTGTCCGTCGTGCGTCCGTCCGTCCGTTCGTTCGTTCGTCCGTTCGTCCGTTCGTCCATGCGTGTGTCCGTAAACTTTTTCTTTAAAAAACGTCTCCTCAGAAACTATTGACTGGATTTTTACCAAATTTCACAGGAATGTTCCTTTGGTGGTCCTCTTTCAAATTCCTTCAAATAATTGTGTTCCATGAAGAATTCTGGTTGCCATGGCAAACAAAGTAAAAAACCTTTAAAAATCTTCTCTTCCCAAACCGCTATTTGGATAGCATTATTATTTTGCAGGAATGTTTCTTAGATACAGGTTTACAGAATTCCTTAAAAAAAAAAAGATCTGTCAAAAAACATGGCTTTTATGGGAGACTCATTTTCCTTTTATGGTATAAAGTAAAATCTTTGAAAAATTTCTTCTCTAAAACTATTCATTGGATTTCATTGTTGTTTTGCAGGTAAGTTCCTATGGTGGTTGTCTACCAAATTGTTTCTTCAGTGAGCTAAAATGCAGGATTGAATGATAATTGTTAAAAACTTCCTTTCGCCATTATAGAAATATCAGGCCTGTGGAGCGATACAGGCGCTCAAGCGCCTCTAGTTCCTTGATAGGGTAGAAAACATTGTGGGAAAAGGAGAAAATGCTGGTAACCAGCATTTTCTCCCTTTCCCACAATGTTTTCAAAAGCCTTCTCTGTCAGGGGTGTTAAAAGTCATCATTGTGTGGTAAAGGGTTAATTCTTTCCTCAGGGCTATGGGGTTTGGTGCAACAAGAGGAAGACTCTACATGAAACATCCAGACTTATTTAAGGTACGTCACTGAGATAATCTATCTATTTGCCTGTCTGTTCATTCTTCTTTGAAGAAGCCATGCTCTGTGGAAAGGGGGTTTAATGCATCTGCAAAAGGTGTCGACCCAGGTCAGCCTGTGCAAGCTGCACAGGCGGACCTGGGTCAAAACCCTTTGCTTCCGGTCAATTTTCTGCATGCACAAGGACTATTCCACCTCATGATTCTTTGTGTTGTTAGACAAAATAGACTTTATTGATCCACTATTATGTGATGACTTGCTTGGTATAATGCATCATGAAGATGTATTTAACCTCCTTTTGCAAGGGCATGGCCCAAATGTATTTAGAACTAGATCTTTATATGTACATTCCTGCCTTTTCCTAAGTTAGGTTTTCTTTACACTTTAATAGGCTATAGAACAATACTGATACACTACAGATGGTTGATGTCTTGGAATGTTTATTGGGTAATACGTGGGAATTTTATCCAGTGAGCAGAAGGCTTGTGTCTCACTGGATAAATTATATGGGAAAGCAGCCGGTTGCTTGAAAAGAATATTGTGTGGAGTACTGGTAACAGAAACTCCAGAAAAGCGTGGACAGGTGCACTAGCCACCACAATATAACTGAAGTAATGTTGAAAACGGCGTTAAACACCATACAATCAATCAATCAATCACTGGATAAAATTCAGGAGCAGAGCCAGATAAACTTTTCCTATCCAAGACACAAACCATCTATTCTATTTATCTTGTTTTCATTTATAATCATATCGGATTGAATTAAATATTTTCCTCTCAATTTTGCAAGTGTTGACATCTTTTCTCAGAATGTTTTATATCCTCTGATAGACTGATTTCATATTTTGAGTTGCATTTAACTTGTCATCTGCAAATGCTTTCAGTTTGGACAAGTCTAAAATTTTATAGTCTGGTAAACGGTTAAAGGCCCATTTTTACATACAACACCCTACTTTCTTTCATTGAAAAAGATTCAATGAATTTTACAGGAAACAATCATTTTTTCATTAAAGCTATGGTGAGAGGCTGCTAATGATTAATCTTTCACGATTTTTAACGACACCAAAGAAGAAGCCTCTTGAAAACATTGTGGGAAAAGGAGAAAATGCCGATAACCAGCAATGTTTTCCACCCTTCCTAAAACAAATTTCAATTTTTAAGTCACAATTATTTTGTCATTTGTGAATGCTTTGAATTTGAACTAGTCTAAAATTTTGTTGGTTGGTAAAGAGTTAAAACTGCAAGTTTTAGATATGCTAAATTTGAAGGCAGTTGTAGGCTTAACCCTTTACCAAACAATCCGGAGCTTTAACAACTGGAAGAAAGAAGCCTTTTGAAAGCAGTGTGGGAAAAGGAGAAAATGTTAGTGAACACAATGTTTTCAAACCTATCAAAGACAAATTCCATCATTTGAGCCACATTAAAGTTGTCGTCTGCAAATGCTTTCAATTCGGTCAAGTCCACATTTCTGTCGTATGTTAAAGAGTTAAGTGATGGAATTATTATTTGACATGGTAGAAATTTATCTTTGTGAGAAAAGAAGAAAATGCTGGTTACCAGCATTTTCTTCTTTTTTCACAATGTTTTCAAATGCTTTCTTCCCAGTGTTGATCAAAATATTGGTAAAAGTTTAGGAATTTTTTTTTCCAGTATGGAGGAGACCAAGATGACAAAACCTGGCTCTACGAGCATCAACACATGCCAGCAACTGGTGGAAAATCTTACATACTTATTTTGCAAGATGTTAAGGAACTAGCTGTGAGCGACGAATACAAGTTAGTACTTAGATGTATTGTAAAATGTTAAATTTACAAAAAAATTTGATTATCATAAAACCTATAAAAGTATCAGTCACACCTTGTCTGATAGCTTAAACGGCTATCAAGTGCCTAAAAAAAATTTGGCTGTTAACAAGTTATCAGGTGACAAAAAGTGTCTCGGCTGCTGGCTGTAATTTTGTAGTATTGTGACAGATCTTCTTATTCTAATTAAGCAATACATTCATTTTATAACTGAAGCAAAGGTCAAGGTCACTATTACTAGAATTAAATGACTGATTGAATGGTGTTTATTGCTTTTTTCTACATTATTTCAGTCCTATTATGGCAACAGCTTGCATATTCATTTATGTCCTGGGTTTCACCAGTATTAGGCTAGGCCCTTTAAGTGTTTTGTCCAAGGACACGTCCTCAAAAAGCTTAGTGGTTCCAGTGAGGCTCGAACCCAGGGCCTCCAAGTTCTTGTCTTGTAAAAGTCTTGCTGCAATTTCAATTGCAAGGTAATTTTGATATTTACTTTATAGAGAGGCAACTGGGATCAACGTTGACATTCTGAAAGGTTTCTCAGTGCCAATGTGGATGATAGAAAAAATGAGGATACAGATGGTTGCCATGAGAACAGATCTTCCAAAACAGGCTAAATATAGAAGTCGATCAGCAACACCCATCGACGTCAATTACCAGCAAGAGGTAAAAACTTTTGCTTTTCTACATTTACCCCAATTTCACACAATGTAATCATAATGCATTTTTATTCCTTGAAATCTGATTGATCAATTGTATGTTTTTAACATTATTTCAGTTCTATCACGGCAGCCAGTGCGCCTATCCATGCTTTCCTGGAATTTCTTTTTAATTCTTTACCAAATGACATTATTTTAGACTAGTCCAAATTCCAAGCATTTGCAGACGATAAAATTAATGTGACTCAAAAATTGAAATTCGTTTTGGGAGGGGTAGAAAACATTGTGGGAAAAGGAGAAAATGCTGGTTACCAGCATTTTCTCCTTTTCCCACAATGTTTTCAGAAGACTTCTTTTTCAGGGTCGTGAAAACCCGGGATTGTTTGGTAAAGGGTTAACCATTACTTTGCACAATATTCTTCCCAAGCCACTGGCTATTTTTCCACATCGTTGGAAAAGGAGAAAATGCTGGTAAACAGCAGTTAAGTGATTTCATCTGCTTGGTCCTGTGATTTATTTGGTAACATACAGGGCTTGAAACTCAAAGTAGCTGGTTCGATTGCCAGCTTGGCCAAATCCTATACGGGAATTTATCATGGTCATTGCCACAGGGTTCATTCAAATTTCCTCTTTTTCTGCAGTGCAGTGTTTTGACTTTTGTGGGTGTTGGAAAGCCGCCAGTGGCTTGGAAAGAGTATGGTGCAAAGGATCATTCTGCATCATGATTCATTTGGTTGTTTGACAACATGGATTTTATGGATCAGTAATTATGTGAAGACTTACTGAATATAATTATATTATATTTCATGTGTCTATTTTTAGAAATGTTATGGGTAAAGAAATGTTGTAATTTAAGCTGGGGGGAATTATTTCCCCGTCACAGTGAATATTTTCCTCCTGCCGAAAATCTGGAACTACTTTTTTAAGTTTTTTAAGTTTTTAAGTTTTAAAAGTGGCATTCGTTGACAAAATAATCAGAGGAAATATAATATATAATTTATTTCATCAGCTTGTGGTTAATATGGGGAAATATTTGCCTCAAGAGGGAAAGGTTCCGCGGAAATAACTCGTGCCTTACGGCACTCGTTATTTTCGCATACCTTTCCCTTTTTCGGCAAATATTTCCCCATATTAACCACAAGCTGATGAAATAAACTCTATATAATGCATCACTGAAATGCATCAAAGCCCGTTTTTCCCAGAGCATGGTTAAGCTTTAAGTGAGTTTATCCAGACTGGGTCAGATTGTGCACTTATTTTACCCATTACCAAAAGACAAAATTTTAGACTTGTACATACTGAAATCATTTGGAGACTATCAAAAAAACATCCGACTCAAGTAGTAATTTATCTGATAAACAATGTGGGAAAAGGAGAAAATGCTGGTCTCCAGCATTTTATCCTTTTCCAACAATGTTTTCAAAATCTTTCTTAATCAGGATCATTAAAACACAGCACTGTTTGGTTATAGATGAATGGCTCAAAGTTTAAGTTGGAATGAGGGGCTGTGAAGAGGGTGACAAAGTTTCACAAACATATAAACACAAATTTTATATGACTTTCAGGTGGAGGAAGATTTGCCAAAAGATCTACCATTTTCAAATTTTACAAGTCCTAAAGAGAAAACAGAAATGATTGAGGTAAGACTTATATTTCAAAGACATTATTTTTTTTAACTTTGTACTGAACAACAAAATTTTGGACCAGTCCAAATTGAAGACATTTGCAGATGAGTATTATGTATTTGGAATGATGACGTTTTCCTCTGAGAGAAGTAGTGAACATTGTTGGATCAGCATTTTCTCTTCTTGTCACAATGTTTTCAGAAGCTTTATTTCTTAGGGTTATTAATTTGGTTTGTATTGGAGTTTAACACCATTTTAACAGCTTAGGTCATATCATGGCGGTTAGTGATGCACCCATATGTTTCCTGGCTTTCTCACACCAGTACTGACACAACTTTCTTTCCAAAGCCACTGACTACTTTTCTCACATACATCAGAGGTGAAAGGCGAAAAATTGTTGGAAAGAAAGTTTGCCGCAACCGGGTATTGAACCCGCAACCTCCAGGTCACGAGTTAGATATGCTAACCACTGAGCTACCTGGCTGGGCCACGGTTGTTATACGTGGGATGTGTAGCAAAGGGTTAGGTGACACATTGGTTTTCAATTTACAAACTCAGGTTGCAGACTTGTTGTGTTGCTTTAAACTTCTTTTGGTTTTGACCCTAACCTAGCTTCAAAATGAAAGGGGCAGTTTTGTTGTGCACGTCAGTTGGTTGGTCAGCTTTACGGACCTTGGGTTTACCAAAACCATGATAATGGTGATCACTGATGTGATCTGGGTTTTACCAAATTAGAGCAGATAATGCTCATGAAGTGTACATCGTCTCTGTAGAACTTGATGCCATGAGGCCAACCTCAAGGTATGAATTGTCCTGGGTACAAATTGTTCAAGGTACCAATTATCCTGCTATGAATTGCCCTAGGTATGAGGTTTCCCGAGAACTAATTGTCCTAGGTATGAATCGATTGTCAGGTACAAATTGTCCAGTTACAAAGTGTCAGGACACAAATTGCCCTGTTACCAGGTAAGCTAAAATGCTGATGCCATCCATTTGTAGTTGAAATTGATGTGAGGTATCTGCTTAGTCTGTGACCCTTTTTTGTTCATAAGGACCTGTTTCTGACTGTTCTTGAGATCCCCATATTGGTGAAAAATTATCTTATTTATTCGGTCATTGAGAGAGAACATTTCATTGTTTATTTTTATTTCATATGATCACAGCTATACAGATATACATCATTACGTCAGAATTACAGTGGCAGATATTATATTTGTGCTAGATAAACCCTGAGGAAAACAGCTTTTGAAAACAGTGGGAAAAGGAGAAAATGCTGGCTACCAGCATTTTCTCCCTTTCCCACAATGTTTTCTACCCTACCAAAGACAAAATCTTGATATAAGCCTCATTTAATATGTGTGCAAATGCTTTGAATATAGACAAGCTTAATATTTTGTTGTCTGTTAAAGAGTTAATGTCTTATCGTTATCTAGACATCACCAGCAGAAGATTTAGATTTTCTAAAGACAGCAGCAGATGCGGATGACCCAGGGACTGGATTATCTCCCTTTAACATGACAACCGGTTTTGATGATGGCGCTTCACAGTCTGATCTGGATGCAATCGAAGATGAAACATCGATAGAACCGTCATTTAGAATTGATAAGTGATTGATAAAAGAATCACTTTTCTATTGCTCTTTACCAATCATAAAAAAATTGGAGTCATTCAAATTTAAAGCTCTTTTAAAATGATAATTTAATTGTGGCTGTAAACACATTGCCCAATATAATTATAAGTCTGGTTCCGGTTACAATACTTTTGAGATTTAGGTTCAGTAGGTCCGAAAATTATTCTATTTTTTTTAAAATTATATTTGATTTTAAACATGTCCCGGGGGGCAATTTAATAGAGGTAAAAAGGCATAGACTTTTTCCAAATTATCTGAGGATGATGGTGACATTGTGATAGAATATTAAACAATTAACAGGTGAAAATATTTAGGGTTGGGCGTAAAAATTATATACAGGTAACCGGAACCACATATATATTTTGTTTTGGCCTTATGTTAAAAAAAAAAACAAACAAAGAAAAAAAAAAAAGGAGAAAGTGTGGGTAACAAGTATTTTCTCCTTTTACGACCTTGTTTTGACATTTGATCCATATTTCATATTGATTCTGCTTAACTAGGATGGTTAAAAGTCTGTTTAACCCTTTACCACACGGCAAAATTTAAGACCTATCCAAATTGAAAGCATTTGCAGACGACAATTTCATAGTGGCTCAAATGATGCAACTTTTCTTTGATAGGGTAGAAAACTTTGTGGGAAAAGGAGAAAATGCTGGTTACCAGCATTTTCTCCTTTTCCCACAATGTTTTCAAAAGGCCTCTTTTTTAGGGGCGTCAAAAGGCGTCATTGTGTGGTAAAGGGTTAAACCTTTTGTAAGTATATCGCAGTTGGGCGAGAGTAAATTTTGTTGACATAATTCTTTATCAAACAATCCCCTGTAACAGCGATCCTGAGGTTTTTGAAAAGATAATGGTAAAAATGAGAAAATGCTTTTTAGCCACATTTTATTTGTCATCCTTAAATGCTTGAATTCTTCACCACACAGTCTCGCCTTAACGACCCGGAGCTAAATGGTCTTAGAAAACAATGTAGAAAAGGAAGAAAATGTTGGTAACCAACATTTTCTCCTTTTCTTACAATGTTTTCTACTCTTTCAAAGAAACATTTCATATTTTGAGCCAGTTTGAAGTCATAGTTTGCAAATGCTTTGAATTTGGACAAGTCTAAAATTTTGTTGTCTGATAATGACCTAGAGCTATAAAAAGCCATGATCTGTGAAAAGGGGGCTTAATGTATCTGCAAAACATATTGACCTATGTCAGCCTAAGCAATCCACCAAGGCTTACTTGGGTCGAAACTTTTTGCAAGTGGGAAATTGTTGGCATTTCCAAGAACCACTTTCTCTCATGATTTAATTGGTTGTTTGACAATGTTTTAATTTTTCAACCCATAATTATGTGATGACTTGTTTGGTGTAATGGATCACGGAGGTGCATTAAACCTACAAAAAGTATTGACCCATGTCAACCTGCGCAGTCTGCGCAGGCTGACATGGGTTGAAACTTTTTGTTACTTGTAAATTTTCTGCATGTCCAAGGACCACTTTCTCTCATGATTCACTTATTAGATTGACAAATTTGATGATATGAACACATAATTATGTGATGACTTGCTTGGTATAATGGATCACGGAGATAAGTTAAACCCCGTATTCCTAAAGTGGCCCTTATTTATAGCGTGTAGATAGGGAAGTTTTATCATTTCTAGTATAAAACTGTGATAGTGCTTAAAAAAATGACAAATTTTTAGTTTACAACAACATTACAGGATTTAAGTCTTTTAGATTCCTTTTGTCCGACCTGTTTCTTTTTATGGCATGTTTTGCCTGTTACGTGTTTTGTTAAGATATTCATACTTTTATAGATTTATTACAGCTCTTTTATTCAAACTTCTTTTTCTTTGATTGATTTTACTACAGTTTGAATATATGTTGTCAATGGATTTTGTGCACATGTACATTTTGACATTGTTGTATAGCTCATCTGTCAGTCAGTTTTTAATAAAATAATCTTGTCATCTTTCTTGATAGATCTATATTTTTTTAGGGACAAATACATAGGTTTTTTTTTAATCTGTGAATCCCGCATCCTGTTAGTCTAGATTTTGCTTCAGGATGCAAATTATTACTTAAGACTTTACTAAACAGTCCAAAGTTATAGCGACTCTAAGGAGGAAGGCTTTTGAAAACATTGGGAACCAGCATTTTCTCCTTTTCCCACAATGTTTTCTACCCTTTGAAAGACGACTTAAATCATTTGAAAACCTTGTGAAAAAAGGAGGAAAGGCTGGTAGCCATGGACAATTCTACCATTTTTAAATTCAGGTAACAAGGTAAAAAGTCGATGGGATTGCATGGATATGTGCCCTGGTGGCCGCAATATGTCTGAAAATTTTGAACGTAACGGTGGTAAATACCACTCAAACTAACAAAGTAGCGTGATGCAAAGGATCAGCTTATTACATGGTTACTTGTATTTACGGAATAAAAGGGGTCCTTAGTGGCTTATTGATAAAGCTTTGGAATTGAAACCTGGAGACCCCCGTTTGGAACCTCACTTAGAGTGCTGGGTTTTTAGTGAGAGAATCTTTCGGCAAGACATTCCAGAGCCTTTGCCTAATATTGGTGAAAGCCGTCGCCATGAAATGACTGAAATAATATTGTTATCAGCGTTAAACACGAATCGTTCGGTCGGTTGGTCGGTCGGCTGGGCGAGCGATTGGTTGGACCGATAAATCAAATCATATCAATCAATCAATACCGTACAAATGACACTTTGGTTGTTTTTTAGCAAGAATTTACACGTTCACTTAATTGGGAAAAAAAAGGAACTGTGAAAACGGCTCTGTGGAAAGGGAGCTTAATGCATCTGCAAAAACTATCGATCCATGTCAGCCTGCGCAGGCTGACAGGGGCCGTAACTTTTTGCTATTGGTAAATTTTGTGCCTGTTAAATACCAGAGAAAGGCAAGGAATTTATACATATATTATACTTTCTGTTGGTGTTTGTTTATATGGAAAATTCCGCCATTTTTATGATGGGAACCAGACCTATGGGAAGTGACGTCAATAATTACCTCAATGACAAAGTATTTCACGGACAAAATGGCGACGTCGATCTTGTAAAGCTGTATGAATTGTTAGAAAATTTGCAGGCGATCTTTAGGGATTTATGTTTCTGATAAATGTATTGAACGAAAGAGACGTAGAGAGGTAGGTCACTTCAAACGCCAACGGTCGTATTTTTTCCCCGATAGACCATCAGATGAAAAGAAAATTGGCCTTCGTAATTCCTTGCATGGCTTTATATGAAATGGTTATGTTACAAATAACTACATTATTAGAGATCGATTGGTCTTTTGTCGAAAGTAAGTTATCGCCAGTTTCACATAATCTTAACCCATGACATCAAAATGTCGACTTTTAACGACCCTGGGATAGAAGCCTTATGAGAACGTTGTGGTTACCAGCATTTTCTCGTTTTTCCCACAATGTTTTCTACCCTATCTAAGAAAAATTGCACCATTTGAGCCACATTGAAATCATCGTCTGCAAATGCTTTCAATTAGGACAAGGCTAAAATTTTGTCGCCTGTTAAAGGGTTAACCCAACCCTGCCCTTAGAACAAGAAAAAGGGAACATCAGTTTGTCTCGCTTTTGAGACGGGAGCTGTAATGCCAGGCATTATCTAGCGATTGCAAATTTCGAGAAATGTCTGCTTTTATACCAGCTTACTTGATTGAATTTGCGTTTATTTACCGTCGCCACCGGTTGCCCATATGGGAGACGCCCCCCTCCTCCCGAATCTGTTAGTTTTGTTACGGGGGAAAGTGCAAGATACAGAACGAAACCAATTGTAAGTTACGCCTGGTTCTTTAACGTGCTCGGTATATAGCACTGTCACACTGGACCTCGGTTTAACGTCTCATCCGATAGACTATAAGTAATTTCAGATGGCCAGCCGTTGGGCCCCACAACCTCAGGTGACCCAAGACTTGATCCTACGCACTACCACCTGAGCTAAGCGGGATGGCCATCAGCTTACTTAAGATACTGATATCTTCATATAACTAACCGGCAAATTTCCTCGTAAAGTACATCCAGAGGTATGCGGGAAATATGATTAGATATAAATGAAACCGTCCTGAATCTTGTCTACATTGATTATCCTGTTTCATGCTTCAATGAACCAACGACTTTTTTCTATGTCGACGTAATTACATGTTTTTGCTAATTTATCCTCATTGAATTACGAAATTGGTTACATTTTTTAACGGGTCCGTTTTTTATTGTAGATGTAAATTGATACAAACACTTTGTACAGAATGAACCCTTTTCTCCTTTACCTGCCTATCTCTTTATAAAAGCGTTTTTTTTTTTTCCCCTAACGATGCTTTGTCGTCTGCAAATGCATTCAGTTTGGTAGAGTCCAAAATTTTGTCGTTTGTTAAAGGGTTAAAGGAATACAGAAGGTGGACGGATGTCTGACCTGAGTTTTCAACAAAACCACAAAATTTTACACTCGACCAAATTGAGAGCATTTGCTAACAACCAATCAAATGTAGCTTCAAGAACAATTTCTGTCTCAGAAATGGAAGAAAGTATTGTGGGAAAAGGAGAAAATGTTGGTTACCAGCATTTTCTCCGCTCATCCCTACAATGTTTTCAGTGTTTTCAAAAGCCTTCTTCATCAGGGTCATTAAAACAGGAGATCACTTCGTAAAGCGATAAACTTAATCATTTTTTTTTCATCAATTGTAAAAAGAGTTCAAGCAATTATTTTTACTTAAGTAGGTTTAAATGTATTATTTTATTGATAAAGCGCACCTCTTGTGGTTTTTCCCGTATTTTCCCCACCAAACGGGATACTTAACATCATGATAAATTTAATTCAACATTCAATATTTAAACTTTTGCCACACAACTCCGAGGTTTACAACCCTGAGGAAGAAGACTTTTGAAAACATTGAAGGAAAAGGAGAAAATGCTGGTTACCAGCATTTTCTCCCTTTCCTACAATATTTTCGAAAGACTTTTACCGCAAGGTCATTAAAACAGGAGATCCACTTTGTAAAGCGTTAAACTAATTCATTTTACATAGCTTGTAAAAAGTTCAAGGAAATTATAATGTAGGTAGGGTTTATTACCTTATTTTATTGATAAAGTGCACCTCTTGCGGCTTTCCCCATGTTTTTTCCAACAAGCGGGATGCACATCATTTATGTTTAACGTTTAACTTTTTGCCACACAATCCCGAAATTTACGATACTGACGGAAAAGGCTGTCGGAAAAGGAGAAAATGCTGGTAACCAGTTATATTACCGATAATGCTAACTCGATGAAATTAATTTTGATCTTTCATCTAAAAAAAATTCTTCTGTTTGTGTAATTCATTATTCAGTTAAAGCCGAGTTAGACCTAGATCTATTGAAAAATTCAACAATAGGAAAACTGTTGTAGAAAACGGGAGCAACTGTTTGCTATAAGCAATTGCTACTTTTCCGATTATGTTTTCAATTACTTTGAACTGATGGGGTATGGAAAGTTGTATCTGAATAGTAATGAGTAAAATAGTGTCACAAGGCGCTTTCAACAATATCGAGTACAATACCGTTACAGGTCACTTATACATGCTTTCAGTTATATCACAATGGACATTGCATTCAATACTTGGCACAAAATTCTTCACAAGCCACTGGCTGCTTTCCCACCTAACTGTCGTCGAACTAATGATCAGCGGTAAGAGAGGAATGAATCCTGTCGCAGTGACTCCTCCGAGCTGGAGATTCAAACTAGCGACCGCTTTTCTCAAGTCCTGTACACTCCCGACTGTGCTACCGCGATCGGCTATTCATACATGCATTTCCTTGACTTCACAAGCCATAACGACTGAGCCGGGGCTCTATATTGCCTTGCCCAAGAGCACTCCCACTCCACAAAGGCACCAGAGAGTCGTCAAGGAAAGGCAACAGTAACAGTCATTCCCACACTGGTTAACTCTTAGCCACACGACAAAACTTTGAATTTGTCCAAATCCAAAGCACGTGCAGACGACATATTAAATGTTGCTGAAATGGCGGGATCTGTACTAATATAGGCTAGAAAACATGGTGGGAAAAGGAGAAAATGCTGGTAACCAGCATTTTCTCCTTTTCCTGTCATGTTTTCAAAAGCCCTCTTCCTCAAGGTCGGGATTGTGAGGTAAAAGGGTAAAAAAATAATTCAAAACGTATTGTTTTTTTTTCATAATTAAAGCGAACGTATGCAGTGACCCTTCACTAGAAGACAAAATTTTTGACTCGTCAGTTAATACTGAAAGCATTTGCTTTCGACAAACTAAATGTGTCTTACAGAGGGGCATTCGATTTTGAAATGGTTGAAAACATTATGGGAAAAAGGAGAAAATGCTGGTTACCAGCATTTTCTCCTTTTCCCACAATGTTTTGATAAGCTTTCTTCATCAGGATCAGTTGGTAAAAAGTCAAGCCAGATCCTTTGAAATTATTACACAATGGCCGTATTTGCGTAAACCCCGC
The DNA here is from genome assembly GCA_946811185.2 of Hippopus hippopus. Classification (NCBI taxonomy): domain Eukaryota; kingdom Metazoa; phylum Mollusca; class Bivalvia; order Cardiida; family Cardiidae; genus Hippopus; species Hippopus hippopus. The sequence goes on from OX328109.1 coordinate 3,778,839, forward strand.
CTACAAGCCGCAAAGAAATCTCACTCGTACACTTGTGACATACATAAATAAAATGCATCAATAAAACATCCTGAAACAAGTATGTTGTCAACGGCTTTTATCGATTGATTGATCGATCGATCGACCAATCGATTGATTGATTGATTGATTAAACTTTATTGTCGCTTTCAACCTTCATTCAGTTATATCGGGGCGACCTCATATAGTTAAGTATTTCCTGGGTTTTACCAGCACTAGGCTGAGGCTCTGGTGTTTTACGATAAATAAATAAATTCAATCAAACAATGGTCTTGAGGAATAAAGCTTTTGAAAATATCATGGAAAAAAAAAAAAAAGGAGAAAATGCTCATCACAAGCATTTCCTTCTTGCAACATGCAATGATTTAACACTTCTGTAGATAGTCATATCCTATCGTTTGAGGCACGTTAAACTCGTCGCCTGCAGATACTGACGAAATTGACAAGCCTAAAATACTTTCGTATAGTAAACAGCTCATACATTTTTTTTTCATTTTCTTGTTTTTATTTGTTTGTATATAAGAGCCATATTCTGTAAAAAGGGGGTTTAATGCATCTGCAAAAAAGTATCGAACCAGGTCAGCCTGCGCTATTCGCGCAGGCTGACCTGGGTCGATACTTTTTGATAGTTGTCAATTTTCAGCTTTTCAAAGGACAATTCTAGCTTGTGATTCAGTCACTTGTTAGACAAAATGTATTCTATAGATCCATAATTATATGAAGACTTGCTTGGTACAATACATCACGGAGATGCATTAAACCCCCATTCGTCTGAGCATGACTAATTTGTTGTTGTTGTTGTTGTTGTTGTTGTTGTTCTAATAAAGGAAATAACAAAAATGTCACTACGGATTACCTAGACAGCCGTAAACCTGTCTCACATCCGTTATGTATTTTGAAATATTTCAAGGTCGTAAATTTACTACTTGTGGGAAGAAAAAACACACATGACGTAATCAAACAACTCCTATATATGTACGTGCAACAAGTAAGTTAGAGTCAGATACAGAGAAACTGTTATTTTAGAAGGTAAGGTGGTGCAGGTTTGTTTTTCTTACAGCCTTGGTCAAGCATCAAACGAAATAACGTAGCTTAACGTACGTAGAAAAATCACACGGTATTTACAAGTTTAACGTACTTTAATGCTCGTTGAAGAAAGTTTATCTAAACACGTTAAAAGCCTAATAGCGGCCAAAAGTAAACAATGCAGGTTTGTCTTTCGAAAGCCTTGGTAAAATAGGCGTTAAATAACGTAGCTCAACGTACGTAGAAAAATCACACCGTATTTACAAGTTTAAGGTACATTAACGACGTATATGACAAATGTTCGCGCGCATCCTACTGCGCATGTATTTTTGTCGTAGATATTGAATCAAAAGTGCACCAATGTATTTTTTTGCACATAATGGTAATACTATTGGTGTACTGAAGCAAGTAGCACTTTCTTCTGGTAGCATTGGGGAAGAGAAAAAAATGGATCTTTGAACTTTCACCGTGAAATAAAATTAAAATGCTGCTGACACCGCATTACACACCAAACAAGGAAACAAAGGCAGGAAATTTAAAGCTGTGGAAGTATAGCTGTTTCCACTTTGAAAACTATTGTTGGAAAAGGAGAAATCGCTCCTATTGAGCATTTTCTCCTTTTCCCACTATGTCTGCTGAGCTTTTATCCTATGTTTTTCCTTGAAAAAATAACTTCCACAGTGACCTTCATCCGTGTTTTCTGGCGAAATAAACATGGATAGGTGCCATTTTTATTTTTTCTTATTGTTTAGAATTATAAATACTATAAGTGTGCAAATTTTAAGAAAAATATGTCTGTTTGAAAGTATGTATTTATGTAAGATTAACTCTTAATGCGGTCAAATTATCTCCCTTTTTAACTCAATGGTCTATATATAACGTGCATATTTGTATATTTACCATGCTCAAAACCAGGTTTTTATACATTTTTTTGCAAGAATATATGAATTTTCACTAAAATGATGTATATTTGTATATTTTTCCTGTTATTCGCCTGCTTAACTGACTATTAAAGAAAGACGCTTTAAATCCAATATAAGCTGAATTTTGGAACTGTATATACCTTTTTCAAAGGCAAAATTTCTCAGAAACGAGCACGGTGATCCATATCTTTTTTTTACTGTAATCTGCTAGAGACATGATGAGCTTTTTATGTGCAAAGTTTTAAAAAAAATCTGTCCGTTAGAAGAATTTGTCATATACGTCGTTAAAGCAAGTTGAAAAAAGTTTATCTAAATGCGTTAAAGGCCCAATAGCGGCCAAAAGTAAACAATGCGGGTGTTAAAATGCATAAAATTCAACTCGTACCATTTAAAAGTATGGAAATTATTGTTAAGATGACAATCTGTCATTCTACAGCCGGCCCAAGTGTTAGTCGCCGGCAGACAAAATTAATGAATTTCAAAACTATATATGTGAAAAGTAAAGAAAAGATGAAGCGAATTATCAACATTTTAACCTATATGTACATGTATTTTAAAACTTATTTTTCTGTCAGCGACTAACACTCCATACAATAACAGATTGTCATACTTTTAAATGGTATGACTTAATTTTAAATGCACTTTTAACGCCGCATTGTTTACTTTTGGCAGCTACTGGGTCTGGTAACCAGCATTTTCTCCTTTTCCCACAAATTTTTCAAAATTCCTGTTCATCAGGTTCATTGAAGCTTGGAATTGTGTGCTAAAAGGTTAATTAAAATCGATCGATTGATTGATTGATTTTCCGTTTATTTATCGTCGCCATTGGTTGCCCGTATTGCCGACGCCCCCCTGAAGACTGTTTATTACGTTACAGGGGATAGTTCAAGATAAAGGACGAAACCCATCCTAAGCTACGCTTAGTCCTTTAAAGTGCTCGGTGTATAGCACCGTTACACAGGACCTCGGTTTAACGTCTCATCCGAAAGACTTTTAGTAATTTTAGATGAATTATCCATACACTAATTATATATTTTCAAAGTTGCGCTGCACATTTGTTTCAAGGTATGGTACCTAAGCTAATTCATCTAACCCTTTCTGCGCTAGAGGCCAAGACAGGGGTTTTTTCGGACAGCACAGATCAGGATTAGACTGTGCAGAACGTGCAGTCTGATTTTGGATCTATACCGTCCGTTTGCTCGGTCAAACCTATAAGATATACAATGTATAGGATCTGACATTTATAAGTTGACATTTGAGATATATTTTTTTTTATTAAACGAGTCTAGAAAAATGTTATTAAAGATACATCTATACTCGTTTTCAGCAAGTTTTGAGCCAGTTTTTAACAAATTTGATCCTTATTTTATGAAACTTTAATTATTCTTGTATCTTCATGCCAACTGTTGCCCCTGACGACTACAATGTTGCACAGATTATGACGGATAGAAAATGCATGTCATGTTTTGGAGGCCTTCAAAGAACTCACTGTTGTCGTTTCCGGTTTTAAATGAGAACAAATCCCGTGTGTTTTTCTATCCCTTACACCATATATATTGGTAATTTATCCATGTTCACACAGCTGAGCCTTTCTACACACTTTCAAGTTTAACAGCGGTTTTTTTTTAAGCTGTTAGTATGTTCATGTATCTTTAAGTAACCTTTGGCGAGCTTAACATTTTTTTTTTCAACGAGTTTGTATTTTGTCGTCTTGTGAAACGTTTAGTTCTGCTCGACTTTGTCAACTCTCTGAAAATCATCCTCATGTGCGTATTTTTGTCCCTTGCAGATGGATGGACGCCTCGTTTTCACGGTGTTGCTACTGGTAACGGTTTGTCAGGGCAAGGAGAAATTCAAATATAAGCTTGAAGTACCAAAGCTCGATTTGACAGGAAATTGGCTGAGTGAAGGAGGGGGATCTTCTCGAATAAACGGGGCACAGGGGACTATTGACTGGGGCCCTAGTGATTCCCTATCGCTAAGCGGAACCGCAGCATGGCAGCACGGGTCAGGTTTTAGCGGATCAGTTTCCGGTTCAGTGAAAGTCAGTGACAGTACGTCTTTTAACTTCGGAGTTGACAGCGGCGGAAATGCTAATATTGGAGTAAATCACAGATTCAAACGACGCAGGAGAGGTGCGCATGCGCAACGTCTGATCGAAGAGGTGGTTCATAAAATGGCGGACAGTCGAACACTTTAGAAGATAATTAATACATCTTTATTATTTACATCAGACTTTCTGTTATTTTTTACACAATCTATTTGGCCCATGCTCAGTGAAAAGGGGGTTTAATGCTTCTGCAAAGGTATCGACCCAGGCCAACCTGAGCAGTGCGCGCAGGCTGACCTAGTTCGAAATCTTTTGATATTGGTCATTTTTCTGCATGTAAAAGTACCATTCTATCTCAGGGTTCTTTCGGTTGCTGGACAAAATAGATGTTATGGATCCATAATTAAGTAATGACTTGCTTGATAAAATCCATCAAGGAGATGCATTTAATCCCCCTTTGCAAGACCGTGTCTCATATATAGACTCATTCTGTCTCATACACTTGTGTATCATTTTGCAAACATCTGTAAAATACCGACATATTTGATTGTCATGAGTATTTTGTCCGAGTGATTCCTCCTGGTTAGTGCAAACTATTTGTCAGTTTGTCTGAGTAATGCTTTTTTTTTCCCGACTGTTCATAATCCATTGCGAGCCGTTTTTTGATAACGCCTTTCACCGCAAAGAAATGAATTATTTTACATTTTATTTCTTCACAACATAATCAATTTTGATGAATATGACCTACAGCATGTTCGAATTCTCAGTCCCACAAAGAAAACTGAGTTCTTTGTTCGCACTTAAGTCGACAGGTTAACTACCTTTAAAGGATAATATCATTATATTGAAATACAGTTAATTAAAAAAGAAGTTATCCTTTTTTTTTTCTTCTTATCTGATTTATAGTGGCCTTACAAAATACTTAACCTATTTGGGATTACTTTATCCCGGAGTATTGAGAACCGTTTTCATTAAAATGTTAGATTTGTACTATATATGACACATGCTTTGTCAAGAGGGGCTTAAATGCATGTGTGTGAACCATCGTACCATGCAAGTAATCATATAACATCTGTGTGAACCATCGTACCATGCAAGTAATCATATAACTATGGATCCATAAAAATACTTTTTGTCTATTAACCGACTGTTTCACAAGGTATAGTTGTCCTAGGACATGCAGACAATTTAAAACAAGCAAAAATTTTCTACTCATGTCAGCTTGCGCGGGTCTTTATCATATCAACCATCATTTTTGCCAGTTTTGGGGACACAATGGCTGTTGTCTGGCGACAACCGCCATTAAAAGAAAAAACGTTTCAGCTTTGAAGCCATAGATACCAGCTAATCACATGGAAATATTTACAAACAAACTATCCTTTCAATGTCGTAAATTGCACCAGACGACACTTTCCCAGTTGTCGTAAAATTGAGATGCTGAAATGCATATCCGGTTAACCCTTCCCAAACAATCACGTGTTTTAACGACCCTGGGGAAGATGGCTTATAAAAACAAAGTGGGAAAAGGAAAAAAACATGCTCTTTACTAGCTTTTCCTACAGTGTTTTCTACTCTGTCATAGGGAAAAAAAACCAGCATTTTAGCCTCATCTATTTTGATGTCTGCAAATGCTTTCAATTTGGACAAGTCTAAAATTTTGTCGTTTGGTAAAGCGTTCATAATGTCTTCCACAATTTCCTGTTGTAAAGAATTTTCGAGAGAGTTGAAAAGCGACATGGTTTTCTTTTATTGGAAGAACTTGTATTATGAACAATTAATAAATTTGCGACGCAGACGCTTTCTTTGTCGTTCCCGTACTTATTGCATAATACGTAAATAGACAAAGTATATGTGCCATGCTATGTGAAAACGGGTTTAATGCATCTGCAAAAAGTATCGACCCATGTCAGCCTGCGCAGTTGGCGCAGGCTGACATGAGTCGATACTCTTTGCTATTGGTCAATTTGCTGTATGTCCAAGGACCTTTCTATCTCACGATTTAGGCTTTTTCAAGACTAAATGGATTTTAAGGATGTAAAATTTTTACTTGGTATAATGCATCACGGAGATGCATTAAGCCAATTTTGCAAGACGAACGGTCATAAGTATGCTCAGCACTCAATGTTGTCTTAATTCTGTTTTTTTGTTTGTTTGATGTATTATTTCCTACGCAAATTGCGCAGTGAATATCTAACGTTACTACTTGATCACGGTTTTCCTATCTTAAGTATAACTAGTATATGAGTGATAATTAAAATGAAAAGTGGACACTTACACTTCTTTAGCTTCTTTCTCTCTGTTATAAGAATGCATTTGATCTTTAGCGGGAGTGTCCTTGGGCAAGACACCTCAGAGCCCTAAGTTAGTACTGATGAAATAAATGACAAATATTTATATGTGAGCTGTCTCCGTAATATCCCTGAAATAAAGTTGAAAGCGGCGTGATTTAATATTGAATTCTAAAGCGAGCCATATGATTGGCTGAAATGGTCGACAATTGACTATAAAAACGGCGCCTCAGGTACACGTTAAAATAACTAAAGCCCCTTATTTTACAAAATCACAAGTGAAAATTATATTGCAGCAGAAGAGATTGTCCGGTACGAGCATTTTTCCTTACCACAATGTTTTCAAGCATCAAATAAAAAAAGTCGTAATTCCTTCTTTCTCTAACGTTACAAGTTATGTACTGAAGACACACAGCACACGCCGGCTGATAATCACTCGATCAGAAAAAGAACAAGATACAAAAATTGCAAGTTCTTTAGGGTGCGTTAAATACAATTTCCTATGCTGAATGGAAACCGGATATGGCAATTGGGTTGTCTATTAGATGACGTCATTTCCTATTCATGATTTCCGTTTCGGACATCCACAGTTTTTCTATTTTCATACTGTACATAGGAACTTCTGATTCAGGGGCAATGAGCTGAATAAATATAACTTTCATATACATGTAACCATAAAAAGCAAATTTACGATCTGTGACTTTAGGTCTCTTTTAGAGACAGTGGTACATTTTATTTTTCAATTTCTAAAGAAGAAATTCTAAACGGAATACGAGGTACCCTTTCAATTAGATTGTAAGAGATGAAAAGAGAGTGCAAACAAGTCATAGGCAAATGGTTTCTATGTGTTCTGCCTAACAAGAAAATACTGTAACATATGTACATGATATATAGGTATTTCTCACTTACATATGGGCCATACTTTGGCAAAAGGGGATTTAATTATTAATGTATCTCCGTGATACATTATACCAAGCAAGTCATCACAGAATTATGGACCTTTAAAATCCATTTTGTCAAACAACGGGCTAAATCCTGAGGAAGAAGAGGCCTTGGATAGCTCAGAAAATTTACCGAAAGTAAAAAGTTTAGATCTAGGTCAGCCTGCGCGGACTGCGCAGGCTGACCTGAATCGATACTTTTTGTAGATGCATGAAGACCAGAGCATAGCTAAAATGAAGTAGATTTGTCATGTCATCTCCTAATTCGGAATCAATCTTGACACCATGATACAGTAAGTCTGTCAAAAGTACTCTTAGTAGTTGTCGATGTCACACTATCCTGTCAAAGAAAATCAGAGAACATCAAAACCGCTGTCCTCGCTGACGTCATTTCCGTCATGAATCTTGTAGACAATTGTACTTTGTTAATGAAACGCGGTAAGTGACGTCAGATACATGCTGATGAAATAAGAATTGCTGCTATTATTTTTATTTTTTTCTTCAAATGCCTGAGTAAAGGACTTTTTTCATTAAAATATGCATAGTTTACAAGGATCTTTTCAAAGCCGCCTGCTATAAATTTATTGTTTTAAAATAGCGGTAACGACGTAAAAGAACTAAATTCTTGCGTTTTGAAGTATGAAAGCTGGTGTTCAGTATTAAGGTGTAGCCACTGGGGAAAGAACATGGAACAAAATGTCATTTAAATGGGCGTTATTTCCGACAAGGACCAGAAGAAACAACAAATACGTGTCACCGTCTTTATCATGAGGTGACCGAATAAAGGAAATGTTGGGTTCTTACCGTTTTACTGTCTCGGGTAAATTCTAGACCATGCGTGTACCGTGGGTAGGTTATTCTCTTTATTCTTTACGTTTATTTATCGTCGCCACCGGTTGCCCACATGGGCGACGCCCCCTGAAGATTGTCAGTTTTGTTACGGAGAATAATGCAAAATACAGGACGAAACCCATCCTAAGTTACGCCTGTTTTTTTTTTTACGTGCTTGGTGTATAGCACCGTCATACGGGACCTCGGCTTTAAACGTCTCATCCGAAAGACCATTAGTCATTTCAGACGGCCAGCCATGGGGCTTGAACCCACACGCTCAAGTGACCCAAGACTTGATGTTTACAAGTCCTACGCTCTACAACCTGAGCTATGCACACTGGTCTTAAATCGGTCTCAAAGCCGCGATTCGCTTTGAATAGTAATACCAGGTGATAGCAACTTTTACAGCCAATCACGTGACATGTCTAAAAATTGAGCATTGAACAAAAATCGAATACAGGATTGTTGGCGAATGATCCCAGGATTGAAATGACCGACTGCCATGACTTGACAGAAACAATTTTTAAGACGGCGTTTAACGCAGACAAATAGACACATCCCAGGGTCCTTGTTTAGCAAACATTCTGCAAAGCATTCTTAGACTAATCAGTCTAGATTTAGAAAGTACATGTACCACAATTTCTGATTGGCTAAATCATTTAGGTTTAGCCAATCAGAAATCGCGTTACTTTGAAATTCCCCCCCCCCCAAAAAAAAAGGGAAAAATAATTAACAATAATCTTGAGATTAAAACTAAGAATATTATGAAGAAAGTTTGGTGATTACGGCCGTAGAAAAAGAAGTAACTTTTTCCTATCTTTCATCTTCAATAAAACATCATTTTTATATTGCGTCATCTTCACTTCCGGATCCGCTTACGTCGACATATTGGCTGTTTGGACAGATACTATAGCTGTGAAGTAAAAGTTAACATATTTCATTGAAACGAAATCCAATAATGTAGCCCTGTGCTAGACAAATTGTCCTAGTGAAGAATTGTTTCTTTCTTCTACCAAGTTTTCCAGGCCCACTTTTTCCTCTAAGCTTTTTGATAATAAATGTCTATTTTTTTTCTGTTAATATAATTGGATTGAATTTGCCGTTCAGTAATTTCCTTTCTTTTTTGAGTTATATGTTGTCTGTTTTCGTCCGTCGATTCGAAACAAATCGCATTTCAAAAAAACGAAAATGCCAATATTTTCGTTTCAAGAAAATACTTTTACAATTGGTACTATTACACAATCCATGCACTTTCTGTGTAACGCTCTACCGAATAATTTCAAGTTTTAACGATCCTAAACAAAAAACCTTTGGAAAACACTGTGGAAAAAAGGAGAAAATACTGATTATTGAATTTTCTAAATTTCTCACAATGTTTTCTAACTTACCAAAGGCAAATCAAACCATGAATACTCATCTAAATTGCCGTCTGCAAATGGTTTGAATTTGGCCGAGTCTATCTTATATCTGTTGAAGGGCTAACCTATTCTAGACGATTTTGGACTTGTCCAAACTGAAAGCATTTGGGCCATCTTCTAGCAAACGAGGGCTGAAAGCATCTCCGTAATGCATTATACCAAGGAAGTCACTGCATAACTAAGGATCCATAAGTCCAGTTAGTCTAATAATCGACTGAATAATGAGGAAGAATGGTCTTTGGACATGTAGAAAAAAAAAAAAGCAAAAGCAAAAAGTTTCGATCCATGTCAGCCTGCGCGGACTGCGCAGGCTGACTTGGGTTGATACTTTTTGCAGATGCAGATAAACTCAGGAACTGTTTTGTAGAGAGTTAAGAAAAAACCAAAAATGTTTCATATTTGAGAGAGTTCAATGCAATTTATCGATCGAATTCGGCCTTCGTTTCTGCAAAAGCCTTTTATTATAGTTGTTATTAATTTCTGCGAAGAAACCACAAAAAAGCCTCGATCGTTGAATGACAAATACTGCGAAAATGCATTTTTAACCCTTTACCACACAATTCTGAGTCCCCGTGGAAAAAGGCTTTTGAAAACATTGTGGGGAAAAGGAGAAAATGCTGGTAACCAGCATTTTCTCCTTTTCCCCACAATGTTTTCTACACTTCCAAAGAGAGATATCAGCTTTCGAGTCCAGCATAATTTATCGTCTGCAAATGCTTTAAATTTGGATCAGTTTAAAATTTTCTTGTTTGGTGAAAGAGTTATGAGGTGAATTTTGTTGGACATTTGAATTTTCTTTCATTGAAAATTATGAGAAATGCAGTCTAGAGCTGAAGCTGGAAACAGTAGATTTCCCTAATGAATTCACGCTTTCCGTATTTCAGCGCGAAACTCTTTTCTTGCCAATAAATGACCAAGTATGTATATTTTTTTCAGAAATTGTAGATCAAGAAATTGTAGATCAACAACAGACTGCTCATACGTGCTGTCTGTTCTTGGTCTACACTCTCCGATGACTCAGTGATAGAGTACAGGACTCGTAACCTGAAGGCCCCTGGTTAGAGCCTCACTGGAAGCACTGAACTTTTCGTCGGAGTGTCCTTGGTAAAGACACCTCAGAGCCCTAGCTTAGTACTTGTAGAACCCAGGAAATACGTGAATATGTGAGCTGTCGCCGTTATATGACTGAAATAGTGTTTAAGAGCGTAAAGCACCATTCAATCAATCAATCAATCAATCATCAATAAGAACCTACATGGTATCCGCAACGTAACCTAATCGTTAACTAACCCATAACAGGAAAAGAAAATGAGAAATGCAAGCCTAACAATACTTATTAGACATCGCAATGAAACGTGTCTCCGTTAGTGAAAACAGTTGCATTTGATCATTGTGGCGCCTCATGAGCGGCGGCACCATATTTTTATTCGCTTTTGAAAAGTGCCTGTGGAGGTAGCCATATTGGCTTCCGTGCATTTCTGCCCTTAACAATTTCGGCCCATTACAATTTCGGCCCTTAACAATTTCGGCCCATTACAATTTTGGCCCATTACAATTTCGGCCCATAGTCTGTATACCAATTGAACGACACTTGAATGTTTCCTTTCATGTTTGTCTGTCAGCTTGCATGCTCCTACCTGTCCATCTATCAGTCTGTGTGTTGATTAATTGCTTTTATATCAAATGTCCAGTCACCCAATATTGTTTACTATATGGACTGGTTCAGTGGTTTTTTTTTTTAACATACATGTAAAAATCCGGTACTTTCATTACCAGATCGAGCCCGTACCAGCTTTGTTTTTCTATTTTGACTGATCTTTTGTTTCTTTAACGTGTAAAATACCGTATTTTTATTGCCAGATCGATAAAAACCAGATTGTATCCCAGATGGCCCAGAGTTTAAATATCTGTCATGTAGTATCACCACGTAGACCTGTACGAAGTTTGTTCAAGTGATGCCCTTGGCGTAAAAATTCAACCCGCTGTAATGTGCCCTATTTCAGAAACAACTGATTTGCGGCGCTATTGATGTTATGCATCAATAGTTTCTTGTATACCGTATATGTTGACATTAATTTTTGGTTACACGTGGTACCGGTAGTAGGTGTAAACGCACCTTTAATTTGGAGAGTTCCACTTATAGAAATAAGAAGTGTTGCATTCTCAGTCCTATTCAAAGTTTCCTATTCAAAGTTTAGAAAATAAAATAAGTTCTGATTTGCTTCAGCCAATCAGGGCCTGTGTTCACCAACCATTCTTAAAAATATTCTTAGTCTTATTCTCCAACATTTTCAAAATTTGAAAGTAACGCAACTTCGGATTGGCTTAACCATTAAATTTCTGATTGATTCTGAAATGCAACTTCTAATTGGCTAAATTTTCTAAATTTGTGATTGACCCTAAAATGCAATTTCTGGGCCCGTATTCACCAACCATTCTTAAGAACGGTCTTGGTCTCAGTCTCCAGAATTTTCTAAATTTGGAAACAATGCAACTTCTGTTGGCTAAACATCGCAATGAAATGTGCCTCCGTTACTATCCCTTTTTGTTTCAAAGGATTCTTTTCTCGAGATGTTCAGTAAAGGGTTAATATAATACTCATTTAGCCAAATCAATGGAGAAAATGATGTTTATAGAAACAGGCTATTTTCAAAGTAAAGACAGCTGTTGCTATATTTATTACATATGTTGGATTAACCCGAAGTACTTAACTACTTTTTTATTTTATACAACATGTAAATTTTCCGGCTTAGACACATGCATCGCATGCGGATTAAATCGGACACAACGAGGGAAAAAATCTGTATCTACACAATGTCAAATGTATACGGCCCCAAATATGGTAAGATGACGTAACTCGCGTGCGGACTACTTTCAGCTTGGTTTTTAATTTGACTGGTCAAAATATTACTTTTTAATTTTCATCCGCCCTTGTCTTTGTGTCTGTGTGCCCGTCCGTCCCTCTGTCCCTACGTCCGTCCCTCCGTCTGTCTAGTATGTCTGTCCGTCCGTCCGTCTGTGCATCCGTCAGTCAGTCTGCCTGTCAGCCTGTCTGTCTCGACAGGAGAGCGGTAGTTGTGATCTCGTCACAGCGTGTTCTGTATTTCTCTTTATTTCTCTCTCTCTCTCTCTCTCTCTCTCTCATAGATATTATAATAAAGCTAAGCCTAGTAGAAGAAAATCAAGAGTAAGAATAAATGTCCTCGTTAAAGTACAGATATTTTCACGCAGTACTCTCGTCCTTTGATTCTGCGCAATAACCATCAGCCACAACATCAGTGAAGCGTTACTTGGTCAGATTATCAAGGTAAAACTCCTATTAACAGTGCATTATGTTATAACACTTTTCGGATATTTTTCTATAAGAATAAAATATAACCTGGAAAGTAAGTATCATTGTGTTAACATTTAGCCTACCAAATAAATAGATAAATAAATAAATAAATAAATAAATTAATAATAATAAAAACTTTCAAGCCGATATTAACACTTAAGTTGCTATGCGCGACTCACTGACCATTTGCGGACAGCGTAGATCAAGATCAGACTGCACAGAACGTGCAGTCTGATCTTGGATCTACACTGTCCGATAAAGAGGTATTATTCCACAAAACATACCTTTGAAATTGCAATATTTGGGTTTTTTACTTTCGAATTGAAAATTTCATTTTAGTTATTTATCAGGATAAAGATTGAAAACCCGAATAATGCTTTTTCAAACTTGTTTTTTAGAAAAATATCTCCTTATCGGACAGAGTAGATCCAAGATCAGACTGCACGTTCTGTGCAGTCTGATCTTGATCTACACTGTCCGCAAAAGGTCAGTGAGTCGCGCTTACCAACCTAAAGGTTAAACGCTTTTCGGATATTAAAAGAAAAATAACCTTGAAAGTTAGTACGAAAGTGTTTAATTTTTCCACTTATCCAAATTGAAAGTATTTCCATTTACGAAAAACGAGCTGCATGCATACGATTTTATGGATCCATAATTATGTAATGTCTTGCTCGGTATAATGCATCACAGAGATGCATTTAATCCCCTGTTGTCAGAGCATAGCTCGTATATTTTGACTTTCAGGGTCGCAAAAGGTCAGAAATATATCTCTCGAAAAGAACTGTGCAAGGCAACTTTGATAAAAATCAATATGAAATAAGGATGATTAACATGTTTTAAGGTTTAATAGTCTACATGAATAAATGTTAAAAAAGTGTAGCAAATGAAGAAAATGCTATTTGCAAGCAATTTTTCTTTCTGTCACAAGATCTTAAAAAAGAAAGAGAGAGAAAAAAAAATGGCCTGCTCTCAAGATGAATAAGTCTTCGGGCCAAAATTCACCAACCATTCTACTAACATTTTTAGTCTCATTATGAATTCAGAATGTAACTAAATTTTTTATAGGCTTAACCATTTGGTTTATCCAATCAGAAATTGTGTTACTTTGAAATTCAGAAATTCTTGAGGATAAGATTAAGAGAGCAAGGAGGAATGGTTGGTGGAATTGCTCAGGGCACGTAGGTCAGAATTTAGTTTCCGAAATGCAAAGTAAGATTAAAGACTGCTATACATATTCATTGAAATTACAAAAAACAAAACCTCTCTACGTCGAAGTCACGGGATTAAAGAACATCTATGATGATCCATGCGCTGGCAAAAGGGGGTTTAATGCATCTCCGTGATGCAATATATCGAGCGATATAATTGGTCTGCAACATGCGAAAAGGGGCTTTCGGACATCTGCGTAAAGTGCCGTCTCGGATCAGCCTGCGCAGTCCGCGCAGGCTAATCCGAGACGGCACTTTACGTCAACATTTGATTTTGTCCTATAGTAGGCTTGAGTGAAACAGAAAATCACACAAGATCGGAAAGTGTTGTCTCGGACTAGTCTGCGCGGACTGCGCAGACTGATTCGAGACGACACCTTACGCAAATGTCCGAATGCCCTTTTTCGCCTGTTGCAGGCCATATCATATAATAATGCATCCATAAAATCCATAAGGTACACTCTTCCTTTGACATGCACAAAATCGACCAATAACAAAAAGTATCGACCCAGGTCAGCCTGCGCGCACTGTGCAGGCTGAATTGAGTCGATAATTTTCTTCAAATGCATTAAACCCCTTTTCTCAGAGCATGGCTCAAATATTTATCGAAGGGGTTGGGGGGAAGTCTCTACGTCTAAGTCATGTAGTTATAGAACATTTATATCTATCTGCCTAAAACTCATGAAATTGATTTATATCGGTTACAGCGCATCTGTTCTATGTCCGTCTGTTTTGTCTATTCACTTACCTTGATTTGCATTCTTCTCTCATTTCACAGATATAATTTTTCTCCGTAGTTTATTTCTATCACTGTTTTTGACCGCTCTCTCTCTCTCTCTCTCTCCCTCACTTTCTTTGTCTGTCTGTCTGTCTGTCTCTCTATTTGTCTATCTGTCTGTATCTGTCTCTGTCTGTCTGTCTCTGTCTGTCTGTCTCTGTCTCTCTGTCTCTGTCTCTCTCTCTCTCTCTCTCGTGTTTGGGGTTGTGTGTGGGGATGGATGCGGAGGTGGGGGTATGTTTCTATCTTTCTTTTCTCTCGCTCTACCATTTCTTTTTCTCTCAAGAAGTCTCTTGTTCGTCTTGCTTTTTGACTGGTGCAATACCTCGTTTAAAAAAAAAACAATTTTTAATCCAATTAAAAAAAGTTCTTTTCTTTCTTCAATTTTTTTCTTTTTTCATCCTATAGAAACTAACTTTTCTTTCCTCAAATACATGTCTTTCTCCTTTCATATAGTTACAGTCAAAGAAAAACTTGGACAGAAATGGGTTAAACACAGACCTATATATTATTTCCTCAGACGGAGAGATAAATTTCGATTGATTACACGTTTAAAATTCTGATAACGATAAAGTAACGCATTCTAAATTTCCCCAAAGTACAGAGTGCCCGTAAATGTCTGATCTAGAATTACCTATAAAATATGAGCCTTGCTCCTGCAAAACCAGGCTTGATGCATCTCCGTGATACATGATACCATGCAAGTTATCACATAATTAAGGATCCATAATAGCCACTTTTTTAATGACCGATTCAATCATTAGGTAGACTGGTCCTTGGACATACAGAAAATTGACCAAAAGCGAAAAGTTTTGGCCCAGGTCAGCCTGCGCGGACTGCACAGGCTGACCTGGACCAAAACTTTTTGTAGGTGCATTAAGCTCCCTTTTCACGAAAGCGTGGTTCATATATAAGTTACTTAAACTCTGTACAAGGAAGGAAATCTTTTCAGTCTTTTTAAAATTCTTTTGGGACTTCCTTGGCTGAGGCATAAATCTTTACCGCCGAGCCCCGGTAGCGCAGTCGGTAGCATACAGAACTTGAGCACAGGGGGTCGCTGGTTCCAATTCCCAGCTCGGCCAATTTCTTTCCGAAGATTGATGAGGGTCATTGCGACAGGATTCATTCCTCTCTCGCAGCTGATCATTGTTTCAGCGATGGTTATGTGGGCATAGCAGCCAGTGGCTTGGGAAGAATATTTTGCGAAGTACAGGTGACAGGAGATCTAGAAAACTATGGATAGATGCACTGGTCGCCGCGATATAAATGAAATAATGTTGAAAGTTGCGTTAAACACCATACAATCAATCAATCTTACCTCTTTACCACGCGACAAGTTACATTGGAAGCATACATTTTGCAGAAGACATTTTAAATGAAGCTCTTGATAGGTTTTTAATGATAAGCAGAAAGAACATTTGTCTATTTTAAGAAAGATGTTTAAAATAAGAAGAGAAAAATAAAAGAGAGAGAGAGAGAGAGAGAGAGAGAGAGAGAGAGAGAAATGGCTGTCTGCAGTACCTTCAGGGATTTGAGTTTTATTAAGACCTTAAAGCTGAATAAAACTTAATGGTAAAGAGTTCTCTAGAGCGAGTCCCATGACAACAACATTTTTTTTTTTACAGTACCAGATTTATAATCATTTTAAATTCAGACCGATCTCAGATTATCTTTACTGTGGCTTACTTCCGGATCGCCTGGCCATCTTGAAACGTAATACGTAGTATATATACACCGGATTTCGGTATTTACGTATCTCATTTCAAAACAGTAGCTGTCTAATTTACATAATCCTGTTGAATTAGATTTTTTTACATAATCCTGTTGTTTGAAAATTATTTACATCTTTAACCATTTTGAGATTGTGATGAAGAAAATTCGTTTATTAGAACAACGGTGTACAGCTTCACGGTTTGATTTATATTTTACTTGTTTTGTGTTCAACATCGTTTTACAACATAACGTCAGTTATAATGCGGTCACAAGGACACCTATTCATCTATTTCAAAAGTATCTACACACTTTGATATATAAGAGTATATCAGGAAAATTCAGCAGGATGGATTTCAAATGGAATGCCAAAATATTACCAGACAGTTTACATTCTTTCTTTCTTTGTTCATATGGTGTTTAAAACCGTTTTCAACATTATGTCAGTTATATCGCGGCGGCCAGTGCTCCTTCTTATCCTTTCCCGGAGTTTTCTTTTACAAGTTTTTGCACCATATTCTTCTCAAGCCATTGGCTGCTTTCCAACATAGCAATCGTCGAAACAATGGTCAGCGGTGAGAGAGGAAAGAACTTTTACATGTAAGCCATGCTCTGTGAAAAAGGAGTTTAATACAACTGCGTAAAAAAAAGTATCGACCCAAGTCAGCCTACGCAGTCCGTGCAGGCTAATATGGGTCGAAACCTTTTGCTAGTAGTCGATTTTCTGCATGTCAAAGGACCATTCTCCCTCATGATTCAGTCGGTTGTTACACAAAATGGATTTTATGAATCCATAATTATATGAAAACTTGCTCGGTATTATGGCTTGCAACACGCGAAAAGGGACATTCGGACATTTGCGTAAAGTGTCTTCTCGGATTAGCCTGCGCAGTCCGCGCAGGCTAATCCGAGACGGCACTTTACGACTACATTAGAATTTGTGCTACAGTAGACTTGTGCAAAACAGAAAATTACATAAAAACGGAAAGTGTCGTTTCGGATTAGTCTGCCCGGAATGCGCAGACTGATCCGAGACGACACTTTACGCAAATGTCCCAATGCCCCTTTTCGCGTGCTGCAGGTTTTATATCATTACAGTAAAGCACTTACCATTATTTCATCCACTAACTCTCAACCAAACGACAAAATTTAGACTCATCCAGATTAAAAGCATTTGCAGACGACAAATCATAAGTCGCTAAAAATCAAAGTAGTTGTCGTTGATAGGATAGAAAACATTGTGGGAAAAGGAGAAAATGCTGGTTACCAGCATTTTCTCCTTTTCCCATAATGTTTTCAAAAGTTCTTTTACTATGGAGTCATTAAAACTCGGGATTTTGTGGCCGTATAGGGTTAACCTTTTTTTATCGTTGATAGGGAAGAAAACATTGTGGGAAAAGGATAAAATGCTGGTTACCAGCATTTTGTCCTTTTCCCACATTGTTTTCAAAAGTCCTTTTACTATGGATTCCTCAAAACTCCGGACTTTATGGTAAAGGGTTGACCCTTTAAAATGATTTTTTAAAAATGATAACAATAATTCCACAAGCCATTAGGTTTACATCAGGGCAAAACTATTAATCTAGTTTCATACAATAAGCAGTTCAGATCTTTATCGAACCCTTTCCATACCTAAGAGGCAAAATTTGATCTTGGATCTACAGTGTGCGTTATTTTATAAGATATTCTGATCAAACTGATCACAGAAATGCTATCATTAGACTTTTTAAGGTCTACGGCCCTTAACTCTCATATTAAAAGACGGAAGCTGCCGAGATTGGCCGAATAGCCTTTACGAAAACGTCTATGTTTACCGATGAGTTAGGGGCCGTTGACCTTAAGTCACACTCTGGATGTGAATACTACAATAATGCTTTCGAAGTCTTTTTTCAAGGTCTTCTACTGTTCGTCATCAGAAATGTATTTAGAAAGATTCCCATGAAAAATTGTGACTAGTATTTGCTTTCTAAGTGGATTGTTACGACTTTAAGAACGGTGAAGCGGTGTACTTCCGGCGAAGAAATATACTGTGTAGGTGTATATCAAGCTATGCGTTGTCTGCGCATGTCATATTCTTCAAAGACTCGACCTGTCTGCTATGACGCGTCACCAATCCCCGTATACCTGGGAAAAGTAAGGCTTATACCGAAGCTATTAGCCTATTACCCAAGCGTGTAGGGGCTGTTTTAATAAATGGCCGGTGCACAGGCTACATGCTAGGCGATCATAGCTGAATGAATTGCAAAAGGTAGCGTTTTATTGAGTAAACGTTTATTTCGTTTTGAATTTCAAAGTAACAGGGTCAGTATGCCCGCCAAGTGTCATGCAGGTGTTGCTGCACATGGAGGTCACACCCGATATTGACTTGGATTCCATATCTGTTGTATGTTTTAAGTTGAATAAAGAGCTAGCTCAAGATGAAATACAAGGGTTACCGAATTTTTTATTCTACGTACATATATATTACGGGTAATGGGTAATAATAGAATATAAAATTTCAGATTTCTAAGTATCTTCAAATTCAATCTGGTGTGTTATTTGCAGAGAACAGCAGATACGAATCTACGGATATAATATAACTTGGCTATTACAGAGATCCAGAGAATTATTTTTGATATATTGTAGTTGCTTAAGTTTTTTAATTCCTTACCACATAGTCCTGAGTTTTAACGACCCGGGAAAGACAGCTTTTGAAAACATTGTGGGAAAAGGAGATAATACTGGTTATCAGAATTTTCTCCTAGTCCTACAATGTTTTCATATCATGGTCGTTAAAACATGGAACTGTATGGTAAAAGGTTGAGAAAAGCCTGTCCCTGCAGCACATACAGTCCGAAATTTGAATTGTGGATCAAAAAATCGGCATGATCTTGGATCTACACTATCCAATATTTAGTCAAACAAAAACTTGCTATTATTGCAACACTTACATTTAGACTTTCCACTAAATGTAGAAGTCGCGATCTTTTTAGCTTACCTCGATTATGCTGACTAATCAAAATGATAATTTTCAGCTAGGAAAAAAGTACGTATTATGTTATCATTGAATTTGGGGCTTCTTTTACCAGGATATTTCGACTTTGGCCTGCAGGCGAAAAAAATGAACAGAGAGACAGAAAGAGAGAGAGAGAGAGAGAGAGAGAGACAGACAGACAGACAGACAGACGGGGGGGGGGGGGCCAGTTGGGAGCTCAGCAATTTTGATTAGGGTAAACTGCGAAAAAAGAAAGAAAAAAATCTTTAAAGAAAAAAATTATAATGTAATTCAGAGGATAGAAAGAAAAAGAAAACAGACAGATAGACATTTATTAATCTTGTAGTGAATCGGGTTATTTAGAGAAGTAAATTACGATAAAACAGGCCTATAAATATAAGCCACGCTCTGTGAAAAAAGGGGGTTTAATGCATCTCTGTGATGCATTATACCAAGCAAGTCATCACATAGTTATGGATCTGTAAAATCGATTTTATCTAACAACGGACTGATTCACGAGGTAGAAGGTCCTTGGACATGCAGAAAATAGACCAATACCAAAAAGTTCCGATCCAGGTCAGCCTGCGCGGACTGCGCAGGCTGACCTGGGTCGATACTTTTTGCAGATACATTAAACCCCCTTTTCGCAGAGCCTGACTCATATATACGAGAATCTCTGGTCTATAAACGTATTCCTCAGGCAGATGCTAGATTTGTTTATAAACAAAAATATCATATGGTCGTATTGCAGAGTTTTCTAAACCCTTTTCGCCCGGCCGGTAAGCTCAGTGGTTAGCGTATCTGAATCGTGACCTGGTGGTTGCGCGTTGGATACCCGGTTGAGGAAATCTCGTTTTTCTGGCGATGTTTCGCCTCATGCATGTGAGAGAAGCAATCGGTGACGTGGAAAGAAAGCTGTGTCAGTACTGGTGTAAGAAAGACAGGAAACACATACGTAGATGCACTGATCGCCGTGAGATGATCTAACCTATTTAAACGGTGTTAAAATCCAATCTTTAAGAACCCAAAAGAACCCCTTTCCATACAATCTCGTGTTTTAAAAACATGGAAGAAAATGGCTTTTGAAAACATTGTGGGGAAAAGAGAAAACGCTGGTGACCAGCATTTCCCCTTTCCCACAATGTTTTGTAGTCCATTAACATATACATTTTTATTTCGATATCTGCAAATGCTTTCAACTTGGACAAGTCTAAAATTTTATCGTTGTGGTCATGCGTACTCATCAGAATTTTCTCAATGAGACAAGTCTGATGAATCCCCACAACATAGGTTTGTGCAAAGAATTAAAGAGTTATTACTCTCTGAACCTGAAACTACTTCTTTTATCTGGCCCTCTTACGCCGGGCCGAGCTCCGGTAGCTCAGTCGGTATAGTGTGCAGGACTTGAGAACACGGGATCGTGGGTTCGATCCCCTGCTCGGCCAATTTCTTTTCGAGGATTGATGATAGTCATTGCTACAGGATTCAATCCTCTCTCACCGCTGACCATTGTCTCGACGATGGTTATGTGAGAAAGCAGCCAATGGCTTGGAAAGGAAATTGTGCGGAGTACTTGTAAAAGAGACTCCAGGAAAGCATGGATAGGTGCACTGGCCGCCGCGATATAACTGAAATAATGTTGGAAACGGCGTTAAATCAATCAATCAATCGACCCTCTTACTCCGATATTGGATTGAACCCAAAGACAGTTATTCGTATATTCGTATTTTACTCCTTATGAGAAGATATATTTGGTCATTGCCCACGTTTCATATACTCGTATATAGGACCTGACATAAATTGGCATTTGAGACAAACTTTTATTAAACGAATGTAGAAAAGAAATGTTATTTTACGAAATTTTGCGGGCTTTAATTTTTTTTTATTTGTCGACGGGTTTTATTAAATTTTACCGCAAAAGCTAATGAATGTCAATTTCTTTTTTTCTGTATGTGAAAAAATATTGTTCATGATAGGCTAAAATACAGGCCAACATGTACATGTGTTTTGAGATTTACGCCAAACCTATCCACTTCTTTGACATGTACATTACGAACGAAAAAATTGTTTTGCGGACAGTGTAGATTAAGATCAGACTGCACAGAACGTGCAGTCTGATCTTGGATCTACACTGTCCGATAAGGATATATTTTTCCCCCATAAATAACTTTGAAATAGCAACATTTGGGGTTTTACTATCGATTTTGAAGTTTCATGTTAGTTATTTAGCAGGCTCACGTTTAATACTGGTACATTTACCAACCTTTCGGTAATATCTTATTACTTTATAGGCCGCAAGGCTGGAACCTGGGATCATTTTAGATCATTATATTTATTTGTTCTGTGAGATCTGAAGCATCGAAACAGATTCTCTTCCAAGAAAATTTGGAAAGTGTCATATTCTGTTTGCTTTCTTTATTATCAGCGAGTGAATAATCAAATATTTGATAGAAATCTTTCTAAAAAAGTTTCTCCAAGCGTTGTGGAAATATATACAGCCATGCTCTGTGCAAAGGGGGTTTAATGAATCTGCAAAAAGTATCATGCCATGTAAGCCTGCGCAGTCCGTATTTTATCGAGAAATAATGGCGGATTATGGTTTGATATTTCCTGGTTACGACTAGTGAAGAGTTGCACGGATATCACAATCGATTGGTGTCTCTAAACCATAGTTTTTGAAGGCCGTTTATTCGAAACTCAGCAAATTCTGAAACCATCGAAAACTGTTTCCTAACCCGTGCAGAAAAAGCTCCGTTCATTTTCTGCATGTCTAAGGATCGTACTACCTTAAGATTTGGTGAGACAAAATGGATTTTATGGATCCATAATTATGTTGATTGATTGTATGGTGTTTAATGCCGTTTTCAACATTATTTCAGTTATATCGCGGCGGCCAGTGCACCTATCTATGCTTTCCTGGAATCTCTTTTACCAGTACACCGCACAATTTACTTTCCAAGCCACTGGCTGCTTTCCCACATAATCATCGTCGAAACAATGGTCAGCGGTGAGAGAGGAATGAATCCTGTCGCAATGACTATCATCAATCCTCGGAAAGAAATTGGCCGAGCCAGGGATCGAACCAACGATCCCCTGTCCTCAAGTACTGCACGCTACCGACTGAGCTACCGGGGCTCGGTCCATACTCATGTGATGACTAGCCTAGCACCGGTCGAGTTGCGCCGGTCGTCCTAGAGTACAGTACTGCAGAGACCCAGCCGAATATCAGTGAAATCAAGGAAGCATGCGGACAACTGACTTGCCGCTGAGAAAGAACTGAAATACTATTGAAAACAGCGTAAAAGATTACTTACTCAGACAATTATTCATTTGACTACCAGCGAAACAGAAAAAAATATAAAGAGCCACGCTCTGGTAAAAGGGGGCTTAATGCATCTCCGTGATGCATCATACCAAGCAAGCCATCACATAAGTATGGATCCATAAAAGCCATTTTTTTAAACAACTGGCTAAATCATGAGGTAGACTGGTCCTTTGACATACAGAAAATCGACCAATAGCGAAAGGTTTCGGCCCAGGTCAGCCTGCGCGGACTGCGCAGGCTGACCTGGGTCGATACTTTTCGCAGATGCATTTAAGCCCCCTTTTTCACTGAGCATGCCTCATATATAAAGAAAGGGAACATGTATTTCATGAATGTACATCTGCAAAAAAGTATAAACTCATGTCAGCCAGCGCATTCTGCGCAGGTTGACATCGGCTGAAACCATTTGCTAATTGTAATCTTTCTGCATGTCCAAGGACCATTCTACCATACGATTCAATCGGTTGTTTCACAAAGGTGCTTTTATAGATCCGTTATAATGTGATGTCTTGCTTGGTATATATGCATCACAGAATGTATCAAATCCCATTTTGCGAGAGCACGGCTAAATTTTAAGCTTTGTAGCAACCCCAGCAAAAAGAAGCAAACCTTTGTACTGAGTGTCTGATTAATAACACTAGCGTAAAACACTTAACCGAGAAAAAAGATGAAGGCAAATGTGTCCTTTAGGGTAAGGACTTGTCTTTTGTTCAGAGCTTAATTTTATCCTTGTGTAATGTTGAGGATGCATTCCATTACCTACTTATTTGCCATACACTCACAAAAAGTTATTACATAAAATGTTATGTTCGCTCTTCATTCATTCGGAAGTTACAAATCGGAAACAGGATTCGTAATTAATACAGTATAAATGAGCCATGCTCTGTGAAATGGGGTTTAATGCATCTGCAAAAAGTATCGACCCGTGTCAGCCTGCGCATTCCGCGCAAGCTGACATGGGTAGATACTTTTTTGCATTTTGTATGTTTTATGCATGTCCATGGACCATTCTACCTTATGATTCACTCAGTTGTTAGACAAAAAGGAGTTTTTGGATCCATAATTATGTGATGGCTTGCTTGGTATCACGCGTTACAGAGATGCGTTAATACCCCTTAGGTCAGGGCTGATATAGACCTGTGTTCTAACATATACATGTACCTAATATGCTTAACATTTAGGAGGACTTCAACAGATCTTATGAACTCTAAGCTGCTAAGCCTAAGGCTGCTAAAGGCGACTCGATGTGCATTTGCGGAAAGTGTAGATTTAGATCAGACTGCACAGAGCGTGTAGTCTGATCATGGATCTATATCGTCCTATAGGGTTAGTTTTTTTTTTCCTTGGCGGAAAGAACTAAAATCGCAATATTTGTGTTTTTCGTTAGCTTTTGACCTAATTCTTGTTATTAGTCTCGAAAAAATAAATAGTACATTGCGATTGGTCAAAAGTGTGGACATGTTTATCCTGCGCGCCTCTGCGGGCCTTTTCGCAGACATATTTGCGGGCCCATTTATGAGACCAATATACAAGGGTTGCTACCGTTATTGCCTCAGCAAAGGCGACCTGAGTTGCTTTTTTTTTTAAATAGAATAGATCATGAATGCGCCGTCTGGTCTCTGATCTACCTTATTCAGTATCTTTTTAATCGTGATGACCAAAGAAGGCCATGCTCTATCTGACGGAACATATTCACTTATTTGGAACGATTGTTCATTGACTACATTCAACAAAGTCATGTTCAACAGGATTCTAGTAATATTACGGTCGGTGTAAATCTAAGCTCAAGCTCAGACAACAAGTTCTGTGCAGGCGGATCTTGCACCACAACATTCAAAATAATCTGAGCCATGATCTGTGAAATGGGGGTTTAATGCATCTCCGTGATGCATTTTACTAAACAGGTCATCACATGATTATGGATTCATAAAATAGATTTATTCTATACATGTATAGGATTTAGTGTATCAATCAACGGAATCTGGAGGTAAAGTGGTCCTTTGACATGCTGAAAATTAACAAATTGCAAAAAGTATCGACTCACATCAGCCTGCGAGGACTGCGCAGGCTGACACGCGTGGATACTTTTTGCAGGTGCATTAAGCCCCCTTATCCCAGAGCATGGCTCATGTACTATTCAAAGAGATTTTGTTACATACTCATAGAGAAATTTGTGGTACATAAAAGCTGAGGGTAGTAACTGACTTTGGAATGTCTAAAGATAATTAGTTGTGACCGTTATTTTCTCCATACCATATGGAAACACCTGTAATGCCTGGTCACATTCGGCAATCCTCGGATGATCTGGTGATCAAGTTAGATCAAGTTAGGTACGGAATCGGCCGAGTTGTGACGAGTGGCGCGGTCATAGGCGAACTTGGAACATTTAAGATTTGAGCCACGCCCTCTATGAAAAGGGGGGGGGTGCTTATTGCATTTGCAAAAAGTATCGACCAGGTCAGCTTGACCTGGGTCGATACTTTTAGCTACTGGTCAATTCTCTGAATGTAAAAAGGACCATTCGTTCTCGTGATTCTATTGGTTGTTAGACAAAATGGATTTTATAGATTCATGGTTAGGTCCATATCGTCGGTTTACTTCCAAAACCTCGTAACTACAGCTTGTTACAAGCTGTAGTTACGAGGTTTTGGAAGTAAACCGACGATATGATGAACTACTTGGTACAATGTATTACAGAGATGAATTAAACCCCCTTTTGCATGAACATGACCCATATCATTGACCCCCTTTTGCCAGATCATGGCTCGTTTTATTTTTTATCCTAATTGTTTAGAAAAGACTATCAAGATCTATAGCGAGGTCACTGCCATCTGGAGTGTTAGTCATACTAAGTTACTAAGGCGGTATGAAAACGATTCATTGTATAGACCGAATTCTTTGCGCGTTTTATCCCGAGATTTCTGTTAGCTCTCAGTGTCAAAGGCCCTGAGGTAATTACTGTCGCTATAAACCAATCAAAAGTACCTCTTATAGGAAACGCAACAACTCTTTGTGTGTAGTTTGGTGACAGGTGGAATTTTAATGCGTCAGAGTTGTCAGATTCTTGCCCATGACGTCATAATGACGAGAAGATACTAAGCCGAAGTATGACCCCCGTGTACTGACAGTCACTTAAGGGTGTTCGCTTCAGTGAAACACCGTGGTCTACGAAGACGTACATTTCACCGGATACTTGTTCACCGTATCACCGATTTCTACCAAGTTGATACCGGTTCGGGAATCACTATTATTCGGATAATCTTTGAAGTCTCGATCTAAATGTTACTTTTACGTTGTTGATTTTCGGTCGATGAAACGCAAAAAAGGTCGGTTCATTTCACTTAGATGTTCTGATAATTACGATAGATATTTCGATAATAACAGAAACAAGCATAGACAAACGTCGTCATCTGACAGCGCTAGTTTTATTTTTTCTACAGTTCGATCTGGTTGAATCGAGTAAGTCAACATCTTGAATATGGCCATTATATGAAAACAGTATTTCCTCAAAGAAAAAAAGAAAAGAGAGAAAAGCAGTTACATGTACATGTAAATCTTACCTTTTCTTTTCAGGCCCCGAATAAAGGGGTATAATGATATTTTAAAACTGTAGGTATGGCTGTGTGTCTATCTGATTAGTTAGTTTGTCCATCCGAAATAGTTTCTGTTTCTGCTCTGTATATAACTCTGTATCTGTCATTCCTGGATGCATATATATGAAACGTAGAATTCGAAGTACTTGTCATCAATTAGGAATGTATCATGAAGAAGACTCTATCTTCAACGTTTAGGAATTATTGCCCTTTCATGATTTTTTTCTTTGCCTCTCTGACATGGTTTGAACATATTTCATTTAATATACTTCAATATATTTAAATGTATTGTGTAAAGCACAATAATTCAGTGTGAAAAGGATTGGGACAAAAAGCATAAAAGCTTATATAGCTCCTCTTGGTAATTTCCTGATGCATGTTCATGAAATGTAGTCCATATATTCATCGCTGCGCTGCCTGGGGAAGTGTCATGAAATATGTCAAAGTTGATTTCGGCAGTAAAATACCACCGTATCGGAGTGTGGGTCAAATATGAGTCGGCATGTTACGTTTCAGTCTGATCTTGGTCTGCTCTGTCTGCTTCTAAAAGTGCATTGAGTCGTGCTGAGCAGCCCAAGGGTTAATTCGCTATACGAATTAATTTGTTCTAAAAGCATTACTATCATAGGCGTTGAGCATTTCTATACCTTTTTAAAACCAATACATCAACCTGTATTATGGCTGTTTATGTATGGTTTTTGAGCCGATATTTTCGGAACCGGAAGACCAGCACAACATTTTCTCGTCAGAGCCATCGGCTCTGAATATAAAGTTTCTTACCCGTGTATGTGCTATAATAGGTTGATAAAGAAGGGTTAAGGATGTAGGAGGCACGGTAATTTGGCAGAGATCGCAACTGCTGGAGGCTGACAAGTACCAATAGACTAAATGGTCAGTTGGTTCTCTCGACCCGGTCATTTCACCTAACAGATATCAAGGTAAATGGAATAAACTTGTAAAGGACGGGGAGTCATGCTGCTGTAGTTACAGTGTCTTATAAACAAGCCATGCTCTGTCAAAAGGGGGCTTAATGTATCAGGGAAAAAGTTTCCATCTATATCAAGCCTGCACAGTCTGAACAATTTATGTTATGAATGAGCCATGCTCTATGAAAAGGGGGCTTTATGTACCTGCAATAAAAGTATCTACCCATGTCAGCCTGCGCAGTCCGGGTAGACTGTCTTGGGCCGAAACTTTTTGGTATTGGTCAATCTTCTGCCGGCCAACGGACCAGTGTACCGTAGGGTCATAATTCAGACGGTAGTTATACGAAATAGCTTTTATGGGTCTATAAATATGTGATAAATTGCTTTGTATAATGCATCACGGAGATGCATTAAGCCCCCTTTTGCCAGAGCGTGGTTCATTAATTATATGTGTGTTTTTGGGCCGGTGGCCTTTGTTTACAAAATAAATGCTTTGACTTGAAACTTTCAAAAACCGTCTCCCTGAAAGATCGTGAAAAAAAAAACACCACCTTGTTTGATAAAGGGTTGATCCTTTATTAAACAACTGTGGGTTTTAAATAAGAATCCAGAGAAGAAACCTTTTGAAAACGTTGCGAGAAAAAGAGATAATGCTGGTATCCAGCATTTTCTCCTTTTCCCACAATGTTTTCTACCTTTTTTGAGACAAAACCCTCATATAAGTCGCATTTATTTTGTCGTCTGCAAATACTTTCAATTCGGACAAGTCTATAACTTTGTCGTCATAGAAAGGTTTAAATCTTTACCAAACGACAAAATTTTGGCCCAAATTGTAAAGCATCTTTAGACGACAAATCAAATGTGGCTAAGATAATGGTATTTTTTTTTTTTCTTTGAAAGGGTAAAAAACATTGTGGAAAAAAGGAGAAAATGCTGGTTGCCAGCATTTTCTCCTTTTTTCCACAATGTTTTCAAAAGCTTTCTTCTTCTGGATCGTTCAGACTTGGGATTGTTCGGTAAACTGTTAAACAGACAAAAGCATTAATTAGTTCATTCTTATTATATCGACATAAAGTGTTGTCTGATTAAACATGGCGACCTCAGGTGACAGTGTTTTGCTCGTTCTGGGTAAACATGGCTAAAACAAGAATTTCCGATATATGAAAAAAAGTCCATCTACCACAATATTGTACAAACAAAAAGGCAATTATTCAAACAGACAATACGATTTTTAACTCTTTAAAAAAAGATAAAACTACACTCTTGTCTGAATTATTTGCAGACCAGAAACTCAATGCAAATTGTTGAATTTGTCTTAGAAAGGGTAGGAAACACGGTGCGAGAAGCAGATAATGACGGATACTGACTAGCATTTTCTCCTTTTTCCATAATGTTTTTCAAAAGCCTTCTTCCTCAAGGTCTGTAAAACTTTGGATTGTGTGCTAAAAGGTTGGCCTAATACTTTTTTGGTTCTACTTTTCACAGCGGCCTTATTTCAACGCGTTGTACATAGACTATCTATCAAGCATTATAGAATGGTTAGAAATGGAACATTGCTGCTTTTTATCATAGAAATATAATCCGAATTTACAAAAAGTAGCCGGTGGCTTTATAAGAATAATGTGCTGAACACCAGTAAAAGAAACTGAAGAAAAGCATGTGCACCGGCCGCGGCGATTGAATTGACATAATGTTGAAAACGACGTTTAACAATAGAAAAATCAAAATGTTTTTTACCCTTTATCAAACGATCCGATTTGTACTTTTAACTGTCTAGACAAAGGTCGAGTTAAAATTATCTAACGATGAAAGAGTTATAAACATACTTGTGAAAGATGGATTATTAAAAAAACAAAGAGCTTGGACCATACAATGAATTTGGGTGACATAAAATAAAAAAGAATATTTTGGCAATAGGACATTTTGCTCGTTACAAGCATTTTGTTGTTGTTGTTGTTGTTGTTCAACCACAATGCTTTTCAAACCGGTCACTTGCAACAGGAAACAGTGACTTAACACAGCCTCTCGATATCCGGATCTTTTTATCACTACTTGTGAGGTCACATGGGATATGAAGGATAAAACGTGAAATAAATAGAGGAAAACGTAAATTATCGAGCATTCGGTGTAATTTTTGGCAATGTGGAATCAACAAAAACTGTTAAATCCTTTACCTGCTAAATAAGTGAAATGAAACTTTCAAGCAGACACTAAAAACTAAAATTTTGCGATTTTAAAGGTACCTGTATTTTTTGGGGGAAATATCCTTATCGGACAGTGTAGATCTAAGATCAGACTGCACGTTCTGTGCAGTCTGATCTTGATCTACACTGTCCGCAAAAGGTCTTTGAGTCGCGGTTTGCAGCCTAAGGGCTAATTTGTAACGCCTGGCATTGCCCTACAGCCGGATCCTGAATCTATGGATATTAGCTTTTTACCAAACGACAAAATCTTCAACTTGTCCAAATTGAAAGCATTTGCAGACGACAAATTAAATATGACTCAAATGATGAGATTTGTCTTTGAATGGTCAGGAACATTGTGCAAAAAGGTGAAATTGCTGGCTACCAGCATTTTCTCCTTTTTCCATGATGTTTCCTAAAGGTTTTTTCGTCAAGGTCGATAAAAGGTGGGATTGTGTGGTAAAAGACACAGCTTTTATGGACGAAGAAGAGGGAGGGCGAGAGTGTGGGGGGATGAGAGAGACAGATAGAAAGACAGGGAGAGGCAGATAGACATTGAGAAAGTGGCAGGAGGTTGGAATGACAGAGAGACAGACAGAGAGACGGACGGACAGACAGTTAGTGTATGGCGTGTAGTATATGAAGACAGAGAGGATAAGAGATGGATAGTAGCGAAGGGTGACATAAAATATAAAAACTCAGAGCAAAAAGCAAAATACGAATTAATATTTGTCTGTATATAGAAAATGATATCACCGGTACAACTATTAACTTTGTTTATCTTACAATTTTGAAATGATTGTGAACAAGAAATATCCTTAAAAAAGATACACGGCGTAAATGTTCTCGCCAATACGTCTGCGGGGCCCGCAGAACAAACATGTCCTTGTTTTTGACCAATCGCAAATTTCTATTTATTCATTCGAATGTGATACCAGAAGTAGGTCAAAAGCCAGCGCATTCAGCTACGCCGAACTAGCAATTTCCTTTTCTACCATGCCATGGTCTTTTTTATTCGTGTCTTACATTCTAATTCATGTTGAATTTCGATATTTTGCAAAGATGTTTTTTACACTGGTTTGCTTCAATTTTCGTAACAGGATGCGATAATCTTCAAAGCTAAACTATACTGCAAATAATTATTTCTAAAATTACAGGCTTTAAGAAAAGAGCAAAACGATCACGGTCCGCATTCTCCAACTATTCCCAAGAATGTTCTTAGTCTTTTTCTCAGAAACTTTTCTAAATTTGAAAATAACAAAACTGCTAATTGGCTAAAACGAAAGGTTTAGCCGATCAGAAGTTGTGTTACTTTCTATATCTAGAATTGGACTTGAATGAAGTTAAGAATGGTTGATGAATACGGACCTAGTACGTTCACAGTCGAAGCCGAAGGCAAAAGCTCAACAAGTCACGAGTAGCACCTGGGGGGTTAAGACAGATAGCTATCCCATTATCTGGATTTTACAGTATGCCCTGGCACCATTTGATTTAAACATGCTCATCATGTAATTAACATCGTCTAATGATCCAGATTTATTCCAGATAATGATAAAGAGGTGTCTTTTGAAAGGTTGTTTAATTTGATTTACCTTGCTTGAATTGGACTTAACGCAACTCGCAACCATAGGTTACTGTCTTCATAAACAGCTTAAGAGGCCGGAAATGGTTATACCACAGAATTCGGCTTCGAAACCGGGATCTTAATGCAGTAACGTTGCATGTATGAGAATGTAAACACTGTTTCTGGGTAACAATACGTTCCGGTTTACCCCGGTATACTAACTACTTATCACCGGGAGGAACCGTGGATGGGGCGCGGAGCAATACTTTTAACACGGGACTTTAACAATCTCGAGTTTCACCGACCCTGAGAAAAAACGGTTTTGAAAACTTTATTGGAAAAGAAGATAATGCTGGTAACCAGCATTTTGTCCTTTTTCCACAATTTTCCCAACCTTTTCACAGACAAATCCATCGTTTGAGCCATGTTTAAATTTGTCCTCTGCATATGCTTTCATTTAGACAAGTCAAAAAATTTGTCATTTGATACAGGATTTTCACCATGGTTGATCCCGTTGTTCACTGCATCTTATATTTTGTTCAGAAATTCTCCTAAAGATATTAGACATTTCGATCCGGGATCGGAAATGTATGCTTCATAATTTATTCCCTTTATTAGCATTTTTAGACATAGTGGTAGCTGAATCAATTACTGGTATCGAATATAGTCCAAGATCAAAACTGCAGGAATGTGCAGGCTGATATTTGTCTACGCTTTCTTCAAAACAATGTCCTTAGTTGCGTTTGGTAGGGTAAGGGCTTAAGCGTGGTACGTGGAGAGGTTTCGACGATAGTGGAAGGAGAGCCTACTTGACTTGTTATAAACAACCGGAACGGTTTTCGCCGGATATATAGGCGGGCATGTCATTCTTGAGTGTAAATTCAAGGGTATTTAACGTGAACTATATCGGCCTTTACGTTTATTTTGGTGATAAACTTGTGAACTAGCGAGGCGGCTTTGGCACGAGACTAAGTGGTTCTATCAAGCACGTGCTATATTCTATGACGTCATCACGGTGGTTCTACACAGAAAATTGGCAATGGATGTAGGTCAGTAACATTGAAACTGTGGTACTATACTTTTTTTGTATCGTTTCTTTTTTATTTGAAACTTGAAGTTTTTGTTCACGTTTTTCTCATGGAATTCTGGATATTGCTGTTACCTGCAAACGAGATTCTTAAAGTAACAGTGGCTGCCAAAAGTAAAGGTGTTAAAATGCGTTTAAATTTAAATCATACCATTTAAAACTATGGAAATTATTGTGAAGATGACAATCTGTTCTTGTACAATCGGTCTTAGTGTTAGTCGCTGGAAGATAGATTACTTTCAAAACTATGTTAAATGTTGCCAGGTGACTATGTCTTTTGTTTACTGTTTGCCTGATTTCAAAATTCATTTTTCTGCCAGCGACTAACACTTGGACCGACCACATGATAACAGATTGTAATCTTCACAATATTTTCCATTCTTTTAACACCTGCACTTTTTTTTTTAACCTTTAAAATCAACTCCTGTGCGACTGTAAGGTGTGGATTGCTCGTAAAGTTTCAGTCAATCAATCACAATATGGCCTGCAAAACGCGAAAAGGGGCATTCGGACATTTGCGTAAAGTGTCGTCTCGGATCAGGCTGCGCAGTCCGCGCAGGCTAATCCGAAACGGTACTTTCCGTTTTTTTTTTGTAATTTTCTGTTTTGCACAAGTCTACTGTAGCACAAAATCTAATGTAGTCGTAAAGTGCCGTCTCGGATTAGCCTGCGCGGACTGCGCCGGCTGATCCGAGACGACACTGTACGCAAATGTCCGAATGCCCCTTTTCGCGTATTGCAAGCCATATAAATGAGCCGTGGTCTGTGAAAAGATGGTTTAATGCATCTGCAAAAAGTATCGACCAGGTCAGCCTGCGCAGACGAGCCCAAGGATTTAGTCTTTTACCACACAATTCGTAGTTCAAGGAAAAATAAATGAAAACATTGCAGGAAAAAAAGAAAACGATTGTAATCTGCAATTCGTCCTTTCTCACAACGTTTTCCAACCTTTCGAAGAAAAATCAAGTCGTTGGAGTCACACTTTATTTGTCATCTGTAAATGTTTTCTATTCGAACAAGCCTTAAATTTCATCTGGTAAAGAGTAACAGCTAGATGTAACAATTAAAAGCAACGCATGTTAGTAAAGTAATGATGATAATGATGATGATGATAATAATAATAATGATATTGTAGATGATGATGATGATAAATAATAATGATAATAATAATAATGATGATGATGATGATGATGATGATAATAGTGATAACAGCAATAAAGACCTTTCAACATTAGTATGAAAGCAAATATTTAAAAACGGGCAATTGTCTCTTTTTCAAAGATATTCATAAAATCTGTCGGTCTACTATGTTTAAAGACACACAAACTTGTATTTGAGCCATACTCTAGGAAAAGGGGCTTTAATGCATCTCCATGACGCATTATACCAAACAAGTCATCACATAATACTGGATCCATAAAATCCATTGAGTCCTGAGGTAGAATGGTCCTTTGACCAAAAGAAAAAAGTTTCGACAGAGTTCAGCCTGCGCAGTCTGTCTGCGCAGGCTGACCTGGGTCGGTACCTTTTGCAGATGCATTTAGCCCCCTTTTCACAGAGCATGACTCATTTATGTAATGGGTCGAGCGAGGCCTGCAGTCGTCATGTTATTTGTTGTTAAGTCTTATCATTCTTGATAAACTAAATGAAACTTTCAAGCCGATAGTAAAAAACCCAAATGATGCTATTTCAAATGCATTTTTTTTTAAGAAGATTATCTCCTTATCGGACAGTGTAGATCCAAGATCAGACTGCAGGTTCTGTGCAGTCTGATCTTGATCTACACTGTCCGCAAAAGGATCATTGAGTCCCTCTTACCAGCCTAAGGGTTAACATAGTATGTTATATTATGATGGTTATGGTAATACTTTACTTGACTTCTCTTATACCCCTGGGACAGAGATGAAAAGAAAAAGGAAATTTCATAGATGTTCTGTGAAATGTAACTATATACAGGGAAAATAGAATGAATAGAACATCAAGCTATTTCTTTGCATTACACTAAGGAAAGGATATAAGAAGGGCTTTAAGTAACTGCCTGACTGCAGAATAAACACGAAAGCCTGTCTTTGAAAGAATAGAAAACGCTGTGGGAAAAGGAGAAAATGCTGGTAACCCGCATTTTCTTCTTTTCCAACAGCGTTTTCAACACTCCTTCCCCAAGGTTGTTAAAAAAGGAGACTGATCGGTGAAAATTATCAATGTAAATGAAATTATTCTCTAAAGTGCCAAAACGCCTTATTTTCCCTTTTTTTTTAAATTACGCACTTGCGTATTGTGCGTTATGGGCGCTGCGCCCTCGCCCTGTATGATATATTACTTGGTCCATGTATTTTATCATTCAGCAAACCTTAGTTGATTTGTTGATCAAATCCCTCGGCTATATTACGATGGATGATATGCACCTACACGATACATTTCTTCGCCGGAAGTAGACCGCTTTACCGTTCATAAAATTGTAAGACTGCTGATCGAAAAAAAAAAAGTAAACACGAGTCACAATTGTTTATCGAAATCTTTCTAAATTTCCGTCGATAAACAGTTTGTAAAATAAAACAATATAACGTGGTTTATCAACTACGTTTGCAGTTTTCACCGGCAGAATGACATACATGAATAGCTTCACAATGGTTATTGATGAATTTTATGTTGTTGATATCATTGCTAAAAGATTTTCATGGGCGCCGCCATGTTTACGATTATGTGACATGTGATCAAAATGGAAACCTCTTTGATACGGACGAGGTTAGTTGTAGTTGCGGAATCGGCCGAGTTGTGACGAATGTGTATTTTCTATACCCCAATTTATTATCTTCCGCTAGATGGCATTCTTCAAATACACATCTACTGTATCTGATTTGGGCATTCTGAGTACAGAAACGGACTACTTTTCAAAACAAAAACCGTTACTTTTAATTTCAAAATAAACGTTTACTCAATAAAACGCTACATGGTGCGATTCATTCAGCTATGATCAGCTAGCATGTAACCTATGCACCGGCCATTTATTAAAACAGCCCTTACAGGCTTGGGTAATAACTTCGGTAAAAGCCCTACTTTTCTCCTGTATAGGAGATGGGTGATGCGTCATAGCAGACAAATCGAACCTTCGAAGAATATGACATGCGCAGACAACGTATCACAATGCGCTCAATCGAACTCGCCAAGGGCGACCAACGATGCTAGTAAGCCAATACTTGGTTCATTATGTATCATTTTGTCTGACACATAAATAAAACAAGGTGTGTTATATGAGCTGGAAAATCGTCTACCGGGTTTCGGGTGGCAGCTTCGTCAGAGATAACCGGTGCAACTGTGATTTATTTCACTAATTAGTTTATGTTAGGTTATTTATGCGTTATATCATAAGTATACTATTGATAGAGTATTGATAGTGCGTTTGATTTATATTTTTGCTTAGATATAATGAATTGATTGCGTGTGCATTGGTGGATGACTTGCTTTAAAGACCCAATAGCTGCCAAAAGTAAACAATGTGGATGTTTGAATCCATTTGAGCCGTGCTTTGTGAAAAGGGGGTTTAATGCATCTGCAAAAAGTATCGACCCATGTCAGCCTGCGCATCCCGCGCAGGCTGACATGGGCCGAAACTTTTTGCTATCTTTAAATTTTCTGCATGTTCAAAGACCATTCTACCTCCAGATTAAGTCAATTGTCAGACAAAATGGATTTTATGAATGTTATACTTACTTATTATCATGCATCACGGAAAAATATTTAGCCCCCTTTTGCCACAGCACGCTGATTTGAATTTAAATCATACTTTTTAAAAGTATGGAAATTATTGTGAAGATGACAATCTGTTATTGTACGATCGATCCAAGTGTAAGTCGCTGGCAGAAAAATGAATTTTAAAACCAGGTAAAAAATAAACAAAAAAAAAAAGAAGAGCGACCTGGCACCTTTTGATCTACTTTTACAATGTGTTTTATTTTCTTTGCCGACGACTAACACTTGGACCGACTACATAATAACAGATCTTCACCTTTGCAATAATTTCCATACTATTAAATGGTATCATTTAAATTCAAATGCATTTTAACACTTACTTTGTTTACTTTTGTCCGCCATCGGGCCTTTAACAAAATGACCGATTGAATGATAAAACATCGCCAGTTGCAAAGCATATCAGCCAAACAACGTGTAATATACGTCCCGCATTCGGTTATAAATTCATTGCACTTGCACATGAATCGATATTTTCACGACACGATCTTCGATCTACCTTATAAATCTATTTGAGCTATGCTTTGGCAAAAAAGGTACATCTTCGTGATGCATGATATTAAGCAATCCATCACATAATCATGGATCCATACAAAGCATTTTGTGTAACAACCGACTGAATCATGAGGTAAATTTGTCCTTTGACGTGCATAAAATTGACCAGTTGCAAAAAGTATCGACCCATGTCAGCCTGCGCGGACTGCGCAGGCTGACATGGGTCGATACTTTTTGCAGATGCATTAAACCCCCTTTTCATGAAGTATGGTTCAAATCTATTTAACTTTTGACAGTTGATGCAGTAGTGAACTTAGAATAGTTTTGCACTAGGTTCACAAGGTGTATTCTCATTGTAGAGATACTTATCAAACCAATAATCAAAGATTCTCGTGAAATCGTTTAACTGTATCGTTTACAATTTAGAATGCGTTATAGATAGACCAATCAATCAATCAATCAATCAATCAATCAATACAACCAACCAAACAACCAATCAATCAACCAACCAAGCAATCAATCATGCTCTGTAAAATTGGGTTCATTTCATCTGCAAAAATTATCGACCAGGTGCGCAGGCTGCCCTGAGTCGAAACTTTTTGCTATTGGGCATTTTTGTTTTTGTTTGTCAAAGGACCAGTCAACCCATTATTCATCCGGTTGTTAGACAAAATGGATTTTATGGGTACATAATAATGTAATGAATTGCTTGGAACATTCCATCACGGACATGCTTTAAACTCCATTTTCCGCGTGCGGACAGCTTGTCACTGCATTATCACTCTTGTCTCAATTTCTTATCGTTTTCGAAAAAAATTCTCATGAACTACGATTTTTTTTTTTTAGTAAAATTTGTAGGTACATGAAAGGAATGTGATACGGTATATCATCTTTGATGTGATTGCTTGGCTACCAATCATCCTGCCTGACTGCTTTCTGAGGCGGTGCTTAAAATTTATTAAATGATTCATGCTTTATGAAAATGGGACTAAATGCATCTACAAAAAAGTAACGACCCAGGTCAGCCTGTGCAGTACCCGCAGGCTGACCTTGGTCGAAACATTTTACTCTTGGAACATTTTCTGCATGTCAGAGGACTAGTTTACCTTATGATTCAGTCAGTTGTTAGACAAGATGGATGTAATAGATCCATATTTATGTGATG
The DNA here is from genome assembly GCA_946811185.2 of Hippopus hippopus. Lineage (NCBI taxonomy): Eukaryota > Metazoa > Mollusca > Bivalvia > Cardiida > Cardiidae > Hippopus > Hippopus hippopus. The sequence continues at coordinate 3,816,423 of OX328109.1, forward strand.
ACTTGCTTGGTATAATATATCACGGAGAGGCATTGAAACCCCCCCTTTTGCCAGAGTGCCGTTCGAATATTTGGATTGCAACACGCGAAAAGGGGCATTCGGACATTTGCGTAAAGTGTCGTCTCGGATCAGCCTGCGCAGTCCGCGCAGGCTAATCCGAGGCGGCACTTTACGACTACATTAGATTTTGTCCTACAGTAGACTTGCGTGAAACAGAAAATTACATAAAAACGGAAAGTGTTGTTTCGGATTAGCCTGCGCGGACTGCGCAGGCTGATCCGAGACGACACTTTGCGCAAAAGTCCGAATGCCCCTTTTCACGTTTTGCAGGCCAGTTAATGTTTTCAAAACCCTCTTCCCCTAAGTGTCGTAAAACTGCAGGATGATTTTGTAGATGGTTTACATGGAAAGTACCAATCATTAGTAATTGGAATATACTTTTTCTTCATTTCGAAAAATAAAAGAATCTATTTAAACGTTTTATACGCTATCCCGATTTCTAACGACCCTGACAGAAAACATCTTCAAAAAACAATGTTGGAAAAATAGAAAATGCTGGTAACTAGCATTTTCTCCTTTTCCCACAATGTCTTCTACCTTTTCAAAGACAAATATCATTACTTGAGGTGAATTAAATTTGTCGTCTCCAAATATGCTTGAATTTGGACGAGACAAAGATGTTTGTCCTCTGGTAAAGAGTTAAAGTTCTTTATTATTATTCATTTATTTATTTATTTATTTATCTATTTATTTTATGTTATTTATTTATTTATTTATTTTTATTTTCATGTTTTTTTTTTATCCGAATAACTCAAAAGATAATTCTACACTGTATTCAGAAAATTCAAAAAGTATCAGACAATTTAGAATTATCTCTCCATATGTTTGTTTTCTTTTTTTTTTATTTCAGGAATAATTCAAGTGACATCAACGGATAAGAACATTTCAACCTACTGCAGGACACACATATTGGATCTTATGATAGTGAAAGTAGATCTACATATAAAATAATCGAAAGAATATTGGTTCAGCCAGCCAACAATTGTGCAACGTGACACCGCCGATAAATTCTAGTGTCCAATTGAACCCAATACGCGGAAAGTCTTGTGCAACCAAAAGAGGGGACACATAATGGTATTATTTATCGGTTAATGATAAATCAACTCGGTGTGCTCGGAAAACGGGTACCAGTGCTAAGAAACGAACCGGATAACCGGAACATTTTTTATCTGTTTTGTTTATCATGTCAGGACGACATTTAAATTGTTTTACTTTTTTCTTTCTCAAGTAATAGATTTAAGGGATAGAGTAATTTGTGCAACAGTACACTTGAATGAAGTTTGAATACTGGAAACATTTTTCCAACCTGTGTGATACTTTATACTGGGGATATTTGTCATCTTTAATGCGCTGGTTTGGGTTCTGAAAAAGAAAAAAAAAGATTCGGTTTATATCATATTTTTCTTCACAGATGGATGCATTTAAACTAGTTACAAAACGATGTCCAAAATTTGTTTCAAAATAAAGATGCAAAAAAGGAGTTAGTTTTTAAACAACAACAACAACAAAAAAAAAAAATCAAGAAAATTTTGCACAAACTCTGAATGAAGTAAATCTGCGAACAATGTGTGTAAAAAGATCGCTTCAATAGATACCAACCGTGTTGTTTCTTATTCTTATTTATGTGAAAATTACAGTGTAATGTGTCATTTCTGTACTACCAATGACATTATATATTTATAATGTACATTGTGATATACAAATGTCATTTTCCAGAATGTTATTTAGACATGAATTAGTATCGAATCGAGGCGATATCATCTTCATGTTTTAAGCTTAAGTAACAGAAAGTCAGAGTTAATCAGCCATTCATGAAGACGCCGTTTGCCAGAATGTTTATCTTTAAAGGTGTTATCTTAAACAAGTTAGAAAACCAGAACCGTAGAAAACAACGCACCAACACTGTAACATAAACATGGAATTAAGTTGTGAATTTCCAAAGTGAAAGACGAGGAGCCATAAATAGTTCGTATTATTTGAAGTGACCTCTCATCAAATTTCAGTTAAACTCTAATACGTTATGTTTACAAACGAGCTAGCTGTTCATAAAGTGTTATGTTTTGGGGGCACATGGATTTAAACTTGACGTAGTGACGTACTTGAAAATGCAATTAAACAAGGGATTTGGGAACATGATTTGTTTATACAGTGATTGTTTTCTGCATTATTTGAACCAACTGTATTGAGAATCATAGAGAAATCATGAACACCACTTTGTGATTTTGTTTATTACCGGATTTCCAGATGCTACATCTAATACTCATTTATACATTAACGAAATAAATTGACGTCTGTTACGCTTACCTCCGGGGAATCAGTGCTAAAAGGTACAAGAATAAGTTGGTGCAGCCCGTTGTATTTCCAACGGTTTCAAATGTTGAAGTGCTTAAATCATTTCGTACGTTTTTTTAAAAGAAATTTGAAGAATAGTTATGCCGGTGAATATTGAAGAAGTGAACGATGACAAATCATCCAAAGGTGGGTGTTGTTTCTGCTGTTGCAAACCCAAAAGGCCCAAGAGATCCGAACAAGGCAGACTCAACGGTGAGCGCCTAGCAACACACGCGGAGTCAACAACGCCACCTGCTGGAGATGAACTGTTATTGAACGCTAATACAATCCAGCCAGATGATATAGCAGATGGAAAAGCGGTGAAACAGCAGACGACAGTTCACGAAGAGAAAGAATGTAGAAAAAGGTGTATTAAATGTTGCAAACGATTTACTACTTTTCTCTTTTCAAATGTCGGCCTGTGTTCGGCTGTGGTGGCGTACTCGATTCTTGGTGGATTTGTTTTTAAAAACTTGGAAGCTCCCAATGAGATCTTAAAGCGACATCACGTGAACGCTTTACGTTCTTTATATGCCAAACAGCTTTGGAATCTTTCCATTATAAATAATATATTTTATGAAGAAAACTATACAATTGCTGCCGAAAAGATTCTCGTTAAATTCCAGAAAGATGTTTTAGAAGCAAAACAAAATGGTTGGGATGGTTCCGACGTTGATGAAACCGACAAACAGCAGTGGTCCTTTGCTGGTTCCTTATTATACTCAGTAACAGTTATCACTACTATAGGTATTTGCTTAAATTTATAGCCTTTCATGTTTTTAGAGCAGTACGAATTTTCTTATCTTGCACACGTTTGAGATAAGCATTATGTGACGTCATATTTGACGTCATCTTATACTATATGTATTTTTAGAGCTTTTAACCATGAAAAATTCCAACTTGTGCGTGTATAATTTAGTAAATTCTGACCTATAATTTGTGACATACATTTATCGTTATGTGATATAAAGAATCTGACATCCGTTGGTTTTTTTCCGATAGAATTTTATTAACCTCGTTTATAAAAAGTGTTATTAGGCTTGCCATAAGCTGTCTTAATATCATTTTTCAAGACTCGTTGAATTAAATTTCATCTCAAATGCCAACCAGTGTCATATCCTAAATTGATATTTCTTCAGTGGAAAACTTTTTTGAAAACATTATGAACTTTGAAGACAATGAAGGGGTTGCTTGTAAAGGAACATTCACTATTCGTTTTTCTCTGCTATCTCTAAATCAACTTTTATGCACAGTTCATCAAGACTTCAGGGCCCGATTTTACGACAAAACTTATGTCTCAGAATTTGCTCAAATCCGCTAATGGACTCAATTTTTTACTTAAGTTTGTTGTTTTAGCTGCATTTCACTATCATAAAGAGACCTAAGTAACGTTCCCACATCCTGAATTTAAACAGCGGTTTAGACTCAAATCAGCAAAATAAACGGACTTAGACAGAAAGACTGAAAGCACTTAGTTACGGCTGCTAATGGTTATGTGAGACCTGGACTCTGTGGTTATGTTAAATTTCAACACGCGGAGTTACTGCAGATGAAAGATTGATTGATACGAACACGAAATGTGAATTAAATGATATTACAAACCGTATTTAAGGTCATTAGCAGGTCATATCGATGTTTCAGGCAAAGCATGATGAGTAATTGGGAGCAGCTATCTCTTTTGTAATGGCATTCACAACGATTCAGTTTCATCGAAATTTGAAGCAATTTCATAAACTTTTAAAAGCGAGCCACATTATTGAGTTTTGGCTTTTTTTAGACTGAGTGAAGATTCAATCTAACTTAACATTTTGACCAATTAAACAAAAGAGAATATTGCCATAGTAAAAAAGAAGAGAAAAAAAAAAAACATAATAAGTAACCTGATGAGTAAATCTACCGGGAAGCATGACGTAATAAGATATAATGGCATAACTGTACAACCGCGCCAAATTGAGAAATGATAAATAGAGTAGAATATAATGATTAGGTCTAGTTTCTACTTTAAACATCATTATCAGTACTCTACCCCTGTGCCAGACGTAAAAAATATCTGTGTGCAAGACGGAAAAAGATATCTTGCGTCATACGAAGCAGACACGCGCTGACATTGTCAGATTGTTTTGGTCGGCCATAGAGTCATGTGACGTCAAATAGCCGATATTTACGAGTACTACAATACGACGTAACATTAGATCTACGAAGGAAAAAAAAACACGAGATATATAGAGGATATTTTTTTTTCGGTGAAAGATCGCAGCCACCCGTGAAAGTATTTCCGCTGATGTTCAGGATGTGAAATAAATTTCGATCTTTCACCGAAAGAAACAAAATCAATGTTTTATTCATTCCATGCTTCTAATTCTTCTTTTTTTTTGGGGGGGGGGGACTTTCGTCAAAGTACAGCACAGTTATTTTCGGTAATTTCCCGTGGCGTACCCCACTCCACATAAGAACACATTACATTATTTCGTAAAGCGCGAGAAATGTAGGGTAAACGCGCATAAATTAGGTCATATTTCCCTCTGGTTGAATGGCACGCGCTGTTTACCAAGGTAACTAGTGCGCGGTAACAACTGTTTCGGCCTTCAATTGAAGATAAGAAAATATGTAATCGTTATTTTTCACTGGTGGTAACCATGAAATAGATCTATCAACCCATAATCCACCGTTATTTCTCGATAAACTGCCGAAAAACAACAATATTTTTGCTATTGCCTTTATCATAAGTTTTAAAACATTTTATCCATATAGAACATATGTATTATTATTAGTATTAGTATTATTATTATAAAGCGTGTATTATTCCAAAGGCCTGTGATTATTACAACCATAAGGTTAAAAAAAGAAGTAAGTGACGTCACCTTTGTTACGCAACGACAATGCTCCCACGCTTTGACGTTGCGTAACCGTTGAAAGTTGACGCCACTTCCTACATGTAAAACATTATTATTGGAGTAATACACGCTTTAAAACTGTTTTAGGATAAGGTGTTTCAAAACTCTTGATAAAGGCAAAACCCTAAATACTGAAGAACAGAGTGTTTTTTTTTCCATGGTGTTTCATTCATTCCTTGAGGAATTCATAGAGTCGTTCGACGTAACTTTAGAATGGCGTTGAAAAATACTATTTTAAAGCACTAGATAAAGAAGTTAAATATGATTCAAATGGACACAGTTATCTAACACAATTTAAGCAAAAAGAAAAACAACAATAACTGCAAATGTACAGGATTCACTAGTTAGTGCATTGAAAAGCCTGCCATTATTATTGCAGGTTATGCATAGAAGCACCCCTGCGTCGATAGATAATGCGTGCGATATACGATAAACCTATCGTTTGTTCCATCTCACATTACCCCCATACTTCACAGTGGCAATAATTTACTTCGCTTAATACGCAATAAAGCTTCTTAAAACATTGTGGGAAAAGAAGCAGTTGCTTGTTACAAGCAACTGCTTCTTTTTCCACATTATTTTCAATGTTGGGAAAAATTGGCAGCAGCATTCCTTTGAATAGTTCTGGTCTATGTTAGGCCTACTCGTGTCAGTTAGTTGTACTGTAAAAAAAAAGGTGGTATCAATGCGATGGGTTAGATACATTGATTTAAATCTATCATGGTGCACCCAATATCGAAAAGATCGGTTTCTCTAATCTTTATTCATCTCTATAGATACACTTATTATCACATTTGAGTCGTGCTCCTGCAAAATGGGGATTTAATGCAATAAAGCAAGCAAGTCATCACATTATTATGGGTCTTCAAAATCCGCTTTTTCTAGCAACCAACTGAATTGTGAGGTAGAATGGTCCCTGGACATGCGGAAAATTGATCAATAACAAAAAGTTTCGACACAGGTCAGCCTGCGCGTACTGTGCAGGCTGACCTGGATCGAGACTCTTTGCAGATGCATTAAACCCCCTTTTCACAGAGCATGTCACATTTTTATATGCCCGAAGGGACGTTCTATTTTATGTCCCTAATTGTCTGTCTGTCTGTCCGTCCTTCCATTAGCAATTTTGTGTCCGCTCCATAATTCATGAAACCCCTTGTCTGATTTGAAAAATATTTTACGCATACATACACCTTGATGAGATGACCTACTGAGCAAAAGTTTCAAACGCCAATTTCCAAGATCAAGGTCACAGCAAGTGGGTCAAAGGTGACATACTCTTGAAAGCTCCCTTCGGGCGTATATTGCACCACTTTGCGGAGCCCTGGTTTTTTTTCCACACATCACAAATATACTAGACATTAGTTGTTTGTCTGTAAAAAAGGTGTCTAATATAACTGCAAAAAGTATCGACCTATGTCAGCCTGCGCAGTCCCCAATAATTAGTAATACGATTTCGCTCTATCTCTAGGGCTCTCCTTTGTCAAGTTGCAAAATGCTCAGGAAATTCAGCGAGAAAGACTGTTTTGACAAAAAAAAAAAAACGCCACTCTGCAGAAAAAGACAGGGTTTACTTGTTTGTTTGATAACAAATAAGACAATTCGCCTAAAATTGTGTATCGTCAAGCTGCATTTATCGCCAATCGGGGAAATTGGCTGAAATTTTCACATTGTTCCAGTCTACAAAAGTTACGATAAAATTCTGCATTCCAGTGAGTGAGTGAGAGAGAGAGAGAGAGAAAGAGAGACAGACAGACAGACAGACAGACAATCAGACAGACAGACAGCCCTGAGGGAGTCAGAGCGGTCAGTGAACAAAAAGAAAAATATAGAATTGGTAAGAAGAAATATTTTAGCTCAGAAAACATTTCTTCCGCACATAATAAAGCCATCAAGTGTATAGTATGTATTATATTAATATAATAAGAAATCTCCCTAGGTCCCAACACTGTAACATTATTTTCATTGAATTATTCATTATTCGTTAGATCTTAAATTCTTCTTCTCTCAATGGATTTCTTCCCTTAAACTACTCAATAAATGAATAGGGTGGTTTCAATCAGGAAAAACATGCTCTGGCAAAAAGTGGCTTAATATATCTCCGTGATGCAAGATATCAAGCAAGGCATAACGTAACTGAAGATCCATAAATTCCATTTTGTCCAACAACCGACTGAATCACGAGGTATACTGGTCCTTTTAAACGTAGAAAATAGACCAATAGCATGAAGTTTCAACCCAGGTCAGCCTGCGCAGTCCTCACAGGCTGACCTGGGTTGATACTTTTTGCTGTGCATTAAACCCCCTTTTCACGGAGCATGGCTCATTTGATTTCAAAGCCATCTCAACCAGAATATTTAGCAAAATATCCAACAAGTATTTGCATAATCAGACAGTATCTTGTTTGCAATCTGACCTTGATCTACCCTGTCCACTGAAACACTTAACGCTGTTCATAACCATATAGGCACTGGAAGCTTCATCGATCTGTCACGGAACACCAATATTGTCATCAATATAGTACATCAATATTGGTGCATCGCCTCTATATCGTATATAGTGACACTATAGCGTTATAGCGCACGCGTCTATATCGTATATAGTTACACTATAGCGTTATAGCGAACGCCTGTATATCGTAAATAGTAACACTATAGCGTTATATAGCACATGACTCCATATCGCAAATAGTAACACTGTATAGCGTTATAGCGTTCGCCTCTATGTCGTAAATAGTTACACTATAGCGTTATATAGCGCATGCCTCTTTATCGTAAATAGTAACATTATAGCGTTATAGCGCACCCCTCTATATATTATATAGTAACATTATAGCATTATAGTGCACGCCTCTGTATCGTAAATAATAACATTTTATATCGTTACAGCAATCGCCTCCATAAATTATCATAAATAATATCACTATAGCGTTATAGCGCACGCGTCTATATCGTATTTAGTAACACTATAGCGTTCTAACGCACGCCTCTATATAAATCGTATAAAGTAACCCTATAGCGTTTTAGCGGACACGTCTATATCGTATAAAGTAACACCATATAGCGTTATAGCGCACGACTCCAAATCGTAAATAGTTACACTATATATATGTAGCATTATATTGCACACGCTTCCAAATCGTATATAGTAACACTATATAGCGTTATAGCGCACGCCTCTATATCGTATATAGTAACACTATAACGTTATAACCATGCATCTATATATCGTATATATATATAGTTACCCTATAGTGTTACTATACATACGATATACAGGCGATGAGCCAATATTTTCAGTAACAATGTTCGATAATTTACGAATGAAAATTACTATGTTCCATTCTGCCCTTCTCCTCCTTCATATTCAGAAGCAAAAAGTTTCCATCTTGGGTATATTAATTAGTTATACATAATTAAAATCCTAAATGATTGACGGAATAATTCTCGTCCTCCTCCTTTCTTTCCCCCCCCCCCCCTCTTCTCCTCCTGAACATTTTCCAAGTGACAAGTTTCCAGCCTGAGTGAATCAATGAGTTATACATAATTATAATCCTAAATAACCAGGGGAATAATTCTCGCTGTAACTACCGGAAAAAAGGAATATTAACTGTTAAAGTATGCAATAAAAGACGTGGACATTCTCATAAAGTACAAGAATCTGGAGATCCAATTGTTGGAATTTCCATGCAGTGTATTGCTGGAATTATCTAACAAAATAACGTACAGAGTAGATCAAGATCAGGCTGCACGTTCTGTGCAGCCTGATTTGATCTACTCTGTACGAAAAAGCATCTAAGACGATCTCAATCACCCAAAGGGTTGATGTATGTCCATAATTCAGTTATAAACTAATTTACGCGACTCCCACGTAATGGCAAGAGAGGGTCCGTCCGAGCATAAATAAAACCATTATTCTCGTCTGAAACGAGCTTGTTATACTTATCCATTTATTGCTTCGGAATCCCACAAGCAAATTGGTTATTCGTTTACTTCATACTAAAAATTATGAACTTCTCTTGGGAAATTGAATGGAGAGAAATGAAATTATATTTTGTCAAACTGACAATAAGTGTTATTGTGGACAGATTAGTAGCGTAAATATTGCGGAAAATTGAGAAATTAGTCTTTTGAAGTTACTATCTCATTTTCTTCGAAAATGTTCATAGCCATGAAACACGGACGCTAACGCTTCAAAAAGATGACCCTGTATTTCCAGGACTGTAAGAAAGCGGGATTTTAGAAAACATAGTCGGAAAAAGAGAAAATGCTGGTGATCAGCATTTTCACCTTTTCCCAAAATGTTTTCTACCCTTTCAAAAACAAATTCCAATATTTAAGCAACGTCTATTGTGTCGTCTGAAAACCCCTTTCAATTTCGGACGAGTTTGAAATTTTGTCGTCTGGTAAAGCGTTAAATCCAAAAGGTTGTAAACTTTTTCTATGATTGAGTTGCGTTCTGGCAAAAGGGCGTTTAAGGTCTACGGCCCCTACCTCATCGGTAAACATCGACGTTTTCGTAAAGGCTATTCGACCAATCTCGGCATCTTCCGTCTTTTAATATGAGAGTTAGGGGCCGTAGACTCACTAACTCATCGGTGAATATCGTGTAACATCGACGTTTTCGTAAAGGCTATTCGGCCAATCTCGGCAGCTTCCGTCTTGTAATATGAAAGTTAGGGGCCGTAGACCTTAATGCATCTCCGTGATGCATTATACTAAGCATTTTATCAGATCATTATGGATCCATCAAAATTAATTCTGTCTAACAACCGACTAAATCATGAGCTATACTGGTCCTTTGACAAGCAGAAAATTGACCAATAGCAAAAAGTTTCGACCCAGGTCAGCCTGCGCGGACTGCGCAGGCTGACCTGGGTCGATACTTTTTGCATATGCATTAAACCCTCTTATCACAGAGCATAACTCATATCTTGTTGACGCAAGAATCAAGTCATAATAGCAAAATAAATGTGTCTACTTATAACCGGCAATTTCTTTCGTTAGTCTCAATAACTTTTCTCTGAAAGTTTCTGAGGGTGATTTTAGAAACTAGCAAATATCTTCATTGTCTTTTGACGCAAAAATGAGATATTTTACGAAATTGAATGTGTCTGCAATTCCTTTTGCGTATTTGTAATATAATACCCAAGACAACGAATTGAACCATGTTCTGTGAAAAGGGGGTTTCATTGTAACGGTAGATCACCCCTTCCTTACTGGAAAGCTTCATCCCGTATAAAATCAATAGCCTACCTGACAGCTGCGTTTGGGAGAATTTTATTTATGCGGCGTTCACACTAGAGCACGATCTTTTACGATCGTCACGATTGGCCAATCGCAGCGAATCGTGTAAATTTGCTGGAATTTGACGATTAGATACGAGTTGGTGCGATTTCATGCGTTCTGATACGATTTGTTACGCTTAGATGCGATTTGGTCACGATTGGTCAATTTGTGGTGATACGATCTGTGTCCAGGATAGACACGATCACATACGATCTGATAGGAGTATCACGATTGGGTTCGCGATTCCATTGCGATCTGACGCGATTATAACGATAAGTGTCCACGATCTGTTACGACACGATACGTGCCGATGCGTTCTCATACGAGCATCAAGGACTGATGCGCTTTGTTGCGATGTTTTACGAATGTTGGATGGATGTTTTGAGCGATTTCGATCACGATTGAGCCACGATGAGACCGCGACTGGTATATTAACAACCTGATTGATCGGTGACCTCATTGTTAATTGAACCTCTGAACATTCAATACCATTGATGATGGCCGGACTTGTGGATGATGAGAATGTGACATTTGCATTTTTAATGTTTGCTTATATTACTGCCATCGAAGAAGAAGAAGAGCAGCTGCAGGAACCGCAACCAAAGAAGGTCAGGAGAGCTATCACGAGACCGGTGTGGGTACAACCATGGATCACAGAGGAGAGAAGACAAACTCTTGGTCAGTACTCCAGCCTCACTGGGGGTACCAAAGCCTTGCCCTTTCCCTTTTTGCCTTTGGAGCCCTTCGGTGGCATACCTCAGAAAGTTTCAAAATTGCTAAAATATATGACGTTAGATGTTATTTACTCTTCTATTGTAGATTGAGCAATGAAACAAATTAATCTTGCCCGATGTATATATGGTCACGATAACTCGCAACAGATCTTGGGCGTCCGTTACAAATGCGTAACTAGTCGTGCCTGCACGTATTTACTCGCATCAGCTCGTATCCTCTCGTGAGTCATTCGCATCAAGTCGTGGGCAATCGGGCCCGACAGAATATCCTGAATCGTGACGGATCGTAACACGTCGTTGGAGATCGCAACACATCGCAACAGATCGCGCTATTTGTCTCCACCCCGATGACCACGATTTGGAAACACGATGAGATACGGTCTGTTGCGATTTGTTGCGATGACTTACGATCTGATGCGAAGGTTACGATAGTTCCGGCAATCGTGTTAATCGTGGAAAATTTTTTAACTGCCAAAAATTTTTCCACGATTAACCCGATTGCGGCGATTGACATCAAGATGAGATACGATTTGATAAGATCCGATACGATGATCCCGATACGTCCACGATAAAGCCCACGATTTCAATCGTGGTCGAATCGTGATAAGTGTGAACGCCACATTAGCTCAGTGGTTAAGGTGTTGGCCTTTTAAACCTCGTAAAACGAGGATCTTTTCCGCACGGGTTCGAATCCCACCAGGTACAGTTTGTATTTTAGCTATGCGTTTATTGCGAATTTTCATGTTCGTAAGATAATGCATCTGAAAAAAGTATCGACCCATGTCAGCCTGCGCAGTCCAAAATATTTTAAGAACTTGAATGTGTCTGTACTTTCCTTTGCATATCAGTAGTATAATACCAAAGGCAATGCTTTGAGTAATGTTCTGTGAAAAGGGAGCTTTAATGCATCTGCGAAAAGTATCGGCTCATGTCAGCCTGCGCAGTCCGCGCAGGCTGACATGGGTCGAAACTTTTTGCTTTGGGTGATTTTTCTGCATGTCGAATAACCAGTGTACCTCTTTATTCAGTCGCTTTTTTGGGCAAAATTGATTTTATGGATTCATGATTATGTGATGTCTTGCTTAGTACAATGCATGATTGAGATGCATTAAACCCCCTTTTGCCACAGCATGGCTGATTTATATTGCAGATGTTTCTCATGAGTGAATTTGACGTCGGAGCCGAGCTGCTAGCTCTGTTATTAAAGTACATGGTTTGAAGCGACATGGTCGAAGGGTCGATTCCTCGGCTTGGCCAATTTCTTTCCGGGGATTCATAATTGTCATTGCGACAGGATTCATTCCTTTCTCACAGCCGAACATTGTATCGACGATGGTTATATGGGAAAGCAGCCAGTAGCTTGAAAAGAATATTCTACAAAGTACTGGTAAAATTTCTTTCGGGAAAGCGTGGATAGGTGACCATGATATAAATAAAATCAAATGGGAAAAAAAAAAGTTAAACATCATACATACAAACATGTGCATGCCGACAGCACATAACCCATCATTGCATTAAATCTTGGCCAGCTTATCATTATAATTTATACTTCCGGTGTTGTACAGGTCGGACATGTTTTTTTTGAGCACGTGAGTGGAACAGTAAAAAATCCCTAAGATATCCATCCGAATAGTATAATTGGAGTTAAACTGCTACCCAAAGGACTATTAATGTTCATAACTTATCTTATTGGTGGAATTTGTAGATGGGTAGACAAAAATCAACCAAAAAGTCGCGCAAACGGAAAAGAGGGGCTGGTGGGAGTGACGACCGGCCATGTAAATTGAATAGCGCTCAGGCGGTAAGTGTCAGTGAGACTTTACATGCAGCCAACACGGTGTTATATGACAATTTAGAGAATAATTCTTTGAATGATAGTGTATTTATAACCTCTACCCAGACAAACTTTGACACCATGGCCTCTGGTGGTGAAAGTGATAGTTCTTCGTTGTGTACCCCACCCAACCCCAACCCCACCCAACAGATACCAGCAGATACCTTGCCCAGCGGTAATTCACCTTCGAGTGCTGACATATTGAATTATCTTAAACAAATGGATCAGCGAATCATGGCTATAGATGGTAGGTTAAGTGTACTGGACTCACTTGAAAAGAAAGTCGACATTTTTGACGGTGAAATGAAAAAACTTTGGGCCAAAGTGAATTCTGAAAATAAATCATTAAACGAAAAAACGAACAGACTAAGTGACGAGTTAGAGTCTTTACAATTTACTATGAATGAAACTCAGGATGAAATCACCAAACTTAAAAAAGACAGGGTCAATTTGGAGGACGATTTATTATACGTACAAAGTCAGTCAATGCGTGATAATTTGATATTTACCAACATCGAGGAGAGCATGCATGAAAAAACCGAGGATTGTGAAGGAGTATTACGTCAGTTTATGGTTCAAAAATTGAAACTGGCCCAGGATGTTGTTGACAGACTTAGATTCGAGCGTGTGCATAGAATTGGAGCAAAAATGGATAGTTCGAGACCCGGCAAACCTAGACAAATAGTGGCCAAGTTCTCCACATTCAAAGATCGTGAGATCATACGCCGCTCGAGATTTAATCTTAAAGGGACCGACCACTTCATATTCGAGCAGTACCCAAAAATTATTGCTGATCGTCGTAAATCCCTTCGCCCAAAACTCAAAAAGGCAATTCAAGATGGAAAACGTGCCTGGATTAGCTATGATACCCTTTTTGTTAACGGACAACCGGTGCGCGATGATAACCAGTAACATTATAGGGAGGCTGGACTGAACATTGCCTCTTGGAACATTCATGGGCTAACTCGTCATAAACTTGAAGACCAAAATTTTGTTCAGTTAATCAGTTCTTATGATATATGTTTTCTATATGAAAGTTGTTATTGATAGAAACCGGGCGATACGCAAATAGAAGATTAGAACGAAATGAACGTAAATGTACATTGTGCGACATGAATGACCTAGAGGACGAGTACCATTTTGTACTAGTTTGTCCAGTATACGCTGATTTAAGGAAAAAATACATTAAGAAATATTTCTATAAGAAGCGAAGTGTGCATAAATTTATTGAACTGATGAGTACAAAAAATAATTCAATATTAAAGAACCTTAGTAAATTTGTCTTAGAAGCCTTCAAGTGTAGAAGTTCTTTAAACTGATAATGTTATATTATCATTTGTATTGTTGTTATTATCATATAGCAATATTCTGGTAGAAATCGTTGTTTTTTGGGTTCATCCTCCATATACATTTATATCTATCTTTCTATATCTACATATTACTTTAAAGCATAACTGGTCCTAATCAGTACATTAATATGCTGAAGGCTGTGACAGATAGAGAAAATGTTTTTATATGGAAATTTTCCCTTTTTGTCACATCCATTAATCTTTCAGTAAATGATAGTGTAATATTTTTTTTTACTTTTCCGAATTACTCACTCTATCTTTACCTTTACATTAATCTTTCCGTACTAACACTTAAACAATAGATGATTGTGAATGATTGTGATGATGAAGATCTGTAAAGATCAAATCTTTAATAAAGGATTTATCTATCTATCATTATCAACCCTTCACAATGTAGATCTAAGGTCGAAAGCATGTTCAGCAGTGTCTGGGAAAAGATGGCCTAAAACAAGTCATCATGTATTATGGATACATAAAAATCCATTTTGTTTAATTAACCCTTTCCCAAACAATCCCTGGTTTTTACGGGTCAGGAATAGAAGCCTTTTGAAAACATTGTGGGAAAAGGAGAAAATGCTGGTAACCAGCATTTTCTCCTTTTCCCACAATGTTTTCTATCCTATCATAAAGAAAAATCGTGTTTTTAGCAACTGTTAATTTGTCATTTGCAAAATGCTTTCAATTTGGTCTGGTCCAAAATTTGCCGTTTGGAAAAGGGTTAACAAACAACTGAAGTCTGTTAACTGAGTTAAGTCCGTTTATTTTGCTGAGTAGAGCCTAAAACATTGTGTCAGCTCAGAATTTGAAAATGTTACTTAAGTCTGTTAATCTTAGTGAAACACGTCTCAAATAACGAGCTCAACTTAAGTCAGAAAATTAAGTCCGTATGGGGATTTGAGCAAAATAAGACTTAAGTTTTTTCTTGAAACCGGACCTGATATCTGAGCAAAAACTGGCATGACACTGAGTGACATTTCAAACCATTATCTTGTACGGACGGTAATTTCAGACTCTGTAAAATTTTGTATTAACGCTGTACAAAACAGTTCCATGTCTTAACGACCACGATGAAGAAAGCTTTTGAAAACATTGCGGGAAAGGCGAGAAATGCTGGTCACCAGCATTTTTTTCTACTTTCCCCGCTATGTTTTTCTAACCTTTGTGAAAGAATTCCACCATTTTAGCAACTTTTAACTTGTCGTCTGTAAATGCTTTCAATGGATGAATGTAAAATCTGTCGTTCAGTGAAGAGATAAAAATTGGAAAATGGAAAATAAGGTAAATAAGTGTAATAATTAATAGCTTAATAATAATGATCTATTTCTTCATTAAAATAATTTGAAACTGTTTGAAACTTAAACTAATGAATGCTAGGGTGAACTGTATTATTGTTGTATGCATTTAACCATTTAGACACAATCCCAAATTTAAACGACCCTAAGAAAGAAGGCTTTTAAAAGCATTGTGGGGAAAAAGAGAAAATGCTGGTTTCACAATGTTTTCTGTTCTTTGAAAGACAAATTTCGTGTTTTGTTACGTTTAATTTGTCGTCTGTAACAGCTCTGAGTTTGGACAAGGGTAAAATTTTGTCTTCTTGTAAATAGTTATTTAGATCTATTGCAATGGCTGAAAAAGTCGGAAAGGGAAGCCTGAATTAGATGATTGTTAAAATTGATTTAATCCATTTACGACACAGTCACAAGTTTTAAACGATCGTGAGAAAGAATACTTTTGAAAACAGTGTGGGAAAAGGAGAAAATGCTGGTAACCAGCATTTTCTCCTTTTCCCAAGATGTTTTCTGCCTTATCAGAGAAAATCCCATTATTTGAGTTGCATTGAATATGTCGTCTGCAAATGCTTTCAATTTGGACACGTGTAAAAGTTTGTCGTCTGGATAGATTCAAAATTGATTTAATCTTTTTACCACACAATCAAAAGTTTTAACTACCGTGAGAAAGAACGCTTTTGAAAACAGTGCGGGAAAAGGAGAAAATGCTGGTTACCAGCATTTTCTCCTTTTCTCACAATGTTTTTCCCGCTTTCCAGGCCAAATCTAAACATTTTAGCCATGTTTTAATTTGTCGTCTGCAAATGCGTTTAATGAAGACATGTCTCAAATTCTGTCGTCTGTTGAAATTGATTTCAAACGCCTGCAGGGATAATTCAAACATTCTTCTGTTATTTTTGCAGACGATAACAGTGTTTACCTATAATTTACGCAATGCAGGTTTACCTTTCTCTTGAATTGCAGTTTTTAAAGGCCCAGTCGCCGCCAAAATTGATGTTGAAATGTATTTTTAGTTAAATCTTATCATTAAAAACTATGAAAATCATCGTGAAGATTACAATCTGTTATTGTTTGGTCGGTTCAAGTGTTAGTCGCTGGCAGAAAAATACATTTTAAAAGCAGCAAAAAATAAACAACTGACAGAACTACCTGGCAGCTTTTAACCTAGTTTTAAGAATCATCTGATTGGATAAGGCTTTACCCGCTATTTTAATAAGACCGGATATGACATGATCGAACTTATTTAAATGGAGTTTCATCCAGTCAATACATCGTATTGATCACGTGACATTTCTAGTAGTCTTTTCGAAATTTTGACTCCTGCTGGACTGACTAACAGTGATTTTAATTATTCCTGCTTCTTCTATCAAGTAATCTTTTGATAAATAAGCTTTGCTCTGTGAAAAAGGTTTTAAATGCATTTGCAAAAAGTATCGACCCAAGCCAGCCTGCGCAGTCAGCGCAGTCTGGCCTGGGTCGAAACTTTTTACTATTGGTCAATTTTCTGCGTGTCCAAGGACTATTCTACCTCAGGATTCAGCTGGTTGTTTGACAAAAATGGATTTTATTGGTCCATAATTATATGATGACTTGTTTGGTATAATACAGTATAGAGAAGCATCAAACCCCTTTTCCTTAGAATGTTACATTTCATGTAAAGCTTTTTTTATTATTATTATTATTTCTGAATATCACTGAAGATTCGTTTTCACTACCGAAAAATCCGTATCTTACGACCTCGAGCCCTTCACTTTTTTCCCTTTATTTCAGGTTATGGACACATAGCACCAAAAACAACAAACGGTCGCCTAGTAACGATGTTTTACGCTTTGGTTGGAATACCTTTGACCTTACTGTGTTTAGCAAATATGGGCTCATTCCTGGGTGATGCTTTCCGGTTGTTGTATAAACATACGTGTATTTTATTTACTTGGCTATGTTGCCCACCAGACAGCGGCTACCGGAAACAAAAGAAACCAGCGACACAGTCAAACAACAAGGACTTACAAGAACTTGATCCATTGAACTCTAAAGCTAATAGTGGAAACGCAAGCGGAAGCCATAAACTGGACGTCACTTCCGGTCCATCAAAAACTCAAAATCGTACCGGAAGTGAAATAAACATTGTCGTGGAGGATTTTGACAAGCCGAAAGTGAAAGAGACGACGTATAAGGAGAAAATTCGCGTGCCTATATTCGTTAGTATGATGATAATTACGACATATATATTCGGTGGCGCCCTCATGTTCTCCATGTGGGAGGACTGGGATTATTTAGAAGGTTCTTATTTCTGTTTTATAACTCTTAGCACTATAGGATTTGGAGATTATGTGCCCGGATCTATTAGCAACGCACATACTTCAGACAGCAACCAGAGACTTATCATCTGCTGTGTTTATTTAATGATAGGATTGGCTCTATTGGCCATGTGTTTCAATTTGATGCAAGAAGATGTGACGGCTAAGTTTGTGTGGTTAGGTAAACAGATCGGGCTTATAGACAAAAAGAAATGATAGTGGTTCATCTATAGGTATACAACCAATAAGGCTCTATATTCACCAACCATTCTTAAAAATATTCTTAGACTTATTCTCGAGAATTTTCTGATTTGAAAATTACGCAAGTTCTGATTGGCTAAACTACTTTGGTTTAGCCAGTCAGAGGGTGTGTTACTTTCAGTTTAAAAAAATTCTCCAGAATAAGACTGAGAAAGGTCTTAAGAATTGTTGGTGAAAATGGACCCAGGCACCGTATTCACAAACCATTCTAAAGTGCTTCCTATGTCTGATTCTAACTTTAGAAATTAATGCAATTTGTGCTTGGCTAAACCAGACGGTTTAGCCAAACAGATATTGCATTACTTTGAAATTCAGCAAAAAAATCCAGAGAAATAGATCGAGAATTTTATTAAGAACGGTTTGTAAATAAAAATCAATGGTATTCTATTTACATGTTGATGAAAACAAAATAACGGTTTTGAAAATACTCTGAAATGACCCTGAGGAAGAAGGTTTCAAAAACTTTGTGGGAAAAGGAAAAAATGATGTTTTCCAAAATGTTTTCTAATCTATAAAATAAGAATTTCATGTTTTCATTTATATTTGTCGTCTGTAAATCCTTCCAATTTGGGACAAGTTTACAATTTTGTCATTTTCTAAAGAGTGAAGAGTAACTTCAAGACCATTTCTGCGAACGTGTCAACAGAATGCCACGAGATTGTTGTACTCGTATAGTGTAGTTATAAACGTTAACTTTGTACGCACTTTTAGTTATCTTGATTTGTGGATCCTTGTAGTGCTAAGAAGATCAAATAGACATTCTTTTCAGTCAATACTTAAATCACAGGTACAAGACGACAAAATTCTAGACTTGTCCAGATTGAAAGCATTTGCAGAAGAGAATTTGAATTTCATACCAGCCTTCGTTTTTTATATAAGTATGCAGGGGTTTTCTTCGTTTTTCTTCGTTTGGGGGGAGGGAAAAGATTAGCTTCACTGGCCAAGAGCCCTGTGTTCATTGTTCGCACCTGCGTCTATTCGTGCGTTAGCATTTATTTCAAACTTTAATGAAATGGTTATACAAGTGTCCTCTTCAGAATAACTTCAAAATTCATTCAGTATCAAAACTGTGATAGACAATACCAACGCAACAAAACTGAAATATATGTAAGATCTTTAAAAATCTTCCTTGCCAAAACCACGTGATGGAGTTCTCATCATATTGTCACATAGTTATGTTCTTTCAAGGAACAATTTCAGATTTGTTTCATTTCGTTTTGATGCGTCAAAGAACAAGTTTGTTTCTTGGTAGGCTTACAGCTGGCTATTTCGTTGGGTATTATTTTATGTTTAATCCACTTAATATTCGTAAGGGAATAAAAATAATTTCATTTAAAAATGGTGGTTTGAAAATAGTCACAATATGCAGAAGGCATCAATTTCACGTAAAATTTCTTGATAAAGGCAACAGCCGAAATATTGAAATAGAGTAAACAATTTTAAATTATGTATTTCGTTGAGCTTGAAAATAATCAAGGGAAATAACTGCTGTTTATACATGACATAATTTGTTTCCATTTATCTCCCATGATTTGCATTCTACACTTTAATTTGCTTGGTATTGTTTAATTATTCAAGTTTTCTGGATGAAGATGTTCGTGTTTCGATCATAGTTATTTTTATGTTTAAGGTTAGGCTCAGATGTGTTAAACGTGAATTGAAGTTTGTACTGTCTACTACATTTAACATGATCCTGACCAATATGCTGAATATATAATTAGGCATATACATAGAAATCCGACTATTCTTCGGAAAGTTATATATACACGGGAAGGTACAGGTAAGCAATTGAATTCGTGCATACCGTCCGAAATATTTCCGTGGCCATTCGAGACATACGAATGCAGTCCCGTGCGATGCCGAGGATAAAAATAGAGTTTTAATTTATGTAAAAGATGTTGACCTGGGTCAGGTTAAATGAAGTAAGCAATACCTTTTTTTTTTTTGAAAACCTTTACCGCTGTCGCAAAAGGAAACTGTTTTTCCACTACAATTATTTTCTCAATCTTTTTGTCATGTGTTCTTTTTTTTTTTTGAGTTCATTGATATATGGTACCAGTGATTCTTGAGCAGAGTTCTATCATATTCATTGGCATCATCTTGGCATGTAGAAAAAAATAACTTTTTTAGTCTAGGCTTATTTTCCCTAGAATTCTTATTGCACTACATGCTTGTTTTGGTCAATGCCAGTGTTGCCAGTTACTTGCATTCTTGGCACATTTATTTATAAGGCAGTGGAGCTATATAGGGCAACCATGGTCCTCTTATTTATCTGTTGTATTGGCAAAATGATATACATTTATGACAGACTGAGATGTTGTTTTGGAATAAGTTTATCGAATGTTGAATGGAATTAATTAAAAAATGGAATGAATTGTCGGATTTTCGATTGCTTTCTTTATTTTCCTTTTCAAGAATCCAGCCTAATTTTCGAAAGTTGCAGGAAACTTCGATTTATATCTAATCCCTGTCTTATATGAATTCGTCAGTTGTAAATCGTAGGGTGTTTTATTTCCTTTTAATTTTGAATTTCAAGAATAGCATCATCACGGTTAATCAGACGACAAAGTTTTAGAATTGTCACAATTAAAAACCTTTACAGACGGGCAGATTAAATATGATTCAGAAACTGAAATTTTTACCTTACATGGGGAGAAAACAGCGTTGAAAATGAAGTAAGAGCTAGTAACCAGTATTTTCTGTGATGTAGAATACCATAACATGCACAGCAATGGTTTGTTGACATTTCTACAAACTTGAATTTAAAAAAAAACCCCAATGTATCGTACCTAGCATTTAACGAAACAAATTTTGTGATATATGTATTTCTCAAGAAACCTTCAGATGACGATTTTAACTCAGTCGGATAAAAAAATATTAGAGAATGGGTTAAACCGGCGTTTTCTCATTTTCTCACGTTTTTTTTTTTTTTCAATATTTTCTTCTCAAAGTAATTCACAACACCAGATTGTTTGGAAAAAGGTTGGGACACCGATAAATCGATAATGAAAGGGTTTTCCTCTGTAAGGGTATTGTTTACCGGGGGTATTGTTTACCAAGAGTATTGCAAATCAATCTAAACCGGAAGTTCAGTAAGCATATTTACACCGGAAGTTCAGTAAGCAATGTTACAATACATGTTAGTTTGTTCTGTTGACCAATCCCACATCATAATGAATAAATATATGAGTCGTGCTCTGTGAAAACGGAGCTTAATGCATCTGGAAAAAGTATCGACCCATTTTTGCTATTTGTAAATTTTATGCATGTCCAAGGACCATACTACCTCCATATTGCTGTCATTTGACAGACTAAATTGACTAATTTAGGATATATATGTAGGGACACCGTGTAATGTTAAACCATATTCTATTTCTATTCATCAAAGAACAGTGTATAATCGATTTGTAAAACAATCTGACCAGATTTAGTTAATATATTTTATCATGAATATCTCTGTGTTGTGCAAGGAAATCAACGATAAAGACCAAGAAAACCCTTTATCAGTACCAATGTAGTACTGGAGAGGAATCACGGAAAATAACTGAAGAATGCCCCCCCCCCCCCGCATTAGTCTGATTAGTTTGTGGCGGCTTCAATATTGTCCATGTACCACATGAAATATCATTTATCTGCGTTCAAAACATCGCAGAGTAGGACTTGATAGTGTGGCAACCTTGAGAAAGTTTGTCAAGGAGGGTGCGATATATTTAATCTTATGAGTCGATTTCCGGAGCCGAGCCATATAATTTTCCCCTATCCAGGACACAAACCATGTATCGTATTTAATCTGTCACTCTAGTGGCACAAAATTGTCGTAAAATTGCCTTTTTTTCGTGGCAAAAGAGAAAGACCCCTCTCCCTTGACGTTGGGGATAATTTTTGGGGAGCAGGGAAATAACCCATGCGACGCCTAGAGTAATTCCAAGTCTTGTAATAACGGTGAAATCAAAGTGCCGGCTATACGACGCTTTTTGTTACATGATGAACATAATAAGGTACTTCAGGAATGAGCTATGAAATTCGATGATGAAATTATACTTCCCAGAGCAACAGAACCAACTTTTGGTTCGGTTGGTTTTTTTTTTTAATTATGTTTTAAGGACATCATATCAAGACGATATTTTTTTTTGTAAATATACGTATCCATATTTTTGTGACCAGGTTAAAAAAAAAGATTGCAAATGACCAAACTTGAAGAAAAAATCCTTGCAAGATACAAAAGAAAAATAAACAAGGGGTACCTAAAAGCGTCGACGTTGTAATTCAAACAGAGTAATTTAACATTGTTCATCCAATTTCCGGCACTCTGAGAAAAGGCACTCTAAGCGACACTCTGAGAAAAATGGGTTTAATGCACCGCTATAATGCTTTATACCAAGCAAGTTGTTGCATAGTAAAATACATTAAAAAAGGCTGAATCATGGGGTAGACTGGTCCTTTGACAAGCAGAAAATTAACCAACAACAAAAAGTATCGACCCATGTCAGCCTGCGCGGAATGCGCAGGCTGACGTGGGTCGATACTTTTTGCAGATGCATCAAATATTCTTTTCACGGAACCTCACATGTAGACTCTGGTGGTCATTGCGACAGTATCAATTCCTCTCTCATCGCTGATCATTGTTTAGACGATGGTTATTTGTGGCTTAGGAAGAATACTGTTCAAAGTACCGATTAAAGAAACTCCATGAAAGTATGGATAGGTTCACTTGCCGCCGCGATATAACTGAAATGTTGAAAACGGCGTTAAATTCTATACAAACAAACTTTTTAGCCATGCACCTAAAACCGGATCTGTGCCGATCGTGGCTTAGCGATTGACGTGAATGATTCGTAACTCAGAGAAACATGGTTCGATGCCGTCGACCAAGGTATCAAGCTTTTTGAGAGAGTTTCCTTTAGCAAGGGAAGTTATCAGCAAACCCATTACTGTTGAAGCCAAGGAAACACACGAATAGGCGAGCTGCCACAGTAATATGACTAAAATCACATTGAAAGCGGCGAATGTCCTTCAGCAAAGCATGTCAAAGCCCAAGCTCATTACTGGTGATGCCCAGGAAACACATGAATAAGCAAGCTGCCACCGTAATACGACTGAAATCATACTGAAAGCGGCGAGTGTCGTTCAGCAAGGCACTTGAAACGCCAAGCCCAATACTGTTAAAGCCCAGGAAACACATGAATAAGCGGGCTGCCACCGTAATATGACTGAAATTATGTTGAAAGCGGCGTTTAAGGTAGTAGACCCCTAAATGAAAACAGCTATTTCCACTATAATATTATCCTACAAAATTTGCTATGCTTAAAACTGAGTATTATTGTACTACCTTAACCGAGCCACTTTTTCCTTTTTTCCCTTCTTAGAATTATCATTTAGAAATCTAAAACCACTATATTCTCATTACAAAGGGAGATAATAATTACCTCTCTTCTCAGGAAACTAACAAAAGTATCAACAAATAGTTTCAAGATAGACATCAAAGGAATTTCTGGTTGGTTAAAAATGTGCAAAAGTATTATATCAGTATAAATCCTTATTTATCAACTAGCAAGAAATTTTATTACATGTTGCACTAGAAGCGTTAGAGGTCTACTACCTTAACACCTTTCAATCGCTCAATCAAACAAAATTGAAACTATGACACAATTCAATGAATTTGAGTCATGCTCTTTGAAACGGAGCGGGGAGGGGGAGGTTTGCTCATCTACATAAAGTATCGACCTTGGTCAGCCTGCAAAGTCCGCGCGGGCTGACATGGGTCGAAACTTTTTGCTATTCGTCGATTTTCTGCATGTCCAAGGACCATTCTATCTCATGACTTTGTTATATCGCCGAAATTATGTTGAAAGCCGCGTTAAACACCGTTGAATCGATAGATCAAATAAACATAGTATAACCTATGACAGTTTTCAATGAATTTTAGATTATGTTACCGTCTCTCGTTGAATACTTTGACCCTTTACCACACAATCCAGAGTTTTAACGACCCTGAAGAAGGAGGCTTTTGTAAATATTGTGGGAAAAGGAGAAAATGCTGGTAATCAGCATTTTCTCCTTTTCCTACAATGTTTTCTACTCAATGAAAGACAGAAATCATCATTTAGGCCCATTTACATTTGTCATATGCAAATGCTTTCAACTTGGATGAGTACAAAATTTTGTCGTCTGGTAAAGCGTTCACAAACGATCCTCTGTTTTGTTCGACACTGGATTAAAAAAAAAAAAGGCTTTTGAAAACATTGCGTGAAAAGGGAACAAAATGTTGGTAACCGGCATTTTCTCATCTTCCCACAATATTTTCGACCCTTTTATAGACAAATTTCGTCATTTGGGCCATATTTTATTTGTTGTCTGCAAATGCTTTCAGTTTGGTCAAGTCTAAGATTTTTGTCGTCTGGTGAAGAAACAATTAGCAAAAATAACTGCAAGTCGGTAGTCGGCATTTATTTTTCATGGCCGAGCTTCATTATACAGGCATTAAATCGTGTCAGCACACAGAGTTGAACATCGCAACAAAAGATGAGTCAATGCAAAAAACACGTCTTAAACACGGTGAAAATAAAAATAGGCCATGCTCTGTGAAAAGGGGGCTTAATGCATCTGCAAAAAAGTATCCACTCATGTCAGCCTGCGCAGTCCGCGCAGGCTGACCTTAGTCAAAACTTTTTACTTTTGATAGATTTTCAACATGTACAAAGGACTATTCTACCTCAGGACTCAGTTGTTAGACAAAATGGACTTTATCGATTAATGCTTATGTTATTACTTGCTTGATATAATACATCACAGAGATGCATTAAACGCCCTTTTGCCGGAGCATGGTTCAATTTAATATCTCCTTCAAAGTGACAAGAAAAGTTCTACCCAGAAACTTGATGGTACATGTACAAATATTAAAGGTTCGCGTTGTTTTCTGAAGAGCTGATACTATTATGATACTAGAATTTCTGACTTGGTGGTTGTGAGTTCGGTACCCGATTTTTCGCCTCTCTCCTTTGATGCATGTGAGAAAAGTAGTCAGTGACTTGGAAAGAAAGTTTTGTCAATACTGGTGCCAGAAAGCCAGGAAACACATGTGTAGGTGCGATGACCACCATAATATGACCTAAGCTGTTAAAAAAGCTTTAAACTTATATACAATCAGTCAACTAGAATTTCCCTTTTGTTTATTTCTGATGACCATCGCATATATACCAACCAACATATATACTGTCATTGGGCCAGACTCTTCGGAGCCCTAGCCCAGTACTGATGAAACCCAGGAAATACATGAATATGTGAGCTGTCGCCGTAATATGCCTGATATAATAATGAAAACGGCGTAAAACACTATTCAATCAATATGTATAAATTCGTATAAGCATGCTAGCTTTCTGAATTCGTGACATTACCCCAAACGAGTGTACTAATATTTTAACGGTTTTTAACCGCATCAAACCCCATTCGAGTGAAAGATTTTTAACATCACACACAAACAGTTGATTATCCTATTTATTATATTCCTAATTCACCCTTTTTTAGTCTAATAATTATCAAGAATGGTACATTATGAGCAATATAGGAAAAATGTAGTTCCGGCAAACATTCTAAAACTATATCGTCACTAGTAACGATACCATATTTATCATCACTAGTGGCGTTATTCACTGTGAAATCCCAGTAATTCGCTGATAAGAAAATGATAAAATGTTTTAACTCTTTCACTACTTAATAAATAAACAGCATTTACTCAGTGGCTACAAATGCAGTTTCGCTACAAGATCAAGACACAGTTCGTTCATAATCTATAATAACGCAGTGGGCAGTGAAGATCACAGATCAGACTGCACGCTTTGTGCAGTCTGATCTTGATCTACGCTGTACACAAACGCTTCTGGTGTCGTCTATGGTCTATGGTATGGAAAGAGTTAAAGAC
Source organism: Hippopus hippopus (assembly GCA_946811185.2). Classification (NCBI taxonomy): domain Eukaryota; kingdom Metazoa; phylum Mollusca; class Bivalvia; order Cardiida; family Cardiidae; genus Hippopus; species Hippopus hippopus. The sequence continues at coordinate 3,842,675 of OX328109.1, forward strand.
TTTCTATCAAAACGATGTTTAAAAGATTAGACCCCACAGTTATTTTTCTCTTCTTTCAAATCAGAAATTCATTTACATGTGATGTGCGATAACCTTTGACCTTTTCTAAAAAAAAAGTAATACGATGGTTCTATTGTAAATGAAAATGGTCGTCACTCTGGCAAAGGGGGTTTAATGCATCTCCATGATGCATGATACCAAGCAAGTCATTATAACTATGGATCCACAAACACTGTGGGAAAAGGAGAAAGTGATGCTTTGCATTTTGTCCTTTTCCCACAGTGTATTCTACTTGTTCTCTTCAAAAACCAACTTCAGGTCTGTAATCACATTATCACGGATCCATAAAATCCATTTAGTTTACGTCCAGTCGAATCCTGAGGTAGAATGGTCATTGGACATGCAGAAAATTTACAAATAGCAAAAACATTCGACCCATGTCAGCCCGCGCGGACGGCGCAGGCTGACATAGGTCGATTTTTTTTTTTTTGCAGATGCATTAAGCCTCCTTTTCACAGAGCATGATATATGAGAAAGCCAACTTTCAGAATTCGTGCCATTACCCAAATGTACATATGTACTGGTGTTTCAACTTATTCGGTAGTTTTTTTTTTGAAAGATTTCTTATCAAAATGATGTTAACTAAACAGTTATTTTTCTCTTCTTTTCAAACTAGAAATTCATTTACATGTAATGTGCGATAACCTTTGACCTTTTCTATACAAACGTAAGAGGGTGATCTATTGCGAATGTAAATGGGCGTCGCCATGGCAAAAGGGGGTTTAATGCATCTCCATGACGCATTATACCGTGCAAGTCATCATAATTATAGATCTACAAAATCCATTTTGTCTAACAACCGACTTAATCATGGAGTAGAATGGTCCTTTAACATGCTGAAAATTTACCAAAAGCAAAAAGTATCTACCCAGGTCAGCCTGCGCGGACTGCGCAGGCTGACCTGGGTCGATGCTTTTTTGCAGATGCATTAAGCCCTCTTTTCACAGAGCATGGCTTAAACGTAAAACGATGTTCTATTGTAAATGTAAATAAATTTCACAATAGCGGTACCCCAAGAGTAACATCCTGTTTATAATGAGAAAACTTCTTATACAATAGCTTTTCTTTAGCATGCTAACGGCAGTTTCGGGTGATCTTTACGGACATTATAGATTAAGATTAGGCAGCACAGAAGGTGCAGTCTGATCTTGATCAACACCGTCCGATATTAGAGTATGACGTTCTGGCTAAAATTGTCCTCGGATAATTATTCAAACCATTACCAGACGACAAAATTTTAGCCTTGTCCAAAATGAAAGCATCTGCAGACGACAATTTCAGTGTGGCTCAAATGGTGCAATCTTTCTTTGACTTGGTAGAAAACATTGTAGGAAAAGGAGAAAATGCTGTTTACCAGCATTTTCTCCTTTTCCTACAATGTTTTCAAAAGACTTCTTTTCCAGGGTCGTCAAAAGTCGGCATTGTGCAATAAAAGGTTAAAAAAAAAAGTGTAATACATTTGCAATTTTCTGTAACAAGAAACAGGTCCTTTTGTTTCGTAGCATGCTTTAGAGTGCAGACTGTTAAATTTCATTCAACATACAGAATCAGTTAAAGTTACCCCCATCCCCTGAAAACAAATTTTCTGCAGAAATCTTGGCAAACATCTTTTTAAAGTGTGTTTAAGCGTCCTAGACTTTACCACACAATCCTGAATTTTAACGACCTTGACAAAGACTGTATTTGAAAACAGTGTGGAAAAAGGAGGAAATGCTAGTAACCAGCATTTTCTTCTTTTTTTCCCACACTTGTTTTACCTTTTTTTGACCTTTGTTTTGTTCTTCCTTTCCTAATGTCAAGCCCCGGGAGTTCAGTTGGTAGCGTACAGGACATGAGAACAGTGGGGGTCGCTGGTTCGATTCCTGGCTAGGACTATTTCTTTCGGAGGATTGATGATAGACATTGCGATAGGATTCATTCCTCTCTCACCGCTGACCATTGTTTCGACGATGATTATGTGGGAAAGCAGCCAGTGGCTTGGAAAGAAAATTGCATGGAGTAGAAGTAAAAGAAACTCCAGGAAAGCATGGAAAGGTGCACTTATCACCGCGACATGAGTGAAATAATGTTGAAAACGCTTTAAATCGCTTTTAACGCCATACCATTAATCAATCAACCTATTCCAAAACCAATTGAAATTTTTGAGACACTTTTATTTTGTCGTCTGCAAATGTTTTGAATTTGGACAGGTCGAAAATTTTGTCGTTTGGTAAAGAGTTAAAATTGTTCCTCTATACAGTTTGCTTTCACACTTTTACACTTTCAGCACCAAATACATAATCTCACCCTCTTCCGACGGCGTAAAATACAATCTGCTAAAACTAAGAACCATTTTACCTTACAGGCTTGACTAAACAAGCGGACGGTATAGATCCAAGATCAGACTGCACGTTCTGTGCAGTCTGATCTTGGATCTATACCGTCCGCAAAAGCCATTCTTTCCCCTCTTTGGCGCTAAAAGGGCAAAAAAGAATGTTTTGTGACGGGTTTTATCGTTTTTCTGTAGTTTTCCTTGCTAAGCATATGTTGACAAATATTTGTTTATTTAAATAAGGTTGTTTAAGAAGTATTGCTGCAGATTTTATAGCGGTGTGGACATTTTTGGTGATAAACCATGGAAACAACGGTAAGGTTTTTTGCTCATTTCTTTCTGTATTATTATTATTATTATCATTATTATTATTATTATTATTATGGAGTAGTAGTTGTAGTAGTGGTAGTAAAAGTAGTAGCGGTAGTAAAAGTAGTGGAAGTATTTATAATATTTCTAGAAGAAGAAGAAGTAGAACTAGAACAAGAAGAAGAAGAAGAAGAAGAAGAAGAAGAGGAGGAGAAGGAGGAGGAGGAGATCGAGCTACCACCACTCATACACAAGCAGCTTCGAAATACTGTTTCCGCTGAAATGTAGTCTTCTCTCCTAAAAAGAGAGCTTATACTTAGTCGAGAAGTTGCGAGCTCGACACTCAGCTGGGCCAGTTTAAGTTTTTGAGAACTTTGAAACATACAACAAGATGACTTATACCATTCCATAACCGAAAGCAGCCACTGGCTTGGGAAGAATATAGTGCGAAGGTGCTGATAATAGAAACTGCAGGAAAGCCAGGATATATGCACTAGCTGCCGCGATATCAATGAAATAATGTTGAAAACAGCGCTAAGTACATGTACCATATACTGTATATTTAATCACTAAAACCACTACCTGTCATACCACAGCGAACAGCAAACTTATTCAAGTTAATCTCTGGTCACAAACTTACCGGTACTGGCCTGAGGTTCCGTACTGCATTGACAGGACACTTCCGGTCAAGAGACCAGGAAACCCACGGGGATCGAATTAGGATTTGTCTTTAATCTTAAGGATCTTTAGCATCACTCAGTGCAGTTTTGTGAACAAAGTACACTAAGATCAGACGACACAGAACGTGCAGTCTGATGTCGTATCTCCATTGTCCGATACAGTGAGAATTTCCCAGTTAAAAGTATTCTTTAAACCCTCAATATTATGCATTTTAACTTCGGCTGTAACGGACCCCAGAGCGATGTGCAAATCACATTACAGAAACTGCAAACATTTCCATTCTTCGCAGTTATTCAACTCATAAAATGTTGAAAACGACGTTAATGCAAAGGTGTTAACTCTTTACCAAACGAAAATATTTGGATTAGAACATATTGAAAGCATTTGCAGACGACAAATGAAATGTTGCTAACTTATGATTTCCGTCTCTGATAGGGAAGAAAACGTTGTGGGAAAAGGAGAAAATGCTGGTAAAAACCAGCATTTTCTCCTTTTTCTACAATGTTTTCAAAAGCCTTCTTCTTTAGGTGTATCAAAAACTGGAAATTGTGTGGTAAAATTTTGAAATATGCTAATGCTGCTCAAGCACCTACTAATGTTACATTTTATCAAAGATTTAAGTTATTAAGATAATCATCTATGAAAATTCAAACCAGTTTACTGAATCATGGTTGAATTGAAAACTGTCATCGCATGCTTCTAATTTACATTTCACTTCATATCCTCTGAAGTGAATAATCTGTAATTTGTGTTTTCAGGACACTTAGGAAAAAGGCTTTAGAAAAACACTGTTGAAAAAGGAGAAAATGCTGGTGACAAGCATTTTCTCCTTTTCCTACAACATTTTCAATCCTTTTTGAGATAAAGCCAATCCTGTGAGCCACATTTGACATCTGTGAGGGCTTTCAATTTATCCAAGTCTGTAATTTTGTTCTCTGGTAGAGATTTCAGGAATGTTAAGAAAGGGTTTCACTAGCATTTTCTCAATTTTCAACAATGTTTTCAACCTTTACGTAGATATTATCTTATCATTTGAGATACATTTTACAAGCTGTCTGCTATGAAAACAAAATCTAAAATCTGGTAATGGGTTAAAGTTTTTATCCTTTACGAAGCAATCCCGTATTTTAACGACCATAAAGATTCTAGCTTTAAAAAAGCATTGTGGAAAAAGGAGAAAATGCTGTTTACCACCATTTTCTCCTTTTGAACAAGGTTTCCAAAAGCTGTCTTACTCAGGGCCCAGAAAACAAAAGAAGTGACATGTAAATTTGAAGCATGTGACAATAGCTTTGAATTCAAACGTGACTCAAGCCAAAAAAGTCCAGTGCAAATGCTGTGAATATAGATCAGTCTAAAATTTTGTTGTCCGGTAAGGACTTAAACGATAAAAACAAGTTTAAGGACTGAGTAAAGATCCAGATCAGACTGTACAGTTCGTACCGTAGAATCTTACAGCAAATACAAGTATTAAAATTTTATTTATTCTTATTACATGTAATATTACCACAACCACAACAGTCACCACCAACATCATCATCATCATCATCATCATAATTATTGTTGTTGTTATCATTATTATTATAATTATTATCATCATCATTATCATCATCATCATCATTCTTCTTAAAATTACTATTATAAGTGTCACTATTATTATTAGTGGTGGTAGTAGTAGTAGTAACCTGATAGAATTTGTTCATTTAGTTGATTTTGCGCTCTCGCTGTTAGAACTCGATAAATAAATTACTACCAGGTGCCCACTGGCGAAAGCATTGACGGAAAAGGGAAAATTGCTCTCAATGAGCAATTTCTCCTTATGAGACAACGTTTTCGCACATGTCTATGTATTCAATATAAATTCATTCATTCATTGGCTTATCTATTCTACAGGAATGTTAGGGTAGTCATTAACTGTAATGTTCTTGACGCAATGCTTTAATGAAGCATACCTTATATAGAAAATGTTATAATGTGATTTAATTGAAAGATATGGATCATCCTCTGTGAAAAGGGTATTTTACGCAACTGCAAAAAGTATCGACGCATGCCAGCCTGCGCAGTCCGCGCCGGCTGACATTGGTCGACACCTTTTGCTATTTGTAAATTTCCTACATGTGAAGGACCATTCTACTTCAGAATTCAGTCAGTTATAAGGCAAAATGGATTTTATGGATCCATAATAATGTGATAGTTTGCTTTGTAAAGTGCATCACGGAGAAGCATTAACTTTTTACCGCAAAATACCGATTCTTAACGATGCTGAGAAAGAAACATATTGAAAACATGGTGAGAAAAGGAGAAAATGCTGGTTACCAGCATTTTCTCCTTTTTTCTACCGTGTTTTCTTCTCCTCCAAAAACATATTTCAATTTCTGAGTCACATATCTTAGGTCGTCTGCAAATGCTTTCAATTTGGACGAGTCTAAAATTTTGCCGTGTAGTAAAGGATTATATCCCGTTCTCCCAGAGTATAGCTTATATATTTGCCCCCCCCCCCCCTTCCCTCTTTTCTTTATATATTTGATTGATGAGATTTGACGCTTTCTGTCGTCAACAAATTAGAATTCTTACGCAAGTTGCGGCCAATGATTACCAGACGATAACATTTTACGGTTTCGGTCAAATTGAAAGCGTTGCAGACGATAAATTAAGTGTGGCTCCAACGACATCCTGCAGTCTGATCTAGTATTCATGTATACACTATCGGATGTTTTGCAAAAAGAATTCTTACCCGAGGGTAAAAAAAAAAAAGGAGTTCCACTGCATATGAACAATCTTTTCGGTCATAATATAAGAATCATTTGACGGATGACGTAAATCTCAGATCAGCCCTCAATATCCGACTGCACATTCTGTGCAATCTGATCTTGAACCTCCAAAAAGCTACGTCAACCTTTCCTGACAATGTGAAGATTTAACCAACTTTTTTTCTTTTGTATTTCATTAGAAGCCAGTCCTGTCGGTGAGTTCAAGGTCGGCCTCGGCGTCATCGGAGAGAGTATCCCAGTCAAAGGTAAATCATCTTTTTTCATATACATGTATATAATATTTATTATAAAAAGAAATATATACAAAGAAATATATTATATTTCTGCAGGGGTACCTTTCACTAAATTGTGACCAGCCGCATAGCTCAGTTGGTAGAGTGTTAGGACTCGTGAGCGTGATGTTTCGGGTCACTTGAGGGTGTGGGTTCGATTCCCACGGCTGGCCATCTAAAATTACTTATTTAAAAATCTTTCGGGTGAGACATTAAACCGAGATCCCGTGTGACGGTGCTATACACCAAGCACGTTAAAAGTCCAGGCGTAACTTGGATGGGTTTCGCCCTGTATCTGCACTAACCCCCGTTACAATACTAATAACAGTCTTCAGGGGGCGTCACCCATATGGGCAACCAGTGGAGACGATAAATAAACGCAAATATCAATCAATCACTAAATTTTGTAGATTTACGCAAATATTTTGGGGTTGAATATACACGTGTACGATCTCTGGGTTACCCAAAGGTACGAACTGGCGTAAACTTATGCAAATATATACTCAAAGCGTGAAGTTATGCAGTTCAGTGAAACTTGTTTTCAGACTTGATGCTTGCTTACAAAAACTGCGTATGCAAATTTCGTACGTACGCAGTTTAGTGAAAGATAGACCTGATGATGAAGTAGATCATTCTTGTTCTAAATATTGCTTGAAAAAAAGGAATGAGGCCCAAGTATGGTAGAGTTACAATCTGCAATCCCTACGTGATTCCCATGTAATTTATAATTTAGCCATGCACATAGTTTGATGATTATTCTATGACAGCCATGGTCTGTGAAAAGGGGGTTTAATGCATCTGCAAAAAGTATCGACTCATGTCAGCCTGCGCAGTCCGCGCAGGCTGACATGGGACTATACGTTTTGCTGTTGGTCAATATTCTGCATGTAAAAGGACCATTGTACCTCATGATTTACTCGGTTGTTGAACAAAATGGATTTTATGGATCCCTAATTATGTGATGACTTGTTTGGTATCATACGTCACACCAGAGATGCATTAGGCCCCTTTTTGCCAGATCACCACTCATAATGATTGGTAAATAATGACTGTTTCTAGTCTCGTTTTTAATTAAACAAAATAAATTTTTGAACGATATTTCAGGCCGGGCCCGACCATGGCTTTTTCCACCAACACAAACATAAGGCGGGAGAAAGCGACGAACAAGATCCGATAAACCCCCGCAGTTTAACCACCGTTCTAGCATCACTGAATAAAATGAGCATCTTAAGACAACGGACTTTGGTCATGAAAGGGAATGCCACTAAACAGACGCCATTGAGAAAATTCATTCCTGCAGAAGTCTCAACCGAGGTCGAGCGAATTCTTGAAACGGCCCTTAAAGGGGTAAAATACGAACCTAAAAGAGCTGGAATCCTAGTGAAAAGTCTCTCGGACAGTATCAAAAGCAAAGTAAAGACTATGAAATTCCCGCGGTATAAGTTCATTGTGACCGTGACGATAACTAGCCAATCAGAGCAAAGTATGATTTCCGCCAGTAGGTGTCTCTGGAATTCCAGTTCCGATTCCTACGCGACTGCGCACTTTGCCAACGGAAGTCTAGCAGCAGTGGCGACAGTGTACGCTATTTTTCATGAGTGAAAAATTTCAATGATATCAGATCAAGATGCGACATACATGTATTTGAATATTTATACTTTAAAGACAGAATGATGCTGACTAATGTTCTAGAACCCAATTGTTCACCACAATTCAATTGATGCTGTTGTATCGCTACATGTTTTAGACCTATAGGTTTTGGGAATTAACAGCTAAAACAAAACGTATTCTACATATTTTCAAAGAATCTCCATATTGGTTGCTTTCTTACTCAATCCTAAGAAATCCATATCTATCAAAATAGAAACTGACTATTTAATGTCGATGGTAAACAATGCGTTTTTTTTAATACAAAGTGCATGCCTTTTTGGCAAGGGATTGCATAAAATATATCTCATTTTGGTAGATTAAGTTCAAACCACACCTTCTGTACAGTCTTATCTCTCCCTTCAAAGACAATCTGATCGTTTGAGTAACATTTGATTTGTCGTCAGTAAATCCTTTCAATTTGGATGAGTATAGAAGTATATCGTTTGGTAAAGAGTTAAACCCTATATCAGGCGACAAAAGTTCAGACTTAACCAAAGTGAAAGCATTTGTAGACGAGAAATTAAAAGTCACTACAATGATTGGTAAGCAGCATTTTCTCCATTTCCCACTGTCTTTTTTACCTTTTCAAAAACAAACTTCCGGTTTAGAGTCACATCTATTTTGTCATCTGCAAACGCTTTTAGTTTAGACTAGTTTAAATGATTCTTGTTTAGTAAAGCATTAAACCATAAGAAGTGTGTGTAACAATAAAATTTTATAAAGAAAATAAGTCTAGCCCCAAACAAGTCACATCTTTTTCACCTGCCAAGGTTATGTCAATGATTCCAAGCATATGAACCATGCTCTGGCAAAAGAGGGTTTAATGCATCTCCGTGATCCATGATACAAAGCAAGGCATCCCAGTATAATCGACTCATAAAATAATTTTTGTCTAAACCATGACTGAACCATGAGGTAGACTGATCCTTGAACATGCAGAAAATTTAACAAAAGCAAAGTTTTGGCCCAGGTCAGCCTCTGCGGACGGCGCAGGCTTACCTGAGTCAATACTTTTGCAGATGTATTAAGCCCCCTTTTCACAGAGCATGGCTCATGTCTTTAGGTATCACTCAATAACCTCTGCCAAGAGTACTTTGACAGCAACACTTCCAATATATCAGTAGAAAACATTTTTTCTGTGGCATGAATGTTAAAATTTTGGAATAAAAAAAAAGAATGATACAAACCTCACTCCATGCAAAATATTCAACTCATCTGAGCATAACCATTTTCATAAAATAAATTGTTTTCACTACAAACTTAGCATTTTCTTTCCAAAAATTCTGAACATGCAACATCAATCATATTACAGTGCGCAGTTTGATAATCAAGGGAGATAAATGGTAACAAACATAATGTATGTGTAATGAGTAAAACAGGAGTAATTTCCCTTGAATATTGTTTCCTTGTCAAATCATTATTTAGCCCGATTAGAAATGTAATTTAAGCAAAGCCAACAGTAGCTGTTGGTCGACACATCAAAATGGTACGGGCCATGCTCTGTGAAAAGGGGCTTAATGCATTGCAAAAAGTATAGATTCATGTGAGCCTGTGCAGTCTGTAGGCTATTCGTAAATTTTCTGCATGACAAAGGACCATTCTACCTCTAGTTCCAGTCGATTGTTAACCCTATGGATTTTTATGGATCCTAATCTGATATCTTGGTTGGTATAATGCATCATGGAGAAGTATTAAACCCTCTTTTACAGAGCACAGCTCATTATAAAAGAATCTGAGAGCAGTCCATCAAAAGATCATTTATGCTAAATTTGTAGAGATTTCAAAACTGCCATTTTTGAAAAGAAAATTTTTAGATTCTTTCAGTATTTTCCGATTTTATTGCCATAACAACCAGAGTTTACAAGGCAATCAACTTTTTTGAAGAAATCTTGGAAAGCACCATGGCACAATGGATCATTTCTGTGCTGATTAATCAAAATTGGGCGTGTAGTTTCAGAAAAGATGTGGGGTCCTGCATGGCTCAGTGGTAAAGTGTAGGACTTGTAACCTGGAGGCCCCAGCTTTTAGCCCCACCTGATCCGCTGAGTTTTTCGTGGGGGTGTCCTTGGGCAAGACACTTCAGAGCCCTAGCCTAGTACTGGTGAAACCCACAAGTGTGAGGTGTTGCCATGATATGACTGAAATGATATTGAAACCGGTGTAAAACAATCATTCAATCAATCAATCAGAAAAGATGTTTGAAATAAGTCTTAACACATGTACTCACTCACGACTAACACAGGGCCATGAAATAAGCTCACTGCCCTTTGGCAAGTAGAGCTAAGAAGTTAACTAAACAGTTGTTTTTATTACCCTTCTATAATTCAAGTAAACATGAAGTTAATAACAAATTTACAATATATATTAATTTTCAAAGGAATGTCCATAAAAACATTCATTTCTTTTTACAACACGACTCTCATATTCTAAGACAACACTGATACATGAAAAATAGCTACTTTATCCTCTAATGGTTTTGACAAACATACCAAACCAAGTACTGCACAGGTTTCAACTGAACCATCCTTCAGTTTTTTAACCCTTTACCACACAATCCTAAGTTTTAACGACCATGGAAAAAAAAGAAGCCTTTTGAAAAATTTTGGGAAAAGGCGAAAATGCTGGTCACCAGCATTTTCTCCTTTTTCCCAAAATGTGTTCTATCCTATCAAGGACAAATGCCATCATTTAAGTGACATCTAAATTATTTGTCTGCAAATGCTTTCAATTTGGACAAGTCTACAATTTTGTCGTGTGGTAAAGAGTTGAAAAACAAGGATAATAACAGAAACTTCTGTCAGTAACACATAGTAGAAACCATCAAAAAAATCCCTTAAAAACTGGTCTTAAAGACATTAACATGAAAAGAGCAATTGCTTGAAAAAAGCAAAACATGTAGTTCCTTTATCCAACAATAGTTTTCAATAGAAATGTGGATGTGCTTCTCAAACATATGTGGCTACTTTCCCAAAATAATTTCTACACACAAGTTCATCATCTTGGATACTTTCCCAATCACATAAATTATTTATACTTCATTAATGATTCTCCAAATACAGTACTTCTATAAGAAAAAAAAAAAGAACATGTAACGACAACCTGAAACTTATATCCAACAGACAACTATGAAAAAGTCACTGTAAAATATGGCTCTATCAAGATGGTGTATCTCGTTACCAAACAACTAATTTTTAGACTGAACCAAATTACAAGCATTTGCTAATGACATGTGTCACTAACATGATGATTTCTGTCTTTGATAGGGTTGAAAACATTGTGGGAAAAGGAGAAAATGCTGGTTACCAGCATTTTCTCCTTTTCCTATAATGTTTTCCAAAGTCTTCTCAAACAGGGTCATTAAAAATCATGACTTTGTCGTAACGGGTTAATTCATCAAAACATATAATCATCATACAAAGGATAGAAATTCCTTATTTTTAAAAACAATGTCTCCTTTTGCCACAAAGTTTTCCAAAGCAATCTGCTGCAAAACACACACACACACACACACACACACACACACACACAAAATTGGTGTTTTATGCTGCTTTCTACATTATTTCAGTCACATCACTGCAATAGCTCGCTTATTCTAGTGTGTCTTGGGTTTCAAGAGCACTAAGCTAGGGTTCTGAAGTGCCTAGCAAAAAGACACCCAAATGACAATCCAAGGTGAGGATTGAACCCAAAACCTCTACGTTTTGAATATTACACCCATACCACTGACCCATGCAGGATCCCTGCATAACTGTATGAGCAATGCTCTGTGAAAAGGGGGGCTTAATGCATCTGCAATAAGTATCCACCTAGGTCAGCCTACCCAGTCTGACCTGGGTCAAAAGTTTTTGCTGTTGGTCAACTTTCTGCATGTCAAAGGTCCAGTCTACCTTATGATTCAGTCCATGTTGTACGAAATGGGTTTTATGGATCCATAATTGTGTGATGAATAGCTGCGCATCATGCATTACAGAGATTCATCAACCTCCTTTCACCAGAGCTTTGCTCCAATCATCTGTTGCAATGTATTCAATATGCAGATTATCATTTTGGCTACTTTCCCAAACACAAACAGTTCCTACCTCATGAACCCTATTTTCTCTAAATCTTTACCTGGTGACAAAATTTTAGACTGGTCCAAATTTAAAGTATTTGCAGATGAGAAGTACATGCAGAGTTTAAAAGACCAAAAACATTGTGGAAAAAGGATAAAATGCTTGCAACTATTTGGTAAAAGATTTGATAAAGAAAATTACTAAAATTTCAAATAAGATTTAAAGTTTCTTTCATACATAATCTAAATTTAACAACAATTCAATAAACCAGTAAAAGTATTAACCCTTTCCCAGATAAGCCATGGTTTTTACGGCTCTGCGGTTGAAGGCGTTTGAAAACACTGTGGAAAAAGGAGAAAATGCTTGTTATGAGCCTTTTCTTTTTCCACAGTGTTTTCTTCCCTTACAAATAAAAATACCACTTTTTTAGCCACTCTGAATTTGTCGTCTGCAAATTCTTTCAATTTCAGCAGACCAAAATTACCTCATCTGGTAAAGAGTTAAAAAAAAAAAATAAGGCTGCAATCATTCATACTATTACTGTTTTACAACTGTTGAAATACCCATATCAGGGCCCACTTTCACAAAAAAGTTTAGTCTCTTATCCGTTAACATACTCATTTTCCAACTTATGACCAGTTTGTCATTTGAGATGCATTTCATTTACATTAACAGACTTTAGTAACATTCTCAAATCTACAGGTTACACAACATTTCAGACACACCTCAGCAAAATAATGGACTCAAGTCTGTTAAATGAGTTAAAACTGTTTATTTCGCTGAGTTGAGTCTGAACCATTGTGTCAGCTCAGGATTTGAGAATGTTACTAAAGTCTATTAATGTAACTGCAATGTGTCTCAAATAACAAATTCAACTTACGTCAGAAACTGAGTTGGCTAGCGGATTTGAAAAAAATAATAGACTTGAGTTTCATAGTGAAACCCGGCCCAGATTTTTTTGTGTCATCGAAGAATTGATATCTGCTTGTGTCTACGCTTCCAATAATTTATGCTTCATTCATTACCTCCTGAAACTAACCGGCAACATACAGCTTTCAACATACAATTTCATCCAGTATTGTTTAATCCTTTTACACACAATTCCCTGTTTTAACGAATCTGAAGATGAAAACCTTTAAAAGGATTGTAGAAAGGAATAACTCCTTTTCCCACAACATTTTCAACAGCTGTCTTCCTCAGGGTCTTGAAAACATTGGACTGTTTGGTATAAGGCCAACTGAATTAACTCTTTAGCAGACAATAAAATTTCAGTATTGTTTAAACTGAAAGCATTTGCAGACAACAATTTCTTTTTTACTGGGTAGAAAACATTGTGGGAAAAGGAGAAAATGCTGACTACCAGCATTTTCTCCTTTTCCAACAATGTTTTCAAAGCTTTTTTTCTCAGGGTCATTAAAAAGTGGGAATTGTGTGGTAAAGGGTTAAGTCTAAACCGTATTTGTGTAAAAAAAAACAGATTTCATCAATAAAATTTATTAATAGCTTCTTTTATCCAGGTATCTCTATATAGCGGCTACTTTTCCATTTAGTTTTGGGCTGTTCTGGTTCAATTGGGACTGCATTTTAGCTAGCATTTCTTGCATTCGTTTAATCTGTAAGAAAAACAGTTAAGATATTTAGAGTTGTGAAGCTTTGTATAACCTGAAATCATATTTCAATGTATACCTGTATATGGACTTCATCTAAAACAATGTATACAATAGACCTGGGTCTGAATTCACCAACCATTCTAGGTAATCTTTTTTTTCTAATTCTTGATTTAGAAAGTATTGTAACTCCTCCAATCAGAAATTGTCTTTTATTCAAATTTAGAAAATTCTTAAGAATAAGACCAAGAATGTTCCTAAACATGATTGGTAGGTATGGAACCAGAATATGTTTTCTGTGACAACCATGTACTCTGTCTAAATTTCTCTTTATCACACATGCACTCTGTGCAGAAAATCATCATGTTCACGAACTACTTCTAAGTATTCAGATTCAGCTCTTTCCGTCAAATCCCAAAAATGTGTGACTCTTAACATATTTTTGATTTTTTCTAAAATATTTTTTGTGATTTCTTGATGCAGTTATACAAGGAAAGTTATTAATAAAATGAACATTACAACAGTCTGCATTTCTGTGTGATTTCTCCTTTTCCAACAATGTTTTCAAAAGCCTTATAAACACAGATAGTTTGTGAAAGGGTTAAAAGGCTATTGATCAACTTTCTAATGCCTTTGGGGAAAGAAAAAAAAAATTTTTTTAAAAGCCTTATTGCTCAGTTGTTTCAACACGGAAAGTTTGGTAGGGGGTTAAAAGGCTATCAATGGCATCAATGGCATAGTTACATGTTAAAATTGACTTTCTTATGCCTTTGGGGGGAAAAAAATCATAAACTTTTTACCTCAGCCTCCTTTTCCTGGAGAAGTTTTTCAGTATCCATGACTTTGTCCATATTGGTAACAGAATCTCTCTTTAATTTTCTAAAAAGTAATCAAAATAACAGTTATTTTACTTTGCTTGTTCCTTCTACATACATCCTAATTTAAGACTGATGACAAATATATGAGAGCACCAAAGCTTGGCTGTAGTTGGATTTTTTTTCAATGAAGAGCATAAGCTTAGAAAGGGGCATAACTGTGTCAAAATTTGAGAGTTACCCATACTTCTTGTATGGGTTTCCCCTTTGAATAGCATATAAGTAGCCAAAGTCTAAAGTAAATATCTTCAGCAATGACAGAGATATGATAAAATGTTTAAGTTTTCTCACACCAATGGCTGCCATGACTATGACCATGACCATGGCTATGACAATACATGTACCTCGATATTTTCTTTGAAAAATGCAAAGCCATGATAGTGGAGTCAGTAGCATACAGGACTTGAGAATAGGAGGGTAGCTGGCTCAAATCCCCACGTAGGCAAATTTCTTTGAGAACTGAAAATAGTCACTGTGACAGGGTTCATTCCTCTGTCACCACTGATTCTTGTTTCAACAATGGTTATGTGGGATAGCAGCCAGTAGCTTGGGAAGAATATTGTGCCAAACACTGGTAATAAAAACTCCAAGAGCATGTATATTTGCACTGGCCACCGTGATATAACTGAAATGATTTTGAAAACAGGACAAACTGACCAACTGACTGACTGACTGACCAAACGACCTTATCAATTTCTTTAAAAACAGCTGCCAAGCTATAAATCAGGACTTACCCTCTCTCCTTATGTTGTCCTGTGATTTGCTCAGATATATGTTCTGCTCTATAATTTTCATAATGAACATCACAAGTGACGTCTTTCAGATCTTGCATATGTGTGCTAAAAATATAAAAGAATTTACAAGTTTATTTTACATTTATCATAGTTTTTTGTAGTGCATATTTTCAGAAAAAAAAAATGTATGTTATACATGTATGTCTATAAAAATCTATATCTCAAATGTATGGGTCTGTTATTCTTCACCATGTGACAAAATTTTACACAAATCCATATTGAAAGTATTTGCAGGCAGACAACAAAGTAAACGTAGCCCACATAATATGTCTTGGAAAAGGTTAAAAAACATATAGGGAAAAAGAGAAAATGCTGGTTACCAGGATTTTCTCCTGTTCCAGCAATGTTTTCAAAAGCTTTCTTTCTCAGGGTCATCAAAATACTGGATTCTTTGGTAATGGTTTGATAAGTGACAATTTAAACATCTTTTAATGCAAGTTTTTTGCTCATACATACATGTAAGTAATCATAATCAAATTTATCATTAATTTCAACTGTATAAAAGACCTGTCACAGAAAAAGCAAGAGTACCCAATGCAGGTTGATTTTGGAAATAGATTGATTTTAGCCAAAAAAGGGGCATTATCTGTATCAAAAATAGTTTGATGGTTACCTGCCCCTTTTGTATGAGTTTGCCTTTTGATACTTAACAACTAGTCCAAGTTAAAGTAAATGTCATTAGTAATGACACAGCTACATGCATCATAAAGTGTCAAAGTTTTGCATGTCGACTCAGACGACAACAGGGCTATGATAAGACCTTTGCATTTTCTTCAAAAACATCCTAGCTAGAAAATGGTACAAGACAAATCTCAGCATACCTTATAAGCATCTGTCTAAGCTTGACAAAGTCACAATGACTTGGGTTTTCCACTGTAAATATATAAAAGTATAATAAATAATGGGATTTTTCTATAAGAGGCTAGAAAACAATATGGGAAAGGGAAAAAATGCTGGTTACCAGCATTTTCTTCTTTTCACAAAATTTTTTCGAAAGGGTTTTTCCTCTGGATTATTAAAACTTGGGATTGTGTGGTAAGACTTACACACTGACTTTTTACAGATTTGTTTTACCTATATCTACATCTAAAACATAAGGAGAACTATGAGAAAAATTGTAAAATGTGGTTTAACTCTTTACCAAATGACAAAATTTTAGGCTAGTCTAAATTGAAAGTATTTGCAGATGACAAAATAAATGTGACTGAAAAATTAAAACTTGTTGTGGGAAGAGTAGAAAACATTGTGGGAAAAGGAGAAAATGCTGGTTACCAGCATTTTCTACTTTTCCCACAGTGTTTTCAAAAGGCTTCCTTCTTAGGGTCGTTAAAAGTCGGGATTGTGTGGTAAAGGGTTAATAAATAATATGAGACTTATTATTTATCAAATAAATGAGCCATGTGAAGAGTGGGGTTTAATGCATCTGCAAAAAGTATCAACTGATGTCAGCCTGTGCAGTCTGCACAGCCTGATATGGGTCGCTAATTTTAGCTGTTGGTAAACTTTCTGTATGTCAAATGACCATTCTACCACATGATTCAGTTGGTTGTTAGACAAAATGGGTTTTATTGATCCATAATTATATGATCACTGCTTTAAATTATGCATCATGAAAAGGGATCAAGCCCCCTTTTCATAGAGTATGGCTCAAATATAAAACACTGCGTGAAAATGATCTTCTGAACCCACCTTCCACAATACCCCATGGATACATCCGCCCTCTTATCTTTTTCCCACCCGCCTCTACCACTGTATTACTACCCACCACAGCAAACGGAATGGCTTTCTGAAATGATAAAACAGGAGGCTCTCAAGTGACCTGAATCTCTAGCATGCAAAAATTATGAAAACAAAATTTTTTCTTCTCTCTATTGTAGCCATATATGAAGACCAGTTTCATTTACTCATGACATTATATCATGAAAAGAAGAGCACTGCGTGAGGTTACCAACGCTCAGCTGCATTTGCTTATAGAAATAGATTGATTTTCAGTAAAAGTTCTAAGTTGAAGAAGTGTCAAAAAATGTTTTGATGGTTACCTGCCCTCATTGTGTGGGTTCCCCTTCTGATAGTTAAAGAGTAGTCCCAGTTTGATGTAAATATCTTCAGTAATGACAGATAAATTATAAAAAATTATTTAAAAGTTTTTGCATGACACAGACCATGATGACACAAACAACAATGCAGATGACAACAGGACTATGACAATACCTCGACATTTTTTTCGAAAAAAGCTAAACTAACAACTGCAGCAAGCAAATTTGAAAACTTGCCTATAAAATACAGATCAATAAAAGTTATGTTCTACTATTCCACTACATTACCCTTTTTCAAATTCTTTAAGGACTTCCCTGCACTTCTGACAGATTCTTGAAAGAAGAAAATTTGTGGGAAGAAACAAAAGATAGAACTGTTACGGCTTGAAATGAAATGTGATCAATGTAAGGGAGATAACAATTGTTAAACTATACAACAATTTCGGAAAGGTCTTTTTCCCTTGATCATCACTGAGAAAAATTACTAAATATTGAAGAATCCATAACCTGTCTTTCTTTACACAATATACAATAAAATGAGTGACAAGCAGACCTTGAGTTCCTGGTCCTGTTGTTTGAAATCTTCGTCCTCGTCGCTGTCACAATCTGGAAACTGGTAGATCTGTATTTTGTGTTTCTGTATTTCTGACAGCACCTGTAGAATTTAATATATGTATATTATACATCTGAGCTTTATCCTTTACCAAACAATCTGAAAACTAATAGATCTGTATTTTTTGTTTCTGTATTTCTGACAGCACCTATAGAATTTTGCATATTACAGATTTGTGCTTTTTCCGTTGCAAAACAATCTGGTATTTTTACGACTCTGAGATAGAAGTCTTTTGTGAAAGCATTGTGGGAAAAGAACATAATTCTGCTCCTATTCCTACAATGTTTTCTACCCTTTCAATGATATATCCATCTACCTAATGAAATCCTGTTTTCACCAACCTAAGGAAGAAGTCTTTTGAAAATATTGGCAGACAGGATGAAAATGATGGCAACCAGCATTTCTCCTTTCCAACGATGTTTTCCAACTTTAAAAAAAGTAAATACCATGAACAGTGCCACATATACTAGATGTCTGTAGAAGATTTCCAAACGGATGAGTCTAAAATTTGGTTGTCTTGTAAAGACTTAAAAACAAAAATTCATGCTATAGATGCATACAATGTTGTAATAATTTCAACAAATATGAAATGAAAACTGTTTGAAAATGAACTAGCACATTAGGTCCACTATTCAATCCATCATGTAATGATACCAAGTTTATTGGACCTGTAGGCAGAAAGCTTTTGAAAACATTGAGTAAAAGGAGAAAATGCTGCTAACATTTTAAAGACAAGTTCTATGAGTTGAGCCACAACAATTGAGTTTTTATTGCTTTCAAATGGGATGTTAGATTAGATGCTAGTACATGTACATGTATAATAAAATAAACTAAATAGACAAGTAATTACCAGTACCTTCTCTTTCAATGCTTTAATTTCCTTTTTTGTCAACATGTCTGCTTTGGCTACCAGTGGAACAATGTTAACCTTGTGATGGAGTTTCTTCATAACTAAAATATCTACTGGTCTTAATCTGTAATACATAAAGTAATCATTTACCGATAACCATTGATATGTGCTATAATCTGTGAAAAGGGGGTTTAATGCATCTGTGAAGAGTATCGAACCAGGGTCTGTATTCACCGTTTTCAGTCTTATTCTCCAGAATTTTCTAAATTTGAAAGTAACACAACTTCTGATTGGCTAAACCATTTGGTTTAGCCAATCAGAAGTTGTGTTACTTTCAAATGTAGAAAATCTAGGAGAATAAGACAAAGAATGTTCTTAGGAATGGTTGGTGAATACGGACCCAGGTCTTTCACTTTCTTAAATTTTTGTTTCAAGTTACTTGACAAGTATTTTATAGCAGGAAGTTTATTATGTTATCAGAACTTTATGTATATTCTGATAGTCAGGTGTTAACGACATCAATTTGTGAAGTTTAAATTAGCATTTTGTCGATGCAGTAAGTTTATTCCAGCTGATTTATATCAACTTTGTCGATGGAATGTCAATATGGTAACCCCTGCACAGTCCAAGCAAGCTGACCCGAGTCGAAACTTTTTGCTATTGGTAATTTTTTTGTATATCAAAGGACCAGTCTACCTCATGATTCAGTTGTTTTTAAGACGAAATGGATTTTATATATATATAATTGTGATGACTTGCTTGGTATCATACACCATAGAGATGTTAACAACTATTGGTAGTCCAAATCTGAGGTAAATATCTTTGGGAATGACATAGATACTAAAAACGGTCTCAGTTTTTGCACGACACAAGCTACAACGCAAACGCTCCAGTACCAGGGCTATGACAATACCTCAACATTTTCTCTGATGCAGCCGAGCTAAAAATGAGCAAACACAAATTTTTCTCTTTGTGAATCTCAGCTGCCTCAAAAATTGTCCTTTTTTTTGTTCATTAATGTTCATTTATTTCACATGAAAGAACTCATACATAATCTCTAAGGTCAATGACTGAATAAAGGACCACCTCTATTAAAAGACCACCTCTGTGATTTGACCATCATTGTTCAGTGACCCAATTACTTACCCATGACCGTACGGTGAGATAAAGTACAAACAACAATGAACTCTTGTGTCATGAATGTTTTTCCGGTTGAGACCACTTTCTGCCTTAAAATACGATTCAAACTGTTTGTCAATGTAGCTGACGATTGGCTTCCAACTGAAATGTACGACAAATTAGTATATGACCCATGAGTTTTAACAAGAATGACAGGGCTTTTGAAAACAGTGAGGAAAAAGGAGAAAAGGCTTGTAGCCAAAATTTTCTCCTTTTCCCACATTTTTTTCTACCCTTTAAAAGATAAAATCTACTTCTTGAGGAAATTGCAATTTTTTTGCTGCAACTGTTTTCATTTTGGACAAGACTTAAATTCTGTTCTGTGGTAATGAGTTAAAAACGTCAAATTTTAGACTCTCCTAAATTCAAAATATCTTCAGACAACAATTTCAAAACTGGTATAAATGGCCAAATGTGCTTCAGTTCTCTGATAGGGTAGAAACCACTATGGGAAAAGGAGAAAATGCTGGTTACCATCATTTTCTCCTTTACTCACATTGTTTTCAAACCCGAGGGTTGTTTAAATACGGGATTGTTTCTTAAAAGGTTAACTGTACATACATTTTGTATCTACAAGTATATCTTTAGAAAACACTGAGATTTACAGAAGTTACCTAGAATTTATTTGAAAGAGAATTTGCTTTTTGGCACACTATTTTTTTTTTCTGCTCATGCTACAATGGTAAATTGCTTCTTGTAGAACCTTGCAAGGGTCAGTACACAATTGTTCTCCCACAATGTTTTCAAAATGTTTTCTCAAGCCTCACTACAACACTGTACTGTGTGGTATAGAGTTAAAAAGCAGGATATGCTAATCTTTACAAAAGATGACATAAAATGGTGTACCTTTCCTCCGCATTAACAGCATCATTAAAGCCTGGTGTGTCTACAATGGTCAGTTTTAACTTGACACCTCGCTCCTCTATCTCTAGCTCTTTCTTTTCAAGCTCAACAGTTTTCTGTACTCTCTCTACATAAAGATACAACAGTTTGTCATACAGACTGATCTTAGACTTACAGAACCCTTTTACATTTTTATTCTAGGAATAGATTTAGTCTTAGCATAATCAAAACATGAATAACTAGAGCTGTCACTGAATGTGACTTAATAACCCCGCCAGCGCTTTGACAGAAAAGAGTGTCAAGTTCAAAGGGAGATAATTCCTCAACCAGGAAGAGTTGACACTTGAAAATTGCGTCTTGCAAATCTTCAATATATGATCAGTATATGTGCAAAGTTTCAATACAATTGAACGAAAACTGTAGGAGGAGTTCGCAACACAAAATTACTAGTATTTTGTACACAGACAGACACATGGACGGATGGACACACAGACGGACGGACGGACAGACAGGCTGATTCCAGTATACCCCCGAAAAAATTCGTTTTGCGGGGGTATAATAACTCGACATGAAATGTCATTGGCATCAATGAAATGCAACTTTTGACAGTGTTTTTAGCATCAGAACGCAAACAAACTGATCTAAATGGTACAACACAATTCAATACGGGCCTACATTAAGAGGTACTAAACTTTTACGTGACATTTGGCACCAAAGAAGTTGAAATTTTTGACAGTGTTTTCTATGAAAACTCGCTATTCCATAGTAAGTTACAAAGTTTGTAGTTTGCATGACTAAACATATTCATTAATATTTGGTGATGTAAGTATAACACAACGACAAGAATACTTGAAATTAGCTTTATTTTTTCCTTCATCTATTTTAAAATTGTGTAAAAAAATCTGACCCTGAGCTTTGACTTTTGACCCCCAAAATTTAGAATAGGGGATCTAAAATGACCCTTAAAACAGGGGATCAAAAATGACCCACAAAATTTTACATCTGGAGAAAACACAGATCAAGGGGTTTTTATTTAATTTTTCTCCTTGTACCTTACCTTCAATTTTCCCAACTTTTCTGTCCTTGTACAGGTCAGTCAAAAATAAACTATTGATGAGAGTTGATTTTCCCAGCCCAGTCTCACCTGTAAAAATAGAACCAAGTGGAAAAAATGTTGCAAAACAAAGAGAAACACACACCATTGTCAACACTTGTATATAGGTGCTTTATCTAAGTGAATATTCCAAGTCAAAAACAACCATGACAACTATGTCAAAAATATTTCAGGGTTACCTGTACTTGTTGTGTGGCTTTCCCTTTTGATAGTTAATAACTAGCCCAAAGTGAAGTCAGTATCTTCCTCGATAATTATGATATGAGAAAATGTCAAACTTTTTACAAGACAACAACACCAACAACAGCACATGGCAAAGGATGACAGGGCTATGACAATATGATGGGTTCAAGGACTAAAACTATCATTTGAAGAACATTTGAAAAACCATCTGAATTGTTATCATTAAATTTCTTCATTATAGACGAGCCTAAAATTTTGCAGAATGGTAAAGGGTTAATGCATATCCATACATATGAGCCATGCTCCATGCTCTGGCAAAAGGGGGCTTAATGCATCTCCGTGATGCATTGTACCAAGCGAGTCATTTAATAATTGTGGGTCTTAATGGGTCCATAAAATCCATTTAGTCAAACAACCAACTGAATCATAAGGTAGAATGGTCCTTGGACATGCAAAAAGCTGGAAGAAAGCGAAAAGTTTCGGCCCATGTCAGCCTGTGCCGACTGTGCAGGCTGACATGGGTCGATACTTTTCGCAAATGCATTAAGCCCCCTTTTCACAGAGCATGGCTCATATGTATCAGACAGAACTGATCAAGTGGTCCTGTATCCAAGTAGGAACCCTTCCTTCTTCTGCAATGCCCTTTGACCAAAGGGACTGTACTAACTATGGCCAAGTTTTACTTACAGTATTTGTAGAATATCAAAGAAATGATGTGCTTTGCCCTGTATGGCCCCAGTAACTGAGCCCCAAAAATCAGGTCAGTCGTAAATGCATATGAGCCATTCTCTGTGAAAAAGGGGCTTAATGCATCTGCTAAAAGTACCGACCCAGGTCATCCTGCACGGATTTGACCTGTGCTGAAACTTTTTGCTCTTGGTCAATATCTGCATATCAAAGGACCGTGACTCAGTCAGATGTTAGAGAAAATGGGTTTTACTGATCCAAGATAATATGAATACTTGCTTGGTATCATGGAACATGGAGATGCATTAAGCCCCCTTTTGTTAGAGCATGGCTCATATATACATGTATATAAAGTAGAACTGCCCAAAAGGTCCTGTATCCAAGTAGGCAAAACATTTTGTCATCTGTCTCTGTTCTGTATTCATTGACCTATGACTAAAGAGACTGTAGTAACTCTGGCCAAGTTTTATCAACAGTATTGTAGAACATCATCAAAATTGAATGATTATATGGTGTTTGACGAATTTTTAACACTATTTCAGTCATATCAGTGGCCAGTGAACCTATCCATGCTCTGCTGGAGTTTTTTTTTTTTACCAGTACTTCCCAATATATTCTTCCCAAGCCACTGGCTGCTTTCCCACATAACCATCATTTAAACAATGGTCAGCGGTGAGAGAGGAATGAGTCCTGCCCCAGTGACTACCATGAATCCTTGGAAAGAAATTTGTTGAGATGGGGATTGGAACCAGTCAACTCCGGTCTCAAATCCTGCATGCTACCATTACGTTACTGCACTACCAAGGCTTAGTGGGAACATCATTGATAAGATGTGCTTAGCCTTGTATGGACCCAATTACTGAGCCAAAGAACCAGATCACTATTCCCAAGACTGTGTTTCAGTGAGATAAAAAAAGGTTCATACCTACAACCATCAATGTGAATTCAAACCCTCTGCGTACAGCTTTTCTGTGTACTTGTTCTGGAAGTGAGGCAAAACCAATGTATTCATCATCTTCCTGAAATTATATAAAAAATATTTTTACCCCTTTATCAAAGGATTTCAATGTGTTTACAACCCTGAGGAAGAAAGCTTTTGAAAACATTCAGGCAAGAGGAGAATTTATTGACTTATTGATTGATTTAATGGTGTTTTATGCCGCTTTCAACATTATCCATTTATATCACGGCGATAGCTCACATATTCATGGTTTAACCAGTACTAGGCTAGGACTCTAAAGTGTCTTGCCCAAGGACACCAGCAATATCAAAAAATTTTGTTACATAAAAACAGCCTGATGTTGTCTGCAACAAAAATGGGTTTCATACAGATCTTAAAGAACCTCCAACAAGTTTTTTAACTCTTTACCAAAGGACAAAATTTCAGACTACCAAATTGAAAGCACTTGCAGACAACAAAATAAAGGTTGCCATAATGGTAAAAATCATATTGGGTAGGCTAAAAAACATTGTGAGAAAAAGGAGAAAATGCTGGTTACCAGCATTTTCTCCTTTTCCTACAAAGTTTTCAAAAGCCTTTTTTCTCAGGGTCCTTAACAGTCAGGATTGTATGGTAAAGGTTGAAAGCTCAAGGGTCAGACATCTTTTTCCCATGAGTGTAGGGTTATCTTAAAGATCTCGTCAACAACAAACCTACCATTAGCAAATCTTCTGTCAAAAGGTTTTAAAGTGTATTCTTAATTAACCCTTCATCAAACAATCCCAGGTTTTAACAATCTTTAGAAAGAAATCTTTTGAAAACATTGTGGGAAAAGGAGAAAATGCTGGGCCACATGCAGGTTACCAGCAGTTTCTCCTGTTCCTACATTAATTCTGTTTTCAAAAGCCTTCTTCTTTGCGATGATTGAAAGCACCACAAATTATTGTCGGTTAACGCTTTACCAAATGACAAAATTTTAGACTCATTCATATTGAAAGCATTTGCAGACAACATAATAAATGTTTTCCTTTTCCGACAATGTTTTCTACCCTATCAAAGACAGAAATCATCATTTTCGCAACATTTAATTTGTAGTTTACAAAATTTAATGCTCTCAATTTGGTTATCACAAATTTTTAAATTTTCAGGCTTGTCCAATTAGAAAGCATTTGAATGTTTTCAAAAGCCTTCTTCCTCCTGGTCGTTATAACTCCGGATTGCATGGTAAAAGGTTGAACAATCCAAGGGTTTACTTACTAACACAAGGATAGAAAACATTGAGGGAAAAGGAGAAAATGCTGGTTACCAGCATTTTCTCCTATTCCCACAATGTTTTCAAAAGCCTTTTCTTCCATCGTCATTAAAAGCTTGGACTGTGTGGAAAAGGCTTAAACGATCTAAGTGTTCAATTACTAACCTCAGATGCCTGTGGCAGATCTGATAATGTAACAATTGTACCCAAAAATTACCATACTTGACAATTGTTGCCTCATTTCCTCTGTTAACTAGACGACAAAATTTCAGCCTTGCCTTAAAACTTGTCAGTGACAAAATTATTTCAGGGGGCATTCAATTAATGGTATGAATAAGGCAATGAAGTGGCTACATGTAACTACCAGGGCTCAGCAAAAATAATAAATTAAACGCTTCAGACAGACTATGCCTTAAGTTTACACAGAATTTTTATTCCTGCATGAGTTTCTACCAATCCCTAAACCACCATTTTTTACTTTATTTTTCCTTTGATAGGTTTCCCACATACTATCAGACTAACGCTGTTTTTTGGAAGTGACATCAGAAATTTCGCACAGAACGTCAAAATTAATGGAGCCTTCCATTACATTGACATAATTTTAGGCGATTGGAATTAGAAAATTTTGAAATATGATCGTTTTTAAAAGTATGACAAGAGCGATTTTACAACGTGCTCTGCAGCAAACTTGCGCTTTTTAGGATAAAAATAAATATATCTAAAGCAAATTCAGACTGGTAGTCTTTTACCAGGAAATGGACATCAGACCATGATTACACAAGGGAAAATCTGGAAACAACTGGACATCCAGTTAAAAAGTTTTTAAGAAATTCCACGAACTTTCTGCTCAGCCCTCGTATTTCTGTTTTGTGAGCAGTACAAATTTATATAAGATGCCTCAGTCAGGGATTGAACACTGAACCTTGAACTGCTCTTAAAAAAGAACTCAGTGAGTCTTCTGCTCCTAAAGTGTGCTTAGTTACTAAAAATGTTAAGTTTGATATCAACATTCTATACCAGAATTTATTTTTCCTCCCCTCCCACTCTGGTTTTCAACTTTTCAAAGACATACCCCACCATATTTAATCTGTTGTATGCAGATGCTTTAAACTCTTTACCAAACAACAACATTTTAGACAAATCCAAATTGAAAGCATTTTCAGACGACAAATTAAATGTGGCTAAAATGTAGGAATATCTCAATGAAATGGTAGAAAACATTTAGGGAAAAGGTGAAAATGCTGGTTACCAGCATTTTCTTCTTTTCCCAAAATGTTTTCAAAAGCCTCATTGCACATGGTTGTTAAAACTCAGAACTGTGAAGCAAAGGGTTTATTTGAATGCGTCTATCTATCGTCAATCATATATGTGTAGAGGTGACTACAGCCTCAAGTGATATTTTTAACATCTATATTATAACTGACATTTTTTATTCATATTAATGCCCATTAATGGGAGCCATGACCAGCTAAGAAAAGAAAATATAAATGGTCTGGTGATTGAACTCTGGTCAGCCATGTCTTATATATTTATTTTTAGGGACATTTTTGTAAAAACTGCCATACTTTAACCCATCGGATGCTATGGATGTTACCTCAGATGTTGACAGTGTAGATCAAGATCAGAATCTGATGGAATACAAGGGCAATTTTCAGTTCAAATATAACAGATATTTGTTTTTTTCTGTAAGATTGAAATTTATTTCATCAAGTGAACATCATTGGTAACATTTTCATGTGTGAAAATATTACCAATGATGTTCATGAGATGAAAGGAATTTCGTATTTTCACCGAAAAAAACATGCTTCTAATCCCCTATTTTGTTGGGTCAAAATCCACTTTTTTTGTGGTAATTCCCTGTGGCCTACGCCCATCAACATAAAAACGCATTACAATATTACATAAAGCATAAGAAATGTAGGTTAAATGCATGTAAATTATGAAATATTTCCCACTGGTTGAATGTCAGGCACTATTTACCTAGATAACTAGTGCGAAGGAACTACTGTTTCCACCTTCAATTCAAGAGTTAAGGAGCCGTCACACCATGGCGTTCTGGTCAGCGTTTTCTGACGTTTGAGGAAACGTTGGTAGTCGCCCATGGTCGCTGGGATAGCGCCAGAAGAGCATTGTGTGAACGCTAGTGAACGTCGGTGATCGCCGGGAATCGGCGGAGAACGCTGGTCCGGAAAAAAAGTTTTGAACATGCACAAAAGTTCTCACTGACACCAGCGTTCTTCAACGTTTAATTTTTAAACGCTGAAGAACGTTTAAGAACGTTCGTGTAACGTTTTAGTAACGTTCACCGAGCATTGCACGCGTTCGGCTATCGTTAGTCAGTCGTTACTCTAGCGTTACTTAGTTGTTACTGATCGTTTGCTTTGCAGTGAACGACTCACTAGCGACCTGTCAACGACCGCTGAACGGTCCCAAGCGCATGCAGCGTGTGACTAAAGTGAAACGAACGTCCTTTTGGCGTCCACTGAGCGTCATCTGAAATGACACGCCAACAAGACGCTATTCTGTCGTTATTCACACGTTAGTCACACGCTCAACACGCTCGGCTAACGTTGACAAATCGTTCGTCGCTCGCCAGTGGCACGTTAGCATACGATAATGGTTTTCAGGGGTATCTTACTTGGTCGCTGTTACACGCTTCTCGTGCGTTAGATACACATTAGTCATGCGTTAGGCACACGTTAATAACACGCCAGATGTGCCATCCTCATTCTAGAACGCTAAAAAATCGAACGATTGAAATGTTCAGAGAACGTTGACCAGAACGTCATGGTGTGATGGCTCCTTTAGTAAATATGAAATTGGTATTTTTCACTGGTCGTAACCATTGTTTCTTGATAAACTACCAAAAAGCATGAAATAAAATATGAGTATTACTTTTAACTGCTTCTCTCATTAATTTTGCTCACTGATGAGCAGAAACAAACTAGGGTCAGGCTGGCATCACAAGTAACTGAAAAATATAAATGTGATCCATGTCCTTGGTAAGAATTTAAAAGCATAGGTGAGTAGGCAAAATTCTCTACATCATGTTAATTAATGACCACACTTTTCTTCACCTGGGGTTGGGGAAAAATGAAAAACCGAAAAAGTCCCAGCTACCTGCAGCGTTCTCTTATACATCTTCAACCTCTTGTTAAATCCTTTTTATAATGAACACACAGTGTACCTGATTGTCCCAGTATATCTCCACAGGAAATTAAAATTAACCATCACTTATATTTGAATATTACAGAACTTTTTCTGGTTTACCCACAATATGATTTTCAAAAGCCTTTTTTGCTGTGGTCCTCAAAACATTGGATTGTTTGGTAAAGAGTTAAGAAAAAAATGTTATGAAAAAATTGATTTATTTTTTATCTTTTGATGAATGATAATGATGAATCATTTTCACTCCGTCAATTTGTAAATCCAGCTGTATCCAGAGAAAGTAAATTAAGTACGTAAAAATCATGAATTTTAATGACCCTGAAGAAAAGTCTTTTGAAAACATTGTTGGAAAAAGGAAAAAATGCTGGTACCAGCATTTTCTCCTTTTTCCATAATGTTTTCTATCCTTTTAAAATCAAATTAAAATTTTGAGTCACATTATTTTTTCATCTGCAAATGCTTACAATTTGGACATGTCTAAAACTATGTCATGTCCTTTGGCAAATAAATAATGTAACATTACTGTATTATATGCATACACGTATTCAAACAAACTTTGACGAAATTAATGCAGACGTTTGAAATCTTTTTTTGCACAATTTGATTAATATTCAAGCACATCTTTTTTCACTTTCTGCATAAAAGTTACTATCAGCTCAGGTAAAACATCCTGTAGTATAAGCCAAAAAAAATGTGGAAGATACACATTTTCATAATTTGAAACAAATTCATCAAATATGTCATTTTATATTTATGTAAACTCTTCACCCGACGGCAAAATTTTAGACTCTTCCAAATTGACAGCATTTGCAGACGACAATTTAAAATGTAACTCAAAAGATGGTTTCTGTGTTAGAAATGGTAGAAAACGTTGTGGGGAAAAAGGAGAAAATGCTGGTTACCAGCATTTTCTCCTTTCCCCACAATATTTTCAAAAGATTTTTTTTATGGTGATAAATCTTCGGACAGTTTGGTGAAGGGTTGTTAGGGATGGAATATCAAATTTCGAGGCCGCAGGTAGCCCCTTGACATTCAAATTAGTGTATCACACTTCACACAGTAGCATCTTCACAACCTTTTCCCAAACAACGATTTTGTGACTCTTCAAAATTGAAAGTAAGTGCAGATGACAAATTCAGAACTGGTATAAATTATCTGTAGTTTTCTGATAGAATTGTAAACATGGTAGGAAAAGGAGAAAAAACCAGTAACCAATATTTTCTTTTTTTTTTTTATACAATGTTTTCTACACTTTCAGAGAAATTAGGCTTATTGGAAACAATTTTGAATTTGTCGTCGTCAGATGCCTTGAATATGGAAGAGTGTAAAATTTGTCGTATGGAAAAGTATTAAGGTGGCATGAAACGAAAAGAAATGAGCCAAGCATTTATAAAAAAGGGACTAAATACATCTGCAAAAAGTATCAACCCAGGTTAGCCTGCCTAGTCTACGCAGTCTGACCTAAGTCAAAACTTTTTGCTTTAAATTTGGTACATTTTCTGCATTTCCAAGGACCCTTCTACAGTCTGCCAGTTAGGACACAATGTATTTTAATGGATCCATAATCATGTGATGACTTGCTTCGTATAATGGATCATGGAGCATGTCACAAAAAAAAAAATCCCCAAAAAAGTTTGTAAAAGTGAAGTGAAAATATGCATTTTGGAGTATTGAGTTATATTAGAGACAGAATCTTGACTGCTTCATACATATTTTACCCTTTACCAGAAACTTTTAGACTTGCCAAAATTCAAAGGTTTTGCAGACGACAATTCAAATGTGGTACAAATGATGGGCAATGTCTTTGATTGAGAAGAAAACATTATGACAAAAGGAGAAAATACTGGTTAACTCTTTTTCCCACAATGTTTTCAAAGGCTTTCCCTATCAGAATCATGAAAGCATGGGATTGCTTGGTAAAGAGCTATGCTTAAAGTACCTTTCACGACGATACATGTCTTTGTAGCCAGTGAAGATCAAGATCAGACTTGGTGAAGTGACAGTCTGATCTTTGGTCCACATATATCCCTTTGCTGAAATCAAACAGACAAAAGCAGTCCTGATTATTCACTTATTTTTGTATTATTTCTAGCCTTATATTGTCTGTTGGTTTTATTTGGAGCCCTACCAGTTAATTATTTTAGTGCTAAACAAATGAAATCATCATTCTCAGTAATTTCAAATCTGTTTTTGTCTGGATATCTGGGAAATCCAGTTGTGTAAATCTCTGATCAGAATGAAAGTTTTGTGCAATTTAATCTTGATTTACACAGTCTGCATAAGCAACTTAACCCAAATTCAGCGCTTATCGGATTGAAAACTTTTGATATGCAAATTCAGTGAAAACTGTGTCATGGTTTAGGGTTACGTTATCAAATTCATCTTTTCCAACTGAGGCAGGATGCTCTATGGACATGCATAATTTATGATTTGTTAGCAGGCCCTTTAGACAGAAAAAATATTACATGGAAGAATTCCCGATTCTTTCAATTGCCCCAAGGACAAATTTAGAAATAAAGAAAAAAGTATACTGTGACAAGACTATTTTGTTCATTAAAAACATTTCGATGAGAAAAAAAAAATGTGGTTAGTTCAGTCCAATCTTTCAACATAACCTTTGCTCCCAAAATCCCTTCCCCTCCTCAACTCTACCAAACTACAAAATTTCAAACATATCCATAATTATTTAAAAAATTTAGAGATAGCAAATTTGATGCGGGTTAAACCATGGGTTATGTCTTCAAAAAGGATTGAAAAAATTGTGAAAAAAGGGTAAAACGTTGATTAGCCACACTTTCTGTTATTGCTGTTATCAGTGAAAATTTACTCATTAGCCTTCCTTACAATTGCTGTTATCAGTAAAAATTTACTCATTAGCCTTCCTTACACTCGCTGTTGTCAGTAAAAATTTACTCATTAGCCCTCCTTACACTCACTGTTATCAGTAAAAAATTACTCATTAGCCTTCCTTACATTCGCTGTTATCAGTAGAAATTTACTCATTATCCATCCTTACACTTGCTGTTATCAGTAAAAATTTACTCATGAGCTTTCCTTACACTTCCTGATATTGGTGAAAATTTACTCATGAGCTTTCCCTACACTCCCTGCTATCAAAATACTGAAATGTCCAGACAGTGGTTCAGCCTGCATATCTGGTATTGTCTGATCTTGATCTACAGTATCCACAAATGCACAGGAAGGTACTGATCCCAATCTCAAGGAACAACTCTTTACAAGACAACATTTCTTGACTTATCTATTTTGAAAGCATTTGAAGAAGTCAAATCAAACGTAGCTTGAATGTTGGTATTTTGTCTATGACAGGATAGAAAATATTGTGGTTATTAGCAGAACTGTTTTATAAAAGAGGGATCATTTAAAAAAAGTCTCGGAGTCTACTAAAGGTAGATAACTCTTACCGGCTGAGTCCATTTAAATGTTTTCCTTTCATACATATTTCCAGCTGTCTATGTTTACAAATAAAGCCAATTTGTCTGACATACCTTTAACTTGACTAACTAATTGACAGGTTACATTACGTCATTAATGTTTTCACACTTAACTCCCTTAACACTTTACCACACAATCCCAAGTTTTAACGACCCCCGAGACAGACAGCTTTTGATAGTATTGTGGGGAAACAGAGAAAATGCTGGTAACCAGTATTTTCTCCTTTTCCCCATAATGTTTTCTACTCTCTCACAGCCAAAATTCATAATTCCAGCCACACTGAAATTAGGGTATTGTCTGTAATTGCTTTTAATCTGGAAATGTCTGACATTTTGTCATTTTGTAAAGATTTAACCCTTTACCAAATACCAGTAGATTATTTTTCTTTGCGATCATATAGAGTCTGTATGGTTTCATTCAGTAAAAAGGTGAGGTTTTGGTGGTTTATTTATGGGATCATGATCAGTTTGCAATAAGTAACTCAGTCTATTTTCATTACATCAGATATGACATCATTGCACTGATCTGAATAAAGATCCTCAAAATCGACACATGGTATTATTGATCCTATGGCATTCCCAGAAGTCTTTGCCAAACTCTGGCTTGAAATCTAAAAAAACACCTTAAAAGGCATAATAGGGAAATACCATAAAACATTCTTTCTTTCTTTTGTCTTTCTTCTTTACTGATAACTTGCAAGCTATTGCCGTATGAAATTCAGTGATGAACCACTTTTTGGAATTTGGTAAGATTATCAAAAAATCTGAATAGTTCCCTTTAACTCTTTACTACACAAACCACCTAGAGAAAAAAAAAGCACTTGGAAATATAATGGAAAAAGGAGAAAATGCTGGTAACCAGCATTTTCTCCTTTTCCCATAATGTTTTCTACCCTATCCATGACAACTTACACAATTTTAGCCACATTTAATCTTGCAACTGCATATGCTTTGGGTTTGGACGAGTCAAAAATTTTGTCTTTGGTAAAGTTTTAAAGGGTCAATGAAGATGTAACTGTCACATTGTAATCTGTCACTGCAAAAGAAACTGCATGTTCTGTGCAATGTGTTCCCTTTTCACATTCTTTCTGTATAAGAAAGTCTGAAATAATTGTCAAAAAAATAATTGTAAGAGTTGACAAAGAATTAAAAAATAGAGATCACTGAAATTATTGTGAAAAATATGAGCAGTTACTCTGTTCCAATGATTTCTCCATTTTTCACAATCTTTTTTTTTAAGGCATATAATTCTTTAGTATGTTCAAAGCAAAGAGTTAACTCTTTACAAAACAAATTAACATCTAAGACTCATTAAATTGAATGCATCACAGACTTGCAACAATTTTCCAATTTTCTTGTGGCTTAAATGAAAGGAATGATTACAAAAAAAGTAGAAAAAATTGTGGGAAAAGGAGAAAATGCTGGTTACCAGCATTTTCTCCTTTTCCCACAATTTTTTTCAAAAGCCTTCTTCCTAAAAGACACAGGATTGTTCGACAAAGGGGAAAGGTATTAATTGACATTATCAATTGACCTGGGGTGGGGTAAAGATGACATCTTTTTCAACATGACAAATGTCTTTTGATACATTTACCTGTAATTACATTTGGGGTCCTCATGGCTCTGTGGTAAAGGTGCTGGATTAGTAGTATTGCAATTCAGGTTTGACCACCGACCTGTTGATCAAATACCCATAGCTCTGTTGGTACAGCGTAGGACTCGTGAACATGTTTCATCCGGTCACATGAGGGTGTGGGTTTGATTCCCATGACTGGCCATCTAAAATTTCTAATAGTCTTTCGGATGAGACGTAAAACTGAGGTCCTCTGTGATGGTGCTATACACCGAGCACGTTATAAAGAACCTGGCGTAACTTAGGATGGATTTCGACCTATATCTGCACTATCCATAACAATACTAACAGCCTTCAGGGGGCGTCGCCGTTATCGCTGGAAATATACCGCTTTACCATTCTTAGAATTGTAAGGCTCCAAATAAAAAAAAAAAAGCACCAGTCACAATTTTCTATCAAAATCTTTCTAAACATATTCCTGTTGACAAACAGTTTGTACATTTAATTTTAAAAATGGTCTATCAATCCTACTGGCAATTTTCACTGACAGATTGTTGATGTTGATGCTAATAGATTTACATGGGTGCCGCCATGTTTCATGTGATCATGCGACTCACAGCACATGGAAACCTCCTTGATAAGGATGAGTTAGATGTAGGTATGGCACTGGCTGAGTTGTGACAAGTGCAAACTATGCTGGTCATGTAAGAGTTTTTTTTTGACAAAACACTTCAGAGTCCCTGCCTTGTATTAGTGGAATCAAAGAAAGATGTGATATGAGTAAGCATAAGCTTTCACCATGATATGACTAAAATACTGTATAAGTGGAAATTTTTGCGATTTCGCGAATTTTACAAATTCCCAAACTTTTCTGTTCATGTATTTAACAAGTGTCTTGAATTCGCAAATACTTTCTGACGCAAAATGTCCGTACTTGGTAATTCGCAAATTTTTCAACACACGTATATTTCCACGTATACAGTACAGTTGAATGCAAAACTCAAAGAGGTGCACAATAGTGGTCATCAAGGGCCAGAGACCAGCAAGCTTATGTCATGGCACTGTGTCTGCCTTGCATCTACCATCCGTCCTTCTGCCCATGTGTGTGTCCAACAGTTTGTTAAGTTTTGCTTCAAATATCTTTAATTCTTTACCGAACCACAAAAATTTTGAATTGTTCAAATTAAAAAGCATTTGCTGATAAACAACTGATTATGAAACAATTAATGGAATTTGCCAATGAAAGAGGTAGAAAAACATTGTGGGAAAAGACCAATATCTGCATATCACTTGAAACATTTGGGCCTTTCTTACTGACAAAACATGTCCATTTTAATTAGATTTGAAGGCGACAATGCTCTGAAATTAAATCTATATCACTTAACTCTTTCCCAAACGACATTATTTTAGACGGGTCCAATTTGAAAGTACTTACAGACGACAAAATTTATATGGCAAAAATAATGGGATTTGAATCTGATAGTCTAGAAAACATTGAGGGAAAAGGAGAAAATGCTGGTTACCAGAATTTTCTCCTTTTCCCATAATGCTTTCAAAAGGTCTACTTCTCAAGGTAGTTGAAACTAGGTATTTTGTGGTAAAAGAAAGTATATGCAGACGACAATTTAAGTGTGGCTCGATGATGGAACTCGTCTTTGATATGGTAGAAAACATTGTGAGGGAAAAAGGAGAAAATGCTGGTTACCAGCATTTTCTCCTTTTCCCCACAATGTTTTCAAAGGGCTTCTTTGTCAGAGTCGTTGAAACTCGGGATTGTGTGGTAAAGGGTTATAAGGCAGACTACAAAGGTTTAGAAATCAGAAGTTACGATCTTTGCCAAGGGGCACCACTGCAACTATTTGTGTGAAGTTCGTAAATTACATTTTCTTTGAAAAAAGAAATACCATTTGGGCTGGATGACACTTGAATGTTACCCAACACTTCACCAAATGACAAAATTTTAGATTTTTCCAAATTCAAAGCTGTTGCAGACAAGAAGAATAATGTGGCTCAAATAATGAAATTTGTCTTAGAAAGGGCAAAAATCATTCTGAGAAAAGGAGAAAAAGCTGGCTACCAGCATTATCTCCTTTTCCCACAATGTTTTCAAAAGGCATTTTCCTCCAGGGTCTTCAAAACTTAGGATTGTGTGGTAAAGGGTTAATAGTACCTGACAATTTGAGTGTGGTCCAGTAACTTTCCATCTATTTCAACAAGCAACAAACAATTTTTCTAAACTTTAAATTTTCTTTGTCTACAAAATCTTTCCTAGCAAATTTTTATATATATGGACATGATTCATTAAAAGGCAGCTAGGAGCTTAGCTGGCTTTTTTTGAACTTACGCAAATGTGCAAGGGGAGTCCCGAGTTTTTTAATGACTCTGACAAAGAAGCCCTTTGAAAACATGGGGGGGGGGGTATTCAATCCCCCAAACGAGGGAAGAAAACAAATTCTCGCATCCTTGAACTTCAAAAATCGGCTTTGCTGGTACTAATGTTAATCTTCTACAAGACAAAAATCTGCATAATAGTTTAATTTTTTACGTTCATTGGTTTGACATTTTGTACATGTAAATCAGTGTGTTTTTTTTTTTTAAATAAGCATGCACAGGAATTTTGATGTTATGCATTTGCGTACGTGCGTATCCCTGGCTACGCCTGTCAGGACTTTATAAACCTTGCATCAGAAAATAACACCTCAATTAAAAAATATGGCAAAAAAAAGCAACATTTGCTTTCGGATGATAGTAAAATTAGTTGTCTATTGTTACATGTATGTTATAAATCTCCATTTTCTTGTAGAATTTCTTTCAGGGGCGTAGCTGTCTGTATGCAAAAATGCAGTTGTGTACACTTTGCAGAAATTTGGGGTTTTTTTTCCCTACACTTTATTCTAGACTAGCTTTGCCCCTGCTTTTTCACTTTTCCACAGGAATCTCCAAAATAGAAAGCAAACAGAAGCCTTACAGGTCTTATTTTTCCAGCTTTACCAGTGTTAGTTATGACAGGCATTGCCAAACAACAATTTTTCACATTTGTCAAAAATGGAAGTATTTACAAACGACAAATTATATGTGATTGAAATATACGTAATACAACTCTGGAAGGGTAGAAAACATTGTGAGATAAAGAGAAATCCCTGATCACCTGCATTTTTTCTTTTTCCAACATTATTTTCTAAAGCCTTTTTCTATAGGGTAATTAAATTTAGACATTGTTTAGTATAGGGCAAATCCTTTACTACACAATCCCAAGTTTTAATGAACGTAAAGAAGAAGCCTTTTGAAAACATTGTGGGAAAAAGAGAAAATGCTGGAAACCAGCATTTTCTCCCTTTCCCACAATTTTTTTTTACCCTATTAAAGACAAGTTCCATCATTTGAGCCACACTTAAATTCTCGTCTGCATATTCTTTGAATTTGGACAAATCTACAATTTTGTCATTTGGTAAAGGATCAAATTGTCTCTATAACACATCAGCTTCTATATTTACAACTTTCTGCTCCAGTAATTTTAAAATATTAACCCTTTGCCAAATAATCCCAAGGCTTAACAACCCCGAGGAAGAAGCCTCTTGTGAAAACATTGTGGGAAAAGGAGAAAACGCAGGTAACCAGTATTTTCTCCTTTTCCCACAGTGTTTTCTACCTTTCAGAAGTCAATGTCAGCTCAAGCTTGTTGAGTCACATTTGATTTGTCTTCCGCAAATACTTTAAAATTGGACGAGTCTAAAATACTGTCATTTGGTAAAAGGGTTAAAATGGTAGCCTTTACACTATGCAAATTTCTACCTCCTTTTCTTTCACATTAATCCTAAATCAGATTCTCATATTTTGCTTTTTTAACCCTTTACCACATGATTCCTAGTTTAAACAACCCTGAAGAATAATTTTGAAAATGCGGTAGGAAAAGGAAAAAATGATGGTAGCCAGCATTTCTCCTTCTCCAGCAATGTTTTCTATTCTTTTGGAGACAAATCCTATAATTTGAGTCATATTCCCAAGTAGTGTCATTAAATGCTTTCAAAATGGACTGGCCTAAAATTTTATGGTGTGGTAAAGGGTTTATGCCTTACCGGACAACAAAATTTTGAACTTTGAACCCATTTTATAGGTTTTGCAGATGACAAATCAAACATACCTCAAATGAATTATGATAGGAAACTGAAGCTAATACTGGCGACCTGCACTTTTTCCAGTAATGCTCTAGAAAGCCTCCTTCCTTGGGGTTGAAAAAACATGAGATTGTTTGGAAAAGTGTTAATATTCAACAAAATTGTCAAATAAAATTGTTCAGCATGTAATGTAGCCATCCAGTAGTTCAAGTTTTTTATTCCTATTGGTACAAACCACTTGGAATGTCAGCTCTTTTTTTTTTTGAAGTAGGCAATCATCAAAGTCTTTCTGGTTCTAGCTGAGTAAAGTGTAAAAATGCAGAATTAAGAGATCTTACCAGTTTTTTGAAACTCATCTTCCGTTTTGTCAGTCTTCTTCTTGTTCTCTGCATCGGCTTTGGTACACCATCTATATCATCTGCATAGTCAATGTGGTTATTGTTTTCATTTCTAGCAACACTTGAAACAGGTGTTGAGTTCACAGTTCCTGAGGTCCAACTTCCTGAATCTTTGCTAGTTTTAATTGTGTCATTTTCTAAACTTTTTTCTACACCACTTGATTCTATTGGTGAATCATGTGTCTCTTTAGATTTGTTGCCATGACGACGTCTTGGTGGAATGACATAGTTTTGTAGTGTAAAACCAACATTATCAGACTGAATACTGCTTGTGTAAGATCCAGGTTTACTGGCACTATCAGTGTCTTCTATGTTGGTTTTGGCCTTAAGTTTGTCATTTTCCTTAGTGTTATTAGCTGTTGGGAGTGAAGTCTCTTGATTCACTTCTTTGACACTAGGAGACATCTTGGCAGGTGACATATTATGGTTTTGTATCTTTGTATTATTGTTCAGTTTTTCTTGTTCATCTAACAGAGAGTTCACTGGTGAATCCTGTCTGTTTTTGTCTACTATGTCATTCTGAACAACATTGGTGTTACTTCTATCTGCCGAACCTTTTTGTACACTAATTGAACCCTCTTGCTGTATATTTCCAGGCAACTTCTCAGTGGATAAATAACCCTTCAATCCCTGAGTAGGTGTAACTCCTAAGTTTGGAGACAGAACTGTAGGATAACTTGCTCTTTTAGCAGAATACTTCCTGTATGTATCAGTCCCTATCTGGGAATTTCTCCCTCCTCGTGTATCATCAACGAGAGTATCTTGATCATTAAGCGATGGGGAACTTGTATTTCTATTTGCACCAAGACGACTGTATGCGCTTTGATATCGTTCAGAATTTGTCCGACTCACTGGTGTCAATCCAGAACTAGAGATATTTACTCTAGTTGGTGTTGTAAGAGCAGAACTGAGTCTTGTAGAGGTTTTTATGAGTGATCCACCAGAGACAAGTTTAGATCTATGAAGTCCAGTTCCAATCCTGATAGGTGGTGTTTTATACACATTGTTATTTTCACTGGATGTACTTTCACTGGTTTTAATGTCCTTACTCATGTTTGTTGTCTAACAAGGTACTTAACAAGATAGATGTCTAATTTGACACACTAATGGTGACTGAAGCCAGTTGTAAATTCTGATAATAAGACACTGTCAAATCAATCTGTTTCTTTACAGTTTTTCTAATCCTTTCAACCTTAGCTCAAACCACTGTTTAATCTAACAATGCTTAGATGCAATCTCTGATATTTTCGTCCTGTGTTTTACAGAAAAATTCGCATGGTAAGCCAATGTTCCATTCTCCATAAGTTTTCATGCAAAACTTGCTGCTATTTGTTAGAAGTTCATAAACTTACATGTAACTCAATCCTGTCTTTGAGAGTCACAATCAAGATTAATTGACTGATTTTATGGTGTTTATGCCATTTTAAACATTATTTCAGTTATATCACTGTGACAGCTCTCACACTCATGCACGTCCTGGGTTTCACCAGTACTATGCTCGGGTTTGCTCCAGTGGAGTTTTATATTTTCAACATTATTCTAATCATATACAGTAACAGCTAGCATATTCATGTATGTCCTGGGTTTCAACAGTACCAGGCTAGGGCTCTAAAGCGTCTTGCCCAAGAACATAACCACAAAAAACCTGGAGCTTCTGCATTCATATCAAGCATACTTTTTATCAAAAACAAAACTTCAATAAAACATTCAATTCGCTGATAAAGAAATGCATGCTTAACCTTTTCACACAACTGAATCTTATCAGCTAAACTGTCTTTCAGAAGGTCAAGCTTGCAAGTTAACCCTTTTCCATACAGTCCCTAGTTTGAACGACCCTGACAGAGAAGGCTTTTGAAAACATTGTGGGGGAAAAAAGGAGAAAATGCTGGTTACCAGCATTTTCTCCTTTTTCCCCACAATGTTTTCTACTCTTTCTAATACAAATACCATCATTTGAACCATATTTAATGTGTCGTCTGGAAACGCTTTCAAACTGGACCAGTTTA
Organism: Hippopus hippopus; assembly: GCA_946811185.2. Lineage (NCBI taxonomy): Eukaryota > Metazoa > Mollusca > Bivalvia > Cardiida > Cardiidae > Hippopus > Hippopus hippopus. The sequence goes on from OX328109.1 coordinate 3,882,466, forward strand.
AAAATTTGTTGCTTGAAAAAGTGTTAACTCTTACCAAACAACAAAATGTTAGACTTGTTCATATTGAAAGGATTCATAACCAAGGGACCAATGATGGCAGAATGATGAAATTTTACATGTTATATAGCAGAAAACATTACAGGAAAGGGAGAAAATGCTGCTGACCACATTTTCTCCTATTCCCACAGTTTTTTTAAAAGCCCTCTAGCTTATGTACATAAAATCTATGACTTGTTCGTAGAGAGTTAATTTTTTAATGATTATGAACGTTCAAGATGTTACAGTAAACTAACGTGTTGATGCACAATGTACCCATTGATACCACAGTCATTTAACAGTCACCCATTAAAATAGTTCCACTCACACTGCAAATATTTCCATATATAACTGGTTTAAAAACTCCACAAGCTCAGCACAAACTTAAAGCAAAATGAATAAGTAAAGAAAATCATGCTTGTGTGCCTTTTAACCCTTTACCAGACGACAAAATTTTAGCCTTGTCCAAATTGAAAGCATTTGCAGACGACAATTTCAATGTGGCTCAAATGGTGCAATTTTTCTTTGATAGGGTAGAAAACATTGTGGAAAAAGGAGAAAATGCTGGTTCACAGCATTTTCTCCTTTTCCCACAATGTTTTCAAAAGGCTTCTCTCCCAGGGTCGTTAAAAGTCGGCATTGTGCAGTAAGGGTTTAACCCTTAACCTTATAAATAAGTTACATTAAACTTTACAGCCAATAGTCCAATAGTATTGCAATTTCATGTTTAATGAAGTGAAAATATCTCCTTGTAATTGGACATTCTGGATCCAAGATCAGACTGCACATTCTGTGCAGTTTGATCTTGATCTACACTGGCCGCAAAAGCACCTTGAGTCATGCCTGGCAGCCTAAGGGCTAACAAAGCAGGTGATGTTGACAAGTTTTTGCTAAAGTTGAGTCATCAGAATGGACTCTTATGTTAATTAACTCTTCACCAAACGACAAAATTTTAGAGTCATCCAAATTGAAACCATTTGCAGATGACAAATTAAATGTGACCAAAAAATACTAAAATTTGTCTTTGGAAGGTTAGATAACACTGTGAGAAAAGGTGACCAGCATTTTCTCCTTTTCTCACAATGTTTTTAAAATTCTTTTCATTGGGATCGTTAAAACTAGGGATTGTGTGGAAAAGGATTTAATACAGTTTCAACCTTTCACATTACATCATAAACTTAAAATTCTGAACTTACATTTTGTCAAACTTCTTCGTTCTCTGCACTGGAAAGCTTTTGAGAACAGTGTCAAACAGGGAGAAAAAAGTGCGTGTCACAAGTGATTGCTCCTTTTCCAGCAATATGGTTAATATTTTAAGTACCTTTCAAGGTATTTTTTTGTTTGCATAATAAACTAGAGCTGTCACTGAATGTGACTTAATACCCCCGCCAGCGCTTTGACAGAAAAAAGTGTCAAGTTCCAGGGGAGATAATTCCTCAACCAGGAGGAGTTGACACTTGAAAATTGCATCTTGCAAACCTTCAATATATGATCAACATATGTGCAAAGTTTCAATACAATTGAAGGAAAACTGTAGGAGGAGTTTGCGACACAAAATTACTAGTATTTAGTACACAGACGGACACACGGACGGACGGACAGACACACGGACGGACAGACAGGCTGATTCCAGTATACCCCCGAAAACATTCGTTTTGCGGGGGTATAATAACGCGGTTTCCAACATTATTTCAGTTACCAGTATATTGCAAAGGCCAGTATACCTACTCATGTTCTCAAGGAGTATTGTTTTACCAGTACTTCACATAATATTCTTCCCAAGCCACTGCCTGCTTTCCTGCATGACCATCATCAAAATGGCATAAAAAAAAATGAATCCTGTCACAATAACAATCATCAATCCTAGGAAAGAAATTGGTGAAGCAATTCAGGGATAAAATTTAATGACCCTGAGGAACCAGCATTTTCTCCTTTACCCATAATGCTTTCAAAATCTTTCTTTTTAAGGGTCTTCAATCCTTTTCCAAACAATCCTGAATTTTAACGAACCTGAGAAAGAAAGCTTTATGCAAAGAGGAAAAAATGTTGAGAACCAGCATTTTTTTCTCCTTACCCACATTGTTTTCAAAAGACTTAAAAGTCTGGATTGTGTAGAAAAGGGTTAAATCTTTGGGTGGTTTGGTGGTAAAGCATAAAGAAGTTTTATTTTGACACCATCATAATCATAAATCATTTTGTTTTTTGGCTGAGTTAAGCCATATTGCATAACACCCATGCTAATTACCATTAGGTGTACCAGACAGACATTTTAGACCCATCAAATTTAACCCTTTTTCACACAATTTATCCCAAATTATAACAACCCTGAAGCAGAAAGCTTTTGAAAACATTGTGGGAAAAAGAGAAAATGCTGGTAACCAGCATTTTCTCCTTTTCCCATAATGTTTTCTATCCTGACAAAGAACTTCTGTTCATATCACTTATCTCAAGTGTGTGTAAAATACGAAACTTCATAACAGCCATAAGACTGGAAACAAGGGAGATATAATTATGTGAAAAAGCCAAGTAAAAGGGAGAAATCTTTAAATTCTAAAAAGCTTTTTTGCATATATTTGCAGATATTTCATATACTTCTTCAAATATTTCATACACTTCGATCAGAAGATGACATGGTATGTCATGACACTGTTTCACAGTTCTGTGCAGTCTAATCTTTATCTAATTTTGATCAAATCACTGCTCTCAAAATTTAAACATATTTATTTTACATTGATTGCGAACCAAGTTCTAGCAACTTGCATACCGATCTCATTTGATTCTGCTTCCTGGAAACCACCCCAGTACTCATGTTAAACATGTGGGCCAATGAGTAGTCCCAAAGTTGATATCCACTTTTGGGAATAAAATTTTAATTGTGATATGACTGAAATAATGTTGAAAGCTGCATTAAACACCATTGAATCAATCAACCCAGAGCGACAACCATATATGGGTAAAACACTAGAGAACAAAGTAAAAAGATATCTACAGGTTACAGTCAAATTAATGGATCTTGATATTAAAATTATAGGGTTTCAGATGTTGAGTCCATCCCTTCTCCCTAACAAAGTTTGTTTGTTTGTATAGGAGTTTAACTCTTTACCACACAGCATTTTCTCCTTTACCCACAATCTTTTCTAGCCTATTACAAACAAATCTAGTGATTTGAGGCTCATTAAATATTTTGTCATCTGTGAATGCTTTCAATTTGAACCAGTCTAATATTTTACCATGAGAATGTAGTTTAAACAGTTTAGGTCTTATCATGACGGCCAGTGCACCTATGCATGTGTTTCCTGGCTTTCTCACTTTAGTACGGACACTACTTTCTTTCCAGGCCACTGATTACTTTCTTACATGCACCAGAGGTGAGAGGCAAAAATCGCCAAAAAGAAAGTTTGCCTCAACCAGGTCATGAGTCCGAAATGCTAAATACTGAGCTATCTGGAGGGGCCCTTGACACTAACATTGGCCTACGGAACAAGCTATTTCCCGTCAAGATTGTTACTTTCTAAATTTCTTACAAGACAACAAAATTTTAGTCAAGTTAAAGACCTGAAGCAGATAAAAATTTAATTGGAGTCAATTACATAATAAGATTAGTCCTTGAAGAAAAAAAACATTGTGGAACACAGGTGAAAATGCTGGTTTCAAACATTTTCTCTTTTTTCAGCAATGTCCTTAACCATTTGTCAGAAAATACCAACTTTTAATAACCCTTAGGAAGGAGGCTTTTGAAAACATTGTGGGAAAAGGAGAAAAAGCTGGCAACCAGCGTTTTCTCCTTTTCCCGTAATGTTTTCTACCCTATCAAGGCTAAATTTTGTCATTTGGTCCGCCTTTCGTCGTCTGCAAGTCAATTTGGATCAGTCTAAAATTTTGTTGTTGAGTAAAGCGTTAACCCTTTACCATACAATCCCAATTTAAACAATCCAGAGAAAAGATGCTTTTGAAAACATTGGGGAAAAGGAGAAAATGCTGGTAACCAGCATTTTCTCCTTTTCCCACAATTTTGTCTACCCTATCATTGAAAAATTTTGACATTGGAGACACTTTTAATTTGTTATCTGCAAATACTTTCAATTCGGTCAAGGTGAAAATTTTGTTGTTTGGTAAAAATTTAAAAGCCTTCTTCATCGGGGCCATAAAAACGTGTGATCTTTTGGTAAAAGGTAAAGATCAGTATCCTGCAGGGACACTTAAATTCTTTATTAAATTTGATTTAAAACCAGACCTTGTGGATCAAAGAAATAGCTGCCACAGTAGCAAAATATAGGCAACTAACATAAACCCTTTATAACACAATTCTGAGTTTTAGTGGCCCTAGGGAAAAGACTTTTAAGATAATACAGAGAAAATGGTGGTTACCAGAATTTTCTCTCTCTCCCACAATTTTTTTATGCAGTCATCACATAATTATGGATCCATAAAATCCATTTTGTCTATATAACATTAGACTGAATCATGAACTAGATTGGTACTTTGACAAGCAGAAAATTTACCAATTTAAAAAAAATTTCACCCAGGTCAGCCTGCGGCGATAGTTCTTGCAGATTCATTAAGCCCCCTTTTCACAGACCATGGCTCAAATATTTTAAGCAAAATGATAAATGAGAGAGGACATTTGACTAATGATTTGTTTATACAAGGTGTTCCATCTATCTTTAAGGACACACTGTCCCCTATAGGCCAGCCGGGGTATTTGATTGATTGATTGTATGGTGTTTAACGCCATTTCAACATTATTTCAGTTATATGGCGGTGGACAGTGCTACTGTCCATGCTTTCCTGGACTTTCTTTTATCAGTACTCTGCACAACATTCTTTCTAAGCCACTGGCTGCTTTCCCATATAACCATCGAAGAAATAGCAGTCAGCGGTGAGAGAGGAATGAATCCTGTCACAATGACTATCATCAATCTTTGGAGAGAAATTGGCTGAGCCGGGGATTGAATCTGGAACCCTGTTCTCAAGTCCTGTACGCTACTGACTAAGCTATTGGGGCTCAACAGCCGAACTGGGTAGCTCAGTGGTTAGTGTATCTGACTTGTGACCTAGTGTTTGTGAGTCTGATACCCAGTTGAGGCAAACTTTCTTTCCAGTAATTTTTTTTGCCTCTCACCTCTGAGGCACTGAGAAAAGTAGTCAGTGACTTGGAAAGAAAGTTGTGTCAGAACTGTTGTAAGAAGGTCAGGAAACACATGCATAGGTGAACTGACTGCTGTGATATGACCTAAGCTGTTAAAACGGCATTCAACTCCAATAAAATCCAACTCTGACCCCTATACTTGACCCAAAGTCCTGCATGGCTCAGTGGTAAAGTGTTGGACTCCTAACATGGAGGCCACAAGTTCGAGTCTCACAGGACGCACTGAGTTATTTTGTGCGAGTGTCCTTGGGCAAGACATTCTGAAGCCCTGGCCTAGTACTGGTGAAACCCAGGAAATAGTTATGTGAGCTGTTGCCGTGATATGACTGAAATAATGTTGAAAGCGGCATAAAACACCATTCAATCAATCAATAAACCTATACTTGATCATTGTATGCTAATGGGTAACTACCTTCTGAGCAAAGCCTGGTGGTGCATTTGGTAGTGTTCAGTACTTGAAAGCAGGGTGTTGCTGGTTCAAATCCAGAGCTCAGCCAATTTCTGTCCAAGGATTGATGATAGTCATTGCCACAGATTCATTCCTCTTTCATCAATGATTGTTTCAACAATGGCTTTGAGGGAAAGCAGCTAGTGGCTTGGGAAGAATACTGTGCAAAGTACTCGTAAAAGAAATTCCAGGTAAGCATGGATAGGTGCACTGGCTACCACTATGGGGGAAGAATATTGTGCCAAGTACTGGTAAACGAAGGATAGATGCACTGGCCACCACCATATAACTGAAATAATGTTGAAAACAAATTAGATTACACAATAAATGCTGGGGAATTTTGGCCGAGAAGAACCTTGTAAATGCAAAATTTTAGGTTCTTTTCTTGAAAGTGAAAAAGCCAGTTTTACTTCTTTGGCAACCATTGAGGACTCTTGAATGTTTTGCAAAGACATTTTGACCTTAACAACCTTGACTTTCAAATAATTCTGATTGACTGAAATTACGTTTGTCATTTAAATAACTCTTTCCCACATGACAAAACTTTAGATTCAACCAAATTGAAAGCATGTGTAGATAACAAAATAAATCTAACTCAAATGACAATTTCTGTTTTTTAAAGGGTAGAAAACATTGTGGGAAAAGAAGAAAATGCTGGTTACCAGCATTTTCTCCTTTTCCTACCATGTTTTCAAGAGCTGTCTTCTTTCAGGGTTGTTAAAGTTCAGGACTGTGTAGTAAAGGGTTAATAGAAGTAAAGGGTGTCAATTAACAGTACCTGCTCCCAAACGATACTTACTAATTTAATTAGCATTGCTTCTGATAGACAATAAAATGGGTAATTTCACTCTGTCTGTTACATAAAAGATAAAGATAAAATGAACAAGAGGCATCTAAAGGCCCTTCATCGCTCACTTTAATAACAATTCTTTCCTTGTTTACATGTTTATGGACACTTTAAAGGAGAATTCACCAAGATTTTGACCAAAAACTTTTTTTGGGGTAGAAAGTTGATATTTCAATCAAAAAGCTATAAGGATTTGTCTATTTACCATTTGATGGGGAAAAAATAGGGCTGGGGAAAGTTGCCTCCAGTAGGACTCAAATCTGTTTCCTTCAAAACCAGTGTCTGCAACTTTACCAATACCACAGGAAGCTACATTTAGCTAAATGTAAGTACCATTAGACTTTCTTTAATTCTTGAACATCTTTTTGTTATTTATTTATCTACATTGATTGATCTTCGATTTATTCTGACCTATGCTGACCTGAAAGGCAACTTACACAGTTGTTAAAGGTACTTTTAACAGTTAACTAAACCTTTCACAACTATATGAATGCCTTTGGTGCCAACATAGATAAAGATCAAAATGTGCAGTCTGATCTTTGATTTGCACTGTCGACTTTGCTTTGTCATTTTGATCCAAAGCAACCGTAAAATTCATATTATCTGGATTTTATTTCAAAACTGAAAATGTCTGTTGCAACTTCATTGGTGCTCTAAGTGTTTACCCTCTCCCACATGGCAACCAGCATTTTCTCAATTAACCACAGTGTTTTCAAAAGTCTTCTTTCTTTTGGGTCAGGATTGTTTGGTACAGAGTTAAATCCAGTTTGTGTCAATACCTCATACAATTTACTCTTCTGGGTGTCAAATGAATGGAATAGATGTAAGCATAAGCACAGAAAGTGATTGCATATGTTCTCTTCTACAGTCAGTTTTGGTCAGAATAATTCATGAAATATTAGACAACAGATACCCAAGATCTGACTGCATGCTTGGCATTAATTGATCATGGACTCTCCATCCTGCAAAAAGTACCTAAGGGTTATTTTTACTACTGTATGGATTAAAGATTTTTATCTTCTTATAAGCTAGGCATTTCACATTATGTCATGACCAATAATTCCTTTTAACCCTCTATCAAACAATCCTAAACTTTAACAATCTGGATGAAGAAGGTTTTCTAAAAACATTGTGGGTATAGGAGGAAATGCTGGCAACCAGCATCTTCTCCTTTTACCACAATCTTTTCTGTCCTTCTTTAGAAAAATCACATCATTTGTATGAAATCTAAATTGTTGTCTGCAAAATGCTGTTAAATGCAAATGCCTTCACTTTTGTTGAGTCTAAATTTTTTTTGACTGAAAAAGTCTGTTAAGCTTTAACCATACAACAAAATTTTAGAATTACCGATATTGAAAGCATTTGCAGATGAAAAGTTAAGCATGGGCTCAAACGATAAAATTTAACTTAAAAGAGCAGAAAACATTTCTGGATACAGGAGAAAATACAGGTTACCAGCTTTTTCACCTTTTCCAAAAATGTTTTCAAACGCCTTTATGCTCACAGACATTAAAACATGTGAATGTTTGGAAAAGGGTCAAAACTCATTCATAACTGTAAAGATTTTGGATTCTTCCCAATCACAAGCTTAACTGCGTATCAATCTTTAAATACCATACATAACTAAGTTGCTTTTAACTGCTTTTGTAAATGGAGTAGATTGAGATTGGATTGCACAGAATGTGCAGTCTAATCTTGGGTGAACACTGTCCATTTTTTTTTTTCTGTAAAATTGATATTAATAATCTCAATATTATACACCTTCAGCTTGATTTGTCAAATATGACCCATTCAATAAACAATTAGCTAGGAAAGATGAAACACTGGTTCATATGGAAAATTATTAATTTTGAGCAGTTGCTCTGTTAACAGTTACCAAACACTCCCATGTTTTAACAACCATGAAGAAAAAGGCTTTTCAAAACATTCTGGAAAAAGGGAATAATGCTTTGAACAAGCATTTTTTTCCACAATGTTCTCTAACCTTACAAAGACAAATTCCATCATCTGAGTCACATTCATTTGCCATCTGCAAAACACTTTCAATTTGGACCAGGCTTGTGTTAATGCCTCAGCAGATGAAAAAAATATAAACATATCATAATTGCAAGCATTTGCAGATGAATGATGAAATTTGTATAAGATGGTAGAAAACATTATGATAAAAGAAGAAAATGCTGATTACCAGCATTTTCTCTCAATTTTTTCAAAAGGCTTCTTTTTCAGGGTTATTGAAACTCTAAATTGTGTGGTTAGGAGTTAATTACCCATCTACAAAAACATTAGAAAAAGATACCCTCTTCTCTAATAGGATTCATCCGTCTCTCACCACCTATCATTTTTTCAACAGTAACTATGCTGAAAAGCAGCCAGTAGCTTTGGAAAAATGCCTTGCAAAGAACTGGTAAAAGAAACTCCAGAAAAGCATGGATAGGTGCACTGGTTGCTGCAATGTAACTGATACAATGTTGAAAACAATGTTAATAAACACCATACAAACAATCATACAAATAGACCATATAAAGGCAAAACGTTGAAAAGGATGCACAAAAATAAATGAATTATCTAACCTCAAGGGCTATACTAGCTAATAGATAAAAAAATGTTCACGCTCAATTTTTTTCACACACTGTGATCATTTATAATTTCCTCGTCATCAAATGAAACACTAAGATGTTCCAGGTCAAATGACATTGGACACTTTTTGACACTTTTTTTACGATCCACACACAGTAAATACAGTGTTGTAACAATTTCAGCTTCAGTACGAATACATTATTCGCAAGGATATTTATAGCATCTCATATAACACAGGAGCAGCATCCAATTACGGCGATAAACAGTTTAGTTTCCCTTTTATGGTCAATTTTCTCCCTTCACTACTGCGTTCTCAATAAAAATATACCAGAATACACTATATATTAAACCCTTACCACCTGACACAATTTTAGACATCAAAATTGACGGTATATATTTGCATGCAACAAATTTTGTGTGGCTAAACTGATGTGATTTGTGAGTAAAAGGGTAGAAAACATTGTGGGAAAAGGAGAAAATGCTGATTACCAGCATTTTCTCCTTTTCCCACAATGTTTTCAAAAGCCCTTTCTATAAGGGTCATCAAAAGTCTGGATTGTGTGGAAAAGGACTAAACCTTTGTCTGAATAGGTGAACACAAGATTTCACATCAAAGCAAGGATAAAAAATTTACAGTAATATTCCATTCAACGAAAATGAACATAAAATTTAAATCCAATAAATGCACGTTCCCTCCAGTCTGATCTTGATCAGACTTTGTCTATAATAAACATGTCATTCTGTCATGAGTGGGTAAAGCGTTAAGCGATAAATGATATGTTAACAGGTAAAGAAGTCGGTGTAGCGTAACAAAATAATAAACAGTTGGACTTCTGATGGCTCCTGTGCCAAACCATATACACTGTAGTACTATATGATAACCAATATGAACATTTTCATCATTAAAAAATGTTGGAAAAGCAGCCATTACAGTGAAGAAATCAGTGCAGTAGTTGGACATGGAAATTATTTGCATATCAATCTTAAACTCAACCCTTTACCACACAATCAAAAGTTTTAAGGACCCAACATTAAAAATATTGTGGTAAAAGAAGAAAATGCTGGTAACCAGCATTTTCTTCCTTTCCCACAATGTTTTCTGCCCCTTTACTCACAGATCAATCAATCGAGCCACATTTAATTTGTTGTCTTCAACTGCTTTGAATTTGGACCGGTCTAAAATTTTGTTGTATGGTAAAGAGTCCATGTACCTATGTCACTTTGTTGCCCTTTCGATGCCAGTCTGTTTAAGTCTGCATATCAATCTTTGTTCTAAAGACAATTTTCTTCTTGCACCACACAAATCAGACTTTTTATACACTAAGACAAAAGACAACTTTTGAAAAAAAGTTGTGGGAAAAAAAGGCAAAGTGCATGTTTCAGGTAACTGCTCTTTTCGTCTCTATGTTTTAGTATCTCCAAAACAGAAAAATCTACTAGTTAAAACTAGAATTGTCACTGAATGTGACTTAATACCCCCGCCAGCGCATTGAGAGAAAAAAGTGTCAAGTTCAAGTGGAGATAATTCCTCAACCAGGAGGAGCTGACACTTGAAAATTGCGTCTTGCAAATCTTCAATATATGATCAATATATGTGCAAAGTTTCAATACAATTGAAGGAAAACTGTAGGAGGAGTTTGCGACACAAAATTACTAGTATTTTGTACACAGACGGACACACGGACGGACGCACAGACAGACAGACAGGCTGATTCCAGTATACCCCCGAAAACATTTGTTTTGCAGGGGTATAACTAGTCTTGATATGCCTGTACAATATTATTTGATAAAGAACAGTAACTCTTTATTCGCATTTGATTAAAAAAATTGAGTTATCTTTCATAAACACTTCTAAACCTATAATTACCCTGCTTTTCAAAACAATCCCAAGTTTTAACAACCTTAAGGTAGAAAGCTTTTGATACTGTTCAGAGAAAAAAGCAAAAGCTGATTACCAGCATTTCCTCCTTTTCCCTTAATGTTTTCTACCATTTCAAAGACAAATTCACATGTACTTCCTTTTTTCCCTTAATGTTTTCTACCATTTGAAAGACAAATGGCATCCTTTGGGCCACATTAAATAGTCTGTCTGCAAATACTTTCAATTTGGACCAGCCTGAAATTTCATTGTTTGATAGCGGGTTATCCTGAAGATGACTCTAAAATCATCTCTGAATGATTACTAGTCTGTATCAAGGCTAATAACATTTGTACAACATGAAAGTGCTATGACAAGAGGAATTTTTTTTAACTCTTTAACACACAATCCTGAATTTTAACGACCCCGAAATTTAAAACTTTTAAAAACATTATGGGAAAAGTAAAAAATGCTGGCAACCAGTATTTTCTCCTTTTTCCACAATGTTTTTTACTCTTCCAGACACAAATTCAATCATTCGAGCCACATTTGTCACTCTGCAAATGGTTTCAATTTGAGCAGGTGTAAAATTTTGTAGTTTGGTTTAGAGTTGAAAGGGAACAGCAATTTCTCCTTTTGCCACAGTATATACAAAAAAATGTCTGCTGCAAGACTTTTAACCCTTTACCAAACAACAAAGATCTAGATTTGTCCTTACTAAAAGCATTTGCAGATGGCAAATTTTTATGTGTCTCAAAGGTTCAAATTTGTCTTTGATATGATAGAAAACATTGTGGTGATATGGTAAAAAACATTGTGTGAAAAGAAGAAATTGCTGGTAACCAGCAATTTTTCTTTTTCCTACAATATTTTCAAAAACCCTCTTCCTCAGGACCATCAAAACATGGGATTGTTTGTTAAAGGGGCTAAGGGAAAGTGATGGCAAACTACTCACATCTGTTCCCGGCAAACATGGCCTCGTGTCTGTCATCATGCCTGCAAAGAAACATAATAAATCATAATAAGCATAAACATACAGTATCTCTTGCTGATGATTTTTTTTTGTTGCAGAAAACTTTTGAAAACATTGTGGCAAAAGGAGAAAGTGCTTGTGGTATAGAACTGAGTGGTATTATAACAATTTTCAAATAGTTTCACCCTTCATTATTTCTATTGTTACTTGTCTAACTCTTTGTCATATAACAGAATTTTAGACTTGTTCATACTAGCTATATTTACTGATGACTGATAATTTGAAGCCTGGGTAAAAATAATTATCAAATTTGGCAAGAAAAAAAAAGTGAGATATGGAGAAAATGCCATTAGCCAGCTTTTTCTCCTTTTCCAACAATTTTTCTACCCTTTCAAAGACAGAAATCATCATTTAGGCAACATCTAATTTGTCATCTGCAAATGCTTTCAATTCAGTCCAGTCTAAAATTTTGTCGTTTGGTATAGGGTTAAATCTACATTTTTTTTTCCTTTTTCGTCAGAATTACGGGAAATTGAGTCCCAGACAGCAACCAGTCTGATAAATGCAACAAGATATTGATTTTTGGTATGAAAATATAACATTACATTATTTTGGCACAGAATTTCCCTGTAGAAATCTTTTCTGCTGTAGTTGCATATTTTTTCTTCTCTTCCAACAATGGTATCTGGTATGTAGGCCTATTTTGACACTTACTTTACCAATATTTGACTGATTATATGGTGTTTAATGCCATTTTCAACATTATTTCAGTTATATTATGGAGGCCTGTGCACCTCTCCATTCTTTCCTGGAGTTTCTTTTTACCAGTACTCTGCACAATATTCATGCCAAGGCACTGGATGCTTTCCCACATAACCATCATTGAAACAATGATCAGCGGTGAGAGAGGAATGAATCCTGTCCCAATGAGTATTATCAATCCTTGGAAAGAAAATGACTGAGCAGGGGATGGAACCAGCAACTTCCTGTTATCAATTGCAGTGTACAATGGTCAGCTAGGAAAGAAAAATGAATTTTGTTGCAATGACAATTGTCAATCCGCCGAAAAAAAAAACTGACCTAGCTTCAGATTTGAGCAAGCAATCCCCTGCCTTCAAGCCCTATATGTTACCATCTTAGTTACTGGGCTCAATGGATAAGTATATGCACAGGAAAATATGGTACGGTCCCACAGTTTCCCTCCCAAGCCACTGGCTGCTTTCCAGCATAACCATTGTCTAAACAATGATCAGAGTGCAATAAATACCATCAATTCTCAGAAAAAAATTGGTCAAGCAGGGAATTTGAACCAGCGACCCCCTGTATGCAACCGACTGCCCTTTTGGGTTCATCAAAATACAACAGGGGAGTCAGCAAAATTCAAATGAGCCATGCTCTGTGAAAAGGAGTTTCAATGATTTTGCAAACAGTATTGGCCCAGGTTAACCTGTGCAGTTCGCACAGCCTGACCTAGGTCAAAATTTTATGCTATTGGTCAATTTTCTGTGTGTCCATGGACCAGTCTATCTTATGATTCAGTCTGTTGTTAGACAAAATGGATTTTAACTCTTTACCAAACGACAAAATTTTAGACTTGTCCAAATTAAAAGCATTTGCAGGCGACAAAATAAACCTGACTCAAAAATCGAAACTTGACTTTAGAAGAGTAGAAAACATGGTGGGAAAAGGAGTAAATGCAGGTCACCAGCATTTTCTCCTTTTCCCACAATGTTCTCGGAAGGCTTCTTCCTCTGGGTCGTAAAAACCAGGGATTGTTTGGTAAAGGGTTAAGGATGCATTACTATGTGATGACTGGCTTAGTATAATGCATCAAGGTCATGCATTAAACCCCCTTTTTCCATAGCACAAATCACATGCTTTCACCTTTGACATTCTAGAATTTTGTCATTTGGTAGAGAGACTGAACAAAATCAGTTATCTGCATGGTGCAATTTGTTCATAAACTGTCTTTGAAAGGGTAGAAAAAATTGTGAGAAAAGAAATTTTTTCCTTTCCCCACAATGCTTTCAAATGCCCTCTTCCTCACAGTCATATAACCCTTTACTACACAATCTTGGGTTTTAATGTCCCTGAGAAATAAAGCTCTTGGAAACATTAATTTTGTGGGCATAGGAGAAAATGCTGGCAACCACTATTTTGTACATTTCACACTACTACAGCTCATATGGTTTGTACCAATTTCAAATTTGACGTCTGCATTTGCTTTTAAACATTTATTGTTTGGGAAAGGGCTAAACTCAGATTATTTGTTAAGACTTTACCAAACTACAGTTTTGGACTTACTGAAATGGAAAGCATTTGAAAATATATAGAAATAAATGTGACTCAAAATTTTGGACTTGCCAAAATTGAAAGCATTTGCAGATGATCAACAAATTCAATGTTATTATAAAAATTATTTCTATCTTTCAAAGGCTAGAAAATATTGTGAGAAAAGATGAAAATGCTGGTTACCAGCATTTTCTCCTTTTCCTAGAATGCTTTCAAAGCCTTCTCAATAAAGGGTCATTAAAACTCAGAATTGTTTGGCAAAAGCTTTAAATCATTACCACACAATCCCTACTTTTGACGACCCTGAGAAAGAAGCCTTTAGAAAACATTGTGGGAAAAGGAGAAAATGCTGGTAACCAGCATTTTCTCCTTTTCCCACAATGTTTTCTACCCTTCACAAATCAAATTTCAAATTTTGATTTGTCACAAGATCAGATGTTTTTTTTTTCCCAGATTGTTTTAAAAAGCCTGCTGCTACGGTGTTGTTAAAACTCAAATATTGTGTGGTAAAAAGTTAAAAGGTTAAAGTCCAAACCTTACTGTATCCACTCACAATTATCATCATTCCAAACTAGCACAATAATATAACATTTCTGCTCTTTGATACAAGGTCAGAGTTTTTTTTTCCTTTTCCAAAAATGTTTTCAAAAGCCCCCTCCATTAGGGTCCTTTTAACTCAGAATTGTTTTGCAAAAGCTTAAGTCCAAACTTTATAGTATCCAAAAGCAATAATCTCCCATCATTCCAAACTGACAATAATACTATATTTCTGCTCTTTGTTACAAGATCAGATTTTTTTTTCCTTTTTCCAGAATGTTTTCAAAAGGTTTCTAACACATGGGTGCCGAGCCCCGGTAGCTCAGTCAGTAGCATACAGGACTCAAGAACAGGAAGGCACTGGTTTGATCCCAGGCTCGGCCAATTTTTTTCCAAGGATTGATGATTATGCATCGCAACATGATTCATTCCTCCCTTGCCACTGATCATTGTTTCCATGATTGTTATGTAGGAAAGCAGCCAGTGGCTTGGAAAGAATATTGTGCGGAGTACTGGTAGAAGAAACTCCAGGAAAGCACAAATAGGTGCATTGACTGCTGCGATAGCAATATAACTGAAATAATGTTGAAAACAGCTTTAAACATCATACAATCAATCAATCAATACCACATGGGTGTTAAAACTCAGGATTGTGTGGTAATGGATTTAAAATCCAAACCTTATAGTATCAAACACAAATTATCCAAGCACAAATTATCTTTATTCGAAACAAACACAATAATACAAATTTCTGCTGTATGCCACAACATCCAATCTACAGAAACAAACAATAAAACACAGCCGTAGTAAAGATAATTAGACAGATTGGATTGAAAGCACAAGAAGCGGAGGCTTTGACACTCCGAAAAAGTCTTAGAGGAAAATCCTTATTGATTTCCCTTCCTGTGTCCTACTTGACTGGTACACTTTTGTGGACTAGTTACACTTCACAATGCATTCTGCCGAGCCCCTGTAGCGTTGTTCGTAGCACACAGGACCTGTATTCACCAACCATTCTCAAGAATATCCTTAGTCTTATTCTTCAACATTTTCCAAATTTTAAAGTAACACAACTTCTAACTGGATAAACCAAATGGTTTACCCAATTAGAAGCTGTGTTACTTTAAAATTTAGAAAATTCTAGAGAAAAAGACCAAGAATTGCATTAAGAAAGGTTGGTGAATACGGGCCCAGGACCTGAGAACTACAGGATCACTGGTTCGAATTCCAAGCTCTGCCCATTTCCAGCTCTGCCAATAGCCTGGTTGGTAGTGTGCAAGACTTAGACATGAGGGTTACTGGTTCGAATCCCCTGGTCCGCCAATTTCTCTCTGAGGACTATTGATAGTTGTTGCAACAAGATTCATTCCTCTCTTACTGCTAATCGATAGTGTATAGGACATAAAAATAGGAGGTTGCTGGTTCAAATCCCCAGGCCAGCCAATTTCGTTCCAATGATTTATGATAGTCATTGCAACAGAATACATTCTTCTCTCACTGCTGATCAATGCTTCGATGATGGTTATTGGGGAAAGCAGCTAGTGGCTCGGGAAGAATATTGTGTAAAGTACTGGTAAAAGAAAATCCAGGAAAGGTGCACTGGATGAAAGGATGTCAAATTTGTCTCAATAAAGTGAGAAAGACAGCTTATCAAAACAATGTAGGAAAAGGAGGAAATGCTAATAACCAGCATTTACGCCTTTTTCAAAGAATTATTTCTGACCTTTGACAGACCATAACCATCATTTGAGCCTCATTTTATTTATCACCTGCAAAGGTTTCCATATATTTGACGCGTCTGAAATTTTGTTGTCTGGTTTAGAGTTCAATATATAGAGTTTATTTCACCAGCTTGTGGTTAATATGGGGAAATATTTGCCGAAAAAGGGAAAGGTATGCGAAAATAACGAGTGCCGTAAGGCAGGAGTTATTTTCGCGGATCTTTCCCTTTTTCTGCAAATATTTCCCCATATTAACCATAAGCTGATGAAATAAATTATATATTATATTTCCTCTGATTATTTTGTCAACGAATGCCACTTTTAAAACTTAAAAACTTAAAAAAACTTGAAAAAGTAGTTCCAGATTTTTGGCAGGAGGAAAATATTCACTGTGACGGGGAAATAATTCCCCCCAGCTTAAATTATGTCATTTCTTTACCCATAACATTTCCAAACGACAAAATTTTAGACCAGCGGAAACTGAAAACATTAATTTTGCAGACAACAAATTACAATAAAAATAATACATGTTATTCAAACACATAAAATCTTTATTTCAAAGGGTAGAAACATTGGGGTTACCAGTATTTTCTCCTTTGCCCACAATGTTTTTTAAAGTCTTCTACTTCCAGGTCTTTGAAACTATGGTGGTAAAAGGTTAAGTCTCTGCCACATAATCTCAAGTCTTAACAACACTAAGAAAGACAGGTTTCAAAAAAGTTGTTGGAAAAGGAGAAAATATTGATAAAAAGCTTTTACTCCTTTTTTTGAAAAGTGATTTCTACCCTTTCACAGAGCCTCATTTCACTTGTCATCCGCAAACGCTTTTAATCTGGACAAGTCTAAAATCTAAGTTTTTGACAAATGGTAAAGAGTTGAGCATAAAATCCTTATCTTTGGAACAATTAAGTATTCTGGAGTCATAAATTTCCTGTAACTCGGGCTTTAACAATACAAACTCCTTTAACCCTTTACCACACAATCCCGACTTTTAACGACCCTGAGGAAGAAACCTTTTGAAAATGTTGTGGGAAAAGGAGAAAATGCTGGTAACCAGCATTTTCTCCTTTTCCCACAATGTTTACTAACCTTTCAAAAATGAATTTCAATTTTTGAGTAACATTTATTTTGTCGTCTGTAAATGCTTTCAATTTGGACAAGTCTAAAATTTTGTCGTTTGGTAAAGAGTTAGATTGATTTTATTTCCTTTCCTTGCTAGTAGTTTCTGTCCTTCAGTTGAATAAGTTTTATGAAACTTCCAAGCCGATAGTAAAAACCCAAATTATGCTAGATCTATTTCAAAGTTTTTTTTTTTTGGAGAAAAATACCTCCGTATCGGGCAGTGTAGATCCAAGATAAGCCTGCATGTTCTGTGCAGTCTGATCTTGATCTACACTGTCCGCAAAAGGTCAGGGAGTCTTGCTTAGCAGCCTTAACGTTAATGTCCTTGGTTTGAAATATAATCAAGTGGTCCTTGAGATTCTTCTGCAGCAGACGCCAATAATGACACCATCGTTGTATTACAAGGCAAATTTAACTCTGTAGCAGACGACAAAATTTTAGGCCAAGTCCAAACTGAAAGCATTTGCAGACGACAAATTAAATGTTACTCAAAACATGAAACTTGATTTTCATGGGGTAGAAAACATGTGGGGCATGGAGAAAATAGTGGTTATCAGCATTTTTTGCTTTTTCCACAATGTTTTCAAAAACTTTTTTTCACAGGTTCATTAAAAGTCTGGATTGTATGGTGATGGGTAACTCTTTGTCAAAATTACTCTTTGTCAAAATTAAAGGCACTTGTAAATATGGGGGTTTTTTTGCAAATGTTAATACATGTACCAAAAACGGGTTAGCTTTAATCTATTTACCAAATGATTCAGAATTTATATGAAGCTAAGAGAAAAGGCTTTTGAAAACATTGTGAGAAGAGTGGAAAATGCTGACCAGCATTTTCTCTTTTCCCCACTATGTTTTCTTCCATTTCGAAGACATAAATCATACTTTGAACTGCAGTTACTCTTGTTGAAATTGAAATGGACTATTAGCACTTTGACTAATAACAATAAATGAAACATATATTTACATGGATGTACTTTCAGTATGACAATACACAGTTCCGACTTGTATTTGCAATTTCAGGTTGCCTGTTACCGATCTTGTATTTGCAATTTCAGTTTGCCTGTCTCCAACTCTTACTTGCAATTTCAGTTTGTATTGTTTTACCAGAATATCCCAGAGAACAATTCAAAAAGTAGGTCAAGATCAGAATGCACCGTCTGTGCAATCAAGTCTTAATCTACATTTTCAGCTTAAACACCTTACCTTCCCTTTTCATATTGAGAATTAGTTACCAACCATTGCACAAAACTTGCAGTTTCACATTTTGACCTTTAAGACTGCCTTCACAATTTGAGTTACTTAGTGGAAAAGTATAGATCAAGGATCAGACTGCATAAAATGTTCAGTCTGGTCTTTGGTCTATACTGTTGGCTTGCTCTGACATTCTGAACAAAAAGCAACCTATTAGTTGAAATATTGAGGATAGGGCACACTAATGGGATTCGTGTAACATCACCTTTCATCGCCAAAATCATACGGATTCGGCTAAGACTCGGGTAATCCATAATCGATGTATATCAGCGTATATCGGCCGATCGATTCGGATAATTGGAGTCTTAGCCAAATCCGTACTTTTTTTCGGTGATGAAAGGCCATGTCACAAGAATCCCATTAGGGTGCCCTATCCTTAACCCTTTACCAGACGACAAAATTTTAGCTCTGTCCAAATTGAAAGCATTTGCAGACGACAATTTCAATGTGGCTCAAATGGTGCAATTGTTTATTGATAGGGTAGAAAACATTGTGGGAAAAGGAGAAAATGCTGGTTACCAGCATTTTCTCCATTTCCCACAATGTTTTCAAAAGGCTTCTTTCCAAGGGTCGTCAAAAGTCGTCATTGTGTGGTAAGGGGTTAAAACAAACTGAAAATGTCCTTTATGTTTATTTAGTGCTCTATGGGTTAACTTCCTTTTGGTTGGCACCCTTTCCTTCCCAGACATACAGACACTTGTAATCAACAATTTCCCCTTTTCCCACATTATTTACAAGGTAATGAAATAAGAAAATTTTCCATTCATCCACAGGTTTGTCATTTATGCCTTTTTTAAGAGTTCTTGAAATGTCTGAAGATAGCTTGTGATGTACTTTGAAACTTACAGGTGAATTCACAAGATGACCACTTTGTTAAAAAAGAAATCATATGACGTAATAAATACAGCTAAAAGCATATAATTTAAATATATCATTTGCGAAAGAAAGTTCTTACAACTTCTACTTATCACTCTCGATGACTGCCTGCTGGAAACCTTAACTGGTGTTTGCGCTGTAATGCAGGTTAACAGGTTCTAAAGGTTGACTCTACCCATCATTGGATTCAAAACCTGGAGGTGTGAGAGGCCAACGCTCTATCCCTACGCCACTGTCTCCAACAAGCAAAGAATTTGTCTCTGGTAAAGTAGTGAACATAGTAGAAGGAGAAAAAACTGGTAATCAAAAGGCATTTCAAAATGCCTCTTCTTCACCTGGGTCATTTGGACATGGAATTGTTTGAAAAAGAGATTAAAGACCAGGCTACATTTTCTGTGCAGTCTGATCTGGTCTTCACTATCTACCTCAGCAATTGAATCCTTGTTCAGAAATAAGCACTACAAAGCGTAACTCTACACCAAACAGTCTCGACTTTTGACATTCCTGAGAAAGACAGCTTTTGAAAATGTGGGAAATGGGGAAAATGCTGGAAACCAGCATTTTTTTTCTTTTCCCACAACATTTTCTAACCTTTCAGAGACAAATCTAATCATTTAAAATTACATTTAATTTGACGTCTGCAAATTCTTTCAATTTGGACAAGTCTAAAATATTGTCATTTGATAAAGAGTTAACAAATGACAGGGCTAGTAAGAAAAAGTATGAAAAAGTAGCAGTATCTTTCGTAATGAGACTGCTTACCTACATCAAGGTACGGAATTCCTCGAAAATCACTAAAACTTGATATAAAACCTTGGCTGTCCCAGCATGCTGAAGATCACCAAACAGCAAGACTTAATGCTGCCAATCAACAGTTTTATCAAATGATCTTTCACCCCAAACAATAAGCCATTTAATTTCCTTTCTGTTACAAAGAAATAAACACATAATCCATGGGTCCTATTAAAATGCACATGACAAAAATATATTTTCCTTGTATACTCTTTGGCCAAGCCTTTCCCCTCCATGAGTGCCCCATAGATGTCTGCATAGTATTCAATATGTAACCGATTTGTTTGTTTCATTGTACTAGAGTTAAAAGCAGTTTTAACAGTTAAGGTCATATCATGGCAGCCAGTACACCTACGCATGTATTTCCTGACTTTCTAACACCAGCTCTGACACAACCTTCTTTCAAAGCCACCGACTACTATCTCACATGCATCAGGGCTGAGAGGCGAAAAATCGCTCGAAAGAAAGTTTGCTGCAACTGGGTATCGAACCCGCAACCATCAGGTCACCAGTGAGATATGTCAACCACTGAGCTATCAAGCCAGGATAATTCTGTGCCAAACAATCCTACGTTTCAATAACTCTACAGAAGAAATGGGTTCTGAAAACATTGCGGGAAAGGAAAAAGAAAAAGGAATTTTCTTCCTTTCCCACAATCTTTTCTACCCAATCAAAGATAAATTTCACCAGTTTAGAACTGACAAAATTAATGACCACATCAACAGTTATTCTAATGTTCAAAGATCAAGACCAAATTGCTTCATAAATCCAAAGAAGAAGAAGAAGAAGAAGAAGGAGGAGGAGGAGGAAGAGGAGGGTCACAGAGGGCGAGTTGGTGAAGGAGATAATAATTATAAAATTTTATGCTTTCCGGTAGGTTATCGAGAAATATTGGTGAAATATTTTTCGATATTTCATGGTTACAACCAGTGAAAATACCAATTTTTATATACTAACTCTTCAATTGAAGGCGGAAACAACTGTTGTTCCCACGCACTAGTTACCTAGGTAAAATGTGCGTGCCTCACAACCAGATGGAAATATGACGTAATTTACCTTACATTTCTCACGCTTGACGTAATATTGTAATGCATTGCTATGCGGAGGGGGTACGCCACGAGGAATAACCGAAAAGAACTGTACTGGATTTTAATTAAGTTCCCCCCAGACAGGGTTAAAGCATGAAATAAATAGAATATTTGTTTTTTTTCGGTGAAAAACATCATCGGTAATATTTTCACTCGTGGCTGTGCCACTCGTGAAAATATTACCGATGATGTCACCCGATGAAATAAATTTCGATCTTTCACTATAAAAAACAAATATCCTCTATATCATTCATCTTACAAACTTACATTTACTGTCATGGCAGAAAAATGTATATGACTACACAGAAAAAATTTTATAGATTGAGTAAATGATATTTTCAATATTGTTTCATTTTGGTATTGCTATAATCTCTTTATGACATATAACATGCTTGAGTACAATACTGAATTCTTTTAGATGAGTACATTGCAGAACCAGTCTATGTTTTGGTAAGGCCAGTGGTCCAGTCTGAAAACATTTGCAGAAGACAAATTTAATGTGTCTCAACTGATGGGATTTGCCTTTGAAAGGGCAAAAAACATAATGTGAAATGAGAAAATGCTGGTTACCAGCATTTTCTCCCTTTTCCACCATGTTTTTGAAAGGCTTTTTCCTCAGGGTCATCAAAACTTGGATTGTGTGGTAAGGGTTAATTACATAAAATCAATATTGCAATAGGAGAAATTGCTCGTAACAAGCAAGTTTTACTTTTCCAAAAATGTGCACAGGTATACATGCATTATTCAGACACATGCATAGACCCTTTATCACACAATCATGTATTTTAATGACCCACAGTGGAAAGGGCTTAATGGT
The DNA here is from genome assembly GCA_946811185.2 of Hippopus hippopus. Lineage (NCBI taxonomy): Eukaryota > Metazoa > Mollusca > Bivalvia > Cardiida > Cardiidae > Hippopus > Hippopus hippopus. The sequence continues at coordinate 3,904,850 of OX328109.1, forward strand.
GAAGAAACTGTTAAAAGCCTAATTTTTCATATGACTACTGTAGTTAACAGTATTTAGCCCTTCTCCACACAGTCCCAAGTTTTAACAGCTCTGGGGAATAAAGCTTTTGAAAACATTGTGGGAAAAGGAGAATATGATGGTAACGAATTAAAAGACAAATTCTAAGCCAAATTCTGTCACTTGAGCCGCCTTTCATTAGTCATCTGCAAGTTCTTTCAATTTTCATTTGGTAAAGGTTGATAATTTTCTGCTAAATTCTGTAAATCCAAGGGTATAGCACCCTCTACTCACAATATGCACATGCGTATGAAAAAATTTTGCAAACAAAGTTGTAATTCACAATGTCATATACATGTACTGATTTTTCTTGAACAGATCTGCATGCCTTTTCAAACTAAACAGATGGGTAACATTGATACACTGATGACCAGGGAATTTCTCTAGGCTTTACAATAAATGGTGATTTTTCAGCTCCCTCCCCATCGGCACTTTGTGCCTCACTGTGCGTATAAGTATATTTCAATCCTGGCTATGCCTATAAATTCTATCGTAAAATCAAATGTTAAACAACAAACCTCTGAAGTGATAGAAGTAAGGATCAGAGTTAGCTCCTTTACCAGACAACAAAATTTTAGCCTTGTCCAAATTGAAAGCAGTTGCAGACGACAATTTCAATGTGGCTCAAATGGTACAATTTTTCTTTTATAGGATAGAAAACATTACATGGGAAAAGGAGAAAATGCTGGTTACCAGCATTTTCTCCTTTTCCCACAATGTTTTCAAAAGGCTTCTTTCCAACGGTTGTCAAAAGTTGGCATTGTGTGGTAAAGGGTTAAAGGCTATCATATAACATTGAACAAAAAGTGTTGATTACCTCTATACTTACTTGATGAGCTAATCTGGCCAACAAATCTTAAGTGTTGAAATTTTAAACAAAGGAACCATGCACATAATTATAAGTCATTTTGGGATGACACGATGTCATTTAACTCTTTACCAAACGACAAAATTTTAAACTTGACAAAACTGAAATGCATTTGCAGACGACAAATTAAATCTAGCTCGAAAGATGATTTCTCTCTTTGAAAAGATAGAAAAGATTGTGGGAAAAGGAGAAAACACTGATTACCAGCATTTTCTTTTTCCCACAATGTTTTCAAAAAGCTTCTATCTCAGGGTCGTTTAAACACTAGATTGTTTGGTAAAGGTTTCACTCTATATCACAATAACCTCAGTTTTCACAACCTGAAGGAAATAGCCTATCAAAAACCTTGTGGGAAAAGGAGGAAATGCTGGTAACCAGCATTTTCTCCTTTTCCGAAAATGTTCTCTACACTTTCAATGACAATTACCATCGTTTCAGTAACATTTGATTTGTTGTCTTTACAGTCTTTCACTTTGGACAAATCTAAAATTGTGCAGTTTGGTAAAGAGGAAATAACTTAGTGAAAATTTTGTAGGAAAAAGAAGCATGTTCTCCTTTTCTCATAAGGTTTTCAACATTTCACAGATAATTACCATCACTTCAGCTACATTTCCATTGTCATCTACACACCTGTCTAAATTAAGAACAGTTCCCAGAGACAATTTAAATGTGGCAGAAAAGAAGAAGTTGTCTTTAAAAGGGTAGAAAACAGTACAAAGAAAGGAGAAAATGCTTCTTACCAACTTACCAACGTTTTTTTCCTTTTTTCCAGAATTTTTTTGTCATTTTCTTAACCCTTTCCTATAAACATTCCTGAGTTTTGATGATCTTGGTGAAGAAAGCTTTTGAAAACATAGTGGAAAAACAAGATAATGCTGATACCCTGCATTTTCTCCTTTTCTCAAAATGTTTTCCACCCAATTAGATACAAATTTTCTACCCTTTTAGATACAAATTCAGTCTTTGAGTCGAATTTATTTTATTGTCTGCCAATGCTTCTAATTTGGACAAATATAAAATTTTGTCATTTGGTAAAGAGTTAAGGGTCGTTAAAACATTATTTGGCAAAGGGTTTATTCTTATATTGTTATCGAAAAAGAAAATGAAATTACAAAATAAATTGTAAGATTATTTCCTTTAACCCACTTACCCTACAAACTCCAAGTTTTAACGCACCCTAGAAGGAGACTTTTTAAAACATTGTAGAAAAAGAAGAAAATACTGGTAATCAACATTTCCTTCTTTTCTAAAAATGTTTTCTACTCTTCCACAAATAAATATCAAATTTTTAGTCACATTTATTTTGTCCTTGGCAAATGCTTTCAATTTGGACAAAGTCTAAAGTTTTGTGATTTGGTAAATAGTTTAAATAAATAATACTTTACAAAACTCACCTGCAGAGTACTTTCCAAATCTTGACACCATTTTCTGTCTTTTCTGTCTTTACTTCATACCTGAAAAGTATGCCATTCATGAAATAAATACATTTTTGCATATACATGTACATGTAAATATGTACATAAATAGTCTACTTGTAAGTCGTTAATAACAAAGAAAATTGCAGGCGCTATTTCTCTATCAACCCTTTCCCACACAATCACAAGTTTTAATGACCCTGAGAAAGAAGGCTTTTGAAAACATTGTGGGAAAAGGAGAAAATGCTGGTCACCAGCATTTTCTCCTTATCCCATGATGTTTTCTATTCTTCCAAAAACAAATTTCAATTTTGAGTCATGTTCATTTTGTTGTCCACAAATACTTTGAAAGTTTGAATCTTCACGCATCTAAAATTTTGTTGTTTGGTAAAGAGTTAACCCTTTACCACACAGTCCCAAGTTTTGATGACCCTGAGAAAAAAAGGTTTTTGAAAACATTGTGGGAAAAGGAGAAAATGCCGGTTACCAGCATTTCTCCTTTGCCCATAACTTTTTCTATCCTTCCAATACAATATTAAATTTCAATTTTGAGTCATGTGTTCATTTTCTTGTCTGCATATGCTTTGAAAGTTTGAATTTCGACATGTCTAAAAATTTTTTTGTTTGGGAAAGAGTTATTTAAAACTCTATACCACACTACAAAATTTTGGACTAGCCCACAATGAAAGCATTTACAGACTAGAAAATAAATGTACATCAAAAATTGGAATTTTTCTTTGAATGGGTAGAAAAACATTGTGGGAAAAGGAGAAAATGCTGGTTACAAGCATTTTCTCCTTTTCCAACAATGTTTTCAAAGGCTTTCTTTCTTAGGGTTGTTAAAAGTCTTGTGTTGTAAAGAGTTAGGCATTATCTCCCTTTGACTATATTTTACCTGTATTTTCTCATGGCTTTTCCAAGATGACAAAATTTCAGGCCAGAAAACAACAAATGAAATTGGACTCAAACAATGGGATTTGTCTCTTAAAAGGTTAGAAAACTGTGTGGGAAAAAGGCAAAATTTTTATTCGTAGCATTTTCTTTTTATTCCCAAGATCTTTTTAATTTTGATCAGTCTAAAAATTTGTCGTCTTGTGAAGACTGGAGGTACAAATTTCATCTTATTGTACAGGTTTTCCCAGTTTCAAATGCAGTCTACCTTACCTTAACTGCTAGTGAAATATGGTGTCTTTATAGTTAACTAATGCTTTTGGTCACTCGAGCCGAGCCCCAGTAGCTCAGTCGATAGCGTGCAGGACTTGAGAACAGGGGGTCATGGGTTCAATCCCTGGCTCTGCCAATTTCTTCTCAAGGACTGATGATAGTCATTGTAACAGGATTCATTCCTCTCCCACCACTGACCATCGTTCTGACGATGGTTATGTGGGAAAGCAGCCAGTGGCTTGGAAAGAATATTGTGAGGAGTATTCGTAAATTGAAGAGACCCCAGGAAAGCATAGGTAGGTGCACTGGCCGCCACGATATATCTGCAATAATGTTGAAAAAGGCATTAATCACCATACAATCAATTAATCAATCAATTTGATCACTTGGTAACTTATAGTATGTGGAGGGCAATTAACTCAAGATGCAAAACATTTTACCAAATGCCAAAATTTCAGTCTTGTCCAAATTAAAAGCATTTGCAGAAAACAATTCTGATATGTCTCAAATGATGGGGTTTCATCTGTAAAAGGGTAAAAACCATTGTGGGAAAATGAGAAAATGCTGGTTACTACAGAAAGAAATTTACAGAGCTGGGGATTCAAACCAGCCACCCAGGGCTTCCAGCCGTGTGTGTTACAGACTGAGCTTTTTGGCTCAGTCTGCTGAGTTTGATTGGTTCCTTAACGCTTTACGAATCAGGCCTAACAAAAAAATATCTCTGTTTAGGGTTTCAGTCCAAGATATTGTAGGTAGGGTAGGTAAGGATTTTTTTTTTCCCAAAAACTTTTTACATGGAACATGTAATGAAATCACACCCGAAACCTGATTTTTTTTTCAATCATAGCAAAAAAAGCATTTTCTAGGTAGGGTAGGGAAACCTTAAACGCAGATATTTTTTTTTAGGCCTCAACAAAATTTTAGACCTATCCAAATTGAAAGCATTTGCAGGCGACAAGATAAATGTGACTCAGAAATAGAAATTTTTTCGGGGTAAGGGTAGAAATCGAAAACATTGTGGAAAAAAGTGAAAATGCTGGAAACCACAATGTTTTCCACAATGCTTTCAAAAGCTTTATACTTAGGGTCGTTAACTCTGCATTGTGTGGTAAAGGGTTAAAGCACTGAATTAATAATTAACCCTTTACCACACAATCCCGACTTTTAATGACCCTGAGACAGAAGCCTTTTGAAAACATTGTAGGAAAAGGAGAAAATGCTGGTAACCAGCATTTTCTCCTTTTCCTACAATGTTTTCTACCCTTCCCAAAACAAATTTTCATTTCCGAGTCTCATTTGTCATCTGCAAATGCCCTCAATTTGGACCAGACTAAAATTTTGCCGTTTGGTAAAGAGTTACTATTTCAAGGTTGTTTCCGTAAGAACATGTAACAAAGTAGCATACAGCATAGATCTAAAATCAAACAGCACAATCTGTGCAGTCTGATCTTGATCTACACTGTCTGAAAAAAAACTGAAGTCTGTTCCAGAGCTTTAACCCTTTACCAGACAACAAAATTTTAGCATTGTCCAAACTGAAAGCACTTGCAGATGATAATTTCAATGTGGCTTAAATGGTGCAATCTTTCTGTGATAGAGTAGAAAACATTGTGGGAAAAGGAGAAAATGCTGGTTACCAGCATTTTCTACTTTTCCCACAATGTTTCAAAAGCTTTCCTTCTCAGGGTGGTTAAAACTCCGGATTGTGTGGTGTAGGGTTAGGGAATAATCACTGTGGAATTCTCCATAGTTTCATCTTTAACATCTAATTGAAGTAATTGGCAGTGATTTTGATCATTTCCTTTATTTGTTTTTCTGTCAGTTCTCTTGCCAAAAGTATTAAACATGCAGTCTAAGTTAATTTGCTGCATTTAATTACCCAGAAAAAAATGCATCTATCCTTTATTTACATTTTGTTACATTTTACAGGAAGGTACAGAGACCCCAGAGTGAGACACAAGAACAGTATTAGCCCTCTATTATCATTAAACCTTTTAACACACAATATGAGTTTGAACAATCCTGAAAAAGAAGGCTTTTGAAAACATTGTTGGAAAAGATGAAAATGCTGGTAAACAATGTTTTCTATCCTATCTATGACATTTCTGCCATTCAAGTCATGTTAAGTTTGTCTTTTACAAATCAACAAGAGTCTAAGAATTTGTTGTTTGTTAAAGAACCAAAGAATTCCAAAATTAAACGCCACTATGAGAAAAGGCTTTAGAAACCACTTCCAACGTTTTCTACTCTTTCAGACTTTCAAGGACAAATCCTTTCATTTAGGCAGTTGACGATAATTTTGAAGCGATTTAAACAAAATGCAGTTCAATTTATTAAACCGGATACAGTCTTCGAGTTGCCAAAAAGATTTATCAACAGGCTGCTTCAAGTATCGTTCAAACACTATTTTCGTATCCCTCCCGCGTGCAAAAATATCGTTGTTGTTGTTGGAGTATGGTTGTTGTTGTTGATGTTGTTGGTGTCAAATCACCTGGAGAAGTACTTCCGGGTCGTATGGTGCTAAAGTAGTTCTTAAAAAAAAAATGAAACCTTTTTTTGATAGTGCATGCTTCAATGCAGGATTGCTTTTCTCACATTATTTTCACCTGATGTTTTGAAATAGGGTATTTTGTGCTGAATGAGCTAAAATCCATCTTTCTTTTCAGGACTATTTCTTGTGTGTGGATGCTGGAAATTGTGAAGTAGATGTGGTTACGGGCCTTGTGATGGTTAGGAAAAAGACATGGTACACGCGTTTGACCTAATTTTGTGAAAAATCCAATCGGTCATGATGGATGTATTTGTTGGAAATTCAAGGGATTAGTGAAGTTTCTGAAACATTTGGAGCATGTTATTCGTGAACGAATGTCGTGGAACATGTGACAATGTGTGGAATTAGCGGAATTTACATTGAATTATATAGGAGTCTATTTGAGTGATTTAACACCTGTTGATGTGTGAGTCCGGTTGTTATTGTTGTTGTTGTTTTGTACCGGTTGTTGTTGTTGTTGTTGTTTGCTGGGCTGATATCTGGCCCTTCGTGTAAATCTTGCATAGTGAAGAATTCTAAGCTATTCATTCTAAGCCCGAAAATTAAATAAAATGAATATTTTTAATCTGTAAAAAAGAGCTTAAAAAGTGTAAATTTGAGGCCCGGCGTTTTAGTCAGATGACTTTCAAAAAATGAATAAATAAAATTTAGCTCAAGTCTATAAATTGTAGATTGCAATTCGAATATCAGCCTTAGACCTACCAGCCTTAGACCTACCAGCAAATTTTACCCCACTCTGACCTTAGATCCTTATTGACCACATTCAGTGCTGCCATTTGTATGCCTATTCTTAGTAAGTATGAACGTGAAAAACTGAAGAAAAGGGATGTAGGCAACCCGTTAATCGTCGGACAGAAAATTTAAAAAAAGAAAAGTTAAACGGGGGGGGGGGTTGTCTTTGAGAGGTGTCGAAAGTCTATGAAAAATGTGCCATTCCCATTTGACAAGCTGAAATCAAGGGACGCATAGGGTGTTCCAATGATAACATCAAGGTAACTGTATGCCCTTTAATCTTGAGTTAGGGTCTATGGGTTCAAGAACTTGCCCTAGCAGAGTATTTAAATGGGCTGAGGGAATCGAGGGTGAAAAACCTTCCTACAAAAATCGGAGAGCAAATGCATCTCATGATAAGAATTTTCGCTTGTCGTGTTCCTTTTACTTTATGCCACTCTCTGTTTCTGTAAATCGAAGACATTTTACAGAACGCGAGTCCAATCTTGGATCCGTTCAGAATTATGGGCATAGGCATTTAGGGTGATTTTTTTTTTTTAATCAAAATAGGCAGGACTTTGAAACACCAATATTTTTGGGTTTTTGGAGACTATCGTCGGCTGTAAATGTCCATTGAATTCATTACGTAGCCCAAGGTAACGGACAAGATTTTTTTCCCCCAAAATATGTAAGTAACAAACATTAACACAAATTACCGTCAAAGGAGGAAAGGGAAAAGGTCTGATATTTATGTGTGTGCGTGTGTAAGGGGGGGGGGGGATTGCGAGAAACGGAACAAGTGCTTAGATAAGAAATTCATCCTTCTCTCACAATATTTTCAAAAGCTACATAAGCGAAAACATATTAGCGATGAAATGTATTAAAATCTGATCGCACTACTTAAATATCGTTTTACATGCGACAATATTTTACACGTGCCCATTAACTCTTTACCAAACGACAAAATTTTAGACTGGTCCAAATTGAAAGCACTTGCAGATGACAAAATAAACGTAACTCAAAAATTGAAATTTGTTTCCAGCAGGGTAGAAAACTTGTGGGAAAAGGAGAAAATGCTGGTTACCAGTATTTTCTCCTTTTCCCACAATGTTTTCAAAAGGCTTCTATCTCAGGGTCGTAGAAACCAGGGATTGTTTGGGAAAGGGTTAATTAAGTTGACAGCACTTGAAGACCAGAAATTAAATGTGGCTCAAATGATGGACAATGACATTGGTCAATTGATGGACAATGACATTGGTTGGGGAAAAACAGTGTGGAAAAGAAAGAAAATGCTGCTTCGCATTTTCTCACGTTTCCACTCTGTTTTCGGAAGCCTTTCTCTCCAGGGTCGTTAAACAGGTCATCATTTGATTCAGGTGTAACTCTTTGGCTGCTAAGCCCGACTCAATGACCTTCTGCAGACAGCGTAGATCAACATCAGACTGCACAGAACTTGCTGTCTGATCTTGAATCTACACTGTCCTACAAGGAGATATTTTTATATCACTTTTCCTAAAAAATACCTTTGAAATAGCAGCATTTGAGTATTTAATACGGGCTTGAAAGATTCATTTCAGCAGGATAGGGTTTTAAAAGTCACTAACCTTGGTAACTAGCCACACGTATTGTCGGCTGAGCTGTCGTTGCTTTGCAGTGAAGGATACTGACTGATTCAAGTTATTGGGGTTATTTTCAAAAGAGTAAATGAGCCATACTCTGTGATAAGGGGGGGCTTAATACATGGGGGGGGGGGGGGAGGTTCGACTCATGTCAGCCCGTGCAATCTGCGCAGGCTGACATGGGCCGAATCTTTTTATATTTGTAAATTTTCTGAATGTCCAAGGACCAGTCCATCTCATGATCCAGTCGGTTTTAGGACAAAATAAATTTTACGGATCCATATTTATGTGATGACTTGCTTGGTATGAGCCCTTTTTTGCCAGAGCATGACTCATTTACGGGTGGTTTACACCGGGTGAAAGGTTAACCATCTGGGCACCAAATAAACCCAATAGACATCTTAAACTTAGAAATGAGACCCAAATAAATGCAATAGCAAGGTCGAACTTGTCTGAATATCTCGACAAAGCGGACAGTGTGGATCAAAGATCAGACTGCACGTTTTGTGCAGTCTGATCTTGATCTACACTGTCCGCAAAAACAACTACTACTAGTAGTATTGCAATTCTTTTCAAAAGATTTACGGGTGGTTTTGAGTGGAGGGTTGAGTTTATTCATTCCAGATGTTCCATCTTGTACAAATTTGACCCTTGACCGTAGAGTTGCTAAATAACGCGCTCCAGGTGGGATTTGGGAGGAAACTAAATTGTCTGTTTATATACTGACTCTTTGTGATTACCTAGCAAGTGTACTCACAAAAAGGCCCTTTTTCATAAACAAACTGCAAATAATCTTGGACATTCACCTCTGTCTGTCTGTCTGCCTGTCCGTCCACCTTTTCGTCCGTCCGTCTGTCTGGCTTGCTGTATCTCTGTTTTTGTTTCTCTGTCTCTGTCGCTCTCCAATCTCTCTCTCTCTCCCCCTCTCTCTTTCTCTCTCTCTCTTTCTCTCTCTCTTTCTCTCTCTTTGCTCTCTCTCTCAGTCTGTCTGTCTCTCATTCTCAGTCTCTCTTTCTCTCTCTCCCCTCTCTCTCTCTTCCCTCTCTCTCTCCGCTCTCTCCCTCTCTCTCCGTCTCTCCGCTCTCTCTTTCTGTCTGTCTGTCTCGGCTACCTCTTTCCGCTCTCTCTCTCTCTCTCTCTCCCCCCTCTCCTTTTTTTTTTTTTTTTTTTTTCTTTCTCTGCTCTCTCCGTTTCTATCTTTCTATCTCCCTCCCTCTATTCGTCTTCTTCCCTCCCCCCTCTCTCTCTCTCTCTATTCTGCTCTGCTCTGCTCTGCTCTGCTCTGCTCTACTCTGCTCTGCTCTGCTCTTCTCTTCTCTCTCAATAATCGAGAAGAAATGATTAACCTAACTATATGACAACAACCATGCCCTAAGCTGGCTCAGCATATTTGCGTCACCTGTAACCAAAATCTGTCTCGGATATTTCTATGTATCTTACAGGAATGTAACTGCTGTTTATATACAACACAGATGATTGTTTGTTCTCCATTTCAGCCCTTCACTATTGATCATATTTATATGAATAGTCAGCAGGACTATAAGGTAAACAAAGTGAGCCATGCTCCGGGAAAGTGGGGCTTAATGCATCTCCATGATGCAATTATACCAAGCACATCATCATAATTATAATAAAGGATCCATAGAATTCATTTAGTCCAAGATAATGACTGAATCTACAGGACGAGCTGTTCCTTAGACATGCAGAAAATTTACAAAGAGCAAAAAGTATCGACCCATGTCAGCCTGCGCGGACTGCGAAGGCTGACATGGGTCGATATTTTTTTGCCAATGCCATAAGCCCCCCTTTTACAGAGCCTGGCTCAAATGTAACTGTAACACTTTACCAGACGACAAAATTTTAGACTTGTCCAAATTGAAAGCATTTGCAGACGATATACTAAATGTTACTCAAAACATGAAATTTATCTTTCAAAGAGTAGAAAACATTAAGCGAAAAGAAGAAAATACTTATTACAAGCATTTTCTTTTTTACCCACACTGTTTTCAAAAGTCTTCTTTCTCAGGGTCGTTAAAGGTCGGGATTGTTTGGTAAAGGGTTAAATCTTTACAAAACGACAAAATTTTAGACTTGATTGAAAGTATTTGTAGATAATGATGGTCATGTGGGAAAGCAGCCAGTTACGGGCCTGGGAAGAAAGTAGACTGAGAACTACATACTGTTCAAAGAAACTCCAGGAAAGAACTGATAAGTAACGTTGGCCGACGCGATACTCGTATAACTGAAATACATGTAATGTTGGAAACGGTGTTAACACTGTCCGATACGGTGAGACATTTCCAGTGGAAGAAACTCTGAAATCCAAATATTTAGGATTTTAATTTTGGAAGTGTCAAAAGTGCACACAATTAATTTATTTATCCTCGATATTGATACGAAGAAGCCAAACACAGCTTTGCTAACTGTCATAAACTTCAAGATTGCCAAACGGGGCTTAAATCGTATTAGCCGACAGTAAAAATCAAGAGCACACAGCAAAAACCGGCATTCTGATCTTGTCGAAACTGTTCGACAACCTTAAAATTCCATGATTTTACTCTTTTTTTTTTTTTGTCAATTTACTAAATCAAAATCCAATAAGCACGTAAGTGTTAAGAAAATCTTCAACGTTATGAGAACAAAGCAAATAAAATAAACAAACATTACCTGCCTCCGTATCAAACACCAATATAATACTCGATATTCCGAATACACAGTATTGATAGTACAGCACGCGCTGACTCATAGCACAACAGAAATTAACATATTATCGACCCTTCATTAATAAAACATAATCAATGCGCATGATCCAGGGATTTTCCAAACTCATGTATTTTGATTGGCTGATGATGAAAGCTCATTAGCATAAATGTCTTGGAACAATAGAAAGCATGGTACATTGTTTTCTCTCCATACTCAGGTGTGATTTTTTTCTCATTAGCGAAAGTAATTTACGCCCAAATTCCTATAAGTTCGCGCATATTTTTATCGTTTGATCTAGTTTTGCATCCCTAAAATCGATATGACATGAGAAAATTAGGAGATATGCGGTTTAGGAAAATCAATCATTCCCGATTCGTATTTCTAGATATGTCCCAAAGCGTAACATGTAAAATTTAACTTTCTGAGAATGGTAGTATTTGCAACATTAAACCTTACCCTTAATAAGTAAGTTAATGGAATTGATTGATTGATTGAATGGTGTTTTACGCCGCTTTCAACATCATTTCAGTCATATCACGGCGACAGCTCAAATATTCATGTCTAAGTTAAATGAAACTCTAATATCGATAGTAAAACCGAAAAAATGCTATCTCAAACTTTTTTTTTTGAGAAATATCTCTTTATCGGACAGTGTAGATCCAAGATCAGACTGCACGTTCTGTGCAGTCTGATCTTGATCTGCCTTGTCCGCAAAAGTTCAATGAGTCGCGCTGAGCAGTCAAAGGGTTGAAAAAGATAAAGAGTTTGTTTTACTGTTACAAATTATTTTGCAGATCATTAAACATAATTTATTCACGGTTGGTTTCTTATCTAGTTTTAACATATTTTATTCATCAGTGTGAGATACAATTTTTCAAAAATAAAAGAAAAATAGGCAAATATACTGAAGAAAAAGGTAAGAATGGAAGTTTAGGCTTATAAAGTTCTCCAAATTTAGGATAACGGTTATTTCATGATCATATCGTCACTAATTACAGAAACTATATAAGTTATAGGCCTATATGTAAACAAAATAGAAAATTGCTTTGGTTTTCTTAAAAAAAAAAAATTGGAAATATGCATGCATCTCTTTACCCATCACCGTACAATCCCGACTTTTAACGACCCTGGGAAAGAAGCCTTTTGAAAACATTGTAGAAAAAGGAAAAAATGCTGGTAAGCAGCATTTTCTTCTTTTCTCGCAATGTTTTCTATCCTATCAAGGGAAAAAAAGTGTCATTTGAATCATCTTTCATTTGTCGTCTGCAAATGCTTTCAACTTGGACAAATCTGATAATTTCTCGTTTGGTAAAGAGTTAAGGTTCAGAACTCCTATAATTAGTATATCTGAACAAGAAATATCTTTTTAAAAAAAGATATACAGCGTAAATTTGTCTGCAAAGAGACAGGCCCTTAAAAAAGACATGTCTACATTTTTTACCAATCACAAAATTTCTATTTATTGATTTTTTTATCAGTACCAAAAGGTAGGTCAAAAGCCAACACATTCAGCTATGTTGTAAAAATCTAAACCGTATCAATGTAGATGCAAGACCATACTACACTAAATGCGCAGCCTAGACCTTGATATACACTGTTCGAAAAAAGGCGTATTGAGTCATCAAAAGCCGTTCAAAACGAAAACCTATGTGTATACTGCCAAAGGAAAATTCAGAAACCTGTAGCGGCTGTTAAACCTTAACCTACTAAATAACTAAAATAAAATTTTCAATTCGATACTAAAAACCCAAAAATTGCTATTTCAAAGGTATGTTTTGGGCAATAATATCTCCTCATCGGACAGTGTAGATCCAAGATCAGACTGCACGTACTGTGCAGTCTGATCTTGATCTACGCTGTCCGCAAAAGGTCAGTGAGTCGCGCTTAGCAGCCTAAAAGTGAAGGATTCGTTACATGCTCAATCGCCTATTGAAATGTATCTTTCCGGCTAATTGAATAAATACCGGTCAATCTTATTTCCGGAAGAGTGGCCAGCCGTGCATCTAGTCTATACCACATGTGCCTACTCGATCCTTTATGGGTACTCCCAATCCTTTATGGCTAACGCCTGCAGATGACTTGGGAAAACATAGTGGCAAGTGGGAAAATTGACCGAAACGAGTAATTTCTGCTTTTGTCCCGATGTTTTCACATTTATTTATGGATAAAACATTAACCCTTTACCATACAATCCCGCGTTTTAACAATCCCGTGGAGGAAGCCTGTTGAAAACATGGTGGAGAAAATGAGAAAATGCTAGTTACCAGCATTTTCTCCTTTTCCCACAATGTTTTACAACCTTTTCAAAGACAAATCCAATCATTTGAGGAACATTTAATTTGTCGTCTGCAAATCGTTCAATTTGGAACAGTCTAAAATTTTGCGTCTGGTAAAGAGTTTATTTATTGTTGGTGACAATACAAAAAAAAAAAAACCCTGTAAAATTTGGATTTTCTACTGTACGCTGAAAATTTTCTATTTCATTATTTAGTAATATAAGCGTTAATAGTCTAGTATTAAAACTTTGTGACAAAAGAGTCATGGAGAGCCCACGCATATGCATCCGCGGGGGTATTGCCGTACGGAAGTGCTTAGCCTTTATCTAAATTCATTGTCACCTAAATCTTGAATGCCTGTCTCCTCGGTCGACCGGTATGGAAATCAAAGTACTTAAAGTACTGAAAGCTAGAATAATTACATACATGTACCCTCTTCCAATGTTCAGAGTACAAGGAGGTAGAGTTAGAATTTTTGGTCACAAGGCAGGTAAAGAACCTGACTAGAAAAAAAAGGTTATTCAACAAATGGCTATAGATCTATGAGCAAATGTATACTAGATAGATCTACAGTGTAGAGATCTATCAAAATAGATCTTAAAATATTTTTTCCTAGCCTTCAGCAAAATTTTAGAATTGTAGGTATTTAAAATAAAAGCCCTTTGGTCATATAAAATGTGGCTAAAATATTGAATTTGTCTCTGAAATGATAGAAAACGTTGCGGAAAAAATGCTGCTAAGATCTACTTGCATTCCCTTCTTTTCCTGCAGTGTTTACAAAAAGCCTTTGTCGTCACAGTAATAACTTAACACGAGACTGTTTAGTAAAGTGTTATCTAGAGTCAAAGACAGTTTCCTCGATTTTCAGGGATCTTTTGTTACTCCAAGTAATTCTACCGCCTTTGCATCGCCAAACAAGTTAAAGATTACCCAGATGGTTTTGTTGACGTCAACATTTGTAAAAATTACGTCATCGGAAGTGACGTTTGGTGAAAGATAGGCCAAACCCATTCCGTCGACCCTGAATGAATACATGTTTTCAGGTGAATAAAATCGCTGAAAAATGAACACTTCTGTTTCGGGTAACTCTTCAGTAACGTTCTCGTCACAGATAACGAGGTCCCCTAGTCGATAGTCGTCAGGTGACTTATAACTAATGCCCACATTAAGACTTCCGGCTCCCCATCCACTCTCAATTTCCGTTATGTTGAAATGAAGTGTCTCATTGATCTTCAAAGGGCGATCACCCAAACAGACAGCCCAACAGTACCCTTCATACCTCCTGGCCAGCCTACCACCGTCAAGTATGTTAGCTTTGGGTCCATGTGCGTCTTTATCGAAGAGATATGGACCTACAATAAAAGTAATTGAGATCTTTTTACAAACGAGAAGAAATCTCAGTCTTACAAACCATGATAATTGCATAACATGGTTCAATAACTTAATAACACTTCTATTTCAGTCGCAACATAGTTCTAAGAGATCTTATGTCCCTTTCTTTCCTTCATACGTTTGACCTTTATAAATAAATGTACATAGAGCTATATAATTAAGCCATGCTTCGGCAGGAAGGGATTTAATGAATTTCCGTGATGCATCACACAAAGTAAGTCATCTCATAGTTTTGGATCCATAAAATCTTTTTTGTCCAACAGCCAATTAAATCATGTGGTAAACCATCTTCGCTAGCCAAGGGGTGACAATCACAACGTGGATTTTACCTGATAAGCCTTGTGGTCCACGTACTGATTGTCACCATTGGCTTGCGAAGATGGAGGTAAACTGGTCCTTTGACATGCAGAAAATTGACCAATAGCAAAAAGTTTCGACTCGGGTCAGCCTGCGCGGACTGCGCAGGCTGACCTGAGTCGATACTTTTCGCAGATGCCTTAAACTCTATGTTCACAGAGCATGGCTCAATTTTAATACATACAGATCTAACTCTAGAAATAATAAGTGTGCAGAAATGAGCCACTAAGATTCTATATATCAGATAAATAGAGCCTTACCGAAGTTATAATTAGCTGCTTCTGTGAAAGGTATTTCAGTGAATTCACACAAAATTGACATTAGAACCAAACAGTGAAGCCGAGCCATTTTGTTGTAGCCTATAGACAAAAATTTAACTTTGTACATATATCTTACAAATATCAATCACAATTTACCACCAGGACACCGAAGTATTCGTAGATAAGTAGGTACATGAACTTTTTATCAGGCGACAAAAAATTTAGACAAGTCCATATAGAAAGCTCTTGCAGACGACAAATTTTGGCACGCTACTGAAAAGATATAATTTGTCTTCGAAACGTTCAAGAAAGACATTGTTATAAAAAAAAGGGTTGTTTCCGGCGTTTTTTCCATTTCCCAGTTTTTCATCAAATATCTGTCTTAAGGGTGCTTGGAAGAACAGAACACTCATTTTATTGACGTCACATATAGTACATGTAATTTTAAACTTTTAAAGCATATTTACAAATGATCTTATCACATGACATCACAACACATTCCTCGGACGGGCCTCCAAACATTATGGATTTTGGTTTAACTCTTTACCTACCAACAAATATTTAGAACCAGTCCAAACTGAAAGCATTTGCAGATGACAAATAAAAAGTGACTGAAACGATGGAGTTTGTATGTAAAGGGTGAAAAACATTGTTGGAAAAGGAGAGAATAGTGGCAAACAACAATTTCTCAATTTCCAACACTTTTTTCAACCCTTTCTTTCTGGGGGTGGCTAAAACGCTGGTCCATTTTGTATATAAACATACTAGATGTTATCTGTATCGAGGGAGGTAACATGCTTTCAGATTGTTAGCTATATTAGGGGAGGTAACCAATTTGGGATTTTTACTACGGTTTATTCACTGCTCCTTTTTCTTGCGTTTTTTATCCCGTTCTATTTACAGGTTCCCATATATTACAGCGTATTAATTAACCCTTTACCACACTATGCCGACATTTCACGACCCTGAGAAAGAAGCCTTTTGAAAACATAGTGGAAAAAGGAGAAAATGTTGGTAACCAGCATTTTCTCCTTTTCCTACAATGTTTTCTACCTAATCAAAGAAAGTTTGCACCACTTGAGCCACATTTAAATTGTCGTCTGTAAATGCTTTGAAGTTGGACAAGTCTACATTTCTGTTGTTTGGTAAAGAGTTAAAATCCCTGTTAAAGCCGGTTAGCGTTGAATTTCATTAGTTCAGTTTCTATATTCTTTTTTCACGACAAAGGTTGCCAACAACTAAGGTTCCTGCATTTGAAAAAAAAATGCTTTCAGAGCTTTATAGAATGTATAAGGAAACTTTTAAAGAGATATGTAGCCTTTTAAAGCCTGATCATAGAAAAAACCAGAAAATTAAACGTGCCTAACCCAAAACTGACTTTCACCCTCTACCAGACCTGCCTTTTTAACGACCTTTATTCTTTTTGTAAGGCTACAAAGCAAGACAGTGCTGGTTATCAAAGGCTGTCTTAAAACTCGAGATCCGGTACTTGATGTTTCCGAAAATGGCGTTACACTGGCCCGCAGAATAAACATGTGCCAAAATTTTACAACAACAACAACCCACAAGAAATCAAAACAAATCGATTCTTTACGTGTATTGATTTGTTAACAACTTACAGAGAGGTAAGTTACCATGTTTGCATAATTAATGGTGACGATTGTGACAAAATGATACTCATACCGCTTTGCAGGCTTGCTGTAATCGAATGCAATTTGTGTCCTGAGAAAAAGTGGCAAGATTTCAGTGATACGGATTTGCCCATTTTGGGACCCTGGATTTGTAAACTCCTATCTGCTGCAGAGGGCTATATTTTTTTCCCCAATTTTATCATATATGAATATTATTCTGAGCCACAGAATGTCAGTTTCAAGCTAAACTGGTCAATAGATTTACTAATCGATAAAAATCAGACTGTAGAGTGTGGATCAGATTGCACAGAACATCCAGTCTGATCTTGGCTCTAGCCTCTATGCTGCTTGCCTTTCTTTGGGAAATCTTTTGGGTTAAACAGTGTTGCATTCACAGTACTTACATCTGTTTCCTTTTATTGACAAGGTTAAATTAAACTTTACCTTGCAATCTGAGTTTAATGCCCCTGAAGAAGAAGGCTTTAGAAAACATTGTGGGAAAAGGAGAAAATAGTTACCAGAAGATAATAGATCATGACCAGATGACATAAAACTCTAAGTCTGATCTTGCAGTCACAATATGTGTTTGTGAGTTTATTCCTTAAACTAGGATTTATAAAAGCCTGCAAACATTCAGGGCAAAAGGAGGAAATACTGGTGACAAGCAAATTTTCTAATTCCTGCAATGGTTTCTGTCCTTCAAATCATATACCTGCCTGTAATATGAGACTTTTATTTTATTGTATGCAATTGCTTTCAAAATTTCAATTTAGAATTTTGTCATCTGTTGAAACTTAACCAACTGACAAATTTTTAGAAGTGTTCAAATTTAAGTCACTTGCAGACCTCAAATCAGATTGGTGGGATTTTGTACTTGTAATGGGAAAAAACATTGCATGAAAAGGAGATATTGCTTGTTACAGACATTTTCTCCATTTTCCATAGCTCTCAGAATTTTTAATTTTTTTTTCTCAGGCTTATCAAAGGGTTGTAGAGTTCAACAACTTATCTAAGTTGGAGCAGATAGCTTACTTTTCATTCATTGTTCTTTCAGATGATGTAAATGACCTACTTTCATACTTCGGTGTTGTGGCTATAGCAAAGAATATGAGGTGCTTACCAAGACGTAAAAAACAGTTATGGATCTTTTTCCTCCTGTTTGTATGTCTTATCGGTGTATATCTCTCGTACAATCGACTGTTGGATAGCAAGAGACTTGGCGGAAGATCATCCCTGCCATACAACCCACAGCTTGAAAAGTCTCATAAAAGGTTACGAGAAAAGACTCAAGCAGAAATAAGAAAAGCAAAGGCTGAATCAAGAGTTGGTAATAAAGACTTTCTGATGCACCCACATATCAATGACGAAGTTCCAGATGTTGGTGGAAATGGAGCTATAGTTGGTCTTCGTGCTTTAGAAAATGATGATGATTATATCACCACAGATGAAATGATGGCTAGATTGAAACTTCTTTTAATTGATCTCACACCAACAAACTGGAAAACAGCGCTAGATGTTGAAGATATGGTTCTTCAACTAAAATCAGAACTTTACGATCTAGGTATCGACAGTGAACTTTCGTGTAAAGAAATAACAGCTCTGAAACCGGGTGGCTTTCATTTTCATAGCCATTACGGCAAAAAGAGCGTAGAACGTCTTCAAGTAGATTATTTCCATTCTGTGGTTGTGAAAAGTCCGGGAAAGGACACCCAGTTGAAAGTGTTGTGTATGAAAATGGATTATAATGAAAAACGATGTAGTGTGATGTCAAACTACAACCTAATGCGAGAGCTTGTCTACCTGCTTGTGTTGAATTCTCCTTCGATCATCAAGTTGAAAGGGTTTTGTTTACGAGGGGAAACCATTGATTACAGGTTACACAAAAAGGGTCTCATGATTGTGACAGAAGCTGGAGAAGAGATCAAGATGGGCATTCTGATGCATTTTCCTAGGCAAACAAAGTTAGAGGTAATACATGTACAGATAAATGTAGAAGGTCTGTCTTGTCTGTAATTCTTTACTATACGATAAAATGTTACAGTAGACCAAATTTAAAGCATTTGCAGACGGGTCCGACGAATCACCGAAATACCACCGAAACACCGAAATACCCGTATTGTTTTTTCGTTATTAAGCTAACTGGAGATGTGGTTTTTGACCAAATTGTAAATTTAATGAAAGAGGGTTAGTATTAAACCTAATGTCAAAATAGCAACATGTTATTGAAGCCCACTTGAAGAATGTACACCGGAATAGCCTACCGTTCTGTAAATGTCCACTCCACGTACTAAAATTGGTCAATTCAGGGATTATACCCCCGCAATCTCACTTCAGTTGCTTTTGTACAAGATTGATGTGTCTGATCTTTATCCATTCGTATGCTAGAAAAAATAGCTTTCCTTTTTTATGTTGGGAATATGAGATTAAAACGTTACCAAATTAGAAAACCTGCAGCCATTTTGAATCTTTAGTTAGCACGACACAAGGCGTAAATTGATAAGACAATTACATTTTCACCAATAAGATTATGAATAATAACCATATTACTTTAAAAATAACAAGGACAGACTTACACATCAATTAATTTGATTATGTTAGCCGAACATTTATGATCGCTTCACTTTAACAGAATGGAAGAGAACAGAACGTGCCGAGAAACTTGTGTGTTTTTCGGATCAGAGACTTACATCATGTAATCTGATTTGGGTCTCACCGTCTACTTCTTTCGCAAATGAAGAGGATTAGTGCTCTCTTTTGTGTGTGCTTATCATTCAAAAGATATATAAGTGATAATGATAAATCTTTAGTCTAGATTGTCTTAATCAAGATCGGGTATTTCGGTGTGTAACAGGTCAGGCACACGAGCGTTTCGATGATTGTTCTCCACGTAAATCAATGATCAGTGTATATTAACAGCGTCACTCTTCTCAATAATGATTAATACTTTAATTAAGTATGTTTTCTGAAAAAAAAAAAAATCCTGCATACTTTTGTCAGTTATTTGAACCCAACAATGAAAAATGGGGGTATTTCGGTGTTTCGGTTGTATTTCGGTATTTCGATGATTCGTCGGACCGTTTGCAGACTACAAATGAAATGTAGCTGAAATGATGACTTTTGTCTTTGTAAGGGTAGGAAACTTTGTAGGAAAAGGAGAAAATGCTGGTTACCAGCATTTTCTCCTTTTCCTACAATACCAGTATTTCCAAAAGCCTTCTTCTGCAAGATTGTGAAAAGTCAGGATTGTGTTGTAATGGGTTTACTGTTTAGGAAACAGCAAATATATTTACTATTTTTTCCACAGTATTTTCAATAGTCTTCTTCTCCTTCTTCTTCTTCAGGGGTCATTAAATTTTTAGATTGTTTGGTAAAGGTATTATTTGTAACCAAGAAATTCTAGTTTGATTTTTGGCCCTAGTGACATTGACATGAAAGTGTTATCATGGGCAAGGTATTATAGAGTCTCAGCCCTGTTGAAACCCGGAAAGACAGGTTTTCCTGTGATATGTAAGAAAAAAGGGTTCACTCATTACCAAATAACAAGATTTTAGACTCGCATAATTGAGAGCATTTGCAGGTGACAAATTACACATGTCTCGAATGATGGAAGTTTTCTCTGAATGGTTAGAAAACATTGTAGGAAAAGGAGAAAATGCTGGGGACCAGCATTTTCTCCTTATTCCACAATGTTTTCAAAAGTCTCTTCTCCCAGGGTCAATGAAACTCAGGATTGTATGGTAAAGGGTTAAAATGGCATTCCACATTGTCTACACTGGTAGGCCTGTAGAAGTTCTTGTTTTGATCTAATTTTTGAATGTTAATTTTATTTTCAGGGACTTGGTCTATTTATGTTCCATGTTAAAATATTCTGGTGAAGCATATAGCCCCTTGCCCAACTGTTCATTGATTTGTCCATTTATCCACAGTTTTATAATATATATGGAAGCATCCATCAGTGTTGCCCTTATATTTCAGGTGTGTTCTTTAAAGTGGTGGCTTAATACACCTGCAAAAAGTATTGACTTATGTCAGCCTGCACAGTCTGTGTAGGCTGTCATGTGTTGAAACTTTTTGCTATTTGTGAATTTTCTGTCATGGGACCATTTTACCTCCAGATTCAGTAGATTCAGTTGTTAGACAAGTGGATTTTATGGATCCATAATTGTGTTATGAATTACTTAGTATAACATATGTGGAGATGCACTAAATCCCCTTTTGCTAGAGCATGGCTCATTTGTTTTTACATTTGCTTATTTTGTTTTCAGATTGCTGAGCAACTGCTTAAGCTGTTGATATACTTTGACACGAGCCCCATGGGATCATTGGGCTTTGACAAACTCCAGCCTCAAGACTTTGTAATGTTTGGCACAGATTTGAAACTGGTTGATCTCGACAATATTCATATCGGAGAAATTCCATGTGTACAAGATACTGACTGTGTGATTCCGGAGATGTCCAGAAAAGGTTCGTGTTAATTTTTTACTGATAATTCCCAAAAACAAACTCTGAAAAGGGAAGAAAATATTTAAAGATACATATTTACAGCCAGAGAGTAAACAAACACTGTTAAAATTTTATAGTGTGTAGAATCTAGTTAGCTGTGTTACATAGATAAAAAATCGATATAAGGTGTATTGGATAAAGAAATGCAAGGAATCTGTCTTAGATTTAAAACGGAAACTGTGGTTGTAATTTCTAGGGATAGCCTCCAGAGAATGAAATGCATTTTCTGTCCGTTGTAAAAATCTGTGCAACCTTGCAACCGTAAGGGGCAACATTTGACACAAATATACAAGAATGATTATAGTTTCATAAAATAAATATAAAACTGCATGGTGAAAAAACTGGACTAAAACGAGTAAAAATGTATCTTTAACTCATTACCAAACGACAAAATTTTAGGTTTGTCCAAATCGAAAGCATTTGCAGACAACAAAATAAAAGTGACTGAAAATTTGAAATTTGTTTTGTGAAGGGTAGAAAATGGTTACCAGCATTTTCTCCTTTTCCCACAATGTTTTCTAAAGGCTTCTTTCTCAGGGTCGTCAAAAGTAGGGATTGTGTGGTAAAGGGTTAACTCCTAACCAAACAACAAAATTTTGTACTCTACCAAATTGAAAGCATTTGCAGACGACAAATAGAAGTTAGCTAAAATGATGACTTCTTTCTTTGATGGGGTAGAAAACAATGTGGGAAAAGGAGAAAATGCTGGTTACCAGCATTTTCTCCTTTTCCCACAATGTTTTCAAAAGGCTTCTTTCAAAGGGGTCTTTAAAAGTAGGAATTGTGTAGTAAAGAGTAAAATTGTTCTATATCTCTTGGTCGTGTATTACTGTAACTCATTACCAAAGGACAAAATTTTAGCTTTGTCCAAATGAAAGCATTTGCATACGACAAATTTCGTTGTATTCAAATGATGTGATTTACCTTTAGAAGGGTAGAAAACATTATTTGATTGATCATATGATCCTTCATGCTGCTTTCAACATTATTTCAGTCATATAACAGTGACGGTTCTCTTATTCATGTGTTACCTGGATTTTGTTAGTACTGTTGGAGTGTCTTTGGACAAATTCCCTCAACATGGCATAGTCTGACATTTTGTCATCTGGTAAAGGATTAACCTGTTTCCACACAATTCTGACTTTTAATGACGAGAGAATTTGAGAGAGAGGCTTTTTGAAAGCATTGTGGGAAAAGGAGAAAACGCTGGTAATACCAGCATTTTCGTCTTTTTCCACAATGTTTTCAAAAGCCTTTGGAAACAGAGGATTGCATAGAGTTCAATGATTATAAATAAAGAGATTGTTATCTTTTCAGTAATCCAGTGTGAAAACAATATTTGTAAGGGCCGAAATTCTTTAAACAACTTGTTGTGGGTGAATCGTATATTTCTACGACATCTACTGCTGCCAGCACCAAAGAAATATGAGATGGATGTCTCTAGAACGTTGGATAACATGCAGAATTTGGAGATATCGATACAAGAACTCTTGGAAAAAATCGTCAAATGGAGAGGAGATGGTAGAGTAGTTTAGCCGTTACCATATAATCTGGACTTTTAACAACCCTAAGAAAGAAAGGTTTTGAAAACATGGTTGAAAAAGGAGCATTTTCTCCTTTTCTCACAATGTTTTCTCCCCTTCCGAAGTCAAATTTCAATTTTTGAGTCACATTTATTTTTTCTTCTGCAACAAATGCTTTCAATTTGGACTAGTCTAAAATTTTGTCATATGATAAAGTGTTTTATCTCCTTACCAAACAATCCATTTTTTTCTTAGCCTGAGGGTATAGGACCTCTGAAAATAATGTTGGAAAAGGAGAAAATGCTGTTGACCATATTTCATTAAAGTGTGAAAAGATTGTAAACATATTAGAGAAAGAAGAAAATGCTCGGTACTGACATGATTCACTGTTTATTGTTTTATAAAGAGTCACCAAACCAGCTCTTGTTGTAATGACTTTGATGAGGAAGGTTTTGAAGAAAAACATAGTCGGAAAAGGAGAAAATGCTGGTAACCTTTCGAAGAACTATTCCACCATTTGAGTCACATGTAATTTTTTGTCAGCAAATGCTTTAATTTTGGTCTAGTTTAACTCTTTACCACACAAGAAAAAATGTTGACTTGTGCATATTGAAGGTGTTTGCAGGTGACAATTTAAATGAGGCTATAATGTTGGAATTTGTCTTTGATAGCATAGAAAACATTGTGGAAAATGGAGAATATGCTGGTAACCAGCATTTTCTCCTTTTTCCACGATGTTTTCAAAAGCCTTCTCTTTCAGATTCGATAACAGTCGGGTTTGTGTGGTAAAGGGTTAATGCTTACGAATGTAAAATGTTGTTTGATAAAGAGTAAGGAAAGTTTAACTGCACTTTTATTTTCAGATTCTGTCGTATATGTTGGAAACCAAGGGATTGAGGATCAAGATAACCCAAGCAATCATATATCGGACCGTAACAAACATCTTGATTCCAATACGAAGAGGGACGAGGCAATTGATAACATCAACAAGTTGTGGAACAAAGACAACAAGCACTTTGGAGACAAGCGGGGAAATTCTAAATGGCAAAGAATTCATTCGACCCCAAAGCCATCAAAAAATCGAGAAAATTTTGAAGAGGTTAGAATTTGTTTCTAATGCAGTTTCACCGTATCCTGTTTTTAACTCTGTCACTACTGTATGAATAAGTTACATTTTCTCAAATGCTACAAATACAGTTCTGCTGCAGGATCAAGAGACAGTTTGTACTTAATTTAGAATAAAGCAGTGTACAGTGTAGATCAGAGATCAGACTGCACATTCTGATCTTGATCTACACTGTCTACTAAAGCTTCTGGTTTTGTCCTTGGTATGGAAAGAGTTAAACCCCTATAGTGCTGAGGAAACCCAATAGACATTTTAAGTCTAGAAATAAGACCATAATAATAGCAATTTTCATCTTCCTTTAGTCTATAATGTTTCAGTAAAGTGGACAGTGTAGATCAGCGATCAGGTTGCACATTTTTGTGCAGTCTGATCTTGATCTACACTGGCTGCAAAGGCACTTTATGGGTTATGACAAACAGACACACAATACAAAGAGGAAATTATTGAATGGTAGAATTTTGCATTGATAAAAAAAAAAGATTGGGCTAGTCATGAGGGCATTGTAACCCTCGTAACCCTCAATCTTACAACAAATTTTGTGCTCTTGATTGTATGGTGTTTAATGCCGTTTTTAACACTATTTCAGTTATATCGTGGCAGCCAGTGCACCTATCCATGCTTTCCTGGAGTTTCTTTTACCAGTACTCCACACAATATTCTTTCCAAGCCACTGGCTGCTTTCCCACATAACTATTGTTGAAACAGTGGTCGGTGGTGAGAGAGGAATGTATCCTGTCGCAATGACTATCATCAATCCTCTGAAAGAAATTGGCCGAGCCTCGGATGGAACCAGCAACCTCCTGTTCACTACCAACTAAGCTATTGGGGCTCAGCTTCAATTGAAAGAAGATGCTGAGAACTCTGTAAATGTGGCTCAAATGTTAGAATTTTTCTTTGGAAATGGAAGGAAACACAGAAGGAAAAGGAGAAAATGCTTGTTAGCAGCATTTTCTCCTTTTCCAAATTTGTTTTCAAATGCTTTTCTCTCAGTGTTGTTAAAACTAGGGATTTTGTGGTAAAGAGTTAACACTATACCATATGATGAAAATTTTAGGCTAGTTCCAATTGAAAGAACCTGCCAATAACTCAGTAAATGTAGCTCAAGTGATAGAATTCATCTTTGAAATGGAGGAAAACATGGTGGGAAAAGGAGAAAAGGCTGTTTTGCAAAGACTTGTACTTTTTTCTTTCCATAGAACAAAGATCTGCCTGTCAAGAAGGAGCTGGATGAGTATATACGACAAAATGATGCCAACTACCCAGGTAAATATTTTGTATACTCAGTAATCTAGACTGTCTGTGGATGCATATTTCCTTAAGACTTTGCCATATGTGTACTCAATAATGTAGCTAAATGTGCATAGAACTAACATATTTCAGTGTGATTTAACTCTTTACCCCACAGTCCCACTTTTAACAACCCTGAGGAAGAAGCCTTTTGAAAACATTGTAAGAAAAGGAGAAAATGCTGGTAAACATCATTTTCTCCTTTTCCCGCAATATTTTCTGCTCTATCATGGAAAATTGTGTCATTTTTGCCACCTTTAATTTGTCGTCTGCAATTGCTTTCAGTTTGGACAAGTCCAAAATTTTGTCGTTTGGTAACGACTTAAGAAACTTAAACCCTATGCCAAAAGATTCCTTATTTTAATGACCTGGGGGAAGAAGGCTTTTGAAAACATTGTTGGAAAAAGTAGAAAATGCTGGTACCCAGCATTTTCTCCTTTTTCCACAAATCTTTTCTACCCTTTCAGAGGCAAATTTCATCATTAAAGCCACATTTCAATTTTGTCCAATTGTTACAAGTTCAAAATCTTGTTGCATGGACTTAACCCTTTACCAAACAATGCCGACTTTTAACGACCCTGAGAAGGAGGGCCTTTGAAAACATTGTGGGAAAAGGAGTAAATGCTGGTAACCAGCATTTTCTCCTTTTCCCACAATGTTTTTTATTGTATCAAAGACAAATTCCATTATTTAGGCCACATTTATATTGTCATGTGCAAATGCTTTCAAGTTAGACGAGCCGAAATTTTTCTCGTGTGGTAAAGGGCAGGGTCCAAAAAAATCCACTCGTCCGCTCGTATTTACGAGTGAGAAATGGATGAGAACGAGTGAAATATCAGTCATGGTCGTCCGACAGGACGAGTGGTAAATAGGAGGTAGTGAACAAATAAGTTTTTCCAGATGAAAATTATCTTACAGGAGACAAAACGGTCATTTCATTATTGAATAAGACAATTAAGGGTATTCTGGAAATCAAATATTGAAACAGGACATAAAACCTGCTGGTACCCGCTCCAAATAAAGACCGGTTTCAAGTCAGCCTAATGATATAACCCGGGACATTTTCATTGCATACAGATGTTTTAATATGCCTCGGGTAGATCTAATTCAATACGAGTGACTTTGCCAATTTATTAAAACGATCGACATTAACAATAACGCAAATACTCTCCCGAAACCAGGTCCAAAAGCTGTGTTGTTCTGGCTTTATTAATTTCTTATAACTTGACCGGATAAATGATACCGGATATTCAAACCCGGTATTTAATGTTCGTTGCTACGGGAGACAATATAATTAGCGTTTCCGTTTCGTCTGAAAAAAAAAAAATGCCAGTCAAATATTAGACGGGTTTTTCTCTTCGGACGAGTGAGGATCAAGGCAGGGCAAGTGTTTTTTCAAAGTCACTTGTCCTATAGGACGAGTGTCTTTGCTGGAAATTTTTGGACCCTGAAAGGGTTAACACTTTACCACACAATCCCGAGTTTTAATGACCCTTGGGAAATAGCCTTTTGAAAACATTGTGGGAAAAGGAGAAAATGCTGGTAACCAGCATTTTCTCCTTTTCCCACAATGTTTTTTATCCTATCAAAGACAAATTCCATTATTTAGGCCACATTTATATTGTCATGTGCAAATGCTTTCAAGTTAGACGAGTTGAAATTTTTCTCGTGTGGTAAAGGGTTAACTCTTTACCACACAATCCCGAGTTTTAATGACCCTGGGGAATTAGCCTTTTGAAAACATTGTGGGAAAAGGAGAAAATGCTGGTAACCAGCATTTTCTCCTTTTCCCACAGTGTTTTTGACCCTATCAAAGAAAAATTGCGCTATTTGAGCCTCATTGAAATTGTCGTCTGCAAATGCTTTCAGTTTGGACAGGGCTAAAATTTTGTCGTCAAGTAAAGGGTTAAAAGGATAGACAAACAGTTAATAGGAAAACATAACTGTACATGTAATAGGAAATGGTCGCTTTTTTTGTTTATGAAAACTGTGAAAGAAAATAAAGGCAAATAAAGTGATTTAAAAGAAAAGGGGCCTTACTAAACATTTCCCTGACTTTGTCTCTGCAGAGTGGTAAGCAGGGCCTGGTTACACGAAAAAACTGAAGTCTCTTATTTTGCTCAAGTCTGCTGACGGACCCCATTTCAAACCTGGACTGACTTTGTTACTGAAGACCCATTTTATTAATATTTACTTAAAAACCATTCTGAAATCATAAGTCAACACAATATTTCACACGCAACTCAGCAAAATAATGGACTTAAGTCTGTTTAAATGAGTTAAGTCCATTATTTTGTTGAGCTGAGTCTGAAACATTGTGCCATCTTAGGATTTGAGAATGTTTCTAAAGTCTGTTAATGTTATTGAAATGCGTCTGAAATGACAAACTCAACTTAGGTCGGAAAATGAGACAACTAGCATACTTGAGCAAGATAAGAGACTTAAGTTTTTTTCAAGAAACTGGGCCCTGTGACTTGAACACAGTATTTTACATGTTGCTAGGTAAGGAATACCAACAGTTAGTGGATAAGTGGACTGGCGCCTTTGATTTAATTAAAATACTGTAAAAATTTACGACATAATCCTGAGTTTTAAAGGTCCTGTGGAAGAATGCTTTTGAAAACATTGTTGCAATAGGAAAAAATGCTGGTGACCAGCATTTTCTCCTTTTTCTACAATGTTTTCTACCTTTTTGAAGACAAATCCCATCTTTCGAGCAGCATTTGATTTGTAGTCTGCAAATACTCTTAATATGGACAAGTCTAAAATTTTGTCATCTCATGATCTGATAAAAGTAAACCAGCAAATAATCAAAGGACAGGGTCACTCAAAATAACCAACAATACCTATGTTAGATATGGAGGATCATACAGGAATGTTTTTGTATAATCATTTTTACCAATTGAGTTGACTAAAATTATATGATGCAAGCCTTGACAAGTGTCATATACATTTTAGTCAATGAGTTTGATTAAAATGATAATACATAAACATGAATGTGAGATTCTATTTATCACATAAAATTAATAAAAGACAATTATGTATCCTGCATCATCACCTTCTACCTATTTACCATTCATGGGTCCATGTTTACAGATGTAGTTTGGTTTGAAAAAGTTAACTTCTCACACTTACAGGCTGGAAATATAGGAGAAGCATTTTGTTTTCTGCCAAGTGAAGAAATTCACAATTCAGTTTGAAAAAAAAAATCAACAAAATATGACAATTTAACTTTGTTATATGTTATATCATATTGATAATTATGAATCTTATTTTTTTTTTTAAATTTTCTTTTTTCTTTAATTTTCTTTCTTTGTGGGGAGGGTGTTTAGATGTTCATTGCAAAGAATAAAGTAGTCCACTTTGTGTGTTCACTCTATTGGTGTAGGAATTTGCTTCAAATGGCGCCTTATGCACATATATAAACTCTAAGTTCTTTGCCAAATGATTGTGTGTTTATAACCCTTGTGGAAGATGGCTCTTGAAACAACTGTGAGAAAAGAAGATAATGTTGGTGACCAGTATTTTTTCCTTTGCCCACAAAAGTTTCATCCTTTTGAAAGCCAACATTTCTACATCTAAGTCACATTTTGATATGCCATCTACAAATGCTTTCAACATTGTGGGAAAAGGAATAAATCAGGGTTATTAGCATTTTCTCCTTTACCCACCATGTTTTGAAAAGCCTTCTTCCTTAGGGTCATTGAAACACAGTATTGTTTGTAAAACACTAATTACAACACTTTATCAAACCTTCCTGTGGTTTTTAAAACACTGAGGAAGAAGATTTAAAAAAAAAAAAAAAAGCATGAGAAAAGGCAAAAATTTTTGTATTCAGCAGCATAATCTCTTTTTTTCACAATGCTTTCTTGCCATTCAATTTTTTGAGCCATACTAAATCTTTCATCTGCAATTGCTTTCAGTTTTTAGGAGTTTAAAATTCTACCGTCTGTTGGAAAGTTTTGCCTTCTTGACAAGTTTTGAATTTAAAAGTATATGAGCCATGCTCTGGCAAAAGGGGGCTTAATGCATCTCTGTGATGCATGATACCAAGCAATTCATCACATGATCATGGATCCATAAAGTCTGTTCTGTCCAACAACCAACTGAATCACGAGGTAGACTGGTCCTTGGACATACAGAAAATTGACCAATAGCGAAAAGTTTCGGCTCAGGTCAGCCTGCTCAATACTTTTCGCAGATTCTTCTAGCCCCCTTTTTACAGAGGATGGCTCATATACGTAATTTTTCCTTTTAATGTTCTGTGCTTATTACCGTCGCTTCTAATATTGAAATCTATTTTTGACGTATTTTACAAATATCATACCATAATGATGTTTAAAATGTTTTTCCGTTGTAGGACTTTATGACTACTTTTGCACTCGATCTCGTGTAAGCTGGGGTTGTGTTTTAACGATACATAGCATTGACGAAGCAAAGACTTTTTGTAGTTCCGATGAAAGATGTCAGAGCTTCGTTATTTATTCATCTAACCCTGATATCTCTGGTAAAAAAAAAAATTGGTGTCAAAGTATAACTAGTCACTCCTTACTCTGTGAATAGTTTTTGTTTGAGTCTGCATGTGTTCTTATTTTTTTTATGAAAGCTATTTTCTCCTTTATTGCTCTGCATGTCAAATTTTTGTGTGTTGATTTTCATAGGAAAAAAACTTAACCCTTTACTACACAATCCCGATTTTTGATGACCCTAAAGAAAGAGGGCTTTTGAAAAGATTGTGGGAAAAGAAGAAAACGTTGGTAACCAGCATTTGCTCTTCATACAACTATGTTTTCTTCTCTATTAGAAAGAGAGAAATCATCATTTGAGCTACATTTATTGTGTTGTCTTCAATTGCTTTTGATTTGATTGACTTCGAAATTCAGTGGTTTGGTAAAGAGTTAAATCTTTACTATACAACAAAATTTTAGACCTGTCCATATTGAAAGCAATTAAGAGCAATAAAATAATATTCAGTGTAAATGATGGAAGTTGTCCTTGAAAGAGTAGAAAACACCGTGGGAAAATGAGAAAATGCCTGTAAACACCTGTAACCAGCATTTCCACATAATCAGACAAAATTTTTGCCTTTTTTCCTCAGGCTCACCTAAAATGGAGATTGTTTGGTAAAGGGTTAAAGGCTTTGTTTTGTTTTAAGGTTCTATAGGAATACGCTCCACATATCTTTTAACGGCATGTGACATTTATACGGAGAAGTAAGTAGATACTAGCTTTTATGATGTGGAATCAACCATTTACCACACAATCTGGAGTTTTCACAACTCATTTGAGAACAATTTGGGTATTGTAGAAAATGCTGGTCTCCCTTTACCACAATATTTCCTACCTTATCATTCCATCATTTAAGCCTGAATTGTGGTCTGTAAACACTTTCAATTCGGACCAGTCTATGAATTTGTCATGTGGTAAGGAGTTAATAGTCCTATATAATAAAGAATAAAAAGAAATAAGAAATATAGCAATTTAAAGTTCTGACATACTGAAATTTAATTGAAGTAAGATAAAAAGGAATGCATAAATACAAGAAATAATATTTAATCTTTGAATAATGAATAAATGAAAGAGATGACCTCTGTAAGCTAGCAAGATATGGCAAATTTCAAGTCAGGTTTGGTTTCTGAATGTCCTGCAAATTGGCATACACATGTAGGTTTAAGGTAAGGCAATATTTCCAGTGTGTCAGATCTAGATCAGTACTATTGGCAAAAGTACCTTAACTAATGCTGGGTGCCTTTAATGAGTGTGTTGAAGCTTTGGTACCACCAACATAGCAGCAAATGTACTGGTAAAAAATTCCAAGAAGCAGTCATTGAGAGTGATCATTTGAAAATGTTGCTGGTAACCAGCATTTTCCTTTTCCTACAGGATTTTCTAATTAATGTTAGTTAAAAATTTATTTTCAATTCATAATTAATGTATAATTCTTTTGAATGTAGAATAACTAGTTTTAGATATTCACAGAGTGAGGAGGCAGCATGATACCTGGACTTTTTATTTATTAATCTGTTTTTCACTTGAGAGAGATTCCAGCTAATCACATCTTTACCACAAAATCCAGACTTTTAACAACCTTAAGAAAGAAAGCTAATGAAAAATTTGTGTGAATAGGAGAAAATGCTGGTAACCAACATTTTCTCTTTTTCCCACAATGTTTTCCACCCTTTCAGAGACGAATCTGAGAGAGATTCCAACTGATCACATCTTTACTATACAATGAAGACTTTTAGCTATTGAAAGAAAGCTATTGAAAGCTTTGTGGAAAAAGGAGAAAATGCTGGTAGCCAGCATTTTCTCCTTTTCCCACAATGTTTTCTAAACTTAAAGGCACAAATCCCATTATTTTTAGCCTCATTTACATTAACATCTGCAAAGTCTTACAACTTGGAGGGATCAAAAATTTTGTCGTCTGGTAAACAGTTGACAGGGGTTGACACTAACAGTTTTCTTGATCCTGAAGACCTTAAAATTTTAACCTCAAGACAATCCAGTGTTTCAATTACATGAGAAAGAATATGTTTGAAACTGTGGGGAAAAAGAAGAAAACGTTGGTAACCAGTATTAAGAACATGCTGGCAATATTTTGTGCAGTCTAATTTTGATCTACATAGGCTCAAAACACAATAATAGTCATAAAAAGTGCTTTAAGGATTAATTAACATGCATGGCATGAATAATGATGGGGATGTGGAGTTGGAGGGAGGAAATATTTCTATTTAAAACACTTTGTTCGAACACTTTTATCTTAGTATGTATGTTTTTTTATCATCAACCTCCAATGCACGCTATCCCATTGAAGGCTTCACACTTTCTCAATTCTAAACTTTCATTTCCTTGAAACTACTATTCATATTCTTAGCTATTTGATTTAAAACTTTTGAGTAGGCAGGGACGCGCAGCCACTCAATATCCTATTTTATGCATAATTAAAATATAATCTTTTCTCATTTTAAGACTTTTTACTATTAATTTAATATTTTGTTAGAATCTTTTTATCACAATCTTAACTTCACCTTTTGAGTAGATAGGGATTGCCCTGTCACTCAATAATGTTTTTATATGTATCAAGATCACAGCAAACTGTATACATAGATATATTCGCGTGTCGAAAAGTTTGCGAATTACCGATTACAGACATTTTGTGTATGGAAATGTTTGCGATTGTAAGACATTCCTTAGTTGTTGGTAAACTTGTGGTAAAATACGCGAACAAAAAAGTTTGCGAATTGTTCGAATTCGTGAAATCGCAAACATTTCCATGTCGCAAAAATTTCCACTTATACAGTAATCCTTCTTAATTCAACTCTTTTTATCTTTGCTATCATCTTGTTCAAATCTTTTTAGCTGAAAAAATCTGCTTTTATCCTCATTTAGTACAGACATGCATACTAAATGACCAAAGCTGTCGATGTGCCATAAAACAACATTAATCCATTCATTCTGCAGCATGCACAAATGGCGAAGTTAATGGGGGGGTAATTCTGGAAACAGGTTGTTAGTGTGTCTGTCTGTCTGTCCATCTTAATACACAATTTTTATCATCTTCTTTTTATACAGATTTTCACTAATTTAGCAGAAATTTTAATGGAAACCTGCCTATCACAGGAACTTGTGGATTTGCAACTTTCAGTGTGATTGGTTAACTATAGTTATGTCCCTTTGTTTCCTTAGCTAGTAATAAGGCAACCAAGAGCTGGTATTTTTCACCCTACAACAGTTCTAGTTTAACATGGAACAAAAATTAAGCTGTGTGGGGTTTTTTTCGGCGTAGCTGGCTTTTAACCTACTTTTTGGTGCCGATAAAAAATGAATGAATAAAAATTTTTGATTGGTAAAAAATGTAGACAAGTTTATTTTAAGGGCCCCTGTCTAGTTGTGGGTAACTTTATGCTGTCTGTCTTTCTTAAAGATATTTCTTGTTGTGTGATGAACATATTTATCTTATTTCATGTTCCAATCTTAAAAAGAAGGGGGTGATGGGCGTTGGAGGGGGGGATGATGGTATTTTTTTTGGCCTATACAAGTCCTAGTTTAACATGGAATAAAAAGTTAAGATGTATGAGTAATTTTTTTGAAAGGGGATATATATTGTTTTTTCACTTGTTTTGTTATTAGCACATTAATTCTATTTTGAATGTGTTTTGTGAATTTTTGTTCTACTTGACAGTGCAAAGATTTTAAGAATGCATCAAGTAATTATTAGTTATTTCAATACTTTGGTATATTATTGACTCAGTGATTTAGATTACCATTTACTAAATAGTCCTGTATAGAACAACACGGAGAAGGAAGGCTTTTCAGAAACATTATGGGAAAAAAAGAAAATGCTGGTAACCAGCATTTTCTTCTTTTCCCATAATGTTTTCTACCCTTTCAAAGACACATCCTTTCATTTGATCCACATCTGATTTATCATCTCTAAACGTGTCCATCGTGGACTAGTCTAAAGTTTTGTCGATTTGTTAACATGAAAATAAAAACAAGAGAGCTTAATGAAGGAAAGGAAAGAGTCTTGTATCAAAGTATACAAAACATTTTGGGGAAAAGAGTTACTTGTTACAAGCAATTACTTCTGTTCCAGCATGTTTCAAAAACATTCTGTTCAGTGTTGAAGAGACATATAATACATGCCTGCAGTTATTATTGAACTTCATTGAACCTTTACGATACAATCCTGTGTGCTTTCAGTTTAATTGATTGATTAATTATATGGCATTGAACACTGTTTTCAACATTGTTTCAGTTATATCATGGCTGCCAGTGCACCCATCTATGCTTTCCTGGACTTTCTTTTTCAAGTACTCCACATGATATTCTTTCCAGGCCACTTGCTGCATTCCTACATTACCATCGTCGAAACAATGGTCAGCGGTGAGAGAGAAATGAATCCTGTGGCAATGACTATGATCAATCCTCGGAAAGAAATTGGCTGAGCTGGAGATGGAACCAGGGACCCCCTGTTCTCAAGTCCTGTACACTACTGACTGAGCTACAGAGGCTCAGCATTTTGAGTTTGAGGAAAAAAAAATCTTTTGAAAACATTATGTCTAAATTAGAAAATCCTGGTAACCAACATTTTCTCCTTTTCGCATAATGTTTTCTACTCAGTTAAAGGCAATTTCCATCATTTGAGTCACCTTTTGATTTGTCATCTGCAGATGCTTTGAATTTTGACAAGTCTAAAATCTAGTCCTTTGGTTAAAAGTTAAAGCAACCCAGAATGAATTTAGCTTTATACTTTTCAGAGGAAAAAGGGTTAAAAAGTTCATCACCTGTTTGCAATTATCTTCTACTAGTTAATTTTTTTCTCAGTCTTGGTTCTGTGGTGCTTTATTTAGCTCTTTCTTTAGTCCAAACACTATTTCTTATCATATTAGGGTAGATATCTTTTTTTGTTTTCTTGAATATTTCAAATTCTTAAGCTTTTATAAACTATCGTTTTTAAACAAAATTCTTCACTCTTAACCCTTTACAAAAACAGTTTTGAGTTTTAGTGACCAGAAGATAGAAGGCCTTTGAAAACATTGTCGGAAAAGGAGAAAATGCTGGTAACCAGCATTTTTTCCTTTTCCTACAACATTTTCTATCATTTCTTAGACTAATCACAGTGTTTGGGTGACACTTAATTTGTTGTGTGCAAATGCTTTTAGTTTGGACAAGGCTAAATGCTTTTTATGTGACACAAGTAATTTTTTTAAACGATAACAATGTTGGTCACCTGCATTTTTTCCTTTACATACAGAGGTTTTAAAAAACTAATTTCTCTAGGTCATGAAAACATGTGTTCGATTTAGATTAGATCTGAAAAAATATGAATTATATAAAGATTTTTGAGGCTTGATATTCATTTATTAGCAATTCAGTTTTAACAATGTATTCTAGTTTTATGCAGTGATTTTTCAAGATATGTAACTTTTATCAACTCATTCCATTTAAGAACTTTTTGTAATAACCCTTTACTCAACAATCCCAACTTAAGATGACCCTAAAGAAGAAGGCCTTTGAAAACATTGAGGGAATAGGATAAGATGCTGGTAACAAGCATTTTGTCCTCTTCTCACAATGTTTTCTATTCTGTCAAAGAAAAAAAATTCCATTTTATGAGCCATACTTTACTTGTGTTATTGATCTGCAATTTCTTGTGATGTGGACAAGACCGACATTTTGTTGTTTGGTAGAATTAAACTGTATAGGTTAAGATTAATCTGTATAAAACAGTGTTTATATGGGATCTTTGCTCTACACTCTCCACTTTACCGACACATTTTGTGCAACATTGAAATTGCAATTATATGGGTCTTATTTATAGGCTGTAAATGTCTGTCAACCTTTTACCAAACAATCTCTAGTTTGAACAACCCAAACTAGTAAGACTTTTAAAGACATTGTGGAAAAAAGGGAAAATGCTGGTCACAAGCATTTTCTCTTTTTCCTCACAACACTTTCTGTTCTTCAAAAAACATATTTTATTTTTTTAGTTACATTTATTTTGTCGCTTGCATATGCTTTTAATTTTGACAAGTCTAACATTTTGTCATCTGGTAAAAGATTGAGTTTATTTTGTGCTCATAGGATAACAACTATTTAAGGAATGAAGAGAACTTTTTTTGTTTTCATGGAGGTATGAAAAAAAAACCTAATCACATTGTATGAAACTGCGAAGACGTTTCATACAAAAGTGTGATTTTGTCAGCCAATCAGAATTCGCCAATGTTCATGAAAAAAACTAATATTGAATTATATACAAAATGAATTAATTTATTTTTCTTTGTTGTCCACACACAGCTGTAATGACTGCGGTATTTAAGAATGCAGCCAAAGGAAGACCAGATAACAACAAAGGGGCAACCTTATTTTACAAGAAGAAAAGCATGCTGGAAGACAGAGGCGCAGGTATTTTTTCTTTGAAGACTTCTTAATTTGAAAGATATTTCAACAGGAATTTCAGACACTACAGCCTGTTTTCACCAACCATTCTAAATTTCATTCTAGATTTAAAAGGTAGCACAGATTTAGAAGGTAGCACAGGTTCTGATTGGCTATATCAATCAAGAAATCAGATATTAACTTCAAACTTGGGCTAGTTCTTAACTCTTTACCAAACAAGCCCTGGTTTTAACGACCCTGGGATAGGACCCTTTAGAAAACATTGTAGGAATAGGAGAAAATGCTGGTAACCAGCATTTTCTCCTTTTCCCACAATGTTTTCTACCCTATCAAAGAAAAATTGCACCATTTGAGCCACATTGAAATTGTCATCTGCAAATGCTTTCAATTTGGATGAGGCTAAAATTTTGTTGTCTGGTAAAGGGTTAATCAAACTTGGGCTAGTTCTTAATCAAATATCAATAGCTGAACTGATACAACAAGGGCAGGTAAGTGTCAGAATATTTTTGACATAACTATGCCCCCTTTTTTAACTTAGATTTTTCTATTAAAAAGCACTGGCAGCAATGTATTGGCACTCACATGTGGTGCTCTTGTTTTCTGCAGTAAAACATGAAGTTCTTGACTTAAATTATGTGACATCATTGTTCTTTATAT
The DNA here is from genome assembly GCA_946811185.2 of Hippopus hippopus. Classification (NCBI taxonomy): domain Eukaryota; kingdom Metazoa; phylum Mollusca; class Bivalvia; order Cardiida; family Cardiidae; genus Hippopus; species Hippopus hippopus. The sequence goes on from OX328109.1 coordinate 3,941,852, forward strand.
TTATTATCAGAGCCCTTACCCCTTTGCCACACAATCCTGATTTTAAAGACCTTAGACAACGCTTCTTGAAAAACCTTTTGAGAAAAGGAGAAAATGCTTGTAGCCAGCATTTTCTCCTTATCCCACAATGTTTTCTACTTCATCAAAGACAAATTCCATCATTAATGAGCCCATTATTCCATCATTAATTAGATGTCCCTTGATAAAGGTTTGAAAAAACCAAAACTAGTCGGGATTAAAATATTTTTTCAAAATGACACTTGGAGTTTGATCTCTTTTTATTCATTTATTTATCATTAATGAGCCAAACTTAAATTGCCATCTGCAAATGCTTTCAATTTGGACAAGTCAACATTTTTGTAATGAGACAAAGAATTACATACATTTTCTGCTGTTTCTGTTGTAAAAGTACTCTTGCTCACTTACTTTGTGTCACTAAACTGATTATTTTTTCGGAGACATTAGTGTGGAGAAAGAGCATTGCGCTCTCTTAGAGGTACCATGTAAGAATCCTGTGGTAAAGAATTCTGCAGCAGATAGTTATAATGAGGGGCAACTTTTAGAAATACCCATGCCACTGCATGAGTACTGGTTAAGGTTCCAGGGAGCAGTCATTGTGCGATTAACATTTATATCCCCGCAAAACGAATGTTTTTGGGGGTATACTGGAATCAGCCTGTCTGTCTGGTCCGTCTATGTGTCCGTCTGTGTACAAAATACTAGTAATTTTGTGTCGCGAACTCCTCCTACAGTTTTGCTGCTATTGTATTGAAAGTTTGTTGGTACATTGACCTAATACTGAAGTTGTGCAAGATGCAGTTTTCGATCATCTACTCCCTATGATTCCAGGGTAATCTCCCTTTGAACTTAGAAAATTTTCTGTTAAATTGCCTGTTTCTGTCAAAGTGCTGGCAGGGGTATTAAGTCACATTCAGTGACAGCTCTAGTAGCACAAGTTGTAGAACTTGTTTTACAACCAATAGAAAATATATGAGCCATTCTATGTTAACCCATTACCAAACAATCCCTGGTTTTTACGACCCTGAGATAGAAACCTTTTGAAAATATTGTGGAAAAAGGAGAAAATGCTGGTAACCAGCGTTTTCTCCTTTTCCCACGTTTTCTACCCCGCTGGAAACAAATTTCAATTTTTAAGTTACGTTTATTTTGTTGACTACAGGTGCTTTCAATTTGGACCAGTCTAAAATTTTGTCGCTTGGTAAAGAGTTAAAAGGGTGCTCAATCCATTTGAAAAAAGTATTGACCTAGTTCAGCCTGTGCAGTCCACAAAGACTGACCTGGGTTGTCAGACATAATGGATGTTATGGAGCCTCAATTGTGGGAAGATTTGCTTGATATAATTCATCATGGAGATGCATTAAACTCCTTTTTACCAGAGCATGGCCTGCAACACGCGAAAAGGGGCATTCGGACATTTGCGTAAAGTATCGTCTCGGATCAGCCTGCGCAGTCTGCGCAGGCTAATCCGAGAGGGCACTTTACGACTATATATAGATTTTGTCCTACAGTAGACTTACACAAAACAAAAGATTACAAAAGAATGGAAAGTGTCGTTCCGGATTAGCCTACGCGGACTGCGCAGGCTAATCCGAGACGACACATTACGTAAATGTCCGAATGCCCCTTTTCGCGTGTTGCAGGCCATATAGTAGGTTAAATCTAAACCCCAAGAAAATCTTTCTGTTCTAATATTGAAGATAACACATTACCAGCGAAGGCAGAAAAACCATCAGCGCCTGCTGATATTCTAGCCTGTACACGGAAAGTTTTAAACCAGACACAGTCAGGACGGACAACTAGAGAAAAAAGGTTGATGACCCATCTAGGCTTGAAAGGTATGTTTATTTTTGTGATGAAATTGGAAACTGATCATACAGCATTTTGTTTCTGTAGACAAAAACTTTATTTACAAGAAAGACTGTTCTTGCATCCAAATCTGGGTCTTTTTTCACCAACTACTGGTAATCATATTTGTAATTTTATACTCAAGCATTTTCTAAAGTTGAGAGTAACACGACTTATGATTGTCCTAAACCAAATGGTTGAACCAATCAGAAGTTATGTTACTTTCTAAATGTATGATTAAACCAAGAATGTTCTGAAGCATGGTTCATGAATATGAACCCTGGACTCTACCTTATTCTGAAAGATCCAAATTAGGGATTCTGAAAAATCCAAATTAGGGATTCTGAAAGATCCAAATTAGGGATTCTGAAAGATCCAAATTAGGGATTCTAGTGTTGTTCTGAAAAAATGCATGTACCTGACTCTACAGAGTCCAATATGGATTCAGATATTTTGTACTAACTCAAATGGTAGTTCTAAATCTTTACCACACAATCCCAAGTTTAGCAACCATGGGGAAATAGGCTTTTGAAAACATTGTGGGAAAACGAGAAAATGCTGGTAACCAGCATTTTCTCTTTTACTCACTATGTTTTCTGTCATTACATAAAAGAATTGCATTATTAGAGCTACATTTAATTTGTTGTCTGCAAATACTTTTGATTAGGACAAGCCTTAAATTTTGTTGATTGGTATAGAGCTAAAGCATTTTCATTAGTCATGTTTACGCAAGTATGAAAAAAATTATCTTCTGTCTGAATTTCAGGTATATCAGAAGATGAGTGGAAAATGTTTGCAAAGTCTGTCAAAGTGACCCGATCTCAAGGACTGTCGCAGATGTCACATAAACTCATGACTGGGGCCCGCTTAAAGGTTGTGTATGAAACGAATGCCCTGGGCCTCAAGAAGGGGGAGTTTATGTTGGAAAAAGGACCAACACATCATCATATCAGTTTTATGATTGCCTATTTCTTGGACAGAACTTTAGGTGTAAGTGATTTGCTTATTCTTTTGGATGGAACTTTAGGTGTAAAGTCTTGAGACGAGATCTTTTATTTTTACTATGATTGCCCTATCTTTGGATATAACTTCAGTTTTAATTCTTGAAACATATTTTTAAAAAAAAGAATTCATAATTATTGGCTGTACTTTAGATGTAAGTCAAGAAACATTATTTTTCTTATTCTTATTATGATTGCGTGTGGTGTCCGTGGTCGTGAGTGGTGTCTGTGGTCAAGAGGTAGTCTAGAGCAATGGCCTCGTAACCATAATGCAAATACCATAAAGCAAAGCTCATATTTCTAAAAGTACCTCAGCACACAACTTCAATGGAGAAAGTATAATACAAATCGTTTCTAGTTTATGATTTCTATCATACAGTAGGTTTGACCTTTGATGATGGTTGCCCCACCCAAAAGGTCTTGAGTTCGATACCCGGGAGCGGGTGTCAACTGGGATTTTTCATTGGCCCACACATTCGGCGTGAATACTGGTGTAGTTCCCAGGAAGCAGAATAGAGAGAGATTAGTATAAATTGTAAGAACTTGTTTCTCAATCAATGTAAAATGAACATGTTTAAACTATTATGATTGCCTGTTGTTTGACCAAACTGTAGGCACAAGTCTTGATTTTCTCAGGGAGGATAAAGACAAATTTCATGATTTTGAGCCACATTTTATTTATTGTCTCTTAGTATGGATGAGGCTCAAATGTTACTGTCTGGTAACAAATTAACCCTTCACCACTTAAAACTCTTTACCAAACAACGAAATTATAGACTGGTCCAAATGGAAAGCATTTGCAGACGACAAAATGAGTGCGACTAAAAAATAGATAGTCCTTTTTGGGAAGGGTAGAAAACATTGTGGGAAAAGGAGAAAATGCTGGTTACCAGCATTTTCTCCTTTTTCCACAGTGTTTTCAAAAGGCTTCTTTTTCAGGGTCGTTAAAAGTCGGGATTGTGTGGTAAAGAGTTAATCCAGAGTCTTAAAAACCCTGAAGAAAAAGGCTTTTGAAAATATGGTGAGAAAATGCTGGTAACCAGTATTTTCTCCTTTTCCCACAACATTTTGTGCCCTTTCAAAGACAAAAATCATCTTTTGATGTACAATTATTTTGTTGTCTGCAAATGCTCTGAATTTTGTCTAGTACAGAATTTTGTCAGTTGGTAAAGAGTTACATGTCTGCAACACGTTTTCAACATCTGTCCCACAGCTATATCACGTTCCTCCAGCAAGCTGCAAGGTCTTCTCCTGGAATGATATACAGGACATCAGTGGTGACAAAAAATTCCAAGAACTTTACACAAAGTTCAATGAATCAGAGGCTATAAGAGGTGAGTTTAGGCAGTTCTTTATCTTTCAAACAAAGCCTGTGTTTAATGGTCATTTGTTCAAGGGATCCACCCTTTATTTACCTTTTGCAATTAGAGTAAAGTAGGGTAATTCTGGCCCCCTGATTATACCCAGCAGCTATTTTAATAGTTAAATATTAACTTTAGTTTCCCCTCCCCCCCCCTTTCAGCCCTGGTAGCTCAGTCAGTAGCACACAGGAGGTCACTGGTTCGATCCCTGGCTGGCTCGGTCAATTTCTTTCTGAGGACTGATGATAGTCATTGTCACAGGATTCATTCCTCTCTCTCTGCTGACTATTGTTTCGACAATGTTTATGTGGGAAAGCAGCCAGTGGCATGGAAAGAATATTGTTTGGAGTACTGGTAACAGAAACTCCTGAAAAGCATGGATAGGTGTGGTGGCCTGTTAATGCATATAAATCAAACCGGAATGCTTTACAAGCTTATAAAATATTAGAGTTGGAGTAATATATGCTTAAGAAATGTTCTAGGTGTTTAGAAACTCTTGAAAAAGGCAATAGCTGATATAGTGAACAGTAGAGTGGTATTTTTCATAGTGTTTTGTTCAAGTCTTTTTGCTTATTCTCAGGTGTGATTACAATGCCGGTTCCCCCTGTAATGAAGACAGAGAAAATAGGCATTGCCTTCCAAGACAGAGTGGTAACCAGCATCCAACCATACACACGGACAGAAAAATCTCAGCTGGAATATCTCCTTATTTGGGCAATGATGAAATTTATACAACCATCCCATGGATATCTGGGTTATAAAGGTATTTATTAACTTTTATAATCAACTCTGTACCAAATAAAAAAGTTTTGGACTGGTTCAAATTCAAAGCAGTTGCAGATGGCAGTTGAAATTTGGTTGAATTATGAAATTTGGCTTCTAAAGGATAGAAAACATTGTTGGAAAAGGAGAAAATGCTAGTACACAATCCCTACTTTTGACGACCCTGAGAAATAAGCCTATAGAAAACATTGTGGGAAAAGGAGAAAATGCTGGTAACCAGCATTTTCTCCTTTTATCACAATGTTTTCTACCCATCAGAAAACAAATTTCAAATTTTTAGTCACTATTATATTGTCTGCAAATGCTTTTGATTTGGACAAGCCAAAAATTTTGTCGTTTGGTAAAGAGTTAAAAGGTAAACCAGATGTAATATTCTAGACTTGTGCGAACTATAAGCTTTTGCAATGATGAAAGTGAATGCTTCTTAGATTTGTCTTTAACTCTTTACCACACGACAGAAATGTAGACTTGTCCAAATTGAAAGCACTTGCAGACGACAATTTAAATGTGGCTGAAATGATGAAATTTGTCTTTGGTAGATTAGAAAACATTGACGGAGAAGGAGAAAATGCTGGTTACCAGCATTTTCTCCTTTTGCCACAATGTTTTCAAAAGTCTTCCTCTGTAGGGTCGTTAAAAGTCGGGATTGTTTGGTAAAGGGTTAAATGACAAGAAAATCTAAAATAATTGGAAAAGGCTGAAATGATAGTTATTCCAGTTTTCTCCATTTTTCACAATATTATTTCGAAGCATTTTTCTGTCAGGGTAAATTAACCCTTTCCCAAACAACAAATCTTAGACTCTTGTGAATCATAGGGAAGAATGGTCCTTGGACAAGCAAAAAATTAACAATTAGCAAAATGCAAAATGTGTGGACCATTCTCAGCCTGTGCTCTGACTGCTCAGGTAAAAGAAACTCAAGGAAAGTATAGATAGGTGCACTGGCTGCCACGATATAACTGAAATAATGTTGAAAATGGTGTTAAATACCAAACAATCGATCAATCAGCTGCTCAGGCTGACATGAGTTGATACTTTTTGGCAGATGTATTAAAACCCCTTTTTGCAGAGCATAACTCACATGTATCTTTCTCTAAGGCTACTGTGATATGAAGGGTCAGTGGAACCTGTGACCTTTCAACTTGTTTTTCTGTCTGCTTTTCAGGTCATTTGATTCATTTTGAGGCAGATGTTGGTTTCGGCAACATGAAGAAACAGATTCTGGGATATTTCTATAACTGTCAGTTTCCGAACTCTGTTTTCAAAACCCTGCTGTGTTATAAATGTCCTTCAACGCACTCGTTTCTAAAGATATGTGGACTAGGCCAGGAGGTAAGTGGACTCAAATTGTAAGCCTATGGACTGATAAATGAACTAGACCTTTACCATACAGTAACAGTTTTAACTCTAAGAAAGACAGTTTTGAAAACAATGTGGGAAAAGGAGAAAATGCTGGTAACCAGCATTTTCTCCTTTTCCCAAAATGTTTTTCAAACTTTTCAAAGATATATCCAATCAATGAGAAAATTCTGTTTGTTGATATATAGTTGAAAAAAAGCAAATAAAGAACATATAGAATTGATGATTTGGTGTTTGAATATTTTCTGGAGTTCACTTTCTGATGAGCTTTTTATACTTTTTTACTCTCTTATTGGTTGGAATGAACTTACAGTTAAGTGAGACTTACAATACCCGGAGAAAGACAAGGGTGAAAAAGGTTGTGTAAGGATAAGTTGAGTCTGATTTGCATAGGTCATTGATTTAATTCATATAGAAACAAACATCTTTTACCATATCAATTACATCTTGTTCTGTTAAGGATTTTGTAAATAGACATCAGTCAAATTGGAGTTGTAGAGATTTTGTCGTTCATGTCAAACTGTCATACTTAACAGAAGTATGATTTCTCAGAGAAAGAATTATTTTCTCTGAGGCAGCATTTTGCAACTGGGGTTTTTTTTTTGTTCACATTTGAATCTGGGATGCTCTGTATGGCAATAGAATACTGATCTTATGACTGCTAGTCAAAAGAAAAATTGAAATTGTGCATAGTGCTCTTGGATTTAACTCTTTACCGAAAACAAATAATTAGATTTGTATGTACTGACAGCATTTGCAGATGACAAATTAATTGTGGTGAAAATGTTGGAATTTGGCTTGGAAAGGGTAGAAAAAATTGTAGGAAAAGGAGAAAATGCTGGTTACCAGCATTTTCTCCATTTCCCACAATGTTTTCAAAATTGTTTTTTCCTTAGGGTCTAAAAACTCGGGATTGTTTAGTAAAGGGCCAAGTCGCCTCTATAGATATGTCTCATCTATATCTTTGTACAGGTGATGAACCAGGTCAAGAGCAACGGTTTTATGGCACGAGACATACAGATTGGTAAATACAAGGAAAAGAATATCATAGAAATTATAGATAACAATGCAGCAGCAATTCTTAGTGTAGTGGAACATTGCATCAAGAAATTTTCTAGAGAGAAAGTATTGTATTAGACAGGTTGTATTGTTTAAATGAGTCATATATTTGAGCAGTGCTCTGGCAAAAAGGGGTTTAATGCATCTCTGTGATGCATTATACCAAGCAAGTCATCAAATGAAATCCATTTTACCTTACAAGCAATTGAATCTGGAGGTAAAATGGTCTTTTGACATGCAGAAAGTTTAACAATTGCAAAAAGTTTTAACCCAATTCAGCCTGTGCAGATTGAGCAGGCTGACTTGGGTTGATACCATTTGCATATGCATTAAACCCCCTTTTCACAGAGCATGGCTCTTTTAAAATTCTGTAGCAGATGTCAAAATTTTAGACTTGAACTAACTGAAAGCATTTGCAGATAGTAAACGAAATGTGGAGACTTGTACAAATTGAAAGTATTTTCAGAAGACAAATGGAATATGGTTTATTTGTGATGAGATATTGTAGTGATAGAGTAGAAAAATATTGTTGAAAAAGGAGAAAATGCTGGTTACCAGCATTTTCTCCTTTTCCTACAATGTTTTCAAAAGCCTTTACCCTGTGGGTCATTAAAACATAGGATTGTTCAGTAAAGGATGAAAAGATGACAGGTTTTGTAACAGATGTCCAAAGAAATGACATATTTTCATTTAATATTGCAGTATTTCTATTGTAGTACCTATGATGTGGGTACTACATTGAATTATCTCAATGAGATATTTTCATTGAGTGGATACCAAAGTTAAATTTGGTGATCACTCTGTGTGATAGATTTTTAATATCACACACAACCTGTTGATTATCCTCTTTGTTTATGATTGATTAATCCAATTCTGTATTCTTCCTGCTATTAATATTATAACATCATTAGAATTGGTTATTAAATATTTAATCTATTTTAGCAAGGCTATGACAAAAGGGGATATAACGCTTCTTTGTGGTGCATTGTACCAAGCCAGTCATCATATAATTCTAGACCCATGAATTTTATTTTGTTTAACAACTGGGTGAACCATGAGGTAGAATGGTCCTTGAGTAAGCAGAAAATTTAAGAATAGCAAAAAGTTTCAATCTAGGTAAGCCTGCACAGACTGAGCTGTCTGACTTGGGTCAGTACTTTTTTGCAGATGCATTATACCCCTTTTTCATAAGGTATGCTGTAGCCGAGAGTAAATTCCAAAAAAATGTGATTTCAAGCTTTTTTTTTTTTTCCCCAATGGAGAAATCCCATTGTATCAGGCACTGTAGACCCCAGATCAGACTATGTTATAGTGCAGTTTGATCTTTCTCTACAGCTACTGTGAAAGAATAATTGTAACGTGACACTTAGCAGTTTGAGGGTTAGGAATGTGTCACTAAAACACCAAAGTATATGAGCAGCAATCTAGCTAAAGGGGATTGAATGCATCTCCATGATGCATTGTACCAAGCAAGTCATCATATAATTATGGATCTATAGAATCCATTGTCTAACAGCTGACTGAATCTGTAGGTAGAATGTTCCTTTGACATGCAGAAAATTTACAATTAGCAAAAAGTTTTGACTCAGGTCAGTCTGCACAGACTCTGCAAACTGACCTTAGTTGGTGTTTTTTTTGCAGATATATGAAACACCCCTTTCCACAGAATTTGGCTCATATGTTTTCTGTGATAACTACCTTAGCAGTGAATTCATGATCTAAAAGTTTCTAATTGAAATTATAATTTTTTGCTGCAAAATCACTAAGCTTTATTAATATAACCTTCACAAAACAATCCTGTGCTTTTAAGAATCTATGGCTTTTGAAAACATCGTGGGAAAAGGAGAAAATGCTGGTAACCAGCATTTTCTCCTTTTCCTGCAATGTTTTTTACCATTGCATCAACTCAGCCACTATTAGCTTTTTTTTGTGCGTCTTCAAATGCTTTCAATATGGACAGGTCTTAAAAGTTTGTTCTCTGATTAAGAGTAGATTTACTGAATAGCATGGTATAAATGATCAAAACCTACTGTGTAATTTAACATGTTGATTAACTCTTTACCACACAATCCCGACTTTTAACGACTGAGAAAGAAGCCTATAGAAAACATTGTGGGAAAAGGAGAAAATGCTGGTAACCAGCATTTTCTCCTTTTCCCACAATATTTTCTACCCTATCAAAGTCAGAAATTATCATATTACCAAGATTTAATTTGTTGTCTGCAGATGTTTTGAATATGGTCAAGTCCGAAAATTTGTCGTTTGTTAAAGAGTTAAGGGAAAATTATATTTTTATCAATTTTTTTTGTTGTATATTTGATTCAATTAAGCATAATACTGTTGATCATTATAATTAAGTTTTTTAAATGTTAACCTTTAACCATATGTTCCCATGTTTTAGTTACTCTGAGGACAAAGGCTTCCGAATGCATTATGGGAAAGGGGAAAAAAATGCTGATTATCAGAATTTTTGCCCGATGCTTTTTATCTTGTCAAAGACAAATCGCATTATTTTGAAGTTTCATTGTCATCTGCAAATGCTTTCAAAGAGAGTCTAAGTTATTGTTATCTAGTAATATGTTAAACTCTTGCAAGGAGAAAAAATTTTAGACTTGCATGTTCAAAGCCTTTGCAGTTGATTAATTAAGTGTGACTCCAAAGATAGTGCTTGTTGATGATAGGGCAGAAATCATAGTTGAAAAAGGAGAAAATGCTGCTTACCAGCATTTGTCCCCCTTCTCACAGTGTTTCAAAAGACTTCTAACTCAGGGTATAAAACTGAGGATTGTTTGGTAAAGGTTTAATAGAAGTTAAATTACTGGTTGTTGAAAGTGTACTTTATTAGTTGTACGGTCAGGTGGCAGGGGACTTGGAAACTTGTTCACGGCTGTGGTGAATCATGTCGCCCCGAGCCGAAGGCGACATGATTCACCACAGCCTTGAATAAGTTTCCAAGTCCCCTGCCACCTGACCATACAATGAATTTATTATACAGCAAAGTTTTACCATTCCAACTTGTGTTAAGCGGAATTTACTTGTTTTTTTTTCTTTCAAAAATTGAGTACGCTGATGAAGTAGAATTTCCCTTCTGAGTGCCTCAATTCAATGTAAACTGACGTCACTGGGAACTGACGTCACTGAAACCTTGGTAAAACGTGCAGTTTGGTGCAGAATCTTGATGTTAATCTTGATCAACACCGCTATTTTGGATGTTGTGTTGAAAGTGTAGTCATGTATACAGGGCACCCGAAAGGGAAACTGCTTTTACGTTGGTTTTGCCAGTGTACATGATATATATGTTCGGGGCATATTATCCAATCAGATCATGAGAAATTTCTTGGCAGTATAATAACGTGATAGATACCTTTTTGGTGTGGGAAAGTGGCAGAATGAGAGGCTTAGTTAATCTAGGATGGTTTTGGAATTAAAAAAGCGGTCTCTTAAGCACAGGTTCAAACGTTACACTCCCCTCATGTTAGAAACAAAAGTAAAGTTCGTTCATATCTTGTTTTGACAGATCTTGTAAGTTTTGAAAGAAACCAGATTACTTATGGTTATCATTTACAACATACATGTTTAAATAATTGTTAATGTTCACAAGACAGTGTTCACTATTCACCATGTACAGAGAGTTTATGAATTTTGTGTTGTAATGATTGAATGAATTTGTTAATGAGCACAGATGTTCTGTATTGATGATGTACAGTGAATTTATGACTTTATAATAGGACACAATAAGTGTATGAACTTACAAATGAACACAAGTGTTCACTGTTTACTTTGTACAGCAATGATTTAATAAACTTGTCAACGAGCACAAACGTTCAATATTTACGATGTGTGGTGAGGTTATGAACTCATAAATGGACAAAAACGTTCAATTAAGAAGTTGTTAATGGACATGCATGTTCACTATAATTACATAAAATTTATGAACTTACAAATGAACACAAATGTTCACTGTTTACAGGAATTTACTGATGAACTTGTTAACACTTAATGCGCTGAATTAATGACCTGGACCTTTTTAAATGGGAAAAACAGCCCAAAATAGTGCTATTTCAAGGTTGTTTCGGTAGAATATGGAACAAAGTAGCAGACAGTGCAGATCAGAGATCAGACTGCACGTTCTGTGCAGTCTGATCTTGATCTGCACTGTCTGCAAAAACAGTTTAAGTCGGTTCCAGTGCTTTAACCCATTACCACACAATCCCTACTTTTGATGCCCCTGAGAAAGAAGCCTTTGGAAAACATTGTGGGAAAAGGAGAAAATGCTGGTAACCAGCATTTTCTCCTTTTCCCCCAGTGTTTTCTACTCTTCCCAAACCAAATTTTAATTTTTCAGTCACCTTTATTTTGTCGTCTGCAAATGCTTTCAAATCGGACCAGTCTAAAATTTTCTCATGTGGTAAAGAGTTAAGGGTTAATGAACACAAATTTTCACAATTTACAGATCAAATTTATCATATTTTTTCTTATACAAATACATATCAAGTGTTGGACACATACAAATGAATTAAGTCTGTATATCAAGTCTATAAATTCATTTTCTGTACTTTTTTGCGGAGTATTTCTCTCTTTACCGTATACACCTGGGTTTTAACGACCCTTGGGAAGAAGACTTTTAAAAACTTTGTGGGAAAAGGAGAAAATGCTGGTAATCAGCATTTTCTCCTTTTCCCACAAGATTTCTTACTCTTTCACAGAAATTACTAACATCTCAGCAACATTTGATTTGTCTGCAAGTGCTTTCAATTTGTAAGGGTCTAAGATTTTGTCGTTTGGTAAGGAGTTAACCTGTTTCCAGACAGTTTGATATTTTTACCCTTCTACAACCCATAGAAAGAGTGCTTTAAAACAAAAAAAAAAAAACATCGTGGAAAAGAAAAATAAATGCTGAAAGCATTTTATCTATGTCATACAATATTTTCTACTTTTTTTAAAAGAAATATAATCATATTAGCCACATCTAATTTATCAGCTGCAAATGTTTCCACTTTTGATGAGTCTGAAAGTTTGTTGTCTGGGAAAGGGTTTACCAGACGACAAAATTTTAGACGTACAAATTGAAACCAGTTGCAGAACATAAATTCTCTGTGGCTTAAGTGATAAGATTTAAATGCGAAAGGGTAAAAACAGTGTGGGAAAAGGAGAAATGGTGGTAAAGGGTTAAGCATTTGAAGGAAAAAAAAAAGATGGTGAATTTTTTTTTTTGTAAATTTGTTATAATCGTTACTTGTTATTTTGGATTATTTAAAGTTTAATACTTGTTCTATAATATTTTTCCATGCTTGTTGTAATTTTTATAGAAATTGTGATTAGAATGATTTGAAATAATTTACATCTGTATTTTATAGTAAATACAATTTGAATAATTTGAAATAATTTATTTCTGTATACCATATCTGTTAATGTAATTATCATTATGGTAAATTCTTCAAATTTGTATCAAAACTTAACATATTTATAACCTAAAAGGAGGAGGTTTTTAAAAACATTGTGGAAGGAGAAAATGTGAAAATCTAGCAACCAGCTAGGTCTCATTTTTGCATATTGCTTTTAACTCTTCATCACATAATCCAGAGTTTGAACGACCTGAAGAATAAAGGTTTTGAAAACATTGTTGGAAAAGAAGAAAATGCTGGTTACCAGCATTTTCTTCTTTTTCCACAATGTTTTCAAACGTTGTTTTCCTTGAGGTAATTAAAACTCGGGGTTGTGTGGTAAAGGGTTTTCAGATATCTATTTATATTTTTTCCTGAGCAATTTATATTTTTTCCTGAACTGATCTTTTGATCTCATCACAATTATATGCATTGTTTCTTTCTTTTTTAATCTCCTTTTTTTTTTTTTTTAATAACCACCTCTTTATAAAGATATTGGAGCAAAGCTCTGAAAAAAGAGGGTTTAATCCATCTCGGTGATGCATTGTACCAAGCAAATCAACACATAATGATAGATCCATAAAATTAATTTTGTCTAACATCTGACTGCATCAGGTAAAATGGTCCTTGGACATGCAAAAAATTTACCGAAAGGAAAAGGTCTCGACACGGGTTAGCCTGCATGGACCTTGCAGGCTGACCTGGGTCAATACTATTTGCAGATGCATTAAGCCCCCTTTTCACAGAGCTTGGCTCAAATGTAATACTGTATATGTGGATATATCTACGAGTCGAAAAATTTGCGAATTACCGATTATGGAGATTTTGCGTAAGGAAATTTCTGCAAAGTAAAGACACTCACTATTTGTTGGTATACTTATGGTAAAATATGTGAACAGAAAAGTTTGCGAATTTTTGAAATTCGCAAAAATTTCCACTTATACAGTAGCTCTGTACCAAATGACAAATTCTGGACAGGTCCAAATTGTGGCGTTTTCAGACAACAAATTCAGTATGGCTTTGACTACAGGATTTGTCTTGGAATAGGTAGTAAACTTTGTGGAAAAAGGAGAAAATGCTGTTTACCAGCATTTTCTCCTTTTCCCACAATGTTTTCAAAGGCTTTACTGAGGGTTATTTAAACTCAGTATTGTGTGGGAAAGGGATTTTCTGGTTATGTGTGATAAAGTTTTGTTTAACATTCCAAAGGATCAGTTTTATGTTTTAGTTGTTTTTCCTTACACTTACAAGTGAACTATGCTCTATGAAAAAGGAGCTTAATGCATCTACAAAAAGTATTGACCCAGGTCAGCCTGCCCGGACTGCGCGGGCTGACCTGTGTGAATACTTTTCGCTATTGGTCAATTTTCTGTATGTCCAAGGACCATTTTTATCTCATTATTAAGTTGGTTGTTTAACTCTTTACCACATAATCGCGACTTTTAACGACCCTGTGAAAGAAGCCTTTCCAAAACATTGTGGGAAAAGGAGAAAATGCTGGTAACCAGCATTTTCTCCTTTTTCCACAATGTTTTCTACCCTGCTGGAAACAAATTTCAATTTTTGAGTTACATTTATTTTGTCGTCTGCAAATGCTTTCAATTTCGACCAGTCAATAATTTTGTTGTTTGGTAAAGAGTTAAAAAAGTTGATATTATGGATCCATAAGCTGTGATGGCTTGCTTGATACCATGGATCACGGATATGCATTAAGTCCCCTTTTGCCGGAGCATGGCTCAAGTCTATATGACTTTGTCTTTCAAAGAATATTTGTAATCCCACCTGTTAATCTTTGACCTTAAATATGTAGCATTATAGACCAAAAAAAAAATGCTTTTGAAAATATTGAGGGCAAAGGAGTAGTTGTATGTAACAAGCAATTGCTCCTTTTCTATCAATGTTTTTAACAATTAACCCTTTACCAAACAATCCCAAAAATTAATGACCCTAAAGAAGAAGGCTTTTGAAAATATAGTGGGAAAAAGAGAAAATTACAGGTAACCAGCATTTTCACCTTTTTCCACACTCTTTTCTACCCTATAAAAGACAGAAACCATCGTTCAAGCTATCTTAAATTTGTCATCTGCAAATGCTTTCAATTTGGACCAGTCTAAAATTTTGTCGTTTGGTAATGAGTTAAAGATATGTTTTCTGTTTTTTGCTTTTCGTTATTTACAAATAACTGTACAGCCAAGTTTTAATAGTGACTCAATAACATACAGGGCTTGAAATCGATCAGCCACCGGCAAAATTTTTTCAGAGGATTTATGATAGCCGTTGTGACAGGAATCATTCCCTACTCACTGCTGAACATCTTTTTGATGACGTTAAGGTGGGAAAGTAGCCAACAGACTTACAAGAATGTACTTATATGTATTGGGTCCATATTCACCAACCATTCATATTTTTGCTCTTAGTCTTATACAAGCAATTTCGTTGAAATGATATCCTCCGCCAAAAAAGGCCATTTCAAAATTTATGCGACTGCGTAACTCAAAATCGCTCCAAGTCGGCTATTTTGCATTGAATCAAAAAAAAAAAAAAAAAAAAAGAATAAAAGTATATCGGCGGAATAGGTTATGGTACACATGCATAAAGTTTCGAGAAATTCCGTCCAATGGTATTGGAGATATTGTCCCGGACGAACAGACAGACGGACAACACTAAAACTATATCCCTCTGCCTTTGGCGAGGGATAATAATTAGATTTAAAAAGGTTACGCAACTTCTGATTGGCTACACTAACCAGTAGTGAGTGGTTTAGCTAATCATCAGATGTGTAACTTTCAAATATAAAAAATTCATGAGAGTAAGACTAAAAATGTTCTTTAGAATGGTTGGTGAATACCAACCGTGATTTTCACTTTGGTTTTTTCACAAATACAGATCTGTTTATTTTTGTGTTTGTACATACATTAAGGCTGTGAATTTTCCTAATGTCATTAGCAAATACGAGCCAAGCCACATACCTGTATTTTTTTTGGTCTGTATGTAAATTATGGTATTGTGGCTGTGAATTCATCTGTAAACACAAATCATGAACCAAGCCACATATCTGGGCTTGTATTCACCAACATTCTAAAGAACATTCTTAGTCTACTCTCCATAAATTTCTAAGTTTGAAAGTAACACACTTTCTGATTGGCTAAACCAAATGGTTTAGCCAATCAGACGATGTGTTACTTTCAAATTTAGAAAATCTTGGGGAACAAGACTAAGAATGTTTTAAAGAATGGTTGGTGAATACGGTCCCTGCTTGGCTGTTTTGGTAGAAAACTTCAAGGTATTGTCATAGTTCTGTCGTCTTGCAAAAACTTTGACATTTTATAATAACTATGTCAGAACAGAAGGTATTTACTTCAAACTCAAACTAATTGTTAACTATAAAAGGGGAACCCATACAACAGGGGCAGGTCACCATCAAATTATCTATGAAATTGTTATGCTCCTTTTTCAACATAAAAATTTTCAGTAAAAGCAACTGCAACCGAGCTTTGGCACCTGCATGTGGTATTCCTGTTTAAGTTTATACATACAAACATTGTAAATTTTCATGGTGTTGATATGAATCACAATCCAAGTCACATATCTAGACTATTTTGCATATACATATACTAAGGCATTGAATTTTCCCTAGGTTGTTGGCAATTATGAGCCAAGCCTCATAATTATCTGGTTTGTTTTGTTTCTACACACATCTATCATGGCTGTTTATTGTCTTTTGTTAACCCATAAAAATATGTTTTGAAAGTACCTTTTAGAAAATTTATCCTAAAAACTGCTAATTTCCATGAAAAGATGGCTTTAAAGTTTACACATTGAAAAAAATCCATGGAAAACATGAGGATTACAGAGTTTATGTGTTTTAAGTATACCTGGTTTTGTATTACAGGGAATACATTTTTAACATGGTAACACATTAGTTGACACCATAACTTATTTTTCTGACTATAGCACTGAAGGTCATGTGTTCGAGTCCCATGGGGGGGTATTTTTTTTGTTGCCCAGTTTTAGCTCCACTGTCATGGCCCTATGTCCATCATGCAACTTCACTGAAACTATCCATCCTATTTTGAATAAACTTCACAATTAACGTTTCTTCTATAACCGTCTTCACAGTTCCTTAAAAGAATTTGATTCCAGTTAAAACTGGTTGCCATGGCAACAAAACTAAAAAATCTTGTCCTAAATCATAACACTTAGGGCTACTTAATTGGTATATACATATGTAGCTTCATCTAATAGACCTCTTCTAGAATTCTTCAAATTATAGCGCTGGGTCAAATTGGCTCTGTTCCTGGGTCACAAGTTTTACATGGGCTTATGTAGTGAAAACTTTAAACTCTTCTAGTATCTAACCATGAGGGATAGGTCTACCAAACTTAATAGCTTTATCTAGTGGACGCTCACAAAGATACATGTAATTCAAGTTATAGCCCTAGGGGATTGCAGGTTTTCAGTGTTAGTACATGAAGTCAGTATGAACAAAAATTACATAATGCTGATCAAGGGAAATAACTGCTGTGCACTCATAACATTTGTCTGTAGGTTTGTGACTAATTAGGTCCCTTTAAAAATCAAACTGTGTTATTACATTATTGGTGTTGGGTATTCAAAATTTCAGATAGATGTTTTTCAGTATGAGTGATTTACTTTGATGATAATTGTTATGACCAGAGTTGAAAATCTGACACGAAATTAGGGTGTATCATTCATTTTTTTTTTTTTGTTCCAGAACTGTACCATTCATACCATTGCAAAAATGTTTTCTGCGACTAAAGTTTAGGCAATCTTCTTGTCAAAGCATGCTATTTTAGAGTACATTCATATTTGGTGTGATTGGTGCCTAATTATACCTGCTTGTATTTATTGACATCATCTTCGCATTTGAAAAAGATGTGACTTTTTTGGGAGTGGGGGAAGAGGGGCATTTAAGCTTTTTTCTCTATGGAAGTTTATTGCCATACAAACTTCTCAGTATTCATGTCTCTATCAATGCCAGTTTAGAGCATTATACCTTTATTGAAAATGCAGTGGAGCAATACGGGGCCATCATGGCTCTCTTGGTTTTGTTTTTCTTTGAGCTAAGGGTAAACAGTCTGGTCCCTGTAAATTTTTCCTCAAAAAAAAAAAAAACCTTTCTCTATGGGGTCAAATTCTTATTTAACCCTTTACCACACAATCCCGGCTTTAAACAACCCTGAAGAAGAGAGCTTTTGAAAACACTGTGGGAATAGGAGAAAATGCTGGTAACCAGCATTTTCTCCTTTTTCGAGTGTTTTCTACCCTGTTAAAGACAAATTCCATCATTTGAGCTACATTTGAATTGTCGTCTGCAAATGCTTTCAACTTGGACAAGTCTACATTTTTGTTGGGTGGTAAAGAATTAATGATGCTTTAACTTAAAAATGTATTTATGGACCAATGCTTTATTTTTCATATTACAGCCTTTTTCTCTGAGGAAAAGGGTATTTTACCAGAAATATGAATAGATGAGCTTTGATCAATATATAGCTATGGCATTTTTTAAAACAGATACATAATTTTTGTGTGTCAAACACAGATGAACAAAAGTGTATTTTACAAAGAAACCCAGCGTATTTGTAAATCAAAGTATTTTCACATTAAAGCTTTACAATAGTATAGCAGTTTGTATTGTGTCTTTATTCCTGTTCACTTTCTTACGAAGCAATTCTGTGTTTTAACAGCCCAAAAGAAGACTTTTGAAAATATTACAGGAAAGGAGAAAATGATGGTAGCCAGAAAACTTTAAAAACAATTTGGGAAAAGGAGAAGATGCTGGTAACCAGCATTTTTTCCTTTTCTCACAATGTTTTCTACTCTATAGCAAGGTAGGAGAGATGTTAACTTATACTACAACTGGCTACATTTCTTAGGTTTACATAAACATAATCAAAGCAAAGAAAGAATACATTAATTTTCTACCAGAAGACAAAATTCTTGACTTGTCCAAATTTACAGCATTTGTGGATGACAAGTATAACTTTATTGATTAAAATTGTCTTGGACGGGGTAAAAAACGTGGGACAAGAAGAAAATGCTGGATTTCCAGCATTTTTTCCTATTCCTATAATGTTTTCAAAAGCTTTCTTTCTAAGGGTTGTTAAAACAGTGGACTGTGTGGTAACCAGTTAAACAGCTCCAGGGACAAAACAGCAAACATTTTTTCAACAATTTTTTTGCTGAGACTTCATCCAATAAGATTGAAAATAAATTTCTTGTTTGGTGATTTCCTATCCTTTTTCTTTACAACCACATTTTGTCACACTTACTTAACACTTTATAAAACAATCACATTTTAAAGAATATAGCTTTTGAAAACACTGTGGGAAATGGAGAAACCTCTAAAGGCACATTTAATTTGTCTCTAAATGGTGTCAATCTTTATTAGCCTAAAATTGTATGGTGTAGATCCTGAAAAATTTCATGCCAGAAAAAAAAGTTCAAGATTGTGATTTCAAGTTTCTTCAGAGAAAAAAATCTCACTGTATTGGAAAAAGAAGATCCCAGGTCAGACTGCATAGTCCTTGCAGGCTGATCTTGATCTTCACTGTCAACAAAAGCTCACTGAGTCATGCATTGCAGCGTCATCTAACAGTAAAATGAAAACAATAACAAACCCACAGCCATAAATCTATAGGTCATCAACATTGGAATTTCTTGATGCAGCAATGGAGAGTCGTTCTGATCTAAAGTCATCATCATCATCATCATCAAGGTAAGGTTGAGTGTCAGGCCTGTTGCCATTTGTTATGCCTGCTGTTGATGGTTCTCTATCAAAAAAAAAAGGAATATTTCCCCTCATGAAAGAAAATATTGACATAGTAACAATAAATTCTTAATGACCCTGAAGAAGTGTTATGAAAAAATTGTGGGACAGGTAGTTACCAGCATTTTTGCCAAGTCTTTTTCTAGGTATACTATGATGATGCTAGAATATTGTAGAACTGATGTGTTTGCACTGGACAAACTTTAAACCTGAAAGATATTTTTGAGGTCTTTACCCCCCCCCCCCCCCCCTTTGGGGGGGTAAAGTTCAGGCGAAAAGAGAGGGAGCATAACAAACTTTTTCTGCTTCAGAAAGTCTTGTACAATTAACGCCTTGTGTGATATGACACAGTTTCAAACAGCAATCTGACATTGACTGAATCTGTTGCTGGTATTCGTTTCTTTCCAAAATATACCATGAAGACACTGGAATATTACAGAACCAGGTCTTTGTGTTAGACAAACTTTCGTTTTTGAGCTTCCGGAACAATTACAGAGGGTGAGGGAGCACAACTATCTTTTCCTGCTTTAGAAAGTTGTGTGCTATAGATGCTTTGTGTGATGGCACTTTGTCATGTAGCAATCTGACGTTGGCCAAACCTGTTGCGAGTTTTCGTTTTTTGAAATATTTTCTGGAAATTACAAAAGACTTCTGAAAACAAGAGGGCCATGATGGCCCTGAAGTCGCTCACCTGAGTCTTTTGACCAAACATGACCCATTTTCAATCTCTTTTGAGATATAATGACAAACATTCTACCAAGCTTTCATAATTATTGGACTGAAAATTTGGCCTCTAGCTTGTACACAAGCATTTTCTAGAATTTCTCTCAGTGACCTACTTTTTAGCCAAACATAGCCCATTTTCCCATTGTAAATATTATCAAAAAGATTCTGACCACCTTTCATAAGTACTGAACAGAAAATGTGGCCTCTAGATTTCCAAGACTTAACATGGGGACCTAGTTTTTTACTCAATGTAACCCATTTTTAATTTCATCATATTGATCAAGAAAAACATTCTGACTAATTTTCATAAGTATTGGACAGAAAATGATTACTTTAGAGCTACACAAGCTATTTTAAAGATTTGACCGGGTGACCTAGTTTTTGACCGGATGTGACCCATTTTCAAACTCATTCAAGATACCATTATGACAAACATTCTGACCAACTTTCATGAATATTTGACTGAAAATGTGGCCTCTATAGGGTACACAAGGTATTCTGTAAGATTTGACCTGGTGACCTAGCTTTTGGCCCGACATGACCCATTTTCAAACTATTTCAAGAAATCATAAAGACAAACATTCTGACCAAGTTTCATGAGTATTGCACTGAAAATGTGGCCTCTGGAGCAAACACAAGGTTTTTCTAAGATTTGACCTAGTTTTTGACCCATACATGACCCATTCTCAAACTCGTCCGAAATATTATCAAGACAAACATTCTGACCAACTTTCAAGAGTTTTGGACTGAAAACGTGGCCTCTAGAGCGTACGCAAGGTTTTTCTATGATTCGACCTAGTTTTTGACTCAACATGACCTATTTTCAAACTCGTCAGAGATATCATCAAGACAAACAATCAAACCAAGTTACATGAGTATCAGACAAAAAATGTGGCCTCTAGAGCGTACACAAGGTAAGAGTTGACGACGCACGATACACGACGGACACAGAACGATCACAAAAGCTCACCATGAGCACTTTGTGCTCAGGTGAGCTAAAAACATTTCATTATGCAAATAAACAGAACATTTTTCATAAAAAGATATTTTTAAACCCTGTGCCAAAAATACAAAGATTCCTAATATGGAACGGTATTACCTCATACTTGTTCAACTTAACCCTAAGAGCGCCAAATTTACTCAATGAACATTTTCAATCTAGAAATAGGACCAAAATAATTGCAATTTGATGGTTGCTTTATTTACTGAACCCTTTGGCTGCTAAGTGCGACTCTCTAACCTTTTGCAGACAGTGTAGATCAAGATCAGACTGCACAGAACGTGCAGTCTGATCTTGGATCTACAGTATCCGATAAGGAGGTATTACTCCCTAAAACATAACCTTGAAATAAGAATATTTGTGGTGTTACTATTGAATTGAAAATTTCATTTTAGTTCTTTAGCGGGATAAGGGTTAACCCTTTACCAAACAATCCCTGGTTTTTATGATCCAGAGGAAGAAGCCTTCTGAAAACATTGTCGGAAAAGGAGAAAATGCTGGTTACCAACATTTTCTCCTTTCCCACAATGTTTTCTACTCTTCTAAAGTCAAGTTTCAATTTTTGAGACAAGTTTATTTTGTTGTCTGCAAATGCTTTCAATTTGGACAAGTCTAAAATTTTGTCATTTGATAAAGAGTTAAGCTAAGCTGACAGTGTGTTTCATAGATCTAGACTGACTGCAAAAACAGTTATTGTTGTGAAAGGTGCTTTAAGGGTTGAAAATATCACTGGGTAACACGTTAATTATTTTTGTTGTATAGTACTTTAAAAGCATCCTTGTAAACCAATTACAACAATGTTTTCAAAGTCCTCAGTTCCAAATTTGTTTAACTCCTTACCAAATGACAATACTCCAGACAGGCTCAATTTGAAAGCACTTGCAGACAACAAAATTTATTTGGCACAAATGATGGGATGTGTATCAGATAGTCTAGAAAACATTGAGGGAAAAGGAGAAAATGCTGGTTACCAGCATTTTCTCCCTTTCCCTCAATGTTTTTAAAAGGCCTACATCTCAGGGTCGTTAAAACTTGGGATTGTGTAGTAGAGGGTTAAGAAAGTGAGGAGAAATGGGGAAAAAGCAGCTGCTATAATCTCAATCTCTGAAACAAAAGCAAAATGAGAAAAATTGTACATACGGAAGAGTCACACTTGGAGAAAGAGGAAGAGAAATATCAGGTGTGACACGTGAATTACGTCTGCGCCGCCTTCCAGGATTGATGTAGTCCTTATCCGATGACTTTGATTGAGCCGTGGAGTTCTGGGGTGGGGACTGGGCAAGTCCTTGACCTGTTTGAAATTGACACATAAAAAAAAAAACCTGTACAAGATGACAAAAAGATAGACTTGTCCAAACTGAAAGCATTTGCAGACAACAACTTAACTCTTTATCAAATGACAAAATTTTAGACTGGTCTAAATTGAAAGCATTTGCAGACAACATATTAAATCTAGCTGAAACGATGGTAATTCTTTGTGTAAAAGTAGAGAACCTTGTGAGAAAAGGAGAAAATTCTGGATACCAAAATTTACCTATTTTGCCACACTGTTCAGAAAAGCATTCTTCCTCAAGGTCTTTAGAAGAGCAGCTAGTATGGTAAATGGTTCAGCTGCTAAGCACAACTCAATACACTGTACCATTCAGACAGTGAAAAACAAGATTTAATAAAGCGCAAAGAACAATATCAGATACAGGTCCTCACTGTCAGATACTGTGAGCATTTTTAGTTGAAAAGAACTTTAAGGTCGTAATGGGGGAAATCTTCATACACATGTAATCTATTAAGCAGTATTAGGATTAAATCATTTGAATCAAAGCTGCTTGCAGACACCTGTGCAGTCTGGTTACCGACATCCTCTCTTTTTCCCACTCACTTTTATTTTGTCGTCTGCAAATGCTTTCAATTTAGACAAGTCTAAAAATTTTGTCTTTTTGTAAAGAGTGAAACTTGGTAAGTGTGGTAACGACTTATTGCACAAAATAAATTAACAAACAAAATCTTAATTATAATATCCCAATATTTGGTTCAATTTCTAAGAGTTTGTAGAATAAAATATCATTTACCAGTTTCATCTGTCCAGCTGTTACTATTTCTTTCATCAGTTTTTGCCCTTAGATTTACCTGGGACACCTAATAAACAGAGTAATAAATATTAAATTAAGTTCATATAGTACAATGTAATAATTCATAGTTTAAGCATATTCATTTTACATCGATTGAGAAACAAGTTCTTACAACTTATACTAATTTCTCTCGATTCTGCTTCCTGTAAACTGAACCAGTACTTGCGCCAGATATGTGGGCCAATGAAAGGTCCCAAAGTTGACAACTGCTCCTGGTAATCAAACTCGAGACCTTCTGGTTACTAGGCCAACGCTCTACCTCACAACCACGGACACCACTCAGTGAAATTAAATTATCTGGCATGAATGGCTTTTGGAAGCAATGTTTCATTCAGAGGAAGGGTGAATCGTTTCTTCAATGTAATTCTTAACTCATTACTACACAGCAAAAATACTTGTTTTTCCCAAATTGAAAGCAAGTGCAGATGACAGTTTAAATTTGGCTCAAATGATGGAATTTGTGTGTGATAGGTAAGAAAACATTGTGGGATAAGGAGGAAATGCTGGTTACAAAATGATTTCAAAAGCTTCTTTCTTAGGACTGTTTAATCTCAGGATTATGTGGTAAGGGATTAATGGCCTCCACATTTTCCAGATCGTCATGCGCTGACATCACACAATTCATTATCTTGCAGCTAATTTTTTTTTAAACAATGGTCAGAATTTTTCTTTTTGATGTATTGATGAAATTACTAAAATAGTATTTTGTTTGTTATCTAATCCAGAACCTCAAGTTTCTTCTTCAATTTCCCACATTTCCAGTTGTGTATATATTGTTTATCTGTCAGAACTTTGGCACATCTTCTGACGGTAAATTCATTGGAATTATAATTTGCTGCAGGATAATTAATTGCCTGAAATCAGCACATGGCAGCCCGGATAATGTGGGAAGCCTTTTGTTATTTCACTAGAGCAGCACCAATGCTTGGTTGCAAGAATCAGTTAACCCTTTACCAAACAATCCCTGGTTTTTATGACCCTAATATAGAAGCCTTTTGAAAACATTGCGGGAAAAGGAGAAAATGCTGGTAACCAGCATTTTCTCCTTTTCCCACAATGTTTTCTACCCTGCTGGAAACAAATTTCAATTTTTGAGTTACGTTTATTTTGTCGTCTGCAAGTGCTTTCAATTTGGACCAGTCTAAAATTTTGTCGTTTGGTAAAGAGTTAAAACTTTTGAAGATCAGGGAACAACAGAAAGTAATTTTCTGTACCTATCTTTACTAATGAAGGGGTTGTTTTATTTTTTCTGATTTTGGTTAATTATTCTCTTCAAAAGGAACGGGGGGGGGGGGGTTATTTGTTGTTGTTGTAAAGTTTTTCTCGGATTTCGTTGCATGCCTTGTTACTATCCATGACATAGAAGCGATGCACCAATGTGCTACTTTTAGTAACAGTGTTTGATGGTTAACAAATGAAAATTTTCCTGTGACAGCAAAAGAGCTTCAAGGGCTTGTGAGAAAACAATTTTAAACCAGAGAAAATGCCTGTAAAGCTGGTAATGTGAACTTTCATCTCTTTCTAAGAAGTTTCACAGACCTTATTTCTCAAGGTCATGAAACTCTTTAATGACCAAATGACAAAAATGTACACTTGTCCAAATTGATAGCATATGCAGACGACAAAATTAAATATGACTCAGTTGATGGAACTTCTCTTTGATAAGGTAGAAAACGTTGTGGGTAAAGGAGAAAATGCTGGTTACCAGCATTTTCTCCTTTTGCTACAATGTTTCCAAAGTCTTCTTCCTCGGGGTCGTTGAAACTCAGGATTGTGTGGTAAAGGGTTGAATATGGAACTGTTTGGGAATAAGGTTCAAAAACTCTCATACCGCCACTTTTCCATAAAGTGTGCTGGAGGAAGAGTTAGGTCTTGTAGCTGCATCGCTGTATAAATCAGGTGTTGCAGCCCCTTCAGGTGAGGCTCTCAGCAACTCTCTAGCATGTAGATGTCTGTAAGTGGCTGGAATGATTGATTGAATGGTGTTTTTCGCCACTTTCAACATTATTTCAGTTAAATCATGGCAACAGCTCACATATTCATGTACCAGTACTAGGCTAGGACTCTGAAGTGTCTTGCCCAAGGACACTCCCATGAAAAACCAAGTGGATCCAGTGTGGCTGTAGGTTACGAGTCCACCACATTACCACTTGGGGCACGCAGGACCCCTGTAAGTGGCTGGAAGTGAGGATAATGCTGAAGCTGTCACTTATAGTGACTTAGTCCTTTCTTAACATTCATTGCTTTTTATGCCAGTGTAGATCAAGATCAGACTGCAGTTTGATCTTCAATCTACACTGTCTACTTAATTTAGATATTATGGACATAAGCAATCTTGAAATATCTGTAATTTATAGTGACTAGACTGAAACAACAATACCCCTCCCCCCACAAGTTCTTAGACAAAGAAGACTAACATCTATATTTACAACAAGTGTGTGTAACAACTTTGCTTTACAATTCAGTGTTTTAATGACCTTGAGAAAGAAGGCTTTTAAAAACACTGTGGGAAAAAGGGAAAATGCTGGTAGCCAGCATTCATCCTTTTCTAACAATGTCTTCTAATCTATCAAAGATAAAGTCTGTCAGTCAACTTTAGATTGTTGTCTGCATATGCTTTCGATTTGGACCAGTCAAAGGTTTTGTCATTTGATAAAGAGTTTACAAGAATTTTCAAGGATTTTAATAGGTAACCAACATTTTTGTTTCTGTTTATGGAATAGATAAAAGTTAAACTAGTGTGTGGTTGTTAATATCTAGGTTTCTTGCCACAATGTCTAAATGAAAGTTGCTTTCTAACTAAAAATGAATAAAATCTTAAATCAATTTAACTTACGTGTGTGCTGCCTTCCGTAGATAGGTTTCTTGCGATGATGTCGATCTAACTGACGTTTTGGTTTCTGTCTATATAACAAACAGGATTGAAAAAAGAAATTACAGTAAAACTTGTCCCAGCTGCTGGCTCTTTTAGCAAGTAACTTGCATTCATTCTTTTCCAAACAAACGAAACATATAGACTTTTCCAAATTGTAAAAATTTTCAGATGAAAATATAAATGTGGCTCAAATTATGGAATAGGGTGGAAAACATGGTAGAAGAGGAGTAACTACATCTTCCAAGTAATTGCTTCTTTTTCGAGAATGTTTCTGATGCTTGGGGAAAAAAAAATTGCGTTTCCTTCAGATATTCTTGTTTAGATCTTAAAAGTTTCTGTTCTGTCTAAAATTAGCATATACTGTAACTGGGATGTTAACCCTTTACAATCTATCCTGAGCTTTAACAATCCTGAGAAGGAAGGCATTTGAGAACATTGTGGAAAAATGAGAAAATACTGGTAATCACCAGTATCTTTTTTCCCCCACAATATTTTTCAAATACAAATCCTATCATTTGAGCCACATTTAATTTGTGCATCTACAAATGCTCTCAAATGGATAAGTCTAAAACTGTGATATTTTGGTAAAGAGCTAAAGAAATTCTAAATGAGCCATGTTCTGTGAAAAGGGGGCTAAATGCATCTGCAAAGAGTATCGACCCAGGTCAGCCTGCGCAGTCCATGCAGGCTGACCTGGGCCAATACTTTTTGCTATTGGTCAATTTTCTGCATGTCAAAGGAACAGTGTACTTTATGATTCTGTTGGATGTCAAACAAAATAGATTTTAAGGATCCATGATTATGTGATAACTTGTTTGGTATCAAGCATCATGGAAATGCATTAAGCCCCCTTTTGCCAGAGCTTAGCTCAAAAATATTCTTTCTCCAACTTGGACTAAACCTGCCTCTTCTAATACCTTGCACAAAAATAAATAACTTTACCACATTATTGTTAGTTTTAACAACTTTGAGAAAGCTTTTGAAAACATCGTGGGAACAAGAAAGTTCTCACCGTTTCAGCCATATTTAATTTGTCATCTGCAAAAGGTCTTAATTTGGACATGTCTAGAATTTTGTCATTCGGTAAAGAGTTACAGAAATTCTCAAGACATTTGATCCCCACTATTGTATATCTGCCTACTCTAATATCTTACACTGAAAATAAGTAACTTTACAATACAGTTCTAAGTTTTAACGACCCTGAAAAAGAAAGCTTTCAAAAACATTGTGGAAAAAGGAGAAAATGCTGGTAACCAGCATTTTCTCATTTTCCCACAGTGTTTTCTATCCTTTCAAAGAAAGTTCCAACTATCTGGGTCAAATTTAATCTGTCGTCTGCAAACTGTTTTAATTTGGATGCATCTAAAATTTTGTTGTGCGGTAACAAGTTAGAAAATTATCGAATGACTGAAAATACTGTTACTCACTCAAAAGTAAAACAGGCCTTAATTTTGGCCTTCAGGCCACCGAAAAGTGGGGTTTTCTTTTCCTTGCAGCAGAAAATGATCATCAAAATGACAACGAACACAAGTCCGAGAACCGTCAAACAGGCAGCGGCAAACCACAGGATGTTGCGAGTATCATCTGTTTCAATATTAACACAGTGAGATCTGAGTTATCGTTGCACATATTTATATGGAATATTATGGTAAGGTAACTTTCCCAGTGCTCGTATTTGATTTGAGCAATGTGAGAAAATTTGATATTCCAAAGGTCAAATGAGATGTCAAAACCAAGATCAAATACATGTACCTGGAAAGTTACCACAACATAATGTTCCTTTTATTATATACATGTACCTGCACCTGCAAACAAAAAAAAAATATTGCAGAAATTTCATTCGAAAACAGTAAACAAAATAAAAGAACTAATGGTTTGGGGGGTAGTAATCTCCTTTTTATTATTGGTGGGTGGGTATTTTTGTGCCTAACATTTTGATCAATCAAATTGCAAATCAATATGTACATATTCCATATGCATACATGAGATAGATGTACATGTATTTGATACTGTGTAGATACAGAATTTTTTCTGTAGTGTGTGATATATGGCTTGCAACACGTGAAAAGGGGCATTCAGGCATTTTGCGTAAAGTGTCGTATCGGATCAGCCTGCACAGTCCGCGCAGGCTAATCCGAGACGGCACTTTATGACTACATTAGATTTTGTGCTACAGTAGACTAGCGCAAAACAGAAAATTACAAAAAAACGGA
Source organism: Hippopus hippopus (assembly GCA_946811185.2). Classification (NCBI taxonomy): domain Eukaryota; kingdom Metazoa; phylum Mollusca; class Bivalvia; order Cardiida; family Cardiidae; genus Hippopus; species Hippopus hippopus. Next base: position 3,970,395 of record OX328109.1, read on the forward strand.
AAAAAGCGTCATTTCGGATTAGCCTGTGTAGACTGCGCAGGCTGATCTGAAACGACACTTTACGCAAATCTCTGAATGCCCCTTTTCGCGTGTTGCAGGCCATATAATACATGTGCAACGCATGTATTTGAGCAAAAAAATTTTACAGGTATATAATTTGAAGTATAGAAAAAATATTGGTAGACTATACAGAGGATATTTGTTTTTTACGGTGAAAGATCGAAATTTATTTCATTGAGTGAACATCATTGGTAATATTTTCATGAGTGGCGCAGCCACGAGTGAAAATATTACCGATGATGTTCACGAGATGAAATAAATTTCGATCTTTCACCGAAAAAAACAAATATTCTATTTATTTCATGCTTTTAACCCTTCTAGAGGGAACTTAATCAAAATCCAGCACAGTTCTTTTCGGTTATTCCCCCTGGCGTACCCCCTCCGAATAGCAACGCATTACAATATTATGTCAAGCACGAGAAATGTAAGGTAAATTACGTCATATTTCCATCTGGTTGTGAGGCACGCCCATTTTACCTAGGTAACTAGTGCGCTGGAACAACTGTTTCCGCCTTCAATTGAAGAGTTAGATTATAAAAATCGGTATTTTCACTGGTCGTAACCATAAAATATCGAAAAATATTTCACGATATTTCTCGATAACCTACCGGAAAGCATAAAATAAAACCAGATACTCTAGCTGCTTTAACCTCACTGTACTTGTAGGTTTTGTATCCCCATACTGTGCAATGGTTTATTCTGGCTTCTAACCATCATTTTTCTCTTTCTCACAATGTTTTCTTTCCTTTGAAAGACAATCCCATCATTGGAGCACATCTAATTTGTTGTCTGTAAATGCTTTCAACACAGACAAGTTTTAAACAAGAGCACCGCATGCGGGTGCCAAAGCTCGACTGCAGTAGCTTTTAGAAAGAGATTGGTATTCACTGAGAACTCCAAGTCAAAAAAGGGGCATAAATGTGTCAAAAATATTTTAATGGTTACCTGTCCTTGTTTTAAGGTCTACGACCCCTAACGCTTCTAGTGTAACATAGAATAAAATTTCTTGTTAGTTGATAAATAAGGATTTATACTGATATAATACTTTTGCACATTTTTAACCGACCGGAAATTCCTTTGATGTCTATCTTGAAATTATTCTTTGATACTTTTGTTAGTTTCCTGAAAAGGGAGGTAATTATTATCTCCCGTTGTAATGAGAATATAGTGGTTTTAGATTTATAAATGATAATTCTAAGAAGGAAACAAGAGCGGCAAATTGTCGCAAGATACGCCCGTCCCACCACCAGTTGTTGAGGGGGATAATTATCGTAAAAGGCAGGTAGAGGAAAAAAGTGAGCCGAATGAAGTGTGAGCACTAAGTATCTGGTATTTTCACTGGAAAAAAGTGAGCCGAATGAAGTGTGAGCACTAAGTATCCGGTATTTTGGAGTTTCATTACTGTATCGCCAGAAAAAGGAAGTAAATTTTTATGATGCATTAGAAATAAGATGCTCAATTCTTGTTTTGTTGATGGATCAATTCTTTTCCTGTTATAAGTCAATGATTAAAGTTAAGCTAAACAGATTTCATGAAAATTTTGGAATGATATTTGACAAGGCAGTGCGAACTGATGTCCGTAACTGTATAATATCATGTAAACGTTTTAAATTGTTTCCATTTATCTACATATCAACTTCCATTTACATTAATATAAACTGTCATCTCTGCTGCGCCCATATACTATGTGTGCAAAGCAAGCTACATCTAACATCACAACAGTACTGTTGTACAGTTTGTAAAAACACTCCGATACCTACTTGTATAAAGTTTGACATCCACTGCAAACTTGCACTGCTACAAAACGTGCCTGGAATAAATCTTACTCAGAATTCTTAACAAAGAAAATAGTGAAATAATTAAAAAAACTACAAATAAGATGGTTAAGTTATGTGATTATTCTGACAAGAGTTCCATTTTGTACAAGCAAGAAATACTGTAAAAATGAAGACCAAAGTGGAAATACTCAAAATCTGCGCTAGGTATAGTTATTGTTCTTGCTCACTGTACTCCGTAATATTGCAACAAACATGCATACCAAGTTTTGAAGCCATTCTGACTTGAGATGACAGTTATATTCCGGACAATCCATAAAATTAATGCTGTAAAAATGATGATCAAAGGGAAATAACTCAAGCACAAGAATGAGTTACAGTTCTTGCGCACTGCACTTCCAAATATTGCAACAAATAGGCATACCATATTTCAAGTCATTCCTACTTAAGATGACAAAGTTATTCTCCGGACAAGCAAGAAATGCTATAAAATGAAGATCACAATGGTAATAACTCAAAATCCACGCTAGGTAGAGTTATGTCTCTTGCGCACTGCACTCCGTAATTTTTCAAAAAACATGCATACCAAATTTGAAGATGTTCAGACTAGAGATGAAAAAGTTCTGCTCTGGACAAGCAAGAAATGCTGTAAAAATGAAGATCAAAGGGGGAAAAACTCAAAATTTGTGCTAGGAAGAGTTATGGTTCTTAAGCACTGCACTTAGTAATTTTTCCAACAATCATGCATACCAAATTTGAAGATGTTATGACCAGAGATGACCAAGTTATACGCCGGACAAGCAGAAAATGCTGCAAAAATGACGATAAAAGGGAAATAACTCCAAGACAGCTCGAGGTAGAGTTATGGTTCTTGTGCACTGCACTCCGTATTATCGCAACAAACACAAATGCCAAGTTTCAAGTCAATTGGACTGGAGATGACAAAGTTATGCTCCGGACAAAAAACTGGACACCGCCCGCCCGCCCGTACACCATGGGTGATCCCATAATACGTCCCGTCTTCGACAGGTGTATAAAAACAGAAAAGTGGCTCGGTTAAAGTAGTACATTAATACTCATTTTTAATCATAGCAAATTTTGTAGGCTAATATTATAGTGGAAATAGCTGTTTTCCTTTAGGGTTGTAGACCTTAAAGGTTCCCCTTTTGACAGTTCATAAATAGGCTGAGTTTGAAGTATCTTCCGCAATGACAGAGATATTATAAAAAGTCAATTTTTTTGCGAGATACCGACAATCACAGGGTGATGACAACACTTTAATGTTTTCTGCAAAAAACAGCCTAGCTAAAATTTATTTAGTAGAACATTTTAAAGTCACTAGTCTTATGTTTAAATTCTATTTGGTTCCTTTATTGTGCTTACTTTTATTTGCAACAATATTTAAGTCATATTACAGTAACCACTGCACTTGTCTATGCATTGCTGGAGTTTCTTTTATCAGTACTTTACAAAAGAATCTTTTTTCTTGTTAACCAGCATTTTCTCCTTTTTCCACAATGTTTTCTACTCTTTTAAAGAAATATATGCAACATTTATTTTGTCTTCTGCAAATACTTTTAATTTGGGGCGGACTTTTTTGTTTGGTAAAGAGTTACCTATGTTGGCACTGTGAAATGAACCCTTTTACATGGACAAATTTTGGACTCTTCAAAACTGAAAGCATCTACAGACGACGAATTTGAAATGGTACAAAAGAACTGAATTTCTTTGACATGATTGAAACATAATCAAAAAAGGACAGGAAGCTGATTGCCAGCATTTTCTCATTTTCCCACAGTGTTTTCCAAGCTGTCTTTGTCAGAGTCGTTAAAACATGTGAGTGTTTGGTAAAGGTTTAAAATATCTGAGCATGATGTTTACCAAAAAAGTTGTAGTATCTATTGGACGTGTCTGCATCAGGTGTCGTTGTCTCGGTGATCGTCAAACTGACTGTTGCTGTAGCTGAATTAGTACCGTCTGTTGCAATCACATTTATAGCATAGGTTCCCGCTGAAAATATATGTTTACTCTTTACTACACAACAAAAGTACAGACTTGTCCAAATTCAAAGCATTTACAAGACAACAATTTAAATGTGACTTAAATAATAGAATTTGTCTTCGATATAATAGCAAACATAGCGGGAAAAGGAGAACCAGCATTTTCTCCTTTTCCAATAATGTCTTCGGAAGGCTTTTTTCTCAGGGTCGTTAAAACTCAGGATTGTGTAGTAAAGGTTAAAACAAAAATGTCACTTGCGGTAACGTAACTTTTTACCACACAATCCAACTACATTTATGAAAGTAGCTTTTGAAAACTTTGTATGAAAAGAGGAAAATGCTTGTAATCAGCATTGTATCCTTTTCCTACGATACAGTTTTAACAACCCTCGAGAGGAAGACTTTTTAAAACATTGCGGAAAAAGGAGAAAATGCTTGTAACTACTTTTCCTACAATGTTTTCCACTCTTCCAAATACAGCTTCCAACTTTTGAGTCAATTTGTTTTGTCATCAGTAAATGCTTTGAATTTTGACAAGTCTAAAATTTTGTCTAATCCACTTGATATTCCTACGGGAATGAATAATACACAATTTAGAAATAGTTACTCCGTTTCAGTATTTCGGCTTTTGCCTTTATCAAGAAATTTGACATGAAATTGATGCCTTCTACATTTTGTGACTATTACCATACCACCATTTTCAATTCATTTAAAAATGGTGGTATGGTAATAGTCACAAAATGTAGAAGGCATCAATTTCACGTCAAATTTCTTGATAAAGGCAAAAGCCGAAATATTGAAACAGAGTGAACATTTCTAAATTATGTAAAAGTTTGTCATTTGGTAAAGAGTTAACTCTTGACCAGACACCAATATTTTACACTCATCAAAATTGAAAGGATTTGCAGACGACAAATCCACTGTAGCATAAATGATAAAATTTGTTCTTGAAAGGGTATAAAGCAGAATTTGAAAAGGAAAAAATTCTGCTTAACAGCATTTTCTCCCTTGCCCACAATTTTTTTCATAAGGCTTTTTTCCTCAGCCTCGTTTACCTTTTCCAAAAGCAAAAAATATCTAGACTTCTCCAAAGCACTGAAAGATTTTGCAGCCAAGGAAATAAAAATGTGCATCACTCAAAAATTGAAATTTGATTTTGGAAGGATAGAAAACATAGTGGGAAAAGGATAAAATGCTGATTACCACCATTTTCTTCCTTTTCCACAATGTTTTCAAACATCTTCTTCTTTGAGGTCGTTAAAACTCAGAATTGTTTGATAGAGAATTAAACATTAGGCTAGCCCTTTACCACACAATCCATTTATTTTAGGACCCAAACAAACAATACTTTTGAAAAAAAATTGTTGGAAAAGAAGAACATTCTGGTATGACAAGAAAATGCCAGGTGCCCTTCCCTACATGGAATTCTACTATCCACTGGCTGCTTTCCCAAATAAGTATCATCAAAAGAAACTACCATTTAACCATTTACCACGCAATCCTCAGTTTTAACGACCCTGAGAAGAAGGCCTTTTGAAAACATTGTAGGAAAAGGAGAAAATGCTGGTAACCAGCATTTTCTCCTTTTCCCACAATTTTTTCTAGACTATCCGATACAAATCCCATAATATGTGTCATATGTATGTTGCCGTCTGCAAGTGCATTCAATTTCGACCCATCTAAAATATTGTTGTTTGGGAAAGAGTTAAACAAACAAAAAGGTCTACACAGTAACCAGGTAACTACCAGCACCGTTTAACTCTTTACCAAACACAAAAATTTTACGCTTGTCCTATATTGAAAGCATTTGCAGACCACAAATTTTAGGTGGTTAAAATGACAAAATCCGTCCTCGATAGGGCAGAAAAGACTGGGGGAAAAGCAGAAAATGCTGGTTACCAGCATTTTTTTCTTTTCCCACAATATTTTCCAAAGTCTTTTCCATCAGGGTCGTTAAAACTTGGGATTGTCTCGTAACAGAAGCAAAGTTGTTTTTTTTCCCATATGAAAGTCTACTTTAACCCAGAACACATTGGTACACTGTCTTTGTCATAAAACTAATATAGTGATGTGTGGTGTTTTTGTTCCCGTTTTCAGAAGCATTTCAGATATAGTTTGTATATATATATATATACATGTACCAGTACTGTCGCAGCCAGGGCATTTATCTAGGCTTGAATTGAAATCAACATTGATCTATACTGGCCACGAAGGCAACAATAGTTGTAAAAAGTGCTTTAACCCTTTATGATACAATCCCCTGTTTTAAAGACTGGTAGCCAACATTTTTTCCTTTTTCCACAATGTTTTCTACTTTTCCAAAAACAAATTTCAGTTTTCGAGTCACACTTATTTTGTCTTCTGCAAATTCTTACAATTGGGACAAGTCTTAAATTTTATGGTCTGGTATGGAGTTAGGGTTTTAGCACAATGTACCTTTATCTGCCACAGTAGAAAAGTCAGTTTTTATTTACATATGTCCGCACTGTACAAGAATTAATAAGTTGTTGTGATGATATAATTGAAATAACACCAGACAAACAAACAAAGAAAAAAAGAAATAAGTACGTGTCACTGTAGAAAAGTCAGTTTTAGCATACACATGACCACCTTGCACATGGATCGTGGCAGTGGAGAAGGAGCTAGGACTCAGGCTATAGTTTACTATCGTGTCACTCTCTCTGTCTGCATCACGGGCAACTGCCTGTACAAATAAAGAGAAATATCAAATAGCCACCGATATCTTATTGATCAACCGAAATGTCACCCAAGACACTATACTCAAGTTCAGACTGCAGTCCATTATCTTGTCAGTCTCCTCGCTTGTATTACCGGCACAACATGTGCAAAAATAATGGAATAAAAATGGAAAAGTACAACACTCTGCCCTTCTGTGTGGTCAGGTAATGTCAAATTGTGTGTGTAAGAGGGTGCACATTGGATGAGACCGAAGGTTGAATCCAATTTAAACCTCTTCACACACCCATCTCTACCTGATCCTAACACACACAAATGTAGAATGTTGTAATGTTCCATTTATTACATAGCTTCCCTATATAACTGTCACAAAATCACAAAATGATTTACCTAAATAACAAAAAAAAAAAGTCAGAGACACAAATTTTCTGGATCTAATGGAAACAGGCAAATGTGAATATGTAGAAGAATATATAGAAACTGACACAAAGGAGCTGAAATTCTCTGATAGGGAAGAATAAATAGCTGAAAAAGGAGAAAATACTCGTAACCAGCATTTCCTCCTTTACCAACAGAGTTTTCAAATGCCTGCTTCTTCAGAGTTGTTAAAACATGGGATTGTTTGGTAAAGTGTTAAATACTTAAGTTCTGGTATTTCTTTGCTGACTGACTCCCTAATTGAAGCTGGACACAGGCAAGACATTTTTAGGGGGGGTTGTGCTTCCTTATTTCTCTATAGAAGCAACAGAAAATGTATTACCATTAACCCGTCACCAAACAACCCTAAGTTCTAACGAAGAAGGCTTTTGAAAACATTGTGGGAAAAAGAGGAAATGCTGATAACTAGCATTTCCTCCTTTTCCCACAATGTTTTCTATTCTATCAAAGACAGATTCTGCAACTGCTTTCGATTTGGACAAATCTAAAACTCTGTCGTTTGATAAAGACTTACAAACCCTGCTGGAACAGAGAGTCATGAGAAAATATGGCAACTGTTCAATGAGCCAGCTGCTCATACAAGTGATCAGGGTCAATGTTTATAAACTATTTTCATGCTCAACTCAACTGAGCATGAAATTTCAAAGTTGTATAAATGTAATTTGATAAACCTTATGGGGCAGCTTCTTTACTTTAGAGCTTTTCTTTGTTTCTGCCAATTGAACCAATGTCTCCATTTTAATTTTATTATACCCTCTTGAGGATAAATGTGACTTTAAAAATACATACTTACAGCTAGAGAGAAAAAAAAAACTCTGTGAAAACTTAAAAGTGTGCAGAATGGCTCAGCTGTGTAAACTTAGATAAATTAGCAATATATATGGTGTAAGGAATAAGAAAAAAACTCAAGGGATTTGTCCTTATTTAAAACTGGAATCAACTGTGATTGCTTTGAAGGCCTCCAAAACATAAAATGCATTTTCGATCCATCGTAATCTGTGTAATTTTGCAGCCTTCAGGGGCAATATTTTGCATGAAGATACAGGAATTGTTATAGTATAGGTGTATCTATAAGTGTACTCCTAAAAATTCTCTTGCACTCCCAAACTTGTACCCCAGGGAGTACATGCACTCCCCAAAAAAGATGTGACTGGGAACACTGCCATCTTGAGGATAAATGAGACTTTATAGTTCCGACACAAACCCATTTGAGCATGGATTCAAGTTTTATAAGGACAGCCTGCCCTAAACTACTTACTGATACTATATGATATCCCACAGGTGTGTCAGTTCCAAGTTGTACATTATATGTTGTACCCCCAGTAAACACAGGACTGTTGTCATTTACATAGCTAATTCGTATGAACAGAGTTGCTGTATCTGCAAGTTTGGACATGAAACACAAATTATAGTAAAACTTGTCATAGCTCCACCTCCATTAAGCAAGCAACCTGTATTTACCCTTTAGCTTGTGTTTTAACGGCCAAAAGGTAAAAGCATTTTAAAATATTGTTAGAAAAGGACAAAATGCTGGCAACCAGCATTTTCTTCATTTCCCATAATATTTTCTACCCTTTCAAAGACCAATGTAATCATTTGAGCCAGATTTATTTTATCATCTACAAAGGCTTTCAGTTTGGGCAAGTCTAAAGTTTTGTGTCCATCACTGTCTTGTAATTACAGCATAAAAAAATTCATATGGAAGGTCAAGGTCACATGTCTGTATAAAGGTCATGGTCAAAGTGGTAAAGAAGCTATTTAGCATCTTATACATCACCATCCTGTTTATATACTACACAAAGAACTTCATGAAGAAGGTGCTACGGGGGTCAAAGTCAAATGTCTGTGTGAAGGTCAAGGTCACAGTTGAGAATGTTGACAGCATTGTTACTTACCATTATACCTGCCGCTATCTTCATAGGGAACTTCATCTGGAAGGTACCAGAGGTCAAGGTCATATGTCTGTGCAAAGGTCATGGTCATATAGGAGATTGTTGACAACATTGTTGTTTATCATTATACCTACTGCTATCAACACTGTAACTTACCATTATACCCACCGCTATCTTGTACATATACAGCACAGGGAACCTCATCTGGAAGGTACCCGGGGTCAAGGTCATATGTTTGTGCAAAGGTCACGGTCATATCTGCTGTTGTGAGAGTAAAGTAGGAGTTATATGTCCCACAGTTCATGGAGTAAGTGGCCGTGTCGCCAGCATCAGGGTCTATTGAGTTTATATAGGTGGAAACTGCTGCATTCTACAATATAGAGGATACATACATAGTGTTGTATATCAAAAATATCTAACAAGGTTGGTAGAATTGATAATTGTTGAGCCTTGGAGAGACAATTATTGATTTTTGCAACTGAGTTAGATATTTTTGATATATGACAACACTATATACATATTCTATTTATCTTTTAACGTCCAATTTGTTGCTGTTTATTATTTTTAACAACGGAAACACGAATTTCAAATGAAATATGGATTAGCTGTAATGGTAACGTCACAAATGATGTGGACTACATCATAAAATGTCACGTTTACCTGCAGAAAATTCATTCATGTTCTATAAATATCCATGACGTATCAAAAATTGTGCTATAAATATATGTGATATATCAAAAAAAAAAATGGCCTAGGTTAGTTGAAAGATAAAAAGATGACACCAGCTGGGGTAATTGCAAATCTGTACAAGACAACAAAATTTTCCAACTTGTCCATATAAGGTTTACGGCCCCTAACTCTATTATTAAAAGACGGAAGATTGGCTGAATAGCCTTTGTAGTATACTGGTCTATCCCTCAGATAGATGTAAATCTATAGCTTGTGTTTGTATAAGGGGACACTTATACTACCTTGCTATAGAGCTAGCTTTTGTAGCAACGTGGTAGAGCGTTTGCCTTGGGACCTGGAGGTCCAGGGTTCAAATCCCGCCTTAGGAGGCTATTTGCGAGAACTGCTACATTTGGAGGCTCCAGATGGGATCGAACCCTCGACCTCCTGTTTACCAAGGCAAACAAAGGATAGACCAGTAGATTTGAATCCTGGACCTCCAGGTCTCAAGGCAAATGCTCTACCACGTCACTACAAAAGCTAGCTCTATAGCAAAGCAGTATATGTGTCCCCTTATACAAACACAAGCTATACATTTACATCTATCTGAGGGATAGACCAGTATACTACACCTTTACGAAAACATCGATGTTACACAATATTTACCGATGAGTTAGTGAGTCTGCGGCCCCTAACTCTCATATTAAAAGACGGAAGATTGGCTGAATAGCCTTTACGAAAACGTTGATGTTTACCGATGAGTTAGGGGCTGTAGAACTTTACCCTTAGAGTGCCAAATAAACCTATCAGACCCAAATAATTGCAATTTTATGTTTGCTTTCGTCGACAGTGTTTCAGCAAAGTGGACAGTGCATGTTTTGTGCAGCCTGATATTGATCTACACTGGCCTCAAAGGCCAGTGTGAGGTGTGTGGTACAGTTGTGAAAGGTGCTTTAACCCTTTACGGCACAATGCTGACTTTTAACGACCATAGGAGAGAGGCCCTTAGAAAATCTTGTAGGAAAAGGAGAAAATGCTGGTAACCAGCATTTTCTCCTTTTACCACATTGTTTCATACCCTATTAAAGAAAAATTGCACCATTTGAGCTACATTGAATTTTTTGTCTGCAAATGCTTTCAATTTGGACAAGGCTAAAATTTTGTTGGCTGGTAAAGTTTAAAACGCATTTGCCAATAACCAATCAAATGTGGTTTAAATGATTAAGTTTGTCTTCAAATGGGCAGAGAATATTGTGGGAAAGCGAGAAAATGTTTTTCAACATTTTACCAAATGGAGAAAATTCAGATTTGAGAGAATCTGCCAATAACATAATTATTATTAGATGTAGCTGAAATGACTTGGCTTATTTTCAAAGGCATCAAACATTGTGGGAAAAGGAGAAACAATGTTTTCAAAAGCCTTTTTCCTCAGGGTTGTTAAAACTTGAGATTGTTAGGTGAAAAATCAACACCATTTTCTCTATTTAACCAGGATGTTTTTAAAAGCATTACATGAAATAAAAATAATTAAAATTTCAATATTCTGGATTTTAAAAGGCCAAATAGCGTTGAAAAAACAGGGCAGGTGTTAAAATGCAATGAAATTTTACCTTATAAAAGTACAGAGAATATTGTGAAGATGACAATCGGTTATTGTGTGTTTGGTTCAAGTATTAGTCACTGGCAGATAAATGAATTTTAAAATCTGGCAAAAAGTAAACAAAAGATAGAGTGACCTGGCAACTTTTAACCTAGTTTTGAAATCAATTTCTCTGCAAGCCACTAACACTTGGACCGACCGCACAATAATAGATTGTCATCTTCACAATATTTTCCACACATTTAAAATGTATGATTTTAATTTAAATGCATTTTAACAACCGCTTTGTTTACTTTTGCAGCTATTGTTACTTTAAGAAAGAATTTAACTTATTTTTCCTTCTCCAATTCAGTCTGCTGGGCATGCCTTTAGCCTTGTGAGATATCTGAAAACATTGTAGACAAGAGGGCCATGATGGCCCCTAAGTCGCTCACCTGAGCCTTTTGATCAAACATGACCCATTTCCAATCTCTTCCGAGATATTAAGACAAACATTCTGACAAACACTCATTTGACTTACAAATATGGCCTCTAGAGTGTACACAAGCTTTTTCTATAATTTGTCTCAGTGGCCTACTTTTAAGCTCAATATTGCCTATTTTCAAACATGTAGAAATTATCCAGACAAACATTCTGACCACCTTTCATGAATGTTTGAGAGAAAATGTGGCCTATAGGGTGTACAGAAGGTTTTTTCCGAGATTTGACCTAGTGACCTAGTTTTTTATCCAACATGACCCATTTTCAAACTAGTCTAAGACATTATCAAGACAAACATTCTGACCAAATTTCAAGATTACTGGACTGAAAATGTGGCCTCTACAGTGTACACAAGGCTTTTCAAAGATTAAATCTGGTGACCTAGTTTTAGACCCCACATGTGACCCATTTTCAAACTCATGCAAGGTATTATCAACACAAATATTCTGACCAAGTTTCAAGAGTATTGGACAGAAAATGTAACCTCTTGTACCTACACAAAGTTTTTCTAAGATTTGACCTAGTGACCTAGTTTTTGACCCAACCTGACCTATTTTCACATTCGTCCCAGACCCATTTTCAAAAGTGTCTGAGATATCACCAAGACAAACATTCTGACCAAGTTTCAAGAGTATTGGACTGAAAATGTGGCCTCTAGAGCTTACACAAGGTTTTTCTAAAATTTGACCTAGTGACCTAGTTTTTGACCCGACCTGACCCATTTTCAAACTTGTTCGAGATATCATCAAGACAAACATTCAGAACAACTTTCATAAACATTGGACTGAAAATGTGGCCTCTAGAGTATACACAAGGTTTTTCAAAGATTTGACCTAGTGACCTAGTTTTTGACCCGACCTGACCCATTTTCAAAGTTGTGCCAGATATTATCAAGACAAATATTTTGACCAAGTTTCATGAGTATCGGACTGAAAATGTGGACTCTAGAGCGTACACAAGGTAAAAGTTGACGATGGATGCCGAACGCCGAATGATGCACGACGGACGCCAGACACAGCACGATCACAAAAGCTCACCATGAGCACTTTGTGCTCAGGTGAGCTAAAAAAGGAGACTCCAGCATTTTTCCTTTTTCCAACAAGGTTTTCAAAAGCCTTCTTCATTCAAAGCACCGTTAAAAACTAGGGGCTGTTTCTTTAACTCTTTATCAAACAACATAATATTAGACTAGTCCAGACTGAAAGCATTAGAGATGACAAGGTAAATGTTGCTCAAATGATGAAAATTTTTCCCTAAAAGGATTGAAAACATTGAGGGAAAAGGAGAAAATGCTGGTAACCAGCATTTTCTCCTTTTCCCACAATGTTTTCAAATGCCTTCTGTTTTAGAGTTGTGAAAGCATGGAATAGTTTGGTAAAGGGTTGAGGATAAAAAATGAGTTCCAGTAGTTTAGTTTTTCATGTTCTAGACATTTAGAATGCTGTAAATATTGGGGTGACAGTATCCTCAACATTCTAAATTTCGACTCACGCTCTGCTCTGGCATCGTGATTCCATAGGATGGCTGATTGAAGGTGACCGGTTCATTCACGTTGGTGACAACTAGCGTCAGTGTTTCACTTGACATTTCCTTTGTGTCATGGGCGTATATCGTCATCGTGTAAGTTGCTGGTGTGGCAAGGCTTTCTAAGTTGATCATGTTAGAAGAATGTGTTTGTACCAGACCACCTGCATAAATAAATTATTTCTTTTCCCTTACCTCTTTACCAAACAACACAATTTTAGATAGGTCCAAATCGAAAGGAGGGTCGTTATAACTCAGGATTGTGTGGTAAAGAGTTAATCTTTTACTAAACATTCCAATGTTCCAGTGGTGCGTAGAAAAAAAAACTTTTGAAAACATAAAAGGAAAAAGCACAAAAAATGCTGATAAACGACATTTTCTCCCTTTCAAACAATGTTTCTTCCCTTCAAAAGTCAAATCCATTATTTAAGCTACATTCAGTATTTTGTCTGCAGGTGCTTTCATTTCTGACAAGCCAAAAAATTTGTCATCTGGTAAAGAGTTATTTTTATTACCAATAGGCAACTTTTAATTGTTTACCACATGACAAAAAAATGTTGATTTGTCCAAACTGAAAGTGTTTGCAGAAGACAATTTAAATCTGGTTCAAATGATGGTATTTGTCTTTGATACAGTAGAAAGTATTATAGAGAAAAGGAGAAAATGTTGATTACAAGCCTTTTCTCCTTTTCCACCAGTGTTTTCACTAGCTGTCTTTCTCAGGGTCATTCAAAAACGGGATTGTGAGGTTAAAAGATTAAACATGTAAGTTACTAGTAAAAGTAGCTTATAAGTACTGTATACGTGGATATATAGGCATGTCGAAAACTTTGTGAATTACTGATTAAGGGTATTTTGCGTATGGAAATGTTAACAAGTTCAAGACACTTGTTATTTGTTGGTATACATGTGGTAAAATATGCGAACAGAAAAGTTTCTGAATTTTTCAAATATGCGAAATCACAAAAATTTCCATGTTGCGAAATTTTCCACTTAAAAAGTAGTCATTATGGTAACCCCATGATAGGATAAAAGTTAAAGCAATTAGTAATATTGATTTTAACTAGGTACCACACAATTTTGAATTTTAAAGACCTTGAGGAAGTAGACTTTTGAAAACATTGTGGGAAAAGAAGAAAATGCTGGTAACCAGAAGACTTTTGAAAACATTGTGGGAAAAGAAGAAAATGCTGGTAACCAGAAGACTTTTGAAAACATTGTGGGAAAAGAAGAAAATGCTGGTAACCAGCATTTTCTCCTTTTCCCACAAGGTTTTCTACCCTACCATTGACATATCCTATCATTTGAGTTCCATTTTATTTGTCGTCTGCAATTTGCTTTCAATTCGGACCAGTCTTATAATTTGCTGTTCGGTAAAGAGTTCATGGTCTTTGGTCTCACTGGTAAAGTGGCTAAACCAATAACATTCCAAGGATTCATTCCTCTCTCACCGCTGACCATTATTTCGACAATGGTTATGTGTGAAAGCAGCCAGTAGCTTTGAAAGAACATTGTGTGGAGTACTGGTTAAAGAAACTTCAGGAAAGCATGGATAGGTGCAGTGGCTGCCCCTATATAACTGAAATAATGTTGAAAATGGCATTAAACATCATGCAATCAGTCAATGAATAACTTTTCCACACCAACAGCAGCTACACATATACCAGCATTTTCTCCCTTTCCCACAACCTTTCTAAAAAACTTTCAATGTCAGAAATGTAAAAACTCTGGGGATTGTTTTGGCAAGGTGATAAAAGTTTTACATATCCTTACTTGTTCTCTGAAAATGTAGAAAACATTGTGGAAAAAAGAGAAATTTTATGTAGAAATTTTGACAAGAAATTTCCCCTTTTCCCACAATGTTTTTAGAAAGGCTCTCTCTAAACATGTTCAAGCCTTCAAGCGTTCGATTAAGAGTTCTTGTCATCCTTTACCAAACAACAAAAATTTAGTCTTAGATAACCCATATTGAAAGCACTTGCAAACTACAAACTGAATGTGGCTTGAACAATGTAATTGTCTTAAAAGATTACCAAATATAGCTGTAAAAGGAGAAAATGCTGTCTTTCAAAGGGTAAAAAACATTGTGGGAAAAGGAGAAAATGCTGGTAACCAGCATTTTCTCCTTTACCTACAATCTTTTCAACAGGGTTTTTAATCTGGATTTTTAACCCATAAAGCACCTTTCACGACTACAGTTACCTTTGCAGCCAGCGTAGATCAAAGATCTTTGATCTACACCGTCTGCTTTGCTGAAACACTGTTACCAAAGCAAACATGAAATTGCAATGATTCGGGTAGTATTTATAGGATGAGATCTTCTGATAGGTTTATTCTGAGGTTAAAACTGAGGATTGTGTGAGAAAGGGTAAATAAGGAATAACAAAGACAAGCTCCTTACTTGATGTGCATTCAAACAGAGCATAACCTGCAGACGGAGTAATGTCGTAAAAATATGTTATTGTATCCGAGTCGGCATCTGTCGTTGTTACTTGTAGAAGAGGCGTGCTCACAGCTTGATTTTCTAGCACGCTCAACGTGACTCCATTTACGTTGGTGAAGACGGGAAGATTATTTTGATCTGAAAATTTAAGAAATTGAAGATCTTTACTTTTTTCATATGTTGCGTGTTTAATCCCAATTTCAACATTATTATGGTCATATCACGTTTGCTGATGCACCTTCTCATACATTCCTTGTCCCAAAATGTTATCAGCTTTTTTTCCAACAATTTTTTTTTCAATTGCCATCTCCATTGTAAAAACTCAGGATTGTGTGATAAAGTGTTCACTCTTTAGCAAATAACTAGATTTCAGACTTGTCCAAATTGAAAGCTCTTCCAGAAAACACAATAAATATGACTACAAAATTCAAAATTGCAGAAAACATGTAAAAACTGTGGATAATGGAAAAGATGCTAGTTACCAGCAACTTCTCCTTTTTCTACA
This sequence comes from Hippopus hippopus, assembly GCA_946811185.2. Classification (NCBI taxonomy): domain Eukaryota; kingdom Metazoa; phylum Mollusca; class Bivalvia; order Cardiida; family Cardiidae; genus Hippopus; species Hippopus hippopus. Next base: position 3,986,478 of record OX328109.1, read on the forward strand.
ATTTTTTCAAATGCCTTTTGCAAGGTTTTTAAAACCTGAATTGTGTGGAAATGGCTCCGGGTTAGAGAGTTACTCTATGAGCGGGAAGGTCTTGTTTAAAACATTTTGGGAAAATCATAAAATGCTTTCTTTTAGTGTTCTCAAAAGACCTTTTTTTTTCCTCAGAGTCTTTAAAACTCAGGATTGATGGTAAAAAGTTATATTTGGACAAGTCTAAAATTTTGTCGTTTATTAAAGAGTCAATGTTCGAATTGTCAACAAAATCATTCACTCGGAAATCAACAAAGCTGATCAGTAGAAATGTCACAGCCATTGCAACTCCAGACTTTCTATGGCCACAACATATCATGATAGATCTAGTGGAGCTCATAGATCAGACTGCATGTTCTCTGTAGTCTGATCTTGATCTATACTGTCCACAAAAGTTTCGTAAACTGCGCTTAGCAGTTTAAAACTTTACCACATGATCTCAAGCATTAACAACTCCAATTGAAAGAACTTTTGAAAACATTGCATAAAAGGAGAAAATGCTGGTAAACTGCATTTTCTCTTTTTTCAACAATGTTTTCTACCTTTTCACAAACAAAATTTTACATTAGAATGACATTTAATTTGTTGTCAGAATATGCTTTCAATTTTAACTATTCTAAAATTTTGCTATATGGTAAAGACTTAACCCTTTACCAAATGACAAAAGGTAGGACTAGATCAAATTGAAAGTATATGCAGATGCCAAATTAACTGTGGCTCAAATAATGATTTCTGTCTTTGGTAGGGTAGAAAATATTTTGGGAAAAGGAGAAAATGCTAGTCACCAGCATTTTCTCCTTTCCTCAAAATGTTTTCAAAAGCCTTCTCTGACAGGGTCATTAAAACTTTGGCTTGCGTGGTAAAGGGTTATGTGTTAAAACTTTAAAAAACAATTTATTTCATTTAAATGATATCCCTCACCAAAATATACATTAAGTCCCCTTTTTTAATGGCACAGCATTAAAGAAAAAAAAACATATATCAGCGGACTATCACAAGGAACACATGTATGAAGTTTCATCAATTTTCGTCAAGGATTTTGGAAATATCTGTACGGACAAACAGACAGATTGTCAAACGAACAATGCAAAATGATCTATATCCACCCGCCTTTGGCGAGGGATAAAAATACATGACTTACTTGTAATGTAAATTATCAGATCCCTGGCTGTCGTAGTATCATTGTTTGCCTTGGCTGTTATACTTAAAGTAAATTTATTTGTGTCCCAGGTAAGTACATTGGCTTTAAGTCTCACCTCACCAGCTGAAAATAAGTTATTTAGTTGAAACAATATGCCCCGCTGAAAAAGACCTTTTTTGATAGAAACATATAAGAGGTATTGTGCTTTGCATGTATATGTGGGCTTTTTGTTATAGTCCATAATGAAATTATACATTAAGCCCCCTTTTCCATGAGATGGCATTTCATTAAATGAAAAAAAAAAAAATTGTTTGTGGGTTATAACAAACAATATAAATATGTAGTTTCATAAACTTTTGTCCAATAGTTAAAGAGATATTGGTCTGTAATGGAAATATACATCAAGCCCCCTTTTTCCATGACACAGCATTACAGAGAAAAGAAACAAATATAAATATATCTCTCTCTCTCAGCCGACTATCGTAAGAACACATGTATGAAGTTTCATCAGTTTCCGTCAAGGATTTTAATTTCTAGAAGATATCTGTCCAGATGAATGAACAGACAAATGGATGACGCAAAAACTATATTCCTCTGTCTTCAGCGGGATAAAAAGTAGCTTTATAGTCTATAGTGTAGAACAAAGATAACACTACACCTTCTTTGTAACTGTAAGGCAATCTTTGATCTAGCCGGGTAGCTCAGTGGTAAGAATATCTGACTTGTCACTCTTTGTAGAGCAAAGATAACACTACACCTTTGTGTAAGGCAATCTTTGATCTCGCCCAGCGGAGTGGCTCAGTGGTAAGAATATCTGACTTGTCACCTGGCGGTTTTGAGTTGCATACCTGGTTGAGGCAAACTCACCTCTCACCTCTGTTCTGAGTCTGTTGCATGCGAGAAAATAGTCGGTGGCTTTGAGAGAAAGTTGTGTCAGTAATGATGAGAGAAAGCAAGGAAACACATGTGTAGGTGCATTAACCGCCGTGATATAATCTAAGCTGTTAAAATGACATTAAACTCCAATACAAATGGAGATCTTTGATCTACAGTCTTCGTTAGTTACTTAATTTCAGAGTGCTCATAGCACTTTGATTATTTATGAATAGTGCCCTTTTCGTCCACGTCTTCGATCCACTGTTTTTAAAAGGAAACTGTATCGAGCTTTGGCTAAAATAGCAGAGTTTATCAAATTTACCATCATTTTCTTTTATGTACAAGTAGGGCGAATGAAACGGTTTTATTATTCTTTCATTTTCATGTAGAATAATCAACAAGGAAACGAGAAATCTATGGTTATTTACGTTGAAATTCGAGCGAAATCCGATTTCAATTTTTACGACGTTCTCCTTTGTAGAGAGTATGAAAGGTTACCGGCATATACTGGCGCGAAAACTAGGGCTGGGTCCAGTACTTAGATAAGTTTATTTGGAGGGTTTACAAGAAAACATGCAGTTAATGTTTATTTTGCAGGCCTGTAAGGCCATATACGGTTATAAGACTTTTCCTTACTGTGCTTATCCTCTACAAAAAATTGTTTTTAAAGCAAATACGATATGAGGATAGGACTCGTAGTATTTTTTACAATTTCTTGGATTATTACGGCATAATGATAATAACAACATTAGGCCTTCACCACACAAAACTGAGTTTATAAGGACCCTGAAGAAAGCAGCCATGGAACACATTGTAGGAAAAGGAGAAAATGCTCCTTTTACTACAATGTTTCCTTACATATCAAAGCAAAATCCCATCATTTGAGCCATGTTTTATTTGTCGTCTGCAACTGCTTTGAATTTGGACAAGTCTAAAGTTTTTTGTTTCATGGAGAGTTATGTATGAGGTGATAGAAATTAGGTAGTCATCTGAAGTCAACAAATTGCCTGTCAAGTTTGTACTAATACCATTAGTATGAATCTATCCCTAAAACATTTTTTTCAGATTTATTGCATTTGACAAGGATCACATTTAACTCATTACCAGACAACAAAATTTTAGGTTTGTCCAGATCGAAAGCATTTGCAGACGATAAAATAAAAGTGACTCAAAATCTGAAATTTGTTTTGTGAAGGGTAGAAAACATTGTGGGAAAAGGAGAAAATGCTGGTTACCAGCATTTTCTCCTTTTCCCATAATGTTTTCTAAAGGCTTCTTTCTCAGGGTCGTCAAAAGTAGGGATTGTGTGGTAATGGGTTAAATGATGTCATTAATTTCTGCAGAGAATGTAGACCAGGATTAGTCTGCTCATTTGAGAAGACTGATTTTGGTCTACAAATCTACACAAAATATAATTCAGTGGCACAGTGGTAAAAGGGGGTTTAATGCATCTCCATGATTGAGTATACCAAGCTCAGGGTTGTAAATATGTTTGTTTGGTCTTAACTCTTTACCAAACGACAAAATTTTAGACTGGTCCAAATTGAAAGCACTTGCAGACGACAAAATAAACGTAACTCAAAAATTGAAATTTGTTACCCGTAGGGTGGAAAACATTGTGGGAAAAGAGAAAATGCTAGTTATCAGCATTTTCTCCTTTTCCCACAATGTTTTCAAAAGGCTTCTATCTCAGGGTTGTAAAAACCAGGGATTGTTTGGTAAGGGGTTAAACACCCTTTTCAACATTATTTCAGTTTTAGGGCCAGTGCTTCTATTCATCCTCTCCTAGAGTTTCTTTTACCAGCACTTGACATGGCATTCTTTCGGAGGCACTGGCTTCTTTCCCTGATAGAAATCTCAGTTAATACAATGACAAAAGAGTGGAAAACATCATGTGAAAAAGAGAAGATATTTACAAGAGTACCCTATGCGAGTGCCAACGCTCTGCTGAGGTTGCTTGATTTTCTGTGAAAATTCTAAGTTGAAAAAGGGGCATAACTGAGACACAAACACTTTAATATTTACCTGCTCTTGTTGTAGTGGTTTCCCTTTTCATAATTTGCAACATGTCCAAGTTTGAAGTAAATATCTTCAGTAATAAGAGAGATATGCTCTATATAAACAAGAGCACTGCATGCAGATGCCAATGCTCAACTGTGATTGCTTGATTTTCAGTGAAATTTCTAAGTCAAAAAACTGTAACTTTGTCAAAAATACTTTGATGGTTTTCTGCCCCTCTTATATGTTGTCCAAGTTTGACATAAACATTTTCAGAAATATAAAATTTCAAAGCATTTGCACAATGACAACCATGTAAACCACTGCACGAGGGCTATGAAAACACCTTGACATTTTCTCCAAACACAGCCAAGCTAGTAATTGACAAGCAATACATACAGTCATAAACTTCAAAAGGACAATTTCCATCGGCAGTTGTTGCTGGGTTACACATGCTTTGGTAGAGGATCTGATCATTATCTGCATCTGTGGCGGAAACTGTAAACACAGTGTCGCCAATTTTGGCTGTCGTTGCATTTATCTCCACCATATCTGAAATTACATTTTTATCCTTTACCACACAATCCTGAGGTATAATGACGCTAATGAGGAAGGCTTTTGAAAATATTGTGGGAAAAAGGAGAAAATGCCAGTAACCAGCATTTTCTCAGTTTCCCTCAATGTTTTGTACCCTTTCAAGGACAAATTCTATAATTTGACTATCATTTTATTTTCGTGTCTGCAAATGCTTTCTTTTTCGGACGAGTCTAAAATCATGTTGTGCAGTAAAGAATTAAGTAGATTTTTGTTTTGCAAGTCTTTGAGAATATCTTAACCTTTTACCACACAATCCTGAGTTTTAACGACCCTGAGGAAGAACTCTTTTGAGAAAATTGTGAGAAAAGGACAAATTGCTGGTATCAGCATTTTCTCCTTTTCCCACATTGTTCCAGACAAATCCCACCATTTGAGCGACATTTAATGTCATCTGCAAATGCTTTCAATTTGATCAAATCAAAGAATTTGTCATTAGGTAAAGGTTGAACAAAGACTGCTAATTTTTGTTTTTGTGAAAAGACGGTTTTCGAAAATAGCAAACATGAATAATTACCATCTTTTTTCCTTTAAATTTTACAGTAAACATTCCTTATGCAACAGTGACAATATAGCATAGCAAGTGATAAAAACATTTTTGACATAGGGATGTGATCCATGCTCTGACAAAAGGGGGCTTGATGCATCTCTGTGATGCATTATACCACGCAAGTCATCACATAATTATGGATCCACAAAATCCATTTTGTCCAACGATTGACTGAAATTTGAGAAAGGGTTGTCCTTTGACATGCAGAAAATTGACACACTGCAAAAAGTTTTGACCCATGTCAGCCTGCACGGACTGTGCAGGCTGACATGGGTCGATACTTTTTTGCAAAAGCATTAAGCCCCCTTTTTACAGAGCATGGCTTAATTATATTTGTTGCCTCATAGCTCACTTGGTAGAGTGGCCGACTCTTGATTCAATGTTGTGGGTTTTAGTCCCACCAGAGGCCTTTCTTTTTTTCAGTAATTTCATTGTTTTCACCCTTAGTATATATGGTCTATTCTCTATGTGAAAAGGGGGCTTCATGCATCTGCAAAAAGTAACGACCCTTGTGTTCACCATGATGAGGAAGACAGCTTTTTGAGGCCATTGTGTGCAAAGCAGAAAATGCGGGTAAACCAGCATTTTCTGCTTTTCCCACAATGTCTTCCATTCCCTCAAAGACAGAGTCCACCATTTTAGCAATGATTAATTTGCAATTATGTTGTTGCATTCAGTCTAGATGTGTCTCAAATATTGTAGTTTCATTACGAGTTGTTTTGCTGAGCCCTGGCAGTGCAGTCTGCTGTGTATAGGGCTTGAAACCAAAGGGTTGCTAGTTCCAATCCTGAACTTAGCCAATTTCTTTCCAAGGATAGATGACAGCCATTGCGACACGATTCATTCCTCCCTCACTGCTGATTGTTGTATCAAAAATGGGTATGTGGGAAAGCAGCAAGTGACTTGGGAAGAACATTGTGCAAAGTACATGTATTTGTAAAGAAACTCTCGGAAAAGCATAGATAAGTGCACTGGCCATTACAATATAACTGAAATAATGATGAAAGCAGCGTTAAACACCATAAAATCAATTAATTATCAACACTATAAAATTAATTACAGTGTAATTACCAGTTGAGGCAAGTAAAACTATTGTTGGAATGGTAAACAAAAACTTACTGCCAAGGTTGGAAAATATAGGCGGTTGATTTTGAATTATATTCACAGAGAAGGTCCCTGTCGCTGTGTTTTCGTACGTATCGTAACACTTTACGACAAGTTCGTATGTTGAAGCAGTGTCAAAATCCAGATACGGCCATTCAATCAAGTATATGCCAGCAGCTGTAGAAAAATCATGTAAATAATGAATTGAGACATGCTCTGGCAAAAGGGGGTTTAATGCATCTCTTTGATGCATTATACAAAGCAAATCCTTGCATAATTATGGATCCATAAAAACCCATTTTGTCCAACAAAGGGCTGAATCCTGAGGTAGAATGGTCCTTTGACATGCAGAAAGGTTACCCATAGCAAAAAGTATTGAACCATGTCAGCCTGCGCAATCTGCGCAGGCTGACATGGTTCAATACTTTTTGCAGATGCATTAAGCCCCCTCCTCACAGGGCACACAATGTAGCTTAAATTATATTAACCACTTTGAATGCATGTGTCAACCGTAATTTCTTCAGCTGACAGTGTAGATCAAAATCAGACTACACATTCTTTGCAGTCTGATCTTGGAAGTGAACTGTCTCTGTTGCCATACTGTTATAACAGGAGAAAAAGCTCTACAAGATCTATGATGCCAAACATACTGGAACTTCCTGGGACCAATGACGTCATTTTCACAATAAAAGGTTTGTTGGTCGGAGTTCCTATTGTCCAGTCCCCTTCACACCAGATAGCTTGGTTCATAGGGTCAGTTGTGGATACAGTGTAGAGCAGGGTCTCGTCAATAGTATCTTCATGTATGGTGGCTGACGCTGGCAGATTGGTGATGGACGGCATCTGGAATAAATGTCCATATGGAAAGAGCTTAACATCTAGAAGAAAATGTCCATATATGGAAAGAGCTTAACATCTTGAAGAAAATTTCCGTACATGGAAAGAGCTTAATGTTAGGAAGAAAATGTCCATAATTACGAGGGATGATCAGAAAGAACGTGGACCAGTGCCGGTATCGGAATATTGTTATAAAAAACAACTTGGAGTGTTTACTATTTTTGAAAGTAACCTCCTTTGAGTTCCATGCACTTATTCATTCTTGATTTCAACGTGCGAAGCACGTGTGGGAGCGCGTCACCTGACGTTACTATCAAGGACCCAGTCATAGCAAGGGTTAGCTCCTCTCTGCTCTCGTAGTGTATGCCACATAGGGAATCTTTCAGAACAGGAACTAATCAGAGGTCACAATGAGTCAGGACTAAATAATAAGGAGCGTTGGCAAGTGTTTCTATGTTTAGTTTTTGCAAAGTTCCCAGTACAAGTGTGGCTTTGTGAACTAGGGCGTTATCTTGGTGTAAAGTGACGTCACTCTGCAGGACTTCTGGCTGTGTTTTTCGTATGGTGTTTGTGAAATTTATTTGAATAATGTGTGCATAAAACTCAGTATTGACTGTAGTTTGTATAGATACAACATGATTTAGAAGAAAAATAGGAGAACAGAAATACTTGATGTAGATAACTTTACCAAGTGACTTAGAAAGGTTGGCTTTACCAGCGGAAGGCAATGTTGGATGTTTCAATACACTGCTTTGTTGTTTATGTTCAGTCTCGTTAAAGTGTGCCTATGTTTCATCGCATGTTACAATACGATCAGTACAGTTTGACCCCTCTACCCTAATGCGTTCTGAAATCTATTAACAGATTTCGACCCTAACCCCCATTCTCTCGGGCGTCAGTTGCCGAGGTACCTACATTGTGCAAACACACGACATTCCAAGATTCTCCGTCAAAATCTCCTGAGCACTTCTACATGAAATGTCAAATGTGTCAGCTATTTTCCTGACAGTATCTCGGCGATCTTATTTTACATGCTGCTCTACATCCGTTATGATTTTGTCTGTGACTGATTTTGGTGGACAGCCAGATTTAGTGTCATCTTTAACAGTATCGCACCCTTGTCTTAACCGGTCTGATCCATTACGAATATCAGATTTCTTGAGTGCAGAGTCCCCTTAAACTGTTTCTAAATTGGTTTCAATTTCCGATAAATACTTTCCGAGTTTGACTTAAAACTTTATGATTACTCTCGGCTCAAATAACACGTCGTTCGATATTTTGGACCACTAATGCAGTATATGACATCATTAAAATGACGTCATACTTTACCTACTTGAATATGACGACATTTGAAAGCTTGAGTCAGTTACCAGGTAATTAATGCTCATCTATGGAAATTTTTGTAATCCTACGTGTAGTAGTTTTCAAAATAACGAGGTGGTCCACGATCTTTCTGATCACCCCTCGTATATGGAAAACACTTAACATTTGGAAATGTCTATATATGGAAGGAGCTTAACATTTGGAAGGAAATATCCATATATGGAAAGAGCTTAACATGTGGAAGAAAATGTCAATATATGGAAAGAGCCTCACCCTTTACCACACAATCCTGACTTTTGACAACCCTGAAGGAGAAGGCTTTTGAAAACATCATGGGTAAAGGAGAAAATGCTGGTTATCAGCATTTTCTCCTGTTCCCACAATGTTTTCTACTCTTTTACAGTAAAACCCATAATTTTAGCCACATTTAATAGGTTGTCTGCAATTGCTTTCAAATTGGCTGATTTCTAAAAATGTTCTGTGTGGTAAAGAGTTAATGTTAGGAAGAAAATGTCCATATATGGAAAGAGCTTAAAGCTAGGAAGAAAATGTCCACATATGGAAAGAGCTAAATGTTAGGAAGAAAATGTCTATATCTGGAAAGAGCTAAATGTTAGGAAGAAAATGTCTATATATAGAAAGAGCTTAACATCTCGAAGAAAATGTCCATAATTGGAAAGAGCTTAACATCTGAAAGAAAATGTCCATATATGGAAAGACCTTAACATCTAGAAGACAATGTCCATTTATGGAAAAAGCTAAACCCTTTACCACACAATCCGGACTTTTGACAACCCTGAAGGAAAAGGCTTTTGAAAACGTGGGTAAAGGAGAAAATGCTGGTTACCAGCATTTTCTCCTTTTCCCACAATGTTTTCTACTCTTTTACAGTGAGACCCATAATTTTAGCCACATTTAATTGGTCGTCTGTAACAGCTTTCAAAGTAGCCGATTCTAATAATGTTTTGTGTGGTAAAGAGCTTAATGTTAGGAAGAAAACATCCATATATAACAAGAGCTTAACATCTGGAAGAAAATGTCCATATATGGAAAGAGCTGAACATCTGTCCAAATTGAAAGCATTTGCAGATGAAAAATTCAACATTGTCTAGATGGTAAGATTTGTCTGTGATAGGACAGAAAACTTTGTCACAATGTTTTCAAAAAACGTTTTCTTCAGGGTGGTTCAAACTCGGGATTGTGAGGTAAATGCTTGATAAGTCAAATAGATGGAATAGTTTACACTGTCATATACAGATACTGTGAGGGTGGCAGAAAACCCCACTCCGCAGTGGGCTTCCTCGACCCGAAATACAGGCATGTACGTCCCTGGGGTGAGCTGCCTTGCAGTGGTCACAAGATCTGAAATATCGATAAATGAGATTAAATTCGTTTTCTTGTTTCTTTGGTGTTTAAGCCATTTTCAATGTTATTTGAGTTATGTCGCAGTGGCATGCTTATATGAAAGTGAGCATGCATGTGTCATTACGCATGATATATTTGGTTCTGGCCAGTTTAATCACAGTAAGTGGATTTGCTATATAAATCCACTAACAAATCAGTGATATACAATGTTTCTCCCTAACTCTTTAGCAGAAAACAAGATTTTATATTTGTTAAAACTAAAAAAACTTTGATGTATAAAATGTGGCTAATCCGATGATTTTTGTCTTTTAGAAGGGCAGAAAGTAGTATGGAAAAAAGAAACAATGCTTCTTAACAAAATGTTGTCAAAAATCTTCCTTCCTCAAGAGATTTTGACAAGGGTTGGTAAAAGGAGCAATCCTAAACTTTAACAACTATGACAAAGAAAACCTTTAAGAAATGATGTTGGAAAAGGAGAAAACCCTGGTAACCAGCAATTTCTCCTTTTCTCACTATATTTTCTATCCTTTCAAAGACTTTACATAATTTCAAAAAACATGTCAATTGCATTACCTTTACTTAAATTGTCACCTACAAGTGCATTCCATTTGGGCAAGTCCAACTTTTTGACAGCTGGTAGACATTGAATTCATGTCAAGTTCTCCTGTTTTACAGCGATATCCTTTTTAAAGTTGTTCAGTCTAGTTGATACTATATCAAGGGCATAATGTGCAATAAGCAAGTCAGTAATGAACAAGAAATATCTTTAAAAAAAAATAGACGGCATAAATCGCCAGTAAATTGGCATGGGCCTTTCGAATAAACATGTCTACCTTTTTTACCACAGGGGCCCTTCAAATAAACATGTCTACATTTTTTTTACTACAGGGGCCCTTAGAATAAACATGTCTACATTTTTTACCACAGGGGCCCTTAGAATGAACATGTCTACATTTTTTACCACAGGGGCCCTTAGAATAAACATGTCTACATTTTTTACCACAGGGGCCCTTAGAATAAACATGTCTATATTTTTTATTACAGGGGCCCTTAGAATAAACATGTCTACATTTTTTACCACAGGGGCCCTTAGAATAAACATGTCTACATTTTTTACCACAGGGGCCCTTAGAATAAACATGTCTACATTTTTTTACTACAGGGGCCCTTAGAATAAACATGTCTACATTTTTTACCACAGGGGCCTTTAGAATAAACATGTCTACATTTTTGACCAATTACAGATTTTTATTCATTCATTCGTTATCAGTACCAAAAAGTAGGTCAAAAGCCAGCACATTCAGCTACACCGAAAAAAATTAGGACCATGTCCAAGATGCTCTGTACAGCTCCAGATAATTATGTCTTTTTGATAATTTAATACGTCACAATCTGGGGTACCTACAATTATCTTAATTCTTTATGGAATGACAAAATGTTAGGCTTATCAAAATTGAAAGCATTTGCAGACGAAAAATTAAATGAAAGCGTTGACATTTGTCTTGAAAATGATAGAAAACATTGTTGAAAAAGGAGAAAATGCTGGTTTACCAGCATTTTCTCCTTTTCCCACAAGGTTTTCTAAAGGTTATTTCCTCAGGGTTACTAAAACTAGGGATTGTATTGTAAAAAGTTAAAAACCTGGTTATGACCCTGCATACTCACTTGATGTGTCCAGATTAAAGAAATCTGTCCATTCAGGTGCCATTGATATTGTAAGGGAACTATTATCGGCAAGATCAGGATCGTTCGCTGTTAGCGTGAGCAGTGAGACTCCTCCCACTATCATCTCGGTGTCTGCTTTCTGTATAAACGTTGGCAGATTTTTGAAGTATGGACTGGAAGCTGAAAGAGTTATAGCAAACAGGGCCTTAGGATCAGATTACGCAGCTATTTCATTGTAGAACAAGAGTATGGCATGCAGGTGTCAACCCTCGGCTACAGTTGCTTGACTTTCAGAGAAAATTCTAAGTTGAAAAAGGGAGATAATTGCATCAAAATATGTTGATAGTTATCTGCCCTTATTGAATGGGTTCCCCTTTTGAAAGTTTACAAGTTGTCTCATTTTGAAGTAAACACCTTCAGTAATAACGGAGAATAAAATGTCAAAGTTTTTGCACAACAATTAACACAGCCGATGATGCCAGGGCTATGACAATACCTTGACAGTTTCTTGGGAAACAGCAGAACTGTAAATGTTAGTGCCTTCCACAAATATATTACCAATAGGCCTACTAATGGGCCTATATTAGGCTGAAAATGTCTGCTGAGTTTATTCCTCTAAGGCTTAACTCTTCATCAAATGACAAAAATGTAGACTTTTACAAACTGAAATCATTAGCAGATGACAATTTAAATGTGGATCAAATAATCGAGTTTGTCTGTAATAGGGTAGAAAACTTTGTGGGAAAAGGAGAAAATGCTGGTAACCAGCATTTTCTCCTTTTCCAACAATGTTTTTTAAAAGGCTTTTTCTTCATTCAACTCAGAATAGTGTGTTAAAAGGATTAATTACCTGTATCTTAAGAGGTGAAGTGATTCCAAGCTTAAAAAATGTGTGACGTCATTTCTATGACAGATCACTTTTTTTTTCAGTGTGGTACATTTCCCTCCATGATTTTACACGTGAAACTAAACCAAAAGTGGACATATATCCTTTTACTTCTGCTCCCACCTTATCCTTCATTCACTTAAGATACGTTACTTAACCCTTTACCACACAATCACGATTTTTAATGACCCTCCCCAAAGGAAAAAGCCTTTTGAAAACACTGTGGGAAAAGGAGAAAATGCTTGTAACCAGCAGTTTTTCCTTTTCCCACAATGTTTTCTACCCTTCCAAAAACAAATTTTAATTTTTAAGTCACAACTATTTTGTTGTCTGCTACGAATGCTTTGAATTTGGACTAGTCTAAAATGTTGTCATCTGGTATGAGTTAAGACAGGCTATCTCAGTCCCAGAAGAGCTCCTTTTTCATGAAATTTTTATGACTATATTTGTCTTTTTACTTTTTAAAGAAACGACAAAACTTTAGACAAATCCAAATTGAATACATTTGCAGAAGACAAATAAAATATGAATCAAAACATGAGGTCTATTAGGAAAGGGTAGAATACACTGCTGAAAAAGGAGAAAATGCTGGTAGCCAGCAATTTCTTTTTCCACGATGTTTTCAAAAGCCATCTCCCTAAGGGTTGTTAAAATGTCAGGATTGTGGGGCAATGGCTAAAACTTTGATCTTGAATATGTCTGTGGGAGTGTTAAAGCCTGGTTGCAGAAAAGCCATCTTGACCTTTAGGCCGCCAAATAAACACAGCAGACATTTTCAGCTAAGAAATAATACTCGTAAAATCTCAATTTTTAACTTTGCTTTTGTTTAGAGAATCTTAGCAGAGTGTAGATCAAAGATCATACTTTAGATTTTGTGCAGTCTGATCTTACTCTATACTGACTGCAAAGGCTTGTAACTGAAGTTGTAATAGGCCCTTTGAGAGTTAATTTAACCCTTTACCAGACAATAAAATCTTTTAATAACTCTGAAGAGAAGAAGAAGGGCTTTTGAAAACATTGTGGGAAAAGGAAAAAAAAAAAAAAAAAAACGCTGGCAATCACTATTTTCTCCTTTCCTAACAATCTTTTCTAGCCTATCAAAGACAGAAATGTGTCATCCTTGGTTGTGAGGTAGAGCGTTGGCCTCGTAACGATAGGCATAAGGTCCCAAGTTCGATACCTAGGAGTAGGTGTTAAATTTGGGATTGTTCATTGGCCTACATGTTCGGCACAAATTCTGGTGAAGTTTCCAGGAAGTAGAATTGAGGAAGAGATTAGTATAAGTTACAAGAACTTGTTTCTCAATCGATGTAAAATAAATATGAGCCATGCTCTGGTATAAGGGGGTTTAATGCATCTCCGTTATGCATCATACCAAGCAAGCCATCACATAAACATGGTTCTATAATAGCCACTTTTTTTTTTAACAACCAACACAATCATGAGGTAGACTGATCCTTTGACATGCAGAAAATCGACTAATAGCGGACTGCGCAGGCTGACCTGGATCGAAACTTTTCGCAGACGCATTAAGCCCCCTTTTCACAGAGCGCGGCTCATATGTTTAAATGAAACTAAAGACAGAAATCATCGTTTGAGCTACATTTAATTTCTTGTATGCAAATGTTTTTGATTTGTTTGTGTCCAAAATTTTGTTGTTTGGTAAAAAGTTAAACCTTTTGATTTGTTTGTGTCCAAAATTTTGTTGTTTGGTAAAAAGTTAAACCCTTTATCAGACAACTCTATGATTCTATAACCCAGAAGATGGCAGAGCAGAACAATATTGCCATGTAACCTTCTACCACTCAACATTATTTTAGACTGGTCCAAATCGAAAGCATGTGCAGACGACAAATTTAATATGGCCCAAATGATTAAATTTGTTTCTGAACCTTCAGAAAACATTGTGGGAAAAGTAGAAAAAGCTGATTATCTGTATTTTCTCCTTTTCCCACAATGCTTTCAAAAGTCTAACGTCCAAGGGTCGTTAAAACTCGAAATTGTGTTGTAAAGGGTTAATCCTTTACCACACATCAAGTTTTTGACAAATCCAACCTGAAAGCATATTGCAACAACAAAAGAAATGTATGTATGTAGATCAAATGATGAACTTTGTCTATGAAAATGTAGAAGACATGGTGGAAAAAGGAGAAAAATGCTGGTTACCAGCATTTTATCCTTTTCCCACAATTTTTTCCAAAGCCTTATCCCTACGGGTCGTTGGGATTGTGTGTAAAGGGTTAATGTTTTTGAACCTCTTGTAGACAGATTTCCATAAGTTTACCCATGTTTGAGTTGTCGCCTGCAAAATAATTTCAATTATGGACAAATCAAATTTATTTTTTATCTGGTAATGAGTTAGAAAAAGAATAGAAGACACCAGAATATAAATATAAAAACTTTAAACACAAACTCACTTGGTTCCATGATGGCCTGAATAGATGACTTGGCATTGGTGTGAACATTAACTGCATTCCAGTCATATGTATCACCAACAGTCGATGCCACTTGAGCAGCATCATAACGGTTATTTTGTATTGTGTCGGTATTATATCTGATCAAATCAGCTGTTCCAGAATACCTGTTTGTGTCATATACATACAGAATATTATGTTGTATATACCTGAAAATTTTCCAACTCAAATACATGTGTCGCATGTGGATAAAATATCACACACGACAGAGAAAAAATCTGTTTCTACATACAGTGAAATATGGTTTTAAATATGGTATGATGATGTCAAACGGTCATGACGATGTAACTCATGTTCAAATTATGTATGTATTCATTTGCAATTTGATTGGTCAAAATTTTACGCTGTAATATTTATCCACCATTCATAAAAATAAAGTTACTGGCTACTGCATAATTATTTGTTTTATTTTGTTTACTGTTTCCAAATAATTAAGGAATGAAGAGAATTTTATTTTTTTATGGAGGTATGAAAAAAAACAACCTAATGACACTTTTGTATGAAACAGCAAAGCAGTTTCATACAAAAGTGTGATTAGGTTTTTTTTTTTCATACCTCCATGAAAAATATTAAAATTCTCTTCATTCCTTATAATTTAACATTACAGACAACATACACCCATGGAAATAATTCAAACTGCATTCATTTTCTTTATTTTTAAATCTAACGTTGAAGTTTCTAAAGCCCCTTACACCCATATTTGTATGGCGCAAGAATACAATAGGGAAGCAGTTTGCAGATCCCCAATACTGAAAATTAACCAATAGAACGAAAGTAAATGAACACAGCAGTGTGTAGGACCCGCAAAAGTAACCTTCAGCAAAATTAGTTCCAGCACAACATGATTTTTTTTTCATGGAACTATGAAAATTTTTTTTTCAGCCATTCAGAACTCGCCAATGTTCATGAAAACAACTGATATTAAATTATAATGTCAATAATTACATATTTTGTCATTTAAAGGTGTAGGTATATAATAAAAAGAACATTTTGTTGTAGTAACTTTCCTGGTGCTTGTATTTACTTCTGGCCTCCCAAAAAAATTTTGACATCTCGACATTCAGTCTCCCTTCTTGAATCAAACACAAGCACCAGGAAGGTTGCTACAAGATAATATTCCAAATGAAGTAACTTTCCTGGTCCTTATATTTGATTCTTGCAGTGTGAGAAATTTGATATCATGCATGACCGAATGTTGAGGAAAATGTCAAAATTTTCCTACGCAGCAAGAAGTCAATACAAGCACCAGGTAAGTTACTACGCCATAATATTTTTTTTATTATATACCTACAACTTTCAAGGACAAAATATTGCAATTATTGACATTTTATTTGAAACAGGTAAACAAAATCAAATAAATAATGAATCAGTTGGTAGTAACTTTTTTTTTTAAAGGATGGTGGATTAATATTATAGCCTAAGATTTTGACAAATCCAATGGCAATTCAATGCATGATATGTTATCATACCATATTTGGAAACATATTTGACGAAGTATAGATACTAATTTTTTGTCTGCCGCATGTAATATTTTATTTGCATACAACACATGTATTTGAGCCGAAAAATTTTCAGCTGTAACAAATATATATGAGCCATGCTCCGTGAAAAAGGGAGCTTACTGCATCTGCAAAAAGTATCAACCAATGTCAGCCTGCACAGTCTTTGCAGGCTGGCATGGGTCGAAACGTTTTGTTATCGGTCAATTTTCTGCATGTCCAAGGTCCATAATAGCTCATGATCCAGTGGGTTACTACACAAAATGGATTTTATGGATCCAGTTATGTGATACCTTGCTTGGTAAAATGCACCACAGAGATACATTAATTCTTTACCAAACGACAAATTTTTTGAATGGACCAAATTCAAAGCATCTGGAGACAACAAATTAAATCTTGTTATTATGATGATTTCTGACTTTGATAGGGTAGAAAATATTGTGGGAAAAGGAGAAAATGCTGGTTACCAGCATTTTCCCCTTTTCCCACAATGTTTTCTATAGGCTTCTTTCTCAGGGTCGTTAAAAGTCGGGATTGTGTGGTAAAGAGTTAAGCCCACTCTTACAAGAGTATGGCTCATATAACTCGTGATGCAAGGTATTTATCCATTTACCACTCTATCCCGAATTTTAATGACACTGAGAAAGAAAGCTTTGGAAAACATGTGGGAAAAGGAGAAAATGATGGTAACTAGCATGTTCTCCTTTTTCCACACTGTTTTCTACCCAATTAAAGGCAAGTTTCACCATTTAAGCCACATTTGATATCTTGTCTGCAAATGCTTTGAATTTGAACATGTCTAAAATTTTGTGGTTTGGTAAAGAGTTACATGTATCATATTAACAAACTGTAAAACTCACCAAAAATCTAACCAAAAATGCAATTTTAATCGCATAATCAAAGGAAAGATTGAAAGATGGATGGACCATAGGAACCACCTCAGCCAGTAGAGCTCGAAAAGGAAATGAAATTGAAGCACCTAGATCTATATCTACTGCCAGAAATCCATTTCAAATTTTAGGCAATAACTCTTTAACAAATGACATAATTTTTTACTTGTCCATAGTTCAAAGCTTATGCAGACGACAAATTAAATCTTGCTCAAACAGTGGAATATGCTTTTTAAAGTACTCTTATGGAAAACTGAAAAATGCTGGTTATCAGCATTTCTCCTTTTCCCACAGTGTTTTCAAACAGTCTTCTCTATCAGGGTTGTTAAAACTCTTGATTGTTTGGTAAACATTAGCCTGGGTTCCAGTCTGTTCTTTCTTTCCTATTCTATCATTCGGACGATACTTTGTCAAAAATGACAGGTAATAATAACGGAAATGATGAACAGACTAGCTGCCACAGATCATAAGCAGACCACGATTAGGAGAGCGGGATATGGACTAATGTATAGATTATTACAGCCTGGACCCAGGCTAGGTAAACGCATGAAGGTTTCAAATGTATACAGTATAACAGTGATCAAAATGATCATTTCATGAATGATGAAATTATGCGGATATAGGTGCTCCAATACAAAATATTCCAATAAGCTACACTAAATAGTGACATTCCACTGATGATGGTGACACTGGCATTGATGATGATGATGATGATGAAGAGGAGGAGGAGGACGAGAATGAGGAGGGATGTTGATGATGATGATGGGGAGGAGGAGGATGAGGATTTACACTGAAAGAACATAAAATTGACCATTTCCAAACTGGACTTTTTCTAAAATCATCATGTGACACATACCAACCAATGAAATCACCTTCTCTGACAGATACTTTAGTGTTGTTTTCTGGACGAATGGTGTGATCATTTGAATCTGGAAATAAAGTTAACAGAACTGTGCGTTAAATCTTTTCCCGAAAGACAAAACCTTAGTCTTGTCTGGATTGAAAGCACTTGCAAGCAACAAATTGTATGTGATTGAAATTATTGGATTTCTTCCTGAGAGAGTAGATAACATTATTGGCGGAGAAAATGCTGGAAACCAGCATTTTCTCCTTTTCCAACAATTTTTTTTAAAAGTCTTCTTCAGTAAGGGTCGTTAAAACTCCCGATTGTGTGGGATAAAACATATGGTGCTATCTTGTTTTGATGAACCTGCGGGAGGAGATTCATAGGTGACCAGCTTTTCCTCCTTTAACAACGATGTTTTCAACACTTTCAAAGAGAGACTAATCCCATTATTTCAGCAACACTGGCAAAACTAATGCTTTTGACATTCTAAACTTTTGCCCTCAGGCAAAGAAGTATACCTGTGGTGTCTGTGGTTGTGAGCTAGAGTGTCAGCCTCATATAAATAAGACCCCAAGTTCAATACCCAGGAGTGGGTGTCAACTTTGGGAGTGTTTATTGCCCCACACATTCACCGCAAGTACTGGTCTAGTTTCCAGCAAGCAGAATCAGGAGAGATTAGTATAAGTTGCAAGAACTTGTTTCTCAGTAAGTGTAAAATAAATGTGTTTAAACTACACCTATACCTACCCACCTTTTAGTCTTGTTTTGCTATATCATCTATGGGTAAATTCTATTCTAATTATTTAGAAAGTAACACAATTGCTGGTTCGCTAACCATTTGCTCAAGCCAATCAAAAATTGCATTACGTGTACTTTGAAATATAGAAGAACAATTTAATGGACAACAATGGACAATGGTTGTTGAATACAGACTCAAAATGCACATTTTGTGCAGTCTGACAATGCACTACCATAGTCATAAACATGCAGGTGGGGGGAGGGGAAACAATAGCCCACTGGAACAATAGCCCACTAAGACAATAGCCTACTGGACAATATCTCACAGCTAATTTTGGCAGCAGCAGCAGCAGAGTACTGGTGGACAATAGCCCACTGCTTATCAGAAAGGGTTAAAAAATCGACTATGAAAATGACATTTAGATCATTTTATTTTTATCACAAATTCAATCCTTTGTCAAAACATTACTTTTTGTATTCAGTTATACTCTGTGTTTTTGCTCATGTATCCCAGTGTCTACCAAATAAAACTTGAGCAGTATTTTCAGTGTAGAGCTGGTAAAAAAAAAATCCATTGGATCTTGATCTGCTGCTTGTTTAAACAGAAATGTCAGGGGGAAAAAAGTCTACCCTGTGGTATTATGTTTACTTAAATTTCAAACTCATTACACACTCAGTTTTTTAATTAAATGCATAATTATGCACATAAGTGGGCTATTGTCCTAGTGGGCTAATGTCATTGTCCTAGTGGGCTAATGTCCCAGTGGGCTATTGTCCCAATGGGCTATTGCCCTGGTGGGCTATTGTCCTACACCTATCCTCGGGATCCTAGAGGTTCATACTTACTGGGTACCATGTACTCTTGTTGGCTTATAAGCTCAAATGAGGAGGAGCCCTGATGCCGCCATATTTGAATGGTGAGTGTGTCGGCAGCCTTGGTACTTATTCTCCACTCTTTAACAACCCCACAACATGTAAACATGAAGTTCTCATCTTGCATGAAAAAACTTTTTCCTGTATTGAAACACAAAATCAAATTATCTATTCTGGTCAACTACTCCATGGTATGACTTTAAAAAAATAGTTTTCGTCTGGTATGAAAAAGAACGCTATGTCCTGAATTAAAAGTGAAGCAGTGTGCAAAATTCTCAACCCTTTACCACACATTTCGAAGTTTTAATGACCTTGATGGAGAAGGTTTTTGAAAACATTGTGGGAGAAGGAGAAAATGCTGGTATCCAGCATTTTCTCCTTTTCCCACAATGTTTTTCATCCTATGACAGACAATGTCATGACTTGGGCAATATTTGATATGTCATATGTGCAAGTGCTTTCAATACAGGCAAGTCTAGAATTTCTTTGGATGGTAATGAATAAAAAAAAAAAAAAATAGTACTGTCAATTTTGAAAATTCCTTTTCCATTTTTATTTTATTTGTAAAAACTCACACGCTGCTTTAAGACATAGAAGTTTTTTTTTTACCAATTTCAGTAAAGACAACTTAAAGCTGTTAAAATCAAATTTAA
Source organism: Hippopus hippopus (assembly GCA_946811185.2). Lineage (NCBI taxonomy): Eukaryota > Metazoa > Mollusca > Bivalvia > Cardiida > Cardiidae > Hippopus > Hippopus hippopus. The sequence continues at coordinate 4,006,821 of OX328109.1, forward strand.
GTTACACAAAGGACAAACTTTGCAAAGAAAGAAAAAGTACCATTTTTGTAGCACACAATTACATGTACTCATTTTTCCCGCAGTGTTGCCCAAAGTTGCCTAAAGATACTTCAATACTTGTTTTCAGCCAGTTTTCAGCCAGATTTTAACCCATTTCATAAAACTATGATCAATCTTGTATCTTCATGCAAGATGTTGCCTCGGATGGCTACAAGATTAAGACGGATAGAAAATGCATTTCATGTTTTTGAGGCCATCAAAACAATCACTGTGGTTATTTCCCATTTTAAATGAGGACAAATCCCTTGGGCTTTCTTATTCTTTACACCATATATATTGGTAATTTATCTATGTTTATACAGCTAAGCCATCCTACACATTTTCAAGATTTAACAACGTTTTTTTTTCTCTCCAGCTGTAAGGTACGTGTACTGTAAGGGAAGTAAAATGTTGTATTCGTACAACTATTATTAAAGAAAGAGTGAAGAAAAAGAATTACCTCCAGTCGAGCTGGTTGACGTCCCAGCTGTGAAGGTTGTTGGTATAGTTTCTGATGTACATAAGGTACCTTTAAATTAAAATATAGATAGTTATGTAAATACATGTAAAATTGTATCTGCTAATGAAAATTCATGTAGTATGAAATTGTTTAGAAAAATATATACACATAAGATTTCTGTTAATGAAAATATATAAAAATTGAGAAAAATATATATACCTATAGTAGGGTTTCTGTTTTAAAATGAAAATATGAGTCATGCTCTGTGAAAAGGGGGCTTAATGCATTTGCGAAAAGTATCAACCCATGTCAGCCTGCGCAGGCTGACATGGGCCGAAACTTTTCGCTATCTTCAAATTTTCTGCATGTCCAAGGACCATTTTGCCTCATGCATAGATGGTTGCTTGACAAAATGGATTTTATGGATTAGTAATTTGGTGAGGTCTTGCTTGGTATCATGCATTACAGAGATGCATTAAGCCCCCTTTTGCCAGAGTGTGGCTCATATAGAAAGTACTGAAAGTAGATGCAGTACTGACCTGTTGAAGAAAATATGTGAGCCATGCTCTGGCAAAAGGGGGCTTAATGTATCTCTGTGATACATTAAACCAAGCAAGTCATAACATGATTGTGGATCCATGAAATTTATTTTGTAAAACAACCAGCTGAATCATGAGGTAGACTGGTCCTTTGACATGTAGAAAATTGACCAAAATCGAAAAGTTTCAACTCAGGTCAGCCTTCGTGGATTGTGCAGGCTGACATTGGTTGATACTTTTTGCAAATGTGCTAAGCCCCCTTTTCACAGAGCATGGCTTATATATATATAGTAGATCTGGCGGTAGAATGGTCCTTTGCCGTGCAGAAAATTAACAAATAGCAAAAGGTTTCGACTCATGTCAGCCTGTGATGACTGCACAGGCTGACCTAGGTCAATACTTTTTTATGCATTAAGCCCCCTTTTCACAGAGCATGGGTCATATGGTAGTGTACCTGTTGATGACATTACATGCAGAAGGGTACCTCTTTTTAAATAAGACATTGAGAGGAGTACATATGTTTTAAAATTACATGTAGCGTGATACCTGTAAATGAAAATGCACTGTAGTGGGGGGGATATATTATTGAAAATACATGTAGCTCAGTTTTTATAAATGAAAATGCATTTGGTAGAGTATACAATGTTGAAAATACATGTACATGCGGCTTTGTGCCCTGTCAATGCTTTATCTAACAACAAAATGCCAGATTTGTCCAAGTGGAAAGCAATTATAGCAGATGACAAACTAAACAAGTTTTTAGTGTCATGTATTACTTGTTAACCCTTACCCTGGTAAATAACTAAATTGATAGTAGACAGTTTGATAGTAGATCTAACAACTGTAATATTGCTATCTCAAAAATATATTTTGGGTAAAAATATCTCCTTCTTGGACAGTGTAGATCCAAGATCAGACTGCACATTCTGTGCAGTCTGATCTTGATCTACACTGTCTGCAAAAGGTCAGTGAGTCGCGCTTAGCAGCCTAAGGGTTAAATATCTACAACCAGTCACAAAGTGGGCAGAATCATTATCGTATTTTCATGGTCTAAGGGACGAAACTCGTACAATCTTAAAATAAAATTTATGAAGAGTGACCTCCCTTCTTTGCTATAATCTCTTCTCCCCCTTTTTAAGCTGGACGAATCAAATTGTGCATAAACAATCAACTGCTTCAATAGAAGCTTTTAATAAAAATGTTGTAGAGTACTATGCTTAAATGCAAGAAAAGCTCCAGTGAGCTTCATTGAGAATTTATGCCTTAGAGGACAATGCAACTAAGCTTCAAATTAGCTTATGCATACGAATATACATAGATACATACACATGTGTACGTTTAGTGAACAATTTATTCGTTTGTTTATTAACTGTTTTAATACGTACATTAAGCTTATACTCAACATTAAATCCTATCTTTAAAAACAAACCGTTATATCCAACTTCAATCTCCCACTTAAAATTCTGGCGGTTTGCTTTGTTGACAAATTACACGAAACACAAAGGGAGACTACCGCCTTTGTACAAAATATCATCAATATCTTTAGCTGCTATTTCTTCTATCTGACGTCATTATACATTCAGGATTGAAAACATTAATCATTTATGACTCAATCATTAAAACGTATTAGAGCAACACAGCTCAACTACAAAAATTGTTTTTATATCGATCGTCTTTACTGACTGACACGTGCTTATTGGAGAGGTCATCAGACCTCTCCAACAGTGGTGAGTTTAAAAGGCAGACTGCCACAGAATTTGCTGTCTAAATCCATTTTTCTTGCGAAATTGTTCCGATACACAGTCTGTTTCGTCATGGTTTTGTAAATAAAGCGAAATCAAAAAACCGAAACAGGAAATAGACGTGGTTTATTTTTATGTGACGAATTTCAGAAAAGATTTGTTATATTAATTTGCCATTTGCCATGGCTGCAAATGACCTTTCAAATAATTGTAATTTTTCATTAAGCAAATAAATCTAGGCAGAAGAAAAAATGAATTTCGTTAAAAAAGAGAAAGAAGACAGCTGGACAAGATTATGCGACTTGAAAAGGCGGCAAGATGGTCAAATTACCGTCATGTAAAACATATGAGGTTTCTACGCGGTGGCTTTTTTACTTGTTTCTTTACATGTACCAAAATATATTGAAATTAAAAGCCAATAAACTATTTGAAAACATTGATGCTGACCTCTCCTGGCTTCTTTTGTAAAGAAGCCAACTTGTTCGTTCCTGGTTTTATGCGGTCCACAACAATATGGGAGGCGACTCTGGTACAGGAAATGAAGACAAATTTGTACGAGTTTTCTCCCTTAGACCATAATTTGTCGGTCAAGTAAAGCAGTGGAGTTTTTGGTGGCATAGATCGAGTGTTTAAAACATAAATTTCACGAAAAGAAAGGAATTTGTGAATGGAACTTTTTGTCTATTTAAAAGTTAAAAAGGGTGGAAAACATTACAAGAAAAGAGAAAAATGCCAGTTACCAGCATTTTCTCCTATTTCAACAATGTTTTCAAAATTATGCTTTCTCAAGGTCGTTAAAACCCGGGATTTTTAGGTCAAGTGTGTGTGTGTGTGTGTGTTGGGGGGTGGGGGGGGGTGTGGAGGGTGGAGGGGGGTTTGTATAGTTTTGTAGACAATAGACAATTTAAGACCAGATCGCCCAAACCGTACAACCTGATCTTAAATTGCCTGCAACACTCGAAAAGGGGCATTCGGACATTTGCGTAAAGTGTCGTCTCGGATTATTCTGCGCAGCCCGCGCAGTCTGATTCGAGACGATACTTTCCAACTACATTCGATTTTGTCCTACAGTAGACTTGCGCGAAACAGAAAATTACATAAGAACGGAAAGTGTAGCCTCGGATCAGCCTGCGCAGACTGCGCAGGCTGATCCGAGACGACACTTTACGCAAATGTCTGAATGCCCCTTTTCTTTGCCAAAGAGAGTCCATTAAATGTTTTATAGCTCTTTTACCCTTCACCAAACAGTCATCCGATTTTTAAATACCCTGAAAAAAGGCATCTGAAAATATTGCGCGAAAAAAAGAAAATGCTGTTTATCAGCATTTTCTCCTTTTTCCACAATGTTTTCTATCCTTTAGAAAAATCCTATTATTTGAGACACATTTGATCTGTCTTCTCCCAATGCTTTTGAAATTATGTTGGTTCATTTGTATGGTGTGTTTAATGCCGTTTTCAAAATTATTCCAGTTTAATTTCAGTAAGCCAGTGCACTTATTCATGCTTTCCCAGAGTTTCTTTTACCAGTACTTTGCACAATATTCTTGTCAAGCCACCGACTACTTTCCCATGTAACCATCGTCGAAACAATGATCAGCGTGTGAAAGAGGAATGAATCCTATCTCAATAATGATAATCCCCAATCCCTGGAAAAAAGTGGCAGAACGGGGGATTCGAAACAGCGGCCCGTGGGTCCAAGCCCAGTAAATGACCAACTGAGATACTACCGGGCCCCCCTGCTTCAAAAATGGACGAGTATAAAATTTTGTTGTCTAGAAAACGCTTAATTTTTTAACCCATAAACTGCCAAATAAGTTAAATGAAACTTTAAAGTCGATAGTAAAAACCCAAATATTGCTATTTCAGTGTTAGTATTTGGGAAAATAGTACCTACTTATCTGACAGTGTAGATCCAAGATCGGACTGCACGTTCTGTGCAGTCTGATCTTAATCTACGCCGTCCGTAAAAAGTTTTTGAGTCCTGCTTAGCAGCCTAATCGCTAAAGATAAATAACTAAATAAAATCGCACCCTGCATACTCGCTGCTCGAATGCGAAATAGTCCGTATCGGACAGTGTAGATCGAAGATCAGACTGCACGTTCTATGCAGTCTGATCTTGAATCTACGCGTTCCGCACAAGGTCCTCGAACCCGGCTTATCAGTCTAATGGTAAAAAAAAAAGAAATTCGCACCTGCATATTCGCTGCTCGAATACGAAATGGTCCCAAATATTAAAATCCAAATCAAAAACATGGTTTTTTTTTGTATTTTCTTTAAAATGTCTAACAAATATCCATGGAAATTAGCCGTACGAAAAAGATATCTTAAACTTCTATTTATCCAAAAATGCTTCTTACAGATAGATTTTATCCATTTTGTACACTATTTTACTTCTCTAATAAATAAGTTCGATTGCCCAATCGGTTGGTTGATTTTAAGATCGAATTTCAATCTTTTTGTTCAATGTTCATTATTTTTACTCACTGAGAGTTTAATTTTTTAGTTTTACAAAAGGTTTATATTTAAGCTTTTATAGTTTTAAACTACATGTACACTTCACGTAATGAAGTTATGATTTGCTCACACTGAAGACTAGTCCTATTGAGAGAGAGAGAGAGAGAGAGAGAGAGAGGGGGGGAGGGAGGGAGGGACGGACAGACAGACAGACAGGCAGGCAGGCAGGCAGGCAGATAGACAGACAGACAGACAGCCAGTGAAAGCGTTGGGAGCTTCTTTTCATATCTAGTCAATTTCTATAACTATCATCATAACTATCAAAATTCTAGACTTGTTCAGTCGAAAGTACCCCCCCCCCTTTTTTTTTTTACAGTTGACAAATTCAATATTTCAATATGGCTCAAATATACATGGACATATTAACGGCGCTCTGGCAAAGGTGTTTAATGCACCAACGTGATTCATTATACCAAGCAATTCATTACATAAATGGCCTGCAACACGCAAAAAGGGGCATTCGGACATTTGCGTAAAGTGTCGTCCCGGATCAGCCTGCGCAGTCCGCGCAGGCTAATCCGAAAAGACACTTTCCGTTTTTGTGTAATTTTTTGTTTTGCGCAAGTCTACTGAAGAACAAAATCTAATGTAGTCGTAAAGTGTCGTCTCGGATTAGCCTGCGCGGACTGCGCAGGCTGATCCGAGAGGACACTTTACGCAAATGTCCGAATGCTCCTTTTCGCGTGTTGCAAGCTAAATATGGATACATGAAATCCATATTGTCGAGCAACCGACTGATTCGTTAAGTAAAAAGGTCCTTTGACATGCAGACAATTTACAAAAGAGCAAAAAACGAATGATCCATGTCAGCCTGCGCGGACTGCGCAGGCTGATCCGGATAGATACTTTTTGCATATGCATTAAGCCCCTACCCCCTTTTCACAGAGCATGGCTTACAAACATCTATATTACAGATATTATAAGTTACGGAATAACAGTTATGACTATTATTCCGTAATTAATATACATGTATTTGTTATTTGTTTTTTTGGATCGTTTTTGTACATATAAAAATGCCGAGATCTGGTAGCTCAGGTGGTAGCATACAGGACTTGAGAACAGGAGGTCGCAGTTTCTGGTAACAGAAACTCCAGGAATACATGGATAGGTGCACTTGCTGCCGCAATATAACTTGATGATGTTGAAAAATGGCGTTAAAAATCATACAACTATTCAACCACCTTTTTCGTGACACAATATCCGTGCTGCACTATTCCATTGTCATGATATTGTCGTCATACTATACAATTTATACAAGATTGTCGTTAAACTATACCAGTCTAGCCTTCAGTTTACATGCAAGGTCTTTTAGAAGTTTATATCAACAAGGGTCTCCACATATCAAAACGGGGTCAAAAATATGCTCATAACTTTAAACCGTTATCTGTATAAACACTATTAATCCTTGACCAAACAGTCCCTAGATTTAACGACCCTGACTTTTGAAAACATTGCAGGAAAAGGAGGAAAAGCTGGTAAACCAGTATTTTTCTCCTTTTCCCACTGTCTTTCCTTTTCTATCAAAGACAAATCCAATCGTGGTTGAGCCATATTTAATTTCTCGTTTGCAATTCCCCCCCCCCCTTTTTTTTTTCTTTTAAATTTTGACAGGTATAATTATTTTTCTTAGTTCAGTAAAGTGTTAAACACAGATTGTTATGATTTTTTTATCGGACAAGTGTTTGGATAAATTCTTTACCACAATCCCGATTTTTTTACGACATTGAGGGAGAAGGCGTTTGAAAACATTGTGGGAAAAGGAGAAAATGCTGGTAACCAGCATTTTCTCCTTTTCCCACAATGTTTTCTACCCTATCCAAGACAGAGTTCATAGTTTTAGCAACATTTAATCTATCGTCTGCAAATGCTTTCAATTTGGTCCAGTCCAACATTTTGCCATTTGGTTAAGAGTTCAGGTAACGTATGAGTAATAGGGGAGCAGCAAGTTTGTTGTGATGGCATCTCATCTCAAAGAATTTGATTTAGTCTATGGACTAATTACAAAAAGGCCACATACATGTACATGCAAAACACAATACCTCTTATATTTTCTATCAAAAAAAGTATTTTTTCGGCAGGGGATATCATTTCAACGAAATTGCTTGTTTAGTTTGGGTTTGGCTTTCTTAGAATTATCGTTCATAAATAGACAGCCACTCTATTTTCATTAACAAATGTTAGTAACATATTACCTTTCTTTGGCGAAAAAATTACAAATATACGTAAAAGTAGTAAATTAAGAATATATTCTTACAGTTTGAAAAAAAAAAAAAAAAAAACGCTAATAAAACCTGAAAGTATGTAGAATGGCCCAGTTGTGTAAAAGATAGTTAAGTAAATTACCAATATAATCATATGGTGTAAGGGATAGATAAATACAAGGAATTGGTCCTCATGTAAAAACCTGAAACGACAAGAGAGATTGCTTTGAAGGCCTCTTAAACATGAAATGCATTTTCTATCCGTCGTAATCTGTGCAGTCTTGGAGCTATCTTGGGCAATATATAGAGTTTATTTCATCAGCTTGTGGTTAATATGGGGAAATATTTGCCGAAAAAGGGAAAGGTATGCGAAAATAACGAGTGCCGCAAGGCATGAGTTATTTTCGCGGACCTTTCCCTTTTTCGGCAAATATTTCCCCATATTAACCACAAGCTGATGAAATAAATTATATATTATATTTCCTCTGATTATTTTGTCAACGAATGCCACTTTTAAAACTTAAAAACTTAAAAATCTTAAAAAAGTAGTTCCAGATTTTCGGCAGGAGGAAAATATTCACTGTGACGGGGAAATAATTCCCCCCAGCTTAAATTACGACATTTCTTTACCCATAACATTTCTAAAAATAGACACATGAAATATAATATTAGGCATGAAGATACAAGAATCATTATAGTTTCATAAAATGATTGGTTGGTGTTTAACGCCGTTTCAACATTATTTCAGTTATATCGCGGTGGCCAGTGCACCTATCCATGCTTTCCTGGAGTCTCTTTTACCAGTACTCAGCACAATTTTCTTTCCAAGCCACTGGCTGCTTTCCCACATAATCATCTTCGAAACAATAGTCAGAGGTGAGAGAGGAATGAATCCTGTCGCAATGACTATCATCAATCCTCGGAAGGAAATTGGCCGAGCCAGGGGTCGTAGCCAGGGATCGAACCCTGGACCCCGTGTTCTCAAATCCTGAACGCTACCGACCGAGCTACCGGGGCTCGGCTTCATAAAATGAGGATGAAATTGGTTAAATCTGGCTGAAAACGAGAATAGATGTATTAACGTGAATTTAAAAAGATCAATGCTATATCTTTGTTTATTTATTAAATAAAATATATTTTTAAATTCCAAACTGCTAATAGGCATTAACCACACCTCACGCCTTTGTAGAACTAATACATTCACCCATTTAACCATTCATTCATTCATTCATCCGTTCGTTCATTCACCAACCCAACAATTTATTCGTTCGTTCGTTCACCCATCCATCCATTTATATAATAACTTTAACAAGATGACAATAACATAATGTTTTACTGTATCATTAAACCTTATCTAGCTAAATAAGTGAAATGAAAATTTCAAGCCTACAGTAACGATGCAAATTTTGCTATTTCAATGGTATTTTTTGGGAAAGATATCTCCTTTTCGGACAGTGTAAATTCATGATCAGACTGCACTATCTCATCAACTTCCCTATTTTGGAAAAAAAAAAAAACGTGAAAAACTTGTGTAATCCTGCTTCAAAATGCCATAACAAAACTGCCACATTACCTCAGGTACACAGTACAGTTGTTTAGGGTAAAGACCTGGGTACATCTTTGTATCTCTTAGCCCTTCAACTTACAACAAAATATCAATTTCCTTTTTCGAAAAAAAAATGGACAAATTCTAGTTTTATGTCCCTGTAAAATGCCATAACGAACGTGCCACAATACCTTAGGCACATAGTATAATTCTGTAGAGTAGAGACCTGGGGACACCATTATATCGCTTAGCCCTTCAACTTACAATCAAATATCAACTTCCTTTTTTTTTTTTTAAAAGGGTAAAAAAAAAAATCTATTGTAATGCGGCTTTAAAATGCCATAACCAAAATGCCACATTACCTTAGGTAAACGGTACAATTTTGTTGGATAAAGACCCGGGTTACACCTTTACATCGTTCAACCCTTCAATTTCTAAAACGATAATCATTTTCAACCAATAGTAAAACCATAAACATCGCAATTTAAAAGTTCTTTTTGCTGGAAGAAAGTCTCATCTTATCGGACAGTGTAGATCAAAGATCAGACTGCACGGAACGTGCAGTCTGATCTTGATGTACACTGTCTGCAAAAGCACATTGAGTAACACTAAGCAGGCAAGGGGTTGAAGACGGATATAGTGGTCGGTCGTGACGTTTCGAAACTACATTTTAGTCTATTTATAGGGCAACTTACGTTAAGTTTAAAGTTTCGTAATATAAAACTAAGTGTTTTAGTTCTTTTTATTTTCTCACCTGTGTAAATCAAAAAGTTTCAGTTTACAGTGACTTTTTCATACGAACAGACTTAAACATGGACAATTTCGCGGTGATATTATCTTCGTTGTTATTCTATTTTTTGCCCTTTTTTGGTAAGTTTAAACTTGTTTGTTTGTTTGACAGCTTGCTTGCTTAGATCATTCCGTTGCTTAGTTCTAATTGTCGTTCGTAAATCTATTGCTTTCTTTCATTGCCAGGGGGTAGCTGGTTTGAATTCCAAACTCGGCCCAATTCCTTTTCGTGGATTGATGATAGTCATTGCGACAGGATTAATTCGTTGCTCACCGTTGGTCATTGTTTCCAGGATGGTTATGTGGGAAAGCTGCCGGTTACTTGGGAAGAATATTGTGCGAAGTACTGATAAAAAATCTCTCGAAAAGCATGGATAGGTTCATTGGCCTTGGAAATAAAACTGAAATAGTGTTGAAACGGCGTTAAACACCACAAAAACAATCAAATTCTTTTTTTTTTCAAACATAACAGTAAGAAATGATTTTCAACTATATTTTGGGGCCCTACGTGGCCCAGTGGTAAAGGGTACACGATTCGAAACCTGGAGGCCATAGGTTCGGTCGTCAATCGAGGTGATTGGTTTTTCGTGAGGTTGTCCTTGGACGAGACGCTTCAGAGCCTTAGCCCAGCACTGGTGACGCCAGGGACTCACACAAATACTACAGCTGTGGCATGATATGACTGAAACAATGTTGAAAGCGTCGATAGGCACTATTCAATCAATCACCGGATTTTAATTATATCACCGCGAAATCTCACATATTTATATCTTTCATGGTATCACAAGTGCTAGACTTGGGCTGTGCGGTGCCTTGTTCAAGGACACTTCCCAGAAGACTTGAGACTTGGGGTTCGCTGGTTCGAATCCCAAGCTAGGTCAATTCCTTTTCGAGGATTGATGATAGTCATTGCGACTGGGTTCATTGTTTCGACGATGGTTATTTGGGAAATCTGCTGGTAGCTTTGGAAGAATATAGTGTTGAAAACGGAGTTAAACACCAAAACAACAAAGCTGTAACTCAAACTCTTCAGTCAGCTGGTTTTTCACGACTAAGTGAAATATTCAACTCCTTTCAAAGGTCTATAAGGACCAAACTGAAAAATAATTTTGATCATATTTTTACATCAGGCAAGTGGACGGTGTAGATCCAAGATCAGACTGCACGTTCTGTGCAGCCTGATCTTGATCTACGCCGTCCGCGATTGCTCGATAAGTCTCATATTGCAATGAAATAGATAAACTGTGAGAATAACTTCAAGAAGAACAACAATAATGATTTGAGTTGCGCTCTAGCAAAATGTATCTCCTTGATTAATGATATTACGCAAGCCATCATATAATTCTCGATGTAAAAATACATATTGTCTAAGAACCGAGTTATTCCCGAGGTAGAAAATTTGCTATAAGAAAAAGTTTCGATCCAGGTTAGCCGGCACGGACTGCGCAGGCAGACCTGGGTCGATATTTTTTGCAGGTGAAATAAACGCCCTTTTCACAGTGCATGGCTAATATGTAAAGCAACATATGGTGTAATATTTTAGTGTTGAATATTGATAAGTTTACTGTGGTTGTTATGTTGACCTTCTGTCATGTTCATATTATCAGTTGTATGTTATACATGTAGTTATTTTGTTTGGTATTTAAAGCAGCATTCAACTGAATTTTGACCCAGTTATTTTTTTGTGGAAAAGCTGATATTTTGTAACGAAAAACCATCGATCTTCAAACCTATGTGTTTCTATCAATTTAGCTATCCCAAAAACCTTCGATTTTCTCATGTTGAAATTTTATTAATCCGTTGGTAAGTAGGAACCACTATCCCGTTACAAACGGGGTAGATTTTTTTTATAGAGAAAAAATACAAAAGACTGTGTATATCTTTGCGTTGTCTACACGTATTTTTGTCTATATTTCAGATTACAACCATCTTTATTCTCATACCTGAATGAAATTACCAGTCTTTGTTACAATTGTCGCAATAACTTTTATCAATCCTTGGATAAGATGGAGTATTCGAACCAGCGACCCATTGGTTTCAGGCCCTGTATATTACCACAGGCCACTGAAACTCCATTGGTCTAGCAGGGAATACCAAAATTTTCATTGCTCGACCATCCGACACCATTACTAAAATCAGCACATTTGTATGTTGACACACCTGAGTTACCGTATTGTGTACGATGCATAGGGGAGAATGCACCAATGTGCTATTGTTAGTAACAGTGTTTGATTTTCGAAAATGGCAGTGTTCATCGATAGATAAGTGGAGCTTCAAAGGCCTGTGATACTACCTACAGAGCTACGAGCTTAGAGTCAATTTTGACGGACTGTATAATTATATCAGTCACAATCAAATGCGTATTTAGGGTCGCTTGAAGGTTACTGAACTTGTTTCACAATCAATGTTAGACGAAGAAATTGGCTTTAGACTTCATAGTGTTATCGCCCAACATCAAATTAACTCTTCACCACACGACAAAATTTTAGACTACTCCAAATTGAAAGCATTTGCAGAAGACAAATTAAAGGTGGCAAAATCGATGAAATTTGTCCTTGACAGACTAGAAAACATAGTGTGAAAGGAAGAACATTTCTTATATGCCCCTATCGAAACCTTTTTACAGACAATTCAGATATTATGCTAATAATTGTATCTGTATTTGAAAGGATAGAAAACAGTCAGAAAATATGAGATAAAGCTGGGATTGTTTCCTTTTCCTTCAATGTTTTTTTTAAATCCTCAGGGTAGTAAAACCAAGTGATTCATGCCTCTTGCAAAAGGGGGCTTAATGCATCTCTGCAAGCAAGTTATTACATAACTTCGGATCCATAAAATCCATTTTATCAAACAACCGACTGAATCACGGGGCAGAATGGTCCTTGGACATACAGAAAATCGGAAGATATCGAAAAGTTTCGGCCCATGTCAGCCTGCGCGGACTGCGCAGGCTGACATGGGTCGATACTTTTCGCAAATGCATTAAGCCCCCTTTTCACAGGGTATGGCTCGAATGAATTCTTTGGAAAGGGTAAAAAAACCATAGTTCGTTATCAACGTTATTGAAAAAGGCTATTAGAATAGAGTTATTTTCATAACAACTACTGAACTAGGTACGTATTTAAACACTGCTAAATAAAAGAAATGAAACTTTCAAGCCGATAGGAAAAACCCAATTTTTCCAATTTCAAAGGTTTTTCTTTTTTTTTTGAGAAAAGATATCTTCTTATCGGACAGTGTAGATCCAAGATCAGACTGCACGTTCTGTGCAGTCTGATCTTGATCTACGCCGTCCACAAAAGGTCAGTGAGTCGGGCTTAGCAGGGTACAGTTTAACATAAAAGACGGGCCAATGGTCCTATAGAATATTATATTTCACATGACACAGCTTAAATTTTTCCTGTTTTGGGAGTTATATAAAACCAGCGTAACCTACTGTTGCGAAAGTAGAACGATTTTCGAAAAACAGGATAAAATATGAGCAGAGGCATGCTCTGGCAAAAGGAGGGTTAATGCGTCCCGGTGATGCATTTTATCAATCAAGTCATCAAATAATTATGGATCAATATAATCCATTTTTTCTAACAACCAACTGAATTATGATGCAGAATGGTCCTTGGACGTGCATAAAATTGACCAATAGCAAAAAGTTTCGACTCAGGTCAGCCTGCGCGGACTGTGCAGGCTGACCTGAGTCGATACTTTTTGCAGATGCATTAGACCCCTTTTTCACAGAGTATTCCTCATTCACAAGTTGGTGGATGAAGGGCAAAAAATAGCCTCAATCTCTATAGTTTGGAAGAAAGAGGGGGGTCTGGCTTTTTTTTTTATGAACAAGTAACCCACTGACGCGTTATATTCCAGTAAAAAAGTCACATTTTATATTGTCGTCTGCTAATGCCTTCAAAATGGTCGAGTCTGGAATTTTGTCGTCTGATATAGAGTTATTTCACACATTAATCCTAAAGCTGCTTGGCGCGACTCACTGACCTTTTGCGGACAGTGTAGATCAAGATCAGACTGCACAGAACGTGCAGTCTGATCTTGGATCTACACTTTCCGATAAGGAGGTATTTTTCTACAAAAAATAAGTTTGAAATAACATTATTCGGGTTTTTCACTACCGGCTTGAAAGTTTTGTTAAACTTGTTTAGTAGGACAGGAATTAAGGAGAGTCTACGTGTACGGAATTGTTCGCGTGTATGTGCATGTGCCGTAATTTGAAACGAGACCAGCATAAAAATAGTGTATGAAATTACTTCCCCATCTAGAATCCGAGACTTAAAGGGGGGCAATTCAGATTTGTATAATTTGTCCAAACTTTCAAAACGATTAATGCCTGATCTAAGAAAGGCGATAGCTGGAAAACCACCAGTGTAGACATGTAATATAAAAAAGTCTGTGGTATTTTCTTAATGGGCTGCGTAGCCTCTTCACGTATTTTTAGATTTCAAATCAGAACTTCGAAAAGATTTGTGGGAATGTCACGTGATCAATAACATGCGTCGATTATGTGGACTCGTATCTAAATAAGTACGATGACGTCATATTTGATGTCATAGAAATAGACAGAGTTCCCGATTGCAAACCACCAACCCATTATTTAAACCGCCCAAATTTGCATCTTTCTACTGCATGTAACTGTCTTATTTCTTTTCTTGTTCCCCGTTTGTAGGGGAAGAAAAGCATTTTATTTGTTAAAAAAAACTAATTCGTAGCAAAAACATGTAAAAAAGCCCTTTTACAATAACTTTTATCTAAAACGCTTGATTGACCACTTACATACATGTTTAACGAGGGGGGGGAGAGAGAGAGAGAGAGAGAGAGAGAGAGAGAGAGAGAGAGAGAGAGAGAGAGAGAGGGAGGAAGAGGGGGGAGCTTAAAATTTATGTGACTTTTGATGTAACTATGACTATGTACTGTGTACACGTCGAATAAAATGTTGTTCTGTTCTGTTCTATGTAGGTCAAAGGTTAGAGTTGACGGTTCGTTAAATGACCCATATCATCTCTCGTCATAAAACTGTTGGCGGAACGTTCCCATTTCTTACCTTGATGGTTTTATAACATTTTATTATTTTTTAAAAGACTTCTTCAAATTATTCAAACTGTTCAGATCTTTGTCAATTATTCAGTCATAAACATCGTTCAGAGTTTTAACCTGCTAAATCCTGCTGAATAAATGAATTGAAACTTTCAAGCCGGTGATAAAATCGCAAATAAATGTTATTTCAATTTATTTTTTGTGGGGCAAACATCTCCGTATTGGACAGCGTAGATCCAAGATCAGACTGCACCTTCTGTGCAGTCTGATCTTGATCTACACCGTCCGCAAAAGGTCAGTGGGTCGCGCTTAGCAGCCTAAAGAAATGGAGCAAAACGAATAACGTAAATAGTAGATCAAGTCATTAGCGCGTAACCAATCGATCCGAGGTTTTCAGGACCACGAAAAATTAGGCTTTTGAAAAATCATCGTATGAACTGACACGAAACTGGTAAATCATATTATCTACCCTTTTCAAATTTAAATGCTATCATCGGACTATGCTTTATTTGTCGTTCCCAAGATAAATTATGAATTTTACGTTGTTTGCGCATGTCATATTCTTCGAAGATTCGACCTGTCTGCTATGACGCATCACCCATCCTCGAATACTTGGGAAAAGTAGGGCTTATGCAGAAGCTATTAGCCTATTACCCAAACATGTAGGTGCTGTTTTAATAAATGGCCGATGCATAGGTTACATGCTAGCCGATCGTAGCTGAATGAATCGCACCAGGTAGCATTTTATTGAGTAAACGTTTATTTCATTTTGAAATTCAAAGTAAAGGTTGTTGTTTTGAAAAGTAGTCCGGTTCTGTACCCAGAATGCCCAAAGTAGATAGATATGTATTTGTAGAATGCAATCTAGCGGGAGATAATGATGAATTTTAGGGTACAGTGTAAAATACTCAACTGTATACCATTGATTGATTGTATGGTGTTTAACGCCGTTTTTAACAGTATTTCGGTTATATTGCAGCGGCCAGTGCACCTATCCATGTACTCCTAGAGTTTCTTTTACCAGTACTCCGAACAACATTCTTTCCAAGCCACTGGCTGCTTTCCCACATAACCATCGTCGAAACATTTGTCAGCGGCGAGAGAGGAATGAGTCCTGTCGCAATGACTATCATCAATCCTCGGAAAGAAATTGGTCGAGCCGCGGATCGAACCAGAGACCTCTGGTATTCTCAGGTCCTGTACGCTACCGACTGAGCTACCGGGGCTCGGCTCGACTGTTCACCAAACAATCTCGAAAACTGGCGACACGATTGTAGAAAGCATTGAACACAAAGTGAGAAAAGTATAAAATGCTGGTAACTAGCATTTTCTCTTTTTTTTTTCCCCTAAAATATTTTCGATCTTTTATAAAAGGATATATAAAGAATAGGATCACTTATAATTCTACAAATGCTTTGAATTTAGACGAGTCTAGACCTCTCTTGTTTGTTGTCTTTTTACCAAACGACAAAATCTTAGACATGTCCAAATTCAAAGCAATTGCAGACGACAATTTAGATGTGGCTCAAACGATTGAATTTGTCTTTTATAGGGTAGAAAATAATGCGGGAAAAGGAGAAAATGCTGGTTACCAGCATTTTCTCCTTTTCCCACATTGTTTTCAAAGTTTTCTTCCTAGGGTTGTTATAACTCGGAATTGGATCGTCAAGGGTAAAACAGCCAACCGTTCCGGGTTGGTTGTTCTCATGAAATTTTCATAACCAGTTTACCTTTTACAAAATTTACCAAACGAAAAAATGTTAGATTCGTCCAAATTCAAAGCATGTTGCAGGTGACAAATTAAATTTGGTACAATAATATTTGCCTTTATATGGGTTGAAAATATTGTGGAATAAGGAGAAAATGCTGGTTCTCAGCATTTTCTCCTTTTTACACAATTTTTCCAAAGCTTCTTCACCAGGATCGTAGAACCAGGCTGGGTGGTTTGGGAAAGGGTAAGTTTATTTTTTTCGTGACTTGTGGTAAAAAACTGGGTCATACCTGTCTTTATCTAGAACATGAAATAGGGAAGTTTTTGTATGAATACTTTATCGGGTGTGTATGTCATAGGAACAGGTTTTTTTTTTTTACAAAAATCGCCCTTTCTGTACATAACCCAATATAAAATTACTGTAGGTTATGTATGAGCCATGCTATGTGAAAACGGGGCTTAATGCATTTGCAAAAAGTATCGACTCAGGTCAGCCTGCGCAGTCCGCACAGGCTGACCTGTGCCGATACTTTTTGCTTTTGGTAATTTTTTCTGCATGTCAAAGGACCAGTGTCCCTCATGATTCGGTAGGTTGTTATAAATACAAAACAGATTTTTATGGATCTATAATCTATCTTTTTTTCTAGTGTATCTTTTCCTCATCGAAGTGCGAGGAGTAACGTCATAATTATTGTTCCTTTAAAACTATCAACCTTCTACCTAAAAAAAACCCCTTAAAACTTCTGAGTTAATATCTGGATTAATGCTCCTGTAAGGTATGGTGGTTAGAAGGAATGAATCCTGACACAATGATTATCATTAGTTCTCAGACAGAACTTGGCTGAGCTTAGGAAACAAAACAGTCAAACTATGTCCCGAGAGACCAGGCCCGGCTAAAGAAAGAACGAACTAACGAGCAAACGAATGAAAGGAAGGAAGGAAGAAAGGAAGAAAGAAAGAAAGAAAGAAAGAAAAAGAAAGAAAAAAAGAAAGCCTAGTTCTACTGAAGTCCAGGAAAGACATAAATGAGTAGGTCATATCACGTCGGACAGTGTTTCCTGGCCTTCTCACACAAGTACTGATTACTGACACAACTTTCTTTCCAAGTCACTGTCAACTTTTCTGACATGCATCAGAGGTGAGAGGCAAAAAATCGCCGGAAAGAAAGTTTGCCTCAACCGGGTATCGAACTGACAACCGCCAGGTCATGAGTCAGATACGCTAACCACTGAGCTACCCGACCGAGCACGACTGAAATTATTTTGAAATAGGGCGTTATTAAACTTGTAATGAATAAAACCGGCTTTTACTAGTGAATGGTTAAAAATTTATAGGCCATGGTATGTGAAAAACAAAAGGCCTTAATGATTCTACAAAAAGTATCGACTCATGCCAGCCTGCGCAATCCACGCCGGCTGACATTGGTCGAACATTTTTGCTTTTGGTAAATTTTCTGCATGTCCCAGGATCATTCTAGCTCATGATTCTGTAAGTTATTTGACGAAGTGAATTGTATGGATGGATAATTATGTAATGACTTGCTTGATGTAATTTATCATTAAACCCCCTTTTTGCCAGAGCATTATTCATATAAAATTCGATCATCAGTACTTTATTTTCATTTTTCTATACCGGATTTTCTCCTAACCGATATAATAGTGACCTAAATATGTTCAGAGATAGTAGATTGTAGTTTAATAAAAAAGATTTTAATGAGTTTTCTAAAAATGAAGATCCTTGATGTAAATGCACAAAACATTATTTCTAAATTATGCAATTTTATGGTTAGTTAAAACTGTTTTGATAGAAATCAGATCTCTAGCAAAAAATAAAAATAAAATTCATTTGAGTCATGCTCTGCGAAAAGGGGGCTTAATGATCTGCAAATTGATAGAAATCAGATCTCTTGCAAAAAATGAAAAAAAAAAAAAAAAAAAAATCCATTTGAGTCTTGCTCTGTGAAAAGGGGGCTTAATGCATTTGCAAAAAGTATCGACCCAGGTCAGCCTGCGCAGTCCGCGCAGGCTGACCTGGGTCGATACTTTTTGCTATAAGTAAATTTTCTTCGTGTCAAATAATAAATCTTTCTCACTCTTTTTGTCAATTAGACAGAATGGATTTTATAGGTCCATTAGAATTTTATATGATGACTTGCTTGGTATGATGCATCACGGAGATCTGCATTAAACACCCTTTTGCCACAGCATGGGTCATTTCATATGTACGTGCGGATGGACAGGTAAACAGGCAAAACTACTATTTGACAGAACAACAACAACTTGTAACAACGTGTAAAAGCATAATACATGTCGGTGCAGGCTGACCTGAGTCGAAACTTTTTGCTATCGGTCAATTTTCTGCTTGTCAAATGACCAGTTTACCTCACGATTCCAAGAACAGGGGGTCGCTGGTTCGAACTTCGCCTCGGCCAATTTCTTTCCAAGGGCTTATGATAGTCATTGCGACAGGATTCATTCCTCTCTCACCGATGATAACTGTTTCGACGATGGTTATATGGGAAAGCAGCCAGTGGCGTGGAAAGAATATTGTGAGGAGTACTGGTAAAAGAAACTCCAGGAAAGCATGGATAGGTGCACTGGCCTACGCGATATAACTGAAATAATGTTGAAGACAGCGTTAAACACCATACAATCAATCAATCAATCAATCAACTACCTCACGATTCAGTCGTTTGTTAGACAAAATAGATTTTATGGATCCACATTTTTTTTTTTGATGACGTGCTTGGTACGATGCATCACGCAGATACATTTAACTCCCTTTTGCCACAGCATGGGTCATTTTCATATGTACTTACGGATGGACAGGCAAAAATAGTGTCTAACGAATTAATAACTACAATTACACGTGTAAAAGCACAAGTCACGTATAATAAAATTTGAAAGTATTCGGTCACGTTGTTATACACGCTGTTTCACTAACTCAGTTCGGATAACTTGATAAAATTTCACTCTATTTGAATAGCTCCCTGATTTATTACAACGTAAATGAGCCATGCTCTGGCAAATGGGGGTTTAATGTGGCTCCATGATGCAATGTACCAAGACAATCATTACAGTTTTATGGATTCATAAAATCCGTTTTATCTGATAACCAACTGTATCATGAGGAAGAATGGTCTTGGACATGAAGAATATTGACATATGGCAAAAAGTTATCGATTCATGTCAGCCTGCGCGTACTGCGCAGGCTGACATAAATCGATACTTTTTTGCAGACGCACTAAACCCCCTTTTCACAGAGCACGGCTGATATTTATTTATTCGCAAACAGTTGAGATCTTTGCATATTTTAAGTAAAACCAATTTCACAAGGGTACCTGCAGCTGTCATAAACACTCAGGTAGCATTGAAGGTTAAGTTCCTGTATAAATAAAAGCGCCAGAGACAATTACAATGCTAGCTCATTGCCGTCAGAAATATGAAATGGCCGAAATTGGTTACTTTTGCTAATATTTAATGTTGTTTGGTACCTCTTTAAAAAGTTCAATATTAAATAAATATAAACAAGCATTTTCTAATTTTCCAACAATGTTTTCTATCCTTTCAAAAAGAAATGCAATCATTTAAGGTCTGCGGCCCCTATTTCTCCTATTAAAAGACGGAAGCTGCCGAGATTGGCCGAATAGCCTTTACGAAAACGTCGATGTTACACGATATTTACCGATGAGTTAGTGAGTCTACGGCCCCCAACTCTCATATTAAAAGACGGAAGCTGCCGAGATTGGCCGAATAGCCTTTACGAAAACGTCGATGTCTACAGATAAGTTAAGGGCCGTAGACCTTAAGCCATATTTTACTTGTCATCTTCGAGCGGTTTCAATTTGGACAAGTCTGTAGTTTCGTCGTTTCGTAAAGAGTTATATAATAAGCTCGAAGTATTTCAGTTTGAGAGAAACCTTTTTCGAAATATACATGTAAAACTCTCCGTGACTGATAGTGTAGATCCAAGATCAGACTTCATATTTGTGCAGTCCAATCTTGATCTATATTGTTCGCAAAAGCCACCCTGAATAGTCCAAGAGTTAACTCTTTATCAAACAATCTAATGGTTAAACGACCCCGAGGTAAAGAAAAACTTTTGAAATCATTGTGGGAAAAGGAGATTATACTGGTAACAGGTATTTTCTTCTTTTTCTGAAAACAAAGCGGGAAAAGGAGAAAATGCTGGTAACCAGCATTTTCTCCTTTTCCCAAAATGTTTTATACTCTTTCAAAGACAAATGGAATTATTTAAGGCAACTTTAATTTGTCGTCTGCAAATGCTTTGAAAGTGGACATATCTTAAATTGTGTCGTATGGTACAGAGTTAAAATATTAACGAAGGTAGGTTTAAGTGTACAAGTACTTTATTTTGTACCCGTCACAGTTCGACCGTCTGTTTATCCCGCCTCTTCCACGGTAATGGGTAAAAAAAGTTGCGATTGCGGACGACGTAGATCAAGATCACGCTGCACAGAACGAGCAGCCTGATCTTTGATCTATCCCGTTTGCTACCTTATTCTAAATTTATAACCCCAGATACATGTATCTCTTTTATTTGTATCAGAATTAAATTATCCGTTCTCGGGGGAAAGAAAGAGGTTAAAGATATTTTATTTCGTGATAAAAGTGGTTTAAAAACCCTTTATCACACAATCCCGAGTTTTAACGACCCTGAGAGAGAAGCCTTTTGAAAACATTGTGGGAAAAGGAGAAAATGCTGGTAACCAGCATTTTCTCCTTTTCCCACAATGTTTTCTACCCTATCAAAAGCAAATTCCACCATTTAAGCCACATTTGAATTGACGTCTGCAAATGCTTTCAATTTAGACCGGTCTACAGTTTTGTCGTGTTGGTAAAATGGGTTTAACATAGTTTTAGATTTGCGGGTACGATTAGAAGAGAAATTACGTATATGGATAAGCCATGAAAACGTGATTTTGTTTCGGATGGCGTATTTCCTCTATTTTTATATACTTAATACGTATAATGTACTTGTTTTGGCGGTAGATTTGTTTTTGCACATTTTACGATCAGCGACATTCGCACCAAATTTGAAGGCCCAGTAGCGGCCTAAAGTAAACAATGTTGGTGTTAAAATGCACTTAAATATAAATAATACAATTTAAAAGTTTTGAGATAATTGTAGAGATGACAATCTGTTATTGTACAGTCGATCGAAGTATTAGTCGCTGGCAAAAAAAAAAGATGAATTTTAAAAGGACATGTACGTAACAAGTTACCAGGTCACTCTATCCTTTTTTTTTTTTTTACTTTTTACCTGGTTTTAAAATTCATCTTTCTTCTGCCAGCAGAACGTGCAGTCTGATCTTTCATCTTTTCTGTAAGGTACCCTGACATTTTGTTTTCGATGGATAGAGATTTGAAGTCGTAATATTTGGGTTTTTACCACAGACGTTCGTGTTATGACGAACTTCGCCACCTATAATGTAATATGTTATTATATAGGTAGCGAAGTTCGTCATGACACGAACGCCTGTGGTTTTTACACTGGGCTGGATTTTTCTAATTCTATCCTTCAGCACTTTACCACACAATTCCGAGTTTTTAACGATCTAGAGGTTTAGGTAGAGGGCTTTTGAAAACATTGTGGGAAAAGAAGAAAATGCTGGTTACCAGCATTTTCTTCTTTTCCCCAATGTTTTTAATTGATTCTAAGACAAATTCCATCTTTCAAGCCACATTTAGTTATCGTCTGCAAATACTTTCAATTTTGACAAGTCTAAAATTTTGTCGTATTTTTAAAGATTTTAGTAGCCCTCAAAGCCTCTATACTCACTACGTAACCACGTAAAATACTCCTTGTCATAACATTATCGAAAAAGCTGCTATTTTAGCTCGGTACAAAGTTAAATCTACCTCCAATTTGATTTCCTATGCGTTTCTTCTCTTCTTTCAAATTAGCCGCCATTACTCAGGGGACGTCACTCTATTCAGTGTAAGGTTTAATACAGTCTTATTTCGTTCTATTTTCTTCAGATTTGATTCAACAGACGTCGGCCGTATATTGCCAGTACACAACAGATTTCGGAGTGGAATTCACATACTGTCCTGAACAATGCTGCAGTCACGTGACACACAGAGACAACGCATGTTGCGAGTAAGTGTTGCTGTCAAAATCGCTGAATAAGCTAGTTCTAAAGCATGGCTGAATTTAAAGGGGCATTAAATTAGGTTTATTTCGTGCTTTTCGACAATTATTTCCCTGGTGGATTTAATGGTTTGGTAATTCATGGTTACGACCAGTAAAATTTACCGTAAATGTTTCCGTAACTTTTCAAGTGAAAGCGAAAACAGCATTTCGGAAACAGTATTCAGTTACCTAGGTAAACAGTGCATGCCATTCAACCAAAGGAAAATATGACATGATTTACACGCATTACCCTACATCTCTCACGCTTTACGTAATATTGTGATGCGTTGTTATGTGTGAGAGGTACGCCACGGAGAATTACCGAAAACAACTGTAATGGACTTTGATGAAAGTCCCAACAAAAAAGGGGGTTAGAATATATTTTTGTGAAAGATCGGAATTTATTTCATCTCGTGAACATCATTGGTACATTCAAATATTTTCACTCGTGGCTGTGCCACTCGTTAAAATATTGCCGAGCCCCAGTAGCTCAGTCGGTAGCATGCAGGACTTGAGAACAGGGGGTCATGGGTTCGATACCTGGCTCGGCTAATTTCTTTCCGAGGATAGATGATAGTCATTGCGACAGGATTCATTCTTCTCCCACCGCTGACCATCGTCTCGACGATGGCTATGTGGGAAAGCAGCCAGTGGCTTTGAAAGAAAATTGTGCGAAGTACTGGTTAAAAGAAAACTTTACGAAAACATGGATAGGTGCACTATCCATACAATTAATCAATCAGTTATTCACTGAAAAAAGCTAGCTCTACAGCATGGCTGAATCTAATGGGACATTAGATCAGGTTTCTTTTCCTAACTTTTTTTTTAAAGAAAACTTTAGCGCGCAAACAATGGCTTTAAAATGAAAGTATTCATTGGGCTAGATGTATATAAAGAAAAAATAAGGAAGTACCGATATTAGTTATGCTTTTACCGTAAAATTTTCTAGACCGTGTTTTGGGTCTAAATCTGGTTTAATGCCCTTTAACTCTAATCCTACTAAATAAGTTAAACATTCAAGGCAATAGTACAAACCCTAATAATGCTATTTAAAACTTACTTTTTGGAGGAAAAAAAAATCTCCTTATCAGACAGTGTATATCAAAGATCAGACTGCACGTTCTGTGCAGTCTGATCTTAATCGACACTGTCTGCAAAAGGCCTGTGGTTCGTGCTTAGCAACCTGGGCGTTAAAGTCGATTACCATTCTCATTTTTTAGGCGTAACTGAATACGCCGGCTTTTGACCTACTTCTTGTTAACGATATGCACGTATGAATAAATAATAATTTGCCATTGGTAAAAAATGTGGACATGTTTATTCGGCGGACCCCTCCAGGCCTATTTTCGCGCACACTTCAAAGCAAATGAATATGATTAATATAATAATTTTCTTGTACTAATAGGTAATTCAATAGTTATTTGAACGTTACCCTACAGCCCATTACTGTATGTCTGCATGGGTTTTCAGAAACATCATTTTTAGTAACAAGTACTTCTTTTCCAAAATTGATTTGGATTAATATCTTATCTTGGAAAATATATCTAACTGAAATTTTTCCCTTTTTAACACTATGTAAAACAATGGGGAAAAAGAGGCAATCGCCAGCGAGGTAACTTTTTCATTATTTCTCTTCATATTGAATTGCAAAACAGATTCAATATTCGTATTTCAGTAGGTCTACCTCTTACGCTGACTATCATTTTTAAAAAGATATTTCTCGTTTCAGCTTTTCCTGAAATGTTAGTAAGTCACAGAAATCGGTGACCTGGGTCGGTAATTTTTGCAGATGCATTAGACACCCTTTTCACAGAGCATAGGCTTTTTTTTTGGGTGGGGGTAAGGGGGGAGGGAAGGTATTTCCAGATGAGTTAATTATTTGGAAAAAAAAAACATTTCAGATCTCACAGCGAAGTATGCTCTTCGTGCGATTCCCGCAATTTACGTATTGAAGACGTGTGCAGTTTTACTCCTCCGGACTGATTTTTTTGTTCATTTTCGCTCAGTTGATAATATAATATATGCAAAAAAAAAAATGAAAAGAAAATCATATATTGCAAAACAAAATACAAAGATACAGTTCTTCAAAGGAGATAACTCTTGTCAAAATTACAGTAAATAGGCTATAATTTCAAACCTAAAAAGAAGTCCTTAAAGTAACAAAATTAATACTGCTAAAATAAATGAGTCATTCTCTTTGAAAAGGAGGCTTGATGCATCTGCAAAAAGTATCGACCCAGGTCAGCCTGCGCAGTTCGCGCAGGCTGACCTGAGCCGAAACTTTTCGCTATTGGTCAATTTTCTGTGTGTCAAAGGACCACTCTACATCATGATTCCATTGGACGTTAGACTAAATGAATCTAATGGATCCATGATTGTGTGATGGCTTGCTTGGTATAATGCATAACGGAGATGCATTAAGCCCCCTTTTGCCAGAGCATGGTTCAAATGATTATTCTTAGATACTATTATTTGCATATGAACCATGCTCTGTGAAAAGGGGGTTTCATTCATCTGAAAAAAAAAAAAAAAAATATCAACACAGGTCAGCCTGCGCACTCCACGCAGGCTTACATGAGTCGAAACTTTTTGCTAATGGTCAATTTTCTAAATGTGAAAGGATCAGTGTACGCCATGATTCAGTAGCTTGTTATACAAAATAGATTGTTTTTGCGAGCGAGTTCTTTTTCGCCCATTTTTCTCTAACTCCACTCGTAGTAGACTTTATTTAGTTTGTTGCTACGCTTATTCCATGTTGTATGTATTTTCTTATAGCTGGAAGAAATAAAAGTTCACTTCTTATGTCTATGGCACCATTTACATGTATAATGACGTAAAGCCATAGGCCACTTAAACTCTTTTGGTTTTTCACGGAATATCGAAATTTTCATTGCTCGGTCATCGGAAACGGTTACTTAGAATAGGACATCGACACATCACCTTTACATCGGATAATTATGATATTATAGACGATAGAGAGGGGATGCTTAGATGTGCTATTTTTAGTAACAGTGTTTTAATGATCGACCACTGAAAATTCTAGCGTTCCGTAACAGACCAATAGAGCTTCAAAGACCTGTGGTAAAGCTTACAAACTAAATGCATTTTACCTTTTTTTTCTATAGATTTACTCACAACAATGGTGTATATATTGGTGCCAGTCTGGGAACAATGATTGTAGTGGGAGTGATATTTCTATGTATAACATATTTATGTTGTAAACAACGAATGATACAACGAGCGCGCGAGCATACGCAAAACAATTCAAATACCAGAACGAGGTCCCATCGGTCCCATCGACGAAGACACCATCACGAGCCTTCTGTGCCTAGTAAGTTTAACCCGTTATCACACATTCACAGGTTTTAACGACCCTTAAGATTGATTGAATGGTGTTTTACGCCTCTTTCAACATTATTTTAGTTATATCACCCCCACAGCTCATATATTTCCTAGGTTTCATCAGTTCTAGGCTATGGCTCTGAAGCATCTCGTCCCAGGACACTGCCATGAAAAACCCCAATGGATCCAGTGAGGCTCGAACCCGGATCCTCCAGGTCACAAGTCCTACACTTTAAGGAAGGCTTTTGATAACATTCAGATAATCTGTCGTTTCCGGTTTTTTTAAATGAGGACAAATCCTTTGTGTCTTCCTATCCCTTACACCATATCTATTGGTAATTTAAAAAAAAATTGACAACTGGGCTATTCGACACACTTTCAAAGTTTTAAAAAGCATTTTTTCTCTCTAGCTGTAAGAATGTATCTATAAGTGTAAACACAAGAACCAATTATTTACTCCGTAATGTATGGCTCACTTTTTTCTGTTCTTTCCAGCCGTCAGTATATCAGTGGAGCCGATTATGCCACCACCCTACGAGTCCCTAGATTTGCCGCCGCCATATTTCCCAAGCGCAGGTCCCTCAGACGATAAAACAGAAGAAAAATCATATTTCGACCAGCCCCCACCCGCTTACTCACAGCATGTTGAAGAGGACAAATAATTCTAATTATAGAACAAATGACGTTATCGCAACATCTTCCAAGAATAAATACTGTGTTCCTTTATTTCACAGCCAATCAAAACGCTTGTAACATGCTGATTCTAGAGTAAGTATTTAAAAACCACTCTAAACACACCTAGTCTTATTCTCATGAATTTTTAAAATTTTAAAGTAACACAATTTTTGATTGGCTAAACCACATGGTTTAGCCTATCAAAAATTATGTTACTTTCTAACGTAAGAATTAGACTAAATGTAAAAGAGGATGGTTGGTGAATATGGAACCTGTTCTCGCCACTCAAAGTTACGCCCTTGCAAAATATGACAGTTCCCTGCTGTAAAATCAGACAAACTTAGGCCGCTGAAGTTTCATTGGTCTACCACGGCAAATTTTTCACTGTTCGATCGCCGGACACCGTTACTAAAAATAGCCCACTGGCAACCTGTCTCTATATCGTTTAAAATAAATTATATAAATGATAGGATGCGTAAATGTGCTACTTTTACCAACGGTGTCAAATTATCGAACAATGAAAATTTCGGTGTTTCGTGACATACCAATGGAGCTTCAAAGGCTTTTGGTATATACATGTACTTTTGTATATGTGAGCTTTAATTATTTTCAGTTTTTTAAATTTCTAAAAGTTTTCTTTTATGTTTTCTTTAAAAAAAACCAATATGCGACAATGATTGCATTTTTAAAGTTGTAATTCTGTGAAGGGTGATTTATTTTGACGAGGATAAGGGATAAAATTAACGAATAACCAACGAAATGTCAACACATACCATTTAAAAGGGCCATAGTGTTTTAACATGTCATACTAATAAAACGGTCAAAAGATTTTGCAAGAATTTATTTGATATCCAGTTAACTTCTATTTCTATCCTAAAGGAGCGTTTTGAGAAACGGGGACCATTTCCATTTTATCAAATATTCCTTTTTTTAATTTTTTGTCACCTACGGAATCCATTCGGCAAACTCCGAGTGATCTGCCGATCATATACATGTAGATGAAGTTACGGGGATCGGCCGAGTTGTGACGAGTGCTACAGAATATCATTTTTATCATGTTTTAGTGAGAGTTCTCAAAACATGTATTTGGGGATAAAACCTCCCTGGGGGCTTAGTGATAAAAAAAAAGAAGACTATCAAATGAGCATATTGATCTTACCGTGCGAAATTCCATTTGAAGAGAGAAATGCAGAGAGAGAGAGAGAGAGAGAGAGAGAGAGAGGAAGAAGAAGAAGAAGAAGAAGAAGAGAGAGAGGAAGAGACTGGGAGAGAGAGAGAAAGTACCGATATTTTTTTATTTTTATAGTCTTTACATTGACGAATGAATCTAACAAGAAATGTTTCAAACCATTAGTTCTATAGTTAGTACATACGTAGGCCTCTGAAACTTCCTTGGTCTAACACATAATACCGAAATTATCATTGCTCGATCATCAAAAAACATTACTAGAAATAGCATATTGGCGCATCGCCTCCATATCGGATAGATAAACATGAGTTTCGCTCTGGCAAAAGGGGGTTAAATGCATCTTCCTCATGCGCTTTTTCAAGCAAGTCGTCATATAATTATGGATCCATAAATTCTGTTTTGTCTAACAACTGCCTGATTCAGAAGGTACAATGGTCCGTCGACACGCAGAAAAGTTACAGACGTTTCGACTCGTGTCGATAGTTTTTGCAGATGCATTAATCATTTTCACAGAGTATGACTCACCTATGTTATTCTATACGATATAGAGGCAATGGGCCAATGTACTATTTTTAGCAATAGTGTTCTTTGATCAACCAATGAAAATTTCGGTGTTCCGTGATAAACCATTGGAGCTTCAAAGTCCTGTGTTTCGTAGCATATTAAAAGCTGAGCAGTTTCATTACTTTTCAAAGGCCAGAATTTTGAAATCCAATCGTTTACCAAAAAATCCTTGGTTATAATGACCCTGTAGAAGAAAGCTTTTCGAAAACATTGTTAGAAAAGGTGAAATGCTGGTAACCAGCATTTTCTCCTTTTTCGACAATGGTTTCTACTATTTCAAAGATAAATCCCATCGTTTTAGCCTGAAAGATTTCAATTGGTGAAGACCTAAGGGCCAGTTCTGGTCAGAAATGTATCCCTTGTTATCGAGTACAGAAGATCCAAGATACTCAGCTCTTTCTGCGCAGTCTGATCTGGGCCTGTATTCACCAACCATTCTTAAGAATACTCTTAGTCTTATTCTTCAAGATTTTCTAAATTTTAAAGTAACACAACTTCTGATTGGCTAAACCATTTGGTTTAGCCAATCAGAATTGTGTTATTTCAAATTTAGAAAATTCTGGAGATTGAGACCAAGAACGTTCTTAAAAATGGTTGGTGAATACAGGCCCTGGACTATCTCAAAAGTATCTGAAGTTGCTAATTGCTTTCTAATGGTTAATGTTTCTTGTTAAAATGTTGTAGAACGGAAATTAAGTTTATATTAAACAAACACAGACCAAAATTATCTATCTTGCTTTTTGTTTTGTTGATTGAAACCTACATAGCCTATACCGGATGTATTGATTGTGCAATGTTTAACGCTGTTTTCAACATTTTTAAAGTTTTATGGTGGCGGCCAGTGTATCTATCTGTGCTTTCCTGGAGTTTCTTTTACCAGTACTTTTACCAGTACTTTGCACAGTATTCTTCCAAAGACACTGGCGGCTTTCCCACATTATCATGCATCGTCGAAACAATTATCAGCAGTGAGAGAGGAACGAATCCTGTAACAAGGACTATCATCAATCCTCTGAAAGAAATTGGTCGAGCTAGGGATTCGAACCAACGACCTTCTGTTTTAAAGTCCCAATGTACGCGATCGTCTATGTTACCGGGGCTACCCGCTTATATTTCAACGATGGTGCGGTGTTAGCCTGTGTACATAGCTAAGACTTCGGAAAACATCCTTGGAGAGGGAGAAAATGGTGCCCAGCATTTTCTCCTTTTCACGCAATGTTTACTACCCTTTCGAAAAAAAACTCATCTATCTAACTACATTCAACTCTTTCGGCGCCAAATGTAAAAGCCATGCTCTGTGAAAAGGGGGTTTAAAGCATCTCCAGGATGCATCAAACCAAACAAGTCATCACATAATTATGAATCCATGACATCCATTATGTCTAACAGCTGACTAAAATCTGTGATAGAATGGCCCTTGGACATGCAGAAAACTGACCAATAGCAAAACGTTTCAACTCAGACTACGCAGGGTGACCTTAGTCGATACCTTTTGCAGATGCATTAAACCCCCTAGTCACAGAGCATGACTCATATACACTCATATACACTCATACTACCTCTAATTCCTACTTCCATCAGAAATTCCTACTTCCATCAGAGATGCAAAATCATTACCTATCTTTAAAAAAACAGTTCAAGCAACATTTATTGAACGTACAATCATCGTTATAGTTAAGGAAATAAACATCTAAACAGAAAATTACACAATATAAAAACGTGTGTCTGTCCGTATAACTCAGATTCCAGCATTATCTTGCCATAAATTCAACTTCATTTTCAAACACCACAATCATCAGTAAAATCAGTCATCAACATCATCATTCATTATTATTACTGTCATTATCATTATTATTATGATGATGATTAGTATTCATTATTCATTATTATTATTAAATGTATTATCATTATTATTATTGTTGTTCCACTTATTTTGAAGACAACATTGTAAAAAAGACTTGGAAATATGTCTTAATGTTTTAAACTTCACTAAATAAAGATATTATTATTATTATTATTATACACTCGACCTCTTTCGAAGGGTGAAAATACGAACCACTGAAACTCGGACAAGATTTATATCTTATACACTTGACCTAACAAGCGGACGGCATAGATCCAAGATCAGACTGCACGTTTTGTGCAGTCTGATCTTGATCTATGCCGTCCGCTTAAGCCTTTTTCCCCTGTGATACTAATAGGGTTACTTTGGCATCTGCGAATGGTTTCAGTATGAACGACTCTAACGTTTGTCGTCTGGTAAAGAGAATGACATCAAGAAACGTATGAATACAACCATGGCTAAGTTGTGTTAAGAACCACTTTTGTAATCAAACGGATATTTGTAATAAAAGTGGTTCTAACAAAACTGAAATGATATTCTATAGTGAGAAAGGCTTGCGGAAGTAACCAAATACAATAAATACGGGTAAACTAAACTGAGATTCTTTCGTGACCAAGACTTGCGGAAGTATCCATTTTTCCCCATTCATTAATCACTTTTCAGACCCCGGAATCTCTGTTGTGGAGTATTTATCTTCCTTGCATAATTATTTGAAAAAAAAATTGGTCTGTTACGACAAAAAAAAAAACGGTCGATTGCTTGAGGTAACGAAATCATGGCGTAAGAAATCTACATTTCAAATGTTGATATACAATTTGCCGACGGTAATTCGCCGGATACGCCCGATTACACAATATGAAAAATATCTGCTGAAACACTATATGCGTGAGAGAGAGAGAGAGAGAGAG
Source organism: Hippopus hippopus (assembly GCA_946811185.2). Taxonomy (NCBI): domain Eukaryota; kingdom Metazoa; phylum Mollusca; class Bivalvia; order Cardiida; family Cardiidae; genus Hippopus; species Hippopus hippopus. The sequence continues at coordinate 4,038,083 of OX328109.1, forward strand.
AGAGAGATATATATATATATATTTTTTTTTTCTAAACCCTATTAATGCTTTGGAATTGTATACAAATATGACTGACATTTGGTGTCACATTTGTTTCTTCTTTTACAATGAAAATGGAGTTGAAAAAAAAAAGTTACCTAAAAGAAATCAAAACTGGGTTTAGTTTCTACAGGCGTAATAGAATCAACAGAAGAAACACATTTTAAGTATATTCGAGGAACAGTAGCAGTCATTGATTCAGAATTCATACCTCACGCTGAACAATGTGGGAAAGCAGCACGTGGCTTGGAAAAAGTGTTGTGCTAAAGAGAGCATTTGGAATGCATGTATATGTGCACTGGCCGGCGTGATAAGATTTAAATAATGGTGAAAAGAATCTCGGGAATGCATGTTTATGTGCACTGGTTGCCTTGATAAGATTGAAATAATGTTGAAAATGACGTTTAACGCCATACAAATAAACAAATATTTCTGACCATTGCCTCTTTCTCTTCCATAATACAGTGCACTGCAGCAGAAGTGAAATCATAGACAATTGATATTAGGGATTCTTCGACCCGGAAGCATTTCAAAGCGGTGACACACCGTTTCGATTGGCTGTCGGAAAATTATAATTAAAGCACTTAAAAATTCCGGTGACACACGGTAACATGGCATTAAACTTGCTCAAAGTGCAGAAGTGGAAAGAAATCGGAAAGAAATGCTTCCGGGATCGTTGTGTCAAAATATATCCCGTTTGAAAATTTGACACCATGCACTTCTGTTGCACAGTTTTAGTGTAGAACATGAAAAGCGATTTTATGTGGAAACTGAATGCAAGTTTGATGTTTCTTTTGGAATTATTTTATGCCTCTAACTACGTTAAGGAACATCTTCTACAACCGGAAGGGCAAATTTTTGCACTGTGTATATTCAAGGATGGTTGTATTTCAGGTCGAATAGAAAAGGAAAGGCATTCGGCTTAGGTCCTATAATGTTAGCCTTGAGTAGTTTATTGAACCATGCTCTGTGAAAAGGGGGTTAAGTTCATCCACAGAAAGTATCGAGCCATGTCAGCCTGCGCAGTCCGCGCAGGCTGACATGGGTCGAAACTTTTCGCTATGTGTAAATTTTATGTTTGTCAAAGGACCATTTTACCTTAAAATTCACTCAGTTGTTAGACAGTAAGGATTTTATGGATCCATAATTATGCTTGGCATAATTCATTACGGAGTTGTATTTAGCCCCCCTTTTGCAAGAGCGTTGTCTATCTTTGGTAGAAATAGCAAAGTTACTTTGTCTGCCAATAAAAGTACAGCAAAGGATCAAAATTGGCGAATTTCATTATATTTTCAATGTACACCGGTGTGACGCCAAGAGAAAACAATTTAAGGCAAATAATCAACAGTTGCCTAAACTCTAACAATATTTTAGAGTTTTCTCCCGTGACCAATTATATTGCTTTCATTATTTTTAGTGCCGTTAACAACGACAGTTGCATTTTCGGTCAGTATAGATCAGATCAGACTGTACAACTATTGTATTCTGGTCTTTGATCTAAACTAGCAGCTTTGCTGGAACATTCCAATCAAGAGTAACTTTGAAATAGCAGTTAGTTGTGTTTTCTCCTTGACCGAAACTTCCGACGACAAAATAAAGTTTAGACTGGTCCAAACTGACAGCATTTGCCAATGACTAACTGAATAATGTTCAAAATTTACTCTTTACCAAACGACAAAAATATTGACTTGTCCAAATTGAAAGCATTTGCGGACGACAAATTTAAGGCGACTCAAAAGATGAAATTTGTTTAAATTAATAAGGTAGAAAACAATGTAGGAAAAAGAAGAAAATGCTGGTGACCAGCATTCTGCCCTTTTCCCACGATGTTTTCTATAGCTTTCTTTCTGAGAGTCGTAATATTTAAAGAGTATAAAGATAGAATGAAACAAACAAACAAACATCTGAATCATGAGGTAGACTAGTCCTTTGACATGCAGAATATGTCCAATTGCAAAATGTTTCGACCCAGGTGCGCGGACTGCGCAGGCTGACCAGAGTCGATGCTTTTTGCTTTTGCATTAAACCCCACTTTTCCACAGACCATGGCACAAATTTAAAAACACTCGTGAATCGCGTGACAGATAAATGATAAAAATGCAAGCATCTATACTGCATACCAGAAAATGGAGATAACATGATGGAAACAGTTTAACTTTTTCATTACTAGAAACATAACCTTCACTTTTTTAATGGCTACAAATACAGTTCTGCTGCAAGATGGAGAGATAGTTCAGTCATGATCTAGAATATAGCAGTAGACAGTGTAGATCAGAGATCAGAATGGACATTCTGTGCAGTCTGATCTTGATCTACACTGTCCACAATAGATTCTTGTGTCGTCAACGGTAAGGAAACAGCTTGAAAAATTCAAGGTCAATGACAAATATTTTAGCAGCATACGAGATAAACAGAAACGGACTAAATGTCTCGCCTATTGTTTTATTCGGTGTAGATCTGGAGGTATACATGTATACATGTGCCATGCTCCAGCAAAACGGCGTTTAATGAATGTCCGTGATAAATGATGCTACGCAAGTCATAAATAGAACTTAAAGCTTCATAACCTCTTTGATGAAAAAATGGGCAAAGAAATGAAAGTAAATCGTTAAATAGGTAGACAATATTGTTTCAGAATATATACCAGAACGATATTTACTTCATTGATGCTTTAATAAACAGGATGATTTGGGAAACCCCCCTCTATGCAATTTTGAGGAAAGGCCCGAAATATGCTAATGAGTTGTGAGATAATTTGCATACTGTAGGGACGTAGTTAAAAATAAATAAATAAAATCAAGGCAGTGCGTATATTAACCCTGAAGTATTTCCATTGCTCGTTTATATGCTGCTTGTTAATACCATATTTAATACTTTGGTTCACTTCCGACTATGTACACGCATCTCTCCGCCTCCTCTTCTATCTTTGACGTGGGCTATTTTTAGAACGGGCTGTCCGTAAACATAAGGCGTCTTATCAGTTTGCTATTACCTATTTATTCATTTTTTCCTAACTTAATAATCATTTTCTTTCTACCCTCTTTGAGAAAATGGGGGAAAATAGAGAGGACATGCGGCTTAAAAGGAGGAAGAGGAAAATCATTCCTGTCGCAATACCAATCATCCATCCTTAAATTCGAGTGAGTTTCTTAAGAATGCTCTCAGTCTTATTTTCCAGAATTTTCTAAATTTGAATGTAACACAACTTCTGATTGGCTAAAACACTGAGTGGTGACTCAGAGGTTGTGTTATTTTCAAATTAGAAAATTCCGGAGAACAAGACTGATTCTGAAATTTAGAATTAGACTAAGAATGAAATTAAAAATGGTTAGTTAATATGCAACCTAGGTCTATATTGACAAACCAATCTTAAGAATATTCTAGGTCTTACTCTTCAAGGTTTTCTAGATTTGAAAATAACATACCATCTGATTGGCTAAATTAAATGGTTTAGCCAGTCAGAAGTTTTGTTACTTTCAAACGCAAAAAGATTCTGGAGAATAAGACAAAGAACGTTCCTTCAAATGGTTGTTGGATATGGGCGCTGGTCGCATTACAACTCTGTAACCAACCAAGGTACTAGTATAATGCAAAAAGAGGTATGCAACACTCGACAGGGAAAATCACAGGGCAATATTCGGTTAAGCCATGCTCTGGCAAAAGTATTTAATGCATCTTAGTGTTGCATGATACCAAACAAGACATCATATAATCATGGATCAATAAAATCAATTTTTGTATGACAAACCAATTGAATCATGAGGTAGAATGCCCCTTTGACATGCAGAAGAGCAAAAAGTATCGTCTCAGGTCAGCCTACGCGGACAGTGCAGTCTGACCTGAATCGAAACGTTTAGCAGACGCATTAAACGCCCTTTTCACAGACAGTATGGCTCAGCTATTGAGTTTTTTTTTCCACCGGACAATGGGGACTAAGAACAGTCATTTATCTGATTGAGGGAATGGCGAAAAAAGAAACATCAGTTATAAGATGCTGTTTATATTATAAAAGATACTTGTAACAGAGAAAAAAAAGGGGGGTCACTTTTTACACCATACTAATTGCAAACAAAATAATATGATGATTTGCACCGACAAATTTAAACCTGTTGTTGAAAGCAATGCAAGATTCCATGATTGCCTGATGATTTACATTACATAACGGTACTCTATCTTTGATGATAAGCCGAGGAGAATGTTCATCTCGTGGGCAGCTTCATTTTGACATTGACCTTCTGGCCTTACTCCCCAGACAACAACAAATTTGCAATAACAAGACGATAAACAAAATGTCGATATTAATTATAAGGTGGAGCATTGTAGTACCACTAGCCAAGGTTATTACATATATAATCTGAGCCATGCTCTGTGAAAAGGGGGCTTAATGCATCTGGGAAAAGTATCGACCCAGGTCAGCCTGCGCAGTCCGCGCAGGCTGACCTGGGCCGAAACTTTTCGCTGTTGGTCAATTTTCTGTATGCCCAAGGACCAGTCTATCTCATGATTAAGTTGATTGTTAAAAAAAGTGGATATAATGGATCCATAATTATGTGATGGCATAATTGGTGCAATGCATCACGGAGATGCATTAAGCCCCCTTTTCACAGAGCATGGCTCATATAACGGAATATACAATTGAGCCGTGCTCTGACAAAATGGGATCTAATGCATCTCCGAGATCCAATAAATGATACCAAGCAAGTCATATAATTTTGGATTCATAAAATCCATTTTGTCTAACGACCGGCTGCATTTTGGGCAACGCCCGAATGGGCAACGCCCCCAGAACCGTATGGCACCGTCACACTGCACCTAGGTTCAAAAGACTGTTAGAAATTTTCAATTGGCCAGCCGTGGAAATTGAACCCACACCCTGAAGCATCCCGAGATGTGTAAATCACGAATCTTGCTGGATTATCGCCTGAGCTAATCCAGCAGACTGGTCCATGGCTGCGTAGCCCTGACGATTCAAGGCGCTATCGCGGACAGAGTTACTCAAGACTGGACAGCGCGTTCTGTGATTTTGATCCACTCTTTTCGACAAGGTGAGATTTTCATAGTGAAAGAAAAAAAAAAAATTGCTGAGATGTCTGTCATATTCCCCAGTTAGGTTAAGGACTAACTAAATGATATACAAATGAATACAATAACATTGTTTCTTCTGTCCTCGATGTTTGTTTCAGTACACAGTTCGTGCGAAATGCGTGCATAGACCTTAAAACCGCACTAGCATAGAATTCAAAGCCTTTCGACTTATCCTTGAATATTTATGGTTTTAAGTCACCGAAAAATATTGTCGCAGAAATTTCTTAATGGGTCGATATACGTAAGTTCATTAGAACGCTGAATAAAATGAAATTAGCGTTTTCAATCTGTAAGGAGAAAAGGTGTCCAATGAATTTGTTTAAAATACATCCTTGCCATATCCAAATTGTCTCAGGCCTATTTCGGGTCTTTCCTCGAAATATTTGGAACAGAGGTTTTCCGTTAAAGCTTCAGTGAAGTAAACAACGTTCTGGTAGCTTTTCTAAAACTATACTCTATCTCTTTCACAACTTACTCGTATTTTAATTTCTTTGCCCATTTCTTTCATCAAAGAAGTCCATGGGCTTAAAACGTTAAGCAATGTTTTGAATTTAATTTATATCATACGTTCTCTGTTTGTTTCATTCTCTGTTTCGTATTCAACGACGTTTTCAGTTATATTATAGGAGCAGGTATATTTGTATTCCTGTAGTTTTTTGACCAGTAGAAAGCAGAATACTTTCGGACGACAACCGGCTGCTTTCCCACAGGAAGTAGAAACAGTGTCTAGCGGTGGTAAACCAATGAATCATGACTCTCTACACTACCTCCAAACCACTGGCTGCTTTCTCAGTGGAATCAGAAACAGTGTTTACCAATGTTACAAGTGTAGTTTGCATACTGTGTGTTATGGTTTTCATGCCATTTATACGCTTCACAAAAAAGATTATACTGATCAGGATCTAACAATATTCATCTGGAAAACAAGAAATATCTTTACAAAAAGATAGACGGCGTAACAGATGCTATACATATGAATATTTACACTCTTTTTCAGTTCAATATGAAGAGAAATAATAAAGGTAACCATCACACCAGTTATTGTCTCTCTTTCCACATTGTTTTCCGTATTATTGAGAAATGAAATTTTCAGTTAGATGCATTTTTAAAGATTGGCTGTTAATCTAAACCATCGTTGGGAAAGGAGCAGTTGCTGCTAAAAATGGTGTGTACGAAAATACATGCAGACATGCAGTAATGGATAATTGTGTTACGCTTGAAAATAATAAATACCAATTATTACACGAAATAGCTTATCCCGTATCTTTTTAATTGCTAAGGTGTCTGTATGCGCCCTTGAGTATTAATTAACAGAAACAACGCTTGTATATACGTATCATAAATGCGCCCGCATATAGGTCTGCAAGGGCCCTCAGAATATACATGTCCAAATTTTGTCCAATCGAAAATTACTATTTATTAATTGGCATCTATCAATACCTATTAGGCCAAACGGCAGCCTTTTAAGCCACGTCAAAAAAAGAATTTATACTCTGACAACAAATCTGATTATCTCCCTTTACCTCATCGGTTAACGGATGGTGTAGATTCAAGATCAGACTGCACGTTCTGTGCAGTCTGATCTTGATCTACACCATCCGCAAAAGCTACACAAGTCGCCGTTTGCAATAAAGAAATAAAATGATAAGCAGGACATTTTTCTCAAACGTGACCAAACGCATCTTTGACCTACATTTTTTTAACGTTTTGTACTTGTGCATTGTGGTGACATGGGGACTTTTGCCCTTGACATAATTCGTCATGTAGCTGGCATGAAAGAAGTAGAAAAAATGAAATACATATGCGCCATACTCTGTGAAATAGTGACTTAATGCATCTGCAAAAAGTATCGACCAAGGTCAGTCTGTGCAGTCCGTGCAAGCTGACCTGAGCTGAAACTTTTTGCTATTGGTCAATTTTCTACATGTCAAAGGATCAGTCTACCTCCAGATCCAGTCCGTTGATAGACAAACTATATCTTTATGGATCCATAATTATTGGATGGCTTGCTTGGTATGATGGATTACAGAGATGCATTAAGCCCCTTTTTGCCAGAGCATGGTTCATACATAGAAAATATTGACGTTCACAAAAAAAAGGTGTATCGTGTCATCGTATGATGCTTTGAATGCAAAGCACTAAAAAGATAAATGTTATTTAGTATCCGTGGGTGCAAATACACGAGCCACGCTCTGGCAAAATGGGGCTTAATGATTCTCTGTGATCCACGATACCAAGCAAGTCATTACATAATTATGGATCCATAAAATCTGTCTCGTCTAATAACCGAATGAATTATGAGGTACACTGGCTCTTTGACATGCAGAAAAATTACTAAAAAGCAAAAAGTTTCGACCCAGGTCAGCCTGCGCGGACTGCGCAGGCTGACCTGTGTCGATACTTTTTGCAAATGCATTAAGCCCCCTTTTCATAGAGCATGGCTTAAATGAATACGTAATACAAAAGAAGGTCAAGCTTGCCGCCTGACAGCATCAGAAATCATTACCGCCAAAAAAAAACCGATTTTTTTATCTCTCTTGCAGTGGGTTCTTTTTGAAAAGATTATGAAAAAAAGGAACAAAATTTTGCTTGTAACAAACACGGTTACCAACAATTTCTAATTTCCCCACAATGTTTTTGAAAGCATTTTTCATCGGGGTCGAAAAAAAAAACCGCGATTTTTTTATGAGTGGTTTTAATGGCTCTTTAGCGCCATAGGCAACCAGACAATCTTCTGAGGAGGGTATAAGTCAAGATCAAACTGCACAGAACGTGAACAGAGCGTGTAGTTTAATCTTATATCTATACCCTCCCCTTGTTTGATCAAGGCTTTTAATTGATTGATTGCCTAAATGGTGTTTTAACAACGTAAAATATATATTATCTTGTATTGTATTGTATTTTTGGTCGAACGAAAGAAATGGAGTTTATGATATGAGCATGCTCTGTGAAAAAGGGGCTTTAATGCATTTGCAAAAAGTATCGACCCAGGTCAGCCTGCTTTTGGTCAATTTTGTGCATGTCAAAGGATCGTTCTACCTCATTATTCACCCGGTTGTTAGAAAAAACGGATTTTAAGGATCCGCAATTCTGTGATAACTAGCTTTATACAATGCATCACGGAAATACATTAAAACCCCTTTTGCCAGAGAGCCCATCAAATGTTCGGCCCTAAATAAAAGTTACACAATCCATTGTTTGTAAGGACCTAAGATTGAAAGACTTTTGAAAACAAAGTGGAAAAAAGACGAAATTTTGCTTAAAGTTTTTTTTTCCCCTTTTCCACCATGTTTTCAACCCATCCACAGAAAAATCTCAAAATTTGAGTTGCAGCCTATTTGTAGTCTGTAAGTGTTTTCAAAACGGGGAATTCAAGATTTCTTTTCCTCTGGTATAGAGTTAACCATGCCAAACGACAGAATTTTAGACTTGTTCACACAATGTTTTCTACCCTATCAGAGACAGCATCATCATTTCAGATACATTTTAGCGTCTGCGAATGCTTTGAATTTTGATAAGTCTGCATTTTTGTCGTCTGGTAAAGTGTTTACCTGAAGAAAGAAAATCTAGATTTGTCCGTTTTGACAGCACTTGCAGACGACAAATGAGCTTTAACTCTTTAGGGACTGTAAGAAAGAAATATTTTGAAAACATTGTGGGAAAAGGAGAAAATGCTGGTAACCAGCATTTTCTCCTTTTCCCACAATGTTTTCTACCCTATCAAAGACAGAATCATCATTTCAGCTGCATTTTAGTTCCATTTCATTTGTCGTCTGCAAATGCTTTGAATTTGGACCAGTCTAAAATTTTGTCGTCTGGTATAGAGTTAAAACAGTTTGACGTTTGGTGCAGAAGGTTTAATGATAAAAAAAAAATGGATCACTGGGACAATGCACTAAGTGCAAGGTGAAAAAAAAAAATTGTAAATGTCAAGTGAAGAAAAATATGCGTATTGTTTTCACTCCTTTACCACACAATAACGGGTTTTTAAAGACCCTGGTGAAGAAGGCTTTGGAAAACATTGTGGGAAAAGGAGAAAATGCTGGAAACCAGCATTTTCTCCTTTTCCCACAATGTTTTCTACCTATTCAAGGACAAATACTATCAATTGAATAAAAAAAAAAAGATGCATTGTAGTCTGTGAAATCCTTTAAATTAGACTTGCCCTAAATTTTGACGTGTATTAAAAGAGTTAATCACGACTGTAACTCTATCCCAAACGATAAATTTTTAGACTGTTCCATATTGAAAGCATTTGCAGACGACAAATTAAATGTGGCTCAAATGATGAAAATTGCCTTTTAAAACTTTGTCTTATCAGCGTTTTCTCCTTTTCCGACGGTGTTTTCAAAAGTCTTTTTGTCAAGGTCGCAAATATGCGCTCTCTTCTGGATCACGGTAGTAACTCTTTACCAAACGATAAATTTTTAGACCGGTCCATATTGAAAGCATTTGAAGACGGCATATGAAAAGTGACTTACATGATGAAATTTGCCTTTGAACGAGTAGAAAACTTTGCTAGAAAAGGAGACCATGCTGAATAACAGCATTTTTTCCTTTTTCCACTTTGCTTTCAAAAATCTGTTTTGTCAAGGTCGCAAATATGCGCATTCTTCTAGATCGCGGTAGTAACTCTTTGCCAAACGATAATTTTTTTGGATTGGTCCATATCTAAAGCATTTATATACGACAAATTAGAAGTGGATCTATTGATGAAATTACCTATGAAAACTTTCTAGAAATCTATGGTGGAAAAGAAGAAAATGCTAGTTACCAGCATGTTTTTCCTTTTCTCGCAATATCTTGTCAAGGCGTTAAAACACGTGATTGTTTTGTGAGGAATTAAAAAGATCTGCTGCAGGTGACCTTGAAAACATTCCCGGTTTAAATTATGGATAATAAACATGAGTAAAGGTTTGTTACGTGTGAAAGTATCATGGCAGAAGAAGAAATCGCTCGTGAAGAGCAATTTCTTTTTCTTTTTGCCGCAATCTTTTCGAAAGTATTTCCCTGCAAGGAAACACTTTCAAAAAAAAAGGTATGGATAATCATCATGAAGCGAGGTTTAACACGTCTGAAAACATTGTGATAAAAGGAGAGATTTCTCATTACGAACACCTTTTTCCTTTTCCTTCAATGTTTTCAAAAGTATTTTGTAGCTAGATATGAAAAAAAAAAAAAAAAATCGCCTGCATGTGTGCTGCATCAAGGCATGCTATATCTGTATATGCAACCCATCAATTAACCCATAACTCTTTAGTATACAAAATTTGGATGAAAACAAATTGAAAGTATTTACAGATGAAAGATTAAATGCAGCTGAAATGATGATTTATGTCTTATATATGGTAGAAAACATTGTTGGAAAAGGAGAAAATGCTGGTTACTAGCATTTTCTCCTTTTCCCACAATATTTTCAAAAGCCCTCTTCATCAGGGTCGTTAAAACTCAGGATTATTTGGTAAAGGGTAAAAGCTCTGAATTAATTAAATAAGCAGTGTCAGTTTTTAGCAACAACCGAAATGTTGCGATTTGAATGTTGTAAGGGTTAGAATAATTTCACAGTAGCGGACGGCGTACACCCAAGACAAGACAGCAAGTTCTGTGCAGTCTGATCTTGATCTACACTGTCCTCCAAAGCAGTCTTTGCAGGTTTCAGCAATTTTAACAGGTACAGAAATGGGTAGAAATTATGTTTGACTTCATTTTGACTCCATCTATACCAAAATAAGGTTGATTTTTTCTGTCCTTAGCTTGGACTCAAATGATGGAAAATTATGTCTAGTTCTTTTAGAAAAAAAAGTTTCAAAAAAATTGACCAGTGTAAGTTCAAGATAAGCCTGCTTGACTTGTGCAGCCGGATTTTGATCTACACCGTCTGCATAAGCATCTAATGTCGACCCCAGTGCGAGCTTAGATTGAATCTTTGAATGGTGTTACAACGGCGCTATCATCATTATTTCAGTCCTTTCACGGCAACTTCTCACATAGTCACGAATGTCCTGCGTTTCACAAGTACCGTACGACTGGTCTCTGAAGTGTCTCTCCAAGGACACTCCCACGAAAAGCCCAGTGTTTACAGTGAGGCTCGAACCCCGGGCCGCCAGTTTACAAGTCCTACACTTTATCACTGGGCAACGCACGACCCCTGAGTACTTGCTTTAACCCTTGGGCCGCTAAGCGCGACTCAAAGATCTTTTGCGGACAGTGTAGATCAAAGATCAGACTGCACAGAACGTGCAGTCTGATCTTTGATCCACACTGTCCGATTAGAAGATTTTTTTTTCCCAAAAAATGATTCTGAAATAGCAAAATTTGGGTTTTAACTACCGGCTTTAAAATTTCATTTCTCTTACTTAGCAGGGTAGGGTTAAAAAATCAATCAAAAATAACCGAATCATGCTCTGTAAAGAGGGGGTTTAATGCATCTGCAAAAAAGTATCGACCAAAGTCAGCCTGCGCCTGTCAGTCCTGACCTTGGTGTAAACTTTTTGATACTAGTCAATTTTCTGCATGTCAGAGTACCATTCTACCTCACGATTCATGATTAAACAAAATGAATTTTTATGGATCCATAATTATGTGATGACTTGCTAGGTATGATGGATCATACAGATGCATTAGACCCCCTCTTGCCTGAGCGCGGCTCAATTCTTCAACACGGTTTTAGTCTGCTCTCAAAATACATTGAGGTGTTATAAAACAAAATATCATAGCAACAAAATCAGTATAAAGTCATCATTTAATCCTGAACCAAACGACCCTACGTTTTGACGAACCTGCGAAACAATCCTTTTGAAAAACATTGTGGGAAAAGGAGAAAATGCTGGTAACCAGCATTTTCTCCTTTCCCCACAATGTTTTTTTTTTCCCTCTTCCGTATTAAACCAGCATTTTCTCCTTTTTCCATAATGTTTTTTTTCCTCTTCCGTATCTAAGATAAATTCAAGCATTTGAGTCGCATTTAATTCTTTATCTTTATCAAGGTTTAACGACCCTAACATAAAAGGCGTTTGAAATCATTGTGAGAAAAGGGAGAAAATGATGGTTACCAGCATTTACTTCTTTTCCCACAATGTTTTCTTCACTTTCTTAGACAACATTTATGCTATACTTAATTTGTCGACTGCAAATGCCTTCGATTTTGACAAAACTAAATATTTGGCGTTTGGTAAAGAGTTAACACGACCAAAATGTCGACTTGTTGAAATTTTAAAAAAGTATATGACGATGATTATTTAAACAGGTCTCAAATAATGAATTTGTCTTTGATAGGGTAGAAAACATTGTGGAAAAAGTAGAAAATGCTGGTTACCAGCATTTTCTCCTTTTCCCACGATGTTTTCAAGAGGCTTCTTCCGCAGGATCCTTAAAACTTTGGATTGAGTAATAAAGATTAAAAGGGTTCAGGCTTTCAGACGTCGTCAAGTGTTGATGCAGTAGGTCAGAATACATTATAGGATTATATATAAAGGGGACAACGCACTTGTCAGTTTATTTCATTGGCTAACTAGTAGCAGCAAAGGTAAGATGATATTTATTTCTTGTGTCTAATATACGAGTAATTATATTTTACTATTTTCTTTTTTTTTTCAGAGGTAAATAACCGGGGAAGGGAGAGAGGGAATGAGGGAGAAGGGGAAATTTAGGGGTTCGTGTACTGGGTCTTAAAGAAGAAATATCTATGTTTTTCTTTGCTGTTGAAAAAAAAAACTATGCTGTCGGTACTGATGAGAAATTTTATCGGTATAATTCTAATATGCATACGCAACTTTGATTTAAGCGTGAAAACTATATACTCTAATTTCATTCGTATTTTTTCATGCTGTTGGTTTGTTAATGTTGATTTTGTATTAAATGCTGCTGCTGCTGTTGTTGTTGTTGTTGATTAGTTGATTCATACTGGTCAAGTTTTATTGGGATTTATACAGTTATTTTTCATTCTACATAATTTTTAACGGATTGTAATATTTATCTGATAAAACTGAACCTGTTGTTCTTTCTTACCAATTCATTGATTGTTGAACAGTGCATTTTATTTCTCTGTATTGTTCTGTTTCATTCCAGCTCCTTCCCATCTGTCTGTCTGTCCGTCTATCTGTGAACCTGTCTATCAGTCTGTTATTTTGTCTGTTTGTCATTCGGCTTGTCATTCTGTCCATCTGTCTGTCATAAAAAGGGGATGTTGCAATGACAATTAATGTTTGTTAATTTTATCGTCAACAAACTTAAAAATAATCTTGGTTCTCAAATGAATATGTCCTTTAACAATTAGAATTATTTAAAATGACCATTTATCAAATAATCCAATAATTTCACAAATAAGAAGAAGAAAGCTTTCGAAAACATTGTAGAAAAAGGAGAAAATGCTGGTTATCAGCCTTTTCTCCTCCCCTATCCCCACAAAGTTTCGAAGCAGCCTTTTCAGAGTCGTTATTTACACGCGGTGATATAGTAAAGGGTTGGTCTTGAAAAAAAAATAGAAATTCTGGATCGATTCCCGGTGCTAGTCGACGCATTTTGTACATGTTACATATAACGGTGTTCTTGTGCAAGGCATTTCACAGCACCAGCCTTGTACTGGCGAAAACCAAGGGGAAAAACCACAAGCATGAATAAATGGCCAAAAGTGTCGTTGAAAGCGGGCAAAACAAAGTTTTTGGTTCATCTTTTTATAGTTTCATAATTATAAAACGTGACTGCATTAAAGTCTAAACAATTTACATAACAATACAGCCTGTTTACGACCATAAAGCAGAAGATGTTTTAAAAACATCGTGGAAAAAAAAAAATGAAAAAAAAAAAATTGTGGTAAAAAGCATTTCCTTTCCCAACAATGTTTTCTCTCTTTCAAAGACAAATCCCATCATTTTTGGGTATACTTATTCATTTATTTTTTATTATATTTATTATTAATAACTTGTAAGCATATGCTTTCAAAATAGACAAGTCTAAAATTTTGTCAAATGTGTAATTGTTTACTACACGACAAAAATGTAGACTTGTCAAAATTCAAAACATTTGCAGATGAAAATTCAACTGCTTCCAAAATGATGGATTTGTCTTTGATAAGGTAGAAAAGATTGTAGGAAAAGGAGAAAATGCTGGTTACCAGCATTTTCTCCTTTTCCCACAATGTTTTCTAAACGGCTTCTTTTTCATTGGTCGTTAAAACTCGGGATTCAGTGTGGTAAAGAATTAATTATATGTATGCAATAAGATGTCAGTCTTCGTAATTTAAATGCCGTCGGTTTATTTTGCATATTTAAATCTTTTCCACACAATCCCCAGTTTTAACGGCCCCTGAGAAAGAAGGCATTTTGAAAACGTGGGAAAAGGAGAAAATGCTGGTAACCAGCATTTTCTCCTTTTCCCACAATGTTTTCTATCCTTTCAAAGATATTTCAAATTATTTGAACCATTTTAAATTTGTCGTCTATAAATGCTTTCAATTCGGATGTCTAATTTTTTATTCTCTGGAAAAGATTTATCAGTAGGCTGCTTATTGAGTTCCTTTTTGGAGAACGGTATAGATGTAGATCAGACTCCACTGAATGAACTGTCGTTTTGCGAACAGTGTTTGGATTGAGTTCAGACTCCACCAAACGTACTGTCTTTTTGAAACAGTATATAGATAGAGACTAGACTCCACCGAATGAAATGTCGTTTTACGAACAGTGTGTGGATTGAGATCAGACTCCACCAAATGTACTGTCTTTTTGCGAACAAATTGATGGAGTTCAGACCCAACCAAATTCACTTTTTTTCTCAAACGGTATGCATGAAGATCAGACCCCACCAAAAGTACTGTCATTTTGGGAACAGTATAGATGGAGATCAGACTCCAACACATGTTCTCAGTACAGATTACAGATGGATATCAGACTCCACCAAGTGTGCAGTCTAATCTTGGATCTCCGCCATTAAGATTTGTTTTATTGTAAACACAACTTTGAGGTCCCAATGTTTTATCCGGGCAATTCCGAGTTTTCTCGAACGAACGAACGAACGACCCTAGGAAAGAGCGCATTTCCAATATTATTGGGAAAGCGAAAATGTATCTTAAATGCATTTTCCCTTTTCCACAATGTTTTCTTTCCTTTACAGTTATTTCCAGTCATACCCACATGCAATCTGTCGTCTGCGAAAGTTTTCAATATGGATGACTTCAAAATCTGTGTTTGATAAAGAGTTAAAACCGGATGCTACTGCATGCAGCTCATAACTTAACCATTTACCACATAATCCCGAGTTTTAACGACACCGACGGAGAAGGCTTTTGAAAACATTGTGGGAAAAGGAGAAAATGCTGGTAACCAGCATTATCTCCTTTTTCTCACAGTGTTTTCTTCCCTTTCAAAGACAGTCATTGTCATCTGAGCTACATTTAATTAGTCGTCTGCAAATGCTTCCAATTTGGTCAAGTCCAAAAGTTTTTCGTGTGATAAAGGATTAACAAACAGAAGTGACTCATATAAGACGCCCCAGGACAAGATGTTTAATCTGGTTTCATAATTTTAGAGCTCTTTGGAAAAAAGATGCACTTTGTTCTTGTCTGTGGTTTACTGAGCCCCGGTAACGCAGTTGGTAGCGTACAGGACTTGAGACGAGGGGGTTCGTTGATTCGAATCCCCGGCTCGGCTAATTTTTTTCCGAGGATTGGCGAAAGTCTCATTGCAATAGGATTCATACTTCACTCACCGCTGATCATTGTTTCGACGATGGTTATGTGGGAAAGCGGCCAGTATTATGGTTGGCCTCGTAACCATAAGGTTCTGAGGTCGATACCCGGGAGCGGGTGTTTACTTTGGGACCGTTCATTGGCCCACATTTTTGGCGCAAGTACTGGTGTAGTTTTCAGGAAGCAGAATCGAGAAAGATTAGTATAAGTTGCAAGATATTGTTTCTCAATCGATGTAAAATATACATGTTTACACTTTAGCAGGCAGTGGCTTGGGACCAATATTGTGCAAAGGACTGTGTAAAGAAACTCTAGGAAAGCATTGATAGGTGCATCGGCCGCAGCGATAAAACTAATATAATGTCGAAAACACCACACAAACAAACAGAATGAGCCGGAAATCCGGTTTTGTATTTACCAATTATTCTAGATAACATTTTTAAGTCTAATGCTGAAATTTTTTTTTGAAATTTCAAAGTAACGCAAGGTCTGATTGGTTAAACCAAATGGTTTAGTCTTTCAAAACTATCAGAAATGCGTTACTCTCTCAATCTGCAATAAGACTTTAAATGCAATTTAGAATGGTGTATGAATATAGGCGAATCGATCGACTTATTAGATGCGAACTCTATGGCAGACGTCAGAAATTTAAAGCACTTGCAAACGACATATTAAAGGTGGCACAAATGATAGGCCTCGTTTATAAAAGGAAAACGATATTGTGGAAAAAGGCCCAGATGCCCACATAACGAACAGTCGAGTAGTAATTATGGCACTATGCAGGTCAAATTGCCTGCGGCACTATAGGGGCCAGGCCTTTGTCTTTGACAGTTCAGACTATTGTTAGAGGCCTTTGTCTGTTGGAGGTCAGACTGTCTGTGGCAATATGACGTAATCTTGCATACCTTTTGTCTGGCTTTCGTTGCCTCCCACCTGCCGAGGCTAGATGACAATTCCAAGCGTGTTTTGGCGCGTTTTGACCGATCAGGCCGGCGCCCGATTGTATAGAACCGAAAATTCAGCCAAAGCATTCGCCATTGAAAATGCATGAGAACTTTCTCTCAAAGAGGTTGCTCTACTAAAAATGCTTTTGTCTGTGAACGCTTTTACCCCCCTTACCATTCAAAGTCTAGGTTTTGTATTGACTTTAATGAATAAAATCGTATGGTGTTTAACGCCGTTTTCAACATTTTTGTTGCACTTAAGTCGCTGCGGCCAGTGCACCTATACATGCTTTCCAGCAGTATCTTTTACCAGGGCATCATTTTCTTTCCAAGTCACTGACTGCTGTCTCACATAACCATTATTACGGTCAGCTGTGGTAGAGAAATAAATGGTTTCACAATTTTCAGTCCTCGACCTAGCCAGGGATCGAAGCCACGACCCATCTCAAGTCCTGCACGCTAGCTATTTAAGAGCTCAGCTTTTAGGTCCTCGCTTCTACATGGAAAAGTTTGCGAAAAACTTACTACGATCCCCAAATAGCGGTGGCATAATATAAAATTCCCTGTTGGTTTGATCATTAGCTTTCTTAGAAATTCTGATTCTTTTTTTTTATAATTCATGAGACCTTTCGATACTCTCCTGACAGAGTCGCATATCAAAATGATTTAATGTTTGAGAAATGTCGACACTCTTCCACGTGATGTCTGGCGCGATTGTATAATATCGTCTGCAAAAATTCAGACAAAGCATTCGCCTCTCATTAAAAATGCATGAGAAAATGTCGATATTCTTACAAAATAGGTCGCTTTCCGCTGATTAAAATGCGTGATGTCTGGCGCGATTGTATAATATCGTCTGCAAAAATTCAGACAAAGCGAATAATCAATTGGTCAGATGGAAAAAACAAACTGACCAATCAGAAGAGACTTTGTGACTATATTAGAAAGCTGAATTTCGTGTTTGGAGTCATAAGAGTTTTGACACTCGAATCAGCAACATGGTTAGATGTAAATTTAGTCTCGGTAACGAACGCTACGTACAGGTCAGTGAATGGAGGGGTGAACTGAGAGTCGATATCAGGGAATGGCAGGAAGACATACCTACTAAGAAAGGCATTAGTCTTACGCTTATGAGATGGAAGAATTTGGTAGATGCCTCTGAGTTTGTTGATCAAGCATTACACGGTAAAAAAGCATACAGCGCTCACCTAGGAGGAAACGTTTATTGCAGTATCGGTGAAAACAGCGTTTGTGTAGATATAAGACAGTATTGGAAACCAGACAATGAAGTGGTACCGACCAAAAAGGGTATCTGCTTAAGACCCGCTGAATATAACTCTCTTAAAAAACACGTGTCAGAGATTGGTAGGAATCTACCCGAGTTGGACGCTGTCATTCCCTGTTACCTTCAAAGTGATCATATGAACCAGTTAGGGGCGTTGCGGTGTTCTGAATGTAACCCTAACGATAACGGAAACTGGTAAATAGGCGCGATTGACAGAATTAACATCACATTAATAAGCACCATGTTCAAAGATTCTACAAAAGTGACTGCATATTCGAAGCCAGCCTTGATGTTATGTGAAGATAGACTACAAACGTATGAGCACTGGTCGAAGCAAATAAAGCCTGAGAAATGGTCATTAGCAAAAGCGGGCTTCTTTTACACCGGTACTGCGGATAAAGTGACGTGTTTTGCCTGTGGTGTCAACATAATGTCATGGGAGGAAAAGGACGATCCTTGGGAAGAGCACGAGAAATGGTCTCCGTCCTGTATATATTTGAAAATGACGGGATACACGAGTCAAATCACTTCAAGGTGTGATACACAACGAAACGCGTCTGTTACCAATGGAAGATTGTCCCGTGACGGTTCTACATATAACTGGAGTGCTTTGAATTCAGCCTTTTTCTAAAACCGATGTGAACATGTTCGGACTCATTCTTATATTTGTGACAACAATGAATGACTTCGAATTGTGGTTGAAATACAGACAATTGCGAAGAGACGCCGCGGAGGGTGTTGAAAGGCTCGTTGGCTTGTATATAGAAAACGAAAGAAACCTCTCTATTTACTATTTCTATTTGATGTAGTAAGAATGTATGGATGTCTATGTAATAAATAAACATGTCTGACTGGCAACAATATTTGTCTTCTTTGTATTTTGACTTAAAATCTCCCGCTAGCTATGGTGGTCCTGAAAAACTCTATCAACATGTTAAAGACGAGGGTAAATACAAAATTGGCAGGCACAGAATACGCCAATGGTTGCAGAATCAAGAAGCGTATTCTCTGACCAGGGGTGCTAGACGCCGCTTTAAACGTTCCAGGGTGATTGTAAATGGCATCGACAGTCAATGGGACATGGATCTTATGGACATGGCCAATTTACAGAAGCATAACGAAGGTGTGAAATACATTTTGATTGTTATCGATGTATTTTCTCGTTTTCTTTATGCTCAACCTGTTAAGAGTAAGCGAGGCGCTGATGTAGTCATGGCATTGAAACGTATACTGACAGGCCCCAAAAAGCCAAACACAATTCGTACGGACAGAGGAATGGAATTTAGAAGTAAAGAAGTAAATAAATATTTAAATAGTCAAAGTATACATCATATGTACGCATATAATACGGAAACAAAAGCAAATTACGCGGAAAGAGTTATTAAAACGCTAAAACACAAGATTTTTCGATACCTGCTCAAAAACAGAACTAGTAGATACATTGACATTTTACAGGATTTTGTACATAGTTACAATCACACTCACCACAGGAGTCTTGGAGAAAACCCAGCAGCAATTTCCGTGAAAAATGAAGGGGAAAGTCGTCTTCAACAGTATCTCATTAGAACCAAAGGAAGCAAAGGGGAAAAGCCCGTTATAAAAAAATTCAAATATAAAATCGGCCAGACTGTACGATTGTCACACATCAGGTCCGTATTTGACAGAGAATACTCGCAAAAATGGACAGGGGAGATTTTCAAAATCAGATCACGTTTCAAAAGACAAGGACTTCCAATTTACACGTTAGTAGACTGGGACAACGATGAAATTGATGGTACATTTTACGAACAAGAATTACAAGCCATAAACGTTGACGACGGTACCGACTTTAGCATCGAAAAAATTTTGAAAAGAAGGACACGCAATAAGAAACAGGAAGTCCTGGTGCGCTGGTTACACTGGCCAAAAAAGTATGACAGCTGGATACCGGAAACTGATATTAAGCAATACTCGTAAACAACCGAGAATATAAAAAGAGGCTGAAAACTAGCAATGTTCTATCATTTATGTCTAGACAGTCAAACGATCATGATCATCACAAACGTGCTTTACAGCGCTCAACTCAACTGTCCTATTGATTTAAGACAACTCTGCTCCAAAATAACGAATGTACGGTATGATCCAGCACGATTTCCCGGACTGATATGGCAACACAGAAAAGCTGGAGGAAACTGTTTAGTGTTTTCTAACGGTATTATCAACTGTAACGGCAAAGTTTCGAGTAAAAGAGAGGGGTACGAACGAATACGGAAATATGCGAGACTGATACAGAATTGTGGATATCCAGTGAATTTATCGGACGTGAAACTTTTAACCATGTCTATAAGCCATACCCTCAGTTCGGATTTGGATATGAAGCGTTTGTCTGTCGATAAAGATGTCGTATACGAACCCCAGTTATTTCCTTCTCTTAACTTTAAAAGGGAAGGGGTGCATTTTTGTTGTTTTCATACAGGGAAAGTGGTCATAACGGGTGTAACCTCTTCACAAAAAGAGGACGAGATTGTTTGTCCCACACTAATTGAACTCGAACTCTATACGCGTAAGAAGGAATGAGTATTTTAACCGATTCAATCATGGAACACTCTACAGTCTATTTACAAATCGCTTATTTACTTCACCTACAAGAGACCGAAACAACGGTAAGGAAGAATTTACTGCAGAATTTAACGAATCGTCAACTAAAGGCTATCATCGAGGTGGCAAAACGTATACTTAATGGAGTCATTAATCCAATGAGAAGAGATGTTCAAGTTTTTGAAAGAAGGAGACTATTGTTACGCACACTATGCTCAAATAACGTTTCATCAACCCGTAAGAAGACTTTACTTCGACGATTTCATTCATTTATACCCATTTTATTACGCCCAGTTTATCTCATTCCTACTATACTAGACCAATTGAGAACAAGGAGAGAAGAATGACAGAGTTTTACTTGTATTTAAATTCCGCAGAATCTATCGATATACGTAAGAATAACGCAGATTTCTTGTTCCAGTTTTCTAAGGACTATATTTTAGAAGGAAGCTGGTTATGTGCTCTGGTAGAATCGTCATTGACCTGCGACTTTACACCTCAAAGTAAGCGGTTGTATTTGAATTGTGACATTATAGAGGAAACGTTTGTCAGGAATAAGTTACAACCCGTTCTCACCAATATAGAAATCGAAACAAGATACAAGAAATTTAAATTTACGGAATGTCTTCATCGACGTTATAGACCCGTGAGTGTCAAGAAATTTAACACTATTAGGCTGTCGTTAAAAGGCGAAGATTTAAAACCGATTGATTTGAATTCGAACGATTTTCACTGTGTCCTTCATTTCAAGAAATCATGGGTTCCATAGACGTCTTTGATTCAAAACTACAGAAGTGGGTTCCGTACAAAGAAGATGTGGAGTATTGGATTGATTATTTTAAACCGAAAGACCACATCCCAGATCAAATAAGGAATTTGGAGAAAATACTAGAAGAAAAGAATAAACTGCTGCGAGATATGGAAGAAAAACTTGAAAAAGTCAAAACTCCTCAGGTAAAAATGGTGAGCCCATTAGCCGAAGTAGTTGATAGGGCAAAATCTCAAATAAAACGTAAGAACGGTGTTGACGAAGATCGTAAGAATATCAAGCGTAAGAAGACTCACAAAACGTATCGCAAAGATCCCGACTGGGCGTTTTGAAAAATTAGCATGAATAGTAAAATTCAGCACAGTGAAGAATTATCGTTATTTAATCCGATCCCAAAAGATTCGTCCTTGTTATCGAAAGATTGGATCGAATTCCGACCCATTAATCCGGTAACCGATTCTTCATCGAGCTTGGAATTTAATATACCGCCACAGGCCAGCGCCTACATCAACTTGAAGGAATGTAAATTGAGGGTGAAATTGAGACTCGCTTTACAAGACGGTACACCCGTGTCAGAAGATGATACGCTGGGACTTATCAATTTACCTTTGCACACCATTTTCAGACAGCTGGACATTCATTTACAACAAAAACCACTCCCGAATAGCGGAACCACGCATCCGTATAAGACCTACATTGACACCTTATTAAATACCAATCAATCTATACAGGAAGCTTTTCTGACCAGTCAATTATTCTACAAGGATTATCGGAATCTGGACGATAGCGACCCCAAAACTGGATCAAATACCGGTTTATTCCAAAGATATGAAAAGACCAAGGGTGGTAAAATTATAGATCTGGAAGGAAGTATCCCGGTGGACTTGTTTCAACAACCCAAGTTGCTTATTAACGGAGTGCAAATGGGGCTTAAATTTTGGCAAGCATCCGATGCCTTTCGAATCATTACAGATGCGTTTACTCCGAATTACAAGGTGCAAATCGTTGACGCCCGTTTCAAGCTCTGTATTCAGCGGTTACAGAACGATTTGCTTCTGGCTCACGACAAAATGATTCAGGACACTCCCGCTATGTACCCATATTTCCGCTCAGAGATAAAAACAACCTCGATAGCGCAAGGACAATATAGTTTTCACGCAGACGATATATTTCAAGGTAGGGTGCCAAACAAAATCATCATAGGGACGGTTGCGAGCGTTTCATATAACGGAGACTACAAAACAAACCCATTCAACCTGAAACATTACGACTGCAGTTACCTCGGTTTCTTCGTTGATGGCCAATCCGTACCATCGCAACCTTTGCAACCTAATTTTGAAGGAAATCACTTCACCGACTGTTATCAGACCCTCACTTCCTGTAGAAATGATATCAACATCACATACAAAGAGTACAAGCAAGGATACTGCCTATATGTGCTGGATATCGATCCCTACTATTCTTTCAACACAAAAAGAAGAGGTCTTTGCCGTTTGGAAATCAAATTTGCTAAACCTTTACCAGAGAGTGTGACATTGTTGTTGTACGCTACCTTTCCAGAAATACTTACAATCGATAAAGCGAGAAATGTGTATATACAATAAATACGGAGGGAAATAATAAAAAAAAAACCACACACACACAATGACTCATGCCTTCTTTTATACTTTTATTGTATTATTCTGTTAATAAAAATATAAAATCATGCAATTGTCGAGTCGTTATTCAATAAGAAATCCAGTCTATATCTTTCTTTCGTTTCTTCTCTCTAAGTCCCGGAGGAAATAGTGTTAATTTCTTATTCTTCTTTTTCGAGGTATCTTCCCTTTCCTCTCTCTGCTGATCATCTTGTCTCCCAGATAGTTTTTTCAATCGCTCAAACTTTTCGAAAGGCACTAATACATATTTCTCCATTACTGTAATACGGGTTGTAAGTAGGCTGAAGCAATCTTCACCAATGTATGGATAATACGTTGTTTATGTTGGATAGCTTCCTTCTTTTTAACAAACCCCGTGTTACGATCTCCAAGCAAGTAAATAAAGCGTCTCTGCCTCTTTAAGGTGGCTTTTTCCGTAAGTGTCAATCTACCTTTGAACCGGATAATGTTGTACGCAATTTGACTAAGCGCCCTTAGCTGTTGACGGGTAATAGTTTTTAAAAGCGCTTTTCTCTGGTCGGCTGTAGTGTTGGCCACTAAATATAAAAAGTGACGTTGCTGTTTAATTAGTTCTACCATATTGTATTCTTATAAGCTATTTATTTCCATTCTTACGTCAAACGGTACACAATAGGATCTTCGTTGGGAAATATACGAGTCCTTAAACGGTACTTGTCGTCGGAGTAAGGGGACATGTCCACTATGAAATAACCGTGTCTCGTATTAAGGGCATCTTCGTAAGCCTTCATAAACACTCCGGATTTACCGGGATAAAGCTGCCGTCCTAGCACTCCTACTTGAGATATGTCACGAATATTTTTCATAAGCACCAGATACCATGTATTCAAAGCTATAGTTCTGGCATGTTTACCCCCAGGGTATAAGTTTTGTGTGATCATAATCACCGATACTTTTCTGTGATGGCAGCCTTGGGTGAACAGTAACTCCATTTCTTTACTCCGCATGACCTCGTGCATTAGGTCGTCTAAAATGATTAACTTGTGTTTTTTGTCTCTTGTGAAGTCATCCAATTCTTCTGCAGTAGGTAGTCCTTGCTTACTGTCAAAGTTTGGAATGGAACTCTCCATGACATCAAACAAGTCTTGGTGGATACCGTAGCAATAGAGAATATGAGAAGGGGGGTCCCGTCCGTACATGAGGTTTACTTGTTTCAAAAAGCGGTACACCCATTGGGTTTTACCACTACCAGTTTGTCCGCTAATACACATACTAGAACATGGTTCGAATGGAAGAGGGACGGCCATTATTTTTTAAGTCTAGGGTTAGGCAAAGCGTACCCGATACTGCTACTCAAGAGTGATACCCAAAGCTCGGTCGACCCGTTTTGCACTGATAGGTTAATGATGGACGTAATAATAATGATGTACACTATGATCATCTGACAAAAGTAGACAATCTCTGCTTGGGGGACACGGGTGCCCAGTAAATGCCACTTGTCACTATGGCTTTCTTCGTCAGGTTTAGGGAAACGTAAAAACGTTTCTTTTTCGGGAGTTTCTGTCATATTCTTACGTTAGATTAACTCAAAACACAAAAAGAAACTCATTCTTACAATTTTTTATTTATAAGCAATACAATTATCACGTTAACAAATAAAATAAACAACAGTTGGTATCTAGAAAAATAAGCGACACTTTTAAGAAAATGAGTGACACTTTTTTGAAAATGAGTGACACTTTTAGGAAAATGAGTGACACTTTTTGAAACAGACCCTATGGGAATTTACCTGTAAAAGTATAAAAACGTAAAAACGAGTGACACTTTTTGAAAAATGAGTGACACTTTTTGAAAAATGACTAACACCTTTTTTTGAAAAATGATTGACATTGAACAACCCACGAACAAAAAAAAAAAATTACATCAGTCATATCCATATGGTACAGTGTCATAATTGTCTAGTTTCCTTCGCTTTGTATACACCATTTGATAACTTTTCTTTTCTTCTCTATTATACAATTTCCTCTTTCTTTTGTCTCTACATATTTTACATGGGTTGGTTACAACAATATTTGAACTACTTTTTGAATCTGTTACTATAGCTTTCACGGCTTCAAAATTGATTAGTTTGCTATTAGTGTAGTTCAAAGTAAACCCTCTGACCTTACATGTTTCCTCGTTGGTACTGGTCTTATATGCGTAATTCTTTGGACCTCCTGACACAAATTCTACAATATGCTCTCCTTGCTCCAGTTCATCCGTCAACTCACCCAAGTAGTCCCCTAAGGGAGGATCAAACTCTCCGGGTCTACTCACGTAAATGACAGAGTCCGTGTCGTAGTACAACACTCTTTTATTCAACTTTTCGAGCACACTGTACAATTTTAATCGGGCCCAACATGTTGTAAAGGTCGCCAAGTAAATGTTTGTTTCGTTGTCTTCGGGGTGAAAGTCATGTTTATAAATCCACTCTATTTGTATCATATCATTTGAGAGTATATGAAAGTTCAGAGGCTCTTTTGTAGGATCAGAAAATACTTGAAAAAATAAGTTTGCTTGACTCTCGTGATATATTTTGGTTTGACGCATATTGAGTCTCTGTCCAAACTTACCCCAAAAGCTATTGAGACAAAGTTTGGCCAGAGCTCTTTTGCCAGGGTTTTTTACAATGCTGTTTTGATCCAGCAATACACCCTCTTTTTTATGATAATCTTCCATGTATTTTGTCATGTCTTGTTTCGTTTTGACCCAATCAGGAGGGCCACTCGCCTCTTGCTTAAATTTCAAAAACGTGTTGATATACTTGGCGAATAACCCCCCATCACCCGTCTCAGGATTATACTGTGTTGTTTCCTCCCAGTGGTATACTTCATATATTTTTTCTAGTGTGTAACCCAGTCTTAGAGCCGTTTTTATCTCGGGGATGCACCACGTGCCAATTAAAACCCTGTCTTCAGAAGAACATGTACATGAATCTTGATTCTCGGTATCCGCACAGGTACGACATAGAGGAAATTTCAGTTTGCCATTTGATCTATAGGGGAGGACTGGATGATACAGCCCTCTCGGGGGTAATGTCTTTATTTTGGCAATACCAAAATACTCCTCAAGCTTCCCGAAGTCTTTGGTCAAGATTTTGGGGTGACCTACGGGATACCGACAATACTTGTTCACCCAAGGGTACAAACTTGTAAAGTCTACGTATTTGACCTGTTCATGTTCTTTGGTTTTGTAATAGAGTTGACTGGCATTAGTGCGCCCTCCGAAGAAACTCTCTCTTGGATCTAATCGGTCAGCTACATCTAATTGTGCAATGCATTCTTTGAGTTCTTCATTTTCGTCCTTTAATTTTTTGAAGTCATGGTCCCAAATACACACATACTTCATGCCTAATTGCTCGAGGTATGCTTTCTTTTTTAGAGTCAGAGCATACAATTCATTCAGTGATTGATTGGTGAGGGGGTGATACGTGTCCTCTCGTTTGTCTGGGAAACACACAGGGCATCCGTGAAACACACATCCGTGGTACTCGTATGCTGTGTGTGTTTCTTCACAATATCCATCTAATTTGTATCGTGTTCCTGGTATCTTTTTTTCACCTTCATTCAGTGCATGCTGAATGTGTACATGGTCTGTAAGCGCTCGCCACTCTAACCACTGAATTGACACCTTACTGTATTGTTCTTTGTATCCACTGGGAGGAATCTTTGCTATCGGGGTGCTTACAAATTCTTTACCCTTGACTTTCAATTTTGCTGCACTCACCCATTCATCTTTCACCAGTACATACAATACTCCCTCACATAGTTTGGCTGGGATCCATTCATCAGTGTCATACAATTGTACCTTCCACTTTTCTTCTAGAAATTTACTTCTAAACACATTCATGCATACTGATGCAATCGTAACACTGTCGAAAGGATCTACGGCCCCAAACCACCTTTTTTCAGTCTTTCCCTTTCCATTTATGACCTCTTTTTCTTCTCCCGTTGCATTCATTAACAAATATCTAAATTTCAAACATGCTTGTCTCAATATATCAACATCACTTCTACAATATTCTAACATCTCTTTTCTAAAATCAAAAACTTCACACTGTCTCTGTTTCAACCACTCTACTAACTCGCTTCTTTCTTTCTCACCCATGAAATCGTAACCATAATCTTTAGCATCAGGGTAGGGCCCAACATAATTTTGATTCTCTCTGGTATTAAAATAATGTGGGAACCACCCTTTTTTCAATTCATGTAAACCAAATGCTTTGGGTAATGCTGACAGTTTCATGGGTAAGAAGTTAAGACTGTCTATTACCTTGATATGTAAGTCTCGCTCTACTGTCATGTACATTATCTTGGACCCGTTGTAAATAATTTTGTCTGGCCGTAATGACTGATCAACGAGGTACTCTAGCAGAAAGTAACCGTCATAACCTTTCATGTTATGAGCAACCACCTTGCAGTACTCGTGTTGTTCCGTAAATAACCATTGCCCAAACTGTTCAGCAGTATCATGTCCCTGGAAAGTGACTTCTCTAAAGCCACATGTCCCTGGACAAGGTCCCAAATCTTTCTCATCCAGATTTTTTTGACATTTTTTACAACGGCTACCGCATCTCTTACATACTGATTTGGCAGTCAATTCATTGTCAATACATTTTGGGCATACCGAATGAGCTAAGACAAAGTTGGGACGATGCGTAGTTCTACCGCACCATGACGTGTTGCAGTTTTTACACTTAGAACAAGACTTACATACCTGTGATGGTTGACAATCTGCGCATTCTATTTTCTTTTGCGGTATGTATCCATTCTCGCACTCACTCATATCATCCTGACTACACTCAAAATCAAAAAATATATATTTAGGTATAAACTTGTCCTTACATTCTTTCGCTCTTAAATAACACTGATGATCGTCCAACACATACTTTTTACAAGTCTTACAAAAGTATTCCCCACACACATGGTCCTCCTTCTTCCTTATGTCCGTCCTTAGTACCTTGTAACACCTGAAACACCTCCACCACTTTTCACACTGGGAAGGCCCACTGGGTTGACCTTTTCTCCTTCCATTTTTGTGTAAGGGTACTTTCTTGTGTTGTTTGTAACAATCATCTGACCTACAGTCCATGTTACAATCTGTGCACCTCAGAGTCTTGTTCGTTTTAGGGCAGTGGTCCCTCTTGCACACTATACATTTTTCTGCACACTGGTGATATTCCCTATTACTATAGTGTTTGAGACATTTTTCACAAAAATAGGAGTCGCTAAAAAACCCAGTGATGTTTGTTATGGCATGAAAGTGGTCGTCGTCCACCAAGTACACGTAGATACAGGGACGCCCGTCACTGCTAGGACCAGTAATAAATTTATTGCCTAGGCGAGCGCTGATGACCATCACGCGTACTCCTAGGATTTCCTCAAATGCCTCCACATCGTTGAGACTAGCTGTTCGATCTATGGGTACGCCTGCCATCTTACACAGAGCCCTTGCCAGCTGTCCTTGGTGTTTCTTCTTCTTTTTGACAAGGTCGTTATAGTAAGACAAGGGGACTTTTTGATATTCTAAAACCAACTCCAAGCTACTTTTTCCCTGTCTGTTTTTCGTTACCTCCTCCCATTCTTCCTTGGTACACCTCTTTAATTTTGCCCAGCTGACTCCAATGGCCCTTGCCATACACATTTTATCTTCATTCTCAATAGTCACTACCGAGCGTTTTAAATCCAATGAAGTGTTTTCACCTTTAATACGTATGATATGTTTTCGCTTGCCTCCTTTAGGTAGGTCAATGGTCCCTATTATTATATCAAAGGTCTCATCGATCGAAAGTTCCTGGTTACTATTGAGTACCTTTTCGAGGATCTCCATAACTCTATTAGCGTCAAGGGTATCCCACTTCTGTAAAGGGACGACAACAGGGTTGTGCAAAGCATCGTGATATATCACGACACGACCTAGATCATTCCCCTGTAGGTGTCCTCGGGCCTCGTTAAGGGCTGCCTGGATCATGTCATGAAGTCCCTGCCTCACGTCTATTAACCGCTGACCATTGTACCGCTCATCCAATTTTACTTGATATGTTGTATCTATTGCTGCATTTTTGGCATATGTGCGGGTGTCCTTCTTTCTCATTGTGTATTTCAGTTTGTTGTCGTTCTGTAGACCGGAGGGTCCCGCCCGTGGCTCTTCCCCTTCCCCTGTCTGAACAAATGGATCGTCCCAATCACCATCTTCCAAACACAACCTTGCTGTCTCGTTCATATCGTCATCAAAAAGATCGTTCTGTAGACCGGAGGGTCCCGCCCGTGGCTCTTCCCCTCCCCCTGTCTGAACAAATGGATCGTCCCAATCACCATCTTCCAAACACAACCTTGCTGTCTCGTTCATATCGTCATCAAAAAGAAGGGCTTTGACAGCTCCATCAATTTCCTCCTGTATTTGTACATACTCTAGCGATACGACCATGTCCTCCTCGTTAAAAGTAACCGGAGTCTGGATACGTCCACCTAGGGTTTGCAGCACCAAGTCCATTTGTTCTTCGATAAACTCATTATCATATTCCTGTTGTCTCAGCTGGAAAAGTCTAAGTCTTACAGACACGGAATCCTGGATCCCCATGGTCGTTGCAAAGTCCATAAGCTCATCCGGATCCGTATAAGAGTTTATCATAACGTCCATTATTTCAGCCACAGCGTCCATGTTGCTCGATTGAAATCTGAAAACAGAATAGGTATGTTACCGAGTGTGTCTTCTTATATACTCTCCATTAGCCTCGTTTTGAGAAAGAGCTATTTTTAGATATACTAATTTAATACAGGCATACAATATATGAAATCGGGGTAAAAGGCACCCGCTGAAGTCATTTCTTTAGTCAGAAAATGGATTTTATCGTGTTTTAAGTGAAATTTACTTTCGAATTTGATCATAGATGATAAGAACAGCCTCAATGACATTTTATCTAACAAGTTATCTCCAATACCTTCATACCTAATTTGAAAATTTTTATTTCTTGATTTAAAATGAAATATAGCGACAGTAGTATGTAATGTAATATATGAAATCGGGGTAAAAGACATCCGCTGAAGTCATTTCTGTAGTCAGAAAGTGGATTTTGTCGTGTTTTAAACGAAATTTACTTTCGAATTTGATCATAGATGATAAGAACAGGCTCAATGACATTTTATCTAACAAGTGATCTCCAATACCTTTATACCTAATTTGAAAATTTTTATTTCTTGATTTAAAATGAAATATAGCGACAGCAGTATGTAATGTAATATATGGAATCGGGGTAAAAGGCACCCGCTGAAGTCATTTCTGTAGTCAGAAAATGGATTTTGTCGTGTTTTAAACGAAATTCACTTTCGAATTTGATCATAGATGATAAGAACAGGCTCAATGACATTTTATCTGACAAGTGATCTCCAATACCTTTATACTTAATTTGAAAATTTTTATTTCTTGATTTAAAATGAGATATAGCGACAGCAGTATGTAATGTAATATATGGAATCGGGGTAAAAGAAATCAGCTGAAGTCATTTCTGTAGTCAGAAAATGGATTTTGTCGTGTTTTAAACGAAATTTACTTTCGAATTTGATCATAGATGATAAGAACAGGCTCAATGACATTTTATCTGACAAGTGATCTCCAATACCTTTATACCTAATTTGAATTTTTTTATTTCTTGATTTAAAATGAAATATAGCGACAGCAGTATGTAATGTAATATATGAAATCGGGGTAAAAGACACCCGCTGAAGTCATTTCTGTAGTCAGAAAATGGATTTTGTCGTGTTTTAAACGAAATTCACTTTCGAATTTGATCATAGATGATAAGAACAGGCTCAATGACATTTTATCTGACAAGTGATCTCTAATACCTTTATACCTAATTTTTTTTTTTCTTAATTTAAAATGACATACAGCAACACTTGTATGGAATGCAATATATGAAATCGGGGTAAAAGGCATCCGCTAAAGTCATTTCTTTGGTCAAAAAATGGATGTTTTTCTCGCTTTTTAAACGAAATTCATGTTAGAATTTGATCATAGATGATAAGAACATGCTCAATGACATTTTATCTGACAAATTATCTCATATAGAGATAAAAGTTGAAAATCGACGTTCGGTGTAAATTCAAAAAGATTTTATCACTCAAAACTTGATTGCAATTTGTAACATTAGGTAAACAATTGTTACAAATTAGACTTACACGTTCATATATATGCAAAAATTAAAAGCCAGGTGTTTTTCTGCAGATGTTTTAAATTTTTCAAAACGGAAAAGTCACTTTAGATTTAATATCAAACAGTGTCTGGTTGCACAAAAGTAGCACATTGTTAAATCGAGGATTTCGAAAAGAAAAATTGACGAAGTTTGTTTCAGCATATTTATTTCAATTTTGGGCACCTCTTCTTTTTACTGAAACTGAAGGATGGATATTCTAAATTTACTGGAAATTATAGTTATGTTTCATGCGATAGACATTAACCTTATAGAAGCTTTACGTTTTCTTTTAACAACAGGGATAGGACCATTCAAGTGCAAAGAGATGCGAGTCTCTTTATTTCACTTTTCAGGGTCACAATGGGTGAAAGAAGACATCACCTACCAACCACCCAAGTTCACTGATAAACGATGCCAAGTAATGATCTGTAGGGTTAATTCTTTTTTCGATGCTTTAATTGAACAGAACTCCTATGATGCGTTTGTAAAATATAGCAAAGAACTTATAGCTCAATTAATGTTCTGTCTACATACAAGAAGTACAGATAAAAAACAATTACACATTTATTTACACCCTGAAAAAGATTCGAATGATAATGGCTTCACAAAGTATGCTGGTCCTGAATTTAATGAAATACACATTTTTTGTGGCAATATGAACTCAAAAAGACAGTGTGCCGGAACAATTATACACGAGATGGGACATGCAATATTGCCAATTGGGAATGGACATAACAATTTTTGGTTCACAACAACCGCATGTCTCATGGCTGCTGCAAACTTATTTGTCACAAATAGATCAAAAGAAATGCCCGTGGTTTCAATCACGGGATCAAATATACAATAATTCAAGTGTAGGTCAAAATGTGAAATTGTGTTAATACATGTATGTATGTAAAAAGAAAATCCTGTAATTCGCTAAAATAGTGTTTATGTGTGTTTGTGTGGGTGTGTGTCGGGAAAACTGTGTATATGTTTTTATATTGTAAAAAGGAATAGATTACAACGCTTTAAAGGTAGGTCGATTCATATTTTACTATCATATTTACTGCAGATTTTCATTGTGCACATTGAGAACCTTTCTTCTTTCCCCCTGTACGCTTTCATTTTCTCCCCGTTCCGGTTAAATTTTCAGTCTTTTACCTCACTACCGTAAAAACCAGGGTTTGTATGGTAACGAGTTATAAGCGTTTACAAACAAGTGAAGTAAAACGGACTTACCTTTCTATAATCGAGGTTCCAACATCAATGATCTGGAAACGCTGTTACAACAATAAACTTTGTGCCATTTCTAACGCACACAACTTTTACTTTATTACTTAATTGTTTATTGATACCTAGAACCCCTATGTAAAAACTAAATTGCTTTAGAAAATATACTCTTCTTCCAACAGTATATTGCCTGTCAGGAGAATCCAAACACAGCTGAACTGCATTAAGCAAGACAGTTTTACTGAAAAAAAAAGAAACTCCTGTATAGGATATGTTATACAAATGCTTTTCATAAGTATGATCTGATATTAAAATGTTCATTTTGAAAATAACTATCACATAACAGACTCTCACATTCCTCCGAAAATGTACATTCATCTACAAAACGTTTGCCTTTTATATAGTTAACAGACAAAAGCGTTTGATAAAGTGTTTATAAATTCCATGCATTTTTAATGAGAGGCGAATGCTTTGTCTGAATTTCTGCAGACGATTCTATACAATCGCGCCAGACATCACGCATTTTAATCAGCGGAAAGCGACCTATTTTGTAAGAATATCGACATTTTCTCATGCATTTTTAATGAGAGGCGAATGCTTTGTCTGAATTTTTGCAGACGATATTATACAATCGCGCCAGACATCACGCATTTTAATCAGCGGAAAGCGACCTATTTTGTAAGAATATCGACATTTTCTCATGCATTTTTAATGAGAGGCGAATGCTTTGTCTGAATTTTTGCAGACGATATTATACAATCGCGCCAGACATCACGTGGAAGAGTGTCGACATTTCTCAAACATTAAATCATTTTGATATGCGACTCTGTCAGGAGAGTATCGAAAGGTCTCATGAATTATAAAAAAAAAAAATCAGAATTTCTAAGAAAGCTAATGATCAAACCAACAGGGAATTTTATATTATGCCACCGCTATTTGGGGATCGTAGTAAGTTTTTCGCAAACTTTTCCATGTAGAAGCGAGGACCTAAAAGCTGAGCTCTTAAATAGCTAGCGTGCAGGACTTGAGATGGGTCGTGGCTTCGATCCCTGGCTAGGTCGAGGACTGAAAATTGTGAAACCATTTATTTCTCTACCACAGCTGACCGTAATAATGGTTATGTGAGACAGCAGTCAGTGACTTGGAAAGAAAATGATGCCCTGGTAAAAGATACTGCTGGAAAGCATGTATAGGTGCACTGGCCGCAGCGACTTAAGTGCAACAAAAATGTTGAAAACGGCGTTAAACACCATACGATTTTATTCATTAAAGTCAATACAAAACCTAGACTTTGAATGGTAAGGGGGGTAAAAGCGTTCACAGACAAAAGCATTTTTAGTAGAGCAACCTCTTTGAGAGAAAGTTCTCATGCATTTTCAATGGCGAATGCTTTGGCTGAATTTTCGGTTCTATACAATCGGGCGCCGGCCTGATCGGTCAAAACGCGCCAAAACACGCTTGGAATTGTCATCTAGCCTCGGCAGGTGGGAGGCAACGAAAGCCAGACAAAAGGTATGCAAGATTACGTCATATTGCCACAGACAGTCTGACCTCCAACAGACAAAGGCCTCTAACAATAGTCTGAACTGTCAAAGACAAAGGCCTGGCCCCTATAGGGCCGCAGGCAATTTGACCTGCATAGTGCCATAATTACTACTCAGTCGATAAAATAATTGATATGAACTCTATAGCAGACGACAAAATTTTAGACTCGCCTAAATTGAAAGCAAATGCAGACAACAAATTAAATGTTGCTCAAAATATGGGTTTTGTTTGAAAAAGGAAAGAAAATGTTGTGTAAAAAGGAGAAAATGCTGGATACCAGCATTTTCTCCTTTTCCCACAATGTTTTCAAAAGGCTTTACCATGGTCGTTAGAACACGGGGTCATAGAGTAAAAAGTGTCAATTCGAAAAAAGGCATCAGATTTTTGTGAACGTGTGAATTGCAACAAGGTGCGCTAATTTGTTCCTGTAGATTTTTGTGAACGTGTGAATTACAGTACAGTATCTCAATTTATTTCTATTCTTTTTGATGTATTAAGGCCACATGACGTGAATTACAACACAACTTGTCTCTAGTCTCCTTGGTAGGAGCAAAGTTCTGACAAAAGCGGGTTTAGTGCATCTAGTACTGATGCATTATACCAGAGCAAGTCAGCATATAAATCCATTTTGTCTGACAACCGACGGCATCATGAGGTAGACTGGTCCTTTGTTATACAGAAAATTGACCAATAGCAAAAATTTTTAATCCAGGTCAGCCTGCGAGGACTGCGCAGGCTGACCTGGCTCGATACTTTTTTCAGATGCATTTAACCGCCCCTCTACAGGACATGGTACATATAAATGGCTCAGAGTTACATTGTAGGAGTTACACTGTAGGACCCGTAACCTGGAGGTCCAGGGTCAGAGCTTCACTGGGAGCGCTTGGTTTTTCGTGGTAGTGTCCTTGGGCAGGACATTTAGGATGCCTGTTCTAGTTTTAGTGAAATTCAGGACATGCATGCATATTTGATTCGTGATATAACTGAAACAGATCTAATATTGAAAGTGGCGTAAAATACTATTCAATTATATATTAAGACTTTATGGCGAAAGCTACCATAAATTTACTACTCTGGCTGAAAAAAGAAAAATCTTTGAATAGGAAAGAGTCCATAAGCCTTTTTCGGTGTAGCTGTATACGCTTGCTGTAAGGCTTTCTCTTTGTATTAGTCTCTCATGAATAAATAGTAATTTGTGATTGGTTAAAAATGTGGACACGTTTATCCTGCGGGCTTCTTCGGGCCTATTTGCAGGCGAATTCATGGCACCAATATACAAGGTTACTGCCGTTAACCGATGCTCTGCGGTGCTTCCTCACACCTAAGCAAATTGATATGATAGAGATTAATTCGCTTGTTCAAGGCTTCACAGGAGTCGTGAAAACTGGGGGTTTTCAGTTATAGGTTTAGTTCCGAATGAGGAGTAATTTGATTAGATTTTTTGTCAAC
The DNA here is from genome assembly GCA_946811185.2 of Hippopus hippopus. NCBI lineage: Eukaryota > Metazoa > Mollusca > Bivalvia > Cardiida > Cardiidae > Hippopus > Hippopus hippopus. The sequence continues at coordinate 4,073,515 of OX328109.1, forward strand.
GTGTGAATCGCAGTACAGTATTTCAATTGTTTCTGTTGCTTTTCATTTATTAAGTCCACATGACGTGAATTACAGCACACTGTTTCATCTTGTCTCTAGTCCTTCTTCAAACGAGCAATGCTCTGTGAAAAGGGGTTTAGTGCATCTACGTGATGCATTATTCCATGCAAGTCATCATAATTGGCCTGCAACACGCGAAAAGGGGCATTAGGACATTTGCGTAAAACAACACTTTCCGTTTTTATGTAATTTTCTGTTTTGCGCAAGTCTACAGTAGCACAAAATCTAATGTAGTCGTAAAGTGCCGTCTCGGATTAGCCTGCGCGGACTGCGCAGGCTGATCCGAGATGACACTTTACGCAAATGTCCGAATGCCCCTGTTCGCGTGTTGCAAGCCAGTTATTGACCATAAAATGACCCGTGCTCTGGCAAAAGGGGGCTTAATGCATCTCCATTGTACTTGATACCTGCCAAAGTCATCACATAATTATGGATCCATAGGAGCCACTTTTTTCAATAACCGACTTAATCATGGGGTAGATTGGTCCTTTGACAAACAGAAAATTGACTAGTAGCGAAAAGTTTCGGCCCAGGTCAGCCTGCGCGGACTGCGCAGGCTGGCCTGGGTCGATACTTTTCGCAGATGCATGAAGCCCCCTTTTCACAGAGCATGGCTCAAATCTATTTCGTCTGATAACCGACGACATCATGAAGTAGACTGATCCTTTGTTATTCAGAAAATTGAAAAATAGCAAAACGTTTTACCTACTCTAGCCTTTGCGGGCTGCACAGGCTAACCTGGTTCGATCCTTTTTGCAGATGCATTTAACCGCGCTTTGCTCTCATAAATGGCTCAGTGGTAAAGTGTGGGACTCCTAACCTGGAGGCCCAGGGCCAGAGCCTCACTGAAAGCGTTTGATTTTCCTGGGAGTGTCCTTGAGCAAGACAATTCAGAGGCCCATTCTAGTTTTAGTGAAACCAAAGACATACATGACTATGTGAGTCGTTGCCGTGATAAAACTGAAATAATATTGAAAGTGGCTTAAAATACCCTCACTTATACATTAAGACTCAATGACGAAAGCTACTATGAACTAACTGCTCTGGCGTTTTTTTTTTCCAGAATCGGTAGTAGTGTATTTATAAGCCTATTTTAACGTATAAGCTTGCATTTTGTCTCTCTCTTTGTATTAGTCTCGCATGAATGAATAGTAATTTGTGATTGGTTAAAAACATTGACATATTTATTCTGCGGGCCTCTTTGGGCCTATTTGCGGGCCCATTTATGTCAGCAATATACAGGGCTTACTGCCGTTAATTAATACTCCGCTGCGCTTCCTCACACCCAAGCAAAATGATATGATAGAGATTAATTTGTTCGTTCGAGGCTTCACAGGGGTCGTGAAAACACGGGATGTAAGTTAAAGGTTTAGTTTTAAATGGGTAGAAATTTAATTAGATTTTTGTCAGCGTGCAAATTGGGATACAGTGTTGCAATTTGTTTTTATTGTTTTTCATTTATTAAGTCCACATGATGTGAATTACACATCATGTGTTTGTTTGACAACCGACTGAATCATGAGGTAGACTGGTTCTTTGATATGCAGAAAAATGGCCAATTGCAAAAAGTTTCGATCCACTCCAGCCTACGCAAACTGGACAGCTTGGCCAGGTTCGATACTTCTTGCTGAATACGGTCCCTGTATTTTGTTATACAACTAGAAGTTACACGTAATCACATCAGATGTTCATTACTTTTCTTTGAAATTCTTATTCTGTGCGTAACAAGGTCTCTTGACCCTTAGGCTAATAAGCGCAACTGAGAGACCTTTTGCGGACAGTGTAGATCAAGATCAGACTGCACAGAACGTGCAGTCTGATCTTGGAACTACACTGTCCGATGAGGAGATATCATTCACCCAAAAAATACATATAACATTGCAAAACTTGGATTTTTACTATCGGCTTGAAACTTTCATTTCACTTATAAGGCAAGATATAGCGTTAACAAACAAACTGTTACGTGAAAGACTGCCGACATCTGCTTAAACAACGTGATACCTGTTCACTTGGTGTCCAGGGGTGGTCCTTACTGCCACTATGGGTATCTGCAAACAATAAATACCGGGGCTCTTGAAAAGGGATTTTAACCTTTTACCACACCATTCCGATTTTTGACGACCCTGAAATAGAAGGCTTTTTAAAACATTGTGGAAAAATGCTGTTTTTTTTTAACCCTAGTATCAAAGACAGAAATCATCAATTGAGCTGCGTTTAATATGTTCAATATTGGGTCCTTTAAAAGTATTATAAGCCTTTTTTAACACAATCCCGAGCTTAAAAAACCCTGAGGAAGAAGACTTTTGAAAACATTGTGTAAAAAAAGGAGAAAATGCTTGTAGCCAGCATTTTCTCCTTTTTCCATCATTTTTCCCCCCATATCAAAGACAGAAATTATTGTTTGAGCTACATTTTATTTGTCGTCTACAAATGCTTTCAATTTGGCCACTTCCAATATTTTGTCGTTTGGTATAGTAAAGGGTTAAAGATACCTCTGTACTCGTTTTAATCTAGTTTTTAACCCATGTTATCCTTATTTTGTCAAACTATAATCATTCTTGTATCTCCATGCAAAGTCTTACCCCTGAGGGCTGCAAGATTGCATTGGTTACGATGGAAAGAAAATGTATTGCATTATCTGGAGGCCACCAAAGAAATCACTGTTGTCGTTTCCGGTTTTAAATCAAGGACAATCCCGTGAGTTTTTCTCCTACACCATGTATATCGGTAATTTATCCATGTTTTACAGCTGACTAAATTCTGAACCATTCTACAGTCTATCAAGCTTTAACAGCGTTTCATCTCTCTGGCTGTAAGGATGTATCTTTAATGCATTTTCAAAATGCGTTATACCAAGCATGCTTTTACGTAATATGGATTCATTTTATATATAAATATATAAAAAACTGGGTGAACCATGTGGTAGCATGGTCCTTTGGCATGCAGAAAATTCACCAATAGCAAAAAGTTTCGACCTAGGTCAGCCTGCGCGGACTGCGCAGGCTGACCTGGTCGATACTTTTTGCAGATGCATCAAACAGCCTTTTCTCAAAGTATGAATAAAATGAAAGCACATGCAAAACACTGTAGTACCACAAAGCGCAGCGGTCCAGTTGTTTCAAGCGCTGTCAACTAGTTATGCAATCCTGTGAAGTTGTGCATGTTTGCTCTCGTCCCGTATTGGGCGTACTGCGCAGCCTGACCTGGTCAATACTTTTTGTAGATGCATTTAGCAGCCTTTTCACAAAGTATGAGTCAAACGAAAGCATATACAAAACACTCTTGCACCACAGAGCACAGCGGTCCGTAGTGTAAAGCGCTGTCAAGTTGTTATGAAATCTTGTGAAGCTGTGCATGTATGCTCTTATCCCGTCTCTTGCACGGACTGTGCAGCTTGACCTGGTCAATACTTTTTGCAAATGCATCAAACAGACTTTTCACAAAGTATGACTCAAATGAAAGCACATGCAAAACACTCTAGTACCACACGGCACAGCAGCCCAGAAGTGTCAAGCTAGTTCTGCACCATGTTATGTACCACAAAGCATAGCGGTCCATTAGTGTAAAGCGCAGTCAAGTTGCTACACAATCTTTTGAAGTTGAACATGTGTGCTCTTGTCCCATCTCTTGCACGAACTGCCCAGCCTGACCCGGTCGATACGTTTTGCAGATGCATAACACCACTTTTCCACAGAGTATACCTATGGTTCAAATGGAAGCACATGCAAAACACTCGAGTACCACAGAACACAGCGGTCCAGAAGTGTAAACCGCGGTCAAGTAGTTATGCAATCTTGTCAAGTTGTACATGTATGCTCTTGTCCCGTCTCTTGCGCGGACTGCGCAGGCTGACCTGGTCGATACTTTTAGCAGATGCTTTGAACCAGCTTTTTACAGGGTATACCTATGGCTCAAATGAAAGCACTTACAAAACACTGCAGTACCACAGAACACAGCGGTCTATTAGTGTCAAGCGCAGTCAAGTTGTTATGCAATCTTGTTAAGCTTTGCATGTGTGCTCTTCTCCAGTCTTTTGCACGGACTGCGCAGCCTGACCTGGTCAATACGTTTTGCAGATGCATAAAACAGCCTCTTCAAAAAGTATGACTCAAATGAAAGCACGTGCAAAACATTCGAATACCACAGAACACAGCGGTCTATTAGTGTCAAGCGCTGTCAAGTAGTCATGCAATCTTGTGAAGTCGTGCATGTATGCTCTTCTCCCATACAAGCAATTCTCATTCATGCTTTTTTTTCAAGTTGATTTTAACTATCCTCTCCTTTCAACCCTTTCCCTGCTGAATAAGTGAAGTGTAACTTTCAAGCTGATAGTAAAAAAACAAATATTGCAAAGTCATTTTGGCAGAAAATATCTCATCCTCGGACAGTGTAGATCCAAGATCAGACTGCACAGAATGTGCAGTCTGATCTTGGATCTAAACTGTCCGCAAAAGGTACTCGAGTCGCGCTTAGTAGCCACACGGTTAAGTTTCTACCTAAAGGCAAAATTTTAGATGTGTCTAAATTGAAAGCATTTTTAGACGACAACATAAATGTGGTCCAAATGATAGGCGTCATCTATGAAAGGGCAGAAAAAACTGTGGGAAAAGGAGAAAATACTGGTTGCCCGCATTTTCTCCTTTCTCCTTAATGTTTTAAAATGCCTTTTCCTGAAGGTCGTTAAAACTCAGGACTTTGTGATAAAGAATTAAAACTTCCAGCGCCAAATCTCGAGCGCTTGGGACAGTTGGAAAAAAATACAAGCCCCTGAGACTCAAAGTTTTATGTGAACGGCTTGACCTTCTGTGCAGTCTGATCTTAATCTATGCCTACCCCAAAAGTCCGTTCTTTGCCAGTGACGCTAAAAGGGTAGAGCACGATTCTAACTTGACAACGCCTCTTTTTATACATTTTTTTTTTAAATTTCAAACGGCCTGATTGATAAAAACATTATGAAATGACCACTTATGTCACGTCGTAGAGGTATGCCCGAGACATCTGAAAGCAGGTCATTTGGTGTTTCGTGCACCAAAATTTATTTATTGAAATTGCTTTTTTTATCTTCGCCACCGGTTGCCCTTACAGGTGACGCCCCCCCCCCCCCCCCCCCCCCCCCTGGAGGCTGTTAGTTATGTTACGTGGGATATATTTACATTCTCCACCACTTGCCATACGGGCGAGGCCCCCCCTCCCCGGAAAACTTAGTTTAGTTTTGGGTGCAAGATACAGGACGAAACCCATCCTAAGTTATGCCTGGTTCTTTAACGAGCTCGATGTATAGCATCCAAAATCTATGTTCTCATAATGCTTTTTTTATGCTGAAAATGTATTGATCAAGGAGCACAGACAAGGCCATCTTTCAAAGTTGCAAAAGTACTCAAAGACTAAGGTAACATTAAAGTTAGGTTTTGGCCACCGCTCTCGTTCAGGAATGGAATAACATTCCTGATGCAATGATTTTACGTTATGTAAGGTCTATGCGACGTCGAATAATTGCCTGTATCGACAGCAGAGGTGGCCATACAAGATATTGATTGAAAAATTACAAGAACTTTAAGAAAAACCTAACTTTAATGTTACCTTAGTCTTGGTTTTAGTACCACCTTCATTTAAACTGCAAAAACCTAACTTAAACTTTCTGTTAGTCAAAATCTGATTTCTACAGACTCAGAACTAAATTATGATACCAAATTTGTTGGTCTTCAGTAAAACATGCGACGAGAAATAAAAGAAAATTAAGTGCACACTTATTTATGGAACTGAGTATATTATAGAGGTTTGGCTGTGACCGAAATCGTTAGTCGAAATTTCTCGAGTCACCGAGGTTTGACTGTAAAACGATTGAAAAACAGCATGGGACTGATAAATAATGTTATCTTGCGACGCGTCTAAGAAACAAAAAAAAAAAATAGCGAGCAGTATACGACCTATATCATCATTATATGAAGTTCAGTCCTGTATATGGAGCATTAGTGATACTTCAGATTGTTTTTATTTATAATCATACTAGTGTCGAAGAAGGTGAGTGAGTGAGTATTCTTTTGTATTCATTTTGATTATTATTGAATTAATCTTATTAGAATGTTATTACATATATGCCATGCTGTGGCAAGAGGGGGTTTAAGGTATATCCGTGACGCATTACAAACAAGTCATCATATAGTTATGGATCCATAATGCTATATATAATTGTTTAGCCAGGTCATTCTTAAAGTAAACTGGTCCTTTGACATACAGAAAACTTAGAAATAGCAAAATGTTTTCCACCCAGGCCAGCCTGGGTCGATACTTTTCGCAGATGCATTAAACCACCCTTTTCACAGAGGATGGCTCATATGCAGATTGCGGATTTTAATGTGTTGTTTGTGTTTGTTTGTTTTATTGTTTTCGGTATTTAAATGTCAGTTTTCGCAGAGTGCCTTAGTGTTTTAGTTCTGATAGTTTTTCTGTTCGAATATAGCAATAAAAAAACATGGTCCTTCATTTAAGACGTTCAAGTTCAAGTTGTAACCCTTTTGGTCGAAGATGGCCCCGTCTCGGGGATCAAATAATTGTTCTATATTCTTAATCCTCCAGTCTACTTCTGGGCCAGTATTCACCTATCGGTAATTTCATTCTGAGTCTAATTCTAGCTGTAGAAAGTAACACAGCTTTTAATTGGCTAAACTATTTGGTTTAGTCAATCAGAAGTTGACTTTCAGAATTAGAGAATTCTTGAGAATAAGACCAAGAATCTCATCAAGAATGCTTGGTGAATAAGTACCCGGGAGAGCTGGCTTTTTGCTAAAAAGTGTCATGGGATGGTCCTTTATCAAAGGTATTTAAGTCGTGCCCTTGTGGTCAAGGATGGCGTCGCCCCAAGGGGACTAGTTGTCAAATATTTTACATATGATGACTCTAGAATTTTCTTTTTTTTATTAAACCTTCTTGTCTAAAGCATCAAGGTATGGACTGTTGATATTTCATATGCAGCATTATAGGATGGCATTTTAGTAAAGGTGTGCACCTTGGGTCAAAGATGGCCCTTGCCGCGGACTAGCGTCTTTTACATAGAGTTATATGGGACTTTTTTTAATCTCCAAGGCATTAAGTGACGATATTTCGTATGAAGCATCGTAAAACATTATTGTATCAAACTTGCTTAAATTGTGTCACAAGGGCATAAGTGATAATATTTCTTATTGAGCATCGTAAAACGTTTAAGTACTAACCTAGCTCAAACTGTGTCCCGAAATGTTAGTTGCATCGTTAAGTCAGCTAGCAAGTATAGTCGCTGATTTGTGGTTTTGATAGTCGCAGTTTCGAATCTCAGTAACAATGAAAACTTTTTAGGTGTAAAGGTAAAATCAAATTTTATAGCTTTTGAAGTGATTATTTATCACTGAAAGACTGTTGAAAACATTGTGGGAAAAGAAGAAAATGCTGGTTACCAGCATTTTCTTCTTTACCCACAATGCTTTCTTTAAGTACTGTCATTGACAAAATTCCGTCAAATGTATATACTTTTTGCAGATGCATTAAACCTGCTTTTAAAGAGCATTGATCGTGTTATTTCTTTGCGAGCCTGTATAAACTGGTCGTTAAGGTAGTACCATTCTAATGAAAAACAGCTATTTCCACAATAATATTATCCTAAAAATTTTGCTATGATTAAAAATGAGTATTATTGTAATACTTTGACCGAGCCACTTTTTCCATTTTTTCCTTCTTAGAATTATCATTTATAAATCTAAAGCCACTCTATTCTCATTACAAAGGGAGATAATAATTACCTCCCTTTTCAGAAAACTAACAAAAATATCATCAAATAATTTCAAGATAGACAACAAATGAATTTCTGGTCGGTTAGAAATGAGCAAAAATATTATATCAGTATCAACTAATAAGAAATTTTATTCCATGTTGCACTAGAAGCGTTAGGATGGTAATACCTTAAAAGTAAGAACAGAGCTGTATTTTTATATCGTTTAAATAGCGGATATCGTCGTTTAGCAATACGTAACTCCGTACTCTATCTTTATGACATCAAATATTACGTCACCATAGTCCTTTTTTCACATACACCTCTCTTTCGTATTTATAGATTATTTGCTTGCTAAATTCATTGTTTTATCAGTTTTGAACGATTATAAAACTCAGAATAGTTCCCTTTAACCCTTTACTATCCAATTCCGAATTTTAACGGCCCTAAAGGAAGAGGACTTTTGAAAACATTGTGGGAAAAGGAGAAAATGCTGGTAACCAGCATTTTCTCCTTTTACCACAATGCTATCTTCCCTTAAAAGATGCTAATATTTGAAATATTTAGTTTTTCCCTATCTATTCATTTGATATGGTGTAAATAAGCGCCCTTGGTGTCGATAAGCTTCTATATCGGTGTCAAAAATGTGTCTGAAAATAGACCTGCAGGGGTCCGCAGAATAAACATAACCACATTTTTGACCAATCGCAAATAAGCATCTATTTATTCATTCACATCTATAAATAACAAGAAGTAGGTCAAACGCCAGCGCATTCAACTACGCCGAAATAGATGATTTCTCGACTTCTTTGTCGGGCGAACGAGCTACTGCCCTTGAACTAGATAGTCACACCCTTTGCTTTTTTGAAATAGATAAACGTTTCTTTGAGATAAAAAAAAAAATCATATGAATCATGGTATGTAAAAATAGAGTTGAATGCATTTGCAAAAAGTTTCGACCCAGGTCAGCCTGCGCGTTCCGCGCAGGCTGACCTGGGTCGAAACTTTTTGCTATTGGTCAATTTTTCTGCGTGTCAATGGACCAGTCTCCCTCATGATTTAACTGTTTTTTAGACAAAATGGATTTTATGGATCCTTAGTGATATGATGACTTGCTTGGTATAATGGATCACGGATATTCATTAAACCCCCTTTTGCCAAAGCGTGGCATACGTCAATTGTCATATAAGAGTTGTTATGTCCTGGGAGTCTCCAGACAAGCCTTACAGTGTAGATACAGAACCGTTTAGTGCTATTTGATCTTAGACTTAGATATACCACCCGAGGTGGCTTGACCAACCCTCAAAGCGCAATTGGTAGAGCGCAAGACTCGTGAACGTGATGTTTCAGGTCACTGGAGGGTGTGGGTTCGATTCCCACGGCTGGTCATCTAAAAATACTAATAGTCTTTCGGATGGGACATTAAACCGAGGTCCCGTGTGAGGGTGCTATACACCAAGCACGTTAAAGAACCAGGCGTAACTTAGGATGGGTTTCGCCCTGTATTTGCACCTTCCCCCCTAACAATACTAAGAGCCTTCAGGGGGCGTCGCCCATATGGGCAACCGGTGGCGACGATAAATAAAAGCAAATTCAATCAAGGTGACATCAAGGATACAAAAGTTTATTTATGGTTTTTGTTTACATCCTTTGCAAAGATAAGTTATTTACACTTGACATATTTTTGTTTCCTTGAGCCCTACATGAAAATAACCTTGTTCAAGGAAATTCTTATCATGCCGGAAGCAACAGGAAATATTTTTTGATATCGAAGGTGTCAAAATATCAAACAGATGAACCACTCGAGCGCGGCTAGTCATGTTGAAACAAGAAAACAACAAAAGTATTTATGTATTACGAAGCCTGATTGATAAGCTGTAAGCCTGAGATATAACGATTTGACTTTTGGCGGACATATTGCAATTTTTGTCAGCTTAATTCCCTTCAGTATTTATACACTTTTCCAGCAATATTTAAAGGCCTCAGTGCCTTTTTTTTTAAAGAACTCATTCTCTCGACCATTCAAATAGTCCAACACTGCACGTATGATGTTATCACCAGAAACTGGTTACCGGAAATGAAATTTTTAAACAATGTATCAATCTAAGAAAGTTTACATTAGTTCAAACTGAATGTATTTGAAACATGCTCTGTGAAAAGGGGGCTTCATGCATCTGCGAAAAGTATCGACCCAGGCCAGCCTGCGCAGTCCGCGCAGGCTGACCTGGGCCGAAATTTTTCGCTACTAGTCAATTTTCTGTTTGTCAAAGGACCAATATACCCTATGATTAAGTCGGTTATTGAAAAAAGTGGCTCCTTTGGATCCATAATTATGTGATGACTTTGGCAGGTATCAAGTATAACGGAGATGCATTAAGCCCCCTTTTGCCAGAGCACGGCTCATTTGTAAATGCGAAATTCATTTGGAATCAAATGATCGGATTTGTCTATTAAAGGATGAAAAATATCGTTGGAAAATGGAGAAAATGCTGCCATGGTTACCACCATGTAGCATAATTCAGACACTTGATTGGCGCCAGTATTATTGAGACCAAATACAGAAAGTTAGGAGAGAAATTCTCTGTCTTGTAAAAAAAAAGAAGAAAGAATGTTCAAAGGCGTCAGGATTGATTAAAGCCCTATGCCCTCTTCATTCATTCTATTCATTTAAACAATCAACAAGAAAGAGTGAAAAAAAATCTATTAAATGGGAAATAGCAAACAGATAGGGTCCATTTTTTTTACGGAGATTCCTCCACAAAAATAACCCACGTCAAAAATAGAAGCAGAGAGATGCGCGTGCATAGTAGCAAGTAAACAGAGTATCAAAGATGGTGTTAGCAAGAACCATCGAACCGAGAAATTGAAATACTTCAGAGTAAATATTATGTTATGTGTGCAATTGTGCAGTATGTAAATTACCTCATACATCATTATCATATTTCGTGTCTTGCCTCGAAATATGCATAAAGGAGATTTCCATACTTATCCTTTTAATTAAAGCTTTAGTGAAGAAAACAAAGTTCTTGTGTCTTTTCTGAGCCTTTTGTCTTCTTATTTAACGGCTTGCTTTAATTTCTTCACCCAGTCTTTTTCGCGAAAGAGGGCGTAGGACTTTAGGAAATATGAAAGTAGAAAGTTAAGGATCTATGTTTTAGGCCGAACGTTTTGGTAGACCGTATAACACTTGTTAACTTTTCCTAATATAATTAACTCATAGGATGCTAATCGCGAATCGAGACGTTTTTGAGGATAGTGTAGATCAAGATCAGACTGCACAAAATGTGCAGTCTGATCTTGGATCTACACTGTCCCATACGGTATTTTTTCCCGGTGTTTAGAAATGTCGATCTGTCACAACGATTTTTTCCAGTGCAATACAACGAATATTTCTTATGCATTAAGTAAGATATGATTTGTTGAGAATGTTACACTCATGCACATTTTACTTTTTCTTTCATCTCACGTGACATTGAAAAAAAAAAAAGATAAAAACGAGACCTCTTCGAGGTTTTTGTGGTTTTGACAATGACTCGTTAGATAAAAAACAGAAATATATGACGATATTTATCAAATCTTATTATATCGGTTAGATATGACATTTATTAAATATGTCTTTTTTCCAAACATTACTATTCTGTGCACGTAATAGACGTGTCAGTGTGACAGGTTAATTGTTTTTTGTTTCAGTGACGCCATCACGTGGAGAAAAGGCACGTGCAAAATACAGAAAAAAAAATATATGGCCCAGTTTTAGGTTTTTCCATAATTTTTCATTTACATTGTCATTTTTCTTCCTAGACAGAGAGGTCGAATGTAGAAAAATCGGTGAACTCGTTGAGCCAAAATGATCTTATTTTGTATACTTATGTACACGTACCATGCTCTGTGAAAAGGGGGTTTAATGCCTTTGCAAAAAGTATCGACCCAGGTCAGCCTGCGCAGTCCGCGCAGGCTGACCTGTGTTGAAACCTTTTGCTTTTGGTTATTTTTCCGCATGTCCAAGGACCATTCTACTTTGGGATTGAGCCGGTCGTTAGACAATGTGAAATTTATGGTTCAATGACTATGTGATGACGTCCTTGGTGTAATGCACCACGGAGATGCATTAAACACCCTTTTACCAGGGCATGGTTCAAATGTGTCTGTTTGTATTCTATGTCTATATAGATCTATGTGGATGTAATCAACAAATGAGCCATGCTCTGTGAAAAGGGGGGTTAATGCATCTGCGAAAAGTATCGATCCAGGTCAGCCTGCGCAGTCCGCGCAGGCTGACCTGGGCCGAAACTTTTCGCTATTGGTCAATTTTCTGTTTGTCAAAGGACCAATCTACCTCATGATTAAGTCGGTTATTAAAAAAAGTGGCTTCTATGGATCCAAAATTATGTGATGACTTGGGCTAGTATCGTGTATAACGGAGATGCATTAAGCCCCCTTTTGCCAGAGCACGGCTTAACATGTTCATTCTCTGTCTGTCTGTCTGACTGTCTGCATGACAAAGGACTAGCCTAGCTCATGATTTGGTCGGTTGTTAAACAAAATGGATTTTGTGGGTCCCTCTTAATGCGATCACTTGTTTTGCCAGAACGTGATTCATATAAGCCATTCTCTGGCAAAAAGGGATCAAACGGATCTCCGTGATGCAATATACCAAGCAAGTCATCCCATGATTTGGGATCCATAAAATCCTTGTAGTCTCACGACTGATTAAATCTTGAGGAAGAGTGGTCCTTAAACACATATAAAATTTACCGATAGCAAAACGTTTCGACCCATGTCAGCCTGTGCGGATTGCGCAGGCTGACATGGGTCGATACTTTTTGTAGATGCATTAGGCCCCCTTTTCACGGAGCATGACTCATTTATGTATATTTTCAGAGCGATGGCTCAACCTCAGTGTTCATATATATCCCAGAATGGGTCAACTGAATTCACATTATGTGCAATGAGCTGCTGTACAGGCGAAATCAAGGCTGAAAATGAAGCTTGCTGCGAGTGAGTACAATTTACAAGTCTCTATATAACACTTATGATCGTCAGTCCGTTGGAGTTATCGTTCTTTTAGCGCCTTTATGTACATTTCCTAGGTTTGCCGTCCAATGGAGTTATCGTTCTTTGAGCGCTGTTGTTCAGATTTTCTAGGCTTCTCCTCCAATGGAGTTATCGTTCTTTGAGCGCTTTTGTTCAGATTTCCTAGGCTTCTAGTCCAATGGAGTTATCGTTCTTTGAACGCTTTGGTACACATTTCTTGTGTTTTCGTCCAACGGAGTTATCATTCTTTGAGAACTTTTGTACACATTTCTATGGGTCATGTCCAATGGAATTATCTTTAGTTAAGCACATATTTCCTAGGTTTCCGTTCCGAGTTGTCGTGCTTTGAGTACTTTTGCCCATATTTCTTTAATTTTTTACACATTTTCAAGTTACCGACCCATGGAGTAATCGTTCTTTGAGCACTTTTGCTGCCACGATATACCTAAAATAATGTTAAAAACGGCGTTTTCATTTTTACTTAACTACATAATTCTAGACTGTTCCGAATTGAAAGCATCTGCAGATGTCAAATCAAAAGTGGATCTAATATTGAAATTTGCCCTTAAAAGAGTAGAAAACATTGCGGGAAAAGGAGAAAATGCTGGTAACCAGCATTTTCTCCTTTTCCCACGATGTTTTCAAAAGCCGTCTACTCCATAGTCGTTAAGACATAGGCCTTTTTTTTTGTAATTTCAGGTTGAACGATATCACAAGCGTGTATCTAGGGGCGAGTATAATAACAGTATCATTGGTTGGATTTTTGTGCCTCTGTTTGGCCTGTATTTGCTTCAAAGAAAAAATCTTCAAAAAATACGACTCACAAGTTTTTACCATGTACAGAGAGGCGTGGAGTTATTCTCAAAGTAAGTCCATTGACACCTGTGTTTCCGTCCATCTGCCAGTCTGTCCATCTCTCTTTCTCGATCTGTCTCTCTCTCTCTGTCTCTCTCTTTCTCTTTGTCCTCTCTCTCTTTCTCTCCCTCTCTCTCCCTCTCTCTCTCCCTCTCTTTCTGTCTGTCTGTCTGTCTGTCTGTCTCTCTTTCTGTGTCTCTCTGTCAGTGTGTCTGTCTTTCTGTCTTTCTGTCTGTGTCTCTGTCTGTGTCTCTGTCTCTCTCTCCCTCTCTCTGTCGCTCTGTCTCTCTCTGTCTGTCTCTCTCTGTCTCTGTCTCTCTCTCTCTCTCTCTCTCTTTACTGCCTGAATTATACCACGTGACCTCACGTAATAAAGGTAATTGAATCATGCTCTGTGAAAAGGTAGTTTAAGGCAGTTATCGACTCAAACCTGCGCAGTCTGAAAAAAACAAATATTCTATTTATTTCATGCTTTTAACCCTTTCTGAGCGGAACTTAATCAAAATCCAGTACGGTTCTTTCCGGTTATTCCCCTTGGCGTACCCCCTTTGCATAGCAATGCATTACGATATTACGTCAAGCGCGAGAAATGTAAGGTAAATTACGTCATATTACCATCTGGTTGTCAGGCACGCGCATTTTACCTAGGTAACTAGTGCGCGGGAACAACTGTTTCCGCCTTCAATTGAAGAGTAAGAATATAAAATTCGGTATTTTCACTGGTCGTTACCATGAAATATCGAAAAATATTTCACCGTTATTTCTCGATAACCTACCGGTAAGCATGAAATAATATTTGATAACTTGCTCGGTTTAATGCATCACGATTGAGCATTAAATCCCCCTTTTCCAGAGCCTCGCTCATTTATTTCCTCATTTCTCTCATTCACAGCAGCGACAGTAGATCTCGTTGAACCGAAAGGGCCGCCTGCCTACGAAACATTAGACTTTCCGCCACCATACATACTTGTGGGCGAAACAACAAGTTTTAGTACACGTGTACCGGAAACAAAATCTTTCGCCATCCCGGACACACCCCCACCTGCTTATACGGAATATATAGATATAGAAGACGATGTTATTTGACAGATATATTTTAGCATGTGTTGTGAGAAAAACAGTCAATTAAATTTAGTGAGATAAAAAAATTAGAACACGTGTACCGGAAACAAAACTTTCGTCAACCCGGACACGCCTCCACCAGCCTATACAGAATAATCAAAAATAGATGGCGATATTGATTGACAGATATGTCTTAGCATGTATTCGTAAAAAAAATAAACAGTCAATCAAATTTTGTGAGACAACAATTTTTGGTACACGTGTACCGGAAACAAAAACTTTCACCATCCCGGACAAGCCCACACAAGCCTATTCGGAATATACAAAATTGGAAGGAGATATTGATCCACAGAAATGTTTTAGCATGTATTTCTTAGAATGACAGTCAATTAAATTAAATGGGACAGCAAAATTTTGTACACGTGACCGGAAACGGAATTTTCGCCATCTTGGACACGCCCCATCCGCCTTAACGGAACATGCAGTATTAGAGGATGACAGTGATTGAAGGAAATAGTTTAGTGTTTATTAAAGCCAATTTAATCAATTGCTGACAACTAAATAAATGTATAACAGTTCAAATGATAGTATTTGGTCTAAAAGGGTAGGAAAAATTCGGTAACTGAAGAAATTGCTGGATATTGTTCTCCCATAATGATTTTAGCTAGTATCACAAAACCCCGAGTTTTAACGATCCCAATTAGTCGCACTCCAACTGTGAAAAGGGCTTTAGAAAAACCATTGACGTGTAGGTAAACATGATATTTCTTTTTCGTAAAAGCCGGCACCAAGTGAGATATTACTTAACGTTTGCAGACAGTGTAGCCCCACAATCACATTGAAGAGAAGGTGCAGTCTGATAATAAGCTTAGTCTGATTCTAAATTAGAAAGTAACATAATTTCTGTTTAGCTAAACCGTTTTGGTTTCAGAAATTGTGTTACTTATGAATCTAGAATTCGCTCAATAACCACTCAAAAGTGGAAGCAAGTACGATTCCAAGAGATGACAGGGGTATATGGCCGTGGTGAATTTTCAGTGTTTTGTTACGATCAAGGCTGAATCTAAACGTTTTCTCTTATTGTATGTACGTCTTTATTCAAGTTTTGGACCGTGTGACGCCTGACTTTATTTATAGCTGTGTCTGGAAGATTTAAAGTCACAACACTCTTCTCTGTGTGATTTATTACAATATTTTATTATTCACGTGATGATGACTTACCATTTAGAAATGAATTTCTATGGTTTGTAGCATAGTACGTTTTGAAGATATCGTGACAGAAAGAAAACGTGCAGACTGACCCTGAGTCTACCACGAACTTTTACCTTGAACATTTCAACCGATGACAAAATTTTGGAGTATTCAACACTGAAAGAATTTGCAGAGGGCAAATTAAATCTGGTTCGAATGATGTGATTTGTCTTTGAAAAAACAGAAAACATTGTGGGAAAAAAGGAGAAAAAAATACTGGTCACCAGCATTTTCTCCTTTTCCTGTTATTTAAAAAAGAACTGTTATTTCGGGTCGGATTTGGTATAGGGATAAACTGAATTACTTCAACAGACATTTCAATTCTTTACCAGACGACAAAATTTAAGACTGGTCCAAAATGAAAGCGTTTGCAGACGACAAATTAAATGTTGCACAAATTGTGAAATTTGTCATTGAAAAGATAGAAAACATTATGGGAAAAGGAGAAAATGCTGGTTACCAGCAATTTCTCCTTTTCCCACAATGTTCTCAAAAGCCCTTTTCCATGGGGTTGTTAAAACTTACGATTGTGTATAAGGGGTTTTAAGTGTTCATTTTTCTGCATCTAAACATGTTCATAATGATTGTGTTTGTCTCGTGTTAATCATTATTGTGAATATTAAATACTTGTTAATAAAAAAAGCCAAAATTTTATAAAGCGTTTTCTCAATCGTTACATGTATGTTTTGTTGGTGTTGTTGTTGTTGCTGCTGCTGAGTATGTTGTTGTTGTTGATGTTATTGTCTATAGATGAAATGTTATTTAATTGAGAGTAATGGCTAAATGTACGAGCGTATCCAACCGTTCTTTGTTACGCTGATGTCACTAGATACGGAATAACTTGTAGTAATTTATGTTGTGGCCTTAACTACTATGAAATTGCAATACATAGAGGATAATCAACTGGTTGTGTGTGATATTAAAAATCTGTCACTCGAATGGGGTGTGATGCGGTTGAAAAAACGAGTCCGAAGGACGATTTTTTTTTTAACCGCATCAAAACCTAATTCGAGTGATAGATTTTTAATATCACACACAACCAATTGAATATCCTATTTATTATATTTCTAATTCACCTGTTTATATTCTAATAATTATCAAGAATGGTACGATATGAGCTATAGAGGAAAAAGTAGTTTCGGCAAACATTCTAAAACCATATCGTCGGTAGTGATAATACCATAATTATCATCACTAGTGGTGTTATTCACTGTAAAATCTCAATAATTCACTGGTAGGAATATATCAAAATTCACTTTTTGTACAGACTCAAAATATTCATTTAATCTTTGTAGTACTGAACTCTAGGTTGCTGAGCGCTACTCTGTGAACTTATTCGGACAGTGTAGATCAAGATCAGACAGTACCGATTTTTGGATCTTCACTGTCCGATACGGTGATAGTACTCCGTCGAAAAGAGCTTTGAAATTGTAATAAATAGGATTTCTACAATCTACTGGAAATTTTGCTATCATTTTTTAGTAGTTAGAACCCTTAACCAAACGTTCCTATGCTTTACCGACCCTTAACTCAAATTCTAACACTGTCAGCAAAAAAGTATGGAGTCACGCTGACTACGCCCAATCAATATCCTTCCTCGCTATTGACATAGTTTTGACGTTTATGTTGGTAAGCATTCGCTGACATGATAAGAGTGTGCAATGTAGCCCAGTTGGAAGGAATTTGGTAGGTGCCCTGGTGGCTGTGATATGACTGAAAATATGTTGAAAGCGGCGTTAAACACCACAAGAAGAAACAAACAAGCAACAGGGGGGCTCTGGAGTATACTCTTATGGCGCTGATTCAAAATTTCAGAGAATGTGGGTTTGTATAATTTAACAGCGATAATGTGTCAAGGGGTAAACCGGTTTGACTTAAGACAGAGCAGGTATAAAACGATGATTATATAAATGTTATATACGATATGCACTCAGCAAAACATATAAGCCGCCACTTTGTTTCTCCAAAAATTTTGACAAAGTCATAGACAGGTAAATAAAAGAAAATGTGGCATATATCTCGACGTTTATCATGGTATTGTAATGAGAAATGATTCTCGATTCTGCCAACAGAAGGCATTTCTTTTTAAATAGAGGGAAAACACATATGTTGCACGTGGGTCGTGTCTATGAGCCAAGGCATGTTTTAAAGAGAAGTTTGAATTACATAAATTTTGTCAGCGGTAAGAAAAAACATGAAAATTAATAATTTCTTCACAAACATATTTTCGAGAAAACAAGTACGAAGTTTTCAAGAATTTGATTTTTCAATTTTCAATGTTGAGTGAATGGATGTTAAATATGCTCCTTTAACAAGAACAAATCAATGTTATATTTCATGTGTTATTTTTAGAAATGTTATGGGTAAAGAAATGTCGTAATTTAAGCTGGGGGGAATTATTTCCCCGTCACAGTGAATATTTTCCTCCTGCCGAAAATCTGGAACTACTTTTTTAAGTTTTTTAAGTTTTTAAGTTTTAAAAGTGGCATTCGTTGACAAAATAATCAGAGGAAATATAATATATAATTTATTTCATCAGCTTGTGGTTACTATGGGGAAATATTTGCCTCAAAAGGAAAAGGTTCCGCGAAAATAACTCGTGCCTTACGGCACTCGTTATTTTCGCATACCTTTCCTTTTTTCGGCAAATATTTCCCCATATTAACCACAAGCTGATGAAATAAACTCTATATAATTGTCTTCAGACTTAGGCTGAGGTATATCTTACCCTGATCAGTCATTCTCGTACAATAAATCAAACCAGATAACACATCTCTTTTCTGGACAGTGATGCAAAAAGAAAAGTCTACGCGGAATTACAGCTTAAAAGAGGCGGTTTATAAGTTTTGCTGAGTGTATACACATAATACTTGAAAATATTCATAGTTATAAAAAAGTCATGCTCTGTGAAAAGGAGGTTTAATGCATCTGCATAAAAGTATCAACCCATGTCAGCTTGCGCAATCCGCGCAGGCTGACATAAGTCAATACTTTTTGCTTGTTTTTTTTTGCGTGTCCAAGGACCATTCTGCCTCACAAATCAACAGGACTTTAGACAAAATGGATCCATATTATGCAACAAATTGCCTTGTATAATAGATTAGGAAGCTGCATTAAACCCCCTTTCCTAGAGGACAACTGCGGTCTCGGTAGTAGATCTAAACACGCCGTTAACTTGAAGAGTTCCACTGATGGTTGAAAACAAGAAGTATTCTCCGTTTTTATACTTGACTTAAATTGTTTATATATAAGTGACACAATAGTGCCGTTTGATTATATTAGTTGCCAAGGACATCTCTATATAAATATGAATATAAAATTGTGAGGTAGAGTTTATCATATAATTGAGCCACTCTGGCAAAAGGGGGTTTAATGCATCTACGTGATGAATTATACCAAGCAAGGCATCACATAATTATGGATATATAAAGTTTAATTTGTCTTACGGCCGATTGAATTGTGAGGTAGACTGGTCTATGGACAGGCAGAAAATTTACAGAGAGCAAAAAGTATCGATCTAGGTCAGCCTGTGCGGACTGGTCGTACGACCAATAACTGTCCTAGATAGATTACAAAAAGCACGATAGAGAAGCCTGTGGATTCGAACCAGCGAACCTCTGTTCTCAAGTCCTATGCGCTACCGGGGCTTAGCTGATAATGTTTAAAACATCTTTAAACACCCAACAAACTTTGTCAACCAAAACAACTGGGATTTTGCTTTACGCTCCGGGGAGCAACAATTGTCCTGGATAGCTGACAAAGAGTACTACAGTGAAGCCTACCTTACTAAAGCTTGAATGACCTTGTCTTTATTTGCCTTTTAACCGCAATGGCGACCAAGGTAGCTTTTCTTGTCGATGTAGAAAAAGATAAGAAACTTTTTACTATTAGTCATAGAGCTTGCAGACTGATCTTGAACTATATTATCAACTACAGCATTCTTAACTAAGCCTACAAAACCTTTTTATTTGTAGTGAAAGCTTCTTTTCAGCCTCTAACCCTTATTCAGCAACGCCGAGTTTTAGCAAATTTCCGAGTTAGGAAGACGGCTTTTGAAAACATTGTGGGAAATGGAGAAAATGCTGGTAACCAGCATTTTCTCCATTCCCCACAATGTTTTCTACCCTTTACAGGCGAGTTTCATCATCAACTTTCATCAAGTTTCAGTTTAGACCATATCTAATTTGTCGTCAACATATTCTTTCAAATTCAACCACCCCAAATTTTGTCGTTAGGTAAATAGTTAAGCAGTTGAATAGCAGTGCAGTAGCAGTGAAGGGACTATTTTTTGGGGGAGGGGGGGGGGGCGACAAAAGAGAATGCGCTGCACTACTTTTTTTCACCGACAAAAGAATAATGCACTGCACTGTCTCAAACAAAAGTTCAGGGATGTCACAGCAGGCAGTTCATTTATCCTTATTCTCCCCACGTCCCATGAGTTGATTTCAAATGAGCCATGCTCTGTGAAAAGGGGGCTTAATGCATCTGCAAAAAGTATCGACACAGGTCAGGCTGCGCACTCTGCGCAGGCTGACCTGGGTCGAAACTTTTTGCTATTGGTCAATTTTCTGAATGTCAAGGGACCATTAATTTTGATTTACAGAGACGGTCTATCGTCAGAATTCAGAAATCATATCCTTGCACTAGGAAGAGGGTTCATATCGTCGTCCTTATTCACCGTGTCATTTCCGTAGTCAGCTACATTTTCAATTTTTTTCAAAGATTTGCTTTGTCCCTATTCAACTATTTTAACCTCTTACTAAATAATCACGAGTTTTATAGATTCTTAGAAAGATGACATTAGAAAACATTGTGGAAAAATACCGGTCACCAGCATTTTTTCCTTTTCCCGCATTCCTTCCCAAGGTAATCTCTCTCTCTCTCTCTTCTCTCTTCTCTCTTTCTTTCTCTCTTCTCTCCTCTCCTCTCTCTCTTCTCTTCTCTCTCTCTCTCTTCTCTCTCTCCTCTCTCTCTCTCTTCTCTCTCTCCTCTCTCTCTCTCTTCTCTCTCTTCTCTCTCTCTTCTCTCTCTCTTCTCTCTCTCTTCTCTCTCTCTCTTCTCTCTCTCTTCTCTCTCTCTCTCTCTCTTCTCTCTCTCTTCTCTCTCTTCCCATGGTGCGTGTGTGTGTGGGGGGGGGGAGGGGTGGGGCGGGCAAATTGGTCAAAGTAAAGGAGCACACATTTTGTGGTACTCAACTTTTTGCCATTTGTAAGGCTTAGATCGAAGCTAGATTTGCAGGTTTTATTCAAAACTTACAAAACGACCCTATGGGTTTGTTTATTTTGAAAATGAGAAAGAGGTTCGTCGATACCTCAGCAGTTTTTTAAGTATAATAAATGTTTCACTTTACTTCAGGTTGTCTTTATTCGTTGTGGCAAATTTAATGAATAAAACTATAATTTAGAAAAAGTTACATACGCTCGTCTGTCTCTGAAACCAAACAAACATTTAAATTCTGTTTTGAAAATGAAATATAAAAGTATTTTATCCCCACATCTATATATAGAATCGAAAACGCTCAGCCCTGGAAACCCAAAGTGGTATTTTGATAGACGTAGCCCGGGGGTACTAACTGTTAAAAACTATCAACACAAAAGAATGAACATTATCCGTACCTGAAATCGAATAAAGAAATTTCTTTAGCCCATTTCAACATAATTCCGAGTTTTAACGACCCTGAGGAAGAAGCCTTTTGAAAACATTGTGGGAAAAGGAGAAAATGCTCGTAGCCAGCATTTTCTCTTTTTCCCACAAAATGCTGGATGTGAGAAAATGCTGGCTACGAGCATTTTCTCCTTTTCCCACAATGTTTTCTACCCTATCAAGACAAATTTCATCATTTGAACTACATTTAAAGTGTCGTCTGCAAGAGCTTTTCATTTGGCCAGGTCTATATTTTTGACTTGTGATAAGGAGCTGGTTTTGTTTGGTTTGTATTGGAGTTTAACGCCATTTTAACAGCTTAGGTCATATCATGGCGGTCAGTGACGCACCCATGTGTTTCCTGGCATTCTTACACCAGTACTGACACAACTTTCTTTCCAAAGCCACTGACTGCTTTTCTCACATGCACCAGAGGTGAGAGGCGAAAAAATCGCCGGAAAGAAAGTTCGCCGCAATCGGGTATCCAACTCACAACCTCCAGGTCACGAGTCAGACACGCTAACCACTGAGCCACCCGGCCGGGCGACAAGGAGCTAAACAGCTTCTTTCTTCAAATCATTCATCTATTTATCCATTCTTTTATTCGCTCGGCTATCTTATCATTTTGTCTTTATTCATTAGTTTACCCGTTAACTCTTAGGCTACAAAGCTCGACTCACTGACCTATTGCGGACAGTGTAGATCAAGATCAGACTGCACAGAACGTGCAGTCTGATCTTTGATCGACTGTCCGATAAGGAGATATTATTTCCCAAAAACATAACTTTGAAATAGCAATATTTGGGTTTTCACTATCGACTTGAAAATTTCATTTTAGTTATTTAGTTGGATAAGGGATAAAACCTCTCTCTGTCTGTCTGTCTGTCTCTGTGCCTCTCTCTCTCTCTTCACCAGGCTCTTATGTCAGTGGCTTTGAACGAATCGTATGCAAAATATTGGTGGAGAGAAACTGCAGGATACGTGCATTGATCGCCTCGATGTAACTAAAAGTATGTTAAAAACTGCATTAACCAGCATTTTCTCCTTTTCCCACAATGTTCTGTACCCTTTCAATGACAAAAATTATCCTTTGAGCTACATTTATTTTGTCGTCTGCACATGCTTTGAATTTGGTCAAGTCCAAAATGTTGCCTTTCGGTAAATGAGTTAACACGTCTATTTAATTCTTTACCAAACGACAAAGTGTTACAATAAAAAATTATGTTTAAAGTTAAAGTATTTGCAGACGAAAACAAAATGTTTCTCAAAATTGACGTTGACGAGTCCTACACTTTACCACTGAGTCACGCAGGACCCAAAGGAAATGTAAACTGTATACCACTAGACAAAATTTTAGACTGGACCATTTCATAGGTATTTGCACAGTGAACTAAATTTGGTTAAAATGTTTGGATTTGTCTATGAAAAGGTAAAAAAAAAACATTGTGGAACAAGAGAAATCAGCATCTTCTCCTTTCCCGAGACAAAACCCCTCCATTTTAGCCAGAATTTTATTTACTGTCTACAAATAATTTGAAATGGTCCAAAATAAAATTTTGTCATGTGGTAAAGGGTTTATCATATGTGAAAATAAAGATATTTTCCTGCCTGGCTCAGTGGTAAAGAGTAGGGCTAAAAAACTGGAGGTTTCGGGTTCGAGCCAAGCCCTCGTAGCTCAGTCGGTAGCGTGCAGGACTTGAGAACAGGATGCCGTGGGTTCTGTCCCTGGCTTGGCCAATTTCTTTCCGAGGATTGATGATAGTCATTGGGACAGGATTTATTCCTCTCCACCGCTGACCATTGTTTCGACGATGGTTGTGTGGGAAAGTAGCCAGTGGCTTGGAAGGAAATATGTGTGGAATACTTGTAAAAGGGACCCCAGGAAAGCATGCATAGGTACATTGACCACCGCGATATAACTGAAATATTGTTGAAAATGGCATAAAACACCATACACTCAAGCATAATCCGGATTCGAGCCCCACTGTAAGCACAATTTGTGTGTGTGTGTGTGTGTGTGTGTGTGTTTTTTTTTTTTTTTTCCTCGGGAGTGTCCTTGGGTAAGACTCTTCAGAGTTTAGCCTACTGGTGAAGCCCAGAGCAAACATACATGAATATGTGAGCAGTTGCTTCGATATGACTGCAAAAAAATGTTTAAAGTGGCGTAAAAGTTACACCATTTAAGTCTTACCCTGCCGTTTGCTACCACTGATGACCTTTGCGGAGAGTGTACAGTAAGATCAGCCTGCACATACGTGCAGTCTGATCTTGCTCTACACCCTCCGCTGCTTTTAAAGGTCTACGGCCCCTAACTCTCATATTAAAAGACGGAAGCTGCCGAGATTGGCCGAAGAGCCTTTACAAAAATGTCGATGTTACACGATATTTACCGATGAGTTAGTAAATCTACGGTCTCTAACTCTCATATTAAAAGACGGAAGCTGCCGAGATTGGCCGAATAGCCTTTACGAAAACGTCGATGTTTACCGATGAGTTAGACCTTAACCGGTAGTTTTGGTCATATAAGCCCAGCCCACTACCCGTGCATTTAGCAAAAAAGTTTTGTGTAATCGTCGACAATGAGGGCCATTCTTCAGTTATTTCCCTAGATTCCTCTCCATTACTACATTGGTCCTGATAAGGGCAAATATGTAGTTACTTCGTTTTTATCCTTGATTTTCTTGCACTACAAAGCCATGTTTTTGCTATAATATCTCAACTAAATCTAGTTGGATTAGTTTACAAATTGATGTATACATATTTTTTGATGATTGAGAACAGAATTTAATTTCATACCACCAGGGAACCGTATACATATATCATAAATCATGTTACAATTATCGCAACATCTTCAAGGGAATCAAGGATAAAAACAAAGGAATACAGGTAAAAGGACCAGTCT
This sequence comes from Hippopus hippopus, assembly GCA_946811185.2. NCBI lineage: Eukaryota > Metazoa > Mollusca > Bivalvia > Cardiida > Cardiidae > Hippopus > Hippopus hippopus. The sequence continues at coordinate 4,098,063 of OX328109.1, forward strand.
GGTACTTGGTTTCCTTTAGTCTTTATCTGGCAAGGGAGATAATTTGACTTATAGGAATTGCCCTCAATATTTCTATTCGTCAGGATAAAAGTTGACTCTTTACCAGACGACAAAGTTGTGGACGGGTCTACACTGAAAGCTTTTACGGACAACAAATTAAACGTGACTTAAAAACTGAAATATGTCTTTGGAAAGGAGGAAAACATTGTGGGAAAAGGAGAAAATGCTGGTTACCAGCATTTTCTCCTTTTCCCACATTTTTTTCGAAAGCCTTTTCGCAAAAGGTCGTGAAAACTCGGGATTGTGTGGTAACGGATTACCAAGGGGTAATTGTGAACGGTATAGGTCAAGATCAGACAGCACAGAACGTGCAGTCTGAACTTGGATATGAGCCAAGCTCTGGCAAAAGGGGGCTTAATGCATCTCCGTAATGCATTGAACCAAGCAAGACATCGTATATTTATTTACCCACTTTGACTAACAATCGACGGAATCATAAATTAGACCTGTCCTCTTATTAAAAGCTAAAAGTGTCGACCAAGGTCAGATTTCGCGGACTGCGCAGGCTGAACTGGGTATATATAATTTTAGCAGATACATGAAGCCTCCTTTTAACTAAACATGGCTCATACATATAATTGGCTTGCAACACGCGAAAAGGGGCATTCGGACATTTGCGTAAAGTGTCGTCTCGGATCAGCCTGCGCAGTTCCCGCAGGCTAATCCGAGACGGCCCTTTACGACTACATTAGATTTTGTACTACAATTAACTTGCGTGAAATAGAAAATTAAATAAAAACGGAAAGTGTCGTTTCGGATTAGCCTGCGCGGACTACGCAGGCTGATCCGAGACGACACTTTACGCAAATGTCCGAATGCCCCTTTTCGCCTGTTGCAGACCAATCGTCCGTGTTCTTATTCGAACATATAAGATAAAAATCTTTCGTTCGATTATATTTTTCCGGTGCTAAAAGAATTTAATGCTGCACACTTGGAAAACAAGAAACATAAAAGTGTTGTTTTTTCCCCCCTCTTTTACTTTGTTTCTTACTTTTGATGATCTTATGCATATTCATCTTTTTCACACGGTCCCGGGTTCAGACCCTGTGGAAGAATCCTTTGGAAAAATATGGTGCAAAAAGGAGAAAATGCTTGTTACCAACATTTACTCCTTTTCCTGCCATACTTACAACCCTTTTAAAAACAAATTTCAGTTTTTGAGAAACCATTTTTTTCGTTTGCATGTACTTTAAATTTGGACTATGATTTTTATCGTAACACGTCGTAAAGAGTTAAATACACGCTTTAACTCTTTACCAAACGGTAACATTTTGGACTTGACCAAATGCAAAGACGATTTCTGTCTTTGATACGATAGAAAACATTGTGGACAAAAGAGAAAATGCTGGTTAATCGTAATGTCCGTTACATCGAGGCTATTTTGCCTAAGATCCTTTCAAGGCCACTACACCCTGTTTGACATTACTAGAGCCTGGTGAAGAGACAGACAGACAGACAGGGCTTTTAAGAAGTAAACTAATGAATAAAGACAAAATAACAAGATAGCTGGACGGATAAAGGAATGGATAAATAGATGATCGACTATATTCGATAACAGGTTTGCAAAAGGGTCGTTCTTTTGTTTCAAAGGCAGTTAGTACCCCCGGGCTACGTCTATCAACATACAAGTATGGGTATCCAGGGCTTAGCGTTTTGATTCTATATATAGATATGGGGGATAAAATACTATTACGTTTCATATTTAAAACAGAATTTAAGTGCTTGTTTGGTTTCAGAGGCAGAGGTGCGTGTGTAACTTAATCTAAATGGTCGTTTTATTCAATAAATTTGCTACAACGAATAAAGACAACTTGAAGTAAGTGAAACATTTATTATTCTTAAAAAACTGCTGAGGTATCGATGGACCTCTTTCTCATTTTCAATATGGGCAAACCCGTAGGGTCGTTTTGTAAATTTTGGATAAAACCTGCATATCTAGCATACATGTAAGCCTTACAAATGGCAAAAAGTTGAGTACCACAAAATGTGTGCTCCTTTATTTTGACCAATGGCCCTGCCCCCGCCCCCTCCCCAACCCACTGCCAGAGAGAGAGAGGGGGGGCGGAGAAGAGGGGGAGAGAATGCTGGTTACCCGTATTTTCCTCCTTTTTATCACAATCTTTTCTTTCATCTTTCTAGGTATCTATAAAACTCGTGATTATTTAGTAAAGGGTTAAAACAGTTGAATAGGGACAAAGCAAATCCTTGAAAAAAATGAAAAGTAGCTGACTACGGAAATGACACGGTGAATAAGGACGACGATATGAACCCTTTTCCTAGTGCAAGGATATGATTTCTGAATTCTGACGATAGACCGTCTCCGTAATTAAAAAAACTAAAGGTCCTTTGACTTTGAGAAAATTGACCAATAGCAAAAAGTTTCGACCCAGATCAGCCTACGCATTTTGCGCAGGCTGACCTGGGTCATTACCTTTTGCGGATGCATTAAGCCCCCTTTTCACAGAGTATGGCTCATTTGAAATCAACTCATGCGACGTGGGGAGACCAATGGCCCCCGCCCCTCCCCGACCCACTGCCCCGGAGAGAGAGAGTGAGAGAGAGAGAGAGAGGGGGAGAGAGAAAGAGAGAGAGAGAGAGAGAGACAGGAGAGAGAGAGAGAGACAGGAGAGAGAGAGAGAGAGAGAGAGAGAGAGAGAGAGAGAGAGGGGGAGAGAGGGAGAGAGAGAGAGAGAGAGAGGACTGTGTTTAATTAACGCCGTTTACTATATTATTTCAGTTGCAATGCGGCGACCAGTGCACCATCTTTGCCACTCGTGAAATATATTGCCCTTGCTTTTTCTCTTCGATCAAATAAATGTCGATCATACTTTGAAACAAACAATTGTCCGCTGTCTTTCTTGGACAGTGTAGATGCAAGATCAGACTGCAAAGAACGTGCAGTCTGATCTTGCATCTACACTGTCCAAGAAAGAGATGTTTTGCCACCAAAAAATAAGTTTGAAATAGCAACATTCATTTTTTTTTCAATATTAGCTTGAAATTTTCGTTTAATTTATTTAACGGGTTAAAAGTTAACTGGAAAGCATTCAGAGGCTTGGAAAGAATATTGTGCGGAGTGATGGTAAGAGAAACTCCAGGAAAGCATGAATAGGTGCACTGGCCGCGGCGATATAACTGAAATAATGTTGAAAACGACGTCAAACACGATACAATCAATCAATCAATCAATCTTTTAAGCAACAAATAACATATAAGTGACCTCTCTTGGTGGCTGAAAATACACTCCAATAAAACTGTAGCAAAATTTTATCTCATGGGCTTGGCTAAACAAGCGGATAGTATAAATCCAAGATTAGACTGCACGTTTTGTGCTGTCTGATCTTGGATTTATGCCGCCTGCAAAATCCCCACTGATTTCGCCAATGTCGCTGAAAGGGACACCCTTGTACCAAAGTATTAACTGTTTTGACAACCTTGAGGTACATGGCTTTTGAAAACTTCGTGGTAAAAAGGAGAAAATGCTGGAAACAAACGTTTCTGACCTTAAAAATTAAGTGCATAGTTGCAAAAGGATTAAGGGGAATTAATTCAAAGTAAAATCGATGTGGGTTTGTAAGAGTTGTCTATCATGCTTGTAATTCGTATTAAATACTCTGAACAACTGTTATGAAACCTGAATAGAAATGAGCAATAAGTTATCACAAAACATAGAAAACATTGTGAAAAAAAGAGAAAATGCTGGTTACCAGCATTTTCTCGTTTTTCCACGATGTTTTTAAAAGCCCAGTCCTTCAAGGTCATTAAGGTCTACAGCCCCTAACTCTCATATTAAAAGACGGAAGCTGCCGAGATCGGCCGAATAGCCTTTACGAAAACGTCGATGTTTACCGATGAGTAAGGGGTCGTAATACTTAAATCACGAAGTTATGTGGTAAAGGTTTATCCCTTTACTAAACAATCAAGATTTATTTTTCACGACCCTAACAAAGAAGACTTATGAAAACATTGTGGAAACAGTGATAAAATTTTCTATCCTTCCAAATACAAATTTTGATTTTTGAGTTACATTTAATTTTGTCCTCTGCAAAGGATTTAATTTTGAACAAGTCTAAAATTTTGTCGTTTTGTAAAGAGTTTTGAAGTCCAACTGGTAGTATGAAGCCTTTCCCCCCATGTTAGACCTTTTTGACGCACTTGCATCATCAGGCATGAGAAAAATTAGCAATAACTTGAGAAATGGCTAAATACGGACAAATTGTCTATTTGCTGCAATGTTTTCTGTGTTTAATCAAAGTTAAATTAACGAAAAAAGGGTTTAATAAAAATATGAGTACTAAAGAAGTGTTTCCCTGTTTCGCGTTAAGCATCGTTTCCAGTATTATTTCAGTTTCGTCACAGCTGAAAGTGAACCTATTCATACGGTCCCTGCGTTTCTTTACTAATACATACGAATCAGAATCTTTATTGACTTATACGTACAAATGTACATCGTAATGTAGCAAACTATTTTTACATATATCACGGAATCTAATAGAGTCGTACTTTCTGTCTGTCCGTCCCTGTCTGTCTGTCTGTCTGTCTGTCTGTCTTTCTCTGTCTCTCTCTCCCTCTCTCTCTCTCTCTCTCTCTCTCTCTCTCTCTCTCTCTTTGTCTTCCATACACACCTATGATACAACATTATTTCTTCGCTGGCTACTTTTTGATATTAACATCGTCGAAACAAGATTCAGAGGTGAGAGAGGAAAGGATCCAGTCTCTATGACTATCATCAATCCACGAAAAAAGTTTACCAAGATACAACCCCTGGACCCATGGATTATCATGGATTATTGACCTAATACTTTGCCGCCTGAATTTTCAGGCTGTGCAGATCATGATTGATTGATTGATTAATTGATTGATTGATTGATTGATTGATTGATTGATGTTTATCATCATTATATCAATTGTATCGCTGCGATCAGAGCACCTATCCATTCTTTTCTGGAGTTTTTGTTATGAGCACATCGGCCAATATTCTTCACGAACCACTCGCTACTTTTCCACATCACCATCTTCAAAACAAAAATCAGCAGTCAGAGAGCAATTCATCCTGTCGCAATGACTTCCATAAATCCTCGGAAAGATATTCGCCGAGCTTGGGATTCGAACCAGCGACCCCTTTTTCTTAAGTTCTGCACTCTACTGGGACTCGGCGTGCAGATCATGAAAGACACATGACCCAAAGAATAACTTAACTTTTATTCAACATGATAAAAATTTAGACTTGTCCAAGTTGATAGTATTTGCAGAAGACAAAGTCAATTTGACTCAATTATTGAGCGGGGCTCTGGCAGAGAGAGGGTTCAATGCATCTCCGTAATGCATTTTACGAAGCAAATCATCACAAAATTATGAATCCATAAAAACCATTTTGTCTGACAACTGACAAAATCATGAAGTAGAATGGTCATTGGACATGTAGAAATTTTTCCAATTGCAAAACGTTTTGACCCAGGTCAGCCTGCGCGCACTGCGCAGGCTGACATGGGTCAAAACGTTTTGCAGATGCATTTAATCCCTTTTTTCACAGACCATGGTCCATTTATGTTTGTATTTGAGGTTAGAAGACACTGTGGGCAAAGGAGAAAGTACTAGCAACCAGTAATTTCTCTTTTTCCCACCAAGTTTTCAAAAGACCTTTTTTCTCTGGGTAGTTAAAACCCAGCATTGTTTGGTAAAGAGTTAAAAAGCAAATTGACTGAAAACGTTTTCAGCAAAAATATCATTGAAACGTCTTTTGATGCGTTCGTTTAACAGTTTGACACGTTTTTCATGATCCGTTTTAACTTTATCAAATCTGGCTTTCGATGGATTTGGTAGCTCTTTCCGTTTCTTTTTAAAAGCCTCCTTTAAAAGTCTATAAGAGCGAGACGGAGTTCCCTCCGAGCCGCCATGTTCTCCATAACCGGCAGAGATGGAACTGCTCCTAGGTGGCGCACTTCTCACGTCACGTGGTATGTATGCCGTTAGGTAATTGGCTGGTTCTGACTGACGTCGGAATCGCGAGGATTTTGCGCGTTCAGCCATACTAGGCGCTGTCTGTGACCGTTTGGCGGATTTGTTGAGAGATGGAGACGAATCTGTGCTTTGTTGATCCTGAGTTCCGATAAATTCTGTAGGATGTAAAAAACGTTTTGACTCTGACATTCTATCTTTCTTCGGTTCTGAAAATGAGGCACTTCTATTGACGTTCTTTGGCTTCTGGTTTTTCTTGCTTTTAAATTTGAATACTGCTCTGAGTGAGCTAAAATTCAAAAGTTTATTTTCGTTGCTTTCATTTTGAGTGGCAGACTTTTGTCCGGAGTAATTTTGCCGCACTGTTACCTTTGGTTTTCCGGTTAAACGGAAACTAGTATTCTCGTCATCACTGTCGTCAGAATTTTGTTCGTAATATTTTTTCGGGACCATCGCCAACACGACTGGTTTTTCTGTTTCTATTCGCGGACCAGCCGATTTTGAACGCAGAAGTTGAAACTTTGCTTCGTTGAAGTTCTGTGATTTTAGATCCAAATCAAACCGAAACTTTTCGACCACTTTTCGTTCATATTCATGTCTCTCCAGAAAGGTTCGTTTGTGAAGTTCATTTCTTTGTATATACAGATGCTTCTTTCTGTCTTCCATCTCGTTAGCAGCCCGGACCTGCGTGCTGCACTCCTTTTTGATGTTTTGTATACCAGAAGAAGCTTTCATCAGAGATTTGTACTTGGATCTTCTTTCATAATCTAATCTTCGAATCTGTTCAGCCATTCCTTCTCAACCCTTATCCTGCAAGAAAAGTGAAATGAAACTTTCAAGCGGATGGTAAAAATCCAATTTCGCTATTTTAAAATGTGTGTGTGTGTTTTTTTTTTTTTTTTTTGGGGGGGGGGAGGGAGATATCTCCGTATCGGACAGTGTAGGTCTAAGATCAGACTGCACGTTCTGTGCAGTCTGATCTTAATCTACACTGTCCGCAAAAGGACCTTGAGTCGCGCTTGGCAGCCTGAGGGTTAATAGGTTTCTACTTATGCTGAAAATGGAGGCTGATAGAGTGTTAGAAAAGGGAGTGAGGGGATGGGGGTGGGGGTGGAAGAATATCAAGCGAATGATCTGCTAAGAGACATCATTCAAATATACTGAATGGCCATAAACATTTCATCGAATTCCGAATTCCCATTGACTTATATGTATTTTTCAGTGCACGAGAAAAGTAATTACGCTGCTTTTCTGATCAGTCGATCATAAGGAAAACTATACAGACAGAAAGCCAGGTTACTGTGACTTCAATTTAGATTAATGTGCTATTAGTGTACGTCGCCCCACATCAAAGTTGTAGCTCTCTATAACATGATGGTGCTATTTTTCTGCTAAATTTTGGCGACGTCGCCATTGACGTCTATGAGTATGTAAAAAAAAAACGTATTGTTTTTTTGAAAATATTGATCACTTTTTAAACAGCTGTATTTATATAATATTGCATTGTTTCGTGTTTAAAATTATATACTTCACTGTAAAATTGTATTTATAAATACTATATTGTCTAGTTTTAAAATTATTCACTTTACTGTAAAATTGTATTTATAAATACTTTATTGTCTAGTTTTAAAATTACATACTTCACTGTAAAATTCATTTGGTGACATCGCCATTATATGCATGTCCAAGGACCAAACTGACCCAGGATTCAACCGGTTGCTAGACAAAATGGATTTTAAGGATCCATGGATATGTGATGACTTGTTTGGTATAATACATCACGGAGATGCAGTAAACCCCCTTTTTCCAGAGCATGGCTCACATCTAAGTCCATGGGGATTCGGACTGTGATGAAATATCTATGGCCACTACCTGTAATGTAAGTGAACAATCAAACGTTTTCGGAACGTGAATTATTTTTTTGTATTTACATGTACAATCTTTTGAAGCACGTGTCATTCTGATTATGCACAGTCTTTACTGGAAATAGAGAGAAAAAAAAAAACGAGAGAGGACAAAAAATCTCACCTAAATTTTTCAAAAAAAACCTTAAATCTCCAATCGGAATTTCAAAACCATCATTGCACAATTTAAACGGTTCAATGATGTTACAAAAATGAAGGTAACACTTTCCCTAGGTTTTTTAGAGATTTTTTCTTCTCTTTACAACTTTTCCAGCTTGTCACAAAATTTGTATTTCCTTAGCTTGAATTAACCTAGTACCAGGCATTTCCTTGTTTTAATGACACAGGGGAAGAAGCCTATTGAAACCATTGTGGGAAAAAGAGAAAATGCTGGTAACCAGCATTTTCTCCTTTTCCCACAATGGTTTCTACTTTTTCGGCGACATTTTTTTTCCTTAATTTTCATGTTTTATATGTCGTCTGCAAATGCTTTTAATTTGAACTACAATGATATTCTAGCGACAGGTCGAGAGTTAAACAGTATGCTACCTGATTTACGTAACAAAGTATTATTAATATAAAATATACACAAAATTACCATTAAACCATAGCAGCACAATTTCTTGACTTAGCCATTTTTTCCGTCAAAGTACTTAAAAAAATAAATATATGAAAAAAAAGTTATGGTTTGAGAGAAAAAGGGAAACCCATTCTTCCATATCTGTAAGTACTTTCAAATTTTACTGTAAAAGGACAAATCTCTATTGTAAGTATTGTTACCGTAAACAATGGACACCACGAAATTTGACCTAATGTGTGACATTGTTTCGAACCATTTAGAGGGCGCTTCACCCATTATCATACAGACACGAAATGTCAACCCTCAACTTGCTCTTAACCAAACGATAAAATTTCAGACTGGTCCAGTTGATTGATTGATTGATTGATTGATTGATTGATTGTATGGTGTTTAACGCCGTTTTCAACATTATTTCAAATATATCACGGCGGCCAGTGCACCTATCCATACTTTCCTGGAGTTTCTTTTACCAGTACTCTGCACAATGTTCTTTCCAAGCCAATGGCTGGTTTCCCACGTAACCATGGTCGATACAATGATCAGCGGTGAGAGAACCCTGTCGCAATGACTATCATCAATCCTCGGAAAGAAATTAGCCGAGACGGGGATCGAACAAGTAACCCTCTGTTCTTGGGTCCTGTGCGCTACCGACTGCGCTACCGGGGCTCGGCGGGTCCAAATCGAAAGCATGTGCAGTCGACAAATTGACAGTGTTCCCAATGTCAAAATTTGTCCTAAATAGGGTAGAAAACAATGTGGGAAAATGAGAAAATGCTGGTTACCAGCATTTTCTCCTTTTCCCACGTTGTTTTCAAAAGCTCTCTTTATCAGGGTCGTTAAAAGTCGTCATTGAGTGGTGAAGGCTTCAATGAAATTTTCCAGTCGATAGTAAAAATCTTAATAGTGCTATTTCAAAGTTACTTTTTGGAGAAGAATACCTTCCTATCGGACAGTGTAGATCCAAGATCAGACTGCACGTTCTGTGCAGTCTGATCTTAATCTACACTGTCCGCAAAAGGGTCCTTGAGTAGCGCTTAGCAGCCTCAGGATTAAGTTATTACAGATCGATTAATTGTTGTTTTACTTCCCCTTTCAACATTATTTCAGTTATATCACGGCGACAGCTCACAGATTCATGTAAGTCCTGGGTTTTACCAGTACTAGGTTAGGGCTCTGAGGTGTCTTGCCCAAAGACACTCCCACAAAAAACCCCATTGCTTCCGGTCAGGCTCATATCCTGGGTCCCTACGTTACTTTACCACTGGGCCACGCAGGACCTTTGTGTCTTTGAAGATGAAAGTCTTAGAATACACTCTGTGGAAAAAGAAGCAGCAACCAAATATTCTCTTTTTCCAAAAGAAAGAATCAGTATTCAATTTATTCTCTGTTTCTATCTGGCGACTTTCTGAGCTTTACTGTATACGTGGATATATACGCGTGTCGAAAAATCTGCGAATTACCGATTACGGACATTTTGTGTTGGGCAATGTTTGCGAATTCAAGACACTTGTTATTTGTTGTTATACTTGTTGTTAATTAAGCGAACAGAAAAGTTTGCGAATTTTTCAAATTTGCGAAATCGCAAAAATTTCCACGTCGCAAAAATTTCCACGTATACAGTATTTCTAATTCAAACGATAACTTAAGGATACTTTTTCTGTCATTGCTTGGAACGCCGTTTGGGATCATAGACAAGTTTTTCTTTTTAAAAAAAAAAAACGCTGTTATTTTTCTTATGAATGTATGGAAGTGGGTTACTTCACGAAAACAAATTGTACAGTAGCGCTCCTGCCTGGTTCTGTCGTTTAATTTTCCATTCCGAAAAGGTGCTGGGTTCGATCATCAACCACTGCTCTAGTTTTCGCTGGAGTATCCTGGAGCAAGTCACTGCAGAGCCCCTGACTGATACCGGTGAATTCCAGACAACACATGAATAAGTGATCTGTCCCCGTGATATAACTGAAATATTGCATCAATCAGCGTTAAGGACTGTTCCAATAAATTGAACAATAAAATACATTAAGTTGTCCCTTTACAATAGTTTTCCCGAGTTTTAATGACCCTGAAAAAGAAAGCTTTTGAAAACATTGTCAGAAAAGGAGAAAATGCTGGTAACCAGCATTTTCTCCTTTTCCCACAATGTTTTCTACTCTTTCAAGGCCAATCTTATAATTACAGCCGAATCTAAATTGTCGTCTGCAAGTGCTTTGAATTTGGTCCAGTCCAACATTTTTGTCGTTTGGTAAAGAGTTGAACATTTTTTTTGCAAAAGTTGGATACTGTCCACGTTTAACGTCTATCTAGACCGCGGAGACGTTTTAGTTACAGATTTTCATTTGATTATCGACCTCTGCACCCAGTCAGAAACCACTGATTAGCTCTTTACCAAACGACAAATTTTAGATATGTCCAAATTCAAAGTTTTTGCAGACGACAAATTTAAGGTGGCTCAAATAGTGGAAATTGTTTTTTTGAAAGGTTTAAAAACATTGTGGTAAAAGGAGAAAATGCTATTTACCAGCATTTTTCCTTTTCGAACAATGTTTTCAAAAACGACCTCGTGGAATAACACTTGTGAAACCTTTTCCCACAATATTTTCTACCCCATCAGCGGCAAAAATCTTGGTTTCAGTCACTTATGATTTGTCGTCTGCAAATGCTTTCAATTTGGATGAGCCTAAAAATTTTGTCGTTTGGTATAGAGTTAAAAAGTTAAAAGGCAGGCGACCAAGTTCTGTCTGCCAGGGGTAGCTGTGTACTTTGGATTCAGTCGAGTACTTTAGTCCTCCCTCAAAACAAAACTGGTCTAAAAACTTTGACGTGGGTCGAGATATCAACGTGACGCCATATTGAAAAATGTCCTATCAGGACGCTAGTTAGTTCGTTCAGTGACCTGTAAAGAATTTGCAGAAAGGTGAATGGGTGTTTTAAGTTTAAACATATTTATTTCTACATCGATTGAGAAACAAGTTCTCGCAACTTATACCAATCTCTCTCGATTCTGCTTCCTGGAAACTACACCAGTTCTCGCGCCGAATGTGTGGGTCAGTGCTGTCCCAAAGTTGATGCTCGCTCCCAGGTATCGAACTCGGGACCTTATGGTTGCAAAGCCGACGCTATACCTCACGACCAAGGACACCACACGATCAAAGGGTTGATGCAATACCTTTACATCAGACTTGAAAAGGAACAAAGTTACTGTTGAAAAACCTTTTCTTTTTCTCGAAAAGATTCAGAGATAAACAGAGAGACAGAAAGATATAGAGAAAATGATACAGAGAGATATAGAGGGTAGGCTTAGCGAGAGAATGGGTAGGACAGAAAATCACATAGTCAGACGGACGGACGGACAGACAGTCAAAGATGCAAGATAGATGAAACAGCGAAACAGAGACAGAGCGAGAGAGAGAGAGAGAGAAAGACAGAGAGAGAGAGAGAGAGAGAGAGAGAGAGAGAGAGAGAGAGAGAGAGAGAGAGACAGAGAGAGAGACAGAGAGAGAGACAGAGACAGAGACAGAGAGACAGACAGAGAGAGACAGACAGACAGACAGAGATATGTGTGTATGCAGATACAGAGAGACGCAGAATAAGGGACGCAGGAGGTAGATGCTTTTGCAATTTGGCAAAGTAGCGTTGATATGACATCAGTTTGTTTTGGCCTTACTTGCTATTCTTTTAACGCTATAGTTCATAATCTCTGGGTGGTCAGAAAATGATTTCAATGATTCGAAATCCGTCATGGAAAATATGAGAGACAACGTCAGATTTGTTTGTTTGCCTGACCCGGTCCACAGTGCTTCGTCTTTTCAAAAAAAATTATCGCCACATAGCGAGAGTTAACCGTATCGAAAAGCAAATATAGCTTGGCTGCGTTGAGATAAGTAAATTCTTTACCAAACGACATTGGTTTTGGACTTCTCCAAATTGAAAGAATTTGCAGACGACAAATTGAATGAGGCTTCTATTATGTGGTTCGTCTTTGAATGGTGGAGAAAACATTGTGGGAATAGGAGAAAATGCTGATTACCAGCAATCATTTTCCCCTGCGACATTCTCAAAAAAAAAAACCCAATGTTTTCCTTATGGTCTTCAACTCCTTACCAGACGATAAAACTGTTAGACTTGTCCAAATTGAAAGCATTTGCAGAAAGGAAAATAGACGTATCTAAAAAATTGAAATTTGTGTTCTGGAGGGTTAAAAACATTGTGGGAAAAGGAGAAAATGCTGGTTACCACCATTTTCTCCATCTCCTGCAATGTTTTCGAAAGCTTTCTATAAGATCTTTAAACTTCGGATTGCTTAGTAGAGGGGTAAACATATGATAATTTTGTTCAGTTTTAATCATGACGAATAGGGTTTTAAGCGGCACATGATGTAAAAGAAAATAAGAGGCGCTCCGGCAAAAGGCGGTTTGATGTATCTTCCTGATGCCTTATACCGAGCAAGTCATCACATTATCATGCAACCATAAAATCCATTTTGTTTAACAACCGACTGAATCATAAGGTAGACTTGTCTTATAAACGTAGAAAATTGACCAATAGCAAAAATATTTGACTTATGTCAGCCTGCGGGAACTGCGAAGGCTGACCTGGGTCGAAACTTTTTGTAGATGCATAACACCAGTCAATTAACCCCCTTTTCAGAGAGCATAGCTGAAATGATAATGGCAATTTAGTTTCATGTTTTAATTGACCTTTCCCTGGCAAGTTATCAGTGAGTTTAGACCTAAAACCGCCCAATGTTTTCAACGGGTAAGGCAAACTAAATATTTGCAATCAAACCTTTAACTTTTGTTGAAAGTTTGAAATTTTTGTACCCCCTTCGTGTGAAAAAAGGAACTCAATCACACAATAAATGACCAAATAAATGCAAACATGTGTTTCTTGCATTTTCTACCAAATACAGTGACTGTACATACTGAAGAGAGAAGACCTTTCGTCCTAAACTCTTTCGCTACCATATAAACGATTCCAACGTTTTTCGTATTCTAAAAGTCTTTACACTGCATATGAATATATCTGTACTTTTATGTAAAAATTAAACATCAAGTGGCACACGTGCTGGGTGGAGATCAGACAGCACAAAACATGTCCTAGATCAGACTATAAGTTCTGTGCAGTTTCATCTTGATCTACGACGTCCGCTAAATCTCCACGAGTAGGAATGAATGGATCCAGTACGGTATCAAAACTCGCACCTTGAACTGTAAAGGCTCAGGAAGATGTTTGAGTACGTTTTACAAAGTCGTGATGATAGAATTGATAAATTCAGAGAAAGGGCATTGGAAAATGAGTTTTGGGGCCACAAATGACTCAAATCTTAAACATGAAATATTACTATAATTTTGATCTTGAATTAAATTTTCTTAGAATATACAAGTTATGCAAGTGACAAATAATTTTGTCCTTCAATGTTTATGAATGACGTGGGAAAGGTGGTAGCTGAAATACATTGTGATTGATTTACTCCTTTACCACGCAATCCTGAGTTTTAACGACCCTTAACCTTTACCAAACGAAAAAAAAAAAAAATGTAGACTCGTCATTTGCAGACGACAGAATAAAAGTGACTCAAAATTTAAAACTAGTCTTGGGAAGGCTAGAAAAAACATTGCGGGAAAAGGAAAAACTGCTGGTTACCAGCATTTTCTCCTTTTCCCACAATGTTTTCAAAAGATTTCTTTCTCAGGGTCGTTAAAAGTCGGGATTGTGTGGTAAAGAGTTAAGAAGAAGGCTTTTGAAAACACTGTGGGGGAAAAAGGAGAAAAATACTGGTTACCAGCATTTTCTCCTCTGTCCCACAATGTTTTCTACCCTATCAAAGACTGAAATCATCATTTGAGCTTCATCCATTTTGTCGTCTGCAAATGCTTTCAATTTGTTCAAGACCAAAATTTTGTCGTTTGGTAAAGGATTAATCTTTAAGCTGCCAAGCGGGACCCAAGGCGCTTTTGCGGACAGTGTTGATCAAGATCAGACTGCACAGAAGGTGCAGTCTGATCTTGGATCTACACTGTCCGATAAGGAGATGCTTTCCAGCCAAATTTAACTGAAAAATTGCAGGGTTTTTTTATTATTGGCTGGAAAGTTTCATTTAACGTTTTTAGCAGGATAAGGCTTAAATTAAAGTCACGTAGTGTTCTCGTATAGAAAGCGTCATCGTTTGGTTTGTTTTCCTTTCCACCTAAGATATCACGAGCCTATAAATTGCCAATGAAATTTCGTTGCTTTCATTTTAATCTAAATTTTTACCCAGTTCTTAATTTGGTGTATTGTGGAACAAAAACTTTGGAAATAATACTCGTCTAATACAAACTGAAAGTTTAATGGTTTCAATGTTGTTAATGCCTTTTTCTGTCTTTCGAATGTGGAGTTTAAAACTAATTAATTGAAAATGAAAGTTTATCTATATATAACTCTGTGCATTTGTTGTGGGGTAATTATTAATTATTTTATACTATTTTATTTACAGACGAAGTAAAACGGTCAAAAGTAAACACTGCCGGTGTTAAAGTGCATTTAAATTTAAATCATATCATTTAAAAACATCGAAATCATTGTGAGGATGACAAGCTGTTATTGTACGGTCGGTCCAAGTCTTTGTCGCTGACAGAAATAATGAATTTTAAAACCAGCTTAAAAGTTGCCAGGTCGCTCTAGCTTTTGTTTACTTTTTACCAGGTTTTTAATTTTTTCACCAATATTTAACACTACGGCCGACCGTACAATAGCAGGTTGTCGTCTTCACAGTAATTTCCATATTTTCAAATGGAATGATTTAAATGTAAATGCATTTCAACACCCGCGTTGTTTACTTTTGGCTCTTACTGGGCCTTTAACAATTCCATTATGTTGCTGCTGCAATAACGATCTACTTTTTATTATATTTCGTTAAATTCTTTGGGCTATTTTTATCTATCTTAAATGATATATTATTATGTTATGATTAAATGTATAAAAGATTATAGTTTAAATTTCGATTTTGATCAAATGGATGATTGAGTCATGCTCTGCGAAAATGTGGTTTAATGCATCTGCAAAAAGTATCGACCCAGGTCAGCCTGCACAATTCCATCTGTGTTTTCTGTATAACTGCTGACAGCTATAAATAAAATTTCTTTACACTTATAAATGGATTCTCAAAGGTTTTCAGTGTAACATACCTGTAACGAATTTTCTTATCTTACACACGTTGATATCAGAATTGTGTGACGTCATTTGTGACGTCAATTAGTACGTATTTCATAGAAGTGAATAGTTTTTTTTCCCTGGCAATTACTGTGTGTGCACAGATGGTTTTGCATCTTTTATTCTATCAATTGTGAAATATAGTTATGTGACAAAAGATTCTGATATTCGTCTTAAAATTTTATAAAGCTCGCCAAAGGCTCGCTAAATAACATTTTTCTAGACTCGTTTAAAATTTTATCTCAAATGCCATCTTTTGTCAGATCATATATTTCTGTCAGATGCAAAGATCCAAACACTGCAATATTTAGGCTCTTCACCAGAATGTTTCACTTTAGAGCGGATTGTGTAGATTCAAGATCAGATATCACGTCTTGTGCAGTCTGATATTGACATAATACTGTTCACACAAGTCAGTTTGATATTAATCAATCTCCTTTGAAAAAAAAAACCCTAAGCGTTCGATTAATTAGGTAAATAACATTTATTACAGTTTGGGACCTTGGTGGACTCAGTTGGACCACTTGGTAAGTTGGCTATAGTTTCTCAGTTTTAGATTAGCAAACGGTAGTCTATTGCCTTCGAGGGTGACCCAGATTCAAATTGTAAAAAAAGAATAAATAAATAAATGAAAACCCGCAGTCGCTAAATACTACCCCACAGAGAATAATTCTTTCTGTTGGAAATCGTAACTCTGTCAAATGTGACAATACTGGCATAAACTACGAAATTTCTACTACTCAAATTTGAACGATACCTACATGTACTTACAAAGCCATGTACTGACGAAGTTGTCATAAATAAGATATAAGATGTTCGCTTATATGTAAACTAAGTCAGTGACCTATCCAAACCAGGCTCATCTTTACTTATCCCAACGCAACCTCTTTCATCCTCGTTTTTTTCGGGGCTGTTGTAGGTCTCATCTGGCTACGAGCTCGTCACACCGATAAAAACGTGGAAAAGCATTGAAAGCTCATTTAATAGTGAACTCTAGAAAGTGATCAAATTCCAAATCAAGAGAATGAAACATTCTTTATTTGCTTTTTCAATTATAAATCAACAAGCAGAATCTTTATGACATTTCTTATTGTTGCCATGGGGGGTGGGTAAAGTCACCGGAGCGAGCCGGATCGAACTTTAAGCCGAATAGGACCGAGTCGATTTGGATCAGACTTGATAACCGGATTGGACCATTTTTCTGCACCACTTCCCTTCCCCCCCCCCCCCCTCCATTGCTGGTCTGTCAGTACTTTCAGTACTTTGATAAATGTTTATCCTTACAAATTATCAATTCAATTCTTTAGAGTTTGTAAGTAAATGCTTGTATCAATCCCACAATGAGAGAATCCGCTGTTGTCAAAACAATGAACGGGTCATACAGGAAATGATTACGTAGAATGACTCAGAAGGAAGTCTTTAACCAAGAGGTGACCAGTAGGTGATAAGAGAATCAAACAATCTAATGTTGTGTGGGCAGTTTTTCCCCTCTTTGCTTCTCTGTTTGTTTCTTTCTTTCCTTGTATCTTCTTTCATAGTTTGTTTTGTTTGTTTGTTTGTTTGTTGGTTTATATGTTTGTTTGTTTCTTTCTTTCTCTCATTTTAACGGATCGGTTAATTGGGTGTTGCTGACTAATTTCAGTTGAAATTTTTTTTTCTTTCTTTCTTTCTTTCGTTCGTTCGTTCTTTCTTCCTTTCATAATGCATTAGTCTATGGGATGCTACTGACTAATTTCAGTTGATAATGCATTTATTTGCAATAGCTTTACACTATGTTGCATTTCAATGCATTGACCGGTAGTGGGATATTGTATATACGCAAGCGACAAATTATTTGGACAAGATACTGTCCGACAACGGTTGTAATGAAAATAAGGCATGATCTGGCAAAGTGGAGTTTAATGTATCTCCGTGATGCCTTGTACCATAGGCCTCTGAAACTCCATTGGTCTATCAAGGGATAACGAAATTTTCAATATCGGACACTGTTACTATAAATAGCACATTGGGGGATTCCCTCTGTATCGTATATAGTAATTTGTTTGTCGATTTCGTTGCACACCTTGTCTTACTATATACGATATAGAGGGAGTCGCCAATGTGCTATTTATAGAAACCGTGTTAATGAAAACTTGAGTATATATTCCGTGATATGCAGAGGATGCACCAATGTGCTATGAGTTTTCGATGATCGACCAAGGACAATTTTATTGTTCCGTGATAGACCAATAGAGCTTCAAAGGCCTGTGCTTGTACCAAGTAAGTCATCATTTAATTAATTATGGATCCTTAAAGTCTATTTTGTCTGACAACCGATCGAATTCAGAAATAAACTGGTCCTTTGGCATGCAGAAAATTGACCGATAGCAAAAAAGTTTTGACCCATGTCAGCCTGCACAGACTGCGCAGGCTGACATTGGTCGATACTTTCTGCAGATGCACTGGACCCGCTTTTCACAGACCATGGCTCAAAGTATTTTGAAAGAGAACACTATACTTCTTTATCCTTGGAGCCGAGCACCGGTAGCTCAGTCGGTAGCGTGTAGGACTTGAGAACACGGGGTCCAGGGTTCGATCCCTGGCGACGACCCCTGGCTCGGCCAATTTCTTTCCGAGAATTGATGATTGTCACTGCGACAGGATTCATTCCTCTCCCACCGCTGACCATTGTTTGGACAATGATTATGTGGGAAAGCAGCCAGTGGCTTGGAAAGAAAATTGTGCGGAGTACTGGTAAAAGAGACTCCAGGAAAGCATGGATAGGTGCACTGGCCGCCGCGATATAACTGAAATAATGTTGAAAACGGCGTTAAACACCATACAATCAATCATACAATCAATCTTTATCCTTGGAATCATGATCACTTTTGAAAATATTGATAGAAAAATGGGAAATGCTGAGATAAGCATTATCCTCTTTTTTCAACCATGTTATCTGCCTTTTCTTAGAGAATGAGTATATCATCATTAGAACTACATCTAATCCGTCGTCGGCACCTTCTTTAAGCCTTTACCATATAATTCTGACTTTCAACAACCTTGAAGAAGAAGGCATTTGAAAAAATTGCGGGAAAAGGAGAAAATGCTGGTAACCAGCATTCTCTCCTTTTCCCACAATGTTTTCTACCCTTTCAGTGTCAAATTTTGCCATAAGAGACACTTTCAATTTGTCGTCTGCAAATGCTGTGAATTTAAAGAGGTCTAAACCTTTGTCATACGGTAATGAGTTTAGTATTGACGAGACTAAAATTATGTCTTTTTGTAAAGAGTGAAACACAGTTTTATATCAATTGAAAAAAGTTCCGTACCTTACACGGGGTAAGGGGGGGGGGGGGACGGGGCTAGTTGTGAACAGTCCATATTTGACGGTAAGGTTTTAAGCCAACTCTCGCTTGTCCGTGAACGATGAACTTAATACCAACGGCCTTACAGCAATCAATAGCGGGCTATGAACAAACTCTCTCTACCCCTCTACCACTAATGGTGGATTTTCAACCACCTGCCATCCCGATCAACCCATGGCGAGCTTCAAACAAACCGACTGACTTTTTTGCATTAAGTGAAGCCAGATCAAGTCAAATAAAATCCCTTATTCGCAAAAAAGAAATATGCTTTATTGCCTTTCAAAGGAAATGCATGAATACAAAACGGTAATAAATCTAAATCAGAGAAACGAGTAATAAGCATTTGAAAAAAAAAAGAGAGAAACGGTATCAGCACAGTCATATGTATAACAAAACGTAATTGCCAATGTGTTAAGTAGTACAGCAGATGTTATAAATGACAAATGAATAAATTTGTTTTTAGGTAGCCATTTACAATAATAATTTGGAAATATTCTTAACCTCAATTTCATTACGTGGGAACGACGCCCAACTTCTATGGCCAATTTGTGATCAGAGCATCTAAGTTTGCATTGTGCCTGTCTGTGCATGCTGGTACACTGATCATAATATTCGCTGTGTAATAGCAGAAGAACGAGTACATTTTCATCAGTACTGCACCACCAATATTGAACACCAACGTTACAAAAAAGCAGCTGAATATTTCAGCCCATGTATTACAGAAACTTGAGTCATTTTCATTTGTGCACCTATAAAAAATTTAATCACTATCGCTGTCTAGGAACTGGATAATTTTGAACCAATACCTCACAATTCTCACTATCCGTATAACATATGGCTTGCAACACGCGAAAACGGGCATTCAGACATTTGCGTAAAGTGTCGTCTCGGATCAGCCTGCGCAGTCCGCGCAGGCTAATCCGAAACGACACTTTCCGTCTTTATGCAATTTTCTGTTTTGCGGAAGTCTACCGTAGCACAAAATCTAATGTAGACGTAAAGTGCCGTCTCGGATTAGCCTGCGCGGACTGCGCAAGCTGATCCGAGACGACACTTTACGCAAATGTCCGAATGCCCCTTTTCGCATGTTGCAGGCCATATGGAGCAACGGCCAAATATGTTTTCATACATGCCGTTTATGAATACGAGCAAAATGAACAAAAATGGTGACAAGGTTCACGTTGCTAAAAATCTGCACGACTTGCGAAGAAATCCGAGTAGTTACCATTTGACCATACGCAAGACCATACTGTATGGTAATTGGCCCTTAACAACTTTGGATTAATTTTTGTCGTATGTATAAACAGTTATTATCATTAATGTTTCTTTATAAAACATTTTTCACAAGTATGCGTCTCTGCATTTGTTCAAAAGGGCCAGTGGAAATGGAAAACTGAAATTCTGTATGATTCGCTTTGAGCTGTTAATCGCACTAGTATTGTAAGCATACATGATGGAAACAATGTACATGAAGAATATATTATTTATTAAGGTATAACTTTTTGCCTTCGGCAATTTTGACGGCGTTCTGCACCAACTTCAGTGGATGCGATGCATTCGGTTTTCCTTCTTCTTTGTTCATTGTTTTTCTCCCAGACCCCGAAGTTCTGCAGAAACTGAAGTCAATTCAACAATGGCTGGATTCTCTCTCGGACGTCACTGTGTTCGATTACATCTTCAGAGTAAACCGAGGTAAGTGTATTCAGATGTTAGCCTCTTTGAACCATTTCTGAATTGAGATAATTTTCTTGAAATATGCCATTTTAGTAATGATAGGTCTACTTTACGACCGTTTGATGTAGTTTATTAACTTAGTTAGTAAGTTAGCAAAAAAGTCTGAATAGTAATTTTCGATGGAGACTCGTCGAAAACAACTTCGAGTTTTTACTTATTTCCTTACTCTAAAAAGCGTTTGAAGGGTTAAAAAAAAGTTCCATGTGTACCGTCAATATCATTACATTGTATATCACAAAATTTATTTTTGCTACAGGCGTTGGGTTGAACTTATTCGAAGGTGACATCAAGGGATATAACCCAAGGGTAAGTACTATTTTTTTTTCACGGTATAAATGAAAATACTAATGTGTATCGACAAGCACTTTCAGTTATGCACAGTCCTATGTAATTTCGTACCTAAAAATCTGCCATCACCATTAGGCTGCCAATGTAAGCATTATAATCAAGTGTGCGTGTTTTTTTTTTTAATTTTACATAGTTTAAAAACCCTTTGTTTCTGGAATGATTGCAGTCTCGCGCGATATCAAATTTTACCACGCTGCTCGAATCAAATACAAGCACTAGAAAAGCTACTACAACAGAATATTTCGTATGTATAATAGAATAAGCTAAGATAATCTGTTGGAATTACTAGAACTCGAAATAAACTATCTTACAGCAAGCCATGATGAGAACTGCCATAACGAACCACCAACAGTTATGGAACACCCGTGTTGTACCGTATGTTATTGATTCTTCTTTTGGTATGTTGTTTACTAACACACTTTCACACTTTTCCTTTGTACTTTTCAGTTTGAACAGTGTGCTCCGGCATTCTGACCAAGGAAGGGTCTTTTGTATGTTCGTCTTTTTATTGCAAGGGCCTTTTTCAGGTTGGAATTGGTTGTACACTGGCTCTTATTCTAATCGTACTGGCTGTGGACTACCTATTCTTGATCTCATTTTTCCCATGTGTATATTTTTATTAATGTTGTTATAAGTAAATGTTGTACCCTATATTATGATTCATCGTTTGGTATGTTGTATTGTTTATCGAAGCATTTCAAGATCATTTTTCTCTAATAAAATCAGAACGACAATGAAAAATCATTACTTTTGGTAATACAATTAAGATAATGAAACATTCTGTAAATCCAACTTGAAAAGCACATAGTTTTTGAAGGAAATCAGTGAACTAAAAAAGGTCGAACTAGTAACTGTTAATCATGAAGGTTTAAACTATCAGCAGTACGTAACGGAACACCTGTGTTTTACCGTATGTTACCAACAAAATTTCGTTACTGTTTTTTTTCCTCATTACTAAATACACGAACAGTCATGAAAGAAAAAAATAGTCAGTTTTGGTGCAACAATCAAAGTTTAGTACCATTCTGAGAATCTGATAACTTTGAAGACACATAGTTATTCAAGGAATTCAGTAAAACTAAAACAGGTCGTATTAATTAATCATAAAGATTTAAACCTTCATTTACTCAATAAATGATTTACCTGAAATATAAGCTTTAGCTAGTCGATATTTTGTGTCTTATTTATACAAGAAAAGAATCCATTATGCTTAACTAGTTGCCACACAGTCCCAAATTTTTGACGACCCTAATGGTGATGACCCTTGGAAACACTATGGAAAAAGGAAGAAATGCTGGTAACCAGCATTTTGTCCTTTTTCCGCTAATGTTTACTACCCTATCAAAGACAAAAATAATTATGTAACATCTTATTTGTTGTCTGCAAATACTCACAGTTTGGTCTAGTCCAAAAATTTGTTAACGAACTAATTGACATTTCAAAGCGGAAATACTTTTAAATCAGGCTGTATATCTTAATTCTTCAAGATTCAGTTGCCAGAAAGGACATTCAAGCTGCCATGGACGAGTATCACGCCAAGACGTGTATCCGGTTTGTGCCAAGAACAAATGAAGATGATTATGTGCACTTTAAACAAATAAGTGGGTATGTATTCTTGCTGTTTTTGAATAGTAACGGAAGTTAGCTCGTTATTGTAAAAAATATACTAGTATATAGCCTAACAAATTTACTTATAGCCTGATATCATTTATTTGAATATGTTGTGTGCTATTTTTAAGACCATATTATGTACGTTCACTGCTGAGATAAAAATATTATGCTAATAAGAATCATTGAAATGAGATGGAAAATAAAACCCATTTTACGTATTTAACTAGAGGTAAAAAGAAGATATTGTAATAGTGAGTTCCGGAGACGAACAGTACCAAAGTACGGTACATAAAATATGTAGATGTCATTCTTAAATCATGTCAACCATTATCTTCATTGACCGAAATATAACATTTCTATAGTGCCTTCAGGGAAGGAAAACCTATGATTCCATAACATTTCAATATACAAATTTCCAATCCATCTCAGATTCGGAAAATTCACCATACAAAACATCTTCCAGAGCATGAAAGGAAACTGCAGTTGAAATATCTAAATGTAAGCGAAATACCATCGACAAACAATTGCTATTCTCGAATATAAAGTAACTATTGGTAGTGCAAGGTATTGCTCCTTACACAATAACACAAAAAACATACAAATTTCAAGGAGCAAAGCACAAAATGAACATGGTTTCAGACAATGGCTTGTATCTACATATATATGTGTGTATAGGTACATATAAATTGTTTGCTTCTTTAAGCGTCACCCCTTTTGATCGAGCCAGCCAATACCTAACGTTTTTGACAGTTTTGTATTGCACAGTTACTCCCCGAACCCCAAACTTTTATGCAAAAGTACCGGGCAGATGGATATTTGGTAATCGTTGTTTAACTAACAAGGGGCTCCCACCTCCATGAACCATCTGGGTCCATATTTATCAACCATTCTTAAGAAAGTTCTCTGTCTTATTCTCATAGTTTTTCCAAATTTGAAACCAACATAACTTCTGATAAGCTAAACCAAATGGTTTAGCCAATCAGAAGGTGTGTTGCTTTCAAATTTGCAAAAATCTGGAGAAAAAGACTAAGAATGTTCTTGAGAATGGTTGGTGAATACGGACCCTGGTTTCGAATCTTCGATTAGTTGCTCCGTAGCTGGATGTCCTAACTACTTGGCCACACAGACTTTTGGTACGTTATAACCAAGCAATACTTTCCACCTTTTTTCCTCCGTGCAGATGTTACTCTAATATCGGTCGTGTTGGAGGTGAACAAGATATATCGCTGATGGGGGCTTGTTTAAAGAAAGGAACAGCCATCCATGAAATGATGCATGCCATAGGTTTCTGGCACGAGCAGAGTAGACCGGATAGGGATTCTTGGGTTCAAGTCATCCGGGGAAACATTCAATCAGGTAAGAGTTTTGTTTTCGATCCATTAGAACTAGACATGTCTGCACCAACAGTGCTGTTGGTTGTCATTTCAATATACACATGTAGCTATTTTAATTGGTCCCGTTAACATATTGTATGTTTACAAATGACAATAAACTATTTGGCAATCATATTCTGTTTATCCGTTTTACATTTAACACAAAGCGAATACCATGGCAGACGGTGTGCTATTACTTCTTCCAATCATTCTTGACAGGATATATGGGTAGCCAAACTTATTCAAATTTTACTTGTAATCTACGCGGCCACACTTTAGTGGAGGTATTGTACCTACTTTAACATTCGACATATTTAGATAGTTACCACTCAGAAAATCTTTTGACCTAGTTTCACAGCACACGTGCGTTTTGCGAGGTAATGACTTTATTATTCTCTCTTCAACAACTCCAGCCTCCCAACAAAAAAATCTTTTTGTCTTATTACTACAGGTAAAGAATACAACTTTGAAAAGCTATCGACGAGCGAGGCGGACACGCTTGGTGTACAATACGACTATGGCAGCGTCATGCACTACTCCAGATATGCCTTCTCAAGGAATGGGAATCCAACTATTCTCCCAACCAGACAAACTGACGCAGAACTAGGTCAGAGGGAGGGGCTGAGTGACCGAGACGTATTTCGAATCCGGAAACTGTACGGGTGCGGTAGGTATCTGTATACTAGTATTTCCTGCGTGTGTGTTCACGTCTAAAAATAAAGTGTTGCCCAGAAAGAGTCAAAAGTTTTTAACCTAAGGTCAAAAGGTCAAATAGTCTTCAGAAATAGATAATAAGATTTCTATAGATTGAAATAAAAATTTTACAATATTTATAGGTTTGTAAACAAGAAGAAGATTTTTCGATGCGTTATATATTACGTACCCAAGAAAAATAATAGGCCAATAACTGTTTTTGTTTTCAAGATATTGATGCACCAAAAACCACAGCAAAGGTCGAAAAACCTACTTCACCCAAACCCCCTCCAACAATACCACCTACAACCCCGGCTCCAACACTTCCACCCCAAACAACATCACAGCAGAAAACAACACAAAAACCAATTCAAAAAACACAGAAACCTGTTCCAACAACACAGAAACCCCTAGAAACAACACGAAAGCCTGCTCCAACCACACAAAAGTTCGTTCAAACAACAAAAGCCGTCACAAGCATGCTACAGACAGTTCAAAAGCAGACATCGGTAAAGACAGTAAAACCAACAACGAAAGAAATGGTAACAACAAATGCCCAAACAGCTGTACAAACGAACCCAGCAGTAACAGTACAGCCGGTCAATAGAGCAGGTTGGACCTCTTGGTCCTCGTGGTCACCATGCGACATGGAGTGTAAACATTCCCGGTACAGGTTCTGTATGAATTATGACGCCACGTATTGTCCAGGTCCGAATACACAGATTTCCACATGCTCTGCGCCGTGTCGACGTAAGTTACATGTTCATTGTTTTTCTGTACAATTTCTTCTTATCTTTTAGTTTGTATAACAGTACCTAACGTGAGTTACGAGTTTTTTGCTTTTCTGGACAAAATGTTCTTCTCTTTTAGTATGCAACAGTATCTAGTTTTCTATCAGGATTTCAAAAAGACCCATTGAATGATCTAGGCACGTATTTGCCAACCATTTTTATTTTCATATTTGTTTTATTCTAGATTTAGAAAGTCACGCAACTTCTGATTGGCTAAACCAAATGGTTTAGCCAATCAGAAGTTTCGTTACTTTCAAATTTAGAAAATTCTTTGGAAAATTCTAAGGCTGTTCTTAAGAATGATTGGTCAATAGGGACCCTAAACTTAAACACTATGAAAACTTAGAACTACTTTAGATTCTTTTGACCGCAATGTTTATGAAATTCAGGCCAGAATCTGCACATACGACAAACATTGTACCTTCAGATATTTTTTTTAACAAGTAGATCTTATCTTGCGCAATCAACCATTTAAATAGAAACACTTAGGGTTTTTTTTTTTTGCTTACCGAAACATCTTTTTGACAATATCTATGAAACATGTAACTCCATTATTACAGCGACAGTTTCACTTGGATGCTGGAAGGTGGACAGGACAAATTTATCTATTCCCTCGGTCGAAGGAATGGAAGCCAGCCTAAGCGACAATTACAAAGGTACATTGGTTTCCGTTTTATAAGTCTTATCATTTTAGCAACATTTGAATTGTCGTCTGTAAATGCTTTCATATGGATACGAGTAAAATTTTGTCGTCTGGTTGAAATATAAGGAAGAGACGATAGACTGGAAAATCTTAATCCTTGCCAGACAATCCAAAGTCTTAACGTCTTGAGCAAGAGCGGTTTTAGCATTGAAAATGAGATTTTCACCATGAAGCCTCAAGATAAGTTGACTTCATGCTGCAATTGCACCACTTATTATTAAACACTGTTAAATATTATATTCCTAATTTTTCCCATATGTTTCAGTAACATTTGAAATGATGTAAATGTTTCATTGTAGTACTAATGCAAATAGATTGATTTCAAAACTTATTTACTTACTTATTTATTCGTTTATTTATTCACTTATTTTCAATTTCACCAGGCCGCAAAGATGCCGTCCAGAAATGCAGGAATTATGCGGCGAGTCACGGATTGACAACCTACGGAGTATTTGACGGCGGGATGTGTCTAACTGGCCCGCTGGCCGAGAGCCAGTATCGAATACATGGAATATCAAATGGTTGCTCTTACCTGCAAACAGGTGGCGTCGAGTCTATGAATGTTTTCTCCTTCAATTCAGGTACAAATGTCACGTATACTATTGGCCCACCAAAAATCTAATTTGCCCATGAAAACTGGAATTGGCCCACAATTTACTACTATAATTGGCTAACCAAAAAATGTAATTGGCCCATCAAAACTGTAATTGGCCAATTAAAACTATAATTGGCCCGCTAGAACTATAACTGTCCACGAAAACTATAACTGGCCCACCGAAACTATAAGTAATCCAACAAAACTATAATTGGTCCACCAAAACTATAATTGGCCCAACAAAAGTAGCATTGGCCAACCAAAACAATAACTGACCCATGAAACTTGGAATTGGCCCAAGACAACTCTCAACAAGGGGAAAAAATATTTTATCAATAAAAGGGGTGTCCGCGTGATGAACTGAAATTATATCGACAGATGTCGGTTTTGTGAATAAAAACTGCTTTCAAGATACTTGTAGAAGACCACTCTTGAAAACATTGTGACATAGACACGTAAAGGCAACTAGCGTTGAAAGGAAGAGCACTTGATTGCAACATCTGAAATGTATTTTTTCCGCAGTGCTTTCATAAAGTGGTCTACCAAAAAGGCGTAAACATATTACATAAGCTTTAACAAAATTACGTTTATAAGTTGATGACCAAAATCAGTTAAACTAAATTATTTTTGTAACCGGCAGATATCGATGGTCAGTGGTCATTATGGACGGGCTGGGGTCCGTGCACCAAAGCCTGTGGTAGTGGCCGGCGGCATAGATACCGTCGTTGTGACAACCCGCCCCCTCGTGGTAATGGTGCTGCGTGTGTTGGAAACGGCGAGGAAATAGCAGTCTGCAATCAACGCGCTTGTATAGGTGAGTTTGTTCTGGGAGAAAAGGGAGGGCTCAATATATAAAGATCTTAGTCCGTATTCAGAACCATTCCAAATTGCTCTCATAATCTAATACATGCTTGGTTTAGTTCATCTGAAATTGTACTCCATTTCAAGTTCAGAAAATTCTTGAGAGTTTCAGTGCAATTTAAAAGGATGTTGGGAACAGTCCATTTGTTCATCAAAGTATTATTATGTTCAGTAGTATTTTCAGACGACAAGTTAAATTTAAAGAAAACACTTTATCTTTGGTGGCGTAAACCCATTGTGGGAAAACAAAAAAAAAAAAAGATGCTGGTTTAGCATTTTCTCTTTTTCCCACATTTTTTCAAAAGTTATTTTCTTCAGACTCGTTAATCTAAGCATTGTTCGGTAAAGGGTTAA
This sequence comes from Hippopus hippopus, assembly GCA_946811185.2. Lineage (NCBI taxonomy): Eukaryota > Metazoa > Mollusca > Bivalvia > Cardiida > Cardiidae > Hippopus > Hippopus hippopus. The sequence continues at coordinate 4,126,163 of OX328109.1, forward strand.
GTGTTTGAGAAATGGTTTAATATTTTCAATCGATTATAAAGTTCAATGAATTTAAATGCTGTTTTCATCATTAGATCATACAAAATATCGGACAGTAGATCAACATATAGCTGCACATTCTGTGTAATCTGATTTAGATCTACGCCGTCCGCACGAACCATTAAAATCGCTTCTAGCACCAATAGGGTTAGCTCTGCTTTGAATTTGGGCGAGTATATTTTTTTTGTCTAGTAAAGGATTAAATTCAAAGTAGTTTAGCCATGCTTAGGCAAAAGTGGGCTCAATGTATCTCCGTAAATCATTATGCCAAGCAAACCATCATTTTTTATTGCGTTGTTTTATCTAGCTTAAACCCCTTATGGAGTTACGTATGATTAAGACTTTGTCACCATTCTTCTGCATTTTTTTCACCAGCCTTTCCAAAATGTATTTTGATTCAGAGATTCAAAGGACATACTAGGCGCATGACTCGCTGAGAAATCCCTCACCCCCAGCCGATCAGATTTCCAATACTTGAATTTTGAAATAACTTAAGATTTAATAATTGATACAATCTCCGGATTTTCATATTTGCTGTCAGAACATCTCACAAAAATTAAAGACGGTGTAGATCGAAAACCAGGCTGCACATTCTTATCAATCTGACCTTGTCCATCATTTTTCGATCCATAAAATGCATTTTGTCTAGCAATCGACCAAACTGTTACTTTTTGCAGATGCTCTTAAGATGACATCAGAAACGTCAAACGTTGCTCAAATGATGGTACTAGTGCTTAAAAGGGTATAAATTTTTTGGGGGAGGAGAAAATGCTTGCTACGATCATTTTCTCCTGTACTCACAATGTTTTCGAATGCCCTCTATACCATTGTCTTTAAAATACGGGACTGTTTTGTGAGAGTTCAAACGATTTCTTTTTTATTTGTCAGAACCAACTAAATGTGGAACCAAATACCACGCAGGCGGTCCGGGGTCCTCTGGCTTGATCTGGGTTCGAGACTACGAAAACTTTATGGAATGTGAATACCAGATAGCTACGGGCGACCCACTGGCTTCCATATCAATCTATATCCATGAGATGGACATTGAGTACAGTCGGGGATGTATCTACGATAGAATAGAGGTATTGTTAAATGAGCTATGTTCTGGCCAAAAGGGGCCAAAAGCCTTAGGCCGCTAAGCGCGACTCAACGACCTTTTGCGGACAGTGTAGATCAAGATCAGACTGCACTGAACGTGCAGTCTGATCTTGGATCTACACTGTCCGATGAGGAGATATTCCCCCCCCCCATAACTTTGAAATAGGAACATCTTTGTTTTTACTATTGGCTTGAAAGTTTCAATTAACCCTTTGGCTGCTAAGCGAGACTCATTGACCTTTTGTGGACCATGTAGATCAAGATCAGACTGCACAGAACGTGCAGTCTGATCTTTGATCTACATCGTCCGATAATGACTATTTTTTTCCTTAAAAAATTCCTTTGAAATAGCAAACTCTGAGTTTTTACTATCGGCTTAAAAGTTTCATTTCAGTTATTTAGCAGGATAAGGGTTCAGTTTTAAGAAGATTAAGGGGTAATGGATCTCCGTGATGCATTATACCAAGCAAGTCATCGCATAATTATGGGTCCATAATATCCATATTGTCTAACAACAGACTATACCTGTATTATAGTTAGAAAGGCCTTCTGACACGCAGAAAATTTAACAATGGTAATAAGTTTGACTACCTTATCGGAAATAGACGCTTGTCTGTCATTCATGCTAGAATAAGAAATAACTGCAGTAATTTAAATAGTGACCTTTTTCTCAATCATTTGAAATTAGATCCAATTTGTGACTGCAGAAATGGCGTTGAGAATGCAGAACACTATTTTTTCATATGTCGAAGGTATTCTGATATCAGAATCACGCTTTTTCAATCAACAAGGGCTCTTCATCCTCTAAACATAGAAAAGTTGTTATTTGGCGGTGAAAACCTGAATGATAATGGAAACTGCTTATTATTTGAAGCAGTTCACTTATACATTAAACAGTCGGGCCGCTTTGAGTAATTATTAAATATTCAATAAGAAGAAAATAATACATACAGCCTTTTACTAAAATAGCAGGCATTCATCACAGAGCATCTCATCCAGTTTCGTATCCAGTTTCTCATTCTCCCTTTTTCTTTTCTTATTAGTTCTATTTCCACTCTATTTTTTTTCCCTTATTTGTTCATTATACCCCCGCAAAAAGAATGTTTTCGGGGGTATACTGGAATCACCCTGTCTGTCCGTGTGTCCGTCCGTTTGTCCGTCCGTGTGTCCGTCCGTGTGTCCGTCTGTGTACAAATGATTGCCTGTTTCTGTCAAAGCGCTGGTGGGAGTATTAAGTCACATTCAGTGACAGCTCTAGTTTTTTCTCCTCTCTTTATCAATTTCTCTTTATTTCTGTTTTTGTTTTTGTGTACATTTTTCTTTTTTTTTCTTTTTCTAGTTATTTACACCATGTCTCTACATGTTTTGTTTCCATTATCTGTCATCTTGTATTGTTAATTTGATTGTAGGGGAAGGGCCGAATCTAAGTTGTAAGAACTTGTGGCCCGGCCCCAATCACTTCATGAATAAAATATGTTTAAACTAAGTTTGACCCATGCCAGCCTGCGCAGATTGCGCAGGTTGACGCGGGTCGATACTTTTTGCAGATGCATTAACCCCCCTTTCCACAGAGCATAGCTCATGTGTTTTATGTGCTAATACCATTACACAATGTGTAAGATGTCCCTGCCATGCACTATGTTTCAGGTATCATGTTTATACGCCATGTCTCAGATTTCACATTCCTTACCATATTAGGTTATAAGTGTCATGTTTTATGTGTCAGAAGTCAGTTTCATGTGCCGTATTTCATATGTCAGTTTATTTGAGCCTTAGCAGCGGCCAAGAGCGGTCAGTGTGGGTGCTACGCAATGCAATTAAATTGAAGTCCTAGCATTTAATATTATGGAAATTATTGGGGAGATGACAATCATCTGTTATAGAACGGTCGGTCAGTGTTAGTCGCTGGCAGAAAAAATGAATTTTAAAACTAGGTAGAAAATTGCTAAGTCGCTCTATCTTTTTTTACTTTTTACCTGTTTTTAAATTTCACTTTTCTGTCAGTGACTAACTGGACCTTTAGCCATGTTTGAGATGTCAGTTTCGTGTGCCATGTTTCTGATGTAACTTTTACTATCCACGTTTCAGATGTCAATTTCGTGTATGTTTCAGATGTCAGATGTGAGTTTTATTGGCATGTTTCAGATATCTGTTTTATTAGGCGTATTTCAGATGTCAGTTATATAAACCATACTTCAGATGTCAGTTTCGTGAATGTTTCAGATGTCAGTTTTACTAACCATGTTTTAGATGTCAGTTTCGTGTATGTTTCAGTTGTATGACGGGAGAAGCAGAGGCTCGCCATTGGTTGGAAGTTTCTGTGGTAAACAGCAACCTGGGTCCTTTGAATCCAGTTCCAGATTTGTCTATTTGAAGTTTATCAGTGACGAAACCAATACAGGGCGTGGCTACACCATCTTTTATAACATCAATAGTCGGTCACGTGAGTATCTAATCTGGACGTTTGAGCTGCTATTTACGACTCAGTGTCCTTTGCGGACAATTGCGATTTAGATCAGATTGCACAGAACGTGCAGTCTGATCTGAAATCTGCACTGTCCGATACTATTAGAATATTTCTGCGCAAAGAATCCTGAAATTGTAATTTTTTAATTCTAGTACTGGAAACGTTCCTTTGATCTATTTATTTCTACGATTTGATGATATTCGTTGCGCCAGAGAATATTCTTGTATTACCGCAACACATTGACTCAACTTTGGTAATATAAAATCGCACCTAGATCTGTTGTTAGACAAAGTTGATTTTATGGATCAATAATTATATAATGACTTGATTAGTATAATACCTCAGGGGTTTGCATGAAACTGGCTCATACTTGACTGCATATCTATTTCAGGAAAAGCCTGTGTGAAGCCCCCAGCAGAAGCCCACGCCAGTATCAGCATGGAGGGCAATATGGTGGGCAACAGAGCATGGTACGCTTGTCAACCGGGCTACAAACTGGTAGGGCATTCACCCATAACATGTATTGACCAGCCAGGCTTTGCTCTCTGGAACGACAAGTTCCCGAGATGTGTGCATATGAGAAAACGAAGTAAGCGCTGTAGTACATTTTAAACCCCATTTTCGTTGAAATAAATATGCTCAATAACCTTAACAAACCATGAACTACATGTATGTATGTTAAACAAGAAGTATCTTTGAAAAAGGATAGGCGTACTAGGATATGCATAATTATACTATTTTGTGGTTCGATGTAAGGAGATGCAATGGAAAATAGCCACGCCAGCAACGGCTAGAAAGTCGGCCTGCAGGTGCCCGAGGAATAAACATGTCTGCATTTTTTACCTATCCTAGATTACTATTTATTCATGCAAATATGCAAACGATACCAAGAAGTAGGTCAAAAAACCAGCGCTTTCAGCTATGCTGAAAAAATTTACAAGGTGATAGATCTTTGATATGCAGATTATGCACACACATGTGTACCATCAATTTACTGCAAAGCTTAAGATCAAGGTCACTGTTACTAAATTTAGAAAAGTAGTATCAAATTTCTAAATCGATTGGAGGTTTACCTTTTACTGTGTAAAGTTCCAGCTCTTTTGTACTTTTGTGAGCGATGTTGAACTATCTTGATCCTCTTACGCATTTTTACCGCTAGCTCCCTTTTTCCGCCAAATACCACACAAAATCAAAGCGTTGAGAACGCTGATGTGGTATTTGTCAAGGAAGCCATTGTGTGGAATCAATAGTTTGAAAGAAAAAGAGAAATATTATTCAAATGTTGGCTTGAAAGTCAACCTACTAAGCAAATGAACACCTTTTTGGTTGAAAGGAGAGTACTCATGACAAAGTTAGGATTATTTGTGTATTGGTGGTCTCCCTTTGATCATTAGGAGGAGTCAGGAGTAACGTCCCTTGACAGTAGGATGCATGATGGATAGAGAGAGAAACCATGTGAATATATCGAATAAAATTAGTTTGTACCTGAAAACTATTATTTTGAAATATCTTTGGCCGTTAACATTTAATTCCCAACATAACAATCAATTATTTCGATCTATAAATATTCATTCTCAATCAAATGGAGTAGCGCACAATCATGGGATGAAAAAGCCATGGGACGAACTGGTTTTGGAACGAAAAAGCCCAGGACGTAGACAAATTTTGTATCATTGCGCCAATAGAAGGCTATGAGCGAGTGAAGCTATTTTCAATCAAAAATTAGTATTTCCACGATCGATGGCCTCACCCAGTGTATTTTGACTTGCCATTTCCAATTACATATCTGGGTGCTACCGAAAAACTCATTTGCCTGAGAAAAATTGAGTTTAATTGGGTTTATTTCCTTCGGCTTTGCACAAAATACGATACATGGTCTTCAAAATTCAATATTGAACTCATAGTGGTATTGTCTTCGACAAATACCACAAAAATCATGCAGTTGACACCTTAAGAACCGTTTTGGAGAAATGAACATCTCTTGGGAACAAACGTAATTAGACAGCATTTTCAAAATATTGTAAAACAGGAGGGATTCTTGGGACAGAAATCTGCTCCTTGTCCAAGAAGAGTTTCCATTCCTTCAACATTTTTCTCCAATGTGTCACTTGCAATTAATTTGAGCTATGCTTTGTAAAAGGAGGGTTTAATGTATATGCAAAAAGTATCGACCCATGTCAGCCTGCGCAGTCCGCACAGGCTGACATGGGTCGAAATATTTTGCTAGTTGTAAATTTTCTGCTTTTCCAAGGACCATACTACCCCTGGTTCCAGTTGGTTGTTAGAGAAAAAAAAGCATTTTATAGAAATTGAAAAATTGAAATCTTTTTCAGGCGTCACAACTTTAGACCTGATCAAATAGAAAGTACTCAAAGACAACAAATTAAAGGTTTCGCTATAAAAGGCTAGAAGACGCTGGAAATGGAAGACATTTTGTTAGCAGCATCTTTTCGTTTTCAGGGCCATCAAAACTAGGGATTGCTTGGCAAAGGGTTAAAATTACTACTTTTTCAGGTGTCTTTGAACCAAATCGAGATGTATGTACTTTTGATCAGTCTCTGTGTGGAATGACGAGGGACTCTCTCAGTGACTTCGATTGGGTGGTAAAACGTCCAACACTGCAGACCAACCAAACTAACGGTGTTGAGTCAAGAGGTAGGCGGTGCTAGTGATATACACTTTTATGTGAGAAATGCTAAGTTCAAAAAAAAAAAAAAGGTGGGGGTTGATGCATCTGCAAAAAGTATCGACCATGTCAGCCTGCGCAGTCCGCGCAGGCTGACATAGGTCGAGACTTTTTGCTTTTGTAATTTTCTTTTACATGTTCAACGACTATTCTACTTCGTGATTCAGTGTGTTGTTAGGCAACATAGATTTTATTGATCCACATTATACCGTGACTTGCTTGATATATACTGCAATACAGAGATGCATTAAACCCCCTTTTTTCAGAGCATGGCTCATTTATGAGTTGATTATCATTGCACTCAGCACATAGTACAATGTGATATGAGGTGATACTATGAGGTTATTTAACATGCTGAGGTACAATACTGAATTCTATTGGATGAATACACTGCAGAACCAGTCTATACTTTGGACGAGGCGATATCCGAGTCCAAAATATAGACTGGTTCTGCAGCGTATACGAATCCAATTGAATTCAGTATTGTACCCAAGCATGTTAAATGACCTCTTTATTTCACACTTCCCTATTGACTTTAAAGTAAACGACAAGTATAGGGCCATTTCAATTTAAATAATAATAAAAAAAAAATCAAAACATATCAAAAGAGGGTTTTGAAATTGCTTTTTTGACAACGGACTTCGGTAGACTGCACTTCCGATCAAATATCGATATTCGGGACTCTAGCCTCGTTTTGAAAAATCCATATTGGACTCTTGCTTCGTTCTGAAAAATCCATATTGGACTCTACAGCGTCCAATATGGAACAAGATATTCCGTACTCACGTGGTAGAATTAAAGCGTTTTCAATGGACGTTAAATTGTAGGTGTGAAATAAATACATTTTTCTAATACAAATAAGTTGTGGGAAACACGCAACAGCAAGGTGTTAATTTACTCTTTACTAAACGACAAAAATTTAGACTGGTCCAAATTGAAAGGATTTGCAGACGACAGATTAAATTTAACTGAAATGATGTTTTTTGTTTTGGATTGGGTAGAAAACCTTGTGGGAAAAGGAGGAAATGCTGGTTACCAGCATTTTCTCCTTTTCCCACAGTGTTTTCAAAATCCTTCTCTTGCGAGGTCGTTATAACTCGGGATTGTGTGGTAAAGGGTTAACCCCCCTGCTAGATGAAACGAAAATGATAAAAAAAACTAAAATACTGCCAGTTCAAATGTAATTTCATCGAAGGGGAGCGGAATACCGGATCGGACAGTGTAGATCAAGATCAGGCTGCACGTTTTGTGAGCCCTGAGTCGCGCTTAGCAGCCTGAGGGTTAAGGCTTGACTAAACAACTAAACAAAATATTGCCGATGATGTTCACGAAATGGAATAAATTTCGATCTTTCGCTGAAAAAAAAAATAGTCCTTTCATGCTTCTAGTCTAGGGAGACATTAGTTGCGACGCGCAACATCTTGCACGTAAATATTTTCATATGGATTTATTGATACCTCATTCTGTCTTGCATATACAGGGTGATTCATAATATCTGATACAGTTTCAATCTTTAATAATTTTTTCTGCCAACACATACCTTGTTATAATTTATATCACAATACATTGTGTACTCTACAATAATTGCAGTTTTGTTTGATACACAATGTTAAGTACTTTGAATACTTACATGTTAAATAAAATGGGTCAAACTTTTTCACAACATTTACATATGCGCTATATGACGTTCGTTCTGGGCTATTGCGACGTCAAGCCTCTTTTGAAAGTTTGCTATAACCGATGACCATTTCTGGCGATATTTTTCTCATCTTTCGACGAATAGCTTGTTTCAACTCTCCGACAATGTTTGGTTTAGGTGAATATACATTTTCGTTCAATTGTCCCTCCGAGAAAAAGTTCAAAGGACTAAGATCCGAGGAATGAGGGGTGGGGGGGGGGGGCAAACTTTGTCGGTCCTGAAGGAGATTAAGTTTTTCCCGATAGGATCTATCAGTATTTTACGAAGATTGTTACAAAGTCGTCAGGTGCAATTTTGATTTAGGTTGCAATGACCACATGATGTATTATTCATGAGTTGCAGGAAATTACCTACACGCCGAGTCAACACCAAATCAACAACCCGGAGATGCAGCTCGTATACAGCTTGTAAATGATAACACAGACTTCACGATGTCACACTGTTTGTACTATCTATTCAAAATGGACGGTTCGAGCTTCGCCATCTTAAACGTGTACGTTTCACATGACGTCAACGGCGCTGCTGTACAAAATGCCACTATTGATAACCGAGAACCAGCTTCAACTCTATTAAGTACAGTTGAAGGACAGAATGAAGCTGTTTGGATCCCGGCTCGTGTTCAGATTAAAGTGCCTTCTCCATTTACGGTAAACAACTAACATGTTTCTAAAATCCTGTTTTGATTCTTAAATCTTGTTCAGAGATCCGTTTAGGTGTCAGCTAGGCCAAAACAAGTAAATCTACATAAATATTACTTTATCAGCTTCATAGCTTTCAGAATCTTTCTTTCTTTGCTCTATTTGAATAACAATCAGTATCTAAAGTTTCTTAACACCTTAAGCATTTATGAAACTTGAAAGTTTTAAGAACTGGCTATGTAAGTATGATAACAGCGTCCAGTTAAACTTGATTTGGAACTGCGTGAGCGAGAAATCTCAACCTATATTGACCAGATAATGAAGTCCCATTTAGTTTTATATACAGATATCAACTGGCTGGACTAATCAAATTTTGTATGAGATTTATCCCTCGTGATAGTGATTCTGCCATTTCATTGGTCATCTGATTTAGACAATCGCAAAAGTATCGTGTGTTACTCTTGCGTCCATCAGCATCGACATATTTGTATACATAATTTATATACATGTATATTGTTAAACATAGATGTTTGCGACGAAAGCACTGTTGAACGAACTGAAATATTTTTTTATAGATTGTGTTTGAAGCCATGCTCGGAGAAGAAATCGGAAGTTCGGTGTCATTGGACGATATTCTACTTCAACTAGGAGCTTGTTTAGAGAAATAAATCCGTCCCATGATCAACATGTTTTTTATTGGTTATTTAGTGTTGTAAATAAACTGTTAATTAGCTATTAACAACAGCTTTATGTTTGACGGAAAAATGCATTAACTCTGTATTGGATGACAAAACTTTAGGCCCGTCTACATGTAAAGTAATTGCAGACGAGAAACTACTGGTCGCTGAAATCATAAAGTTTGTCTCTGAAAGGGAAAAAACATTGTGGGAAAAGGAGAAAATGCTGGTTACCAGCATTTTCTCCTTTTCCCACAATGTTTTTCAGATGTCTTTATCCTCAGGGTATTTAAAACACGGAATAGTTTGGTACAGGATGAAGGTGTTCAGTGGATCTTTCGTCTTTAGGATGCGTTTGATTGATTTGTACATAGAAAAATCAAGTTATTGTAAGTATCGATAAATGCTTAAAATTTAAATAGAATTTATTTTATGATCCCAAGGTAAAATGTGCTTTGATATCAGTTTTTTTATCGTATAACATCCCTTGTTTATGTACAGCGTGATATACCCATTACGAATTTTCTTATCTTACACACGTTTGAGATCTGCATTGTGTGACGTGATATATGACGTCATTTTATACTTCTTTCAGAGAAGTGAATCGGTTTTTTTTCATAGATAACTACACCGAGGACTGATGATTGTCATTGCGAAAGGATTCATTTCTTTCCTACCACTGCAAGAGAGGGATGGTGTTTGGGAAAGCTGCCAGTGGCTGGGAAACAATGGTGCGATATACTGATGGAAAAAACTCTATGTAATCATAGATACATGTATGTCGACTGACAGCCGTTATGTTAAGTAAAATGATGTTGAAAACGACGTGAAACCCAAAATCACTCAAATCTAGTAACGTTAATTTAGTCTGATGATAAAAACCTTGAACAGGAACTTCACACACACACACACACACACACACACACACACACACACACACACACACAGAGGAGAGAGACAGACAGACAGACAGACAGAAAACCAAACAGAATGAGAAGGAGAGACAGACAGACAGAGCGACAGAGACGGAGACAGACAGAATGAGGGAGAAACAGAGGGAAGAGTGTTTTGTTACGACATAATCCGAGTTTCAAAGAGAATCGGGAGAGTTGAAGCCTTAAAGAGAGTTCCTTTCCAAGATTCCTACCCAAATATATTGACAAAGCAAAGGCAGTTCTATGCTGATCCAAGATCTTGTAGTGTTCTTATCGCAGTCTGCCTCATGCCAGGCTACGGTCAGTATTCACCAATCATTCTTAAGAACATCCTTTGTCTTGTTCTAGATTTAGAAAGTAACACACTATCTGATTGGCTAAAGCTTATGGTTTAGCCAATCAGAAGATGCGATACTTTCAGAAAATTCAGAAAATTCTTGATAATAAGATTAAGAATGTTCTTAAAAGTGGTAAGTAAATACGGAACATTTTCTCTCTGTGGACAGATCATGAAAAACAAGAAATATCCTAAAAAAAGACAGACGACGGAAATTTGTCAGCAAATATGCAGGGATATTTACAGTAAACCTGTCTACATTTTTGACCAATCACAAATCTCTATTTATTCATTTGTTAACAATATCAAAAAGTATGTCAAATGCCGGCACATTCAGCTACGCCGGAAAAAGTTGTAATGGATATCCCATGAGTTCACGTAAAATTATTATATTCTGTTCTATTCTATTCTATTCCATTCCATTCATATAACGCATCAGTGCAATTATATGTCATCTGTTAAACGTTGTTAACAGTCACCTTTACTCAGGTGAAAACTTGATATATACACACGAGCCACATACGATACAGCACGTAAGTGTTTTATAATTGATCATCGCTTTATCTATTGTGATTTTTTCTATTTCATCGATTTTGTTTTACCTGCCTGCATTTCTCTCTGATTCTGAATTAAATGTAACTGTTGTTTGTTTGGTTGTTCGTTTGGTTTTGACTTTTGAGAACATTGAGGGAAAAGGAGAAAATGCTGGTAACCAGCATTTTCTCATTTCCCCACAATGTTTTCTATCCTATCAAGAACGTTTCATCATTTGGGCCACCTATAATTTGTCGTCTGCAAATACTAACAATTTGGACCAGTCTAAAAATTTGTCGTTTCGTAAAGAGTTAAAATGCTAAATAAATAAAACGGGCTTTCTCAACCATGAAAACAGACCAAAAGATTTTTAATTCTAGCATGTTTTTGCCTGTATTTCTCACAAAAAAAAGAAAAAGAGAACAGCGTAGATATGGGATCAGACTGTAGATTATGGTGTAATTGGGCAATCTGACTTTTTGAGCTGCAATGTCCGAAAAAGGCAGTCTGATCTTGATCTGCGTTGTCTAGAAAAACAGTTAAAAGTTGTGCTTAACGCTCTGAAAAGTTTATATAATTTGTAATATTACCTATACGGTTTTATAGCCATTTTTATAAAAAATTATAGGTGTGTCAACTGTTTTATATAGGTACTTGGTCTTTCACACACAACGCTTTGGCAAACGATTAAATTTTATACTTGACCAATTTGGAAGCATTTCCAGACGACAAATCACATGTAGTTCAAATGATGATTTCTGTCTTTGATAGGATGGAAAACATTGTGGGAAAAGGAGAATATGCTGATTCCCACATTATTATCAAAAACCTTCTTTTTGAGGGTCGTTAAATCTCCGGATTGTGTTGTAAAGGGTTAGACTACGGACGGTGTTGATTAAGATCAGAAAAATAAGAAGGACTGTCTGATCCTTGCTTGTCACTGTCCGATACGGTTACATTTTCCGAATTCGAAATTGCAATATTTACCTTTGAAATTTAGAAACTTCTTGTGGCTTAGAATTAGAATGCTCTTCAGAATGGTTAGTGACTTGCTTGTACATATATTGTGTTGAACGCTGTTTTTAACATTATTACACATATATCACGGCGACCAGTGTACCTGTTCATGTATCCTTTCCTGGAATTTCTCTTAGCAGTATTTTGGGCAATATTTCTTCCCAAGCCACTGGCTGCTTTCCCGCATAACCATTATCGCAACAATGATCAGCGGTGAGAGAAGAATAAATCCTGTCGCAATGACTAGCATAAATCCTCAGAAAGAAACTGGCCGAGCAGAGGACTCGAACCAGCGACTCATCGGTTTAAAGCCTTGTACGTTGCCAACTGCGCAACCGGGCTTGGTAGAATGGTTAGTGAATGCTCTTACAGTTAACCTTTTACCAAACAGTTCCGTATTTTAACAGCCCCGAAAAATTGATGTGGGAAAAGGAGAAAACGCTGGTTACCAGAATAACAGTGTTTTTCTAACTAGCCAAACCTTACATATCGTTTCAATCACACAGAATTTGTCGCGTGCAAGAAGCTTTCAATTTTGACGAATAAAATGATTATAATATGAAAAAAGTGTTAAAACATGACCGTGACTATGTTAAACTGGAAGTACATGTAAATTGGTTTTACTAGTTATCTAACTACAGTTGCGTTATCTGCATGGATAACTATGCAGCGATAAAATGTCTTGATACTGTGCATTCATCACAAGGATTTGAGACATGCTCTGTGAAAAGGGGGCTTAATGCATCTCCGTGATGCATGATACCAAGCAGGTCGACACATAGTTATGGATCTATAAAATCCATTTTGTCTGACGACCGGCTGAATCATGAGGTAGAATGGTCTTTTGGTATGCAGAAAAATACCATAAGCAATACATTTCTGCTCAGGTCAGCTCTGTGATTATGGATCTTTAAAATCCATGTCTAACAACCGCCTGAATCATGAGATAGAATGGTCCTTTCAGATGCAGAAAAATGACCAATAGCAAAAAGTTTCGGCCCAGGTCAGCCTGCGCCTACTGCGCAGGCTGACCTGGGTCTATACTTTTTGCAGATGCATTAAGCCCCCTTTTCACAGAGCATAGCTCATTTGTTTCTACAAACTTGGCCCTTAATAAAACAAGCGCCTGTGGCGTACGTTAAGTTATCTTCTGAGTACCTGGGTTCGAGTTCTTACAGCACCACAGCGGGGATCGTATAACTTTCTTGTTTACTCCCAGGCGACAGAGGATTTTGGAATTGGGAACAAGAGTTGTCAAGTCAAGGGCGGATGTCTGCTAAATATAGCAGATTGAGCACGGAAGATGGTAAGTTATGCTGTAAAAGTTATGCTGGATTGAATAAGATATTCAGAGTATTGTATGGCAAAAATATTTTGACTATTTGATTATTGAAACAAATTTTGTTTTGAAAAAAAAATCCTTAGTTAATAATGGTTTCTAGCTCGCCTGTACGAAGTTCAGTAAGAGCGACTGCACTACCGTCTGCATTGACGTTAGCGACAGCACTGGCGTTGGATTCTGCGTCGACATTTACCTTAAAGATGCCTATTTACTCATTTTAGCCGAATGTAGAAATATGTATAAATCAATAAGATAGCAATATCTATAGCCCAAAAGAATGAAAAGAAGTTTCAGGATTTGTTATTTGAAATGGAATTTGGTTAGGAGAAAATTACTTTGAGTCAAAAATGTGAACAATGGGGCAGTGTATCACTACAGTCATTTGCATACATCCATCTAAAAATAGAAGGCTAGACTGCTCGTTGTTTCAACACGGGAAACGACGCACTCGTCTATTTGTAGGATCATGGGTTTTCCTCTTCTTTCAGCAATCCAAAATCGCTAAATATTAATGTGCACATACGAAACTTTCATTTCTAATGTCTTTAAATCATTCCACTGCATTCTCGATATAAAATTCGGACATCCTTGAGTAAAACTGCTGTTGGGTTCTTGTGACATAGATTGTTGCGGCAATAGACCTGTGTAATGTATCTTGGCTCCACATTTTTGTCATTTACATGAATGCAAGGCGAAGGTCGTACACAGTCATAATGTGTTATCCTCGATTGAACGAGTGGATAGGAGCCAAGTCCAAAATTACATTTTCTATCCATCGTAATCTATGCAATCTCGCAACTGCCAGGTGTAATATTTGTCACGAAGCTACAAGAATGACTATAGTTTGATAAAATATCGAAGAAATTGGTTATATCTGGCTTAAAATGAGTAAATAGGTGTCTTTAAAGATTATAAAAGCTTACAGTTTCAAACCATTTGATGAGATCTGGCTTGCTACTTTGCAACGGGACACAAACAGACGTCGTTACATGCAAAAGAAAAACAATTAGTGAATTGTCAGATAGATAAATGTTAAAGGGTAAATAGGCATACTGTATACATATAAATGACCCATGCTCTGGCAGCAGAGGGTTAATGCCTCTCCATAATATAAGTAACGAAATAATTATGGATCTACAAAATCGATTTAGTGTAACAACCGACTGGAACTAGAGATAGAACAGTCCTTTGACATGCAGAAAATTTACAAAATAGCAAAAAGTTTCGACTCATGTCAGCCTGCGCGGACTGCGCAGGCTGACATGAGTCGATACCTTTTGCAGATGCATTAAACCCTCTTTTCACGGGGCATGGTTCAAATGTTTGAACTACTTTTAACCCTTCAGTCTTTTGCATTCGGTGGTTCGGGTAAGCTACACGTGCATTGTATGTCGTCATATTTAGCCGGTTGCCTCTTCTAACATGCTATCACTGTGACCACTGATGATGAGATAAGATATTACTGAACTATAATGTATATGATTAAGGGCATGAAGAACACAATGATGGTCACGTGACGCTCGAAGATTTAAACGGGGATGCCTGTAACCATGACGACCAGACGGACGACAAGGAGACGTTTACAGTTGAAGATGCCGTTGAGAAACTTGGATTAGGCTGGTTCCAGTTTCGACTTTGGGTTATTACGGGCCTCTTCGCAGTAAGTATTACTTCGTGTGCATTTAACCATCGGCTACTGAAGTTACATTAGTCTTTCACAAACACCAAAATTTTCATTGGTCTATCAATGGAGACCGTTACTAAAAATAGCACATTGGCGCATCGCCTCTATATCGTATATAATACTATTATACTTGATAAAGAGGCAAGCGCAAATGTGCTATTTGTAGAAACGGTGTCCGACGATCGAGTAATGACATTTCGGTGTTTCATGATTGATCAATGGAGCTTCAAAGGTCTGTGCCTTAACTTTCATTTAATCATGCTTCTTGCAGGGGATCTTTGCCCCTTTAATGCTTGTGAGCCATATTCAATGAAATGGGAGTTTAACGTATGTGCAAAAGCTATCGACCCAGGTCAGCCTACGCAGTCCGCGCAGGCTGGCCTAGGTCTAATCTTTTTTATTTTTGTAAATTTTTTGCACGTGTAAGGATCATTCTACCTCATGATTTAGTCGGTTGATAGACAAAATAGTGTCTTTGGGTCCAGAATTATATGATCACTTGCTTGGTAAAAAGCATCACGGAGATACATTAAACGCCCTTTTTGCCAGAACGGCACATATATCTTGGAACAACTACATAAAATGCTTGCCATATGTATTTGAGCCCTGCTCTGGCAAAAGGGGGTTTAATGCATCCCCGTGACGCATGATATCTAGCAAGCACCCTTTTCACAGAGCCTGGCTCATATGTTTTTAGTGGTACATGTATCTATCAGTGTTTTAACAGAAAGTTTGATTTGCAGAAGAAAAAAAAACGCGCCCCTTTAAGCAGTGGACATTATCGACACATAGCTTCCTGCGGCGACAGGTACTAGGGGTTGTCCAGAAATTTCGTAGACACGTATTGGAATAATTCATACAAAAACGATCAAACGAATGTTTTTATCAATTTCACATTTTCTTTTTGACGAACGTGGTCAGTGATCATAACAGTATTGTGAGATGTAGAAAGTTAATCCTAAGGCTATTAAGCGCGACAGGAGGGCCTTTTGCGGACAGTGTAGATCAAGATCAGACAGCCGCGTGAAAGAACGTGCAGTGTGATGATCTTGAATCTACACTGTCCGATAAAGAGATATTTCCTTCAAAAAATAACTTTGAAATAACATTATTTGGGTTTTTACTATCACCTTGAAAGTTTGTTTTAGCAGCTTAAAGGTTAAACTTAAATAGTGCTGGGTCAAGAAACAAGTACTGGTTGTTTATGAACTTTCCGAACATCCCTCGTTAGCGTGTTTCAATACGCACAGTTAAGTTTTTTTTTTTTGTGAAGGCATGTATGCGTTTACCTTTGACAATGATAATAAAGTAATTCCCCTTTAACCGCACTCTCCCCTTCTCCATTTCAAAATCAAACAGCCCTGAGTTAAAAAAAAAAACAAACTTTAACTCAATAAATAATGATAATAATAATATTAAAATAAATAGCGAAATGGGTGTTTAGTGACTTTGGGATTTGGGCTGGATGTTGTGAAAACTGTTGTGTGTTTCGAAGGTTTTATCGTGTTATGCGTTTATCGGAAAATGGACGAAAACTTATTCATTTACACAAAGTTATGCCCGAAGGATATCACGCTGAGCTGTCGAGATGACGGACCTGCATTTAAGTTTTTTTTTTCCCAACACGTTTAACATAAATAGGTTTTTGCATGTCTTATTGCAAATGTGCATCCTGTATTTTTCTTGTATTAATTTGTTTTTGACATTTTACTTTGAAGTATAAATGAACCATGGTCTGGCAAAAGGGGACTTAATGCATCTCTGTGATACATGATAACAAGCAAGCCATCACATGATCATGGATCCATAAAGTTCATTTTGTCCAACAAACGACTGAATCATAACGTAAACTGGTCCTTTGACATGCAGAAAATTGACCAATAGCAAACAGTTTCGGCCCAGGTCAGCCTGCGCGGACTGCGCAGGCTGACCTGGGTCGATACTTTTTGCAGATGCATTAAGGCCCCATTTCACAGAGCATGGCTCAGGTATGTTTGGTGTATCTTTATAGGTCTTTGACTAATTGTGTTCGTTGTTGACTGCCTGCAGTCTCACTCACACTTTAAATCAATTATTATAGCTCTCAGATGGACGTAACATGACTTAAAAATAAAAATTAATGGGCCATGCTCTGTGAAAAGGGAACTTAGTACATCTGCAAAAAGTATCGACCCAGGTCAGCCTGCGAAGTCCGCGCAAGCTGGCATGGATCGAAGCTTTTTGCTATTGGTCATTATTATTATTATTATTATTATTTCAAAGGACCAGTTAACCTCATGATTCAGTCAGTTTTTATACAAAACGGATTTTATACATCCATAATTATGTGATGACTTGCTTGGTGCATTGCATTACTGAGACGCTTAAACCCGTTTTTCCAGAGCACGACTCATTTGCTTTGAAAGCGTACAGAAACTGTACGGATACATTGTGTAACGTAAACATGTGCGAAGTTGGCGCTTAAAGATGCACCCTTACAGCCAGAGAGTAAACAAAGGCTGTTAAAACTTTACAATGTGTAGAATCTAGATAGCCGTGTAAACGTAGATAAAAAATCGATATAAGGTGTATGGGATAAAGAGACGCCAGGGATTTTTGTGGTTGTTATGTCTATGGCTAGCCGCAATAAAATGAAATGCATTTTCTATCCGTCGTAATCTGTGCAACCTTGCAACCGTCAGGGGCAACATTTGGCACGAAGATACAAGAATGATTATAATTTCATAAAATAAAGGTAAAATTGGTTACAAAACTGGATGAAAACGAGTAAAGATGCATCTTTAAATAACGAAATAGTCATTTTGCAATCGCCAACTCCATCTATTTTTATGAGACTATGGTCCGTATTCACAAATCATTCTTAATTTCATTCTAAGTCTATATATAGATTTATAAAAATAATACAACTTCTGATTGGCTAAACCATTTGTATCTATTGCCGCAAGCCCCTGCAAAATTCTGTCGTCGAAACTAAAAATGCCATATTAATCTACGTACTCGTTCAGGAAATACCAGTATTTCTTAATACTTCCGTTTCTTACTTAGTGATAAAGCATTTTTGAAGCTTGGTGTTTATTATAAAAATTTGAAAATCTCCTATGCTCCACAAATTTCTGTCAGAGTACGTGAAACAGCATTTAAATGAATCTATCTATTTATGAGTCAAGCTCTGGGAAGAGGGTTTAATGCCCCTTCATAATGTATTTTAATCATGCAAGTCATCACATAATCATGGATCCATAAAGTCCATTTTGTCTAACAACCGACATGATGTAGACTGGTCCTTGGACATGCAAGAAATTTTAAAAATAGCAAAAAGTATCGACTTATGTCAGCCTGCCAGGACTGCGAAGCCTGAGGAAGACGGCTTTTGAAAACATTGTGGGAAAGATGAAAATGCTGGTAACCAGCATTTTATCCTTGTCCAACGACGTTTTCTTCTCCTATCACTGGCATATCTTACCATTTCATCATCATTTATTTCGTCATCTGCAAATGTTTTCAATTTAGACCAGTGTAAATTTTGTCATTAGGTAAAGAGTTAACTCTTTAATACATTAACAAGTTTTCGACTTGTCTAAATTAAAAGTATTTGCAGACGACAAAAAAACTCGGTACAAAAATAAACAAGAATTATCTTTAAAAAAAGATAGATGGCGTTAATTTGCCGGAAAATAAGCAGGGGCCCTGAAAATAAACATGTCTACATTTTAGACCAATCACAAATTTTTATTTATTCATTTGTTATCAGTACCAAAAAGTAGGTCAAAGGCCGGCACATTCAGCTACGCCGAAAAAAAAAACATGTGTTTTGAAGGGCTGAAAACATTGTGGGAAAAGGAGAAAATGCTACCAGCATTTTCTCCTTTTCTCACAATGCTTTCAAAAGTCTTTTCCTTCATTGTCGTTAAATCCCGAGATATTGCGATAAAGAGTTAGATGAATCTGTTTATTGACATGTATGTATTCCACCTTCAGAACGCCGACGCTTGCGAGATGATGTTGCTGGCTGTGTTATCATCTGCTATGTGAGTGGGGACTGTCTCAAGCAGTTCAAAATAGCTTTTATCACAACGGTACACATTTGCTTTCAAAAGTCTTTCCTTCAGGGTCGTTGGATCCCAGGATATTGTCGTAAAGAGTTGGATGACTATTTTATGTATTTCACGTTCAGGCTGCTGACGCTTGCGAGATGATGTTGCTGGCTGTGTTATCTCCTGCTCTGAGATGTGAGTGGGGACTGCCTCAAGCTGAAGTAGCTTTAATCACAACGGTACGTATGTATGAGCCATGCTCAGTGAAAAGGGAGCTTAATGGATTTGAGAAAAGTATCGACCCATGTCAGCCTGCACAGTCCGTGCAGGCTGACATGGGCCGAAACTTTTCGCTATCTTCCAATATTCTGCATGTCCAAGGACCATTCTACCTTATGATTCAGTCGATTGCCAGACAATATGGAATTCATGGATCCATGATATGTGATGACTTGCTTGGTATCGTGCATCACGGGGATGCATTAAGCCCCCTTTTGCCAGAGCATGGCTCATATAAGTTACAGGGCTGCGGTTACCAAGATTTCTTAGGTCTTGTTATAGATTTAGAAGCAACACAATTTCTGATTGGCTGAACTATTTGGTTAAGCCAATCATATGTTGAAATGTTGAAAGTAATTGAGATTTATAACACGAACGCAATTTTAGAAATGTGCCATGCTCTGTGAAAAGGGGGGTTTAATTTTTCTCCGTAATGGATGATACTGAGCAAGTCATTACAATCATGGTAATGGATCCCTATTGTCCCTATGGATCCATGTTGTCAAACAACCCACTGAATCATGAAATAGAATTATCCTTTGAAATGCAGAAAATTTAAAAAAAGCAAAAATTGCCAGCTCATGTCAGCCTGCACGGGCTGCGCAGGCTGACCTGGGTCGATACTATTTACAGATACATTAAACCCCCTTTTCAAAGAGTATGGCTCATTTGGTTTAGCCAATTAAAACTTGTGTGTTATTGAAAAGTAAAAAAAAATCTTAAGAATTACAATATAATTGCAATTTAGATTTCTTGGAAAATACAGACTCGTAAATTTTACCAGCTACATTTAAAGGGGCATATTTAGATTTTTGCCGCAACACTGTATTGCTTCTATCAGGCTGATGAATATTACCGACTATATTTTTCTTCGCAGTCGTAAATAATCTGGGTAGGTAGAGTCAGTATGTAAAACTGCAAGGTTGACAATTAAATAACAAGTTGACATTTTGCAATCCGGAAATCCGTCTATTTTTATAAGACGAGAAATGACAATATCATACCTATAAATTTGAATACGGTCCCACATAAATTACTCGTGATATTGGTCATGTGACATTCACGAAAGCCTCTGTGAATCTAGGTATGATTGGAAAACCATTGAAGTAACCGACTAACCAACCAAAAATCTACTAAACGGGATTATCCTGTGAGTCGGATTTGGTCTAATTCTTCGATGTCAACCTGTTTGCTTCAACATTAGCCTACTGACTGTCATTGCTAGCATAAACACTTCCATTTAATGAATTGAAATTGGATTGGCTAGGCAGTAGGCAAAGTATTGGAGTGCTTGCATATGTATATCAGACTGAAGCGTTGATATTGAAATATCAGGTGTCTCAGTTTGTTTGTCTGCCTCAGGTGCCCGAGCTGGGCGCCTTTGCCGTATTTGTCTGAGTTGTCTCATTTTATTACGACTTGATGGTCGTAACACGATCAATATCGTAGATAGATATAAATACAAATTCCTGGAAATAGTGAAGCAATGACCTACTGGGGTGACAAATGATATCATTTGACGCTTAAGCCTACACAGATAAAAGGCAAAGTTTTAGCCAGCTCCCAATATTGCAATAAAAATGATATAATTTATAGTCTGACTTGGGTTTATTTTTTGGCTTGAAAATGTCAGGCTATATAGGGGGGTGTCAATCGAAGATTAGAATACATTTTGTGCGGTCTGATCTCTAACTACACTGTGCGCAAAGGTTCTTAGGAATGCCCTTAGTTTATTCATCCCTTCACCAACAGTCCTGTGGTTTTCCTACCTTGAGGAAGAAGACTTTTGAAAACATCGTCGGAAAAGGGAGAAAATGCTGGTATCCAGCATTTTCTCCCTTTTCCAGCAATGTTTTCAACCGTTTTAAAAACAAATCTTACCATTTAAGCAACATTTAATTTGTCGTCTGCAGATGCTTTCAATATGGCAGTTTCATGCTTAAAATTTATTGTCTGGAAAAAGATTTAAGAGTAATATCCCTCATGTTTGTCACATCTTCAAAGAAACAAACATCAAAGAGTCCATTTAGATTTAAATATCACTCTGTAGTTTATGCAATACATGTATTTCAAACCATGTTATGCAACCACACAAAACAAATACATTAATGAGCCGTGCTCTGTGAAAAGGGGGCTTAATGCATTTGCAAAAAGTATCAACCCAGGTCAGCCTGCACAGTCCGTGCAGGCTGACCTGGGCCGAAACTTTTTGCTTTTCGTCAATTTTCTGCATGTCAAAGGACCAGTGTACCACATGATTCAGTAGGTTATTATTCAAAACAGATTTTACCGATGTATAATACTGTGACGACTTGCTTGGTATCAAGCATCACGGGGATACATTAAGCCCCCTTTTTCCAGAGCATGGCTCATTTACTAACTACCAGACGACAATTTGTTTTAGACTCAAGCATATTGAAAACATATGCAAACGACACATTAAACGTAATGTAACTCTACCACACGGCAGTTTTAGACTTGTCCAAATTGAAAGCATATGTCCCTGAATGAACACGTTAAATTCAATTTAACTCTTTACCGCAGGGCAAAACTTTCAACAGTTGTCCAAATAGAAAGCATATGAAAACGACGCATTAAAAGTAATCCATCTCTAGACCACACAGCAAAAATTTAGACTAGTCCAAATTGAAAGCATTTAGCAGACGACATATTAAATGTTACCTAAAATTATGAGATTTGTCTATGAAAGGGTAAAAAAAACTTTGTGTGTAAAAAGAGAAAATGCTGGTTACCAGCATTTTCTCTTTTTACCACAATGTTTTCATAAGCCTTCTCTCTCGGGAAGAGAGGAGAGGGGTGTTGCTAATACTCGAGAGTGTTTAATGAAGGGTTTAATGATTCCATTTGTGTTTGAAAAGGTAGAAAATATTGTAGGAACTAGACATTTTAAGCTGGTTACAAATATTTCGTAATTTCTCACAATGTATGCAAAAGTTTTCTTCCTTGAGTAAGGTTTTGTTTGGTAAAGGATTAAAATGCATTTGCGTTACACTTTTCTGTTACATATAAATAGCTTTTAACAGATGAATTCTCCATCTGTCTGTCTGTCTGTCTGTCTGTCTGTCTCTCTCTCTCTCTCTCTCTCTCTCTCTCTCTCTCTACACACACACAGTTATTATGATTACCACATTCCAGTTTTCATTTTTAGCAACCGTAGTCCTCGCCACAATCTTTTCAATTAATCTACCACATGTCTCAATAGGTTCAGTTTTCAGAATTAAATTAATCCAGCGGTTTGCTTTTGCGGCCGTTGTAGGTCAAGATCAGACTGCACATCTTTGATCTAAACTTTTCGCTTTGCTGAGACATTCTGGACAAAATTGACCTTGGTATTGCATTTATTTGGGTCTTATTTCTAGATTTAGAATGTCTGGGGTTTTTTTGTTTTTGTTTTTTTTTTTTGGGGGGGGGGTCTTAGGGTGTTAGCCGTCAGAACAAGTTCAGGATCCGAATGCTTGAAATTTACAGTCGTTTTATAGCCTGAATAGGTCATCTCAGCGGACAGTGTAGATCCAAGATCAGACTGCACGTTTTGTGCAGTCTGATCTTGATCTGCACTGGCCGCAAAACCATTGGTAGCAATGAAGGGTTCTCTAAGTATTTAACATGTATTCATCATTATATTGTTACTTATAACAGGTTGTGTTTGTCGGTATGGGGCTGATGGCACCGTTATGGGGATTCTTCGGGGATCGATACGGCAGACGAAGTGTAAGGATATCTTAAGTCATATATTAACCCTTTACCACACAATCTTGAATTTCAACGACCCTGAGAGATAATTCTTTTGAAAACATTGTGGGAAAAGGAGAAAATGCTGGAAACCAGCATTTTCTTCTTTTCCCACAGTGTTTTCAAACCTTTTATAGAAAAATCCAGTCATTTAAGCCATCTTTAATTTGTCGTCTGCAAATGCTTTGAATTTGGACGATTCTAAAATTTTGTCGTTTGGTAAACAGTTAATCAACGCGCTACCAGAAGACAAAATTTAACACTTATCCAGTGCTTCTCCCGGTCTTCCTCATAAAGAGGTCAGCTGATTCCCTTCAAATAAATGAAGGCAGGCAAACATTTAAATCTTTGAGAATATTTAGAAAATCGGAGAGTTCGAAACAGGGAGTTAAGAAGAACCGTACTCAAAATTGAAAGCACTCATAGACGATAATGCAGGTTTTCCTCTAATAATAAGTCCTTCAAAAGACACAAAACCTTGTGAATATGGCAGAAAAAGCTGCTTTATCTACATATGTTTCCCGCAGCCCATTTCTTCTGGATAATAATTCATGGCATTGCTCGGTAAAAAGATACTTGATAACTTTAAATGGCCTTTTAAAAAAAAAGAAAGTATTCACTCTTTATTTAAAGCTTTCACGCAACCTATTAAAATCAAAGGACTGAAAGTCTTGAAAAGCGGGTTTGTGCTAGTGTATGAATACAGCATAATTAGGCAATGATAATTACAGAGGGATAGATTTTTTTTTTTCAATATATCCTAGATATGTAAATTTAATGTAGGTGTAAACACAATGGAACAAGGACAGTCAAGGAAAATCTTACTGTGGTATTAATAATGAGTGTAGAAATAATCTACGGCAGATTTTCACCACTGTTCTTAATTCAGTTCTAGTTCTAAAATCCAAGACTGCTCCATCTGATTGGCTGAGACCATTTGTTTCATCTGATCAGAACGACAGTCTTGGACCTGTTACAGAATGTGTGATGAATACGGTATGTGGCACACAGCACTTTTTGTACTTTGATTATTCCTACAGATCTTGTTGCTTGTGTCTTGGTGGATTTGGTATTTTGGGTTCTTAACGACTTTTAGCCCTTCTTATGTCTGGATACTCATCTTGCGAGGACTTGTGGGTGGAGGAATGGGTGGAACACCGCATGGGTAAACATATTTTATTATTATATCTTTTTCATTATTTTTTATAACTCTTTACCAAACGAAAAAAATATTAGACCAGTTCGAATTGGAATGATTTGGAGATACAAAATAAATGTGACTCAAGAATTGAATTTTTTTTCTGGGAAGGGTAAAAAACATTGTTGGTAATGGAGAAAATGCTGGTTTCCAGCATTTTCTCCCATTTCCACACTGTTTTCCAAAGCTTTCTTTCTCAGGGTCGTCAAAAGTTGGGATTTTGTGTAGTAAAGGGTTAAACAGGAGAAGGGTTGAGTAACGATGGCACTTTTGCCTTTTATGGTTGGGTAGATTCTGACTCGGCGTGTCCTATGGCTGGATACTCATTTGGTCTGATGTGTGGCTGAGTGGTGGTGTGGGTGATCATACTACCTTGGTAACTAGACCTACAAATATTTTCAGAATGTTTCACGCGATCTTGCACTGGTGGATCTACAGGTGTCGTTTCTTTTTCTTTTTTCATCTGAAAAATCCTGATATTATATAGGTGAGCTAGTCATAAAAATCGTTTCAATGAATTTTCCAAGGGTTACCACTAGTTGTTTTCGGGGTGTATTATTACCCCTACTCTTCTAGGTTAGAACAGAATATACTGTTTTAAAGCCATCTTATTTCACAATTATAGGAATGTGATTCCCTGTGTATATTTTTGGAGGTCTGCTTTAGCTTTCAAAATCTAGTCAGCAAATCTTTGACCAGTTTACAGAAAGTTCACACGAGGGTGGCATTGTAACATTATCTTTTCTTTCACATGTTTCTCCTTTGTCTCTTATCACAGTTGTTTATTTATTTGTTATTTATTTATTTATTTTATTTATTTATATATTTATTCATTTATTTTATTTATTTTATTTTATTTTTTTTAATCTAAAAATAGTTGGTATAGAATTGAACAAATGAAGAGGAATTACTGTCTACTAATACTTTCTGTTGTAGGTTTACTCTGTTGACAGAATATTTACCAAAACGATATCGAGCGAAAATATTGATATTCGGATCGGTAAGTAAGTGTGTTACTATATAAAATTATCCCTGACCCATCTGCAATAATCTTTTAAATGGTATGTTTTAAACTGAAATGCATTTTAACACCCGCTTTGTTTACTTTTGGCACCTCTTGTTCATTGTGCTCATAGCAACAAATGCTCTAGAAACAAAAACAGTCAAAAGCGTCAGTCTCAGCTTAGACAAATATCCAAGTCCATGTTCAACACGGTATATCTGTTGCACTTATTTCATTACTGTTAGTATTCAGGTTATCAAAGCTGTTGAATATTAAATATGTTAAATATGGGGAAAATAGTTTGATGCATCTGCAATAATATTGACCCATATCAGACTGTGTAGTCAGCACAGGCTGACTTGGGTCGATATGCTATTGCTTTTGGTAAATTCTCTCCGTATCAAAGGACCATTCTACTTTATGATTCAACCAGTGATTAGACAAAATGGATCCAAGTGAAGCGACGACTTGCTTGATATATCGGTACTGCTTTTTCCCAAGCCTGTATAAATAAGATATGCTTTCTATATGGCTAAGCTGGGCCATAGGTACAATGATTGAGATTTTGCCAGTCTTACCAACTTAAGGTTTGAGAGGATTAAATGTCTTCTTCTCTATACCTCTTATTGTCATTCAGCACGCTATAAGTATGATATTATCTATGTTCATTTACAGCTGAGCTGGGCCATAGGTACGATGTTCGAGATCTCACTCGCAGCGGCTGTGATACCCACGTTAGGTTGGAGGTGGTTAATGGTCTTTTCATCCATACCTTGTTTAGTTATCATTTTATGTTTTAGGGTAAGTCAGACTCTTTCATAAATTTGAAGGTGAAGGATTCGCAATCCACCTGTCACGGGTTCGATTGCTAGGTTTTTTGAAAGGGAGTCTGGTTTGGTTTGGTTTGTTTTGGAGTTTAATGCCATTTTAACAGCTTAGGTCATTTCAAGGCAGTCAGTGACTCACGAATGTGTTTCCTGGCTTTCTCACACCAGTACTGACACAACTTTCTTTCCAAAGCCACTGACTACTTTTCTCACATGCATCAGAGGTGAGAGGCGAAAAATCGCTAGAAAGAAAGTTCTCCGCAACCATGTATCGAACCCACCACCCTCGGGTCATGAGTCAGATGCGCTAACCACTGAGCTGCCCGAGTCTGGGGTTGGTTAATTTGAACCTATGCCTATGACTGGTGACACACGGGGCATGTATGAAAAACTGATCTGTTGCCGAGATATAATTTTGAAAGCGACGTAAAAAATACCATTTATTTAATTCTTTCTTTTGATCCATATGACTTCACTCAACTCTCTGTTGGGACAATTTGAAGCAACAAGTGAACAGTGGTACTGGTCAAAGTTTTTAACCCTTAAGCTGCTAAGTGCGACTCATTGACCTTTTGTGGACAGTGTAGCTCAAGATCAAACTGCACAGAACATGCAGTCAGATCTTGTATCTACATTGTCCAATAAGGAGATATTATTCCCCAAAACATAACTTTGAAAGAGCAATATTTAGTTTTTTTATTACCGAATTAAAAATTTCATTTTAGTTCTTTAGCAGGATAAGGGATAATAAAGTAGAGGGCAAAGGGGTATAAATATATATGAGCCATGCTCTGGCAAAAAGGGGCTTAATGCATATCCGTGATGA
Organism: Hippopus hippopus; assembly: GCA_946811185.2. Lineage (NCBI taxonomy): Eukaryota > Metazoa > Mollusca > Bivalvia > Cardiida > Cardiidae > Hippopus > Hippopus hippopus. The sequence goes on from OX328109.1 coordinate 4,153,236, forward strand.
ATTATACCAAGCAAGTCATCACACAATCATGGATCCACAAAATTAACCTTGTCTAACAACCAATGTAATCATTAGGTAGTGTGGTCCTTGGATAATACAAAAAATTGACCAGAGCGAAAAGTTTTGGCCTAGGTCAGCCTGCGCGGACTGCGCAGGCTGACCTTGGTCAATACTTTTCGCAGATGCATTAAGCCCCCTTTTTACAGAGCATGGCTCATATGCTTACTTCAAGAAGCTGGTCCTCTAACAGCAAGTAGTGGCCAACCCTTGGTATCTCAGTGTTGAAAAGCAGGCCTTGTAACCCACAGGTTGAGAGTTCGGTTCTAAGGTCAGGCAAAATTCTCACCAAGAATTATTGATAAAAGTCAAAGTGTCAGGATTTTTTCTTCTTGCACTAATTAGACAGCTTGAGATCAAATCCAGGCTTGATCAAGCTCTTTTTGATGATTGATGATAGTCAGTGCTATAGGATTTATTTCTTATTCACAGCTAAACATTCTTTCAGTGGTGTTCATGTTGGAAAACAGCCAATGATTCTGAAAGAATGTTGTGCAAAGTACTTGTAAAAGAAACTCCAGGAAAGCATGGATAGGTGCTCTGGCCGCCATTATATAACTGATATTATAATGTTGAAACAGTGCTTAACACCAGCCCTGTGCTCTGCATGCTTGGCTGCAGTTACTTTCTCAGACAAAAAAAAATGAAATTGATAATGGGGCATAATCATGTAAAAAATTATTACGGGGATACCTGCCCTTGTTGTACAGAATCCCCTTTTGATAATAAAGAATTAGCCTGATTTTAAAGTAAATACATGATGTGTCTTCAGTAATAGCTGAAACATATGAAAAAAAAGTCAGTCATCACATGACGACGACAAAGATGCAGACAAAGACAGGGCTTGACTTGAGTTTTCTTCTAAAACAGCTGAGCTAAAACTAATAATAACATAAATGTTGCATTGACAGATTTTACCGGCCTCTGCAAGATTTCTTGTTGGTGCTGGCAGGAAGGAGGAGGCAGTCGCCATTCTGAAACAGATAGCCAAAATTAACAAAACCACCATACCAAAGGGAGATCTTGTTCCAGAGCCATCAGTCAGTAACATATACAACCCCTAGGCAGCTAAGTGCGACTCTGTGAGCTTTTGCGGAGGGAGTAGATCTAAGATCAGACTGCATAAAATGTGCAGTCTGATCATGTATCTATGTAATTGCTGGTGCTTTGAGATTCTTCTGTAAAAAGAAAACCTGAAATCGCAGTACCTGAGATTTGCCATCTGTTTGATTTTTCTAATAATATATTATATCTTGTAATCATTTAGTGATTTCTTTGAATTATGTCTGATTTCTTTGCATTATGTCTAACAGATTTCTTTGCATTATGTCTAACAGATTTCTTTGCATTATGTCGAACGGATTTCTTTGCATTATGTCAAACGGATTTCTTTGCATTAGGTCTAACTGATTTCTTTGAATTAGGTTTAATAAGTTCTTTGCATTATATTTAACGAATTTCTTTGCATTGAGTCCTACCGATTTCTTTGCATTATGTCTTACTGATTTCTTTGCATTATGTCTCACTGATTTCTTTGCAATATGTTTAACTGATTTCTTTGCATTATGTCTTACAGATTTCTTTGCATTGTGTCCAACTAATTTCTTTGCATTATGTCTTACTGATTTCTTTGCATTATGTCTTACTGATTTCTTTGCATTATGTCTCACTGATTTCTTTGCAATATGTTTAACTGATTTCTTTGCATTATGTCTTACAGATTTCTTTGCATTGTGTCCAACTAATTTCTTTGCATTATGTCTTACTGATTTCTTTGCATTATGTCTTACTGATTTCTTTGCATTATGTCTCACTGATTTCTTTGCAATATATTTAACTGATTTCTTTGCATAATTTCTTACCGATTTCTTTGCACTATGTTAGATTTCTTTGCATTATGTCAAACCGATTTCTGTGCTTTATGTCTAACTAATTTCTTTGCATTCTGTCTTACTGATTTCTTTGCATTATGTCTGATATCTTTGCATTATGTCTAACTGATTTCTTTGTATTATTTCATGGTGATTTGTTTTCATAATGCCCAAGTGATTTCTTTGCATTATGTCCAACTTATGTCTTATCATTATGTCTGATTTCTTTGCATTATGTCTATGGTCTTTCTTTGCATTATAGCTTATTGATTTCATGTGTAACAATGTTTTTGTGTCATATCTAACATTTTGATTTCTAGGTGGACAGAGGACATCCAAAGTTGCTTTTTTCTAAACCATATTTACGTACAACATTACAAATCTGGCTGTTGTGGTTCGGCACGGCTCTCACATACTACGGTATGGTGCTAGCTAGTGCGGAAATCTTACAGATGCATAATGTAAAAGAAAGTGGTGAGTTGATTATGTTTAACCTTTAACCCTTTATCATACAGTCCTGAATTTCGAAGGCGTTGATGGAAAAGGCTTTTGGAAACATTGTGAGAAAAGGAGAAAATGCTGGTGAACCAGCATTTTCTCCTTTTCCCACACTGTTTTCTACCCCTCACAGACAATTCCATCATTTTAGCCACATTTTTTTTTTTTTTATCACCAGACACTTTCAGTTTGGACAAGTCTAAGATACTGTCCCTTGATAAGCTCTTAAAGTTCTAAGCTCTTAAATCATAGGAGAATTTTCTTTTCCTGTGCAAAAGTCCAGTGCTTGTTCATTTCTTAAGGTTAGTTTTTGTCTTTGATTGTCATTCTGTGTATGCCATAGAGTCCTCTATCAACTCCATTCAGTCCTCTGTCTGTCTGTCTGCCTGTCTGTCTGTCTGTCTCTTTCTCTCTCTGTCTGTCTGTCTGTCTGTCTCTCTCTCTCTGTTAATCAATTATTATTTTAATCTCTTTATAATTTCTTCTATGTTTCCAGGAGGCAAAGACTGTAAGTGCAATCTGTTAAAGCATGATGACTATGTATCCATGGTGGTTAGCACAATTGGAGAATTTGTTGGTACGAATAATCATCACAGTTTCATTATCATTGCTGATTTATTTTATGTCAGGTGCTTTTCCAAGCAGAAGGCAAGAAAACTTTCAGATTTTGCAAATATGCAAGGAAAACAATGTGAAGTTATAAAGACGAGAAAAATAATGGTATGGAAAAGAAAATCTAATAGGGCTTCGATCATCGATACTACATTCCTGGCCTCGCCAGAATTTATGTCTCAGCATGGCTTTTTCTAGGAGCAATATGTCCTTTTGCCACAATTGTTTCAAAAGAAGCTAGCTGTAGTTGTTAGATTTTGAGCAAAGTACCTGACAGAAATAATTGAGAATTGTACCAAGAAAATTTAAATTTGAAAATAATAAGCATTGTTTACATGATGTTCATGCGACTTTTAAAAACAATATCAGTGTATTCAGTCATGTCAAGGCAATAACTTACCTTTCCCTGTCTTTCTCAGGTTTCTTTTGTGTTAGGCCGAGGCGTTTAATGCCTTGCCCAAGGACAGCCCCACGTTATCAGCGTCTTCTGCTGGAATCGATCAGATTTCTCGGCTACAAACTCCTGAAAGCCTCTCGTTCGTTGAAATCTCAGTGTCTCGTCTTTTTCTTTCAGCTTTACCAGTCAACATGATTCTGATCGATTTGATTGGTCGACGATATACCGGTGCCACAAACTTTCTAGGCTGTTCTGTGTTTTTCCTATTATTGCAAGTTCATGTTCCACAAAGTGTTCTCACGTTTTTCATCTTCATGGTCCGGGGCCTATCCACTGGCGTGTTCAACTTTGTCTACATCTATACATCAGAGGTGAGTTAGCTTGGGTTCCAGTCCGTTTATTTTTATTTCCTTTTCTATCTACTTTGTCAAAAATGACAAAATTTCAGACTTGCCCCAATTGATAGCATTTGCAGAGAACAATTTAAATTAAACAAGGCACATATGACTGGATTTTGCTTTCAGAGGGTAGAAAACAATGTGGAAATAAGAGAAAATGCTAGTCAACAGCATTTTCTTCTTTTTTCAACAATGTTTTTAAACATATCATTCCACTAGGTTTTAATTTAATACAAAAGGAATATTATGTTGTAGTAACTTTCTTTGTGCTTGTATTTGGTTCGAGCAGCGGGAGAAAATTTTATATCACATCAGTCCGAAAGTCAAGAAATATGCGAAAATTTTTTTACACAGCAAGAAGTAGATACTTGTGCCAGGAAAGTTATATACCTACAATTTTCAATGAAAAAACTAAAGTTAGGCCTACTGACATTTTGTTAAAAAATGGTAACCAATTAAAAAACAGATAATGGTGTAGTGACTAGTAAATTCTTTTTATGAATAGCGGATGAATTCATAGTGTAACACTTTTGACCAATCAAATAGCAAATCAATATACGTATTCCGCACATGAAATATGTCATCATACCATATTTGGAACCATATTTGGAAATGATGGCATTTGTGTCTGAAAGGGTAGAAAACATCGTAGGAGAGAACGCTGACTACAAGCAATATCTCATTTTCCAACAAGGTTTTCAAGCACTGTATTCTTCAGAGTTGTTTAAACTTGGGATTGTGTAGTAAAGTATTGAGAATGTGGCTTCTGTACCAACCAGCTGATGATAAACTTTTATGGGGGCAAGCTTTTTACCAAGCGACAAACTTCTGACTGGTCCAAACTGAAAGCATTTGCAGTTTACATATTAAATGTGGCTCAAATGATGGAATTTGTGACTGAAAGAGAAGAAAATATTGTGGAAAAGGAAAAAATACTGGCTACCAGCACTTTCTGCTTTTCCAACAATGCTTTCAATAGTTTTTTTTCTGTTTTCAGGGTTGTTAAAACTCAGGATTGTGTGGAAAAGAGTTAATGTCTGTTTTTCCTACAGGTTTACCCAACGTCTATACGAGCATCTGGGCTAGGGACTTCATCATCATTTGCCAGACTTGGTGCCATGATAACACCCTTCCTTGCACAGGTAAGTCTTTGCAATTTAACCCTTTTCCATTCAATCCCAAGTTCTAATGACCTTGAGAAAGAAAGCTTTTGAAAACATTGTGGGGGGAAAAGGAGAAAATGCTGGTAACCAGCATTTTCTAGTTTGTCCCAAAATGTTTTCTACTCAATTAAAGGCAAGTTTCATCAGTTGAGCCTCCCTTGATTTGTCGTCTGCATTATGCTTTGAATTTGGACCAGTCAGAAATTCTGTTGTGTGGTAAAGAGTTAACTCTGTAAATTGCAAGCAAAATAAATGACCCATGCTCTGTGAAAAGGGAGCTTATTGTATTTGCAAAAAGTACTCTTGGATGCCTCCCTTACCACAGCTGTCTGGGTATATGGTATCATATATTTCACTTGTGCTGTACATGCCTCTCTGTTACCTATAGAGACCAAAGGAATGGGTCTACAGGTTATACACTCCTCAAGCCAGCTGTCAGAACTGCCCCTATTCTATTTTAATGTGTAACTTTATGTTATAGGTACTCCTGGATGCCTCCCTAACAGCAGCTGTTTGGGTATATGGTATCATATGCTTTACATGTGCTGTATGTGCTGCTTTGTTACCTATAGAGACGAAAGGAAGAGGTTTACAGGTAAAACTAGTACTTTGTCTTGTATACATGTACTGGATTAACTCCTGACCACACCATCCCGATCGATTTTTAATAACCTTGAGAAAGAAAGCTTTTGAAAACATTGAGGTAAAAGGTTTTCCAACAATGTTTAAAACTGTATATGCTGTTTTATTACCTATAGAGACTAAACGAAGGGGTTTATAGGTAAAATGAGTACTTTGTCTTTTATAATGGATTAATTAACTCCTTTCCACACATTCTCGATCGATTTTTGATGACCTTGAGAAAGAAAGGTTTTGAAAACATTGTAGGAAATGTAGAGAATGCTGGTAACCAGCATTTTCTCCTTTTCCGACAATGTTTTATACTCAGTTAAAGACAAGTTTCATCTTTTGAGCAATCACTTTAAAATTTAGAAGAAATTTAAAATTTTGAGAATTACGTATACACTAAGTAGTGCAATTTAAATGGTTGGTGAATAGTAACCTGAATTAACTGTTCTCTTTCCATCTGAAAGAAGACTAGCGGCTGTAATGAAACTGGGTTTTTACCCTGTCTCTCCATCAGAAGATGTTAACCACTGAAACAAGTTTGCAGCAAACGACTTTGACCCATCATTGTAAAATAAAAATAATCAACAGAAGTAAGGGTATCTGACATAATTTCTGATTGTTCCATCTTAAAAAAGGCCTTTGCCAAAATATTAAGACACAAAGTGACATATGATATATAGGATCTGACATGAGTTGGCATTTGAGATGAATTTTATTAAACAGGAAAATATTATTAAGCAAGCATTTGGGAAGTTTAATAAAAAAAAATATTTCAAATGCCAATGAATGACAGATTCTTTTTATCACATAACGATATTTCACAAATTATAGATCAGAACATTCAAAACCATCTATAGATGCTTGTGCAATAACATTCATAAAACCCATTCACGTCCATGAAATATGTACAAAATGACGTCAAAAATGATGTCACACAATTGTGATATCAAACCTATATAAGATAAGAAAATTTGTGATGGGTATACTACTCTGAAAACAAGGGAGGCTAAAAATTCGCTTTTGCTGTTATGTGTTTTAAAAGCGGTCTTTTGCAGGACAAAATCAAGTAAAGCAAAGACATTTGCTTGAGATTCTATGTTGTTTATTTTTTACAGCAAAGTGTCAGATGAGATGGTGTGAGTCATTCAGAGCTAGGGACCATACAACAGAACACAGATCTCAGCTTTAACATTGTCAAAGACAGAGAGCTCGAGAGAAAGAGAGAGAGAGTTTTAAACTTGTCTTAGTTGAAAGCTGACAACAAGAGAAACGTGACCAAAATGGTGATATCTAAAGAATAGAAAAGAATAGAAAGCACTGTGGGAAAAGAAAAATGTGCCGCTTACCAACATCTTCTCTTTTTCCGACATTGTTTTCAAAAGATCTTACCTCAGGGTCATTAGGGCATTAGATTGTTTGTTAAAGAGTTAAATCAAAACTACAAATACATGTAATACTTCTTACACTTCCGTAATAGACAACTATGAAAAAACATTGTTGGACTTGGAGCATATGATTCTTTTCCCACGTTATTTCCCATAATATTGACAACAGTACATTCTGCTTTCCATCAAAGTCATAAGGTTACGTAATTTGTAGTAGTTTTGGGTACATCCAAAAATTAAGGTTGTAAATGCAGTATTAAATGTATAATATTTGTTTCAACTGTGCAAAATGAAAATGAGTATTTTTTTTTATGTTTTTGGTTTTATTGGTTCTTGTAAGTTTTCATGTTTAAATTCAAACTTGTAAAAAGTATTGGTAAGTGTATAATTTGTCCTTTTCTTGACAGTACAAGAATTTATTTAAGGATTGAAGAGAACTGTTTTTGTTTTCATAGAGGTATGAAAAAAAAAACCTAATCACACTTCTGTATGAAACTGCTTCGCAGTTTCATACAAAAGTGTGATTAGGTTTTTTTTTTTTCATACCTCCATGAAAACAGAAACAGTTCTCTTCATTCCTTGTAATTCAATATCACAGACAACAAATATGCACTTAAATAATACTAACTTCTTTTTTAACTGTAAATCCAACATTGCGTATTTATCTAATGTCCATTTCATTCATATTTCATAGCGCGGTAAAACTGCTCGTTCATGATGTAACAATGACGTAAATTCGTGACGTCATTATAGTATTGAACATTTGCAGATTTAGTCGATTTATTATTAGAAGTACAAACGCTAGAATTAAGTTGAAAATAAGATTGTTAGAACCCAGCAAAGTGACAATGAGTTTTCAGCTCTCTCTTTGAATTTACTGTTGGATTTCCTTTTCAATATTCAGAGAAAATAAATTCAGCTAGCAAATTTGAACTTCTGACTCGATATAGATCAAAAATCAGAAAGAACAACATCATGAAATCTCGTATACATGTTTGTTTACATTAGTTTAATGCAAAAGTAGTTCCGGCACTGCTAATTTTTTTTTTTCATGGAGCTATGAAAAAAATTTTTCAGCCAATCAGAACTTGCCAATGTTCATGAAAAAAACTAATATTGAATTATTCATACATGTACTAGCTATAGTGTTACATGTATATTTGAGCCATGCTCTGTGAAAAGAAGGCCTAATGCATCTGCGAAAAGTATCGACTCAGGTCAGCCTGCGCAGTCCATGCAGGCTGACTTCGGATGAAACTTTTTGCTGTTGGTCAATTTTCTGCATGTCAAAGGACGAGTATACCTCATGATTAAGTCGGTCATCTAAAAAAAAAAAAAAATGGCTTTCATGTATCCCTAATTTTGTGATGGCTTGATTGGTATTATTGATCTCGGAGATGCATTAACCCCCTTTTGCCAGAGCATGACACATTTGTATTTTATCAGTCAATAATTACCAGTATTGTATTCCTGGATAAAAAAATTGCGGTCACCAGCCTAGTTTTGTTTTATTGCACATCCCTGATTTTGATGCATGACAGAGAAAGACACAGAAATCAAACAAAAACATAATTGCTGCAAGATTAGAACTTATTAGAAATTATAAAGTTCTACATATGATAATAGCAAAACCATGAAGAACATAAGAATCATGTAGATCTAATTTCTCAAAAAAATAAATACACTTCAACTGTCTGCAATAATTTGTTCAGGCAACTACTTATGATGATGTTTCAACTGTCACATACTGAGAAAATCTTATTCTAAAGATTCCCTTCTTAAACCAGTATTCAGTTGGCTCATAAACTGACATTGCTGTTATACTCAACTGTATAGTATAGCAAACATCTTTTGTCCGTAACTCTAAAATACCAAACAACAAAATTTAAGACTTGCAGAAGACAATTCACATGACTGTTCCCACAATGTCTCTAAAAAGTTTTTTCTCAGCCTCCTTAAAACACAGAATTTTGTGATGAAGAGCTATAGATCTACTAAATGCTTAGTAAATCAAATTAATATTTGCAACCATTATCCTGAGATGTAATTTCGAAGTCTGTTTCTAGTATCGCACAGATTAGTTAAGAATCAGACTGCTCATTCAGTGCAGTTTTATCTTGATCCTTCAAAGCTCATTTAGTCATATTATATAGCCTGAGGGTTGGGATTATTTCTTTGAATGGTGTTTTAAGCTGTTTTCAACAATATTTCAGTTATATCTTGGCAGCCAGTGCACCTATACATGCTTGACAGGAGTTTCCTTTACCAGTGCTTCACACAATGTTCTTCCATAGCCACTGCTGCTTTCCCACATACACATCCTCAAAACAATGATAAGCAGAGAGAGCTAAAAGTAGAGTGCTTCCTCGTCTGCGAAATATAGATCTACTATATTATTTTATTACTTGTAATCAAACAAATATATACATATTATGCATGAGCTATGCTCTGGCAAAAGGAGTTTAATGCATTTGCAAAAGTATTGATCCAGGTCAGCCTGTGCAGGCTGCCCAGGGTCGATACTTTTTGCTATTGATCAATTTCCTGCATGTCAAAGGACCACTCTGCTTCAGGATTCAGTTGGTTGGTAGACTATTAATGTATTATATGGATCCATAAAATTTTAAGTTTAGTTTAAACATATTTATTTTACATCAATTGAGAAACAAGTTCTCACAACTTATACTAATCTCTCTTGATTCTGCTTCCTGGGAACTACATCAGTATTCGTGCCGAATGTGTAGTCCAATGAACAATCCAAAAGTTGACAACCGCTCCTGGGTATCAAACTCGGGACCTTATGGTTACGAGGCCGACGCTCTACCTCACAATCACGGTCACCTAAGAGGAACATAAAATTTTATGATATCCTAGCAAGCTGCTTGGTATATTGAATGCATCACGGAGATGCATTACACACCCTTTTGCCAGAGCATGGTGCTTTTTTATGTATTTGTGAAGTTTATTGATAATGAATGGAGGTTACTGGCTTGAGATCCCCAACAGAGACAAAGAGAGAGTACACCAAGATCAGGCTGCAAATACATGTATAATCAGGCTGGTCTTGATCTAAACTCTAGGTCTCAAAATACATTAGGGACAAATAAATACAAAGGCTCCTTAAGTAACCATTTACCAAACAATCTTGAATTTAAAAGACTCCGAGAGAGAGCGAGAGAGATTAAGAAAACATTATGGAAAAGGAGAAAATGCCTGCAACCAGCATTTTCTCCTTTCCCCCCCCCCCCCGACTGTTTTCTACCCTTTTACGGACAAATCCAATAATCTAAGTAACGTGTAATTTGTCGACTGTAAATGCTTTCAATTTGGGACTGGCAGCTTGGATAACAGTCACTATTCTTTATGAAACAAATAGCAGACCATTTTGGACAATGTATGGTCGGGATTTCTCGCATATTTTTCTAATTTAATACATTTGAAAACATTTTGCTCAGAACAGAAATTGTTTGTCTTCAGTGGACTGAAAATTCAATAAATGCAGGTTTCGATATCAGTTCTTTATTTAGCTAAGCCCTAATGAGAAAGCAACAAGGTTGGCATACAGGCCCGCTTACTAAACTTTCAACTTAATAAGGGAGGTAACTGTTTTTGTCCTCACTTCACTATATCCTATCATTACATAAAGGTAACTGTCAAAACGATCGATCTTTGTAAAGAAATCAGCCTGAAAATGAATGGTATGTAGCTTTTTCTCTATAATTGACATTTTAATTCAGAAAAACAGCCGATCAAAGACTATGAACTAACAATTACATTTCTATATCTGAGAGGAACAATGCTGGAATCAAGTGATGACTGATGCGTACCACGTTCACTTTCGCACCCAAATAATATCAGCACATTTTTTTTCAAGTAAGAAATGAGAACCAGGTTGGATTTTTTAGAAAGACGTATCTGATTTGGAGCTTTTGCAGGTAACGACATAACTTTGACTCCAGGTTTGTCAGATTTTTATTTGAAAGGGTGGAAAACAGAGTTTTATCCATTTAGTAAAACGTTTTCTACAGCTATCTTTGTCAAAAATTGTAGGAAATAGTCAAGCAGATACTCTCTCTCTCTCTTTCTCTCTCTCTCTCTCTTATTTCAGGGACTTCTTGCCAATGCTTAGATGCTTTGTGAAAGAAGGAGTAATTTTAGAACCAAGCACATAGTGCATCTGATGTTGCTTTTGTGGATAGATCATGTTTAGACCATAAATGCAGTTTGAATAGATTTCTACATAGCAATTATTCATAATATTTTTATGCACATAAAAACAGTGAGAGCTGTTGTTCCAAACTGAAAAAGTCCATCTTATTTTTGTAAAGAGCTCTTCTAGTTAGCTCTTTCCATACTGTACATGACACCAGGTACTTTTATTGACAGTCTAGATCAAGATAAAACGGCACAGAATTGCAGTTCAATCTCTGATTTACACTGTATGCTCAGTACTGAATTCTAGTTTTTGACCAAATTGACCATTGATCTTACAGGGAAATTGTATTCATTTGCTATTGAGAAGATGCAAGATTTTTTATGACAGAATATACTCCAGTATTATTTAATTACAGTGACCTACAGATAAATGGGTTATATGAGAGTAGGAGCAGTTTAAACAGAACAGAATTTTGACCTGCATTGTATTGATACATTGACATGGTAAAGTCATAGATAAAAACTAAAGATAGATACATGTATGCTGTAGACGGAACCTCTGAGGGAAGAAATGGCCGAAATCAGTCCAGTTCTGAGAAGACAATTGATCTATACGTTATTTAAAAGGTATCTTAAAAGACACAGTACTCCACTATGTTCTAGAGGTTCCATTCCAAATATTAATGTCTGCAATACAGCAGCTGTGACTCATTATAATCAGAACTGTTGTTGCAGCAGTGATGCTACCGTGGTCAAAGATCAGAGTTTGATTGGAAATGCATCAGACACAGAAAAGGATCTGGCCCTGTTTCCAAACCCGAGCGAAAAAAACATGTTTGTACCCAAATCTAGTCCACCTACAGTTGACAATGTGGAGGAATTACAGAAGTTTGTCCGATTAAGCAAAAAGCTGTTAGTACTCACAGGTAAGTTACTTTAGTTATTAACCCTTTACCAAACAATCCCAGGTTTTCACGACCCTGTGAATGAGGGCTTTTGAAAACATTGAGGGAAAAGGAGAAAGTGCTGGTAACCAGCATTTTCTCCTTTTTCCACAATGTTTTCTACCCTATCAGAGACCTTAAGCTCATGTGCACCAATTTTCAATTTGTCCTTTGCAGATGTTTTGAATTAGAAAGAGTCTAGAATGTAACCAGCATTTTCTCCTTTTTCCACAATGTTTTCTACCCTATCAGAGACCTTAAGCTCATGTGCACCAATTTTCAATTTGTCCTTTGCAGATGTTTTGAATTAGAAAGAGTCTAGAATGTTTCGTTTGGGAATGGGTTAAAGGAGATTTGAAATCTCTTTTTTAGAGGATGAAATATTCAAAGTGCCCATATTGATTGCATTTTCAGTTGACATATTGAGTATGGCTTAACTCTTTACCACACAATCCCTAATGTTAACAACCCTGAAAACAAGACTTTTGTAAACACTTTGGAAAAAGAAGAAATACTGGTAACCAGTATTTTCTCCTTGTTCCATAATGTTTTCTGCGCTATCAAGCACAGAAGTTATCATTTTGAGCTGCATTTACTGCATATATGTGCTTTCAGTATGGACCATTGAAAAATTTTAATGTGTTGTAAAGAGTTAAGAGAAGAGATTTGTCAATGTCGACAGGGCTGGTAGCCAGCATTTCCTCCTTTTCCCACAATTTCCTCAAATCTTTCTTATAAAAAATCCCATTATTTTTGCCATATTTATGCTGTTGTCTGCAAGTGCTTTTACATTGGATCAGTCTAAAATTTTTTTGTCTGGGTTAGAAGTTAAATATCCTCATGCTTGGCTGTCATCTGAAAGTAGTATACCAGATTAAAACCATCTTTTTAACCTATAAGTAACACTTGTGTTACTAATTTCAAGGTAACTGATTGTCTAAAGAAAGAGGTTTACCAGAATAAAAGCATATTTACTGATTTACTTGATAAATGATGCTTATAACGATAATTTTTCCAAAATGCTGGAGTGTCTACAGAAAAATGAAAAAAAGACTAACAAACATTATATTGCTATTAATTCCCAGGTGCCGGACTGTCAACAGAAAGTGGTATACCTGACTATAGGTCGGAAGGTGTAGGCCTTTATGCTAGAAGTACTAACAGACCTGTACAATATACTGACTTTATCAAGTATGCTGATATCAGGAAAAGGTAGGTGTCATTGCATTATCTCTTTACAACACAATCCCGAGTTATAAGGACCCCAGAGAAAAGGAATTTTGAAACCATTGTGAGAAAAGGAAGATGCTGGTAACCAGGGTTTCTCCATTTCCCATCGTGTTTTTGAAGACATTACTTGTGAAACATCACATTTGTCGTCTGCAAATACTTAGTACTTTTGATTTGGACCATTCTAAAATTTTTCCAATTGGTAAAGAGTTAAATCTTTATTACACAATTCCTTATTGTAACAATTCTGAGGTAATGGTGCTTTATAAACGTTGTGGAAAAGGAAGAAAATGTTGGTAACCAGCATTTCTTGCTTACCCTGTAATTTTTTCAAAATCCTTTCACAGACAAATTTCAATACGAGTCACATTGAATTTGTTGTCTGCAAATGCTTTCACTTTTTCTCTGTAGAAAAGTCTGGTATATTGACAACTGAAGAGTAACTCTTTACCAGATGGGATTTTTTAAAATCTCACTGATTTTTAGAGGAGGCTGAAAAGAATTTAAATCTGCTTCAAATAATGCTTGAAAGGACAGAAAACATTGTTTGGTTTCATTTTGCTCATTATTTTTCACAAGATTCTGGCATTTTATGTATGAAGACTCCATAGCGACTAGTGGCACAGAATAATTGAATAACTGGAATATTTGAATGAAATGTTATGTGAAAATATTGGTGGTAGAAGGGTAAATAGCTTATTACACAAACCATCTCTCCTGTTACTGCACTGTTTTTAAATTCATCCTCTCACAAAACATAAAAAAAAGGGAAGACAGAAGGGAAGGGGCTTAATTAAGCCCTTACCAAACCATCCGGAGTTTAAATGACCCTGAAAAATAAAGCTTTTAAAAACATTGTGTGAATCAGAGAAAATGCTGGTAACCAGCATTTTTCCCTATTCCCACAGTGTCTTGTTTTCTATGAAACACAAATTTTATGTTTTGCTTTACGCTGAATTTGTTGTCTGCTAATCCTTTCAATTGGATATGTCTAAAAAATTTTGTTGTTTGGTAATGAGTTAAAGAAAAAAAATCATACATGTGTATATATGAAGAGGAAGCTAAAACAAAATTTGTGTTACATTTCAGGTATTGGGCCAGAAACTATGTTGGCTGGCCCAAGTTTGGTTTCTTTTTACCAAATGTTTCCCACATAACATTGGCATCCTGGGAGAATCTTGGCAAGGTGCACTGGCTGGTGACACAGAATGTAGATGCACTCCATTATAAAGCTGGAAGTAAAAAGGTGACAGAATTACACGGAAGTGCTCATAGGTAATGAGTACTTTAACTGTTTATCAAACGGTAAAATTTTTGACTTGTCCAAATTGAAGGCATTTGCAGATGACAAATAAATGTGACTGATAAATTGAAATTTGTTTTTCGAAATGATAGAAAACATTGTGGGAGAAGGAGAAAATGCTGGTCACCAGCATTTTCTCCTTTTCCCACAATGTTTTTATAAGGCTTCTTTCTCAGGGTCGTGAAAAGTAAAGATTGTGTGGTAAAGAGTTAACTCTTTACCACATGGCAAAATTCTAGACCTGTCCAAGTCCAAAGCATTATGCAGACTCCAAATTAAATTTGGCTAAAATTCTTGAAGTTATCTATGATAGGGTAGAAAACATTGTGAGAAAAGGAGAAAATGCAGGTTACCAGCATTTTCTCCTTTTCCCACAATGTTGTCAAAAGTCTTCTTTCTCAAGGTCGTTAGAAATAGGCATTTTCTGGTAAAGAGTTAAAGTCCCTATAGCAGCTAGAAGTAAACAGAACAGGTGTTAAAATGCATTTAAATAGAAGTAATTATACTTAAAAATATGGACATTATTGTGAAGATGACAATCTATTATTGTATGGTCTGTCCAAGTGTTACTCGTTGGCAGAAAAGTGAATTTTAAAAGTAGGTCAAAAGTTGCCAGGTTGCTCTATCTTTTGTTTACTCTTTACCTACAAGCCTACCAGCATTTTTTCCTTTCCTCTCAATGTTTTCAAATGCACTCTGACCTGAAGTATAAAAAACCGGAATTTTGGATGAATGGTTAATGCTGTGTGTTCAACTTTTTAGAGTGATGTGCCTCGACTGTCCATCCAAGATGACCAGACCACAAATGCAAGATCTTATTATCTCTAATAACCCAACATGGAGTGCACACTCGGATGAAATGGCACCCGATGCAGATGTTTACTTAACCTCAGAGCAAATTGAAGGCTTTAAGGTATAACCTTGAATTTAAAACTATTAGTATATATCTTACTCTGTGGATTTTAGCATGAGAACTTTGGATTTAAAAATGAGCCATGCTCTGTGAAAAGGGGGCTTAATGCATCTGTGAAAAGTATCGACCCAGGTCAGCCTGCGCAGTCCAGGCAGGCTGACCTGGGCCGAAACTTTTCTCTATTGGTCAATTTTCTGTATGTCAAAAGACTAGTCTACCTCAGGATGGTTGGTTGTTGCACAAAATGAACTTTTTGGATCCATGAACATGTGATGACATGCTTGGTATCATGCATCACGGAGATGCATTAAGCCCCCTTTTTACAGAGCATGGCTCAAATATAGAACTTAGAACAGTAAATGAGAATGAGAAGTTGTTTGTTGAATATTGTAAATATTGTTAATTTATTTCATGCTTTTTGGTAGTGAACTGGGAAATAATGGTGGATTATGGTTTGATATCTCATGGTTATAACCAGTGAAAAATACCGATTTGATATATTCTTACTCTTCAATTGAAGGCGGAAACAGTAGCTCCTGTGCACTAGTTACCTAGGTAAACAACAAGTGCCATTCAACCTGATGTAATTTATGTGATTTACAGTATATTGTAATGGGTTCTTATGTGGAGGGGGTACGCCACTGGGAATTACAGAAAACAACTATACTGGATTTTGATGAAAGTCTCAAAATAGGGGTTAGAAGCATGAAATGGATAAAATATTTGTTTTTTCAGTGAAAGATTGAAATCTATTTCATCTCGTGAACGTCATCGGTAATATTTTCAAGAGTGGCATAGCCACTCATGAAAATATCACCGATGATTCACTCAATGAATTGAATTTCAATCTTTCACACACAAAAAAAAAAACACACAAATATCGTCTATTTATGGACGTCATGTGTTAACCCTATGGACGAAACCCCCAGAGAAGTCTAAAATTAATTCATCTGCCTGGTAAAGAGTTATTCATTTTAAAACAGTTACAAAAGATAATTATGATGTCAGATTATCTCTCTCTTTAAAGGTTCCACCTTGCCCAAAGTGTGGTGGCCGTTTAAAACCAGAAATAACATTTTTCGGGGACAATGTACCAAAGCCTGTGGTGCAATTTGTGCATGAGAGAGTGAAAGAAAGTGATGCTATACTTCTAGCTGGTACCTCTCTTCAAGTAAGTGAACTCTTTCTTGTCTGTTTTTATACCCTTCAACCAAGCCTGGTAGGGAGATCAGTAGAGCACAGGACCTGAGATCAGGGTATTGCTGTTACAAATCCCAAGCTTGGCCAATTTCCTGTCGATCAATGATAGTCATTGCAACAGGGTCCATTCCTCTCTCATGGCTGATTATTGTTTTGACGATGATTATGGTATATTGAAAAGCAGCCAGTGGCTCGTAAAGAATATTGTGCTAAGGACTGGTGAAAGAAACTCCAAGAAAGTATGGATAGGTACACTGACGACCACAGTATATCTGAAATAGTGTTGAAAACAGTGATAAACACTATACAATAAGACAACTTTATACCCTTTGCCACTTGATCCAGAATGAAGAACTTGGCCAGGTAGGTCATTGCTTAGCCTATCTGACTTTGACCTGGTGATTGCAAATTTGATACCTGGTTTAGGCAAACTTCCTTTCTGGTGATTTTTTTGCCTCTTAACTCTGATGCATGTGAGAAAAGTAGTCAATGGAAAGGAAGTTGTAACATTACTGGTGTGAGAAAGCCAGGAAATTCATGCATAGGTGCACTGACTGCTGTGATACGACCTCAGCTGTTAGAAAGGCGTTAAATGCCCTATACAAACAAAAAACCGGAGCAAAGATGGCTCCATTTCCCACGCTCCTGTGTTGTAAGACTTTTAAAAAGATCGTGGGAAAAGGAGAAAATGCAGGTAAGCAGATTCTGTCCTTTTCCTGAAATGTTTATTACCCTTCCAAAGACAAATTTAATCAGTTTGAGACACATCTATTTGTCATCTGCAGTTCCCTTCAAGAAGTCAAATATTTTGCCATCAGTTAAACCATTACCACACAGCAAAATTTTGGACTCATTCACAATGAAGTATTTTTAGAGGAGAAACTAAACTAGGCTTAAATCGTGATGATTTGTTTTTGAAAGGTTAGAAAAAATTGTCGGAAATGGAGAAAATGCTGGTTACCAGCATTTTCTCCTTTTCCGACAATGTTTTCAAAAGCCTTCTTCCTCAGGGTCATTAAAAACTCGGGATTGTGTGGTAAAGGATTAAATAGATATCTGTGAAGTATAATTTACATCTTTTTCAGGTTTATTCTGGGTACAGGTTTGTGAATGCAGCCAAAGATCAGAAGAAGCCTATAGCTATTGTAAATATAGGTCCCACCAGAGCTGACAAGTTAGCTGATCTTATCATAAATACGAAATGTGGAGATATTTTACCTCAAATTAGACTGACAAGATAATGTTGACATCCTAGGTTTTAGTCTATTTATTGGTTGTTTCTACTTTTAAAATTTTTTTCATCAAAGAATGAAAAACTTCTTATCCTCTGCTGAAGGCAGAGGGATACAGTTTTTGCATTGTCCGTCTGTCCATCCATTTGTCTTTGACGAAAATTGATGAAACTTCATACATGTGTTCCTTATGATAGTCCGCCATTTTTTTCTTTTTTTTTATGCCATGTCATGGAAAAAGGGGGCTTGATATAAATTTCCATATGGATCAGTATCTCTTTAACCACTGGACAAAATGTTATGAAACTTCATATTTTTATTGTTTATCATAGGCCACAGACAGTCACTATTTGTTTTTATTAAATGAAATGCCATGTTATGGAAAAAGGGGGCTTAAGGTATAATTTCATTATGGACCAATAACAAAAAGGCCACATGTACATGCAAAACATAATACCTCTTATATGGTTCAATCAAAAAAGGTCTTTTATGGAGAGGGATATCATTTCAAGGAATATAACTTGTTTCTTTCCATCATTCAAATTGTCAGTGATGTTTTTACCCAAATCCTGTTTATATATGGCTTGCAACACGTGAAAAGGGGCATTCAGACAATTGCGTAAAGTGTCGTCACGGATCAGCCTGCGCAGTCCACGCAGGCTAATCCGAGACGGCACTTTACCTCAACATTAGATTTTGTGCTACAGTAGACTTGCGCAAAAGAGAAAATGACATAAAAACAGAAAGTGTCGTTTTGGATTAGCCTGCGCGGACTGCACAGGCTGATCCGAGACGACGCTTTACGCAAATGTCCGAATGCCCCATTTCGCATGTTGCAGGCCCTATAAGCCAAGCTCTGGGAAAAAGGGGTTTTGATGCATTATACCATGCAGTTCATCTCATTATTATGGATCCATAATAAACAATTTGTCAAGTAACTGACTGTATCATGAGTTTTGTATCCATAAAAAAGGGTAGCAGTGCATTGTACCAAGCAGGTCATTGGGTAATTATGGATCCATAAAAAACAATTTGTCTAGTGACTGACTGTATCATGTGATGAACTGGTCCTTTTACATGTAGAAATTTGACAGAAAAAAAATTATGAATCCAGGTCAGCCTGCTGGTAACCAGCATTTTCTCCTTTTCCAAACATGTTTTCCATCCTTTCTGATACGAATTCCATCACTTTTGCAACATGGAGTTTGTCGTCTGCAAATGCTTTCAATTTGGACCAGTCTGAAATTCTGTCTTTTGGTAAAGAGTCAAACAGTGTGAATGTGATTGAGCTTTTTATTATAAAAGATCAAACTTGCTGGGCAAGTGACAAAGAGTCAATCTCTCTTGCAGGTTATTTTTGGGGGGTTTATGCTCATGTTATCTGTTTCTCTGTCAAATAAAGTCTTCTTTTAAAATTATGATGATTAAAAGATTTGTTTTTACTTTTGACCTTTCATTTTTGAAACATTGGTTACAGATCGCTTCCGAAAACATGGTTGCAAACAGAGAAATTTCTTAGAGCATTTAATTATCCATTATCAACCTTTGTCTCACCTTCCTTGGCTATTTAATCCTTTACCACATGGCAAAATTTTAGACCTATCCAAATTGAAAGCATTTGCAGACGACAATTTCATAGTGGCTCAAATGACACGATTTTTTTTGATAGGGTAGAAAACTGTGGGAAAAGGAGAAAATGCTGGTTACCAGCATTTTCTCCTTTTCCCACAATGTTTTCAAAAGGCTTCTTCCTCAGAGTTGTTAAAAATCATCATTGTGTGGTAAAGGTTTAAGAGCCAATCCCCCAGGAGCTCAGTGGGTAGTGTACAGGACTTGAGACAAGAAGTTGCCTGTTCTATTCCCTAGCTCTGCCAGTTTCGTGCCGAGGATTGATGATGGGCTTTGCGACAGGATTCATTCCTCGCTTACAGTTGGTCATTGTTTTGACAATGGTTAGGTGAGACAGCAGCCAGTGGGTTTGGAAGACTATTGTGAAAATTACTGGAAAAAGATTTTCCAGGAAAGCTTGTATAGGTACACTGGCCGCCACAATATAACTGAAACATGTTGAAAATGGTTTTAAACACCATGCAATAGATTGGTCAATTAAGAATCTGTTTTTCATAGACCTGTGGTTGAGCATTTTCAAAAGTGTAGTGGCGAAATAACACACACAGACAAAATTTATCTATCTATCTATCTATACCCCTGTCCATCCATCCATCCATCTTCTTTTTAATTTTTCCTCTTTTTCTACATTCTACGGGTCAGTGCTTTTGTTTCTTCTCTATAAATTTTTATTTCATTGTAAGAAAAACGAACAAGTTGACCATCTCTTGAAATACACAAAAATGGGGGAAACTGTTAATGAGTAATGGTCTAAGGGAGAAAACTCGTATTTACTTGTGTCCAAATTTATACCTGTTCTGTTCTGTTCTGTTCTGTATTCTGTATTAACTTCCTATAATAGGAACACCAAGACCTCCAATTTTATAGGTCATGTAGAGTTACAGCAATCTTCTTTAGTATTTAAAACACAACTTATTTACATTTTACATATTGTGTGTTAGCTAGGCGTGGTATTAAATTTTGATTTATCGGTCATTAACTTTTTAAGTCTCTTCAAGTGTATACTATAGCACAAGTTCCTTGAAAGTTTTTCCAGTTCAAAATGACACTTTTTGTTCGTAATTTCAGAAAATTTTCCACTATCCAAAAGTAACTGAATTATTTTACGGTCATCATTGCGGAACTGTTCCCAGTTGAATCTTCCATTTTGATTTGAAACGATTGCCTTAATTTGGTTTAGAATAGTTTTTCTTTGTAAATGATAAGAAGGACAGTCCAGTAGCATATGAGATATATCTTCGTCTTTTAGACCACAACACTTGCACAGCGCACTCTGTTTGCCATTGCTAAATTTATGATTGTTGGCTTGCACCATATAGTTTCCGGTCAACATTCTGCACTTGATAATACCCCTTTTCACATCTGTGGTTGTTGTATCTATGTTGTCCCAGATTTGATGAGTTTTTCCAATCTCACAACTATCTAAATATAGGTATTTCAGAGTTGTTTTTGTTGATGCTTCTAATTTAAGCTGGTTGAGCCAGTATGAGTGGATAGTTTGTTTGACTATATTTTTCCACATCCGTTTAGATAGGGACATATATCTTACTGTATCAACAGTTGGCAGATTATACATGTCCAGAATGCGCTGTACTCTGTTGTAGAAACTAAGAGTGTTATCTTTATTTATTGAACACTGCCTATGAGTCAAGGATGCTAATGTTTCATTTTCTGTGAAGATAATGTTGTACAATAGACCAAGTTGTCGCTTATGTAATTCAGCTTGCAATGGAAGGGCTCCTAGAAGCAAGTACACTGCACAGTTTGCTGTTCTTTTTGGTAATGATTGAATACGTTTAAGAGTTTGTAGGTGAAACTTCGAAAGATTTTCCATTTGCGAGTCATTAATAGGTATAACCTCCAAACCATATAGCATTCTTGGTATGACATAGCATTGATATATCTTATATGAAACCTTTGGGTTAATGCCATTTGATCCATGAACTCCGGTACCAATAAGCGAGTACAGGGTTCTTCTTGCTAGCTTCAATCTTTCGTCTATGTTTGCAATATTTTCATTGGTTTCTGCTCTCAGGATACCTAAATGGGTTGTGTTTGGAACTAGAGGGATATTTCTGTCATCCAGCTTTAACATAAAAGAATCTCTTTTGAAGGAGGAGGATTTTGATAGAACGACAGCATTAGATTTTCCTGGGTGAATGGTAACCCTGTCTTGTTTGGCATGGCGGTTAACTATATCGGTCATAATCTGGAGTTCTGGGATATTGTCTGATAGCAACGCCAGATCATCTGCACGAGTTGGGCAGCCTGTGTACGAGGTTCCAATATGATACCCTATCCTGTTCCTTTCTAGCTCTTGTAGACATGGATTTATGTAAGCTTTGTAGAGGAATGGTGAAAGGATACCACCCTGTCGAACACCCTGTTTTATACTGAAACTTGAGCTGGTTTGACCAAGCCATTTAACTTTTGAAGATAGTCCTGTATAAAGGTCTTTAATCAATAACCATAATGTTGGGTTAACATTCATCTCATATAGTTTGTCAAGCATGATTGTATGATTTACCACGTCAAAGGCTTTTTGACTGTCTAAGGTTAATAAGAAGAGTGACGTCCCAGTATTCAGCTTTGCCTCTGCTCTAGCTTCTGTTATAATGAGTGCCGCCATGACAGGCGAGAGGTTTTGAGTAAAACCAAACTGCATGTTTGACTGGTTTAGGTAGATTTCTAGTCTTGGCAAGAGTATGCTTTCAAATAATTTGCCAATAATGGGAGTAACAGTAATTCCTCTATAGTTATCAAGGTTTGTCGGGTCTTTAGACTTCTTTAGTACAGGTGTGACCACTCCAGATTTGAACATATCCGGAATCTTTCTTGATTCTAGAAGTATGTTGAAAGTATCTGTTAGGAAGGTGACAAGATTCGAGCTAAACATTTTGAGATGCTCCGCACTAAGACCAAATTCATCTGGTGATTTTCTGCTGTTCAAGGATTGTATTGCTTTTATTGTCTCCTCAGTAGTGATTGGAGTGAGGAACTGCTTCTCTTCTCTGTACATGTGATCTATAAGCGAATGTTTTATTTCACATATTTCAAGATAGCTATTATCATAATCCTTATCTTTAGGGACTGCAAGATCTTCGTAGTATTGAGCAAACAGATCTCTTTGCTTGTCTGGACAGAAAACAGACTCTCCATTAGAATTTAAACTGCTTGTGACGGGAGAGATCCCTTTATTTCTTCTTATCAATTGATAGAACTTATCTGTTGTAGGGTTTTCCATTAGACTTTCATAAAACGACTTTCTGTCTTGGTACCTTTCTTGTCTTAGTAATTGTCGAAGAGCTCGCTTGGCTAATATATTTTCTCTTTTTAAGTCGGGATTACATTTGCCACTATTAGTCCATTGTTGATATTTCACTTTACAGATCTTCAGTTGATTTTTGACTGACGGTGAGGCTTTCCATTTTGGGCCAAGAGTAGCGTCCCTGTAGTTACGGACAGCCTAAAACCATAGACGAATATAATATGATACACCTTAAAGTCTGTAGCCCTAGACTGTTGCTGTAAAAACGATTTCTTACACAGGATTATGAATAAATTTATCTCCATCATAATTTATAATTATCAACAGTTCCGAGGAAAACATGACATCAGACAAAAGAAAAAGTAGTAAAAGAACATGAATGATATTTTGTAACCAAGACGGTAGTCTCCCTTGCGTTTAATCAAATTTGTAAACACAGCATCCGCCAAAATTCGAAGTAGGGAATAGACGGTTTATTGACCGAGATAAGATCCCACGATAAACTAGATAAAACAGGTAATAAAGCATTTGAAAATCACCCAATCAGTAGGCTGTATGTGTTCACTTCTAAAGATCACTAAGCAAACACGTAGAAAGTAATAATGTACACGTAGATCTATCAAGGTCATGTGTCCATCACTCACAATTATCAACAGATCGTCGACTGGACCGAGTTCAATAGATATACATTTAGCTGATATCAAACAGAGCCCCATATGTTGATGCCAAGTCCGTGCCTTAAATCAAAACAGGGATCGTATATAACATGTTATATATGATCCTTGATCAATACTATCCATACGATTATGTAGATCTATCTAGATTTTATCCGAAATAAGGTCACCTCGTTGTGCCCGTTATGAATGTAGATCTGGATATTTAAAATCTACATGGGTAGGCCTATACAGCTTAAGATGGAAATCATTGGTGAAATCTTGACATCATTCACGCAAACTTTGATCCTCAGTAACAGGTTTTATTCTGGGGAAGAACTGATACTCGATTCTTACATGCTTAGTAAGGCTCGAAATGGACACAATAAGGGAAGTCACTCTGCACGGATATGACTGAAGTAGCTTGTACGAGTTTTCTCCCTTAGACCATAAAAAAAAAAGAAAGAGTTCCCATCGTTCATTCACTCGTATTGTTTGATAAATGTGAAATTGCATAATTTATCATTTAATACAAGATAACCATTGATATAAAGAAACTCAAGACAACAGGTTACTCATAAAATTATTGTGGCAAAGAGAGAATTTGCTTGTAGAGAGTGATATATTCTTTTAAAGCAAAGTTTTCACAAATTTCCTTAGATTCTTACTTCAAAATTTATAGTGATTGTTTCAAATTGACCAAAATGAGTTTTATTTGCTGAAAATTTGTGTCATTGGGTTATCACTAACCCTTTATGAAACAAATTTGTGTTATCTTGACCCTGAAGAAAAAGGTTTCTGACAAAATTATGGGAAAAGGAGAAAATGCAGATAACAAGCAAAAACTGCCGTTGAAATGCTTTTTTCTCCCCCGCCGATATATTTTTCACACTATCAAAGGAAAATCCCATCATTTTAAGAATATTGAATTTGTTGTCAGCAAACAGTGTCAATACAGGCTGTTATATAACTTAAATAGTGTGAAGCCTGGCCGCGTAGCCGATCCAAATTGTAACCTGGTTGTTGTGAGTTCTATACCCATTGAGGTAAACTTGCTTTACGGCGATTTTTGCCTCTCACCTCTGATGCATGTGAGATAAGTAGTTGGTGACTTGGAAAGAAAGTTGTGTCAGTATTGGTGTGAGAAAGCCAGGAATCACATGCGCAGGTGCACTGACCACTGTAATATGACCTGAGCTGTTAAAATGGCATTTAACTCCAATACAAACAATCAATAAAATAGTTTGAAAATTGTTAAGTGGGAACAGCTTCTAAACAAGCACTTTACCAGTGGTTGAATATATTTTCCCACCAATGTGAGACCAGTGGTTATGATAGGTCATAAGTCTGGGTGCTATTGTAGTAACCTGAACCTGAAACCTCAGTCAAAATGCATGTTACAAGAAACCCAGGGTCATAAGATCCAGCTTTACAAAACTTCTGGGATCAGTACAAGTCACTGTGACACAGTGATACTGTCAGGATTCTTCCTTTTCTTATAGGAGATTACTGGTTTGGTGAGCTGAGCCGCAGTAGCTTTTGGTAGGGTACAGGACCTCAGAACAGGGGGATCACTGGTTTGAATCCCCTGTTCAGCTAATATCTTTCCAAGGATTGGCCATAGTCACAGCGACATGACTTATTCCTCTCTCAAAGCTGATCATCATTTTATGGTTATGTGGGAAAGTGACCAGTGGCTTGGGAAGATTATTGTGTAAAGTAATGGTGACAGAAACTCCAGGAAAGCATGGATAGGTGCACTGGCTGCAGCAATATACATGTAACTGAAATATTGAAATGGCGTTAAACATCATACAATCAATCAATTTAACCCTTTACCACACAATCCTGAGTTTTAATGACCCTTAGGAAGACACCTTCTATGCTTTAAGAGAATTCTAGGCATTTACGCCACATTTGTCATCTGCGTATCCTTTCTTATTTGGATTAGTAAAGAGTTCACAATCATTTGCCAAACTAACCGGTAGCTGGAGCCTGCCAGTGGTTAGCATAATCTGACTTGTGACCTGGTGCTTGCGAGTTTGATACCCAGTTAAAGCAAAGTTTCTTACTGTTGATTTTTTGCCTCTCACCTCTGTGGCATGTAAGAAAAGTAGTCAGTGACTTTGAATGAATGTTTTGTCAGTACTGGTGTGAGAAAGCCAGGAAACACATGCATAGGTGCGCTGAACACTGTGATATGACCTATGAGTTATTAAAACGGTATTTAACTCCAATACAAATGAACAAATACCGGTAGCTGGAGAAATAAACTGTAGTCAATCAATGGGATTAAATACGGAAAAAGCCTTTCAACATTTACATTTTTTACTATTCTTTTTTTAAAAACAAAAAATTGTTTATAATATAAAAAGCACAAATACCAACACATATTTGTAAATAATTTTGTTATCAGTATAATCTCTAGAAATAAGTGAGTAAATGTAATTGTTAATTCCATTTATAAGTTATGTCTTTTACCCTTTACGAAATACCATGATGTGACTGAAATAATGTTAAAGTTCCCTATTTACTCATTTTAAGCCAAATTTAACCAATTTTGTTGATGTTTTATGAAACTATAGTCATTCCTGTAGCTTCATGACAAATGTTACACTTGGTGGTTTCGAGGTTGCATAGATTATGGTGGATAGAAAATAAAATTTTGGACTTGGCATCTCGCTACTCGTTCTATTGAGGATATCGCATGATGCTTGTCACATGACTGTGTACGACCTTTGCCTTGCATACTCATGCACCTGGCAAGAAAGTGGAGTCAGATATCTCTACACAGTTACAGGTATACTGTCACAACAATCTATGTCACAAGAACCCAACTGCAATTCAAATACTAGAGGATATTGTAATTTTATATTGAGAGTACAGTGAAATGATTTCAAAGACATTAAAAATGTGAATTTGTATGTGTACATTAATATTAATTGTTTTTGGATTGCTGAGAGAAGGGGAAAAGGCATATTCCTACAAACAGACAAGTGTGTCATTTCCCATGTTGAAACAAAGTAGTCTAGCTTTCTATTTTTAGATTGGGGATATGCAAATGACTCTAGCGATACACTCCCCCATTGTTTACAATTTTGACCTGACATAATTTTCTCCAGACCAAGATTCATTTCCAACAGCAAATCTGAAACTTCTTTTCATTCTTTGGGGCCACAGATATTGCTAATCTATTGAATTACCGGTAAACACATTTCTACATATGGCTTAAAATGAGTAAATAGGGAACTTAAAAATCAGCATAAAACACCATTCAATCAATCAATGCATACAGAAAAAGCTCTCTCTTTGGTAAGCCTCAAAATCATTAATATTGCATTTTGCTAAAAGAGGCCATGTACGACTCTTTAACACACAATCCCGACTTTTAACGACCCTGAGGAAGAAGAGTTTTGAAAACATTGCAGGAAAAGGAGAAAATGCTGGTTACCAGCATTTTCTCCGTTTCCCACAATGTTTTCTAACCCCCCAAATAATAAATTTCAATTTTTACCTTGTGATCTGCAAATGCTTTCAATTCAGACCAGTCTAAATTCTTGTTGTTCGGTAGAGTTAAAACCCAGGGCCACTGTATAAGAAGTTCTACAAAGGTGAAAGTGTAGGATTCATATAATCAGAGTCCCATGTTCAATCCCCATCTGAGATAATGGAGTGTCCTTGGGCAATACACTTCTGAGCCCCAGTGCTAGTAAAACCAAGGAAACATACATCTGTAAGTGAGCAAGCATATCTTCAGGAGCTGCATGAAAAACCATTAAATCAAGCAATCCCTGTTTCTAACATTAATTCTCTACCAAACATCAAAATTTTAGACCAGTCCAATTTGAATATATTTGCAGATGGCAAATGTGACTCAAAATTGAAATTTGTTTCGGAAAGGCTAGAAAACTCTGTGGGAAAAGGAGAAAATGCCGATTGCAAGCATTTTCTCCTATTCCCACATTTTTTTCAAAAGTCTTCCTGTATAGGGTCGTTAAAACTAGTGGCTGATTGCATGCTCCATATATTGACATACATTCATACTTCAACAAAAACAATTCTAAAGATCCAGAGTTCCATACCTGGGCTGGAAGCCGGTGCACTGGGCACTGTGCTGAAACTGAAATAGTGTTGAAAATGACAATAAACACTACACTTTAAGACATTTGAAAAGTCTGTAGGAAAAGGAGAAAAATGGGTAACCCGAATTTTCTCCTTTTCCAACAATGTTTTTTACCCTTCCAAAGGCAAATCAGTTATTTTGAGACACACTTAAGTTGTTATCTGCAAATCTCTCTAACTTTGGCAAGTCAAATATCATCCCAAATGATAAAACTTTAGACAGATCCAAATTGAAAGCACTTGCAGACAACAAATTTAAAGGTGGCCCAAATGACAAAATTTCTCCTAGATAGGGTGGAAAACACTGTTAGAAAAAGAGAAAATGCTGGTTACCAGCATTTTCTCCTTTTTCAACAATGTTTTCATAAGCCGACTTTCTCAGGGTTGTTAAAAGTCAGTATTGTGTGATCAATGGTTAACTCTTTACTGCATGACAAAATTCTAGACTGGTCAAAGTCGAAAGTATTTGCAGACGACCTATAAAATTCGGCTCAAATGATTGAATTTGTTTCTGAAAGATTAGAAAAAATTGTCGGAAATGGAGAAAATGCTGGTTACCAGCATTTTCTCCTTTTTCAACAATGTTTTCAAAAGTCTTCTTCCTCAGGGTCATTAAAAACTCAGGATTGTGTGGTAAAGTGTTAAAGAGATATTTGTATATTATAATTTACATCTTTTTCAGGTTTACTCTGGGTACAGGTTTGTGAATGCAGCCAAAGACCAGAAGAAGCCTATAGCTATTGTAAATATAGGTCCCACTAGAGCTGACAAGTTAGCTGATCTTACCATAAATACGAAATGTGGAGATATTTTACCTCAAATTAGACTAACAAGATAATGTTGACATCCTAGGTTTTAGTCTATTTATTGGTTGTTTCTACTTTTAAATTTTTTTTCATCAAAGAATGAAAAACTTCTTATCCTCTGCTGAAGGCAGAGGGATACAGTTTTTGCATTGTCCGTCAGTCCATCCATTTGTCTTTGACGAAAATTGATGAAACTTCATACATGTGTTCCTTATGATAGTCCGCCATTCTTTTCTTTTTTTTTTATGCCATGTCATGGAAAAAGGGGGCTTGATATAAATTTCCATATGGATCAGTATCTCTTTAACCACTGGACAAAATTTTATGAAACTTCATATTTTTATTGTTTATCATAGGCCACAGACAGTCACTATTTGTTTTTATTAAATGAAATGCCATGTTATGGAAAAAGGGGGCTTAAGGTATAATTTCATTATGGACCAATAACAAAAAGGCCACATGTACATGCAAAACACAATACCTCTTATATGGTTCAATCAAAAAAGGTCTTTATGGAGAGGGATATCATTTCAAGGAATATAACTTGTTTCTTTCCATCTTTCAAATTGTCAGTGATGTTTTTACCCAAATCCTGTTTATATATGGCTTGCAACACATGAAAATTCGGACAATTGCGTAAAGTGTCATCACGGATCAGCCTGCGCAGTGCGCGCAGGCTAATCCGAGACGACACTTTACCTCAACATTAGATTTTGTGCTACAGTAGACTTGCGCAAAAGAGAAAATGACATAAAAACGGAAAGTGTCATTTCGGATTAGCCGCGCGGACTGCACAGGCTGATCCGAGACAACGCTTTACGCAAATGTCCGAATGCCCCTTTTCGCATGTTGCAGGCCCTATAAGCCAAGCTCTGGGAAAAGGGGTTTTGATGCATTAAACCATGCAGTTCATCTCATTATTATGGATCCATAATAAACAATTTGTCAAGTAACTGACTGTATCATGAGTTTTGTATCCATAAAAAAGGGTAGCAGTGCATTGTACCAAGCAGGTCATTGGGTAATTATGGATCCATAAAAAACAATTTGTCTAGTGACTGACTGTATCTTGTGATGAACTGGTCCTTTTACATGTAGAAATTTGACAGAAAAAAAATTGTGAATCCAGGTTAGCCTGCTGGTAACCAGCATTTTCTCCTTTTCCAAACATGTTTTCCATCCTTTCTGGTACAAATTCCATCACTTTTGCAACATGGAGTTTGTTGTCTGCAAATGCTTTCAATTTGGACCAGTCTGAAATTTTGTCTTTTGGTAAAGAGTCAAACAATGTCAATGTTTGGGCAAACTTGCTGGGCAAGTGACAAAAGCAGGTTATTTTTGGGGGGTTTATGCTCATGTTATCTGTTTCTCTGTCAAATAAAGTCTTCTTTTAAAATTATGATGATTAAAAGATTTATTTTTACTTTTGACCTTTCATTTCATTTTTGAAACATTGGTTACAGATCGCTTCCGAAAACATGGTTGCAAACAGAGAAATTTCTTAGAGCATTTAATTATCTATTATCAACCTTTGTCTCACCTTCCTTGGCTATTTAATCCTTTACCACATGGCAAAATTTTAGACCTATCCAAATTGAAAGCATTTGCAGACGACAATTTCATAGTGGCTCAAATGACACGATTTTTTTTGATAGGGTAGAAAACTTTGTGGGAAAAGGAGAAAATGCTGGTTACCAGCATTTTCTCCTTTTCCCACAATGTTTTCAAAAGATTTCTTCCTCAGAGTTGTTAAAAGTCATCATTGTGTGGTAAAGGTTTAAGAGCCAATCCCCCAGGAGCACAGTGGGTTGTGTACAGGACTTGAGACAAGAAGTTGCCTGTTCTATTCCCTAGCTCTGCCAGTTTCGTGCCGAGGATTGATGATGGGCATTGCGACAGGATTCATTCCTCTCTTACAGTTGGTAATTGTTTTGACAATGGTTATGTGAGACAGCAGCCAGTGGGTTCAGAAGACTATTGTGAAAATTACTAGAAAAAGATTTTCCAGGAAAGCTTGTATAGGTACACTGGCCGCCACAATATAACTGAAACATGTTGAAATCGGTTTTAAACACCATACAATAGATTGGTCAATTAAGAATCTGTTTTTCATAGACCTGTGGTTGAAAATTTTCAAGAGTGTAGTGGCGAAATAACACACACAGACAAAATCTATCTATCTATCTATCTATCTATCTGTCTATCTATCTATCTATCTATCTATCCCTCTGTCCATCCATCCATCTTCTTTTTAATTTTTCCTCTTTTTCTACATTCTACGGGTCAGTGCTTTTTTTTCCTCTGTATATATTTTTGTTTTATTGTAAAAGAAACGAACAAGTTGACCATCTCTTGAAATACACACACACAAAAAAAAAAATGGGGAAACTGTTAATGAGTAATGGTCTAAGGGAGAAAACTCGTATTTACTTTTGTCCAAATTTATACCAAGAGTAGCGTCCCTGTAGTTAGGGACAGCCTAAAACCATAGACGAATAAAATATTATACACCTTAAAGTCTGTAGTCCTAGACTATTACTGTAAAAACGATTTCTTACACAGGATTATGAATAAATTTATCTCCATCATAATTTATAATTATCAACAGTTCCGAGGAAAACATGACATCAGACAAAAGAAAAAGTAGTAAAAGAACATGAATGATATTCTGTAACCAAGACGGTAGTCTCCCTTGCGTTTCATCAAATTTGTAAACACAGCATCCGCCAAAATTCGAAGTTGGGAATCAACGGTTTATTGACCGAGATAAGATCTTACGGTAAACTACGGTAAAACAGGTAATAAAGCATTTGAAAATCATTCAATCAGTAGGCTGTATGTGTTCACTTCTAAAGATCACTAAGCAAAAACGTAGAAAGTAATTGTTCAATGTGCACCTAGATCTATCAAGGTCATCTGTCACTCACTCAAAATTATCAACAGATCGTCGACTGATCTGAGTACAATAGATCTACATTTAGCTGGGGGGAATACGAATCAAACAGAGCCCCATGTGTTGATACCAAGTCTGTGCCTTAAATCAAAATTATCCATACGATTATGTATATCTATCTAGATTTTATCCGAAATAGGTTCACCTTGTCGTGCCCGTTATTTCATGTAGTTCTGAATATTTAAAATCTACATGGGTATACTGTAGTACAGCTTAAGATGGAAATCATTGATGAAATCTGGACATCATTCACTCGAACTTTGATCCTCAGTAATAGGTTTTATTTTAGGGAAGAACTGATACTTGATTCGTACATGCTAAGTTAGGTTCGAAATCGACACAATAAGGGAAGTCACTCTGCACGAATATGACTAAGGTAGCTTGTACGAGTTTTCTCCCTTAGACCATAAAAAAAAGAGTTCCCATCGTTCACTCACAAGTATTGTTTGATAAAAGTGAAATTGCATAATTAATCATTTAATACAAGAAAACCATTGATATAAAGAAACTCAAGACAACAGGCTACTTATAAAATTATTGTGGCAAAAAGAGAAATTGCTTGTAGAGAGTGATATATTGTTTCTGAAGCAAAGTTTTCACAAATTTCCTTAGATTCTTACCTCAAAATTTATAGTGATTGTTTCAAATTGACCAAAATGAGTTTTATTTGCTGAAAATTTGTGTCATGGGATATCAATAATCCTTTATCAAACAAATTTGTGTTACCTTGACCCTGAAGCAACAGATTTCTGACAACATTATGGGAAAAGGAGAAAATGCAGATTACAAAGCAAAAAATGCCATTGAAATGCTTTTTTCACCCCTGCTAATGTATTTTTCACCCTATCAAAGGAAAATCCCATCATTTTAAGAATACTGAATTTGTTGTCAGCAAACAGTGTCAATACAGACTGTTATATGAATTAAAGATGCACCCTTACAGCCAGAGAGTAAACAAACGCTGTTAAAACTTTACAGTGTGTAGAATCTAGATAGCCATGTAAATGTAGATCAGAAATCGATATAAGGTGTATGGGATGAAGAGACGCCAGGGATTTCTCTTCGATTAAACCGGAAACTGTGGTTATTATGTCTATGGCTAATAGAACAATTTGCATTTTCTATCCCCTGTAATCTGTGCAACCTTGCAACCGTCAGGGGCAACATTTGGCACGAAGGTACAAGAATGATTATAATTTCATAAAACAAAGATAAAATTGGTTACAAAACTGGATGAAAACGAGTAAAGATGCATCTTTAAATAGTGTGAAGCCTGGCTGGTTAGTCAAACCAAATTGTAAACTGGTGGTTGTGAGTTCTATACCCATAGAGGCAAACTTTCTTTCTGGCGATTTTTCGCCTCTCACCTCTGATGCATGTGAGATAAGTAGTCAGTGACTTAGAAAGAAAGTTGTGTCAGTACTGGTGTGAGAAAGCCAGGAAATACATGCACAGGTGCACTGACCACTGTGATATGACCTGAGCTGTTATAATGGCATTTAACTCCAATACAAACAATCAGTAAAACAGTTTGAAAATCGTAAGCGCAAACAGCTTTTAAACAAGCACTTTACCAGTGGTTGAATATATTTTCCCACCAATGTGAGACCAGTGGTTATGATAGGTCATAAGTCTGGGTGCTATTGTAGTAACCCGAGTCTGGAACCTCAGAAAATGTATGTGGACAAGAAACCCAGGGTCATAAGATCCAGCTTTACAAAACTTTTTTAGGTTCAATACAAGTCACTGTGACAGAGTCAGACTGTCAGAATTCTTCCTTTTCTTATAGGAGATTACTCTCTTAAAGCTGATCATTGTTTTATGGTTATGTGGGAAAGTGGCCAGTGGCTTGTGAAGAATATTATGTGAAGTACTGGTGTCAGAAACTACAGGAAAGCATGAATAGGTGGTGCACTGCCTGCAGCAATATACTAGTACACGTAACTGAAATGTTGAAAATGGCGTTAAACATCATACAATCAATCAATTTAACCCTTTACTACACAGTCTGGACTTTTAATGACCCTCAGGAAGACACCTTCCTTTTACCACAACATTTTCAACCCTTTAAGTTTAAAAGACAATCCTAATCATTTACGCCACATTTGTCATCTGCATATCCTTTCTATATGGATTAGTCTAGTAAAGAGTTCACAGTCATTTGCCGGACTTACCGGTACCTGGAGCCTGCCAGTGGTTAGCATAATCTGACTTGTGACCTGGTGGTTGTGAGTTTGATACCCAGTTGAGGCAAAGTTTCTGTCTGTTGATTTTTTGCCACTGCTGCATGTAAGAAAAGTAGTCAGTGACTTTGAAAGAATGTTGTGTCAGTAATGGTGTGAGAAAGCCAGGAAACACATGCATAGGTGCACTGAACGCCATGATATGACCTGAGTTGTTAAAATGGCCTTTAACTCCAATACAATTAAACAAATACCAGTAGCTGGAGGAATAAACTGTAGGCAGTCAATGGGAATAAATAAAAAAAAAAAAAAGGCTTAAAAAAAAAAGACTTGTTTATAATATAAAAAACACAAATACCAAGACATATTTGTAAAATAAATTCATTTTGTTATCAGTATAATCTCAAGAAATAAGTGAGTAAATGTAATGTGTTATTTCCATTTATAAGTACATTTAATGTCTTTTACCCTTTACCAAATGCCATGATATGACTGAATAATATTAAAGTTCCCTATTTACTCATTTTAAGCTAAATATAACCAATTTTGTCAATATTTTGTAAAACTATAGTCGTTCTTGTAGCTTCATAACAAATATTATCCCTGGCGGTTTCAAGATTGCATATATTACGACGGATAGAAAATACAATCTTGGACATAGCAGCTATCCACTCATTCAATGGAGGATATCGCATGATGCTTGTCACGTGACTGTGTACAACCTTTGCCCTGCATATTTGTGTGCCCGACAAGAAAGTGGAGTCAGATACTCTACATGGTTACAGGTATTCTGCTGCAACAATCTATGTCCCAAGAACCCAACTGCAATTTAAATACTCGAGGATGCTGGAATTTTATATCGAGAGTACAATGAAATGATTTCAAAGACAGTAGAAATGTTAATTTCGTATGTGTATGTTAATATTTAGCATTTTTGGATTGCTGAAAGAAGGGGAAAAGGTAAGATCCTACAAATAGACGAGTGTGTCATTTCCCATGTTAAAACAACAAGTAGTCTAGCTTTCTATTTTTAGATGGGGGGGATTTGCAAATGACTCTAGCGATAAACTCCCCCATTGTTTACAATTTTGAACTGACATAATTTTCTCCCGACCAAGATTCATTTCCAATAGAAAATCTGAAACTTTTTTTTCATTGTTTGGGGCCATAGATATTGCTAATTTATTGATTCAAACACATTTCTATTTGGCTTAAAATGAGTAAATGGAAAACTTTAAAGCAGCATAAAACACCATACAATCAATCAATGCATACATAAAATGCTCTCTCTTTTTGGTAAGCCTAAAAATCATTAATACTGCATTTAGCTGAAACAGGTTATCTATGACTCTTTACCACACAATCCCAACTTTTAACAACCCTCAGGAAGAAGACTTCCGAAAACACTGTAGGAAAAGGAGAAAATGCTGGTAACCAACCAACAAAAACAACATCAAAATACAGAGTTTGATCCCTGGGAGCAGGTGTCAGCTTCCAGACTTTATCAACCCACACATTTGGTGAAAGAACTGGTGTAGTTTCCAGGAAGCAAAATCGATAAGTTTGAGTTACAAGAACTTGTTTCTCAAATGATGTACAAGAAATATGCTTAAAGTAATAACAAACATACTGTTGGATAAAAAAGAAAATTAATTACAATGAAAGAATGTGATAGTCAATATATTTGGAACACATCCATACCAAAAACACTGCTAAACCAAGTAACAGAGTGATATATGTGGATTATATGCCTGCAAAATAAATTATTGATATTTTGTGAGAAGCGTAGACCTAGGTCATTCAACACTTATATGCATTCTGGGTCAGAATTCACCAACCATTCTTAAGAATATCCTTAGTTTTATGCAGAAGAATTTTCTAAATTTGAAAGCAACACAACTTCTGATTGGCTAAACCATTCAGATTAGCCAATCAGATGGCTATTTAAACCATTCGGTTTAGCCAATCAGAAGTTATGTTACTTTCAAATCTAGCTAAACCATTCAGTTTAGCCAATCAGGAGTTAAGTTAGTTTCAGAACTAGAAAATTCTTGACAATTAGGCAAAGAATATTCTTAAGAATGGTTGGTAAATACAGATACTGATCTTTGACAACACACTCCACTCCCCTGTTACTGGTTTCAGAGACATAATCTCAATACATTAACTCTTTACCAGACAACAAAATTTCAGACTTGTCCAAATTGAAAACATTTTGCAGACGACAAATAAATGTAAAAAAAAGTAGCAAAACAAAGTGGGAAAAGAAGAAAATGCTGGTAATCAGTATTTTCTCCTTTTCCACAATGTTTTCAAAAGCAATTTCCCTCAAGGTCGTTAAAAATCGGGACTGTGTGGTAAAGTATGAAAGGAATGTAGTTTTGTGGTAACAATGTAAATTTAGCTAAGTATGGGAAAACTTTTTTATCATATGACAAAAATTTTTATATTCATCCATAATGAAAACATTTGCAAATGACACACATGGCTCATATGGTATATTTTTTCACTGAAAAGAAAGGAAACAATGTTGAAAAAGGAGAAAATGCTGGTTACCAGCATTTTCTCCTTTTTCAACAATGTTTTCAAAAACTTTCCAAAGGGTTGTCAAAACAAGGAATTGATTGGTACAGGGTTGAAAAAAATCTACTTTTGTGATACAAATGTGAATTCAGTAAAATATGGCTTAAATTTTTACCATGAGAAAGAAGTTTTTTCCCAAAATGTTTTCTATCCTATCAAATACAGACATCAACATTTGAGCCACCTTTTATTTGTGCAAATGCTTTCAAAATTAGTTGAGTAAAAATTTTCATCCTTTGGTAAAGCGATAGCCTCTTACTAAACAATCCCAAGTTTTCATGACCGTGAAAAAAAGGCTTTTGAAAACATTGTAAGTAAAGCAGAAAATGCTGCTTATCAGTTGCTTGCAATTCCCCTGATGTTTTCTCCCCCTTCACTGACAAATCCCATCAGTTAAGCCACAGTTCAAAAGCTTTCAAATTGGACAAGTCGAAAATTTTTCAACTGGTAAAAAGTTAAAACCTAGGACAAGAAACAGGTTATAAATACATGTAAAAATAAGTTATGATAATTGGGACTAAGACATTATAACTGGCAAGGGATATCTGTGAACATGTGAAAATATGAAATAATTCACAAAAAAAGAGGAGTCAGTATAATGCATTGAAAATTTGAAATTATGTGACAATTTGGTTGTGCTCTGGCAAAAAGGGGTTTAATGCATCTCTGTGAAGCATTAAACCAAACAGGTCATTAAATAACTACGGATCAATAAAATCTGCTTCATCTAACAACTAACTTAACCATATGGTAGAATGGTCATAGGACATGCAGAAAATTGACCAATAGCAAAATGTTTTAACCCAGGTCAGCCTGGCCTGGGGCAATAGTTTTTGCAGATGCATTAAACCCCCTTTTCACAAAGCATGACTGAAATGTATATCCCTTCAAATACTCGTACTTCAAATCTACTAATTTTTGTTTTGTTTTTTTCTTCCTTATACTATCTGACTGCCTGAGATATCATTGCCTAGCATAGCTATCATCAATGCTAAAAAATTGCCGTTGACTTCATTGGGTAACTTTACTTGTACTTATCCCAAAATACAAATGATTTGGGAAAAGAAGAAAAATAACAATTTTGGGAAAAATTAAAGTTTGATAGTTAAATTGTTACATATACAGAAAGTATCTTATAATTTTACATGTACAAAAGCTATTTCAGATATTCTTCAATGTTTCTTAAGACAGTACAATATTTTATGAAATCTTGAAAAAAATTGATGTATGAGAGATGATGATACTATGATTGTCATGAAAACAGATATTTATTAACCCTTTAACAATTAATCCAAAATTCTGAAAATAACTAGCTGGCCTTTAGAAAACATTGTGGGAAAGTAGTTTGTTTGTTTGAATGGTGTTTTACGCCACTTTCAACATTATTTCAGTCATATCACATCGACAGCTCACATATTCATGTTTTCCTGGGTTTCACCAGTACTAGGCTGGGCTCTGAAGTGTCTTGCCCAAGGACAATCCTGTGAAAAACTCTGGAGCCAGTGAGGCTTGAACCCAGGACCTCCAGGTCACGAGTCCTACACTTTACCACTGAGCCACACAGGACCCTGTGTGGGAAAGTAGGAAACTGCCTGCAACTAGCAAATTCAATGTCCTACAATGTCTTCTATCCATTCTGAAACAAATACCATTACTTCAGCCATATATAATTTTTTGTGTGCAAATTCTTTCTGTTTGATAAAGTCTAAAACTCTGTCATCTTGAAAAGAGCTAACATTCAATCACAAGTTCTACACATGTCTTTAGATAGAGTAGGTTCTTTGAAAGCATTGTGGGAAAAGGATAAATTCTTGTCACAAGCAATTTCTCCTTTTCGCATAATGTTTTCTATCAGAGAATGTTTTACTGC
The DNA here is from genome assembly GCA_946811185.2 of Hippopus hippopus. Classification (NCBI taxonomy): domain Eukaryota; kingdom Metazoa; phylum Mollusca; class Bivalvia; order Cardiida; family Cardiidae; genus Hippopus; species Hippopus hippopus. The sequence goes on from OX328109.1 coordinate 4,191,291, forward strand.
ACAGCAATATTTTAGAAATATTCAGTTTGAAATAATTTTGTAGACAACAAACATGGCTTAAATTATGGAGTTGGTATTCAAAAGGGTAGAAAACATTGTGGAAAAAGGAGAAAATGCTGGTTACCAGCATTTTCTCCTTTTCCCACAATGTTTTCAAGAGCCTTTTCCCTCTAGAGGTAAAAGGTTTAACCCTCTTAACTCTTTCCCAAACGACAAAATCTTAGACTTCTCGAAACTATCGATTTATCCATTTTTTTTTAAGATAAATCAAATTTGCGTCAAGTCATGGTTTTTGTCTATGATAGGGAAGAAAACAAGGTTGGAAAAAGGAGAAAATGCTGGTTACCAGCATTTTCTCCTTTTCCCACAATAATTTCAAAGGCCATTTTCCTTGTGGTCATTAAAACATGGGACTGGTGGTTGAGGGATTAATATCCTTGTAATTCTGGAATGTTGTAGAACTGTTGAAGGCAATCAGGGTTGGCCAGGGCCCCTTTCTGCACCACTTCTTGACCCATAATGGCCCTTCGGACAGCAACTTCTACCTTTTTACCACTGATTGTGTACTGAAAATAAAATAGACTAAAGGCTCAGGGGAACCTTACACTAAACTGCATGGATTCACCCAAATTTTTTTGGATTAAATATTCACACGTACAATCCTTGCTTTACCCAAAGGTATGAACTAGTGTAAAGTGAAACTTGTTTTCAGACTTGATGTTCGCTTACCTAAACTGTATATGCAAAATTGGTGCGTATGCAGTTAAGAGAAAGGTACCCAATTAGTGGCCAGAAGTAAACAATGTGGGTGTAAAATGCATTTAGATTTTTATCATACCATTTAACAGTATGGAAATTATTGTGAAAATGACAATCTGCTATAGTAACGTCAGTCAAAGTTATAGTCTGTGGCAGAAATACTGAATTTAAAAACCACATAAAAAGTCAACAAAAGATTGAGCGACTTGACAACTTTTAACCTACAATGTAAAATAAGGTACGTGACAAGCACCAGACAGACACAGAACTGATACCAAACGGGTACCAGAAACCATGCCACAACTCAAGTTCTTCTTGCCCTAGGCCAGTAGAGCCAAGAAAACATGAATGAATTTTATTAAAGAGGTAGAAAATATTGCTGGAAAAGTGTGAAAAGATGAGATGTCAAAAAATAATTAATCAGAAGTAAAGACAAAACTTATATACCGGTATTTCTGTACACGGCAGAATGAAGGCAGGCACATGTCTGGCGGACAGGTAATTACGGATACATGCCTTAACGCTGTTCACAAGATCCTTGGTGAATTCGGAGCCCGGAGCTACCTTCAGAAATAAAATCACCCTCTCTTCCGATTTGTCAGGTTTACGCTGAGCTACACAGATACTGTCTTGTATTTCTTTGAACGATTCAACTGGAAATAAAAATAAAGTATGATTAACTCTTTATCAGATGACAAAATTTTAGACTTGTCAAAATTGAAAGCATTTACAGACGACAAATAAAATGTAACTCAAAATATGAAATTTGTCGATCATAGGGTTGGAAACATTGTGGGAAAAGGAGAAAATGCTGGTTACCTGTATTTTCTCCTTTTACTACATTGTTTTTACAAGCTTTTTTCCTCTAGGTTATTAAAAGTTGTGATTGTGTGGTAAGGGGTTAAAGCTATATGTCTTTTTAAGCCTGTACCACACAATTCAGTTTTAATAATCCTGACAAAGTAGCCTTTTGAAAACATTGTGAGAAAAGGAGAAAATGCTGGTTTCCAGCATTTTCTCCTTTTCCCACAACGTTTTCTGCCTTATCAAAAATCCATCAATCGAACCATATCTAAACTGTTATCTGCAAATGCTCTCAATTTGGACAAGCGGACATTTCTGTTCTATGCTGAAGAGTTAAGAAACTACAGAAAGTAACTCAAAATTTTGTCTATAAGCAAATGGTCTCTGATGGATACATGCATTTGGGTAAATTAATATATTATTCATGCTCTTGCAAAAAGGGGGTTTCTAAAGGGTAGAAAACATTGTAGGAAAAGGAGAAAATGCTGGGACATGTACCAACATTTTCTCCTTTTCCCACAATGCTTTCAAAAGTCTTTCTCTTCTGGGTCTTTACAAAATGCTGACTTTTAACGACCCAGAGGAAGATGGATTTTGAAAACATTATGGGCACAGGAGAAAACAGAGATAACCAGCATTTTCTCCTTTTCTGATGTTGCTTTCTATCCTATCAAAGACAAATACCTTGATTTTTGCCATTGGTGATTTGTCGTCTGCAAAGGCTTTCAGTTTGATTGGATCTAAAGTTTTGTCGTTTGGTAAAGCATTAAACCATAGGATTGTTTGATACAGGGTCAATATGAAAGCTCAATATTTCAAACTTACCTACATGGTAAATTTCTGCACTGCCAAAGCGAACACCATTTGGATTCAAAGTACCATCACTGAAAAACACATTTTCAAAGAGAATCCCTACAGAACAATTTACCAAATGACAAAATTTTATAATTCTTCATATTGAAAGGATTTGCAGGCGACAACCTTTATGCAGCTCAAATGATTGTATTTATCTTTGAAGTTGTCTCAGTACTGGTGAAAAAGCCAGGAAACACATGCGTAGGTGCACTGAACACTGTGTAATGACCTAAGCTATTAAAAGGGTGTTGAACTCCAATACAAACAAACAAATGTTTCATGTTTTTCATTCTACCCACTAAAAGCTAAAAGATCCAGTAATCTAAATGCCACATTACCTTCTGCCAAGCATGACAATTCCCCCAGTTTGACTGTTGATACGGCAGAAATCTCCATGTGCCCAAACACCTACAATATAGTAAATGTAGTACAAAATACACTGATTGATGTATGGTTAAACAGACAGTCTAGATCTAAAATCTGAAATTTATATCTGAAAAGGTAGAAAACTTTGTGGGAAAAGGAGAAAATGCTGGTAACCAACACATTCTACTTTTTCCACAATGTTTTCAAAAGCCTTCATCCTATGGGTCAATAAAGTCAGGACTGTGTGGGAAAGGTTTAATCTTACCTGGGAATGCATCAAAATAAGCCTTCTTGTACTTCGATCCATCTGGGTCGTTCCAAAAGTACACCGGCATAGATGGGAAAGGCTTTAGACAGATCATCTCGCCATCTTCATCTTTCACTGATTTTCCTGAAATTCAGTTTGCCAAGTATTTTTAACCCATAAAGGGCCTTTAAAAACTATAGTTGCCTATGCAGCCAATGTAGATCAAGATCAGACTGCACAAAATGATCTACACTGTCCACTTTGCGGAAACACTGAGAGACAAAATCCCATAATTCTGTGCCACATTTATCCTATTGTTTACTTATGCTTTTATTATGGAAAAGTCTAAAATCTTTTCTGGTAAAGAGTTAGCCTTTTACAACACAACCCAGACTTTTAATGACCCTTAAGAAGAATATCAACATTTTCTCCTTTTCCCACAATGTTTTCTACCCTTACATGGAAAAATTTCCTTATGTGTGCAACATTTAGTTTGTTGTCTGCTAATACATGTACTTTCAATTTGGACCAGTCTAAAATTCTGTCATTTGGTAAAGGGCTAAAGGTCACAATTCTTACCATCTTCAGTCCAACACTGCATGTCACATCCCAGTAAAAACTGCTGTATTTCTCCCTTATACACCGGGATGGTCCAGTTTTGTCCCAGAAAACAAGCAATGATGTCCGTACCACCTGAGTAACATAGATGAATCCACAATTTATTAAATTATCCCCCCTTATTTCCAGGATATTATAGCCATAATAATTTTTCTTTTATTACACACATTTGAGACAGGTGGCATCTGAAGTGACATCATTTTGCATTGCTGTCAAAATTCTAATTATGGACAAAAAATTCAATTATCTAAAGATAATTTTAGCAAAACCTACTAGGTAGGAAAATGTACATTCATATAACCTTAGTCTGAGAAATATTGTGGGAAAAAAATGAAAATTATGTGAAAGAATAAAGTCATATCTTTCACATAAGAGCTGGAATTTTCTTCTCTAACCCTCTGAAAACATTCACAGTTTTAAATAATTCTGAGAAACAGGGCTTAAATGCTGATTTCCGGCATTTTCGCCTTTCCTTACAATGTTTTCTACTCTTTCAAAAGAACATACATGTACTCTCATTTTAGTCAAATTTCAGTTAAAAAATTCAGACAAAGAGTTACAAATACTGTCTACCTGAAATGGATCCCAGCAATAGATCCTTCTTTATGTCTCTGTACACATACTCATAACTTTGTGGCATAAGTGGGGATCCAGTGGACAAAATCATCTTCAACGAAGTCAGTTTGTGAGTTTGTGCTGAAAGTTTTTACAAAAATATTGTATGGATTGAGCATTGGCCTTTTATGGTTAAATTTGAGGTTTCAGGTTAAAATCTAGTGATGAGCTGGACCAGCTTTTGAAACTGTGCACATCATTGTGTGAGTATTGGTTTCCTCTTTACCATAGGACAAAATTTCAGACTTATCCAATTTGAAAGGATTTGCAGACTACGATTTGAAGTAACTCAAAACATGAGATTTGATTATCAGCATTTTCTACTTTTCTCAAAATATTTTCAAAAGCCTTCTTCCTCAAGGTTGTTAAAAGTCAAGATTGTGTGAGTATTGGTTGAGGTTTCCAGCAAGAAATCATTGACAAGTTTATGTACCGTAATTGTTTCAAATTTAGATTATCTCAAAAATTTGAGAATGCCACTATAACAGATGTAGCTATTTCTCATCACCTATGCTTAAGCTTTAGATGTCCAAATGAAAGCATTCGCAGATAATAAATGTGGCATTAATGATCAAATTTGAATCAGAAAGATTAGAAAACATTGTGGAAAAAGGAGAAAATGCCTGTGACCAACATTTTCTCCTTTTTTCAACAATGTTGTCAAAAGTCTTCTTTACAGGGTAGTTCAAACTTAGGGTTGTGTGGTAAAGGATAAATGTTTTTTGTTTGTTTCCCAGTACCAAGCTGGGGCTCTGAAGGTGTCTTGCACGCGAGAGCTCTGACAAGAAACTTCACTTTATTTGAATAGTAACAATTACAGTAAGAAATGAGAGGGCAAATTTCCAAATAAATCAATACCTGGTTTCAAACCTCTGTCCTCCATCACAGCAAGCCATTTTGCACTTGTACCCAAAATTGTGATTCTGTCAAAAAGAAAAAGAAAAAAAAAAAACATTGCTAAAACCTTTATAAAACAATCATGTGTTTTCATTACCCTGTAAATAGCAAAAAAAAAAAAAGGAAAAGAATTTGAAAACATTGCAGGAAAAGGAGAAAATCCTTGATTCCTTTTCCTAGGTTTATCTACCATTTCAAAGATATATTCTATCATTTGAATCATATTCAATTTCTCACCTGAAAATACTTCCAATATGAAAGAGTATTTTTAATATGAAGGAGTCCATTATATTTTGCTCTGGCAAACAGTTTGTACATCCATCATCTTGTCATTTTTTTTTCTCTAATTCTTTAAATAGGCCACATTCTGGCAAAAGGGATTTTATGGATCCATAGTAATTTATGTAATGGATCTCTGGGATCCATTACACAAATTACTATGGATCCATAAAATCCCTTTTGTCTTACTACAGAGTGAATTATGAGATAGACTGATCTTTTACATGCAGAAAATTGACCAACAGCAAACTGTTTTGACTCGGGTAAGCCTGCACGGACTAAACAGGCTGACCTGAATTGATACTTTCTGCAGATGTATTAAACCCCTTTTTCACAAAACATGGCTCATATGAAATGTTTTGAATAGGATTTTTTCTCCACTTCCCTCTATATTTGTCAGCTGCAAGCATGTACAATTGAATGTAAGATTTTTGAAAAAGTCAAGTCAACTGCAATCACTCTTCACTCTTTCCCTTCCAAAATGTTATTAACATTACCCCTGGGCTGGACAAAAAAAACTTTAGACTCGTCCTTATTCACTCTTTACCAAACGCAAAAATTTTAAACTTGTCTGAATTGAAAGCATTTGCAGAATACTAATTAAATGTGACTCAAATGATAGAAATTTTTCTGTGATAGACCTGAAAGCATGGTGGGAAAACCAGAAAATGCTAGTAAACATCATTTTCTCCTGTTCCCAAAATGTTTAAAATGGCCTCTCTCTCAAGCTTAGGTCATTTAAACTCAGACTGTATATACAATGTTCTTTAAAACCACTGCCTGCTTTCCCACATAATCATCATCGAAACAATGATCACTGGTAAGAGAGGAATAATATCTGTTTGCAGTCACTATCATCAATCCTTGGAAAGACGGTAGCCAAGTTTGGGATTCAAATCAGCGACTTCCCGGTTTAACTTTTTATCAAACAACAAAATCTTACACACATCCAAGTTGAAATCATTTGCAGACAAGAAACCAAATGTGGCTCGTTTGATTGAATTTGTGTCTGAAAGGGCAGAAAACATTGTTGGAAAAGGAGAATATGCTGGTTACCAGCATTTTCTCCTTTTCCTGCAATGTTTTCAAAAGCCTTCTACCTTGGGACTGTGAGGTACAGAATTAAATCCCTGCATGTCACTGACTGAGCTACCAGGCTTAGCATATGTGTGAACAACACACCCAATTTTGTCTACAAGGTCCCAGAGAATGTTAGCATGGGGAACCAGAGGTGAGCCATCATTAAGTACAATCGCAGCTCCAACAGCCAAGCAGGAAACCAGCCAATTCCACATCATCCAGCCCACCTGAAATTAAACAGAATTTATGCTGTAGAACATCAAAAACCTATGAAATTCACAACACTATCCACTAGTTTATTCACAGAGACCAGAGGAGAAGGAATTGTGAATGCTGGTAATTTCAATAGTAAATGTCAATCTCTGTCCAAACCCAAAAAAATTTAGACCCATCCAAATTGAAAGCATTTGCAGACGACAATTTCACTGTGACTCAAATGACAGTAGGTGTCTATAACATAATAAGAAACAATGTCTCCTTTTACTGTAATGTTTTCAAACACTTTCTTTCTCAGGGTCTTTAAGTCAGGATTGTGAGGTAAGGGGTTAATTCTTTATCAAATGAAAAAAAATTTTGTCATCTTTATATTAAAAGCACTTGTAGCTAATGTACTTAATGTAATTTGAATGTTAGGGTTTGAGTTTTAGAGGCCAGAAAACGTGCAAAAAGGAGGAAATACTGATTACCAGCATTTTTTCCTTTTCCCACAATGTTTTTAAGGTCTTTAAAACTCGTTGATGGTTACCTGTTCCTGAAGGTGTTGTATGGGTTCCCCTTTAGATAGTTCACAACTAGTCATGAATGAGATATTATAAAGTGTCAGTATTTTGCATGACAATACAGACAACGACAGGGTTATGAAAACACCTCAATGATTTCTTTGCAAAAAAAGCCAAGCTAAAAATGTAGCCTGCCAGATTTAAGATGCTGAAATATTTACAATTTAGACTTCCACAGAACTAAGCAAAATTTCCCATCACTCACTGTGCTATAATATAACATGACATCATCTCTGTCCATATCGCTTTGTATCACATGTTCCTCTAAATGCTTGAGTAATGTACCCTGAAATATATGTACTAGTCCACAATAAAAACTGACCTTTAACCTTTCACCGTATAATCCTGAGTTTTAATGACCCTAACATAAAAAGCTTTGGAAAACATTTTGGGAAAAGGAGAAAATGCTGGTAACCAGCATTTTCTCCTTTTCCAACGAAGTTTTTTAACCTTTCTCACACAACTTTCCTAATCTGAACCATAGAAAGTCTAAATTTTTGCTGTGTCGTAAAGAGTTAAAATGTACGTGTGAACTAAATATATCTAATAAGTCAAAAAGGGAGGAGAGCAAAGGGGGTACCATTATACTTGTATAAACTGTAACTTTCCTATCAAACTTCAAAAACATAATTATGGTACTGAATAAAGAAAGTCAATATGAAAACAAAAATGTTTTAGAAAATCATGGTATTTCCATGCTAGAATTTCTCTAGGGCCTACAAAAATGTTAAATTGTGTATTAGTATGGTGTTTAGTGTCATTTTCAACATTTTTTCAATGAAATTGCAGTGGCAAATGCACATATCTGTGCTTTCCTGGAGGTCATTTTACCAGTGTTTCATACAAAGTTCTACCCAAGCTGCTAGCTGCTTTCCCACATGACCATCGTCAAAACGATGATCAGCTGTGACAGAGGAATGAATCCTGTCACAGTAAGGTTCAATATGAGCACACGTGAAAACAGTGAGGCAAAAAAAGTAATTTCTCATCATGAAATGTGGAAGTACTCACTACATCAGAATACATGTATATTAACTCTTTACCAGTTGACAAAATTTTACTCCTGTCCAAGTTGAAAGCATTTACAGTTAACCACATAAATGAGATTCAAAAATTAAAATGTCCTTTTGAAAGTGTAAAAAACACTGGGAAAAGGACAAAATGCTGGCTGCCAGCATTTTTTCCTTTATCCACAGTGTTTTCAAAAGCCTTCTTCCTTAGGGTCATTAAAATTCAGTATTGTGTGGTAAAGGGTTTTACACTTTGAGGCATCTGTCTCAATAGAAGAATATATTAAAACACTGTTGCAGAGAAATGAAATTGCTCTACATACATGTAAGAATAAAATACTTACTCCAACAGAATGCACCATACACTTAGGGGCCCCTGTTGTACCAGAAGAATACATTATAAACAATGGATGATTGAAAGGCACCTGCTCAAATTTTAATGGAGGCATTTTATCGTCCACTAAACCTGATCTATAGAAATCTTCCAGCATAATACTGTAATGAAAGAAAAAAAAATAGTCTGCCCTGTTCTTTATTTGGTGTTTAACTCTTTACCATACAATCCCAAGTTTTAACCAACCCTAGAAAGAAAGCTTTTGAAAACATTGAGGGGAAAGGAGAAAATGCTGGTAACCAGCATTTTCTCCTTTTCCCATTCTACTTTTCCAAAGGCAAATCAAACCATTTGAATGAAATTAAATTTGTCCTCTGCAAATGCTGTCAATTTGAACAAGTCTAAAATTTTGACCTTCAGTAAAGAGTTAAAGACAATTTCAACACTAAATCAGTTAAATCAAGGCAGCCAGTGCACCTATCCGTGCTTTTCTGGAGAATCTTTTACTTCTACTTCCCACAATATTTGTTCAAAGCTACCAATTGCCTTCCCTCATAAATATTATCGGAACAATATCTTACTGTAGGAGTCAAAGTGGAATGAATTCTGTTGCAAGGACTATCATCAATCCACAGAAAGACTTTGGCTAAGCTGGAAATCAAACCAGTGACCCTTTGGTTTCATGTCCCTAATGTTACCAACTGAACTACATATATCACGCTCGGCAAAACTTTCTTTAGCTTTTTACGCCATTCTTGAACAAATATTAATTTTTGTGTCTCTGTAGCTGACATCTTTGGAAAGCATTATGGCAAAACAGGCAAGAGCTTGTAACACAAAATTGCTCCTTGTGCAAAAATGAATTCACATTTTTTACAGTTTAAACAGTAACTTATATGTGTATCTATAATCTTAGAACTGAATTATCGTTTGGGGAGGGGGGGTAATGACATTGAGGAAAAAGGCTTTTATAACATTGTGGGGAAAAGCAGAAAGTGTTGGTAACAGCATTTTCTCCTTTTCCCTAAATGTTTTCTATCCTTTCAAAGATATATCTCACCATATGAGCTACATTTCATCTGTAATATGCAAATTCTAGGAAATTGGGACAAATGTTTTCTCCTTTGGTACAAGGAGATAATAAAGTACACAAGGGTTTAGCCCTTGCCAGAAGACAAAATTTTAGACACATCCATACTGAAAGTGTTTGCAGACGAAAAATAACCCTTTACCACAAAATCCAAACTTTTAATGACACTCAGGAAGACAGCTTTTGAAAACACTGTGGGAAAAGGAGAAAATGCTGGTAACCAGCATTTTCTCCTTTTCCCACCATGTTTTCTACCCTTCCCAAAACAAATCTTAATTTTTGAGTCACATATGTAGTTATCTGCAAATGCTTTCAATTTGGAGAAGTCTAAGATTTAGTTATTTGGTACAGAGTTAAATGCTCAAAGGATGAGATTTATCCTTGAAAGGTTAAAAAGCATGCTGGTAGTAAGAAAAGGAGCAAATACAGATTCCCAGCATTTTCTTGTATTTTCACAATGCTTTTATATGCCCTCTTCCTCTGGGAGGTAAAAATCAGATGACCAGTGGGTAAAATGGTCATTTACAACAGCAATTTACCTTACCTATTTGAAATGGATGAAATGTCTATTGAAGAAGACTGTACAAATGGAATCACAACAACTTTTTGTAAATCTGGCAAACCTGAAAGATTCAAAACACAAAGAAATTTGTTTTGTTTTATATCGCTGAGGAAGCTGTTTGGAGTAACATTTTTCAATAAATAAATAAAAACTCCTGCTGGTATTATTTCAATTTGGGCCATGCTCAGTGAAAAGAAGGTTGAATGAATCTGCAAAAATAATCCACCCATGTCAGCCTGTGCAGTCTGAGCGGGCTGAAATGGATCGAAACTTTTTGCTATTTGTAAATTTTCTGTGTGTCAAAGGACCATTCTACATCATGATTCAGTTGGGTTGTTAGGCAAACTGGATTTTATTGATGCAGAATGACATAATGACCTGCTTGGTATCATGCATCATGGAAATGCATTAAATCCTCTTTTGCCAGAGCATGGCTCACTTTTCAAAACAATGAAAATTTCATAAATTAAATTTTATAGAACAGCCTCTAGTCAGACACTGGCAAAAGATGACATGGTAGACATCTTTATACATGATAAGAGACCTTATTCCACTACACAGAAATACAGACTGATGTAATCTTTTTATCATATACCTTCTCTTTATAACTGTAAAAAAAAAACACTAAATAAATTGGAAAAAAAAAATCAGAGAGCAGCACATTATTGGGATTTGACAAAAAGAGTTGAACATGAATACATAAAAGTTCCACACATGTGTGGCAAGAAAATTAGCACATAGGCGATACACAAAACATATTCTGGGTCTGTATTCAACAGCTATTCTTAAGAACATTCTTGGTCTTATTCTCCAGAATTTTCCACACTTGAAAGTAACACAATTTCTGATTGGCTAAACCAATTGGTTTAGCCAATCAGAAGTTGTGTTACTTTCAAAGTACAAATTTTAGATAAGGTCCGTATTTTAGTCAGATCATTTGTAAAAATATAATAAAGTTTCATACCTTCAACAACTTTCTTCAATTTGTCAAGATGATTATGAATCTTGCCATTATAATGAACAGCATTCACACTGAAAATTATTTTGGGCTTGATTTGGCTAAATCTGTCCAATACCCCCTGAAATCATTAAGAATGAAAGGTCATTCATCTTTATCTTATGATGATGATGATGATGATGATGATGATGATGATGATGATGATCATCATCATCATCATCATCATCAAATATTTGGATTGATCACATTTGCAGAGGACAATGTCATTGTTGCTCAAACAATGGAAGTTGTCCATGAAAAAAAAAAGTAAAAAACATTGTGGAAAATGGTGAAAATGCTGGTTACCATTTCCTTACTTGGAGATCAAGTTCATGTGACTGACTTAGCCAATAAAATTTTGTATGCAATTTGTGAATTGTCCCTTCTAATTGTGACTTTGCCATTTAATTAGTCAGTCATTCTATTGATAGTAGTTAACTGTACGGCTTTTAACATCATTTTCAGCATCATTTCACTTATATTGTGATGGCCATTGCACCTATCCATGCTTTCCTAAAGTTTCTGTTACCAGTACTTTGCGCAATATTCTTCCAAAGCCACTAGCTGCTTTTCCACATAGCCATTGTCAAAACAATGATCAGTAGTAAGAGAGGAATGAATTTCGTCGCAGTGACTATCATCAATCCTCTGAAAGAAATTGGCCAAGGTTAGGCACTCCCCCTTTTCTCAAGTCCTGTGTGCTACCGACAACATACCAAGGCATGGCCAGTCATTCAATACACAGTAGCCAAAAAATTGTGTTATTTACCTAGAATCTAGAAAAAGGGATTGCTATATGTAATGCTATGTACCAGCATTCTGAATAAAAAAAATCCTCTACAAGTAACAAGTACAAATCTTTAGCTTACCACAACCCCAAAGTCTGGAGACGTCGAACTCCAAACTGCACCAAAACTGGCTGCAGCAAGCATTGCTATCACTGCCTCTGGACAGTTTGGTATATATCCTGTAAATGCGGATGAACATTGGCTGAACTCTTTACCACACAATCCTGGCTTTTAATGACCTTGAGAGAATGGCCTTTTGAAAACAACGTGGGAAAAGGAGAAAATGCTGGTTACCAGCATTTTCTCCTTTTCCCACATTGTTTTTTTAACCATCCAAATATAATTTTCAATTTTTTAGTCACAATTATTTTGTTGTCTGCAAATGTTTTCTAAATTGTTCTGAAACAAATCCAAATCATTTGAGCCATATTTGATATGTCTGCAAATGCTTAAAATTTGGACAAGTCTTCAATTTTCCTGGTAAAGGATTAAAGCGTGCTACCATTAGGAAAGGGGTTAAGTAACTTGTCCATAAAGTTATACATATCCATTTTTTTTAATTAAAGATACATTTCTTACAGCCAGAGAGAAAAAACGCTGTAAACTTTTATTGTAAATACTCAATACACTGAAAAATGTTTCAAAATTTAGTCAGCTGTGTAAACACAGATAAATTACCGATATATATAGTGTAAAGGATAAACACATATATGAGAAATATTTTTACTAAAAACCTCCAATGTCACAACAGTGATTTCCTTGATGGCCTCACCAAAACGAAATGCATTTTCTATAGGTCGTAATCTATGCAATCTTGCAACCGTCAGGAGCAACATTTGGCATGAAGATATAAAAATGATTATAGTTTGATAAAATTAAGATGAAATGGGTTAAAAACTGGCTGAAATCCAGTTTAGATGTATCTTTAAATTTTGTGCTCAGGTGAGCTTTTTAATAAGGCCAGCTTCTCACCTACAACCCTGTCACCATTTTGAACACCAAGTTTTACTAAAGCTGATGCATAAACCGATACTCTAGTCCATAGTTCGGAGAAAGTTATTTGTTCTATATCTCTGCCTTCACCTGTAAAAGAGAGGTTTAACATTCGAAACTACAGAAGCATGACTTATTGACAGCTTTCGAAAACTTTGATTGATTCCTTGAATCATGTTTAATACCATTTTGAACACTTCAACGTTTCATCAGAACAAAATGAATATGACTCAAAAAATGTTTTTGAAATGGAAGAAAACATTGCGGGAAGAGAAGAAAATGCTGGTTACCAGCATTTTCTTCTTTTCCCACATTGTTTTCAAAAACTTTCTTTCTCTGGGATGTTAAAACTCGGGACAGTCTGGTGAAGGGTTAACACCATTGTCAGCATTGTTTTAGGCATATTGCAGCGGCCAGTGTACTTACCCATGGTTTCCTGGAGTTTTTTTTTTTCTAAATCAATACTTTGCACAATTTCCATCATAACCTACTGGCTGCTTTCCCACATAACCATTGTTCAAACAACAATCAGAGGTGAGAGAGGAATGAATCATTAGAAAACTTTGTGGAAAGAACCTACTGCTTGGAACAGTAAGTTGCTCCTTTTCCCACAGTCTTTTCCTTACTGTTCCTTCAAAATTCTCATTTTGGTCATTTGGAGTGGATGGGAAAAAAAAAAGGGGCAAAACTGTGTCAAAAATATTTTGAGAGTTAGCTGCCTTTCTGGTATGGGTCACCTTTTGATAGCAAACAACTAGCCCAAGTTGCAGTAAATATCTTCAGTAATGACAGAGATATTAGAAAATGTAAATTTTTTTTACAACCATAATGCGGACAACAACAGGGTCACAATACCTCAGCTTTTTCTTTGAAAACTGCTTAACTAAAACCATGTGCAGCCAAAAATTACGAAAGAAAAATTTATCTACCTGTGGAATAGATTGCTACCCTGTCATCATTATAACGTAGGAGATTTTCGGCAAAATTTAGACGACTACCTTGGAACCATTCTGGAATGTCAGCTATCCCTTTGCTTTTGTCAATCACCTAAAACAGGGGTTAAAAAATTAGATATGAGCCATGCTCTGGCAAAAGGGGGCTTAATGAATCTGCAAAAAGTATCAACCCAGGTCAGCCTGATCAATCCGCACAGGCTGACCTTGGTCAAAACTTTTCACTATTTGTCATTTTTCTGTATGTCAAAGGACCTCATGATTCAATTAGATGTTTGTTACACAAAACAGATTTCAGGGATGTATAATACATTTATGAATTGCTTGGTATCATGATCACAGAGATGCATTAAGCCCCCTTTTGTCAGAGCATGGCTCCATATACTGAATTATATTAGTGACAAAAGGTAACTGAAACTGGATAGATAAGGTTAAGTGCACAGTTGCGTGTTCTTGAGTACACTGAATCTACATAACTCTGAAAGAAAAAAAAGGAAAAACCTGCAGAGTATAGGGTCTTTTATTGATTCACACTCTGTAAGTCTCTACCACATAAAATAATTCAGACTTGTCCAAATTGAAAGCACCTGCAGACCCTAATTCTTTGTTGGGCAAAAACTGATTTATGTCTTTGAAAGGATAGAAAATATTGTTAGAAAAGGAGAAAATGCTGGTCACCAGCATTTTCTCCTTTTCCCACTGCATTTTCAAAAGCTGTAGTTCTCATTGTCATTAAAACTCAGGATTGTGTGGCAAAGGGTTCAAGCGGTGAACAGCATTTTCTCCTTTTTCCACAGTTTTTTCAAACGCCTTTCACCTTAGGGTTGTTGAAACACAGAGTTGTTTGGTATAGGCTAAACAAGAGCACCACATGCCGGTGCCAATGCTTGGCTGCAAGTGCTTCATTTTCAGTGAAAATTCTTAGTCAGAAAAGGGGCATAACTCTGTTAAAAAAAACTTGAATGCTTACCTGCCCCTGATATAAAGAGTTCCCCTTTTGATAGCTATTAACTTGTCCAAGATTGAAGCAAATACTTTCAGTAATAACAGAGATATTATAAAATGTCAAAGCTTTTGCACGATGACAATGGTGGACGCCAGGGCTATGACAATTTCAAAAACAGCTGAGCTAATAACAAAACTACATCTTTACCAGAGCTCCAGATAAGAGGAAGTGATGGTATTCTAAAGTCATTATTTCTCTTCAAAACCCTATGTTGTGGGTACTCATTAGAATCGTCTCGATGAGACGATTCTAATGAGTACCCACATCATTGGGTTTAGTGGAGAATAATTAATATTTTTAATTTTGAAATCAAAATCACTCCCTCTATCTGGAGCTCTGTTTACCCTATCATATATCTTGGAGTGTATGACATCTGTAAACTGCCACACCTCTTCCCAGAACTCAGAATAATTATCACAAGACCATCTGTAAAACTGCTGGTAGGTTTCTGAAATAAAAGAAGTAAAAAAATGAGGGAGAAAAGACTATTAGAACAGGACATAGTGCAGGCACCCTGCTACCAGCACTACCAGCATTTTCTCCTTTTCCAACAATGTTTTCATAGGCTCTTTTCCTCTTGGTTGTTAAACATGGGATTGTTTGTTAACTGGTTAAACAATATGTTTCCTTTGCACACATCACTTTTGTATCACTGTTACCAGGTATTTCTTTAACAAAAAATACATACTACAGTGAAAACAATGACATAACAGGAAAAATTGCCCATACAGGCTAATGCTGTATTTGCCTCAATGTTTTGAAAAACTAACTTCTGCAATAAGTGAAAAGTTGTCTGCGTTGTTGAAGTATGCTGGTAATCAGCATTTCTTCCTTTTGCCACAATGTTTCCTACCCTATCAAAGAAAGAAATAATCGTTTAAGCTGCATTTAATTTTTCATCTGCAATGGCTTCTTATTTGGTCCAATAAAAAAAATTGTTGTTTGGTAAAGACTTAAACCGCTAGATAAATTAACTCTTTAAGTTTTAAAATGCTGCAAATCAAAGGCATTTGCAGGCAACAAATAAGATGTTGCACAAATTATGAAATTTGTCTTTGAAAGGATAGAAAACATTGAAGGAAAAGGAGAAAATGCTGGTTACCAGCATTTTCTCCTTTTTTTTTTTTTCCCCGGAATAATTTTCAAAAAGTCCTTTTCCTTTGGGTCGTTAAAACTCGGGATTGTCTGGCAATGGTTAAATGGATTTTCACAAGCAGGAAAACACACAACAAAACAGAGCAATTTCAAAGATGTCTTTTCCAGCATATTTCACAAAAGAGCAGTTTAGATCCAAGAGTTTAGATCCAAGATCAGATTGCATGTTCCATGAAGTCTTATCTTGATTTACACAATAAACAACAAACAGTCTGATCAACAGCCATCATCCAGTTGCGTTTAGCAGTCTAAGGGTTAAATCTTGAAACTGATGCAACCAGCAGTATCCATGATACAAACCAAGCTTAACATTGTATTTCGAGTTAATCTTTTTCCTGAGTAAATCCATCTTTGTCACTCTGCATGGATCTGGTCTCCACATCAATTTGGGTTCTGTGCTATTCTCTGCATCCATGTTTTCTTCGCCAGCCTTTTATCTCAGAACAGAAATACACTAAATCTTCTGGTAAAACTGCTGCGCATCACCAACTTTCAAGTTTGACAGATCTCTAAGGTACACTTTGTTTATAAGAAGAGTTGTTTGTTAGTTATATTATTCCAAGTGTTTATAGTAATCGAACAATTATACATGCAAAAGGAGATTTCTCATATGTTTTCCATAAGTAACTATCCTGAAATATTACTACTGTTTTAGGAAGAAATTTCCAAGGTTTTGTCACCATTTTCTCACTTTTGTCACAGAAATATAACAGTTTTTATGATAATTCATTTCTAAATACCATAGAGACTTTGATTCTTGTTTTAAGACATGGGTTTTCGCGTCACTCCAACGTGGGTTGTGTCATTAATGTTGAGAGTGTCACGGTGTTTTTTGACAATTTGTATGTAAGATACTCTGATTTGTACACGTTTTTTAAATTAAGTTTTAGCTTTTAATGTAGTAGGCCTTCAGGAAAATAAAAAGGAAAAGCGAGCAGACTTCGTCTGTTGCGGCTTATTTTTCTCAATCCTAGGGCTCTAGATTAAGTAAACGTTCTCTTTATTTCAGTTTAATATTGTGTACAGAATGCAACAGAAAAAGATTTGCGGCGTTTGTAAAGAGGAAGAGCATAAATACAGATGTCCACGTTGTAATATTCGCTAGTAAGTATAAGAAAACGGGTTCATGAAAACGGCTGCTTTCATTGATTTCTCCATTTAATGGAGAAAAGATGGATTTTCATATCAATGGTACTGCGTTAAGAATGAAAATTGGCAAAGCATACTCTGTTTCAAAGTACCTGAGGTTTCAGAGAAGCTATGAAATAATGAAATGGTTAAGCAAATAAGTTCATCTTAGCAAGCTGATCTCACTGCGTATGTTTTTTTGATTATTGAGATACATATTTTTCAAATTAGTTAAAATGTTCAACTATCTAGCATTTAAAAACAGTACTTACCTACGTTTAGGCAAATCTCATAAGCCAGTCTAGCCAAGCCCAATATCTCAGTTGATATGTACATTGTTTGAAACCAGGGAGTTTGTTTTGATTTCCAAGTTAGCCAAATTTCTTTTTGAGGAATGACAATAGTCATTGTAACGATTCATTCAGCTGTCACAGCTGAACTGTGTTTCAATGATGTTTATGAGAGAAAGCCGTGGGAAAGAATGTTGTGGTAAAAGAAACTCCATTACTGCATGGACAAATACAGCTGTCGCAAAGGTATTACTGAATTAATGTGAAAACAACTCTAAACACCATACCAACATTTCTAATTGAGTCTCACATAAAAGCAAATTTTATCTCGGTGTCTGCAACTACTTTTATCACAATCCAGAAGCTAATTTAAATGGATGTTATGTGATCTAGCAGTTACATGTTTTTAAAAACTATTAATACTTTCAGTGTTTGTGCTGCTGAGGCCCAGTAGCTCAGTGGATAGCATGCAGGGCTTGAGAACGGGGTTGCTGGTTCAAATCCCCAGCTCGGCCAATTTCTTTCCTAGGATTTGTGATAGTCATTGCAACAGCATTCATGCGTCTCTCACCACTGATCATTGTGACAACAATGGTTATGTGGGAAAGCAGCCAGTGGATTGTGAAGAATATTGTGCTAAGTACTGGCAACAAAATCTCAAGGAAAGCTTAGATAGGTGCACTTGCTGCCACAATGTAACTGATAGAATGTTAAAAATCAATTTTGTTAAACACCATACTATCATTCAATCAATCAATCAATTTTAGTCATTTGGTGGCATATAGACTTATGAATAATAAAGGAGTAACATACTTACGAGTTATGGATCCATAAAGTCCATTTTGTCTAACAACCTACTAGATCATGAGGTAGTATAGTCCATGGACATGCAGAAAATCTATAAATAGCAAAAAGTTTTGACCCATGTCAGCATGCGCAGACTGCACAGGCTTACATTGATCAAAACATTTTGCAAATGCATCAATCCCTTTTCATAGAGCAAGGCTCATGTATTTTCCTTCTACTTGCAGTTGCTCCCTGAAATGTTATAAAGAGCATAAAGGTAAAACCTTATATTGTATATAATTTTTCTCAACTCTTCTATATACTAGATGAGCAGGATAAGCCGAGCTCGGGTAGCGCATCTGTTACATACTGGACTTGAGCCCAGGGGATCACTGGTTTGAATACCCAGCTTGGCAAATTTCTTTCCAAGGATTGATGGTAGCCATTGTAACAGGATTCATTCCTCTCTCCTTGCTGATCATTGTTACAACAATGGTTATGTAGTAAAGCAGCCTGTCGCTATCAAAGAATATTGTGTGAAGTATCAGTCAACGAAACTCCAGTCAGGCATGGATAGGTGCACTGGCCACCACTTTATTACTATGATAATATTGGAAACAACTGTAAATGTCGTACAATCAATCAATCAATCAATCAATCTTTACCAGATAAGAAAATTTCAGACTGTAAGTTCCATACTGAAACCATTAATAGATAACAAATTTGATTTGACTCAAATAATGGGGTCCACCTGTACCAGGGTACAAAAGTTTGTATGAAAGAAAAAATGCAGTTTCCTAGCATTTTCACTTTTTCCCACAAGACTTTCGAAAGTATTATTTCCTAAGGTCATAAATCCTTTGGATTCTGAACCGTGAGGTGTATCTTCGCTTTTTGGATTTTTGAATCAAAACATAATTTCTTTGCTTATTTGATAGATAGTTTGAGTAATAGCAAATGCTTTCAGTTTGAACAAGTCTAGAATTTTCACTGGTAGAGAGTAAAGTGGTGTTAGTTTTTTTTTCTTTTTCAGAGAGAGAATGTGATTTGAACAAGGAAAACTCTCAACAAGTGAATAATTCTCATATAGAGGACAGACATACTTTAGGTAGGTATTGTAAAATTTCTGGAACTTTTCTTCAATATTGTAGAGTAAGAGAGTATATGATAAGCCTTTTGTCCCCTGAACCCTTTACCACACAACCCTGACTTTTAACAACCCTGAGAAGAAGCCTTTTGAAAATATGGTTTCCAGTATTTTCTCCTCTCTCCACAATCTTTTCAATAGGGTTGTAAAAACTCAGGATTGTGTGACGAAAGGTTAAAAGGATCATTTTTAGACTGGTCTACATCGAAAGTATTTGTAGACATTGACATTGATTCAAATAATGAGATTTTTCTTTGAAATGTGGAAAATAGTGTGGGAAAAGGAGAAAATGCTGTTTACCATAATGTTTTCAATAGCTTTCTTCCTCAAGTTTCTTTTAAAATGGAAATTGTTCGGTGTAGTTTTAACAAAATTATATACAATACTTCAAACCATCAACTCATTCCAGAAGACAGTTTCCAGGTTCCAGAGTTAGAACTAGATGAGGAAGAAACAGAAGACAAAGTGTCCAAAGCTCAACTTGATTTATTAGGTATGTCTTGTTTTAACCCCTTATCAAACAATCCCATAGTTTTTCAACCAAGAGGAAGATGACTATGAAATTATGATTGAAACTGCAGATGCTGTTAATCACAATTTTATCCTTTCCATACAGAATTTTCTATTCTTTCACAGGGATAAATTTTTGGAAAGAAATTAGCCAAGCTTGGGATTCGAACAAGTAACTCCCTTGTCTCAAGTCCTGTATGCTACCAACTATGCAACCAGCTGGGCCTTTCAAAGAAAAATCCCATCATTTGATTCTCATTTATCATTGATGCAAATGTTTCCAATGTGAAGGAATCTGAAATTTTGTTGAAATTTTGTTGTTTGGAAGACTTCGGACAGTCCTTCATGGACGTCGAAAAGATCTTCATAAAATAGATGTATCATATGAAGTATGGGTGAATACACATTTTCAAAGAAATATTCTGAAAAAAGGATAAATTTATGTTTAATAGAAAATATTTCTCCGTCAGCCAGTTTGTTTACAGTTTGTTAACTCTTTGCCAAATGATAGAATTTTAGACCTGACCAACTTGAAAGCATTTGCAAACAACAAAATAAATTAACCTCAAAAATTGAAATTTGATATTTGAATTGTAGAAATCATTGTGGGAAAAGAATCATATGCTTTCAGTGTTTCCAAAAGTCTTCTTCTTTATGGTTTATAAAATCAGGATTGTTTCATGTAAATTCTTCGGTAATGACGGATATTTAAAAATTTTAAGTTTTTGAAAAAAGGGGCATAACTGTGTCAGAATATTTTGACGGCTACCTGTCCCTGTTGTATGGGACCCTCCTTTGATAGTTAGCAACTATTCCAAGTTTGAAGTACATATCATCAGTAATAATAGATTTAAAATGTCAAAGTTTTTTCAGGACAATGCAGACGATGACTCCAGGGTTATGACATTATACCTTGAACTTTTATTAAAAAAACAGCCAAGCTAAAAATCTTGCCTTTTCATGTGACAGGTGAATCTGCAGAGCTGAAAGCCATGTTGAATAACCCTCATTTACGACACATGATGCATGCATTGGTGAAAACAAACAATCCAACAGCTGAACTTGATGCAGCAATGCAGGAACCTATATTCACAGAGTTTGCTGATAAGTGCCTCTCCATAATTCATAACCAAAGTGATGATGTTGATGATGACTTTCCAGAGATAGAAGATTTATGATCTTAACCCTTTACCAAAAAAATTTGTTTAATGACCCTAAGAAGTAAAGTTTTTGAAACATTGTGGGAATAGGAGAAAATGCTGGTAACCAGCATTTTCTCCTTTTTCCCACAATGTTGTCTACTCTGTCAAAGAACTTCAGTTCATTTTGCATCTCTTTCAGATTTGTCACCTGCAAATCTATCAGTTTGGAAGAGTCTGAAATTTGTCATTTCAGAAAGGGTTAACCTTTACCAAATAATTTGTTTTACAATGCTAGGAAGTAAAGCTCTTGAAACACTGTGGGAAAAGGAGAAAATGCTGGGCACCAGCATTTACTCCTTTTCCCACAATGTTTTCTACTGTTGTCGAAAACTGGTCCCATTAATTAAGCCAGATTTAACGTGTAGGTCTACAAATGCACACAATATTGGCAAATATAGTATGTTGTTGGCTGGTTAAAGAGTTAGGTGAGGGACATGAATGTTTGCTGATAAGTTTCTTTTACTAATAACTTAAAGGATGAGGTTGATAATGACTTTCTAGGTATAAAGTTAGCCTTATGATGGAAATGGACATGAATAATTTCATTGATATTAAATTTTGTTTTTTGAATGATCTATTAAGTAAAGCTAGCATGATGATGATAATTTTGGTGTCAGATGATGTTATTGATGATGATGACATTGATAGTTAACTTGTTTGCCATGTGTACCTAAACCTTTCAAGCAACAATGTTACAATGCTGAAGAAGAGGCTTTTGAAAACTTTGTGGAAAAAAGAGAAAAACAGCCATTTCCCAACAATGTTTTCTACTCTTTCGTATTAAAATCTAATAAATTAAGCTTCGTTTTATATAATATTGTCTGTATATATTCTAGGAGCAATTTTTTTTTTTTAAAACATTGTGGAAAAGAAGCGGTTACTTGTTACAAGATTATTGCTCCTTCTTCAAAAATATTTTGTCTTTATAAAATAAAGTCTTGTTGATACTGTAAATTCTTGTTTATTTCATTAAGAATAGGTCCACATGCACCTGTTACCACACAATCCTCTGTTTTTACAACCTTGTAGAAATTTGGCTTGAAAACTTTGTGGGAAAAGGAGAAAATGCTGGTTTACCAGCATTTTCTCCTTTTCCCATAATGTTTTTTATTCTTTCAAAGACACCTCAATCAATTGAGGCCCAGGGAATCATTCGCTGGTAAATACTTTGAATATCGACAAGTCTAGAAACTGGTCATCTGGTATAGAGTATACAACAGTTGAAAGCAACAGTGTATGAATCATAGAAACATCATTTGAACCTTCAACCCTTGGCCAAACAGTCCCCAGGTTTTACAACCCTGAGTTTTTTTTTCAAAACATTTTGGGAAAAGTAGAAATTCTGGTAACTAGTGTTTTCTACCCTGCCAAAGAACTTGAACTCATTTTTCAACTGTCAGATTTTTCATCTGCAGATGCTTTCAGTTTGGAAGAGTCTAAATTTTGTTGTTTTGGGAAGGGTTAATACAGTTCCATTGGGCAGAACACTAATGCATCTTACGTTTAAATACATTGTTTCAATAGGACAAATTGCTTAAAATGATAAATTTTCCCTTGTCTAACTGCTTTTAGAAGTAATCATGTATCAAACCCTAATTTATGTTGCTAGTCCACTTGTAACCAGGATGTTTTGATAGGTGTTTGCTTTGAGATAAATTTTAGTCAAATGGGTTGGAAACTGTAGGTGGAGGAGAGTACTCAAATTACATCCTGTGACAGATGGATAGACAGACATAAAAGATCTGAAACGAGTTGCCACAGCATATCAGGGCCAACTATGTTTTTGTGTGGTGTCTGTGGTTGTGAGGTAGAGAGTCAGCCTTGTAACCATAAGGTCCCAAGTTCAATACCTGGGAGTAGGTGTCAACTTTAGGATTTTTAATTGGCCCACACATTCAACTCGAGTACTGGTGTAGTTTCCCGGATACAGATTCGAGAGAGATTAGTATAAGTTATAAGAACTTGTTTCTTCATCGATGTAACATAAATATGTTTAAACAAAGCTTTCTATTTGGGTAAGTCTACAATTTTGTCGTGTATAATAGTTAAATGTACGTAAGATAAGAAGATTTGTAATGGCTGTATTGCACTGAAAATAAGGGTAGTTATGTGATAAAACCTGATTCCAGTTATCCGCCTAACTCTGTTGTATGGGAGGTATTTACCCTTTACCAAACAACAAAGCTTTGAATTTTTCCAATTTCAAAGCATTGCAGACAACAAATGATATGTGGCTCAAACATTGGATTGTAAGGAAAAGGACAAAAACCTTGGGGGAAAAGCGGAAAATGCTGGTTAACAGCATTTTCTCCTTTTCCCTCAATGTTTTCCAAAGTCTTCTCTTTAAGGGTCGTCAAAACTTGGAATTGCGTGGTACAGGGTTAATAAAAAAGTTTACAGGATGCAAGCATGATCACCACATACTCGTATAACAGAGGAACTAAAACAATGATTTTGATAGGGTTTTTTTTTTTTCACATTCTGATTCTCTTTGAAAGAAATAAAATACATTCAAGTTTAAAATAAAGATGTATAACAGCATCTCTCAAATTAGTACAAATGACAAAATTTTTCATTACAATTATGTATCAATAGTATATACTAATAAAAACTCTTGGAGAGTTAAATAAATGAAATAGACACTTTAAGAATTGACTCTTTACCACATGGTCAAAATATAGACTTTTCCAGATTGGAGGCATTTGCAGATCTCAATTTTAATGCATCTCAAACGATAGAATTTGTCTTTAATAGAATAGAAAACGTTGTGGGAAAAGGAGAAAATGCTGGCTACCAGCATTTTCTCCTTTTCCCAGAATGTTTTCAGAAGGCCTCTTCCTCAGGGTTGTTTTAACTCTGGACTGTGTGGTGAAGGATAAAAGTAGAAAAGAGCCTTTGATCACAATTTATATGGTTGATTTAGCCAAAAAGTCATATTTTATAAAAAACAGACAGAAAACATGCAAAATCCTTGGCCCCTGCTCAACAACCATTCTCAATAACACTCTTTATGGTCTAAATCTCAAAAACTTTCTAATTTCAAAGTAACACAACAGTTGATTTACCCAATCAGAATTTATGTTCCTTTGTAAATCTAGAATAAGACTAGGAATGCTCTCTAGAATGGTCGGTGAATATAAGGCCAAATCTTCACTGTCCCCAAAACCCCAAACGTCATGCTCCGCATTTTTAGGCATTAATATTTAACGTTTAAAGGGCCTAGGTCTATTTTCCAGTTTTCTGTGGCCAGAACGTTTATGATCACCATTGCTTTTGGGTCTTTGTACATTTTGAAGTTGTCTCTGTGACTTTTTATTCCTAATTGCAGATCTCTCTGATGCATCACTATCGGAGTCACTGTCACTACTACTTGATGATGAGGAGGAGGAAGATGATGATGATGATGACGAGCCACTACTACTACTGTTTGAATCTGAGTTTGAACTAGAGTCAGAACTAGAGCTTGATGAACCACTTTGGCTTTGTCTTCTCTCGTTTCTGGCTTTGTTTCTTTTACGAACATCTGTTTCCTCATCTGAGTCTGTATCTGTATCTGTGGGTGACCTTGACTTTCTACCCAGACCTGACCTAAGGTCACGCGCTGCTCTAGTCCTGAGAGGTCTTTGTCTAAATCTCTCAATGGGAGATCTGGACCGGTTTCGTATCACATTCATTCTTCTCCGGAGCGGAGATCTTGATCTTGACCGTTTAAACCTTCGCTGAAACGGAGATCTGGAACGCCTGCGTATAGGTGACTTATTTCTATTATTAAAACGTCTGTGAGGTGGGGATCTCAATCTTTGACCTCGTTTCCTAATCTCAAAAGGTGAAGGTGATCTCCTTGACCTAAATTCTATCGGAGATCGTGATTTTCTGATTCTTGGCACCCTCCTGTCAGGTGACCTAGGTCTGACAGGGCTCCTACTAATTTCTGGAGATATCCTTTTACTGAGTCTTGATTTCACATTACTCGTAGATTTGACATCATTATTTCTAACATCCTTCTTACTCAGTCGGGATCGTATATCCCTCTGTTCCGATTCCTCATCCATTTTGGATCTATATTCAATCGGAGATTTCTCTCTCGTTATCTCCTGAACAGATTCAACAGGAGAGGGAGATCTTTCCAGAGGTGAGTTTTCAATTGTCATATGTATTGGGGATAACTTTCTAGGTCGCTGTTTTTCACTTTCCAATGGTGAGACAGACCTTGACCTGTCATAGGGGTCGGCAAAATCCTCTGGGAGATTCATTTTCTTCTCTTTTAGAGCTGACCTGAGATCTATGCCACTGATAAGTTGCCTGGCATCTTTGACACGCTTGACTTTTTTCTTTGCATCAGCAACAATGGTCAAAGCCCCCACCACCTCTCTGTGCCTACAGGATGGATAATACAGTATACTTTGATTATTTACTTTTTCTCTCTTTTTAAAAAAAGAATGCATAATTAGGTAGTATTTCTTTACATAGATAAGCATGTTCTTATTCATGATTTAATATTTAACCAGAGCTCCAGATAGAGGAAGTGATTTTGATTTCAAAATTGAAAATATCAATTATTCTCCTCCGCTAAAACCTATGTTGTGGGTACTTGTTAGAATCGTCTCATTGAGGCAATTCTAATGAATACCCACAACATAGGGTTTCAAAGAGAAATAATGGAATTAGAATACCAACACTCCCTCTTATCTGGAGCTCTGTGTAACTATCAACAGTAATATACAGGCTATGTTAACTCTTTACCAAAAGACAAAATTTTAGACTTGTTGAAATTAAAAGGATTTGCAGATCACAAAATAAATGTGACTCAAAAACTGAAATTTGTATTCTGAAAGGTGGACATTGTAGGAAACGGAGAAAATACTAGTTAACCAGCATTTTCTTCTTTCCCCACAATGTTTTCAAAAGCCTTCCTCCTGAGGCTTGTTAAAACTCAAGGTAAAGGTTTAAGCACACAAAAAGCCTAGGTCCATATTAAACCATTATTAATTTTAATTTACATCTAATTCTAGAAAGTAACATACCTTTTGATTGGCTTAACCATTGGGTTCAGCCAGTCATAAGTTGTGTTACTTTAAAATTATGAAAATTCTTGAGAATAAGATTAAGAAAGTTCTACAGAATGGTTGCTGAATTTAAAATAGATCACACTTAAGTAAATATCTTTAGTAATGACAGAGAAATCATAAAAGATCAAAGTTTTCCAAAGCAGCTGACAAAAGGGTTATGACGATTCTACAACATATTACTAAAAGAATTCGAGTTAAAAACTGGTAGCATACAGGGAGTAACATGATAAATTACCTGTGAGCTACACGTTCATCCTCTACGTCGTCAGCGTACATTCTCATCACAGGTTTTTTATTTCTACCTAGTAGACGCTGGAGCTCTTGTTCGTCTACGTCGCTCTCAGATCCATTTTCACCACCCCCCTCGTCTACAACTCTCTCAATGATTGGATAGTCATCGTCATCTGACTGTTCCTGATAGTCTTCTTTTGGTTGCTCTGTAATGAGATGACAGCACTTTTAACTCTTAGTCACTGTATACCAACAAAATTCAGACAGGAACCGAATCGAAAGCATTTGCAGACCACAAATAAACTGTGGCTAAAATGAATGAATTTGCTTCTGCAACTGTAGAAACCATTGTGGAAAAAGGAGAAAATGCTGGTTACCAGCATTTTCTCCTTTTCCCAAAATGGTTTCAAAAGCCTTCTTTTAAAATACTGGATTGTTTGGTAAAGATTTATTAAGCCATTTCCTTCTTTGCAAGGGTCCAACTGTGGCTCAGTGGTTGAGCCACAAAATACATTTTTTGATGTGTCTTATGTTGGAAGTATTTGCATACTAGATACTAAATTTTGCTCAAATGCAGAAATTTGTTTATGTGCTGGTGGAAAACATACTGAGAAAAGGAGAAAATGCTGGTTACAAGTGACCACTTAGCCACAGACATTTTTCATTTGTGTAGTAGCAGGGTAACTATTTGTATGTATGACACTGCAGAACTAATACCTAAGTTTTTGTTCTTGAAAGACAACTTTTGAAAACATCACCAGAAAAGCAGAAAATGCTGGTAACTAGCATTTTCTCCTCCATTACTGCCCTTTCAAATCTCATTATTTGAGCAACATTTATCAACATCAAAGTTGAATGCTTTTGTTATGGAGGCGTATGAAACTTGGGGCCTGGTAAAGGATTAAACAGTTGGAAATTACTGGTAATATTGACAAAACTGATAACATTGGGTACATATAAAATTAAGCAAGAAACCACAAAAGAAATTGTTATACCTTTATTCTCCTTTTTCCTAGTTTTTTTGGTCCCTGTTTTCTCTGCTTTAGAGTAGAGATCAAGCTCTTCTACCTCTACCGGTGTGATTGTATCAGAAAATAAATCGTCACCATAGGAAATCTACAATGTAAGAAAGGTTTTCCAAACATATCGAGAAAAGTGTCCCAACATTTTATCCTTTTGATTCCAACAAAGATACTTTGATATGTATTTATACTAAGGATGGGAACGAGTAACTGAGTACTGGTCAACTGTTTTGGATTATGGATTAGCAATATTGGTAATCAAGTACTTGGAGGGGGGGAATGGGAATCGGACTTTTCACTTCTTTTGAAAACTCCAATGACTACCAGCATTTTCTCCTTTTCCCACAATGTTTTCAAAAACCATGTTGATCAGGGTCGTTAAAAGTGGAGACTGTGTGATAAAGAGTTATGCATTGCGCATAGGTTTTAGTGAAAACATGCTTGTTTCTGGCCAATGATGTTGCCCTGCATGGTAGGATTTGAAAAAGGACAGAATACTGGTTACAAAAATTTTCCTCTTTCCTAACGATCTTCTCAAAAGCCTTCTTCCTTCCTTTCAACTATCTTTCAATTAACCAGATATCCATGCAGTAACACCAATGTGAAATTTATTGTTGATATACCACAGATATTTATAGAACATGAATGCAATGTCTGCAAGTAGTCATCGTGTTTTTGATGTAGTCAACATCCTTCATAACATCAGTATTACAGCTAATCCATATCCGACTAAATTCAAATAAATATATTTGGTGTAAACAAAACACATATTTTTAACATCTCTTTCAAAAAGAGTATAAATCAGATGTTGAAAGATAAATATACTATGTATATAGTACTGTCATATATCAAAAATATCTAACTCGACTGTGAGAACTGATAATTTCACCGAGTCTCTCCCAACCTCATTGCTCTCCTAACCTGGTTAGATACTTTTGAAAGATAACAACACTATATACATTTTCTTCATTTATCATCCAGTCTGTCTACCTGATTTCTGTTCCCTATTTTGGATGGCCCACTCCCCGGGAGACCAAATGTTTCTTCAAGCTGTTCCAAATCTTGGTATTTCTGTAATTTTCTTTTTCTGAAAGTCAATAAAAATGCCTTTACCAAATAATCTTTCCATGAATTAACTGGTAGACCTGATTTCAGAAATCCAGAGTTACCATTCCCCTAAAGCCTTTAACTTTTATTCACACAATCATTTCATGACACTGAGGAAAAGGCCCTTTGAAAACATTGTGGGAAAAGGAGAAAATGCTGGTAACCAGCATTTTTTCCTTTCCTCACAATGTTTTCTACCCTATCAAAAAGAAATTCCATCATTTGAACCACATTTTAATCATTGTCTGTAAAAGCTTTCACTTTGAACAAGTCTACATTTAAGTTGTACGGTAAAGAGTTAACCCTCAAACCACATTTCACAACTACAGTTGCCTTTGTGGCCAGTGTAGATCAAGATAAGACTGCACAGATCATGCACTCTGATCTTTGACCTACACTGTCTTCTTTGCTTAAAAATCCTGGAAAACAACACTGAAACTATAGTTACTTGGGTCTCATTTCTTGAATGAAAATGTCCGCTCTAAGATTTAACAACCTGGGAGACACTCATAATGATAGATCATCCCTAATTTACAAAGATGTAATCAAAGTTTTGTGGGTTGCAAATTTGTTTTAAGGAGTACCGAGTTCAAATAGAAAATTAGAATATTGTCCAAATTGACTGTAATTGTTGTTTGGAAAGAAAACACACAGCTATGACAGACATAAGCTAGCAAACTACAAACAATAAAAGGACAGTTGGCCTTGGCTAAAAGACGCCCTTGCACGCAAGATGCATCCCATATTGCAAGTTCAAACTTTAACCCTTTACCACACCTCCTGAGCTTTAACGGTCCCGACAGAAAAGGCTTGTGAAAACGTTGTGGGAAGAAGAGAAAATGCTGGTAACCACATTTTTCCCACAATGTTTTCTCTGTTAAGCACTTACCACACGATCCTGAGTTTTAACAACCTTGAAGACTAAAGTTTTTGAAAACATTGTGGGAAAAGGAGAAAATGCTGGTAAACAGCATTCTATCCTTTCCACATAATGTTTTCTACTCTTCCAAAAGCGAATTCTAGTTTCTGAGTCATGTTTTTTTTTGTTTTCAAATTTGATCAGTCAAAATTTTTGTTGTTAGGAAAAGAGTTTACTACAAAGTTTGAAGACCAAAGCTACTTACAAAGATCCACTGATTAAACCTTTGATACCTGAAAAATGAAGAATATACTCTACTAGATGATGAAACTTTAAGACTGGTCAAGAACTGCAGAATTTGCAGATAAAAATTAGAACCTCAAGTGGAACTGTCTCTCAAATTGCTTTTCCCACAAAATCTTAAAAAGGTTTTGTCACCAGGTTCATAAAAATGGGCTATTCAGCTAAAAGTAATATAACATTACATCAGCTGCTGTTGAAAACTAAAACAAAATAACTCTGTTAATTCCTCAGGGTATGAATAAAACATCATGAATTCAATCACTCTATTGCTCAATATTTAAGCTATTGACTCTACAAGAGTAATGTCAATGTTCAAGTGCTTTGTCAGACATCAAGTGATGTCATATGACATTGCAACTCCTTGTGGTTGAACTGTCTGCAGATCCATGATTTATGTACTGTATACATGGATATATACATGTGCCAAAAAATTTGCAAATAACCGATTAAGGACATTTTGTGTGCGGAAATGTTTGCAAATTCAAGACACTTGTTGTTTGTTGGTATACTTGTAGTAAAATACGCAAACAGAAAAGTTTGCAAATTTTTCAAAATCACAAAAATTTGCACCATGCGAAAATCTCCACTTATACAGTATTTGACTTCATTTTTGTCCTAGGAGTACATTTTTTCAGGACTGGGAGCTCGAAGTCAGAACTTGAATGTGTTCTCTGGAAATTGCAGTTTAATGGCCTCTCTCTCTCTCTTTTTTTTTTTTTCAATGGACTTCTTTTAGATGTTCCTTCATCCTCTTGTTTAATTGTTGTTTACTTTCACAAACCTGTACTACAATTTCACAACATCTACAAGTGAACTGTTGCTGTATGACTGAAATAATGTTTAAAGCAGCAAAAATATCAATCACACAATCACTGGCTAACACATAGTTTGACTTACCTCCCACAATATGGTTTCCATACTTCAGGTACTGTTTATTTCTTTGATCTGCACCTGGTAGTTTGACATCAGCTAGCAATGAAAAACACCTTGAATTAACCATCTATTAACAGTTTTTATCCTATTCTGAATCTACAGACCAGTCATTTAGTTGGACGAGACAAAACACTGTAGCCTCTCAGATGATTAGTCTTAGGCAATATCCTTACACCAATCCCGAGTTTTAATGACCCTGAAGATAAAAGCTTTAGAAAAAAACTGATGGAAGAGGAGAATATGCTGGTAACCAGCATCTCTTTCTTTTCCAACAATGTCCTCTATCCTTTCAGAGACAAATTGATGGAAGATGACAATATGCTGGTAACCAGCATCTCTTTCTTTTCCAACAATGTCCTCTATCCTTTCAGAGACAAATCTTATCATCTGAACCAAGTTTGACTAGTCGTTTACAAATACTTTTAATTTGGATGTATCCGATGATTTGTTGTTGGGTAAAGATTTAAGTACTAAAATAGAATTCGCTATATTGCATAATATTATGGCTCAGGTTCTTTCTGGGCATTCAATATTTTTTTCTTGAGGTCTGACAAGTCACATGAGCCATGCCCTGTGAGAAAGGGGCTTAATGTATCTGCAAACAGTATCAGCCCAGATCAGCTGTGCATTCCTTGCAGGCTGTCCTGGGTTGAAACATTTTGCAATTGGTCTATTTTCTGCTGGTTGGCAATATTTTCTCCTTTTCCCACTATTTTCAAAAGCTTTTTTCTCATGATAGTTAAAAGTCTGGATAGTGTGGTAAAGGCTTAACCATTAATCAAACAATCTTGTGCTTAAATTAACCCATGGTGGAAGGTATTTAAACAGTATGGGAAAAGGAGAACAAGCCAGTAACAAGAACCTTCCTTTTTTTGAAAATGTTTTCAACACTTTCATAGACTTACTAGGATCTCATCATTGACCGATGTTTTCCTTTGCAGTTTGCTTTCAATATGAATGGGTCAATTTTGTTGAGTGGAAAATGTTCAGACTAAATGTCAATGATTGACTGATTGACTGTACATGTTTGTTGTTTAATGCCATTTTTAACATTATTTCAGTTATATCGCAGTAGCCAGTGCACCTATCAATGCTTAAAGCTTTCCTGAAGTTTCTGTAACCAGTACTCTGCACAATATTCTTCCCAAGCCACTGGCTGCCCCACACGTTATTACCATTGTCAAAACCATGATCAGTGGTGAGAGAGGGATGAATCCTGTCGCAATGACTATTTTCAATTCTTAGAAAGAAGTTGACCCAACTAGGGATTTGTACCAGCAACCCCTGGACTCAAGTCCATTACAGTACTGACTGCACTACCTGGGCCTGGTGACAGAGGGTCAAATAAAGAATTATGGAAAAAAATGCAAAAATTCACCCTTTGTTGCAAATCTCATAAAAAGTTTCTGCTTCCGATTTTCAAATGGAGTTCCAAGCCGCCATTTGCCAGGAGGCCATTTTATCCCTGCATCTATCTTGTCATTTTGATCATCTTCGTCCATCTCTGGTTCACTCTCCGTTATCTCTCCTTCTTCCATATCTTCATCCATTTTCTCAGGCTGCAATCAATTAAACTTGTGTACAGTTAAATTCTGTTTACCCTTTTTACAGACATCAGAATTTTAGGCTTGAAAATCAAAATTGAAAGCAATTGCCCAGGACAAATCAAATGTGACTGAAATGCTTGGATATGTTTTTCATAGGTTGGAAAACATTGTGGGGAAACTGGAAAATGCTGGCAATCAGCATTTTCTCCTTTTCCCCAGGGTTCTCCCTAGGTCCAGAATCCCAAGAGTCATTGACTCTTGGGCCCAAATTTTCAAGAGTCAAAATGGAATTTCCAAGAGTCTAATAGAAATGTCCAAGGGTCAAAATTATCACGGAGAGATAAGGGTGAAATAATGAAAACTTTCCATTTATGTTCTTTGTTTATGGATAGGAATTAGATAAGAAAATACCCTATCTTATGTAGAGACTTGTTGGAATGAAGTGGACAGAAGAATTTTAAATTGCAGCCCTAGCATGCAATTCATCTTGATGAATAAATGGACACAAACAACTTTTGAACTGTTTACCAAACAACAAAAACTTTTGACTAGACCATAATTATTTTAGACATTTGCAGACGACAATTCAAATGTGGCTGGAACGACTTGATTTGTCTTTCTTACCCCAGAACATTGTGGAAACGGGAGAAAATAAAGGTCACATCCATTAAAGTGTTATTTCTTAAGATTTAAGTCTTCCTTTCTTGTCCAATTACTTTTTCTTTCACACTTGTTCCGATCTCCCCCCCCCCCAATCTATAGGTTGTTGTTTATTTTCATCTTAAAAAGTTTTTCCTAATTTTTAAACAGAGATTTTAGCTTTCACTTATTGTTTCATAAAGAAATAAGTATAAATTCACTGTTTAAATTTGTCACCAAAGATGAAAAGATAGTTTGAAGTGCCTCTGATCGGACGATGTCAAAATGATTTCTGATCGTGTTTATTATAGGCTACATTCCTGCCGGATGCATGCGACACAATTTATATGACCCTTTGGCTGGTAATCTCATGCGTCAGATTGACGCTTAGGCAGATATTTTTGAGCGTCAAAAACGGGTCATTTCGGATTTCCATGCGTCAAAACCCGGAGTCCCGGGTCAAAGGAGAACCCTGATTTTCCCATGATGTTTTCATAAGCCTTCTTCTTCTGGGTTGTAAAAACAGGATTGCTTGGTATATGGCTACACAAATAAGTAAACAAATCTTTTAACTCCTTATTTCCTACAGTTATATTATGAGACTGAAAAAAATGTCTGTATCAAAATGGATTGCACTACAAAAGGAAAAACATAAACATAACAAGATACTTACTATTAAAGGCAGGCTTAGGGGCTTAGTTACCAGTATTTTCTCCTTTTCCCACAGTGTTTTCTAAAGGCTTCTCCTTAGTGGTGTTTAAATCTCGGATTGTGAGATAAAGAGTTAAAAGGTGACTCTACTTTTTTCGTCCTCTATACAGCTTCATATATGAAGAATCTAATATAAATAACACAGCCAAAAGTGTACCCCCTGATCTGATGGCTTCTTTTCCTCTTCAGGCTCTTTCTCTTCAGTTAGATCCAGATTGTCATCATCATCATCAGCTTCCATTTTTTCTTCCTGTCTGTCATTTGCTGCCGCATCTTTTTCTGTTTGTTTTTCAGTAGTTGTTTCTTTTCAAATCGACATAAAGACTGGATGTACTATTTACTAAACGGTACAATTTTGGACTGGACCATATTGAAAGCGTTTGCAGATGACAAATGCAGCTCAAATGATGATTTCTGTTTTCAAAAACCTTCCCTTTCAGGGTCACTAAAATGGACTTGTGTCGTAAAGAGTTAAAAGACTATAAAACATTTATTTGTATCAAATTTGATCCTACTTTTAACGGTCTTTCTGTTACACTACACCAACCATTCATTCATTGACATTTTCCTGGACTGCACCAGTACTAGGCTTGGGCTCTGCAGTGTCTTGCCAAGAGACACTTTTGCACCAGACCCATATAAAAAAAACGAAACATTTTCATACAAGGAAAAGAGGCCAAACATTGCACTTTTAAGATCTTTTTAAGTAAGTTGTACTTTAAAGATTTTTTAGGGAAGTAATCAACACACAAACTGCACAATATGCACAGTCTAATGAAGATTTTTATTGTTTGAAAATTGAACAAAACTTGTCATGTTACAGTACAATAACTGAGCCATGCTCTGGCAAAAGAGGGTGTAATGCAACTCATTGATGCATTATACCAAGCAAATAACCACATAATTATGGATCCATTTTGTCTCACAATTGACTGAACGATGAGGTAGGATGGTGCTTGGAACATGCAGAAAATTTATCAAAAGCACAAAGTTTTGACCCAGGTCAGCCAGCATGGACTGCACAAACTGACCTGAGTTGATAGGTTTGAAACTTTCTGAAACTTTCTGAAGATGGAACAAACCCACTTTTCACATAGCATGCTTTAAAGGTATTTTCTACCAAAAGATAACTGCACAGACAGATACACAATGGGTATCATATAAGCTTGCTTGCCTTTGGTCTATTTAACTTTTACAACAGAATCAACGCCTCTCTTACCTGGGTTTAAATTCTTGTCTTCTATTTTATTTCTGTCTCTTCTTTTAGGCTTCAGACCTTTTTCTTCCATGATGGTATCATAACTTTTACTTAGTTTAAGCATAGCTCTGGCTGCCGTCAGTTTATCTCTCCATATCACATTACCTGCACAAATGCACAAACAATACATTATTTTCACATTTTAACCCAATACCAACAAATGACAAAAAACTGGACTCTCTCAAAATGAGAGTATTTGCAGACAACATTTCATCTGTTGCTGAAAGGATGATTGCTGCCTATGAAAGGGAAGAAAACATTGTGGAAAAGGGAGAAAATGCTGGTTACCAGCATTCTCCTTTTCCCACAATGTTTTCAAAAGGCCTCTTCCTGACGGTTGATAAAACCCAGGATTATGTTGTAAACAACTCTTTAACACACAAAAACATGGTTGGACCCATCAAAATTGAAAGCACTTATAGACAACTAAATAATGTGGTTCAAAAATTTAAATTGATTTTTGAAGGGTAGAAAACATTGCGGGTAAAGGAGAAAATGCTGGCTACCAGCATTTTCTCCTTTTCCCACAACATTTTCAAAAGCTATCTTTTTCATTGTCATTAAAACTCCGGATTATCTCGAAAAGGATTAACCCTTTTACCTGGCCCCGCCCGGGTGGCTCAGTGGTGAGCGTGTCGGACTCATGACCTGGTGGTTGTGAGTTCGATATCCGGTTGAGGCGAACTTTCTTTCCAGCGGATTTTCGCCTCTCACCTCTGCTGAAGCATGTGAGAAAAGCAGTCGGTAGCTTCGGAAAGAAAGTTGTGTTAGTACTGGTGTGAGAAAGCCAGGAAACACATGTGCATCACCGACCGCCATGATATGACCTTAGCTGTTAAAGTGGCGTTAAACCCCAATACAACCAATCTTTTACCTGTTAAAAGAAATTTAAACTTGTACATATTGAAAGAATCTGCAGTTGATAAAAAAAAGGCTCAAAAGATGGTACTGGTCTTCAAAAGGGAGCAAAAATTTGTGGGAAAAGGAGTAAATCTGGTAATTTTCTCCTATTGCCATTCTATTTCTAAAAAGCCATCTATCACAGGGTCATGAAAACAATGGTCTGTGTACAAAATTGTGTAAAAAGAAGCATGGCCTTTCTTTCAACTTCCAAATAATTTCTTAACACCCTTTTCCAAAGGAATTTCTGTTTTTTACCAATCAAAGGTTAGAAAATTTTTCAAAAAAAGTGTGGAAAAAGGAAAACTTTCTCCATATTTTTTAATGCAAATGCTTTCAATTTGAACAAACTAACATTTTATAGCCTTGTAAAGAGAAACACATTTTAACATGTTGGTTGAAGGAAGATAATATGTGTATACTAAAATATACCCCAAGTTTTCATTTTCCATAATTTCCCCAAGCCCCCGTAGCAAAGTACTTGAGAACAGGGGTTCACTATTTTGAATCCTCAGCTCAGCCAAATTCTTTCCATGGCTTGACGATAATCATTGCAACTGGATTCATTCCTCTTTCATCACGGATCATTGTTTCAACGATGGTTATTTGAGAAAGCAGCCAATGGCTTGAGAACAATATTTTTGTGCAAAGTACTAGTAACAGAAACTCCACAAAAGCATGGATTGGTGCAATGGGTGCCGCAATATAACTGAAATAATGTTGAAAAGGGGTTAATCACCACACAATCAATCACAAACAATGAATTTTACACATTTTCTGTAATAATTATTGCTCCACTTACAAGATTCATTGTCAATCCACTCTACATTGCTGGCTCCAAAGTCATGGAAGTACTGAAATACATCTCCTGTGCTCAGGTTTTCTACTCCTCGTAAATGTATGGCATCCAGTCGTATACCTCTCTCATTGGTCTTCTTCAACTCCTCTAGACTCAGTCCCAAACTTTAATTGAGATTCATTGAAAAAAGAGTTAAAAATAAAACTTAAGATAAGAATTAACCCTCTACCAAACAATCTTCAATCTAAATAATATTCGGAAAACTGGCTTTCATTACTACAAGGAAGTTGTTTCCTACAAACCTAAGTTTAACTCTTAACCATACAACAAAATTTCAGACTGAAAGCATTTGCAGAAAACAAATTTAATGTACCGTAGCTAAAAGGATGTAATTTCTCTTAGAAAAGGTGGAAAAAATTGTGGGAAAAGGAGAAAATGCTGGTTACCAGCATTTTCTTCTTTTCCAACAATGTTTTTGAAAGTTTCAGGGTCGTTAAAACATAGGGTCGTTTAGTAAAAGGTTAAACATTTCTCACCTTTTGTATAATTCTTCCACATCCACTGGTGGTTTTGGAGTAAACTGTATACCAAATCTTTTGGCTCTCTGTTCCCTCTTTAGATTTTCTTCCTGCACAAAGTTAGAGTAAAAAAGTAAGTAAGACAACATTGAGAAAATCCTTGTAAAGTATGGGTAATCATAATGAAGTAAGAATGAAAGAGCTTATCTTCATAGAAGATTGTGGATAAAAACATTAGAGCCATGCTCCGTGAAAAGAGGGTTTAATGCATCTACAAAAAGGATTCACTCATATCAGCCTGTGCGGACAGTGCAGGCTGACATGGGTAGAAACTTTTTGTTTTTTGTAAAATTTCTGTATATCCAAGGACCATTCTACCTCATGATTTCATCCATTTTTTGACAAAATGGATTTTACAGATCCATAATTATGTGATGACTTGCATGGTATAATGCATCAAACCACCTTTTGTCAGAATATGGCTCATTTTTAAGTAATTCTTTACATAAGGAAATGCTGGTAACTAGCATTTTATCCTTTAACCACAATGTTTTTTACCCAATCACAGACTGAAGTCATCACTTGAGCTACATTTGTTGTCTGCAAACTCTCTCAAATTGTACAAGTCCAAAATGTTGTTGTTTGGTTAATATCTATATTCCAAAATGAAAAAAAGACAAAGCAGTACCTCCTCATCACTTATATCTATTCCTCCCATAAAGTCATCTGGCTTCTCCTCTTCCTTTTTGGATGGCTGAAATAAAATCAAACATTTACAATTCATATTAACCCAAGGGCTGCTAAGCACCACTCAATGACCTTTGGTGAAAGGTATAGATTGAGATCAGATTGCACAGAATGTGCAGTCTTATCTAGATTTACACTCTCTGATAAGGAGATATTTTTCTAAAAAAAAAAAAAAGTTTGAAAAAGCAACATTTAGCCTTTTACTATTGGTTTGAAAATTTCATTCAACTTATTTAGCAGGTTAGGGTTTAACATATTAAGCAATGAATAAATGTAATACGACTTTCCCAATCATGGAAACAGACAAAAGCAAAAACCTGTAGCAAGGGTACTTTTGAAAGAATATTTCACAATCAGCATACAATGTATCTATCCAAGGTCAGAGTGTATGTCCTGAGAAGTCTGATTTTGAACTATACAAACTGCAATAAGCAATCTATCGTTATCTTTATTGTCTACAAAGGCAACATAGTCCTTCCAGCAACCTAAAAACCCTACAAATATTTTCAGACTAGAAATAGGACCTGAACAATTAGAAACTCAAGGTTGCTCTTCTACAGAATATCTCAGCAAAGTTGACAGAATATAATAAAAAAAAAAAAAACATAGAAATCTGAAATAAACCATAAAATATGTAATTTCTTTTAACACTTCAACAAATAATCCCAACTTTAAAGGACCCTGTGGAAAGACACGTTTGACAACATTGTGGAAAAAAGAGAAAATGCTGTTTTCTTATTCTTCAAGTGTCCTTGAACTGGTGATTTTTGTTTACATCTTGCAAGACACATAGTTTGAGGATGTCACATGGTATATTTTGACTCGCAAATCTTTCCTAAATGCAAATGTTTTAATGCAACTGCTTTCTGCAGTAAATACTACCAAACTTCTGGAATAATGTCATGCATTAACTGCTAAAGATGGGTTGACAGCTCTTTTTTTTTTTAGGACCAGAACTTTGAAATTAATATCTGTTATAATTCATCCATGAAAATGATCAGAAAAGATTGTTGATGAGGACAAGGACTTTCTAATTCATCATCTTGTCTTAATCCTTTACCAAACAATCCCTGGTTTTCACGATCCTTGGAAGGAAGGTTTTTGAAAACATTGTGGGAAGAGGGGAAAATGCTGGTAACCACATTTTCTCCTTTTCCAACAGTGTTATGTGCCCTATCAAACTCAAAGACACAAATCATCATTTGAGCTACATTTAAATTGTTGACTGCTAACTGCTTTCAATCTGGTCCGGTCCAAATATTTGTCATTTGGTAATGAGTTTTATCCTTAATTTCTTCCTGTTGTTTCCTTATCATCAACATGTCAAGGAATACGGACACTGGGGGCCGTTTCCTCGATTTTCATTTCTTTAATCAGTTAAAGGATTCAACTTCTACATCAGACCTATAATACAATGGTAACTCACGGATTCGGATCCTTTCTTGGCTTTACTTGCTTCATATTTGTTCAAATACACGTTGAACTGCACGTCATCATCGGATTCAACCTCGTCCAGCGTCTCTTCCGAACTCTTTGCAGTAGACACAGCGATTCTTTTGTCGCCCCCATTTTCCTCTAGATTTATGTCTGGGTCACCGGTAAGTGACAAATTATCATCATCAGAACTATCGTTATCGATACATATCTTCAAATTTGGGAGACGTTCTTGCTCTGCCATATTGTCAAAATAAATTTTGTGTTCGATCTTGAATTGTTTACCAGAATTCAACTCTCGTGATAACTTCTCGCGAGATAGAATTTTTTATACCCTTTTCGACCACACGTTTCTTTGTAAATTGGTCTCTGGTAGTTATGCGTTTTACAGATGATACATAAGAAAGTACCAAAAAATTAATAGGTAATGAGAAGATAATAAAAAAGGATAATCGTATAATAAGGAAAAAGTGTCATTCGTATCAAATTCTTGCAATCTTTTGAATTAATATTTATCTGAAATATTTCGAGTTGTAAGAGCGAATGTACTATGTTTATTCTGCGGACCGAAGGACCTCTACCACTACTGTAATTAATATGAATCAACCCTTGGCTAAATGGCTATATAACCCTTTATCCAATTAAACCAGTGTACACTTTAATTTCATTTTTGGTACAGGATATAGAAAATTGCACTTTTTGTCTGTGACAAATATAAATGCGATAGGGGTCAACTGAATGATAAGTGTTTCTTCCCCCCCCCCCCAAAAAAAGAAAAAAAATCTATTATTGTCCAATTATTTATATAGATCTACTCTCAAGCTATTAATGACATGTTGATGATAGAAAAAGAAACACGGTTCCGGAAAAAACTGATCGATAACCGACCTTTCAAACCTTACTTTTTGTTTAAACACTTTTGACCATTTCATGATTTTCTTTTTGCCTTCCGAAAAAAAGTGAATCTTAAGCCAACAATGAGCATCTCAAAACAAATTATGTATCCATTAACTTTATAAAAAAAAAATCATCATTCATCCAGTACGAGTGTGTCAGAAAATCTGGGATATTCTTTAGACTACCCCCCCCCCAAAAAAAAAAAGACTCGCGTACTCCATTGCGGAGTGTGTGAATAGGCGCGGCGGGATATCAAATGTTGAAAAGGTCCTTTTTCAGTCATTATCTCCCGCTAGATGGCATTCTACAAATAGTCATCTATCTAATTTGGGCATTCTGGGTACAGAACCGGACTACTTTTCAAAACGACAACCGTTACTTTGAATTTCAAAATGAAATAAAGGCTTACTCAATAAAACGCTACCTGGTGCGATTCATTCAGCTATAATCAGCTAGCATGTAACCTATGCACCGGCCAGTTATTAAAACAGCCCCTACAGGCTTGAGTAATAGCTTCGGTATAAGCCCTACTTTTCCCTAGTAGATGGGATCGGTGATGCGTCATAGCAGACAGGTCGATCGAATCTTCGAAGAATATGACATGCGCAGACAACGTTTTTCAGTAGGCCTGTACAGTATTATAAATGGCCCAACAGAGATTCGTACAACAAACCCCATCGAAAATGGATAATTAGGTAGGTCCTCTTGAAAACGGTAGTTTAACGGTAGCATATTTGATATGTTGGCCTGGTCAAAATATGAACTACGGGGGTAAAAGAGGGGTTTTATTGGAAGTTTGGTTAGAAGAAGCCTTCTGATATGAAGGATGGAATTATTTAAGCATTTTTTCCCTACCAATAGGATATATAGTTCCATTATCTAGATCTATATTTCTCCCCGCCAAAAATAGAGTCGAAAGCAGGTATGGCCGGAAAACATTTATTTTAATGTTTTCCAAACATTGCTGTCTGGTTTATGTTCAGAAATTTTTCATATGGTGAGGCCACTCCATTGGGTTTGGACATTGCTTAATTCTGAAATTTGGGTTAAAAGCTACTGAGCTCTACAGCAAGGCAATGCTCGTGTGATTTCTTGATTTTGCCTGAAGTTCAATTGTCATTTTGCAATATACATGTACCTATATTTCACAATTATGTTTCATTTGTTTTCTTTAACATTAGGTCACAAGGACTGTATTGGTTTTGGTTCTTTGTTTGTATGTGCGCGTGTAATGAGTTCAGTATGATCTATCAGAAGTACGGAGTTGTATATATATATGTAGTCATCCAAATAGTAGAAAATCAGCTTCACTGTAAACTGCAGCCCATGTGTTACTTGATTCAACTGCAGAGGAACAATACGTCATATTTTAACCGATCAAGAATAAATGGAAACCGCGCTATTCATTTTAATATAGTTCCATTCGCTGCCTCTTAAAAGCGATCATATTATGTCATTGTATATCCTGTGTACATTGATTCACTATCAAAATGAGCCAATGTTAACTGGACTGCAAGTGTTACACTACAAAATAATAATAATAATAATAATAATGATAATATTGAAACGTTCCACTCTGAGAAGCCAATGGCCGGATTAATTAGGAGAAAATATACATGTGTATTCAGAGCCATCGTCCACTTTTTCTTCGAAGATGTGTATCAGCTCTTTAAATTGACCCTTGAACAGTCCAATTTATGATTTCTTCCCCAGACAAAAAGTCCATAATATCTCAGCGGCAAGTAATCATCCTTATCATGAAGTGTAGGTCCGAGAATCAAATTGTGCAATTTGATCTCGATCTAATACATCTATATCGAAAGAGGCACTCTGTTTTAAACCTAACATTGTTCATTCTAAAAATCAATATCAGCCTCCTTAATCTTTCTAGGGAATACTGAGGAAATAGAAGAAAATGCTGGAGACCAGCATTTTCTCCTATTCTCACAATGTTTTTCTTGCCTTAATTTCAGTGCCGTATATTTCATCATTGGAGCCACAAGGAGTTTTGTCGTCTGCAAATGCTTTCGATTTAGTTAAGTCTAAAATGTTGTCGTCTGTTATTAAAGCATGAGTTGGATAGATTTAACTTGAAAATATCAAGATCTACATCTTTATACTGGGCCCAGCTGCATGATTATCTCCAAAAAAAAAAATAAAAAACCATCAGTTTCCTCTGCTGTATTACCTTCCGTTTCTAGAAAAATCTTTAGAAAGATTAAGGAGGCTGATATTGGGCAGAAGCAAACGATACTCTAGAATAAAGGAAATACATCCCATATGATCGCTGTCTATTGAAAACAGGGACAAAGTTGAAAACCTGAATTTCTATTTTAAATAATCTAATTTTGTTTCATCATGTTAACGTCGATCTAGACTGATGATATCTGTTATGCTTTACGTTTCGAAACGGAATTTTGATTACCATAAAAACTGTATAGCTTTAGATCTAATATCAAATTGAATTTTACACAAGAGCAACTTTTCAGAAAAACAGTGAGAACAATTTTCTGTAATCAATCATACTGACCGTGTATAATGTTAATAAAATCACTACTACAACACGCTTTGACAGCAGAAACGGGCTGTAGACGCTGGACAACTTTGACAACCATGCCAGCGTTTAAACTTACAACATCTCTTTACGAGAGTAGAAAGCTTACACCAGAATGGGAAATATGGCTTAAAAGTACGATTATTGTTTGTGCTATTTCTATGAAACT
Source organism: Hippopus hippopus (assembly GCA_946811185.2). Classification (NCBI taxonomy): domain Eukaryota; kingdom Metazoa; phylum Mollusca; class Bivalvia; order Cardiida; family Cardiidae; genus Hippopus; species Hippopus hippopus. Next base: position 4,234,238 of record OX328109.1, read on the forward strand.
AAGATGGTTTCCTGTGCTCTTTCTGTGAGACCGGTACGGTGCCCCCGAGTCTTGAGACTTGAGTAGGGATAGCCAAGATGATATTAATCTAGATGAATGTGACCGTATTTTCAATCAAGAGGTCCCGGTTGGATACCAAACAATCCAGAGCTTTAAAGACTTTTGAAAGAGAGCTTTGAAAATATTGTTGGAAATGGAGGAAAATGCTGTTAACCAGCATTTTCTCCTCTTCCCAGAATGTTTTCTAACCATTTCCAGAAACTCTGGGAGCAAGCTAGCCCAAAAATTTAGGGAGAATTAACTTCTCCCTGCAAGAAAAATAAGGAGAAGTTTGATGTGTCCAGGGAGAAGTCGGAATTTATGGCTTGAGGGAAGTTTTCTCCTTTTCCCACAATGTTTTCTAGCCTATCAGAGACTAATTCCACCATGTTTGCAACATTTAATTTGTTGTCTTCAAATGCTTTCAATTTGGACCAGACTAAGATTTGGTTATGTGGCAAAGGGCTAGGACAAATGAATGCAGTATTTTTTAGCAGTTGATGAATATCAGGAGGACAAACTTCTTCACTAAAGGAAGATATAAATAGAGGCTTTGTAAACTACTGGATCTGTTATCGTTTTGATTTTTATTTTCAGGGTTCTCTTGGACTTGTGAATAAAATAGAAGGAATGAGTGAATGATGTGTTCTACAAACAAGAAACAACATGGTTTACCCTGTACCGTGCAACAAAATTTTAGCCTTGTTCATTTCCAAAGCATTTGCAGAGGATAAATTATATGTAGATCAAATGATGGGATTTGTCTTTGAGAGAGAAAAAAGCATGTAAGAAAAGGAAAAAATGCTGTTTTCCAGCATTTCCTCCTTTTCCCACAATCTTTTGAAAAGCCCTCTTCATCAGGGTTGTTAAAACTAGGGATTTTGTGGGGATTTTGTGGTTAATGAATGGTTAAAACAAATTATTAAATTGCTGTGGTAAATGGTCAAAACAAATTATCAAATTCGTTGTTTGAGTCAAAGCAGGTTGACTTATGCTGCAAGTAGACGGTATTTCTTCCATAAACTTTACAGGAGAAATTTAAGTATATGTGATAAAACAATTGTGTGACATCATTTCAGCAAATCAGCAGATGCTTTACCTGGTTGTGGGAAAAAAAAGACTGGGAGTCTTAGGATAAAGGGACGGATTTAGCGAGTCAGTGACTGATAAAGATAATAACACACTGCTGTCTTGTTGATTGACTACGTTGGTAAAGAATAAGTGGTGTCACCCTTAGGTTTAGATTAGCCTATATTTCATTAATATAATCAGGTTAGGAAATTTTAAGGTGGCTGTGCAAGCTTGACGAGGCGATGTTGAGCTAATAAAAGCAACGTGTTCACCTATGTCACCCTGTAGCTTGTGCCCTGCAAACTCACATCATTTGAGCCAAAGGCTTACCTAAGTCAATACTGTTTTGCTGATGCAGTAAATCTGTAATTGTCAAATGCTTTCAAATTGCACAAATATAAAATTCAGTAGTTTGGTTAAATGGTAAAGAGTTTTAACCCAGGTGGACCTGGGCTGACTCTGCAGGCTGACCTTGGTCGATATTTTTCGAAGATGCATTAACTCTTTACCACGCATTCCCGAGTTTTAACAACCCTGAGAAAGAAAGCTTTTTAAAACATTGTGGGACAAGGTAACCACAATGTTTTCTACCTGTCCCAAAACAAATTTCAACTTGTGAGTCTTATCTATTTTGTCATCTGCAAATGCTTTCAATTTGGACAAGTCTACATTTTTGTCCTGTGGTAAAGGGTTAAAGCTCATCTTCACATTACATAAACTTTTTTACTTCTTTACAGGTCAAAAGGATGGCATTTCTGAAAGGATTCTGAAAGCAGAGAATGCAAGAGAACAGATTGACTGTCTGAAAAATGTAAGTATGAGACAGTGAAATCTTATAAAACTTGATTTTTCATTACCCTGCTGTCTGATATTGGATCAGCTCTGCTTATTACTTTATATGAAACTTTGCCGTCTGATCCTTACCCTGTGGTTGTTGATTGATTGTCTGGTGTTTAGCTCCGTTTTTAATATTAAATTAGTTATGTCATGGCAGACTATGCACTTATTCATGCTTTCCTGGAGTTTCTGTTACCAGTACTTTGCACAGTATTCTTCCCAGGCCACTGGCTACTCTCCCACATAACCATTGTTGAAACAATGATCAGTGGTGAGAGAGGAATGAATCTAATTCTTGTCTTCATTCATCAGAAAGAAATTTGCCAAGCTGGGGATTCAAACCAGTGACCCCCTGTTCTGAAGCACTGTATGCTAAGGACTGCTACCATGGGCTCAGCTTATCTTGTGGATGTATTCTATCCCATGAGGTTGTTATATCGAATGTAGGAAAGAAAGTAACATAAAAAAAAAAGTAACGGAAAAAAAGTAACAGGAAAAAAAGTGACACTTTTAATAAAAATACCATAAGATAACCAAATTCAACTTACAAAAAATGTTAAAAGCATATTAAGTTTTTGTTTGCATAATTAAAGTTAGTAATAATTAAGTGTTGTTTAGGTGATATTTTAAATCTTCAATTATACTTTCTGATACTTAAATTGTTTTATATGTTTTGGTGTAGGTAAGCACATTTGGTATGAGGTATTAATTGCAGCTGTTATGAAGTAGGTATTGTATTTTTTATTATTTCAACAAGTCCACAAAAATCAGGAACTTAAAAATAATGTATATGACAACCCGTAAAAATAATACTTGTAACAAACCTCCATTTTATAGACATATTCTATATGTCTATATATTTTTCCTAGCAAAAACTGTTACTTTCCGTTACTTTTTTCCTGTCACTTTCTTTCCAATTACTTGTTATATCAACTCTAAAATATATGTTGTGAATACTCATTTGAATTTTCTCAATGCGAAATTATGATTACAAATCATTATTTGGATAATAGAGAAGACCCTGTCAGATATTACTCTTTAACCTTTTATCACATAATTCCAAGTTTAAAGACATTTGTAAAGAAGGTTTTTGAAAACATTGTGGCAATTGGAGGAAATGCTGGTATCCTTTTCCCACAATATTTTCTACACCTTCATAAACTCCATTAATTGACCCACAATCTATTTTTTGTCTGACAATGCTTTCAATTTGGACAAGTCTATAACTGTGCCGTCTGGTAAAGAGTTAATCATATTTAATGTTGAATTTTTGTTTATGTGACAAGTAAGACCTCACATTCTGCAGTTTTTTTTCAGGTCATACATATTAACTCTTTACCACATGAAAATATTTTAGACTTGCCTAAATAAAAGGCATTTGCTGATGGTAAATCAAATGTTGCTGAAATGATAAGATCTTTGAAAGTTAAGAAAACATTGTAAAAAATAATGAGTAAAATGCCGGTTTCCAGCATTTTCTCATTTTTCCACACTGTTTTCAAAATCCGTTTCATCAGGATCGTTAAAAGTGGACACTGTGTAGTACATGTATAGTTAAATGGCAGAGAATTAGACAAAACTATTTGCAGGTTCAGAAGTGGATTGATGGCTCACTGAAAACCTTTCTGATGGAACATGGCAGTGTTGTGGACACACTGAAATTCCTTGTACACTTGTTTTTTATTTCAACAAACAAAAATCCAACAAGAAGAGTGCTTATTAGGTTAATTTATCTTTTTATCTTTTTTTAAATTTTTTTTTTTTTTAATTTTCTTTTTTAAATTTTCTTCGCAACATAATTATTATTATTATTATTATTTTTTTTTTAAGCCAAAGTTTGAAAATTTTGACTCTGGATTGTTTGTAGTCTTTTTGTAATGAATTTAGTCCATGTGACAAAAGGATAATTTGCTAAACTCTCAATTACTTATATGCTGTTAGATTTGTATGGAATACATAAGAAGCCTGAAGGACTACATAGCCTAGTAATGTCCTGTAAGAGGGTGTCCACTCTATATTTTTTTGGACCCCTCATCTGATTGTGAAAATATTTCACACTTTCATGAAATGACATTTAGACAGGAGGTATCAGATGCCAGGCTCCTAGACCAAGGTCACGATCACAGCAGTGTCAGAGGTCACATGCTGGTAAATTGTGTTTTCTTCCATGTCTCTTCAATCCCCTGATCTGATTTCAAAAACATTTGATGCCTATTACTGTACAGTATACACACCTTATTATATGATGACATGACATACTGAGCAAAGGTTTCCGACACCAAGCTTTAAGCTCAAGGTCACGGTAGGGGGGGTCCAAAGTGAAATTCTATTGATAACTGTCTTCATTTATTGTTTTGCAATTTGGCTTAAATGATCTTTGAGTAGACCTGTTATCAATTCCTTGGATAATTGTCACAGCATTTGCAAATTACACCTCACAAGTGTTATTAGCCAGTGGAGTGACACAGGGTCACCATGACCACCTTGTTGTAAATGACATAGAAACCACTGCTAGAAAAAGAATGCTTGCTGTTGACATGCAATTTGCTCCAATTTCCAATACTGGTTGTAAAAAAACATTTGTACTGCAGAGGCATATTTTGTGTGGTATTTGATTGATCTGGAACCAATTTACAATTTAAATTTCAGTTACTTTCAAAACCTTCCAAGTGCTGTAAAGAATACATGCAAATTACCTTTACTTTCAAAACCTTCCAAAGGCTGTGAAGTATACTTGTACATGTATATTACAGTTACTTTCAAAACCTTCCAAATGCTGTGAAGCATGGCACCATTGAACCACAGATACAGACAGAACTACTGACTCTTTGTGAAGATTTACCTGTGTATGAGGATGGTTTGAGTGAAGCAGATACAAACACCTGTGTACAGAAAAACCTGGAACTAAGACACAGTGTAGATACGATATCGGCTCTCATTGAAAACTTCGCTCTAGGTATGTGGCACAGATAGACTGATTGTATGGTGTTTCAGGCCATTTTCAACATTATTTCAGTTATATAGTACTGTTTTGTAAAACACAGTCTTATTTTAATCAATGTTTTCTCCAAAATTAACCAAAGGTTTGCTTAATACCCTGAGGACTGCAGTCTTTATGTTAGGAAATTGAGGCTATTTTCTACATTATATGTGTAATGCTCTGGCAAAAGAGGCTTAATGCATCTCAGAGAGGCATGTTGCGAAGCATCTCGTCATATAATTATAGATCCATGAAATCCATTTTGTATAACAACCAACTGAATCTTTACATAAACTTGATACATAGAAAATTGACCAATATCAAAAAGTTTTGATCCAGGTCAGACTGCACAGACTGACCTGGGTCGATATTTTTTGCAGATGACTTAACTCTTTACCGGATGACGACAAAATTTTAGCCTTGTCCAAATTGAAAGCATTTGCAGATGACAATTACAATGTGGCTCAAATGGCACAATTTTTCTTTAACAGGGTAGAAAACATTGTGGGAAAATGAGAAAATGCTGGTTACCAGCATTTTCTTCTTTTCCTAAAATGTTTTCAAAAGGTTTCTCTGCCAGGGTCGTTAAAAGTCGTCATTGTGCAGTAAAGGGTCAAGTCCTCTTTTCAAAGAGCATGGCCCATATGTACATGTATGTGGTGATCATAAAGTTGCATGACTGTTGTCCTTGTTCTTTTTAGGTGAAGAGTGTGTTACTAAAGTATCGACTGAGATAGTGTCATACCTTGGAATATTGCAGGACAGTTTCTACAGAACATTCAGGTTTGTTTTATGTTATATGACAAAATTTCTGATATCTCTATATTGAAAACAATGGTTCGAAATTCCCATCTACATACTTGCAAAGTCAGGATAAAAATTAGAAATACAAGCTGGGTTAGCAAATGATCAAAAGTAACAACACAAATTGTACACGTGCATACAAATAAGCTAATTCTTTTCATCATAAACATTTGTTCAGGTTGCACTGAGAAAAGCCTTTGATGGCTATTAATAATTTTTCAGGGAATTTCCGAAAAAAAAGTAAGCTGAAACTTGACTCCAATCAAATGAATTTAAAGCATCTTAAGTACCGAGAACCATGTTTTTATCATCCAGCAACTCCGGAATTAACAATCACTGATCATCATTCATGTCGATGTATTAGTTGTTAGTGTGCCAAATATTACCTTTGATGACGACGGACCATTAACTTTAATTAATTAATTCATTAATTCATTCATTCATTCATTCATTCATTCACTCATTCACTCACTCACCCACTCACTCACTCACTCACTTTTAACTATTTCTTAATTACAGACCAGAACTGTCTCCTCTCCAGAAGAATGAGACCATGCATCATTGCATGGAGACAGTTAAACTGACCAATAGAATTTGTCAGAGATCTGTGGTAACCATGGAAACAAGACTTCAGGACCCAGATATCATGGTTAGGTTCAAAGACACTGTCGATAAATGGTTGCAGGCTGATATCAGTATTATTGTACATGGTAAGATGATTGATTGACTGATTGAAAGGTATGTTAACCATTTACCATACGACAAATATTTAGCCTTGTCCATATTCAAAGAAGTTGCAGATGACAAACCAGATTTTTTTTTTTTTATGTTGCACAAATTGGGAAATTAATTGTTAAAAGGGTAAAAAACATTGTGGGAAAAGGAGAAAATGCTGTTTACCAGCATTTTCTTGTTTCCCACAATGTTTTCAAAAGTCTTTTTCCTTGGGGTAATTAAAAATCAGAATTGTGTGGTAAAGGTTAACTCTTTATCACATGACAATATTTAGCCTTGTCTGAATTCAAGGCATTTGCGGATGAAAAATTAGATGGGATACAAATTGTGGGAGTTGTCATTGATAGGGTAGAAAACATGTGGGAAAAGGAGAAAATACCGGTTATCAAATTATCAATTGTAAAAATGCTGATAACCAGCATTCTCTCCTTTTTCCCACAATGCGTTCAAAAGGCTTCGTCAGACAGGATTGTTAAAACCTGTGTGGTAAAGTGTTAAGCTGTTCTCAATATTATGTGGGTATCCTAGATTAGAACAGTATTTGTCTCTCAGCAAATCTGTCTATTTTTTCATACATCCGTTAGGCTTTTTTGTTAACCATGTAATACAAGGCCCACATCTGAGGTTGAATCCTTGCAAAACTTTTCTAAAAGTGGAGGAAATTCAAAAAGCCCTAAACAAGAGTACCACAAGAAGTGCCAGTGCTCCCCTGCAGTCACTTTTTCACTGAAATTTCGAAGACGGCCAATTTCGGTGACCAGCATTTTCTCCTTTTCCTATGATGTTTTCTACTCTTCCCAAAACAAATATCAGTTTTTGAGTCAAAGGTATTTTGTCTTCTGCAAATGCTTTCAATTTGGACTGGTCTAAAATTTTGTTGTTTTGTATATATATGTCACCAGTATTTTCTCCTTTTTCCACATTGTTTTGAATGATTTCTTTCTCTGAGTGGTTAAAAGTCAGGATTGTGTGGTAAAAGGTTAATATGCTTTATTGTTTGTTGTTGACAGATGAGTTTTTACTGGACTGTAAGACAACCAGTGCAATGAATCTATGTTTGATGCTGAATCTCTCAGACTGTGAGAAGCAGCTAATGAGCAATGTAAGTAAAATTAAGCAACTTTAATCTTTACTCCTGTACCCAAGATTCTTGAATTTGAAAGCATTGAGAAAAAATGCTTTGGAAAATATCGTGGGAAAAGGAGAAAATGCTGGTAACCAGCATTTTCTCCTTTTCCCATAATATTTTCTACTCTGTCAAAGATAAATCCATCATTTAAGCACATTTCCTTTGTTGTCTGTAAATGGTCTCAATTTAGAGGAGTCGCACATTTTGTCATTTGTTGAAGAGTGAAACAATGCATGAGCAAACCAGCAATTTCTTCTTTTCCCACTCTGTCTTCTACCCTGTAGAGGCTAAATCTCATCATTTGAGTCACATTTAATTTGTTGTCTGTAAATGCTTCCAAATTTGACAAGTTTAAAATTTTGTCATCTGGTACAGACTTAAATCCATTAGAGGAATAGTTAACCCCGCTGATTCTTTGAGGCAAATTTGCTGACGTCAACTTTAAAAGTATCTATGTAAAATATACAGTAACTGGCCATAAATATTTAATTGAAGTCTGAATACCCAATTACTTACATATAATTTCCAGCTTTACCTTTTAATGTTTTGTGGGTTAAAAAAGGTGGAGCTATAGCTATGAATTGAAAGTTATATGACAATTAAAAAAATGAGTTCTACAATGAATATATATCTTTATACTTGATACTATGTAATTTGATATAAATGCAGCTGTTAAAGAAGTGATCAATATTTCCGAAAAATGTTGTTTTTTTTTATATTGATTTCAGTGGCAATGTCGCTAAAACTTAGCAGTAAAATGGCACCACTTTCCTTTTAAAGAGCTACAACTTTAATTTTAGGCTACAAACTGTAATTTCATATTTTATATTGTAAATAGCTACAGTAATCATGCTTTTTACCAGTATAGTTTTCCTTATCGAATGATCAGAAGCAGCAAAGCTGATTTTCTTGCACAATGAAAAATACATGTAAATCAGTTGGTATTCTTAATTCAATGAAATATGTACAGCCACTTACTGCAACTGATTAGCATGAATCAGTTATGATATGTTACATCCATTAACTCCTTTTGTAATAGTGATTGGAAAATTGGTCCTCTGTAATATAAAAAGGTCATCTACCAGGAGATAATTAGATGTGTTTTCGTTGTCTGTTGATTACAGCTTTGTGAGAGAGTTTTCAAGCATTGTGAGACAACATCAGTAATTAACCAATCAAAGATTGTGCCCCAGTGGTGTGCAGGCGTTGGATTGGATAGATTGTCCAAAGCTAGACTGACAAGCTCCGCCTACCTCTGTCTTTGCTATGGTGTACTGTCAATGGTTGACATAAAGTGCCTTCTACAAGTTCATGAGGGAAAATGCTTTATTTTAGATATACTCCTGCCTGAGCTTCTTGATCTGAGTAAGAAGTAAGTAAGAACTTTAGCTCGACTGTTTTGGAAGAAAGCATTAAGTTACTGTCATAGCCCTGCCATTGTCTGCTTCATTGTGGTTGCCCAAGATCTTTGACATTTTGAAATATCTCTGTTATTACTTCAAATTTGGACAAGTTGTTAACTAGCAAAAAAAGAACCAGTACAATAAGGGCAGGTAACCATCAAAATATTTTTGACTCAGTTATGCCCCTTTTTCACTGAAAATCAATCTATGTTTAAAAGCAACTGTAGCGGAGCATTGGCACCAGCATGTGGTGCTCTTGTTTGAATCTCATATAGTACTTAACCTTTTATTAGATGAAATCTTTTAGACTTATCCAAATTAAAGGCATATGCTGGTGACTGATGAAATGTGGTTAAAAAAATGGGATTTGTCCATGAAAGGGTGGAAAAGATTGTGAGAAAAATAAACATCACTCTTTTCCAGCATTTTCTCTTTTTTTTCCCACAATATTTTCGACAATTTTTCTCAAGGTTGTTAAAACATGGGATTTTTTAGAAACAAGTTATTCCTTAACCACACAATCCGAAGTTTTAATGCTGGTAACCAGCATTTTTGTTTTCATAATTGTTTTCAAAAGCCTTTTGATGTAAGATAAATAACTTTTTAAGTCTCTTTTCAGGGTCACAGATGTAGGCAGTAAGCTACTGGCAGCTAAATCCCTTTTTTACCTGACCCAGAGAATCAGGTATACAATGCGATTTGGATTATTTAACACATGAACACATGTCAAAATTTTGGACTCATCCATATTGAAAGAATTAACAGATGACAAACCAAGTGTTTTTCAAACAATAGTATTTGACCATGTAAAGGTATAAAAACATTGTGGTAAAAGGAGAAAATGATACTTACCAGCAATGTCACCTTTTCCTACAATGTTTGCAAATACCTTCTTTCTCAGGGTGGTCAAAACTGAGGATTGTGTGGTAAAGGGTTAACCATGCTATATTTAGACCATTTGGGTTATTTCATACTATTGGCCAGTAGGTTATCTGTTTGTTTTACCACTGTCACAGTGTTCTTATATGTAGAGTCCTGATAGCACAGTCAGAAGTGTGCAGGACTTGAAACCTGGGGTTCTATGTTACAAGAGTTACTGCCCTTTGATTATTTTCACGATCCATTGGCAAAACAACTACCAGGGGTATTTTTTGGCCTACAACTTTTGTAGTTTCATTTCTCTTAATTTAAAGTGTTTATCCAGTTAACAAACAACAGAATTTTTGACTAGTCAAAATTGAAAGCCTTTGCAGACGCCAAATTAAAGGTGACTCATTTGTATAGACTTGTTTTTCAAAGGTTAGAAAACAAAGTGTAAAAGGAGAAAATGTTGGTTTTCTCCTTTTTCCACAATATTTTCAAATTCATCTTTTGTTAAAAATGGGTTGTGTGGTAAAGGGTTAAGGTTGTGGGCTTACTTTCAGTTTGAGTTTTCATTTTCCAGGACCTTCATAGTGAAGGAAAGCAAAGACAGTTTGGATGCTACAGTATACAGGAGATTAAATGGAGGTCATGAAGACATGAAAACAATCCTGGAATATATATGGACATCTTGGGAAGATTCTGTGGAGGTAAATCTTGCATTGACACTGTCTATGGGTCAGCATGTGTAACACAAATTATTTATGGTCAAGTCGTGTTGATCCAGATCCCATCAGCCTTTTAATCTCAAAATACTGGTTTTCCAGCCATACAAATATTCATCTCCTAACTCTTTACCAAACGACAAATTTTGGATTTGATCAAACTGAAAGCATTTGCAGACGACAAATTATGTCTAGCTCAAAGGATGATTTCTGTCTTTGATAAGGTAGAAAACATTGTGGGAAATGCAGAAAATGCTGGTTACCAGCATTTTTTCCTTTTACCACAATGTTTTCAAAAGCCTTCTCTTTCAAGGTCGTTTAAATCGGGATAGTGTGGTAAAGGATCCATCATGCTTTTTGTTCCATCTCATTTCCCTCAGATGTTCTCTCAAGAAATTGGTTGTACAATAATTATCCCTAGAAGGTGATGAATATTGCTTAAATGGTGTTGTAAAATTTCGTATTTCATTCTATCCGCTCCGGGGGTCTCTGTTTTTAGGTAAATCAGAGTTATCGAAATTGGCTTATGTTTTACCCCAGATAAATCTACCTGAATGTTTTACCTGTAGAAATTTTTACAGAGGTATTTGGCTAAAATTGCAGAGCTGTACAACCAGAAAGGAAATTGTTATAAGGGTTTAATCACGTGCATCGAAGGATGTGATTTTAAACAGTTCTTGTATATGTGTTTCTTTTTCAATAGGCTGTTCGCTTCACTGTGAAGGATATATTTGAGAATATTGTGAGCATTCATTTATTGGTATCAGAGTCCTCTGCCCTCAGTGATCCATTCCTGAGTCAACTTACAGTCTCAATCCTCAAAGATGTGAGCTGGTCATGCAAGGGTAAATATGGAACTCTTACAGTGCTTGTCCGCCATATTGGAAGTACCAGGATGTTGGAGTTGAATCCTGGGATTGCAGGTCAAGTCTTGCAGCAGCTTGAAGAACAGACACTATCCTGCTATGTAAGTCACAAAACCTGTTTGATTGCAATCTACTTTAAATTAGGTTCTTCGTATTAACTTTTGTTTAAACAAAAGACATAGGGAGAAAAAGAGACATATGACACTGGGAATAAGAGAGGAGGAAGTAAATTTTTAGAATTCTAGTAAAGATGGTTGTCAGCTAAAAGATAAAACTAAGATTAAAAAAAAAATGAGGAGTATAGTTGTGAAGGCAAATCTCTACTGTATATTTTTTTCTTTTCAAGGTTAGAGATCTGTATGATGAATTGTGTACCAGTCATCTGAAGGAGCTTAAAGCAGGGAAACACACCCTCACTGAAAAAGATGAGAACCAGAGTATAGACTGGTCACTTTGGTTTAGTTGCTGGGTAGAACCAGTCATAAACATGTTATGCCAGTCTACAAAAATACAGAAGAAGCATTTGATAGAGGTACTTTTCTTTACTCTATATGCATCAATTTGTTTTCCTTATATCCATGCCCAGAGGAAAGGAATCTGACATTGATTTGATAGCTTTTCTTTTCATAATTCACAAAGCACAATGTATAAAATCTAATGAATTTCAATACTCAAATCCAACAGTTTCAATTAAATGTGCTTCTTTTTGTAATCTCTACATTAGATTTTTTTTTTTTTTGGTTTGTTAACCCTTTACAATATGAAAAATTTAAATTTGACCATTCTGCAGATGACAAATTATATAAGCTGAAATAATGGGATTTGTCTTCAAATGGTAGAAAACTGTAGAAAAACAAAATGCTGGTATAAACCAGCATTTTCTCCTTTTCCCACAATGTTTTCCAAAGCTGTTTTTCCTCTGGGTTAGTTGTTAGCCCTTTACCTCACAATTCCATGCTTTAACAACCCCAAGGAAAAAGACTTTTGAAAACATTGTTTGGAAAGGAGAAAATGCTGGTAACCAGCATTTCTCCTTTCCCCACAATGTTTTCTACCCTTTCAAGACCATACCTTATTTGTAGAATGTCTAGTTTGTCACCTGCAAGTGCTTTTAAAATTGACTGTATGACTGTGTCTCCATGGTTACAAGAGACTCATGTTGATTGTTTGGTGTTTGATACCATTTTCAACAAAGGATTTGTAAAGGAGAATGATTGATTGTGTGGTGTTTAACGCCATTTTCAACATTATTTCAGTTATATCGCGGTGGCCAGTGCACCTATCCATGCTTTCCTGAAGTTTCTTTTACCAGTACTCCGCACAATTTTCTTTCCAAGCCACTGGCTGCTTTCCCACATAATCATCGTCGAAACAATGGTCAGCGGTGGGAGAAGAATGAATCCTGTCGCATTGACTATCATCAATCCTCGGAAAGAAATTGGCCGAGCCAGGGGTCGTAGCCAGGGATCGAGCCCTGGACCCTGTGTTCTCAAGTCCTGCACGCTACCGACTGAGCTACCGGGGCTCGGCTTGTAAAGGAGAAACATAGTTTAATAAAAGATGATTTTTTTTTTTTTAATTTTTTGAAAGAGTAGAAAAACACTCTTGAAAAAGAGGAAAATGCTGATTACCAAATTTTTAATCCTTTTCCCATGATGTTTTCCTAAGCCTTCTTCCTCTGGGTTTTGAAAAGTCAGGATTGTGTGGTAAAGGGTTTATAGAGGCAGAGTTGTGACAACAGGCTTAGGATTTCTAACAAAATCTTTGAACTCCTATAAAGCCTGTTATCATAACTCTGTCTCTATTTAAAAAAAAAAATGCCGAGCCCAGTAGCTCAGTCGGTAGGTGCAGGACTTAAGAACAGGAGGTTGCAAGTTTGATCCCTGGCTTGGCCAATTTCGTTCAAAGGACTGATGATAGTCAGTGTGACAGGATTCATTCCTCTACCACCACTGACCATTATTTCCATGGTGGTTATTTGGGAAAGCAGCCAGTGGCTTTGAAAGAAAATTGTGCTGAGTACTGGTGAAAGAAGCATGGATAGGTGCACTGGCCGCCGCGGTATAACTGAAATAATGTTGTCAACGGCGTTAAACACCATACAGTCAAAATCAATCAATTAATTTAACAAAATGTTTACTTTACTAAATTCCTTTATAAAGAATATCACAGTGTTGGACTAGTAAGGAGTTTCTCTTTCTTTTTTCAGTATGTTTTACCTAAGTTATTGAAGACAAGTGATAAAACCTTGTACTATATGATAAAGACATTAGGTGATCAATTACATGTGACATCTGGAGAGAAAAGTACAAGGGGCAGAGGTAATTATTTTATGCTCTTAAATTCAAAACAAACAACTTTTCCACAAAAATACAAAATTTTGGACTGGTCTAAATTGAAAGCTGTTGCAGGGAAAACACTAAATTTTGTTTAAATGATGAAGCTTGTCTCTAAAAGAATAGATAACATTATGGGAAGAGGAGAAAATGCTGGTTAACAGCATTTTCTCCTTTTCCCATAAAGTTTTCAAAAGCCTTCTTTTAAGGATCTTTACAAAACAGGACTGTTTGGTAAAGGGTTATGAAAAGTTGTCCATTTCAGGATGAAATAAAGTCAGATGCAAAGAGTTTATAAGTAAACCATCATTGTTGTTTTAATGTATCTTTTTTTCAGGTGACCAGTTAGGAGCCCTAATTATGTGTGTAAGGCGAGCAAGGGCAATGGGTTTGTTACGCAATACTGCAACAAAGACTCAATCTGCAGGAAAAACTTTACAGATTTGTGATAATGGAGAAAAACAGCATTTGTATGGAGTTGTCAAGATTGAACTTTTGGAATATGCTTTGGCAGTGAAAGATGAACAGGTAGGAGGTGTGATGGTTCAGAATTGTGGATAAAATGCATTTTGTTATGTGTCAGAAACTGAAAACCCTTGCTAACCCATTCTTGTACAGGCTGTTTTAGACCTATGAAATAGTTGACCCTTTACCACATGATCTTGAGTTTTAATGACCCTAGGAAAAAAAGCTTTTAAAAACAATGCTGGAAAAGGAGAAAATGCTGGTGAGCAGCATTTTCTCCTTTTCCCACAATGTTTTCCGCCATTCCAAAAACAAATCTAAAATTTTTAGGCATTTTTTTTGTTGTTGTCTGCAAATAGTTTCAGTTCGGGCAAATCTAAATTTCTGTCTTTTGGTATAGAGTTAAATCTGTTCGAATGGGCTCACTTTTGATAGGAAAGGAAAGAGCAATTGTTTGAAACTAGCAGTTGCTCCTTTCCTCCCATGTTTTCCAAGTTGTCAGCTGCCCAAGTGTAGTACATGTACCTGTAAGTTATATTTGTACAGTAAAGGGTAAAATGTACACCATTAATTTGCTGCCAAGGTTTTTACAGTATTTTTAGAAAGCAGCCAGATTCCTCTTACAAACAACCTGGCCAGTTAAACCATAAAGTACTCTTCACAACTATAGTTGCCTATGTGTCCAGTGTAGACCAAGATCAGACTGTACAAAATGTGTTTATCTTTGATCTACACTGTCAACTTTGTAGAGACATTCGAATGATTCTTGACATTAGCATCCTTGAAATTACAATTTTATGAGTCTTATTTCTAGGCTGAAAATGCCTGTTGGGTTTATTTAGAGCTTCAACCCATTACCAAATGACAAAATATTAGACTTGTCCGAATTGAAAGCAGTAGCAGACTACAAAGTAGATATAGCTCATATGATAGGATTTGGGTCTAATTGGGTAGAAAATATGGTCAGAAAAGGAGAAAATGCTGATTACTAGCATTTTCTCTTTTTCCCATAATATTCAAAAGCCTCTTTCTCAGGGTGTTAAAACTAGGGATTGTGTTGAAAGCGATAAAGGGATAAAATGGCACATACAAACCAACGTGTTCTACTCAGCAACTAGCTAATTTTCTTACAGTAACCAATAGGTAAATAAGAAAGTATAGGTAGAGAGGAAGTAGGGCCTGTATTCACCAACCATTTTTTTTTGTGGGAGTGTCCTGGGGCAAGACACTTCAGAGCCCTAGCATAGTACTGGTAAAACCCAGGAAATGTGTGCTGTCACCGTGATATGACTGAAATAATGTGGAAAGTGATGTAAAACACCATTCAATCAATAAATCAATCACCAACCATTATTGTTAGGGATTTAATATTTCACAATTTCATTTCAGATTAGACTGGATGCTTTTGCACTTCTCTGTGAAAGTCAGAAAACAACAGAAATTATCAGTGACCCAGAATTACAGCTAGTTGAAACATTTATACCACAAAATATGGCCAACCAGAATCCAGCATTTCGTCAACTGCTTCTGTCGTATCTGAAAAAGGTTTATTTTCTTTGTTTTTTTCCCTTCCCATATTCCTTCTCTTAAAACTGTTTCACACTAATTTTGAAACCAGTTCTACATCTTGTACTAATCCTTTACCACAAAATCCAGCAAGTGTCTTCCAAGTGTCCTTTGGCAAGACACTTCAGGGCTTAGCACTGGTGTAGAGGACACACATAAATAAGTGATATGACTGAAATAATGTTGAAAGTGGCATAAAACACTATACAATCATCAATCAATCAATCAGTCAATGAATAAATCATTGAATCAGTCAGTCAATCAATCAATCAATCAGTCAATCAGCAAATGATACTTTTTGGGCATTTGATTTTGGAATAAAGAGAGGAAAACACAGATATCAGAAATGTGTTATCTCTCTAATGATTTGGCCAAATTTTATAAATTTTCTAGCTTGTTACTAAATTCAAATAATTTTGAAGTGATGTTTATGATGACATTTCATCTCTACAGCTTTTATCACGAATGAAGGAGAGTATGCAGGTTCTTACGAAGCAGATGTCAAAGGTGGCAAACGACCATATCTCAAGTTATCTGGTATGCATAAAACTTAAGTCTGAATTTATAGGGGAAAATGCATGGAATGTATGAGAGGGAGAGTTGTGGGTTAATCCTTTATTAACCCATGTTTTCACTACTCTGAGCAAGAGGCCTATTGAAAACATTGTGGGAAAAGGAGAAAATGCTGGTTACCAGCATTTTCTCCTTTTCCCACAATGTTTTCTACCCTGTCAAAGAAGTTAAACGCATTTGTATCACTTAAATTTAAATTTATTGCCTGCAGATGTTCTTCTTGTTTGATGGGTCTTAGATTTGATGTTTAGGAAAGGTTAAAATGAAAAGTACTTATTTAGGGTGAAATGCCTTGAACTGATTAACTTGAAGGCATTTGTAGGTAACAAAGTTGATGTGCTCTAAAGGATTGGACTTGTCTCTTGAAGGGTAGAAAACATTGAGGAAAAAGGAGAAAATGCTGGCAACCAGCATGTTCTCCTTTTCCAATTTTGTTTTCAAAAGTCTTCTTTCTCTGGGTAGTTATAATCTGAAATTGTGTAGTAAAGAATTGATTTCTCCATGATTCTTTACCACACAACAAAATTTTCAATTTATCCAAATTGAAAGGATTTGCAGATGGGGAATGGAGCTTACCTGAAAGGAATTGTCTTTGAAATAGTACGAAACATTGTGGAAAAAGGAGATAATGCTTTTAATCCACATTTTCTCCCTTTCCTGCAATGTTTTCTACCCTTTCAAACACCAATGTCTACACTTGAGCCACATTTAATTTGGTGCCTGCAATTGCCGTCAAATTGGCAAGTCTAAAATTTTATTGTCTAGTAACAAGTAAATTCTTAAAACCTGGTGCCACCAGCTAGCACAAATTAAAAAGGGGAAGTGTGACAGTCAAGTTTTCCCCTCCACAGATCTATACTTTCATTACTGAAAATATCCATTTCACCTTTTCACTTATTCACTAATTTAATGTTTGACAGTATTAGACCATTTTGAATTGTAAATAGTATACTGAAAGAGAGCGTGTGACTAAATGCATATATTTTACATTTCATATATAATCTGTATAAACTATGTAGTTTTTGTCAAATTAATGACGTTCTGTTCTGTTAACTCTTTACCACACAACAAAATTTTGGACTGGTCCAAATTGAGAGCATTGGCAGACCACAAAATAAATGTGACTCAAATACAGAAATTTGTTTTGGGAAGGGTAGAAAATATTGTGGGAAAAGGAGAAAATGCTGGTTACCAGCATTTTCTCCTTTTCCCACAATGTTTTCAAAAAGCTTCTTTATCAGGGTTGTTAAAAGTCGGGACTGTGTGGTAAACGGTTAAAGGAATTGGGAAAGGAAACAGCATTTTCTCCTTTTACCTATAATGTTTTCTTAGCCTGTCATATCATACAAATCATATCATTTGAGTCACATATAAATAGTCATCTACATACATTTTGAATATGGAAGAGTCCAACATTGAGTCATTTGGTAAAGGGCTAAAGTCTAATTCATGTGAGCCATTGTCTGAAAAAAGGGGGGTTCTATGCATCTTCGTGATCTATTATACCAAGCAAATCATCAAATAATTATGGACCCATAAAAGTCCATTTTGTCTCGCAACCAACTGTATTGTGAGGTAGACTGTTCCTTCAACTTGCAGAAAAAACTGACCGATAGCAAAAAGTTTCAACCCAGGTCAGCCTGCGCGGACTGCGAAGGCTTCCCTGGGTTGATACTTTTTGCAGATGCATTAAACCCCCTTTTCACAGGACATGGCTTATATGTTAATAGGCTATGAGAGAATAATATATGTTTTTAATTTCAGACATTTTGGAAGTGGTTGTCTACTTTCATGTTGAATTGTTTATACCCAGGATCAACCTTTCCTCGCAGGACTACGGCATTGAATACCCTGTCTTTGCTGATTGATACCTTTAATGGTAAATATTAATTCAAATTAACAAGCATAAAATATTTGGGCAAAAAAAAAAATAAAAACAAGAGAATAGATCCTAGTTCAAGTTTGCTTTTGGCTAGACTGTCTCAGCGAAGGAGACACTGTGCTTCCACGCTTTTACTACAAAGGTTGCAAAACCAACTGAAGTTGTCATGGTTGGGAATGATTTAGTTTTTGTTGATATCTTGCACATATAAATAGTTGAAATTTGACAAAAATGGTAAGGTAAACCACTTTTTATGTCTATTCTGCTTGATCTTTTTTATCCACTTATCTATGCATAGATTTACAGTGATGTTATATCTTGATTAAATGATACCCACACTCATTGCTCATTGCAAACTCTCATATAATTCTCTCCTCTCCCCCACTCTCCCTGCCTCCCTCCCTATCCTCCTTCTCCTCCCTAC
Source organism: Hippopus hippopus (assembly GCA_946811185.2). Lineage (NCBI taxonomy): Eukaryota > Metazoa > Mollusca > Bivalvia > Cardiida > Cardiidae > Hippopus > Hippopus hippopus. Next base: position 4,252,934 of record OX328109.1, read on the forward strand.
CTCCCTTTATATCCTCCTCCCTCCCTCTCCCTCTTCTTCCCCCTCTCCCCCCCTCCCTCCCTCCCTCTCTTTTTGTTTGTTTGTTTGTTTCTTTCTTTCTTTCTTTCTTTCTTTCTTTCCTTCTTTCTTTCTTTGTTCCACTATCTGTTTCTCTCTTTTTCTGTCTCAATCTCTTTCTCTATTTGCCTGTCTCTCTGTATCTGCACCTCTTTCTCTCTCTCTCTCTGCATGTGTGTGTAAATAGTTTCATGTTATTTCTGTGTTTCAGGTAAAACAGACAGCTTCACCATCTTTCAGCTAGTAAAACCAAGTGATATTGCATCATTGTTTCACTGTTTGACAGACACGTTTGAGGACAACAAAGTGGAAGCTGCCAGAATTCTTATTACATGTTTCAGACAGAATATCCCCAGTTTGCTTCTTGTAATTTAAATCTTTATTACTTTACTTCTTTCATGACTCTTTCTGCGCATAATCAACCCTACTTGTAATGCTTACCATTTAGTTGTATCCTTAATACGTTACCAAATGACAAATTTTAGACTAATCCAAATTCAAAGCTTTTGCAGAATGAAAACTTAAATGTGACTCAAATACTGAAAGTTCTTTTTAAAGGTTTAGAAAACATTGTGGGAAAAGGAGAAAATGCTGGTTACCAGCATTTTCTCCTTTTCCCACAATGTTTTCAAAAGCTTCCTTCAAAAGCTTCCTTCCTTAGGATTGTTAAGGTATTACCATCCTAACGCTTCTAGTGCAACATGGAATAAAATTTCTTATTAGTTGATAAATAAGGATTTATACTGATATAATATTTTTGCACGTTTCTAACCGACCAGATTTTCCTTTGGTGTCTATCTTGAAATTATTTGTTGATATTTTTGTTAGTTTTCTGAAAAGGGAGGTAATTATTATCTCCCTTCATAATGAGAATAGGGTGGCCTTAGATTTATAAATGATAATTCTAAGAAGGAAAAAATGGAAAAAGTGGCTCAGTCAAAGTAGTACAATAATACTCATTTTCGATCACAGCAAATTTTTTAGGATAATATTATAGTGGAAATAGTTGTTTTCCATTAGAATGGTACCACCTTAAAACTTGGGATTGTGTGTTAAAGGGTCAGGCAAGGCACCGATAAGCCCCAATTTAGTACTTGTTAAACCTAGGAAAAACAAAAAGTGAGTGGTCTCAGTATGACAACTGAAGATTAGTAGCACTTAAAGTGCTAAATAATTGAAAAAGACATTTACATTGAGGGAAAAAATGCAGATTTTGCAATTTCTGTGTGGAATGTAATTCAAGATGAGACTGCATCTTCTGTGCAGTCTGATCTTGATCTATACTGTCTGCTAAAGGAACTAAATCCAGGTTCAGCACTGTATAGTTTGAAAATGGATCCAAACAAGAATCATAAAGAGACGTCCAAATTTTCTATTTCTTGGATATCTAACCTTTCAGTGCAAAATACATACGAGCTATGCTTCGTGAAAACGGGGGAAGATGTTTAATACATTTGTAAAAAGGAATTGGCCAGGTCAGACTGCACAGTCTGCTAAAGCTGATCTGGATCCAACATTTTTGCTATTGGTAAATTTTCTGCATGTACAAGGTTGATTATACCTCATGATTCCGTCAGTTGTTATACCAGACGGATTTTTATGGATCCATAAATATGTGATGACTTGCTTGGTATAATGTATCATGGAGATGCATTTAAGCCCCTTTTCACAGAGTATGGCTCAATTATAGACTCAACCTCTTTTGATGGCTTTAAGTACAACCTGTAGAAACATGGTATGGTTATTCTCTGATAGGCTTTGCTAAACAAGCAAAGGGTATAGACTGAAGATCAGTCTGCACTCTCTGTGCAGGCTGATGTTGATTTGAGCTGTCTGCAAAAGTCCATGAAATTAGCCTATGGTGCTGAAAGTTTGACAGGGTTAAATGACTGTTCTGTGGTTGGGATAAAACTCACCAACTCTTGTTAACAGTTTGACGTTGCTTTTTTTAAGGTTTTACATATGAGCCGTGCTCTGACAAAAGGGGGCTTAATGCATCTCTGTGATACATGATACCAGGAAAGTCATCACATAATTAAGGATCCATAATAGGAACTTCTTTACACAACCGACTAAATAATGAGGTAGACTGGTCCTTTGACAAACAGAAAATTGACTTGTAGCGAAAAGTTTCGGCCCAGGTCAGCCTGCGCGGACTGCGCAGGCTGACCTGGGTCGATACTTTTCGCAGATGCATTAAGCCCCCTTTTCACAGAGCGTGGCTCATTTATATTTTTCAGACACCTGAAAAGACGAAAGAATACTTTGACCTTGCAATGACCTTGAGTGTATCTTGTCGTCCTCAGGATGGACTGACAGGGGCATATTTACTGCAAGTGCTTATCAATCACCCAAGAATATGGGAAGTTTTGAAGAACAAGGTTTCATTACTATACTTATCTGAGAGTCAAAAGAAAAGTGAAAATTCAAGGTCTGTAATTCTTGCAAGATCTGATGGCAAGGAAGAATTGTCTCCCTTTAAAGTACTGTTTGATGTGAATAGAGTTGATGAAAGTGAAAGGATGGCACTGTTACTTTGGATACTACTTAAGTCTTTAGAAGATCAGATGGAAGTGGCTAGCAATAATCTACTGGTAGCAGCTGCTGATAAGCCTCTGTACCCAACTATGCTGTGTATTAGATACATTTTATGCAGGCTTCAGTTCAGGTAATTCTTAATAGTTAGAAATAGATTTTGTCATTTAACTCTGTACCAAACAACATTATTGTGGACATGTCTATATTCAAAGGACTTGCAGATGACAATTTAAATGTGATGCAAATTGTGGCATTTGTCTTTTTAAGAATGGGAAAAGAAATGTGAAAAAATGCTAGTTACCAGCACATTATTCTTTTCCCACAATGTTTTTCAAAATCTTTCAACTTTAGGGACATCAAAACAAGGGATTGTGTGGTAAAAGGGTTAAATACTGTAAAGTGAGGTTCATACTCAATCTGCTACTACTTTGAAAAACTTTAAAGTTCCAAAAACGCATCGGGATAGTGGTATGAGGCAAATTCTAGCCCATAACCACACATGGGTTGACTTTTACTCCTTCCTTCAGTTGACTGCATTTTCTCTTTTTTCCATGATGTTTTCAAAAGGTTTCTTTCTCAGGGTTAGTTAAAACTCTTGATTGCATAATAAAGAGTTAAAAAGGGTTTTCGGGGATATGTACTTGATATTTTTTTTTTTTTTTTTAAAGACTTCTGCTATGAAACCTGGCATCAAGCATCATAGATGCCAGTCTTGTTGTAAATTCAAAGCCTAAGCATCTGTTGGAATTTAGAAGTGATGGTTGATATCGAAAATATTGGTGAATACATCCCTTGGTCTGAATCTGTATTTTGTTCTTGCCAGAATGTGTGGACTTTTTTTTTTTTTGTATCTTGCAGAAAAATAGAGAAGAAATACTACCAGTGCTGGCATGACTTCTTGTCCAGATTTATCTCCCTGTGCTTGAAGATATCAGAGATTGTCTCCCCTGTTGTTCATAATTGCTCACCGGAGGGCAACATCCCAGTTGAAGCAATCTCAGGTTAGCTATTTACATTTAATTAACTCTTTCATGCCAAATGGCTCTTTTCACCCATTGCCACACAATTACAAGTTTCAACAACCCTGAAGAAAGTGCCTATTGAAAACATTGTTGGAAAAGGAGAAAATGCTGACAACCACAATGTTTCCTACCCTTCCCAAAACAGATTTCAAGTTTTGATTCCTCTTTCTTTTGTCATCTGCTTTTGGCTAGTCTAAGAATTTTGTTGTTTGGTAAAGAGTTTATTATTTTTGAAGATGATGTAGATCAAGATCAGACTGCACAGAATTTGCAGTCTTTGATGTTGGATCTACCATGTCATGCTCATGCTAGATGTTTATTGCAAATTAGATTTTGTCCTTTTCTTAGAATGTCATCTTCCCTTTCAAAGACAGAAATCATCACTTGCATGACACTTTTTTTCTGCTAATGCTGTCAATTTGATCAAGTCTAAGAAAAATTAACCACTGGTAAAGATTTAAAGAGATTTCACTGAATACTTCTTATTTCCATCTAGTGGAACTTGTTCAAGTTAAAGGTGCATTTAGACCTACTACCAGGACGCCATGTAATCTAAAATCAGTGGCAACCTATACAAAATACAGTGAAATGCAACTATACCAACAGAGGCACATTTCATTGCAATGCACGGCCTAATAAGTATATTTAGGCTTTTGTTTCTCATTTGTTATTCCCATTATTGGTTCAATAATGTTTTGTCAACACTATAAAAATCATACAAGACTTGTTCATTTTCTTTCCAAATACACACAAGACTGCTCAAAAAGAGGTAACTCTGTTGGACTGCTGATAGTAAGTATAAGGTTAAGATTTAACCCTTTACCACACAACCCCAAGTTTTAACAACCTTGCGAAAGGAAGCTTTTGAAAACATTGAGGGAAACAGAGAAGATGCTAGATACCAGCATTTTCTTCTTTTTCTACAATATTTTCTACTATTTTAATGACAGATATTATCTATTGAACAACGTTGAATTTGTCGTCTATGAATACCTTTGATTTGGACAAGTCTAAATCTTTCTTGTGTAGGAAAGAGTTAATGGTGTGAAATTGAAAGAGATTTTTTGTTTTATTTCAGGAACCCAAAACAACGGACCAGAGAGCCTAAACAACAGTCCAGATGTCTCTGAGAGTGAGAAAACAGTGATGTTGATGCCAGAATATCTAACTGTTTGTTGCTGGAGGACTGTCAAAGAAATCTCCCTCATTTTGGGTCAGCTCACCTCTGACCTCCCACCGCTAGACGTGGGTTCAGACCCGAACACTGGCCTTCTTTCATACAATCAGGTATCATCAGCACTGCCTTTTTTTCCCATTTGCCAGGCCCCGGTAGCTCAGTCGGTAGCGTTCAGGACTTGAGAACACGGGGTCCAGGGTTCGATCCCTGGCTACGACCCCTGGCTCAGCCAATTTCTTTCCGAGGATTGATGATAGTCACTGCGACAGGATTCATTCCTCTCCCACAGCTGATCATTGTCTCGACGATGATTATGTGGGAAAGCAGCCAGTGGCTTGGAAAGAAAAATTGTGCGGAGTACTGGTACAAGAGATTCCAGGAAAGCATGGATAGGTGCACTGGCCGCCACGATATAACTGAAATAATGTTGAAAACGGCGTTAAACACCATACAATCAATCAATCAATTCTTTCCCATTTAGCCATTAGCCTTAAAGCTATATATGCACTGAAAGTTAGTACATTGGTTGGTGGGTTGGTGGGTGGGTCAGTCAGTCAGTGGGTTGGTTGGCCTGGCTTGGCCCGGCCTGGAGTTCTCCTTGAAAGGGTAAGTAAACATCATGGAAAAAGGGTTACTAACATTTTTGTTTTCCCACAATGTTTTTTTTTTTTTTTTTTTTATTTATTTTTTTTTTTGTGGGGGGGGGGGGGGGGGCTTGTTAACTCTTTACCAAATGACAAAATGTTAGACTGGTCCATATTGAAAGCATTTGCAGACAACAAATGAAAAGTGTTTCAGTTTATGAAATTTGTCTCTGAAAGGATACAAAACTTGTGGGAAATGGAGAAAATGCTGGTTACCAGCATTTTCTCCTTTTCCCACAAAGATTTCAAAAGCTTTTCTTCCCAGGGTCGTGAAAACCGGGGCTTGTTTGGTTAAGAGTTAAACACAGATTTGGTAGGTAGAGAGTCAGAATGAATAAATTATAAATGAGCCATGCTCCAGCAAAAGGTGGTTTGATGCATCTCCTTGATGTGTTATACCAAGCAAGTCATCTTATTATACTGCAAAGAAATTTCTCGTGATCTGATTGGATAATATGCCCCAAACATATATATCATGCGTACACTGGCAACGTAAAAGCAGTTTCCTTTTCGGGAGCCTTGTATACATGACTCACTTTTAACACAACATCCAAAATGGCAGCATCGATCAAGATTAACATCGAGATTATGCACCAAACTGCACGTTCTACCAAGTTTCAGTGACGTCAGTTCCCAGTGACCTCTGTTTTCATTGAATTGGGGCACTCAGAAGGGAAATTCTACTTGGTCAGTGTACTTAATTTTTGAAACCAAAACACAGGTAAATTTCGCTTAACACACGTTGGAATGGTAAAACTTTGCACTATAATAAATTTGTTGTACGTTCAGGTGGCAGGGGACTTGGAAACTTGTTCACGGCTGTGGTGAATCATGTCGCCCCGAGCCTTTGCCTTTGGCTTGGGGCTTTGGCTCGGGGCGACATGATTCACCACAGCCGTGAACAAGTTTCCAAGTCCCCTGCCACCTGAACGTACAACTAATAATATAACTTTGGATCCATAAAATCCATTTTGTCTCACGACCAACTGAATCATGATATCAAATGGTCCTTTGACATGCAGAAAATTTATCAAAAGCAAGAAGTTTTGACACAGGTAAGCCTGCACGGACTGTGCAGGCTAACCTTGGTTGATACTCATTGATGATGCATTTAACCCCCTTTTCACAGAGCATGGCTCAAATCATTGTCACAGATTGAAAATTATTTTCTTGTTTTCAGGTTTTGTCTATTGGGGATTATTTCACCACACAATTGCTAGAATCCAAACATCGAGGAGCTTTTGAATTAGCGTATGCTGGATTTATTAAAGTCACTGACATGTTATGGAGGTAAATACATGCTTAACTTTTTATACCCTATGAGCAAAGTTATAAGAAATAAGATTTTTCTTTCAAAGGTAAAAAACTAACCTGGGAAATGATTGATCGATTATGTGGTGTTTAACACCATTTTCTACATTATTTCATTTATATCAAGGTGGCCAGTGCAACTATCCATGCTTTCCTGGAGTTTCTGCTACCAGTACTTCATACCATATTCTTCCCAATCCAATGGCTGCTCCCCACATAACCATTGTGGAAACAATGGTCAGCTAAGAGAGAGGAATGAATCTTCTTACAATGACTATCATCAATCCTTGGAAAGAAATTGCCCAGTTCTCAAGTCCTGTATGCTACTGACTGTGCTACATGGGCTCAGCAATTGGGGAAAGTATGAAAAGGCTTGTTACCACCATTTTCTTCTTTTCCTATAATGTTTTCAAGTACCTTCATGCTCAGGGTTATTAAGTTATGGTTTAATTGATGAAAAGTTAATGTTCAAATGGTTTTTTGCTTTATATGCCTATCTTATAAAATTATGCATCTTTTTGGGCTCTTTTTTTTTGTCCCATTTAACAATAATTATTGTCTTAAACTTGTAGAAGTAATATCCCAGAATTCCATTGTTTACCCAAAACCTGGTTACAGGAAGTGATGACAAACATTGTGTCAGATGACCCAGCATCCCATCTGTGTGCAACACGTCGTAGTGCAGGCATACCTTTCTATGTGCAGGTATGTGAGCTTATGTTCTCTCAGTTACTGTGAATGTGAAGATTTCTATTGGCCTATTTAGACATACTTCAAATTTTATTGGAGCCATGCTCTGTGACATGTCAGCCTGTGCAGTTTGCATGTGCAAAAAGTAAACATAAAAAAAAAACAACCTGACAACTTTTCACTCAGTTTTAAAATTTGTTTTTCTGCTGGAAACTTATATTTGAACAGACCATACAATAACAGATTGTCACCTTCACAATTATTTACATACATGTACTTTAAAAGGTATGATTTTAAATTTTAATGCATTTTAACAACTGCACTGTTTGCTTATGGCCACTATTGGGGATTAAATTCAGAGACATAAGGGTCAAAAGTTAAATCATGGTTGTTTATTTCAGGCTATAGTTAGTGCAGAACCGTTATCATCAGGTTGAGTTTGTTTCAAAACAACCATGGTTAGCCTGATAGAACTGGCCTATAAAAAAATTTTACTGAGAAGGTCCATTTTATTTAACCCAGAGATATTAAGGTCAGTAGTTAAATCATGATGTTCGTTTCAGGCTATAGTCAGTACAGAACCTTCATCAACAGGTCGAGTTTGTTTCAAAACGACCATGGTTAGCCTGATAGAGCTGGCCTACAGTGAACCTCCTCCTGACAACTGTAATCCTAAAGTAGGTATTTATGTTTAATTTGAAATATTTCCATTATCATCGAGATAACACTTAGTATGAATTACTTATTAGCATGTGTTTTTTTTTTTATTTGTTCAAATTGACCAGTTATCAACTTGTTGACATCAGCTGAGGTTTTTTTTTTTGTTTGATACATGTGTTTTTGCATCACATTTTCTTTGTCTTTTTTGAGTGTAATCACTATATCACAGTTTCTTTTAAATTTCAGATTGAGAGTCTCAATCTGTCAGTCGGAAGGGAAGATTAGTTTACTGTTCGGCTCATGATAGCAACACCGTTTTTGTTTAGGATTTGATATATATATATGACAATTTAAAACAAGGTTTGCTCCCCCTTACTGTGAGCATTTAAAAAAAAAAAAGTGGCATTCCTTTTCCACAAAGGGAATTGAATTAGCTATTTTAGAGTTAAAGAAAGAATACTACAATTGTGAATAAAGTATAAAGTATGGAATTTAGAAGGGTGTTTGATAGTCAGAAGAAAAAACTTTTCCCAAAGTCTTTTCCCTAGACCATTCCAGATCGAGAGCATCTGCAGAAAATAAAGTTGATAATGGTACAATGAAATGGAATTTTAACTAGGTAGGAAACATAGTGGGGAAAAGGAGAAAATCCTGGTTAACAGCATTTTATTAATACCCACAGTGCTTTCAAACACTTTTCGTATTAGGATCATTAAAATACAGGATTGTGGATTAAATGTCAAATTAAAAATATTTGAAAAAATTTTGCAGTTTTTATGAATGGTAATCTTAGAAAAGTTATAAGAGATAAGAGAAAATATAAATTTTTTACAGGTACATGCACTCAACATACTTAGAATGTTGTACAAAGACTCTAAACTGAAGGACGATGTGACACCATACTTGGCTGATGGGTTGAAAGTAGCTATTCTGGGTTTTAAATCCCACCTATGGGCTGTAAGTATTTATTCTTTTACTACACAACACAGTTTGAGACTTGTCTGAATCAAAAGTTTTTGCAGTCAGCAAATTCAGGTTGGCAGAGATGAGTAGATTTTGTTGTACAGAGTTGGTACAATTTCATAATTTTATTTTATATTTCAGGTAAGAAATGCTGCCACTCTGTTGATGGCAACCATGATGAACAGGGTGTTTGGTGTCAAAAGGAGCAAGGATGAGTCAAGCTTATCACGAAAAAACTGGTAAGTTGAAAAAGAAAAATATCAGTAAAGTAGGTGTTAATAATTACTATGTCATGAAAAATTTGTATGGGTTGTAATATATGCAACCTTGCAACAGCTAGTCTTATTATTTGGCATGAAACTGCAAGAATGACTTACAGACAAAATGGATTATAATAGACTGAAAATGAGTAAGAGTGTGACTATACCTCTTTACCAAACAAACGACAGAATTATAGACTTGTCCAAATTGAAAGCATTTGCAGACAACAAATTCATGGTTACTCAAAACATGTATTTGTCTTTCATAAGGTAGAAAACATTTTGGTCAAAGGAAAAATGCTGGTTACAAGCTTTTTTTCCTTTTCCTACAATGTTTTCAAAAGCCCTTCTCCTTAGGGTCAGTACAAGTTGGGATTGTGTGGTAAAGGACTAAGCAAGTGTCAAAGGAAAACTCAAAATATGCTTGGGTAAGACAGGTGCACGCTTAGTATAGGTACATTCTAACATACATTATATTGGCTGTCTCTGGAAGCTCAATGAATGCGTGCTTAATTTAGTGCCAAATAACAAAATTTTAGACTTGTCCAAATTCAGAGCATCTGCAGATGACAAAATAAAAGCACCTCAAAAATTCAAATTTGTTTTGTAAAAGTTGAAAACAATGTTGGAAAAGGAGAAAATGCTGTTTACCAGCATTTTTTCCTTTTTCCACAATGTTTTCAAAAATCTTTTTCCTTGGGGTCATTAAAACTTGGAATTGTTTGATAAAGTGTTAACACAGGTTGTTATACCCCCGCAAAACGAATGTTTTTGGGGGTATGCTGGAATTAGCCTGTCTGTCCGTCCGTCTCTGTGTCCGTCTGTGTACAAAATACTAGTAATTTTGTGTCGCGAACTCCTCCTACAGTTTTGCTGCTATTGTATTGAAAGTTTGGTGATACATTGATCGTATACTGAAGTTGTGCAAGACGCAGTTTTCAATCATCTACTCCCTATGATTCAAGGGTAATCTCCCCTTGAACTTAGAATTTTTTTTGTTAAATTGCCTGTTTCTGTCAAAGCGCTGGCAGGGGTATTAAGTCACATTCAGTGACAGCTCTAGTTTAATCTATAGAGGTGGCCACTTTGAGTGGTTTTTGCTGTATGTTAGTTAACATCAAAGGAATAATCTGTTAAGATATGTAAATAAATTAAATATTATGTAAATAAATAATATTTTAATACTTGATTTCAGTCAAACAGGGAAGACCTTTTTCTTCAAATACCCCACCCTGTACCAGTTTCTGTTGGATGAGTTATCTGAAACCACAGAGAACATTAGTACCCAGCTCCATCCTGGACTTTATCCAATACTGATGGTTCTTGGTCGACTCTTTCCCTCTACCATGGAGGGAACCGATACAGCTCTAAACCTTGGGGCTTTCATTCCATTTGTAGTCAGGTTAGTTAAGAGTTTTTTCTATGCCATGTGATCAAATTCTAGACTTGTGGAAATTTTAAGTATATGCAGATGACTAGTTAATTGTAGCTAAAGTCATTGCTGAAAGTGTAGAAAACGTTGCGGAAAAGGAGAAGATCTGGTTACCAGCATTGTCTCTTTTTTTATGACAATATTTTTACCAGCATTTTCTCCTTTTTCAACAAGATTTTTAGAAGGCCAGTTCCTCAGAGTCGTTTAAACCTTGGAATTGTGTGGTAAAAAGTTAAAAGTATTTTTAGCTCTAAGTCTTTAGAGCATATTAAGTTTATTTCAGCCTTTTCTTACTTTTTCCTACCCCACAGAAAGGTTGATATTGCTTTGATGTTGTCTGTCTGTCTGTCTTTCAGTCTCACCCTTCTGAGTGGGCTCCCTGTCTTTCCATCTGAGTTTGTGGGGTATGTCAGTTTAACACAGTAACTTTTTGTAACCCTTTACCCTTTAGGTGCTGTTCAAGTCCAGTTTTGAAGACCAGAATGATGGCTGCCAGAGCTTTACAGCCATTGGTTGAAAAGGATCATGTGATCTCTGTGTTTTCTGACCTCATGACCTTGTTACCATGTTCCCAAAAGGATGGAATTAGACAGAATCAAGTACATGGTGTTCTACTACAGGTATATGATGTTGACTTTTCTCTATTAGTCCAGTGATGACTGGATCTTTTCCAGATGACAAAACTGTAGAGTTCTCCATATTGAAAGCAATTCCAAACAACAGATTTGGCTCAGATTGGATTCGTCTTTTCACTCTTTACCAAAAGACAAAATTTTAGACTCATCCAAATTGAAGGCATCTGCAGACGTCATATTAAAAGTGGCTAAAATCAAGGTATTTGTCTTTGACCGGGTAGGAAAGATTTTGGGATAAAGGGAAAATGCTGTTTACTAGTATTTTCTCCTTTTCCCACAGTGTTTTCAAAAGCGGACCATTTAATTAAGCTTGAGATTGTAAAGGGTTATTTGGGAATAGATAAGCTGATGACACACACTTTATATACACAGTTGCAGTACATGTTGAAGACAGTTTCAATGCTTCCTAGAGCAACAGTAGAGAGACTGGGAGACATTGTGTGTTCTACATGGATTAAGAAAATGGATTTTCTGATTTCAAGGTCAGTTCAGACATATTTTAAATTTGTCAGATTCAGGAGTATGTTGCAAACATGGCCAATCTTAAATCAATTATAAATAAAGAAACTATTCTGATAGATAATGTTTGATGTTAAATAAACAGTGTTTGGTGTTATATTTTTAATACTTGTATACTGAAATCTAAAAGGCCTAGCCCTTTAGCACAGTTGGAAACATACAGTCCTGAAACCAGTGGGTTACTGGTTTAAATCCCCAGTTTGGCCAATTTCTCTCCTGGGGATGATGTTGGTCATTGAAACAGAATTCGTTCCTCTCTCACTGCTGATTATTATTTCGATAGTGGTTATGTGTGAAGGCAGCCAGTAACTTGGAAAGAATACTGTGCAAAGTACCAGTAAAAGAAAAGCATGGCTGGGTGCACCCACCACCATGTTATAACTGAAATGGTAGCTAGTTGCCCAGCCGTGTAGCTCTGTGGTAGGCATATCTGACTTGTGATCTGGTGGTTGCTTGTTCAATACCCGGATGAGGCAAACTTTCTTTTTGGCAATTATTCACCTCTCACCTCTGTGAGAAAAATAGTCGGTGGTGTGTAAAGAAAGTTGTGTTAGTACTGGTGTGAGAAAGCCAGGAAACACATAGGTAGGTGTACTGACCACTGCGATAAGACCTAAGCTGTTAAAATGGCTTTAAACTCCAATACAGACAAGATAACTAGCATTTTCTCTTTTTACCCACAATGTTTTCTAACCTAACAAAACCAAGTCTATAAATTTGAGCCACTTTCAAATCCTCATCCACAATTGCTTTCAGTCTAGACAAGTCTCAATTCTTCTTGTCTGCCAGATTGTTTATATATTTTGCAGTGAAAGGTTAACCCTTAACCACACAATTCCAACACTTAACTACCTGAGAAAGAAAAGTTTTTGAAAATATTGTGGGAAAAGCAAAAAATGCTGGCAACCAGCATTTTCTCCTTTTCCTAGAATGTTTTCTACCCTTTCCAAATCAGATTTCAATTTTTGAGTAACATTTTTTTTTGTTGTCTGCAAATGCTTTCAGTAAGAACTAGTCTGAATTTCTGTCCTTTGGTAAGGAGTTAATACAGTTTTGGCATGTTGTAGGTCCAATCCCTGTATGCTGACCCGGAGATGTGCACTTGAAGTTACAGCAGAGATACTGGCCAGCTTTAACCAGAGCAGAGTTATTTTTGGAAAACTATTAGCAGCTTTGTCTGTTGAAATATCAGATATGTCTGACTCAGTCATATACTCCACTTCTTTACCAAGCCTGTCTCAGTTTATGTGTACAGTGTGTGAATTATACATCCAGGGCATGAGTACTTATTTCACACAGGAAGTGAAAAGTAGTCCCCTTCCAGATGGACAGAAAGTGAAAACTGGTTACCTTACAGAAGGACAGGAAATGAAAGCTGGTTCCCCTCCTGGTGATACAGAAAGTGATATTCCTTCAAATAAACTGCTGGGTACAAGTTGGCTAAATAAAATGCTGGATTCAAGTGTTCAAATTAAACAGCCAAGTTCCGATGGTACCATAAAAGAAGATTCCAGCAATAGGTACAAAGCTGTAGAAGAAGAGATGGGAAATTCAAACATTTTGCATTCATTTGAGGATGTTTGTTGTAAATTTCTGAGTTCAAGGTCATATGAAGTGAGAAGGTCGTTCCTTCAAAAGGTCACTGACACTTGTTTGCAAGGCAGTATGGGAAGATGCTATATTGTTCAAGAAAGGAACTTGGTAGGTTTGGAGTCTGAAGTAAATTCGTTTCCACCAGGAAAAATTGACGGTTTGGACCAGCCAGTGTTAGAAGGATTCCTTTTGCAGTTAACAAAGAGTGACAAAATTTATGAATTACTTCTACAGATGTGCATGACAGAAGAGCACAAAGAGTGCCAGTTAGCTTTGTTTAGGTCAGTGTACATGCTTACTTTATTTCTTATTTCTTTTTACTAAAAATTAGAATCTTGTGTTTGAAAGAGCCTGAAGATGAACTAGACTTTTTAGGAAAATTGTTGGAAAAGAAAAAAAATGTAGGTGACCAGCATTTTCTCTTTTTCCCACAATGCTCTCACTCTGCTGTATCAAAGAACTGCTGTTTGTTAGTCTTTGGGGAAAGAGTCAAGCCGTTGTTGTTTTGTCATCTGCAAATGCTATCAATTTGGGCAAGTGTAAAATTGTGTTGCTTGATAGAGAGTTAATACAGATTGCTTACTCAATAGAGGTGGTCACCTAAGACAGGCTTTATTGTAGTGATTTGTTTTTTTTTTTTTTTTTTTCAGATTGTTGAAGATATACCCATATATCAATGAGAAAATTGTCAACAATCCTAAATTGTGCCAACTTGTTGAGGAGGTGATAGGGTTCTGGTTGCATAGACTTGAACACATGGAATTATGGTAAACTGTGTTCTTTTTGGATTCTTTCCTATTTACATTATGCTATTATTCTTTTCCAAACGGCAAAACTTTAGGGCTTGACCAAATTGAAAGATAACCATTTAGCTATGACGAATTTATGGGATTTTTTTTTTAAAAGGTAAAAAACTTTGTGAGAAAAGGAGAAAGTGCTGGTTGCTATCATTTTCTTCTTTTCTCACAATATTTTTAAAAGCCTTTCTCCTTAGAGTCATTAAAACAGGCGGTTATTTGTTAAAAAAGTTTTATAATAGAATATATTTCACCTTTTTTCATAAAATGTTTAGGTTTTCTATTTACGAGGAAAACATTTGGGTACTGTCATAGCCCTTTCATTGTCAAGGTTACATAAAAAGTTTGACATTTTCTTATATATCTGTCATTACTGAAGATGTTTTCTTTTCAAACTTGGACTAGCTTTAAAGTATCAACAGGGGAAGCCCTATCAGAAAGGCAGGTAATTTTCAAAATATTTTTGACACAGCTATGCTCATTCTTAAACTAGGGGTTTTCAAGCAACCATATCCAAGATTGGTCACCCAAATGCAATGCTCTTGTTTACTTTGCAGTGAGGAAGTTATTTCATCTTGTATAGAGTATCTAGGGACCAGTCTGTATGTGGTTTGTGATCAAAAAGTGAATATAGATGGCATCACCTCTCTAGCCCAACTAGAAAAATTTACTTTTATTCTGAGAAACTTGTGTGAGACGACAGAAACTGCTGTTAGTGTTCAGTTGGCCTGTGCTAGAGCCATTGTGAAGATAAGCAAGTGTACTGTTTGGAAGAGTCAGCGATGTAGCACTGTCAACAGACAAGTTGGAGTTAAGCTTTGTACAGATCAGGATAAAGTCAAGATTGGAGGTGGAGTTCAGGTGCGGGATGATCTTAGGGGAGAGACTAAATTATGTGGACCAAGAGATGAAGTCAAAATGGAAACTGGACATGGAAATATAGGAGGAGTTGAATGGTGTGTAAGTTCAAAGGACGGAGTTGAAATCCTTTCTGCAGCTTGTATAGAGAATTTCTACAGAGCAATACTTGACCTTTTGCAAGTAGATGACCTTGAGGTGAAGGACACCATTACTGATGTTATGACAGTGATCACAAATGAATGGACTAGAGGTATTGATGTTATATAAAAAATTCACTAGTTACATATATTTTCTTTAAACCCTTTCCAGACAATCCTGAGTTTAAGTGACCCTGAAATATGAGTCTTTTGAAAGCATTGTCGGAATAGGAGAAAATAATGGTTACCAGAAAGATCTGAAAAAACTTGAGAAAAGGAGGAAATGCCAGCATTTTTCCCTTTCCTGCAAGGTTTTTGTACCTTTTCAAAGACAAATCACATCAATTGAGCCAGACTTAATTTTGTTGTCTTCTAATGCTTTTAATTTGTCATTTGCAAATATTTTGAATTTGGACAAGTCTAAATTTTGTTGTGCGGTAAAAGGTTAATAGACAACAAAATTTGTACACTTTACGATATCAGATTGAAAGCATTGTTCTTCAGGAATATTAAAACAAGAGAATGTTTAGTTGAAAGATTAATTCTACATCTGACACAGATTATGCTGTCATTCATTCGAAGCGTTTTTTCCTTTTCCCAGTTTTTTCAAAAGCATTCTACAAATTGCTTTTTGTCATTGGGGATTTTGTTGGCATGATTATCTGACTAGTTGTGACTTTACCGAATAAATTTTAGGGAGTCCACAGTCATACATCTGTACCAGTCTGTTGATAGAAAATTGGATCAGAACCAGTCCAGATGTCAGTCTGGTTGCCGGTCAGCTTCTTCATCTTATTCTTGAGAACAAAGAATCAGAGCAGGTACATACATGTAGTACTTATTTCTAAATGAGAATCAATAATTGTAGTAACCAAAATAGATGGATTAATAAGTTGAATAAATTCTATTAGTGATTTTCCTTGGTCCTTTTTAAACAAAAGTATCTAATTATGTCTCCCCCGGTCAGGGTCGGGAGACATATTGTTTTTCCCCATGCGTCTGTCTGTCCATCTGTCTGTCTGTCTGTCTGTCCATCCATCACATATGGTGTCCGCTCTATAACTCGAAAACCTTTTTAAGATATTTTGATAAAACTTCACACATTTGTAAAGCACCATGAGACAAAGTGTCATGCACAAGAACCATAACTCTGGCCTGTATATTTTTCGAGTTATTTCCCTTTGATTATTTTCCTTACTCATTTTACGTACAATTTCGTGTCTGCTCTATAACTCGAAAACTGTTAGAGATATCTTGATAAAACTTCATACATTTGTAAAGCACAATGAGATGATGTGTCATGCACTAGAACCATAACTCTGGCTTGTATATTTTTTGAGTTATTTCCCTTTGATCATTTTCCATACAATTAAGTGGCCGCTCTGTGACTTGAAAACCGTTTGAGATATTTTGATGAAACTTCATACATTTCTGAACCACAATGAGATAATGTGTCATGCACAAGAAACATAACTCTGGTTTGTATATTTTTTGAGTTATTTCCCTTGATTATTTTCCTTACTCATTTTACGTACAATTTCGTGTCCGCTCTATAACTCGAAAACTGTTTGAGATACCCGCCTAGCATGATCAGTGCCTTTGTTTTCCCTTTTTATAGAGTACAATCCTACTACTTCTGATATCTAGAATTTCAAGCCCCTAACCATCTTCTATGGCTGTACAGCGTTTTGTGCTAACTAGATTGTTTGCTCTAAAAATGACCATTATTTCAGTTAGAAATTGCCTTGGTGACATATCAATCCTTCTGAGGCCAAAAAGGGGGGAGACATCTGTTTTTTTTGTAGAAAAACAAGTTCTAGTTTTCTGTATTGTTTGAATATTGCAGTCAATTTGTTTGAATAGAAAATTAATAAAACCTACCCTCAGAAACTTGTAAATTTCTTTCCAGAGAGAAGATGAGAGGTTATTTGATAGAGGTGAAATGAACACATTCAGAGATGAGATTGACTTTGTACAGGTGTGTATCGCACTTTTCAACCTGATAAGCCCACATGTGTTTCTTGAGGGGCTGTGCAATAATTGTGTATTAATGCTTTAACAGATGACAAGGCTTTCAAAGTCTTGTTTTATTTCTTTAACTCTTTACCAAACGACAAAATGTTAGACTGATCCAAATTGAAAGCAGTTGCAAACGACAATTTTAATTGGGCTCAAATGTAGAAAATCATATCAGCATGGGTAGAAAAGATTGTGGGAAAAGGAGAAAATGTTGTTTACCAGCATTTTCTCCTTTTCCCACAATGTTTTCAGAAGGCTTTCTTCTTTAGGATTGTGTGGTAAAGAGTTAAGAGATGACAGCTGTAGATGTGTTGTATTGTTTCTTTACCACACTGCAGGGTTTTAGACTTGTCCAAATTTAAAGTATTTACAGATCACAAAATAAACATGATTGAAAAACTGAAAATTTTTTCTTGGAAGGGTAAAAAACTACAGTAAAAAGGAGAAAATGCTTTTCTCCTTTTCCCACAATGTTTTCAAAAGTCTTTTTCTCTGGTGTCACTAAAACTAATGATTGTTTTGTAAAGGGTTAAAAAGCATTGGTAGACAACAGCCTAAATATGACAGAATTTGCAGGAATTTGTCTTTTAACTCTTTACCAAACAACAAAGTTTTAGACTGGTCAAAATATTGAACGCATTTGCAGACGTCATATTAAATGTAGTTCAAATGGTGAAATTTGTGTCTGAAAAAGTAGAAAACATTGTGGGAAAAGGAGAAAATGCTGGTTACCAGCATTTTCTCCTTTTGCCACGAGATTTTCAAAAGCCCTCTTTCTTCAGGTTCGCTATAAGTCGGGAATGTGTGGTAAAGAGTTAAAGGGTAGGACATATCGTGGGTAGAGGAGAAAAAGCTAGTTTTCACAATTTTATCCTTTCCCCCACAATGTCTGCATAAGCCCTCTTCCTCATAGACATATGGAATTGTGTGGTAAAGGGGTGTTGCTGAATTACATTTGGGGAAATTGAAAAAACACTTTTAATACATTAATACATGTTGGCATCTTTATTTCAATTACACTTTATTGTATTACACATTTAGTCATGAATCTCCTAAGAGGTTTTTTTTTTCCTATAATTTGATGGTAGAATGTATATCTATGTTTATTTACAATTTTATTGTATATACTGTTTCCTGAATGACCCAAACTGAGGGCATATGCAAATGACAACGGTAACTGTGACACAGGGGGTAGAATTTGCGTTTTATATGGAAAAAACAATGGTTGGAAAAGAAGAAAATGTTGGTTACTAGTGTTTTCTCCTTTTCCCACCATGTTTTCAATGCTTTTCCACTACGTTGTTACAGCTGAATAATGATTTGGATATGGGTAAAGTGCTTTCAGATGGCATTTTCTTTTCAACTACATTCAATTGCACATTTTGTCATGGAAATTGATATATTGTTGCAATTTTGTTAGATGGTGGTGCATTGCATTTATATTGGCTCTGGCAAAAGGGAATTTAATTCATCTCTGATGCATTGTACAAAACACATAATTATGGATCGATAAAATCTATTTTGTTTAACAACCAACTGAATCATGAGATAGACTGGTCCTTTGACATGCATAAAATTGACTAAAAGCCAAAGGTTCAACCCAGATTGCATAGGTTAGCATGATTATACTTTTTTAAGATGCAACGCCATTTTCACAGAGGATGTCTCGTAAGTTTATGATTTCGTTGTAGGTTCTAGACACCTTTTTAATGAAGTTGTTAGTGAAAGAAGACCAGACTAGTGAAAATGCATGTAAAAACAAGGATTATTCAAACAAGGTATTGTAATATTTTTCTCCAGCATGGTTCCATGAAAGTGTTTAAACGACAAATTTTAGAATCTTTCAAATGTAAAACATTTGCAAATGAAAAATTCAAAATTGTTACAAATGAGTTTAAAGGTCTCTGATAGGTTAGAAAACATTGTGGGTAAAGGAGAAAATGCTGGTTACCAGCATTTTCTCCTTTTCCCACAATGTTTTCAAAAGCTTTCTTTCCCAGGGTCGTGAAAACCTGGGATTGTTTGGGAAAGGCTTAATTTGCTTTAATCCTTAGAGCAGTTAACTCTGTACCAAACAACAAAAATATAGATTGGTCCAAACTGAAAGCATTTGCAGACTACAAATCAAATGTGGATCAAATAACGAGTCTTGGCTTTGAAAGAGTAGAAAACATCATGGGAAAAAGGAGAAAATGCTGGTTACCAGCATGATCTCCTTTTCCCATGATGTTTTCAAAAGCCTTCTTTGTCAGGGTTGTTTAAACTCTTGATTGTGTTGTAAAGGGTCAAAACATCTCTAGTTCTTTTTGATAATGATGTAAATTAAAGTCACATTGTCTTTTGTGGACAAGATTTTACAACCCATTACCACACATTTCCGACTTTTAATGACCTTGGGAAAGAAGACTTGAAAGCATTGTTGGAAAAGGAGACTCTTAAATCAGTTTGATCATTGATCTATACTGTCCAATATTCTGTCAGGTACTCTTGCTAGCATTAATTGAATTTCCTGCACTGCTTTTGATACTTTGGAAAATGCAAATATTTATTGTTTACAGGTAGATAGTTCATTAACCCTTTACCAAACTATACCGAGGTTTAACAACCCTAAGGGGAAAAAGTTTTGAAAACATCATGGGAAAAGGAGAAAATGCTGGTAACCAGCATTTTCTCCTTTTCCCACAATATTTTTCACCTTTACAAAAACAATTTTCATCATTTTCAGCCATGTTTAAGTTGTCATCAGCAAAAGCTTTCAAAATGGATTAATCTATAATTTAGTTGTATAATAGAGGGTTAGCTTTACTTGAACCATGCTCTGTAGAAATTGGGGTTTAATGCATATGCAAAAAGTATCAACCCAGGTGTCAAAATTTGTTGATAATGGTCAAGTTTTTGCATATGAAAGGACCTGTCTACTTCACTCATTCTGTTGTTTAACAAAATGGATTGTATGCATCTATACTTATTTGATTTCTTGCATGGTATAATACATCAGAGAGATGCATGAAGCCCCTTTTTGTCAGAGCCTGGTTCATTTTTAAGATGACATTTTAATAATAATCTACTTCTAAACCAGGTGAACAGAATGACAGTTTCCAAGGCAACAGAACTGAACTGTGATAGAGAATTGTGTGATAAAATGCTACCTGTGATTATGTCCTCCATACAACCCATCATTCCACAATGCAGTAGTCAAGATGCCTTTTTGGACTGTTCCAAGCATGAAGATTACATTTTACAGGTCTTCAAGAGCATGTTATGTTTTAAATATGGACTTACATTGACCCAAGACACAGATGTTTTGGTTAATGTCTTAGATAAATGGGAATCATTCAAAACTAACTTGAATATAAGTGTATTACCTTCATGCATAATGAAATGCTACACTGATGTGTGCGATTCTGAGACTGTGGCTAGAGAAGTGCATTTCAACTCTTTCAGCAGATGACAAAATTTTAGACTCATCCAATTAGAAAGCACTTACAGACAACAAATTAATGTGGCTAAATGAGAGAAATTGTCCAGGGAAGGGTAGAAAACATTGTGAGAAAAGGATTTTCTCCTTTGTCCCAAAATGTGTTCAAACTCAGAATTGTGTGGTAAAGGATTAACTCTTTTACCTAGTGACAAAATTTTAGACATGTCCAATTTGAAAGCACTTGCAGATGCCAAATCTTAATGTAGCAGGACAATAAAAATAAAGCATTTGACAGAGGAAAAATCTTTAAGTTTAGAATTAATCCCAAGTTTTTAACAACCTTGACAAAAATTGCTTTTGAAAACATGGGAAATGGAGAAAATTTTGTTTACCAGCTTTTTCTTCTTTTCACACATTGTTTTCAAAAGCTGTCTTTCTTTGGGTCTTAAAAACATGGGATAGATCGGGAATGGGTTTAATAAACTTTATATTTTTCTGCGTAATCATGTAACTGTTCAACTGCATCCATGAAAAAACTTGACTTCTAATATCCTTGCAAAGGATAGCTATGGAAAACATTGTGGGAAAAGACAGCAGTTTTGAGTCATTTCTTTCAGATTTTACCAATATTTATAATTGCAAGATGATAATTTGTTGTATTTAAAAGCAGGGTACTACATGCCTTGATGGTGAAGTTGTAAGATTACCAATCCATAGGCTCGGGTCTTAACCTTCTGGGTCTTGCATGAGATTGTCCTTGGGCAAGACACTTTAAAGTTTTAGCCTCAAGACACTTTAAAGTCCTAGTCTAGCACTGGTGAAAATCAGGACATATTATTAAGCAAGCTGTTGCAGTGAGATGACTGGATTAATGTTTAAAACAGTGTTAACACTATACAAACAAAACAATGTATTCAAAAGCAAAATTTACAACAGATCTCCCACATGGTAAGGGAGTTGAGACCAGTAGTGTAGTTAATAGCATACAGGACTTGAAGCCAGGGGGTTGCTGGTTCGAACCATCAGCTTGGCCAAGTTCTTTTCCAGGATTGATGATAGTCATTGCCACAGGATTCATTCCTCTCTCATTGCTGCTCATTGTTTCAACCATGGTTACATGGTAAAGCAGCCTGTGGCTTGTAAAGAATAGTACATTTATATGGTGTACTTTGAAGAAAGAATAGTTAGGAAAGCATGGATAGGTACACTGGCCACCTTAATACAACTAATAAACTATATAAATAATTTTTAAAATGGCATCTAACACCAAGTAGGCAATTACGGTAAGGGATTAGCAAGGGTTTTTGATGATAATATGCAATAAACAGAACAAGTGAAAGCACCTTTTTTATTGTATTTATTTTAACAACTGTCACATGGTAATAATTACAAGTGAATCATTTTACTTAGACATTTTAATTCTTTCATTTTCAAATATATGAGCCATGCTCTGGTAAAAGGGGGTTTAATGCATCTCCGTGATGTATTATCCCAAGCAAGTCATTACATAATTATGGATCTATAAAATCCATTTTGTGTAAAAGAATGGCCCTTGGACATGCAGAAAATTTACAAATAGCAAAAAGTTTTGTCCCATGTCAGTCTGCGTGGACTGAGAAAGCTGACATGGTTGGATACTTTTTGTTGATTTAAATCACCAGTTCTCATTACATGTAAGAAATCAGGACTAAAGCTATACCATTATCTATTGAAATTTCAGCTCAGTCAACATTTTGAACTGATAAAATCAATTTGGATTAGTGGTACTGGAATTTTATTTTCATATGATGGATATTTCACTGAAACCTTTCAGCAGTTCGAATTGCACATGTGAGAAATCAGAGCTAAAGCTATACCATTATATATTAGAATGTCAGCTCTGTCAACATTTTCAGCTGATAGAATTAATTTGGATGACTGATATGTAACTTTGTGGCCAAATAATCGAAACTTCACTGAAATAATTCTGTAATCATCATTACAGCTGTTTTTGGACAAAGCAAAATAGGCTCCAAGTGATTTGATAGAGAAACATATAAAGGAAAAGAAAATAACATAACATTTTATTTCAGTCATTTAGGCCGCCGGTCTTGAAATGGATGATATGGAAAACTATGTGGGATGAAGAGGAATTGCAAGTTACAATCACTTGCTCCTTCTGACGAAATATTTTTTTAGGAATATTGCGTGTTGCAAAATGTCATATTTATGCTTTAATTGAGTATCTTTACACATGACATGGCACTTAACATTGAGTAAAACTGTTTGAAAAGTGAAAAAAAGAATTAACCCTCTACCAGACGACAAATTTTAAACTTGACCAGATTGAAAGCATTTGCAGACAACAAAGTAAATGTGGTTCAAATAATGTATTTGACCTAAGAAGGGTGGACAACATTTTGGGAAAAGGAGAAATTGCTGGTTGCCAGCATTTCCTCCATTTCCCTCTATGTTTTCAAAAGTCTTCTTTCCCAGGGTAATTTAAAATCAAGATTGTTTGGTAAAGGGTTAAAACACCGGTGTGAAATGGTCAGGTGTGAAAAAATACCCGAAATAACTAATTAAAGGAAATGCAAGCAACGTAAAACACAACTAGAATGATTTTTTTTCATGATGGGTGGTCTACGTTACACAAATGTTACTAAAGAATGGCTTAAACACTTACGAAACAAACAACTGCTGGTTGCCAGCCTTTTTTCCTTATCCTGTGATATTTTTTACTTTTCACAAATCCAATTATTTGAGACACTTTTAATTAGTAGTTGAGCCCATCATTTCTGTGTTTGATAAGGAGTTGGTAGAGATTCACATACTGCTGTGATTCAAGTATGAACTTTTATAGAACCAGTAGCCCAGAAATAAATAAGGAAATGTACAGTATCCCTGACTTTGTGACTGGGCATTAACCTTTACAGCCCCTGTCACAGTTATAGTTGCCTTTAAGGCCAGTGTAGATCAAGATCAGACTGCACAAAACATGCTTTCCTTTGATGTTCAGGAGAAGAGTAACCTTGAAATTGCTATAACATGTATTTGAGTCTATTTCCAGACTGAAAGTGTCCACTGGGTTTATTTGGCACTGGGCATTAAATCTTTACCAAATGACAAAATTTTAGTCGTCTGCAGAAATTATCCTCAACAGAAAAGAAAATGTTGTGGAAAAAGGAGAAAATGCTAGTTACCACCATTTTCTCCTTTTCCTACAATGTTTTCAAAAGCCTTCTTCCTAAAGGTCATTAAAACTTTGGAATGTGTGGTAAAGAGATAAGATTTTGAAACATTTTATGTTCACATCATGTCACAACAATGGGATGGCGATGATAGCACAAATCTCAACTCTGTAACAAATGTCATTCTAATTGCTATGTGTTTGATGACTGGCCATCTGAAAGCCTAGATACGAATCTTATAGTATACCACTGAGTCTTAGTCAAAACCACGCCATCACATTGTAATCAGCTATTGTAAGTCTTTAATTCAGGAGTGGAACAATTTATACGCTGCCACAAAGATCTTGTATTCAACAGTGGGTTTCCAAGGAATTCAGGTAGCATGTATCTAAAACTTTAATGCTGATGAGAACCACTTTTTGTCGGAATTGTCTTTTTCTGTCCTGAGCATATTATGTGCTTTGACTTTCTTGTCGAACCGAATGGCTTCTTCACTGACTTTTTTCGCTTGCTTTGCTTTCATCTCGTCGTGTTTCTATAAAGAAATATTTCTTTTACACATTCTAACATAATGTCATCTCAAAAAGGGTCCTCTATGGATCAATAAGAAATACGAAATCCCTGCTCAATCCCTATTTGTTGCCCAGATCATTTGGATGTGTCCTTAGGCAAGAACTTCCTCATGAAATTGAGTTTAATGCTGAAAATTCATGATATTCTCCTTTTCCCACAAATGGTCTCAACCATTTCAGACAAATTTGCTAATATGAGCCATGTTTAATTTGTTGTCTGATAATAATCTCTATTCATTTGAGTCGATATTCTGTTGTCTGGCACCAGGTGCAGATTTAACTTCATACTACAACTTACAGTAATTCATAGACTGCTAAGCGTGATTCGAGGTGCTTTTGCAGTTAGTGTAGTGTACAAGAATGGCCTTAGATCTATACTGTCACAAATCATTCTTGTTTTCTGGTCAAAAAGACCTTGGCATTGAGACATGTTTGTTCCATTCTAAAAAGGACATATCAAATTATCGCTAATGATTCGCTAACATGCCATCTGTTCAAGTTGGTTATGCATGTCTAAATGTAGTCTTAATGGTAACAGGTTAGATAGATCTAGTGGGTTGAAAATTAAGTTCAAAAAGTTAACACTTTACACGCAATCCCAAGTTTTAACAGCCCTGAAGCAAAAAGCTTTTGAAAATAATGTGAGAAAATGCTGGTAAACAGCATTTTCTCATTTCCCGACATTGTTTTCTACCATTTCAAAAAAGCTGAGCTGAGCCCCAGTAGTTCAGTTGGTAGCGTGCAGGACTTGAGAACACGGGGTCCAGGGTTCGATCCCTGGCTAAGACCCCTGGCTCGGCCAATTTCTTTCCGAGGATTGATGATAGTCACTGCGACAGGATTCATTCCTCTCCCACTGCTGACCATTGTTTCGACGATGATTATGTGGGAAAGCAGCCAGTGGCTTGGAAAGAAAATTGTGCGAGGTACTGGTAAAGAGACTCCAGGAACACATGGATAGGTGCACTGGCCGCCGCGATATAACTGAAATAATGTTCAAAACGGCGTTAAACACCATACAATCAATCAAAAAAGCTGAAAAACGATTTTCAATTTTTAACTCCTAATAACTTTGTAGTCTGCAGATGCTGTCAGTTCATATGAATCAAAAATTAAGCAGCTGAAACTTTGTTATTTAACCTTTTTCCGTTCAGCAGCCAGCTCCTGTTTCTTTCTGATATCTTCAGCCGTTGGCCGTTTCGGTATGTAGTTTTCAAAACGTTTTGGTTTGGGATTCAGTTTCGGTGGACCTGGTTCCTCTATTTTTTCATCTGGCTGGACCCCAGAGTCGATTTGATTTTGTTCGGCTTCCCTCTTCAATGTTTGCGCATCAACAAAAAATCGAGCCGATCGATCGTTACCAATCACTGCCGATCTGTGGGTCCCTTTCAGGAGGTCGGGTCTCCTTGAACCTGAGGCGGAGATTTGGTGAGGTGTGGCATTGAACATCTTGAATCTGTCAGGTTTTCAATATAGTAAAATGACTATTCCAGTCTTTGAAAGAAAATCCAAAGAAAACGACAATCATTCATTGCTTCAGACAGTTTTTACAATATTCGGAGAAAGATGAAAGTTTTTGTGTACATAATCGTCGGAGGAACGGTGTCATAATATATATTTTGTCGTGAGAAATACAAAGGTAAATTACCTAGGTGTCACACCACCAGTTTTTGCCATAATGAAAACAGAGTGAAATCAACCATTTTTGACACTTCACAGATCGCTTGATGGCAAACCTAGTCCTTCAAAACTGAAAAAAAAAAAGACTTAAAGGTCAACTTAGTGCGTTTTTTGCTAAACCCCAACCATTACCTACAGGCACACTAGAATTTGTCCTCTCAAAAACATCTGGTCACGGCCATGATCCCAAGTTTTTGTTCCTCTAGTGACACAAAATGTTCGGTCAATAAACAATAAAAACACATCTAAGTGGTCCCACATTGCACAAAATCGGAGCAAATCTAAATTACATCGACCAAGCCTTCTTGAAACGGTGCAACAAAAATGCTACTGCAAAGGTTCACATGGGACTACTTTTCATACTACAACCGGGAAGCAATCTGGCGATGGTGTGACACCTATTAGAGGACTGGGTGTCTCTTTCTCACCATCGAAATGCTACCAGACCGTAGGAGTGTAAGGTTGTTCCATTTGAAAAATTGACATCAATCACTTCTGCACTGTTTGATAAAAAAGAAATTTGGAGGACAGATCTAAAATGTGTTTTTGGTGTTCATATAACGATGTCTTGATACATTAAAATGCTGTCGAGTAGATAAGGTGGCACATTAAAATGCTGTCGAGTAGATAAGGTGGCACACCACTGTCATTTTACTACATATTGGGGATAGATTAATATATGAACCATGTTCTGTGAAAAGGGGGCTTAAAGCATTTGCATAAAGTATCGACCCAGGTCACCCTGCGCAGTTCGCGCAGGCTGACCTGGGCCGAAACTTTTCGCTATCGGTCAATTTTCTGTATGTTATAGGACCAGTGTACCTCATGATTCAGTAGGTTGTTAAACAAAACGGATTGTAGGGACGTATAATACTATGATGCCTTGCTTGGTATCGTGCATCACGGAGATGCATTAAGCCTCTTTTTTGCCAGAGCATGGCTCATATATAAGTTATATACCCTTCGTTGCTCTCATTCTGACAAAGATAGAGCTTTGCCGTTTATTTTTGATGATTAGCATCATTTTCTGCTTTTCTCATGGAGTTTTCAAAAGCTGTTTTTGTCAAGATCATTAAAACACGGCATTGTTTGGTAAGGGATGAGGGGGAAAATGGTCTACAACCACCAAGGGTCACTTTTGCTCGAAAGGCTAGTTTGTTTTCAAAAGGTTTTTTTTTTTCGCCAGGCTCGTTAAAACTCGGGATTGTTTGGTAAAGGTTTAACTCTAGACCACACAATCCCGACTTTTAACGACCCTGAGAAAGAAGGCTTTTGAAAACATAGTGGTTAAAGGAGAAAATGCTTGTAACCAGCATTTTCTCCTTTTACCACCATGTTTTCTACCCTTTTCCAAACCAAGTTTCAATTCTTCAGTTACATTTATTTTTTGCTGAAGCATGTGAGAAAAGTAGTCGGTGGCTTTGGAAAGAAAGTTGTGTTAGTACTGGTGTGAGAAGGCCAGGAAACACATGTGCGTCACCGACCGCCATGATATGACCTTAGCTGTTAAAGTGGCGTTAAACCCCAATACAACCAACCAATACAACCAACATTTATTTTGTCGTCTGCAAATGCTTTTAATTTGGACCAGTCTATAATTTTGTCGTTTGGTAAAGAGTTAAAAGATCTTTTATTGCGGTCTTTGTCAAAAAAGTAGGTGTAATAAAAAAAAAGAATGTAATCGAAAAATGATTTTAATAACTTCTAGAAAATGAATCCACGATAAAGAATCATTGTAACTTTGTAACAGATGCTAGAAAATTTAACAACAAATAAGGAAGAAGATGACCAAGAACTGACATGGTTTTTGAAATAGAAAAAAAATGGGCTGTGAATGAAAATGATAATTAACCCATATCATGCTAAATAACTGAACCGAAATTTTCAATTCGACAGTAAATACCCAAATATTGCTCTTTCAAAGTTATATTTTGGGGAATAATATTTCCTTAGCGGAAAGTGTAGATCCAAGATCAGACTGCACGTTCTGTGCAGTCTGATCTTGATCTACACTGTCCGCAAAAGGTCGGTGAGTCGCGCTTAGCAGCCTAAAGGTTTTAGAAGACATATTTACAAAAAATTGATCAAAGAAATTCGATTTGCTGATCCTTTCCTGGCAAATTAGCTGTTTCGTACGGCGTGTATCAAGATCAGACTGCATTAAACCAGCATCTTCTCTTTCCACGCTATGTTCAAAAAGTTATTTTTCGCAAGGTCCTTAAAAAAATACGGAATTTGTGTGGCATTATAGTTTTAAACAGACGACAAAACCATGCCGGTCCGTGCTCATCTAGACACGTATACGTGGGTATAATCACAGGCCTTTGAAGCTGTATTGCTCTATCACAGAACACTAAAATTTTATTTGGTCGATCATCGAACGCTTAAATAGCACATTGGTGCATCGCCTGTATATCACAGAATATACTCAAATTTTCACCAACACCGTTTCTATAAATAGCACATTGGCGACTACCTCTATATCGTATATAGTAAGACAAAGAGGAATCCTCGATAACTGTGTCCGATATAGACCTTATCCCTTGACAGACCAGTGGAGTTTCAAAGGCCTATGGTATAATTGAAAACGTCGTTACAAATGGTAAGAATGCTCAGATGCACAATTGCACGTATTGGTACAAGTCTGTATTTTAACGACCTTGTGGTGAAAAAAAATCTGAAAACATGATGGGAAAAGGAGAAAATACTGCTTAACAGCCTTTTCTCCTTTTTCCGACGATGATAAGTTCTTTATCAAAGGCAAATTTTCTGATTTATACCATGTTGAATTTGTCGTCTGCAAATGCGATTCAATTCGGACTTTAAGTCTTGAATTTTGTCGACTGGTAAAGAGTTAAAAAGTCTATAGATTGTCAAAGCCACAGCACTTGAAGAAATCTGAACACGTTTTTTTTTAAATAAAGTGTTTATCAGCAACTGAAAATTTTTGCTATAATTAGTGTCAGTCGAGGCCAGACTACAAAAAAAATCATAGCATTAACAATAAATATAATTGGCTTGCAACACGCGAAAAGGGGCATTCGGACATTTGCGTAAAGTGTCGTCTGGGATTAGCCTGCGCAGTCCACGCAGGCTAATCCGAGACGGCACTTTACGACTACATTAGATTTTGTGCTACAGTAGACTTGCGCAAAACAGAAAATTACATAAAAACGGAAAGTGCCGTCTCGGATTAGCCTGCGCGGACTGCGCAGGCTGATCCGAGACGACACTTTACGCAAATGTCCGAATGCCCCTTTTCACGTGTTGCCGGCCAATTAACCCTTATCCTGCTAAATAAGTTTAAAGGAACTTTCAAGACGAGTGAAAACCCCGA
This sequence comes from Hippopus hippopus, assembly GCA_946811185.2. Lineage (NCBI taxonomy): Eukaryota > Metazoa > Mollusca > Bivalvia > Cardiida > Cardiidae > Hippopus > Hippopus hippopus. The sequence continues at coordinate 4,282,429 of OX328109.1, forward strand.
GTAGTGCTTTTTTTTTATACCCCCGCAAAACGAATGTTTTCGGGGGTATACTGGAATCAGCCTGTCTGTCCGTTTGTCCGTCCGTTTGTCCGTCTGTGTGTCCGTCCGTGTGTCCGTCTGTGTACAAATAATTGCCTGTTTCTGTCAAAGCGCTGGCGGGGGTATTAAGTCACATTCAGTGACAGCTCTAGTTTTTTTGAAAAATATATTTCCTTATCGGACAGTGTAGATCACATAAGTGTAGTCTGATCTTAACGTACACTGTCCGTGAAAGGTCATTGAGTCGCGCTTAGCAGCCTAAGGGTTAAAAAAGATCGACCATGATGTTCAGTTGAATTGATCTCTCATTTGACCAAAATCTCCCTCCGTCCCTCTCTCTGTCTGTCTAGTTTAGTTCAAACCTATTTCCCTTACATACTAATAACAAGGAAAGGGGATGTCTAAAATCTCTCTCTCTCTCTCCGTGTATGTGAGTATTCACCTCTGTTTCTCTCTGTTTCTCTCTTAAAAGTCCGCAAATTTCCACATATTCTCTCTTAAAAGTCCACATATGTACACTTGAATCACACAGCTGTTACTGGTTTATCTATAATTCCAAGTTTCATCCCCAGCCATTTGCATTTCGCTTTTACGTCTTCCTGTACAAGATTAAAACACATAGCAATTAAAGATAGACCTAGTATCAGATATAGCGCACAGAGAACCAGCTTCTCATTCATATCCCACCTGTCTGACGTCATGCCGGGAACCACGTCACCAAAACCAATCGTACTTAGTGTTATGAAACAGAAATACGTGCCGGTAACCATATCCCAATGTTCCCACTCACAAAACGCCCAGGTACCCAACAGAACATATGCTGACATCAATAAAAGACACACAGACGTGGGAACGTGAATTAATTCCTCGGACTTTTCCTCCTCCTGTACTACCATTCTTTCTTCGCTAACCGGAAGTCCTTTCTCGGGATCTGGAAGTTTGCGCTTGCGCGAAGGGCGGAATAATACACAGCATAATCCACAGAACACTTTCCCGTATAGCATACGGAATCCTTTCGCCATGAAGTCTCCAATATTTGTGAGACATAGGAGCGTTAATGGAATGCCCAAGACAGCGTAACCAATAGTGACGATTCTCCCGGACGGTGTCTTTGGTGCAACGTGACCATACCCTGAAAATATATAAAAAACAGACACGTGTTGAATCTTTACCACATAAAAAAAAAAAATACACTGGCCCATTTTGAAAGCCGCTGATGATTTGCAGACGACAAGTTGAATGTGGCTCAATCGGTGAAAAAGAGAAAATGCAGGTTCCCATTTGAATTTCATAATGTGAATCTAGAACAGCGATTTTAAATACTGGTTTTCTAATATGGAGGGGGGCAAACGTTGCACACAATTTATTCAGCTATGTCATACCTCTTGAAACAAAGGTCAACTTAAAAACTACCTTACTCAACATTTATCATGATTTGTTGTATGGACTACTTTTCTTTTTGTATGAGTACTTTTAACTCTTTCACTACCGAATAATTAAATTGCATTTTCTCAAAGGCTAAAAATAGAATACTTTTCCTTTACAAGATAAAGAGACAGTTCGGTCACAATCTAGAATATAGCAGTGGACAGTGTAGATCAGAGATCAGAATGCACGTTTTGTGCAGTCTGATCTTGATCTACACTGTCCACAAAAGCTTCTGGTGTCGTCTTTGGTATGGAAAGAGTTAAAAGCCATCTGATGCAAGGACTTGAAGTCAAGTCTTTCGATTATGGAAGCGGTAAAGCGGTCTACTTCCGGCGAAGATATATAAGGTGTATATAAGTATCACACCACATAATACAGCCCAGGGATTTGATCATCGGGTCACCCAAGGTTTGTCGAAAGGTAAAAAGTAGTGCAAACGGTTCTTGAATGGGGACCATTCCGAGAAATATCGAGCAGCAAAAGTAAACATACATGATATTTTGAGCGTGAGCTTTGCGTGAAATAAAGGATTGCCCATTTTCCATTAAAGACACCCACTGTTTTGGCATCATACGTTATTACTCATAAAATTACGACTATGGATTAATGCTTTCAACTCATTATCTAAGAACAAGTAAAATCATGCATGATGGTACATGCATAGTGTATTAATGCGCAGTTACTTTTCTTACCAATTAAGTGAAAGATTAATACATCTAAAATGAACACATTGTACTAGCTCGTTACCTTCGGATATAAATCTTCAGCAGACGACTTTGATGTTAAACCTATAAAATATAGATTATCAACGAGCTTAGAGATGTAAAGGCCCGTCTACACTAGCAAACATTTGTCGGCAAACATCACTAAACACCATGTTTGCTGTTGTTTGCAAACAAATGTTTGTTAGTGTAGACCAGTCAGTAAACACAAGCAAACATCACCAAACAGTGGTAGTTGATGACTGATTGAATTTGCGTTTATTTATCGTCGCCACCGGTTGCCCATATGGGCGACGTCCCCTGAAGATTGTTAGTATTGTTACGGGTGATAGTGCAGATACAGGACGAAACCCATCCCAAGTTACGCCTGGTTCTTTTGCGTGCTCGGTGTGTAGCACCGTCACACGGAACCTCGGTTTAACGTTTCATCCGAAAGACTCATTATGATTAGTAATTTTAGAGAGCCAGTCGTGTGAATCGAACCCACACCCTCAAGTGACCCGAAACATCATGTTCACGAGTCCCACGCTCTACCAACTGAGCTATGGTCTGTTAGGTGAGGCTTGGAGATGTACATTTTTGTTTGTTCTGTTTGCAGGTTTTTGGTGATTTTTCAGTTATGCTGTCTTTGTATCATATGATGGATACCTCACACTATCTTTAAACATCACTAAATATTGTTTGCCAGTGTTTGCTGTAGTGTAGACACTCTGCAGACAAACATCAATAAACCTCATAAAATAAAAATTTGGTAGTGTTTGCAAACAAATGTTTGCTAGTGTAGATGGGCCTCAATGTACTTTTGCCAGACCTTCCTATGTTTGCACCCTAATCCTGCTTAGTGAAATAAACGAAACTTTCAAGCCGATAGAAAAAAAAAAATCCAAATGATCCTATTTAAAAAAAAATTCTTTTTTTTTTTTTGGAGAAGAATGTCTCTTTATTGGACAGTGTAGATCCAAGATCAGACTGCACATTCTGTGCAGTCTGATCTTGATCTACACTGTCCGCAAAAAGGTCAGTGAGTCGCGCTTAGCAGCCAAAGGGTTAACAACCAAAGGTAGAAAGCTTTCGCAATAACATTGTGGAAAAATGAAAAGATTTCGATATCCAACATTTTCTCCTTTACCAACAGTGTTTTCTACCCTGACATATACAGTTCCTATCATTAGAACCACATGAAATTTCTTGTCTGCAAATATTTTTAACCCTCTACCACATAACCCCGAGTTTTGACGACCTTAGAAAAGAAGGCTTTTGAAAATATAATAGAGGGAACAGGAGAAAATGCTGCTAAACATATATTACAGGCCTATTATCATATAATCGTGGATCCATAACGTCTGTTTTTGTCTAATAACTGATTGAATTGTGCGATAGAATGTTCTCTAGACATGCAGAAAAAGTTTACAAATAGCATATAGTAAAAAGTTTCGACCCATGTCAGCCTGCGCGTTTTGCGCAGGCTGGCATGGGTCGACACTTTTTTGCAGATGCATTCAACCTCCTTTTCACAAAGCATGATTCGTATATTTATTTACGATTTCGTTGTACGTTATAGACAAAATGTGCAGGCTGATACGAGTCCCTACTTTTTGCGCAGGCTAATCCGAAACGACGCTTTCCGTTTTTATGTAATTTTCTGTTTTGCGCAAGTCTGCTGTAGCACAAAATCGAATGTAGTCGTAAAGTGCCGTCTCGGATTAGCCTGCGCGGACTGCGCAGGCTGATCCGAGACGACACTTTACGGAAATGTCCGAATGCCATTTTTTGCGTGTTGCATGCCAATTTATTATACAGTGCGATCCTTGTTCAACCACAATAATTTTCATGAGTCGTTAACTGCAAGACGAATCGTCTTTAACTAGTCATATACTTATGCATGTTTACTTTGATTTTCGAAAATTAACCGTGGATACTATATACATACATCAAACTGTACATACTAGGGTCCCGTTTCAAGAAAACCACTTTTAAAAGTCTCTTATTTCACTAAATTCCGCAAACAGCCTTATTTTCCGACTTAAGTTGAGTTTGTTATTCCAGACGCATTTCACTACGTAACATTAACAGGTTTATACAACATTCTCAAATCCAAAGATGACACTACGTTTCAGCCTCAACTCAGCAAAGTAATGGACTTAAGTCTGTTAATTGACTTAAGTCCATTTATTTTGGTTGGTTGAGTCTGAAACATAGAGTCAACTCAGGATTTGAGAATGTTACTACGATTACAGTCTCTTATTGAAATGCAGCAGATATAATGAACTAAACCTAAGTCAGAACCTAGGACCGTTAGTAGATTTGAGTAAAATAGGAGACTTAAGTTTTTTCATGAAACCGGGCCCAGAAAAAGATTTGAAATTAGTTGGTCACAGGTTCGAATCCCCAACTCGCCCAATTTCTTAACGGAGTTCAATGACGGTCATTATGACAGGATTCATTCATCTCTCACCGCTGATCATTGTTTCTACCATGGCTATTCGGGAAGGCAGCAGGTGTCTTGGGAAGAATATTGTGCGAGGTATTGGCTAAAGAAACTCCAGGAAAGCATGTATAAGTACGCCTCCGCACTCCCCCCTTTTAAGAAGAAAAAAAAAATGGCGAGGCATTTTTAGTGAAATAAGTTAGTCTTCTTTATGTTAATTGTATATGATAACTATAGTGCATCTCAGAGACGCATTAAACCCCCTTTTGCCAGGGAAAGCAAGCGGACGGTATAGATTCAAGATCAGACTGCACGTTCTGTGCAGTCTGATCTTGATCTATGCCGTCCGCCAAAGCCTCTGTTTTCATCCACGATGCTAAAAAGGGTTTAAAAGGTAGACACTTAAAAGCAAATTAGATGAAAGATTTTGGCATGCGGTTATCTACTATAAAATTTCGACATTAATTGGAAAATAAGATTTAAAATAAATGAAAGTAAAACTTAACGAGGAGACGAAATTTGGGAAAACTGCCTATCGGAACTAATTTTTTTTTCATCCCCCTTTCTCTCTCTCGCCATGTTTCGCTTGCTCTGTTGTCTGTCTGTATGTCCGTCCGTCTGCCTGATTGCCTGCCTGCATGTCTGTCTGTCTGTCTGTCTGTCTGTCTGTCTCGAAAATCTTTCAAAAATCCCATTCGAGCAGATTCCAAAGGCTGTATCTATATTTTCAAAGAGGGCTTATGTCAGGTTTTCGGAACCGCTGCGTAAGTATATTGAGATTGTTTGTTTCATGTTCCATTCATTTTGGAGGAAAAAAGACAACCATTGTTTAAATCGATATGTAACGAATCCATTTCACATTTACAAAGGGGGTCGGGCGTTGATTAACCCGCAGAAAAATGTATAAATAGCGCGAAAACTGATAATAAAGAGATAAGGCGGGAGGATGACGTCAAAAAACCGAATAAACCATGTGTGGTACGTCTGAGCTTTACCACAAGGGGTCTATCAAGCTAATCTGTGGATGCATAATTGTCCTAACTACTGTACAATTTTCAACGTCTTCATGCAGTATAGCGCCTTACTTCCCCAGAAAGATAAATTTTCCTAATTTCTTGCGTTTCGACCTCATAATTGTCTAATTGCTGGATCTGGACGAATTGATGAGATAAAAACACTGTGTATATATGCCGCTTGCCAGATAGGTCTAGTTTTACGTGATGCGTCATATGTGCCGCATGGCATCTGGCTGCAACTAGGTACACCCACACTACTCAACTCTCTTCCAGACAACAGAGACGCTGTGGCAAAAGGGGGTTTATTTCATGCTTTCCGGTAGGTTATCGAGAAATATCGGTGAAATATTTTTCGATATTTCATGGTTACGACCAGTGAAAATATCGATTTTTATATTCTAACTCTTCAGTTGAAGGCGGAAACCGTTGTTCCCGCGCACTAGTTACCTAGGTAAAATGCACGTGCCTCACAACCAGATGGTAAAATGACGTAATTTACCTTACATTTCTCGTGCTTGACGTAATATTGTAATGCGTTAAAATGAGGAGGGGGTACGCCACGGGGAATAACCGAAAAGAACTGTACTGGATTTTGATTAAGTTCCCCGCAGAAAGGGTTAAAAGCACGAAATAAATAGAATATTTTTTTTTCGGTGAAAGATCGAAATTTATTTCATCTCTTGAACATCATCGGTAATATTTTCACGCGTGGCTGCGCCACCCGTGAAAATATTACCGATCATGTTCAAGAGATGAAATAAATTTCGATCTTTCACCGTAAAAAACAAATATCCTCTATTTAATGCATCTCCGTGATGCATCATACCAAACAAGTCATCATATAAGTCCTGATACATACAATAAATCTTGTCTAACAAGCAACTAAATCTTGAGGTAGACTTGTCCTTTGACATGCAGGAAATTGACCAGTAGCAAAATGCCGGAACTCGCACTACTATAGCCATTTCGAGGGAAAATGAAGTCGTTGTTGGTAAGACAACTATGTGTGGAAAATGTTATTATTTTCATGTTTAATAACAACAAAAAATACAGCATAAGTTATTTAAAGTAAACAAAATTGTGAAAAAAAATATTATATTCTTATCAGCGAATTACTGGGATTTCACAGTGAATAACGCCACTAGAGATGATAAATATGGTATCGTCACTGGTGACGATATAGTTTTAGAATGTTTGCCGGAACTACTTTTTTCCTATATTGCTCATATTGTACCATTCTTGATAATTAGTAGAGTTTAAAAAAGGTGAATTAGGAAGATAATAAATAGGATAATTAACTGGTTGTGTGTAATATTAAAAATCTGTCACTCGAATAGGGTTTGATGCGGTTAAAAACTCGTCCTTCGGACTCGTTTTTCAACCACATCACACCCCATTCTAGTGACAGATTTTTACTATCACACACAACCAGTTGAATATCCTCTATTGATTTACTCCCTATCTTTTTCAAAACAACTGAGTAATTGAAATCGCCGTGATATGACATAACTGCTGTTGAAAGCCACTTAAAAAAGTAGTCTATCAGACAAGCTAGTTTAACTGACTACTGGTTCCCCCTTCTCTCCCCCCCCCCCCCTTGTCTTTTTCTACTTCCTAGACTTGGGGTGCTACAAGGACAACCCGAAGTACCTACTTTAAACGGCTCCTTGGATCGTTCTTTATCAAAAGAAGTTCAAGTCTGCATTTTGAATTTAAATTTCAAAGGGAAGGAGGAAAAGTACTTTCCGGTGAGGTGGTACAAAATCGATCCAGTATTTTCTAAAAACTGATAGACTTTCAAACTCAAACTCCTTTGAAATACAAGTAAACAAGCCTCGAGGTGCATTCCTGTGGCGGATGTAAGACTGGCTTAACGCGTCATCAAACAAAATCGTGTTTTGACGATCCCAAAGAAGAAAGCTTTCCGAAACATTATGGGCTAAGGAAAAAACGCTGATTACCAGTATTTTCTCCTTTCCCAATAATGTTTCTCTGTCCATAGACAAAATGTCGCCATTTGAATGGTCTATAATTTGCCGTCTGCAAATGTTCTTTGAATTTAGACAGGTTTAAAACTATTGCTTGTGTCTGATAAAAAGTTAAAACTTCAAAGAGTAATATTAAGTGCAGGTGCGCTTATTACCCAATATGCTCTTCTGTAATAAACTTACGTTAGTGGCTCTCACGAAAGGATAGTAACACAATTTCTGACTGGCTAAATCAGAGAGGTTGAGCCAATCAGAAATTGCGTTCCTTTCAAAATCGAAAAACTTGAGGATGGAAATGCAATTAAGATAGATGGTGAATGTGGCCCGTTTTCGTACGGATAAACATGGCATGAAATTAAAGCTTACATGTAAATAAACATTGCGTGTTAATAAACCTTGTATGTAGATAAACCATATATGTACATAAACCTGGCATGTAAATAAAAGTCGCATATAAATAAACATTGCATGTAGATAAACCTGGCATGTAGATAAACCATATATGTATATTAACCTTGCATGTCGATAAACCTGGTATGTAGATAAATCCTGCGTTTAAATAAAACTTGCGTGCAGATAAAACTTGCATGTAGATAAACATTGCATGTAATTAAAGCTTGTGTTTGTAAAGCTACGTAAAACTTAGAACTATCTGTCAACAAGCACTCGGATCAGTCTTCGTTTTGTTGCAGTCTGATCCAAGTCCATGTTGGACGGAAGTTTATTCATCTAGCACTAATCAAGCTCTCTATGACCATAAAAGCTGCTCTAAATCCCTACTGATCAAGATTTCTCCACAGGGTACTTGACTCTGTATTGGTTTCACGGATATATAATAATATGTAATATTGTTGTTTGCATTATGGGCCGGTGGCCTTCTGCATAAATAAATATTTGAGTTGAGTTGAGTTGTAGATAAATCTGGCATGTAGACAAACCTTACATCTAATAAACCCGGCATGTAGATAGACTTTCCACGTATATAAACCTGTCATGTAGATAAACCATGTGTGTCGAGACAACTTTTTTACTGTCCGAATATGAATTCTATGTGACCTGACATTGAAATCTTTTTTCAAAGCATTGTTTTAAAAGTTTTGAACAATCGCTTGAGGAAAGTCATTCCATTTTTCTTTCATGAGATTTTTCCAAACCATTCCAAAAGACACTGCTACTGATTTTGAATTAGAAGTCTGATTACGTAGCAGCTTCTTATAGAATCAAAAACGTTTTTTGTCGAGCAATTTCTCCTTTCGCCACTATGTTTTCACCTATAATTGAATTTCCAATCACGATGTTATCCTTTTTCTAAGAATTTTTTGAATTCGTCAGTTTCAAATTTATTCCCAACGGTAATGAGAGAAAATTTGATGTCATAAACAGTGAAGCTAATTTCAGGATTTTATCAGACATAGAGAGATTTCGTTTACCAAAGTAAAATCCCTAGAAACTGTTTATTTATGTTTCTCAGCATTTATAGAAAGTACAGAAATTAGGCCCACAAAACAAATCTAAGACAAACAAAAACCGCAACGATGAAAACAAATAAATTAAACCTATTCTGGTGTTTAGAGTGAAACTTGAGGCAAAGCAAAAATAAAACAAGCCCCCCCCCCCCCCGCCAAGAAAAAAAACCCTGCTTTGCTCTTTCAACGCCAATGGTGATTTTTTGGACAAAGCTTTTGCAGACGGTGTATATCCAAGATCAGACTGCACATACGTGCAGTCTGATCTTAAATCTATACTGTCCGATAATTGGCCGGAATGATCCTTGATTTCAGTGGAAGTCGATTTTTAGACCTCGAAAAAAGTCGAATTTATTTAAGTTGGCAGCGAAAGAGTCGGTGGTGGTTGTGAATATTGTATGACAGAGAAAGGTGTGCGGAATGTTTCGTTTTTGTTTCGTTTTGTACGTAGAGATACATTTTAACACGGTGCAAAATATTGGAGAATATGTAGAGAATTAGAGAATTAGAATTTAGAATTAGAGAAATGTGTGCCTTTTTTTTATAAACATGTATATCTATAGGAAATAGATTTACATATATACATAGAAATTTACAAGGTGTCAAGAAAGTAAATGAATAATTTGTTTACTTGCACAGAGCGATAGCGAGACAGACAGACAGACAGACACTGATAGAGACACAGACAGACAGACAGATGGACAGAGAAAAAGACAGAGACACAGACAGAAAGACAGACAAATGGGGTTGCCTTTGAGTGGAATGATTTCCCTATTCAAATTCCGTAATGGGAGGAGGGGGAAAATGGAGAACATAGTATTTGTGTGATATCAAATATTGTCCCCATAGACACGTTGGCCATGAGTTTCGATCTAAATCTATATACGTAGAATAAAAATAAGGGAACCCTTGTATTTCATCTTGAGGTAATTCTTTATTTTACCTAAAACATTTAACAGATATGGAATATAAGTCAATGTGGGTGTGACCTCCATGTGCATCAACACCTGCACGACACCTGGCGGGGGAGGGGGGGGGGGCATACTGGAGATGATACGGCGTATTTTTGCTCTTGCTGAAATATTGAGAGGTAAAGTCACCCTGTCATATCGTGTCAGAAGAAACAAGTAACAGCCCCCATACATCAGTTGGTAGAGCGTAGGACTCATGAACGTGATGTTTCGGGTCACTCGAGGGTGTGGGTTCGATTCCATCTAAAATTACTAATAGTCTTTCAGATGAGACGTTAAACCAAGGCCCCGTGTGACAGTGCTATACACCGAACATGTTAAAGGACCAGGCGTAAGTTAGGATGGATTTTATCTTGTATCTACACTATCCCCCGTAAAAATACTAACAGCCTTCAGGGGGCGTCGTCAATATGGGCAACCGGTGGCCACGATAAATAAACGCAAATTCAATCAAGTAACAGGATTCCCTTATTTTTGGTAGCTACGTAGCCTATATATTGTTCACACAAGGCAGTTTGATCTTAACCTTTGTTGTCTGTGAAAATTTGGCACTCTACGGGTTAAATTGCCACGACGTGAAAACCCTGAAATGGCAAATTGTGAATTACAGAAAAAAATACCAGGAAATCTCCTAAAGTTCAGACTGACACAATCTATTTGATCGTTAATGATTCTAACATGTGTCGGTTTGTATTAAAGGTACAGCACCAGTCTTTTTCGTACAGGAAAGTAGTTATTACGTCCATTTATATATTATGAGCCATACTCTTGCAAAGGGTTTAATGCATCTCCGTGATGCATGATACTGAGCAAGTTGTCACATTCTTATGGATTTATAAAATCCATTTTGTCTAACAACCGGCTGAATCCTGAGATAGGCTGGTCCTTTGACATACAGAATATTGATTGCGCAGGCTGATCTGGGTCGCTACTTTTTGCATATGGATTAAGCCCCCTTTTCATCGAGCATGGTTAATATATTATGAGTCATGCTCTGTGAAAAGGGTGTTTAATGCATTTGCACAAAGTATCGACCCAGGCCAGCCTCTGCAGTCCGCGCAAGCTGACCTGAGTCGATACTTTTTGCTATTGGACAATCCTTTGCTTGTCAAAGGACCAGTTTACCTCATGATTCAGTTGGTTGTTAGGGAAAATGGATTTTATGGATCAATAATTATGTGATAACTTGCTCGGTATAATACATCATGGACATACATTTAACCCCCTTTTCACCTAGCATAGCTCATAAACACATGTACTATTGTACTATAATCAGTTGAGAAAGAAAGAAAGAAAAAAAGAAAGAAAGGAGAGAGAGAGAGAGAGAGAGGACCTCGTGTGTACCTGGGAAAAGTTTGATTGATACCCCAGTTTGATCCACTCGAGCATAGTACGGAATGTTTCTCAGCAGTTGATCTGAATTCACAAGGCTTTTTACCTTTAGAGTACCTACACACGCACACAGGCATAGAGACAGGAAGAGGGAAAGAGATACAGACGGACGGACAGACAAACGGGCGGGCGGACCCCAAAGTTCAAACAGTTTTCAACGTATTTGATCGTTACTTACTCTAGAACAGTCGTGTGTGTTTGTATGCATAAAGATATAGTATCAACGTGTGTTTATTAAATGGAGGTAGCAACAACGACAGATTTTATATTAACCGTTAGCTGTTAAATAAATAAAACCAAAATTTCAACTTATTAGTTGAATCTTAAATATTGCGATTTCAAAGTTAATTTCATCGGGGAAAATAACGTATCGGACAGTGTAGATCAAGATCAGACTGCACGTTTCGTGCAGTCTGATCTTGACCTACACTGGCCGAAAAAGCGCCCCGTGTTGCGCTTAGCAACCTTAGGTTCAATTCAAAGTTAAAACATTGCAGTTTCACACGCTCTGTATCGAAATACGAAGCAGTACCTTTAAAAGAGGCATTTACAAAGGGCGATAAAAGTGTCGAATGAAATGTAGCATTCATTCCGTAAAAAATCGTCGAGGATAAAAAAAAAAGGTGAAGACATTTTTTATCAATCAACAAGCGAGGAATATACGAGTAATAAAATAATAAGAAAAACGTGATTCGTATTGGGGAGGGGGAAAAAACCCAGCGGAATTCAGCCTCTGTTCACCAACCATTCTGAATAATATACTTAGTTAACTTCAAAGTCTAGGGGATAAAAAACCCACAGTTTTTGATTGTCTCAACTTTCTTTCGTTTGGCAGCAAACAAAATTTAAAAGAATCAGAGAAAAAGAAGCTGTTGCTTGGGTAAACACTCACTACATACAAGTTAAAAAGTGATTTATCTTGATCGTCCATATTTTACAAGACTGGTTTTGGTGGTTTTTTTCCCGAATGTCGCCTGCAATGTATTTGTCACTGCAGGATTGTTTACTGCGTGCTACAAGACTACAACACAGTTTAACAAAATTTTCGACTTGTCCAAATTGAAAGCTTTTGCAGACGAAAAACTAAAGCTGATTCTATATATGAAATTTTTCTTTGTCTTTAAGAGGGTAGAAAATATTTACGGGAAAGTATATTGGAAAGCTTTCTCTTTCAGTGTCATTTTTACAATGTCCTCAATCTCTCTAAACCCCCTCCCCCACACCTGCAACCTCCAAGGCTTTAACATGTATCCTATCCGGATCACTAAAAAGAACACATAAAGATACGCTGGCCATCTTGTTCTGACATAAATTGACTTCTAAGGTCCGATCCGGTCATTAGGACCGATCCGATCGGCGTATTTTACCCATCCACCAGGGAGCATGGAGGACTTAAAAAATGTTGAACTATGGGATCTCTCTCCCTACCTCTCTCTCTCGGTTATCGCCTTCAATGTCTATTGGTAGTTTCAATAACTCTTTACCAAACAAAACCGAATAGATAAATGACTTGCAACACGCGAAAAGGGGCATTCGGATATTTGCGTAAAGTGTCGTCTCAGATCAGCCTGCGCAGTCCGCGGAGGCTAATCCGAAACGACACTTTCCATTTTTATGTAATTTTCTGTCTTGCGCAATTCTACTGAGCACAAAACCGAATGTAGTCGTAAAATGCCGTCTCGGATTAGCCTGCGCGAACTGCGCAGGCTGATCCGAGACGACACTTTACGCATATGTCCGAATGCCCCTTTTCGCGTGTTGCAAGCCATATAGACTAAAAGCGTGGAGGTTCACATCCAAATAATTTCGATAGGGCCCTTCGCCTTTCCCCTTTACCCAGCTCTTCATCAACATATTCCATTTTGCGCCTGAAAATAAATCTCCCACCATTAATATTGAAAAACTTGCTACGTCTACGCATACCATCCATAGGTCGATTAGGGCGTGTTTTATTCGAAGATCAAACTAACAAGTAATTCGTATTTATTTCAGTTGTTGGCGCTCTTTTTCTTTTATCTCGTTCCCAACGACTTCGAGTGTACCTGGGAAAAGTTCGATTGATACCACAGTTTGACTCACTCGAGTATAGTAAGGAATGTTTCACAGCAGTTGTTCTTAATTCACAACGCTTTTAACCTGTTGAGTATGGCTATGTTTGCTTTTGTGGACAGAAGATCAAGATCAGATACTAGATCTAACACTATCCGCGGTGCTGAGACATTGTGGATACAATCAGTTGTATTAACTCAATGCATTTAATGAAAAACAGCCCTTCTTGAAAACGTTTTCAGTTATGACAGTTTGATACAATTTTCTCGAAAAATTTCTACCTTAGTAATGGATTTAACTTGGCATTTACGAAGCTGTACGAAGAGAAAGTTCATGTCAGGGGCCTGGTGGAAGTGCAACTGCCTAGATAAATTTAGCTGAAAAGTAACACAACTTTAGGAATTGTTTCCCATCGGTCGCGAGTTTGAATCCTCGCTCGAGCAAAAGTTCTTTCCGATGACTTGTGACAGATATCACGACAGGATTCATTCTTCATTCACCGATAAACTTAGTTTTGCCTTAATCCTTAGTTCTTATCCTATCATACGCCAACATGGCTGTAATTTACGGGGCTTGTATAGCATGATAAGCCTATACATCTATGGTGTGATCACAGACTACATTTCCTGCTTCTCTGCCAATAGTTTCAGTCCTACAAAACCCTCTAAATGCCAATTATTATTATTATTATTATGCAAGTTAATCCTTCACATGTATAACAATCCAGCATTTTCCCCTTATCCAACAATGCTTTTTACCCTATCAAAGACAAGTTCAATTGTTGAGTCACCGGTAATATGTTGTCTGCAATGCTTTCAATATGAGCAAATCTAAAATCTTATCGACTGGTTCAAAGAGTTAACCTTGTCGTCTGGTACAAAATGTTAACAATATACTTTCTGAGAACGTGAGTCAGAAGGTGAAAAAGAGCACTAAACAACAATACACAAGCAAACAAAGTATTGACCTTTGTGTACCGAACAGTGATTCCTAGTTGAGGCTATATAAATGTACCTACTACTGGGCTAATTCAGAAACCTTCTTTACTGATAAAATCTGATAAGTGATGAAACCGACCTTAAGCACTCATGCTACTGAGCAAGACTCAATGGGGCTATGCAGACAGTGTAAATCAAGATCAGACTGCACAAAAAGAGCCAAATGATTTTGGGTATACATTGTCCGATACGATGAAATTCTTTCGGTGAAAGATAAAGATTTATCTTTAATTTTCTTGATGATGACGATGAACTCTGTAGTTCAAGTCAATAAGATATTCTGTATTCTGATGAAATATCTTTTAAGTCTCAAGAAACTGAATTTGCTTCACAATCGTTGTTGAATAAAACAAATATCTCATCTTCATTTTTTCGTACTAAAGTTGCACTTGAATGACCTCTTATCCAACAATCCGTGTTTTGAAGACCCTGAAGATGAAGGCATTTTGTCCATTTCCCGCAATGTGTTTTATTTTTTCTTAGAGAAGATCCATTATTTGAGCCAAACCCAATTTCTCGTCTGCAATTAGTTTCATTATGTACCAGTCTAATAATTTATCATCTAATCTATTAACTCTTCACCAAACGACAAAATTTTGGACCAGTCAAATTGAAAGTATTTGCAGACGACAAATTGAATGTGGCTCAAATGATGAAATTTGTCTCTGAACGAGTAGAAAACATTGTGAGAAAAGAAGAAAATGCTGGTCACCAGCATTTTCTCCTTTTCCCACAATGTTTTCAAAAGACTTCTTCCTAAGGATCGTTAAAACTCGATATTGTGTTGTAAACAGTTAAAGAGATTAAACTTAAACGCCTGAAAATATTCTCGACCATTAAAATACCCCATAGTGAGAAGATGTGTTTTTCTTTGCATACGAATGACGTAAAACTCCTCGTTTTTTTGGCTCCGAAAATTTGCTACCTGCTGGGTAAAAATTGCTTTCAACGCTTTCGGGCACCTAAGGGCAATTTTAATTGCTTCTTAGAACAGTGTAACTCAAGATCAGGCGTTCATATTCAGCAACCATTCTAATTTACGTTCTTAGTCGAATCACAGGCCTTTGAAGCTCCATTATTTTGTCCCGTAACACCAAAATTTTCATTGCCCGATCATCGGATACTTTTACTAAAAATAGCACATCGGTGCATCTTCTCTTTATATCGTATATCATACCAATGGAGCTTGTTCGGCCAGTGGTATAATTCTCAAGAAAATTCTAAAATTTCAAAGTGACTCAATTTCTGAATGTCACTTTCGGATTGAATGGCTAAACTACATGCTTCACCGAAAATTGTGTTATGTTCAATATTTACAGTAAGAGTGAGGATGCTTTTCATTAACTGATTGAATGGTGTTTTACGCCACTTTCAACATTTTTCAGCCATATCACAGCGGCAGCTCACTTATTCAAGCATGGCCTGAGCTTCAGCAGTGCTAGGCTAGGGCTCTGAGATGTCTTGCCCAAGGTCACTTAAACGAAAGAGGATGCTATTCAGAACGTTTGGTGATAGAGGAAATAGCTGTAGTTTTTGATAACTTCATGTTGACTCCTAAAATACCTTTCACAACTATATTTTTATTTGCATCTGAGGACAGTGTAGACCAAGATCAGACTGCACAGAACGTGCAGTCTGATCTTGGATCTACACTGTCCGATATGTTGGCAGATATTTTCATCAAACATGTGCCGAGCTTACAGGTAATATACATGAACCATACTCTGTGAAAAGGGGGTTTAATACGCTGCACATCTAAAGATAATTATCCACTCATGTCAGCCTGTGTAGTCCGAGGAGACTGAATTGGGTCAGTGGGCAAGTCAAAAGACCACTCTATCTGATGGCTCAACAGCCTTTTAGACAAAATGAATATTAGCAACGCTCTTGGAAAAGGCGGTTCAATGCATCTCAATGATGCATTATACCAAGTAAATCATATCGTAATCATGGATCCATGAAATCTATTTTGTCTACCAACCGATTGAACCATGAGGTAGACTGGTGCTTAGACATGCAGAAAATTGACTTATAGCAAAAAAGTTTTGATCCAAGTCAGCCTGCGTTGACCGTACAGGCTGACCGGGGTCGAAACTATTTGAAGATGTATTAAATTCCCTTTTTCCGGGGTCGAAACTTTTTTGACGATGCATTGATTTTCCCTTTTTTTTTTTACAGGGCATGGCTCATGCTCTGGCAAAAGGTGTTTTAATGCATCTCCGTGATACATTAAACATATTAATAAAAAAACATATTAATAAATTCCATTTTGTCTAACAACCGCCTGAATGATGAGGTAGATTGGTCATTTGACATGCAGAAAATTGACCAGTAAAAAAAAGTTTCGATCCAGGTCAGCCTACGCGGACTGGGTCGTTACTTTTTGCAGATACATTTTGCAGATGCCCTTTTCATAAAACATGGCTCTATATTTCCGACTATCACTGCAGACTGCAACTGAAAAAAAAGAAACAAATGTTTTCCATTCTCATTTCGAAAATCAAATGAAATGCAAATAGCTGACATATCATTCAAATTCCATAGCGAAGCAATGTATTAGCATTTATTGCACGAAACAGTTTGAACATCAATTAAAAGCATTTAAAATCAAATGCAAGAATTTAGGGCGTGGAATTGCACGCACGCAAATCACATATCTCAGCACAATACGTGTATACATGTATAGAGGCTTTAGCGCACGACATAGCCTAGATTAAGATCAGACTGCACAGAACTTGCAGTCTGATCTCGGATGCATACCGTCCGATGGTATGTTTATAGGTCTTGTTTATCTCCGAAGTTCAACCGATAAGAAAGTGAAAAAAGCATCGAAAAGTATTTCTAAAACTGAAGTTCACAAACAGTACCCGTGGTTGTGAGCGTCGCCTTGTAACCAGATGGGTCTCGAGTTCGAGTCTCGATTCCCGGGAGTGGGTGTCAACCTTGGGACCATTTACTGGCCCACACATTCGGTGTGAGTACTTGTGTAGTTCCCAGGAAGCAGAATCTAGGAGATAAGTCTAAGTTGTTTCTCAATCGAAACAAAGGTGTTTAAACTATTCAAACGCAAAATCATAGAAATGATAATAATTATTTTATTATTATTATTATTATTATTATTCAATTGAAGATCAACAAGCAGATTTTTTCATGGCATCTCCTTAATTGTGACAAGTACTAGGCTATGAGCGGTGGGTGAAGCCACTGGATTGAACCGAATCAGACGTAATAGGCCTACTCGAATTAGACCGGGCGAAACCGGATAGAACTTAATAACCGGATTACATCAGGTCAGACTTTGTAACAGTTACGATTTTTCTCCGATCCTGTATGGACCAATCAAGTTAAATCTTTACTAAGGCCGCTTATTCGCTAGTCTATCAGTAAATTCAGTACTTTGATTTGATCTTCAGCAGACCATTTGTGAAGATATTGTGGGAAAAGTTTCCTTTCTATAGATTTCTCCTTTTGCCTAAATAAATTAATCCGTACACGTGTATTCATACATTAAGCCCATCTTCTTGTTAACCACTTATATTTTATGATGATGTGTTTCGGCAGACGTTTGCAGCAGACTTGTTTCAGAGCATAATGAGTTGGGGTGCCATAAAACGCTTAACCCTTTACCAGACGACAAAATTTTGGATTAGACCAAATTGAAAGCATTTGCAGACGACAAATTAAATGTGGCTAAAATGATGATTTTTTTCTCTCTCTCTCTCTGATAAGGTAGACTAAATGTGGGAAAAGGAGAAAATACCAGTTACCAGCATTTCCTTCTTTTCCCACAATATTTTTAAAAACCCTTTTCTTCAGGCGCATTAAACTTGAGATTGCGTGGTAGTGTGTTAATTCTTTACCACACAATTTCGAGGTTTAACAACCCTGAGGAAAGAATACTTTTTAAAACATTGTGGAAAAAGGAGAAAATGCTGGTAACCAGCATTTTCTCCTTTTTTTCACCATGTTTTCTACCTTTCAAAGAAAAAAAGCTCTATCATTAGAGACACATTCAATTTGTCGACTGCAAAATTAATGCTTTCAGTTTTGGCAAGTCTACAATTTCGTAGTCTCCAAGACACTTACCTCCTTACGAAACGATAAAATTTGAACCCCGTCCAAATTGAAAACATTTACAGACGACAAATTAAAATGTTACTCAAATAATAGAATCTACTTTCAAAGGGTAGAAAAACATTGTGGAAAATGCGAAAATGCTGATTATCAGCATTTTCTCCTTTTTCCAAAATGTTTTCAAACGCCTTCTCCATCAGGGTTTTTAAAACTCGGATTGTTTGGTTAAGGCTTAAAGTGCACAAGTTCTTACATTAATAGGCTGTAAACCAGTCATAGCCAGAGCAACAGTAAGTACAGCGTATACACGATTTAGACTAATAGGTCCAAACAAGCACTTACTCCTATAGATTGTTGGCCGAGCTCAGTAGGTAACGTACAAGTACTTTAAACCAAGGGGTAACAGGTTCAAATCCTCAGCTCGGCCAATTTCTTTCCGAGGATTGATGAAAGTCATTGCGATAGGATTTATTCCTCTCTCACTCGACTAAACATTGGCTTGACCATGATTATGGGAAAGCAGCCACGGTGGCTTGAGAAGAATATCGTGTGAAGCGCTGGTAAATGGAACTCTGGGAAAGCATTTAGACATACAGTTATAGGTTATAATTTTTAGCTTAAAATGTTGAATTAACATCTAGCACAATAAAAGAATTATCCCCAATTATATTGCTATGATATGATTTAGTGCAATGGAGTATCTATTGGTGCCATGCCTGTGCCCGCAGATAGGCCTGCAGGAGCCCGCCGAATAAACATGTTCATATTATTGACCAATCACAAATTACCATTTATTCATAGACTATATCAATACCATGAAGTAGGTCAAGAGCCTGTGTATTCAGCTACGCCAAAAAAAATTCGATCAATTTGGTAAAAACGGAATAATCCATTATACTTTCCATTAAGTTAGGTGTAAGATAAATGCAAAAGAACCGTAAAAACTACAGCTAGCTTGCTTCATATACAGCAGTTTTGACACTTCCAACACGTATTGCACTCCCACTCGCGAAGTCTCGCATTATCTCGTCTGTCAGACACAATCTATTCATTATTTCCATCAAGTCTCGTCTTTATCACTCAAACGCTCTCAATTTCCTTCGTACCGACTGTTAAAACCTTATCCTTCTAAATAAGTGAAATGAATTTTTCAAGCCGATAGTAAAAGCGTGTAAAATGCTATTTCAAACTTTTTTTTTTTTGGAGAAACTTATCTTCTTATCGGACAGTGTAGATCAAAGATCAGACTGCACGTTCTGTGCAGTCTGATCTTGATCTACACTGTTCGCAAAAGGTCAGTAAGTCGCACTAAGCAGTCTAAGGGTTAACTATACCGTGCACTTTGTGTACACTTTTTATGATTGAAATAAAAGTCTTATTACGAAAAAAAGGGAGAATTGCAATTATAGATAGATAATTTTTATTATCATTTAATAGTTGCAAAAGGGGCAATAAAAACAAGGAAAAAAGCTTAATTGAATGCTTTCAAAGCATGTAATTTGTAAGCAAGTGTGGTAGATCTATTTTCAAGGGAGAAGAGAGAAAAAAAATGCATGTAAATTTTGCTAGCCGAGCAGGAAAAAGAAAGGAATTTGTTCCAGTTAACAAATTAATAGGAGAATGCAAACAATTTGAGTGAATGTTTCCTTTAACTCTTACGAATGGAAAATGTAGACTTGTTCAGATTGAAAGCATTTGCAAGCGACAATTTAAATGTGACTTGAATGATTACACTTGTCTTTGATATGGTAGAATACAGTGTGGTAAAAGGATTGATTACATGTAATCGATTGTATGGTGTTTAACTCCGTTTTCAACATTATTTCAGTTATGTCGCGGCGGCCAGTGCACCTATTCATGCTTTCCTGCTTTAATCCTACACCAGACGACAAATTTTAGTTTCGTCCAAATTCAAAGCATTTACATGCGAGAAGTTCAATGTTGCTCAGTTGATGGAAGAAAAATTAGAAAACGTGGTGGAAAAAGGAGAAAATAATGATTATCTGCATTTTCACCTTTCCTATAATGTGTTCTGAAATCTACTTTCTCTGAAACCTGATATTTAACCCTTAAAGCACCTTTCACAACTAAAGTTGCCTTTGCAGCCAATGTCGATCAAGATCAGACTGCACAAAACGTGCAGTCTGATCTTTGATCGACACTGTCCGCTTTATTGAAACACTACATACAAAAGCACCTTTCACTTTTGAACTTGTCTGTGTTTTATTTCTAGATATAGAATGTCTGATGGGTTTATTCGATGCTCTTGGAGGTTATTTGAATAAGATATTTCGAGCCGATAGTAAAAAAAAACGAAAAGCGATTTCAAGTTTCTTTTCGCAGGGAGAACCTAATCGGCGTATCGGACAGTGTAGATCCAAGATCAGACGGCACATTCTGTGACTCGCACGGAGCTTTAAACATGCATTTCTAAAAATAAAACGGCATACTTGATTTGATATTGGCAGTTCCCCATTTTGCGTTACCTTTCGATTATGTACCTCTTTGATGTCTGACGAAACATGTGGGCCATGCTATGTGAAAAGGGGGCTTAATGCATTTGCAAAAAGTATCGACTCAGGTCACCTAGATCGATACTTTTTGCAATTGGTCAATTTATTTTCTGCGTGTCCAAGGACTACTCTAACTTATGATTATGTGGATTGTTAGACTAAAATGGATTTTATGGATCCATAATTGTATGATGACTTGCTTGGTACGAACAGAACAGAACAGAAAACTCATTGATCGACTTGTACAAACTACATCGTCATTACATGGAACATAATTATATACAAAGGTATTATATAAAACAACAGGCATTAATACATACTGATTTCTAAATATGTAAGTACGGTGCATTACGGAGATTCATTAAACTCCCCTTTGTCAGAACATGACTCATGTAGAACGATAGAACGAAACACTATCTTCCGCCACTCCCCCAAAACGTCGATGCCCCACTGTGACACGCATTATTTCGTAATCCATTTGCATGTTGGTATGCCACGCATCCGCTTGCAAATGGTTGAGGAATGGGAGTAATGGCAAAATTTGCATGGGAGTACAAGTTACGAGCAACTAAGAAGACACGGAAATGCAGAGAAAAAGAATTTCCGCTTGGTAAATCTATTTTTAGTACGGGCATCTGGGTGAAAAACTCTCAATCTGAACAGTACTGTGCGGTCGGTCCAAATGTTACTCGCTGACAGAAAAATGCAATTTAAATTCAGGCAAAAAGTAAACGAAAGATAATGCGACTTGGCAACACTTTACATAGTTTTAAAATTTGTTTTTCTGTCAGCGACTAACACTTGGGCCGAGCGTACAATAACAGATCATAATGGTCTCAATAATTCCATACTTTTAAATGGTGTGATTTAAATTTAATGTATTTTAACACCCGCGTTGTTTACTTTTTGGCTGCTTCTGGATTTTTACTCTATTTGAACTTGCTTTTACGATAAAATCTCTGAAAAAAGTGAAAGAGAAAGAAAAAAAATGTACAAGAACTATATCAGTATGGGCTAGATTACCTGAACATTCCTACGCGTCAATCTTGTGTAGAAAATAGTTCGCAGAAAAATATATAAAGCTATTTTACGGGAAATTAAGTAATTTGTTATTTGTACCAAATCTGCTGTATGCAAGTTGCTGGGTTTTTTTTTCAGTTTTTTTCTCTCTCATATTGTCTTTGTATACATGTAATGGTGCTCAAATATTTCAGCCATGCTTTGTGAAAAGGGGGTTTAAAGCATCTGCAAAAAGTATTGATCCATGCTAACCTTCGCGGACTGCATGGGTTGACAGGCTGACATGGGTCAAATCGTTTTGGTACTCGTAAATTTTTCTGTATGACCAATGACCATTCTACCTCATGATTCATTCGGTTGTCAGACAAAATGTATTTTATAGATCTATAGTTATGTGATGATTTGCTTGGTATAATGTATCTCATACGTCCCTGAGATAGAAGGCTTTTGAAAACATTGTGGGAAAAGGAGAAAATGCTGGTAACCAGCATTTTCTCCTTTTCCCACAATGTTTTCTACCCTGCTGGAAACAAATTTCAATTTTTGAGTTGCTTTTATTTTGTCGTCTGCCAGTGCTTTCAATTTGGACAAGTCTAAAATTTTGTCGTTTGGTAAAGAGTTAAGCTTAGGAAAGTTTTTTCTGGAAAAAGTTTCGTTTGTTTTCGAGAAGACCTGTTAATGCATTTTTACTAGGGTAATATTTTTAGGATACTGTATATATGACAAAAATGACAAAAGAATTTCATTTTTTTTTTTTTTCTTTTTATTAAGCTAAAAGTAGTACATTCTTAAATGACAAAAAAGTAACACAGTTTTTTTATGACGTAATCTTATAAAAGGTAGAACTGGCACAGTATTTCATGGTAAAATTTAGTAAAAATGAGTACAGGCATTCGCGTTATGATTTAAAGAATTTAAGAACAGTCTTTTATGGTATAATTAGATTAAATGCAATAAAGTAAACTAATTTAGTAAAAAAGTTATAATAGTATGTGGGAATTGAGTAAAGAGAAATACATCTATTCATAAAGTAACTTATCATATGATAATTTAGTAGCAGGTAGTACAGTTTTTCTTTTCGTCATGTGATTAAAGGTATAGTACAGTATTTCGAGTAGTAATTTGATAAACGATAATTTAGTAACAGGTAGTACAGTATTTGTTTTGGTCATGTGGTAAAAGTATTACATTCTTTTGAGTAATAATTTGGTAAACGGTAATTTAGTAACAGGTAGTACAGTATTTGTTTTGGTCATGTGGTAAAAGTATTACATTCTTTTGAGTAATAATTTGGTAAACGGTAATTTAGTAACATATATACAGTATTTGTTTGGTCGTAATAAAAAGGAGTACAAGCCTTCGAGTAATAATTTTATAAACGGTAATTTAGTTACAGGTAGTACAGAATTTGTTTTGGTCATGTAAATTGTAATTCAGTCACGTTCTGTGCAGTCCGATTTTGGTCTACTCTGTCTACAAAAGGTCGGAAAAGTCGCGCTAAGCGCCTCTGCTCCTTACCTAACAAGAAAATTGTAGACTTGTCTAATTTGAAAGAAACTATAAACGACAAATAAAATGTTGCTTAAACAGAGAAAATTGTCTTTTAAAGAGTAGAAAACAGTGTGGAAAAAAAGGAGAAAATGCTTGTAACAAGCAGTTTCTCCTTTTCCCTCAATGTTTTAAAAATATTTCTTCCTCAAGCTCGTGAAGACACAGAAATGTTTGGTACAGGGTTAAGGATTTAGCTGCAGTCAGAGTAAAACTGAAACACTAAAAATATTGACATTTTCATAGTGTTTATTTTTTACCCAGTCTCTTTCTGCACACCGACCGAATTCACAAGGGTACACGCACACTTACAGATGAGTTATGCTCTGTGAAAAGGGGGTTAATGCATTTTCGCGATGCATCATACAAAGAAACTCATCATAATTATGATGACGGATCTATAAAATGCATTTTGTCTAAAAAACTGACTGAATCATGAGGTAGAGTGGTCCTTCGACATGCAGAAAATTTACAAAAACCAAAAAGTTTCGATCCATGTCAGCCAGCGCGGACTGCGCAGGCTGACATGGGTCGATACTTTTTGCACATGCATTAAGCTCTAGTTGTCTACACAGAACATGCCTCGGATACACGAGCAATTATTTTTATGACATCATTTTGTAATAGCTACCAGAGATGCTTTAATGTGTAATAAAGATGGGCGAGAAAATGTCAAACAGATAGGCGGGTTGCCAACACCATCATCCAACAGGGAAACGCCGAGTCCTGGTAGCCCAGTCGGCAGCGTACAGGACTTGAGAACAAGGGGTCGCTGGTTTGATCCCCGGGTACAGTACTTGAGAATAGTCGCTGGTTCGATCCCCGGCTCGGCCCATTTCTTTCCGAGGATTGATGATAGTCATTGCGACAGGAATCATTCCTCTCTCACCGCTGATCATTGTTTCGACGACGGTTATGTTGGAAAGCAGGCATTGGCTTGGAAAGAATATTGAATGGAGTATTGGTAAAAGAAACCCGGGAAAGCATAGATAGGTGCACTGGCCGCCTCGATATAACTGAAATAATGTTGAAAACGGCGTTAAACACCATAACATCAACACCACCATCCAACAGGGATACAAGACAAAGTTTGTATGCTGCGTTTTAACTCTTTTACCAAACGACAAATTTTTTTACTTATTTAACCCTTTCCCAAACAATCCCTGGTTTTTACGATGCTGGGAAAGAAGGCTTTTGAAAACACTGTAGGAAAAGGAGAAAATGCTGGTAACCAGCATTTTCTCCTTTTCCCACAATGTTTTCTACCCTTTCATAGACAAAAATCATCATTTGCTTTACATTTGATTTGTCTTCTGCAAAAGCTTTCAATTTGGTCAAGTCTAAAATTTTGTCGTTTGGGAAAGGGTTAAACCAAAAATGCATGCATTTGTACAGATAAGCCGGTAGCCAAGACCGTCATCCAACAGAGAAACGAGACAAAGCTTTATGAAGCGTTAAAACTATTTACTAAACAACAAAAGTTTGGGCTTCTTCAAATCCAAAGAATTTGCAGACGACAAATTAATTGTGGTTCAAATTGTTGAATTTGTCTCTGGCAAATTAGACATCGCTGAGATTCGAAACAATGACTGTCAAAGCCATAGTGCCACGACAATGTCCCTGGTATACCCCTGCGCGTAGCATGTACCGACATAGCTTCTTGGGCTTCCTCCCTCCAGCCCCCTCTTAAGAAAATTAAGCATTTGACCCATGTTCCGGCAAAAAGGGGTTTAATGCATCTCTGTGAAGCACTATACCAAGGAAGTCATCACATAATTCTGGATTCATAAAATCTAGTTTGTGTATCAACCGACTGAATCATGAAGTAGACTGGACTCTAGATATGCAGAAAATTGATCAATAACAAAATGTATCGATCCAGCTCAGCCTGCGCGGTCTGCGCAGGCTCAGCTGGATCGATTCTTTTTGCAAATGCATTAAACTCCCTTTCCACGGAGCATAATTCATTTGTTTATAGTTCAGTCAAATGTAAAATTTTCGGCTAATTAGCAATAGTGGCAGGGCTTTCTTTTAATAGCTGGCAGAGAATGTTAACAGATTATGAGTACAATCACCCATTCACACTCTGAATTTAGAAATGTCGAAAACTTGGCCCGTATGAAATTCACAAACCATTCTAGATTGAGTGTAGGATCAGACTGCTGTCTGATCCTAATTCAAAACTTTCCAATTATTCTGTTTAGACATAATGTCTCAGCTACTTATTGATCAAAGCAGCAAAATCGCTAGTCTGCAGTAATTTGTAAAATAGATAAGAAATACTGGTGACGGTTTGAGGGTACTCGTAATCTGGTTCTCTTTGTATCTGGCGTCACACCACTGCATTTTTCCTACGCTCGTACATCGACAATAGAGTGAACAAGAAATATCTTTAAAAAAAAGAAAGATAGACGGCGTACATTTGCCAGCAAATAAGCAGGGACCTTAGAATAAACATGTCTCCATTCTTGACCAATCACAACTTTCTATTTATTCATTTATTATCAATACCAAACGGTAGGTCAAAAACATTATCGTTCACCCTCTGCTACACTTTAATTGGCGCATCAATTAATGTTTAAGATTACGTAACTGATATTAATTGGAGAAGTCATCAGACCTCTCCAATAGTGGTGAGTTTAAAAGGCAGACTGCCACAGAATTTGTTGTCGAAATCAATTGTTCTTGCGAAATTGTTCTGATACACAGTCTGTTTCGTCATGGTTTTGTAAATAAAGCGAAATCAAAAAACCGAAACAGGAAATAGACGTCGTTTATTTTTATATGACGAATTTCAGAAAAGATTTATCATATTAATTTTGCCATGGTTGCAAATAATTGTAATTTTTCATTAAGCAAATAAATCGAAACAGAAGAAAAAATAAGAAGAATTTCGTTAAGAAAGAGAGAGAAGACCGCTGGATAAGATCATGCGACTTGAAAACGCGGGAAGAAGGTCAAATGACCGTCATGTAAAGCATATTAAGAGGTTTCTACGCGGCGGCTTTTTCACTTGTTTGTTTACATGTACCAAAATATATTGAAATTAAAAGCCAATAAATTATTTGAAAACATTGATGCTGACCTATCCTGGCTTCTTTTGTAAAGAAGCCAACTTGTTCTAGTTAAAACCTACTTGATACAGTGAAGGTTGGATGTAGTTACGGAATCAGCCGAGTTGTGACGAACGAGTTAGGGTAATACAACGGGTACGTCTGTTAGAGAGCTGAAACAGAACGAGGCTAACCATAACCCGTCACATCCGGACGCAAAGTAGGATAAAAACGACAAGAAAGTTATCAAACGAAAAAGAATATTCAATAACTGTTTATAAAGATCGCGTGCCTAGTGAAAGTCTTTGAAAAAAAAAATGAAAAAAAATAAAGGAGAAAACGGTTGTTATCCAGCATTCCTTCATCACAATGGTTTCTAC
The DNA here is from genome assembly GCA_946811185.2 of Hippopus hippopus. Lineage (NCBI taxonomy): Eukaryota > Metazoa > Mollusca > Bivalvia > Cardiida > Cardiidae > Hippopus > Hippopus hippopus. The sequence continues at coordinate 4,309,514 of OX328109.1, forward strand.
CATTCAAACACCACAATGGTTTCTATCATTCAAACATCACAATGGTTTCTACCATTCAAACATCACAATGGTTTCTACCATGCAAAGACAACTAAAGGTTTGAGTAACAACTCCTTTGTCGTCTGCAAACGCTTTCAACTTGGATAAGGACAAAATTTTGTCCTCTTTCGCAAAATAATAATCTTATGTAATCTTATGTAAGCAGAAATGACAACTTGCGTGGAAAGTACATTCTTAAAGCTTTGGTAGGCGTAAAAATTATCCCGATAGATTAGAGACGAAATTAAGGTAATATAACCCTTTCTGCGCTCTAGTAGGCAAAAACAGTGGCTTTTGCGGACGGCATAGATCAAGATCAGACTGCGCAGAGCGTGCAGTCTGATCTTGGATCTATACCACCCGCTTGATCAGCGAAATCTATATAATTATTTAAAGTCTTTCTGAGTTTCACTGGAGTTTATGTTCAGCTCTCGAAAAAAGATCGAGTAAATGGAAGCCATTCTACGGGAAAAAAGAGGCTTAATGCATCTCCATGACGCATGATATTAAGCATATCATTACATAATTGTTGACCTACTTTGTCTGACAACCGACTGAATCATGAGGTACACTGGTCCTTTGTCATGTAGAAAATTGATCGATAGCAAAAAGTATCGACCCATGTCAGCCTGCGCGGACTGCGCAGGCTGACCTGAATCGATACATTTTTGGCTAGGGGCCAACGGCGCCTTGCCTTAGTAACCACTTTTCAGACTTTTGCACGAAAGCTGCAACCACTCTGAACATCATGTATAAATGCGCGCTATTCGCTGTCTCTGATTTGCTGGAACTGCAACTGTCCTATCCGATTGGCTTTAAACAACACACCCTTCAAACCACCTTACACCATACTAGTTATTCATTCGTGATGTAAAATAGAAATGTAAAGCGGGGGGTCGGTGTCTACATATACCGAGAAAGTGCTAAAGAAAATATTTTCAAAGCACAAAATCTCAACGGTGTTTGTTTGCATGATGAGTTTTAAATAAGAACCCTTAAAAAAAATACTCCCATTAATTTCGCCAAAGACAGTTAAATGGACAGTTCATTGTTGAATACAAATTGCTCTATGCATTTGTTCTTTCCACTTGCCCCCTAGCCATCAGTGCTTTCAACGCTTTGATTGCAGATGCATTAAACCCACTTTTTACAGAGAATGGCTCATAGAATTGGCACAGAAAAAGTAAAGAAAATTGGTATGATTTATTAAATGCTTCCTTTGCCTTTTACCCTGTACCAGCAATCCCGTGTTTTCACCGCGGATCATGAAGAAACAAGAATCAGCATTTTCTCATTTCTTTTTTCCACCGCAATGTTTTCTACCCTTTCAAAAGACTTACTTTTATCATTTGATCTACATTCAATCTCTCGTCTGCACCTACTTTCATTTTCGACAAAGCTAGAATTTTGTTTGTGTTAATAGCTCCCGATTTCAAGGACGCATCTTCGTAAAAAAGAAAGGAATTAACTATATGGTTTTACAGTTTTTCGGCGTAGGTGAATACGCTGGTTTTTGACCTACTTCTTGGTATTGATAGACTCGAACGAATAAACAGTAATTTGCGATTGGTCGAAATTGTGGATATGTTTATTCGGCGGGCCTCTGTAGGCCTTTTTTGCGGGCAATTTGTGATAACAAAATGATTTTTTTTCTTTTCATATTGAAGCACAAAAGAGTTTCAATATTCTTATTCCATGGTCTCTTACGCCGTCCATCATTTAATAAAATAATTTCTTGTGTTAAAAACATGAACACAGTCATATGGAAACACTATGGCAGACGAAGAAAGTGCTCCTTAAGAGCACTTTTTCCTTTCTCGACAATGTTTTCGGAAGTTTTGTGCTGCAAGACAAAATAAAGATCGCGTGCATCAGGTTGTACTAAACTTATACTATACAGTCCCAAGATTTAACATCCCTAAGTAAAAAAGGCTTTTGAAAACACGGTAGGAAAAGGAGAAAATGCTGGTAACCAAAATGCTGGTAGACAAAAACCATTATTTGACGCACACTTAATTTGTCGTCTGCAAATGCTTTCAATTTGGACAAGTGTAAAATTTTGTCGTCTGTTAAAGAGTGAAGCAGTGCTTGTAATTATGAAGGGAAAATGATGGCTGGCAAGATAAGCCGTACAGGAAAACGGTTTTGCACCAGAAATAATATGTTATGAAAATAAACAGGTGCGCCAATAAAAAACATGTCTTGCTCAATTTGCAATTTAACGATCCCTGTCTCTCTACTCTGTGAGGATGTGGATCCGTCACTGTTGGTCGGTCTCTCTCTGTCTCTCTCAATTAAGCGATCTCTTACCTCTCTCTCTCTCTCTCTCTCTCTCTCTCTGTCTCTCTCTCTCTCTGCTTTTCTCTGTCTCTCTGTCTCTCTCTCTGTCTGCTTTTCTCTGTCTCTGTCTCTCTTTCTGCTTTCCTCTGTCTCTCTGTCTCTAAATCTCTCTCTGTCTCCCTCTCTCTGTCTCTGTCTCTCTTTCTGCTTTCCTCTGTCTCTCTGTCTCTAAATCTCTCTCTGTCTCCCTCTCTCTGCTTCTCTCTCTCTCTCTCTGTGTCTCTCTCTCTCTGTCATAGATAGTCTTTGATATTATTATTATTATTATTATTATTACTGTTAGAGACCAGTTTTTGCCGACTTCCTTCTACTTAGTATTTAACAATTTAACCCAAAATATTGTTAAATAAATAAAATACGGTTCTCTAACGAAAACAAACATTCATATACCAGCAAGTACCAGATGAGACAACACAACAAAACTAGGAGCTATCTTTCTCTCTCTCTCTCTCTCTCTCTCTCTCTCTTTCTCGCTCGCTCTCTTTCTCGCTCGCTCGCTCGCTCTCTTTCTCTCGCTCTCTCTGTCTCTCTTTCTCTCTATCTCTCTCTCTCGCTCCCACTCTCTCTCTCTCTCTCTCTCTCTCGCTTTCTCTGTCTCTCTCTCTTAGAACAGATAGATGTCGAGAATCGTTCCAAAATTAGTAGCTCAAATTGCCCACTGGAACAAGTGAGCAATATTCTGTAAAAAGGGGCTTTAATGCATCTTAGTGTTATAAGTCAATTTTCTACATGTCTAAGAACCATTCTACCTCAGGATTCAGTCGGTTGTAAGACAAAACAGATTTTAAATTATGTAATAACTCGCTTGGTATAATTCATCACGGCAATGCATTTAACACTATTTGCCAAAGCATGGCTAAGATTTATCCTCCCGTCGACGACTTCGAAAAAAATCTTGTAAAAATGGAAACTTATACGAATTTGAATTTTTTAGATGGATCTACACTCTTTCTATCGTCTATTTTCCAGATCAATACAAACAAAAACAAGCAATTTCGTTGAAATGATATCCCCCGCCGAAAAATTTTCTTGACCGCGTAACTTAAAATCGCTCTCAGTCGGCCATTTTTCATCGAATCAAAAAGAAAAAGTGTCTCGGCGCAATGGGTTATTGTACACATGTATAAAGTTTCACGAAATTCCGTCCAATGGTATTGGAGATATTCTCCCGGACGGACACACGGACGGACGGACGGACACTAAAACTATGCATAACTTAAGTCATTCTCTGGGAAAACAGGGTTCAACTCTTTACCACACAATCCCGATTTTTAACGACCCTGAGGAAGAAGCCTTTTGAAAACATTGTGAGAAAAGGAGAAAATGCTGGTAACCAGCATTTTCTCCTTTTCCCACAATGTTTTCTGCTTTATCAAGGAATATTTGTGTCATTTTTGCCACCTTCAATTTGTCGTCTGCAATTGCTTTCAATTTGGACAATTCCAAAATTTTGTCGTCTGGTCACGTGAACGAGTTAAATAATAGATCTCCGTGATGCATTAAACAAAGCAAGTCATCACATACAATGTAACTGATGGTACATAGACACCATTTTAACAACACGAATGAATCTTGAGGTAGAATCGTCCTTGGAAATGCAGAAAATTTACACTGAGTAGCAAAAAGTTTCGACCTATGTCAGCCTGCGCAGGCTGACATGGGTCGATAGTTTTTTTTTTTTTTTTTAACAGTTGCATTAAACCCCCTTTTCACAGAGCACTGAACATATGTAGGTTAGCATGTCACCACTTGGCACCAGACAAAATAAGCCAAGCCCTCACCACCACAGATATCATAAAGAAAATAAAATTATAGTTTTTGCATTGTTATAAGCACTTTCTTCTTCAACTACAATGTGTTCAAAACTCATCTGCTTGCAATCCAACAGAAATCGTATGCAGGTAGAAAAGTGACGAGGGTCAATATTGCCACGGGATCTTTTTTTTTAAGGTGACCTTTCTTCGGTTTTTTTTTTTAGGTGGTCTCTCTTCGGTTTTTTTTTTTTAAGTGGCCTCTCTTCGGCTTTTTTTTTTTTAGGTGGCCTCTCTTCGGTTTTTTTTTTTTTAAGGTGACCTCTCTTCGGTTTTTTTTTTTTTAGGTGACCTCTCTTCGGTTTCTTTTTTTTAGGTGGCCTCTCTTCGGTTTTTTTTTTTTAGGTGGCCTCTCTTCGGTTTTTTTTTTTAAACTCAAGAGATTTGTCCTCATTTAAAACCGGAAACGACAACAGCGATTGCTTTGAAGGCCTCCAAAACATGAAATGCATTTTCTATCCGTCGTAATCTATGCATTCTTGCAGCCGTCAGGGACAACATTATGCATGAAGATACAAGAATGATTATAGTTTCATATGATAAGGATGAAATGGGTTGAAAACTGTCTGAAAACTGACTTAAAACGAGCAGAGGTGTATCTTTAAACACTGATACACTGATAAATACTACAAAATATAATTTTCTGTGCAAACGTAGGGAAAATGAAAAAAAAACCCAGCATTTTAGCGCCAATGCTGATGGCATTGACGACCATTGTTTACAACCAAACTGATGTTGTACGTGTAGCCTTTGAAAGGTCAACTATCAACACAAACAGATAAATTCGTGTAAACACTTACGTACAAAGACAATAAGTGCCAGATCCACCTAGTCTGGTCTTCATATAAATGAGAAATTTCCTGTGAGAGATGGGCAATCATAAATCATACAACACTGTAGTCTGATGATAATTGTTTGTGCCTGGAACACCAGAATACAACGCATAACTCAAGAGTTCACGTACATCTTATGGTGAAAACGCCCCATGATACACTTTCGTGTATTAATAAGTCTTTTTTTTGTGTGTGTATTCTTTATGATTTATGTTTCTAATTTCACCGTGTATAAATACAATATGGCCAATTGATAACTGTAAAAAGTAGACCCATTTTTCTCTTACTCCCTGACAGTATTATTTTTATGTATTTACAAGTTATCAGTCTTCTAGACAAGTGCAATCATAACATCCACATGAAATATGATGTATGTCAGCATAACTTAGTTTGCAGTCTACAAACTATATGTAAAAATAGCAGAGCACACCTAGCATTATGTTCAGGCAGACACATTAATTACCGAAACGTAAAACGAAATTGCAATATGTTGGAATGAGTCACTTATTATTTGCCATTTACAGGAAATCAAATAAATAATCGAGACATCAATTACCATTACCTGCGGAAAAAAATGCTAAAATTGATAACTACACTGAAACAGAGACAGACGGATTGCGGTGAAATCTTGGAATTTCGGATAATACCAATATTTTATGGTTTAATGCTTTGACCTTTCTGGCAACAATATCAAACCACCACAGAGACATGCTGCACTGCTGAAATCTAGGTGGTATTTTCAATAATTACAAGGCACCATGTTCATACGCGTTTTACATGTGTCTAATGACCTTGAGTTGTTATGACTAAAATCAATAATTATGCACCTTAAATCAACAATGAACCTAAAAGGAACAACAATTAAAACATCAAATGAAAGAAAATATTCCTTAAATCAACAACATGAACCTCAATTGATAAAAAAGCGTTTCACATCTATGTGCCTAAAACAAATAAAAAAACAATGGGGTACTTCAAACCAGCAATACCGAACCTCAAGTCATCGTCACATCAAGTGTTTCTCTCGTATTCATGACATGGTTAAACCAGTGGTGAACACATCAATGGGGGCTTATTTTGATGATTACACTAAACTCAAAGAATGTTTTATCACTTAATTTAAAACGGAACTAGCTGGCAAAGCACCACCGAATGAACAGAAGAGAAAAGGAAAAAAAAAATAGGAAAAAGTAATGGTATTCCTTCAGTGGGATACGTAGTCTTTCACTTTCAAATTTTGCTCCAAAATTTCGCGAAGTCTCGTGATCAATAACAAGAGTCGATTGTTCAGGGTAGCATTCAAATAAATAAGTTCGACTAAATGGCATGTCTGTTCTAAAAAGTAGACGGGGTAATTCCAAACGCCCAATCTGCACATCTTACTGAATATACTATTAAATATTTTTCTTTGCAAGCGTACAGAAACAGGGGAAAAAACCATGGCAAGAGAATCTAAAAAGGCTCCTTTAAGCTAGTAACGCTGTATCTGATATTTATTCTTAGGTACGTGGAAAAAGCAAAATTTTTAAAAGGAAAAATTCTTTTTAACTAAACCTTTTTTTTTTTTTACATTTCAGGAAAATGGTTTGGACTTCACGTTCCTTCCGCTACGCTACAATACTGGATTTATGAAACATACATGTAGGCCTATTGAGTATTTCCTACAAATAAAAAAGAAAGTATCTTAAATCAAAAATAGTAATCCTAAAATCTAAAATGAATAACCGCAAATCTACGATGACGTACCTCAAATCTACAAGGATTTTACTCCAAATCAAAAACGATGGAGCTCAAATTAACAATATCGTACCTCAACCCAACGTAGTGTTCCTGGAATCATCCATGATTATGAACAACAAACAATTATGAGCCCTAAATCTACAATGATGTACCTTAAATTGATATTGCAAGAACTCAAATCGACATAAATGTACCTCGAATCAATACTGACGTAGCTTAGATAAAAAGATAATGAACTTCAAAGCACCAAAGGTGTACCTCAAACAAAAAATAACAATAATGTACCTCTAACCAACAACGATGTGCCACAGACAAAAAAAAAAACAAACTCAAAGCAACAATGGTATAGAAAGATTAAAAGAAAAAAAAATGACTGAATTTACAATAATGTATTTCAAACAAACTTTAGAAATAAGGAAACAGAGGAACTTTTAGGGGCTAAGAGTTTACGCTTGATCCAATCAATTTAAGTAAATACAGTGAATTTCAAACAAGATATATTTTTACAAAGAAAGACGACATGAATTTATTGGCAAATAGGTAGGGACCCTGAAAATAAACATGCCTACATTTTTGACCAATCACAATTTTTTATTAATTCATTTATTATCAATACCATTAAGTAGGTCAAAGGTAAGCAAATTCAGCTACGCCAAAAATACAGTTTAACCCTTTCTTCCAATTCAAGATTTTAATCTGGCAAATAGATGCCGCATCTGGCGAACACATACAACAGTACTGTCATCACTGTACATTATAGTGATCTATTATCATTCACTTAGAGAGCGCATATTACAACTTTAATTGCACCATGCTTTATTGTCTTGTATCCTGTCTGCAATATTGAGGTCAAAGCCTTTATTTCATGCTTTTCGGTAGTTTTTCGGAAAATAATGGTGGATTATAAGATTTGATAATTCATGGTTATGACCAGTAATATTAACCGTAAATATTTCCGTAACTCTTTAATTGAAGACGGAAACGGTTGTTCCCGCGCACTATAGTTACCTAGAAAAACAGAGCGTGCCTTTCAACCAGACGAAATATGACGTAATTTACTGGCTTCTACCTTACATTTCTAGCGCTTTACGTAATCCTGTAATGCGTTTTTATGTGGGGGTACGCCATGGGGAATTCCAGAAAACAAAAAAAGGGGTAAGGAGCAAGAAATAAATCGAACATTTCTTTTTCCGGTGAAAGATCGAAATTTATTTCATCGAGTGAACATCATCTGTAATATTTTCACGAGTGACTGTGCCACTCGTGAAAATAATACCGATGATGTTCACTCGATCGTATTAATTTCGATCTTTCACCGTGCGACACTCGTGAAAATATTACCGATGATGTTCACTCGATGAAATAAATTTTGATCTTTCACCGAAAAAAAAAATATCCTCTATGTCTTAAGTTCACGGTGTTTAGCCCAGCTTTTACCAACTGGGGCTACCCCATTGTTTATTTTGCACTCCAGGGTTAACAGATGGTTCCAGATATAAAGTTTCTATACTGGATCATCTCCTCTTCTTGCGTCAGCGTAATCACCTCCGAAAATGTAACTTTGTCTTTCTTTGTCTCTTTATTTCTTTGGTAATTCAAACGTCTATTCTGTATATTTAATGCAGCATACTCGTAATGAAGAAACAATTGACGAAAACAGTAGGCCAAAAATCAAATCTAAGGCCACAGAAATATTTTTCTCCACAAGGCTGTGATAGTTACTGAAATATTCATTCAGGTTTTAATTCTTTTTAAGACGTCAAGATTTAAGATTTATCTAAATGGAAAGTATTTGCAGTCGACAAATTCAACATAGATGAAACGATCGGATTCGTCTTTTAGAACGGTATAAAAATGTTATGGCCCAGTGGCATTTTCAACTTTTCCAACAATGCTATCAAACGACTCCCTCATCAGGGTAGTTAAAACACGGGGTTGATTGGTTAAACATTCAAATGTATAGATTACGTGAGTTTATTTTCACATTCGCATTTGCTAAAGAATGAACTTCGACATTAAGTAACTCATCTGGACATTGGCACGTAGAATAAACAACAGCCCATTTCAGTACATTTAACAAGAGCAAGTGATATTTTTCTCTTTTTTTTCCCCGCCTCTTTTTCACCACTTAGTTATCACCCAAACATTTTTAAGTAACGTTATATCTTTATTTGTTGAATACGCATGAAATATAGATTTTTTTTTAGTCTTGGTATTTATCTTTAAAACAGCTGTTTGCATTTTAAAAGCGACTGTTAAATAAAAAGATGTAAAAGATGTAAAAATGCAGAAGAATGCAAAAACAAAATTGTCTTTGCAAAGCTGCTACGGGTCAGCATAGCAATCAGACTGCAAGTATTTCAGTCTAATTTTGCTCCACTCACTCCATTAACTGCGTCTAAATCCACATCAAGAAGGCTATTAGTAAATCAATCAACCTATCAATCTATCTATCTATCTATCTATCTATCTATCTATCTTGTAACTGTAACAGGAAATAAAAAACAGGTAACGTTATTTCTTTGGTATCTTTATAGAATAAAAAGTTATCAAGATTATTTAAAATAACGCAAAATCGCCATTAACTTCTTAAAAATCTTTGCCATAATGCCACAATATTCTAGTAAGTGGTGGCAGCTCTATGGCACCTTATAAACCAAATCAATTTTCTCTGAAAACTCTGGAAGACGTTCCTGACCCAAATAAATGTCTCTATATGACGTCAATAACATATGCGATATGGAACGTTTATTGGAAAAGTTTGTCAACCGATGCCAAAACAAATTTGTCAAAATGTCAAGGTCGGGTTGTCTTCCATAATACCACGTGATTATAAACCTTGTATCACTTGTCAGAGCCGATGTCAGGTATTCGTTGAGCCGACAAGTGTCTATAAAAACAAACTTATTCTAAAATCTTCATACGAGTATTACCCCCTATCTTTCACAACCTTTCCGTTTGAACCTTGATAATTTCATTATAAATAAATAAACAAAAGAAAATTTTAGTCGGTAAAAATCAAATAAATAAATTAATCAATGAAATGAAATAAAAAATAAGTAAATAAATAGATAAATAAAAGTCTATTTTGGCTAGAATGGCACACATAATACTGGGCGATAGATTCAGACCACATGCTCTATGCAGTTTGAAAATTTTCCCCCAAAAGTAATATGAGTGTCACTTTGAATTACAACTCGTTGAAGTTATTTGAAAGCTTTTTTTTTAAATCAAAGCGATTCTTACATTATCAAGTCTGAAAATAGTACATCGAGCAAGACAAAGCCATAAATTTATTATTTATTTATCCACGCCATACATGTATTTCGATAACTATTCTAAACTGCATTCCAATTCCAATCCTCAAAAATGTTTTAAAAATACAAAGGGTTTGGTTAAAAAATTGTGTTATTTTCTAAAGCGAATTAAATCAGAAATGTTATTCAAAACGGTTTATGATTACGGACAATGACTGAACCGTAATTAGAGTAAACGGTGTTCTGTATTTCTCGGCTATTTCTACGTTGTGATATATGGACACACGGCGTCAGAAAAACTTGTAAGTATAAATAGAAGGTTGACTACTAATGACTTTGTGTAGATTTTTAGCCGAATTTTCCCCCTCGAAATTGCCTAGTTAATTTGTTCATTGCTCTGCTAATAGAGTGTTGATGAGTCTCACAGATGGACGATGGGGAAAAGCAATGCCGAAAAATACCTATCGCTCCCTCTTCTTGTCTATTTGACATTCGGAAAACCTCGGGTGATCCGTTGATCAAATCCCTTGGCTGTATTACGATAAGTGATATGCCCTAATACGGTACATTTCTTCGCCGGAAGTAGACCGATGTACTGTTTTTAAAATTGTAAGACTCCACTTAAAAAAGAAAACACAAGTCACAATTTTTCTATCTAAATCTTTCTAATTACATTTCCGTTGACAAGCAGTTTGTACGTTCAATTTTTAATGTGTTCTATCAATCCCGTTGGAAGGTTTCACCGACAGGTTGACAGATTTGAATAACTTCATCGTAGTTGTTGATGTCGTTGCTAATCGATTGACTTGGGGGCCGCCATGTTTAAGATCATGTGACTGACAGCACAAGGAAACCTCCTTGATACAAATGAGGTTACATGTGGTTGCGGAATCGACCGAGTTGTGACCAGTGTCTTCATGTCTGTCTGATAGAGAAAAGGCCTACAACTCCGTCGACGGATTTTTTAAACACTTTACCCCTTTACAAAACAGGTCCGTGTTTTACGACACTGTGGAAGAAGGCTATTGAAAACATTGGAAACCAAACGACAAAATTTTAGACAAGAAAGGGGCTGCAGAAAACAATTTGAACCATGCTCTGTGAAAAGGGGGCTTAATGCATCTGCGAAAAGTATCGACCCAGGTCAGCCTGCGCAGTCCGCGCAGGCTGGCCTGAGCCGAAACTTTTCGCTATTGGTCAATTTTCTGTATGTCCAAGGACCAGTCTACCTTATGATTAGGTCGATTGTTAAAAAAGTGGCTATTAAGGATCCATAATTATCTGAAGGCTTAATTGGTATAATGCACACTGATTAACAGCATTTTCTGCTTTTCCCGCAATATTTTCAAAAGCTTGAATCTTTAGATTCATTGAAACAAGCGATTGTTTGATGAAGGAATTCACAGTATTTTAAGTCAGATTGTCGTTATATATATTATTTCATCAATTTTCATAAAAAATGCTTACGTTCTGAACAAGTCTAAATAATTGTCATCTGGTTAAGATTTAAGCCGGATTTCGCTTTGAAAGTTTTTTTTTTTTTTTCTTTCTTTCTTTTTTTAACCTTAACAAAATTTACTTATTTTCATTCATGTGCAAAAATGTCTTCAAATTTAAAACATTGATAAAGATTAATGTAGAAAACACGGATAATTAGTAATTGTTTTCTTTTTTCTTTTGGGGGGTGGGGTATTATTAATTTTGCTTTGATATTTCCTATATCGTTACTAACGGTATAGCCGTTATTGTATGACATGGGGTAAATACATCTTTGAAGTTTGTGACTTTGAGTTCCATCGAAGGTAATCTTTCTTCAGCATTTTACCCAACTAGACGTAAACGGTTTCGTCCTCGTATTTTTTTCCTATACAAAATACAATGTATCAACTTTGTCCGCCCTGAAAAAAACTTTGGGTCAGAATCTGGATTAAAGCCCCTTTAATGCATTACTAAGAATCGAAATAAATGGTAAAATTGCACCTCAAAGCTTTCACCCGAAAACCTGATTATCTCCATATACAATTAATGATTAATGGTACAATTAGTAGAATACTGTACTTGTTACACCGTCCCTTTTACCCTTTCTCTAATAGTTCCGTGTTTTATATCCATGTGGAAGGATGATGTCTAAAACATCTACTGTGAAAAAAGTTGACTGTGCTAAAAGCGGGCAATTTACCCCTTCCGCACAAGGTTTCTCTACCGCTTTTTAAGACAAGTTACATCAAAAGAGCTTCTGAAAGAGCTTATTCAGTCTCTGCCATTACTTTGAATTTGGACAAGTCTGAAACTTATCGTCAGGTAAAGGGTTAAACATACCCATATGTTTATATATTGTTATCGACGTATAACACATTTGTACGCAAAAAAGCTCCAACAGGTAGCGGATATTATACAGAGCGGCATAGTTACACAGTGAAAGGAACTTCTTTTCGGGAAAGGACTAACATGTCCACGAAAGGAAGACTGTTTGCTATGAAATGTGGGGTTGATTCATAAAAGAAAGGTTTCTATATCACATCTGATATATTTCCATAACATCGATGAAATTCACACATTTTACTAGTTAAACCAATATTTCATAGCAAATAATCTTCCTTTCGAGGACGTGATCATCCTTTCGCAAATGGAACTTCCTTTCGCTGTTTAGCTATACGCATACAAAGCGAATGTTTCGACAAAGCGGTCCCCATTGCAAAGCTAGCTGCATCTTTGTCTTACAACAGCGAACAGTTGATGCTCCTGAGCGACTGTCTCTTTCCATCAGCGCCATTTCGATGAACGTGATTACTTTTCCAAGCGGAGGTAGAACGGACCGCGTCACAATGAAAAGTAGTCCCACAACACTTCATGCATTTACGTGTGCTCTGTTTGACCACTTAGCTTGTTGCAGGACATAATTGAGTTGAACTGTACTTATTTCATGAATGATGCAAGGTTGTCTTCCTTAATTTCCTTGGATTAATGTTCGGCCTAAAAGTGCTAAGCACGACTTAAAGGGGACAATTTAAATTTTCATAATCTCGCAAAACATCACAAATGAACATTTTAGACTCGTCCAATTTAAAAGTATTTGCAGACGACAACATATATGTGGCTCAAGCGGTGGTATTTATTTTTGAAAAATTTAGAAAACATTGTGGGAAAAGAAGAAAATGCTTGAGACCAATATTTTCTTCTTTTCCGTAAATGTTTTCGAAAGCTGTCTTTTTTACGGCTGGTAAACACGATGTTTGGTAATAAAGGTTTAAGTTAGGCTACAGTTAGGCCCAATGGCTCAGTCGGTTATGTACAGACTTTTTAACTCATAGGTCGCAGGTTCAACTCCAATCTTAGCTAAACTCTTTCCAAGGATAGATGACAGCTATAGCCACAGGATTACATCTTATTCACCGCTGAACGAAGTTTCGATGGAAAATCAGACAGAAAAATGAATTGCAAAGCACCGATAAAAAAGAAACACATGTAAAAAGCATGACTGGATGCACTGGTCACCACAGACTTCGAAAAGAATGTAGTGCGAATCCCAGGTATTCCTGTACTGTACATTCCCTTGTTTTAACTACCAAGAGAAGAAGGCTTTTGAAAACATGGTGACAATAAGAGAAAATGCAGGTAACCAGCTTTTTCTCCTTTTCTCACCAAGTTTTCTATCCTTTTTGAGTCAAATCCTATCATTTGGATCACATACAATTTGTCATCTGCAAATTCTTTCAATTTGGACATGTATAAAATCTTCCCATTTGGTAAAGATTCAAATAGAAATTACAGGAGAGCATGAATAGGTGCATTGGTAGTCGTGATATAACTGTAAAAAAATATTAAAAACGACGTTAAACAACATGCAAACAATCAAATAAAAAGCAAGGGAGTTAGCAATCGATTGTGGACACCCTTTATATATGAAGCGCCCAAACTAAGTAGAAACCTGTTTGGTTCCCCTGTTTTTTCCTCTAGTCAGACTTGAAGCACATACACACAACGTGATCAGCAACTCGAGTATGTTTTTGTTTGTTCATAGATAGTCTTTGATCTTATTATTATTATGATTGTTATGGACCAGTTTTTGCCCACTTCGTTCTAATCAGCATTTAACCCTTTAGCCCAGAATATTGTTGAATAAATAAAATACGATTTTCCTACGAATACAAACATTCACTTACTATCAAGTACCTCAAAAGACAACACGACAAGACGTGGAAATTTCTCTCTCTCTCTCTTTGTCACTCTCTTTCTCTTTTTTTTCTGCGTCTCTGTCCCTCCCATCTTTCTATCCTTCAGTCTCTGTCACTCCCTCACCGTCACTCTTTCTCTCTCAGTCTCTCTGTCCCTCTCTTTTTTTTTTCCTGTGTCTCTTTCTCTACCATCTGTCTGTCTGTCAGTCTCTGTCTCTGCTTCTCTTCCCATCTCTCTTCCTGGAGCATTGACGAGAAAAACCATGCAGCTATTACTTAATACAACGCAGACAAAGCAATCAAATTCAGACAGTATATCAACAACTTTCTCTCTCTCTCTCTGTGGCACATTGACGAGAACACAATACAAGTACAAGTTAAGACAATGCAAAGACAAAACAATCAAAGTCCGACATCTATCCGCGACTAACAGTCTATCACAAATGACGTAAATATGTTAATCCTTACAATTTACGAACCGGAAATAGAGTGCATTTGAAAAACATTGAGGGAAAAAGGAGAAAATGCTTAAACCAGCATTTTCTCCTTTTCCCATCTATGTTTTCTGTCCTTTCAAAGACAAAATCCACAATTTGAGAATCATTTTACATGTCGTCAGCAAACTCTGTCAATGTGTTCGGAACTAAAGTTTTATCTCCTGGTAAACAGTTGGTACCCCAATGATTGTCCTTACAGATAAATCTACCAACTAACTAATCATTTTCATCCAGCACTATGTTCGGGATTCCATTGTCTTAGTGAGGTGTGAAAACAGCGATAGGGGCATTTGGTTTACTTGTCAAGTCAACCAAATGAAGACAGAATTACAGGTTTTTTTTTTGTCGTTTTACATGTATTTACTACAGAAGCCAAAGAGGGTCATAACTTAACGGTCAAGTCAAAGAAAACGTGTTAAAGATTTCTACGGAAGCATAAAAGGGACACGAGGCTTACTTGTCAAGTCAACGAAATGAAACCAGATGAAAACGGATTTACAAATTTTTGGCGTTTCATTTACGAAAGAATCCAAAGAGGGTCATTAATTGCTTGTCAAATCAAAGAAATGATCATTTTTTTTACTCGAGTCAAAGAAATGAGAACTGATTTACAGCTTTTTTGACATTTTATTAACTACAGAAGCAAAAGAGAATCATAACATGTACTTTTCAGGTCAACGAGATTTATAGCTATGCGCATTTTATTCAGTATGAAAGCCAAAGCGCGACATAACTTACTTGTCAAGTCGACGAAAAAGAGCACAGTTTTACAGCATTCAGTTTTTTTTTTCTTCTTCTTCTTTTTTCTTCTATGGAAGCAAAATTGGGACATTTTATTCTTGTCAGGTCAATGAAATCAGCATTTTGGGCTTTTTAAACTTTGAAAGCAAAAGAATGGCATGACTACCCTTTTTTGCGCTTTTATGATTTTCAAGGTGTGTTCATTTCACTGGTTCAAAAAATTTACAATGAGACATGTAAATAATTGCATTATTCGAAAATATCACTTTGATAAAAAGCGTGGTTTGTCACGTCGGCGTTGAAAAATGACAAGTTATTGGAATAACAATAGACCAGTAATAACATCAACAAATAAGATGCAAAAACAGGAAAGGATCTAACAATATACGGGCACATAATCAGGCCACGTTGATTCTCGCCACATGTAAACATAACACAGCGAGAACAACAGCTTTGTCAGTATAATGGCGACTTTTTGCTCCCGTAAATTTGTCCTCGCGGGGTCACAATCGACGGCCAAAGGGGTATATGGCTTTTCAGGGTACATAATGGGTATTTGAAATTTTGAAGATTGTTACATTATCACACTAATGATTTATATTTGCTTTTCAGAAAGACGATATTGATAAAATCTTAGGCATTTAGTACATTTAAAAGTTTTGATTGGTTAGACCACGTGGTTTTAGCAAGAAGAACTAGCGTTACTATCTTAATCTGGAATTGACTAAGAAGCCCCAAGAATACCTTACTTTTATATTTTCATAGTTTTTCCTCTCTTTAATTAATAACTGCTTTGTATAAAGGCAAAGCAACACATTCATTTTTGTTTACTTTAATAGCGTTTCCTAAAGCTTTGGGAAGTTTGGTTGGTCATACACTCAAACACCCAGGAAGGTAAATTGTTGTAAAATATGTATTTATACATTAAACCACACAAGTTTTCAAAACTTATCTATCTTGCTTTCATGTGGCATCAATTTTTATGAATCTGTTAATTTATATTGCAGTTACTCCACTTACAATCTTAGTTTTAAGATCTTCACTGGCGGTCGTCACCTGTTACATGCGCGTTTCATGTGTACACTCGTGAATGGGGGGTATCTCGCACCGAAATTCTCTTTGAAGAGAGCACTAAATACAGAAGATTATATCTCATTCACAAAGCAGTTTAGAGCTTTATAACAGATCTGTGCAGCAGTTGCAATTAGTAAACATCAGTCTCCATCTAAACGTTTTTTTGTTGTTTTGAAATCAAAAGTGGCAGTATACTGCACATGATTAAAGAAATGCTGTAATATTCCAAGTCTGTTAACCCGTTAAAACTCGTCCTGTTTTCCAAGACTACCATCAAATTCTAAAACTGATAAAAAATGTATATATATATATTTAAATGTGAAGGAAAATTTGTGTATTTCAATGCCATGGAAAACATTGTGGATAAAAAAATAAAAACAACTTGTAACAAGAAATTTGCTTTTTTTTCTCCGATTTCATAACCAGAATCCTTATTTACCAACCATTCTTAAGAATATTCTGAGTGTTATTCTTTGAGATTTTTTTTAAATTTGAAAGAAACACAATTTCCGATTGGCTAAATCACATGGTTTAGCTAATCAGAAGTTTTGTTACTTTCAAATTTAGAAAATTCTAGAGAATGAGACTAAGAATGACTTTAGGAATGGTTGGAAAATGTGGACCAGGTCTCTTGCATCTATATAAAAGTCGTCTTGTACAGTGTCAGACTAAATCCTAGTAATAGAAAGTTTTATGCACACGTTTGTCTAAAGTTGAAAAAAAAAAAACATCCTCATCGAGTTTTTTTGCGATTTACGTATATTTGGAAGATAATAACTTACCGATGGTTGTCATGACGGTGATGGCGTACAACAAGGAACTTGGAAACGACCACTGTTCGGGCTCGCTTGTACTGTCTTTACCGTCCCAACCCGCCTCTTTTGTCTCACGATATATTTTCAGAGAATAGTTCATTAATATCGATTCCACTTGTTTTCTAAATTCCTTTGCACTTCGTTTGGTGAACTTATTTTCAAAGGCTAAACTATATATTTGGTTTGTATAATTTGTTCGCACTTTCTGCATTTCTTTCTTTTTCGCTAATTCCTGTGTTCCTTCTAACTGCTTGAATATAAATCCACCTGCAATACAATAAGCCACCACTAATGAACACAAACCTATGTGTGAAAACAAGAATGCAATTAATTTCTTGCAACAACTTATCACCTTTTTCTGCCTTTGTCTAACTTTGCTGTCTCTTCTTCCGGTAAGTCGAGTGTTTCTCTGTCTTTGTTTGATAAGCTCTTCCTCAGATAGATGCTGTTCGTTTAAATACGAATCAAAATGGATCGTTTTCTCGTGAACTATATTTGCAATCTCATTATCTAGATCGTCTTCAATTAATGCTGTCTCTGGTGGAGGATCACTTATCTTATTCAGTCCAACATTGATTTCGTTTTCGTACACTACACTAGCTCTATTTTTATCACCCGATTCAGATATTTCATTTGACTGCTCCTTCTCTTCCGTTTCATTTTCGTCGACTTTGGCAGTATCTTGTGTATTTGATTTGTCGCCGACATCAGCTTCTCCTTGTTCTTTTGCTTGTTTTGCCTTTTTAAATCGCTTGACCTTCGCTCTGAGAGAAACAATAGCTGACAAAGAAAGCTTTGGTTGTGATTTTCTATCTTTCATCTTTGGTACTTCTGTTTCTATATTCCATATGGCATCTTTGGCTGAGCGTCGACAAAACACAGAATCTGGTATGTCAAGATTTAACGGCTCGATCTTATTGTGTTTTAATGATGCAACTTCTTCCACAGAATGTGAACGTTTTAATGAATCCTGTTTAACAAGAGACGGTTTCCTTGTAGCCCTGGATAATTCAGGACTGTCTAGGATATTACTTAAAGAGGCAGCTCGACCAACTTTGACGATTGCTTCATGAATGGACCTTGTCTTGGGCACACTGTGTCGTGTTCGACGGAAAACACTCTTTCTTTTACTTGCTTTTACGGTCGACTGTTTCTGAATACTTTCATTTACCTCAGTAATTCTGTCGTTTTCTAAACGTTTAACTTTGGTTTCAGTAATTTCACCAACATTACAACTATCTACATCAAGATCAGATATGCTTCTGCGGTTTTTTGATTTTGACTTTCGCCTTTCCTTTTTGTTCTTTAGTTGTTTTGTTTCTTTCTCCGAGGATTCCGGTTCGTGACTTGCGTTTGCATTACTGTCCACGCCCTTTTCTTCACTTTTGCTCTTTCTTTTCTTTGTCTTTTTGTTCTCTTTTTTGGCTTTTAATTTTTTATCTATTTGCACAGTATTGTTTTCACTTTGAAAATCAGTAATTTCCGTTTTGACTTCTTTAGCGCTACTTTCTGAAGAATGTCTTGAGTCAGGCTTTACGCTTACTTTCTCGATATATGGTTTTTCTGGTGTACTTAATTCACTTATCGGTTCATAATTTTCCTCTCCGACTGTTTTCTGGTCTGATTTTATTGAGATTTCGTCAATGTTAGTTTCAAAAACATCGTCTTGAGTGAGAATATCCTCAACAGTTTGTAAACTAATCGGTTCAGTTTCGCTAATAAAACTCTCTTTAACTGAAGCACCACTGTTTTTCCAGTCAGTTAACGATTCATCCTGATTGTGATTTTCAACTTGAAATGGAGTGCTGTTGGTTATGCTATCTAGCGGTACAGCAGAATAACTGTCGTTTGAAAATTCTTTAAGATGTGACTCGGTTTGTACTTTGTCCATTGCCTTTCTGATTTTATTTGCTATGTCAGCTAAACCTGTGTTCACTCCATATTTATCACTTTCGTTCCCTTCGTTCTTTTCGATTTCCTTGACATAACCATTGTCTATTGGTACTGTCTGAAATACTGGTAATGGTTTTGGAAGCTGATCGTTTACCGCTTTAACATTGCTTGAATGAAAATTTGTCTCTGGTGGATCAATAACAGCAAACGCTTTTGCAGTTTCCCCATCACTTAAGTTTGACTCTGAAACAATGGACTGACTTGATAGCTTTCTTTTATCCTTTTCACTGCTGTTACTAAACTTACGTTGATATTTCTGGGGCGGTTTTTCTAAAAAGGTTTGTTGTTTTAACGGTATGATACCTGATTCTATAGTTTTACTTTCTTTGTCAGATCTGCTTGGAGAAATATTTTTCCTAGATCCTTTGGTAAACCTTCTTGGCGATACATAATTAGACCTACTCTTTCCCTTGCCTTTGGTAGACTCCTTCTCACTTTTGTTGGAGTTTTTCGAATCTGTTCCAGTAGCTGATGGTTTTACTGGTCGGAATCTTGAAGTTGGGGACGTGTGAAGATTTGTTTTACTGCCTGCTTGGACAGACTCCTCCGCCATTACTTCTTCATATGTTGGAGGAGTTACTTTATTGTCGTCCTTTAGCTCGGACACTTGACCATATGGAACATAGTCAGGGTCGGGGAGCAATTGGTGAGCATGGCGATCTTCTGAAATGACCAGAGGGTCAGTTGACAAATTGCCTATTGATGTTGAACGAGGTGGGCGCGTTTCTCGTAACTCAAGGAATTTAGCAAATGATTCTCGGCGCTGTCTTTCGTGCTCGGCAAATGGAGATGTGGAATATGGTGATGGGTCCCGGCTGGAATGAGAAGAATGAATTTCCGCTGTGTGTATTTGGTTATTATACGGGGATTTAGGCTCAATGGATTTTGTTGGTATATTGACACTGTTTTTATTGATAATATATTTCCGTTTATCTAGGGGCTGAAAGTTATCTTTATTATGACGTTCATTTGCTCGGGTATCCCCAACAGCTACACGCCCTTCTGAATGACCGCGTTTTTTCCCTGATTTGTTGAGGGTCATGACCTTTAAATTATCATCAACACTATTATTTCTATTATCAAGATCACTCTGTATTTCATCGGGAATGTGGGGTAGTGATGTTGATAGAGATTTTTCACTGGATATTTCCATTGGTTGCTCATAATTCATAATTCTTTTTTCCAAGTTGTTAATAGCTTTGCGGTTTGGCGACCGTCCCCGCGTCCGACTTTCAGCTAATGCCTCTCGCACAGTCATTCTGCGAAGATGATCACGCGGTTCAGTTCTAGGATTGTATGCTGCTGCGTCTTCATGTTCTGCAGCAAGACTAAAAGTTTCTTTAGATTTTGAACGGTCAGAACTCTTTGACATAGGTCGTCTCTCCCGGTCTCGAGACCGTCTAAACAACGACGACAGTGACCGTCTTCTTTGTGAAGAACTCCGGCTTGTATCCCGGCTTCCATCTTCCTGAACTTCTATCCCTTCTGGCTTAATAGATTCTTCCTTTCTTTGTGGTTCTGGTGTTTTGGGTGAACTGGAATCCTTTTTTCTCTTCGGTTTTCTTTTCATTTCCCTCCTTTTCTTGCTTCTTTTCGGCACAAGATTTTATAGAGTTTTGGTTCTTTTGATGTTGTCGGAGTTGTACTTTCTTTGATGATGTGAGTCCATGTAGAGCATCTGCAGTTTCAGTAAATCCTGAAAAGTAAAAAAATAACGAAATACAGGTAATAGATATGAACATGTTGTTTGCATTTTCACTCCTACGTCATTTATCTCTTTACCACACTTCAATATTTCAGACTGATCCAAATTGAAAGCATTTGCAGACGACAAATTAAATGTGGTTCAAATGACTGGACTTGTGTCTGAAAGGTTAGAAAACATTGTGGGAAGAAGAGAAGATACTGGTTACTAACATTTTCCCGAGTTTTAACGACCTTGAAGAAGAAGGTTTTTGATAACATTGTGTGAAAAGGAGAAAATGCTGGTTACCAGCATTTTCTCCTTTTCACACAATGTTTTCTACTCTTCCAGAGACATATTTTAGTTTTTAAGTAACATTCAATTTGTCGTCTGCAAATGCTTTCAATTTGGACAAGTCCAAAATTTTGTCGTTTGATAAAGGGTTATCGAACCTGCAGCAGACGGCTTTTTAAAATATTGTTGGAAAGAAAGTAAACACTGATAATGTTTTTTATTTATTTATCTAATTGAAACAATGAACAGAAATACATTCTATTTTTAACCAATGATTTTTTGTTTAATTTGATTCTCTTAATATTTTGTTAATTTAGGCAGCTCTGAGTTTTTTTTTTTTTTAATTTCATCTGAAGGGGGGGGGGGGGGGGGAATAATTCCTAACTTCCTTTGTAATGAAAATATGTTGTTTATTTACTGACAAGTGAAAATTTAAAGGAAAACTAAATTGAAAATGTGGTTCGTTTAAGTTTATATAATTGTTTCAAATTAAACTGATATAAAAATTTAAATTCTTGAAGATGCCATTAAAACAAACAAAGCGGTTGTCAAGACACCCTTGCGTTGCCCTAGAGATGGGCGTAACGAGGGTCTGTATTCACAAACCATTCTCAAGAATTTTCTAAATTTGAAAATGACGCAACTTATTGGCTAAACCAATTACGTATGCTGTGGTAAAAGATTTGCTAAAAGAGTGACTTCTTTCGGTAACTAAATTTATGCGTCCAACGCATTTCGACGGCAACTGGAAAATGTCCATGGAATAACAAGAATTCGTGAAATTTTGTAATGAAAACAAGAATTATTCTTGAAGTCATGACTGTGCAATTATTCTGACACAATTTGGACCCAAAACCTTGAGTTGGTTCAAAATTAATAGTTTTGTGGGCTGGTTTTCGTGAAGGTATGTTAAAGGCTCAGTAGCTGCCAAAAGCAAAAGATGCAGATTTTAAAATGCATTTAAAGTTAAACATACAATTTAAAAGTATGGAAATTATTGTGAAGACGCAAGTCTGTTGTTGTGCAGTAAGCAAAAGATAGAGCAACTTGGCAATATTTGACCTATTTTTAAAATTCATTTTTCTGCCAGCGACTAACACTTGGACCGACCATACAATAGCAGATCGTGATCTTCACAAAAATTTCCGTACTTTTAAATGGTATGATTTAGATTTGAATGCGTTTTTCACATCTGCATTGTTTACTTTTGGTTGCAACCGGGTCTTTAACCCTTTACCTAACGAAAACAATTTAGACTCGTCCAAATTGAAAGCAAATTAAATGTGGTTCAAATGACTGGATTTTTCTGTGAAAGGTTAGAAAACATTGTGGGAAAAGGAGAAAATGCTGGTTACCAGCATTTTCTCCTTTTCCCACAATGTTTTCAAAAGCTTTCTTTCTCGAGATTGTGTGGTAATGAGTTATTATACGAGAATTTCGCGTTTTGTCTAATTATTTCATACACGTAAAATCTCCAAACAAAGCGTATAATTCAATTACTGCCAGTTCTATTTATATTTTATCTAGAAACGAGATGGATATTTTTGTCCTACGCTTTCATTGCTAATGATGACTGCAATAGCTTTTCGGACTGTGTAGATCAAGATCAGACTGCACAGAACGTGCAGTCTGATCTTGGGTCTACACCATCCGCTACCTGACGCCTAAGTATGACCAAAAATCATCTTATAATTTGCAGTAGGAAATCAACTGTTAGATTTAGGAAAAGTCGAAATTATTTAGTCCGGTACGAAAGAGAGTTAAACCCCCGAAAAGTACAACAACAGCTTGAAAGAAATAGAACTTAATGGTGGCATCTTCATGATCTTGTCAATTTATTTATGGCATCAGAGACTAGAAATGAAAAAAGAAAAAAAAACTGACAATCTCACGAGAAATTATCTTTTTACCATTAGTAAATTATCTCGATCCAATGAGATACGTATGTCTCCAAAACGAGGAACTAGTATTACCTCTTACCGACAAGATATAATTTCGAGTCCGCAAGTGATTTATCTTGTTCATATTCATGTGTGAGTATCCCGTTCCCACGAGTCAGTTATATCGTTTCTTCCAGTTAATTTCTCGTTCCCACGAGTCAATTACCTCGTTTTTGCAAGTATAGTAATCTCGTTCCCACGAGTCAATTAGCTCGTTTCTGCGAGTCAAGTATTCTCGTCCCTACGAGTCGTTTACCTCGTTCCCACGAGTCAGTTATCTCGATCCTACCTATTAATTATCTCGTTCCTACAAATCAGTTATCTCGTTTCTGCGAGTCAAGTATCTCGTTCTCACAAATCAAGTATCTCGTTTCTTCAAGCCAATCATCTTATTCCTACGTTCCAACGATTCAATCTCGTTCCTACAAGTCAGTTAACTTTTCGATCCCATGAGTAAAGTACCGGTATCTCAGTCATCCTATTTCTGCGAATCAAGTATTTCATACCTTAAGTCAATCATCTCGATCCGACGAGTAAAGTATCTTCATTCCTATCAGCCAGTAATCATGTTACTACGAGTGAAGCACTCGTTACCATGAGACAAGCACTCGTTCCCAAGAGTCAATTTCGTTCCCTGTGGGTCCGTGATTATTATACGATTATATCGTATTATGGTGTTGACGAAATGGGTATCTAGTTGGAATGAAACATGAAATCATTTCTTGAGCACGAAATATCTATCTATCTATCTACCTATCTGTCTATCTACCTCTCTCTCTCTCTCTCTCTCTCTTTCTCTCTCTCTGTCTCTCTCTCTCTCTGTCTCTCTCTCTGTCTTTCTTTCTGTCTGTCTGTCTTTCAGTCTCTCTCTCTCTGTCTCTCTCTCATGATACATCTACCTGTGTCTCTTCATACCCTGCAACCTGCAATATGACAATTTACTTCTAATTAAGTAACATTAACGCAAGGAAATGCGCTCGCTGCATGAAGATGAGTGCAAGTTTTGATAAAGAGCCTCTAATGCTTGTGATTCTATTTTTAGCAACGAGGCGTTTAGTTTTGTTTCGGGCTTTGAGAATAATGACAAAAACATATATTGCTTAGATCTTTGCCAAACACCTGTCA
The DNA here is from genome assembly GCA_946811185.2 of Hippopus hippopus. Taxonomy (NCBI): domain Eukaryota; kingdom Metazoa; phylum Mollusca; class Bivalvia; order Cardiida; family Cardiidae; genus Hippopus; species Hippopus hippopus. Next base: position 4,333,832 of record OX328109.1, read on the forward strand.
TTCTGCGTGCGTTTTTATTTTCCCTCTGCTTCACTTCCCATCAAAATGAACTTGTCCAAAACCGTATAAAAGATCTGTATTATCATTCGATGGGTGGACATCTAGATCTACTCACGTTCTATTAACTAAATTAAACTGCTGTCAATAGGCTCTAAAGGTGTTTTATTCCTTTTTTGCCTGCACTATAATCACTTTTACTCTAAGCCTGCTAAACCAGTTGAATGAAACTTTTCAATCCTATAGTAATAGCCTTAAGACTGTTATTTCAAAATCATTTATTTGTCGGGAGGGGGGGAGGATATATCCTTATCGGACAGTGCAGATCAAAGATCAGACTGCACGTTCCGTGCAGTCTGATCTTGATCTACACTGTCCGCAAAAAGGTCCTTGAGTCACGCTTAGCAGCCCAAGGGGATGAAGATCATTTCTAATGCATATAGGAATAAAGTGAGCGAACATTAATCTCATAGAGAGAGAATAATGTTCTCACAGCCAGAAGAGCTTGTGTTCATTAAACAGTAGATGAAATGAGACTAATCTGATTTACAATGAAATTTGTATCAAAATGTTTGTTTTCTGTTCCCGAGCCCCGGTTGCGCAATCGGTAGAGTACAGGATTTGAGAACAAGGGGTCGTTGGATGGAGTCCCAGGCTCGGCCAATTTCTTGTATCAAAATGTTTGTTTTTGTTCCCAAGCCCCGGTTGGGCAATCAGTAGCAAACAGGATTTGAGAACAAGGGGTGGCTGGTTCGAATCGCAGGTTCGGCCACTTTCTTGTATCAAATTGTTTGTTTTCTGTTCCCGAGCCCCGGTTGGGCAATCGGTAGCGTACAGCATCTGAGAACACGGTGTAAGCCCAGGCTCGGGTTTTTTCTAATATCATAGTGTTTGTTTTCTGTTACCAACAATTCTTAAGAAAAGTTTTAATCATTATATCTGAGATTTTATAAATATGAAAGAATAAGTAACGCAACTTTTGATTGGCTAAAGATTGGCTAAACCTAATGGTTTAGCCAATCCGAAATTGTGTTACTTTCAAATTTAGAAAATTTCCGGAATATAGGAGTAAAAATGTTCTTAAAAATGGTTGGTGGATACGAATCCTGGTAGCGCAGTCGGTAGCGTACAGGATTTGAGAACAGCTGGTCTCTGTTTCGTAATCCCAGCTAGGCTACTTTCTTTCCGAGGATTGATGGTAGTCGTCGCGGCAGGATTAATTCCTCTCTCACCGTTGATCAAAGTTTCGAGGATGGCTATGTGGGAAAGCAGCCAGTGGCTTGGGAGGAATAATGTGCGAAGTACTGGTAACAGAAACTCCAGGAAAGCATGGATAGGTGCATTTTATTTTTAAACAGTTTCTTTTACCAATTTCTTTTAAGTTTAGAAGCATTAATTGCCAATTTCCTTTTGAAAAACTATAAACTAAACACTGATAGCGCAGACATCGGTCCTGTAAATTCGACCATTAGGAAAGTACTTAATTAATGCTAATTTAATTCATTAACGACCGGAAGTTGTCGTCCATTTTGGATTTTATATCGGCCAAGTCATATTGGCCTCGTTTAGTTCGATATTGGTCCATTTTTTCTCGGATTGGCCGAGTTCGCTGATATTATCCGAGTTTGTCATTTTTGTATTGAGTTAACCATTTTCGTTATATAAATGCAAATTACACTGTTTGTTTGATAATGATAAAAAATAGAAACTGTCTTTAGAAATGCCATTTCTCAATTTCAGGATGACACGGAAGATGGTCACATCTTTTTTCACTTGACTCTAATCTTTGAATTGCCGGCGTAAATCTATTAAACAATATTTCTTTGATAATTCTTGATAATTGATGACATTGGTACATGCTATAGCCATTATCTTGACCTGGGAACCATCAGTCTCAACATCAAACAGGTTCCTTCTAAATATCTGCACCAAATTTGAAAGTCCTACTGTTTGTCTGGACAAGGTATGGTAGGCTGACGGACTGACCGAATGACAGTAAGGCATTAAGTTTAACCTCCTCTCCTGCAAAGGGACATAACATACATGTATGAGCCATGCACTGTGAGAAGGGTGAATCAATGCATCTGCAAAAAGTATCGACCCAGGTCAGCCTGCGCGGACTGCGCAGGCTGACCTGGGTCAACACTTTTTGCTTTTTGTCAATTTTCTGCATGTCAAGGGACCGTTCTACCTCATGATTCAGTCGATTGTTAGAATAAACGGGTTTTATGGTTTCATAATTATGTGATGACTTGCTTGGTATAATGGATCATGGAGGTGCCTCAAACCCCCTCAAACTGTTTTGCTAGAGAACACCTCATAATGTACATGTAACAGAACTAAATAACGAAAGTGGACAAACGTATAATTTGAAATACGGCACAAATGTTCCTATGATTGTATAATATAAATGTTCAGCAGTGATTGCCTAGAGTGGTTCCTAAATGCCACATAGAAGAAATAGTTCCCGAACGTTCCGAAGCATTCCAAATGTCTCAGAACACGTGGTATCGATAACTGCGCGCCTGGAACCAATTCAGAATGGCGATAACAATTACACGTAGTAATTAGTGATGTTCGTCGTCGAATAATATTGTTGCGCATAGACGCTAATATAGACTAATATGTTTGTTTATTGTGATAGTGGTATAATAAACGGAGCTTCCAAAGTAATCATTTGTTTATTTTGCGATCGGTGATCCAATGAAACTGTTCATTTAATTACGGCTGGAATATTTACACTAGTCTGGTGGCATAGGTTAATCCTAGTTCGTTTTTTTCATAAGACTAGGCTCATTCACCGTACACCCGGGAGACCAAGGTTTGATTCTTATGAAGAAGCAACTTACAGCCGGAGCCTCAAACTAGGGCACATGTTCCACTTACCTATATCTTTCCTTTAACCGTCAGGTTGGGGTTCTGCAGTATCTTACCCAAGGACACTCCCACGCGACCTGTGACACCAGTGAGGATTAAACCAGGACTCATCATAGCAAATTTAATACCTCAATTACCGAAGTACCTCTCCAGCAAAAAATTACACAGTGGTTCACCCAAGAAGGAAAAGAATACAGAAAATTACTACATGTACCTCGAACTCCGGTTAGGTCGAACATTAAAGAGTAAAAACTCATTAATCCGAATTTCTATTAATCTATAATCTCAACGTAAAAGGTACCTCATTACTGAGTAATACATACAAACCCTTCACCTAACAAAGCCCTTGTTTCAACGACCCTGAGGAATAAGGCAACTGAAAACATTGTAGAAAACGAAGAAACATTTCTGGTAACCAATATTTCCTTTTTTCTTTTAATCCCCCCCCCCCACACACACACACACTTGTCTAAGAGAAATCCAACCAACTGTACAACATTTTGTTGTCTACAAATGCTTTCATTTATTCACTATAAAAACTGTTACATTTGCAACAAGAAATTCCTTCATCTCTCAACCATACCCTTTACCTAACGACAAAATTTTAGACTCGTCGATATTGAAAGCATTCGCAGACAACATAATTATTTCTAAATGTTGCTCCAGTCAAGAGACTCGTATTTCAAAAAAGATAGAGAACTTAATGGGAAAAGGAGAACATGCTGGTACCAGCATTTTCTCCTTTTCCCACAAGGTTTCCAGCATTTTCTCCTTTTCCCACAAAGTTTTTCAAATGCGTTCTTCCTCAGTGTCGTTCAAACACGGGAACGATTGATAGACATTAATCTCTAACCCGAAAGCATAATAACTACCTTAAATCGCCCACTTATTTTAAACTCGAAATAAAAAGAAAATTCTCGACCGTTTGTTTCTTTTTTTTAAACAAGCATTTTTTTTCCTTTTTCCACAAAGTTTTCAAATACCTTCTCCCTCAGGGTCGTTCGATTAAGGGGACGTTTAATGTAAGATTAGTTTCTTATCGAAAAACATAATCATCATCTTCAATCGCCCACCCATTTGAAACTGGAAGAAAACAAAAATTCTCGACAGTTTCTTTCGTTTTTAACAGCATTTTCTCCTTTTCCCAGACAGGTTTCAAATACCTTCTTCTTTCACTTGGTCGTTCAGACGCGGGAACGTTTGTTGAAGGATTAATCCCATGTCCAAAAGCATAATCATTATCTTCAAACGCCCAGCAATTTGGAACTAGAAGACAAAAGAAAATTCTCGACCTTTCGTTTCATTTTTTACCGGCATTTTCTCCTTTTCCCGCTAAGTTTTCAGTTGCCTTCTTCCTCAGGGTCGTTTAAAGAAGGGGACGTTTGGTGACGAATTAATCTCTAACTCGAAAGCATTTTCTTCCATCGACCACTTATTTGAAACTCGAAGAAAGAAGAAAATTTACTAGCTATCTCTTTTTCCCAAAAGTTTTCAAATGCCTTATTCCACAAGTTCGTTCAAACACGGGGACTTTTGATAAAGAATTAATCTCTAACCCAAAAGCATAATCATTACGTTCAATAGTCCACTTATTTGAAACTCGAAATAAAAAGAAAGTTCTAGACCGTTTGTTTCGTTTTTATGGTTACTTTTGACCCAATTATTTGTTGTGTTAATCAAAACATTATGTGAAATAATTAGCGGATCGTTAGCGTTAAAGGGGGGTATTCACATTTTTTGCCAATAACAAAACCTTTTCCAGTTCCTCTCACGCCGTTTATCTTTTTCGGCGTATGTGCTGGCTTTTGACCTATTTTTTGGTATTCGATAGAAAGTTGTGATTGGTCAAGAATGCAGACATGTTTATTGTAAGGGCTCCTGCCTATTTGATGGCAAATATTAGCCATCTTTCTTTTTTTTTTGTTAAAGATATTTCTTGTTTAAAGATATTTCTTGTCTCTGATGAGAGAGGGCAGTCGGCCCTATGGATTTGAATTCTAGAGATGAACCCTACATTTTATACAATTCTGTGAAAGCACTTGACTTTAGTCCAGAGAAATAAGTCGCTTTTGTAATGTAGAATTATTACACAAAAATGAATAAGGAAATAGTTGAGCCATGCTCTGACAAAAGGGGGCTTAATGCATCTCCGTGATCCATGGTACCAAGCAAGCCATCACATACTTAGGGATCCATGATATCCAGTTTTTTAAATAACCAACTTAATCATGAAATAAAGTGGTCCTTGGGCATACAGAAAATTTACAAATAGCGAAAAGTGTCGGCCCAGGTCAGCCTGCGCGGACTGCGCAGGCTGACCTGGGTCGATACTTTTCGCAGATGCATTAAGCCCCCTTTTCACAGAGCATGGCTCAATTTCTTTTTTTCTTTTTTACATAACAATATCCAACTACCCCCCACTAAGTTATGTTGTTCTTTTTTTTCTCATGCGCATAGTTGGAGAGAGGAGATTCTCCTAACAATGTTTTTTTTTTACTTTTGTGAGTTAAAAACCTTTTACCATGCAATCGGGTGTTTTAAAGACTCTGAAGAAAAAGGCTTTTGAAAATATTTTCGGACAAGGAGAAAATGCCGATAACCAGCATTTTCTCCTTTTCCTACAATGTTTTCTTACCTTCTAGGGATGCCGTAGAGTAAATTCTTGTAAGCCAAGACCGCTAGATCTGCCAGTAACATACAGACAGGCTGAACGCTTTCAACGCCAAACATAATAAACTCGACCTCTTTCGACCGCCTAAAATTGAATCCACTGAAACTCAGTAAGACTTTTTGTTATAGATCTATAAGCTTGAATTAACAAGCGGACGATATAGATCCAAGACCAGACTGTACGGTCTGTGCAGTCTGATCTTAATTTATGCCGTTCGCAAAAGTTCCTGTTTTCGTATTTGGTACTGAAAGAGTTAAAACTCAGTTGATATCTGGTTCGAATCCCCTGCTCGGCCAATTTTTTCCGAGGATTGACAATTGATACTTATGGCGACAGGACTAATCCTCTCTCACCACTGGAGGTACGAGCTCGTAGTTTAATTGATGTCTACAGTTGAAAAGCGGTCAGCGGCTTGGAAAAAAAGTTGTGTGAAGAACTGATAAAAGAAACGCTAGGCCAAAGCATGGATAGGTGCACTGGGCAGCCGCGACATAGCTATACTAATGTTGAAAACGACGTGAAACCCCCAACAAACAAAGCTCTTGTAACACGGTTTCTTTCCCATATCAAGCCTATAGCTTGAGGCAAATTTTATTTGTCGTCCTCAAGTTCTCAATCTCTAAAACGTCCTGACGTGTCTTCAATTCAGACAAATCAATTTTAAAAAAAAGGTTAAATGTTACTTAAATGACGAGATTAGTCTTTGAAAGGAGAGAAAACATTGTGGGAAAAGGAGAAAAATGCTGGTAACCAGCATTTTCTCCTTTTCCCACAATGTTTTCAAAAGCCCTATTTCCCCCCTCAGGGTCGTTAAAACATGGGATTGTTTGGTGATTACTTAATAAGAGAAAAAAAAAACAAGACAAATCACTTGAAAATGTTGAAACATAACAGAAACAGAGCAATAAAACCGAAATAAATTGGTTGAAACACTCTACAGTGTTTTCATATCAACCCTTTCGCTGCTAAGCGCAACTCACCGACCTTTTGCGGACAGTGTAGATCAAGATCAGACTGCACAAAACGTGCAGTCTGATCTTGGTTCTACACTGTCCGATAAGGTGATATCTTTCCCCCCCCCCCAAAAAAAGCCTTAAGAATAGGAAAATTTGGGAGTTTCACTATCGGCTTGAAAGTTTCATTTCACTTATTTAGCAGTATAAAAGTTAAGAGTTAGAAACTGAAAGTTTCTCTGATCATATATACAATTTAGACAACGTGCACTTTACCCGCAATGTGCGACTTATGGCGCTTTTGCGTGTAGTATAGATCAAGATCGGACTGCACAGAACGTGCGGTCAGGTCTTGGATTTACATTGTGTGAAATAAAGAGAGTTTTCTGGCAAAAGAACTTTGAAATCGCTACATTTTGGTCTTTAACTATCAGCTGATTTATCTTATTTTATATATCTTGGGTATACACATGGAAATTGAAGGAAAAAAAAACTGATATTTCCAAACAACATTCGAGTGTTGTTTCTTAAAGCAAGAAAATCTAAATAAAAATCAGACATTGTAGATCAAAGATCAGTTTTCATATTCTGTTTAGTCTGATCTTGGTCTATATTGTCCGCAAAACAACTTTAGCTTTGTAATGCGTTTTTAGGGACAACGGTTTCTTAAACGAGTCACTTATTGTAAATTTGTAAATACATAAAAAAAATCAAAGCACCTAAGGACAGGTTACCCTAATGGGATTCTTGTAACATCGCCTTTCATCGCCGAAAAAACGTACGGATTCGGCTAGGACCCGGGTAATCCGTAATCGATCGGCCGATACACGCTGGTTCCCCGGGTTGAGTACGGATTACCCGAGTCTTAGCCGAATCCGTACGAGTTTGGCGATGAAAGGCGATGTTACACGAATCCAATTAGGGCGCCCTATCCTTAAGTGCAGCGAAACCGCTTGTACTTGGGCCATTCGAAACATACGTAGACACTTTGATATTTACAATTACATGTAGGCTCAATGGGAATTTATAAAAATTGTTATAGATAAGGTACAACTTAATTCCAGTCCATTAATTAACATGGTTATGATATCCTTACATTTTACTCAAAACTATGGCTGTTATAGCAAGGGAAGTTTAGACACACGTCGCAACCCACAGAATTTTGGCATCCGATTTTCACATTGCATGACTGAGCTCATATCTACACATGTACAGTGGCAAACGTTGTAAAACTGCACATACATTTAGCATGATCTCGTACATCAGTCTTGATCGTTTTCGGCGACTTTTATGACATGCTGGTAGAGAACATACTAATTTATCGATCATTAGACAAACCAGGTGGAATCTCTCTCTCTCTCTCTCTCTCTCTCTCTCTCTCTCTCTCTCATCATTATCATTCTATTGATCAAGTAATTTCGTTTTGTTCGAGTAATAGGTTCGAGATCTGCGGTACTAGCCCGAGGCCGATAGCCAAGGCAAACAGACGGAGAGGAACAGCAAAAACAACTACAATACCATCTGCATGGAAAGTCTTAACTCATGAGCTGCAAAGCGCGACTAAATGACCTTTTGCGGACAGTGTACATTGTACAAGGTCAGACTGCACAGAATGTGCAGTCTGATATTGGATCAACCCGTGAATGTCCAGTAAGGAGATATTTTTCTCCAAAAAAATAAGTTTGAAATATCAACCTTTGATTTTTAACTAACGGTTTGAAGGTTTCATTTAGCTTATTAAACAGGTTATGGGTGAACTCTTTACCAGACCACAAAACCATAATCGTAGAAAAAAAATGCAAATAACTAGATATTATTCGAATGATGTAATCTGATCAAATAGGAGTAGAAAAGACATTGTGGTAAAAGGAGAAAAAAGGAAAAAATGCTGGTAACCAGCATTTCTTCTTTTCCCACAATGTTTTCAATAACCTTTCTCAACAAGGTTGTAAAAACACGTGATTCTTTTGGTTAACTCTTTACCAAACGACAGAAATCTTGGCTCACCCAAATTCAAAGCATTTTGCAGACGACAAAATAAATGTAGCTCAAATAACGATTTCTGTCTTGGATAGGGTAGGAAACATTGCGGGAAAAGGAGAAAATGCTGGTTACCAGCATTTTCTCTTTTTCCCACAATGTTTTCAAAAGCCTTTCTCCTCATGATCTTTAAAACACTGGATTGTTTGGTAAAGAGTTTAATACCAAGACGAAGGCGTTACCTTGCAGACTAAGTTATAGTCTTATAATATTAATGTCGTCTGGATCGTGTAGAACCCGCTATAAATGAGACAGACATTTATATTATTTTCTGTTAGATTGCTTGTTTGTATGGCAGCGATCTTTTTCTCCAGTTTGACGTTATCTCTTTGCATTCGGTGGGTGGGTAGGACTGTTTCGTAAAACTTTAACAATTTGTTTTTGTACTGAAAGCAAAAAAAAGGAAATTCAAAAGAAAATCTCTTTCTCTCTCTGTCTCTCTGTCTCGATCTCTCCCTCTCTCTCTTTGTGTCTCTATCTGTCTGTCTGTCTGTCTGCCTGCCTCTCTCTCTCTCTCTTTCATTTTCTACCTCCCTTTACCTCTATCTCTCTATCTCTATCCCTCAGCTAAATATCCATATAAATTTTTCAAGTCCATAAAAGATACATGTTTGAAAATCTGGCATTTCTACCATATTTACATATTCTAACAAACTGCGATGCAACATTCGAGTGATCAAGATAACAACCGAGGTGCCTTTAATTTGTCCACATCATCTGAAAACATTGTAGGAAAAGAAAAAAATGGCTGATATAAACATTTTCTACTTTTCTCAAAAAGCCTACTTCCTGTTCTAGGATCGTTAAAATATAGGATAGATTGGAAACATGTCGATGCACGATAAAAACAATAGTCGGATTTCTCTGCATATCAAAGCATTTTAATTTCCGAGAAAGTCGCCATTTCAAACCTAGAAGACAGCGATTATCATGTTTATCTGGCATATCAAAAAGGATTAAACGATTAGATGATCTTTCAAAAGGGATTTTTCCTTGATATCCTACCCTAAATCTGTTTATTTCATAGTGTAAAAAGGCTACATCACAGCATCCGCTTTTAAAAAGTTTAGTTTAATGGCATGTAACAGGTGTCAGCCTAGATTTTAAAAAGCCATTATGTATTTTTCTTGTTGATACCCTTACTTTTTCACGATAAAGATTTTGTTTTGTCAAAGGTTTTAAGCTTATTTTTTGACGTAGGATTATGAATACTTAATGCTTTTATCAAAGGCATATCATCCAGTGTCACTCTTAGAAAAATCGTACGATTTTCACTCATCGTGCGACGTCACTAGCAAAACATTCGTAACATAATTGTTGCATAGTGGTTATTTGCTTTTTTCGGTAAAACACCGAAATTTTTTTCATCGAGTGAACATCATCGTTAATATTTCCACGAGTGGCACACACCGAAAAAAAAAAATCTATTTATTTCATACTTCTAACCCCTTTTTTGTTAGGACTTTTGTCAAAATCCAGTACACTTGTTTTCGGTAATCCCCCGTGGCGTACCCCGCTCCACATAAGAACGCATTACAGTATGACGTAAAGCGCCAGAAATGTAGGGTAAATGCGAGTAAATTACGTCATATTTCCCTCTTGTTGAATGGCACGTGCTGTTTACCTAGGTAACTAGTGCGCGGGAACTACTGTTATAAATATGAAATCTATATTTTTCACTGGTCGCAACTATGAAATATCAAACCATTGTCCACCATTATTTCTCGATAAACTACCGAAAAGCATGAAATAAAGTGCAAAAGTTGAAAGATAAAATCTTAAAAGATCTAATACTTTTATAATCATCCGCCCGTTTACCCGGCACTTTACTCGAAGTGAGCAACTGTTTTTTGACGACGATGCTTTCAGCATTTATTTAGGCATAAGTCCTGTGACATTACAATTGACGATTTTCCACACGGATAGGTTCAAAGAAATCTGCAGTAGGTAAAAATAAAATGCCCAATGAAAAGGAGGTTTAATGCATCTGCAAAACGTATCGACCCATGTCCAGCCTGCGCAGTCCGCGAAGTTTCGACCCAGGTCAGCCTGCACAGACTGCAGTCCGCGCAGCTGACCCGAAATGATACTTTTTTGCAGATACATATGTTCAGAAAGTGAGGATACGAGCATTTTTTTTCTTTTGTTGCAATATTTTCAAATGTAGTTCCCTTTCGGTCGAGGAGAAACTATCAACAGCATTCGTCACAACTCGGTCAGTTCCGTACCTACATCTAACCTCGTCCGTATCAAGGGGTTTCCATTTTGAAATACTGCCAGCACATGATTTTAAACATGACGGCGCTCGTTTAGCAATGGGAACAACAGCCATGGTGATAAGCAACCTGTCGCTGAAAAATGACAACTTAATGAGGGCCATTCTTCAGTTATTTCCCTTGATTCCTCTCCAGTACTACATTGGTCCTGATAAGGGGATTACTTGGTTTTTATCCTTGATTTTCTTGCACTACACAGCCATGTTCTTGAAATGATATCTCAATTAAGTATAGTTAGGTTAGCTTACAAATCGATATATAGGTATTTTCTGATGATTGAGAACAGAATTTGATTTTATACTACAAGGGGACCATACACACATATCATAAATCATGTTACATTTATCGCAACATCCCCAAGGGAATCAAGGATAAAAACAAAGTAATACAGGTAAAAGGACTAATATGCTATTTGGTTACCTTTAGATTTTATCAAGCAAGGGAGATAATTTGACTTCTAGGAATGGCCCCCATTGATAGACAGATATGGAAAATTAATGTCCAAACTGTCATCGTTAAGTTATTTAGAAAGAACCCAAGGAAAATTGTGACTTCTATTTACTTTTTATGTGGAGTGTTACGATTTTTAGAACGGTGAAGCGGCGTACTTCCGGCGAAGAAATGTACCCTTTAGGTGCATATCAAGCTACGTAATACAGCCAAGGGACTTGATCAATGGATCACCCGAGGTTTGCCGAATGCGTTGACTAATCCTAAAGAGTTGAATTAAAAAAATGTGAGCGAGGTAAGATGTTGCAAAAAAAAGTTAGACGGGATAAATATATAAGCAGACGCAGACATGGAAAAATCTTGAATTTACATGCAATAGTGAGTCTACAGTTCAACACACCCACTCGCTTGATTACATCTTAACCCTATACCACATAATGCCGACCTTTAACGATCCCCAGGAAGAAGCCTTTTGAAAACATTGTGAGAAAATGCTGGTTACCAGTATTTTCTCCTTTTCCAACAATGTTTTCAAAAGCCTTCTCGTTCAGCGTCCTTAAAAGTCGAGATTGCTAGTATGTGGTATAGGTTAACGAAAAACCCCGTAATATTACGGTCTTGAAAAACTGTGTTTTTTAAGATATTGTCCGAAAAGGAGAAAATGCAGGTAACTATAGCATTTTCCCCTTTTCCACAACGTTTTCTACGCGTTCAAATACAAATTCCACCAATTAAGCAATAGTTAATTTGTTGTCTGCAAATACCTTCGAAATGGACTGGTCTAAAAATTTCGTCTGGAAAAATAGTTAAAAAATCAGACAGCCATGATGCACGGCGCAGACGAATTAGTAGACACTTTTTTTGTATCCAAGAAACCGAGTACAAAACCAGTATTCAACCCTTTAGCTGAAAAACACGATTGAATAACATTTTTTTTTTTTTTTTTTCTGACAGTGTAGATCAAAATCAGACTACACAGAACGTGCAGCCTGCTCTTGGATCTATGTCGTCCACTTGTTGATTGTAGCCTATACAATAAAGAACGTTCTGGGTTTTAAATAGTGAATTGTTTTTCAGCTGTCTAAAGAAATAGAGTTTAGATGGACCATGCTCTGTGAAAGGGGGTTTAATGCATCTGCAAAAAGTGTCGACCTAGGTCAGCCTGCGCTGTCCTCGCAGGCTAACCTGGCTCGAAACTTTTTACTATTGTTAAATTTTTCTGCGTGTCAAACGATTATTCTTCAGTCAGATTCAGTCGGTTCTTTGACAAAATTGATTTTGGATTTTTTGTTGTCCGCGCAGGCTGACCTGGGTCGAAACTTTTTGCTATTGTGAAACTTTTCTGCATGTCAAAGGCCTATCCTACCTCATGATTTAGCCGGTTGTCAAACAAAACGGATTTTCTGGACCAAAGATTATGTGATGACTTCCTTGACACTGTGGATAACGGAGATGCATTAAACACCCTTTTGACAGAGTATGGCTCATATATGGCATGCAACACGCGAAAAGGTGCATTCGAACATTTGCGTAAAGTGTAGTCCCGGATCAGCCTGCGCACTCCGCACTGACTTACCCAAAACGGCACTATTCGTTTTAATGTAATTTTCTGTTTTGCGCAAGTATACCGTAGGACAAAATCTAATGTAGTCGTAAAGTGCCGTCTCGGATTAGCCTGCGCGGATTGCGCAGGCTGATCCGAGACGACACTTTACGCAGATGTCCGACTGTCCCTTTTCGTGTGTTGCATGCCATATATGGCCCAGAAAGAGTTGAGGATTAACATAAATCTTTCACTTGGCCGTTCGAGTTGATCTTTGCTAAAAGAATAGATTAGGATCAGCTTGTCCAGGCATGTAGTCTGATCGTATTCGTTTCCATTCAATGCCCAAGTAATTAAAACATTTTTTACATTTGCCATTCTTTGGGAAAAGAATAGATTAAGATCAGCCTGTCGAAGCATGTAGTCTGATCGTATTCGTTTCCATTCAATGCCCAAGTAATTGTAACAACGTTACATTAGCCATTTTGAAAATGGTATCCGACCCCTAAATTGTACTGAATACTGTTGATCGTACTCTCTTCGGTACGCTGTATATACCTAATAACTTGCGTTGCAGCATCAATCTATCAACACTGTCTCAGAATGCTTGACTGAGTCCTTTGAAAATCATGGTGGGAGTTGAAAATGTGTTACGTAAGAATTCTTGGTGCAAAATATCTTTGTCTGCATTTCGTAACAGTGTTTTCAATCCCCCTACGCCGAGACCCGGTAGCTCAGTCTGTAGCGTAGCGTACAGGACTTGACAACAGGGGGGTCGCTGGTTCGATCCCCGGCTCGGCCAATTTCTTTTCAGCGATTGATGATAGTCATTGCGAAAGGATTCATTCCTCTCTCACCGCTAATCATTGTTTCGACGATGATTATATGGGAAAGCAGCTAGTGATTTTGAAAGATTATTGTGCTGAGCACTACCAAAAGAAACTGGAAAACATGGATAGGTGCACTGGCCTCTGCGACAGAACGGAAATAAGGTTGAAAACGACGTTAAACACTATACAATCAATCAGGCAAGCAATCAATCCCCCTACAGAGGACTTTGCAAACATCCTTGTAAATTATGTTGATTGATTTTATGCTGTTTAACGCCGTTTTCAACATTGTTTCAGTTATATCGCTGTGGCCAGTGCACCTATCCATGCTTTCCTGGAATTTCCAGTACTTTGCACAATATTCTTTCAAGCCACTGGTTGCTTTACCAAATAACCATCGTCGAAACGATGAACAGCAGTGAGAGAGGGATTCATGAAGATGCCTGAGCCGGGGACTTAAACCGGCGACCCCCTGTTCTCAGATTATATACGCTACCGACTGCACAACCTGGGCTAGGCTGTAAAATAGGGACTATCAACATGAATGAAGGTTTGAAGTTTGTGTTCTCCTTTTCCCACAATGTTTTCCATCATTTCTGATACAATGTCTATTTTTTCAGCCCTGGTCAAGCTGTCATCTGCAAATTCATTTAATTTGGATAGATCTAAATTTTAGTCGGTGTGTAAACATTTAACTTTTTACCAATCAGTCCTGCGTTTTAACCATTCTGGCGAAAAATAGCTTTCGAAAACATTGTGGGAAAAGGAGAAAATGCTGGTTACAAGCATTTTCTCCTTTTCCCACAATGTTTTCTACCCCTTTATAGACAAATCTCATGGTTTTAGAAGCATCTGATTTATCGTCTGCAGGTCCTTTGAATTTAGACAAGTCTAAATTTTTTTCGTCTGGTAAAGGGTTGAAGAGAAAGTAGACAAGAAAAGAAAACACACTATTACAGAAAATGATATAAAATGGCACTCTGGAAAAAGGGTGTTAAATGCGTCTCCCATTGTGGTGCATGATATAGAGTTTATTTCATCAGCTTGTGGTTAATATGGGGAAATATTTGCCGAAAAAGGGAAATGTATGCGAAAATAACGAGTGCCGTAAGGCATGAGTTATTTTCGCGGACCTTTCCCTTTTGAGGCAAATATTTCCCCATATTAACCACAAGCTGATGAAATAAATTATATATGATATTTCCTCTGATTATTTTGTCAACGAATGCTACTTTTAAAACTTAAAAACTTAAAAAACTTAAAAAAGTAGTTCCAGATTTTCGGCAGGAGGAAAATATTCACTGTGATGGGGAAATAATTCCCCTCAGCTTAAATTACGACATTTCTTTACCCAGAACATTTCTAAAAATAGACACATGAAATATAATATACTAGTTTACATATATACCAATCCGGTTACAATTCTGCCAAGCGAGTTAGCACATAGGCTAATTTGTGGATCCATAAAATCCATTTTATCCAACAACCGACTGAATCCTGAAGTAGAATGGTCTTTGGACATGTAGAGAATACGCCAAAAGCAAAAAGTTTCTACACAGGTCAGCCTGCGCGTACTGCGCAGGCTGACCTGGGTCGATACTTTTTGCAGATGTATTAAATCCCCTGTTCACAACGCATAGCTCATGTATCTTGGACCAAGAGCTCCAACGTAACATATCTTCAACTCCATCAATAATTTTCAAAGAAATCAGCGAAACAATCTGAGACAGTGTTGAACGATTTATACTGCAATCCAAGCCAAAAGGTTATATCCAATTGAAGATATATTTTTAACCTTTTACCAAACATTCTCATTTTCTATCGACCGGTATGCAAAGGGCTTCTGAAAATATTGTGGAAAAAGGACTTCTGGAGCTAAATCTAAAACTCATGTAGATTAACTCTTTACCAAATGATACAATTTTAGACTTGACCACATTGAAAGCATTACATATTAAATGTAGCTAAAATGATTGTAATTGCCTGTGAAAGTGTAGAACACCTAGTGGGATAAAGGAGAAAATGCTGCTTACCAGCATTTTCTCCTTTTCCCACAAGGTTTTCAAAGGGCTATTTCCTAAGAGTCGTTTAAACTCGGGGTTGTGTGGTAGAGATAAGACGCTACGTATCCCACTTAGGAAATGCCATTTTGCTTATTAAACTTAACTCTCTTTTTTTTCGCCGTAGCTGAATGCGCTTGCTTTTGACCTATTTCTTGATATAGTCATATTAGAATGAATAAATAGTGATCTGCGATTGGTCAAAAATGTGGACTTGTTTATTCTGCGGGCCCTTGCTGGCATATTTTCGAGCACTTGCTGGCGTGGTTACTTTCCATTATATTTCTTAATATGCAACTGCGAAAGAGAGTAAATGTTCATATTCCAGTATCTCTTATGCCGTCTGTGTTTTTCGGCGTAGCTGAATGTGCTTGCTTTTGATCTACTATTTGATACTGATAACAAATGAATAAATAGAAAGTTGTGATTGGTCCAAAATCCAGACATGTTTATTCTAAGGGCCCTGCCTATTTACTGATAACAAATGAATAAATAGAAATTTGTGATTGGCCAAAAATGTAAACATGTTTATTCTAGGTCCTCTGCCTATTTGCTGTTAAATTTACACCGCCTATCTTTTTTAAAGATATTTCTTGTTTAAAAAAGAACTTTCTTGTTATTTTTTGATTGCAAGTCTACCAGTCTACTGTCTCACTTGAGCATGAATCATTTTTGAATTTCGCGTACTTATAAATATCTGAAGGGAGAAAATGATTGTTACCAGCATTTTCTCCTTTTCCTGCAATGTCGTTTAACCCTTTACCGCACAGTTCCGAGTTTTAAGGACCCTGAGGTAGAAAGCTATTGAAAACATTGAAGAAAAAGGAGAAAATGCTGGCAACCAGCATTTTCTCCTTTTCCCACATTTTTTTTTTTTTTTTTTTTTTCTTTCATTTCAGGGAAAAAAATCATTATTTAAACCATATTTGTCTTGTCGTCTGTAAATGCTTTCACTTTGGACTTGTCCAACATTTTGTCGTTTGGTAAAAAATAAACATGTTCTCCTTCAGGGTCATTAAATTACGGAATTGTTCGGTACGGGGCAAATTTTCGTAAAAAAGCTGAAACCACCATTACAGGCTAAGTTTAGTAACAATGACGTCATGGCCATTTGGAATCTCTTTGTAAAATACCTCGTATATCTTATTCGATAAGTGCACGAGGCTCGTAAAAAGCCCATTTACCTGACTACATTTAATGGCAGCTATAATGTATCATATAGGCTTTAACATGATAATCACCCAAATCTTCTTGTAGATTTTGACTTGAATTTTGTTTAAAAAAAAAGAAATTTTTTCTTTGCACTGATCGCAATTTTGGCTCTGTTGCGTACTGAAAAGCAGTTCAATGACATTTTGGTTAGTTCACTTCATGTTTGAATGTTTGGTTTGGTTTGTTTGTTTTATTTGTTACTTTTGTTTGTTTTACGTGTTCGTTTGTATGGTGTTTAACCCTTAAAGCACTGGACTGAGCAGGCTGACCTGAGTCGAGACTTCTTGCAGATGCATTAAGCTCCCCTTTTCACAGAGCATTGCTGAAATCCATAAATGCATATATTGTGAGTTGAAACTGAACTACTTCCCTAGAACAGAATTCATTCACGGTTGCCTGTTGACTTACAACTTATTTAGGAAGCACATTTGTGCTTCAAGAAAAAATTCATGAGCCATGCTCTGGCGAAAGGGGGCTTAATGCATCATCGTGATACGTGATACTGGACCAATCATCACATAATTATGGATCCATAAAAGTCACTTTTTAAAGTAACCGACTTAATCATGAGGTAAACTGGTCCTTTGACAACCAGAAAATGGACCGATAGCGAAAAGTTTCGGCCCAGGTCAGCCTGCGCGGACTGCGCAGGCTGACATGGGTCGATACTTTTCGCAGATGCATTAAGCCCCCTTTTCCCAAAGCACGGCTCATATATTAGAGTCTGTCAAAATCCCCATTAATTGAAAAGTCTAATTTCCAAGACTGGCCATCTGATTGGTTGAGACAAACTCACTTAGTTCAGCCAATCAGAAGTTGTGTTACTTTCAAATTTAGAAAATTCTTGAGAATAAGACTAAGACTGTTCTAAGAACGGTTGGTGAGTACAGTCCTAGATTATTGGTTTCGCGTTATGTTTTACACAGTTATAAAAACGATATTTGCATGTTGCATCAACAATTTTACATTTGGAGATAAAATTGTAGCACGTAAGCAAAAGAAGTGAGAAGCTTAATCTCATGTCTTAGCGAAATTTATCTGTTTTTATGGCATTTATGTACTTCTCAGTTAAAACCTTGTCTAAAGTAATCCCTTGCTTTCACGAAATGCTTTCACTGGTCCGTATTCACCAGCCATTCTTAAGAGCATTCTTTGTCTAATTCTTCAAGATTTCCTAAATTTGAATGTAACACAACTTCTAATTGGCTAAACCAAATGGTTTAGCCAATCAGAAGTTGTGTTACTTTCAAATTTAGAAAACCCTTGAGAATAAGACAGAGAGTGTTCTTAAGAATGGTTGGTGAATGCGGGTCCTGGGGTTTTCTTTTACTTCGCAAACTGTTCTTCCCAAGGCAATGGCTGCTTTCCCACGTAAAAATCTTTGAAAAAATGAGGGAAAGAGTAAGGATCTATTTTTGGATTACAAGAGTGATATAGAAACCAGACGACATAAATTTCGGCTTGCCCAAATTGAAGGTATTTGCAGACGGCAAAATAGATGTGGTTCAAACGATGGAATTTGTCTTTATTATATTTTTATCGGTGAGTTATTGGGATTTCACAGTGAATAACACCACTAATGATGATAATTATGGTATCATCACTAATGACGATATAATTTTAGAATGTTTGCCGGAACTACTTTTTTTTCCTATACTGCTCATATTGTACCATTCTTGATAATTATGAGAATAAAAAAAAGGGTGAATTAAGAATATAATAAATAGGATTATCAACTGGTTGTGTGTGATATTAAAAATCTGTCATTCAAATGGGCTTTGATGCGGTCAAAAAACTCATCTTCGGACTCGTTTTTTCAACCGCATCACACCCCATTCAAGTGAAAGATTTTCAATATCGCACACAACTAGTTGATTATCCTCTATTTAACTCCTACAGCGCCTAACATTTAGACTAGACCTCTTTAGACATCTGAAATTATAACCCACTGAAACTCTAACAGATTTTTATCACATAGGCTTGACTAAACAAGCGGGTGTTCTGTGCAGTCTGATCTTGATCTATACCGTGCGGCAAAAGCCCATGGTGCTGAAAAGGTTAAAATAAAAATAACATCGTTGGGAAAGTAGGAAACGGGGAAAATGCTGATTTAAGTCTGCCGACCCCCGGTAGCTCAGTCGGTAACGTACAGGACTTAAGAACAAGAGGTCGCTGGTTCGATCCCCGGCTCGGCCTATTTCTTTCCGAGGATTGATGATAGTCACACGAGAGGATTTATTCCTCTCTCACCGCTGATCGTTGTTTCGACGATGGTAATGTGGTACAGCAGCAGGGGCTTGTAAAGAATATTGTGTGGTGTACTGGTAAAAGAAAACTCCAGGAAAACATGGATAAGTGCACTGGCCGCCGCGCTATAACTGAAATAATGTTTAAAGCGGCGTTAAACTCCATACAATCAATCAGTCAATCAATCTGATTTAAGTCTGTTTTCTTGAATATCAGAGATGCTGCTTTTGTTGTTGTTGTTGTTGTTGTTGTTGTTTTTCCCCAGTATGCTGATTACTGTATCTATGTTCTTCTATTTAATTTGGGCTCGACGTCAACGAGAGAAGACGACGATAAACCTGAGGACGCCCGGAAGTTGAGTTTAGTGTATTCTCTTCGCCAAGAATATCCGAGATGTTGCGGTTTTTTCTCACTCTTTGATTAAAGTATCAGTGTTTATTTTTAACCCTTAGGCTGCTAAGCACGATTCACTGACCTTTTGCGGACAGTCAAGATCAAGATCAGACTGCACAGGACGTGCAGTCTGATCCTGAATCTACACTATCCGATAAGGACATATTCATTCTCCAAAAAAGTAATTTTAAAATATCATTAATCGAGTTTTTTCTATCGGTTTGAAAGTTTTATTTAATTTAATTAGCGGGATAAGAGTTAAGCTATAAAAGTAAAATAAGAGTTCCCATGACTACAAAGAACAAAGTCGTCTATTCATAATGAAATTATAATCCTCGAGATGATTGAAATTTGAAGAGGTAGACTCATAAAGCTAGTTTACATAGACTTTTTATCAGTCTGTTAAATAGAATACCAGTGATTTTAATGTATTCTCTTAATTACGAGCCATTTTTAACTCGGGCTCTTCAAAATAAATAGCAACATCAAATTTACGTAATCTACCCCACTTTGTTCATTTCTTTCTTCCTATTTCTTTCTTTTCCTCTCTCTATTTTTCTTTCCCTCCTTTATTTTCTTCCTCTAATTTTCCTTCCTTGATGGCAAGAGAAAAATGAATCTATTTTGAGCCATGCTCTGTGAAAAGAGACTGTAATGCATCTGCAAAATGTATCGACCTAGGTCGGCCTACGCAGTTCACTTTTTTGCTAATAAGAAATTTTCTGCATATCAAAGGACCATTCTGCCTCCAGATCCAGTTGAATATTAGACTTCATGGATTTCATGGATCTCAAACTGTGTGATGACTTTCTTGATATGATGTATCTCGGAGGTGCATTAATCCCCTATATTATATTTCATGTATCTATTTTTAGAAATGTTATGGGTAAGAAATGTCGTAATTTAAGCTGGGGGGGGGGGATTATTTCCCCGTCACAGTGAATATTGTCCTCCTGCCAAAAATCTGGAACTACTTTTTTAAGTTTTTAAGTTTTAAAAGTGGCATTCGTTGACAAAATAATCAGAGGAAATATAATATATAATTTATTTCATCAGCTTGTGGTTAATATGGGGAAATATTTGCCGAAAAAGAGAAAGATCCGCGAAAATAACTCGTGCCTTACGGCACTCGTTATTTTCGCATACCTTTCCCTTTTTCGGCAAATATTTCCCCATATTAACCACAAGCTGATGAAATAAACTATTTGCCAGAGCATGACTCATTTCAATAACTACTGTACATGTATCATCTACTTTCGGAAAGAATGAGGCCGTCCTGGGAATCGAACTTGGGCCCACTGGATTGCTAGTCCAGTATGTAGCCGACCAAACTTCCGGGTCTAGACCATCATAGATGCAAAATAAACACATTAATCATAACTATTTGATTTTTGATGCGCAGTACACTCATTATCTTCCGCTAGGTGGCACTCTTCAAATACTGACCTATCTGATTTTGGCATTCTGGGTACAGAACCGGACTACTTTCAAGATGGCAACCGATGCAGCAAATGTTCAAAATAAAACATACTTTATTCAAAGCCGCAGAGTTTTCCCTAAATCAATATTTATTAGCTGTATAAAAAGATTTGCGGTGAACAATGGTATTTTTTAATCATTTTCTCGTTTGAAATTGAATGTATTTTGAACAAATTTTGGGCGAAAAATCTACACTTGTATATCATTCAAAGTCAATTTCCGCTTGCTACATTTTAGTGGCAGAGTTTTGAGTTATGCTCACCGCTTATTAATATTTATCCTGTACTGGATTGTGATATGTCATAGCAGACAGGCCAATCTTCGAAGAATCTGACATTGCAGACATCGGTTATATACCGAACTGCTTGGCTCGAATATCATCATGACATGGATGCAAAATAAACTCAAAGTAAACACATAAATCTTGCATGAAATCAGTACCAACTGTACTCTGATGCGCAATAACCTCCCTGACCTTCACCATTACAGCCGGTTGACTGTGTGGTGTCATAATTACACGCAGAGCAAGAAGCTAAAGAAAATGTCTATGGGGGAGGCGAGGAACGAAGGCTGAGTACTCAAAAAATCATAATCATTTCTCTCATGCTGTTTATTGCTCATCATCAACCTAGATATATAATTATACTTATACACTGGAGTGTTACGTCACGTCTAGAGAGGTTGCGGCTGATGTACATGGTGTGATTTTCGACACACACCGGACGCTAAAATGATAGTCGCTTTAAGCATTAGAAAATCAAGTTAGAAATAAATAGTTACTCGTACATATTTTTTGTGGGGAGATATTCATTTTTTTTTTTTTTATATAAATTTCTTGTTATTCCTTAACCAGTTAGGAGGAATCATACTGGTTTTAATTGACAGCATTTGCAGATGACAATTTAGATTTTTTCATATGATGGGATTTGTCTTTGAAGGGCTAGAAAACACGATAGGAAAAAGATAAAATCCTGGTTACCAGTACTTTATTTCATGATTTCCGGTACGTTATCGAGAAATATCAATGAACTATTTTTTGATATTTCATGGTTACGAGCAGTGAAAAATATCGATTTTTATATTCTAACTCTTCAATTGAAGGCGAAAACAGTTGTTCCCGCGCACTAGTTACGTAGGTAAAAACGTAAAATCTCAATCAGATGGAAGTATGACGTAATTTACCCTATATTTCTCGCGCTTTACGTAATACTGTAATGCGATGCTATGTGGAGGGGATACGCCACGGGCAATTACAGAAAACAACTGTGCTGGATTTTGATCAAAATCCCAACAAAAAAGGGGGTAGAAGCATAAAATAAATAGATTTTTTTTTTCAGTGAAAGATCGAAATTCATTTCATCTCGTGAACATAATCGGTAATATTTTCAAGAGTGGCTGCGCCACTCGTGAAAATATTACCGATTATGTTCACTCGATCTTTCACCGAAATATATAAACAAATATCCTCTATATACTTATACACTGGAGTGTTACGTCACGTTATCTAGAGAGGTAACAATCGTAGTAAGAAAAAGGAATATCTAAGAAAAAATATGTAAAACTTACTAGATCTAGAATATGAATATTAAAACGCTTTCGTGCTTCGATCTGAAGAGAAACAATAATTTGAATAAAAGGCTAACCTCGCCTATTGTTCCTTTCCGCTCATTGTTTCAGTTATTTTTGAAAAGATAAATTTTCATTTAGGCCTAGATATACTTTTCAAGATAAGATATTAAACGAAATCATCGTTGGACAAGGAAGACTTGCTGCAAAAAAATGGTGTATCTGAAAATGCATACCGTAGCCATACAGTAATCAAAGCACTGAAAGTATTTACAGAAGGTGATAGGAGAAATTTGCGAGCCAGTAGGTTTTAACCCTTTACCACACAATCCCTACCTTTAACGACCCTGAGAGAAAGATGGCTTTGGAAAACATTGTGGGAAAAGGAGAAAATGCTGGTAACCAGCATTTTCTCCTTTTCCTACAATGTTTTCTACCCTGTAAAAGAACTTCAGTTTTGAAATTGTCTTCTACAGAAGCTTTCAATGCAGAAGAGTCTAGAATTGGTCGTTTGGTAAAGAGTTAAGAGTGGGCCATTTCATTTTTCTTGTCACAAGATTTCAGTATGAAGGCTGACATAAGAAAGTGAGACCGAAAAGGTCATCACATTCGAAAACATTTATTCATTCGAGTAGATCTATATCAATACAAAAAGTACAAGTAGGTCAAAACACCGGATAAGACGATAAATTGGAAAGTTTAAGGTTATCTTTGTCTCACAAAAAGATATCCAGATGATGATGATGATGATGATGACGATGATGGTGATTATTGTTAATTTTGTTTTCTATTTGAAACGTCTGTAATGGATGGTAACAAACAGAAAATTGAAATGTTGCAAGGTGACGGATGAGGATCGAACCTAGAACATCTTGCTGCTAATCAAAAACTTTACCGACTATGGGACGCAGAATATCTTTTTAGCTCATCTGAGCACGCAGTTCTCAAGGTGAGCTCTGTGATTGTGCTGTGTCTGGCGTCGGTCGTGCGTCGTCTGTCGTCCGTCGTCAACTTTTACCTTGTGTACACTCTGCAAAGCCACAACTTCAGTCCAATACTCATGAAACTTTGTCAGAGTATTTGCCTTGATGATATCTCGGACGAGTTCGAAAATGGGTCATGTCGGGACAAAAACTAGGTCACTATGTCAAATCTAAGAAAAACCTTGTGTACTCTCTGGAGGCCACATTTTTAGTCCGATACTCATAAAACTTTGTCAGAATATTTGTCTTGATGATATCCCACACAAGTTCGAAAATGGGTCTTGTCAGGTCAAAAACTAGGTCACTAGGTCAAATCTTAGAAAAACCTTATGCACACTCTAAAGGACACATTTTCGGTCCAATACTCTTGAAAGTTGGTCGGAATGTTTGTCTTGATGATATCTTGAAGGACTTTAAAAATGTGTCACGTCAGGTCAAAAACTAGGTCACTTGGTCAAATCATTGAAAAACCTTGAGTACGCTCTACCGGCCACATTTTCTCTCAAAAACTCCTGAAAGGTGTTCAGAATATGTGTCTGGATAATTCCTAAAAGTTTGAAAATAGGCAATGATGAGCTTAAAAGTAGGTCATTAGGTCAAATCTTAGAAAAACCGTGTGTGCACTCTAGAGGCCAAATTTTAAGTCCAATACTAATGAAAGTTTGTAAGAATGTTTGTAAATTTATCTCGATAGAGATTGAAAGTGGGTCATGTATGGTCAAAAGGTTCAGGTGAGCGACTTCAGGGCCATCATGGCCCTCTTGTGTTTAATGCACTATTCACGATGTTAATGAGGGGAAAAGTGCTGTATTTTTAGACTGTTTTTTGATATTATGTAAATGATAATTCTAAAAGTAAAACAGTGTTTTCTTATAATGGAGTCACCATTTTTTACAGGAGCCAGGAAGCTTCCTCCAGGACATTTTCTTTTCAAATCTCGGTGTCTTTTTATACAAACGCACCGGGCACTTATTTACGATTAATTATCATGCCTGAGTCCCTTCAGTCACATCAGTGCAAATCCGACGCCAGCGGAATTCAAACCTTCGACCTCTCGCTCCGTGGGTGGATACATGATAGTAAAACTTTTTGTAGAAATAACATAACATTTAAAGCGCATTTCACTACTTTAGTTGCCTTTGTGGCCAGTGTAGATCAAGATCAGGCTGCACTAAAAGTGCAGCCTGATCTTTGATCTACACTGCCAGCTTTGCTGTAACACTGTTGACAAAAGCAACCATATACGTACATGTAATTGCAGTTTTTTGGGTCATATTTTCAGGATTAAAATTTCTGCTGGATTTGGCGCTTTAACACTTAACCAAACAATCCCGATTTTAACGATTCTAAAAAAGGACTTTTGAAAACATTGTGGGAAAAGGAGAAAATGCTGGTAAACAGCATTTTCTCCTTTTCCCACAATGTTTTCTATCCTATCAACGATATTTCCTATTATTTGAAACACATTAGATTTGTCGTCTGCAAATGCTTTTAATTTGGATATATATAAAATTTTGTCGTTTGGTAAAGAGATAAGTGCTGAAAAGGTGCAGAACAGATACTTGTTATACTACTTACGGAAGCACACACTCGGACATGCAATCACTCAGGCCAGCCCTTTACAGGATGTTTTTTAGATACGACCCTAATTGTACAGGATGTTCTTTAGATATGACCCTAACTATACAGGATGCTTTTTAGACAATCCTCTGATTAGCACAAGAGACACAAAAGTAAAGCTTGATGTTATCGAAAAAGGAGCGTCGCTTACAGAAACAAGTTTTCTCTTTTCCCACAATGTTTTAAGAACCGATCTACGACCAGGGAACGTGAAAAATCAAACAGGTACTTGCGTGGTACTAAGGGAATCTATTTCGACTACTTTTTACTACCTTTTACGACCTTGTGGACGAAGGATTTTGAAAACATCGCGGTAAAAGGAGAATATGCTGGTTTCAAAGACAAATCCCATCATTTGAACCACATTTGATTTGTCTTCTGCGTTTGCTTTCAATTCGGGTCTAGTCCAGAATTTTGTCGTTTGGAAAAGAGTTATATAAAATATTATGTAGCTGAATTATCCGGTTAACGCAATATTTTAACCCCGACTTTAAGTGACCATGAGAAAGTAAAGCTTTTGAAAACATTGTGGAAAAAGGACAAAATGCTGGTAAACAGCACCTTTACTATTTCTCACAATGTTTTTACCCAATCACAGACTTATTCTATCGTTTAAATTGTCGTCTGCAAATGCTTTTAATTTGGAGAAGTCTAAAATTTTTCCCACAATGCTTTCGGAAACTATCAACGGCCAGGGAACGTGAAAAACAAACACTTGCGTGGTAGTAAGGGAATCCATTTAGAATACTTTTATTATATTGTTATAGCTTTCCCTCAAAGACAAATCCTATTATTGGAACCATATTTGATTTGTCGTCTGCAAATGCTTTCAATTTGGAACTAGTCTAGAATTTTGTCGTTTGGAAAAGTTATGTAAAATGTAAGTAGCTGAATTATCTCTTTACCACACAACAAAATCTTAGATTGTACCATATTGAAAGCATTTGCAGATGACAAACAAATGTGACTCAAATATTGAAACATGGGAAGGGTAGAAAACTTTGTGGGAAAAGGAGAAAATGCTGGTTACCAGCATTTTCTCCTTTTCTCACAATGTTTTCAAAAGCTTTCTTCTTCAGGGTCGTTAAAAGTCGGGATTGTGTGGTAAAGGGTTATCCGGTTTACGCAACATTTCAACCCTTTACAATAAAATTGGCTTTGCAATACAATTATGCAGCCTGATCTTGATCGACACCGCCTGATACTTCGCTTAAAATTTTGATGAATATTTGAAATTTCAATATTTGAATTTCCAATTATCTTTGTCTTTCCTTCCAACTATAGATCTGAATTACCAATATTCTGTGCGTTGCTTACGGGCTGTGTAAAGCTTCGAATTTCCAATATTTTCTGTCTGTCTTACGAAACTGGGATTAAACTTCCAATTTTTATGTTTTTCCTATTTACGATAAACGTCGTTTTTTTCGCTTTTCTCTTGGGATAAATGCTAATAATAAACAAATCTGCCAAACTGCCACAAGAATTAAACGACCGTTTTCATTCAATAATTCAAACCCGAAACCCGGTACGCTATATTGCGTTTGTATGCATCCTACTTATGAGAAAACTTTCTCGTAATGAACGCTGTTGATCTAAGATCAGACAGCACGTTCTGTGCAGTCTGATCTTGATCTGCACTGTCCGCAAAAAGGCATTGCATTGCTCTTAGCAGCCAATTGTTAAACGACGATGATCGTAAATAGAAGTCTAGTAGGACAAGTCGCCTCCTAGCCCAAGTGACCTCAAATATCAGGTCAGTTCTCACTAAAAAAGGGAACTGAGACGTGCTCTGTGAAAAAGGGGCTTAATGCATCTGCAAAAAAATATCGACCCAATTCGCGCAGGCTGACCTGAGTCGAAACTTCTTGCTAATGGTCAATTTTCTGCATGTCAAAGAACCAGTGTATCTCTTGAAGATTCAGTCGGTCGTTAGAGAAAATGGATTTTACAGGTCCACAATTATGTGATGACTTGTTTGGTACCAGGAATCACGGGAATGCATTAGACCACCTTTCGCCAGAGCATGGCTTCATTTAGATACATTTTCATCTTATTTAGCAATTTTTGTTTTTTTCTAACTCTTTACCAGACAATAGAATTTTAGACTGGTCCAAATTAAAAGCATTTGCAGCCGATAATTCGGATGTTGCATAAAAAATTGAAATTTGTTTTCGGGAAGGGTAGAACAGTGTGGGAAAAGGAGAAAATGCTGGTTACCAGCATTTTCTCCTTTTCCCACAATGTTTTCAAAAGGCTTTTTTCTTCAGGGTCGTTAAAAGTCGAAATTGTGTGGAAAAGGGAAAATTCTTTCAACGCCAAATTTATAAACTCGACCTTCCGACGACTAAAAATACAATCCACTGAAACTCAGAAAGATTTTTTTTTTTATCTTACAGACTTGACTTAACAAGCGCATCGTATAGATCCAAGATCAGACTGCACGTTCTGTGCAATCTGATCTTGATCTATACCTTAAGCAAAAACCCCCTGTCGCCGATCGTGGTTCTAAACCCTGTACCACACGATCTCGAATTCTAACAAACCCCAATGAAAAAGGCTTTTGGAAATATTAAGGGAAAAGGAAAAAATGCTGGTAACCAGCAATTTCTCCTTTTCCCACAATGTTTTTAAGTCTTAACACGATAATTCCTATCATGAGAGCCACCGGTTTAATTTTTCGCCTTCGAACGCTTTCAATTTAGAGAAGTGTAAAATTTTGTCGCTTGGTAAAACGTGAAAGTGTAAAATGCAGTATAATATTCTGTGGCTTTATTTTTTTCTGTAATAACGTTACAAATTTTCAATTATATTTTAAGAAACACAAATCAGATATAAATCTACTCACCTTGCACTTAAAGTTCTCTGACACATTGCTGATAAAAAAAAAAAATCCGTTTTCACTTTCACAAACTATCCACTTTAATGCATGGGACATCAAGTATTCAAAGAGAAAAGAGTAGTATAGTTCACTTAAAGATGTATTTTCTCTTTTCACAATGACTTATCTTCTTTTCATCAAGAACGCACGTATTTGTTTTCCATTTGCAATTACTGAAAAGTATAAAAATAAGCTCTCTTCTTTACTCTTTATAAAACGATGTCGTGTTTTCAGACATTTTGGAAGAATAGACTTGATATTATTGCAGGAAAAAAAAAGGAGAAAATGCTGGTAACCAGCATTTTCCTCCTTTCCCCGCATTTTTTAATCTTTCAGAGACGAATCATTTGCGAATTATTTAATTTTCGCCTGCAAATGCTTTAAATTTGAACAAGTCTAAAAATTCTGTTGTTTAGGTAAACGCCAAAGATATGAAAATAAAACTCACTAGTTTAAAATAGAGATCACTTCAAACTTTTCTCTCGCCTCTTACAGAGATACGGTATAAACACCCGACGTTTTGATATAACAGAAGTCGTCTACAGTCCGTACCACAGATCTAAGTGAAAGGATAGCAAGCTACCTTTGCGTTCAGGTGTGCAAATTTGTACGAGATATGTTTTGATGGCACACACTGAGAACAGAAAATTACTACAGCAGAGCGAAAGATAAAAAAGAGAATCACCCTTTACCACACAATCCCGACTTTTTACGACCCTGAGAAAGTAAAGCTTTTGAAAACATTGTGGGAAAATGAGAAAATGCTGGTAAACCAGCATTTTCTCCTTTTCCCACAATGTATTTTACGCTTTGACAGTCAAGTATTATAATTCCGGGATATGAATTGTCGTCTGCAAATGCTTTCAATTTGGACCACTCCAAATTTTCGTTTTTGGGTGAAGAGTTAACCTTTTGCTACGTGTTTCTGGTGTGATCAAGGCGATATTGCAACGTGTGTGTATTTTTGTTTTTGAGCTTAGCCTGATAATAGCAAAACGTTTCGGCCTAGGCCAGCCTGCGCGGACTGCGCAGGCTGACCTGGGTCGATAGTTTTTGTGGTATTTCAGTTTTTAATGCACAGGGCTTGAAGCCAGTGAGTCACCGATTCGAATTCCCGGCTCGGCCGATTTCTTTCCGAGAATTAATGATAGTCTTTGCTAAAGGAATCATTCCTCTCTCACCGCTAATTATTGTTTTGACGATGGTTACTTGGGAAAGCAACCATTTACTTTGAAAGAATATTGGGTGGAGTGCTGGTAAAACTAAACTCCAGGAAAGCATGGATTGGTGCACTGGTCCCCACGATTTAAGTGAAATAATGTTCAAAAAGGCGTTAAACATCGCACAATCAAGCAAACCAGGGCTTGTGAAATATTGGCGCATAGGCTGAGCATCTATCGGTGGCGCCCAAGGCAGTAGCTTCAATCCTCGTGACATTAAAAAAGTTTGACAAAAGCCGCGCGGGGTTTCAATCTCGTGCTTTACCACTGCGAGGAGCCGAGTCCTGAGTAGTTCAGTCTATAGCTTAGAGAACTTGAGAACAGAGGGTCGCTGGTTCGAATCCCCAGCTCGGCCTATTTCTTTCCGAAGACTTATGATAGTTACTGCGACAGCATTCATTCCTCTCTCACCACTGATCATTGTCTCGATGATGGTTGTATGGGATAGTAGCCAGTGGTTTGGAGAGAATTATTTGCGTATCGGTAAAAGAAACACAAGGAAAACACGGAAAGGTGCAATGACCGCCCCGATATAACTGAAATAATGTTGAAAACGGCGTTAAACACCAACAAACCATTGCAGGGATTCATCCTAAACAAATTACCAGATGAACCTGTATATTTAAGGCCCTTGGTAAGGGCGCTTTTGATAACATAGTGAGAAAAGGAGAAAATGCTGGTAACCAGCATTTTCTCCTTTTCCCACAATGTTTTCCAACTTTTCCGGCACAAATACAATCATTTGAGCGTTTTGCTCCTGCTTCTTTCTCGCCAACTATTCCAAATAACGTATTTTTCCCTTAATTCCCAGATCTGCTGGGTGAGACTTAATGTCATAGGTTTGTTCAGCGCTTTAGGCCTAACTCTTTACTAAACGACAAAATTTTTGACATGCCCAAATTGAAAGCATGTGCAGACGACAAATTAAAAGTTACCCTAAACCTGAATTTTTCTACCAAAGGTAGAAAACATTGTGGGAAAGGGAAACAAGAGGGGCCATGATGGCCCTGTATCGCTCCACTGGCCAATAAGTAAAAACCTTACACGCCAAACATGGCAATTTTTGGCCCATCGGTTTCGAACCTGAAGACATGTGAAATTTTCTCTATAAAAGTCCACGAGAAAGTTATGACCCCAGGGCGAAGCCATTTTCGACCACAGAGTTACAATTACTTGAATCCTAGTAGAGGTTCATAAGAAAAAGCCCCATACCAATGGGTGGGGCCCATTTTGGAAGAGGCCTACTAGATGATAACACTCAAAAAATATTACATCTATAGCTCACGATCAGAAACAACATTCTGTCGGAAAAATTCTCTTAACTGGCCACGATGTATGGCTACACACGCCGTCAGCTCTAACGTTGGTTTATCGGTTTTCATTCCATTCTTAGCCATGGCAGATCTCGTTTTCATATTTTTTTCCCCTAAGCTACATACATGTTAACAATACAAAATTCTGAGCAAACGAAAAATTATCACCGTCGGCGGTAGTTTCAGTCGAAAACTTTTCAAGATATAGTCTAGTTATAGAATGATGACAAATTCGGGATTTCGTTACTCAAATTAGGAATTCAGTTACTAAATTTTGACCAGGAAAATCCTTTTGTACAATAGATTTGAAACGTGCTAAATCTTTGGTCGCAAACTTGTAGCCTATAGATGGAAATTAGCAATGATGAAAACTTGGGGATTTTACTACTAAAATAAGTCATTCGGTTACTAAACTTAGACCAGATACATCTTTAAGCAAAACAGATTTGTAACATACTAAATCTTTGGTCGTACACTTTTCAACATGGAGTCTAGCTATGACGACAAATCGGGATTTGTTTTGTAAAGCAGGAAATCAGTTACTAAATTTAGACCAGTAAAAGTTTAGTTAGTTTAAACATATCTATTTTACATCGACTGAGAAACAAGTGCTTACATCTTGTACTAGTTTAAACATACTCTTTTTTTTATTATTATTATTCTATTATTTAGTTTTTAAATGCTTGTAACTGACTGATGAAACTAAAACCTAAAAAAACATCTTATACTAATATCTCTCTATACTGCTTCCTGAGAGCTACACTAGTATTCGCACTGAATGTATGGGCCAATGAACAATCCCAAAGCTGTCACCCGCTCACGGGTATCGAACTCGGGACCTTATGCTTACGTAGACCAGTAAAAACAAAGAAAAGACCCAGTTCTATGAATCCAATATAATAAATCAAATATACGAGTACTCGTACAATCACAAATAACAAATCCAGATTAAAAGTATAAAACATGAAAATATATAAAGTAACGTTCTATTTTCTGTGTAAAACAACCAAATAACAGTCACAAAGAAAATCTTCACATAATTCTTCATAAGGAGTAAACTAAAATTATGCTTTGAGAGAGAGATAAATAGAGAGAGAGAGAGAGAGAGAGAGAGAGAGAGAGCGAGAGCGACTCAGAGATTGAGAGACAGACAGGCAGACAGACAAAGAAAGAAAGAAAGAAGGAGAAAGGCGAGAAAAAGAAAGTGAGCGACAAACAGACACAGACAGACAGAAAGACAGACAGCAAAAGACAGACTCTATCAACCCTAGAAATGATATGATCAAATTAAGAAATAGATATCAATTATCCTATATATTTTCAATAAAAAAACAAACTTCCAACTACATCATCTCTTTTTTTAAGCTGTGGCTATTTAATACCAGAACAGACACAAGAAAAGTATTTATTCCTTTAACAAACAATCCTGAATTTTAACAATTCTGCGGAAAAAGCTTTTTGAAAGTATTGTATAAAAAGGAGAAAATGCTGGTAACCAGCATTTTCTCCTTTTCCCACAATATTTTTTGCCTTTTCAAAGACAAATCCCAACATTAGGGCCACATTTAATTTGTTGTCTACAATGGCTTTCTAAATGGACAAGACAAAAATTTTGTCAATCTGGTAAAGTGTTACAAAAAACAAGAGGGCCATGATGGCCCTGTATCGCTCCACTGGCTATTAAGTAAAAACACTACAAGCCAAACGTTTTTTGACGGATCAAAATTTTACGAACAGTTTTTGAAAAGGGTCACCCAAGGAACAATCCTGTGAAATTATTTCGAAATCTGACCAGCGGTTTCAGAGAAGAAGAATTTTGAAGAATTCCTTCATTTCTATATGGTGCAAGAAGCCCCCATTCACCAGAGCCACATTTTTTGACGGATCAAAATTTTACGAACAATTTTTAAAAAGGGTCACCCAAGGAGCATATCTGTGAAATTATTTCAAAATCTGACCCGTGGTTTCAGAGGAGAAGATTTTTAAAGAATTCCCTAAAAAATTCCATTTGGTTGCAATGGCAACCAGAGTTTTTGATGGAATCAAATTCTGTGAACAGTTTTTAAAGAGGACCTTCCAAGGAACATTCCAGCGAAGTTTGGTCCAAATCCGCCCAGTGGTTTAGGAGGAGTTGATGTTTAAAGAATTGTTGACGACACACGACGCACGACGGACACCAGGTGATCCTAAAAGCTCCCCTTGAGCACGTTGTGCTCAAGTGAGCTAAAAAGTTAACATACGGATGGACGCACAACGGACAACGGGCCATAACATAAGCCTGCTGGCCTTCGGCCAGTGGAGCTAAAAAACTTGTCTAGCACCAATCATGTATCACTGCAGCTTGATAATCAAGGGAGGTAAATAGTAACGAACTTTATCTTTCATAAAAAGAGTTATTTCCCTTGATTAATGTTTAAATTGAAGTGACAATATTTTGAAGCCCATGTTAAACTTGCGATCCCTGGAATGAAGGCAATTTTGACCCCAGACCTACGATATGAAACTAGAATGTGTGGTTATAAACAAAAAGATTTTTTAATCTTGCCCAATAAAAAGTCATGTAAAACAAGTTTGCTGAACAAAAGGCCCTGTAAAATATGTGATCCATGACACAGGTTTATCAAGTTTTCACTATAAAAGCCAATGTAAAACTTGTGACCCCTGGTGTGGAGTCAAACTTGACCCCCAAAGTTAAAATTTGGGCCCTCTTGGTAGAGGCCCATTATATAAAGTTACATGCAAAATTTGGTAGCCCTAGGCCTAAATATGGCTATGTACAAGTAGATTATTAAAGTTTCCTTATATAAGACCATGTAGAACTTGTGACCCCCTGGGGTGGGGCTACATTTGACCCCCTGGGCTATAATTTGGGCACCCTTGATAAAGACCCCCTAGATAAAGCTAAATGCAAAATTTGATAGCCCTAGCCCTTATAGCTAGATGCGAAAGATTTTCCTATATAAGCCCGCCCATGTAAAACATGTTACCCCCCGGGGCGAGGTCAAATTTGACCCTCGGCTATAATTTGGACACCCTTGGTACAGGTCCACTAGATAAAGCTACATGCCAAATTTGGTCGCCCTAGGCCCCATGGCTAGGTCAAAGAAGAATTTTAAAGTTCTCCCTATATAAGCCCATGTAAAACTTGTTATATAAGCCCATGTAAAACTTGTTACCCCCGGGCAGGGCCTAATTTGACCCCAGGGCTATAATTTGAACAATCTTGGCAGAGGTCCACTAGATAAAGCTACATGCCAAATTTGGTAGCTCTAGGCCCTATGGCTAGGTAAAAGAGGAATTTTAAAGTTCTCCCTAAATAAGCCCATGTAAAACTTGTGACCCCCGGGGTGGGGCCAATTTTGACCCCAGGGCTATAAATTGAAGAAACTTGGTAGAGGTCCACTAGATAAACCTACATGCCAAATTTGGTAGCCCTTGGCCTTACGGTTTCAGACAAGAAGATTTTCAAAATTTTTCAGTTTTGTTGCCATGGCAACCAGAGTTTTTGAAGGAATTAAATTCTTTCAAGAAATTCTGAAGAGGACCATGGCAGGATCATTTCTGTGAAGTTTCATCAAAATTGGATGGGTAGTTTCAGAGAAGAAGACGTTTTAAAAAAAAGTTAATGCACGGACGGACGGACGGACGCACGGACGGACGGACGGACGGACGCACGACGGACAACAGGCCATGACATAAGCCCGCTGGCCTTCGGCCAGTGGAGCTAAAAATGGACTCTATCTCTTTCAAAAGCTACTTTTATGGCACAAACTGACTTTGTCCCCCTTTCTTTCATAAAAAAGCAAGAAAGGTTAGGACATCAACCCAACACATTGGCAAGAATTTTTTTTTTTCATCTAACCCTTTCCCACACAATCCCAAGATTTACCGACCCTCAAATTCAGAAAGAAGCTTTTTGAAAACATTGTGGAAACTAGAGGCGCTTGAGCGCCTGTATCGCTCCACAGGCCTGATATTTCTATACTGGCGAAAGGAAGTTTTTAACAATTATCATTCAATCCTGCATTTTAGCTCACTGAAGAAACAATTTGGTAGACAACCACCATAGGAACTTACCTGCAAAACAACAATGAAATCCAATGAATAGTTATAGAGAAGAAATTTTTCAAAGATTTTACTTTATACCATAAAAGGAAAATGAGTCTCCTATAAAAGCCATGTTTTTTGACAGATCTTTTTTTTTTTAAGGAATTCTGTAAAACTGTATCTAAGGAACATTCCTGCAAAATAATAATGCTATCCAAATAGCGGTTTGGGAGGAGAAGATTTTTAAAGGTTTTTTACTTTGGCTGCCATGGCAACCAGAATTCTTCATGGAACACAATTATTTGAAGGAATTTGAAAGAGGACCACCAAAGGAACATTCCTGTGAAATTTGGTAAAAATCCAGTCAATAGTTTCTGAGGAGAAGTTTTTTAAAGAAAAAGTTTACGGACGCACGCACGGACGAACAGACGAATGAACGGACGGACGGACGCACGACGGACACAACGCCATGACAATAGCTCTCTGGCCTTCGGCCAGTGGAGCTAAAAAGGAGAAAATGCTGGTAACCAGCATTTTCTCCTTTTCCCACAATGTTTTCGACCCTATCACAGACAAAAATCATTATCTGAGCTAAATTTAAATTGTCACCTGCACTTGCTTTCAATTTGGACCAGTCTAAAATATTGCTGTCTGGTAAAGATTTAAGGGGCCTTAAACAACAGAAACAACTGTCAGATGAAAGGAAAGCATGAACGAACTACAACTGTTCGAGGAAAACAACTGCTCCCCCCCCCCACCACCAACACACATACCTGTTGCCTTTTCAATGGATCAGAAAAAGAATTTAAAAGGCAATAACCCATATGATTGTCAACCAATCATGATGAAAATTACAGGTGTATAAAATTCTATGGTAGGAAAGCTTCTGCAAAATTTTCATCAACATTTGTTAAAAACTGTTTCAGGAGGGCACAAAATTGTGTGGAAGGAAGGACAGACAGACAAGTACATTCTATTGTACCCTCTTCAACTTTGTTTTGGGGGAGTTACAGGGACACTATGATAAGTTCCTGATCAAGTTTAAGTTTCCACAACGCCTCAAATAATAAGAAAATCTGTAAAGAAGACTTCACTTTAACAAGGGGGGTGAGAGAAAAGAGTTAAAAATCAACTATATAACTTTGAAAGTTTGTGGTCAGCAGAGTTGAGCAGAAAAAAATGTTTTAAAAACACTGGCCCTGAATATTTGGCCTAAGCCCTAAGTCATATGTAAAACTCAATATATCTTTATTAGGCCGAAAGTCATATGTAAAACTCAATATATCTTTAATCTTTGATTAAAAGAAAGAATCCGCATTTTCATTAACTCTTCATGCTAAATAATCCATCACTAAACAATCTGATGTTTTAACGGATTGACAAATCAGGCTTTTGAAAACAATGTCGGAAAAGAAGAAAAAGCTGTGCAGTCTGATCTGAAACCATGTTGTCTGCTCTGTATCAGGGCTTGATACCTTCTTGTATGGTAAGTACCAAAAGGCCATTATTTAGCAAATGCTATCACCCTGACCTTGAAAATGCTAGATATTAGGGTAAATTTTGGTCCTTTACCACACAATCCCTAGTTAAAACGACCCTGACAAAGAAAGCTGTTGAAAACATGGTGGGAAAAGGAGAAAATCTTGGTAACCAGCATTTACTCCATTTCCTGTAACATTTTCTACCCTTTAACTCTTTACCACACAATCCTGACTTTTAACAACCCTGAGAAAGAAGCCTATAGAAAACATTATGGGAAAAGGAGAAAATGCTGGTAACCAGCATTTTCTCCTTTTCCCACAATGTTTTCTACCCTATCAAAGTCAGAAATCATCATATTAACAAGATTTAATTTGTTGTCTGCAGATGCTTTGAATTTGGTCCAGTCCAAAAATTTGTTGTTTGGTAAAGAGTTAACAGACAAATTCCATTATTTCAGCCACACATTATTTGTCGCCTGCAAATGCTTTATACTTGGATGAGTCCAAAATTTTGTCGTTCGGCAAAGACCTATATGCTTTAATATTTTTGCTATTGCAGGACACTGTTAGTGTAAGTCTTATCACTCTATTATTTATGTCACACATAGCAAGATAGGCTTTGTTATGATATAAAACAAACAATTTTGTTGAAATGATATCCCCCGCCGAAAAATTAACTTGACTGTGTAACTTAAAATCGCTCCCAGTCGGCCATTTTTCATCGAATCAAAAATTTTTTTAAAAAGTGTATCGGCAGAATGGGTTATTGTACACATGTATAAAGTTCCGTCCAATGGTATTGGAGATAATCTCCCGGACAGACACACGGACGGATGGATGGACACACGGACAACACTAAAACTATATCCCTCCGCCATCTCATCATTCTGTACAAACTTAAAAACACTAACCCTTTACCACATAATCCTGGGTTTTAACAACCCTTATGAGGGACACTTCCAAAAAAATTGTGGGAAAAGAAGAAAATGCCGGTAACTAGCATTATCTCCTTTTCTCATACTATTTTCTATTTTATCAAAGACAAATCTCTTAATATGAGCCCCATCTGATATGCCGTCTGCAAATGCTTTCAATCTGGACAAGTCTAACATTTTTTGTTTTGTTTAAGAGTTAAATTATCACTACACAACATTAATTTTGTTAAAAATCTGGTGCATTATTCACCAACCATTCTACATTATTAACCCTTTCCCAAACGACAAATTTTAGACTCTTCCAAACCAAAGCATCTGCAGATGACAAATTCAGAAATTGGCATAAATAAGCTTTAGGTCTCTGGTAGGGTAGAAAACATTGTGGGAAAAGGAGAAAATGCTGGTTACCAGCATTTTCTCCTTTTCCCACAATGTTTTCAAAAGCCTTCTTTTCCTGGGTCGTGAAAACCAGAGATTGTTTGTTAAAGTATTAATTCTCAAGTTTTTTTTCATTTCAAAGAGAAACAAGTTCTGATTGGCTACACCCAACTTTTGTTTAGCCAATCAGAAGGTGTATCACCTTTTAATTTTTACAAAGTAATTTTGAATGGTTGGTGAATAAGGACGCTGAGGTAATAGTTTCTGAGGACTGATGTTTTATGATTGTTTCCCATGAAATAAAATGGTTACAACTATTCCTGACTATCAACTGTTAACCACACAACAAAAGAAGAGCGCATCTGAAAACATTGCAGAAAAAGGAGAAAATGATTGTAACTAGCATTTTTTTCTATTTTCCAACATTGTTTTCAATCCTTAAAAGTAAAAGCCAATCATTCGAGCCACATTTTATTTGTGCTCTACAAATGCTTTCTATTTGGATAAGGCTCAAGCTTTATGGTCTAGTAAAAGAGTTTTCATCACCCTGTGGAAGAAACCTTTTGAAAACATTGTGGGAAAAGGAGAAAATGCTGGTAACCAGCATTTTCTCCTTTTCCCACAATATTTTCTAGCCTTTTAAAGTCAAATTTCATCAATTAAGCCACATTCATTATCACTTCTGCAACAGCTTTGAATTCGGACAAGTATAGAAATATCGTCCTTTGATAAAGAATTAACTGTTTACCAAACATGAAAATTTCAGACTGATACAAATTAAAAGCATTTGTAGACAACATATTGAATTTCACTGAAATGGTGGTAATTATATATGAAAGGGTAGAAAACCTTGTGGGAATGGCAGAAAATGCTGGTTACCGGCATTTTCTCCTTATCCCATGAGGTTTTCAAAAGGCAATTTCCTCAGAGTCTTTAAAACTCTGGATTGTGTGGTAAAGAGTTAAACAATTATCACATAGTGTTTGAGGTAAAACCCTGATGCAAATATTTCAAACAGTTCATGAACAATATAAACAAATCAAATGGGACCTTTTGAAAATAAAAAAATATATATATTTTCACCCTGACAAAACCATCTCCTGTTATAAGGACCCTGAGGAATTGGGCTTTAGAAAACACTGAGGGAAAAAGAAAAACATTCTGGTAAGCAAGATTTTATCCTATTTCCCAAATTGTTTTCTCCTCTTTCAAAGACAAAACCCATCATTCAAAGCACATTCCACATTCGATTTGTCATACACTTTCGTGATCCATAGGAAAATCATTTCAAATCTTATAAATAAAAAAAACCCAAACCGCTACAGTGAAAGAAACTGACATTGAAGACAAAAAATAAAACCAAAGCAATGCCATTTCTAAGGTGCTTTTGTCAGAATATTTGACAAAATAGCAGAAAGTGTAAATCCACGATCAGACTGCACTTTCTCTGCAGTCTGATCTTGTCTATACTGTCTTTAAAAATTCTGATCTAAATCTTGTTTCTCTATGTAAATGGATAACTTGAAATTAATTGGTCCAGGGGTCATAGACAAATACAAGATCAGACTGCACCTTCTGTGCAGTCTGATCTTGTCCTACACTGCAAAAAGGTGTTCTGTCCTAGATCTTGTTTGTCCATGTAACCAGAACACTAAATATTTATTGGTCTTGGGGTCACAGACAAATCGAAGATCAGACTGCACCATCTGGGCAGTATGATCTTGTTCTACACTGTCTGCAAAAGGCATTCTAATCTAGATTTTGCTAGTCTATGTTTACAACTAGAGTTTTGCATAGCCCTCCTAGAATTAACCTGTACTTTCATCACTTAAAAGCATTATTAAATGACAGACATATGAGTATTAAAAATTACAACCATAAGAAAAAAAAGTATGAGGATTAAAAATTACAACCATAAGAAAAAAAAAGTACAACCATACGAAAAATTCACCCTTTTACCAGACTACAAAAATTTTACACTAATCTAAACTGAAATCATTTGCAAGTGACCAATCAAACATATCTCAGATGACTTGATCTGTCTTTAAAACGGTAAAAAACAAAGTTCTTTACCATTATTTTCTCTTTTTGCCAGAATGTTTTTAAAGAAAAAGAAATCTTCCTGTGATTCATATCAAAACCTTTGGTAAATGATTAACTCTCCACCAAACAACAAAATTTTAGAATGGTCCAAATTAAAAACATTTACAGATGACAAATCAGAGGTCGCCCAAGTGATAAAATTTGTTCTTGATAGGGTAGAAAACATTGAGGGAAAAGGAGAAAATGCTGGTTACCAGCATTTTCTCGTTTTCCCACAATGTTTTCAGAAGCCTTCTTCTTAAGGGTCTTTAAAGATCAGGATAGTGTGGTAAAGGGTTAGTTGACAAGAGCACTGCATGCAGGTGTCAACGCTGGGCTGCAAGTGGTTGATTTTCAGTGAAAGTTCTAAGTCGAAAAAGGGCATAACTTTGTCAAAAATATTTTGTTGATTGCCTGCCCCTCTTGTATGAGTTCCCCTTTTAATAGTTAACAACTTGTCAAAGTTTGAAGTAAATATCTTCAGTAATAACAGAAAAATTACAATATGTCAAAGTTTTTAGAAACAGTTGTTTTCGTCAAAAACAGCCGAACAAATAAAAACCACTAAAATACTAAAAACATCAATCTAAAAGATCATCTGTCTCCAAATTAATGATGTTTTCACCAACAGATCCTGCTGTCAGCTGCCGTAGCACAAGACGTTTATAAACGCCATTTTTGGACAATAACTCATCATGAGTTCCCTGCTCTGCTATTTCACCTTTATCTATAACAACCACCTGCAAGATAATAAGAGAACACTTTTTAACCCTTTACCAAAAGACAAAGTTTTAGACTTGTCCAAATTGAAAGCATTTGCAGATGACAAATTAAAGGTGGCCTAAATGATGAAATTTGTCCTTGAAAGGGTAGAAAACATTGTGGGAAAAGGAGAAAATGCTGGTTATCAGCATTTTCTCCTTTTCACTCAATGTTTTTTAAAGCTTTCTTTCTCAGGGTAGTTAAAATTTGGGATGGTGTGGTAAAGAGTTAAGCAAAATGTGTTACAGGATTCTAGTATTTTCTTCCTTTGCCCACAATGTTTTCTCCATTTTCAAAGGAAAATCATGTCAATTTAGCAGCATTTAAATTCTGTGTTCTGATTTTAAGTCCAGTTATGATTAATCAAATCTTTACCAAACAACAAAATTCTAGACTTGTCCACACTGAAAGCATTTGCAGACAACAAAATAAATGTGACTGTAAAATTTAAAAATTTGAGGGAAGGACAGAAAATATTGTGGGGGGAAAAAGCTTCTTTCTCAGGGTCGTGAAAAGTTAGGATTGTGTGTAATTGATTGTAATTAACTCTTTCAGCACCAATTAACTTGACCTCCTTCGATGGCTCTAAATACAATCCACTGAAACTAACAAAGATTTTGATTGTATAGGCTTGACTACACAAGCGGATGGTATAGATCAAAGATCAGACTGCACGTTCTGTGCAGTCTGATCTTGATCTATGCCATCCGCAAAAGTCACAATTTTCACCATTTTCGTGTTAAGTAGTTATTATTTAGAAATTTAGCATTTTACCTTTGAAGCGTTTCTCACTGTAGACAATCTATGGGCTATAACCAATACAGTTCTACCCTTCATGGCTCTGTCTATAGCTTCCTGGACTAAATGTTCTGATTCTGCATCCAAAGCACTTGTTGCCTACAAAATACAAACTCTTTACACAAAATGTGACTCATTACAAGAAATAAAGCTCTTAAAACCTAAATAAAAACTCATAACACAGAACTAGCAGATAATAAGATTACAGATTGAATCACTTTAAAAGGATTTGTAGAAGATAAATGTGGATAAAATTGGCGGTTTTTATCAACATAGGGCACAAAAGTTGTCAGGAAAGGAGACAGTCCAGTTTAAGATTTGCTCCTTTTCCAATAATGTTTTCAACATGTTGTTGTAGTTCATTCCTATCACATGTAACTGTGACATGACATATAACTATTGGCAAACAACATTCCTAATTCACCTGAGAATCACATGAAAATGACCTTTTTTTGAACTGTATCCCTACCTTACCAATTAATTTTAAGGCTATTATATTCTACACCACCCAGCAGTTAGAATATATTTTACTTTGAGGGATCTATATCCTTACCTCATCTAGTAGTAAGATCACAGGATCCATTATCAAGGCCCTTGCTATGGCAATTCTTTGCTTCTGACCGCCAGACAGACGAACCCCTCTCTCGCCCACCAAGGTGTCATACCCTTGTTCGAATCCTGATATAAACTCATGAGCATTGGCTTCCTTGGCTACAGCAACCACCTACAACATATACAAACATGTCCTACTTGCAAGACTGGATCTTGAAAAGCTTATTAACCTTTAACCCTTTACCACATAATCCCGACTTTTAATGACCCTGAGGAAGAAGCCTTTTGAAAACATTGTGGGAAAAGGAGAAAATGCTGGTAACCAGCATTTTCTCCTTTTCCCACAATGTTTTCTAACCTTTCAAAAATGAATTTCAATTTTTGTCTTTCTCATAATATTTATCAGACTAGAGCTTACAAAGCTTATCTACCCTTAACAATTTCCACATCAACAAACTGTTGACTCTTCCAAATTGAGAGTTACAGCAGACAATTGGCACATACAAGCGGAGATTCTCCAATAGGGTAAAAAAACAATGTGGATTAGTATGAAAATGCTGGTTACCAGCATTTTCTCATTTTCCAATAATGTTAACCAGACAGAAAAATTTTAGACTCCTCAAAATTAAATTTATTGGCAGATGATACAGTAAACTAGGCTCAAATGATGGAATTTGTCTTTGAAAAAGTAAAAATCGTTGCAGAAAAGGAGAAAATGCTGGTTACCATGCTGGTTACCAGCATTTTCCCCTTTACCCACAATGCTTTTAAAAGCCTTTTTCTCCTGGGTTGCTAAATCTCGGGATTGTGTGGTAAAGCATTAATCAGAATGACTCTTGCAGTTTTCTAAAACCAACTGGGATACACCATACTCAGGGTTGGTCATCTGAACAATCTACAGGAGAAAAAGCAGTACCTACCTCTTCCAAGGTTGCATTTTTCCCATAAGCAATGTTGTCTTTAATGGAGCAGGCAAACAGTGTTGGCTCTTGGCTCACCATGGATATTTTCTGGCGGAACCATTGGGGGTCAAGGTCACATAGTTTACTACCTCCTGAAGCATTTATAACATTAAAAATACATATTCTAACATGACACATGAATTCAGCTCTATAAACACAGTGCAACGAAAGCGTGGTAAAATCTACGTTATTCTATGTAGAGTGACATAATTCTGTATAGAGTGACGTCATTCTGTATAAAGTAAGTAAGTAAGTTATTCAATGGAATATAATCTGCATCCGCGTTTTTACTCTAAGTATGAACTTGTTTTCCTTTGATTAAGAGTTGGTCATGTTAGAATTGAAATAATCTTCTTTCTATCGTGGTTTATCGTTCAATAAACCACGTTGTGAGTTATAAGGCGCAATGAATAATCCACTCGTGCTATCGCCCTCGTGGATTATTTATTGTGCCTCATAACTCACAACTGTGGTTTATTGAACGATAAACCACGACAGAAAGAAGATTATTTCTTAATTACCTGCTGACAGTAGTTTTAGACTGGTTTGTTTTGATAGCATTGGTAGATAAAAAGAAAATGTGACTCAAATGATTTGTCCTTGAATGGGAGAAAACCATCTGGGAAAAAGAGAAAATGCTGGTTGTTATCTAAAAGCATCTTGGTTGTAAAAGCACCTGATCTTTTGCTAAGAGATAAGAAATATTTTGGTATGGGTAGTGATCTGAGTGCATTCTTTTCTTTTATAGCAGCTCTTGATTCTTGACGTATTAATGAATAAACTTAATACGCAAAAAAAAACAAAACAAGAGCACTGCATGCGGGTCCCAACACCTGGCTGCAAGTGCTTGATTTTCAGTCAAAATTCTAAGTCACAGAAGGGGCATAACTTTGTAAGAATTACTTAGATGGTTGCCTGTCCCTGTTGTATGAGTTCCTCTTTTGATAATTAACAACTTGTCTAAGTTTGAAGTAAATATCTTCAGTAATAACAGAGATATTACAAATGTCAAAGTTTTTGCACCTCCAAAATGACATTAACTCATTGTTTTCTTCGAAAACAGCCAAGCTCAAAAAAAGGAGTTAGAAGCTGCAGAAGATATTTTTCATTTTGAAGCAGGAAACTGTTGACATCCTAGAGGAAATAAAGGAAATGACAGAAATTAAATCACTGCACTGAACTGATTTTTCCTGCCAAAGAAAATTAAATTTGGGAAGGATGGGACTGAATGAATAAAGGATGGAATAATTGATGGATAGACAGATATCAGGACATGCCTATGAATTATGTGAAAACAATATCCTCTTTCCTTTCAGTGAGTATAAAAAGATGAGACTCTTACCAAGTGTGATTGTCCCCTCATCGGGGTCATAAAATCTCTCAATCAGATTCACAATGGTGGATTTACCACCACCAGAGGGACCAACCAGGGCAACCATGTTCCCAGGTTCAACTGTAAAACTGAGATCCTGAAAAAAAAGTTGATCAGACACAAATGCAATGGATGTAAATTTTCTGACTGTTTCCTTCTATTTTCTAGTATTTGGTTTTCAAACCTTATGGTGTAATTTTTAAAACACTTATCTTTGTTAAAGAACAGTCCTTCACTTCTGCAATCTTTGTAATAAAACATTTCCCATTGTACAATAAAAAAAAAATTTTAAAAAGTTAATTGATTAAAATCCAAGACAAATAGTCTAAAATTTGGTAAAAAGTTGAAAGACACTTCAAATTCAAAAGTAAAAAATGGAAACTTCTTTGAATTAAGGAATGAAGAGAATTTTTTTGTTTTCATTGAGGTATGAAAAAAAAACCTAATCACACTGTATGAAACCGCGAAGCGGTTTCATACAAAAGTGTGATTAGGTTTTTTC
Organism: Hippopus hippopus; assembly: GCA_946811185.2. Classification (NCBI taxonomy): domain Eukaryota; kingdom Metazoa; phylum Mollusca; class Bivalvia; order Cardiida; family Cardiidae; genus Hippopus; species Hippopus hippopus. The sequence goes on from OX328109.1 coordinate 4,378,311, forward strand.
TTCATACCTCCATGAAAACAAAAAAAAATTCTCTTCATTCCTTATAATTCAATATCACAGACAACAAATATGCACTTAAATAATACTAACTGCTCTTTTTGTGTAAATCCAACATTGCGTATTTATTTACTGTCCTTTTCATTGATATTTCAAAGCGCGGTAAAACTGCTCCTTCATGACGTCAAATGACGTAATTCATGACGTCATTACAGTATTGAACGTTTGCAGATTGAGTGGATTTATTATTAGAAGTTCAATACACTAGAATTAAGTTGAAAATAAGATCGTTTAAACCCAGCAGAGTAACAATGAGTTTTCAGCTCTCTCTTTGAATTTACTGTTGGACTTTTTTTTCAGTATTCAGAAAAAACAAATTCAGCTAGCAATTTAATCTTCGGACTCGATATAAAATCAGACCGAAAAAACATTATGAAATCTCGTATATATATGTTTGTTTACATTACTTTGACTGCAAAAGTAGTTCCGGCACTGCTAAATTTTTTTTTTCATGGAGCTATGAAAAAAAATTTTCAGCCAATCAGAACTCGCCAATGTTCATGAAAACTATTAATATTGAATTATAAATATTTGATCATAATTACTAAGTATTATCAGTATTTCAACTTTTTAATCCTTAAAAAAACAACCCGTCTTGACCACAAGACTCCTAAAAAATTGTAAAGAAAGGATAAAATGCTGGTAATCAGCATTTTCTCATTTTTTCAACAATGTCTTCCATATTTTCAACGACCAATCCAATTATGTGAGTGTTTAATTTTTTGTCTGCTGCCAGTGTTTTCAATACTGACAAGCCTGAAATTTTGTGACCTTGTAACAAGTCTCGGAGTATTACAATTATAACTGAGCAGCACTCTAGGACTACGGAGATTCATGCATCTTAGTAATACATTATACCAAGCCAGTGATCACAAAATTATGGATCAGTAAGATCGATTTTGTCTAACAACCAAAGGAATCATGGGGTAAAATGGTCCTTGGACATGGAGAAAACTGACCAAAAGCGTTGCCACAGATCAGCCAGCATGGACTGCACAGGCTGACCTGAATGGATACATTTTGTAGATGCATTAAAACTCCTTTTCACAGAGCATGGCTCAACTGCTTGTGACTTTCTTACCTTTATGACTTTAGTCTCAGGTCTTGAGGGGTAAGTAAAACTAACTGACTGAAACTCTACACCTGTGAAATTAAAAAGAAAAAACTGCCTTTACCCTTACAGCATTAAACCCAGCCTTATTTGCTTATGCTGACAGTGTAAATCAATATCAGACTGCACAGAACCTGCAGTATAATCTAAGATCTACACTTTCTACTATTTTTAGAAATATTCTTGAAAAAATATCCTCAAAGTTGCGATGAATTGATCTTTTTTTCAGCATTTGGAAAATTTCATTTTATTTTGCACTCTAAGCGTAACAACACAGGCAGACAGCTATTTCTTATATCTTTCATACTTCTAAATACATCAAAACAAAAGGAGAAATTGCTCAATACAAGCAATAATTTCACACATATTCATACACATTTTAACTGTGTGAAAAATAATTCAGGTTTAAATGCACTTCTTATATGGGTTGCCCTTTTAACACTTAAAATCCAATCCAAAGTATAAGATATGAGAGATACAAGAAAATGTCTACAGAGTTTTCGCACTATGATAGCAACAACAACAACAACTGCATAGTAGACAACAAACCTGTGACAATACTTCTGTTTTTTTTTAATCACCTTACCAAATAATAAAAGTTTAGACTTTTCCAAATCCAAAGCATTTCAAGACAGCAAATTAAATGTAGTTCAAATGGTTGCATTTGTCCTTGAAAAGTAGAAAACATTGTTGGAAAAGGAGAAAATGCTGGATACCAGCATTTTCTCCTTTTCCTTCAATGTTTTCATTCAAACGCCATATCCCTTGGGGTTGTTAAAACTCAGGATTGCAAGGTAAATAGTGGTCAACAGCAAATCTAGAAAGGAAAAAAAAAAACTTACATCCATCCAGGTTTGGTAGAATTTCTCCATTTTCATTTGGCACAGCTGGTTTTCTATCTAACAGATCAAATATACGTATAGATGCCCCTAGAGCCTGAAAATATCAATGAGGCATACACTGCAATTTCTAGTCTTCAAACATTGGACAAATGAGACATATTGGTAGTTTGAAAGCATTTTCAAGAATAGTATTTCTATACAAAAACAAGAGCATCAGATGTGGATACCAATGCTTTGCTGTGGTTGCTTGATTTTCAGTGAAAATTTCAAGTTATTAAAGGGGCATAACTGTGTCAAAATACTTTGGTAGTTACCTGTCCCTGTTGTATAGGTCCCTCTTTTGATACTTAACAACTTGTTTGCAGTAAATATCTTCAGTAATTACAGAGATATTATAAAATGTCAAAGTTTTTGCACAATCCAGGGATAACCCAAATGCAGACGGCGCAAGGACTAAGACAATACCTCAACATCTTCTATGAAAACAGCGCAAGAACTAAGACAATACCTCAACATCTTCTATGAAAACAGCTGAACTAAATATGGGAAAGCAACCCTAGTTTTCAGAAAAAAAATTGTGGGACTAAACCTATCAAAGGCTGACAAATAACCCTCCACACACTACTTCAGGAAGAACTTTAAAAGGCCATAACTCTTGTGATAGTCAATCATTCATGATGAAAATTGGAACTGCAAAGTTCCCATGGAAGGAAGGCCTCCATTTACATTTCAGTCAAATTTGTTGAAAACTGTTGGATAAAAAGACAACACATAAAACTGACTGACAAAATGGACAACCTGATTTCAGTGAACCAACCCAAATTTATTGTGGGGTGTATTGTTAATTATGCCACAAGTCCTCTAACACCCCATGGTAAAAAGCTTTTGAATGTAGAGTTATTCTCTCACCTGCATAAAGTCTCCATACAGAGCAGACATCAGGGCAAATGCCATGGCAACTTGTAGTGTGTACAGTAAAAATGCTGGAGAAACAACATAAAAATGTCATCTTAAGATAACAAGAGTACCATATGCAGGTCCCAACGCTTGGATGCAGTTGCTTTCACTGAAAATTCTAAGTCAAAAAAGTGTCACAGCTGTGTCAAAAATATTTTGATAGCTACCTGCCCCTGGTGTATGGGTTCCCCTTTTTTATAGTTAACAGTTGGTCCAAGTTTGAAGTAAATAGCTTCAATAATGACAGGGATGTTATAAAATGTCAAAATTTTTGCACAAAATTGCAGATGATGCAAGGGCTACAACAATACCCCAATGTTACCTTTGATACCAGCTAAGCTAAAAACAAACATTTCAGGGACAGCAAAATCTTTTTCAACTCTTTACGAGACAACAAATAAACCCTTTCCAACACAACAATTTTTAGAATATTTCAAATTCAAAACATTTGCTGATAACCAGCATCCTCTCCTTATTCCCACAATCTTTTCAACCCTTTCAAATCCCATCATTTGAGCTGTATTTAATTTCTCGTCTGCAAAATCCATTCGAATTGAAAGACTATGATTCTGTCATCTAATAAAGCTCTACAACTTTTTGTTTGTAGGTCAGATTGTACAATGTGCTGACCTGTCAAAATTCCAGGTGTTACTCCAGTACTTTGATCCTTTGAGTTCTCATGCACCAATTTTCCGCCATACCACAGTACAACACTGATCGATCCATAGATCATAAGCCCTATTGCACCTTCAAATATGCCTGAAACAGGAAGTAAATAATTCAGTGATATCTTCATAAAATAACTCTGTACCAAATAATCTCATGTTTTAACAACCTTAAGAAAAAGGAACCAGAAGAAAATGTTGGTAACTGGTATTTTCTCCTTTTTCCACTACGTTTTTCTTCGCTAAAGAAATCTTGTTGCATCTCTTGAGCCATATTTCATCTACAATGTTTTCTAAAGCCTTGTTTATTTGGGTCATTAAACCTTGAAATAGCATAAAATCATGAGATAATGCAGTTTCCATTTTTAGCTCTGGTAGCCATCTTGTTCAGATGATTAGAACAGTCTGAGCAATTTCAGTGCAGGGTCACACTTATGCAGCATTCTGTGAAATTATTCCAAAATCGCTTGAAAAAATTTTAACCCATAAACAAGATGCCTGACATTTCTTTAACTTTTTACCAAACAATAAAATTTTAGACTAGTCCCTTACTGAAAGCATTTACAGACAAACAATTAAAGGTTGCTCAAATGCCAAGATTTGTCCTTGATAGGAAAGAAAACATTGTGGAAAAAGGAGAAAATGCTGGTTACCAGCATTTTCTCCTTTTCCAACAATGTTTTCAAAAGTCTTCTCCATTAGGGTCGTTAAAACCCATGCTTGTGTGGTAAAGGGTTAATCGTCTTCAGTTGGTCATGTGACCAAAGAATGATGCATCTGCCTGAGAAGTTGATAACCTTTCCCAATCAGAGACATAAACCATGTTTTTACTTTAAAAACCAAAAACACATCAAATGCAAAGAAAAGTTACCTCCAGCTGCAGCTAATTTTTTCCCAACTTTGTAACTTTTATCTACGTCCTCGCCATACAGTGCTGTCACTTTTTTCTCTCCTGTAAAGGTTCTTACTGTCCGGATGCTGGACAGACTTTCCTCCGCTTGGGTGCCTGCATCTCCAAGTCGGTCTTGAAAATCCTGGCGCAAGTTCTTCATGTATTTACCTGTTTTGCAGAATATTAATTGGTTTTGGTTTTGTTTTCTTCTTTTTTTTTGTTTTTTTTCTTTAATAAAAAGGTCACACAAAAAAATCCACCTGTACCAGTTAAAAAAAAAAAAAATCTATTCAGCCTGGAAAAAAAAAAACAATCTGAAGGCAGTTTTTACACAAAGTAAAAAAAGAAAATTGCCAAGGGGTAAAATGAGCACCCTTCATTTAGAAATGAAATTATTCGTGTGGTAAGTAAGTCCTTTTTCATCATTATTGCATATACTTGTACACTGTGGCTACCAGAGCACTTATCCATGTTTTTCTACAGTTTCTTTTCACTGTTACCTTGAACAATGTTCTTTCCAAGCAACTAGCTGATTTTCCACATGTTCAGTGGTGTGAGAGGAATTATCTCCCAATAACTGTCATCAAGCCTGGGTCTGTATTCAACAAGCATTCTTAAGAACATTCTTATTCTTGTTCTAAAGAATTTTCTAAATTTGAAAGTAATACAAGTTCTGATTGGCTAAACCATTTGGTTAGGCCAATCAGAACTTGTGTTACATTCTAAGTCTGGAATAAGACAAAGAATGAAATCAAGAATGGTTGGTGAATACGGACCCTGAGAAAGTAACTGGCCAAGATGGAAATTGAACCAGCAAAGCTTGGATTACAGGCCCAGTTTGTTATCTGCAGAGCTGTTGGGCTTGGAACTGTCAAAAGAGACCACTAACTGAGTGCACAACTGTCCAACTCCAATCTTTTTTGCTTTCAAAAACATTAATTGGCTACATGTGTATTATTAGTATACACAAACAGAAGCAATGAATTGGACAGGTTTATCAATAATTGCACTCATGAAGATAAACAGTCAACCAAGGCTTTGTTCTGTCTTCAGAACTGAAATAAAATATCTAGCAGCAAACATGACAATAACAGACCGACAGATTGGGGAAATGGATAGACAACTTTACCAAAAACAATATGTCTCCCCCCCCCATCCCAAATCAGTATAACTAAAATTAGAATGGATAATATACATAGTTCCTGGTCTTACCATACTGAACAGCACAGAGTGATACAATGGGGACGACCGAAAGCAGGACACCAGTCAGTGCTGGGTTTAAGGTAAACATCAAAATCAGGGAACCAATCATCTGCAGAAGGTACCTTGACAACATGGACATGTTGACCTGAAATTTCAGTCAAATGTTTATTTTTAATTCAGACACTTGACTTTTATACTTCAAGACAAGCAGAAAATAACTGTTGGAAGTTCCTTGGCTCTTAATCACACAGCAAAATTTCAGACTAGTCCAAATTGAAAGCATTTGCAGACGACAAAATTACCGTGGTGCAAATGTTTGAATAAATTTTAAAATGGTGGTAAACATTTTCTCATTTTCCTACAATGTTTTCCAAAACCATCTTTCTACAGGTCATTAAAACTCTGAATTGTGTGGTAAACAGTTATATCATCTTGTTTAACTCTTTACCAAACAACAAATATTTGGACTGGACCAAATTCAAAGCATCTGCAGACAACATATCAAAATCTTGTTAATAAGATGATTTCTGACTTTGATAGGGTAGGAAATATTGTGGGAAAAGGAGAAAATGCTGGTTACCAGCATTTTCTCTTTTTCCCCACAATGTTTTCTATAGGCTTCTTTCTCAGGGTCGTTAAAAGTCGAGATTGTGTGGTAAAGAGTTAAAGCGTTACCAAACAATCCCACTTCTAACAACCCTGAGAACATTGTGCAAACAGGACAGAATGCTGGCAACTCCTTTTCTAATAGTTTTCTGCCTTATCAAAGACTTATCTATTTCATTTGAGGCTTTGTTGTCTGAACAAGTCAAAACTTTTGTCAGCTGCCAAGGAGTTAACTCTTTACCAAACAACAAAATGTTAGACTCTTCCAAATTGAAAGCATTTGCAGACGACAACTTAAATATGACTCAAAAATTGAAATGTGTGTTTAGAAGGGTAGAAAACACTGTGCATAAAGGAGGTAGTGCTAGTTACCAGCATTTTTTTCCTTTTCCCAATTTGTTTTCAAAAGGCTTCTTCCTCAGTGTCGTTAAAACTGGGTGTTGTGTTGTACAGAGTTAAAGCTACATAAAACTTACAGTAACTGCATTTTGAAGGACCTGAGTATCTGATGATAGTCTGTTACATAACTCTCCAGTTCTGAAAAGAAACAAAAAGCAAGTAGGAGCGGCACATGTGGTTGCAAACACTGACCTGCAAGTGATTTTTCTGTGAAAATTCCAAGTCAAAAAAGGGGCAAAACTGTGTCAAAAGCATCCTATACTCAGCCGTGAGTGCTCTACCGTGAAAATTCTAGATAAATCAAAGGGACATAACTGTGTCAATAATATTACAGGGTTTCCTGCCCTTTTGGTACAAGCTCTCCTTTAGATGGGTCATAATTAGTCAGAGTTTGAAACAGATATCTGCAAGTTCATTTTCTGTGAAAATTCTGAATCAAATAAAGGGGTATAACTGTGAGTCAAGAATATTTTAAGGTTACCTCCCCTTTTGGTATGGGTTCCCATTTGTATGGGTCACAATTTGCCACAGTTTGAAATTAATATCTTCAGTAATGACAGAGATATGAGAAAATGTCAAAGTTTTTACATGGCTAATATGACGACAGTAGAGCTATGACAACAGACCTATAAACAACCCTGGTAAAAATCATTTGTTTAACAATGTTTCTATTTAACCACAAAATTATCATGCAGATTTACAAAACAGGAAAAAATTCCCCTAAGGCAGCATTAACCTTTTCCAAACAAACCGATGTATTAACACAACTTAGAAAGAGGGCTTTTGAAAACAATGTGGCAAAAGGAAAAAAACTGCTATAAAAACAAGGTTAAGTACCTGTTGGTATCGAAGAAAGCCACCTCCTGTTTCACGATGCTTTGAAATAGAACCTTCCGAAGCCGAGCTACGACTCTCTGTCCAGCGAGAGTGAATAACCAGGATCTAGCCATAGAGAACATTGCACCAATGGCATAGATGACAAATAGCGTGAGAACAGTTCTGTTTAATTCAGCTGAAATTGAAAAAGAAGAAATAATGTATAGGTATACAATTAACCCTATACTTGAATATCCTGTGTTTTAAAAACCTTGAGAGAAAATGTTTTTGAAAACACTATGGGAAAAGTAGAAAATGCTGGTAACCAGGATTTTCCTCCTTTTCCAATATTGTGCAGAAATATTGTATTTAGTATCTAGTTACCCCTCTAAATCTTTTTTGGACCTCTGTCATTATCTAATCATTCAACTGCTAAATACTTATACAGTCATTGAAAATTTCAAGCTTACAATACAAATACTGACTTACCCATACTATGCTGGGCAGCGTCAATGACCTTGCCAAAGAACAGTGGGGCCACCATCTGTGATCCACTTGACACAAATAGACAAAGTGTTGCAACAATCAGCATCCCAGCTTCCTAACAGATCATAATTATTCCAACATAGTTATCCAATATAAATTTAAAAGTCAGTATAAATATGACATGTCTATAATTGTAGTATCCATGTAATTTGATATGTAAACATATTACAAGTTAAACAAAAAGAACTGAAAATATGAATAAATGTGGAGAGAAAAAGAGAGAGAGAGACAGTGACAGACAGAGACAGACAGAGTAAGAGACAGAGAGACAGACAGAGTCAGAGACAGAGAGACAGACAGAGTCACAGAGAGACAGACAGAGTCACATACAGAGTCAGAGACAGACAGAGTCAGAGAATCAGAGGCAAAGAGAGACAGACAGGGACATAGAGAAAGAGGGAGACATAGACAGGGAAGTGGTTTAACCCTTTACCACACGACAAAATTTTAGACCTGTCCAAGTTGAAAGCATTTGTAGATGACAGTTTTAACGTGGCTCATATGAAATGATTTTTCTTTGATAGGGTAGAAAACATTGTGGGAAAAGGAGAAAATGCTGGTAACCAGCATTTTCTCCTTTTCCCACAATGTTTTCAAAAGCCTTCTCTTTCAGGGGCGTTAAAAGTCGTCATTGTGTGGTAAAGGATTAACTCTTTGCCAAACGGAAATATTTTAGATTAGACCAAATTGAAGGCATTTACAGACGACAAATTCAATGTCATTCAGATGATGATTTTTGTTCTTGATAGGGTAGAAAACATTGTGGGAGAAGGAGAAAATGCTGGTCCCCAGCATTTTCTCCTTTTCCCACAATGTTTTCAAAAGTCTTCATCCTCTGGTTCGTTAAAAGTTGGTCTTGTGTGGTAAAGAGTTAAAAGGACTCGTATCAAAAGTTCTATGTCCTGAATAATTTTGCATCAAAATTTATATTTTGCCCTTTTTTCACAAAACATAACCTATAATTTTTACTAACCTCATTTGAAAATGTTACATCATATTAGAAAAAAAAAAATGCAAGAAAAGCAGACAGAGCAATAGATGGTTAGATGGTCAGGGAGAAAGTGTCAAAGCAAAAAAGAGAAGGACTTTTCACAGTCCGCAGCAAATAACTTTTAAACACCTTGTAGGAAAGAAGGCAAATATTCTTTTCCCTTCCATGTGTTCAAAGAAATGTTTGACTCTGGAAAGTAATAACTAATAGCAACAAGCAATGTGTCAATAAGATATAGATGGCCACCTCCACCACCCCGCTTTCTTGACAAAAATAAAATAAAAGGGACCATAACTTGCATAATGATCGGAGGATTTTAGAGCAAGTTGTTACTAATAGCAATGAGAATTGTGTCAATAAGATGCAGATGCCAACCCATCCTATCCTCCACCATGAGAAAATAAAGGGACCGTAACTTGCGTAATAACTGGTGGAATCCTGTCGCAATGACTTTCATCAATCCTCGGAAAGAAATAGGCTGAGCTAGGGATTCAAACTAATGACCCCCAGTAACCTAATAACAGACATAACCCATATCCCATAGACAACAGTGATTCTGTATTCCCTCCCAAATGAACATGTCTTGGCATAACAACCGCACAGAAGAAACTTACTGGCTTGGCTAATGAGATTAGTCGCAGGATATCCACTTTTTTCTTGACTGGCTTCCCATCTTTGTCAACTTCACGCCCATTTTCATCGTAATAATGTGTAATGCGAATAGTCTGAAACATATAACTCATACTCTGTGAAAAGGGAGTTTAACGCATATATATGCACAAAGTATCCACCCATGTCTGCATGCATGGTCTGTGCAAGCTGATATGGAACAAAACTTTTTTGCTATTTGTAAATTTTCTGCATGTCTAAGGATCATTCTGACAGCATGGCTCAATTATACTTGACCCGATTTAATTGTAACATTCCTTGGCTATGTCTGAGACCTGCATTTGATTTAGACTTGATGATATGCTATTAGCTACCCTTTACCAAATGATCCAGTACGTAGAATGACCTTGGTCATCTAAATGATAGTGTCATACAAAAGTTAAGATTGTTTTAAAATTTTAGATTTTACCATATTGAAAGCATTTGCAAACGTCAAATTGGATGTGACTCAAATGACGGAATTCAGTTTAACTCTTTGCCAAAAGACAAAATTTTGGACTCAACCAAACTGAAAGCATTTCCAGACGACAAAATGAATGCAGCTCAAAGTATGATTCCCGTCTTTCATCGGGTAGAAAACATTGTGGGAAAAGGACGATATTAACCATCCATACTTAGGAACGTTCTTAGTCTTGTTCTCGAGAATTTTCTAAATTTGAAAGTAACACAACTTCTGATTGGCTAAACCAAATGGTTTAGCCAATGAGAAGTTGTGCTTCTTTCATATTTAGAAAATTTTGGAATATGAATATGAATCAAAGGTTGTCTTACCTTCAGGCGTCTCATAAATACACCAGCTAATACAATCAGTCCAAACTCTGTCACCGAGAATACTGCAGCAGATATGACTAGGGCATTGTATGTCACATGCATGAATTGATAGTTGTCGTCATGAAGTATAGCATTTAATACAAAGGCCCCTTTCACACAGGAATATACAAGGGAAGCAATACTGTAGAAAGCATTGACAATATGGAGTGCTTGAAAATAAACACTTGGTGTTTGTCTGTCTGTCTGCTCTAGAGCTGCCATGGTTACAGATTCCATGTGAGATATGCTGGGAGCCATAAGAAGGACCTTCACTGTTGTCATGACAACAAGGTCAAATACTGACTGTTTGAAGTTGAACTTCATTACACTGTCAACAAAGTACTCTGAGTCTCCACCTGTCAAAAATGAAGTACAGAACTAATTAGATGATTTTGTCTGCAACTACTTTCTAATTGTTGATTTTTAATTTTTTTTGTCTGATAAAGCTATAACTGTCTATCAGTTTATTATTATAGCATCATGTTTTTTGTAATTCTAGTTTTTATACAATCAAATTATCCATCAGAGCCATTTTTTGTCCAAAGTTTTATTTTGCATCCTCATTAGTGTTCTGAAAGAACAGGAATTCTCTGACATTGTCCCATTGAATAAGAAAAAGGTCCAATGATAATGCACAAAGGTAGGATATTGTTCCTTTCAAATTTATCTGAACCATGTGTGCAAAAGTATTGACTTTGGTCCTCCTGCATGGCCGACCTGGGTTGAAACTTTTTGCCACTGGTTTGATTGTATTGTGTTTAACACTGTTTTCGATATTATATCACAGCAGCCAGTGCACCTATCCATGATTTCCTGGATTATTTTTTTTTTAAACCAGTACTCCGCACAATATTCTTTCCAAGCCACTGGCTGCTTTCCCACATAACCATCATCAAAACAATGGTCAGTGGTGAGAGAGGAATGAATCCTGTCTCAATGACTATCACAAATCCTCGGAAAGAAATTCGCCAAGCCAGGGATAGAACCAACGACCTCCTGCTCTGTCCTCTACAGAATGAACTACCAGGGCTAAGCTTTTTGCTATAGGTCAGTTTTCTGCATGTCCAAGGACCATTCTACTACAGGATTAAGCTGGTTGTTATACAAAATGGGTATTATGGATCCATAATCATTTGATGACTTGCTTGCTATCATGCATAACAGAGATGCATTAAATAGAGTTTATTTCATCAGCTTGTGGTTAATATGGGGAAATATTTGCCGAAAAAGGGAAAGGTATGCGAAAATAACGAGTGCCGTAAGGCACAAGTTATTTTCGCGGACCTTTCCCTTTTTAACCACAAGCTGATGAAATAAATTATATATTATATTTCCTCTGATTATTTTGTCAACGAATACCACTTTTAAAACTTAAAAACTTAAAAAACTTAAAAAAGTAGTTCCAGATTTTCGGCAGGAGGAAAATATTCACTGTGACGGGGAAATAATTCCCCCCAGCTTAAATTACGACATTTAACTTTACCCATAACATTTCTAAAAATAGACACATGAAATATAATATACCCCTTTTGCTAGAGCATGGGTCATTTGAGAATAAGTCTTGAGAACCTTTCTCTCTTGTCTTATAAATATCCCCTATTTCTGCAAGATATTTAGACAATAGTCCTCTCTCTACAAACATCCTTGGCAGAATATTGCTTTAATTACTCTTTGCCATAAAATAAATCTTTAGACTTATCCAGACTGAAAGCATTTGTAGTTGACAAAACAAGTGTGGTTCAAATGATGGAAATTGTCTTTGATAGGTAGAAAACATTGTGGGAAAAGGAGAAAATGCTGGTTACCAGCATTTTCTCCTTTTCCTACAATGTTTTCAAAAGGCTTCTTACTCAGGGTCGTCAAAACTCGAGTTTGTACGGTAAACCGTTAATTTTAAAAGAAAAGTGTCTAACATAAAAAGCTGCAAGGAGCCATGTAAGAAAATCCTACCTGTGAGCCATAATACAACTGCCTGTATGCCATCTATAAACAACAGCGCTAGAAACGCATTGACATATCGCAGGAACGGCAGAGTAAATTTGGTTCTGTAGGCCGGCGTTTCTTCAGCGAGAAGACATTTTTCATCGTCATCATCATCAGCATGGTGATTCATATTTGGCCGAGCCTGCAGTCTTCCTTCCATCTGTTTGGCGGAAAACTTACTACAATAATTACTGGGTCTGGCCGAGGCCATGGTTATTAACCCTATACATGCAACAATGATTTTTTATGATCTTGAGAAAAAGGTTTTATAAAACACTGTTGAAAAAGGAGAGAATGCCGGTAACAGACATTTTCTCACAATGTTTTCTACCCTTCCCAGGACAAATTTCAGTACTTGTGTCACATTTGATTTGCAGCCTGCCAATGCTTTAAATTGAAAAAAGAGTCTAAAATTTTGTCGTTTTTCAACTCTTTACCAAACAACAAAAATATAGACTGGTCCAAAATGGAAACATTTGCTGATGATATATTATATGTGGCTCAAATGGCAATATTTGTCTCTGAAAGGACAGAAAAGGAGAACAGCATTTTCTCCTTTACCTAAAATGTTTTCAAAAGCCTTCTTCCTCTAGGTTGTTAAAACATGGCATTGTGTGATAAAGATTGAAAGATTGATTGATTGATTGATTGATTGTATGATGTTTAAAGCCATTTTCAACATAATTTCAGTTATATCGCGGCGGCCAATGCACCTATCTATGCTTTCCTGGAGTCTCTTATACCAGTACTCAGCACAATATTCTTTCCAAGCAACTGGCTGCTTTCCCACATAGCCATCGTGGAAACAATGGTCAGCGGTGAGAGAGGAATGAATCCTGTCGCAATGACTACCATCAAAAAGAGTTAAAGGGTTTTACAATGATCACTAAAGAGATTGAAAATGTCATAAGAAATAGGCCTTTACCCTTCACCAAACCACAATCCTGTTGTAAAGGGCTTTAACCCTTTATCAGATGTCAACTTGTCAGACTGGTCCAAAATAAAAGCATTTGCACATGACAAAATAAATATGACTCAAAAACTTAAATTTGTTACCAGCATTTTCTCCTTTTACTACAATATTTTCAAAAGGCTTCTTTCTCAGGGCTGTCAACAGTCGGCATTGTGAGGTACAAGGTCAACCCTTTACCACACATCTTGTTTATGGATAATCCTGAACAGGAGGGTTTTAGAAAACATTGTGGGAAAAGCACAAAATGCTGGTAACCAGCGTTTTCCCACATTTTCTGCATTTCCCACAATGTTTTCTACCCTTCCAAAAAACAAATTTCAATTTTTGGGTCACATTTATTCCAAAGAGTGTCTATTGCAAAGGTCACTTCAATGGCATGAAAAGTTGGATTAAAGTGAAAGTAAAAAAAACCATGACCATACTGACTTAAATTACTTGGTTGAACAAAGCTTTATTGAAATCCCATGTTTTGATTCTGAATGGAATTATTCAGAGATAAACTAGAACAGACCAAGATCTGGCTGCAGCAGTGTAGGTCAGATCTTGGTCTTTTATGGTGTCTGATTCAAATTTAATTGACCATGAAAGGCATCATATCAGGCTTGTCATAATATCTTATTTATCTACGGACCACAGACACTGATTTGGTTCTACTTACATTTTGTTCACTGTCCAAAGTTCCAGAAAGATCAACCCCGTCCTACTTGTATTTATTACGATTTTTTTTCTTCTAATGCAGCAAAAATGAAAAGGTTGATCGAATATTTAAAAAGAGTACGTTCTGCAATATATCACTAAAATATAAACAAAGAAAAAGTTCGCGTTTCCAAAAGTATGATGTTTGTCAGATTTCCATTCATGGAATATCTGTAAAGTGCGAGAGAAAGAAATTATGTTTGATAAATGTGCTTAGTTGTATAATGAAATTCACCGGAAGTTTACATCAGGTTGCTGGTTAACTGATGTACAATTTTATTGTCTTTTTAACATAGTTACTAATTAATCGGCAACTACATCTAAAGTCATTCAATTGACTTTAAAGTATGATGTGATAATTAATTGGTCCACACAAGATTTATATTTTATAATATTTTTGATTTACTCACATTTTAACTTTTAAATTGTACATCATTCAGCGGTTCAGGTGTCACACCCATGGTCTGTTGCTAAATCGAAATAGAATGAAAATCACAATATTTGACCATCTGCTGTACTTTACAAAAACCCATAACTAACACATCAACCTTTTTCTTTTATTGTTTTTTGTCACTCAAACACAACTAGATCTGCTGGTTGTAGGCCAGCATATACAAATACATATGTGTGTTGGTGTTGCATTTGAAAGTAAACGGTTGAAACACACACTTCTGAACCAACCCCTTTCTGAGGGACGCTCTTTTAATGGAAAACCGGCCTTGAGCTTTATTTTTTGTTTCTGAAATGAAGTATGTTTCAAAGGGTCTGCACTCGAGATGGAAAAGTGACAATCGATTGCGTTTTTTGGTTTTCAACACCAGCGCAACTTCCTTGCAGAATGACGGTGGAAAGGTGTCCGCACTGAATGTGGCAATTTTTCCTTGACGTGGTCACAGGTGCCGAACGATTCCCCCAAGAAACGAAATGAGAGGAAAGTTCTCTAAACTCCTATGTATATTTACTTTAATCTGATCAACACCTTTGTCAAGGCAAAATTTCAAGGAAACTGAGCTTTATATAGCTACGTGGAAATCATTTTGTGCCTTTCACAGACCGCATATAGAAACATGCTCTTCAACCAGAAGGAACTCCTTTTTATACTGATTTTCCGAAGGAATTTCAATGTGGATGCAAACAATACTGATATCAATCATCATCATCATCATCATCATCGTTGTCATCATCATCATCATCATCATCATCATCATCATCATCATTTCTTTAATGGTGTCTTTGTCAGCAAGGCTGAGTCTTCTCACTAAATAGTAGAAAGTTGGCTTTTGAAAGCATTTTCTGCAAAGGAGAAAATACTACGTTTTTTTTAACCCTTTAAAAACATAGCCGGTCATTTGATCCACATTTAGTTTGTCGCCTGCAAACGTTTTCAGGACAGACGAGTCTTGTTTGTTTGTTTGTTTGTTTTGGACTCGAACGCCGTTTTAACAGTGTTAGACATACCATGGCGGTCAGTGCACCTACACATATGTTTTAACCGAGCCATTGACTACTTTTCTCACATGCATCGGAGGTGAGATGCGAAAAATCGCTGGAAAGAAAGTTTCCACATTCCGCTTACCACTGAGCTACTGGGCATAGAGGAGTCTAAGGTTTTATCGTCTGGTGAAAAAATCAAACTACACCTGTCTATCGATTCCAAGGTCATATTAATTTGGGGAAGATACAAATGTAATTATTTTTCATGTCAGACGGTACATTATTACGGTTATTGAAACGAAACCAATTAGGATTAGTATGCTCCATTGATGTACGGCCCCCAAAGCAAAAATTCAGACTGTCACGTTCGGGTAAAATTTGTCCTTCAAATACCTTGTCAAAAGGACACTGCTATTAATAAACTGGTAACGCTTACGCTGCAAAATAAGTGTGGTGTACGTGGTTGTGAGGTAGAGCGTCGGCCTCGTTACCAAAAGGTCCCGAGTTCGAGATCAGGGGATTTTTCATTGGCTCACATATTCGGCGCGAGTACTGGTGTAGCTCCCAGGAAGCAGAATCGAGAGAGATTAGTATAAGTTGTAAGAACTTGTTTCTCAATCGATGTAAAATAAATATGTTTAAACTAAAGTGAAAAGTAACTTTTAAGCCGATAGTTAAAGCCCAAATTTTGCTATGTCAAAGATATTTTTAGGAAGATAGATACCCCCTTATCGGACAGTGTAGATCCAAGATCAGACTGCATGTTCTGTGCAGTCTGATCTCGATCTACATTGTCCGCAAAAGGTCCTTGGGTCGGGCTTAGCAGCCTAAGGGTAACCAGACGACAAAACTTTAGACTCTTCCTATCTGAGAGCAGTTGCAGACGACAAACTAAGACGTAGCTCATATTGATGGAATTTGTCTCCCGAATGGCAAAAAACATTGTGAAAAAAGGAAAATGCTGGGTACCCAGCATTTTTTTTTTTTTTTTTTTAAGGACGTTTCTCGTATCTCGAAGGCAGTTTTCAACCATTTTCAAAAATTTGGTAAACATATTTCTCTCTTCAAATACTACGCTAGTTATTTTAGGGCAAACTTTCTTTGAAACCGCCGACTTTTCGCCTCTCACATCTGATTCATGTGAGAAAAATTGTCAGGGGCTTGGATAGAAAGTTTTGTCAGTGCTGGTGTGAGAAAGCCAGGAAACACATGCGTAGGTGCACTGGCCACCGTGATAGAACTTGTTAAATCTGCTTTAAACTAAAAAACTAACACAATTTCTCAGTGTCATTTAAATTGACTGATTGTATGGTGTTCAACAAAGTTTTCAAAATCATTTCAGTTATATCGCGGCGGCCAGTGCACCTATCCATGCTTTCCTGGAGTTTCTTTTACCAGTACTCCGCACAATTCTCTTTCCAAGCCACTGGCTGCAACGCCACATAACCATCGTCGAAACAATGGTCACCGTTGAGAGACGAATGGATCCTGTCGCAATGACTATCATCAATCCTCGGAAAGAAATTGGCCGAGCCGGGGATCCAACCAGCGACTCCCCTCTCAAGTCCTGTATGCTACCGACTGAGCTACCGAGGCTCGGCTCAGGTTCGTTTAAAAACCGGGGTTGTTTGGTAAAGAGTTAATTGAGAGCTAATCTTGATTGAAAGTTGTTTTGGCCGCAGGGAAGGAACAAATGACCGTCAAGAAGATTTGGATCTATGATACAAATCTTAAACCCTTTGCCACACAATCCAAAGTTTTAATGGCGCTGAGGTAAAAGGTCATGATTTGAAAACATTGTGGGAAAAGGAGAAAATGCTGGTAACCAGCATTTTCTCCTTTTCCCACAATGTTTTCTACCCTTTCTGATACAAATCCAATCATTTGAGTATAAATGTATTTGTCGTCTGTAAATGCTTTGAATTTAGATCCAGTTGAAATATATAAATTGTCGTTTGGTATAGAGTTAACAATGTCCTACATCACGGTCATCTATTTAGCCTTATTATTTCTTAAATAAGATATCTGATCTCATCTGACATCCACAGCCGACAGCTATATTAATATGATCTGATGTTTTGAGAAACCAATATAATAATATGCTTATAGCTATCCCTCCTCCAAAGCCTTCCAAGGACGTTCCCTGCAAACCCCCCCCCCTCCCCCGTCCGGAACTGGTACCCGTTGTATCCCCCGTAAACGTCGCATCGGTAGGTTAATATGAAGGTATGACTTCTTTAGGTGTCACACCTGTAACTTTTTGGCCGTTGTCTGCGCATGTCATAGTCTTCGAAGATTCGACCTGTCTGCTATGACGCATCACCAATCTCATATAAAGGGGAAATGTAGGGCTTATACCGAAGCTATTAAACAAGCCTGTAGGGGCTACTTTCATAAATGGTCGGTGCATAGGTTACATGATAGTTGATCATAGCTGTATGAATCGCACCAGGTAGCGTTTTCTTGAGTAAACGTTTTTTTTTTTTTTTTATTTTGAAATTCAAAGTAACGGTTGTTGTTTTGAAAAGTAGTCCGGTTCTGTACCCAGAATGCCCAAATTAGATGTGTAATTGTAGAATGCCATCTAGCGGGAGATAATGCCCCCGTCCAAAAGTGGTACCCGTTGTATCCCCCGTAAACGTCCCATCGGTAGGTTAATATGAAGATATGATTTCTTAGGTGTCACATCGGTAACTTTTTGGCTCATTGAAAAAAGAGTTATAATCACTCTCTTCGACTGGCTGCAGCTGACGAAGCGGGAGCCCAGCAGTTTTTTTTTTTTTCATCAAATATATGTCCAATGATGTCCGTCACAATAAAAGGTGCAGAAAATGACATCATGAGCGATGAACTTTTTTTGCTACTCCTCTTCAAACACATCAACCCTCGGAAAATCGCTTTGAGTCTAGGCTCTCACCAGTGAAATACCATGCCTTTTTGCCAGGTCACACACAAAAATAGTCCAGAAAAAAAATGCAAATACTGTATTTATTCTCGGAAAAAATAATCAGTTTAACTTCTGGGGCATATTTTAGACTTGTCCTGTAATCTTTCATGATAAAACAGTGGCAGAAGTGCTAGACATTAAATTTTCAAGTGGGACTACATTTTCGGACTACGAAAGACTCGGATGCATGCATTCCGTTCTGGTTTTTCACTGTTATTTCCAATACGGGAACTCTTCAAATTAAAGGCACGTTTAGAACTACTAAAGGGACCACGCGTAAACAATAATCAATCATCTGTTTTAATGGAGACACCTTTCATTGCAAGTTTTTGATAAGTATATTAAGGCTTTCATTCCCCATTTTCTTTTCCCGTTGTGAGTTCGTTAATGATTTGACCACGTTACGGGCACTGTGTAGGTTCGCGTTGTCTCGCTAGACATTTTCATTTTTCTTACCATATATGCACAAAGAATGCTCAAAGAGAGATAACTCTATAGGACTGGTGAAAGATTGCAATAAGGGAAAAAAAGCATCGTTTTTGATTCGTCTGAACAGGGATCGTAACACCCTGTTTATATACGAACACTGGTCTAAAGATAACCCCGTGGTAAAAAGGGTCAAATCAGGTCCTTGTCTCATATCGTAATTAATTTGACAAAATCCGATTAATTTGGAGAATCGCCCCCAGCACAACACCTACAAGATTTTCAACCGTTTGACCGGTTAACCCTTCACCAATCGACAAAATTTTAGACTTGTCCAAATTGCAGACGACAAATTAAATGGGTAGGAAGCATTATGAGAAAAGGAGAAAATGCTGTGGCCCCCGATGTTTTAGAAATAAAATGTCACATGTTTGACGTCAGTACAATATTGAGAAGAATTCTACAAAGGTTCATTTTGAAATACGTTAATCTGTTTTAATATGTAAGCAGAAGAAAATGTTGGATTCTCGTTATAGATACGGATTTCGGTTTTTGAACTTTCGACAACGTTTAACATATTCACTCGTGTTTATACAAGCCGTTGAAAAAAGAATATTTATTAAGGCCTAAACCTCGATAATCCGTCAAAACAAACACTATTGTAATAATCTTGTCAAAATATTGTTTTGGGCGCTATCCGTTGTTTTACACCTGCCCAAACTGGAAGCATTTGCAGACGACGATTTAAAAATTGATATAGGCCTATATCAAATGATGGCATGTGTCTTTGAAAGGGTAAAAAAACATTGTAGGAATACTGATTACCAGCATTTCTCCTTTTTCTACGATGATTTCAAAAGCAAACAACCTCAGGGTCGTTAAAACTCAGAATCCTTTGGTAAAAGGTTAAAGCTCTTATTTTATGATCAAGGAGAAAATAAGAAATCATCAACGGTTCTTAAGAACATTTTTAATCTTATCCTGAAGAAATTTCTAAATTTGAAAGTAGCAAAAAAAGTGGTTTAGCCAATCGAAATTTTTGTTACTTTCAAATTTAGAAAATTCAGAACCAATTGGTTCAGCCAATCAGAAGTTGCTTTTCTTTCTGAATCTATAATAAGACTATGTATGAAACTAAGGATGGTTGGTGGGTACTGAACCTGATTTCAAATATGATTGTTTTAAAGCTTTATGAAATAATGCTCTTCTGATTTGTATAATGTACATAATGGCAAGAACGATACCAGAGTTTGTTCAAGTGTACATGTAAGGATCGTGTTAAGTCTTCGAGCACCGAACTAGTCACTCTATCCCTTGTCTATTATTAATTTTCAATGGATAAAATGTAATTTTCTTATATTCTGGCATTAATAAATGCTAATTTACTTTTTCGTCTGCCGAATGTTGTTCTATTTACTGACAAACTAGTTCGCACATCCCAGGCCTTTGTCGCTTAGCAGCATGATCCTGAACATACCCATAGATATCTGGTATTTAGAGAATAGGCGTGACCTGGGGGTTGCGAATTTTCAAATACATATTTCTAATAAAGAAACCGTAACTTTCACCGTGTTCTGCGTTAATTAATCTTCAATCTGGTACATAATTTTGATCAATCACATTAGTTCAATAGGCATATCGGACGGATCTGATTGGTCAAAACTATTCTTAGCATCACGTTGTTATCATATTCAATTTCATTGACCAATCAGATTTGTTATATATATTCACTGCAGTATTAAAATTTTCATCTCTTGGGGGGAAGTGAAAAAAGTGTCCACTTCGATTTTTTAACCTTATAGATCTAACTTTCAACCAATGTAACTGTTGACTTAGGATGACCCGGCCATCATTTACAATACAAAGAACCAGTACAAATGATATACCAGTATTCTTTCCCATTTAAATTTATTCCCAAATTTCAAGGGGTACTACTGTTCTACCAATTTATGTTCAAATTATGAGTATACATTTTTTTTTTTTATAAATAAAGTCCTAAACTTTAACAAAATTTAAGACCGCAAATCACGTGCTATAATCGTTTTTTTTTTTTCAGTTGAAATACAATTCCTCTGATAGGGTGGATTTTTTACCAGCATTTTCTCCTATTCCCACAATGTTTCCAAAAGCCCTACTACTCAAGGTCATTAAAAATTCGGGATTGTGTGGTAAAGGGTCCTAGGCTACTAACATTATTATTTCAATATTATTCATTCAAATGAAATGACTCAATCATCGACCCTGGACTGTCCCAATTTCTGGACAAGGCTCAATGACAAGACAATTCTCCCAACCTGTCCTTTGCTTCACTTTCAGTGCCGCAAATTAGGCCCGCCCGGATAGCTTGGTAATAAGCGTATATGACTCGTGACTTGATGGTTGCGAGTTCGATACCCGGTTGTGGCAGACTTTCTTTCCGGCGATTTTTCACCTGAAATCTCTGATGTATGTGAGAAAAGTACTTAGTGGCTTGGAAAGAAAGATGTGTCAGTGCTGGTGAGAGAGAGCCTGGAAACATATGCGTAGGTGCACTTACCGTCCTGATATGACCTTAGTTATTAAAAGGCGTTAAACTCCGATACAATAAAACACAAATTTTGCCGAGTTTTAAAATTAGTGCAGGCGTGTACCTACGGTATACTTGCACTTATAAATGAGTCATGCTCTGTGAAAAGGGGGCTTAATGGAACTGCGAAAAGTATCGACCAGGTTAGCCTGCGTAGTCCCCGCAGGCTGACCAGGGCCGAAACTTTTCGCTATTGGTCAATTTTCTGTATGTTTAAAGATCACTTTTTCTCCAGGTTAAGTCATTCATTAGACTAAGCGTATATTATGGATCCTTTATTATGTGATGACTTGCATGGTGTAATGGATCACGGAGATGCATTAAGCCCCTTTTTGCCAGAGCATGGCTAAAATGTAATTTTAAGTCTATTAGCTCTAAACTGGTAAAAGAGATGCAATCAGTCTGTCAGTTAATTTACTGTTTTCTTAACACTTAAACAGCTTATTTGCTTGATTGATTTGTTGATTTATCGATTCATCGATCGATCGATTAGATTTTATTCGATTTATTCGATTTGATTGATTGAGTGCTTGATTAATTAATGGATGGATGGATGGAAGCCGGTTGGGTTGGTCGATTGGTCGGTGGATTGATTGATTGATCTTGACCTTTATCTCAAAGTCCTGCGTTTCACGATTAAATGAAAAAAAAAAAAATCTTTAAAAGTCACTGTCGCTACATGTTTTCCAGGTAATATGCGAGGAAATTGCATATATATAACCAGCATTTTTCCTTTTCCCATATTATTGTCTACACATTGAATGAAAAAAACCCTATCACGTGAGCCATATTTACTTTGTTGTCTGCGAATGGTTTCAATACAGACGAGACTAAAGATTTGTCGTCTTGAAAACAGGCAAAGTACCTGCAGGCTAAACTGGCCGCCTGTTATCGATCTGAGTCTATCAGGTGTCGCACCACTGCGAGACTGCTTCCGGGTCGTAGTAGTTCCATGTGAAGTAGCACTTTTGTTGCACTGTTTCATAGAGCTGAGATGGCTTGGGGGTATATAATTTAGACTTGCTGCAAATTTAGGCAGCGGGGGACCACTTTGATGTGTTTTTATTGTATATTGACTGGACTATTTTGTGTCAGTGAAGGAACAAAAAGTTGGGGTCGTGGCCGTGAACAGGTGTTTTTGAGAGGACAAATTCTAGGGTGCCTGTGTTTCTATAGATTTAGCGAAAGACGCAATCGGTTGACATGTTGTTTTTAATGCACTTTTGAAAGACTATGGACGTACTTTTGAAAGCAAGAGACAGAAAAGCTAAAGGTTTGCCATTAAGCGATCTATGAAGTTTCAAAGATGGTTGACTTCACTTTATTTTCAATATGGCAAAAAACTAGTGGTGTGACACCCTCAGACGGTGACAGGAGATACAACGGGATTCCAGGTTACCTTCAGGCAAGCTGGATGTTGAGCCATATTTGATAACGATAAGATGTCGAATAGATTTACTTCTTTTCAATATTGAACTTAATGTCAAAAGTTCATCATAATAATTATCTGTGTTTTTCTTAACCTTTGAAATGCTGGTCAACCCCGACCAAAGTTGCTGTTGCAGACAGTGCAGATCAAGATCAGACTGCACAAAACGCGCAGTCTGATCTTTGATCTACACTGTCCGTTATTTTGTAATACATTTTTTCAAAGACAGAATTATCTTAAGAATTTCGAAATCTTCATCTGTTGTACTGATTTGAAATATTAGTTTCATTGTTTTAGCACTGTGCATGTTTACTCTGTACCAAACAACAAGTCTCGGTAGCGCAGTTGGTATCCTTTATAGGACTTGAAACCAGGGAGTCGCTTGTTTGAATCTCCATCTCGGCCAATTTCTTTCCCAGGATTGATGATAGTTATAGCGACAGGATTCATTCCTTTCTCACCTCTGACCATTGTTTCGACGATGGTTAAAGCAGCCAGTGGCTTGAAAAGAATATTGTGCGGAGTAATGGTGAAAGAAACTTCAGGAAAGCATGCATAGGTGAACTGGCCGTCGCGATATTACTGAAATGATGTTGAAAACAATGTTAAATCAACATACACTCAATCTTTTCCAGAGGACTGTACTATGTTGGACTTTCTAATATTACTAAAATGGTGGGATTTGTCTATGAAAGGGTAGAAAAAGGGTAGAAAACATTGCGTGAAAAGGAGAAAATGCTGGTTTCTAGATTTTCTCTTTTTCTCTCAGAATGTTTTCAAAATCCGTTTTCCTCACGGTCGTTAAAACATTCGATCGTTTGAAACGGGCTTAAGTGATATAATTGGCCTGCAACACGCGAACAGGGGCATTCAGACATTTGCGTAAAGTGTCGTCTCGGATCAGCCTGAGCAGTCCGCGCAGGCTTATCCGAGACGGCACTTTACGACTACATTAGATTTTGTGCTACAGTAGACTTGTGCAAAACAGAAAATTACATAAAATCGGAAAGTGTCGTTTCGGATTGGCCTGCGCGGACTGCGCAGGCTGATCCGAGACGACACATTACGCAAATGTCCGAATGCCCCTTTTCGCGTGTTGCAGGCCAATTATGAGCCATGCTCTGGTAAAAGGGGGTTTAATGCATCTCCTTGGTGTGTGATACCAAGTAAGTCATCACATCATTATGAATCCATGGAATCCTTTTTGTTTAACAACCGACTGAATCATAATGCACACTGTTTCTTTGACATGAAAATTTACCAAACGCAAAATGTTTCGATCCAGGTCAGTCTGTGCGAGCTGCGTGAACTGGGTCGATACTTTTTGTAGTTGCCCTAAGCCCCCTTTTCACAGTGCATGGCTCATACGTTCTTATTTTGAAATTGGCAAAAAGCACGTATCTGTATCAGATACAGTGCAGGAATAATGCAGGTTACGTCCAGGCTTAAAGAGACATCTTTACAGCCAAAGAGTAAACAAACACAGTTAAAACTTGACGGTGTTATAATCTAGTCAGCTGTGTAAACGTAAATAAAAAATCAATATGAGGTGTATGGGGTAAAGAAACTGTAGGGATTTGTCTTCGATTTAAACCTGAAACTGTGGTTGTTATGTCTATGGTTAGCCGAAATAGAATGAAACGCTTTTTCTATCTGCCGTAATCTGTGCAAACTTGCAACCATCAGGAGCAATATTTGGCATGAAGATAGAAGAGTGATTATAGTTTCATATAATAAAGAAAAAACGGTTAAAAAAACTGGATGAAAACGAATAAAGATGCATGTTTAAATTGATTTTTTATTCTTAAAAAAGATGTGAAACAAAGCTTTTTTGACCGGAAAAATTATCAACTCTCAGTTCAAGCCTTTTAAATCTGCGAAAAAAAAAAAAACCGAGATTTTGATGCCTGTTAGATTTGTTTGCTGCGAATTAAAATCTTTAATCAAACACTAATTAATGCGACAAAATATATTTTTCCTTGCAAATATAAAGAAGCTGGATAGTTACATGCAGTAAACGGTGCAACTGTGAGCTTCTAAAAATGGATGGGTCGCACTGCAATGAGGAACTCCGTCTATTTTTATGAGATTAAATATGACGTCATCGTACTTATTTCAATATGGTCCCACCTAACAGATGCGTGTTATAGACCACTTAATATTGGCATAAATGTGGCAACTTTTGTTCTGGTTTTACGATACCCTTTTTCTGCCAGCGACTGGAACTTTAACATACTGTACAGACTTACAATAAAATCTATTCTTTTACATGGTATGAATTAAACATGGCTACATTTTGTCTCCCACAATTGTTGTTGTTGTTTTTTTTCTAGTCATCGCGACAGGGATTATTCCTCTCTCACCGTTGACCATTGTTTCGAAATTGGTTATATGTGGGAAAGCAGCCAGTGGCTTGAATACTGTGCGAAGTACTGGTAAAAGAAAACTTTAGGAAAGCATGGATAAGTGCACTGGCCGCAGTGATATAACTGAAATAATGTTGAAAACGGCGTTAATTACAATCAATCAATCAATCAATCAATCAATCGATCCTTAGGGTCGTTAAAACTCGGGATTGTGTAGTAAGGGGTTAAGTTAATACTAAAATGTAAACTTTCAAATATACACAACTGTACACAGAGAGGGGTGCAGTTCGTAGTATTTAAGCCTGCCTATCGGGTCGCGCTCTGTCTATGGGTGGACGAAGAGCAGAGCAGAGCTATGTGGTTCCTTCAACTTGTCTGCGTAACTTTGGTCTCTGTTGTAACTTCGCAGCACTGCCCGAGTGACGAGCCTGGCTTGGCCAGCTTTGGGGATGAATTTTCCGAAATAGAGGTGTGTATGGTATTCCGATATTTTTGTCATTGGCCACATATAGTTCTTCTTAAAAC
Organism: Hippopus hippopus; assembly: GCA_946811185.2. Taxonomy (NCBI): domain Eukaryota; kingdom Metazoa; phylum Mollusca; class Bivalvia; order Cardiida; family Cardiidae; genus Hippopus; species Hippopus hippopus. Next base: position 4,404,220 of record OX328109.1, read on the forward strand.
ATTTGCTTAGCAATCTGGTGTTTGTAAAACCATAAGGTAGAATGCTTTTAAAAACATTGTGGGAAAAGTAGAAACTGCTTGTATCCAGCATAAAGTGCAAATACCGGAACGTGTCATAGAAAGAATAAAAATACTTTGAAGGAAAATAAAAAAAAAAATGTTGGTTATCTTTCACCACAAAGTCCTTTTTTCTGCGACAAATTCCACCATTTGCGCTTCATTATTTTTAGTCTGCAGTTGCTTTTAGAATGATTGAGTTTAGAATTTTGACGTCCCGTACATTTATGAAGAGACTCACGCATGTATAACATGTATTCGTCTTAGTCACAGTTTGATCTACACTACAGTTATTATTTTTATCATTATTATTATCATTATAATTAATTAATTTGAGTCGTGATCTGCTATTGGTTTCAATTTAGTGGAGTCTGAAAATTGTGTCTTTTGTAAAGATTTAAATCTTTCCCACACTGCCCTAAGCTTTTAAAACCTTAACAAAGAAGGCTTTTGAAAACATAGCGGGAAAAGGAGAAAATGCTGGTAACCAGCATTTTCTACTTATCCCACTATTTTTCACCCTCATCAAAAACAAGTTTCGTCATTTGAGTCACATCTAAATTGTTTTCTGCAAATACTTTTTATTTGGACGAGTACAAAATTTGGTCGTTCGGTAACGATTTAACGTGACTTAAAAAATCATAAAAATCTTATTTCATGCTTTTCGGTAATTTATCGGGAATTAATGGTGGATTTTAAAGTTTGATATTTTATGGTTATGACCAGTGAAATTAACAGATTTCATAGCAAACAGGCCGAAACTACATAGATTCTTGCACCATGTTTATAACTTCGCCCTCAGATGGGGGGGGGGGGCGTACGCCACGGGGAATGACCAAAAACAACTATAATGCTATATAATGCTATTGGATTTTGATGATTTGATGAAAGTCCCAACAAAAAAGGGGTTAGAGGCATGATAGATTTTTTTTTTTCGGTGAAAGATCGAAATTCATTCCACCTCTCAACATTGTCAGTAATATTTAACGAGTGGCGCACCGATGATGTTGACGAGATGAAATAAATTTCGACCTTTTACCGAAAAAAAAAAAACCAACAACAAAAATCCTCTATATAACAACAGGCCGACGAGAACGTTGACATAACGACACCAACTCTACTTGACGTTGGCACAGTCCGAGTTAACAAGATCACCATCTCCGACAACGGTAAATTAGTGTTTGCTCAGGGTATTGCCATTACTATAGAAACCAAAGGGATCCTGGTGAGTGGCAATGGTGCACTGATTATTGGTAATGAGACCTGCCGTCATGAGGATGAAGTGAATATCATTTTACAGGGTAGGTAAATATTTTACATCATCTACGTGTTCGAAGTCTCTTGTGATCTAGATCTATTGATCTATAAATGGGCAATGCTCTAGCAGAAGGGAGTTTATAATGCACGTCCGCGATGCATCCGGTACCAAGCAAGTCATCACATCATTATGGATCCATAAAATCCCTATTGTCTAACAACAGACAGAATCGTGCTCCGTAGACTGGTCCTTCAACTTGCCGAAAAACGGCCAATTGCAAAAAGTTTCGCCCCAGGTCAGCTTGCTCGGACAGCGCAGGCTGACCTGGTTCGATACTTGTTTGCGGATGCATAAAACCCCATTTTCACAGAGCATGATCCAAATAACTTGAAAACATTGAAAATATATATCTGCATGTACATTCATAGTCCATAAGATTTCATAAAGAAAAAGTGATGAATTAAAAATTGATCAAGTGGGGGTGAGGGGCTGTAAACTTACCCCCCACCCCCACACCACCACATGGGGATGGAACTAGCCAAGGCAGCCGCCAACATTTCTACATGTATGTAAATGAAAGAGCAGCAGGGGTTTAAAGACAATGATATTTGCTCTGTTTTTCGTGTATCAAGTACCGGTGTGAAACCACATCGTCATAGGCCTGTATCACTCGTCACAACTCGGTCGATTTCGTACCTACATCTAACCTCGTCCGTATCAAGGAGATTTCCATTTTGAAATGAGAATCACGTGATTCTATATATAGCGCGCCACTGACAGTCGTTTAGCAACGACATAAACAACCTCGATGAAGTTATTCACATCTGTTTATCTGTCGGTAAAAATTTCAATCGAAATTGATAAACCACGTTAAATAATGAATGTACGAACTGTTTGTCAACTGAACTGAAATATAGTTAGAAAGTTTTCGATAGAAAATTGAAACTCAAGTTTTCTTTTTTAAGAGGAGCCTTACAATTTTCAAAACGGTTAACCGGCGTATTTCCGGGTATGTACCCGATCTGGTGCATATCAATCCACCAGTTACAGCCGAGGGATATGATGGCTTCCATCACCCGAAGTATGCCGAATGAGGCCTGTATCTCACTGTTCCCATAGAAAAGAGTAAACCTTCTTTCAGTTTCAAGATAAGACCTAGTCGATTCAAGACCACAAACATATTTCGTTCCTATTTCGTTTTTTTTTTCCTTAAAAACAATGTAGTGCTTCTAAGTGCTATCATAGATCGTGTTCTATATACATGTACCACGGCCCGGAAGTATTTCATTGTGGTATGGCACTGATAACGTTGGACTTTGAATAAACGTTGAATGTCATATGGTGCACACTATCCTTTTAAGCAGCTACCTCGAAACAGTTACTCAACAAAACTATCACTTTTTGCATGGTTGATAGGCTATGCGTTTGATCTTTTCACAACTAGTTTTGCATATAGGCCTGGTTGGGGTGGGGGGGGGTCTGTTTGTTGTTGTTGTTGTTTAAAGATGCCCGTCTACGGTGAGCAAAAACGCTGTTAAATTTCAAACAATTTAGAATGGTACAGAAATCAGTCCTTTGTGTAAACATGGATAAATTACTGACATATATAGTGTAACTGAAAAAAAGAAACACGGAGATTTGGATTAGAAACCGAACATTGGTCAGAAGAAAACTGGCTGACGATCGAAGCTGTAAACAATGGCGGTGCGTCACGGAAATTTATCGTTGGTTTCCGCCTAGAGTCGGATACGGTGTAATTTGCATACAGGCCGCGACCTCCGTCTGAAAATCGAGGCTGCAACAGAGAAGCCTCCATTTTCCTTTGTTTACCTCATTAGACGAAAGGTGAAGGTCAAATATAGTCACGTGACAGAATGCATGATCATCATACGAATCTACCCGAGTGTATAACGGATATATCGAAATTCTTCGATTCAAAAACCGGAAATGACAAGTCTGTTTACATGGAAGGCCGCAACTCAGCGAAATGCATTTTCTATCGACCATAATCTAAGCAACCTTGCAACCGTCAGGCGCAATATTTGGCATGAAGATATAAGAATGACTATAGTTTGATAAAATAAAGACAAAATGAGTTAAAACTGGCTGAAAATGAGTATAAGGGCCTCTTTAAATGGTTTAAGAACACATAAGAGGCAGATCGAACAAATTTCAAACGAACGTGCCATACAGGAAGTCGTAACGAGCAGGAAAAGATTCCTGGCGCTAAATTTTAAAATTGATAAATGGAGACGAAGAGGTTTTACGTTCATGCATTGAAAATTTAGACATTAGTAAAGTAGGATCACCCCTTAAATTTATTGCTAAAATTTATCAATTAATTAATGAACAGAATACACTGGTCCAACGCATTAGAGATTCGTACGCTCGAAAGATGCGCATGCGTTTTACTAAAATGTTTAGTTTTTCTAACGAATATTGAGCAAGGACTGTTTTATCAAAACAATCCAAAATCATTGAGTAAACATAAAATATGGTTTAAGTACCCATGAATTAAAATAACAAAAAAAATAATATGGGTGGTAGATCTAGGTCCAGGGGGATTAGTCTTTGAAAAAGTCCCACCCAAGCCCAACACTGCTAGATTCTATCGCAAACCTTCACATGCGATAGTACTCTAGAATTTCCATCCTTATCTACTTTATCAGCCATGTAAATTGACAGATAGGCTTACTGTATTATTCACTTTCCCCAATTACAATTGATGTGTTGCGAGACAGCTAAATTCTTTGATTTCCCGTTCAGGTCAGAGGACAGAGGACCGTACAGTTCTCGGTCCAGAAGGCGAGAAATACATCGCAGTGACAGATAATGGAGTTTTACAGATTTATGGACCAGAAAAGCAACCCTGGACAAAACTTTCGGAGACAGTGGAACGTTTCACACACAGCCAATATGCTTCAAAAGTGGTCTTTAATCATGCTGTAAGTTCAATCTCTGTTTCATTTGGCTCTCTTCTAGAACCAGATGACAATGATTGATTGAATGATTTTGTACACCACTTTCAATATTATTTCAGTCATATCATATTTTGGTAAAAAATGAGGTCACTAGGTCAAATCTTAAAAAAACCTTGTGTACACTCTAGAGGCCACAGTTTGAGTCCAATACTTATGAAAGTTGCTTGGAATGTTTGTCCTAATGACATCTTTAATGAGTTAGAAAATGGGTCATGTCTGGTCAAAACTAGGTCACTGGGTCAGATCTTTGAAAACCATGTGTAAGCTCTTGAGGCCACATTTTCAGTCAAGTACCCCTGAAAGTTGGTCAGAATCTCTCTATTGATGATATATTGGAAGAGTTTGAAAATGGGTCATGTGGGTCAAAAACTAGGTCACTTTGTCAAATCCTAGAAAAACCTTGTATACACTATAGAGGCCACATTATGAGTCCTATACTTAAGAAAGTTGGTCAGAATGTTCGTCTTGATGATGTCTTGATCCAGTTTGAAAATGGGTCACATTAGGTCAAAAACTAGGTCACCAGGTCAAATCTTTATAATACCTTGTGTATCCTTTAGAATGTTTGTCATTATATCTAGGAAAAGATTGGAAATGCGTCATGTATGGTCAAATGCCTCAGGTGAGCGACTTCAGGGCCATCATGGCCTTCTTGGTTTTTTTACTTATAATTTTCACAGAAAATCAATCTAAATTTCTGAAAGCAGTTGCAGCCGGGCGTTGGTGACCAAATGTGGTGCTCTTGTTTCATACGGCTTGCTGCAATCCTTCACATGACAATTATTTTCGACATTCCAGACTTCATCAAATGGTGGTCTGCACCCAAGCTTAAGAGGTCTGATGGTATACAAGTTTGACAGCAGCACCTTTAGTCCTACATTCTTTGGTATGCTTGCATTGGGCCGCAAAAATGTAGCGAAAGAAGAGAGAGTAGTGAATACTTTCATAAATGATGTTATCAATGGTATGTTTCACAATATTTTTTTTAACATTATTAATGAGCCCTACTCTATGATATGGGGGTTTAATGCATCTTCAAAAAGTATCACCCTAGGTCAGCTCGCACAGGCTGACCTATGCCAAAAGTTTATGCTTTTGGTAAAGTTTCTGTGTGTCCAAGGACCGGTCTATATTTATATCTCAGAATTCAGCCACATTTTTGGACAAAGTGGATTTTATGGATCCATAAGTATGTGGTATCCTGCATTACAATGATGCATTAAACCCCTTTTTCACAGAGCAGGGCTCAAATACATTTTGAATTTTTAACTTCTGTTGAATAAACCCTGTACCATATAACTCAACTTCAGACTTGTCCAGATCTATAGCATTTGCAATTGACACATTGAGTATGGCTCAAATGATGAGAATTATTTTCATATTTATAGAAAATATTGTGGGAAAAGGAGAAAATGCTGGTTACCAGCATTTTCTATTTTCCAACAATGTTTTCAAAAGACCTTTACATAGGGGTCATTAAAACTCGGGACTGTATGGTGAGGGGTTAAAATGCAGGAATGTTTGGAAATGGGTCTAACAATATTTGCATCCTTTTCTAGAAATTCAAGATGGAGAAATTGTTGCCATAGCTGTCAATAATGAGATGAGAAGTGATGCGAACCTCTCCGCACTCTACTTGGCGCTGGAAACTGCTGCTGGTCTGCAAGAGAATTCTTTGTTTCTCCGGGACTCAGTGGCATACGATGCCTTTGCCCTTGCCTTTGTCAAAGGTAAGTTGACCTTTTTTCTTCAAATGCTGGGCCCCGGTAGCTCAGTTGGTATACATAACGTACAGGACTTTAGATCAGGGAGTCGCTACTTTGATTCCTAGCTCGGCCAATCTCTCTCAGAGGATTGATTATAGTCATTGTGACAGGATTAATTCCTGTCTCACGGCTGACCTTTGTTTCAACGATGGTAATGTGGGAGAGGAGCTAGTGGCTTTGAAAGAATATCATGCATAATACTGGTAAAAGAAATTCTACAAAAGCATAGACAGGTGCACTGACCGCCGCAATATAAGTGATATAATGTTAAAAAAATGGTGTTAGACACAATACAATCAATTAATCAATGAAATGAAAGTACAGAGCCCATTTTCTCGTTTGGTAAGATACACATTTTGAAACTATTGGGTTGCTAGCTTGGCCAATTTCTTTCCAAGGATTGATGATAGTCATTGTGACAGGATTCATTCCTCACACATTAGTGATCATTGTTTAGATGATGGCTATGTGAAAAGCAGCCAGTGGCTTGCCAAGAATATTGTGTGCAGTACAGGTAAAACAACTCTTCAACAGTCTCAAATTTTAATGACCCTGAGGAAGAAGACTTCTGAAAATGTTGTTGAAAAGGGGAAAATGCTAGTATAAACCAGCATTTTCTCCTTTTCCCACAATATTTTCTACCTTTCATACGTGAATCTAATTATTTGAGCTACATGTAAGATTTTGTCTGCAAATGCTTTCAATCTTGTTTGATAAAGAGTTAAGGATTGAATTCCAAAAGCTCACCAGACTCCTATTCAATTTTTACGGATTTGCAGGTGGCATGGCTGATCAAAGCGTAGACAAGATGTTGGGGAAAAATGTAGCTAAAGCCACAGCAACTGTTATTAACAATGGAAATAAGATTTCAGCAGTATCAAATACAATGTTTAAAAGCAGAAAGTTGGCACCAGACTTTAGAATTCTAGATGCAGACATTGGCTTTCCAACAGTTCAGGTGGTGCATGACATCAGTAGCTGGCGTGTGGGTGAGTGATTTTTCTTTATTTCATGCTTTCCGGTAGGATATCGAGAAATAGCGGTGAAAGTATTTTTCAATATTCCACGGGTACTACCAGTGAAAATACCGATTTTCATATTCTAGTTACCTAAGTAAAATGCGCGTGACTCACAACCAGATGGAAATATGACGTCATTTACCTTACATTTCTCGCGCTTGATGTAATATTGTAATGCGTTGCTATGCGGAGGGGGTACGCCACGGGGAATAACTGAAAAGACTGTACTGGATTTTGATAAAGTTCCTCCCAGAAAGGGTTAAAAGCATGAAATAAATAGAATATTTGTTTTTTTTCGGTGAAAGATCGAAATTTATTTCATCTCGTGAACACCATCGGTAATATTTTCACTCGTGGCTGCACCACTCGTGAAAATATTACCAATGATGTTCACTCGATGAAATAAATTTCGATCTTTCACCGAAAAAAACAAATATCCTCTATATATCCTTCAAGCTATTGGTTTCATAGCTGTCTTCAGGTATATGAGCCATACTCTGTGATAAAGGGTTTAATACATCTGCAAAAACTAAACACCTGGCTCAGTTTGCGCAGGCTAGCTCTGGTTGGAAATTTTTGCTTTTTGTCCTTTTCCTTTTGGAGAAAACTCCCATTATTTAAGCTTTTGTTATCTACAAATGATTTCAGAATTGGATACAAAGAAATTTGTCATTTGATTATATATTAAAGAATAACCTTGTTTCTCTGATGTAGGGGACAAAGTTTTACTGACATCAACTGATTATGCCTGGCACCATGGGGAAGTGAGAACCATTCTGGATAAAGAAGATGATCATACTATTCGACTGTTAGGTATAAGACTTGGTACTGCTTTTTACACCACTGTACAAGTAACTGTACCATACTGTATCTTAATATCATAAGGGCTTTTTGATGTTCTAGGCTGCCTTTCACTAAACTTTGTATGCATTAAATTTGCATAGGTAGTTTAGGTAAGCAAGCATCAAGTCTGAAAACAAGTTTCACTAAATTGCATAAGTTTACTATTTGAGTAAATATTTGCATAACTTTATGCCAGTTCGTAGTTTTGGGTAAAGTAAATAATTTGTGATAATCTGGGTAGTTTATTGAAGTGCAGCCCTGAAGTGTAAGACTTTGAAAACATAACCATAGGAGAAATTGCTTGAAGCATGAAGTTTGTCATTTTGTCAAAGTGATTTCTTAGAGGTCAGAGTAAACCTGATTGATGTTTTCAGTCTAATTATATCCGGAAGAATTATTGTCAAGATTGTTCTTGTCCACAGTGTCACAGCAAAGCGAACAGTTTAGAACAAAGATCAGACTGCACTCTTTGATCTTCACTGGCTGCAAAGGCAACTACAGTTGAAAAAGGCAAGGTTTAAGTCACGAAAAAACTTTTTGTCAACATAATAAACATGGTAAGAAAAGGAGTAATGTAACAGCAACTCCTCCTTTTCAGTCTATTCAAGTGTTTATAATTTCAGTGTGAAGAAAGTTTGTCGTTGTAGTTGTACAGCAATGGGTTAACTCTTTAGTCTTTACCAAATGATAGAATTTTAGACTTGTCCAAATTGAAAGTATTTGCAGATGACAACACAAATGTGGCTCAAATGATAACTTTTCTCTTTGAAAGGGTAGAAAACATCCAGGGAAATGCTTGTTACCAGCATTTTCTTCTTTTCCAACTATGTTTTCAAAAGTCCTTTTCTTTGGGGTTGTTAAAGGTCGTGATTGTTTGGTAAAGGGTAAACTTTAGCACATTTTCCAGATGAGCTTGAATATCGGCACTACGGGGAAATAGAAGATGGCGTTGACATGCGGGGTGAAGTTGCTCTTCTTACACGTAACATCAAAATCCGGGGTGAGATGCTACGAGATTGTCCATCAACCAATGGGAATTGTGATCGATATAATTATGACACTTATGGAGGACAGCTCAAGGTCATTTCTTTTGTTGTTTTGCTAAAGACATTGTATGTAAACCTTTTCCAAACAAATTGTCTTTTAATGACCCAGATGAAAAATAGCTTTTGAAGACATTCTGCAAAAAGGATAAAATGCTAGTAACTAGCAATGTTTTCTACCCAAATATTCAAATTCTGTAAATTGGATTGTAATTGACTGAAATCGAGTATTAGTCACTTTAACATTTTTAATTGTACTTTTAGGTCTTTTTCACATTTGGTTCAATCCATATTGAAGGTGCAGAGTTTATAAACATGGGACAGACACAAGATAAAGGTACACTTGGCTTCTCTCAGTTACTTTTGAAAGTAATACTTGAGAGTTTCTTGTGTTTTTGACACAGTTATTACCCTTGCAATTTTACTGAAAAAGAAACTGCAGCAGTGCTATTGTTTATACATCTTTAGGATGTTCTTAAATGTAGAAATTAAGTCCTCATGCTGTCTGATATTGCTGCTTTTTCACATGGTACGCCAACATAAAATCAGGATAAAGCTCCTGGTCAGTGTTTGCTTATATAAGCCTGTCCACATAATAAAAAGATTTAGACACATCTCATTTGAAAGCATTTGAAGACAACAAAATAAATGTGGCTAAAATACTAAAGTTGGTCTTTGAAAGGATAGAAAACTTTGTGGGAAAGATGAAAATGTTGGTTACTAAATGCTTGTCATTTTGAATAGTCCAAAATTTTGCCATCTGGTAGAGTCTTATCATTGCCAAGTTTTAACAACTCTATGAAAGAACGCTGTTGAAACCATAGTGAGAAAAGTAGAAAATGCTGCTAACCTTTGTTAACCTTAACCCAAAGTTCTCTACCCTTTGAAAGAAGAACAAAATGATTTAAACATGCTTTAATTTGTCATTTGCAAATGCTTTAAAATTGGACAAGTCTAAAATTTTGTCATCTGGTAAAGGGTTAGTGTTGGAATGGGACAATATACGAGGGCTGTTTGATATGTAATGTGTATTGTACCACAGCGTGATAACGCTTTGCACGATTTCGTGGATGATGATACGCTTGAATAGCTCTATTCAATACCTTTCCAACGGTATAAACACGAGCCTTCAGCTCCACATAGTTTTAAACTTATAGTCATTTCAATAGAGCTAGTTGTTGACCACTGTTGTAAAAATGGCTGGGAAACGAATTAAGAATATTAAAGAAATTAGAGCTTATATAAAAGTTTGCACAAAACTCGGTCATTTGGTGATGCAGATTTTTACTGAATTGGGGGAAGTTTATGGGTCTGATAAGGTATCTTATGAGACAGTTCGTAGGTGGAGAAAGAAATTTCTGACTGGCACAGAGTCCGTCAAAGATGCAGCAAAATCTGGCCTACCTGTGACTAACAGGCAAGGCAAATGTCTCAAAAGTCAGGGTAATAATTGAAAGTGATGGCAGATACACGATTCGTGATATTGCCAACGCTGTTGGCATATCGCTATTGCGGGTGCATTTCATTTTGAAGCATATTTTGAAAATACAAAAGATTTCTGCCAGATGGATACCGCATATATTGACAGATGACCGGGTACGAGTACAAACCGCTAAGCAATTGCTCAAAATGTTTCCCAAATTCAATCAAAGACAATTTGCAAACATTATTACTTGTGACGAAACATGGGTTCACTATTTCGAACCAGTAAGAAAAATTGGAAACAAAATATGGCTAACTAAACACGGTAGAAGGCCTGTAGTTGCCAAAAGAAGCATAAGCACAAAGAAGGTTCTTTATTGCATATTCTTCTCATGTGATGGTATAGCCGTACAAATTCCAGTGCCAAAGGGCAAAAGTGTTACAGGTCGGTATTACCGAGATGTTATACTAAAAAAGGTCAAGAAATATTATCTTAAACAACGCCCTGTGTCAGGATTTAGGCATGTTCGTCTACTTCATGATAATGCTCCATCACATACATCTGAGCTTGTGAAGCAATTTTTGAAGTCGGAGAAGATTACCGTCTTGCCACACCCACCATACTCTCCAGATCTAGCCCCATGCGACTTTTTCCTTTTTCCAAAACTTAAAAAGTTCTTATCTGGTCGTCGTTACAAGTCCCGACAAGCCCTTGGCTCAGCCATCAGTCAGTGCCTCAGAGGTCTACCTAAATCAGCGTACCGTGACGCATTTCAGAAATGGATTCAGAGATTGAATTTATGTATTTCAAACCGCGGAGAATACTTTGAAGGGATGTAATGTTCATTTCATTATTTGAGTCGAATGCTTTTGAGATATCGTACAATACACATTACATATCGAACAACCCTCGTAATTATTATGGTATGTTCTTTAAAAAAATTTTACTTTTTCAAAATCCCAGGAAATTATCCTATCCACTTCCACATGTGTAAAAGCATCACAGGGAAAGAAGCCATTATAAAACACAACTCTATCCATGATTCCTATGCAAGATGTGTGACAGTACATGGGACTTTTGGCTCTTCCAAGACTGACCTTGGTGTTCAGGTAGGAATGATCAGCTGATTGTATGATGTTTAACATCATTTTCAACATTAATTCAGTTATATTGTTGTAGCTAGTGCACTTGTCTATGCTTTCCTGGAGTTTCTGTTTTCAGTACTTCGCACAATATTCTTCCTAAGCTACTGGCTGCTTTCCCATGTAACCATTGTCGAATAAATGATCAGGGGTGAGAGAAGAATGAATCCTGTTGAAGTGACTCATCTATCCTTAGAAAGAAATAGAAATTAGTGGAGCTAGGGATTCAAACCAGTGAACCCCTGTTCTCAAGTCCTGTATGCTAGTGACTGCACTACTGAGGTAGTACCCAGATAGGAATGATATCTCTTACTCATTAACTCCTTAATATGTGTAAACATCACAGGAAAAGAAGCCAATCACCCTTGATATTCAGCTAGGAACTATTTCTTTGGCTAATTAGCAATCCCCAGTTTTAACAACTCTGCGGAAAAAGCCTTTTTAAAAAATTATAGGAAAAGGGGAAAATGCTGGTAACTACTATGGAATATATCATTGTTTCTTCTCCTGGTAGGATGCGGAGATGGACAGAAGTTCAGCCAATAACCTTGAGTCTGGTATCAAAGTCACATTTAGTTATTTAATATGTTTTGTATTTCATAAAATTTAATTTCAGGTAATAGGAAATGTTGCCCACAACATAATGGGTCATTGTTTTTTCCTGGAAGATGGTGCGGAGATGGCGACAAGTTTGGTGGATAACCTCGGGGCTGGAATCAAGGGGGCTCATAATGGTTTTGTAACAGACAGAAAGTAAGTCGTGAGCTTTGCCTTAAACTTAACTCTTCACCAGATGACAAACTTTTTGAACAGTCCATACTGAAAGATATAACAGTCTACAAATTAAGTATGACTCATGATGTGTTTTGTCTTTGAAAGGTCAGGAAACATTGCGGGAAAAGGATGAAATGCTGAAAATATTTATATCAAATTGGACCTCATTGTTAACAATCAAAAGGAGATAATGGACACACTAATGTCCCTTTATATCACAGCTGTCTTTGAAGAAGTTTTCAATGTCTTGTCAAAGCCCTGTGGTTGTCTACAAAATTGTTTTCGTGCAAAAACTTTCTTATATCTCTGTCACTACTGAAGATATTTATTTCAAACTGTTAACTATAGAAAGGTGGAACACCTGTTAGAAAGGAAGGTAACTCTCTGAATATTTTTGATGCAGTTATGTCAATTTTTTGACTGAACTTCAATTAAAAAGTAACTACAGGGGATTGTTAGCATTGGTGTACACCGTTTCTGTAATAATTTTTTTACAGTAAGCCTACTGTCTACTGGATCACCAATCCCAAAGTTATATTGAGAGGAAATGTGGCTGCAGGCTCTGTGGTGAGTTAAACTTTAACATTTGGAATTGATTCTTCAAAGTCCTTTAAAAGCATTGTTGGAAAAGGAGAAAATGCTGGTAACATGCATTTTCTTCTGTAACCACAATAATATTATTGTTTTTTATTTCATGCTTTCCGGTAAGTTACCGAGAAATATCGGTGAAGTATTTTTCGATATTTCATGGTTACGACCAGTGAAAATACCCATTTTTATATTCTAGCTCTTCAATTGAAGGCTGAAACATTTGTTCCCACGCACTAGTTATCTGGGTAAAATGCGCGTACCTCACAACCAGATGGACATATGACGTAATTTACCCTACATTTCTTGCGCTTGACGTAATATTGTAATGCATTGCTATGCGGAGCGGGACGCCACGGGGAATAACCGAAAAGAACTGTACTGTACTGGATTTTGGTTAAGTTCCCCCCAGAAAGGGTTAAAAGCATGAAATAAATAGAATATTTGTTTTTTCCTATATATCATATCAGAAAACTTCAATACTTTTCACCAGTTTTGAAGTCGTTTGAAAAATTATAGAAATAAAGGGGGAAATGCAAGTAACCATTCAAATTTCAAATGCATTTTTCCCTATGTTGGAAGACTGCTTTCTTTAAAGCGCCAGTCGTGTTATTTTGCTTTGTTGGCTGCTAAAGACAAGATTGACTGTGCTTCCTATAGACACATCCTTACAGCTAGAGAGAAAAAAAAAATGCAGTTAAAACTTGAAAGTGTGTAGAATGTGCTAAGCTGTGTAAATATAGATAAACTTCCAATATACTAGTATATGGTGTATGGAATAGAAATACTCAAGGAATTTGTCCTCATTTAAAACTGGAAACAACAACAGCAATTGCTTTGAAGGCCTTAAAAAACATAGATAGCATTTTTTATCCATTGTAATCTGTGCAGTCTTGCAGCCTTCAGGGGCAACATTAGGCATGAAGATACAAGAACAAATCTAGTTTTATAAAATAAGGATAAAATGGGTTAAGAAAAGCAATGTAGATGTATCTTTAAGTATATTTTTAGGAGTTTTGAAATAAGGTATACATTCCCGCTCCAGAACCTGTGGGACATTAAAGGGGTTGTTACATATAAGTGGGGCTCTGACAAAAGTTTAATGCATCTCCATTATACCAAACAAATCATAGCATAATTTTAGATTGATAAAATCACCAACTGAATCAAGGGGTAAAAAGGTCCTTGGACAGCCAGAACATTCGCAATTGGCAAACCGTTTCGTCTCATTACATAGGGGGCATCACAGGGGCTTTTACTGTACATGTTAGATTTGACTGTTCTTCTAAATTTTACTTTTCAGGGTTTTGGAATATGGTACACTTTCCCACTGGAGCCTGTGGGGCCATCAAAGGGGCTTGTCTATAGATTTGAGGAGGCCAAACACACCCCTATTTGGGATTTTGATAATAACATAGTTCATTCTAATGAGCTGGTAAGTTATTTGACAAAAATATAGTTTTCATCATTGAACTAGTAAATTTATTTGATAACAACATAGTCCATTCTAAAGATGGTGCAAGTTATTTAATAGCAACATGGTTATGTCATTCTAATTAACTGGTCAAGTATTTGGTAACAAATTAGGTCATGATAATGAACTGGCAAGTTATTTGATAACATGTGTCACTATGTTGAACTGGTTAGTTATTCGATAACAACATACATATATGTCACCTTATTGAACCGGTAAGTACATGCAGCTTGATAACAACAATGCAAATGTTTGTGTGGGTGTGTTTCTTGTGTGTATGTGAGCAAGTTTTTTACCATGGCTGTTTTTGAAGAAAATGTTGAGGTATTGTCATAGCCCTGACAGCAATTGCAAAAGGCGTCATTTCTACAGCTGAAAAATGTTTATGTGGGAAAGTAGCCAGTGGCTTAAAGGGAATGTTTTGCCCGGTGCTGGTTAAACAAACTCTAGGAAAGCATGGATATGTGCCCTGAAAATTTGAAATTTGTTTTGTGAAGGGTAGAAAACATTGTGGGAAAAGGAGAAAATGCTGGTTACCAGCATTTTCTCCTTTTCCCACAATGTTTTCTAAAGGCTTCTTTCACAGGGTCGTCAAAAGTAGGGATTGTGTGGTAATGGGTTAACTCTTTACCAAATGACAAAATGTATACTGTTCCAAATTGAAAGCATTTTAAGACGACATTGAAAATACATGTAGCTCAATTGATTTCTATCTTTAATAGGGTAGAAAACAATGTGGGAAAAGGAGAAAATGCTGGTTACCTCAATGTTTTCAAATGGCGTCTGGGCATTAAAACTTGGGATTGTGTGGTAAGGAATTATTAAACGAACAAACAAAATGATCATAAAGTAAAACTGCAACATGGATGAAAAAAGGATAAAAGCCTTCAAAGAAACATGGCAAAAGAAAATTTTATTTTATGTGCAGGGTGGTATGAATTTTGACAACATCCTTGATGATGATAATGGAACGGTGGTTGCATGCATGCAGTACTATCCTGTAGTAGACCCACTGAACCCCAGCTCGGACTCAATGAAAGTACAGTTTACCCGACTTACAGGTGGATGAAAATTTCACATTTATTCATTGTTTCATTGTCTTTTGTAATTTGAGTAGTATGAGACAAATTTGCTTTTTTTTTTGTGGGGAGGAGGGGTATGGGTGCTTGTGTGAGAGAGTTTAATTAAATTGATCCTGCTTCTTCAGATCCCATCATTTGAGCATTGTTAACATTGTCCTCATCAATTTGCTTTCAGTATGGACAATGTGGGAGTGTCCTCAGGCAAGACACTTCAGTCTAGCCTAGTACTGGTGTAATCCAGGAAATACATGATTATGTAAGCTGTTGCTGTGATATGGCTGAAAAATTGTCAAAAGTGGTGTAAAACACCATTCAATCAATCAATTACTCAATATGGACAAGTATAGAAAAAAAAATGTCCTTTGGTAAAAGAATTAGACCGTCTCCAACACGATGAACTTTGAAACTTGTCCATATTGAAGGTATTTACAGACTGCAATTTGAATGCTTTTCATATGATAGTATTTGTCCTTAAATTGGTAGAAAGTCTTGTAGGAGTGAAAATGTTAGTTACCAGCATTTTCTCCTTTCAATCAGTGTTTTCAAAAGACTTCGTCCTCAGGGTTGTTAAAATGTGGGATTGTTTGGTTAAGGCTTAATATGACTCATATGATGAGATTTATCTGCAAAAGGATAGAAGATATTGTGGTAAAAGAAGAAAATCCTATTCACCAGGATTTTCTCATTTTCTCACATTTTTTTTTCTAAGTTTAAGCTTTTTGCTTAAGGCTTGCTTGTGTACAGGTAAAAACAGGTTTAATCATTGTATGTTTCAGCATATAAAAACAGACAGATAAACTGTTGGTTGAGAGGAGGTTGGTTTGAAATGATGCAGTTTGCGTAAGTATTAGTAAAACTAACTGCCTTTGTACACAAATAACATCCAAGTTAAAGCGATGATGTGGTTGTGAGGTAGAGAGTTGGCCTTATAACCATAAGGGCCTGAATTTGATACCCAGGAGTGGCTGTCAACTTTGGAACTGCTCATTGGCTCATACATTTGGCTCGAGTTCTCATGTAGTGTCCAGGAAGCAGAATCAAGAGAGATTAGTATAAGTTGTAAGAACTTTTTTCTTAACCGATGTAAAATAAATATTTTTAAACTAGTCAAAGTTAACTTCTACAAGACATACAGAGAACATTATGATAGGGTTTTTAAAATACAAAGTCAGGTAACAAAGTTGGGAGAATTATCATAGCCAGGCTTGCCCAGTCATGATTGTTTCTCCCAGCCAAGTTAACTCTTTACAACACAACAAAAGTTTAGATTTGCCAAAATTGAAAGCCTTTACAGACGACAATTTAAATGTGGCTTAAATGATGGAATTTCTCTTGGATAGGGTAGAAAACATTGTGGGAAAAGGAGAAAATGCCTGTTACCAGCATTTTCTCGTTTTCCCTCAGTGCTTTCGAAAGCCTTCCTCATCGGGGTCATTAATACAGGAGATTTTGTGTTAAATTATATTTTCTTTTTAACATAATGCTGTATTCTTTTCTCTTTAGATCTGCAGATAGTCAGAAAGGTCTACAGTTTGCCAGGTGAGCTGGTTTGAATAAATTCAATGTTATATTTCAGTTTACATGGAATGGTCACATTTTAGCATCGCTGTTTTTGAAGAAAACATCAGGGTATTGTCATAGCCATGTCGTCTGCATAGTTATACAAAAAACTTTTTTACATTTAATAATATCTCTGCCTTTTTGAAGATGTTTTCTTCATAGTCAGATGAGGTGTTAACTACTGAAAGGGGATCCCATACAATAAGGGCAGGTTACTATGAAAATATTTCATAACACAGTTATGCCCCTTTTTCAACTTGAAAATTTAACTGAAAATCAATCTATTTCTAAAAGCAACTGCAGCCAAGCATTGGCACCCCACACATGGTGTTATTTTATAGTTCTGACAGTCACATTTTAAGAAATCATCCGGAAGAGGTAGTGTACTAAACAATGAGGAAATAATTTTAGTAGTCAAAACTATCTGATCAACAAAGTGAAATTTGAAGAAATGTCTCAAAGACAAGTTTTGTGTTTTGATTTTCTTGTTTTTCAGAATTTTGTTTTGGATGTATTATAAGGCCACATAAGTACTAAGGTGTGAAATTTGCCATTCAGTCATAATTGCTATGCTGGGTTACCCTTTTGTTACAAATTTGAGGATCATTGTGTCCCACTGAACGATTAAGATTGGGGATTTTCTTTTCTTTCGAGGGGGTTGTTTTGAAAGACTGCATTTAAATGCTCCTGTCTTGTTTGCAGACATTTTAAATATTTGATGTGTTGTTCATTTTTAAAATAAGTACAATCTACACATTGTTTTTCCAATTGAATATCTAGCATTTCCTCCTTTTATCACAATGATTTATAGACCCTTCCTCCTCAGGGTCATTGAAACTGAATTTTTTGGCAAAGGGTAAATATTGTCAACATGCCTTATCATTGTAAATCAAGGGATCATTTGGTAAAGAACTTAATCCTTAGGGTGATTTATAAACCCAACAGATATTTTCGATCTGGATTTATGACCCTAATAACTGCAGTGTCATGGTTGCTTTTGTCTTCAGTGGTACGGATAAGTAGGCATATATAGATCAATTTACATCAGGGTCCGTATTCGCCAACCATTCTTAAGAACATTCTTTGCCTTGTTTACAAGAAATTTAAGCCATGCTCTGTGAAAAGGGGGCTTAATGCATCTGCAAAAAGTATCAACCCAGGTCAGCCTGTGCAGTCCGCACAGGCTGACCTGGGCCAAAACCTTTCGCTATTGTTCAATTTTCTGTATGCCCAAGGACCAGTCTATCTCCTGATAAAGTTAGTTGTTAAAAAAATGTGGATATTATGGATCCATAAGCATGTGATGGCTTGCTTGGAACCATGGATTACGGATGGGCACTAAGCCCCCTTTTGCCAGAGCATGGCTCATTTCCATATTTTAAAGTAACATAACTTCTGATCGGCCAAACTGAACAGTTTAGCCAATCAGAAGTTGTGTTACTGTCTAAATCTAGAAAAAGACTAAGAATGAATTTAAGACTGGTTGGTAAATACAGACCCAGACTGCACGTTTTGTTTCTTGATCTACACTGTTTGCAAAGGCAACTGTAGTTGTGAAAGGCACTTAACCCTTTACCAAACGAGAAATTTTTAGATTTGTCCAAATTTAATGCATGTGCATATGACAAAATAATTGTTACTCAAAAATTGAATTTTTTTGTTGGACAGAAAACATTGTGGAAAAAGGAGAAAATGCTGGTTACCAGCATTTTCTCCTTTTTCCCCACAATGTTTTCAAAAGTCTTCACCCCAAGAGCTGTTAAAAGTCAGGATTGTGTGGTAAAGGGTTAAGGGTTAAATTTACACATTAAGTTTTAACTTATCATCTTATTCAGAGGAAGCAATCAACAGATGTTTGTGAAGAAGAGTATCTTTATCGGAAAATCAAAAAATTTAGAAGAAGATGACTACCCTGACGCTGTGACGGATGCCGAGTATGTAACACTGCTTAACCAATCCATTCTTCTACATCTCCGCCGAGTCCCGATAACTCAGTTGGTAGCGTACAGGACTTGAGAACGGGTGTTGCCGGTTTGATCACTGGCTCTTCCAACTTCTTTCTGAGGATTGATGATAGTCATTGCGACAGGATTCATTCCTCTCTCACTGCTGGCTATTGCTTTGGCGATGGTTATGTGGGAAAGCAGCCAGTGGCTTGGAAAGAATATTGTGCTGAGTACTGGAAAAGACATTCCAGGAAAGCATGGGTCGATGTATTGGCCATCACAATAAAACTGAAAAAATGTTGAAAATGGCATTGAACACCATACAAGCAATCAATCAATCAATCAGTCTTCTATGCCTCCAGGTTTTTAACTTTATGCGCAGGCTGACCTGGGTTGAAAGCTTTTGCTATTTGTAAATTTTCTGCATTTCCAAGGACTATTCTAGCTCATGATTCAGTTGCTTGTTAAACAAAATGGATTTATATGGACTTGCTTGGTATGATGCATCACAGAGATGCATTAAACCCCTTTTTGTAAGGGCATGGCTCAATATATTTAAGACTGAAAGAACTTGTATAGGTTGGTTGCTTAACCCTTTACCAGACAACAAAATTTTGGACTTGTCCAAATTGAAGCGTTTGCAGATGACAAAAAAATGTCTAAGAAATACAAAAAAAAAAATGTTTCGTAAGGTAGAAAACATTGTGGGGAAAGGAGAAAATGCTGGTTACCAGCATTTTCTCCTTTTCCCACAATGTTTTCAAAAGCTCTCTTCTCCTTGGTCAGGGTTGTGTGGTAAAGGGTATATAGAGGAGGCCATTTGGACAGGTTTTACTGCATTATTTTTCTTTATACAGCTTAAAGCAATACCTTGGTGTAGTGTTCCACGATGGTCCTACTTATGTCCAAACTTCCTGGTTCAAGAGTTTCAAACCCTGCACTGATGATTCATGTGTAGCAGCAGCTCTCGGCTTTGCTACGAAGAATAAATTCACCAGCTCTGTTGTCAGTAATGTGACGGATGTGAGGTTTGCATTTACTGACCCTGTAAGTAGTAATAATTTAACTATTTACCAGACAACAAAATTTAGACCAGTCCAAATTCAAAACATGTGCAGACGACAACCAAATGCTGCTCCAATGATGGTGCTTGTCCTTGGAAGGGTAGAAAACATTGAGGGAAAAGGAGAAAATGCTGGTTACCAGTATTTTCTCCTTTTCCCACAATGTTTTCAAAAGGTCTGTTTCTCAAGGTTGTTAAAACACGGGATTGTTTGGGAAAAGGTTAAATTATGTTTTGTTCTTTCACTGAACTAAACCACAAATTTAACTCCTTCCCTCAAAATTTTAAACTGGTCTGAACTGAAAGCATTTGCAGATTACAGGTTGAATGTTACACAAATTATGAAATTTGTCTTTAAAAGGGTATAAAACAGTGTATGAAAAGGAAAAAAATTCTGGTTACTAGGCCTTCTTCCTTTAGGTTGTGAAAACATGGGATGTTTGTTTAAGAGTTTACATTTTATCTGTCACCGGCAGCTGCTTTTAATTTGGACAAATCATAAGTTTGTTGTATTGTACAGATCTTAACATTAAGAGTCTTTTTGTTTAACAAGGAATTTTTTAGGAAACTTGTTTCAGAAAGCAATTATCAAATTGGCTGTTATGGAAGAAATTGTCGAGGTACTGTCATAGCCTTATTGTTGTCTGCGTGCAAAGAATTTGACAGTTTATAATATCTGTTTTATCTGAAGATACAGACTGGTACTTCAAATTCGGACAAGTCGCTAACTAACAAAAAAAACAACCCATACAACAAGGGCAGGTAACCATCAAAGTATTTTTGACACAGTTACACCCCTTTTTCGACTTTAAATTTTCACTGAAAATCAAGCAACTGCAGCTGAGCGTTGGCATCTGCATACAGTGCTCTTGTCACTACGATGTTTTTAGAAGCTTTCTTTCTCTTGGTTGTTGAAACTTTGGGTTAAGGGTAAAAAAAAGATATTTTCAAGTCATATGCTGGAAATTTTTATTAAAGAAGTAATTAATTTTCATTTTCTATCACCAGGATGAAGGTAATAGAGTGTTTGATGGTGTTGTTGACCAGACAAGTCTGGGTATTGCTAACTTTGATGGTGATGAAACGGCCACATTTAGAGACGCAGATGGTTCAGTGACCCAGTGTCCAGTCGACCTAGGATGGTCATATCCTGTGCAAGTGGTCACTCCAGAAAAGTATCTTTTGACTGACCAGTGTACTTATAGAGAAAACTGGTCACTGGCCATTTGTAGAAGTAAATATGGAAAGGTACTGTTATACTTTGATTCATGGTTTTGAGTGAAATCAGTCTTTATGCTCTATGAAAAGGGGGTTTAATGCATCTGCAAAAAGTATTGACCCATGTCAGCCTGTGCACTCCGCACAGGCTGACACAGATCAAAGCTTTTTGCTATCGGTCAATTTTCTGCACTATATAGGACAGTCTACCTTATAGTTTAGGTTGTTATTAAACAAAATGGATTTCATGCACTTGTAATTATGGAATATTAATTGTAGGAACTTTTCTGGTCCTTGTATTACAAGCACCAGGAAAGTTACTACAACATAATAATTCTTTTATAAATATATACATATACCTACAACTTTCAATAACAAAATTTTGCAATTAGTGACATTTTATTCAAAAAAGGTAAACAAAAAGAAACAAAAAATGGATTAGTCGGTTGTAATGTCGTTTTATAAATGGCGTATGAATGTTATAGTGTAACATCTTGACAGATCGCAAATCATTGCATGCTTATTTTGTGCGTGAGATATGTCATCATACCATATTTGGAAGCATATTTGACATTGTGTAGATACGGATTTTTTCGGTCGTGTGTGTTATTTCATCTGTGTGCAAAGTTTTAGCTAGAGAAATTATAGGTACATGTATATTATAAAAATGAATATTTTCCAGTTAACAACTCGCTCTTTAAATCGCTGGTCTGGATCAAATATGGAGTTTGACAAATCAGGTTCAATGAAGAGGTTGAACTTTAATGACTTGACTGACGTAGCCGTCGAAGAGCATCCTGATCTACACACCAGCGAATACATGGTGCTGCTCGGTGATTCCAGATACTACTACCAGTTTCAGTTTACGAATGAATTTCCGCAAGATGCTGCCTTTGAAGGTCGTGGTATAGAAAGGTATGAAATTCTTTTTGCTTAGTCCACCAATGGAATGACTTGTGATATTGAAACTTTGTTGCAGCCAACACCCTTTTCCAAATAGTCGCAGGGGATCCTGCATGGCTCGATGGTAAAGTGTGGGGCTTGTAGCCTGGAGGCCCTGGGTTCAAGCCTCACTGGATCAACTGGATTTTTTGGGCAAGACACTTCAGAGCCCCAGCCTAGAACTGGTGGAACCCAGGAAATAAATGAATATGTGAGTTGTTGCAGTGATATGACTGAAATAATGTTGAAAGCTGCGTAAAACAAAATTCAATCAACCAAACATTTGCAAGATTAAACGACCTTAACTCTTTATCAAAGGACAAAATTTTAGACAAGTTCAAATTGAAAAGCATTTAATGACTACAAAATAAATGACTCGAGAATTATGATTTGTTTTGGCAAGCGAGTCTAGAAAACATTGGTTCCCAGCATTTTCTCCGTTTCCCACAATATTTTTAAAAGCCTTCTTTCTCGGGGTCATTAAAAGTCAGGATTGTGTGGAAAAGGGTTAAGGAAGAAGGTTTTTTGAAAACATTGTGGGACAAGGAGAAAATATTAGTTTCAAGATGATTGTTGTTTCAAGCTGACAGGATAAATCCAAGTTCAGAGTGCACATTCTATGAAGTATGATCTTGATCCACCCTTTCTGCCAAAGGCAGTCTGATCTTGATCTATACTATCTACAAAAACTGATTAAGTTCTACTCTACATTTACAGGTGTACAGCTCTACATTTACAGGTGTACAGCTCTACATTTACAGGTGTACAGCTCTACATTTACAGGTGTACAGCTCTACATTTACAGGTGTACAGCTCTACATTTACAGGTGTACAGCTCTACAGGTTTTTTCATGAACCACCTCTTAATCCTTGTCCTCCTAAATAAGTTAAATGAAACTTTCAAGTTGATAGTAAAACACCAGAATAAGGCTTTTTCAAACTTATTTTTAAAAAAAAAAAAAAAAAACATCTCCTTATTGGACAGTGTAGATCCAAGGGCAGACTGCACATTCTCTGCAGTCTGATCTTGATCTACACTGTCAACAAAAGGTCAGTGAGTTGGGCTTCGCAGCCTAAGGGTTAACTCTTTACCAAACGACAAAATTTTGGACTGTTCCGAATTGAAAGCATTTGCAGACAACAGAATAAATGTGACTCAAATACTGAAATTTGTTTTGGGAAGCATAGAAAACATTGTGGGAAAAGGAGGAAATGCTGGTTACCAGCATTTCCTCCTTTTCCCACAATGTTTTCAAAAGGCTTCTTTCTCAGGGTCGTTAAAAGTCGGGATTGTGTGGTAAAGAGTTAAACAATTACATATTACACAAAGGACAAATACTAGTTTTAAAGGTAAGGAAAATATTGTTTTTCAACAGTTCAGAAAACATGGTGGGAAGAGAAGTAATTGTTTGGTACAAGCAATTGCTTCTTTTTCCAGTGTTTTCCAAAGCTGTCTACTTATGGCATAAAATGTCATTTTTATTAGCTTAAGTATTTTCAGAGAAA
This sequence comes from Hippopus hippopus, assembly GCA_946811185.2. NCBI lineage: Eukaryota > Metazoa > Mollusca > Bivalvia > Cardiida > Cardiidae > Hippopus > Hippopus hippopus. Next base: position 4,427,905 of record OX328109.1, read on the forward strand.
ATGGCGAGTTACTGTTGTTGTCTGGGTTGTCGTGCCAAAACTTTGACATTTTACAATATCTCTGTTATTACCAAAGATTTTCCTTCAAACTCGGACAAGTTGTTAACTATCAAGAGGGGAACCCATACAACAAGGGCAGGTAACCATCAAAGTTTTTTTGACACAGTTATGCCCCTTTTTTGACCTAGAGTTTTCACTGAAAATCAAGCAACTGCAGCTGAGCATTGGTACTGCCATGCTGTGCTCTTGTCCATTAATGGCATAGTATACAGTAGACTTCTAATGACTTTCTGTATGTTTAAACTGTGTTACAGAGATGCGGATGTTGTCGTTGGATTTTGTCTACCAGAGGGAGTCACAAAAGATGACATGTCGCTGTTTTTCAAATCTCCGAACAATGTGGCTCATGGAGACAAACAATTTGTGTATGTGGATAGTCTGGCCAAAGTCATGTCTGATCAACACATGAGACGAGTATTTTTAGATGGAAGGTAAAATACGAGGGTTGATCCAGAAATTCATACAATGGGTTAATAAAACTTTAGGAGTGTTGACTATCAAAACAAAAATTATACAGTCGTTAAATGTGACATCTGTGCAATAAACATGGAAATTTTCAAATGTGTACATACAACAGTGATTGTCCAGTGACAAATTTAAGACATAGGCCACGCACCTGGGCTGGGCAGCAAGAACGTCAAACGCGACGTCAACTTGATGTCATCATTAACTCTTCTCTACATAGTCCCCATTTACTCTCACACACTTCTGTGCCCGACGTACCCACATGCTGAAAGTGTCCTCATACCATCTGGAATCAAACTGTTGAACAATTCTCTAGGGGTGTAACGATACATCGGACAATCGATGGATCGCGATGGTGAGCGTGTCGATGCTACTGCATCGATTGTTAGGTTGAAAATCGATAACTATCACCGATAGTTACCTGAAATATCGATAGTTTCGATAGTTTCACTGGCAAGAAAGAGAGAGAAAATACTGCAATTCGCTAATGTATTCGGACGCCCTAAAAGTTCGGACACGTTTAATTATTTATTTACAAAAATAATTTATTTTTTAATTCTTTCTCTGAAGACTTCCAAAAACAAGTTTTCCTAATTCGGACATTCCGTAACGTTAATTTCCCAAAATATTTGACGGGTAATTTTTTGGAATATGTTTTCAATAATGATCGGCTGCATAATATTCATTTCTGCATAGCAATGTTCATTGTTACGACAACGAATCCTTACGAGAGCTGATTAACTCAGCGGTAATTTTAAGTTATGAAATTAGACCAAAATAATTGCAACAATAAGGGTATTTTTGTTAAAAACTTCTCACAAAAGCGAATAGTGTGAATTTAGATCAAAGATCAGACCAAACAGTCTGCCTACAGTCTAATCTTAATCTACACAGGCCGCCAAAACCTTAACCATGCGTGTTGTCCCTCCATAAGCAATGAATAAATCTACTATGAAAAATGAATACTAAACCTCGTTCCTTCTTTTCTTTATTTATCAGTAATCCATTTCGAATGCATTCCTTTCATTTCGGCTGCAAGGAATTAGATTAATTTTTAGAAAATAGCCACACTTTTTTATGCTGACTACACAAAACGTGACACAACTGGGGTGTTCTTGAAACAGCTATATTACTAAATGCAAAAAGGCTTTATCAGCTGGTGTAAATCGTGCATGAAATAGGCTTATTGCATGGTCACTTTAAATTGATTGGAGGTCGACCTGCAGCCAGATAGAAGTTTCTTCGAGCAGACCAGTTTAAGTGTGTAAATTAAACAGGCGCGTTACAACTCAGTTGCTTCGAATGATTTGCGTGTTACGTCATATCCCATATCCAAATTTTACTGCAAACATTTGTGTACCCATGTACAGGCCGACAGGCATCGTGTAGACAGATGGCTTGTAATATAGATCTACATTATGGTCGTTCTGATTTACTCTGCTGATGGTAAGATGGCGATTTTCAAAGCGTTGGCGGATGGTGTAGATAGACATCAGACTAAACAGAACACGCTGTCTGATCTTGGATCTATACCATCCACTTCTGTACTATGACTTAACTCGTATTAGAAAGCTACTTCTTTCTCGGGCTAAAAAAGGTAAGATAATGTTTAACAGTGTTCCTACTCGCGCAAATTATTGCGTAAATCATGTTTTAGAATTGAATTTCAGGTAACAAATTCTGGTTACACCCGAGACTTCGCGTAAGAAAATGCATGGACAAAAAAGGCCATTATACGCTTTTCTTGTGAAAAGTGACAGGTTTTGAAGTTACTTGTTACCCTCATTGACAATCTTTTTGTCAAATCACGTGGAAATACCTAGCCAGAAATTAACAGACATGAAAAACTGATCGGAGTAAAAAACACGGAAACCCATGACACAACAAAATGTCTCTTTGACATTGTCCGACCAGAGTCACTTCAGATCGTCTTTTCAGCTTTTTAATGACTATTAGCAGTAAATTTATACAAATATCTTAATATAACACACTTTTTGGATACACATACAACAAGGTAAAACCTATTATTTCGGCCACCCCCTTTTTTTCAGAATGATAATTTCCTAGATTTGGAGACTAAACAAAAATAATTATTTTTTCTGTCAGAATATATTGGCCAATTATGGGTAAAATTAGATAAATTCTATCAACTCAAAAAAACCTTAAGGGCTCACATTTAAAAGGTGATTTCTTTAAAAGTTTAAAGTTGCTTTATAATTACTTTTTATTAGGTGTGTTTATGAACCATCAGCATTTGTCAGCTTTTGTGCTTTGCATGCTGTTGTATATCAATCAGACTTAAAAGTTGACTTCTTCAAAAGTTCAGAGTAATTAGGTATGTTAAGTTGTTTGTGAGCCATCTGCATTTAGAAAAAATTGTCACTGAAATTTATTGAGCATCTTGCATTTAACTCTATTTTCCCCTTTATTTGCTATTCAAAACTATACTCAAGTAGAATTTAAACTACTCGGAGAAAGTATTAGTCTAAAACATGGTTTCAAGATGTAATTTGGTGAAAATTATTTCTTGCAATTCATCCAATAGTATTGCAATAGTATTGCAATAGTAACAGGCAATATCAATACTATTGCAATAGTATTTTTTCCAATGTCAATACTATCGCAATAGTAGATTTTGGCCGCAATAGTCAACCCTACAATTCTCTGTGTGGCTGTTTTAAATTCGTCTTTACTATCAAAGCGCAGTCCCGAAGCTGGTCCTTTAGTACAGGAAAAACGCGGAAGTCCATCGGTGCCAGGTCCGGTGAATAGGGAGCATGGGCCAGTCGTTGAAATCCCAGAAGATCAATTTCCAGTTGCGTGGATGCGGCGGTCTGTCCAGGGGCGTTGTCCTGGTGCAACACAAACTCATTAAGCAGAATTCCCGGCCTCTTCCTTGCCAGCGCACGTACAAGATGTTCCCGGAGAAACTGAAATTTCATAAAAATACTAAAATTATTTTCACACCTTAGGAAATGTTTTGGACTTAATTTGTAAATAATAAACTTTTTAAAGATGTGTAACAGAATAAAATAATTTCTTTTTTTTTTTTTTCTTTTTTAAAAAGAGATCTAAATATTGATTAGATAGAAAAACGAAAGATTTTTACCTTCGAAAAATAGTCTGCCGTCACTGTCTGACTATCCGGCACCTGGTGGATAAGCAGCATTCCTTTCCGATCCATAACAAACACGAACATGTGTTTTTTCATGGAACTGACGACTTTTGCCTTCTTAGGTGGAGGAGATGCAGGCGTCTTCCATACTGATGACTGGCGTTTTGACTCGGGCTCAAAATGGTGGAGCCAAGTCTCATCGAGCATAATAACTCTGTCAAGGAATTCGGTACCTTCCCTTTTGTAGCGTTTCAGGAACTCTCGCGAACAGCTAACTCATCGCTCCATGTCATGTGCACTTAACAGCCGCGGAACCCAACGTGCACTGACTTTTCTCATTTTCAAATCCTGTGTCAAAATTCGTTCAACAGTTCCATAAGATGCCCCTATTTTATCAGCCATTTCACGTACTGTCATGCGTCTATCACTGTTTACCACAGTTCTGACGATGTCAATCAGGTTGTGACGCATTGCAGGCCTACCTTGGCGTTCATCATCCACTGTTGAAGTCCGACCCTCCTTGAATCTCTGGTGCCACTTAAACACAAGTTCTCTACTGCACTCTATTCCCGTTTTCTCCATCATCTGAAATGTCTGCGTTGGTGTATGACCAAGATCATGGCAGAATTTTATAACTGACCGGCATTCTAATTTTGGTGTTAACGTCATGTCACTATTCCCTTGGATTTTTCTATCTTATGAAAAATGCTGTGTCTTCATAACAACTTTCACAACAACGTATACAACATGACGTCATGATGTCATACTAGCGTCATACTAATTTGCGCCAAAAAATTCAAGCTAAAATTTAAGAAAACTTGATTTATTTAACAGGTATTTAATTTTTTTTGACACTCCCCCGCTTAAGCGTACATATGTTACTATGGTAATGCAGTTTAAGGCCGCTAGAGATAATTTGGTAAAAATTTTAACTTTTATGCAGTTTGTAGATACTGAACTACAATATTACCAAATTATACACTGAACAAGCTAGTAATACGGAAGTAATAGGCCCATTGTACGAATTTCTGGATCAACCCTCGTATGTTATACGGTATAAATTATGCCAAGCTCATTTGCTAACATACATAGCTTGAAACCCTTATTGTTCAGTTTCTTTCCAAAGATTGAAGACCGTCAATGTATGTGACGGGATTCATTCCTCTCTCACCACTGAACATTATTCTATGTATGTGGGAAAGCAGCCAGTGGCTTGGAAAGAATACTGTGCCAACCACTGGTAAAATAAAAGGAAAAAGCATGGAAAGGTGCAGCAGCTGCTGTGATACGCTGCTAATGGCATTTGACACCAAACAAACAAAACTTTGGAAACATTTCCGATTTATCATATAAGGCCTCAAAAACAGTTGTGTCTCTGATAACAAACTGGCAGCGTTTTTTACCCCCGTCTGGTTACCGGTTTGTTCTCCTTTTCTTACAATGTTTTTTACCTAAAGGAAAGACAAAAATTGTCATTTTAGCAACATTTAACCCTTTACCACACAATCCCGACTTTTAACGACCCTATAAAAGAAGCCTTTTGATAACATTGTTGGAAAAGGAGAAAATGCTGGTAACCAGCATTTTATCCTTTTCCCACAATGTTTTCTACCCTTTCCAAAATAAATTTCAGTTTTTCAGTCACATTTATATTGTCGTCTGCAAATGCTTTGAATCTGGACAAGTCTAAAATTTTGTTGTTTGGTAAAGAGTTAATCTGTCATTTGCAAAGCTGCTAAGTTAGTTAAGTCCAAAATTTTGTTGTTTATTAAATAATTAATCCTTTTACTGCTAAATAAACAGAATAAAGATATTCAATCAGTAGTATATAATTATCTAAACATTGCAATTGAAAAGTTGCTCAAAAAAAACCCGCTGTATCGGACAGTGTAGATCCAAGATCAGACTGCACGGAATGTGCAGTCTGATCTTGATCTACATTGTCCGCAAAAGAGAAATAAGTCACGCTTAGCAGCTTAGAGGTTAACACAGTTTATTTGGATTTTTCTTATAGATTCCTGTATTTCAAGATCAACTCCTGGAAAGTTAGAAACGAAGCCTGGGATAGGCATGACACCGACCACTGTCCTGGAGATTTCTGTCCCCGATTTCGTATCATTATGAAGAAACAACTTCCGTACAGCCCATGTTTTACGGCTACAGAGGATGAGGCAAGTTTCACTCATATTTCAGCCATATCACACAACCCTGAGTTTTAACAACCTGCAGGACAAAGGCCTTTGAAAACATTGTGGGAAAAGGAGAAAATGCTGGTAACCAGCATTTTCTTCTTTTCCCGCAATGTTTTCTAACCTTTCAGAAACAAATTCCATACTTCTAGCCATATGTTATTTGTCATCTGCAAAACCTCTCAATTTGGACCAGTCTAAAATCGTTCAGTAAAGAGTTAAAACTTTGCCAAAAAACAGAATTTCAGATTTGTCCAAATTGAAAGCAAGTGCAGACGACAACTAAAACTGACACAAATGAAGGGATTTGGCTTTAAAAGGGTAGAAAACATAGTGATAAGTCATGTCGGGTTACAAAGTAAATCACTGAGACAAATCTTAGAAAAACCTTGTGCACACTCTGGAGGCTACATTTTTAGTCAATTCTCACAAAAGTTGGGGCTGCACTCATGTCAACCAATATAGCATGTGGGGGTCTTGTGTGGCATAGTGGTAAAGTGTAGGACTTGTTACCTGGAAGTCATGTGTTTGAGCCTTATTGGAAGCACTGGTTTTTCGTGGGAGTGTCCTTGGGCAGGACACTTCAGAGCCCTAACCTAGTACTGGTGAAATCCAGGACATACATGAATGTGTGAGCTGTCATCATGATATGACTGAAATAATGTTGAAAGCTGTGTAAAACAAGATTAGCCCTTTACCACACAATCCAGAGTTTAACAACAGAGAAGCAGGTCTTTTGAAAATATTTTGGGAAAAGGAAAAAATGCTGGTAACCAGCATTTTCTCCTTTTCCCACAATGTTTACTAGACTATCTGATACAAATCCCATCATTTATGCCATATAAATGTTGTCGTCTGCAAGTGCTTTCAAATTGGACCCTTCTAAAATATTGTTGTTTGGGAAAGAGTTAAAACAATCAATGTAACACAATTACTCTTGAGGGCTACTTCAATGCTGGACAATTCTAGTTTTCAATTGGTGCTCTTGCAGTGAGTTGAGCATGACGTTATAAAATGACAAACAATCTTTTGGTTCTTCTTTTATTTTAGCCTTCATTGTTGGCTTCATCGTTGGGGGAAAAAAAGTAAGAAAGTATGAAATACATAGAGGATATGGGGTGGGTGGGTGAAAAATCGAAATTTATTTCATCAAGTGAACATCATCAGTAATATTTTCATGAGTTGCACACTTGTGAAAATATTACCATTAATGTTCACTCAAGGAAATAAAGGCAGCCACTAATGAAAATATTATCAATGATGTTCACTCAATGAAATAAATTCAGATCTTTCACCAAGAAAAAAACAAATTTTCTATTTATTTCATGCTTCTACCCCTTATTTTAGGGGGACTTACATCAAAATCCAGTACATTCCTTTTCCGTAATTCCCCATGGCGTACCCCCTCCGCATAACAACACATTACGATACTACGTAAAGCGTGAGAAATGTAGGGTAAATTATGTCATGTTTCCATCTGGTTGAATGGCACACATTGTTTACCTAGGTAACTAGTGCACGAGAACTACTGTTTTTGCCTTCAATTGAAGAGTTAGAAAATAGAATCGGTATTTTTCACTGGTCGTAACCATGAAATATTGAAAAATATTCCACCGTTATTTCGCGATGAACAACCGAAAAGCATGAAACAATAATATTATTTCATTTCTTTGATATGCCTTAGTACAATATGGAATTCTAATGGATGACCACACTGCAGTACTAGTCTACAGTTTGGATGAGGTGAAAGCCTAGCCAAAAATATGCAGATAGTTTGGCTGTCACCTCTTCCAGAATATCCACTGGTTCTGTTGTGTACTCATCCAATAGAATTCAGTATCATACCCAAGCATGTTAACCCTTAAGCTGCTAAGCGCGGCTCACTAACCATTGGTGAACAATGTAGATCAAGATCAGACTGCACAGAACGTGCAGTCTGATCTTGGATCTACACTGTTTGATAAGGAAATTTTTTTCTCCAAAAAAGTAAGTTTGAAATAGCATTATTCAGGTTTTTACTTTCGGCTTGAAAGTTTTACATGTATTCAACTTATACAGCAGGATAGGTGTTAAATAACCTCAAATTTTCATACAAAGAACATCTCTGTTTCTTATGTATTTGCAGTTATCTAATGTTGCAGCCCTAGCAGGAACTACCAGAGAAAAGTGCAATCAGGTTTCCATGTCACCTGACCCTGTAAGTACTTTTAAATCTTTACCATCCCACAGAATTTAAGATTTGCCCAGTTTGAAAGCATCTGCAATCGGCAAATCAAATTTTGGCTGATAGGATGGGATTTGCCCTTGGAAATGTAGAAAATATTGTCATCAGTGATTTCTCCTATTTCTATGATAATTAAGGTTTAAGTTTTGATTACATGAACAAATAGTGCTCCATTTTCAACCAACACAGACCCATGCAGGTAGCTCAGTGATAGTAGCATAAAGCTGGCATTCTGGGATTGCGAGTTCAAGCACTGACTAAAAAAACTTGTGCAGGGGCATTGCGAGAAAAGGAGAAATGTTGTTAACCAGCTTTTATTTTTTATCTCTCAATCATGGGTTCTGCTCTTTCAGAAATATATCCCATTGAATTTGTCATTTCCAACTGCTTTTAGTAAGGACAAGTATGAAATAGAGGATATTTGTTTTTTACGGTGAAAGATTGAAATTTATTTCATCGAGTGAACATCATCGGTAATATTTTCACGAGTGGCACAGCCACCGATGATGTTCAGGAGATGAAATAAATTTCGATCTTTCACCCAAAAAAAACAAATATTCTATTTATTTCATGCTTTTAACCCTTTCTGGGGGGAACTTAATGAAAATCCAGTACAGTTCTTTCGGGTTATTCTCAGTGGCGTATCCCCTCCGCATAGCAACGCATTACAATATTACGTCAAGCGCAAGAAATGTAAGGTAAATTACATCATATTTCCATCTGGTTGTGAGGCATTTTACCTAGGTAACTAGTGCGTGCCTTCAATTGAAGAGTTAGAATATAAAAAAAACGGTATTTTCACTGGTTGTAACCATGAAATATCAAAAAAATATTTCACCGCTATTTCTCAATAACCTACTGGAGAGCATGAAATAAATTTTTTTATCTGGTAGAGAGTTTTACCAAGCCTTAGAGCACAAATCAGACCTTCAAGCTTGCTGTGCAGAATGTCTCAGCAGAGAAGACAGTGGAGATCAAAGATCAGACTTTACACTTTGTGCTGTGTGATCTTGATCTACACTGGCAGCTAAATTTGTAAAAGGTACTGTACGGTTTAACTCTTTACCAAACGACAAATTTTTGGACTGGACCAAATTCAAAGCATCTGCAGACAACAAATTAAATCTTGTTAATATGATGATTTCTGGCTTGATAGGGTAGAAAATATTGTGGGAAAAGGAGAAAATGCTGGTTACCAGCATTTTCTCCTTTTCCCACAATGTTTTCTATAGGCTTCTTTCTCAGGGTCGTTAAAAGTCAGGATTGTGTGGTAAAGAGTTAAATAATGTATTACAGGACTGGGGTGTGGGCGATACCTTTGCATCCCAAGATGGACAATGGGGAGATTGGACAGGATGGACAGAGTGTTGCAATGGTTGGTAAAAAGTGTAACATCTTTTCTTACATTGTTTCATCTCTCTGTAAAGCTAGCTGATTCAGTTTTACCCTTTACCAAACAATCCCAAGTTTTAACAACCCTGGGAAAGAAGGCTTTTGAAAACATTGTGGAAAAGGAGGAAATGCTGGTAAGGTTACAAGGCTTTAACTCTTATTAAAAAACAAAATTGTAGACTTCCAAAACTAAAAGCATTTGCAGACGACAATTTAAATGTGGCTCAAATGATGGAGTATGTTTCCAAACAGATAGAAAACATTGTGTTGAAAGGAAAATAACCACTTGCCCCAAGAGGCCATATTTTCTTTGTTTTCTCATATGTTTGTATGAGACAGGTTTCATTCTATTTCAGATGGCACCACAATACAGACTACTACAAGGTACAGGCTTTGTGACAATCCACCCAAATTAGGGGCCGGGGCTGATTGTGTGGGTGAAAGTACAGAATCCAAGGATTGCGAGACACCTTGTCCAGGTAAGCTGACAGGTTTTATAGATAAAAACATATGTCTTGTTTTTTGGTCTTAAAACTGTACAAGTCTATGTGAAATACAGACAATTATACCCCCCCCCACGAAGTAGAGAGGGGTATACTGGTTGTCTGTCTTCATCTGTCCGTCCGTCTGTCCATCAATCTATCTGTCTTGTTTTTGTTTCCATGCTCTAGCTAGCTGTTTGAGCTAGAACCCTGAAACTTTATACAACTTTTGCCAATGACCCAGGGACATGTCCTATTGTTTTTGGGTCACATAGGTCAAAGGTCAAGGTTACAGGTGAACTTTGGTTGAAAATCTTATCAGTGCTCTAACTCAATAGCTGTTTGACCTAGAACCCTGAAACTTTATACAATTTTGCCAATGACCCAAGGAGATGTCCTATTATTTTTGGGTCACATGGGTCAAAGGTCAAGGTCACAGCTGAACTTTGTTTGAAAATCATTTCCATGCTCTAACTCAATAACTGATTGACCTAGGACCCTGAAACTTTATACAAGTGTTGCTCATGACCCAAGGAGATGCCTTATTATTTTTGGGTCACATGGGTCAAAGGTCAAGGTCATTGGTGATCTTTGTTTTGAAAATCATTTCCATTCCCTGAATGTTTTGCTTCAGTAACAAGGTGCTAATGGGGGGGATGTATTTGTCTGCTTTGTGACAGTTCTAGTTTACCCAAATTAAGGTTTGAGCTGATTGGGTGAATGTACAGAACCTTAAGATCTCGAAACACCTTATTGTGCTGAGATTGTCATTCTTAGCTCAGCTGTTTTGAAGAAAAAGTTGTTATTGTCATAGCCCTATCATCTCTGTCTATGTCATCATGCTTGTACAAATCAGTTCCTCCCCTACCCACAATGTTTTCAGTACCAAAAAGGAAAGACATTTTGCAAATCTTCAAAGTCGTCTCCTCTTTGTAAATCTTGTGTCTAGAAATAACCTGTAAAGTAAAGGGTTACTGTATAAGTGGAAATTTTTGCGACATGGAAATTTTTGTGATTATGCGAATTTGAAATATTCGCGCACTTTTCTGTTCCCATAATTTACTACAAGTATACCAACAAATAACGACTGTCTTGAATTTGCAAACATTTCCTTGCGCAAGATGTCCATAATCAGTACTTCGCAAATTTTTCAACACATGTATATATCCATGTATACATTAACACTTTACAAGGCAACAAAATTTTAGACCTATTCATTTTAGTAGCATTTGTCTGCAAGAATCGGATAAGACCAGAATGACTGAAATTGTCTAAAAAGGTAGAAGATATTTTTGGAAAAGGATAGTACTGATCGCTATTAACTTATTGGATAAAAATGAAATAAATAATAGAGCCATGCTCTGTGAAAAAGGATTTAATGTAGTTGCAGAAAGTATCAACTCAGGTCAGCCTGCACAGTCCACGCACGCTGATATGGCCCGGAACTTTTTGCTATGGGTGAATTTTTCAGCATGTAAAATGACCATTCTACCTCATGATTCATTTTATGGATCCATAATCATGTGACGACTTGCTTGGTAAAATTATCACAGAGATGCATTATACCCCCTTGTGACAGAGAATGCTGTTTTTTTTTTTCTATCATGAAAAGGATAATATGGCCTGCAACACGCAAAAAGGGGCATTCGGACATTTATGTAAAGTGTCGTTTTGGATCAGCCTGTGCAGTCTGCGCAGGCTAATCCAAAACAACACTTTCGTTTTTATGTAATTTTCTGCTTTGCACAAGTCTATTGTAGCACAAAATTTAATATAGTCGTAAAGTGCCGTCTCGGATTAACCTTCGCAGACAGCACAGTCTGATCCGAGACAACTTTACGCAAATGTGATGTCCGAATGCCCCTTTCTAATTGATGCAAGCCATAATTATGTGATTCCTGTCAACTTCTTGAGTGGAAATGCTAATAAGTATAAAATCTTGTGAAGTCCTCTATATATTTTGTTGGTCATCTACTTTAGTTGATGGTGTAATCGGAAACTGGACCAACTGGTCAGACTGTATGTGTGAAGGGATTGGCGAGGGCTCACAGGGGGCAAGATTTCGTACACGCCCATGTGTGGGAACAGCCAATGGAGGAGAGCATTGTAGTATGGCAACAGAAAATGTGGGTCCTTGTCAGGGAAACTGTTTTGTGGAGCCTCTGGAGAATCCAGGTATAAAACGATACTTTGAAGTCAACAAAGGTAACCCTTTACCAAACAAAAAAAAATTGGACTTGCCCAAGTTTGTGGTCTTGACATGGGTCGAAACATTTTGCTATCAGTCAATTATCTGCAATTCAAAGGACTAGTCTAGCTCACAATTTTGTCAGTTGTTAGAAAACATGGATTTTTATGGATCCATAATTATGTGTTCTCTTGCTTGGTACAATGTAAAACAGAGATGCATTAAACCCCATTTTGTCAGAGCACAACTTGTTTATTTTTCTACAATTTTTTCGCCAGTTTAGAGATAAGTCATAACCATTTAAATTGAATTTACACACAGACAACTTCTCAAAAAACAAGTCTTTGTATAGCTTGGGTAGTTAACATATACCCTTATCACCCGACAATCGCCATATTAAGCCTCAGTGCTCTTTGACTCAAATTACATGATTACTTTGAAACTTCACTTACTTGTATCTATTATTAAATGAATGTCCCTCAAGTATACAAGACATTTCCATTTTTTTTCAAATACTCATAATAATATTTCATTGAGCATGACACATCCGACATAGAGCAGCCATTTTTTTATGCAAGTATATTTACAGAGAGTGAGAATAGACCACCATCTTGCAAATAGGCTGATCTTAAACATCCCTTACTGACATGTTCATGTGACAGCCATTAACAGCAAATCTTGGTGGAAGTGTAATTATTTTTCAAATGCGGTTTTGACATGAAATACCTGTTTTGAATATTTTTTTTAAAGCTTGCCAATTTGCCCAGTTGAACCTCAGTTTTCTGTGATTCTTGCAGACGATTATTATATCAACAAATCACATGACATCATCAGCCTTGATTTCCATCAAGTATCATATGACTTATAAGAAAAAGAAAATGGCTGCGAACTTCGATATATTGCGAATTTAGACGATTGGAGGATATCTTTAAAATCAAAATCATCACAGTTTGTCCAGAATTTTAATAAAATCACCCCTTACTAAACAATCCTGTATTTTTACGACCTGAATGTAGGAGGTTTTTGAAAACATCATGGAAAATAGAGAAAATGCTGGTATCCTGCACATTCTCTTTTTCTGTGTTTTCTATGATTTTTCAAAGACAGAAAGCAACATTTGAGCTACTGGTACATTTGATTTGTTGTCTGCAAATGCTTGTTTGTATAAATGAGTGTTTTTTTTTGTTTTTTTTAACCTGGTAAAGAATTAAGTGGAAAATTTTGTATTTCAGTTGATGGTGTCAGAACTGAATGGACTGAATGGTCTGACTGCTTCTGTAATGGTATTGCTTCCGGGTCAACAGGGGTCAAAACAAGGTCAAGGTCATGTGAAGGTACGGCAAATGGGGGCAGGTATTGCCATGGAATGATGGAAGAGGTCAAGCGCTGTATTGGAGATTGCGGCTATAACTAAGACAGTACTAGTCTATTATATTGTTAATGAGAAGTAACTGAAATTTGAATGCACAAGTCTATCATACTGTTACTGATAAATGATGCAAAATTAAAATGTATAGGCAAACTCGGGAGTTCAAAATAAAATATATTTACGGCCATACTGACCAACCATTTTAAATCCTATGCTTTTTCGGCATAGCTGAATGTGCTGGCTTTTTACCTACCTTTTGGTACTGATAACAAATAATGAATAGAAATTTTTGATTGGTCAAATATGTAGATATGTTTATTCTAAGGGCCCCTGCCTATTTGCTGGCAAATTAACGCCATCTATCTTTTTAAAGCTATTTCCGATCCAAATTTCAAGGTTATACATCTCATTGGTTGAAACAAAACATCTCGGCCAATCAGATAGCTAGTCTTGGATTTTAGATGTTCTTCTTTTGTCACAAAGTGTTCACAATTGGTCTACTGGAAGATACAACCAGGAAGTATGCAGATGGTAATATGATGATAAGCATACCTAATGACCCTTAGCCCAATACGAAACAACAAAATTTTGAGACTGATCAAAGACAAAATTGTAGACTGGTCTGAATCAATAGCATTTGCGGATAACAAATCAAAAGTGGATCAAATAATGAGATTAGTCAATAAAAGAATAGAAAACATGGTTAGAAAAAGGAAAAAATACTGGTTTCCAAAAGCCTCTTTTTCTGACTGGTTAAAACCCAGGACTGTTTAGTAAAAGGTCAATATGGTAGAAAACATTGTGGGAAAAGAAGAAAATGCTGGTTATCAGCATTTTCTTTCTTATCCTATAATGTTTTCAAAAGCCCTCTTTCTCAGTCATTAAAATTAGAGATTGTGTGGTAAAGGGTTAAACATTACATCATAATGTGACAGGTAAAGGGTTAGACTACGTTCATATAATTGCATGTTTCCAAAATGTACCCTCTGCAAATGAAGTCTCATATTGTTGATAATCTTTTTCTAGCAAGGAGTTGAACCAAACAACAAATTCAAAGGATGTCAAGACATAAAATTACATGTAAAGACTAAATTAACTGTCAACTTTATTAAAATTATTCCATTTCGTCAAATCTGTCATATAACTTAAAGACTTAGTAAAACTTTTAAACCACATTTTGCATACCATATATTATATGCTATATATAACATGAGGTAAACAAAAGCAAATTTTTGTCTTTTCTGCATATAAATATAATTATTATACTACTCTCAGGACGGTGTAACAATTACTTCTGACTCCCTGTGGCAATTTCTATAAATGTTCATCAGTTCAGAAATAAATTACTGTACCATATGGTTATATAAGTGTTCGTAAGTTTAGAAATATACAACGCTACCATAAGGTTCTATAAATGTTCGTCAGATTAGAAATATATCATGTTACCATCAGGTTATAACAAAAACAATTTAAATCACAGAAGTAGGAAACACAAACATTTCACTCAAAGTCTTATTTACAGCTTTAGTCATTCATTAAACTGATTCTCTTATTCTTAGTTTCTATCACTTCTCAAATTGTTCTATTTTATTTGTCAATATAACGTGAATATTTCGATCATTAGAATAAATAGTCAATAAAATATGTAACACTCCAAAACAAAAATAAAAATTATCATCAAGGTTAACACAAACTGTAAATTTCCACTGTAAAAATACCAATACAGAATAAATAAAATGCACAAAAAACGGAAAAAAAAAGTCAAAACATATAGTAGAAGATAAGTCTACACTTGTAACAGTAAGGCTACGCCTCCAAGAATCCATTTGCTGGGCTTCTCCTTAGACTTGAGGTTGAAGGTCCACACGAAGGTTGGTCCTCTGGTCTTTGTCTTGTACACTGGACATTCATAGATGTTTCTCAGGTCTTGACGATCCACTGGAATAGCTTTCAGGAAGATTACTGGCATGGGTGGAGCCAATTCCTTAAGGCGGGCTTCAGCTATCATACCTGTCTGCATGTCCCATCTTGCACCCTCCATAAATAGACCGTGGGTGTAGGCACCCTCTCTTGGCGGGCCAGCCATGTCTTCTCTGGATTTCTTTGTGACGTCACACTGCAAGCACATTCTGTCTAATGGCCATTCATTCTTTCTGGCCATTTGCTGCATAATAGCTGTCAAGAAGGACTGAGGGTTGAAGAAACCAGCCAGCCAGACAGCAGCCGGTAGCTGGAAGTCGGAGGTCCAGGTTTCCAGCTCTTTGATACGCAGTAGCAGATCAGAATACCAAGCTCCAAGACCCATTAAAGATGGATAAGCTTTCTTGGCCCATGATACTGGCACTGTGTCCAAGTACAGAGAATTGCCAAGGTCTTCCATGTCGGCTGTAATGGTCAACTCACCCTGAAAGAGAAGGAAAATAAGATTTAGTTCCTTATCATCACTCTTTTATGTGTGCTTTTCCAGCAAAATTTGTAGCTGAAAAAGGGGCATAACTGTCAAAAATATGTTGAGTTACCTGCCCTGTTACGAGTTTTCCTTTTGACAGTAAACAACCAACCCAAGTTTGAAGTACATTTTTTCAGTAATACCAGAGACACAATACAATGACAAATTGTCTGCACAATGACAACAATGTAAATGATGACTCAGCTATGACAATACCTCTACGCTTTCTTCAAAAAATAGCCGAGCTAAAAATCAAATGCAGGAGTGTGAAAATGGCAAATGTATAAGGAGAAAAGCTCAGTGTTTAAAATTTTGGAAAAGGGAGAAAAATATAGTCACATACCTTCAAGCCAAGATCCAATTCTTTCAAGGAACGTCTGATTTCTGAAGTCAGTCCATTCATACGCTCACATTCCTGGAAGGCCACAACAACGTACGGAGTTCTCTCCTCTGGTGGGACCTTATTCATTGTCTCAAGCATGTTGAACTCTTCAGGTAGTTTCTCCATGATTTCATCCAAAATACCCTTGATCTGTGGACATATTTAGTCGATTGAAGTAAATGAGACATGCTTTGGCAAATTGGGGTGTTTAATGCATCTCTGTGATCTATTTTGTCTACCAACCGACTGAATCATGAGGTAGAATGGTTCTTTGACATGGAGGAAATTGACCTACAGCAAAAGTTTCAACCCATTTCAGCCTGCACAGACTGCACAGGCTGACTTGGGATGATACTTTTTGCAGATACATTAAACTCCTTTTTCACATGATTAACTCTTTGCTGCACAACAAACTTTCAGATTCGTACAAATTGAAAGCATGTGCATGTGACAAATAAACATTGCTCAAATGTAGTGATATGTTTTCAAAAGCTTTCTTTCTCAGGTTTGTCCAAGCACGATATTGTTTGATATAGGGATCTACAAATGACTCTTTGTGAGACATCACAATTTAGACTCAACTGTATTAAAAGCATATGCAAACAACAAAATTTAATGTGGGCAAGAACTTTGAGAAAAGGAGAAAGTGCAAGTTACTGGCATTTTCTCCTTTTTGCACAATGTTTCCAAAAGCATTCCATAGGGTCGAAGATTACTAAAAGAGATACCATCATTTAACTCTTTACCAAACGACAAAATTTTGGGAAGGGTAGAAAACATTGTGGGAAAAGGAGAAAATGCTGGTTACCAGCATTTTCTCCTTTTCCCATAGTGTTTTCAAAAAGGCTTCTTTTTCAGGGTTGTTAAAAGTCAGGATTGTGTGGTAAAGGGTTAACCGTAAAACTGAAGTTTCGTCTCTAACCCTTAGCTAAATGTCCCTGTGTCTCAACCACCTTTTGGCTTTTGAAATTATCGCGATAAAAGAGGGAAAATGCTGGAAAGCAACATGGAATTATCGCTCTTTAAACATTCCATTACACATTCTGTTAGAAAATGAATATGTGTTGCAAGACACAGAGAAAAAAATCATGACATCAATAAATTAATTGCAGTGATAGTAGATTAGCTGTATATCAGACAACAAAACCTTGAACTTGTCCATATTGAATGCATTTGTAGACGACACATAAATGTTGCTCAAATAACAGAATTTGTCTAAGAAAGGGTAAATGACATTGTGGGAAAAGGAGAAAACCTTGGGTACCACAATTTTTTATCACTAAGTTTTCAAAAAACTTCTATGTAAGGGTCATTTAAACTCTAGATTGCATGGTGAAGGATATAGACTCTCACTGTTCTATCAATCTTACCTTCTCTTCTCGACTCATTCCTGCAGCACCTGCTGCACCACTGTCACGAGGCTGCATTTCAAACACGATACGGAACAAGTTCTCTGATGTTGTCGTCAGGAATTCAATTTCAGCATTTGGATGTAGACCATACAGGTATGGCGTCTCAGGTGGCAAACATTCGTCAATATAATTGTGATAACCCTTGTAGTCAGTGTTTGGAGGAACAGGGAATCCAGGAGCAAGGTACAGCTCTCCCTCAAGCTAGTGATATAAAAAGAAAACTTGTTAATGGTAAGAATGCATGGCACATTATTAGCTATTTCTGTTGAAAAAGTAGATCAAGATCAGACTGCAATGTTTGGTCAGTTTTTTCTGATTGATTCATTTTTTAAGCACTTACTTCTTTACCATACAAAAGAATTTTTAACTCAAACAACTAAAAAGCATTTCAGACAACAAATTAAATGTAGTTGATGATTTCTATTTTTGATAGGGTATTGACTGAAAGGTGTTTCTACGCTGCTTTCAACATTATTTCAGTTATATCACAGCAACAGCTCAGATTCATGTATTTCCTGGGTTTTACCAGTACTAGGCTAGGGCTCTGAAGTGTCTTGCCCAAAGACACTACCATGAAAAACCCAGTGGATCCAGTGCGGCTCAAAGCCGGGACTTCAAGGTTACGAGTCCCACACTTTACCTCTAAGCCACACAGGACCCCTTGATAGGGTAGAAAACATTGTGGGAAACAGAGAAAATGCTAGTAGCCACCTTCAAAAGCCTTTTCCTTCAAGGTTATTAACCCCTTCCCGAACAATCTTGGGTTTTCACGACCCTGGGAAAGAAGGCTTTTGAAAACATTGTGGGAAAAGAAGAAAATGCTGGTAACCAGCATTTTCTCCTTTTCCCACAATGTTTTATACCCAATCATAGACAGAAATCATAATTTGAGCTACATTAAATTTGTCATCTGCAAATACTTTCAATTTGGATCAGTCCAAAATATTGTTGTGTGGAAAAGAGTTAAAACTTGGGATTATGTGGTAGAAGGTTACAGGGTTAGCACAGAATGCCCAACACTACTTGGTTGCTTTTACTGACAACATAGTTCAAGGTCAGCCTGGACAGAATGTACTTAATAATCCAGGATTTAACTGTCTGATGTTTTGTATGATATTCTGGTCAATATATAACCTCCAAACTGCAATGGCGAGTTTTATTTTACTTATTCAAATTAATCATTTTATGTATTTGAAAGTTTAATTCTTTATCTGGGAGGACAAAAGTTAAGACTTGCACAAATTGAAAGAATTTGCAGACAACATACTTAATGTGACTCAAATGATGAGATTGGTCTTAGAGAAACTAGAAAACGTTACGGAAAATGGAGTGAATGCAGCTCAAATGATGAGATTTGTCTTTGAGATGTTTACCAATATTTTCTCCTTTTCCCACAAGGTTTTCAAAAGGCTTTTCCTTAGAGTGGTTAAAACACAGGATTGTTGGGTAAAGGCCAAACAACAAAATTTTAGACTTGTCCAAATTGAAAGCATTTGCAGATGACAAAATAAATGTGACTCAAAAATTGAAACTTGACTTTAGAAGAGTAGAAAACATTGCGGGAAAAGGAGAAAATGCTGGTTACCAGCATTTTCTCCTTTTCCCACAATGTTTTCAAAAGCTTTCTTTCTCAGGGTCGTTAAAACACAGGATTGTTGGGTAAAGGCCTAAATGTTAATAGAAATAAAAGTTGTTTACCATATCAGGATGCATGTAGACTTCCAGGTAAGTTCTACACAGTTTTCTATCCCAATCGTCTGTGATATGTCCGCCGTACATAATTTCTCCAAACAGGTAACGTAAATCTTCCCATGGTACCTGCAAACACAGACATAAACGTCATTCTTGGAAAAAGGAGGTTTAAGTCTTTACCAAACGACAAAATTTTGGACTAGTCTAAATTGAAAGCATTTGCAGACGACAAAATAAATGTGAATCAAAAATTGAAATTTGATTTGGAAAGGGTAGAAAACATTGTGGGAAAAGGAAAAAATGCTGGTTACCAGCATTTTCTCCTTTTCCCACAATGTTTTAAAAAATTCTCTTTCTCAGGGTCGTTAAAAGTAGGGATTGTGTGGTAAAGGGTTAATACATCTCCAGGATACATCAACCTAAGCAAGTCATCACATGATTATGGATCAATAAAACCCATCTCGTCCAACAACTGCCTGAATTATGTGGTAAAATGGTCCTTGGACATGCAGAAAATTCACGAACAGCAAAAAATTTTGACCCATTTCAGCCTGCACAGGCTAACATGGGTCGATACTTTTTGTAGATGCATTAAGCCCTTCTTATTGCGAAACAAGGCTCATATATATTGTTTAAAGGCAGCTATTTTCATTCTCATTATCACACCGAACTTAAACAGAAACACAGCATGCAGGTGCCAAAGCTCTGCTACAGTTACCTTTTGCAGAGAAAAAACAAACTGAAAAAGGGGCATTACTGTGTCAAAAATATTTTGAGGGTTACCTGCCCTTGTTTAATGTATTCCCTCTTTGTTAGTTAACAACTTGCCTTAGTTTAAAATAAATGTTTCTGATAATGAAAGAGATATGAGATAATATTAAAAAGTTTTGCACGACGACGACAAAAACAACAACAGGGCTATGACAATACTTTGGGTTTTCTTTTCTTGTTTCAACCTTATGCAGCAATCCATCTCCTTTTCCTACAATGTGTTCAAAAGCTGTCTGTAGTCTTGGCACAAAAGGTCATCTTTATACAGTAAAAGTTTAACTCTTTACCACATGACAAAATTTTAGACAAAGCCAACTTGAAAGCATTTGCTGACAATGATTTGAATATGACTCAAATGATTGAATTTGTCTCTGATAGAGTAGAGAACATTGTGGAAAAAGGAGAAAATGCTGGTTACCAGCATTTTCTCCTTTTCCCACAATGTTTTCAAAAGACTTTTTCGTCAGCATCCCTAAAACTCAGGATTGTGTGGCAAAGGGTTTTAAAAAGCAACCTTACCTTAGGGTTGGCTTCCAGATAGTTGTAGAGCACATTGACAGATATGGTCAGATCTCCAGTGTTGTACGGATAGACTCTGTTCCAACCCTGGGCACCGAACTTTCTCCTTTCACACACAACAGCGTGGAAATAGCACAGGGCAAACAAGATAGACTTGAACTCTGTTTCTCTGGCACACATCTCAAGTGTTTCCTGAAGGGAAAAATAAATGTTTAGTTTTTTTCACAAGTGATAAGGTATTGTTTCTTCATAAAAACTAACACTTATTTCAATCTTTTCCATCCAATCATACATTTTTACGATCTTAAAGAAGGTTTTTACAAACATTTTAGGATAGTCAGTATTTGAAATGCTGGCAATCATCATTTTCTCCTTTTCCAACAATGTTTTCTACCCTATCAGAGATAAATCTCCTCTTTTGGGCCACATTAAATTTGTCAGCTGGATATGCTTTCAATGTAGATAAGCCTTTAATTTTGTAATCTGTTAATGAGCTAGAGAATGTTATTTTAGGAGATTAGGTGATTCTTTCTTATGAATCATTTTTTGAAAATATTTCTATAATTCTTCACTGCACAAGAAAGCCAGTAAATAGCATACAGTGTAGATCCAATTTCAGACTTCACGTTCTGTGCAGTCTGACCTTGATCTGACCTGTTTGCAAAAACAAAATAAGTTGTGCTTAGCAATCTAAAGGGTAACTGTATCCAAAAAAGTAACTGCATCTTTGGTTTATCTTTTTCCATATTTGGCCACCTACTCTGGCAATGAATACTTATCTTTGCAGAATTAAACCTTAAATTCCCTTTCACAACATGAGTTAACTTTTTTGCAAATGCAGATCAAGATCAGACTGCACAAAACCTACAGTCTGACCTTTAAACTACACTGTGTGTTTTAATGAGACATTCAAGAGAATAGCAATCTTGAAATTGCAACTATTTGGGCCTTATTTCTAGACTGAAAATGTCTGTGAAGATTTATTTGGTACTCTTTACCACACAACAAAATTTTAACCTGGTCCAAATTGAAAGCATTTGCAGATAACATATCAAATGTTACTCAAAACACAAGATTTGTCTTTCAAAGGGGTTAGGACCTTGTGGGAAATGAAGAAAATGCTGCTGCTTCATTTCCCACAATGTTATCAAAAGGCCTCTTTCTTAAGGTTGTAAAAATTTGGGATTGTGAGGCAATAGAGTTAGAGACAAACAATTCAAACTGGAAGCCGTATATTTTACCTGAGTGAAATTGTCCAAAGCTTTGTGCAAGTTAGCCATCATGCCAGACGGGGGCTCATTTGTAATCTTGATTGAGGCCTGTAAGACACCCTGGGGTATGATGTGCGATTCTGCGGTGGCAGAAGGCTCAGCACTGATGTACAGTCTATAGGCTTCATGACTGCCAGTGGAATATTTCTCTACAAACTTCTCTAGTTTAGGCAGCCATTTGGCGACAAGATGGACATTCTGTGAAAAAGAGAGATCAAAGTTCAAATATTATCACACAGTACATTTGTAAAAAAGAATGGATCTATCTGGTTTTACAATGACTGCCAATTCCTCAGGGAATGAACGAAACATTATGAAATAAATAGAGAATGCATACATAGTAATGTCGTATATCAAAAGTATCTAAAGGGGTTGGGAGAATTTTTAACTGTCAAGGCTTGGTGTGACAATTATCAATTCCCACAACTGATTTAGTTATTTTTTTATATATGACAACACTGTGTACATATTCTATTTATCCTTTAACGTCTAATTTATTGGTGTATTATCATTTTATCATAAACAGTGACAAACACAAATTTAGCAGTACAAGTATATGCAGATAATATAGCTATTAATTAGCTGTAATATTGATGTCATTAATGATGTAAACTATGTCATAAAACGTAACGACCCCTGAAAATTCATTCATGTTGTATAAATATCTGTGGTCTATCAAAAAAAAAATTAACGTATAGCTGTTACTGCATGGATATTTGGTTAGTTGAAAGATAAATCACTCTATTTTTCTGTCTGGTATATGTTTTATGGTTTATTAACAGCGGGGAATGTTAATTTTTAAATAGTTTATTTAACTATGCCTTCTATAATCAGCTTGAGGCCTTATATTTCTTATAAAGAATTGAATATTCGACAATACTTCTAAACATTATTTCAATTCTAAATTCTAAGGCTGGACATTTGATTAACCAAGACAGAATGTTATATGCAACCAGATGGCCAGCCTTTCCCATCCATAGATCCTTCAGCTTTGTCTGAAATAGCATCTTAGGGTGCTTTTAGCATAAAAAAAGACATTATTTTCAACGTTTGTCTTGAGATTTTCAGATACTAGTATCCATGTTGAATTGAACAGGAAGCAAAAGCATACAGGAAAGTTCCCTTTGTTCATGATGTTGGCCCCCTTGTGCAACATGATTGGTGTTTAAGATTACTGTGGGGCCATGGACCCATTAAAAACAAAATCTGAAAGGAACTCTGGTCATCTGTTTAACCCTTTACCAAACAACAAAAATCTAGACTCATCTGCATTAGAATTTCTTGCAGATGACAACTTAAACATAGCACAAATTATGAGATGTGTCTGTAAACGGGTAGAAAACATTTTGGGAAAAAGAAGAAAATGCTGGTTACCAGCATTTTCTCCTTCTCCAAAAATGTTTTCAAAAGCCATCTCTTTCAAGGCCTTTAAAACTCAGCATTGTATGGTAAAGGGTTGAACTGATTTGACAGCATACCTGCAAGACAACCCAATGACCTTCTTTGGAGGCGATCTCCATCTTCTGTTCAGCCACAATTTCCTGACCTTGTCCCAAGGACACATTATGGAAATTTCCATTGTCCCCAGTAAACCCTAGCTTTCTCCCCAAAGCTTCCACATCTTTGAGAGGGTCCACACCAGGGGACAGAATAAAGAAGATGGGAGTAGCTATTCCAGATTCTTCGTAAGACTTGGCAAATTCAATGGACCTGCCTTCTACATACTTGGTGCCAATCTTTTCTTCAATGAAGAGTCTGCAAGGATAGAAAATTAACAACTCTACAATTTGTACCTACAAAAGTTTGTATTATATTTGTAGGGCTGCAGACATGGCTAACTCTTTACTAATCAATCCTCTACTTTCCATATTCCTCGGAAAGAAGGCTTTTGAAAACATATGGGACAAAGCACAAAATGCTAGCAACCAGAATTCTCTCCCTTTCTCACCATGTTCTGCTTGTTCAAAGAAAAATCCTACCATTTAAGCCACATTTAATTTGTCTGCGAGGTTGTCCCAAAAAGGCCTGCATGCTAACAAGTGAACTCATTGTTTTCTAACACAACGCTTTATCAAACAACTTTGAAAACATCCTGGTAAAATTTAGGTAATCATGATTGAATGTCTAGGTTTGATAAACTGACGTGTGAAAATTTTATGGTAAAAAGAATTATCCAAAAGCCATTCCCACCTGAGAGCATATGTCATTCTGTCAGGTCTGAGAGCTCGCATCATACACAGTTTCTGCAGAGCTGTTTTGTTTTTCCATTCCTGCGGGAATTTTTCCTTCTCTGGGCATTCACTCTCCACAAACTTCTTCCATCGTTTGGCAGAACCCTCGATATCTCTGTCAAGGTTTCGGAACTCATCCATGTTGGCCAATGCCTATAAATACAAGGTGTTTTGTTTAAAAGTGAGTTAATCAAATTGTAACATCAATAACAACGAGGACAACTTTGCTTTAGAGGGTTTTTCTGTATCCCAAAAAATACATTTGAGCTATGCTCTGTGAAAAGGGAGCTTAATGCATCTGCAAAAAGTATCAACCCATGTCAGCCTGCGCAGTATGGGCAGGCTGACATGGGTCGAAACTTTTTGCCATCTGTCAATTTTCTGCATGTCAAAGGCCAATTCCACCTCCAGATCCAGTTGATAGTATGACAAAATGGATTTTATAGATCCATAATTATGTGATGACTGGCTTGGTATCGTGCATCATGGAGATGCATGAAGCTCCCTTTTGCCAGAGCTCATTTTTTAATGTCATTTTACACTGTTTTCAACAGTGACCAGAGCACCTATCTATGCTTTCGTGGAGTTTCTCTTAACAGCACTTTGCTCAACATTCTTCCTAAGCCTTTCCACATAACTGTCATCTAAACATTGCTCAACAGTGAGAGAGGAAATAATCACATGACAAATGGCAAAGATCAAAGATCAGACTGCATGTTCCATGCATATTCTCTGCAGTCTAGTTCTGATTGATGCTGCACTCTAACTTTTACTGCCACTAGGGTTGAAAGGTTTCAGTAAATGTGCAGGATAATAAACAACACAAAACAATTCCATGTACCTTAATACCTCCCCAGCCATAATTACTCATGAAGTCCACAGGTGATGTGACATTGGGAACAGCAGGGAAACGCAGCAAGAAGTCCAATTCCACTGGGTTGATATCATTGGCTGTTAGCAGGATCTGTAAAAAAAGATACCACATGAAAATTATTTAATTTTGTTGACCACCACATTTGAGCCATACTATGGGAAAACAGGGATTAATGTATTGCTATGATGCATTATACCAAGCAAGTCATCACATAATAATGGATCCATAAAATCCATTTTGTCTGACAATCCACTGGATCATGATGGAACTATGGTCCTTTGTGCTGCAGAAAATTTACAAAAAGCAAAAAGTTTTGACCATGTCAGACTGTGCAGACTGAGCAGACTGGCATGGGTCAATACTTTTTGCACATGCATTTAACTTTCTTTTCACAGGGCATGACATTTATTTCTTAACTCTTTGGCATCAACAACAGAATCAATTTCATTTGTTTGTTTGCATGTTTGGTGTTTTAAAATTGTTTACAAAATGATTTAAGTCTTTACCACACGACTAAAATATAGACTGGTCCAAATTGAAAGCATCTGCAGACCATAAATTCATTGTTGCTTAAAAGGTAGAATTTGTCTCTGATAGGGTAGCAAACATTGTGAGAAAAAGGAGAAAATGCTGGTTACATAAAATTGTGTGATAACGGGTTAAGAAATATCCCTGCGGCTAGCGCACCTATCCATCCTTTCACAACCAACATTTTGTCCTTTTTCCACATTGTTTTCTTCCATGCAAAGAGAGAAATGGTCTTACGAGCTACATTTAACTTAGCCATCTGCAAATTCTTTGAATATGACTGGGTCTAAATTTTATTCATTTGGTATAGAGTAAAACCATCCAACACAAACAATTTATGCACAAATGAGCAAAATCTTTTTATAGGGTACTCATTCCAATAAAATCATCTCAACTTTCCCTTAACTCTTTACCAAACAACAAAATTTTTTAATTGTCCAATTTCAAAGCATCTGCATACGACAAATTCAATAGAACTCAAAACATAAAATTTTTCTTTCATAGGGTAGAAAACATTGTGGGAAAAGGAGAAAATGCTGGTTACAAGCATTTTCTCCTCTTTCCACTATGTTTTCAAAAGCGTCCTACCTCAGGGTTACAATAAACTCTATCATTACTAAATCAAACAATTGTTTACTGACCTGGAAGCACATCTGTGTCGTAAAGATGAGCTTGTCTTTCTCAAACAGACCTCTAGCAGTGTAGGAAAACACCGAGAAGGTGATGCAGTCAATCAGGTTAACGACCCGAACCTTGACTTCTTCAGCTGGCTCCGCCTTGTCAATGGCTTTCTCAAACACTACACTGAATGCCTGTCAAATAATATGGTATGTTAAAACAAAGATTCCTTTATTGAAATATGAACAGACAGTTAACTCATGAAGCCCTGCACCCAGCTTAGGTTGTTTTTGCAAACGGTGTAGATCGAAATGTGCAGTCTGGTAGGGACACCAGAGATTCGGCATTGTATGAAGTGGACACAAAGTTGTATCTACAGATGGACATTCTGAATCCAATTTATCCTTCCTCCCTAACTTTATTATGGGGCTGTAAAAATACTGAAGAAAACTATTACTATTCCAGGGTCTGTATTTGCCAACCATTCTTAAGAACATTCTTGGTCCTATTCAAGATTTAGAAAGCAACATGACTTCTGATTGGCTAAACCTAATGGTTTAGCAAATCAGAAGTTATGTAACTTTCTAATTTGAAAATTTTTGAGAATAAGACTAAGAATGTTATTAAGAATGGCTGGTGAATATGGACCCAGTATACATACTTTCAGAGAGAACTGGTACATTGGGTTGATCTTGTTCAGATCATTCAAGATGAAGTACAGCAGGGAGGCACGAGCAGCTGCGGGTCTGTAGTGTTCACGAGCTAAGTTGATTTCAATTTCTGTTTTCTTGGCCTCCTCAGCCTTCACTTCAATCTCTGCAGCAGTTCTCTTGGTTGTCTCAAGATTTTCAACGAGGGCATAGTCTCCGAGGAAGTTACCCTCAGCAGCAGACAGACGGGCCAGTAAGTTATCTTCAAGCTCCTTCAAGGTAATCTTGAACTGGTTCTGTTGTCTTGTGAGATCTGATTTCAATTTCTCCAGATCGGGTCTCTCTTTGCTTACGACATCAGCCAGTAACTGATCTTCAAGACCATCTCTTGTCACAGTGAAGTTGATCAGGGTTGTCTGAGCCTGCATTTCTGGTTTATAATGAGGATTGGCCAGTTTTGTGTGGAGAATCAGTCTGAAGTCTTGGTGATATTCAACCTCTTTGTCTCCGATCTTGATAGCTCTGCCTTTCTTGATCGTGTTTCTGCCAATGAGAGGATCAAGCACTGGATCAACAGATTCTCCCAGGTTTTCAATCAGAACAACATCTCCGGTAGAAACAGCTCTTTCTATAGCATCAAGGTAACCTTTCTGTCCGAGACTGATAATCTTCAAGTCAGCGCCATATTTAGTTTTAATCCATTTGGAGCCCTGTAACTGGGGATCAATCATAAGGGGCCAACGTTCACAGCATGTCAAGATGGTGGCATTCTCTGTTGACATTCTGTCACTAGGTAGACCTTCATTGTTCCAGGAGGCAATCTGAGCATCGTCTGTAAGCAGGGATAGTGGATCCAGACCTTCAGACACAGGAATCGGGATTTTCAGAGTTTTCAGGAAGGGTAGCCAGCATTTTTCCTGCAGGTCCAATCTATACTGTTTTGTAAAGCAGCCAACATAGGACACAAATGCAGTAATCATGAGGACATCACCTGGAAGGGTGGTTTCCTGTTCTCTAAACTGGCTGACAGAGTCCGCCCATCTGACATTCTCAGAGGCAAGTCCACCTACGAGACGGTTGGCCAACTCAATGGTTTTGGCTGTTGTTTCAGCTTCTTGCTGACAGCGAAGCTTCTCATTTGTAGCTTTCTCAAACTCAGCTGTAAGTGTTGCCAAGTCACTCTCAAGAGCTTGGATCTTATTTGTAATGACTCTCAACTTTTCTCTGGCAGCGTTTAATTCAGCATTAGCCTGATTCAAAGCAATTCTCTTGGGCTCCACCTCGCAGAAGACTCTGTAGTATATCATGATGTTGATTACCCACGAGCAGAGACCTGCAGCAGCGAGAGATTTGGCTCTGACAAAGTCAGGGTCAAACTCGGGATCATCCAGGTATGGTTGCACAGCTTTCTGACAGTTCTCATGAATGTTGTCTTTGTCATAGTTCACCAAGTTATCAAGGAAAACATCAACCTGGAATTATAAATAGGAGCATATAGAAATAAGCCATGCTCTGTGAAAAGGAGGCTTAATGCAACTGCGAAAAAAGGATCAACCCATGTCAGCCTGCACAGTCCTCACAGGCTGACATGGGTCAAATCTTTTTACAATTTGTAAAGTATCTTCTTGATGAAGGACGATTCTACCTCCAGATTCAGTCGGTTGTTAGACTAAATGGATTTTGTGAATCAATAACCATGTGATGACTTCCTTGGTATATATCTCGGAGATGCATCAAGCTCCCTTTTGCTAGAGCATGGCTCAAATAATTCCTTAACCCTCTCCAAACCAGTCCTCAAGAAGAAGGTTTTTGAAAAAATGTGGAAAAAGGACAATATGTAACTAACCTTATCTCACAATGTTTTCATTGCTTTTAACTCTTTACCAAATGCCAAAATTTTAGACTTGTTCAATTTGAATGCTTTTGCAGATGACCCACTGCATGTGGCCAGAGGATGGAATATATCTCTGAGAAGGTAGAAAACATTGAGGGAAAATGAGCAAATGCTCTTTACCAGCATTTGCTCATTTTCCCACAATGTTTTCAAAAGCCTTCTTCCTTAGGGGTCGTTAAAACACAGAATTGTCTGGTAAAGGTATAAAGTAAAATATCATAATTCAAGCCATATTTCACTTGACCTCTGCAAATGCTTTCAACAGTTATAAGCTCAGAATTTTGTCATCAAGTTAAGATTAAAAAAAATTCTTTTATAGAAAAGTATGTGTGTGGTAGGTTCAGCAAATTTAAAATCATTAAATTTTGAAAAGATTACTACAAATAGAGGTACTGGTAAAATAGAGCTATGTATTGGTAATTTTATAATTTTTCCCAATTTATCACAATGCTTATCTTTTCTTTTATATTTACTTTACAAAAGCTTCAAGCTTTCAAGCATTGCCATTTGTTGTCTCTAGTGAAAAGTTTTTTTTTCAAAATATTTTTAAGAATGGAGAAGTTGGTTTTACATTCCATTTATCACAATGCTAAATTAGCTACACTACATTAAAACAAACTTGATTGGAAAGAAAATTACCTTAGCCATAATGGAACTCTTTGCTGCTTTCCAGCTTTTGTCTTTTGGAACTTTACCACCGGGGGCCAGCAAGCACATCACTGCAGCACACACATTCACTACAGCAGGTGGTGGGGAACCAAATGACTTCAATTCAGTCAAGTTGTTCTGAAATAGGAAACCAGTAAATGATTTTTACAGCTCTCAGATATTTACTCTAAGTTTCTTATAAGACAGAATACTTCAAGTTTCCATGATGCTGAAGCATTCTTGAGTAGAACAGATATGACTTTCTGGGTACACATAGACCAAATTCTATTCTTTATCAAACAATCAAAGAATGAAATACTTGTAACCAGTATTTTCTCCTTTTCCCACAATGTTTTCTATCCTTTCTTAGAAAAAATGCTAATATTTGGGCGACGTTTGTCGTCTGCAAATGTTTTCAATTTGGACTAGGCTAAAATTTTGTTGTCTGGTACAGAGTTAAACTCCTGATTTTGTTTTATAAAGGATTAATCTCAGGGGCTCTATGGATAATGAGTATAAATAACTCCCTGCTGGAGAGCCTTGCTTACCTTATTCAGAGTGTTCAAAGCTTCTTTTGCGGCAATAAGGGCAGGTTCTGCCTTGGCCAAATCATCACTACAATCCTTGGCCTTCTTTGTGACTTCTTCGTTGATTTTCTGCACCTTCTTCTCTTCTTCATCGGCAATGGCCTTCTCTTTGGAGACTTTTTCTGTCTCTGCACCGACTACAGCGATCAGTTTGTTGGCATCTTCATTCTTCTGGGCTAGTTCCACCTCTTGTGAGGCCAGTTTGGCTTTCAGATCATCGACCTAAAAGTAGAAAGATTGATCACAAATATTACTCTTTTGCCTTAAGTCTCACATAGGTTACTAATTCACCTGCTAAAGGAGGGTATTTAGAATTTTTGCAATGATCTAATTTCTTTGTAAAACCCAAATAAAAAACTAATTAAAAAAAAAATCATTTTTCTCTGCAAGCTCAAGGAAACTGGATGATTATGTACAGTAAAAAGGTGCAACTTTGGTATTCAGATATTGGAATGGTCCCTTTGCAATCAATAACGCAATCTATCTTTTATGTTGATTATTTCTGAGTAGAAATTTTGATTATGAAGAAAAAATCTAAACCTGCCCCTTCAACCCTTTACCAAAAAATCCTGCTTTTTAAAAATACTAAGAAAGACAGCTTTTGAAAACATTGTAAGAAATGGAGCAAATGCTTGTAACCAGCAGTTTCTCCTTTTTCCACAGTGTTTTCCACAGTTCCCAAAACAAATTTCAACTTTTGAGTAACATTTATATTTATGTCAGCAGTTACTTCCAATTGGACAAGCCTAAAGCTTTGTTGTTTGCTAAGGAGTTACAGGAGTCCCAATTTGTTCTGTGGTTTAGAGCTAGAGAAACATTGTTGTTCTTTAACCCTTTACCACACAATCACGAGTTTTAATGACCCTTAGGAAGAAGCCTTTTGAAAACATTGTGGGAAAAGGAGAAAATGCTGGTAACCAGCATTTTCTCCTTTTCCCACTATGTTTTCTACCCTTTAAAAGGCAATGTTCATCATTTGAGCCACATTTGTCGTCTGCAAATGCTTTCAATTTGGACTTGTCCAAATTTTTGTGGTGTGGTAAAGAGTTAAGGAAGAATACTTTGGAAGTGGTTTCTTTTATATGCGCTCAACAATCCTGTAATTGATGTAGATGCATTTCGAAGCATGGAGAAATAATCTGGAAAATGGGGACTTTTCTAAAATAATCAAGTGCCCTGTCTTACAATGCTTTGCAGCCATGAAAACATCCCATTATTTTTGCCCTTTTTCCATTTTATTTTAAATTTTCTATACCTGTTTGAAATCCAAGGCATATGATCATAAAATACAGATACTAAGCTGACAGGCTGAACTCCACAACATAGCACCATTTACTATAACTTATCCACAATATTTTGACACCATAGCATGACTGTACACAGAAGCTATATAGCAATACAATGAATTGATCATGGTTCTCTCAATTGGTCAACTCTTCACCAGTCAACAAATTCTAATTTTTGACCACGAGACAAAATTTCTGTTTCATCCAGATACAAAGGTGTTGCAGATAACAATCTTTATAGTACCAGTAACAATCACATTGTCTTCTGCAAATGCTTTCAAATTGGATGACTTTTTTTATTATTTGGTAGAGAGTTAACTCTTTACCAGACGACAAAATTTAACTCTTTACCAAACGACAAAATCTTAGACTTGTCCAAATTGAAAGCATTTGCAGACGACAAAATAAACATAACTTAAACATTGAAACTTGACTTTAGAAGAGTAGAAAACATTGTGGGAAAAGGAGAAAATGCTGGTTAACAGCATTTTCTCCTTTTCCCACAATGTTTTCAGAAGGCTACTTCCCGTGGGTCGTAAAAACCAGGGATTGTTTGGGAAAGGGTTAAGACTTGTCAAAATCAAAAGCATTTGCAAAAGACAAAATAAAGATTCCTCAAAAACTGAAATCGGTTTTCAGAAAGGGAGAAAACATTGTAGCAAAAGGAGAAAATGCTGGCTTTCAGCATTTTCTTCTTTTCCCACAATGTTTTCGAAAAGCTTTTCCTTTAGGGTCTTTAATACCTGTCATTGTGTGGTAAAGAGTAAAACTGCTTTATAAGTAAAATTTTGCCCAAACAACAAAAATTTAAACTCGAACAAAACGAAAGCATTTGCAGATGACAAATTCGATGTAGCTCAGAGGATGTCTTCTGTCTTTGAAATTATTGAAAACATTGTGGGAAAAGAAGAAAATGCTGATTGTAAGCATTTACATCTTCTCCCACAATGTTTTAAAAAGCCTTTTTCTTCAAGGGTTGTTGAAAACGGGATTGTATGGTAAAGGGTTAAACAGACATGTCCAGCCAATAGCAACAATTGTTAATGTTCTCTTTGACTCAAAAAACTTCAACAAAGTATTGGACATTGTAGATTCAAGCTCAGACTTCTTGCACAGTCTGTCCCTAATCTACAGACTTCCCAAATATGCATGTAGTAGCACTTAGGTTTAACATGCAAATCCTGTAGTTCACTACAATTGTTTTTACAGTATCCTATCTGACCACTGTAAAACCATGTAAAGCAGGCAGGTTTTCAGCGAAACAATGTAAAGCTGATTTTCAGGAAAACACTGGAGAGCGTGCCAAAACACCATTTGTCTCAAAAAAACAATGCCAATCTATACAATAAACTTTACAGTGTTGTTTGTGTATCATGTGTTCTCCTCACAAAACCAGGGCAGCTATTCATAGGTTTCTTTTTTAAACACCGATATTCAGTAATTTTACTGTGTGTATGATAGCCCTGAGTCATAGTTCATACTTCAAGATATGTTTCTGTTACACAAATTTGTACCAGCAGTGACCTTGACAATAGGTATACTCACCGTGTTCTTCAAAATAGAACAGAAGCAATCAAATAAATAGACATAGTTAAAGCATGATATTCATCTTATTTTAAAATAAGGGAGATGTTATAAACATTTATTCTAGTTTACATAATCCTATAGGAAGTATGAAAAAAATAAGGAAAACAACTTTTAGTTGGATCTTGCAGACTCTGGCGGAAAAAAGCTAGAGAGAGAAAGCAAAATAATTTGAAAGATAAGTTAGTGTGTATCACAAAGAACACAATCAAGGCCTACTGCCATGAATTAATAGTTACTGTCGTTTAAACCATTTGAGCTGCACTCTGGCAAAAGAGGGTTTAATGCATCTCCATAAGGTAGGCTGATCCTTTGACATGGAGATAATTTACAAATAGCAAAGAACTTTGACCCAGACCAGCCAGCATGGACTGCACCTTCCCACAATGTTTTCGAAAGGCTTCTCCCAAAAGGTCGTTTAACTCTTTACCAAACGACAAAATTTTGGACTAGTCCAAATTGAAAGCATTTGCAGATGACAAAATAAATGTAAATCAAAAATTGACACTTGATTTGGAAAGGGTAGAAAACATTGTGGGAAATGGAGAAAATGCTGGTTACCAGCATTTTCTCCTTTTCCCACAATTTTTTCAAAGGCTTTCTTTCTCAGGGTCGTTAAAAGTCGGGATTGTGTGGTAAAGAGTTAAGGTCAAGATTGTGTTGTAGAGGTTAAATGCATAGAAAACATTGTCAGGGAAAAAAAAAAATGCTGGTTCATGAATAACTTTGAGGAGAACACTGATAAACTATCTTTGAAGTAGAGAAGGCTTTTTAAAAATGGACAACAATGATTGAAAAATATCAGATCCATGCAAACAAAGCAATTTTCTAAAAAAGAAAAAAAAAATCTATACTTTCATGAAGATGACAGTAATTTCATGCAAGATATACAAGCAGAAGTACATAACAAAGTGATCAAGAAAAAAAAGCATTTTGGGCCTTTGAGCACATGAGTCTACATTTTCAGAAAGTAAAGAAAAATGCCTCAACTTAATTTGGCTGTATCACCTTTCTCTTGAAAGTTGCTCCCACCTTCCCATGCTTTCAACAAAATTTGTGCCTTTTGACATATAGACAACTCTTGTGGTATTACATGGTTGTATGTGCCATTTTTCAAAACTCTGGGCCGTTCACAAACCATCTAAAATGCATACTAGTTCTAAATCTCAAGAATTATCCAAGTTCCAAAGACCCAATGTCCCAGCCAATCAGAAACTGTGTTCCTTTCTAAATTGAGAATTAGTTTAAGAATGCAATATAGGAAGGTCGGTGAATAGGAGGCCTTGGAGATGGCCCTTAAAAAGCCAAAAAAAAACAAAACTGAGGCTAACAACAATAGTTGTTCTTTATTCACCTGTGATGCTGTACTCTTCAGTTTTTCCAGACCATTTTCAAGACGCACGATCTTTGCCTGCAGCTCTGTATTCTTTTTCGAAAGCAAGTTTTGATACAAGGTAATCTGTTCCAGGAATGACTTTGGCGTGGTGTAGTTGTATCTTCTCTCGTTGGTCAAATACTGAGTGCTCATCTCATTGACAGACTTGTGGACGTATGCCATGAATAGTGATATGGAGCTACGTAGATCTTCCTGTATAAAGACAGACATATTACTGTTATTTCCATTGAACTCTCAAATTTCTCTTTAAAACTATAGCTGCTTTTTTTGGCCAATGTAGATCAATATCAGACTGCACAAAACATGCAACCTAGGTCCATATTCACAAACTGCACTTTGAAACAAAGAACATTATAAGTCTTATTCTCAAGAATTTTTTGAATTAGAAAGTAACATAACTTCTGATTGGCTAAATTAAATGGTTTAGCAAAAATTTTCAACTCAGGTCAGTCAGCACCGACTACGCAGGCTGACCTGGGTCGATATTGTTTGCAAATGTATTAAACCCCCTTTTCACAAAGCATAGCTCATATGTTTTTTTTTTTTTTGTTGTAAGTAAAACGTTCTCTGAAAATATTCATGAGTTTCCGAAATTTCTCTTAGCAGCATTATACACTAAGGATCCAAAGTTTACAAAGCTGTAACTCTTTTCCAGATGACAAAATTTTACAATTATCCAAATGAAAAGCTGTTGCAGACAACATAATAAAACTGGCTCAAACGATGGGATTTGCCTTTGAAAGGCAGAAAATATTATTGCATATGGAGAAAATGCTCTAGCATTTTCTCCTTTTCTCATGGTATGTATCATCAAATACCTTCTTTCTCAATGTCTTTAACTCTTTACCAAACAACAAAATTATGGACTTGTTCAAATCTAAAACATCTACAGGCAACAAATTAAATGTGTTCAACATGGAGAAAATTGTCTATGAAAGAGTAGAAAACATTGTTGGAAAAGGAGAAAATGCTGGTTACCAGCATTTTCTCCTTTTCCCACAATGTTTTCAAAAGCCTTCTTTCTCAAGGTCATTAAAACATGGGACAGTGTGATAAAGGCTTAAAACACAGAACTGTTTTATAAAGGATTTACTCACTTGAAGTTCTGTTCCTTCGGCCAAGAATCTTGCCGATACAGAAATCAAAGCTTCTTCTGGCCATTCATGGAACCAATCAATGCTTGTGCAGTTTGTGACAGCCGGGAACTTTCGACTTCTGACACGGAGAGTTGCTCCCACTGGTGAGAAACACAGCACGACCTGTGCATTACAAATGAGAAATTTTCCAATTCTTTATAATTCAAATAGTAACACAGTGAAACTTTGGTTATTCAACAATTTATTATATAACAATAAATGATTTCAGTAAAATAAAGGCATTACTGTGTAAGTGGATATACATGCGTGTCAAAAAATTTGCGACCTACCACTTACAGACACTATTTTGTATGGAAATGTTAATGAATTCAAGACACTCATTATTTGCTGGTATATGTATGGTACAATACGCAAACAGAAAAGTTTGTGAATTTTTCAAATAAGCGAAATCGCAAAAATTTCCTCTAATACAGTATCTAAATAAAATAAAACTGATCAGAATTTGTTTCCATATCAGTCACATACCCTGTGTAGAACATAATCATGTTCACAGACTACTTTTGTGTATTAAAGTTTCAATGCTACACTCCACAGGGGGAAGCCTTTCCAAAAGATTGTGAGAAAAGGAATCAGCATTTTCTTCTTCAAACCTTAATGTTTTCTGCCCTTTGACAGACAAATTCCATCATGTAATTCACACTTGATTTGTCGCATGAAAATGCTTTCAATTCCAACCTGTCCGGAGTTTTGATGTTTGATAAAAAGTTAAGAGCCATATCCTACCTTAAGAGTTCTCCTGACTTTATCAATAAAGAAACTCCAACAATTATCTCTACTGTCCTCCATTCCGAGTCCTTTGACCTCATTTCTGACACCATTGATAATATTCTCAAACTCATCATCGGCAAACAAGTCCGGAATTTCACCAGAAGCCAAAAGATCGTTAATCAGCACCAGGAATCTCTCATCAGCAACCTGTGCATCTGACATCAAGAACACAAGTCCCATATTCTTCAAACCTGCCTTCAAGTACAGCTGAGCCAGTTCTGCCTTCAAATCCGCTGCTGAATAACCCTTCCTAAGTTGAATCTGGAATACGTCTAAACTGCTGATAAAAGATGCAAGTCTCGATAAACTCTGTTTACCGCTACCACCAACACCGATGAGCAAGGCATTTCCACGAGGTGATTCCAGAATACGATTAATTCGGCAGATGTGCATCATAGCATCCTCAAACAGCACAAGGTTCATTGCGGCATTCAGTTCATTGTAGTTGTCCAAGGCCTCGACTAGAACTTTGTTTAGTTCATTCCAGCCCTCAATCGGCATGTATTTTGGATCTCCGATCCCCGTAGCAAAGTGACAGAAGATTGTTGGTTGTTTGTACACAAGTGCCTCATCAAGGTCCTGAAAATAGAACATACTTCGTTAGTCCCAACTGAATAATTAAATGTAGATCCAAGATCTGGGTCCTTATTCACCAACTGTTCTTCAGAACATTCTTAGTCTCATTCTCCAGATCTTTTTACATTTGAAAGTAACACAAATTGTGATTGGCTAAACCATTTGGTTTAGCCAATCACAAGTTGTGGTACTCTTTAATATAGAAAATTCTTGAGGTGAGACTAGAAATGTTCTTAGGAATGGTTTGTAAATATGGACCCTGGTTCCACATTCTATGCCATCTGATCTAAACCTACACTGTCAGAAAAAGCAATGGAAAGTATTTTTAAATGCTGAAGAGCTATGAGCAATTTAATTGGTGCACTCACACAGGTCTAAGACTAGGGCCTCAAAACCTGTAAGATAACACCAGTCAAAGTGTCTCAATACTATCTAATACTTTATCAAATGTAAAAAATTCAGACTTTTCTGTATTGAAACCATCTACAGACAACAATTAAAATATGTGGTTCAAAGGATGGCTTTTGTCTTTGAATAGGTAGTAAATATCGTGGAAAAAGGAAAAAAAATGGCTGGTTACTAGCATTTTCTCATTTTCCTTCAATGTTTTCCAAAGCCTTCTTTCTCAGGGTCATTAAACCTCAAGATTGTGTGGTAAAGCATAAAACCCACCATTTTTAGACTTGTTGCAAACTATTATAAGTGACAAAAAAGCCGTAAGGTTTGAATTAGAGATAAATATCTGTTTTAAATACTGTGGACCTCATTGAAGGAAAATGCAGTTAATGTTTGTTAATAGAATTTTCTCCTTTTTCCCCTCAATGCCCTCTCAAAGCAGTCAGTAGTAGGTGCTTGGAAAGTCATGTTTATACAGTAAAGGGTTAGAAAGGTAAGAACAACAAATTACCTCAAAAGACTTCTTGATCATATCTTTCTCTAACTTGTCATAACTTTCCATGTCTGTGTTGTCAACCAACTTGTCTCTGTATACACGCTGGGCTTCATGCATCCACAAGCGTACTAAGTCAATTGGAGTCTTGGCCGCATCTGGCATGGCAAACAGTATACCCTGGTAAAATAAACATTGTAGTGTTATGAATGTAAAAAAGTGATAACAAGAATACCTGTACCATTAAATACATTGAACCAATTAGGTGACATTTTATCACTTGCCTGAAACATTCTTTGCCACATATTTTTACCATGCAGTGCAAGATTCTAGCAATATGTTGCAGAAGAAGAGCTCACAGGTATCTAACAGTAGATAACAATATGAAACCAGCCATGCTCTGGCAAAAGGGAGTTTAATGTATATCAGTGAGGCATTACACAAGCAAGTCATTACACAGTTCTGGATCCATAAAATCCATTTTGTCTCACGACTGAACATATTTTATTGCCATAATTTATGTACATTTACAGTTCATCATTAAAAACAAGAAAAGTGGCAAATGGATTGAGCCACAAGTTCAAAAACTTTGTTACGGCTCTCACAGTTGAATCATGAGGTAGAGTGTCCTTTGACATAAAGAAAATACATAAATGACAAAAATATTTGACCCAGTTAAGTCTGCGTGGACTGCTAAGGCTGACATAGGACAATACTTTTTGCAGATGCATCAAACCGCCTGGAAACCAGCATTTCTTCACAATGTTTTCTACCTTTTCAAATGTGAAGTTCTATTTTTGAGAGACATTAATTTTGTCATGTGCAAAAGATTTCAATTTGGGCGGGTGCAAATTTTCATGGTTTGGTAAAGAGTTAGTTCTAAAAAACCCTCTGATACATACCTGGAAGATATTAGAAAGATCTCTCAAGTTGAAGATGTAGTGGAACTTGATGGCTGTGGGCAGGAAGGTGGCTGAGACCTTGTTGTGGAGGGCCAGTGCTCCGTTGATCAAGCTTGATGCAAATTTCTGTACGTTTCCGGCAAAACTGTTGATGGCAAGATGCTGGGCCAGGATACTGATGTAGATGGTCTGCAGAGCCTCTTGGTTTGGGAAGTTGACAGAGAATACACAGAAATGTCTCTGTAAAATAAACATGAAGATTTTTAGATAAATTTTCTGTAAAATTTCCACTATAATCACTTTTATGAAACGATCCTCTGTGTGTTCAAACCACCCTGAAGAAAACAGCTTTTGAAAGCATTTTCTCCTATTCCCACAATGTTTTTATAAGGCTTTTTCCTCAGGGTCATTAAAACACTGGATTGGTTGGAGAAGGATTACACAACATATGAACACCATATGTAGCTTTTCCTTTGTTAACTTATAGATATTTAACTCAAACACAAAATGATTGGTTTCTTTCATCATACCAGTTTTGCCTTACAAGCCGGTCCACCTATGTTTCCATTCCTTGTATTTTCCTACTAGTTCTATTTGCAGCAAATCTCACCAAGGAATTTGCTGCTTTCAAATGAACCATGCTCCGTGAAAAGAAGGTTTAATGCATCTGCAAAAAGTATCTATTCAGCTTAGCCTGCACAGTCTGTGCAGGCTGACCTAGGCCAAAAGTTTTTGCCATTGGTCAATTTTCTGCACATCAAAGGACAAGTCTACCTCTGGATTCGGTCACTTGCTAGACAAAATAAATTTTATGGATCCATAACTGTATGATGACTTACTTGGTAGGATGCATCATAGAGATGCATTAAACCTCATTTAGCCAGACAATGGCTCATATATAAACTGTCCTGACAAATGAACGAGAAAATTCAACAGTAAGGTGTGGAAAAGTCACCAAGCATGGCAAACAACCTACCTGCAACCTTGAGTCCACAGTGAAGGAGCCAGCAGTAGGGTTCATACATGCAACATACTGTGTGTTGTGAATGTCCTTCATTGTCAGTTTACTCCTGTCATACCAATGGCTGTGATCTATATGCTGCCTCATCAGGGTGTGTGGCTGCACAGTGAAGTACTTGTCAACTTCAGGCATGTTCAAATCATCAACAAAGTAAATCAGTCGACGGGTGCCTGGTGGTCCAAAGTTTCGACCAGCTTTCTTCTCAAGTGGTTTCTCCAGAATGTTCTGTAACATCTGAGACGTGGTGTAGAAGTTGAATGGTACATTGGTTACCATGAAGTCATCAGACAGGCTCTTTAGTTTGTCGTTCATAAGTACAGTTTTACCCGTACCGGCATTACCGACCAACATGACAGGTCTCTTCTTCTCGAGCAACATGTCAAGGAACCATTTCACACGGGTAGTTTCTGCTGTGTGTACTAAGGCAGCCTGAAATAGGGAACAGAGTGGGTTGACAATATTTTGTATGAAAGCTGTATTAATGTAATTATTTTCATCATATCTTGAGAAGCCACAGAAGCTACCTCTGAGAACTGTTCCTCACACACAAACTCTTAACTTGATCTTTACCAAATTTTAGTCTCATCCAAATTGAAAGCATATGCAGAGGTCAAAATGTATGTAACCCAAGAGATAATTTCTGTCTTTGATAGGGTGGAAAGCATTGTGGGAAAAGGAGAAAATGCTGGTAACCAGCATTTTCTCCTTTTTCCCACAATGTTTTCAAAAGCCTTCTTCCTCAGGATTGTTAAAACTTGGGATTGTGTGAAAAAGAGTTAATGACCCAAATTATGGAAATTGTCTTCTACAGGGTGCAAAATATTGCTGGAAAAGGAGAAAATGCTTGTTACAGTGTTTTAAAGAATCTTCAACCCCAGGATCATAAAGGATTAACTCTTTCCCAGAAAACAAAATTTCAGACTTGTCTGAATTGAAAGCATGTGCAGACGACAATAAAGATGTGTCTCAAATGATAGAACTTGACTTTGAAAGGGATAGAAAACATTTTGGGGAATAAAGAAATACTTGTTTCCAAAACTTTGCCAAAAAGAAAGTAAGGAATTAAGTGAACTGTACCTGCAAAGGCATATCTGGGTCTAGTGTGAACTTTGGCACCATTTTTGTCCAGGGCTCAAACTTGTGAGTCTCATTGTCAATGTAGTAATCAAACACAGTGCCCTGGGCAGGGAACTTGATTGTTTTGAATTCTGTGGTCCACCATTTTGTGAACTCTACTCTATAGTCAACAAGCTGCAAGGAAAAAAAGGAAAATATAGAAAATAAATAAGAATGACCCTTTAACTCTTTACCAAACAACAAATATTTAGACTAGTCCAAATAAAAAGCATTTGCAGATGACAAAGGAGGCCAAAAGTACAGAATTTGTTTTGGAACAGGTAGAAAACACTGTGGAAAAGGAGAATATGCTTGTTTTCAGCATTATCTTCTTTTCCCAATATGTTTTCAAAAGCTTTGTTTTATCAGTGTCGTTAAAACTCAGGATTGTGTGGTAAAGGGTTAAAATACTGTGGTAAAAGGAAAAGATATCAGTAATAAACAAATCTGATGTTCCAAGAAAAACACCCAAACTTTTTAAACTCTTTACCAAACAACAACGTTTTGTGGCTCAAACATAGGAATTTGTCACTGAAAAGGTTGAAAACATTTTGGGAAAAGGAGAAAATGCTGGTTACCAGCATTTTCCCCTTTTCCCAAAATGTTTTCAAAAGCCTTCTTTCACAGAGGACCAGTGTTACCAGCATTTTCCCCTTTTCCCAAAATGTTTTCAAAGGTCTTCTTTCACAGAGGACCAGTGTTACCAGCATTTTCTCCTTCTCCCAAACTGTTTTCAAAAGCCTTCTATCACAGGTTGTTTAAACAAGAGATTATGTAGTAAAGGGTTAACAAAGTAAAGTTAAACCTGAGCATTTAACTTACCTGATCCTGGAAAGTACAACCACCAAAGGCCCAGACTGTGGCAAACACAAAATACAGTTCATACAACTCCTTGGCACAGTCTGCAGGCGTGTTCTCAGGAACCAATAGGCACTCAAGCAAGTAACACAACATTTGAACGTGAGCAATCTCCACAATAGGTGTGATCTTCTTGAATCGGAGTCTCATTACGTCCAGACAGACTGGTACGTACTTCTCAAACAGAATGAGTAAATTCGCTCTCTCTGACTGTACTTCACGAGTGTCAATCCAGCTCTGTACATATCTGTGTGTACAAAAATAGCTTATCTTTTAGCTTTAAATTCATTGATTCTGAAACAAGAAAACCCAGTATCAGGAAACATGGCCTGTGCTAGTGAAAATGACACACAACTTGGAAGTGAAAGGAAAATAAGTATCGAGGAATGCTATACATGGAGTTGTTAGAGCTAAGAAAAATGTATAAAATTAAGTACAAGGGCTATTGTTCTGAAATATCCCAACTGAAAATTTCAATACTTTGCAATTTTCAAGGTGGAAATTGAAAACATTTTTGAATCACTTTTTCAAAAACAAGTGCTCTACTAGGGCAGAGATACTGTCTAGCTGAATCGGAAAGATGTCCCATTATAACACAGTCTGGTGTGACTTTGTCCCCTTTGAAATGAGCCTGTAAAAAAGGGGCTTAACCCTTTACCAAACAATCCCTGGTTTTAACAACCCTGAAGTATGAGCCTTCTGAAAACCTTGTGGGAAAAGGAGAAAATGCTGGTAACCAACATTTTCTCCTTTTCCCACAAGGTTTTCTACTCTTTCACTGACAATTAGCATCAATTCAGCTACATTTAATATGTCGTCTGCAAATGCTCTCAATTTGGGCCTGTTTAAAATTTTGTCGTTTGGTAAAGAGTTAAGGCATCTTCAAAAAGTATGATCAAGGTCAGTCTGACGCAGGCTGACCTGGGTCGAAACATTTTGCTGTTGGTCAAATTTCTGCTCATCAAAGGACAAGCGTACCTTATGATTCAGTCAGCTGTTAGGCAAAATGGATTTTTGGGATCACTGATTATAATTATTATGACTTGCATGTTATAATGCATCATGGAGATGCATTAAACCCCCTATTGCCAGAGAGAAGCTCAATTATATCTGAGAACTAGTCTTGAGTTTGTTTGCCTCATTCATTTTGAAAACATCCTCTATTTGTAAACTTATGGGATACCTGTACCTTGTGTAATTTCTTCGCAGAATACTTCACAAAATACTTACGGGTTCCAGCCTAAATCAGTGACGTTCAAGAACAGGATACCAGCCCTAGATACTGTTGCCGGGGTGGCAGTCCTCAAGTGACTGATTTCAAACAGCAGTCTCATGGAGGGAGTCAGTGGGATTCTCTCATTACTGGCCAGTGTGAGCACCTTGTTGTCATCCATCACAGTGTTTAGGGACTCAATCCACATAGGATCAATGTCACCATCCAGTACAATCCATTTGGGGCCATCTCCACTGGCATTGGCAAGGTCTCTCATAATCACAGAGAACAGACCTGTTGAGAAAAGATTTATTTGTAACCAAACAGCAAAAGAATTAATCTGTTTAAATTCAAAACACTAGTAGATGACAAACTCATTGTGGCTTAAATGGTGAATTTTGTCTTTGAAAGGATGAAAAATGTGGGAAAAGGAGAAACTGCTTGTAACTAAATTACTGGTGACCAGGCTTTTCTCTTTTTTCCCATAATATTTTCAAAAGCTTTCTTCCTAAAAGTGATTAAAACTTGGGATCATCCCATCATTTGAGCCTTATTGGATTTCTTTGCTGCGATTTCTTTCAATATGGGCAAAACTAAGATAATGTTGACTTAAAGAGATACAAAAACTGGAAGATGCAAATTACAATGCTTTGTTCTATAAACAAGACCATTGCATCCGGGTGCCAACAGTTGGCTTGATTTTCAGTGAAAATTTAAAACAGGGCATTACTGTGTCAAAAATACTTTGATAGTTACCTGCCCTTGTTGTGTGGGTTTCCCTTTTGATAGTGAACAACTTGTCCAAGTTTGAATTAAATATCTTCGGTAATGACAGAGATATTGTGAAATGTTAACATTTTTGAAAAATGTCGAAGTTTTCAAACGAGGACATCAACAATGACGATGCCAGAGCTACAGCAGTACCTCCACATTTTCTTTGAAAACAGCCGAGCTAAAAATTTTGCCTAC
Source organism: Hippopus hippopus (assembly GCA_946811185.2). Taxonomy (NCBI): domain Eukaryota; kingdom Metazoa; phylum Mollusca; class Bivalvia; order Cardiida; family Cardiidae; genus Hippopus; species Hippopus hippopus. The sequence goes on from OX328109.1 coordinate 4,471,650, forward strand.
ATACCATCTTTCCATTCTCTGGTAGCTGGGTTAATAATACCAAACAGCTCATTGTTTGTGACAGCCTTGGGGTCAAGATCAATAGCCTGGGGCTTGCGTCCCTGGTTTTTGTAAGTCTTGATGAGTGTATTCCAGACTTTACTTTTACCTACTCCAGCATTTCCAAGTAAGAATACGGAGTGACGTACTTCAAACAACTCTTGTAACTGAACAACCTGTAATGTTGAGATAATGATGTATAGTGTTTACTTGTAAATAACTCAATCTTTAGGCTCATAAGCATGACTTAAGGACCTTTTGCGGAGAGTGTACATCATAATCTGACTGCACTGTCTGATCTTGCATCTACAATGGGCGATAAGGAGATATTTTTCCCCCAAAAAATACCTGTGAAATACTTTACTGATGATTTACCAGCTATCGCAATAACTAATTCAGAGATGAATCATATTTGAAGTTTGGTGAGATTATATAAGTCTGATTAGCTCCCTTTAACTCTTAACCAAAGGACAAAATTTTAGACTCGTCCAAGTTCAAAACACTAGCAGAGGACAGAATAAATGAGACTGAAAAATTGAAATTTGTTTTGGGAAGGATAGAAAACATTGTTCACAAAGGAGAAAATGCTGGTGACCAGCATTTTCTCCTTTTTAAACAATGTTTTCCAAAGTCTTCTCCATGAAAAATTGAAATTTGTTTTGGGAAGGGTAGAAAACATTGTTGGAAATGGAGAAAATGCTGGTCATCAGTATTTTCTCCTTTTCCCACACAAAGTTTTTCTTCTTTTCCAACGAAGATTTTCAAATCCTACTCCCTTTAGGTCATTAAAACTCTGGATTGTGTGGTAAAGGGATAATATGATTCCAGATCTTCAATACAAACCTTCAGAATGAAGTTGTCCTCTGGTTGTAGTTTCTGTTCAAGGGTGGCCTGTCTCACCAATTTTTCAAAGTCAAGGTCACGCTTTCTGGGTACATCCAGGGCTGGGAACAAGTCACCAATGAGACCCATGATAATGGGAACATCATCTGTCACAATCTTGGGCAGGTTGAAATCTCTTAGAGCTCTCATCAACACCTAGTCATATAAAACACAATACAGTTAGTACATACATGTATTCCTTTTATGTATCTTCACTTTGCCAACTAAAAATCTTTTAACCCTTATCCTGCTAAATAACTAACATGAAACTTTCAAGCTGATAGTAAAAACCCAAATTTTTCTATTTCAAAGGTACATTGTATTTTTGGAAGGATAGATGTCTCTATATCGGACAGTGCAGATCCAAGATCAGACTGCACCTTCTGATCTTGATCTACACCGTCCGCAAAAGGTCAGTGAGTCGCACTTAGCAACCAAAGGGTTAAGCATAGAAAATCTATAGCATTAAAACAATGATTTAAGTTTGAACTGATGGAAAGAAAGCAGTGTACCGGGTATGTTATTAAATTTTGTAATATTGGTCACAATCTCAAAATCTTGTTTAACAAAACGAATATATCTACCTAACTTTTACCATACAATTGCATGTTTTAATGGCCCTAGCAAAGACAGTTTTTGAAAAGATAGTATAAAAAAAATAAAGAAATATTGCTGGCAAATGTCTTCTCCCTTTCTCACAAAGTTTTCCATACTCTCAAAGATAAATCCCTCAATTTCTTGTCTACAAATGCTTTCCAATATGAACGAGTCTAAAATACTGTTATCTGGCAAATGACTAAAATATGGTTTTACTCTTAATAGGTAGAGTACTTTGGAAAATATAATGTACATGCAGCCTTCAATATAATCAAAGACCAAACACATGTATTTTCATAATTACCTTAAAATTTAATACTACCATTGCGGTTTTTGTTCCTTTAATAAATGATGATTTTAAAATTATAGAGATGGGAGAATGCTTATGGAAATGGCTTTGAAAAATATTAATTAAAATGTAGGTCTCTATATATTTGAAAATAACCCTTTCAATTCTGAAAACAAAATTCTTAATTTCGTTACTGACATATTGACTTACAAAGAATAGTAACAAGTTTTCATACTAAATATACATGCAATGTGTCGTGGGTCAACTCACATCAAATCTATCTTAAACAAAATAACTGCACATGCATGACACAATTTTTCTACAATTTTTAATACATAAGACAACTTTTGGTATCTAGCAGGAAGGTATTCCAGACAACATTCTGGCAAAAGGAGAAATTGTTTGTGACACGCAATTTCCTTTTTGCCACCATAAAATTTTCCATGTACATTTACTCATAGTATTTTCAGGACTGTTTTGGTACTCTATGTGTTGCTTTTAAGTGCCCATGATAGATCTATGTAGATTTACAAAATCTATACAATGGTTCACATTCCCACCACAAAAAAGCTTGCAACACACTATTTTCAAAAACACTATGGCAGGAAGAGAAATTGCTTGTTACAACCAGTTTCTCCTTTGCCACAATATTTTCACATGTATTTTTGTAAAAAAGTCTTTACAAAATGACAAAATTTTGAACAAGTCCTAATTCAAAGCATTTTCAGACAACAATTTAAATGTGGCAAAAATGATGGCAAATGTTTTTGATAGGGTAGGAAACCTTGTGGGAAAAGGAGAAAATGTTGCAAAATTTGTTTGGGAGGCAGTGATTTATAAACATAGATACAGACTTTGTCATACAAAACAACTCTTACAGTACTTATTACAACATTGTTTCTTTTTGTGCTTGCTAAAGAATGATAAAAGTGAGCGGCACAAATTATCATAAGATTTCTAATAAACATGTATAATTAAGGATAGGGCACCCTAAGGGATTTGTGTAATATCGCCTTTCATTGTACGGATTCAGCTAAGACTCTGGTAATCCCTAATCGATGGGGGAATCCAGCATCTATCGGCCGATCGATTATGGGTTATCCGAGTCTTAGCCGAATCTGTACGTTTTTTGGCGACGAAAGGCGATGTTACAAGAATCCACATTAGGGTGCCCTATCCTTAATTTTTAGAACTTAACCCTTAGAGAACTAAATAAACTTTGGAACTGTGCATCGGCAAAGCAGACAGCACAGATCAAAGATCAGATGGTAATGTTTTGTAAGTCTGACCTCAAATTACATGTTTAGTCTGATCTTGGTCTACATGTCAGCTGCAATTTTTCTTTTCCTGGCGGCAAAGATTTTTATGACCTCTTATCATATTTCTTTTTACAATATACAAACATTTCATACATACAAGTATTACAATACAAAATTGACCCATTGCTCATTAACATTCCTGAGGGGTTAATGAATCTTTGAAACTTATCGGTCAAAATTTTCAATACACTTAAAAACTTCACAAAATGATCCAATTTTTTTAATACCCTTTATAAGGAGGCAATGGAAAACATACTGGGAAAAGGAGAAAATGCTGTTTACCAGCATTTTCTCCTTTTCCCATGATGTTTTCTACCCTTTCAAAGACAAATCCCGTGATTTAATCAATATCTAATTCACCATCTGCAAAACTTCTCTATTAGGACAGGTCTAAGATTCTATTTTCCGGTAAAAACAATACAGTAATGGTCTGATTTTGATCCTTGACATTCACAGACTTAACTATCACACTGATAAGCTTGAGGTCAAATTTGTTATGTAATATAACATCATTCAGCTTTGAGAACAATAAAAATTATTATTGGTGACACTATTTTCCTTTCATCAAAAAGCAAAAGTTGCTGTAAATGAACTTTGACTAAATTAGCTTGTACGAAGTAATCAAAACCCATATCAGCATCTTCCTGATCTATTTTTCTAACTTGTTAATGGCTATAAGTAACCTTACATTTTTACAAAAAACTGTTTAGTCTTCAGCTAGATCATAAAAATCAAACACAATTTCTATATTTTCTAGTTGATATTTGTTTTTATAGTTTGCTTTATTCTTTTTCCATTATTAAAGATACATCCTTACAACCAGACAGAAAAATACTGTTCAATTTGATAGATTGTAGAATGGTTCAGAATTTAGTCAGCTGTGTAAACATAAGTAAGTTACCAATATATCGTGTAGTGGATATATACATATATTGTAAATCTTCGATTTACAACCTGAAATGTCACAACAGTGATTTCTTTGACGGCCTCCACAAAATGAAATGCATTCTCTAATGCATTTCTATGTGATCTATGCAAGCTTGCAACCATCAGGGGCAACATTTGGCATGAGAAAAAAAATACAAGAGTGATTACAGTTTGATAACATAAAGATGAACTGGGTTTAAAGCTGGCTGAAAACGAGTATAGATGTATCTTTAACATGTACTTTGTAACTTAGAGAAATGCTCTTATGGGCTTGAAATCTGTGGATAAAAATAAGATGTGTTTGTTTGTCACTGTAAGACCACAAGTAACACTTGGACAATATCTAACCCTTCTTCATCTTCTCATATGCATGTTCTTTTATGTATTAGTAGTACATTGAAATTTATCATAAAAGAGTTTTTGCCTTTTCATTTTTGGTACACAAAATAAAAAAACATTGATAATTTCTTTGTTGCAAAATACTTTCTTAACACGGTACCAATCCTTTCAATTTTGTTACACCCTTTACCAAACTATCCGGTGTTTTAATGACCCTGAGGTTGAAGCCTTATGAAAGTATTGTAGGAAGAGGAAGCAATGCTGATGCCAGCAATGCCTCATTTTCGAAATATTTTCTAAACTTTCACTAACAGCCCTCATTATTGAGGCATTTTTGGTCTGTATCTGCAAATGCTTTCAATTTTGACAGATCTAAGATTTTATTACGTGGTAAAAGGTTAAATCAAATAACAAGATTTTTAGAGGCTAATTCGCTTTCTCTTTTATTATGACTTGTTTCAATTTTCTTTTTTTTTTTCTTTTTTTAAAAAAATCATTTGTATTCCCTTTGTAATATCTCAAACCTTAATATAATTGTCCTCAAAAACAAGAGTGATTTTCTTTAACTATGTAAGGAAACTGCCTTTTGGGTAAAGCGAGCCTATAGATATATGACAGAATTACATATGAGATGACAGAAGAAGGGATGTCGAAGAAGCTGAGAGTGAGGTAGGTTCTGACAGTTTCTTGATGGATGTAGGTCGCAGTGTCGAAGGCTTTTTTAAGTGCATTCAGGTCCTCGAAATCATTACGATCAAAATTCTCACACTGAAATATAAACATGGCAATTTCACAATGTTTGACTGACCACCACACATGTACCTTGGCATCATGGGTGTCTTTAAACACCGTTTTTAATTCTTCCGGCTTATCAGTCTCCTGGATTACATCGGACAACTGGGACCAGTCATGTTCCAGCTATTTTCAAGATAAATTACAGTTTTTGTGGCACTTGAAAGAGTGTCTCCAAAATAGAATTACTATGTACTTTCTTTCAATGTAGAAGGTAGCAGAAATTTACTTTTCGAAAGAAGTTTTTGAAAGTTTTGTAAAGTAAACAGCTTGGCTGCATTTCCTGTCTGCAAGTGGTCTGGTCTAAATTCTGTCCTTTGTCAACCCTTTCCCAAACAATCCCGGGTTTTCATGACCCTGAGAAAGAAGCCTTTTGAAAACATTGTGAGAAAAGGAGAAAATGCTGGTAACCAGCATTTTCTCCTTTTCCCACAATGTTTTCTACCCTTCCCAAAACAAATTTCATTTCTTGAGTTGCATTAATTTCGTTGTCTGCAGTTGCTTTCCATTTGGACGAGTCTAAAATTTTGTCATTTGGGTAAGGGTCAAAGGGTTTATGAATCAATTTAATTATAGCAAACTTATACTGAGAGTGCATATAAGTTTTGTTTCTTTTTAAAGAAAAAGCACTGTTTTCTATCAAAGTGATGAGACATAGATAAGCATTGACTTCAGTCTAAGAAATCAACTTGTACATACTCATAAACAACTTTGATATTAACTTATATATTAACTTACACTAATTTCAACCTGAATGTTCAATCTAATGAAGGATGATGTTGTTTTTCTTATAAAAAGAATAGTCATATATGTAGTACATGTACTAGAATATCTGATGCAAGTCAAAATGAAAAATGGTGTATATAATACCTGAAATGGGACCATTATGGATAAATCTCTACATGTAAAAATAAAAATGTATGTAAGCAAAGAGCAAATTATAGTTAACTCTTAACCAGATGATAAAATTTTAGACTCATCCATAATGAAGGGATTTGCAGACAGCAAATTAAACATGGCTCAAATAATGAAGATTTGTCATTAATAGGGTAGAAAACATGATGGGAAAAGGAGAAAATGCTGGTTTCCAATATTTTCTGCTTTTCCCATGATGTTTTCAATAGCTTTATTCCTCAGGGTTGGTTAAAGTACAAAATTGCACCAATAAAAGTAAATCATGTATTAACCCTTTACCAGACAAACCATGGTTTTACTGACACTGAATAAAAAACCTTTAGAAAAACATTGTTGGAAAAGAACAAAACATAGTCAACATGTTCTTCTTTTCCGACAAACTTTTCAAACTTTTCAATGTCAAATTTCGTTATCTGAGACACTTTTCACTTGTCTTAAAAAAAATTCTACATGTCCAAATTGAAAGTCTTTTCAGAAAAAGACTTTCAATTTGGACAAGTGTAAAATTTTGTCCCCTGGTATAGAGCTAACAGAGCATAATAATACAGAAGGAGTATACTAATCAGCTTCCCATATTCTACTAAATGCATTTTGAAACACTGATGAATGTTAGTAGCTACTAGCATAATAGTAAAATTAATAGCAACATGAATGTAATAAAAATTAAAAGAACTACAGTAAAAACCCTGATTAATTTGATACTTAAGTTTATTTGATATGTTTGGCAGGATAGACAACCACTGAACTTGCCTAATGAAATCAAGCAACTTCTTACCAGATGACAAAATTCCAGACTCAATCAGACTGAACTCATTTGCAGATAACCACTTAAATGTGGCTCAGTTGATGGGATTTGCTTTTAGAAGGGTAGAAAACTGTGTGAAAAGAAGGAGAAAATGCTGGTTACCAGCATTTTCTCCTTCTTTTCACACAGTTTCCACACGGTTTTCAAAAGCTTCTCCCTTAGGGTCCTAAAACACAGGATTCTTTGATAGAGGGTTAAGTTGCAAATCTGATTGTCCATAGTTATACTGCTAAGCTTTTGTTTCTTCCAAGATAAATATCATTCACATTTTCATGAGGATCATATAAAAACACCCTCACATCAAAATAATAAAAAATTCTGAGAGAATTTCTAGAGAAAATTACCAAATTATCTCAGAGTAAAGATATCTAAAATCAAAATATCTGGTTTACCTGATCCTCAGGCCTGTCTGGATCCCCTCTCTTCAGGGAACCGGCGACCACCAACACAGACTTGATGGCCCTTAGACCCCAATCATAATGGTCCTGTTTAGACAACAGCTCCCTACATAAGCTGTACAGGGTCAAGAACTTTCTGGCCAACAATCTGGCATCGATGAAACCTTCAGCCACCAACATGATTTCAGCAATCAGCTCAAAGTCTGGTACCACCATAGCACATGGTCTGGGAAGAAATGAATGATTTTTGTCTGAAAGTCATGAACCTACTTTTGTACAGGCTACTTTTAGATAGATTAATTAATTGTATGGTGTTTAATGCTGTTTTAAGAATTATTTCAGTTATGTCAGGGTGGCTAGTGCACCCATCCATGTTTTCTTGGAGTGTCTGTTACCAGTACTTTGCACAATGTTCTTTCGAAGTCACTGGCTGCTTTCCTACATAACCATCATCAAAACAATGATCAGCAGTGAGAGAGGAATAAATCCTGCATTAAGAATTAATGGTTGGAAAGAAATTGGCGGAGCTGGGGATTTGAACCAGCAACGCCCTGTCCTGAAGTCCTGTATGCAACCAACTCTGCTAATGAGGATTGGTGGCTAGTTTTAATACATAGCATACCATGCTCTGATTAGGATTTAGTAACGTCTCAAACTTAAACAATTACTGGGACAGGCTATTCCATGAGATATTCCTTTAAAATACAAAATCAAACAAAAAATACCTAAAGAGTGCTTTCAAGTTTTCTGGCAACTCAGTTCTACCAGCATAACCTGGGTTCATGGTGATGAACAGTCCAACAGTCCATTTTAGAACAATATCCTCTCCCAGGAAATCAAATCTGTTCTTTCTGGCCTTGATGGCGTCCTGGATACACTTGACTTGAACGGCCACCACCGACAACACTTCAACAGCAATACGGTTGAACTCGTCAAAGCATCCCCAGGCTCCAGATTGGGCCAGTCCTTTGTAGATGTTACCAATGGACTATAGAGATAAAAAAAATTAATGGTTAACCCCTAGTGTGCGAAACACAATTTACTTGGAATTATGAATAAGAATTGAATTAAGAATAGTTGTTAAGGCTTGTACATTTCTGCACTATGGGCAGACAGCAATAGCAGAATACTATATCTATAGCTTCAGAATACCATATCTATAGTTTTAGAAACATTGATTTCAGTCCAATATTGGCAAAAGCTCACTTACAGCACTTATTTCTATCTTTCCTAGTTTTCACCACTACTAGGCTTGTTGTCTTCAGTACCATACCTTAGTACACTGACCAGTGGGCATCAAACCAGGATTACTTACAAACCCTTTGCCTAACTATCAAGCCATGTAGTACCCCTTAAGATATATAAAAATCAACTTTTGTATCTACATAGTACCAACCTTGTAGTCCATCTGTTCTGAGCAGTTGAACACATACACCATGATACCCAGAGCACGACCTAAATCTTTGGTGGTCTCTGTCTTGCCTGTACCAGCAGGTCCAGCTGGGGCTCCACTCATGATCAAGTGAAGGGACTGAGTCAGTGTGATGTAGCATCTGTGAATCGAAATTTAAAAAAAAAAAATATATCTGAGTCACACTTTGTGAAAAGGGGGCTTACTGCATCTGCAAAAGTATGAACAAAACTTATTGCTTTTCGTAAATTTTCTGCATGTCAAAAGACCAGTGTATCTCACGATTCAGTCAGTTGTTATACAAAATGGATTGAATGGATCTGTAATTATGTGATGACTTGCATCAGAGAGATGTATTTAACCCCCTTTTGCAGGAGCAATGCTCATCTCTTTGTTGCGTGCTATAGTCAAAATCAGGTGATTTTGCAGACAGTGTAGATCAAGATCAGACTAAATAGAACATGCTGTCTGATCTTGAATCATACTGAAAATTGCAGGTGGACAAGTTCCATGGTACATGGAATTGTCATTTGGTTAAGGGTTAATAAAGAGACTAAGTTAAAGCTGAGCCCCTGTAGCTCAGTTGGTAGCGTACAAGACTTAAAAACCACAGGGTTGCTGGTTTGAATCCTTGCTCAGCCAATTTCTTTCCGAGGATTGATGATAGCCATTGCAACAGGGTTCATTCCTCTCTCACTACTGATCACTGTTTCAATGATGATTATGCGAGAAAGTAGCCAGTGGCTTGGAAAAAATATTGTGCAAAAAAACTGGAAAAGAAACTCCAGGAAAGCATGGATAGGTGTACTGGTTGCTGTGACATAACATATATACTGTTGAAAAAGGTGTTAAACACCATACAATCAATTAATCAATGCAAACAAAATCAATGTACCTGTCAGTCAATGGTGTAATCACAAGACGTGGTGTGTTACCCAGGTACTCGTGTGAATATCTGAACTGGGCGTCACAGATATTAGCAAAACAGTCTCTCTCGTTGTCATCCCATCTGTGTCGGAGCTGCGACAACCAAGCAAAAGCTTGAGAGCTATCAACCTTATTCGTGATGAGTTTGGTGATGACATCACGAGCGTGCACATCGATGGTACACACAGTCATGATCTTCTGACGGTCTCCTTTCGACAGTTTTCCGACCAACATGGTGATCAACGCATTGAGTTGCTGCACCTGTTTCTTGTTGTAGTCCTTCAAAGCATTTTCGTAGCCTTCTTCCAGTCGTCCAAAGGCAATGTTCACCTCTGTTGTCCACCAAATCTGGGTGCCACACAGAGCCACCTGGGCCGGGAAGTCAAAGAGCCATTGGTCTCTCGGCTTCTCCTCATAGGAAGCAACAGCCTCAGTCATCTCATGTCTCACTGTGGAACAGTGTCTCTCTAGAAGTCTCATCAGCCACACTTCAACCTGTTTTATTACATACAGAAGAACCTGTCTTGGAGACCACATGCATTTACCCTAAACTCTTTACAAATCGAGGAAATTCTGGACTTATCCATTTTGAAAGCATTTGCAGACAACAAATTGAATGTGGCTGAAAAAGAGAAAACTGTTTTAAAAGGTAGAAAACAGTGTGGGAAAAAGAGAAAATGCTTGTTACTAGCAATATCTCCATTTCCCACAATATTTTCAAAAGTCTTCTTTCTCAAAGTTGTTGAAAATCATGGTTGTGTGGTAAAGGGTTAGATGTCAAAATAAATGAAAATTTCAAACCAATAGTTAAAAATAACATGTTGCAATTTTAAACTTCTATTTGGAAGAAAAAATCAATAAGAGGTCTAAATTAGAGTTAGCAAACAAGTCTTTAAAACTTTATTTTTTCCATGAAACCTATGCTGTGGGAAATCATTACAACTGTCTCAATGATTGGCCACAATAAAAGTTTCACTGAAGAACTATACAGGTAATATTACTCTTTGAGTCTCAAAATATTACCTGAATTTGTATCCTCAATCTGATGTAAGATAAGGTTTGCAGCCTTAACATTTTTGTTTTTTCGCATCATCTTAACTCTTTACCACAAGACAAACTTTAAGGCTTGTCCAAATTGAAAACAATTGCAGATGACGATAAAAATTTGGCTCCACTGATGAATTTGTCTTTGAAATAGCACAAAACATTGTTGGACAAGGAGAAAATGCCGTTTACAGCATTTTCTCCTTTTTCTAACAATGTTTTCAAAAGCTTACTCTCTCAGTGTTGTTAAAACTTGAGATTGCGTGGTAAAGGGTTGATTTTCAATAAAATGCAACATCCTTATTTTTAGAAGGTCTTTATATGGTAGCAGCAAGTGACACCTACAGATGCTTTTCTGGAGTACCTTTCACCAGTACTTAGCGCAATATTCTTTCAAAGCCACTGGCTTCTTTTCCATTTAAACATTGTCAAAACAATGTTCAGAAGTGAGAGGGGAAAAAATTATGTCACAATGACTACCATCTAACCAAGCTCCATATGCAATAAGCTGAACTTGAAAGGTCTTTTACCACATAAGTAGCATTATCAAAAACTATAGAACAACTTTGTTTACATAAAAAAGAGCATGTTTTACCTGTCCGCCCAAATCACAAGGCTCATCCAAGTCCACATACTCTCCATCCTTACTCCACATTCCCAGGGCTGTCTTGGTTGCCTCCCCTTTATCATCCTCTTTGAACTTCAGTTTGGCCATACTGTCAAACAACTTGGTCAAATGTTTTGTCACCTGAAATTTTGAATGTGAAATATCCATGAGCCATGTTCTGTGAAAAGGGTGTTTAATGTGTCTGCAAAAAGTATCGACCAAGGTCAGCCTGCGCAGTTTGTGCAGGCTGACCTAGATTGAAACTTTTTTGACTTTTGGTCAATTTTCTGCATGTCAAAGGACCACTCTACCTTATGGATTCAGCCTGATTTTAGACAAAATGGATTTTATGGATCCATAGCTATGTGATTACGTGCTTGGGATCATACATCACAGAGATAAACACCCTTTTACCAGAGCACTGCTCCAATACATTACTATAAAAACTAACAGCTTTTGAAACATTGTTTGAAAAGGAGCAAATGCTTGCCACAAACAGCCAAATTTCTCATTATAAGCAAAAATGATCTTTTGTGAAATTGGTTTAAAAAATGGTCTACTGCAAGACACAGAACAACACTCTCATCCTGCTAAATCAATGAAATGAAACTTTCAAACCATTAGTATAAACCCAAATTTTGTTATTTCAAAGGTATTATGGGGAAAAGATGTCTCCGTATCAGACAGTGTAGATAAAAGATCAGACTGCACGTTCTGTGCAGTCTGATCTTAATCTACACTGTCTGCAAAAGGTCCTTGAGCAGCCTAAGGATTTGTAATCAAATTATCTTACCACTGGTGGATTGTTTCCGTTAGACAGGATATCCAACAAGTCAGCAGATGACACAAAGTAGAATCTTGGGAAGGCCAGTCTCTTAGTCTCCAGGTATTCAGCGAGAGCTTTCTCACACAAGGTTAGTTGACCTTGAAGGGTCTCCAGTCTCTCATAGAGATTGGGGATATTTGTGGCATCGACCACATTCTTTGTTTTCTCCACCTCCTTCACAAGTTCCTGTCAAAAACAAAGCGAAAAAAAATCAGCATAACGCTAGTTCATTAACGATACATCCTTAGAGTCAGAGAAAAAAAAAATGCAGCAAAAATTTTATGTACCATAGAATGGCTCAAAATTTAGTCAGCTGGGTAAACAGAGATAAATTACCAATATGCATGTATATGGTGTAAGGGATAAATACATACATGTATATCTGAAATCTTTGATTTAAAACTGGAAATGTCACAAGGATTTCTTTGATGGCCCCAAGAAAATGAAATGCATTTTCTATCGGTCGTAATCTATGCAACCTTGCAACCGTAAGGGGCAACATTTGACATGAAGATGTAAGATGATTATAGTTTAATATAATAAAGATGAAATGAGATAAAAACTGGCTGAAACTAGGAATTGGTTATCAGCATTTTCTCCTTTACCTTTCTAGAGACAAACTTTAAGTTTTTAGTGACATTTAATATGTCATCTGCAAATGCTTTCAATTTGGACCAGTCTAAAAATTTTTTGTTTGATTAAGAGTTAATTAGTAGTCCATACCAAATATGCCTAGGGCATGACTAGACCTAAATCCTACAAAATCATTCGTTATCACAAGATTACCTTGAAGTCCACATCAATGCCATCAAAACGCTTGGAGTCCTCTGGCAGCTGGTTCCTGATATCCTCAGATCCAATAAAGATACTCTCCAGATGGGACCAGGTCCTCTGGACCTCCATCCAGATACCAATGACCTGGTCAGCAGTGGACAGCTTTTTCTGCCATGTGGACACTTCTTGTAGGAAGTGGGCAATGTATTTGGAGGTCAACATGTTCTGAAGTTGTACCTGTATGGAAAACACAAAATGTTGAATAAAGCCCTTTGCTGGCAAACTTATATTGTTGAAAATTGACCGTCAGGTTTTGTTCTAAGAGCACTCTGCAAATTGTATCACATCTATAGCAATGGCAAGGCATGTGCCCATGTACTGCAGAATAACCTCATTTGAATAAAATGATCGACAACACTGAAGTTGTCAAAACCTGTATTCCATTAGCATAGAAAAACCTTCTTTCATTTGAAAAGTGAAGATACATAAGTAAAGTTCTGGGTACAAATCAACAGAAAATGTCAAGCTCTCAGATACCCAAGAATAAGAAAAAAGACTTCTATATGATTCAAATCTAATTTCTATTTTACATCCTTTATACCATTTATGTGATTAATCTTTTACTGTTAATTTATTTTTTTCTTTAACCACCTTTATAAGCTCACAAAATGCTCTAAAAGTGCATTATAAACTTTACATATTATCTTTTTACCAACTCCATCACCTCTCCTAAGTGCTGTTGATGTGCCATAAAACAACATTCATTTGTTTCATCTAAAAGCAAGACTGAGATGAGATGATCTTTATCCTACCTGGTTGTCCTCAAGAGTTTCAATCAACTCTTCACTTGTCTTCAACATTGTGATCTTTGTACGTGGGTGGGGTTCATGCTCAAACTCCATCTGTGCCCAGGTCACATCAAGTTCCTTGAGGACCTTCTCCATGCTCATTTCCTTCACTGCCTTGTCCACGATACCTCGTACCTCATCTTCAAAGTTGTGCAGGTTGAGGGACAAAAGGTCAGCCAAGGTGGTGCTTTCGTCCATGACAAAACGTACCTAGCGAGAGAAAAAAAAAACCAAATAAGTAGAATTTTATTTAAGGATAAGCATATTGATTTTTTATTCATTGTGAACAATTTCTCACAATGAATAAATCCCTCTCAATTTTTGCTTCCTGGAAATTCTACTCAGCTCTCACAAGGTTATGAGGACAATTCTAAAGGTTTGAAGTCACTTATCACGTTACTCTTTAGCTCAGAGCTCTGAACAAATCAAACTGACTTTTTCCAGTCACAGAAAAAGGGCCAGAAAACTGGAACTTTAAGGACATTTAGACAGAATACTTAAAAAATACAGGGGATGGAGTAGATCCTAAATCAGACTTTAAATTCTATGCAGTGTGATCATGAATCTATACTGTTTGCAAAATGCAGTCTGATCTTAACTCGTTTCCAAACGACAAAATTTTGGACTTTTCCAAATTGAAAGCAATGGCAGATGACAAATTAAAGGAGGCAAAAATGACACAATTTTTCCTTGATAGAGCAGAAAACATTGAGGGTAAAGGAGAAAATGCTGGTTACCAGCATTTTCTCCTTTTCTCACAATGTTTTCAAAAGGTTTCTTCCTCAGGGTTGTTAAAAGTCGGGCTTGTGTGGGAAAGAGTTAATTCATATTACCCCCAAAACAACTTTAGTAACACTAGTAAGCCTGTTGACCAGCCCGCATAGCTCAATAGGTAGAGTGTAGGACTCGTGAACATAATGTTTCCAGTCACTTGAGCGTGTGAGTTTGATCCACCTACCTTGGTGGCAGCCATAAGTTGTTGCCAATGTCTCTCTCTAATGGCTGGGTTCTGAAGTTCACTGACTGCTCTAAGTGAGGTCAGCATATTCTTCACGGTGTTCTCTACTCCAATGTAAGTATCCCAAGCTCTCATCTCCTTATCCAAACCACGGATATCTTTGGCAAACTTCTTGCAGTCCATCTCCATCTGCTCTACGTTGATTTCCTTCCAGGGGGTGGTCTTCCAGTCGTCGATACTGCTGCGGACCATGATGACGTAGTCCCAGAGTGTTTTCAGAAGTTTGATCTCCTTCCTGCACTGTTTCAGTTGTTTGAAGTCAGGGACATTCACCTCGAATAGACCAGCTGAGGCAAGCAAGGCAGCCATCTCTTTCTCCATGGAAAAGATCTCTTCATGGTACTACAATGGAAAATTAAATGAAAGTTCAATGGAGACTAACTTATAAACAATATTTCTAATGCAAATTCAAACCCAAAGTTTTACTGACTTCTGAGGGTGTTATATTTTACCTTTCACAATCCAAAATTTTTACAACATTCAGTGAGAAGTCCTCTTAAAACGTAGGAAAAGGAGAAAATGGTGGTGCATTCCTGAAGCCAAGGCAGTCATGAATTCCTACTCTTGCAAAGACAAATCCTATCTTCTGATTCACATTAAATTTTGCCATTTGCAAATGCTTTCGATACGGGTTAGTCTAAAGTTTTATTATCTAGCAGAGTTAAACTCTTTACTAGGTGATAAAATTTTAGACTTGTCTAAGGCTGTGCTCACCAAACATTGTTAAGAACATTCTCAGTCTTATGCTCAATAATTTTCTAAATTAGAAAGAAACAAAACTTCTGATTAGCTAAACCAAATGGTTTAATCAACCACAAGTTGTGTTACTCTCTTAAATCTAGAATTAGACCCAGAATGAAATTAAAAATGGTTAACGAAAATGACCCCCGTTTGAAAGCATTTGCGGACAGCAGGCTAAATGTGGATTAAATGAGGTAATTTGACTTAAAAGGGTAGAAAATATTTTGAGAAAAGGAGAAAGTATTGGTTATTATGTTTACAAAAGCATTCATTCTTAGGGTTGTATAAAAAATATAGGTATGTATGATTAATTTGTATTAGAAGGAAAAAAAATGACCAGCCTGCAAAATTTAAGACTTATCCATGTTGAAAGCATTTGCAACTGAATTATCTAATGTTGCTAAGATCACTGGGTTTGTCTCTGAAAAGGCAGAAATCATGGTGGAAAATGGAGAGAATGCTGGTTATTCAATGCTTTCAAAAACCTTCATTCTAAAGTTCATGAAAACAAGAAATTGTTTGGAAAAGGGTTGCAAAAGACAGTTCCAGTCTTCTTCTTCAGGGTTGCTATAAAGAGAAGGCTGTTTGGTAAATGGCTAATACCTTGTCAAGGTGATCATAAGGCTTGTCACAGTCATATTTGAATGGTGGAATCTGTCGGAACTTTTCTCTAAATTTGTGCTGGTTGACATCAAAGGATGCACTCTTCCTTCTAATGTTGGACACCTCATTGGCCTGAAGTGGAGCCACCTGTTGTTTGACCTGGATACTTGTCTTTTTGGTGTTGTTCCACTGCTCTGGCAGTTCCTGTCAAAGGTTGAAAGTTATTTGTAGTATTCATCTCTCAGACTGACCTTAAACATTTTTTCATTCATTTTCAGATTCCCCAAAAACAAATAACCTGCTGCTGACCCAGGATTTTCTGTATTGGTAAGAGATAGTCTAATCCATTCAACTGTTTTGAAAGTACATTCCATGTTATAGATCTATTTTGGTTTCAACTGCATGTGTATCACTTCTATATACAGATATAAACAAATAAATACAAACTACACAAGTTGAAACTGATTTTTCTTGGATCATTCTAAGAGATAAATACCCAAATGAATGATAGTGCCAACCACCACATATTTAGCAATCTTGATCTAACTTGGTATAACTTAACAATAGTGTACAGTGAAAATTCAGTGTCATAATTCTGTATTTCTATTACAAGCAGTCCAGAATTCTCAAAACAGTTTTTGTATTACAAAAGAAAAAGCTTTTCACTGAATACAAAAAACATTCTTTCACCAGTGAGAATGATATGAATGAATCTATGAAAACATACTCTGCCATGTTTCGTCTGATCATACCTTCTGTATGGCAACAGTCTAGGAGCTTTTCGTAAACAAAAAAATTAATTGCTAATTCAAATTTTTTATTCATACTATACAAAGTCCAAACCTGAAGCTGCAAATGGACCTCCTCTGGCATTTCCTGGTCATAGGTCTTTAAGAGTTCAATGGTCTGTTTGAGAGGATCGAACATGTCATCAGTGGTGGCTTGGCGGTCCTTGACGGCAAACAAGTGTCCCATACACTCAACCAGTCCATCATAGTCTCCCTCTTCCACGGGCTTTAACAGACCCGAGTCGGTAACCTTGATGAACTCAGCAAGCTCTTTCAGACTGGAGAAAAGAGAAATCAAAGCCTCAATTCAGAGATTATTAACTTAAGTATTTTTACCCTATACCACACAATCCTGAGTTTTACAGACCCTGACAGAGAAGGCTTTTGAAAGCATTGTGGGAAAAGGAGAACATGCTGGTTACCAGCATGTCCTCCTTTTTCCCACTCTGCTGTCTGCTCTTTCGCATACAAATCTCATAATTTGAGCTACATTTTATTTGTCGTCTGTAAGAGCTTTATGGGTATGTCTCTGATTCTGTCCTCTGGTAAAGAGTTTATATGATAAATGAATGGATTTCCACAGTAAGATGTCTTGCAATCTAATCTTAATAAATTAATTTCTGCAGACTCCGTCTTCCCAACAGCAGCAGACTTCTTTTGAAAGCATTACGGCAAAAGGAGAAATTGTTCATGGTGAGCAATTTCTCTATTGCTGTAGGAGATTCACATGTGTTTTTGGGTAAAATCCTAGCTCTTGTTGATTATCATTCATTCACAAAATACCGAACAGTTTATCATCTTAGCAACCCTGAGTTGGGATGCTTTTGAAAACAATCTGGGAAAAAGAGAAGCAAAAGATGTTTTCGAAAAGCCTCATACCTGTTGGTCACATGATCAATCAGGTGCTGCTTAAACATGAAACTCCAGCGTTTGATGATGTTGAGTAGGGCTTGTTTGAAGGGTTTACCATCAATCCTGAACCAGTTGTCAAACACCTTGACTGGGTTGATCTGTTCACACTCCTCATAGATCTTCTCATAGGTGTCAATCTGCAATTTTATTATATACCTATAAAGTTTACAACTCAAATACATGCATTGCATGATGATAAAATCAGACACAACACAAAATAAAATCAGTATCAACACAGTGTGAAATATGGTCCAAAATTTGGTATGATAACATAGTCTGCTTGCAGAGTAACTCCATATTACTTTGCCATATGATTGGTCAGAATGTTATGTTCTAACTCTCCCCGTAATTTGATTGAATAACTGCCCTAATTCCATGTGCAAAAATAATGATAATAAGACTTCACGTATCATGGTTCTCGCAACAAAAGAACATGTAAAAAACATGCCTTTCAACTTTTGCAACAGTGCCAATTTAAGAGAATCATACTCTTATTTAATCTGCTTCCCTTTTGCATTTAATAATGACATAAGGTCTTTCAAGATAACCTGTCTTACCCTGAGACCTTGCTCATAATGAGCACTTCTTTTACTGGGAGACTTTGCTCATAAAGATCACCTTTCTCCCTTCGTCACAGTGTTTTCAGCTGTATTCATGTATACATCCTGACCTTCATGATGTGTGTCCATTATTTTACAAGGATGGTTTTAAAGTAATAAATTCCATAAATTTTGTGACAAAGGGCAAAGAATATATGACAGCCCAAAAAAGACTCCCACCTGCTCCTTGAACTGTTTAAGGGTTGGGGGAGATTCTGGCACGCCCTCTTCTGCATGTGCCTCAATTTCCTCTGTGGTCAACACATGGTTGTAGAGTAGGAACTGACGCATGAACTCGTTCCTGAAAACAACGCACAAAAGTATTGAATCTTTCACCAAGTGATCCCATGTTTCCACAACCTAGTGCAATCTGAGATATATAAATATCTATATGAGCCATGCTCTGGCAAAAGAGGGTTTAATGCATCTATGTGATGAATTATACCATGCAAGTCATCAAATAATTATGAACCTATAAAACCCATTTTGTCTAACATCTGCCTAAATCTGACAGTAGAATGGTCCTTTGATATACAGAAAATTGACCAATAGCCGAAAGCTTTGACCCAGGTCGGCATGTCCACTTAGGGCAGGCTGAACTGGGTTGATACCTTTTCCAGATGCATTAAACCCCTTTTTCACACAGTATGCCTCAATTATATCATCTAACTGTGAACAAACAGCATCTGTAAAATTTTAGATCTCAGTCTTACCTGTCATCTACCAAAAGGTAAGCATAGTTGTGAAAGGAATTCTTGTACTACATGCTCTTGTTCATGATGTTTTGGATACAATCCATTGCCTCATCTCAGATCCACATATCTACCAGCATATCTACCTTTAAGAATACTTAATATTGGTGAAATATTTGATAAAAAAAAAAACACCTGTCATCCACCCAGAGGTAGGCATAGTTGTCAAAGAAGTTTCTGTGCTTGATGCACTTGTTCATAGTGTTTTGAATACAATCCATCCAATCCATCCACTATTGCCTCACCTCAGATCTACGTATCTATTGCTATATATAATTAAGAACAGTAAATATCTGTGAAATATTCAATTAAATCTTTACCTAATAACAAAATCTTAAACTTGTTCAAAATAAAAGCATTTGCAGATGACAAATTGAATGTGGTTCAAACATTGGAATTTGTCATTGAAAAGGTAGAAAACATTTTGGGAAAAGGAGAAAATGCTGGTTACCAGCATTTTCTCCTTTTCCCAAAATATTTTCAAAAGCTCTCTTCCACATGGTCTTTTAAACTCAAGATTGTGTGGCAAGGAGTTAAAACACTCACCTGTCATCCACCCAGAGGTAAGCATAGTTGTCAAAGGAGTTTCTATACTCCATGCTCTTGTTCATGATGTTTTGGATACGATCCATTAACTCCTGTCTCATCTCAGATAGCTCCTCCATGTCTTCTAGGTCTGGCTGGTAGTGATCCTACAGTATACAATAAACATTTAACTCTCAGAGTACTTAGCACAACTTAAGTTGTTTGTGCAGGCAATGTAGAATAGGATAGGACTTCCTGTTGCCAACAGTGTAGATCAAGATCAGATTGTGGAGAATGTGCAGTCTGATCTTGGATCTACACAGAGTGTTTATGTGTTAAATACTTAGGGAAAAACTGGTTACTAGCAAAATTTACTTTTCCCACAATGTTTTCAAAAAAGCTTTTTTCTCAAGGTCGCTACAACTCGGAACTATTTGGTAAAAGGATAAAAAGAATGTGGCTGATGGAAAAATGAGAAATTATTAGTAATCATCAATTTCTCTTTCTCCCACATTATTTTTATTAGTACAAGAATTCTTACATAAAACACTAACAGTTCATTGTAAGTTCACAATGAGTTTTTCAAAGCAGTGCTGCAAATTTATTTCACAAGGGAATAAGTTGATATGGGGGGTTCTAGTACTCTTGTTATACAAAAGACATGGCTGTAAGTAAAGTATCTTACCTGTCCGCTGTGTGCAGCCAACCTCTTGATTAGGGATGCCTGTTTGTAGATATCACCCACAAGTCCATCCACCAAGTCATAGAACCCATCTGGTACCCCATATTCAAGGGATGGGATAAACACCATTTCTGGTGCCTGCAGCTCCAACATGGCCTGAAGGAAATGTCAATAAGACTGAATGTCTTGAATAAAAAAAGTATCATCCATTGTTTTCCAGTCTGATATGGCAACCTTTTACACTGATTATCCTTCTATGACTTTATTAGATGTCATCTGCACAAAATGACCTAAACTGTACATGAGACATAAAACTGCATTAATAGATTAATTAAAAAAACAATCAATCAATTCAATCTGTTTTCACTCACTCACTCACTCACTCACTCACTCATTCATATCTTTATTCAATCATTTGCTGGCTCGCTTGCTCGCCCACTCAACCACCCACCTACTCACTCACTCACTTGATTCATTCATTTTATTTCATTCATATCATTCACTTATTTACTCATTTAATTCATATCATACAGTAGTCACAGAGAAAAGTGAAAGAGATACCTTGAAGAGGTCATCAGGATTGTTCTTGGGGTCAGTGTTGTCAAGCAAGAACTTGAGACTGCAGTGGATAGTGTTGAAGAAGCCGTCAACAACCATCTCATCAACATAGTCCACATAGGCCTTCCATATATCTGATGTGCTGTCTGCTTTAAACAGCTCCAGGTTGGTCTGAAAAACAGAAGTAGGAAAGATAATCAATCACTGTTTAATCCTTTAGCCTATGATACCATGTTTAACAACCATGAAACCAAAGGCATTTAACCCTTTACAAAACAGTCTGGGTTTTTACGACCCTGAGTAAGAGGCCTATTGAAAACATCATGGGAAAAGGAGAAAATGCTGGTAACCTGCATTTTCTCCTTTTCCCACAATGTTTACTCACCTATCAAAACTTAGAGCAATTGTAGATGAAAAATTGAAAGTGGTTCAAATGATTTGTCTGTAAAAGATTTGAAAACAATGTGGGTAGAGGTAAAAAAGCTGGTTGTTCTTCTAGTCCACGTATGTGGGCATGGGTTTGAATCCCAATTTTGGTATCATGTTTTGTATGTGTGTATAAGCAATCAAGAAAGACAATTAAACCTTTGAAAAAAAAAAAAATATTGAAAAAATTGCATTTCTTTGGCAATAAAAAGTGGAGCAGAACAAATACTGTATAAGTGTAAATTTTTGCGATGTGGAAATTTCTGCGATTTCGTAGCTTTGAAAAATTCACAAACTTTTTTGTTTGCATATTTTACTACAAGTATACCAACAAATAACAAGTATCTTGAATTTGCAAACATTTCCATGCAAAAAATGTCTCTAATTGGTAATTCGCAAATTTTTCAACACATGTACATATCCACGTATACAGTAACCAACAAACCTTGAGCAGTCCATGGATCTTTTCACCGATGGCATTGATCTCATCATAACGTTTCTTGAGTCTGTCCTCTCTGTCCGTGAGGTTGAGGAGGCAGTCATTCTTTTCTTCCTTCCTGGTGAAGAGCGGAGACTTGCTCCATGTCGACATCAGTTTCTGTACTTCTTCCACATTGTTCTTGGCCTTCTGGACGCGGGATTCCAGGTCAATAACTTCATCACGGGTGTTCTGGATGTAATCCCAGATTCCTGAAAAAAAAAAAAGATTAATTATTTAATTGATTGACAGACGGACGGACGG
Organism: Hippopus hippopus; assembly: GCA_946811185.2. Taxonomy (NCBI): domain Eukaryota; kingdom Metazoa; phylum Mollusca; class Bivalvia; order Cardiida; family Cardiidae; genus Hippopus; species Hippopus hippopus. The sequence continues at coordinate 4,493,735 of OX328109.1, forward strand.
ATGGATGTATAGATGGCCAGTCAAGTGGATTAGTAAAACAAACATTACTTCACTAGTATTTCAAAATTTCACACATCTTGGGTACCTTTCACTAAACTTCGTAGATTTATGCCAATATTTTGGGTTTGAATATACATACATATGATCCTGCTTTACCCAAAGATATGAAGTGGCGTAAAGCTATGCAGATGCTCAATCAAATCGAAAGTAATGCAGTTCAGTGAAGCTTGTTTTCAGACTTGATGCTTGCTTACAAAAACGATGTACTCAAATTTTGAGTAGGCAGTTTAGTGAAAGGTACCCCTGGACTTGTTAAATTTTGCCTACTTATTTTTCTTTTTAAACATAAGATGTAAAATTCTAGATCATTTTGATACAAGAATACCAGCATTATGTGTGTGTGCATTCCTAATTAAGAAATTACCTAATTAAAGCTTTCCCACACAATCCTGAGTTTTAATGACCCTGAAGAAGAGACCTGGTAACAAGCATTTTCTCCTTTTCCCACAATGTTTTCTGCCATTTCATAGGCAGAAACCATAATTTGAATTAGAATGTCGTTTACAAATGCTTTCAATTTGAACAAGTCTAAAATTTTGTTGTTTGGTAAAGGGATAAAGTGAAACCTTAACAGAACGAATAGCCTGTAACAAGCAGTTGCCCAATTCATGCCATTATTTTCACACCATTAAACAACCATGTATTAACCCTAAACATGTTAAATAAGGGATATGAAACTTTCAAGACCATAGTGAAAAACCAAATTCTGCTATTCTAAAGTTATTATCATTTTTTTTTTTAATAAATATCTCCTTATTGGGCAGTGTAGATCCAAGATCAGACTGCATATTCTGTGCAGTCTGATCTTGATATACATTGTCCACAAAAGGACCTTGAGTTCTGCTTAGCAGCCTAAGGGTTAATTTAAAAGTCGTTTTTTCTTTTTTAAACATTTCCTTATCAGACAGCACAGATCCAAAATCATATACAGTGCAGTCTGATCTTGATCCATCTGGCCGCAAAAGGTCCTTGAGTTGCGCCTAGTAGCCATAGGGTTAATTCCCTTTAAAATTCTGTACAACCTAAAACAAGCCAGCAGTGTAATGGTTTGCAACACGTACCATCACTGTTCCAGTTCAGAGCACTCTCAGCTTGCTGTAGCTTGGTGTCAATAGCCTCTACCTGACCTTCAATCAAGGGGAATTCAACCTCAAGAACATTGGTCCTGACCTTGTTGTAGAGGTTCACTGTAAGGTCAAGGTTGGTAGTAAACTTCCACAGGGTGTCGTAGCGACTGTAGATGGCTGACGCACTCTCTGGGACGGACTCCTCTGCACGGATTTCCAGGTACTTCACTTCACGGAGTACAGCAACAAGTTGTGGGTCAAAGTTCACTGAGATCAACTTGGTCTCCTCGTTACGATTGATGAGAGCCTGGTTGAGATTGAATGAGCAGGCCTCGTCCACACCTGCGATCCATTCCTTGTAGACGTCTTCGTCCCATCTAAAATGAATATCATTGGTAAATTCAGTCTGGCATTCATTACACATTTCATATGTATAGTAAGGGTTTTTAACTCTTTACCACACAATGGCAACTTTTAATGACCCTGAGGAAGAAGCCTTTTGAAAACATTGTGGGAAAAGGAGAAAATGCTGGTAACCAGCATTTTCTCCTTTTCCCACAAAGTTTTCTACCTTATCAAAGAAAAATTGTGTCATCTGAGCCACTATGAAATTGTTGTCTGCAAATGCTATCAATTTTGATAGGTCTGTAATTTTGCCGTGTAGTAATGGGTTAAACAGTGTGTTTGACTAACACTTTTATTCAGTTTAAAACCTTTACAAGTCAACAAAATTTTACACTTGTCCATATTGAAACCAAAATCATGCAGACAACAAATTAATTCTAATATAATTCTAATGATGGAATTTGTCTATAAGGGGTAGAAAACATGGTGGAAAAAAAGAGAGAAAAATTTTGGTTTCCATCTTTTTCTCCTTTTTGCATGTTGTTTTCAAATGCTGTTTCCCCTAGAGTTCTACCACATATTTTCTTGAGTACAGGGTAGTAACTAACAATTTATGGGACAAAATTTAAAAAATACAATAGGTTATTAATGATAAAACTTGAAAACAACCTCACTTGCTTAGTTGTCTACCTTCGCATGTTTCCACATTTGATCATTACAAGTGGTATTCATAAAGCTTTTTAATTCTGTATAGATTTCCGTTGATGGTATTTAGAAATGTTAGTCATAAATGTATCACCCAAAGAAATTCAATAAAATATTTATTATACAGTAATAAATTTTGTAGGGGCCACCTCTATAAATCTAGTGGCTGGTTTTAACTCTCAAACTAACCACACAATGGTTACCATCTTTTTCTCCTTTTCCTACAATGTTTTCAAAAGTCTTCACAATCAAGGCCTCTAAAACTTGGAATCATGTGCTACAGGGTTAAACTTCTGTTCACTTACTTGCTCAGAAGTTGAAGCATCTCTTCATACTTGGTGAAGACCAACTTGGCTTCCTCAGTTTCCATTACTCTGTGAAAAAACAACAGTACACAATAAATATTGATAAAAACCAAATCTTTAAATCTATAAATTTGGTATCTTGTTTGTGTTGCACTGGCTAATTTCCATTAATAACAACTCTTCACCAAACAAAAAGAAAATGAACCATGCTCTGTGAACAGGGGTCTTAATGAATCTGCAAAAAGTATCGACCAAGGTCAGCCTGTGCAGTGAGCAGTCTGCACAGGCTGACCTTCATCGAAACTTTCCCCTAGGGGTAAATTTTATGCATGTCAAAGGACCAGTCTACCATGTGATTTAGTCGATTTGTTTCACAAAATGGATTTTATTGATCCATGATTATGTGGTGACTTGCTTGGTATAATGCATCTTGTTGATGTTAAAGGACCAGTCTACCACATCATTCAGTTGATTTGTTAGACAAAATGGATTTTATTGATCCTGGATTAAGCAATTACTTGCTTGGTATTTTGCATTACAGAAATACATTCAACTAACTCCCTTTTGCAAGAGAATGGCTCAAATAAAAAACCTATCCAAATAGAAAGCATTTTCAGACAATATTTTAAACTTAGGTCACATACAGAATTTGTCTTTGAAAGGGTTAAAAACAAGGTGGGAATAGGGGAAAATACTAGTAACCAGTATTTTCCCTTTTTCCCACATTGATTTTAATAGGCATCTTCATTAGAGTCATTAATGCATGGAATTGTGTGGTATTGGGTGACCAGTTTGTCTAAAGACTACTTCTGTACTTACTGCAAAACTGAGACATTATTCAGCATCAGGTAATTGCTAAGACTAAGTGAAACACTGTTGATCAAGATCAGGCTGTACTGAACATGCTGTCTGCTCTTAGGATCTATGCTGACCAAAACTTTGTGGAAAATTGTCAACAAATTTTTGTTTGAAAGTCACAATGTTTGATCTTTGTTTACCAGATTGAAATAATCATTGTCCATTTCATCTGTGTAGTAGCCTGTTCGTTTCTTATCACAACTGCATAATTACCAATCTGTGTAATACTTGCTAACGACCCTGAGGAGATAGCCTTTTGAAAACCTTGTGGGAAAAGAAGACAATGCTGGAAACCAGCATTTTCTCCTTTTCCCACAATGTTTTCTAACCTATTAAACAGAGAAATCATCATTTAAGTAACATTAAATATGTCGTCTGCAAATGCTTTCAATTTGGACTAGTCTAAAATTATGTCGTGTAGTAAAGAGTTCATTCTTAACACTTAGAGCACCAAATAGACCCAACTGACATATTCAGACAAAGAATAAGACCGAATTTATTGTAATTTGATGATTGAATTTGTCTACAGTATTCAAGCTAAGCTGAAAGTGTAGATCAAAGTTCAGACTGCATGTTTTGTGCAGTCTGATCTTGAACTACATAGGCAGCAAATACATTTGTGATAGGAGCTAAGGGTTAATTCGAAAAGTAAGGTCAAAGTTAAAGACATGCTGTTAGAAGGAACATCAATATTTCTACATCAATCTAGTTTATATTATAGAATGACTATAAAAAATTTTGAAATAATGCACCAAGGCTAAATGCTGAGGCTGAATCAAACTGTAACAAATTCAAATTAAGTGGGCCATCAGTTATAATCTACTATGTGAATAATGTCTTATAAGATCATTTTCTTTCATTAGAGATACTTGACTAAACAAGCTTTTTTTCTTAATCCTTTATCAAACGAAACGTTTTCAGACTCATCAAAATTGGACGAATTTGCAGACGACAATTCTTATGTGGCTCAAATGATAGAAATGGTCTTGAAAGTGTAGAAAACATTGTGGAAAAAGGAGAAAATGCTGATGACCAGCATTTTCTCCTTTTCCCATAATGTTTTTGACCCTCCAAAAACAAATTTCAATTTTTTGAGACACATTTATTTGTTGTCTGCAAGTTCTTTGAATTTGGGCAAGTCTAAAATTTTGTTGTCTTGTAAAAAGCTAAAACCTGTTATAAGACAGCAAGTTTTTTTTACATGTCTACATTGAAAACATTTGTAGTAGAGAAACTGAAATATGGCTAAAAGAATTGGATATTGGAATTGGATATTGGATCTGGAAAACATAGTAGGAAATGGTAAAAATGTTGGTGATAAGCATTTTCTTCTTTTCCTGCACTGTTTCCAACAAGTCTTCATCTTCAAGGTCATAAAATTATGGGATTGTTTGGTAAGTGGTTACAGATAAAGTGAAGCTCTTTCGCACACAAATTTAAAATAAACAGCTATATAGATAATCATGCATTTCTCACTGCATCCAAACAAAAAAAATCAACGCAACTTAATGGAAAAAAAATTCTTTTAAATATATCAAAGACCTTGGTCAATATAAATCAACCATTCTTAAGAACATTCTTAGTCTTATTCTCCTAAATTTTCTAAATTTAAAAGTAACATAACTTCTGATTGGCTAAACTATTTGGTTTTGCCAATCAGAAGTTGTGTTACTTCCAAATTTTGAAAATCTTATAAAATGGGACTAAGAACATTCTTATGAATGGTTGGTGATTACAGACCTAATTTACTTTGATTCAAACACTGTAGACCCATTCTTTCTATTAGACTTAACCCTTTACCACACAATGACGACTTTTGACACCCCTGATAGAGAAGGCTTTTGAAAACATTGTGGGAAAACGAGAAAATGCTGGTAACCAGCATTTTCTCCTTTTCCCACAATGTTTTCTACCCTATTAAAGAAAAATCATTTAATATGATCCACATTGAAACTGTCCTCTGCAAATGCTTTCAATTCGGACAGGTCTAAAATTGGTCGTGTGGTAAAGGGTTAAATGGTACCATGACCAAAATACATACTGGATCTGTTGAGCATGTACTCATTCCTGAGAATTTAGTATCATAATTTGCGCAAAATGATCAATTCATTCCTTTCAAAAGCAAAGTTTACAGTCTTTTACAAAAACAAACAGCAAAAAACAATCTTTAAAAAAACAAACAGCAAAAACAATCTTTTGTCACAGAGTAAATCTATAAAACAAAACTTTTTCATACAAACCAATACTTACAACCTTAAAAAAAGAGAAAGAAGGTAGATATATATTTTCCAAATGTGAAGATAAGTAATATTCAACTCTTAACAAAACTCAAGCAGGGATCCAAACGTTTTTTTAAAAGAAGAATCCCATTCCTTTATCTATTAAAAGTTAAAGTGCCTTTCACAACTTGAGATGCCTTCGCGGCAAGTGTAGATCTAGATCAGGCTGCAAAAAACTTGCAGTCTGATCTTTGATCAACACTGTCTGCTTGGCTTAAACACTATAGACAAAAACAGACCTGAAACTGCATTTATTTCTAGATAGAAAATGTCTACTTAGTTTATTTGGTGTTTTTAGGGTTAAAAATTGACAACATTTCTAATCATTCATAGTTAAAATTCTGATAATCAAAAAAAGATCAACATGTTTTTGAAAACATTGTGGAAAAAGGAAAAATGCTGGTGAACAACATTTCAATCTTCTTCCAAATTTTTTTGTACCTTATAACAGAACTGCAGTTCTTTGTTATCAATTTAGAATTTGTCATTTGGCCTGCAACACGCGAAAAGAGGCATTCGGACATTTGTGTAAAGTGTCGTCTAGGATCAGTCCGCGCAGGCTAATACGAGAAGGCACTTTACGTCAACATTAGATTTTGTCCTACAGCAGACTTGCGTTAAACAGAAGATTACAAAAGAACAGAAAGTGTCGTTTTTTTGGATTAGCCTGCACGGACTGTCTGAATGCCCCTTTTCTCGTGTTGCAGGCCATTTGTGGTTATTTCAATTTGGAAGAGTAAAACAATTAGTGATGTTTGGGAAAGGTTAAAAACTAAACTTAAACTATAGTGTCAATTTCTGTGTTTGAGCAGGAATGACAAATTTAAGTTCCAATTTACATGTCCATACTTGAAACTTTCATAATCCACTTGTCTGTGAAGTTACTTTCATTTTGATCCTTTCCCAAATGGCAAATTTTAGACTCTTTCAAATTCAGAACAACAGCAGATGACAAATTCAAAATAGGTATAAATCAGTTAAGATCTCGGATAGGGCTGAAAACATTTTGGGAAAAGGATAAAATGCTGGTTACCATCATTTTCTCCATTTCCCACAATGGTTTCTACCTATCAAGAAGGCAGAACCTATCATTTGAACCAGATTTGATTTGTTATCTGCAAAAGATTTTAAGTTGGAGGAGTCTACAATTTTATCATCTGCTAAAGAGTTTAGAGAAGGAAAAAGTGAAAGTTGATATACATTGAGCTATGCTCTGTGAAAAGGGGGTTGAATGCATCTGCAAAAATTATCAACCCAGGTCAGCCTGCACAATCTGCGCAGGCTGACCTTGGTCGAAACTTTTTGGTATTGGTCAATTCTTTACAGTTCAAAGGACCAGTTTACCTCATGATTCAGTAGGTTGCTAGACAAAATGGATTTTAAGGATCCATAATTATGTGATGACCAGCTTGGTATAATACAATACAACGATGTATTAAACCCCTTTTTGCCAGAGCATGGCTCAGTTATTATATACATACGGGTGTTCAAGGTGCTTGAAGTTGCCCATGGGTATGCTGATCCTCTCCCTCAATTCCTGAGCCCATTTGAGCCCTCCAGTCACTGTAGGCATGTTCTTGTGGATGGGTACTTTACCCTGGCTAGCCTTGGTGGCAATCTGCTGGTCATAGATCTCTTTGGCAGTGTCCAGTTCTTTGTTCATCATGGAGACGAGGATAGGGTACTTCTCCTCGAAGTCAGCCTTGATCAGTGGGCGATCCAACAGAGAGCCCATAATGTCCAGTAGCTGTAACAGAGGTCCAATCAAACAGTGGTAATCTGACTCTGCTTTAATGTTTAAGTCTTTACCAAACGGCAAATTTTGGACCAGACCAAATTGAAAGCATTTTGCAGATGACAAATTAACAGTTGCTAAAAAGATGATTTTTCTATATGATAGGGTAGAAAACATTGTGGGAAAAGGAGAAAATGCTGGTTACCAGCATTTTCTCCTTTTCCCACAATGTTTTCAAAAGGCTTCTATTCCTGGCCCGTAAAAACCAGGGATTGTTTGGGAAAGGGTTAAGTCTTTACCAAATGGCAAAATTTTAGAATTGTCCACTGTGAAAGCACCATTCTGTATATGACAAAATATTATATATGCGACTCAAAAATTGAAATCTTTATTTGGAGGGTAAGAAAACACTGTGGGAAAAGGAGAAAATGCTGGTAACAGCATTTTCTCCCCCATAATGTAGTATAAAAGCCTTCTTGATCAGGCTTTGTTAAATTTCAGGATGGTGCAGTAATGAGATAAACCTTTACCAAAAAATCCTGATGTTTTGTCACATTCCGGAAGAAAAACCTTTGAAAACATTGAGGAAAAGGAAAAATTGCTGGTTCCATCTTACACCTTACCAGCATTTTTTTTCCTTTTCACAATTTTTGAAAGTCTTCGCCCTAAAGGTAATTTAAACATTGGACTGTTCTACACTGATGTGGCCTTGAACCCACATCCTCCATGCCAAATATAATATGACTGGCAGACAAAGAACATATCTTCAAACCAGGAGAAAGACTCAGCATAATACCTAAAATTGTGAGTAAATATGGCTTTTAGGCAATAGAACTGATAACATCTACTGTATAAGTGGAAATGTTTGCGATGTGGAAATTATTTGCAATTTCGTGAATTTGAAATAATTCGCAAACTTTTCTGTTTGCATTTGTATTTTACTACAGGTATACCAACAAATAACATGTGTCTTGAATTTGCAAACATTTCCATTCACAAAATGTCCTTAATCGGTAATTCGCAAATTTTTCGACACGCATATATATCCACGTATACAGTATAATAACTCATTATACTAGAAACATTTTAGTCTATTTCTAAATTTAAAAAGTAACACAATATCTGAATGACTAAACCATCTGGTTTGGCCAGTCAGAAATTCTGTTCTAGTTCTGTTTAGAAAATTCTTGAGAATTAAAATTATAATGCACTTAAGACTGAATCCTGAATATAGAATCTTACCTTGAAAGAACTCTCCAAGCCAGAGCAATCATCAAAACCTTGGCAAATAATGGTGGCCAGTCTTCTATCAAAATCAGCCACAGAGTCTTTGAAGGAAGCATACTGGTTGATAAAACTCTGTAAAATGACAGATATTTATGAGCCTTGTTCTCAATCATATTTTTTTTAACCCTCAAAGTGCATTCCACAACTACAGTTGATTTTGCTGCCAGCATAGATCAAGATCAGACTGCACAAAATGTGCAGTCTGATCTTTGATCTACACTGTCTGCTTTGCTCAGACATTCTACACAAAATCTACCTTGATATTGCATTTGTTAGGGTCTTTTTTCTAGATTTACAATGTCTGTTGGGTTTATGAACACTCGAAGGGTTGAAGGCTTTCCCTTTTTAAATCAAGTTCTGACAAATCTTTGTTTGACAACTTTTAAAGCATACATGTATCCAAATGGAGATTGGATAAACATTTAATTATTAACTCTTTTATCACACAATTCTGAGTTTTAATGACCCTGAGGAAAAACCCTTTCGAAAACCTTGTGGGAAAAGGAGAAAATGCTGGTAACCAGCATTTTCTCCTTTTCCCACAAGATTTTCAACACTTTCTTAGACAATTACCATCTTTCAGCTAAATTTAATCATGTCATCTGCAAACACTTTCAATTTGGACTGATCGAAAACGTTTTTATTCGGTACAGACTTAAGTAGGTACATGTCATGATATTTACAAGAATGAAGATGGAAACTAATGAATTAGAAAAAGTATGAGTCATGCTTAGTGAAGAGAGGGCATCTGCAAGATACATCTGCAAATAGTATTGACCTATGTCAGCCTGCGCAGTCCCCACAGGCTGACCTGTGTCAATACTTGTTGCTGTTGGCAAATCTTCTGGCACATCAAAGGACCAGTCTACCTCATGATTCAGCTGGTTGTCAGACAACAAGGATTCTATGGGTCCATAATTATGTGGTAACTTGCTTGGTGTAATTAGGGCATCACGGAGATCCATTAAGCCCCCTTTTGCCAGAGTGCATGTCATACAAAAAATCCTCAAGTTACTGGTACATACAGGATCATTGGGATCCAAGCAGTCATACGTGGCCTCAGTGAACACCTTGTATTGAGCCTGGAACTCCTCGAAGATGTTCACAACCTGTTGACTCAGCACTTTGCCCTTAATACCACCCAGTTCTATCTTCTCAAGCTTTGAGAACTCAAGTGCACATTCCATCAGTTCCTGAAATAAAACAGCCAGTTACAGCTATTTATCATGTAACCTCCCTTATTTTATGTGTAATATACCCATTACAAATTTTCTCATTGTACACATGTTTGAGATACGCATTCTGTGATGTCATAAGTGACGTCATTTTATACTTGAGCCATGCTCTGGCAAAAGGGGGCTTAATGCATCTCCGTAATCCATCGCACCGAGCAAACCATTACATACTTATGGATTCATAACAGCCACCTTTTTAAATAATCGACTAAATCATGAGGTAGACTGGTCCTTAGACATACAGAAAATTGATCAATAGCGAAAAGTGTCGGCCCAGGTCAGCCTGCGCGGACTGCGCAGGCTGACCTGGGTCGATACTTTTCGCAGATGCATTAAGCCCCCTTTTCACAGAGCATGGCTCACTTCTTTCAGAGAAGTAAATCAGGGTTTGCATTCACCAAGCATTCTTAAGAATGGTTTTGGTCTTATTCTCAAGAATTTTTCCAAATTTGAAAGTAACACAACTTCTGATTGGCTAAACAATTCTGTTTAGCCAATCAGAAGTTGTTTTACTTTCAAATTTGGAAAATCTTGGACAGTAAGATTAAGAATATTCTTAAGAATAGTTGGCAAATACAGACCCAGGTTTTATTCACTGATATTACCACATGTACATGAATGGTATTGAATACATGTATTATTACTAATAATTTGTGAAAAATTGTTATGTAATAAAAAGGACCTGACATTTGTTGGCTTTCCAGATTGAATTTTATTAAACTTGTCCGCAAAATGTTTTAAGCTCTCTAGAGACTCATGTAATAACATTTCTCTAGATTAATTTAACAAAATTTTATATCAAATGCCAACCTAGTTTAGATCCTATATATGTATAACAGGAAAACAAATGACAGCATTACAACATTTGCTGTGAAGTGGAGCACCTGGCCTATATTTCTATAAACAGTTTGCTTCTCTTCCATAGATCTTTTTCATTTTGAAACATTTCTTATGTATTTGGTGAAATATTATTTTATATTCTGTGTAATAAAAATGGTTTGAAATACACCTTCACAGCTTGTTTGGTTTAGTTTAAATCTATCTTATAATATTTTACATCAATTGTGAAACAAGTTCTCACAACTCACAACTCATTCACTCTTGATGCTTCTTTCCTGGACCTGTATTCACCAACCATTCTCAATAATATTCTCAGACTAATTCTCAAAAATTTTCTTTATTGATAGTAACACAATTTCTGACTGGCTAAACCAAATGGTTTAGCCAATCAGAAATTGTGTTACTTTCTTAATTTAGAATAAGACTAAGAATGTGAATTACACCTATTGGAAAATATGGGCCGTGGAACGTTAACCAGTACATAAATATGGGCCGTGGAACCTTAAGCAGTACTCGCGTCATGTTGTGGTAGTTCCGATGTTTGATCTCCAGCACATCACAGGATTTGAACCGAGAACCTTTAATGTGAGAGACAGAGGCATTAACTCTACATGACTGTCAGCCAAAATAAATCTGTACATTTTGCATTAAAACAATGCTTACCTTGACTGTCTCCACTCTCTCACAGAACTTGTCATAGCGGGCAAACACAAGCTTGGGGGCATACTCCCATTCTCTGGGCTCCTTGTCCTCTTTGAAGTAGGTCTTGAGTTTGAGTCTGTGTTCCTCATACGCCTCCTTGAATGCATTCAGGACATCACAAGCCTTTCTGACTTTGTCAATGGTTTCTTCAACCTCTCCTTTGAAGATCTCATGGGGCTCAATGAAGTTGGTTGCCTGGAAAAAAAGAGCAAATTGAAAAATTTAAATGTTACAGTGATGAACATTGCTTTGGATGCTTTCACAGACAGTGTAGATCAACATCAGTTTGAGCAAAATATCTGGTATTTTGTGAGAAACAGTGATAGAAAACTAACTTGAGATCCAAATACATGAATTGTACAACCCAACTGATGTTTTCAGTCTGGAGATAAGGCCAAAATAAAAGCAATTTCAAGCTTCCTTTTGTCTATATTTCAGAAAAATGGACAATGTGAATCAGAGATCAGACTGCACGTAAGAAGTCATTTGAAAATATTGTGGAAAAGGAGTAGATGCTGGTAACATGCATTTTCTCCTTTTCCCACAATGTTTTCTACCCTTTCAAGAGCAAATTTCAATTTATGAGTCACTCTTTTTATTTCATCTGCAAATGCTTTCAATTTGAGCCAGTCTAAAACTTTGTTGTTAAGGAAAGAGTTAAATCACGCAGTCCTTCACCCATTATCAAACAAAAACTATGGCCAATATCCGAATGTCCCGTTTTTTGTGATTAGTCATTTTTGAAAGACTGTACAGAGCATGAGGTCTGGTCCTAGATGTTATACCATGCCCTAACCCTTTACCACACAACAAAATTTTATATCTGTCCAAATTGAAAGCTTTTGCAGACGACAACATAAATGTAGCTCAAGTAATGATATTCGTCCTTGTAAGAATAGAAAACATTGTGGGAAAAGGAAAAAGTGCTGGTAACCAGCATTTTCTACTTTACCTACAATGTTTTCAAAAGGTTTCTTCCTCAAGTTTGTTAAAATACGGGATTGTGTGGTATAGGTTTAATATCATGATCAGAGTGTACAAAACATGCAGTCTGATCCTAGATCTACTCAGAGATATACAATTACGATAATTGGCTGCATTTGATTGGCTAAAATTGATTGTAACTTGCAATTTTTCCATTTGCTATGATTTTTTTTCACATGTATATGCATTTAACTTGTATCATGCCAAATTAAAAATGTTGACAATGGCAAAAAAAATTTTTTAGCAACAAGTCATTTGACACTGAATTGGATTTACATGAACAAGACTACTGACAGAGCAGCGAACAGTGTAGCACAAGATAAAACTGTCAATACGTTCAGGCTGATCTTGCTTTACACTTTTAACAAAAAACACCTATGGTCAATTATTTCTCAAATGATAGGGTTTGTCTTTGAAAGAGAAGAAAACATTGCGGGAAAAGGTAAAAATGCTGGTTAGATGACCTTGTACATCAAAGATCAGACTGCATGTTTTGCATAGTCTGATCTGAATCTATATCCACCTAAAAGGCAACTACATCATGAGAAGTGCTTTAAGGATTAATTTATTAAAAAAGATTTCATAAGTGAAGAAATATGACCACATTAGACAGTGATTTAATCAGCTCTATTTTTTGGCAAGCCAATCAATCCTTATAAAATCAATAATTCAATAATCTGGCATTGTGCCAAGGAGGTTTTATTCAGTATTTGAACATATTGTATTTAATCTATCCCCCACTGATTCACCCTTTCCAAAAGAATCTAACTTTTTTACAGTCCTGACTGAGAAAGCTTTTGAAAACATTGTGGGAAAAGGAGAAAATGCTGGTAACCAGCATTTTCTCCTTTTCCCACAATGTTTTCTACACTAACAATAATAAATCCTATCATTTAAGCCACACTTAACTCTTTACCAAACAATAAAATTTTAGACTTGTCTGAATAATAAGCTGTTGTAGACAACAAGTTAAACATGGCTTAATTGAAGAAATTTATCTTTGAAAGGGCAAAAAAACATTGTGGAAAAAGGAGAAAATGCTAGTTACCAGCCAGCATTTTCTCCTTTTCCCATAATATTTTCAAAGAGCTTCTTCATCAGGGTTGTTAAAACAGGGGATAGTTTGGAAAAGGGTTAACTTGTTTCTAAATGCTTTCAATATGAAGTAGTCATAGAGTTTTTTGGTCTGGTAAAGAGTTAAATAACATGTAAATACACGATCAAGTTATAAAAGATATACTTTTGTAATGCTCTTTTTATAAAACCCAAACCCTTTACCTGGTGACAAAACCTTAGACTGGTCTATATTGAAAGCTTTGAAAGACAATGAATAAAATTTAGCTCAGCTGATGGAATTTGTCCTAATAATAATTCTAAAAAAAATTGTGAGAAAAAGAGAACATGCTGGTAACCAGTATTTTCTCCTTTTCCCACTGTGTTTCCAACCCTTTCAGTGATTAACCTTACTATTTGAGCTACATTTAACTCATAAAGCGCTGAATAAAGCCACTGGGCATTTTCAGTCTAGAATAAGACCCAGGGAACTGCAATTTCATGGTTGCTTTTTGTCAGTAGCATTTCAGCAAAGCAGACAATGTAGATCAAGTACCAGACTTCATGTTTTGTGCAGTCTGATGCTGATTGATTGATTGTATGGTGTTAAGCGCCAGTTTCAACATTACTTAAGTTATATCACAGTGGCTAGTACACCTATCTATGCTTTCTTGAAATTTCTTTTACCAGTACTCTGCACATTTTTCTTTCCAAGCCACTGGCTGCTTTCCCACATAACCATTGTTGAGACAATGGTCAGCGGTGGGAGAGGAATGAATCCTGTTGCAATGTATATGATCAATCCTTGGAAAGAAATTGGCCAAGCAAGGGATCGAACCCACTTGTCTTTCGATGATCTACCCATGATCTACCCATGATTTACTCATGGTCTGCCCATGATCTAGCAGGAAATCTGCAGACTCAATCAAATAAAAAAAAAAAAACATCTAAACATACCATCTGGATAATCATGTTGCACATTTCCTGGAGCAGGACAATTATCCGAGCTGGAGTATTGTAGTACTCAGAGTTGGCCCAAACAAGGCAGAGGCAGTTCATCATGGGGGCAAAGAGAACTTTGCTCTCGTCAAACTCGGCTTGCTCGTAATCCTCAAAGTGATGTCGTATTGGCTTCAGGTACATGTTGATATCCTGGGCCTCTGTCAGAGCTGTTATAAAGACAAATTTTGATTATAGTTCGTATCACCAAACATTCTTTAGATCATTCTTAGTCTGATTTGAGATTTGGAAAGTAACACAACATCTGATTGGCTAAATGGTTTAGCCAATCAAAAATTGTGTAACTTTCAAATTTAGAAAATTCTTTAGGATAAGACTAAGAATGTTCTTAATGAATGTTGGTTGGTGAATACGGAGCCAGATTGTTTCACTTTTTAAAACAGCGATTACGTAATCGCTGTTTTAATAATATCGGTTGAAAGTGTTTTGATTTTTTTCGATGCGCCATTTAACAAGCACCCCCTGGTTTTGTATAGATTCATAGCAATAAGAGGAGCATTGAATTTTACAGGACAAAATAATGAGTCACACTCTGTGAAAAAAGGGGTTTAATACGTCTGTAAAAAGTATCTACCATGGTTAGCCTGTGCAGTCCACATAGGAATATAATAAAAATTATACTTTGAATCTAACTTCCATGCATCTTCTGATAACACTGTGAGAAAGAGAGCTTTTGCTGAATACTGGAATTTGCCGCCTTTCCCTTACTACCTCAGCCTGTTTAATAACGTAAAATGTGACATACCAGCAACAACATCACGGAAGATTTCCTTAAAGGACAAGAAGTAACTGCTACCAGTTTTCTCCAGAAGCTCAGCCATTTTACGAACTTTGGGGTCCCTCAGCTGTCAGAAGAAAAATTATGTCCGTCAACACTGCTGCTGCCCTATTTCACTGTTCACCATGTACTAAACAATCCCATGTTTTAATGACCAGAGCAAAGAAGGCTTTTGAAAACATAGTGGTAAAAAGAGAAAATGCTGAAAACCAGCATTTTCTCTTTTTACCACAATGTTTTCTGTCCTTTCAAAGATGAGTTTTATCTTTTGTATCACATTTAATATGTCTTTTGCAAGTGTTTCAACAAACCAGCATTTCCTCCTTTTCCACAATGTTTTCTAAATTTTCAAAGACAATTTCTACCATTTCAGCTACATTTCATTTGTCATCTGCAAATGCTTTGAATTTGAAACAGTCTGAAATTGTGTTGTTTAGTAAAAATTTAAAACAGCCAAAATTAATCACAGTCTTCTTTTGAAGAAAAGCTACTGGCTACCATACCTGCTCATAGATACATTCTAGGTTTGTAGCCTTGTTTTTCCAGAACTCCAGTTCAACAAAAGGAGTTGGGTTTAGTCCTTCCAGGAGTGGCTGGGCAGAGTCTCTCTTCAGGACATCTTGTATTTGGTGAGTCCACTCAATCACCATGGATTCAATGGTGTGTACCAATGCACGGTCCAATCCATCTCCACTGTAACATAATATAGATGAACCCCTAGAGTTTCAAATATTGTTAAAAAGACTCCTCCTTTTGTCATAATGTTTTCACATGTATTAATTTTCAATACTTTGAATCATATCAAATATGTTTATCTCACAAGGCTATTTATAAGTTTATTTAAGAGGTGGTTGGGGATCTAAATGAGCAGCACTCTGGCACAAGGGGGTTTAATGCATCTCCGTTGTGTGTGATACCAAGCAAGTCATATAATCATGGATTCCTGACATCCATTATGTCTAACAACCAACTGAATCATAAATCATGGGGTAGAATGATCCTTTGATGTGTAGAAAATCTACAAATAGCAAAATGTTGTGAGTCATGTCAGCTTGCACAGACCATTCAGGCTGACATGGGATAGATGAATCATGATGAATAGGAAAGTGCAAATCGCTGATACTAATAAACACAATATTTGGTCTCAAAAATATTTTAACTTTGCTGAACTAAGTGAAAAAAATGACTGTTGAAATGAGGCTAGAAAGGAATTTCAAAGAAAAATCTACTCACTTATCCAATTCAATTTCATGCATTCTCTCAGCTCCAACAGGCAGAGGTAGAAGTGTTTTGCCTTTAGCTTGGCCTGACACAACATAAACATTCCCTTTCAGGTTATGGACATGCTTGGTGACATCTTTGGAGACCACATTGGGCCAGTGGTCATGGTTTCTCTCATTCGACAGCAAGGGTACCAGTACCTGAAACACATAATTATTGTATAAAGTCTTTACTGAGCAATAAAATTTCGGACTTGTCCAAATCTAAAGGATTTGCAGATGACAAATTAGATTTTGCTCAAATTGTTGGATTTGGCTTTGGAAGGGTAGAAAACAGCACCAGCTGGTCACCAGCACTTTCTCCTTTTCTTACAATGTTTTCAAAAGCTATCTTCTTCAGGATCATTAAAACTTGGGGTTGTGTGGAAAGGGTTAACCCTTTACCAAACAATCCCCCAAGTTTTAACAGACCCTAAACAGGAAAGCTTATGAAAACATTGTGGCAATAGGAAGAATGCTGAAAAGCAGCATTTTCTCCTTTTCCCACAATATTTTCTACCCTTTAAACGGCAAATTTTATCCGTTGAGCTTGGTACAATATGTCATCTGCAAAAGTTTTCAAATTGAACTGGTCCAGAATTTTATTGTTTTGTAAACACTTAAATGCAACTCTTTACCACATAACAAAACTCTTGACCTGTCAAGATTCAAAGCATCTGCAAATGAAAAATTAAAGGTACATGGCTCAAATGAAGAAAATTGCCTAAAATTAAGAAAAAAACATTGTGGGAAAACGAGAAAATGCTCATTTTCTCCTTTTTCCACAATATTTTCTAATCTTTCAGAGATAAATCCAATCATTTGAGTCACAGTTAATTTTTTTGTCTTCCAAATTATAGCTATCAAATGGGCGGGTCCTCAATTTTGCCCTGTGGTGAGTTAAGTTTACACCAAGTTTATGTTTGTCTTTCTGGAAAGGTAGAGTGGTCATGTAATATCATCCGAAATACTTCCAACAAATCTACCTGGGCAAAGGGTTAATCATCCAAGCTACCTTCCCCCAATTTTAAAAGACAGGAGGATATCCCATCTGCAATTCTTCGATTTCTACAAAAAAATATTGGATTTGTCTTTAGAAATAGACTGAAATGTTGTTGGAAAGATGTGGGTTTTGTTAGACTGAATCCAGATCTAGAAAGTGACAAACAAAATTCTTTTGTGTCATCACATCAAATAAATTTTAAGGTGATTTTAGGAGGTACTGGTGCAGATAGCTCATTGATTATAGCACTCTTTCTGTAACTGAGGTCCTGTGTTTGAATTTTGAGTCCTGTAGCAATATCCCCTCACTGTTCCTCCAAGGTCACATTAAAAGAAAACATAATTCTTGAACTAAAAAGTTTATAGATAAAAAGACAACCACTAGCTAAACATGTTAAAAATGGGATGTTACCAAAATATGAATGATGTTAAACAAAATCGAATTCTACTTAACTTACCTCATCTACAAATGCAGAGAGCTGGTCCAGTGGAGAATAAGACAGATCTCCGTACAAGACAGATTGACGAAACGGAACATCCTTGCTGATTGGTTCCTTGGCTTTTTTCACAAAATAACAAGCCTTCTGCTTCAAATTAGCTGGCCACTCATACTGTGCACTCAAAGATCCACCAGGATTATTCAGGATAACAAGTGATAAATTGTCAGCTTTTTCGAACCAGTCCATGAACAACTGCTTAGTTTCGTCCACACCGTACATTTTCGCGAATCTGTCCGGCTTGCATTTTGTCGTTTTGATGACATAATCGGCGATAAATTCTACTCGGCTATCGCCGAGCTCTAAATCTGCCGCCGACATTGTCTAAAATATTTTTACAGTCCAAAATTTATGTTGTCCGTTGTTTCTACTAGCACTGCTGAAACATTGTCCTTCGAACGCGCCGTCTGTATCTGGTTGGAATTTGTTTACACTGTTGCTATGGAAGAACGCGCAAGGTGCGCGATTTGTTCTCGGAGAAAGAAGTTTTAATTTGTTTTCATACAAATTGTTTTTGTTCATATGAAAATAATTCTAAACATTTAAACTAATATAGTTAACAGAAAAACAATGTATTAAAAAAAAAATTCAAAAAGGTTAACCCTGAAACACATTCGCTCCGCTTTTGGTTCGCTCCATATTCGTTTGCTTCAACTTATTTTCGTCATGTCTTCGTTCATACTTTGTCCATTATATATCCGAAATATCTTTTGATGTACCATTACTTATACCTGTTTAAAATCATCTTTAAAAGCTTACACAAGCTTTCATACATATCATAGACAGATATATTTCGGACAGAGACGACTTGATACAAATACAAAATTTTATGTAATATCGTTTTCAAACAACAAATAAAACCGACGTTAAATAAATTTTTGTATATGTATTACTCAGCATGTCAGTTTGGTAGAAAATGGATCTACTTGATTATAATGAGGGCAATGAGAGTAGAAGGAGAAATTACGAAATGAGAGAGAGAGAGAGAGAGAGAGAGAGAGAGAGAGAGAGAGGGTGATCCACATGGTGACATGATATTGTACACGCGTATTGTAGACCAGCTATAAAACTATTACACTTATGGAACAAAATTTTGTTATTTAAAAGAAAGGCTGTTATTTAAAATATTGTTACTCATTATAGCAAAGTAGCTACTGCTTGATACAATGTGTGAAAGTATTTGCAGTCTAGTATAATAACATAGAGTCCCTGGTTCCATCACTATATACGATACTTTTCCGCATGTGATAAGTCATATTATATTTGAACCTTGCTCTGGCAAAAGGAGGTTTAATAATGCATCTCTGTGGTGCATTATGTAAATCAAGTCATAAAATCAAGCATCAATAACATCCATTTGTCTAACAACCGACTGAGTCATGATGTAGACTGGTCCTTTGAATGTGCATGCTGACATGAGTTGATAATTTTGCAGATGCATTCAATCAAATATTCAAAGCACATAACTCACTTGCAAAGCTCAAATATCGGATGTTTTTGCTTTGTCCAATGCTTTTGTGACCAAAATCTCTGAACAAAGTAGCAGTTCATGCAGCGATATATAGGGTCATCTCAGTTACAGGCTCTTTTACAACCATTAAAAATATTCAGTTCAATTTTGGGAATTTTCTGTTTTCTTATCCACATCGTTTTTGCATTGCTTTAGAATTCAAGTTAAAATTAAAACTGCGAAATATTGGAACCAATCTGAAACATTGGCCGACTTATGGTCTAAGGGAGAAAACTCGCGCAATTACCTCTTGCAGTTTATTAGAGTTATTTCCCTTATTAAATGTGCGGTAGGTAGATAAAATGATAAATGCTATGGAGGGTCCAACTGACAGTAAAACACACATCCCAGCAGGCTGACTTACACTGAAAATTCGACATATTTTTAGTAAGATTTATTAAATGTCTTGGTTATCTTAATCACTCAAACATGACACGGTGTGACAGACAGAAAAGAGTTTGAAAATATGAAATATACACGATTGCTTCACAGTAGTTTCCCTTGTTTAAATATTATCCGTTAAAATTATGACCGCCAAAAATTCGGTTTTGGGAATTACAGAAATGTAATCCAGGTGTAAATTAAGGTAAGAATTCACTAAGACAGGTTTCGAAATATTAGGTACTTAAATCAAATTTAAATGTAGATCTAATTCTGCTCGAAGTCTAAACTAAACACAACTTCTATGCTATTATGATAATCATTTCACCCATGTTCTGTGAAATAAAGGGCGTAATGCATCTGCAAAAAGTATCGACCCATGACAGCCTGCGCTGTCCGCGCAGGCTGACATGGGTCGGAACTTTTTGCCATTTGTGAATTTCTGTATGGCAAAGGGCCATTCTACCTCATGATTCAGTCAATTGTTATACAAAATGGATTGTATAAATCCATGATTATGTGATGACTCACTTGGCATTATGCAACGCAGAGATGCCTTAGATCCTTTTTTCCAGAGCAAATAAACTGGGGACTAGGACTGCCCTTTCTGAATTTCCAGACTCTTTCTTTCCAAAGTCAAGTTTCGATATTTGTGACATAAAACCCAAATGGCTTCACTTGAATTCATCGTAAGAAAAACGACGAAACTCACTTGATTTGCAGTATAAATAGAAAAACTAAAAAAGCGGAAGCCTTGAATTATGGCTAATAAATGGAAGTAAGCGACCATTTCCGCTAAAATCAAGTTAATAGTACATAGATGTATCAAAAGAAGATACCATACCATAATAAACAAGA
This sequence comes from Hippopus hippopus, assembly GCA_946811185.2. Taxonomy (NCBI): domain Eukaryota; kingdom Metazoa; phylum Mollusca; class Bivalvia; order Cardiida; family Cardiidae; genus Hippopus; species Hippopus hippopus. The sequence goes on from OX328109.1 coordinate 4,514,495, forward strand.
ATATTTAAGTTTACCTCCTGTATAACTCATGCATGGACAACTTTGGCCGACATTGTTTATATCTTTGTATTTCGGATGTCAATAAAAGGGAGGTAAATCTTACTTTATGCTCATTTTTGGCTGTACGAGTTTTCTCCCTTTGACCATGAAGACATTTTTAGGCGTTGCAGACCAAAGTCTTGAAAAAGGTCCCGTCTTTTATTTATTTATTTATTTATTTATTAAATCTTTATTTATCTATTTGTTTATTTACTTTCGTAAGTTTGCAAACATCTAAGATAAGCTATTAGACTTGTCAACTTACAACAGCGTAAAACATCACATGGTATGAGAATATCTACAAATGCTTGTCAAGATATTGTAGACATCTACCTTTACGACAATATTAGAAAAACTCATCCCTGATTAGGTTTGATTCTTTTCAAATATTTTTCATCTGCGAGTCAAATACCAGTATGCTTCTAAGTTCTGTCAAAGATCTAAAAGATTTTTCTCTTGTCTTTTATTTCATTTTATTACTTTAATTATGATTGCTATTGTTATTTTTGTTATTCAATCCTTATCCAAAGAACTAAACCCATAATCAAGCCAGACATATGTCCATCAACCTTGTATTGCTATCTATTGTTGATTCGCAATATTTTAGCTTTTTCCAAGGGAGTGCAATCGTCCTTACGATTAAATAACTATGGGTTATTTCCCTTAGACCATTTAATTGTCAAAAGTAACCCAACTGCGATTATATCTAAGGGAGGTAACTTCGATTAAATCATCGATTAGATACATCAGCATTATTGCACGAAAGAAACGAGACAAAAGAACTTGGATTTTGATGAATTTGCTCTGTCATTGAAAAGTAGGGTTCGTATATTTTTTTTACTTGAATTAACACTGTTTTCCGTCTTTTATTTAATAATAATACGATTGAAAGTGTTCCCTCTCCGATAATAATATACGAGTGGAAGAAGATTCGGACCCAAGAAGATTCGGCCAATAGAAATAAAAAATAGAGAAGATTAGGACCAAAGAAGATTTGGCCCACACAGGAGAAGATTCGGCCCAACTGGGAAGAAGATTCGGGCATAATACCGGCAAACGCCCCTCCACTATACAGCCCTATGCATACATGTGGTATTGTTTTACCAATTATAAGGTAAATTAATGAAATTCTGTACTTTATTCCGTAGACCAATATTGTATTTGATGCATACGGAATAAATCCATAAGAAATCAAAATTGTTTTGACACATGATTTAGATTTTCATGGGTTTTCGTGATATAGTGGAGGGGGCATTTTCCGGTATTATGCCAAGATTCGTCCCCAATTTTAGATTATGTTCGTTGTGTTTATATCGTTGTTTTCACTTATTGCTTCGCAACAATTGCAGATTATTGTGATTGCAAGTGGATTAATCGTTGTGATTGACTGTTTACAAAACAATTTCTGTTTAAATATAAAAAAAAGATAGGTGTTGTGTATGTGTGTTTGTGTTTTAGTTCATGTTTTATCTTTGACAGTGTCTGAGTTTTGTTGTTTTTACATAAAATTTGTGTCACAGCTAAGCTGAGCGTCAACATGTGACACAAATATACTAGTGGTGGTAAGACAGGACATGCCAAAACAATGTCAAGTTCAACTCTTTACAAAATATCAATAAAATGAATGCATGATAAAATATTCAAATGAATTATTCATCAGGAATGCAGCAAACGTTCATGTGAAGGGGTGACAGGTTACAGTAAATATCAAATTCAGTTTACCCTTTTCCACGTAATCCTGAGTTTTAGTGACCCATAAGAAAGAGCTTTTGGAAACATTGAGGGAATAGGAAAAAAAGTTGGTAACACACTTTTTTTCTTTTTCCCACAATGTATTTTACATTTTTAGAGATAATTCATACCATTTGAACCACGTTTAATTTGTCATTTGTGGTAAAGAATGAAAAGAAGATTTCTGTCCTTAAAATCACAGAAAGCACTGTGGAAAATAAAGTATATGCTGGTTACCAGCATTTTCTCATTTTCCAACAATGTTTCCAAAAGTCTACTTCTTTGGTGTTATTAAAACTTCGGATTTTGTGGTAAAGACTTAATTAGAGAAAATTTCTTTCACATTTGAACCTTAAACATGCAGGTACTTAGTATTTGTCCCCTGGCTCTTTAATAGAGCAAGTTGGATAATTCAGACACTTTAACCAAGCATCACATAGAATTTTGAATACATTGTAGGAAAAGGAGAAAATGCTGGTAACCAGCATCTTGTTCAAACAATGTTTTCTGTCCTTTCAGAAATAAATCCATTCGAATCATTTGAGCCACATTTAACCCTTAACCAAACAATCCCTGGTTTTTACAACCCAGAGGGAGAAGCCTTCTGAAAACATTGCCGGAAAAGGAGAAAATGCTGGTAACCAGCATTTTCTCCTTTTCCCACAATGTTTTCTACTCCTCTAAAGTCAAGTTTCAATTTTTGAGTCATGTTTATTTTGTCGTCTGCAAATGCTTTCAATTTGGACAAGTCTAAAATTTTGCCGTCTGGTAAAGAGTTAATTGTATGGTCTGCAAATGCTTTCAACTTTGACCAATCTAGAAATTTTTGATGTGGTGATGAGTTATGGATAAATATGACCTTTCTTTGAACCTATGTGAATGACCGTATCTTCCATGTCGTAGTTAATCAAACACATCTTTATGCAGCATCATAGCATATTTCACAGCTTCTTTTTGCCATACATTTTGTTAACACAATCAACTTTTTAATGGGAAAAACTTCTTGTAATACAGGAGTCTTTCATCTAAATCTAACATTCTTGCAGATTTAAAAAAAAAAAAAAACATTTGAAATGTCTGAAATCAATAGAAATTGTATTCCTTCAAATATTTACAAGGGTATTGAGTTATGAATATGCAGTTCCGCCCATTGGTATTGAATTACATACATGGAACTGCCCCTGCCTTGATACTCCCAAGGATGCTCTCACAAAAAGAGAAGTGCTTCCTGTCAGAATCGAACCTGGGCCCCCAGGATATGAAGCATACACTTTTAGTACTGAGCAACACACAGGACTCCTTCAAAGTAAGTCTCTTTACCAAAGGACAAAATTTTGTACTGGACCAGACTGAAAACATTTTGCAGTTGACAAATCAAATGTTGCTAATATGATGATTTATATCTTTGATAGGGAAGAAAACATTATGAGAAATTAAAGGAGAAAATGCTGGTTGCCAGAATTTTCTCCTTTTCCCACAATGTTTTCAAATGTGGTCTCCGTCAGGGTTGTTAAAAGTCGAGATCATGTGTTGAAAGGTCGGAGGGCTGAATAAACCCAATAGGCATTTTCCCTCTAGAGTACGACACAGATAGTTGCAATTATGTGGCTGCCCTTTATCTTTACTGTTTCAGCAAAGTGGACAGTGTAGATCAAAGATCAGACAGCATGTTTTGTGCAGTCTGATCTTGATAAACACTAGCTGCAAAGGCAACAGTTTCTGTAGTTGTGAAAGGTGCTTATACTCATAATTTTTACTATGGGCCTTTCTCAAAAAGTCCCCAGTTTTAACAATTCCCCAGGGTTCTATGTGGTTCATTGATAATGGACATGACTCGTATCCAGGAGGCCCCGAGTTCAAGCCACATTTAACCCTTTACCAGACGACAAAATTTTAGCCTTGTCTAAATTGAAAGCATTTGCAGACGACAATTTCATCTGGCTCAAATGGTGCAATTTTTCTTTGATATGGTAGGAAACATTGTGGGAAAAGGAGAAAATGCTGGTTACCAGCATTTTCTCCTTTTCCCACAATGTTTTCAAAAGGCCTCTTTACCAGGCTCGTTAAAAGTCAGCATTGTGCGGTAAAGGGTTAAAGCACTGGGTTTTTCGTGGGAGTGTCCTTGGGCAAGACACTTCAGAACCCTAGCCTAGTACTAGTGAAGCCCAGGACATAAAATGAATACATGAGCTGTCACTGTGATATGACTGAAATAATATTGAAAGTGGCATTCAACCAGTCAACCGGTCAACCCTGAAGAAGAGGGCAACAAAACCATTATAGGAAAAGGAGATGCTGGTAACCAGTATTTTCTCTTTTTCTCCACAATGTTTTGTATCCTTTCCACAACAAATTCCACCAAATAGTTCATTTTTAAATTTCCGTCTCCAAAAGCTTTCACTACGACCCCTGGCTAGGCCAATTTCTTTCCGAGGATTGATGATAGTCACTGCAACAGGATTCATTCCTCTCCCACCACTGACCATTGTTTCGACGATGATTATGTGGGAAAGCAGCCAGTGGCTTGGAAAGAAAATTGTGGGAAGTACTGGTAAAAGAGACTCTAGAAACGCATGGATAGGTGCTCTGGCCGCCGCGATATAACTGAAATAATGTTGAAAATGTCTTTAAACACCATACAATCAATCAATCAACCACAAGCTTTCAGTTTGGATAAGTCTAAAATTTTGATATTAAGTTAACTCTTTATCACACAATCCAGAGTTTTAACAACCCAAAGGAAGAAGGCCTTTTAAAAACATAGTTTGATAAGCAGAAAATGCAGGTAATCAGCATTTTGTCTTTTTCCCCCACAATGTTTTTCTACCAGTTCAAAGACAGAAATCCTAGAATTAATTTGTCTGTGCACAGATGCTTTGAATTTGGTCCAGTCAAAAAATTTTTCCATTTGGTGAAGAGTTAACACTTTAACACATGACAATATTTCAGAATGGTCCAAATTGGAAGCATTTGCAGACGACAAAGTAATTGTGACTGAACAACTTAAATTTTTCTTTGGAAGTATAGAAAACATGGTGGAAACAGCAAAAAATGCTGGTTCTCTTTTTCTCACAAGTGACTCAAATACTGAAACTTTTCTTTGGAAAGTATAGAAAACATTGTGGGCATTTTCTTCTTTTCCCACAATGTTTTCAAAAGCCTTCTTCCTTACACTTAGGGTTGTTAAAAATCGGGATTGTGTGGCAAAGAATGAAGTGAGATAAAGTTGTGTAACAGAGATAATTACATGGTAAATGATTACCTTTAATTGATATGAGAGTCTGTTCGAGATGAAAAGATAACTCTGTTCCAGACTGTGAGAATGTAGACTGGTCCAAATTGAAAGCATTTGCAGACGACAAATTCAATGTTGCGCAAATGATGGTTTTTTTTCTTTTTGATGGGAAAGAAAATATAGTGGGAAAAGGAGAAAATGCTGGTAACTCTGATACCAGAGATAACACTGTACCAGACGACAAGATTGTAGACTGGTCCAAATTCAAAGCATTTGCAGACGACAAATTCAGTTTTGTGCAGGCTATATTTTTGTGTGTGTGAATTAGGAAGAAAACATAGTGGGAAAAAGAGAAAATGCTGGTTTACCAGCATTTTCTCCTTTTCCCACAAATGTTTTTTTTAAGAGCCTTAAGCTTTCTTCTTTTGGGCGGATGGAGGTCGTGAAAAGATGAGCTTGTTTTTGGTAAAGGACTGATAAGCACTTTCACAATGCTTTCATACATGTTTATGTGATTATCCCTTATTTCACTTTACTCAGTTCTATTCTTGCTTTCGCAGACAGTGTAGATAAAGATCAGGCTGCACAGAAATTGTATTTTGATCACAGATCTACTCTGCCTGCCATTTTATGAAACACACTGAAGAAAAACGTATATATATATATTTGTATTGCAATGTCTAAGGACTTCTAACTGGTGGAAATGAATTGTCAGTGCAACAAGGGTTTATAAAATTCCTACCTACCAAAGAAGAGAGTCTGCTTGATTTTCATTACAGAAATGCCACCGGGAAATTCTTTCTTTCTTTGATCCCTTAGCCGTTCCTGTAAAATATCCAAACTCTGGAATTGTGGGTTTAACTCTTTACCATACAATCCTGACTTTTAACGCCTCTGAGAAAATCTTTTCAAAACATTGTTGGAAAAGGAGAAAATGCTGGTGACCAGCATTTTCTCTTTTTGCCACTATGTTTTCTAACTTTTCAAATATCAACTTCAATTTTTGAGTCAAGTTTATTTTGTCATATACAAAAACTTTCAAGTTGGACAAGCCTTAAAGGCCCAGTAGAGGCCAAAATATCAAAACAGGTGTCATAATACATTTAAATTCAAATCATACCATTTAAAAGTATGGAAAATATTTTGCAGATGACAGTCTGTTATTGTGTGGTCTGACCATGTGTTAATCGCTGGCAGAAAAAAAGAATTATAAAACTAGGCAAAAAGTAAACAAAAGACACAGCTACCTGGTAGGTTTTAACCTATTTTTGAAATTAATTTCTCTATCAGCGACTAACATTTGGACCGACTGTACAATGACAGATTGCCAGCTTCACAATAATTTCCATACTTTTAGATGGTATGATATAAATTTAAATGCAGTTAAACGTCTGCTTTGTTTACTTTTGACCTTTATTGTTACTTTAAATTTTGTCATTTGGTAAGTAGTTAACTTTTTGCCATGAAACAAAATTTGAGTGTTGTCCAGCCTCGAAGCAGTTGTAGATGACAAAATTAAATGGAGCTCAAATGTTGAAAACACTGTTGGAAAAGGACAGAATACTGGTAGCTAGCATTCTCCTTTTTCTGCAATGTTTTCAAAAGCCTTCTTCTTCAGGGGTGTTTCAGACACCAGCTTATTTGGTAAAGGGCCAACCCTTGTCCTTGGGCAAGATACTTCAGAGAAATTAATAGCCTAGTACAAGTGAAACTCAGGACACACATGAATAGGTGAGCTGTAGCAATGATATAACTGAAATGATACTGAATGGGGCGTAAAACACCATTGATCTTTTACCACACAATCCCTACTTTTAACAACCCGGGTAGATTCAAATTTTGAAAACTTTGTGGAGAAAAGGAGAAAATGCTGGTAACCAGCATTTTCTCCTTTTCCCACTATGTTTTCTTCCGCATAAATGATAGAAATCATTATTTTAGCACCAGTTTATTTGTCGTCTGCAAATGCTTTCAATTTGGTGCAGTCCAAGATTTTGTCTTTTGGTAAAGATGTAATCTTATCAATTGAAAATCTTTTAATTCTTTACCATATGACAAAATTTTAGCCTGGTCCAAATCGAACGTTTTGCAAATGACAAATGAAATGTTACTCCAAACTTAAAATTTGTCTTTCAAAGGGTAGGAAACATTGTGGAAAAAGAAGAAAATGCTGGTTACCAGCATTTTCTTCTTTTCCCACAATGTTTTCAAAAGCCTTCTTCCTCAGGGATGTTAAAAGTTGTGATTGTATAGTAAAGGGTTAATTTTTAGGGGGGATTGTGGGTTAGAGTCAATAGGATCTGTTATAGGATGTAGGAAAGGCAACAATAGACCTGTTGAGGATATGCATTGATGATGATATGGTTAAACGCTTCTAGTGCAAAATGGAATAAAATTTCTTGTTAGTTGATAAATAAGGATTTATACTGATATAATACTTTTGCACATTTTTAACCGACCAGAAATTCCTTTGATGTCTATCTTGAAATTATTTGTTGATACTTTTGTTAGTTTCCTGAAAAGGGAGGTAATTATTATCTCCTTTTGTAATGAGAATATAGTGGTTTTAGATTTATAAATGATAATTCTAAGAAGGAAAAAAAGGAAAAAGTGTCTTGGTTAAAGTAGTACAATATTACTAATTTTTAATCATAGCAAATTTTGTAGGATAATATTATAGAGGAAATAGCTGTTTTCCATTAGGGGTCTACTACCAAAACTCTTTACCAGATGACAAAATGTTCGACTCAACCAACACGGGGTCCAGGGTTCGATCCCTGGCTATGACCCCTGGCTGGGCCAATTTCTTTCCGAGGATTGATGATAGGATTCATTCCTCTCCCACGGCTGATCATTGTTTCGACGATGATTATGTGGGAAAGCAGCCAGTGGCTTGGAAAGAAAATTGTGGGAAGTACTGGTAAAAGAGACTCCAGAAATGCATGGATAGGTGCACTGGCCGCTGCGATATAACTGAAATAATGTTGAAAACGGCGTTAAACACCATACAATCAATCAATCAATCAATCAATCGACTCAACCAAATTCAGAGCATGATTGATTGTATGATTGTATGGTGTTTGCCTTCCTGGAGTTTCTTTTACCAGTACTTTGCACAATATTAATTCCAAGCCACTGGCTGCTTTCCCACGTAACCATTGTTGAAAAAATGGTTAGCGGTGAGAAAGGAATGAATCTTGTCGCAGTGTCTATCATCAGTCCTTGGAAAGAAATTGGCTGAGCCGGGGATCGAACCAGTGACCTCCTGTTCTCAAGTCCTGTACGGTATTGACTGAGCTACCATGGCTTGGCTGAATTGACAGCATTTGCAGACAACAAATTAATTGTAGTTCAAATGATAACTCCTGTCTTTGATAGGGTGAAAAACATTGCAGGAAAAGGAGGAAATGCTGGTTACCAGCATTTTCTCCTTTTCCAACTATGTTTTCAAAAGGCTTCTTCCTCAGGGTCGTCAAAACTCGGGATTGTAAGGTAAAGGGTTAATGACCTTGAGGAAGAATTAAGCTATTGAAAACATTGTTGGAAAAGGAGAAAATACTGGTAAAGAGCATTTTTTCCCCTTACCCACAATGCTTTCTACCTTTTCAAAGAAAACTCTGATCTATTGAATTACATTAAGTTTTTCTTCTGCAAAGTGTTTCAATTTGGACAGTTCTCAAATTTTGTCATTTGCTAAAGAGTTGAAGGTATTTGCTGCAGATTTGGTTCAAGTGGAAACTTGCACTTACAGATGTTTGAATATATTGCAAGGCTAGAAGTGCATTATGTAACTATAGTTTCTTTAAAGCAACATCTGTACTCGTTTTCAGCAACAGCATACTGATTTATAAGTTTCAGAGCCTGGCAGCTCCGTCTTTGACAAAACCCAGAGATAAAAAACAATTTTTAGAAAATATAGATGGGTGCATTTGCTGCTGCAACATAACAGTCGGTAATAGACATGCTGACATTCGCTTTGGCCTTTCACCAGATGACAAGATTTCAGCCTTATCCAAATCGAAAGCATCTGCAGATGATAAATTTTACGTTTGTTTTATTAGCTCAGGATGAGCTATTGTGATCACTCACCGTCCGTCGGCGTCCGTCGTCCATCCGTCCGTCCGTCCATCCGTTCACATTTTTTTGTTTACACTCTAGCATCTACAAATATTAACCAATCAGCACCAAACTTGGTCAAAATATATATGACCATAAGATCTCGGATGAGTTTGATTATGGGTCTAATTGGACCAGAACAACTGGAGTTATTTGCCCTTGAATTAGAAAAATTGCTATATTTGACTTTGTTTACACTCTAGCATCTACAAATATCAACCAATCAGCACCAGACTTGTTCAAAATATATATGACCATAAGATCTCAGATGAGTTCGATTATGGGTCTAATCGGACCAGAATGACTGGAGTTATTTGCCCTTGAATTAGAAAAATTGCTATATTTGACTTTGTTTACACTGTAGCATCTACAAGTATCAACCAATCAGCACCAAACTTGGTCAAAATATATATGACCATAAGATCTCGGATGAGTTCAATTATGGGTCTAAGCGGACCAGAACGACTGGAATTATTTGCCCTTGAATTAGAAAAATTGCTATATTTGACTTCGTTTACACTCTAGCATCTACAATTTTAACCAATCAGCACCAAACTTGGTTAAAATATATGTGACCATAAGATCTCGGATGAGTTCGATTATGGGTCTAATCGGACCAGAACAACTGGAGTTATTTGCCCTTGAGTTAGAAAAATTGCTATATTTGACTTTGTTTACACTGTAGCATCTACAAGTATCAACCAATCAGCACAAAACTTGGTCAAAATATATATGACCATAAGATCTCGGATGAGTTCGATAATGGGTCTAATCGGACCAGGACTACTGGAGTTATTTGCCCTTGAATTAGAAAGTTCTATAGAATAGTTCTTTGTCCGGACCATAACTTTGTCATCTCCAGTCCGATTGACTTGAAGCATTTGTGTTTGTAGCAATAACACGGAGTGCAGTGTGAAAGAACCATAACTCTACCTCGTACTGTCTATGAGTTTTTTCCCTTTGATCGTCATTTTTACAGCATTCTCTGCTTGTCCGGAATATAACTTTGTCATCTCTTGCCTGAACATCTTCAAATTTGGTATGCATGATTGTTGAAAAATTACGGAGTGCAGTGCACAAGAACCATAACTCTTCCTAGCACAGATTTAGAGTTATTTCCCCTTTGACCTTCATTTTTATAGCATTTCTTGCTTGTCCGGAGCAAAACTTTGTCATCTTAAGTAGGAATGACCTAAAATATGGTATGCTTATTTGTTGCAATATTTGGAAGTGCAGTGCACAAGAATTGTAACTCTAACTCGTGCTGTCTTTGAGTTATTTCCCTTTGATCGTCATTTTTACAGCATTTAGTGCTTGTCCGGATATAACTTTGTCATCTCAAGTCAGAACGGCTTCAAACTTGGTATGCATGTTTGTTGCAATATTACCGAGTACTATGCACAAGAACAATAACTCTACCTAGCGCGGATTTTGAGTAATTCCACTTTGATCTTCATTTTTACAATACTTCTTGCTTGTCAGGAATGGAACTTTGAATTCTCAAGTCAACTTGACTTGAGACTTGGTTAACATGTTTGTTGCATTACCTGCCCTTTGCAATTATTATACCTCCTCGACAACTGGCGGTGGGACGGGCATATCTTGCGACAATGTGCCGCTCTTGTTTCATTATCATTTGGCCTTGAACCTCAATATTTGGTATTTATCTTCATTGTAGACCTTTACTGCTTAGTACTCAGGTGAGCGATATAGGACCATCATGGTCCTCTTGTTTTTTGTAATGGAGTTTAATGCAATTTTTACAGCTTAGGTCATATCATGGCGGTCAGTGCACCTATGCATGCATTTCCTGGCTTTCTCACACCAGTTCTGACACAACTTTCTTTCCAAGTCACTGACTACTTTTCTCACATGCATCAGGGATGGAATTAAACGTTACTCATAACACAAAACTTGCCCTAGAAAGAATACATGTATTTACTCCTGACCAAAGACAAAATTTTGGACTAGACCAAATAGAGAGCATTTGTGGATAAAAAAAAAAACACTTGCAGCTCAAATGATGATTCTTGTCTTTGATGAAGTAGAAGACATTGACAGAAAAGGTGAAAATGCTGGTTGCCAGCATTTTCTCCTTTTTCCACAGTGTTGCTTATGCCATCATTTGAGCCACATTTAAATTGTCATCTGCAAGTGGTGTCAGTTTGGACACTGAGGTTGTGTGGTAAAGAGTTAACCCTTAGGCTGCTAAGCACGACTTAAGGACCTTTTGCCAACAGTGCAGATCAAGATCAGACTGCACAGAATGTGCAGTCTGATCTTGGATCTACACTATTCGATAAGGAGATATCTTTCCACCAAAAGATACCTTGGACATAGCAGAATTTTGGTTTTAATTGTTGGCTTGAAAGTTTCATTTCATTAATGTAGCAGGATAAGAATTAAAGTACTGAAGGATTGTGGGAGAGAGTATGAACAGCTGAAAATAGGATGTGCTGCGGAAATGTGAGATTGGAAGCGATGAACTGAATCGAGATTCAATTGTCATTGTGTTGCCGATATGAAACTGCTTCTCAGTTGGCTTGTTTTGTCAGTGCTTAATCTTGTACCACACAAGCCAAGCCCTGGTAGCGAAGTCGGTAACGTACAGGACTTGAAAACAGGGGTCGATGGTTCAATCCCTGGCTTGGCCTATTTCTTTCTGAGGACTGATGATACTTGTTTTCTCACCGATGACTATTTCTTCCACAGTGGTTATATGGGAAAGCAGCCAGTGGCTTGGAAAGAATATTGTGTGGAGTACTGGTAAAAGAGACTCCAGGAAAACATGGATAGGTGCCCTGGCCGCCGCAATATTACTGAAATAATGTTGAAAACAGCGTTAAACACCATAAGATCAATCAATCAATTTACCACATAGAAAAATTTTAACCGGTTTCCTGCAAAATATAAATTGTCGACGAATACACAAATATAGTTTATTAAATCTATGGAAATTTAAATAGGCTTATATGCTCGAGACTGGTGAATGGTGATAGAGTAGAAGAGAGTGTAGAGCAAGATCAGACTGCATGTATGTGCTGGCTGATCTTACTTTACACTCTTGGCAAACTTCATCAATTGTCGCAAACAGCGGAAAAAGAGTTAAGACCTCCATTTAACCCTTTACCACACAGTCCCAACTTTTAATGACCCTGTTAAAGAAGCCTTTTGAAAACATTGTGGGAAAAGGAGAAAATGCTGGTAACCAGCATTTTCTCCTTTTCCAACAATGTTTTCTTCCCTTCCAAAAACAAATTTCTGTTTTTGAGTCATATTTATTTTGTCATCTGCAAATGCTTTCAATTTTGAAAAGTACAAAAAATTTGTCATTTGGTAGAGTTAAAAGCATTTGCAAGTGACAAATTGTGTGTGTCTCAAAATGATAAGATATTGTTGAAAGAATAGAAAACATTGTGGAAAAAGGAGAAAATGCTGGTTTCCAGCATTTTCTCCTTTTCCCACAATGTTTTCAAAAGGCTTTTCCTTCAATGATGCTAAAACTCTGCATTGTGTGGCAAAGGATTAATTCTTTACCGAATGACGAAAGTGGAGACTTGTTCAAATTGAAAGCATTTGCAGACGACAGATTAAATACTGCATAATATAAAATGATGGGCTTTGTCTTTGAAAAATACGAAAGCATTGTTGGAAAAGATACCCACATTTTCTCCTTTTTAAACTGTTTTCAAAAGGGCTCTCTCTCTCTCTTTCAGGGTTGTTAAATCTTGGGATTGTGTGGTAAAGGGTTAAATTGAACAAACTATTTTTATTTTAAAAGCATTTTGGGACAATTAATGCCTCTAAGTTCACTCTTTACCACACCAGACAACAAAATTTTAGACTTAACCAAATTGAAAATTACAAATTCAATTTGGGAAGGGTAGAAAACATTGTGGGAAAAAGGAGAAAATGCTGGTTACCAGCATTTTCTCCTTTTGCCACAATGTTTTCAAAAGGCTTCTTCCTCAAGGTTGTTTAAGCTTGCTATTGTGTAGTAAAGGGTTATATGATTGGACTTGTCTTTAAAAGGGTAGAAAACATTGTTGAAAAGGAGCAAGTACTTTTGACCAGTATTTTCTTCTTTTCTCTCAAGGTTTTTAACAACTATTTCGCTCATGAGAAATCTTTTGAAAACATTGTAGGGAAAGGAGAAAATGCTGGTAACCGGCATTTTCTCCCTATCCCACAATGCATTTTTAAATCTTTCGGGAGAAAAAAATATGAGCCTTGCTCTTTGAAAAGGGGGCTTAATGCATCTGCAAAAAGTGTCGACCAAGGTCAGCGTGCAAAGTCTGTGCCGACATTCCTGGGCCAAAACTTTTTGTGATTGATAATTTTTTGCATACCGAAGGACCAGTTTACCCTCATGGACTTAATGGATCCACAGTAAGGTTATGACTTGCTTGGTATGATGCATCACGGAGATGCACTAAGCCCCCTTTTGTCAGAGCAAGCAACATTTAAGTTGTCGTCTGCATATTGCTTTCAATATGCACAAGTTTAAAAATTTGTCGTCTAGTAAAGAGTTAGTTGATCATAATGACCTGTTGATATAGGGTTTATTTGAAAAATAAATAGTCTGGAAATAAAAAGACAGCTGTCACGGCTAATTGTTGCAGCGCCAAATAAATCCAACATACCTTTTTAGTTTAAAAATTAAACCCAATTAAGTGACAAGCCCCAGTAGCTCAGTGCGTAGCGTAAGGACTTGAGAAAAAGGTGGTCCTGGTTTGATTCCCAGCTCGGCCAATTTCTTTCGAAGGACTGATGATACTGATAGTAAGTGTGACTGGATTCATTCCTCTTTCACTGCTAACCATTGTTTTGACAGTGGTTATGTTGAAAAGCCATTGGCTTGGGAAGATTATTGTGTGGAGTACTGGTAAAAAAAACTCCAGGAAAGCGTGAGTAGGTGCACTGGCCGCCGCGATATAACTGTAATAATGTTGAAAATTGGGTTTAACACCACCCAATCAATCAAGACTCAATTAAATGTGATCTCAAGGTTCTTTCGTAAGGGATGTTTTAGCAAAGTAGAGGGTGTAATCTATCAAAGATTGGATTGCATAGTTTGTGCAGCCTGATCTTGATCTGTGCTGGTCCGAAAAACAGCTATAGTTGTGAAACGCGGTTTAACTCTTTACCACACAACAAATTTTTGGACTCGATCAAATTGAAAGCATTTTGTAGATGACAATTTAGATGTGACTGAAATGATGGAATTCATCTTTGATAGAGATAAAAACATTCTGGGAAATAGAGAAAATGCTAGTTACCATCATATTCTCCTTTTCCCACAATGTGTTCAAAAGGCTTTTTTTTTCTCAGGGTTGTTAAAAATCAGGTCAAAGGTTAAATGTAAATAATTATGTGCCTATCAATATCCTTTTAACAAATGATAAAATTTTGAACTTGACCAGATTGAAAGCATTTACAGAAGACAAATGAAGCTTTAAAGATGACTTCTGCCTTTGATAGGTTTGAAAACATTGTGGGAATAAGAGAAAACTAGTTACCCAATGGGCTTGACCAAATTGAATGCATTTGCAGATGACAAATCAAATGAAGCTTTAAAAAGATGATTTCTGCCTTTGATAGAGTTGAAAAAATTGTGGGAATAAGAGCTAGTTACCCTTCTTCCTCAGGGTTGTTAAAACTGAATTGTGTGGTGACGTGTCAACCTAATGGTCAGAGGAGATGGAAGATTAGACTGCTTGTTTACTAGAGTCTGATCTTGAACTACACTTTCTCTGAAACCCCCTGGAGTTGTTTTTGTTGGACAAACATATGGACAACTTTTCCCTAACACAACGTGGTAAGAATGTCACTGTAAATTGAATCAATGTGATTGATCTATTGTGGGCGACAGTCTCACAGCTATGACGTAAGTAACTCTTTACCAGATGACAAAATTTTAGACTTGTCCAAATTGAAAGCATAAGCAGACGACAAATTAAAAACGACTGAAATAATTGGATTTTTCTTTAAAAGGGTATAAATGGATTAAAAAACATTGTTGGAAAAGGAGAAAACGCTGGATACAATGTATTAACGGAACGTGATAACCATGGCCCTTGTTTACAGTAATTCAGAGCATTCTATTCTAATGAAAATGTACATTAAAAAAGGCTTAAAATTTTTACAAGCTGTAGATTATACTAAGCGAGCAGTGGTGTAATGGAAAGATCCCTGCCTCTCAATCCGGCTATTGTGGTTCGAGCCGTTAAAGCTACCTTTTTCAGGAAGAAAGTTATATATTTTTATCGGTTTTCTCCTTTCTTTTCTTTTCCTTGTTTGATTGTCTTTTTGTGTGTTTTTCCCCCCCCTTTTTCCTGTCTTCTTCCCTTTTTTTAGATGTGTATATCTTTTTGTCATTGATATTCTTTTGTTATTATTGCATCTTATTCTAATTCATTTTATTTATTTTTTCTTGTTTTAAAACACATTTCTGTTTGATTGATACAACAATACAATGATAAGTGCACAACTCTCATACCGTTCACCAGCAGTATCCGTATCTCTTCATTTTCACTGGCCGTATCGGTACCCCAAGCCTATTAACATTCCGTATCTGTTGCTTCCTCGTCGCTGAGCGCAATTATTCACTGCTCAAATGCTTCTTGAACTGCAATGTCTGATTTAAAAAAAAATATTTATTCTACCAAGACCGCAAGTCTGCAGTAACTTTTCCACTCGGATTGCTTTAGTTCTCAATCCGTTTTTTTCCACTAATGCTCCAAATTAAATCCTGGTCCAGTTGAGCTTCCAAGATGGTTAAGTTCCCAACTGTAGGGAAAAGTGAGTAGACATTTTTCTACTGTCAAAGCCCTGAAACAGGAAGAAAACTGGTAGTCAGAAATTTGTGGCTATAGTCATCTTAGAAGTCTAAAACACTAAGCTATTTCTAGCATCAATTTCTTTGCAAGAAATGTCTTGGTTCATTTTTCCCAAATTTCACAAGGATCATCATGCAATCTTGTGTGATGTCAATTAAATATGAATGAGACTACTAATTATAAGTACAAATTCACTATGATATAAAAAAAATAATGTAACCATTGACTTACCTTAAAAAACAAAATGCTTGATTAAAAAGAAAAAAAAGTTTTTCTGTGACTCGAACTCGATCCGCACGGGTGGTAGCAGAGTCACTATGACCACTGTATCACAGCGCTATGTGCTCGTTGGACTTGAAAATTACCAATAAGTAACTGCTTCGTCCCTGGTATTCCCTATTTGAATGTTTTGAACTGATCCAGTGTTTGTAAACAAAGGCCACAATTATCACGTTTTGTTAGTACCAGCTTTTTTCTCCTTTGCTACCAATGTTTTTAGAATCATTCCTCAATTGGGGGAGTTAAACCATAGGATTATTCGGTACAGTGCTAAGTAGTGCCAAATGGCTGAGTTTGGGTTTCTGATTGATTTTCCAATTTGTTCAATTTCGTTACTTGTCAACAGGCTCTGAGGCACTTCAAGCCATTCATTGATCAACACTTTTCTCTTTTGAATTTTCTCTCTGTTATTATGTAGCAGACGACTTATTAGAATGTTGTCCCGTCGTGGTTCTTAGAGGAATAGATCCATTGTTAGGCTTCAAACTTGATGGAATATGTTTTAGCGGTGTGAATAATATGTTTAGAGGTAATTTGTATGCTTGTGGTATTTGGTTTTTTTTTAGGAAAATTCTCTTTTTTGTGATAGGATGTTTTTGTCATATTATTACAACTCCAAGATCTTTTTATTTGGTGGAGGTACAACTTTATTTTATGTTGTTTGTCAGCCTTTTACGAAGTGGTCTCATGCAGAAGAACGCTTTTAAAAACATAGTGAGAAAAGAAGAAAATGCTGGTTACCAGCATTTTCTCCTTTTTCCACAATGTTTTCTTTCCTATTCCTTTTTACTCTTTCAAAAGCCTTTTTCCTCAGGGTTGTTAAAACAGAAGCATGGTTGTTTTGTAAGGGATTAAGCTAATGTCAATATTGAAAGCAGACAACAAATTTTGTGTGGCTCAAATGAAGAAATTCATCTCTTTACCAGCCCCGCCCGGGTGGCTCAGTGGTGAGCGTGTCGGACTCATGACCTGGTGGTTGTGAGTTCAATACCCGGATGAGGTGAACTTTCTTTCCGGCGTATTTTCGCCTCTCACCTCTGCTGAAGCATGTGAGAAAAGTAGTCGGTGGCTTTGGAAAGAAAGTTGCGTTAGTACTGGTGTGAGAAAGCCAGGAAACACATGTGCGTCACCGACTGCCATGATATAACCTTAGCTGTTAAAGTGGCGTTAAACCCCAATACAACCAACCGTCATCTCTTTACCAAACAATCCCAGATTTAACAATCTTGGGGAAAAAACCTTTTGAAAACATTGTGGGAAAACCAAACAATCCCTGGTTTTTACAACCCAGAGGAAGAAGCCTTCTGAAAACATTGTGGGAAATTACCCACAATAAAACTTTTCCCACAATGTTTTCTACTCTTCTAAAGTCAAGTTTCAAATTTTGAGTCACGTTTATTTTGTGGTCTGCAAAGGCTTTCAATTTGGAAAAGTCTAAAATTTTGTCATTTAGTAAAAAGAGTTAAATGATAAATTTTGTCTTTTATAGGGTAGAAAAGATGGTTACCAGCATCTTCTCCTATTCTCACTGTGTTTTCAAAATGCTGCTTTCTCAGGGTCCTCAAAACTTGGGATTGTGTGACAAAGGGTAAAGACTAAAAAAGGTTCATCTATTATTTATCATTTTTTTCCAATAAATTAATTTCTCCCAACTAAACAGTCAAAATCTTTTGTGTTACTGAAAATGAAAGTAAATAAAATGGGTATTAACCCTTTTCAAAACAGTCCCACATTTTATGGGCCATGAGATAGAAGACTATTGAAAACATTGTGAGAAAAGGAGATTGCCTTTTTCTTTCAGTGTTTTCTACCCTTTAATTCTGTACCAAAATTAATGACAAAAAGTTTGGTCAAGTCAAAATTAAAAGGATTTGCGGAGGACAAATTAAGCGTGGCCAACATGCCTAGATTCGTCTTGGATAGGGTTGAAAACATTGTGAAAAAAAAAAAATGCTGTTTACCAGCTTTTCCTCCTTTTCCCACAATGCTTTCAAAAGGTTTTTTTTCCCCTGGGTTGTTAAAACCAGGGACTGTTTGGTATAGGGTAAAGAGATGAGTTTCCTCATTTGAGCCACAAAAAATTTGTTGTCTGCAAATGCTTTCAATTTGGACAAATTTAACCCTTTACCAAACACTCCATTGTGTTTTAACGACCCTAAGGAAAAAGGCTTTTGAAAGAGTAGACAGTGTGAGGATTATGGACAAAGGAGAAAATGGTTGCTTCTTTTCTAGCAATGTTTTTCACCCTTTACCTCACGACACAATGTTTGACAAGTCCAAATTGAAAGGATTTGCAGACCAAAAAGTAAGCATGGCTCAAATGGTTGGATTTGTCTTGGATAGGTTTGAAAACATTGTGGGAAAAGGAGAAAATGCTGGTAACCAGCATTTTCTCCTTTTCCCACAATGTTTTATAGACTATGTGATTCAAATTCCATCATTTGTGCCATATAAACTTTGTTGTCTGCCAGTGCTTTCAAATTGGACCTGTCTAAAATATTGTTGCCCGCCCGGGTGGCTCAGTGGTGAGCGTGTCGGACTCATGACCTGGTGGTTGTGAGTTCGATACCCGGTTGAGGCGAACTTTCTTTCCGGCGTATTTTCGCCTCTCACCTCTGCTGAAGCATGTGAGAAAAGTAGTCGGTGGCTTTGGAAAGAAAGTTGCGTTAGTACTGGTGTGAGAAAGCCAGGAAACACATGTGCGTCACCGACCGCCATGATATGACCTTAGCTGTTAAAGTGGCGTTAAACCCCAATACAACCAATACAACCAACTAAAATATTGTTGTTTTGGAAAGAGTTAAGGCATATTTAAATCATTGTTTGCAAATGCTTTCAATTTGAACAAGTCTACATTTCAGTCATGTGGAAAAGAATTAACTCTTCACCATACCGCAAAATACTAAAATGGTCCAAATTGTTGTCAGTTAACAAATTGACAAATTTAACATGACTCAAATAATGAGATTTGTCTTTGACTGGACAGAAAACATTACTGGAAAAGGAGAAAATGCTGGTTACAAGCATTTTTTTCCCCTTTTCCCTCAATGTTTCAAAGGCCTTTCTTCCTCAGGATTTTTAAAACATGGTATTGTTTGATATACCATACTGTCCCTTATAAATGTTCCCCTTATAATTAAGACTTCCCCATCTTTTTTCTAACTGAAAATGGGCTTACGAGGTGGCACATCCATCATCAAAACAGTTGAAATAAATCAGTTGGAACCACTTATGGAATTGACATGATCCTAATTACTTAAAAAATCGACGTCACACCAGACTATCTGAATATATGTACACTTCCAATAAAATTTTAAACTTCCAGTAAGATAAAGTGTGTTAACTAACATGGAAAAACTTTAAGAAAGTGAAAGTACCGAGGACAGTGTCACATATTAATCATGAATGTAATTTAAATTCCAAAGTAATTGTCCTCGGAAAATTCTATGTCATTTTACCTCTATTAATCTTTCTTCCCCCCCCCCCTTTTAAAAAAATGTGATGGGGGGGCGTTAAAAAGAGACAATATGGTAGGGTTAGAGTCTTTGAACCCAGATGACTATTTTCCATGTGGAATTAAACTGACTATTGTTTTCATCAAAAACTTTTGATTACTTTGTACTGCCAGAATTTGATCTTTGAAGTGGCAAAAATTGAATTCCACAGAGCCTGTAGCTCAGATGAGAACATGCAATGGTTAACTTTGTACCAAAGTACAAAATTTTAGACATGTCCAAATTGAAAGCTTTTGCAGACAACAACATGTGACTCAAAAAACTAAAATTTGTTCTTGGAGGGGTGGAAAACATTGTGGTAAAAGGAGAAAATGCTGGTTATCAGCATTTTCTCCCTTTTCCCACAATGTTTTCCAAAGCCTTTTTCTTCAGGGTTGTTAAAACTTTGGATTGTGTGGTAAAAGGTCATTAAACCGGACTTTTATCCTATTTTTTTTTCAGGGAAAAATGTTGATATTTTCCAAAAAGAAAATTCATAAGGGTGTGACTGTCTACTTTTAAAAGGAGAAAAACAAAAACAAAAATGCTGGCCAAAACAGCTTCCTCTGGGACTTGAACTAGCTAGCAAAACCACCCTTATGATTGCAGTACTTTGATCTGTTTTACAGATTGAGGAACTCTTGTTTCATTTATTTATTGTTGCAGCCGGTTGCCCATATGGAAAGACATCCCTAGAATGCTGTTAGTTATGTTAAAGTTACTAAACTACTTGTTGTAAGCTAAATATAACCTATTTTGTCGATATTTAATCAAACTATAGTCATTCTTGTGGCTTCATGACAAATATTACTCCTGGTGGTTGCGAGATTGCATAGATTATGACGGATGGAAAATGCAATTTTGGAATTTTCTCCTTTTTCAGCAATGTTTTCCACAGTCTTTTTCTGTTGGGTCGTTAGATTCGGAGTTATTTACGTAGAGTTAACTCTTCAAAACCAAATTGACCCCTTTTGTTTGTGAAAAAAAAAACTCATTTCAGCTTCACTCAAGTTGTCGTCTTCAAATGCTTTCAATTTGGTCAAGTATAAAATGCTGTCGCTTGCTGAAGAGTTAATGTTGGGCCATAACTTTTTACCTACCACAAAAAATTTCTAGACTAGTCCGAATTGAAAGCCTTAACCCTTTACCACACAATGACGACTTTTAACGACCCTAAGGAACACGCCTTTTGAAAACATTGTGGGAAAAGGAGAAAATGCTGGTAACCAGCATTTTCTCCTTTTCCCACAGTGTTTTCTATCCTATCAGGGACAAATTTTGTCATTTGGGCCACTATGAAATTGTCATCTGAAAATGCTTTCAATGTAGATAGGTCCAACATTTTGCCATGTGGTAAAGGGTTAACAGACGACATTAAAATTGTTTCAAGAAATGGTATTTGTTTTTGAATGGGTAGAAAACATTGTGGAAAAAGGAGAAAATGCTTGTTTGAAAAGTCCTCTACCTCAGGGTTGTTAGTAGTGGGGTTTGTGAAGTAAAGGGCTAACCTTTCCCTTCTTACAGGCAAGGTTTTGACACAAATGACCCCAGATACCAATTGAAAAGTAAAACAGAGAAATTTCTTGAGGGGTTCCGCATTGGTGAAGCTGCTGGGTTTGGAGACTGGAGGTCCCAGGATTGATTCTCACTTGAGGTCCTGGGCTTTCTTTTTTTGTGTGAGAGTGTCCTTTTGCAAGACACTTCAGAGTCCCAGCCTTGTATGAGTGAAAGTCAGGAATGTCCATAACTGAGCTGCTACAGTTATATGACTGAAAACTTGTTGAAAGCAGAATAAAATACATAAATTGAAACAAACAAGCAAATCCCGAATGGTGTGTGATTTCTTCACAATGTATCGCCTGAACTCTTTCTAGTTAAATCATTATCATCGATGTCTGATTTTTTTCTATACTTGAATATTCTTTCTCATGGAAATACTGGAATACAGCAGCTGCACTTTTGAGGGGGGGGGGGGGGGGGGGGTCCTTAATGGTTAACTCTTACCAAACAACAAAAATTCAAAGTCATCCAATTTGAACGCATTTGCAGACGGAAAATTCCTTGCAGTGCAAACCACAGGATGTTTCTATGATATGGCAGAAAACATTGTGGGAAAAGAAGAAAATGCTGGTTACCAGCATTTTCTTCTTTCCCCACGATGTTTTCAAAAGCCTTCTATCTCAGGGTCATTAAAACTCAGGATTGTGTGGTAAAGGGTTAACTATTTCCCATACAATATTGTGTCTAATTGATTTTATGGTGTTTAACGCCATTTTCAACATTATTTCAGTTATATTGCGGCGGCCAGTGCACCTATCCATGCTTTCCTGGAGTTTCTGTTACCAGTACTTAGCACAGTATTCTTTCCAAGCCACTGGCTACTTTCCCTCATAGCTATTGTTGAAACAATGACCAGCGGTGAGAGAGGAATGAATCCTGTCGCAATGACTATTATCAGACATCAGAAAGAAAGTGGTCGAGCCGGGGATCAAACCCTCGACCTCCTGTTCTCAAGTCCTGTATGCTACCAACAGAGCTATCGGGGCTCGGAATATTGTGTCTAAAAGACCCGTAGAAAGAACCTTTGGAAGTCATTGTGGGTTAAAGAGGAAATACTGCTAACCAGCATTTTCTCCTTTTCTTACAATATTTCCTACCCTTTCACAGGAAAATCCATCATTGGATTGTTTATTTTTATGTTGTTAAACACCATTTTCAACATTATTTCTGTTATATTGCGGCAGCTGCCAGTGCACTGTATGCAAATTATTAAGGCTTACAATTTAG
Organism: Hippopus hippopus; assembly: GCA_946811185.2. Classification (NCBI taxonomy): domain Eukaryota; kingdom Metazoa; phylum Mollusca; class Bivalvia; order Cardiida; family Cardiidae; genus Hippopus; species Hippopus hippopus. The sequence goes on from OX328109.1 coordinate 4,537,015, forward strand.
ACATTTGTCTAAAAAAATTTTGTCTCATAAGGAATAAATCACATTTTTACCTCACGTCAGTAAACAGCTTTGAAGCTGTGAAAGGGACAGGAGCATTTTGCCGTGGGAGGGAAAGGAGTATTTGCTTGTAAACAAAATTACAGTTATGACGAATTGTCTTCTTTATTTGACATTCATGACAAATAACTGTTATCAACATTGAGCCGTCAACCAGTTGTATTTCTATTTCGACATATTATATTTAACCCTTTACAGCACAATGACGACTTTCAACGATCCTGGTAAAGAAGCCTTTTGAAAACATTGTGAGAAAAGGAAACAATGCTGGTAACCAGCATTATCTCCTTTTCCCAAAAGACAGAGATTTTCATATTATCAACTTTTAATTTGTTGTCTGCAATTGCTTTGAATTTGGACAAGTCTGGTATATGTCAACTCTTTACCAAACAACAATATTTAAAACTGGTCCAGATTCAAAGCATTTGCAGATGACAAAATGAACATGACTCAAAAGATGAAATTTGTGTAGGGAAGGGTATAAAACATTGTGGGAAAAGGAGAAAATGCTGGTTACCGGCATTTTCTCCTTTTCCCACAATGTTTTCAAAAGGCTTTTTCTTAAGGGTCGTTAAAACTCGGGATTGTGTGGTACAGTGTTAAGACAGGTATTGTAAAGAGCCGGGCGATTTCAGAAATTGCTCTGAATGAGTGACTTGTCCATATGCAGCAATACTTTAATGACCCTTTCTGTTTCTAACTCAAGATTATTTAAACATTTGAGTAGTACTATGGTGAAAGGGTTTTAATGCAAGTCATCACATAATTACGGACCAATGAAACCTGTTTTGTCTAAAAACCGACTGAATCATGAAGTAGATTGATCCCAGGACATGCAGTAAATTTACTCGTAGCAAAGTTTTGCAATTCATGTCAGCCTGAGAGGACTGCACAGGCTGACATGGGTCGATACTTTTTGCAGATGCATGAAACCCCTTTTTCACAGAGCATGGACCATTTATATCTAGTGTTCTTCTTGACATTGATGAGGAAAAGTCTGTATACATTCTGTAACATGGAGACTCTTTAGCCTAATGAGTTATTCTTTACCAGTCGACGAAATTTAAGACTTTGTCCAAATTTAAAGCGCTTATAGACAACAAAATGTGTCTCAAATGATGGGGTGCAAACAACAAACTAACTGTGAATCAAACAATGGGGTGACAGTATAAACGACACACTAAATGCACTCAAATATTGGTAAGGGCATGGCACCCTCTATCCACAAAACACACATGTGTATGAAAAAACTCTTGTGACCAAAGTTGTAAATCACGATATCATATACATGTAGTGGTTTTTTCCTAGATCTGCATGCCTTTTCAAATTGAATACATGTAGATGGGTAAAATTGATGCACTGATGACAAGGGATTTCCTCAATGCTTTACAAGAAATGGTGATGTTTCAGCTCCCTTCCCCATCGGCACTTTGTGCCCGTGTCTGCGCATGTCATATTCTTCGAAGATTCAACCTGTATGCTATGACGCATCCCCCATCCCCAAATACTTGGGAAAAGTAGGGCTTATACCGAAGCTATTAGCCTATTACCGAAGCATGTAGGGGCTGTTTTAATAAATGGCCGATGCATAGGTTACATGCTAGCCGATCACGGCTGAATGAATCGCACCAGGTCGCGTTTTATTGAGTAAACATTTATTTCATTTTGAAATTCAAAGTAACGGTTGTTTTGAAAAGTAGTCCGGTTCTGTACCCAGGATGCCCAAATTAGATAGATATGTATTTGTAGAATGCCATCTAGCGGAAGATAATGCTTTGTGCCTCACTGTGCGTATTTAAATATTTTAACCCTGGCTTACAGTGTAAACAACAAATTAAATGTGACTCAAATGATGTGATTTGTTATTCAGTTGTCAATTTTTATGTAAGAAAACAATGACATTTAATATGGAGTATGAAGTATTATAAGTGGTCTAACTACACTAATGATCTTATACTTCATATTTTGTGGAAAACCTACTTGACATAACTGCATTTATATTTCTTTAACCCTTTACCAAACAGTCTGGAGTTTTAACAACCCTGAAGAAGAAAACTTTTGAAAACATTGTGGAAAAAGGAGAAAATGCTGTGCATTTATGTTTCTTAACACTTTACCATACAATCCCAAGTTTTATTGACTAAAGTAGAAGAATACTTTTGAAAACATGGTGGGAAAAGGAAAAAATGCTGGAAACCAGCGTTTTTTCCTGTTCCCACTATGTTTTCTACCTGCCCCTTCAATTTTTGAATCACTTTTATTTTGTTGTCTGCAAATGCTTTAAATCTGGACTAGTCTAAAAATTCTGTGGTTCAGTAAAGCTTTAACCCTTTACCTAACCATACTGACTTTTGAAATAATGAATGGCCCATTAGCTCAGTTGGTAGAGTCACTGTTATGGTTTTGAAGGTTGTGGCTTTGAGTCCCCTCCGAGCCCCTGTAGCTCATTCGGTAGCGTACAGAACTTGAGAACAGGGGTTCGCTGGTTCAATCCCCATTTTCAATCTTGGCCATTTTCTCTACCAGGATTGATGATAGTCATTGGGATAGGACTCATTCCTCAAATCCACCGCTTACCATTTTTTCCAGGATGGTTATGTGCGAAAGCGGCCAGTGGCTTGGAAAGAATATTTTATGGGGTACTGGTAAAAGAAATTCCAGGAAAGCATAAATAGGTGCACTTGCTGCCGCTATATAAATGTTTAACACCTCACAATCAGTCAATCAACATTGAGTCCTATCTAAGACATACCCTTTAGGTCTTTACCAAACCACAAAAGTTCACACTCGTCCAAATTCAAAGAATTTGCAGACGACAAATTAAACATTGCTCAAAGTGGGATTTGTCTTTCAAAGGGTAGAAAACATTGTTGGTAAAGAAGAAAATGCTGGTTACCAGCATTTTCTTCTTTTCTCACAGTGTTTTCAAAAGCCCTTTTGGCTCATCAGAGTCATTAAAGCTGAGGATTTTGCAGTAAAGGGTTTAAGCAGACCGGTTAACCCTTATCCTGCTAAATAGGTCAAATGAAATTTTGAAGCCCATGGTATAAACCCAAATTTTGCTATTTCAAAGGTTTTTTTTTTTGAGAAAAATATCTCCTTATTGGACAGTGCAGATGCAAGATCAGACTGCAAGTTCTGTGCAGTGTGATCTTGATTTACGCTGTAAGCAAAAGGTCTTAGCAGCTAAAGGGTTACATAAGCATACCGTGATGAAAAAGATGAAAATTAGAAAACTGAAAATTAGAAAACTTGCGCTTTGGGAGGCGTGTTTAAAATGTTTTTGATCTCTGTAATCTTTTATCTAGTAATTCAACACTTAGACTGCCAGGAAACTGCATAGATTGTATTCAGTCGCCGGAAAAAAGTCAGATATTTTCAGCTTGTTTTTTCCAGGTAAAAATATCAGGAAATTCTGGAGACTGTAGACCTCTTTACTAAAAATTCTGGGTCTTTATTCACCAACCATTCTAAGACTTTCTTAGTCTTATTCTAAATTTAGAAAGTAGAACATTTTCTGATTGACTAAATTGTTAGTATTACCTTGAAATTTAGGAAATTCTTGAGAGTTACACTTTGTTTCTATGGTGCTTAATGCTGTTTTCAACATTATTTCAGTCATTTATTCTGAAAATCTGCTAGTACCTTCAGAGGCTACGTAGACCATTAAGGAAATACTAGTGTACCACTGAAATGTTTTATTTTCTTCCTTTGTCTTTCTTCTGTACCAGGTCCTGTTGTTTCCTAGCTATGGCCGTTCTTTATTCATTGATGAACCATTTAAAAATGGAAGTTTGATTAGATTTTATAATAATCTGAATAGCTAATAATAATCTGAATAGCCCCATTTTACTCTATTCCAAAAGACTAAGACTTGTGCTTATTGAAAGTATTTGCTGACAATATTGAGGTGACTGAAAAATTGAATTTATGTTTTGAAGGGTAGAAACCAGAAAACATTGTGTGATATGGAGTAAATGCTGGTTACCTGCATTTTCTCCTTTTCCAACAATGTTTTCAGAAATTCACTTCTTCAGGGTGGTTAAAAGTCAATAATGTGTGGTACAGAGGTCCTTGATTTTGATCCTCACCCACGCATTTGGTTTGTTTATTGCTTGATTGTCCTTTGGCAAGGCACTTAAAATCCCTAGCCTAGTACTGTTACAACTCAGCGGACAAATAAGTGAACTGCCACCATGAGAAGACTGAGATAGTATTGAAATCGGTGCAAACATCATGGAATAAACGAACTCAAATCATGCATTATCGTTAGTATAATAAAAGTAAATCCCTGCAGAATAATCTTGGTTGGAAGGCTTTTAGCAAAATCACTGGAACAATGCAATGGTAGTGATGCAGCAAAAATTACTTAACCCTCTGCCATACAATCCTATGTTATAGCCACCCAGAAGACAAAAACTTTTGAAAACATTGTGGGAAAAGGAGAAAATGCTGGTAACCAGCATTTTCTCCTTTTCCTACAATGTTTTCTATTCTCTCATAGAAGTACCTTGATTTGAGCTACATTTTGAAATGTTGTCTACATATTATGTGTCCATTGTGAACAGATTTAAGATTTTGACTGAAATCTGTCCCCTCTGGAACAGCCTGTACATAACTTTTATTTTATTACCCAAGCTTGATAGAGTAGTTGGTAGTGTTAATGACTTGACCCCAAGGGGTCGTTGTTAACCCCAGCTGGCCCGTTTTTTTTCCCAAGGATTAATGATGAATTCTGTCATTTCCATGGGATTGATTCTCGCTAACGATGATTATTTAAGAAAGCAGCCATTGGCTTGAGAAGAATATTGTATACCAGTGTAAGAAACCCCAGGAAAGCATGGATAGGTGTACTGGCCGTGGTGATTTGACTGAGATGTTGCACAAACAAACAAATGAAATTTTTTATTATCTCCATGATTTGTGCAGTCCTGTAACAGACAGTTTTTGAAAACATTGTGGAAAAAGGAGAGGTAGCAAATCCACCTCTTCCATAATTCATGTCATATGTAATCATCTATGAAACCCTAATTTGTTTGTTAATTCTTTATTAGCTCGGCTGTTTTTGAGGAACATCAAGGTTTTTGTGGTGTCATCATCTTCTGTTTTGTGTGCAAAAACTTTGACATTGTCAAAAACTTTGACATTTTATAATATCTCTATCATTACTGAAAATATTTACTCGAAACTTGGACAAGTTGTTCACTATCAAAAGGGGAACCCATACAACAGGGGCAGGTAGCCATTAAATTATTTTTGACACAGTTATGTCCCTTTTTCAACTTTGAATTCTCACTCAAAATCAAGCAACTGCAGTCGAGCATTGGCATCAGCATGTGGTGTTCTTGCTGTATATGACACAGGTCCTGCATGTGTTAGTACTAAAGTGTAGGACTTGTAATCTTGAGGCCCGGGGTTCAATATGAGCCTCACTGAAAGCACTGGTTCTTTTGTTTGAGTGTCCTTGGGCAAGACACTTCAGAACACTAGCCTGGTACTAGTGAAACAGGGGACATACATTAATATGTGAGCTGTAGCCATGATTTGACAAGAAGTTGTTGAAAGTCGCGTAAAACACTGTTCTTTGATTTTACAAGTTATCTTCAAGGTGGTCGGCTGTGGTGAATGTAGCCTCTGACCTATAAAAATAATAATGGTTACCAGCATGTTCTCCGTTTTCCAAAATGACTTCAGAAGCCTTCTATCTAAAGATTGTTTGCTGAAAAGCTGAAGTATAACCACTTTTCAGGCCAAAATAAGACTCACCACAGATAATTAACACTTTTCCACACAATCCTGTGTTCTGATGACCCTTGGGAATAAAGCTTTTGAAAATATTGTGGGAAAAGGAGAAAATGTGGATACCAGCATTTTCTCCTTTTCCCACAATGTTTTCTACCCCATCAAAGTAAAACACCATCGATGGAGCCAAATTTAATTTGTTGTCTGCAAATGCTTGCCGTTTGGTCAAGCCTTAAATTTCGTCGTCTGGTAAGGAAATTAAGATTGGACCATACAGTAAGATTTAAAAGGTAAGAGAGTACCTTTTACTTTGTATCAAATGGAAAACATCGTTGTAAAAGTAGTGATTGCTTGAAACAAACAATCATTCACCACAATATTGTCATAAAAGCTGTCAGCTTGCACTGAAAAGTCATGTATCATTTTGTTTTTGTGATTGGTTCATTTCTTTGCTGCCAAAATTGGGACAGGGTCTAGTTTAATATACATTGTACATGTACAACCGGAAAGCAGTGTATTTTGTATACATACATAGTTGTTGGACCTACTTTTAAGCTGAGTGGAGCACTTTATTTGTACTTGATACTTCTTTGAGTTTGGTTGTAATTTTTGTTTCTTGGAAAAGGTAAGATTTCAAAAAGCTGAAATTAACATGTCTTATAGTATTGAAATAACTCTTTACCAGACGACAAAATTTTGGACTCTTTCATATTGGAAGCATTTGCAGACAACAAATTAGTTGTCACTTGATTAAAAAATTTGAATGTAATAGGGTAGAAAAGATTGTTGCAAGAGCAGAAAATGCTTGGGACCAGCCTTTTCTCCTTTGCCCACAATTTTTTTGGGAGCATCATTTCTCAGGGTTGTGAAAACAGGCAATTGCTTGGCAAAGGTATAGCAGACAGTTTAGATTAAGAGAATGCTCAAAGCATGATGTCAGTTCTTGGATGTACACTGTTTTATTATTTTTGAAACAGTTAAGCCAAAACATCTGTAAAATTATTATATCTAGATTATATATGGAACCCTTTACCACACAATCCTGTGGTTTAACAACCCCAATGGAGAAGGCTTTTACCCTTTTTCCACAATGTTTGCTACCCTTCCAAAAACAAACATCAATTTTAGAGTCACACTTTGGGGGAAAAAAATCAGGGTTTTATCTTTTTTCCACCCTTTTTTAATGCCTTCTTCCTCCGGGCTGTAAGGTCAAGGAATCTTGTAGTAAAGAGTAAACACCTTACAGCACAGTCAAATGTTTTAACAAGTACAGAGTCTTGAAAACATTGTGAGAAAGGAGAAAATGCTGGTAACAAGCATTTTTTCCCTTTCTTCACAATGGTTTTCTTTCCCTTCCAAAGGCAAATTTTATCATTTGGGGCATATGTATTTGGTTGTAACTGCAAATGCTTTCAATTTAGAGTATGGAATATTTTTTGGCTGTGTGGTAAAGGGTTGAACTAAATTAAAACAGTAGGCTTTATATGTTTCATGCAGGTAAAAAAAGTTAAAGAAATGAGCAGAAGATAAAAAATCATGATAGTAGAACATTCTACAGTAATTAATATTTTGTAACCATGGAAACCGAGTAATACTTCAAATGCCAATTAGAAGATTTTTTTGTAGATGATGTAGACTGAGATTAGACTGCAAAGAAAATGCACTCTGATCTTAGATCTACACAGGCTAGTATTTTGTGAGATGTGTTGCTGTAGCCAGCATTTTGTTCTTTTCCCACAGTGATTTCATCTTTTTCCCAATGGGTACTTTGATAATCATCATCATCATCAACTTCATCATCACTGCCACCACCCACTTCAGCAAAAACAACAGCAGCAGCAAAAACACCACCAACAACTTTTTCTTTTTCTTCTTCTTCTCCTCTTCCTCCTTCTTCTTCTTTCTCTTCAACCCTTTACCACACAATGTCACTTTTTAACTTCCCTGAGAAAGAAGCCCTTTGAAAAAATTGTAGGAAAAGGTGAAAATGCTGGAAATAAGCTCTTTTTCCTCTTCCCAAAGATGTTGTCTTTCCTTTCCAAAGTAAAATTTCAAATTTTGAGTCACTCTTATTTTGTTGTCTGCAAGTGTTTTCAATTTGGACAAGGCTAAAATTTTGTCATCTGGTAACCAGAGTTAATTTTAACACCAAAGGACATGATTTTGCCTGGGCAAAATTAAAAGCATTTGCAGACGACATACCTGTGTTCAGCTCGAAGGATTTTATTTGTCTTAAAAGGTAAGAAAACATTGTGGAAAAAGAAGAAAATGCTGGTTACCAGCATTTTCTTCTTTGCCCACTATGTTTTGAAGGGCCTATTTTTCTTCAGGGTCTTTAAAACTCGGGATTGTATGTTAAAGAGTTTATATTTTACCTATACCTTTGCAGTAGAAAACGCTGATTATCCCAAGCTGTAACAACAAAAAAAAGGGCTCTCGGATAATGATCATGGACTTGCCAGCCAGATGACACCAGTACGATATTTGGAGACAGGTTTTTTGTAGACATATATAAGAAGAATGTTGCTATTTGATTGGACAATAAGTAATTACTCTTTCGAGAGGAGATTGGATATGAGAGAGCTCGTTTAAATACAAGGTAAGGTTTTGATATTATTTCTTTCAGAATGGATTTATATATTTCCTTTTAACTCTGAACCAAGTGACAAAAATTTTAGACTTTACCAAACTGAAGGCAGAGCTCCGCAGATAAAATATATTCAGTGTTGTTCAAAATGTGATTTCTGTCATTGAAATGGTAGAAAACATTACAGGAAAGGGAGAAAATGCTAGTTACCAGTAATTTCTCCTTTGTGGTCCTGCATGGCTTAGTGATAAAGTGTAGAACTCATGATCTGGAAGCCCCGTGTTTTGGCCTCACTGGATCCACTGGGAGTGTCCTTTGGCAAGACACTTCAGAGCCTTAGCCTAGCATTGGTGAAACCCAGGAAATACATGAATGTGTGAACTGTTAAAAGCAGCTTAAAACTCCATTTGATCAATCATTAACATCCTTGAGAGAGGAAGGCCTTGGAAAACATTGTGGGAAAAGGAGAAAATCATCAAAATGCTTTTAACCAGCATTTTCTCTTTTCCAACAATGTTTTCTACCCTTCCAAAATTAAATTTCAGTTTTTAAGTCACATTTATTTTGTTGTCTGCAGATGGTTTCAATTTGAACTGATCTCAAATTTTGTCATTTGGTAAAGAGTTAATTTTAATTTATGTACCAGACGACAAAATTTTACACTTGACCAAACTGAAAGCAGATGTCTTCGTGTAAAAATTTTGACATTTTATAATATCTCTGTCGTTACCGAAGATATTTACTTTAAACTTGCACAATGTGTTAGCTATCAAAAGGAAAAGCCATACAACAGGAGCAGATGACCACTAAAGTATTTTTGACACAGTTTTGTCCCTTTTTCAACTTAGAATTTTCTTTGAAAATCAAGCAACTGCATCCAAGTGTAAGCACCCACATGCAATTTGCTCTTATCTATATTTACAGAATTTTTCAGCTAATTGATTTACAGTTGCTCAAAGGTTGGAATTTGTATTTGAAGGGGTAGAAAACATTGTGGAAAAAGAAAGAAATGCTTGTTAAGGGAACTAGCATTTTCATCTTTCCATATGATTGTTAGGAGAGCCTTTTTCCTTCACTCTTTACCAATTGACAGAATTTTTGATACATCGATCCAAATTGAAAGAAATAGTAGACAACAAATGTGGCTTATACAGGGTGTCCGGAAAGTAAGGTAACACTTTCGTACATTTATATTTTGGCTTAAAATATAAGATAAAGAGATAAAAATATATATACACGTAAATGAAACGTGTAAGTTTTTTGTGTTATCATTTAATTTAATTCAATTTTCATTACATTTTGCACTTTTATACAGATTTTAATTTAAAGGTGCTTGTTTGGTCATTGGCGTCATTTTAATAATTAATGACATTTTCAATGTGACGGCCGATTTTGTTCTTTCCTTGCCGGACATGCACGATGAAATTGTCAATCACTTTAGCGCACATTTCAATATCAATCTTCTTGATTTCACTTTAAGTGTTCTTTAACAACATGTCTGTGCTGTCTGCGTTTGGATTGCTGACCTTTGACTTCACATAACCCCACAGAAAGAAGTCGCACGGGTTGAGGTCAGGATGAAGTCCCCCACATTGCAAAACACTTGGTTCATGCAGGATAGTGCTAAAGCACACACATCTTAATCTGTGACAGACTTTTTATATAATACGTTCGGTGATAGGGTAATATCAAAACGATATCCGGAGGCAAAAGATTGCTGAATATCGTGGCCTGCACACAGTCCCAACCTCAACCTGCGTGACTTCTTCCTTTGCAGTGTGTTGAGGTCAAAGGTCTACGATCCCAACCCAGACAGCACAGACATGTTGTTAAAAAAATCCTTCAAGTGAAATCAATATGATTGATATTTAAATGTGTCTTAAGTGATTGGTAATTTCGTCGTGTGTGTGTTCAGAAAAGGAAGAGCATAAAAGGCCGTCAAATTGAAAACGTCTTTAATTACTGAAATGACGCCAATGACAAAAAGGTACTTCTGGTTTGAAATCTGTATGAAAGTGAGTATTGTTATGAAAATTAAATGAAATTACCACACAAAAAAACTTGCATATTTTATATACATATATATTTATTTCTATCTCTTTATCTGATTTTTAAAGTCATATTATCAATGCACAAAATTGTTACCTTACTTTCCGGACACCCTGTATGAAGAAATTTGCTATTCAAAGGGTAGAAAACAATGTGGGTAAAGGAGAAAATGCTGGTTACCAGCATTTTCTCCTTTTCCCACATTGTTTTCAAAGAGCTTCTTCGTTAGGATGGCTAAAAGTCAGATTAGTAAAGAGATAATTCCAGTTGGATCTCTTGCCAAATTTTCAGAAATTTAAAAGTTTTCTGCAATTTTTTCCTCTTTTTTATCTTTAGCACTTTACATAAAGACGGACCCTTTGTTTTTAGCTAGAAACAAATATTTCAACAAAGTACAAGGATTTTTTTTTTTAACCTGATTTCTATAATTAAGCACATAAATGTATCGTAAATTGTATGTAGAAAGAAACGAACACAATTTTTATCTTTATTACAAGGTTAGACTGTTATGAGATTATAACTGTTTCTAAAAGCCATTTTCTATAGATGCACTATAGCTAAAAGCTTTATACTTTGCCATTACCAGGTAGAAATATTTGAAACAGTGAACTTCACTAGTTTTGTATTATAATATTGATTGATTGATTGATTGATTGATTGATTGATTGATTGATTGATTGGTCGGTCGGTTGGTCGGTCGGCCGGCTGGCTGGTTGGTTTGTTGGTTGATTGATTAATTGATTGATAGATTGATTGGTTTATTGATTGTATGGTGTTCATGCCATTTTCAACATTTTTTCAGTCACAAGTATATCGCAGCAGTCAGTGCACCTATCCACACTTTTGTGGGGTTTCTTTTTATCAGTAAAGTAAAACCCAGAACATACATGAATATGTGAGCTGTCACTGTGATATGACTGAAATAATGTTGAAAGCGGTGTAAAACACTATTCATTGTTCAATCAATATATCTCTTTACCAACACTTTGCAAAATATTCTTCTGAAGGTAATGGCTGCTTTTTCATATAACCGTCATCTAAAAACTGATCAGCAGTGAGAGAGGAGTGAATCCTCTACCTTGTGGGGTCTTATTTCTTGACTGAAAATGTCTATTGGGTTTGTTTGGCTCTCAAAATGTGAACATCATAATTTTCTTTTTTCTTTCCAGACAGAATTATCTATAGTCTGCTGTTGCCAAAGGTTGTTGTTCCTTTGTTTTAGTATCCGACCATGAGGAGCATGACTCGTAAATATTTATTATATTCCATCGTTGTGTTTGGAATGATATTTCTGCTAATCTACCAGTCCGTACCATGTGACAAAGGTCCCAGCAAAGTGATGATATCTCAGGAAAAGTATATTTACGACAGAACTAATCATCAAGCCATTCAATATCACAAAAATATGCCGTTGATATTCATAGGTGGAATGCCTCGTAGTGGGACGACATTAATGCGTGCCATGTTGGATGCACATCCTGAAGTACGATGTGGAGAAGAAACTCGTGTCATTCCAAGAATTCTTGGTATGAGATCAAACTGGGACAAATCAGCGACTGAAAAGCATCGGTTGATCGAAGCTGGTATAACCGATGAAGTTATAGATTCGGCCGTAACGGCATTTATGTTAGAAATCATTGCTCACCATGGGGAAGCAGCTCCTTTTCTGTGTAATAAAGATCCATTCACATTGAAATCCAGTGTTTATCTCAGTAAACTTTTTCCAAATTCCAAATTTTTACTCATGATTAGGGACGGCAGAGCGACCGTTCATTCCATAATCTCTCGCAAAGTGACAATCACGGGATTCGATCTGAAAGATTTTAAAGGATGTTTAATGAAGTGGAATACTGCCATGGAGGTGATGTACTCTCAATGCCTAAGGGTGGGGGCGGATAAATGCATGCCCGTATATTACGAACAGTTAGTTTTACAGCCAGAACTATGGATGAAAAGAATTTCCAAGTTTTTAAAAATTCCATGGAATGACTCTGTGCTACATCATGAGGATTATATCGGCAAACCAGGTGGAATTTCTGTTTCTAAGTAAGTATGAAAAGCAGGACATAAAGAAGAGTGGGATTAAGTTTTGCGGTTTATACCCTTGATTTTTCTTATACTTTATTTTTTTCCCTTATTCCTTTAACTCACAACCCAAAGTCTTAATGACCCTAATGAAGAAGGCTTTTGAAAACATTGTGGGGAAAAAGGAGAAAATGCTGGGAACAAGCATTTTCTTCTTTTTCCACAATGTTTTCTACACTTCCATAAAGAAATTTTGGTTTTAGAGTCACATTTCTTAGTTGCATGCAAATGCTTTTAATAGAGTATGAACAAGTCGAAATTTTGATGGTTTGGTAAAAAGTTAAAGTGCCTTTTCACAATTACAGTTTCTATTGTGGCCAGTGTAGATGAAGATCAGACCTCACAAAACATGCAGTCTGGTTCTGTATGTAGTACCCACACTTTTTTGTAGCAACACTACAAACAAATGGACATTGCAATTATTTTGGTATTAATTCTATAATAATGAAAATTTCTGTTAGGTTTATTCTGGGCTCTAAAGTTCAAGCCCGGTAGCACAGTGGGAAGTGTACAGGATTTGAAACCAGGAAATAGCTGGTTGGAGTCCCCAGCCCGGCAGATATCTTTCTGTGGATTGATGTTAGTCATTGCGACAGGATTCATTCCCCCTCCACTACTGATCATTATTTTGATGATGATTATGTAGGAAAGCAGCCAGTTGTTTGAGAAGAATATTGTACAAAGCACTAGTAAAATGATTCTCAAGGAAAGCATGGATAGGTGCCCTAGCTGCCACGATATTAATATTAATGAAATGATGATGAAAACTGTTCAATACCAAAAAAAAACCAAACGAACAAACAGGACTCCAAGGGTTAACTCTTTATCACACAATGCCGACTTTTAACGACCCTAAGAAAGAAGCCTTCTGAAAACATTGTGGGAAAAGGAGAAAATGCTGGTAACCAGCATTTTCTCCTTTTCCCACAATGTTTTCCACCCTTCCCAAACCAAATTTCGATTCTTCAGTCACATTTATTTTGTCGTCTACAAATGCTTTCAATTTGGACCAGTCTATAAGTTTGTCGTGTGATAAAGAGTTAACACAGTAACTCTCAAACCCTTTACCATACAACCTCATTGTTTTAACGATCCTGAAAAAGAAAGCCTTTGAAAACATTGTGGGAATGGGAGAAAATGCTTTTCACCATACCAGCATTTTCTGCTTTTCCAACATCCCACAATGTATTCAAAAGCTGCTGATAACCAGCATTTTCTCATTTTCCCACGATATTTTCTCCTTTTTCAAAGACAAATCCAAGTACTAGAGTCACAATTAGTTTGTCATCTGAAAATGCTTTCATTTTGCACAAATCCAAATTTTTGTCAGTTGGTAAAGAATTGATAATCAATTAGTAAAAAATCAGTTAGTTATTTAGTCAATCAATAGTTCAATCTATGCATAAGATTAGAAGCTTTATGCGACTGAAATTGAATATTCTGAGTAATATTCTCTGATAAAATCCGGTTGTCATGGAAAATTGGTATCATGTCATCAAAACTGAATTGGATCCCTTTTTAATTTCGTCATAAATATTGCTTTAACCCTTTACCACACAATCCTGAGTTTTAACGACATCGATGAAGAAGACTTTTGAAAACATTGTGAGCAACAGAGAAATTGGTGGTAACCACCATTTTCTCTGTTTCCCACAGTGTTTTCTGCTCTTTCCAAAATAGATTTCATAGTTCGAGTCATAGTCAATTTTTCGTCTACATTATGCTTTCAATTTTGTCAAATGTAAAATATTGCCGTGTGGTAAAGGATTAAACCTTCACATCTGATGACCCAATAGATGAACCTTTTACCACACAATTCCAAGTTTCAACGACAATAAGGAAAGAAGCCTTTTGAAAACGTTGTGGGAAGAGGAGAAAATGCTGGTAAAACAAATTAACTCTTTACCACACAAGCCAGACTTTCAACAACCCTGAGAAAGAACACTTTCGAAAACATCGTGGAAAAGAAGAAAATTGGTTAACCAGCATTTTCTCCTTTTCCCACAATGTTTTTTACCCTTCCAAAATCGAATTTCAATTTTTGATTTACATTTATTTTTTTGTTTGCAAATGCTTTCAATTTGGACCAGTTTAAAATTTCATTATTTTGTAAAGAGTTAAATGTACGCACTTATAATTGGATTTATCTTTGAAGGAGTAGAAAACATTGTGGGAAAATGCTGGTTACCACAATGTTGGTTTCCAGCTTTTTCTCTCATTCCATGTTGTCTAGGGAAAGATTTAACTCTATACCAAACAACATAATTTTTGGCAAGTCCAAATTGAGAGCATTTGCAGACGACACATTAATTGTGACTCAAATGATGGAAATTTTCTGTGATAGGGTAGAAAACATTGATGGAAAAGGAGAAAATGCTGGTTACCACGATGTTTTCAAAAGCTTTCTTCTAAAACACCGGATTGTGTGGTATAGGGTTAAACATCACCACATGCACATCACTTTGCTCCTTTTCATTGATTGATTGATTGTATGGTGTTTAATGCCGTTTTCAACATTATTTGTTAAGTCGTGGCTGCCAATTTATCTATATATGATTTTCTGGAGTTTCTTTTACCAGTACTCAGCACAATATTCTTTCCAAGTCACTGGCTGCTTTCCCACTTAATCATTGCTGGAGCAATGGCCAGCGGTGAGAGAGGAATGAATCCTGTCACAATGACTATCATCAATCCTCAGAAAGAAATTAGCCAAGCCGGGGATAGAACCAGTGACCTTCTGTTCTTAGGTTCTGTACGCTACTGACTGGGCTGTGGGAGCTTGGCGGCTGCTTTTCAAAAGCCGCCTGCCACAGGGTCATAAAACATGGGATTGTTTGGAATAAGTTTTAATGTTGCTTTAATAAAGTATTATGAAAGGTAACCCAATCTAAGTCTAGATCCATTGCAATGTTTGTCTGATTATGAGTGTTCATTTTAGTTATATAATCCTTCATGTGAATGACTTTTGCACAACTCTTTACCACACAATCCCGACTTTTAATCACCCTGATGTTACCAGCATTTTCTCCTTTTTCCACATTGCTTTCAAGAGGCCTCTTTCTCAGGGCCATTAAAACTCAGGACTGTTTGTTGAAAGGTTATTTTACCAAAATTTAATACGGCTCATATCATGAAATTTGTCTTTGAAAGGGTAGGAAAATATTGTGGGAAAAGGAACTACATGCTGGCTTCTCCTTTTTCCACAATGGTTGCTAAAGTCTTTTTCCAAAGGGTTGTAAAAACATAATTTATGATTGTTTGGTAAAGGGATAATGAGCACTTATGGGATAAAGGAGGATGCTGATATGGGAGCGCACTGGTTTGGCACTTTTGTTTGTTTTTGTTGAGTTTGTTTTCTGACTATAGTTCACCTGAGAGCAAGGTTCTGAGGTTAGCTGCTGTGGTTGGCCAATGTCCCCTATCTTTGTCATCCTTTGTTGTTTACTCTTTGGCTTGCTTATTTTCGAAGAAAATACATGTATCAACGTCTTGTGGTAACCATGTCAACAATAGATTTCGTATTTACCAACCTTTTTCAAGAATTATTCTTTGTCGCATTCTAGATTTAAAAAGAATCACAATGTCTGATTGGCTAAACCATTTGGTTTAGCCAATCGGACAATGGGTTACTTTCAAATCTAGAAAGTTTTTGACCCATAGAGTAAGAATGTTCTTAAGAATGGTTGGTCAATATGTATCCAGGTTTCCTTGTACATGTATGCTGAAATTTCAGGTGGGCTTTTTTTTAAGGGGCCATCATGGCCCTGTTGTTTCTATTTGTGGGTTTTCTTTCTATTTGTGGGTTTCCTTTTTTCATTTACAGAACAGAGAAATCATCAGACCAGATCATAAAACCAGTCAACTTAGAAGCTTTGAGTAAGTGGGTGGGGAATATTCCTACAGAAGTTGTAGAGCAGATGGGTTCTATAGCCCCAATGTTACGCACACTGGGCTATGACCCAGAGGGAAACCCACCAAATTACGGAAAGCCAGATCCTAGAGTTGCAGATAATACCATGCATATACAACAAAATTTAGAATACTGGAGAAAGCGGGAGGAAGAGCTTTTACGACATGCTCCTGCAGGCACAGGCCCTAAGGGCCAGGCCAAAGTTTAGAACCCACCTATTTTTATTGGATATGTTATATGACAGGTAAAATGGGTAATGCTCTTTTAACAGGAATTAAATTCTGAGTTACAGGATTTAGCCCTGGGAACTTATTCACCAACCATTCTTGGTCTATTTCTCCAGAATTTTCTAAAATTAAAAGTAACACAACTTCTGATTGGCTAAACGATTTGGTTTAGCCAATCAGAAGTTGTGTAACTTTCAAATTTAGAAAATCTTTGAGAAAAAGACAGAGAATGTTCTTAAGAATTACTGGGGAATTACATAACTATTTAACAGACAACATAATTTTAAGCTCGTCCAAATTGAAAGCATTTGCAGACACTACATGTACATATTAAATAGGGCTCAAATGATGGAATTTGTCAACGAGAAGGTAGAAACATTTGGGAAAAAAGAGAAAATGCTGGTAACCAGCATTTTCTCCTTTTTCCACAATGTTTTCAAAAGCCTTCATCCTCAAGGTACTTGAAACTATGGGTATATATAACATACAAAACAAAAGTGTGTAATGTGAAAAAAAATGGAAAGAGGTGCTACATTCTTTTATCACTTTATAGCACCTATCTTTACTCTTTAGCCTAAAACTGCAGAAAAAACATGGAAATTTCCAACCAAGATTGAAATTATTTGCAGACAACATAATAAATGTCACTCAAAAATTGAAATTTGTTTTTTGAAGTGTACAAAAAAAAAATGTGGGAAAATGAGAAAATGGTGGTCACCAGCATTTTCTCCTTTTTCCACAGTGTTTTCTAAATTTGTCTTCCTCAAGGTCATTGTCAGTTGCGATAGTGAGATAAAGGGTTATATCTCATTTTCTTAGAGCACAGCTTATATACAATGGTTTCAGTTGATCAGTAAACTTAATGGTGCTTATATACAATGGTTTCAGTTGATCAGTAAACTTAACAGTGCTTATATACAATGGTTTCAGTTGATCAGTAAACTTAACGGTGCTTATATACAATGGTTTCAGTTGATCAGTAAACTTAACAGTGCTTATATACAATGGTTTCAGTTGATCAATAAACTTAACTGCCACTGTCAATATCTCTGTAATAGCATATGTAATGTCTCTGCACTTGAATTGCATTATTCTATTATTTTGTTGAACAGTATAAGACAGACATGCATGCAATTCTCTCCCTTAAACTTTTGTCTAGTATGGGGAAGTTACATGTATTACCATAGTGACATCTTGCAGCCAGACACCTGCATCTAACATTTTGGTATATACACTACTGTTGTACTATCAGTTTTGTATGGGTGGCTTTGGCAAAAGTGGGTTTAACTCTTTACCCAACGACAAAGTTTTAGACTTGACCAAATTGAAAGCATTTGCAGACAACAAATTAAATGTAGCTCAAATGATGACTTTTGCTTTTGATGAGGGTAAAAAACATTGTGGGAAAAGGAGAAAATGCTGGTTACCAGCATTTTCTCCTTTTCCCACAATGTTTTCAAAAGCCTTCTTCCATAGGTTCATTAAAAGTCGGAATTATGTGTTGAATTCCTTTTCAGACTGGAATGGTCCTCAAGCCAAGTGATAAAACCCATCAACATGGAGGCTTTAACTAAATGGGTTGGTAATGTACCAGAAGATGTCGTGAAGAACATGTCCTTAATAGCTCCCATGTTGCGAGAACTTGGCTATGATCCAGATGCAAATCCACCGAATTACGGAAAACCAGACTTACGGGTCGAAAAGAATACTTTACTTTTACAAGAGCAGAGAGACTATTGGGAGAAAAGAGAAGTGGCATACCCTGGTGATCCAGTCAGGGAACTTCTATGAAATAGTGTTCAGTCTAATTTTAAATTCAGTATGTTACATGGTTTCTGATTTGTTAAACCACTTGGCATTGTGATAGGCTGTTGAAATATTTCATACCCTTGTTAATATTCATAAGTGGCAACATTTTCACCAGTCAATTGTCAGAGGTTTTGTGGATGAAGTTCAAGCTTTTACCTGACATTTCTGACTTTAAGTCTTTACCAGATGACAAAATTTTAGCCTTGTTCAAATTCAAAGCATTTGCAGAGGACAAATTAAATGTTACTGAAAATATAAAATTTGTCTTTCATAGTGTAGAAAAGATTGTTGGAAAAGGAGAAAATGTTGTTTACTAGTATTTTCTCCTTTACTTCAGTATGTTCAAAAGCCTCCTTTCTCAGGGTCATTAAAGTCGGCACATAGTGGTAAACGGATAATGACACTGTTAATGGCTATTAAAAAAAAGTTTGCAGAAAAAGGAGAAAATGCTGGTAACCAGTAACTTCTCCTTTTCCCATGATGTTTTCTACTCTTTCAAAGCTTGTAGCTATCGGCCAGTCTCGAAATCAAGTTAATCTTTGACTGGCTTTACCCTTTAACAAACAATCCTGACTTTTAACGTCCCAGGGGAAACGGGCATGTGAAAAACATTATGGGAAAAGGAAAAAATGCTGGTAACCAGCATTTTCTCCTTTTCCCATGTTTTATATTCTACCACAGATAAATCTTGCCATTTGAGCAATATATTAATTTGTCTGCAAAAGCTTTCAGTTTGGACCAGTGCAAAATTTTGTTGTTTGGTAAAGAGTTAAATGATCTGATTTGTCTTTGAAAAGGTGGAAAACATTTTTGAAATTGGAAAAAAAATTCTTTATATGGGACAAATCTGAAAGATTGCTGTCTGGTGAACAGTGAAATTGGAAACCTTCTGACTGGATCAGATAGTTAGTTCTAGTCATTCATGCAATGTAAAATTTGAGTAGACCAAATTGAAATGACTTGCAGATGATGAATAAAATGGGGCTCAAAAGGTGATTTCTATCTTTAAAATGGTAGAAAACAACTTGAATATAGGCGAGAAATGCTGGTTACCAGGACTTTTTCCTGTCCCCACAATAATCTGAAAAGCGTTCTTCTCCAAGGTCATTAAAACTTGGGGCTGTGTGTTATAGGGGTAACTTGTCATCTACAAAATCAATCTGCAAAACATACATATAAATGCTTCGGATTTAGTACTGTCTAAAATTTTGCTATTTGGCTAAGGGTATAGAGAGCTTTTTTTTGTGTAGACATCTTTTGTTTCACATGGCAATTGTCTTTAACCCTTTACCACACAGTGCCGACTTTTAACGACCCAAAGGACAAAGCCTTTTGAAAACATTTTGGGAAAAGGAGAAAATGCTGGTAACCAGCATTTTCTCCTTTTCCCACAATGTTTTTTAAACTCTATCAAAGAAAAATCAACATCATTTGAGCCACATTGAAATTGAATTCTACAAAATTTAATGCTTTCAGTTTCGACGGGTCTAAATTGTTGTGTTATAAAGAGTTAAGGTCTAATTCTTCAAATTTTCAATGGTTCAATCCGAGTCTTGAAAATTTCATTTCAGTATCTCTTTTATCAATTACCAAACAACAAAAATTAGGAGTGGTCCAAATTGAAAGCATTTGCAGATGACAAAGGTGACTGAAAGATTGAAATTTGTTTTAAAAAGGGTAGAAAACATTATGGGAAAAGGTGAAAATGCTGGTTACTAGCATTTTCTCCTTTTCCCACCATGTTTTTAAAAGCCGTCTTTCTTAGGATCAGTAAAAATCATGATTGTGTGGGAAAGGGTTTAGGTCTAATTTTTCAAATTTCGAACAGTTTGATTAGAGTCTTGAAAATTTCATTTGAGCATCTTTTTCATTCATTACCAAATGACAATTTTAGACTGGTAAATATTAAAGGCATTTGCATAGGACAAATATAAAGGGGGGGGGGGGTCAAATGATGTAACTTGCCTTTTGAAGAGTAGAAGACAGTGTGGGAAAAGAAAAAATGCTCGTTATCAGAATTTCCTCCTATTCTGGAAATGTTTTCAAAGGCTTTTTTTTCGCAAGCTTGTTTAGTAAAGGGTTAAACCTTTCTGGAGCAAGAAGATCCAGACTGGTTTTGTTGTGTTCTGATCTTGGATCCACACAGTAATGGTCAAGATCTTTTACAGTAATTTGGTTTTTATAAGCTTATCTGAGCATGAAGTGCTCAAGGTGAGCTTTTGTGATTGTGTTGTGTCTGTCGTCTGTTTTCAGTCAACAACCTTTTACCTTGTGTACACTCTAGAGGCTATATTTTTAGTCCAATACACATGAAACTTGGTCAGAATGTTTGTCGTGGTTATATTTTAGACGAATGTGAAAATTGGTCAAGTCAGGTAAACAATTTAGGTCACTATGTTAATCTTGTTAATCTTTGATAATCCTTGGGTACACTCAAGATGCCCTGTTTCTCATTCAATACTTATGAAAGTGGACGAGTTTGAAAGTGGATCATGTTGGGTTAAAAAATAGATCACAAGGTCAAATGTTTGAAAAAACTTTTTGTAAGCTCTAAAAGCCACGTTTTCAGTCCAGTTCTCATGAAAAATTGGTCAGAATGTTTATCTTGTTGATATCTCTATGTGTTCAAAAATCTCAATTCACATTAAAGTTGGTCAGAATGCTTGTCTTCATGATATCGTAGAAGAGTGTTAAAAGTCTGCATACACATTAAAGTTGGTCAGAATGTTTGTCTTGGTAAAAGAAGAGTTTGAAAATGGGTCAGGTCAGGTCAAAAAGTAGGTCACTGCCACAAATTCTAGAAAAAGCTTGTATACATGCTATACATTACAGTCCAATACTTGTGAAAGTTTGTTAGAATGTTTGTCTTGATATCTTGGACATAATTGGAAATAGGTCATTTTGGGTCAGAAAAGCTCAGGTGAACGACCTCAGGGCCATCATGGCTGTCTTGTATATTGTAGGCGCTTATTTCAACATTTTTTGGTAAAAGTTTTTCTTTTGTTGGCATTAGACAACTGTGTTCATGAAAATTTAATCATGTTACCATTTGCAAAGGACTTTTACATCTTACGGCAAGTTTCTCACTTGCGGAAAAAATACAGTTGATTTTGTGACACGAATGTTATTCTAAATTTTTTCACCTGTGTCTGATTTAAAGTTTATGCAATCAAGCCCTGTTTAATATGTGTTGTATGGAGGCAAAACCACAACATGTACACATTGTTGTTGGAAAAGTTTAGTAAAGTAAAATTTGACTTACTTTTCTTGGAATTTTTTTACCACTGTTTACCTCATGCAAGATAAACAGATATAACATGGACATCATACATGTAAATATGAGCTGTGAATGGGGGGCTTTATGCATCTGCAAAAATGGTAACCCAGGTCAGCCTGCCCAGTCCGCGCAGGCCAACCTGGGTCGAAATTTTTTGTTTGTGGTAGGATCTCTGCATGTCCAAGGACCATTCTACCTCATGATTCAGTTGGTTTTTTAAACAATATGATTTTAATGGATCCATAACTATGTGTTGACTTGTTTGGTATAACTTCCGACTGGCTAAACTGAATGGTCTAGCCAATCAGAAGTTGTGTTACTTTCTAAATTTAAAATAAGACCATGACTCAAATTATGAATGGTCAGTGAATATGGGCCCTGAGTAGTTATCGTCAACTCTTTAGTCTGTCCTTTAATTCTATGAAAGATGAGCAAATACAATACTTATGATGTAATACATGTAAACCAAGCTCAGGCAAAAGGGGACTTTTTGCATCTTCGTCACACCATATGGCTTGCAACATGCGAAAAGGGGCATTCGGACATTTGCGTAAAGTGTCGTCTCGGATCAGCCTGCGCAGTCCGCGCAGGCTAATCCGAGATGGCACTTTACCACTACATTAGATTTTTTGCTACAGTAGACCTGTGTGAAACAGAAAATTACATAAAAACGGAAAGTGTTGTTTCGGATTAGCCTGCGCGGACTACGCAGGCTGATCCGAGACGACACTTTACGCAAATGTCCGAATGCCCCTTTTCGCGTGTTGCAAGCCATATAATCATTCAATGAATACTCAATCTTTTACAAGGCTGATATCTTAGTTGTTTGACATTAATGCTGTATCTTTCAGATGTTTTTATTATACCCCCACAAAACGAATGTTTTCGGGGGTATTCTGGAATCACCCTGTCCGTCCGTGTGTCTGTCTGTGTACAAATAATTGCCTGTTTCTGTCAAAGCGCTGGCAGGGTGTATTAAGTCATATTCAGTGACAGCTGTAGTTTTTTTACCAAAGACAAAATTTACGATTTGTCCAGATTAAAGGGATTTACTGACAACACTAGGTGTATCTCAAATGATTGGATTTGTCTTTAGAAGGGTAGAAAACATAGTGGAGAAAATGCTAGTTTTTAGCATTTTCTCCTTGTCTGTCAATGATTTTCAAAAGTCTGCATTCTCACGGGTGTAAAGACTCGAAACTATCTTGTAAAGGATTACTAGAATGTTATCATCTGTTGATATAGGAAATATGTACAAAGTGTTGTAGTATATGAAAAATATCTAACAGTAGGGGTTTGATACCTGGCCTGACAAGGACTTCTCAGAGACCCCTTGTGTTTCCCATCCAAGTAGAGGTGAACTGGTTTGAAACCCGGAGGTAGCCCCATGTGTATCAATGCTTTACATCGGGCATGTTAAAGAACCAAGGAGGTCTATTGGAAGAAGAGCTAGGGGCTCGTACCTGGATTTCCTTGTATCTGATTCTTTCTCTCTGATGGTCCATACCATATATGCCTAGAGCATGGAGGGACCTCAAATATCTAACAAGGTTTGGAGAATTGAAAATTGTCCAGCCATGTCCAGACTCGAGACAATTATCAATTCTCACAACCAAGTAATATATTTTTGATATACATGTACTACAACATGGTGTATGAATAATATTTATCTTTTAACGTCTGTTTTTTACTCATCATGAAAAATATATGTGTTATTTCAAGAGAAATTATAGTTCTCTTCAATTTAGTCAGATACGGATAAGCTGTAATTATTGCATCATGAGTGATGTTAACTATGTCATAAAATGTGACATTTACTCGCAGAGAATTCATTCATGTTCTATAAAGATCAGCAGCATAGGTGTTATTGCATGGATATTCAGGTCGTTGAGAGATAAATAAAATGATTGTGCCAGTATTGTGATAGTGTACTTGATAAGTATTTAAATGCTTTGAAATCCCATGTTCTAGATTTTATGTAAACTGTGTTTTGTTTATAACTGGTGTCATTTTATTAAGCTCGCAAGTTGTTTTTTATGTAAAACCTGAGCTGGTATTTATCGGCCACTTCTGGATACATTGTGAGAAAAGGAGAAAATGCTAGTTACTAGCATTTTCTCCTTTTTTCACAATGTTTTCCACACTTTTTAATACCATTCTTGTTCTAATTCTCCGAAGCCTATTAGCTCAGTTAGTTACATACAGGAGTTGAAACCAGAAGATACTGGTTCAAATCCTCAGCTTGCCCAATTTCCTGTCTGAGGATTGATGTAAGTCATCAGGACTGGAATTATTCTGTCAAACAGCAGATTATTTCAGTGATGGTTATATCGGAAAGCAGCCAGTGGCCTGGAAAGAAATATCAAAAGAAACTCAAGGAAAAAACATGGATATGTACATTGACTGGAATGATAACACTGGACTTATATAGGGAATAGAGTGAAACAACAAACAATAAGTTGATTATTGTTCTGTTACTAATTGTGATAAGTAGCATATTGTTCAGCCAATCGGATTGTGTGCTACTTTGAAATTTAGCAGATTCTTGAGAATTTGAATGGAATTTGGAATGGTTCATGAGTAAGGTTCCAGGTTACAATAAACATCATACTTATGTTTTCTGTAGTTAGTCAATCAGATAAACCTAAAAGTCTTCTTAACCCTATACCACACAGTCCCGACTTTTAACGACCCTGAGAAAGAAGACTTCTAAAAACATTGTGGGAAAAGGAGAAAATGCTGGTAGCCAGCATTTTCTCCTGTTCCCACAATGTTTTCTTCCCTTCCCAAAACAAATTTCAAATTTTCAGTCACTTTTATTTTGTCGTCTGCAGATGCTTTCAATTTGGACCAGTCTAAAATTTTGTCGTTTGGTAAAGAGTTAACTCTTTACCACACGACAATATTTTGTGGTAGTCTAAATCCAAAGCATGTGCAGAAGAAAAATGTGGTGGGGTAGAAAACATTGTGCGAAAAGGAGAAAATGCTGGTTACCAGCATTTTCTCTTGTTCTCACATTGTTTTCAAAAAGCCTCTTCCTCAAGGTCTCAGTTTGTGATAGTGCGGTAAAGAGTTAACTCTATGCTGTATAGAGTTAACTCTTCACTGCACTGTTAAAGTTTAGACTGATCTAAATTGAAAACAATATCAGATCTGAAATTAAATGTGGCTCAAATGATTGCATTTGCTTTTGAAAATGGAGAAAACATTGTTGGAAAAAGAGAAAATGCTAACGACCAGCATTTTCTCCTTTTCCAAAAATGTTTTCAAAAAGCCTTTCTCAGGGTCGTTAAATCTCTATTGGGTAAAGGGTTGATTCCTTACCATTTAATCCAAAGTTTTAACAACACTCAGATAGCAGTGCTCTAAAAATATTACATGCAAGGGAGAAAGTACTGGTAACCAGTACTTTCTTCTTTTACCTCAATGTTTTCTTACCTTGTACAAGAAAAATCCCATAATTTGAGACGCGTACAATTTGTTGTCTGCATTTTTTTTTTTTTTTTTTTTTCAATTTGACAAGTCTAAAACTTTGTCATTGTTTAACCCTTTACCAAACAATCCCTGGTTTTTACGACCCTGAGATAGAAGCCTTTTGAAAACATTGTGGGAAAAGGAGAAAATGCTGGTTAACAGCATTTTCTTCTTTTCCCACAATGTTTTCTACCCTGCTGGAAACAAATTTCAATTTTTGAGTTATGTTTATTTTGTCATCTGCAAGTGCTTTCAACTTGGACCAGTCTAAAATTTTGTTGTTTGGTAAAGAGTTGAGAGGTTAAGCTCATCTGATTTAAAGAATTACAACCATTATCCTTGTCCCACAATGTTTGCAAAAGCCTTTGTTTAGTACAGAAAATAGACCGGATAAAAAAGCAAGAGAGATTTTCAAAATAGAGAACTTTAGCTCTCTATACCTCACAGGAGTTTTGAAGACCCTGAGAAGAAGGTTTTGGAAATCATTTCGGGAAAAGGAGAGAATGCTGGAAACCAAAGACAAATTTCAATTTGTAAGTCACATTCCCTTTGTTGCAAGCAAACGCCTTTGATTTGGTCACGACTAAAATTTTGCTGTAGAGCTAGAAATCCCAGTAAAATTTTAAGCAAGAGGGTCATAATGGCCCTGAATTGCTAACTTGATGTGCATTACATATCCAAAGCTTATAAAAAATGTTATAGTTTCTTATTTTCAAGTTTTACGTTTTTTTGTCTTTTTAAATCACTGGAATATTTTTTTATCCTTTAATCAGACTAATTTTCTTTACCGAGTCTAAATAGACAGCCAAAGACAAGGATATGAGCACAAAAGTGATGCCTGGGTTAATGAAACTCAAGAATCATCTTGACAAAAAGAGAAATTGCTCTTTACTTGAATCAATAATTTCTCAATTTGGCACAATGTATTCCAATGTTTTTTCTTTCCTTGCATTTAAATGGGTATAAAATAATCTAATATCATGTATAGTGTATTGTTGAAGTTAAAGTCAGAAAAGATTTAAAATATTTATGAAAACCGTTGCAAATTTGTGTCATGTAGATGTGTAATTTCTAGTATATATTGGTTCATTGTATTGAATGTACTTCTGTTCATAGATAGACTTTTGTTTTCAATATGTAATTATTTAAATGCTTAACATATTACTATTATATAAGGGCTGTTTGGAAAGTCTGAAATTTCTCATTATATTTGCTAGGTTTCTTGTCAGTAAACAAAAGTTATATGTTAATCTAGATGATTATTTCATGATTTTTAGCTGGGCTGATTTTGAAGAAAATGTCACAGCATTGTAATAGCCGTGGTTGTCTGCTATGTCTTGCGAAAACTTTGACATTTTATAATATGGGTTTGCACACAATTTCATTAAGCCGAGATTGTTTGGTAAGGGATGAAAATCTCTTATACGAGATAACACACTTAATTAACGTTCTTGTTTTTTTTTTTTTTTTAAACAAAAGATGGTCTCTTAGATCTTTGCGTGGTTTTGATAGATTTTTTGCCTTCTGGAAAATTCACATCTCATTAATATTGTACATGAATAAAAGACGTCAATTTTGCCAGAGTCCTGTTTGTAACATTTCTCTTGCTTGTTTTGGTCTTTTCTCAAGTCAAGCACTAATTTTATGGCTCAGTTCAACATTTTCTGTTTACATGATAGCGAGATATGTGTCAAAACACCTGTGCTGATCAGCAAGTTTGAAACCATTTTTTTTTTTTCCTGAAGTCACTTAACATTGATATTTGATATGCATGACATCAAAACATAGTGCTAAATCTAAATCTATTTGTGAAAAAATATCTGTTTGTTGTCATGGATAGAATTATATTTGGGATGCTTATTAACATTTATATCTAGTTTTCTTTCAATCATATAAAACCATTGCACATTGTTTAACATACTGTGCAAATATTAGAGTATTTGGTGAAAAATGAAGTTCAGATTTAGTTTTTTCAATGACTTTCCAAACAACCCTTGTATATGGTAGAAAGTTCATCATAGTTATGGTGATTACTTGATCAACATCTTTCATGATTGAGCAGCAATCTGGCAAAAAAGGGGGCTTAATGCATCTATTTGGTGCATTATACAAAGCAAGTTATCACATAATTATAGATCCATAAAATGTAATTTGTTGTAAAACAGACTGGGTCATGCAGTGGACTAGTCCTTTGACATACAGAAAATTTACCTATTGCAAAAAGTATTTATCTAAGTCAGCCTGTGGGGGCTGACTTAGGTCAGGACTTTTTGGCCGTTGCATTAAACCCCCTTTTTACAGAGTATGGCTCAAATTATTTCAGTAGGGTAAAAGATAGCTCAATCCAGGGACGACATCATTAACCATTTACCACACAATCTGAAGTTTTAATGACCTTGCAGAAAAGGGGCCTTTGAAAACATTGTAGGAAAAGGAGAAAATGCTGGCAACCAGCATTTTCTCCTTTTTCTTCAATGTTATTTACCCTACCAAAGGCAAATTTCAATTTCTGAGTCTTATTCATTTTGTCATCTGCAAATGCTTTTAGTTTGGACCGATCTAAAATTTTGTTGTTTGGTAAAGAGTTGAATGTTTTACGTAGTTTTAGTGTAGTTTTAGTCGGAAACGCGAATGTTTGCACACACAAGAAAGTGAAATACTTGTATTGATTAATCTTTTAACAAATAGTCCCATGTTTTGACCACCCCAAGGGATTAACACTTGAAAACATTGTGGGCAAAGGAGACAATCTTTGTATCCACCTTTTTACTCTTTTCCTCCCAATTTGCAACACATTGTATCATCACAGAAGTGATTTATCACAGAGAAAAGATCACAGAAATGTGAAAATAATGTCAGGGTCGTTAAAAGTTGGGGTTGTGTGGTAAAAGCTTTAAAAGAATCTTGTCCTTATAATTTCAACCCTTTACCACACAATCTCGAGTTTAAACGACCCTGAGAAAGACGGCTTTTGAAAACTTCGAAGGAAAAGGAGAAAATGCTGGTAACCAGCATTTTCTCCTTTTTTCACAATGTTTTCTATCTATTTAAGGACAAATACGATCATTTGAAAAGCATGTCAATTGTTGCTTGTAAATTCCTTCAAAATGGATGAGTAGAAAACTTTGCTGTGTGGAAATGGGTTAAAAGTATCACTATATTTACATGTATGTGAGATTACAAACCAGAATCCTGGGATCGTATTCACCAACCATTCTTAAGAACATTCTCAGTCTTATTCTCAAGAATTTTCTAAATTTGAATGTAACACACCTTCTGATTGGCTAAACCAAATGGTTTAGCCAATCAGAAGTTGTGTTACTTTCAAAATCAATAATTAGACCAAGAATGTTCTTGAGAATGGTTGGTGAATAGAGACCCAGATGATGTTAATTGTATCTATTCATGTTTTATGTCTTATTGAGGTTCAACCTCTGTATGTATGTGTGTGAAAAATTAGTCTCATTTCACACTGTTATGTGTTCAATAAGTCGTCATACAAAACATTAAAATGTGCAACTTAAAACAAAGTGACCCCCAAATCAGAAAGTCAAGGGAAAACCTAGAGGGATGGGGGTTGGCTGTGCTCTGGCAAAAGGTTTCACACATTTCTGTGATGCATTATACTAAGCAAGTCATCACATAATTATGGATCCATAAAATCCATTTAGTCTAACAGTCAATGAAATCTGGAAGTGGAATGGTTCTTTGACCTGCAGAAAATTGTTAAGTAGCAAAAAGTTTTGACCCATATAAACCTTTGTAGACTGTGCATGCTGACATAGGTTGATACTTTTTGCTGATGCATTGAGCCCCCTTCAAAGAGCATGGCTCGTTTATATTTGTCTATTTCGGAACAAATTGCAGAGAACAATATAAATATGGCAAAATGATGAAATTTGTCCTTGAAAAGGGTACAAAGCATTGTAGGAAAAGGAGACAATGCCGCTTACTAACATTTTTTTCTTTTTCTAAGGGGGGGGGGGGGGGGGGGTCCTGCTCAGCTCAGTGGTAAACTGTAGGACTCATAACCTGGAACCTTACTGGAAGCACTGGGTTTTTCATAGGAGTGTCCTTGGGCAAGACACTTCACTGCCCTAGCTTGTACTGTGAAACCCAGAACATACATGAATATTTGAAATGTCACCATGAAATGACTGAAATAGAGTTAAAATTGGCAAAAGCACTATTTTTTTTCTAACACATCTTAATTCAGAATTCTATTAACTACCAAATAATTCATTGAACATGGCACTTATGATAGTCTAACATCACAAATTTTCATAGTAAAAACTCAATCACAACTTTATGAAGAAAACACCAGTTACTCTAATTTTGGATATCTTTAATCAGCTCGTAATCTTGACACGAAATAGAAATGGTTATACACATGGTAGGGTTTTCAACCTTACACAATTAAATATGAGCCATACTCTGTGAAAAGGGGGTTAGATGCATCTGCAAAAAGTATCGATCCATGTCAGCCTCTGCAGGCTGACATAGGTTAAACTTTTGGCTATTTGTACCATGAATCAGCTAGTTCGTAGACAAAATGTATTTTATGGATCCACAATAATTGATGACTTACATGGTATAATGCATCACTGAGATGCATTAACCCCTTACTAAACAATCCTGTGTTTCAAAGACTCTGGGGGGACAAGCCTATTGAAAACATTGTGGGAACAGGAGAAAATGCTGGTTACCAGCATTTTCCCCCTTTTCCCACAATGTTTTCAACCCTGTCAGAAAACTTGTGTTTCTTTGTGTTAATTTTGAATTTTCAGTCCCCATTTATGTCTGTCGATTTTGAAGAGTCTGAATTTTGTGATTCGCAAAAGGGTTAAACCTCCCTTTTGCAACAGAATGGCTTATATTCATAAACATATTGCTTTTTTTTTTTATACAAGAACTTCAATTACAAATAAATCCTGTATTTATCTCTACCAGACAAAATGCCCTTTTCAAGAAAAAGAAATCGACTCTACATACAGAATTTGCCTTTGAAAGAGTAGAAAACATAACAGAAAAAGGAGGAAATGCTGGTTATCAGCATTTCCTCCTTTTCCTAAAATGTTTTCAAAAGCCTTTTTCTTCAAGGTCATGCCAATAAGGTCATGGAAACACATAGTTGTTTGGTATAGGAAAATTATTATAGAAGAAATACAAGGCTATTGTATTGTAGCTAAAGGAAAAAGGTTTTCAAATTGCAAAGGAAAAAGCAGCAATCTTTTGATAATGCAATTGCTCCTTTATCCACAGTGTTTCCCATATTGATATCTTTCACTGCCAAACAAATAGTTTCTATTTTTCTTCTATAAATAAAGTTTTACTGTAAGGTAAGTGGAAGATCGATGGCCATGCATGCATTTGAGAACCAACAAACAGTAATTTCTTTTGACCACCCTAAAGAAGAATACTATGAAAACATAATGGAAAAAGAAGAAAATGCTGGTTACCAGCATTTTCTTCTTTTCTCACAATGTTTTTCTACCCTTTCAAAAACAACTTTTAATTTTTGAGTCACATTTATTTTGTCTTCTGCAAATGCTTTGAATTTGGACAAGTATGAAATTTTGTGATCTGGTTAATAGTTAACCCTTTACCACATGATGAAATTTTAGACTTTTTAGTCCAATTTGAAAGCATCTACAATGTTGACCAAGGCATGGTATTGTTTGCATCTAAAAAGTTACAATATTAAGTTGAAAACTGAAGTCTCCCTTCACCGTTATTGTCATGGGGACACTAAGGCTATCACAGGTGTGGTGGGGTATTGTGGAATGTATCTTGGAATGGACAAGCAAAAGCTCAGTTCCCATCTGGTTTTCTTCTCTGTGAAAAATAAAGCAAATAAAATACAAAAAGCTGTAAGGAAAAAAAAAATGACACTGATATTTTTATACAAAATTTGCTAATATGATCATTCAGTTTTACTTTAATGTACACATGTCAGTATGAGACACATACAATTATATATTATGTCTTGCTTGGTGTACTGCGTCATGGAGATGCACTAAACCCCTTTTTGCCAGAGGATGGCTCAAATAAATGTGGTTTTAAAATCCTTTGAGCCTGAAAAATCTCACCATATCTGACATTGTTGATGTCGGCTAAATTGAAAGAACCTGAAGATGGCTAAAATAATAGAATTTGTTTCTGGAATGATACAGAACGTGGGAAAAGGAGAAAATGCTACTTACCAGCACTTTCTTCTTTTCCCACAATGTTTTCAAAAGCCTTCCAAGCTAGGAATGTCAAAACACTGGATTGTTTAGTAAATGGTTCATTTATTTACTACTAAAAGTATTAAGTTTCACAACTACTATTATGCCATCTTACCTTGTTTGTAGTACAGATATGGCTTGCAACACGCGAAAGGGGGCATTCGGACATTTGTGTAAAGTATCGTCTCAGATCAGCCTGCGCAGTCCGCGCAGGCTAATCTGAAACGACACTTTCTGTTTTTATGTAATTTTCTGTTTTGCACAAGTCTACCGTTGCACTAATCTAATGTAGTCGTAAAGTGCCATCTTGGATTAGCCTGCGTGGACTGCGCAGGCTGATCCGAGACGACACTTTGCGCAAATGTCCGAATGCCCCTTTTTGCGTGTTGCAAGCCATAATTATATATAATCACATTTTTTCTAAATGAGGCAAAAAAGAATGAAATATGCCCAATTTTCTTTAACTGTCAAATTGCCTTAACCCATTACCACATGGCAAATTTTAGACTTGTCCATATAAAATGAATTTTCAGACAACAATTCAAATAATTTACAAATGATGGTATATGTCTTTGAAAGAGTAGGAAACATTATGGGAAAAGGAAAAAAATGATGACTTCCTCCTTTTCCCAAGATGTTTTCAAAAGCCTTCTTCTCAGGGTCGTGAAAACCCAGGATTGTTTGGTAAAGAGTTAACATCCAATACATATGAAGATCAGACTTCAAGTATCTATATAGACTAAAAGAGAAGCTATTTCACCATTGTGGTTGCCTTCCCATTTCTGGCACCAAAAACTTGAGCTCGCGATCTCTGGTTGGTGAGCACAGTATCTGAGATCTCATCTGCAGCAGCAGGCCGCACTCTTACCTCAATATTAGACTTGTTGGTCCTACTAGAAAAACAAAGAGTATACCAGCCATATTCACCAACCATTCTTACCGTAATTGCTTTCTAAGTCTAATTGACACAATTTTCCTGCACATGTATTCTAAAGTAACACAATCTTTGATTGGCTAAACCAAACCAACCAAAAATTGTGTTATTTGTGAATACTATCTATTTCAATCATCAACATCATTTTGTATATACTGACTATTCTTAGACATACAAAAACCTAGTGATTACATAGTATATTTGAAGGAAAGAAAAATAACCTTAGTTTAAAAATATTTATTTTACATCAATTGAGAAACAAGTTCTTACAACTTACACTAATCTCTCTCGATTCTGCTTCCTGGGAACTACACCAATACTCGCGCCAACTGTGTGGGCCAATGAAATATCCCAAAGCTGACACCCGCTCCCGGGTATTGAACTCCGGACCTTATGGTTATGAGGCCGACCAACACTCTAACCCAATACCATGGACACCACACAAAAAATAACATATTGCAACATCATGGTAATTTTTTGCTTTTTTCACAAAATTCCGTCCAATGATATTGGAGATATTGTCCTGGACAGTCACACGGACGGACGGACAGAAGGACAGACAATGCTAAAACTATATCCCTCTGCCTTCGGCGGGGGATAACAAATCTACTTTTTGGTCAAAATGAACAAGTAAAAACAGAGAAATGTAGTATAGTAAAGGATTATGGAAATTACAAATGAGCCATGCTCTGGCAGAAGTGGGTTTAATGTATCTCTTGTGATACACTATACCAAGCAAGTCATCAAATAATTATGGATCCATTAAATGCATTTTGTCTAACAACTGGATGAATCCTGAGGTAGCTTGGTTCTTTGACACGCAGAAAATTTACCAAAAGCAAAAAGTTTCAACCCAGATCAGCCTGCGCAAACTGTGCAGGCTGACCTGGGTTGATACTTTTTGCAGACGCATTAAACTCCCTTTTGACAGATCATGACACAAACATACATTAGAACTTTACCTATTTCTTGGCGGCTGTGAGGACACTGAAGCACCAGATCGGCTCAACTCTCTCTGAACCTCTCTTGCATTGGTATTTGTACTGCGTGTTTTTGCTACACCTGGAGTAAGTATGAAACAAAGGTAAAATTATCATTATCCAAATCAAATATGCAATCTGTTTGTTTGAATGATGTTTTATGCTGCTTTCAACAATTTTTCAATCATATCATGGCAACAGCTTACAAGTGCCTTTCTTCAGTTTCAACAATACACATGCTTGCCCGGGGCACAGTAGTCCATTGCTCAAAGACACTCAAATATGACCAATGCTCCAAGATGGAACAGATCTCAGAATTTCATCATATCACATTCAGCACCTTAATCATAGAGTAAGGGAGGACCCACAAACACGCTACAGTTTATAAATAGTATCTAACCCTTTACCAAACAATCCCTGGTTTTTTAAGACCCTGGGAAAAAAGGCTTTTGAAAACGTGGGAAAAGGAAAAAATGCTGGTAATCAGCATTTTCTCCTTTTCCCACAATGTTTTCTACCCTATCAGAGACCAAAAGCTCATTTGTACCAATTCTGAATTTGTCCTCTGAGGATGCTCTCAGTTTGGAAGTCTACAATTTCTTGTATGGAAAAGAGTTAACAATAAATAAATGGCTACCACTGGACAGAGACAAGAAATCAAAAGGGATCCTCTTTCCCTTTTCTGTGTGCTAGAAATTTACACCCATTAATTCTTATGCTGCTATTGTGACCATAAATGTAATTTGCTTGGAGTCCGTCATCCTCGGTGACCCAGTTTCGATTCATTCTGGGTTATTTCGCTAGCGTTTCCTCATTCTCATGAATTATTCATGAAGCATTTTGATCGGTGATCTCAGTTTTTCTTTGAGAAAATTTAAACTATTTTTATCACAAATATGCCATCATTTCTATTTTTTACTTGTCGATATCCAATCACATCATTCGTTGCAAATCAAGCTAAGCGATACTTTAAATATGGCAGTGCCTATCAACACCACAATCGAGAGGCGTATAAAAGAGATTTTCAGCATAACAATGAAAGATTGTCAGTTAAAATCATACACAAAGATCGATAGTGTTATCCCTGTATTGCAGAATGGCATATCTCACAGGAGACAAGCACGCCGACGTCCGCCATATTTGTTGACAACCTCGTTTTTTTTTTTTTCTCAGGGTTATTTTTAGTAACAGAAGAAATGAAATTATCCTCCCTACAAGAGTGTATCATTATGTTATCGATCTTTTAATTGGCTATTAGGGTACTTCCCGACCATATGAATATTCATAAGAAATGAGGATTTGCTAGTCAATTTCCCCAGGGGTGATGCATGGAGAGTAACCTAATGCTTCAAACCTGGGTTCTGAGGATGGGAGTCAGTGTAAGCAACAATCAGCCTGCACATGCATGCAGCCATGCAATCTGATCTTGCTCTACAGATCTTTGCTGCTCCATTATTAATCTTGTTCATATAAACCTGGGTTCTTCGTTGCTCAGTGGTAAAGTGTGGGAATCTTAATCTGGAGGCCCCAAGTTCAAGCCTCACCTTATCCGCTGGGTTTTTCGAGGAGTGTCCTTGGGCAAGACACTTCAGAGCCCTAGCCTTGTACCGGTGAAACTCAGGAAATACATAAATATGTGAGTTGTCGCCATTATATGACTGAAACAATGCTGAAAGCGGTGTAAAACACTATTCCACCATTATCAACTACCATCCTGTAAACCCCTTTCAGTTCTACTAAATTTAACACATCTTTTTGAGTAATCGTCGAAGATTTAAATTCCACAAGATAAGGATTAAAATCCTCACCATCAATCCAATTTTTTACCCTTTACCAAATGACTACATTTTGGACTAGTTTAACCCTTTACCAAACAATCCCAGGTTTTTGCAACCCAGAGAAAGAAGCCTCCTGAAAACATTGTGGGAAAAGGAGAAAATGCTGGTAACCAGCATTTTCTCCTTTTCCCACATGTTTTCTACTCTTTTATAGTCAAGTTTCAATTTTTGAGTCACGTTTATTTTATTGCCTGCAAATGCTTTCAATTTGGACAAGTCTAAAATTTTGTAGTTTGGTAAAGAGTTACATTGTAAATACATGTATTAGCAGATGACAGGTTAAATGTAGCTCCAATGATGATTTCTGTAGAAAAAGACTTTAGGAAAGGGAGAAAATGCTGGTTATGCATTTCCCACAGTATTTTCAAAACCAGTCAAAAGCATGTCGTTAAAACTTGGGACTGTGCGGTATAGACTTAAACTGGATGATAAAGAATGCACTAATTCTGCACTTAAACTGAATAGGGAACAAGTTCACTTATTCTGCACTAAAAATAGATAAGCAGAGAATTCACTTATTCTACATTAAAACTGGATAAGCAAAGAATGCAATAATTCCGCACTTAAACTGGATAAGGAAAGAATGCACCAGTTCTGTACTAAAACTGGATAAACAAAGAAAGCACTAGTTCTGCACTAAAACTTAATAAACAAAGAATGCACTAGTTCCATATTAAAACTAGATAAACAAAGAATGCATTAATTCTGCACTAAAACTGGATAAACAAATAATGCACCAGTTCTGTACTATAACTGGATAAACAAAGAATGCACTAACTCTGGACTAAAACTGGATAACTAAAGAATGCATTAATTCTGCACTAAAACTGGATAAACAAAGAATGCACTAATTCTGCACTAAAACTGGATAAACAAAGAATTCACTAGTTCTGCACTATAACAAGGATAAGGTAAGAATGCCCAAACTCTGGACTAAAACTGGATAAACCAAATATTGCATTAACTCTTCTTTAAACTTAGACTAAAAATGCACTAAGTCTGAACTTACTTCTAGTACCAGGAGTGACGACTGCTTTCTGCCTCGTGGAGTTGGACTCATTCTTCCTATTTTTTGGCCCGCCTATATGAGCCAAAAGGTCATGTGATGGGGATTCGGTAGTTTCATATAACAAACCATTCAAAGTGTCACGAGTACGAGAAGCACTTCCTGTTCGCTTTTTAGCAATCGGAGCACTTGGTTCTAGCCATGAATCTGTATCAGTAACACGAGAATGTTGACTTCCTCTTCTATCATAGTAGTCACCCCTGTCTTGACTTTCGACTCCATATTTCCGTAACATTGAATTAACACTGGCAGTTGGGGAAATGGCAGAAGATGATGTGTCTTTATTTTTACCAAGTCTTGTATGTGGTTTTGTTACTCTATGAGAGTTAGCACCAGCGGTATATTTTGGTTGAGTTCTACGTGCAACCGTGTCATCCTCACTGTCGCTGTCTAACTGTAAGCCCGGTGGTGGTTGATGGCGCCGGGATGATAAGTTTGGAAACTCATCAGCTAGATTGTGTTTTAATAGCAAGCCCTGATTTTTTCTACTACTCCTGGTTCCAACTGGTGTTGTAATTCTTGGTGTCATGGTAGCGTTGCTGTCACAAATTGCCTAGAAAGAGTAAATTGAACAAGAACTTTATTAGCTTTTGACCAACCAATTCCGTATTTTTACAACCCTGAGGGAAAAAAGCTATTTCCTTGAAATTATATCTCCAGCTGAAAAAGACCTTTTTTGATAGAAACATATAAGGTATTGTGTTTTGCATGTACACATGGCTTTTCTGTTATACAAACAATAATTGTCTGTGGCTTATAATAAACAATATGAATATGAAGTTTCATAAAATTTTGTCTGGTAGTTAAAGAGAAATTCATCCATAATGGCCATATGCATCAAGCCCCTTTTTCCATATGGCATTTAATAATAAAAAACAAAAGTAATATCGGTGGTTAATCATAAAGGAATACATGTATGAAGTTTCATCAATTCACATCAAGGATTTTAGAAGATATCTGTCCGGATAGACAGATTGACAATGCAAAAACTATAAACCCTCCACCAAAGGCACAGGATAAAAAGGTCTTGTAAACATGATTCGAAAAAATAATGAAAGTGCAAGTAACCAACCTAGAAAGGGTTGATGAAAAGCAATTTAACTAATGCTTAAGGTCAACAAACTAGTACTTTTAACTCCATATCAGACTACATTTTGAGACTAGTCCAAATTCAAAGCATTTGCAAATGACAAAATAAATTGTTCCATGCTCTGGCAAAAGGGGGCTTAATGCATCTTCGTGATACATGATACCAAACAAGTCACCACATGATCATGGATGCATGAAGTCCATTTTGTCTAACAGCCGATTAAATCACGAAGTGAACTGGTCCTTTTGGACATACAGAAACTTGACCAATAACAAAAAGTTTCGT
This sequence comes from Hippopus hippopus, assembly GCA_946811185.2. Classification (NCBI taxonomy): domain Eukaryota; kingdom Metazoa; phylum Mollusca; class Bivalvia; order Cardiida; family Cardiidae; genus Hippopus; species Hippopus hippopus. The sequence continues at coordinate 4,574,652 of OX328109.1, forward strand.
CCCAGGTCAGCCTGCGCGGACTGCGCAGGCTGACCTGGATCGATACTTTTTGCAGATGTATTAAGCCCCCTTTTCACAGAGCATGGCTCATATATATACTGGCAACTGACTAATTAAACATTCAGTTCTAAGCATATACTAAACAGTTCATGGTTCTGCAATTGCAACATCTAGTTATTTTGTTCCCTTAATACTTCACCAGAAAATCCACTGATCAGGTCGTTTTTCACCTTTTCAAAGTCAAATCCCTATAACAACAGGAACGAGGGGGTGAGGTTGTTCACACTGCCCCCATGAATGAAAGAATACTACCTGGTGTTGTATGAGAGTGTCAATCGGGAAAAGTTCGGCACAAAATTCACAAGGTAACATCATGTCATCACCACCATCATTCACAAGGTTGACTGTATCATCCATCCTGCATGTATATAATTACTATGTAAAGAATAAGACAAAGAAGCACTGCAAGCATGTGCATATTGGCACATGCTTCCAGTGCTTCTTTCTCTCATTCTGTTGTTAGTGCTTTTTCAGGAAAAATTCTGAGTAGAACAAGAGCACCACATGGGAGTGTCAAAGATCTGCTGCAAGCGATTTTTCAGTAAAAATTTCAAGTACAACAAGAGCCACATATGGGGGTGCCAAGGCTTGGCATGTGGCTGCTTTTATAGCAAAATTTTCAGTCAAATAAAGAGTGTAACAGTGTAAAAAAATTGGTTAGAATTACTTGCTTTTCAGGTATGGGTTTCCCTTTTGATAGCAAATAACTAGCAAAAGTTTGAAGCGAATTCTTTCACCAATAACAAAGATTTGAAAACGTCAAGTTTTTGCTCAAGTTCAATACAGACAACAACAAGGCTACCAGCATGTCAGTACATTGGTGTTGTCTTTGAAAAACAGCTGAGATAACAAGGGACATAACTGTGTCAAAATGTATTGAGTTACCTGCCCTTCTGCTATAGGTTCACTCTTTTCATGGTCAGCATTTAGCCCAAGTTTGAAGTAAATATCTTCAATAACTAGAGAGAGATATTTGAAACTATCAAAAGGTTTTAGATAACTGCTGTTACACAGACAAAAACAGCTGGGCTAAAAAATTCAATATTTTGTGTAATGCATGAATCAATAAAGAGTTCTTATCAAAACTTATATTGCTTTAGCAGACAGTGAAGATCAAGATCAGAATGCACAGTATGTGCAGTCTGATCTTGGATATTCACTGTCCATTTCTTTGTAACAAACCTATCCTGCCCAAAACAGCCATGGAACTGAAATATTTTGTCTTCTTTTCTGTAACTGAAAATGTGTATTTCATTAATCAAGCACTCCTAGGGGAAATTGAAAAACATGTTCATACTTCTGGTCTCGATTACAACAAATAATCTGATAACCAGGATTTTTTTCCTTTTCTTAAAGAAAGTTTTATCCTTTCAAAACAATTCCATCATCTGAGCCACATTTCATTTGGCTTCTGAAAATGGCTGTGTCTAAAATTTTGTCATGTTATTAAGGTTTAAAAGACTTCTAGGACCAAAAACAGTCAGTGTTGAAAAAAAGAATGACGTTTAAAGTACATGTACTGGTAAATGTACCTCCAAGAAAACATGAATAGATGCACCAGCCACTGCAAAATGACCAAAAAATTTGTTGAAAGTGGCAGTAAGTCAGAAAAAATTAAGCAAACCATAAGCAAACTAACCACTCTGCATTAACAGGCCCTAGATTATTGATGATAGATGGGGGATCTACAAGTGCTGGCGATACAGGGACATCAGTTCGACTGTTGTTTGTCAAAGTTGGAGTCAGTGTCGGTAACATCTCACTAATTCTATCCAATGAGCAGCCACTCTGTAATCAAATTGAAAACAGTACTTTACCCTTTACCAAATGATCCAGGTTTTAAGGACCTTAAGAAAGAAAGCTTTTGAAAACATTATGGGAAAAGGTGAAAATCATGGTAACAAGCATTTTTTCCATTTCCAACACTGTTTTCTTCTGTTCCAAAAACAAAATACAATTTTTGACTCCTATTTATTTTGTTGTCTGCCAATGCTTTCAATTTGCACTGGTCTATTTTGTTGTTTGGTAAAGAGTTAACACGCTTAATGGAAGCTTGAGTTTAAAGCAGTGACTATTTAACTCATTACAAAACAATCTAGTGTTTTAACAACCCAGATGAAAGAGGCTCTTGGAAAGATTATTGGAAAAGGAGAAAATAGTGGTAACCAGCATTTTTTTCTTTTCCCACAATGATTTCTATCCTTACAACAACAAATTTCACCGATTCGGCAACATTTGATTTTGTTGTCTGCAAATCCTTTAATTTGGGTCAATCTAAAATTTTGTCATCTGGTATAGGGATAATGAGAAGATATGGCCTGCAACACACGAAAAGGGACATTCGGACATTTGCGTAAAGTGTCGTCTCGGATCAGCCTACGCAGTCCGCGCAGGCTAATCCGAGACGGCACTTTCTGTTTTTATGTAATTTTCTATTTTGCGCAAGTCTACTGTAGCACAAAATCTAATGTAGTCGTAAAGTGCCGTCTCGGATTAGCCTGCACGGATTGCGCAGGCTGATCCGAGACGACACTTTGCGCAAATGTCCGAATGCCCCTTTTCGCGTGTTGCAAGCCATATGGTACCACTTTACCTGGTGCTGTACAAGATCATCTGATGTGAAAGGTTCACCACAGAACTCACATGGAATTAATACTAAATCTGAAATGATAAAAGTTGTGCAAAAAGTTGGTAATGATAATAACCTGTTTTGTGGCCATCTCTATTAAGCAAGCAACCTGTATTTAGCAAGCACATGTTGCACTCACAGACAAAGCACTTATGTTGAAATGTAGTTGTATGAAGCAAGCACCTGTCTAAAGCAAATACTATTTCAGTGTACTGTTGGCACCTTCTTAATTTAGGATAATAGGCCTGGTACGATTTGTTCTAGGCATGAATGGTCCTATGTTTGAGTTGTCCTGGGGATGAATCGACCCGGTACAAATTATCCTAGAATCTGTATTCAGTATAAAGGAATATAGACCCTTAATAAAGAAATTTCAAGGATTATTTTGCAAGAATATCTTGCTTTGAATTAGACAGTGTAGATGAAAGACCAGGTTGAAATTTCTGAGAGGTCTAAACATGACCATCACTCTGAAACAATTCTATATAGGAAAACATTCATGAAAAACATGAGAAATCAACATGAATTGATGATTAGGACAATAGTTCACATGAAAACAGTATGGTAAAATTCCTTACCATAATTATTTTTTTCATTTAATCACAATGTTTTCAAAAGTGTGTTTGCCTTCTGCAAGATACATAAAAATCATTCTGCAAGTGAGAAAAGGATTACCTCTTTACCAGACAACAAAATTTCAGACTTGTCCATATAACATGCATTTGAAAACGACAATTTAAATATGGCTCAAATAAATGGAATTTGTCTCTGCAAGGGTAAGAAAACATTGTAGGAAAAGGAGAAAATGCTGGTTACAAGCATTTTCTCCTTTTCCCACAATGTTTACAAAACTCTTCTTCCTCAAGGTCATATAAACAACATGTTTTTTTGTCAGATTTGGATGTCTGTGATACCTTCAGAGAATGTATTTCTGTCTCTGACTACATCAAACATATGTGGGGGAGTGGACGGGGAGGGTTTTTCCAAAGCTTTTACAACAGCATCTAGCTCTTCTTCTTGGTTCAAGTCCTGGGCAAGATGCATGGCAAGCAGATGATCATAATCAGTTTCTGGTGAAGGCGTCTTGGTCGCTTCCGAAAAAAAAAAAAAAAAAAAAAATCATTTAACAAGTAAAACCTAAAATCAGGGTCTTTATTCACCAACCTTTCTTAGGACCTTTCTTAGTCTAATTCTCAAGAATTTTCTAAATTTGAAAGTAACATAACCTCTGATTGATTAAACCATTTGGTTTAGCCAATCAGAAGTTCTGTTACTTTCTAAATCTAGAAGTAGAATCAAAATAAAATTAAGAATGGTTGGTGAATATGGATCCAAACCAAACAAGCACAAGAGGGCCATGATGGCCCTGTATCCCTCCACTGGCTGATAAGTACAAACCACAAATATCAAACATTACAATTAGTTTAACTCTTTACCACACGAGAAAATTTTAGACTGGTCCAAATTGAAAGCATTTGCAGACGACAAAATAAAGGTGACTGAAAAATTAAAATTTGGTTTGGGAAGAGTAGAAAACACTGTGGGAAAAGGAGAAAATGCTGGTTACCAGCATTTTCTCCTTTTCCCACAGTGTTTTCCAAAGGCTTCTTTCTCAGGGGCGTCAAAAGTAGGGATTGTGTGGTAATGGGTTAAACATATTTTACATCGATTGAGAAAACAAGTTCTTGCATTTTAGATTAATCTCCCTCGATTTTGCTTCCTGGAAACTACATCAGTACTCACACCGAATGTGTGGGCAAATGCAGTCCCAAAGTTGTTACCATCTCCAAGGTATCGAACTCAGGACCTTATAATTACAAGGCTATTGTTCTACCTCACAACCACATCACCACACAAACATTACAATTCTAGGCTGAATGGTTCTGAACAAAGTATGTCCTTGAGAGAGTACAAAACATTGTGAGAAAAGGAGAAAATGCTGGTTACCAGCATTTTCTCCTTTTCCCACAATGTTTTCAAAAGGCTGTCTTCCTCAGGGTCGTTAGAAGTCAAGATTGTGTGTTAAAGGGTTTTACCCATACGCTGCAAAGTGTGACTGACTTCTGTGAATAATGTTGATCAATATCAGACTGCACAGAACATGCAGTTTGATCTTTGATCTACACTGTACAATATGGAGGTTTTTTCCAGCAAAAAGAACAGAACTATCAACATTTCTGCTTTTATCATTAATTGGAAATTTTCGTTGAATTCGTGTTGAGAACCCTTTCTGAAACATTCATGTGTTTTAATGACCCTGTGGAATAATTTTTAAAAACTTGTAGATATAGGAGAAAATGTAGGGAGCCAGGAGTTTTTCCTTATCCCACACTGTTTTTTACCCCTTCCAAGACAGTTTCCATCATTTCAGCCCCATTAAACTTGTTGTCTTCAAATGCTTTCAATTTGGACTAGTCCAAATTTTTGTCGTCTGGTAAACAGGTAACAATAGAAAACATGAGGTCACAAAAGTTCACACAGAACTATTTATGATCAGGCCAGGGGAGCTAAAAAACATGTTATACCTTTCGATGTCATGGTTTTCCTGATTAAATTTGATCTACCCACAGCTGCTGGCCTGGGTATATTTTGAACTTTGACAGGTCGGGTCACTCTCGGGCGTATACTATCTGTTTTATTTTCACCAACACGGACTGGTCTTTGCGCAACTGATGGTTCACCTACTGCTCTTTGTCCAATCACCCTCGACAGTTCATCAAAGGCAAAAGGGTGCATCCCATACTGTTCGCCATTCAGCCCACTTGATCCACCCACAAAATCCAATCTGTTGTTATTTTTAGGTCTGACCTCTGGAAATTGACAGTTACTTTCCTCATGTTTAGTTTGATCCTTCAGTTTAATATACTGTAAACATTTTGGGCATTGCTCTGTTCGGCTTCCACAGTAATCTAAATGGGAATTAAGAGCATCCTTGGCAAATTCTAGCTGGCAGTAAACACATTTCATGGGTCTCTTCATGCAGTCATTCTCCTATAAATAAAAAGTTTTACTATTTACTTGACAAAATTTCCATCTTTAACACTTTACGAAACAATCCTGAGTTTCTACCCTGAGGAGCAAGGATTTTGAAAACATTGTGGGCAATGGAGAAAATGTTAACCAGCATTTTCTTCTTTTCCCACCATGTTTTTTATTTTAACCTTTCAAAAAATTCAGAATTTGATCCACATTTCTTTTGTGGTCTGTAAATGCCTTCAATTTGGACTAGTCTAAAATTTGGACATGTGGTAAGGGGTTAACACTGATTTCAACATTATTTTAGTTACATATAAATCATATTGTGGCAGCCAGTGCGCTTATCCATGCTTTCTCAAAATTTCCTTTTACCAGTACTTCGCACAATATTCTTCCCAAGCCACTGGCTGTTTTTCAAGATAACCATCGTCGAAAAAATAATCAGTAGTAAGAGAGGAATAAAACCAGCCGCAATGACTATCATCAATCTTCTGAAAGCAATTGGTTTTGCAAAGCTGGGGATTCAAACCAGGGACTAACTGCAGTAATACAAGGACAATATGAGATAAATGCACTGGCCATACGGACATGTTGGAGATACAGGGGTGAAAAGATACAGAATCAGCTTCTTACATACTTCTTGATTATCGTACAACATAACTTTCACACATTTTAACCCTTTACCACAATACAAATACTTAGACTTGTCCAAATTCAAAGCAAAACTTTACAGATGAAAAATTAAATGTAGCTCAAATTGTGGGAGTCTTCATTGAAAGGGTAGAAAACATTATGGGAAAGGAGAAAATGCTGGTTACCAGCATTTTCTCCTTTTCCCACAATTTTTCAAAAGGCTTCTCCCAAAGGTTTTTAAAACTCAGGATTGTTTTGTAAAGGGTTTATAAAGCTGTTGCATGAGAAGCAAAAATCATTATAAGCTTTATGAAGATGCTAGCCTTACACAGCCACTTTATAATTAATGGCATGCCTATGATAAAATCAGCCCATCGATAATCATATCATTCGTATAAAATAAATGAATGTAATCTTGACCCTTGATAAAACACCGTCCAGATGTTACAAAATTAATTCCACCTCAACTTATCACTCTATTTTAACCCCATAACTCTTTACCAAACAAAAATATTTTAGACTTGTCGGAACTGAAAGCATTTGCAGATGACAAATGAATTGTGGCCCAAGTGTTGGTTTCAGTCTTTGAAAGGGTAGAAAATACTGTGGTAAAAGGAGAAAATGCTGGTTATCAGCATTTTCTCCTTTTTGCATAATGTTTTCAAAAGGCTTCTTCTTCAGGGTTAATTAACTCTTTACCAAACAACAAAATATTGGACTGGTCCAAATTCAAAGCATTTGCAGACGACAAAATAAATATAGGTCAAACAATGAAATTTGTTTTGGGACAGGTAAAAAACATTGTGGTTACCAGCATTTTCTCCATTTCCTTCAATGTTTTCTAAAGCCTTTTTCTTCAGGGTCGTTAAAACTCAGGATCATGTGGTAAAGAGTTAAACATGGGACTGTTTTGTAAAATGTATAAGGTTAACCACTAAACACCCAGTTTTAAACACCTGGAGGAAGTAGGCTATTGAAAACATTGTGGAAAAAGGAGAAAATGCTGGCTAACAGCATTTTCTCCTTTTCCCACAAATTTTTCTACCCTTTCACAGACAAACACCATAGTTTGAGCCATGATTAGTTTGAGTTCAGTCTGCAAGTGTGTTCAAAGCACACAAGTCTTAAATTTTGTTGTCTTGTGAAGGGTTACAGCCATGAACCCTGATTTTGCCGCTTTTGCAGTCAGAGTATATCAAAATTAGATTGCACTGAATATACAGTCTGATCTTGGATCTACACTGTCTGCTACCTGCCAGGTATCAGCTTATATAGTATTGTCTAAGGATGTTGATTTAATTTGTAACAAGCACTTAAAAATGGATGAACTCTTTACCAGACAACAAAATTTTAGTTGATTGATTGTATAGTGTTTAACGCTATTTTCAACATTATTTCAGTTATATCGCGGCAGCCAGTGCACCTATCCATGCTTTCCTGGAGTCTCTTTTACCAGTACTCCACACAATTTTCTTTCCAAGCCACTGGCTGCTTTCCCACATAACCATCATCGAAACAATGGTCAGCAGTGAGAGAGGAATGAATCCTGTCGCAGTGACTACAAAATTTTAGACTTGTCCATATTGAAAAAACATGCAGAGGACAAAATGAATATGATATACATTATGATGTATCCATTTGTCTTCACAAGGGTATAAGACATTGAGAGAAAAGGAGAAATAGCTGGTAACCAGCATTATCTCCTTATCACACATTGTTTTCAAAAGTCTTCTTCCTCAGTGTCCTTTTTCTTTATCAAACAACAACATTTTACACTCAACCAAACTGGAAGCATATGAAAATGATAAAACCAAGCATGAATCAAATGATGATTTCCGTCCTTGATTAACCCTTTACCACACAGCAGAATTGTAGACCTATCTAACTCGAAAGCATTTGCAGACAATAATTTCATAGTGGCTCAAATGATGCAATTTTTCTTTGATAGAGTAGAAAACTTGGTGAGAAAAAGAGAAAATGCTGGTTACCTGCATTTTCTCCTTTTCCCACAAAGTTTTCAATAGGCCCTTTCCTCAGGGTCGTTAAAAGTCGTCATTGTGTGGTAAAGGGTTAAGTAGAAAACATTGTGGGAAAAGGAGAAATGCTGGTTACCACCATGTTTTCAACAGTTTGTCCTCCCGGGTCATTAAAACTTAGGATTGTGTGGTACAGGGTTAAAAACCAAGATTGTTTACCAAAAATCCCTGGTTTTAACGACTCTGAAGGAGCCTTTTGAAAACATTGTAGGAAAAGGAGAAAATGCTGGTAAACAACATTTCCTTCTTTTCCTACAATGTCTTCTCCCCTGTCCAAAAACTTCAGTTCATTGGTGCTAATTTTGAATTTTTCGTCTTCAGATGTTTTTAATCTAAAAGAGTATGAAATATGCCATTTGGGAAAGGGTTAACTTTTCACCACATGACAAAATTTTAGACAAATACAAAATGGAAGCATTTCAAAAGGACAAAGTAAATGTGGCACAAGTAATTGGATTTGTCTGTAAAAGATAAGACAACATTGTGGGAAAAGAAGAAAATGCTGGTAAGCAGCATTTTCTCCTTTTCCCACAATGTTTTCAAAAGCTTTCTTTCTCAGGGTCATTAAAACTCAGGATTGTGTGGCAAAGGGTTATTAAGCCCACATTATGCATCTATTCTGAAACTTTTCATTAAGGGAGGTGAGAAATTGGACTGCAAATCAAACAAACCAGAAAGAAAGCACAATAAATAATCACCTCATGGTCTTCCAGATTTACTTTCTCTACTTCCACATCACACTTTGGACATTTGATCTTGGCGTGAGTCTCCTCGAAGTGAACGCTCATCTCACCTTTAGGAATTGGTTCTCGACAGTGTTCACACAAGGCTATGTGTCTCCGACAGTGCATTTCATGCATCATAAAGTTAGAGACAGATATCTGCTTTTTGCTGAAAAACATACAAAAAAATAATTCATTTCTTCTTTCTTGATTGTTTAAGTTTTAAACATATTCATTTCGCATCAATTGAGAAACAAGGTCTTCCAACTTATACTCATCTCTCTCAATTCTGCTTCCTAGGAACTACACCAGTACTTGTGCCAAATGTGTGGGCCATGAACAGTCCGAATCCGCTCTTGGGTATCAAACTCTGGACTTTATGGTTACAAGGCAGAAGCTGTGCATCACAATCAAGAATACTACAATAGGTTGGAATTCTGCATCACTAAGAAGATGAAGGTGTAGGATTCTTGGTCTTGATCTGGTAAGCAGCATTTTCTCCTTTTCTCACAATGTTTTCCACTCATCCCACAACAAATTACATCATTTGAATGACATTAAATTTGTCGTCTGCAAATGCTTTTTATGCAAAGATTTTGTCAATTGGAAAAGAGTTGAACAAAATGTTAGACTCACCCATGTTGAATAAACTTTCAGCCGACAAGTCCAAAGGGCTTAAATGATGGCATTTTATTTGTCTATAAGATTTGTCTTTGTTTGGAAATGTGAGGGATAATAAAAACGTTGGTACACATTTGCCCCTTTTCCCTGGATGTTTACAACCCCCCCCCCCGACCCGTTAAAAACTTAAACGTGTGGCATAGGGTTTTAGAGTCACACAGTATAGATAAACTTACCAGTTGTTACAAAGCTTTGTTTCGTTTTCTGCCATGGTTGCTGTTCTTCAATCAAACACGGTAGCCGACTCGAAAAGAGAAAGTTAAAACGAAACTAAACAAATATATTTCAATACCCAATGGTGTGTTTTTCTAAAAAAAAAAAATCAGCAAACGTTTCAAATGTTTTCCAACATTTTTGAGACTGTAAACTGAACACAACTGCTCATTAAAATTTCAAAGGAATTTACGAATGACATCTGTCATTATTGCTTCTAACAAAAACATAGTAGCTAAACTATTTAAAAGACGCCAATTTCCATTGGCTGTTACCAACCCGGCTTTTTGCGACATACAAATCGATTGGATAATATTTCTAGAACGGAAGTAAAACTCCGTTAAGCTGGCAACCACTCTGTCGGAAAAATACCGAATCGAGTACCAGTGAAATAAATTTATTATAAACTTCCGGCAAAGCGAAAGTTCACGTGTTGTTCATAACTGACACAGATAACAACGAATTTCATCGTATTTAAAGCTTACCTTGTCTAGATCTAAGGTCCTCTGTTGAGAAATGGCAGGTACTCTTACCGAAGCTCAGCTGAAGCTTGTGACAGAGCTCGAAATGGAAATGATGGCAGACATGTATAACAGGTCAGATGTGGGTGGGATAAGTGAGGTCGTTCTGATTCCTAAAGCAAATTGTATAATTGTATTACATGTGAATCTTATTGGGATGTCATGAAGGGAGAAAATTTAAATGTCAAAGTGCATGGAGGTATCTCCCCGTTTTGGAGGACCACTGTGATAAGTTACTGGTGACAATTTTTTTTCTGGTTATGAATAGATGGACAAAAAATGCTGTTCCCACTGCAACATGCTGAAACCAAGAAAACCGGTACTGCTTGAAGTCTCAAAGCGTCTTGAATTGAGGCTGTAAGTTATCAAAATGAAAGCATTTGCAAATGAAAAATGGGATTTGTCTGTGTAATGGTAGAAAACATTGTGGAGAAATGCTGGTCACCAGCATTTTCTCTTTTTCCCACAATATTTTGAAGTCTTCTTCTTCAAGGTTGTTGAAACATCGGATGGGTGGTAAAGCAGTTATAATGAGTGACTACACTGATTGACTGAATGGTTTGTTCAGCCTTATTAGCCATATGATAGGGACAGCTCACATATTCATTTGTTTCTCTGTTCAACAGGTCCTAGGCTGTGAGCTCTGATTTGTCTTACTCAAGGAGATTCTCATGAAAAAACAGATGAAGATCTTAACCAGAACCAGGGTTTGATACTAAATATCTGTTAGGCAGGTGTCCAAAAGCCACTATTTGGCAAAGTTCTGGACACAGGCAGGTGTCCAAAAGCCACTATTTGGCAAAGTTCTGGATACCTGGCTCTGTAAGGTTCTAAATTTCAGGTGTCCTGTCAAAAATTTTGATGACTTGGGTTGCAGAATGCTGTGTCAACTTTTGGATTTAAAGTTAGCAGCCTTAACCACTGAACTATGCAAGATCACAACTGTTTAACCCATTACCTCACAAGGATGATTTTAGTGTAGATTCAGATTGCCTATTTTATATACTCCGATCTAGACCCATTCAGTGCACCAGCTGGTTACCAGCATTTTCTCCTTTTCCCACAAAGTTTTCAAAAACTTTTGACCACAGGACATTAATACTCAGGATTGTGTGGTAAAGGGTTAATCTATTTGGCAGTGAATGAGTTACTTTGTCATTTTTTGGTACTTAGACTAGAACCCTTCGCATACTTTCAGAATGAGTGCTGGATGTCAAAAGAAATGTATTCCACCAAGATACAAAGATGCCGAGTTGTCAAAGGGTGAAAGTGTGTGTATAGACAGATGTGTAGCTAAATATATGGAAATTCATGATAGAATTGGTAAAAAATTGACTTCACTTTCTCAGCAAGATGAAGAAAGAATGAAGCAACTTCAAGCTCAAATGCAGCAAAACTGATTTTAAAAAATCTAGAATGGGTTCGTTGGTATTATACAAGGAGCAGCGTTAGATGAAGATGGGGCTGTATTTGCAATATAGCATCATGAAAAACGGTGTTATCTAGACAGGGCTGAATTAGAATACAAAGGATGCTGCTGTTGTGTTGGCTGTGATACGCTGTGATAACAGTGAACATTTTAATCGTAACATAAAAACAGTAGATGAAGGATGTATCATAAATGTTCATCAGCTTCAACCTGTTATCCTTAAAACAATTTCCAAACTTCTCAAATTTCAAAAGATCCTGAGAACAGGTCTACAACATACATACAATAGGTTTCTAACGTTTCAGGGGAGTTGTCATAGCTCAAGCCAAATTTTTTCATGGATGGGTCTGCAATTTTGTTGTCTAGTTAAGGGTTGAAGCTGGTGCAGTAAAGCCCTTGTTTGTACCAACCAACAAGAGGTGGCTTGTGAAAAACTAAGAGACTAGAAGAAACAGTTGATGACCAGCATTTTCTTCTTTTTCCATGTTTTCTAATTTTCCAGGAACCATTCCCATCATTTGAGCCCAATTTGCCATTCTCAAAGGCTCTAAATTTGGACAAGTCTAAAACCTTGTTGTGTTTAACTCATTACCTGACTATAATTTGTTTTAATAACCCTGAGAAAGAAAGCTTTTGAAAACATGGTGGTAAAGGCAAAAATGCTGATAACCCTAACAATGTTTGCTATCCTTTAAAGGCAAATTCCTTTATTTGAGCTACAATTTGAATATTGTCTGCTTACGTTTCTGATTTTAACAGATTCACAATATTGTCATTTGGTAAAGAGTTTAGGGATATCATAAGCTCCAAACCAAAAGCATTAGAATTTTAGGAAAAACAATGAATACACTGGAAATGGCAAGTCTAACGAGTCCCACAATCTAGGCTAGATCATTGAACTATTTGAAGGGACTTGCTTTTAGTTTTATGACATCACCTGACAGGTATACAACATCAGATTCATTGTCTTTAAAAAATAAAAGTGGGGAGCTTTCTAATTGGTATTTCTTGTTTTATTTTTTTAGACAGTATTTCAGCTGCTTTCTGCATTAATTCAGTCATATCTCAAGGACAGCTTAGCTAGTCAATTATGTCCTAGATGTTTCACAAGGACTTTGTCTGTCTCTGAAGTACTATGCTCAAAGAACACCACAGAAATCCCAGTGCCTTCGTTGAGGACCCAACCCACGACCCCTAAATTACTATTACAACAATTTGACCAGAGCCAGGCAGGACCCTCCATATATTAGTATATTGTTAATACCATGTTTAACAGTTTTCTGCATTAATTCAGTTATATCACAGCAGCCAGTGCACCTACTCATGCTTTTCTGGAGTTTTCTTTTACAAGCATTTTGCACAATGTTCTTCCAAAGCCACTAGCTGCTTTCCCAAGCAACCGTCGTAGAAACAATAACCAGCTGTGAGAGAAGAATGAATCCTGTTGCAATGACTATCATCAATCATTAGAAAGAATTTTGCCAAGCTGTGGATTCAAACTAGCCACCCCCTTGTACTGAGTCCTGTATGCTACTGACTGCTCTACTGCACTTGGCATATACTGGAAAGGCTTGACTTTTTACCAAAGAATAAACTTTTTGACACTACCAAGCTGAAAGCATTTGCAGACAACATATTCAATGTAGCTCAAAAGATACTTCTGTCTTTGATCAGGTAGAAAACACTGTGGAAAAAAGAGAAAATGCTGTTTACCAGCATTTTCTCCTTTTCCCACAATGTTTTCAAAAGCTTTCTTTCTCCAGGTCTTTAAAAGTCAGGATTGTAATGTAACTCAATGTTGATTATCCCAGCTAGTCTTTTCCTGCAAACTTGTTTCACGAGGTAAAGACTAAAATATCTGACAATGCAGAGAAAGTACATTTTGAAAAACTCATATATTGTAACAATTACAAAATGCCTGTCACAGACAGAAATTCGGTCGTAACATGAAAAACGGTCTTGCATTTCTAAGCTGAAAAAAGAAATCTAACAATAACAACCAAATGACAAATTTTTAAGTTCTGATAGCATTTGCAAATGACAGGGATATTAGGCATTTTCTCCCCTATCCATGATGTTTTCTACCCTTGCAGAGACGATGCTTTTGAACGCTTGATTTCCCAGGGTCATTAAAACTCAGGATCCTGTGGTAAAAGGTAACACCTCTTTGGTAAAAAAATCCAGTCTCAAAAACCATTTGGAAGAAGGGCTTTGAAAATATTAAGGGAAAAGAAAAAAGTCCTGGTGACCAGCAATTTCTCATTCTCCTCCTAAATTTTCTACCCTTTCAAAGACATTTTTTTTTCATCATTATAACTACAATTAACCCTTTACCCAACAATCCTGGGTTTTAACGACCATGGGAAAAGGGCTTTTTGAAAACATTGCAGGAAAAGGAGAAAATGCTGGTAACCAGCATTTTCTCCTTTTCCCACAATGTTTTCCACTCTTTCAAGGACAAATCCAATCATTTTAGTCACATTTAAATAAACGTCTGCAAATGCTATCAATTTGGGTCAGTCAGCAATTTTGTTGTTTGGAAAAGAGTTAATTAGCAGTCTACAGAGACAAACCCCTTCATTTTAGCGACATATTTTCAACCTGGACAAATCTGAATTTTGTCATAAGGTTTAGAGTTAACACTTAACCATATAATCCTGTGTTTTAACAACCCTTGGGGAAAAGGCTTTTAAAAAATATTGTAAGAAAAAGGAGAAAATCCTGCTAATTAGCATCTTCTCCTTTTCCACAATGTTTTCTACCTTCTCATGACCAAATCCCATTAATTGAGACATATCTACCGACATCTGCACAAGCTGTCATTATTGACAACAAAAATTTGTCAAACAGTAAAGAGTTAACCCTTAAAAGCACCTTCCACTAATATGGTTGCCTTTGTGACCAGTGCAGATCAAGATCAGTCTGCATGAAACATGCAGTCTGATCTTTGATCTATACTGTCTGCTTAGCTTAAACACTACAGACAAAAGGAAGCCATGAATTTGCAATTATCTAGGCCTTATTCTAGTATATAAATGTCCATTGGGTTTATTCAGCATTTTAACTCTTTGCCATACAATCCTGAGTTTTAATGACCCTGACGGAGAATACTTTTGAAAACATTATGGGAAAAGGAGAAACGTCTGGTAACCAGCATTTTCTCTTTTTCCCACAATGTTTTCTGTCCTATCTAGGACAAATTTCGTCAGTTTAGCCATATTTAATTTGTTGCCTTTAAGTGCTTTCAATTTGGACTAGTGTAAAGCTTTGACGTTTGGTAAAGAGTTAAGGGCTAATGTTATTCTATTCATTCTGTATCTCCACCTCCTCCTGTACTTGTATGTGATGCCCAGCCTCCAGAAGCACACTAACCACGTTCATCGTGTCTACGATGGACCTCTGTCCGTCCTGGTCTATCACAACTTGTAACAACTTTCCGTCGACAGTCTCTGGTAGAGACATAATCACACTGTCAGATCTATTACTGGAATTACTGCCGACATCTCCCGCTATCATCCCTTCCGATATATTTCTAGAATTATTGACAATGTCGCATGGTGGATTTTGACCTTGTATTTCCACTTCATGTTCAACAGACGGCAGAGAAGAATCAACCGCCTCGACTGCCAAGTAATGTTGAGCTTCACGACCACTGAACTCCGTTAAGGAATGACTCTGTTTGGGTGTATGGTAGAGTTTATTGGCTTTGTTCACACGGACACTTGGAGAAGCTTGGGGAAATGACGGATGTGCAGTAGCCACAGCCAGTGACTTGCTCATGACTCTGTGGACTTTTTCAGGCTTTTTTAGATACTCCTCATGTCTTTTCAATATTTCTTTTGTAAACTCTTCTGGAGAGAGGTTCATTAAAGCAACTTTTCGTGTCTTACTTCTCTTTCTTGTACAACCTTTTGAGCTGTCTGTATCATCAGCATTCGACTGATTATCCGTGTCATCACCTGTCTCAATGTTTTGTCTGTGCAATCTGTTTGACAGTTTGGGAATAGGAGTGGTAGATGGATCGAAAACCTCACCATCTTTTGTAAGTAACACCCCCTCTTCAAAATCCTTGAATTTTACGCGGTTTAAATTAGACTGTTTAGTTACAACAGTGAGTTCGTGAGCTGTCTGCATGTGTTTGCGAAGATTTCCAATCAACGGTGTCTTGTATGGACAAAACTGACACATGTGTACTTCCTGAGAAATGTAAATAATGCATTGTTATCATTTTAACCCTTTACCACATAATCCCCAGTTTTAAAGAACCTGAGGAAGAAGCCTTTTGAAAACATTGTGGGAAAATGAAAAAATGCTGGTAACCAGCATTTTCTCCTTTCCCGGAATATTTTCCACAATTTCAAAGATAGAAATCATCATTTTGGCCACATTTGTCAACTGCAAGTGCTTTGGGAAAGTCTAAAATTTTTTCATTTGGTAATAATTAAAGAATGAATGGAAAAGTTCTGGACCAAAAAGAAGGATGATAAAATCAATACTTCATAATGAATATTCAGCTCATCTGAGCACAACTGACATCAAAATAAATCACTCACACCGAAAACTAAACTTTTCCTTTCCAAAAAACTTCAATATCCGACACCAATCATGCAACAGAGCTGTATGATAATCAAAAGAAGTAAATGGTAACAAACAATATGTATCTATTTTGAGTGAACAGTAATTATTTCCCTTCATCACTACTTTTATAAGCTTAATATCATATTGACTTTAAGCACGACAAAAAGATTTCTTACAGTTTTCACTTGGTAAAACATGTTACCCCTACAGCTGACCACAAGGCTATAGTTTCAACAAACTTGCTAAAGGTCCACTACATAAAGCTACATGCAAAATTTGGTAGACTTAGACCTTCTAGTAAGGAACCAGAATATATTTTTCAGTTTGTAAGCCTATACATGTAAAACTTGTGCCAACCCCGTGGGACCAATTTTGACCTCAGGACTATAATAGGGACACTCTTAGTAGATGAAGCTGCATGCCATCTTGGTTTACACACAGATGCAAGTCAGACGCGGAGTGATGACATAAGCCTTTGGACACTGGTGCTAAAAATTTAAATCTGATGTCTTAATTATGAGACATGTTATGTAAATATGTTCATGTACCTTCTCAGTGCTGTGTTTCAGTTTTATGTGAACATTTAAGGATCCCTTTGAATGTGTCGTAAAATCACAGTCAGGACAGCTCTGTTGAACTGAAAACAAAAATAAAATAAGTTCAACTCCTGCCTTCAAAGTAATATTTTTGGCAAATTTCAATATTTTTATTTACGATCAGTTATTTAGAAAAATTTTAAAATGAGTGTAAAGTAATTTTTTAAAATCTTTACCAGAGGACAAAACTGAATTTATTCAATTGTTCAAATTGTATGCAATTGCACATAACCAATTTAAAGTTTCTCAAATGGTATTTGTACTAAAAAGGTTAGAAAATAATGTGGAAAAAGGAGAAAACCCTGGTTACTCCTTTTCCAACAATATTTTTCAAGGTTTTCTTTGTCAGGGTTGTCAAAACACGAGATGGTGTGGTAAAGGGTTAAAACTTAGCCAATTGTAACAAGAGTATTATTAACAACCATAAAAAAAATCTTTTGAAAACAATGTGGGAAAAAGGAGAAAATGCTGGTAACCAGCATTTTCTCCTTTTTCCCACAATGTTTCCTACCATTTCTAACATAGAAACCATCTTTTGAGTTACATTATTATTACTGAAAAATACTTGTCAAGTTTTCTTAAAGAAAATTCTTATTGTTGAAAGCAACAGCCAGTTTTAATTAGAACTTACCGTACCATCATTGAAAACACTGGCTAATCTCATTTAGAAGTAATAAGTACCTGGCCATTTTTTGTATGCGTGTTTGTCTAAAACTGGCCTAGTTAGTTATGTGTCAAATCTACACCAAATGACCAATAACCAGTCCAAATTGAAAGCATTTGCAGTCAATGAATTAAAAATGTAGCTCAAATGATGACATCTATCTTTGATAAGGTAAAAAAGACAATGCTGGTTACCAGCATTTTCTCCTATTCCACTATGTTTTCAATAGCCTTTGTCTACAGGATCGTTAGAACTCGGTATTGTGTAGTAAAGGATTAATTCTGGAAACTGGTCAATTGTATATGGAAACTACATGTACATTACAATACCTCTGTGAGTGTTCAAATGAGTTCTCATTTCCTTCTTGGTTTCAAAAGTCAGTGAGCATTTCGTGCATTTAACAACTTTATCTGAAAAAGTCAAAAGGACAAAGTGAAGTGAACAGTTTTTTGGCATCTTCAAAAACATCTTGTATTAAAAAGCACATAGTTAAGTAATTAAGTGTACATATAATAGTGTTTTTGGAGATCTACACAAGTGTCTGGCACCTGAATTCTTTACCATTTAAAAAAAGTTAGTCTTGTCCATGCAACTTATACGGTGGATTTTTTTTTTTTTTTTTGTCTTCAAAAGGATAGAACACATTGTGGGAAAAGGAGAAAACAGCATGTTTTCTGTTTACCACAGGGATTTCAGAGGGCTTTCATCTCGGGGTTACTCAAACAAAGGATTTTCGGTACAAATGTGGCACAGGACTGATATAAATTTTTCAGTAAGTCTGAAACTTTGATGAAGAGTCACCCAATAAACAATTTCCTTTGGTAACCCTCTGCCAAAATATCTTATGATGTTCTGCTCTACTCAGCCAGAGCTAACAAAATAAAATCTTTGAACAAACTCTCCTCCTAAGCTAGGTGAAAGATTTTTGTTTAAATAATTTCACAGGGATGTTCCTAAGGCTAAAAATATAATCTAATTATAATTATACCCTCATGGTTTCTGTAATGAATATTCATCTGTTTGGTAGAAAATCCTATGTAACTACACTCTTCACACTTGAAACTGAAATATAAACCACATCACATTTCGCTTTAATACCTGAGACCAAACACATCAAGCTAGAATTCACACTGAGTGATGTTTGTTTATGCGAATAGCTGAACATGGTTTGAACTTAAGCATGTTCATTAGATCATAGGACACTGAAACTCCTATGTACTATTTTTAGTAATGTTGTGTAATGATCAACCAATGAAAATTTCAGTATTCTGTGATAGACCTATTAACACTGTACCACAGGACAAAGAATTAGACCAAATTGAGAGCATTTGCTGAAGACACACAAACTGTCTCTTAAATGATGGAATTTTTCTTTTAAAGGACAGAAAACAGTGGGAAAAGTCGAAAATGCTGGCTACCAGCATTTTCTCCTTTTCCCACAATGTTTTCAAAAGTTTTCTTCCTATGGGTTGTTGAAATGCAAAATGCTAAAGGATTAAAATCACAACCCTGTGTTTCAGTGAACCTAAGGAAAAAGTCTTTCGAAATCAATGTGGGAAAAGGAGAAAATGCTCATATTTACGCTCTTTCAAAGACAAATTTCATCTTTTGAGCTGCATTAAATTCATTGTCTGCACATAAATTCACTTTGGACAAGTCTAAAATGTTGCCTGGAAAAGAGTTAACAAAATTATTTCTCTATCAAAAAATATCCTGAGTTTTAACAACCCTGGGGAAAAATACCTTTGAAAACATGGTAGGAAAAGAAGCAAATACACATAATCAGCATTTTCCTTTTCCCACAAAATTTTCAAAAGCCTTCTCTTTCAGGGTTGTTATAACTTGGTATTGTGTGGTAAGGGTTATTCTCACATGTATTTGGATGTAAGCAATTTTAAATCTGTAGAGAGCTGAGCTCATTATGTCTCCCCTGTCAGGGTCGAGAGACATATTGTTTTGCCCCATGCGTCCGTCTGTATGTCCGTCACAAATCGTGTCTGCTCTATAACTCGAAAACCTTTTAAGATATTTTGATAAAACTTCACACATTTGTAAAGCACCATGAGACGAAGTGTCATGCACAAGAACCGTAACTCTGGCTTGTATATTTCTCGAGTTATTTCCCTTTGATTATTTTCCTTACCCATTTTATGTACAAATTTTTGTCCGCTCTTCTAACTCGAAAACCATTAGAGAAAAATGACCATTATTTCAGTTAGAAATTGCCTTAGTGACATATCAATCCTTCTGACACCAAAAAGTGGGGAGACATCTGTTTTTTTGTAGAAAAACAAGTTCTAGTTTTATGTTGCTTTTGCGAATGAAATCGTACAAGATCATACTTTACAAAATGTGCACTCTAAACTTGTATATACATTGTCTGCCTCATGTTTATATACAGGTTCTTTGCCCAAAACAGCCTTAAAATTTGAGATGCTTTCTCTTACTGAACATTTTACTTATTCTGTGCTCTGAAGTGTTAAAATTTGTACTGTCTCAATGTGGATCAACTCCTTACAAAATGAAAAAAAAATTACACTGGTACAAACCAAAAAAATTTGCACACAGCAATTAAATGGGACTTCATGGCTAAACATCCCATTTGGAAGGGCAGAAAACATTCTTGGAAAAGGAGAAAATGCTGGTTACCAGCATTTTCTCCTTTCCCCACAATGTTTTCACAAGCCTTTTACCTCAAGGGAGTTACAACTCAGAGTTGTGTGGAAGAATTAACAATATAAGGCGAAAGAATAAACAAGGTAAGACCTACAGACTACAGAGACAATCTTACTGATTCAGATCTTCATAAGCTGCTATTGCATGATGCTGCTGCAGGTGATTGAAGAAATCACTTCCTTTTTTAAAGGTTTCACCACAATGTATACATTTGCAGTTGCCAAACATCAACTTGCTCTTCATGTGGCCCTGAAAAAAATGTTTGTTTATTTATTTATTTATTTATTTATTTATCTATTTATTTTATTTGTATTATGTTTCTCAAATGACAAAATTTTAGTCTTGTGCAAATTGAAAGTAATTGCAGATGGCAAATCAAATATAACTGAAAAAATGAAATTTGTCTGTTACAGGGTGGAAAACATTGAGGGAAAAGGAGAAAATGCTGGTTAACAGCATTTTCTCCTTTTCCCACAATGTTTTTAGTAAGCTTCTTCTTCAGGGTCGTTAAAAGTTTGGATTGTGTGGTAAAACGTTAAACGCTGTTTTGAACATTATTTCAGTTATATCACAGTGGCCAGTGCACCTATCTACACTTTCTTGGGAGTTTCTTATACTAGTACTTAGCACAACGATCTTCCCAAGCCGCTGGTTTCTTTCCCAAATAACCATCATTGAGACAATGATCAGGGGTGAGAGAGAAATGAATCCTGTCGCAATGACTATCATCAATCCTTGGGAAAGAATTTGGCCAAGCGGAAAAAGAATGTAGTGAATATATACATATACTAGATAGAAAGGATCTCTAAATTTTTTGGACAAATGGATGGATGTACACTTAATTGATAATGGACAGTCTTGCTACCCTTGAGAGCTAAATGTAAGTACTGAATGAATGAAACAGACATTTTCAGACAGTAATGGAACTGTCAGAGCTTGACCAATAGCACTCCCTTCCCCCCCTTGCGTTGTCTCTGGATCAAGAAAATTCAATTTAACTCTTTACCAAAAGACGAAGTTTTGGACTAGACCATTTGAAAGCAATTGCAGACAACAAAGGTAGTTTAAATAATGATTTTTGTCTTCAATATGTTAGAAACATTGTAAGTAAAGGAGAAAATGTTAGTAACTAGGATTTTCTCTTTTTCCCACAATGTTTTCAAAAGCCTTCTCTTTCAGGGTCATTAAAACTCAAGATTGTGTGGTATAAAATTAAATCTCTCATTTTGTTTATACATGTATCTGCAGTAAACAGACTCATTTTCAGATTAAAGTTGAGATCCTTATTTTAGACACATTTCTCTAATATTACCAGATTTTAGAAACATTCTCAAATCCGAGCCAACACAATGTTTCAGACTAAACTCAGCAAAAAACCGACTTAAGTCTGTTAAATACGTAGGGTCCGTTTATTTTGCTGATTTGAGTCTGAAACATTGCGTCAACTCGGGATTTAAGAAATGTTATTTGTGTCTGTTCATGTGTCGTGAAATGAGTCTAAAAGCTTACCCTAAATCAGAAACTAAGTCTGTCAAGGAATTTACACAAAATAAGAGAGTTAAGTTTTTCCATGAAACTGGGCCCTGGTATAAATAAGTAGTTGTGAAGTAAATAACGGTATACTTTTGTACAATTAGATCCCCATGTAATAATCACTGTAATTATCCATAATATGTATTAATTTCCTACAACAAACCTTCAAAGCAATTTTTGTTCTAAATTTAGATTTACAGCATTTACAGACAAGACTATTATCGTCTACATCAGCTGGTTCCTGTTTAATCCGAGATTCTGCTGGTACCCTCTGAGTCTCTATAAGCTTTGAAGAAGAATCTGTTGTGTCACGATATTGAGTGTCTTGACTTTTCACAGGGTCTTCAGCTTTAGATGTAAAACTGCTATTCTGGAATGATAAATAAATAAACAGATAAATGAATAGATAAATTACAAACAAACATATATACAAACAAACAAACAATTTGGGAAAAGGATAAAATGCTAGTAATCAGCATGTTCTCCATTTTCCACAATGTTTTCTAACCTCTCAGAAAAAACTTCAATCATTTAAGATATGTTCAATTTCAATTTGGTAAAGTCCAAAATTTTATTGTTCAGTAAAGACATGATGGGCTTTGTAGCCTCTACAGCATTTTTATATTTCGCACCAGAATTTCCAAAGATTTGTGAGAATGTCATTTGATTAATAACATGTTTCAATTATGTGGGATCGTAAAGACCCAGACCTTATAGATGAAGATTAGAAAATAAATATTCTGCATTTTAACCCTTTACCACACAATTCCGAGTTTTAACGACCCCCAAGGAAAAGGACTTTTGAAAACAATGAGACATGATTTAAATTTAAATACATTGAAACACCTGTATTGTTCATTTTTGGCCGCTACTGGGACTTAAAGAAATATCACATAGTGACACCATACTTACATCTTCAGAGCAAACATAGTTTACGTCAGCACCATCATCCACATCAGTTGGTTTATCTCTGACAACATTGGGAAAACCTTTAAGTCTATTGTCCTTCCTCTTGTCTATCATGTCTGGTTTTCTCTTAAACCTGTTTCTTGTCAACATTGACTGAGAGGAGACTATAGATTCCTCTTGACACAGTTTAACAAGACTTGACAATTCCTTACTTGAGTCTGATAGTTTACTGCATTTTTCACTGTGTAAAGTTTTCACATTTTTGCCAGACAAATCTGTATTGGAATTAGTATTATCATTCCTTTTTCTTTTAATCCCTTTTGTTTCCATTTTAAGATCAGGTGAATTATTCAAATCCTCATTTAGAATTCTCCTTTCCCCTTCATCACACTCTGCTACAGATGGTCTTCCTGCCTCTCTGTGAATAGCTTCAGTGTTCTCTTCCAGCATCTGCATATCTTCGGTGACTATATTATCTTGTGCTTTCCTGAGTAACATGGGTTCCATTCTGTTAAGATCTTGAGCATATTTCACATATTCATCAGTTGCTTCTTTATGCTCTTCTTTGCTGTCATCCATCAGTGTATAACCATCTTTTTCCAATTCCTGAATTTCATCAGTATCAGATTTCCCAGTCTTGATCTTTCCAGCTGAACTGGCACCTGGACTTCTTATGGCAGGCTTCCCCTTTATATTACTGCCCTCATTTCTACTAGACCTCCTTGTTCTCACAAGTGGTACATTTTTACAACATAACTCTGGTCTGCCAGCTGCTTTTTGACCCAACATATTCGAAAGACGCATTGGTACTTTCCCCTTTCTTTTATTTACACTTGATCTTGTGGCGACTGATACAAGGCTGTCACTTTTTTCATCCTGTGGTTTTAAACAATCTTCATCTGTTCCATACAAATTTTCCTCAGTGTCAGTCTTAGGCTGGTCCAGTTTTGAAGTGCTAGACAAAGAATCCCCTGAATCTGGTTTTGAACCTTCATTATCTTTGCCGCAAACCATATGTATGTTTGCTGACTCTGATACATTAATATCTTTTGGAACATCAATGTTTCCAAGTACACTTGTGTTCATATGATCATTTTCACTAATTGTTTGCTCACTATTTTCACTAACTGTTTGCCCTAGTTCACCTTCACAATCAAAGTTTACTTCACAACTAAAATCTTCTTTCTTGCTCACACTGCTGTCATCTTTTACACTTTCCAGATCAGATTTACGCTCTGACAGTTCTTCTGTTTTTCTCATACTGTCATCGTGTGTTACACTTTCTTCTCCAGATTCAAGTACAGTCTCAACATGCTGAATGTGTACAACATTCTCATTTTGATCATTTACTTGCATTCCTTCAATTATAGGTATACTTATAACGGCTTGAAAGTTTGGCGAGTACTGAGCATGGACTAGAGAGTCAGTAACATCTGGGTCTTTTTCAACAGTCTGAATATCAAGATGAGTTAAACAGTCTTTGACCTCTAGCAGAGTACCATAATCATTCCTGACAATCTGAAGACCCTTTTCTGCACTGCTTTGGAATTCTTGTTGAGATTTACCAGCTATAAGTTCTGCTTTCTTTTGTCTATATCGCTTTGCATTCTGTTCAGCTTGCCTCTCTTTCTCTGTCTTTCTTCTCTGAAATCTTGGCATTTTCAGAGGTTGTTTAATGGTGGATGGATCCAAGGCTACTGTATATACAGATGTGTGACCTCCAAGGTCATTGCTGACTTTTCCAGCACTCAGAGTCACAATTTTTGTATCAATTTTTCCATTCACATACTTATCAGGCTTTTTGCTAGGTGATTTCTGCAATGGCTGATTACCGGATAAGCGAGCAACATTATTGTCACTTTCAAAGGCATGTGAGCCATCAGAAAGTTTCTCAATTGCAACAGACAACAGGTCCTGATGCTGTGCTTGCTCATCAATGACAATATCTCCTGTAACTACATGTTGTAACTTATTACTGGAGGCAGTGTTCACCTCAGGCTGTTGAATCATAGTACCACCTGGTATGACCATATTACACTCTTTGTTATCTGCGGATACTTCCATGTACTGTTTATCAAACTGACTCAACTCAAAATTGTAATCAACAGTGGCTGTGTTATGTGTTTGTGTATCCATGCCAACGGGTTGTTCAATTGTATATGTGACGGTTGAATTATCTTCACTGTAACATATCTCTTTGATCTCACCAGCTGTCTGTGGAACTGCTTGGTCAACAGGAGATAATGTTGATGAAATAATACTAGAATTCTGCTGGGCCGTAGGGACCCCATCATTTGACATGGACATGTGGACATCTTCAATGCTATTCAACTGGCCACTAAAATGCTCCAACTCTGAACTACCCCCTTTCCCATCGGAGGCTTTCTTCCTCTCAAGATCTATTATTTCACTATAGCCTTTAATCACTCCATTTAATTCAAGGATCTCGGACACTTCAAGAGTGACATCCATTGTCTCCTTGGCAACTAGGAGTTTCCCAGTATAGATGTATTTAACTAAGTTAGCCAACTCCACGACAGAAATACCCCTCAGGTAAACTCTTGATGCTGTTGCTGATGGTGCTGGTGATAGCCGCTCTCGGAAATAACTGCTGGCTGCCATTAACAGGACCTTCAATACATGAACAAACTTAACATTTTACCAAAAGGACAAAATTTTAGACTCTTTCAAATTCAAAACATCTGCAGGTGACACATTCGATAATTGGTACAAATGAGCTTCAGCTCTCTGAAAGGACCAAAAACATTGTGGGATCAGGAGAAAATAATGGTTACCAGCATTTTCTCCTTTTCCCACTATGTTTTCAAAAGCTTTCTCCCCGAGAGTCATGAAAACCCGGGATTGTTTGGTAAAGGGCTGACTCTTTACCAAAAGACAAAATTTTAGACTAGTCCAATTTGAAAGCATTTACGGATGACATAGTTATTATACATGGCTCAAATGTTGAGAATGAGGGCTTTTGAAAACCTTACCACAAGCATTTTCTACTTTTCCCACAATGAATTCTTCCATTTCATAGACCAATTCTTTATATGATCTGCACTTAATTAAGCCTTTAACAAATGATTGAAACAAACAATGGATTGTTTTGTAAAGGGCCCATGTGTCTTCAGCCAATGCTCGATAAAATCATTACATGTATGTATATGTAAAATTCTGATGTACATAGGAGTTTTGGTATAAGCTTACTGTTGTTACACAGGGTAAGAAGTTATATAAAGCCAATATGTCATCAATGAATAGCTTTTAATCCTTGGTGATAGTTCGTAATTTTGTAGAAAAATGTAGTCATGGCAAGGTTTGGGGGCATAGCACAAGTGGTTATCGCATGTGATGATTAACTGGAAGAAACGACAAAGTAAGAGCTGCCAATGCTTAGATGCAG
This sequence comes from Hippopus hippopus, assembly GCA_946811185.2. NCBI lineage: Eukaryota > Metazoa > Mollusca > Bivalvia > Cardiida > Cardiidae > Hippopus > Hippopus hippopus. The sequence continues at coordinate 4,600,914 of OX328109.1, forward strand.
TTGCTTTTACTGAAAATAGTAAGTTAAAAGAGAGGCGTAACTGTGTCAAAAACATTTGATGGTTACCTGCCCCAGTTGTATGAGCTCCCTTTTCAATGATAAGCAACTAGTCCATTTTTAAAGTAAATATCATTAGTTATGACAGATATATAATAAAATGTCAGAGTTTTTGCATCACGATGATGCAGACATTAACGACGCAGACACATCAGGGCTATGGCAATACCTCAAAGTTTTCTTGGAAAACAGCTGACTTAAAAACAAAAAATATACTTTTAGCCAAACTAAGTATTTACCTTGTGAGCCATAACTTCTCCATCCTCTGCAGCCAGAATAACATCACACAGAACACCCTGTTTCTGCAACAAGTGGAGAGAGGCAAACATATCTGTATGATGCTCGGCAGTCACTATTGAGTAATAGTCATCCATCATGTAAAATGATGTTGTGCCCCTCTATAACTAACCACAAACCCTTTATTATCTGCAAAGACAATGAATGGTGTTTGAAACCGCTTTCAACATATCATGAATGTGGTGACAGCTTCCTTACTCATGTATGTCCTTGGATTCATTTACAACATATCTAATTTATCATCTGTAAATTTATGCTATTTCAAATTAGTCCATTAGTGATGGGTTTACCTTTTTGTCATGTCTTTAACTGTTTACCAAACTATAAAATTTTAGGTTGGACAAACCTAAAATTTGGTAGTTTGGTAAACAGTTAAAGACATGACAAAAAGGTAAACCCATCACTGATGGACTAATTTGAAATTGTCAAATCATGAAAAACAAAACAAAGATACAGAAGACTGTAGGTTAACACCAATGTCCTTGAAAATGAAGTGAACTAGACATTTACACAGTAATGAACAAAGTCCAGATACCCCCATTCATATCAAAATGGCTCAAAACTAGAGTTTTAAAAAAACCTTTCAAAACACAAAACACTGATACTCTTTGTCAAATTCAGGTATTCTTATGCTGAATTTGAGGCCGAGTAAAGGCCAAATTAAGAATTAAAAAAAACTTGGTTACTTTTACCAGTTTTACAGCTAAAAATAACTCGAACAACAAATAACACCTACCATATGCAGACTAAGACCTATTTCTAGATTATTGAGGACCTTTTCCTGTACTGAATTGAAATAATTACCCTAAACATCTGCTTGGGAGTTGTTACTTTTTGGAATATTACAGTTGTTTATTCAATTTGAAACACTTGTAAGACACAAATGTGTTCTTTTTCGACATGAAATTTGATACATTTTTGAGTTCAACTATTCCAAATTAAGTAGGCCCCAGACCTTGAGTGGATCCCTGGTCAAAATCTGTCTGGTAGTTGCTTAAAAATCACTTTGTTATTTCCCTTGTTCAAGATAAACAAGGGAAATAATCCAAACTGTCGTAAATTCATTTAGGCTTAAATTTTATCAGGTCATTGTAATTTCTCCCATATCGTGCAAGATTTATGCCTGAAAAGCAGAAAACTGGGCCGAAAATTGATCACAATATGCCCTAAAAGCATAGAATCAACTTTCAAACCGTACTGTAATCTTTTTTTTCTTTTCAATCTTTCAGTCGCAGGGAGAAGACGAAACATGCATCCGCGACCCAGATTATGCCTTTCCATTTAAGAGACAAAACACGAGAGAGCTTTTCAGGTATAAAGAAAGAGTAAAAATGCTATATTTTCGAGTTACCTGATACTGCTTTCAATTTAAGCGGTCTATCGAGAGAAATTTATCTGAAGTTGTAGTAAAAATGCAGTCGCTGTCCTCCCCTTCTGCGATTTCGAGGCTTGAAGGGAGTTATTATTTTACTTTATCGTCGTAGTACTAAATAATGAATTTACTTTTTTGTGCAAAATTTTTGACGAAGTTCAATGCAATAATTACACTTATTATATAGTTTATTTAATTCAGAACATCAAACTTACTCACAAGAATATCAGACGATGTCCTGTGCAGTTGATATACAATAGTAGATCCCTCACCCCCCCCACCCCAGGAATCAAGGGAAGGAACTCAGTCATTGTTAATTACTGAGATATAACTGATTCCGCTGAAGGTAAAGGTTTTGTCTTAACTATTGACGCCCTTGTGGGTTACTGGAGAGATAGCTTCCTTAAGAACTCGTCTCCATCCTTCTGCCTTTCAATGCTAAAAGATGCGTGAGCTGTATCAGTTAAAGGGACGTAACCAAAAGTTTCAGTAATGAAAAATTTAAGGTTAAATAAGAGTTATCTCTCGTTGAAATGTGCAGACAGCGCGTTGTCTGCGCATGTCATATTCTTCGAAGATTCAACCAGTCTGCTATGACGCATCGCCATCTCCTGTACAGGAGAAAATTAATACGCGGCTAATAAAGTAGCAGTGAAGAAAATGGCTATAAACAATACATCAGTGAAAAAAATGTAGCTTTTTTTTTCGCTCCAAATATCTTAAAATTTGATTATTTCAAAAGGGAAAAAATAGTTTTCACAAAAACTCTTGTTTGACTGCATATCTTTGAATACATTTTTATAAATATAGACTTTAGGGAAACCATGATTCGTGCAGGGTTTATCCACAGACATGTCAACAAGAAGTGTCTAGGCTTATACCGAAGCTACTACCCAAGCCTGTAGGGGCTGTTTTTATAAATGGCCAATGCATAGGTTAAATTCTAGCTGACCATAGCTGAATGACTCGTACCAGGTAGCGTTTTATTGAGTAAACGTTTATTTTATTTTGAAATTCAAAGTAACGGTTGTCGTTTTGAAAGGTAGTCCGGTTCTGTACCCAGAATGCCCAAATCAGACAAATGTGTATTTGAAGGATGCCATCTAGCTGAAGATATTGGCAGACGGCGAAGAGGTTGGACGTGAGGGGGCGGAGAGATTGTGAACATCGGACACTTTTCTATCCTTGCATAAGAATGGGTATCCCCGTCAGAAAAGAATAAGCTTTTAAAAAAGAATTCTATCCATTTTTTCAGCTTACTTCCTTTTATAAGCCAAAGATCTTTTATTAAATTTGAGCCATGCTCTGGCAAAAGGGGGCTTATATTGCATCTCCATAATGCATGATAGCAAACAAGTCATCACAATATAATGGATCCATAAAATCCAGTTTGTCTAACAACCAAATGAATCATGAGGTACACTGGTGCTTTGACAAGCAGAAACTTGACCAATAGCAAGAAGTTTCGTTTCAGGTCAGCCTGCGCGGATTGCGCAGGCTGACCTGAGTCGATACTCTTTGCAGATCTATGCATTAAGCCCACTTTTAACAGAGCATGGCTCATTTGCTTAAAGTAACAATAAAGAACAAAAGTAAACAAACCGGGTGTTTAGATGCATTTAAATTTATATCATACCATTTAAAAGTATAGAAATTATTGTGAAGATGACAATCTGTCATTGTACGGTCAGTTCAAGTGTTAGTCACTGACAAAAAAAAAAAAAAAAAATCAAAACTAGGTTAAAACCTGCCAGGTAGCTGTGTCTTTTGTTATATTTTCTGTCTGATTTTAAACTTCTTTTTTCTGCCAGCGACTAACACATGGCCCGACCACACAATAACAGACCGTCATCATCACAATATTTTCCATACTTTTAAAAGGCATGATTGAAATTTAAATGTATTACGATACCTGCTTTGATATTTTGGCTTCTACTGGGCCTTTAATGAATTGCGCAGTAGATCATTCTTTCTCAAGCCTGTTACCTACATTCCTCTGTAATCCCTATGCATTCGTCCATTTCCTTTCTCCCTGCCGTACGTATCGGTGCCTCTTCTATTCCTTATACTGCTAGATACGAACCTTCTTCCGTAACCAGACAGTTTTCAAAGTTCATACTAATCTAAATAGAAAGCATTTGCATACAACAATTTAAATGTGGATAAAATGATGGAATTAGTGTTTTAAGCAGAGGAGAAAATTGTGAGAAAAGGAAAAAATGTGATTGATATAGAAATCCGGACATGTTTAATCTGCGGGCCTCTGCGGCCCATTTCTGCAAAGTCTAAACGTAGGCACACCATTTTTAGCTACAGCTGCTCCTTTTCCAACGCTCAGTTGAATAAGCATCTAATTTTTTTTTTTTTTTTTTTTTTTTTTTTTTTAAGTTTATGAGCCATTCTCTCGTAAAAGGGGGTTTTATCTTACAAACAACTGAATCGTAAGGTAGAATAGTCCTGGGACTCGCAGAAAATTTACAAATTACAAAAAGTATTGACTCATGTCAGCCTGCGCGGACTGCGCAGGCTGACAAGAGTCAAGGCTTTTTGCAGTTGCACTAAATACCATTTTTATAAAGCATGACTCGTGTCTAAGTGGAAATTTCACTTGTCAACAGTTTAATATTTTCACTCGTGACGTCTCCGCTAGTAAGATATCACATTTAATGTTGACCTGGTCAAAGATAATTGAGCTGTGCTCGTGTAAAAAGGGGCTTAATGCATCTCCGTGATGCATGATACCCAGCAAGTTATCACATGATCATGAATCCATAAAATCCACGTTGTATAACAACTGACCAATACATGGAGTAAACTGGTCCTTTGACAAGCAGACAATTGACCGATTGCACAAAGTTTCAACCCATGTCAGCCAGCGCGGACTGCGCAGGCTGACCTGGGTTGATACTTTTTGCAGATGCATTAAGCCCCCTTTTCACAAAGCATGGTTCAATTTGATCTTACACCGAAACTAACAATTATTCTCTAAAGAACATAATCTGTCTGACTAAATGAATCGATCGATTCTTTGATAATCCTTGGAAAATAAACAGATTTGCAAGAGTCGGTTACAATATTTTCATTCCAGCTTAGATTTTAAATCAGATCCAATAAGTATGTTTAATTAACACTTTACCAAACATGGTAAATTCATTGATTGAATGATGTTTAACGTGGTTTTCGACATTATTTCATTTATATCGCGGCGGCAAGTGCGCCTATCCATTTTTTTTTTACCGGAGTTTCTTCTTACCAGAACTTCGCACAATATTCTTCTCAAACCACTGGCTGCTTTCCCTCGTAACCATGATCGTAACAATGATGAGCGGTTGCAATATTTTTATTGCAGCTTAGATTTTAAATCAGATCCGATAATGATATTTTATGAACACTTTACCAAACATGGTAAATTCATTGATTGAATGTCGGTGTTTAACGTCGTTTTCACCATTATTTCAGTTATATCGCGGCGGCAAGTGCAACTATTCATACTTTACTGAAGTTTCTTCTTACCAGAAGTTCGCACAATATTCTTCAAACTACTGGCTGCTTTCCAACATAACCATGATTGTAATAATGATTAGCGGTGAGAAAAGGACGAACCCTGTCGCAATGACTATCATCTATCCTCAGAAAGAAATTGGCAGAGCTCGGGATTCGAACCAGCGACCCCCTGTTCTCAAGTCCCGTATGCTACCGACTGAGCTACCGGGGCTCGGCTCTTTGCCAAACAATCTCGAGTTTTAACAACCCTAAAGAAAAGCATTTTCTCCATTTTCGAAAATGTTTTCTACTCTACGATGACAAAATTTCAGTTTAAAAGTCATGTTTATTTCGTTGTCTGCAAATGTTTTCAATCGGGACAAATGTAAAACTTTGTCGTATGGTTAAGAGTTACTTCTTTACCACACGATCCCGAAGTTTGACGACCCATAGACAGAAACTTTTAAAAACATTGTGGGAAAAAGAGAAAATGTTGGTAAACAGCATTTTCTCCTTTCTTTCCCACACTGTTTTCTTCCCTCTGAAAGAAAAATTACATTATGCTCCCTTTATCTTTTTGTCTGCAAATGTTTTCACTCTGGACAAGTCTAAAATTTGTCGTCTGGTCAAGAGTTACATCTTTATCACATAATCCCGAGTTTTAACGACCCGGAGAGAGAGGCTTTTGAAAACATTGTGGGAAAAGGACAAAATACTGGTAACCAGAATTTCTCCTTTTTCCACAATGTTTTCTACCCGCTTAGAGACAAATTGCATTATCCTAGCCACATTCTAATTTGTCGTCTGCAAATGTTTTCAATTTGAACAATTCTAAAACTTTGTCGTCTGGTAAAGAGTCAACCCTTATCCTGCTAAATAACTAAAATTAAATTTTCAATTCGATAGTAAAAACCCAAATATTGCTATTTCAAAGTTATGTTTTGAGGAATAATATCTCCTTATCGGACAGTGTAGATCCATGATCAGACTGCACGTTCTGTGCAGTCTGATCTTGATCTACACTGTCCGCAAAAGATCAGTGAGTCGCGCTTAACAGCCTAGGGGTTAAACTCAACGGATGGTACTTATTCTGGATGGCCAACAGGAAATTATTTCGATCTCTGGTCGTTGTAGTGAAAGAAATAGACCAGCCTTGGCTGTAATGGTTAACTTCGCAGTTGGAAAAATTCGTTGACCCATTCTCTAGCAAAAGCGGGTTTAAGCATATCCATAATGCAGTATACCAAGGAAGTTATCACATACGAACCCATCAAATTAATTTTGTTAAACAACCAGCTGAATCCTGAGGTAGAATGGTCCTTGTACATGCAAAAAATTGACCAATAGCTAAAAGTTCTAAAACTAGGTTAAACTGAGTTGCCATGTCGCTCTATCTGTTGTTTACTTTTTACCTAGTTTGAAAATTAATTTTCTGCCGGCGACTAACACTTTGACAGATCGTACAGTAACACGTCATCTTCACAATAATTTCCGTACTTTTAAATGGTATGACTTAAATTTAATTGCATTTTACCACCCCAATGTTTATTTCTGGCAGATACTGGGCCTTTAATGTGACAACGACTGATGCTCTAGAGGGAAGTCATAAATAACTATCGCTCCCCGCCCTAACTCTTAGACCACTGAATTAAATCTTTCTCTACAAGTTAAATAAAGTTTCATTTTTTTTCAAAGACCACTAGTCTAATACGCTTTCGCTGCAACATGGAGAACCAGTTTGGTCATAATCTAGAATAAAGAAGTGGAAAGTGTACATCATAGATCAGACTGCACGTTCTGTGCAGTCTGATCTTGATCTACACTGTCCACAAAAAGCATTTTGTGTCGTCTATAGTAAGGAAAGAGTTAATGATACATGTATAGACAGTCCAGCGCGGGAAAAATTATTTGCAGCACTTTCAAAGTTGTTTTTGAAAAGCGTCTTTAATCATAATATCGGACTGTATAGATGAAGATCAAACTGCACCATGCGGTCTGATTTTGATCTGTCCCACCTTCAAAGGCAACTACGATGCTCTTACAGGCTAAGAGTTTGCTCACGCCCTCTCCAGAATCCGAAGAGAGGTTATAACAAAAATAGGTCACGCGAAACGTAAACAAAACATCTATCGGCGAGGTAAAAACGCCAAGGTAGAATACCGCCAAATTTCGCTTTAAGTTAAACAATATGTGATTTGTTTAATTTAGTGAGGGAAAAAAATCATAAATTGTTTAGATTATGAAGGATGGATGGATTAGGGATGTGTTAACATTACTTTGGAAGCGATTTCGTGTTTTTTTTTTTTGTCCAACCATCGGGCTGTTTATGTGAAGGGAGTTCATTTTTGTTTGCGAAGCATCAAGTTCGAAAATACCTGTGTACGCTTCATATAACCATTTGCTGGACCTGGAAATTAATAGCTCAAGCTATAACATCTACATGTACTTTAGAGACTATACAGGTTAATATTAGATAGTAAAGATATAATGCGTTCACCTTATTTCCCCCCCCCCCCCCATTTTTTCGGCGAAGCTGGCCTTTGATCTACATGTATTTCTTGTTACTAGTCCTGAATGAATAAACGGTAAATTGCGATTGGTTAAAAATATAGATATGTTTATTCTGCAGGCCTATTTGGGGGGCCCATTTGTTCCTCTATTACGCCTATTACGCAATGGTTTTCGTAGTTAATCGATGAAAATTTCACTTTAAAACATAATGCAAAACAACGAGGAAAAAAAAAAAGGAGGCAATTGCTAGCCTGGTTAATTTTCTATTTTTTTATACTGTACAATTTAGTGTTTCAATATTCATATTCCAGTACCTTTTTATGCCGCCTAACTTGGTTTTTGTTAATGCTGTATTCTTTCAAGATCTTTTTTGTTAATGTTGAATACCTTAAAAAAAAAGATGAAATTTTAATCTTTGATATAATTTTGATAAATCCAATTTAATATTCAATATCTTTAAATCCAAATTTTTGTCTTAACTCATTATGGCATTTTTGCGTGAGCTTATTGTTCTATTATTTATTGGTGTTTTTAAACACGACATATTCTAGACTATATTAAATTGAGGTCGAGCCCCTGTAGCTCAGTCGGTAGCGTGCAGGACTTGAGAACAGAGGGTCGTGGGTACGATCCCTGGCTCGGCCAATTTCTTTCCGAGGATTGATGATAGTCATTGCAACAGGATTCATTCCTCTCCCACCGCTGACCATTGTCTCGACGATGGTTATGTGGGAAAGCAGCCAGTGGCTTGGAAAGAAAATTGTGCGGAGTACTGGTAAAAGAGACTTCGGGAAAGCATGGATAGGTGCACTGGCCGCCGCGATATAACTGAAATGATGTTATAAACGGCGTTAAACACCAAATAATCAATCAATATATTAAACTGAAAACATCTGCAAACGAAAAATGCGAACTTTTTACAAAATTAAGCTTAAGTTTCTTGGCAGAGTAGCAAACATTGTGGGAAAAGGAGAAAATGCTGGTTACCGGCATTTTCTCCTTTGCTGCACAATGTTTTAGTACCAAAGCTTTCACCCACAGGGTCGTAAAACTGCATAAAAATGCTGAGAATTATCTCTGGAAGGGTTAAACAAATATAGCGAGGAAAGGACAAAAATAATGCTAGTTACCAGGATTTTCTTCTTTTGAAAGCCTTCAGGTGACGGTCTTTCGTTTTCGATTCGCAGCATTAAATAAAGTTTAAACGCCAACTGCGGTTTTAATCATCACTGTATGCATCAACTAACCTTTACTTTTTACCTGGTGACAAAATTTTAAACTTTTCCGAGTGAAAAGCATTCTAAGAAGCACAACTTAAAATGAAGCTGAAATGACGAAATTGGTCTTTGAAAGGGTAGGAAACATTGTGGGAAAAGGAAAGAATGCTATTTACCAGCATTTTCAGATTTTCTTAAAATGTTTTAAAAGCTTTGTTTTTCGGGGTCGTTCAAATTCGGAATTGAACGGAAAAGGGATAAAAGATATAGATCAAGAGTAAGGGTACACGTCTGTACGCCTGGACGTGCCTTTGAAAATATTAATATTGGTTTGAGAGAGAGAGAGAGAGAGAGAGAGAGAGAGAGAGAGAGAGAGAGGGAAGAGACACAAAGTAACGAGAGACAGAGAGAGAAGGAGGAGGAGGGGAAGAGAAGTGAGAGAGAGAGAGAGAGAGCGGGGAGAGAGACAGAGTGAGGAGAGTTGGGGAGAGAGAGAGAAGGGGAAGAGAGAGAGAGACTGAGAGATATACAGAGAGAGGGGGAGGGAAGGGAAGGGAGAAAGACAGAGAGGGGGAGGGGACAGACAGAGTGAGCCGAGAGAGAGAGAGAGAGAGACAGAAAGACACAGACAGAGGGAAGAGAGAGAGAGTGAGGAGGGAGAGAGAGAGAGAGAGACAGAGAGAGAGACGCGGCTTTGTCACCTAATCTCTCTCTCTGAGGAGGAATCCTTTTCTTATAATTTGACCCTTTGAAGGGCCCTGTAGATCAAGATATTATTCAGGACACAGGTATAATGCTGTCTTTAGGAAATGACTCTACAGACTTTAAAGCTCACTATATTAAGTAAAGCAATTTTACTTGAAACAAAACAAATTCTCATTATCTCATTTATTCAATCTATTTTAAAACCAACCAAATATTTACAAAAATTAGATCTATACGATCCGGGATTGCGTTTATGAAACATTGAAAATTCATCTAGGCCTGAAGCTACAGTACGGTGAGCATCTTTGTAAAATACCAGTACAGATAATTAACATGCATTTAAGTTTTTACCAGACGACACAATTTTAGTCTTGTCCAAATTGAAAGCATTTGCAGATGACAAAATAAGTGACTATAAACTTGGAATTTATTTTCGGAAGAGTAGAAAACATTGTGGGAAAAGGAGAAAATGCTGGTTACCAGCATTTTCTCCTTTCCCCACAGTATTTTCAAATGCCCTTTTCATTCGGGCAGTTAAACATCGAGAATGTTTGGTAAATCGTTAACATGAACCCCATACCCGATCACGTTCTGAAATAAGTGTGGCAGGGGCAGAAATTGCGAGCGTTTTCTCCTTTAGCCACAATGTTTTCAATATCCGTCAGCTGCAAGAACAAAAAAAAATCGTTTGCAGTACGTAACGAGTGAATGTATGATAAAATGCGCAACAGCTGTCCAGCACGCTCCGGTACAGCGATAAGGTAAAGTTATTTAATTTAAAGCGTCGCGTGGTGGAACGATAAATATTGAGTACGGCGGGTTGTCAATATTTTCTAGTTTCATTTCACCTTGTCACAATGGGAATAAAGCATGTACCGCGAGGTGTACTGGTGTTATTCATATGTGTCGTGTGTGCTTCTCTTTTTCTGTTGAATTTAACGTATTACCTTTTACGTGAATTTGTGTTTTATCCAAATGCATCTTACGTGCAGTATGACGTATGTAAAAAGCTCGTGCCTAGACGAATTCCAAAGCACGTGCACCAGATTTATCTTACGGAAGGTAACGGACCTATACCGGAGCGTTTCCTACGTGCCGGTGATTCTTGGAAAGAGAAAAATCCGGAATATGGATATACATTGTGGAATAGAACTATGGTTGATGAGATGATCTCTAAAAATTACACGTTTTTAAAATCCATGTTTGATGGTTATACGAAATGGATCAGACGTGTGGATGTTGCACGATACGTAATCATGCATCAGCATGGCGGATGGTATGCAGATATGGATTATAAATGCATTCAAAGGTAAACTAATATAGATCTAGATCTAGTCATGAATTCTGAAAAGCATAGATCTTATTTTTTCTGTTAAACCTATGTTGTTGGTACACATTAGAATGGTCTCATTGAGCATAGGCTTTAGGGTAGGCTACCCACACTGTGACAGCAAATGCTTTAGGAAAAAGATCCACCTAGATCTATAAAGTTTTTAATCACATCTAGCTCTACTCTTTTTATTCTTTTAGATCTAGATCTAGACATACTCTTGCGATATTTAGACAGAAGTAGATTTAGATCTAGATCCACAGGTATGGAAAACTTTCTGCTTTTCAGAAAGTGGTTTAAATCGACCTTAGGTCTTCTTTCTCTAAAGGCAATGTTTCGGATACTCTGCGCAATTCTAGTAAGAACCTAATCTACAACACAGAAAGTGAAGACAATGATTACTAGGTTTTTATATCTAGATTCTAGATATACTTTAGGATTCGTTGAACTTTATTTTAAAAGTGGTTTCACATAACTTTTGAGTATATATAGATCTATAGGCCTTTGCATCTAGACTATTGCTCATAGATCTATCGCTATATAGACTAGATCGATCTTTTTTTTAAAGAGTCATATTTCAAGTAGATAAAATAGATCTAGATCTGTGTGCGAAAAGAAATGACTGAGTAGATCTAGATCTAAAAAATCCAGGATGGAAATTAGCTCCAAAGAAGCTTTTAGATAGATACATGTAGAAAGATAAAACTAACTGGATTCAGCAGACTTACGTGATTATGGCGTCACATACTGTGCTAGTGACGTAACTTAATGCTATAAGTCGTAAAACCTGTTGGATGGATCTATTTATAAAGGGAGGAGATCTAATTCTGAATGAAAAAGATAGATCTAGATCTTAAGATCCACTAAATCTTAAATGTTTTGGATTCTCTTTTCGAAACGATTCTAAAGACTAGATCTAGGTCTATATTGAAAGCCTACTGGCATAGATCTATGGTGATCTTGAAAACAGTAGATCTAGATCTATGTGGAATTATAAATATCGAAGATACAACTCTCATGGCTGCATGCATATCTAGATCTGTAGATCTACAGATCTAGATTTAAGTCTAAATCTACACAATAGTTGTATATATCTTTTATTCATATGGTTTAAGTCGGATAGAAAATCTCATGCCGTAGAAGATCTAGATCTATAAGAAAATTTACAGTCGTTAACGCTCTTGTAGATCTAGAGCGCTCCATATCCCGTATTTATACAACGGCATGAGCTCGTTCCTACCCTATATATCTAGATTCATACCTACACCCATGTGTGCACAAATAATACGTATGTATGTATCTACACAGACTACAATTAAACTTTCGCGGTGGATGCTTACAATCAGTTGAAAAAGAATATATTTAAAATGTATTTTGTTGACTCCTAGTCTACCAAAGTTTGACCTGCATTAAAATTCAGTCTATAGATAGATCTAGATGTACTAGAGCTCTATAATGATTATACTGCTTAAAATTTGCTAAGAGTCAACTATGCTTTGAAAATATCGTAACATTGTTGACTCTTAGCCAGTTTTGACCAGTATAATTAATTATTCTGGTAAATCATGCTTTATCATCTCTCGCTCTATGTACTTGAATTTACGCGTACATTTAAATCTACTTCCTTCTGGTATACCAGGGACTGTATCTGACAACCATTCTTCATTGCGCTTAAATTTTCAAGAATTTCCTACATCTTAAAAAATCACAAACAAACAAACAAACAAATAAAAGCGTTACCAAATCAACAAGAATATCGGTAAAAGCGATGTGTGCTGAGTGATAGGCCCTAAATTAGCGCAGAAACGAAATCGTGGACGTACTGATGGAAGGGCGGACAGGCAATGAGCTAGATCTATATGCTCTCTCAAAATTATGTCAAAATTCGGTGGTTATAACTGGTATTGCATTAATCTTGAGCCATACTATGTGAAAAGGGGGTCTAATGCATCTGCAAAAAGTATCGACCCAGGTCAGCCAGAGCAGTCCACCTTGGCTGACCTGGGCCGAAATTCTTTGCTTTGTGTACCTCATAATTGAGCCGGTTGTTAGACAAAATGGATTTTATGGATCCATCATTATGGTCTGCAACACGCAAAAAGGGACATTCGAACATTTGCGTAAAATGTCGTCTCGGATCAGCCTGCGCAGTCCAAGCAGGCTAATCCGAAACGACACTTTCCGTTTTTGTGTAATTTTCTGTTTTGCACAAGTCTACTGTAGCACGAAATCAAATGCAGTCGTAAAGTGCCGTCTCGGATTAGCCTGCGCGGACTGCGCAGGCTGATCCGAGACGACAATTTACGCAGATGTCCGAATGCCCCTTTTCGCGTGTTGCAAGCCAATTATGATGACTTATTTGGTATAATGTATCACGGAGATGCACTGTACCCAGTTATTCCAGAGCATGGTTTATTTCAAATGAAGCGGCATTTTGATCAAAGATTAGATTGCAGCAGCGGACGGTGTAGATCAAAGATCAGACTGCACGTTCTGTGCAGTCTGATCTTGATCTTCACCGGCCGCGAAAGCGGCTGACTTTGTGGTAGACGCTCCATGGTTTCAATGAATTACATTCTAAAGATTTATTTACGGAAAAGGGTAACTCTACATAGATTTGATAAGCCTATAGCCTTACCAAACGATCCTGAAGTTTTCGGATTTAGAAGAAGGCCCCTAAAAACACTGTGGGAAAAGGAGAAATAATGGTCACCACGTTCTCCACCATTTAGAAATAAATATCCCATCTTTCCAGCTATGTTTGTTTTGCTGTCTGAAAATGCTTTCAATCTAGACCGGTCTGAAAAAATATCCATGATAACAAGAGGTAAACAGTAAACTCTGACTTTTTATTGTGAGGTCGCCAGATGAGCAACACTAAAATACTCTGGAATGAATCATTTGACATAAATACGAGAAAATCAGTGTGTTTTTTGTGTCACCGCTTGACATTTATAAACCTCTGAGCGACCAGGAAAATATTTGTTGCTTTCACTGAACATTTAGATCAAAAAGAGACCTAGACCTGAAATACTCATTCGGCAAACCTCGGGTCACGGTTGCAGCTACGGAATCGGCCGAGGTGTTTCCAGGACTAAAATACTCGGGAAGGAATAATCACGTAATATATTGACGAGAACAGCAGCGTGCTTCTTTGCCACTATAGTTCTTGGAGCCGAAAGTAACTATATAGTGCAGTATTATCTTGGTCTGCACTGTCTGCATTCGAAACCACAAAGATCTATACAAAGACAGAAATACGGCGTAATTTAGGTACTGGAATTTAAATACTGATTTTTGAACTTGTTCAATATGAAGAGAAATAGTGAAAAGTAACTACGTCAGCAGTTGCTTCTGTTTTCTCATTATGTTGCATATTGTTGAAAAGTGAAATTTTCAGTTTGATGTATTTCTAAAGATGAGTTGTTCAAACAGTTCCTCATTGAATAATGCTGGTAAAAGTAGGGTGGCTGTAAATCTATGTAGACGGTACAGTAATGGGTTACAAGGTAAACCATTAAAACTGTTAAATTGAAAATTACATCTACTGTAGGAAAAGAATTATCCCCTATCATTTTTATTTGCTCAGGTGTGAATAAGCGCCGTGGGGTATCGATCAATAAGTGTACTTGTATATTGGTATCTAAAATGGGCCCGCAAATAGGCTAGAATAAGACCCGCAGAGGCCCGCGACACAATTAGGTCCACATTCTTGACTTCTGGGAATGTCACATGATCAAAAACACGTGTTTAATACGAGAATTCGTATTCAAAATATGCATAGTATGAGGACGTCATATCTGATGTTATAAAAATAAACGGAGCTACTAATTGCAAAACGAACATCCATGTATTTAAACTCCAAAAAATTCCATTTTTTGATAAATTTCACCATACAGTTTATACCATTGCAAAGATAAACATTGAGATAAACATTGCTCTGTTAAAAGGGGGTTTAATGCATCTGCAAAAAAGTATCGACCCATGTCAGCCTGCGCAATCCGCGCAGGCTGACATGGGTCGATACTTTTTGCTATTTGAATTCTGCCTGTCAAAGGATCATGCTACCTTTGAAATCAGCTGGTTGTTGGACAAATTAGATGTTAAGGATCCATAATTGTATTCCGACTTGCTTGGTATAATGCCATTCGGCATACCTCGGGTGATGAGAGCCATCAAATCCCTCGGCTGTACCTGGTAGCTTGATATGCACCTACACGCTACATTTCATCGCCGGAAATACGCCGGTTTACAGTTCTGAAAAATGTAAGGCTCCTCTTAAAAAAGAAAACTTGAGTCTCAATTTTCTATTGAAATCTTTCTAACGATATTTCAGTTGACAAACAGTTCGTACATTCATTTTTTAACGTGGTTTATTAATTCCGATTGAAGTTTTCACCGACAGACAGATAGATGTGAATAACTTCATCGAGGTTGTTTATGTCGTTGCTACACGACTTACAGTGGCGCCCCCATGTATAAGATCACGTGATTGGCAGTTCAAATGGAAACGACCGTTATACAGACGAGGTGAGATGTAGGTACAGAATCGGCCGAGTTGTGACGAGTGGGTATAATGCATCATGGAAATGCAACAATCCCCACCCCCCCCACCGCGCCCCCTTTTACCAGAGCGTGGCTCTTAGCTAGTTGTATTTATCGGATTTTTTTTTTTAATAACGGTATAAAAGCGAAATAGGAGCCTTTAAAAGGTTAAAGATCTATTTTGTTCTTTATAAGTTTATCATTACTCGTTACTAGACGACAGAGTTTAATATTAAATGCTGCTAATTAACTACAATGAAATTTTCAACTCGATAGTAAAATCCCAAACATTCCACTTTCAAAGTATATTTTGGGGAATAATATCTCCCTAGCGGACAGTGTGGATCGAAGATCAGACTGCACGTTCTGTGCAGTCTGATGTCGATCTACACTTTCCGCAAAAGGTCGGTGAGTCGCGCTTAGCAGCCCTAAAGGTTAATATTAAATGCTGCTCAAATTTTAAGGCTTGGTCAGACCGGCTAACGGATATGTAATGGAGGGAAAACGGACAAAAACATGCAGAATTTGGTTATCCGGTGACAAAATTCATCTCCTCTGCCGCTCCAGGCTCACGCGATCGGTGTGTGGAGCGAAGAAGCCACACAATGACCGCACGAGTACCGCACATGGAACGGAAAAAACGCACGTTTACCGGATATGTACCGGATAATAAACGGTCTATTAACGGATATCACCGTACGAGTAACGGACTTGTACCGGATAAAACGGAAGTGCAACGCATGAGAACCGGACAAAACGTTCTTCCAACGTACGGTGAACGGAAATGTACCGAACACCAACGTACGAGGAACGTACCGGTCTCGTGACATGCCGAGGGTATAAATAGTCAGATGCATCCAAAGTCTGTCATTTGCGCGTCTCTGTCCGTTTTGTCCGGTGGAAATTTTTGAACATGCTCGAAACTTCCCACCGGACGGAACGGACATCACCGGACATCGCCGGACAAGTAGCGGATTCACCGGATAAGAAACGGACATAAAACGGATACGATCGGACACGAACGGATAAAATGATTTTTTTTATCCGTTACTCGTCCGTTAGCTCGGTGTGACCAAACCTTTAACCCTTAACCTGCTAAAAAAGCGAAGTGAAACATTCAAGCTGATTGTAAAAATCCCAAAATTTTGCTATTTCAAAGACATTTTTTGGGGGTAAATATCTCCTTATCGGACAGTGTAGATCCGAGATCAGACTGCACCTTCTGTGCTGTCTGATTGTGATCTACACTGTCTCCGAAAGGTCCGTAAGTCACGCTCAGCAGCCTAAGAGTTAAGATTTGTCTCAAATGTTTTTGAAAGGATATAAAACATTGTGGGAAAAAGGAGAAAATGCTGGTTACCAGCATTTTCTCCTTTTTTCTACAATGTTTTCCAAAACCCTTTTTTTGCCCAAGGATCCTTAAAATATGGGAAAGAGTTGAAGGTCTATTTCCCTTTTCTATCAGAGATTATCTTAATTCAATTTAAAAATAAATGAGGTGAGGCATTAATGAAGGCAGAGTGTAGTAATAATGTTCGTGTTCGACTTTCATCCTTCAAGCAGCTGAATTAGATTTGAGCGATACTATGTGAAAAGGGGGTTTAATATGCATCTGCAAAAAGTATCGACCCATGTCAGCCTGCGCAGTTCGCGCAGGCTGACATAGGTCGAAACTTTTTGCTAATGATCAATTTTCTGCATGTCAAAGGACCATTCTATCTTACGATTTAGTTGGTTGTTAGATATGGTGGATTTTATGTTTTCATAATCATTATAATGACTTGCTTGGTATGGTGCAATACAAAGATACATCAAAACATCCTTTTGCCGCAGTGTCGCTCATTTTTTTTTTTAATGGTGTCTAATACCGTCTTCAACATTATTTCAGTTTATGGCGGCAACCAGTGCTCCGATCCATCGTTTCCCCTTCTTTCCCTCTTTCTTCCCTATTACTCTGTCTGTCTGTCTGCCCGTCCGTCCGTCCGCCCGCGCACCCCCCCTTCTGTCTGTCTGTCAGTCACTCTCTCTCCCCGTGTACATACATAAGGCGCTTTAAATCAAGCTCATCTCTCTAAACGTTCAACCTCTACCAACCAACAGATTGTCCAGATTGAAAGTTTTATGCGACTCAAATGATGTAATATATGTTTGTAAGGGTAGAAAACGTTGTGAAAAAAGGAGAAAATGCTGGTTACCACCATTTTCTCCTCATTCTACAATGTTTCAAAAAGCTTTTTCCTCACTGTCGTTAAAACTCAGGATTGTGTTGTAAAAGATTAATTATATCACGATGAAATATGGCGTAAAAGAATGCAATAGCTCACTCGTAATAGGTCGGTGAAAGATTTATTTTACTTCATCATATTCATGTCGAAAACTGTGTCGAAATTTGCCCGAAGCGAATATTTTCGAGGTCAGACCTGACTCCGTATTTTTATGGGGGATGAGGTTCAACGAGCGGTCACGTGTAATTTTTGTTCATTGAAAACTCGGTACAGAATGCAGATAAAAAATTTAACCCTGGACCCTTCGAGTGTCCTAACGGGCGAATTTAGGGACTTTTGCGGACGATAAGCCTATAGATCAAAGATCAGACTCCACAGAACGTGCAGTCTGATCTTGGATCTATACCATCCGTTTCCTTTATTTGTCAAGTGTACTAGATAAAAAAAAAAAATCCCTGAGTGTCAGTGGATTGTATTTAGACTCGTCGAAAGATTGATTTAATGGTATTTAACGCCGCTTTCAACATTATTTCAGTCATAACACGGCAACAGATCACATATTTATGCTTTTCCTGGGTTTCACCAGTACTAGGCTGAGGCTCTGATGTGTCTTGCCCTAGGAAACTTCTACGAAAAGCTCAGTGGATCCAGTGAGGCTAGAACCCGGGACCTCCAGGTCACAAGTTCTACACTTTAGTTTACCACTGAGCCACGCAGGACGCACTCGTCGGAAGAGGTCGAGTTTATTATAAATGAACCATGCTCTTTGAAAAGGGGGCTAAATGCATCTGCAAAAAGTATCGATTCGGAACACCCTGGGCAGTCCGTGCAGGATGACCTGTGTCGCAACTTTTTGCTTTTGGCAAACTTTCTGCGTGTCAAAGGACCAGTGTACCTCATGATTCAGTTGGTTGTTAGATAAAATGGATTTTATATGGATCTGTAGTAATGTGATAGCTTGCTTGGTATCATGGTATCATGCAAATGTCATAGCTTGCTTGGTATCATGGTATCATGCATCACGGAGATACATTAAGCCCCCTTTTGCCAGAGTATGGCTGAAAATTATATTTAGCCCGGAAAGAGTTGGGCTATTAGATGAATTAAATTAAGATATTCTAGCCTATAGTGAAAAAATTCAAATATTTCGATTTTCAATATTACGATGAAGAAAAAAGTTAATGTATCGGACAGTGTAGATCCAAGATCAGACTGCACGTTCTGTGCAGTCTGATCTTAATCTACACTGTCCTCAAAGGTGCAGTGAGACACGCTTATTAGCAAAGGGGTTTTAGACCAAAGTTTCACTTGTGATCAGCGCTCAAGTCACGCTCATTTACCTGTTGTCAATCGACCCCGGGTTTTAACGACCCCGTGGGAGAGAGCTTTTGAAAACTTTGTGGGAAAAGGAGAAAATGCTGGTAACTAGCATTTTCTCCTTTTTCCACAATGTTTTCAACCCTATCAGAAAATTTTATACCATTAGTAGATCTATCTATATTTTTTTCAAATTTGTATCTGCAGATGTTTAAATTTTGAAGAGTCTAAGATTGCTGTTTGGGAAAAGGTTAATCCATTTTCACGTGTAGACGACATTTTTTCGTCTTGCAGCCGGATAGACTTTGAAAACATTGCGGCAAAAGAAAATAATTGCTCGTGAAGAGCATGTTATACTTTTTGCTATGATGTTTTCACGTATATTGATGTAATGATTGATTATTATGGTGTTTAACCCCATTTTCGACATTAGTTAAGTTATTTCACGGCGGCCAGTAGGCCACGAGGTCAAATTTGAAGGAAAAAACTCGTACCTAGTATTATAGTAATGTTTTCTGCTTAATGTTGTTGATTTTTTTTTCATTCAGAATGTTTTCTTGATAATATTTTGAGTTTGAAATAAACTTATTCTATTTATTAACTAGTGTTGTTTCCTATCGTCACAATGTTTTCCAAACTGGCCAGCTAAAAGACGAACCAAGGCGTGTGCAGATAATATGTTATTTTTCGATAAAGATATTAAGTGCACGTGTACTTCACCAGGTCGTTAACCCTCATATAATTCTTAACAGATCTTTTCCGAGAAAAATAAAAAGTGGGGCAGAGATTCAACATACATTGTATTTACAGACCTGTTGCTACATAATTGAGCCATGTTCTGACAAAAGGGAGCTTAATGTATCACCGCAATGCATTATACCAAGCAAGGCATCACATAATTAGGGATCCATAAAATCCATTCAGTCTGACAGTTGACTGGATATGGCGGTAGAATGGTCCTTGGACATGCAGAAAAAATACAAAGAGCAAAAAGTATCGATCCATGTCAGCCTGCGCGGACTGCGCAGGCTGACATGGGTCGAAACTTTTTGCAGATGCATTAAGCCCCTTTTTCACAGAGCATGGTTCATATATTTTTTCTTTTCCCTAAACACGCCCTGTGTTATTTCGATTTAACTTTTTACCAAACCACGCAATTTTACAATTGTCTATCATAAAAGAATTTAATTCCACATTTCAATATGGCTCGCAATGAAAATTGTCCTTGGAAGGATAGACAACATAACTGCTGATCTGTATTCCCAAAACACGCCCTTCTTATAGCGATTTTAACTCCTAACAGGCCTCAAATCCAAAATTTCTCGAATGAAAATTGTCGTTTGATTGATTGATTGATTGATTGATTGGTTGGTTGATTGGTTGGTTGGTTGGTTGGTTGGTTGGTTGTTGATTGATTGATTTGATTTGATTTGATTGATCGATTGATTGATTGATTGATTGGAGTTTAACTGAGTTTTTTAACATTATTTCAGTTATATCGCGGTTGCCAGTGCACCTATCCATGCTTACCTGGAGTCTCTGTTACCAGTACTTCGCACAATGTTCAGTTTATTAAGCAGGTTGAAGGGTAAGAAGGGGGGGGGGGATTATCGAGATTTTTACGTCAAAATATTTGTTTTCAGTGTTTATAATAACTCTTCTGATCCGTTTAAGCTACAATAAAAATATCCTTCGTACATATTTATGTAGATTTATTGTATTTTATTATGAAAACAGTCAATGACTATTGTTTTTTTGAGAAACACGCTCGATCAAGTCAAGTCAAGTTCTCAACTTTTACCTGGCGATCACGTGTTAAAACGAGCCCCGGTAGCTCAGTCGGTAGCGTACAGGACTTGAGAACAGGGGGTCGCGGGTTCGATCCCTGGCTTGGCTAATTTCTTTCCCAGGATGGATGATAGTCATTGCGACAGGATTCATTCTTCTCCCACCGCTGACCATTGTCTCGGCGATAGTTATGTTGGAAAGCAGCCAGTGGCTTGGAAAGAAAATTGTGCAGAGTACTGGTAAAAGAAACACCAGGAAAGCATAAACAGGTGCACTTGCCGCCGCGATATAAATGAAGTAATGTTGAAAACGGGCGTTAAACACCATACAATCAACCGTGTGAAAACGACCGCGTTAAACAAAAAAAAAAAAGCCTTCGAAAGCATTGTGAGGAAAAGCAGAAAATGAGGGAAAACGAACTTTTTTATACGTCCGAACGGGCGTATTATCAAGTGCCACTGGTCCGTCTGTCTGTCTGTCCGTCCGTGCTCTAGCAATTTCGTGTCCACTCTATGTCTCTTGAATCCAGGGTCTGACTTTGAAAATATTTCACATATGTTTGAACCTGAGACGACGTGCAGAGCGGAAGTATCAGGCACCAAGTTCAAGGTCAGGGGGGTCCAAAGGTTAAATGCCACATCAAAAGCATTTTCAAACAGCATTATTAAAGTTGCTTGAAATAAAGGGTTTTTTGTGAAAGAGCAGATTAGAAACCATTGTGGAAAAAAAGACAAAAGGCTGGTTTCCAGCCTTTTGTCGTTTTTTCCACAGCGTTTTCAAAACTCTCTCTTCGAGGGTTTTAAAAACAACAAAGGGTACGTCATACCCCTCTTCTATATACCGATTCTAGCCGAGTCAGGTAGGTCAGTCGGTAACCTACAAGACTTGAAACCAGAGGGTCGCTGGTTCGAATCTCTAGCTCGGAAAATTTCTTTCCGAGGATTTGTGATAGTCATTGCTTCAGGGTTAATTCTTCTCACTCTGCTGAACAGTTTCGACGGTGGTTATATTGGAAACCAGAGAGTGGCTTTGGAAGAACGTTGTGCAAAGTACTTGTGAAAGAAACTCGGTGAAAGCATGGGTTGGAGCTCTGGCTGCTGCGATATAACTAAAATAATGTTGAAAATAGCCTTAAATACCATAAAAAAACAAACAAACCAAACTTCGTACTGATTCTATAGACCAACGAAATATTATTTAGTTTTTATCGGCCTATCTGAGCGCGCTGGCTTCTGACCTGCTTCTTGGTATATATTGAATGAATAAATAGAAATTAGTGATTGGTAAAAAATGTGGACATGTTTATTCTGAGGCCCACTGCGGGCCTATTTGCGGGCAAATTTACGGCGTCTCTCTTTGTCAAATATTTTTTTTTTCTATTTTTTCTATTTTCAGCATCGACAGCCTCTCAAATGCAGCTATGAAACGTAACAAAACCCTGGTTGTCTACTACACCGCGGAAGTGGGGTTTGCCAATGATTTTATTGGAGCCGCGGAAAAGACGGACTTCTTTTTGCACGTGTTAAAGGGTCTTCCGGCGGCGAACCGGTGGTATATTTTTCCATACGCCACAACAATTTTTTCAACAGGTATGTGTAATTGACCATTTTTCGAAAGTGCAAAACTAATGATGTTAAATTTACCGTTTACCACACAATCCTGAGCTTTAACTACCCTTAGGAAGACGACTTCAGATATATTGTGGGAAATGGACAAAATGCTGGTAACCAGCTTTTTCTCCTTCTCCCACGATGTTGTCTAACCTTCCAAAAATGAAAATTCAAATTTGAGTCATATTTATTTTGTCGTCTGCAGATGCTCTCAATTTGGACAAGTCTAACATTTTATCGTTTGGTAAAGATTTCAGAGGTTGCGAAAGTTTTTATTATGTGTTTTTTTCGCCGTTCACCACAGCGAATTAAATTAAGACTTCACCTTCCGCACACTACTTTAGTCTCGAAGGATATCCGCACGGTCGCCGTTTGGCACTGGACGATCTTTCACAGGAGGAATATCTCATAGCCACCGTCCGATCCATGCATGCGTCGTCCAGCAGAGCCCGTATTCACCAACCATTCTTAAGAACGTTCTTAGTCTTATTCTCCAGAATCTTCTAAATTTAAAAGTAACACATCTTCTGATTGGCTGAACTACATGTATTTTGTTCAGCCAGTCAAAAGTTGTGTTACTTTCAAATTTTGAACATCTTGGAGAATAAGACAAGGAATGTTTGTAAGAACGGTTGGTTAATACGGGTCAGACCATTTTCCGCCGCTAGGTTACATTTTTCAAATACATACCTTTCCGATTTTAGCATCTTGGGTACAGAACCGGACTACTTTTCAAACTGGCAATCGATGCAGCGAATTTCAAAATAAAAGAAGGCATGTTACTGCAAAAGGGGGCCTAATGTTTCTCGGTAATGCATGAAACCAAGCAAGTCATCACCTAATTATGGATCCATAAAATCCATGTCGTCCTACAACCGACAGAATAGCCATTTTCTGCTTGCTACTTTTTGGGGGCAGTATTTTGAGTTATGCGCCTTCCGGTGTCAGTTTACTTCTGAGCAATTTGGACTAGTCGTCTGGCAAAGAGTTAAGTCCTGTCCGATCCGGGTCAATCCGGCGGATTTACTTACCCCAGTATTTCCTTATCACTGCAGGTCCGATGTTTTTATGGGGCCGTTTTTTGAACTATCCGTGTAAAAACATCGTCTACGAGATGTACAACCACTCCGACTATATGATAAATGTAGGTGGCGCCACCTGGTATGGCTGGGACGGAGAACTTTTGGCTTTCTTCTACTACCATCGTGAGCGCATTTGGTATCTTTACATTCCAGTTTTTCTCCTTATTGGATGGATAATTTTTAGGAAGATTCGCAACCGGACCACTTCGACCAAAACTAACGGGTTAACAAAAAATGGCGTTAAAAATACTATGCACTGATTCTTGGTGTAATTGATGTATTGCCTTAATATTTATTCTGTGGCCTTGCCAACACTGTTTGGCACCTTTTACTTTTGATAACTCTTAACTCTTTCCTTACTGTAGACGACACAAAAAGCTTTTGTGGACAGTGTAGATTAAGATCAGACTGCACAGAACGTGCAGTCTGATCTCTGATCTACACTGTTCACTACTCTATTCTAGATTAAGACCAAAGTGGTTCTCCATCTTGCAGCGACAGTGTATTAGTGGCCTGTGAAATAGTGTGACTTATTTATTTAGTAGTGAAAGAGTTAAAGTGCTTTAAACAAATAGACTGTCTCAATTAGGAGAAGCGGCCTAAGCATTGCTGTGGCAGGGTGTTTATGCCGAAATATTTCACATATTAGGGCAGTTTGGTTGCAAGATTGTACTGCACTTTCTGTGTGGTCTGATCTTTATCCACGCTGTCGAAATAAACAGTTAAACACTGTCAACATGAAAAATTAAAGCTACGCATAGCGCTCTACGAGTTTATGTCGAATTTCAGCATTCCATACTAGGGACCTAAATACGGAAGCTTAAAAGTGCCTTTATTATTGAATAGATCTTTCCTCGACTGTTAACTAGTCAATCTTAGAGTTGTCCAGATTGAAAGTTTTTTGCATACGTACAAATATACGTTGATCAATAGTTGAAACTAGTTTTAAGAAAGGGTATAAAACATTATGGGAAAAGGAAAAATTGCTGCAAAAAGCTCCTACCTCAGGGTCGTGCAAACTCTTAAAGGGTTTTAAAAAAACCTAAATACAATAAAAAAACATAGTTTTCCATACATCACCTACTTTTTTTTGTACAAGCACTTGCAGAAAGATCATCTAGAAAATGAGGACCCTCCAAAGCTTCCGTACTTGATACTATTTTTGCTATACAAAGTTCTCGTTGATTTCATGGCTTATCTCTCCTTCAGATATTCATGTTTGCTTTTGTATTCATGGGTCCATGTATGGTGTATATATCAAGATCAGAATGCACAAAGCGTATAGTCTGATCTTTTATCCACATTGTCTAATATTATGATATAGCCGTGTGGTCACTAGCCTTCAAATCACAGTATATACGTATAAAAGTTACGTATTAACCTACCGTTCTAAATTGCTTTTAAAATTTAGCCATGTTCTAAGAACAGGTGGTTTAAAGCATCTGCAAAAAGTAACGACCCATGTCAGCCTGCGCAGTCCGCGCAGGCTGACATGGGCCGAAACTTTTTGCTAATGGTAAATTTTCTGCGTGTCCAAGGACCACACCATACTTCACGATTCTTTCGGCTTTTTAGACAAAATGGATTTTTTAGATCCATAAGTATGTGATGACTTGCTTGGTACGATACATCACGTAGATGCATTAAACCCTCTTTTCCCAGAGCATGGCACACTTATAAATCTCAGGAAATTTTTTTCAAAAGGCCCATTAGCTGCCAAAATATAAATAATTCTGGGATCAAAATGCAGACAAATTTAATTCATACCATTTAAAAGCATAGATTTTATTATGAGTCTAATAATGTGTTACAGTGGAATATGTCAAATTTCCGGTTGCTGGCAGAAAAATGTATTGTTAAAGTAGAACAAAAGTTGCCAACTTTTCTTCTAGTTTTGAAATATATTTTTCTACCAGCGACTGGAACTTTGACAGATTATACTGTCACACAGTGTCAGACTCATGCAAACATCCGTACTTTTAAATCGTATGAATTAAGTTTGTCTGCATTTGGCTCCCAAATTGTTTACTTCTTGAAGCTAGTGTGTCTTTAATTGCAAAGGAACTCCAATTTTGATTGGCTAAGCAAATGAGGAATTGTGTTAATTTTTTGGCTTATGAATTAACTCTTAGGCTGTTAAGCGCGACTCACAGACCTTTTGCAGACAGTGTAGATCAAGATCAGACTGCACAGAACGTGCAGTGTGATCTTGGATCTACACTGTCTGATACGGAGATATTTTTTTCTCCAAAAAAATAAGTTTTAAGTAGCATTTTTCGATTTTTAACTATCGGCTTGAAATTTTATTTTAACTTTTTTAGCAGGATAACAGGTAACTTGTAAATTAAAGTGGCTGGTAAATGTTGAACCAAATAGTTTTAGCCATTAAGAAATCGTATTACATTTTATACCTTAGAATGCAATTTAAAATAGTGGGCAAATTCAGACTCGGTCTACCAGCAGAATATGTCCAATATTATTTATTCATTACTCGAAAGACCATTGACAAATGTCACCAAGTATTAAAAACCTTGGTTTGGAAAGGTCAAAATAATTGAATTATTTGGTGCACATCGCTCCGACATAAGGGGCTTTAATGCATCTCCTTGATACATTCTACTAAGCAAGTCATCATAATAATTATGGATCCATAAAATCCATTTTATCTTCAAAAAATCTTCCAACCGACTGTATCATGAGGTAGAATGGTCCTTTGGCGTGCAGAAAATTGACCAACAGCAAGAAGTTTCGACCAAGGTCAGCCTGCGCAGACTGCGCAGGCTGACCTAAATCGATACTTTTTCAAGATGCATTAAACCCTCTTTTCACAAAGCATGGTTCATTTGTCTCTACAATTTTAGCATTTGTTTGAAAACTATTTATTTCCTCTGTAGTTAAGTTGAAGCAAGGTCGGTATCAACCAACGATTTACAGAACTTCATGGTCTTATTCTCAAGAATTTTCTAAATTTGAAAGTAACACAACTTCTGATTGGCTAAACCAAATGGTTTAGCCAATCAGAAGTTGTGTTACTTTCTAAATCCACTATCATACAATTAAAATTTTAGACTGGTCCAAACTCAAAGTATTTACAGGCGACAAATTAGAAAATGACACAAACAATAGTATTCCTTGTTATTAAAAAGGGTAGAAAACAGTGTTGGAAAGGGAGAAAATGCTGGTTACCAGCATTTTCTCCTTTTCGCACATTGTTTTCAAAAGGCCTCTTACCAAGGGTCGTTAAAATTCGGGATTTTGTGTTAAACGGTTAAATGTTGCTCAAATGGATAGATTTGTCTTGGGGAGGATAGAAATATTGTGGGAAAAGGGTTGAGAAAGTACTGATTATCAGCATTTTTTCTTTCTCTCACAGTGTTTTTTAAAAAGCATTGTAGGTCTACCTTCGGACAATAAAAACATTAGAATGCCAAGTTAAAGGTTCATTCCGAGGATCTGTTTTTCTTATGCGTAGGACTACATTCACAGATTTAGTATCGATCGGACTTTTTTTTTTTCTTATTTACATATTCATACATTGGCAGATCAATCATATTCATGACAAGAAATGGTCACGTTTCGACTGAAATAGTCACATGACCTTGGGATTATTAGTCGTATTTCATTCTGTCTCTCTAGTTTAACCTTTTACTGAACAATCACTTATTTCAACTCGACCAATTTCTTTCCGAGGATTGATAATAGTCATTGCGACAGGATTTATTCCTCTCTCACCGCTGATCATTGTTTCAACGGTGGTTATGTGAAAAAGCAGCCGGTGGCTTGGGAAGAATATTTTGCGTAGTACTGGTAAAAAGAAACTCCAGGAAAGCATGGATAGGCGCACAGGCCACAGTGGTATAACTGAAATAATGTTGAAAACGGCGATAACACCATACAATTAATCAGTATATATTTCAAGGGCCATTAGGACTTAGGGCTTTAACAATTAAAAAAAAAACATTGCGGGAAAAGGAGAAAATGCTGATACCTAGTCCCAGCAGTTACTCCTTTTCCACCAATTTTTTTTATGCATTCCAGGACAAATCCTATCATTAAGGCCAACTTTCGGTCATATACTGTAATTCCGACTGGCTTTTTGACAACGTTACTGAAATATTATGGCCTGCAACACGCGAAAAGGGGCAATCGGACATTTGCGTAAAGTGTCGTATCGGATCAGCCTGCGCAGTCCGCGCAGGCTAATCCGAGACGGCACTTTACGACTACATTAAATTTTGTGCTACAGTAGACTTGCACAAAACAGAAAATTATATAAAAACGGAAAGTGTCGTTTCGGATTAGCCTGCGCGAAGTGCGCAGGCTGATCCGAGACGACACTTTACGCAAATGTCCGAATGCCTCTTATCGCGTGTTGCAGGCCATATATTAGATGTCATTATCGGTAAATTGTCACTCTGCCTCTATTTATGAGCAATGTGCATTAACCCTTTGCACTTTGGTTACTTATCCTTTACCACACAGTCCCGAGATTTAACGACCCTGAGGGAGAAAGGCTTTTGAAAACATTGTGGGAAAAAGGAGAAAATTCTCGTAACCAGCATTTTCTTCTTTTTCCTGGAATGTTTTCTACCCTCTTAAAGACAGATGTCATAATTTTAGCTACACTTCATAATTTTGTCGTCTGCAAACGCTTTCAATTGGTCAAGTCCAAAATTTTGACGTTTGGTAAAGAGTTAATAAAAGCTATTTTATGCATACTCGTGCAGTTCGCCACTGCAGTCCTAGTTTTTTTGTGTATTTACTGTATTTGTAGTTTAAATTTTGCTCTATTTTGTAGTCAGGGAATCATGTACAGTACAGAACGGTACGGCACAGTAGGGTATTAGTACAATACAGTATGGTACGTTAATGTCATACTTTACAGCACTGTTCGAATCCAGCAACCGTTATGCGAGGCATTGTTAGTCTAATAGATCTAGTCTAAATTTTAGATTTAAATAGAAAGTAACACAGTGTCTGATTAGTTAAACCATTTGAAGTACCTAATCAGAAATTTCGTTCTTCTTTCCTGTAGAAACTGTAGAAAATTCTATAGAATTAGAATTATAGTTTCGTTCAGAATGGATGACGAATTATACGACCCCCCCTGTTTCATTTATTCCTGTACTAGACATTACCGAGTTTTAACGACCTTGAGCCCGACAGAATTTTGAAAACATTGTGGGAAAAGGAGAAAATGCAGGCAACCAGCATTTTCTCCTTTTTCCACAATGTTTTCTACTCATTCTGATAAACTTCCCATCCCTTGTGCCACATTAAATTTATCGTCTACAAATGCTTTGAATTTGAACAAGTCTAAAATATTGTCGTGTGGGAAAGGGTTAAACTTTTCTAGTTACGTTTTGTAATCATCGTTTAGTTGATACAGTTACATGTTAATGTATAGTTAATACATCTATTTTGAAATGCTATGTTATCCATTTTATGTCATATACTATTGCTATAAAATTTGTAATTGTAAAGTTTATACTCATGTGAGAGAGAGAGAGAGAGAGAGACAGACAGACAGACAGAGAGAGACAGAGACAGAGACAGAGAGAGAGACAGAGAGGGAGGGGAGGAAGTAGCCATTTAAAGTTGAAAATTCACATTTCTTGTTTGCACGGTAAAGTCTGCATTTTTATCCGATTCTTTTGAAACTTACACAGTTCACTTGAATGATCAAAGGGTTAAATCATTGCGTGTGGAAAGAGGTACGCATCGGATTCGACCTTGGGTCTCATGCGACACGCACCACTTTACATAAGTACTCGATATGATCCGACCAAGCAAAAATGCAGACTGTTGTAATATTCCATATTGTATACAGTTCGTGATGATAACGCCAAAACCACAGTTTACGTCTGAAAATTGTCATAAGTGAGAACGTTTCACTGCCTTGACAGTACTTATAGTGTATATCAGGGGAGAGAATACAGATCTCAACTCTTTTCCTGCTAAATAAGTAAAATGAAACTTTCAAGCCGATGGAAAAAACCCAAAATTTGCTATTTCAAGGGTATTTTTTCGGGAAACATAACTCCTCGTCGGACAGTGTAGATCCAAGATCAGACTGCACATTCTGTGCAGTCTGATCTTGATCTGCATTGTCCGCAAAAGGTCTTTGAGTCGCGCTTAGCAGCCGAAGGGTTAAGGTGCTTACCCACTTTAACTACTTGACTTTATATGAAAAAAAAAGTAAAGCAGACTAAACGTGTGTGATATTTAAAGAAAACTCTTATTGCAGAGGTAGATATGTAATACGAATTTTTTATCAAAGTAGGCTTGAAAGCACTCGACGTGCTGATGCGGGCGAAGACCGCCCAAATGTTTCACATACGAATATAACACTGACCCAATTTCAAAGCACGTGCGACTTTTTTAGGC
The DNA here is from genome assembly GCA_946811185.2 of Hippopus hippopus. Taxonomy (NCBI): domain Eukaryota; kingdom Metazoa; phylum Mollusca; class Bivalvia; order Cardiida; family Cardiidae; genus Hippopus; species Hippopus hippopus. The sequence continues at coordinate 4,630,840 of OX328109.1, forward strand.
CCTTTTGTTTTCCAGCACAATCTACTTCCGGTTAGACTGGATTTTTACCAAATTTAGAAAAAAGTTTTCCGTCAAAACCATAATTTTGTTTTATTTTCAAAGATTTGTGTGAAAGAGATACTGTTGCCTTTTTCGTTTAAAGATAGTTTTTAAAAAGCGAAAACAAAAGTGTATACGTGTTAAAATTCTCAATTAATTACATTTTTTATGTGGTTGTCAAATGACGTCACGTATTAAGCTCACCTTCGACATTTGTGAAGAAGTTATAAAAAGAAAAATAATGGCGATATGAGACAAAAACCAACTGTTGTTATGTGATAAATTTTTATTTGAAACGCTTTATATTCATAAATATTTATATTTACGAGGTCTGCCTTATCTCAATCACTCAGGATTCATTGTTTAGTGTGTTTAGACAGGTAATATATAGTCGTGCTCTGCGAATAGTTGCTTTAATCATAGGTCTTTGAAGCTCCATTTGTTTAGTAAGAAACACCGAAATTTTCATTGCTAGATCATCGGACACCGTTACTAAAAATAGCATATTTGTTCATCGCCTTCCTAGGTATATAGGTGGTGTAATTATATATACAATACGTGTATATATATATCCTTCCTTTGCGTAAACAATATTCATATATAATTTTTTTTTGTCAATCAAGATATATTGCCAAAAATATTTATCTGCCATATAGTAAAGTATTATTTCAATGATCAATTGGGAGAACCGTAAATAAGTTTTTGATCGTTGACTCAACCCATTTGCCGCTTTTCTTACTTGTTTTTAAATCTAAATTGTATATGTATGTAAATTATGGCAATAAAATATGTTAAACTATGTGATACAGAGATGATGCTCTAGTGTGCTATTTTTAGTAACGGTGGACGGTGAACGAGCAATGAAAATTTTGGTGTTCTGTGAACAACCAATGGAACTTAAGTAGCCTATTCTTTAATGCATCTGAAAAAATATCGATCCAGGTCAGCCTGCGCAGTTCGCGCAGGCTGACCTGGGTCGAAACATTTTTTGCTTTTGATTATATTTTCTGCATGTGAAAGGAGCATTCTACCTCATGCTTCAGCGGGTTTTTAGAAAAAAAAAAGATACATACATGTACTATGCGACAAATGTGCTTGTTATTATACATCACGATAGTGCACTGACATGCGTTTTCGCAAGTTGTCGCTTTATTATGTATGTTGCATATCATATTTTGTGCTTGTAAATCATGTACGCGAATGACCAAAAAATATGAGCCATGCTCTATGAAAAGGGGGTTTAATACATCTGCAAAGAGTATCGACCCATGTCAGCCTGCGCAGTCCTATGTTGGCATGGGTCGAAACTTTTTGCTATTGTAAATTGTCTGCATGTCAAAGGACCAGTCTAGCTCGTGATTCATTTGGTTGTTAGACAAAATGGATTTTATGGATCTAGATTTATGTGATGACTTACTTGGTATAATGTGTCATGGAGATGCATTAAGCCCCCTTTTTTCCATTGCATGGTTCATATCGATTTTTACCTTTGAACAAAGTTATGTTTTTTAGTTGTTCATCAAAGGAAAGAATTTAAGACTCTTTCATATTGAAAGCGTTTTTGTCTTTGAATGATTAGAAAACAGTTTCAAGCATTTTTATCCTTTTTCCACAATGTTTTCAGATGTATTCCTCTTCAGGTTTGTTAAGAAACGGGGACATTTTGTTATGGCTTTAAAAAACGGACAACTAAGATACGACAGAAATTACATTATGTAAGAAATTTGGTAATGATTGAACTCGTCAAATTCCGGCATTCCTCGCCAAGGACTATCGGCTCATTCCGTATTTATAGATGACCGCCACCGTATACGCTTCTGGTGGAATATTCCGTATAAACCCACCACGAAGGGCTCTATTCGCTATATTCCGTAGATCGACGTAGGATTTCGTAGAATGCTACGGGAATAACCAAACTAGGCGGAAATTGCCGATTATAACTGGGCTTTAGAACTGGTAAAATGCTCGATAATAGTTTTACATTAAGCATAATATTCATATAACTGCCTTTATATGTATTGAATGTTAGTTACGTGTATCTAAATTGTGCCTAATAAAGTTTTTGTATTTTATTGTTATCTTTTTCTGTTTCATAGTGTTTGTTTGGAAAAAATGATTGATTGATTGATTGATTGTATGGTGTTTAAAGCCGTTCTCAACATTATTTCAGTTATATCGCGGTGGCCAGTGCACCTATCCGTGCTTTCCTGGAGTCTCTATTACCAGTACTCCGTACAATCTTTTTTCCAAGCCTCTAGCTGCTATCCCACTTAATCAACGTCGAATAAATGATCAGCGATGAGAGAGGAATGAATCCTGTCGCAGTAACTTTCATCAATCATCTGAAAGAAATTAGCCGAGCCGGAATTCGAACCAGCGACCCCGTGTTGTCAAGTCCTGTACGCTACCCCCTGAGCTACCGGGGTTCTGCTTGTTTCAGAAAAAGAAAATTAGATAGATCTATCTTATATCCCAAAACAATTGTTTTGGATCCAGATTAGGCATCCCTACATTTGTCTTGCTTGACTCTTAAACTCCATGGCAAAACTTTTTTCCCCCACTACTTGGGACATGAACCATACATACTCAGGCTAAATGGGGTTTAATACATCTCTGTGATGCATATACCAAGCAAGTCATCACAGTAGTATAGAGCCATATAATTCTTTGTGTATAACAATCGAGGGAATCTTGAGGTACACTGGTCCTTTAACATACTGTAGAAAATTTACCTGGGTAGATACTTTTTGCAGATGAATTAAGCCGCCTTTTCACAGAGCATGGCTCATATGTTTTGTAACAAAAATCAGAGATGGGGGTCCTTGTAAGACTTTGTTGGGCTCTAACTATACAGCCATTTCAGCCAGGACAATGATTTGTTTGTTTGTTTATATGGTGTTCAACGCCAATATTATTTCTGTTACATCGCGGCGGCCAGTACACCTATCCATGCTTTCCTGCAATTTCTATTACCAGTGCTTCCCATTAATAGTAATAATAAGCAACTGGCTTCTATCCAACGTAACCATCGACGTAACAATGATCAGCGGTGACAAAGGAATTAATCCTGTCGCAATGACTATTATCATTCCGCGGAAAGAAATTGGCCGATTTGGGTATTCGAACCAGCGACCTCTTTCCCCCCCGGTTTCAAGCCCTGCTTGTAAGCCTCTGAGCTACTGGAATCGGCCTAGGGTGGTGAAAACATTGTGATAAATGGAGAAAATGTTGGTTACCAGCATTTTCTCCATTTCTCACAATGTTTTCAGAAGTCTTTCGGCTTAGGGTTTCCATTTCCATGCCATTGGCTTCTATCCCACGTAACTATCCTCGAAAAATAATCAATGGTGACAGAGAAAATAATTCTGTCGCAATGACTATTATCATTCCTCGGAAAGGAATTGGTCGAATTGTGGATTCCAACCAGAGACCTTCCCCCCCCCCCCCCATGTCAAGCCCTTTTACCAACCATCTGAGCGACCAGGATCGGCCAAGGGCAATGAAAACATTGAGGTGAAAGGAGAAAATGATGATTACCAGCATTTTCTCTTTTTTTTCTACAATGCATTCGAAAGTATTTTTGCTCAGGCTCATTAAAGCCATAACAGCTGTCATAGGGGTTACAATGTATTCCAATTTAAATCAAATCATTTAAAAGTATGGAAATTACTGCGAAATGACAATGACAATGACTTTATTATAAGTAATAAGGCCACCGGCCCATAATACAAAAAAATACATGTAGAAACAAACATTATACAGAGTAGATGAGTTACGTTCAATACTTGATCATGTTAAAATCCAAAAAAAAAATTATAACAATGAGTTTATGTTAATTGCAAGACGCTACCTTGAAAGTAACAGTCTGTTATTGTACAGTCGGTCTAAGTGTAAGTTGCTGGCATAAAAATGAATTCTAAAAGTAGGTCAAAATATGCCAGGTGAGTCTATCCTTTGATTACTCTGTACTTAATTTTTAATATTATTTTTTTTTATACCGGAAACTAACATTTTAATCGACCGTACTATAACAGATTGTCACATTCACAATAATTTCCATACAAATATTTAATATGTGGAAAATTCAAACAGTAGAAATTTGTAATTCCTACATCATTTATTATTAATTTTGTCATTCATGCAATCGCATTTCTAACATATATGTATAATGGGCCAAAAGGCCTAAATTACTGAAATAAAATATGTTGTGTTATACTTTAATGAGGTGTAAGATAAATTCAAGTGTACTTTAACACCCGCTTTGTTTACTTTTGGCCGCTCCTGAGCCTTTAAAACTAGTTATTATTTGGCAATGGGTTTATTAGTTGACAACGCATTAGTTTTCTATTGAATACACGTGATGAACAATGGTTTATGGACAACACTCTATGAACAATGCTATATACATGAGTCATGCTCTGGCAAACGGGGGTTTAATGCATCTCTGTGATGTATTATACCAAGCGAGTAATCACATTATTAATATGGTTCCATGAATCCGTTTTGTATAACAACCGACTAAATCTAGTGGTAGACTGATCCTTTGACATGTAGAAAAAATGGACAAATAGCAAAAAGTTTCGGCCCAGGTCAGCCTGCGCGGACTGCGCAGGCTGACCTGAGTCGATACTTTTTGCAGTTGCATCAGTTGCATTAAAACCCCTTTTCACATAGCGTCTGAAATATGAATGAAGTCACATGTACTAATACATGTATTACGTAAGTATACTCATTGTTAGTTATAAGTGTTCTTGGTTCTTACGGACGCTTTTCATCGACTAATTGAAACGTTTTTTAACACTTAACCTTGATAAATAATTGAAATGAAACTTTCAGGTCGATGGTAAAATCCAAAATGTCGCTATTTAGTTATTTTTGTGAGTTAGATATCTCCTTTTCGGACGGTGTAAATCAAAGATCAGACAGCACGTTCTGTGCAGTCTTATCTTAATCTACACTGTTCGCAAGAGGTCCTTGAGTCGCACTTAGCAGCCTGCGATGTCAAACATATTTCTACCAGATAAATCTCGCCGTGTCTGACAGTATAGATAGAAGATCAGACTGCACGTTTTCTATGGTTTGATCTTGATCTATCCCGTCCGGAAATGGAGCCTCGTTTTTGCCTAAGGTGATAAAAGGGCCAACATGTGTTGTATAAAACGGAAATTTACTCTTAAGATAAATTAACCGGATTTCTCTGTTTCGTGAATTTTTCTTTCAAAGTGGCACTTAAATAATTCATTTTTTCTGCCAGCGACCAACACTTTGAGCCCCTAAGTACTCGTGACAACTCGGCCGATTCCGTAACTAAACCTAACCTTCAACGGATCACCGAGTTTTGCCGAATAGCCACTGCGGCAGTTGACAGCCTTTGAAATGGTTCACTGATTTAGTCTTTAACGCCGTTTTCAGCTCTTTTTCAGTTATATCTCGGCGACCGGTGCACCTATCCATAATACAGTGGCGTTTGATTTACGTGTACTTCGCATAAGATTTTTCCAAAGCCACTGGTTGCTAACCCACGTAATCATCATCGAAACAATTTTCAGTGGTGAGAGAGGCATGAATCCTTTCGCAATGACTGTCGTAAGTCCTCAGAAAGAATCCGCCGAGCTTGCGAATCAAACCAGAGACCCCTGCACTTCATGCTCTGTACGTTAAGAGCCCGCAGAATAAACATGTACACATATTTGGCCAGTAACGAATTTCTATTTATTCATTCGAATATTTCAATACCAAAAAGTAGGTCAAAAGCCAGCAGGCATTCAGCTACACCGAAAGAAAAAAAGAAGATGAATATTTTAGGCTTGATTAATTTTTCCATCACTCATTTACATAAACAGCAATCGAAACTGCAATAAAAGTTGTGGTATGCGATAAAAATGCAGATGAACATTCAAAATGAATTCTCGATCGATACACAATAACCTGACAAAATACAACAGTATATTTTGAAATGTACAAATAAGAAATGCAGGTGTACGTGGCCATGAGAAAGAGCATCGGCCTCGTAACCAAAAGGTCTTGAGCTCGATTCCCGGGAGCGGGTGCCGTCAACTTTGGGACTGTTCATTGGCCCACACATTCGGCGCTAGTGCTGGAGTAGTTTCCACGAAGCAGAATTTGAGAGATTTATATAAGTTGTAAGAATTTGTTTCTCAATCGTTGTTAAATCAATTTGAACCATGCTCTGACAAAAAGGGGCTTAATACATCGTCGCAATGCATTATACAATGCGAGTCTTTACATAATTATGGATCAGTTTCACCCATTTTCTCGAACAAATGACTGAATTCTGAGGTAGAATGGTCCCAGGACATGCAGAAAATTGACTAAACGCAAAAAGTTTCTGCACAGGTCAGCCTGCGCGGACTGCGCAGGCTGACCTGGGTCGATACTTTTTGCAGATGCATTAAGCCCCCACCCACCCCCCTTTTCACAGAGCATGGCTCATATGTTTAAAGTAACAGTAAAGGCTAAATGTAAACAAAAGGGTGTTGAAATGCATTCAGTGAATTTATATCATACCATTTTAAAGTATGGAAATTATTGTGAAGATGACAATCTGTCATTGTACGGTCGGTCCAAGTGTTAGTCGTTGACAGAGAAATAAATTTTAAAACTAGGTTAAAACCTGCCAGGTAACTGTGTCTTTTGTTTACTTTTTGCTTGATTTTGAAATTCTTTTTTTCTGCCAGTGACTAACATATGGCCCGACCACATGATAACAGACTGTCATCTCCACAATATTTTCCATACTTTCAAATGGTATGATTTAAATTTAGATGTATCATGACACCTGCTTTGATATTTTGGCCTTTACTGGGCCTTTAAGCTGAACGATAAATGCAGGTTACCCGTTCAGTCGCCAAAGAAACCCAACTAATTTTCAGTCTAGAATGAGAAATTCTTAAATGATTTGATAGTTTGTTTGGGGTTTAACGCAGTTATCAACAATATTTCAATTGTATCGCGGCGGCAAGTATACCTTTCAATGTTTTCCTCGAATTTCTTTTACCAGTACTTTGCACAATTTCTTTCCAAGGCAGTGTCTGCTTTTCTCACACAACCATCCTGGAAACAATGGTCAGCGGTGAAAGAGGTATGAATTCTGTCGCAATGACTATCATCAGTCCTCGGAAAGAAATTGGAAAGCAGTGGATCATTAATTAGTATAGCTAATTATAAAGAGAAATCTGGGTCAGTAATGTTTAACTCTTCACCAAACGACAATATTTTAAACGTGTCCAGATTGAAAGAATATGCAGACGACAAGTTAAATATGCTTTAAATGATGAGATTTGTCTAGAGAAGAGAGGGAAAAAAAATCATTGTGGGAAACAGAAAATGCTGGTTACCAGCATTTTCTCTGTTCCCACAATGTTTTCAAAACCCCTGTCCTTCGGTGTCGTTAAAACTCGGAATTGTGTGGTAAAGGGTTAAAAAACAAAAAGAGGCGTATGATAACAGAGTTTGACCAAACACTGTATTATTAACTTCACCGAAAAAAAAACCGCAGCCACTATGATGTTCATGAAGTGAAATAACTTTCGATTTTTCACTAAAAAAAGGATATTCTATTTGTTTTGATCCTGACCCCATTTTTGTTTGGACTTTCATCAAAATCCAGTACAGTTGTTTTCCGTAATTCCCCGTGGCGTACCCCGTCCTACCCACATAAGAACGCATTACGATATTACGTGCGCGAGAAATGTAGGGTAAATTAATGCACGTAATTTACGTCATATTTCCGTCTGGTTGAAGGGTACGCACAGTTTACCTAGGTAACTAGTGCGAGGGAACTACTGTTTTCGCCTTCATTTGAAGGGTTTGAAAATATAAAATCGGTATTTTTTATATAATATCAAACCATAATCCACCATTTTTAGGAGATAACCAGTATTTTCTTCTTTACCCACAATGTTTTTTATCCTTCCAATGATGACAAATTTCATTTTTTGAGTCACATCTATTTTGTCGGTTAACTCTTTACTACACAATTCTGACTTTTAATATCTGAGAAAGAACCCTTTTGAAAACATTGTGGGAAAAGGAAAAAATGCTGGTAACCAGAATGTTCTCCTTTTCCCACGATGTTTTCTATCCTTTACAAAACAAATTTCAATCGTTGAGTCAAATTCATTTTGTCGATTAGAAAGAGTTAAAATGGTGAAAGATTTTTTTGGTAGACTTCTTTGTCAGTCCATCCGTCCGTCCGTCTGTCCGTCCGTCCGTCAGTGCGTTCGTTCGTTCGCTCGTTCGCTCGTTCGTATGTCCGTCCTTTCGTTCGTTCAATCGTTCTTCGTTCGTTTGTTCGTATTTCTGTCCGTTCGTTCGTTCGTCCGTTCGTTCGTTCGTTCCGTTCGTTTGTTCGTTCAGTCGTATGTATGCTTGTTCGTTCGTATGTTTGTTTTCTCGCTAATTATTTTGATTACATCGATTTTTCATAACAATGAGCTGAAGAGCCAACATAAGATGTTGCAATCGAAGGTAAGTGCACATCCGTTTTCAACCAAATGTATTTGATTGACATCATAATTATATAACATCCTGGACCATTAAAATTAGAGCCATGCTCTGTGAAAAGGGGGCTTAATGCATCTGCGAAAAGTTTCGACCCAGGTCAGCCTGCGCAGTCCGCGCAGGCTGACATGGGCCGAAACTTTTCAGCATTGATCAACTTTTCTGTATGTCCAAGGACCAGTGTACCTCATGATTAAGTCAGTTGTTTAAAAAAAGTGGCTGTTATGGGTCCATAAGTATGTGATGGCTTGCTTGGTACCATCGGTCACGAAGATGTATTAAGCCCTCTTTTGACAAAGCCTAGCATTTGTAAAATATTCTCCTTTTAAAGTAATGGACAGCTAATTGAGAACAGAAAATCTGTCGTAATGACATCCTGAGGGTGTTTTATATACTTCAATCAAAATATGAAACAAGTACATTAACTTAACGGCCCAATAGCGGCCAAAAGTGAACAATGCAGGTTCTAATATGCATTTGAATTTTAATCATACTATCTAAAAGTATGGAAGTTATTGTGAAGGTGACAATCTGTTACTGGACGGTCGTTCCAAGTGTTAGTCGCTGGCAAAAAAAAAGGATAAATTCTAAAAGTAGGTCAAACGTTGCCAGGTCGCTCTATTTTTTTTTTATTTACCACGTTATAAAATTAATCTTCTTTCTTAATTTGTTTTAAATTTGGAGTCTGTCGAGCCCCGGTAGCTCAGTCGGTAGCGTACAGGACTTGAGGACAGGAGGTCGCTAATTCGATCCCCGGCTCGGCCAATTTCTTTCCGATGATTGATGATTCATTTCTCTCTCACCGCTGACCATTGTTTCGACGATGGTTATGTTGGAAAGCAGCTAGTGGCTTGGAAAGAGTATTGTGCAGAGTACTGGTAAAAGAAAATCCAGGAAAGCATGGATAGGTGCACTGGCCGCCGCGATATAACTGAAATAATGTTGAAAACGGCGTTTAACAGCATACAATCAATCAATCAATCAATATTTTCTAGATTTGCTTTCAAGTTGGACGAGTCTAAAATTTTGTAATATAGTGAGCGATGAAACGACAATCTACGTGTCAACCTACATATATCTCCGATCGAGAATATGTTGTATCATGCAGTTATGCATGTAATTAACTAAATCCTTTTTTCTAAATCCTTATTCTGCTGAATAAGTGAAAAGAAATTTTCTACGCGGTAGCAAAACTCATATTGTTGCTATTTCAAAGGTATTTCTTGGGGAAAAAATATCTCCTCATCGGACAGTGTAGATCCAAGATCAGACTGCACTTTCTGTGCAGTCTGATCTTGATCTACACTGTCCGCAAAAGTTCCTTGAGTCGTGCTCAGCAGCCTAAGGGTTAATAGCGTTCGAGTTTTACGAACGATTTTTCCCTAAGCAATATTGGTTGTAATAATCAGTTATGGGGGCTCAGTGGTTAAGTTGTACAGCTTGTTACAGTTGAAAGACTGGGTTCGATCCTAATCAAATGTACTGTTTTTTTTTTTTTATGGGGGAATTGAGGGGGAGAGTGTTCTTTGCAAGGTACATCAGAACCCCTGCTTTGTACTGGAAAAACCAAGGGAGCACATGAACAAATGATTATAGAAAAGAAGATGTTGCCATGATATGACTGAAATACCGCAAAAAGCGGCGTAAAACACCATTCATGCATGAACATACAAACATAGCAAGAAATCAATCGAATTAGCTAAATCATTGATTGATTGATCGATCAATTGAACGAAGGGACGAACCAACCAACCTACCAACCGACCGACCGACCGACCGACCAACCAACCAAGCAACCATCCAACCAACCAACTAACCAACCAACCACACAAACAAACGAACGAACGAACGAACGAAAGAACGAACGAACGAACGAACGAATAAACAAATAAACAAACGAACAACAAACAAAAAACGTATAGGTAGAAGCGTTTTTAACGCATATTTCATTTCGCGGAGATATGACAGTCGTCTCTGTGTCAACCTGCTATACCTGTTAAACATCCAATTTTAGTGTGCATGTACATGTTTATTTACCTGTTATTCTCATCACGTAGGAAAACAACATACACCAATGAGTCATGCAAAAAGTATCGACCCAGATCAGACCTGGGTCGATACTTTTTTTTTTTTCCCTTCAGATGTATTAAACCCCCTTTTCACAGAGCATGGCTTATATAATTTGATACAATTTAGTCTATATTGAATTAATCTCTCAACTTTTAGAGCAATTTCTTCCTTCCTGTCTCTAGATAAATACAGTTTTTTCCTCCTTTACTGTCTGAAGCATTAAAGTCCAAATAGGTGCCAATAGTAAACAAAGTGGGTTTTTAAACGCGTTTGAATTTAACGACGTATATGACAAATGTTCGCGCGCATCCTACTGCGCACGTATTTTTGTCGTGGATATTGAGTCAAAAGTGTACATATGTATTTTTTGCACATAATGGTAATACTACTGGTGCACAGAAACAAGTAGCACTTCCTTCAGGTAGTACTGGTGAAAGGAAAAAAAAAATGGATCTTTGAACTGTCACCGTGAAATAATTAAAATGCTGCTGACACGGCGTTACACACCAAACAATGAAAAAAAGGCAGGAAATATAAGGCTGTGGAAGTATAGCTGTTTCCATTTCGAAAATTGTTGTTGGAAAAGGAGAAATCGCTCCTATTGAGCAATTTCTCCTTTTCCCACTATGTCTGCTGAGCTTTTATCCTATTTTTTTCCTTGAAAAAATAACTTCTACAGTGACCTTCAACCTTGCTTTCTGACGAAATAAGCATGGATAGGTGCCATTCTTATTTTTTTTTACTGTTTAGAATTATAAATACTGTAAGTGTGGAAAGTTTAAGAAAAATCTGTCCGTTAGAAAGTATGTATTTATTTAAGATTAACCCTTTATTCGGTGAAATTATCTCCCTTTTTAACTCAATGGTCTATATATAACATGCATATTTGTACATTTACCATGCTCAGAACCAGGCTTTTATACATTTTTTGTGCAAAAATATATGAATTTTCATTAAAATGATGTATATTTGTATATTTTTTCTGTTATTTTCCTGTTTAACTGACTAATAAAGAAAGAAGCTTTAAATCCAATATCAGCTGAATTTTGGAACTGTATATACCTTTTTCAAAGGCACATTTCTCAGAAACGAGCACGGTGACCCACATCTTTTTTTACTGTAATTTTCTAGAGACACGATGAGCTTTGTATGTGCAAAGTTTTAAAAAAAATCTGTCCTTCAGAAAAATTTGTCATGTACGTCCTTAACCTATACCTATTAAAGATATGGGAATTATTAAGAAGATGAGAATATGTTACGGTCAGTCCAAGTGTCAGTCCCCGGTAAAAAAAATCAAGTAAAAAGTGAACAAACGATAGAGCGACTTGGCAACTTTTAACCTATTTTCTTTACTAAGATTTATGGTATGGTATGATGGTACGTAATGGTATTATTCACGCTTGTTTACTTTTGGCAACTATTGAGGCTTAAATGAAACTTTAAGTTGAGCAGTCAGCTTTTATAAGCATGGTCTGTGTCTACATAGAACTTGCAGATTGTTTCGGATCTACACTGTTTGCTACCTGATACTAGACTGTGACAAAACTTCTTGAGAATTAGAACGCTATAAACTATGGACACAATTTTTACAGCAATCAACGTCTTTTAAGAAGTTCTGAAGAGAGTCATGACAGGATTATGTGTGTAAAGTTTAGTCAAAATTGAAAGGTTAGTTTCAGTGAAGATGCTTGAAATAAAAAAGTTAAGGCACAGACGAACGACGGACACAGGGTCATGATATAAGCTTGTTGGCCGTAGGCCAGTGGAGTAAAAGACAGAGACAAAGAAATCGAAAGCTGATCCAGGTATCACACCACCGTTTTTTTTTTTTTAATTGAAAATAGGGTGAAAATCACCATCTTTTACCCTCAGCTGTACTTTAATAAGCAAATCCACAGCTTTGCTGTTTGTTTCTATCAAATATATGTCCATTGGCCTACACACGAAGCTAAATAAATGACATCTCAACCCATTGTGGTTTTCGCTGATCCACCTTAAACACAACTACCCTTGAAAAATCACGGTCACAGAAAAACAAAAAACGTTCCGGATGGTAGACCATGTTTCTTTATGTGGGCACAGCCACAAAATAGTTGCAAAAGGGAAATAATGACCTTGTACTCAGTTTCAACAGAAATCATTAAAACAATACCAGAAACATACTTTAGACATGTCCTTCTACACTCGGCAAAACTTCTAACCGGCCACTTTTCTTTCTCCTGTAAATTTGACCAAGTAATAGTCAGGTAAATAAAATAACTTAAAACATATGTCTGGATGTTAGGCATGATATTGACGTTAGGCATGAATGAAAAGATTCACGACTTTGCCGACGGAAAACATCTTTTTTTTTTCCAAAAAAGGGAAAACACATGGTTTGCGCATGCGTGGTGTCTATCAGACAAACCAGGTTAAAAAGAGAAGCATACCTTACTGAAATTTTGTCAGCTATAAGGAAAAATATGAAAACTTTTTTCTGCACAAAAATATAAACCAAGCAAAGGAGCATGAAGTTTTCAAAAAAAAAAAAGAAAAAAAAAATATTTTTCAATTTTCAGTGTTAAGTGAATGAATGTTTAACAACTTTATTTCAATATAACAAGTCAACAAATTCTTTTCAAACTTAGACTTGAGTACGCTGTTACACTGGTCAATTATTCTCCAAAACATCAAACTAAATGATCTGCCACTTTTCTGGACAGAATCCGGCATAAAAGTGGCCGTTTAGAAGTTTTATTTCGTGTATTTTCTCTGATAAACCAGTGCAGCAGAAGTGCTAGCTGTCAAATTTTCAAATGGTACTTTTGTACTACGACCCGGAAGCGGTTCTCAGTGATGTGACACCGTCTACTCCATAACGAGAAAAAGTAGTCTGTCCCTGATTTCAAGCATTTCCTTTTCCTGATAAGGTAGATAGAGAGCTGCATGCCACTTGCAAACAAATGACAGACTTATTTGTTCACATATTCACTTTTAAGAAAAATAACTACAGGTCAGGCCCAGAATCCACCTACCATCTTTAACTCCATCCCATTTTAAATTGTCAAGAAATTTCTAATTTTAAAATTGACACAATTTTCGATTGGCTGAACCAATCAGTAATTTCGTTACTTTCTAATGTTAGACCATTACCAAGAATGCCATCAAGAATGGTGAGCACATGCCTCATTTGATGCTGAAGAACACTTTATTTTTAAAGTAGGAAGAGTAAGAAAAATTTTCGGACGGATCACTTTACTATTCCAACATTTTTCTCCGACATTAATCATTGAAGTGTATGCTGCTGTCAAACTAATGACCGCTTTATTGTCACGCATTCAAGATTAGAGAATAAGTGACCGCAGGCTGGGAGAATAATAATGACGATTATGTGTAAAAATGAAATATCGATTAACCCGGCCTCAGACACACTCGACCCATTTGCAAATGATACCAAGTTAACACTCCCTCATAAAGAAAGAAGGCTTTTGAAAACATTGTGGAAAAAGGAAGTGACTGCAGGCTAGGAGAGATATAATAACGATTATGTGTAAAAATGAAGTATCGATTAACCTCGCCTCAGGCACACTCGATTTACCAACAATACCGAGTTAAAGACCCCCCCCCCCCCTCAGAAAAAAGTAAGGCTTTTGAAGATATTGTGGGAAAAGGAAGTGACTGCAGGCTGGCAGAATAATAATGGCGATTATTGTAAAAATGAAATATCGATTTATCTCGACCTTCCCACAATGTTTTTCTATCCTTTTTAGAGACAAATCTCATCATTGAGCCACATTTCGTCTGCAAATGCTTTCAATTTGTACAATCGTAAAATTTTGTCGTTTTAATCCGGCCGCAGAAACACTCGAAAGATAAAATTTTTATTCTCGCCCACTTATCCATGCTATCTTTGAGTATTTTTTTCATCACTATCCCGCACAAAATTCTTCCTAAATCACCGGCTGCATTTCACATAACCATCGTCAAAACAACGGTCAGCGGTGAGAGAGGAATAACTGACATCAATCTCGGAAAGAAACACGCCAACCTTTGGATTCCAACCAGCGACCCCCTTATTTTCAGACTTGTCACGAATACTGACTGCGCTACCGGGGCTCAATGCATCTATATTCTGCATTTGAAGACGGCAGATTAATTGTGCATTAATTGTGCAATCCGCGCAGGCTGCCACGGATCGAAAATAAAACTTTTGCTATCTGTCAATTTTCTGCATGTAAAAGGATAAGTCTACCTCATGATTCAGTCTGTTGATTGACATAATATGGATCCATAACTATATTATGACTTCCTTGGTACGATGCACCACGGAGATGCATTAAAGATACATCTCTACAGCCAGGGAGAAAAAACGCAGTTAAATCTATATAGTGTGTATATTGGTTCAGATATTGGTCAGCTATGTAAACATGGGTAAATAATCGATAAATATGGTGTACGGGATAAAGAAACTCAAGGAATATGTCCCCTTTTAAGGCCGGAAACGACAACAGCGATAGTTTGGAAGGCCTCCAAAGCATAAAAAGCATTTTCTATTTTCGTCGTAATCTTTGTAAGCTTGCAGCCATTAGGGACAACATTTGGCATGAAGACACAAGCATGATTATAAACTCATAAAATAAGGATGTAATGGGTTAAAAACTGGTGTATCTTTAAATCCCCTTATGGCAGAGCATGGCTAAAATAAAAAATACTTAAACAGCAGGTAAACAGCAGTTTTCTATACAATAAAGCACGTGGCGTGACGAAGGAACGTGATGGGTCGAATCCATTTCGCTGCTTGATAAAATACAAATGACTTCCGATAGGAAGAGCGAAATAAGAGAGCCATTAGCTTTTATTCGGAAAAGTACACACAGTCAACAAGGGTTTCCTGGCACCTACGAGGGTTGTACTAGACGCATTAGAATTTTCAAAGAACTCGGTTATTTATTTGTATAAATTTAAATACCAAATATTAGCGACGTGTCATTGGACGTGTCATTGATGATGCTAAAGATTTAATTAAAATACACATATCGAGTGAACCCATAAGCTGGAATAGAAGTGAAATAAAACTTTCAAGCCGATAGTAAACACCCAAACTTTGCTGTTTCAAATGTTATTTTTGGAGGGGAAAAAATATCTCCTTATCGGACAGTGTAGACTCAAAATCAGACTGCACGTTATGTGCAGTCTCAGACTGCACGTCATGTGCAGTCTGATCTTAATCTACTCTGTCCGAAAAACGTCCTCTTAAAATTCGCACTTAGCAGCCTGAGGATTGAAAGTTACAAAAGAATTAAAAAAATCATTAACTTTCGGCCGGCGCATATAACATGAGACCACTTTAACGTCGCGTTGAAAAGTCATCGAAAAAGTTTAAGACGTTTTCGATATGCAGAATGCTTACATCTGAATTTAAATATATGTAAATACTTAAGTAAATACTCGTACGTATCTTGATAGTCATATATGTAACTGGTACAATGTCATCATCATTTGGCCGTCAATGCGCATGGCAGCAATATCACGTGATCTCGTGCTAGTTGTTAATTGAGCTATATGTACTTAGGCGTTCGTTCTGCAGTTTATTTTTAAGAAGATTTAACATTCAACAAGCATCTCTCTCTCTCTGTTGCCTGGAAATTATGATTTATTAAGCAGTTTTCAGACCTGGGTCGATACTTTTTGTAGATACATTACACCTCCCTTTTCACGTACTATGGCTCGAAATATCTAAATATGCGTACTGATTGATTGTATGCTTTTTAACGCCGTTTTTCAACAGTCGCAGCGGCCAGTTCACCTATCCATGCTTTCCTGGAGCTTTCCTTTACCAGTACTCCGCTCAATATTCTTTCCAAGCCACTAGTTGCTTTCCCATCGAAAAATTGGTCAGCGGCGAGAGAGGAATGAATCCTATCACTATAACTATCATCAGTCCTGGAAAAGAAATTGGCCAAGCCGGGGATCGAACCTCTGTTCTCTGGTCCTGAAGGCTACCGACTGAGCTACCGGGGCTCGGCTAAATATGCGTAACAAAGAAGATCAAACCTAACAGTACACACAGTCTTCATTTATAACTTTGACCAAGAAAGACTCCTAACGCCTTATCAGACGACAAAATTTTATACTTGTCCAAAGCGAAAGCATGTGCAGACTTCAAATAAACAGTGTCTCAAATGCTGGAATTTGTCTTTGACATTACCGAAAACATTGTGGAAAAAAGGATAAAATGCTGGTTACCAGCATATTATCCTTTTTTGCTCAATGTTTTCCAAAGCCTTCTTCGTCGGGGTAGTGAAATCTCAGGGTTGTTTTTTCAAGGGAGAATTCGCAATGAAGTTTGATTTCTATACCTTTAAAGATACATCTTTACTCATTTTCATCTATTTTTAAAAACCAATTTCATCTTTATTTTATGAAACTTTAATAATTCTTGTATCTTCATGCCAAATGTTGCCCCTGACGGTTGCAAGGTTGCACAAATTACGACGGATAGAAAAAATGCATTTCATTCTCTTAAAGCTATCCAAGATATCACTGTGGTTGTTTCCGATTTAAATCAAGACAAATCCCTTGAGTTTCTTTATCCCGTACACCTTACATGTTGATTATTTATCTATGTTTACATTGCTGACTTGATTCTACACACTATCAAGTTTTAACAGCGTTTGTTTACTCTCTGGCTGTAAAGATGTATCTTTAAAAATCAAAACTGAGTTCAATTGTACTTTACGGCGAACTAGCCTAGGTGACATTTTGTAATAAAGCTTTTCAGGTGATTTAGAAACCCTGGAAAAAAAATCAACCAACCAATCTTGATAACGCAAGTTTACCGGTAATAAGAAGATTGTTCATCGGTTGCCATGGCAACCTGACGCGGTAACAGTTTTATGTTTTTTTCCCCAATCCTATTGTTCTGAAGTGAACACGTGACTATTGAGTTAAAATCGCAGTTTTATTAGTGTGATTTCCAACAATATTCGATACAATATAGCGCGGATCATTAGAGACATGTTAGAGCCGTGCTCTGGCAAAGGGGGGTTTAATGTATCTTTGTGATGAATTTTACAAATCAAGTCATCATATGCTGTGGATCCACAAAGTTCATTTTGTCTAACGACTAACTGAATCATTAAATATATTGATCCTTGGACATTCACAATAATTTACAAATATCAAAAAGTTTCGATTCATGTCAGCCTGCGCGGACTGCGCAGGCTGACATGAGTTGATACTTTTTGCAAGTGTATTACGCCCCCTTTTCACTGAGTATGTGTTTGATCGTGATGTAAATCTCCAGGCACATGTTTAGCAAACGTCGTCCTTTATAACTTATTTGAGCCACGCTCTGGCAATAGAGGGTAAAACTCATCACGGTAATGCATTATCATCTCATAATTATACAAGTAGATCCATAGAATCAGTTTTTCAAACAACCGACTGAACCATGAGGTAGACTGGTCCTTGGACATTCAGAATAATTTACAAATATCCAAAAGTTTCGATTCATGTCAGTCTGCGCGGACTGCGCAGGCTGACATGAGTCGATACTTTTTGCAGATGCATTAAGCCCCCTTTTCACAGAGCATGGATCATTTAATTTTGACCGTCAACGTATCCCCCTTAATCCATTTATGTTTTGTTCATGATGTAACTCAGCAGGCACTTGTTTCCTTTTGACAAACGTCGCCCGTTATAACCTATTTGAGCCACGCTCTGGCAACAGGGGGCTTAATGCATCTCCGTAATGCATCCTACCTTGCAAGTCATCATTATAATTATGGATCCATAAAACCCATTTTGTATAACAATCGAGTGGGACATTTATACGGTAGACTGATCATCTGACATGCAGAAAATTGACGGAAAGCAAAAAGTGTCGACCAAGGTCAGCCTGCGCGGACTGCGCAGGCTGACCTGGGTCGATACTTTTTGCAGATGCATTAAACCCCCCTTTTCACAGATCATTGCTTAATTATATAAGACAAGTTGTCCAACTGTAATATCAGCAGAACCGGAGCCCAAGTCATCTGTCAGTATTTTTAACATGTTTCTAATTGGGTATGGGAATCTCTTTACCTGCTAAATAAGTAAAATGAAACTTTCAAGCCCACAGTAAAAACCCAAATTTTGTTATTTTTCAAAAGTTATTTTTTAAGGGAAAATATCTCCTTATCGGACAGTGTAGATCCAAGATCAGACTGCACAGAACGTGCAGTCTGATCTTGGATCTACACTGTCCGTAAAAGGCCCCCTTAGTCACGCTTATTAGCCTAAAAGGTTAAAAAAAGACTTGTTACTTATTTCGCCATCTGCGGTAATTTATCTTCGATCTCGTACATAGAACGGAACAAATCGATAAATATAAGGGGAGTTATGTGAAAGGAACCGTTCAGATTTTTTCCATGTAGCTGATTACGCTGGCTTTTGAATGAATGAATGAATTTGCGTATACATGTATTTATCGTGACTACCGTTTGCCTATATGGGCGACCTCCCCTGAAAGCTGTTAGTTTCGTTACGGGGGATAGTGCTGATACAGGACGAAACCCATCCTAAGTTACCCTGGCTCTTTAACGTGCTCGGTGTATAGCACCGTCACACGGGCCCTCGGTTCAACGTCTCATCCGAAAGACTACTAGTAATTTTAGATGGCCAGCCGTGGGAATCAAACCCACGCCCTCAGCTGATCCGAAACTTGACGTTTACGAGTTCTACGCTCTACCAGTTGAGCTATGCGGGCTGGTCGCTAACTTTTGACCTACTTTATGGTAATGATATACTCGAATGAATAAACAGAAATGTGTGATTGGTCAAAATTGAGGACATGTTTATTCGGCGGGACCCTGCAGGCCTATTTGTGGACACATTTATGACACCGATATTATTATTTTTATCTATTTATTGTGAAACACAAAAGAATTTCAATATTCATATTCCGGTATCTCTTACGCCATCTATCTTTTTTTTTTGAAAGATATTTCTTGTTCATAATGTCACTAGACTTCAAAAATAGGTCATTACTGAATTAAAGTTACATCTTTATATTCGTTTTCATTCATTTTTTTTTTTTTTTTAAACCAATTTAATTTTTTTTAAATTAACCAATAGTCATCTTGTATCTTCATGCCAAATGTTGCCTCTGTTGGTTTCAAGGTCGCACAGGTTACGACGGATAGAAAATTTATTTCATTTTCTGGAGGCTATCATAGACATCAATGGTTGCTT
The DNA here is from genome assembly GCA_946811185.2 of Hippopus hippopus. Taxonomy (NCBI): domain Eukaryota; kingdom Metazoa; phylum Mollusca; class Bivalvia; order Cardiida; family Cardiidae; genus Hippopus; species Hippopus hippopus. The sequence continues at coordinate 4,650,685 of OX328109.1, forward strand.
CCGGTTTTAAATCGAAGACAAATCCTTTGACTGTCTTTATCCTATACACCTTATATATCGATTTTTTTTATCTACGTTTACACAACTGACTATATTCTACACACTATCAAGTTTTAACAGCGTTTGTTTACTCTCTGGCTGTAAAGATGTACATGTATTTTTAATTAAGGTTATTTGCAAACCAGCAGTAAAACAGGCAAGACAAATATAAGATTTTTTTCCCTGTGGTATTTCCTTAACGGGCTACCTAGCCTTCTACTATATCCTTAGATTTCTCACCAGAATTTCGCAAACATTTGTGGGAATGTCACATGATGAATAACACACGTCGATTTTGTGGGGTCGTATTCATGTAACCGTCGATTTTCGTTATGTTTGCAGAGTAAAGTATGTTTTCTATTAATTTTCAGTCTAACGAAAAAAAAAAAAGGGAGTCACGATGAAAAATCTAGAAAATAGCCCCTTTAAGAGATATTAGAGAGAGAGAGAGAGAGAGAGAGAGGAGAGAGAGAGAGAGAGAGAGAGAGAGAGACAGAGACAGAGAGAGACAGAGAGAGAGAGAGAGAGAGACAGTTGTTGGTTGGTTGGTTGGTTGTAATGGGGTTTAACGCCACTTTAACAGCTAAGGTCATATCATGGCGGTCGGTGACGCACATGTGTTTCCTGGCTTTCTCATACCAGTACTAACACAACTTTCTTTCGAAAGCCACCGACTACTTTTCTCACATGCTTCTGAAGCAGAGGTGAGAGGCGAAAATACGCCGGAAAGAAAGTTCGCCTCAACCGGGTATCGAACTCACAACCACCAGGTCATGAGTCCGACACGCTCACCACTGAGCCACCCGGGCGGGCTGAGAGAGACAGACAGACAGACAGACAGACAATCTCTAATTGGAAAAAAAAAATTAAACGCAACTAATATTGTGCTTCAAAATGCTCAAATTTAGTGTGACAGAAGTTCTTAGAACTTTCTACACTACAATTCTGTACACAAATGGATTTGAATGGATTTGTGGTGAAACGACTGCAAGGTCGGGGGGGGGGGGGATTTATCAATATGAGTTAAGAGTCAAAAAACAGAACAAAAGCTGATACCGTTAAATCTGCACTGGCAGATAGACTTAATTATTCATTCATGAATTACAGTCATTATCAGTATTATCTCTTGTTGCACCCATGACTTACTGCATGACAGTTACAAACTCGCTAGCTGTTACAGGAGCTTTTTAAGTCCAACAGTATCCAGCTTTTGAAAAATAGTGATTTAACTATCAACCTGCTAAATAACTAAATAAGTTAAATGAAACTTTCCAGCCAATAGTTAAAAATCCAAATGTTGATATCTCAAAATGTTGTTGCGAAAAATTATCTTCCTATCAGACAGTGTAGATCCAAGATTAGACTGCATCTTCTGTGCAGTCTGATCTTGATCTACATTGACCGCAAAAGTGCCTTGAGTCGCGCTCAGCAGCCTAAAGGTTAAAAGTACCTGCATTTGTCATATGAGCATGACACTCGTCACAACTCGGCCGATTCCGTAACTTTGACATATAAGCTCGTCCGTATCAAGGAGCTTTCGGTTTGGAAATACTGTTAGTCACAGTATCTTAAACATTGCTGCATCCACGAAAATCGATTTACAACGACAACAACAACTCCAACTAAGTCATTCACATTTTTTCTTCTCACAAACCGGCCGAATCCGTAACTGCACCTAACCTCGTCTATGTCAAGGAGGTTTCTACCATCTTAGAAACTTAAAAGTACCGACCAGCTTGAATATGGCTAGATAACGTCACAACTCGGCCGATTCAGGACTAATGCAACTGAAGCTGTTTTGTCAAAAGTAGTTCTGTAGTTACAAGCCTGCTCTCCATTCGGCACACCTCGGGTGATGGAAGCCATCATATCCCTCGGCTGTATCTGGAGGATTAATATGCATCAGATCGATACATATCCGGAAATACGCCGGTTTACCATTCTGAAAATTGTAAGGCTCCTCTTAAAAAAAGAAAGCTTGAGTTTCAATTTTCTATCGAAATCTTTCTAACTATGTTTCAGTTGAGTTGGCAAACAGTTCGTACATTCATTATTTATCAATTCCGATTAAAGTTTTCACCGACAGATAAACAGATGTGAATAACTTCATCGAGGTTGTTTATGTCGTTGCTAAACGACTGACAGTGGCGCGCCATGTATAAGATCACGTGATTCGCAGTTCAAATGGAAACGACCGTTATACGGACGAGGTTAGATGTAGGTACGGAATCGGCCGAGTTGTGACGAGTGGCCTGCTCTCCTGTTCCAACAAATGACAATGTTTTCAAAGGCCTAATTTCACGTTCAAATGTTGGAGTGTGTGGTAAATGGGTAAAGGAGAATTAGCAAAAGGCTGAATCGTTGTTGAAGCCACTTTCTCTTCCTTTTGGTAAAGGCCACTGAAAACACATTACGGTGAAATAAACATGAAAACTACCGCTTTGTTAGGGAATGAGCAATAGAGGATCAATGATAGTGAATTTCACTCCATTTGTACCATAAAGTTACCGGGGTGACACCAACTTCGTCTGACAACTATAGTGAACTCGAATTTCGCTTATCTGAATGTCAATGAACATTTTAAATTACGTAAAAATGTTTTAACATCCGTGCTTGTGAAAAGAAATTTATATAACAAAAAGTCATTGAAAATTATGACTCATGTTTTACTTGTTAAGTGGATTGAAGAGGTCTATTTTCGGCAAAGAAATGTAAGGTGTTATGCATACATCACAAGACGAAATGGAATACAGCGGCGATCAACCGAGGTTTTCCGGATGATATGATCCACCCGTCACAACTCGGCCTTTTCCGTACATAAATTCAACGGATCGCCCCGAGGTTTGCCGAATGGATCCATATGATCATGAGACATTTTCTAGATGGCACAGTGTAATTACGCGAGACATTGTCACACTAGTCAGTCGCGTGATTTTATTGTCATCTTGATTTGCAGTTAAAAAAAGAAAATAGACATACTGGGAAATCGATAGTTCTATTTCATCCCTTACGAAACAGTTCCATGCTAGCTATGGAGACACAAGAGATAACACTTTGAAAACAATGTGTGAAAAATGGAGAATGTGGTGTTAGCCAGCATTTTCTCTACTTTCTACTATGTTTTCTCCCTCTACAGGACAAATCCCATCATTTGAGACAATTCCTGTCGTCTGAAACTGCCTTTTGAACGGGAACGATTCAGTGCCCTTATTTTCTAGAGACGATGTGATCTTTCATTTCAATGTTTTATCCTTTACCACACATTCCCGAATTTTAATGACCCTCAGAAAAAAAAAGCTTTAGAAAACATTGTTGGAAAAGGAGAAAATGCTGGTAACCAGCATTTTCTCCTTTTCCCTCAATGTTTTCTACCGTTCCCTTCCTTTTCCCAAAATCAAGTTTCAGTTTTTGAGTCATGTTTATTTTGTTATATGCAAATACTTTCATTTAGGAATATAGTCTAAAATTTTGTAATATGGTATAGTTAAAGCAGCATACAACTAAATTTCGTGCAACAAGTTTATGGAAAAAATCTTAAAAAAAAAACCCTGATATTTGTTCACCTGCAAATACCGCTTTAAAACTTAGATATACATGTACAAAGAAATACAGGTAGAAAACCTTATGAATGTCTTTTTTTCTATCATATAAAAAAAAAAAAACCCGAGCCCCGGTAGCTCAGTATAGCGTACAGGACTGGAGATACGGAGATCGCTGCTTCGATCCCCGGCTCGGCCAATCTCCTTCCGAGGACTGATGATAGTCATTGCGACAGGATTCATTCCTCTCTCACCGCTGACCATTGTTTCGATAATAATTATGTGGATAAGCAGCCAGTGGTTTGGAAAGAATATCGTGCGAAGTACTGGTAAAAGAAAATTCAGGAAAGCATGGATCGGTGCACTGGCCGCCGCGATATAACTGATGTAAGCTTGAAAACGGCGTTAAACACCATACAATCAATCAATCACTAAAAAAGTATGATTTCTCATTGGAGAGGTCATCAGACCTCTCCAACAGTGGTGAGTTTAAAAGGCAGACTGCCACAAAATTTGCTGTCTAAATCCATTTTTCTTGCGAAATTGTTCTGATACACAGTCTGTTTCGTCATGGTTTTGTAAATAAAGCGAAATCAAAAAACCGAAACAGGAAATAGACGTGGTTTATTTTTATATGACAAATTTCAGAAAAGATTTGTTATATTAATTTGCTATTGTTGCAAATGACCTCTCAAATAATTGTAATTTTTTATTAAGCAAAATAAATCTTAACAGAAGAAAAAATAAGAAGAATTTCGTTAAAAAAGAGAAAGAAGACCGCTGGACAAGATCATGCGACTTGAAAACGCGACAAGAAAGTCAAATGACCGTCATGTAAAGCATATGAGGTTTCTACGCGGCGGCTTTTTCACTTGTTTGTTTACATGTACCAAAATATATTGAAATTAAAAGCAAATAAACTACATATTTAAAAACGTTGACACTGACCTCTCCTGGCTTCTTTTGTAAAGAAGCCAACTTGTTCCTTCTGTCACGGGGTAGCCTCTGTGGGCAAATACATCCTAAACAAACAGGCCAATAGTTGCCTGCAGTGAATTATCCGTATAGTAGGCCGCAGGTTCAAATCTCTGCGATGCCAATAAATCAATGTAATTGTTTCAACTAACCAAATGTCCTCGGGTAGAACACTTCAGAGCCCTTGCTTAGTACTGGTGAAACCCAGAAACACAAGGATATGTGAGCTGTTGCTGTGATATAACTGAAAAAAACGTTGAAAGCGGTGTAAAACACCATTAAATCAATCAATCAATCAATCAATTCCCTAACCAAGAGTAAATAGGCAAGTCTTGATGATTTTTCAGTTGTGTAGTCGGACTTGAGAACAGGGGCCGCTGGTTCGAATCCCCAGCTCTTCAGAGGATTGATGATAATTATTTTGCGACAGAATTAATTGCTCTTTCACCCCTGATTATTGTCTCGACGATGGTTACGAGGCCCAGTGAGCAGCCAGTGGTTTGGGAAGAATATTGTGTGAAGCAATAGTCAACGAAACTCCAGGAAAGCATGGATAGGTGCACTTGCTACCCGGAAAAAATGTTGAAAACAGCGTTTAACACCATAAATCGATCGATCAAAAATCAATCAATTCTGTCACGGGATAGCTTGTGTGCATGGGGTAAATACCTGGAGTCAATAACCTTTTGTTTCTGAAGGTCGGAGGTTCGATTTCCAGCCATGCCAATAACTTAACGTGGCTTTTTCCCCCCAAGACTAAACAGGCAAGTCTTAACCCTTAGGCTGCTAAGCGCGACTCACTGACATTTTGCAGATAGTATAGATCAAGATCAGACTGCACAGAATGTGCAGTCTGATCTTGGATCTACACTGTCTGATACGGAGATGTTTTTTCTCCAAAACATAAGTTTTAAGTAGCATTTTTCGGGTTTTAACTATCGGCTTGAAATTTTAATTTAACTAACTTAGCAGGATAATATACACTGTCCGATAATGATATATTTCTCTCCAAAAAAATAAGTTTGAAGTTGCATTATTCGTGTTTTTACTACCGGCTTGAAAGTTTCACTTAGGATAAGGGTTAAGGATTAATGATTTTTCCTACAAAAATATCGACAATTGGCGTCACTACTACTGCCTTCCCATTTTTTTACCTTTCAAATTTACATAGGTGTTTCAAATGTTTCCGCAGATTAAACATGTCCTTTTCCAGATCAAATGAAGAAATAGTACTGTGGCAATCAGGGGTCGCAGATAAACGTCAAATAAACTGCATTTCATGCAAAGTTGCAACTCTGTCATGACTGTTGAAATATGAATCAGCTTTCTTGGTGCATTGAAGATAACCAATGAGTCGTGTAAACTCCTGTGGATGTATCAAAAAATGACCCCGCAGAGTAAACATTGTCTTTAGGATCAAAGTTAGAAAGTACTCTATCAATCTGAAATGGAGGACATCCATTATAGAGGGAATCAATATAAATATCTGTACTCTATCATGATAGGAGGAACACGAGTAAGATTTCTTGGTGTAAATGAAGAAAACCAAGCAGCTCATTTTCCGAAAACTCCCATTGGTGTAAGTTATTTTTGTAAGGTTTCACAGGTATTTAAATAAATGTCGGTTCCGGACTTGTTCGTCCAAGAACCAGTTCACCCCTGGGCGAGTTCGTCCCATATGATTACGCGCTGCCTTATTGACCAAATGAGTGTTTAGTAACATTATGATTCAGGATCAAAGTTAATTAACTCTTACACCTAAACATTTTGTTACAGATAACTGTCCCCAAAGGCGATGTTACTTTTTGACTGGTCGCCTCTGTGTACAGAGACGATCAAGACAAAACCAGTTGAAATCTCCGCACAGGTTTTGTGCGCAAGCTTGAACTCTCATAATTTCATGAATAGAGCACAAAAATAGGATTTGAACATACCTGTGCCTTGCTTATTCAATAATCCTTCATTTGAAATACAAATATTTTCAATTTAAACGATAAACATAAGAAAAAACAGTGGTGTCTGTGGTTGTGGGGTAGAGCGTCGGCCTCGTAACCACAAGGTCCCGTGTTCAATACCCGGGAACGGGTATCAACTTTGGGATTTTTCATTGGCCAACACATTCGGCGTGAGTACTGGTGTAGTTCCCAGGAATCAGAATCGAGAGAGATTAGTATAAGTTGTAAGAACATGTTTCTCAATCGATGTAAAATAAATATGTTTAAGAAAAAAAAGGTCATTTTATCTGTTACTCGAGTAATTCATGATGCCGAAAACACTCAAAATGGCTGCCACACACGATAGATTTTGTCAGTTCTTTTCCGAGATTTACATGTCATAAACAACTTGTACAAGCTCTTAAGGTAGTGAAAGGTTTAATAATTTGTCTTTGGTCACGTTTGGTACTGAAAATTAATTGCATTTTGCTGCAATACAGATTAAACCAACGAAACAGAAAGTCAGTATAGTGCTCTATCATTACTACAGGAAAATTTACGATGGACTTGAGACAGTACAGTGCACAATAAATGTCTAAATATGAAAAAAAAAAAATTCACTGTAGCATCTCATTATTGAGACTACTAAACATTCCAGTGTATTAATGTTTTCAACAAAAAAAAAAGAAAAAAGAAAAACGATTGAAGACATTGTAGGATAAGGAGAAAATGAAGGTACCTAGCGTTTTATTCTTGTCTTACAATGTTTCCAGCTTTTGAAGACAAAATCCATCACTTTATCCGCACTTTCCTTATTGCACAGTGATCAGCTTTGGATTGTACAGGGTGATTTATTCTCCGATTTATTCCCTGACCTGTTACACACCACAAAATTTTAGGCGAAAACATTTGCCTACAACATAAACGTGGCTCAAATGGATTTGCTTTTGAAAAATGTAGAAAACATTGTAGGGAAAGTAGAAAAGTGGTTACCAGCATTTCGTATGTTTCCCACAATGTTTTCAAAAGCCTTCTTTTTCAGGATTGTGTGGTAAAGGGCAAAATCTTTGCCAAGCGACAAAGTTTTAGACTTGACTGAATTGACAACAAAATCAGTGTAGCTCAAATAATGATTTCTGTCTTTGATGGGGTAGAAAACATTGTGGGAAAAGGAGAAAATGCTGGTTACCAGCATTTTCTCCTTTTCCCATAATGTTTTCAAAAGCCTTCTTCATTAAAACTCTGGATCATGTGGTAGAGAGTTAATCCGTGTAAGAACCATTTTTCAGTGTCACGGAAAGTTATTATTCTTAGCAACTGACGTGCTAGCAGGGACCTCAATACAACCGAAGAATCACATCCGGATACATACAAGATTCTCAAAGTTAGGCTTGGCTTCTAGAGTTCGGCTGACAGGTTTGAAGATGTTTCACTCATTTTTTTTTTTTTGGAAATATTAACTCTGTACCAAGTAAACCTGGGTTTTATAAATCTTGGGCAAAAAGCCTTTTGAAATATTTGTGGAAAATGGTAACAATGCATTTTCTCCTTTTCCCACAATGTTTTTCCAGCATTTCAAAGACAAACCCAATTGCTTTAGTTACATTTAACCCTTTACCACACACTCCTGAGTTTTAACAACCCTGAGGAAAATAACTTTTTAAACACTGTGGGAGAAGGACAAAATGCTGCATTTCCCCTTTTCAGCCAATGTTTTCTACTCTTTGAAAGACGACTTTCATGTCTTGAGTAACATTTGTCATCTGCAAATGCTTTAAATTTGGAGAAGGTTAATAATTTTTCTTTTGGTAAACAGTTAAATAATTGTATGCAAAGCTTTCACCTTAGACAAGTTAAAAATTGTCATTTAGTAAAGAGCAGAGCTCCAGTTGCTCAGTCAGTGGCCTACATGACTTGAGAACAGGGGGTCATTGGTTCAAATCCCCAGCTCAGCCAATTTCTCTGTGAGGGTTGATAATACAGACATTGCAAAAGGATTCATTCCTCTCTCACAACTTATCATTGTCTAGATGATGGTTTTGTGGGAAAGCAGCCAATGGCTTAGGAAGAATAATATGCCGAGTACTGAGAAAAGAAACTCAGGGAAAGCTGGATGGTACACTGGTCACTGTAATATAACTGAAATAATGTTGAAAAGGCCTTTAACAACATACAAGCAATCAATCAATAGTTTGGTAATGTGTTAAATTGAGTTTATTTCATCAGCTTGTGGTTAATATAGGGAAATATTTGCCGAAAAAGGGAAAGGTATGCGAAAATAACGAGTGCCGTAAGGCACGAGTTATTTTCGCGGACCTTTCCCTATTGAGGCAAATATTTCCCCATATTAACCACAAGCTGATGAAATAAATTATATATTTCCTCTGATTATTTTGTCAACGAATGCCACTTTTAAAACTTAAAAACTTAAAAAACTTAAAAAAGTAGTTCCAGATTTTCGGCAGGAGGAAAATATTCACTATGACGGGGAAATAATTCCCCCCAGCTTAAATTACGACATTTCTTTACCCATAACATTTCTAAAAATAGACACTGAAATATAATATAATATGACCAACTGCTGTTGGTAAAGGGTTTAACGTAGTTATTTTTTTTTTTACTGTTACCCAGGCTTCAAGATAGAAGGTATAAAAAACAGTGGTATCATGTGGTTCTACAGTATAAAGGGACTATTCCGTGTGGCTTTTGAACTTGGTCCTGTGGTCTTTCAAAGAGACTGCTTGGCCTTGCTACAGGTAGGTTTATCAGTGTAGTTTTGGTGATAATAACAAAAAGTGCACAGCATGTCAATGTTCGGTTGCATTTGCATAAAGAAATTGATTTCAGTGAAAGTTCCAAGTTGAAAAAAGGGGCATAACTAGGTCTAAAATATTTTGATGGTTACCTGCCCCTGTTGTATGGGTTCCCTTTTTGATAGTTAACAACTGGTCTGAGTTTGAAGTAAATATCTTCAATCATTACTGACAGAAATATTATAAAATGCTGAAGTTTTTGTGCGATGATGATGACAGGGCTATGACAGCATTTTCTCCTTTTCCCACATCTTTTTCTACCCTATCAAAGACAATTCCATCATTTGAGTCACATTTACTTTGTCATCTGCAAATGCTTTCAGTTTGGATAAGTCTACTTTTTTTGGGGTGTGGTAAAGAGTTAAAGGTATAGCTTATAATCAGTACAAGCATTTTGTTCCATTTCGATTTTCAGTCTGAATGGTTAAGGCGTTACAGTGAACCTCTTTTAGAGCCAGAGAGTATGGTGCAGTTTAACTTACAACTGAAAATGGACATTGTACACGGTGCTTATCAAGACCAGTTTGCTATTGTACATACTGCTTATCCAGAGCAGTTGGCTATTGAATTAGAACCCGTTGATGACAAACCACCACATAGTGTTTATCCAGACGAGTTGGCTATCAAATTGGAACCTGTTGACGATGACAAACCACCAGATACAAATGATACAGACATGTCACAACATGAGGTTGAACAAGAGTGTGATGATACTAGTGAAAATGATAATGGTTATGATACAGGGTGGAATGAAGATGTCAGTGTGAGTGCAGATGAATTTCTAGAGAAATTGACTGATGTATTGAAACATACATTGACGAAGACAAATATGTTCACATTGACACAACAAGTTATTTCACAGGTGTGGATTACAGTGCAGTATTTGCAAAAGATCATGACAGAACAGAAGGAAACATTACTGAACAGTGAACTAGCCCTGTTTGAAATGATGAACCGTTTTATTTTACTGATGGATGAAAATTCAAACTGGGACAGTCTAACAGATATGTTTAGGCTGTCAAAAGCCAAGTACAGTTTGTTGTATGTGGTCAGTGAATGGTTGGGGCAGGAATTTCATCAACTTGAGTCGGAGATCTCCCAAAGGGTAGAATTATACAAGAAACAAAACATTCACAATATTGCCAGTCTTCCAACTTCTGAGGAAACAATTGACATTCTTTTTCCGCAGTGTATGAAGAAATTGGTTACAAGCTGGTTGGGAGAGACAACAAATTTTTCAGATGAAAGCAGTTCTGTTGAATGTGATCATGACTATACAACGCATATAAAGAGAAAAAGAACAGATTTGACAAATTGCCCAAAAGTACAATTTATACTGGAATTTGCAACTAACTCTTTAGTCTCAGGCATTGCTCATGTAGTGAATTCTAGATTAGCAGTTTCTCGTATTTAACTGAGCCATGCTTTCAGAAAAAAGGGCTTAATGCATCTGCAATAAGTATTGACCCAAGTCAGCCCAGGCAGATCTAGGTCCGTATTCACCAACCATTCTTAAGAACGTTCTTAGTCTTATTCCCTAAAATTTTTTGAAGTTGAAAGTAACACAGCTTCTGATTGGCTAAACCAAATGTTTTAGTCAATCAGAAGTTGTGTTACTTTCAAATTTAGAAAATTCTGAAGAGTAAGACTAAGAATGCTCTTTAGAATGGTTGGTGAATGTAGGTCGTAACTTTTTCTATTGGACATTTTTCTGCATGTCAAAGGACAAGTCTAGTTGTTCTTTAGACAAAATATATTTTATGGATCTATAGTTATGTGAGGACAAGCTTGGTATAATGCGGCATGGAGGTGCATAACCCCCCCTTTTGCCAGAGTATCGCTCAACTTGTTGAATCTTAAGCATTGACTTTATATGGCTTGCAACACGCGAAAAGGGGCATTCGGACATTTGTGTAAAGTGTCGTCTCGGATCAGCCTGTGCAGTCCGCGCAGGCTGATCCAAGATGGCACTTTACGACTACAGTAGATTTTGTCCTTCAGTAGGCATGCGCAAAACAGAAAATTGCATAAAAACAGAAAGTGTCATCTCGGATTAGCCTGCGCGGACTGCACAGGCTGATCCGGGATGAGTTTACGCAAATGTTCGAATGTCCCTTTTCGTGTGTTGCAGGCCATATGTTAATACTTTACCACACCATTCCGACTTTTAACAACCCAGAGAAGTACAGTGGGAAAAAGTTGGTGTTATATTGAAACTCAATACGTTGCTACTAAATGATGCCAAACTAAAGACAACCAACCATGTTATATACATCAACAGTTTATTTTTTAACACTCTGACACCTGGTCAGATTATGTGAAACAAAATTGTTCTGTCACATGATTACTTTCTTTCACAAAGTATCAACAAAAATATGACAAAAAAAAAGGGCACCGCATGTGGGTGCCCACGCTGGGCTGCATTTGCTTGATTTTCAGTGAAAATTCCATGTCAAAAAAGAGAACTGCATGCAGGTGTTGACATTTGGCTGCGGTTGCTTGATTTTCAGTGAAAATTCTAAGTCAAAAAAGGGGCACAAATGTGTCTAAAATACTTTTGAGTTACCTGCCCTTGTTGTATAGACCCCCTTTTGATATTTAAAACTTGTCCAAGTTTGAAGTAAATATCTCCAGTAACAACAGAGATATTATGAAATGTCAAAAGTTTTGGCATGACAACGCAGATGAAGACAACACCAGGGCTAAGACAGTAACTTGACATTTTCTTCGAAAACAACAGAGCTAAAATAAGATGAGAAAATAGAAGACTGTCCCATCTAAAAATATAGGAGTTCAAGCATTTTTTTGGACAAATTATATAATTTGTAGGCTCAAAAGATCAAAAATCTACCTCCCTTAAGACAAAAATCATTTTACTTGACAAAATGAAACTAGAGCTGTCAATGAATGTGACTTAATACCCCCGCCAGCGCTTTGGCAGTATTTTGTACACAAACGGACACACGGACAGACAAACGGACAGACAGGCTGATTCCAGTATACCCCCGAAAACATTCGTTTTGCGGGGGTATAATAAAATTACAGCAACAGATGTTTGTTTTACCCTGGTTGACAGTCCTTAACTCTTTTCTAAAGTTTCTAAGTCTTTGACTAGTCTAAATTGAAGGCATTTGCAGAAAAAAATCAATAAATGCAACAAAAATGACGGGATATGTATCAGAAAAGGTAGAAAACATTGTGGGAAAAGGAGAAAATGCTGGTTACCAGCATTTTCTCTCTTTCCCACAATGTTTTCAAAATACTTTTCCCGACGGCTCCTTAGAACCCAGCGCTTTGTGGTCTACAGTTAACATGCTAATCACCTGGGGGTCATTTCACTAAACTGCGTACGCACGAAATTTGCGTACACAGTTTTTGTAAGCAAGCATTAAGTCTGAAAACAAGGTTCACTGAACTACATAACTTTACGATTTGATTAAGAATTTGGATAACATTACGCCACTTCATATGTTTGGGTAAAGTAGGGATCCTACATGTGTTTATTCAATCCCCCAAGAATTGGCGTAAATCTACGCAGTTTGTTGAAATGGACCCCTGCTGATGACAAAAGCATGGGATGCAGGTACCAACGCTCAGCTGTAGTTGCTCTTAGTGAAAATTGTAGGTCAAAAAAGGGGCATAACTGTGTCAAAAATATATTGATGGTTACCTGCCCTTTTTGTGTGGGTTCCCCTTTTGTGAGTTAAAAACTACCATAGTCTGAGTTTTAGGTTACTATCTTTAATAATGACAGGGATATTATAAAATTTCAAAGTTTTCAATGACGACATAGATGATGACAGACGACAACTGGGCTATGACAATACATTGCATTTCCTTCTAAAATATCCAAGCTAATGAGGATTTTTTTTATGTGACATATGTAATGCCACTGTAGTAAGTTCGGATAGCCCCTTCTTTCAAGTGGAATGGATGGTGCTGTTCTGTACTGTTCAAATATGATTGCGTTGTATCAGCAGTCAGCAAACATATCTTCTTCTTCTTTTATAGCTTCCTTGCTTGCTTGTATTAGTGCTCTTACTCTGCTGATCATATACTGAAAAGAAAAGCCAAGTGCTAAAGCTCTTAATCTGCTGATCATATACTGAAAAGAAAAGCCAAGTGCTAGTGCTCTTAGTCTGCTGATCATATACTGAAAAGAAAAGCCAAGTGCTAGAGCTCTTACTCTGCTGATCATATACTGAAAAGAAAAGCCAAGTGCTAGTGCTCTTACTCTACTGATCATATACTGAAAAGAAAAGCCAAGTGCTAGAGCTCTTACTCTGCTGATCATATACTGAGAAGAAAAGCCAAGAGCTAGAGCTCTTACTCTGCTGATCATATACTGAAAAGAAAAGCCAAGTCCTAGAGCGCTTACTCTACTGATCACTCTACTGATCATATACTGAAAAGAAAAGCTAAGTGCTAGAGCGCTTACTCTACTGATCATATACTGAAAAGAAAAGCTAAGTGCTACAGCTCTTACTCTGCTGATCACTCTACTGATCATATACTGAAAAGAAAAGCTAAGTGCTCATTACCCCCAGTAGTACAGCATCCACTGCTCGAGTGGCAGTTTAAACCTTAACCAGATGACAACATTAAAGACTTGTTAAAACTGAAAAAGTGCAGATGTCATATTAATTCTTTATCACATGATAATTATTTAGACTTCTCCAAATTAGAAGCATTTACAGACAACAAATTAACTGTGGCCCGAATACTGGAATTTGTCTTGGAAAAGGTAGAAACAGTGCAAGAAGGATATTTTCTTTTCCCACAGGGTCATTAAAATTCAGATAGTTTGGTATAGGATTAGACAGCTTTTCCTGTAGGCATAGATCGAAATCCAATCGCAGAGAATCTGTAGTCTGAATTTGTACCTTCCTTATCCGATATCTGGGCTTGTTTTAAAAAAAAAAAAGTCTCTTATTTTGCTAAAATCTCCTGACTGACTCAATTTTGACTTAAGTTGAATTTGTTATTTGAGACACATTTCACTAACATTCACAGACTTAAGTAACATTCTCAAATCCTGAGCTGACACAAAGCTTCAGACCCAACTAAACAACCTAAACAGAGTTTAGTCCATTATCTTGCTGAGCTGAGTCTGCAATGTAATTTATGTCAACACAGGATTTTAGAACATTACTTAAGTCTGTTACTGAAGAACGTTACTAAAGGCTTAAATAAAGGAACAATATGGGCAGCTTACGGATGAAACATTCTTCTGAACTTTGGCTGTTGATTCACTTACAGCGCCTTCACCATTTACATCTAACTGAACAGGAGTTGCCTCCCTTGATCTTGATGCAGCCTTTCTCGAACTTGGTGAAGGTGACCTTGATCCAGAATGAGGCTGCTTTAGAGGTGAAGTTGACCTAGATCCAGAACGAGACTGTTTTCTAGGTGAAGGAGACCTAGATCCAGAATGAAGCCGTGAAGATGACCTAGATTCAGAACGAGGCTGTGAAGGTGACCTCGATCCAGAATGAGGCCGTATCTGAGGTGAAGGCGACCCAGATTCCGAATGAGGCTGTGCTTCAGGCGAAGGTGACCTAGATTTTGAGTGAGGCTGTTTCTTCTGTGATGGGGATGAATGATTGCTCTCTTTTGATGATGAGTCGCTGTTTCTTCTTCTCTTTCTACGAGGTGAGTTTGATCTACTGGACTTGCACTCAGCCGAGGTACTGAAAGAATATAATAAGAAATTATCTTACAACGTCATCCAGACAACCTTTATTCATTTGCAAGAGACTACATATGAAAACAGTGGCAAAAGAAGATACTGCGAGTTGCAAAACAAATTCTCCTTTAGGATAGACTGCAGAAGCTGACGTGTAAAACTTTTCACAGAGCATGGCTCATATATATATATCTGGCTTGTGTGTTTCGCATTTTGAAGTGGTTAGTCCTATAAAAGTTTGCTACGGCAGCCACAGCTTGTACTGATGCTTTTCTGAACATGATGTGGCTTGCAACACGCAAAAAGGGCCATTCGGACATTTGCGTAAAGTGTCATCTCGGAACAGCCTGCACAGTCCGCGCAGGCTAATCCGAAACGACACTTTCTGTTTCAATGTAATTTTCTGTTTTGCAAAAGTCTACTGAAGAACAAAATCTAATGTAGACATAAAGCGCCGTCTCGGATTAGCCTGTGCAGACTGATCTGAGACGACACTTTACACAAACATCCGAATGCCTCTTTTCGCATGTTGCAGGCCATATAACAACTGTACACAGTACTAATCATAAAACTCTTTCCTAGCAATCAGCTACTTTCCCACATAAATGAAATTTAATTTATGCCCAGAAGCCTCAGCAAAAAGAATCCAATGGCATGATTATCCTCATATATTATTCTTGGATTCAATCATGGATTACTAAATCTTTCACATGAGGTAACATAACTCTTTACCTGTAGAAAAATTTTCAGACTTGTGCATTTTTATGGAGAAAAGTTCTATGTATGGAAATGCAGTATCTAACCCATAACTAGATGACAAAATTTTAGACCCTTCCATATGGAAAGTCTTTATGGACCACAATTTAAATGCGGCTAAAATGGTTGAAATTGTCTTTTTGACCAGCCCGCATAGCTCAATAGGTAGAGCGGAGGACTCGTGAACGTAATGTTTCGAGTCACTTGAGGGTGTGGGTTCGATTCCCACGGCTGGCCATCTAAAATTACTAATAGTCTTTCGGATGAGACGTTAAACCGAGGTCCCGTGTGACGGTGCTATACACCGAGCACGTAAAAGAACCAGGCGTAACTTAGGATGGGTTTCGTCCTGTATCTGCACTATTCCCCCGTAACAATACTAACAGCCTTCAGGGGGCGTCGCCCATATGGGCAACCGGTGGCGACGATAAATAAACGCAAATTCAATCGAATTTGTCTTTGAAAGGATAGAAAACATTGTGGGAAAAGGAGAAAATGCTGGTTACCAGCATTTTCTCCTTTACCAACAACGTTTTCAAAAGCCTCTTTCCTATGGGTTGTTAAAATTCGGGACTGTGTGGTAAAAGGGTTATCATCTGGATAAAGTTTCACCTTTGAGTCTCTTGGACTGTATCTCTCATCTCGCCCTCTTCCACTTCATCATCGTCATCATCTATCGTAACAACCTTCAGGGGGTCAGTGGAATCAGAAATCACTTGACTTTCCTCTCTACAGGCTACGCTTTTACTCGAAGCATTGACAGAAACTGGACTTTCAGGTATGGGTGATATTTTGCTCTTTTTGTGTTTCGGAGATCTTGACTTCGATCTTTTCTTCTTCTTTTTTGAGCTTTTCTTTTTGTGACTTGATGATGAATCTTCACGTTTTCCTTTGGGTGACCTCGACTTCTTCTTTTTCTTTGACTTGGATTTAGATTTTGACTTTGACCTTGATCTTGACCTTTGTCTTGAAGAACGACTTACTGGTGACCTTGACCTGGTTCTATGTCTAGAGTTGTAGCCACCTGAAGGTGACCTTGAGTATCTGCTTCTAATTTCCATGTATCTCGGTGGAGGTGGTGGTGGTATATATCTTTGGGGTGACCTAAATAAATGTAAACTCTTTATGATACGACAAAATTTTAGATTTGCCCATATTGAAAGCATCTGTATATGACAAGCTAGAATCATCCATTTATGACATACATGTATACAATGGAGATAAGATGATTGCTTTTTCTCTGAAAGGGTAGAAAATATTGTAGGAAAAGGAGAAAATGCTGGTTAAAAACATTTTCTCCTTTTCCTACCATATTTTCAGAAGCCTCATTTATCATATATGCAGATGCCTGTTCGGTAAAGTGTCTACTTAAAAAGATAGTGTCTGTCAACAATGAAAACAAAGATATTGCGATTTTAAGGCTGTTTGGTATGATTTGTTTGTCTAATGTTTTACCCTTTACCACACAATCCCGATTTTTAATTACCCTTAGGAAAATAGCTTTTGAAAACATTGTGAGAAAAGGATAATTTTTCTACCCTTCAAAAAAATTTTCAACTTTTGAGTAACATTTATTCTGTTGTCGGGGGTACTGCGTGGCTCAGTGGTAAGTGTTAGACTTGTGACTTGGACGCCCCAGGTTCGAGCCGCACCGGATCCACTGGGCTTTTTGTGGGAGTTTCCTTTGGGTAAGACACTTCAGAGCCCGAGCCTAGTATTGGTGAAACCCAGGGAATACATGAATGAGGTAAGCTGTTGCCGTGATACAACTGAAATAATGTTGAAAGCGGCATAAAACACCATACAGAAAATTCTGTTGTCTGTAAATGCTTTCAATTTTGGACATGTCTAAAGTTTTATAGTTCAGTGAAAAGTTCATACTACTTTAGACATTTAGTCACATTCTGTTATGTCCTGGTGGCCAGTGCACCTTCCAAAAAGTTCCAAGAGTTTCTTCTTAACATTCTCCACTCTACACTCTCATCAAGCCATCCACTGCTTTGTCATATATCATCGTTGAAACTTTGTTCATCAATGAGAGAGGAATGATCTCTGTTGCTAAAAATCAGGCCCAAACCAAGGACCTACTTGAAAAAGTGAACTGCAGCTCATATATGACTGAAATAATGCCGAAAGCATCATGAAACATTTCTGAATAAATCAACTGAAATGTACCTTCTAACTGAAGCATAAGCACTTGGTGGTGTTGGCGACCTCTTCCTTCTCTTCTTTTTTGACCTTGACCTAGAGGACGACCTTGACCTTCTGCTGGGTGACCTGGATTTTCTGTCTCGTGACCTTGATTTCCTATCTCTTGACCTTGACCTTTTGTCCTGTGACTTTGAACTCTTTTCTTTTGATCTTGATCCATTTGAAGACCTTTCTTTAGATTTGGATCTGTTTCTTGATTTACGCTGAAGTGATCTTTGAGCTGATGACCTTGATGTTTCTTCAGATTTGACAGGAGTGTTTCTCCCACTGTTTGATGGGGTTGACTGTTTAGTTTCTGAAAAAACAGTCCAACCTTTACAACGCATTGTTTTAGTGATACTGGGATAGATTTTCAAAGAAAATTGTGGGAAAAGGGGAAAATGCTGGTAACTAGCATTTTCGCCTTTTCCCAAAATTTTTTCTGCCCTTTTACCAAAGAAAATCTCCATCAGCTGAGCAACATAAACAGCAAAAGCTTTCAATATGGATAAGTCTAAAATTCAACTTCTTTGGCAAAAGAGTAAAAAGAAACTTTACAAATATGAAGTCTTCATTACAGAAAAGGGATTTTCAGTCTTTAATATTGCAATTTCAAAGCTGCTGTTGTCACAACATTTCACACATCAACAGTTTTGGTGGATCAAAGATCACTTTTCATGTTCGGAGTAGAGTGAAAATTACAGATGCACAAGTTTCTATTGTAGCATAAGCATACTTCTTATTTCCATTATTCAAACTCTTCAAGTTACAGGAGCTTTCATTTTGTGACCAGGACCACACATAAACAAAAATCAATGGCATTATTTATGAAGAACAATTGAGTGGAGCCACTAGTACTAATAGAGGCACATTTCTTTGCATTGCATTGTCTAATAAGTATATCAAGGCCTTCATTTCCTTTTCAGTTATGGGTGAGTTAATGAGTTGCCTATGTTACAGGCACATGTAGGTTTTGATATCGCCATGTCTCGCAAGACTTATTTATTTTCTTACCATATATGCACAAGAGTGCTCAAAGAGAGATAACTATCGGACTGGGGAGAATAAGTATTTCAGCCAAAATGGTTGAAAACTGTAGGAAGAGAAGACACAAAATTGCATCTATTGGACTAAAGGATTTCATTTTGGGACTGATAAAAATGACTTTACAAAAATCATACCTGATTCCTCCTCCCCAGATTTGTTTTTCAATAAACTTAAAAACATGGCAGCTTTCCTCTTTCTTTCTTCTCTTTTCTGTTTTTCTTTGTCTGCTAATGATAATTTTTCTCTGGCTGAGGCTGCCAATCTATCTCGGACACGTTGTTCAGCTGAAAAAAAAAAAAAATAATAAAAACGTGAGCACCACATGCAGTGCAAACAATTGGCTGTAGTTTCTTTAGAAATAGATTGATTTTCAGTAAGAATTCTAAGTCAAAAAAGGGACATAACTGTGTAAAAAATATTCTGATGGTTACCTGCCCCCTGTTGTATGGGTTCCCCTTTTGATAGTGAACAACTAATCCAAGTTTAAGAAAAAATCTACAGCAATGACAAAGGTGTTGTATAATGTCAAAGTTTTTGCACATAGATGATGCAGACAATAGGCCTATGACAATGCCTGGAGTTTTTTCTTTGAAAACAGCCAACCTATATTTCGTGATATTATACCATGTTTTTCGCTTCCTTACGTGCTTTTTAACTCTTTACAAGACAACAAAATTATCAACTCTTAACCACATAATCCTGTGTTTTGACAATCGTGAAAGAGAAGGCTTTTGAAAACATTGTGGGAACCAGCATATTTTATTTTTCCCACAATGTTTTCTACCCTATCAAAGACAAGAATCATTTGAGTTACATGTATCAACTGCAAATGCTCTTGATTTGGTACAGTGCAAATTTTTGCCTTTTGGCAAAGGGTTAAAGTATAAACAAAAAATACCTGACTTAGACAAAAAGCTTATTTTACCTATTTTTTTCTCCATTTGTTCTTCTGTTTTATTCTCCCCAGTGTCTGTATCAGTGACAGGGGTTGATGTTCCAGAATGACTGGATCTTCCTTTATTCTCCTTCCCTCCTTCTGTTTGATCTGTATCAAAATAGGGAAAAAATTTGAAATTTGGTAAATAGTTAATTCAGCACTCCAATGGTTGATAAAGCATCTATTTTGCTACCTAAAAACAAAATGTAATGTAGAACATTATGTACAAGGATATAAATCTCTACATGCTGTAATGTGATTGGGCATTATATTATACAGTCAAATCTGAGTTAGTGGTCATATCTGAACAGCGGCCGATCTATCGACAACGGCCACTCGAATTCCCCCCGTGCAATTTCCTTCTTTAATTGCACTGTGTATAGCGTGATATTGTGAAATGCAGCCAGCGGTCACATTAATTGGTCGGGATCAACAGTATATCACACCTAAACAAAGGTCAGCTGACACAACACACGACCTAATTTGTCGGGATACGGAAAATCGATAATTAACACTATACTGTAGTTATTGACGAAGTCGACTACACAATGTAAAACGTGCAAACAGACAATTACAGATTATACAACCCCTAATTATGGGTAAATGACTGACAATTGTTGTTTATTTTCATGTTTGATCTTTAAAGGATGAATGGCAATGAAAGTTTATCGGTATTTTTGCAGATGGGTAATTTGTTGTAATAATATGAAATTGAACATCACGTCAATCGAAGTTGTTTACACATTTAACAAAACTGCGAACTCGGTGATTTTAAAAATGGGTGGAAATTTTCTATTGCATTCAATTCTTGCTATCATGTCGCTCTCGAAACGTAAATTCCTCTCTCTAGAGGACCGTGTGAAAGTTGTTCAAATGCTTGAATCTGGACGTTCTTCACGGATTATTGCTACTGACTTTGGTGTAGGCCGCACACTACTCCCAATTCGGGGTCTAGCTCCGATGTTATTTTTGTGATTGTTTCTCTGGAGAAACCGATTCGGAGTCTAGCTCCGATGTTATTTTTGTGATTGTTTCTCCTGAGAAACAATCACAAAAATAACATCGGAGCTAGACCCCGAATCGGGAGTAGCCGCACACAAATTCAGAGTGTTGCAAAACGCAAACGAGAAATTCTCGAGGAATACGAAAGTGGTGACCCTTGTTCTAAACGAATCAAAAGGAATGTCTTTTATGAAAACATTGACGCTCTGTGCTATAAATGGTTTCTGGATGCCACATCTCGGCAAATTAATGTGTCTGGTCCTCTAATCAAAGAGAAAGCTCTCAAATTCGCTGCAGACTTAAATGACTCAGATTTCAAGGCATCACATGGTTGGTACCTACTGTCTGTATGAATGATGTCATGGATTATTTAAGTAAACTGAGAGAATTTGCTCTGCAGATTGGAATGAGTCAATGTTCAAATGTGTCAATGACTTTGATGAGCTTTTGATAGATATGAGGGTTGCAAAAACTTCCAAGCAGACAACAATTGATAATTTTTTCCAAAAAAGACAGTAACAGAGTGCATGTTTCTTTGCAGAACAAATCATTGTGTTTCTGTATTTTTTTTAACAAAAGCTGCAATGTTTTGATAAAGCAACATTTAATTTTTTAAAGTTTTTACATGCTTTCTTGCAAACCATGCTTTCTTGCAAACACTTTTGATGAACATAGTATAACACATGAAACTTGTGAGCACTATTATTGTTAAATATGATGGAAAAGGAATGAAAAGGAAAATAAATCTTTTAAATAAAATCCTTTTATTCAAGTCTTTTTTTTGTACATAATGTGAGGCAGAAGTTCACTGTGACATACAAAAGATGATTCAACAAGCTAGAACATCATACAATACTTCAAAGTACCAACTATAGTATGATAATAATGTGCTAGAAATAAGTACTGTGAACAGCAGCCAATCTGTGTACAGCAGCCAATTTGGGCACATCCCTTGACTGGCTGCTGTACACAGATTTGACTGTACATCTACTACAGCCTTTGCAGTTTTATCAAAGTAAGATGTAAAAACGCAGAAAAGTACACAGATGTAGTTTTTGTGTAGTACTAGGGGTATGGAAATTTACATAATTTTACTTTCACTTGTCTTAAAAACTTAAATTTAGGGCAAGTCTAAAATCCTGCCATTAGGTAATGAATTAAACACATTTCCACACACAAAAAAATTTAGATTGTTCAAAATCAAAAGCATTTACAGATGACAATTTTTAAGTGTAGCTTATAAGATTCGGATGTGAAAGGCTAAAAAACATTGTGGGAAAAGGAGAAAATGCTGGTTACCAGCATTTTCTTCGTTGCCAACAATGTTTTCAGAAGCTTTCCTTTTCAGGGTCGTTAAAAATCGGGATTGTAAGTTAAAGGGTAAATACATATATGCTACATACCATTTAAGTCTTCATCACTGGATTCATCGTTACCAAATACTTTCTTCTTTCCCAGGGTTGATGTATCTTGGTCTTTAGACTTTTTTAACTTAAATTTTACACCTTTTGCTAGAGATTCTGCTCTTTCTTCTTCTTTTCTTTTCTCTTCTAACTCTCTTTCCTTTTTCTCTCTTTCCATTTCCTATGTAAAGATCAGAAATTCATTCAACCCCTTTTCAAAACAAGAGCATGGTATTCCAGTGCCGTCGCTTGGCTGTAGTTGCTTGATTTTTAATGAAAATTCTAAGTTGAAAAAGGGGCATAACTGTGTCAAAAGTACTTTGATGGTTACCTGCCCTTGTTGTATGGGTTCCCCTTTTGTAATTAACAACTAGTTCAAGTTTGAAGTAAATTTCTTCAGTAAAACCACAGATATTACAAAATTTTAATTTTTGCATTACGACACCACGGCTACAGCAATACCTCGACATTTTCTTTGAAAAGACAGCCAATCTAAATATGGTCATGGAGGTGAAAGGGACAGTTTAAATTACTTTTGGCCCAGTTTCAACATCCCAACATACCTAAAAAAAGAAAATACTTTAACTCTGTCCCTATGTGACTGAGCTTCCAGGCTCTGTAAGATAATACTTTATAGCTCCAGAGATATGGAGTGATTTTGATTTCAAAATTGGAAATGTTAATTATTCTCCACAAAACCCTATGTTATGGGTACTCAGTAGAATCGTCTCATAGGGTTTGGAAGAGAAATAATGGATTTAGAATACCATCACTCCCTCTTATCTGGAGCTCTGACACTTCGTATTTCCATTGGAGGAACTCTTCAGGTTAAAGTTGCATTTAGACTTACTACAGGGCCTAAATATAAACCAAAATCAAAGGCATCATAATTACGTTGTACAATCAAATACAGCTATATATGCTAATGGAGGCACATTTCATTGCAACGAAGTGTCTTGTAAGTATATTTAGGCTTTCGTTTCTTATTTGTTATTCTATTCAAGGGTCAGCCAATGTTTTGCCAATGTTACAGGCTTCGTGTATGTCCTGATAGTATCACACTTCCTCCCAATGCTTGTACAAAAGAGATAAATCTATCAGATTGGCAACTGTGAAAAAGGGGCTTAATGCATCTGCACAGGCTGACATGGGTCGAACCTTTTTGCCTTATGTTATTGTTCTGTATGTCCAAGGACAATTCCACCTCCAGATTTAGTCAGTTTTTAGACGAAATTCATTTTATGGATCCATAGTTATGTGATGACATTTTTGGTAGAATGCATCACAGAAATGCATTAAGCTCCCTTTTCACAGGGCATGGCTCACATGTATTGGTAAAGAGAGAATATAAATCATAAGTTCTTTGAATCATTGCTTCAAAACCTTACCTGTATGAACAAATGTTTCTTAAAATTGTAATAGCTAAAGTGCATGTGCCATGGCTCTAAAAACTGGAAGCGTGGATCGTTTTTGCTCTTCACCACGATTTCAAATTCCTCTCCATTTTTCGCTACATACATGGCCATCCTGTCAACAATGGGCTGTACGTCCGGGGGTGGGGGAACTATCTCCTGCTGCTGAGATTCACTGAAAGTGTAGGTAAAATCATGTCTCAAAGCAAGTGACATTAAACAGACTTTGTCTCCCCATATATGACTATACGGAGCTCCAGATTGATGGAATGATTTTGATTTTGAAATTAAAAATATTAATTATTCTGCACCAAACCCTACATTATGGGTACTCATTAGAATTGTTTCAAGGAGACGATTCTAATGAGTACTCATAACATAGGGCTTGAAGTAGAAATAATTGATTTAGAATACCATCACTCCCCCTAATCTGGAGTTCTGACTATAACAGAGGTTAGGCATGATGGTGCCATGAAACCACGAAATGAACTAAAGACTACTGAAGACACTTAAAGAGTCAATACTAAATATCACAAAAACTTGTTAGCTTTTGCCTCAAAAGCAAGGACAACACATTAAGTTATTTTTAAAGACAGACAACCAGTATGTTATTGAATGTTTTTTTTTCCTTTCAAAGACAAATCACATTAATTGGGCCACATTCATAAAAAACCTTTAAATGACATTGTGACAAAAGGATGAACAGATGGTGACCTGCATTTTCGCCTTTTCCCACAATTTGTTTTGCCCTTTCAAAGACTGATACCATCATTTTGGCAACATCAGAAATTTTGTTGTCTGGTGTTTTATGTCGCTTTCAACATATCACAGTCATATCACCATGGCAGCTCACATATTCATGTATTTTCTGGGTTTCACCAGTACTAGGCATAGGCTCTGAAGTGTTTTGCCCAAGGACACTCTCACGAAAAACCCAACAGATACAGTGGGGCTCGAACTCAAGGGCCTCCAGGTCATGAGTCCTACACTTTTCCACTGATTCACCCAGGACCCCGTGTAAAAGAAAAGGAAAAGGGATGTATGTGCCTACCTGACATCCTCCTCCTGTTTGATAGATGACTCATCTGGTTCCATTTTCGGCAAGGTGACTGGTTCCAGGCCTGGTGGAGGGGGCATTGACGGGCCATAGGTCTGAGACATACAGTCTGTCAAGCTGTCAGATTGACCAGGCTCTTTTTTCACCTCTCTCAACTCTCTGGCTCTAGAATAATGATTATACAAAGACTGTTTCTACCCATACTCCCTAGTCAGTAAGTGCACATGCAATATCTCACCACTAATACATCATTATATTACAAACTACAACAAGGATGCACACTTGAACCACGGGCAAACAGGTTTACAGGTTTGAAAACATTGTTAGAAAAGAAACAAATAAGCCATGCTCTGGGAAAAGGGGTTTACTGCATTTCCATTATCCATTATACCAAGCTAGTCATCACATAATTATGGATCCATAAAATCGATTTGTATAACAACCGACTGAATCATGAGGTACACTGGTCCTTTGATAGGCAGGTAATTTACCAATAGTAAAAAGTTTTGACCCTGGTCAGTTTGTAGGAACTGTGCAGGCTGACCTATGTAGATCCTTTTTTTTTTCCTTCTTCTTCTTCTTCTTCTTCTTCTTCTTCTTCTTCAGATGCAATAAACCCCATTTCCACAGAGCATGGTTCAATTCTTTGTTACGAGTAATCGGCTTACCCTTGGACACTCCCATGGGACTCGAGTTCTAAAAGAGGTTGGACAAAGACTTCCTATTTTAAATCTCGAGCCTTTTGGAAGACATTGATTCAAGAGTAGGCTATATGTTCCAGGCAGTCTGATTTAGATCTACACTATCAGCATAATTACTACAAGTCTTGCAGATAATTCAAGATCTAATACCATGTCTATCTTTGCACACTACTTTTACACGTAGGACACAGATTGAAAGGAAAGAAAAACAGAACTTATCAACAGAATGTAAATCATTCTTGGGAAAAAGAGGCAGCTGCCTGTTACAAACATTCACTGGATTTACAGAGACAGTGATGGTTGTAAGGTATTAAATTAAGTACAATAGTCTTACTTCTTCTTGTTTTCCACTTCCTGGTTGACTTTAGAGAAAGATTGTAACAGCTGACCATAAGGTGTTTCATGTATAGACACTTTTGGCATTGGCACTGACACTGGCTTGTACACCTGTTGATTATCGAAATGACTGATAGAATAAATTCTATTTTGCACAGCTGTAAGCCTTCAGGGATTTTCCTACCTTCTTTTGAAGAGGGTCCGGACCCTTTAAAATGGGAACAAGAGCACGCAGGTGCCAAAGCTGGCCTCTACTTGCTTTTCAGTGAAAATCCTAAGTCGAAAAACTGGTATGAAAATTTTAAAGAAATATTTTGATGGTCATCTGCCCGTGTTGTTTCAGTTCACCTTTTGGTAATTGATAACTAGTCAAAGTTGGAATAAATATATTCATTAATGACAGAGATATCATGCATAATGATGCTGACGAAGCAGAGGATGACAA
Source organism: Hippopus hippopus (assembly GCA_946811185.2). NCBI lineage: Eukaryota > Metazoa > Mollusca > Bivalvia > Cardiida > Cardiidae > Hippopus > Hippopus hippopus. The sequence goes on from OX328109.1 coordinate 4,676,957, forward strand.
GGCTACGACAATAACTGGAATTTTTCTTCAAAAACAGCCAGGCTAAAAATGTATGTGTAAATCTATAAAACTGGGAAATTTCAGGTAGTACACATTGCACATTTAACAATAAGGGGTAGAGGTTTTGTAAAGATAAGAGAGACGTAACACTTCAAGCCCATTTAACTTTTAACCCTTTACTGCACGACAAAATTTTAGAACTATCCGAATTGAAAGCATTTGCAGATGACAGTTTCAGTGTGGCTCATACGAAATGATTTTTCTTTGATATGGTAGAAAACATTGTGGGAAAAGGAGAAAATGCTGGTAACCAGCATTTTCTCCATTTCTCACAATGTTTTCAAAAGCCTTCTCTTTCAGTGGCGTTCAGAGTCGTCATTGTGTGGTAAAGGGTTAACCTTGTTCTGAAATTCATATTTTTGTCAGCTACTAACACCTGGACCATATTTACAGTAACAGATTATGATTTACACAACACTTTCTATATCTTTTAAAGTCATGATTTAAATTAAAATATATTTTAACACCCACATTATTTACTTTTGGCTGCTTTTAAGTTTTTAAGTAACAATGTATAATCAAAACACTTGTCTCTCAAAGTAGCATATCGCTTAATTCAGGAATTCTTCAAGACAGACTCATCTGCAATTGACCCTACCTCTGGTGTGGGAGAAGCTCTGTTGGACGTCAGTAACATAGGATGTAGATAACCATGTTGTTCATCTTCTGTTTCTCCACCTGTTAAAGTAAACATTGTCTATCCCGAAAGGTGAACTTGCTGTCAAAAGTAAACATTTCAGGGATCAAACTGCAGACAATTTTAATTCATACCATTATCATGAGTCTGATGTGTTACAGTGGAATCTGTTAAAGATTAAGTTGCTGGCAGAATATGTTTTGTAAAACTAGAATAAAAGTTGCCAATTTTTCTGCCAGCAATTGGACCTTTTGACAGACTGTACTGTAACACTTTGTAAGACCCATAATTATATCCATACTTTTATATGGTATGAATTAAATTTGTTTGCATTTTGACTCCCCAACTGTTTACTCTTGGCTGCTATTGAGCTTATAAAGCCCTAAAAATAGCTTAGATGCAAGTTCATTTGGTAGATGATAAAGATGAGGATCAGACAGCTTTTTGTTGACAGTGCATAACCAGGATCAGACTGCACAGAGCATGCAGTCTGATCTTAGTTCTTCACTATCCATTATTTTTTAAAATATTTCAGATAGCTCCCTTGAAGTTGCCATGTTTTGGTCTGTTTTCTTAAAATGGAGAAAATCCATTTACTGTATATGTTTTATCTTCTGCGGGTATTCTATTTCTGCTATGTCTGTGAACCAACTTTTTTCTCAGGGTTTTGGAAAGGATATAGAGCATTGTCGGCATAGGAGAAAATGCTGGTTATCAGCATTTCTCCTTTTCCCACAAGATTTTCAAAACCCTTTTCACTTAGGCTTGTCATAACTCTGGATTTCTTGGTAAAGGCTTAACTCTTTACCAAATGACAAAATTTTAGACCTGTCCAAATTGAAACCACTTGCAGACGACAAAATAAATGTGACTGAAAAATTGAAATTAATTTTTGGGAAGTGTAGAAAACATTGTGGGAAAAGGAGAAAATGCTGGTTACCAGCATTTTCTCCTTTTCCCACGATGTTTTCAATAGGCTTCTCTCTCAGGGTCGTTAAAAGTAGGGATTGTGTGGTAAAGAGTTAACTGTTAAGATTCAACTTCCATGGGATGAACTGGGGCGCAGTTTTCTGCAAATTCCCCCATTTCTTTGAATTTGTAAACACCCCCCTTTTTTTGTAGTAGGCACATGTTTTTAACACACAATCCTGCATTTTAACTATCCTGAGTAAGAAGCCTTTTGAAAACATTGTAGAAATAGGAGGAAATGCTGCTAACCAGCATTTTCTCCTGTTCACACAATGCTTTTCTCCATAAGTCAAAGACACATTTCATCATTTGAGCCATATTTAAATTGATGTAGACCCCGCAAATGCTTTGACTTTGGACTAGTCTACATTTCATGTGCAACAAAGATAAAACTTACTGTCATTATGCTCATCATTTTCCTTTTCCTGAGATTTTGGAATGTATTTTTTGGATTTGATCATTTTGACAAGGTGTTTGTAGTAGGGGTGTAGCTCGTTTTCGAAGTGCATGAACAGAAACTGCTGGTTCTTGGACTGTTTTGTCTTCACCATAATCTCCATCTGTGCACCATGTTCCGCTATGAACTTGGCCGTCTTCTCAATGATGGCGTTTTCTTTCACTGTGGCTGGCTGTAATGACAAGTGAAATTTTTACATGTTAACTCTTCAGTATACAGCAAATTCTTAGTCTGGTTCATGAAAAGGTGGAAAACATAGTGGGAAAAGGAGAAAATGCTGCTATGCGGGATCAGAAAAAAATCAGCACGAATCCTGCAGTCGCATATCCTAGAATAGATATTGTTATTGTAACAATTTTAGTACACCAATAAAATTTTTTTGTCCATGAATTAACCTCTTACAACACATTCTCATCTTTTAATAACCCCAAAGGAGAAGTCGTTCGAAAACATTGTGGGAAAAGGAGAAAATGCTGGTTACCAGCATTTTCTCCTTTTCCTACAATGTTCTCAAAAGCTTTCTTTCTCAGGGTGGTTAAAACTCAGAATTGTGTGGAAATGGTTTAATGATAATTAATTGTCGACAAAATCAGAATTACTCACAATCTGAACATCTGGTGGAACTTGTAATTCTTCTGGAGGCACAAAGGGTTTTTCATCCTCACTAATGGGCGCTTCTGCTTTGAAAATAAAGTAAAAACAGACAATACAGATAAGAACCAATTTCTACATTACACTGTATCATCTCTTGAAATCTAGTCAAAGAATCTTTGTATGGGATTAAGCCATTATATTATGATAATAGGTCCAAAAGATTTATAATTTCAAAACTGCTTAACGAAGTGGACAATGTAGATCAGAGATCAGACCGCATGTTTTGTGCAGTCTAATTTTGTTCTACACTGGCTCAAAAGGCAGCTACAGTTGTGAAAGGCACTTTAAAGGTTAAAAAGAGATATAAACAGAGCATTTTCAAATACCATGATGATAATCAATACCTTTTATTCAAGATACCAGTAGTATACGGTAGAGCAGAATTTGATTTTTTTTGTCACTAAACCTTTACTACACAATCACAAGTTTTAACCACCTAAAGAAGAGAGCTTTTGAAAACAGTGTGGGAAAATGAGAAAATGCTGGTTACCAACATTTTCTCCTTTTCCCACAATGTTTTCTACAATGTCAAAGATAGAAGTCATCATTTGACCTATATTTAGTTTATTGTCTGCAAACACTTCCAATTTTGGTCGAGTCCAAAATTTTGTTGTTTGGTAAAGAGTTTATAATACCTGCAAGACAGCAATGCAGGAGAGGGCAGGGCTTTTATTTCCTTTGAAAACAGCCAAGGTCAATAAGACCAAGGCAATGATATAAAATACTCAGACTATACCTGCTTGTTGGTAGTATTCTTGTTGTCCATGATAATCATAACTAAATCCAACAGCTTTGTAACCCTCTGACAATGATTCATAATACCTTTTCCATTCTTCCTCTGAAAATACATGATAGAAAAGCTATGGATACAAACTGTAAAACTTACCTTGTGGCCACCTCGAGTAAGCAAGCAACCTACATGTATATTAATTGAAGCAAACATACAAGCTATTCTCTGGCAAAGGAGTTTAATGCATCTCCATGAAGTCCATAAAATCCATTTTGTCTGACAACCGACTGAATCATGAGGTAGCTGCAGAAAAATGGCCAATAGCTAACCGTTCCGGCCCAGTCAACCTATGCATACTGCGTCCACACTTTTTGCATATGCTTTCTCAAAGCATGACTCATAATGGATTGGATTGTATTGGAGTTTAACGCCATTTTAACAGCTTAGGTCATATCATGGCAGTAAGTGACACACCCATGTATTTCCTGGCTGTCTCACAACAGTACTAACAACTTTCTTATCAAAAGCCACTGACTACTTTTCTCGTATGCATCAGAGGTGAGAGGCGAAAAATCACCGGAAAGAAAGTTTGCCGCAAACAGGTATCGAACCCGCAACATCGAGGTCACAAGTTAGATACATTAACCACAGAACTACCCGGCCAGGCCAGCATGACTCATAAATAAAATGTGAATCAACACAAACAATGTAAACAAGAGGGCCATGATGGCCCTGTATCGCTCCACTGGCTATTAAGTAAAAACACTACAAGCCAAACATTACAATATTCAGCAAATTGATTTCAAACACGAGGACATGCAAACATTTTTCCATCTAATCCTACGAGAAAGTTGTGATCCATGGGCAAAGCCAATTTTGATCGCAAAGCTATAATTATTTGAATCCTGGTGGAGGTCCACAATATAAAGCTCCATACCAAATAATTCAGTTCTTGAATGTTATAAACAAGAAGATTTTCAAATTTTTCTCAATGAAACGCCCTGTAAAACATGAAACCCATGAGACAGGGCTAAATCTAATAGCCTTAGTCTTTATAATGGTTAGTAACATGATGACTTAAGATAGTTTTCATTACAAAAGCCCATGTAAAACTGGTGACCTTGTGTTCCGTGGTGTGGGGACAAACTTGGGTCAAGGACTATAATTTGGGCCCTCCTTGTAGAGGCCCACTAGATAAAGCTACATGCAAAATTTGGTAGACCCCATGGCTATTATTTGAAGGAACTTGGTAGAGGCCCACTAGATACAGCTACATGCCAAATTTGGTAGCCCTAGGCCTTACAGTTTCAGAGAAGAAGATTTTTGAAAATTTTCTATATTTTTCAGTTTTGTTGCCATGGCAACCAGAGTTTTTGAAGGAATAAAATTCTGTCATGGGATTCTGAAGAAGACCATGGCAGGATCATTTCTTTGAAGTTTCATCAAAATTGGATAAGTAGTTTCAGAGATGTTTGAAATAAAAGTTAATGCACGCACGGACAGATGGACGGACGGACCTTCAGTGCCAGTAAAAAACAAGTATATACATCAATCTCAGTTTGAAATATATCTTTTTAACCTATTACCAGACAATCCCTACTTTTGATGACCCTGAGAAAGAAGGCTTTAGAAAAGCATTTTCTCCTTTTCTTACAATGTTTTCTACTGTTCACAAAACAAATTTCATATTTTCAATCACTTTTATTTTGTCGTCTGCAAGTGCTTTCGATTTAGACAAGCCTAAAATATTATCGTTTGGTAATGAGTTACATGTGTGCTAACAACTGTCATAATAAATCACTAAGATTTTTTTTCAAACTTATTTTATTAATACTTTTTCTAAGCTAGTCATCATCAAACAGTAGACATGGTGTATTAATATGAACACTTCATAGTTTGTAAACACAGTCAGATATGTGGAGGATAATTTTTTGTTTTGGTGTATGATTGAAAATTCTTTTATTGAGTTGAAACAAATGCTAAAAGCTCCCCTTGAGCACGTTGTGCTCAAATGAGCTAAAAAGTTAACATACGGATGGACGCACAACGGACAACGGGCCATAACATAAGCCTGCTGGCCTTCGGCCAGTGGAGCTAAAAAACTTGTCTAGCACCAATCGTGTATCACTGCAGCTTGATAATCAAGGGAGGTAAATAGTAACGAACTTTATCTTTCATAAAAAGAGTTATTTCCCTTGATTAATGTTTAAATTGAAGTGACAATATTTTGAAGCCCATGTTAAACTTGCGATCCCTGGAATGAATGCAATTTTGACCCCAGACCTACAATATGAAACTAGAATGTATGGTTATAAACAAAAAGATTTTTTAATCTTGCCCAATAAAAAGTCATGTAAAACAAGTTTGCTGAATAAAAGGCCCTGTAAAATATGTGATCCATGACACAGGTTTATCAAGTTTTCACTATAAAAGCCAATGTAAAACTTGTGACCCCTGGTGTGGAGTCAAACTTGACCCCCAAAGTTAAAATTTGGGCCCTCTTGGTAGAGGCCCATTATATAAAGTTACATGCAAAATTTGGTAGCCCTAGGCCTAAATATGGCTATGTACAAGTAGATTATTAAAGTTTCCTTATATAAGACCATGTAGAACTTGTGACCCCCTGGGGTGGGGCTACATTTGACCCCCTGGGCTATAATTTGGGCACCCTTGATAGAGACCCCCTAGATAAAGCTAAATGCAAAATTTGATAGCCCTAGCCCTTATAGCTAAATGCGAAAGATTTTCCTATATAAGCCCGCCCATGTAAAACATGTTACCCCCCGGAGCGAAGTCAAATTTGACCCTCGGCTATAATTTGGACACCCTTGGTACAGGTCCACTAGATAAAGCTACATGCCAAATTTGGTCGCCCTAGGCCCCATGGCTAGGTCAAAGAAGAATTTTAAAGTTCTCCCTATATAAGCCCATGTAAAACTTGTTACCCCCGGGCAGGGCCTAATTTGACCCCAGGGCTATAATTTGAACAATCTTGACAGAGGTCCACTAGATAAAGCTACATGCCAAATTTGGTAGCTCTAGGCCCTATGGCTAGGTAGAAGAGGAATTTTAAAGTTCTCCCTAAATAAGCCCATGTATAACTTGTAACCCCCGGGGCGGGGCCAATTTTGACCCCAGGGCTGTAAATTGAAGAAACTTGGTAGAGGTCCACTAGATAAAGCTACATGCCAAATTTGGTAGCCCTTGGCCTTACGGTTTCAGACAAGAAGATTTTCAAAGATTTTCAAAATTGTTCAGTTTTGTTGCCATGGAAACCAGAGTTTTTGAAGGAATTAAATTCTTTCAAGAAATTCTGAAGAGGACCATGGCAGGATCATTTCTGTGAAGTTTCATCAAAATTGGATGGGTAGTTTCAGAGAAGAAGACGTTTTAAAAAAAAAGTTAACGCACAGACGGACGGACGGACGCACGCACGCACGACGGACAACAGGCCATGACATAAGCCCGCTGGCCTTCGGCCAGTGGAGCTAAAAACAAGACAGTTACCTTCATACATGGCTTTCTCTGCTACATCTGTATGGAGTTCTAGGTACCGTTCTTCATCACAAAGTTGCTCTATGTGCTTCTCATCATCACTTAACTCACATCGAGTTTTCACAAGGTCAGCATCATACGCACTGAGGTCATACAAGTGCCCTCGCCCATCATACCTGCAGCCAATGGAAACTCAATAAGCTTACAAACATACATTGCCATCACTTATAGATATGGAAAAGTACATCTGCTCTCTTTATAACTCATTCTACGAAACATTTTGTCTAAACAGGTGAAAGTTATTAAAATTTGAAGTCTACGGATAGTATATATTTGACAAACTTGAACAAGCAAGGTCTCAACTTGTTGATTAGAAGTACTTTCTCCATGCCTGTAAGTACATCATCATGTTTTCATGTCATATGTAATGTTTCTATACATGAAACACATCATGTTCAAATTCTGTAGTAAAGTAAAGCAGTGATTACACTATCATCCTTTAAGTTAACAGATGTTTAATCTTTACTAAACAACAAATTTTGGACTGGTCCACTTTATAAACACCCCTCGACAAACACTTTGACAAAAGTACAAATGAGCTGAAGTACTCTGGTAGGGTGAAAAAAACATTGTTGGTAAAGGAGAAAATGCTGGTTACCAGCATTTTCTTCTTTTTCAACAATGTTTTTGAAGCCAGTCCTTCCTAGAGTTGTTAAAAAAGGGAGTTGTTTGATATACTGTTTAACATTAAACAGTGCTGGAAAAACATCTATACAAAACATATTATGTGTATAAATTCATTTCAGCTTGATGTAACTCTAGTTATTCGAAGAATAATGAATATAGCAACATATCTTATACTCTAATCTTTTACCAGTTTCTTCTAAATTTACCTAAAATGCAATGATTTTGACAATTACTAATATTTGTAAAATATAACCTAGCCAAGATGATTAAAATGATAGGTCTCTGCCATGAAAAAAAAAAAAAAAAATGCAAGAACAGAAGACAGTGTAAATCCAAGATGAGACTGCACTTACTGCTTTTTTTTTTTCAAACAGCCATACCAAGCTTCATACAGTTGTAATTATTACACTTTAGACTTTTTATACAAAGTGTATGTTTTTGTACATATTTATACACATCATATTTTGGACACTGGTCATTCCTGGATTGGTCATTCCTGAATAAGTAAGAGTATCTTCAAATGCCCCCTTTTATTTCATTGTTTCATACCAACTTATCATTTGAGTCAAGTGATGTTATATTTCTAGGTAAATTTTGTTATTACTGTATTGCAGGTTTTAAATTGTTGAAGAAGTCAAACACCATTTTCAGACCACTTCCTGCTTCATTAAAGAATGTAGATCAGACTGCCCAGAATGGTAACGGGCTTTTTCGTCCCTGGGCTTGTTCGCCCGGGCTTGTTCGCCCGGGCTTGTTCGTCCCAACTGATTTCCTTTTGGTCTGGGCTTGTTCGTCCCAACTTATGTACCTGCCAACCACAGGTGTTAATAGTGCATATTTCACTGATTTTGACAGGTATATATGAAAAGGTGTTAACTGCACATTATCCCCGACATTTTACCGAACCTAAGATATACAACTGTGCAAAAAATAGTCATCCCCATCCTTTCGCTCAGAGATGAAATCAAAGTAAAGAAAAATATTTAGGGATATAGACATGAATTTTCAATTTATAGTGTGCTGGAGGACGGTAGGCTGTATGCAAGAGGCGGTGTAGTACTGGCTGCGATTTAACTGCAATATTGCTGAAATGGCATTGAATACTGCGTTGAACAACAAAAACAAACAAATACTGTGTTCCTTATCATAGTAGCTTTAACCATGCAATGACATGTTTAAACAACCGAAAGGTAAAATTGATGTTATTTCACCAACAAAAAGCAATAAACTTGTTAGCGTCTTGGAGAAGAGAGCGGGTAGTTCAATAAACGACCAAGAGAAGTTTTATTTAAAGTAATTTTATGTGTAAAACAACAAATCATAGCAATTTTCGTTCCAATACGATCGATAAGGAAGAGTGGGATGAACAAGCCCGGGCGAACAAGCCTGGATGAATAAGCCCAGGGATGAACAAGCCCAGAGACGAACTGGTTTTGGAACGAACAAGCCCGGTGCCCCCAGAATGTGCAGCTGATCTTGGTCTACACTGTCCCCAAAAACATTCAGCTGTACAGTATAATTGATGACCTTATGGTTAACATGAATACTTTATGGAATCTTTGGAGGACTTTTTATTTTGTACTGTGTGACAAAAATAAGAGATCTGTTAATGAAAATAAATTAAGCCGACTTGAGCATCAGTCAGCAACCAAACCAATCTGCATTTTTTTCCCAAGGGAAGTAACTTCATCAGTCGACCAGTTCAGGGGAGTAAACTCGTTTGCCCTTCAGACGCCCCAACGTCGTTTTCAACATTACGGTAGTGGATGTGCTGTAGGTCCACATTGTCTAAGCTGTAAACCTGTTAGAACTAAAGTAAATTGATTAAAGCAATCGACAAACGCGTTCACGAAACCTTTTTCATTGACAATCGAGTTTCCACTCCATGTTGAAGGGTAAACACACCTGTCAATCTTCAGGCGCTCGTCCCCCATCCATGGAATCATATATTTTCCCGCATCCACCAGCTTCGCTTGATCGTCATCTCTGAATAGTTTACAGGAATAACCAAAGACAAAGAGTTCCTCTTGGCCGCTTTTTGCCGCATTTTGATCCGCCGGAAATAGCAAGTCGCTCGCCATGTTTAATTGGTAACTGTTAAATGTAAGCCTGTAAAAAACGCTTACGTCATTTTAATGATGAATATTCATGAGGACATTCTTGCTTGTCGTCCCCAAAACAGTTCATTCCTAGCGTGTTCGAGTAATTAGTTTTAAATTTTGATGTATTGCACACTTTTTGATTATCTCTTTGACAGCTCTATAGATCAACACAAAGCTTCTATGTTACTTGAAATAATTTTCACAGTCAAGAGCCCTACTTGTCCAAAACAGGGATCTTATATACGATCCCTGTCCAAAATGAAATTTGCATTATGATCTTTTGAAATGTAGCTCAGATGATATCCGTCTTTGGGACCAGGGATCGCATATATGATCCCTGTTGGGATGGCAGATAGCATTGTGGGAAAAGGAAGGAAGGAAGGGGAAAAAAAATCAACATTGTCTCCTTTTTCCAAATTGTTTCCAACCTTTTCAATGAAAAATTCCAATTTTTGAGGTCTGCATATTCTTTCAAATGGATAACTTTATAATCGTGTCCTCTGGTAAAGAGTTAAAAAGGCTAAAAAAGATGGTAGATTGACAAAAACTTTTCACTTTGTCCCACAGGCGTTCGTTTTATGACAAACTTCGCCACCTATATAATGTAATATATTACATTATATAGGTGGCGAAGTTCGTCATAAACTGTGACGAACGCCTGTGCTTTGTCCCTATGACATGCAGAAAAAGTTGGTTGACCCGATGTGCAAGCACTGGCATCGGGGAAACAGAAGGGGGGGGGGGGAGTGAGAGCTTCACAAATACTTTTGCTGTATACATTATATGGGCCATCTCTGGGAAAAGGGGGATATAGAGGATATTTGTTTTTTTCGGTGAAAGATCAAAATTTATTTCATCGAGTGAACATCATCGGTAATATTTTCATGAGTGGCGCGATGAAATAAATTTTGATCTTTCACCGAAAAAAACAAACATTCTATTTATTTCATGCTTTTAACCCTTTCTGGGAGGAACTTTATCAAAATCCAGTACAGTCTTTTCAGTTATTCCCCGTGGCGTACCCCCTCCGCATAGTAACGCATTACAATATTACGTCAAGCGCGAGAAATGTAAGGTAAATGACGTCATATTTCCATCTGGTTGTGAGTCACGCGCATTTTACCTAGGTAACTAGAATATAAAATCGGTATTTTCACTGGTCGTACCCGTGGAATATCGAAAAATATTTTCACCGCTATTTCTCGATATCCTACCGGAAAGCATGAAATAATAATGCATCTCCGTCATCCATGATACCAAGCAAGTCATCACATAATTATGGATCCATAATAGCCACTTTTTTCACAAGTGACTAAATCATGAACTAGACTGGTCCTTGGATTTACAGAAAATTGACCAATAGGGCAAAATTTCGGCCCAGGTCAGCCTGCGCGTACTGCACAGGCTGACCTGGGTCGACAGTTTTCGCGGATGTATTAACTATTAAGCCTCCTTTCCACAGAGCATGGCTCACATGATTCAGACAATGGATCCATTGATTTTTATCTGATACGATCCCAGCTGCATAAATATGAGCTATGCTCTGTGAAAAGGTGGCTTAATGCATCTGCAAATAGTATCAACCCAGGTCAGCCTGCGCAGTCCACGCAGGCTGACCTGGGCCAAAACTTTTTGCTATTTGTCAATTTTCTGAATGTCGATGGACCATTTTACCCGAGTTGGTCAGTTTTTAGACAAACTGGATTTTATGGATGTGGTGAATTGCGTGGTGTAATGAATCACTGAGATGTATTAAGCCTCCTTTTGCCAGAGCATGCTTTATACGTTGACTTATTTCACTTAAAACATGATTTTTTTATGTAATTAAATCTTATTTTATAACTGGAATAAAGAAGTTCATTTAAGGGAAGATGTATATACAGATACATACACGAGCCCTGCTCTGTGAAAAGGGGGTTTAGTTCATCTGCAAAAAGTATCGACCCATGTCAGCCTGTGCAGTCCGCGCTGGCTGACATGGGTCGAAACATTTTGCTATTTGTGAATTTTCTGCATGTCAAAGGACCATGCAACCACTACCAGATTTTATGGATCCATAATTATGTGGTGACATGTTTGGTATAAAGCACCACGGAGATGCATTAAACCCCCTTTTGCCGGAGCATGGCTCATTTCTAATTTTTTTAACTGCAATTTTTCCATTAAAGTCATCCAAGCCATAAACCCTTTACCACACACTCGAATTTTAATGACACCCTACCATGTTTTCTACCTTTCCTCTAACAAATTTTAAATTTTGAGTCACGTTTATTTTGTCGTCTACAAATCCTTAAATTTGGACAAGTCTGAAATTTTATCCTTTGGTAAGGAGTTAAGACAGGATTCATTAACATTAAAGCTAAAAATTGCTTCACTTTAAGAAAGTGGGAATAGGCATTAATTACTTTGAAAAGAGTGATTTTTTTCTAATCTGTTTCAGGAATGAAGATATTTTTTTTTTGTTTTCATAGAGGTATGAAAAAAAAAACCTAATCACACTGTATTCGCAGTTTCATACAAAAGTATGATTAGGTTTTTTTTTTTCATACCTCCATGAAAACAAAAAAAAAAAATATCTTCATTCCTTATAATTCAATATCAAAGACAACAAATATGCACTTAAATTTTACTGTAACTGCTTTTTTTTGTAAATCCAACATTGCATATTTATTTAATGTCCATTTCATTGATATTTCATGGCGCGGAAAATCTGCTCGTTCATGATGTAATAATGACGTAAATTCATGACGTCATTATAGCATTGATTTAGTATATTTATTGTAAGAAGTTCAATATGCTAGAAGTAAGTTGAAAATAAGTTTGTTAGGACCCAGCAAAGCTCTCTCTTTGAATTTACTGTTGGATATTTTCTTTTTAATGTTCAGAGAAAATAAATTTAGCTAGCAATTTGAAATTCGGACTGGATATAAAATCAGACAGAAAAACATTATGGAATCTCGTATACATGTTTGTTTACATTAGTTTGACTGCAAAAGTAGTTCTGGCACTGCTTATTTTTTTTTCATGGAGCTATGAAAAAATTTTTTCAGCCAATCAGAACTCGCCAATGTTCATGAAAACAACTAATATTGAATTATAATACTGTACATTGTACTAGTAAAAAGAAATCCAAGTCCCCATAGAAATGTGCAGGGCCTGCTGTTAATTCTTTACCAAACAACAAAGTTTTAGACTGGTCCAAATTGAAAGCATTTGTAGACAACAACATAAATAATGCTCAAATGGCTGGATTGGTTGCTGAGAGGTTGGAAAATATTGTGAGAAAAGAAGGAAATTCTGGTTTTCAAAAGCTTCTTTTCTCAGTGTCGTTAAAACTCGGAGTGGTGTTGTAAAGGGTTCAACAACACCATTCCAAGTTTAAACAACACTGAGAAAATAAGCTTTTGAAAACCAGGATTTCATCCTTTTCCCACAATGTTTTAAACTCGGAATATGGTTGTAAAGGGTTCAAGGCCCGACCTGGTAGCTCAGTGGTTAGTATATCTAGCTCGTGACCTGGGGTTTGCGTGTTTGATACTAGGTTGCTGCGAACTTTCTTTCTGGTGATTTTTCGCCTCACACCTCTGATGCATGTGAGAAAAGTAGTCAGTGGCTTTGGGAAAAATGTTGTCTCAGCACTGGTGTGAGAAAGCCAGGAAACACATGGGTACGTCACTGACGGCCATGATATGACCTTAGCTGTTAATATGGCGTTAAACTCGAATACAATACAAAAGGGTTCAAAATTTCTGAGAAAAGCCACTTTCAATGTGAGATGATGAATTCCTGTTGCCCTGGCTAACACAAAATCCTGAAAAGAACTTCGGCCAAGTTAGGGTTGAATTCATAACCCCTGGTTTAAAACCCCTTACCACACAATCCTGACCCTGAAGAAGACTTTTGAAAACAATATGGGGAAAGGAGAAAAAGCTTGTAACCAGCATTTTCTCCTTTTCCCACAATGTTTTGTACCAAACCTTGTGAAGACAGCTTCTTGAAAAACCTTGTTGGGGAAGGAGAAAATACCGGTAACCAGCATTTGCTCCTTTTCCCACCATGCTTTCTACCCTTTCAGGGATAAATCGTATCAATTAAGCTACATTTATTTGCCGTCTGTAACAGCTATAAATTTGTCTCATAGAGGGGAGAGAACTGTGTGGATTAACTGGAAAATACTGATTTCCAGCCTTTTCTCCTTTGCCAATAATTTTTTCAAAAACCATATTCCACAGGGTCCTAAAAACACAAGCTTGTTCAGTAAAGGGAGTTAACTCTTTACCAAACGACAAAATTTTAGACTTATCAAATTTGGAAGCATTTGCAGATGACAAAATAAACATGACTCAAAAATTGAATTTTTTTATGGAAGTGTAGAAAACATTGTGGGAAATCGAGAAAATGCTGATTACCAGCATTTTCTCCTTTTCCCACAATGTTTTCAAAAGGCTTCTTTCTCAGGGTCGTTAAAAGTCGGGATTGTGTGGTAAAGGGTTAAGGGACTGAATGGCCCGAATAATTCATCAAGTAACAACAGAGTAAATTTTTTTCTTTTTCATTTCTTTTAATTTGGTCAAGTCACATCAGCTTTGAATTTTTTCTTTTTCTTTTTTCTCTTTCGCTCTCCCTCACCATTCACTGTAACAAAAGTGTCCTCTGTGTTAGTAACTATGGTGTTAGCTGGTGCCCTGTCGGAAGGACTAACTTTCTCACTTTGTTTTTCATCAGAGTTTGCAACAATTATGTCAGCTGGTACCCTGTTGGTAGGAATCACTTCCTGACTTTGTTGAATGATAAAGTCATGGGAAACAGCCGCTTCATTTAGCCTTTCATCTTCTGAGGAGCTGAAAATAAAAAAAGAAAAATAATGATTGATTTTTTTTCAGTTCTATTCATCAATAATTTTACAATGAAATACAGACTTTAGGAAACCTTCTTGTCCCTCACATTTTAGACAAATTCAGTTAAGATATCCATGAATGTCAATCAAACGTTTTGCTCCTACATTTCTTATAAGCAAAATTTAATCCTTTACCTAAAATCTTGTGTTTTAAGAACTCCAAGGACAAATGGCACTGGAAAACATTGTGGGAAAGGAGAAAATGTTGGTAACCAGCATTTTTACCTTTTCTCACAATATTTTCTTGCACTTTCAAAGACAATCTCATCATTTGAGCCACATTAAATTTGTTGCCTGCAAGTGATTTCAATTTGCACAAATCTTATAGAGTTAAACTTACAACTTTGATCTACTTCCTCTTATCAACATTGCAAAATATTTTTGTTACATCAATCAAACCTATTGAAAGTGAAAAAAAAAAAAACTCAATGCAATTTTTCCATTAACCACAATTTCTTTCAAAAGTGGTCAGCAGCAAGACTGCTACAGATGGTAAAATTTCAAACACAAGTAACACTGGTTTAGTTTACCTGTCATCACTACTTGATATCTTTCTCTTTCTTGGGCGTGGTTTAACCTCCTCTTGATGGGCATCTGTGGTCAATTCCTTAGAGGTTGAAAAAAGTCTGATCCCTGTAAAACACATAAGCAATAGACCCTGTCATAGTGGCCAGCTGTATTCACCCTTTACTACACAAGCCTGGGTTTTAACAACTTTGAGGGAAAAGACCTTTTCCTCAAGTAGCCAGCATTTTCGCCTTTCCCACAATGTTGTCTAACCTTTCAAAAACAGATCTCATCATCTGAACCTCATTTAATTTTCGTCCTCAAGTGTATTCATTTTGGATTGATTGATTGAATGGTGCTTCAGGCCACTTTCAACAATATTTCAGTCATATCACAGCAACAGCTCACATATTCATGTATTTCCTGGGTTTCACCAGAACTAGGCTAGGGCTCTGAAGTGTCTTGCACAAAGACACTCCCACAAAAAACACAGTGGATCCAGCAAGGCTTGAACCCTGGGCCTCCAGGTCATGAGTCCTTCACTTAATCAGTGAGCCACACAGGATTCCTGCATTCAATTTGGAAAAACCTAGCATTTTGTCATTTCGTATCCGGTTAACATTCTCAATGCCTGTAGAACAACACAGCCTTGCTGACGTGGAATAAAGGGCACATGAAACCAACCAGACGAAAATAGAGGCAGGATCCAACCAGGGTAGGTTTTGCAAACAGAATGAGGCATACAATATTTACTGGTATAATAGAACTTGCTTAATTGATCAAATTTCTGTTTATTTTGTTGCCACTGGTTGCCAATATGGGCTACACCCTCTGAAGACTGTTAGTTTTGTTACGGGGATAGTGCAAGACACAGGACGAAAACCATCCTAATTTATGCCTGGTTCTTTAACATGCTCTCTGTATAGCACACTGGACCTTGGTTTAAAGTGTCATCCAAAAAAAAAATTATTTACTATAGATTGCCAGCCATGGGACTTGAACCCACAAGTAACCCAAGACTTGATTATCTACCACCTGAGCTATACGGGCTGGTCTAGAACTTACTTTGATTGAATTTGCATTTATTTATTGTTGCCACTGGTTGCCTATATGGGTGACATCCATCAAGGCTGTTAATTATGTTATGGGGAATAGTGCAAGATACGAAATGAAATCATAAGTTACGCCTGATTCTTTACCATGCGCATGTATAGCACCATCACGTGGGATCTCTGTTTAAGGTCTCATCCGAAAGACTATTGGTAATCTTAGATGGCCGGCCATGGAAGTCAAACCCAGTCAACCCACACCATAAAGTGACCGAAACATGATGTTTACCAGTCTTGCACTCTACCACCTGAGCTGTACTGGCTGGTCAAGAGAACTTGCTTGACCTCAGCTTAGATCAGCTGACCAACACTTTTTCTAGCCTTTCTTATTTGCATACATTAAAGGGAAGTAAATATGCTAGCCATAAAAGCTAGCAAGAACAGAGTGCTATTTTCATAAATGAAGTACGGTACATGTATTTACTTCTTACCTTCTTCTGGACTGTCATCTCTGGATTTTGTGTCAAAATAGCTGTTACTGGTATCTAGCTCACTGCAAAATAGCAACACAATACCAGTCGAATATTTTTTGTGTGGCAGGAGACAACTTATGTAGATTCTGTGGCATGTGGAAAAATGGCCTGTAGTGAGCATTTTCTCATTTTCCCACAATATTTTCTGTTATGTATTAATCATTTCCAAAACATGTTTTAACAACCCTAAAGCAGGTTTTTGAAAAGACTTTTGAGAACATTTAGATACAGGAGAAAATGTCATTGTCTCCTTTTTCCACAATGAAACTGATTATAGCGATACATACACTTTTTTGCAACACAAACATTATAATAACATTTGTGTACATTAAGAACTTAATGTAATGTCCAAGTCAATATTTTACACGAGTTTAACTAACTTTTGCAAAGTTTACAGTTTTCTAAATATTCTGAGAATTTTTTGCAGCAATCTCTTTACTCTTTACCAAATGAGGTAATTTTGGTCTGCTGAAATTGAAAGAATTTGCAGACGACAAATTTAGAGTGGCCAAAAAGGTGGTAGGTATTTTTATCTGTAAGGGAAGAAAACACTGTGGAAAATGGAGAAAATGCTCGTTATGAGCATTTTCTCCTTTTCCACAGTGTTTTCAAATGCCATCAAACTCAGAGCCGTAACTAGAGGCGCTTGAGCGCCTGTATCGCTCCACAGGCCTGATATTTCTATAATGGCGAAAGGAAGTTTTTAACAATTATCATTCAATCCTGCATTTTAGCTCACTGAAGAAACAATTTGGTAGACAACCACCATAGGAACTTACCTGCAAAACAACAATGAAATCCAATGAATAGTTTTAGAGAAGAAATTTTTCATAGATTTTACTTTATACCATAAAAGGAAAATGAGTCTCCCATAAAAGCCATGTTTTTTGACAGATCTTTTTTTTTTTTTAAGGAATTCTGTAAACCTGTATCTAAGGAACATTCCTGCAAAATAATAATGCTATCCAAATAGCGGTTTGGGAGGAGAAGATTTTTAAAGGTTTTTTACTTTGGTTGCCATGGCAACCAGAATTCTTCATGGAACACAATTATTTGAAGGAATTTGAAAGAGGACCACCAATTCCTGTGAAATTTGGTAAAAATCCAGTCAATAGTTTCTGAGGAGAAGTTTTTTAAAGAAAAAAATTACGGACGCACGCACGGACGAACGGACGCACGCACGCACGACGGACACAACGCCATGACAATAGCTCGCTGGCCGAAGACAACCACCATAGGAACTTACCTGCAAAACAACAATGAAATCCAATGAATAGTTTTAGAGAAGAAATTTTTCAAAGATTTTACTTTATACCATAAAAGGAAAATGAGTCTCCCATAAAAGCCATGTTTTTTGACAGATCTTTTTTTTTTTAAGGAATTCTGTAAACCTGTATCTAAGGAACATTCCTGCAAAATAATAATGCTATCCAAATAGCGGTTTGGGAGGAGACGATTTTTAAAGGTTTTTTACTTTGGTTGCCATGGCAACCAGAATTCTTCATGGAACACAATTATTTGAAGGAATTTGAAAGAGGACCACCAAAGGAACATTCCTGTGAAATTTGGTAAAAATCCAGTCAATAGTTTCTGAGGAGAAGTTTTTTAAAGAAAAAGTTTACGGACGGACGGACGGACGGACGGACACACGACGGACACAACGCCATGACAATAGCTCTCTGGCCTTTGGCCAGTGGAGCTAAAAACCATGGTTTATCTGGGAAAGGCTTAAAAGCAGGCCTGATAATGAAAAAAATAAGCAAAATATTTTAAAACAAAAATGTTATAATTGATACTTGTTTTATAATTTGCATACATGAATAATTTCGACTAATTTCGAAGTCAATATATATCAGGCATGAGTTTTACCTATGTTACGCAAAGTTTACCTTTCTAAATACTCTGAGAGTTTCTTTGCAACAAAGTCTTTCACCCCTTTGGTTAAATCACAGTATGAATTGAGCTGTTCTTCTGTTGACACATCTTTTTGTTTATCTGGCCTGAGAAAATAAGACAGTACATGTTTCAGAAATACCAAGCCTATTTTTTCATCAACAGCCTGTCTCTACTCTTAGCTAGGTAGCAAAATTTATTTCTTTTTTGAAAGAATAAAGCATTTCCACACAACAAAAATATTGGGAATGTCTTTGAAAGGGAAGAGGGCATTGTAGAAAAGAAAGGAAAAACTGGTAACCACCATTTCTCCTTTTTCCACAATGTTTTCATAAGTCTTTTTTCATCAGAGTTGTTTTAACATACAGGGTGTTTCATAATATGTGTCCTTATTCTAAACATGAATATTCTCTACACATGTAAGTTTAAAATAAATGGAAAGCCACCACCTTTTTGCAGACATAATAAAATTTCATTTGATATATAATACACAGACATTACCTAAACATTCTTTGATACACTACACTATTTCTTACAAGTCCATTTCACAACAAGCGTCCTGCATAACGTCAGTTCTGGGACTTTAAAGAACGTCAACTCTTTGTTTAAAGATTATCCTAGAAGCGTACAGGTTTACAAGCAGCAAAATGAGTTTAGAGCAACAGAGAAATCGGGCTTTCATATTGAAAAACTGTTACACCATGAGGCAATTACCTCATGGTTTGTTTTCAGTGCAGATGGTATATTGGTTTCCATGTTTTTCGCAGATGGCAAGGACAATGTCGACACAGTAAATAAGGAGGGCTATCTGATTATTCTGAGGAAGAATTTCATTCTGATGCCAAAAGAAAAATGTATTAACATTGAAGACACGGGTACTAGTACATGCATTTGATTTTAGCAAGGAGGAGCCACTCAACACATGACTGGAAGCATAATTAAATGACTTTCAAAAGAATCCAGGCAAAAGTTAATTTCTTCCAAGAATGGTTACACACTCTAACCCTCCAGATTTTTACTTGTAAGGTGCATTATAAAAGGTGTACAGCCCAATGTCAGGAGACACTTAGGTAGGACTTTAAAGCCGCAATCAAGAAAGAACTTTATGAAAATAGCGAAGCGGGGGGGGGTTTTTTTTTTTTTTTTAGAAGAATTGTAATGAAAAACTCACAATAAACTCGACGTCAGAATTGCTCAGAGTAGACGTCGTTGTTGGAAAATGGACTTGTCGGAAAAAGTGTAGTGTAATAACTATTTTAAGAGTAATGTCTATGTGCTACATATCAAATGAAATTGTATTATGTTTGCAAAAAAGTTGGCAGCTTTCAATTCAGTTTAAATTGAAATTAGTAGAAAATATTGACTCTTAGAATAAAGACAGATAATATGAAACACCCTGTATATATCTTGGTAAAGGGGAAAATTAAATTTTCTTACTGGAGAAAGGATGAAAAAGTATGAGAATAAGAACCAAAACAAAAGACCCAGTATTAATTCTTACAGATTTAGAAATTAAGTTGATTTTGCAGATACTGTGGATCATCAATGACCATTACAGAATGTGTAAAACATGATAAGCCATCACAGAATGTGCATTATGTGCTTTGCCATTACATTATGTGCAGAGCACAATCAGTCATCACGAACAAGAGGGCCCTGGATCGCTCACCTGAATTTTTGAGAGGACCATAGCCATTTTTTTTTTTGAAGTATTGAAATTTTGGAAACAAAATCATTATTTTGCCAAGCAATTTTGAAAAGGTCACCTGTAAAAATCATTTCAAAATCTGTCACCACCCCTACAATCATCACCATAGCCATGTTTTTGACGAATCAGAATTCTGCAAATAAATTTTGGTATAGGTCACCCAAGGACCATTTCTTGAACAAGAGCAGATGCCCGATAGTGGCTGAAAATATTAAGTCGAACAAGAGCACCGCATGTGGGTGCCAACGACTGGCTGTTGGGTGCTGGATAGTAAGTTAAAATTTTAAGTCGAAAAAGGAGCATAATTTGGACAAAATGATTTCAGAGTTATCTGCCCTTGTTGGGTTGCTCTTTTACTAGTGAACAATTATTCCAAGTTTCAAGTACATGTGTTGAGTGGAAGCTGAGATATAACAAAATGTCAAAGTTTTTGCACAATGACAACAACAACAACGCAGATGACAACAACAGGGCTATGACAATACCTCAATATTTTCTTCGAAAACAGCCAAGCTAAAAAAAGGGGCATAATATAACGATAATTTCTGTGAAATTATTTCAAAATCTGACCAGTGGTTTCAGACAAGAAGAATTTTTAAGAATTTCTACATGGACATATAGTGCAAATAGCCCCCCACCACCACAGCCATGTTTCTTGACGGATCAAAATTTCGCAAACAAGTTTTCAAAAGGGGCACCAAAGGAACATTTCTGTGAAATAATTTCAAAATCTGACGAGTGGTTTAAGAGAAGAGGAATTTCAAAGAATTTCTTTAGGTCCATACAGTTCAAAGAGCCCCCCCCCCCTCCCCAACGGCCATATTTTTCAACGGATAAAAATTTCGCAAACAAGTTTTGAAAAGGGTCACCCAAGGAACATTTCTGTGAAATTATTTCAAAATCTGACAAGCAGTTTCAGAGGAGAAGATTTTTTAAAGAATTTCTTAGAAAATTCCATTTGGTTGCCATGGCAACCAGAGTTTTTGATGGAATCAAATTCTGTGAACAAATCTTAAAGAGAACCTCCCAAGGAACATTCCAGCCAAGTTTGGTCCAAATTGGCCCAATGGTTTAGGAGGAGAAGATGTTTAAAGAATTGTTGAAATCGCACGACGCAAAGAGCCCCCCACCACCACCACGGCCATGTTTTTCGAAGGATCAAAATTTTGCAACCAATTTTTGAAAAGGGTCACCCAAGGAACATTTCTGTGAAGTTATTTCAAAATCTGACAAGCGGTTTCTTCAGAGAAGATTTTTAAATAATTTCTTAGAAAACTCCATTTGGTTGCCATGGCAACCATAGTTTTTGATGGAATCAAATTCTGTGAACAATTTTTAAAGAGGACCTCCCAAGGAACATTCCAGCCAAGTTTGGTCCAAATTGGCCGAGCAGTTTAGGAGGAGAAGATGTTTAAAGAATTGTTGACGCCGCAAGACGGACGATGCACGACAGATACAACGTGATCCTAAAAGCTCCCCTTGAGCATGTTGTGCTCAGGTAAGCTAAAAATGCAGATCAAGATTAGCCACCACAGAATGTGTAGATCATAAGTCATCACAGAATATATAGAACAAATTGAGCCTTCAAAAAATGTAAAGCTTGCAAAAAGTCATCACAGAATGACTTTTGTATAGATCATAATTTGCCATACAGAATGTGTAGGTCACATAAAGACATAACATTATGTCTAGAGCACAATTATCTTTGTTGATCAAGATTAGCTATCACAGAATGTGTAGATCAAGATTAGCCATCACAGCATGAGCAGATCATGATAAGCCATTTCACTATGAGTAGGTCACAATTAGTTATACAATCTTTGTAGATCAAGATAAGCCATTACAGAAAGTGCAGAAAATGTTAGCCCTCACAGAATGTGTAGACCATGATCCAATGTAAGCTATCACAGTATTTGTAGATCACGATTAGCTATCATAGAATGTGTAGATCATGATTAGTCATAAAAGATTGTGTGAAGTATTGTGAGCAAACACAGAAAAGGTAGATCATCACAATAACCAATTTCACAATCTTAAGGTCAAGATAAGCCACCATGGAATGTGTTGATTAGCCATGTAGACAACAATGAGCCACCACACAATGTGTAGATTTTAATCAGCCATCTCAAATTGTGTAGATGATAAGCTATTACAGAATGTGTAGATCACAGTTTGCCACCACAGAACATGTATATCACAATTACCCATCCCTAAATGTGTAGATCAAGTCATCACCAAAAGAGTAGATCATGATAAGCTATCATAGAATGTGTAGATCACAACTGGCTATCTCAGAGCTACTACAGAATGTGTAGATCTTCATCAGCCATCTCAAGTTGTGTAGATCACAATAGCAATCACAGAAAGCGTAGATCACGATTGGCCACCACAGAACATGTATGTCACAATTAGCCATCTCAGAATGTATAGATCAAGTCACCACCAAATGAGTAGATTACAATAAGTCATCATAGAATGTGCAGATCTCAATTTGCTATCAAGGAATGTGTAGATCATGACTTGCCCTCTCAGAATATTTAGATCATGATTAGTCATCACTGAATGTTTAGATCATGATTTGTTACAACAGAATGGAGACTATGCTCAGCCTTTTGAGAATGTATATCACTTTTTGTCTTCAAAATATGTGAAGATCATTTTTAGCCCTCATGGAATGTGTGGATCATGATTATCTTCTTCAAAATTTTTAGATATGTAGATCAGAATTTGCCATTTCACAGAATGTGTAGATAATGATAAGCCCTCAGAGAATGTGTAGATCATGTTAAGCTTAAAACTTCATGAGTATCATGATAAGCTAATAGAGAATGTGTAGATCATGATTTACTATTTCAAAATATATAAATCATAACTAGCCATTTTTGAATGTGTAATGTTTAGGCATCAAAGAATATGTAGATCATGATTAATCCAACATAGCATGTGTAGATCATGATAAGCATCGTAGTATGTGAGGATGGTGATAAGCTTTAGAGAATTTGTAGATCCTAATATGCCATCACAGAATGTATAGATCATGTTTAGTTATTCTGGAATGTGTAAGTCATGATCAAGCATCACAAATTAAGAATATCCTGATAAGCCATTTGAAAATATGTAGATCCTTAATAGTCATTTCATGATAAGCCATTAGAGAAAGTGTAGATCACATTTAGCCATTTCAAAATGAGTAGATCATGATAAGCCATTACAAAATGTGTACATCATGATAAGGAATCACAAGAAAGTGCAGATCACAATTAACCATTTTAGAATGTGTAGATCATGATTAGCCATCAAAAAATGTGTAGATCTAGATTAGACATCAAAGAATGTGAACACCAAAATTTGTCTTCATTGTATGTGTAGATCATGATAGAATGTAGATTATTAAGAAAGCAATCACAGAATATAAAGATAAAAAAAAGCCTTTCACAGAAGAATGAGCAGATCATGATTAGTCATTAAAAAGATAATGATGAGCCATAAAAAATGTGTAGGTCATGACTAGGCATCAAAGAATGTGTAGATCATGATTAGCCATCATAGGATGTGAAGACCATGATTACCCATAACAAAGTGTAGATCATGTCTAGCCATCACAGAATGTGAAGATCATGATTAGCCATCAAAGAATGTGTAGATCATGACTAGCCATCAAAGAATGTGTAGATCACAATGATCTATCATCGAATATGTAGATCATTAAAAGCCATCTCAAAATATGTACATCGTAATAATCTATCATGAAATGTGAAGATCATGATAAGCCATCACAGAATGAGAAGACCATAATTAGTCATCACAGAATGTGTAGATCAAGATAAACCATCACAGAATGTGTAGATCATGATTTAGCCATCACAGAATGTGTAGATCATGATTAGCTATTAAAAAGATTATGATTAGCCATAAAAAAAGTGTAGATCATGACTAGCCATAATTAGAAATAGCCTTTATAGAATGTGTAGATAATGATAACCTGTCACAGAAAATGTAGATCATGATAAGCCTTTTCAGATTATTATGAGATAATGATAGAATATGTAGATTATGAGAAATCATTACAGAATGTGTAGATAGAAACAAAAAATCACACAGTTCACAATTTGCCATAACAGAATGTAAAGATCATGATTAGTCAATCACAGAATGTGTAGATCATGATTAGCCAATACCGAATGTGTAGATCATGATTAGTCAATCAAAGAAAGTGTAAATCAAGATAATTACATGTATGTTACCATGTGTAGATCACAGTTTGCCATTACAGAATGTATGGATTTTGACGAGCCATAGCAAAATGTGTAGCTAATAATTACAGAATGTGTAGATCATGATTAGGCAGCAAAATTTTTGTAGATCATTATAGAATGATCTCAGAATTTGTAGTAAGGTCTTCAAACTTTAGGTTTCAGGTTTCACCCTTTACCATACAATCCCTGGTTTTAATGACCCTGGGGAAGAAGTCTTTTAAAAAAACATTGTGGGAAAAGGAGAAAATTCTGGTAACCAGCATTTTCTCCTTTTCCCACAATGTTTTCAAACCTACCAAAGATAAGTTCCATCATTTGAGCAACGTTAAAATTGCCATCTGCAAATGCTTTCAATTTGGACCAGTATAGGATTTTGTTGTTTGGTAAAGAGTTAAGGTACCCAATTTGACATGTTATGGAACATACTGGCAAAAGTAAACAGGAAATTGCAATATATTGGTCAATATTCATTGCATTCATCACACATTAAAAGAATAAAAACTTTTCTATATCAAATTGTTATGAACACATTTCATTACAAAGTTCACCTTTGCTGCAAGGGTAAATCAAGATCAGACTGCAAAGAAATGGGCAGTCTGGTCCCTGATCTAGTCTGTTTTCTTTGCTAAGACATCCAGGGCTAAAGCAACCTTAAAATTACAGTTATTTGGGTCTGCCTGTAAGCTGTACATTATTCTTTATGCAATTTCAGTTTCTGATGGTGTAGATCAGCATTAGACTGCGCAGAACATGCAGCCTTATCTTTGACAAACATTTAGATATTTTCTGCAAAATTCTGAAACAAAAAGCCCTTAAAATTCTGATGCTTGGCGTTATTTTTACAAATGATTATACCACCCTATTTCAACTAAATGATAAATACAAGACTTTTGGACTTCAAAGTATCTGCAGATGACAAATGATATGCAGCTCAAGTACTGGTATGGGTTTCTTAAAGGGTAGAAAACATTGTGTGAAAAAGAAGAAAATGCTGGTTACTAGCATTTTCTCCTTTTCCCACAATGGTTTCAAGTTGTCTTCTGCAGTGTAGTTATAGATTGTTTGGTTATTTAAAAGTATGAATTGTTTGGTTATTTGATAATCAAACTGTAAATCCTTCACCAAACAATCCTGAGGAAGAATGCTACTGAAAAAAATGGGTGTAAAAGAGAAAATGGTGGTAGCAAGCATCTCTTTTTTCCCACACAGTTTTCTACCCTTTCAGTGACAAATCCCACATTCAGTTGGTTGTCAGTGTATGTTGGGAATATGGACCAGTCTAAAGTTTTACATATGATAATGAATTACGAAAATACCCATCAGTACCAAGTTATTACCTCAGTGATGGTAAGGACTTCAACTGTTTATTCTCATCATGTTTTTTCTCCCTTGCTTCTGGGTCTGTTGGAAGGAAAACATATTTTTCAATGTTTGGATACAATACTTAACTCTTTACTGAACAACAGAATTTCAGATTCCACTAAACTGGAAGCATTTCATATTTCAGATATGGCTAAAATTTTGGATTTGTCCTTGAAAGAAACATTGTGAGAAAAGGAGAAAATGCTGGTTACCAGCATTTTCTCCTTATCCCATAATAATGTTTCCAAAGCAAAAAATCCCTTGGGTCATTAAAACTTTGGATTGTGTGGTAAAGAATTTACCCATAACATTCCAAAACAAAGTTCAGAGGCAAGAAGTTTTCAGAGGCAAGCATCTTAAATGGGACTTATCTGTGGAAGGATAGAAAACATTGTGGGAGGTTGGGGAAAATGCTGAGGTTTGTTCAGTAAAGTTTTAAAATAAAGACATCCTCTCAGATGGTGATATAAAGTAGCAGTGACTAACAGTGACATCGAGCATTCCAAATAGCCCAGTGGTCAGAGCACTCATCCTGTACACAAGGGTCCCCAAGTACGGGTTTGAATCCTGTACCAACCATACCTTCTCTGTTGCAAAATGTGACGATGGCTTCAGGAGTGATTTTATCTAGAGACCAGCAGTCTAAAGAACCAACAGAAGGAAGGTTCCAGAAAATTTAAGAGGGAAGGAGTATAAAGATATGAGTGGTCCAAGAAAGTCAGTGGTTAGAGTAGTCTGCTTGCAACAGGCAGTGCCCATTCTGGATTAAGAGTTCCACACTGATCAAACTTTTTGCCTTTAAGTCTTTAGATATACCAAAGAAAGCCTGAGTTTGAACAACCCTGAAAGAGATGGCTTTTAAAAACATTGTGTAAAATGGAGAAAATGACAGTAACCAACATTTTCTCATTTTCCCACAATTTTTTCTACTCGAAGCAAGATTGTATTTCAACAACATTCAACCTGTTGTCTGCAAATGCTTTAAATTTAGTCTAGTTTAAAGGTTCATCATTTGATAAAAGGTTAAGAAATTACTACACGTAATGTTATTCATGTCTGCTGTGTCTCTTTTGCTAGTCCTTGATACAACAGTAAAGGTTAGATTATAGATCAGGTCCAACCTATATGTGTTTCTTGTTACACAAGCAGATAAACTCTTTTAACCCTTTACCCGCAATCCCCAGTTTTACAAACCCCGAGAGAGAAATCTTTTGCAAAACATGGTGGGAAAAGGAAAAAATGCTGGTAAACAGCATTTTTTCTGACTTCCACAATATTTTCTACCTTTCCAAAGATTGATCAAGTCATTTTAATAAAATGTAACTGATTGTCTACAAATGCTTTCAATTTAAACAAGTCTACAATATTGTCTGGTGGAGAGTTTGATCAAATTCTAATCTTCCAACAATATCCAACCCATTTAAAGATATGCTGCTCAATTTCAACCGCAATAATTTTTGTTTTCAGTGCAAAACTCTACTGGCTAGCCAGTACTTTATTATTTTGACAGCAACTTGAGCAAGAGTTTACATGAACTGAGCGCGAAAACCCATTAAAATACCTTTCATTAGGCACTCTTGGTAGATGACATTACTCACCACAGGAGATTCATACTTACCTGTCTTGGCCGTATTATCGACAACACTTTCTCGAAACATGGCCATTCTTTCTTCATCTTCGCTCGACGTGCCTGTGTCGTTCTGCGACATATTTCTCTTCAAAATCAAAAATCCACTACAGTGATCTCCCTTGCTTTCAAAGATCAAAGCACTGTGACGATTAAGTTCGTTGTGCTACCTTATTTTTTTTGAATCACCAGTCCAGATTGAAAACCTTTACAAAGTTCTATAGATAGATTCTGGTTCAAATTATTAAACTGGTCATTGAACAGACTAATAATGTTGTGCGAAAACTCTCCTTCCTTGAGAGTGGGAATTGAGGAGGTGGCAAAGGTGGTATCGTAAGAACACGGGAGCGTTTGGTGCAGAGGGTTAATCAAAGCGCTGAAAGCACGGCATTGTACATAGCTTCATTAAGTAAGGCGCGAGCAGGAACAGGAGCATGGTAATTGCATGGATATTAATGTTCAGCTCTGGTTGTTTAGATGTTGTTTAGATGTATTATCTAAAATTCAGTTAGCGACAACAGACTTTCTGTATGTTCTGTAGGCTATACGTAGATCTAGGGTTCTTTTTTACCCTTGCTAAGGCTGCGGCATATACACATTTCTGCCTGTTTCTGACCTGGGCTATTTACATTCCGTTGATAAAAAAACTTTGCTTTTTAACTGACTGTTGGAAAGTCTTTTGTTTCATCTACATGTATATATACTACTAACACTTTGATAGGGATCGTTAAGATATTTCAATTCGGGTATATGTTACAAAATCACAGAAAAGTATTTGTTTCCTCAGATGGATTATTTCATCAACATGGTAATGTTCCATATTGAACAACCACACCTGATGCTTGCCACACATACATAACGGCTGAATCTAAGATGGTGATCCCTGGCAAATTTTAAATAGTATAGTTTTGTCGAAAATGATTAGCTACGTATTTAACCTTTATCCTGGCCAGTTCGTTACGATTATTGACATAGAGTGGAGATTATTGACATAGAGTGGAGATTATTGACATAGAGTGGAGATTATTGACATAGAGTGGAGATTATTGACATAGAGTGGAGATTATTAGACCTAAACTACTGACGGAGCAGTGAAGAATGTAGAGCAAGATCAGGCTGCACATATGTGCAGCCTGATCTTGCTTTACTTTCTTCGAAAAAATACACTTATGGTCTCGAACAGCAGGATAAGAGTTAACCCACTTTTCCTTGATCAGAAGATGTGTTTTGTTCGCATGTTACGCCTTTTAGTTACCCCTATCATGTCTTTCTGTAAAAGTTGAATGAGCCTTATCACTCGGAATCTGGCAAAAATACTTTTCTTTTCATCTATTTCAAGAAAAAAGAGTACTGTTTCAAAGTTTTTTTTTCTTGAAATAATGAACAAGAAATAAGAAGATAGATTGTGTAAATTTGCCCGCAAATAGGTAGGGGCCCTTAAAACAAACATGTCTACAATTTAGCCCAATTACAAATTTCTATTCTTTCATTTTTTATCAGTATCAAAAAGTAGGTCAAAAGCCAGCACATTCAGGTACGCCGAAAAATAATACAGGGTTAAAACACGGAAAATAAGTCCATTACATTCGTACATACACGTCTCTTTAATCATCATGATTTAACAGTTAATGACAATGAACAACACAAAAAGCATACATAAAAACGATTAGAAATCTCAAAATTAACAAGAACTGTGGTAGACCTACGAATTTCCCCACCGCACACCTTGTCACTGGGTCAGGTGAAAAATACAAAGGGCCATAACTCGTGTAGTAGTAGACATTTCATAATGAAAATTGCGGATGAACAAGTTCCTGTAGTGGGAAGATTCCCATAAAAAACCTAGCCACATTGGTAGAAAATTGCGAGAACAAGAAGACACGAGATTATGTTCACCTTAGGCTGAGCACTAGGCGCGACTCAAGGACCTTTTGCCGACAGTGTAGATCAAAGATCAGACTGCACACAGAATGTGCAGTTTGATCTTGAATCTACCCTGTCCAATAAGGAAATATCTTTCCCCCCCCCCAAAAAAAAAAGCACCCTTTAAACAGCAAAATTTGGGTTTTTACTATCGGTTTGAAAGTTTTATTTCACTTAGCAGGATAAGGGTTGAGACTAACAACCTGTTTAAATGACAGATGCAATGACTATCATAAATCCTCGAAAAGAAACTGGCCAAGATGGGGATTCGAACCAGCGTCTCCCCTGGCCTAACAATGTAAGGAGTAAAAGAGAGATCGGCCTTAGAATGCCAACAATTTCAACCACTTTAGAGGACAGTTCAAAGCCAGGTCACTTTACGTTAGATACGCCGTTAGTCTTTACGAGAGGGCAAGATTGTAGGCATCCAATTTAAAAGTATTCGCAGGCGATGAATCAATTGTGGCCAAAATGGTGCATTTGTCTTTTAAACGGTAGAAGATTTGTAGAAAAAGGAGAAAACATTGGTAATCAGTATATTCCCCTTTTCCCACAGTGTGGTCAGAGGCCCTTTATCTCAGGGTTGTTAAAATACGGGATTGTGAGATAAAGGGTTAACCCTCCAAATGCTGAATTAATAAAATAGTCATAAATAGTTCAGATACTGCAATTTCATTGCCGTTTTTTTTTCCATAAAT
Organism: Hippopus hippopus; assembly: GCA_946811185.2. NCBI lineage: Eukaryota > Metazoa > Mollusca > Bivalvia > Cardiida > Cardiidae > Hippopus > Hippopus hippopus. Next base: position 4,707,201 of record OX328109.1, read on the forward strand.
AAATTACAAAACAAGAAATAGGGTAGATTTAAGATGCAACGTTCTGTGCGGTCAGATCTTGATCTAGACGATCTACAGTCTAAGCATTAAGGGCTATCTTTTCAGTTAAATATGAAAGCCTTCGTATGGTGAAATTGTTATAACAAACCGAAATACTGCGATTTCATTGATGTGTCTGTCGGCCAGAACTAAGTCATAATTGGCCTGCAACACGCGAAAAGGGGCATTCTGACATTTGCGTAAAGTATCGTCTCGGATCAGCCTGCGCACTCCGCGCAGGCTAATCCGAAACGACACTTTCCGTTTTTATGTAATTTTTTGTTTTGCGCAAGTGTACTGTAGCACAAAATCTGATGTATTCGTAAAATGCCGTCTCGGATTAGCCTGCGCGGACTGCGCAGGCTGATCCGAAACGACGCTTTACGCAAATGTCCGAATACTCCTTTTCGCGTGTTGCAAGCTATATAATAAGGCACACTGACGATCAAAGATCCGACTGCACAGATCCTTGTCTTACACGGTCTTCATTTATATAAGCAAATAGAACAACATTTTGATTTATGCCCATAATTTCAGGATGAAATTGTAAAAGAATGTGATGAAAAAGTGTTTTGTGTGTTTTGACTGTGCACGACGCCATCTTCCAAACTATTATGTCTCTTTCTTGAATACTCTGACACATTTGACATCTCCGACCCACATTGTCTGCAATAGAGAGAGTGAAAAAAAGTATCACATAGTTGTTTGATTAAATTGCGTTTTACGCCGCTTTCAACACTGATGTAATCATGTCGCGGTGACAACTGGCTTATGTGTGTCCCGAGGCTGTATTCACCAACCATTCTTAAAAAAATCCTTAGTCTTATTCTCTAGATTTTCTACATATGAAAGTAACACAACTTCTGATTGGCTAAACGATTTGGTTTAGCCAATCAGAGGTTGTGTTACTTTCTAAATCTAGAATTAGACTAAAGCTATTCTTAAAGGCTTGGTCAGACCGGCTAACGGATATGTAACGGGGGGGAAACGGACAAAAACATGCAGAATTTGGTTATCCGGTGACAAAATTCATCTCCTCTGCTGCTCGAGGCTCACGCGATCGGTGTGTGGAGCGAGGAAGCCACACAATGACCGCACGAGTACCGCATATGTAACGGAAAAAAACGCACGTTTAAAGGATATGTACAGGATGATAAATGGTCTATTAACGGATATCACCGTACGAGTAAGGGACTTGTACCGGATAAAACGGAAGTGCAACGCATGAGAACCGGACAAAACGTACGATGAACGGAAATGTACCGAACACCAACGTACGAGGAACGTACTGGTCACGTGACATGCCGAGGGTATAAATTGTCAGATGCATCCAAAGTCTATCATTTGCATGTCTCTGTCCGTTTTGTCCGGTGGAAAGTTTTGAACATGCTCAAAACTTCCCGTCGGACGGAACGGACATCGCCGGACATCGCCGGACAAGTAGCGGATTCACCGGATAAGAAACGGACATAAAACGGATACGAACGGACACGAACGGATAAAATGATTTTTTATCCGTTACTCGTCCGTTAGCTCGGTGTGACCAAGGCTTAAGAATTGTTGGTGAAGACGGACGTTGGGTTGCATCAGGACAAGACCAGGTTCCGTATTCACCAACTACTCTTAAGAATATTCTTAGTTTTATTCTAGATTCAGAAAGTAACACATCTTCTGATTCGCTAAACTATTCGTTTTCGTCGATCAGAAGTTGTGTTACTTTCAAATTTAAAAATTCTTGAAAATAGGACTAAGAATGTTCTTAACAATACTTGGCTTTGAAGTGCCTTGTCTATGGACACACCCGCAAAGAACGCAGCGCCTCAAATGAGAATCGAACCCAGGACCTATAGGTTGCGTTTTACGCCATCATCAATGAGCCACGCAGGAATCCCATGGTACATTTGAGCCAAGCTGTAATGCATTATGCCAAGTCATCACATAATTATGGATCCATAAAACCCATTTTGTCTAACACAGACTAAACCATGAGGCAGAATGGTTCTTGGACATGCAGAAAAATTACGAAAAGCAAATCGTTTCGATCCATGTTAGCCTGCGAGGACTGCGCAGGCTGATATGGATTAATACATTTGAGCCATGCTCTGTGAAAAGGGGGCTTAATGCATCTGCGAAAAGTATCGACCCAGGTCAGCCTGCGCAGTCCGCGCAGGCTGACCTGGGCCGAAACCTTTCGCTGTTGGTCAATTTTCTGTCTGTCAAAGGACCAGTCTACCTCATTATTTAGTCGGTTGTTTGAAGAAGTTTCTATTATGGATCCACAATTATGTGATAACTTGCCTGGTATCATGTATCACAGAGATGCATTAGATTAGATTAAACATATTTATTTTACATCGATTGAGAAACAAGTTCTTACAGCTTATACTAATCTCTCTCGATTCTGCTTCCTGGGAACTACACCAGTACTCGCGCCGAATGTGTGAGCCAATGAAAAGTCCAAAAGTTGACACCCGCTCGAACCCGGGTATCGAACTCGGGACGTTTTGGTTGCGAGGCCGACGCTCTACCTCACAACCACGGACACCAGAGATGCAATAAGCCCCCTTATGTCAGAGCATGGCTCATTTTTCAGTTGCATAACATTCCTTTTCATTTCACAGAGCATAACAAATAAAAACATGAAAAAAAAAAAAACTTTGATGATTCCATGCACATTGGCGAGGGAAAGTTGGAAAGAAAAGAAGGATTATTTCTTCCAAACGTTAAAAGAGACATCTTTACAGCCAGAGAGTAAACAAACGCTGTTAAAACTTGACGGTGCTATAATCTGGTCAGCTGTGTAAACGTAGATAAAAAACCAGTATAAGGTGTATGGGGTAAAGAAACTGTGAGGATTTGTCTTCGATTTAAACCGGAAACTGTGGTTGTTATGTCTATGGCTAGCCGCAAAAGAATAAAATGCATTTTCTATCTGCTGTAATCTGTGCAACCTTACAACATCAGGGGCAATATTTGGCATGAAGATACAAGAGTGATTATAGTTTCATAAAATAAAGAAGAAAAAAAAACGGTTTAAAAACTGGATGAAAACGAGTAAAGATGTATGTTTAATGAATGTGAGGATTGATTGATTGATTGATTTGTAGGTCGTTCGACCGACACATGTATGAGTGGGCTTTACCAGTAGCTATCTAGTGGCCTCTGGTGACATTTTTGGCAAAGATGTCTTTTATTTTGGCATTGTGTACGCAACTACGTTTTTGCGCACAGACGGCTACGCCCTTGACATTATTTTCTACTTTTTCAAAGACAAGACACAATCTTGACACATAATTATCTAATTTTTGTCTGAAAATGCTTTCGGTATGAAAGAGTCTAGAATATTGTTGCTTTGGTACAGGGTTAACCACAAACCACTTTCATCTCTCCTCTCTCCTCCACACACAATTAGACTTACCAAAATTATTGGTGCAATTGGTGCATAACCCGACCGCCTGCTGCCACCCTTTTTGCTTCCCCCCCCCCCCCTCCCTAGGCCGATGTACTAATAAAATAGTAGTCCGTATTCACCAACCATTTTTATTAAAACATTCGTAGACTTCTTTTCCAAGATGTTCCAACTTTTGAAAGTAACACAACTTCTGATTGGCTAAACCAAATGGTTTAGCCAATCAGAAGTTGTGCGACTTTCAAGCACAGAAAATTCTTGAGAACAAGTTGGTGAATGCGGGCCACATGCTATATATGATTATGTACTTTATTATAGTTTTTTTTTCAAATATCGAAAGTGCAATTACAGTGTACTTGCTGCCATTGAAGCACGTTATAATTGGATATTGGTCTTGTTACATCATCATGTACATGTATGTATATGTTTCTTTAACCCTTCACCAAACGACCCCGATTTTCCACGACCCAGAGAAAGTTTTTTTTTTTTCAACAGGATTAGACACATTACCAAACAACTAGTTTCTGAAACTGTGCAAACTGCGGAAAGTTACAGACTACAAATGAACTATGGCTAAAATGATGGGATTCGCCATTGAAAGAGCTGGACATTTTTGTGGTGACAAGCATTTTCAACTTAATCCACAAGATTTGTAAAAACCTTTTTCCCAGAGTCGTCGAAACCCAAAATTATTTAGTGAAGAGTTAAATTATTGTGCGAAGAGAAGCTATTGCTTGTTGAAAGCAACTGCTCCTTTTCTGACCATGTGTTAGAAGCTTTCGGCAGCTAGGGGAAAGAGCCGTATTTAGAACAGTAGTAGCTAGTAGGTCAGGGAGAAACTAATAGCTTTTCTTTTGAGGTGGTACACTATCGATATAATTATGTCCAAATAATTTGAGCTATGCTCTGTGAAAAGGGAGCTTAATGCATCTGCGAAAAGTATCGACTCAAATCAGCCTGCGCAGTCCGCGCAGAATGACCTGGGCCGAAACGTTTCGCTATTGGACAATTTTCCGTATTTCCAAGGACCAGTCTATCTCATGATTAATTCGGTTGTTAAAAAAGTGGCTATTACGGATCTATACTTGTGGGATGACTTGCTTAGTATAATGCATTACGGAGGTGCATTAAGCCCCCTTTAGCCAGAGCATGGCTCATTTATATAGTCTGTACAACCCTAATAACTGAGTATTGACGACATTGAGGGTGAAGGAATATGAAAACATTGTTTGGAAAGGAAAATATGCTGGTAACGAAAATTTTATCCTTTTCTCGCAGTGAACGTTTTCCACACTTTCTTTCTCAGACAAATTTTGTGTTTTGAGTAACATTTGATTGGTCGTCTGCAAGTGCTTTCAAATTTGGACAAGTCTTGCTGAGAATTTTGTTGTTTGGTAAAGAGAAGATATATTGTAGTCTGCTCATGATAATAATTAGATACTTTGGTATAGAATTCAAGTGGTGCAAGCCAATAATTATTATGATTTGGAGCCCAATAAATACCGCCTGTTTCTTCTTCTATCTCTCTTTACCCTTTACCATGTGATCCCGTGTTTAACCATAGGCCTCTGAAACTCTATTGGTCTATCAAGGGATAAGGAAATTTTCATTATCGGACACCGTTACTATAAATAGCACATTGGCGATTCCCTCTTTATCGTATATAGTAAGACTTACTATATACGATATAGAGGGTGTCGCCAATGTGCTACTTATAGAAACGGTATTTATGAAAATTTGAGTATATTCCGTAATATACAGGCGATGCACCAATGTGTTATAAGTGTTCGATGATCGGTCAAGGAAAATCTTAGTGTTCCGTGACAGACCAATAGAGTTTCAAATGCTTGTGTTCAAAACACCATTCGTTCAATCAATTAAATTGACGAGTACTTCTATAATAGTTCTGTTGTCCTACCTGCACAAGTTCCCCATTAACAAGCTCTCGATGAAACGTCTGTGGTTTGTGTTTGTCTGGATCTAGTGGTGTGGCTTCCGTTATCAGTTTGTTGTCTTCCCACTTAGACATACACTGAAATAGATTCAATCTTGAACTCTTTACAAAAAGACAAAACTATAGGCTTGTCAAAATTGAAAGTATTTGCAGACGACAAATCAAATATGGCTAATATGATGAGATTTGTCCCAAAAAGGGCAGAATACATCGTAGAAAATGGAGAAAATGCTGGTTACCAGCATTTTCTCCATTTCCTACAATATTTTCCAAAGCCTTCTTCTTATAGGTTGTTAAAACTCGTGATTGTGTGATAAAGGGTTAAATGTGACTCAAGTGATGGAAGCTGTCTTTGATAGGGTAGGAAACATTGTGGGGAAAAGGAGAAAACGGTGATTTCAAACAATGTTTTCAAAAGCCTTCCTCTACAGGGTCGTTAAAAGTCGGGATTGTGTGGTAAAGGGTTAAACCTTTACCCGGGTAGCTCAGTAGGTAACCTAAAACCAATGGGTTGGTGGTTCGAAACCCAAGCTCGTCTTTCTTTCTTCCGTGGATTGATCATAGTCATTTAGCTAAGATGCATTCCTCACTCCCCACTACCCGCTGATCCTGGTTTCAACAATGGTTCTGTTGGAAAGTTGCCAGTGAATCTGGAAGAATATAGTGCGACGTGCGTGTAAAAGAACTCTAGAAAAGTATGCATAGGTGTACTGGCCGCCGCGATATAACTCAGAAAATGTTGAAATCTGCGTTAGACACTATACAAACAAAGAAATGCTCACCCTTAACCAAACGAGTCAGTGCTTCTATTTTAAATCCAGAAGAATATGACATTTAGAAACATTTTAGGAAAAGCAGAAAACACTGATAACCAGAGTTTTCTTCTTTTCCAACAGTTTTGTCTATACCTTCAAAAATGAGAATTGTCTTTGAAAGGGTAGAAAACAATCGAACGAATAGACTTTGACTTTATACAACACAAATTGTTTACAGATACAACCAAGAACCAATAATTAGTGAGCACAGAACTGGCTCTTATCAAATTTTGAGTAGAATATGGAAGTTGCACTTATCAAATTTTAAGTAGTATATAATGTCGGGGCATACGGGTTTTCATGTCATTGCACGGTGCTTTTAGGTCGAACGTGCTGAGTTGGTACAGTAAACAACTTTTGAGACTGCGTATTACTGATTATTTTTAAAACTTGTATAACTATAGCTCAATTTTTTTTTGTAACAAGTGCATTTTCAGCAGTTATTTAGAGAGTAATTACAGCAAATTTATCCCCGGGATATATCGAGAACTGTGTTCCATATTTGTTTATCAGAGAGATAATTTGATAAAATTTATTCCAGGCAAATATCATACAGAACTTTTCAAAGCTTGATGTAATAAACGACTTATTAACTAATTACCAGCATTTTCTCTTTTCCCCACAATACTTTTGAAATCCTTCTCTGTCAGGGTCGTTAAAACTCGAAATTTAGCTTTGGGATAGGTAAAAAACAATGTGGGAAAAAGAGAAAATGCTGGTTACCAGCATTTTCTCCTTTTCCCACAATGTTTTCTTAAAAGCCTTCTCTATCAGGGTTGTTAAAACTCGGTATTGTGTGGTAAATGGTCGAATAATTACTGAACATTACATTAGGGCCATTCGTTGGGAAAACGGTTAAAATGCATTATACCACGTAAGTCATCATATAATCATGGTCCGTTTCCTAGAACAACCGACCGAATCATGAGGTAGAATGGTCCTTTGAGATGCAGAAAATTTATAAATAGCAAAAAGTTTCGAACCAGGTCAGCCTGCACGGACTTTTTTCAGATGCATTAACCACCTTTTCACAGAGAATGACCCATTGCGATGTGGGCTCTTTACTCTTTACAAATCTTCAAATTTTTAGACTGGTCCAAATTCAAAGTCTTTGCTTTCATAGATGTGTTAAGTGTAAAAGGAGAACCTCAAGGTGATGCGTAGCCTGTAAATATGTGTGCTTTTTAGAACGTGGAAACTGAATTGAAAAAAAAAAAAAGGTTTGTAACACGTTTGTAAATACATGAAAGGCTGTAAAAGGGAGTCAAACCAGACTTTCTTTTTTGAGGGGGGGAATATTTTGTTGGGAAAATCATAAGCATACATGTGATACATATATGTCTACTCTAAGCTGCTAGTAAAAATAATCAATCCCACGACCTTTATAACCAGAATCTTTGACTCTACCGAGTTATGGAGTCAACAGATTATTCACAGTGTTAAAAAATGCATTTTTTCATTTGTATGTTGATTACGGAAAAGAAAATTTATCGGTAAATAACGGTAATAATAATACTGTAATTTCTTCTGTTTTCTACACGGACTTCATCTTTGTTAATTTTAAGGCCATCTTTGAAAAATAGCAGTCTTTGTATATATTATCTGAAACCCATGCCGAACATATTAATCTGGTTTAATTCCCTTTTAAATGCTGCCAAGTGTTTCTTCTGTTCTTTATAAAAATCATTTGCTAACAAAATTAGGAAATAGGATAATTATATTTTGATTACAAAATTAATTACATCCCTTAAAAGTTTTAAACCACAGGTTTGTTTCAAATATGACTGATGTACCTGTTAAGTACAATTGCGTTGTGTGCCAAGAACAAATCAGAAACACACACAAAAAATACGTCTTGTTTTGAGCGTTATTCTTGCTGTAATAAATATTAATGTTCACATTGTATAAGTACACTTTTTCAAAGTATCTGAAAATAAGAAGCAATTATAAGTTGAATACCGTGGAAACTAATGCAAGAATTGTGATTTGAATATGCCACGTATATAACCATTTCATTTTATTCATATGTTATAATTTCTTTTCTTAGTTTTTTACAATGATAATAGTTCGTCGACAGAGCGATTCCTAGAGATGCTTCAATGTTTAAGGCAGGGTTTAAAATGCACCTGTAAAAGTACTCCTATAAAATTGTAACCAAACGCCCATTATTAGGTTCATAAACACGTCATTATGTTTGGATCCACCAGGTTTTCAGTGTTTAACATTGTTGGGTGTCTAGATTTTTATTAAAATCGCATACGGAAAGCAGATATTTTGCTTCTATTTACCACATATATTTATAAGCCATGATCTGGCAAAAGAGGGTTTCGCGCATCTCCGTAATGCATTATACCAAGCAAAACATCATATACTTAGGGATCCATAAAGTCCATTTATTCTGACAATTGACCGGATATTGAGGTATAATGGTCCTTGGACACGCAGAAAACTTACCAATAGCAAAAAGTTTCGACTCAGGTCAGCCTGCGCGGACTGCGCAGACTGACCTGAGTCGATACTTTTTGCAGATGCACTAAGCTCCCTTTTCATAGTGCATGGCCAATATGTTCTTTCATGTCTTTAATTCATCAACTCATTGCGGTCGACTTTCTGCGTCTTGCAGCCGACTACCTAGAACACTGTGGCAAAGAAAAAAATTAAGCCATGCTCTGTAAGAAGAGGGCTTAATGCATTTGAGAGAGAGAGAGAAAAAAAAAGTCAGCCGCGTAGTCTGCCCAGGCTGACCCATTAGTCAAATTTCTGCATGTCAAAGGATGTGTCTACCTCATTATTGAGTCGCTGTTAGACAAAATGGATTATATGGATACATAGTTATGTGACGACTTGCTAGGTTTAATAAATCACGATGGTGCATTAAACACCCTTTGCCAGAACAAGGCTTATATACAAAATAAAATTTAAAGAAATGAGCTAATGATCGTTTTCTCAAAATTTCCCATTTTGCAACAGCTTTTTCTGGTATGATGCATCACCGAGATTCATTAAACCCCCTTTTGCCAGAGTATGGCTAATATACAAAATAACATTTAAAGAAATAAGCAACTGGTAGTGACTTAAAATTTCTTATTTTTCAACAGCGTTTTCAAGCTAAAAGCTCTGCAACAAGACGTAAAATGCCCTCTACAGGCGATCGGGAATAAGATCTATATTTAGAAACTGTAGCAGCGACAAGTACAATGGAAGGCGTAGGCTGACGAAATCTCGTAAATTATCGCTCAAGAATGAAAAGTTCGATATTTGATAGTTGACATTTAAAGTAACCCCTGAAGGACTATATCGGGAAGAATGGTTTATTTGAGACTGGTCTAGCTCTTTACCAAAACGACAAAATTTTGGACATGTAAAAGTTGAAAGCATTTGCAGACGACAAATTATAGGTTACGAAAGTAGGCCTTGGTAGGGTAGCAACATTGTGGGAAAAGGAGAAAATGCTAGTTACCAGCATTTTCTCTTTTTCCAACAATGTTTTCAAAAGCCTTCTTCCCCAAGGTCGTTAAAAGTCGTGATTGTTTGGTAACGGTTTCACGCTTTTCATGCATGGACAGACAGTGCATTTGTTTCGCAATGTTTTCAATAGTGTTTTAGGTATATCACGGCGACCAGTAGTTTATTTTAAACATATTTATTTTACATCGATTGAGAGACAGCCACTTTTTTTAAACAACCGATTTAATCATGAGGTAGACTGGTCCTTTGACATACAGAAAATTGACTGATAGCGAAAAGTTCCGGCCTAGGTCAGCCTGCGCGGACTGCGCAGGCTGACCTAGACCGGAACTTTTCGCAGATGTATTAAGCCCCTATTTCACAGAGCATGGCTCATACTTATTTTACATAGATCGAGAAACAAGTTCTTACAACTTATACTAATCTCTCTCGATTCTGCTTCCTGGGAACTACACCAGAACTCGCGCCGAATGTGTGGGCCAATGAAAAATCCCAAAGTTGACACCGGTTCCCGGGTTTCGAACTCGGGACCTTATGGTTACGAGGCCGACGCTCTACCTCACAACCACGGACACCACACACAGCAGCCAGTACACCTGTCTACACATGCCTATGTGTATGGAGGATACATTTAGAAAAAATTAGACTTTCATCACACCAGTTAAGAATAAAAGCGGAAAGATATGGCAATAAAAGAGTGGGAAAATATTACGTATGTGCACATGTTGTGACAAAAATGAAATTGAGGATGAATATCATTTTTATTAGTATGTCCGGCTTAGGTAGACTAAAGAACTGATTACATTAAAACGTACTTTTACAAATGTCCAAACATGCAAAAGTTTGTGAAATTGTTAAACGTTAAAAAAAGGAGCAGTCCTCTGAATTTAGCTAAGTTTATTAAGCAAAGCTTTTCTCGAAGATCGGAAATTATTAAACAATAACTTATTAAAAAAAAAAAAAAAAAATCAGCCAACTAGTCTAGTGTGAGACAGATTCTTCATTGTCTAATTACGAGCGTCTCTTCTTTTTTTAATGTGATTTATTATTATTATTATTATTATTATTATTATTATCTACATAAACGTACATGTAGATCTGTTGGTTTACATTATAACATTTTTAATTATGGTCGGTTTTTTCAGATAATAATGATCTCTGTATTGCTATTCAATTGTATGTTTCTGTTTTATTATTTCATTATAATTATATGACGAAAAACTGTAGAGTTTAAGCCAGTGAATAATCGCATATATGTGTTTCTAGAGTTTCTTCATTTAGCAATTCATACAACACTCTCGCCAAGCCACCGGTTGCTTCTCTGCTAAAACTTTTACCACAAAATCCCTAGTTTAAACGACCCTGGGCAAAAAGCCTCCTGACCATTTTTGGAAAGGGAGAAAATGTTGGTTATGTGGGAAAATTTTTAAACGTGATCTCGTATTAATTTCGTAAAAAGCCTAGAGTGATGATTTTATAAATAAGTAGGTCCATATGCATTATCTCCTAGTGATCGTTAACTCTTTACCAAACTTAAAATTTCGGACTCGACCAAATTGAAAGCATTTGCAGACCAAAATAAAATGTAGCTCAAATGACGATTTCACTTTTTTGATAGGGTAGAACACATTGTCAGAAAATGAGAAAATGCTGATTACCAGCATTTTCTACTATTCCCATAATGTCTTCAAAAGTCTTCACTATTAGGGTCGTTCAACTCGGCATCGTGTGGTAAACGGTTAAACAAGAGAATTCAAATTATAAATCATATCCTTTTTTTTTAAAAAAGTCTTGTGCATGGGGCCATATGCCTCAGCAGATCTATATCTAAAAACAAAAAAAGTCTATTCTGAAACCAAGATGGCTACAGCTGGACATTTTTATTGAATTGTTCTGTAATGCAATTGATAAATTAATATCCTTTGGATAAAAAATCTCTTTCTAGGAAAAAACAAGGTTAGAAAGGGCTGTTGTCCAGAGAGTAAAATGATTTTTATAGAACTTTATTGAGAAAATATAAAGAGTCGTCTGTACTTATGAAGCACTTGTCCAAGAAAGTTAATGTCTTGTACGTAGCACCATTTTGTTGTCTCTTGTTAATAAAGAAAGAATAAAACATGTTCTTAAAGTAAAAAATCTCACAGGGCAATGCGTAGCATTAACTGTTAGTTAACAAAACTGTCCAAAGTTCATCCCTGATTTTCAAAATTTGAAAGTACTTTCAAATTTATCATTTATATAACCCAGATGAGCGGGCCAGTGTCGTGATAGTACCCTTGTGTATATATCTTCAATTTCATCCAAATTTCAAAAGCAGAAGCATTTAACTGCTGGTCCATACATTTGTCCAAAGGCTGCCGCCGAGTCTCTGTAGGACAGTCGGTAGCGTAGACGACTTGAGAACATGGGGTCGCTGGTTCGAATCCCCAGTGCCGCCAATTTCTTTAAGAGAATTTATGATAGTCATTGCAACAGAACTAGTTTCTCCCTCACATCTTATCATCATTTCGGCGACAGTTACGTGGGAAAGGAGCCGGTGACTCGGTAGGAATATCGTTTAAAGTACTGGTAACAAGAACTCCTGGAAAGCATAGATAAGTGCACTGGCCGCCATGATATAGCTGGAATAATGTCGAAACCGGCGTTAAACACCATACAATCAATCAAACAAAAGTCTGTCCCTGATTTTCAAAATTTGGCTGTCTTTTATACATGCTATTCGTATAACTAAGGTGAGCGATCCAGTGTCATGGTAGCTCTCTTGTATATCTCTGATTACATAATCCAGCGTCATAAGCTGAAGTGGTTAGAGTTCAGTATTGAAAACTGATCATGTGACAAGATCAATTTATTCATATAGCATGTGTTGGATACCTTAATTGGCCCGCAACACGCGAAAAGGGACATTCGGACATTTGCGTAAAGTGTTAATCCGAGACGGCACTTTCCGTTTTTGTGTAATTTTCTGTATTGGGAAAGTCTACTGTAGCACAAAATCTAATGTAGTCGTAAAGTGCCGTGTAGGATTAGCCTGCACAAACTGCGCAGGCTGATCCGATACGACACTTTACGCAAATGTCCGAATGTCCCTTTTCGCGTGTTGCAAGCCTTATGATAGATACCACGATGTCTGTAATACCAACAAGCACGTTTCCTCGGACACTTGTACCGGTTGAACTCATTACCGGACAACAAAATTTTAGATTTGTACAAACTGAAGAGATTTGGGGAAACACATTTAGCATATTTACCATTCAGTACCATTCAAATTAACTCTATGACTGAAAATGTTTGCTCATTTCCCAAATTTAAACTCGTGTTTACAGGCATACAATTGATCGTAAGAATAGACGGCAGGTTCTCGGCAGTGTGATCTAAGCCTATACGGTAGCTTTAAATCCTCCGTGATTGACTTTCTAAGAAGTAACATTGGAGAACCCTAGCTCTATCCTAAAAGACAAAACTCCAGAGTTTTCCATACTGAAAGTATTTGCAGACGAAAAATTAAATGTAGCTAGATATCTCCGTGATGCATTATACCAAGCAAGTCACCACATAATGCTGGATCCTTAAAATCCATTTTGTCCTATAATAGGCAGAGATAGAATGGTTCTTGGACATGCAGAAAACTGACAAATAGTAAAAAGCAAAAGAAAATACTATTAACAAGCATTGTTTCCTGCAAAGCAACGTTTTCTGAACTTTTGGAGACAGGTTCGAACATGCAAGCCACATTTAACATGTCGCCTACAAAAACTGTCACGATGGATTAATCCTTTAGCAAATAATCCCGACTTTTAATGGTCCCTGCTGAAAAAGGCTTTCGAAAAACATTGTGGGAAAAGGAGAAAATGCTGTTAACAGCATTTTCTCCTTTTCCCACAATGTTTTCTATCCTTCCAATAAGAAATTTTAATGTTTGAGTCACATTTATTTTGTCGTCTGGAAATGCTTTCAATTTGAACATGCCTAAAATTTTGTCGTCTGGTAAGGAGTTAATCTAAAATCTTGTCGTCTGGTAGAGAGTTTGAAGAGGATCTTGCTGTCAGCAATTACACATCAATCTAGAGCGTCTAAAGAACATCGGCGGAAGTGACGACAAAATCCTTAAATATCTGATACCTCATTCGGCAAACCTCGGGGGAATCCACATTCGGCAAACCTCGGGTGATCCGGTGATCAAGTCCCACGGGTGTATCACGTAGCTTGATATGCACCTACACGGTACATTTTTTCGCTGGAAATACGCCGTTTAACCGTTCTCAAAACTGTAATGCTCCTCTTATAAAAGAAAACTTGAGTCACAATTTTCCGTCTTAATCTTTCTAAATATATTTCTGTTGACAAACAGTTTGAACATTAATTCTTTTCACGTGGTTTATCAATTCCGAATAAAGTTTTCACCAACAGATAGATAAATATAAATAACTTCATCGTAAATGTTAATGTCATTGCTAATCGATTAATATGTGTGCCGCCATGTTTAAGATCACGTGATTGGCAGTTCAAAATGGAAACAATCTTTATACGGACGATGTCAAATGTAGGTACGGAATCGACCGAGTTGTGACGAGTGGGGAATCCAGTGATCAACACGAAGTTACGGAACTAGCCGAGTCTTGACGTTTCCTGATACATTTTACAAGAGGATTTTCCTGTCAGCGAAGACACTTTGACCCTTTACCACACAATCCCGACTTTTAACGTCCCTGAAAGAGAATGCTTCTGAAAACATCGTTGGAAAAGGAGAAAATGCTGGATACCTGAATTTCATGCTATTCCCACTTTTTTTTTTAACCCTGTTAAAGACAAAAATCATCAACTTCGCAGCATTCAATTCTTTGTCTATAAATGCTTTGAAATTGGTTTCTCTTTAGATTTTGTTGTTTGGTCAAGAGTTAAATAAGCGTTTTCATCGTATTAGGAGAGTCTAGATAACGTGATCCGGAGGAAGTGACGTCAAAATCCTCAAATATCTGATACCTTTAACAAGAACCTGTCTGGGTTTCAATGATGATTGACATCTGCTGAGTTGACACAGAGGAGGGTGACCTTGTGTGTACTTTTCAAAGATTTATACCTTCTTCTTGATCATTACAAAATATCCGAACAATCCCGTGTTCTAAAGAAACGACGGATTGATTGATTGATTGATTGATTGATTGAATTGTGTTTTACGCCGCTTTCAAACTTATTTCAGTCATATTACGGTGACAGCTCGCTTATTCATGTATGTCCTGGGTTTCAACAGTACTAACGACACCGTGGAAGATTGCTTTTGAAGACATTTTGAGAAAAGGAGAAAATGCTGATTACCATCATATCCTTTTTTCCACAATACTTTCAATAGCCGCCTTCCCAAGAGTCGTTAGAACACGGGGCTATTTGGTAAAGGAAAAACACACATTGAATAATATTCAAAACAAAGATTTTGTACAAAATATTGTAGCCTAACGCAGGTGGCTTCTCAAAGCAAGTGCTAATTAATATGAATCATGCTCTGTGAAAAGGCGGTCTAATGTATCCGCAAAAAGTATCGACCGAGGTCAGCCTGCGCAGTCTACGAAGGCTGACTCGTGTCCAAATGACTTGGCCTATGGTAAATTTTCTGTATGTCTAGGGACCATTCTAGCTCATAATACAGTTGGTTGTTGGACAAAATTGATTTTATGGACCCATTCATGATTATGTGATGACTTGCTTGGTATAATTCATCACGGAGATGCATTAGACCATTGCCACATAAGCCCGAGTTTTAACGACCCTGAAGGAGAAGACTTTTGAAAACATAGTGGGAAAAGGAGAAAATGCCGGAAACCGGCATTTTCTCTCCTTTTTCCACTATGTTTTCTATCCTATCAAAGAGCTTAGATTCATTTGTATCATTTCAATACAGTCGTCTGCAGATGTTTTCAACTTGGAAGATTCTAAAATTGTTGAAAGGTATAGAGTTAATACCTTTTTGCCAGAACATGGCTCACATTACTCGTCACAACTCGGCCATTTCCGTACCTACATCTAACCTCCTCTGTATAACGGTCGTTTCCATTTGAACGGCCAATCACATGATCTTATACATGGCGGCGCCACTGTAAGTCGTAAGCAACGACTTAAACAACCTCCATGAAGTTATTCACATCTATCTATCTGTCGGTTAAAACTTCAACCGGAATTGATAAACCACGTTAAAAATGAATGTATGAACTGTTTGTCAACTGAAATATAGTTGGAAAGATTTCGACAGAAAATTGAGACCCATGTTTTCTTTTTCAAAAGGAGCCTTACAATTTTCAGAACGGTAAACCAAGGTATTTCAGTCGGAGAACTGTACCGTGTAGGTGCATATCAAGCTACCAGATACAGCCGAGGGACTTGATCACCGGATCAGCCGAAGTATGCCGAATGGGCTCACATGGGTTTAAGATTAACTGGTTCCGGTTGTATCTCCCGTAACCGTCCGATACGAAGATCGATAGCGGGGTCCCAGATAAATAAAGATTTACATACCTTCATTTTGATACTTTCGTATTCCTGATCATAGCTTTCATTCAACGGAAATGTGAAGGTTTGCGAAAAGAAGGCAGCTTTTGCCACGATGACAACTTTGTCCCCCTGTACTTGAATTTCGATACTAGGTTTGACATGGTTCGCTATCTTTCGTACGAGGATATTTAAACCTGAAAATAAAGTAAAATCTGTTTTTGAAAACACTGGGATCATACACTGTAAAAAATTCCCGTAAAATTTTACGGGAAAAAACCCGGCAGCTGGTTTCCAGGACAATCCAGTAAAATTACGGGTCAGCTGTATAGTGCCTCACCGTATATCTACTGTGATAACCGTAAATCTACTGTGAGACGCCGTTACAGGGAAACCGTAATTTTACGGAATTGTCCTGGAAACCAGCTGCCGGGTTTTTTCCCGTAAAACCGTACGGGACGCATGTCCCGTAATTTTGAGATAGGGCAGTTTACCGTTAATTCATTACCAGACGACAAAATCAGACTGGTCAAAATTGAAAGAAGTTGCCGACGACAATTTAAAGTGAAAGTAAGTAAAAACAACAAGTTTTCTTTTTGATCGAAAACATTGTGGAAAAAGAAGAAACCGCTTGTTACAAGGATTTTCTTCTTTTCTCACAATGTTCTATCTAATATAACGTTTGGGTCGTGAAAACCAGTGATTGTATGGGAAAGGGTTAAAATACTTCTGCTCCTGGAAACCGAATGAACAAGCTATCAACCATGGTCCTAGCAGTATTCTCAGGATATTCATAGGATAAATAAACAATGCAATACTGTAAATAATTGTACGCATTTTTTTTTTTTGTAAACCAAACAACCGCAAAAGTCTTAGTTGCAAATTTAACTCTTCTACCTTATACATGAACTCTTACTTATTACGAAACAAAAGTTATAGCCAACATTAGACAGTCAAACTTCACACACAATGCTCAAAATTATGATGAGGGCATACATCTAATGGCTATTACATAGTATTAATTATCTTATCAAAAAGAATTCTACAGGAAATGTCATAACTATCACAATTTAACTTATACAGTTCTAACCCTTCACAATGACCACTCTTCTTTCCGCAAGAAAGTTTTTGGTATACTCAGAAGATGGTGCTTCTCATGCCACAACATCAACACTATCAACACATACACTGCCCAGATTATATACAGCCCTTTCTATATCATAACTATTACAAAATTGTATAACATGTTGGTTGCCTTTTTCTATATTTTGGTTTGGCAGCTATTTCTACAAGTCTGAATTACCTGAAATGCAAATAGATTTACCACTCAGATTTTTCTGATAGTAAAACAATCTACTTTCATTTGTCAAATGTCTTTCTTTCCTTTGCATAATGAGTTAATTTTATAGCTGTAAAGCAATGCTTTTAATCATTAAGCCTGCACTGTAATTTTACCCCAGATTTTGTAACATGACTAGTGTAAGACATTTAGAACAACCTCAGGTTTGATACCTACTGCAAAAATGTTTAATTCAAACTTGGACAAATATATGTCCTGTCAATACAAAAACGGGCCAACTGGGAACTCAATATAAATCAAATTAATGAAAAAGAGATTTAAGTCGAAGCAGTTCAATTTTGGGTCTGCTTTCAAAACAACTGTCTTGTAAGGTAGGATAGCAAATAAACATTCAGAAAAAGAGCTACAAGCAAAAAGTTTCAACCCTGGTCAGGCTGCACTGTTCACATAGACTGGCCAGGCTCATTATTTTTTGCAGTTCCCAGATGGTCCCTTTTAACTCTTTACCAAACAACAAAATTTTAGACTTGTCCAAATTGAAAGCATTTGCAGACGACAAAATAAACGTAACTCAAAAATTGAAATTTGTTTCCAGCAGGGTAGAAAACATTGTGGGAAAAGGAGAAAATGATGGTTACCAGCATTTTCTCCTTTTCCCACAATGTTTTCAAAAGGCTCCTATCTCAGGGTGGTAAAAACAAAGGAATTGTTTGGTAAAGGGTTAATGTGAATGTAACATTTATAGACTACAATACCCATCACACAAATTGACTCCCGAAAAGTCAAACTTTGGCATAACAACATTTTAAAACAATTTTAAACATCTGCAACATTTGATACTATTCAGTTCCTTTTTTTTTTATTCATAAACTTAATTCACTAGCTTCATGGTTGATAATTAGAGAATCCTTCAGTCCACTCGAAGTCTGCTAATTCGTTAATTAATTTCAACACCTTGGGATTCACATTTGAGTTCCCCTTTCTCTTCTTCTTAGATTTTACCATCTCTGATACTGGATTAATTCCCAATGAACACCTGTAAAGAGAAATTTGTTCAATAACTTTAAATATGGAAATTCTAAATTATTCAAATTTTCTTTCTTTACTAATAACATCATATACCGTATTCAGATACACTTGCTCCAAATTTCATTCTATTGAGTATGTTGTCTACTGTAAGAATAAGGAAACAGAACTGAAATTTTTAATCAACCTTGAAAGTTTACCACTGCAGCCAATAGAACAGGTTCAATCCCCCCTTATCCCTGTTCTGTGTCTGCACTGCTTGCCCTTGTCACCAATTGTTTTCTAAAAACAAAAGCACAGCATGTAGGTGCTATGCTCTGCTGTGGGTGCTATATTTGGAAAACAAGATGTGGTTGTGAAACACGAATCCCCCAGCAACGGCCATTTTTTGAAAATTGTGACCTTGATATTTGACCTTGAAAGATGACCTTGACCTTGGTACCGAAGAAAAGGTCTTACGACAAGAAATACACATGTGAAATATGAAAGCTCTATCAGCTACCATTCAAAAGTTATGGCCAATGTTAAAGTTTTTTTGCGGACAAACAGACATGGCAAAAACTATATGCACCCGATATGTCGATGTGGGGGCATTAAAATTAAGTCAAAGAAAGGGGCATAATTCTTGTTAAGGTGCCTTTAGAGTTACCTGCCTTGATCATATGAGTAACTCTTTTGATCAAGAGCCATTTATTCTAGGTTTCAAGTAATTATCTTACCTAAAACAGAGATATTACAAAATGCCAAAGTTTCCGCATCACACATGTAACTACCAAGCCAAGGCTATAACATTATACCTTGTGTTTTCTCCGAAAGCAGCTGAACAAGAGATATTCTGATGACATACCTGTATGCACTTTCTATTTTTTCTCTTGTCTAACTACTGAATTAACTCTTTACCACCCAGTCCCAACTTTTAACAACACTGAATAAAAAGCCTTTTGAAAACATTGTGGGAAAAGGAGAAAATGCTGGTAATCAGCATTTTCTCCTTTTTCCTCAACGTTTTCAACCCTATCAAAGACAAAAATCATCATTTTAGCTACTTTTATCTTGTTGTCTGCAAATGCTTTCAATTTGGACCAGTCTAAAATTTCGTCGTTTGATAAAGAGTTAAAAAAAAATGATTTCACAAAAACTACACACCCATAGGTTGTACAACATACCTCTAAATGAACTCCAAAGTGTATGCCGCCTCTTTTGGGTACTGAATATTGAAGATGTAGTATGCTCCAAACAGCTGCTCATGTACAGGTTTCTTTTTTTAAATTCACCATGGTCAGCAAAAGATGGTGGGTGGGGTTATGTCTAAGAGCACTGGCCCGAAACAAAGTTGAAATATTGCTTATTGTTTCAAAATACGCACTCTATTACCATTTCATGAATGCATGCGATGATTCTGATTCACCATTTGAGCAACTTTCCAGATAAATATAAGGAGACGTAGCAAAAATTGGCTCATTCGATCGAAAATAAACAGTTCATTACCAACAAAAACGTCTTGCGCTTCAAAATGTTCTACCCATAATGCAACACGTTTTACGGTTAAAAACTGTAACGGTTAGATACGGCCCAATTCCGTTACGCAGGTACCGTAAAACCTACCTAAGATTACGGTATTTTTTTACAGTGTACCAAAACCACTGTTTGCAAAGGACCCAGCTTTTCAAACTACATGTATAACCGCGTTTTCTAGACCCCCCTCCCCTCAACACCCCCTTCTCTGCACGAATTAAAAGTATGGGTTTAACATAGTTCTCTTTCGTATCTATAATGTTCAAACATGAAAATAAATTGGCAGAAAAGCACTTGCATTTTAGGTGATAAATGTTAAATGACCATCACTTACAACAATATACCGAAATTGATTGCAATTGACCGAACTTTGTTACTATAACCATCTCGTCTGACTTCCCCCTCCCACGCCTTACCCATCCCCCACCCACCCCCATCCCCCAGTACCCTTATTTTATAACTAGGTTGGACTAGGTTCGCTGTCTATTGTACGTGGGTGTTCAAACCTGATAACACATTCACACCTGGGTCCGGATTCACCAACTATTTTCTAGAACATTCTCCAGAATTCTCTGAATTCAAAAGTAACACAACTTCTGATTGGCTAAACCAAAAGGTTTAGCCAATCAGAAGTTTTGTTACTTTCAAATTTCGAAAATCTTGGTGACTAAGACTACTTAAGAACGTTCTTAAGAAAATGGTTGGTGAATATAGACCCAGTGTTAGAAAACATCTGCGTTATATAGAAACCCGCATTAAAAACGGACCGAAACTTATGTCCCAAAACTAGTTTGACATCGACCGTACTTTTTCAACTTGAACCATTTTGTCCGAACCATTAACACCCCCCCCCCTTCCCCTCTTTACTCTAATATCAATTCTAGGTTCAACATACTCGTAGTTCGCCATCTTTCGTAATAGGACGTTCAAATCTGAAAATAAGAGTCACGTTTAAAACCATTGAAACCTTTAAAATCGGCATAGGCGAAAACAGGAACTTTTGCGGACGGCATAGATCAAGATCGGACTGGATAGAATGTGCAGTCTGATCTTGGATTCTTACCGTCCGTTTGTTTAGTTAAGTTTATATTGCACTCGTAATAAAAATCTATCTGAGTGTCAGTGCTTTATGTTTTCACTCGTCGAGAGATGTCAAGTTTATATGCTTGGCCCTGAAAGATTTAAAACACCTTTAACTTCTTTAATCATTTTTTTAGGCTAGTGTAGATCAAAACTAGACCGCACAAAGCGTGCACTCTGATCTTGGATATGCAGTTTATTCTTCTTTTTTAAATAAACATATTCTGGCCAAAAACAGCCTGAAAATGCCAATATTCTAGTTGTTTTTCTTTATGACCAATGTATGATTTTGCCGGTCCCGGTAGGGAAGTCGGTAGCGTAGAGGACTTAATAAAACAGGGTGTCGCTTGTTCGAATACCCAGCTCGGTCAATTTCCTGTCCAGGATTGATGATAGTCATTGCGACAGGATTCATTCGCCTCTCATCGCTAATAATTGTTTAGACGATAGTTATGTGGGAAAGCAGTCAGTGGCTTGGGAAGAATATTATTTGAAGTATTGTTAAGAGATACCTAAAGAAAGCATGGATAGATGCACTGCCCAAAATAATGTTGAAAACAGTCTTAAACACCACACCATTTAAACAATTACTTCACCAATATATAATTTCGTGATTTCAGCTCACGACAGCGTTATATGGATAGGTGCACTGCCCAAAATAATGTTGAAAACGGTGTTAAACACCACACCATTTAATCAATTATTTCACCAATATATAATTTCGTGAATTCAGCTCACGACAGCGTTATATGGATAGGTGCACTGCCCAACATAATGTTGAAAACGGTCTTAAACACCACACCATTTAATCAATTACTTCACCAATATATAATTTCGTGAATTCAGCTCACGACAGCGTTATATGGATAGGTGCACTGCCCAAAATAATGTTGAAAACGGTCTTAAACACCACACCATTTAATCAATTACTTCACCAATATATAATTTCGTGAATTCAGCTCACGACAGCGTTATATGGATAGGTGCACTGCCCAAAATAATGTTGAAAACGGTCTTAAACACCACACCATTAAATCAATTACTTCACCAATATATAATTTCGTGAATTCAGCTCACGACAGCGTTATATGGATAGGTGCACTGTCCAAAATAATGTTGAAAACGGTCTTAAACATCACACCATTAAATCAATTACTTCACCAATATATAATTTCGTGAATTCAGCTCACGACAGCGTTATATGGATAGGTGCACTGCCCAAAATAATGTTGAAAACGGTCTTAAACACCCCACCATTAAATCAATTACTTCACCAATATATAATTTCGTGAATTCAGCTCACGACAGCGTTATATGGATAGGTGCACTGCCCAAAATAATGTTGAAAACGGTCTTAAACACCCCACCATTAAATCAATTACTTCACCAATATATAATTTCGTGAATTCAGCTCACGACAGCGTTATATGGATAGGTGCACTGTCCAAAATAATGTTGAAAACGGTCTTAAACACCCGACCATTGAACCAATTACTTAACCAATAAATAATTTCGTGAATTCAGCACACGACAGCGTTATATGGATAGGTGCACTGCCCAAAAAATGTTGAAAACAATCTTAAACACCACACAGTTAAAGCAATATACTTAACCAATATATAATTTTGTGAATTAAGCAGACTAGGTGTTAATATGAATATAGTTCGGTGTCTTGGGGGGCATTCGTTAGTTAGCGGTAATAGATAGACTCCAGCTGTTACTATTCTATGGGGAGTTTCTAAAAATGACGGTTTTAGCCATTTCACCGGAACAGAGATCATTTTTCATTATTTCTTTAAACCCTGAAGTGCCTTTCACATACTGTAGTTGCCTTTGCGGCCAGTGTATATCAAGATCAGACTGCACAAAACGTGCAGTCTGACCTTTGATCTATACTGTCCGCTGTACTGAGACATTTTTGACAAAAACAAACAAAAAATGCTGTTATCTCAGTTTTACGTTTTGACTTAAAATGTCTGTTGGATTTATTTGGTGTGCTTTTTGAGTTAAATTAAACATATATATAATTTTGAACTATTTGGGTGAATACTGAAGGAATACAGTGAGGTTGAAATTTTATTACAAATAAACTTTTTTTTTTCAAATGCTGTTCTCCGTTCCAAACCACTTTCATAATAAACGGCCTTTTGCAACAAGATTTTTGGACGCATTTTCCCACCTTTCATGGTATTTCTGTAAAGTTTTTGGTTAAAGTCATCCATATACATCCATTTTAAAGTATATGGGTGAATATTGAAGGAATATAGCGAAATTGAAAATTTTATTACAAAAAGTTGTATTATTACAAAAGTGGTTCTAACAGCGCTAGGCGTCAAAATACCACTAACTTGATTTTCTACCCGGTACCTGCGAAAGTGTAGAAAACCTTGTGGGAAGAGGAGAAAATGCTGTTTACCAGCATTTTCTCCTTTCCCTACAAGGTTTTCAAAGAAGTTATTTCCTCGGGGTCGTTAAAACTCAGGACTGTCAGATGAAGAGTAAAAAGACCATGGCTGGCTTCGTCTTTACTGCGCACACACGAAATTTGCGTATGCAGTTTAGGTTAGCAAGCATCAAGTCTGAAAACAAGTTTCACTGAACTGCATAACTTAACGATTTGAGTAAATATTTACATAACTTTACGGCAGTTCATACCTTTGGTAAAAACAGAGATCGTATATGTGCATGTATGTATGTACAATCCCAAATAATTTGAGTAGCTATGCGCGTTATAGTAAAAAGCAACACATGCCCGAAAGTAGTTTCTCTTAAAAAGAACTCTAGCCTAGCATTCAGGCAAGCATTTGAAAAATTTCAGTGAACAAGTAAAACTTTGGTCTAAGCGCCATTAAGTTACAAATCACTCCTTATCACGGTACTTGTATTCTACGGGATACACTCAGGATACAAGTTAAATGCTTAAGGACGTATATTACAAATTTTTCTAATGGACAGATTTTTTTTAAAACTTTGCACATACAAAGCTCATCATGTCTCTTGGAGATTACAGTAAAAAAAGATGCGGGTCACCGTGCTCGTTTCTGAGAAATTTGCCTTTAAAAAAGGTATATACAGTTCCAAAATTCAGCTTATATTGGATTTAAAGCACCTTTCGTTATTGGTCAATTAAACAAGAAAATTACAGGAAAAATATACAAAAATACATCATTGTAATGAAAGTTCATATATTTTTGCACAAAAAAATATATGAAAGCCTGGTTTTGAGCACGGTAAATGTAAAAATATGCATGTTATATATGGATCATTGAGTTAAAAAGGGAGATAATTTGACCGAATTGAGGGCTAATCTTAATTAAAGACATACTTTCTAACGGACAGATTTTTCTTTAAATTTCTACAATTATAGTATTTATAATTCTAAACAATAAGAAGAAATAAAAACGGTACCTATCCGTGCTTATTTTGTCAGAAAACAAGGTTGAAGGTCACTATGGAAGTTATTTTTTCAAGGAAAAAAATAGGGATAAAAGCTCAGCAGACATAGTGGGAAAAGGAAAAATTGCTCAATAGGAGTGATTTCTCCTTTTCGAACAATAATTTTCAAAGTGGAAAGAGCTATACTTCCACAGCTTTAAATTTCCTGCCTTTGTTTCCTTGTTTGGTGTGTAACGCTGTGTCAGCAGCATTTTAAATATTTCACGGTGACAGTTCAAAGATCCATTTTTTTCTCTTCACCAATACTATCCGAAGAAAGTGCCATTTGTTTCAGTGGATCAATAGTAATTCCATTATTTGCAATCTGTACATAGTTGCACTTTTGATTCAATATCCACGACAAAAATACATGCGCAGTAGGATGCGCCCGAACATTTGTCATATACGTCGTTAAGACATCAAAAGACCCACACGTCACAACTCGGCCGATTCCGTGCCTACATCTAACCTCGTCCGTATCAAGGGGGTTTCCATTTTGAAAAAAAAAAAAACTGCCAGTCACATGATCTTAAACATGGCGGCGCCCTGTAAATCCATTGGCAACGGCAACAATAGCTACGGTGAATAGCAACCGATCGCTGAAAAATGCCAACGTAATTGATAGACCGAGCTAGAAAATAAATGTACAAACTGTTTGTCATCGGAAATGTATTTAGAAAGGTTCCCACGGAAAATTTTGAGTAGTGTTTGCTTTCTAAGTGGAGTGTTACTATTATAAGAACGGCGGACGGTGTACTTCCGGCGAAGAAATATACTGTGTAGGTGCATATCAAGCTACGTAATACAGCCGAGGGACTTGATCAACGGATCACCCGCGATTTGCAGAATGCAAAAGATCATGTCCGAAAGAAGTTCCTCTTGAAACGAACTATGACCTGGCATTTAGGCCCTTTCGTTGAGTCATTTCAGTGAACAAGTATGCCTGGCACTCGTCACAACTCGGCCGATTCCGTACCTACATCTAACCTCGTCTGTATAACGGTCGTGTCCATTTGAAATGCCAATCACGCGATCTTATACATGGCGGCGCCACTGTCAGTCGTTTAGCTACGACATAAACAACCTCAATGAAGTTATTCACATCTATCTATCTATCTATCTATCTATCTATCTATCTATCTGTCGGTGAAAACTTCAATCGCAATTGATAAACCACGTTAAAAAATGAAAGTACGAACTGTTTGTCAACTGAAATATAGTAAGAAAGATTTCAATAGAAAATTGAGACTCAAGTTTTCTTTTTTACGAGGAGCCTTACAATTTTCAAAACTGTAAACCGGCGTATTTCCGGCGATGAAATGTACCGTGTAGATGCATATCAAGCTACCAGATACAGCCGAGGGACTTGATGGCTCCAATCACCCGAGGTATGCCGAATGGTATGCCTGGGTCTAGGCGCCAATAAGTTCTAATCACTCCTTATCGCAGTCTGCTTATCACGGTCTATAAATTTCCTTGGCAATAATCTGTAATATTCCGTAATTGTCGTTTTTGACAAATTAACTTCAGAAAAAAAAAGTAAAAAAAAAATCAAACTGGAACCAAGGCTAATAAATAAGGTTTGGAACTCTAGTAAACTAATACAAATTGTTAAGTATCCATTACTTTACTGTTTTAGTGCACTTTTTGTTTGCATTATTATTCCTATTAAATGAATTGTTCCATTTAATGAAATGATACCAGTCTATACGAACTTCTGCACTCAAAACTTGCGCCTCTTTTCATGCTTTCGTATAGATGCCTACACTTTGAGTCTCCGTGAATGGACAAGTCCAGGGGCCGTATATGCTAACCATTCAACCCTTGCCTTTCTACATAAATGAAACTTTCAAATCGATTTTGAAAAAAACAAATTTTGCTATGTCAAAGGTATTTTTTTTTAAATAATATCTCTTTATCCTGTCACTTCCGGGTTTACCTGACGGATATTTTTTTTGTTATCCGTCAGTTGGTCACGTGACCGCTAAGTGCGCACCTGCTGACGGACTATTTTCAACCAAGCGTCTTACTGCCGTAATGAATGAATTAATCGCTAGCGAATACTTTTGCTCGTTTAATTAATAGTCTGTTATGTTAAAACATATTGTCTTCTTCGCCACAATATTTTTCTGCGGATATACGTCACGTTTACTAATTATGACGTAGCCAATATCATTCATGACGTCATTATTGCAGCTGCATATCCAGAGGGTTTTGTAAACATGGTTCTTCATTTTTTAAAGTTTCTCATAGATCTAGTGAGAAAGATGTCAATATGTGCCTTATTTCGAGCGAAATGTTTAATTTAGTCTGATTTTGGATTGTAATTGAGAAAAGGGATAAATAAAATAGACGGTTGGTGTCTTGGATTGGGAAAGTCGATCAGGCTCGGCTCGGGAAATTTATTAAAGGTACGGTCTTTATCAATGTTTTTTTTTTTCGTTTGTTTGTTTTGTTTTGTTCCGTTACAGTGAGTGACAGGATAAATAGAATAGATGGTTGGTGTCTTGGATGGTTTAAGTTTATCGGGCTCGGCTCCGAAATTTATCCGGTTCGCCTTCGGCTCAAAGGGACTCGATCCAGTAATTTTTTTGGTATCTTGTAAGTAAATATAGACAAGGGGTCAAACTTGACCGAAGAGCAGATATTACCGGGTTCGAATTTAGGCCCAATTACAAAGTCAATTTCGATTCAATTTTGTCATGAAATGTATCAAATCACAGCTAAATGAATACGTTATGCGATGATGCTACAGATTATAACCATAATAAATCCGACTACCGAACACAGATCGAGATATCGAGCAAATTAAGGTGAATTTCGCAGGTCGGACACGACCGTGCAACTGGGACACCACTCTTCTTTCAGGGCTAAATGCCACATCTCAGCCATTGACAGCCGGTTTTCCCACGGAGTCGCGCTTAGAAGCCTAAAGGTTAGGAGCATTCTTTTGTTACCCGCATTTTTCCCCTTTTCCCATAATGTTTCAAAAGCCCTTTTCATAGGAATCTTCATAACACGAGACGGTTCAGTCAAGGATTATGAATGGTCCTTTGTGAGTATCGTAGTTTATTACCAGTTTTGATTTGATATCGTAAGTGAATGGAATGCTAATTGTACTCAATAATTACTAATGACTAACCCCCAATGACCCCTATGTTTTTGTATCATATTGATCGCAAAACCATTTCTGTTTATATTAATTTTCGTCAATTCATTACCCCCCCTGCCAACAACTTGCGGTCAGACCACTTTTGAAAACATCGTGGCAAAAGGAGAAATCGCACGTAACTATCATTACAAAATCTGAGCCCTCATGACTGTAAGGTTTTGTTGCATGCTGGTTGTAAAACCATTTCTGTTATAAAATTTCAATACAGTTCCCTCTCTACAGACGGTAGTTTGCATCTCGCAGCAGCCCACTAATGAAAAAAGATTTAAGCAATTTTTTTCGTCATAATTCCGGCAATATGCGGCCTTCTGGTTAACTTTTTAGTTATTTAATTCATTTTGTGATTATTTTAGTTATATAAGGAAAGTAGAAAAGAAACATAAATAATGAAACATTGCGACAGCCCGCATATTTCTGTGTGATCGGGTCTGGCCTCGTTGCATTCGACCTTTGGACTCATCCGATACGCACCTCTTTATACACGCAACTCGAACTGATCCTACCACGCAGAAATGCAGACTATTGTTACAATCCATATACATTGTATAAGTACCATGCACTGTGAAAAAGGAGGCCTAATGCATCTGCGAAAAGTATCGACCCAGGTCAGCCTGCGCAGTCCGCGCAGGATGACCTGGGCCGAAACTTTTCGCTATTGGTCAATTTTCTGTTTCTCAAAGAACCAGTCTACCTCATGATTAAGTCAGTTATTTAAAAATGTAGCTCTTATGGATCCATAATTACGTGATGACTGGGGCTGGTATCATGTATCGCGGTGATGCATTAAGCCCCCTTTTGCCAGAGCATGGCTCATATATGTAGGTTAGTCTGGAAGATTTAATTATGTAACAATTAACGTATTTTTTTCTCAATGAAACACATGCTCTCTGGCGTTAGTTAAAGGTTAAGCTCTTTACCAAACGACAAAAAAATGCTTAGACAGATTTCCATAAGTATTTTTCAGACGACAAGTTAAATGAGGCTCTTACGATGAAATTAGGGCCCGGCCGGGTGGTTCAGTGGTTAGGATATCTGACTAGTGACCTGGAGGTTGCGGGCTCGATACCCGGTTGCGGCGAACTTTCTTTCCGGCGATTTCTCGCATCTCACCCCTGATGCATGTGAGAAAAGTACTTAGTGGCTTTGGAAAGAAAATTCTGTCAGCACTGGTGCGAGAAAGCCAGGAAACACATGGATGCGTCACTGAACGCCACGATATGACCTAAGCTGTTAAAATGGCGTTAAACTCCAATACAAACGAAACCACATGAAATTAGTTGATTGATTGATTGTATGGTGTTTAACGCCCTTTTCAACATTATTTCAGTTATATCGTGGCGGCCAGTGCACCTATCCATACGTTCCTTGAGTCTCTTTTACCAGTACTTCGTACAATTTTCTTTCCAAACCACTGGCTGCTTTCCCACATAATCATCGTCGAAACAATGGTCAGCGGTGGGAGAGGAATGAATCCTGTCGCAGTGACTATCATCAATCCTCGGAAAGAAATTGATCGAGCCAGGGGTCGTACCCAGGTATCGAACCCTGGACCCCGTGTTCTCAAGTCCTGCACGCTACCGATTGAGACATGAAATTAAGTCTTTGAAAGTATAAAAACAAAAACAACTTTGTGGGAAAATATATAACGTTTTCAAAAGTCTTCGCCGATAGGGATAATAAAACTAGGGACTGTTTGGTAAAGGGTTTACACTTATCCCGCTAAATAATGCTGTCTCAAAGTTATTTTACGGGGAAACTATATGTCCTTATCGGACAGTGAAGATCCAAGATCAGACTGCACGTTCTGTGCAGTCTGATCTTGATCTACAGTGTCCGCAAAAGGTCAATGAGTCGCGCTTAGCAGCCTAAGGGTTAAAAAGTTTATCAAACGGTACAATTGCTGACTAATTTCCATATCAACTCTTTACCAGACGACTGGTACGAACTTAAAGCATTTGCAGACGGCAAATTAAATGTCGCTCAAATGGTTGAATTTATATGGCTTGCAACACGCGAAAAGGGGCATTCGGACATTTGCGTAAAGTGTCGTCTCGGATCAGCCTGCGCAGTCCGCGCAGGCTAATCCGAGACGGCACTTTACGACTACATTAGATTTTGTGCTACAGTAGACTTGCGCAAAACAGAAAATTACATAAAAACGGAAAGTGTCGTTTCGGATTAGCCTGCGCGGACTGCGCAGGCTGATCCGAGACGACACTTTACGCAAATGTTCGAATGCCCCTTTTCGCGTGTTGCAGGCCATATTATGTGAGATATCCTCTGACAAAAGGGAGGGTACAATGCATTTCCATGATGCATTATACCGAGCAAATAATCATATAATCATAGATCTATAAAATCCATTTTGTCTAACAATCAACTAAATCATGAGGTGGAATGGCCCTTTTACATGCAGAAAATTGACCGATAGCAAACAGTTTCGACCCCGGTCAGCCTGCGCAGAAAACATGCTAATAGAAAAAAAGAAATGTCGACCTGTGTCAGGCTGCGCGGACTGCGCAGGCTGACACGGGTCGATACTTTTTGCAGATGTGTTAAACCATCTTTTTAAAGAGCATAGCTCATACGTATTTGCAGACGATTTGTCTTTGAAAAAGGTTTAAAATACTGGAAAGTCAGATAATGCAAGTAACAAGCATTTACTCTTTTTCCGACGATGCTTTAAAAAGCCTTCTTCTCCAGGCTTGTCCAACTTAACAAGAATGACTTTTCAAAAAATAAGATAGACGGCGTAAGTTTGTCCGCAAAAAGGCCTACGGAGGCCCTTAGAATAAACATGTCCACATTTTTAACCAATCACAGGTTCTTATTTATTCATTCATATATATCGATACCAAGAAGTAGGTCAACAACCAAGTCGTAGACCAGGCTGCAGACTTCTGTACAGTCTGATCTGACTCAACAGTGTCTGGAAAAGCATCTCAACTCTTTACAGGACAACAAAATTTTAGACTTGTTCTAATCGGAAGTAATTGTAGATAAGAAATCAAGAAATCAAAACACGGCCCTCTTCCCCCTTTTTTTTGATAGATTGAAAAATATTTTGGGAAAATAAGAAAACATTGATTACCAGCATTTTTTCCCCTTGTTTTAAAAAGGTTTCCTCTTTAGGTTCATCGACACAAGAGATTGTTTCGTAAAGGATTAAGCTAAGAGTTGGATATGTCATTTGTTTGCTGGAATGTAACCGTAGCAATTAGCATATCAGCTCACCTCATTATTGTATAAAATTACGAAAGGCGTGACTTTATGTTCAACGGTGTGGTCATACGTGGCTCAGTGGTAAGTGTATGACTCGTAACCTGGAGACCAAGGGTTTAGGCCTCACTGCAAACCCTGTTTTATTCTTGGGATTGTCCTTTGGCAAGACACTTCACAGTCCTAGGCTCGTACTAGTGAAACCCAGGACAAACTGTCGCCCTGACATGCCTTTAATAACATGGAAAGCGGCGTAAAACACCATTCAATCAGTCAATCTATCAATGTTCGGTGGTCTTAACCATGAGGTTACTAAGCACGACTCCGAGCACGTTTGCAGACGGTATAGATGCAGGTAAGACTTTAGAAGTCATTGCGACAAGTTTTATTCCGATTTTTGTGTGGGAAACTAGTCAGAGACCAGAAAAGAATGCGCGTAATACTGCGAAAAAAAACCAAGAATGAATAGATAAGTGCATTTGCCGCCGTAAAATAACCGAATTACTGTTACTGTATATCAGCCACTGCTCCTTTCACAAAATATCTTCTGGATGATCCAAGATGGATACCTTCCCTTCCAGTAAACGGTCCCTTTTTCGTCACGTGTAACTTCTCCCAACCAGTAAAAAGCAAATACCTAAAGGTCACTGAAAATGGGCCTTGCTTAACCCTTTTCCAAACAGTCCGTTGTATTAATGATCCCAAGGAATGAAGCACTTGAAAACATTGTGGGAAAAAGGAGAAAATGCTGGTAACCAGCATTTTCTCCTTTTTCCCACAAAGATTTCTACCCTTTCAAAGACGTAACATATCTTTTGCGCCAAAGTTAATTTTTCGTTTGCAAATGCTTTCAATATAGGTCGGTCTAAGACTTTGTTGTCTAAGGAGCTTTCCTTTTATGTCACGAGTGATTTATTCCAAGTGTATTAACCCTTTACCAAACGACAAAATTGTAGCCTTGTCCCAATTGAAAGCATTTGCAGACGACAATTTCATTGTGGCTCAAAAGTGATGCAATTTTTCTTTAATAGGGTAGAAAACATTGTTGGAAAAGGAGAAAATGCTGGTTACTAGCATTTTCTCCTTTTCTCACAATGTTTTCAAAAGGCTTCTATTCCAGAGTCGTAAAACGTCGGCGTTGTGCGGTAAAGGGTTAATCCTTGTTCGGCTGAATAAGTCAAATGAAACTTTTTAGCCGAAATTTTGCTATTTCAAAGATATGGGGGGGGGGGGGGAATATGTCCTTTTCGGGCAGTGTAGATCAAAGATCAGACTGCACGTTTTGTGCAGTCTGATCTTAATCTACACTGTCCGCAAAAGGTCAGTGAGTCGCGCCTAGCAGCCTAAGGGTTAAATATTTACCAAATGATAAAAAAAAAATCAGACTTGTCTAAACTAAAGGCACTTTGCAGAAGACAAATTAAATGCTGCTAAAATGGTTGGACTTGTCTTGAAATGAATTTTAAAATCAGGCGAAAAGAAAACAGTAGCATGGCAACTTTTAACCTTGTTTTGATATCAAATTTTCTGCAAGCGACTCTCTCTCTCTCTCTCTCTCTCTCTCTCTCTCTCTCTCTCTCTCTCTCTCTCTCTCTCTCTCTATATATATATATATATATCATGTGTCTATTTTTAGAAATGTTATTGGTAAAGAAATGTCGTAATTTAAGCTGGGGGGAATTATTTCCCCGTCACAGTGAATATTTTCCTCCTGCCGAAAATCTGGAACTACTTTTTTAAGTTTTTTAAGTTTTTAACTTTTAAAAGTGGCATTCGTTGACATAATAATCAGAGGAAATATAATATATAATTTATTTCATCAGCTTGTGGTTAATATGGGGAAGTATTTGCCGGAAAAGGGAAAGGTCCGCGAAAATAACGAGTGCCTTACGGCACTCGTTATTTTCGCGGACCTTTCCCTTTTTCGGCAAATACTTCCCCATATTAACCACAAGCCTCAAAAGGGAAAGGTCCGCGAAAATAACTCGTGCCTTACGGCACTCGTTATTTTCGCATACCTTTCCCTTTTTCGGCAAATATTTCCCCATATTAACCACAAGCTGATGAAATAAGCTCTATATATTACATACACCGACCGTACAATAACAGACTGTCATCTTCACAATAATTTTCAGACTTTTAAATGGCATGATTTAAATTTAAATACATTTTAACACCCGCTTTGTTTACTTTTAGCAGCTACCGTTATTCTCAAAGTCCAAAACTGCATATTTTCATTGAATGTAATTTAACAATTTATATTGTTGCAAAGAAAAATATATCGGGTTGTATTAAGTGGTATTTTAACCAGAAATTTTGATTTTCGGCATTAAATCTAAAAAAACTCTTGAAGGAAATTAAAAAAAAAAAGATTTTTTTTTCAATAAACACTGTTTTCCAGCTACTGCTTTACTGGAGTAAAAAACCCACTTTTTTTTTTCAAAGTTTGGTTTGAATGTAAAAATCTGAATAACCTCCTTTAATATTGACAAGAAATTAATGACAGACATATCGGTCTATAAATGGCCTTTGCAGGAAAGCAAACAGTTTTGTTAAATATTTGTCCAATAAACCGTATTGCGCAATTGTACTTTCGAAAATATGGAGCAACATCGATAATTTTGCACTTTAACCCATTACCACACAATCCCTACTTTTGACGACCCTGAGAAAAAAGCCTTTAGAAAACATTGTGGGAAAAGGAGAAAATGCTGGTAACCAGCATTTTCTCCTTTTCCCACAATGTTTTCTACCCTTCACAAAACAAATTTCAAATTTTCAGTCGCTTTTATTATGTCGTCTGCAAATGCTTTCGATTTGGACAAGCCAAAAATTTTGTCGTTTGGTAATGAGTTAACGCTTAAAGCCTATAGCACAATTGACCTTTCGTTTGCGGACAATGTAGATCAAGACCAGACAAACAAACAGCATTGTTAAATATTTGTTCAAGAAACCGTATTGCGCAATTGTACTTTCGAAAATGCGGAGCAACATCGATAATTTTGCACTTTTCCCATTTGTTTGTTTGTATTGGAGATTAACGCCATTTTAATAGCTTAAGTGATATCACAGCGGTCATTGCACCTACGCATGTGTTTCCTGGCTTTCTTCACCAGTACTGACACAACTTTCTTTCCAAGCCACACATCTATCTGATTTGGGCATTCTGGGTACAGAAGCGGACTATTTTCAAAACGACAACCGTTACTTTGAATTTCAAAATAAAATAAACGTTTACTCAATAAAGCGCTACCTGGTGCGATTCATTCAGCTACGATCAGCTAGCAATGTAACCTATGCACCGGCCATTTATTAAAAACAGCCCCTACAGACTTGGGTAATGGCTTCGGCATAAACCCTACTTTTCCTCTGTATATGGGATGGGTGATGCAGACAAGTCGAATCTTCGAAGAATGTGACATGCGCAGACAACGCTGAATCTGAAGATATATTTTTACACAGACGGACAGACAGACAGACAGACAGACGGACGGACGAACAGACGGACGCACGCACGCACAGACGGACGGATGGACACACGGACGGACAGACGGACAGAAGGGCAGGCAGACGTGTACAGTTACAGGCAATTTCCGCAAAAAGTGGCGTCGAGGCATTTGCTTATGTCGAGACAATTGCTTGTGTCGAGATGATCGCTTTAAAAAGAGCAGTATCAACTATTTGCAGTCGTATTTTCTTATTGTTTATTGTTTTGCCACTTAATCATCAGTGAGTTCATAAATGACTTATGAAAAGCATTTTCTATTTGCCACAGTGTTTTAAGTAGCCGCCAGCTTCCTATTGCTCAAAACCACTGAGTCGAACACTTGCAAATATGGAAATTAATTATTATAAGATTTTTTTTTTATTTTCCACAGTGTTTTTATAGTTTTTTCCCAACTACTATTCGTTTTCGGATGGGAAATGGGTCCGGCGTCCGCTAGTCTGATGAATATTAATTAAGTGCCTCCTCGACAGTAGGAAAAATAGCTTGTCGGAAACGCTGTATCAGTTATTATAACATTTTTGTTTAATTACTCGACCCATTGCCTGCTTATTAGTATGACTAAATACTATTTTGCGGATTGTGTTGATCGAAGATCAGACTGCACAGAACGTGCTATCTGATCTTCGATCAATCCAGTCCTATACATCGAGATTATTTTGACGTAAATAATTATGCTTGAACTGGCGATATTTGAGTTTTGCCTAAAAGCTGAAATTTATCTATTTAGCAGTTAAATAGCTTAGCAGTTCTTTGTTGGTGTTTCTCGGAAATGTAATATCAACTGTAGGAACATTTTCTTTAATTACTTAATTGAGGCACCCGACCTTTACATGAGAAAAGATCAAGTTACTATACATGGTTTGATATGCTATCTGTCTGTCTGTCTGTCTGTGTGTGTCTGTCTGTCAATCACTGTCCTTGTCCGTCTTCCTCTCCGTCTCTCTCTCTCTCTCTTCCCCCATTTTTCTCTCCCCTCTCTCCACATTTCTCTCTCTCTCTCGCTCTTTCTCTCTCTTTCTCTTCCCCCATTTCTCTCCCCCTTCTCCCCATTTCTCTCGCCATCTCTCTCTCTCTCTCCCTCCCCATTTCTCTCTCCCTTTCTCTCCCCATCTCTCTCTCTCTTTTTCTCTCTCTCACCCCCCCCTCTCTCTCTCTCTCTCTCTCTCTCTCTCTCTCTCTCTCTTTTTCTATTATCTAATCAAAGCTTTATCTATCTTTAAATCATTATCTTTCGACCGCCTAATGTCAATCAATCTCTTAAATCTAACTTTCTAGTTCACTAATGCATTGCTATTAAAATCTATTTACAATCTTTACAGTTTCGTTTAAAGTAAATTATGTACTCAATGTTTACACTAACCTCGTTAGCGTCAAATATAACCACGCTATGTAAAAAGGAGGCTTCATGCATCTACAAAAAGTATCGATCCAGGTCAACCTGCCTGCGCGACCTGGGCGGAAAATTTTTGCTATGGATCAATTTCCTGCATGTCCAAGGACAACTTTACTCCACGATTCAGTCGGTTGCTAGAAAAAATGGAAAATATGGATCCATGATCAAGTAATGACCTGCTTGGTATCATGCGTCACGGAGATGCATTAAGTACCTTTTTGCCAGAGCATGACTTATATAGTTCGATCTCTTTCGACTGCTGAAAAAACAATCAACTGAAATTCAGACAGATTTTGATCTTTAAAAGCTCGAATGAATAAGCGGACGATATAGATCCAACATCAGACTGCACGTTCTGTGCAGTCTGATCTTGATCTATACCGTCCGCAAAAGCCGTTGTTTTCGCTTATAGCGCAGAAAGGGATAATTAACAGATTTCAAAGATAATGTGTACAAGATGGCAGAGTTGGCATTTTAACTAAATCACCTTATACAAGGCGTTATGCAAAGCTTGCACAACCATCAATCCTGTTAATGCAAAAAATAAAACAAGAGTATCGCATGCGGATGCCAACGCTCGACTGCAGTTGCTTGATTTTCAGTGAAAATGTTAAGTCGAAAAAGGGGTACAACTGTTTTAAAAATATTTTGATGGTTATCTACCCTCATTGTCATGGATTCCCCTTTTGATAGTAAAGAACTCGTCCGAGTTTGAAGTAAGTATCTTCAGTAATAACAGAGATATTACAAAGTGTCAAATTTACAAATTTTTGCATAACGGCGACAACGCAGACGACGAAGACGATGATACCGTGGGTACGACAATACCTTGAAGTTTTCTTCGAAAACAGCTAGGCTAAAAATGAAACTATGTGTCTTTTTCGGCGTAGCTGAATGTGCCTGCTTTTATCTACATTTTGGTACTGATAACGAATGAATGAATAGAAATTTGTAATTGGTCAAAAATGTAGATATGTTTATTGTAAAGGCCCCTGTGGTAAAAATTGTAGACATGTTTATTCTAAGGGCCCCTGACTATTTGCTGGCAATTTACGCCGTCTATCTTTTTTTAAATTTCTTGTTCCCGCTGTTACAAGATGGGAAATAATTCTCCCATAGCGTGCGTAATTTCTCCTCTTGCCACAAAATTTTCTCGTCATTTTTCAGAAATTTAACATAAAATCATATTGACTGTCTTTTTTTTACCAAGACGGTTTCAAAGTCACTGCTGTAAATTGTTTCAGTAGGCAATGAGGTAAAGTCAAAACGTTTTATTTCATGCTTTTGAGTACTTTATCGGAAAATAATGGTGGATTATAAGGTTTGATAATTCATGGTTACGACAAGTGAAATTTACCGTAAATATTTCCGTAACTCTTCAACTGAAGGCGAAATAAGTAGTTCCCGCACACTAGTAACTCAGGAAAACAGTGCGTTCCATTCAAACGGACCAACCACACGGAAATATGGCGTAATTTACGTGCAGTTACCCCTCATTTCTCGCTCTTTACGTAATATTGTAACGCGTTGTTATGTGTGGGAAGGTACGCCACGGGGAACTAGCGAAAAAAACTGTACTGGTTTTTTATGAAAGTCTTAACCAAAAAAAAAAAGGGGGGGGGGATAGAAGCATGAAATTCATAGGATATTTGTTGTTTTTTTACAGTAAAAGATCTAAAATTATTTCATCTCGTAAACATCATCGGTAATATTTTCACTCGTGGCGCTTTTTTTAGTACAACGCCAGATGGAAAGTTTATTATATTATTTGTTTAACTCTTAAACTCTTTACCAGACGACAAAATTTTAGACCCTACCAGATTGTAAGCATTTGCAGATAACAAATCAAATGTGTCTCAAATAATGGACTTTATCTTTAAAAAGGTAGCAAACAGTGTGGGAAAAGAAGAAAATGCTGGTTACCAACATTTTCTCCTTTTTCCTGAATGTTTTCAAAAGCCCCCTTTCTTTCAGGGTCGTTAAAACACTTGATTGTTTAGTGAAAAATTAACCCTTAAGCTACTAAACGCATCTCACTGACTTTCTTTGGACAGTGTAGATCAGGATCAGACTGCACAGAAAATTCAGTCTGATCTTTTGTCTATACTCTACTATAAGGAAATATTTTTTCCTAAAAAAAATATCTTTGAGATAGCAAAATTTGGATTTATAGCATCGGCTTTCAAGTATCATTTCACTAATTCAGCAGGATAAGGGTTTTTCACTAATTAGGCAGGATAAGGGTTTTTCACTAATTAGGCAGGATAAGGGGTTTTCACTAATTCAGCAGGATAAATGGTTAAATTCACATGAATTTTCTTCAGCATATCAATCCATAGTAATAAAATGGCAATTTTGCAAGCATGCAGCTTTTAAAGACACGACATTAAAAATTATATCATTCAGAATTATGTGTTCTTATTTCTGCCGTCAGTTATTTGAAAACAGTTCAAAGATGTTGAAGTGAAGTAAGTTGAGTGAATAAGCCATGCTCTGTGAAAAGGGGCTCAATAAATCTGCAAAAAGTATCGTCCCAGGTAAGCCTGCGCAGTCCGCGCAGGCTGACCTGAGACGAAACTTTTTGCTATCGGTCAATTTTCTGTATCTCAAAGGACCAGTCTACCTTATGATTCAGTTAGTTATTAGAGGATTTTTGATTTCATGGATCAAGAATTTTATGATGACTTGCCTCGGGTATTAGTTTACGGAGATGCATTGAACTCCCTTTTGCCAGAGCGCCTCGCATAAGATTTAAGCAGGTGCAAGATTGAAAACGCGGGTTTTGAAGAAATTCACTGTCAATTAACCCAAAGTCATAGAGTATTAAGTAAACAAACCTAAGCTTTCACGGAAAAGGACTTAACTCATTAGCTTTAAGACATATAGCATCCAAACTATCCTGCTTTTTATTAGTATCGGTCCTTTTTCGGAAATCTTGCAATTTTGTATTTATAGAGATAGGGCTTTATGTAAAAATTTAATTCCTTCACTTGTGACAGCGTGACAGGGCATTCGTCACAACTTCGTCCGGAACTTCGACCTTATCAATGAAGAGTCCATTTTGAAATAATGCCAGTCACATGATCTTGAACATAGAGGCGCCCATGTAAATCGATTAGCAACGACAAAACCAGCTACAGTGACGTTATTCGCATCTATCAACCTGTCGCTGAAAAATGTCAACGGAATTGATAGACCCACTTGAAAATTAATGTAGAAACTGTTTGTCAAGGGAAATGTATTTTAAACGATTCCGATAGAAAATTGTGACTAGTGTTTTCTTTTTTTAAGTAGAGCTTTACAGATTTAAGAACGGTAAAGCGAAGAAATGTACTGTGTAGGTGCATATCACCCATCACAATAAAGCCGAGGGATTTAATCAACGGATAATCCGAGGTATGCCGAATGCGTGACAAGGGTAACACCAATCAGTGGTTTACATGAGTTGGCGCATGCGTGAGGCAAGTTTTGATAATTTTTATTCGTTTTTTACTTGGATAGCCTGACAGTATAACAACCTTGATCAGACAAAATTTCAAAAGAAGCCAGTGTAAACTTAGTGATGAGATTAAATGAAGGAAAAACAATTGTACTATTGAATAATAGCACTGAAAAAATTGTGATAACGGCATTTACAAAAGATTAAAGAATAAAAAAAAAGCCATTGCTTGTAAAACTCAATCGCTTCTTTCCCCGATATTTTCACCGAAGGAACTTTAAAATTGTGGCTTTCATTAAGCCATAGGCTGCTAAGAACGACTCAAGGACTTTTTGTGGACAATATAAATCAAGATCAGACAGCACAAAACATGCAGTCTGACACCGTCCGTTATAGTCCAGGGTCCTGCGTGGCTCAATGGTAAAGTTAGACCTTGAGGCCCCGGGTTCGAGCCGCACTGGTTTCACTGGATTTTTAGTGGGAGTGTCCTTGGACAAGACACTTCAAAGCTCCAGCCTAGTACCGGTGAAACCCAGAAAATACATGAATATGTGAGCTGTCGCCTTGATATGACTGAAATACTGTTGAAAGCGGCGTAAAACACCAATCAATCAATCAATCAATCAATCAATCAATTAACCGTTATATTCCCCCCCCCAAAAAAAAAACACTTAAAATAGCAGCATTACTGTCTGCTTAAAAGTTTCATTTGGGTTATTTAGCAGATTAGGGACCGATTCAAAGATCTTGAATTGTCGACAAACTTGAAATAAAGCTCCTTACGAAACTCCTTGTTAAATTAATTGGAAGACTGCGTGGTTCCTTCTGTGAAATATCTGTTTTGAAATACTGTAAGCGAAAAAAACAAATTCTTTTTAAACCCTTATTCTTCCAAATAAATGAAATGCAACTTTCAAGCCGATAGTAAAAAACCGAATAATGTTATTTCAAATAATTTCTTTGGAGGGAAAAAATCTCCTTATCGGACAGTGTAGATCCAAGATCAGACTGCACGTTCTGTGCAGTCTGATCTTGGATCTACACTGTCTGCAAACGGTCCGTGAGTCGCGCTTAGACGCGTAAGTGTTAAAATACTGTCAGGGAGAAAATCTTCCAGGAAGAGATCCGTTTAGTTAATTTTCTGTAAATAAGTTTTAATTGAATCATACACAGATATCCGCTGATGCAAGTGCAAGCCTGTTTAGAAATTCACGTCATATCCCTTTTCGTCTCGCCTTGCCTTCCACTCTCGACGCCCCCGTCATCCTTCTCTCTGTCTGTCTCTGTCATTGTCTCACTCTCTCTCTGTCTCTTTCTCTGTCTGTCTCTGTCTCTCTCTTATTCTCTCTTTCTGTCTCTCTCTCTGTCTGCCTTTTTCTGTCTCTCTCTCTCTGTCCCTGTTGCTCTCTCTCTCTCTCTCTCCCCCCTCTCTGTCTGTCTGTCGGTCTGTCTTTTTCTCTCTCTCTCTGTCTCCATTTCTCTCTCTCCCTCTCTCTCTCTCTCTCTGTCTGTCTCTATGTCTCTGTGTCTCTGTCTCTCTCTGTCTCTCTCTCTGTTTCTCTCTGTCTGTCTGTCTATATGTCTCTGTTTCTCTGTCTCTTTTTCTGTTCTGTGTCTCTCCGTCTCTCTGTCTCTGTTTCGCTCTCTCTCTCTCTCTCTCCCCCTCTCTCGCTCTCTGTTTCTGTCTGTCTGTCTGTCTGTCTGTTTCTCTCTCTCTCACTCTCTCTCTCTCTCTCTGTGTTTCTTTGTCTCTCTCTCAATACACCATCGTAACCGTTATGATTGGACAAATTATGTGCATATTTAATAACAAGAAAAACGTTTCGTGTCATGCGTGATATGAGTACACATTATAATCCCATTTCTTTTGGCGTCCCCCACCTCACTCGTGCTCACCTCCATATCCTATTTTTCCCTGTCTGTCTGTCTGTCTGTCTGTCTCTTTGGTGTCTGTCTGTGGCTATCTAACTGTTTGTT
This sequence comes from Hippopus hippopus, assembly GCA_946811185.2. Taxonomy (NCBI): domain Eukaryota; kingdom Metazoa; phylum Mollusca; class Bivalvia; order Cardiida; family Cardiidae; genus Hippopus; species Hippopus hippopus. The sequence goes on from OX328109.1 coordinate 4,748,430, forward strand.
TTCCGTGTTTCTGTCTGTATCTCCATCTGTAAGTGTGTCTGGTGGATTTGCCTTTGAAAGGCATAAAATACTGTGGGCAAAAAAAAAAAAGCATATTCTTTTTCGACCCCTTTTTCTTTCTTTCTCTCTGTCTGTTTCTGTCTCTCTCACCCTCCATTCTGTCGGTCTGTCCATCCGTCTCTCTCTCTCTCACTCTCTCTCTCTCTCTCTCTCTCTCTCTCTCTCTCTCTCTCTCTCTCCCCCTCTCCCCCCTCTCTCTCTCTCTAAATGCAACCATTGCTGTTACGAGCCGTTCATATTTAACAGATTATGTGCATGTTAATTAGAATAAACGTCCTGACCGTTAACTAAATTTGCATTTCAAATTTCAAAAACTACAAACCTAAAGTTTAAAAGTGCAAGCCCACTGAAAGCGTAATTGCCGTTAGTTCGTATGAACCTCAACTACACAACCCGGGGTTTTGACGACTTTTAGGAAGAAGCCTTTTGAAAACGTTGTGGGAAAAGGAGAAAATGCTGGTAACCAGCATTTTCTCCTATCCCATAACGTTTTCTACCCCGTTAATGACAAGTTCCGTTAACTGAGTCATATTCTTATTGTCATCTGCAAATGTTTTCGATTTTGATGAGTCTACATTTTTCTCATGTGGTAAGAAATAAACCAAAGAACGAGAAGATAACAAGAATACGAGATAAAAAAGTGAGAAAGGGGAGAGAGGGAGGTAAGGAGAAAACGAAAGAAAGAAAGAAAGAAGAGTGAGGGAGAGAGAAAGAAAGAAAGAAAAAGAGAAAGAGAGAAAGAAAGAAAGAACGAAAGAAAGAATGAAAGAAAAAAGGCAAGAAAGAAAGAACGAACGAACGAAAGAAAGAGGGAGGAAGAAAGAGAGGGGTACAGACAGACAGACAGATAGACAGAAAGACAGAAGAAAGAAAGAAAGAAATGAAAAAAGGAGAGAGAGAGCAATCAAAACCAATTGCCTCACCATTTTCTTGGAAAAAGTGTCCATTTTAATTACTTACCCATAGCTTGCAAGGCCTGTTCGAAATTCTCCGACCGTTCTAATATCCATTTTCCAGCCAAATTGGCCTGCACTTCCTCCAAGCTACTGCTCATTATTTAACACAGAACAGACACTGGTTTAGTGAACAGACTGTGGAAAGCTTTCTCTGTTAACGGAAGCCTTACTGGAGGATAGTCTGTGGATTTTATCCCCAATATTACACGGAATTAGCACTCCTTCCCACCGCCAAATGTAACCGTTTCCTTCGTTATATGCAAACATTTATACTAGAGGAAAAATAATTCCAGCTGCTATCTTATTGTACAAAATATCACATTAATTCTATCATTTTTTCTTTCTTTCTTTCTTTCTTTCTTTCTTCATATTTTTATCTCCGCGTAGGAATAACCGTTGTAACTAATACCTTGTATTTCCTCTCTTCGATATTTGTATTTCTATGTACATGGGCCGGAGGCCTAAATACTTTATTTCAGTTTTTGTATTGTTTTGAGTTGTATGTCTGATTTTCTTTCTTTTTTCTTTCCTTTCTCTCTCTCTCTGTGTGTCTCTGTTTGTCTCAGTCTCTGTCTGTCTCTGTGTCCTTCTCTTCCTTCCTTCCTTCCTTCTGCCCTCCCTCCCTCCTTCCTTTCTTTCTTTCTTTCTTTCTTTCTTTCTTTCTTTCTTTCTTTCTTTCTTTCTTCCTTCCTTCCTTCCTTCCTTTCTTCCTTCCCCCTCGCTCCCTCCCTCTTTCCTTCCTTTCTTCCTTCCTTCCTTCCATCCATCCTTCCTTCCTTCCTTCCTTCCTCCCTTTCTTCCTTTTTCTTTCTTTCTTTCTTTCTTTCTTTCTTTCTTCATTCATTCCTTCCTTCCTTCTTTCCTTCCTTCCTTCCTTCCCCCTCTTTCCTTCCTTCTTTCCTTTTGTCCTTCCTTCCTTCCTTCCGTCCTCACCCCCTTGGATTCTTTACTCTTATCCTGATCTACTCTGTCTCCGTCAAGAGCAGTAAATCGCGCAAAGTAGCCTGAGTGTTAATTATCTGAAGATCTAAACCTATGCTAAGATTTCACCTCCTTGGAAGCCTAATCTTAATTTACACTGTTTGCAATAACACCTCAACTGGTCATTCGCTACTCAAGGAGTAACCAGTTTGGTTGTTTGCAATATTTTATCAATATTTTTCCATAACGAAATATTACTCTTTCTACATCACAACTACTACTAATTAGTTCCATAATGGCCATTTACATGTAATCAAAGCACTAAAAGTACTGAAAACCAAATTTGTGGGGTTGTGTTTTTGACCCCTATGTGGAGCACTATTCTTTTTTCAGCATATTATGATACATGTTTATGAATTTACCTCACTGAACAAGCATGTGGAAGGAGTCGGTCAGCCCAGTCGGCTAGCTGTGATAATAAGCAGTTAACTGATAAGCCACGACATAAATCCGACGCTTTTTTGTGAGTATTATATGTAGATGTGGAATGTGTATACACGCGTGTGTATATAAACGGTAGCAACTATAGCCAGGTCAGATACTATTAGCAAGTCTTAAAGTAGAATCCGTAGAGCGCATGCGTATTCAGGGCTTTTGTTTCTGCTTAGTTGGATAAGAACAAGTGGCCCATCACAGCCATTCCGCTACTAAAGATTTGAAGTAAAAACCGTACAAATTATACCAAAAGACAGGATATTGTTATAAATAAAACTCTTAAATTTTCACGGAAACCTTCACACAGAAAATGAGTTTTAACGATCCTGAAAAAGATGGCCATTGAAAATATAGTGGGATAGGACAAATGTCAGTAATCAGCATTTTCTCTTTTTCCCACAATGTTTTCTACCGTTTCCAATACAGAACTCTTTTTTGAACAAACGTTTAGAAGTCGTCTAAAAAGGCTATCAATAAGGGTGAGTCTAAATTTTTGTCGTTTGACAAAAGGAATCAAAAGTATACGAAAGTCAGGCAGTGTTTCTTTCTTTGTTAAACTTAGATTTTAACGCGATAAAGATAAAATGGACTTCCTAAATCTGAAAAACATTACAAAGTATTGTAATTTTCAGGGGTTTTTTTTTTTTTTGTTGTTAAATGGTTTAAGCGATAACTTACTGTTCTACGATCAGACATGAAGTCAGTCCGGTACAGTCTTATCTTGATCTAGCTGTCCGCAAAAGACACGCTTTTCCTAGTGTACATAGTCTACACAAATCACTTACTTAATTCATATAATAGTTTACAAGAAAGCGACCAGTAAAGACTGCAGTCTGATTTTGATCTACACTGTTTGCAAAGAGGCAGTCTAATCTTGGCCTACATTATCTACAAAAGAAACCTTGGTGTTGTACTAAGCGATTGATGGTTAAACGAATTCAACGGATAGCATCCAGGGCTTACTTTTCATAGAGACAACACATTTTGTATGCGGTAATACGGTCTCAACTTCCGGTTGTTTAGTTACAAGAAATAGGATAGTTTGTACTGAATTCAATAATATATTACAAATCAGTGTAAGCTACTGCAGACGCCATTGACTGAAGACAGATTGTTTTTATACAATCTTGTTATTGTTAAATAAAATTTTACATTTGATTTTATAAAAGCCAGATTAATAAGAAAAAAAACCCCAAAAACTCTAGGGTTATTTTTTGTAGAGGAAACATTTTTTTTCAACGCGGCCATGTGGTTTCCTGTTCAGGATAAATACAGAAACAGTAGCAAACCCAATCAAGCAGTAAAATGATATAGAGATATTTCATATGTCTGCTTGTTTGTTTGCTTTTTTATTTGTTTGTCTTACGCTGCTTTTAACAGCCATTTCAAGGCAAAAGTTAAGTAGTTCATGTACATGTATATCCTGGGTTTGAAATTGAACACTACTAGGTGTGGACTATGCTTCGCCTTAGGATACTCCCACGTGAATGACGCCTCCATCAAGGATCACAACAGGACTCATCTATAATATAAATACAACGTCATAAACACTGAGCCAACGAGGAGGCCTTTAAGATAGTATTATGACAGGTACATATAGTACCACACTATTAAACTGGGACAAATCATACTTCCGCACACTCTTCGTCCGTTTTCGTGAAGACCGGATTTATGTGGTTTTACAATTAAGGGAACCTCGCGTGATCCGTTGATCAAATCACTCGGATGTATTACAATGGGTGATATGCACCTACACGATATATTAGTTCGCCGGAAATACACCGCTTTACCGTTCTTATAATCGTAACACTCCACTTACAAAATGTAAACACTAGTCACAATTTTATATCGGAATCTTTCTAAATACATAATACGTTTCCGTTGACAGAGAGTTTGTACATTCTTTTTTTTAAACTGGTCTATCAATTTCGTTGGCATTTTTTCAGACTTTAATAACTTCACCGTTGCTGTTGTTGTTGTTGCTAATACACTTGCCGCCATATTTAAGATCATGTGACTGGCAGTATTTCAGAATGGAAACCTCCATTATACTGACGAAGTCATTTGTGGTTACGGAATCGGCCAAGCTGTGACGAGTAGTGCTTTGACAAGGGTCGGATAGGATACTATAATATTTGTTAAAGCAAACCAGTCAGTTCGGAATACGAGCTTTACCGGAGTTGGGTTCATGGAATATGCAGATGTCTCAGTTAAATTTCGGATTCTTATTCGTGGCACATAAATCCTTGCCTTCTTTTTTTGCTGTCGTTGAAAGAAAAGTAGGTGAATTATAAGTTACAATCTCGCACCTCTTTTAACCACTTACTATACAACAAAATTGGCTTTGTCCAGATTGAAAGCATTTGCTAACGACAAATTAAATGTTACTCGAAATATAAAATTTTCCATTCATAGTGTAGAAAACATCGTGAGAAAGGAGAAAATGCTGGTTACCAGCATTTTCTCCTTTTACCTCGATGTTTTCTAAAGCCGTCTTTCTTAGTGTCGTTTGAATTCGGCATGGTGACGTAAAGGGTAAGCGCATTGTAAAAGGATTTTAGTGGGAAAATGTGTGATTTTTCCCCATTTTTAACTTGGTTGAAAATATGCAAAATGTTACCATTGCATTATGGCACGAAAAGGATTCTGTACTTAAACTTTGCCAATATCAGAAGAAAGTTTTAATATCCTTAATTTTAACCCATTAGTGCAAATGCTATTTAAAGACCTGTCCTTATTTTAGTGCGCTTTGCATTATGGAGAACTATTTAAAGAAAGGAGAAAATGCCGCTTTTAAACGGATCCGAAAACATTATGGAAAGTGGGTTTATTTCTTGTGACAAGCATATGCTATTTTAAGAACTATCCAAATTTTAGAGCGCATTGTATTATGGAGAACTATTTTAACGGATCCAAAAACATAGTGGAAAAAAGGTTTAATTTCTTGTGACAAGCAATTGCCCTTTTTTTTCCAGCAATGTTTTCAAAAAAAAAAAAAAAAAATGTACAAAAAGTCTTATGTTTTATGACTCAATTTATATAAATCATTTTTCTTGATTTTTTTCCCCCAAAAGAAGTAGATTTTTCAAGATGGCTTGGGGGCGTTATTTGACCCATTATGAAACATTCCTGTTTTTAAAGGACATTGAGGAAGAAGTCTTTTGAAAAACATTGTGGGAAAAGGATAAAATGCTTGTAAACAGCATTTTCTCCTTTACCCGTAATGTTTTTTTTTTTTTTGCTTAAAAATGACAAATTACCCGACTTTAACTATATTTAGATAATTGTCTGCAAATACGTCCAATTTGATTAAAGTCTAACACACTGTCGTGTTATAAAGAGTTAAGAAAATAAAATTACGTCAAAGAAATAAGAGGATTCAGACAGAGCGTCTGTCTTGACAGATCCTATGTTAAAGGCCCACTGGCTGCCAAGTTTAATCAAGGCAGGGGTTAAATTGAAGACAATTTTACTTCATACCATTTAATAGAATAGATATTATTATGAGTCTGATAATGTGTTACAGTACAATCTGTCAAAGTTTCTTTTGCTGACAGAAAAATGTAGTGCAAAACTAGAACAAAAGTTGGCAACACTAGATTTTGCTTTACAATACATATTTCAGCCAGCAACTTTGACAGATTCCATCATAACGTTAGCAGACTCATAATATCCATACTTTTTAAGGTCTACAGCCCCAAATTCTCATATTAAAAGACGGAAGCTGCCGAAGTTGGCCGAACAGTCTTTACGAAAACGTCGATGTTACACGATATTTACTGATGAGTTAGTGAGTCTACGGCCCCTAACTCTCATGTTTAAAGACGGAAGCTTTCGAGATTGGCCGAATAGCCTTTACGAAAAAGTCCATGTTACACGATATTTACCGATGAGTTAGGGGTCGTAATCCTTAAATGGCATGAATTAAATTTATCTGCACTTTGACTTCCGATATTGTTCAATTTTGCTCGCTTGTGGGCCTTTAACTCATCAACTCTTTCTTCTGAAAGCGATTTTTTGTCTTGCCTCTGAACACATGTGAAAACAATGAGACGAAAGGAGAAATAGCTTTTCCAGTTGATCATTTTTGAGGTATAAACTTTTTCTACACTCTCTGATTCTTTATTGATGATCATGACAAGAAAATCTGCCACTACAGGGGCCTTTTTTGTTTTTATACCGTAAATCACAATATCTTGCGAAACATTGATGATACAACTGGATATAATAACATTGCATACGTATGAGCCATGCTCTTGCGAAAGTGGTTTTAATGCATCCACGTGATGCATTGCACCAGGCAAGTCATCATATAATAAATGGATTCATAAAATCCATTATGTCCAACAACTGACTAGGTCTGGGGGTAGAATGGTTCTTTAACATGCAGAAAATTGACATATAGCAAAAAGTATAGAATCATGTCAGCCTGCGCTGTCCGCGCAGGCTGACATGGATCGATACTTTTTGAAAAGCATTAAGCTCCCTTTTCACAGGGTATCCATCGTATACATAAACATACATACTGCTCGTATACATAAGCCGTGTGAAGTGAAAATTTCCATCACTACGGATTATACTACAAACACGGTAACTCGATGCTTGCCTTTGATACTAAATTTAAAGCCCTTTGTCATTTTTATCTTTGCATAATTGGCGTTGTCATTTTTTACATTTCAAATTTATATTTGTATATACTAGTATTATAATTTTGTAATTATAAAAATACCCTCAGATCAAACAAGCATGCAAAGATGGCAATTTGTTAAAGTTAATATTGTATGCACGTAGTACTTATCTAAGTTAACGCTGTTGGGTGGGGTAATCTTACATGTAATTTCACTCTATGATAATAGAAAAAAAAATTCTTGATTCAAAAGGCATGCCACTAATAGAGGCCTCCTTTATTATAATAAATTCTGTTAGAATTAATTCTAACGTGAGAGTTTTGATATATGCTTCTTTACAGTATCATTAAAATATTGTTTGTTTAGCTATAGGTAACTCCGCCCATTTTGATTCCATCAGATATGACGTCATCGTTCTAATTTAAATACGAATCTTTACGGTTTTTCGTGTTGCACTTTTTGTACCTGACTAGTAAATTTTGTAAACTTTCGTGGCGTACAAACTTTACGGTCTCAAATCTTCGTGATGTTTGTGCAGCACGAAACAGGCACCTTGCAGGTAGGCGGAGCTTACTATTCATTTTCGTGCTTTACGAAAGTTGACCATTCGAATACAGCTTTTGTAATCGGCGCGTGCTATTGACCAGATGTCATTCCCACGAGTCTTTGCAGAACTTTGGCACGATATTTATAAATATCTAAGGAGCCTACGGAGCGCATGAAGGAAATACCATTGTACGAGTAAAACATTCTCTTTCTCTCTCTCTCTCTCTCTCTCTCTCTCTCTCGTCTTTCTACTGTACTGATGATTTGCCAACTATCACCTTACTAAACCCTTAAAGCGCATTTTGGCTATTGTTGCCTTTGCGGCCAGTGTAGATCAAGATCAGATTGCTGATTTTTTTTTTTTTAATGAACACCGTCCATGTGCGTTGTTAAAACATTTAAGACCAAACAAAACTTGAATTTGAAATTAAGATGTGTTCATTCGGTGCTCTAAGGGTTCAGTTATAAATCAAATTTGAAGTTTGGCAATATCATAAAAAATCTGAGTAGCCCCCTTTAAACTTGATGATGTCTGTTAATGTAATAGTATTGTCTAAAAGTTCAGCAAAAAGAAGAGCTAAATATCTTAACAGTATCATGCAAAACAGAATAAATTTTTCACTTGCAGAGTTCGCAGCGCGCACAGTCAAAAAGCCTCTTTATGTAGAATGAGCTACGCTCTAGCAAAAAAGGGGGTTTAATGCACCCCTGTGATGAATTATACCCATAAAATCCAATATATATCTAACAACCAACTGAATCACGAAGTAGACTTGTCCTTTGACATGCAAAAAATTAACAAATAGCAAAAAGTTTCAACCCAGGTCAGCCTGCGCAGTTCGCGCAGGCTGACATGGGTTGAAACTTTTTGCAGATGCATTTAGCCCCCATTTTACAGAGAATGACTCAAATATAAAAAAAAAAAAATGGATTAATGTGCATGTTGCGCTATATTTGAAATATACGAGTTTGATTACAATACACGCTGCGAAATGTGAGTCTTTGTATAGAAATTTAGAAACCGTCAGTTATAATTGATAACGTACCGATAGCAGTTCCAAATTTCATTTTTTGTTAGGGGTATAATCACGAATATTTGATCATTTACAATCTACCCTGTTACGTGCATTATCACAAGTATTCGATCATTTGCCCTAAAACAAAATAAATGAGCCATGCTCTGGCAAAGGGGGTCTAATGCATCCTCTGTAATGCATACTACCAAGCAAGTCATCACATAATCACTGATCCATAGAATTCATTTTGTCTAACAGCCGACTGAATCATGAGGTAAAATGGTCCTTGTAAACGCAGAAAATTTGCAAATAGCATAAATTTTCGACTCAGGTCAGCCTGCGCGGACTGAACAGGCTGACCCGAGTCGATATTTTTTGCGGAAACATTAAACCGCCTTTTCCCAGAGCATGACTTTTAAACATATTTTATTTGCAAATTCAACTAAAATGTACAAGATAATTTACAAATACAGTTCAAAATTTTATGCTAAATGGATAAGAACGAAAGCAGTGCTTATAATGTTCTTCTCCAAGTTGATAGCCTAAACAAACGAGTACAAGTCATAAATTTAAACTAATATGCTATACAGTGAGAGAGAGATAATATTATTAATAACTGTTTGGGAATAGGGAAGAAATATGTTTTGATTAGAAAACTATAAAATGAGTTAGACTGAGAAGTACAGGAAGAGAAAGGGGAAAGATAAGGTAATGGAAGAGATAGTGTAAAGCAGATAAGGTAAAGGAGTGTTCTTAACCCATTCCCAAACGACAATATTTTAGGCTTGTCCAAATCGAAAGCATTTGCAGACGACAAAATAAAAGTGACTGAAAATTTAAAATATGTTTTGCGTAGGGTAGAAAACATTGTGGGAAAAGGAGAAAATGCTGGTTACCAGCATTTTCTCCTTTTCCCACTATGTTTTTTAAAGGCTTCTTTCTCAGGGTCGTCAAAAGTAGGGATTGTGTGGTAATGGGTTAAAAGGCTTTTGTCGTTGTTGTTGTTGTTGTTGTTGTTGTTTTGAGTAGACAAGTTCTGTGCAGTCTGATTTTGATCTACACTGACCGAAAAGTACATTCGGTCATGGATCTTTATCAAGAATGAGTAAAATATAACCAGAATTTCGAAAAATTACAAAATACTGAAAAAAAAATGTACTTGAATTCCATACTGCAATACTTCTCGGTGTAACGAAATTCTAGATCTGTTTATATTGAATTAATTTGCAGACGACAAAATAAACGTGTCTAAAATGCTAGGATTTATCTTCAGAGGATAGAAAACATTGTGGGAAAAGGAGAGAATGCTGGTTACCAGCATTTTCTCCTTTTCCCACAATGTTTTCAAAATTCTTTTTTCTTCGGGGTAGTTAAAGTACGGGGCCGTGTGTTATAGGGTTGAAATGTCTTCGATTACAACACGAAGAGGTGTCAATGACCGAGCAACGCACTCGTCTAGTCTCTCTTCTCAGATATCGTTTATGCATTATTGTGATTCTGTTTATGCATTATTGTGATTCTGACAGAATCAGTAATAGAAGGGAGTCTTGACATCATCAATGAATTAAACATGCATTTTGTTAGTATTTCTAATGTCGTGACTAAGACAACGTTTTCAAAGACAAACTTTCAATCTCTTGAGAAGATTCTTGACGAAAAATTGGGTTATAATGAATTTACTATTCCATTCATTTCGGCACATGACGTACAAAACATTATACATAAACTTGACTCCAGCAAAGCTACAGGTTTAGACGGTTTGGGTCCAAAGATATTAAAACAGTGTGGAGATATTATAACTCCGTTAATTGCATCAATTATAAACAACAGTATTGCTTCTGGGATATATCCCGATGAGATGAAATTGGCTCGGGTCATACCAATATTTAAGAGAGGTGATAGAGATGACCCTAATAATTACAGGCCAATTTCTGTTCTACCAACAATATCAAAAATCTTTGAACGTCACATTGTTTCTCAAATACAAATTTTCTTCAGAAACAATAATGTAATTAATCGATCTCAGTCTGGTTTCAGACAAAACCATTCCTGTACAACAGCTTTAACTAAACTGGTTGATGCATGGCTAACAGACGTGGACGAGGGTAAATTCATCGGATCGGTTTTCTTAGACCTTAGAAAGGCTTTTGACCTAGTTGATCACCAAATTTTGTTACACAAACTCAAATTATATCATTTTACAGATAATGCACACAACCTCATCAAATCATATCTGTCCAACAGGAGACAGCTGGTAAAGGTTGGGAATTTTAAATCTAACATGCTGGATATAAAATCTGGGGTTCCTCAGGGCTCGATCCTTGGACCTATCCTATTTATTATTTACATAAATGATCTGACGTTTACATGTCCTGAAGTAGATATAGATTTGTATGCAGACGATTCCACTATGTACAGATCAGGTTTCGAACTGAGAACGATACAGAATAAACTGCAGGAAAGCCTTTCTCGCGTACAAGAGTGGTGTAATATAAATAATATGTCTTTGCATCCCTCTAAAACAAAATGCATGTTACTTGTTTCAAAGCATAAAATGAAACTTGAAAAAACTCTAAGTCTTACGATAAATGGTTTACCACTGGAAAATGTCTGTAAACAAAAGGTTCTTGGTATATATATAGATAACCAATTAAACTGGCATTCTCAAATTGACCATGTTTGTAAGGAACTAAAAAGGAAGATATCACTCTTCAAAAATATTACATTCTATTTAACAACGGAAGCGAAGATGCTGTTTTATAACTCTTATATATTACCAATTTTAGACTACTGTTGTATAATTTGGGGAAAAAATAACACGCGCTATGTTAACAAGGTTTCAACCCTTCAGAAACGAATTGGTAAACTTATACTTGGCAAACCCGCAAAGTCACCATCAGCAGAATTGTTTAAAGAATTGTGTTGGCTGTCGTTTTCGAACAGATGCAAATACCATGCTGCAGTACTTAATTACAAAACACTCCATTACAAAGCACCTACCTATATGTTAGACATAATTCATTTATCCAGAAATTATAATTATTCACTATACGGTGGCACAAAAGTGACATGGAAGATATATTTTATACTACGTGCCCACGCAGTAGCTAATACGTGCGCACGTAATAAGTAATACGTGCGCACGTATTAGCTACTGCGTGCGCACGTAGTATAAAATATATCTTCCATGTCACTTTTGTGCCACCGTATCATTACACTCTCAGACAAACAATGATCTAATTTTAACTAAAATCCCCAAAACAAAAATATATACAAACAGTTTTAGTTATTACAGTGTGAGCGTCTGGAATAATGTTCCGCTTGAAATTAGGAGTGAACCCAGACTAATAACATTTAAGAAGAAAGTAAAGCAGTATTTTCTAAATGATCAACAATTATGATGTTTTTTTCCCCTCTCATTTTCCCCCAATTCTTTTGTATATAAATAGCAGCTTGTGAGTATCTGTCGGGTAAACGAACCATTGAGATGATCGACTTTTTAATTTTTCCGGCCATTTCATTTACCTTTGTACATGTATGTATACATATGTGTGCGTGTGTGAGAGAGAGGTAGAGGGGTGTGTGTGCGTATGTGATAGAGAGGTTGAGGTGTGTGTGTGTGTATGTGAGAGAGAAGTTTTGGTGTGTGTGTGTGTGTGTGTGTGTGTGTGTGTGTGTGTGTGTGTGTGTGTGTGTGTGAGTTATGGTGTAAGAAGGCCATGTAGAAAATAAGATTATGTCTTAACATGTTACCTTCTCTAAATAAAGTTATTATTATTATATTATAATGTTTATTTCAGATCAAAGGTATATCTAGCGAGAATCATTTAGTTTAAGCATATTAATCACGTAAAACCTCCTCCGGCAGTGTATTAACCCCATGGCTTATTCCTGATAATTCACTAGTGTATAACTGTTTTTTTTGGTCCCGGTTCTGGTAAATTTTTAGTCATATACGCGTGAAGCCAGAGGAACCAACCATAGTACTTGTCGGAATTGTACTACTACGCCATTTAGCGGGGGAAAATGACGTCATTGTTGCAAAAGACGTTTACGCATTAAACGTTTTGATGTTTGCTAGAAGCAAGAAATGTGGCGAAAGTTATTTAAAATCAACAAAATTGTGGAAAAAGTCCGAGTTATTCCCCCTAGAAACTGTTTCATTCTACTGTCGGCGTAAATGTCAAAGAACTATCTACTTGTGTATGTACACATTTCAAACCGAACTGCAACTGTAAACATGGACCCGAGAACGATATACGCTAAATGTGATGATGCAGGATAATTTTTTGTCTGTCATTTGTTTTATGTGATAAATACTAGTAGTATCTCACATTCGTGTTTACGTATTATCGTTTTTCTCAAAACCGTTGACTAAAATCTATATTGTATTTGACGCTCGCCAAGGTTCGCGTCATACAATTTTAGTCAACTCGTTTGATAAAAATGATAAAACATAAACACAAATGTGAGATCCTCTATTTATTTTATATAAATTGGGGAACGAGTTTTTGCATGATATATTTATCTCTTTCAAATTAATTCTTTTGCTTGTTTGTTTGTTAGTATGTATTGTACATATATGTAAATTATGGCAATAAAATATGTTTAAACTGAAACTAACCAAAACTTTGTTTGGAAAGGAGAAAATGCTGGTAACCAGCATTTTTCCCTTTCCAAACAAAGTTTTCTTCTAACCAAAAGATAAATTCTATCATTTTAGACGCATCTAATTTTTCGTCTGGAAATCCTTTCAATTTGGAACAGTCTAAAATTTTGTTGTTTTATAAAGAGTTAAAGACACACACAAAAAAAAACCCTGATAATTCGGGATTCAAAATGTAGACGAATTTAATTCATATTATTTTAAAAGTGTGGGGCCCGTGAGTTGTGAGGTAGAGCGTCGGCTTCGTAATCATAAGGTCCTAAGTCCGATACCGGGGAGCCGGTGTCAACTTTGACACTGCTCATTGGCCAACTTATTCGGGGCTAGTACTGGTGTAGTTTCCAGGAAGCAGAATTGAGAGAGATTAGTATAAGCTGCAAGAATTTGTTTCTTAACCGATGTAAAAAAATATGTTTAAACTAATTTAAAAGAGTGGACATTATTATGAGGTTGATAATATGTCTCTGTGCAATCTGTCAATGTTGCAGTCGCTGGCAGAAAAATGTATTGTAAAACTAGAATTAACGATGGCAACTTTTGTTGTATGCCTTTTTTTTTTTCTCTCTCTCCTATATTCACTTATTGAGAAAATAAAAATCAAATTAATTAAAGACAGATGTCGCGTTGCTGTAAAAAAGATGTCATTTATTAAGTTCGAACGACAAAAACAGACAAATGCTGAGTCACCCCAGTTGAGTGCACGAAATGGTTGTCGTGACATCGCACTTTGTGTAAAGTGTAACACGGATTATTAAATTTTTCCGTCGTTATCTACCTTTGAAGTGCTAAACAAGCATAATAAATCAATGTCTCACTTGACTTCGATGCTTCAATCCGAAACTTAAACAGTAGATTTTTTGATGGAAAAAAAAAAAAAACGATTTCAAAGGGCTTCACTTTGATTAAAGGATCATTGTGCAATCCAAACCCAAACCTCTTGAAAGGCAGACGATTTTGAAAATATACCTGCAATATTTTGCGATGGTCTTTGATTTTGTAGCACAAATGGGCAAAGGCCAGCGAGCTTATGTCATGGCCTGTTGACCGTCAACTGGTCGTTTGTGCATCTTTGTGATTGTCCATGTGTACCCTACCTTTTATTTCTCCTTTACCGGTACTAAGCGATGACTACTTGCCCAAATTGAACCGAATTATATGAGCCATGCTCTGCGGAAAAAAAAAAAGTGGGGGAGGGAGGTTGTTAATGAATATGCAAAAAGTATCGACTCTTGTCCGCACAGGCTGACATGGGTCGATTTCTTTCTTTTTTTTTTTTGCTTTTTGTATTTTTCTTCTGCATGTCCAAGAACTATTCCACCGCAGGAGTCATCCAGCTGTTATACAAAATGATTTTTTTAAAATCCATATTCATGTGCAATGACTTACTTGATACAAGTAAGTCATTGTACATGAATATGGATTAAAAAAAAATCATTTTGTACAACAGCCGGATGATGTATTACGGTAAAACCCCTTCTGTCTGAGCATGGCTCATAAACTCCATAAACAGAATTCCAGGATTCTGTTGAGAATTTCTAGGCAAAAATAAAAACCCTGAGAACCTTTAAGAACTCTATTTGCCTTGGTTGGACTGCAAGTCATCTTCGTCACCGACTGAGCTACTTGGCTCGATGGAGCTAAAGGAAGGTCGGGATGTTCTTGCATTGAACCATTTGAGAAATGATACTTAATTGCAACATAAGGTTTGTAAGGTATGGACAACAGTTACCTCGAGGAAGATGATTTGATTTGCTGATGGAAGGGGGGGGTCAAAGTTGAATTTCCAGTTCAATTCTTTTTGGTCCGTGCTAATACCAGACAAGAAGACACACGGTATTGAGTTCCTTGCCACTGTCTTGTCGACTCGAATCTAACCTTCATGTTCCATAGGTCTATTTATCCTACATTACAAATTCTAAAAGCAAAACCAAACTTAATGTTTCATTCTATTAGTGAACATGAAATTTGCCAACGAGCGTAACGATTGACAACAGTGAGCCAGTTTTCGAAAGCTTTTCATACGTTCATACCATTTCAGTGTTTTCATTTTACATAGAAAGTAGAGTGAACCTATTGAAAGGTAAATGATAGATTCAAACAAGAAATTATTATTATTATTACTTTTCTTTTTTCGTTAACGATTTAACTTCTACTAATAATAATAGGGAAACGCTATATAATACATCTTTCGGTGTAAGAACTAAAATACACTGTATAGGTATTATGATGATGTTGGAGCTATTGCATATGAGCATGCGCAAGGTATATCCGGTTCATACTGCGAACGAGGTGTGGCCTTAATACTGCCTCAGATTATTATTTGTACCGTTTGTGAATAAGAATTTTGTCAAAAGAGCAAACAATGACAACAGTGGGCAAGATCACAAAAAGAATTGTAAAGCCTCCGTCGTTTCAAAGAAGAAACCGTGTCGTTATACTTTTCGGTCAAACTTGAATAAAAAAGAATCTAAGAAAGGAAATCCTGTGTAATACTATTTTGATGTAAAATCTTAAATATTAAAACGAGGATGGAGGTAATTTGCATACGAGCATGCGTATAGGCAACTTCCGGTTCATTACAAGATGATACATTCCCTTTACCGTTTTTAAAATGGTTTATAATCTTTTCAGCACGATGCTTCGTCGCTGATGGCAAGAAGCCACATCTTGCAACTGTTACTCAGCATAACCTAACAATTATCGTTTTACTCCTTTTTAGCCGTAATCAAGGGTATGTTAAGGATTTGACACAAAGTATTCAAACGGCGCCAAGCGCTAGGGGGTTTGATACATCTCCAAGGTGCATTATACCAAGGAAGTTATCACATATGAGCAAAAGGTTTCGACCCATGTCTGTCTGCGCTTTTGGTCGTTAAAGTATGTACTTGTGTGGAAAAGGGTTAAGGGGTGTGGCATTTATTCAATACAACAAACCCATTGTGTAAGGGGTTTAACACGAAAGTCAGTTTGAATCCAATGTTAAATTTATGAACTTACCAGGATATCCAAAGTTAATTCACTTCCTTCATAGATTTTTTTTATCTCATTCGTTGTTCGAAATTTTGAAATTGTTTAACAGTTTACCAGACGGCAAACTTTAAGACCTATCCAAATTGAAAGCATTTGCAGACGACAATTTCATAGTGGCTCAAATGACGCAACTTTTCTTTGATAGGGTAGTAAACTTTGTGGGAAAAGGAGAAAATGCTGGTTACCAGCATTTTCTCCTTTTCCCACAATGTTTTCAAAAGGCCTCTTCTTCAGGGGCGTTAAAAGGAGTCATTGTATGGTAAAGGGTTAACCCTTTATCAAATAAGCCTGAATTTTAACGACCTTGCGGGGAAAATGCCCTTGAGAACATTTGGGTAAGAGAACATTTTAGTGAATTTTGTATCTTTGAAAAGATATACTCCATTAATTTAGTAACAATTATTTGTCGTCTGCAAATGCTTTGAACTTAGACTGGTCTAAACTTTTGTTGTCTGGTTAAAGGTTAAGGTTTAATGAAATTTAGTTACCAGCATTTTCTCCTTTTCCCACAATGTTTGCAAAAGGTTTTTTTCTCAGGGTCGTTAAAAGTCGGATTGTGTTGATAGATTGAATGGTGTTTTACAACGCTTTCAACATTATTTTAGTCATATCACGACGGCAGCTCACATATTCATGTATTTCATGGGTTTCACCAGTAGCAGGCTAGGGCTCTGAAGTGTCTTGCAGAAGGACTCTCCTACGAAAGACCTAGTGGATCCAGTGAGACTCAAGCCCGAGACCGCCAGGTCAAGAGTCCTACTCTTTACCACTGAGCCATGCAGGACCCCCAGAATTGTGTGGTAAAGCGTTAATACATGAACACATTTAACAACATGGTGGCAAAAGGACGAGCAACATCTTCTTTGGCCACAATGTTTTCAGAAGTAGTCTGCTGCAAGACGTTCCAAACATTTCGTCTGCGGGGATAGGGGTCGCCAGGTTGAGTCAAGACCCCACAAAAAAAAAAAAACGGTTAAACTTTTACCGCACAATCCCGAGTTTTAACGACCCTGAACCAAGAAGCCTTCTGAAAACATTGTGAGAAAATGAGAAAATACCGGGTATCAGCATTTTCTCCTATTTCCACAACGTTTTCTACCCTATCAAAGATAGAAATCTTTATTCTGAGCTATATTTAATTTCTCGTCTGCAGTTGCTTTGAATTTGGTCTGGTCTAAAATTTTGTCGTTTGGCAAAGGTACGAAACACTCGAAAGAAGATCGAAACGTGGACACTTGAAAGACTTTATCTCCATTTGGACTGATGAAAGATGAATTTTTATTGTGTTTGACTTGGAATAAATAGGGACTCTCTTATAATACACGGTTGAATAGAACATGTTGACTTGGGAATTTTGATGTCTTGATTTGTTCTACAAAAAAAGGTATTTTGGAGTTAATTTTCTTCCGATATAGGTGGTATACTGCTTTAATTCTCAATCTATCTATCTACCTCACAATCTCGAGTATTATCATGATCTTGAGAAAATAGCCTTTTAGAAAACCCCTGTGGGAAAAGGAGAAAATTGTGGTAACCAGCATTTTGCCCCTTTCCCACAAAGTTTTATTACAGTTTCACGTAGATCTTCAACTACTATCATTTCAGCTACATTTAATTTGTCGTCTGCAAAATGCTTTCACTTTGGATAGACAACAAAATTTAATAAGCTTTGCCTAAATTAAAAGCAATCGCTGACTCAGTTACAAATAGCTTAAATGATGGATTTTCTCAAATTCACTAAACAATATCCGTTTTTTGGCAGACCTGCGTGAGCAGGTTTTTGACAACATTATGGGTAAGAAAAAAAATATGGTGACCAGCATTTTTTCCTTTCCACACAATGTTTTCTATCCTTTCGAAGACTTATCTCTTCATATGAGGCACACTGAATGTGTTGTCTGCAAATGCTTGAACGAGTTAACAATCGTCTAGTAAAGAACTAAAATATGGATTGATTTCAAAACTAAGAAAAATGAGAAAAAATCGAATAAAGATCTTTTTTCTAATGTAAGGGGATACCTCGAGATACCAAACACATTTTCATTACCAAAATGACATAAATTTGGACACGTACAAATGGGAAGCACTAAACTTTATAGATTTAAAAATTGAATGTGTCTAGGAAGCTGAGATTTGTCTGGGGGAAAATGGAGGAAAATGGAGGAAATGCTGGTTTCAAGCATTTTCCTCTTTTCCCACAGTATTTTCGAAGTTTTCTCTCTTTTGGTCTTTAAAACTCGGGCCGGTTTCGTATAGGGTTAAATGATATTGATTTCTTCTCAAAAAGAAATATACTCAACAGCTTTTTGGACACTCAACACAACCTTAATACTTAAAATACTTTGATTTTATGAACTTAATCTAAATACTCGAGATACTTTGATTTTGGGAATTCAACCTAAATACCTGTGATACTTTGATTTTGTGAACTTAACCTGAATACTAAAGTTACTTTGATCTTGTGACCTAAACCTAAGTACTTAAGGTATTTTGACATAATGAATTCAACCTAAATACTCTGAGGTACATTGATTTTGCGTCTGAAACTATGTTAGAAAATTTTCTATTTGCTTGAATTACCTTTTATTGTAACAAGATGAAAATGAATATTGGATAATGATGTAAAATCAGTGCATCACAAATAATGCATCATCACGTCTTTACATGTCATGTATAAGTGCCAGTTGAAACCACTGGGACTATTTATCTGTATTCCGCCTTTATGTATGACCACATTACCAAATACCTCACAGAATATTGAACACGTTACAGAGGAGGTCTGTTTGTAAGTCTCTATCAGGTGAAAAATTTTAAATTCACCATTATTAAAAGCATTCGCAGACGGCGACAAATTAAATGTGACTGCAATGGCGCTGTTAGTCTTTGAAATGGAAGGGAAAAATGTAGAAAAAAAAAGAACATGCTGGTAAAGATTTTTTTTTTTTCAAAGGTCTTTTTCCTAAGGAGACTTGGGGTTTTCCTCAATTCGTTCCTTATTCCACATTTCGTTTCAATTTTTCACATTTTTTGCAAAAGCCCTTTTCCGTCACAGTCGTAATGACTCTTGATCTTTAAGAGGCTTAAAATAGTGGTGTTCATTTAGAAAAAGGCATCTTTGGCCGTTTAAAAAAAAAAGCAAGACCAGAACCTTGCAATTTCACTGGTCTTTTTTCCTAAAATATATTTCAGAAAGTGCTGCTGTAAAATGATGGAATTTGGATCTGCCCTGCTTGACTCCAAGCAAGAGTCAGAAATGCCGAGTGATAACGTCAACGAAGTTGAAGATCCGTCAATAATTAACGAGGAAGAAATCAAGCCTCTAGACGATTCTGTTAGCCGGCAAGAGGACGAGGGGGAAACGGAAAGGTATGAGGTTTTCTTAACCCTGAGGCTGCTAAGAGCGACTCACAGACCTTGTGCGGACAGTGTAGATCAAGATCAGACTGCATAGAACAAGCAGTCTGATCTTAGATCTACACTGTCCGACAAGGAGATGTTTTACCACAAAAAAAAAACTTTTTGAAATAGCAAAACTTGGGTTCTACCTATCGGCTTGAAAGTTTCATTTCACTTAACAGGTTGCGGGTAAAAAAACTATCAATTCGCGACATATGCTTTATACAGTAACAAGGCTTCCGGCCTAATACACAAACATGAATGTAGCTGTTGCAATCGGGCGTGGATCATGATGCACGAAATGGTTAATAGAAGAATTAGCCTGAAAATAAGATAATAATGATAAGCTTACATAAATTATACATAAAATATAAGTAGTATTTTCTCTTATAAATCCCACAATGTTTTCTCCTTCTTCAGGGACAAGTTCCATTAATGGAGACTTATTACGAAGAAGATGCTTTATCAATTAAAAAAAAATATTTTTAAGGCCAATAGAATTTTTTAAGTGAAAGAAGAAACCGAAAGTAGGTCAAAGTAGTCACCAAGAAATCTCTGCATAACAAAATTTGAACAAAATTACTCTATGTTTCTTGGATACATGGCAAAGGAATTCATGAAACAGACAAATACTGTGTAAATATGAATATAAGGCTGTCTAAAAGACTCGTCGTATTCAGGAACAACTTCTTATTCATCGGTCCCAGGTTGAATTTTTCAGTGATAGTCACACTTGATTTGTAGTGCCTAATTTATAACCGAATCAACAATTGTGCATCCCACTTCATATACATGTACTTTCAATGTGGAATAGTCTATGATTTTGTCGTCTGACAAAATATAAAGAGATGCAAAAAAGAAAAGCTCGAACTGACAACATTCAGTTATCCCAGATTGACATTATAATATTAATTTAAAGTGTCACAAGAGTTGCCTTGATAACCTCTCCCCATTGCCAAATGCTTTTAAAGATACATCCTTACAGCGAAAAAAAAAAACGCTGTTAAAACTTGAAAGTGTGTAGAATGGCTCAGAATTTAGTCAGCTGTATAAACATAGATAAACTTCCAATGGTAAGTGATAGAAAAACTCAAGGAATTTGTCCTCATTTAAAACCGGAATCGAGACAACAGTGATTTCTTTGAAGGCCTCAAAAAGATGAAATGCGTTTTCTATTCGTCGTAATCTGCGCAATCTTGCGGTCGTCAGGGGCAACATTTAGCAAGAAGATACAAGAATTGTCATAGTTTATAAAACAAAGATGAGATGGCTTAAAAACTTGTTGAAAACGAAAATAGATGTATCTCTGAATGAGAGGACGGGTATTTAAACATAAGTTTCATTCCCAAGGCTGGTCAACTAAAATTACAAATAGTCATTCGGATGAAACGTTCGACCGAGTTCACGAATGACAGCGCTATCTCTGTTATTTTTAACAATCAGGCGAAACTTAGGATGGGTTTCGTCTTGTATCCTACACTTTTCCCTATAACAAAACTGACAGTCATCAGGGGCGTCGCCCATATGCGCAACCGCTGGCAACGATAAATAAACGAAAATCAAGTAATCAATCAAACATAAGAGTAGTAAAGGACGGTAGCATGGGATCTACCCAGGCCGGGGGTAGATCCCATGCTACCGTCCCTGAGTGCCCTATATCACCGTCCCTGACAAAAATGTGTCCCTAGTTTGCCCTCCCGAAGGAATTTATCCTTGCAAAAGGTCCGAAAAGTTGCGAGTAAGCGATAAAGTCCGAGATTCCGCATGAAAATGTTACTATAAATAGAATCATAGCATTCAAAATGGCGGCCTTGTGGAGGACATTCTGGGGATGTGTCCCTAGGCTCCCGTCCCTGAGCGGAATTTTTTGCAAAAGGGGGGGAGGGGAGTTTTTCCTATGCTCACAACCCTGAGAGGGATTTAGCATTCAAAGTGCAGGCCTTATGACTGTCAGGTTGGGTAAAAATGGTCAGATCACTGAGTTGGACTTAGTTTTTTCACCCTATGGATGATTTTCTTTCTAATTGCCTGACCATTGAGTTGGACTTAGACTTTTTTCTACATCTCTATGAATGATTTTCTTTCTAAAAGCCTGACCATTGAGTTGGACTTAGTTTTTTCTACACCTATGTATGATTTTTTTCTCTCTAAAAGCCTGACCATTGAGTTGGACTTAGTTTTTTTCACCCTACGAATGAATTTTCTTTCTAAATGTCTGGACCTTGAGTTGGACTTAGTCTTTTTTCTGCATCTATGAATGATTTTCTCTCTTTCTAAAAGGTTGACCATTGAGTTGCACTTAGTCTTTTTACATCTCTATGAATGATTTTTTCTTTCTAAAAGACTGAGCGCTGGGTTGGATTTAGTCTTTTTCTGCATCTATGAATGATTCTTACTCTTTGCAGTATAACTCTCTGGAGTATAACTCTTTTGGAACGCGTCTCTTCTAAAAGAAAGATAGAACTTTCGTGGTAGATGGTTAGTCCTGAAAAGGACTGTTGGGTTAGCTCTGAAAAGAGCTGTGACAATTTGAAGAAATGACAACTTGAAGATAGAACTTTCGTCTGGCAGCTTGAAGATAGAACTTTCGTCTGACATCTTGAAGATAGAACTTTCGTGGTAGATGGTTAGTCCTGAAAAGGACTGTTGG
The DNA here is from genome assembly GCA_946811185.2 of Hippopus hippopus. Lineage (NCBI taxonomy): Eukaryota > Metazoa > Mollusca > Bivalvia > Cardiida > Cardiidae > Hippopus > Hippopus hippopus. Next base: position 4,770,794 of record OX328109.1, read on the forward strand.
GTTAGCTCTGAAAAGAGCTGTGACAATTTGAAGAAATGACAACTTGAAGATAGAACTTTCGTCTAACAGCTTGAAGATAGAACTTTCGTCTGACATCTTGAAGATAGAACTTTCGTGGTAGATGGTTAGTCCTGAAAAGGACTGTTGGGTTAGCTCTGAAAAGAGCTGTGACAATTTGAAGAAATGACAACTTGAAGATAGAACTTTCGTCTAACAGCTTAAAGGTAGAACTTTCGTCTGACAATTTGAAGAAATGACAACTTGAAGAAAAGATAGAACTTACGTCTGACAATTTGAAGAAAGGTAGATCTTCCGTGGTAGATGGTTAGCCCTGAAAAGGGCTGTTGGGGTGTCCCTAAAAGGGATCTGGTTTTGGAGGTTGTGTTTTTAAGCACAACCTCCAACCTTTCCGCAGGCTGGACAGCTACTATCCATCCGTCTCTTTAGCCTTTTTAACTGCTGGGCACTCAGGTTGTACTTCAGCGAAAATGGTGGTTCGTTATCGCTGCTCCAATCTTCGGTAGAAGGCACTACGAACGCCTTTTTCTCCTTCTTGCTTTGTGGTAATTGGGCAAAGTCCCAAAAGTCCCACCCGGTAAATAGCAGTTTCTCTTCGAAGCCATATCTCTGTCTCCTCGCTGCCTCAGCTTCAAACTTTTCTAGCTGCCGATCTGCCTCTCCCACAGTCTTTCTTAGCTCTTCCACCGTCTTTCTTAGCTCTTCCACCGTCTTTCTTAGCTCTTCCATCGTGAAAATGAAAATGAACAATGTGCGGGAAATGTCGCTGGGTTTTATAGCTTTTCAGACGGATTGAACTAATTGACCCATGACGTCATTTTCTCCTATGTTTTTCCCGCTTCGGCGTTTCATGCTGTTTTGGCTCCAAATTAATGTTATCCAATCAGAATCAGCGTTTTATTTCTAATACTAAATGTTTTATTGTTGACCAATCCGGGGGTTTGTTACATTTTCTTGTTCGGGTTAGAAAAAACTAGAGTTTAACTAACCTATGACTTTTTTTGATTATGAGTCTTCTGATAAAATGAAAAGAAAGATGATTATTTAAGATAGCTAACCCTGAAAAGAGTTGCTTTTTTTGTACAGAATGCACTTTTTTATACCCCTCTCTTTCTTTTGATTGATTCCATTTTATCTAGCATTTGCATCAGATGTTCAATTTCATGTCTGATATATCTGAAACGTTCTCTTTCTTCTAACCAGAAGAGCAATAAGAGAAAAAATGTTAATCCAAACATTGTACGATACTGGCTCAGGTTTTACAAAAAGTTAATGGTGAATGAGAAAAAATAATCAAGAGTTTAGTGTTTTATATGTGTAATGGATCACTTTTTAGTTTTTTCATCCTATGAATGATTTTTTCTCTCTAAATGGAATTTGTCCCTATATCGCTGAGTTGAACTTAGATTTTTTTACACTATAAATGATTTCTAAATGTCTGAGCACTGAGTTGAACTTAGACTTTTTAAACCTATGTATGATTTTTTCTTTCTAAATGTCTGAGCATTGAGTTGGACTTAGACTTTTTTTACCCTATGAATGATTTTTTCTCTTTTCTAAAAGCCTGATCATTGAGTTGGACTTAGTTTTTTCTTCACCTATGTATGATTTTTTCTCTCTAAAAGACTGAGCACTGGGGTTGGACTTAGCCTTTTTACATCTCTATGAATGATTTTTTTCTAAATGTCTGAACATTGAGTTGGACTTAGTCTTTTTTCTGCATCTATGAATGATTTTTTTACTCTTTGGAGTGTAACTCTCTGGAGTGTGAGTCTTTGGAGTGTAACTCTTCTAAAAGAAAGAAGTTTGACAATTTGAAGAAATGACAATTTGAAGAAAGATAGAACTTTCGTGGTAGATGGTTAGCCCTGAAAAGGGCTGTTTTGAGAAGAGCTGATTTTATGAAAATGTTTATTCAGTATCAGCATCAGTCGATTCACTGTCTGACTCACTCCTTTCAGTGGCGATTTGCGCACGGAAAAGACGGGTCACCTGCTCAGTTTTTAAAATAACATACTGAAAATACATCTCAAGCATGCCCTCAATAATGAGTTCCTTCATCCGAAGGTTATAACAGAACAGCCTGTTATTAGCAAGCTCAGCTCTCTCGTATCGTCTTCTCACTGCAGCTAGGCGTTGTTTAAGTAAGACGATTTGTCTCCTTGCTCTTATTAACTTTCGTTCAGTATCCATCCAAGTGACGACTGGTGATTGTCTTGAAGCCATTGTGAAAAAATGAAATGCATGGAAAATAAATCGCCGAGATTTATAGCTTTTCAGACGGATTGAACTAGTTGACCCATGACGTCATTTTCTCCTATGTTTTTCCCGCGTCGGCGTTTCATGCTGTTTTGTCTCCAAATTAATGTTATCCAATCAGATTCAGCGTTTTATTTCTAATACTAAATGTTTTATTGTTGACCAACCCGTGGGTTTGTTACATTTTCTTGTTCGGGGATTTTATTGTTGCCCAATCCATGGGTTTGTTACATTTTCTTGATCGGGTTAGAAAAAACTAGAGTTTGGCTAATCTATGACTTTTTTTTGATTGTAAATCTTTGCAGTGTAACTCTTCTAAAAGAAAGAAGTTTGACAATTTTGAGTTTTTGACAATTTAAAGAAAGATAGAACTTTCGTGGTAGATGGGTAGCCCTGAAAAGGGCTGTTTTTTGGAGGCTGTGTTTTTTCCAGTTCTAATGGCAACACCCGAAATTCGCTTGGCAAATGGGGCATGCTGTAATCTTCCTCCCGAACTCAATATCAACCAAAATGATATCCGGTGTTGTCTTTAATAATAGCTGAACTAATCTTTCGCCGAGATCTTTGTATGGCTGTGTTATACGTCGCAGTTGGTTTTGTTCCTCCTCTCCTACGAGACGAGTGGTTAGTTGCAATAACTGTTGCCCTGCATTTAGATACTCTTGGAGAGCCTCACGTAGTTGATGATTTACCTCCTCCATATTGATAATGTTTCCGAATATTGACACTGCTTTCGAAGTGATCGTTAGCTGAGAATCAAAGAAATGGTGAATGTATGAAAATAACGCTGGACTTTATACGTTTAAGGAGGATTGAAATTTTTTAAAGAGCTCGGACCTGGCAGAAAGCACATACATTTTTTCCATGCTACGTTTCATGCTAATATAGCAAAAAAGTTATGAGACGTTGTATGGGAAAAATGTAACCAGAACAAGTCTTTTGGGGGAAAAACAGAATGAAGAACTCTATTGTTTTTGAACTTTTATTTATTGAACTTTTATTTACTGAACAGAACTAAACATTGAAACATTTTTTTTTGCAATGCATCATAAAAAATTTCTTGACAATGAAAAAAATTTCTTGACAATGAAAAAAATCACAAGCAAACATTTTTTGCAATGCATTATAAAAAAATTTCTTGACAATGAAAAACATTTTCTTAACAATGAAAAAAATCGCACTGAAATATTTTTTTCACAATGAATTATTCACAACGAATTAATCGCAATGAATTAATCACAATGAATTATTTTTCGCAACGAATTATTTTACAATGAATTAATCGCAAAAAACAGTATATAACAAATTTTATAATGCAAATTCGCAAACACCACGAGTTTCACATTTGTTTTCATATTCCGTAATGTCTTTATGTAATTGGTCATACCCAAAAAACATTGTATACTCACTGTCCATATCGTCGAAATCTCGTAGTCCTATGAATGGAGCAACATGTCTATAAGTGTCTTTTGTTGAAAGAGCTGAATATACCACTTCTTCTGTAACATCTCTATCAAATAGAATATACCCTACCATGGTCTCCTTTGATTCTCCGTAGGAATCATGAACAGATCCTTTTTTGTAGCGTAAGTAAAAGTCAAATAGAACTGATTTCATTTTCACAACGTTAAGAAAACTTTCTTCTGTTGTTCCTATGATAAAAAATGTCCATCGGCTTGTGGATCTAAACAGCTTACTAATAACATTGTCTTTCATACAGCTATCTGCTAAATAAGTCTTGAGAACGAGATCCAACCCCGAATCGTCCACCATCGTTGCAATAAAGTTGATTATACCATACACTTTGTAGGACTTTTCTCCTTTTGCAATCCACTTAAACAATTTTCCGATCCAAATTTTCACACAGAAAAATTTAATGTTAAGCTGTGTTCGTTCATCAAGCGTATGCTGTCGAACAAATTCTCCATAAATTTTTTCACGTAGTTCTATTGGTAGCGGCAACATGATTGTTTTTGACCAACGGCTAATATTTTTTCCCCGACTTACTTCGAGTGATTGGTACACAACAATGTGATATGAAATTATTTTCTCAAGCTTTTATAACCATAGGGTACAGTATCAGTACCATTTACAATGACTCTCTTGGTGTATACAGAACGAAACGTTTTTGTTTGTGGTTCACTGGTAACCGTTCTATCTCTGTGTCTTTTAATTTTACAATCATACTGAATTTTGATTTCTACTGTACGATCCAAAGCACATTTCGAATATGTATCGAAATTTACCACCTGTTTTGTATTGTAATCCAGAGTAATCCCCTTTACTTTACATTTGCTTATCTCTTTTCCATCTTTTGTTTTCATTTTGTAAGCATAATTCTTAGGTCCAAGTCCTCTGAATTGAGTAATTTTACAAGCAGGCTCTTCATCAGTCCATTTTCCTAACCGGCTGTTAATAATAGGGGGATTCCATAATTCGGGGTCGTGAATGTACATACAACTATCTGTATCGAAATACAGAACTCTATCTTTTAACTTTTCAAGAACACTGTACAATTCCAATCTTGCATAAGCTGTTACGTAAGAACCTACTACCACATTGGCTGTAGCATGGGTGTCAATATGTTCCAACTTTGATTCATAGTTAACCAAGATGAATGAACAGTCCTCGTCAAAGATTTCTACATGCTTTACAATGAAATTGGGATTGGTGACTAATTCAAAATATTTAGACGGATCGCTGATGTATTCCGTCTGGGTCATTTTTTCACGCTGAGCTAATTTTCCCCAAAGGCAGTTCAACATAATCTTAGCAAATGATCTTCTCCCAGGATTTCTTTGAATACAACTTGGATCAAGACGAACACCTTCTGCCTTCTCATATTCACAAACGAACTGATCTTTTTCTGAGTCTGATTGACAGCAATCTGGATAACCACTGGCTTCTTGCTTAATTTTCAAGAAATTGTCCACATAATGTTTAAAGAACTGATCTGACACAGAATTGAAATGCCAAATTTCATACACTTGCAATAATCGATAGCCGCAGTCAAGAGCCTTGAATAATTCAAAAGTAACCCATGTTCCGACCAAAGCCCTCTCTTCTTTACCATGACTACAAATATTTGAGCTTTCTTCTGCACATTTCATACAGAGTGGAAACATCATTTTGTTGTTACAGTGAACTGGAAGAACGGGGTGAAACAAATCAGTTGGAGGCAAAACTTTGCATTTGATTAATCCCTCATATTGGCGAATATTGTTCATATCAATATTCTCAGCAGACAAAATTTTTGGCTGACCTACAGGATAGGATTTGTGTTTACAAACATAAGGGTATAGAGAACAGATATCGATGTACTTGATTTCCTTTTTGGTTTTTTCATCAACATCATATCCAATTTTTATTGCATTACATCTTCCCCCGGACAAACCATCCCTCGGATCGATAGGGTCCAAATGTGGATATAACTTTTCAATGTGTTTTTTGTACTCTTTATCCTTCATCTTAGCATCAAATTCGTGTTCCCAAATGTACACTACATTATATCCCATGTCTTCGATATCTGCTATACGTTCAAAAGTACGTTCGTACAATTCAGACATGGGTTTTCCATTAATAGGATTGATCTGATTTCGATCTGTATAGCATACAGGACAACCATGATACAAATCCCCAAGAAATTCATAAACAGTGTTTGATTGACGGTGAAAACCATCTACACTATATTTCCCGATTTGAACTTCACCACCATTTTTTGCATGCTGAATATTAATACCTTTTTCCTGAGCAACGCTTTGAACCCATCGTATCGCTTTCATAGAAAAGCGTCGTCTGGATGAGTCTTTACTTGAAATGATAGCTATTTGATTTTCTGGTAAATATTTGCTTCGCCACACCTTGTTACAGGCATCTGCGATGGTAATCGCCTCTAAAAATGGACAAATACCGCCCTGTTCGATAAACAGCTTTCTGAATTCAGCACATCCTCGTCTGAGGATATCAACGTCTGACCTACAGTACATTTCCATCTCCTTCTGAAAATTGAATTCCTCACCATTTTGAACTTTGTCATTATACCAAACTATAAATTTCGACCTAGCCTCTTCAGACATTGAGTCGGGCTTGTAATAAGACATATCCAAGTAGGGTCCGATGTAACTCCAAAATTCATCTGTATTCGCCCAGTGAGGAAAGTAACCTTTTTTCATTTCTTGAAGACCAAAGGTGGGTGGAAATTTTGCCAAACCAAAACTCATGAAATTGAAAGAATCGATCAGACGTACACCGTTCAGTTCTAACTTCATAATATTGTTTCCATTCATGATCAATTTTGGAAGTTTTAACCCAACTTTGACAATATAGTCAAGAATGAACTGGCCGTCATAGCCTTTGAAATTATGGGCAATAGCCGTAACCCCTTTATGATGTTTTGAAAAGAGCCAGTTGCAAAATTGACTCAAAGTTTCTTCACCTTGAAAAATAACTTCCCTACCCTCTTCAAATTCACTGCATGTAGAACAATGAAAATCAAGTGATTTATCGATACATTCATCACACGCTCTGTGTGCAATACAATAATTCGGGATGTGTACACCTGTGTCTTGTTTGCATTCAAAATCAAAGAAAATAAACTGTGGTTTTTTGACTACAGAAGAACTCGTCTCGTCATCACTGTCATGGTTCAACTTACTTTGGTAAGGCTGAATATAGCATTGATGAGAAAAGTTAACAATTCTCTTACAGATATGACACTTTTTCTTTCCATTGCAAACATGATTTTTCTTTCTGACATGATATTGTGCACCGCATTTCGAGCAGAGTTTCACTAATTCACAAATGGATTTCTTTTCTTTACCATTTACAGTTCTGTGATTTTCAAAGCATTCAGCACTAAAAAATCGTCTACTGCAAACACTGCAAACATATTCTTTTGATTCTGATGGACATTTTCCTTCGCGATAACAACCTTTACAGATATTTGAACAAGCATGACTTTCCCGGTGAGTGTAACCTACATCACAGAACTCACAATAATATCCACAACTAAGAAAACCTTTGATAGATTTGATGTAGTCATAATGGTTTTGATGAAAGTACAAATGTATGATCTTACTATTGGCTTTCACTTCTGGATGTTTAAATATTTTTTCCACTTTTGAATGCTGTTGGTGAACTTTAATGACATAGCCTTTTTCATACAAGAATGTTTGAATTTTTTTGTATTTATCAATTCCTACAGACTGTGTTGGTGAAACTCCAGCTTCATGTAACAATTTCTCAGCTTCAGTCTTTTGAAGAGGACATTTTGAATGACGAATACGATCCCATTTTCTATTCCATGCCTCGGTGTTTTCACGTTCACTGTAGCAAATTCCCACAACAACGGCTCTCGCGAAACATAGTTGGTCATGATTGTCAATTTGAATAATAGATCGCTTCTTCTGGGCAAAAAACTTTGAATCTAATTCTGACGATCTATTTTTTTGTTTTCCGCTACCATTTGGTGGTGTTGTATGTGTAATGTCAAATGTCATGAATCCATCGTTCAAGACGAAATCTGTATTCGATTGTAAAACTCGTTCAATTTCATTCAGCATAGTTTCACCTTGTAACTGGTCTGCAGCTAAAAAAGGAATATGGATTCCCATTTCCAACGAAGGATGATTGATGGTAATTCTAATCATGTCCGTCGGGTTGGCATTTAACTTTCGAATGATTTCACAGGTAACATCGTCAAATAATCCAAGGAGTCTCTGAGGTGTTAATTCTTCAAATTTCTTAAAACTCAGCATCAGCACATGTGATTCTGTTTTAAATTTTCTTGACTTCTTATTACCCTTTTCTGTTAAATCATATAGACTTTTCATGTCTAAGTTAGAGTTGGTACTTTCATCGTCGCTATCATTTTCTTCTTTCAACGGTTTAGTTTTTTTCTTTTTTATTGGTGGAAACACCTCATCGTCACTTTCTTCTTTCAAAGGTCTAGTTTTTTTCTTTTTTGTTGGTGGAAACACCTCATCGTCACTTTCGCTGTCTGAATAGGTTATTATTCTTTTTCTTTTACCCATCGTTTTAGCTCTGAGTGCAAAGACAATAATGCCAAAGTGAGAAAAAAACTAGCAATTTATATACCCTCTCCGTTGTAACAGTGTATAAATAAACCGTTAGTTGTGAAAATCTATTCATTCTCCTACTCGATTTCAGTCAGTACAGTTGATAAAAATATGAGTGAGTTAAAGCTGCAAAATACATCACCACTTAGTAAGAGGGTGTATCTGTATGTTAATCCATACAGCCACGATTATGAGATCAGCAATATACCATCAAAGTATAATGTTAAACATATCGGAAACTATGTGGGATCATTTTTATCCCAACAACATTTAGAAGAAAAAGATGTTTACCGTACTACCAGCTACAGAGTTTTGGATCAAGCGACGATTGACAAACGATATGGTGCGAATGGTATGAGAACAAATATTTGTTTCACATGCAACGAAGCAGGACATTGGGCCAAAGAATGTGCAGAAAAAGAAAATCAGCTAGGAACAATTGTTTTTGTCTACGTGAATCCACACAGTCACGACATTGAGATTTTACCATCGTTTTACAACGTTGATGGCCTCAAAGATATAAAATTCGTCGGCACACTAAATTCTTTCTGTAGTGAAAATACATGGAAAAAAAGTTCACCACAAGCTACATCCTCATCGGATGAAACTCAGATCGTAGACATGCAGAGCGATACAGCGGCTAACAGCGATTCAGAAATCTGCAAAATAACAGAACAGACAGAGAAAAAAATATCTACAAACGATAATCTAAGAAAACAACAAACTTTGGATCTAAAAAACGAATTTTCTGCAGAGCCGGGTTGTTCGTACGGAAAGGAAAATCAGCAAAACATCGAAAAGAAGAAAAAACGAGTAACAAAGAACTATTTCTTTTACAAATCAACAAAACATGAGGACAAAATCTGTCCAGATGTGGAATTAAAAAACAACGATAGGAAAAGAAAACGTAAAAACAAATGTGAATCTGACATCTCAAAGAAAAAGAAAAAACATACTGAGTGAAAAAAGATTTCAATACAATATTGATTATAAACAAAAAAAGACTGACTTGATTTTTTCATTCATTTTTGTCTTTTACAGTTCATTCATTTTTGTCTTTACAGTTCATGATTTTGATTTTTTCATTGTACATAAGTTCTTTTTGAAATAAAAAATATAAAAATAATTACTTCTTACTTTTGACTTTTTTCTAGTTATGACTGTAAGTCTTTTTTTTACTTTTGACAATTTGAGAAGAAAGATCTTTCGTGCTAAATGGTTAGCCCTGAAAAGGGCTTTTTGAAGGATCTCACATTGACATCCAGCTCTACGATTCTTCCGCCCGACCCACTGGGATGATTTCACATCCACAGTGTTCGCAGCAAATCGTCGAACCTTCATCGTCATCATAAAATCCTTCATCTGTATCTGGACAGTTATGCTTCTGCCCAAGATACTCGAGTATGGAAAAACATTTCCCACACTCTATCAGACATCTGTTTGCACAGTGAGGACATACAAGAATTCGAACCATTCTGGAACAAATATGATTTTATGTAAAATATCACTGGGCTTTATAGCTTTACAGGAGGATTGAACTAACTGACCTATGACGTCATTTTCTCCTATGTTTTTTCCCGCGTCGGCGTTTCATTAACATTGTGCAATCAAATCGACGGTTATATTGGTGTTTTTTACCACTCCTAATTCGGTGTCACACAGTACAATACCGGTGCTTTCCGCCAGGTCCGCCCTCTTTAAAAATTTCAATCCTCTGTAAACGTATAAAGCTCAGTGTTATTTTCATACATTCACAATTTCTTTGATTCTCAGCTAACGATCACTTCGGAAGCAGTATCAATATTCAGAGGCAGTTACAATATGAAGCACAACTTAGATGAAATCAACTTGAGCGATTTTCCATCAGTGGAAAACAATGGAGACGTTCTTTCATCAATTATGAATTCGACAATTATCAATCCACCACCGGAGTTAAATTCGACAACCATCATTCCAGCGACAGTGTTTGACAACATTTATGAAGAGGTAAAGCAGCTAAATTTGAAACAAGATAGCATGATGATCCGAATCATAGATCAGTTGGAGACTTTAAACAGACATTTGGAGGAAATTAAAACTTTAACCGCAAGTACTGATCAGCTCAGTAGAAATATCGAGGTTCTACGTCAACAGGATCAGCTCATTTCAACCCCTCCTGTGAAGATTCCTGTGGAGTTCGAGTTTGATAAATCCAATCTTCACAACTTAGTGGACTCTATCGTAAGTGTTGTGAAGAAAAATCAACCAAAGAAAAATCAACCAAAGGAAAAACAACCAAGAAAAACAACAAAACGGAAATCTGAGGAAGATGGTAACCATCTCCACAAGAAGCAGCGAGTTGATCAAAAACCAACTATACCAATATTGACAGGGCAGGGCAAATACGGGAAAAACATTGACAATCACGTTGATTTCAAGATCCCGAAAAAACCAAAGACAGAACGAAAACAACCAAGAAAAACAACAAAACGGTAGGAATATGAAAACAAATATGAAACTCGTGGTGTTTGCGAATTTACATTGCATAAAATTTGTTATATACTGTTTTTGCGATTAATTCATTGTAAAATAATTCGTTGCGAAAAAATAATTCATTGTGATTAATTCATTGCGATTAATTCGTTGTGAATAATTCATTGTGAAAAAAATATTTCAGTGCGATTTTTTCATTGTTAAGAAAATGTTTTTTCATTGTCAAGAAATTTTTTTATGATGTATTGCAAAAAAAATGTTTGCTTGTGATTTTTTTTCATTGTTAAGAAAATGTTTTTTCATTGTCAAGAAATTTTTTATGATGCATTGCAAAAAAATGTTTCATTGTGATTTTTTTCATTGTTAAGAAAATGTTTTTTCATTGTCAAGAAATTTTTTTATGATGCATTGCAAAAAAATGTTTCATTGTGATTTTTTTCATTGTCAAGAAATTTTTTTCATTGCCAAGAAATTTTTTATGATGCATTGCAAAAAAATGTTTCAATGTTTAGTTCTGTTCAGTAAATAAAAGTTCAGTAAATAAAGTTCAAAAACAATAGAGGTTTTCATTCTGTTTTTCCCCAAAAGACTTGTTCTGGTTACATTTTTTCCCATACAACGTCTCATAACTGCTAGTTAAACTCTAGTTTTTTCTTACCCGAAAAAGAAAATGTAACAAACCTATGGATTGGGTAACAATAAAATCCCCCGAACAAGAAAATGTAACAAACCCACGGGTTGGTCAACAATAAAATCCCCGAACAAGAAAATGTAACAAACCCATGGGTTGGTCAACAATAAAACATTTAGTATTAGAAATACAACGCTGAATCTGATTGGATAACATTAATTTGGAGCCAAAACAGCATGAAACGCCGACGCGGGAAAAACATAGGAGAAAATGACGTCATGGGTCAGCTAGTTCAATCCTCCTGTAAAGCTATAAAACCCAGCGTTATTTCCCGCACGTTGTTCATTTCTTCGAGTCGCAGATAAGATGGAGACTGCACTTAGGGATATGGGTTTTTGGGAGCTTGCTCAACTGTCGGAGAAGAAGAAGGTCGTTGTACCAAAAACAGAAAGTTGGGATGATGACAACGAGGCACCGTTCTCGCTGAAGTTCAACCTGAGTGCTCAGGAGCTGAAAAGGTTAAAGAGGCGGACGGCGAGTAGCTGCGCAACCTGCAGGAAGGTTGGAGGTTGTGCTTAAAAACACAACCTCCAAAACCAGGTCCCTTTTAGGGACACCCCAACAGCCCTTTTCAGGGCTAACCATCTACCACGGAAGATCTACCTTTCTTCAAATTGTCAGACGTAAGTTCTATCTTTTCTTCAAATTGTCATTTCTTCAAATTGTCAGACGAAAGTTCTACCTTTAAGCTGTTAGACGAAAGTTCTATCTTCAAGTTGTCATTTCTTCAAATTGTCACAGCTCTTTTCAGAGCTAACCCAACAGTCCTTTTCAGGACTAACCATCTACCACGAAAGTTCTATCTTCAAGATGTCAGACGAAAGTTCTATCTTCAAGCTGACAGACGAAAGTTCTATCTTCAAGTTGTCATTTCTTCAAATTGTCAGACGAAAGTTCTACCTTCAAGCTGTTAGACGAAAGTTCTATCTTCAAGTTGTCATTTCTTCAAATTGTCACAGCTCTTTTCAGAGCTAACCCAACAGTCCTTTTCAGGACTAACCATCTACCACGAAAGTTCTATCTTCAAGATGTCAGACGAAAGTTCTATCTTCAAGCTGCCAGACGAAAGTTCTATCTTCAAGTTGTCATTTCTTCAAATTGTCACAGCTCTTTTCAGAGCTAACCCAACAGTCCTTTTCAGGACTAACCATCTACCACGAAAGTTCTATCTTCAAGATGTCAGACGAAAGTTCTATCTTCAAGCTGTCAGACGAAAGTTCTATCTTTAAGTTGTCATTTCTTCAAATTGTCACAGCTCTTTTCAGAGTTAACCCATCAGTCCTTTTCAGGGCTAACCATCTACCACGAAAGTTCTATCTTTCTTTTAGAAGAGACGCGTTCCAAAGACTCACACTCCAAAGAGTTACACTCCAAAGAGTAAGAATCATTCATAGATGCAGAAAAAAGACTAACTTCAACTCAATGTTCTGACATTTAGAAAAGAAAATTCATTCACAGAATAAAAAAGTCTAAGTCCAGCTCAGTGATCAGTCTTTTAGAGAAAAAATCATTCATAGATGCAGAAAAAAGACTAAGTCCAACTCAAGGTCCAGACATTTAGAAAGAAAATTCATTCGTAGGGTGAAAAAAACTAAGTCCAACTCAATGTTCTGACATTTAGAAAAGAAAATTCATTCACAGAATAAAAAAGTCTAAGTCCAGCTCAGTGATCAGTCTTTTAGAGAAAAAATCATTCATAGATGCAGAAAAAAGACTAAGTCCAACTCAAGGTCCAGACATTTAGAAAGAAAATTCATTCGTAGGGTGAAAAAAACTAAGTCCAACTCAATGGTCAGGCTTTTAGAGAGAAAAAAATCATACATAGGTGTAGAAAAAACTAAGTCCAACTCAATGGTCAGGCTTTTAGAAAGAAAATCATTCATAGAGATGTAGAAAAAAGTCTAAGTCCAACTCAATGGTCAGGCAATTAGAAAGAAAATCATCCATAGGGTGAAAAAACTAAGTCCAACTCAGTGATCTGACCATTTTTACCCAACCTGACAGTCATAAGGCCTGCACTTTGAATGCTAAATCCCTCTCAGGGTTGTGAGCATAGGAAAAACTCCCCTCCCCCCCTTTTGCAAAAAATTCCGCTCAGGGACGGGAGCCTAGGGACACATCCCCAGAATGTCCTCCACAAGGCCGCCATTTTGAATGCTATGATTCTATTTATAGTAACATTTTCATGCGGAATCTCGGACTTTATCGCTTACTCGCAACTTTTCGGACCTTTTGCAAGGATAAATTCCTTCGGGAGGGCAAACTAGGGACACATTTTTGTCAGGGACGGTGATATAGGGCACTCAGGGACGGTAGCATGGGATCTACCCCCGGCCTGGGTAGATCCCATGCTACCGTCCTTTACTACTCATAAGGTACATTACGCACAGAAGTCTAAATTCAAAAGAAAAAAAAAAAATATAGAAAACTTTACCTTTTTTGAGCGCCACAGGAGAAAATAGGAGCTTTTGCGGATGGTATAGATCAAGATCAGACTGCACAAAAGGTGCAGTCTGATCTTGGATCTATAGCATCCGATTGTGTGTTGGTAAAACCTATAACATGAAAACCTTTGGGAAATTCAGATGATAATATTTTTAGCCGTCGAAACAGGTATCTCACCACCCCCTCTTCTATATTAACCATGCGCTGACAATAGGGGGTTTCATGCATTTACGTGATACATTATACCAAGCAAGTTATTACATAATTGTGGATCCATAAAATCCATTTTTGTAGAACAACTGTCTGAAGCATGAGGTACGCTAGTCCTTTGACATGCAGAAAATTAACCAAGAGCAAAAAGTTTCGACTCAGACTGCGCAGGCTGACATGGGTTGATACTTTTTGCAGATGCATTAAGCCCCCATTTTACAGAGCAGTGCTGATATATTTTAGGAGTGGGATATTTTTACGACGGAATCTCCGTTTAAAAAAAAGAAATCTCATCAGTTCGCTATTAACGACTTTTTCGATTTTTTTCTCCTAATCCTAATGATTTTTTATACCCTCTTTAAGAAAATAAAGCGAAAATAGAGGACATATGGCTTTAAAATCACGAATATGTCCCCGTTAGGTGACGCAAAGCGACGAACCCGGATGCACAGGGGTAAACTGCGGTTGGGTTGTTGTGATATAAACATCATACAAATCATTGTAAAAAGAAGACAGTTGTTACACATTTGTTATTGATTGATTGATTGTATGGTGTTTAACACCGTTTTCAACATTATTTTTGTTATATTGCGGAGGCCAGTGCACTTATCCATGCTTTCCTAGAGTTTCTTTTACCGAGTTCTCCTCACAATATTCTTTTCAAGCCACTGGCTGCTTTTCCACATAACCATCGTCGAAACAATGATTAGCGGTGAGAGAGGAATGAATCCTGTCGTAATGACTATTACCTATCCTCGGGAAGAGATTGGCCGGGCTGGGGATCAAACCAGCGACCTCCCATTCTCAAGTCCTGTGCGCTACCGACAGAGCTACCGGGACTGGGCTTGCAAATAACTGAAAAAAGAAGACAACGTGTTATGAAACACGTTCGAACATAGACAAAGAGCCCGATACATACTTTAGCCGGGCTCTGTGAAAAGGAAGCTTAATGCATCTACAAAAAGTATCGACCCAGGTCAGCCTGCGTAGTCCGCGCAGGCTAATCTGAATCGAAATTTTTTGCTGTTGGTCAATTTTCTGCATGTCAAAGGACCAGTCTACCTTATGATTCAGACAGTTGTTATACAACAATTGATTTTATCGATCCATATTTGGCTTGCAACGCGCGAAAAGGGGCATTCGGACATTTGCGTAAAGTGTCGTCTCGGATCAGCCTGCGCAGTCCGCGCAGGCTAATCAGGGACGACACTTTACGACTTCATCAGATTTTGTGCTTCAGCAGACTTGTGCAAAATAGAAAATTACATAAAAACGTAAAGTGTCGTTTCGGATTAGCCTGCGCGGACTGCGCAGGCTGATCCAAGACGACACTTTACGCAAATGTCCGAATGCCCCTTTTCGCGTGTTGCAGGCCATTTATGTGATGACTTGCTTAGTACCGTATCATACATCACGGAAATGAGTTAGACTCCCTTTTGCCAGAGCATTGCTCAATTACTGTATTTTTAGTGGTGTCCGTGGTTGTGAGGTAGAGCGTCATTATCTCCCGCTAGATGGCATTCTACAAATACACATTTATCTAATATGGGCATTCTGGGTACAGAACCGGACTACTTTTCAAAACAACCGTTACTTTGAATCTCAAAATGAAATAAACGTTTACTCAAAAAAACGCTACCTGGTGCAATTCAGTCAGCTATGACCGGCTAGCATGTAACCTATGCACCGGCCATTTATTAAAACAGCTCCTACATGCTTGGGTAATAGGCTAATAGGTTCGGTATAAGCCCTACTTTTCCCTAATATTCGGGGGTGGGTGATGCGTCATAGCAGACAGGTCGAATCCACTCGTCACAACTCGGCCGATTCCGTACCTACATCTAACCTCGTCCGTATAACGGTCGTTTCCATTTGAACTGCGAATCACATGATCTTATACATTGGCGCGCCACTGTCAGTCGTTTAGCAATGACATAAACAACCTTGGAGTTATTCACATCTGTTTATCTGTCGGTGAAAACTTTAATCGGAAATGATAAATAATGAATGTACGAACTGTTTGCCAACTCAACTGAAACATAGTTAGAAAGATTTCGATAGAAAATTGAAACTCAAGTTTTCTTTTTTTAAGAGGAGCCTTACAATTTTCAGAACGGTAAACCGGCGTATTTCCGGATATGTATCGATCTGATGCATATTAATCCACCAGATACAGCCGAGGGATATGATGGCTCCCATCACCCGAGGTATGCCGAATGAGGTCGAATCTTCGAAGAATATGACATGCGCAGACAACGGGTAGAACGTCGGCTTCGTAACCATAAAGTCCCGAGTTCGATACCCGGGAGCGGGTATCAACTTTGTGATTTTTCATTGGCCCACACATTTGGCGCGAGTCCTGGTGTAGTTCCCAGGAAGCAGAATCGAGAGAGTTTAGTATAAGTTGTCAGAACTTGTTTCTCAATCGATGTAAAATAAATATGTTTAAACTAAACTACTGTATTTTACATTTTTGACGTCAGTAGATTGAAAAATACACCTCCCGAGCCAAAAATGCTATTTTTCTATAATTTGTCCGGAAAAGAATATATGTCCCAGAAAAAAAAATTTAAAATTTGGTTAACCCCTAAAATTTATAACCGGTTTCATGGATAAAATTTTTTTTGATTTCTTAACATCCAGATTTCATCCATCACTTACTTAATAACATACCAACAACCGCACTAATCACTTAATCAGTGTGTAACGGTGTGTGCGTCTATTAGTTAATGCTGCATATAATATATAAATGGGTGGTATATATATTATATGTGTAACCAAGGTAGATATTCATTTTACCATAAATTCAAAAATAAAGAAGTGAAAAAATTTTTTTGAATTTTTTAAATTTTAAGTTATAAATTAATTCAAGATGGAGCCATTAAAGGAGTTCTTAAAAGAGTTAAACTTAGATAAGGAGGTTAAACTTATGAGAGCAGTAGATGGAATGGAGGAAAGTTTACTTAATAAGGATATTGTTATAAATAAATTTAAAAATTTAGTTTCAGATAAAGAACTATTAGCTAAATTTGCGACACTCTTAGCTATTTGTGTAAAAGATATTTTAAATTCCATAGACCCTATACTTGTCTATAATGAAAGTTATACCTATAATTTTTGGAAAAAATTAAATGAATTTAAAAACGTAAATAAAAAAGATTTACGTGAAATGTGTGCTATAAGACTAGGTCTTAAATTAGATAAAAAATTAAATAGAAATCGTGTGATATATCTTTGCGTAAAGCACATCTTTAAAGAATTTAATGATGAGAATTTTAATAGAATATCTTCAAATGCATTAGGAAAGATAAGAAGACTACCTATAAGCCGGGTTTAGTTTAAACATATTAAAAAGACTGAAATATAATTTAATCCGTAAAATTAAATTATATTCTATAATCCCCCCAAGCTAAAGTATTAATATTATTTTCTAAAACAGACCTTTTATCATCATTTGAACTCAACGCTTTTTTGTTTAATTCCTCAGTATGAATTTCATGCTCCCTACTTCTTAAAACAGCCATTTTTCTATATTGGTCCTCTTTTGTAAATAAACACTCTTTATAATTATCAACATTTAACTCATTTTTAACAACTGACATTTTAATACCTTTACATCTTTTATCTTCCTTACCATCTAAAGTTTTATAACCATACATTTTTGCTCTTAAACCAACAAACTCAGTCATAATTTTACCACCTAACTCATCTTTAAACTTTCCTACTACTCTAGCATTACAATCATTTTTTAAGGGATGGTCTTTAGGATAATTGCTTGTATCAAACATTTCAACCACATCTTTCTCCATATCCTTATATAAATCTTCAGTTTCTATCTCAAGGATGAAACTATCTGTATCAGTATAACACAAGTTAACCTTTTCACCATACTTAGCTTTATAATATTTATAATAAGTTTTTTGCATATGTTTTTTACTAATGTCTAAAATGCTTAATCCTAAATAAATAGGTTTATCATATTTTAAAACAGTTTTTTTCATATGTACCGCTGATAAATTTTCATTAAATATTGTTCTGCGGTCAAAGTTTGGTTTTGCTATTAATTTCCTATAACGCTCCTCATTATTAACTAATTCTATATTTACCCTATTTCTAAGGTTTTCCATAGTCTTACCAAAAACTGAATTATTCATTAACTTAAAAAAATCTTTCTCAAAATTATTTTTAGCTGCTTTCCTTAATGTTATATTTTTTTCAATATATGTTTTAAGCCATGGGCTCTCCTCAAACTTAATTCCTCGGTGTATTTTAGTAATATTTAAACCTAATTCAACACATGTTCTTAAAGCTTCATGATGAATAACATAATTCTTTTTATTATATAAATTTGGAATAAGTTTTTCTACTTTGTCTATTTTTAAACGTTCAGGTGCTAAAGGAAAGTCACTATGTGAATCATGTAACTCTTTTGGATATTTTAAATCTACTTCTAATATACATGAGATTTTTTGCCAATTGTTTAATTCTTTATCTTTCATCCATTTAAAACCATGAGTAGGAAGAGGAGAACTCATTGCCCCAGCATAAAGACTATTTGCATCAACATACATTAAATAGTTCGATGGTTTACCAGGGTCGTATGATTCACCCATATACTTATTATTTGCTTTTGCATATCTTTTACTACACATACTAACACCTCCTCTGATACCCTTTTCACACATTAAAAGCATGTCAACATCACTTAAAAGTTCTAGGTTTACTTTCGTTATTTTTAATGCTGCATCCCAAGCTAAACCAGGAGCTGTATAATACCAACTAGGGTCTAAATTATAGTTTTCACGACAAACATCTCTGAAGTTCTCAAAAACATCCGCTAAAAGTAAAACCTCTATTTTATTGTAAAGTTCTAAATAATCCTTAAATGTTTTCATGTTAAAAGCTTTCCAAACTTTTAATGCATGAGTATAATCTTCATCACTAATTCCTTCATTATTTAAACTAGAGTAAAATGCTTCTTTAGGTGGTAATTTTTCCTCTTTAAGTTTATCAAAAGAATCTAGGTACTCATAAGGGAAAACTCCTTTTCTCCTAACCAAAGGCAACTCATTAACAGTAAAATATCTCGATAAAATTTTTAATTGGTTTTCTTCTAAATTACTCGAAAGTTTATCTAAACTAGAACTCATAAATTTAAAACTATCAACAAATTTAATTTTATGTGGTATATTTTTCCCAACACAAATATCTTTACTAAAACTAATATATTTTTCTTCATTGTTTGGAATGCAGTCAATTTTCCCTTCAGATTTACCAAGGCATTTAATAAAAAGATGAGCATCATATCCACTAAGATTATGTAGGTATACCGGAGTAAAGTTAGGATTTCTAGCTTTTAAATTGCATTCACTATGTGCGGCACCTCTATATTTACCCGTAAAATGACAATGGTCTCTTACCTTACAATTTTTAACATCATCAGTGAATTCTTCATTACATATCCAACAATATTTTTGGTTTTTATGTTCCATTTTTTCCTCTTCTGTAATTATAATAGGTTTTGGGTTTTGGTGATATTTTTTGTGGATTTCTCGTATATCAATCTCTAACCATTCTATAAAAACTTTATCAGCATTTTCTCCAACATAACTTCTTAATATAGGAGCACGCACAGCATCATCAAAACATTTTATAATATAAACAAAACTACAAGGTATATGCTTTTGACGTTGTTTAGTATAACTTTTTTCTGGGTTTGGTTGGCATGTTTGCATAGGTTTTAAAACACTTTCAAAATCAGCATATACACTAAAGGGAATCATTAATTTTCGCCAATAATTTTTAAAAGTTAACTTTTCACCTGGTTTTGGCATTTCTAAAGTAATAGGTTCGTGTTCGTTACAGTATTTTTTATGTTTTTCTAAAAGTTCTTTAGTAGTGAAATGATTTAAACATCGTTTACAAAATTCTATATGTTTATGGTCTTTTGTTAGTTGGCTTCTAATTAATCTATGGAAATCATTTATAAGAGCGTAGTGTGTGTTTTCCCCAATTTTAATAAAAAGAAGGTCAACATGTTTATCTTTTTCCTCTTTGGTAACTCTTAAAGGATAAATAGTGTTTTTTATTCCTTCCTGATACCCATATACATTTACACTAATTTCAGGATTTTGCTTTTCAAACTTATCGATACCCTTAAAAGAAACAGGGTAAACGATTCCATCCATATTTAAACTACTTTCTTTTTCTTTCAAAGCTTTATCAACTCTTTCTGGGTGAGATTGTTTTGGATTAAGCTTTCTTGAAACACCCCATAAAAAACATTTATTATCTTTATTTTTCATATTAATAACTGCATTTTTGTTAGCAATCCATTTTGGTAAGGATAACCAACCATGAGCGCTTAAAGGGTCATAAATGTCTGTATGTATTTCTAGTTTTACGATACTTCCAAAAGTCCAACCACTACCTTCTCTTTGGAAATTAGCTAAATTTTCTAAAACTTCATCTATCATTGTATTCAATAAATCCTCTATTTCTTCCCTGTTTAAATTTAAATGTTGACTACTATGAAAAGCATATTCCATAGGGCCTTGGTCAATATCTGTCATTAACCACATTTTACACCTAAGTACAAGTTTTACCTTTGTTTGTAAATTATTTCGAAGAGTATTTATAAGAGGCGTCCACGTTTCTGCGAAAAATCTTTGCGGGTTATAATTTTTTCTACCATCTATAACATGTTGAGTTGTATATCTTCTAAATGCTGAGCGCTCTATTCTAATCTCAAACGGTTGTCTTGGTGGATAATTCTCTCTAACATTTTGAACAATTTCATTAAAAACTTGTGGTAATTGGTTTTCTTCAACATTACCAGTTAACCAATTAGTAAAATTATTGATTCTACGTTGGATTGATTGAGGTATAACATTCGTTACGGCCCTCCCAACATTTGATGCAGCTCTTCTAGCTATATTAGAAATTCTATTAAACCAGCTCATTTTATAGAAGTAAATATAATTTTCTTAACTTATCATCAAAAATTTTTTTTTATTGAAATTATATATATATTAATCTTATTAATATATATATAAAATGTGGGATGAAGAAGAATTTATGAAAAGATATACTAAACTTGAATTAGTAGAATTATGTGAAACTAAGGTACCTAGAAGATATGGTGAAAGAGGTATGAAAGATCGACTTAAATATGAGTTAGTTAAAAGACTTGTTAGTAATGGTATTAAACCAGATTTAAATAAAAAAACAATAAGAAAGTTACACTGGCAACTTTGGAAAATTAATAAACGTTAATCCTATATTTATCTTTCCAAACCCTTCCATTCCAATTCTCAATCGTTTGTGGACTGCGGTCTATAAATTGACCTGCTTTATAAATTGATGGAAAGGTTTTTATTTCTCCAGTTTCAACATCCTCTAAACTAACTTTCTTAGGATTTTTCATAATAGTATGTAATCTATCAAACTTAGGGTCTTTGCTTTTTTCTGGTTTAGGTGATTCACTCGGAAACAAACCATGTTCTTTCACCAACTCAACTAAACGCTTTTTATCCCAGTATGAGTAGAAATTTATATTATTTTCTTTAAGAATTTTTTTTAAATCTGTAACCTTTATCATTTTTTATATAGGAAAAAAATCTTAATACACTACACTCATTTTATTTCCATCAGACTGGAAGTTAATTAACCTATCACTAATAATAACAGCATATGCCTCTGTATTCGCAAGCACATTTTCAGTAAAACTCACTTTGATTTGGATATCAGTGACAGAGTATTTCAATTTCTCACTCTGTTTGGAAACATCAAACAAAAACAAAGGATAAAGGGTTTTATAATCTGAGGGAGTAATGTTAGGGTTTGACACCATTTCATTCATGTTATAAAACTTAGACCTAAATAGAGAAGCGTCCCCATACACTCTACTAAATTGGTTTGCGGTAAAACTGAGATTATAATCAACAGCGGGATATCTAGTAGAATTTAACGTAACATAAATGTTTTTAACGTTTCTATGGTCAAATATGGCTGGATTTTGTTGTTGGTCACCACTTTTACCAGTTTGAAAACCAACAATGATAAAACGTGGCACTTCAGGTGATGATTTAACAGCAAGTCTCCAGGTAAATGATGTTGACTCGGGAACCGCAATAGAGTCGCACTGCCTCATTCTATATCCAACTGGTATTTTTTCTTTTTTCTCAATAATTTTATAAAGTTGCATTTTCTCTTCATCTGAGGGTAACACATGAGGTATAAACCAAGATACTCTAAGTAAATTAATTCTACCATCAGCAGGAGCAACACCATCTCGAAAGACCGCATCATTATCATCATTTCTCGTTAATGTGAGAGTTTGCTTCATTCCATACAATATCTTATCATAATCATCACAAAAACCAAATATATGTTTTAATGGAACTCTGAAGCTAAAGGTACCTCTTGGAAGAGGGTCATTAATAATATAATTTCTTCTTACAATAAAACCAGTGTTTCCGGCACCTGCGTTAGCTGCTGTATCTTTATACCACAATTGATTTAACCCTTGTGATTTAGAGAAATCATCCGGATATTTCAACAAACCAAGCATTGTAGTAGCCTGGCCAGGATTCAATACAGATTCAATCTCCATACCCGAAAGTTGATACTTAATATTTTTAAAAAGATACATGAGACCATTGTTTGTTAAAGAAATATTAGTGTTAGCATCATAAACTGCTCCATTATCACTTCTTACTAATTCGCCTACAATAAGTAAATAACTTTCACTAGGATGAGTAAAAATATCTTGGGTCTCGATGTTAATCCTAATATCTCCTCCTGTGTTGTTAAGGTTTGTACCGGTGATTGGTTCATACTCATGGTGTTCATACTCAACAATACTATCATCTTTTAAAATTGGTTCGGTGATTTTTAAAATATCCATTTTATAATAGTGATTATAATTTTTAAATGAGATAAAAATTATAATTGTGTTACTTAAATTACAAACCAAAGCTGGGGAAAAGACTTATTATTATCATTAATATACACACCTCGAAGTTTAATGCTTTTTGCAGTATCCATACTAGTTTTAGGATAAACTTTATTACCGTATACAAGTGTTATTTCAGGTATACCCCAATTTTTTAAATATTTATTCACCTTTTCCTCAATCTCTTTCATCTCGATTACCTTTTCAGGAGATAACTTCACAACAGCTTTTTTATAATTATATTTCGTTTTATTAATTTCGAGGATTTCACAATCTTCTATGTTTAAAGAAGCGCCTGTTATTTCAATAGTAGCAGTATTGTATTTTTCATAATCTACACGATTAAAATTTAATATAGGCATTCTTTTTTATAATGAATATAATTTTCTTAACTTATTTATATTTTTTTTCTTCATACTGTTTTAATACCCGCTCCACTGTTTAATCTTTTAACTAAGTCTTGAATAGCAATGGCACTTCCATCTATTAATGTGCTAATGTTTTGCGTTTTAGGAGTATCATTAGGTTTTGGTGTTGTATTATATTTTTGTAAAATTTGCTTCGATTTTGGTGTCAAAGCTTTTGTAATTAATTTTTTCCCTGCTTCTACTGCCGCACTTTTTCCAACCTCTAAAGCTTTCTTTGCCCCTTCCTTAGCTACACTCTTTCCTACATCAAGAGCAGAAGACGCAATTTGTTTAGCTGCACTACTAGTAAAAAGCCTCGCTAAAAAGTTAGCAATACTATCAAAGATTCCGGAACCACCGTATGAATACCTTGTTTTAAATCCGTGTTTCTTAGTGATTATCATCTTTTTTATAGTATAAACATTAAATTTTTATAAGCGTTTGAATTTAAAACACCTTGTCTTTTTAATTCATCACAAATGCTTACTACCTCATTTCTTACACCTGTATTACCTGCTTCTTTACTTGCCATCAACAGGTCTAGTCTTTCTAGTAATGCATTAGGGTCAGATGGGATAACAATTCCTTTTCCGGATGTTCCCATATCATACCAAAAGTTGGAAAGCATGTTTTTCCATTTATATGATTTACCACTTTTTGGAGATTTAGATTTTGGGTCATTATTACGATAGAGGGTATTGCTGTTTACCATTATCTCATTGTAATTTTTGAAATCCTCATCATTATAAATATTTTCGTCTGGTTTTCTAGATACGATTAATTCCCATAAACCAGGGGTACCCTCATAATAATCATCACCAACTAAAATATCATCGTCTAAAATGCCAACTGGTGTGTTGCCAATATAAAATCTACCATCTTTGTCATATAACCCATACGTTGTATCAGCTTCAGACTTAGTAGCAAACTTTCTTAGGTACTTCTCCGCGAGTGGTCCAACAAAAACTGGATATTCTTCTGCTTCTTTAAAAGCCTGCTTAAGCTGTTCAGCTTCATCTTCTTCTGGTTTTCCATAAGCTGTGATAGATGGAAATGCTGGGAAAGTAATAGCTTCTGGTAATTTTTCTACACCTTCTTTAATAGGTTTAAGCCCCTCTGTAATCTCCTTTGTTGTAGCTTTTTGCGTTTCCGTTATAGGTTTAAAAAACTTTGACAAATCGGTTTGTAATTCTCGTTCACCTGTTCTCTCTGCTAGTAGATTATCCTTAATATTCCTTTTCGTTTTGAGATACTCTTTTACAATTAAGTCTCTTTTTGTAGGGTCAGTTATTTTTAGAAATGACATTTTTAATTAGCAACATATTTTTTTAACGTAGATTTTATCGTAGATTTTATCGTAGATTTTATCATAGATTTTATCATAGATTTTAATATATAAGAGCATATATAATGTTCTTATATATTTATTCATCATCATTATCCCCTATTTCACATTGACATTTACATCTAAAATTTAACTTAGGTAATTTAAAAGGGAAGCTTTCCACCATGGTTTTTCTCAACGAGCCTCCGAAAGGAATCCCTCGCTTCTTCCCTCCCTTTTTCAATCAAACTTTCCTTTTCTTCAAGTGTTACCTTCTTTTTAAAGCTAGTTCTTATTTCACTCTTCATTTCTTCATATTTATTCATTTCATCCATTATCAACTTAAACTCATCATCAGATATATGATTATCCATTAAAGCCTTTGATACATGATTAGCTATAGTATTAAGCTTAGCAGCAGCAAGAGTTTGAATTTTCAAATGTTTTTCAGCTTTATTAGTAGTTTTCCTAACAAATACTTTACTAACCAATGAAGAAAGACCGATTACACCAGCAGCAACTTCCAAACCTACAGCAGCGGGTGCCGCTGCAACAGTTGAAAGCAAAACAACACCTGCACCACCTAACGCTAATGAAACAACAACCAATCCACCTTCAACATTATCAACTACTTTAGCCATCCTACTATATTTCTTATTCAATCTTTCCCTTTCAGTTATTTCCTTTTTGAGAAAATCTAAAACCTCAGATATTTTTTTAAGTCTATAAGAATGACCATTATCCATTGTTTCCATTTCAATATCTTCATTAGGTGGGGCGTTAGGGGTAACCCGTTCTTTGGGTAGTGGGGGATATAATTTATTAGGGTGTTCCTGATTTGTATCTGTCATTTTATTAATATAATAATTTTTTTATGGCAAATATTTTAGATAGCAGAATAACTCTCCCTCAGGTATTTCGATTGGTTTTTGTGAGAAATTATAAATGTAGACTAAGATATCATTAACATCATTATCAAGATGTATACCATTAGAAATGGTTAAACTATCTTTCCATTTATTACTAATAGATATCACTACAACTCCTCGTGTAGCTATATAACCAAATCCTAACGGAACTCTCATACCATCATTAGGAGGAATCTTGATAGTTAGTTGTGAGTATATTTTCCATTTTAGAGAATCTTGCTTTAAGGGAGGATATCTTACTCCATGTAAATGAGGTTTCCAAAATATAGTTTTATGTTGGGTAGTAATATTAGGTTTTATACCAAATTTATGAATATCCATTTTTTATTTGTTGTAAATAATATTTAAATATTACAATATAGCTCCTAGGATAGGGATATTAGCAAATGGACTATTAGGCCCAAGTAAAAGTCCTTTTCCATCATACATTTTTCCTCCTTGCTTTAAATACAACCCATCACCAACAGACTCTAATCCTTTACCTTTGTATGGTTTCAAGTATAATCCACTTCCATCAGTTTCAACTTGACAAACACATCCTCCTTTTTTAAGGTAAAGACCTGACCCCATAGCTTTTTGAACATCTGTTTGAGCTAATCCAGAAAGAGCACCAACACCTAAAGCTGGTAAAACGGTTTTTGCAAGCATCGGTAAAGCTCTAGCAGCCAACCCAGCCAACATTCCGAGAAAACCTCCCTCTATTTTCATGTTATGTTTAAGTTGTCTCGCAGTCATTTTAATAGTTATACCCACACCATCCTCATAGGCTTTAGCCATTTTCCTCGCTTGTGAATTGGTAATTGCTAAAACATCATTACCTTGTAAATCTTCATGACCTAAACGAATACTTACTGGGCAACTAGCTTTAACAGCATGTTGAAGTTTTTGCTTTTGTCCTTCAGATATATTTACTTTAACATTAGTGTAACTCGTCATTTTATATACGAGTATTTTTTTATTTAGCTCATCTCGCTTCTCTAATATGAAACCTAATCGTTAAATTTTCACCTCTAAGATTTAGTAAATTACCATCTTGGTCAGTAATATTTACATTTAGGTTATGTATTTCATCTAACGTTATTGGTAAGTATACTAAATTAACTGGTGACTCAATTATCTTATATCCAGGTGCAACATCTGGGAAAAAAGAGTAAATAGTATTTTTTGTTGAACCATTAACGTAACTTCCTGAAATAATATCTATGTTAACAAGCAAACTATTTATGCTAAGAATGTTCACTACATTCTCTGACTCATGAAATCCTTGCGAATATTTAGCTCGAGTAAATCCTAATACTTTAGCGATGGAACCTGGTTGATTAAAATCTACTTGATAACCATCATCAATAATAAGAACAGACTTTAGGGTATTAGTGTTCGCAGAAAAGTTAATAGGATACTCTTCATTAACTCTATCGTAATGACCATTTTTTCTCATTTCCTGACGAATCGTATCATTAATGTCAACGAGGTCATAACTTCCTTCAGGTATTTTTATTTTATTCCATGTGGTGCCATTGTCTGGAGAATAAACGAATGTGTTGTTCGTTTCATCAATGTTTGGAATAGAGTAGTAAGTTTCAAGGTTTACCAGAGCTATTTCGTATACTTTATCCTTTTCCAGTTGAATTGGAGGATTAAACCTTGTTCTAAAACGTGTTTTGTTGTCGCTTACTATGATTTGAAATGATGTTTTGTTGCTCGTATTTTTTACAATTTGTTCTAAAAGTTTTTCCATTTTATAATATTTAAATATTTTTTATACTATTCCAGGCATGTAAAAATTATCAAAACCGCTTCTATACTTTCCATAATATTTTTCACTGGTTAAGTCAATGATAACAAAACCATGTGGTCTTTCCCATGTCTCGTTACAAAATTTTCTAAACTCTTTCTTAGACATATCTTCACCTACGTGGTCGTTATAAATATGATTAAGGTTTTGTCGGTCTTGTCGGAAAAAACAAATAAAATTAGCGTTTTCTCTAATAGTTTGTCTATGTAGTCTAAAATAATTCTGTGAGAGGTAAAAGCAGTCAACATTACTATGCCTTCCTCGAATGTAGTAACACTCACATTTATTTTGCTTTTCTAAAAGTAAATCATCGAAAATCATTAAATTTTTATTTCCTGAGTTTAACTCTCTCGGGTCAGGTACATCACTAGCATTTTCAAAGAAGTTACAATTTATATCCGATTTGTTTTTAATCGTTTTAACCCATTCTTCAACTAAAGCTGTTGGTGGAATGTTTAGTTCTTGTATCTCATCACGCATGTTAAACAATCTTAAAATACATTCTTTTGGTAGTTTCTCTTCAAAAGCCTTTTTTAGTATTAGGTATTCTGGTTGAAAAAGACTTTTTCCAAAAACACTCAAATCGTTGTAGTCAAGCCAATCTGGTCTGAGTAAAAGGTTTAACAATAAAGTAGTTTTACCACATCCTGATTTTCCTATAATTAAACCCCTAATACTTTTTGGTAAAAGGGGGTGATTAAATCTCTTTGATACTACTTCATTCCATGATAAGTTCATAATATCCATTTTTATTTAAATACTTTTATTTTTTATATATAAAATAAGATGTATTGCGTTAAATGTAAAAAACATACTGATACGAGTGATATAAAATATTCTGTTTCTAAAAATGGAAGAAATATGATGCAGGGGAAATGTGTTATTTGTGGAATAACTAAAACTCAGTTTATAAAAAAAAAACCGTCGGGAGTAGTATATTAAACAAATTTATAAATAATTTACCCGTTGAAATGCATCTACCAGGGCACAACTTTACGGGGCCAGGTACCAAACTAAATAAAAGACTCAATCCAGATTTAACACCGAAGGAATGGAGTAAACCTATAAACCGTGTTGATAAAGCCGCTTATAATCATGATGTTTGCTATCTTCAACACAATGATACTGCTACAAGAAACGCAGTGTGTGATAAGAATATGTTAACGGAGTTAGAAGGTATTTACAATCCTAGTATTAGAGAAAAAATGGAAAGAGGTTTGGTAAGTAGACTCATTGGAACGAAAATGAAATTTGGAATGGGAGTAAAAAAAAAAATTTAGCGGAAGAATTACATAAACCCGTAAAAAGAAATTTTAAGAAAAGGAAAGTTAGAGTAAACGGTATAGATAGGATATGGGCTGCGGATTTAGTAGACATGCAAGCATTTTCTAAGTTTAATCGTGGTGTTAAATACCTTCTCGCTGTCATTGATATCTTTTCTAAATATGGATATCTGATACCATTAAAAGACAAAACAGGAAAATCTGTTGCTATAGCATTAAAAAGTATTTTTAAGGAGAGAAAACCTGAAAAAATGTGGGTGGATAAGGGCAAAGAGTTTTATAACAAAGATGTAAAAGACTTGGTTGAATTATATTCTACCGAAAATGAGGAAAAATCAAGTGTGGTTGAGAGATGGATTAGAACAATGAAAGAAAAAATGTGGAAGTATTTCTCCGCTAACTCTACAAACGTTTACATTAATGTGCTACCGGATTTAGTTAAAAAATATAATAACACGAGGCATTCATCTATTAAGATGACTCCGGTAGACGCTAGTAAAAAAGAAAATGAAACGAGAGTTTGGAGAAATCTTTACCCTGATAATCTTGAAATAAGAGACTCTAATCCTAAGTTTTCCGTTGGAGACAAAGTAAGGATAACTAAAAAGAAAAAGACTTTTGAAAAAGGTTATACAACAAGATGGACTGAGGAGGTTTTTACAGTTTCTGAAGTAAAACTTACATCACCTATAACATATAAAATTAAAGATTTTAATGGGGAAGAAATACAAGGTACCTTTTATGAACCTGAACTGCAGAAAACCAGTCAAGAGTTGTATAGGATAGAAAAGGTTATTAAAAAAGGAAAAAAGAAATCTCTTGTAAAGTGGAAAGGTTATCCTGATGAATTTAATTCGTGGGTTGACAATAAAGATATTAGAAATATTTAACTATAAAAAAATGTCAAATATTTCGATTGAAAACGTAATTTTACCGAATAAACCGTTGAACAATTTCGAATTAGAGGGTGCCGTTAAAAGATTAAAGATTCCTTATTTTAGAGGAGTGTTTTTACTAGACTCACTACCGAGAAAACCGAGTAAAACAGAATGTGGTATAGTAAACTTTGATAAAAGTGATGGGCCTGGTACACATTGGGTCGCTTGGTATAAAAATGGTAAAACTAAAATTTATTTTGATAGTTATGGTATACAACCACCTATTGAAATTCGAGATTATTTAAAAAGTCCAATACAGTACAATACTGACCAATTACAACAAGCTGGGCAAGTATTTTGCGGTCATTTATGTTTGTACATTCTAAAAGAGTTATCTAGAGGTAACCAGCTCCAAAATGTTTTAAATAAACTTTTTTAGTGCTATATAAAAATGCCTGTTGACAAATTCGGAAGAATGAAAGATGATGGTGAAACAAGCAGTGATGGTGTGTCACTCGCTTACATAAATAATAATTTTTTACGCAAAGATGGAACAACTGTTGTTACTGGGTCTATAAACATGAATGGCAATACATTAACGAGGGTTAGTAATCCAATAAATTCTCATGATGTTGCAACTAAGGATTATGTTGACGCCAACTCAGGGTTGTTGAATGAAAACGGTGGATACCACTTTACTGGATATTTAAATATGGGTTTTAATCCGATAAGAAATGTTAAGGACCCAAAAGAACCGGGTGAAGCTGCTACTAAAAATTATGTGGATAATGTTGATAGAGCCTTTGTTTATAAAGACGGGAGGTGGTATGAGGCAGATGATGCAATCTCAATGGGAGGACGAGTAATTAACAATCTCGGAACCCCCACGAGACACGACCAAGCCTCTAATAAGTTTTACGTGGATACCACCATTGAGGCAGCTACCGCGGGTGAAAAAGCTTTAACGAGAAAACAAGATGGGTCCTATTCAATAGATGGTGGAATAGATATGAATGGTAACCAGATTACTGGATTATCAAGCCCCATATCACAAGATGCGGTTACCACTAAAGGTTATGTTGATGACCTCGTTAAAAATATTAGAGGTGGTCAAGGTGCTATGTATAAATCTTTCTCAATGAAAGCGGATGGAGAACTATCAGTAAAACAAAATATTGATATGAATAATTTAAGAATATATAATATAGCGGACCCAAGAGAACAAACAGATGCTGTCACTAGAGAATATATGGAGCGTTTCTTCAGTGCATATAAACCAAAACCTACTATAACCGTGTGGGCCGAAGAACAGGGACCAATTTCAAACGGTAATTACGAGTTTTCATTCGGTAATGGTAATTCAGGTAAAAGACACGGTTTAGGGGGTTACTGTATGAGTGCATCAGGTAGAATTATAAGAGGAAGTTTAACGATCGTTAAAAGGGATCGTAATGCACCAGAAGAGGTAAAAATTAATATAACGGTAAACGGAAATGAACAGGTTGATTACACTATTATTAAAAAAGCGGACGAAACTTGTAGCTGTACGATTTTTCCAAGGGCGTTGGAGGTAAATCAATGCGACATAATAAACTTTATTTCGAGAACAGATAACCGAGATGTAACACACGCTTACATATCTATTTTGATAGAATTGGACTTGTAAATATATATAATATATTATAAAAAAATATATTATATATTTATTTAGTCATTTTAAATATTTTACAAAATTCTTTTAATATAAGATTCTGTTCTACATATGAGACATATATTAGTTGTAAACTTATTACATTTTTCACAGATTGGTATATGACCACAATTACAATATAGTACGTTAGGTTTAACTTCATTACATATAACGCAAGATTCTGAATAAAAAGTTTTTGAACCATTATTTAATTGGTTAGCGGTTCCTATATTATCTTCTTCATCTAAATCTTCATTATCTTCTTCGAAAGAATACGCTTCAATACCCCATATATAATCATGAGAAAATCGTATCATAGGAGAAAGAATTGCTCCATCATAATGTATTACATCATGATCATACATTTCATCATTATTACATAAATCATATATTTCTTCTTTATAAGTTGTTAAATATGTATCATTCCATGGTTCTATTTTTAACCAATATGGACCTCTCCTAGGTAGTGTTATATCACGACTACGATAAAAGAGACCTATCCACATAGTTGAATTATATATACCATGTTCATATATTTCTTTACTAAAATGATAATAAATTGCTGCTTTTACATTAATTAAATTTTGCACATAATTATAGGAACAAAATTTTGGAAAAAATATTTTTCTTTTTGATTCATTATGAAAAGGTAATTCTTCATATTTATTCCTTATATGATTTTTTAACTTCTTTAATTCTTCAGATGTAAATCTATTTAGCACTTCTATTTCATTAACTACCTCTTTAGGTTGCATTATATCAACTACATCATAAAAAACTTCATTTGTATGTAAGGCGCTCATACTTATTTTTTATAATTTAAAATTTTAAAAATTCAAAAAAATTTTTCTTTTAACAAAAGATTATGTTCTTCATATGGGACATATATTTAAGCTAGACATTCCATCACATTTACCACATATACATAAATGTCTGCAACCAAATGCTATATTAGGTTTATCTTCTGAAAATATTTTTTGTTTTTTTGGTTTTCTTCTAAATTCTTCTGGAGGCATCACAGGTTTAACTTGCATAGTTAACCAAATCAATTCATTAGTAAATTCTATAAATGGTGAGTAATTACGATTGTTTTCATCATATATACCTAAGCTACTTGGACTATAAGTTGCATTATTTTCATATAAATTTTCAATATCATGTTCATAATAAGATAAATAATCCCTATCTTGAGAAATAATTTTAAGCCAATAAGTACCTTTCATATAATAAGATGGTTCAGTTCTATTATCCATAATACCAATTAACATTCTAGAGGTATAAGGTCCTTCATAAATTTTTTTACTAAAATGATAATAAATTACTTCTTTCGCATCAATTAAACCTAAATAATAATCATTAGGTGTTATATAAGGAAAATATACTTTATTACGTATATCATCATAAACAGGTTTTTGAGTAATATGTTTATTAATAATATGTGATTCTAAACAAACAATATAAAAACGACGCAACAAACGTTGTTTATTTCTTAATGCTGTTCCTTTATATTTTTTAGAAAGTCTTTGGTCTTCTTTATCATACTCTTCACGAGTTAGCCATTTAGTAATAGTGTAATCATTTCCATCATCAATAATATAATCAGGTTTTTCTAATTCATGTAAAAATTTGCTTAACACACTCATCTTGAAATATTTATTAAGAAATCTATATAAAAAATTCAAAAAAATTTTTTCACTTCTTTATTTTTGAATTTATGGTAAAATGGATATCTACCTTGGTTACACATATAATATATATACCACCCATTTATATATTATATGCAGCATTAACTAATAGACGCACACACCGTTACACACTGATTAAGTGATTAGTGCGGTTGTTGGTATGTTATTAAGTAAGTGATGGATGAAATCTGGATGTTAAGAAATCAAAAAAAATTTTATCCATGAAACCGGTTATAAATTTTAGGGGTTAACCAAATTTTAAATTTTTTTTTCTGGGACATATATTCTTTTCCGGACAAATTATAGAAAAATAGCATTTTTGGCTCGGGAGGTGTATTTTTCAATCTACTGACGTCAGATGAAATAAGCTACAAAGTGTTTCACTTCTACAGCATGGCACGCCTTTTCTTCAACTTCTAAAGATCTGTGCACTTTTGAAAATTAGAAGGCAAATAGTTTATGTGAATAAACATGAGTCGATAAATAAAATTAACCAAGCTCGAAATATTTGAAAGGGTGTTTTTAAAATGCTTGAAGCAAGATTCAAAGTAGATTTTAGATACATAAGTTTATGTATTTTAATATGCAATTTCAAGCGATACTGCATAAAGATGGCGCTTGAATGAAGTTTGGGATGCATTTGATGGTGCAAAATAAAGATATAAAGTCTTTGATACATTTTGACTCTTTACTGAACTATCCTACGTCTTAACGACTGGAGGGGAGGCCTTTGAAAACATTTTGGGAAAAGGAGAAAATGCTGGTCACCAGCATTTTCTCCTTTTCCCACAATGCTTTCAATCCTTTCAAAAACAAATACATTTATTTCAGATATTAAAAATTTGTCGTCAGCACATGGTTTTGATATGAACCAATTTAAAACCTGTTCATAGGCTAAAGGGTTGAAGAAAATATGCTTATTTAAAAAAGAAAATCCTACAGGTAAATTTGTGGTTGGCTCATTTACCCGCATGAATTTTCACACAAACGGTACACCTGCTTTCAAAGACATAAGGCCCGACCCTATTTTATCTCATGAGCCCAGATTTCGTTACGTTTATAACTACGAAATTTGGATTGCCTAATCGAAGTATAGAAAAATATCAGACTACAAAACACGCCAAATTTACAAATGGCAGGAAAAATGGTATTTTGATTGATTGATTGATTGATTGATTGATTGATCGATCGATCGATCGATTGATTGACTGGTTGACTGGTTGATTGATTGATTGATTGAAACTTAACGCTGTTTCAACATTATTTCAATTCAATTCAATTAATTGGCGGCCAATTCACCTATATAATTTTTAAGCTTTCTAGAGTTTCTTTTTACCATTTCTTCATATGTTTTTCTTCTGTCGCAATGACTATCATCAATCCTCGAAACAAAAATTGGCCAACTTGAGGATTCGAACCAACGACCCTCCTACTTTTTTGATCTGTGCGTTACCGACTAAGCTTTTAAAACATTTATGGGAAAAGGAGAAAATGCTGGTTACAGCATTTTCTCCTTTTGACACAATTTTTTCTACCTTTTCCCAGACAAAATCTCATCACTTGAGCAACATTAACCTTGTCGTCTGTGAAAGCTCTCAATATCAACAGGTCGTCTGACAAAGTAGACAGATAAATAACATAAATAAGAAGACCCATCTTTCTGGGAAAAATACAATACCCTAATACAGAGATAAAAATAAATCAGATTTGTACTCAAAACCCCTCTATCTATGTTTTTATGACCTTGAGGGGAAACAAAAAGCTTTTGAATACATGGATGAAAAAAGAAAGAAGAAAATGCTGGGTACCAGCATTTTCTTATTGCTTTTTCCATGATGTTTTCGACTTTTCAGAGACTAATCCCACAGTTCTTTTGCAGTTTTGTCGTCTGCTAATACTTTTCAAGATGGATGAGTGTAAAATTTTGTCGTCTGGTTAGGAGTAAGATGGTTTGTAGGGTGTTTAACCCTTTACTATACGACAAAAGTTTAGACTGGTCCAAATTGAAAGGATTTGCAGACGACAAATTATTTCTCGCTCAAATCGTGAGATTTGTCTTTGATGGGATAGAAAACATTGTGGGAAAAGGAGAAAATGCTGGTCACCAGCATTTTCTCCATTTTCAACAATGTTTTCAAAAGGCTTCTTCCTCAGAGTCGTTAAAATATATGATTATTTGATAAAGGATTAAATTGAAACTATTGACTCATTATTTTCAACACTATTTCAGTTATATCGCGGCGGCCAGTGCTCCCATCAAGCTTTCCTTGAATTTCTTTTACCAGTAGGCCTACTTCGCACAATGTTCTTCCGAAGCCACTCGCTGCTTTCCCACATAGTGGAGAAGGGTAAAACTGAAGCCATAAATTGTAAGATTAGCGTACTTCAAACAGACTGTAAACTCGATAAAGTCATGTTCAAAATTGATTTCAAGTGTTCTGTCCTGAAATACAACAGGCGGGCAAGAAATACAGGCTATTTGTTTTTGTCGGTGAAAGATCGAAATTTATTTCATCTCATGAACATCATCGGTATCATTTTCACGAGTGGCTCAGCCACAAATACATATATTTATATTTCATGCTTCTAGCCCCCCTTTTTTTTGGAAGGGGGGAGGGGAGGACTGACAAAATCCAGTTCAGTCGTTTTCGGTAATTTCCCGTGGTGTACCCCTTCCGCATAACAACGCGTTACAATATTACGTAAAGCGCGATAAATGTTGGGTAAATTACGTCATATTTCAGTCTGGTTGAATGGCACAGGCTGTTTACCTAGGTAAGCAGTGCGCAGGAACTACTGTTTCTGCCTTCTAATGAAGAGTTTGAAAATAAGATCAGTATTTTTCACAGGTCGTGAACATGAAATATGAAATAATATTCACCATTATTTCTCGATAAACTACTGAGAAGCATGAAATAAACGTTTTTTTTTTTTTAATTAAGTCTGTACCAGACGACAAAATTTTAGATTTTTCCAAATTCAAAGCAGATGACAAATCAATTGTGGCTCAAATGATGGAAATTGTCTTTGATAAGGGGAAAAAAAACCAGAGTGGGAAAAAGTGAAAAATTCTATTTATCAGCATTTTGAGAGAGGTAGGTAGAGAGAGAGAGAGAGAGAGAGAGAGAGCTGAAAGAGGGGGATGGGGAGAGAGATGGCTGGAGATGACTGAGAGGAATGGAGAGATGGCTGAGAGACGGGAGCGGGGGAGAGACGGATAGCTCAGAGAGGGGATGGGGAGGGAGAGAGAAGTGGCTAAGGGAGAGGGGTAAAGAGATAGCTGAGAGAGAGGGGGGAGGGGAGGTAGAGAGATAGTTGAGAGATAGCTGAGGGTGATGGGGAGGGAGAGAGAGATAGCTGAGAGAGAAGGGGAAGGGAAGGGAGAGAGATAGTTGAGAGATAGTTGAGGGTGATGGGGAGGGAGAGAGAGAGATAGCTGAGGGAGAGGGGGAAAGAGATAGCTGAGAGAGAGGGGAAGGGGAGGGAGAGAGATAGTTGAGGGTGATGGGGAGGGAGAGAGAGAGATAGCTGAGGGAGAGGGGGAAAGAGATAGCAGAGAGAGAGGGGAAGGGGAGGGAGAGAGATAGTTCAGAGATAGTTGAGGGTGATGGGGAGGGAGAGAGAGAGATAGCTCAGGGAGAGCGGGAAAGAGATAGTTGAGAGAGAGGGGGAAGAAAACGGTGAGAGAAAGAGAAAGCTGAGAACGGGAGTATGGAAGGGAGATAGAAAGAGATTTTTGTGCGAAGTAATGGTAAAATACACTCTAGGAAAGCATGGATAGGTGCACTGGTCGGCGCAATATAACTGATATAATATTGAAAACGGCGTTAAACACAATCCAGACTAACAAAGTCATCAGTATGCAAAGAGCTGACGCGTGTTTTATCGTAAATTTTCGACGTAATAAATGTTTATGCTTATTTAAGATTTTATATTTAGAGGTAAGAATAGTAAAACCTTATCTCGATATGAAATAAAACAGTGATATAGAAAGAAAGACATGCCAAAATTTATTTCAAGTGGTATGCTGAAATAAAATTTACAGTATAGCGTTCAGTATTTGGGAAATAATAAAGTGGGTTATGCTCTGTGAAAGGGGTGCTTAATGTAACTGCAAAAGTAAACAGACTGACCTGGGACGATACTTTTTTGCTGTTGGTCATTTTTCAGCATGTCAAAGGATTATGCCATGTGAAAAGGGGTCTTAATGCATCTGCAAAAAGTATCGACCCAGGTCAGCCTGCGCGGACTGTTTCAGCCGGTTGTTATACAAATGGATTTTATGGATCCATTATTATGTGATGACTTGCTTGGTATAATGGATCACTGAGATGCATTAAACCCCCTTTTGTCAGAGCGAAGCTCAAGTAAATGAGGAATTCTGGTGCCGAATTCGCTACCAATTCTTACAGGGGCATTAAACAAGATTTCGGTTGGCAAGTTTTCAGAGAAAAATCTTAACAAAGACTGCTAATTTTCGTTCAGTTTTGTGCGACTGATTGGTTGAATGCTGTTTCACGCCGCTTTCAACATTATTTCAATCATATCACGGAGACAGTTCACATATTAATATATTTCCTGGGTTTTACTAGTACTAGACTAGGGCTCTAAAGTTTCTTGCCTAAGGAAACTCCCACGAAAACCCAGTGGATCCAGTGCGGCTCGAGCCCGGGGCCTACAGGTCATGAGTCCTACACTTTACAGCTGAGCCACGCAGTACCCCTCAATTTCGTGCAAAGATTGCTTTTAAATTAAAACATAGATGGAAACACATATCGAAAACACGAGGAACTACCTTCCATATGCATCGAAAGTAGCAATTCCAAGATATGAAATTTATCAATTTATGTATCAAAGTTACATCTATACTCGTTTTCAGGCAGTTTTCAGCAAGTTTTTAACCCAATTCATCTTTATTTTATGAAACTATAATCATTCTTGTATCTTCATGCCAAATGTTGCCCCTGATGATGTCAAATGTTGCCCCTGATGGTTGCAAGATTGCACAGATTACGACGGATAGAAAATGCATTTCATGTTTAGGAGGCTTTCAAAGCAATCGCTGTTGTCATTTCCGGTTTTAAATGAGGACAAATCCCTTGTGTTTTTCTATCCCTTACACCAGACATATGGGTAATTTATCTATGTTTACACAGCTGAGCTATTCTACATACTTTCACGTTTTAACAGATTTTTTTCTCTCTAGTTGTGAGGAAGTATCTGTAAGAGAGTTATTATTCGCTGGCAAACAAAGCACCCATTCTGCCGAAAAAAAATATGATTTATGATCTCTCTGTGAGTGATTATTTAGCGCAATTATGAACGAATTTAATGCATCTCCGTAATTCATTATACCATACAAATCAAGTTATCATATAATCATTGGTCCGTAAGATTCATTTTGCCTTACAACTGGTTTAATCCAGAGGTAGCATAGGTCCTTTGACATGCAGAAAATCTACCAATAGCTAAAAGTTTCAATCCAGGTCAGCCTACACAGGCTGACCTGAATCGACATTTTTTGCACGATACATTAAAGGCTCAATAGCGGTCAAACAATCTATGTAGGTGTTTCAATGCATTTAGATTTAAATTATACCATTTAAAAGTATGGAAAATATTGTGAAGATTACGATCTGTTATTGTGTGGTCAGTCCGAAAGTTAGTCGCTGGCATAAAAAAATGAATTTCAAAATCAGGCTAAAAATAAACAAAAGATAGAATGACCTGGCAGGTTTTAACCTACTTTTGAAATTAATTTCTCTGCAGGCGACTAACACTGGGACCGACCGTACAATAACAGATTGTCATCTTCACAATAATTTCCATACTTTTAAATGGTATGATTCAAATTTAAATGCATTTTAACACACACTTTGTTTACTTTTGGGTGCTATTATTACTTTAAAGCCCTTTCCACAGAGCAAGACTCAACTATGATTTATGATATACGAGTGCTTATTTAGCGCAGCTATAAATATAACGTTAAACTGTCTGCCTGCTTTCTAGCGCGTTCTGATACTTAAGGCCTGGGCTGCTGAGCGCGACTCTCTGAACTTTTGCGGACAGTGTAGATCAAGATCAGACTGCACAGAACGTGCAGTCTGATCTTGGATCTATACTGTCCGATCAGGACATATCTTTATAAAAAAAAAAAAAGGTTGAAATAGCATTATTCGGGTTTTTACAATTGACTTGAAAGTTTCATTTAACTTTTTACCACACAGTCCCGAGTTTTAACAACCCTGAGGGAGAAGTCTTTTGAAAACATTGTGAGAAAAGGAGAAAATGCTGGTTACCAGCATTTTCTCCTTTTCCCACAATGTTTTCTACCTTATCAGAGAAAATTTCCAGCATTTGAACCACATTAAAATTGTCATCTTCGAATGCTTTCAGTTTCGGACAAGTTTAAATTTATGTTGTGCAGGTAAAGAGTTACCTTATTGGACAGGTTAAGGATTAAAACAGGATTCAGATTTACTGTCGTAAATTTAAACTCTTTAACAGACGACAAAATTTTGGTCTCGTAAGTGAATAGTTATATCATTTTTTAA
Organism: Hippopus hippopus; assembly: GCA_946811185.2. Lineage (NCBI taxonomy): Eukaryota > Metazoa > Mollusca > Bivalvia > Cardiida > Cardiidae > Hippopus > Hippopus hippopus. Next base: position 4,810,467 of record OX328109.1, read on the forward strand.
CGAAAATTCCCTTATCTCTATCCCATATCCATACACCCACTCACCCACTCACCCACCCACACACACTTGCATTTATTTTCCATTTTGATTTCTTTGTTTGTTTGTTAGTAGATATAAAGTGAGAGAGCTGGGACAGAACCCGGAAGTAAATTATCCCCCTCTTCCACTCAACCACAAAAACCCTCTCCCCTCAACCCGCCTAACCCTGGTCCCCTCAACCTGCCTAACCCTTGCCTAACCCTGGTCACCTCAACCACTCTCCACCCCGAACTCTCTGGCCCCTCCCACCTGCCTAACTCTGGACAACTCAACCACTAACTCTCTGGCCCCCTCCACCCGCCTAACTCTGGACAAGTCAAGCACAAAACTCTCCCCCCATTAGGCTGGTCCCCTCCACCCGCCTAACCCCGGACAAGTCAAGCATAAAAAATAGACTGGCCCCTCCCACCTGCCTAACTCTGGACAAGTCGAGCATAAACTCTCTGGTCCCCGCCACCCGCCTAACTCTGGTCAACTCGAGCACAAAACCCCCCTCCGTTAGAGTGGCCTCCCTCCACCGGCCTAACTCTGGTCTAAGCCAAGCGTAGAACTCTCCCCGCGCCTTAAGGTAAAAAAATGCATTAATGTCGTGAGAGGAACGCAAATATAAATGGTCGGAGTTGAGCGTAAAACTACCCTCGGTCCCCTGTCTCGCCCGAGGTCGGGGGCCGTGACTCGCAAGGTCAAATGGGGGTAAAGGTCAAACGGTGCATCGACCCCAGACGAGCAGACTCGACAAGCTCGAAGGCGAGTCAGCGATCGAGCAACCCGGCCTGACGACGAGTCACCGACCCCAGACGCTCACTTTTGCTTTATCTTAGTATGCCCCCATGCTAACGTATCGATATTATTTTCGAGGATATGGTGTTTATCATCATCCCCGCTTAATGCGATTTTATTAACTACTTCAGTATACAACCCATGCTTATGACTCCTAATAACTACCATATTCCTTAATTGCGTCTTCTTTTCGAACAAACACTCTTTGTAATGTTCGTGCTTGATAAACGCCTTTACTACCTGCTTTGAAATTCCCTTGCATTTCTTATTCTCTTCACCCCCGCACATTTTATAGGAGTATAGTTTAGACCTGAGACCCACGAACTCCTCGGAATTGTTCATGAGTTTGAAGAAGTCCTTTTCAAACGCCGTTTTAGCTTTCGTTCTCAGGTTAGTATTTTTATCGATATAAGGTTTTAACCATTCGCTCTCATCAAAAGTTAACCCTCTGTGAATCTTTTTAAGCTTTATACCCAAACTTAAATACAACTTTAAGTTTTCTCGATGTAATATGTAATTCTTTTTATGGTACAAATTAGGTATAAGTTTTTCGACTTTGACTCGCCCCGGCTCGTCCGGGATGCCTGCCTTTAATCTTTCGGGAGCTATAGGTAAATCATTGTGTAAATCGTGTAATTCTTCGGGATATTCTAAGTCGACCTCTACTATACAGGGCTGGTCTCGCCAATTTCCTGGATTATCCATCCATTTGAAATTACCGGTAGGAAGTTTTTGAGACATTGCCCAGCCATAAAGATTGTTCGCGTCTAAGTAAGTAATAAATCTCGAGGGTTTATTCGGGTCGTATTTCCCACCCATATAACTATTATTCGCTGTCGCGTATCGTTTTAAAATGGTAGAGATACCTCCTCTTATTCCGTTTTCGATAAATAAAACCATATCTGGGTCGGATAATAGTTCTAATTTTACCTCAGTAGTTTTTAACATCGCATCCCAAGCTAATCCCGGCGCCGTATAAAACCAAGATGGGTCCAGTCCGTAATTCTCGAAGCAAACGTTCCTGAAGTTCTCGAAAACATCGGCTAGCAGTAAAACGTCAACCTTGTTATATAGGTCATGGTAATCCTTAAAAGTTTCCATCTCGAATGTCTTCCATACATTTAACGCGTGTTGGTAATCTTCCTTATCAATTCCACTACATTTAAGCTTCGAGTAGAACTTCCTTTGTTTAGGTAGCTTCGTTTCTTCGAGTCTGCTATGGCTATCGAACCATTCGTACGGGAATATGCCTTTTTGAGAGACCATTTCAAGCTTTTTCCCCTCGAAGTATTTTGAGAGAGTAACCTTCTCCTTCTCGGATAGAGACCTGGCGAGTTCGTCTAAACTTCTAGCTAGGAACTTAAAACTATCGAGGAATCTAATCTCATGCGTTTTAGTCTTCTCTATAAATTGGTTCTCTTTTTTATCAAATACGTAGTAATCTATCGGTATCCTTTTAGACAGGCTTATATACGTTTCCATGTTTGTTGGTATACAACTCGTATCACCCTTTGTAGTCATTAAATCTTTTATAAATAAATGAGCATCATACCTACTAAGATTATGAAAGAATACGGGCGTAAAAGTAGGTTTTCCACATTTCAAATTGCACGTATTGTGCGCGGCTCCCCTAAACTTTCAGGTGAAATGACAATGGTCTTTTACTTTTCCATCTGAATCCGTAAATGGTTTATTACATATCCAGCAATTTTCTGCTCTATCAAACTTCCTTTTATCCCTAGCCCTAAAAATTATTTCCCTCATTGGTATCTTACTTATTGCTTTTATAACCTCTTCTAATTCATTTACGAATTCCTCAGCCGCATTTTCGCCGGAATATTGGAAAACATCAGATGGGTAGACATCTTCGTAAAGCGATTTAAGGTAGAAACAGTACCCTGAGATTTTATGAGCGTGAATAACCTTCGTACTATTCCCCCTCTTTTCATATCGCCTTTCTAACGTAGCCTCCATATCTGCGTAAATTGTGAAAGGATGTCTCTGCTGTTTATGAAAATTCTCAAAAGATATTGTGGTACCCTCTTCAGGCAAGTCTATTCTACAGGCATCTTTTTTCTCGCAATACTCTAAATGTTTCTTTAAAGTTTTTTCTTCTTTGAAATGATTTAAACATCTTTGGCAAATATAAGTTTGACCGTTATGATTGGATATTTGTTTAGATAGCAATTTACTCAAGTCTTTAATCAAGCAATAATGTTTGATGACTGTCTCGCTCATGACACCGTAAGGAGTCAGCGGCTCCTCCAGGTAGCCGACCTTCTCGAGAAGTAAAAGATTAATATGATGGTCTCTTTTATAAGTTTCCTTACTTATACTAAGTGGGTAAACACCGGTGTGATTATATCCGAAAATTGATACCGATATCGAAGGATTTTGTCTCTCAAATTTAATTCTATCGGTAAGGGAAACGGGGTAGTTAATTCCTTCCATATTTATAGTGCTTAACAAAGGTTTTAGTCTAGCAATTCTTTCAGGGTGTTCACTAGTTGGGTTTAAAGCTATAAGAATACAATACGCAAAGCACATATCATCCTCCTTATTTATCGGGTTAATAACGCTTTTTGTTTTCGCTATGTTAGGAGGAGTTGGAAACCAGGAATTAGCTCTTAATGGATTAAACGCTGCTGTGTATAATCTTAAATCGATTACGAAAACGACTCTCCAATAATCTGTTTCCATTTCTTTGGCAGCTATAGCTTCTAATATAGCTTCCGCCATTACATCATATATTTCATTCTCGTCTTCCCCTTCTAAGTTAGTGATTGGATGACCGGAATGGAAATTCATCTCTTTTAACTCTCGGGTAATAGAGTGTTTCATCATGTAATTCATGATGAGTTTAACTTTTGTCTGTCGGTTATTTCTAATAATACTGGTTACTTTACCTTTCGCTAGATCAAGGAACTGAGCTGGAGAATATTCTCCTTTACCTTCTATAAGATATTCTTTCGCGAATCCCTTTAGTGCGGATGATCTTTCTATAATCTCTATTTCATCTTTATCCTTATATAACTGGTCTATTTTTATTTGTAAAGCTTTTATCCTAGGCGATATATTTATCGGAATTTCTTTAATGCTATCTAAATACTTTATCAACTCGTCAACTGAGGTTTTGACGCCCCCAGGCGGGGGACCTCGCGTCGAGGGTTTTGGGGGCGTGTAAGGTGTTGGTTGTAATACCTTGGCTTGAAAATTGCCGATATTATAGTCTAATAATGACGCTCTCCGATTAAGTAAGAGATCGATTAATTCGCTTCTTTTGAGCCTAGAGTATCCTCTGATTCCACTAGACTTAGCTTCCTTTTTTAAGTCTTCTACTGTGGATCCTCGGAATTGATCGGTTAGACTAATAGGCGGGGGTTTACCTAGACGCGCGATTAATTCGGCTCTTTTAAGCCTAGAGAATCCTCTGATTCCTCTAGATCTTGCTAAATTTTTTAAACCTCTTACGGTATATATATTATAATTGATCATTTTTTTATATGTACCTTAATTACTTAACTTAACTTCTTTCTTTTTTATCATTTTTTAGGTATATAAAAAATGATACATAACTTAATACTTCCCTGTCTGACTGTCTCGCCGAGCGTCCGGGTGTCGGGCGAGTGACGCAATAAAGTTAATCGATGGTAACCTTATATTTATCGTTCCAAATTCTCCCATCCCAATTCCCGATCGTTTGCGGGCATCGATCTATAAATTTACTCGCGCTATAAATCGAAGGAAAGGTTTTTATTTCGCCGGTTTTAACATCCTCTAAAGTGACTTTCCTAGGATTACGCGAAATAGTCTTTAATTTATCATACTTCGGGTCTTTGCTCCCTTCTTTTTTTGGTGGCTCCTCCGGTAACAGTCCACACGTTTTCGCTAGTTCGAGTAACCGCTTTTTATCCCAGTACCCGTAAAAAGGTATATCATTTCGTCTAAGAATTTTCTTTAAATCGCTAGTCGTTAACATTTTTATATGTAACCGACTTATTTAACTTGACTTAACTGTTTTTATCATTTTTTATATATAAGAAATAGCCTCTTAACTTAATACACTACACTCATCTTATTTCCGTCAGACTGGAAGTTAATTAACCTATCGCTAATAATAACGGCATATGCCTCTGTGTTCGCGGGCACATTTTCGGTAAAACTCGCTTTGATTTGGATATCAGTGACGGAGTATTTTAATCTCTCACTCTGTTTGGAAACGTCAAACAAAAACAGGGGATAAAGGGCTTTATAATCTGAGGGAGTAATGTTGGGGTTTGACACCATTTCGTTCATGTTATAAAACTTGGATCTAAATAGAGAAGCGTCACCATACACTCTACTAAATTGGTTCGCAACGAATGAAAGATTATAATCAACGGCGGGATATCTAGTAGAATTTAAGGTAACATAAATATTTTTAACGTTACTATGGTCAAATATAGCGGGATTTTGCTCTTGATCGCCGCTTTTACCAGTCTGAAAGGCAACAATGATAAAACGCGGCACTTCGGGAGATGATTTGACGGAAAGTCTCCAGGTGAATGATGTTGACTGAGGAACTGCGATAGAGTCGCACTGCCTCATTCTATATCCGACCGGTATTTTTTCTTTTTTCTCTATGATTTTATAGAGTTGCATCTTCTCTTCATCCGCGGGTAGCACGTGCGGCATATACCAAGATATTCTAAGTAAATTAATTCTACCATCAGCGGGAGCGGCATTATCTCGAAAGACCGCATCATTATCATTATTTCTAGTTAATGTGAGAGTTTGCTTCATTCCGTACAATATCTTATTGTAATCGTCACAAAAACCGAATATATGTTTTAATGGAACTCTGAAGCTAAAGGTACCTCTTGGAAGAGGATTATTAATAATATAATTTCTTCTTACGACGAAACCCGTGTTTCCAGCACCCGCGTTAGCCGTTGTATCTTTATACCAGCATTGATTTAACCCTTGTGATTTAGAGAAATCATCCGGATATTTTAACAAACCGAGCATCGTAGTAGCATGGCCAGGATTCAATACGGACTCAATCTCCGTGCCCGAAAGTTGATACTTAATATTTTTAAAAAGATACATGAGACCATTGTTTGTTAGAGAAATACCGGTGTTAGCATCGTAAACTGCTCCAGTATCGCTTCTTACTAACTCACCTACAATAAGTAAATAACTCTCACTAGGATGAGTAAAAATATCTTGGGTCTCGATGTTAATCCTAATATCTCCTCCAGAGTTGTTGAGGTGTGTACCTGTGATTGGCTCATACTCATGGTGTTCATACTCATCAATGCTATCGTCTCTCAAAATCGGTTCGGTGATTTTTAAAATTTCCATTTTATAATAGCACTTATAATTTTAAATAAAATTATAAGTGTTCTAACCATCTCACTCGAGGCGAGGCTTGATTTTCATACTGTTTTAATGCCCCTCCCACTGTTTAATCTTTTAACTAAGTCTTGAATAGCAATGGCGCTCTCTGTCTTTGCCAGAGAAGATCCATCTATTAACGTATTAATGTCTTGCGTTTTCACCCCTGACGAGGCAGGGCGAGTCACCGGGGGCGGGGGCTTTGGAGTCGTAGCACCATATTTTTGTAAGATTTCCCTCGATTTCGGTGTCAACGCTTTCGTAACTAATTTTTTCCCCACATTTACAGCGGCGCTTTTTCCAACCTCTAAAGCTTTCTTTGCATCTTCCTTAGCTACACTCTTTCCTACATCGAGGGCGGAAGACGCGATTTGTTTTGCCGCGCTACTAGTTAAAAGCCTCGCTAAAAAGTTAGCAACGCTATCAAAGATTCCAGCACCACCATATGAATACCTCTTTTTAAATCCGTGTTGTTTAACGATGATCATTTTATAATATAGACATTAGATTCTTATAAGCGCTCGAATTTAAAACGCCCTGTCTTTTTAATTCATCACAAATGCCCACTAACTCCTTTCTTACGCCCGTGTTACCCGCTTCTTTACTTGCCATCAACAGGTCTAGTCTTTCTATTAACGCGTTAGGGTCAGATGGGATAACAATGATGCCCCTTCCTTCATGATATATTTTATTATCCCAAATAGGTCTAAGTATAGTGTTCCATTTTTTACTTTTAGAAGATTTAGGATATTTACTTTCCCGCTTGTTGTCACGAAAAATGGAGTCGGTTTTTACCATCAACTTCGCGTAATTATTATAATCCTCCTCTCCAAAAATATTACTATCCGGATTTTTAGATACGATTAACTCCCATAGACCGGGGGTACCTTCATATTCTTCACCATCCACAATAATATTGTTCTCCTGAATAACAATTGGTTTGTTACCGATATAAAACTTACCCTTTTTGTCATATATTCCGTGGGTTTTGTCAACTTCAGACTTAGTAGCAAACTTTCTTAAATACTTTTCCGCTATTTCTCCGATAAATATCGAATCCGTTTCTTTCGACGATTCATCATAAGCTGTGATAGAAGGAAAGGCTGGAAATTTAATGTTTTGTGGTAAGCTTTCTATACCCTCTTTAATAGGTTTAAGTTCTTCCGTAATCTCCCTCGCTGTAGCTTTTTGCGTTTCCGTTATAGGTTTAAAAAACTTCGAAAGATCGGTTTGAAGTTGTTGTTCGCCCGTTTTCTCCGCTATTAGATTATCCCGAATATTCTTTCTCGTTTCGAGATACTCTTTTATGATTAAGTCCCTCTTTGCGGGATCCGTGAATTTTAAAAAAGACATTTTTTTAAAAATACTAAAATAGTTTTTCAACTCAGTTTTCAACCCAGTTTTCAACGTAATATATCTGCGGATTACATGTCTGAGGTGTCACCCATTTCACAAATACATCTACAACGGATTTCTGGCAATTTAATATTCGAGCAGGTTGCCGTGATGTTTTTCAACAAGCCTCCGAAAGGACTCCCTTTGCTCACGCCTCCCCCTTTCTATTAGACTTTCTTCGTTTTCTGAGGAAATCTTCTTCTTGATCTTGGTACGTATCTCTTCCTTCATGCTTTTATATTTATCTAATTCTTCCATGATTAGTCTGAATTCATCATCAGAGATATAATTGTCGATTAAAGCTTTGGATATATGCGTTGAAACGGTATCTAACTTAGCGTCAGCTAACATTCTAATCTTTTGGTGCTTTTCTCCTTTGCTCCTACTATTTCTAACAACATACTTACCTACCAATGAAAGAAGGCCGGTTCCCAAAGCCGTTGCTTCTAATGCTACTACAGCCGGAATAGCTACAACGGTAGAAAACAAACCTATACCTCCCGCACCAGCAACCATTGTTACGGTTACCAGAATGATATCAACGTTGTCTACTATTCTAGAGGCACGAAAGTACTTTTTGGCTAGAGCTTCTCTTTCTCGAATCTCCTTCTCAAGAAACTGTTGTACTTCGGATATTTTTTGTAAACGGTAGGAATGACCTTTGTCATCCGCATGCATCTCAATAGGCCCCCGACCTGGAGTCGACTCCCCAGGCGGGGCGCTTGCTGTACTTTGTTCTTTGGGTAACTGAGGGTATATTTTATTAGGGTGTTTTTGATCCGCATCGGTCATTTTATTAAACTACTATTTTTGTTTATGCCAAATATTTCAGATAGCAGATTAACTCTCCCTCAGGTATTTCGATCAGATTTCGCGAGACATTATAAATGTGGACTGAGATATCATCAACCTCACTATCAAGATGTGTCCCATTAAGAATTGTTAAACTATCTTTCCATTTATTACTAACAGATATAACTACAACCCCTCGTGTAGTTATATAACCAAATCCTAGCGAAACTCTCGTGCTATCACGAGGAGGAATCTTGATAGTTACTTGCGAGTATATTTTCCATTTTAGAGGATCTCGCTTTAAGGGAGGAAATCTTACTCCCTCTAAATGTGGTTTCCAAAATATTCCCCTCGCATGTCGGCCGAAGATATTAGACTTTATACCGAACTTATGAACCTCCATTTTAATATAGAATTATATTAGTTTATAATATAGCTCCTAAGATAGGGATATTAGCGAATGGACTATTAGGCCCGAGTAAAAGTCCTCTTCCATCATACATTTTTCCTCCCTGCTTTAGATACAACCCATCACCGACACGAGATAACCCCCTACCTTTGTATGGTTTTAAGTATAATCCACATCCATCAGTTTCAACTTGACACACACTTCCTCCTTTTTTAAGGTAAAGACCAGATCCCATCGCTTTTTGTACACCCGTTTGAGCTAATCCAGAAAGAGCGCCAACACCTAGAGCCGGTAAAACGGTTTTTGCGAGCATCGGCAAAGCTCTAGCAGCTAACCCAGCTAACATTCCGAGAAAACCTCCTTCTATTTTCGAGTTATGTTTAAGTTGTCTCGCTGACATTCTAATAGTTATACCCTTACCATCCTCATAGGCTTTAGCCATTTTCTTTGCTTGTGAATCGGTAATTGCTAAAACATCATTACCGCGTAAATCTTCGTGACCTAAACGAATACTTGTTGCTGAACAACCAGCTTTAACAGCATGTTGAAGCTTTTCCTTTTGCCCTTCCGATATATTTACTTTAACATTAGTGTAACGCGTCATTTTATATATAACTATTTTTTATTTATCCCACACACGAGACAGAGATTGATATCAACTTAATAATAAAGAAATTTCATAAATGTCTGACTTTTTTGTATCCACTCACACTTTCATAGCATACACAAACTTAAACGACCTTGATTTAGGAGTAATCTTTGATGAAGTTGGCATAAATTCTTCTCTCATCCATACGCTATATAAAGAGAGAGAGAAAGGTTTTAAGAAAAGAAAGGTAAATAAAACGAGGCATTTATTAAACTGTATATCATTTACTTTTTCCGAAGGAGTTAACCTTAACCTTAAACTTTTTAGAAATGGGGTAATTCAGGTTACGGGTTGTAGGAACTTCGATGATTGTAAATCCGGTTTACTTTTATTTTGGAGCCTTAAATGTTGTCCCGAGTTCGATCATTTAGAGGCTCGTATAGTTTCGACAATGAGAAACGTTATTTTTAACTTAGGATTCCCAGTTGATAGAGAAAAGTTATTTCGCGTGATTAAAAATTCGAACGGTGTCGAGGTATCCTGCATTAATGAAAAGCATTATCGCGTAACTATAGACTCGATAGATGATATGCCGGTTTATAAAATTAGAATAGAAGACGAGGGATTAATAGAAGAACCGAGTATAACTTATAGCAAGTTTGCAATTAATAGAGCTAAGAAATATATTAGTATACTTATATTTACAACGGGGAAAGTCCTGTGTTCGGGTGTTCATGAGAAGTATCAAACTCGAGTTATAGAATGGTTATTAGATTTAGTAAAACGTGGTGATATAAAAGCGAAAGAAGCCAGCAATTTTTCGCTAAAAAAATATCTACTTCCGAGTTATCTTAAAGAGATCTCAGGCGAGTCAGACATGGACGGCATAAAAAAATTAAAATTAAGTAAGAAATCCTATGTAAAAATGAGGGGAGATATGAATTGTATCAAAAGTGGGGAATTTCGTAAAGAAGATCTTTCTATAGATTACCCGAATAAATATAAGAGCAGGGAGTATGAATTTGTTAAGATACCAGTAAAGTACAGATACTCTAATGGTAAAAGTGGTTCGTTGTTTATACGTACCCCCATTTTGTTTTCATACGGTGTTAATGCGTTTGATAAATTGGAAGGTAGCCCGCCCGATAAATCGAAGAAAAAAGGTAGCCCGCCCGATAAATCGAAGAAAAAAGGTTCGAAAGGTAGCTCGCCTGATCCCTCGGCCCCCGCCGATCCCTCGGGGCCGAAATCGGGAAAAAAAGGTCTAAAAGATTGCTCGTTACCTTTAATATGTTATAACGCTGGAAAACCTATGAAGAAGGAAAGAGCTTTTAAAGAAGATCTGGAAAAACTAACGGATTTCTTCAAGGGGCGTTGTAAGGATGAAGAACTAAAAGGAGATAAGATTAGAAATTTAGGAGCAATTAATATTTTAAAATATAATGATAATGGATCGGCTATGTTATACGCGAAACTTTACGAAAACGAAGAATCTCGGACCCTCTTTTACGATAAAGAGGGCAAGGAGGTAGACCCTCTTTCATATACGAGAATAACTTGTAAGTTGTTTTGTATTTTAAAAGTAGAGGGAATATTTAAAAATAAAAGCGTTGAAACGATCCAGATTAAGGTTTGTTCGGTAAAGATAGTAGAAAAGGATGTGGAAATACCGAATACGAGGAAAAAGGAAATTGCACCTAATATTTTAGATGAAAGTCCGAGTGATGATGAGGAAGAGGATGATGAAGGTCCGAGTGATGATGATGAGGAAGAGGAGGATGATGAATAAAGTAGGGTCCCATCATCGGGTGACTCGCCCTCTCACTCGACGATCCCAGACGAGCCTCTAGCTCTAGGCGAGACAGACACCCAACGCGTGGAAAAATATAACTTGCTTGAAGTTATATTTTTATAAATCTAATTCTATCAAGATAGATATATAAGCGTGTGCTACATTACGACTGTTTGACCTCGAGATAAAGTTTATGACGTCACCTCCTATCAGCTTTATTGGTGGTTTAAAAAAGTCACAACCCCAATCTTGGGTTGCTGGTTTGGAAATAGACTTATCAACATACTCTCTACCATGTACCATTATATTAACAAAAAGCTCTTCTCCAGGCAGTTTAGGATCCTCCTTTACGATTGCCATACTTCCCCTTATGATTCTTCCATTCGCGCACATGCAATAACCGCCCTCCCCATGCTTTTTTCCAGAATTACCATTACCGAATGAAAATTCGAAATTACCGTTTCTAAGAGGTCCGTTTTCTTCTGCAAACACGGTTATAACAGGATGTATTTCTTTTATCTTTTTATCTAGGGTGGTATCTACGTAAAACTTACTAGCAGCCTGATCGAATGTCAAAGGGGGTCCGAGATTGTTAATTACCCGTCCAGCCATAGAGATTTCATCAACTGCCTGAAACCACCTTCCATCTCTATAAACGAAGGCTCGATTGAAGTTGTCAACATACCTCTTAGTAGCAACTTCACCAGGTTCTTTAGGTTCCTTAACATTTCGTATCTCGTTGAAACCCATATTTATAAATCCGAGTGCCTGATACCCCCCGTTTTCTTTTACCCACCCCCCACTCGAAGTTCCATCCACGTAATCCTTAGTCGCCACGTCGTGCGAATTTACCGGGTTACTAACTCTCGTTAATGTATTACCATTCATGTCTATAGAACCAGTAACAGCGGTCGTTCCATCCACGCGTAAAAAGTTATTGTTCACGTAAGCGAGTGACACACCATCACCGATTGTGCCGCTATCACCTTTCATTCTTCCGAATTTGTCAACGGGCATTTTAATACTAAAATAGTTTATTTAAAACGTTTTGAAACGCCTTCCCACGGGATAACTCTTTTAGAATGTATAAGCATAAATGACCGCAAAATACTTGTCCTACTCCTTGGAATTGATCGGTATTGTACTGTATTGGGCTTCTTAAATACTCTCGAATTTCAATGGGGGGTTGTACGCCGTAACTGTCGAAATAAATCTTAGTCTTACCGTTTTTATACCAAGCGACCCAATGTGTACCAGGCCCACCGCTTTTATCGAAGTTTACTATACCGCATTCCTTTTTACTAGGTTTTCTCGGTAATGTATCTAAAATAAGGAATCTTTAATCTTTTCACCGCATCTTCCAATTCGAAATTGCTCAACGGTTTATTGGGTAAAATTACGTGGTCGATCGAAATATTTGCCATTTTTAGAACTGCTCGATATTCTTATTATCGACCCAAGAATTAAACTCGTCGGAATAGCCTTTCCACTTTACAAGGGATTTATCTTTCTGTTTTTTAATAACCTTTTCTATCCTAAACGTCTCTTGGGTAGTTTTCTGAAGTTCGGGTTCATAAAATGCGCCTTCTATTTCTTCTCCATTAAGATCCTTAATACTATACGTTATAGGCGATGTATGTTTTACTTCGGAAACTATAAAAACCTCTTCCGTCCATCTCGTTGTATAACCCTTCTCAAAGGTCCTTTTCTTTTTTGTTATCCTTACTCTATCTCCCACGGAAAACTTAGGCGCTTTTTCTTCACCACTATGTGGGTAAAGGTTTCTCCAAACCGCAGTTTCATTCTCTTTCTTACTAGCCTCTACCGGCGTCATTTTAATAGAGGAATGGATAGTATTATTATACTCCTTAACGAGATTTCGCAAGACATCGATGTAAACGATCGTAGAGTTGGCGGAGAAATACTTCCACATCTTCTCCTTCATCGTTCTAATCCATCGTTCAACGACGCTAGATTTCTCTTCGTTTTGTGTGGAATACAATTGAACCAACGCTTTTACGTCTTTGTTGTAGAACTCCCGACCTTTATCGACCCACAATTTCTCCAGCTTTCTTTCCTTAAAAATAGCTTTAAACGCTTCTGCCGTCACCTTGCCTGTCTTATTTTTCAACGGGACCAGCCACCCTTACTTCGAAAAGATGTCGATCACAGCGAGAAGATAATTATTGCCCCGATTATACTTAGAAAAAGCGCGCATGTCGACTAAATCCGCGGCCCATATACTATCGATACCGTTCACTATAACCCTCCTCTTTTTAAATCTTCGTCTTACAGGTTTGTGCAATTCCTCCGCCAGAGTTGTCATTTTCGGGTTTTTTTTACGATCGAACGAGTTGGCGTTCCCATTCCGAACTGCATCTTCGTACCTATGAGTCTACTTACCAAACCCCGTTCCATCTTTTCTCTAATAGAAGGGTTGTAAATACCATCCAGTTCCGCCAACATATTCTTGTCACACACCGCGTTTCTCGTGGCTGTGTCGTTGTGCTTAAGATAACAAACATCGTGGTTGTAATCAGCCTTATCGACGCGGTTGATTGGTTTGCTCCACTTCTTCGGCGTTAAATCTGGGTTGAGTCTTTTCTTTAGCTTAGTACCGGGTCCCGTGAAATTATGGCTGGGTAGATGCATTTTGAAAGGCATGTTGTTTATGACTTTGTTTAGCAAGGATCCACCCGTTGGGGTCGATACAAATTGAGTTTTAGTTATCCCGCAAACCGCGCATTTCCCACGCTTCATATTCCTGTTATTTCTACTAACCACGTAGCTTACATCTTTCGTATCGGTACGTCTCTTACACTTAACGCAGTACATCTTTTTCATATAAAATAATAAAAGTTAAATAGAAAATGGATATTATAAACTTGTCATGGAATGAAGTAGTATCAAAGAGATTTAATCACCCCCTTTTACCGAGAAGTATCAGAGGTTTAATTATAGGCAAATCGGGATGCGGTAAAACTACTTTATTGTTAAACCTTTTACTCAGACCGGGTTGGCTCGATTACAACGATTTGAGCGTTTTCGGAAAAAGCCTTTTTCAACCCGAATACCGAATACTAAAAAAGGCTTTTGAAGAAAAACTACCGAAAGAATGTATCTTTAAATTGTTTGACATGCGTGATGAGATACAAGAACAAAACATTGTACCGACGGCTTTAGTCGAAGAATGGATTAAAACGATTAAAAATAAATCGGATATAGATTGCAACTTCTTCGAGAATGCGAGCGATGTGCCCGATCCGAGAGAGTTAAACTTGGAAAATAAAAACCTGATCATCTTTGACGACCTGCTTTTAGAGAGGCAGAATAAATGCGAGTGTTATTACGTTCGAGGAAGGCATAGTAACGTCGACTGTTTTTACCTCTCACAAAATTACTTTAGACTACCGAGGCAAACCATCAGAGAGAACGTCAATTTTATCTGTCTCTTTTCGCAAGACCTAAAAAACATTAACCATATTTATAACGATCATGTGGGTGACGATATGCCTAAGGACGAGTTCAGAAAATTCTGTCAAAAGGCGTGGGAAAAACCATTCGGCTTTGCCATCATTGACTTAACGAGTAAAAAGCACGACGGGAAGTATAGAAACGGTTTTGATAATTTCTATATACCGGTGTGACTGTCTCGCCAGCGGCTCGACGCGAGGTCGCCCTCTCACTCGACGACGCGGGGACGAGCCCAGCGAGTCAGCTCGTGAGTCGAGGCTCGTCAGGAATCGGTTTAAAGAATCTTTTCGCTTTTTAAAAGATGGACATAGATCTTTTAAAAAAGATAGTAAAAAATACGGAACACAAAACGTCGCTTCAAATCATCGTAAGCGATAACAAAACGCGTTTTAGAACGAGGTTTAATCCTCCGATTCAGCTTGAAAAGGATAAAGTATACGAAATAGCTTTAGTAAACCTCGAAACTTACTACTCTTTTCCAAACATTGACGAAACGAACAACACATTAGTTTATTCTCCGGACAATGGTGCCTCATGGATTAAAATAAAAATACCTGAAGGAAGTTATGATCTTGTTGACATTAATGATACAATTCAGCAGGAAATGAGAAAAAAGGGTCATTATGATAGAGTTAATGAAGAGTATCCTATTAACCTTTCTGCAAACACTAATACCCTAAAGTCTGTTCTTACTCTAGAAGATGGATACCAAGTAGATTTCAATCAACCGGGATCCCTCGCTAAAGTATTAGGATTTACTCACGCTAAATACACGCGAGGATTTCACGAGTCGGAGAATGTAGTGAACATTCTTAGCATAAATAGTTTGCTCGTTAACATAGATATTATTTCAGGAAGTTACGTTAATGGTTCGACAAAAAACACTATTTACTCTTTTTTCCCGGACGTTGCGCCAGGATATAAGATAATAGAGTCACCAGTTAATTTAGTATACTTACCAATAACATTAGATGAAATACATAACCTGGAGGTAAATATTACGGATCAAGATGGTAATTTACTAAATCTTAGAGGCGAAAATTTAACGATTAGGTTTCATATTAGAGAAGCGAGGTGACTCGTCGTCAGGCCGGGTCGCTCGATCGCTGACTCGCCTTCGAGCTTGTCGAGTCTGCTCGTCTGGGGTCGATGCACCGTTTGACCTTTACCCCCATTTGACCTTGCGAGTCACGGCCCCCGACCTCGGGCGAGACAGGGGACCGAGGGTAGTTTTACGCTCAACTCCGACCATTTATATTTGCGTTCCTCTCACGACATTAATGCATTTTTTTACCTTAAGGCGCGGGGAGAGTTCTACGCTTGGCTTAGACCAGAGTTAGGCCGGTGGAGGGAGGCCACTCTAACGGAGGGGGGTTTTGTGCTCGAGTTGACCAGAGTTAGGCGGGTGGCGGGGACCAGAGAGTTTATGCTCGACTTGTCCAGAGTTAGGCAGGTGGGAGGGGCCAGTCTATTTTTTATGCTTGACTTGTCCGGGGTTAGGCGGGTGGAGGGGACCAGCCTAATGGGGGGAGAGTTTTGTGCTTGACTTGTCCAGAGTTAGGCGGGTGGAGGGGGCCAGAGAGTTAGTGGTTGAGTTGTCCAGAGTTAGGCAGGTGGGAGGGGCCAGAGAGTTCGGGGTGGAGAGTGGTTGAGTTGACCAGGGTTAGGCAAGGGTTAGGCAGGTTGAGGGGACCAGGGTTAGGCGGGTTGAGGGGAGAGGGTTTTTGTGGTTGAGTGGAAGAGGGGGATAATTTACTTCCGGGTTCTGTCCCAGCTCTCTCACTTTATAACTACTTTTGTTTGTTTTTTCACTCACTCACTCACTCTCTCTCTCTCTCTCTCTCTCTCTCTCTCTCTCTCTCTCTCTATCTCTTTTCCACTATCAATAAAGTCACTTTCAAGTGATGGAACAATTATTTGAAAAATACAATCTTTGTTAGTCATATGAGACATTTCTTTCTGTATGTGAGTGTTAAAAAATATTATTAAGGACTTTTATCTCTAATATCATGTTTATCATTAGAATAAGTACATTACTAACAAACCCTTCATACTAACACTGAATTGTAAGGTATGATGGGAGATGGCAACTACTCCCATCATAACAGTTGACGTGGCAAATAAAAACTTAAAAACAATTGTTTTTGGACTCGTCCATTTTGAAAGCATTCTCAGACGTCAAAATTTTAATGGTGAGATTTGTCTTTATTGGGAAAGAAAACGTCGGGGAAAAAAAGGAGAAAGGGCCGGTTACTAGCGTATTGTCCTCCTTCCACCTTTAAGTGCCGTCTTCAATTCGGATCGTAAAATCATGGCATCGGTGGGTAAAAGGGTTTGATTCTAAACAACTAACAATCAAGTCTGACTCCATTTCGAAAAAAAAAGATCACGTGGTTTGGTTTACACTCAATGGCACCGTGTCACGTGATTCTCTGGCATTGTTGAAGCTTTACGGTTGGCGCCAAATGAAACCACCTAAATGTATTTCCCAAACAAATTCCAAACAAAGAGTATAATTTGTTTATTTGAGTTGTAAACATTTTACGGGTTTTAAGTTGTACAGAGCCTGTCATTTGACCGCTTCGCTCTGACTGTCTATTTAACCCCTTTATCACACAGTCCCGAGTTTTAACCCTTTAGGCGCCATAGGCGAAAACAGTGACTTTTGCGGACGGCATAGATCAAGATCAGACTGCACAGAACGTGCAGTCTGATCTTTGATCTATACCGTCCGCTTGTGTAGTCAAGCCTATAAAATCAACGTCTTTGTAAGTTTAAATAGATTGTATTTAGAGTCGTCGAAAGAGGTCGAGTTTATATATTTGGCGCTGAGAGATTTAACAACCTTGAGGAAAAAACTGGCTCATAGGAAGGAGTTCGTCTTTGAATGGGAAGAAAACAAAGTGGGAAAATGAGAAAAATGCGTGACAGCTGATACCCTTTAATTGTCATTCTGGCAAGATTCATTCCTGACTTACCGCTCAATAGTGGCTTCCATGATGTTTAATCGGGAAAGCAGCCAGAGCGTTGTACAAAGTACTGACATAGGAAACCCTAGGAATGAATAGACAGGTGCACTAGCCACCAGAAGAAGACTTGAATGATTTAATTTCAATTAGTGCTTCACGCCGATTTCAGCACTGTTTTAGTCACATCACGGCGACAACTCGCATTTTAATATGTGTTCTGGGTTTCGACCAGGAGTTCTGAAGTGTCTTGTCTAAGGACACTCCCACGATAGATCCAGTGCTTCTGGTGTGACTCGAATCCGGTGACCTCCAGGTAATGAGACCTTCATTTTAACAGTGGGCTACGCAAGATCCCCCCCCCCCCACTCCTTGAATTATGTAGAAAACAATGTTAGATACCAAACAAACGAACATAACGGTCAACAGTCAATTCTGTGCACAGGCGCCACTCAAGGGACGACATGCAACTGGCTGCTGTACGTAGGTTGGCTACTGCTCTCGGGTTAACCCTTAGGCTGCTAAGCGCGACTCAAGGATCTTTTGCGGACAGTGTATATCAAGATCAGTCTGCATAGAACGTGCAGTCTGATCTTTGATCTACACTGTCCGCTTTACTGAATTTTTAAAGACAAAAACAATCATGAAATTGCAGTTATTTTGGGGGTCTTATTTTTCGACGGAAAATGTCTGTTGGGTTTGTTCGGCAATTTAAGGTTTAAGATTGATTGATTGATTGTACAGTGTTTAACGCCGTTTTCAACATTATATCGCAGCGGCCAGTGCACCTATCCATGCTTTTCTGGATTTTCTTTTACCAGTATTTCGCACAATATTCTTTCTAAGCCACCGGGTTGCTTTCCCACATAACCATCATTGAAACAATGGTCAGCGGTGAGAGAGGATTGAATCCTGTTGCAATGACTATCATCAGTTGGCCGAAACGGGGATCGAACCAGCGACTCCCTGTTCTGACTGAGCTACTGGGGCTCGGCTTTGGGTTAAGAAAAAGCACCAAAAAAAAAAACCACACACAGTGGCTCTACTTAATACTATCTTCTGTCGTAAGAGCCTCAGAAATTTACGTATTAGGGAAAGGCTTAATTCTTGAATGACGTTAAAAAGGCTTCGATAAAAGTATAAACTCGTTAAAGTACACATAAAATGATCCTTAACGAAACATTGCCGCGTTTTAACGACATTGAAGAATAAATATATGGAAAACATTGTCGGAAAAGGAGAAAATGCTGGTCACCAGCATTTTCTCCATTTCCAACAATGTTTTCTTCCCCCTCAAATACAAATTTCTATTTTATCCTATAATCTATTTCCTAATTGTCGTCTGCAAATGCTTTCAAAATTTTGTCAAAATCTTGTCGCCTGCTAAAGAGTTAATCTATAAATGTCACACTCAAGGTAAACAAACATGTAAACATGGTTTATTTATAAAATCTATGATTTACATGAAAACCTTTTGATATTATCCGTTAATTTGCAAATCAGGTGAACCTAAACAACCCCGTCGTGGTGTGAAAAAAGTGATTGCCTTAAAGTCGGTCGAAGTCGGCCGAAGTAGCTTTAGGCATTCATTTCAATCTTTCAAAAACGGTTTTGTGACAAATTAAGCATGGATCTTACGATGATATTTGTCTTTGATAGGGTAGAAAACAATGTTGGAAAAGGAGAAAATGTTGGTTACCAACATTTTCTTCTTTTACCACGATATTTTCAAAAACTTTAATCTTCAAAATCGTTATAACATTGCTTGGTAAACTAGTTGGTTTTATTTTTTGGACTTTTATGCAGTTCTAAACATTACTCCAGATATATCACGGCGGCCAGTACACCGATCCATGCTTTTCTGGAGTTCCTTTCACCATTACTTCGCACAACATTCTTTTTAAGCGACTAGTTGCGACTGGTTGCTTTCCCACATATCGATGAGACTGAATGAATCCTTTCGCAACGTCTTTCACCAATTACAGAAACAGTTTGACTTAGCTTATGTTCGACTTCGTGACCCGTTGGTTACTTGCCCTGTACGTTAGGTCAACCGACTGAACTGCCGACCTACACGAAACGTGCAGTCTGATCTTAGATCAACATCTAACCTTGGCCTTGTGGTGTCCGTGAGTTGAGGTAGAACGTCGGCCTTGTAACCATAAGGTCCCGAGTTCGATACCCGGGAGAGGGTGTCAATTTTGGGACATTTCATCGGCCCAATTTGGTGAAACCTGCCAATGGAAATGATAAACCACGTTAGAAATGAGTTTAATCTATAATCTTATTGTCAACGGAAACTTATTTAGAAAGATTTTGATTAAAATTATTAATTTTTGAAGTGGAGCGTTACGATTTTAAGAACAGTATTATTTCGCGGTTTATTTCCGGCAAAGAAATCGCGATCGTGGAGGTGCATATCACCAGCCGAGGGCTTTAATCAACGAATCATCCGTGTTTTGCCGAATGATAAAGGACATAACTGTATCAATAATATAATGGCGGAATTTATACAAACACAGCTGGCTGTTTTCCTTTTCAAAATGCTATAGAAGTGGTAAGTGTACCAAAGCTTACCAAAATCTACTCAATAAAAAAAAACATGACCACGGTCCACTAAAATTTTAGTAATTTATATTTCTGTTCGCTGTTTAACACCGTGAAAAGGGGGCTTAATGCATCTGCGAAAAGTATCGACCCAGGTCAGCCTGCGCAGTCCGCGCAGGCTGACCTGGGCCGAAACTTTTCGCTATTGGTAATTTTTCTGTATGTCCAAGGACCAGTCTACCTTATGATTGAGTCGGTTGTTTAAAAAAGTGGCTATTTAAAAAATATTTATTTAATATTTATTTAAAAATATTTTATTTAAAAAAGTGGCTATTATGGATTAATAATTATGTGATGACTTGTATGGTATCTTGTATCACGGAGATGCATTAAGCCCCCTTTTGTCAGAGCATGACTCATTTGTTTTCAGTGTTTATAATAACTCTTTTGATCCGGTTAAGCTACAATAAAAATATCCTTCGTACATATTTATGTAGATTTATTGTATTTTATTATGAAAACAGTCAATGATTATATATTGGTTTTTTTTTTGAGAAACACGGTCCACGAAAATTTTAGTAATTTATATTTCTGTTCGCTGTTTAACACCGTTTTCAGCATTATTTTCAGCTATATCGCAGTGGCAATTATCTCCCTTTTCTTAAGTATTTCCAAAAGCCTTCTATTTCATGGTCGTTAAAAAATCGGGATTGTGTGGTAAACGGTTAAAGAGAATTCAGCCAAGCTGAGAGGTGAGCCAACGACTCCTGGTTCCCGCACCGTTTTGTAGCCCTTCAAAGACAAGTCCCATTGTTCAAAAAGCTGCCGTGCCACGGTAGCTTAAGCGATAGCGCACAGGACTTGAAAACAGGTGGCCACTGGTTCGAATCCCTAGCTCGGCAAATTTCGCTCCGAGGACTGATGATAGTCATTGCGACAGGATTCATCCCCCTCTCACCGCTGATCATTATTTGGAAGATGGTTATGTAGGAAAGCAGCCAGTGGCTTGGGAGAATTGTGCGAAGTATTGGAAAAAGAGACTCAGGAAAGCACGGATAGATGCACTGGCCGAGGCGATACAATTGAAATAATGTTGAAGACGGCGTTAATTACCAATACAAACCATACAAAGTAACCAAGCAGCTCTAAGGTTTTGATCATTAAGTCCAAAGATTTTGTCATGTTGTAAAGAATTAATCTATTTAGGACTTAACGCGTTAGCGTACATGAAAGTTAATTAACTAGTGTATGCCTGGATTGGTTATTGATGAAGATCGATTCACTTTGAACACTGATCGATTGATTGATTGCCTGACTTACAAATATTCAATCAACTTTTCAACTTTGAATAGAAATCTCCGATATTTTCATACTTATGGGTTATAAGTCAGCGGTAACAGTTTTATCTGTGTTAAGATAGTTTTGTGAATGGAAAAATGATGGACGATTTAAATGGGTAAGTTTGGAGTTTGATTAGTATATAGGCTTTCTGTGTCTGTCCGTCTGTGTGTCTGTCTTTCTGTGTCTATCTCGCTGTCTCTTATTCTCTATCTCTTTCCCTACCTTCCTTGCTCAGTAAGCAGCTTTTCATCTTAATAAAGTCTATCAGTCGTGGTGGAAGTCGCACTATTGTTTTCGCCGTAATTTAAAAAGGAGAGAGAGAGAGAGACGGACGGACGGACGTAGAGGGTGGCGGAGAGAGAGAGAAAGAGAAAGAGAGACAAAGACACACAGAGAGACGGAGAGAGAAACGGGGAGAGAGAGAGAGAGGGGGGGGGGAGGAAACAGACAGCTACCAAACCTCAATGAGAGATGCTTTTACCCATTATCAAATTTTTAACGACTGGGAGGAAGAAAACTTGAAATCAGTGGGGGGACAGAGGGAAAAAGCTGGCATCCAGCTGGCAACCAGTATTTTCTTCTTTTCCCACGATGTTTTCATCCCTTTTTGAGGGAGAGAAGTCTCCTGAATTAAGACGAATTTAATTTGTCGCTTGCCAGTGCTTCAAAACTTGGATAGGTCTAGAAATTTTCAGTTTGAAAAACAGTTAATTCTTTTACCAGAAATTCCCGAGTTTTAACGACCCTAAAAAATGAGGGCGTTTGGAAACATTGTGCGGAAAGGAGAAAATGCTGGTAATCAGTGGGTTAACTATATGTATATGTACCTGTAAATCAGCCATACTCTATGGAAAGGGGCCTTAATGCATCTGCGAAAAGTATCGACCCAGGTCAGCCTGCGCAGTCCGCGCAGGCTGACCTGGGTCGAAACTTTTTGCTATTGGTCCGTTTTCTGCATGTCTAAGGACCAGCCTACCTGAGGATTCAGTCGGCTGTTAGACAAAGTGGATTTTATAGATCCATAATTGTTTGGTGTCGGAGATGCATTAAACCCCCTTTTTCCAGAGCATGGCTCAAATTTATTAGATAAGTGTTAATCTTTTACCACACGACATAATTATAGACTGGTCCATTTTGAAAGCATTTCAAGTAAAAAACAAAAACATGAATGTGGGTGAAGTTTTGAGACTTGTCTTTGAAATGTAAGAAGACATGTGGGAAAAGGAGAAAATGCTGGTTACCAGCATTTTCTCCTTTTCCCACAATGTTTTCACAAAGCTATTTTCTTCAGGGTCGTTAAAACTTGGGATTGTATAGCTAAGGGTTTAAGGAGGGCCTAAATTGAAGAGCTAATTTTTCTAAATATTTAACGAAATCCTTTATGTCGTTAAATCTCTTATTTCAATATTTAAATGCATAATCAAGCCATTTATCTTTATCCTGCTAAATAACTAAATTAAAAATTTTAATTCGATGGTAAAAACCCAAATATTGCTATTTCAAAGTTATGTTTTGGGGGGAATAATGTCTCCTTATCGGAGAGTGTAGATCCAAGATCAGACTGCACGTTCTGTGCAGTCTGATCTTGATCTACACTGTCCGCAAAAGGTCAGTGAGTCGCGCTTAGCGGCTTAAGGGTTGATGTTTGATAAGGTCATGGTAAACGCATAAAGTAGTTCGGCACTTCATTACTTCATTTACATATTTAAGCGGCATGCTCTAAGGGAGTTTAATGTATCTCCGCGGTGTATGTACCAAGCAAGTTATCACATAATTGTGGTTTTATTAAATCCATCTCGCGTAACATTCGACTGGATCTGGAAGTAGACTGATGCTTTGCAACACAGAAAATTTAGAAGAAGCAAAAAAAAAATCCGACACATGTCAGCCTGCGCAGAGTCGATACTTTTTGCAGAAGGATTAAGCCCATTTTTCACGTCTCATATACACTCGGCTTTTTTGCCTCAATTTTAAATATTCTTCAAACAATGCAGTGGTCTGGCGACCCTAAATAGGTCAACGGTTGAAAACTTTTTTGGGAAAAAGAAAATACTAGTCACTAGCGGTATTCTCTTT
The DNA here is from genome assembly GCA_946811185.2 of Hippopus hippopus. Taxonomy (NCBI): domain Eukaryota; kingdom Metazoa; phylum Mollusca; class Bivalvia; order Cardiida; family Cardiidae; genus Hippopus; species Hippopus hippopus. The sequence continues at coordinate 4,834,043 of OX328109.1, forward strand.
CTTTTTCCCCCACAGTATTTTCTGCTCTTTAAATAACAGCCCCCTATTACAGTCTGCCATGTTATATTTGTTGCCTGCATGCGCTTTCAGTGTTGACAGGTCTTAATATTTGTCGTCTGGTAAAGAGTGAATCCTTTAATTGTTATGTTTATAAACAGGAAGTGAATGGTGCATAACAACCAAAATATGTTTACGCAATGAAAAGTAAACCGGAAATGTCGTTATTTAATGAAAGACAAAATGAAGATCGAAGTAGCCTGGCTCGGACACACCAAAAACAGTTAAATCAAAAATTGACAAAAGGTGCAATATAAGCTTTTACCATGATTTTCTCCTTTTCCCACAATGTTTGCTTCGAAAGTATCTTATGCTTAAGCTTATCACCATAGTGACTTTTTGGGGCATATTACCATAATACCAGCTAGTGCAATGAACGATATGAATATTTATGCTACATGTATATGAATAAATTACTTTATTATACTGCAAAGAAATTTCTCATGATCTGATTGGATAATATGCCCCGAACATATATATCATGTACACTGGCAAAACCAACGTAAAAGCAATTTCCCTTTCGGGAACCCCGTATACATGACTACACTATCAACACAACATCCAAAATGGCGGCGTCGATCAAGATTAACATCAAGATTACCTTATGCGCCAAGCTGCACGTTTTAGCACGTATTACCGAGGTTTTAGTGACGTCAGTTCCCAGTGACGTCAGTTTTCATTGAATTGGGGCACTCAGAAGGGAAATTCTACTTCGTCAGCGTGCTCAATTTTTTAAACCAAAGAACAGGTAAAATTCGCTTAACAAACGTTGGAATGGTAAAACTATGCAGTATAATAAATTCGTTGTACGGTCAGGTGGCAGGGGACTTGGAAACTTGTTCACGGCTGAGGTGAATCATGTCGCCACCTCGCCTTCGGCTCGGGGCAACATGATTCACCACAGCCGTGAACAAGTTTCCAAGTCCCCTGCCACCTGACCGTACAACTAATAATGTCATGCTTTGCCAATAGGGGGTTTAGAACATCTCCGTGATGCAGTATTCCATGCAAGTCATCCTTTAGTTATGGATCCATAAAATCCATTTTGTCTTTCACAGACTGAACCATTGGGCACACTGATCCTTAGACATGCACGAAATGGACCGTTAGCAAAACATTTCGCGGAATGCGCAGGCTGACCTGGGTCGAAACTTTTTGCAGATGCATTTAAACCACTATTCACAGTACATGGCTCATGTTAATGTACATGTATCTGGAAAACATATTGGGGAAAGTAGAATTAAATCATTGCTAATCAATATCTGCTCCTTTTCCTGCATTATTTCTAGAAACTGCCGACAAGTAACTTGAAGTGAAATGCAGAAACGCTTTCAAAGAAAAAGGAATTTTGTTAGTTCCTCCTCTCTCTCTTCCTGAAAAACTTTGAACTGGAAAGTTTGGTAATATAATGAAGAAGACGATGACGATGTTAAGGGTACGGGTTAAAATCCGCAGTCATTTTTGAATAATATATCTGTAAAATTTATTACGGGCTGACAATATTTACACAGATTAAAACTGTCAAAGTTCAGCTGGAGCCGAGTCGCACAAATACAGTGCTCAACCCCAAAGAGAAATACTGGGAGAATTTCTCCATATTTGAACACCAGCCTGGTTACCTTTCACTAAACTGCGTACGCACGAAATTTGCGTTCGCAGTTTTTGTAAGCAAGCATCTAGCAGTTTAGTGAAAGGTATCCTAAGGCTACATTTCACTAAACTGCGTAGATTTACGCAAATAATTTGTGGTTGTATATACACATATACGATCCCTGCTTTACCCAAAGATACGACCTGGCGTAAAATTATGCAAATATTTAATCAAATCGTTAAGTAATGCAATTTAGTGAAACTCGTTTTCAGACTTGATGCTTACCTAAACTGCGCACGCAAATTTCGTATGTACGCAGTTTAATGAAAGGCAATCATTCACCAACCATTATTATTAACATTTTTAATCTTATTCGCACGAATGGTCTAAGTTTGAAAGAAACACAACTTCTGATTGGTTAAACCAAATGGTTTAGCCAGTCAAAAGTTGTGTTACTTTCTAAATCTAGAATCAAACTTATGAAAATGCACATTGCGATTATTTTGATTTACTAGTACTTGTGCCCACCGATTAGCGATGGATTAGTTTTACTCCATTTTAATTAAAAATGTATTTACACCACTTTCAACATTATTTCAGTCATATTCAGGCTAGAACTTACTTATTCATGTCTTTCAAGGGTTTTAACCGGTATCAGGCTTGAACTATGCATTGCCTTGCCCAAGGAAACTCCCATGTGACAATAGCCTTCGACAAATGATATCCTGATTCATTAATCCTATGCCTTTATCTGCACCACCCTGACCCAGCCAGGTAGCTCAGTGGTTAGCGTATCTGACTCGCGACCAGGTGGTCACAGGTTCGATGCCCGGTTGAAACAATCTTTCTTTCCGGTGATTTTTCGCCTCCCAACTCTGATGCACGTGAGAAAAGTAGTCAGTGGCTTGAAAAGAAAGTTATGTCAGTACTAGTGTGAGTAAGCCAGGAAACACATGCGAAGGTGCACTGACCAATGTGATATTACATAAGCTACTAAAATGGCGTTAAACTCCAATACAAACAACGAAAAGTAGTCAGTGGCTTGGAAAGAAAGTTGTGTCAGTACTTGTGTGAGAAAGCCAGGAAAGCCAGGAAACACATGTGTAGGTGCACTGACCGCCGTGAAATGACTTGAGCTGTTACAACGGCAATGAACTCCAATACAAACAGACAAACGAAACCTCATTCGAAGTACATAATCAGTTTTTGTGTGACAACCTTGAGCTTTAAGCTGGTTTTTAAGCCCCATCTCATCCCGTAATCCTCCCTATAAATGTAAAACTTGCGTGTTTTATTGGCTGGGATTAGAATGCTAAGGTTGCTAAGCACTAGGTCTTAATTCTACCGTTCTATTGTTGTGAATCCACCCTTTACCATACAATCCTGAATTTTAACGAGCCTGGTGAAGAAGGCTTCTGAAAGCATTGTGGGAAAAAGGAGAAAATGCTGGTAACCAGCATTTTCTCCCTTTTCCCACAATGCTTTCTACCATTTCGAAAGACAAATCCAATCGTTGGAGCGGCATTTGATTTGTCGTCTGCGAAAGAGCCATGCTCTGTGAAAAGGGTGTTTAATGCATCTGTGAAAAGTATCGATTCAGGTCAGCCTGTACTCAACACATTACCAGATAATCCCGAGTTTTAACGGCCACTGAAAATAGAGCTTTTGAAAACTATGTAGGAAGAGAAGAAAATACTGATAACCAGCATTTTCTCTCCTTCCCACAATGTTTTTCCATCCTTTAATATACAAGTTGTATCATTTCGGCCAGATTTAGTTTGTTGTCTGCAGATGCTTTAAATTTGGGCCTGCCGAGCCCCGGTAGCTCAGTCTTGAGAGTAGAAACAGAACTTGAGATCAGGTAGTCGCTGGTTCGATCCCCGGCTCGGACAATTTCTTTCGCAGGATTGATGATAGTCATTGCGACAGCATTCATTCATGTCTCACTGCTGACCGTTGTTTCGACGATGGTTATGAAGGAAAGAGGCCAGTGGCTTGGAAAGAATATTGTGCGGAGTACTTGTAAAAGAAACTCCAGGAAAGCGTGGATAAGTGCACTGGCCGCTGCGATATAACTGAAATAATGTTGAAAACGGCGTTAAACACCATACAATCTAAGATCAATCAATCTATCTATTTGGGCCTGTCGAAATGTTTGTCTTTTGGTAAAAGGGTAAGCTAATCAAGCTGAATTAATTCTACCATTTTGTTGAAAGGAACAGAATTCATCTTTGAATAAGGTTGCTTTATTTGGCTCATTCAATGCAGTGTACTTATCTTATATAATTCACTAGTGTATTAAGTTATGTTAACTCTACCAAACGACGAAATGTCAGACCAGTCCAATTTCAAAGCATTTGCAGACGACAAAATAAACGTGACTCAACAATTTGTTTTGGGAAGGGTAGAAGACATTGTGGGAAAAGAAGAAAATGCTGGTTACCAGCATTTTCTTCTTTTCCCACAATGTTTTCAACAGCCTTCTGCCTTGGGGTCGTTTAAACTTTGGATTGTTTGGTAAAGGGTTTATCAAATTGCTGTCTTGAGCATTTACCTCCAGTTTTGATGATTAAATCATGTGTGTGTGTGTGGGGGGGGGGGGATTGTTGCCTGGCTCTGTGATAACGATGATGGAATATTGAGTCTGTGTTCACTAACCATTAATAAGATCATTTCCCGTCTTACTCTCAAAAATTTTCGAAATTTGAAAGTAACAGAACTTGTGTGTGTGTGTGTGTTTTTTTTTTTTAAAGATTTAGAATAAGACAAAGAATGTTCTTAAGAATGTTGGTGAATAGGAAATCTTGATACCTTATTTACTGTTGTGTTAGAAAAATATCTTATCTAAAGATATTTACGTAAATGTGACGTTTGTTCTCCACAGCATTCTTGGATATATCGTTGATAAAGGTCGATTGCAGTATCGTCGCTATCAAATAAGTACCAGTTGACTCTCAGGACCGTCGGTCCTTTGATTTTAAGGTAGAGACACTACACAGGGGGAGTAATTCGCTAATATTGATCGGATTTCCATATCAGTAATCTCCCTTGTCCAAATGTGTCTTGTTTGAGAAATTGTTGAAGTTTTTTTTTTCCTTTTGACAACATAATTTTTGCATGTTTTCATATACGTGTAAATCTAATTCATACAATTTAAAATCATTCATGTGGATTATCCTTGCTTCACAAGAGTCTGATTAAAGTTGTCCTACTGCAAATTTCTTACAGAGGATATGAAGAAATTTGACATTTAGGTTGCCGTCCGTCCGTCCGTCCGGCTGGCTTGCTTGCTGGCTGTCTGTCTGTCTGTCTGTCTGTCTCTCTCTCTCTCTCTCTCTCTCTCTCTCTGTCTCTCTGCATGTTTAAATACCTTATTTATAAAAGCTTACGGATTATCTGCTTGACAAATAGATTACAGGCCGATTAATCTATCTCCCAATTTGTCAATCGTTCAGATACCACCTGTCTAAAGTGAGTTATTTCAACCTTGACCCTGTCGCAAACAAAAACGCGTTTGAAGCACTCTGAGGAAAAAAGGCTTTAAAAAAACCCTAGCATTTTCTCCTTTTCTTTTAATTGTTTCTTTTGCATATGAGCTATGCTCTGTGAAAAGGTGGCTTAATGCATCTGCGAAAAGTATCGAACCGGGTCAGCCTGCGCCGACCTGGGCCGAAACTTTTCGCTATTAGTTAATTTTCCGTACGTCCAAAGACCAATTTACCTTATGATTGAGTTGGTTGTTAAAGAAAGTGGCTATTATGGATCTATATCTATGTGATGGCTTGCTTGGTATAACGCATCACGGAGATGCATTAAGCCCCCTTTTGCCAGAGCGTGGCTCATATGCTGTTTAAAATTGTGCCGTTTGCAAAACTCAGCCCAGGTCAGCATGCATCAAAATTTTTTGCAATGGTCAATTTTACGCATGACAAAGAACCAGTATACCTCATGATTTAGTCAAAATGAATATTATTGATCTTTTATCATAACGATGCCTCTCTTAGTACGGTTCAATCTGTCGTCTGCTAATCCTTTGAATATGAACCAGTCTAAAATTTTGTCTTCTGGAAGGAGTTATTTTAACCGCTACCACACAGCCCCGTGTTTTAACATTCCTGGAAGAGAATGCTTTAAGAAATTGTTAGAAAAGGAAGAAAAGGAAGAAAAGCGAAGGCGAGGTGGCGACATGATTCACCACAGCCGTGAACAAGTTTCCAAGTCCCCTGCCACCTGACCGTACATCTAATAATGTAAATGCTCAGTAGCTGCAAAATGAAAACAATCCGGAGGTAAACTGCAGTCGAATATAACACATACCATTTAAAAGTATGGATATTATTATGAGTCTGATAATGCCTTACAGTGCAATCTGTCAAAGTTTCAGTTCCTAGCAGAAAGATGCATTGTAAAACTAGAAGAAATACATCTTTTTTTTGCCAGCGGCTGGGACTTTGACAGATCGTAGTGAAAGATCTTGTCAGACTTATGACAATGTCCATACTTTTAAATGGTATAAATTAAATTCGTCTGCATTTTGATTCCAGATTTGTTTACTTTTGGCAGCAAGTGTGCCTTTGACTTTCACTTTGCCCACATAAAACAATAATTCGAGAGTATCTTAAACAATAGTTGATTGCCTTAATTTAGCGGGCTAAGGGTAAGCCCCAAGGCTGATAAACGAGACTAACGAGACAATCGAGACTAGAGACTCTGAAACGGACAGTGTAGATCAAGATCAGACTGCATGGAACGTGCAGTCTGATCTTGTATCTACACAGTTCTTTACGTTGTTTTTCCCCTCTGCATTCAACATTGAAATTTCAATATTTCGGCTCTTTCAACTTTTTAAAAAATTTTTTCCCCTTGAATTTCTATTCGAAGCGGTTCAAGGGTTGAATCAGGGACTTGGTGACAAAAACGCTTGCTTACCCCCTGGATGTTGTAAGACCAAGCGCCTACCGAACACCGCACATGAAAATCTAATTCATCTCGAAGCTATTCAATTGTTGGGGAAGACCCCCACGAAGAGATATAGACCCGTGATCTATCTTTATTTTAACTCTTCACCAGAGAAAACAAAAGACTCTTCCAAATTCAAAGCATATGCAGACGACAAATTAAATTTAGCTAGAATTTTACGATTTTTTCTCTAAAGAAAGGGTAGAAAATATTGTGGGAAAAAAGAAGAAAATGCTGGTAACCAGCATTTTCTTCTTTTCCCCTCACAATGTTTTCAATAGCCTTCTTGTCAAGGGTCGTTAAAATATAGGATCGTTTGATAAGGCGTTAAAGGCAGACACAATGTATTTAATACAATTTATAACAAGACCTTGTATTTTACTGTACAGTCAATGGATTTATAGAATATAGCTTTGATTGAACATTCTTTAATGGTAGCTATGGATTAATACTGTATTCTATGGTGGATTTATTTATAAACTGGTTAAAATTCAAATTCAAAGAATGTCGTCTGATCAAAAGGATAGACACGACAATGAACATGATAAAAATGATAAAAATTCAAAACTTAGGAGCGAAGATAGCAAGGAAGATGAAAATCTGGTTCAAAACTGGAGTTTAACTTACACAGAATACGAGAATCAATATGCCGACGGTCAGGTGACGTCTCGTGCGTCCAAAGATCACGTGAGTGCGTCAAAAGGTCAAGTGAGTGAGAAATTACACATCATTGACAAGGACGTGAAATTTCCGTTTAAAGACACGCCGCTTTCCTTGCCAGCAGACGACGGAAGAAATTCCGAGTATCGCAGACGACATGTTTTTCCGAAAGCACCGGAAAGCATGCAAGAAGCGCATAGACAGCAAATTGCCGAGCATTTTTCCAATCTCGAGCGTTCTAAAGCTCTTTATCTGCAAGGTGTTCGACTTTCTAATGACACAGTTAGTGACAAAACAAGGCAGACTGAATATGAAGCAGACGACGTTGCACGCACAGGTGACGTAAGCTTAAAACCGACAGCTGAAAATGAAGCCGAGAATTACAACAAAATCAATGTAGGTAGCACACGACTTGACCGGAAGTATGCCAACGGAGAACACCGCTCACAAACCGCTAATGACGTCACTGCAGACGGGGAATTAGACGGTAATTTATCAAGACATTCAGTGTTGCCGCCTTTGGAAAGTAAATCTTACGCAACAGGTAGTGACAAACTTTTGGAAAATGGTCTGCATACGTCTGGAACGGAAATGAGCAACGTCAGTAACGCGATGAGCGTTGCCAGTGGCAATAAACCCCCTCGAAATACTCCTCATACGGAAAATGGCGGAAGAATCCAACAAATCTATATGCGATTTCCGGGACAAATTACCGGTCAGCGTGTTTTGTAAGTCTTCTACTTCATCTTGACTCTTAGAGCGCTTTAAATAGCTTAACTATAGTTGTTTTTGTAGACAATATATATATCTACACCAAAATGTTCTTAACGGACAATGTAGGTCAAGATCTGTCTGCACAGAACATGCATTCTTTTTCTTCAAATGATAATATCAAAATTACATACACCAGTTCAAACTATCCCCGTACTCAGAACCCATCAAAACATTCCATGACATTTCGACAGTCAATATTTGTTAAAAGCAGGAATATTTAGGCATTGGATATATGATCTGACTAATGTTGACGTTTGAGATCGAACTACATTGAGATTGGGCAAGTCTAGAAAAAATGAAACAAACCTTTGATGAGCTTAAAAACATTTTCACTTGACGAATTTGGTAAAATTTATGAGCCGCCTCACTGCTTTGACATAAATGTACGCTCGAATAAAAATAGTTCCAAAGAAGATGTTATATATTTAGCTGATCTTAAATTTTAAAATGATACACACCTTTGCAATATCACAATCATCAATTTATCACAGTTGAATTGATTTGGAAAATTGTGTCGGATTTGGTGTTTTAGTTAAGCTTAAACATACATGTATTTATTTTACATCGATTGATAAACAAATTCTTGCAACTTATACTAATATCTCTCGGTTCTGCTTCCTGGAAACTACACCAGTCATTGCGTCGAATGTGTGGGCCAATGAACAGTCCCAAAGTTGACACCCCGTCCCGGGTATCGAAGTCAGGACCTTATGATTACGAGGCCCACGCTCTACAACACAGCCACGGACACTACGGTTGTTTTGTAGAATAACGGGTAAGAATACAGTGTTTTAAGAAATGACGTCACATACTCGTAATGCTCCGACTACGTCACTAAATTTCATATCAAACGTGTGTAAGATATGAAAATTCGTAATGGCAATATTACATTGAAAGCATTGGGAGGTTATGTGATAATTACTAATATTTACTTGAATACGTATGCGTCAGACCTTTTTTTGTTGGTATCACAGTAAAGAGAAAATAGCGACAAATGGGTTACAGTGACATTTGACATTTGACAAGATAACATTCTAATGTCGTACTTATTTGACATTAAGGAATACGTGTGTGAAAAAAAATTACATGTGAGCGGTGCTCTGTGAAAAGGGGGCTTAATGCATCTGCGAAAAGCTTGGACCCAAGTCAGCCTACGCGGACTGCGCAGGCTGACCGGGGCCCAAACTTTTCACTATTGGTCAGTTTTCTGTATGTCAAAGGACCAGTCTACCTCATGATTAAGTCGGTTGTTTAAAAAAGTGGCTCTCATGGATCTATAATTATGTGATGACTCGGGCTGGTATGATGTATCACGGAGATACATTAAGCCCCCTTTCGCCAGAGCATGGCTCATGTATATTTGCTTTGTCTGAAAGAAAAGGCTTTCCACGAAGATTTGAGCATGCGATAATTCCAATGCATTATGTATATTTGCTTTGTCGGAAAGAGGAACAGGCTCTCCAAGAAGATATTTCCAATGAATTATGCTGACTCCCTTTTTGGGGACCATACCGAATGAATTGTGCTCTGTAAAAAAGGGGCTTTGATGCATATGCCAAAAAAAATCTAACTAGGTCAGCATACGCAGTCCGCACAGTCTGGTCTGGGTCAAAACTATTTGCTATTGGTCAATTTTCTGCATTTCAAAGGACAAGGCTACCTTATGATTCAGTCGGTTGTTAGACAAAGTGGATTTATAATTATGTAATGATTTGCCCGGTACAATGCATCATGGAGATGACAGAAGATGCCTCTTTTTTTTCGCGTTCACAATTATGAAGAGCCACTTATACAGAGATGGTACGTAACGTAGAAAAAGTACAATAAGGATTTCACGATGGTATCTGTAATTAACGGCGAAAGTATTACACCTTGCAGGGTTTAAAGGGACCTTTTTTTTACTTTTTCCTGCGAACTAAAATTTTCATTAATCGCCTATCAATACTACGAAATATATTTTTCTTTGCGCACATAAAGACACCTGACGGTTACTTACGGTAAGAAGTTGTAAATTTGGCGTTCAAACAACAGGTTGGTGACTTTATGAAATTGGTACTTTTATTTTTTATATGAAATATATCGTCATCGAACTTATTTGAGTATGATCCCACATAATCGACGTGTGGTACTGATCACATGATATTTCCACAATCCTTAGGGAGATTGTGTCTCGAAATCTAAAAATATCTTAGAGGGAACGTATCCAATTGAGGAAATACCGCTGATTTTTTTTTTAATGTATTTGTCCTTCTTCCTTACGGATTGTTTGCCAGCTAAAGGGATACTTAATTCAAAGATGATTTACTTTCGAAGTTTGGTGATATTATGAGAATCTGAATGCTCCCCCCTTTCCCTCAAGCCTGTTGGACTTTAGATAGAGCAGGTACAAAACGATGCTTTGCTGGATCTTAGAGATAACAAATACATGTAACATTCCGAAATTTAAATTGTACTTTTTTTTGTAAAATTGTCAATAATCGATATGTGTCGTTTTAACGAATTTCAGCATATGCACAATTGACACATTGTCGCCTTTCAGGTATACCTCATGCAAAGTAAGTACGAAACAACACTGGATCGCCCACACGCTAGCACAAACAAACTCCTACGCTCGTTCAAAGAGAGGCACGCAGACGGAAAAAAAATCATACATTTGTTTTTTCGATATTTATAATAAACGATCTGTGTCGTTGTATCGAACTGCAGTGTACAATTATACAAGTGACACGTTATCGCCTTAGAATTATATCTCATGCAAAGTAGCGATTCAACAACACTGGATCTCCCACACCCTTGCACGAGCAAACTCTACCGCTCGCTCAAAGAGAAGCACGCACACTAAAAAAAGATACATTGATAGTTTTTCCCGAAATTTACGATAATTGATCTGTGTCGTTTTGTCAAACTTAAGAAATGTGTAACAAGTTACACATTATCACCTTTGAGTTATACAAAGAAACTACTCAACAACACAGAATCACGCACAGGCTACCACAAACAATCTCCTCTGTTCGCTCAAAGAGAAACTCACACTCTGAAAAGGGATCATTTTAAGTTTTTTTTATATATAGATATATAATATATGTACAATAATCGATCTAAGTCGTGGAATCGAACTCTAGTTTATTTACAAGTGAAACATTATCGCTTTTTAGTTATACCTGATACTCAACAACAGTGGATCGCCCACACGTGAGCACAAACTCCCCCGCTCCCTCAAAGAAGGTAACACACTTTGAAAAAGTCCTATGGTCCATTTCTTTTATATTTGAAGATAATGCAATATGTTTGATATTAAGTACGATATAAGTGCGGGCCGATCTTATTAGAAACATCCAAATTCTTTGCATTGGTATTTTGACCCTTTACCAAACAATTCCGTGTTTTGATGATCTAAACATGAGGGAAAGCGTTTTGAAAACATTGTGGGAAAAGGAAAAAAATGCTGGTAACAAGCATTTTTTCCTTTTTCCACAATGTTTTAAATCTTTATAAAGACAAATACCATGATTTCGGCCACATTTAATTTGTGGTCTGTAAATGTTTTCAAAATGGATGAGTCTAAGATGTTGTCGTTTGGTAAACAGTTAAAAGATTCTGGAGAAAAAAAAGTCTCTGAAAATATCACTTGAAAAGGAAAAAAAAAACAGCATTTTCTCATTCTTCCAAAATGTTTTCAACCCTTCCAACGAAAAGTCCCATCGTTTGATCATTTGAACCACATGTTATTTGTCGTCTGCAAATGCTTTCAGCTTGAAAAAAAAAAGTCTGAGGTTTGTCGTCTAGTAAAGAGTAAATCTATTCATTTTTATCTGCACAATTCATTTAACAGGTGATTCACTCTATAAGATAATGATTAGATCGTAAAATAGGGCTTCGTGGTGGCCAAGTGAAATTTGGCCCCCTGTTAGTTTTTTTCGGCGTAGCTGAATGCGCTTGCTTTTGACCTAATTCTTGGTATTGATATACCAGAATGAATAAATAGAAATCTGCGATTGGTTAAAAATGCGGACATGTTTATTTTGACGGCCATAGCAGGCCTATTTATGGGTAAAATTACGCCGTCTGTTCTTACGTAAAAGTATTTCTTGTTTGTTGTTGAAGAAAGAATTCTTATCTTTTGCCCCCGTTTTTTCATCACACAGTACAAAAACAAATTGCATTAGACTATATGTAAATATCCTTCTAAAATACATGTATGGGGTCATCAATATAAGACACAAAGTTAAACACTTAAAATACATGTATAATCTTTTTTATTTATATTTGGCCACATCTTTGAACCTAGACAGAAAATTACAAAAAAGAAAAAAGATCATTGAATTTATAATTTATAAAGTCTCAATGAAGAAAAACTATGAATAGAACGGAACCAACAAATATAATAGATGGAAAATGAAAGAGAGGAAGAAAGACAGCAAAAGAAAGAAAGAAAGAAAGAAAGAAAGAAAGAGAGAGAGAGAGAGAGAGAGAGAGAGGGACAAAGAGATAGTGACCGAGAGAGAGAAACTCTGCACATATGACGTGAAAATAGACACTTAAATAAATGAACCGCCTTTGCGCTGCCAATAGGTAACCGTGACAAGGTTTTCTGTGTGTTTTTTAAGACAGAAAGCTTTTTCTCCAACCAAATAATGTAAAATGTCTGCTCTCTAATTGGAATTAAACCACAAAGGTTTACCTGAGATACAAAAGATAATATTCGAAGAACAGATTTTTTTTTTTTAAACTATAGTGAAAACGTTCTGGGAACTGAAGCAGTTACTTGCAGTCAGTAAACCCTACTTTTTCCCCTAATGTTTTCAAAACCATGAATTGCAGCTTTGTTTATAACAAAAAGCCTAATATTGGTAATGGATTCACTCTTTAAAAAGCTACAAAACTTTGGACTTGTCTAAATGCATTCAGCTTTTGCAGACCACAAATTTTAAATGTTGCTCCTGTGATAGAATTTGTCCTTGGAAAACATTGTGTAAAAATGAGAAAATGCTGGTCACCAGCATTTTCTCTTTTTCCCAAAATATTTTCAAAAGCCTTTTCCTCGAGGTCGTTAAAAGTCAGTATTGTAAAGGATAAATCGATGAATGCACCGGTGACTGAATAAAACGGATTTACGCCTTTGAAACAATGTTTCCATTGACACAAAAACGTAAAAGCCATGCTCTGGCAAAAAGGGGTTTAATGCATCTCTGTAATTAATTATACCGAGCAAGTCATCAAGTAATAATATATTCGAAAAAAATGTATAGTCTAAAAACCGACTGAATCATGATGTAGACAGGTCCTTTTACATGCAGAAAATTTACCAGTTGCAAAATGTTTCGACCCAGGTCAGCCTGCGCGGACTGCGCAGGCTGACCTGGGTTGATACATTTTGCAAATGCATTAAACCCCCTTTCCACAGAGCATAGTTCATATCATGGAAAAATATCCGATGAATCGTTATTCTTTCTTTAAACAGTATAGGCTACCAATTGTGTTAGTCTAATAGATCGGGGTGATTTTTTTTTGCAAAGATGATTCAACCCTTTGTCAAAAAAAAATCCCCGTGTTTTATCGACCCCGAGGAAGGGGTCTTTAACTCTTTACCAAACGACAAAATTTAAGACTTGACCGAATTGAAAGCGTTTGCAGACGACAAAATAAATGTAGCCCAAATGATGTTTTTTGTCTCTGGTAGGGTAGAAAACATTGTGGGAAAAGGAGAAAATGCTGGTTCTCCTTTTCCTACAATGTTTTAATAAGGCCTCTTCCTCGGTCGTTAAAGCCGAGCCCCGGTAGCTCAATCGGTAGCGTGCAGGACTTGAGAACAGGGGGTCGTGGGTTCGATCCCCGGCTCGGCTAATTTCCCTCCGAGGATTGATGATAGTCATTGCGACAGGATTCATTCCTCTCCCACCGCTGATCATTGTTTTGGACAATTGGTTATGTGGGAAAGCAGCCAGTGGCTTGGAAGGAAAAATTGTGCGGAGTTCTGGTAAAAAGAGACTCCAGGAAAGCATGGATTGGTGCACTGGCCGCCGCGATATAACTGAAATAATGTTGAAAACGGCGTTAAACACCATACAATCAATCAATCAATCCGGGTCGTTAAAAAAAACACGGGATTGTGTGGTAAAGAGTTAAATCCTAATCCTGCTAAAAAAGATAAATGAAACTTTCAAGCCGATAGTAAAAACCCGAATTATGCTATTTCAAAATCATTTTTTTTTTCTGAGAAAAATATCTTGTGCAGTCTGATCTTGGATCTACAATGTCCGATAAGGATCTTGATCTACTCTGTCCGCAAAAGGTCAGTGAGTCGCGCTTAGCAACCTAAGGGTTAAAAAACATAGTTGGAAATGGATAAAATGCTGGTGACCAGTATTTTCTCCATTTCCGACAATGTTTTCTACCAATTTAGAGATAAAATTCATCATTTAAACAACATTTAATTTGTCGTCTGCTAATGCTTTCAATTTGGACAAATCTAAAATTTTGTCGTCTGCTAAAGAGATGCAGATGTTCTTTTTTATAATGTACAGTTTTATTTTTATAAAGAACAATGGACGAATTTTATTACTATGACTTAATCAGTATCAGTCAAATGTCTCGACCGAGTTGACATAGGTAACACAAGCTAGCCTTTGGGTAATGAGGAAGAAATGGTCCTTGGACATGCACAAAATTTACAAATAGCAAACAATTTCGATCCAGATCAGCCTGCGCGGACTGCGCAGGCTGACCTGGGTTGAAACTTTTTGCAGATGCATTAAACTCCATTTTCACAGAACAAGGCTCATATTTTTAAACTAAACTAACTATTGGTGCAGTATGTTGTTTCACGCTAGTAAAAGCAACATTTGGATTACGTCCATTTCGTTTCTTAATTTCTTACCATAAGATCCAGTTAAGGGCCCGGGAAAGAAAGCTGTGGAAAACGTCATTGGAAACCAGCCATTTCTCTCAATTTCCCATAATGTTTTCTTCCCTGTGATAGGTAGATTCTATAATGTTGGCCATGAAAAAATATTTTGTCTGAAAATGCTTACAATTCTGACAATTTTTAAATTCTGTCCTCTATAAAGAATTACGAGTAGTGTACAAGGGCCAAGATTTATATCAAATAACCCGATCCTTTTCGATCATATAACTCTAATTGCTTCGCGTAAGCCTTTTCGATCGAATCATTGAATAATAGAGTAACGTAGAGTTTTCAAGTTTTAATTGGAAATCTATTGTAGATAATTGGATACGAATGTATACTTGAAATCTAATTTATAATGAAATGATAGGTCCTTTACGCTGTCCTATAAAAACACCCCTTTTCGTCTTTTCGCCGTCGTAAAATTCGTATTTCTTTTTCACCCATCTCGTCTGTCTGTTTGTCTGTCTGTCTCCCTCTCTCTCTGTCTCTCTGTCTCTCTGTCTCTCTCTCTCTCTCTCTCTCTCTCTCTGTTTGTCTCTGAAGAAATGCTGGTTACCAGCATTTTCTCCTTTTCCAATACTGTTTTCAAAAGCTTACTTCAGGGTCGTTTAAAGTCGGTCTTGTGTGGTAAGGGGTTTTATACGAAATTCTTGCAGATAACGTGAAATAGGGATAAAAACAGAGCTAGGAAATACAAATGAGCCACGCCATAGCATAAACGGGTTTAATGCATCTCCTTTATGTATGATACAATGCACGTCATCATATAATCATGGATCGATAAAATCTTTTTTGTCCAACAACCGACTTAATCTTTGGGTACACTGGTCATTTGTCATACAGAAAATTGATGAAAAGCAAAAAGTTTCGACTCAGGTCAGCCTGCGCGGACTGCGCAGGCTGACCTTAGTCGATACTTTTTGCAAATGCATTAATCCCCTTTTCACAGAGCATGACTCACTATGTATAGTATGCTATCAGTGGGCCATATGCCCCCTGTCTTCTGACAGATCGAAGATCGATATGGGTGAAATTAGAGATTATTAATAAATCGACAATCCTTGATAACGAGCGTGGAAGGTATTATATTACCTTAAATTTACCCTTAACTTCTGACAAGGAATAAAATAAGTAAATGCTCGTTATTGAAATGTAGTTGAGGGCGTTAAATTTTATACATGTACTAAACATTCGCATTGTTTTAACGACCCTGAGATAGAAGACTTTTGAAAACATTGTGGGTTAAAGGAGAAAAAGCTGTTCTCTAGTTTTCCCGACCCCAAGAAGGGTTTAGAAAAGCTTTTTGGAAACTTTATGGGAAAAGAAGAAAATGCTGGTAACCAGCATTTTCTCCTTTTCCCACAATGTTTTCTACCCTTTCTGGGACAAATTTTAATATTTTGGCCAGATTGAATTTGTCGTCTGGAAAATTTTTTCTAGTTGGATAAGGCGAAATATTTGTCGTTTGGAAGAGAGTTAACACTTTTCCAATTGACATAAGTTTGGACTGATCCAAATAAAAAGCATTTGCAGATGACATATTAAATGTGGATCAAATTATGAGATTTGTCCTTACAAGGGCAGAGAACATTGTCACCGGGGAAAAGGAGAAAATGCTGGTTGCCAGCATTTTCTCCTTTACCTGCAATGTTTTCAAATGCCTTCTTCCTCAAGGTGGTCAAAACTCGGTATTGTGCGGTAAAGGGTTGATAAACGTATAATAAGGGTCCTACATGGCTCAGTCGTGAGGTGAAGAATTCGTAATTCGGAGGCCCCGGATTTGATCCTCGCCCTAGGCGCCAGGATTTTCCTGAGAGTGTCCTTGGGCAAGATACTTTAGAGCTATAGCCTAATGCTGGTGAAGCTCAGGACATCAACGGACAACTAAGGTATAACCCTGGTCTGACTGAAATACTGTTAAAAGCGGTATTTAACACCATTCAGTCAATAAACGAATGGTGCTTTCAGTCTTATTTCAGTCATACCATTGGTACAGCTCACCTATTCATGATGACCAATCGGTAGCGTAACCAGGGGATCGCTGTTTCGAATTGCAAGCTTGGCCAATCTCTGTCCGTGTATTAATGACAAAGTAGATAGTTGTTAACCATCAAAAGGTGAACCTATGCCAGAAATGAAGGCAACCCTTGACATGATTTTTCAGTTATGTCCCATTTTCGGCCTCAGTTTTCCCTGAAAAGGCAATCTTAGCCGAGCAGGCACGATATCGCAAAAGAAAAAGAAAAAAACTACTGGATTTATAATGTTGAACAAAAGCACCAAATGCGGGTGCCAACGCTTGGCTGCAGTTGCTTGACGTTTAGTGAAATCCTAAAGTCGAAAGAGGGGTATAACTGTGTCAAAATACTTTGATGGTTACCTTCCCTTCTTGTATGGATTCCCCTTTTGATAGTGAACAATTTATACAAGTTTTAAGTAAATGTCTTCGGTAATGACAGAGATATTGTAAAATGTCAAAGATTTTGAAAATGTCAAAGTTTTTGCACCACGTCGACAACGACGCCAGGGCTACGACAATACCTCGACGTTTTCTTCGAAAAAAGCTGAGCTAAAATAATCAACAACTTTTTCTTTTTCCAGTGCAGAGATGAACGAAGAGTCCGGTAAAGTGCGGATCGTCGGGCGAGACAAAGACAAGGAGATGCTGGCGCGGCTGTCTTGGCTGCTGCTGGACGCCGGCACCTCGGCCCTGAGGTACACGTTTGACAGTATACACCCGCCCCTCAGTCTGCGTGAACACTTAAACCAGCAGCATGTTAGAGCTATCTTACATCGACTTCATCAACAGGTAATCTGCTTGTGCGAAAATTATGTTTTATGCCCTTTCAACAACTTTTGAGTGGCCCTCTGGCAAGAAAAAAGAAATGGTGGGTGAGGGGGGTTAATGCTTCTCGTGATGCATTAGACAAAGCAAGTAATTATATAATTTATCCATGAAAGTCATTTGGTATAACATGAATCATGGTGTAGAATGGTCCATGACATATCAGGAAACTGACCGATAGCAAAAAGTACTCTGGCGATAAGCCTTGGATGAAGATCTAACCCCGTACCTCTAGATTTCTTTTTCTAAACACTGACCACTGCGTAATGCAATTCCCTATAAACTGCCTGCCCATCCCACGCCCCCACGCACCCTCCCCCCCCCCCCCCCCCCAAAAAAAAAAAAAGATCTGTCTCTCTCTGTCTCTTTTCTGCCCATATTGCCATTTCTGAAAACGATGTTTCCATGCTTGTCCAGAGAAAACCAAGAAAACAGAAACGTACTACACAATCCAGTGATCTCACAGTCTGTAGCAAACAAGGTTTTGAAAAAAAAAAAATGGAAAAGGAGGAAATGCTGGCCACTTTTTTCCCACAATATTTCTGTCCCTTAATTCCTTAACACACAATCTCGATTTTACGACCCTGAAGGAAAACCCTTCTGAAAACATGGTAAAAAAATGAGAAAATGCTGGTAACCAGCATTTTCTCATTTTCCCACAATGTTTTCTATTCTTCCACAAACAAGTATCGATTTTTAAGTCCCCTTTATCTTGTCTGCGAACGCTTTCAATTTGGACATAACCAAACTTTTGTCGTCTGGTAAAGAAATAAAAGACAAACTTATTCATTTGAGCCAAACGGCATGATACTACTGTCATATTCCTATGCTTTCAATTTGAACGCGCCCAAACGTTTGTTGTGTGGTAAAAAATTTAGGTTTCATGTTTTAGAACGTTCTGACAGACAAACAATGGAAGCTACTCTATCCGTTAAAGAAGAAACACACGACGTCCCAGAAATACGACAGCCGGACCCTGGTCACTTTACTGGAGACCATTTGTCATCTCTGTCCACCTTATCCTCATGGCTGGTCCAAAGAGCCGTTACCAAAAGACGGGTCACTGAGTGCAGATGTTCTAAGACTTCAGCTCTTGTTTCAAGAGCTTGCAACCTACGGTATGTTCTTTGTCGTTTGTCTAATGCGACCTTAACAAACATCATTTAGCCTTATCCTAGTATATTAGTGAAATGAAAATTTCAAGCCGACGGTAAAAAATCAATTTCTGCTATTTCAATGGTGCTTTTAGAAGAAAGATATCTCTTTAACGGACAGTGTAGATACAAGATCAGACTGCACGTTCTGTGCAGTCTGATCTTGATCTACACTGTCCGCTACAGGTCTTTGAGTCGTGCTTAACAGCTTAAGGGTTAAAGAGGGTGTTTAAATATTTTTGCCGCGAATCAAAATTTCTTGTTAAAGCCCCAAGAGCGGTAAAAAGTAAACAATGCGGGTGTCAAAATGCCGCGTGATTTAAATTCAACCCGTAAGTTAAAGTATGCAAATGACAATATTGAAGATGATAATATGATTTTGTACGGTCGGTCCAAGCGTAAGTATGGGGGCAGAAAAATTTCAAAACCAGGTAAAAATATAAACTAAGAGAAAGCGTCTTGGCAACATTTGACCTACTTTTTTTCTGTGAGCGACTTAAACTTGGACCGACCGTACTTTGCGTTTTCAGAGTGTCTTTCCTTCTGTTTTAAATACCTTGTTTCGAGACCATTTAAAGTTTCGACCTAAATTAACATTTTAACATGATTTTCTTCCATTTCTATGACAGAGTCAATTCCCGGGTCTATGTACTCAGTGCTGTTTGTACAGATTCGTGACGTCATCATTCGTCTAGGTGGTCCACCAATCAGAATAAAGATCAGTCGAATTGAGACAGAGCTAATCAGTCTAGATATGCAACAACATTACATCAAGGTAAATCGTGATGACTTTAATGAACCAATCCTTTTTCCTTGTTGTTGTTAACTTTCCTCGAATGAAGCCAGCATTTTCTCCTTTTTCCACAATGTTTTCCTAACATTCTTCCCAGGAATCGTTAGAAGTTGGGATTGTGTGGTATAGGGTTAGTTCAGGCTGATTAAATTTTGGATTATTTCTTAAATTTTAAACAAAGACATCTGCGGCAGAATGTGTATCTATAGCAACTAATTCATCAATGATTTTGTTACAGACTCTTCGAGAGACCTGGCAGTCTGATATGGTAAAGAAACTAGAAAAAATATACGAGATGAGAACGAAAACTTCCCGGACGAGAAAGGCATACGCCGATAAAGGGAATGAAGAAGGTAAGCTTTGAAATCGTTTGACCGCTGATGATTATGTGAGAAAGCAGCCAGTGGCTTGGGTAGAATATTGTGCAAAGTAGGGATAAAGGAAACTCCAGGAAAGCCTGAATAGATGCACTTACCGCCACTATGTAACAGAAATAATGTTGAAAACGGTGTTAAATACCATCCACATAAATTTTAAAAAAACCCTTTGATGTTGTCCTTAGACTACTTGTTGCGGCTCAGCGCAAGTTTTAGGACATTGAATGTCAATGTCAAACTGCACAGAAGATGGAGACTGATCCTGAAAATCTACAGTGCCCGATAAGATGAGATTTTTTTTTTTACGTGAGAAAAATCTTAAGTGGCAATGGTTGGCTCTTTAATTTTTGGCTTGACATATCCGTTCAATATATTCTGCTGTACAGAAGTTAAATATTGAGATCTTTGCCCGGGAATCGTTTATGTCTATTACCATGGGTTTTGCTTGGCAATTTGTGGGCGTATAACGCAAGAAATGAATGTTTAAATGGTGAATACACAGAACTTGCAAAACAAGCAAATTTCATGATGATCATCCCAGGATTATGCCATTAACTTTGTTACTAAGACTAAGAAGTCTTTCCAGTAAGACAGGTTTGACTGGTGCTACAACAATCCCAAGTGTAGAAAGAGCATCTTATAGCCATAAACCTGAATACTTTATGCACAGAAATATTTTATTTGCCCTTTATCCAGATGTTCCCGTACAACAGGGTCTTTAACCAACCATTCTTATGAACAGTCTTAGTATTATTCTCATGAATTTTCTAAACTTGAAAGTAGCACAATTTCTGATTTGAATAGAACCAAATGGTTTGGCCAATCAGAAGTTCTATAACTTTTCAAATCTAAAATTAGACCATTGATTGATTGATTGATTGATAGGTGCCTTACGCCGCTTTCAACATTATTTCAGTCATGTCACGGCGACAGCTCACATATTCATGCATTTGCTGGGTTTTATCAGTACTAGGCTAGGGCTCTGAAGTGTCTTGCCCAAGGACACTCCCAGGAAAGACCCTGTGGTTCCAGTGCGACTCGAACCCGAGTCCCACACCCCACCACTGAGCCACGCAGGACCCCAAAAATTAGACCAAGAATGTTGTTAAGAATGGTTATATGTCCTTGCTAGGTCTGTCCCCAGAAGACAGGGTCACGCTAAAGAAGACGTACAAGATATTGGTAGATAACGTTCCCGCTGAGGATGTTTTAGATCGCTTACAACAATCACAAGTGATCAAGTTTTCGGACCGACAAGAAATATTGCAAGTTAACAAACGTTCAGAGAGGATGCAGGTAATATAATCTGAGATAATATCTAAAAAAAGGGAGTAAAATACACCTGCAAAAAGTACTGACCCATGTCAGCCTGCGCAGTTCGCGCAGGTTGACATGGATCAAAACTTTTTGCTGTAGATCGAATTTTTGCCTATCTAAGGATCATTCTACCTCGTGAACTACTCAGTTGTTAGACAAAATGGATAAAATGGATCCATAATTATATCATGACTTGCTTGGTAAAATGAATTACGGAGATGCATTAAACTTCTTCCCTTCTAGGGCATAACTCATTTCATGAACAACGTTCTAGAATAAACATAATTATCTCCCTTTTATAAGAGATTGGTCAGTTATATTGTTTAACTTAAATGACCCTGCTATATGACCTTACTGTGACCTCGACCTTTGAATTAATAATCTAAAAATCAGTAGGAATTATAAATACTTCATGTTTGATACCTGTATACTGTGTGGAGAACTCAGGTTAATTAAACCACTGCCAGTTATAATTCAGACAAGGTCAAGAACGGTGAAGGTACTTCTGACCTTCACTTGATTAAATGATCTCAAAATGAATAGATGTCAATCAGAGTTAATGAAAATGGATCCATAGTCATGTGCTGGCTTGCTTTGTACAATGAATTGTGGAGATCCATTAAGCCCCGTTTTCCGTTGTAGCTGTTACTCGACAAAATCCTGGAATCCAAATTGCCCTACGCATTAAAGGCACTATTTGACGCAATGAAGTTCAAGTACAAGAAAGTGTACGAACTTGTGATGTCAATCCGGAAACAGACCTATAAAGAGGGCGTGGTCACAACTGTTGGTAAGTATGTGGTCCACAAACTTCTCTTCCTTTGGCTTGAATTATGCAAAATGAATGGGGACCATTCTTCAGTTATTTTCTTTGATTCCTTTCCAGTACAACATTGTTCCCGATAAGGGGTTTACTCGGTGTTTATCCTTGATTTTCATGCACTACAGAAATATGTTATTAAGACAACATCTCAACTAAATCTGGTTAGATTGTTTTACAAATCGATATATGCATTTCTCTGATGATTGAGACCAGAATTTGCATTAAAATCACATGGGGACCTTGCATATAATCATAAATCAGATTATATTTATCGCAACATCCCCAAAAGAATCCAGGATAAAAACAAAGGAATACAAGTAAAAGGACCAATGTATCATTGGTTACCTTTAGTCTTTATCTGGCAAGGGAGATAAATTTCATTACAGAAATGACCCTCATTCAAAATTATACGGAGCTTTAGATAATTTGAATGTAGCTAAGATCTAAGGTTGAAGCAATGAAAAGAAAAATCGTATTCCATATTCGCTGGTCTATAGTCGGTGCTGTTACTAGATGGCGCCGTCTCAATCGCCCCGTTGGTGTCTGTGCTATGATATTATTGTAGCCAGTAGCTGAGAGATGTTTTATCGGTCCTTACTGTGTTTAGTCGTCTATGGTTTTACATACCTTAATTACCATGACCTTTTTATGGGCTTTATAAGCTAGTTAAGAATCAAGTATTATTTTGGCCCGGCCGGGTAGCTCAGTAGTTATCCTATCTGACTGGTGACCTGGTGATTGCGAGTTCGATACCCGGTTGAGGAAAACTTTCTCTCCTGCGATTTTTTGTCTCTCACCTCTCAGTGATACATGTGAGAAAAGTAGTCAGTGACCTGGAAAGTAAGTTTTGTCAGTACTGGTATGAGAAAGCCTGGAAACATATGCGTAGGTGCACTGACCGCCGTGATATGACCTTTAGAAGTTGTTAAAACGCCGTTTAACTCCAATACAAACAAACAAACAAACAAACAAACAAAAGCATTACTTTGAATGTGTGATACTTTGTAGCGTGTGAGCCTTCATTACACCTACATGTAAGTCGTCCTTCCAACCCCTTCTTCAGTACTGCTGGGGTTGAATTTCTACATGTCCAATAAATAGAGGATATTTATTTCATGCTTTTAACCCTTTCTTGGGGGAACTTAATCAAAATCCAGCACAGTTCATTTCGGTTATTCCCCGTGGCGTACCACCTCCGCATAGCAACGCATTACAATATTACGTCAAGCGCGAGAAATGTAAGGTAAATTACGTCATCTTTCCATCTGGTTGTGAGGCACGCGCATTTTACCTAGGTAACTAGTGCTCGGGAACAACTGTTTCCGCCTTCAATTGAAGAGTTAGAATATAAAAAACGATATATTCACTGGTCGTAACCATGAAATATCGAAAAATATTTCACCGATATTTCTCGATAACCTACCGGAAAGCATGAAATAATATCTCATATTTTTCAATCTTCTGCATTTTCGTTGTTTTTTCACCAGCATGTTATTTTCATAATATCCTTTTATTTTTTAGATGTATCGGGTATAACACAGGACGCCTTGGTCAACGAGTACAAGAACCAGTTTTCGCGGATATGTCCGTTTCCGTGGACATCTACTGTTCAAGCAAGTATTAGAGATGCCTTTACACCGTTGGACATTGTAGACAGTGACGGGTAAGTTACTTAAATACGTGAGCCATTAGGGGCGTAGCTAGCCCAAAATAAGATATACGCACAAGTAATATCGCAGGTAATTTGTCCGAGGCGCGACGTGCCTGGATGGGGGGGGGGGGGTTGGGATTTCCAAGGAGGGTCTGAGAGCCTACCCCAGAAAAGTTTTGAATTGTACTTTTAAGCTGTTTGGTGGTTTCTGGTGACGTTTTTAGCACAATGGTCCTTCTTTCTCTTTTCATTATTTATCTTTATTATTACATTTATTATTACTATTATTATTATTATTATTATTATTGATCTCCGTTATCTTTTTTGCAGACGAAAATTACATGCCAGCGAATTGTTACCGCCACCTGCCGTGTTTGGAAAAGGCCAGCGCATCGTTCTTGAAGGTCCAAGCGGAAGTGGAAAAACGTTTCTTTGCACATGGCTGTCGTACATGTGGGCGACACAACGCCACAGCTTTCGTCATCGATACCAACATGTGCTGTTCTTAAATATGTTTAACTTGCACGGAATTTTAGAAACTGCCGTTTACAAAGATCTGTTTCCAGAAAACTTCAAGATAAGTGTTTCCGATTTCTGGTCAATGATTGAAAGACACTCCAAAGAGGTGTTGTTTATAATTGATGGCTACGATCAGCTACAATCAGTAGATCTCTCGGAAATTCTCGCAGGTACGAGATTTCGTGAGAGCACGGTTCTAGTGACGCAAAGCCCCCAAACGGCAATTCGGGATGGTTTTCAGCCTGACACTAAATGGTTCAATCTAGGATTCAGTGAAGGAAATGTGAAAAGGTGCTTCAGAAATGCTGTGGTGCTATCTCAGTATGACCATGATCAGTTTGAAAAGTTATACTTTTTGGCTGGAAAGGAAAACTGGCCGTTGCGACCACATCTCGCGAATCCAATGCTAGCCATTATGGCTTTTGCCATTTACGACGTCTTAAGAAAGTCCACCATTTTGAAAGAAATGAAAACACCATGTGAGCTTCTGGAGAAATATGGGGTTGCCATGGCCGTCTTGTATTGTAGAAAGCATAAAATTGACATCATAGGTTATGAGTTCCCGGATGATGTTCTTGGCGCAATCGGAGAGCTTTACAAGTTATCGTTCAAATGTCTAATCCAAAACCAAGTTCTGTTAACTGAAGCTGAGGTATTAGAAGAAACAAAAAATCCGATTGTCCTAAAATTTGGGGCTTTCAGCAAGTTTTTAAGCAAGACGCATTTAGTGTTTACCTGTCGACTTACGATGGATTTTCTAGCGGCCAGATTTATCGCGGACATGGTGTATGAAGACATAGAGGATATCATACGTGAGAACAAGATGGTGAAGCTACCAAAATACACAGAGGTAGGTTGTTTCCTATCCATGCGGAAAAGTGACAAATGGCAAAACGTTTCGACTCAGGTCAACCTGCGCGGATTGCGCAGGCTGACCTGGATCGACACTTTTTGTAGATGCACTATGCCCTATTTTAACAGAGCTATAAGAGTTATCTATCTTTAAGCACTCTTCTCCATATTTGGTAAGAAAAATGAACAAGTATCGCGAGACATCGCGATATTAGCGGTATCTACCCCTTGCCCGAAACGTACACAAATCGTTAACTAACCCACAACGGGAAAAGAAAACGAGAAATGAAAGCCTTAATATACTTATTACACTGCATCGCAATGAAATGTGCCTCCGTTAGTACAGATGGCTGTATTTGATTGGATTTCATTTATGATGCTATTGATTTGCGTTTACGCGTGGTTCCCGTAGTAGGTCTAAACGCGCCTTAAACTATATTGGAAATAAAAAAAAAGTATTGATCACTGATACCGTTTCAATGTTGTTTTTTCTTTTTTCGGAGTAGCTGAATGCACTGGCTTTTGACCTACTTTTTTGTACTGGTAAAGAATGAATGAATGGTAATTTGCGATTGGTTAAAAAAATGTGAACATGTTTATTCGGCGGGCCCTGCTGCCATATTTGTACGCATATTTATGGACCCACAGTTTACACTGCTAAGCGATACCACGGGGCCTCGATTCATACCATAGCAAATCAATGTAATAAAGAATAACCCTTTTCTTGTTCTATTTTGAAATTTAATTCTTTTTCACATGCGTTATCCAATAACTCAATATTACTTTTCAACAAAATGAGAAACGGTGAGGAAAAAGAGGCATTTGCCAGTGAGTTTACTTTTCATAAAGAGTGCTTTACTTCATATTGAGCCACAAATGAGTTTCAATATTCATATTCCAGTATCTCTTACGCCGTCTATCTCTTTTAAAGATATTTCTTGTTTCTTCTTTTAGCTAATGTCCTTCCTGTATGGTCAGTACCGGCACGACCAGGACACTCCTCTACTACAAGCCCTGTTTGACCAACTCGCAGCGAGAAATGAGTATTGCGTCAGAGGAAAACTACTTCCCGTGCCATCTGTCGCGTCATCACCGGAAGCGGAGTTGAAGGTCAAAGTACCACGTGGTATACTCCCAGATTTCTATACAAGCTTACAATGTCTTGCAGAGTGCTTTGAGCGACCCGATATGGTTGGAGTGATAGCACAGTCTCTGCCTGAAAGGTAAACTTGTTCATTTTGCTTTTATAGGAAGAAAGGCTTTCAGGGAAAGGGAGCAAATACTGATTACCAGCGTTTTCTTCCTTTACCATCATGTTTTCTACCAGTATAAATACATAAGAAGGTTAAAAGTCTTATCTTTCCAGATATATGTATGAGGGTTTAAAGAGGTAGAGGGTGATAGTTGAAAGGGCGGAGACGCCGTTTATGAACAGCGGTTAATACAAAATTGAATAGAAACAAGTATACGAGCTATGAGCCATGCTCTGTGAAAAGGGGGCTTGATGCATCTGCGAAAAAAATCGACTCAGGTCAGCCTGCGCAGTCCGCGCAGGCTGACCTGAGCCAAAACTTTTCGCTATCAGTCCATTTTCTGTATGTCAGAGGACCAGTGTACCTCATGATTCAGTCGGTTGTTATACAAAATGGATTTTTGGGGGCCCATAATTATGTGATGGCTTGATTGGTACAATTCATTACGGAGATGCATTAAGCCCCATTTTGCCAGAGCATGGCTCATATGTATGAGCTATGCTGTAGCCAGTGGATTTAGCACATCTCCGTGATGCATTAAACCAAGCAAGAGATCATTTCATTAAGGATCCATCAAATTTATTTTTTCTTACAAATGACTAAATCATGAGGTCGATTTGTCCTTTGACCTGCCGAAAATCAAAGGACCAAAGTACCTCGTGATTCAGCCGCTTGTTGGACAAAATATGTATAGATTTATTCATCTTCAATCGTGTGCTGACTTACTTGGTATAACGCATTACAAAGATGCGTTAAACCCCTTTTTGCCAGACTGCCGCTCTGTTATGGTTTTTAAATGTTTTTGTTTTAGATTGCTCATAAAGGTAGAAGGCATAATTGCGCTCAAAGTTCTCCAAGGGTTGTGCCTCGTTTTGGATCACGAAGATTGTGCCGTTTGCGAAATAGAGATAGATTTTCACCAGTATCACTACCATCAACTTCCGGTCCTTAGTCAACTTTCCAAAGCCACCGGCAGGTGTCGCAAAATACACTCAATCAAGATCACGTGGTCTTCCCTGGACATTATGTCAAAGTTTTTAGCTGGTGTTATGGAAACAACACAGTCGGTTGAGAACGTGACCTTGACCGAGGATCTGTCACGTAGACCGGTGAAGCACGTGACAGCAGCGACATGGGCCGCTCTTCAATCGGCCTGCAGCAGTATGACGACGGTGAAGAAGCTTCGCTTCCTTGACAGTAGAACTACGTCAATCACATATCATGTCTTACAACACATCCCTCACACCATAGCAACGATTGACCTCTCCAGATGTCAGCTCAATCTCATGTGCGCTGGTGAGATATCAGGTCATCTTCATGGAAACCTGTTCATTCGTGTCCTTGACCTAAGCTACGCAAAATTAACAAGCACAGAATTTGTTTCGATTTTTCAAGGCATGCAAATGTGCGAACGTATCCAACACGTTAGGATACGCGGCGCAGCCCTCGATCGTCCGTCTGTTTGGGCCCTCGCTGAGTATATCAAACTCACACACTCCCTGGAGGTTCTTGACCTAAGCGACTGTGAACTCAGCACGGATATGTGTACACGATTGGTTTCCGCCATACGTCAAAACAGGGCGTTAAAGAAACTTGTATTTAATGGCGCGAAAGTGACGTCAGAGGGACGGGAAGTGATTTCCAAAACAAAGTCTAAAGTACA
Source organism: Hippopus hippopus (assembly GCA_946811185.2). Lineage (NCBI taxonomy): Eukaryota > Metazoa > Mollusca > Bivalvia > Cardiida > Cardiidae > Hippopus > Hippopus hippopus. Next base: position 4,862,238 of record OX328109.1, read on the forward strand.
GCCTGTCTTTGTTGAAGGATTGGTACAATTGTATTGATAGAAACAAGACTGCTTCGTAACCTTACGTTCTTAAAGGCCCACTGGCAGCCAAATGTAAACAATTTGGAGGTCAAATTGCAGACAAATTTACATTGCATTTAGAAGTATGGATATTATTATGGGTCTAATGACATGTTACAGTGCATTCTGTCAAAGGTCCAGTGGCTGGGAGAAAAAATGTATTGTAAAAGTAGAACAAAAGTTGCCAGCTTTTGTTCTAGTTTTACAATACATATTTTTTTTTCTCCCAGCCACTGGAACTTTGAAAAGGAATAGAAAAACATGATATCAGACTCATAAGAATATTCAATGGTATCAATTAAATCTGTCTGCATTTTGACTTTCGAATTGTTTACTTTTGGCTGCTAATGTGCCTTTAATCAATACCAGACAAACAAATTATTTTACCTGTCCAAATTCAAAGCAAATGCAGCCGACAAATTAGATTTGTCTAATATTATTAAAATGTCTTTGAAATGACAGAAAACATCATGGGAAAAGGAGAAACTGCTGGTTACCAGCATTTTCTCCCCTTCCCCACAATGTTTTCAAAAGCCTTCTTCTTCAGAGTCGTTATAACTCGGTTTGGGTGGTAAACTGCCATCCACGACTTTAGACGAATTTGACTTAGAGTGAAAACCAAGATTAGGTGGCAAGTGTTAAATATGCAGTCTGATCTTGATCTATACTCTTCGCTTACCTGTGAAACTTATACCACACAATTCCAACTTTTAACGACTCTGAGGGAAAAGACTTTTGAAAACATTGTGGGACAAGGAGAAAATGCTGGTGACCAGCATTTTCTCCTTTTCCAACAATGTTTTCTACCCTCAACCAAAACAAATAACAAATTTCAATTTTTCAGTCACTTTAATTTTGTGGTTTGCTAATGCTTCAAATTTGGACAAGTCTAAAAGTTTATGGGAAATAGGGAAATTCTCCTTTTTCCACATTGTGTTCTATCCTTTCAAGAATTAAATCACACTGTTCTAGCAAATCTTGACGGGTCCTGCGTGGCTCAGTGGTAAAGTGTAGGACTCGTGACCTGAAAGCCCCGGGCTCGAGCCTCACTGGATTCACCGAGTTTTTCGTGGGAGTGTCCTTCGACAAGACACTTCAGAGCCCTTGCCTAGTACTGGTGAACCCGGGCAATACTTGAATATGTGAGCTGTCGCCGTGACATGACTGAAATAATGTTGAAAGCGACGGAAGGCACCATTCGATTTATTAATCAATCAATCTAGCAACATTTGATATGTTATCGGCAAATCCTTTCAATATGGATGAATTTAATGTTATGAGTTATAAGCTCCCGCTGAAAGTTTGCTAATGACTGGCTACGCAAAATCTCAGTATAACTCCAAGTACTTTGATGAAATAAAATTGAAATCAAAGGACTGAGAGTGCTGTGTACGGTTTCGATTATGTGGTCATCGATTTTGATGTCAATCAATTAATACACTGAAAAACAGGGTCCGTATTCACCAACCATTCATAATAAATTCCTTGTCTTATTCTCCAAGATTTTTCTAAACTTAAAAGTAACACAATTTCTGATTGGCTTAACCATTTGGTTTAGCCAATCAGAAATTGTGTTACTTTTAAATTCTGGAGAATAAGACAAGAAATGTTAAGAATGGTTGGTGAATACGGACCCAGCTTATCCAATAACTGTACGTGCAGATATGTAGATTTTCACTTATACTTAACACTGATATGCATGACTCAAAGGAATAACATCTAAAGAAAATGAAAAGGTCCCTTTTGTAACAATATGGAGAACTTTTTGTCAAAAAAAAAAAGAGCTTTAAAAGCACTTACTACTCTTTCCACAACGCAGTCATGAAGCATATTGTTATTGTTTTTGTACAGCATGTGATTACTTAGATGTAAGATCTAAACGATAAATTTGCGTCATGTGTGAACAGGCTAAGATTCCTTGTTTTACAACGAATACAGTTTAATACAAGAGCCTTTGACAACCATTTTTTCCTTGCAGCATAATTATTGTTTGTCTACATTTCAACACGTCCATTTCCCTTTTCTGTGATCTATTTATATTTAAAAATATATTAGACATTGTTGAGTTTTTATATATATATTTCTGTAAACCTTTGTAAATGTTTCTTTTTTTTTTATTTCTATATTTCTTATTGGTTTACCAAATTCTTATAAATGTGATCCAGCTTAAATATTTATTGAATAAAAGCACTATTTTTTTGACAATGAAAATTAGTCCATTTGAAACTCAATCGATTTCTTATTGATATGATACAAATAGCAAAACGTTTCGACCCATGTCAGTTGCATGGACTGCGCATAAATGTTTGACCCATGTCAGCCTGCGTGGATTGCGCAGACTGACGGAGAAAAGCACCATAGAACGAAAGCTCCATAGGAGAAAAAACCCATGGACAAAAGTACCATAGGACAATAATCCCCTTGAACACTTTTCTTACGCTCTGTTGGCCATTCGTATTTAACGATGGTGTGATTAGGACAATCAGAGGTAAAAAACGTGAATGAACATAACTGCAAACTTTCAAATCAATGCTAAATATCTAATATCTTTTTTTTTTATCTTTTGAAAGGGTTTTTTGATCCTTGGTAGGGAGGATGTTTTAATCCTCAATAGTGAGACTGTCAAATAGAACTTTATTACTCCCTTTTTTCATACACATACAGCAAAAAAAAATATGATGCACATAATTTAACATCATGGGGCTTTTCCTGTTATGTGCATGGGGCTGATGTCCAATTGGGGCCTTTGTCCCATGGAGCTATTGTCCTGTGGTGCTTTTGTACGTGGGGCTTTCGTCCTATTGAGCTTTTGTCCTATGGAGCTTTTGTCCTATGTGGCTTTTGTCCTATGGAGCTTTTGTCCTATGGGGCTTTTGTCCGTATGTCTGTAAAGTGCATGGTGCTGTTGTCCAATGGAACTTTTGTCCGTGGGGCTTTCGTGCTATGGAGCTTTTGCCCTATGGGGCTTTTGTCCGTACCCCGACAGGAACTACACGAATAAGTAAACTGTTATCACAATATCACTGAATGCTACTGGAAGCTGCTAAAATCTCCGAACAAACAAACAAACAAACGGACAAACAAACATACATGAAGAGTCGATTCTTCGGGTGCTACATTATTTTCTGAATTGATAAACAAAATATTTTATCCACACATTTCAGATATTTTATCTCTTTACCACACGTCCACATTTCAGACTTGTCCAAATTGTAAGCATTTACAGACAGCAAATTAGACGTCGTTAAATTGACGGCATAATGTTGAAAAATGAAAGGCTTGAAACACTGTGAGAAAAGGGACAAATAACAGCATATTCTCTTTTTCCCACAGTCTTTCAAAAGTCATCTTCCATACGCTCGTTAACTCTTTACCTCATAATCCCGACTTTTAACGACCCTGAGAAAGAAAGCTTTTGAAAACATTGATGGAAAAGAAGAAAATGCTGGTAACCACAATATTTTCTACCCTTTCCAGTTAAAATATCAATTCATGAGTCACGTTTATTTTCTCGTCTGCAAATGCTTTCAATTTAGACAATTCTAAACTTTTGTCGTTTGGTAAAGGGTTGAAACGCATATTTGTTTGGTTAATTTCAAAAGTTCAAAACACTACATGGGGTACCATTGAAGTATAATTGATTGGTCGAGTTCAAATATTGACAAAAACGACATGTAAATGTTGCCAATCGTTGTGTAAAAACTAATTAGCGACCTAAGAAATCTATTTCTCCATTTTTATAAAAGTTCATTGCCTCTTATTGGAGAGGTCATCAGACCTCTCCAATAGTGGTGAGTTTAAAATGCAGACTGCCGCAGAATTCGCTGTCTAAATCCATTTTTCTTGCGAAATTGTTCTGATACACAGTCTATTTCGTCATGATTTTGTAAATAAAGCGAAATCAAAAAACCGAAACAGGAAATAGATGTGGTTTATTTTTATATGACGAATTTCAGAAAAGATTTGTTATATTAATTTGCCTTGGTTGCAAATGACCTCTCAAATAATTGTAATTTTTCATTAAGCAAATAAATCTAAGCAGAAGAAAGAAGAATTTCGTAAAAAAAAAGAAAGAAGACCGCTGGACAAGATCATGCGACTTGAAAACGCGGGAGGAATGTCAAATGACCGTCATGTAAAGCATAAGAGGTTTCTACGCGGCGGCTTTTTAACTTGTTTGTTTCCATGTAACGAAATATATTGAAATTAAAAGCCAATAAACTATTTGAAAACACTGATGCTGACCTCTCCTGGCTTCTTTTGTAAAGAAGCCAACTTGTATATTATCTATGACGTAAATAATTTCGAGCACCAGAAGATCAGTGGAAATATCATAGAGCTAGTATAAAGGGGGCGGGGTCGAATACTTAAAGCAGCCTGTTTTCGAAGATCAGTGTAAATGTCGCAGAGATATCAAGAGGGGGTTGGGGGCAATGCTCGAGGAGAGGGGGGGAAATGCTTTAATCAACCTTTTTTCAAAGATTATTGTAAATGTCGCAGAGCTAGCAAATGTGTGTGTGTGTGGGGGGGGGGGGGGTGTTAATGCTTGATCTAAACTGTTTTTCGAAGATCGGTGGAAATATCGCAGAGTCAGCAGGGGGAATTGGGGAGGGGGGTGCGAATGCTTACATTAAACCGCTTTTCGAAGATCAGTGAACATATCACAGAGCTAGCAATTAGACAGGGGGATGCTTATATTGCACTATTTTTCATGGTCAATTCAGCTGAGCATAAAATTTCAATGTTGGTTTCCAGGATTTACCCCTTTTCCCACAATATCTTGTTCTTACCCGTTTGAAGACAATTTCATCGTTTGAGTCAGCGGTAAAGTCAGCAATGATGGTGGAATGCTAGAATCAAACTGTTTTTCATGGTAAACTCAGGTGAGCATGAAATTTTCTGGGTTGTATAAACGTGATTCAAAGTACTTTCATTGAGGATTTTAGGGTCCTGCGTGGCTCAGTAGTAAAGTGTAGGTCTCGTAACCTGGAGGCCTCAGGTTTGAGCTTCTCTAGAAGTATTGGGTTTTTCGTGGAGGTGTCCTTGGGCAAGACATTTTAGAACCCAAACCTATTACTGGTGAAACCTATGGCATAAATAAATGTGTGAGCTGTCTCAGTGACACTTCTTTTTCAGACCCAAAGTATTCTCCTTATCTATACGATCAACGTAATAAGCAAATAAATGTCAAAATGAGTCCAGCACTTCACAGCTAGACTTCATTTACGTAACATCAAAAAAGAAAAACAAACACTTGTACAGATACTGAAGAACAATATTTGCCATAACAAAAATTCTAAACTGACAGAAAAAATATATATCGAAAACATGTACATATACTAGTATGTCCTATCTTTTGTTCTTAATTTGGTTGTAATGTATTGACAATCATTCTCTTTTCTAAATTGTGAAGTGAGATGAGAAAGAATAAAGAAACGAATAATGAAAAATGGTCAGGAAAACGAAGCCGTGAAATAAAGAAAGAGAAAATGGGGGCCGATGACCATTTTCTTGGAGAAAGGAATAACAAGCGTTTTCACCGAATTCGTCTATTGACCTTACATTGATCTTTGCCAGACATTTTACCTTGAAGAAACTTTGCCTACCTCCATCCTTCTGGGAGCTGCAAAAAGCTATTGTTACGCGAACGGACAACGTCGATCTTACACTAGAGTCAGTATTCACCAACCAGTCTTAAAAACATTCTTAGTCTTTGTATCTGAGATTTTTCTAAATTTGAAAGTAACACGACTCCTTTTCCAACGAAATTTTCAAAAATCTTCTATCCAAGGGTCGGTAAAACGCGTTATTGTTCGGTTAACCCATTACCAAACTCGAGTTTTTACTACACTCAAGAAAAAATAATTTGAAAACTTTGTTGGAAAAAGAGTAAATGCTACTAACCACAATGTTTTCTACTGTTTCAAAGGCAAGTCAAATCTTTTGAGTCGCATTAGATTTCTCGACTGCAAAGTTTTTCAGTTTTGACACGTCTTTTTGCGTTGGGACTTAGGGACATACCAAATCGCGGAAAAGGACAAGCGCAAAAATTCAATTGTCTCAAAACAAGTTTATCTATAAACTATTAGCCTCCTTATTTGTAAACTATACTAATTAACCACCTCTTGGAGTGTCTTTCACGCCTATAGTTGCCTCTGCGGCCATTGTAGATCAATATCAGGCTGCACAAAACGTGCAGCCTGATCTTTGATCTACACTGTCCACTTTGCTGAAACATTGTAAAGAAAAAAAAAAACATGAAATTGCAATTATTTTGGTCGTATTTCTAAGGTAAAAAATTCGGTTGGGTTTCATTCGGCCCTCCGAGGGCTAATTCATAATTGATGTTTCTATATTTGTAACAGTGTCTATTGGAGGTGAGGAAATGCACGTATAAATTTCGAAGGATTATGATAAAGAATATGACATAAAAATTACTTTTGATATTCTAGTACATGTACATGATATAATCAAAATGTTAGAATTTATTTATTGGATATTGTATACACTGACATACATCTTAATTTTAGTGCAGTGCCAAGAAACACGAGATGTCAAATCGCAACGGCTCTGTAAAACTGTCGAAAGTCCTGCAGGCACCATTCTCAGATCGTCTCAAACGCGGACTACTTTTCAGTGCACTATTTTGTGCGGGCAGTCCAGTTCCTGCACCGTTTTCAGCTTTAAAAAAGTTCCGTCTGACGGTCCGAGTACGTGTACACTTTACGGAGGAACAGTGTCCTGTGGAGCCGAAAGTTTGTTACCGTTTGCTTGGTATACTTACAACTTTGGTGATCAGGTAAAAGGCTTAGTTTTCTTTCTTGTTCGAGCGGTGAGGGTGGGAGCGGGGGCGGGGGAGGCGGCTGCTATAGTAATGTTTTTTTTTTACAGTTTAGCTTTTATTACATCAGTTTCCTGGGCTTGTTTTATTATTTTACATTTTAAATATATTTATTATTATTATTATTATCATCGTCATCATTTTCTTCGTCGTCATCATCCTCATCATCATCATTATCGTCGTCGTCATCATCATCATTGTCATCATCATCATTGTTATTATTATTGTTATTATTATTAAAGAACGTTTAAAACCATTTCCGTTAGGGTTTTGTGTCGCTCAGCTGGTGACCGGTTTGTGAGGAGAGCAAATTATCTCTCTGTAGCAATGGTTTTACTTGTATTAATGTATCTAACCTTAGTTAGTGCCGATAAATCAATATTTTACATGGATGTTTTCACTGCAAATTGTGTATCAGGTGTCTTGTCATAATGAATTTTCTAAATTTGAAAGTAACACAACTTCTGATTGGCTAAACCGAATGGTTTAGCAAGTCAGAAGTTGTTTTACTTTCTAAATCTATAATTAGACTAAGAATGTTGTTAAGAATGCTTGTTTTATACGGACCCAGGTGTCAGCAGCTCAATAGGACTGACTGTTACTTTTTCGGTGTGGCTGAAAGTTCTGGCTTTTGACCTACTTTTTGGTACTGATAACTCAAGAATGAATGGAAATTTGTGTTTGGTCAAAAAATGTAAACATGTTTATTCTATTGGCCCCTGCCTATTTGCTGGCAAATTTACGCCTTGTATCTTTTTTAAAGATATCTGTTGTTCATGATTTCAGCTGTTTAATTGCCCGGATGGTTGGGATGCATACGAATATTCATGCTATTTACTGGTACCAGTCGACAAGAACTGGCCTGACAGCAGGGACCATTGCAGTAGCATAGGTGCAGTTCTGGCTTCAATCAGTGACGAATCAGAAAACCAGTTTATTATGGACCTACCAGTGAACAAAGGATACGGCAACAAATGTATGTGGCTCGGCGGTCATGACCTTAACACGGAAGGTTACTGGGAGTGGCTTTCCGGTGAGCCCATGATATTTACTAAGTTCGTAAGTCCTGAACCCGATGGCGGCTTCAACGAAAATGAATTGGGCATGTGGACATCAGGTCTCTGGTTCGACCTGCCTTGGGATAATGCTCAGTTTTCAGTGTGTGAGATAACTATGTCATAATCGTTCTGTTACGCTCATCCTTTTCTCGTAGTAGTTACAATTGGCAAGACACTACAAAGCCCTGGCCAAATACTGGTGAAACCCAGGACAGCTGTAATATTATTGAAAACGGCAAAGAAAATCATTCAATCAATAAATCAGTTTAACCCTTTACCACACAACAAAATTTAAGAGTCATCCAAAGTCAAAGCTTAATCAAAGGTGGCTCAAATGATAAAAAAAAGTCCCTTTGATAGAGTAGAAAACATTGTGAGAAAAGGAAGAAATGCTGGTTACCAGCATTTTCTCCTTTTTCTACACTATTTTCAAAAGCTTTTTTTTTTCAAGGTTGTTAAAATTCGGGATTGTGCGGTAAAGAGTTAACCCTTAACCCATATTGATTACTGTCCGCTTCTAATTGATTTCCGGAAGTAGTGGGTTCGAGTCAGATTTTTCAGATGCCCCAAAAGTTGCAATGAACAGTTCTGTTGGCGTTGGGGTTATTCAAAAATCGACCAGAATTGGCAAAAATATTGTGGTAGATAAATAAATTCAAATTAACCTTTGACTTTGTTGTTTTTCATTTTCCGTTTAAAATAACTGCCATTGTCTCTTCTATTGTCATCAAATGTACCATAATTGTAAATAAGTAATAAAGCCATGCTCTGAGAAAAAGGGGGCTTAATACATCTGCAAACAGTATCTATCCATGTCAGCCTGCGCAGTCCGAGCGGGCAGACATGGGTCGAAACTTGTTGATATTGGTCAATTTTCTGCGTGTCCAAAGAACGTTCTATCCCTGGATTTGGCCTGTTGTAAGAAAAATGGATTTTATGTATCCATAATTATGTGATAACTTGTTTACTTTAAAGCCCCTTTTGTCGGAGCATGGTTTTCATTATACACTTCACGGAAAATTGGCTTGTCCCTTTTTTATTTAGTTCATTGGATGGCAAGTACAACTAATTGTCCACACTATCAGTGCTTTGATCTTGTGATATAAGGTGTCACACCACTGGCTTTTGGCCATATTGAAAATAGAGTGAAATCGACCATCTTTGAGGCTTCACAGATCGCTTGATGGCAAACCTTTTGCTTTTCCGTCTCTTGCTGTCTAAAGTACGTCCTTAGTCCTTAAAAAAAAAAAAAAAAAAAAATGCATTAAAAACAACATATCAGCCGATTTCATTTTTCGCTAAATCCCAACAAACATGTGCACCCTTGAATTTTCCCTCAGAAAACACCTGTTCACCGCAGTTACCCCATTTTCATGTTTTGTTCCTCCAGTGACACAAAATAGTCCACTCAATACACAATAAAAACACATCTAAGTGGTTCCCCCCCCACTGCCTAAATTTGAAGCAAATCTGAATTATATACCACGAAGCCCACTTAGCTCCATAAAACAGTGCAACAAAAGTGCTACAGCAAATTTTCACATGGGACTACTTTTGATTACTACGACCTGGAAGCAGTCTCGCAGTGGTGCGACACCATAAGTAATGCATGTATGACATCATCTAGAGCACCAAATGCAGACATGCAACATCTCAAAGGAAACGCATCAACCGCAGCAATAAATCCACCCCTCCCACACCCCTCCCCACACCCCCCCTCCAAAAAAAAGAAAAAAAATGCAACACTTTGGACCGGTCGATCTGACCTGAGTATCGCTTGGTCGCTTGGCTAGGGCGTCCAACATCTCAAAGGAAAGACATCAACCGCAGCAATATACAACATAAGAAATGAATAAAGAACTACAACACTTTGTAGTCTAGTTTCAAAGAATATTAGAAATTTCAAAGTAACGCAATCTCTGACTGGCTAAACCATTCGGTTAAGCCAATCAGAGATTGCATTACTTTCTAAATCAAGAATAAGACTAAAAACCCAATTTAGTAAATACGCATCTTGACTGTAAAGCTGGACACTCCAATACTTTGAGGCAGCTGATATAGCCTGAGCCTGAGAAAACATTTTACTTTCTTTTGGAAAAGAAATGAACCATATTCTGTGAAAAGGGGGTTTCATGCGTCTGCTAGAAGTACAAATCTAGGTCATTCTGAGCAGTCCTTGTAGGCTGACCTGTGTCGACACTTTTTTGCTTTTGATCAATTTTCTGCTTGTCAAATGACCAGTTTATCTCGTGATTCAAACGGTTGTTATATATTGTAACGTGCAACAGCCTGGTCACCCATCCAGGCACTAACCTAATGCACGTCGCTTAACGTCCACGGAGAGAACAACACCAAACCGCATCGCTGTAAAAGCTAGCTCTGCAGCAAGGTAGGTTCGAAATGCTTATACTACATCTAACCTCTTTCCGTGACCTTACTCTCCCCTTCGAGAAGTCTCGACCCCGAGACTTATATACAAATAAACCAGAGGAATAAAGGGCCTACATGGGTAAGGCAACTCCAGTCCGGCAGTTGTCATTATCCCACTTCTGACACCAATTGTAACGTGCAACGGCCTGGTCACCCATCCAGGCACTTACCTAATGCACGTCGATTAACTCCACGGAGAGAACTACACCAAACCGCATGCTGTAAAAGCTAGGTCTGTAGCAAGGTAGGTTTTAAGTGCTTATATGTCTAACCTCTTTACGTGATAATACCTACAAAACAGATTTTATGAATCCATATTTATGTGATAACTTGCTTGGTATAATACATCACAGAGATGCATTAAACAACCCCCACTCCTTTCCTTGTGAATTGCTTTGCATAATGCATTGTGGAAACGCATTGTATACGGACTATACGCTGGATATCAGCAATTTCTTACTGTCCCACCGTGAATGTTTTCACAACCCTCTTCCTGAAGAATTTAGAACGTAGGATTGTCCGGTAAATAGTTCAGACATGTTTTCAAGCTTAAACAAAGCCCTGGAAATAAAGAAGACGAAGAAGAAAAAAAAAACGTTAAAAGTAAAGGTTAAAAATATAAGTCAAATTATCCGCCGACCTATGAATTTTGTCTACTCCTACCTTTGTCTAATTTTCGTTCTCATTTGACGCTTTTAAAGCACTGTTTTGCAGGGAAAATCATTTCAGTTTGGTCACGTGCACAGCATCATAATAATTGAGCCATCTTGTCTTAAAAGATGACGTAACCCATCTGCAAAAAGTTTCGACTCATGTCAGCCTGCGCAATCCGCATAGGCTGACATGACACGAAACTTTTTGCTATTGTTAAATTTTTTGCATGTCAAAGGACCATTCTACCTCATGAATCTGTCGATTGTTGGACAAAATGGATTTTATAGATCCAAAGTTATGTACATGATGACTTGCTTGGTAAACTGCCTTTGCTAGAACGTGACTCAGATATACATACATGTACAGTAGAGCTTGTTTTAATTTATAGAGATAAAAGGTTGATACTTTTGCAAAAAATTCAGTTACCAAAAGCCAAAATTTCATTTTGATGGAATGAGTCATTTTTTGTTCATCAAGAGAATGTAATGGAACTCTTGGGCCATTTAAATGTAGAATCACGTGTAAAGAGTCGTTCTAAAAAATACAAACATACAGCATCGGCTGACATCGCCAAATCAAACGTGACAGTTGTCGTTTGGCTAGATCTACTCAATTTTAAATGTTGAATCGACGCAGAGTTGTCATTTTAGTTGCTTAGGGTCCCCGCGTAGCTCAGTAATAACGTGTAGAACTCGCAACCTAGACATCCCGGATTCGAGCTCCTCTGGAAGCACTGGGTGTTTCATGGGAGTGTCATTTGGCAAGACACTTCAGAGCCTTAGCCTTGTTCTGGTAAAATCTAGGACACATATATGAGAGCTTTTTATGACTAAAATAGCGTTGAAAGCAGCTTAAAACGCATTTCAACCAGGGAAAGTTCGTTTTACAAGGGATTACTTATCTAGATCTATTTGTCCATTTATTTATTGGTCAACTGATTTGTTGTTTTTTTTTCAAAGCCCGGTGGCAGTATTCTGGCAAATTCTAAATTTTGATGCTGTCATACCTCAACCCTCCCCCCCCCCCCCCCCCCGTGTCATGACATTAGTTTTTTTTTCTTTCAGTCAATTATTGTAATTTAATATAATCTTTTGCGATAATCTTTACAATATTATATACTTGTTTACTGTTCTATGCTTGAATTTGATTTTTGAGCTGGGGGGGGGGGGGAGAAAAGAAACACTCGTTACAACTTGGTAGATTCCGTAACCTCATCAATTGGTCACCCGAAGTTTGCCGAAATGGCAAAAAAGATATCGGAAGAAAGCACGTGGTCTCTCCCTCTCTTACTCATTACTGCCGTCGTGGTGTGACTACGTTTCGTGTCAAGAGACTTAAAGTAAGTATCTTTAAGGCTATTTATAACTGAATATGTAAAAAACGTATTCTTTAGGATTATTATTATCCAATTAGTGAGAAAGGTAGAGTTGTTCGCTTTTTGCATCGTACTTATTTGTGTTTGAATCGGCAATACAATGTAGACATTAGTGGGTGGGGTAAATACTCTAACCGACTTAATTTCATGCTAGTTTGTAATAATCTTATTGCACAATGTAGTTAAATTTGAGTGTAATGAAAATACAAAGCAATTGTCAGAAGTGCTCATTCTGTGTTAAAGATATGTCAGTGTAAAAAGTCTTTTGGAATAAACCGATTAACCTGAATAGTGGAGGTTAATATTTTATTTTTTTTCTGCTGGACCTGGTATCATAGAATAAATTCACTCGCTAGTTCTCACCCCTGCTCCTTTATAGTAGACTATAAAAGTTTAGACTAGCATATTGGAACATCTCCTAGAAGTTAAGTCTTTACCAAATGACCTCATTTTTTAATTTTTTCTAATTCAATTCTGCATTTGTTGACGAAAAACTGTTCTTAACTTGAAATTTACTTTTAGAAGATTAGAAACAGGTGGTGGGTAAAGGAGAAAATGCTGGGTACCAGAGAAATGGAGAAAAATGCTGGTTACCGGCATTTTCTGCTTTTCCCATAATGTGTTTAAAAGTTTTCAAACCAAGGTTTGTTTACTAGTGATTGTATGGTAAAGGGTTAACTCTTTACCACACAATGACAACTTTTAATGATCCTGAGGAAGAAGCCTTTTGAAAACATTGTGGGAAAAGGAGAAAATGCTGGTAACCAGCATTTTCTCCTTTTTCCACAAAGTTTTCTATCCTATGAAAGAAGAATTGCTTCACTTGAGTCACTATGAAATTGTCTACAAATGCTTCCAATTTGGATAGGTCTAAAATTTTGCCGTGTGGTAAAGGGTTAAACTACATGTATCTCATATAAATAGCTTTATCGTCAATGAAAGGGTAAAAGGAAAAGGTGCATGTGAGCAGGATGTCTCTCGCATTATTGTTGTCAACTATCATAAGGGGAACTTGTACAACAAGGACAGGTAACGCTGAAATAGACAGTTTTTCCCCTTGTTTTACAAAGAATTTCCACACATAAAGCAACTGCAGCAGAGCGTTGACGCCAGGGCTTTATCCAGGCATTTTGGGAAAAGGCCCCTGGCCAAATTTGGAAAAAAAAAAATAACAAAATGTCAAAATTGGGAAATAATATTGACAAAACATATTAAGTTTGGAACACATTTAACCTGATAATAAACTTAATAAGGCATTTGATGTACATGTACTACTGAATCAATGCTGCTTCTTTTTTCAAACTTCTTTCTTTTTGGATGGATGTGCTCTCTTTTGTCTTTTATACTATTTGTATACCCCCCCCCTCCTACGTTAAGTAGGATTTTTGAATTATCTTATACAGATACCTGTTTTTCTGGTGAAAGAATAGAGGAATTATTTTCTGTTTTATATTCTATATGGTGTGTATGCAAGTCAGGAAGGGAAGAAAATGCCTTGAACACCCACATGTGATGATTGTGTTTAGCATGGTGGTTAAGTTCACTAAATTATGTGTGAGCCATTCATTGGAAAAAAGGGGGTTAAATCTTTAACCTTTAACCCTTTTCCACACATTCCTGACTTTTAACAACCCTGAGAAAGAAGGCTTTTGAAAACATAGTGGGAAAAAGAGAAAATGCTGGTAACCAGCATTTTCTCCTTTTCCCACAATGTTTTCTACTCTATCAAGGCCAAATTTCATCATTTGAGCCACCTTTATTTTGTCGTCTGAAAATACTTTCAATTTGGACTAGTCTAAAATTTTGTCATGTGGTAAAGAGTTAACTCTTTACCAAATGACAAAATCTTAGATTCATTCAAATTGAAAGCAGTTGCAGGCGACAAATTAAAAATGGCTGCAATGACTGATTTTTTCTATGAAAGGTAAGAAAACATTGTGGAAAAAGGAGAAAATGCTGGTTACCAGCATTTTCTCCTTTTCCAACAATGTTTTCTAAAGCCTTGTTTTTAAGAATCTTTAAAAGTCGTGATTGTGTGGTAGAGGGTTAAACAACTAAATTACAAAAAATTACAAAAAAACAACAAAAAATTTATACAACAAAAATCTAAACATGTCTATTTTGAAAGCACTTGTAGACTACAAACTGCATGTGGCTCAAACAATGTAATTATCTATGAAACTTTAGAAAATATTGTGGGAAAAGGCTTTATCCAGGCTGTTGAAAGTCGGGATTGTGTGGTAAAGGGTTAATGTATCATGTTCATGCATACCAAACAAATCATTACAAAGTTATAGATGCATAAAACCAGGGCCCTCGCTACCGAACGCCATTTTCGCCAAATGCGAAAATTCTGAACAAGTGGTGAATTTTTTCTTTAACTGGCGAAAATAAGTGGTGAAAGTATTTTTTTTTTTGGCAATTTCTTCAGTCTTTGTATCAACTCATGAGATAAGTGGAGAAAGGGTGAAGCAGGAAACAAGCTACAGGGCCCGTGGGCAAAGAAGTCACCTTCAATGGCTCAACTTCGCCTCGTGAAGCTTGCATGGCGAAAAAACTTTGCCTCAAAAAATTCCCGGCCTGGCTAGATGAAATATTGGCAATCTAAGACAAAGGGTGACACCAGTCATCCTTTATTAACTTTGTCAATTTAGACAAGACAGCAGAGTGTTATGATCCTTATCTGTTACTAACTTGCTAAATGTACCCCTTTATCCCACGAAACCCTGCCTTGTTTTCCACAGGTAAAGCGTCTGTTGTTCTATTTTTAGCATTCTATTTTTAGACTACACCTTTTCCTTGCTGTCAGCTATTTTATGGACTATAAAGATTACTGTCTGTAAACCTTGTTAATTTTAATTCTTTTAAATTTTACCAAGTCCTAGTTATGTTTTTGAATCAAGAGTGGTTGTTCCTCATTAAAGCTGTGAAGAAGTTTTTTTTTTTTTTTGTCTCATCATTCTAGACATTATTTGTAATCTGATGAGAAATGTCAGCGTTTGAAGTAATGTGCGACTCTGCATCAATGGGGTCATGAATTACAAGGCAATCAAAACCCAATGGTCAGATGATGTTCTTTTGAGTCAACAAGTAGATAAAATTCCTTTCTCATTTTTTTCTTTGATAAGCAAATCATATCCAAAAGTGATAGTAAGATTCAACTGTTTTTCAGTGAAGATAGGCATTCAGAAATTCCTTCATCACATTCTATAATTTCTCCTGTAAAGTTCATGGAAGAAATACTGTCTACTTGCAGCACAAATCTACTTCTAGATTCAAACAGAATTTAACTACATTGTGATTTTACCGTTTTTTTTTTTTTTTGTTTTTTGTCTTTTTTTGTTTTAGGAAACCACACAATTCCAACTTTTTTAACAACCTCAACAAAGGAGACTTATGAAAACATTGTGAGAAAAGAAAAAAATGCTGGCAACCAGTATTTTCTCCTTTTCAAACAGTGCTTTCTATCCTACCACAGACATGTTCCACTATTTCAGCAACATTTAAATTGATGTCTGTATATGCTTTGGGTTTGGATGTGTCTAAAATTGTGTCATGCCCTAAAAGAATAAATTCCGATCATGATGAAAGACTTAGTGTAATTTTCATCATTCATGTTTGTACAAATGAATTAAAATTGAAAGAAACATATAAAGCCTTGTTCTCTGTGTCTGATACCTGAACGGAATAAAGGGGGGATAAATAGTGGTAAAAAGGAAAGTAGCGAAAAGGTAGAAAGAAGTGGCTCATAAATTAAGAAAAGAGGCGAAAGAGATGGCTAATAAATTAGGAAAAGTTGCAAAAAATGGCTCAAAAATAAAAAAAGTGGCGAAAAGTTTTTTAAATTGGCGAAAATAGTGTCGAAAGAAAAAAAAAAAGCCAGAGCAGGCCCTGATAAAACCCATTTTGTGTAACAACAGGCAAAATCCTGAGGTAGAATGATCCTTGGACATGCACAAAATTTAATATTAGCAAAAGGTTAGACCCAGGTGAGCCTGGGCAGATTATGCAGATTTTTCACAGAGCAGTACTCATGATGTTTGTGTACTTTCAGAATGCGTTACGTGGCCGCCTATTTACTTGCTGCCCTCGGTGGAAAAGGTGAACCAAGCAGTTCAGACATTGATAAGATTCTCGGAAGTGTCGGTATTGAATCTGAAGATGACAAAGTCAGTAAAGTCATATCAGAACTGAAAGGAAAAAGCATTGAAGAACTCATTGAAGAAGGTAAGAACTTGTTTGTAACAGTTCACTTTTAAGGTTAATAGGGGGAGTTATGTCTGCAGTGCATAGTAAATGTGAACTTGTTACCAAACAACAAAACTTAAGAGTTGTCCGAATCTGAAATATTTGCAGGTGACCAATAAAGATGTGGCAAAAATGGTGAAAATTGTCCATAAAAGAGTAGAAAACATTGTGGAAAAAGTAGAAAATGCAGTTTTTAAAAGCCTTTTTCCTTGGGGTTGCTAAAACTGGTAAAAGGTTAAAGGAAAAAAACAAAAAGGTCTAAGCTTTTGCCAAATTGGGGTAGGATCCTCACTTGAGGTATTGTGTTTTGTCTTTGAACTATCCTTGACAATGAAGGATCCTAGCCCAGCACTTGTGACACTCAGTACATGAATGAGCTGTCACTTTGATACGACTGAATTAAAGTTGAAGTGGTGTAAAACTCTGCTCAAAAAAAAACTATGATACATGTTGAGGTACATTTGTCAACCCTTAACCAAGTGTAAAAACTTTTGGACTCTAGCAAATTGAAAGCATTTTCAGATGACAAAATAAATGTGGCTAAGATGATGATTTACGCCTTTCATAGGATAAAGAAAACATTGTGGGGGAAAAAGAGAAAATGTTGGTTATCAGCATTTTCTCCTTATCCCACAATGTTTTCAAAAGCCCTCTTCTTCAGGGTCATAAAAACCTTATTATTGTGTGGTAAACAGTTCACATGATTTGAATGGATTTCCAACACAAATATGGTAATGTTTTAAGTTGACATGATGACAAAACTGTGCTCCCTCTTCTGAAGATAATGAGAGAGAAAACACAGTATGTGTTAAGTCTGATCAATTGATCATATTTTCTGAAATAGAAAGGGAGGGAGATTATCAGGTATTTTGATTTTACCAGTCACATTGACAATGTGACATTCTTAAACGGGAAGTGATAAGGTCCTTGCTTGAAGCTGGTTGGATACTTTCTTGCAGTCCAAAAGAAAAAGGTTTTTGTTTAGTCCATGGGTCTTGGACTGATTTGTGCTTCACATCAGTCCTAGCTGAAGCCTAATACTTGTTAAACGTAGAGTAAAAGGTAGAACATGCATAAAAAAGTGAGATGTGTTGTGTCCTTGGTAGAAGTAAGGTTGAAAGGGTTGTTAATACAATCAATTAAGCTTGTCCATGTTTTCATACACTCAACGGGACTTACTACATTGTACTCCTTCATTGTCTGCCTGCCTGTTCATTTCCTTTTCGCTCTTTATTTCTAGAACTCCATGTCTGATTTTCTGAAATTTGTTCACATGTACATGTGTGTCTGGAATAGACAACATGTAGACAACATGTAGAGGGGCTTCAGGCACCAGGCTTCAAGGTAACAAAGGGGGTTCAGAGGTCACATGCTCTTGATGGCTTCCTATAGGCTTAAATTATCCCACTTTACAGAGCACTTGTTGTATATATGTGTTGAGATATAAGGATTTCCCAAAGATCCTTTTTATTTGTGTAAATGTGGAAAAACTTTGCCCCCTCTTATGAAGATGAGAGAAAACAAAATTTTTTGTGCTCTGATCAGGTTTTCTGAGATATATGATATGATCACTTTGTACATGAATGAGATGATTACTGTTACCGTACATGTACTTCTAGATCTTGGATCTACACTACCTTCTTCTCTGCCAGATATTACAAAACACTTAACCATACAATCCGGAGTTTTAACGACCCTGACGGAGAAATATTTTGAAAACACTGATCAGTAGGAAAAGAAGAAAATGCTGGTAACCAGCATATTCTCCTTTTCCTACAATGTCTTCTGAGACAAAGTCAATCATTTTTAGCCTTGCTGAACTTGTTATCTTCAAATGCTTTCAGTTTGGAGGAGTCTAAAACTTTATACACACTAGGAGTTAAAATTGCACTAATTTCATCTGTAGTACAGCCATGCACTGTTTGAAAATCAGTTTCATTTATTTAGCACCATATTAAGGATTGATAAGTATTTGAATTACTTTTATTTTCAGGCTCAAAGAAACTTGCTTCAGTACCAAGTGGTGGAGCAGTAGCTGCTGGCGGTGGCGGCGCTGCAGCCGGTGGTGGTGAGGCACCAGCTGAGGCTAAAGAAGGTATGAATTCCAGCTTTATCAGTTAACTCTTGACCAAAGAATAAAAATTTGGGACATGTCTAAATTGAAAGCATTTGCAAACAACAAATCAGATGTGGCTCAAATGATGAAAGTTGTCTGCAAAAGGATAGAAAACATTGTGAGAAAATGCTGGTTTCCAAAACTTTTATTCTTCAGGGTTGATAAAACTTGGGTTTGCATGATAAAAGGTTAAATGAACCCATGACTTGCAGCGTTGCATCTCTGCTGAGTACCTGGAGGATTGTTGGAAGCCATTCCTTTGTAACTGCTGAACATTGTCGAAGGTCCTCCCTTGGCGATCTCCAGTGGGTTGTCACTTGATCCCCTCAGCTTATTTAACCCCTTACCTCACAATACTGAGTTTTATCGACCACACTGAAAAACGCTTTTGAAAACAATTTGGGAAAATGAGGAAATACTGATGACAAGTAACCACCAGTGAGAAAGTTTTGTACTCTTTTGAAAGTAAATTTCACCTTACAGGCCATATTTCGTTTGTTGGCTTCCATGGCTTGGAATTGGGATGCGTCTTGAATTTTTTTCTGGTGCTGATGAAACCAGGGAAAGACAGAAATAAGTGAACTGTCGCCGTAATTAGGATTGAAATATTGTTGATAATGGTTTAAGATGCTGTTTAAATTCAAGAAATAACCTGCACAGTAAAATGCATAAGCCCCACATTTCAGGACCTTGGTATCTTGATATAAATGTACCATTCCTGGAACTTTACCATAATAGAAACATGTCAATAGGAATGTTGTCAGTGTGATATACAGATTTACAACCAGTAAAAAGCGGGTTGAATTACATAAGGGCCATGCTATATTAAAGTGGGGTTTGGTGCACCTGCAAAAAGTGTTGAACTACGTCAGTCTCCGCAGGCCAACGTGGTTAAAACTTTTTACCAACGGTCAATTTTCTGCATGTCAAAGGACCATTGTACCCCATGGTTTTGTTGGTTGTTAGACAAAATGGATTTTATAGATGTATAATTATGAGATGACTTGTTTGGTATAACATAACATGGAAATGTGTTAAACCTTTACCTAACAACTGCCAGTTTTAACGACCCTGAAAAGGAAGCCTTTTGAAAACATTGTGGGAAAAGGAGAAAATGCTGGTAACCAGCATTTTCTCCTCTTCCCACAAAGTTTTCTACCCATTCAAGGACAAGTACAATCATTTGAAACATGTATGAATTTTTGCCTGTTAATTCCTTCAATGCCGACAAGTCTGAAAGTTTGCCGTGTAGTAGTGGTTTAAACCCCTTTTTCTGGCGTCGCCACTCAAATTGAACCAAATTTTCTATTTTGCACTACAGAAAAGAAGGAGGAAAAGAAGGAAGAATCAGAAGAGTCGGACGATGACATGGGCTTCGGGCTGTTTGACTAAAATCCTACACCTTGTACGCCTGGTTCACACGAGGGAAAATAGGCTGCTTTGTTGTACTGTGACATATATGTACAAACAGTAAAAGAAAGAAAAAAATGAAAAATTTAATTGTGTTTGTAAATCTTTTTGTTGTGTCTGTTTACTGTTTTTGTAGCAGCTGTCTTGATGCTTATGAGGTGGCAGTGTGATGTTCTTTGAATAGAATTCATAGTGAATATAGCAGAGGGCAGAGCCCTGGTAATTCAGACGGTAGCATACATGACTTTAGAACAAGGGGTTACTGGTTCTAATCCTTAACTCAGCCAATTTCTTCTGGAGGATTGGTGAACGTCATTGCAACAGGATCCATTCCTCCCTCACCGCTGATCATTGTTTCGATGATGGTGGGGGTCATATGTGGCTCAGTGGTGAAGTGTGGAACTCGTAACCTGGAGGCCCTGGGTTCGAGCCGCACTGGATCCACTTGGTTTTTCGTGGGAGTGTCCTTGGGCAAGACACTTCAGAGCCCTAGCCCAGTACTAGTAAAACCCAGGAAAACATGAATTTGTGAGCTGTCGCCGTGATATGACTGAAATAATGTTGAAAGCGGTTTAAACGCCATTCAATCAATCGATCGACAATGTTTACCTGAAAGATCTGCAAAGCAAAAGCTGTTGTTTGTGGGTAGCAATAAACTGAGAACTTCCTTCGAGATAAATCCAGTGTACAGTATTAGTTGTACGGTCAGGTGGCAGGGGACTTGGAAACTTGTTCACGGCTGTGGTGAATCATGTCGTCCCAAGCCGAAGTTTCCAAGTCCCCTGCCACCTGACCGTACAACGAATTTATTATACTGCAAAGTTTTACCATTCCAACGTGTATTAAGCCAAATTTACCTGTTTTTTGCTTTCAAAAAATGAGTACGCTGACGAAGTAGAATTTCACTTCTGAGTGCCCCAATTCAATAAAAACTGACGTCACTGGGAACTGACGTCACTGAAACCTTGGTAAAGCGTGCAGTTTGGTGCATAATCTTGATGTTAATCTTGATCAACGCCGCCATTTGGGATGTTGTGTTGAAAGTGTAGTCATGTATACGGGGCTCCTGAAAGGGAAAGTACTTTTACTTTGGTTTTGCCAGTGTACATGATATATATGTTCAGGGCAGGTTATCCAATCAGATCACGAGAAATTTCTTTGCAGTATAATAATCAAACTTGCGTACAGCACTCAAGGGACACTCAAAGTGCTTGCTAAAGACAAGTCTGTCCCTGCTTGTTCCTTACCACACAATTTTGAGTTGTGACGACCTTGTTGAGGATGAAGGCTTTTGAAAAAATTGTGTTAAGCTGCATTTTCTCCTTTTCCCACAATGTTTTCTATCCAATTTCCAATATTTGAGTTGTTTTTCATAGATCTGCAAATGCTTTGGATTTGGGCAAGTCCAAAATTATGTTGTATGGTAAAGAGTTAACTCCTTACCACACAGTACTGACTTTTAACGACCCTTTGAAAGAAGCCTTTTGAAAACATTGTGGGAAAAGGAGAAAATGCTGGTAACCAGCATTTTCTCCTTTTCCTACAATTTTTTCTTCCCATCCTAAAAGTTTCAAATTTTTAGGCACATTTATTTTTTCGTCAGCAAATGCTCTGAATTTGGACCAGTCTAGAATTTTGTCGTTTGGTAAAGAGTTAATACAAGTGCATTTCAACGTATCTTCTTTGGGAATTCCGTATTATGCTTCATGTCCAGCCCTTGTTGCTCAGTTGGTAGCGTATAGGACTTGAGAACTTGGGTTCGCTGGTTTGATCCCTGACTTGGCCAATTTCTCTCTAGGATTAATGATGGTCTTTGCAACAGGATTCATTCCTCTCTCACCGCTAACCACTGTCTCGACGATGTCTGTGTAGGAAAGAAGGGGGTAGCTTAGAAAGAATATTGTGCGGAGTTTTGGTAAAAGAAACTCTGAAAAGGATGGATAGGTGTATTGGCTGCCGCAATATAACTGGAATAATGTTGAAAGTGGCGTTAAACACCGTACAATAAATCAATCAATTATGCTTGATTAATTCTTTACCAAATGACAAATTTGTAGCCTTGTCTAAATTGAAAGCATTTGCAGAAAACAAATTTATTGTTATTCAAATTTCTATATCAAAGTGTAGAAAACATTACAGGAAAAAGAGAAATGTTGGTTACCACAATGAATTCAAAAGGTATGTTTCTCATGGTCATTTAAATTCAGAACTGTGTGGTAAGGAGTTAATACTGGTTGTTTGCATGAAATAGAGCTGGCTACTAAGGCAGGTTTTATTGTATAAGGGGTCCTGCATGGCCCAGTGGTAAAGTGTAGAACTCGTGATCTAGAGGCCCCGTGTTTTAGCCTCATTGGATTCCTGGGTTTTTTATGAGAGTGTCCTTGGGCAAGACACTTTATAGCCCTAGCCTAGTACTGATGAAACCCAGGAAATAAATGAATATGTGACCTGTCACCTGATATGACTGAAATAATGTTGAAAACGACAGAAAACGCCAATCAATCAGTTTACTGTATAATGCTGACTACTCTGTGACAGATCAGACCATTTTTTCCCACTTCCACTATTAGCCTGAGACAACTCTAGTATAAGTAATAGTCTCCTGCCTTACCCTTTACCAATTAATCTCATTCTTTCACTATCCTTCATTAACCTTGTGAAATACTTTTGAAAACATTGTAGAAAGAGGAGAAAATGCTGGTAACCAGCATTTTCTCCTTTTTCTCACAATGTTTTCTTATCTTTCAAAGACAAATAGATCATTTGAGCATTGTTTGATATGTCCCTGCAAATGTTTACATATGTGGAAAAGTCTAAAATTCTGTCCGTTGGGAAAGAGCCTTTAGGGGGTCCTATGTGGCTCTGGTTAAGTGTATGATTTGTAAGTTGAGGGCACTGGGATTGAACATCACTTGAGCCACTGGGTTTCGTGGGATGTGTTTGGGCAAGACAATCAAAGCCCTGGCCTAGTACTAGTGAAGCCCAGGATATACATGAGTGGTGTGAGCTGTTGTTGTGATATAACTGAAATAATGTTGAAAGCGGTATAAAAGACCATTCAATTGATTAATCCTTTCCCTTTACAGTTAAGTGCTTTCACCTCCCAGAGGAAAAAGACCTTTGAAAGCACTTGTCGCCAGCATTTTCTCACGGTGTTTTCTATCCTTTAAACTGTAACTTTAAGCATTTCAGACAAATAGGGATGAAATGATGTAATTTTATTGTGAAAATGTAGAAAAAATTATGGGAAAAGGAGAAAATGTTAGCCCGAAAAGCATTGTGTGCTTTTCTCTGAATGTCTTTAGTAGTCTTTCCTGAGGGTTGTCAAAACATGGAATTGTTTGGTAAAGGTTGTAACCCCCGCACAACACAATCCCGAGTTTCACCGACCATAAGGAATTCGGCTTTTGAAAACATTTTAGGAAAAGGAGACGATACTGGGAAACAACAATTTCTCTATTTTCCAAAATGTTTCTACCTGTTTAAAGTTATGATCACAAAATTTGAACCACATGTAATTTGATGTCTGCAAGAGCTTTTGATTTGGACAAGTCTAAAATTTTGTTGTTTGATTTTTCTTTTCTAAATCCATACCATTTCGAACCCATGGTCTGATTTTGAAAATATTTAACACACGTGTGCACCTTAATGATAGAGAGCAAAGATTCCACATGTCCGGTTCCAAGGTCAAGGTCACAGCAGGGATGGGTGAAATGTCACATTGTCTTAAATTTTTGTCTTAACCCTTTACCACACAATCTCGAGTTATAACGACCTTGAAGAAAAAGCCTTCTGAACCTCGTTACCTATATTCGGTAGATCACCGAAGAAAGCATTGTGGCAGCAGTGATTTCTACTTTTTCCAAAATGCTTTCATGTGTATAAATGTCATAATGCCATTACTACTAGTGCTGACTATCCCAACTTTATGCAGTTTTACCGACGCTGTCGACTAAAAGAGGTAATGAATCTTTAAGTGAAAAATGGGCATGACTGCCAATGAGGATTGACCCCCTCCCCCCAACAATACTTTGATTTTAAAATTTAGTGGTCTGTAACCTAAATACAAACATGGCGGACCGCTTGACGCAGTTGCAAGATGCGGTTAATCAGGTAAAAAAAAAAGTCAAATAGTCTTTGAAATATGTAAAAAGTTGAGTATCAGAAGTATTTTACATAAGTTCAAATTATGTTGTAAGAGGAGTAATATTTAGTTCACGTTCACCTACATTAAACCCCAGAGAGCAGATTTGTCATTGGTTTTCGTTGCTACTTGAAACTGAAAGTGGGTTGATGAAAACTGCCTCTTCTATAGCAAGTCTAAGGGTTCATCTACTTATTTGTCTGATGTAGATCCTTTGTCCTTCAGTATGTTTTTTTTTTTTCCACAAAATTGTTTTAGAAGGAACTATGTTAGATGAATTTCCAGGGAAAAGCAGGTTCATTTTCATTGAAGATTCATTTTGTGATCATGTTTCTCTCAGTACGATATGTATCTTACTCTATATCTCTCTCTTATATCCAACCAGGCTATCTTTTCTTTTTAAGTCAAGAATTGATTATGAACATTGCAGATGGCAGACCATTTCTGTAACAGTGTTGGCATATTGCAGCAGTATGCTCCACCATCACCTTTTCCAGGGTTTGACAAACAGGGAGGAAAGTCACCTGCCCCGCCACCTCAAGAAGGTACAGTATTTTTTACATATCTCTTTCTTCTGATTGTACCACGGAATTTTAGACTACATGAAAGAATTTGCAGAGGACAGCTTTAAGCTAACTTCATTTTAAATAATGGGACTGGACTCTGAAAGGGTGCAGAACATTGTGGTAAATGGAGAAAATGCTCATTGCAGCTCAAGTGATGGAAATATTCTCTTAAAGGTTAGAATTCTCTCATATTTTTCCACTCTCTACAGTAGCAGAAAGAAAACAAAGGGTCTAAAAATATCCTTTGCAGTAATGGACTTATGGGTTCAAGTTTGTATGACAATCTTTAACTCTTTACCACACGAGAAAAATTTAGACTTGTCCAAATTGAAAGCATTTGCAGATGACAATATGAATGTGGCTTAAATAAGGGTATAAATCATTTGGGAAAAGGAGAAAATGCTTGTTACCAGCATTTTCTCCTTTTCCCACAATGTTTTCAATAGGCTTCTCCCTCAGGGTCGTTAGAATTCGTAATTGTGTGGTAAAGAGTTAAACCCACTGGAACAAGACTTTTGTATGCTTTCAGACTATGCAGCAATGTTTGCTAAACTTATTGCCCGCACAGCTAAAGATATTGATGTTTTAATAGACTCGCTTCCCAGTGAAGAATCATCATTAGAATTACAGGTAGGTAACTCAATCTGGCAGAACCATGACAGTTTTATGGGTTTTGAAATAAATTGTGATTTGAACTAAGTATCTCTTCAACCCTGACAAAGACAGTTTTTTAATTTTGTCTCTTCTTCTCCTTCTACAGTTTGAAGCCAGTTTTGCTTAAGTTTGTGAGTATTGTTATCATGGGAATTTGGCATCCCTAATTTTCATTAACCCTTTACCACACAATCCCCTGGTTTAGCAATCCTGAGGAAGAAGCCTTTGGAAAACTATGTAGGAAAAGGAGAAAATGGTGGTAACCAGCATTTTTAGCCTGGCTGTATTCGAAGAAAACATCATGATATTACCGTAGCGCTGGAGTTAACATGGTTCTCTTGTACATTACGATATTAAATGGTTAACCATAACAGGACTTTAAGCCCCAAGAATGTATTTTTCATGGTTTATTGACAATGTGACAAAGCAATAAATGGGGTGTATTCATTTGCCTGCAATATTTCTAATTACTATCTTTTTTTCCCCTCGTTGCAGCTTAAGAGCTTGAACCAGCTAGAAGTGGAAAATCAAGAGGCTGCACAGAACCTAGACGAAGTAGTGAAGAGAGGAGAACAGTTGTTACAGAAAATTCAGGAAGCCCAGCATGATATAGCACAAGTTCAGTTACAGTGTCAGGCATTAGAGGGAGATACCACTACTTGAAGTGACTGAAAAGCAAATTTTTATATACTATGGGTGCTATATTTTGCAAATGTTTAACGGCACAGAACCAAAATTGTGACCATTGTGTCTAGAGACTGGGGACATGTGATTGTTTAACAAACAGGCACAGTTTTGGCATGCCAAGGATGGTTTTCTGTTTCATTTATTGTGGAGTGTTATTTATGATCAAAGTGTCTCTTATTTCAACAGTTCATTTGCTGAGCTTCACCAAAAATACTTTAGCAGACAGAGTAGATCAAGATCAGACTTTGAATGACTGTATGACTGATGTTGGACCTTGAGTAAAGGGTTGAAACATGCATTACTGGGATATGTTCTAACATAAAATTTTTTTGGAAATCACAGCATTTGGGTTCTTACTATTTGCTGGAATGTCTGTTTGATAGATTTTGGGAGAGAAGAGAAAAGCTGTTCATTAACTTTTTACCAAACGACAAAATCTTGGATTTTGATCAAGTTGAAAGCATTTGCAGATGATATCTCAAATGTAGCTTAAGTGATGATTTCTGTCTCTGAAATGTTGGAAAACTTTGTGGGAAAAGGAGAAATGGTCACTGGCATTTTTTCCTATTCCTTCAATGTTTTCAAAGGTATTCTCTAGTTTTGTTATTTTGTCAAGAGATTCTTTGGTAAAACAATATGGCGATTGTTTGAATTTTGTGGTGAAAGCTTATTGTCAGGGATTAGTGACTTATGTTACACATGTACATTATAATAATTATAGAAATCAATCTTTTCACCTAGCTACTGTTGTTTTCAATGTAATATAGCCTTTACAAATTATCATATCTTACACATATTTGCGGTAGCAGTAATATAACTTCACTTACGAAAGCCTTGCATTTTTACCTTGCTCAGGCTGACCTAGGTTGATAACATTTTGCAGATGCATAAATCCACTTTTTACAGGGCATGACTCATCTACAAAATATTCTGAATAAAAGGATGGATCTAAATCTAAATAATGTTCAGAGTCTATCTCATATGACAACTGGACTGACAGCAAGTATAGGTGCACTGACCACTGTAATTTGACTGAAATTATGTTGAAGACAGTGTTAAACATAAGTTGACATGGAGATAATTGTGAGTTTCTACCTGACCCAGTCTGATCTGGATCTACCATTACCATATTAGGAGTTGACCTTAAGACTTCTGATTTCATGAAATGTAACTTTTCAATGAAAAAAAAAAATCCTGTTACTTCAGGGTTGTTTTGGCCAGAATATGTAACAAAGTAGCAGATGGTGTAGATCCAAGATCAGACTGCAAGTTTTTTGCTGTCTGATCTTGATCTTTTTCCTTTCTGTTCACAAAAACAATTTCAGTCAATTCCAATAACAAAGTAGCAGACAGTGTAGATCCAAGATCATACTGCATTTTTTTTTGTAGTCTGATCTTGATCTTTGACATCAGGTGGTTAAAATATGCCAATTTTGACACAAACCTGTTTTGCACAGTTGCACTTTCCATAACGTTTTGTTTAAGTTATTGTCCTGTCTCAGTCATTATGTATGTTACATCCATAAAAGAAAAAGTCCTTCAGCTTAGGTGAGACCATAAAGTGCCATTTTACAATTATTGTTGCCTTCGAGGCCAGTGTAGATCAAGATCAGACTTCAAAATGTGCAGTCTGATCTTTAGTCTACTCTGTCCGCTCAGCTGAGACATTCTAGGGAAAATCAAACTTTACCTTACATTTATTTGGGTCTTATTTCTAGATTTAACTCTTTACCAAACAACAAAATTTCAGACTTGTCCAAATTCAATGCCTTTGCAGACAACAAAGTAAAAGTGACTCTATAATTGAAATTTGTTCCCAGAACGGTAGAAAATATTGTGGGAAAAGGAGAAAATACTGGTAAACAGCATTTTCTCCTTTTCCCACAATATTTTCAAGCCTTCTTCTTCAGGGTCGTTAAAACTAGGCATTTTGTGGTTAAGGATAAGAATAGCTGATGGGTTCATTTGGTGCTCTAAGGGTTTTTCATGATTGCTTCCAGAAAACTTTAAAGGTACGTCCTTACAGCTAGGCAGAAATAAGGCTGTTAAAACCTGAAAGTGTGTAAAAGGCTCAGCTGTATAAACATAGATAAATTACCAATGTATATATGGTGTAAGGAGTCGAAAAACACTAGGGATTTGTCCTCATTTAAAACTGGAAACAACAACAGTGATTGCCTGGAAGGCCTCCAAAACATGAAATGCACTTTCTATCGGACATAATCTGTGCAATCTTGCAGCCATCAGAGGCAACATTTGGTATGAAGGTACAAGAGTGATTATAGTTTCATGAAATAGGGATGAAATGGGTTAAAAACTGGCTGAAAACTGCCGTAAAAAAAGAAATATAAATGAGTGAAGATGTATCTTTAATTCTTTACCAAACAATACCGACATTTAATGTCCCAGAGAAGGAAGCCTGTTGAATACATTGTAGGAAAAGAAGAAAATGCTGGTAACCAGCATTTTCTCCTTTTCCCACGATGTTTTCCACCCTTTACTACCCTCCCAAAATAAAATTCATTTTTTTAGTCTCAATTAATTTGATGTCTGCAAATGCTTTCAGTTAAGACTAGTCTATGATTTTGTTGTTTAGTAAAGAGTTAACCGTAATTTGGGTACTGGAAAGTTCCAAAGATTGAGCCTGCTCATCAGTGGATTCAAACTCAGCACCTCTGGTGTATAAGGCTGACGCTCTATCCCGACGCCACTATCTCTAACAGCTAACCACTACCTGGCCATGTGACAGAATTTCAAGCCATGTAAAAACGCATTTGAATTCGATAAGACAAGGGAGATCACCCTTACTTTATTTCACATTATTGCTGTACGAGTTTTCTCCCTTAGACCATGAATTCAGCATTTTAGTGTGGGTTTTCTCCCTTGGACAGCCACACAACCGTTGGAAGTCGATTTGTGAACCCAGCTCCATTAATTGGGAAACAGACATGCCAGTAACAGTAGAACAGCTAAAAAACAAACTAGCGAACGAAATAGGAGCTACACATCTGGTTTGAATCTTTTTATAGTATCGTTATCGGTAGCCGAGATATGTTTCGCGCTTTTGTAAGACGTTACATAATTTCCGGATGCATCTAGTTCTCGGATGCCCGAACAGAAGAGAAAATATAGTTATTTCTCTTCTGATAGACTCTTTTAAGACCGTTACTCAACTAAATATTATGATTCTTCATTCCCAATGTTTCCGTTACTTGCAGAAAAAAAAATCTGATTAGTGTTTGAAACAGTTTGAAATAAAAAATGTCAATTTTACTTGGATGTTAGCTGTGATGTTATTTTTGTGATTGTATCTCCACATACTCCCGCAGCAGCCATTCTAAAGCCTATTTTGTAAAAAAAAAGAAAGGCGACATCGTTTCGAATGGCTGTATATGTCGATCTTGTCTTTGTCAGCTTAGCAAAGGTCTTTGATCGATAAACCAATGCTTTATTGATACAAAAACATCATAATAATAAAAAAAAACTATGAGTGTAACCTTCTTGCAAATACAGTTTTTGAAATCTAAATATCCATTGACCAACTTCCAAATCAAAACCAGGCTTGACGTTTACTGTATAAGTTACAAGCTTTTATTTTGAAAACATTGAGGTGAAAGGAAGTCATCATTACCATTTAAAAAATCTATGTCAAATGACTTTGAGTCCAAGTTTCAAGCTCCATTCATGAAAACATTGTGGTAGAAAGAAAAATCACACATAGAAATTGGATTTCAAGGACTTATGAGTTATGACTGAATGATAATATAATTTATCACATAACCTTCCTTGTTTTCAGTGTAATAAAACCATAAGGAATTTTCTTATCATATTTACATTTGATATCACAATTGTGTGACATCATTTTTGACGTCATTTTCCACGTATTTCATAGAAGTGAAAGGGTTTTATGGATATTTCCAGAGCGGAACCTGATCGACTTTCCCAATCCAAGACACCAACCGTCTATTTTATTTATCCTTTTACTCAGTTATAATCCAAAATCGGACAAAATTGAACATTTTGCTCGAAATAAGGCACATAATGACATCTTTCTCACTAGATCTATGAGAAACTTTAAAAAAGGAAGAACCGTGTTTACAACATCCTCTGGATATGCAGCTGCAATTATGACGTAATGAATGATATTGGCTACGTCATAATTATTAAACGTGACGTATATCCGCAGAAAAATAATGTGGCCAAGAAGACAATGTGTTTTAACATAACAGACTATCAATTAAACAAGCAAAAGTATTCACTAGCGATTGATTGATTCATTACGGCAGGAAGACGCTTGGTTGAAAATAGTCCCAGTTAGCAGGTGCGCACTTAGCGGTCACGTGACCAACTGATGGATATCAAAAAAAATATACGGCACCCTGTTATCGGGTCGAAATTGTAGAAGGTGACAGGATAAAACATTGTCTATACTTACTGGACGCTATGCCGCAATGAAATCTGCCTCCGTTAGTGCATTTGTTTGTATATTGTATATATGTTGCCATTGATTTTTGTTAATGTGTGGTCCCAGAAATAGGTTTAAAAGTGCATTTTACTTGATGAGTTCCATAAACGGAAACAAGAAGTATTAAGGTTGAATGTTCATATATTGTAGGATATTGTTGATGTATCAGATGGCTGTGGGTCCAAATTTCAAGCTTTGATTGTCTCTCCACAGTTTGATGGAAAACCTCTTCTTCAAAGGCACAGGTAATCTCTTCTTTTTTTCATTAGCACTTAACAATTCATCAAAGGACAAAATTTTTGACTGGACCAAATTGAAGGAATTTGCAGACAACAAAGGTAGCTCAAATGATGGAACCTGCCTTTGATTGAGCAGAAAACGTTGGGAAAAAAGGAGAAAATGCTGCTAACCAGCATTTTCCCCTTTTCCCACAATGTTTTCAAAAGCTTTTTGTTTAGGAGTCTTTAAAACTTGGGTTTGTTTGGTAAAGGGTGATTGGAAACCCCCCCCCCTTCTCCCATTTGAACTTGCACATTTTCATTCTGATTGGTGTCCCTTTGAACTTCTAACAAGGCATTGGGTGGTAGGTATGGTTGGCCTGTGACATGGATACTCCGTATTTTAACCCTTTACCACGCAATTCTGATTTTTAACAAACCTAACAATTAAGGCTTTTGAAAACATTGTTGGAAAATGAGAAAATGCTGGTAACCAGCATTTTCTCCTTTTCCCACAATGTTTTCTAATCTGTCAAAGACAACGTTCATTATCTGATCCATACTCCTTTTGTGGTCTGTAAGTGCTTTGAATTTGGACTGTTCTAAAATTTTGACATGTGGTTTAGGGTTGAAAGGATTTTACAAGGAAGATTTGAAAAAAAAAAATAAAAAAGTGCGGCTTTGGTAAAAGGGAGTTCAGTACATCTCAGAGATACATTATCAAGCAAATTATGGATCCATACAATCCATTTTGTCTAACAACCTACTGAATCATAAGACAGAATGGTCCTGGGACATGCAGAAAATTTAGAAATAGCAAAAAGTTTAGACCCATGTCAGCCTGTGCGTACTGCACAGGCTGACTTGGGTCGATACTTTTTGCAAATGCATTTTAAACCCCCTTTTTATAGAGTATGGCTCAAATACCTGACTTTTTGTACATGTGCAATGTATATACATACTATGAGTATGCATTGCTCTTCTTTCAGGCTGGTCAACACAGTATTAGAGTCCGAGATGAAACTAATTCATGCTTTCCAAATGAAAACGTTAACGCCAGAACAGTGGGAGAAACAGAATTCTTGATGATAGGATTAATTGTTGATTATATACACAGAGGACGGAATTTTGCATAAGTCTTGTGCAAACTGAAAACATACGTACAGATGAGAAATTAAATGTGGTTCAAATAATTGGATTTAACTATGAAAGGGTATAGATTTATAAAGCATTGGAGAAATGTAGAAAATGCTGGTTACCAGCATTTTCCTCTTTGCACAGTGTTTTAAAAATGCTTTTTTTCTCAGGGTCATTAAAACTTGGGATTATGAGGTAAATGGTTAAATGGAACTCAAATAATGGGAATCTTATTTAAGAAGGTTGAAAATATTGTCGCGAGCTCGAGTGTGTAGATCTTTCGCAACAGTTACCGATACGGACCAAAGTAGGACTACGAAATAAAAATTAAACTAAAGCCGACTCCAAAAAAAAATAAAATCCAAATTGCATAGTTAGATAAATCCAGGTATAGCCTTCTACAAGTTTTCATGGGGTTAGGTAGAGTGGGGGGGGGGGATGATTGACAGTGGTAAGTCAATGCAAAAATAGAATAAAGTTGAATTCTTGAATCAACAAAAATTATCTAATCAAAGCTAAGAAAATTCTAAGTCAGAATGCATGTTAAACTTCTCAAAGTTCTTCTGGAATAATAAAGTTTTAAATCTCAATCCTAAACCTCAGCTTTCTAGTTCACAAATCCTTGTATTCTAATTCATGTCTGCTTGTCGTATTTCAACAATGACAATTTAAATAAATAGAAATAAAGAAAACAAAAATGCAGAAATAATGCAAATGTTTACCAGGTGAAGTTTCAGAATGGAGTCCTCGAATTTCAAGAAAACAGCGGTTTTTATACTGTTGTTCCCGCAGAACGCTCTGCGAGAATTCCAGCATCAAAACCGTCGGGAGAATTGCACGCGCTTTTCGGGAAAGCAAAATGTAAACAAATGTTATTTCTACAACCATCCCTATACTTGAATGAAAAGTTACCGAGAAACATTGCATACGGTGACTAAAATGATTAATCAACAATACCTATCGGTAAAGATTCAAATTAAAAGCTTTTTCTAGCTAGAAGATGAAAAATTATGCAATGAATTACAAAAACAATACTAACAACAAATATTCCGAACGACATTTGAGCTGCATTCACGCGAGACCGTATCTTAGCAACTTAATCCCGTCATGCTCCGCAACAACAACAATCAATATGGCCGCCTTCAGTAAACAAATCACGTTGTCGAAGAAAGTAAAGACGATTTCGACTAATAATAACCACAAACAATAATGACAGCGGCTTAAATACGAAGTTAACAACAAGTCTGAAACATCGGCGAAGTAAAATTACAATCTGAAACGAATTTGCAGCTAAACGAGGGGAAATTCACGTAATGCGGATCAAAGTACTATCCACATCAAGAGAATTTCGTACTGAGACGACTAAGATTTGCAAGCTTAATCACATTTATGTGTATGCTGGCATGTATTATTCACTACGTCAGCTGCATATATAAGTGCTTATGCTAGTTTTACCATCATAACATCAAAAGACAAGAAATATGTTTCACATACAGAGGAAACAGGTTCCTAAATTAGTAACTGTATTGTCAAGGTTAGATTTTCAGTCTGTTGCATTTGCATCAAAGACAAAACAGTCGCAGATGACATAATGGCTATGAAAATAAGATGGAAACTTAAAAATAACCAATCAGGTCGATTTTAAAGATCCCAAAATGCTTCCATTAAGAGTGCTAACTAATAATGACACTCACATTTATGGGGCATAACATTACCCCCCTCTTAGGTTGGCTAAACTCCTGTTGCCAACAACAACACAAATAAGTAAAACCTAATGTTCATTTTAGAACAAATTACTAAAATACACTTTAACACTAGTGACACAGTCACTGCCTAAGGCTTAAAATGTTTATCACTGAAATTAGTGTTCGCTGTACACATTGCACTAGTAAATTGTCACACATGAGTAGCAATAATTCACATATACTTAAAGTCACTTAGATATATATCACTAAATGTAGAATAAATAAAGTCCTATTTTCATGTATCTGTGACGACTGTCGTAGTCTTGCGTTGTACCATATCCTACCCACAAAATGCTCGTCTGAGTGGAAAAAGCAAATGTGGGCTCACTACTGCCTTCATAGTGAGCGACTTCTCCGCACAAAACTGGCCCTGGAAGTAATGTGCGGACCTGCCATAAAGACAGGCGACCCAATTTCCATAAAAGTTCTGGAGTGTAATATAAACAGATTACACTGTACAAGGTTACATCTTACTTTCGGTTGATCTGGCCTACAGTTACCAGGTTTAAAACTTAGTTTGACTTCAGTAAGGGTCTGCTAGTGGTAATAAGTTGGTTGAGACCCTTGCATCTTCTGTTATTGCGTCTTGGTTGTAAGTCTTGGTCCTGTCTTGACATCTCTAGGATATTATTTCTGGCAGTTTAAGTTAACATTATCTCGGTTAGGTCTTCATCTTCTGTCTTTCTTATCTCCTCTACTGTAGTTGTCGGTTCTCTTGTAATTGTGCCGATGATCGTGAGGCTTTCTTTCTTCTGACTTTCTTCTCTCCTTCCTGTCCTTTGCTGTATCTCTGTTCTCCTTCATCACTTTTAAACTTTGCGAAGTTGACTTTTGGTCTTTCTCATTTGTTGTCTTCTGTCTTATTGCGCTGGTTAGCCCTTTCACTGCCATAGATAGGTCCTTCACACTCTCCTTCAAACTGTGCAGGGTATTGGTGTTGTCTGTTATCCTCTCCTGCAGATCCACGACCCCTGACCTCACCGCATCAGCTATCTGCTTGGTAGTTATTTCCACTGGAGATGGAGATCTTGACCTGGACCTTTTCTCTCTGATGGAATGAGCTGGTGAATCAGCCTTTCGTTTTCTGCTGGTATGCTCGTTCTCCTTTGGCAGCAGCTGCTCTAACAGTTCTTCCTGGTCAATGCTGTCTTCTTTTCCTGTCAACTCCTCTTCAGCTGCTTCACGATTGGCCAATCTGTCTGTTGTTTCATCATTGCCTAAGTCATTCCCTGATCTGAGTTGCTGGTCGTAATCTCTATGTTCCTTGAGTAGGTCGCACAGTACGTCGGGTTGAACCAAGCTTGACAGTTGAGACAAGACTGGGGTCAGCACTTGTCTCAAGTCATCTGTAGAGAGAGCTACAAATTCTGGTGTCTGGATGGTACTTGTCTGGGTCAATGCCATGGTACTTTCTGCTAAAGGTGGTTGCCTAGGTGTAGTGAGCTGCCCATGTGCACCTACTGTAGCCTGATCTTCAACGCATGTAGAACTCGGGGTGCCTACAGTTGAGAAAGGAGTAATCTCCCTTGAAACGGACTGGTTTGGAGTGTTTCTTATGCTGTTATTTGCTTCGCCTGTTCCATAGTCACCAAAGGCCTCTTCCACAATCTGGGCCAGGTAGTCTGGTCCTGAGACAGGCGGCATCTGCCTCTTCTGGAGGGTGGACTTCCAGTAGTTGTAGGACTCTTCCTTGTCGTACACCAAGTAGTCCCGTGGTCCTATTTTGTAACTGTTGCTGTTGGCCTTCAAACACGTAGTGTCAAGCGGGTCCACTCCTGCCTGCCGGGCCAACACTTGGTGTTTCTTGTAGTGGCCAAGGTGCTGTACAAGGTCCTCATGTCGCGTACAACGGAACTGACATAAAGAGCAGTAAAATGGTACCTCGTCACGGCGAAGGTGATCCTTCATAATGTGCCCCTCCATACGGTACTTGACATCTATGTACTCCTTCTGGCTTCTGTGTAAGCATCGCAAGCAGAGGTATGCTCTCCCTTTCTTCCTCGCTGCCTTCTCCACCACCTCGTCCCCTCTAACCGTAGCAGTAGTACTGTAAGTTTCCATTGTTTGTTATTCCTGCCAAATAGACAAATGAACCTTCATAAGTAACAATTTCTGGCTGCTTCTAAAAAAAAAACCACTGCCAATCAAAGTTTGGGACTGGAAAGGGGCGGATTATTTCTGCGGGCAATCTTAAAACCTTTTCTCTATAAGTCACGGGTGGGTTTCTTACAAGTCCGCGTATATATAACATTTTACTGTGTTGAACTTGGATGCTCGTGGGTTACTTGCGTACGTTCAATTCGACTCGTTCTTTTTTTTTTTTTTTTTCTATGCTGGCCAGTTATCTGTGTAACATGCTGTGGAAAAGAAGAACAATTTACTCCATCTTCTTTGATAAATCATATATCTGTTCATTTGAACATCTCTTTAACACTTCAGTTTAATAAATACTACAAACAACAGTTACTGTGGACTATGCCCTCAAAACTCATCTCTATCTTAATCAGGGATTTTCTCACAAACATTCACCACTCTAAGAGACTTGGCATTCTACCGTCGACAGGTTTACATTCTCAATTGCCTATCTTCTCTTGCACCAGTAACCAGACTTCTCATGTTCCTCTTCACCTCATATACCTGTGCACTGCCATAAGGCTCGTCATGTCTGGCCCCTACTCTCTCATGGTCATCTCAGGTAGTATCTTGCCTCCATGGTCGCACCTAGACCGGCCACTACCCATCTAGACCAAATACTCCTAGGCGCAACCCATGACCTCTCGACCTTACTTCGTACACCACTAACATCAGCCTGTTCTGTCAACCTAAGTCTCGGATTACCCTTGCAAACTTTAAACGTTCACCCTAAATATCTACCTGTCTCACGAATCTCTCTCTTTTTGTTAATATTGCCTTGTGTCTCTCTGCAAAAACCCTTTTTTCTTCTCCCTATCATTTTCTCTCTTGTTGCCCTAACCTTGAGAAATAACCCTTTCACTCTTGGTCAAATTTGCCACACAACAATTTACAAAATTACAACCAAATTTGTCAAATAGAGAGAAAACTTCTCTCTTTCCGAAAAACAACCTCATACATGAAAATTTTTCACATATAAAGAAAGGAAAACTATTTCCCGTTATAAGCATTACAAACTATATTATGATAAATAACAACTTAAAAAAAATAAAAACAACTTTAAACTGTAAACATTGAATTGCTTCAGAATTAAGCAATTTATGCATCAATTTTCAAAATTTTTCTCTTTGCACCAATAACCCATTTTGGTGGATTAACATACGGCTTGATCTTGTCATGGTGGACTAGCTTATCTTTCCCCGTTCTATCTAGTTGAATTACAAAATTGATGTTATTCATATTCCGTTTCACTAGAAAAGGTCCATCGTATGTTCTCTTAAGCTTATCTGCTATCCCAACCTTACGGTTTTCAGAGAGTAGCCAAACCACATCGCCAGCCTTGTAGCTATTGTTGGCCACTCGCGTATCATAGATAGCTTTGTTCCTTTTGGCTGCTTTACTTAAATGGGTCCTTGCTATACTGTGAGCATGCTGCATTCTTGACCTCAAGACATCAACATATTCGCCATATGAAGCTACATCTTCATTGTTGTAGAGGGTTGTACTTCCAAAGACTAGTTCTGAAGGCAACCTCACTTCTCTTCCCATAGTGAGTAAATTTGGTGTTAACCCTGTACTTTCATTAGGGGTCGATCTGTATGCACCTGCCAAACAACCAAGATGTAAATCCCACTCATCTTGCTCTTGGCACAAATAGGCCTTTATCATACGTACTAGGGTACGGTTGAACCTCTCTGTTTGCCCATTGCATTTTGGATTCCGTGGACTAGTTCTCAACTTTTTAACTTCCAACATGCGGCATAGCTCTTTGAAGATGTTACTTTCATAGTTTCTTCCTTGATCACTCAAAATGGACAAGGGACATCCCCACCACGAAATAAAGTCATTTAGAATCCTGGTGGCGCATGTCTCTGCAGTCTGATCTGGGACAGCTATAACTTCAACATATTTGCTGAAGAGATCTGTTAACACCAGAATATATCTATTACCCCTTTTTGTGACAGGTAAGGGACCTATGTAGTCTGTAGCCACTACATCCCATGGTGCTCCAGTCTTCACAGAGCCTAGTGGGGCTCTAGGTTTCTTGTTCGGGACCTTATTTGCAGCACATACATCACACTGTTTGATGTGAAGGTTTACATCACTTTTCATTTCAAACCAATAAAAACGTTGCAAAATTTTGCCATACGTCTTCTTGCATCCCAGATGACCTGATAGCACTGAGTCATGGAATTGAGTCAAAATTTCTTTCTTCATAGTGTGGGGTACAATGTACTGCATATGGCTTCCACAGTCATTTTTCTTGACAAAGTTTTTAAACAGGAGGCCATCTTTCACAGCCAGTACATTCCATTGAATCCAGTAATGTCTAGTGGCTGGACTTGAATTGGCCATGTCAGTTGAGCTTGGCTTCATGTCATCACCTTTTGCCTTCAGTATTGGTGATATGTCAGGGTCATCTTTCTGAAGCTTCTTCATGTCCTCCAAAGATCGGCCACAGGCCCAAGAAGGCATAACATGGTGACTCTTTTTCTCTTGCTTATCATTTTGACCAGAAGTTGATGGTCCTGGCTTGGGATCAGATACTGCACGGATGTCTATTGCAGGCAACACAGGGTTACTGTTGGCAGAGGGGCAAGCCGCAATAAGCTGCAAGTCCCTTTGGCTCTGAAAGTCAGGGTGTTGCATATCTTGAGCTCTTTTCACACACTTTTTACATGGTCCACATTTAAGTGGCTCTTCCATATCATGCAATGGACAGTCACAGTCTTTCGGATTTTCGCATCTTGAAAGAGCATCACAGTGACCTTGCCTCTTGCCTGGTCGGTATTCTATGGCAAAATCATAATGAGATAGAATCTCTATCCACCTGGCTATTTTGCCTCTGGGTTCTTTCAACTTGAAGAGCCATATCAGTGCTTGATGGTCACTTCTGACTACAAATCTTCTCCCCAATAAGTACTGCCTGAAATACTCTATAAAGTATCGAATGGCCAAAAGTTCTTTTTCTGTGATGCAATAGTTCTTTTCAGCTTTGTTTAACGCCCTACTTGCATAAGATATAACTTTCTCTTTACCACTTTGAATTTGATGCAAGACACCACCAATTCCCACGTCTGATGCATCTACGTCTAGGATGAAATTTCCTCCGCTTTCGAGCGGGTAGCCCATGACTTCTGTTCCTGTGAGATGTCTCTTTAACTGTTCAAAGGAGTCCTGACATGCTTTACTCCATATGAATTCTTTACCCTTCTTTGTTAGTTCCAACATGGGACGAGCAATTCTGGCGAAATCTTTCACAAAGCGCCTGTAATATGAACCTAATGCTACAAACTGTTTGACTTGCTTTGCGGAAGCTGGAACAGGCCATGCTGCAACTTTAGCTATATTAACCGGATTTGGTCTAACCCCTGAACTTGAGACCACGTGGCCCAGAAAGGTAACCTCCTCCTGGAGCATCTCACACTTTTCAGGTTTCAGCTTTAATCCAGCTGCTTCTAGACGGGCAAGAACCTGTTTTACTCTACTCATATGTTCATTAAAGTCTGACCCAAAAACTATAATGTCATCAATGTAAATCAGACACATCTCCCACTGTAAACCCTGCAACGCAAGCTCCATAGTGCGCTGGAACATACTTGCTGCGTTGTTGAGACCAAAAGGCATACGTAACATCTCGAAATGCCCAAATTTGCATACAAAAGCGCTCTTTGGAATATCGCTTTCCTTCAGTGGTATCTGAAAATAACCACTTGTAAGGTCGAATGTGCTAAATAATCTGGATCCGGCAACAGCGTCAAGGCAATCTTGAATTCTAGGTAGTGGGAAACCATCAGGTTTTACCAGTGAATTTACTCGCCTGTAATCTACACAAGGTCTGATACTTCCATTTTTCTTCTTTACCAAGACTATCGGGCTAGCCCATGGAGATGTACTTTTTCTAATTACTCCCTTGGACAAGAGATCTTCAATAGCCTGTTTCTCTTCCTTGGCATAGGCTAAAGGAACTCTTCTAGGGGGCTGTTTAATGGGTTGGGCATCTCCAGTGTTGATTGGATGTTCAGCCAGGTTTGTCAGGCCCAAGTCCCACTCATTCTTTGAGAAGGTGTTTTTAAAATTATTCAAAAGTTCAGCAAGAGCTCTCTTTTCATCGTCACTGCAGTGAAGGGTTGATCTGTTATATAGCTCCTGTAAATGCTCAGGCACCTCTCGGGGTTTGTTTATTTGGTGTCTCGGTACCTTTGGTGCTTTGATTTCTGTCCTTTTCAATTCAACTCTTCTAACAGAAGCATTGCTAGGTTCATTTCCACTATCTTCTTCTTCTGTTATTGTAGAATGTATTTTCTCTATCTTCTGTGCTTGAGCTATTACAGCATCCTGGTTGATGGACACTGCAGTGGGAAAGGGGTTAAGTACCCTTACTTTCTTTGTCACACAGCTATTAATATCTACCAGTGTAGAGGCCATTTTCAACGGATATGTCTCATTAAAATGTTCTGTAGGCTCAATGATAAAATCTGAAACACAGCTGGTATCGTCTGCTTCCATGCGTTCGACATAAACATCTAGTACAGCTTCACTCTGGGGAGGTATGACGACATGATCTGCTGCTGTTACTTTCCTAATCTTATTTGTAACTCCAGCTTGTATGCATGGGATTTCCTGACCTCTGAGAATGAGGAGAGACTTGCTCAGAAGGATATCTGCTGGTCCCTTCTCATCATCACGGAGTATATCGATACCCAATAACCCTTCATCTTGTATATCTGCAACAATCAGCTCTTTCTCCAGCTCTATAGGTCCTATGGTCATCTGAAATATTGCTTTACCATGTTCATCTAAAGGATAGCCACCAGCACCTTTTAAACAAGCTGATTTCATAAGCTTTGGCCTCTTCTCCTTTGGAATGCTGTTATAAACTTTCTCAGAAATAATTGTTTTGGTTGCTCCAGTATCTGTGGTAAAAACTAGGTCTGTGCCTTCAATAGAGCCTTTCACATATAACCCATCACTGTATGGTTTTCGTCTGCGGATGATGTTCTCCGTTACCCCATTTATGAAACTGTCATTTATTTGGCCACTTTTTACACTTATTGGGGCCTTGCCTTGGCCTTCAGGCTCAGCCCATTGGTGTTTAAAGCTTCTTTTCCCACAGAAGTTTGAGTTGTCTCCCTTGCTGTATTAGCTTGCTTGTTGTCTGGGCATTCTCTTGCAAAATGGCCAATCTTGTGGCAGTTATAGCATTCTCTCCCTTGTTTTCTGACTGGTCTAGCGTGGGATAAGTTCTTGAGTTGGTCTAAAATAAGTTTGAGAACTTCAGAGGAATCTTGCTCTTTACTCTCTTGTGTCTGATCTTTAATCTTGCTTCCACCTTTAGAGTGTCCCTGTTTGAGCTGGGTTTTCCCATTTGATCGTACTTGGTAAGCATATTCCTCATCTTCACTGTCAGTATCGCGCACTGTTTCGGCACTTCTTATGAATTTCTTCATTTTCTTTTCATTGAAAGGGTTATACCTGTGTTTTTGTCTAGTCTGTATCAAGTTTACTACATGGTAGACAGCCTCGTCGATGTCACTTGGGTCTTTAACATATTCAACTTCACTGCGAATTTCTTCATCTTTAAGACCATCAAGGAATCTCCTCACTAAATCTTCTCTTCTTGTTTGGTAGTCTCTACCCCTGTGAGCTTTATCATAAAGACGCTTTAGTTCTGCTGCATATTCTTCTGCTGTCTCATTCTGTTTTTGATCTCGGTGACTGAACTGCGCTGCAAAAGTCTTTGGCGTCTCAATTACCCTAAACCTACAATCAAGCTCAGAAATTAAAGCATTATAATCATTCAAAACATCTTGTCTAAGTTGGGTAAACACAAATTCCCCAGCATTACCTTGTAATTTTGGCAATATTTCATCTAACTTCTCTTCATTGTCCCACCCTTGGCGGTGTGCAACTGCTTCGAAGCGGTTAATCCATACTTTCCAGTCATCTTTGCCGTGAAATGCTGGTATCTTCATCGAACTAGAATGGACTGGTGTGGCCCTTCTTTCTGTACTTCTCATATGTGGAGAAAAACTATTATCAATTTGAGGTAGGTGCCGTTGTTCAGGGAAATCATACTGTCTCTGTCTGAAAAATCTTGGTCTATGTAAGTCTGTTTCACTCTGGTTTCTTCTTTCACCATTATGGCAATATCTACGCGGTATGATCTGGGGCTGCACTTGTTCATCTACTCTTTGACGGTTTTCATTTTGGTTAAAGTTGACCTGGTACTGTTCTGTGTTCATAGAATGGTTACCATTTATTCTGGAAAGTGCATCTGTTACATCTTTCAGTATACCAGACATCTTGGACTGCATGTCAACCATCTGCTGGACTGCCTCACCTATGTTGTAGGTACTCACATTAGAGTGTCTGTGGTCTTGTACTTGAACACTTGGGGTGCCAGCTGCCTCATCATTACCTTGTGGGCTGCTGTCTTGCTGGAAACTACTCAAGGGGCTGGTGTTCATTGCTCTACTAACTGCTGCCTGATCTTGATCTACACTAGAAGGCGACTTGAAAAATACTTCTGTTTCTTGCTCTGAATCTGTTTCTGACATTCTGCTTAAGGGTTTCTATCTCTAGGGATGTTTAATCCCACACCTCTGCCACCATAAAATATGTCGCGAGCTCGAGTGTGTAGATCTTTCGCAACAGTTACCGATACGGACCAAAGTAGGACTACGAAATAAAAATTAAACTAAAGCCGACTCCAAAAAAAAATAAAATCCAAATTGCATAGTTAGATAAATCCAGGTATAGCCTTCTACAAGTTTTCATGGGGTTAGGTAGAGTGGGGGGGGGGGGGATGATTGACAGTGGTAAGTCAATGCAAAAATAG
The DNA here is from genome assembly GCA_946811185.2 of Hippopus hippopus. Lineage (NCBI taxonomy): Eukaryota > Metazoa > Mollusca > Bivalvia > Cardiida > Cardiidae > Hippopus > Hippopus hippopus. Next base: position 4,905,020 of record OX328109.1, read on the forward strand.
AATAAAGTTGAATTCTTGAATCAACAAAAATTATCTAATCAAAGTTAAGAAAATTCTAAGTCAGAATGCATGTTAAACTTCTCAAAGTTCTTCTGGAATAATAAAGTTTTAAATCTCAATCCTAAACCTCAGCTTTCTAGTTCACAAATCCTTGTATTCTAATTCATGTCTGCTTGTCGTATTTCAACAATGACAATTTAAATAAATAGAAATAAAGAAAACAAAAATGCAGAAATAATGCAAATGTTTACCAGGTGAAGTTTCAGAATGGAGTCCTCGAATTTCAAGAAAACAGCGGTTTTTATACTGTTGTTCCCGCAGAACGCTCTGCGAGAATTCCAGCATCAAAACCGTCGGGAGAATTGCACGCGCTTTTCGGGAAAGCAAAATGTAAACAAATGTTATTTCTACAACCATCCCTATACTTGAATGAAAAGTTACCGAGAAACATTGCATACGGTGACTAAAATGATTAATCAACAATACCTATCGGTAAAGATTCAAATTAAAAGCTTTTTCTAGCTAGAAGATGAAAAATTATGCAATGAATTACAAAAACAATACTAACAACAAATATTCCGAACGACATTTGAGCTGCATTCACGCGAGACCGTATCTTAGCAACTTAATCCCGTCATGCTCCGCAACAACAACAATCAATATGGCCGCCTTCAGTAAACAAATCACGTTGTCGAAGAAAGTAAAGACGATTTCGACTAATAATAACCACAAACAATAATGACAGCGGCTTAAATACGAAGTTAACAACAAGTCTGAAACATCGGCGAAGTAAAATTACAATCTGAAACGAATTTGCAGCTAAACGAGGGGAAATTCACGTAATGCGGATCAAAGTACTATCCACATCAAGAGAATTTCGTACTGAGACGACTAAGATTTGCAAGCTTAATCACATTTATGTGTATGCTGGCATGTATTATTCACTACGTCAGCTGCATATATAAGTGCTTATGCTAGTTTTACCATCATAACATCAAAAGACAAGAAATATGTTTCACATACAGAGGAAACAGGTTCCTAAATTAGTAACTGTATTGTCAAGGTTAGATTTTCAGTCTGTTGCATTTGCATCAAAGACAAAACAGTCGCAGATGACATAATGGCTATGAAAATAAGATGGAAACTTAAAAATAACCAATCAGGTCGATTTTAAAGATCCCAAAATGCTTCCATTAAGAGTGCTAACTAATAATGACACTCACATTTATGGGGCATAACAATATTGTGGAAATGGAGAAAATTCTGGTTTCCAGTATTTTCTGCTTTTCCCACAATGTTTTCAAAGGCTCCTTCCTAAGGTTTGATAAAACACAGGAGTATTTGGGAAAGGGTTAAAATCAAAATGTGGTAATCATAATATCTCATATTAGGGTTCAATTGCGATGTTTTTTCCTGAGAATTTAATTTTTCTGTTAAACACTGATGAATAGTACAAAAACGTTTGCATAGAATTGAATGCTGCTATTTTATGACGCTAACTAAATGATGAAATTTAAAAATGATTTTGTAATCGATTCTATAGATATTCTAATACAATTTTCTTAAGCGGACTGTAACTCAGTGATCCCATGATCAGCAAGGCTACCATTGTAATTGGTACCAGCTTAGGGTACTGCAAGACATGCTACGTAAATCTGATGTTCTATTTTTGTAAATGGCACCGAAAATACCCGAACACAGTCACACTTTTTGGTTCGTACTACTTAGTTCGAATAAAAAACTCTGGTCCCTTGCGCTACAAACTACCAAGATTTTACTGTATACTTTTCTCTGCATGCATAAAGGAATTGTACAGTTGCATGTAGTATGAGGATAAAAATTTTGCATTCAAATAATGTGTCAGTCACTTTTATGCAATCTTTAACTCTATTTTTTTTTTAATATCAAATAATTGGTTGGTTGGTTGTATTGGGGTTTAACGCCACTTTAACAGCTAAGGTCATATCATGGCGGTCGATGACGCACATATGTTTCCTGGCTTTCTCACACCAGTACTAACACAACTTTCTTTCCAAAGCCATCGACTACTTTTCTCACATGCTTCAGCAGAGGTGAGAGGCGAAAATACACCGGAAAGAAAGTTCGCCTTAACCAGGTATCGAACTCACAACCACCAGGTCATGAGTCCGACACGCTCACCACTGAGCCACCCGGGTGGGCAATATCAAATAATGATGTCATTGTACTAATTTGAATACTATTCCATGTAATCAACAGTTGTTATTGACCATGTGATATTCTCACTCAGCTTTGAAAAATTCTATTGTGAAGTTTCAAAACACTCTAAGGAGCTACGTAGTCCATTAAGGAGATACCACTGATAAAATAATTTTCTTACATTTTATTTTTCTTCTTTACTGAATCAGGCCTATGTGCATTTTGGTTCCCTAATTATGCTAACTTTTCACTACACAACAAAGCTTAACTCTTTACCAAACCACAAAATTTTAGACTTTTCCAAATTGAAAGCATTTGCAGACAACAAAATAAACGTGACTCAAAAGTTGAAACTTGACTTTAGAAGGGTAGAAAACATTGTGGGAAAAGGAGAAAATGCTGGTTACCAGCATTTTCTCCTTTTCCCACAATGTTTTCTGAAGGCTTCTTCCTATGGGTCGTAAAAACCAGGGATTGTTTGGTAAAGGGTTAAGACTGGTCTATATTGACAGCTTTTGTATATTTAAGAAATAATCTTCTTTCTATTGTGGTTTATCGTTCAATAAACCACAGTTGTGAGTTATGAGGCACAATAAATAATCCACGAGGCCGATAGCTCGAGTGGTTTATTCATTGTGCCTCATAATTCACAATGTGGTTTATTGAATGATAAACCACGATAGAAAGAAGATTATTTCAATTCTAACATGACCAACTCTTAATCAAAGGAAAACAAGTTCATACTTAGAGTAAAAACACAGATGCAGATTATATTCATTGAATAACTTACTTACTTACTTTATACAGAATGACGTCACTCTATATAGAATGACGTCACTCTACATAGAATAACGTAGATTTTACCACGTTTTCGTTGCACTGTGTTTATAGAGCCGAATTCACGTGTCATGTTAGAATACAAAATAGATGAGCCATGCTCTAGCAAAAGAGGATTTTATGCATCTTTGTAATGCATTGTATCAAGCAAGTCATCACAATGATTATGGATCCACGAAATCCATTTTGTCTAACAACCAACTAAATGCTGACGTAGGATGGTCCTTTGACATACAGATAGTTGACAAATTGCAAAAAAAGTTTCGATCAAGGTCAGCCTGCATGGACTGTGCAGGCTGACCCGAGTCTATACTTTCTGCAGATGCATTAAACCTTCTTTTCACAGTATCTCGCTCAAAAGTAGCCCCAATAATGCGAATTGTCTTTGACATTAATGTTGTAAATAAGGAGAAAATGCTGTACTAACAAGGAAATGTTCTGTTAAAGGTCAGTACCGGTACTTTTCAGTATGTTTGAAAGCTTAAAAAAAATATTTTGAGATTTATCTTCTATGCGACACATACAAGGCAACAGGTGTGTCTACAAGAGAATGCGTATCCAAAAATGGAATGCATGTCTCAAAATAGAGTTTATGGTAATCAGTTACATTGCATGTCTAAATTAATCAGTGTTTCATTCTTGTAACCTCTTTGTGATATTTTTTTAAAAATAAAATTTACAGTTATTTCTGAAAATTTCTATTGTGATGTATGCAGTATGTGCTTTCTCTTGAAAGCGGATAAAAATATGGACAGAGGAGGTACCATCCTGATAAAACTGAAATACTGTTGAAACTGCTTGTTTGTTTAGTGTGTAACACAGTTTTCAAAATTGTTTGAGTTTTATCACAGCAGCTAGCGAACATTTTCCTGATTCCCTAAAGTTTCTGTCACCAGTATCTTCAACAACATTCTTTTCAAGCCACTAGGCTGCTTTTCAATTTAAACACTGTCAAAACAATGTTCAGTGATGACAGAAACAGGAACCCCATCAAGATGACCATCACCAATCCTTGGACATAACTTAGCAAAGCTGTCTCCTGGGTTTCAAGCCCTAAATCTCTTTACCAAACAACTAAATTTCAAACTTCCAAATTGAAAGAATTTACATATGACAAAATAGAGGTGAATGAAATGTTGAGATTTGTCTTTGATAGTGCAGAAAACCAGCATTTTCCCCTTTTCCCACAATGGTTTCAGCAGCTTAATTTCCCAGGGTCGTTATAATTTAGAATTGTGTGGTAAAGGGATAAGGTACTTAGCTTAGGGCTTAGCAAAATAGAATTGAAAGTGAAGTAAAACAATGATTAATCAAAGCATACTCATACTTTACATGGATGTTGTAGATTGGAAATCGGATTGAAGTTACCACAGTAGAACTTCCAGCTTTCGGAGGGGCTGAATGGCTCAGTGGTGTAAAATTTGAAACCTTGAGGTTTAAGGCTCAATCCTGACTCAAGGCACTGAGTTTTTCATGGAAGTTTCCTTGATTAATATATGACACTCCCATGCCCTAGCCAAGGCTGACCTGGGTTTATCCTTTCTGCAAATGCATTAAATCCCCTTTTCACAGAGCATGGTTCAGATAAATAACACAATACAATGTTTTTTTCTTTTTTTTTCATCAACACATTCATTGCAGACAAAAGAAATAAACAGATTTGGACAATCACAACTTTCATACCAAGTCTTGATTCAACAAGAAAATAAACGTTATTCACAAACAAAAAAGTTCATCCAAGTATCACAAAATACAGCTACAAATGTTTTCTAATTTTATCACAGATTTCAGTAGCGAAATTACACCTTTTTCTTTGTGATCAAAATCACTTCATTTTGAATGTGCAGTCAAAATATAACATCCAAAATTATTTCTTTATCTTCTTATTAAATCAAAATTACTTCTTTTTCTTTCCACCTTTCTTCTTTCTAGCTTTGAGTGCCTTTCGTACTTTGAAGGATCTCCAGAAAGCCTGGATCGTGGTTGAAGCCTTCACCATCAGGGCCAGCTCCCTCTCTGCTGCTTCACGTCTCTCGCGAGCCATCCTGCGCTCTTCCATGATCTGTTGATATTCAGCTTCAAGTGTTTTGAATCTTTCTTCCAGTTCATGAAGCTGCTTCTTTTCCTCAGTGTAATCTGCATCGATTTCTTCAAACTCATCCTGTAAACATTTTCAAGTCAGAAAATGAAAAGTAAACATGTATTATGTGAGGGGTGCTTTGGCAAAAAGGGGGTTAACCCTTTACTCCATAGATACTCATTTTGACATATCAACAAAAGACAGCTTTTGAAAACATTGTGGGAAAAGGAGAAATTGCTCGTAACGAGCAATTTCTCCTTTTCCCACAATGTTTTCCACTCAATCAGATATTTGTCTCCTCATTTGTCCATACTTTTGACATCATATCTTTATTTGCTGCTGAAATGGAAGAGCCTTAAATTGGCATATCAGGTAAAGGGTTAATGTGTTACGGGAGACCACTCCTTCATGCATGGCTTCATCCTGATTTAAATACAATACCTAACAACTGTGTTAGGGAGAATTCTCTTTAGCTCAGTGGTTATGGTGTTGGCCTTTCGTCCGGGCATTCTAGGATCGAATCCTGCCTGGTCCCCGTATTTCTGCCATGCATTTGTTCATTTCTTTCTTTGTTACTGACTTTGTTCGTAAGAAATGCATCTCTATGATGCATGTCCACAGGCAAGTTGTCACATAATCATGGGTTGTATAAAATCTGTCTTATCTGACATTCGACTGAATCATGAGGTAGCCAGGTCCTTTTACATGCACAAAATTGACAAATAGTAAAAATTATCAATCAAGGCTACCCTGCCCAGTCTGCATAGGCTGACTTGAGTCCATACTTTTTGCAGATACATTAAAACCCCTTTCCACAGAGCTTGGCATATATTTAACTAGTCCATGATTTAACAGTAGTCTTAACTGTTTTGGGCAAGCGCCTTAGGATCACACAAAATGTGCTTACTTATAACAGATGCCTGCTAAGAACTCAATCTATGCTCAAGCTGGTAATCAGCATTTTCTCCTTTTCAAACATTGTTTTCCATCATTTCACAGAAAAATCCTACAATTTTAGCCACACTTAACTCATTACCAAACGACAAAATTTTAGGTTTGTCCAAATCGAAAGCATTTGCAGACGACAAAATAAAAGTGACTGAAAATTAGAAATTTTTTTTGTGAAGGGTAGAAAACATTGTGGGAAAAGGAGAAAATGCTGGTTACCAGCATTTTCTCCTTTTCCCACAATGTTTTCTAAAGGCTTCTTTCTCATGGTCGTCAAAAGTAAGGATTGTGTGGTAATGGGTTAATTTGTCGTCTGCAACTGGTTTCAATCTGGATTTGTCTAAAATTTTGTTTTGTGGCAAAGAGTTAAATACTATGATAAATATTGTGCAAAAAGAAGCAACTGCTTGTAACAAGCATTCACTCCTTTATTCATAGTGTTTTCAAAAGCTATTTTTCCAGATTTATAAGAAGTCTAGTTGTGAGGTAATGGTAAAAAATCATGTACTTGTCTCTCTCCCATATCCTGGTCATAACGCTGGATCCAGTTCTCAACTTCTGTTTCAATTTTAAACTTTTTCTGAAAAGCAAAGCAAATAGTGTTTAATATAAAAGAAAATAGGTAAGTTTGGGGTCTGTATTCACGAACATTCTTAAGAATATTCTTTGTCTTACTCTTCAAGATTTTCTAAATTTGAAAGTAACACAACTTTTAATTGGCTTAACCAAATGGTTGATTGTTAGTTTGTTTGTCTAGTGTTTACTCTTTACCACACAATCTAGTGTTTTAAAGACCCTGAAAGAGAAAGCTTTTGAAACTATCTGGTAACCAATATTTTCTTTTTTGAAAACGTTTTTACCCTATCAAAGACAGAAATCATCATTTGAGCTACAATTAATCTGTGATCTGCAAATGCTTTTATTTTGGTCCAGTTTAAAATGTTGGTCGTTTGGTAAAGGAATAAACACCATTTTCAATGTTATTTTAGATATACCACTGTCGCTAGTGCACCTATCTATGCTTCCCTGAAGTTTTTTCATCAGTGCGTTGCACAAACATTCACTCCTAAGCCAGTGACTGTTTTCCCACATAGACATTTCCAAAATAGTGTTCAGTGGTGATAGAAGAATGAATCCTGTTGCAATGACCATCATCAATTTACAGAAAGAATTCAGCTGAGCTTTGACTTGAACAAGGGGCAGAGCGCATTTCAAACCCTGAGTGACACTGCCCGAGATATGTAGCTCAGTGGTATTGCCTCCATAAATCCTCTATGAATCCATCAGACTGGTTATGACTGTATATCTTGACTAGTCAGATGGCTAATCTAGTGCTAAGTAAAGCTACAGGATTGTGTGACAAAGTTGTTGGAAAAGAGGAAACTGCTGATAAATAGGATTTCCTGCTTTTCCCACCTTTTCCAGTCAGCCACATGTGATTTTTCTCCTGGAAATTACACTTAATATGAACAGGTCTAAAAGTTTGCTTTCTGGTCAAGAGTTTCTAGTTCAGCTGAACCAACATAGTAAAACATAAAATTTACCCTTCTTAGCTCCTGCTCATTTTCCCTGTGCTCTGTTACAAGGTTCTGCAGTTGTGTCTGTAACTGAACCACCTCTTGTTGCAGCCTCTGTTTTCTTCCCTCACTGTTTTTCTTATCTGAGCCTTTCTGTTTCTCTGCTTCTACATTCACTCTGCGAATGTGATCCTCAGAGAACTTCTGTATCTGACGGAGGTCAGCCTGCAGGCCTCGAATCACGTCATTTTTCTTCTTGATCTGTGTAAATATGAACATGAGATGTGATGCTAGCATTTGCTGAATGAATAACAACCCTGCTGCATTAGACTTATTCCTATTACAGTAGAGGTTCCAGATTCAAATCTTGTGGTGAGCAGGTTAGCTCTTTACCAGACAATAAAATTGGACTCGTCCAAATTCAAAGCATTTGCAGAAGACAAATGTAGCTCATATGATGGTTTCTGTTTTTCATAGGGTAAAACAAAACAGAAGTTAGAAAAGGAGAAAATGCTGATTACAAAAGTTTTCTCCTTTTCCCACAACGTTTTCAAAGGCCTTCAATTTCTGGGTCGTTAAAACTTGGGATTGTATGGTACAGGGTTAATCATTGAAACTACCAACAATGCTGCATGAGAAATGGCTAGATTTCCAGTTTGCAATCAATTTACACCTTATGCAAAATGACATGTTTAAACTATATTCAGCAGACTGGAAGATTAAATGACCGGCAGGACTTTATTTGAAACAAAATTGTTTTAATACCTTTAAATGTATAAGCAAGGTTACCAGCATTTTTTCCTTGCCCCACACACAGTTTTCTAATGTCTTCTTCTTCAGGGTCATAAAAACTCGGGATTGTGTGGAAACACTTAAATTGAACACCCATGAGAGTTGAGAATTATGACATGGCTTTATGTTATGACAGAGTTCAAAAGCATTAAGAGAGTCAACTAGTACTTGTATCAAAGCTGCAATCAATCAATAGTTCATATACCATGTTCGTAAAATGTTACCAGTGCTACAGCTAGTACTGAACTATTTTTCCACACCGTCTACCTAAGTCTTAAAATCACAGGACTGCTTCATCAAGAGTAAGCAGCATTAAAAATTCTTGACAAAGGAAAAAGATAATATACAAATTATCCCTTTACCAAACAATCCTGAGCTTTTATGACCTTGAGAATAAATGCTTTTGAAACCATTGTGGGAAAAGAAGAAAATGCTGGTAACCAGCAATTTTCCCTTTTCCCGTAATGCTTTCTACCCTTTCTGGGTTAAATCATATACTTTATGCCAAATTCAGTTCGCTGTCTGCAAATGCTAAATACATTTTGATGAGTCTAAAATTTGTCCCATTGGTAAAGATTCAAGCAAATTTTAGAAAAATTAATAACCTCTTCATCTTTATCATCTTGAGCAGCTTTCAGCTCTGTCTCCAACTTTTCAATGATAGCAGCATTGTTACGTTCTCTTTTGGAAATTTCCTGTAGGTAGTCCATTTTCTCCTTTTCTTCTTCTGGTGTGGTAAGCAGTTTATTCATAAGAATGTCTTTGAGTTCATTCATGTTCAAAATTAATTCTGCTACCACAGGATCCCTTCTTGAGAATTCATTTTTAATAATATTCAAAGCAGTTGGGTTATTGACAAATGCACGAAGGATTGTTTTGCAGGAGGTGTTCAGCTGTTGTGCCACGGCTGTAAGATTTCTGATTGTTCGTTCAATCTGGCTGTCCATACTGAAGTTTGACTTTCCACTACCAACACTTGAAGGCCTTGAACCCAGAGCCTCTTGTCCCATATCCGACCTTCTGGAGCTTGATCTTGAAACCTGTTTTGATGGTGGTCTTGAACCCTCGGAAATAATGGAAGCAGCTTGATTTTGCTCTCCTTCATCAAGCATCTGATTACCTTCCGGATCACCCTCAGATGGTGTTGGTGTTCTTTTCTTCATAGCCATTTCATTTCTTTTCATTTGTTTATTGAGGGTCTGTTTGATGTCTTCATAACTTCCCAGAATAATTGTGTGATGCTCAAGAAGCTGTGTAAGCTCTGTACCAAGACTAATTGAAAACCGATCAATGCTGTCAATAATAAAAGGCAACAATGTTACGATTTCTGATCTTAAAATTGTATCCTCAAAGACTGACATCACTCTCTGTGCCTCGATTGTAGCAATTTTCTTACGCGCTGGTTCAAGAGCTCTTGATGGGTCCAGTCGCAGTCGATTTTTCAATTTAGCATTTAGCAATCCCCTGTTTTTCTGAGGGGGTTGAGGCATTTGAAGTTTCATCTGAAGAGTCGGTTCAGCTGTGACCGTCTGCGTCAACGTTCTAGCCATCGCAGCCGTTGCCATTTTGATTCTTTAGAAAAAGTTATGAGCCGATACAAAAAGATTTTAAGTTCAAAGTAACGTATTAGTACTGATGAACAGATTTCCTTTTCTTTCTGCAGCAGAAATCTTGTAGAATAACCCTGGGGCGAGTTAATTCTTCACGGAAAAACACGACTACTTCTTGCATCCGCCATCTTTAATGCCTTACAACAATGTTATTGTTTGTTATCCTAGCAACGGCAACAAGTAGTCCATTGAATATGCAGAGATGAATACTGTCAAATCCTGGTCTGTACCGGCGATTTTGACTTCAAATATATTATGACTATCAAAGTTTATTCCGTTTCTGTCATAGACACGAAATAAGTTCAAAACTGTAAATTTCACATGCGTATGAAAATACCCTTTTTAATGCCGTTGATAGGAACTTGTTTTAGTTGACCTTTCTATTTAAAGGTCATCTAGAGGGCGCTGGAGACAATATGGCGCGGGATATGGATCAGCATCATTTGTTGGAGGAAGTGGATGGAGACATCGGAGATATCAGTGCCTTGAGTACGGTCTTTGCGTTTTGTTTCACTGTTATTTTTTGTAATGAACTTTGAATCCCATAAGATCGATTAAGATGACACCAATGTAAAACGAAAGTAGGTCAAACTTCTTACGACGTGGGGCCCACTTGTTTACATTTTTTGACAGCTTTATAAGCCCTACTCCCGATTCGGGGTCTAGCTCCAATGTTATTTTTGAGATTGTTTCTCCGCTAGACTCCCGCAGCAGCCTTCTTTAAAAGTATCTGGGATGAATACGATTTTACCGGCATCTTTTCAAACGGCTCTATGCGACAAAATTTCCAATGACAGCTAATAAAATGGGCATGGTTTGTTAGATAAATGATTAATCTTTACAAAAAAACTGATGTTAGTTAATATCTAAATCTTACCTTCGTGCACATCTGTACTTTTCAACGTAAATAACCGTTGAGCTACTTCACCAGAAATCAAAACATGGTGATATCATCAATGCGCATGTCTCGGCAGAAATCGCAGTATCTCTGACACCGTCACGCTACAGGACAGTTCATTTGGGAATTCCACCGTTGACAAAGGCACCTTATACAAAAATGGTTGTTAGGGTTAGAGAACCAGACTGTACAAAATTCAAATTCCGTTGAGTGCGCATGTCTGTTTAACGGAAGTCGCCATGTAAGTTGTTTACAAATTTCACTGGATTTATTTACGTTGGGAAAAAAGGTAAATTTCCATTGATTTAACTGGTATTTTGCAGCACAGCTTGTGTGATAATAAAGATTAATCATTTATCTAACAATCCATGCCCATTTTATTAGCTGTCATCGGAAATTTTGTCGCATAGAGCCGTTTGAAAAGATGCCGGTAAAATCATATTCATTCCAGATACTTTTAAAGAAGGCTGCTGCGGGAGTCTAGCGGAGAAACAATCACAAAAATAACATCGGAGCTAGACCCTGAATCTGGAGTATATAAGCCCTATCGTTCTTATATACTGCCTGTTTGTATAGGCATCTGATGCTTGTCAGACTTTTATGCACCAATATTCATTTATGCCCGTAAAGATCAGGGGCATAATACCGGCAAACGCCCCGCCGCTATACAGTCAATGCATACATGTGACATTGTTTTTTGAGTTAAAAGAAGAAATTAATGAAATTTTTTGCTTCATTCTGTTGACAAATATTGTATTTGATACATACGAAATGAATCCGTAAAACAATTGCAATTTTTTTGACACATAATTTCGGTTTTCATGGGCTTTCGCGATTTATGGTGGGCCGTTTTCCGGTATTATGCCAGATCAGGTGTTACTTCCTTATCGTTAATGATTTACTGAATCGCAGGGAGAGGTTGTTCTGATTGTTTCTACACTCGACCCGAAGAAGATTCGGCCCCTAGGGAAAAAAAAAGAGAAGAATAGTTTCCAAGAACTCACAGCCTGGATTCAGGACCATATCATATCAACTTATACTTGACCCCTTATTAAAGTGCTGTTCAACGCTATAGTTGCCTTTGTGGCCAGTGTAGATCAAAATCAGACTGCACTTGAAGTGCAGTCTGATCGATCTTTTATCAACACTGTCTACTTTGCTGAGACATTTTGGAAATGAAGCAAGATTTAAATTGCAGTTTTATGGGTCTTATTTTTGATTGAAAATGCCCTCAGGATTTAATCGAGGCTGTAAGCCGCCAAGGGTTATTATGGTAAAGTTGTTTGCCATCTTTCTACTTTCAATATATGCCTCCTATATCAAGTCATTTTCAGATTACAGACCAACGTAACCAGGGGTGTGGAAATCTTGAAATTTTCTACTTGTCCATGGACAAGTAAATCTAAAAAATCTACTTGTCCGTCAGAGAAGTTTACTTGTCCAAAACAAAACAATTTTAAATGGCACACAGTCCTAACTGAATGTAGTTTGTAGATAATGATGTTCTTTTAACCACTTAAATTTGCTTTGTTTGGGTTTTTAATAATAATGATGAAAATAAATCAAGCAAACATTTATGGGGCTTTTTTCCCAAAAATTGGGAAGGGGCCTTAGCCTTTCATTTTGGGATATTCAAGCGCGATTTTGGCCAAATTGGGAAAAAGCAGACTGACTTTCAATGTACATCAATAAAACAAATTAATGGCACTGTACACACATACAGTAAATAAAAAGGTGCAACAGTTTAATAATTGAAAAAGATTCAACAGTTACACTATAACTGCTTAAACCATGGCCAAATATCTCAGTGTTTGCCCTTACAGCCCTTTTTAACACTACTGTGGTACACCCATGGGTGCCGGAGTTAATACTTCAGCAAAACTGCTTACCAGCCATCACGTGATACAAGGGAATCATTATCTGTGGAAGTTAAAAGGCTAGGCTTGGTTATTGTGTATGGAGATGTAGAGTTTGCATCATGTGCAATGATAATAATTGTTTAAGTTTCAGACAACGGGAGATTGGCGATGTTCGACAGACCCGGCACTTCAGATTGAGACTCAGTATGCGGAGATTTGATTACCTGCAGATCCATCTCCAAAGAATTTGAACGTTTTACGCCGAAAGTAAAAAGGCTGCACTGGCCTTTATCGTCTACAGCCCTTTTAACAAACTTTTTGTAATGTTTCCCGGTTCTTGACATGTTTTACTGAAATACAGCGTGTTTGGTTTTCTTTCAAATACGTTTACTGCAACCGAGTAAGAATGTGTTCCACAGTGTTAAATTAAGACAACTTCTTTTGTCAACTGTAAGTTTCTGCGAACGACAAAAAAGAATTTAATATTGAATGATAGGGAAATGACAACCGCGTCAAGTTTACGTGCGGTGTTATAATGTGCAAAAAAATAACTCGTTTCGGTTATTGTTGCCTCCATTAAACAAACCAAATGGCGCCAAGAAACCACAACGTTTTGGCCGTATATAAGATCCCTGGTCAAAATTAAAAAAGCCTGCGTAGGCGATAAAATCAGAGTCGGCCAAATTTTGGTTTTATTCTAGATATGAGGGAATAGTTTATCATAATGCAATTTAAAAATGTTCTCGTTTACGAAGTGAGACGGAGAGAACATTTCCATTTCACAAGGATAATGTTATATAATACAGATCTTTATTTTCATTTTCCCCCTCGTTTTCTACTTGTCCGCGGACGAGTAGACTGCAAAAAAGCCACTTGTCCGACGTCAAATTTACCCGAGTCGGACGGGTCGGACGTAGGATTTCCGCACCCCTGGTAACCATATAAATCATGAGAGAAAAGATTGTGGGAAATGGAGATAATGCTGCTACCAGCATTTTCTCCTTTTTCCACAAGCTTTTCAAAAGCTTTCTTCATCTTAGTCATAATCTCATGGTTAAAAGACGGGAATGTTGCGTAAAGGATTACAGGAAACTAATGTAAGAGCTTATCTGACAGTACCTTCAGTCTGAAGGTGTCTGCTCCGATGCTAATTTTTTGACTGGTCTTAGCGAAGACCAGTCAAAAAATTAGCATCGGAGCAGACACCTTCAGACTGAAGGTAATCTGACAGTAGCCCCTTCGTTGCCTCTCCTGGTAAATTTGGGTTTTTCAGTATCACAAGTTAAAGTGTAGCCAATCAGAGAAGTTGTTTCAAAAGCGGTAGTATGGCTCAGCTAATAAGTGAACTTTTTTTAAAAATTAATTGATTGGTTTGTCATTCAGATAAGCAAAAAAGCTGTTTCTGTACATCAACTATAGACCTGCACTAAGAGGTTGATGTACTTCAATTCTTTACTAAATGACAAAATTTTGGACTTGACCAAATTGAAAGCATTGGCAGACCACAAATTAAATGCTGATTATAAAATGACTTCAATCTTTGATAGGATAGGAAACATTGGGAAAAAAGGAGAAAATGCTGGTACCTGGCATATTCTCCTTTTTCCAAAATGTTTTCAAAAGCCTTCTTCTTTTAGGGTCATTGAAACTCGGGATTGTGTGGTAAGGGGTCAACCCTAAAGCAAATAACACAATTGTAGACAGGTCCACTTAGAAAGCATTTGCAAATGACAAATTGAATGTGGTTCAGATGATGGTATTCGTCATTGAAAGGACAAAGAACATTGTTGGAAAAGGAGAAAGTGCTTGCTACCAGCATTTTCTCCTTTTCCCACAGTGTTTTCTAAAACTTTCTGTCATGGTCATTAAAATTTGCGATTGCTTGGTTCAAGGTAAGCAGTTGACTTGCCCATGTTCATAAGGCATTAACCCTGGCCTTTACCACACAATCCTGAGTTTGAATGACCTTGAGGAAGAATCTTTTTGAAAACATTGTAGGAAAAGGAGAAAGTGCTTGTAACCAGCACTTTCTCCTCTTCCCACAATGTTTTCAACCCAATTAAGGAAATATTTTGTCATTTTAGCTACCTTTAATTTCTTGTCTGCAAATGCTTCCAATTTGAACTAGTTTACAAGTTGGGTGTTTTTTGTAAAGAGTAAGGATTCAGTGGGTCACACAATAGATGTTTTTTATTCTCAAGAATAAGTGTATTGTTTATAAAGTCTCATACACTCAGTTAGCTAGAATGATTGACTGAAACATTCCATGGTGGTAAATTTAGGTTAAATTGTGCCGGAAGCTTAGTTATTCAAAGAAATACCCAGTGGGTCTGTATTCAGAGCTGCAGATAGAGGGAGTGATTTTGATTTCAAAATTGAAAATATTAATTATACTCCACTAAACCCTATGTTATGGGTACTGATTAGAATCGTGTCATCGAGACGATTCTAATGAGGACCCACAACATAGGGTTTGGAAGAGAAATAATGGATTTAGAATACCATCACTCCCTCTTATCTGGAGCTCTGTGTATTCACCCACCATTCTTAAACCTTAAGCCTTGGTCACACCTTATGTAGTTGACTGTAGTAAGGAATGACCATAGATGGCCGAAGTTTGAATGTATTAATCGTAGTAAAACATAGTTACACATAAATAACAGTAGTTCAACGTAGTAATGAACGTAGTTTGAACTTAGGATTTGCCCATAGTAAGTGCATAATTTTTTAACATGTTCAAAAATTTGTTACGGTTAACTATGATGTTGTGACCCTACTGTGACTGTAGTTTGAACGTAGTTGACTAATTAACTGAAATTGACCCTACTTAACTGTAGCGTGTTTAATACATTCAACTATGGTCAACTATGGCAATTCCCCACTACGGTCAACTACTTAAGATGTGACAGCAGTTAAAATACAATGACTGCAGCTTACCCGTATTCAGCAGACACAACCATAACGTTAACACTAACTTATGCAGTTGACCTTAATTTACCGTAGTTGTGCGTAATTAAGACATAGTTTATATGTAGTTTAATGTAGTTAATCATAGTTAGATGCCCTAGTTAACCCTAGCCACTTTGCATTCAGTTGAATGTATTTACCGGTAACCATACTTGCACATAGTTCAACCTACTTAAAGACTTTCTATATTTCCTCTTATTACGAGTTTTGAACATACTTCAACATAGTTGACTGTAGTAACACTACAACAGACTACGTTTGAAATTAGCTATGGACAACTAGTGCATGACCGTAAATGTGACCATGGTTTAAGTCTAAGTTCTCTAAGTTAGGGACATCTTCAATCTGGAAATAAGACCCATCTAATTGCAATTTCAAGGTTGGTCTTTTCGAGAATATCTCAGCAAAGCGGACACTGTAGATCAAAGATCAGACTGCGCATTTGTATAATAGTTGTGAAAGGAGCTTCAATCCTTTACTACACAACCTAGAATTTTATCGACTTTGAAAAAGAATCCTTTGAAAACACTGTTTGAAAAGGAGAAAATGCTGGTAACCAGCATTTTCTTCTTTTTCCACAATGTTTTCTACCATTTAAAGATGCACCCTTACAGCGACAGAGTAAACAAACGCTCTTAAAACTTTACAGTGTGTAGAATCTGAGATAGCTGTGTAAATTCGATATAAGGTGTATGGGATAAAGAAACGCCATGATAAGTCTTCGATTTAAACCGGAAACTGTGTTTGTAATGTCTATGGCTAGCCGTAATAGAATGAAATGCATTTTCTATCCGTCGTAATCTGTGCAACCTTGCAACCGTCAGGGGCAACATTTGGCACGAAGGTGCAAGAATGATTATAATTTCATAAAATAAAGATAAAATTGGTTACAAAACTGGATGAACACGAGTAAAGATGCATCTTTAAGAACATGTACTGTCATTTGAAAAATAGTTGAATTATTGTCTGTAAATTCCTTCAATATGGGTGAGGCTAAAATTTTGCCATGTGGTAAGGGGTTAAGGATTAAGAACATTCTTAGTCTTATTCTCTTAATTTGGAAGTATGACAATTTTGATGTGCAAACCCAAATGGTTTAGCCAATCAGAAGTTGCTCTCTTAGTCTAGATTTAGACTTGGAATGAGATTAAGAATAGTTGGTGCATATGGCTCCTGTTCTATTTATATACTTGGACATGCATGTTCAGTCTTTGTGGTTCATCTATACATGATGCTTTGAAATAGAAGTTTCCCGATAAATCTGCATCAGTTATGCACTTTTAAAAATCTTGAATTCAAGATTTCACTTGGATTACGGAAGCGTCAACAGGAAATGACACCGTATAGGCTCTCCTTACATTTACACTTAGAATAGTGAAGGACTGAGGAATTTACTCCTTTATTACATAATCCCATTTTTAACCTTTTCCAAACAACAAATTTTAGACTCTTTCAAATTTGAAACATCTCCTGACAACAAATTCGACAATGGTGAAAATGAGCATTAGCTCTGTGATAAAGCAGAAAATATTGTGGGTAAAGGAGAAAATGCTGGTTACCGGCATTTTCTCCTTTTCAGCACAATGTTTTCAGAAGTTTCTTTTCCTTGGTAGTGAAAACCTGGGATTGTTTCGTTTGGTAACTGACTCTAAGGAGGAAGACTTTCAAGAATATTGTGGGGGGGAAAAAAGGAGAAAGTATTGGTAACTAGCATATCTCATTTCCTCAGTGTTTTCTACCCTTTCAAAGACATTTCCATCATTTAGTTAACCCTTCACCACACAATTTCGAGTTTTACCAACCCTGAGAAGTAGTCCTTTTGAATGCATTTTCTCCTTTTCCCAAAATGTTTACTAGACTATCTGATACAATTCCCATCATTTGTTCCATAAAAATGTAGTCATCTGCAACTGCATTCTAATTATACCCCCGCAAAACGATTGTTTTCGGGGGTATACTGGAATCAGCCTGTTCGTCCGTCCGTCAATCCGTCCGTGTGTCTGTCTGTCCGTGTGTCCGTCTGTGTACAAAAGGCTAGTAATTTTGTGTCGCGAACTTCTCCTACAGTTTTGCTGCTATTGTATTGAAAGTTTGTTGATACATTCATCATATACTGAAGTTTTGCAAGACGCACTTTTCAATCATCTACTCCCTATGATTCAAGGGTAATCTCCCCTTGAACTTAAAAAATTTTTTGTTAAATTGCCTGTTTCTGTCAAAGCGCAGGCGGGGGTATTAAGTCACATTCAGTGACAGCTCTAGTTCGACCTGTCTAAAATACTAGTGTTTGGGTAATAGTTAAACAGCACTTGATGTTGTCTACAAATGCTTTTAATATGGATGAGTGTTTAGGTAAACCCTTTACCAAACAACATTTTGGACTTGTCCAAATTGAAAGCATTTGCAGACGACATAAATGTTCATTAAAAAATTGATTCCCCCCCCAAAGGGTAGAAAACATTATGGGAAAAGAAGAAATGCTGGTTACCAGCATTTTCTCCTTTCCCCGCAATGTTTTCAAAAGCTTTTTCCCTGATGGTGGTAAAAGGTCCGCACTTTTTCAATGTTTTCTAAACTTTCAACAGCAAATCTCATCGTTTTTGCATTGAACAATTAATTTGTCATCTGAAAATGCTACAAGCTTTGGAGTATAAATTTTTTTGTCATTTTGTAAAAGAGTTAGAGGGAAGAAAACACTATGGGAAAAGGAGAAATGCTGGTTGTGATTATTTTCTTCTTTTTACACAATATTTTACATTAATAAAAGCATTTTGCAGACAATAAAAAAATTTATTTTGATTGTTAATAGTCTAAAATTTTGTCGCTCAAGGCAATATAACTATTAGACTGGTCCAAATTGAAAACACTAACAGACAACATATTGTAGTAAATATGGCAAAAATAATAGAAGTTGTCTGCGAGGGAAAGAAAAACATTATGGAAAAAGGAGAAAATGCTGGTTACCAGCATTTTCTCTTTTTTCCACAATGTTTTCAAAAGCTTTATTCTCCAGAGTCCAAAAGCCTGGACTGCTTACTCAAAGATTGGCCTGCCTTTCTGCTGCATTTTTCTAACAGGATGTACACTCCTATCGAGGAAGATGAATGTTGGTCTTTGTCATGGAAATACACAGTCATGTAGTTGTACACATAATGCAGTTATATACATCGTGAGTCATGCTGTCTGAAAATGGAGCTTAATGCATCTGCAGAAAGTATCACCCCAGGTCAGGCTGCACAGTCCGTGCAGGCTGACCTGAGCCGAAACTTTTTGCTATTGGTTTATTTTCTGCACGTCCAAGGACCAGTTTACCTTATGATTCTGTTGGTTGTGAGACAAAGTGGATTTTATTGATCAGTGATTATGTGATGACTTGCTTGGTATAATGCATCACAGAGATGCCTTAAGCTTCCTTTTGCCAGAGCATGGCTCAATGTTGTTCTTCCAGTGAGGCTTGAACCCAGGGCCTTCAGGTTACAAGTTCTACACCATACCACTGAGCCAATGAGTAGGTCATATATATAACTTTTAATCCTTTCAACACAAGAGTTTTAACAACCCTAATAAAAAAGCCTGTTGAAAACATTGTGGGAAAAGGAGAAAATGCTGGTAACCAGCATTTTCTCCTTTTCCCACAATGTTTTCTACTGCTCCCAAAACAAATTTCAGTTTTTGAGTCACATTTATTTTGTTACCCGCAGAAAAATGGTTTCAATTTGGACTTGTCTAAAATTTTGTCTTTTTGTATAGAATTAAGGTTTTACAAGAATGGAACACATCTTTGATTAAAAAAGGTAGGAAAAGAAGCAGGTGCTTGAAATTAGCAATTACTAGTCGCAACTTGCGTTCAACAGCTATCTACAGGAGGACACTTGAAAGTCGCATCTATACAGTAAAATGATATCTGATACCTATATCATTCACTAAAAATAGAAACATTACTCTCTTTAACAACTACTTTAGATAAAAACTGGTGCACCCTCTTTTCTTTTCAGGTTTGAAATACATGTAGCACTGCTAATAAGTATAAATTTGAAATTATGGGATGAGATTTGGTATCAGTTTTCTTGTGCGTTTTCTTTGTGATTATTTTGTGCTAGTGCAGATTTTATTTTACTTCTTAAGAGTTAATACCCAACACAATGTAAGACTGTTGCAGACGACAAATCAAAATTAACTCTGTACCAAAACTTTAGACTTGACCAAATTGAAAGCATGTGCAGACGACAAATTAAATGTAGCTCAAAGGATGATTTCTATCTTTGATAGAGTAGAAAACTGTGTGAAAGGAGAAAATGCTGGTGACCAGCATTTTCTCCTTTTCCCACAAAATTTTCAAAAGCCTTCTTGTTGGAGGTGTTTAAAACTTGGGATTGTACTGTATAGGGTTATTAAGTACTGTTTGATAGTCATTTTTATACGCCCGTTGAAGACGGGCCGTATTATGGGATCACCCATGGCGTACGGGCGGGTGGGCAGGCGTCCGTCCGGGCGGGCGGGCGGCGTCCAGTTCTTTGTCCGGAGCATAACTTTGTCATCTCCAGTCCGATTGACTTGAAACCTGGCAATTGTGTTTGTTGTGATAATACGGAGTGCAGTGCGAAAGAACCATAACTCTACCTCGTGCTATCTTTGAGTTATTTCCCTTTGATCGTCATTTTTACAGCATTTTCTGCTTGTCCGGAGCATAACTTTGTCATCTCCAGTCCGATTGACTTGAAACTTGGCATTTGTGTTCGTTGCAATAATACGGAGTGCAGTGCGAAAGAACCATAACTCTACCTCGTGCTATCTTTGAGTTATTTCCCTTTGATCATCATTTTTACAGCATTTTCTGCTTGTCCGAAGCATAACTTTGTCATCTCCAGTCCGATTGACTTGAAACTTGGCATTTGTGTTTGTTGCAATAATACGGAGTGCAGTGCAAAAGAACCATAACTCTACGTGGTGCTGTCTTTGAGTTATTTCCCTTTGATCGTCATTTTTACAGCATTTTCTGCTTGTCCGGAATATAACTTTGTCATTTTTAGTCTGAACATCTTCAAATTCAGTATGCATGATTGTTGAAAAATTACGGAGTGTAGTGCACAAGAACCATAACTCTTCCTAGCACGAATTTTGAGTTATTCCCCCTTAGATCTTCATTTTTATAGCATTTTTTGCTTGTCCGGAGCATAACTTTGTCATCTTAAGTAGGAATGACTTGAAATATTGTATGCTTATTTGCTGCAATAATTGGAAGTGCAGTGCGCAAGAATTGTAACTCTACCTCATGTTGTCTTTGAGTTATTTCCCTTTGATCATCATTTTTACAGCATTTAGTGCTTGTCCGGAATATAACTTGGTCATCTCAAGTCAGAACGACTTCAATTTTGGTATGCAAGAACAATAATTCTACCTAGCGCAGATTTTGAGTAATTCCACTTTGATCTTCATTTTTACAGTCCAGTTCTTTGTCCAGAGCTTAACTTTGTCATTTCAAGAACCATAACTCTTCCTAGCACGAATTTTGAGTTATTCCCCTTAGATCTTCATTTTTATAGCATTTCTTGCCTGTGCGGAGCATAACTTTTTCATCTTAAGTAGGAATGACTTGAAATATGGTATGCTTATTTGTTGCAATATTTGGAAGTGCAGTGTGCAAGAATTGTAACTACCTCGTGCTGTCTTTGAGTTATTTCCCTTTGATCATCATTTTTACATCATTAAGTGCTTCTCTAGAATATAACTTTGTCATCTCAAGTCAGAACGACTTCAGACTTGGTATGCATGTTTGTTGCAATATTACGGAGTACAGTGCGCAAGAACAGTAACTCTACCTACCTCGGATTTTCAGTAATTCAACTTTGATCGTCATTTTTACAGTATTTCTTGCTTGTCCGGAAGGGAACTTTGTCACCTCAAGTCAAATTGACTTGAGACTTGGTAAACATGTTTGTTGCAGTTATGAAAAGTGCAGTGCACTGGAGCCGTAACCTTATCTAATGCCCTTTTGGAATTATTCCCTATTCATTATTTTTTTTTACAGCTTTTCATGCTTCTCTACAATATAACTTTGTCTTTTCATGTTGGAATGACCTGAAACTTTATATGCATGTTTCCTTAACACTAGACATTCGTGCCTATTTCAATCACTTACATGATTTCTGCTGCACTACTATTTTCCTCTACCTGCCCTTTACGATTATTATTCCCCCTCGACAACTGGCGGTGGGACAGGCGTATCTTGCGACAATTTGCCGCTCTTGTTTCATACATGCTTACTATGTGCTCCTTATTCTCATTTTGTATTCTGTTTGGCTTAGAGGTAAAGTGTAGGACTTGTGATCTTGAGGCCTTGGTTAGAGCCTCACCAGATCCACTGGGTTTTTCTTGGGAGTGTCCTTGGGCGAGACAATTCAGAGCCCTAGCCTACCACTGTGGACATATCCAAATTGAAAATATTTTGAGAACAACAAGTTGAGCTTTGCTCATATGGTGGGGTTTGTTGTTCATAGAGTACGAAACAGAATGGAAAATGGACTATTTGCTAGTTACCAGCATTTCCTTCTTTTACCATAGTGTTTCTCAAAGCCTTCTGCTGAGCCCCAGTAGTGCAGCCAGTAGCATACAGGACTTGAGAATAGAGGCTTGCTTGTTTAAAGCTGCAAATTTCTTTCCTAAGATTGATGATAGGCATTCATTCCTCCTTCATTGCTGATCATTATTTGGATGATGATCATGTGGGAAAGCAGCCAGTAGCTTGGGAAAAATATTATGCTAAGTTCTGGTAACCCAAACTACAGAAAAGCATGGATAGATGCACTGGGCACTGGCGATATAACTGAAATAATGTTGAAACTGGCATTAAACACCATCTAATCAATCAATCAATTAGTTCAAAAGCCTTCATCCTCAGAGTCATTGTTTAGCCCATACAGTGCTGGAACTGATTTAAATTATTTTTGCTGGCAGTGTAGATCAAGATCAGACTGCACAAAATGTGCAGTTTGATCTTGGATCTACACTGTCTGCTAATTTGTTATATGTTCTGGCCATAACAACTATGAAAATTTGGTATTGCGGATTCTTTTCATAATTGAAGCAGTCCATTAATATTAATTCAGCACTGTGTTAACTCTTTACCAAACGACAAAAAATTAGACTGGTCCAAATTGAAAGGATTTGCAGACGACAAATTAAATGTAACTGAAATGATGATTTTTGTTTTGGATGGGAAGAAAACATTGGGGGAAAAGGAGAAAATGCTGGTTACCAGCATTTCCTCCTTTTCCCACAATGTTTTCAAAAGCCTTCTCCTACTGGGGCGTCAAAACTCAGGATTGTGTGGTAATGGGTTAAACTAGGCCATTTTGAAAGCATTAAATTTTGCTGACGACATTATCAAATGTGACTCAAATAATGGGATACCACTTTTAACCCTTTACCATACAATCCTTTGTTTTTATGATTAATTGATTGATTGGTGTTAATACCGTTTTCAACATTATTTCAGTTATATCGGCGACCATTGCACCTATCAATGCTTTCCTGAAGTTTCTTCTACCAGCACTCCTCACAATATTCTTTCCAAACTTTCCAAGCTGCTTTCCCACATTATCATCATTGAAACAACAGTTAGCTGTAAGAGAGGAATGAATCCTGTTGCAATGACTATCATCAATCCTCGCGAAGAAACTGGCCGAGCTAGGGATGGAACCTGCGACCCAGTGTTCCCATTTGTTTTAATGACCCTGATGAAGAAGGCTTTTTTAGAGCATTTAGGAAAAAGGAGAAAATGCAGGTAACCAGCATTTCCTCCTTTGCCCACAATGTTTTTAACCCTTTACTGCACCTTGCACCATATGCAAACACTGTTGTCTGGAAAAGGGTTAGAAGTTTAAACATTATGCGAAAAATAATAGATTTAGACAGTTTAACATAGATTTTAATCTTATCAGTGTCCGAAATTAAAAACTGCGATGTCACAATATAGTAGATTGATATACCTTAACCCTTTACCAAACAATCCCTGGTTTTTACGACCCAGAGGAAGAAGCCTTCTGAAAACATTGTGGAAAAAGGAGAAAATGCTGGTAACCAGCATTTTCTCCTTTTCCCACAATGTTTTCTACTCTTCTAAAGTCAAGTTTCAATTTTTGAGTCATGTTTATTTTGTTTGTAAATGATGGTCACCAGCATTTTCTTCTTTTCCAATGATATTTTCTGTCCTCCAAAAAAACAAATTTAATCCTTTACCACAAAAACCCGAGTTTTAACAACGCTAAGAAAGAAAGCTTTTGAAAACATTGTGGGAGAAGGAGAAATTGCTGGTAACCAGTATTTTCTTCTTTTCCTACAATGTTTTCTTTTCTCTTACAAATTCCATTACTTATGCCACATTTACTCTGTCCTTTGGAAATACTTCACATTTGGATCTGTCTAAAATTTTGTCGTGTGGTAAACAGTTAAATTTTTGAGTCGCATTTATTGAGTTGTCTGAAAATGCTTACAGTTTTGACAGGTCTAAAATTTTACAATGTTATCTTTGATGTCAGCTGCAAGTTTGTTTCAAGAGATAATGGGTCGACCCTTTACAAAACAAACCTGTATTTTAACCTCCCTGGGGGAAAAGGGCTTTTGAAAACATTGTTGGGAAATTGAGAAAATGCTGGTAACTAGCATTTTTTTCCTTTTCCCCCACAATGTTTTCTACCCTATTCAATGACAGATCCCATAATTAGAGCTCTATATTTTCAAAGCCAGCTTTATTTTGTCTGCTAATGCATTCAATTAAACCATTTACTACACAATCCCAAGTTTTAACGACCTGTAGAAAATAGCCTTTTGAAAAAATTTTGGGAAAAAGGAGAAAATGGTGGTAACCAGCATTTTCTCCTTTTCCTATAATGTTTTCTACCCTTACAAAGACAGATTCCATCATTTCATAATTTGAACCAAGTTTGAATTTGTCGGCTGCAAATCCTAAACATGGACATCCTTTGGTTAAGAGTTAACTCTTTATCAAACAACAAAATTTTTGACTTGTCCAAATTGAAAGCATTTGCAGACGACAAATTAGATGTGTCTTGAAAGATGAGATTTATCATGGAAGGGAAAAAAAAAACATTGTAGGAAAAGAAGAAAATGCTGGTTACCAGCATTTTCTTCTTTTCCCACATTGTTTTCAAAAGCCTTCTTACTTTAGGTAGTTAAAACTCAGGATGGTGGGGTAAAGGATTAATAGCGAGTCTAAAAATAGATCTATATGGTCTTGTAAAGCGTAATATAGTGTGACGTAATATAGTGTGACATGTGAAAGTGATAAGTCTTCAGATCTCAGTGGATATTATTGGTGTAACAGTGATGTAAAAGACATATGAGCAATACTCTGTGAAAAGGGGGCTTAATGCATCTGTGAAAAGTATCGACCCAGGTCAGACTGTCAATGAATTGGAATGAAAGTTGTGTCAGTACTGGTGTGAGAATTTAGCCAGGAAACACATGTGTAGGTGCACTGACTGCCGTGATATGACCTAAGCTGTTAAAATGGTGTTAAACTCCAATTCAATCAATCATGGAGATGCATTAAATCCCCTTTTGCCAGAGCATTGTTAAATTGATCGTTTAAAGGGTAAATTATATAATGACTTGTGAACTTAACAAGTGTTCAGATCTCTAGGAAGTGGTTGGTGTAACAATAGTGTAAAAGACATAAAACTTGGGTACATTTTTTTAGAGGATTTTTCGTTATGAACAACAATAGAGATATTTCCCTTACTGACCAAAGTGATAGAAACTCTAACATTCAGGCCTGGGGTATGTATCAGATCTCATAATTGACATTACAGTGTTCTACCAGGCTTGGGATTCTGGGAAATTGACCCATTGAACTTGGAAAAATGACCCACCAAAATATACACAGCATGGGCTTTGTCCCTTTCAAATTTACTTAAAGCCCTTTGTCCCTTTTAGATTTACTTAAAGCCAAAGTAGCTACCAAAAGTAAATAAAGCTGGTGTTAAAATGCATTTGAATTTATATGATACCTTTTAAAAAGTATGGAAATTATTGCGAAGATGACAATCTGTTATTGTACCGTAGGTCCAAGCGTTAGTCACCGGTGGAAAAATGAAATAAAAAACTAGGTTAACAGTTGCTAGGTAGCCCTATCTTTAATTTACTTTTTACCTGATTTTAACATTCATCTTTCTGCCAGTGACTGACACTTGGAGCGACCGTAAAATAACATATTGTCATCTTCACAATGATTTCCATACTTTTAAATGGTATGATTTAAACGACTGGTAACATGCATTTTACCACCCTATTGTTTACTCTAGGCTGCTCTAGTTGGACTTTAACATGTGAACAACTTTTTAACAATCTTTAACAATCTTTTTGAAGACCTTAAGGAAGGAACATTTTAAAAACATTGTTGGAAAAGAAAAAAATGCTGGTAACCAGTATTTTCTTCTATTCCCACAATGTTTTCTACCCTGACAATGACAATTCATAATCAACGGAACCACATTTGATTTGTTGATGGCAAATGCTTTCAGTTTAGACAAGTCTAAAATTTTGGAAATTCTGGAGAATAAGACGGAGAATGTTTTAAATAATGGTTGGTGAATACTGACTGATTCCTTGAATATCAGCTTTGGACAACAATATGCCCATCATATACAATTGATTTGATTGTTTAGAAATAATGTACAATGGAATTACAGATTGCCAGAGAAAAAAATGTGGTATAAATTTGATTGGTCAACTCAGAACTTGATGTCGTCGTCTGCGCATGTCATATTCTTGAACTATTCAACCTGTCTGCTATGGTGCATCACCCATCTCATATACAGGAGAAAAGTAGGGCTTATACTGAAGCTTATACCCAAGCCTGTAGGTGCTGTTTTAATAAATGGCCAGTGCATAGGTTACATGCTAGCTGATCAGAGCTGAATAAATTGCAGAAGGTAGCGTTTTATTGGGTAAACGTTTATCTTATTTTGAAATTCAAAGTAACGGTTGTCGTTTTGAAAAGTAGTCCTGTTCTGTACCCAGAATGCCCAAATCAGATAGATGTGTATTTGAAAAATGCCATCTAGCTGAAGATACTGAACTTGATGTTAGTTGTCTATTTTATGTACATATATAATCATCAAAATATTCCACATCATATGCTAGATTACATTTATCCGCTTATCTATAGCAATACAATACTGTTTGTTAACACATTAGGGACCCTCTGGTTAAAGACTTGGATTCGCAATCAGGAAATTTTCAGATTTGATTCCAGCTTGCAGTGCTGGTCAACCAGGCACTGTCCTTGGACAGGGCATCACAGAGCTGAAGCCTAGCACTGGAGAAATCTGGAATTAAGAAGAACATGGACAAGGGTGTTGTTGCTGTGATATGACTGAAATAATGGTAGAAGTGGCATAAATGCCATTCAAACAGTGGATTTGAAATTTTTAAAGAGACATCATTTTTATCCAGTTTTTTAACCAATTTCATCTTTATTTTATGAAACTATAATCATTCTTGTATCTTCATGCCAGGTTGCATAGATTTTGATGGATAGAAGATGCATTTCAGTTTCTGAAGGCTATCTAAGACATCACTTTGGGCGTTTCCAGTTTAAATCCAGACAAATCCCTTGAGTTTTTTTCAACCCATACACCTTATACATGTATATTGATTATTTATCTATGTTGACACAGCTGACTAGATTCTACACTCTATCAAGTTTAACAGCGTTTTTTCTCTCTGGCTGGAAAGATGTATCTTTAAATGCTGTTACATTTTCTATTTATAGATGATCCAAAGGATGACATTGTCAACGAGGAAGGGGGGTTTGGGTTGAATCTGCCTGGCCCACATATAAAAAGAACTAAATGTAGGAAGGAATGGCAGTTAAATCATAGAGTAAGTAACGTTAACCAAACGATTCAGACTTTTAATGACCCTGAGGAAAAAGGCTTTTGGAAACATTGTAAGAAAAGGAGGAAATGCTTGTAACTAGCATTTTCTCCTTTTCTCACAATATTACCTACCCTATCAGGGACAATTTCAACAATATTAGCCACATTGATTTGTCATCTGCAAAAGCTTTTGATTTCAATTTCTCTAAAATGTTGTCTTTCTTAACTCTTTACCACACGACAAAAAATTAGACTGGTCCAAATTGAAAGGATTTGCAGACGACAAATGTAACTGAAATGATGATTTTTGTTTTGGATGGGGAAGAAAACATTGTGGGAAAAGGAGAAAATGCTGGTTACCAGCATTTTCTCCTTTTCCCACAATGTTTTCAAAAGCCTTCTCCTACAGGGGCGTCAAAACTCGGGATTGTGTGGTAATGGGTTAATGACCCCGAGGAAAAAGGCTTTTTGGAAACATTGTGTGAAAAGGAGAAAATGTTGGTAACCTTTTAGAGACAAATTCCACAAGTTGTGCCACATTATACATGTATGTAATTTGTTGTCTGCAAAAGCTGTCAATTTCTACATGTCTCAAGATTTAGTCATTTGGTAAAGACTGAATAATGATTGAATTTGCGTTTATTTATCGTCGCCACCTGTTTCCCATATGGGCGACGCCCCCTGAAGGCTGTTAGTATTGTTACGGGGGATAGTGCAGATACAGGACGAAACCCATCCTAAGTTTCGCCTGGTTCTTTAACGTGCTCGGTGTATAGCACCATCACACGGGACCTCGGTTTAACGTCTTATCCAAAAGACTATTAGTAATTAGCTCCACTGGCCGAAGGCCAGAGAGCTATTGTCATGGCGTTGTGTCCGTCGTGCGTCCGTCCGTCCGTTCGTCCGTGCGTGCGTCCGTAAACTTTTTCTTTAAAAAACTTCTCCTCGGAAACTATTGACTGGATTTTTACCAAATTTCGCAGGAATGTTCCTTTGGTGGTCCTCTTTCAAATTCCTTCAAATAATTGTGTTCCATGAAGAATTCTGGTTGCCATGGCAACCAAAGTAAAAAACCTTTAAAAATCTTCTCCTCCCAAACCGCTATTTGGATAGCATTATTATTTTGCAGGAATGTTCCTTAGATACAGGTTTACAGAATTCTTTAAAAAAAAAAAGATCTGTCAAAAAACATGGCTTTTATGGGAGACTCATTTTCCTTTTATGGTATAAAGTAAAATCTTTGAAAAATTTCTTCTCTAAAACTATTCATTGGATTTCATTGTTGTTTTGCAGGTAAGTTCCTATGGTGGTTGTCTACCAAATTGTTTCTTCAGTGAGCTAAAATGCAGGATTGAATGATAATTGTTAAAAACTTCCTTTCGCCATTATAGAAATATCAGGCCTGTGGAGCGATACAGGTGCTCAAGCGCCTCTAGTTTTAGATGGCCAGCCGTGGGGATCGAACCTACACCCTCATGATCACGAGTCCTACGCTCTACCAACTGAGCTATACAGGCTGGTCTAAAGACTGAATAAGTTTAACAGTCCCCTTTTATTTTAATCTGGGGAAGAATTTTGAAAACAATGTGGCAAAAGGAGAAAGGCATTTAAGGATCTATGTTGCCACACTTTTTAGCTTGGCTGTTTTTTAAGAGAACATAGAGGTGTTACCATAGCCCTCTTGTGGTTGTCTTCATTATCTGCGTATTTTTCATGCAAAAAATTTGACATAAAGATACTTCTCTGCAGCAATAGAAAGATGCTGTGGTGGAAAAGAAAAGATCAGAATGATCTGAGATATGTATTATTTCCTTATACTTGAAAACTTTGTGCAGTTTGAGAAATATGGCAAATGTAAAGAGCTTATCCTTTTGCCATGATGTTTTTACATGTTTTTGTGAATTATTAGCTCCACTGGCCAAAGGCCAGCGAGCTATTGTCATGGCGTTGTGTCCGTCGTGCGTCCGTGCGTCCGTTCGTCCGTGCGTGCGTCCGTAAACTTTTTCTTTAAAAAACTTCTCCTCAGAAACTATTGACTGGATTTTTACCAAATTTCACAGGAATGTTCCTTTGGTGGTCCTCTTTCAAATTCCTTCAAATAATTGTGTTCCATGAAGAATTCTGGTTGCCATGGCAACCAAAGTAAAAAACCTTTAAAAATCTTCTCCTCCCAAACCGCTATTTGGATAGCATTATTATTTTGCAGGAATGTTCCTTAGATACAGGTTTACAGAATTCCTTAAAAAAAAAAGATCTGTCAAAAAACATGGCTTTTATGGGAGACTCATTTTCCTTTTATGGTATAAAGTAAAGTCTTTGAAAAATTTCTTCTCTAAAACTATTCATTGGATTTCATTGTTGTTTTGCAGGTAAGTTCCTATGGTGGTTGTCTACCAAATTGTTTCTTCAGTGAGCTAAAATGCAGGATTGAATGATAATTGTTAAAAACTTCCTTTTGCCATTATAGAAATATAAGGCCTGTGGAGCGATACAGGCGCTCAAGCGCCTCTAGTTAAGTTTTTGTCCACAAAATTGAATTTGAACAAGTAGCAGAAAGTTTATTTAAGCTGAAATGTATATCTGCATATTTCTGTCGTGATCATTCAAATGAAGATGAAACTTATTCACTTATGGCAGGAAGTAGCCGTGTGTTTGACGTAACCCTTTACTATTTGACAGATTTTTAAACCTGTCCAAATCGAAGGCATTTGGAGACAACAAATTAAATGTGTCTCAAATGATCGGTTTTGTCTTTAAAATGGTAAAAAGCATTGTGGAAAAAGGAGAAAATGCTGGTTATTAGCATTTTCTCCTTTTTTGCAAAATGTTTTTAAAGGCGTTTCAGCGAGTTATTTCTAGCGCAGAGAATTTCATGAAATTTGACACAGAAACACTTCAAAGTATGTTCTTTCAATATGCGAAGAGATAATCAGACGTTGCCTGATGAACCAAAAAGTTCTGAGCCCACAAAGAACATAACCCTTTTTTCAAATTACACAAAACCCAATTATTGCAGCATACGTCAGAATTTTGTGATTAAAATCTGTAATTTCAGTTGAATCATGTTCTCTGTATTTTAAATTCATAGTGAAACAATGGATCCTCTGACTTTAATGAGAAATTAACAGATATTTCAAATTAATGATACGCTATCTATGTTTCAGTAAAACCCTTAGCCCACAAAATTGCTTATTTTATGATGGAAAATCAGGACATTACTTGACACTCAAAAAAATCTAGCACAAAGATTTTTCTCATTTTTCTCAGAAATATACTTCATTATATCCTTTATCAAAAAATGCAAAAAAAAAAAAAGATAGATTGCCAGGCTACTTTTCCCAATGTTCGAACTCAATTACCTCCCTTGGAACAAAGAAAGTGACACAAGACACCCAAGATTTCAAATTACTTACTAAGATATATTATTTCTAGCACTAAAACATGTTTTTTTTCACAATAAAGATTGTACTCTGTCAACCCTTTCCTTGATATAGTCTCGATTTAACATTGGTATGGGACGGCTTTGGAAAACATTTTGGTAAAAGGAGCAATTGTTCATTACAAGCAATTGTTCCTTTCCCCACAACCTTTTCTGCACAAACAGTTCTTTTAATCTCATTTAAACCTTGTTTAATTTGTCGTCTGCAGCTTCTTTCAATTTTGAAGGTCCAATTTAATTCATTTAGGAAGAACAATACAAGTAGAACTGTCCAGAATTACTCAAAGGCATAGATTACTTACGAACCTTATAGCAAAATGAATCAAAGGGTCCTGATTTCTATCAATAGCCAGGAAAGAGGGTTAGAAAATGTTGAAAAGGAGAAAATACTTGTAATTTTCTCTTTTTACCACACTAAACTTACTATCCGGATAAGTAATGCCTGACAAATGTACATGTTTCGTTTTCGCTGTTTAGGAATGATTTACACTTTCATAAACTGATCTTTTAAAAAAAAAAAAATGTATCTACCACTACTTCCTTCACGTCTTGCAGCAAAAATCAGTAGTCCAATAATAGTACTACAATCAGACAAAGTTAGCTAGAAAACAGAGAAGCGAAGAGACATGCGCAAAAATGTTGCGCACTAACAACCCGATAAAATGTCGTTAAAAAGAATACTTTGTCAGGCTTGTTTAACTCTTTACCACATGAGAAAATTTTAGACTTGTCCAAATGGCCTGCAACACGCGAAAATAGGCATTCAGACATTTGTGTAAAGTGTCATCTTGGATCAGTCTTTGCAGTCCGCGCAGGCTAATCCGAAACGACACTTTCCGTTTTTATGTAATTTTCTGTTTTTCGCAAGTCTACTGAAGAACAAAATCTACTGTAGTCATAAAGTGTCATCTCGGATTAGCCTGCGCGGAGTGTGCAGGCTGATCCGAGACAACACTTTACGCAAATGTCCGAATGCCCCTTTTCGCGTGTTGCAAGCCAAATGCAAAGCATTTTCAGACGACAAACTAATGTGGCTCAAATGATGGATTTGTTTTTGATAGGGTAGAAAACTTCGTTGGAAAAGGAGAAAATGCTGGTTACCAGCATTTTCTCCTTTTCCAATGATGTTTTCAAAAGCCTGCTTTTTCAGGGTTGTTAAAAAGTGTTATTGTATGGTAAAGGGTTAAAACATGTGCTTGTCTGGTAAAGGATTAACCCTATACCAGACTATCCCACATTTTAACAACCCTGTGGAAAAAGCTCTTTGAAAACATTGTGGAAAAAGGAGAATTTTAATGCTGGTATGCAATATTTTCTCTTTTGCCAGCAATGTTTTTTACCCCTTTCAGATACAAACCAAATCATTTGAGCCATATTAATTATGTCCTTTGCTCTGATTTTGGACTGGTCTAAAATTCTGCAGTTCGATAAAGACTTAACTCTTTACCACACGATAGAGAGTTTTACTGACCCCAAAAAAAGAAGCCTTTTGCAAACATTGTGGGCAAAGGAGAAAATGCAGGTAACCAGCATTGTTTCCTTTTTTAGCGGATTTACTATATAGCAAATCCGCTTACTGTGATCGTTTTGGCTGGAACCAAATACATCATGCGTAACGACACATGCGCGCTCACTTTCAGTTTTGCATGGCTCGCATAGGGACGAACAACGCAGATCTACAAATGATATTCAGCTCTGACTTTGAACAAATCATACAAATTATGTTTGATTTCTTTATCAAAATTTCGTAAAAACTACAAAAATTGTCAGTTTGAAATACTCTAATTACTTAAACAAAGTTTTTTTTTTCATTAAATATTGCCATTAATGCATATGAACATTGTTTACACAGACTGCCGCCATTTTCATTCAAGAAATGTTCATTCACAACTTGTGTCGTCCGCTGTCGAAATAAATAAGGAGATTAAGCAATAATTTCTTAGTGAAATACATTTTTAAACTCTGTATTATATCAAATATCTTCAGATAGCTAGCTAGAATTTGGCCGTAAATGATTTAAAACCCTTTCGATAACGAATACGCAGAACCCATAAAGTCGATTCGGCACCTTGTTAGTTAGGTCCTACCGACCTTCGTATAGCACTATCGATGAATTTCTGAATTGTTTGAAACATTTCTATGAAACGTTTAAAAAAAAATAAGATCGTGTAGTCTATTAAAATATATATATATTTGACGTTTGATTTATGCAAGACTGCTTCCAAAATTTCTCTCCAGTTATTGATGGGACATAAAGAAATCCTGCATTTTACAAACGGCCCCAACCAAGTACGAAGTCGTGACGTGAATTTATACTGAGGATTTTCGAGGGGAAATCGTGTCCTCCGTGAACTGCACATCCACTAACTTAACCTAACATCCTGGACTTTAAGCCTCAGATACTCAATTATCTTCAAGGTGTAAAAGTTCATTCATAGTCCTTCTAATATGCTTGAATTTTATTTTGTTACCTTTCATGCAAAAGAATTAAGAATGCAGAATTTTCAGACAGATGTTTGATAAAGGGTCCACAGGAATACATCTTAGTCTAGATCTGTACGTCTTACTATTTGGACTTGTAGATTTTAAATTCTTTGATATATTTTTTATGCTTGGAGATTGAAGTATATGTACTTTATTTAATAAAGTACATATTTGTGATGAACTGCTGCTCAACCCATACTAGAGACGGTAACTGTGCTTCATGTAAACAGCAAGTAATTCAAACCCCAGAATGAAAGTATGGCTATAGTTTTTAAAGTTTTATGTAGAGGGACCAATTCCTTTAACCCTTAGGCTGCTAAGTGCTACCCAAGGACCTTTTGCAGACAGTGTAGATCAAGATTAGATTGCACCGAAGGCACAGTCTGATCTTTGATCTATTCTGCCCAGTAAGGAGGTATTTTTCCTCCAAAAATAACTTTGAAATAGAAATGAGCCATGCTCTGTGAAAAGGGGGCTTAATGCATCTGCGAAAAGTATCGACCCAGGCCAGCCTGCGCAGTCCGCGCAGGCTGACCTGGGCCGAAACTTTTTGCTATCGGTCAATTTACTGTATGTCCATGGACCAGTCTACCTCATGAATCAGTCGGTTGTTAAAACAAAATGGATTTTATGGATCTATGATCATGTGATGACATGCTTGATATAATGGATCACGGAGATGCATTAAGCCCCCCTATGCCAGAGTATGGCTCAAATATTTGGATTTGTGCTATCGACTTGAAAATTTCATTTTAGTTATATAAAGGTCAATTTTTACTTTGCAAAGCAACTTGTCACACTGAGTGTTATCTTGGTCAATTCTGGCTGCTTCAGCTGTACCCAGGGCAGGGATTTGCAGATATCAAAAAGCAAATAATATCTGGAATATGTTCTTCCAGGTGATGAGTGATGATTTTAATTCTATTCTTCAGAACATGAAAATGGATTCAATCAAAACTGCATTGGAAGTAATGAATAGCTGTTTTACCAGTGCTAATATTGAATTTCAAGTATCTTACCATGCTACATCATGTTTTTTATTTTTTGCACATGTCCCTGCAGTGGTTCAATTATGTAATATGACTCAAATTCACAAAGACATGACTCAAAACTTCAAAAAGAAATCTACATCTGTATTTTTTTTTTTGAAACTGTGAATGATAATCTAAGTTCAGACTGTGCAGAATATGAGGTCTAAGCTTGAACCTATACAGCCTATTTTTTTTTTATATTTGCACCAATATAGCGGTGAAATGACATAATCCTGTTCATTTATTTAGTGAGGTTCTGTGAGACTGTGGCTGATTGGTGAAGGTGTGGGTTGAGTTATCCTGGATTTTTTATCCTCACCTAGTTGGCAGAATCAGCCTAGCCCTAGTAAAACCCAAGCCGTACACAAATAAATGGGTTGTTGTCACTCTAAGACTCTAACAGTGTTGAAACCAAAGTAACCACCAGAAATCAGTCAAACATCAAATTATTCTTGAAGGTAGTTACAATAAATTTCATGTTTTGTGTCAGTGCATGAGTTAACCTTACTTTACTTTTGTGAAATCATCATTTCTTGACTTGTGTCTTTACTATGATACAAGGTGAATTTTCATTTATCTTCCAGAAGGAAGGTATATACTCACGAATTACACATGGCCTAAAGCTTAGAAAATACTAAACATGCCATTTAGTTTTCACCTTTCAGACTACGAGGGCTGTTCGATATGTAATACGTATTGTACCACAGCGTGCTAATGCTTTGCACGATTTCGTGGATGATGATATGCTTGAATAGCTCTATTCAATACCTTTCCAACGGTATTAACACGAGCCTTCAGCTCCACATAGTTTTAAACTTATAGTCATTTCAGTAGAGCTAGTCGTTGACCACTGTTGTAAAAATGGTTGGGAAACAGATTAAGAATATTAAAGAAATTAGAGCTTATATAAAAGTTCGCACAAAACTTGGTCATTCGGTAATGCAGATTTTTACTGAATTGGGAGAAGTTTATGGGTCCGATAAGGTATCTTATGAGACAGTTTGTAGGTGGAGAAAGAAATTTCTGACTGGCACAGAGTCCATCAAAGATGCAGCAAAATCTGGCCGACCTGTGACTGTAACAGGCAAGGCAAATGTCTCAAAAGTCAGGGAAATAATTGAAAGTGATGGCAGATACACGATTTGTGATACTGCCAACGCTGTTGGCATATCGCTATCGCGGGTGCATTTCATTTTGAAGCGTATTTTGAAAGTATGAAATATTTCAGCCAGATGGATACCGCATATATTGACAGATGACCAAAAACGGGTACGAGTACAAACCGCTAAGCAATTGCTCAAAATGTTTCCCAAAGTCAATCAAAGACAATTTGCAAACATTGTTACTGGTGACGAAACATGGGTTCACTATTTCAAACCAGTAAGAAAAATTGGAAACAAAATATGGCTAACTAAACACTGTACAGGGTTCCCTATGGCTACTTTTTTTCTTACGCAATCACTTTCGCCAAATGAGAAAAGTTTGCGCCAGATTTAAATAATTGGAGCCAGTTGGTGCCAATTTTAAAATGAAAGTACAATAGGTCGGTCATAATCAAGAATTGGTCAATAAATTATCATTGCATGGTTGAGTTATGAGCAATAATATAAACAAGAAAACATTTGTTTTTAGCTCCACTGGCCGAAGGCCAGCGGGCTTATGTCATGGCCTGTTGTCCGTCGTGCGTGCGTCCGTCCGTCCGTGCGTTAACTTTTTTTTAAAACGTCTTCTTCTCTGAAACTACCCATCCAATTTTGATGAAACTTCTCAGAAATGATCCTGCCATGGTCCTCTTCAGAATTTCTTGAAAGAATTTAATTCCTTCAAAAACTCTGGTTGCCATGGCAACAAAACTGAAAAATTTTGAAAATCTTTGAAAATCTTCTTGTCTGAAACCGTAAGGCCAAGGGCTACAAAATTTGGCATGTAGCTTTATCTAGTGGACCTCTACCAAGTTTCTTCAATTTATAGCCCTGGGGTCAATATTGGCCCCGCCCCGGGGGTTACAAGTTATACATGGGCTTATTTAGGGAGAACTTTAAAATTCCTCTTCTACCTAGCCATAGGGCCTAGAGCTACCAAATTTGGCATGTAGCTTTATCTAGTGGACCTCTGCCAAGATTGTTCAAATTATAGCCCTGGGGTCAAATTAGGCCCTGCCCGGGGGTAACAAGTTTTACATGGGCTTATATAACAAGTTTTACATGGGCTTATATAGGGAGAACTTTAAAATTCTTCTTTGACCTAGCCATGGGGCCTAGGGCGACCAAATTTGGCATGTAGCTTTATCTAGTGGACCTGTACCAAGGGTGTCCAAATTATAGCCGAGGGTCAAATTTGACTTCGCTCCGGGGGGTAACATGTTTTACATGGGCGGGCTTATATAGGAAAATCTTTCGCATCTAGCTATAAGGGCTAGGGCTATCAAATTTTGCATTTAGCTTTATCTAGGGGGTCTCTATCAAGGGTGCCCAAATTATAGCCCAGGGGGTCAAATGTAGCCCCACCCCAGGGGGTCACAAGTTCTACATGGTCTTATATAAGGAAACTTTAATAATCTACTTGTACATAGCCATATTTAGGCCTAGGGCTACCAAATTTTGCATGTAACTTTATATAATGGGCCTCTACCAAGAGGGCCCAAATTTTAACTTTGGGGGTCAAGTTTGACTCCACACCAGGGGTCACAAGTTTTACCGGTACATTGGCTTTTATAGTGAAAACTTGATAAACCTGTGTCATGGATCACATATTTTACAAGGCCTTTTATTCAGCAAACTTGTTTTACATGACTTTTTATTGGGCAAGATTAAAAAATCTTTTTGTTTATAACCACACATTCTAGTTTCATATTGTAGGTCTGGGGTCAAAATTGCCTTCATTCCAGGGATCGCAAGTTTAACATGGGCTTCAAAATATTGTCACTTCAATTTAAACATTAATCAAGGGAAATAACTCTTTTTATGAAAGATAAAGTTCGTTACTATTTACCTCCCTTGATTATCAAGCTGCAGTGATACATGATTGGTGCTAGACAAGTTTTTTAGCTCCACTGGCCGAAGGCCAGCAGGCTTATGTTATGGCCTGTTGTCCGTTGTGCGTCCATCCGTATGTTAACTTTTTAGCTCAATTGAGCACAACGTGCTCAAGGGGAGCTTTTAGGATCACCTGGTGTCCGTCGTGCGTTGTGTGTCGTCAACAATTCTTTAAACATCAACTCCTCCTAAACCACTGGGCGGATTTGGACCAAACTTGGCTGGAATGTTCCTTGGAAGGTCCTCTTTAAAAACTGTTCACAGAATTTGATTCCATCAAAAACTCTGGTTGCCATTGCAACCAAATGGAATTTTTTAGGGAATTCTTCAAAATTCTTCTCCTCTGAAACCAGGGGTCAGATTTTGAAATAATTTCACAGATATGCTCCTTGGGTGACCCTTTTTAAAAATTGTTCGTAAAATTTTGATCCGTCAAAAAATGTGGCTCTGGTGAATGGGGGCTTCTTGCACCATATAGAAATGAAGGAATTCTTCAAAATTCTTCTTCTCTGAAACCGCTGGTCAGATTTCGAAATAATTTCACAGGATTGTTCCTTGGGTGACCCTTTTCAAAAACTGTTCGTAAAATTTTGATCCGTCAAAAAACGTGGCTCTGGTGAATGGGGGCTTCTTGCACTATACAGAAATGAAGGAATTCTTTAAAAATCTTCTCCTCTGAAACAGCAGGTCAGATTTTGAAATAATTTCACAGGATTGTTGCTTGGGTGACCTTTTTCAAAAATTGTTCGTAAAATTTTGATCCGTCAAAAAATGTGGCTCTGGTGAATGGGGGCTACTTGCACTATATGGAAATTTAGAAATTCTTAAAAATTCTTCTTCTCTGAAACGACTGGTCAGAATTTGAAATATTTTCACAGAGATGTTCCTTGAATGACCCTTTCCAAAAATTGTTTGTGAAATTTTGATCTGTCAAGAAACACAGCTCTGGTGAATGGGGGCTACTAGCACTATAGGGAAATGAAGAAATTCTTAAAAATTCTTCTTCTCTGAAACTGCTGATCAGATTTTGAAATAATTTCACAGAAATGTTTCTTGGATGACCCTTTTTAAAATGTTTGTGAACATAACTTAAGAAATCTCCGTGTACTGAGTCATTAGGCCTGGGGCTACCAAATTTTGTGTGTGGCTTTATTTGGTGGTCCTCTACCAAGAGTACCCAAATTATAGCACTA
Source organism: Hippopus hippopus (assembly GCA_946811185.2). Lineage (NCBI taxonomy): Eukaryota > Metazoa > Mollusca > Bivalvia > Cardiida > Cardiidae > Hippopus > Hippopus hippopus. Next base: position 4,943,788 of record OX328109.1, read on the forward strand.
TGGTCGAATTTGACCCCACCCCAGGGGTCAGATGTTAGACTACCAAATTTTTTGTGTGGCTTTACTTGGTGGTCCTCTACCAAGAGTACCCAAATTATAGCACTAAGGTCAAATTTGACCCCACCCCAGGGGTCAGAAATTTTACATGGGCTTATGTAGTGAAATCTATTGAAACCACTCTTCCAATTTTGACCAAACTTTACAGATATCATCTTGCTATGATGTTCTTCAGAATGTCTTCAAAGAATTAACATCTGTTAAAAGCTATTGTTGCTATGGTTACAAAACTGAAAAGTATTGAAAAACGTCTAAAAATCTTTTCCAGAAGCATAATTTGGAATTCACTATAAATTGGCATATGCATGGTACTAAGCTTTACATATTTCAGATTCTTTGCTAAAAATTTGATCTGGCAATGGACGTGGCTGCTGTGGGCTTGGCTTTATTAAAGATTATAACTGGTTATATGATTTAAGTTTACATACTGATAAAAGGAAATAACTCTTGTTCTGTCCATGCAAATATAAATGCACTCAAAACATTGCTGTTCCAGTACATTATAATTTATAGTCTGAAGTAAATTGTGAATATCTCCACATCGAAAAGAGTGTTATTGAAAACAAATCATCCTTTGGTTAGTTCTTTTCAGAGTTTATTATTGCATCTTGTATTGCCATGATGTCATGATGATGTCTTGAATATTTCATCTAATGGCCAACCTGCAATTTTGAAAATCAATACAGGATGGGGGCCATTATCAGCCCACATACAAGTATTCTTTTATGTTAATCTGGTGGTCAAAGGTCGAGAGCTCTATGATGGGAAAATGTGTAAATGTTGTTACTCGTTAATGTTGTATAACCTTTGTGTATCCTTTTTTTGATAGAATGTATTGAAAATGAGACATAACCACATTTTTTTTTATCTAGAAGAATGTACTGCTCAAGTCTATGATGATACATTAAACTGACCAACTTAGGATGGATGGTTGTCTGGCACAATCTGGTGATGACAGCCTGACCAAGGCTATGATGCAAACCTTGAACTGAAGCTGCCAAAACAAGAAAACTTACCATATTCATATGTTAACTCTATACCAAACAATTAACTTTTGGACTGAACTGAATTGAAAGCATTTGCAGACAACAAATTCCATGTACCTGAAATGAAGCTTTGTCTTTGATAGGGTAGAAAACATTAGGAGAAAATGCAAGTTACCAGCATTTTCTCCATTTCCCACAACGTTTTCAAAAGCTTTCTCTTTCTGAGTCGTTAAAAGTCAGGATTGTGTGGTAAAGGGTTAATCTATTTATTATTACGTACCCATAGAGTAGCCCTACACCATTATTGCTTTACCAATATAGAACATATTTATATTTATTATTTCTGTAAGTGTATAAAGGGCCATCTCAAATATGTTAATCTGTACCGGGTGAGTGCCATTGGTGAATGATTCTTTGTGTCGAACATTAAATAAAAGAAAAGTATAAAATATTGCAAACTTTTTTGTGAGATTTCATTTGAAATGTTTGGAATTGATTTCCACAGATAGAGGAGTATTTCATTGTCAATTACATGACAGATAAAATATGGGATAATAAGATAGTTACACTTCACCAATGCTGGAGAAGGGCCTCTTCTTGGGAGACATCAGCCTAGATGATCACCACTGTGCAATAGCCAGTGGAGCGATACAGGGCCATCATGGCCCTCTTGTTATCAGATTTAATTACTTGTATCTATATTTATTGTGTGAATATATTCGAAAAATTGGTTTTGTTACAACGAAAAATCATTACGTATTAAGTTTAAGTAGATCTGTCATTAATGTTTGTAAAACCACTGTGACAAAAGCAGAACTAGGTCATTGATAACCATTTCTCCTATTGTAACAAAGTTTTAAAGAGAGACCTTTATGAAACAGATAGAAGTTTAAATGGTACAAACCAAACAACAAAGTCAATATGTGAAAAATTATTACAAAAGTAGAAATTGCTCATTTAGAGAAATTTCTAAATCTTTGAAATAAATTTTCATGAGGGGACAATTTATATTTGAAACACACAGAAGTTAAAATGTTAAAAACCAAACAAATTTTCCGAAAGGAGGGAGATTAATGCAGGAAAAACGACATAGAAAATTTCGAGGACGATGATAACATAACCGTCCGGGTTTTAGTCAAAGCCGACGCGGTCAGCATTTCGGAAACCCGCTGTATATTAATATAGAATCTATCGATTTTACCTGCGATTATGATTCATTTTGACATTTGGTAACATTCACGATTTATATGGGACACTGGTCTTCGATATTTTCACTTTCTTACAGTTTTCCCAAATTAACTGACAAGTTTTATATATGGACGGAAGTGTTATGTTATCGGAAGTGTATGTATATTCGAATAGTCAGGTGTACAGCATCGTGCCAAAAATGAGTGAACTTTTGTAATGGCGGCGAAACGGGTTTAGAATATCAGTAGAAATAAAGCGTCGCTATGCGGGTACGAATGTATTAGGGGACGCGCGCGTGCGATTAGGGGAAGGAACTCCTGTATTCTTTTTTTCGAACCGGAAATGACCTTATTCTGTCGTCTGTTGATATTGGATTGTCAGAATTCCGAAAGATGGGAAAGCACGGAAAACAACTGTCAGAGGACGAAAAAACCCTCATCATATCGATGGTAGAAGAAGGTCATCGGTTGGTGGACGTCTGTAAAGTGTTGGGGAGGAGTAAGTCTACAGTTTCAATGGTTTTAAAGCGATTTCGGAGCCGTGGATCGACAGAAAATATGCCTCGAAGCGGTCGGCCGAAAATCGTAGATGACCGGGGACTTAGGAAACTTTCAAGGATTGTAAAATCAGATCGACGACAACCTCTCCGGGAAATTGCGGCATCTTTCAACTCGTCAACCTTTGAAAAGTGTTCTGTTAGAACAGTACAAAGAAATTTACATTCGTTAGGTTATAAAAGACGATCTTTAAGGAAGAGAGTGAATATCACAACTGTCAACAAACGAAGGCGCGTTTTCTGGTGTAGGACCAAATTAACTTGGACTGTGTAATCAAACTGGAAAAATGTGATTTTCAGTGATGAAATGATGATAAACTTAAAGCCTGATGGTCAACTTACAGTTTGGAGAAAAGCGAGTGAAAAATGGAGACCTGAGTGTTTAGGGTATGTGGCTGCTAATGTGAAAACCAATTTAAAGGTTATGGTCTGGGGCTGTATTTGTTATTCAGGAACTGGCATGCTTGCTTTCATAGATGGAAATATGAACAGTCAAAAGTACATTCAGACCCTTGAACAGTATTTATGGCCATCTATTGCTAAACATTTTGATGACAATTCCTGGGTCTTCCAGGAGGATAATGCACCTGCTCATAAAAGCCGTGAAGCTACAGCTTGGAAAGAAAGAAACAACATCCCTGTGTTTTTCTGGCCAGCACAGTCCCCAGATCTTAGTCCGATTGAAAATATTTGGTTATTATTAAAAAACAAAATAAAATCCAAACTTTATCTGATCCATAACATAAATGACTTGAAAACCCAACTATTGACCTCCTGGAATGAAATACCCGTTACTTATGTTCAAAGACTATATTCCACCCTACCCAGAAGAATTAGAGAAGTTTTAATCCAAAAAGGCAGCATGACAAAGTACTGACTACTGAAACTGAATTTAAATAGGTAAGTTTCATGTTGAAAGTTGTGTTATTTTAGTTTTGCAATATGGCGGCCGGTGCTGAAGGGCAAAAGTGTTACAGGTCGGTATTACCGAGATGTTATACTAAAAAAAAGTCAAGAAGTATTATCTTAAACGACGCCCTGTGTCAGGATTTAGGCATGTTCGTCAACTTCATGATACTGCTCCATCACATACATCTGAGCTTGTGAAGCAATTTTTGAAGTCGGAGAAGGTTACCGTCTTGCCACACCCACCATACTCTCCAGATCTAGCCCCATGCGACTTTTTCCTTTTTCCAAAACTTAAAACGTTCTTATCTGGTCGTCGTTACAAGTCCCGACAAGCCCTTGGCTCAGCCATCAGTCAGTGCCTCAGAGGTCTACCTAAATCAGCGTACCATGACACATTTCAGAAATGGATTCAGAGATTGAAATTATGTATTTCAAACCGCTGAGAATACTTTGAAGGGATGTAATGTTCATTTCACTATTTGAGTCGAATGCTTTTGAGATATCGTACAATACACATTACATATCGAACAACCCTCATATTTCTTAACATTTTTTTAGGTCGGGAATAAAACCAAGAATTTTCTTTTTAAAAAAGAAGAAATCATTGTATCTGAACAATAAAATTGTTGTGTCTAGTTTGATTTTGTATTTCATTTTGAAATCAATAGTTTCAAGTTGTGTAGTAATAAGGAAGAACCCTTGAAGGGATTCCTAGGTGTTAGAGTCATGGAAAGGACAATGTGCTTTCAGTAAGAAATTACATAAAAAAAGCCATTGTTTCTATTTCCCTGAGAGGACTCCAGTGTTTTTTTTTAACTCTTTACCACACAACAAAATTTGAGATTTGTCCAAATGGAAAGCATGTGCTGATAACAGAATCAATGTGACTCAGAATATGAATTTTAATTTTGGAAGGTCTGGAGACATTGTGGGAGAAGGAAAAGTGCTGGTTACCAGCATTTTCTCATATTCCCAAATTCTTTTTAAAAGCCTTCTTCCTCAGGGTCATTCAAAGTCGGGATTGTTTTGTAAGGGTTTAAACTAAATCATACTAGTTTCAAAACAATACATGCATTATACTTCAGAATGAGGACAGTTTGTTTCCTTTGTAAGAAGAGTAGATTAAGATCAGACCACGTAACATAGTAAAATCCCACTCCTATAGGCACACTATTTTAGATTTGAATTGTTTGCAGTCTATATGATTATACCCATTATATGAAAGTTTTGAAAGTGTTGTATTTATAGTCTGACTAGGACTGTAAAATGCGGTTTTAAAAATCAAAACTTTGATATCTGAGTACAGAAGTTTCTATATTTCAAAAGTGTCTTGCATAATGATGATTAATAATGATTTTAGAAACACTTAAAATGCTATGGTAAAGGAAAATATAGTCATCATGTTTAGTGTATTTATTTAAGTTCACATGTTTACAAACCCTAGGGTGAGCTGTTGATATTTTCAATCTGACTTGAAACATAATCTCAGACAAAAACCACCATCACTAGTCCTTCTGAAAACCCAAGATGATTTTTAGTACAGCCAAATAAAGCTCAGCCAATTGGATAAGTTGTTTCAAAAGTTTTTCTGAACATCCTTCAAAATGGAATAATATAGCCACACTTACCTTAGTTAAAACACATTGTGTCCTTTATGGTGTTATAGAATGGGGACAAAATGACTTTGGTAAGACTGAAAAAAAAGACCTGTTTGCCTACCAATGTTTTCAAAAACTTAAGAGCTACATTTTGTGAGCCTGACAGAAATATCAGATAAAGGTTAACCTTGTGGGAGGCCAATGTTAGATCCACATTTGATTAATTGAATGGTATTTAATGTCGCTTTCAACATTATTTCAGTCATATAACTGCTACAACTAGCTTATTTATGTATGTCTGGGTTTCAGCAGTACTAGGCTAGGGCTCTGAAGTGTCTTGTCCAAGGACACTCCCACAGAAAAACATATGGCCATCAGGTAACAAGTCCTTAACTTTACTAGTAAGCCATGCAGGACCCCAGATCCACATTTAGAGGGGAGTTGATTTTCGTAAGATTGTTCAGATTAGTCTATGTCCACCGTCTATACATAAATTACTTCTTGTTTTTTAATCATAAATGGTAATTAAATGGATGCTATTGCATTATTCATTCCTTCCCCATACGACAAGGTTTAGAACAGGAGAAAATACTGTCTACCAGAATTTTGTCCTTGTCCCATGATGCTTTCAATCACCTATTTCCTTCAGGGTTATTAACCCTTGTCCTGCTGAATAACTCAAATGATACCTTCAAGTCGATAGTAAAATCCCAAAGGTTGCTATTTCAAGGTAATTTTGAGGACGATAAATATCTCCTTATCGGACAGTGTGGATCAAAGATCAGACTGCACGTTCTGTGCAGTCTGATCTTGATCTACACTGTCTGCAAAAGGTCAGTGAGTCACGTTTAGCAGTCTAAGGGTTAACATGAATGTTCAGTAAAGTGTTAAAATAAACCCCAATCAAAATTTTCTCCAGATCCAGTTGTCAGATGCCAAGGAAACCTGACATGGATCCATATGTTGTATACTGGTCTATCCCACAGATTGATATAAATGTATAGCTTGTGTTTGTATAAGGGTACACTTATCTGTCTTGCTAAAGAGCTAGCTTTTGTAGCAATGTTGTAAAGCGTTTGCCTACGCAGTTTGGACCTGAAGGTTCTAGGTTCGATCCCAGCCTCTGGGACTATTTAACAGAACTGTTACATATACATGTAATCAGTATTCAAAATACTCTACGGTTTGTCAAAACATGGCCTATATTTAACCCTTGAATTTTGTGTCGTACAAAGTTAAACTGGGAAAATTTTTGAGGATTTTTCTTTTTTTTTAGCCCTGTAACACAAAATAAATCCTATGTTTTATGAGTCCTGTGTAATAGGGCTTATGAAAACAGTGTTGGAAAACAAGACATCAGTGTTTCTTTTCTTTTTTTCTTCCAGAATTTTTTCTACCGTTTACAAATACAAACCACATAATCTGAGGACTCCATATCTATTGAATTGTTTGTTTATGCTCTAAACAGCAAGCTATTTAATTTTTTTTTTTTTGGCCACAAATCAAATTATTCCGTAAAAGGCCAATAAATACCACCAGGTATATATTTCTTTTCAATAAAGTGTATGGTTAAATTCAGTAAAATGACGCAATTTTGTTTGTTTGATAATGGAATTGTAGGCTACTTTAGCAATAGGTCACTCTGTTTATTTTTATTACACCAGATATGACGTCTTGATACTGATTTGAATATATAAATCCTTGTTGATGGTACATGTTATTGATTAACCCATTACCACACAATCCCTACTTTTGACGACCCTGAGAAAGAAGCCTGTAGAAAACATTGTGGGAAAAGGAGAAAATGCTGGTAACCAGCATTTTCTCCTTTTCCCACAATGTTTTCTACCTTTCACAAAACAAATTTCAAATTTTCAGTCACTTATTTTGTTGTCTGCAAATGCTTTCAATTTGGACAAGCCTAAAATATTGTCGTTTGGTAATGAGTTAAGTACCATTCCCTCAAAGCTTTCCAACACTGTGGATGAAATCTAATAATACCCAAAGAGGCTGAGTGGTGCATTAACCCTTTACCAGACGACAAATTTTAGCATTGTCCAAATTGAAAGCATTTGCAGACGACTATTTCAGTGTGTCTCAAATGGTGCAAATTTTCTTTGATAGGGTAGAAAACATTGTAGGAAAAGGAGAAATTGCTGTTTACCAGCATTTTCTTCTTTTCCCACAATGTTTTCAAAAAGGCTTTTTTTCCAGCAGCGTCAAAAGTCGGTATTGTGTGGTAAAGGGTTAAGGAAATATCAATTCAGATATTTTTTTCTAAATCTTATCTTTCTTCTTTACTTATGATTTTCCAGCTATAATTCAGTAAGTCATTTTTGAGTTTGTTGAGGGTATGAAAATCTGAATACATGTAGTTGGTTTTAATTTGGGGGAGTCAAAAATCTTGTCCTCTGGTAAGAAGTTCAAGAAGAAGGCACAAAAATTTCATATTGCATACATGTGTAAGTAGCAATATATTGTATTCTTTGATCAAAGTTGCTCATGATTGCTGAAACTGATGGACAACTGTAGACCTTAACAACATGTTTTTACAGAAATATCATTATATATCATCATCCTATTTTGTATAGTTTTTTAAGTCTTACGAATCAACAACTGAAGTATTCTATATATTTGTCAAATAACTTTCACTTATAAATCTATCTTGTTTTTTTTTTTTGTTTTCCAGTCCTATGCGTGTTTACAGTCCTAAATATAATACTAGCAGAAAAAAAACATCAAATTGTTGGATCAAATTAATACTCTAATAAGTAGTAAAATAACAGCTGCTGCGCAACACACTTGGTAGAACAACATTGACTCCCATTGCCCTTGCTTACTCTACTAATTACTTACAAATTATACATGTATTACATGTGATAAAAATAATAATTTTCGTTACATCAAATCATAGCTTAAAACTGTTCAACAAATCCGCTTAAAACTGTTCAACAAATCCGCTTTTCAGGACTTTCAGTCCTTTGATTCCACAATGTTTTTTATCTTGTCAGAGAACTTAGCTCATTTGTATTAATTTCAAATTTGTAATCTGCAGATTTGTGGGAAAAGGTTAATTTGGGATTATCTGGTAAGGGATTAATCACTTATTTTAGGAAGCAGCCATATATCTACAGGAAGGGGAGAACAATGACAAATTTTTCACCCACCCAAAGACCCACGAAGCCTTGCCCGCCTATGAACTTGCCCACAATCATTATTTCTATGCAATGGATTTAATGGCAGCATTACTGGTTCTCATTTTGGCAGCATGCGAGAGACCAGCCTTTGATAAGATACAACTTCCTGTTGGGGTAATGCTATATCAATATACATGTACTATTTTCATTATACATACTCATGCAAATTTGCAACCAGGGTCTGTATTCACCAACCATTCCTAAATTTGAAAGTAATGCAACTTCTGATTGGCTAAACCATTTGGTTTAGCCAATCAGAAGTTGCATTACTTTCAAATCTAGAAAATTTTTGAGAATAAGACATATGACATTGTTAAGAGTGGTTGGTAAATGCAGACCCAGATTATTCCAAGTGCAGTTCCAGAAAGGTTTTGCTTTAATTCTGTCAGTTAGTATGAAACTACTTTTAATACTTTGTGTGGTGTCCGTGGTTGTGAGGTAGAGCGTCAGCCTCGTAACCAAAAGGTCCTGAGTTCAATGCCCGGGAGTGGGTGTCAACTTCGGGATTTTTCATAGGCCCACACGTTTGGCGCAAGTACTGGCGTAGTTCCCAGGAAGCAGAATCGAGAGAGATTAGTATAACTTGTAAGAACTTGTTTCTCAATCGATGTAAAATAAATATGTTTAAACTAATGTTTTAAAAGCTTTCCTCATTTGTTTGATGAAAAATATGAGTTATTTTCAGTTTTGACACTTTGTATCTAACTTGCCAGCAGAAGAGTGAAATTTTGAACTCTGAATGGCAAGGGAATACTTCAGTCAGGCAAGATAGAATTTTTTGCCCAAAACAATTAATCATTTCACTTAACTTTACTTTCACACATTCTCTAGTAATTTTGTTTGTTGTTAATACTAAGTATGGAGTTTTGAATCACAAGGACATGATGGTTTTTTCAGGCACTTGTTTCCTTGGAAATGTTTGCTCTATTGGTATTTTACTAAAATTGATATAGAGCCGGGAATCAAACTTCGTGACCATTTTAGGTACATGGTTCCCTGGAAATCTTTGATCTGTTGTTTTACTTAATATATAAAGCTGGGAATCGGGATCTATTGTTAGGCATTTCAGGTACATGGGTCCCTGGACATCTGTGGACTGTTGGTACTAAGTATAGAGCTTGGAATCAGAATGAATTGTTGACTATTTCAGGTTCATGGTTCCCTGGAAATCTTTGGTCTGTTGGTACTAAGTATAGAGCTGGGAATCAGAATGAAATGGCTGGGTGTGAAAGTATACTTTCATCATATGAGAACCGTGATAAAGGTTAGTGTTATAGTGTGTTAACTCTACACTGGACAAAACCAGGCTTTAGCAACCCAGAGGAAAGGAGACTTTTGAAAACACTGTTATCTGGTCGAGTGTTTGCTGGGCCTGGCACCTCTGTCAGTAACATACAGGCCTTGAAACCAGGGGTTGCTGGTTTGAATCCATAGCATGCATAATTGCTTTCCAAGGGTGGATGATGGGTATAGCGACAGGATTCATTCTTGTCTCACCTTTGAGCATGGGCTTGATAATGATGTGAGGGAGCAGTTAGTAACTTTGATTAGAATTACTTGTGATTAGTGGTTTAAAAAAAACTCCAGGAAAGCATGGATAGGTGCATTGGCTTCCACATTGTAACTGAAATAGTGTTGAAAGTGCTAGACAACATATAAACAAATTCTATAAAAGGCTAGGGAAAGTTGTCTGTAAGACGACAGTTTAACTGTAGCTGAATGTATGAGATTTGGCAGGAAAAGGATGAAACACATTGTGGGAAAAGGAGAAAATGCTTGCATACCAGTGTTTTATTCGTTTCCCAAATTGTTTTCAAAAGCTTTCTTTCTCGGGGTGGTTAAAACTTGGGACTATATGGTAACGGGATGAATTACGGAATTCATGTGTGAAAGGGTAAAAAACATTGTGGGAAAAGGTGAAAATGCTGGTTACCAGCATTTTCTTCTATTCCCACAGTTTTTTCGAAAGTTGTCTGTATTAGGGTTATTAAAACTTGGGTTTGCGTCGTAAAGGTTAACCATTTACCACACAAACCCAAGTTTTAATGACCCTAGGGAAATAGGCTTTTGAAAACATTGTGGAAAAAGGAGAAAATGCTGGAAACCAGCATTTTCTCCTTTTCCCGCAATGTTTTCTTCTCCGTCAAAGACAATTTCTGTTAATTTAGCTGCTCTGAAGTTGTCATCTGCAGATTCTTTCAATTTGGACAAGTCTAAAGTTTTATTGTGTGGTATACAGCTAACTCTCCACCATACGACAAAATATTAGCCTTGTCCAAATTGAAAGCATTTAGAGATTACAAGAAACAAAATAACTCTCAAATGACAGAATTCATCAATAGAAAACAGTGGGAAAAGAAGAAAATGCTGGTTACCAGCATTTTCTCCTTTTCTGACAATGTTATCAAAAACGCTCTTCCATATGGTTGTTAAAAGTCAAGATTGTGTAATAAATGATTTATGATGACTTTGATTCCAGACTGGTGTTTTGTCTATAATGTTGGTGGAAGCAGTGGTGGTGCTGATAAGACAAACCAATCATTTTAGAGTTACGCGGGCTCTCCGCCCACTGTTTTTGTTGAACTCCCACTACAGTAGAGGAGTGAGAAGGTATGTAGATTTTGATTATGATTAGTATGTATTGTATGTAACACTTTTTCAGGGAGCAATATTTTTAGGGGTTGTTCGGGTACAAAGGAGAAATATTAATCAAAGGACAAAAGTGAGAAACAACTATTGAAAAGGAAAATGCATGTCCTTAAATTCATGAAATATTTTTCCTACAATGTTTTCCAAAGTCTTGTCCTTCAGGGTTGTAGAATTATGGGTTGGTTGGTTGGTTGTATTGGGGTTTAACACCACTTTATCAGCTAAGGTCATATCATGGTGGTCGGTGACGCACATGTGTTTCCTGGCTTTCTCACACCAGTACTAACACAACTTCCTTTCCAAAGCCACCGACTACTTTTCTCACATGCTTCAGCAGAGGTGAGAGGCAAAAATACGCCGGAAAGAAAGTTCGCCTCAACCAGGTATCGAACTCACAACCACCAGGTCATGAGTCCGACACGCTCACCACTGAGCCACCCAGGCAGGGCTGTAGAATTATGGGATTGTATGGTAAAGGTTTACCTTTTACCGCACAATGCCGGCTTTTAACGACCCTGGGAAAGAAGCCTTTTAAAAACATTGTGGGAAAAGGAGAAAATGCTGATAACCAGCATTTTCTCCTTTTCCCGCAATGTTTTCTACCCTATCAATGAAAAATTGCACCATTTTAGCCATATTGAAATTGTTGTCTGCAAATGCTTTCAATTTGGGCAAGGCTAAAATTTTGTCGTCTGGTAAAGGATTAAGACAGGCTTGATAGTATCTCTCAAAACATGGTACAGTATCGGTCAGTGATCAGACAGCGCATTCTGTGCAGTCTTACTTCCTTTGGTCGGTATCTGAATACAGGTTTAGCTGTTTATCAAAGGCAGTTAGAAAAAAAAACTTGCATAGAAACTACCGAGCCCCGGTAGCTCAGTCTGTAGCTTACAGGCTCAGTCAGTTTCTTTCTGAGGATTGATGATAGTCATTGCAACAGAATTCATTTCTCTCTCACCGCTGATTATTGTTTGGACAATAATTATGTGGGGAAGCAGCCGGTGGCTTGGAAAGAATATTGTGCAGAGTACTGGTAAAAGAAACTCCAAGAAAGCCTAGATAGGTGCACTGGTCACCCCAATATAACTGAAATAATGTTGAAAACAGTGTTAAACACCGTACAGTCAGTTGCATAGAACTGTATGTCAGATGTCATTGAAACTTGGCATAGACATTAACCCTTTACCAGACGACAAAATTTTGGACTTGTCAAAATTGAAAGCATTTGCAGACGACAAAATAGATTTGACTCAAAAATTGAAATTTGCTTATGGAAGGGTAGAAAACATTGTGGGAAAAGGAGAAAATGCTGGTTACCAGCATTTTCTCCTTTTTCCACAATGTTTTCAAAAGGCCTTTTCCTTAGGCTCGTTAAAAGTCGGGATTGTGTGGTATAGGGTTAAGTACCAGATGTACCACAGAGTTTGCAAGAATGATTGATATAGGGTTCGTCTTTCATCAAATCTTGAGTCGGTCAAACTATGGGCTACTTAATGTTCTATTGATTCAATGATCTTCTTATTTGTGACAGAATTGCCAGACAGATGTTACAGTCTCTACCACCCATTCTAGATATGTTGGGACTGCTTATTTTCATCATGATCATATTTTCTATTTTAGGTAAGTGATTTCTTCATATTTGTTACAAAATTATCTTACAACACCCCTCCTCCAAAAAGAAAAAGAATAGATCTAGTAATAATATTTGGTATATTTTCTGTCCATAGACACAAATCTGTGTCCTTTTCTCCTTCCATATTTTTCAACTAATTTCAGTAATTTGGCTGAAAATATTAATGGAATCCATTGTACTATAGGAGCTTCTGCAGCTAGAATTTTCCTTCTAAATGGTCAACTATTTAAGGGCTACTGAATCTTTATACCCCTGCAAAACGAATGTTTTCGGGGGTATACCGGAATCAGCCTGTCTGTCCGTCCGTCTGTGTGTCCGTCTGTGTACAAAATACTAGTAATTTTGTGTCGCCTCCTACAGTTTTGCTGCTATTTCATTGAAAGTTCGTTGATACATTGATCGTATACTGAAGTCGTGCAAGATGCAGTTTTCAATCATCTACTCCCTATGATTCCAGGATAATCTCCCCTTGAACTTAGAAAATTTTTGTTAAATTGCCTGTTTCTGTCAGAGCGCTGGTGGGGGTATTAAGTCACAGTCAATGACAGCTCTAGTTTATAATCTCCCCAAACTCTGAAAATGATATATCATTTTATTTCATGCTTTTTGTTAGTTTATCGAGAAATAATGATGGATTATGGTTTGATATTTTATGGTTACAACTAGTGAAAAATACCAATTTCACATTTTCTATCTCTTCAATTGAAGAAAAAACAGTAGGTAAACAGCACATGCCATTCAACCTGTGGGAAATATCACGTAATTCATGTGCATTTAGCCTACATTTCTTGTGCTTTACGTAATATTGTAATGCGTTGTTATGTAGGGGGAGGTACGCCATGGGCAGTTACCGAAAACAACTGTTCTGGATTTTGATGAAAGTCCCAACAAAAACAAAACCGTTCTGGATTTTGATGAAAGTCCCAAAAAAAAGGCCCAGCCAGGTAGCTCAGTGGTTAGCGTATCTGACTCATGACCTGGAGGTTACAGGTTTGATACTCGGTTGCGCCGAACTTTCTTTCTGGTGATTTTTTCGCCTCTCTCCTCTGATGCATGTGAAAAAAGTAGTCAGTGGCTTTGGAAAGAAAGTTGTGTCGGTACTGGTGTGAGAAAGCCAGGAAACACATGGCTGCATCACTGACCGCCATGATATGACCTTATCTGTTAAAATTGCATGAAACTCCAGTACAAACCAAACAAAAAAGGGGTTAGAAGTATGAAATAAATAGATTTTTTTTTTCACATTTCAAAAGCTTTCTTCTCCAAGGTTAATAAAACACTGGATAGTTTGGTAAAGGGTTGATCTGCAATATATTGAAAGCATAAGAACCTCTTTCTTATATTTTATATTTCAGGGTTTTATTTGTTTTCAAGAATTCCAGATTGTTATGTAAGTTTTACCTTGCATTTATTTAGATTTGATTTTTTGCTTGACTGTTTTTCAAAGGAAACATTATTAGTTTTACGGTCAGGTGGCAGCGGACTTCGAAACTTGTTCACGGCTGTGGAGAATAATGTTGCCCTGAGCCGAAGGCGAGGTGGCGACATTATTCTCCACAGCCGTGAACAAGTTTCCAAGTCCCCTGCCACCTGACCGTACAACGAATTTATTATACTGCAAAGTTTTACCATTCCAACGTGTGTTAAGCGAAATTTACCTGGTTTTTTGGTTTAAAAAATTGAGTATGCTGACGAAGTAGAATTACCCTTTTTAGTGCCCCAATTCAATGAAAACTGACGTCACTGGGAACTGATGTCACTGAAACCTTGGATATACGTGCTAAAACGTGCAGCTTGGCGCATAATCCTGATGTTAATCTTGATCAACGCCGCCAATTTGGATGTTGTGTTGAAAGTGTAGTCATGTCTACGGGGCTTCCGAAAGGGAAACTGCTTTTACGTGGGTTTTGCCAGTGGACATGATACATATGTTCGGGGCATATTATCCATTCAGATCACGAGAAATTTCTTTGCAGTATAATAATAAGGTTTTGTCTTGGCCCCAGTTGTCATACGCTGCGAAATTTCAGCATTTTCTTATATCTCTGTCCTTACTACAGATATATACTTCTTACTCAGGCGAGTTGTTAGCTTTCAAAAGGGGACCCTATACAACAAGGGCAGATAACCATCAAAGTATTTTTGAAACTGTTATGCCCCTTTTCGACACAGAATTTCCACTGATAATCAAGCAACTGCAGCCTGCATGGGTTGCTCTTGTTGAATCTGGTTTCAGTTGTAAGTATTCTAAAAATTGCTGGTTTAACCTTTTACCAAATGACTAAACTTTGGACTTGTCCAAAGGGAAAGCAGTTGCATATGACAAATTAACTCTTTACCAAATGACAAAATTCTAGACTGGTCCAAATTGAAAGCATTTGCAGACGACAAAATAAAAAGGACTGAAAATTTGAAATCTGTTTTGGGGAGGGTAGAAAACATTGTGGGAAAAGGAGAAATGCTGGTTACCAGCATTTTCTCCTTTTCCCAAAATGTTTTCAAAAGGCTTCTTTCTCAGGGTCGTTAAAAGTCAGGATTGTGTGGTAAAGGGTTAAATGTGCTTCAAATGGGCAAAATTGTCATGGAAAAGGTAGAAAACTTTGTAGGAAAAGGACCTTTTACTAGACCACCATGTTACTTTCAATTGTAGAAAATTTTGAAGAGTAAGACTAAGTTGTTTGTAAGAATGGTTGGTGAATACGGACCCTGGTCCCATAAACAGAGGGATTGTTTGGTGAAGGGTAAATAAATGTCTTAGCAATACATCTTGTATGTTATGTACTAAAATCAGTTTTTCTTTGTCTTATTTTCAGTACTTTACCACAATACAAGACAGTTTTATCAGTCTTTTTATACTGTTAACAACTGCAAAGTGAGTATAAACATTTCAAGTGGATAGCTTTTACACTTTACCACACCAAAAATATTTGAGACTTGTCAAAATTGAAAGCACTTGCAGACAACAAATTCAGTTAACTCAAAATATTAAACCTGTCTATCATAGGGAAGCAAACACTTTGGGAAAAGGAAAAAATGCTGGTTACCAGCATTTTCTTCTTTTCCCACAATGTTTTCAAAAGCCATCTTTCTCAGGGTAGCTAAAAGTGGTAAAGAGTTAAAGCTGCAGTCTTGCAACCAGGCAGAAGTATGCTTGTGTAATTTAATAGATTACAGAATTTAGTTATTTGTGTTTGATTAAATGAGTTACAGCTAATTATGGCCCCAGAAAAAGAGTTTCAGAGATATGGTATAGATATGGTATAGGAAACAAAAAACTGTGTTAGATCGGAATTGTAAACAGTATTGGAGAGTTGCTAAATTTTCTTGCAAATTTAAAAAAAAAAAATTGCATGAACTTTCTTTTTTCTTCTGACACCTACTTCATCCCATCTTTTCCCATGATGTAGTTTAACTTTATGTATCTTGTATCTTGTATGCATTTCATAACATTTTTTTTTTCAAAAAAGTTCACTTATTACTATTTACGTTATGATGTTGGACTTGTTGTTATTGAATAAATTTTGTAAGCCGAAACCTTGATGACAAAGAATTTTCTTTGAAACTTACATGTGTTGTTATAGATTTATATCCATCTATAGATACCCAAGTCTAAAATAGAATTCCACTTTTGATTTCAACATTGAAAATGGAGTCTTTTTCTTGCAGGATCATATCCTTTATTCCTTTTCATTTAAATGTTAAATGTTTATGCACATATTCTGAATTTATATATCTGTCCTCTATGCAGTATTTTAAAACCACCCAAAGCATGTTATTTAGTAACTCTTTAACACACAATCTCGAGTTTAAACGTCCCTGAGAAAGAAGCCTTTTGAAAACATTCTGTTCACCAGCATTTTCTCTTTTTCCCACATTTTTCTACCTTTCCTTAAAAAAAAAAGGGAAAAAAACATCAATTTTTTAGCTGCATCTATTCAGTCGTCTGCAATGTTTTCAGACTAATCTAAATTTTTTTCATTTTGTAAAGAGTTAATTCAGTTTTTAGAAAACACCCACAAAATGATGTTTAGTAATGGGTTTTGGTTGTTTTGACCAGTGTTTGCAAATTTCTTTCCAGTTATCCAGATGTTATGATGCCAGCATACAATCAGAATCAAATCTATGCCTTGTTTTTTATTGCATACTTGTCTATAGAGCTTTACTTTGTTATGAATTTGGTAAGTAGACAGTAAATATTGTAGTTTCTGTAAATTGCTGTATCAACTCTATATTCTGCTGCCTTTCTCCCTGATGACAAACTTTTAGGCTTGTCCATAGTAAAAGCTTGAAACAGTTTGCTGAAGATTATTTTGAAGATATCTTAATAAAACTGGTACATTTAACTTTTTATCAAACTACAAAATTTTAGTGTGGTCTAAGCATGTGCAGACGACAAATTAAAAGTGACTCAAAAGCTGAAATTTGCATTTGGAAGGGTAGAAAACATAATGGGAAAAGGAGAAAATGCTGGATACCAGCATTTTCTTCTTTTCCCATGATGTTTTCAAAAGTTTCCTTTGTCAAGGTCGTTAAAACTAGTGATTGTGGGGTAAAGGGTTAACATGAACTTATACATGAATTAACATAAAAACATTCTGGTTAAATAGAGAAAATGTTCATTGTGCAAGCAGAAATGTATTACAAGTGAGAAAATATAATACTTCCACACAGCTGATTGTTTATCATGTTATATATTTACCGGTACTATAAATTTGGAAGGATATTTTCATATTTTTATATCAGTCTGACTTGGTATTCCAAAATTAAGAACATAGAACATAGCAAAGAAATGATATCATGGTTAACTCAATACCAAACAACAAAATCTTAGACTGGTCCAGTTTGAAAGGGTCTGCAGACGATAAATTAGATGTGGCACGAATGATTGGAGTTGCTTCTTAAAGTCTAGAAAACACTGTTTGAGGAGAAAAAGCTTTATGATAACCTTTCACCAAACAATCCACTTTTTTGATGAAATTTAGGAAAAAGAATTATGAAAACATTGAGGAAAAAGGAGTAACCAGCATTTTCTACTTTTCCCACAATATTTTCAAACCTTTCAAAGGCAAATCCCATCATTTGAGCCACATTTGATGTGACTTCTGCAAATGTTCTTAATTTGGTCAAGTCTCAAATTTTGTCATTTGGTAAAGGGTTAATATTGTTCCTGACTTTAGCAAATGTATTCCTGCATGTATTAATATTAAATATTTGTTGAATCAAGAACTTCTTTTCTCTCTGTCTAGTTACTTGCAGTTGTATATGACACTTTCTCTGGATTTGAGAAAAAGAAATTGAAAAAGTTGTTTTTACACAAACGGGAGGGATGCAATCGGGCCTTCAGGTTGCTGGTCACAGAAAAAGTAAGTCTTTCTGAATTTTGTTACAGGAAGGTTGGATTCCATCAAGACTGAATTTATTGCCGTAGGTAATATTGCTCCCATTTTGATTAACATTTTGTTGTACCTCAGTTTGTCTGTAGACGTAATTTTGTGCCCACTTATTCTTCTATGGTTTTTAAACAAATTTCACTGCAATTTTTGATGAGGCCTTCTGATCAATGTAACTTTTGTGCATGCAATTTTCATTGTAATTGGATAACATACAGGAGTTACAGCACTTTGATTTTAACTCCACTGGCCGAAGGCCAGCAAGCTTATGTCATGCCCCTGTGTCCATCGTGTGTGCATGGGTGCATTAACTTTTATTTCAAACATCTTCTTCTCTGAAACTACCCATCCAATTTTGACAAAACTTCACAGAAATGAACCTGTCATGGTCCTCCTCAGAATTCCTTGAAGAATTTGATTCCTTCAAAAACTCTGGTTGGCATGGCAACAAAACTGAAAAATAATGGATCTCTACCAAGTTTCGTCAAATTATAGCCTAGGGGTCAAATTATACCACGATAACCAAATCTTTTTCAAATGTATACTGAAATCAGAAATCTTTGCCTGATCCAGGGACAATGCAATCGATGGAGAGGGAAATTTGATGTCCTGCAACTGTTTCAGTTTTATGGCATAGAGCAAATTTATTCAGGGGTATCTGAAATAAGCCTGTCTAACTGTCTATGTGTCTGTCCATCTCCCTTTGTGCACCAGTACATAGGTATGCTTGTTAAGCAAACTCCACCTACAGTTTTGCTGCCATTGCATTGAAACTTTGCAAAACTATTAACAAGGTACATATACTGTAGATAGGCAAAACACAGTTTGCAGTATCTTCCTTTAATGTTTGCTAAGCAATCACAAGTTTTAGTGACCCTTAAGAAAAAGGTCTTTAAAAACATTTTCGGCTTTAGAAGACAGATTTTAGTTCGAAGCCATGTTTGCTCTGTTGTCTGCAAGTAATTTCAATTTGATTGTGTTTAAAGTTTTGTCTTGTGGTAAAGACTGAGGCATTGAAACATTTTATCCCTTTGTCAAAGAGTTAAAATGGTGTTAACCCTTTACCACACGACAAAATTTTAGACCTGTCCAAATTGAAAGCATTTGTAGATGACAGTTTTAATGTGGCTCATATGAAATGATTTTTCTTTGATAGGGTAGAAAACATTGTGGGGAAAAGGAGAAAATGCTGGTAACCAGCATTTTCTCCTTTTCCCACAATGTTTTCAAAAGCCTTCTCTTTCAGGGGTGTTAAAAGTCGTCATTGTGTGGTAAAGGGTTAATCTTTTTACCAAATGGTCCTGAAGAATTTGACTTTATTTTCAGTTTTGCTCTTTTCGAAGGCCTTGGCATCTTCTTTGTCATCGTTGTGCGAAATCTTTGGCATTTTTAGAAACTTTGATATTTTATAATATCTCTTTAACTAGTGAAGATATTTACTTCAAACTTGAATAATTTCTTCACTATCTAAAGGGTAACCCATACAACAAGGGCAGGTAACCATCAAAATGTTTTTGACACAGTTATGCCCTTTCTTTGATTTAGAATTTTCACTGTAAAGCAACTACAGCTGAGCGTTGGCACCAGCATGCTGTGTTGTTGTTTTATTTCTTGTTGGTTTTGACTTTTTCATTTCAAAGTTTTACTTTCTATAAAAAGTTAGATTTGAGATTTATAGAAAAATTAGACACTTATTCTATGTATTTGATGTTACTTTTTGTAGGATAAACATCATATCAATGTCCGGTCATACAGAGGTCTAATGGCATACTTTCGACCCTATTTAAGTAAGTGATCCATTTATTCTCCACTATACAAGGGGAAAAAAAATTGACCTCTCTAGATTCAAAGAAGAAGCTGAAGCATGTGAGAAAAGTAGTCGGTGGCTTTGGAAAGAAAGTTGTGTTAGTACTGGTGTGAGAAAGCCAGGAAACACATGTGCGTCACCGACCACCATGATATGACCTTAGCTGTTAAAGTGGCGTTAAACCCCAATACAACCAACCAACCAACCAATCAAAGAAGAAGCAGCTGACAAAACAAATATAGATAGAATTATGAAATTTATCTATGAAAAGGTAGAAAACATTGCTGAAAAAGGAGGAAATACTGGTTACCAGCATTTTCTCCTTTCCCCACAAGGTTTTCAAAAGCCTTAATGGTCAGAGTTGTTTGTTCTCAGGATTGTTTTGTAAAGGGCTAGTATTACATTATGTATATTAAAAAGATATTTAGGATTCAAGATCAGACTGCTTAAACTTTGCTATTTGATTGTTGACTCACACTGTCCCTTGCCTTGAGATACAATCAAGCCTGTCTCAACCCTTTACCAAACAAGAATGCTTTTTCTCTTTGAAATTGAGAGGATCTGTAGATGAAAAATTCAAGATTGGCGCAAATATGGTAAGTTCTAAAATGGTATGAAATATGCAAAAATGACAGTATGCTGGTTAACAGCTTATTTCCTCTAATCCTACAATAATTTTGAAAGCCTTCTCCCATTGGCTTTCTCAACCCTTTACCAAATAATTCCAAGTTTTGACAACCCTGAACAAGATGGCTTTTGAAAATATTGTGGGAAAAGGAAAAAATGCTGGTAACCAGCATTTTCTCTGTTTCCCACAATGTTTTCTGCCCTATCAAAGCTAAATCTTAAAATCTGAGCCACCATAATTTGTCATCTGCAAATGCTTTCAATTTGGACGAGTTTAGTATGTGGTCTTTTGGTAAAGAGTTAAAGAATGCCGGTTACCAGCATTTTCTCCTTTTCTCACAGTGTTTTCAAAAGCCACCTGTCTTGGAGTTCATTGAAACTCAGCATTGTGTGGTACAGTGTTAAAATGTACTTAACACGGGTACATTTCAACATACTTGCCTTCTTTTTGAACTCAGTATAATTATGTTTGCTACTAGTTCAGTTTGATTACTTCATAGATTGATTGTATGCTGTTTAACACAGTTTACAGTTATATCGTGGTGACCAGAGTACCTTTTCATGCTTTCCTAGAGTTTCTCTTTACCAGTACTTCTCACAGTATTCTTCCCCAGCCACTGGCTACTGTCCCACTAAACCATCATTAAAACAATGACCAGGGTTGAGAGAGGAATGAATCCTCTCTCAGTTATTATCATCAATCATCAGAAAGAAATTGGCCGAGCTGGGGATCCAAACCAGCAACCCCCTGTTCTGAAGTCCTGTACGCTACTGACTGTACTACCGGGGCTCACTAAGCCACAGGTTGCTACTAAGGTAGGTTATCCGAATTGTTGATATTTTTCAGGTCGAAAGGAGGTTTATTTAAGCTTTAAAGCGCTCAACACCAAAAAGAATGGGAAACTAAGTTTGGAAGAATTTTACAACATATACAATATCTGTGATATAAGATGGAGAGTAAGTACAAACATTGAAGCATATCCTTAACCCTTGAAGCACCTTTGACAGCTATAGTTGCCTTTGAGGCCAATGTAGATCAAGATCAGACTGCATGAAATATGCAGTCTGATCTTTGATCTACACTGCTCACTTTGCTGAGATGTTCTGGTAAAGAGCGACCTTAAAGCTGCAGTTATATGTACATGGGTCTTATTTATGAATTGAAAACATTTGCAGAGTTCATTCGGTGCTCTTAGTGTTAACCTTTTATCCTCTTTCCAAACTATTCAGTGCCGGGCTGGGTAGCTAGGTGGTAAGCATATCGGACTTGTGACCTGGTGGTTGTGCATTTGATACTCGGTTGAGGCAAACTTTCTTTCTGCTGATTTTTTTGCCTCTCACCTCTAATGCATGTGAGAAAGTAGTCAGTGACTTGGAATGAAAGTTGTGTCAGTACTGGTGTGAGAAAGCCAAGAAACACATGCGTAGGTGCACTTACAGCTGTGATATGACCTAAGCTGTTAAATGGTGTTTATCTCTAATTCGATCAAAAACCAAACTACTCACATAGGCGTAGGTAGCCCAAAACAAAGTATACGGGTGGAGTATGTCCCAGGATGGTATGGAGGGCCTCCCCTGGTAAATTTTTCAATTGCAGAAGCTATTTGGTGGCCTCTGGTGACGTTTTTTGGCAAATGTGTCTTTCTTTTCGTTTTTTTTTTTTTTTATGTTGTTGTTGTTTGTTTTTTTTCTTATTTGCAAAGTGTACGCAGCTGCGTTTTTGCGTACAGGCTGCTACGCCCCTGACTCAGTGTTTTGATGACCTTAAGGTAGAGCCATTATGAAAACATTGTTGGAAAAGGAGAAAATGCTGGTAACCAGCATTTTCTCCTTTTTCCCACAATGTTTTCTACCCTTTTCAAGGCAAAGTCTTGCATATGATCTCTGCATAAGTTGTTGTCTGCAAATGCTGTTGATATTGGCAAATCCAAAATTTTGTCATATGGTAAAGAGATAAAGAGACATTAACTCTTCGCCAACTTCAAAAATGTAGACTCATCTAAAATGAAAGCATTTGCACGCAACAGTTTAAATGTGACTCAAATGATAAAATATGTCTTTGATAGGGTAGAAAGCAATGTGAAGGAAAAAGGAGAAAATGCTGGTTACCAACATTTTCTTCTTTTCCCCTAATGTTTTCAAAAGCCTTCTCGGGGTCATTCGAACTTAGGACTGTTTGGTAACAAGTTGGCTTCTTTACAAAAGAAGCCAGGAGAGGTCAGCATCAGTGTTTTAAAATAGTTTATTAGCTTTTAATTTCAATATATTTTGGTACATGTAAACAAACAAGTTAAAAAGCCGCTGCGTAGAAACCTCTTATGCTTTACATGACGGTCATTTGACCTTCTTCCCACGTTTTCAAGTCGCATGATCTTGTCCAGCAGTCTTCTTTCTCTTTTTTAACGAAATTCTTCTTATTTTTTTTTATAACCCAGCAAAACGAATGTTTTCGGGGGTATACTGGAATCAGCCTGTCCATCCGTGTGTCCGTCCGTCCGTGTGTCCATCTGTGTGTCCGTCTGTGTACAAAATACTAGTAATTTTGTGTCGCAAACTCCTGCTACAGTTTTCCTTCAATTGTAGTGAAACTTTGCACATATACTGATCATATATTGAAGATTTGCAAGACGCAATTTTCAAGTGTCAACTCTTCCTGGTTGAGGAATTATCTCCCCTTGAACTTGACACTCTTTTCTGTCAAAGCGCTGGCGGGGGTATTAAGTCACATTCAGTGACAGCTCTAGTTTTCTTCTGCTTAGATTTATTTGCTTAATGAAAAATTACAATTATTTTAGAGGTCATTTGCAACCATAGCAAATTAATATAACAAATCTTTTCTGAAATTCATCATATAAAAATAAACCTCGTTTTTTTTCTGTTTCAGTTTTTTGATTTCGCTTTATTTATATAACCATTACGAAACAGACTGTGTATCAGAACAATTTCGCAAGAAAAATGGATTTAGACAGCAAATTCTGTGGCAGTCTGCCTTTTAAACTCACCACTGTTGGAGAGGTCTGATGACCTGTCCAATGAGTTTTTTTAACTCTATAACAAACAACAAAATTTTAGACTGGTCCAAATCAAAAGCATTTGCAGACAACAATTAAATGTTGCACAAATTTTGGAAACTTTTCTTTGAAAGGGTAGAAAACATTGTGGGAAAAGGAGAAAATGCTGGTTGCCAGCATTTTTTCTTTTTCCCACAATGTTTTTGAAAGTCCTTTTCCTCATCCATTGGGTCATTAAAACTTGGGATTGTGAGGTACAGGGTATTAAAACTAGATTTTGACCTAACTTTTTTTTGTTGGGGGAAGAAAGTTGATATTTGTAGAGAGAAATCAATAGGACATGTTTGTTTACACTTAGTTGAGGAAAAAACAAAAATATAAATAGATATATACTTCAAGTTTTGTGTTTACTTTGTCACTCAATAGAGCCTATCCTATGACAGCAAATTTTTTTAGAAAAAAATAACAAAAACTTGTCACACAATAGCAGCTATCCCATGACAGGGATTTTTTAAAAAAAAAACACAAAACTTGTTGCTTCATCATGTTTGTTAGACTTGTATGTCTATCTAAATCTAAGTTTGAAAGCCACCTTTGCATGGCCTAGTGGTAAAGCATAGCAGTCTTGATGAGGAGGTCCCAGGTTCAAGCCTCACTGGTAGCACTGGGATTTTTGTGGTTGTGTCCAGGTAAAGAGCCCTTGCTTAGTACTGGTGAAAACAAGGACATACATGAATAAGGGAGCTGTCACAGTGATATGACTGAAATAACTTTCAAAGAAGCATAAAACACATGAATAAGAATTACAAAATTTTCTGAAAATAGTTGCAAAACAACATCTATTTTGATACCCCTTTGAAAAATGATCCCATGTTTTGATGAAACTGAGGTAATTGATCTGTATAATATTTTTTTGGAAAAGAAGGTTGATATTTTGTAGAGAAAAATCATAACATTTAGATGCGACTTTTTACTGTTAACTTTTTACCACACAGTCACAACATTTAACGACCCTAGGAAAGACGGATTTTGAAAACATCATGGGAAAGGAGAAAATGCTGGTCACCAGTATTTTCTCCTTTTTCCAAAATGTTTTCTACCTATACAGGGACGGATATCATTTGAAAAACATTTGAATTGTTTCCTGTTAAAGAGACATCTTTACAGCCAGAGAGTAAACAAACACTGTTAAAACTTGATGGTGTTATAATCTAGTCACCTGTGTAAACATAGATAAAAAATCAATATAAGGTGTATGGGGTAAAGAAACTGTAGGGATTTGTCTTCGATTTAAACCATGAACTGTGGTTTTTATGTCTATGGCTAGTCGCAGTAGAATGAAATGCATTTTCTATCTGCCGTAATCTGTTCAACCTTGCAACCATCAGGGGCAATATTTTGGCATGAAGATACAAAAGTGATTATAGTTTCATAAAATTGAAAAAAAAAAAAAACGGTTAAAAAACTGGATGAAAATGAGTGAAGATGTATGTTTAATTCCTTCGATATGGACAAGTCTAAAATTTTGCAATGTGGTAAGGGGTTACTGATGGTATAAATAAAAAGTGAAAAAAAAAAAAATAAAATACTGAAAGAACAATTTGCCTAGGCTGGGATTCAAACTAACAGCCTTCTAAACCATAACTCATCAACTCTACCAACTGAGCTGTTGAGCCAACTGTTAATCTTCTGTATTCAAAATACATGTATATTTTAGCCATGCTCTGTGAAAAGGGGGTTTACTGCATCTGCGAAAAGTATCGACCCAGGTCAGCCTGCGCAGTCCGCGCAGGCTGACCTGGGCCGAAACTTTTCGCTATTGGTCAATTTTCTGTATGCCCAAGGACCAGTCTATCTCATGATTAAGTTGGTTGTTAAAAAAGGTGGATATTATGGATCCGTAAGTTTGTGATGGCTTACTTGGTACCATGGATCACGGAGATGCATTAAGCCCCCTTTTGTAGAGCATGGCTCATATTTAAGCTATGCTCTGGCAAAAGAGGGTTTAATGCATCACTGTGACGCATCATTCTAAGCAAGTTGTCACAAAATTATGGGTCCATAATATCCATTTTGTGTAACAAACTGGAGGTAGACTGGTCCTTGGACTTGCAGAAAATTGACCAGTAGGAAAAAGTTTGACCCAGGTCAGTCTTTTCTACTTTCCCACAATGTTTTCTACCCTTTCAAAGGCAAACTGTCTCATTTGATCCCTTGATAAATTGTTTTCTGTAAAATTTTTCTCTTTCTACAAGTCTAAAATTTTGTGGTTTGGCAAAGTGAAAGGTTCTTTACAGACGCCATACAACTATAAAAGTACATGAATTTTTACTAGAGAAGTTGGCACAGTATAGCTTTTGTCATAAGAACCTATTACAAGAAAAAAGCAGGGAAGAATTGGGATATACTTATTCAAAGTTTCGACAACATTCTGAATGTCAATTTGTTAAGAATAGTATGGAAAATATTGTTGAAAAAGGAATGTTAAGAGCAGGTGATCATTTCCAATAATGTTTTCATGACTCACCTGCAACTGAAGCATGAAAATGTATGAGAAAATGATGATAAAGGAATTTGATGTTTTAGTTTTATCATATTTGAGTATCGAATATCATGAACAAAGTTCATATTTTTCCATTGTAGTTAAAAGGCTCTGAACATGAATTATGGTGCTCTTGGCTGGAAAAATTTCCCAAATTACAAAGTGTCTTCAGAGGTATGATGTTTTTATTCAATAGTAGTTGTATCATTTAGTCAGTGGCCAAAACATGTTTGTCACATGAAGTTATAGGTACAAAATATGTGGAACATGTGGGTATGTGAAATCTTCAGTCCATAATGAGCAACCATTCACAAAAACACTCTTTGTCTTTTTCTCAAGAATTTTCTAAATTTGAAAGTAACGCAACTACTGATTGGCTAAACCAAATGATTTAGTCAATTGAAAATTGTGTTTTCTAATTCTAGAATTAGACTTGGAATTAAATTAAGATTGGTTAGTGTATATGAATTCCTGGACATGTTGTCATCTTGGTCTGCAGTCATTTTCCCTTTGGCCACAGTGTATTCAAAAGCGGTTTGCTGCAAGAGCAATTTAGATGTCGGCATGAGATAATTCAGTAACAGCACAAGTTCTGAGTTTAAAATAAAATTGGAGTGAATTATTTTCTATTACAGGTTTTTGCTGGCTTTCAAACTGGCGATGGTTTGATTACTTTATATGTAAGTATATGGTATTTTATGAGTATTTCGTCTGTACCAGACAAAAAAATTTTGACCTGGACCAAATTGAAAGCATTTGAAGACCACAAATTAAATGTTGCTTAAATGATGATAGGGTAGAAAACATTGTGAGAAGAGGAGAAAATGCTGGTAACCAGCATTTTCCCCTTTTCCCCACAGTGTTTTCAAAAGCTTTCCTTTTCAGGGTCAGGATTATGTTGTTAAGGGGTTAACCATGTTCCAGGTTGCCTGTGGTTGAGATGGTTGATTCATTAACCAGATGTTCTAGGCTTAATCCTCACTACTAAAGCTGGATTTTTCATGGGAGTTTCCTTTGGCAAGACACGACAGAGCAATAGCCTAGTGATGTTGAAACCCTGCAAATACTCAAATAAGTAAACCTATTGACCATATTATGAGTGAAATAGTGTTGAAAGGAGCATAAAACATGATTGTATCAATCACCTGTGTCCCTAATTGTATGGTTGTTGGATTACTCTTCAGTCAGTAGTGTACAGGACTTGAGAACAGGGGGTCCTTGGTTCAATTACTGGTTCGGCCAATTTATTTCTGAGGATTGATGGAAGCACTGGGAAGAAAAACTCCAGAAAAACATGGATAGGTGCACTGGGTGTAGGGTATTAGTGAAATAATGTTGAAAATAGTGTTAAACGTGATACAAACAATAGACCAATTTACCCTTCATCAAACAGGCCGACATTGAAACGACTCAGAAGAAGAAGGCTTTGAAAAGAAAGCTGCCTGAAGAGGAGAAAATGCTGGTAACTGGTATTTTCTCCTTGTCACACAGTGTTTTCAACCCTTTGCTTTCAAATTAGACCAGTTGTGAAATTTTGTTATTCATTACAGTGTTTAAGATCACTCAGTATCAAAGCACTTCTTTGCAAAGGTAAGAAAACTTAGTGGAAAAAGGAGAAAATGCTGGTTACCAGCATTTTCTCCTTTTCCCCACTATTTTTTTAAAGGCCTTCAAACAGGGTGTTAAACATGGTACTGTGTGTTAAAGGGTTACAAAGAAAATGTATTTTCCTCTCTATTTTGTTTTTCAGATTTTGTGATAACCTGCAATTTTGTGATAATTCTAGTAGAGACAATACAACTCTCAGCCAATGGAAAAAGCCCTAGTGAATATGCGACTTCTATTTTCTTTGCAGCTGGTGAGTGAAGTTTGAAGGGTTTTGTTGGTTTGTCTTTTGCTGCAATATTTTTAAGACATTTTCATGTACTTTAGACTAATATATGTTGATTATCACTTTTCATTATAAGGCAGAAATATCACGTTTCATCATAAGGCAGAAATGGCACAGTATATCATTCCCCTGGTTGACTGTCTTGTCTGTCTCTCTGCAGTTTTGTGTCAGTTTGATATATGTTGAATGCCTTGTCTGATTTTAAAAGTATTTCACACACATGCGTGCACCTTGATGAGAAAACATGCAGAGTAGGGTTACAGATTCAAGGCTCCAAGGTCAAGGTCACAGCAGGGGTGGGGTTCAAAGGTCACATGCTGTTAAATTGTGTCTGTTTTATATCTCTTGAGCTCTTTGTCTGATCTTAAAGATATTTTACACTTATGTGCATTTGAGACAACAAGCTGCTCTGAGGAGGTTTCAGATGCCAGGTTCAAAGGTCACGGTTATAGCGGGGGATCATGGGTCACATGCTCTTGAAAGCTCCCTTCCATGTCTTTTGCTTTAGCTTTGTGGGGCTCTTGTTACATACGGATATTGCTGAAGATTTGTACTGCTAATGTGTTTCAGTAGGCAATGACTTCACCCATTACCATAAGGTACCGAATTTTAACAATCCTCTGGAAAAATGGATTTTAAAAACCAATGTGGGAAAAGGACAAAATGCTGGTTACCAGCATTTTCTCCTTTTCCCAGAATGTTTTCTACCCTTTCAAAAATAGATCCTATCATTTTAGCCATATTTAATTTGTTGTTGATTTTGGACAGGTGTTGAATTTTGGCATGTGGTAAAGAGATAATCCAGAGATAATTCTTAACTCTTTACTAAACAATCTTGTGTTTCAACTACCCTTAGGAGGGAAGCTTATGAAAACATTGCGGGAAAAGAAGAAAATGCTGGTAACCAGCATTTTCTCCTTTTCCCACAATATTTTCTACCCTTCTGTAGACAACTTCAATCATCTGAAACATCTTTTATTTGTCGTCTGCAAATACTTTGAATTTGGACCTGGCTGTAATTTTGTCTTTCGGCAAAGAGTTAAGAGAAATAACATTTTTCCTCTCATCATTTCACAGTATATTCAATAGAAGTCATAATTAAGATTCTTGGAAAAGGACCAAAAGAGTACTTGACAAATGGATGGGACTTGTAAGTACTTATGCAAACTTTAAGTGGATTTTTAACCTGGCTCTTAACAAAAAATCATCAAGGTATGGTCAAGGTATTGTCATAGCCCTGTTGTGGTCTTTGTAGTGGTCATGCAAAATCTGTGACATTTTCAGATTTAATGAATGATTGTATGGTATCTAACGCTGTTTGCAAGACTATTTCAGTACACAAAGGCCAGTGCACCTATCCATGCTTTCCCACATAACCATCGATGAAACAGTAATTAGCTGTGAGAGAGGAATTATCTTTGTCGCAATGACTATCATATGTTCTTGGAAAAAATTTTGTGAAGCTGGGGATTTGAACTAGTGACCCCATTTTCTCAAGTGCTGTATGCTTCCAACTGCACCACCAGGCTGCTTCTTTACATTTTCTGGCATCTCTATGAATACTGAAGATATAACTAACCTCAAACTCCGGCTAGTTGTTAACTTGCAAACCCATACCAGAAGCATAGGCTACCCTAAAAGTATTTTTGACATTGTTATACACCATTTCCAACCTAAAATTTTAGCTGAAAAAGCAACATTTACTGCATCCAAGCTTTGCCCTCTGCATGTGGTGCTATTGCTTTGCACGTCATAATTTGCAAAATAGAAAATAAATGACAAATATATATTTTTCCTTTTAATTTTTCCAGTAGATCATCTTTTAACCCGTAAACTGCTAAATAAATGAAACGAAAATTTCCACTCAATAGTAAAAACCCAAACATTGCCATTTCAAATTTGATTTCAGCAGGAAGAAAATATGTATGGGATAGTGTAGATCATAGATCAGACTGCATGTTTTGTGTACTCTTATCTTGATCTTAATCTACACTGTCTGCGACAGCGCCCCAAGTCACACTTAGCAGCTTTAGGGTTAATTGAGGACCTATTACACATGTACCTCTATTACCATGTTATCCCTGTAATGACAAAATTTCAGGTTCGCCAAAATTGAAAGCTTTGCAGACAAAAAAACATTAAGGTGACCCAAAAAATGAAATTTGTCATCGGAAGGTAAAAAAAAACTTTGTTTGAAAAGGGGAAATGCTGCTTATCAGCATTTTCTCCTTTTCCCATAAAGTTTTCAAAAGCCTTCCTCTAAAGGGTTGTTAAAAATTGGGATTGTTTATTAAAGAGTTTAGACATGGTTTTCCAATATCCTGTCTTTGTAATTATCATTTTGATTTTTTCAGGTTTGACTTTCTTGTCACTGTAACTAGCATATCTGGTATTGTGGCTGAAAGATTTCTCGATGAAAACTTTGTGTTCATAATTATTCTTAGACCTTTTAGACTTTTAAGGTAAGTGCTGGAAATGAGTTATAGAGTTTTTCATGAAATATTTTGTTCTTTCAAATATGCCTAATGTATATTGTTTGTAAAAGTTACACAATAAAATGTATACCCTTTGATAAGTTTAAGAATACAGTTTTATGACATGTACAGTATTTAAGGTAGCATTGAACAACAAATGCCACTTGAGCCTTTCAAAACATATAGTGATTTACATCAAATATTCAAAATGACGTCCATTTTGATGTTGTAGGGGACTCAGTCTCTTCAACTTATACATCATCATTCTAGGTATTTGGATTCTGGTGAGCAGTCTCTTAAGTACAGTTTTCACTGTTAGTTCGCTAATTTGTATAATCTTTTCCCAGTCTTGGTCCAGTTTATTTCGGTTGGTTTTGTAGAAAATATAGAGGTATCATGATAGCTGGGTTGCTGTAGACATTATCAGTAAAAAAAACTTTGTTATATTCTGATCGTAAATATAGATCATGTAATTTTTTTTGTATGACTTTGATAAAATGTGTTACAGATGAATGATATACACACTTTGTGTTTCAGAGTGTTCAAGATTAAGAAGAGATACAGGGATGTTCTAGGAACATTGTTTATATTAATGAACAGACTAACAGGGTATATCTTTGTTTTTGGACAGTAGTTTCTGGATTTGGAAATAAACAGATTTACTCTTTATCAGACAACAAAATTTAAGATTTGTTCAAACTGATAAAATTTTCAGAAAACAAATTGAGCATGATTAAAGTGATGAAATTTGTCTTGCAAAAGGGTAGAAAACATAGAAAACAGAGACAACGCTGGTTGTACTGAGCCCTTGTAGCTCAGTGGGTAACAATAGAGTTCAAAACCAGGGGGTTAACTACAGAGTTTCAAATTCCCATCTTGGCGGTGGATTCACGATAATCATTGCGTCAGGATTCATTCCTCTCTCACTGCTGATCATTGTTTTGATGATGGTCATGTGGGGAAGCAGCCAGTGGCTTTGGAAGAGCTAGGTTCCAGTACTGGTCAATAAAGCTCCAGGAAGCAAGTGTAGGTGTGCTAGCCACAGCAATTTAACTGAAACAATGTTAAAATATCTGTAAATACCACACCAACCAACAAAGTATTGAGTCATGCTCTGTGAAAAGGGGTTTTAACTGCACCTGCAAAAAGTATCAACCCAGGTCAGCCTGCGCAGTCCGCGCAGGCTGATCTGGGTTGAAACTTTCTGCTATGGGTGAATTTTCTGCATTTCAAAGGACCATTCTACCAGCAGGTTCAGTTAATTGTTTGACAAAATGGATTTTGTGGATCCATAATCATATGATGACTTGCATAGTACAGAACATCACAGAGATGCATAAAACCCCTTTTACCAGAGCATGGCTCTTTTGTGTTATCCTGTTTGATAGTAATCCAAAATTTTGTTACAATTCTGTACTTCAGGTTGGTTGTGGTGATTATGCTAGTTTATTACTTCTTTGCCATTATTGGAATGGAGTTATATCTCAATCAAGATCTCACAAATTGTTGCAAGTAAGTTGATCAGAATTTGCTTATATGTCTACATAGGAGATGGAACCAGTTCTGTGATAGGGGTTTTCACCGATGATAAATAGGGTTCTCTTATGTGATGAATGGTGGTCACTTAGAAGTAGTTTCACTGATGTGACGACTGGCGTTCACTTATGTGATTAGTGGTTTTCACAGGTGTGATAAATTTTGGTTCACATATGTGATGGGTGGTTTACACTGATGTGATCAATGGGATTTACTTATGTGAAGAATGGTGTTCACTTATCTGATGAAAAAAGTGGATGAGGACCAGTATTTAACAGTCATTTCAAACTGCATTTTAATCCTAAGAATTTTTCAAATTTTCAAAATAACACAACTTCTGATTGGTTAATTTGTTACCACACAATCTCGAGTTTTAATGACCCTGAGAAATCAGACTCTTGAAAACATTGTAGGAAAAGGAGAAAATGCTGGGAACCAGTATTTTCTGCTTTTCCCACAATGTTTTCTAACATTTCAGAAACAAATCGAATCATTTTAGCCAAATTTAATTTGTCATCTGAACTGCTTTCAATTTGGGCAAGTCTGAAATTTTGTCATTTGATGAACAGTTCAGGGATGAGTGGCTTTCACTGAGGTGATTATTGTCTAAATTTCAAAGTATTACAACTACTCATTGGCTAAACCGATATGTGTTACTTTCTGGGTTTAGAATTTTATACTACAGAATGCAGTTTTTAATGGTTGGTGAATGTGGGCCCAGAATTAGCTCAAGAGAGAAGGAAGCACTTATGTTCACTATTGTCAACATAAATTAAGTTGTACCACTACAACAGCTCACCTGTGTGCTTTGTTTAAAGACTTTGTTTCAGCCAGTACAGCCTGTAGGAACCTAGCCCATGACCATTTTTGTATATAAGTTAATCCTGTGACAAGCTTTGTCTTGTTTTGATGACCATGTAAGAGATAACTCGCTAAAGGATTGAAATCAGGTGCTTTGTAAATCTAAATAGAAGGAAAATATAAGATCTAATATAAGTTGGCAATAGGCATTAAGAGTTAAATAGAATTCTATCTCAAACGCAAAAGGATGTCAGATTCTTTTTATCACATAACAATTTTTAACGAATTATAGGTCAAAATGTGGAAAGCTATACATTCACATGTCGTAAATTTCATGAATAAAACCTGATTCACTTCGCTGAAAGAAGTATAAATGAGGTCCTACTATGCTTATCTCAAACATGTCGAAGACAAGAAAGTTAGAAATGAGTGTATGATACTGAAAACAAATAAGGTTATGTGTTTCATTGTTTTCTCATTTTTTTTTCCTTTTCAGAAACACCAGTGTTGAAGCCTATTATGAAATGACAAATTCCAGTTCAGGATATTACTACTTAAACAATTTTGATAATATCTTCATCTCTGGAGGTAAAGAATCTGTTTTCTGTATTGCAAAAAACAAATGTTTTCTCCTGCAAGAAAAATACATAAAGTTCTTAAAAACCCTTTAAAATACATATTAATAAACATATTAAACGTATATTTCATGAATGATAATAATTGTTTAGATTGGGTCCTGCATGGCTCAGTGGTAAACTGTAGGACTTGTATCCTGGAGGCCCAGAGTATGAGCCTCTGTTCGAGGGTTTTTCATGAGAGTGTCCTTAGGTAAGACACTTCTGAGCACTAGCCTAGTACAGGTGAAACCCAGGTCATACATGGATATGTGGGCTGTCGCAGTGATATGACTTAAATAATGTATGATGTTAGGTTCTTTAGTTGAAATAACAGGATTTATTCAGTATGAAATATGAAGTAAGATATTTCTAAACTTGTCTATAGGGATTATGTTCATAATAGCTGTAAATATTGCCATGTTTTTGAGGACTTACTGGTGTTAAGGAACTACTGTACATGATGATTCAGTATTAGGGTTAACTCTTTACCACACAATCCCGACTTTTAATGACCCTAAGAAAGAAGCCTTTAGAAAACATTGTGGGAAAAGGAGAAAATGCTGGTAACCAGCATTTTCTCCTTTTCCCACAATGTTTTCTACTGTTCACAAAACAAATTTCAAATTTTCAGTCACTTTTATTTTGTCGTCTGCAAATGCTTTCGATTTGGACAAGTATAAATTTTCCTCGTGCGGTAAAGGGTTAAAATAGGTTCAAATAGATATCAAAAATAATATGCCTTTGCTCCTTACCAGATCACAAAATTTTAGAATTGTCCAAATTCAGAGCCTTTGTAGCCAACAAAATATCTACGGCCCAATTGATGAAATATGAAAGGGTAGAAAACATTAAAAGCATTTGAAAACCACAAGATAAATGGCTCAAATTATGAAATTTTTCTTTAAAGGGTAGAAAACTTTCTTTAAAAGGGTTGAAAACATTGTGGGAAAAGAAGAAACTGCTAGTTACCAGCATTTTCTCTATTTCCCACAATGTTTCCAAAAGGTTCATTCCTCAGGTCGTTAAAAGATGGGATTGTTTTGCAAAAGGTTAATTTTTTTTTTTGAGTCATCTGCTGCATTGTTTATTTTATGTGGTATAATGTGGTAAAGAGAAAACTGATGCCTAATGATTTAGGTTTTACTATTTCAGTAACTCTGTTTGAGTTGACAGTAGTGAATAACTGGTATATTATTATGGTAAGCAAGCTGTTTTATACCACATATACATGTATATGCATTTTCACACATTAGCTCTGGCAATTGAAATGTATTGTGTCTAACGTCACTTTCAAGATTATTTCAATCATATCGTGGAGACAGCTCACTTATCCATGTATGCCCTGGGTTACACTAGTACTAGGTTTTGGCTCTGAAATGTCTTGCCCACGGACACTCCCATGAAAAACCCAGTGCTTCTAGTGAGGATTTTTACTAGTCCTACTCTTTACCACTGAGCCGAGCTGGACCCTTGGTCTAGCAAAAAGGATTTTACTACATCTCAGTGATGCATTATACCAAACAAGTCATCACATAATTATGGAGTTCACCATAAATTCCATTTGCCTCACAAACAGCAGAATTATGTGATAGACTGGTCCTTTCACTAGCAGAAAATTTACCAAAAGCAAAATAAGAGGTAGACTGGTCCTTTGACATTAAAAAAATTGACCTAAAGCAAAAAGTTTTAATTCAGGTCAGCCTGTGCAGTCTACGCAGGCTGACCTGAGTCTATACATTTTGCAGATCCAATAAATCCCTTTTCACAGAACATGGCTCATTTAAATCTTTACTAGATGATAAAAGTTTAGGCTAGTCCAAATTGAAAGTATTTTGCAGACAGCAATCTTAAAGCATCTGAAATGAATGGATATATTTTTGAAAGGTTAGACAGTATTGCGGAAACTGAGAAAATGCAGCAGTATTTTCAGTGACCACCATGTTTTCAAAAACTTTATTCTTCAGGGTCGTTAAAACACATGATTGTTTTGTAAGGGTTAAGGCCAATTGAAATAAGAGAATCTTCATTTGCCACAGTGTTTTGTCATCTCTTCGTCCATGTTTTATGTCTTCATTTCATGTTATGTGCATCAGTGAACTGCACTCTAATATTATTTTAAATTTAACAGAATTTAGTTTTCAGAGGTGGCAAAAATCTCAGTAAATTTTCCCTGCAAATTTTTGATTTTCTATGAACAACTGACTTTTAGTTCTAGCTTGACTGTTTTTGAAAAATTTGTTGATATATTGTCATAACCCTGATGTCTGCGTAGTTGTCGTGCAAAAACTTTTGAATTTATAATTTCTCTGTCATTACTGAAGATATTTACTTCAAACTCGGATAAGTTGTTAACTATCAATGGGAACCCATACAACAGGGGCAGGTAACTATCAAATATTTTTGACGGTTATGCCCCTTTTTGGACTTAGTATTTTCCTTGAAAATCAAACACTTGGAGCCAAGGGTTGGCACCCTTATGCAGTGCTCTTTTTAGAACTTGCTTGTTGGTATGAAATAATTTCTCTTCAGGGCTGTTAGAACTCTGGATTGTTTGGCGAAGGATTGAAACAATCTGTGATGTTATGTATTACCCTTTGTTTTGCAGGAAGGTTATGCCAAACATTTCAGTGAGTGGTCCAGAATTTACTTCATGACTTTCTATATTGTGATGATGGTGAGTGTAGATTGACTCTTTACCCAACAACAAAATCATCTAAGTTGAAAGCATTTGTAGAGGACAATTTAAGTGTGGCTCATATTGTATAATATTTCTCTGAAGGTGTAGAAAACATTGTGGAAAATGAAGAAAATGCTGGTTACCAGCATTTTCTTCTTTTCCCACAACAATTCCTACCCTTTCAAAGCAAAGTCCCATCTTTATGAGCCACATTTTATGTGCAGTCTGCAAATGTTTTCAATTAGACTTGTCTAAAGTTTTTTTTGTCTGGTGAAGGGATAATCTTTTATGCAACTGGTCCAGAAAATTTCTATTCAATGAGCCTTTGTAGAGCATAATTGTCATTTTCTTCAAGATGAGTGTCTAGAATTTTAAAATGTTATTTCTTTTGTTCTCAGAAAGTTTTTTTTTTTTTTTTCATAAAGTTTTGTACATCAGGATTTATCTTTTTTTTCAGTTGGTAACGAATCAAGTATGTCCAACATGTGGTTTTGTTTTATTCTTTCAGGTTGTGATGACAATTGTGGTTGCTTTCATTTTAGAGTTGTTCTTGTTTAGAATAGCCTATAGAAGACAGATGCAGGTTGAGGATATAGAAGGTTGGTAAAATGCACAACACTTACATGTTTATGTCTTTGCTGTTCATCCACATGAAATAACAGTTGTCTTTGTCATCTTTCCACAGACTAGCTCAGTCATCTTTTCTCATGATGCCTTTGTCATCTTTTTATACGCCCGTCGAAGACGGGACGTATTATGGGATCACCCATGGCGTACGGGCGGGCGTCCGGGTGGACGGCGTCCAGTTCTTTGTTCGGAGCATAACTTTGTCATTTCCAGTCCGATTGACTTGAAACTTGGCATGTGTGTTTGTTGCAATAATACAGAGTGCAGTGCGAAAGAACCATAACTCTACCTTGTGCTGTCTTTGAGTTATTTCCCTTTGATCATCATTCTTACAGCATTTTCTGCTTGTCCGGAATATAACTTTGTCATCTCTAGTCTGAACATCTTCAAATTTGGTATGCATGATTGTTGAAAAATTACGGAGTGCAGTGCACAAGAACCATAACTCTTCCTAGCACGAATTTTGAGTTATTCCCCCTTTGATCTTCATTTTTATAGCATTTCTTGCTTGTCCAGAGCAAAACTTTGTCATCTTAAGTAGGAAAGACTTGAAATATGGTATGCTTATTTGTTGCAATATTTGGAAGTGCAGTGCACAAGAAGTGTAACTCTACCTCATGCTGTCTTTGAATTATTTCCCTTTGATCGTCATTTTTACAGCATTTAGTGCTTGTCCGGAATATAACTTTGTCATCTCAAGTCAGAATGACTTCAAACTTGGTATGCATGTTTGTTGCAATATTACGGAGTACAGTGTGCAAGAACAATAACTCTACCTAGCGCGGATTTTGAGTAATTCCACTTTGATCTTCATTTTTACAGTATTTCTTGCTTGTCCGGAACGGAACTTTGTCACCTCAAGTCAAATTGATTTGAGACTTGGTAAACATGTTCGTTGCATTGCCTGCCTTTTACGATTATTATACCCCCTCGACAACTGGCGGTGGGACGGGCGTATCTTGTGACAATTTGCCGCTCTTGTTTCATGATAACATAGTATGTCTTTTTCATCTTTCTTCATGATACCACAGTACATCTTTGTCATCTTTCCACACATTAGCCCAGTATGTCTGAGTCATCTTTCCTCATGCTAACACAGCAAGTCTTTGTCATCTTTTTTCATGATAACACAGCATGTTTTTGTCATCTTTCCTCATGATAACACATTATGTCTTTGTCATCCTTCTTCATGATAACACAATATATCGTTGTCATCTTTCCTCATGCTAACACAGCAAGTCTTTGTCATCTTTCTTACCACATGATTACACAGTTTGTCTTTTGCATCATACCACATGATTACACAGTAACTTTTTATCTTTGCCTTCTTTCCACATTACTAGACAGTTTATCGTTGTCTTCTTACCACATGATTACAGAGTTTGTCTTTTTCCCACATGATTACAAAGTTTTTTGTTGTCTTCTTGCCACATGATTACAGAGATTTTCATGGTCATCATTTTGAGTGATTCAACAGATATTATTTTTCATATCTCCACATGATTACAAAGGTCATCATTCCGACTGATTTCTCAGATTGTCTATTAAATCTTATTATATGATTTTGCAGATTGTCTGTGACATCTTTCCACATGATTACATATGATTAAAAAGATTTTTTTTTCTTTGTCTTCTTTCCACATGATTCCACAGACTCTATTCAGGTAATATACTCAAGTTCATTATTTTGCTGTGTTAAGTTTGACAATGTTATTTCAACGCAGGGCTTGAGGAAAGAATTAAACATTTTTGTTCTAGATCATGAGAAATATCGTGTTGAAATTTGTCTGAGTGAAGAAGAACAAGTGATGTGTGAGAACATAGACCACATTTTGTTTGGTAACTATATCTACAATCAGGAACAGTCACAAGACATACCAGTAAGTTTTCTAGAATCATATCAATTAACGCCTTTTGTGCCAAATATACAGTGATAGGCTATAAATATTTCATCAAAATCCAAATCCCCATTTACTTACATGTATTTTCAACTTTACTTTTTGATTTATTGCGTGTTAACAAAATGAAGCTATACGCTCGTAGTTGTGAAATGTTTAAGTAAAACAAAATTTATTTGCTATTGAAATGTATATTCTCAGACTCAATACAATGCAATTCAATATAAATGCTACTGTTTAAAGAGTGATGAAAGGTTTTCGAAATCGCTGGGCTGTTTTTGAACAAAACGATGAGTAATTGTCATAGACCTGGCGTTGTTGTCTGTGTTGTCCTGCAAAAACTTTGACATTTTCAAAAACGTTGAGATTTTGTAATACCTCTGTCATTACTGAAGATTTTTACATCAAACTTTAACGAGTTAATCACAATCAAAAGTGGAACCCATAGAAGAGGGGCAGGTACCCATCAAAGTATTTTTGACACATTTATGCCCCTTTTCCAACTAAAATTTTCATGAAAAGCAAGCACTTGCAGCCAAATGTTGGCATCCACGTGCGATGCTCTTGTTACATCAGTGGTGATGTTGGCAAAATTTAGTCGAAAAATAACACTGCTACGTTTTTAAGAGCTACAACTTTGATACCAGTTGACATCGACTAATAACAGATTAGTTTAAATAGCTCCAGTAACCTTGCTTTCTACCAGTGTAGCTGTTCTTTATATACCACTCTTTCAACTTAAATTTTACTAACAAAGCAATTTGAGCCAAGCATTTCCACCCTTACAGGGTACTCATGTTATATTTCAGACACCTCATGTATATAAAGGCGAGAAGAAAAGAAGTAAGGAAGACTTTAGCCTCAGAATGTATGATGACGAAGTGAAGGTAAGGCAGGAGATATCGTATTTAACCCTTCTACCACACAATCCTGTGTTTTAACAACCCTGAGCACGACAGCTTCTGAAAACAATGTTTTCAACTCCTCCTGATAAAAACCCCATCCTTTGTGTCACAGTCACTTTGTCGTTGGAAAATATTTTAAATTTGGACTAGTCTAAAATGTTATCATTTGGTAAAGATTGAATTTGCATTTATGTATCATTGCAACAGGTTGCCCATATGGGCAACGCCCCCTGAAGACAGTTAGTATTGTTACGGGGGATAGTGCAGTTATTGAACGAAACCCTCCCTAAATATCACCTGGTTCTTTTACGTGCTCGGTGTATAGCATTGTCACATGGGACCTGGGATTAATGTCTCATCCCAAAGACTATTAGTAATTTTAGATGGCCAGCCCTGGGAATGGAACCCACACCCTCATGCGACCTGCATCATCTCGTTCACGAGTCTTATGCTCTACCAATTGAGCTATGCGGGCTGGTCATTTGGTAAGGAGTACTCAAACTTTGCTTTTATCTTTGTTTAGCTCCAGTATCTCAGTAGTGATAAACCAGGGTTGATTTCAACAACGATTCTTAGAGCCCCAAAAGGGGCCAAAAGTAAACATTTTGGGTGTTAAAATGCATTTGAATTGAAATCATACCTTTTGAAAATATTGAAATAATTGTGAAGATATTAATCTATTGTTTGGTCCAAGTGTTAATCGCTGGCAGAAAAATGAATTTTAAAACCAGGTAAAAAGTAAACAAAAGATAGAATTCCTGGCAATTTTTGACCTATGTTTAAAATTGACCTGTATTTTTCTACCAGCTACTAACACTTGGATTTTTTTTTTCAGCAGGAAATCTTCTGCTAGGTGTTTCTTGGTCTACAGGTATATGCTTGTTTTTGAATATGGAGATTTTGATTGTATACGCTGATCAAAACCTTTAGGGTCCTGCATTGCTCAGTGTTAGTGTAGGACTTGTATCCTGGAGGCCCCGGGTTTGAGCCTCACTGAAAGCACAGGGTCTTTCATAGGAGTGTCCTTGGGCAAAACATGTAAGAGCCTTAGCCTAGTACTGTTTAAACCGAAGACATACCTGAATATGTGAGCTGCTGTGATATAACTAAAATAACGTTGAGAGTGAAAAAGACCAGTAATCAATCAATCATTCATTCATTATCTGAACCTTTCAGGCATGGATAGCTGAGGAACAAGACCAGAGAAATGATGTCATACAAGACCTAGAAGAACTGAGAACAAGGGGGCGCAGCCATAATGCACAAATAACCTAGCTGTTACTGGATTTATTTATCCCTGACAAATACTCAATGTCAAGTGCCATTTCCTTGTTGTAGAATAGGCAGCGGGAGATTTTTACTTAACTGTTATTATGATTATTTACCCTTTACCAGATGATCCCGAGTTTTAAGGACTTGAGAAAGTGGCAATTTGAAAACATTGTGGGAAAAGGAGAAAATGCTGTTTACCAGCATTTTCTCCTTTTCCCACAGTGTTTTTTACCTTCACAGACAAAATCAATCATTTGAGTCGCGTCATCTTCAAATACTTTTAAATTAGACGAGTCCAAAATTTTGTTGTGTGGTAAGGAGTTAATAGATAGAGTGCCAAATAAACTTGATCTAATTCCATCTTTTAACAAACCTCATATAGAAAGCTTTTGAAGAAATTGTAGGGAAAGGAGAACATGCTGGTAACCAGCATCTTCTCCTTTTCCCACAATATTTTCTACGTGTTCCCAGATAAATTGCATTGTTTGAGCTAAATTTGTCATCTGCAAATATTTTGAATTAGGACCATTCTGAAATTTTGTCAATCGGTAGAGTTCAAGGGGGAAAAAAATAATCCAAATCCAATAGTTTCTATATTAAGATTTCTTTGGGCCATATTGTCTCTAGGTAGTAAACACTGTAGGAAAAGGAGAAAATGCTGGTGTCCAGCACTTTCTCCTTTTCCCACAGTGTATTCGAACAGATTGTCCCACTTATTTTACCTCGAAATTCAGTTGTACAATTTTTCAGCAGGTGAGCGATATAGGGCTATAATGGCCCTCTTGGTGAAAATTGCCCTAGATTTTTTAAAAATTAAAATGCTGCCTGAGAGAGAGACAGAGACAGGGGGATGGAGAGTGACAGAGGGAGCTATCATGGCCGTCTTGTTGAAAAGTGCCATAAGTATATTTCAAAATTGAATGGCTGCCTGAGAGAGAGAGAGAGAGAGAGAGAGAGATTGATCTACAGGGTGAGTGCTAAATTTCATATATTTTGTACAGTGATGGACTGATTCGTTTTCTCCACAGCTCTTCTACCATAGAGTGAACATTTGCAGGTCTATGTTGTTCCATTATATTTTTTAACCCTTTACCACACGAGCCTGAAGAAAGACGGCTTTTGAAAACATTTTGGGAAAAGGAGAATATGCTGGTAAACAGCATTTTTTCCTTTTCTTCTTTTCCCAAAATGTTTTCTCTTCTTTTACAAATTCCTTTGTTTCAGCCATTCATCATCTACAAATTGTTTTAATCTGGACCAGTCTAGATATTTGTCGTTTGGTAAAGAGTTAACCTTTTACCTCTCAGTCCTGAGTTTTAACGACTACAGGAAAGAATTTTATTGAAAGCATTGTGGGAAAAGGAGAAAATGCTAGTACCTGGGATTTTCTCCTTTTCTCACAGTATTTTCTGTCCTTTCCAAGACAAATTCCAACATTTTGGCCAAAGTTTATTTGTTGTATGCAAATACTTTCAATTTGGACAAGTGTATTTGTTGTTTGTGAAGAGTTCAAGATACACTTATACATATTTTCAGCCAGTTTTCAGCCAGTTTTTAACCCATTTCATCCTTATTTTATGAAACTATAATCATTCTTGTGTCCTCATGCCAAATGTTGCCTCTGATGGCTGCAATGTTGCACAGATTACAGCGGATAGAAAATGCATTTCATGCTTTAGTAGCCTTCCAAGCTATCGCTGTTGTCGTTTCCGGTTTTAAATGAGGACAAATCCCTTAAATTCCTTTATACTATTCACCACATTTATCGATTATTAACCCATGTTTACACAGCTGACCAGTATCTGAATAAGTATACACACCTTAAAGTTTCCACTGCGTTTTTTCACCCTGGCTGTAGAGATGTAATTTTAAAATGTAGAGTGCGGCTATGACAATCTAATGATAAC
This sequence comes from Hippopus hippopus, assembly GCA_946811185.2. Classification (NCBI taxonomy): domain Eukaryota; kingdom Metazoa; phylum Mollusca; class Bivalvia; order Cardiida; family Cardiidae; genus Hippopus; species Hippopus hippopus. The sequence goes on from OX328109.1 coordinate 4,986,543, forward strand.
AATGACTTATAAATGGTGTTTGTGTTCACTTTAATAATATCTGTGATAAAATATGGAAATAAAAGTGCTATACATGTATTGATATTGCTTGTTGTTTGTAGAAATTTCAAGCTGAAATTTTCTTTCATTTCCTCCTCAAACAATTGGAGGCAAACAACTGTAAAAAGATCCATTCAAAATACTGTATATGTATTTTAACCCCTTACCGCACAGTCCCGAGTTTAAACAACCCTGGGATATAGGACTTTGAGAGAAAAGGAGAAAATGCTGGTAACCAGCATTTCACCTTTTCCTACGATATTTTTCACCCTTTCATAGACAAATCTTTTCATTTGAGCCAGTTATCTATTATTCTGCTAATGTTTTTAATATAGACCAGTCTAGTACTTTCTCATGTGGGTGAAGGAAAAAGTATTTCTACAGAAAACGGTGTAAATTTTCTTTTCTTTTTAAAACAAATGTAGAGACAAAAAATAAAACTAAGATGTAAAGGCAAACCTGAAAAAATTGAGAAATTACCCAATCTATTACAATGCATTCAAAAAGCCCAAGAGACATCTGCATTGGGCCAAGGTTCAAGTCTTCCTTCTTCATATTGGCAGTTCAAGTTCCATTTACACTTCCAGTCTCATACTCGGTGTATTTGCTACTTTTGCCGTACACTTTGCTTGCAGGATATTTCTTAGCGTTCAGCTGTATCTTTTGAGCAACCACTGTAGGTAAATCTATTTTACATTTCTCTGCGAGTCGAATCAGATACAGTAGCACATCTCCCATTTCTTGTCCTACATGCTCTTTCTCCGCTTCCGTGAATTCTGCAATATGGAAATCACATGACCATGAGTCTAATTTTGTTTCTTAACCCCTAACCAAAAGATTCCGTGTTCTTATGACAGTGATAAAGAAGCCTTTTGAAAACACTGTGGGAAAAGGAGAAAATGCTGGTTATCAGCACTTTCTTCTTTTCCCACAATGTTCACTACCACTCTAATGACAAGTCACATCATTTGAGCCACACTTTTGTTATCTGTATATACTTTTGAATTGGAAGAGTCTTGAATGTTGGTGGAATTGGAAGAGTCTTGAGTTTTGTCATCTTGTAAAGACTGGTCAATGGTCTGAAAGCTCAAATCATGGCCCTTACCTGTTGCGTGTCTGTGCATGACTTGTGTTCAGTTAGATTTCAATCATTTTAGCCTCTGAAACTACAAGGCTTGTATTCAACCATTCTTAGTGACATTCTTAGTCTAGTTCCAAAGAACCTCCTAAATTTATAATTGAGAGCATTAATTTTGCAGTGGATTGATTGACTGTATTCTTACGAACAGTCCGCAACAAAGAAACAAATGAACAAATGCATAGCAGAAATACAGGGACCAGGCAGGATTCGAACCTAGAACGCTCGGACGAAAGGCCAACATCATAACCACTGAGCTAAAGAGAATTCTCCCTAACGCAGTTGTTAGGTGTTGTATTAAAATCAGGATGACGCCATGCATGAAGGAGTGGTCTCCCGTAACACACCCCCTCTTAATGTCATCATTAATTTATTGATGACTCAAAGCCTCATTAGGCAGAAAGTCCGCTTCTGGACAACAAATGGGATTAATGGCCCAATGGCCAATCCCGGACGAGCCCCCATCTTACGAACAAAGTCCGCAACAAAGAAACTAATGAACAAATGCACAGCAGAAATACAGGGACCAGGCAGGATTCGAACCTAGAACGCCCGGACGAAAGGCCAACATCATAACCACTGAGCTAAAGAGAATTCTCCCTAACGCAGTTGTTAGGTGTTGTATTAAAATCAGGATGAAGCCATGCATGAAGGAGTGGTCTCCCGTAACACACCCCCTCTTAATGTCATCATTAATTTATTGATGACTCAAAGCCTTATTAGGCAGAAAGTCCGCTTTTGGACAACAAATGGGATTAATGGCCCAATGGCCAATCCCGGACGAGCCCCCATCTTACGAACAAAGTCCATAACAAAGGAACAAATGAACAAATGCATAACAGAAATACAGGGACTGGGCAGGATTCGAACCTAGAACGCCCGGACGAAGGCCAACACCATAACCACTGAGCTAAAGAGAATTCTACCTAACGCAGTTGTTAGGTGTTGTATTTAAATCAGGATGAAGCCATGCATGAAGGAGCGGTCTCCCGTAACAGTATGGTGTTCATGGCATATTCAACATTGCTTCAGTTATATCGCAGCCCCCTGTGCACCTATCCATGTTTCCTGAAGTTTCTTTTACCAGTGCTTTGCACAATATTCTTTCAAAGCCACTGGCTGCTTTCCCAAAACAATGATCAGCTGTGAGAAAGGAATGAATCCTGTTGCAGTAACCATCATCAATCCCCAGAAAAAATTTGAACCAGCAATCTGCTCTTTTTAAGTTCTGTACGCTATAAACTACGCTAACAAATTCAATATGGCTTAAACAATAGAATCTGTCTTTGAAATGGTAGTCTCTGAAACATAATGGGAAAGGAAGTAACCAGTATTTTTCTCCTTTCCCCAATATGTTTTCATGAAACCTTCTTCCTTAGGGTCATTTAAACATGGGACTTCTTGGTAAAGAGAAAATCATTGGTAAACAAACCATGTACATATATTTACAATATGAACAGATCTGAAAATATTTATACATAGACTGCATAAACTTCAAAAGATGAAATATAAATAATTTAAAATTCATCTATATTGTACATACATACAAAAACTTGTCAAGATTTTTTCGAGTAACTCTTTACCAAACAACAAAATTTTAGACTTGTCAAAATTGAAAGCGTCTGCAGATGACAAAATAAATGACTTAAAAATTGAAATTTGTTTAGAGAGAGGTAGAAAACATTGTGGGAAAAGGAGAAAATGCTGGCTGCCAGCATTTTCTCCTTTTCCCACAATGTTTTCAAAAGCTTTCTCAGTTGTCATCAAAAGTTGGGATTGTGTGGTAAAGGGTTGAAAACCCTGATAGGTATAAGACAGTTACCTGGTAAGCCCTCCTTTACTTCTCCTTTCCACTGACTTCACATGAAATGAAATTACAATAATTCTGATGCAGAGCAAGTCCACAGAATACTGGTGTATAATTACATGTAAAACATTGCTCGTCCTTTGGAATTCGGAGTTAACCTTTAGACTGCCAAGGAAGATTATCTTGCTTTTGCAGACTACAGGGAATGAGCAGTTTTGGAAAGATGAACTGCCCGTTAGGGCCCATTTGCAGCTCAACCCTTTACCACACAATCCAGACTTTTAACAACCCTGAAAGAAAGGCTTTTGACAACATTAAGGGAGAAGGAAAAATGCGGGAAACCAACATTTTTATCTTTTCCCACAGTTTTCTACCCTTTCAAAGGCAGGCAATATCAACTTAGCAATATAGGATTTGTTGTCTGCAAATACTTTCAATTTGGTCCAGTCCAAAATTTTGTTGTTTGGTAAAAAGTGCAAGCTAACATTTAGGGAGTTAAAATGCAGGCAAATTCAATTTATACCATTTGCATTAGTATGGATACTATTAGGATTGCAACATGTGAAAAGGGGCATTCGGACATTTGCGTAAAGTGTCGTCTCTAATCGGCCTGCGCAGGCTAATCCGAGACGGCACTTGACGACTACATTAGATTTTGTTCTTCAGTAGACTTTGGCAAAACAGAAAATTACATAACTAGAGGCCCTTGAGGGCCTGAAATCGCTCTACTGGCAGTGATTTTGCTTTTTTGCTAGCATACATTATGAATTCATGATGCAAAAAGAAAAAAAAAAAAAAACACAAAAAAAACACAAAAATGTGTTCTTGCAACTGGGCTCGAACCTATTTAGACAGCATGAGTTGGCATAGTGAATTGAACTAACAGTGAAAAAAAAGTAAGTGCAATTCTCAAAAATAATTGTTTGGAATCCAGCCAAAGAAATGTGACTGATAACGTGGACTTTGTTGAGTAAACGATAATAAGTCATCAAATGGCTGCTTTTACTGAACGGTTTACTAAATTTTCTTCACTTTTAATAAAGTTCAATCCCTTGATGAACCAAATAATCTTTTTCAAAAAAACTGGATCAACACTGTGGACTTCATTGCCTAGAAATGGAACTTTTCAACTTTAAATGGCTACTTTTCCCACACTGATTGTCAGATTTTTTTCAAAATCAATAGGGTTCATGTTGTTTATGATACAAAGCAACTGTGCAAGTTTCACAAAAATCTGATTACAAATGCAATCTTAATCATGTAAGCAAGAAATGGAAATTTTCAACTTAAAATGACTACTTTTCCCATATTGTTTGTTGGATTATTTTCAAAATCAATAGGGTTGAAGCTATTGAAAAGATAAACAAACTATGCAAGTTATACGGAAATCTGACCACAAAAGCAGATTTTATCGCGTAAACAAGAAATGGAACTTTTCAATTTGAAATGGCTACTTTTCCCATACTGTTTGTTAGATTTTTTTCAAAATCAATTGGGTTGATGCTGTTGATGAGATAAACAAACTGTGCAAGTTTCATGGAAATCTGACCACAAATACAGACTTTATCATGTAAACAAGAAATAGAAATTTTCAACTTGAAATGGCTACTTTTCCCGTATTGTTTGTTGAATTTTTTTCAAAATCAATAGGGTTCAAGCTATTGATAAGATAAACAAACTGTGCAAGTTTCACGGAAATCTGACCACAAATGCAGACTTTATCGCGTAAACAAGAAATAGAAATTTTCAACTTGAAATGGCTACTTTTCCCATACTGTTTCTTGGATTTTTTTCAAAATCAATAGGGTTGAAGCTGTTGATGGGATAAACAAACTGTGAAAGTTTCACGAAAATCTGACCACAAATGCAAACTTTATCGCGTAAACAAGAAATAGAAATTTTCAACTTGAAATGGCTACTTTTCCCATGCTGTTTGTTAGATTTTTTTTCAAAATCAATAGGGTTGAAGCTATTGATGGGATAAACAAACTGCAAGTTTCACGAAAATCTGACAACAAATGCAGACTTTATCGCGTAAACAAAAAAAAAAGACTAACGGACGGACAGACAGACAGACAGACGGACGACGGAAACCACGCCATGACATAAGCTCTGCTGGCTTTCAGCCAGTAGAGCTAAAAATGGAAATTGTCGTTTCGAATTAGCCTACCCAGACAGCACAGGCTGATCAAGTGGCTGACAAAAATATGAGTTGTAAAAACAGAATCAAGGCTGGCAACTTTTATTCTCTTTTTTAAGATTAATATTCCCGCCAGGGACGGCAACTTTGACAATCCCGTGTTATAATAACCCTAACAATGTAGATTTTGAAATAAATGAGGAAAATGGAGAGCATCATTTTCTAACTTTTCCCACAATATTTTCTACCTTTTCAATGACGAATTCCTTTTTCTGAGTAATAGTTAATTTGTTTTCTGCAAAGGCTTTCAATTTGGAGGCTTAACTATAGTTGTCTGGTAAAGGGTTATGTTACAGTTACTGAAAGAAAATACCAAAATAAGATACGACAGCAAATGCATTCAGGTAAGTAAGTAGCTGAGCAGATTAAATCAGTTTTTGACCAAAATCATGCATTTAGTGATGCAAGCATGAAACTTGGCACAAATACTCATACAGGGACCCTGTTTTGGAAAAACCTGTTAGCCACTTGAAATTTCAAAATGGTGGCCATTTTTTCAAGATGGCCGCCAAGGCATATTAAAATACTGTATTTTGGAATTGCAGCAATGACTGTATGACAAAATTGTCATTCTTTTGTTAAAATTGTAGGTCTTGTGCTAAAATAAGACAAAATAAGAGTAACAAGATGGTTTATAGATGGCTATGATGTTGCAAGATGGCAACCATTACTCAAACTGGCCACTTTTTTCCCGCCAAAATCCATTCGTTTTATTAAATACCACAGGAGTAAACTTCAATGCAGTTGATGATTTTAGAGGGCTTGAGATGATAAACTGGTGTTTAATTTGGGCTTTGCAGCCAGGGCTGCTAACCATATGTATATAAAACTCTTAGGTTAGCATATTGTCCAAAGGACTCATAAAATGATTAAAAGAAAGTGTATAAGTTATTGGCCGAATGACGTAGCCAGGCATTTAAGTTAGCCACCAGTTGTAAAGTATCTTGTGACAATATCATTATCTGTGTGTACTTTTACATGTTTTGCTGGATTTTGAAGCCTAGTAGATGAAGACTTTGAGAAACCTCTTTTACCCTTTCAAAACTAGGAGTGAATGTCATGGCAGAACCAGGGCACGCTGGAGACACACTGCTGTGAAATGGTGTCGGTTCACATATTTCTAGTAAGGCTGTTATGTGTCTCAAATGCTGGCTAGTAAGCCCTATGTTGTACCAGTTAGATTCCGACATCTGAATTGATATGATGTGCCAGCTTGGGAGAGCCGAGCCAAGGGTAATGGGGCTATAGTGTACGCTCCAACTGTGTAAAGATCGCATGGGACTTAAATGACACTGGATGAAATGATTGGAATAGGTGTAGGGTTAAAATAGCCGAAACCTAGTTGTATCCCATATCTAAGTGTGTCTAGTATATTCAGTAATTTACCGTTAAAAGTGATACGAAGACAGTCCCTTGGTCTTAAATTGTAATCAAATACATGAGCACTGCATGCGGATGCAAACGCTCAGCTGCTTGATTTTCAATTAAAATTCCAAGTCAAAAAAAGGGACATAACTGTGTCAAAACTACTTTGATGGTTACCTGCCCTTGTATGGTTTTCCTTTTTGTTAGTTAACAACTTGTCCAAGATTGAAGTAATTATCCTCAGTAATAACAGAGATATTATAAAATGACAAAGTTTTTGTACTATGATGACACAGAAGACAAAGGAGGTTTTTCGAAACAGCCTAGCTGAAAATTTCTAATATAAGCTCTATGATTCAAACTGACTGAACAAATGCCGTCTCTGTCAGACTCAAAGGAGAGAAGATCTAAAATCCACACCAGCAGATAGTACTGCACAAGATTGTTATTAAATGCTAGCGACAAAACTCCGCTATTCCAAGCCAGTAATCAGTTACTTATCATTTTAGATCCAACTAGATTAATATATATAGTCGCATCCAAATTAAGCACAGATGGCCTGTCGTATTCAAATTTCAAACAGATTTTGTTAGTCTACACAAACAAAGGCTTGCACAATTAAGCCCTTTCCCTTTCGCAGAGAGCTACTAAGCAAGATCTATGACATTTAAGTTCTTGTACTTCTAAACTGCTTTTTTCCCACCCACCCCCTCTGCCCCAGGGCTATCTTGCTAAAAGTTCTCTGTGATTTTAGGTTTGATGAGCATTCATTCAGCCTTTTGTCAAGCTCCAATGCCATAGCTAGTTTCAGTTCGGACTTTGGACCTTCTGAATCACATAAAAGCACTGCCGACTTTCAAGGCTTGCTCATCTTATCGTATAGCGGTTTTCGTGTGCTAAAATTGCAGTACTTGCTGTGATCTTTCTTGCTCCTAGTTTTGGTAGTATTACACAAGAGTCCACAGCACTGATGGCTCTTCGCATTGTTTATTTGCAAAGTTTTTTTTTTCTTCTTCTTCTTCTTTTCAAACCTTCACCTTCATCTTACTTTGATATGAAATGATAGGTAGCCGTTTGATGGATTGAAATAGCATAGTGTTTGTAGGAGTTTTTGTCACAAGCACATAATAACAGTCTTATTCAGTGCTATCTGCTGGTGTGGTTTTCAAATCTCCCTTTTATTCTGACAGAGACAGAATCTAATCCAGTTGGTTTGAGTCATCAAACTTAAACATTCTATGGGATCACAATTAAGGTTGAGGGACTATCTATTTATCACCTTGAGGAATTTTTATAAACTCAATATTCTAGACACGTTCAATTATTGGATACTACTGGATTCAGGTATTCAAACCCTATACCTAGCCAAATGGCTCATCCAGTTTTGTTTTAGTCCAGTGAAATCTTTATGCCATTCGGGTAACTCGAGCCCTATTGCCCTTGGCTCAGCCGACCAAGCTGGCACATCCTGTCAATTCAGGTGTGGCTATCTAACTTGTACACCATAAAAAATTATGTGATTAGGGCTCACTAGACATTTGAGACACATATCAACAGTACTAGAAGTGATTTAGCCAACACTGGACTCTGTGCTGAGTTTCACAGGAGTGATGTCACCAGTGTGCCCTGGTTGTGCCATGACATTCACACATGTATGAAAGTTTAATAGCGGTTTCTCCGATGTTCATCTACAAAGCTTCCAAAAGAAGTATAAGCTATTACTCCTGTAGTGTTTAAATAAAAAATAGATTATAGAGGAAAACAGTGGCCAGTTTTAAAAATTGGTACACCTTGAAATATCCTCATCCTGTCTACACCATCTATTAACTATTTAATTATTATTTTGTCTCTGTTTAGCAAATTAACTACAACTTCATACAGGATTACAGAAATCCCAAAACGGTAATTTGATATGCCTTGGCAGCCATCTTGAAAAATGACGCCATTTTGAATTTTCATGTTGCTTAGAGGTTTTTTTTTTTCAAAACAGTTACCTTATGTAAGTATCAGTGCTAAGTTTTATGCTGGCATCACTAAATGCATGTTTTTGGTGAAAAACTGGTCCAACCTGCATCCCTAAATTAACATTTTATCATCAATATAGTCCAAACAATGCTTAAAAATCAGTATACCATATCATCATGCTCAAAATCAGTTTCCCCGTGTTTGAAAGTATGCATTTTGACACCAACAATTTTAAAATCGGTCAAATGTGTCCTTTTTGATGATAAAAACAATTCATAAGAACAGGAAATGGTGGCCATCTTGAAAAATGGCCACCACATTGAAATTTTGTGTGGCTAACGGTCTTTTCAAAGAAAGTATGACCATGTCAACAAACATGCCAAATTTGATGCTTGCATCACTAAGTGCATGATTTTTCACTGATCTGCTCCACTAAAGTAATGACCCTGAGAAAAAAAAAAGCTTTTGGAAACACTGTGGGTTACCAGCATTTTTTCCCTTTTCCCACCATGTTTTCTACCCTATGAAGGACAAATTTCATGTTTTGAGTAACATTTCATTAGTTGTCTGCAAATGCTATGGATGTGAATGAGTAAAATTTTGTCATATGGTAAGATAATTTTGCAAAGAATGACAATGCTTACAAAATTTCTGCAAGTTCTCCCACTTCTCCAACCATAGCAAGAAGGAGGTTTCTTGGTGTGTGATATTGGTCCCAATTTCTCTCTTTTGCAAACTGGTTCTGTGACTCTCTCCTATTGTTCAAAGTATCATGATTAAATTGCTTATGCCAATACTGTAGATCAAGACCAGATTGCACAAAACATGCAGTCTGATCTTAGATCTATGCTAAAGCAGATGACAATTTTTGTTTACCAAAAAAATGTTAATTTAGCAATTTAACCCTTTACCACAGAATTCAAAATTTTAACAACCCTGCGAAAGAAGCCTTTTGAAAAACAATCTGGGAAACGGAGAAAAATGCAAAGAACCACATATTCTCCTTTTCCTACAATTTTTCTACCCTATCACAGACAAATTCCATCATTTGAGCCATAATTTAGTTATGGTTTGCAAATTGCTTCAATTTGAACAAGTCTACATTTATGTAGTGTGGTAAAAAGTTTATGGGTTTGTATTATAAAATCAGCTTGCTTAACAAACTTTATTGAATCATTGAATTATTCATTTATTCTTAATTGTTGTTATCATTATCAAATAAGGCATGTCTTTATTTCACTGCTATGACAGGTAATATCTTGAAAAAAAAAAAAAGATCTGAAAATTAACACTGAGGAACACAGTTCTTAACATCATTGGCATAACTTTGTCTTGGATCGTAAAATCAGCTGACGAAATCAAATGGGTAGCGAAAAATATTAGTACGAAAATATCGAGTAAGTAAAGCGGAATTTGATTTGGTTACTTGAGATAAACAAAAAAGAGCAAATTGAAATAACTTCGAATTACAAATTTTCTAGAGATGGGAAGTCGCTGAATCTGAATTGATCGCCGCTCATTTTTGTTTGTCGAGAGCTCCAACACGCCTGATTTGCCTCGTGTCTAAACACAATGTCTTGGACATTTTACATGACGATTGTAAAAGGGGAATCATTCGGTATTTTCCGAATCGCGTAAAACCAAGGAAAAGGTCATGAATGCAAAATGTAAACAAAGTCAAAGGGCAGTGTTTCAAGTGGCCAAAGTCCAGGCTCGAGGATTTGAACTGTATGAGATTTTATTCTTTTAAATGTAAACGTTTAATCCAAACCATGTACGCAGGTTTTTTGGTGAAAAGCACATGGACTGTGAAGATGGACCATAAAATAACACTGCAATGTTTGTTGGGTTTGCTGACTGTCTTCATGCAGTGTGGTGCAATTTGGTATGACTTCTTTGTTCATAAAATTAATCCTGTAGTGAACGTTAAAACTCTAGCCTTGTCCAGTGTATAAGTACTGAAAGAAGACAAATCAAATCTTGCTCACATGATAAAATTTGTTAAACGGTAGAAAACATTGAGAGAAAAGGAGAAAATCCTGGTTACCGCAATGTTTTCAAAAGCCTTCTTTCTCAAAGTCATTAGAACTCAGGATAGTTTCGTAAAGGGTAAAGCCTTTTCCACAAAGCCCAAGTTTTATCCACCCAGAAGAAAATGGCCAGGGAAAACATTGTGGGCTAACAAGAAAATTCTGGTAACCTGCATTTTCTCCATTTCCTACAATGTTTTCTAACCTATCAGAACAAAATCTCTTTATTACAGCCATGGTTTATTTGTCATCTGCAAGTGTATTGAATTTGGACAAGTCTAAAATTTTGTTGTTTGGTATTTAGAGTTAATACAGCCTTTGCTAGGCAAACGCTTTGTAATATGTTGATCCCCATTCCCCAATATGTTACACTTACCAGCTCTTCCACACAAATATTGTGTTCAACGTGGTACAGTAAAATGCTTACATGTAAGAGATATCATTGTTTATGACCACTGAATAAGTTTGTCAGTAAGTTTGCCTCAAATTTGCGAAGAGCCAAGTGCATTGTTACCTTTTTTCACATACATACATGTAGATACTATTCTATTTTTTTTCCACATGTTTTCATGCATTAACCCTTTATCTCATAATCCCAAGTTTTAAAAACCCAGAGAAAGAACTTAGCAGCCTTTTGAAAACATCCTGGGAAAAGAAGAAATTCCTTGGAAAAGAGAAAATCCTGGAAACTAGCATTTGTTCCTTTTCCCACAATGTTTTCTACCAATTCAAATACTATTATTTGAAAACTACATGTATTCTGTAAATTCCTGCAATATGGATAAGTCTAAAAGTGTGCCCTGTGGTAAAGGGTTAAGCTAAGTAAAAACTTAAACATACAAATTTTCATAACTTATTGGTTGTAAACTCTCCCTGACAGTATATTTACATATGAAGTTATTTTAAGCAAAAATCGCCACTTTTAATATTGTATTTATCATCTTTTACAGTGGAAATAGATGCACTGAGGTTTTAAGTCGAAAAGAACTTCGTGAAGTTGTGAAGCAAGTACCCTGTACCCAAAAGTATGAGGCGCGATGTGCCTGGCTGAGTTTGAGCTACTGCACTTTCTACCGGTAAGGGACTTCACATACATTTTCTGCTGTTCATCTAGCACTTATTTTCTTTTTCTCATATTCATATAACTCTAAGTATTTACCAAAGTATCCTGGGTTTTAATGACTTTAAGGAAAAGGCCTTTTAAAAATACTGTGAGAAAAGAAGATAATGGTGACCAGCATTTTCTTCTTACTACACAATGTTTACCCCATTTCTTTAAAAAAAATGCTTTCTAAGACAAACCATATTATTTGAGCAACATGTGTCATCTGCAAAGCCTTATGGATGCACCATGAACCAAATTTGATGCCCTTGGAATGGTCGAATAAACCCTTTCCTCCATATATACTCCTTTTAACACAATGAAGAAAAAAGCATTAGGAAAACATTGTGAGAAAAGGTGAAATTGCTCAAAATGAGCAATTTCACCTTTTCTCACAATGTTTTCTATGCAATCTGTATCTTAAAACCCACTAGTAGCCACATTTCAGTTGTCGTCTGCAGCTTCTTTGAATTTGGGACGGTCTCAAAATGGTGTATTAGGTAATGGGTTAAGAAAAATAATGGTATTTGGCTATCTTTCAAGGAATTACGTATACACATGAGCCATGCTCTGTGAAATGGTGTTTGATGCATCTGCAAAAAGTATTGACCCAGATCAGCCTGCGCAGTATTTGCAGGCTGACCTCAGTTGTAACTTCTTGCTATTGGTCGATTTTGTATATTTCAAAGGACCAGTCTTCTCCATGACTTACATTTAGTTTATTGTTAGACAAAATGCATTTTATGGATCGACAGTTACGCAATGACTTGCTTGGTAAAATGCATACAGAGATGCATTAAAACCCCTTTTTCCAGAGTGTGGATCATAAATTCATTTTTGTAAAGAATTATTTCACCAATTTATTTACCAAATTTGTGTTACAGTCAAACACTGTGTGATAAAAAGGCCAATGAGACAATCAAGACATACTTTATAAAGACAGATTGTTGTCCGGGGTATTTACTAGCCAAGAATGGTTCTTGTATCAGTAAGTTTTTCTTTTTTTTGTATTGTCTGAACAGTACACCATACTACCTTCATAATGAAAGCAGCCGTTTTATTGAACATTGTGGCAAAAGGCCAATGAGACAAACAAAAGTTACTTTATAGAGACAGACTGTTGTTCCGGATATTTACAAGCCAAGAATGGTTAATGTATCACTAAGTTGTTGTTTTTATATTGACTAAAAACCAAACTACCTTCATTTTCAAGCCAGCTTTGAATGAAATATTGTGGCAAAAGGCCAATGAAAGAATCAAGACTTACTTTATAAAGACAGATTGTTGTCCCAGTTATTTACAAGCCAAGATATCAGTAAGTCCTTGTTTTTATGTTGACTATAAACACCAAATTACAATTTATCTCCATTTTCTGTTTAAACCAGCTATTTTATTAAGTCTGTACTACATGATGAAATTTTAGACTTTTCCAAATTGAAAGCATTTGTAGATGACAATGATGGCTCAAATGACAAAACTTGATAGGGTAGAAAACATTGTGGGAAAATGTTTCCAACAATGTTTCCAAAAAGCCATCTCTTTCAGGGTTGTTAAAAGTTAAGATTGAGTAGTAAAGGGATAAACATTGTAGCAAAATGCAAATAGGACAGTAAAAATTTACCAGTAGTTTAACCCTTTCCCAAACAATCCCTGGTTTTTACGGGTCAGGAATAGAAGCCTTTTGAAAACATTGTGGGAAAAGGAGAAAATGCTGGTAACCAGCATTTTCTCCTTTTCCCACAATGTTTTCTACCCTATCATATAGAAAAACCATCTTTTTAGCAACTGTTAATTTGTCACCTGCAAAATGCTTTCAATTCGGTCTGGTCCAAAATTTGCCATTTGGGAAAGGGTTAATAAGTACAGACAGATTGTTGTCCAGGTTATTTGCAAGCCAAAAATTGTTTTACTTGTCTAAATACAAACCTACCTTCTATTCAAGCCAACTTCTTTGTAAAATGTTGCAGCAAAAGGAGACCAGTTTCTCCTTTTGTGGCAGCAAAGATCGGTAGCACAGTCAATAACATGCAGGATTCAAAACTGGGGGTTGCTGGTTCTAGTCCCTAGCTTAGTAAAATCTGTTTCCGAGGATTGATGATAGTCATGCCTCTTTCATCACTTATCATTGTTTTGATGATGGTTATGTTGGAAAGCAGCCAATGGCTTGGGAAAAATATTATGCAAATCAATGGTTATAGAAACTCAAGGCGAGCATTGATAGGTGCACTGACCGCCAGTATATAACTGAAATCTTGTTGAAAATTGGGTTTAACACCATAAAAAACATGGATCGTATATAGATGTGTACAGTATATACAATCCCTGATGCAAATAAACAAACAAACCCTTTTGTCACAGTGTTTCCACTCATGTATGATACTTATACATGTAGATGGTACTGACTATCCATATAATACAAGGATGTTTTCAAAATAATTTTTTGCAAAGTTATGTAAGAGGTACTGAAATGATTCTCTACTATTAAAGCTTTACCACACAATCTGGTGCTTTATTGACCTTGAGGAAGAAGGCTTTTGAAAACATTTTGGGAAAAAGAGAAAATGCTGGTAACCAGCATTTTCTCCTTTTCCAAAAATGTTTTCTGATCTGTTAAAAGCAAATTAAATTATTTGAGTCACATCTTATTTGTCATGTAGAAATACTTTCAATTTTGATACGTCTAAAATTTTGTTATGTGGTAAAGAGTTAAGGATATAATTGTCTGCCTTTGCTTAATGTCTGTGGCATGTTCTTCTGTAAATTAGGACAGAAAACTCCTTCCTCACTTTTGCTGTTGTTTTCTTGAGACTTTGTACTTCTATGAATCCTTCATCAATCAATCCTGTGTTTTAACAGCCTTGAAGAAAAATGGTTTAGTAAACATTTTGTGGGTAAAGGAGAAAACTCTGATTGCCAATACATATCCTAATTTTTTGGCCTAATTTAATTTGCCATCCGCAAAGTCTGTCAGTATGGACTAGCCTGAATTATATAGTCTGGTAAAGGGTCAGCCAGATACTTTATAATATTTGATCTGATTACCAGCATTTTCTCCTTTTTCCACAGTGTTTTCCAAAGACTTCATCGGGGTCATGATTTTGCAGTAAAGGGTTAAGTCACATTTATACACGTATGTGAAAGTTTTCGTGTATACATGTTGAAATGCTTGTCTATTATTGTCAGTGTTCCTTCTTTTCAGAATGTACGGAATTGTTTCATAAATTGCTATTCATATCTGCAACACTGTACTTAGTTAGCACTCACATTGTGTATGCATGTTTCAGAAATTGTACCTGGCGTTGATTATGAAAAATTGAAGCCAGTCCCAAAAGGTAGTGTTTGTTTGTTTTTTCTTTTGAACTGTAAAATAATTTGCATAAAATATGCAAAAAAAAATTACATGTATGAGCCATGCTCTGTGAAAAGGGGGCTTAATGCATCTGCGAAAAGTATGGACCCAGGTCAGCCTATAATTATATAATGACTGGAAGTAGAACGTATCACAGAGATCAGGGTTTTCCTTGACGCACGATTTTGTGTGTTTTGATGCATTCTTAAGGAAAATGACGAGCTATTTTTTCAACAGTGCGTCATTGTTGACGCACAAATACGGTAAGAGTTACTAACGATCGTATATACTACCGACAATGTGACACCGCGAGTAGATGAAAAATCTGGAATACGAAGTAAAATTGGGACGAAACACTGGACTGTGTATCGATTTTTCCAGAAAACCGTCCGTCTTTACACGGCTCGAAACTAAACCAGTCGATCTCTAATGAAAACAATATGGCTCTGTCCAAATCGACGTCATTCTTGCTGTCTGCAAGGAAGAATAGCCCTTAAACAAAGATCAGACGATAAAACGCCTGGTAAGAGCACTTAGAAAATCCTTTCAAGGTCTCGAGGGTTTACCGTAAATTAACTAAAGAGATACACTTTTATATTCGTTAAAAACCGCGGCATGAATGCGACCCGTGTGTCAAACCACAAGAATCGGCAGTATAATTGGTTAAAGTCGTGTATTTTCGGCCGAAATGGGTATCTCTATCAAGATAAACTATAGAGACTTCCCAATCCGGCGGACAACAAGCTATTTTCACCAATAAAACGGTCAATTCCTATGATAAAAACAAAATAAAATAACCCATTACCACAGATAGAAGATGCACAAACTTCAAAATTCAACTCTTGTGCAAGATCAAAACACTACTGTAGCGGTCATGATGATACCCTTGTAAGATTAAAATCACTTTGAGATCTGACAGCTTGTCTGCAGTTATCTTAGGCATATTTGCTTGTTAAAAACAGGTGTACATAACGCATACTCTAGATACTCTTTATGAAAAAGGTACCATCTAGGCTGTAAGCTCCCTCTATATAGAGAATCTCTGGTGTTATTGTTTATCTATCACCATGTAATAAAACATATAGGGTATAAAAATATTTACAGTACATAGAAAACACAAATAAACACACATTATTTCACAAATAGTAGCTGTTGTCTAAGCCAATTACATTTTGTTGTGACCACCACAAATTCCAAAATGACCCCCATTACTTTTGACTAGGGGGTCACAATGACCCCCTATTTTTGTTGTCAAGGGAAAACCCTGCAGAGATGCATTAAGCCCCCCTTTTGCCAGTGCATGGCTCATATGAAAAGAAGCTGTTAACCTTGTACCAAATAATACTGTGTTTTTTATGACATTTTCGAAAAAAATTTGAAAACATTGTGGGAAACGGAGAAAATGCTGGCATCCAGCATGTGTCCAGTATTTTCTCCTTTTTTGTACAGTTTCCTTTCCTTTCTTGGTGAGACAAATCTCATCATTTGAGCTACCCAGGTACTTTAATTTGCTCTTGGTAAATGCCTTCAATATGGACAAGTCCGTATTTCATGTTGGCTGGTAGTAGCTTTTTCATTGCTTGCACTTGTGTTTGAGTCATGCTCTGTGAAAAGGGGGTTTAATGCATTAGTTTAAAAAAGTATTGACCCATGTCAGCCTGCACATTCTGTGCAGCTGACATGGGTCGAAACTTTTTGCTATTGGTAAATTTTTTTCATGTCCAAGGATCATTCTATCTCATGATTCAGTTGTTATGCAAAATGGACTTTATTTATCCATAATTATACAAGGACTTACTTTGTAAAATGCATAATAAAGATGCATTAAACCTCCCTTTTGCCAGAGCATGGTTCTTTGTGTTTCTGCCTACCTCATGCTACAGTTTTGTCTGTATCCTTTTTTTTCACTGAAAGGAACCAATTTTGATTCCCCCACTGAAAGTTGGAGAGATACTGCTTTGTAGTTAAGCTGCATCTGTCTGTCTGTTCCATCCTTCTTTCCATTATTAGCTCAGCTGTTTTTGAAGAAATGGTTGAGGTAATTTCATAGCCCTGTTGGTGTCTGCATTGTTGTGCAAAAACTTTATGGTATCTCTGTCATTACTGAAGATACATACTTTAAACTTGGACTAGTTATTAACTATTAAAAGTGGAACCTATACCAGTATGGCAGTTAGCCCTCAAAATACTTTTCACACAATTATGCCTTTTTTCTACACTGCATTTTTAACATCTCTAAGAGCAACTGCAGCCGACCGTTGGCACTCGCATGCAGTGCTCTTGTTTTTCTTTTTTAGCTCACCTGAGTACGAAGTGCTCAGGATGAGCTATTGTGATCACTCACCGTCCGTTGGCGTCCGGCGTCCGTCCGTTCACATTTCTTTGTTTACACTCTAGCATCTACAAATATTAACCAATCAGCACCAAACTTGGTCAAAATATATATGACCATAAGATCTCGGATGAGTTCGATTATGGGTCTAATCGGACCAGAACAACTGGAGTTATTTGCCCTTGAATTAGAAAAATTGCTATATTTGACTTTGTTTACACTCTAGCATCTACAAATATCAACCAATCAGCACCAAACTTGGTCAAAATATATATGACCATAAGATCTCGGATGAGATCAATTATGGGTCCAATCAGACCAGAACAACTGGAGTTATTTGCCCATGAATTAGAAAAATTGCTATATTTGACTTTGTTTACACTCTAGCATCTACAATTTTTAACCAATCAACACCAAACTTGGTCAAAATGTATATGACCATAAGATCTCGGATGAGTGTGATTATGGGTCTAATCGGACCAGAATGACTGGAGTTATTTGCCCTTGAATTAGAAAAATTGCTATATATGACTTTGTTTACACTCTAGCATCTACAATTTTTAACCAATCAGCATCAAACTTGGTCAAAATACTTATGACCATAAGATCTCTGATGAGTTTTATTATGGGTCTAATCGGACCAGAATGACTGGAGTTATTTGCCCTTGAATTAGAAAGTTCTTTAGAATAGTTCTTTGTCCGGAGCATAACTTTGTCATCTCCAGTCCGATTGACTTGAAACTTGGCATTTGTGTTTGTTGCAATAATATGGAGTGCAATGTGAAAGAACCATAACTCTACATCGTACTGTCTATGAGTTATTTCCCTTTGATCGTCATTTTTACAGCATTTTCTGCTTGTCCGGAATATAACTTTGTCATATCTAGCCTAAACATCTTCAAATTTGGTATGCATGATTGTTGAAAAATTACAGAGTGCAGTGCACAAGAACCATAACTCTTCCTAGCACGAATTTTGAGTTATTCCCCCTTTGACCTCCATTTTTATAGCATTTCTTGCTTGTCCGGAGCAAAACTTTGTCATCTTAAGTAGGAATGACTTGAAATATGGTATGCTTATTTGTTGCAATATTTGGAAGTGCAGTGCACAAGAATTGTAACTCTACCTTGTGCTGTCTTTGAGTTATTTCCCTTTGATCGTCATTTTTACAGCATTTAGTGCTTGTCCAGAATATAACTTTGTCATCTCATGTCGCAACGACTTCAAACTTGGTATGCATGTTTGTTGCAATATTACCGAGTACAGTGCGCAAGAACAATAACTCTACCTATCGCGGATTTCAAATTGACTTGAGACTTGGTAAACATGTTTGTTGCATTACCTGCCCTTTGCGATTATTATACCTCCTTGACAACTGGTGGTGGGACTGGCATATCTTGCTACAATTTGCTGCTCTTGTTTCATTATCATTTGGCCTTGAACCTCAATATTTGGTATTTATCTTCATTGTAGACCTTTACTGCTCAGTACTCAGGTGAGCGATATAGGACCATCATGGTCCTCTTGTCTGTAGAAAAGTATGCCCCCCTCACTTTTCATGGAGAATATTAGTGGAGCCCAACGACTTGTTTATAATCAACATTGCACTATTTGGGTGTCACACAGATACTTTTGCTGCCTGTGTAAAAGATTCAGATCTTTTTTAACACTTGACCTAAAATTTGTTTGTTTGTATTGGGGTTTAACGTCCTTGTATGTCATATCATGGCGGTCAATGTACCTGTGCATGTGTTTCCTAGCTCTCTTACACCAGTACTGACACAACTTTCTTTCCAAGTCACTGACTACTTTTCTCACATGTATCAGAGGTGAGGGGTGAATCACAGGAAAGAAATTTTGCCTCAACAGAGTAACAAACTAGTAACCACCAGATCAAAAGTCAGATACTCTAACCACTGAGCTACCTGGGTGGGTCACTTGACCTAAAAAAACCCATGAAATTTGTCTTTTGAAGAACTTGGGATTGTGTGGTAAAGGGTTAAAATTTACTTTTTTTTAGCACTATTCACTCTCACCATTTGATCAGGGGTCCTTCGTGGCTCAGTGGTAAAGTGTAGGACTTGTATTTGTGTGTTTGTTTGTTTGTTTGAATGGTGTTTTACACCGCTTTCAACATTATTTCAGTCATATCACGGCGGCAGTTCACATATTCATGTATGTCCTGGGTTTCACCAGTACTAGGCTGGGGCTCTGAAGTGTCTTGCCCAAGGACACTCCTGTGAAAAAGTAGGACTTGTAACCTGGGTCCATATTCACCAACCATTCTTAAGAACGTTCTCTGTCTTTTTCTCCAGAATTTTTCAAATTTGAAAGTAACACGACTTCAGATTGGCTGAACCAAATGGTTCAGCCAATCTCAAGTTGTGTTACTTTCAAATTTAGAAAATCTTGGAGAATAAAATTAAGGCCATTCTTAAGAATGGTTGGTTAATATTGACCCTTCAGGCCTTGGGTTTGAGAATGACTAGAAGTACTGAGATTTTTGTGAGAGTGTCACTGGGCAAAACGTTTCAGAGCACCAGCCTAGTACTGGTGAAACCCAGGACATACATAGATATGTTAATTTTGGCGGTGATATGACTGAAATAATGATTAAAGCCATTCAATCAGTCAATCAAATCAATCAATCAACCCACCATTTTGATCAATAAAACTGTTTATTTTGTTGTTGTAGAAGATCCATACTATGTACACCAGCCAGCGGGAACAAAGCAGAAAGTGAACACTTCTGAGGTAAAAATATCTGGAGGTGGATATGCAGGAATCATATGTGGAATGATTTTGCTGATGTGTATTGTTGGCTTTACAGTCATGGGGATCAGAAAAAGGTACAGTGAACATCATTGGTAATATTTCACAAGTGGCTTCTAACCCCCTTTTTAGGGTGACTTTCATCAAAATCCAGTACAGTTCTTTTCTGTAATTTCCCATGACTTTCCCCCTCTGATTAACAAAGCATTACAATATTACGTAAAGGGCGAGAAATGTATGGTAAATTATGTTGTGCTTCCATGTGATTGAATGGAACAAGTTGTTTACCTAGGTAACTAGTGTGCGGGAACTACTGTTTCTGCCTTCAGTGGAAGAGTTAAAAAATAAAATCAGTATTTTTCACTGGTTGTAACAATGAAATATCAAACAGTATTTCACCATTATTTCTCAATAAACAACTGAAAAGCATTAAATAATATGGGGTTATTTGGTACACTAGTGTACAGTACTTAACCCTTTACCAAACAGTCCTGTGTTTTCATGATCCTGTGATAGAGGACTTTTGAAATTATGGTGGGAAAAGGAGAAAATGCTGGTAACCAGCATTTTCTCCTTTTTCCACAAATGTTTTCTACCCTGTCAAAGAACTAAGGTTGGTTTGTACCACATTCAACTTTGTTAAAAGCTGATGCTTTCAATTTGGAATGGTCTAAGATTTGTCCTTTGGGAAAGGGTTAATTCTATTGGATGAATACACTGCAGAACCAGTCTATATTTTGGATATGGTGACGGTCAAGTCTAAAATAAAGACTGGTTCTGCAGTGTATGGCTCTATTCAGATTAACTGGTATTGTACCCAAGCATGTTAACTCAATATCAAATGACAAAATTTGGGATGCAGTCAAATTGAACGCATTCGCACATAACCAAATAAATGTAGCTCAAACGATGTTTTCTTTTCGATAGGGTAGTGAACATTGTTTCTACAATGTTTTCAAAAGCCTTCTTCAACAGGGTCGGTAAAACCTCAGGAATGTGTGGTACAGGTTAAATGGCCTCATTATTTCACACTTACTTACTGACTTAACTCTTTCCCAAAAGACAATATTTTAGATGGGTCCAATTTGAAAGCACTTGCAGATGACAAAATTTATATGGCACAAATGATGGGATTTTAATCAGAAAGTCTAGAAAACATTGTGGGAAAAGGAGAAAATGCTGGTTACCAGCATTTTCTCCTTTTCCCACAATGTTTTCAAAAGGCCTACTTCTCAGGGTCGTTAAGAGTCGGGACTGTATGGTAAAGGGTTAACAACAACAGATATGTGTGCTATTTCCTGTGATTAAAATTTTCAAGATTACAAAAACAAGGAGTTTAACTACATGCCAAATTACAGACTTCCCTGCATTGAAAGCGTCTTGCGACAAAAATTAACTGTTGCTCAAATTATAAGATTTGTCTGTGAAAGGGAAGAAAACACTGTTGGAAAAGGAGGAAATGTTGGTTACCAGCATTTCCTTCTTCTCCCATAATGTTTTCAAAAAGCCTCTTTCCCAGGGTGTTTAGGACTCAGAAATGTGTGGTAAAAGATTAAAGGAATACTGATAATTTATGACAAAAGACTTGAAACGAGGTGGTTGCAGGTTTGAATCCCTCGCTCAACCACTTTCTTTCTGAGGCCTGATGACAGTCATTTGGCAGGATTCATTGTCCACTTACTGCTGATCATTGTTTCTACAATAATGATGTTGGAATGGATAGCAGCAAGTGGCTTTGGAAGAAGATTGTTCAAAGTACTGGTAAAAGGCAACTCCAGGAAAGCATGGATGGGTGTACTGGCTGCCACAGTATAACTGAAATTATGTTGAAAAAGACATTGAATACCATAAAAGAAAACAAACAGCTGGTAGTCAGTTACCATTTAGATGTACCACTTCCTGTAATAGATGCTTTGAAGGTACTTAACTTCACTTTTTATCAGTTCAACTTTGTTAAATCGGATCAACCATGTACTCATCAGAATAAATCTGTAGGATTTTGTAAACATATAAGAAAAGGGAGAACATGCGCGCTACTGGCATTTTCTTAAGTAATCTGCAAATACTTTCAATGTGGATCAGTCTTAAATTATGTCGTCTGGGAAAAAGTTAACCCTTTACCATACAATTGAGGATTTTAACAACTTAACAGAGAGGGCTTTGGATAACATTATTGGAAAAGGAGAAAATGCTGAGAACCAGCATTTTCTCCTTTTCCAACAATGTTTTAAAACCTTTCGGCATCAAATCCAATCATTTGACCTACATTAATTTGTCGTCTGCAAATGCTTTGAATTCAGACAAGTCTGAAATAATTGTTGTGTGGTAAATAGTTAATCTTGGTTAATCAGGAATATTGATCAGCATTATCTGATTTATTTACAGGAGAAGAAAAAAGAAACCCAAGAGTGAACCTTCACAGAGAGTGTTGTATATTCCATCGCCAAATACATCTATTGTGAAAAACAGTTTAAAACAATCAGTATCTGCAAATTTTCAAAGGGAAGTCACTCCATCTTCCTCTCATATGATTACTCCCCCTGAATCCCCTATAAAGATGACAGCAGCTGTTGACATACCTTTTGGGACCAGATCAGCCCATTCCTGCATGCAAGCCCCGCCGTCTACATCCATAAGTCCGCCTCCAGTCACAGAAGACTGTGAAGATTCAGCAGATACGCCTCTCATTTTCAATATTACTAAGTCTATAAACGATGAATCTAGTCAAGAGGCTTCCCAGACAGGTGCACAAAACACACCAGTCAATGATATTTCTAATACTGAAATTCCTCCCATGGTTACAGAAGACACACCCCTAGTGACCAATGAGAAGGATTTAGATGACAAAGAGACTCCAGATTTAGAGATAGATCAAGAAGTTACTGCAGACATGCCTCTGGTTTTTGATGTTGAAAATTTACATATTGATGATCTACCAGAATCTGACATATGAATGACACCACCAGCTCCTCAAAGTGACAGCAAACGACCTTGGAAATGTGTTTAACTCTTTACCAAATGATAAAATTATAAACTGGTCCAAATTGAAAGCATTTGCAGACGACAAAATAAATCTTACTGAAAAACTGAAATTTGGTTTGGGAAGGCTAGAAAACATTGTGTTAAAAGGAGAAAATGCTGGTTACCAGCATTTTCTCCTTTTCCCACAGTGTTTCAAAGAAGCATTTTGAAAAGTTAGGATTGCGTGGTAAAGAGTTAAAAGATACTAATAATCAAGACGAATGAAGGATTCTGAAATAAGTTGCTGGTAGAAAAATGGATTGTACAACTAGATCAAAAGTTGTCTGAACTTCGGAAATCTAAGGTTGTATTTGATAAAGCTGACAATCATAAATACCACTGTAATTGTTATGGTTTTTTTTTAAAGTATTAGGCTAGGACTGAAAGTAATTGCAGTTTTTTAAGACTTTCAATTTTGTTATTATTCATGTCTTCCATTAATTGTGTTTTGAATTGTACACTTTGTGTATATCATAATGATTCTGTGTAAAAAATATTGTATGTGTATTACAGATTTGATGTGTTTCTTGCAAAACAAAAATGTTTGAATGTATAAAAAATGTAACAAATTGTATAGTTTAGCTGAAATCATTTTCAAATAACAAAAAATAGAATTGTCCAAATTGAAAGCATTTACAGATGACAATTTAAATATGGGTCAAAACATGACACTTGTCTTTAGTAGGATAGAAAACAATGTGGGAAAGGAGTTATTAGCATTTTCTCGCAATGTTTTTGCATAGCCTTCTTTCTCAGGGTCGTCATAACTCAGATTTGTATGGTTAGAATTAACTCTTTACCACACAATCCCAACTTTCAACAACCCTGAGAAAGAAAGCTTTTGAAAACATCGTGGGAAAAGGAGAAAATGCTGGTAACCAGCATTTTCTCCTTTTCCCTCAATGTTTTCTAACCTTCCCAAATCAAATTTCACTTTTTGATTCACATTTAATTTGTCATCTGCAAATGCTTTGAATTTGGACTAGTCCAAAATTTTGTCATTTCGTAAAGAGTTAATAGGAAATAGACTTTGGTTTGATTTCTTGAAAATAGGCCTCTATTCTGGTGCTGCCGCTATTTTCTGTTATTGTTTGTAAAGGCCAAATAGCAGCCAAAAGTAGATAATGTGGGTGTTAAAATGCGCATAGATTTAAATCATATCATTTAAAAGTCTTGGAATTACTGTAATCATCTGTTGTTGTACATTCTATCCTTTTTTAAGGTGCCAGCAGAAAAATGAATTTTTAAACCAGGTAAAAAGTAAACAAAAGATTAAGCGACTTTGGCAACTTTTGACCTAGTTAAAAAATTAATTCTTGTACCAGAAACTAACATTTGGACCAACCATGTAATAACAGATTCTTATCTTCGCAAAAATGTTCATACTTATAAAAATGATGACTTAATATCTCAACACCCCCATTGTTTACTTGTGGTGGCCACTGGGCCTTTAATATGCTCATTAACTTTACCAAACAACAAAAATTTCAACAAGTCCAATATGAAAGCATTTGCAGACAGGGAAAAAAAAAAAATGTGGCTGAAAAATTGAAATTTTTTGTGGGGGAGGGTAGAAAATATTGTGGGAAAAGGAGAAAATGCTGGTTACCAGCATTTTCTCCTTTTCCCACAATGTTTTCAAAAGGCCTCTTTCTCAGGGTTGTTAAAAGTCTAGATTTTGTGGTAAAGGATTAAACATTGTACATGTATATTGTGTCTCTAAATGTTGCTTGATCGCTGTACAAACAATTAAGTTATACTGTGTGCAAAGGAGGGCTTAATGCATCTGCAAAAAGTATTGACTTGGGTCAGCCTGCACATTCCAACCTGGCTTTATACTTTTTGCTCTTTTTAAATTTTTTTTTTATGTCCAAAGACCATTCTATCTCCAGATTCAGTCGATTGTTAGACTAAATGGATTTTATAGATCCATAATTATGCCACAATGTGTGTAGTATAATGCATTTCAAAGGTGCATAATAGCCTTAAACCCCCTCTTGCCTAAGTGCAGGTCAATTTTATGTGAAATTGTAAGAAATCAAGAATTGAAATGTTTGATTGGTGTTTAGACTGAATTTTCGGTCCTGCCATTGTAACAGCTGAATTATTAATATCAGTCCTTGATTTTACGGGAGCCAGGCTCAGACTGTGAAATGTCTTGCCCAAGGACACACATTCTTGACTGGCGCAGCTAGTAGTACTTATTTTGAGATTTTTTATTGCAAATCTTTTACTTAATATACTCTTCACCAGACTAAAAAGCTTTAGACTTGTCCAAAATGATAGCATTTAGAGATAACAAAGCAGATATTGTTCAAATGACAGAATTTGTCCTTTAAAGATATATCCATTCAATTGAGGCACATTAAATTTGTTGTCTGCAAATGCTCTCAATTAGGACAATGCTAAAATTTTTTGGTCTAATCAAAGGTTAATGTTGTTTGTCTTAATTCCTTTCAATTTAAAGGGTATTTTTTGGTTTTTGTAGTTGATTTTCTTTACGACTCACAGTCTGGTTTCTTTATTATTTAATATAAACCTTAGGAGATTGTCAATCGAGTTTATGTTTGCTTTAATTTTCACTCATCATTAGCCCTTTAACCCTTTACCAGACAATAAAATTTAAGCCTTGTCCAAATTGAAAGCATTTGCAAACGACAATTTTATTGTGGCTCAAATGGTGTGATGTTTCTTTGATAGGGTAGAAAACATTGTGGGAAGAGGAGAAAATGCTGGTTACCAGCATTTTCTCCTTTTCCCTCAATGTTTTCTAAATGCTTCTTTCCCAAGGTTGTTAAAAGTTGGCATGATGTGGTAAAGGGTTAAGCACTACTTAAACCAAAGGGACTTTTCCCTGTCTGGGAAATAAGATCAACAAACACTTATTTTAACCCTTTTACAACAATAGTTGCTTTTGCTACCATGGAAGATCAAGATCAGGCACAAAATGAGCAGTCTGTATTTTGATCTACACTGTTCGCTTTTATAGACAAAATACAAGGGCTGTTCGATATGTAATGTGTATTGTACCACAGCATGATAACGCTTTGCACGATTTCGTGGATGATGATACGCTTGAATAGCTCTATTCAATACCTTTCCAATGGTATAAACACGAGCCTTCAGCTCCACATAGTTTTAAACTGATAGTCATTTCAATAGAGCTAGTCGTTGACCACTGTTGTAAAAATGGTTGGGAAACGGATTAAGAATATTGAAGAAATTAGAGCTTATATAAAAGTTCGCACAAAACTCGGTCATTCGGTAATGCAGATTTTTACTGAATTGGGGGAAGTTTATGGGTCTGATAAGGTATCTTATGAGACAGTTCGTAGTTGGAGAAAGAAATTTCTGACTGGCACAGAGTCCGTCAAAGATGCAGCAAAATCTGGCCGACCTGTGACTTTAACAGGCAAGGCAAATGTCTCAAAAGTCAGGGAAATAATTGAAAGTGATGGCAGATACACGATTCGTGATATTGCCAACGCTGTTGGCATATTGCTATCGCATTTCATTTTGAAGCGTATTTTGAAAGTACGAAAGATTTCTGCCAGATGGATACCTCATATATTGACAGATGACCAAAAACGGGTACGAGTACAAACTGCTAAGCAATTGCTGAAAAAATGTTTCCCAAATTCAATCAAAGACAATTTGCAAACAATGTTACTGGTGACAAAACATGGGTTCACTATTTCGAACCAGTAAGAAAAATTGGAAACAAAATATGGCTAACTAAACACAGTAGAAGGCCTGTAGTTGCCAAAAGAAGCACAAGCACAAAGAAGGTTCTTTATTGCATATTCTTCTCATGTGATGGTATAGCCGTACAAATTCCGGTGCCGAAGGGCAAAAGTGTCACAGGTCGGTATTACCGAGATGTTATACTAAAAAAGGTCAAGAAATATTATCTTAAACGATGCCCTGTGTCAGGATTTAGGCATGTTCGTCTTCTTCATGATAATGCTCCATCATATACATCTGAGCTTGTGAAGCAATTTTTGAAGTTGGAGAAGGTTACCTTCTTGCCACACCCACCATACTCTCCAGATCTAGCCCCATGCGACTTTTTCCTTTTTCCAAAACTTAAAAAGTTCTTATCTGGTCGTCGTTACAAGTCCCGACAAGTCCTTGGCTCAGCCATCAGTCAGTGCCTCAGAGGTCTACCTAAATCAGCGTACCGTGATGCATTTCAGAAATGGATTCAGAGATTGAAATTATGTATTTCAAACCGCGGAGAATACTTTGAAGGGATGTAATGTTCATTTCACTATTTGAGTCGAATGCTTTTGAGATATCGTACAATACACATTACATATCGAACAACCCTCGTATACCTTGGCATTGTATTTATATAGGTCTTATTTCCAGATTTTAAATGTCTGTTGGGTTTATTGCACACTCTTAAGGTTAAGATTATTTCAGTATGCCAGAAATTTCACTAAACGGGGAACAGCGAGAGTGCTTGATTTTTATCTTAATTGTTCACAAACAGCAGTGTATTCTTGATTTACATTGACTGCAAAGCCAATTTTACAAGACTTTCTCTGCTCTAAATTTCTTTTTTGTAATTACATGTGTAAAATTATGTAAATCTTACCTAATATGTTGTATGACAAATTATATTAACCACAATACCCTTCATTTTTATCAAGGACAAAAAACAAAGGAATTACAGAAAAAGGACCATAACGATCTATAATTTGGTAATCCTTTTTTCTTTACATACCACAGGGAATAATATTAGACCTATCCAAAACAACAACTTTAAGAGACTTCCAAACTGAAAGCATTTGCATATAGCAAAAATGAAAGCTGTACAAATGAACTGAAGTTTTTTGATAGGGTATAAAACATCGTGTGAAAAAGAGAAAATGCTGGTAACCAGCATTTTCTCTTTTTCCCACAATGTTTTCAAAATGCCTGTTCTTCAGGGTCATGAAAACGTGGGATTGTGTCATAAAGGATTTAGGGAGATTTGAAGGAATGTTCTCCATTATATTGTGTGTCTTTGACAGTTTTTAATCATGTGCAATAATCAATTAATTAAAGGATGATAAAGTTTATCATTTATTTTGAGATTTCTTAAACCCCACTATTTTCAAGGTTTTGGGCCGAGTCATGGAAGCTCAGTCAGTAGCATACAGGACTTGTGAATAAGGGTTCACTGGTTCGATCCCGGCTAGGCCTATTTCTTTCCGAGGATTGATGATATTCATTGCGATAGGATTCATTCCTCTCTTATCACTGATCATTGCTTGGACGATGATTATGTGGGAAAGCAATCAGTGGTTAGGAACGAATATTGTGCAGAAATTCCAGGAAAGCATGGATAGGTATACTGGCCACCACCATATAACTGAAATCATGTTGAAAAAACAGCATTAAATTTTCAATATTTGAGTCTCATTAATTTTGTTGTCTGCAAAAGGCTCTAGTCTGGTAAAGGATTAATCCATAGTTAACTCTTTACCAAACGACAAAATTTTGGACTAGTCCAAATTGAAAGCATTTGCAGACAACAAAGTAAATGTGAATCAAAAATTGAAATTTGAGTTGGGAAGGGTAGAAAACATTGTGGGAAAAGGGGAAAATGCTGGTTACCAGCATTTTCTCCTTTTCCCACAATGTTTTCATAAGCTGTCTCTCAGGGTCGTTAAAAGTTGGGATTGTGTGGTAAAGAGTTAAGTCATTTTATCCCCTAACCTGCTAAAACAAGTTAAATGAAACTGTTAAATCGATAGTGATATTCCCTATAGTAATATTGCTATTTCAATCTTATTTTTTGGAGAAAAATATCTCCTTATTGGACAGTGTAGATCCAAGATCAGACTGCACGTTCAGTGCAGTCTGATCTTGATCTTCCCATATCCACAAAAAGTCATTCAATCAAGCTTAGCAGCCTAAGGGTTAAAATCATGGAAGATTATAAAAATTTAAATATCCCCCTTTAATTGGCGTAAATCCAGATGGTTAGACTAAAAAAACTAAAAACTAAAAGGTTAGATGTGAGTTCCCTAGTTTCAAGTAGCTTTGCTTACTACTCTCTTTTGAACTGCAACCAAAGTGGCGAAAAAAAAAATATAGAAGAAAATGATCAGACACTCGAAGCGATTCACAGTCTTTTATTTACCTATTCATTTATAAATTTGTTTATCTTTTTTTTTTCTTATTTTCTTTCACCGTTGCTTCCCTTTTTTCTCTTTACCCATTTTCATTAAAATAAAATCTGAAAGGTCGTTAAATGTTCTATGATATGCAAGACGGTTGAAATTGTGAACAATTAATGGTCAAAGGGAGAAAACTCGTACTTACCAAAACCTCTATTAATATCAGAGTTGCATCCCTTATAGTTGCGAACAGCCTAAAACTAGAGACGAATAAAATAGGTTACACCTTTGGAGACGATCGATAAAAAAAACATCTCTTAAGCTGAGTTGAGATGGATTATCTAATAACTTTATGAATTTATTGTAAATTATCGCAGTTCTAATGTTATAAATATAGTACACGGAATAAAAGAGCATTTAAAGAAAATGAATATTTGTAACGCGCCAGTAATCTCCCTTGCACCTCATCACATTTGTAAACACGACAACCGCGAAAAATTTAATTTTAGCAAGTATCGATTTGTTTATCATGGTCATGAGATCTAACACGTTTAAACCTAATTCGGATTGTAAAACATTCAATCTATATATCTCTTTACACGGAATTGGATCAGACAGATTACGGCGGGTACACGTTAAGATAAACAAAATCCACTTTATTTAGGTCATGGTTTCCTTCAATCAAGGTCATCGACAAATTTCGTCAAATGTGGCAAGTTATCCTTTCATTTAAGTTTCATAATCACCTTGTTCTGATAGACAATCTAGAATAAATAGTTCCCTGTGTGTTGAAAACTTGAGCCTTATATCAAATATTTCTCGGCGATTGTATGGATGTTTATAAATCCGAAATAATGTGTCAATGAAACTGATATCTTCAAGCCCGTAAGCAGGATTCATTTCATTTCAATCCATAACCGAAATGGACACAGCCAAAGGCGGAAATCCTTTGGAATTCGTATTAAAAAAAAATAACATAGATCTATTGATTAAGTACTGATTCTAACCTGCATTTCTGCCATTTTATTCGTGAGGAGGAGAGGAAGGGAAATCGTCACAATAAGGGAGGTCACTCTTCATAAATTTGACTTTACGATTGTAGGAGTTTTCTCCCATAGACCATAAAAAGAAGACAGAATCCCATCGTTCACTTAGATCTATAACGTTTGATAATTAGTGAAACCGAATATCATCAAGTACAATCATGATAATCATTCATACTCAAGGTTACAGACCATGTTTAAAAAAATAGAAAAATAAAAAAATAAAAAACTAGGTAAAAGATTACCATGTGAATCTTTGTTTTCTTTTTACCCAATTTTAAATTTCATCTTTCTGTCCTGGACTTGCACTTGAACCGACTGCACAAGAACAGATTTTCATCACCATAATAATTTTCAAACTTTTAAATATTATGATATAAATTTGAATGCATTTTAAATACCCACATTTTTTACTTTTGGCCACTACTGGGCCTTTAAAAATCCACACATACAAAGTCCGTGTATGTTAAGAATACTCAGAAAATGTTTTAGGGTAATACTATTCCTTTAAGAATGAAAAATACGACTACCCCCGGCCTGCATCATAAATGTAGATAGGTCAGAAGCACAGAGGCCTTGGTGTACTTGAACCTTTTACCACACAATCCTGTGTATAATGACCCTTAGGTAGAATTTAGCCTTTTGAAAAAAATTGTGGGAAAAGGAGAAAATGCTGGTTACCAGCATTTTCTCCTTTTTCTACAATGTTTTCTACCCTTTTAGAGACAATTAACATCACTGGAGCCACTTTTTGTCGTCTGCAGGAGGCCTTTCTTTAAATTTGGACGAATTTGAAATAGTGACTGTCATTATAGTGATCGAGTAGCTAGTCTTCTTCTTATTATATAAATCCCTTTACTAGATTGAGGTACCCCTCTTCAGTGTTGGTTTGAGTCATTGCTCTATGTTACTTTGATATCCTTTTATATCTTATTATAAAGTTCATTACTGTATAGATAAATCACAAAAAAAAAATTAAAGCATTTCAAGTCCAAAAAAGGAAAATTATGTTTTGTAAAAATGGTTTTTAATCGGTCCTTTACGGCTATGTGACTGTATAATTGATAAGAATTGAAAAGCGTTTTTTCTTGTTTAATCAAATTGTCTTCAAATATTGTTTTTTCTAAAA
This sequence comes from Hippopus hippopus, assembly GCA_946811185.2. NCBI lineage: Eukaryota > Metazoa > Mollusca > Bivalvia > Cardiida > Cardiidae > Hippopus > Hippopus hippopus. The sequence goes on from OX328109.1 coordinate 5,017,945, forward strand.
AATAACGGACTAATCTTTGGAAAAAGCCTTTTAAACGAACCAGGTTGTATTTCTTACATGGACAGTACTTCCACGGCACCGTTTTTCAAGCGTCTATATCATCCGGATCTGTTAATTGCAAGCGGTTGCCGACATTGAGCATGTTTTTGAGAAAGGCGGCTGCAAATCAAAATAAAGTTACTTTTTTTGTGACAATGTAAACTTATATCGAACCACGGTTTTATTGAAACAATAAGAGAGGAAGGGTAAGTGATGTTTTTGAAGACTTTCGAAGTTTATTTCCTAAAATAAAAGGATTAATCGAACCAATGTCGACTGCTCTACGTGTTCGCACTTGTCTGAAATGAAGTCAAGGGAGTAAACTTTTCAGCTAAGCGGTTTCTCGTCATGGTTTTACTGCAAATAGATACATTTTGAACAAATTGCGGCATAATAACGGCAAACTCCCACCACTATACAGTTCTATGCATATTATGTGACACTGTTTTACGAGTGAAAGATAATAAATTAATGAAATTTTCAGCTTCATTCCGTTGACCAGTATTGTATTTGATGTATATGGAATGAATCTGTGAAAAGTTGCAAATTTATTTTATACAGAAATTTGGTTTTCATTTTAGTGAGGGGGAGTTCCTAGTATTATGCCCAAATTACTACCAGACTGAATTCTGAAATGGTAAATACGCAAGTCCGTTTCAACATCCATTCTGTTCATTTCTTGCATTATCTCCAATGACTTACTAAGCGAAATCCATGGTAAGAGTTCTTGGAATTATGCCATTTAACAATTCTAACGTCTTTTTAAAACTTTTAAGCAGATTGGCTTTTCAATGCAAAAAATAGATTTCAAACAAAAAGAAACATTTGCTCTTCATCTGACTTTTTTTTTTCAACCATAGACTGTGTGTTCTGTGGTTGATTCATGAAAAATATGAAACAATGTAACAGCATATCAGAGTAAAGACAACTGCACCATGGGTAGCTCTCCTTACTGAAGGTTGAATACTACTACACTGAATCTACACTGTGTGCTATGCTGAGACATTCTGGCACGTAACAACCTTACAGTTACTTGCATATGTTTTTGTAGATGAAAATTGGAGTTTGTTCATTTGGAGTTTTAACTCCTTACCACACAATCCCGACTTTTAACGACCCTGAAAAAGAAGCCTTTCGAAAACATTGTAGGAGAAGGAGAAAATGCTGGTAACCAGCATTTTCTCCTTTTCCCACAATGTTTTCTACCCATCCCAAAACAATATTTAATTTTTGAGCCACATTTATTTTGTCGCCTGCAAATGCTTTCAGTTTGGACAAGTCTACAATTACGTTGTTTGGTAAAGAGTTAAGGGTTAAATTAATGTATCATGGAGTATGAATTGTATTACATTGTAATAAATTTATTTTATTATGGTAAAGTGAACAAAATTATTAGAATTAAAGAAATGTTTTTCTAAAATAAGCCAATTATGAAATATTTTTCAGATGGCAGATAGAGTTGTCCAAAATCAACTGAATTTCAACTTGAATGTGCCTCTGGCTGCATCTAAACTGGCAGTAAGGTATGAATTTGATAAGGTTATTGGGAAGGTGGCTGTGATAAATTTGAATTGGACTTCAGTGGTTAGAACTGATTCCTTTCTTATTTTTAAATTTTTTTTTTTTTTCTATCCTGTAACTATGGGACTATTGAGGGCTTGCTATGTGTTTTGCATCTTTTAAAAAGGCTGTGGCATTATGCAAATCCTGCAATTTATCCCTCTCCCATAAACAAAAAGAATAGCTGTGCCTTGTTGGCACAATACAAAACTTTCAAAAACAAATCTTCTGTTCTTTACAGCCCCATTCAACGTGCAATACAATATGCATGTGTATTCTTGCATACAGTTTTAGTGTACTGACTATTGGTTTAGTATTTTGTAAATGGTCAGGTAAGGTCATCTTTGTATATATCATAATGTTTTAAAGGCATATCAGTTTACAATTCTGTACAATGAAAATATTATCAGAAAGGAGGTAAATGCTGGTAATCAGAATTTTCTCCTTCCAAAAATGTTTTTACCCTTTCAAAGACAATTCATACCATTTGAGTTACATTTAATTTGTTGTTGAAATATGATTATGGGTCTATAAAATTCCTATTCATTGTCTAACAGCCCACTGAATCATGTCATAGAATGGTCCTTTGACATGTAGAAAATTGAGCCTGCACAGACTGTGCAGGTTTACTTCGGTCAATACTTTTTGCAGATGCATTGAACCTCCTATTCAGAGAGCATAACTCATTTCTAATTTCAGATACCACAAGCCTAACCCAATCATTGTTGAAAGAGCTGGGGGTTTCATGCCAATGAACATACAACCAAATGAACATGTGCAAACTGAAGGACAGCCAGCAAATATATCTCAGTCATCGGCAATGGAGGAAAAAATGGCCTTAGCTGTCCAGCTGGCAAAAAGAGACCTGAAGCGGCAGAAGGAAAAATTTATTACCGAGCCTGGCAATAAAAATAAATCCTCAGCTCCGAAGCATGCGGGATCAAAGTTTAGTAAAGGTAATAAATGGTAGATTTTGGTCCTTATTCACCAATGATTCTTAAGAACTTTCTTAGACTTATTGAAGTCTAGAATTTGTCTTGTGGTATAGATTTAAAAAATCTGGATTTTTCCATTTTACCAATAACGGAGAAGTCAGTATCAAACTTGTTTATTTGGAAGGCAAGAAAAGTAGTTTTTAGGCACTTTTTAAAGATAGAAATGTTACTTTTTTATCCTTCACAGTTAACAATACCATAGAATGGTAAAAATTATACATATACATGAGCCATGCTCTGGCAAAAGGATATTTAATGCATCTCTGAGTCTGTGATGCATTGTACCAAGCAACTCATAGTACAACTCATGGGTCCATAAAATCTAATGACCAACTGAATCATGAGGTACACTGATCCTTTGGCTTGTAGAAAATTGGACCATAGTAAAAAGAATTGATGCAGTTACAGGTAAGCTGGCATGAACTGCACATGCTGACATGGGTTGATAATATTTGATGATGCATTAAACCAATGTTTTATTAAATTTAGTATAATCAAATTCAAAACCCACCTAAAATTTAATTCTGAATATGTTTCCTTCACACTCATGAAATTTGACTAGTCAGTGTTGTCAATCAAAAGAGTGACTTTTTAAAGTAACAAAACTTCCTATTGGCTAAAACCAATTGGTTAAGCCAATCAGAAGTTGTCTTACTTTCAGAATCTAGAAGTAGACGAAGAAAATTCTTAACTCTTTACCACACAGCAAAATTTTAGACTAGTCCAAGTTCAAAGCATTTGCAGATGACAAATAAATGGGCCATGGTCTGTGAAAAGGGGGCTTAATGCATCTGCGAAAAGTTTCGACCCAGGTCAGCCTGCGCACTCCGCGCAGGCTGACCTGGGCCGAAACTTTTCGCTATTGGTCTATTTTCTGTATGTCAAAAGACTAGTCTACCTCAGGATGCAGTTGGTTGTTGCACAGAATGGACTTTTTGGATCCATGAACATGTGATGACATGCTTGGTACCATGCATCACGGAGATGCATTAAGCCCCCTTTTGCCAGAGCATGGCTTAATGTTAATCAAAAGAAATTTTTGTTTTGTTTTTGAAAGGGTAGAAAACGTGGGAAAAGGAGAAAATGCTGGTTACCAGCATTTTCTCCTTTTTTCCCTAATGTTTTCAAAAGCCTGCTCTATTAGGGTCATAAAAACTTGGGATTGTGTGGTATAGGATTAAGAATGATTGATGAATTCTGACCCTGATATTTCTCTTGTCAGTTGGAACTAGAATCATACAAACAAGGGAAGCAAGGGAGAGAGCTGCAAGATTGGAACAGAAAAGAGCTGCTAGGGACCCTCTTAGAGTGCGAGAACAAGGCTGGAACTCCGGCACGGCAGTCACTAGAGATAAGACACCACCACGAAGGACCAGATTTGATTTACCAGGTGATTTTTTTTTTCCCCTTCAACCCTTTGCATAGCCGAGTCAGCTCTTGACCAGATGACAGAATTTTAGATCTTCCCAAGTTGGAAGCATTTGCAGTCAATATTTAATTGATTTAGTTAAGTGTAAAAACAGCCTGTTCAATAATTGGATAAACTAAAATGTACTGTACTGTATTATACCTGCTTAATCCTTACAAGACTGTATTATTGAAGTGGACCTTTTGAATCAGGACAAACATGTGAAATACATGCATTGTTATTTCAAGGTTGTTTTGGTCAGAATATGTAACAAAGTAGCGGACAGTGTAGATCCAAGATCAGACTTAACCTTCTGTGCAGTTTGATCTTACTCTACACTGTCTGCAAATACAGTTTAATTTGATTCCAGTTATTAGTTATCAGTTAAATTGTTTGATGCTCTGTTATGTATTATACCAATTATACATACTGAAAATTTCTCTAACTCTTCAACACAGATTACTCGTCAGCAACACATGTTTTGTGCAGTCTGATCTTGATCTACACTGGCCACAAAGGCAACTATAGTAATGGGAGGCACTTTAAAGGCTAATACTATAGACTGTACCAGCTTCAATTTTCAATCTAGCTACGACCAACTCCCCTCCAACCCGAGACACAGATCGCTACCCAATGTCAAGGCCATCCAGCATGCCCATGGACAACCCAGGTCAGGAGATAGAGAGACTACAGAAGGAAATAGAAAACTACCTTCAACAAATTCAAGTTATAGAACAGAGAGCTATGACAGGTTGGTGTTAAAAAAAAAAAATGTGTTTTTATGACCCTTTGATCCAATATTTGACAATCCTAACTTTTAATCCTTTCCCAAACAATCCCTGGTTTTTACGGGTCAGGAATAGAAGCCTTTTGAAAACATTGTGGGAAACATTGTGTTTTCTACCTTATCATATAGAAAAATCATCTTTTTAGCAACTGTTAATTTGTCATCTGCAAAATGCTTTCAATTTGGTCTGGTCCAAAATTTGCCGTTTGGGAAAGGGTTAAGGACCCTGAGATAAGAAGCTTTTGGAAACAATGTGATAACCAGCATTTTCTCCTCTTCCCACAAAGTTTCCTACCTATCTTGAAACAAATTTCAATTTTTGAGTCTCACTTATTTTGTTGTCTGCATATGCTTACAACTTGGACAAGTCTAAGATTTTGTCGTTTGGTGAAAGGTGAATAAAAGTATATTGTAACATTGCAATCATGTTTTGACCGACAGATAGTGTGGTTGACTTAGGTCCTCAAAACAAATCTCGTAAAAAGGACGGGTATTTAAGCGACGAGGAGGACCCTGCAAGAAAAGCTATCAGAATGGAAGAACAAGCTGTGAGGGTGACACGACAATTGTACAACTTGAGGCAACAGGTTCGAGCCTTGCAGGACCAAGTAACCAGAGGTGATAAAGTGAAGCATACAAAAAAGGTAAATGTTGTGGTCATTACCCTTACTTTCTGAGTTTTTGAGATAACCATTCTGAATAAAAAGAAATCGTTGAAGTATGTCTACCCACAATATAGGTATTGATTTAAAAACAACCTGAATTCTGTTTAAAAAATTCCAGCACTTAGCTACGACATTGATCTATATTGAAACACCACTTAGAACAGTTGGTATTGATTAAAATTTGATGAATTTGAAATAAAATACTCTGCTCATATCTGATTTTTGCTAAATTTTGACATACATAATACTTAATGCCCCTTTAAGAGTCCTAGCTATGTAATAGCTGGCTGCTACTGAGAAGCTGTCAATTAAAGAATTTTTAGGTTGTTCAGGGGTCACATTTTATTTAATTATGGTCATTTTTGAACTTGACAGAGTCAAAGAATTTTAAGATTGGATTACACTTGTAGTGGAGCTATTATAACAATCTGAAATTTTGTAGCTTGTCAATGTATTATTTTTATCTTATATAGTAATTTTTTACTTTACAGAGTCAAGTTATGTTAAGGTTGGCTGCTGCTCACAGGGGAGCTGTCAGAGCAATCCAAAGTTTTGTCAACCAGCAACTACCTCAACAAGACTTGAGACAGGGTCTCCCTGCTGGTTACCAGGAATTGGCCTTGTTAATTAGACAGCTTGTGATGATCAGTACACAGATAAAGGGGAACCAGGACACTGAACCAATACATAAAGATTTATTGAGGATGCTAGACAGAGTTGATGTGAGTTAACTCTTTACCAAGCAACAGAATTTTAGACCTTTCCAAATCGGAAGCATTTCAGATGACAAATCCAGTGAGGCTGAAATGGTGAAATTTGTTTGTAACAGGGAAGATAATACTGTTTGAAAGGAGAAAATGCTGGTTACCAGCATTGTTTTTCTGTTTCCCACAAGTGGTTTTCAAAAGCTTTCTTTCTCAAAGTCGTAAAAAGTTGGGTTTACCTTACAAATTAGCTACGCCAGACCTTTTTTTTTCCATTCAGGCACATTTTGATATTTCAGCCGATGATAGCATTTATAATCACTGTAGCAAGTGCTCCATTTTCTATTTTATTTATTGCTTTTTAAATGCGTTGATTTGGAGATCTAACCTTTACAACACATTATTGAGTTTTAACAATCCTTCTGACTTTTGAAAACATTAGGGGAAAAGAAGTAAAAATGCTGGTTACCATTTTTCCTTTTCCCACAATGTCTTCAACACTTTTAACCAAATGTTGCATCAATTGATATGTAACATTTAATATATTGCCTGGAAATGTTTTGAATTTGAACAGGTCTAAACTTTCATCATTTTGTAAAGAGTTAAAATCTTAGATCTTGTTATTGTCAAGTGTTGTTCAATGACAAAGATAAAGGATTGAGATGTTTTATTTCATGCTTTCCGGTAGGATATCGAGAAATAGCGGTGAAAATATTTTTCGATATTCCACGGGTACGACCAGTGGAAATACCGATTTTTATATTCTAGTTACCTAGGTAAAATGCGCGTGACTCACAACCAGATGGAAATATGACGTCATTTACCTTACATTTCTCGCGCTTGACGTAATATTGTAATGCGTTGCTATGCGGAGGGGGTACGCCACGGGGAATAACTGAAAAGACTGTACTGGATTTTGATAAAGTTCCTCCCAGAAAGGGTTAAAAGCATGAAATAAATAGAATATTTGTTTTTTTTGGTGAAAGATCGAAATTTATTTCATCTCGTGAACACCATCAGTAATATTTTCACTCGTGGCTGTGCCACTCGTGAAAATATTACCGATGATGTTCACTCAATGGAATAAATTTCGATCTTTCACCGAAAAAAACAAATATCCCCTATATATTATTTACACTCTCACTCTTTCTCTCTACCTCCCTTCAATAACCTGTTTTGATAAAGTTAAACAGCTATTATAACCTATTATAGTTTTGTTAGATATATAAATACAGATCATTTTAAATTGTCATGCTTTTCAGACAATATGTTTTTTGTGCTGTTAAATAGGAGTTAAACAAGGCATGGTGTAAAGAAAAAGCAGAACTTTCAAGACAAGAGGATTTAGAGGAGGCCCACTCTCAGATAACATCTACCATTCCAAGTCAGCCTGTGTTTAAAGAAGCAAGAGGGAGACCTGTAGGGAAGAAAAGATTGGGCAAAGAAAACAAGCCAAAAGGTAAATCAGTGACTGTTTTTGTCAAAGCATCTGATTTCATTTATGGGCACAGGATTCACGAAAAACCTGAAAGTCTTTTTTTTCTTGAATATGCAAACAGACTCATTTTCTGACTTAAGTTAAGTGTATTATTCGGGGCGCATTTCATTTATGTTAACAGATTTTAGTAAAGTTTTACCAAGTTGACACAACATTTTAGACTCAACTCAGAAAAATAATTCACTGAAGTCTGTTACTGGAGTTAATTCTGTTTGTTTCACTGAGTTGAATCTGATACCTTGTGTCTACTCAGGATTTGAGAATATTACCAATGTCTATTGATGTTACTATTTTGCACTTTTTTTTCCTGCAATGTTTTGAAAAATGAATTAATATTTTCTCCTTTTTCCTACAGTGCTTTCTACTGTTTCTTAGACAAACCCCATTATTTGTACAACATTTTATTCACTTTCTGCAAATGCTTTTAAACCTTTACCACACAATCCTGAGTTTTAACAACCCTGAGGAAGACATAGAGGATATTTGTTTTTTTCGGTGAAAGATCGAAATTTATTTCATTGAGTGAACACCATCGGTAATATTTTCACTCGTGGCTGCCACGAGTGAAAATATTACCGATGGTGTTCACTCAATGAAATAAATTTCGATCTTTCACCGAAAAAAACAAATATTCGAAATTTATTTCATTGAGTGAACACCATCGGTAATATTTTCACTCGTGGCTGCCACGAGTGAAAATATTACCGATGGTGTTCACTCAATGAAATAAATTTCGATCTTTCACCGAAAAAAACAAATATTCTATTTATTTCATGCTTTTAACCCTTTCTGGGAGGAACTTTATCAAAATCCAGTACAGTCTTTTCAGTTATTCCCCGTGGCGTACCCTCTCCGCATAGCAACACATTACAATATTACGTCAAGCACGAGAAATGTAAGGTAAATGACGTCATATATCCATCTGGTTGTGAGTCACGCGCATTTTACCTAGGTAACTAGAATATAAAAATTGGTATTTTCACTGGTCGTACCCGTGGAATATCGAAAAATATTTTCACCGCTATTTCTCGATATCCTACCGGAAAGCATGAAATAAAGCTTTTGAATACATGGTCAGGAAAAGAAAACTTGCTGGTAAAGAGAAAATGCCGGTAAACAGCATTTTCTACTCAAAATTTTTCACTTGATCCACCTTCCATTTGTAGTCTACATATGCCTTGAAACTGGACTTGTCTAAATCTTGTCTTGTGTAAAGAGCTAATAAAGACAAGTCTTAACTTCTGTTGGTTGGTTATGAGATAAGGTTAAGTAACAGTACCAGTTTATTGTGTATTATAGTCACTTTAATTTTCTATTCGACAGGTTTGTTAAAGAAGCAGATTTATAAAGGAAGTGCCAGAGCTAAACCGCAGTCAACAGCAAAACACAGTAAGGAATGGTATTGTTAACAAGATTAATGAGCCATGCTCTGGGGAAAGGAGGTTTTGATGCATCTCAGTGAAGCACTATACCACGCAAGTCTACACATTATTGTGGATCCATGAAATTCATTTGTCCATTCATTTAACCAACTCCATCATGAGGTAGAATGGTCCTAGGACATTCTTAAAATTTAAATGCATATGCACAAAGTTTTGACCCATGTCAGCCTGCACAGATTGCTCAGGCTGACATGGGTTGATATTTTTTGCAGATGCATTAAGCCCCCTTTTCAATGAGCATGGTGCAAATGTATGCTTTTTTAAAGCAACAAATCTTCACTGCAAAGAATTTTTTAAAGCGTAAAGATCAGTTGCAGATGAGAAAAATAAGATTTTCATGTATTTTATGATTGAATTAACCTTACCAAGTAAAGCACATTTTAACCCTTTACTACGCAATCCCAAGTTTTGACGACCCTGAGAAAGACAGTTTTTGAATCACTGTTGAAAAAAAAGAAAACGCTCAGCATTTTCTTCTATTCTCACAATGTTTTTCATGCTTCGTAAACCAACTGTTTTCATGCATACTCCATAAGTATAACCATACTTTCTGTTGATTTTCAAAGCTCTGTGCAGCAATTTTCTTTGAGAGGTCATGAGATGAGAGCTGTAAAGATAACCTCTTTCTCATCCAATGGCGACTTGCATAACTTGTGTCGATGGCATAGATCAAGATCAGATTCAAGATTTGTGCAGTCTGTTCTTCGATCTACATGATCCACTACCTAAAGCCAACCTGTAAACCAAAGTACCTTCTGAAATTTGGTAGAAATCTTCTTTAACTCTATACCAGATGACAAAAGATTTGGCTAGTCCAAATTGAAAGCATTTGTAGACGGAAAATTGAATTGTGGCTTAAAGAATGAGATTTGTGTTTGAAAGTAGAAAACATTGTTGGAAAAGGAGAAAATGCGGGTAACCAGCATTTTCTCTTTTTCCCACAATGTTTTTAGAAGGCCTCTTCCTGAGGGTTGTTACAACACGTGTTTTTTTGGTAAAGGGTTAACCCTCTAAACAGGGTCCAAAAATTTCCGGAAAAGACACTCGTCCTGTAGGACAAGTGACTTTGAAAAAACACTTGCCCTGCCTTGATCCTCACTCGTCCGACGAAAAAAACGTGTCCAATATTTGACTCCTGCTTTTTTTTTTTCAGACGAAACGGAAATGCTAATTATATTGTCTCCCGTAGCAACGAACATTAAATACCGGGTTTGAATATCTGGTATCATTTGTCCGGTCAAGTTGTAAGAAATTAATAAAGCCAAAACAACACAGTTTTTGGACCTGGTTTCGGGAAAGTATTTGCGTTATTGTTAAATTAGCAAAGTCAGTCGTATCGAATTAGATCTATCCGAGGCATATTAAAACATCTGTGTGCTATGAAAATGTCCCCGGTTATATCATTAGGCCGACTTGAAACCGGTCTTGATTTGGAGCGGGTACCAGCAGGTTTTATGTCCTGTTTCAATATTTGATTTCCAGAATACCCTTAATTCTCTTTTTTAATAATGGAATGACCGTTTTGTCTCCTGTAAGTTAAATATTCATCTGAAAAACTTATTTGTTTACTACCTCCTATTTACCACTCGTCTGTCGGACGACCATGACTAAAATTTCACTCGTCCTCACCCATTTCTCACTCGTAAATACGAGCGGACGAGTGGATTTTTTGGACCCTGCCTCTAAATATATTTAAAATTCGTTTTGCTGGCAGCAAAAGAGTGGATTTTTTTTTTTTTTTTTTTTTTTTTCAAACAGGGCAAGTTACTCCAGAGAGACAGGGAGTTTTACGAGCCGGACTGGAAGCGCTGTTGAGAGAGAAACTCCTTAGTAAACAAGACAACGGTGACATGACTCCAAATTTCTCCGTGAACGAAACAGACATGTCTGAGCCTGCAGAGACAAGCTTGATCCTTTCCAAGCCACTGCAACAGAAACGAGCAATGGCTCAGAAAGGGGTAGCTCTGGCTGTGCCAGAGACACATTATGCAGATCCTACTCTGGCATCCAGCTTGAAAACAGTTCAACAAGAGGATGTAAATTTAAATGTCTCCAGGTAGGAAGTGACATTCACCTATCTTCATGATTTATTTAGTGACAAAATTTCATACTTACCCAAAACTGAAAGTAGTTCATACGATGAACATTGTGACTTGATTGACAGTATTGGATGTAGAAGGGTAGAAAGAACATTGTGGGAAAAGGAGAAAATGCTGGTCACTAGCACTTTCTCGTTTTCCCACTATGCTTTCAAAATCTTTCATCACCAGAGTTGTTGAAATTGGAGATTGTCTGTAAATGGTTAAACACATTTTTAGGTCATATTTCATACATACCCTTTCAAACTCTAGAAACAGGTATCCAGTTGGTGTAGAGTCATATGCACTGATTATTCTTCCGGCTTTTTTTGTTCAACACGGTCTTTGAAGGGTATGTGAATGTTGGCATGAAATACTCCCTGAGTATTGTTAAATGCAGTCTGCACAGCTCAGTTGTGAACATGCAGGATTCATGGTCCTGGGATCAATTTTCACTCTGTACGTAGGGTTTGTTGTGAGGGTTTCCATGGGCAAGGCACTATACTGTCGTGGACAGTGGTAGAATGGTCTTTGGACATTAAGGAAATTTAAGCTTAACAAAAAAAATATCTGTGTTCAGTGTTTTGGTCCGAGATGATGTAGGTAGGGTAGGTAGGCATTTTTTTTTTTTTTTTTTCCCCAGAAACTTTTTACATGGACCATGTACCGAAATCACACCCGACAGTGGTTTTTTTTTTTGTTTTTTTTCAATCATACCGTAAAAAGCAGCATTTTCTAGGTAGGGTCTGGAAACCCTAAACACAGATATTTTTTTGATAGGCCTTACCTAAAGCAAAAAGGTTTGACCCATGTCAGCTTGGCTGGCCTAGTTCGATATTTTTTGTAGATGCATTAAACCCCCTTTTCACAGAGGAAGACTTTAATATTGCAGTCAAGGTGCAAAAAAGGATTCTGTTCAATGTTATGTATGAAAATCTTTATTTCTGATTTTAGTCAGGAACCCTGGCGACCAGGTGGAAGTGTTGGCAGGTCTCCATCCAGAAGTAGGTCAAAGGAAAGAAGTAGATCATATGAAAGAAATAGATCAAGAGAGAGAATCAGGTCACTTGAGAAATATAAGTCACATAGTCCCCAGTCGTACAGACAAGCAGCTGATCAGCAATTAGATACAGAACTTATGCAGTAAGTGACTTTGATTCAGCCCTTTTCCAAGATGACAGAATTTTAAAATTCTCCAAATGGAAAGCAATTACAGATGACAAAATAAATGTGCTAATATAAGGGGATATATCTTTTATAGAGTAGAAAACATTGTGGGAAAAGGAGAAAATGCTGGTTACCAGCATTTTCTTCTTTTCCCACAATGTTTTCATAAGCCTTTTTTCTTTATGGTTGTTAAAAAATGTGATTGTTTGGTAAGAATATTAGTCTTACGCTTGAAAAAGGGGTTTGATGTATATGCATAAGGTATCGACCCATACACAGCCTACACAGTCAGTGCAGGCTGTCATAGATGGAAACAATTTGTTACTTGTAAATTTTCTACACGTTCAAGGACAGTTCTACCTCATGATTAAGTCGGTTGTTTGACAAAAAGGATTTTATGAATGGATGATTATGTGACGACTTGCCTGGTATGATATATCACAAAGATTCATGAAACATTGGAGTTAAAAGAAAATTCATATTACTGATGCTGATTGGAGTATGTGACTTTTGCAGCCTTTACATCATTTTCAGTCTCTGTCAAACGCTTTCACCTTGAACTAGTACTCTTTACCCCACTGCACAAATTTGAGACTTGTCCAAATTAAGAGCATTTGCATTCTGGGATTTAAATGTGGTGAGTTTGTCTTTAAAATGGTGGGAAACATAATGGGAAAAGAAGAAACTGCTGTGAAGCAGTGTTTTCTTCTTCTCCCACAATGTTTTCAAATGCCATCTTCATTAAAACTCATGGTTGTTTAATAAAGGATTTACCAGTTAAATTGCACCAATTTCTTTTTCCATCTCTGCCTTGTTACTTTTTACACTTTAGTAGATTCTTGTAGAAATCAAAAAGGGAAAAAGAGCAGTTCTGATCTAGGCATTTTGTTTCTTTTTCCCATTTTTTTTTCATATAGTTTAAGATAGGTGTCCTCCTTGAAAATTTGAATGTTTCTCAACTTGTATCATGTAATCCATGTGTCAGGCTAACTAAATTTGCTTGTACCATTTATACTCTAAAAGAATTTAAAATTATCCCCTAGTGACAGGCTGAGGGATATTGTTTTGCTTTGTCCCTCTGTCTTTCAAGCTAGTGGTCAGTCCATCAATTTGTGTTCTGTAGAAAAAGCATGCCCCTCCCCCTTTTGGCAGCAGATGTAAGCTCAACACAGTGACTTGTTTCATGTCTGCCTTAGTACTAAAGAATACCAAATAATATAATTGTGTTATTTTAAACAGAGAATTATTTCCTCATGGTGTAGATGGTCAGTCCAGGAGGGGTAGATCAGCAAGCCCAAGGTCAAGGTCACAGAGACAGAGGTCCAGGAGCCCACCAAGGTAAGAGGGTATTTCATTTAACAGTGTGCTTGGTATAAAAAGGATGACAACTTTAAAATCAACCACAAAAAAACAAACTATTGGTTGCATGGTATTGCATAATGCCATGTTCACATTATTTCAGTTATGTCAAGGCAGCAAGTGCACCTGTCCATGGTCTTTTGAAGCTCCTATTACCAGTACTTTGCACAAAAGTCTTCCCTAACAGTGAACCACCTGCTGCATTCCATTGTAACCATCATCAAAACGGTGATCAGCGATTAGAGGAATTAATCTTCTGGGAGACTGTAATTAATCCCCAGAAAGAAATTTGCCCAGCTGGGAATTCTATCTTGCGACATTGGTTTCTAGCCCAGAACATTATCAACAGAGCTACTGGGTGTAGAGTGTAACTTGTAGTGATGTTTTGTAGGTCTAAAAACAGCCTGTGCAGTGATGTAAACTAATCATAAGCTTTATTTGCATACCATTCCAAATTTAATTCTTTTCAGCTCGGTATCCTGAAGGAAACTTCAAGGTATTGTCCAAGCCCTGTATCTGTCTGCGTCATGATCTTTCAAAAACTTCAACATAATATGATATTTTTGTTATTACTAAAGATATTTACGTCAGACTGGGACCACTTGTTTACTATCAAAAGGGAACCCATTCAATAAGGGCAGATAACCATTAAAATATTTTTGACACAGTCATGCTCCTTTTTAGACTTAAAATTTTAAAAAAACTTTGGCATCTTGTAATATCTCTGTTATTACTGAAGATATTTACTTCAAACTCATACAAGTTATTAACTATCAAAATGGGAACCTATGCAACAAGGGCAGACACCAATCAAAGTATTTTTGGACACAGTTATGCCCCCTTTTTGATGTAGAATTTCACTGAAAATCAAGCAACTGCAGCGTTGGCAACCTCATGCAGTGCTCATGTTTCTTAACTTCCATTTGAGTTAACTCTTCACCATACTTTAAATGGCAGTTAAATATAGCTTATTCTTTTTTCTAGCAGGAACATGGCAACCAGGGCGACAGCTGAAAGACTGCGATCGAACTTGAAGCGAATACACCAGGGATCTCAGGTAGGGCTTTGTTACAGTACAAGATACTTTGTTGCAAAAGAAGAACTGGTTCATTGTACAACATTAAAAAAGGGACTAAACCATTGACCAAACAGTTTTGTGTTTTAACATTCCTGGAGAAGAAGACTTTTAGAAACAGTGTGAGAAAAGGAGAAAATGCTGATGACCACCATTTTCTGCTTTTCCCACAGTGTTTTCTATCCTTTGCGTCACAGAGAAATTGTTATCTGTAAATGCATTCAATTTTGACAAGTTTTAAATTTCATTTTGCCGGAAAAAAGTTCATTCTTTAACGCATGAGAATATTTATATCCCCTGCAAAACAAATGTTTTCGGGGGTATACTGGAATCAGCCTGTCTTTCCATCCGACTGTTTGTCTGTCCGTGTGTCCGTTCAGGTACAAAATACTTTATTTTGTGTCGTGAACTCCTCCTACAGTTTTGCTGCTATTGTATTGAAAGTTTATTGATACATTGATTGTATACTGAAGTTGTGCAAGACGCAGTTTTCAATCATCTGCTCCCTATGATTTAAGGGTAATCTCTCCTTGAACTTAGAAATTTTTTTGTTAAATTGCCTGTTTCTGTCAAAGCGCTGGAAGGGGTATTAAGTCACATTCAGTGACAGCTCTAGTTTAGAGTTGTCCAAATAGAAATTAGGTACATACAACGTATTAAATATGACTTAAACAGCAGGATTTGACTTGTCCCCACAATGTTTTCAAAAGGCATCTACCAGAGGGTCAATGAAACTCAATATTGTGTGATAAAGGGTTAAAAATCACTCTATGTAACTAAATATGTCACCTTGATTTAACAAGCAATATCTCCTTTTTAAAACTGGTCTTCTGCAAGAGGTGCTGAGTGCATGTTCGTAAATAGGGTTGACTATTGAGGCGAAAATCTACTATTGCGATAGTATTGACAATGGAAAAAATACTATTGCAATAGTATTGATATTGCCTGTTACTATTGCAATACTATTGCAATACTATTGGATGAATTGCAAGAGATGAATTTCACCAAATTACATCTTGAAACCATGTTTTAGACTAATACTTTCTCCGAGTAGTTTAAATTCTACTTGAGTATAGTTTTGAATAGCAAATAAAGGGAAAAATAGAGTTAAATGCAAGATGCTCAATAAATTTCAATGACAATTTTTTCTAAATGCAGATGGCTCACAAAAATTTTAACATACCTAATTACTCTGAACTTTTGAAGTCAACTTTTAAGTCTGATTGATATACAACAGCATGCAAAGCACAAAATGCTGACAAATGCTGGTGGTTCATAAACACACCTAATAAAAAGTAATTATAAAGCAACTTTAAACTTTTAAAGAAATCACCTTTTAAATTTGAGCCCTTCAGGTTTTTTTGAGTTGATAGAATTTATCTAATTTTACCCATAATTGGCCAATACATTCAGACAGAAAAAAATAATTACTTTCATTTAGTCTCCAAATCTTTAGGAAATTATCATTCTGAAAAAAAGGGGGTGGCCGAAATAATAGGTTTTACCTTGTTGTATGTGTATCCAAAAAGTGTGTTATATTAAGATATTTGTATAAATGTACTGCTTATAGTCATTAAAAAGCTGAAAAGACGATCTGAAGTGACTCTGATCGGACAATGTCAAAGAGACATTTTGTTGTGTCATGGGTTTCCGTGTTTTTTACTCCGATCAGTTTTTCATGTGTTAATTTCTGGCTAGGTATTTCCACATGATTAGTCAAAAAGATTGTCAATGAGGGTAACAAGTAACTTCAAAACCTGTCATTTTTCACAAGAAAAGCGTATAATGACATTTTTTGTCCATGCATTTTCTTACGCGAAGTCTCGGGTGTAACCAGAATTTGTTACGTGAATTTCAATTCTATAACGTGATTTACGCAATAATTTGCGCGAGTGGGAACACTATTAAACATTATCTTACCTTTTTTAGCCCGAGAAAGAAGTAGCTTTCTAATACGAGTTAAGTCATAGTACAGAAGTGGATGGTATAGATCCAAGATCAGACAGCGTGTTCTGTTTAGTCTGATGTCTATCTACACCATCCGCCAACTTTGAAAATCGCCATCTTGCCATCAGCAGAGTAAATCAGAACGACCATAATGTAGATCTATATTAAAAGCCATCTGTCTACAAGATGCCTGTCGGCCTGTCGTGGGTACACAAATGTTTGCAGTAAAATTTGGATAAGGGGTATGACGTAACACGCAAATCATTCGAAGCGACTGAGTTGTAACGCACCTGTTTAATTTACACACTTAAACTGGTCTGCTCGAAGAAACTTGTATCTAGCTGCAGGTCAACCTCCAATCAATTCAAAGTGACCATGCAATAAGCCTATTTCATGCACGATTTACATGTACACCAGCTGATAAAGCCTTTTTGCATTTAGTAATATAGCTGTTTCAAGAACACGCCAGTCGTGTCACGTTTTGTGTAGTCAGCATAAAAAAGTGCGGCTGTTTTCTAAAAATTAATCTAATTCCTTGCAGCCGAAATAAAAGGAATGCATTTGAAATGGATTACTGATAAATAAAGAAAAGAAAGAACGAGGCTTAGTATTCATTTTTCATAGTAGATTTATTTATTGCTTATGGAGGGACAACACACATGGTTATGGTTTTGGCGGCCTGTGTAGATTAAGATTAGACTGTAGGCAGACTGTTTGGTCTGATCTTTGATCTAAATCCACACTTTTCGCTTTGGTGAGAAGTTTTTAACAAAAACACCCTTAGTGTTGCAATTATTTTGGTCTAATTTCATGACTTAAAATTACCGCTGAGTTAATCAGCTCTCGAAGGATTCGTTTTCGTAACGATGAACATTGCTATGCAGAAATGAATATTATGCAGCCGATCATTATTGAAAACATATTCCAAAAAATTACCCGTCTAATATTTTGGGAAATTAACGTTACGGAATGTCCGAATATTTAAGAAAACTTGATTTTGGAAGTGTTCAGAGAAAGAATTAAAAAATAAATTATTTTTGTAAATAATTAAACGTGTCCGAACTTTTAGGGCGTCCGAATACATTAGCGAATTGCAGTATTTTCGCTCTCTTTCTTGTCAGTGAAACTATCGAAACTATCGATATTTGAGGTAACTATCGGCAATAGTTATCGATTTTCAACATAACAATCGATGCAGTAGCATCGACTCGCTCACCATCGCGATCCATCGATAGTCCGATGTATCGTTACACCCCTATTCGTAAAAGCATTATTTCTTAATTATTTATTGGATAACAGCATTTTATATACATGTATACCCAAATTGAAGCAACACAAGTTCAATTTTACTTGAATGATGAAATTTTGCTTTTGAAAGGAGAAAACATTTTGATAAATTGAGAAAATGCTGGTTACCAGCATTTTTTCTGTCTCCAACAGTGTTTTAGAAAAGCTTTCTTCCTCAGGGTTGAGGGATTGTTTCGTAAATACATGTATTATGATGCTGTTTAGAATTTTATTTCAAGATGTAAGTCTCTATGCCTGTTTACAGAATATTTTCTGCTTTATTTGAATGCAGGATGCAGCCATGTCCATGGAAAGACAAAGAGATCTTTCAGAGATTCACATGAGACAGCTGTTAGCTGATCGAGCTATTGAAAGGGTATGCTAATTTTTTTTTTTGAAAAGCTCTGTATTAACTGTTTATTTTAACCCTTCATCACACAATTCTGTATTCAAACGACCCTTGGGAAGAAGGCTTTTGAATATATTGTGGGAAATATAGGATCTGACATGAGTTGGCGTTGGAGATAAAATTTTATTAAACAAGTCTAGGAGAAACATTATTAAGCGAGCTTTTGGCGAGTTTGATAACATTTTTTCTCAAACGCCCGCGGTATTGTCCATAAAAACCCATTCACTAGAAGTATGGAATACGTGCAAAATGACATCAAAAATAATGTCACACAATGTGATATCAAACTTGTATAAGATAAGAAAATTCGTAATCGGTATGTTACACTGGAAACAAAGGAGGTTATGTGATAAAAGCATTTTCTTCTAATCTCACACCATAAACTGTTTAACTACAAATCTTATCATTTCAGCCACATTTAATTTTTTGCCTGCAAATGCTATGAAATCTGGACAGGTCCAAAATTATTTCATCTGATAAAGAGTTAAAGAAGCAAAAAGATGACAAGATGCAAGGTCCTGCATTTTGAGTAATATAAAAAATGCTTTGAATTTGCTGTGTTTGTTGGTTGAAGGAATACAAGAAACCAATTTTTGAGCCAAACTTATACACCAATCAATCGCCAACCAATTTTTTTTCAGGCGGAGGTGGATGGAGACAAGATATCGGACATGATCCTCAATGACATTTTATACGACACTGTGAGGGAGATGCAGTCTATGGAAGACGATACCAGAGTGTCACATACAGCTGCTGCCACACTGCAGAATCCGACTTTAGAAAATTTATATCAGCGTTTAGAAGAAATGGAGGTAATCATCAGTTCAGATGATAGGCCAAGCCCCAGTAGCTCAGTTGGTAGCATACAGGACTTGAGATCAGGGGGTTGCTGGTTCGATCTCTGGTTTGGCCAATTTCTTTCCAAGGATTGATAATAGTCATTGCAACAGGATTCATTCCTCTCCGCTGGCCATTGCTTCAGTGATGGTTATGTGGGAAAGCAGCCAGAATGAATATGGTGTGGAGTACTGGTAAAAGAAATTCCAGGAAAGCATAGATAGGTTCACTGGCTGCCACAATATAACTGAAATAATGTTGAAAATTGCATTAAACACCATACAATCAGTCAATCAATTTTAGATAATGTTTCCCTATAGAGGGCTGAATAAACCTAATGGACATTTTCTGGAAAGAAATGAGAACCAAATGATTGTCTTTTAGATTGCTTTTGGCCAAAATGTCTCAGAAAAGTAGACAGTGTAGATCAAAGATCAGACTGCACATTTTGTGCAGTCTGATCTTGATCTACAGTGGCTACAAAGGCAGCTAAGGTTTCAACAGACTCTTTACAGGTAAATGTTCTTGTAGCGAAATAAATGAGCAGTGACCTGGCAAAAGGGGGGGGGGGGTGTACTTCATCTCTATGATGCATTATACCAAGCAAGTTGTAACATAATTATAGATCCATGGAATCTATTTTTATCTTATCAACCAACTGAATCATGAGGTAGAATTGTAGGTAGAAAGTTGTCCAACAGAAAAAAAGTTTTGACTTCTTGCTATTGCTCAATTTTCTGCAGGTCACAGGACCATACTACCTCAGCATTCATTGTTAGATGAAATGGATTCAATGGATCCATAATGGTATGATGACTTGCATGATATAATGCATCACAGAGATGATTTAATTAAGAAATGATCTTCTTTCTATCATGGTTTATCGTTCAATAAACCACAGTTGTGAGTTATGAGGCACAATAAATAATCCACGAGGGCGATAGCCTGACTGGTTTATTCATTGCACCTCATAACTCACAATGTGGTTTATTGAACGATAAACCACGACAGAAAGAAGATTATTTCGATTTTAACATGACCAACACTTAGTCAAAGGAAAACAAGTTCATACTTAGAGTAAAAACGCGGATGCAGATTATATTCCATTGAATAACTTACTTACTTACTTTATACAGAATGCTGTCACTTTATATAGAATGACGTCACTCTTCATAGAATAACGTAGATTTTACCACACTTTCGTTGCACTGTGTTTATAGAGCCGAATTCACGTGTCATGTTAGTATTGGCCTTTTTCCAGAGAATGACTGATTTACTTTTTTTTAACAGTTGGAACAACAAGAGATCAGAAGAAGATGGGGATCGTTTCAATTTGAAGAAGAAAGTTCCAGAAAAAGAGTGGTTGCCCAGCAACCAGTTGGACCTGTTGCTATGGAGATAACAAAACATGGACCTTCACAGTCAGTTAAGGTTCAAGACACAAGGTATGTACATTGTGTACTTTAGAAAACAAGGTGAAAGAAGGATTTTTTCGATACCAAGACCTGGCATATTGAGTGGACTTAACCCTTTACCACACAATCTTGAGTTTTAACACTTTTAAGAAGAAAGCCTTTCAAAAACATTGTGGGCAAAAGAGAAAATTCTCAAAAAGAGAAAATTTTCCCACAATGTTTTCTACCCTATCAAAGACAAACTCCATTATTTGAGCCTCATTTAAATTGTTGTCTGCAAATGCTTTCAACTTTGACAACTCTACATTATTGTAGTATGCCATGAGTTCACTCTGTACCAAATCGTTGCATGTTTTGACCTATAGAGTTGCTTATAAACCCGATCATCATCACACAAGATTTAATGACGCTGAGAAAGAGGCCTTTTGAAAGCATTGTTGGAAAAGGAGAAAATGCTAGTAACTATTTGAGATACATTTAATGTATCAGAATCAAAGGCTTCCAATTTGTTCCAGCCCAAAATATTGTTGGGTAAAGAGTTAACCAGATTTTTTCTATTTAGATCGTTCCATAAAGAGAAGGATGCACCCATCATATTTACAAAAACAGCCCCACCTGTCATTGACTATGAGCACACAGTGTATACACTCACAGAGGATGGTATGAGATTTGAGCCTGGCATTGCTAGTATAAACAGAAGGTAAATGAATATAGTTTGTTTGTGTGTCTGTGTTGAAGTTAAACACTGTTAAACAGCTTAGGGTGGACCCGAGTAGCTCAGTGGTTAGTGTATTTGACTTGTGACCTGGTGGTTGTGATTTTGATGCCCAGTTGAGGCAAATTTTCTTTGCAGCGAGATTTCACCTGTCACCTCTGATGCATGTGAGAAAAGTAGTCAGCAGCTTGGAAAGAAAGTTGTGTCAATACTAGTTTGAGAAAGCCAGGAAACACATTAGGCTGACCGCTGTGATATGACGTAAGCTGTTAAAAAGGCATTAAACTCCAATACAAACAAAAAATATTAAAGACAATTTCTTTCAAGTGATAGTGATTGCGATAGGATTCATCCCTCTAACACCACTGATCATTGTTTTGGAAATGGTTATGTTGGGAAGCAGCCAGTGGTTTGGGACGAATATTTTGCACAATACTGGTGAAAAGATACTTCAGGAAAGTATGGATAGGTGCACTGGCTGGCGTGATTTAACTGAAATAATATTGAAAACGGCAATAAACACTATACAATCAATCAGTCAACTTTGTATCTCTCTAGTTTTATGATGAAGCTACTTTCATTTTTACTGTAGAGGCCAAGAGAAGTTTAGATTAAGAATTCCTGAAACTGTTGTTAAAAGTATCAAGAGAAATGTTGACTCCTATGAACGACATTTGAGGAAGACGTCCCATGCCAGTCAAGGGAAATTTGATCCTTGGAAACTTGTAGAGGAGTAAGTATTTACTTTCTAATACTATGAAATGTCATTGAATTGATCATTCAATGATTCGGCTTATCAAGTATTAACCATCTTGAGAAGCATTTAACCTTTCACTGAACTGTACCATGTTCTAATGACCCTGGAAAAGAAGGCTTTTGAAAACATTGTAAGAAAACGAGAAAATGCTGGTAACCAGCATTTTTTCCTTTTCCCACAATGTTTTCTTTCCATATCAAGGACAAATTTGGCCATTTGGGCCTTGCACTGAACAGTACCATGTCTTAACAACCCTGGAAAACAAGGCTTTTGAAAACATTGTGGGAAAATGAGAAAATGCTGGTAACCAGCATTTTCTCCTTTTCCCACAGTATTTACTACCCTATCAAAGACAACTTTCACAATTTTAGCCACACTGAATTTGTGGTCTGCAAATGCTTACAGTTTGGACAAGTCTAAAATTTTGCCTTGTAGTAGAGGATTAATTCAAAGTGTTTGCTGGCTCAGATGTGCTGTGTTTGTTTGAAAAACATGTAATGGCCTCTTTTTTGCATTATGTTTTTTCTATTATTTATTAAAAAAAGATGTTTTCTTTTCACATACACATGTTACTTCTACTTGTAATTGATATGCCATAAATAGCCTGTAAAAAAAATCGATTAATGTCAGTGTCTTGTGTAATCCTCATCAGATGATCCATTGCATGTGGAATATGTTCGTAGAGAATCTTACATCAGTGAATGTGTATTTTCATTTTTATCAAACACGTTGACATAAAACTTGTATAAGATGGGTACATACATAAGAAGATAGTTTAATCACATTTACATTGATATTAG
Organism: Hippopus hippopus; assembly: GCA_946811185.2. Classification (NCBI taxonomy): domain Eukaryota; kingdom Metazoa; phylum Mollusca; class Bivalvia; order Cardiida; family Cardiidae; genus Hippopus; species Hippopus hippopus. The sequence goes on from OX328109.1 coordinate 5,040,889, forward strand.
AATGAAAAGGTTTCTTGAGAGAATAAACTGGGTTATTTCCACAAGTGTATGGACTAAAATAATTATCACAGCATTCCATTTTGTTATTGAAGATGCATATTAATAAAGTCTTACCACATGTGCACATTTTACGTGTAATAATGTTATTTTCCTGCAAAAATGTCAAATTGACAAAATCTCCATACTGTAATTTAGTTCCTTTGTATTCACATGTTCCAAATTACAAATTTACCAGAATCAGGAGTCACTTTGAATGACTTTGCGGAAGAATACTTTTGAAAAGATCCTGAGATAAGAAGAAAATGCTCGGAACCATCATGTTCTTCCTTTTCCTTCAATGTTTTCCCCTTCCAAAAACAAACTTAAGTTTTTGAGTCAGGCTTATTTTGTCATGTTGAAATGCTTTGAATTTCGACAAGTCCATAATTTTGTGGTCAGGTAACCGTTCTTATCACTATTTTAATCTCATTTTTTTGAAACTCATCAGCCTCAAAATTGTTTTAGTATGTATTACGAAATATGATTTTTTTTTTTTTTTTTTTCCAGAATATCTGATCAGATATTGGACGAATGTCTCCATGAAATTGACAAGGAACTTGATGATATCGGTGAAAATATCGTACATCAAGTCTGCAAGTCTGAATTTGCACTCCCAGAACCTCAACCATCACAGCCAGCTGAATCTGAGCTAGAACTCATGGACAATGTCATAGAGGATTATGGGAATGATAACCAGTTTGAATCATCCAATCAGAAAGATAAGAGATTTGAACTGACCAATCAGAGTGATAAGAAATTTGAGATAACCAATCACAACTTAGAATTTCAAACTCAAACTGAAGAAGAAGTTTATTTAGGAGAACTTCCAAGTCCAATATATGAAGATGACAGACCATCTTTCTTTGCCACTGTAAATGATGTAAAAGAGATTGATAAAGAAAAGTCAAAGTCAGAAGTGAAGAGCTCAAATGGTGAAAGAACAGGAACAAGTCAGAAAAAAGAAGTCAGTTTTAGTCATGAAATCGGTTATGAGAGAGAGACCATTTTTGATGCAGCTGATCTAGATACAGCAAGAGACATTCCTGAACAGGAAGATGATGAATATGATGATGAAGAGGAGGGTGATGATGATGATGATGATGTAGAAGAAGTTTCCCCAATTGATAGTGATGATCTAGAATATTCAACTGATGAAGCATAAATAGGAAAATACACATGGAGATACTGGTCCCCCTTTATTTTCACATGCATGGATGTATTTGAGTCATACTCTGACAAAAGGGGCTTAATGCATGTCCCTGCTGCATTAATTATACCAAGAAAGTCATCACATAATTATGGATCCATAAAATCCATTTTGTCCTAACAACTGGCTTAATTATGAGGTAATATGGTCCTTGTACATGTAGAAATTTTACCAAAAGCAAAAAGTTTCGACCCAGGTCAGCCTGCGCGGACTGCACAGGCTGACCTGGGTCGATACTTTTTGCAGATGCATTAAACCCCCTTTTCACAGAGGATTGCTCATTTATCTATACCTTATATTAATCAGTCATATTTTACAAGAATATTTCAAAGTTGCCTACTTCAAAGTTGCCTAACCTTTATCAAATAATTACCTTTTTACCCAGCGGAAGAAGGCTTTTGAAAGCATGGTAGGAAAGGGAGAAAATGTTTGTGACCAACACTTTCCTCCTTTTCAAACTATGTTTTGAACCGTTTTAGAAACGAATTTCATTATTTGAACTATATTTAGCTTGTAAACTGCAAACGATTTTAATGCGGGATTGTTTAAAATTTTGTTGTTGGAAATGAGTTAAACTACATACTTTTGCAGTAGTCTAAAGCCAAGATTTTCAAAAAAACACAGTTTGGAGTACTGACTGGTTTCTCTGCAGATGATTTTCATCATACCCCTCTGCCCCCGACCAGAAGTTGTCCATCTGTTTATCTGTCTAGACTCCATCTGTTTTCCTTATCTTCCGTAGATTTCACTTTATTGGGTGAACTTTCTTTGGAAGCCGTTGTATCATGATGACGTGTGCACCTCTACATTTCGTATTGGTTAGTTGACTATAACAGGAGATACAGCCTCTTCTTTTTTGTTTCAGTGACAAGACAAGTACTTTGATCATAAGGGGTGTGTGTGTCAAACCTTGGCATGCGATCGTTCTGGTTATAATCATATTATTATATTGTTATAATTATTGTTTTGTAAAAGATATGATAATTATTTTGTACATGGTAAAATTTGCTGTTCCTACAGTATGGTATTAACTGTGATATTATTAAAAGGCCTTTGACTATTGGACACACCTTTCATGTTAACTTATTTCTTATCATTCAACATTATTTCGGTTGTATCGCGGCGGCCAGTGCACCTATCCATGTTGTCTTGGAATTTCTTTCTACCAGTACTTCGAACAATATTCTTTCCATGACACTGGCTGCTTTCCCATATAACCATCGTCGAAATGATCAGCGGTGAGACAGGAATGAATCCTGTAGCGATGACTATTGTCAGTCCTGGGAATGAAATTAGCTGAGGTGGGGATTCGAACCAGCGACCCCATGGTATTAAGTCCTGTACATTACCGACTGCGCTACCGGGGCTCGGCCCGTTGGTTTATCAGACTCATGGGTAGAGGAATAACAAACAAAATTACTTTTAACACCGCAAATGTATTTCCTTTTTCCTTTTTCAAGTGAAACGTGCTGTACAGTAAGTGTGTGAACATAACATTTAAGGCATCTTTATGTTTTTTCTTGTTGCATGTGTCGTAAGTCATTCAGATAAAAATTAGCTACCGTGTTAACATATGGAAATCTTAAAATATCTAAAAATTCATTTACAAAAACTGAAAGAATGGAACAAAGCATGACTAAAAATGATACATGTGTCTGTACAAAGAAAATCCTGTTTCGTTTGCTCTTTCGGTGCTAAATATTTCAACCGTGTTTTGTGAAAAAAGAATTTAATGCATCAGCAAAAAGTATCGACCAAGGTCAGCCTGCGCAGTCCACGCAGGCTGACCTGGATCGATACCTTTTGCATTTAGTAAATTTTCTGCATGTCGAAGGACCGTTCTATCTCAGGATTCAGCTAGTTGTAAGACAAAAATGGATTTTATGGATCAGTAATTATATGATGACTTGCTTGGTATAATGCATCATGGAGATACATTAATGCCCCTCTTACCAGAGCATGGGCTCAAATAAATCTCTGGGAGGAAAAAAAAAAAAGAAGAAATTATTCCACTCCGAAATGAAAGAATGATTGATTGATTGAATTGGATTTTAACGCCGTTTTAACAGCTTGGGTAATATCATGGCGGTCATTGCACCTACGCATGTGTTTCCTGGCTTTCTCGCATCAGTACTGACACAACTTTCTTTCCAAGTCATTGACTACTTTCTCACCGAAATGAAAGAAATTCTTGACCTAATTTTAAATCAAATAAGGGACGCCGTCGATCAAAAGTAAAAATATTGCGTCTTCTAAGCAGTTTGATCTGCATCTACATCATTCGCAGAGGATTTTTGTTGTAGTTGGTGATGAATCCTTTATTAGCTCCACTGGCCGAAGGCCAGCGAGCTATTGTCATGGCGTTGTGTCCGTCGTGCGTCCGTCCGTCCGTCCGTTCGTTCGTCCGTTCGTCTGTGCGTGCGTCCGTAAACTTTTTCTTTAAAAAACTTCTCCTCAGAAACTATTGACTGGATTTTTACCAAATTTCACAGGAATGTTCCTTTGGTGGTCCTCTTTCAAATTCCTTCAAATAATTGTGTTCCATGAAGAATTCTGGTTGCCATGGCAACCAAAGTAAAAAACCTTTAAAAATCTTCTCCGACGAAACCGCTATTTGGATAGCATTATTATTTTGCAGGAATATTCCTTAGATACAGGTTTACAGAATTCCTTAAAAAAAAATGATCTGTCAAAAAACATGGCTTTTATGGGAGACTTATTTTCCTTTTATGGTATAAAGTAAAATCTTTGAAAAATTTCTTCTCTAAAACTATTCATTGGATTTCATTGTTGTTTTGCAGGTAAGTTCCTATGGTGGTTGTCTACCAAATTGTTTCTTCAGTGAGCTAAAATGCAGGATTGAATGATAATTGTTAAAAACTTCCTTTCGCCATTATAAAAATATCAGGCCTGTGGAGCGATACAGGCGCTCAAGCGCCTCTAGTCAAACAATCCCGTCTCTTAACGACCTTTAGTAAGAAGCCTTTTGAAAGCGCTTTGGGAAAAGGAGAAAATCCTGGTAACCAACATTTTCTCTTTTCCCTTCTATTCCCACAATGTTTTTTACCCTTTCAGGAACAAATAACAACAAATGTTGCACAGGTTTTTCATCTTCTGCAAAAGCTTTGAAAATGGACAAACATTTTGTACAGCAAGAAGATACTGAAAATTTCGTCGTTTGGCTAGGAGCTAGACTAAATGTTGAATTTGGGAGGAAAAAAAAAATGAAACGCTATTTAAGAAGAGACATGAGATGAAGTAAACAAGGAAAAAAGATAAAAACTAACAGTGATGAAAAAGGTCACAGTGAGAAATGAAATATGAGAATGTAGAATAGATGTGAAACTTTTCAATTGAAATATTATTTTTACAACACCGAAATTGAAAATTGAAGTGTAAAAAAAAAAACTCGTCACAAGAGGAGGTATAAATTAGCAATGCTCTGGGAAAAGAGGGTTTTATGTATCTCCTTGATCTCTAGCCCGCAAAATATCTAAGGTCAAGGATTATCTTCTAATCTAATAAGATATGGCAAGACTTTTGATTTCTGAGTTTCAGTTTCTTTGTCATCACAAATGGCATCAACTTGGTGAAAACGTGTTTTACTGGTATATTGTGTTTGTGAAGAGGACCTTGGGGAAATCATCAAAACAGTTTTCCTTCGACTTAGCTACCAATTCTGTACTTAGTTAAAAATTGTTTTTAGGAGTAAGAATGATTTGATCTACATAAAAACTCGTTATTCGCTGCTGTCTGAAACAAATGTGCAGCAAAAAGACATTAAAAATATCGTCATAACGCATGCTCATGAATATATACTACAATTGCTAAAGAAAAGAAATGAAATATTTTTGGATGGTAAAAGACGACCCATAGCTTTGAAAATTTTACCATGATTAGGATTACTTTTTTTCTTTCTGAGAGAGAGAATGATGATGATAATGATGATGATGATGATTACTCAAAAACTATTTCACTATCATCTACTCACATAGCTTTCAAATTAGGCAAGAATATTTGGCAGCTGTACTTTGGCGTGTAATATTGTGTGCATCGTGTGTCAAATATTTTTTTTTAAATAAATAAATAAACTAATCTTTAGAACGCTTAAACAGTTGGCATATAAAGACCACTTAATCACATGTCGATGGCCAATCAAGAAAACTATCACCATGGCAACGAAAAAACTTTGATTGTGTTACGTTCTACATCTATCAAGGTCACTGCATACTGGGTAACAATTAAGCGGTCCGAGCCGGGTGCCAGTATAATTTTATGTGGGTTCGAAACTCCCTCTATGATGATATCACCTAGGATTTCACCGTCGGTATTTATCATGAGAACATTGTGAGATTTGCATCCAGCAACAAAAAGTCTGTTGCCATGCAACGCGATTCCTTTCGGCATTTTCAAACCATCATACCTTATCTCCCAGAGTTTTTCTCCCTGTGTTGTCAAAGCAATGACAGACTTCTTATATCTATCTGTGACGTACAGGCAACCAGCTGTCCTGTCTAGGACGCAGTACTCGGGAAAGAAAAAAAGATTGTGACCTACATTGTCTTTACTAATGACCTTCAACTCTCGTCCGTCACGTGACATTAGTTTGACGCATGGTGGAGAATCATAGCAACATACAGCAAGCATGTAATTTGAGTAGGAAATACCCCAGCATTTTGCGCCCGTTTGAATAGCAGCTAAAATAGTCAAATCACTTTCTCGTACTTGCATTAAGAGAAAACGTTTTTCTCGCGGTAGAGTGACTGCTATTTCGCTGTTTGAAATGGCTGCGACGTCAAAAGGTCGAGCAGACAACACCCTTTCTCCAATCCAACGATATTCGCGATCAAATATCTTAATTTTCCTATGCACCTGATCGGCCAGTATAATTCGACCTTCACCTACAAAATCTGCTCCCGTGATGCAACAGTTATCCCGGTCTTGCGTAGTGCGTACTTTGAAGTATGTTACCATACGAGCTTGAGGAATTTTCTTATTCTGATGAACCACAACTGGTGTAACAGACGGAGATGGCGGGAAATTAATCTGTAAGTCATTCACTTTACCTTTTCGATGAGATTTATTCTGAGTGATCGAATCGTTCTGTGATCCTTCCGGGGACTCGACAATCCTCTCTTCCGGTATCAGAATGGTGTCGGCGCGCACAGTGTATGGCGGAGGTATATTTACTTCTTGATGGGTCAGTGAGAATTTCCCCATCTCTTTCAGGGTACCAAGAAACATTTGCAGACTTTTATCTGGAGAAAAAACGAGAACCACGTCCCGTAGATGTCGAGCGACTTCCTTCAAACTCTTCTCGCAGAAATTGGCTTCACGTTTAGCTTTGTTATACGTCACCAATACATCAGCGTCGGTTCCATGTGTCAGGGAATTCTTGAGCACAGCTGTGGCGTTCTTGGTGGTATTAACGAGATCAACAGCTCTTTCCATCTCACGTTCGAATTGGGCTATCTCTGTTTTCTTCATATCTTCCAACTGGGTCAAAGCTTGCTCTTCTTGTGATGTTAGAATCTCGTTGATTTGTTGACGTATACTTGCGATTTGTTTTTTGACGTTTGCCGTGGCGTCCTCCAACGATTGAATTGAATGGTGTCTGTTGTCCAAGATTCTTGTGCCCCAACTGGTTTGGTGTTTGAGTTTCTCTGTTACACCTTTGGCCTCCTCTCTCTGTTTTGTCGCAGCTTCAGTTGCACTCAAAATGCTGCTACACATGCGGTGAAAACCAGTAGCACAGGTGGAACATATAACCTAGAAAAAAAAAAAATTCCTTTACCATAGCATTACCATTTTTACATCTTAACAGTTATTTGCTATTTAAAACTCAAATGAAAAGAAACTACAGCTAGGTAACGACGTATATCACAAATGTTTGTGCGCATCCTACTGCGCATGTGTTTTTGTCACGGACAGTGAATCAAAGGTGCACCTATGTTTTTTTTATGCACATATAGTAATACTATTGGTGCACTGAAACAAGTAGCACTTTCATCGGGTGGAATTAATAAAGAGAAAAAAAAATGGATCTGTGAACTATCACCGTGAAATATTTAAAATACTGTTGAAACGGCGTTACACACCAAACAAGCAAACAAAAGCAGGAAATTTAAAGCTGTGGAAGTATAGCTGTTTCCACTTTGAAAATTATTGTGGGAAAAGCAGAAATCGCTCCTTATGAGTAATTTTTCCTTTTCCCACTATGTCTGTTGAGCTTTTATCCTTTGATTTTCCTTGAAAAAGTTAATTTCCACAGTGACGTTCATCCCTGTTTTCTGACGAAATAAGCACCGATAGGTGCTATTTCTATTTTTTCGTATTGTTAAGAATTATAAATACTATAAGTGAGGAAATTTTAAGAAAAATCTGTCCGTTAGAAAGTATTTATTTATTATTAAAGATTAACCCTTAATTCGGTCAAATTATCTCCCTTTTTAACTCAATGTTCTATATATAACATGCATACTTGTACACTTACCATGTTCAAAACCAGGCTTTTGTATATTTTTTGTGCAAAACTAAATGACTTTTCCTTAAAATGATGTATATTTGTATATTCTTTCAGTAATTTTCCTGTTTAACTGACTATCAAAGAAAAGCGTGTTGAATCCAATATAAGCTGAAATTTGGACCTGTATATACCTTTTTAAAGGCAAATTTCTCAGAAACAAGCATGGAGACCCGTATCTTTTTTTGGTGTAATCTTCTAGAGACATGATGAGCTTTGTATGTGCAAAGTTCTAAAAAATCTGTCCGTTAGAAAAATTTGTGATGTACGTCTTTAAGCTTGATTAAGATCAACTTTCGTAGAATCGACTTTGCATAGACAGAGTTAATAGACCAAACGCATTTTATATGAGCTAAATCATTTTTATGGAGAAAGAGTTCAGTCATTTAAGTATGTACACGCTCTGAACAATCTTTCCTATACATACTGCCGAGCTGCGGTAGCGCACTCGGTGGCGTACAGGACTTGAGAAAACGTGGGTCGCTGGTTCGATCCCCGGTTCTGCCAATTTCTTTCCGAGGATTATCATAGTCATTGCGACAGGATTCAATCCTCTATCACGGCTGATCACTGTTTCGATGATGATTATGTAGGAAACCAGCCAGTAGCTTGAGAAGGAAATTGTGCCAAGTAATGGTAACAGAAACTCCAGGAAAGCACCAGTAGGTGCATTGATCTCTGCGATATAACTGTAATAATTTTGAAAATAGCATTAAACAACATCAATCAATCAATCAATCAATCAGTCCTTATGTTAAAGGAATATGCTAATGAAATAAAACTCACAACAGACAAGTTTGATCATTCTTGACAAATTGCTAGTATTACGCAATATTTGCGTAATACTAGCAATTTGTCAAGAATGATCAAACTTGTGTGTTGTGAGTTTTATTTGATTAGCATATTCCTTTGACATAAGGATTGATTGATTGGTTGATTGATTCAAATGAGCAGCGGTCTCGCAAAAGGGGGTTTAATGCGTCCCCGTGCATAATACCAAGCAGTCATCAGATAGTTTTTGTTAACAACCGACTGAATCAGAGGTAGGTTGGTCCTTGAACATGTAAAAAAAACCCCCTGATCAATAACAGAAGTCTCGGCTCAGTTCAGCCTGTGCAGACTGCAAAGGCTGACATGGATCGATACTGTTTGCAGATGCATTAAACTCCCCTTTCACAGAGCATGGCTTAATGATTTTAAAGAACAGGGTTAGTCGATTTTAAGGATGATTCTGAAAGAATGCCAACTTTGGTAAAGCAAACGGGACGCCATGATTATATCGACCTACCTGAAGATGATCTTCACAGTAAAAATCAAGAAATTTCCCATCATGCTCTTGACACGGCGTCCTTAGCAACATGCTTCTGATTGGCTGCAGTTTGATGCTAGCAATGTCAACTAGCGTGTGAGTCCGCGAGATTTTGAGGCTGCTGTGCTGATTCTCACAATTCTCACACATTGCTTCCCCGCAGTTCTCACACCATACAACTGCAAGCGTTTTCTGATTCCGTCTACTGCATGGGTCACATTTTCTTGCATCTGATCGTAACTTGACTGCCTCGAGAAGGCCAATGATAAATTGATTCTGCGGAAGGGACTCCGCCCAAGACGAAGGACCCTGTAAAATGTTTGGGGCTTCCACAAACTGGTGACATTTTGGGCATTCAAAGCCTTTCGGTGCTTGTATACCTTTGGTACTCGTCTCAATGTGGTCCGCGATACAGTTAAAGCAAAACGTGTGTAGGCATGGTAACGCGCGAGGATCGTTGTATTCTTCTGTACATAGAGGGCAGCACAGAAATTCCTCACTCACGTGACCCTCGATGTCATCCATTGATGGTGGTAGTGGGGGTGTTAATCATTCGAATCTGCGAAATTGGACAACGAAAATGAAAATGAAAATATAAACTGAAGGAAAATCTGCAAATACCAGCGTATATTGAATTCTGTTGAATATGAATATTAATTACATGTATATGTTTTCATACAGTAGACCTATGAATGATTTAATTCTCTTAAAGATGCATCTTTACTCGTTTTCATCCAGTTTTGTAACCAATTTTATCTTTATTTTATGAAATTATAATCATTCTTGTACTTTCGTGCCAAATGTTGCCCCTGATGGTTGCAAGGTTGCACAGATTACGGCGGATAGAAAATGCATTTCATCCTATTGCGGCTAGCCATAGACATAACAACCACAGTTTTCGGTTTAAATCGAAGACAAATCCCTGGCGTCTCTTTATCACATACACTTTATATCGATTTTTTATCTACGTTTACACGGCTATCTAGATTCTACGCGTTGTAAAGTTGTAACAGCGTTTGTTTACTTTCTGGCTGTAAGAGTGCATCTTTAATATTTTGCATCTGAACTTTTTTTTACAGTTCTTTTTTGGAACCTACTTCTACTTTATCTGTTCAGCTCATCAGTTCAACTGCCACTTACAATTGAGCCATGCTCTGTGAAAAGGTTTTTATGCATTTGCAAAAAGCATTGACCCAGGTCAGCCTGCGCAATCCACGCAGGCTGACCTGGGTCAAAACTTTTTGCTATTGGTTAATTTTCGGCATGTCAAAGGAGCGGTCTACTTCACGATTTAGTCGGTTGTTAGACAAAATTGATTTTATGGATCCATTGTTATGTGATGACTTGCTTGGTATCCTGCATCACGGGGATGCATTAAATCGCATTTTGTCAAAGCATGGCCCACATAACAAGGATTCATAGCAATCGATTTCTACGCAATCTTTAATTGTTTACCAAACAAGCTCGAGTTTCAACGACCCTGAGAAAGGAGGCTCCAGAAAACATTGTGGGAAATATCTCTAAAATATCTATCTAAACTTGACCGTCAAAATGCCTTCGAAGAAGGCATACATATAAGAAGGCATACATATACACATGCCAAATTTCCAAGGGCTTGATAAACGAAAAGAAAGCAACATGTATAGCCACTTACATCATTAAGTAAAGCATAATAAACAGGCACCAGAATTATTAAAAGTTGAATCATGTTTAAACAAATACAATTCAGTCTATTATTACTTTGCTTAAAACTTGTTGCACGTAATTTAATCGGCACTTATATGTACAAAATAATGATAATGATAATATTTCACTAACCTTTAAGTTGTAGGCAAGAAATGTTTTGTTATGTTTCGCTGCAAGATGATTATCGGTCATTCGCATCTACAAATGACATTTTACATTATGATAATAACAAGTCATGAACTAAACATGTTTGGATTCCGTACCAAAAATGGCGGCGACTGTGTTGTTAAGGGACATATATTGGATTTCTTATGGCAAAAATAAAACAAAAGGACCAAATGGTAGAACAATGGAAAATTGGAACAATAAGTAGAACAATAAAAGACACATTCGCTTTCTTAATTGTAAACGAAATTGTTTAAAGTCGTTATTAAATCAATATTTAGCATTTTTTTTTTTAAAGATTAGATATATTAAATCATACTCTAATAATTCTTTGCAAAATCCTTCGTAGTGCTTAAATATTTCGGAAATTGTTCATTTTCTCTCTGCATGGACAAGTTCTTTCAAATTTAGAAAATTTCGGTTATGATCGATAGATTATTGTTTATTTAACCATTTAAAACTGTACATTGTTTTAAATGTTTGTTGTTAGTTTCTTTTGAAATTTGACACGGCGCCACCATTTTGAAAAGTTCCTTACTCAGAGAATCAAAAGCGAGGGTACTGATAATTCAGGTATATTGCGTTTTTACATTAGCTTTCGTATTTTCCTTTTTCTTAAAAATGTTTTTTATTTAAAACTTTACACTTCTTTTTTCCCTTATAATCAGTGTTAAAGCCGGACTTTTTCTCCTCAAATTATCTGGCAGTGTTGATCGAAGATCAGACTTGCCATTTGATCTTGATCTATAATTGGCTTGTTACACGAGAAAAGGGGCATTCTGACATTTGCGTCAAATGTCGTCTCGGATCAGCCTGCGCACTCCGCGCAGGCTAATCCTTGACGGCACTTTACAACTAATTTAGATTTTGTCCTACAGTAGACTTGCGTGAATCAGAAAATTACATAAAAACGGAAAGTGTCGCTTCGGATTAGCCTGCGCGGACTGCGCAGTCTGATCCGAGACGACACTTTACGCTAATGTTCGATTGCCCCTTTTCGCGTGTTGCAGGCCATATTGTTCAGGGAAAATCTAAAGCCGCAACATGCCTTCGACGTTTCAAGTGATCAAAGACAATCCACCCTTTACTGCACATGCTATCTTTAGGCACAACAAAAATGATAGAAAAAGATAAACATCTGAATCATTTTTTCGGAATGATTTTGAAAAATATTTTGTTTGTTACATGCAATGCTCCTTTTTTCCACAATTGGTTCCAATAATTGTTTATAGAAATGGGTATAAAAGTAGTATTTGCAAATAAGTGGGTTGGGCCAGTCTTGCGAGACGGGTGAATTTCAAAATAACCAATAACCATAACTTTGTCAAAGGCAGTCACTCTACGATTACAAGATATGGCGTAGATTGTTCGTTAGTCTGTTTGAATAACATTTCACGCCGCTTTCGACAATAAATAAGTAACAAAAAATGAAATAATAAACAAATAAGTAAATAAATAAATAAATATATGAATAAATAAATAGATAAAGTTATTCAATTAATCTTTATCGGCAGGAATAAAAGTTAATGATGATGACGATGATGACGATAATGATGATAATATTGATAATGATGATGATGATAATAATAATTATAATAATAATAATAATAATAACAAAAATCTGCACTGTTCAAGCTTTTGTTAGTTAATAATTATATTGATCTTACACAGCCATATAGTTGAAATAGCCAGGTTTTTCTTAAAATCTCTGATTCTTTTACGTCAAAGACTAAAGGTACAGGTGTTATTTGCTAAATCTTGGTTTTTATCTTCCGTACAAGATAGAAAATAGTCACATTTTCTGTCTAAGCCAATCAGATGTCTAGTATTTGAGCCAAGTTCTCTGAAAAGGGGATTTACTGCATTGCAAAAAGTATCGAGCAAGGTCTGCCTGCACATTCCGTGCAGGCTGACCTGGGTCGAAACTATTTGCCATGTATCGATTTTCTGGTTTTCGAAGGACGAGTATACCTCATGATTCAGTCAGTTGTTAGACAAAATGGATTCGATGGACCCATAATTATATGATGACTTGGTTGGTATAATGCATTACGAAGATTCATTAATCCCCTTTTGCCAGAGCGCTTCTCATTTAAATTTGGAATAGCCGAGCCACAGTAGCTTAGTCGATAGCGTGCAGGACTTGAGAGTGGGGGGTCGTGGGTTTGATCCCTGGCTCGGCCAATTTCTTTCCGAGGAATGGTGATAGTCATTGCGACAGGACTCATTTCTCTCCCACCGCTTGCCATTGTTTCGACGATGGTTATGTGGGAAAGCAGCCAGTGGCTTGGAAAGAAAATTGTGCGGAGTACCGGTAAAATAGACTCCCGGAAAGCATGGATAGGTGCACTGGCCGCCGCGATATAACTGAAAAGTTGAAAACGGCGTTAAACATCATACTGTACCAATCATTAAATTTGGAATAAGAGTATTATAAAGAAGGTGTAATTAATAATGTTCTAGATCTAAACCTTATACTTTCAGAGTTAAAAAGAAACTATAGATCCGTTGCCATGGATCGAAACCTCGGTCACGTGAACGAGGAATTCCTCACATGCGCAATCTGTAAAGATGACTATACGGATCCCAGAGAGCTTCCGTGTCTGCATGCATTCTGCAAGAAATGTATATCAGAACACATCATCAAGGTCACCAAAGGTCAAAGAGCACCTACCGTATTTGAGTGTCCAATATGCAAGCGTTCAGTGGATGCGCCAGATCCTCACCAACCTGCCATGGCTTGGGCTGATATGCTTCCTAAAAGTCATTTGATCAATAGCCTAATGGATAGTGTTCGACTGAGAAATGACGTCAGTAAATGTGACCCCTGTTTCCGGCGGAAGGACAAGGTCATTGCTGCAAAGTGGTGTAAAGAATGCGCTGAGGCCCTTTGCGAGCAATGCGTCACCTTCCACAAGTCACTCAAATACTCTCAAAACCACACCTTATTGGAATTTGAAGAGTTACGCCAACAGCCAATCAAAAATACTCTGCCACGCCCACCATGCCCAACCCATGAAAACACAACCCTCGGGTTCTTCTGTGAGGATCATCAAAAAGTATGTTGCTCATCCTGTATCACAGTCGATCATAGGAAATGTTCCCACGTGACCACAAGCGTTGACGCTGCCGCTAAATATAGAAACGAGGTTGATACACTGACGGAAAAGTTACGTCATCAAAATGGCTGGTCGGCAAGAATATTGGAGAATCGTCAACACAGCATAAAACTTCTGGATGATGCAGAGGCACAACTTAAAAATCAAATAATCGGGATTAGGCAACAATTTGAAGAGCTTCTTAGAAACCAGGAGAAGAAAATGTTGGAAGAATTGAAGCTTCTGAAAGGAAACGAGAGGCAGGTTTACGAGAAGGATATCAACAAATGTGAAGAGATGATGTGTACCACAAGTAATGCTCTAAACATCCTGAAAACCTCAACCCTACACGGAACTGACTCGGACGTACTTCTCTCCGTCAACAGCGTTAAGAAAGAAGCAAGAATCTGTGAGAAGGAACTAGCCGAAATGTCGAAGAATCTGAGCGATATACTGCTGATATTCACACCAGACCGAATGCTATCCCAAGTTCTCGGTACCCTGAAGGAGATTGGGAAAATATCCTTCAGTCGTACCAATGTACATGTACAACCACCGTACAATATCAACGTACAAAACACTTCTATCGATACCGTCAGCCCTATATCAGAGAGAGCATCACCACAAACACCACATATCATCGTGGAACCACAGAGAAAAATTGTCGACGATACCCCGAGGTCATCAAGGCTGTCCCAACAATCTCGTACTATCTCAAGACACTCGAGAACATCTCCGGCATTAGACACATCACGAAACTCCATAAACCGTTCCAGAAACAACAGCAACGCGTCCCGCACGTCCAAGGTGAATGAAACTCCTCGATCCAACAAGTATGACAACACACCGAGGTCAAATGTCTCAAAAATATCTGACATCTTCCAGGGAAGCTTTACTCAGGACCAAAACGACGTCCAGAGAAACCAATCTTTGCTATCACCGATGACGCCAATGGGACGAAGCTCGCGTCAGATTGTCACGTCTCAAACAGCCGCTTTGGAGTACTTCTTCAAGGTAGGTCATATATTTTGTTGCAATAACCAGCTGCACTTAGGCTAGTCATCGCTTGGGGTTTGCTTTGGCGTAGTTTTAAAGCAACTTGTTTGTAAACTAGTGGCCGTTTTCAGTAACAATTCAGTCATGTTCGGTCAAAAGGGGGTTTAATACATCTCCGTGGTGCGTTAAACCAAGCTAGTCATTACATAATTTTTTTGATCCATTGAACCCATTTTGTGTAACAGCCAAATGAATGTCGAGGTAGACTAGTCCTCACACAAGCGGTATATGTACAAATAGCGAACAATTTCGGTTTAGGTCAGCCTGAGCAGACTGCACAGTTTGACCTAGGTCGACACTTTTTTGCAGATGCACTAGCGCCCCTTTTCAAAGCACGGCTCAATTCTATGTTTGGTCCTAATTCTTTATCTCCTTTGCCCACAATGTTTTCTACCCTTCCAAAAACAAATTTCAAACTTTCAGTCACTTTTATTTTGTCGTCTGCAAATGCTTTCAATTTGGACAGGTCCAAAATTTTGTCGTTTGGTAAAGAGTTAATCCAATAGTTAGGTGTAATATTCTAGTGAACTCTTATCCTGCTAAATCAGTGGAATAAAATTTTTGAGTCGATAGTAAAATCCCAAATTTTGCTATTCAAGAGGTATTTTTTTATGGACAGTATGTCCTCATCGGACAGTGTAGATCATAGATCAGACTGCACGTTCTGTGCAGTCTGATCTTGATCTACACTGTCCGCAAAAGGTCAGCGAGTCGCGCTCAGTAGCCTAGGTTTAAAAGGGATCCTGGTTTCCCTTTCAGGCCAGATCTTCCCAAGACCGCGAAAATTGCATACTGACTGGCGCTACTTATTTGGACGATGGTCGGATAGTGTTGGTGGACCAAATGCTGCGAAAACTCAAGCTGTTCGATCAAAATTACAAATGGATGGGTGAGAAAGTACTTCCGGCGCGCCCCTATGACGTCACAAACGTGAACGAGAACGAGATTGCCGTGACCTTTCCGAGAGAGAAGAGAATACAAGTCTTTGCAGGTACCAGTCTCCTCAAAGCCCAAACAGCGGCCAAAAGTAAACTCTTTACCAGACGATTAAATTTTGGACAAGTCCAAATTGAAAGCATTTGCACATGACAAGTTCTTTGTGGCTCAAATGATCGAAATTGTCTTTGAAAAATCAGAAAATATTGCTGGTTACCAGCATTTTCTCCTTTTCCCACAATATTTCCAAGAGCCCTTTTCCTCATGGTCATTAAAAGTCGGGATTGTTTCTCAGCACCACGTCTGGTCTTGGATCGACAACGTCTATTCATTTAGTTAAGCCTATAGGATAAAACTCTTTCTGATTTTGCAGTGGAATTTATTTTTAGCCGTCGAAAGAAATCAAATTTTAAGTTGACAAGAAAAGAAAAGTGTGAGTTTTATTGGAATGTATTTTCAGCCATTTAGTGAGGTCCATTTGTTATGTATATACTCACACAAATATGTGCACTTCTTTGGAGCTTTCTTTTTTTATACTAATGGACGCAAAATATTAGCAGATTTGGTATCAATATGTGCAAAAAAAAAAAAAGAAGTATTGCCCATACGATGTATTGCTTTTAATTGCGATTTTTATGATTATCTGACAGATCAATAGATGTAAGGTTTTTCAATGTAGTTGGTATTGATCAAACAAAGGCACCGCCATGTTTTAGATCATTTGACTGAAAGTAGATTCAATACAGCGACTTCCTTGATACGTACGAAATTAGATGAAGTAACAGAATCAGCCGAGTTGTGACAAGTGCCATTTGGAGATCGTGAACTTTAATAAGATTATCAAGGTGCCTGAACTATTTCGTTAGGATTTCTTATGGACTTGAACTTGTTGTTTATGTTTTCTAGTTCGCCAGACAGATTTCCTACCTACCTTCACCATAAACACTGGGGCCAAGTGCTGGGGTCTGACGTATAATTCTGCCCTCAAAAGGTTTGCCGTATGTTGCTACACTCAACCACCATGTATCAAACTCTTCTCCAGAAACGACGGGCGGGAACTTAAATCTCTGGCACGTGACAGAACCGGTGTCGAGTTATTTTTCTTCCCCGATTACATTGCCATGGACAGTCACGGTAAGCCGACGCACATTTTCCCATGTCAGTGTCGACACACGTAGCCTCAGCCTATTATGTAAGTCAAGATCAGGAAGCAGAACGAAATATACAGTCTAATGCGATCAACGTTGTCTTCAGTTTGATTCTGACCCAAAATGTGTTTATTTGAAAGGAGAACTCTTGTTTAGACTCTCGGGGGAAAAAAAAAGCCTTACTTACTCATTAGGCATTAGGAAAGTTAATTTTCAGACAGCCCCCATAGATATACAGCAAAACCTGTCTTAGTAGCCACCTCTCTTTTATCAGCAATCTGTATTAACAAGCATATAATTCAGTTCCCAGGCAATTCAGATAAGTTGAAACGTACCTGAATTAAGCAACAACATGTCTTCAGCAAGCACCTTTTACGTGTCCCTTAGATGCTCCCAACAGGTTTGACTGTATATATAAAATTGAGCCATGCTCTGGTTTAATTACGGGGTTTAATGTATCACCATGATGCATCGTACCAACGCACAAAACAAGTCATCAATTAATTATGAATCCATGTAATCCATTTTGTCTAAACACCGACTGAATACGAAGGTAGACTAGTCGTATGACATGCAAAAAATTGACCAATAACAAAAAGTATCGGCCCAGATCAGCCTGCGCGGACTGCGCAGGCTGACCTGGGTCGATACTTTTTGCAGATGTATTAAACCCCTTTTTCACAAAGTATGGCTCCAATTGTCTGAAAGGCATTTCGGTGATAGGAACAATCCCAATTTCTACTTTTTACCTTGTTGTCCAAAGCTTTTAAACTTCATAGGAGTGACAGCTAGTATTTGTTTGCTAACATTTTAATTGTATTTCCAGGTCGATATTTATTCGTGACAGACAAATACAAGAAATCTGTGATAGGCATTACAACAGAAGGAGAGAAACAATGGGAATGTAGCTATCATGGCTTGAAGAATCCACGTGGCATAGCCATCCATAAACACAAGATATACGTGGCTGGGTGCAGGTCGCATAGGTAATGTCCGGATATTCCTTACGTTCTGTTATTTCACACGCTCGAATGTAACTATCATGGCTTGATTAACCCTCGTGGTATAGCCATCCATAAACACAGATTTATGTGGTTGGGTGCATCTCGCATAGGTAAAGAATGGCTTTTGTTTTCCACGCTTAAATGTAGCTACCATGGATTGAAGAACCCACGTGGTATCGCCATCCATAAACATAAGATATATGTTGCTGGGTGCAGGTCGCATAGGTAAAATATGGCTTTGGTTTTCCATGCTTACATGTAACTATCATGACTTTGAGAACCCATGTGGTATAGCCATCCATTAACAGGTCGCATAGGTAATTAATCGGGTTTTGCTCACGTTTGGGTTTTTTTTTTTTCGTTTTAGTATGTAATGTTTTCAAAATTTTATTTGAAATATGCAGCTTCTCTCTCTGGAGAAGCAATTGGAATGCAGCTATCACAGCTCGAAGAACCCACATGGCAAAGCTATCCATAAACAGAAAACTTATGTTGTTGGATGCAGGCCGCATAGGTAAAATACGGCTGTTGTTTTCCAGGGTCTGACGTTTTTCGGCGTGGGTGAATTATCTCACTTTTGGCCTAATTAAAGAAAACATTGTGGAAATAATACAAGCGAAAGCTCGTTTTTCCTTGCTCTTGTCCATTAAAGAATCATACTTTGATTTTAGCGGTAGGAGGGTTATTAACTTCTTCAAGAGTTCTTTAAGCAATAAAGTAGTATCCATAGTTTTAAATGTAATTACGTTAAATATCATTTGTATTCATACGCGTAAATACATGTATAATGTTTTGTTATTGACAATATATCCTTCCATAGGCTTTTTTCGGCGTAGGTGAATATGCTGACTTTTGACTTACTTTTTGGTTCTGATAAAAAATGAATAAATAGAAATTTGTGAATGGTAAAAGATGAACAAATGTTTATTTTAAGGGGCCCCTGTCTATTTTCGGGCAAATTTAAAAAAAGAATATTTCTTGTTATTGGGTGTAATGGGGCATCTGCAAGGTTTGTTCTATAGACTAGATAACCTCTTTTCCCTAATACTATTATTCAATCAACCTTCATTTCTCCGTTACAGTGTTGTCATGTTGACGACAGAGGGCGAGATCATTGGTGACGTCATTGTGGAGGGAATTTCCTTCCCAAACAAGATATGTTTAAGTCCAGGGGCCGATCGTTTGCTGGTGACCCAGTTTCAGGGAACTCTCATCGATATAGAACGGAACACCGTGAAAGTTTATAGACTAGAATAGCTGACCTTTATCGTTGATGCGTGCAAGTTGTGTACATTTGGTTTTTTATTTCACTGTAACATTTGTTGTTGTCCTGTGGATACTCAGACTGAACTGACTGCCAGGATCCGTACCCTTAACCGATCTAACGGCGACATACCATGTTTCTAGTTTAACCATATTTTATCTAAAAATAATACAATATTATAATGGCCTGCAACACGCGAAAAGGGGGCATTCTGACATTTTCGTCAAGTGTCGTCTGGGATCAGCCTGCGCAGGCTAATCCGAGGAGACACTTTACGACAATGTTAGGTTTCGTCCTACAGTAGACTTGCGCAAAACAGAAGATTACATAAAAACGGAAAGTGTCGTTTCGGATTAGTCTGCGTGGAATGCCCAGGCTGATCCGAAACGACACTTTACGCAAATGTCCGAATGCTCCTTTTCGCGTGTTGCAGGCCAATTATAAGAATAAAAGTAGTACAATCAGATAAAAAAAATTAACCTTGTAGAAATGGGTCAGAATAGAATCTCAACAGACA
The DNA here is from genome assembly GCA_946811185.2 of Hippopus hippopus. NCBI lineage: Eukaryota > Metazoa > Mollusca > Bivalvia > Cardiida > Cardiidae > Hippopus > Hippopus hippopus. The sequence continues at coordinate 5,060,841 of OX328109.1, forward strand.
GAGTTCTTCATCTTTTATTGGTCCTGAAACTGCTAAATAAGTTAGCCATACTCTTAGAAAAGGGCATTAGATGCATCTGCAAAGGGTATCAAACAAGGTCGGCCTGCACAGTCCGTGCATTCTGACCTGGGTGGGAACTTACTATTGGTAAATTTTCTGCATGTCGAAGGACCATTCTACCTAAGTGCTCGTGAATCAGTCGGTTATAAGACCATATTAATTTTCTGGATCCACAATTATGTGATGACTGTCTTGGTATTTTACATTACTGATTTGCTTTGAATCCCTTATGCCAAAGCATGGCTTAAATGAAATGAAAGTTCTTAGCCACTAATTATACGAAAATTAATGATTTGAACTTTGTTCAAGGCGGTACATATGCTACCATTTTAAACAGTGTAGATCCAAGATCAGACCTGTGTCATTTTGTACAGGTTTTGTCATAGTTAAAGCAAAGTCTCCTCTGTGGCTCAGTTGTTAATCGTAGGACTCGAGCCTTACTGAAAGATTTTTGTTTTCTGTGAGCACCCTTAGGCAGGACACTTCAGAGCCCACTGCCTAGTATTGTTGAAACCTAGGACATACATAAGCGAGCTGTAGCCGCGATATGATTGAAATAATGTTGAAAGCGGCGTAAAACACTATTTAATCAATCGACTATTAGTTTTACATTTCAGACTATTTGTTCATGAAATAACCAGTACACGTACTCACCAACCGTCCTTAATAATATTTTTAGTTTAATCCCTTCATATGAAAGTAACGCAAGTTTTGAATGGCTAAACCAAATGGTTTAGCCAATCAGAAATAGCGTTGCTTTCTAAATCTAAAAATTACACTCAGAAAGCAATTAAGAAAGATTGGGGAATACGGGCCCTTGGCCTATATTCACCAATTATCAAAATTTTTTTTTGTTAACTTAAACGTTACCCCGTCTCTGATAGGCTTCACCAATTTGGTTTAGCCATCAGAAGCTAGGTTTCTTTCTAAAATTGGAATAAGACGAAGATTGCAAGTTAGAACGGTTATTGAATACTGACTGAGGGCACCGTTTTACAACAAGAACTCATGTACACGAAAGTCTGTAATTTTGTAAGTCAAAGGTCTATGTATTAGCCATACTCTGGTAAAAGAGGGTTTAATGCATCTCAGCGATGCATAGTACCGAGCGAGTCATCACATAGTTATGGATCTACAAAATCTGTTTTGTCTAAAAGCAGACCGAAGCGTGAAGTACGCTGGTCCTTTGAAATACAGAAGATTTACAAAAAGCAAAAAGTTTCCATCCAGGTCAGCCTGCGCTGATTGCGCAGGCTGACCTGGGTCGATACTTTTTGCAGATGCATTAAACCCCCTTTTCATATCTATATAGACGAGTTATGTTTTAGTTCATTGTAGATAGTTTCAGTGCACCCATGCATACAATACGTTCATTGTCTATGATATACTTGTAGTCCTGTAGAATACAAAATAAAATGGAAATAAAGAATCGTTTTAAGCGTGCGATGAGTTTGTTGACCATTAGAGGTTGTTACATGGGTGAATCAAGAGAGCGTCAGGCTCTAAATATAATTCAGATAAAGCTATCTTGAACTACATGTACATCTACACAATTAGTCATATCGACTCTCTCTCTCTCTCTCTCTCTCTCTCGCAGGAGATAGAGGGAAAGAGAGAGCGAGAGAGAACGGAGAAAGAGAGAGGGGAAAAGAAATTGGGCAAGAGAGAGAGAGAGAGAGAGAGAGAGAGAGAGAGTTCGATTTAGCGGGAAAGAGTAAATACAGGTTACGGCATATTTGTTCTCATACAAATAGGCACAGTTACCGATTGCAAACGACCAACCCGTTTTTTTTTTTAGATCTCCAAACTTGGAGAGAAAAAAATATTTTGTAGTTTTGATCGGCGTTAAAAGAAAGATAAATCAGTAAAACCTCTTTAAGGACAACTCTGAATCATAAGTCTATAAAACGCCTACAAAAACAAACAGACAAAAAATAAGCCAGAAATAAAGGCTTTTTAAGACATTTCTGATTTAGTAGTCTGCACTTTCGGTCAATAGTCCCTAGTCTTTTAGCAAAGAACGAAATCTAACAAATCTTGGAGACATGCCAAAAAATACATACGAGCGTATAAAGGACTAAACTACAGAAAAGTACAAAAAAAAAAAGACACACACCAAAAAGCTTTGAGAACTCATTCATCTGGCTTAAACCTCTTCCACACAATCCTGACTTTTAAGGACCATGAAAAGATGACGTTTGAAAACATTATGGGAAAAGAAGAAAATGCTAGTAACACTTTTCCCACAATGTTTCAACCTTATCAAAGACAGAAATCATCATTTGAACTGTATTTAATTTGTCGTCTGCAAATGATATCAATTTGGTCGAGTCCAAAATTTTGTCGTCTGGTAAAGAGTTAATCCTTTACCGAACTATTCCTCGTTAATACGACCCAGTGAAAGAAGGCTTTTAAAAACATTATTGGAAAAGTAGACAGTATTTAAGATCACCCTTTTCTAACTGTTTAAATACATTCCACGTCACCTAGGCCAAAATTGATTTATCGTCTGCAAACGTTTTAATTTTAGCCAAGTCTAAAATACTGTCGTCTGCTATAAAGAGGAAAAAAAAAGATGCCTTTTAGCGTCCATTTCATTGCCAAAACTATTTCAAAAGGCGAGGTTGGGATCACTTCAATCATAGATCACGTGACGAGTTCAACAAATGGCAGATCATTTGTTCTGGCGGGAAAACCTAATATAATGGCTGACAGCAGCGCCATCATTGTATCAATATCTGTCATAAAATTCTTCATCAAATAATTCCGAGTTTTAACGATCCTGAAGACGAAGGCTCTTGAAAACCGTGATTGTAGGAAAAGGAGAAAATGCTGGTAACCAGCATTTTCTCCTTTTCCAACAATGTTTTCTTCCCATCAAAGAACAATTTTTAAATTATTATTCACGCTGACTTTGTCGTCTGTAAATGCTTTCAATTTGGACCGCGATTCTAAAATTTTGTCGTCTGGTAAAGAGTTAACCCTTTACAAAAAAAATCCGATTTTAACGACCCTGGGGAATAAAGCGTTTGAAAACATTGTGGAAAATGCTGATAATCAGCATTTTCTTCTCTTCCCACAACGTTTTTCTACCGTCTCTGATACAATTTCCATCATTTGAGTATTATTGTTTTGTCGTCTGCAAATGCTTTGAATTTTGATGAGTCTAAAATTTTGTCGTTTGGTACAGAGCTAAGAAATCTTAGCAGCCATTGATTGATAGCTAATATCATCATCGTAAAAATACCATTTGGACATCATCCTTTCGCCCAGAGTCGGTAGCGTACAGGACTTGAGACTAGGGTGTTGCTGGTTGGATTCCCGGCTCAGCTAATTTCTTTCCGAGGATTGATGATGCTCATTTTAATAGGGCCCATTCCTCTCCCACTGAGGATTATTGTTTCGACTATGGTTATGTTAGTATGCAACCACTGGCTTGGGAAGAATAATGCACGAAGTACTGGTAATAGAAACTCCAGGAATGGATGGATAGATGCACTGGCCTTCGCGATAAAACTGAAACAATGTTGAAAACGGCATTAAACACCATACAACAAACAAACAAAACAAATTGTTTGTTAGTAAACCTTTTACCACACAATCTCCGAGAATTTAACAAACCTGACCAAAAGGGCTTTTTAAAATATTATGTAGAAAGAAGAAAGAACTGGTAACCAGTATTTTCTCCTGATCGTAAATATGGCAATGCCTCTTTTAAATCATTTAAAACGTCATCAACAATCATTGTAAAGTTATTTACATCTATCAATTTGTCGGTAAAAACTGCCAAAGAAAATGATAAACCACGTTATAAAATGACTTTATAGACTGTTTGTCAACGGAAATGTATTTACAAAGATTTCGATAGAAAATTGTTACTCCTGTTTTACTTTTTTTTACGCGGAGCCTTACGATGTTCAGAACAGTAAAGCGGTTAATTTCTGGCGAAAAATTGTACCGTGTTGGTACATATTACCCATCGTAATACAGCCGAGATATTTTACCAACGGATCGCACGGAAGTTTGCCGAATGGAAATCCACTGTAACATTATTCAATCAAAGAGATTTTCGTTTCTCGTTTCTTCAAATCAATTCGAACATTTAATTTCAAATTTTCAAATTTTCAATTTACCTTGCTATCTATATGCACAAATGAACATCAAACCTTTACCACACTGACCCGAGTTTCATCGACCCTGAGATGGAAGCCTATTGAAAAACAATGTGGGAAAAGCAGAAAATGCTGGTAACCAGCATTTTCTGCTTTTCCCACAATGTTTTCTACCCTTTCAAGGACAAATTCTGTCATTTGAGCCACTTTTTGTCGTCTGCAAATGCTTTCAATTTGGACAAATCTAAAATTTTGTCGTTTTGTAAAGAGTGAGGCATGAGAATGAAACGAAATAATTTTGCTTTTTTATAGCACCGTATGTGCGTGTGGTAAATAATGCAGACGGGTCTACTTTTAACTCGCAGACTGCTTACCGCGATTCTTTGTGCTTACGCTTACAATTGTTTGGCTTAAGATCAGACTGCACAGAACATGCAGTCTGATCTAGTCTTCATACTTTCCTGTGAGATGAGATTTATAAGGCTAAAAATGCTTCGGAATTTCAAATTCTGTTCTTTTAAAGAGCCTTATTTATGTGTACTAATTATTACAGACAGATCGAAATATGAATTTGTCTGCTATCAATGTATAGGCCGGTAAACGTGACTCTTTGTGATTTTACAACAGTCTAGGTCAATATCAGACTGTACAGAACATTCATATTGCGGCGGCCAGTGCACCTATCCATGCTTTCCTAAAGTTTCTTTTACCAGTATATTCTTCCCGTCGAAAAAATGATCAGCCGTGAGTGAGGAATGAGTCCTGTCACAATGACTATCATTAATCTTCGGAAAAAAATTGGCAGAGCTCGGGGTTCTATCAAGTGACCCACTAGTTTTAAGTCCCTGTACGTTACCGACTGCGCTGCCAGAGCTCCACGAAAGTTGCTGATGAGAGCTACTTGGTTTCGTATATTAGCTTGCCAAAGTGAAAAAGCTTATAGAAGTTCAATCTTTCTGTCAGTTTTTGATGCTTTGTGCTTGATTACACAGTATCAATATTTGACAGAATTAGGTGCCTGGATAAATTTACAATCTGTTATCTATACCACTTAATGATGACTTTCTTGTGTGTGTCTGCTTGTTTAAATGACGTCTTACACCGTTTTCGTCTTTATTTCAGTTATATATAGACGACAGCTTCCGTATGATACTTTATTACCAGATAGCATTGTATTTTCCACTTCATGGTAAATTGAAGTTGCAGATAGAGAAAACCAGGATCAAATTAAACAGAATTTGCAATTTGATCTTGAATCTACACTGGTTGATATCTTACATGGCATTCTGACAGTAATTACCCTTAACTTTCTACAAGACCACATAATTTTAGACTTTCAATTTTAAAAGCATGTGCAAACGACAAGTTAAATATTGCTCAAACGATAGTATTTGTCCGTGAAATGGAAAACATTGAGGGAAAAAAAAAGCTGGTTACCAGCATTTTTTCCCTTTACCGCAATGTTTTCAAAAGACATCTTTCTGGGGTTTGTTAAAATTTGTGGTGCCGAGCCCCGGTAGCTCAGTCGGTAGCGTGCAGGACTCAAGAACATGGGATCGTGGGTTCAATCCCTGGCTCGGCCAATTTCTTTCCGAGGATTGATGATAGTCATTGCGACAGGATTCATTCCTCTCCCACCGCTGACCATTGTTTCGACGATGGTTATGTGGGAAAGCAGCCAGAAAATTGTGCGGAGTTCTGGTGAAAGAAACTCCAGGAAAGCATGGATAGGTGCACTGGCCACCGCGATATAACTGAAATAATGTTGAAAATGGCGTTAAACACCATACAATCAATCAATCATAAAATTTGTGGTAATATTGTAACGGGTTAACTTGAAATAACTTTGTCGTTTTTGTTTTTGCCTCTAATATGTTTCACTGATCCGGTAATCGAAGTATGAAAAGTGGTATTTATTCCTCTCTTTTCCACCTCATTTTTTGTACCATTGTTATCAGCCAACCTTGACAAAAATGCTCCATTCTACCTATGGTTTTGTTTGGTTCCACACCTTGTCGTAAAAAAGACAAAAGCATTTCTTTTTATTCACCATTTAACTATAATAATGAAAAAATGTTTACTTTTACAATCGTTTAGTGTTTATTTTACAATCGTTCAGTTTGAGATTTTTTTTTATTTTATTTTGATATACGTACCAATAAATAACGTTTAGGATCTTAACATATTTTGCCATAAGACTTGATATATTTAGTAAATCTTACACAAGCCATGCTCTGTGAAAAGGTGGTTTAATGCAGCTGCAAAAAGTATCGACCCAGGTCAGTCTGCGCTGTCAGCGCAGGCTGACCTGGGTCGATACTTTTTGCTATTTGTCAATTTTCTGCATGTCAAAGGACCAGTGTCCCTCATGATTATATCGGTTGTTATACAAAAAAGATTTTATGGATCCATAACTACGTGATATCAATTTACTGCATGTCAAAGAACCAGTCACCCTCATGATTCAGTCGGCTGTTATACAAAATTGATTTCATGGATCCATAACTACGTTATGACTTGCTCTGTATACTGCATCACAGAGATGCATTAAACCCCCTTTTGCCAGAGCATGGTTCAAATCTATTCTACCTCTCGTATTTTGACAAAAAGGCTTAAAAGGCAGCTAATATTAAATTTATTCTGCTTGTAACCCACTCCATAATGGGCAAAAACTTTAACTGAAACTGATGCTTTGAATAAAGACGGTATCTTTTCGATGTAACGCACATTTTCGCTTTTAAATGCGATACTTTCTCTTTTTTTAGGCGAAAACGTGCTTTTCTTCAGTTTTAAGCTTTACTTTTTCCTCCTAGGTACCCATTGTTTCTATATACACCAAGAAGGTACACTTTCATCCTCATTTTGCTTAGTATTTACAGTAAGTCGTGCGGGAGTCGAATCCTAAAAGTCTGTGCAAGAGACAGGCACTCGGACCATCATGTTATCACCTGTCTGTTTATTTGTTTTATCTTCATAACAAATAAACTCGATCTTTTTCGAACACTGAAAAATACAATCAACTGAGATTCAGACAGAATTTAATCTTCAAGGCTTGATTAAACAAGCGGGCGGTATAAATCAATGGTCAGATAGCACGTTTGTGCAGTCTGGTCTTGATTACTTCTGCTGTGGAAAACTGATAAAAATCACCGTTTATATCCTTTTTTTGTCGAACTATACCAAATCATTGTATTGCGAGTCATTGACGATGCGTGATGAGTGGCTATCTTATCAAATATGTTGCGTTTCACACTGTATACGTCAACATGTCACTATACATTGATTGATAGATGTTATCGTTTCTTTCGTCATATGATAGAAATTCATTTCAGAGCCAAGATGGCGTCACAATAACATGGCATTGTATATTGTTTAAATGATGATGTCACTGTTGTCATCAAGTGACAAAAATTCATTTCAGAGGCAAGATCGCAACATACGTATTAAGAAGTCACTGTCTATGCTTAAAGATTGACGTCATTCCTTCATCACGAGACAGAAATCCATTTCAGAGCCAATATGGCGACATATCAACGTGTCATTGTCTAAAATTTGGCGCCATTCCTTCCATCACGCAAAAAAAAAGTCATTTCAGAGCCAACACGGCGACAAATCAACATTTCACAGAATCTTGTTTAAAGGATGACGTCATTCTCGTCATCACGTGACAGAAATTCACTTCAGTACCAAGATGACGATGTAAGAACACACAGGTCATTGTGTAGGCTGTTAATTGATAGATGTAACCACTTCTTTCGTCACGTGACAGAAATTCATCTCAATTTCATAATAACGACATATTAACATGTCATTGTAGGTTGTTTACAGATGTTACTACATGCATTTCTTTAATCACATGACAGCAATTAATTTCAGTGCTAAGATGACGACAAAACAACATGTCATTGTATATATACTGAAAATATGTCATTATTTCTTTCACCACGAGACAGAGGTTCATTTCCGTTGCAAAACGGCGATACGTCAATATGCCATCGTATCTCGTTTAAAGATGACGCCGTTCCTTTCATCACGTGACGGAAACTCATTTCAGTGCCAATATGGCGACCGTAAGGAACGACATGGAGGTCGATAAGCTGAACACACAATAAAAGAAAATTCTGTCAAGTGTTTCTGCCACTCTTTTCCAGTTTAGAATATCCAAACTTTCCCAGTTGTCCTCAACATCGGAATTGTCCTTCCTACATTCATAATGTGTAGTTTTGTAGCTGGTCATGTGATAGTCGCCATTTTCGGTGACAGGTTTATCGTTGTCATTTGCATTCTGTTCCGGAAGGATTAGATTATCGGTTTTACTGTGTCTCGCCCGTTTTGGATCGACTGATTGGGTCAAATTGTATGTTTTCCCTCGACTTCGAGATCGACACCGGACCAGAAACTGTAGACATGCTGGTATTCTTGCGTTCTGCCTCTGGTAGGTGAATAATACGATTACTGTGAATATAACGGACACCGCGCTGAAGGACAACATGATCACCAAGTACACGACAACAAGCGGAATTTTGATGGATGTTTTTGGTACCATATCTACTATAGAGCTCAGGTACACCATGAACGATAGCATCGATGTTACACACAGTGCCGTTTTCTCGCCAGATTCCGCCGGTAAGATAAACACAAACGAGTTTAAAAACGACAACAAAATAATCGGCACAATGATATTCAGTATGTAAACACCCCGTCGTCTTCGTAATGTTAACTTGTACACCGCACCTGCATACGGTTCATAAGTTTCGTCAAACTTAAACGCCGCCGTTTGCATCACTTCCCACTCCCCGTTTTCATGGTAAAATCTCATGTCGACGCTATTTCCGGCGACGGTTAGATTAATATCATCGCTCAGGTACATCCAAGTGGAAAATTCATAAATACAGTATTGTGTATCAAACGGAAAATTAGACACGTCTACAATGCACAATGTTTGGAATACGTCGCCAGGTTCCCATAGAACTAATCCATCGGAATTAATTTTCACAGCCAATTCACTAAATCCGAGACCTTTAGAGACCGTATCTACGGCATTATTGACAACAATGTCAGGTTTCCAGACGCGATCCTGCGATACCAGAGTTTCTTTGATTCCTCCGAAATCGGACTCGTTCCACATGAGTAGTTCGTCTTTCCACGTTATTGTCAACCAACCGCTGCTTTTCATGACTTGTAACTTTTCGTCGAGATCCATGATACAGTATAAGTAGAAGCGGTGGAAGATAACATCCATTGAAGTGTTTCTGTCTAAAACAGGTCTCACATAGGTATTGTATTTTTCTGGTGCAAACAAGAAGTTGTGCAAACGGATCTCATCTCGTGTTTTCACGTAAGCACACGTGGAACATTGTATGAAGGATAAGAATAGGTAAAGTAACATGGCAGTGCTTGTATTCACCAAAGCTTCCTGCAAATATAAAAAAGAAAGGTTTGCTTGTATGTTTTAACCCAGTTTTCAACATTATTTCAACTATATCGCGACAGCCAGTGCACCCATCAATGTTTTCTGGATTTTGCTTTTACTCGCATCTTGTTAAGTCCCTGGCTGCATTGCTACATAAGCATCGTCGGAAAAATAATCAGTTATGAAAGAGAAATGAATCCTGTCGCAATGACTATCATCAGTGCACGGATAGAAATTGGCCGAGCTGGGCATTCGAACCAGCGACCTTCTGTTCCCAAGTCCTATGCGATACCACTTGCGCTATTATGGCTCGACTCTCTATACTTTAAGATAATATTAGATGTAAATACCGAGCCACGGTAGCTCAGTCAGTAGCGTACATGACTTGAGAACAGGATCAGTGCACGGATAGAAATTGGCCGAGCTGGGCATTCGAACCAGCGACCTTCTGTTCCCAAGTCCTATGCGATACCACTTGCGCTATTATGGCTCGACTCTCTATACTTTAAGATAATATTAGATGTAAATACCGAGCCACGGTAGCTCAGTCAGTAGCGTACATGACTTGAGAACAGGAGGTGCCGGCCCGATCCCCGGCTCGGCCAAATTCTTTCCGAGCCTTGATGATAGTCATTGCGACAGAATTAATTCCTCTCTCACCGCTGACCATCTTTTCGACAATAGTTATGTGGGAAAGCAGTCAGTGCCTTGGAAAGAATGCTGTGCGGAGCACTGGTAAAAGAAACTCTAGGAAAGCATGGATATGTGCACTGGGCTCCTGCGATATAACTGAAATAATGTTGAAAAACGGCGTTGAACACCATACAATTAATCAGTCCAGCTGTACATGCATATCCAGCTTGCTTTTAATCGTTCTTCTCAAAGACAAGGGCTTACGTATTAAAAGTAAAGAAAAAAGTAGTCCACGTTATTATTCATATTGATCCTTGGGCTTACCGGCAATAGGCTTGGACTTCGTAAAGTCTTGCCAAAGGACACTCCCACGGAAAAAATCCTGGGCCTCAAGCAATATTTGAAATATTTCCGATAAATAAAGCACAATGTCTATTACATTAAGTTAACCAGTGGTTTAATCAATTAGTGCTTTCCTTTTATAGAAACTGCTCTTTAACACCCACAGCGCCATTAGCGAAAACAGGGGCTTTTGCGGACGGCATAGATCAAGATCAGACTGCACAAAACATGCGGTCTGATCTTTGATCTGTTCCGTACGTTTATTTAGTCAAACCCATAGCATAAAAATCTCTCTTAGTTTCGTTGGAGATTCTACTTTCAGCCATCGAAAGTGGTCGAGTTTATATATTTGGCGCTAAAAGGGTGCAAGATTTGTTCACACTGAGAGTGATATAATTATATAAAACAAAATACAGATAAACCATTTACCAAACAATCTCTAGTCTTCACGACATTTTGGAAAAATGGCTTTTGAAAACATTGTGGAAAAAGGGAGAAAATGCTGGTAACCAGCATTTTCTCCTTTTCCGACAATGTTTTCAACCTTTTCAAAGACAGATCTTATGATAAGAACCACATTTTATATGTAGTCTGAAAAGAGTTTCAAATTGAACAAATCTAGATTTTTGTATTTTGGTAAATAAAGACTTAATTAATCGCGTAATATGACCGACTCTCATTATATACCGAAATAGCGTGCTACTGGCAGACATAAAAAGCCTTGTTTCTCAGGCTATTATTGTTTAGTAAAGCGTTACAATAAAAAGATGACAACCAGACTTTCTTTTCTGGTGTTTTTACACTAGTAAATGTTCGTCTATTGCCTTCTAGAGTGACCCAGATTCAAATTAAAAAAAAAACAAAAAAACTTTCAGTCGTCAAATACTGTCCCATAGAAAATAATTCTCTCTGGCAGAAATCGTAAATCTGTTAAATATGACAAAATTGACATGAACTACAAAACCTCTTCCACTTTAATTTGAACGATATCTACTCAGAAAAGTCATAGACAGAACAAGATGTCATGGATAAGATACAAGATGTTTGATCATATGTAAATTAAGCAAGTGACCTATGCAAATCAGGCTCATAATTAACTTATACCAACGCAACCTTTTTCAACCTCGTGTTTTTGCGGATGTTGAAGGTCTTGTCTAGCTACAATGTACGAGTTCGTCCAACAGATAAAAAGGTAAAAAAAAGCATGGGAAGTTCATCTAAAAGTGAACTATATAAAAAAATATTCAATTTCCAAATGATTCTTGTTCTTTAATTACTTTTTTTTTTCAATTTTCAAAGGTCAACAAATAATTTTTTTCATGACATTTCCTAATGTGACGGGTAAATGGTCATGACCAGTGGGTAAAGTCACCGGCATGAACTCAATAAACCCGAATTCGACTGGAACGGACTAAATAAACGGATTTGACCATTTTTCTTCAATTTTGTATGGACCAACCAAGTTTATCTATACCAAGGCCGCTTATTCTGCATTCCACATTCGCTAGTCTGTCAGTACATTCAGAACTTTGATTAGTTATGAGTCAAAAGTTTTAGGGGGTCCCGTGTGGATCACCGGTAAAGGTATATGACTCTTTGTCCAGAGGGGCTTGATGGTTCAGGGTTCTATCCTAATCTGAGGCACTGGAGTTTTCGTGGGAGTGCTCTTGCGCAAGGTAGCTCACAGCCCCAGCTCAGTCGTAGTGAAACCCATAAAACACACAAAAACGTTAGCTGTCGCCGTGATACGACTTGGGTAAAGTGAAAAGCGGCTTAAAACACCATTCAACAGTACAAAAAAGTTAGCCCATTCCCACACGACAAAATTTTGACTTGTCCAAGTTGAAGAACTCAAACAAGAAATGACATTTCTCTCAAATGACGGAATTCGTATATAAAAGGACAGAAAACATTGTGGGAAAAGAAGAAAATGCTGGTTACCAGCATTTTCTCCTTTTCCCACATTTTTTCAAAAGTCTTCCACCTTAGGTTCGTTATAATTCGGGACTTTGTGGTAAAAGGATGAACTCCGTCATAGTGGATAAACTGTCAAAAGCGAACACACTGTATTTATACACATGGTTGTCTATCATCGATCCCTGATCATCTTAACAATTGCTTACGTCTTCGTGACTTTGATTTTTGATCTCGTCAGAATTTCTCCTCAATGAAATTTTTCCTCGCAGATCGTTTCCAATTACAGACATGCCTCGTGAGGGCCAATCAATGGTAAGATTTGCTGTATACAACAGAAGATGACAGAAAAAAACGGGACTGGGTTTCATTAAAGCGCGTAGATTTCCGCAAATGTATTTGGGACTGTATATACTCACATACGATCCCTGCTTTACCCAGCCGAGTCCCTCTTGCTCAGCCGGTCGCGTACAGGACTTGAGAAAAGGAGGTCGCTGGTTCGATCCCCGGCTCTGCCAATTTCTTTCCCAGGATTGATAATAGTAATTGCGAGAGGATTCATTCCTCTCTCTCACCGCTGAGCAATGTTTCTACGATGGTTTTGTGGGAAAGCAGCCAGTGACTTAGAAAGAATATTGTGTGGAATACTGGTAACAGAAACTCCAGGAAAGCATGGGTAGGTGCACTGGCCGCAGCGATATAACTAAAATAATGTTGAAAACGGCTTAAAACACTTTGCAACCATTCAATCAAACTGCTTTTCCCAAAGGTATAAACTGGCGTAATTTTATGCAAACATTTATTCAAACTGTAACGTTATGCAGTTTAGGGAAACTTGTTTTCAGACTTGATGCTTACTTACGCATACCTAATCAGCGTACGTAAATTTCGTTCGCACGAAATGTAGTGAGAGGCAGCCCAGAAAACGAAAACCCAGTAATTACGGAATACTAATCGTGCCACCTTTTTTTTTTTTTCCGTCATTTCTTTTCTTAATTTTTTCGTCATTTCAACAGTAATCCTAAACCTAACAATCTCGATTTTTGATTACCCCGAGGACCAGGGCTTTTGCTTACATTGTGGGAAAAGGAGAAAATGCTAGTAAACAGTGTTTAAAGAAAAAAAGTTAATTCCCAGCAAACAAAGGCTCAAAATGATTTAGCCATGCTCTGAAAAAAGGGGGTTTACTGCATCTCCGTGATGTATTATATCAAACAAATCATCATATAATTCTTGATCCATACAAATTCATTTGGTCTAACAATCAATTGAATCATGTTGTAAACTGGTTCTGTGATCTGCAGAACATTGACTAAAGGCAAAATGTTTCAACCCAGGTCAGCCTGCGCGGATTGCGCAGGCTGACCTGGGTCGAATACTTTTTGCAGGTGCATTGTACCTCCCGTTTTAAAAAAAGCATGGCTAAATATTTGCGGCACCAGGAGTAATGGAAATAGTTACGACTTGTCCGATAGTGATAAGAAAATTGCTGGTTCAAACAGTCAATGAAAAATCAGGAAGTGGATTTCTGTATTTCAGAGACACCGAATGTTTTTCACCCTACAAGAGATAAACTGTCAAGAGAGCTCCGCATGCTTCTATACTATGCACTGGGCTCGAAAAAAACTAGCTTGAATTCACTTCAGACGTATTATTTATAGCCATTTTCCGCTTGCTACTTTTCAGCGGCAGAGGTTTGAGTTATGCGAATCGCGTATTAATATTTATCCTGTACAGGATATTGACGCGTCATACCAGATAGGTCAATCTTTGAAGAATGTGACATGCGCAAACAACGTGTTTTGTATATAACAATGTTTTTCCAACTCAAATACATACGTCACATGCGAATAAAACTAGAAAAGATGAGTAAAAAATCTATATCTGAGTGTGTCAAATACGGTCCCATATATGGTATGATGACGTAACGTGCATGTAGACTACTTTTTGATGCATCAAAGTATACGTTATAATATTCATCCGCCACCCATAAAAAGATGTAATTATCCGCTTAACCATTATTTGTTTTAATTTCTTATCATTCCTAACAAAATTGGCAATATTCCGTTGCTCATTTTTGTAGATACGTATATGTAATAAAAAGAATATTATGTCATAGTAACTTTCCTGAGGCCTGTATTTGCTTCCAGCTGCGTTGGAAAATGTTGAACATGTCGCGCAAGCGTCTGGCAAGTTGTCAAAATTTTCTCACGGTGCTCGAAGCAAATACAAATCCGCATGTATTCAATACCTTCTCTCTACAGGGTCATACCAAATATACAAAGCCAACGGGTGCCAACTTCATTGCGTAAACAATACGAAAACATAACTGTCCTAAGCTTGAACCAGGATCGAGGTGAATGCACCTAGTATCGATATGAGAAACGTAATTAGGCAGTGAGGCGAAATATGATAACTGCTTATATAAATGCAAATGTTCTTTTTGATGAAAGAAATGTCAAGCTAAGCATCTGTATACGAGTAAAAATGATAAAGAATGAGAAAATGATGGTTTTTGTTATTTGTGCTGAATATATTGTATGTTACCCCGTAATTTTCGCAAATTCATATTTTTATTTCATGCTTTCCGGTAGGATATCGAGAAATAGCGGTGAAAATATTTTTCGATATTCCACGGGTACGACCAGTGAAAATACCGATTTTTATATTCTAGTTACCTAGGTAAAATGCGCGTGACTCAGAACCAGATGGAAATATGACGTCATTTACCTTACATTTCCCGCGCTTGACATAATATTGTAATGCGTTGCTATGCGGAGGGGGTACGCCACGGGGAATAACTGAAAAGACTGTACTGGATTTTGATAAAGTTCCTCCCAGAAAGGGTTAAAAGCATGAAATAAATAGAATATTTGTTTTTTTCGGTGAAAGATCGAAATTTATTTCATCGAGTGAACATCATCGGTAATATTTTCACGACTGGCGCAGCCACTCGTGAAAATATTACCGATGATGTTCACTCGATGAAATAAATTTCGATCTTTCACCGAAAAAAACAAATATCCTCTATGTCACACTAAATGTGGTATATTTCGATTGAGTTTCGATGTTTGAATGGTTTTAAATGTTTGTTTATGGGACGTTTTATGCGGTTTTTAACCCTAAGCCTGCTAAATAAGTGATATAAAACTTTTAAGCCGATAGTTAAACCCCAAATTTTGTTATTTCAAAGGTAATGTTTTGGCGAAAATATGTCCTTATCGGACAGTGTAGATCAAAGATCAGACTCCACTTTCTGTGCAGTCTGATCTTGATCTACACTGTCCGCAAAAGATCAGTGAGTCGCGCTTAGCAGCTTAAGAGTTAAAAGAATCACAGTTTTATTGCGGCGGCTAGTGAACCTATCTAGGCTTTCCTGGTATTTCTGTCACCAGCACTACCATAAATACCCTTTTAGTGCCAGCAGCTTTCATACGTAAACATAGTCGAAACAATATTTATAACATGTAATTCAATTTGAGTCCTTAAGGTCATATGTCATGGTAAGGCAACATGCGCAAAAATAAGCGCAGACAAAACTGTGGCATATGCCCTTAGCGTACACTTGCTGAAAGAAAGAGTTGAAGGGACCATCTATTAATTAGGAACCATTTAATTAGTTTAAACAGAAAGAAAAACATAAACATGAGAGCTAAACATTGTTACTAAGCTGCCGTGACATGAATTACTGAAATATTGTTGAAAATAGCGTAATCCACCATTTAAATTGAGTATCATGAGGAAATAGTAGTCTAGTTGTGGGTTCGATTCCCTCGGCTGGCAATCTAAAATTACTGATAGTATTTCGGATGAGACGTTAAACCGAGGTCCTGTGTGACGGTGCTATACACCGAGCATGTTAAAGAACCAGGCGTAACTTAGGATGGGTTTCGTCCTGTATCTGCACTATCCCCTGTAACAATACTAACAGTCTTCAGGGTGTGTCGCCTATATGAGCCACCGGTGGGGACGATTAATAAACGCAGATTCAATCAATCAGTCTATAGTTGGCTAGTTAGGAAAAATACGAAAGTGTTAGCTTAAAGCCCGAAAAATGATATTTTTGTCTTTTAATCCTGGAAAAGACACTGTCACATATATGCCAGAAAAATGAAAATTTATCATGTATGCCAGAAAAATGGCAGTTTCTCATTTATGCCAGAAAAATGACAATTTCTCATTCAAGCCTGAAAATTGAACATTTCTCTTACTAGTTTTTTTAGTTTAAATCTCGATAAAAACTTCCAGCTTTACCTGTAAAGCGCCTTTAACGACTTAAATTACTTTTGCGGACAGTGTAGGCCAAGATCAGTTCGCGCAAAACGTGAAATCTGATCTTAGACCTACACTGTCCATAAAGTAAAGGTATACTGGTCAAATGCAGCCTCGAATTTGACAAATACATATTGATATTTTTCTTTAATCGCTTACAACACAATCTCGAGTTTTAACAACCCTGAAAAAGTAGGCTTTTAAAAAAACATTGTGGAAGAAGGAGAAAATGCTCGTTACCAGCATTTTCTCCTTTTCCCACAATGTTATCTCTTCTTTTGTAGACAAAACCGTACTTTGAGCTACATTTATTTTCCCTATTGCAAATGCTTTCAGTTTGGTTAAATCTAACCATGGGCTGTAAAAAGGAGTTTAATGCAGCCTAGAGAAAACATATCGACCTAGTTTAGCCTGCACAATCCACGCAAGCCGGCATGGCGCTAAACTTTTTGTCTTTTGAAAAATTTCTGCATGTCCAAGGACCATTCTACCTCATTCTACCTCATGAATCAGTCGGCTGTTATGCAATGATTGAATGAATGATTGAATGATGTTTTACGCCGCTTTTAAAAATATCTAAGTCTATATTACGGCGACAGCTCACATATTCATGTATGTCTTTGGTTTCACCAGCACTAGGTTTTGGCTCTGATATATCTCGCCCAAAGACACTCCCACGAAAAGCCCACTGCTTCCAGTGAGACTCGAACTCGAGGCCTCCACGTAGCGCGTCCTATACTTTACCACTGAGCCACTCCGGACCCCGGTTGTTACACAAAATGGGCCTTATGGATCCATGGTTATGTGATACTTTGCTTTGTTGATTGATTGTATGATGTTTAACGCCATTTTCAACATTACTTCAGTTATATCGCAGCGACAAGTGCACCTATCCATGCTTTCCTGAATTTTCTTTCACCAGTGCACCGCACAATATTCTTTCCAGGCCACTGGCTGATTTCCCACATAACAATCGCCGAAACAATGGTAAGCGGTGAGATGGGATTGAACCCTGTCGCAATGACTATTATCAATCCTCGGAAAGAAATTTGCCGAACCGGGGATGGAACCAGCGACCCCCTGTTCTCAAGTCCTGTACGCTACCGACTGAGCTACCGGGGCTCGGCGCTTTGTTTTGTAAAAACCGTATAATGCATCACCGAGATACATTAAATCTCCCTTTTTTTACAAAGTATGGCTGAAATATTTGAGTATTCTGCTCTCTGAAGGTTATTAATGGACCCAAGAAGGAACGTCACGGGCGATGTAAAAGTTGATTAAAATAAAACTTCTATCAAATAAACATCATTTTTCGTTTTAGCGCACCTTGTCTATCTGACTCAGTGGTGTGAATATTACGTCAATGATGGGTCCCAATCCTTAGGATGTTCAACGGGACTAAATGCGCTGTTTCGGACAGTGTAGATTAAGATCAGACTGCACAGAACGTGCAGTCTGATCTTTGATCTGCACCGTCCGAAACGTTGAGACTTTGTTTTATAGTAAGAAAATTTGAATTGCAATATATCGGGTTTTACAGCTGGCTGAGAATTTCTATTTTGATTTATTTTGCAAATGAAAGGTTGACAATTTCGTTTTTAATGGAGGGCAAATGTTTTTATGTGATGCCTGAAAATTATTTTTTTTTGCAGGAGCGACAACCTCTTGTACAATCCAAAGACTATGAATTTTCTCATTTTCTAACATAAGTATTTTAGATTGACACATAGGTAGGTTTGATAGATAGATAGATAGATAGATAGATAGATATAAAGATGGGCGGCCGGGGGGGGGGGGGCGAGCAGGCGGGCGAATTGGTGGATGGAAGGATGGCTTGCTGGTTGGCTGGCTGGCTGGCTTGATGGACGGATGGACAGATGGACGGACGGACACACAGATAGATTTATTGAAATATTCAGAATCGATGCTTGTTTACATTTTCTCCTTGTTGTTTCAATATTGTGCCATAATATTGGGGAAGAAAAAACACGGTAAAATTCAACTTTGACGGATAATCCATAAATTTTTCAAAATCAATGTTGTTTTTCGTCGTTACGGGATGAAATTATTGCCCCTATCAGTTTTATATCGGTTCTTCTGTTTTGTTTTTCCAATAAGGTCGTAAATCTGAGACAAGGTTTCTCACACCTTCTTTTTCTCACACCTTCTTTTTCTCAAACCTTCCTTTTCTCAAATCTTCTTTTTCTCAAACCTTCTTTTCCTCAAACCGTCTTTTACTCAAACCTTCTTTTCCTCAAACCTTTGCTTCCTCAAACCTTCTTTTCTCCAACCTCCTTTTTCTCAAACCTTCTTTTCATATTGGGATGCATCCTTAGCTCATCTACTTCTGATAGTTTAACCATTAGGCTGCTAAGCACGACTCATTGACCTTATGCGGACACTGTAGATCAAGATCAGACTGCACAGAACGTGCAGTCTGATCTTTGATCTATACTGTCCGCTAAGGACATGTTGTCCCCCCAAAAATACCTTTGCAGTAGCAAAATTTAGGTTTTTACTATCAGCTCAAAAATTTCATTTCACTTATTTAGCAGATTAAGGGTTAAGGAATATCGTGGCTAGTGGAGAGATCGATCATGCTCAGCAATTTTTCCACTTGTCGTTATGCTTCTACTTTGTCTCAATCTGTATGCCAATTGTCCAGCCCGGTTGCGCAGTCGGTAGCATGTAGGACTTTAGACCAGGAGCTCGCTGGTTCAACTCCCCAGCTGGGCCAATACCTTCCTGAGGATTGTTGACAGTCATTGCAAAAGAATCTATTCCACTCATACCGCTGATAATTGTTTCGACGATGGTTATATGGGAAAGCAGCCAGTGGCTTAGGAAATATATTATGCAACCAACCGGAATCAGAAAACTTAGAGTAAGCATGGTAGACCTGTGCACTGGCCGCTTTTATATAACTGAAATGATATAGAAGCGGCATCAATCAATCAATCGATCGATCAACCAACCAACCAACCAACCAACCAACCAACCAACTAACCAACCAACCAACCAAACAAACAAAATTTCTGTAGGTGTCGTTCTTCAAAAAACCAATTATTCTCGTTTTGCTTCTTTCATGCTGGAAAGTGGGGAAAAAAAATCAAACTTCAGAGGGCGGTTTATTTTTTATAGGACGATTTACTCAGTTACTTCTCCCTCCTAAGCTTCTTTTACCGTCTGCACCGCGCAATGATAAACAATCAAATAGGGCTTCATGAAAGCTTAGGTCTGGCTAATACTTATCTATAGATTCATCTTACACTCTTTATGACACAATTCCGAGTTTATCGACCCTTACCTCTTTACCACACCACAGAAATGTAGACTTGTCCAAATTGAAAGTACTTGCTGACGACAATTCAGATGTGTCTCAAATGATGGTATTTGTCTTTGATAGGTTAAAAAACAGTGTGGAAAAGGAGACAATGCTGGTTACCAGCATTTTTTCCTTTTCTCCACAATGTTTTCAAAAGGCTTCTTCCCCAGGGGTCGTTGAAATTCGGGATTGTGTGGTACAGAGTTAAAGGGAAAGCTTCTGAAAACCTTATGGAAGAAGGAGAAAATGCTGGTAACCAGCATTTTCTCCTTTTCCCACAACGTTTTCTACCTGGTCACAAACAGAAACAATAGTCTTACCTACATTTAATTTGTTGCCTGTAAATACTTTCAATTTGGTCTAGTCCAAATTTTATCGTTTTGTAACGGGTTAACCATTTCTTCTGCCGAATTAAATCTTTACCAGACGACAACATAATTATGAGACATGTCCAAATTGAAAGCATTTGCAGACGACAAATCCAACGAGACTGAAATGAAAGAATTTATCCTTCGAAGGATAGAACGCACTGTGGTAAAAGGAAAAATGCTTTTAGGTTGGCCTCTCTGTTTAATCCTGTGCCAAACAATCCCGATTTTAAACGACTCTTAGTGAAATGGTTTCTGAAAACCTTGTCGGGAAAGGAGACACTGCTAGTATCCAGCATCTGAATTTATCTCCATTCCTAGCCATCAGAAAATTCACTGCCTAATTCTCTTTTCTGTAAATATTTGAGCCATGCTCTGTGAAAAAGGGGTTTAATGCATTTACAAAAAGAATCGACCCAGATCAGCCTGCGCAGTCCGAAACTTTTCGCTATCAGTCAGTTTTCTCCATGTCCATCGACCAGTTTACCTCATAATTCAGTTGGTTGTTAGACAAAATGGATTCTTTTTAACCATAATCATGTATTGCCTTGCTTGTTACAATGGAAATGCATTAAACTCCTTTTTGCCAGAGCACGGCTCAAGAATTAGTTTCAAAAATGACTGTTCAAACTGGGGTGTTCAGGATTAACCGTTAACCTGCTGTATAAATGAAATTGAACTTTCAAGCTGATTGTAAATCCCCAAATGTTGCTATTATAAAAGTATAATTTGGGGAAAATATGTCCGTCTTGGACACTGTAGATAAAAGATCAGACTGCACGTTCTGTGCAGTCTGATCTTGATCTACACTGTCCGCCAAAGGTCCTTGACTCGCGCTTAGCAGCCTAAGGGTTGAATTGAAAACGCTTTAGCATGGAGACTAAATATGACAGAAAATAGAAGTTATTTTATTTGTCATTTTCCCACATTATTGTATTCAATAATATTACAAGTATTTCACAAAGAACAACAAAGCAATGTGAACAGGATTGGTACAAAAGCATAAAAAGAGATTTGATTTCTTAATTTAGACCCGGAAGTCCTTTCCTACAAGAGATATGTAACGTGTCTTTTCATTGGTCTAAAGTCAAAACCGCTGAAATGTTCTCATACTTATTGATGAGTACGAGACTTTGTCAGGCAGCCCGCATAGCTCAAGTGGTAGAGAGTAGGACTTGTAAACATCAAGTCTTGGGTCATTTGAGGGTGTCGGTTCGGACCCCACAGCTGGCCATCTAGAATTTCTAACAGTCTTTTGGATGAGAACGTTAAACCGAGGTCACGTGTGACGGTGCTATACAGCGAGCACGTTAAAGAACCAGGCGTAACTTAGGATAGGTTTCGTCTCGTGTCTTGCACTATCCCACGTAACATAACTAAAAACCTGTAGAGGGCGTCGCCCATATGGGCAACTTGTGGCGACGATAAATAAACGCAAATTCAATCAAAGTGTCAGGCAACCATATACCAAGGTTCGTTTTTCTTGTTTAGTTTTTAAAGTTGTTTTCAACATTATTTTAGTCACATCGGGGAGGCTATTCCACACAAACATTGTCCAAACATTGCTGAGCGGTACAAAAAGGTTTGGGTTCCGTAGCAACCACTATATATCATCGGTCCTCGGAAAGAAACACCAATAAAAAATAAGAAATAAAGATTAAAAAATAATCCTATGGGGTGTTTTAAATCAAATTTATACAACTTTGAAATTTCGTGCTTAGCTGAGTTTTAACCACTGAAATGATTTACAAGCCCCTAGCTTCGTCCTATAACTCCCATGAGGAGGTAATGCTATGTTTGTCAAAATCGTTGTAAAACAAACTCTCTTTCTTAGAATTCGTCTTGCTAATAACAGAATTCCAGAAACACGATGAAAGAAAAAGTATTTGATTTATGTTCTGTCAAAAGGGGTTTTTAATGCATATGCAAAAAGTGTCGTCCCAGGTCAGCCTGCGCAGTCCGCGCAGGCTGACCTGGGTCGAAACTTTTAGTTATTGGTCAATTGTCTGCATCTTAGAGAAACATTTTACCAGATGAATCAGTCGGTTGTTAGACAAAATTTATTTTATGGATCCATGATTATGTGATGACTTGCTTATTGTAATGTATCATGGAGATACATTAAACTCTCATTCGCCAGAGCGCCAATCATGTGTTTCATTACAAAGAAGATACATTTTAGATTAACTCAATGACCCCTTAAACTAATATACGTTCGGGGTACTTTGAAACATCCCTGTTAAGTATGAAAATGAACAGGAATTCAGAGCTCCGAATTCACCATCTATTCTTAATTTTATTCTTTGTCTCATTCTAGATTGAGACAGTAACACAACTTCTAATTTGCTAAAACGGATGGTTTATCCAATCAGAAATTGTGTTACTTTCAAATTTAGAAATTTTCATGAGAATAAGACCAAGAATGTTCACAAGAATGGTTGGTAAATACCGACCCAAATGTATTGCTCGTTCTGAGCTAATTATCCGTTCACCACAATGATTTGTAAGGTCTACCACAGTAAGATAGAAAGAAAATAGTTTGTTTTCGGAAAAAAAAGTTAATATAGTAAGAAAGCGGGGCATATGTATAATGTATACACGCAAAACGTGCTTTACCTTGAAATAATTGGATATATAGAGTTTATTTCATCAGCTTGTGGTTAATATGGGGAAATATTTGCCGAAAAAGGGAAAGGTATGCGAAAATAACGAGTGCCGTAAGGCACGAGTTATTTTCGCGGACCTTTCCCTTTTGAGGCAAATATTTCCCCATATTAACCACAAGCTGATGAAATGAATTATATATTATATTTCCCCTGATTATTTTGTCAACGAATGCCACTTTTAAAACTTAAAAACTTAAAAAACTTAAAAAAGTAGTTCCAGATTTTCGGCAGGAGGAAAATATTCACTGTGACGGGGAAATAATTCCCCCCAGCTTAAATTACGACATTTCTTTACCCATAACATTTCTAAAAATAGACACATGAAATATAATATAACTTTCTAACGGTTTTGTATGAAGTGGCTGACGATAGGGCGTCACCGGATTATCTTGAGAGCGTTAGAAATAAATCAATCAAATCCGAACAATATGTTATAATTTTCTAAACGTATGTTATGTCGTACCGAGAGTAGTTTAGTTTCCCTTGTGATTTTCAAAATTTAATGTATTAGGTTGTTTTATCTTGCATGCTCTCTTAGTCTATATATGCTAAGCTTCGCACTGCATTTTGCGAAGCTTTGTACAATATGTGCGAAGCTTCGCAACGCACCTTGCGAAGCTTTTCACTACACATTCGAAGCTTCGCTCATGTTTGCTAAGATTATAAATACAGTCCAAATTTGTATCAGGCAAGCAATAAGACACATTAACAATGGACCGACTTAAAGGCCCACTAGCTGCTAAAATGTAAACTATTCGGAAGTCAAAACACACACACAATTATTCATACCATTTCCATGTATAGATATTGTAATGAGTCTGATAATGTGTTACACTACGGTCTGTCAAAGTTCCAGATGCTGGCAGAGCAAATTTATTGTAAAGCTAGAACAAAAGATGCCAACCTGAAAGGTCGTCACTTTCTAAAAATCTAGTCGGCTTCTAGGAGTTAAAATTTAATTGAAACGATTATATATGTAACATTTATCAGGTTTCGTCTCCCAGGGAAACTTAATGCTGTATTACATGTATTTAACCCTTTAGCACACGACGAAATTTTGGACCGGATTATGCTGAATGCATTTGAAGTCAACAATTTATACGTAGCTCAAATGATGATTTCTGTCTTTGATATGGTAGAAAACATTGTGGGAAAAGGAGAAAATGCTGGTTACCAGCATTTTCTGCTTTTCCCATAAATGTTTTCAAAAGCCTTCCTTCCCAGAGTCGTGAAAACCAGGGATTGTTTGGTAAAGGGTTAAATTGAATGATTCACTTTTATAAGAGCCATGCTCTGGCAAAAGGGGGTTTAAGGCATCTCTGTAATGCATTGTACTAACAAAATCGTCACATAAAAATCGATCTATATAAAACACGTTGTTTAACAACCGATTTGATCATGAAGCGGTATGGTCCAATGACATGCAAAAATTTTACAAATGGCAAAAAGTTTCCACCCTTGTCAGCCTGCGTGGACTGCGCAGGCTGACAAGGGTGGAAACTTTTTGCAAATACGTTAAGCCCCCCTTTTTACAAAGCATGACTGATATATGATGTAACAGATTACACCAGAGACATAATTAAGCTTATGATCAATACTATGTGCCACTCATCCGAAACTTTACCAGCCTGTTTTTTCGCTCTGTCAAGGACGATTACACTGACAATTAGTTAAAACTGTTTTTTGGGACATGAAAAAATAAAATATACACAGAAATGTCACTCTCAATTTCCCTTGGAATTCTTAGTCTAAGTCAACAAGATTTTCTTAATTTGAAAGTAACACACTTCTGATATGTTAAACCAAATGGTTTAACCAATCAGAAGTTGTATTACTTTCAAATTTAGAAAATTCTGGGGAATATGAATAAGAATGTTCTTAAGAATGGTTGGTAAATCCAGCTATTTAAACGCCAAAAATTACTCCTATTCATCGAATGTAATTTTACCATATACGATTGCAAAGAAATATACATTTAGTTGTGTTTGTCGGTATTTTGCGTGAAATTTTGACTTTTGGCGTGAAAAATCAATAAGCCCCTTTAAAGGTATAGCGATTGGTTGGTTAGTTGGCAAGTAATAGGGCTTGAAAATGCATGGCCGATGGTAGGATCTCGAGCCCCGGCCAAAATCCTTCCCGAAAAAGGTCTAAACTTTGGAGGCGGATAATTTTTTCTCATCTTATCGCGAAATGGACATTTTGATACTACAGTAAATTTATTGAACAAACCTCATTGGTTAATGTTATTTTACCTGCTCATAGTTATTTCAAAAGTCGTTTGCCATGTTTTATTGACCGACCAAATTCGTTCAAAATATTCACCTTGGTATTAAAATTTCCATTTCACGATGGAATGAAAAACAAAGAAAAACTATGCGCCTCTCCTTCGATCTGACCAACTCTCTTACTTTTTATCCATTTGTTTAATTTTATGCACTAGATCGACTTTTTTCACTCCAGTTTAGAAATAGGTGATAAATACATGTGCCAACACGAATTGAGGTCGTATTTGACAAATAATACAGTTGGACACATAGAGTATATTTCTTTTTTTCGGTGAAAGATCGAAATTTATTTCATCGAGTGATCATCATCGGTAATATTTTCACCAATGGCGCAGCCACGAGTGAAAATAGTACCGATGATGTTCACGAGATGAAATAAATTTCGATCTTTCACAAAAAAACACCAAATATTCTATTTATTTCATGCTTTTAACCCTTTTTTGGGGGAACTTACATCAAAATCCAGTACAGGCCTTTTCGGTTATTTCGGCGCACCCCTTCCGCGTAGCAACGCATTACAATATTACGTAAAGCGCGAGAAATGTAGGTTAAATTACGTCATATTTCCATCTTGTTGAGAGGCACGCGCATTTAACCTAGGTAACTTGTGCGCGGGAACCACTGTTTCCGCCTTCAATTGAAGAGTAAGAATATAAAATCGGTATTTTTCGCTGGTCGTAACCATGAAATATCCAAAAATATTTCACCGTTATTTCTCGATAAAGTACTGGAAAGCATGAAATAAATAGTGTTATATATTCGGTTTCAGAGAAAGTGCCCATGCTTCATCACATAACCCTTAGTTTTAACGACCCTGACCGAGAAGCTTTTGAAACCAGAATTTTTTTCCTTAACCGGGTTTAATGCATTTCCATAAAGCATCCTGCGAAGCTAGTCATTACATAATCATTGATCCATCAAATTTCTTTCAATGTAACAATCGGCTGAACCATGAGGTAGAAAAGTCCTTAGGCAAGCAGAAAATTTACAACTAGCAAAGGTTTTCGACCCAGGTCAAACACAGTCGACTGCGTAGACTGACATGGGTCGATCTTTTTTGCAGATACATTAGGCCCCCTTCTCACAGAGCATTACTAAAATTTAAAAATCTGCTTTGCACATTTTTCTGTTTTCCTCAAAATACAGAGGTGTCTTCGAGCGAAATTAAAGAAAATATAAGGTCAGTTATGGTATTTACAGAATATGGTATTTGTGTTCATTTTTTATTGTTTTCATCGAACTCGTTATTCATACACGGTAAAAAACCAAGGCAGAGCCTCGTTTGCACAGATTTTAAAATGACATGTCATCTAACAACAAAAATTGAACCTCTAAAGCAATATTATATACATTCTTTTCATTTAACTCTTTGTATTTTGTGTGATTTGTAATTATTTTTTATTGGTAAAAAATTACCTGTACATTTACGGGTTAGCTCTTTACCAAACAACAAACTTTTAAGCTTGTCCAAATTCAAAGCATTTGCAGACGACAAATTAAATGTGGTCCAAGTGAGGATTGCAATCTTTAAAAGGGTAGAAAATATTGTGGGAAAAGGAAAAAATGCTGGTTACAAGCATCTTCTCCTTTTCCCGCAATGTTTTCGAAAGACTTCTTCCTCAGGGTCGTTAAAACACGGAATTGTTTAGTAAAGGATTAAATAAGAAAAATGGTCCTTGTCATGATTTCGGACCAGCGAAGCAACAATGAAAAAATTGATAAATGAATCCGCAAAGATAGCGACGATACTTTGCGAATTGAATCTATTCCGGAAACAGTGGATCGCTGATTGTAAACTTCCGCTATGGAACCGGAAGTAGTTCATCAATACATTTTGATTGGTTGCTGAATGATTGATGAGGATAACTGTGGAGTGTATCCGCTTATTTCAGATCAAACAGATTGAGGGAAGAGTTTACTGGATTTATAAGATTTCTTAATCTTCTCTTTATCTTTTCTTTTACTCTCTACCTCTTTTCTTCTTTGCATGCGTAAAACATTAGAACAGAAACCAATGGTGGAAATATGAGATTTGTGTATTAACACCTAACAAAACAATCCCTGTTTTATGTCTTTGATGAGGAAGACTTTTGAAAACATTTTGGAAGAAAGAAGAAAATTTTGGTAAGCAGAAAGTTTATTGTCATTTTCCCAGAATGTTTTCTACTATTTAAACCTTTATGAAACGACTAAATATTAAACCGGTTTAATTTGAAAGCAATTGCAGACGACAGATTAATTGTTACTCAAAAACTGAAATTTGCCTTTGGATGTATAGCTAAAATTGTGCAAAAAGTAAAAAATGTTGGTGAACGATATTTTCTCCTTTCCTACGGGGGTCCTGCGTGTCTCAGTGGTGTACGGCTCGTGACCTGGAGGCTCTAGATCCACCGGGTTTTTCATGGGAGTGCCCTTGGGCAAGACACTTAAAATCCCTAGCCTAGTACTGGTGAAACCTAGGAAATATACAAATGTGTGAGCTGTCGCCGTGATATAACTGAAATAATGTTGAAAGCGACATGAAAAAAAAAAAAAATAATAATAATCAGTCGATCAATCCTTTTCTCACAATGTTTTTAAAGTCTTTTTTCTCGGGGTTGTTAAAACTTGCTTAATAAAGAGTTAAGACAGAAGTTATCTTTCGTGTTTGTTTAATTTTTTTCGTCTGCAACTGCTCTCAATGTAGCCGAGTCTTAAGTATCTCGTTTGGTGAAGTTTAGCCCTGATTGGCTAAACGAACTAAATGCAAATTACAAGTCGATTGTAAAAAGCCCATTTTCTTTTATTTCAAAGTTCTCTCCATCGAAAAAAGAAAGTATTCTCTCAGCATCGGACTGTGTAGATCCAAGATCAGACTGCACGTTTGACCTTGTTCTACACTGTCTGCATGAAAACATGAAGTCGTGCATAGCAGCATATAGGCTGAAAATGACATTAAGACAGATATTGATAAACTAACGAATACGTCGCAGGCTGACATGGGCCGAAACATTTTGTTATTTAAAAGTTTTTCTGTGTGTCAAAGGACCATTATACCCCATGATATAGTCGGTTGTTAGACAAAACGGATTTTATAGATCCATAGTTACGTGTTAGTTTGCGGCTCAATTAGATCTAGATGGCAAAATAAACTTCACTGTTCAATATTTAATTTAGTTCTCTTGCTTAATCAAATATCAGTGGTTCTACGCGATTATTTCGATCAGATTAATGTCAACCAAGAAATTAATTTCTTCCATTTTGATTTATAATTTTTTCTCAGAGAGAGAGAGAGAGCGAGAGAGCGAGAGCGAGAGAGCGAGAGAGAGAGAGAGAGAGACGCTCATCACCAGTTATTCCTTCTTTAACCTCAATCTTTATACTTCAGCCATGCTCTGGCAATATTCGTGATGCATTTTACCAGTCAGGTCATCACATAATAATTGATTCATAAAATTGCATTTTGTCAAACAAACACCTTAATCGCTGTCCTTTGACATGCAAAAAATTGACCAATAGCAAAAACTTTCTACCAGGATCAACCTGCGGCGACTGCTCCGGCTGACCAGGTCCATACTCTTTGCCAGATGCATTTAACCCCTTTTTCACAGAGCATGGTTCATTTGTATTCTTGGTTAAAACTTTGTCCATGTGGATTATTCTTATTTTCAAGTATGTTCTTTAATCTTTCCTGGACGACAACGTTTCAATATTTTGATGTTTCATATCTGTTTTGTCTATACCTGATGATGTTTCAACTCCTGTTTAGCCAATACTTGATCTTTGAGTAT
This sequence comes from Hippopus hippopus, assembly GCA_946811185.2. NCBI lineage: Eukaryota > Metazoa > Mollusca > Bivalvia > Cardiida > Cardiidae > Hippopus > Hippopus hippopus. The sequence goes on from OX328109.1 coordinate 5,090,001, forward strand.
CTGTTTTGTTTCAGTAACTATCGTTTTAGCCATTTATGTTTATAATCATCTGAAATTTCAATATTTTGTATTTCAAAATTTGATGTGTCAGTATTAATCTTGATATTTCAGTGTTTGATGTTTCAATAACTATTTATTCGGTCATTCACGTTTCATAATCATCCATTATTTCAATATTTAATGTTTCAATAATTGTTATTTCAATGTTCAGTGTTTCAATACTTCATGTTTCGATAGCAATTTTATAAGCCATTCACGTTTCATAATCGTCTGACTTTCAATATTTGACCTTTTAATATTTGATGTTTCAATGCTATTTATTTCAGCCATTCAAGTTCCATAAAATTCTGACGTTTCAATATTTGATTTTCCAATATTTGATGTTGGAATATATGATATTTCAATGATTGATGTTTCAATATTTGATGTTTTAGCAACCATTGTTTCATTCATGCATGTTTCATTATCATCTTATACTCAATATTTGATGTTTAAATATTTGATATTTCAATATAAGATGTTTCAAGTAATATCGTTTCAGCCATTCACCTTTCATAATAATCTAATATTTCAATACATATTTCATGTTTCAATATCTGATGTTTCAATATTTGATGTTTCCATATTTTGTGTTTCAATGGTTGAAGTTTCAATAACTATTATTTCGGCCATTATTTTGTCTCATAATCATCTGATGTTGCCATATTCGATGTTACCGTATCTGGTGTTTCAATAACTATCGTTTCAGCCATTCATGTTTCATAATCTTCTGATGTTTCTATGTTTGATGTTTCAATATTTAATGTATCAATATTTGATGTTTCAATAACTATCGTTTAAGCCGTTCACGTTTCATAATTAGATGTAATTTATATATTCGATATTTTCAGTTTTTGATATTTCAGTATACTGTTTATGACTCAATGACTGATGGTCGAACTCATTATTTAGGATGAAAGTCATTGCTGTCTCAGTATTTGTTATTTCAATATCTTTAACATGTTTCAGTAGCACACATTTCAGCCGGATATATTTATAATATCTTGTTTTTCGAATATTGTTTACCTTGTTGCCAAGGGAAAAAATCCAAGCTATCAATCCTCTTATCATATAAAATTAATTAGAATCAACCTGTAATCATACCATCCGCTTCACTCTTCATCACTCGACAAAATTTCAGACTTGTCCAACTTGAAAGCATTTGCAGACGACAGATAAGATAATGACTTGAATATTGGTTTTGTCTGTGAAAAGGTAGAAAATATTGTGGGAAAAAGAGAAAATGCTGCTTACCTTTTCCAAAATGTTTACAAAAATTCTTCTTCGGGGCCGTTAAATTTCGGGATTGTGTTGTAAAGGGCAGTTAGGCTCAATTCATTGTATTATAGGCGTGTAGCTAGAGAACATAATATTCATGTAAAGCCAGCTTCCCAAAATCATGCAAAAGAACTTCAGTCGTTGTTGTTGTTTTGTTGTTGTTGAAAAATCATTCTATGCTTATTTCAAAACGTGTTAAAGACATTTCAAACATATAGAAAACAAGAGCATTGAATGCCAGTGCAGACACCTCGGCTGCAGCTGCTTTTAAGTACGAATTCTAAGTCGAACTAGGGGGCATAACTGTATCATAAATCAGACATACAGGAATACAATTGTTATTGTTGTTGTGCATCTCTTTCTAATTATTGTAAATTGAGATTGAGACACTTCAAATTTTAAGAAAACAAGAGCATCGAATGCCCATGCAAAAAACCCGACAGCAGCTTTTTTTTTCAGTGCAAATTATAAGTCCAAAATGGGGCATAACTGTGTCATAAATCGTACATCCAGCAATACAGTTGTTTTTGTTGTTAATCACTTTCTTTTTATTGCAAAATGAGCTAAAACACAGGCCTTTGAAGCTCCATCGCTCTATCATGAAACATCGAAATTTTCATTTTTCATTTGTTGGACACCATTACTAAAAGTAACACACAAATGTGCAAAATTGGGCATCGCCTCTTCATCGTAAAAATGCCATGCTTCGGTGTTTTATTTTTAGCAACGATGCCCGATGTTCTTGTAATGGAAACTTTGATGTTCCATGATAGGCCAATGAATCTTCAATGGTCTATTGTTGAATACACAACAAATGTAAGAAAACAAGAGTATCGCGGGCGGGTGCCAAAGCCTCGGCTTCAATTGCTATTTCAGTTTAAATGCTTATTATTGCCAGTCCGATAGAGTTATCTCTCTTTGGGCACTCTCGTGCATATTTGATAAGAAAATGAACAAGTATTATTAGGACATACACGTGCATGGTGCCAGCAACGTATAGAAATCATTGACTAACCCTTAACTAAAATAAGAAATGAGAAATGAAGTCTAAATATTTTATTTAAAGACTACATTGCAATTAAACGTAGTTCCTTTAGTATGGATGGTTGCATTTAATTGAATATATGATATCATTGATTTTTTGTGCTAGAAAGTATAAACGCGCCTTTAACTTGAAGAGTTTCGGTATTAAGAATAAGAAATATTTTAAGTCAAGAAAAGAGGCACAACTGTGCCAAAAAACTTTCAAGGTTATCTGTCCGTCTGGAATGGGTTAACTCTTTACAAAATGGCAAAATTTTAGACTCGTCCAAATTGAAAGTATTTACAGATCACACATTAAAAGTTTTTCAAATGATGAAAAGGTAGAAAATATTGTGGAAAAAGGAGAAAATGCTGGTTACTAACATTTCCCTTTTCCCACAATGTTTTCGATAGTTTTATTCTCTGGGTGATAAAAACTCGGAATTGTGTGTTAAAGGTTAACAACGAGACCAAGTTTGAAGTAAGTTTCTTAAAAAATGACAGAGAATTGAGAAAAATGTTAGTTTCCGCACGACGCCGACGAGGCTAACGCATGCGCAGACGACGGCAGGCTATGAATATAACTCGGGTTTTCTTCGGAAAGAGCCGAATAAAAAAAAAAATAGTTTCAGTATCTCAACTAATGTCATTTTAGGCACCCGGAAAACTTAAAATCCTTTTGTAGAGAGTGATGATCAGACTGCATAAAAGCTGGTGTCTGTTTGTGGATACTGCGCAAGCTTTTCTTGACAATCGACCGGCAGACTCCTTGTACTATCTTGTAATGTCAGTTCCAGTTTAACTGTTTCGCTTTTAACTCTTTATCAGATGACAAAATTTTCCGAATCGAACGAATTTGCAGACGACAAAAGCTTGAAAAGTAAACTATACTTGTAAAAGAATAGAAATATTGTGGAAAAAATATAAAATGGTGCAAGCCAGCAATTTTTTCTTTTCCCACAATCATTTTTAAAATCCTTTTCCCTCAGGGTCATTAAAATACGAGATTTTTGGTAAAGCCTAAGCTGTTTGCTTCGCTAAAGAAAACAAACCTGTTACATACAAAAAAGTTACCAAAGTACATTCATGAGAGAGAGAGAGAGAGAGAGTCATCTAAAATATGTAAATTGTATGTATGTTCTTACGAACAAAGTCCGTAATAAAGAAACAAATGCATGGCAGAAATACAAACCGCATCTGGCGGGATTCGAACCGACGGCGGACAAGATCCTCGTTTTTTGAGGTTTAAAAGACCAATACCATAACCACTGAGCCAAAGAGATATCTCCCTAACGCAGTTGTTAGGTATTGTACGAGCCGTATTTAAATCGGGACGAAGCCATGCAAGAAGGAGTGGTCTCCCGTAACAATGTATGTATGTATGTATGTATGTATTAATTGATTGTATGGTTAGACGTCATTTTTCCCAAGTCACTGGCTTCTTTCCCGCATAACCATCGTCGGAATAATGATCAGCAGTGAGAGAGGTATGAATCTGTCGCAATTACTATAATCAATCCCCAGAAAGAAAATGGCCGAGCTGGGGGTTCGAACCACCTACCCACCGTTCTCAAGTCCTTTTCTTATTCAGAATCTTGCTATTCTTTTTATCCTTTTACCAAACAATCCCAAGTTTTAATGACTCTGTGAAAGAGGGCTTTTGAAAAAAAAAATGTGGGAAAGGAGAAAATGCCAGTAAATAGCATTTTCTGGATTTTCCTCAATGTTTTCCAGTCCTTCTGACACATATTCTATCATTCATTTTGTTGTCTGCTTGTGCTATCAAATTGGACCAGTCTATAGTTTTGTCGTTTGGTCAAAGGTCGACCACACAACGAAAATGCAGACGTGTCCAAATTGAAAGCATTTGCAGACGGCAACTTAAATGTGGCTCAAAAGACTGAATTTTTCTTTGAAAGGGTAGAAAACACTGTGGGAAAAGGAAAAAATGCTTTTCCAGCATGTTTTCAAAAGGCTGTCTTCTTCAGCATCGTTAGACGTCGGGATTGCGTGGTATAAGGTTAAGAAAGAAAGAAAGAAAGAAAGAAAGGAAGGAAGAAGGAGAGAGAGAAAGAAAGAAAGAAAGAAAGAAAGAAAACGAAGAAGAAGAAGTAGAAGAAGAAGAAAATTACTCCCACCTCTTGTGTGGATCGCTTTATTCCATGTTGACTAGTTCACAAGTTCACACGCTTTAAGGACCTTGTTTGGGAATCTATACCGTCAAGCGGGCTATATCTCGATGCGTCACAAATATTTTCCAATCGTATGGCACAATTATCTAATTTCTGCGTTAACTGTAGGCCTATATTTCCTAAATTTTTCAGGAAAAATAACCTTAACTTGTTTAATTTTCCTTAAAAAAAAAAAAAAAACTCATATAAATTTCCAGAACTATACATTAATACATTCTTAAATACTCCTGCAGTAGTTCAAAGATCATTTCCAATCGTATTTTGCAACTACTGGTATTTCATTTCTATATACGTTAACCTTTATCTTGCTCAATAACAAAAAATAAATTTTCAATTTTATATTAATACCCCAAATATTGCTGTTTCAAAGTTATGTTTTGGGGAATGATATCTCTTTATCGGACAACGTAGATCAAAGATCAGACTGCACGTTTTGTGCAGTCTGATCTTGATCTACGCTGTCCGCAAAAAGGTCAGGGAGTCGCGCTAAACAGCCAAAGGCTTAACTACAGGCCCTTATTTTCCTACAGTTTTCAGCAATAATACATTGTAACTGAAACTTGTTGTAATTCTTTATTTCTTTTCAAGAAATTTTAAAACTAACCTCAAAAAATTTTCTGAAATTCACAATCCCCTTCTTCAATATTTCACTAGTAATTTCTAAACGTATAGCGCAATTATTTCGTTTATGCGTTAACTGTAGGCCTACATTTCCTAAAGTTTTTCAGCAAATTTAAATTAAGTAAACTAGTCTTGTTTTAATTGATTTTTCTTTAAGGAAAAAAAAAAAAAAACCTTTATAGAAATTTCCTAAATAACGAATTCTTAAATCCTACCGCAGTAGTTCACATCATTTCCAATCGTATGGTACAACTGCTTTTTCTTTTATATCTGCTTTAATTGAAGGCCCTATATCCTACAGTTTTCAGCAATAATACATTGTAACTGAAACTTGTTTAAATGTGTATATCCTTAATTCTTTCAAGAAATTTTCAAAATAACCTCACCTAATTTGCTTAGTAAAAAATTCATAATCCTACTTCAGAAGTTCATTGGTCATTTCTAACCGTATGGCGCAATTATTTCATTTCTGAGTTAAATGTAGAACTATATTTTCTATAGTTTTCGGCAAAATTTAGTTAAACTTGGCTTTTTTAAATTTATTTATTCTTTCGGAAAAATAAATAAATAAATAAATAAAATAAGATAAAATAAAAGATAAAATTAAATAAATAGATAAATAAATAAATAAATAACTCTTTACCACATAATCTCGACTTCTAACGACCCCGAGAAAGAAGGCTTTCGAAAACATTGTGGAAAAAGGAGAAAATCCTGGTAACCAGTATTTTCTCCTTTTCTCACAATATTTTCTGACCTATCAAGAACAAATTTCGTCACTTGGGCCACCTTTAATTTATCGTCTGTAAGTGATTTCAATTTTGACCAGCCTAAAATTTTGTCGTTTGGTAAAGAGTTAAACCAGCCCAATACTACTAAAAGATATAATTTGCTGAATAACCAACTTTTATTACTACTTCACAAGTACACAAGACGCAAAACTTGACCGAAATCTAGAGATACATACTAAAGAATATGATGGAATCTTTGAACGCGTCATTGAGAAATGAATACTCATAACGAACTGCTCTCACTAACACATTAGCTACGTCCATAGTAAAACAATTTACAAACGACAAATCAATTGAGCTATGCTCTGTGAAAAGGGTGCTTAATGCATATGCAAAAAGTATTGACCTAGTCAGCCTGCGCAGTCTGATAATAATGATTAAAAACAATATTTATTAAAAGATGATAATTTGTTTTTTAATTTGGACGGGTCTAAAATTTTGTTGTTTGTCAAAGGACTGTACTTCTGCAAAATTAATTTATGTAAAAGTATTTTCTTGAGATTTCAGCGAAACAAACGTAAAACATCAGGCTGCTCTTTACAAACTTATTTATTATATACGCATGAATGACCAGACTAAAATACGACCGTTGTCTAAAACAGATATACAACTGACCAGAATACGTTATCCGTATCACACATGTAGCACGCGTAGGATTTCCATATCACACATGTACCCTGAGTAGCACTTCCGTATCACGTATGTACCCTGCGTAGGTTTTCCGTGTCAGCCATGTTATCTATGTGGGGTTTCCGTTTCACCCATGTACCCTGTCTAGGTTTTCGCTATCACACATGTACCCAGCGTAGATTTTCCCGTAACGCGCATGTACCCTGCGTAGATTTTCCCGTAACGTGCACGTACCCTGCATAGGTTTTTCCGTTACGCGCATGTACCCCGTGTTGGCTTTTCCGTTTAACGCATGTACCCTGTGTGGGTTTTCTTGAATCACATACACTGTATAGGTTCCACCGTATCAAGCATGTACCCTGTGTATGTTTTTCCGTATTAAGCATGTACCCTGTGTATGTTTTTCCGTATTAAGCATGTACCCTGTGTAGGTTTTTCCGTATTAAGCATGTACCCTGCGTAGGTTTAACCGTATCAAGTTTGTAGACTGTGTAGGTTTTTCGGTATCACGCATGTACACTGTGTAGGTTTTCTCGTATCACGTATGTACCCTGTGTGGGTTTTCCGTGTCACGCATGTACTCTATGTACCCTGTGTAGGTTTAACCGTATCAAGTATGTACCCTGTGTAGGTTTTTCCGTATCACGCATGTACACTGTGTTAAACTGTAGTTAAACACTGATTGGTATCAATCGACATTATCAATTAGAAGGTGTGAAAATCAAGGGTGGTCACGAGTTTTATCACTTTCGTAAGTTTGCAAGCGGATCAATTTTTCTACCAATTACAGGTATTAGAGTTCGAAAAATACATTAGGGGCTTGAACCAAAATAGCGCCCATGTGGGTAATCGTAGACTGATTTCCTTCTTAATTTTCAGTTTTACAGGTGGCACAAAAGATCAATTAGAAAAATAAAATTAACACATAAGCTGCTTCATCTTATAGGCCGCACCCTTGAAATTTGCCACTTTTTTAAACAGATAGGCCGCGGCCTATAGTCCGGAAAATACGTTTTCTCCTATCACGTATGTACCCTGTGTGGGTTTTCCGTGTCACACATGTACTCTATGTAGAACATTATTGTGCTCACGAACAATTTCTATGTATTCACGTTCAGCTCTTACGTTAAATTCCAAAAATGTGGGATGTCTGATTTTCGTCGTTATTTAATTCATTTTGTGATGTTTTCCTAGTTTATAAAAGGCAGCTATGTAATAACATGAACATTACAACAATTTGAATTTCTGAGTGGTTGGAACAGGAAAGAAATACTCAAGTTGGGGATTCTAACCAGCGGCCCCGGCTTCAAATCGTCTAAATGAGTTACCCGGCCTTGCACCCACACCTTAACAACTGATCCGCGCAGGACCATAGACGTAAGATAGCGCAAACTACTCTAGCACGGTCTAGAACTGGTAAAAACTATGGTATCATTTAAACCAAAAAAAATTTTAGTGGCCTGCTGGGGTGATAGGAACGAAACAGGATTAAAATCAACGTAATATTGATCGATCATTGATTCAGTCCATAGGCCCATCCGCCCAATCAACCTACCGACTAACCGACCGATCGATCGACCGACAAGTCAATCAATCAATTAAATCAATCAATTCAATCAATCAATCAATCAATCTTCTAACATTTCAAGATGATTGCCCACACGAATTATCATTATGGTTATCTCAGTCGATTGTAGAAACGTTTGTTGATTTCCCAAAGGTCCCATGTGCAAACATTATATTAGTAAAGTTAACCTTTCACCAACCATCTTGTGTTTCAAAGGAAGGAAGCCTTTGAAAACACTTTAGGAAAAGGAGAAAATGTTGGTAACCAGCATTTTCTCCTTTTCCCACAAAGTTTTTCTTTATCCTTTCTTGAAAAAAGTCTCATCATCTGAGTCATATTTAATTTGCAGTCTGCAAGTTCTTTAAATAAAGACAGGATCGTCAAAAATTTCTTCTCGTGTTGCAACGGAAGGAAGCCTTTGAAAACACTGTTGGGAAAGGAGAAAATGCTGGTAACCAGCATTTTCTCCTTTTCCCTACAACGTTTTCCATCCAGTAATGGAGAAATCTTCTCATCTTTGTCACGTTTAATTTGTCGTCTGCAACTTCTTTCGATTTGGACACGTCTAAAATTTTGTGGTATGGTAAAGCGTAATAGACGTTTTTCACCAGTATGTTGCTATTGATGATAGATAAAAAAAGAAATAGGGACCGAGAAATCAAAGTACTTGCGATATTTTGCTTTATTAGATCATTTAGTGTGGGTTCAAGTCTGTTTGTGGGGAGGTTTTTTTATTTTGTGGTTTTTAACATTATTGCACTTATGTCGCGGCGGCTAGTGCTTCTGTCCATTCTTCTTCCTAGAGTTTCTGCTACCAGTACCTCGCACAATATTCTTCCGCAAACCACCGGTAGCTTTTCCAACATAGCCATTGCCCAAACAGTGTTCAGGTGTGAGAGGGGAACGAATCCTGTGGCAATTATTATCATCAATCCACGGAAAGATATTTTCGAGCTGCGGAATCGAATAGGCGAATCCCAAGGTTTCAAGCTGTGTAAGATACCGACTTAGTTACCGAATTTGGCAGTGTTCAAGTCTTTTCACTTTGTGCCTGTTAGACAGTCTGGCATTACTTCGGCGAAAGAAGTACTAATTTACGGAACAGATTCATGAATTGTTGCCAATGATCTATATTGACCGTGACAAGCAGATAGATAGATAGATAGATAGATAGAAAGAAAGATAGATAGATAGACAGATATTGTGAAAATGACATAGAGGATATTTGTTTTTTACGGTGAAAGACCGAAATTCATTTCATCGAGTGAACATTATCGGTAATATTTTCACGAGTGGCTTCTAGTGTTTTGGTCGCGTCCTTATACAAGACACTGCAAAGCTCCACATCAATGCAGGTGAAACAAAGGATAATTGATCTAATTTATGGTGTTTAAAGCCTTTTTCAACGATTTTCTAATCATATCGCTGCGGCTAGTGAACCTATTCACGCTTTCCTGGAGTTTCTTTCACAAGCGCTTCCCACAATATTCTTCCTCAGACACTGGCTGTCTTCCCACATAATCATCGTCGAGACAACGACAACTTCCTATGAAGAGGAACTAATCTCGTCGCAATGACTATCATCAGTGCACGGAAAGAAATTTGTGGAGCTGCGGATTCGAACCAGCGAACCCCTGTTCTCAAGTCCAGCACGCTACCGACTGTGCTACCGGGCTCAGCGGTACCAAGGATATACTGGAATATTAAGCCGTCCCTATGGGATATACAGGGAATAGTATGTTGCGGTAAACTTTTTCGTTCAACATTCGCGTCGGCTCCGAGCAGCGTGGTAAAATTTGATAACTCGCGAGACGCAGCAAGATGCGAATACAGGCCACAAGAATAATACCACAACATAACAGCATACGTACAATTTTTTACAACAAAATACCCGTACTGCAATTATTGACAACGCTATTCTACTAGAGTATGGAAAAAATGGCTTGGTTGGAAATCATTTCTTTTCATGATTGGCAGATGTACATGTATCGGTAATTATGAACTTCATAGGGATCCCTTATATTTTGGAATACCTTATGATTGATTGATTGAATGGTGTTTTACGCCGCTCTCAACATTATTTCAGTCACATCACGGCGACAGCTCAATTTGATTTGGATCACAATCATATCGTTGTTATCTTAAGACACTGTCTCTTTTGACGGAAAACCCTTATGTACGCAATACTTGTAATTTGGCGCTGGTTTATGGAACTTAATCTGTTCATACAATTCACGTTCTGCATTATATTGTTGTATGCTATACAATAGTATGTGAGCCAAAGTTCGACTGGGTTTTCTGAAAAGATCTCTGCCACGCTCTGGCAAAAATGCATCCCCGTGATGTATTCTACCGATCAAGTCGTCACATAATCATGGATCTATAAAATCCATTTAGTCCAACATCCAACTGAATCATGAAGTGAACTGGTCCTTTGTAATGCAGTAAATTGACCAACGGCAAATTGTTTTGACCATTGTCAGCCTGTTCGGACTGCTCATAGGCATCCACTTTCACAAGATTGACAGCTGTCATAATTCCTATAGAATATTCATTTCCCATATGTAGAGTAGAAATTACATAATTTATTTCAGTCAAGTATGGACATAATACAATGACATTTGACACGTGAACATTAGAACGCAGCTAAATTGTCACTGATTGTATATTTGTCTCTAAGAAAGGTAATGCAATATTAAAGTAAACTGACTGCCGCCATATTAGTTTTTGACTGGACGATTTCTCTGAAATGCAAATTATCTTATTTCGCTTACATACATGTACAAGCGGTTATGTCACTTTTTTGAAAGAAAAAGTTTGAGATTCTAATTTGCTTTAGACAGTTTGGAGGAAAATTCTTTAGAATTGTTTAACGCCATTTTCAACAATATTTCTGGTAGTATCGCATGGTACATGTCTTTATCCTCTGCTTTGTTG